>CM061351.1:110992514-116152514 GCA_030867105.1 Liasis olivaceus | reverse complement strand
GAGTTTCGGGGTGGGAGAGCTGGAGTGTCTGCTTTGGGGATCGAGCGAGTATCTCTCCTCTGGCAGAGCTCCTCCCTCCCTTGTGGGAGTTCACGGAGGCCCGGGAGTGGGGTCTGTGTCCCTTGCCCTGTGTTTTTGGGATGGGGGGGGGTGCAGATGATCACATGGGTGGGTGGATTGTGTTTTTGTTTTTCAGTTTCATTTTTGCAGTTTTCGGTTTTATTGGTATTTGTTTGAGGTTTATCTGTTGGTGGGGTTTTCCCTTTGGGCACCCCACTTTTTCTTTTGTTTTTTTGCATTGTATTTGTACTTTTGTTCATGTGTTTCATGTTTTTCGGACCTGTGTAGTTTGTTTGTGGGGTTCGCCTTTGGGTGTCCCCACATTTCTGTAGAATGGTTTTATATTTCAATAAAAAAATCGTGTTTCACCTAAAAAAAAATCGTGTTTCCCCTAACCCTAACCCTAACCCTAACCCTAACCCTAACCCTGACCCTGACCCTGACCCTGACCCTGACCCTGACCCTGACCCTGACCCTGACCCTGACCCAGTGGGCGCACAGTCTCGCCGTAGGAGGTGTGGTTCGTCTGCCTCAAGTGACGGGACGACGCCCGGATCCTTTTCTTTGGTCCTCTCCCCATCGTCCTCGCCAGAGAGCGCGGAAGAGAGGTTGGACGTCGCTGCGGATGAGGGCGCCTCCCGCGGCGTTCCCGGGTGAGTCCTCGCGTCGTCCTTTTCGCGGGGCGGACGACAGAGCCCGGGGGGGACGGGGGGGATGAGTGGGCGGCGTCGCGTGGGAAGGGAGGTGATGGGTCTCAGGCGCGAGGCGGATCGCCCGCCTCCCCCTCCTGCTCCTCTTCCTCTGCCCCTTTTTTGTCGCCCTCCCGTTCCTTGAGAGTGTGCACCTGGAACGTGGGGGGTCTCCGGCAGCTACTTCGCCGTGAGGAGATTCTGGACGCGCTGCGGGACCTGCGGTTCGACCTGGCTGTCCTCCAGGAGACGGCCTTCGTCTCCGAGCGCCAGAGGGCCGCGGCCCAACGCCTTTGGCAAGGGGGCCCGTCCTTCTGGAGCTACGGGGACGAGCCGCGGGCGGGGGTCGGAGTGCTGGTGCGGGCGCGTCCGGGCCTCCGTCTCCTGCGGTTCCTGGAGTTGGTCCCGGGTCGGCTGGTCCAGTTGGACTTTTCGATCGAAGGGCAGGGGCGGGGGGGCGGGGCAGGGGGCGGATGTCGGGGTCGGAGCGGAGGGGGTGGCGGCGGTCGGCCCGGGTGCCAGGAGAGGGCAGGATTTTCGCCTGCTGGGAGTGTACGCCTCGGCGTCCTCGGCGGCTGCGCGTGCAGCCCTGTGGGTTCGGCTGCGGCGCGCATGCGCCACGTGGCGCGACGTGCTGGTGGCGGGGGACTTTAATAACAGGGCCGTGATGTCGGACAGGGTGCCAATCTGTTTCGCGCACCCCTGTCCCGACGGCGGCCCAGGGTTCCTCGCCGCTGCCTCGCGTCCCTCTGCGCCATTGTCGACGGAGGAGCGTGCACTGGAGGCTATTCGCAGGGACTGCGGCCTAGTGGATGCGGCGCTCGCCGCGCCGGGGGAGCTGGGTTTCTTTCCGGAGTGGCTCTCCGGGTCGGGAGCGATGGCGGCGGTGCGGCGTGGGGTGGTGGAGCAGGTGCGGGGGCGGGGGGGCGCGGCCCGCCGGGCCGGGCCCGGCGGGCTCCCCGGCACCTCTGTGGGTCCTGCCCCTGCCCCTCCTCCTCCGCGGCCCCAGCTCACGTGCTACCTGGCGGGCACGGCCAGCCGGGTGGACCGGGTGTGGGTGCCGGGGGGGCGGGCGCTGCGCTCCTGCGAGGTCCTCCTCACCCCGTGGTCGGTGCACGGGGTCCTCGCGGTGGAGATGAGCATCGAGGGGTGGGCGGCGGCGCAGCGGCCGTTCTGGCGGCTCGCCCCGACAACCTTGGACGAGGATGGCGCCCTGAGTGTAGCGCTGGCCGGCCTCTTGGAGGACCGTGCCACGCTCCTCGACTTGTACGAGAGCGGGCCGGGCGGTCTAGGCGCATGGTGGGAGCGCGTGAAGGGCGACGTCCGGCGCTTCTGCCTGGCGTGGCGTTGCAGGCGGCGGGATGCGGAGTTCGGCCGCTACCGAGCGTCGGTGCGCACCTTTGTTGCCTGCCATGTGCGGGTGCAGGAGGGCCGCCCAGTGATGCTTGGGGACCTGGAGGCAGCGCGCGTGGAGATCACACGCTTCCACGGGCAGCAGCGCCGGCGGCGCCTGTGGGAGCGCTGCGCCCGGACCCGGGGTGGAGTGGTGGGCCCAGGGGAGTGGGAGGTCGGTGCACAAGGAGGGGAGAGCCGGCTAGCCGGGGAGGACGTTTCTTTCGTCCGCGTCCCCGTGTTCATCGCTGCCTTGCGTGATGAAGTGGCTGCCCCGCTGTGCACGGACGTGAGCGGCATGCTGGGGGTCATGGAGCGCTACTACGAGCGGCTGTTTGCGGGACGCGGGGACGTGGCGGAGGTGGACCTGGACGAGTACTTCGCGTCCCTGCCGACCCCCGGCGCCGGGCTCTCGCGGCAAGAAGCGGAGGGCGCGGAGCGTGCCTTGCGCGCCTTGGACGCGCCCATCACCGTTGCGGAGGTGCGCGCAGCGATCGCTCACGGTGGCGGGCGACGCTCGGCGCCCGGGCCGGACGGCCTCGGGTGGTCTTTCTACCGGGCGTTCGCCCCGCAGCTCGCGGCTCTTCTCGCGGCACTGTTTAATGAGTGCTTTCAGTGTGCGCATGCCGAGCCGGGGATGGGCGGCGCGGGCGGGGGCGGTTTGGGGGCGGGGATGGCGGGGGCGGCGGCCCACACGGGTGCCGCGCGCTTGCCGCCATCCCTCTACGTCTCCACCCTCCTGTTTTTTGGGAAGCCGGGGGGCCTCGACCCGTCGCTGCCCACCAGCTGGCGGCCCATCGCCCTGACCAACGTGGACTACCGCGTGCTGGCACGTGTGTTGTCCGATCGTTTGGCCGGGGCGGTGGCGCCGCTGGTGGTGTCCACGCAGACGAGTGCGGTGCCGGGGCGCGCCCTGCCCGACTCGCTCTGCCTCCTGCGGGAGATCTTCGAGGCAGCGGGCGCGGGGCGCTGGGCTGGCTACCTGGTGCAGGTGGACCAGCGGAAGGCCTTCGACAGGGTCCACCACGCCTTCCTGTGGCGGGCGCTCCGCTGGCATGGGGTGCCCCCCGGGTTCGTGGCGATGGTGCGGCTCCTGTACGCGGAGCCTACAGTGACGCCGCAGGTGAACGGCAGCCGCGGGCGGCCTCTGCCGGTGTGCTCCGGAGTGCGGCAGGGGTGCCCCCGGCTCCCCGGGGATTGTTGTTCTCCTTCAACCATCAATGGTTTCGGAGGTACTGGAGCGGGATGCCACTGAGAAGACTCCTTATATGGTTTAAGCAGGTCGCAGTGGAATACTTTTAATGCTTTTATTTGTGAACTGCCCAGAGTTCTCGGAAGTCAGGGCGCATAATAATTTAAATAAATAAATATTATGGCAGGCTCTGCTCAAAGTCTTGAGGTATGCACAAATAGAAGAGCCCAAATAAGTGAGAAAGGATGTTGTTAATATGGAAATCAATAAATTAAATATTTTATTCCATAATTTAAGAAAAAAGAATCCAGAAAATAAGATACCCAGCATCACAAGGGTGGGGGGCTGGGCTTAATATCAGTATCACCTTCCCCGCAAAAAGCCCTTCTGGGAAATTGTGTGATTGTATGCATGCATAAGGAAATGGCTCAGTGGCAAGAGGAGTGTGTAAGTGTGTGTGTAGGAGTGTGTGTGTGTGTGAGAGAGAGAAAGAGAGAAGAGATCTGGCTTCTTGCGCTTATCCCAGCAACCCAAAGGCAGGGGTCTCTTCTGCCATTCTGCCTGTGAAGATGGTCCTGCAGAGTGCATGGAAAAGGGAAACCTGGTGGTGGTCTGCACCCCCACCCTCCCCCTTCCAGAAAACAATGTAAAAAACAAAAAACCTCTAGCCATAAAACCTGGATCATCCCAGGTATAAAAAGGAAATGACAATCAAGGATAATTTTGAAGTCTTGCCACGAGGGTACCATTTTGCTTTTCCAATGACAAAAGAGAAGTCTATGAGTCTTTCTTCCCTTCCCCTCCTGTCTCCAGCAAGATCAGCTTTATCAGCTCCTGACTTTCACCCCTACAAAACTGTGTCCCCCACTTCACCTCCAGCTTTGGATTCCCTGGGGTACATGGAGAGGAATCCCAGGAAAAGAGGGTTCGGTACTGGGGGACAAGTCGCCCTCACCGGCCCCCAAGGAAGGCCAATTGCAAGAAGAGAGCGAGCAGGAGGGTTGCTGTTGGAAAAGGCCCAGCCCCACTGCTCAGCCTTCCCCCACTTTGGTTCTGCCGGGAGGAGGAACCCTTCCCAGGTCGCTCCCTTCGAGGGGCTCGAGAGTCGGGGGAAGGCCGTGAGCTCCCAGAGGCCCCTCCGGCCCCCACGCCTCCTGACCCTGGGGAGGCTGGCCGGTCTTCGTTATATCCAGCACCCGAGCCACTGATGCCATCCTCATCTGGAACAGAAAGCAGGATGAGAAACGTTGATTATGGGGGTCAGGGAGTTCCCAAAGGTTTTCCTGCATTGTCTGTCTGTCACCTGAAGCAACTGGCCAGCAAGGCGGGGGACAGAGGCCAGCCAAATATTCCTTGACAGAGTTGACGCAAATGAGCCTGCCTTCCCCAGTGAAAGGGTCACCCCGAGCAGGCGGGTGGACAACCTCCTAGGCCACATCCATGGACAGCAGCCTCTAGAGGCCCTGTGCCTCCACCCTTGCAGGCGCACACTGAAGCTCCTCCCTCACGCACCCACTAGAGACCTGCAAGACTGAGGCTTCCCATTTCTTACCATCCCGCCCACTCACTCTCCCCGCTTCTGAGGTTGCAAAGCCACTCAGGAGGGTTCCGTGGAGCTCTTTCCTAGGCAGAATGGGGAACTTGCCACTCACGCCGTCATCACCTTGCAGTCAAATCACTGCAACACATTCCACACGGAAAGTGCAGCAGGGCCAGAAAGGACGCCATTCCAGCGCGTCCTGGCTCCCAGTGGGCTTCCGGGTCCAGTTCAAGGCGCTGATCTTACCCCACAAAGCCCTCCCCGGCGTGGCTCCCACGCAGGGAAGTTGCCTGTCCCAGAGAGCATGCTCCATATCACTGCCCCCTGCCGTTTTGGGAGGATCCAGAAGAAGCCCCCTCCCGAGATCTCAGGAGCTCCTGCCCGGCCGTGATAAGCAAGGCTGCCACACTGCTGGATGCAGGGTGCCAGCAGGCGGGTGACTGCCTGCTTATGTGCCATCACTGAAAGGCACATAATGTGGCATTGGTTTTATTTGTTATTTCAGTCCTGTATCATAGTGATTGTATTGCTTGGGTTTTTTTGCCGTTATGGACGCAACCTGCTGAGAGTCCTTTGGAGGCTGGCAGTAAGTAAAAAATGTAGTAAATAAAGGCGTATGACTGCAGACTGGCAGGATGGTGCTAGCGAAGGGTTTAGCACGGGGGAAGAAGCTGCAACCTCACCAGCATCCTGGAAGTCAAGGTCTTGCCCATTGCGTGCCCCCACCAGGCGAGAGGTCACACTGCGCAGAGCCAGGACACATTGCCGGGTTAGAAGATCAGGCCGTGAAATGTCGACCTCCACTTCTGGGTTGTTGATTTGATTCACCAGCCCATCACCTGTCACAACTGGGAGATACCTGGATGGTTGATTGCAAGAACACAGTGGTCAAAAGGGGATAGGGAAAGACCAGCCATTCAGCAGAGCATAGACTCTGTCCGCACCCCCAAAGACGCCCCGTCCTCTTGCCCAAGAGTACTGAACAGCTGCGCTCACATTTCCCTCAAGCTTCTTTTCTCAGCTGCAATCTCTCTCTCTCCCTCTCTCGCCAGTCTGACTTTTAAGAAAAGAACTGCCATACAGGAAGGGGCAGTGGACAAAGGTGCTCCCCTTTCCTGCTCTGCGCGTACTTTAAATCCAGACCCTCTCTCTCTCTCAACACTGTACTTCTGGCCAAGTCAAATCTCTTTGGGACTCCCACCTGCCCCGTGCCTGACCGTTCCAGCAACTGTCCTCGTTGGCCATGTCAGCTGTTGCCTTCTCACTGCTGCAGAGAGTATGAGGCAGCAGGATCCAGAAGCGCCTCATGAGACGTAGCTTTTCTTTCATATCCAGCACCTGCGGGGAAATAGGGTGGTTGTGTGGTAAGAAAACTTTCCTCTCAGATCTCCTGCTGAGAACATCTTCCCTTCCAAGATGGTCATCCACCTGCCCTTCCCTCACCCTTCCAGGGGAGAAACTACTGATACTGGGTCGCAATAGTGAAATATAATTAGCAGACAGAAGAATGGGTGGGTTATACTTCAGTTTCATTTTCTACACATTACAGTGCCATGTGGATCTTCCAGCAATACCACTGGGCTTTGGGAGAGAAATGGAGTTAAAGGAGCACAATGTCCTGCCAAAGGTCTTCCATCACGGGAAGGGTCCCTTCTGGCCTTTGCCTTGCCACTGTCACCAATTTACTTCCCCTGGCATAGCTTTCTTACCAGTCAGAGCAGTCAAACACGTCCAAAGATCTGCCAGGGACAGGCAGGTCAAGAGGACAGGAGGAAGGACAGGTATCTCCATTTCTCCATCTCCTTCCTGACATTTATTTAGGGTTTTTTCCCCCCAACAGCTGAAACCCAACACTGTCACTAACGGATTGGGATGGGAATTAGCCCATTTTTCTCTCAGTGTTGAGAGGGTATTCCTGAGGATTTAGTAAACCTTTTCAAGACTCAACACTTCAGTTTTAAGCAGGAGCTTTAAGCAGTTTTAAGTAGTATACCAGCTGGCCAAGATGGAGACCACTCAGATGCACTAGAAGCAGGCCTGGCGTGACAGGAAGCCCTTCTGGTGAGGGCTAACCACAGAAGGAGCAGCTGGCTGAAGAAGTCCGACCCAAGAGTGGTGGCACAAAGTGACCCATCCAGAGGTGAAGAAAGGAGAAGCAAGGCCAGAGGTGGGGACAGGAACATGCCAGTGAGGGCAAAAGCCGGTGGAAGGACACAACGTGGCCCATGGGCCCAAAGCCCCACTCCTCCAGACCCCAGAAGAGGCTACAGCAGTCAGAGGAAGAGAGAAGGAGGCTGCTGGACGGGCCACAGACATACCCAGAAAAGTGTGCAGAGGCACACCCAGCGTCCAAGAGGGACTCAGAATGAGGACATCCACACATGTGCATATACGGTAACGTCACAATGCAAACCCTCCCTTACCTACTTGTGTCCTGGCACCTGGCACAAGTATGTAAATGTGGGACTTGCCTCACGATGTCATGCCATATAGTTTGTCACTTGTGCCCCTCTTACCCCTTGCGCATGAGTGCTTAATTCATAGCTTAATTTTGAGAAAGACGAAGCCTGGGTACAAATATGCTTGAAAAATGGTTCCAATCTTGCTTGGTGCAAGTCAGCGTTTCACTGTGAAACATCTTAGCAAACGGACCGCTGACACCAGAGACATTTCCTCTTGCATGATTGAAACTCGGGGAAGAAAGGAAAAGCTTATTTTATTTTTAGCTGAGTAATTAAAGCTCTTACAACTTCCTTAAAGAGAAGGGGGTTGTCTGTCTGTACCTCAAATATGGGTGCCCTGCACAGGGTTATTCGCAACTTTGCCCGTGAGTCATCCCATCTGTGAAAGAACTCATGAGAGCTGCTTTGCCCTTCAAAAGAGCCATGGAAAAGGGCAACACCATTATTTATGCCTTGTCTCTGAAGTCTGGCTATAGTCAGTCTGCTCCTGAATGGCCACCTACCAGCCGGTCCAGGTTGGTCCCCACTGCAGTGGTTGGCTTCTCCTCTGGCAAGTAGGTTTGAAAGCGGCGCTTGGTTTCTTCTCGGGGGGCACGTCGGTAACGGGCGGGAGTTGGGCGGGGGTTGCCACAGCTCTGGAACACCTGAGGGCAGAGCATGGAAGATACGTGGAGTGGTCTAGTTGAAGTTAATGCAGCATTTAAAACAAACTAATATTCTGCTTCAGAGAGGTGTGCCAGTACCCAGTCAGCACTGTCACTTGGTCTCATGGAAAGAGGACAAAGGCAGAGGTAGGCAGCCGTACCAGGCCTTCTGTGAGCCCCCTCCCAGGTGGAGATTGTGGGAGGAGACTAACCATAGTCAGTCTATGGTGGCCAAAAACCAAACAGAGTCTGGGAGCACCTCTGAGATCAGCAAATTTATTATAAGGCATAAGCCTCTGATTTTTGGCTCCCACATGAGATTTCATGGCTGGCATTCTCATCCTCTGGGGTTCCTTGTTCATTCACAGAGCATCTACGGATGACTGGACCCTTCCAAGCATTTACCTACAATGCTGTAGATGAATGAGAGTTCCTTCCAAATCCCAGAGGTGAACTCTTATTTGGGCAAGAGGAGGAGAAAAAGCAAATTAAAGGGTTGGGTGGTTCCAAAACTCATTCAGATCTCTTTTCCAAAACAGTATTTCTGTCTGTAATACGGTCTACATTTTAAGCTGCCAACCATATTACAGGCAGGAATTCTGTTTTAGAAAAGAGATGCCAAACTTGGAAAACAGAATTTGGAGTTTCTCTCAGTATCCATACATACCTTAGCTGATGTCTGCATATTGCGTTCCTGTAGGTACATTATGGCCTCCGAAATTTTCAGCGCAATGGAATCAGCTGCCAACTCAAAATTGAAGGGTCCTGTGAGCCGTTCTGCCAGTTGAGTCAGTGCATCTTGAAAGCAGAAAAAGGAAGGAAAAGGTTTCCATTCACCCTCAGTAGGCATGTACTGGGGAAGACATGGCTTTAAGGGTATCATATACTGCCCCACACACCCTGCCATCAAGGTTCTCCTAGTGATACGCTGCCTCCTGCAATGACTTTGCATGGACCCCAGAGGGAACAAGCAGGTCAACACCAGTCCCAGGCCCATCACATCTTACTTTGTGAAACTCTGTTTCATGGAGAGTTGTCTTTTAGGAGACGCTCACCTGTCCCCACCTCAAACTTCAGTCCTGCCAGTCTTGCCTCTCTCTGCCCTGCAAGCTCACCAAGAAAGCGCTCCCATTCGGGGTCCACCTCTGTGATGCTCGCCAAGCAGCCCTTCATGACATTGAGGCAAAATCCATGGCAAGGCTTGAGGGCTGGAATCCCACGACACAGTGGGCAGTAGGAGAGGCGCATGTGGGCCCGTCGACACTCTCCAGTGGGAGACAGCTGCATAGTGGGGGAGGAGAGGAGAGCCAGAATCAGCCTTCTGGGGCCTTAGGGCCTGCCCAGGCTCCACTGCATAAAGGGAGAAGGGAAGAAGAGTCAGGCAGGGAGATGGGGTGTGGGCCCAAGGGCTTCTCCCACTGCACTAGAGAGCCAAAAAAGCCAATCTGGGCTCATGAGCTCATCTCATTCTGTAAAGCCCTAGGGCCCAGAGCCAAATACCATATTGCTAGAGAGGTGGGGGGAGAAGTGTTGCAGGCTATAGGGTCTGGATGGCTCCTATGGAATTGCAACTAACATGGCCATAAATTAACCCCAGTAGGAGCCATATACTAAAAAGGAAGGTGAGAAATAAGACAGGAAGGGCTGGGAGATGTGTCGAGTCATCAGCAGGCAATGGAAGAGCACCTCCAACTCTAAGGGAGGAGGGGAATCTCATCCAAGAGGTTGGTGCATTGCAGAAATGACCTGCTTGCAAACAAGGGAGCCTCGGGGAAGAAGAGCATTTGGAGAAGCACACAGAGTTGGCTGAGCATCAGCTGCCAGGGTTCCTTCTCTCCTAAGTCTCCAGATGCTCTCTGGCAGTGGCCCCACCTGCTGCCACACCTGAAGGTTGGTTCACACCTGCAAAGGCACTCACCTTAACCGCCTGGGCAACAACGTCTCGCCCAGTGGCCAGGCCCTGAATGAAGACCCGAGTGGCAAGGAAGGCCCGAGACACCTGGGAAGGAACAGAAACCGACACCAGCAGTCAGCGAAGCCTTGCCTACCCACAAGGTGCGGACCCACGGGTGGAGTAAGGGGGCCAGATCTAGCAGGAAGCTTTCTGTTGAAGACATGAGGTTGCAGGAGGGGCTTTCTACAGTGGTGCTTAAAGTCTGTGAACCCTTCTGAATTTTCAATATTTCTGACCTAAAACGTGATCGGTGTTCCACACAAGTCCTAAAACTAGATAAACAGAATCCAATTAAGCAAATGAGTCAAATAGTAATTTTTTTACTCATTTATTTAATTGGGATCACGTTTTAGGTCATATTTATGCAGAAATATTGAAAATTAAAAAGAGTTCATAGACTTTTAGGCACTGTTGCAGCTGCACCCTAACTTGACTGTATCAGAGAGTCGACAGTTTATTGCATGCATGTGCCCCAGGAGACCCCAGGGTAGGCAGGACCAAACATTTGGTTTTGGGTTTTTGTTATTTTGGGGGGGGTTGGGGTTTGTTTGTTTTTTGCCTCTTTTGGAGTTGGGGGAGTATACAGGGCAAAATGGGTGCAGACATTTAAAGGACCCATTTGATCTCTTAAACCCCCTCCAAAATGGCTCTTGCCCTGGCCACTGTGAGGGTCAGTAACTGCAAACGCCAAAGAGCCATGCATTTTCCCCTCTGGCACAAAGAGAGGACCAAGAGAGGAGATTTAGACTTCAGGCACGGCCCTGGGGCAAATGGCCATCTCCCCTCCCAGGGTCCAACCAGATAGTTGCCGCTAGAAAGCTCTGAGCTGGGTCAGCGCGTGGGTAGAAGACCAGCCCAGGGACCAAAAAGGAAAGACTTTGGGGGGGAGGGGGTGATAGAATCAAGCGGTCCTGAAGATCCTTACAAAGGGGTGTCTTGCTGGAAGGTGATCATTGCAAAAGGAACTAGGGATGCCTGGTTGGGTGAGAGGGCCAGTCCTAGGACAGGCACGGCTGTGGCAGAGGCTGGCTAGTCCGGAGGGGAGGAGGCTGCTCACATCTCCTCCAACAATTCCCAGTGCTAGACACTCCAGAACCTGAAGGGACACCTTCAGACGGTTTAACTTACGGGCTGGGACATCACATGATCAAGGCAGAAGATGGGAATTGTCAGGGCTCAATGGTACCACGGTAGAGAGAAAGGGGTGTAGCAACTCCTTCCCCTTTTAGCTCTGGCCCCACTTCCTCTGCTGATGATGCCCTCCTCATCAGGGCACTGTGGTGTTGTATTAACTGTGAGTGGGAGAGGGCTGCATCTCATCTGGGCACCCTTCCCACCCCTATCAATGGCACTGCTTCAAGCCAAGCAGACAGGGAGCTTCTGAGGCATGAAGGGCTGTCCTGGCAGGAGCAGGGCTCACCTGCACCCGGAGCTGGCGGGGGCTGTCTCCAAAGGCATGGAGGCTTTCCACCTGGCGCCCCACACACTCCAGGTACCCTTCTGGGAAGCTATACTGGGGGTTAAGCAGAGGCAGCATTCGCTCCAAAAGCTGAGACCAGAAGTCACTCAGGGCCTCATCTAGGCCTGGCCGAGCCCCCTTAAGGTGATGTTGCAACTCCACAAATAATCCCTGGAAGAGGCGGGCATGTTGCGCATAAAGGCGCCCATAGGAACGGGCAAACATGGCCTGGAGGGACCGCTCAGCTCCAGCAAGAAGCTCCTGGAAAAAGTCTGGAAGTGGGAGAACAAACACCGAGGACAGCGAGATTAAGCGGAGCCCTAGAAAACCCGAAAGGTGATACAGCAAGGAGAGTTCTGGGCAACTGCCTTCTCTTGCCCCACGCTCCTGGGAAGGGCTGCCAAACGAGCAAAGCCAGCAGCTGGGGCTGCCAACTGAAATGCTGGGGTGGGGTGGGGTGGGGTGGGGTGGGGGTCTCCCTACAAGGGAACGACCCCTGCTGCTTCTCCAGGTGGAATCACAGCCTGTATTCGCGGAGAAGGGAGCAATGGGGGCGGGGTGGGGGGTGGGGAAGTGAGAGAGAAAAGGAAAGAGAACCGCCAGCTGGCAAAGGAGGGGCAAGGGAGGGGCCTTCCCCTCGCTCACCCTGAAAGCGGCGCTGGCGAGAGCCGAGGGTGCTGATCAAGAAGGCTCCCGTCTCCCCCAGCAGAGCCTGGAGGTCCGCCTGCCCTTGCTCGCTGAGGCGCTCCTCCGTCTCGCTGGCGCAGCAGGTGTAGTCCTGGGGGCAGATGCGAAGGTGCTCTCCTGGAGGAATTAAAGGGGAGGCGCCACGCGGATCTGTCACCCCTCGGGGGTGGATTAGCCTCTCGGATGAATCCAACCGGGGTTAGCGCAATGGGCCACCTTGCCCTCCCACCCACCCACCCCCGTCTCTGCACTGGGCAACGACTTTCCCCTCTTCCCTGCCCTGGGAAGGGTCGAGCTGGGGGCGTCGGCTCATTCACTTCCTCTTCCCGGGACGCTTCGAAGTTTGAGGCGACGGTCGCGGGAAGGCAACCAGCCCAGGAGAGGACAGGGCCAGCCCTTCCGGGAGTTTCTTCCTTCGCTCCAGGCCACCCGAGCCGTATCTTAGCCCAGTGCAGAGGGATGAGAATGGCGGGGTTAAAAAGGAATCCCGGGAGGCTTGCAAAGAGGACCCGCCATTCCGGGAGCGGGACAGGCTGGGTCTCCCAGCGCTCAATCACCGCTCCCCCCCTCCCGCCCCCGGGATATCTGTCAGGGGCGCCCAGGAAACTTTGGCCGTGGCGCGCTCCGAGAGCTCCTCCGGCGGAACGCCCTTACCCGAGATGAGGGTGGACGGGACCGAACCGAGCGCGAAGCCGCGGCTCGCCAGCGCCTGCCGGGTCTCGGCGCAGCTCCGCGCCCCACGAGCCTCTCCGACAGCAGCGGAACAAAGAAGCGCGCTCAGAGCCAGCAGGAGCAGCAGCATCCCCATCCCGCGAGGTGAAAGGCGCAAAGGCCGGGGAGAGAGAAGCCCTTGCAAGCGCAGTAGAGCTCGCAACGCTACGCCACGATCCGTCCCTGAGAAGGATCAAGATCCACTAGAAACGGGTGACTTTCCCCGCGCTGAGCGGAGCGAAGGCGAGACAATAGAAGAAGCCAGTCCGCGGTGAGGCCTGCCGGGCCCTAGTGCCGCCTTTTCCCATCCTCGCCGGGCAGCAGACAATGGAGCCGGAGTGGGGAGCGGTCCTAGCGTCCTCTGTTTCTCTGCTCCTTCCCCCTTCCTCTGGCTAAGTGTAAGAGGCTCGCTGCCCCTCCTCCAACTTTGCTCGGGCAGAGGGGCTGTACAGGACCTAGGAGCAAAGAGGTCCCACCGAGGGGCCGGGGGAAGTGGCCCGCCTATCCCCATCCTCCAGCCCCTTGTTTTGCTGGTGAGTGATAGACACCCTTCAGAACCAGTTAAGAGCAGACAAAGGCCTTCCCAGTTGATTCCCGCAGCCCAGTCACCTTCATTTTAATTTTAAGAGGGAAGGGAGCCCAAGCACCAGGGCTTCTGCCTCCTGGGAGACTTTTCCCCCGACTTCAGCTCTTGGGAAGCACTTGGTTCTTGTTCAGAAGCACTGTCTCTCTCCATGTCCGCTGTTGTGCTCCATCACCCTTGCTAAGAAAGGGCTGCCTGGAAGGGGGCCCCATGCCCTCTGGGTCCAGAATGCCCTTGGACCGGCTCTGCCAACATCATGTAAACAGTAGGCACAGCATGGAGGTGTCCAGATGGGTTGCCCTGAAACTGCCCTCGTGCCTGATAATGGACCCAGAGGTGTGGGGCTGATGTGTCATTGCTTTACCACTCTGGTCCACCCTTCTGTTCCTGCCATCACAGCTAGATGGGCAGGGCAGGGCAGGGTTCTTGTCCAGGAGTGCTCCATTGCAATCCACGGCTGTCCTCAGCCCTGGGCAGGCTGGGTGGACACCTAAATGCATCTGATCTGAGGGAAAATTAGTCTGCTAGGGGACATAAATGGATGGGTAGGAATGAGATAAGAAAGTGCAGCCCTGATGGCCATCTGGAGACCGAAGAAGGAAGGAGAATGAGGACTGCTTGGTGAGGCTCTGCTTAGGGAAAAGGTCTCTTTGTTCCAAATACATGGCTTGAGCAAGTCTGTTCATGCACACACATACAAAAGGAATGAACTGGAAAGCACGATGGGAGAATTAGTGAGTGATACAGGAGTGAGGAGAAGTTCTGAATTTGGGACAGAGCATTTCTTGGTGATGTCAAGAGCAGGTCATAGAAGAAGAGAAAGTAGAATGTGCAGGAATGAAAAATATTTGATGGATTAATCTTTCACAAGAATGAGCTGAAAATGGACATAAGGAAAAAGAATGTGGATGCTACTTGGAACAGAGTGAAGAGAATTGTGTGACAGTGTCCCAGAAGTTTGTAGAGCTACATTTATGGGAAGTATGAAAAAGGATGTTTGGGGGAATGATGAAATAAAATGGGTTGAGGGAAAATGCACATAACAATGATTGCTGCAGAAAAGGAGAAAAGGAGAAAGTTATTGTATAATGTGTTTAGAAAGAGAAAGTTTCTAAACTTTCTAAACCCGCACCTGTGGAGATGGCTGGTGGGGTGATGGGTTTGTCCCCCCCGCCCCCCCACAGCATCTTGCAGGTTTTTAGAGCTAAAAAATTATAGGAGGTTTTTAGGATATTCTTAATATATGTTTTTTATTTATTTATAGATTTTACCCATGGTTGGAGGGACTTGTGTGTTTTTTTTCCTTTTTTATTATTGTGAGCCGCCCAGAGTCACCTGTTGGGGGAGATGGGCGGCATACAAGTTTGATAATAATAATAATTTTTTTAAAAAAAAGTTGCAAAGAATGCAGTCAGAGCAGGGAATGGTTTAAGATTAAAAGAGGCAGAGAAAATGCAGAACAATTTTGATGGAAACAAAAACTTGTTTTAAAAATGAAAGTGATGAATAGTTTGGGGGTAAAGCCAAGGTGAAGGAATGCTGAAAGAAGTGTTTTCCAGATTTGTATGGGAATGAGAGTGATATGTCAAAGAGTGGAATTGAAATGAAGGCTAAAAGTCTTAGTATTGATGGAAAAAACGGATCAGCATGCTGAAAAATGGGTAAGGCTGGAGAAGTAGATAAGGTAACTGGAGAAATGTTAAAACACGGATGTGGTTTGCTTACAGAGTGCTCGTGTTGCTTGTTCAATGGGTGTGTGAAAGGTGTGTCTGTGCCTAAAGATTGGAAGAATGCTATTTTTGTTCCCCTGTGCAGCGTGAATGCAAAAACTACAGGGGCTGGCAATTAGTTTGCATGGCATGAGTTTGCACAGGAGGTGAGAATGGGTAAGGTTTGGGAAATGCGGTCCAGCTTTGTAAGGGCAGAGGGCATGCGAGCCAGATTTTTGCTCATCAATCAGTCACTGGGGAACTTGGGACTGTGAGAAAGTTTATTCTACATTTCTTGATATAGAGATGTGTGATGTATAATAAAGTAAGCATGGTTTGGATTATGGAATGTTTTCATGCATGTGAAGGTTCATTGCTGAACGCGAGAGGAGTGGTCTACGATGGAAGTGGAGCCTTGGTGAGAAGAACGGAATGCTTAGCAAACGGTTCGACGCTGAGCAGAGAATAAGACCAGGACACTGATGTCCCCTTGGTTGTTTAGTGTACCTATGGATAAACGTATAGGAGTGCTTGCAGGGTAGTTGTAGTGGGGAAAATAGGAGGAGAAAGGAGTATTAGGTATAGTCGCCACCTTGAGTTATTTATAAAAATGAGAAAGGATTAAAAAAAATCTAAAAATAAAAATCCTGTGCACTCACAGCATCCCGCAGTCCCATGATCACCATTTGTGACCCCCTGCTAGCTTCCCCATTGGCTTTAGTTGTTGGAAATCGGCAGTGAAGGTTGCAAATGGCGATCATGTGAACACAGGATGTTGCAACCATTGTAATTGTGAGCTGGTTGCCAAGTGTCCAAATTGTGATCATGTAACCAGGGGGACACTGTGATGGCCATAACTATGAGGATCTATTTTAAGTCCCCCGTCATAACTTCGAACGGTCGCTAAGAGGTTGTTCAGTGAGGACTACCTGTATATAAAAGCTTGCTTCTGCTCACTTTGTTACACTGATGTGAAAGTTGAATATGTCAGGAGATACAAAAAGGTAAACTGAATACAGTGGGAAGGGGATAAGTAAGAGGCCGAGTGATAATATAAGAAGAGACAGAGCTAAGAAAGAGTGAGTGCTGAACAAATTGGATTGAATGTGAAAGTGAGAAAGAAGTGGGTTGAGTGGTTTGCTCATACAGAGAGGAGGAAGGAGGATTGAATTGCAGAAGAAATGCATGGATGGAGAGTGAGTGGACTGATGTGGATGATGGAAAGAAGGCTGAAAAGGCACAAAGAGGTATTGGGGTAACAACTGGATCTTTTTTACCAGCAGCCAGATATTGGATGAATCTTCTCTGGCTGCTGAGGAAGCCCCCTCTCTCTCCCCACTTCCACGAAGGCAAAAGAAGCCCAGGCGAGGCTTGCTGGTGCCTCTGGCTAGGGTTGGGATCCTCACTGCCAGTCGTGTGAGTAGCACCTACAGCCAAGTCAGCCTCCAGGTGCCTTCGCTGTTCCTAGTGTATCTATGGCTCTCGGCACTTTCTTCTTCAGCATCCAAAAGAAAGAGGTCCGACTGCACAATATGCATAGTCTGGTGTTTGCAGCACCAGCCCTCTCCAGGGCAGCAGGGGGCAGTACCACAAGGCTAGATCCTTCCCAGGAGGTAAGGGCAAATGCCTTTCCCGGGATTCTCAGACAATAGGGTTTTGTTCTGGAAGGGCAGAAGGAGAAGAGGACCTTATGTCTCCACTGAATGAAGGGAGCTGCATGGAACTTGGATTATAAGGGCCTTGCCGTAATTAATACCGCAATTAAAGAGGAAGCAGAACAAATCTCAGTTTTGTGTGGCACAAATTCTGTTTTTAGAATTTCAATCTGCCCATTGTAGCTTCAAAGGCATTACTGTGGCTCTTCCTCCCTCTTTGATATAAGACCCCTGAGTAAAGCAATCTTAATCTTATCTCCTAACTGGGGGAGAATGCACTGCCACTTCATAAGCTGGGTGGTTGCAATCTCACAAGTTTCTCAGTCTAGAAAGAGAAAGTGCGCCATGCTAAAACTCTTAAAATGGGAGTGCTGCAGTGTACCTCAAGTCTCCACCAGAGCCCCAATCCCAAAGGGCCTGCTTGAAGGCACCCTCGTGGCAATGAAGATATGGACTACTTTGGGCTGCTACACATGAGATGCCCCAGCAGCAGAAACAGCTCACAGGGTCCATCTGCGGGCATGCCTAGAGGTGGATCTCTGCCCACGAGCACTGGGGCTGCAGCCAAAGAGGTAGAAGAAAAGCAGCTGTAGATCAGTCCCCAGGAAGAAAGGGATGAGCGACGCATCCAGAGAAGCAGGCTGGAAGCGCCATCCAGTCCATGCCTAATAGCTGTGCCTCTCCAAAGACCTGTCCTCCTCATTAGCCCTGGCTTCCCAAGGCCCTTCCACAGCCATCATCTTCCAACAAGACAGAGAACAGACAGGCCACCACCGTTTCCTCTGGGGAAGAAGAGGGGCGTGTCTGTGCCATTCCATGGGAGTCCTATCCTCAAATGGCATCAAGGGAGACTTTCTCCTTTAGATGCCAAAGCCCACTTCTTCTCCTTGAGGCATCCATAAAACAATGAGAAATGTTGAATCAGGCTTTCCTTGATTATTTGCCAGTTTCCCTGTTTTTAGTTACTCCCCTCCCTCGGCAGCTGCAATCTGCCTGACAGGCTTCCCTGCCCCTCCCTGCCTTCATCAGCTTCCTACCCACACCAACAGTCTGCCAGGCTGGCGCAGTGGTTAGACCAGGGGCTGAGCAGACAGGAGAGAAGGAAGCCTCCCTTAAGGCCCTCCAGCTCCTTTCCTGCCCACCCCAGACAGTCAACTGAAGGCAGAAGCTACAAAGTGGGAGTCAGAGGAGCCCTTCCGGGTGCTCCCCTGGCAACGGGACACCCAGCATGGCAGAGGTCCTGACAGGAGAAGACCCAGGTTACCCCAATAGGCAGCATATCAGGGACTGTCGGCCACTTAGGGTCTCAGCGCCTGGCAAGGGAGTGCATCACCTGCCACATAACTGTCTTGCACTTGCAAGGAGCTGGAGGCAGCCCGGAGGCAAGCAGGCCAGCAACCCTAACCCTCCTGGCCACATGTGCTGGTCTGGGTCTTTTCTGGTCAAGAACAAGAGGATGCAGCTGGTGCCCCAGGCCCTCCCTGAAAGGGGGAGAGCAAAGAATGGTCCCGTATGAGGAAACGGCATTCCTCTGCTCACCCCATGGGGCAAGAGAGAGGCTCTGGCCAACTCTTCACCGCATTCCCTGCCCCCCCCCCCCCCGGAGGCTGTGGGGACAGTTTGTCCGAGCTGCTTTCAGGCTGTGACCCTGTGGGGCAAGAGTGCTGCTGCCTGTTTGGACAGTTGCAGCCATGGCCCGTCCTGCCTTCATCGGCAGGGAGCTTTCCTGCAAACAGTAGAGTAGTCACCCCAGGTACCATTTTGTTTCAGAAACAAATTAGTATCTAGTACAATTGAAAGCAAATATAGCAATAGGATTCTGCAAACTTCTGACTTGCATAGAACTTTATATCTCCTAGTCCTTGTTGGTGAAGTTTAAAAATTTAAAGTTTGTTGATTCTGTAGAATTTGAACCCTCGCATATTCTATCAGAGAAGGACAGTCTGTCTTACCAATTGCATTCAGAGTGATTTACAAATTCTCAGCATGGTAATGTGAATTTCCAGTAATCTTTATTTACATTTACAACTTGGAGTGAAATATCTGCCTTGCTCTGTGCTTGAAAATGTGTGCTCAGTTTTGCTTGCTTTTGGTATACTCAGTCTACTTTAAATTACAGCCTCGTTAGCAGTGGTTTTTTGCTAAACAGAGAATTTGCTCAGTCAGATGAACTAACCAGTGTATCTCCATGGTTTTCCTGTGGCTTCTACAGACACTGTTATTTTAGTGGCCATTAATGTCATTATCAAGAGTTCAGAATTCTGTGGGGAAAAGGAGCAAATAAAAATTTCTCAAAAAAGTGTGAAAGCATCAGGAGTGTGTCATAATCTGAGAACAAAACATTAAAACGGCACTTTCAATTTCTTAGGGACATAGTATCTACATGGAGACACCCCAGGAGCCCCCACCAGGCATCTTCTACCTTCCCAAAATACACAAACCAGGCAACCTGGGATGTCCCATTGTCTCAAGCATTGCAACTACCACAAGCACAAGTAACTACCACAACTGGAATATCAAGTTTCATGGACTCTGTATTTAAACTTTATATCACCAGCACTCCCAGCTGCATAAGTCGCCAGAGACTTCCTAAGAGGACTGAACATCCGCCCAAACATAGACTTCAAACCATCTAGAGTATTATCACTGATGCCAAAACAGGATGCCTTGCCACCGGATTGTGGGACTTTGTACTCACCCATAACTTATTCACCTTTGGCAATAATATGTACCTGCAAATTGGTGGCACAGCCATGGGCACACGTATGGCTCCTCAATATGCCAACATCTTAGTGGTGGACCTAGAAGAATGCTTTCTTAACTCTTACGCCTTGAATTTCCTCCTTTACATGAGATTCATTGATGACATGTTCATCATCTGGACCCATGGAAATGAATGTCTCATCACATTAGATCATGACTTCAACAACTTCCACCTGACCATCAACCTCAGCCTCACCTTATTTATACAACAAGTCCACTTCCTTGTAGTCATGGTAAAACTATACAATGGACACATAAACCCCATGTTATACAGGAAACCTACAGATCACCATGCATGCGTATATGTGTAGAGGGCATAGAGAATAGTCTTGAAGGACAGAAGAAAGAGCCACTACCAAGGCAATAGTCAGATAAGCGGGACTTGAACGCGGGCCAAGAAAATAACTTGAGAAAACATCTCAGACAAGCCCCTCCCTAGTTCACATGAAAATAAAGTGAGGGAGGGGAAGGCACATTCAGACTTGCACGACTCTATTTCTATAGCTGTTACAGTAAAAGTAGTCCTGACCTATATGGCACTGGTATCTTAGTCTGGTCTACTTACATTGTGATGTGACACATATGATTCCAGTTTCCACCCAGAGCACACCACTAAATATTTATAGCCAGGTTCTCCACTACAACAGCACTTGTTCTGACCCACTTGACAGAAGTGCCCAACTGGTGGAATTAAACCAGGCATTCGGGAGGCTGAACTACCCACCCAACAAGATTAACAGGCCAGTATAGCCAGATCGATTCCCAGGGAGGACCTATTAAAAGACAGAACACCACTGATTGTCACCTACAGTTCACAGTTCAAACCACTCAGATGCTTCATCAGTAACCTAGACACTGCACTTTCTCAGGCACTGGGTAGCAGGTCCAGGTCTGTGCTTGCATACAACCACCCAACCTGAAGTGGATTCTCACCAGCAACAATATGTAAGGTTTACCCCGTTCATCTCAGAGAAACTCTTGTGACACGTGTGTTCAGCAAAGCAGTTTACTCAAGCGTAACATAAGTAAGTACAGACAAAGCCAGGGGTGGCTTGGCATAGCTTACATGGTATTTTATAGCTTCCCCGTTCCCGCGCTTTACCTGTTGCTTAGTTACAGATTACTCACAGTAATCCCCCCTCACCCAAATGGCAGATTCAGTCCGGTGCTTTTGTCTTTCTGATTGCAGTCTATGGGTTGTGCTGTTGTTGGCTTTGTTGGGTTTGCCTGTTTGCGCGCAAAGCCAGGAGTTCTCGATCGTTCATTGATTGCTTCGCTTCCGAGCCTCTGCACTTTCCTTTGTTTGCAGCACTCAAGGGGAGCTGCACTGATACAAAGTATCCGCTTGTGGTTTTGAGTTAAGCGCTGCCACCTGTCCGTAATCAGCTCGCGGTTTCACTTCCCCTTTTTCTCTGCTCATGCCTTGGTGGTGAAATTGACTTAGGCTAAGCTGAGCGGTGCCTTCGCCATGCTGGGCTGTGCTGGCTGAATCTGACATACCACCCCCCTGAAGAGAAACCCCCCCTTTACCTTGGTTTCCCAGGTTGCTTCTTGTAAAAGTCCTTGACCAGTTCAGGCGCCCTAATGTGGGACTTGTTTACACTGTACGCTCTTGGGAAATGTTTCCATTGTACTAGCAGTTGGATCTGGTCCTTGTGTTTCCTGGCATCCAGGATTTGTTTTACTTCAAAGTGTCTCTCCCCGTCGACCATGATCGGTGCTGGGGCTGGCTCGCCTCTATGCCAGTCATTGGACGGTCGGTGTGGCTTCAGCAGGCTGCAATGGAAGACCGGATGGACCTTCCCAAGTGCTTTTGGGAGCTTCAGCTTGACAGTCACCAGGTTTATTATCTCGACAATGGGGAAAGGACCCACAAACTTCAGGCTGAGTTTTTTAGATGCTTGATGCATCTTCAGGTTCTTTGTGGACAGGTACACCTGGTCCCCTACTTTCCACTGCCACTCAGGGAGTCGCTTGCAGTCAGCATATTTTTTGTAGTCCGCTCTGGCTTCCTGCAGCGCCATTCGGACCACCTGCCTTGTGGTGTCTATCTGGGTGAACCAAGTGTCCAATGAGCCGATCTGGGACGCCGGCTGGGGTAGCTCAGGCATGGCAACGAAGTCTTGCCCGGTCGCCACTTTAAACGGGGTGAAGCCGGTGCTTTTGTGGACCGCATTGTTATATGCTACCTCCGCAAACGGCAGCAGCTCTGCCCAGTTGTCTTGCTGGTAATCCACATAGCACTGTAGGTACTGCTTCAGCCCCCCGTTAAGATGTTCCGTGGCCCCGTCCGTCTGCGGATGTGCCACCGAGGAGAGAGCTTGCTGAGCCCCCACTTGCTTCAGGAACTCCCGCCAAAACCACGTGACAAAGTCCCCCCCCCCGGTCACTCATGACTCGCCGGGGGGCACCGTGCAATCGATACACATGCTGCACAAACATCCACGCCAGCTTCTCCATGGTGGGGACTCGCCGACAAGCCACAAAGTGTGCTTGTTTTGAAAACAAGTCCGTCACTACCCAAATAGCTGTCTTCCCCTTGCTCTCAGGTAGCTCCACAATAAAGTCCATGGCGATTTCTTGCCAAGGGCTGTCCGGCATCGCTACAGGCTGGAGGAGACCCCGGGGCTTCCCCTTGCTCCCTTTGGCCATTGCACAAATCAGGCAGCTCGCTGTGTACGCTCCCATGTCCTTCCGAAGGCTCGGCCACCAGAACTGCCTCCATATTAGCTGGAGGGTTTTCACAAACACGTAGTGGCCCGCATTTTTATTATCATGGGCTCTTTCCATCACCTCCCTTCAGCAACCCCTAAGTACATACAACTTGCCCTTGTGCCACCACAACCCCCCATGTCCCATTAAAGAGTCTTTGTTCTCCGCCACCCAAGAGTCTTGCTCACCGGCTTCTCAGAAAGTTTGTTGGAGTCCTGGTTCGGTGTCGCTTGCCCGCTTCCTCGTTTGGCTGTGCATTACAGCTTTTGCAGCCAGCCGGGTTGCGGGGACGATCAAGTCCACAACCTCCTCCCGCTGGCTTGGGTATTGGGGCATGCAGGACAGTCCATCCGCTAAGAAGCTCTTTTTCCCTGGGATGTGTTTGAGGTCAAAATTGAATCATCTGAAGTATTGGAACCAGTGCACTTGCTTGGGCGAAAGCCTCCATGGAGTCCTAAGTGCCTCGAGGTTCTTGTGGTCTGTCCACACCTCGAACGACTGGCTCGCTCCCTCCAATAGGTGTCTCCAGGTGGATAGGGCCCACTTCATAGCAAACGCCCCCTTCTCCCACACCATCCACCGCCTTTCCGTCTCGATGAACTTTCATGAGGTGTAAGCGCACAGGTGGAGGGATTCCTTGGGTCCAGGCTGTAGAAGGACTGCTCCTGTCGCCACGTCGGAGGCATCCACCTGGATTAGGAACCGCTGGTTGGGATTGGGGTGGCGCAGGATGGGCTCTATGGTGAACCTTCGTTTTAGGTCCCAGAACACCTCTTGACACTCCGGGGTCCACACGAGGGGCATGCTAGGCTTGGGGGTTTTGCCACTGCCCCAAGTCTTAAGCAAGTCCGTTAGTGGCAGGGCGACTTGAGCAAAGTTCGGAATAAACTGCCGGTAGAAGTTAGCGAACCGCAAGAAGCTTTGGAGCTGCCTTCGGGTCCACGGCGCTTCCCACCCCAGTACATCCTTCACTTTCGCCGGGTCCATCTCAACACCCCTGCTGGATATTCTATACCCAAGGTAGTCCAGTTGCTCTCAATGGAACTCACACTTCGAGAGCTTGGCATACAGCTGCGCTTTTAACAGTCTTTGGAGCACGGTGCACACTAGTCTCACATGCTCAGTCAGGGTCTCGGAATATATTAGGATGTCATCCAGGTAGACAAGGACACCCCGGTATAGTAGATCATGCAGCACCTCATTTATTAATTGCATGAACACCCCTGGGCCCCCTTTTAACCTGAATGGCATCACGCGGAACTGGAAACTTCCAAGCGGGCAATTGAAAGCGGTTTTCCATTCATGCCCTGCGCATATCCAGACCCTGAAGTATGCCTCTTGCAAGTCCAGTTTTGAAAACACCTTCCCCTTGGACAGGTGGGACAGAAGGTCCTTCATCAGGGGAAGGGGATAGTGGTATTCGGTACTTATGGTGTTCAGCCCCCAGTAGTCCACACACAGCCTTAGCAAGCCGTCCTTCTTTTCCCAGAACAACACCAGGGCCACCAAGGGGAACTTCGCGGGTTGGATGAATCCCCGCTTCAAGTTCTTGTCCATGAGCTCCCGTAGGGCGCCAATCTCCTTCCCCGACAGGGAGTACATCTTAGGCTCTAGCTCTATGGAGCAGTCACTGGGTCTGTGGGGTGGGAGTTGGTCTGACTCCACCTCGCCGAATGCCACCGTCAGGTCGCAGTAAGGATGGGGGATGGTCCCGATGTCCATCAGCTCCTCCGCTCCCCCTTGCATGGGGTCAACTGCTGCTGCTGCCGCCTGGGCCGCCGCCACCTCCAGGATCCCCAACATCGCCACCGCTGCCATTCTGGCTTCCACCGTGGTCCATGCATTCCCCTGCATGGTTAGCTCCTCCTCTGCCGATTGCTGTTCCGGAGTTGCTCCCTTCTTCATCATCGCCTGTTGTCACCTCCAGTTCTCTCTCGTCTGCTCTTCCTCATCTCGGAATCACACTACCTCCGACGCCCAGTCGACGAGGGGGTTCCACAGCCTCAACCATGCCAGTCTGAGTACCAGTGCGTAGTCAGAAATCGGGACCACCACAAACTATAGCTCCTCATGATGGGTCCCAATCGTCATCTTGACCGGCTCAGTGTAGTACTGAGCCGGGCACCCCCCCGCGAGTGAGCCGTCCAGTTGGCTGAAGGCTATGGGCTCTCGGAGCCACCACACCCAGAGGCCCAGTCCCGATACCAGTGCCAGGTGTATCAAGCAATGGGTGCACCCGGAATCCAGTAACGCCTTCAGGTTAGCCTCAGCCTCCAGATCTTTCTGGACCCCACCAGTCGAAATTCTTTCATCGACGGGGTCCACAGCACACCCTCCCTGCCTGACCAGGTGGGACAGGTAAGTATAATGGGGGTGAGACAGTCCTTCAGGTAACCCGATCCCATGCCATGTAGGGCTTTAAAGGCGATAACCAACACCTTGAATTGGACCCGGAAGCAGACTGGGACCCAATGCAGTTCACATAGCAACGGTGTAACATGTGCCATCCTTGGGGCACCTAAAATTGCCTGTGCGGCTGTATTTTGAACCAGCTGAAGCTTCTGGATACTCTTCAAGGGTAGCCCCGCATAGAGCGCATTGCAATAGTCTATACAGGAGATGACTAGGACCTGAGTGACTGACTGAAGGGACTCCTGATCCAGAAAAGGGCGTAACTGGTGCACAACATGTAGTTGAGCAAAGGCCCTCCTGGCCACGACCGCCACCTGCTCTTCGAGCAGGAGTCGTGAGTCCAGGAGGACCCCTAGGTTACACAGTGAAACCCCATCCAGAACCAAAGATGGTAAACTTCCGGATATGGAGGAGCCCCCTAACCCCCCAACCCACAGCCACTCCATCTTACCAGGGTTCAGCTGAAGCCTGTTGTTCCCCATCCAGACCCCCACAGCCTCCAGGCACTGTGAAAAGGTAGCCACAGCATCACTCAAATCACCTGGGATGGAGATGTACAACTGGGTATCATCTGCATATTGATGATACCTCATCCCATGGTGGCGGATGATCTCACCCAGTGGCTTCATGTAGATGTTAAAAAGGAGTGGGGAGAGTACCGAACCCTGCAGGACCCCACAAAGGAGGGGCCGCGGGCTGGACTTCTTGCTCCCTATCAACACCAATTGGGACCGGCCTTGGAGGAAGGAGGTGAATCAGCACAAAACTGTGCCATCCAAGCCGACCCAAAAGGATACCATGGTCGATGGTATCGAAAGCCATTGAGAGGTCAACAAGAGCAAGGATGGATGCACTACCCCCATCCCGCTCCTGCCAGAGATCATCCAAGAGTGCGACCAATGCTGTTTTAGTCCCAAATCCGGGCCTGAAACCCGACTGGAAAGGGTCCAGATAATCTGTTTCATCCAGGATCCTCTGAAGCTGCAACACCACCACCTTCTCAACCACCTTCCCTAAAAAGGGAAGGTGGGAGACTGGATAAAAATTGTCCAGTACGGTGGGATCCAGTGATGGTTTCTTGAGGAGGGGGTGCACCAGCACCTCTTTAAAGGCCACTGGAAACACTCCCTCTCTCAAGGATGAATTCACCATTACCTGGACCCACCCACGTCACCTCCCAAGCTGCCTTCACCAGCCAGGAGGGACATGGATCTAATTGACAGGTGGTGGCATTTACAGCCTGGAGGACCCTGTCCACTTCCTCAGGTCCTACAGGGTTAAACTGTTCCCAAATAACAGGGTAAGTACATACCCCCAGCATCTCCACAGGCCTTGCCCCATGCTTGGCATTCAACTAGGAACGTATCCAAGCGATTTTATCCACCAGATGCCCAGAAAACTCCTCTGTGCAGCCCTATAGGTGGGTCACTGGGCCCACCTTTCCCAAAAGAGATCGAGTGCTCTTGAACAGGGCCGTTGGGCAGCATTCTGCGGATGCAATAAGAGCAGAGAAATGTTGATGTTTCGCCACTCTTATCGCCACAAGGTAGGCCTTAATAGCGGCTCTAGCTTGTGTTCAGTCAGATTCGGTCCTTGTTTTCCTCCAGCGGCGCTCTAGACGTCTCTTAATCCTTTTCAGAACCCTCAACTCCTCTGTAAACCACAGGGAGCATCGGGCTCGATGGGTCAAGAGAGGTCGCACGGGCGCAACCTTGTCCAAGGCCTCGGCCACCTTCCTATTCCAGGTGGTGGCCGGGGCCTCCACTGGCCCGTGCAGCAGCTCCTCAGGTATAACCCCCAGCTCCCTCTGGAACCCCATTGGGTCCATCAGTCACTGGGGGCGGACCAATCGAATGGGTCCTGCCTCCCTGCAGAGGGGGGTGGCATAGGAGAATCTCAAGGCCACCAGGGCGTGATCAGACCATGACGGGGGGACAGATCACATTGCCACTGCTCAGGTGCAATACAGGTTATATAGCCTTGGTGCACTCCTTTCCCTATTTTGACTGTTGCTAACTGCTGTTTTCTGGTCCTCATACATTCAGTGGGCAGGTCAGATGGCCTGGAACACCCATGGTTTTAACAATGATCCACAGTTTCTCACGATCTACATACTCGAAAGCCTTTCGACTTCTTTTTCCGCCATGTATTGTTGAAATCTGGATTGCAAGATCTTGAGCATTATCTTACTAGCATGTGAGATAAGTGCAATTATTTGTCTGTTTCCCTTCTACAGAGACCAGCCTGTCTCCATTGGACGGTCCTGTACCAAAGCATAGCAATGTTTTGCTTTTTGTGATCCTGAGATGCCCCAATCTGTTCAAAGCACTAACAATTTTGTTCGTTAGTGGCATAGACCTCAGCCACTCAATCGTTCTCTATCTTTTGAGAGTATACCAGAAGCTTCACTCCAACAGACTTAGGGTTAGGGTTAGGGTTAGGGTTAGTGGGAGGTGGGGGGGGTCTTGCAGTTTAGCGAAAACCAGGATCACAATGTACCAAAATACCATGCAAGGTGAGCACAGTCACATCGCTACCCTTCAGAAGGCTGGGATTTTCCATTTCTTTTTGATGCAGGGAGAGTGACTAACCATTTTCTTATTTTAAAAAAAGACAATGTAAAGTCTATTTCAAATTGTTTTTTGTGTAGCTCCCACCTAAAAATGATGTGGAAATATGCCACCAATCATACCATTCAGTTTTGAAAAGGGCCACTGGGGCTGCAGATGTCTGATCCCAAATACAATTTTAAATTAGGCAGACCCAGACCTCCTCGTTCTTTGGCATCTTGTAACAATTTATATTTAATTCTCAGGTTTTTGCCTTGCCAAATAAACTTCGAAATATCTCGCTGCCACTGTATAAACGGTAAATCTGTAGTCAAAATCGGTATAGTCTGAAAGAGAAACA
The DNA here is from genome assembly GCA_030867105.1 of Liasis olivaceus. Classification (NCBI taxonomy): domain Eukaryota; kingdom Metazoa; phylum Chordata; class Lepidosauria; order Squamata; family Pythonidae; genus Liasis; species Liasis olivaceus. Next base: position 116,124,980 of record CM061351.1, on the reverse strand, counting down.
ACATCCTAGGCAAAACATTCATTTTAATCACAGAAATTCTCCCCATGAGAGACAATTGTAATTTTTCCCATCTTACCGAATCTTTTTTTGCTTCATTCCAAATTTGCCATAGTTATTCTGAAACAACATGCTATTTTTAGTTGACAAAATCACCCCCAGATATCTCACCTTTTTTCAATCTTGAAGCCCGTCTTACTCATCAACAGATCCTGATTAGGCAGGGCCATATTTTTGATTAACATTTTTGTTTTTTGTTTATTTACTTTAAGACCCGCCAATGAGCCAAATTCCTTCAGTTTCTTCATCAAATGCTCAGCAGATTCCAGAGGATCCTGTAGTATCAAAACTAAGTCATCAGCAAAAGCCCTCAGTTTAAAAACCTTTGTTTGATCGTTAAGCTCTTTATTTGTTCATCCCTTCTAATATCTCTATTAAGAACTTCAAGAACCAAAATAAAGAGCAAAGGCAACAAAGGGTAACTTTGTCTTGTTCCTTTTTGTATATGACATGGTTCAGTTCGTTCTTCATTCAGAATAATACTAGCCTTCTGAGGCATATAAACTGACTTAATTCCCTGTATAAAGCATTCTCCAAAGTCCATACTTTCCAAAACTTTAAACATAAACATCCAGTTCAAATTGTCAAAAGCTTTCTCTGCATCCAAAAAAATAAGAGCCGTCTAACATTCATTATGATATTGTAGATATTCTATAATGTCCAAAGCAACTCTGACATTAACTTTTAATTGTCTTTTAGGCAAAAATCCACAGTGGTCATGTGAATAAATTCCTGTAGAATTTTTTTAAACCTTTCTGCCAACACTGAGGTGAATATTTTATAATTATTATTCAACAATGAAATCGGTCTATAATTCTTAATTAGAAAAGGATCTTGTCCTTCTTTAGGTAAGAGTGCAATGCTGGCTTCCTTCCATGAATCTGGCATTGCCACACCCAGCAAAATAGAGTTCATCAATCTTTTAAAAGGTAGAAGAATCTCATCTTCAAAACATTTATAATATTTTGCAGGTAGTCCATCAGGTCCTGGTGCTTTTCCCAATTTAGTTCTCTTTATAGCTTCAACTATTTCAAAAGTAGTTATAGGACTATTCAATATTAATTTCTGTGACTGTGAAAGTTTTGGTAAATTTTGCTTATTCAAATATTCATCGATCTTTTCCGAAGAGATTTCCTGTTTTTTATATAAATTGGAAAAAAATTATGAAATGCTTTTTTAATCTTTTCATTATCCAATAATTCCACATTTCCTTCTTAAATTTTAGAAGTCATTTTCTTCTCTCTCTCTTTCCTTAATTTATATGCTAACCGTCTTCCTGGTTAGAGAATGGGGGCTATTTCCAAGCCAAGCCTGCTCCCTCTGTGCTCTAGCAGAGCAGCTTTGGGGAGGGGCCAGGTTCCCTCCCCCAGGCACAGTTTCTCAGGCCCCTCTGAGGCTGCCAGCTTCCTCCTTTGCCCAGAATGTCAGCAGAGTGAACAGGTGCCAGCCCAGGCCCAGAGAGGTCTCCTGAATCTCTTCCAGAGGACAGTGCAGGGAGAGACAGAGAGCACGGTGGCGGCTCTGGAGCCTTCTCCCCTCCAGCCGTCCCAAGGGGCAGATGCTGTAAATGTCCTGAAGTGTCACTAGCAGGAACAACTGGAAGCGAGGGGAGGTACCTAACCTCAAAAACTGAGACTCTCCCATACGCACACACGGGGCACCCACCCCACCGGCAGAAGTGGAGGTTGGCCAGGCCACAGGCGATCGGTTGTCTGGGACCTCCCCTCTTTTTCCTTTCCCATCACAAAGACCCCTGAAGGTCCCTGTCCTTCAGCACATCCTTTGTGTGGCCTTGGAAAGTTATTCTCCCTCAATTCTCCCTCTGTAAAATGGAACCAAAGGATTACAAAGGAGAAGCAGATTTGCAAGTTACTGGGAGAGGTTGTTTGGGGTGGAAGTCCAGGTGCTTCTTCACCATTGTCCTGTGGGAAAAAGGGTCTCAGCAAAGCTTTGGCAGCTAAGCCCAGCCCTGGTTTCTGCACCCATGTACAGCACATGTACAGCACATGCCTGTGTGAGAGGTCAAGCAGGCACAGCGTGTTCCCTTGGAGCTCCATGCGGGCAGTATCCTCAGGCTGCCACTGAGCCACGGCATTTCTGCGTGCCCTCCCACCCTCTCCAAATCCACTGATGCCCCTCCTAATGCTGATGGATTCCTGTGCCACTGGGATCCCATTTCCTAGCAGACAACAGACCCTGTCCGGGTGTCCAAGCCAGCCACTGGGCCACTGAACCCCAGTGATGCTGCCAAAGAGGAGTAAAGCCCTGGGGGAACGTCATTGACACAGGGTTTGCAGGAGAAAGGGAAGGAGCCAGACCGACTGCAGTGAGGAAGCCTCACCTGGTTGGGGCGGGGGGGAGTCCAGGGAATTCCCAGGCTCTTGCAGAGAAAGTGTCCCTGTCCCAGAAGAATCCGAATCCCCCCACAAGGCAGGCAGCTCCCCTTGAATCCCCCAGCAAAACGAGCAGGTCTCGCCTTCCTAGAGCAGCAGAGGAAAGCTCCCTCCCCCCCGCCCCCCCAACCCGCTCAGCAGCAGTGGGTTAAAATGCTAGCTCAGGAGTCTAGGGGTACTACAGGCCCCAACCTGCCACCTACCCCACCCCCCAGCTCAAAAGAGGGATTTGCAGGGATCAGCTTCTCTCCCTTCTGTCAGTTCAGCATATGTATGGGAGGCATAGAGGGGGCATCATTGCTTTCATCCTAAACTTAGGTTCTTCTGATTCCAATGAAGTTAGCTGGCACCGTAGTTTGCTCATACCACAAACAATTACTTGGCTACTGAAAATGGAAATTGGAAACAAGTTTATCTCCAAACAAGCTTGCTTTCAGACAAAAACGTTATGTACAAATTAGGCAGAATAAACACCAGATAAGATCATGGCATCTAGACCCATCAATCCCTGGCAAATAGAAGGGGTAGAAATGGAAGCAGTAACAGACTTCATTTATTTGGGCTCCAAGATCACTGCAGACGGAGACTGCAGCCATGAAATTAAAAGACGCTTGCTCCTTGGGAGGAAAGCTATGGCAAACCTAGATAGCATATTAAAAAGCAGAGACGTCACCTTGCCGACAAAGATCCGCATAGTCAAAGCTATGGTTTTTCCAGTAGTAATGTATGGCTGTGAGAGCTGGACCATAAAGAAGGCTGAACGCCGAAGAATTGATGCCTTTGAACTGTGGTGCTGGAGAAGACTCTTAAGAGTCCCCTGGACTGCTAGGAGGTCAAACCAGTCAAAGGAAATCAACTCTGATTGCTCATTGGAAGGATTGATAATGAAGCTCAAGTTCAGATACTTTGGTCACCTAATGCGAAGAGAGGACTCTTTGGAAAAGACCCTGATGCTGGGAAAGATGGAAGGCAAAAGGAGAAGAGGACGGCAGAGGATGAGATGGCTGGATAGCATCACTGAAGCAATGAGCATGAAATTGAGCAAACTCAGGGAGGCAGTGAAAGATAGGAAGGCCTGGCGCAATATGGTTCATGGGGTCACGAAGAGTCAGACACGACGTAACGACTGAACAACAACAACAAATGGATTTTTCCCCAAAAATGCAATTGCTTGCTTCTGAGCTAGTACTAATGCCGAAAAATCCAGGAACACAGAAGTTCTCTGTGAGAGGGAGCAGAGCCCACTGAAAAAAACACTTCCGGCCAAGTAAGAAAGCCAAGGCAGTCTGGTCAATCAAGCTGGTTGATGAATCTGATCAAGAGAGAAATCAGAAAGAGGGAAGAGAAAGAAGGCAAAGGACACGTTTGTTAGTATGTTTAAAAACAGAACGCACCGATCACATGCAATTCTGCAAAGCTAGCTGCTGTTTCAAGGCCAAGCGCATCTTCCCAATGCCAGAATGGGTTTCATCAGCAAGACTGCCTCAAATAGGTCTTAACCTGATGCAGAAATGAAAATGTCACATGTTCACTATCTGCCCGGACAGAGGGATGGCACTGGCAATAGCACACAGCCCACGGCCACTGCGTGCTCAGCTTACCCAGTGGATTCTACACTTGGCACGCCGTGGCCACTTTACTTCTCTCTCACATTCCTGCCTCTCCAGAACTTTTGGGCCTTGTCCCAGCCCAGTGTCAAATTGCTCTTGTATTGTCTTGCAAAAGTTTATCTGAGTTTCTCTGAATCAAATAATGGCACTTTGGAATAAAAGCACTGCCCCATTTAAAACATGGGAGTTGTCTGGAAATCGTTTAATTTCACTAATCGGGTGATCACAGCCGTGCTCAGTTTTTGGAACCATGCCTTCTGCTGCATTAGGGTCAGTAATGACATGGCTTTGAAACTGCGGGAGCATGCAGCAAATTCTAATTTCTTGCTTGCTTTTTGGTGGATTTTTTTTCCTACAATAACCTTTAAATTAGTCATTGGGTGAATTTTTCCTCCTGTTCCCTCACATCTTGCAATTTAAGAGTTAATAAAGAAAACATGCCTGAGCCTCATCTCAGAACTCCCACTTATGCAAGTAATCTGATACCACTTTAAGTTCAAGAAACCCTTCATTTAAAGGATTCAGACAAAATACCAAATAAATGTTTTATCTGGCTTAAAACGTCTGAGTCCATACTTACTGCAGAATTTAATCCATGGCTGACTATATTCAGAAGCAATAAAAATACTGAAAGTGTGATGTAACAGCTAAGCCTGATGCAATCTGATATACCCAGAGAGAGTCTGACAATTTCTTTAATTCAACATTCTGCTCCCAGTTTCTTTCAGCATACACAGAGGAACACAGTACGCAGACCAATAGTTATTGAAGAAGAATACAGAAATGGGCAACAACGTCTATGTTTTTACAGATGTAGATGTCAAAGTAGCCATGTAAGTGTCTATTTTTTGCCAGGTTCTTCATGAGCCTTACTCAACTGAGCTAAAACTGCACCTCATTCTTGTCTGAGTTGGTCTGTAATTCTCCTAAACGGCCATGCGGCCTTTGAGAACAGCACATCTCTTATGCAGCCTCAGACCAGAATCGTGCCCAGCAGTCTGGTCCAGTTGCTGTCCTCCTTGGGAGTAAACACTCTCCCAAGGGGGACCGCACTGTTACTAGCGCCCTCTCCAATGAAAAAAAAATGAGCAAAACCAAACACAGTATTGTCCACTGCACCATATTCCAGTTTGAACCAAGCTGGTTTGACAGGGTACCATGGTTTGCCATATTCAGTTGGTGGGAAATATTTTTAGCACTGCATAGGACTCTTAAGCTGCACAAGGTCAGTGGGCTCAGGGAACTTAACAGACTAGCAAATGACCTCCCAAGATTATTTTCACATCCCATTTAATCTCATAAATCTCTCTCTATATTGCATCATTCCTTCTCCCAAAAAGGACTTGCTTCATAGAGCAGAAATAGGGTGGAATACATGGGCCTCTGCGCAAGATGGGTGGTGAATGCTTCTCTGTGGGAGGGGGTGGCTCTGTCTGCCTTGAAGGAAGTGGTTGTCTGCTTTCTCCTTAAGAGACCACTGCTGGATGCAATAGATCTGGACAATTTTCAGTCTCCAACCTTCCCTTTTTAGGGAAGTCTGTTGACAAGGTAGTTCACTTACAGCTCCAGAGGACCCTGGGAGAAGTGGATTATCTGGGTCCGTTGCCCTTGGATTTCAGGCTGGGATGTAGTGCCAAGAGAGCTTTGATCACACTTGATGACTCCGGCAGGCTTGAGACGGGGGTACTGAATCCATCCTGACACTCTTCGATCTCTCAGTGGCATTCAACACCATCAATCATGGTATCTTTCTGGACCATATTAGGGGACTGGGAGGAACTGTATTAGGCTGGTTCCAATTAGTATTGGTAGGGGAGAAGAGGTTGAGCCCAAGGCCCCTGTCCTGCATGGTACGTGGTGCCCCTACCCTCTCTCCACTCCTATTTAATATCTACATAAACTGCTTGGCAAAACCATCTGCTGGTAGAGGATGCGGTATCATCAGTATGCTGACGATACCCTTCTGTTCATCTCCATCCTGGGCCAACCGAGCAATCCCACCAAGATTCTTTTCCGATGCCTGAAGATTGTGAGAGTCTGGATGGGGAAGAACGGGCTTCAGGTCAGCCCTGGCAAGACTGAGTCACTGTGCATTTTAAAACTCCACACACACACAGAGTTCTTGAGATTTTCCATATTTAACTCTGCCTGGTGAGGCACTTCCCTAGTCAGAGATGGCGCGCATTTTGGAGTCCTCCTGGATTCATGGTTCTTGCTCGAGAGCTGGGGGGCCTTTGCACAGGTTCACCTTGTGCACCAGTTCTGCTCATTCCAGGACCAGGGAGCTTTGCTCGTGGTGACTCATGCCTTAGTCGCCTCCCAGTGGGTTCACTGTAATGTGCTACAGGGGGGTGAAGAAGTGAAGAACTTGAAGAGTCAAATCAAATCTTTATTACGGTCATAGACCAGCATCAAGAATGCAGCAGTGTGGGCAGTCATTAGCATTCTTCATTATGCCCACTAACACCACTGCTCTGTAAGCTGCGCTGGCTCCCAGGAGTCCTCCAGGGGAAATTCAGAGTACTGGTCATTACCTATAAAGCCCTATAAACACAGCATAGGGTCAAGCTATTTGCAGGACCATCTCTCTCCCATTGCCTCTGCTTGGCCCACGCAATCTAGCAGAGAGGGCAGGTTCCGGGTCCTTTCCATCAAACAATGTCATCTTGCTGGACCCTGGACTCATGCCTTCTTTGTGGCAGCACCTCCCTAAGGAACAGCATCGCTGTGGAGCTCCAGATGGTGCCGACCCTGCCAGCCTTTCACGAGGCACTGTTTCCCCAGGCGTTTGAGCCAGGAGGTGTCAGCCCAACTGTGCAGACCAGACTAAGATACCAGTGCCATATAGGTCAGGACTACTTTTACTGTAACAGCTATAGAAATAGAGTCTTGCAAGTTTGAATGTGCCTTCCCCTCCCTCACTTTATTTTCATGTGAACTAGGGAGGGGCTTGTCTGAGACGTTTTCTCAAGTTACTTTCTTGGCCTGGGCTCAAGCCCTGTTTATCTGACCATTGCCTTGGCAGCAGCTCTTCTTCCTGCCCTTCAAGGCAATTCCCTGTGCTCTCCAGGTGAGGTTAGGTGAGCTCTGCTGTTGTTGACATGCTTTTCTGTTACAGTAATACCTCGGTTCACAAACGCTTCTGTTCATGAACAATTCGGTTCACGAACAGCACCGTTCGCAAAATTTTGCTTCTGTTCGCGAACTCCACATCGGGTGACGAACATGCCCACGGCCATTTTCCCTGCTGTGACATGTGGTCGTGGCTTCCTGTAGGGAGGGGGACTCTCCCTCCAAACAATAACCGCCTCCCCACCCGCCTTCCTGTCCTCCACGCCAGAAGTCGCCTGGAGCAAGGTTAGTGTTCTCTCTCTTCATACTGTACTGTACTGTACTTTGTTTCATATTTTTGTGGTTTAAAAAAAAAAATACATATGGTTCAGAACGGATTAACTCTATTTACATTGAACCTTATGGGAAAATTTGATTCGGCTGGCGACCAAAATTGGTTGGCGACCACATTCGTAGGGGTCAGAACGGATTAACCATATTTACATTGAACCTTATGGGAAAATTTGATTCAGTTCACGACCAATTCGGTTCGCGACCAGAGTTGTGGAACGAATTAAGTTCATGAACCGAGGTACCACTGTATTGTGGTTATAGTTTTAACCTTGAGCGCCTTGAGTTATATGTTATGGTTTGTGTGTATGCCACGCAGAGTCACTGCTATGAGATGGGTGGCCAAATAAATCTAATCAATCAATCAATCAATCAATCAGATCCTCCTCAAGTGTCTCCAACTCACTCCTACCAAGACCATGGTTTTTGGGACCACCTGATTCTGAGGATATTCCATCTCTGATCTTGGATGGGGTAACATTTCCCATTCAAGGGTGATGTGCAATCTGGGGGTCTTCCTGGACTCACAACTCCTGCTCAAAGGGCAGGTGGCAGCTATGGTCAGGAAGGCCTTTGCACAGCTTCCTCTGGAGCACCAATTGCACCTTTTCCTTAGATCAGGAGGCCCTTCAGACAGTCACTCACACCCTAGTCACTTCACGGCTCAACTACTGCAGCACACTCTCCATGGGGCTGTTCTTTAAGACCACTCAGAAGCATCGGTTGGTCCAGAGCACAGTGGCACAGGCAGTGATGGGCATCCTTTGGTATGCCCATGTGACATCCCTGCTTCTTGAGCTGCATTGATTGCCAGTTTGCATCCAGGTGCAATTCAAGGTGCTGTTTATGACCTATAAGCCCTACATAGTGTAGGGCTTGGTTACCTGAGGGACTGCCTGTCTCCAGTGGTGTTGGCCCATCCAGTTCAACCCAACAGGGTTGGCGCACTCCGTTTCTTTCGATTAAGGAAGGACCATGGAAACGTGCCTTCTCTGTCTCGGCACCCACCTTCTGGAATGAGGTTCTCCCAAAGTTTTGGATGGCTCCCACCCTGATGGCATTCTGGACCTGGCTCTTCTCCCAGGCCCTGGGCTAGGGTGCACAAAGCCCATTGTTGGGTGTATGATGTGTTTGTTTTGTCATCTTGTTTATGGGTTTATGTTCATTTTTTATTGTATGTGTGCTGTTTTTATGCTGTAACCCACCCAGAGTCACTTGGAGTCGGGCAGTGTCTAAGTCGAATAAATTAAATAAATAAGGCTGAAAGCTGGGCAGCGCAAGTCAGCCAAGCCCTCCGCAAAGGAGAGCCAAGGGGAGGCTGTTCCCCCACCACACCCTCCAGCTCTGAGGCCGGACGATCCTCCTGCCCCAGAGCCTTCAAGGGGCAAGGTGATGGAATGGGAGCAGGGGCACATGCACAAAGAAGGGGAGGGCCCAGGTGCCCTCCCCTTCAACCAAAGCGGCAGGAGCCCCCTCTGCCCTCAAGAGGATTTTATTCCAATAGGCCTTTGGGCTTTAGAGTGTTCTGGCGAATATCTGGCAAAAGCTATGTTTAGGGCTGCAACCGTTTCCTGTTCTAATTTTAAGCTGTTGGTTCTGTGGGCATAGATATTTGTTCTGAATGATCAGTTTGCTCAGATCTACATTCCAGAGTTGTGGGGATGGTGGTGATTTATGAGTCTGTTCATAATAAATAAGTAAGCACATGCCCCAGCCCTGCAGGTTGCTTTTGGCCCTAGGACACAGAGCCCCAAGGCTGCGCCCCCAGCCCAAGCAGGGGAGGGGCGCCTGGCCCTGACTGGCTGCCACAGCCTCACTTACCCAAATGCCATCAGCTTGTACCTGCGCCACAGTTTTTCCTCTGCCCCCTCCTCACAGCCCCAAGCCTCCACACATTTGTGGGGCATCAGGCTGGCGCGGAACGGCTCTCGAGGGCCTTCCGCCTCTGACCAGAGAAGCTGGGCTTCGGTCAGGGGACCACCAGTGCTACCAATGCTGGCAGGCTGAGCTAAAGCTCCCCCTCAGAAGCCCCAGGGCCCCCGGAGGCCTCCCTCTCATCATCTGTTGCTTGCAGGTTGCATACACGGAAAGTGGGAGGGGGGTGTCACTGGTGGGAGGGAGATGTTGGGGTGCCATCTAGCCAGCATCGCTCCCCACCCCCTCCAGGTCCTTCCACTCCCACTCTTGGGTTCCCCTGAACCGCTTCCCAGGCCACCCATCTCCACAGGAGGCTAAGCTTGATTAGTTGCTGGGGGGAGGGGCATAGGTCGCACCCATTTATCGGTTTGCTTAGTTTGGGGCAAGGGATTGTGCAGGCCCAGAAAACGGGTTTCTGTCCGTGCCCCAGCTAAGCTGGGAATGCCTACAAATCTTCTCAGCTGCTAGATGGGGTGGAAAGGGAGATGAGGAGAAAAAAATCGATGGGGCTGGCAGAAGGCGAGTTCAGCCCTCCAGCCCCGCTCCCGACCCCCAGCAGCTGTTTCCAGAGTTCATTGTCAGGCCTGGAACAGGCGAGGCAGTCCTAACAACGGGGTCCTTGTCCGGGAGCAAAATGCGCGCTTTATTCCACCCCGCAGAGGGCTCGCAGGAGGCTTACAGGGGGCAGCGCATCTGGGCAGGAGAGGCACAGGGCCCTGCTTCGGTGACGGGAGGCTGGAGCGGGGACGGTCCGGACGCCCCGGCAGCGACCGGCGCACGTTTCGAGTCCAAGACGCCGGGCGGGCTGGACGGACGGACGGACGGACGAGCTTAGCGGGCGCCTCGCCTTCGCCTCTCCTCCCGCCTGCTTCCTTAGGCTGGGGGCCGCGGGGGGCGTGCTACGGAGCGGGGCACAAAGAAGCACGCTGGGCGGGGCGCGTGTGATTGGGGAGCCGGAGGCCCACGGAGAGCCTTGGAGGCGGGCAGAACGCGCGACCAGAAAAGTTTGGGAGAAAAGGGGCGGAGGGAGAACGCCAGCAGAAAGGAGGAGGGGGTCGGGGAGAGCGAGCGGCGGAAGCGGCCCTCCCGCTCCGGACTACGGTTGTCGGCCGGCGCCGCGGCGCTGGTTGCTCCCGCTCCCTCGCCCTTCCCCGAATGGGTGGGCTGGGAGCCCGGGCAGCCGTGGGGAGGGCAGGGATCGGGCTAAGACCTCCGGCTCTTTCTCGGTAAGGCAGGCGGGGAAAACTTTCGGGACGCCGAAGGATCTGCGGAGCGGGCGGAGGCGGGGAGTCTTTCGCTCCCCCTCCAAGCGCCGCGGCTTACGGTCGGGCGCGCGCACCGGGGATCTCCTCCCGCGAAGCCTGGCAGAAGGTGTGCGGAGCGGGCGGGCTGAGGCGACTGCAGGGAGGCCCTCTGCACGTGCTCTGGAGGCGCCGGGTTTGGTTACGGCTCCAGAGCTCTGGTCTTTCAACGAGTCCCACGAGGGGCTCGGTTCGGCGGCTGGTGGGTGCAGGCGTCCAGCCTGGGAGCGAAGTCGGCCTCCTCCCCGCCGACTGCGCCAGCGAAGCAGCCCTCCAGATGCCAGGGAGCGGCGGGACGGGCCCATGGAGAAAGCGGCCTGTCTCGGCTCCGGGATGAGTCCCGCAGCGTGGGGGGGGCGCTCCCCCGGGAGGCAAGCCAGTCTCGCGTTCAGCGGGGCCCCCGGCCGGGTGCCAGACAGGATGCTCTCTCGCTGGGGCAAGCTGCAGGTGGCTGAGGAGTCTGCACAAGCCGTAAAGGGGGCTTCCCCCATCACCTGTGGTGGGGTCAGACCCCACCAGGTAAAAACTGGGTGGCTACATTTGCACATCTGCGTTTGGTTAGTCTTCTCCTTGGTTCCTTTTTCACGGTTTTGGCTCGATTATTCTTCAGCGCTGTGTGCCAGTCCAGAAAATGTAGCTGCCCGGTTGATTGAGGGCACAGTGCAGCCGCAACCTCGGAGGCTACTGCGCTCCAGTTGTCCTGCCTCCCATCCCATCCTTCCCCTTTAAAAAGCGACTGTCAGAAGGCAAGGACGCACAGCTCCCAGTGCCGGGGCTGGTAGCGGCGGGCTCACAGAGGCTGACCTGGCATGAGTCCTAGCCCTCTGGTCTGCTTACCGTGAAGTTGGGCATGATGATAGGAAGGGGTGGAGGAGGAGGAGGAGGAGGAATGGGCACAAAGGTCCTTGGGACTGGAGGGAGCCCTCTGCAGGCACCCGATCCTGTCAGCACAGTTTGGCTTAGCTTGACTACTGCGGGGGGGGGGGGGGGGGCAGGGGGAATACTCCTCCAAGAAGGCCCTAAGGATCACTCCTTTTGCCTTAGTGAGGTGGGGAAGTCAAGCCACGTATTCCCCATTGCCTTGACCATTTCCTCTCCCCCACAGTCTTGGAGTGGCCAGAGGAGCATCCGGGTGGCCCTTGGCTATCTGTCTTTCTTCCACGACAGGTCATCCATCATTATCACGATTCAGGCCTGGGCTGGGCTGGGCTGGGCTGTGCATGGTGGGGGGGAGGCTCCAGGCAGTGGATCAGAAGGTAAGGAGAGGCCAGGCCAGGCTTTCCTTGGCTGCGGAGGATTTGAAATGATTGGGTGGCTTCTCCCAGCACCCCACGAGGGCTCAGATGACCCCTGCAAGACAGGGGCAGGTTCAGAGGGCAGCCTCCTGCCCTGCAGGTGATCCCAGGGGATATGCTTGGTGTGCAAGCCACTGGGGGCGAAGGAGGAGGGCATGTGCAAGGACTTGGCCGGGCCCCTGCTTGCCCACGGGAACAGGGACAGGGCAGGATCTCTGGGCGCTGCTCGACACAGGTGCTCTCCGATCACTGCTGTCTCTCTGCCCTGCCAAGGTGAAGGATGAGGACCCCTTCCAGGGGGCAGCGGTGGCGGTGGCGGTGCTGCTGCTGCTGTCGGCTGCCCTTGCTCTGGACTGCTCTGGCTGTCTCCACGATGATTGGCTTCGCTGTCCAGCTCCTGGGGCTCTCCCTTCCAAAGAGGTAATGCCTCCCCCCCCCTCCGTTGGCCATCTCGGGCTCGCCCACCACAGGGCCCTTCTGGGCGAGAGGCTGGACCATGCCGTGCGGGGGCTGGGTTCACGTAGCATGCTAGAGTAGGCCAGAAGGCTCCAAGCGACTGGAGAGAAGGTTGCCATGCAGCCTGGGAACCAAGCGGTTCCATGAGGGCCACGCAGTGTGTGCGCGGTGGGCACAGCGTGCTGCATCAGTGCAGGGTTACGCTGCGTCCTTTTGGGAGCTAAGCAGGACTAGACCTAGTCAGAGCTTGAATGGGAGACCGCCAGGGATGTAGGCCAGAATGGGAGCTGAAAACATCCCCAGAGAAGGCACTGGCAAGCACCTGTTGTCCTGCTGCCAGGAAATCTACGTGGACTTCTCCAGGACGTCACTGGGAGTTGAGCTGTTCCCTGGTTGAGAAGCCACCCAGTCAGCTGGCTGACCCTCTTCCAACCTCTTCCAGCAGGGTCCTCTCGGCTCCACTGCTCCCCACACCTCAGGTCCCCTCAGCAGGAACTGAGGGGGTGGGGAAGGAAGAGCCTGCCGGCCACCTTGTCTCCTGCCAGCCACGGCAACACCTGGTCTTCCTGAAGACCCATAAGACTGCAAGCAGCACCCTCATCAACATCCTGCACCGCTTTGGGGACAGAAGATCACTGCGCTTTGCCCTGCCTGCCGGCTACCAGTTCAGCTACCCCAAACTTTTCCAGGCGCGGCACGTAAAAGGATGGCACCCCAAGGGGCCCCCATTTGACATCCTTTGCCACCACATGCGCTTCAACTTGCTTGAGGTGTGTGGGGGGAGTCAAAAGCCGCGAGGCTGAATTCAGGAGGGGCACTGCCTGAGGAGGAGGATGTGAGAAGGTGGGGGGGTGGCACACGCAGAGGTCTTAAGCCTCCTGCCCCTTCCACCAAGGGGCTTTTGCGGGCTGTCACAGCAGTCCAGGGCAGAACCTCACTTCTGCCTGGGGCTGTGAGGAGCCACCTCTCCCAAGACGCTGCTGGCTGAGGCTTATCGAGAATGGAAAATCAGTGTGGGAAGAGGTGGAGGGACAGAACTTTGGGGCAGGCAAAAGGGGCTTTTCCTGCGGCCAGCATCACCGTCCTGCCTAGGCATCAACTAAGGAAGACACTGTGGGCTCAGCCAACTTCCTCCAGAGTGAGTTGGCTGAGCCCACAGTCTCTTCCTTAGTTGATGCCCACACGCTGGGCCTGTGCTCCAACTTCCCTCCTTCCCCAAACAAGGTGGGCAGGAGCCCATCTGTTCCAGGGACGCCACCTGTGCTTGGCATTGGCACTAACATCCACGTGTTCCTCTCCAGGTCCAGAAGGTGATGCCCCCAGACAGTTTCTATTTCTCCATCGTGCGGGATCCAGCTTCCTTGGCTGAATCCGCCTTCTCCTATTACCGGGGGGTGGTTCCCGCCTTCCGCCGTGCTCGCTCGCTGCATGAGTTCCTGGCTTCCCCACAGAACTTCTACAGGCCTGGTGAGCGTGGCAGCCACTATGCCCGCAACCTGCTGTGGTTCGATTTTGGCCTCGATCCACCAGCAAGCCCCGGATCTGCTGCGATCCGCGCTGCCCTGCTGGGCCTGGACCGCATTTTCCACCTCGTGCTGCTCACGGAATACATGGATGAGTCGCTGGTCCTCCTGCGCAACGCCCTCTGCTGGAGCTTTGCGGACGTGGCGGCTTTCCAGCACAACCTGCGCAGTCCGGCGGCAGTGCACCGGCTGGGGCCTGCCGACGCAGCTCGGCTCCGGGCTTGGAATCACCTGGACTGGCACCTCTACACTCATTTCAATCGCACCTTCTGGGCACGTGTGGAACACTTCGGCAGTGCCCGCATGGCTAGGGAAGTGGCTATTCTCCGGAAGCAGCGGGCAGAGCTAACCCAGCGCTGTTTACAGGGCGGGGGGCCGCTGGAGCCAGGCCGCATTGCTGATGAGCGCATCCGCCCCTTCCAGTTTGGGCAGGTGCCAATCCTGGGCTATGTTCTGCAACCCAGCCTGGCATCTGGCCTCCAGGTAGTGTGTCAGCAGATGGTCACTCCTGAACTCCAGTACAAGGACCTCCTGGATGCCAAGCAGTTTCCCCACGCCTACAAGGCGATGGGTCTCAGACGGGGAGGGGAGGCAGCCCGCAACGACTCTTGGCAGCAGCCACCCAACTGACATGGCCCTCGTGCTCTGCCAGACTCCCCCGTCGACCCAGGATGCCGCAGGCAGAGGGACCATACGGGAATTGCAGGGACGCGTGATGCTGGGCCAGTCAAAAGCCATGAAGTTTTCCACGTTTTGAAATGCAAAGGGCTATCAATTCTTTCAAACAGCTTGAGACTGTTGAAGACTCCAAGACATACAGGGCTATGCACCCTCTCGGAAACCAGGCACACCCAGCAGCTTGATGACGGGAGCTTCCATAATTGGCAATGCCCGAGGAGGAGCTAGTTGGAGGATTTCTTTTGACTGGCCAGGGAGAGCATGAACACTCCCCCTTGGCTAACAATTTCTGGCCCTTCACTCAGTTTTTCTCCCCCACCCCCACCCCCTCGACAAGGCATCCTTTCAAAGCCTGGCAGCCCGGCGTTCTTCGGGTGGCATGGTTGGCATGCAGAGAGCCCTTGGACTGCCTAGTTCCATCCTTTGGCCCCCGTGCGCCTGCTGTCCGGCCGTGGAGTGCTTCTCTCCCCCGCCACTGCCCCCGTCTCACCCACAGAGGCAGCAGGGTTCATACCAGGAAGGCTGGGGAGCCAGCGCTGTCCACGGGCCTCCCCGGCCCCTCTCTCTGGTGGCCGCCGCCTCTTCTGAACCAAAGGCTTCCCAGGCAGGGGCCCCCTGGCGGCACAAGCAACTGGGCAGCAGGGCCACATTTTGGAACCCTGAGCCCAGGGTGGAGTTAGGCCCGCAGCCCGAGGAGCTGTGGAGGCTCTGCTGGCAGACGTGAGGAGGGAATGAAGCTGTGCAACCACCGAACGTGACGACGATGCCAGCAAGACGCACAACCGGCCCACGATGGGTTAGGGTTAGGGTTAGCGTTGCCCTCTTTGAACAGACGGCAAGGAAGCAATCATTGCTTCAATAATTAATTGTTGAGAGTCATGCGAGCCAATCCGAAGGGCTTAATTTATGGAGAGTTTCCTATACAAACTAATAAAACTGCGACACATAAAAAGCATCCTGAGATGTTGAGAGGCCCCTTGAGACTGTGAGGCCCTATAACTCGCTTAGCTTTGCCTGCCTAGATCCAGCTCCATCTCAGCCAAGCCAGCAGTCCTGCCAGGCAGCCCAAAGGGGGACTTCAGGGCCAGCAACCGGTGGACAGGAGCAGAAGGGAGGGTGCGGTGGCACAGATGACCTGCTTATGGGCTTAATCCTGCTGGGGCATCGAGGCTAAGTCAGGGGTGCAGGGATTAGGCAGGCTTTGCTCTGTCCAGCACAGACTGTTTCTCTTTTTAGCCTGAACAAAAGATCCTCAAGAAAAAACGCACAACCTCCTCCCTTGCTGCTTTGTCCTAGGAGGACGGGGAGAGGGGAGGCACTGTAGCCCAGCTGTCCCTTGGCATGAGCTTCAGTAGTCTGGCTGCCGCTCAGCAAAAAGAAAAACCAAGATTTTGCTGCCCCTGAAGAGCGAAGTTCAACTGTGCAGAAGGGTGGGGCAAAGAAATAGCTGTCATCCCACATAATCCTGGGAAGCAAGCCATGGGTGTTCCCAGTAACCATTAGCAGAGTCTGGCTGCTGGTGTGATGCTTCAGAAGCTCCCACCTCCGGTCTCTTCCCACGCTGCAAGGGCTGACTCTTATCCTCACCCATTACCCTCCATCTACAACAGGTTGTGGGACTGTGGCATGGAGTGCTGAAAGGAGGACTGGTCTGAACACTGTTAAGTGATGCACACATAACTCTTGGGGAGAAAGAATCACGTGTGCATAACTCTCCAGCTGCAGAAACCTCAGAAGAACCGTGTCATCTCTTGGTCTTCCTGCTGGATGGGGAGGCAGGCCCACGGCTGGGGCTGGAAGCCGGACCAACTTTGGGATCATCCAGATTACCCAGATCCTGACAAACCTGGACTCCTCTCTGGCACCAGTGAAAAAACAAGAACCTCAAGGTCATCAACTCTGCTGCTACAATAGCTCAGATTCGCAGCTTGCTCTGGGCCCTTTGATTTTTATTGCCCCTAATAGCCAGGTCAACCCAAAAGCCAGGCCGGCACCAGCCTCCTCTGGTACAATCTGTGTTCACACTGTGGAACTCTCAAATTGCAATGGCTCTTTCCAGCATTTTGGGCCGGGACGCAGTTTAGATTTTTTCCTTGTATAATCTTGTTACTGTGTTAACTTTCAAAAAGGAGAATATCAGTTTAAAAAATTAAACCACATCAATTGATTGGTATAGTCTGAGTCCTACTTGTTTTGTGTTCCTAACGCACCTTTTACCCTTAGAAAGCAAGATGCTACTCTCCAGAGAGGGACGTTTCTCAAGAATGAATTCTGCTTTTAAGAAATGCCAATGCCCAGAGGAGTGACATGCTGGTGGCAGGACAGGTCTCTTTTGGCTTTGCCTTTCTCCTATCCAGGTGCATGGCACAGCTTCGGGCTAGGGACTAGTTGGTACTTTCTCACTGCCACCGCCCGTCTCCCTGAGGAAGGAAATGCATTGAAGGCTCCTCCAGTTTGCAGCCGGGGGGCACATAACAACCTGAACCTCTCACAACCTGAACTATTTACCCCTAACCTGGGTACAGTGATAATGGTGATAACAATGAACAAGGAAAATTAAACTCTGAGGTGCCAACTCCTGGCCCTAGTAGCATTGGGCAGGTGGCCTGAGAACCACAGCCCGGTCTCCTAAGGTGATTAATGTAGAAAGCCCATCCAGCCAAGGAGCAGCTGGAGGGCTACCAAGATGGTGAGGGGTCTCGGGAGATATGATAGCATTGTTTACTGTCTGAAAGGTGGTCACCCAGAAGAGGAAATGGACAGTCTTCATTGCTCCATCCAGAACATTGCACAGATCTAGACTCCCCTCTAGAGCCATTGAAAAAACAAGAACCTCGAAGTCATCACTACAACAGTTCAGAAACTGCAAGGAAGGAGGTTCAAGCTAGACAGTAGGAGGAACTTCTTGACTGCACCATCTGTTAGCCAGTGGAACAGACTGCCACACCCAGTGGCAAGTGAACAAGTCTCCCAGGAGGATGGACGGTCATCTGTCAGAGTCATCGTAGTGGATTCTGCAGTGAGCAACACTTGGACTAGAAGACCTCTAAAGTCCATCCCAACCCTTGGATTCTGTGATTCATTTCTAAGATTGCAAGGTCTCCTTGGCTCAGAGACAAGATGGGAAACTGGAAAATTCATTCTTTGAATTGGATGGGATTTCAGTCCCCTTCATGGCTCAGTGATGCCTCCCTATCCCAAGATCATGAATGGGTACCTACAGTGGTGCTTTAAAGTTTGTGAATCCGTTTGAATGTTCAATATTTCTGCCAAAATATGACCTCAGATATCATCTGTACTCCACAGAAGTCCTAACACCAGATGAAGCACACTCAATCCCTGTGACCCTCTGTGGGAGCAAAATTTGGACTTTGTAGAAGCAGGATAGGAAGAGTAGTAATGCTTTTGAATGTTGGTGTTGGAGAAGACTCCTGAGAAGACCATGGACAGCCTGCAGTGGAAGGAAAGAGAAGAGGATGACCAGCAGCAGGGTGGAGGGACTCAGTTACAGTGGCAAGGAGTGCACCATTGGGAGACTTGGAAGAACAGGTTAGCAATAGATCGTCATGGAGAAAATCTATCTATGTGGTCGCTAGGAGTCAAAAACAAGTTGATGGTACATAAGTCAAAAACATTATACCTGTTCATTTATTTATTGAGGAAAATGATCCAAAGCTACATATCTGTGTGTGGCAAAAGTAGGTGAACCACTACGATTTGAAGGGGAAGTTAAGAGTCAGGTGTTTCAGTCAATGAGATGATAATCAGGCGTGAGTGTGGGAGGTCCTGCCTTATTAAAAAAAAAGAAATCTGGGTATTTGCTATCAAAGTCTGATCTTCACAACACAGGTATGTGGAAGCATGTCATGGCTTGAATAAAGGAGATTTCTGAGGACCTCTGCAAAACAGTTGTTGATGTTCACCAGACTGGAAAAGGTTACAAAACTATTTCCAAAAAAGTTTGGATTCCACCAGTGCACCGTCAGGCAGATTGTATGCAAATGGAGGCAATTCAACAGCATTGTTACCCTCCCCAGGAGTGGTCGGCCACCCAAGATCACACCAAGAGCGAGGCGTATGATACTCTGGTAAGTCTCAACTTCAGGGTAACATCTAAGGAACTAAAGGCCTACTGCATTGGTAAATGTCAGTGTTCATGAGACCAGAATCAGGAGAACACTGAACAACAATGGTGTGCATGGCAGAGTTGCAAGGAGAAAGCCATGATTCTCCCAAAGGAACATTGCTTCCCCTCTACCGTTTGCAAAAGACCACATGGATAAGCCAGAAGGCTATTGAAAGAATATTCTGTGGGTGGATGAGACCAAAATAGAACTTTTTGTCTTGAATGAAAAGGGTTATGTTTGGCAAAAATCAAACGCTACATTTCAGCATAAGAACCCAATTGAGAAACATGGTGGCAGCAATATCACAATGCGGGCCTGCTTTGCTGCTTCTGGACCGGGATGGCGTGCCATCATTGATGGAACCATGAATTGTGAATTGGATCCCAGTTTAGCAACGAGTTCCATTCCCAAGGTCTGTCCGTAAGTTGAATTTGTACGTAAGCCAGAATAAGTATTATAAGTAGTATTGTGTAACGAAGTCAAACCATTGGGTCTTTAACTTGAATCACTGTGTATTTAACTAGACTTTTGCTACCGCAGGCTCCGTTCTTAACTACAGATCATCCTTAAACCGGGTGTTCTTAACCCGGGGACCACTTTGGCCAGCCAATTCTACAGGAAAACGTCTGTGAGCCCAAAACGTCCAAAGAACGGTTAAGGCAGAAGGAAGTTAATGCTTTGGAAAGGCCGAGTCAAAGTCCCGACCGTAATCCCACACAAGCGGGCGGTTCAGGCCAGGGAACCCCCCCAGCCGCCCCCGAGTTGAAGCAGTTCCGCAAGGCTGAAACGCGGGACGGTCCACGGTCGTCGGAAGCGCTTCGCTGCAGCTCGGGCCGCCCCCCTCAGTGCATCGGTGAACGAGTGTAACGTCTCCGACTCGTCCGTTCAACGGGGTTCTCCTTGCCTCGTTTCAGGACGCGCGTGGAGAACAGATCGCATCGTGGGTCGCGCTTACGCAGAAGCACCGAGCGTGCGAACGGGCCACAAGCCGTTGAGCTGCACCCTATTCCGCCGTACCCGCGTTAGCAGAATTCCGGCCGCCCGACTCTCCGGCCCGGAAGGACGCCTCGGGCCCGCGCCGAAGGCAAGGGGGCGGCAAGCCTCCCGCGGAAGGCAGGCAGGCAGGCAGGCAGGCAGGCAGGCAGGCCGCCGCCGCTGCGGCCGAGGAAGGGGCGGCCGGCGGGAGGCAGTGGCTGCCGCCGCCCCGCGCCGCGCCGCGCCCCGCCTCCGCCTCCGCCCCCGCCCCGCCCGCCTCTCCCGCGGCGCCCCTCCTCCGACCCGGGCGCCCCGGCCGCCGCCGCCGCCGCCGCCGCCGCCGCCTCGTCCGAGCCGGCCCGGAGCCGGCCCGCCGCCCGGCCCGCATGGAGTCGCAGTGCGACTACTTCATGTACTTCCCGGCCGTGCCCTTCCCGGCGCGCGAGGCGCTCCTGGCGGAGCCGGGCCGGTACCGGGCGCTGCCGCGGCGGAACCACCTCTACCTGGGCGAGACGGTCCGCTTCCTGCTGGTGCTGCGCTGCCGCGCGGGGGCCGGCGGCGCCGCCCGGCCGCCCTGGGGGGAGCTGGCCGGCTCGCTCTCGGCCCTGGCCAGCGTCGGCGCGGCGGGCGTCGGCGCGGCGGACGAGGCCCTGCTCGGCGAGGCGGAGGCGGAGGCGGAGGCGGAGGCGGGCGCCGGCGGGGGCGTCTTCCGGCCGTGCCGGGCGCTGCTGACCCACGGCCGCGGCGCCCCGGGAGCCAGCGCGGCGGCTGTAAGGCCGGGACCGGGGGGCGGCGGGGCCCGCTGGCGCCGGCGCCGTTCTGACCTGCCCCCCCCCCCGCGCAGGTGCCGCCCGAGGAGCCCATCGTGTCCACCGACGAGGTGATCTTCCCGCTGACGATCTCCCTGGACAGGCTGCCCCCCGGCACCGCCAAGGCCAAAGTAAGCCCCCCCGGCCCGCGCCCCCTCCCTCCCCCCGGCCCCCCCGGCGGGGTGCCCGGCGGTGATGCCCGCTCTTCCGCAGATCGTGGCGACCGTCTGGAGGCGCGACCAGGAGAGGGGCGAGGTCCGGGAGCGCGGCTACCTGAGCATCCTGCAGGATCGGGCCCCTTCCCAGACCTTCCGCGAGGAGCAGGGGGCCTTCAAGGCGCAAGGTGAGCCCGAACCGCGCCGCGGGCGGCCGCCGGAGCCCCCCCCGCCGGCCGGCCGCCCGGAGCGATGACTGCCGACCTCTGCCCTTGGCTTACAGTGAGCACCATGCTGACCGTGCTGCCACCCCCGGAGCTGACGTGCCAGCAGCTCAGTGTGTCCGGGAAGCCCCTGACGGTGCTGAAAGGTGCGCTGCGCGGAGGGGAGGGGAGGGGAGGGGAGAAGCCCTGCCGGCGGGCAGTCGGGGGCTACCTGTCTCTCGGCCTGCGGCCCCTCACAGGCCCGCCGACCCTCCCCGCCCTTCTTCACCCACCTCTCTCCTCCCAGTTCTGAATGCCGCCTCCCAGGACGAGCTCTCGGTGTGGGACGTGCGGATCCTGCCCAATTTTAACGCCAGTTACCTTCCCATGATGCCAGATGGCTCCGTCTTGCTAGTTGATGATGTCTGGTAAGAGGGCGAGCCCTGGGGCGGGGGTCTGAGGAGGGACGAGGAGGGGCTGGGACGGGGGGGGGGCATCTAATTGCCATTCCCTGCTCTTCTAAAAGTTCAAAACACGCCCACAGATGTTTGCTTTTTAATAGCCCAAATCAAGTCTCGGTGGGCCCATTCACTGAACTCAACTTCCTCTGAATGCCAGTTCAAGGACTGGTGTTTGGATGAGCCACAGCAGGTACTTCTCCCTCACCTTGCCCATCAGGGGATTTTGCTTTCTGGGGAGGGGGACAGATGTAGGCCGGTTTGCCAGAAGTGGCCATTACACAAAAAAGGAGAAAACCACGGAAGGCTTAGGCTTCTCATTCCTGGGGGGTAACCTTGGGCTGCTACCAAGAGGTGCTGAGGCAGGGGCTGAGGAGAAGCTGCTGGGAAGGCAGATGCCAGGCGCTCGTGCCCTGCATTTGCCTCAAGGGGTGCCCCCTGCTCTCCTCCATGAGCTCTGAAGGGAGCTTCTTTTGCATGGCAGAACCTGACATTAGATCCTTCTCTTCTCCCAGCCATGGCGGGCTGTGGGCAGAGGCAGTGCTCCCCCCTGCCCTCCCCCCCATCTAATGCCTAGAATTGGTGTTTGCAGGGAAAGCAGGTGCGCGTGTGCGTGAGAGAGAGGGAGGGGGCTGGAAATCGGTTGCAGGTTTCCTTCTGCTCGCGCCTCTCCACAGCCACCAGTCCGGCGAAGTCTCCATGGCCTCCTTTTGCCAGGTGCCCTCTGCCACCTCCACTTGGCCGTGCTCCCTCCGTGCGCTCGAAGAACAAAACTTCCTTTTCCAGCTGCAGGCGCCAGAGCAGCCGCCTGACAGCGCCAAAGAGGTGAGATTCCGCAACAGGGCCTTGCCGCGTGGCCTCAGGAAGGCCCCTCCTTGCCCGGGCACACGCAGCGCAGAGTGGGAGAGGGAGGCAGGGGGCTTGCCAGTCATTCTCGCCTGACAATTACAGGGCCTTGAGGTTCCTCTCATCGCGGTGGTGCAGTGGTCGACCCCCAAGCTACCATTCACGAGCAGCATCTACACGCACTACAGGTGAGCAACTCCTTTGGCACCCTCCGCCAAAGCCCACGCCAAGAATTGGCACTTCTCTTTGGAGGCCCAGGAAGAAGAACGTGGCCAGCCCCAGGGTGCTCTGAGGAGATTCTGGCTGGCACCAGAGATGAGGGAGGGCCCCTTGACAGCATAGCAGGGAAGGGTCCTCCTGGCTTGGAAGGACAAGAAGAGCCCCAAAGTCCTTTGGAAGCCTCAGGGCTCTGCAGGACAAGCTGCCCAGTCTTGGCATGAGCGGAGACCAGCTGAAGCCGGAGGTGAAGCGTGCAGCAGCCGGTCGCCCTCCTTCCCCCCATGCTCCCTTTGCGTCTGCTTCCACCTCTCCACAGTCGCAAACCAGAGAAAGTCTCCATGGTCTCCTTTTGCCAGGTGCCCTCTGCCGCCTCTGCTCGCCGTGCTCCCTCCACAATATCCTTCTCCTTCATTCAGGCTGCTGCTATCAGAAAGTAGTCCTGGAGCCGGTGGTCCGCCACATGGGGGCAGAGGGCAGCTCTGTCAAGCACTGCCAACCCTTCAGGCCACAAGGGCTTCAGGGAGGGACCCTGCAAATGGCTGACACTTGGAGGCCAGGCTGCTAGGCAGAAACGTTGGGCAGTGTGTGGCAGGAACCCAGCCCTTGTCTTAGCAGGATGTGCCCACGAGGCCTTCGCCACGAAAGATCTACTGTGGGGTATCAGCGTATGTCATGCCATCCCCAGCTAGTGTCTACCTGGGGTTACTGTGCTGTGGAAACCCAACCAGGCTGCCTCTTAACTGGCAGAGCAACACGTGAAGCCTAAAATGGAGAATTTTTAGTGGCATGCTTCACTTTGGTGTTGATGAAATGTCTGCATCATCCAGGTAAAAATGGCCACCGTGATTGGCAGATTCAGTCAGCTTAGACACATTGTAGTATGACCACAGGGACAAGTGGGGGCCAGCTGCTGCCAGTGTCTGGATACCCCCCACCCCCTGGCATGGTCTTGAGGGTTGTTGTTTTGTTTTGTCTTGCTATGAAAGCAGTGGGGTGCAGCTCTGGTCCAGGGACACGGGATCTGCAGGGTGTGGCCCAGGGTTCCTAGCGGGGATGGCCAGACAGGCAAATATTAAGGAAAGCCACAAGTATCAAAACTTCTCTTATGGTTTTGTATAGGAACACAAACAAGTCTTGTGGAATATTGGGCATTTTATTTTTAAAAATAATTTTTATTTAACTTTGATGTTCTGTGAACCCCATTTAGCAGCTGCCCCATTGCCAACTCCTTGTCCTTAAAGCATTCAGAGATGCTGGAACAGCCAGCATAAAGAAACTGGTTGGGAACTGCTATGCTGAAAGCTGACGCTTCAGTGTCAGGCAGCCATGAGCATGAGGAGGCACCTGGACTGTAAGGACTGGAAGATACCCCTGAGGTGTTCTAGTCTATCCCCCCCAGGACAGGGATCCAATACTACTGCACTGCACCCCCAGCAGATGGCCATCCAGCCTGCTTAAGCACCTCCAGTGAAGGAGGGACCACCAGGACCTGAGGAAGTCAGTTTCAGGATTGAACAGTTCTTCCTGTTAGGAAATTTTGCGTAAATCCTATATATTTGGGTATTTTTATTTTCAGTATTTCTGTATTGCTACAATTACACATCTCAAGGCAGTTTACAAATCAAATCACAGAAGCCATAAACATTACAACTCTTCAAACTCAGTAAAATGTAAAATAGCCCACTACCATGGCTTGGAAGCCAAGCACAGATACTGCTCTTGGAGAAGCTGGCATCTCCCCTCCTTTTCGGTGAAGGTCAGTGCAGGAGCTGGCCAGGTTTTCTAGGAGAAGCACTGCAGCTGGGAGCCCATCCTGATCCACATCCCAATCCGAGGGGGCCTGACTCACCCCTTTCCCAGCAGACTGGCTGGAGTCTGCTTGGAGGAGACTTGGGGATAACGAGGGCCTAAGTGGCTGCTGCTTGAACAAGGGCTGTAAAGCTCGTCTTGCACATGCCTGGCTGCTGATCTGGGTAGCGCCATGAATGTGGGAACACTCTCAGGTTGCAGACCTCTCCTTCTGGGGAGACTGACTCTTCCCAGAGCCACCCAGGGCTGAGGTTCAGTCCTAGCTGTCTTGCCTTAGGGTTAGCCTCCAGACACAGGATAAGAACTTCTACAACAGCTCCTGTTCAGCTCTGGGTGGAGGTGCAGAGCTAAGGAGCATCATCACACTGATGATCCTTCACTCCAAACTAACAGGACTTTTCCCAGTGGCTTCATGGGGGCCGAGAAATTAGATGTATGCAACCCACCACAAACATCAGGGGGTCGCTGCACAACTCGGGGATTGTGGTTCTGCATATTTCCTTTTAATCAGCTTGCCTGGTGCCAGCTTGTTCAGAAATGCATTTAATGAAAAATAAAATTGGACAATTGGTACTTGCTTCAATCTTTATCCCCTTCTCAGAAATGTATCTAGAGAGGGCTATGATGGGTGAGTCACACTTCAGGATATCTTTGCAATTCCCCCCAATATAATCCCCATCCATTACCTTTTTACCTTCTATAGAACATTTTAAACCAGTTTTCTCTTAGTTGATAACTTGGGGTGAATTTTATAGATTTGTTCCAAATTTTCATTGTTGTAAAATAGTTTTGCATCTATTTTATCACGCAATTTTTACTTTGTTCTGTGCCCGTATGTTTTGCCAATTGTCAAAGCACTGGCCAGGTGCCCAGGCAGTTGGTTCTTTTAGTTCTTTTAGATGCAGGGACAATGAACACACCAGTAGGTAAGGAGATTTTAAGCTTTATTGTTAACTCTAGCAAACAGATTTAAACAGGAATATAAGAATTAGCAGACAGAATTAAACAGAAATACATAAGCACAGTATAAAAGCATAACATCCTAAGCAAGATGACAAAATTCTTCCCCTACTGTTGGGAGCTACCGTAAGGCAACAGCAGAGAGACCCCAAGATGGCCTAGATAACACAGCTCCTAATCCCAAGGCCTGTGTCCACACGCCCAGACTCAAGGGGCAATGCCAGGGGGTTTTTTTTAATCAAAGTCTGGCACTACAATCGCGTGGCTCTGTTTCCGTGGAGCCAGAGGCTGTGGGAGCCTGACCTTGACCAGATGTTGCACCTGCTCATCACGTGACTCAAGAGCCAGGAACTGTAGAGATAAGCTAGTGCTTAACCTGAACCATCCTGAGGGTTTTCTCTTCTCCCCCCCCCCCCACTTGTAAGTAAAAGTGAAAAACAAGCCAGCCACGCCTTACTATGACTCAGAGTGTACTTTCTTAAAATGTGCAGGTGAAATCAAAATATGTCACCTAAACTACTAGAAATAACAGTGGTCTTCCACATTGCCACTACACCATATCATATCTAAGTAAGAGTTTATATAGTAGGTAGCTTTGATTTTGTATGAGTATTTCAAATTCTGTCCTTTTTCTTAGAAGCCATCCCTCGTTTTTTAGGCCAGGTTTTGTTCTTCCAACAAATGATGTAAATACATCAATTGTGGTATATTCTGGCCTTCTTCAAGTAGTTCTTTCTGTGTTTTTAGTCTATTCGTGGAATCCGAATGGACCATAGCTGTATAAGTAATTGCACTTTTTTACTATAGTTATCTCTAACATGAAAAGCGTTTAAAGGAGAGGCTAGCAGCAAAGTTACTAGACTTAAGGTTCCGTACTTTTATCATCTTAGAATATGTTCTTTTCCATTTTTGTCCACTTTCATATCCCTGTACCGTTAATACAGTATCTGCGAAGCCTATTAGCTAGGCCAACTCCTCCCAGTATTCACATTCTCCTGTTCAGGGATGTTATCCATTCTGTTAGCCATGACAGACAGCTTGCTCTATAATATGAATTTTGGAAGAGCAAGACCACCTCTCTCTTTTGAGTCTTATCAAATTTTGAATTTTGCTCTAGGTTTTTTTCCCACTCCATATAAATTTATTAAGAGTTTTTTGCCGTTCTTGTAATGTTTTTTCTGGGATTAGAATTGGCACCACTTGAAACAAGTAGTGTATCTTGGGTAATACATTCATCTTCATAGTTGCAGCTGATCCTAACCAAGACATCTTTAAGTTTTTTCACCTCTCTTTAAATTTCTTTCCCTAGTTTAACATAATTGTTTTGATATACTTCTTGATTACTCCCTGTCAGATACAAAGCCAGATGCTTCACTGAATCTATTATCTGGCAGCCAGATTCCTTCCATAGGAAATCTTCTTGCATAAAGTATCTTGCAATTATTTTTGCTTTTTGAACATTGATTTTGTATCTGGAGAATTCTCCAAAGCCTTGGATTATTTTCATCAACTGTCTTAATGCACTTTGTACTCCATCACCCACAAAACATTTAAGCTTATATTCCTCTCCATGGATGTAGAGGCCAGGGAGCTGTTCGTTACCTTGAAGTATTCTAATCTTCCTAGATGAAGAAAAAGCTTTTGATAACCTGCAGTGGCCATTTTCACTTGCAGTAGCGAACAAAAGAAATCCCAGAGAAGAGTTCAAAGCCTGGTTTTAAAGTATGTAGGCTGCCCTTTTAATTTATTCCTGCGCGTAGACATTGCCCTCTCCTACAGAGGGGATGTGGCGTTTAGAGGCTGGGGAGACCCAGAATCATAGAGGTGTGTGGTGGAAAGGACCACGAGGGTTCTCTGGGGCACCTGGGGCAGCAAAAGCTCACTGAGTGAATTGGGGCCCAGTGTTCTGTGTCAGCCCAACTCTCTGTTACCTTGAAGAGAAAGAAGCATGCCACTTCCACCCCCTTGAGATACCAAAGGAAAGGCAGGATCGAAACCTAAGAACTTCAGGCCAGAGTGGCTTTAGGGCACGCTGGCATGAAGACACACGTTCTCTCACTTTTTCTCCTAGGCTGCCAAGTATCCGTCTTGCCCGTCCCAGGTTTGTGATGACTGCAGAATGTGAGTCACCAGTTGTCTTGCATCGGCGCTTTGTAGTCACGTACACACTCATCAACAACTTGCAGGACTTCCTGGCGGTGCGCTTGGTGTGGACGCCAGAAAGTGCTGCTGCAGGTGAGTGGCCGGGGTGGGGCAGGACGGTTACCAGGAGGATGGGATGTGTAACTCTTCAGGGAGACAGGGCGAGCAGGAGCTGTTCTAGGGAAGTTTGGCTGAATTGCAGCTACTGGTTGCATGGGGGTTCCCTGAGGCATCAGTTTGGGAGCACGCTGGGTCTTTGTACAAAGCCATGCCTATGTTTCCTAACTGTCCTTGCTCTGACCCCGGACCCTTAGGGAAGAAGCTGGCCTGCGATGAATGCCGTGCCACGCAAGACACTCAAGATTCAATTGTGTGCCACACCCCTCTCAACAACCTAGGATTCTCCCGCAAGGGCAGCGCCCGCACTTTCTGTGTCACATTCCAGGCCCTGCGCGCTGGCTTATTCGAGGTAAATGCCCACACACGTTGCCCAAACAGACATGACATCAGCTGGCCTAACAAGCCAGGATCCTCCTGCCCTCTGTGAGATGATGTACCTTGGTTAAACCCAGTTTCAGCATTGCATTACAGAATGCCCACACCAGCCAAGATAAGCTGACACTCTTCCTCTCCTCCTTTCCCTGCCCAGTTGTCCCAGCACATGAAGCTGAAACTCCAGTTCACAGCCAGCGTTTCCAACCCACCCCCAGAGGCCCGGCCAGTCTCCCGCAAAAGCAGCCCTGGGAGCCCAGCGGTCCGGGAGCTGGTGGGGCGTCATCAGGCCAGCCTTGGGCGCTCCCAGAGCTTCTCGCACCAGCAGCCAGCACGGGGACACCTCCTGAGGTGGGTGCTGTAGAGGAGGCTCTTCCTTGGTGGGGGGGGGGGGAGTGACTGGGGAGAACCAACACTGGGTTCTGCAGACGTCAGGCACACTGGGGAGAAAAAGCAATAGACCCCTGCTTTGCCCTGTTGACATGCTCTCTCTCTCTATCCTTTCTAACAGGTCAGGAAGTGTCATGGAGCGCCGGGCCATCACCCCCCCGGTAGGCTCCCCAGTGGGCCGCCCCCTTTACTTGCCCCCGGACAAGGCTGCTCTTTCCCTTGACAAAATTGCCAAACGAGAGTGCAAGGTGCTGGTGCTAGCGCCTGTCACATGACAGAGGGGGCCCTCCCTTCCCCCAGAAGGGGCAGCGCTGGCTGCATTCAGCCTCCCCCTGGAACCAACCCACAGTATCTGCCACCCAGTCTCTCCAGGCCACGTGATCAGAAAACATTCTGCTCCAGCCACCTGAACTTCACAGGGCGACCCCCCCCACTTCTTCCAGTCATTCCCCTCTCTCCTCAAAAGGACCCTTAAGCTGCACCCCTTGCCAAGTCTCCCGACTGTGGCACCGTTCTCCTCTCCAGGTACTGCTGCCCCTTGCCCACCCTGCTTTCTTCACACTCCTTCAGCGATGAGATTTTCACTGTCCTCTGTGGGAACAGCCTGGAAGCCAAGAGAGAAGGGAGCAGCTCCCCCACCCACCCCAAAACTGAGGTACGAACAGCAGCGGATGTCACCATTAAAAGGCAGTGCTAGTAGAAGGGTACTTTAGCTGCCAGACATTCCCAAGCTGGTTTTTCCTTTTCGCACTGGATTAGGCCACAGGGTGTGATGTGGAAGATGGCTCCTTCCCAGAGGAGCCCTGCCATCTTCCTTCTCTCCCAGTACCTGCTGTATTCTCAGATGGGAGAGGGCAAGTCTGCAGCCCTCCCCCTACCTCAGCATCTCAGGCCCAGGTGCCCTTCCATTGCACTTTATTTAATTTTTGTTATTTATATTTTTTTATTTGCTCAGAAGCAACCCCAACTGTATATGTATGTGCTTGCAAATAAACTGCACTGGCTGGCCGGCAAACAACGTGGTTTGTGGACCTCTTTGGCGAGGAGCAAGGGGTATCCTCTGGCAGCAGCCTGCTGTTCTTCATCTGCTGCTGAACAGAACGTGAATTCACCTCATCTTCCAGATGTGGTCAGATATAATAGTCCACGCTGGACTGCCATCAGTTGCCTAGATCCCTCTTTAGTTCCAGCCAACCAAAGCAACTAGCAAACATACATTGAGGAAGCTGGTTTAATTGCAGCTTTGCTCCCCCTTGGAACAGCAAGTGACATACTAAATGCTTGGCAGATAATCCTCCACAGGCCAATTTCTACTGAAGAAGCGTCTTGCTGAGATGATCAGAGAAGGTGAAATGCTTTAGCATCTTTCAACAACATGCCAGGCATTTGTGCAGGACTGGGCCCACTCCCCCAAAGCGGGGACAAGCAGCAGGGAAGGGGCGGCCTGGGAGGGAATCGTGGCTGCATCAGGATTTTTTTTGGCCCGAAATGATAAAGCGCCTCAATGCGCTTTCCAGACAGGAAAGGTGTGCAATGGTAAGGTCGCCTCACCCTGAGCTTGTGAACTCGGGGTCTGCATCACTCTCCTTCCTGCTTTTTCGGGGATGGGGGAGATACTGCTTAGCAAACTTTCTCTGCTTCATTGTGGGGGAGCTTTGGAGGGAGGCAAAGTTACAGGAGAGAGAAAGGAAGGAGGTCGTGGGCACAGAACAGGCGCAGGACCCTCCGAGGAGGGAGGCTGCTCTGCCTCGGGCCTTGAGGTGCGACAAGCCCCTCCGGGAGCCGGGAAGGGGCGGAACAGCGGCTGAAGGTGAGGCTCCCGCCCTCGCCCCCGGACACGAAGTCGCCCTCGGCCCGCTCAGACGATCACGGGCTCCGGGACGCTGTTGAGCCGCTTCACCACGAAGAGTTTCTGGCCGGAGACGGTCGCCAGGAAGGAGTGTTCCCCGAAGACCACTGCGGGAGGAGCGGCGGCCGTCAGCAGCGCCCGGCGGCCCGGACGCCGCCCCCGCCGCCGCCGCCGCCGCCGCCCGCCCGGCCCGCTCACCTGAGACGCGGCGGAAGGGCACCTCCGGGCCGCGCGGCAGCCGGAAGGCGCAGGCCGTGCTCACCAGCTCCGCGATCGCGCCCGCCGTGCGCTCGTCGTTCTCCAGGTCGCCGGCCGACTGCGGGAGAGGGGCGTCAGTCTCAGTCGCCCCGGACACGGGCGCCCCCCCCGCGCCCGCCCCCGCTCCTGCTCACCGCCAGGACGGCGCCGTCGCAGATGACCAGGTAGCCGGTCTGGTCCGGGATGCGCTCCAGGCCCTGCGTGAGGGCCGCCGCCGCCGCCGCCGCCGCCGCCGCCTGTTGAGAAAGCAGGGCTCGGTAACCGTTGGCGCCCGCGCCGCCCCGCGCCGCCCCGCGCCGCGCCGCCCCGCCGAAGCTCACCATGCCCGGCCCGCAGCCGCGGAAGAGAAGCCGACTCCGGATCAAGCCGGCCGCGCACCACCCCCGACTTCCTGCGGAAACGGAAGGGGCCGTCCCCCTGGGGGCCGCCAATCGCTCCTCTCCTGCGGGAGGCGGTGTCCGACAGGCACCTCCTTCCTTCCTTCCCTCCTTCCTTCCGGTGAGAGACGTTTGGGCGGAAGAGCTTCAGTCCAGCGAGCCGCGCGAGATTCTCCGTGGCTCGGCGCGCGCTCTTCCTTTTCCTTTTCCTTCCGTCCGCCTCTTTCCGCCGGCGCTCTGCGGTCCCGCCGCGCCCCGCCCCGTCGCAGCCCCCCTGCTCGCGCGCGGCCCGGCTGTGCCCCCAGCGAGCGGCGTCTCGCTCCGCCTCCTCGCGGCCCCGGCTGAGCCCTGGCGGCCCGCGCGGGCTTCGCCGCTTGGAGCGAGGCGCCGGGCCCCGCCCTGCGCGGGAGGCTCCGCGCGCCGCCTCTCGCGCCGGGCCCTGTAGCCTCGCCCGGCCGGGGCGTCGCGGAGGCGCGTTGACGCCCGGCCGAGCCCCGCGCGGATCAGCGGAGCCTGCCCCTCGGAGCGGGGAAGCGCAGCGGGGAGGGAGGAAAGCGGCGGGGGGGCGAGCCCCGGTCCTCCCGTTCCCACCACGAGCCAGCCGTCGGGGGAGAGCCCAGTTGGCCGGAGAGCCAGCTCGGCAGACCCGCCCTGCCGAGCCCGGCTTCCAGGAACCGGGCGGCGTCCAACCTCCCCAAAGCCCCTCCAGTACCGCTTCAGCCCAAATCCAAGTGGGAGGACGACGCAGCTTAGCAACATCGAGATTTATTAGCAAAAAGGTCCACTAAGAACAAAGACACCCCACGGCTGCTATGGGCCCCTGGGACAGCTGTGCCTACCATAGGACATAAGAGCGTTCAAGATAAGGATGACTGCAAGAATGCCCAGAGCCAGCAGCAGTGCCACTGCCAAGGCCACGTGGATGGCGGTGGTCACCCCAAAGGCAAAGAGGAAGAGAGTCCGCTGGCAGAAGTTGGGCTGGCCGACGGCCTCGTAATCTGGGGGGTAGATAGAGTAGACCCACACGTTACCTGTTGGAGGAAAGAAAGTGGTCAGAAGGGGCTAAAGGCTCATGCTCCTTTTGGATACCCCATGTTCGGGGCCTCTAAATCAAGCCGTTGTTCGTCCGGGCTCAGAAACAGCTGCTGGAGTTAACCCAACTTTTCTCTGCAAAGGACGTGTGGTGGAGTCCACCTTTCACACATTTCTGCAGCATACCTACACCTCCAGAGTTTTAAAATCACATTTGGGTTGAAAATGCTTATTTCATGAGTGTAAATTATATAATCATCCAAACATTTCTCACTGCTTTCAGTAAAAATTCTGGCTGAAGGGCTTTAGTTTAGGTTTGGAAGGATCCTATTAATTTGCTTGTCTCCCTCACCAGCCTGGGGGAAAACTTCAGCAGCTTTGCTTATCTAAGTTTAGAGCGTTGCATCTTGGGGCAATCTGCTTTAGGGACCCCCAATTCCCCTAGTACTTTCCTGTATCATGAAGGAGTCAATGTGGACTGAGAGAGACATTCCTGAAGGCAGGGAATAGACTTGGCAGTCTCTAGCATCTCTCAATGTAGGTTCCTTTGGCTAAGCGAGGAGGGGAGGGGGTGGAGGCATACAGCTATTTCCAGCACACTAACTGCTCTGGGCAAGGTAGGCTGCCTTTCTCCAGCCCCAGTGCAACCTGAAGCCATGCCAGCAGTGGTCCAAGCCCAGTTAACAGCCTCCAGTAGAGCAAACCCTCTGGCCACCACAGCCAGGCTGCTCCGTTGGCTAAAGACCGCAGGCCGTGCAGCTGCATGCACCTCCCTGGAAGGGAGAGGACCCCAGGCTAGGCAGCTCCCCTTCAGGGCCCCCACTCACCTGCAATGAACCAGGCACAGAGGAGGAGGAAACCAGCTGCCCGGAAACAGCTGAGTAGGGTGCTTGGTCGATTGGTGCCGTCCCCACAGGGAATGCAGCTCAGGAACAGGAGCAAGAGCGTAACGATGCCCAAGATGACCACGTAAACAGGGAGGGGAGGCTGCTGGGGACACTGGCCAAAGTAGACTATTCCTGGAGATGGAGGAGCAACAGATCATCACTTCAGATTCCTGCTTCTCCCAGCAGCAGCAGCCCCCCGGGTGCCTAGAGCGCAGATCCCTCCCACTGGCCACAGCCCCCAGTACTTTCCTGTATCAAGAGGGAGCCCACATGGGAAAGGCCATTCCCGATGACTGGGGAGGCAGCTTGGCAGCCTTTGCCACCTCCCACTCCAGGCTGGCCACAGCTCCAGTTGGCTTCTGTACCCCAGCCGAAGGAGAGATGCAAAATGCAGGTACAGGTGGCACATGAGCTCAGGAGAAAAGCAGCCAAGGCAATTTCCATTGCCCAGTTCGGATGCAACCAACTACCCCAATCCAACAGCAAGGACGGCCAGCAAACCTGCCCCTGCGCCCGAGCCTCTTGGCAAGGAGCTCCAGGTCTGGGAGCGGGGAGACGAAGGGGCACACAGCATGAAGCAAAGGCGGATGTCTGAGTCGCCAGGCCACTCCACACTGGCTTCTTTGGAAGAGCAGCCCCTTCCAGCCTGCCCTCCTGAGCACCACACCCAGCAGGCCTGTAGCATGGAGCACATCAAGGCACAATGCCACTTGTGCTTTGTAAGCCACGGTTTGGGTTCTATCAGCCACAGCTGTTGTAGTTTCTCAATTTCTTCGACAACCTAAGACTGAAGTAATACTGGCTTAGCCAGTTGTACAAAGCAGGCTATCAAGCCACTTTGATACAAGGAAGCTGTGCTCTTCCGAGGAACATCTGCAGGGGACAAAGACAGATGCTCCAGAGTGGATTCAGCAGAAGATTTAGCCACCACAACAGCAGGGGGACATTAAGGAGCAGGGAAAGCAGACCAGCTGAAGGGGCTGCAGGGGAGGGGGAGACAGGGAGCCTGCAAAGATTCCACTCACCAATGACAATTCCTGCAACAGCCAGCACAGCAAAGAGGAGCTTTCCTAGGACTGGAGGAGGAAGAGATCAGGTCACTATGGGTAGAGATGGGGGTGTGGAGAAGCGTCAGCAAAACCAAAATGTGGGGGGGGGGGGGAACAGCCTACCCATCAGGACAGAGTGCACGGAGGAAGGCTCTTCAGTAGCCCTCAGGAGAAGTGTCTCAGGCTGCGACTCCTCGGCCATGGCAGCTGCTGGGGTCGACAGAGGGGAGAGCCAAGAGTGGTGACTGTCCTTCCACACCCGCCCTGCACATTAAGTAGCCTTTGCCTCTTTATGGCCTCCTGACCCAGGTGTGGCCCACCCGCAGGCAATTACCACTTGGAACAGGGGGAGGGCCCAGAACCTTCCGGGGGGGGGGGAGGAGGGTGTGTGGAGTTGGGCTCCTCCCTCTTTTCCGGGTGGGGGTGAGCAGGGGAGGAAAGTGGAAAGCAATGAGCTGCTTGGGTAGGAGGGCTGGGCCACCCCTTCCCACCCCCGCCCCTTAGCTGACTGGATGATGGGGGGCTGGCTGCAGCCCAGGCTCAGAAATGACCTGGAGGAGAAACAGCAACCAAGAGCAGCTCATGAAGAGTAGGTAGCTGGGCTTGGGGACCGAGTTTCAGCCTGTTTGGGATGGCCCTGCACCGCCAGTGGATCCTCCGTGATCCGCGGCTCTCGCTGGACTGGCGGAGGACAGCTTCTATGATCCCTCCCAAATTAATCAGACTGTCTTTCACCCTCATGATGACTACAAGGTACTCTATGTGGGGCTTCCCTGAGGGTGCGGAAGCTGCAGCAGCCAGATGTTAATTGGGACAAGGGGTCCCACAGTGCCCACCCTGAAGGAGCTGCACAGCTACTCAGTTGCTCACTGGGCTCAGTTTAAGGTGTTGACCCTTAGGACCCGGTGCCCTTGGCCAATGTCCGAAATGCCAGGCAGGATCACTTTGCCAGGACTGGAACGGGAGGGCACCAGGAAGCCCCAGAGTTGTCCGCCGCGGAGTTCAAAACCCACCCCAAGGTGGCGGCAGACCACTTCTGCCCGGTTACCAAGACAACAGCCAGAAGTCATCCTTGCAGGCACCAGGAGCTGGGGTTCACCTGAAGGCCTCAAACCCTAGCTGGTTCCAGCTTGAACCATCTCCAACCTGTGCAGCCCTTGGAAGATGCCCCATGGCCAGAGGCAGTTTTCCTGGCACAGGAGAGAGGCCCTTTGCAGCACCGTTGCCAGGCTGTGAAATGTGTTCCCCCTGGGAGGGTTATATTGGCCCCCTGTGCTCTCAGCAATTAGAATATCTATAGATGTAGTTCCTTTCCCAGGCTTTGAATTATCATACTGATATTTCTTTTTAGCATTAATTTTACATTTAACTTTTCTCACTGTTTGGGTCTTTTATTTGCCACCAGAGCCAGGTCTCCCACCCCAATTGGCCACAGCTGACCTGACCAGCAGCTCTTAACCCAGTCCAAAGCTATTGGGGTGTCAGTGGGGCCAGGGGAGTCCTCTGCGCAGGAATGCCTTCAGCCCCTCCCACCCCAGAGGTATCAGCCTTCTTCCTGCCCTCCCCAACTCCATCTTGCAGGCTCTTGGGCAACCTTTGTGGGCAACGTTCTAGGTGCATTTGGCGTGGCTTTGGCTGCCCCAGCTGAGCGGCACACGCAGCCGGTCCCAAAGAGGCAGCAGAGGCTGGGCAGTGCCCATCTCCTCAGTGGAGCAGGTGTCCCCTCTCCTGCTCAGTGGTGCCGAAAAGTGGGTAGAGAGATCAAGGGGCAGGGGAGATTAGGGGGTGGAAGATCAGCCACTGGCACAACCACAAAGCAGTGGGTGTGCTGGACTGAGGTTCCCCTGCTATAGTTTTGCCGTGAGGCCTTCCCTCCCCCTCCCCAGCCCCCAAGCCATTGCAGACCTCAGCTTAGTTCAAGGGGAAGAGTCCGGCCCAAATGGGAGCCAAGCCCTCGTTGGGGGGAGGGGATCCCGGGAGCCAGGAGGCAAAGGGTGCCCTGAACTATTTACCTGAATCAGAGGAGCCTCATTCAGTGGGGAGAAGACAGAAATGGCAAGCAAATGTTCTGATGCCACCTCACTCTTCCTCTGCAACCCGCCAAGGAGCAGCTGACTCCTCACTTCCTCCTGCTGCTGCTGCTGCTGCTGCTGCTGCCCCCCCCAACCCCGCCCTGCCTTCAGGAGAACTGAGCCCCTCCTGGCCAGAAGGCTGGGCTGTGTCAAGGCCACCATTGCTGCTTTCCTGGCTCTTTCCCCAGCAAAGGAGATTCTTCATGAAGTCCCAGGAAGAGGCACAAAACCCAAACTGAGGCACACAACAGAAGTCAGCTGGCTAAGGAATTACAGCAAAACTTCGATTTGACTACACTCAGTTTAGCAAACTTCAAATACAATAGACCAAATGTTTGCCAGGTGAGTGCCAGGCAGTTTTTCTGCATGCTTCCAGTGCCTGGGGAGGAGAGGAAGAAGGTGCCCAGAAGATCAGGTGGGCCAGCAGATACTGGCTGCGAAGCAGCAGCAAGAGTGATCGGCCTCCCCCCAACGAGTGCACGCAGTCAAAAGAGGTTTAATGGGCACTTAGGTTTAAGGTCCACTAAGTCAAGGCTTGACAGGAACCCATTTTCTGCGTCTGCACAGCACGCTGAGCCAGCTGTTCGCCCTGGGTTCACCACACATCGTGCCCTGAAGCGAGCACCGCCCAGCTGCGGCAGGAAGGTAGCTTTCTGTGACATGCACCGCGTAACACCGGGGTTTCACTGGAGAGCACCAGGGTCTTCTGTCTGGCATGGTCCTCCGAGGACTGGATGGGGCTTGGTTCCATCTTGGCTCTGTGCCGGCTGGTGCCTAGCTGCCCATCCCTCCTGTAACAGCCTTCTGGACACGCTCAGAGGTACTGCCCTCAGGTTCAACCACCATGAAACCAAGGGGAGATTTAAGCTGTTCTGCTTGTGTTACACACACACTGCTCCCAGGTTCGGCTTATGGTCACTCACTCACACACTCACAGCCTGTTGAGGCACGCGGATCTTGTCAGCCCCCCTTGCTTTCTACCTGGGTTTTCCAGATAGGTGCGGCTGGAGCAGACAGACACACAGCCCTGGTCAACAGCCGGGAAAGAATTAGGGATACACACAAATCACTTCCAACCAAACACTGAGGCACAAGAGGTTCTTTGTAATACACGGAGACCCAGTGAATTTAAAGTAACAGCAAAACTTTACTGGTTGCAAGGTACATTTGCTCTTTCTCATACACACACACACACACACACACACACACACACACACGCTCATCCACACTTACCCACGTCCTTCCCAACTAGGCTGCCAGACACTAGCTAGAGGGACGAAGCCGCCAAGTCTTGATCCAAAGGTGACTCAGGTGACTCAGCTCAGATGACTCAGACGACTCCCAGTGGGCAGGCTTTGGGACCCCTTTTATCCCCAAAAGTCCTTGCTGGGTTGATTTACAAGTTGATGGGATTGGGGTGAGGGCTTCCATGTGCTCAGGCCCAACTTCCTCTTTCTGGTGTAGGTCCTTTGTTTTTCCCTTAACGACTTGCTTCCTTCTTATCTACCTCCCTGAAGGGATCCCATAGATAAGTTTCCTGGCTTTTGTCCTCTCTGCTTACGTGCCTGCTTCATCTTTAGGTTATGGCAGCTTCAGCCTAGTCTCACACTTGCCTAGAAACAACCTTCCATTCCATTGCAAACCAACCCTCTAGCCTGGTTGAAATTCAACGGCCCCTCTGGAAAGGGGGCAGAGATAATGGAAGCCTGTGCTGCTCCCTTGCCCCCACACCTTCTCCCCCCCCCCCGCCCCGCTCAAGAAACATTACCTAGTCTTCTACCCTGGGGAGATCCGGAGTGGGGAGGGGGTGAGAGCCAGGGGCTCAACAGAGCCACCACTCTCTTCTTCTTACTGCCACTGCCGCAGAATAGCCCAGTGAGCCTGGGGTGAAGCAGATGCCCAGCTGTGCCGGGCAGGAGGCTGGGATGAAGCAGCACGTTGAACAGCGAAGGCTACCAAGCATGGTTGAGGGAGACGATGAATCTGGGCTGGCTGCACACCCCAAGATGCTCCCCAAGCTCAGCCCTGTGCCTGCGGGGCAACTAAATTAATGAATTATTAAAAACTCTGACCCCACTAGATACCTGGAAAAGGGAGGCAGCGACATTCCTTCAAGCTTATCTCTGCAGCCTCCCAATGGCAGCCTTCTTCTCACCCTCTCTTCTCCCCTCCCCGCCCCAAGCACAGCTGATGGCTCCCCAGTATATCTAAACCTTGGCCACAATTTCAAAATAATAGCAGGACTCCCTGGGCACTGTCTACAAATGGCCTGCCTGTCTGAAGGCGGCCAGCCAGCAACTCGGCACTTAGAAAACAACGCCCTTTTGGCAAGACCTTCCAAAACCACGTTCAAAGTCCACCTTCCTAAATAACTGAATGTGCCCCCCCCTCCAGATCCTGACAAAGGCCAACCCCTAGACCCTGTCCCCCCACTGGCTGGTAGCAGAACAGGGGGAGGGGAGACCAGGGACAGAGCTAGTCAGTTGCCCAAAATCACTGAGAAAGGTTTGGGCTTGGGGCACCCTTGCATTCATCTCCTGGAAGGGCTGTGGGGAAGAGGGAGCTGTACGGGAACCAAGAGGAACTGCAAGACGTGGGAATTCCCTGGCAGGTGCCATAGCACACTTTTCCCCTTCCACACTAGATCCTGCAGCAAGGACAAGGAGTCGAGCTGTGGGACATGGATGGCAGGGGCTCCTGCAGAACCCAGAGCACCAGCTGCCCGGCAGGTGGCCGGGACTGGAACCCGCAGAGACCAAGGGCTCTCCCACCCAACCAAGTATCCAAAACCCACCCACCTGCCCTCTGAATCCACAACCGATCTGGTTCTCCTTTCAACAGTTTGTAAACTATGCAGAAGCCCAATCAGAGGAGCCACCTTGCAGCATTCCTATAGCAAGCAGGGGAAACTTCTCACCTTTTGGAACATGAATCCTTCCAAAGTTGCTGGCAAATAAAATCCAAGCACAGTAACGAAACTGCAGTATTGGAAATCCTCTTTTAGGGCCAGTTGGCCAAGTATGTTGGGAGACAGAATGATCCGTGGGGCTGTTTTGAAATCTCTGCCTAGCCCCCACATTTGGCAGGATCCCTGTTTCTGGTCCACCAGCCCCTCTCTGCCACATCCTTAACCATAAGTCTACCACCATGGAGCCCCCACTTTGAACAGCTGCCCCAGTCACAGCTGAAATGGGATCTTCTGTTCTTTGAAGGCCAGAGGGTTGCCACAACTGAGGCGGCGCAGAGGCCAAAGCGATGGCCCACGGCAGCACCCAGTGGGTTGCAGCAGGCAAGGATGGCTTACCTGGCCAAGAAGGAGGCACTGACACCCTTCCCTCACCCCAAACTGGGATGCATGGATAGGAAACAGGAGGCAGGGCCCTCCGAAGTTTTTCTCCACGGGCTCACCCCTCCCATGCCATCAGTAAGCATGAGGAAATGGTCAGCAGTGGGGAAGAGGCACACCAAGCTCTTCTGTGGGCGAAGAGAAGGAAAGGACTGGCTGTTGGAGGGGTGGATCCATGCTTCCCTGCCTGGGCTCTCATACTTGCACAGAGTCACAGAACAAGCATCAAGACCGCTGCTTTCCTCCACCAAGATCACCAGAAATTCACTTTGGAACAAACCCAAAAAGGGACTGGTGGAATTCAGCAGATTTTGTAAACTGCCTTCAGGGCCCGGATGGCGGATGTCTGTAGGAGCAGAGGGGGAGAAGGCAGCATTCTCTGACCCACCCAGACTGCAAAGCAGGATATTGTCCTCCGAGTACAAAAGTCCAGGCGGTTTCCACGAGTGACCCAAGACTGAACCCATTCTCCCGTGCTGTGACCACTCCCTGTGTGCCACCTGTATCCTCCAATCCTTCGGCACTTAGCCAACCGGGATACAAGCTGATCCAAAGGGATTCCAGAGTTCCCTGGAGGGAATCCTCCAACAGAAGACATGACCACCAAACATTACCAAACCTGAGCCCAGCCCCAAACTGCAACTCTTTTTAGCTGGCCACACCTTGTCATTTTGGACCAGGCCATCGTTTCAAGTAACCAGCAGCCGTTCTGACCCAGAGGCACCCTCATTTCCCACTCAACCGGGCCACGGGTCAAGCGTCATCCGTCGCTGGTTCCTGCTACGGAATCCGAGCCTGTAAAAAGCCCAAAAGAGGTCCAGCGCCCGTTAGTCGGCAGCTGAGGAAGGGGGGTGTCCTGGTCATAAAAGTAAAACTCCCTAGCCCAGACGCCCCTACCCCCACGGCCTTCTGGGACCGATAAACACCCCACAAGCAGGAGGGTTACTACCGGACCCCCAGCCGCTTAGCCAGGAAGGGGCCACCACTCTCCGTGATCCAACCCTTTATTGAGCGTTTCCGTCAGCCGAAGGCCCTGCCCCCTCCCTGAAGACCTGGAAGGGGGGCCCGTGGCCGGGCACAATGACGTCAGCGATGCCCAGGACGCGGGCGCGGCTCTCCGCCTGCCGGGCGGGGTCTTCGCTCAGGGCCGCCCACTCCCCCTCGTCGTCCTGGTGCTCGAACAGGTCTCCGGCCACCACCACGCTCCCCAGGGCGGTGCCCCGCACCAGCAGGCTGACGTCGCTCCCCGTGTGGCCGGGGGTGGGCAGCACCTCCAGGTACCCCTCGTGGAGCGGGTAGGGGGCTCCGTGGCGCAGCCCCGTGGGGAGGTAGCGCCCCCCCGGCCGGCAGACGTCCATGCCCACGATCAGCTCCGCGCGGGGGAAGAGGTTGAGGTTGCCCGCGTGGTCCGAGTGGCCGTGGGTGCACACCACGTGGCGCACGTCGCCCGGCGACACGCCCTGCTCCGCCAGGCCCGCCAGCAGCCGCTCGCGGCCCCACGGCCCGCCCGTGTCCACCAGCGTGAGGCGCGGGCCCAGCACCAGCGACACCGTCCCGTCCGCCAGGGTGGCGCCGTCCGGCTGCGCCCGGGAGTAGCCCTCCTGCAGCACCAGCACCGAGTACGGCGAGCCGGGCAGAGAGAGCGGGGCCCGCCGCCGCCGGGCCATGCCGCGGCCTTCCGCTTCCGGGCCTGGCGGGAGACACGCGGCGAGAGGGCCGAACCGGGCCCGCTCGTCTCCCTCGCCGGCGCGCGCAGCTCCCGCCGCTCTAGGACTGCCCAGGCGGGCTGCGCATGCGCCGCCTGCCCCGGCGGCGGCGGGCAGTGACGTCAGCGCGGGCGCCGCGGTGGGATCCGTCCGCGCTCGGGCCGCCGGTGCCCGGCCTCTCCCGGGCGGGCGATGGCGGAGGAGAAAAAGCCGAAGCTCGGCAGCGCGCAGCTGCCCACCGAGTCCATGAAGGTGATGGCCGAGTCGGTGGGCATCGGGCAGGTGCCCGAGGAGACGTGCCAGCTGCTGGCCGACGAGGTCAGCTACCGCATCAAGGAGATCGCGCAGGTAGGCGGCGGCGGCGCGGGCGGGGTCCCCCGGCCCCGTCCGCCCGCCCACCGGCTCCCTCTCCGCAGGACGCGCTGAAGTTCATGCGGATGGGCAAGCGGCAGCTGCTGACGATGGGCGACGTCGACCTGGCCCTCAAGCTGAAGAACGTGGAGGTGCGCGGGGGCTCGGCCGGGCGGGGGCGGCGGCGGCGGGCAGGGCGCCGCGGGGCCGCCCCTAACTCGGCTCTCCTCTTCCTCCTGCTCCTGCTCCTGCTCCTGCTCGGTCCAGCCGCTCTACGGGTTCCACACCCAGGAGTTCATCCCGTTCCGGTACGCCAGCGGGGGAGGCCGCGAGCTCTACTTCTACGAGGAGAAGGAGATGGACCTGAGCGACATCATCAACACGCCCTTGCCCCGCGTCCCCCTCGACGTCTGCCTCAAGGGTGAGGGGCGCTCGGGGCTCCGCCTCCTCTGGCGCTGTCCGCCCGGGAGGTGGTCTTCCGGGAGCATGTGCAAAGTGGGGCAGCGGCTTTCGGCCCCTGTGCGGCAAGAGGCTGAAGGGCTCCAGATTTCCAGTCTCAATCCCTGAGGACGATGGGAGGCTTGGCTTGGCTCGGCTCGGCTCGGCTTTTCCCATCCCACGCCTCCTTCAGCTCAAAATGCCTCTGTCTCAGGATAGGTACCCCCGTGCCAGGGGATGGAGCACAGCGTCCTCCCTCAGGAGCCAAGCCGCTCGTATGCTCCGTGTTCTCTTTCCCCAGGGCGGGGTCCTAAGTGGTCTTGGAGGCCACGGGAACCAGCTGGAGAGGGGTCAGAGCCATCCGGCAAGCTGGCTTCCCCAGTTTGCTTTCCTGGGAAGGTAGGGTTTCCCTGTTGGAGGAAACAGCCTGGCAGACACACGGTCTAAGCGGGTCCCTTTGCACCCGTATAGATGCGCTTGGGGAGCCATCCGTGGAATTAAGGGAGGGTGCCCCACGGGATCCGTCAGAGCATGGCTTGCAGCACAGCCTCTCCTGTGCCTTCCCGCTCTCTGCTGCCTGGGAGATGCCCCCTCCTTGCCTTTCTTGTGGCCACAGCAAGAGGGCAGATTGCCAGATTGAGCCACAGGGTCTGTGGGCACACGCATTTAGCTGTATCCCGCTATCAAGCCGTGGGACTGCAAGAGCAGAATCAGCCAAACCAGAAGGAACTGAAACACCCTGAAGTCTGTTTTATGCTTAGTTCTGAGCTATTAAGGTTTGTCCTCCCTGACCTGTCTTCCCACTTGGCTCTGCAACGCTGAGAAGGAGAGACCAAGATGGGATTTTGCACACCAGCTATCTCCCTCTTTGAAGCTTCTCACCTTTTTCTAATAGCACACTGGCTGAGCATCGAGGGAGTTCAACCCGCGATCCCAGAAAATCCACCCCCCGGTGAGTGACGAGCCCTGGTGGGAAGGCACAGCAGGGCAGGCAGCTTTCTGCCTCAAGGATGTCTGTTTGGCAGCCACTGCAGCTCAGCCTTGACCCTGACCCGTCTCTTCTCTCCGCAGCCCCCAAGGAGCAGCAGAAAGCTGAGGCTACTGAGCCTCTGAAGGCAACCAAGCCCGGCCAGGAGGAAGACGGTGCCCTCAAGGGCAAAGGACAGAGTGCCACCCCACCTGATAGCAAAGGTCAAGCCAAGCATGGCTGGGAGAAGCAGGGTGGATGGGGAGCAAGGGGCAAAGATTAAGGCCACTTGCTTAGCACCTGTGGATGAGATCTGGCCATCCCAGGCAAAGCAGGACCACCTTTTTCTCCCCTGCTCTTCAGAAAAGTACCAGTGGTCATCCTTGACCATTCCAGCCAGTGCCTGCAAACTATCAGCAAAGAAGTCTGGCTTTGCCAGGCACCCAAACGTCCACGTTTGTATTGGTGGTCAGGGTGCTCCACGGAGGAGTTGCAGGCAGCTGTTGGTCAGGATGTGTTCCATAGTGATGGGAGCAGGCAGGCATCTCCCACAGACCTCGAGGTCAACACTAGCCCTCCTCCCCCGTCCCCAGGAGGGACCCTTGACTATCATGGTGGCACCGGGCACCACGTTCCTTGTTGTATCTCTGAGCCACACACAACTTCCTGCAGCTATGCTTCATGGGCTAAGGGTGTGTGCCTTCTCAGTGGGACCCTGGTAGGTCAGTGCTAATAGGAAGGGAGCTGCTTGGGGAGACGAGGATAATGCACCCCTAGGGCCCATCTGTGCCTTTGCCTTCTCCTCGCCTGCACAGGCAAAGAGAAGAAAGGGCCCCTTCTGGAAGGAGCCCCCCTGAAGCTGAAGCCACGCAGCATCCACGAGCTCTCTGTGGAGCAGCAGCTGTACTACAAAGAGATCACTGAAGCCTGCGTGGGATCTTGTGAGGCAAAACGAGCGGTGAGGAGCCAGGACTGCTGGACGTCTCGGTGGTCTGCAGACATCTCTCCCTCCCTCCCCTCCCCCTGGAGGAGGATGCCAGAGGCCACGTTCTGGAGACCGCCTCTGCCAAGCAGCAGAGATCATTTGGGTCCAGCTTCTTATCCCTTAGCCCTCATCTTTGCAT
The DNA here is from genome assembly GCA_030867105.1 of Liasis olivaceus. NCBI lineage: Eukaryota > Metazoa > Chordata > Lepidosauria > Squamata > Pythonidae > Liasis > Liasis olivaceus. Next base: position 116,081,307 of record CM061351.1, on the reverse strand, counting down.
TTAGTACAAGTGCATGGAATCATACTTGTCTGCTTGAAACGTGGCATTTGAATGTGTCTCCTGGAACCGTTGGAGAACTGTCCAGTCTTCTTGCAAACGTTGCTTTGTGGGGGGAGAGTCCAGGTGGCCCATTACATCTTATAATTCTGCAGAAGAACCTCCCTTCAGTTCTTACATCCCACTTTTCTCTCCCCAGGAAGCCCTTCAAAGCATTGCCACAGACCCTGGCTTGTACCAGATGTTGCCCCGATTCAGCACGTTCATCTCTGAAGGGGTAAGGAGAGAGGGTGGGGACTCCTGGATCCTTGCTGTCCCTTCCAAGCCACAGATGCTGGCTGAGGAATGAGGCACCTCACCCTTCTGTGTCTTTTCAGTCTGGGGCCTTCTGTGCCCAAAGCTGCTCATAAGGGGGAGCTTCCTAACTTCTCCTGTCCTGAGGAGGAAGGGTTGCTCTAGGTCAACCTGTATTTGGGCAGGAGAAGATAGTTCTGCACTGTTAAGCTCTTTGCAATAAATCACACACCCCTTGGATTCTTGGAGGATCCCAAGTACAGGGAGTCCCTGGGTTAAGAACGCCCGGTTTATGGACAACTCATAGTTAAGAATGGACCCTATTGTAGCAAAATTTGAGTTAAATGCACAACGGTTCGAGTTAAATATAGAGTACTAATATAATACAATAATACTGTTCCGGCTTACGTATCAATTCAACTTAAGGACAGACCTTGGGAACAGAACTCATTCTTAAACTGGGGAGTGCCTGTACCTGGAGATCCCAAGGTTGCCAGCTGGCCTTTCTACCCATGCCGCGTTTGCCCAACTCTCAGAAGCAAACCCTGGAACAGCCTGGAGAGGCAGGACAGCCGGCCTGGAGCAGAGTCCCCGATCCCCTGAGCTTCTCCTTGGCAGAGGCAGAAAAGGCTCTTCCTTCACAGCGTTGCCCCAAGCCTTGGAGAGTTAGAATGATTCTGCAGAATTGGGAAAAAATAGGCATGCAGCCTAACACCCTGCTGTGCCCCTGGCAGGTCAGCATTCTGGCTCTGAGATGTAGCTCAGCTGAGATGTGGAGAGCCTCCTAGCTGGGAAGCGTGGCTCCAAGCACCCACAGGCAAGGGTGGGTCAGTTTGTATTCATAGTTGGGTCTGCTCATATTCAGAATTCTTTGCAGTCTTCTTTCCAGTCGATGCAGCCTCATCAAGCGGCCAGATGGTTTAGACCACGTGAAAGGGATTACCCACCAGCGGCTAGATAATGCCTTGGGAATGGCCCTGGTTTAAGTCTGGGCCTGGTTTTTGGCCAGTGGACTCTGTCCCAGGAGAACAGCCCGTCTTGGCACCGCTTTTGCAGCTGCAAGTCCTATCTTGACAGGCAGCGCACCTGTGAGCTGTCCGGGCAGCATTTCCTTGCTGGTCCCTCAAGGCCAACTCCTGAGTCTCCTTGTGAGCCTTCCACATGATTGCTCAGATGAATCTTGGGGAAAGTGGACATGGAGCAGCATCTGCCAGGTTGACCTCACAATCGCCTTCCTGCCCCTCCAGGTGCGGGTCAATGTAGTGCAGAACAATCTGGCTCTTCTGATCTACCTCATGAGGATGGTCAAGGCCCTGATGGACAACCCAACGCTGTATTTGGAGAAATACGTGAGCAGAGACTTCCATGGCATTTGGGCAGGGGGCAGGACGGGAGAGGAGGGGCAACGTTGATGGGCCTCTGTGGTCCTATTCTCTGCTGCAGCTGCACGAGATCATCCCGGCAGTCATGACCTGCATTGTCAGCCGCCAGCTCTGCCTCAGGCCAGATGTTGACAACCACTGGGCCCTGCGGGATTTTGCTGCTCGCCTCATTGCCCAAATCTGCAAGAATTTCAGCACCACCACTAACAACATCCAGTCGCGGATCACCAAAACCTTCACCAAGGTGAGGGTCTGGAGAAATCCGGGGTGTTCAGCAGCCCTGGCCTTCCTGCTCCTCCTCACTCCTCTTTCCCTTCCCTTGCTCACCAGAGCTGGGTGGACGAGAAAACGCCCTGGACCACGCGGTATGGATCCATCGCCGGCCTGGCAGAGCTGGGCCCTGACGTAAGTGGAGCCCGGGGTTGTGCCAGGAGGGGGTTCTCTTGGGCCAGCTTGGCCAGGGGCCCAGACTGCGTCCAAATGCTTCTCCCCAGGTGATCAAGACACTCATCCTGCCGCGGCTGCAGGTGGAGGGGGAGCGTGTCCGCGCTGTCCTGGAGGGACCTGTGGTCAGTAACATCGACAAGATAGGGGCTGACCATGTCCAGAGTCTCCTGCTGGTAAGGGAAGGGCGCCCCTCCCCCGAGCAGTCCCTATCGCAGGCAGTAGGAAGAGGCTGAGGGGCTCTTGCACTCCAGGGGCAAGGGTCCACTCCATATGCACTGGGGGGGGTTCTGTGGGAGTCCTGCTACATCTACTTTCTGTTCTCACCCTCCCCCCACAGAAGCATTGCGCTCCAGTCCTGGCCAAGCTGCGTCCCCCGCCAGATAACCAAGAGGCCTATCGAGCCGAATACGGTGCTTTGGGCCCCCTCCTCTGCACCAACGTGGTGAAGGCACGAGCCCAGGCAGCCGTGCAGGCACAGCAGGTGAACCGCACCACGCTGACCATCACCCAGGTAGTAGAAAACCCTTCCCCCCTCCGGTTTTCCCAAGTGTGTCAGGCAGCACGTCTGATTGGGGGGCGCTGCCCACCGCTTGGCTCTCCTCTCCTGCACAGCCCCGCCCGACACTGACCCTCTCCCAGGCAGCCCAGGGAGGCAGCAGCACCACACGGGCACCCAGCATCATCAAGATGCCCGGCTCCATCGCCCTCCCTGTGCAGACCCTCGTCTCAACCCGGCCGGCCACCCCAACGCAGCCCTCGCCTCCACCCACCAAGTTCATCGTCATGTCCTCCGCCTCTGGCACATCCACCTCCCAGCAGGTACAGAAGGCAGTGGGGCACGGCGAGGGTGGGGCAGACTGGCAGGCTCTTTGCTGACATTTTCTCGCCCCTCGCAGGTGATCACGCTCAGCGGTGGCCCAGCCAGCACCTCCACTTCCCCCGTCACCAGCACGGTGCCCAGCACGCAGCCCCTCGTGAAGCTGGTTTCTGGAGGGCAGGCAGCCCCCAGTCCCCCCATCTCGGGCAGTGTCCAGAAGTACATTGTGGTTTCTCTACCGCCTGCCACAGAGGGCAAGGGGGGGGGCTCCCAACTCTCCCCCTCCTCCTCTGCTCCGCCCAACCTGGCCCACTCCAGCGGAAGCCTCAAGCAGGAACGCAGCAGCAGCCCACAGCTGCCAGGCAGCACCAGCACCACCACCAGTGCCACTGCCTTCCTCGCCAAAGCCAGTAACGGGGGGCAAGGCCTGGTGCCCGAGTCCCCACAGCCCCCCATATAGAATTCACAATCTGCCGTCTATGGGGCGGGCTGGGGATAGTCTGGTGCTCCATTCCCATGTCCCACCTTTCGTTGCTCTGGGAGGGCACCCCTGCCGGCCAAGCTCGCCCAATATCCAGGACTTGCCCTTCGTCCTGCCTGCCTATTTGAAATTGGAGAGAAACGGGACAGGGTTCCCTGCTGCGTGGGAAGCAAGAGTGCTCCCTCCACTACCTTTAACAAAATACGTTTGATGTAAATACTTTGGGGGATCTAATAAACATGCCTGCTCAACAGCCTTTATGGTGGCATGTGGATCATGTCAGACAGGGCCTTGTTCAGGCAGCCGAGCCCAAAGTCCCACGTGCCTCTCAAGGTCGTTGCTCCATCATTGAGGGCTGGGCTGGCGTGGGGCCCAGGAGATCAACCCATTTCAGGACAGGCCAGGCTGGCAAATGTAGAGGGTGTGGGGAGCTTCACGCTTGCTGGATAAGGGACAGGCAGGTTCTGCCAGGGCGAGAATCCCCTGCAGGCCCAGCGGGTGGGGTGCCTCCCTCCTCCTGACATTCCATGGGGGGGGAGCTCAGCCAGGGAGGTCCAGCTGCTACAGCGTAAGGGGCCTCTTGTTCCCTGCTACCGAAGGTGAAACGCCACCTTTGCATGTTGGGAGGACACAGCCCATGCCTTGGGGTCCAGGGTCCCCATGGGGGAAGTGGGCAAATCCCCCAGCATGGCTCTGGAGGAGGGCAATGCCTGGGAACGAGCGTGGTGGAACTGCGGGGAGGCTGGTTCTGGACAAGTACTGCGACTTGCGTGGGTGAGCCAACGTCTGAGTCCGTCCTGCCCCCTCCCCCAGGACGCAGAGAGAGACGCAGGCTTGGCCTTTGCTGGTGGCGCCTTTACTGCCTGCGGGGGAGGGGGGGCTCAGCGATGCGCGCCCGCTGCCTCGGCAGGGACCCGCCGTCCCGAAGCCCCGCGTTGTGCAGCCAGCGGACGTCGGCGGTCACTTGCCCCAGCTTATAGGGGCGGGAGGCCAGAGGCTGCCCTTTCCCTGAGAAGCCAGGCGACTGGGTAGCCGCTCCGGGACGAGCAGGATCATCGTCCTTCCTCTCGGCTCCGCCAGGGCGGCCGCGGTGCCCAGCCAGCAGCTGAGGCCGCTGCTGCTTCTCTGCCCCGCCGTCGGTCGTCTGCGGTCCGTCGAGGGGGCCTCGCGCCACTTCCCCACAGATGAGGCGCGCTGGGCGGCCGGACCACCTTCTGGAGAGGGAGAGAGGCCAGGGTGCCGGCGGGCCAGGGGGCGCGCGTCAGTCCGACCCCTCCTGCTGGCAATGGCGGTCGGCGCTTTCCTCTCCGCCGGCAAGGCTGCAGCTCCCGCCTCCCGCTTCTCTCCCCGCCGTCCCCCGAGCTGCGCGTTACCCCTTACAAAGGCCCGGCTCCCAGACCTCGGCTACTTGCGGGCTGGCGACCCTCGCTCCTCTGCGCCTGGCGCCGGTCGTCTGAACCCCGACTTCGTCCGGAGGGCAGATAGAACTAGAAAGAGAGCGGCGCGTCGGGCCGCGGCAGCACGCGCGCCCTCCGGGTCCTTCCGCTGGGACGGAGCGGCCCTCCCCGTTCGACAGGGGCTCTTGAGGCCCCTCTCTCCTGCAGGCCGAAGGCGGCAGGGGGATTCCCCCGGCCTGCGTCCCCGGCTTCCCGGGCGCCCACGCCCCCTCCTCACCAGAAAGACAGCGTTGCTGGCCACGCAGAGCAGCACCGCGCCGCCCAAGAGCCGAGCCACCACGTTGCCGACCTCCTGGCAGGCGTTTTGCTGCCAGGACATGGTTGCCGGTCCCCGCTCCCTCGCGGGGCTGGAGAGCCGCAGGAGGCGGGGGCAGAGGCATTGTGAGGCCGAGTGAGCTCACAGGGCACGGGGGGCCAAGAAGCCTGGCTCAGGGGCCGGAGCCCCCTCTCCTGCTTTGCGGGAAGGGCTGCAAGTTGTCCGAAGGAGTCGCTATTTTCCAACTGCGACTCGGGGTCAAAGATGGCTCTTCTGATCCTGGGCAGATTCTACTTCTACTTCTTCGTGACACCCCCCGCCCCAGGCCATGCCATCCAGGCCGAGACCCCTCCGGGGCCAGCGATATCAGGACCTGGAGCGAGACTGCCTTCGGAGAGGGATCCTGTTTGAGGACCCCGAACTTCCCGCCAGGAGCGCCTCTCTCGTTTACCGCCAAGAGCCACCGGAGGGGGTCTCCTGGAAGCGCCCCGGGGTGAGTCTGGACTCCGACTCGCCGCGCCAGGTCTCCTCAGCCTCCTGCAGCCTCCCCGCCGTTCCCGATTCCTCCCCGGGTCAGGCGAGCCCGCAGGCGGAGCCTCCTGAAACCAGTGCCCCGGAATGCAAGCATCGCAGACCACTCCGAAGCCCCGCTTCCTTCCCTTCCCGGAGCGGCCCCTGGGACCCTACTACCTGCCTCCCCCCCCACCCCCGCGTTTCGTAACGACGGACGGAGCGATTGCTCGCGTAGCTTTGGCTGGATCTGGCGGGGGGCGGGGACAAACAGGAGCAACCTGGCGGGAAACGGGGCCAGGGGACAGAAACTTCGTGCCAGAAAGGAAAAACTCCACTGGAGGTTAGCTGGGGTTGGGGCTATCTGGAATAGAGCTGGGGGAGACTGCTCATCCCCCCCTCCCCGCCTGCTTTCACATTCTGTTCAGCTCCTCCACCGTGAGGAGGAGGGTGAAAGGGGCCCTTAAGGAGCCTGGTTTTCATGGTGCCATCTTGGCACTGGCTGCTGTCAAGATAGGAGGCAGCCCTTGTTAAAGTTGGGTGTTCACCTGACCCAGCCAGCTGGAGAAAGGTTAAACACCAGGCCACCATGCACAAAAAAACCACCTGGGAGTGTTCCCCACTCTAATCTCCTGTGTTGACTGGGTAACAGTGTTTTCATGACACAGTTTACTGCCACCACCTGCAGACTCCGGCATGAGGGTGGCTAAGTAAGGCAGATGCGAACACACAGAAATTAACCCCAGTTCCTGCAATGCACAGGACAGCCACAAAGTGTTGGAGTTCAGATGGGAAGCAAAACCCATTTTTGTTTCAGCATGGCTCTGGCTGCTGAATTCTGCTCTGAACCAATGCCCACTCTTCTTTTAGAACTGTCTAAGCTGGTGGCTATCACTGCCTCAGGTGGCAGTGAATTCCAGTTTATGTTTTATGGAGAAGTGCTGCTAATATATATGCACACACTTACACAAGCCTTCCTCTGACTTGGAACAGAATTGAGGTAATTTTAAAACAGAGCAAATGTTTTAATCAATCTAAGCATTATGCCATTTGGGGCTTTTGATGCAAATAAACTGTTACAAAAAAACAGACATGCATGCTGAACCAGCATTCTCAGGGTCTGCAACAGAGGGGGCCAAGCCACCCTTCCCCCCAGAGCCCAGAGTGAAACACAGTACAGAATTTAGACTTTTATTTGCAGAATTGCATACCTTTCTGTGGCTTTCTGGCTCAAACTGTGGACATAAGGCTGCCTCCTGGAAGCAGCCCTAGAATCTTGGGGGGCAGGGGTGGGCATGGCTGGGCTTGACCAGCTGCTGCCTGCCATTGAAGCAGAGAGCTTCGGCTGGAAGGAATGGGGCGGGGAGGGGAGAATTTGGGCTGTTTGGGTGAGGGCCGCTTTGGGCTGCTCCCCTCTGCACAGGAGCTGTGTGATGCACCTGGCTGTTTGCCAAAGTCCTCGGTCTGAGCAGTACAGCAGGGAAGGCTTAGGAACTGCTGGTCGGTGGCAGCTCCTTCCTGCCGGGCCAGCGAGCTCACCATCTGGACGAAGGTGGGAGCTGGACCCCTCCCCCAGCCCCTCCTCCAAAGGAAGCAATAGAGACGGGGGGATGCTTGCCAAGTGGGAGATAAATGTGGAACATTGTCTATATGTTTACGTTTCTCTGGGTGATGCTATTTAAACTCTTGCACTCTTCCTGTGAGCCAACAGCTTAGCTAAGGTTGTTCTGAGCCAGCCTTGTGGGACTGAGGGCAGGGATTGATTTCCCTCGTCGCACCCCTCCTGCTACAGAGTCTGGAGGTGGTCCTGCAGAATCTTCATCGTTCCTGTCGGCTTTTTTCTTTCTCCCAGCCAGTAAGGGCCGTGTGCTGCGGGGTCCTCGCCTCTCTCACCCCCTGGGGTCGGTGGGAGGATGTCAGGCAAACTCCTCTCCAAGTAGCTACACTAAGGCAGGGTTGGGGGGCATCGGGCTCATCTTGCCACCCAAATTGCCAGTTTAAAACTTCAGCACAATCTCTTTCCTAGAGCTGAAAATGAATTTAAAAATCTGGCCCTAAGCCTGCTTTTCTATGCTGACAGCCAGTTGGGGAAATGTAGGGTAGCCAATTGTAGCTAGGGTTTACCCCCATATGTACCCCACCTATTGTCTTCTCACTTCTGCCTTTTTTGCCCCAGGTGATCCAAAGCCCCATGAGCAGGATTGGGATCCACATTGGCCACAGAGACACTTTCCGCTTCTGGCACTGGGGGTGCTAGACAGAGATCTGCGTGGATGACCGCCTGCCTTGCCCTGGAAAGCTTTTCCTTTGCCACTCAGCAGAGCCGCGGGAGTTCTGGATTGCCCTCCTGGAAAAGGCCTATGCCGAGTATTTAGGGGGAGGGTGTGATGGGCTCCCTTGGATGCCCCCCACCAGTATCTTCATCGAGGATTCTGATAGTGCTGATCCATTAGCACTGCCCACTGACAAGCAACCCCTTCTCCTTCCACTCCTGCCTTGGTCTGGGATTAGGGGAAAGGCCTCCAGCTCTGGGACAGCAAGTACTTCCTGAACACGCTTCTGTCCTCTCCTGTGATCAGCTCCGAAAACGTTAAACAGAAACCAAGCCAGCATAGCCTTGGAATATTTACCGTTGTCCTCCGTTATCAGGGGTTTGTCTGAACAGGAGGGCTGTTGTTCATTTCCAGGCAGGGCAGCTGCAATAGAGCGTTTGAGCTCCCTTGGGTCTCCAGCTGGGAAAGACTACTACCGGCAGCTGCGGGCCTCTCCAGCGGGTCGCTGGAGCAGAAGCCAGCCAGCTAGGGCAGGGCCACCCCAGGTAACTGTCTTTGCTTTCTCCCCCTCCAGGCTGAATGGCTGCTGTGAGGGTGGCAACACAGCTGAGGCCCTGGTGGATTTCACAGGAGGCATCTCAGAGGTTCTGGCCCTGCAGGATGGGGCTTTGCTGCCAGCCCAAGGAGCAGAAGGGGCTCTTCAAGCAGCTAGACAAAGCACATTCTTGGGCCTTTCTCATCAGCTGTTTCATCCGCGTGAGAGGCTCGGTAGCCCCAGGCTAGACCAGGGTAGAACCACCCCTTCCTTGAGAGATGCTGCCCACCTGGAAAAGTTTCTCCTGACCCCTCCCTCTTAAAAAGGAATCCAGGGGCACCAGGAGCAGGCAGGTCCCACTTCAAAGAGGGCAGAGAGAAAAGGGAAGCTATGGGGAAGTTGAGTCAGGAAGCAGGCTTCCTTTCCCACTCTTGTGATATCTTTATTGGTGAGTTAAGTTTCTCGTCCTTGTGGGCAGCCTGGCTGCCTCTAAAGTTGTTTCTCTCTGCCACTGCCATGCACCCCAGGCATTGCCAGGCGAAGGTGTGGCCTGGTCCAGGGCCATACCAACAGAGCCGCTGCCATCCGGACAGTTTGCCTTCGGCTTGGCCTCTCGGAGCTTTTCACAGCCAAGAAGCTGCAGCTGATTTGCTGCAGAATCTCTGGGGCACCCTGGGGCTTGGGGGGACAAGTGATGGGAGACAAACTGGGCCCTTTGCAGGGCAGCCAGCTCAGAGGGACAGACCCCTCCGAGAGCTTCTCCCAATCAGCTGGGGCCAAAGAGGGGCCTGGAGGCCAGAGAGAGCACGTGGTGAGGAGAGGAGAGGAGAGGAGAGGAGAGGAGAGGAGAGGAGAGGAGAACTGGGGCGGACCCTCTTTCCACAGCTTGCGATCACGCCCTGACCATCTCCTTTTCCTGCCCTGCCTCACAGCACTTTTACCGTTGGCCTGGTGCGCCTCACCAACCATTTTGTCAGTGGTACTGTCAGAGGGCCACTACCTGGCATCTACAGCCACCTGAAGCTTCCTCCCCTCTGCGCCCGAGAAACTGCCCTGCTTTGGCTCATGCCGGGTCTCTGCAGGCTGGGTCTCCAAGCCAGTCCATTGCTCAGAGACCTGGATCAGCGGTGGTGGTGAGGGGGCTGCAGATGGAAGCCACGGTATCTGCTGCTTCAAGACTTGACAGCCCCGTGGTGCCCACCAGCTGTTGCCTGGACTTCTTTTCCAGATGGGTTTACCATCCTGGGAGAAAAGTGCCAACTCCATCCTCAACAGCAACCTGAACACCACTAATAGGTGTAGTGAGATTGCCGTGTTATACCGAAAGGGAGAGCTACTTCCTGTACACACACACCCCGCCCCACATGGCCTGTCAGCTAATCTGAGCTGATCCAAACCAGGGATCAGCTCAGAGCCACGATGAGTAAAGACCCTCCTCTCCCGTTTCACTTGCCATCTCTCTCTGCCCGGCAGGCAGGAGACGTGGCAGGTGAAAGTGAGGGGACGAGTTCAGACAGATGGCGGGACCCAGGCCCTCTCTCAAGCCAGCACCCGCCGTAATGCTGGGACGGTGGGTGGAGGGTTCTCCTGCCGGTTGGTGCTGTCGGAGGAGGAGGCGGGCGTCCCAGGACACCATTCTCTGCCTGCAAGCCAGAACAGAGGCAACGGGGCAGTGAATCTGGGCCAGATTAACTTCTTGCTGGCTCACGGGGAGAGGGCAGCATTTTACCTGAGCTGTAGGAAAGAGCCCCTCGTGGGACTGGAGGGGTGGGAAGTGGAGCTGCACAGCAGTGATCCCTGCTGCGCCCCACAGAGCAAACTGACTCCAGGCGAGTATGTGGGGTACGGCGGGGCGCATCAGCAACGGGTGCAGTCACACGGTGCCTCAGTTTGCATGCAGACAGCTCCATATGAGATCCTTCTGCAAGGAAAAGGGAGGCCCGAGAGCCCCCCTGGAGCAGAGAAGGGGTGATCTGGGAGGATTTTCACTCCCTTTGGGGGAGTGAAAATTCAGCCTTCCCTCCTTAGCTTCATCTCCCCCAACTGGTGGGGCTTTAAAACAGTGTTTCCCCGGTAGAAATGGTGGAGAGGATCTTGAAGCCCCAGGCAGGCTAGATCTTGAAGCCCCAGGCAGGCAAAGCATGGGTAGGGCAGAAGTCAAGGTTCACCAATACTGAGCAAAGGACCTGTGAACTTCCAGAGTTAGAATGACATAAAGTATACAGTCGTGTGAAAAGGAAAGGACACCTTCTTTGAGTTCTATGGTTTTACATATCAGGGCATCATAGGAACCATCTGGTCCTTAGCAGTTCTCAAAAGTAGGTAAATACAACCGCAGATGAACAACACATGACATATTACACCAGGTCATCATTTATTTTACAGAAAGAAAGCCAAAATGGAGAAGCCATGTATGAAGAACTAAGTACACCTTATGATTCAATAGCTTGTAGAATCACCTTTAGCGGCAATAACTTGAAGTAATCGTTTTCTGTATGACTTTATCAGTCTCTCACATCGTTGTGGAGGAATTTTGGCCCACTCTTCTTGACAACATTGCTTCAGTTCATTGAGGTTTGCAGGCATTTGTTTATGCACAGCTCTCTTGAGGTCCCACAGCATTTCAATCAGGTTGAGGTCTGGACTTTGACTGGGCCATCTCAACACCTTGATTCTTTCCTTTTTCAGCCATTCTGTTGTATATCTGCTGGTGTGCTTGGGATCATTGTCCTGTTGCATGACCCAATGTCGGCCAAGCTTTAGCTGTCGGACAGATGGCCTCACATTTGACTCTAGAATACTTTGGTATACAGAGGAGTTCATGGTCGACTCAGTGACTGCAGGTGCCCAGGTCCTGTGTCTGCAAAACAAGCCCAAGTCATTACCCCTCCACCACCATGCTTGACGGTTGGTATGGGATGTTTGTGCTGATATGCTGTGTTTGGTTTTTGCCAAACGTGGCACTGTGCATTCTGGCCAAACATCTCCACTTAGGTCTTGTCCGTCCAAAGAACAGTGTTCCAGAAGTCTTGTGATTTGTTCAGATGCAACTTTGCAAGCCTAAGCCCTGCTGCCATATTCTTTTTAGGGAGAAGAGGCTTTCTCCTGGCAACCCTTCCAAACAAACCATACTTGTTCAGTCTTTTTCTAATTGTACTGTCATGAACTTTAACATTTCACGTGCTAACTGAGGCCTGTAGAGTCTGCGATGTAACTCTTGGATTTTTTGCAAGTTCTCTGAGCATTGCACGGTCTGGCCTTGGGGTGAATTTGCTGGGACGCCCACTCCTGGGAAGATTGGCAACTGTCTTGAATGTTTTCCACTTGTGAATAATCTTCCTCACTGTAGAATGATGGACTTTCAATTGTTTGGAAATGGCCTTATAACCCTTCCCGGATTGATGGGCAGCAACAGTTGCTTCTCTAAGATCATTGCTGATGTCTCTACTCTTTGGCATTGTGTTAACACACACCTCAGTGCTCAAGACCAGCAAACTCCTAAAACTTCGGCTTTTATAGAGGTAGTCACACTTGCTGATGATCAATTGATCAAGAGCATTTGACTAGCAGCACCTGGCTGCTACTTAGCCTCTTCATACCTATGGAAGCAGTAAGAGTGTACTTAGTTTTTCACACACGGCTTCTCCATTTTGGCTTTCTTTTTGTAAAATAAATGATGACATGGTGTAATATGTCATGTGTTGTTCATCCGAGGCTGTATTTACCTACTTTTGAGATCTGCTAAGGACCAGATGATTTTCATTATGTCCTGTTATGTAAAACCATAGAACTCAAAGAGGGTGTACTTTCTTTTTCACACGACTGTAAGTTACTGTAAAAGTGAAGTTTGCTTTCTGTCTCCCATCAAATCTATCAGAATGGTCTATACAGTCCACCTTCCTTTAAGTGGTCATCTTCAGGTGCTCCATTATGCCATGTCTCCCTCTGTCTCCCACTCTTGCTTCTCTGTTTTTATCCAGTACATACACTCTACGTGGTGTTTTCAGTTATATTGACCACAGAAGTAGAAATCATCAGATGTACATAGCCAAACCTTCTTCTACAGGGTTCAAACCTTCTACAGGGAATTGCACTCACCGACCAGTGACTCTATGTTCAAGGGAGTAAGAAAAGCGACTTGGTGCTCTGTGGTGTTATGGGGAGGGGTGTGAGGGTGGAAGTCGTGTAAAACCTCATACGCAGGAGAGTGATGTAATGTCTGTACATCTCTCTCTGAAGATTTAAGGGAAGGTGCACTGCATACACCCCATTCTGACAGATTCTGTATATCTCTTCCTGCAACCACCAGGTGCCAGAACGTGGATAGCTCCTAAAGGTAATGCAAAGTCATCTTTGGTGCAAGGCTCTTAGATTGAGTTCAATTTCCAGCAGAGAGTTTGAACCCCATAGAATAAGTCTCCCGCATGCACAATATCAGTAGGAGAAAGCAATAAAGATTATGCCATGCTATATTGGTGTTTAACCCCACCCCAACTTTTCCCAATATGTATTCCCCCCTTGTCCCTTTTATGAAGTGTTCCACACTTCTGACATTTGGAAGTAAGTTCTCTTTGCCTTGTTAGCCACGGAGCTCTTCCAGTTTTGTAGGTGAAGGCCCTGCTTGAGCTTTCGGCTCTCTCCCCCCACCCCACCCCTACCCCCTGTAACTGGAAAAGGCAGGGAGAAACCCAGTAGTGGGTTCGCGCTCCACAAGACCCTTGGCATACAGGCCCATAACCGTGGCCCCCAAATCTTCCCTTTCTTCCTCATCTTCCCACGGGTCCCCAGAATGGCAGCAAGTGAGCCACCGAGAGCGGCAGTGCAGGATGATGGTGAGTTCTGGTGGGGGCCATGGCTGCCCTCGGTTCCATCAGCAGTTCGTCCACTCGGTGGCAGCAGCCCCATCAGGGCTTTCCTGCCCACCTCTCCAAAGCACGCTGTGCTCCGTGCCCCAAAGCTCTGGGGGAGTGTGCACGTGGAGGAAAGATGCCTCGGTGACCTGAGGAAGGGACCGAAGCCCCACCTTGACAGAACGGCTTCCTCCTCCAGCCTGGCCCGCTGGCCTTCTGTCTCTGCAAGGGTGCGCTCTGAGGGCTTCAGCACCCATTTCACAGGCATCGTTATTTGCTGGCGGGTGAACACTGTGTGGTGGAGCTGCTGGCAAAGTTGGGCTGAGGCTTTGCAATTTGGGAAGTGGGACCCCTCCAATGGGCACACCGGTGGGTGTTTAAATCACTGAAATATGTTCCACAACAGTCCCCAGCGAGAGGAAGTACAATCAAAATAAGGAAAATTTGCAAACGTTTGAAAATCCACGACTGAATTGTTTTTTTAATGACATGATCTCTGAAAGCAACTGCTCAGCTCTTGGCTTTGCTGGGGGACACAATTCCTTCCAAAGGTTTGAGGTAGCGCTGTGGGGGCGGGAGCTTTGGGTGACAGGGGACCCTCTTCCTCTCCTGCTCTTAGTTTTTCTCCGAGGTCCCGAGGGTGCAGGATTTGATCTCAGTCTCCCTGCAACAGAAGGACAAGTGGCAATTGCAGGGATTCCGCACGGGAGGAGGGGGGCTACAACTTCCCCGTGGGCTTTGAACTCTTCCGCGTGAGTCAGAGCCATCTTGAGTCCATGCTGAGGTTCGGGGCAGGGGGCGCTGGGCAAGGCGTTGGCTGCAGGGCCAGAGGTGAGGGGGGGGGATTCAGACTGGGAGACGGCTGAGTCAGAGAAGCCCCCAGGGTGACTTTGGGCTGTCACTCTGGCACAGCCCATCCTATCCCAAGAGGTGGCTATGGGGAAAATGGGGGAGGGCTGCTCTTCACTCTCAACCGCTGCTGGAGAAGACGGGGGACGTAAAGCAAGGGATTCATCATTGACCCTGGCCTCCCCCAACTCAAGCGCAGCCCGCGCCAGCCCTGGCAGAGCCTCCCCGACCCCCACGCGGCATCCCTCACTCTCTACCTGCCGCTGCCCCCACTTCCTGCTTAATGGCCCACGTGTCTTGGGGTTACGACAGCAACCAGGACTGCGCTTTACAATCACATCGCTTAGAGATGGCAGTCCTGGTCCCAACTGCCACCTGACCCGCGGGCTCCCTGCATTCAGCACCTCAGGGCCTCTTGGTAAGCACTGGGTTCCACAGCAAAGGGTGTAGATTCAGCTGCTCCTCTTGGGGGGTTCCATCTGGACGGCATGTTTATCCCTTGGGCTGAGCAGAGTCGAAACTGCCGCCTGCATCACATCCCACAGCAAGTCACTGCTCCACCTACATCAATTCCCACAGTCTCTTCCTCCGCGTGGAGCTGACAGGTGGGCGCTATGCCCTGCTGCCCACCAGCTTTGCCCCAGGCCAGCCGGGCAAGTTATTTCCGAGGATCTACAGAGGGCACCCTCCTCAACTGCGGTGAGCCTTGCCTGCCTTCCCACAAGCCAGGGGGCTGAGCCACTTTGTCCCGGGACACTGTTTCGGGGGGGGGGGAATAAGAATCCTAGGAGAGACGCTTTGGAGTTCCCCAGCATCAAGAGAGAGGTGCTCAGACTGAGCCCTAATGCCACCTCTCCCAAGCTGCAAAGTTGAAATAAAGACATGCTGCCCTGAGCACAGGCAGCACCACGATGCTTGCTTCTTCCCTCCCCACTCAGAGAACTCAACCGCGATGAGCCCCAGTTCCACCTTGCGGTTGCTGTGCCTGGTCCCCCCAGCTCCTCAGCTCCGTCCAAGGGCCACGGGGCTGGCCCTCCCCAACTCCAGCAAGGAGCCCTGCCGTGGACAGGCTGTAGAAGAGGGGGGGGCGAGCCCACAGTTTGGAAGATGCTGGGCACACACCCGCAGTGGAGAAAGAGGAAGAAGTGGCTTTCAGCAGCCATCCTGTGGGAATGCAGAGCCTCCATAATCAGAGGCAGTGTCTCTGAATACGAAAGAAGCCAGCTGGCCTCAAACTGGCCTGTTTAGGACTCCCTGCAGACTCCTTGTTATCCAGGGAGGGGAGCAGCCTCTGGGTGTGCTCTGAGTAGCTGACTGCCAATCTCTCCTCCCCACCTTCCTTCTGGCCCTTCTTGGTACTCTGTCCTCCAGCCCTCCCCCCGCCGCAAGCTTACTCAGCCCCTCCGCAGCCCCCTTGACCCTGTAGGAATGAAAGTCTGGGCGTGCCCTGCTTCCTCCAGCCCAACATACACAAAGCCTCACCCCAGACATGCGCTGCAAAGGGGAAGTTGCCTGCTCCTGTCTTCCCAAGGCCGCCTCCAGCCCCCAGTTCCACTCAAGGGCCACTTTCTGCCACCACTGGCCACACCAGCCCATCCGTATTGAGGTAACTGTCCTCCAGCCCCATCCTAACTGCCTCTGCTGTCCCCTTCCACACACCCCATGGTGCTAAGGGGAGAGTCCTCCCTTCCCTTCTTCACAACCCAACCTTCTCCAGGGCACCTCTTTTTCTCACTCCCCCAGTGTGGGCCAGGCAGCCACGTCAGTCTCCACAGGGCAGCCCCCCACCAGCAGTGCGCAGGTGCTGCCACTGGAGGGTGCTCCCCAGCCCGGCTCCCTCTCCGGCTTCCATCCTGCTGGCCATCTCTACCAGCTCTGACCTCTCCGCCCCGGGAGTGAGGGATGTCCCTGAAGAGCGTGCATGGCTCCCACTCTGCCGAAGGAAGTATCTCGCCCCCAGCAGCGGGCAGGCAAAGCAGAGGAGAATGCACTAGGGCAGTGTTTCTCAGCCTTGGCAGCTTTAAGAAATCTGGACTTCAGCTGAAGTTCAGGCTTCTTGTTTGTTTGTTTGTTTATCATGTTTGTATAGCCACCCATCTCACGAGGTGACTCTGGGCGGCATACAACAATTAAAAAATAAATACATAAAAAGAATTGCACATAAAAAGCTGTAAAAAGACACAGAACAGGAGGGGATGAAATTAACAAGGGAGCCATCGTAAAATCTCACGTAACCAGGTCTTGAGGGACTTAGGAATGTCGAGAGGGATGGGGCTAATCTCACTTCCGGGGAGAGAAGGTTCCACGAGGCGGGCGCCACGGCAGAGAAGGCCCGCCTCCTGGGGCCCGCCAAGTGGCATTCCCTGGCAGACGGGACCCACAGCATGCCTTCTCTGCCGGATCTGATGGGACGGGGAGAGGTAATCGGGGAGAGGCGGTCCCTCAGGTAACCCGGCCCCATGCCAGGAAGGGCTTTAAAGGTCAAAACCAGCACCTTGAATTGGACCCGGAAGCAAACTGGCAGCCAGTGCAGCTCGCGGAGCAGAGGTCTAACGAGTACTGCCCTAGGGGCACACATAACTGCCCGCGCCGCTGCATTTTGCACCAGTTGAAGCTTCCAGATACTCTTCAAAGGCAGCCCCATGTAGAGTGCATTACAGAAATCCAAATGGGAGGTGGCCAGGGCATGAGTGACACAACATGAAGCTGGGCAAAGGCCCTCCTAGCCACGACTGCCACTTGCTCTTCGAGCAGGAGTCGTGAGTCCAGGAGGACCCCCAGATTGTGCACAGGGTCTGTCTGGGGCAGTGCAACCCCATTCAGTACCAAAGATGGCATAACTCTAGCACCAGGAGGCCCCAAAACCCACAGCCACTCAGTCCTGCCAGGGTTCAGTTGAAGCCTGTTGTTCCCCATCCAGACCCCCAGAGCCTCCAGGCACCGGGATAAGACATTCACAGCACCACTTAATTCGCCAGGGCAGAGATGTATAATTGGGTATCATCAGCATATTGATGATACCTCACCCCATGGCGACGGATGAGCTCACCCAACAGCCTCACGTAGATGTTAAATAGGAGGGGGGAGAGCACCAAACCCCGTGGCACCCCACATAAGCGGGGCCAAGGGCTGGATCTCTCCTCCCCAACCACCACCGACTGGAATCAGCCCTGGAGGAACGAGGTGAACCAGCGCAACACTGTGCCGCCCACCCCCAGTCCTCTGAGCCGATCCAGGATACCATGGCCAATGGTATTGAAAGCCACCGAGAGGTCAAGTAGGGCAAGGATGGATGCACAAACGCCATCCCGCCTTCGCCAGAGATCATCCAAGAGTGCGACCAATGCTGTTTCCATCCTATACCCAGGCCTGAATCCCGACTGACAGGGATCCAGATAATCCGCTTCATCCAAGGTCCTCTGAAGCTGTTGCGCAACCACCTTCCCCAAAAAGGGGAGGTCAGATACTGGACGGAAATTGTCCAGTATAGTGGGGTCTAGCAACGGCCTCTTGAGGAGGGGGCGAACCAAGTTTCCAGAGGCATGGAGCCTGCTCTTTCCAGACGGATGGATTCCTTGGAAGGCTGCTTGACTCAGGCAACAGTATTTGCAGGTCGGAAGGTGTCCAATATGCTACTGGGGAAGAGCGGAGGGCAATTCCAAGTAGCTCCAGAAAGAGTGAAGTGGCTGGGCCAAAGCTGAAAGGACGTTCAGCTGTGGATGTATCTGGAAGCGAAAAGAAGTTCCGATGCTGTAAAGGTACGTGGAATGTAAGATCCATGAACCAAGGCAAGCTGGATGTGGTCAAACATAAGATGACAAGATTGAACGTCGACATCTTGGGAATCAGCGAATTGAAATGGACGGGAATGGGTGAATTTAATTCAGGTGACCATTATATCTACTACTGTGGGCAAGAAACCCTTAGAAGAAATGGAGTTGCACTCATAGTCAATAAAAGAGTGGGAAAGGCAGTAATGGGGTACAACCTCAAAAACGACAGAATGATCTCAGTGCGTATCCAAGGAAAACCATTCAACATCATGGTAATCCAAGTCTATACCCCAACCACTGATGCCAAAGAAGCTGAAGTTGACCGGTTCTATGAAGACCTACAACACCTTCTAGAACTAGCACCAAAAAAAGATGTCCTTTTCATCATAGGGGATTGGAATGCTAAAGTAGGAAGTCAAGGAGTAATTGGAATAACAGGCAAGTTTGGCCTTGGAGTACAAAATGAAGCAGGGCAAAGGCTAATAGAGTTCTGTCAAGAGAACAAGCTAGTCATAGCAAACACTCTTTTCCAACAACACAAGAGATGACTCTACACATGGACATCACCAGATGGTCAATACCGAAACCAGATTGATTACATACTTTGCAGCCAAAGATGGAGAAGCTCTATACAGACGGCAAAAACAAGACCAGGAGCTGACTGTGGCTCAGATCATGAGCTTCTTACTGCAAAATTTAGGCTTAAATTGAAGAATGTAGGGAAAACCACTAGACCACTCAGGTATGACTTAGATCATATTCCATGTGAGTACACAGTGAAGATGACGAATAGATTTAGAGGATTAGATTTGGTAGACAGAGTGCCTGAAGAACTATGGACGGAGGTCTGTAACATTGTACAAGAGGCAGCAACTAAAACCATCCCAAAGAAAAAGAAATGCAAGAAAGCAAAATGGCTGTCTGATGAGGCTTTACAAATAGCTGTGGAAAGAAGGAATGCGAAAAGCAAGGGTGAAAGGGAAAGATATAAGCAACTGAATGCAGATTTCCAGAGAAGAGCAAGGAGAGATAAGAAGGCCTTCTTAAATGAACAATGCAAAGAAATTGAAGAAAACAATAGAATGGGGAAGACTAGAGATCTCTTCAAGAAAATTGGAGATATCAAAGGAACGGTTAGTGCAAAGATGGGCATGATAAAGGACAAAAAAGGCAGGGACCTAACAGAAGCAGAAGAGATTAAGAAGAGGTGGCAAGAATACACAGAAGAACTATACAAGAAAGATCTTAATGTCCCTGATGTCCATGCTGGTGTGGTCACTGACCTTGAGCAGGACATCCTAGAGAGTGAAGTCAAGTGGGCCTTAGGAAGCATTGCTAACAACAAAGCTAGTGGAGATGACAGTATTCCAGCTGAGTTATTTAAAATACTAAAAGACGATGCTGTTAAAGTGCTGCACTCAATATGCCAGCAAGTTTGGAAAACGCAACAGTGGCCATGGGATTGGAAAAGGTCAGTTTACGTTCCAATTCCAAAGAAGGGCAATGCCAAAGAATGCTCAAACTATCGCACAATTGCACTCATTTCACATGCTAGCAAGGTTATGCTCAAAATCCTACAAGCTAGGCTTCAGCAGTACGTGAACCGAGAACTACCGGATGTACAAGCTGGGTTTCGAAGAGGCAGAGGAACTAGAGATCAAATTGCCAACATTCACTGGATCATGGAGAAAGCACGAGAGTTCCAGAAAAGCATCTACTTCTGCTTCATTGACTATGCAAAAGCCTTTGATTGTGTGGATCACAACAAACTGTGGCAAATTCTTAAAGAGATGGGGATACCAGACCACCTTACCTGTCTCCTGAGAAATCTGTATGCGGGCCAAGAAGCAACAGTTAGAACCGGTCATGGAACAACCGATTGGTTCAAAATAGGGAAAGGAGTACGACAAGGCTGTATACTGTCACCCTGCTTATTTAACCTATATGCAGAGTACATCATGAGAAATGCCAGGCTGGAAGAATCACAAGCCGGAATTAAGATTGCAGGGAGAAACATCAACAACCTCAGATATGCAGACGATACCACCCTAATGGCAGAAAGTGAAGAAGAACTAAAGAGCCTCTTGATGAGGGTGAAAGAGGAGAGTGCGAAAGCTGGCTTGAAACTCAACATTAAAAAAACTAAGATCATGGCATCTGGACCCATCAATCCCTGGCAAATAGAAGGGGTAGAAATGGAAGCAGTAACAGACTTCATTTATTTGGGCTCCAAGATCACTGCAGACGGAGACTGCAGCCATGAAATTAAAAGACGCTTGCTCCTTGGGAGGAAAGCTATGGCAAACCTAGATAGCATATTAAAAAGCAGAGACGTCACCTTGCCGACAAAGATCCGCACAGTCAAAGCTATGGTTTTTCCAGTAGTAATGTATGGCTGTGAGAGCTGGACCATAAAGAAGGCTGAACGCCGAAGAATTGATGCCTTTGAACTGTGGTGCTGGAGAAGACTCTTAAGAGTCCCCTGGACTGCTAGGAGGTCAAACCAGTCAAAGGAAATCAACTCTGATTGCTCATTGGAAGGATTGATAATGAAGCTCAAGTTCAGATACTTTGGTCACCTAATGCGAAGAGAGGACTCTTTGGAAAAGACCCTGATGCTGGGAAAGATGGAAGGCAAAAGGAGAAGAGGACGGCAGAGGATGAGATGGCTAGATAGCATCACTGAAGCAATGAGCATGAAATTGAGCAAACTCAGGGAGGCAGTGAAAGATAGGAAGGCCTGGCGCAATATGGTTCATGGGGTCACGAAGAGTCAGACACGACGTAACGACTGAACAACAACGGGCAGAGGAGAAAAGGACTGGGGCCCGCTAGCAGGAAATACCTTCCAGAGGACACACGGCAGCCACAAAATGATGGTCTTCTGCTCACGCCCACCCCCACCTAATGCCTGCTTTGGGCTGCCAGCCTACCTGCAGAACCAGCTGCTTACAAGTTCGGTCTGAGTTACACAGAAGCATTTCTGCTACAAACAAGGGTGCAAATGTTCAGTATTTCAGAAAAACTTAGTTGATGGTTTTTTGAAACTTGGAAATGAAGCTTTCAGACTTTGATTTTAAAACCTGTCCTAGTTTAAAACCAGACTTCACTTCACAATTTTGCTAAACTGCGGCCCACAGTGTTCTGTTTATTTTTAATAAAATTAATCACAAGTTTTTGCAAGCACTTTCTGCTGATTTTGCTGAAAGAGCTTCTGCTTCTGTCATCCACTACGGTGCTGCTGCTGCTGCTTCAAGCACCAGAGCAAAGCCTCCAGAGACGGTTCGTGAACTCTCAACCCAGCTGGGAAGGCAGCAAGGGCAGCCTCAGTGAAGAGGCGGCAGCAGGGAGGCTCCTCAGGTGTTTGTGGCCTCTTCCTGCCCCCACCGGTCCCACTCCCTGGCATGGGAAACTGCTGTGGGGTCCCTTGGCGGCAGTCTTCCAGCCCCTTAAACCTCACCCAGCTCCAGCTGCCACAGCAGAGGACATCTTCACACGGTCTCTTCAGCACCTCTGGCAGGAGGGAGCCACGCCCATGTCGCTAGTCCGGGAGACCAAAGTGCCTTTGCTTGGGCACAGAGAAAGAGCCTGTTGTTGCTGTGAAGACAGGAGCTGCCCAAAGTGCCTGGTCTGGCCTCCTCTTCCCCAAGGGGCCCACTGGGGCCACACTTCCCAACAGGGCCCAGGACTCATATTCCCCAGCAGCTGCCCCCACGGCCTTTGATCCTGGGGAACACAGTCATCCTGCCCAGCAGCCATGATTTCCACTGCTTTTCAAAGATGCCTCTGGCAGCAGAGGCAGCCAAAGCAAAGGGAAGGTAGCCCCCTCCCATGGGTCAGAACCAATGATGGGTGCAGAGGGGCAGAGGGGGTGTTCCCCCAAAACTGCAGGAAGCAGCTAAGCGTTTACACAGAGCTAAGGCACCTCCCTCCCTTTGCCAGGTGGTGGGACCAGCCTGGGCCACTCCCCCAGCGTCAGGCTTGTGCCCAACATCCCCGGCTGGTCTGCTTCCCGCGTACTCATCAGCTGCTGCAGGTGGCACCCAGCGCTCAGCCCTTTCCCTCTTCTCACCGGTGGGCCTCAAAATCTCCAGCCCAGAGGACCTGCCCCTTGGTGTGGCAGCAGGCAGTGGTCCATGTGTGGCACCCAGGGGCTGCTCCAATTCCTTCAAGGGAGCCCCACCCCAACCCCCCAGGTTCATCCCCTTCTCAGGAGGGGCTGCAGCTCCTGGCCCAAATTCAGGGAGATTCTCACTTCCCAGTCTTCAGAGCTGCTCCCCTCTCTCCCTCCCCCCGGCTCTCCACTGCAGATCTCTCGGGACCAAACTCTTTCAAAGTGGGGTCTTGTCAGGGGCCACAAAGGTTACCGGAGAGATTCAGGGAGGCAAAGGAAACAGGTTCTTTGCAGGCCACCTCCTGATGGGGGTTTAGTGCGGACAGCAAAGCTGACCTCTGCCTGCCACACGAGCTGGCCACCATGGGACTCCCTGGCAAGCCTCTGCAGAGGACCCTCTGATCTTCTCCTCTGTTGTTTCCTCAGGAGCTCCACCCCGCCATCCAGCACCTTGTTTGGCCAGTGACCAGAACCCTCTGCCCACAGCAGAGGCAGGATTGGGCTGGTGACCTGCCTTGCCCAAAGAAAAGGCTACAGAAACTGCGTGGATCAACTCTGCAGATGACCCAACACTGGTAAGCCGGGCTAGCACCCAGGCAGACAGCACGGGATTGCGGTCTCATCTGGACAGGTGGAAAAAAAGGGCCGATTCCCTTCTTTCAACAAGGACAAATGTAAGGTGTTATATTGAATGGTGAAAAATATAGGGCACACCTCTGAGATGGGGGTTTCTTGGCCTGGAAAGACTACATCTGCTCCCCTTGTGGCCTCCAGGAAAGCCAGCTGGTGCCTTTGAGGAGGCCCAGTGCCCACCTGTGCCATCCTCAGGGTCCCTTCTGTAGCAGAGCAGCGAGATCCAGGCCTCCCTGGCAGTGGGAGGGCCCCTTGAAGAACAGCCTCAGGACACCAGGGAAAGGAAGGAGCAGCTGGGAGCAGAACCCCCTGCTGAAAAGCAGGCTGATCCAAGCAAATATGGGGGCGGGGGGGGGTGCAAGGGAAAGGTCCCGGAAGGCTGGTGCGCCTTCACCTGGGCAGCAGGGAGAAGCCCCCCAAAGCAGAGAGAGAGAAAGGAAGACGCCACCGCCCTCCATTCCTAGGGCGGGAGACGCCAGAAACAGCAGCAGCAGCTGGCGCTCGGCTCCGCCATTGGTGCGGAGCTGGAGGTTGCGCGAAGGTCAACGGCTCGCTTGGACCCCTTCCCGCTGGGCTTAGGGCGACTGCCAGGGGAGGAGCAGTGGGCGCCGCCCTTCCCTACACCGCCTCGCTGTCGCGGCCCCGATTCGCCAACGCTCGCCTCCACAGGCGCCGTCGGGAACGCGCCCACACAGAGCAGCGAAGCCGCGCCTCGCCTCGCCTCGTCGCTCGGGCGGGCGGCCGGGGCGGGGCCTCGCGGGGGCGGGGCTTGCCCCTCGGTGATAAGCTGCGCCTCCGGCCGGCGGCAACCTGTAGGTGCCCGCCCTGCCCCGTCGCGCTGGCCATGCAGCTCCAGTTCGCCCCGCTCCGTCTGCCACTCCGGCGGCGCCTCCAAACGGCCGCCGTCCTCCAGTGGGTCTTCTCCTTCCTGGCGCTGGGTGAGGACGGGGCGGCGGCAGGGCAAGGGCCCCCTCCGCCCAAGCGGCGGCAAGCGTGGCTGTGTCCTCGGCCGAGGGGCGAGGCGGCGCTCGCCGGCGTACTGCCGAGTCCGCGGCAACGGGGCCGATCCCCCGCGGAGGGAAGCGAGGCGGGTGCGGTTGGGAGCTGTCGCTCGCGGGCCGGCTCGCGCTCCCAGGGGGCGGCTTCTCTCGCTCTGCGCGGGGCTGCCTTCCCAACTGCGGGGCCCCTTGCTCTCCAGCGGGGCGGGAGTAGTCGGAGCAGCGTGCTCCTGAGCGCGTCTAGAGTGCTGAGCGGCCGCTGGGGGCTCGCGGAGCGGAGGAGGTCACCCGGCTCTGCCTCTCTCCGCAGCCCAGTGCTGCCTGGCGCTTTACCTGCTGCTGCTGCTCGGGGAGGGCTGGTTGCTGGCGGTCGGCTACGCGGCTTGGCTGTACCTGGACTGGGAGACACCGTGTCGCGGGGGGCGCCGCTCCGCCTGGGTCCGCGGCTGGGGCGTCTGGCGATGCTTCCGCGACTACTTCCCCATCACGGTGAGGAGAGGAGCGGGGGAGGGGAGGGGAGGGGAGGCTCCCTGCGCTGGCGCGGGGCGGGCCTCGCGGTGCAGCCCGTGCTTTCCCGGCGGGGGGCGCCGGCTCCGCCAACACTGCCCTTGGCAACAAACTGCCCGGGGCTGGAAGCGGTGCTGGGAAAAGCATCCGAGCGACGCGGGGTCGCCCTGCTGGAGAGGTTTTCCTTCTCTGCGTCATGGACGGCGCTGCCTGAGCGGCGGCTCCGCCGGGGTCAAGCGGCATTGCTCCATGGCTGGCCCGGCCCCCTAGCCTCGCCGCCCCAAATGCCGTCCCTTCTACGCCCCCTCAGTCAGAAAGAGCTTGGTAGCCCTCTTCGGACTGGCCCGTGCTAGTAAAAGGCTTGAGACCCTGGGCGCGACGGAGGGGCTATTGCTCGGCAGCCTGTGTTGTAGAGCGGGGCGCCCTTCCGTCGCCGGACAGCCTAGCGGTTGGGAGCCTGGGCCGGGAGAAGGGGAGAGTGAGGCAGCGGGACGGGCGGGGAGCTGGTGTCGCCCAGCGGCTGTGCCTGGTGAGGAAGGATCGACCGCGGCGTCCCTCCCGGGTAGGGGTCTGCCTTCTCTGCTCTTGGGGGTGCTCGGCTGAGCTGAAGGGGGTCCCCAGCGAAGGGGGTTAGCGTGAAAGAAGCCTAATAGGCAGACCGGGGACGAACGAACGGTGAAAATGTAATATAAAGCGATCCATTGACTTCATAACTTGGGAATCAATTACGGTAGAATAAAATGATCGGTCCCACGAAGCAGTTGAATTGTAGTTTAACTGACTAAAACAATTGGGTCACCCTTGAATGTTGCTGTTCTGTGTTTTCGTTGGCTGTTGGTTTCCTTGTGAGTCTCCAATTAAAGCTGATGCTTCGTTTGTTTTGCAATACTTATGGATTGCCCTAGTCTATAAATAAGTACTGTTTTGTTTATAAATATTTTAAAACAAATAGTTACATCTCAGGGCCTACCAATTAAAAGTGACACTAACAGCCAGTGAGGATGCAGGCAGCTGTGTTGCCGGATTGTTAAGCGAACTCATTTGCCGGTTTCCTTGGCCCTCTGCTTCTGCACCGGGTCTTGTAGATCTAGACTGTCCTGTCTGTAACTGCATCGTGAATGTGCCATCTCCAAATGTTTCCCTGGCATGAAAATTCCTCCCGTCTGTTTGGCCGGATCAGGGTGCGTTTGTTAATGGCAAGCCGATTCTGAACATTTTTTCGTTTTTTTTCCCTAACATGTTCTCTTTCCCATAGTCCGAAGGGGTGCATTTGCTCTAAACAAAGGTAAACGTCACAGCTTTAATTGCTCGTTTTAACTGTGAGGAATTACAGGTGTGTTACCCTCACCCTCTCCTACCTCAGGGAGAGAGTGCATCTGTGATTTCTTGTCCACTAAACCCTTCCGTCAACTTCAGTTGCATCCCACGTGCTCCTAGAGGGAGAACCCCAAGGTGGAGTCTTGGAAATAACCTTTGGGTGAAGCTCCCAGCAAGTATTTTGAGTCCCCACGGCTCATCTGTTTGAGGTTCGTTTGGATTCAGGCGGTGGCTTCCAGATCCTTTGTTTTCTGCATCCTTAAAGTGAGAGCTTGGTTCGGGCTTTGTCAGTAGGCCGTGTTCCCAGTCACCGGGGGGCCCACATGCCGAGATGAGTGGCTGAAAGAGCAGGCTGCTGGCCAAGGCAGAAGTGGCGTTCTCCTTCCTGGGCAGCTGCGGGACCTTGTTTTAGGGGGAAGCTTGGCACAGAAGCACCTGTGTTGTGCCAGGCCGAGGTCTCGGCAGCCTCCCTGCTCGGGAAGCCTCTTTCCTTACAGCCTTCTTGGCTTGGAAGAGTGCAGGCGGCCAGGGCAGACCTCCATGGGCCAAAGGCGTGGACGGCTGCTGGGTCAGTCCGCAGCGCTTCGGTTCCTGATCCATTAATACCTCAGTAATCGGAGCTCTCTTGTCTGGCTGGCTCTGCTTTTTCTCCCCTGGCAGCTGGTGAAGACGTCAGAGCTGGACCCCTCCCGCAATTATCTCTTCGGCTTCCACCCCCACGGGGTCCTGGTGGCCGGCGCCTTTGGGAACTTCTGCACAGAGGCCACAGGGTTCTCCCAGCTCTTCCCAGGGCTCACCCCACACCTCCTGATGCTGCCCTTCTGGTTCAAGGTCCCCTTCTTCCGAGACTACATCATGAGTGGGGGTGAGCTCTTTTGGGGGCATCTAGGCATGAAGAGCCCCTGGGCTATGGGGCTGCTTGTCTGCTAGGCAGCGAGGAGGGCCAGGGCAGAGCCTCCCTCCAAGCCCCTCTGCTCTTTTTGTTCTAGGACTGGTCTCTTCGGAAAAGGCCAGCGTGTCCTACCTCCTTGGACGTGAGGGGGGCGGGCAGGTGGCTGTCATTGCTGTGGGGGGCCCGCCTGAATCGCTGGATGCTCGCCCTGGGGCTCTGACCCTTCAGCTATGCAGCCGCAAAGGCTTCATCAAGATGGCCCTGCAACACGGGTGAGGGGCAGGGCCTCTGCGGCCGGTGCAGAGGGCAGCACGGCCAGGCCAGGTGGGCATGGGCAGGAATGGCTTCAGCAAGCAGGGGTGACCTGTGTACTGTGTGTCCTCCCTCTGACGGAGGTTCCCACTTCCTCCTCCTTCCAGCGCATCCTTGGTCCCAGTTTTCTCCTTCGGGGAGAACGAGCTCTTCAACCAGGTGTCCAATCCCCAGGGCTCCTTCATCCGCACACTGCAGGAACGGCTTCAGAAGATCATGGGGCTGGCACTGCCCCTCTTCCACGCTCGGGGTGTTTTCCAATACAACTTCGGCCTGCTGCCCTTCCGGAGACCCATCTACACTGTTGGTGAGGGCGCTGCTGTGGTTGGCACCTGGACAGGGAGGGTGCCAGGGTGCTCGATCGTCAGGGAACTGCTTGGATCTTGTACATCCCGGCTGTCCATAACAGAAGAAACCCCTCGGGGGGCAGAGCCGTCCCCATCTTGGGCAAATGGCTGCAGCCGGCTGCCTCTCAGCACTTTCCCTCAGTTCTGCCAGCATGCCTCCCAGTTTGGAGGTCAGCCACACTGACCTCCCTCCAGCTGATGCAACGGCCAGCTGCTGACACTCAGCTCCTGGTCTGCGTGTTGCAACCCCCTCTGAGCCAGCAGCAGCCTTGGACTTTGGTCAAGAGGGGGCTGAAGACTGGCCTCCTCTCCCTGTTGCAATGCTGTGGGGCAGGGCTGCTAGAATGCTTGGCCAAGTGGAGAGGGTGTGCTGATGTGGCTGGCGGTTTTCAACATTGCTCCTTGCCCTAACGCTTGTTCCCGTGGGGGTCAGGGACAGGGAACGTCTGGGCCACGTGGCACTCTCTAGTGTTCCTCGGGATTCTGTGCTGGCCTTGCCAGGGTGTTCTGGGGCTGAGGCTCTTGCACCCCGCAGGGGAGCGGGTTCTTGCTGCTGCTGCTGCTGCACCTCCCAAGGTGACCGTGCTCAATAGGTCTTCCCTGTGCAAGGGACGCTGGTGCCTTGAGCGAAGCCCATCCCCCCCCCGGAGCCTCCGAGGAAGGAGGGAGGGGGTTGCTGCTGCTGCTGCTGCTGCTGCTGCTGCTGCTGCTCTGGGGAGGAGGGAGCATTGCAGCTGGTTCAGCCCACTTGGCTGCAGGAAGTCAGGCTCCCAGGGTCTCTGCCACCCCTTAGCCCCATTTCTTGTCAAGGGGTGTCCTTGGTGCCTAAGAGGGAGCTGTCTGGGGGCTGTTGGGGCACTCACGTCTGGCCTGCTCCCCCTCCTCAGTGGGAGCTCCGATTCTGGTGCCCAGGACGCCCCATCCCTCGCCGGAAGCCATTGATGAGTTGCACGAGACGTACCTGGAGAGGCTCACGCAGCTCTTTGAGGAACACAAGGCCAAGTATGGGCTGCCCCAAGACAAGCACCTGACGCTGACCTAGGAGAGCCCCGAGGGCCAGGCCGGTGAAGGACAACGCCTGGGCTGGGCGAAAGGACTGCGCAGTTGCAGGAGGACCCAGCGCTAGCTTTTAGGACAGCTTTCACCAAGCAGAGATGCTGGATTAAAGCCTCCATCATTCTCAGCCAGCGTGAGCGTTGTGTCCAACCGCTGGCAAGGCCTTTGCGGAGCACTGCTGGGCTCTCAACCATGCAGAGACAACGGTGGTGACCCCAAAGCGGCTGGGGCGGGCAAGCGCCTGCCTTAAAAGCAGCTTCCTTCTGGGGACTCTTCAGTGGGGGTTGGGGGATTCCTGGGCTGTGATCCCCTCTGCTGCACAAGCAGCCCTGCTGCGCCAGGCACACAACTCTGGCATTTCCTTTGCAAAGAAATAAAGTGGAGCACTGAACGCTTTAGAGGGAGTCCCGTGGGGCAGGACCCCAGCCGCCGCCGCCACTCTCCCCAACAGCCATTCGGCCTCCTTTCTTCCTGCAAGAACCAGCGGGGATCCGGAGGGGGACGCTAGGGCGAGGGAGCGGGATGACCAGGGGCCTCTGACCTCCGGAGTGTTGGGTGGGGGGGGAATCCAGAGCTGCGGCTGGGAGTGGTGAACCCGGGCAGGTTTTGCATCCAGCGCTGGCTCTGACGGGTGGAGCTGGCAGCCATTCTGGTCAGGCGGAGGCCAGCGCCCGCAGAAGCTGTACGGAGGGGGGAGAGAAGAGCAAGACTTTCTAGCCCAGGGAGAGCCGGTTGGGCCTCCGCATCGAGATTTTCTCGGGCCTGATTTGGGACATGCTGCCACTGAAGAAGGTTCCTCTGGAGCCCTCCCATCACCGAGTGCAGGAGAATTTGCTGGGCTCCTGGCGGGCCTGCCTTGGGCATCTGACGGGGTGGCAGGAGAAGCGCTGCCTGCTGGCGAGCGCCCCGAGAGGCAGCGTAGGGGAAGGAGTCATCAGCGGAGCTCAGGCTCCTGGGCCCATGCAAATGGGTCCCCGAGGTCTCTCCCTGCTGCCCAGCCAGGCCGTCTTACAGATTGAGCGCCTCGGCTTTCCAAAAAGGCCGCTATGGAAAAACGGGAAGGGAAGCGGCCAAGTCCTGTAAAACGGGATCCAGCAGCCAGGGAGCTGCCCCGAGGAAGGCCACGGGAATTAGCCACGCTGTCCGTCTCTGGCTCCGTGGGTCAGATTGTGGAGGGGGGGGGAGAAGGGGGGCTCAGCGTCTCACTGCCGCTCTCCAAGCCCTCCCGGTGGGGTCTCCTGGCCTGGCAGCAGACCCAGCCCCTCGGCAGGGTGCCCCAAGGCCCACTGAAGCTGCTCGGCGCCTGCCCCGTTTCCCTGTTTCCGGGACCCTCCGCAGTAGAAGACCCCAGGCCACAGGGAGGCTCAGCCTCCTGTTGCCCAAGGAGGCCAGTCTCCCGTTTGGTCAGGCCACGCGCGCCGGAGGGTCCGCTGAGGCCTGTGGGGTGCGGAGGCGCTTAGCCGGCAAGGAGCTGCAGGAAATAAAGCGGGGGGGATGCAAAGCTGAGCTGCAAGGGACAGCCGAGGGGCCTGGCAGGGTGGCGGGAAGGGAGGCATCTGAAGCGGAAAACTGGGGGAAGGGCAAGATTTGCACCGGGAGCACAGGCAGAGGTGGTGATAGCAGCCCCCGGGTCTCCCCCCCCCGCCGCTCCAGCAGCACAGAACAGAACGGGGTGCTCACCCCTACAAAGGGAAACCCCCTCTGTGTGCTTGTATGTATGCGCACACACGGTTGCGTGCCCCGAGGGTTGCCAGACTGAGATGGTCTCCGCCCAGCTCCCAGCAGGCCTCTGTCTGCCGGGAGGAGGAAGGGCCCTGCTTGTTCGGGGAGGCAAGGAGAGAGCTGGGGGGCTTGGGGCTGGAGGCCGGGGGCTCTGTCTTGGCCACCAAGGAAAGGGGTTGCGCGGTGCCCCCTGCACCTTTCCTTTCCTAGGGGGCGGCCCAGGGATTTGGCCTTCCGGGCTTAAGGTGGGTACCTGAGGCCGTGCCGCTTGGGGGTTGGTTCCGGCATCGACGCAGAGCTCTCTTGGCGTGCCAGATTAGGCCAAGCTGGGGGCCCAGAGCCCACGGGGATCCGCTGTGGACGGGGGGAGCTGTGCTTCTGTGTGGCTTAGGGCTGGGGCTTCACAGGAGACGGGAACTTCTCCCTTGGTGTCCCCAAATTTCGGGGATGTTGCTCCTACCCCACAGAGGAATGGGAGTGCCGCTTGGCCGGGCTAGGAGGGCGGGTAGAGCCTCAGGGCTGTTCCGGCGCAGGCCAACTTGCTCGGAAAGGTGGCAAATGCGGGGGGAGCCCCTTTGTGGGCACCCCGGGGGGCTGCAGTACAAGTGTGGGAGAACTGCGCTGCTCCTGCAGGCCTGTGGCCTTGGTCCAAGGCGGCACTCCCTCCCCCCCGCCCAGACGGACAGACAAGGCGTTGGAGCCTCAGTCATCCTGTTGCGACGGCTGCCACGGCTGCGGTCCGTTTGCCCTTTCCTGGATCGGGACGATCTCCGGTCAGTCACTCGTGCCCCGGTCGTCTCTCGGCTAGACTATTGCAATGCGTTGTACGTTGGGCTACCCTTGAAGAGTATCTGGAAGCTACAGCTGGCTCGAAATGTGGCTGCGCGGACAATCTTGGGTGCTTCAGGAACGGGTCCCGGTCTGCTTCCGGGTCCAATTCAAAGTGTTGGCTATCGCCGTTAAAGCTCTACGTGGCGTGGGTCCGGGTTGTGTAAGGAACCATCGCACCCTGTCACATCAACCTGTCCCCCGGTCAGGCGGAGAGGGCTTGTCGCGGGTCCCGTCAGTGAGAGAATGTCAGCTGGCGGGGCCCAGGAGGAGAGCCTTCCCTGCAGTTGCCCCCGCCCCTTGGACTGTTCTCCCCCCAGAGGTGTGGCAGACCCCCTGCCCTCCTGGCTTGTGTGGGGTGACAAGAATCTTACCCAGTCCTGGGGGTGGCTGGTGCCTTGATGACACTCCCCAGGTTACTGCCAATTTTAACATCTATCCTTGGATTATATTTATTTTATACATATTTAGGATTATTTTATACTGTAATTTTAATTGATTTTAACTGCTTTGTAAACCCCCCAGAGTTGTTTTTTAACGAGATGGGCAGTGACAAATTTGATATATAAATAAATAACTATAAACATGCCAGTGTCCTGGGCTGTGCCATCCAGCAACAGCCTGTTTGAAAAGCAGTGCTCCCGTGCATCTTGTCCAAGAGCCCGGAGCACCTTTGGCCACTGGTCAGTGTGACTTGCCCCGCTTCTTCCGTTACGATCACTGTGCCACAGCTGCCTTGAGCCCTCCCAACAGCTGGGGAGACCGTGGGCCACAGCTCCCTCCAAGCCACGCTGCTGCTCTGCAACTCGGGGAGGCCCTCTTAATACCCTTTGCCCTTTGGTGGATCCTGAAGGTCAGCCCAGGTCCCCTGCAGAGACAGACGGGCAAAGAGCTCTCTAGGGCTGTAAAGCAAAAGGCCAGGGCGGAGCATTAGGGTCCCCTGTGAGGACCCTCGCTGTATCGGAGGGAACTGTCGAAATGCCCAGGCGCGTCAGGCTGCAGGAATGCCTGGTCCTGGGTGCAGCGCATCCCCGCGCAGCAGCTCGAGATGCTCTTCGGGGCACCTGTGTGGGACAGAGCGCGACATGTTCCCTGAGGCCAGAGCAGCTGCAGGAGAACCGAACTGGAGGCCTTGCTCGGGTTTCAGCCTGCTTGGGGGCTCAGCCTCCAGGGGAGCTGGGGTTGTGGACACAGGGGCTGGATCAGAGCCGCTGCTGCCACAGCAGAGCATGCAGTAGCGGGCTGGGGCAGGCGAGCTTGCCCTGCCCCTTTCCTGGCATGCTGTTCCAGCAGCTGGGCCCACAGGCTCCCTTGGAAGGGGTGTCGTGGAATTTGCCCAAGCAAGGAGTGCAGCGCTGAGGAGAAGACCCACGTCAATGGCCAGGATTCTCGGGGGCCTGCTTTCCAGGAAGGAGGGGCCCCGAACCATGGAAAAGCACTGATGGAGGTTGCGGGCCGCAAGGTGGGAGATCCTGGTTAGGGTCAGGTGCCGTCAAGTTCTTTCTGACTCCTAGCTGCCACTCGATAGAAATCTTAGGGACTTCCCAGGGATCTGATTGGCTGGCCAGTTTGGGGAAGCTGGGCAGGTCCGTGCCAGCGTACCTGGGGTGAGTTCTATTTTTTTTAGATTTTTTATCCCGCCTTTATTATTTCTGTAAATAACTCAAGGCGGCAAACATACCTAGTCCTCCTCCCTCCTCCTCTTTTCCCCACAACAACCACCCTGTGAGGTGGGCCGGGCTGAGAGAGCGGCACTGGCCCAAAGTCCCCCAGCCGGCTTTCATGCCTCGGGCGGGACGAGGCCCCACAGCCTCCTGGTTTCCGGCCTGGCGCCTTCACCGCTAGACCCAACTGGCTCTTGGTTGGGCAAAGGGGGCCTTTCCGGAGGGCAGCGTTGCTGGGGAGGCCCCTTGCGAGGGAGGTGGAAGGTTGGGGACATCAGCGGTGGAGGTGGGAGCCCGGGGTTCCTCTGGGGGCCGCTCCCTTCCTCGGGCTGGACCGCGAGCGGGCAAGGAGCCACCTGCTCCTGGATTTCGATGGGATGGCAGGGGGCTCTGTCTGGGGCAGGGAGGGTTAATGTGGGTCTGATGGGGTTTGGCAAAGAGACGAACCAAAGGGCGGGGGGGGGCGGTCTCCATATTGCTCATAGATTTATTTCCCCCGCTATGGGGAAAGGGGCGGGCCCGCTGCCGAGGGAGGCCTTGGGGACCTCGCCCCGCCCGCCGCCTCCCTCTGTGGGGCCCAAGCTCGCTGCTTCCTCTCCTGCTGACGCGCTGGAAATCCAGCCCTGTCCCATGGACACCCTAACCCCGGGGTGCTCCGGCTGACCGAACGTGGCGTCGAGCGAAGGTGATGGAGCCTTTGAGCACGTGCAGTGCGCCCCCCGCCCCCCCATCCCTCCTGGCCATCGCGGGCAGGAGAAATGAAAAGGGAGAAGAGCTGGATGTGGAAGTACAGCGGGGGGGCGACCCCGATCTTCCACTCAGGCCAGGCCAAATTGGAAATGGTGCCTTTGAGAAGCGACCGGTCCACGTTTCTCTCCCCTCGCCTGCACTTAGGAGGACTTCGGGCTGAAGCCGTCCCTGTCTCCACCCCGCTATGAGCCTTGCTGGCTGACCTTTGGCCTATCGCCCGAGCCCAGCCCACCTTGAAGGGTTGTTGGGAGGAATCCAGATTCCTTGAAGAACGACGGATGAGCGCATGCAGGGCTGCCTGTCTCTGCAGTGAGCAAAGCGGGGGGCACGCAACCCAGCCACACCGGGATGCCAGAACTCCAAGGAGGGCCCAGGTGGCATGGGAGGCGTGCCGCGCGCCTTGCCCAACTGCCTGTTTTCTTATCGGCATTGGCGGCGGTGGCAGCCACAGCCCCTGGTCTCCAAGGCCTGCCTGCCTGGAGGCCAAAGTGCAGCTCCAGGTTGCAGTTTCTGCTACAGCCCACGGACAGACACCTTTGTTCCCCCGGTGAGTGCGGTCCCTCTCCCCACTCCCCCGGAGTTGGCCGAAGGGCAGCAGGCGCACTCTGGATGGGCTGGGGGAGCGCCAGACCCTGTCTCAGAGAGGAGACCGCCCCGCCCACCCTGGCACCGCTTCTGCCTGTTCCGGAGTCCGGACTCCTCCCCAGATCAAGGGTGCTTCTGTGCTGCTCCTGGACGGGTGGCCCTTTTTGTGTCCCCTTACAGGCCAGCTGGCTGCCCCCCAAGGAAGATGAGCCTGCGGAAGCAGCTGGAGGCCCTCAGCGTCTTCCAGTGGGTGCTGACCTACCTCTTCTTCGGTACGTGGGGAGGGAGAGTCTCTGCGGGTGCAGGCCAGCCGCTTTCCCTTTGGCGGGAGGGCGGCCCCCTGCTCAGCCTCCTCTCCAGAAGGCAGCCGGGTGGCAATGGGCTCGTGTGAAGCCCTGCTCTCCCCCACAGGCCTCTTCTTCACCCTGCTCCTCACCTACCTGCTCTTCACTTCCTTCTGGCTCCTGAGCGTGCTCTACTTCATCTGGTGGATTGCAGATTTGGACACTCCCGCGCAAGGTGCCTAGTTCCGCCACCCACCCAGCCGTCTTCCCCTGCCTGCGGCTTGCCCGGAGGAGTTGCAGCCCCACAACACGCTCCCTGTCCCTTGAGCTACGTGGCATCTCCTCAACTCTCCCGCAGCAAGGAAGGGGCCCTCACCGTGTCCCCCAGGGCGGCGGCTGTGCTGCCCCTGTGGCCCCAGATCCTCTTTCCTTTGGGATGTGGCCTCGGGGCCGGGCAGGGGGGAGGGGAAGCTGTAGGACAGACAAGAACCGCTGCTCCTGTGAGGGACTCGCGGCTGCCTTCACAGCCACTCCCTTGCAGCCACGCCAGATCCTCTGGGGGAGCTGAATCGGGCCCTAAGTCAGCTGCCGGCCAGGAGAAGCGCCCCCTTGCCAGTCCGGCAAGCCCCAACACCCTCCATCCGTCCTAAGGCCAGTATGGAAAGGCAGGACTTGCGGGGAGGGGCGGCAGGCCCAATGTTCTCCTGGAGGACCGGCCACCCACCCTCAGCCGCCCGTGCTCTTCCTGGCAGGGGGCCGCCGTAGTGACTGGATGAGGCGCTGGAAGGTCTGGGAGCTGCACAGGGACTATTTCCCTATCAAGGTAGGGGGGGCCTGGTGGAGGGGAGGGTGGCTGGTCTGCTCCAAAGGGGCGTGGCCCCATAGTGCCCACCCTGAAGGAGCCACCCCGCTTCCCGTTGTTTGCTGGGCTCAGTTGGCGCGGCTGGTGTTGACCCCTGGGCCCAGGCGCCCTTGGCCGATGTCCAAAAAGCCAAGCAGGGTCTCTCTGGCAGGACCAGAATGGGAGAGCGCCAAGAAAGCCAGTGGATTAGGGTTAGGGTTAGGCCTGAGTTACGTGTGCTCTGCCCATAGGTGCCTGGCCAGCTAGTATGGGGAGGATGGAGGTGGCTGGGCCGGCAGCCCTACCCTTGCCACCACCCGGGGGTCCCTCTTCTCCACAGCTGGTGAAGACGGCCGAACTGCCGCCCACAAGGAACTACGTCCTGGGCTCCCACCCACACGGCATTATCTGTGCCGGAGCCTTTTCTGCCTTCTGCACGGAAGCCTGTGGCTTCTCCCGGGCCTTCCCTGGCCTGACCTCCAGCCTCGCTCTCCTCGCTGGTCTCTTCTACCTGCCTGTGTACCGCGAGTACATGATGAGCTCAGGTGGGAAATCTTTCTCTCCCCATTCCCAGGATCCCTGGCCTAGCTTTCTGGGCCAGGACCGGGAGCACCTTGGGCAGGCGCAAGGACCAAGCCCTGGAAGAGCCCTTTCTAAGCCTCAGAGGCCGGGGGTATCCTTTCTGGCATTCTGGGAGTTTGGGAGAAGTCGGGGACATGCCTCAGTGCCCCTCCCTCTGGTGTGTTTGGGACACGACCCCAAGCTAAAAAAAGAATCTGTCTTCCACCTTGGGCCTTTCTGCTTTTGACCAGGATGTCGGTCCTTGGGAAGAGGAAGATTGGCTAAGGAGATCTCCTGGGTGGAAGAGGAGAGGGAACATGGCAGCAGCCCCTTGAGCTGGGGGGCAGAGGGGCAAAGGAAGGCTCCAGGTGCCCTGCCTCCTGTCCTCCAGATGCCACGGTCTGGCTGGGGGTGAGGGAATCCAGCCAATGCATGAAGGCGCAGTGAAGAAGAGCGTTCCCAAGCCTGGTGTTCTTCCTCCCACGTTCCTTGTCCCATTCCAGGGATGGTGCCAGTCAGCAAGAGGTCCCTAGATTTCTTGCTCCGTGCGGGGCCCGGCCACGCGGTGGTCATTGTGGTGGGCGGTGCCACAGAGTCCCTGGACTGCAACCCTGGCGAGCAGCGCCTCCGTCTCTCAGGGAGGCGAGGCTTCGTGCGTCTAGCGCTACAGCATGGGTGAGGGTCTTCTTATAGCCTCAGCAGGATTAAGGGGCGGAGCTCTGGAGTGGGTGGGCAGGGGCACCTTTTTCTGGATCCCCAAGTTCCTCGTGCATCAGGGGAAGAACTGTCGGAAGCCTTTCACCAACGCTCTTCTCCACCTCTAGGTTGAGGTAGCCCACACAGGATTGGTGAAGGCTGGGGGTGGGGGGGGTGAGGGGACTCTCCTACCCCCTGTGCACAATCTCCCCACTTCTGTTTCCAGGGCAGACCTCGTCCCGGTTTTCTCCTTCGGAGAGAATGACATTTTCCGGCAGCTGCAGTTTCCCGAGGGCAGCTCCCTCCATCGTCTCCAGCTTCGCTTCAAGCAGCTGGCAGGCTTCGCTCCCTGCCTCTTCGTCGGGCGCTGCCTCTTCTTCAGTCGCTGCTGGGGGCTCCTGCCCCAGCCCTACCCCATCACCGTTGTGGGTGAGCCTGCGATCTCCCCCCCCCCCCCAGCCACGGGAGGGCAGGCTGCGCCGAGGAACAGGGCCGGCCTTCAGCCCCACCTCTCTTTCTCTCTCTCTTTCTCTCCCGCAGTGGGGAAGCCGATCCCAGTCCCTTTGCGACCCTGCCCCACCCAGGAGGAGGTGGGCCGCTACCACGCCCTCTACGTCGAGGCGCTCCAGCGGCTCTTCCACGAGCACAAGGGCGGCTGCGGCCTCCCCCCCTCGCAGAAGCTCGTCATCGCCTAGGGACCCCCCTCCCCGGCCAGGGGGCCAGGCGCCTGTCTCCGCTGCTCGATCAAGCGCGGGTCCTCTCTCCTGCTCCCCCCCCCCAATAAAGAGGGTCGTATTTTCTGGCATCAGCGCCTGCTTTCTTTGTCCGATGTCTCCTCTTCCCGAGGCAGGGGCTGCTCTACAACCTGGTTGTCAGAAGCGGGGGCGGGGGCCGAACTTAGCCCGAAGGCGACTATGAAGGAAGAACGCAGCGGGCAAGACGCCCCTCCTCTGGGCTGGAGACTTTGCTAGCCGGAGCGTCCTGCCTATTTGGGGAGGGGAGGGCAGGCTGCATGTTAGCCTGGCCGCATCCCAAGTGTTTCCCCACAGGCAGCCGCCGCCCCAGGTCGAGGGATCAGTGCCCCCGGACGCCAGGGGGAGAGGCGGCAGGGGGTGGGGTGGGGATCGGCAACCCCCCCCCCCGTGGCCTGAGTTGCCGGAGGGGCTCCGCCTGCCACGCGCCCCCTCTAGATGACCCCTGGATGGAAGCGGGGGGGGACGTCGGGGGTCTTCCCTGGGACCCGCCACGGAAGCCGCCCTCGGCTCGCCCAGCCCAGCCCGTGTGGCCCCCCGGCTGTGCTGCAAAGGGGCTATGCAGGACCGGCGCTGCTCGCCGCGCGGCTTCTCTGCTGGTTGAACCCGGGCCTCGTGTGCCCGCGACCCACCCCCAGCGCTTTTCTGGCTGCCGGCCCCGGCTGGGCTTTGTGGGCGGGCGGCTCCGGCCCTCTGCTCCCCGGTGCTCATCCAGGGTGCCGGCCGGTGGGGGCGCGGGGGGGGGGCAGCAGAGCCTGTTCGGGGGGACCGAGCGTCCCCTGCGCTTTAAAGCTAGCCAACCAAGCTCAGGCGGGCTTTTTTCTCACCGGCAGGGAAGGGGTAACATCCAAGGGGGAGTCGGAAACTGGAAATGGCCCGTTCTCCAGGGCTGCCCTCTAAGAGAACGAACGGGCGAGCGGGCGCTGGTTTCCGCAGTAGGGCGCTCCAGCACGTGGGGCAGGCCGCGGGGAGCCCCGGTTGGGTGGCTGTGACCGAGCGCTTCCGCAGCGTCGCAGAGAAAGTCTGGCTCCGCGGCAGCGAGCGCCGCGCCCCCGTTCCGCACGCAAGATGGGGAGCCGGGCTGGCAAAAGGGGAGCCGACCACCACGCAGGCACCGCTGGGATTCGAACCCAGGATCTCCTGTTTACTAGACAGGCGCTTTAACCAACTAAGCCACGGCGCCACCCGTCGGCTCTCTTATCGGCCGCCGGGGCTGTTCAGTGCAAGCGGGCGCGGAGCGTGTCGCAACACCCGGCCAGGAGTTCCGCCGCAGGAAGGGACGGCGACGGACCAATCCCGGAGCGGAGTTTCCAAAACCAGGAGGCGGACCGGGCGAGCAGCAGACGGCGGAAGAGGGGGCCGGGGCCGCTGCAGGGCTGCAAGGGCGGCGGGGCGGGGAGGATCCCCAGACGGAGCCGACCGTCCACTCCCAGCAGCGCCCCGCCGGGCAGGGCCACGCCCAGAGCCAGTCCGACGCTTCGGCTTCGTGGTCCGAAGTTGGGTTGGGGCGGCGGCGGCGGCGGCAACGGCGGCGGGAGGGCAGCGGGGCGTCCCGGATCGCGCGGAGCCGCCCGCCCCGTCTTTCCCACGGAGGGTCGGGCGAGGGGGTGGCGCTGGGAAGGGCGCGGCCTGGGGCGGCGAGCGCGGCCGGAGGGAGCGGGGGTCGGCTTGTCCCCGCCCGGCGCAGAAAAGCAGCGAGCCCGAAGGAAAAGTGCAGCCGCTGACCCCGACGTGATTCGAACACGCAGCCTTCTGATCTGGAGTCAGACGCGCTCCCGTTGCGCCACGAGGTCGACGGCGGGGCTGCGCCGGCCGCTCGCTCGCAGGTGCGCCTCGAGGCAGAGGGAGCCCAGCTCCCCCGACGGGGGCGCGGGCGCGGGGAGAGCGGCTGGCCCGGCTCGGGACGCGTCTCGCCAGGCGCCTTCCGCGGGGCTGGCGGAGGGGCGCGCTCGGGGGAGGCCGCCCCGAGGCGCAGCTGGCCGGGCCCTTCGCTGCCCGTCGCTCCGACGCGGGGAAGGAGGCGGCAGACGGCCGGGCGAAGGCGGCGGGGCCGGGCACTCGGCGCGGGACGCAGGGGCGCCCTTGGCGCGGGCTCCCCGGTGTGCTAGCGAGGAGCTCCCGGTGCGCCGCAGGCAGGCCCGGCGGGGGCGCTCGGCGGCCGCTTGACTGCCCCGGTTCGTGAAGCGGAGCCGGCAGCCGCTTTGGCCGCCTCGCCCTTGCCGCCGCCCCCCCACCCCCGCTCCAAGGGGACAGTCGCCCAGTTTGGCTCTCGGAGGGCGGGGCACACCCCGTGGAGTGGACGCGCTTCCCTGCCTTGGGACCCCGCCCCTTCGTGCCAGCGGCCTCCGCCCATCAAGCTGCAGGGGGGCTTCTGAGCCTATGGGGCGGAGCCCGGGGTTTAGGGCAGGGCGGAGTGGGGCCTAGCTTCAACCATGGAGGAGTTCGGGTCGATTCTGCCCCGTCGGGGTCTCCATGGGAGTTAATAGTCCCTGCCTGTTAACTGGCTGCTTGATGGCCGGGAGGAGAAGGGCTCATCCCCGCCAGCCGGAATCAGAGCAAGGCCCCTCCTGGCGCAGCAGTTTGCTTCCCCAACCGCGAAGCTGAGGCCTCTGGGGGCCCATCAAAGAGGAGCTGGCCCCAGAGGCCCCCAAGGGCCTTCTCCTGCATATTGGAGGCACCGATCCGCAACCCAGCCACTGCCCCCTTAGTCACGCAAGCGTGGATTATTGTAATGGGCTCTCCATGTGGTTTCCCTGGAAAGCTACAGCCCGTCCAGATAGATGACATGGTGTGGGCAATTTTTGATCGACTGACCAATTGCATGCCCTCAAGTCATTATCAACTCCTAGGGACCACATAGATAGATTTTCTCCATGGTGATCTGTCCCTGACTTGGTCTTTCAGGTCTTTGAACTTGATAATTGCTTGCACTGCACCCAGCGTCACCGTTTTGCCTAACCCCAGCTTCCCCGAAAGTAGCCAGTCAACCAGATCCCTAGGATTCCCACCTTGTAGCCCTCAACTTCCATAAAAATCTTTGCTTTTCAGTTGTTCGGGGTCCCCCTTTCTTGTAAAGCAAGCACCCAACAAGATTGTTGCAATAAACGTGGCTCTTCTCAGTGCTGTGCTCCCTCTTTAGACTAAATCCATAACATCTACTGTACAATCAGTGAAGCATATAGTGACTTATTTTTGATATTCCAAAAAGGACCACGTGGGTCGTTAAGTGAGGACCTCACGTGGCTGTGACATGGGATGAGGTGGGCAAGCAGACTGCTGGTGAAAGCTACGGGTGTAGCTCTTGTACAGACACAGGTGACCACTGTGTCTGTCTCCAGATTTGCTGGCCTAACTTGGTTAGAACTTTTACTGATTCTTCTTCTGTTGCTTGCCATATTTCTCTGAGTTTCTGTAGCCAGTTTCTGTAGCCTTCCGACTTGGTAATGACCAGCATGCTGATCTAACTTCACCTACTATTAGAGGTTCTTGTAAGTAGGGAATGTCTTCAAAGGTATCCTGGATGTTGGCACTGCCGTTGTACGCTATTTCAGTATTCTCTTTCCATCTTCCCGTGATCTTTGAATCAGTTCCTTTAGCATACCAGTTCGAGCTTAGAGCCTCCTTCTGGGCTCAGAGGTCTTTTGAAAGACTTTTCTTGTTTTTCTATGTCTGTTTCCACCTTCAGTATCTTTACAGATGTTGCTGTAATACTGTTTCTTGTCTCTTCAAATAACTCCCCGAAACTCTTTGTTCCTTTCTGAGATTCGTGTCTTTCTTGTCTTTGGCTTCCCTTCTCTTCCTGACATTTTCCACAGTTTGTTGTGACATCCAGTTTGCTTTCTTCTCTTTCTTCATTTTTGGTGGTCTCTTTTCATATTCATCCTTAACGACTTATTTGAGTTCATTCCATAATTCCCCTGGTTCTCTATCAATGAGATTCAGGAGTTCAAAGTGATTCCTGATGTTCTCTTTGAAGATGCTGGCTATGCATTCAAGATCATATTGTGGAAACT
Source organism: Liasis olivaceus (assembly GCA_030867105.1). Taxonomy (NCBI): domain Eukaryota; kingdom Metazoa; phylum Chordata; class Lepidosauria; order Squamata; family Pythonidae; genus Liasis; species Liasis olivaceus. Next base: position 116,040,514 of record CM061351.1, on the reverse strand, counting down.
GACTGGCTTTCTTTTTCTTCTTTAGCTTAACTTGGAATTTGCACTTCCCATTTTTTTACTGTTGTTTTGATTCTTATTACTTGTTTTAACCATCTGTAAGCCACCCAGACTAATTGGCAAAATTGTAATAATAAAAAATAAATAAATAAATAAATAAATAAAATAAAAACCCCCAAATGTTGCTCCACACCCCCCCCACACCCCCACCCACCCTTTAAAGATGCGTGGCTACATTTGGGTGCTCTGTGAAGATGCACTTTCTTTGGCCCGCAGTGATGCTCTTTCCACTCAGGTTCTCCAGGTTCCTGCCGGGGGCTCGGAGAAAGCAACTTCTCCGCTCGTGCGCAGACCCGGTTCCCCCATCCTTGCACCCAGCGCCGGATCACGGTCATCAGTCAGGAGGCTATCAAGGGTTGCCTCGTTCCGTGAACTTCCGGCTCTTTCGGGGCCGGGAGAAGAAGGACGGGCTGAGCGTCCTAGCCCAGGAAGGCTCGCTGGAGCCAGGACGGCCGGGCGCGCGGTGCCCCTGGCTCTGGCAGAGTGGGATGCAGTGCGTGCCCCAGCCCTGTGCGGGATCCCGCGCTCCCTCCGGAGCTTTGAACCCAGCGGGTGCCCGAGCACCTGCGGGTGCGGAGGGAAGCATCTTCCTCGTCCGACCTCCCACGCTCTCCTCTTGCGCCCTCTCCTCCCCCAACGCTGACGTGAAAGCGCGCGCTAGAGGGGGGAGTAGGCGCCCCCCCGCCGTTCCTGGGCGGGGCATAGGGATATGCGGGGAGCGTGTCTCCATCCTTACGGGGGGGGCGGCGGACAAGAAGGTCTTCAGGCGCGCAACCTAGAAAAGGGACCGACCGACGCGCGAGCGGCTGAGGCGAGGCCGCGGCACCAGAGATTCCCGGCAGGTGCACTGCCCGCTCGTCGCTCGCTCGCTTCTTGGCTCCAGCAGGTACTGCCGACGCCTCCCCTGCATCGGCCTGCCGGAAACCGCATGGGTGGGGGGCCTGAGGGGCTGGGGCGGCCAGCGTCCCGCTCCCTGCGCTGAGCGGACTGTTTCTCTGCCGCCGGGGCCAGCGTTCGCTTGCGGCCGGTGGCTCTTCTCCAGCCGAGAAAGGCCCGGGGGTGGGGTGGGGGGAGCTCTCGCCGCTGGCTTTCTCCTCGCCTCCCGTCCACTGCCCGTCAGCTTTCTGGGGAAAGGGGGGACTCTTCCGCCCGGCCCCCTCCCCGCAGGGCTCATTCTCCTGCAAGGAGCCGGGCAGGGTTGAGGGCTGGAGCCTGGAGCGTTGTCTGGCCCCGGGGGTCGCCTTGGCTCCCAGCCCCGCCCTGCAGGTCTCCCCAAAGAAGGGATGAGAGTTGCCCCCTCCCCCCTTCTGCCTCTTCTGTTTATAGGGCTCGTCATGTGACCAGCAAGAACGAGGGCTCTGGAGGCGGGTGTGTGTGTGTGAGAGAGAGAGAATGCGGGGAAATGGGGGCGGGGAGAGTACCGTACGCCCCCAACCACCCCGATTTTGTCAGTCAGGCTTTAGGGATTTTCTGGGCCTCTTCGCCCAGTCCAAGTGCGGGGAACCGAACCTGGGCTGGGGAAGGTGAGCCTTAATTTCCATTCCAGTCTTGACTGAGGGGCTCCTGCCACCAGGAGAAAGTGGTGGGGAAATAGGAGGGCAGAGGTCACACCAAAGGCACTGGGCTGACTGCCCTTGTCCCGGCTCTGGGGTGGGAAGAGGGTGCCTTGGTCGGTGTCCATCCCCTGCCCAGCCCACCCGGTGGGCCTCCTGATTCCATACTGGCACTTTGCTCAACCCTCTCCAGGCAGGGACTTCACGGGTCTGTCCGACAGCTAGACACCCACCTGCCCTTGGTTCCTTATATTGATTTGAGGTGGTGGCTGCGTGGTTAACAAAAAAGAATTTTTGCCAAATCCTTGACTATCACAGCTTCCCTGGGTCTGACTGGTTGTGAGGATGGATATCCTTGCTTCATCTAGATCATGAGGCTGTGAGTTCCCCAGGGCACACTGTGCATTGTGGATCTGCCTTGCCTCCTGCTCCCCCTCCCACCACTAGTGTCATCCATCATCATCATTGTCATCATCATCATCCTAAAACAAAATCCAGCTTTGCTGTGGCCTTTTTCTTTCAACATGTGAAGCAAAAGGGTGGGGTGGGGGTTTTGGGCTAGCTGCTGAACCAGTGCTGTTCAGGCCATTTAGGGTTGAAAGATGAACCATGAATGGCAGGAGGGAACTTTGCAGTTCTGACAGCTGTCAAAAGGAAGATGGAAGCCTGGCCACATCCATAGCCCTCCCAAAGTCTGCTCTCATCCCCTCCCCCAGTTTCCTTGCAGGGAACAGAGATTGGCTTAGCTGCCTCCCCCTGACGGTCCACACCATGGCTAGAACCTCCCAGGGGTCTCGGGAGCTCTTTTCCCCCTTCTGCACTCTGGGGGCTTCTCTCCAGCCCAGAGTGCCCTCTCTGAAGCACAGAGCCTCTGGCAATGCTCACGGAGCTCTGGGGGCTGATTTCACATTGCTTTGCCCCTTCTTGGGCAGACGTTGGTTGGAATCTTTCTGGGAATCTTTAAACTCTCTTCCCCTAGCCTTCTGGCAGCCATCTGGGTCACAAAAGGCCTTTCAGAAAAGGGCCTCAACAGAGGGGAAGGGGAAGGACCGGAAAGGGTGGTAGAGCTGTTTGGAGGAAAGGGACCCCTGGGCAAAAGGACCCTGCCCACGTCTTCTGCTTCCCCAGCCCCCGGAAACTCCCACTGATGCCCTGGGGAATGGGTGCTTAACCACCCTGACCCTAACCCTCTCCCACCCCATTAGGCACCTCCTCTGACCCAGAATGCAGCCTCTGTGGTTGCTGTTGGCCCTCTCCTTGTTTCCAAAGCGATCACGCTTTGGTTCTTTCCTGACCATGCGAGACTCCCAATGGCCCACAGGAGGCGGGGAGGAACGGAGCAACTCTTCAGCATAAAAGATGCTCTTCCCATTGGCGGCCCCTCTCAGCTCTTCCTTTGCTTCCTCTTGCTGCCCACATCATCTACAGGCCACCGGTGGGGACAGGAAGCCTCTGGATCGGTGGATCTGCCCTGAAGCCCCGTGGCGTCTCCCCCACTCCCAAAGGCTTGCCATCCCACCCAGAAGGGATGCTTCTCAAAGGAAGCTGTGGGGGCTGGTCTTCTCAGAGGCTGGCACTTTTCTCTGCCAGGCAGGAGGCTGCCCATCTCTCCCACGGGCTGGGAGGATAAGGCAGTCACAAGAGCAGGCCACTCTTGACCTGGCCATTTGGAATGGGTCTGCATTTGTGAAAGGGAAGTGGGGCTCCTCCCTGGGGCCACAGCTGTAGATCGGCTGGTGCACGGACTGAAGCTGAGATGGAAAATCTTGGCCTCTCGTGTTTCCAGCTGGTTTTCTGTCCAAGAACCAAAAAGGCCATCCTTCCCTCCTGTGAAATATTAATGGCCGTTGCCCAGCGACATGCGATGCAGAGGCAAGCAGAGAAGGGTTGACTCCAGTGGCCTCGTTCGGCCCAGCCTTTACTCCCTTTCCCTTACCTGCCCTCCTCTTTTGTGACTCTAGAAGTGCTCAAACCCCCTCTCCAAGGTGACAGTAGCCTAAAGTGGCATCAGATTGCCCCCAAGCAGCTCCACATCTCAGTTGGTTTGCCCAAGATCCATAGTCTGAAGCAGAAAGGGGAAAGGGGTGGGAGGGGGTGGGGGGCAGAAGCAAATCTGGAGGGAAGAATTTTCCCATTTTAAGTAGATGTAAAAATAAAGCCTTTTCTTTCCCTAGCCTGCACCCCTCCGCTCTTTCCATGGGCTAAATTTGAAAACTTCTGACTGCCCTGATTAGTCTCCCTGTGGCTCAACCCCTCAATGATGCCGGGGGCCAACTTTCAACCCACACGCGATGGAGACAGTTGCAGAGCACCCACCGAGGAAGCAGGCCGGCTGTTGAATGTCTTGCTGTGAGGAAGGGAGGGGGGAAGGAGCGACGGTGAAGGGAGCACAGGCAGAGCGCATGGAACTTCGTAGCCTCCCAGAGCCTCCCCAGCAGTGCTGGCTCAAGGGCGTATGGTGCCCCAGGGCCACCTTGACTGATGGTGCTGCCTCCCACCGATGCAAAGATTTGCATTGTTAAAAGGATTCAGAAGGAGGGAAACTGATGCATTGTTTAATCAGTCTCAAGGTCAGGAAATGCCTCCTTATTTCAAGTTTGGCTCTCTCTCTGTTAAGGTTTCACCCATTGGTTCTTGCCCCCCCCCCGCCCCAAGCCCTTTGGAGAAATCCACCCCCTCCTCCCTGGGACAGCCCTTCAAGGATTGGAAGATGGTGCTCGTGTTCCTTCTCCTCTTTAGGCCAAAAGCATCCAGGTCCTTTATCCGGACTTTGTAGGACTCAGCCTCCGAGCCCGTCCCCGTCTCGGTCGCTCCTCTTGCCCTCTCTCCAGTTCCTCAGTGTCCTTCTTGTACTGAGGTGACCAGAACTGGACCCATCATGCCAGGTCTGGTCTGACCAATGCAGCGTAGAGCTGGACTATCTCTTCCCAGGATCTGGACATTGCGTATCTGTCAATGCGGCTGAAGATCACCTTGGGTCTTTCGGCAGCAGCAACACATTGCAGGCTCATGATTAATCTGTGCTCCACCAAGGCACCCGGGTTCTTCTCACAAGTACTACCGCTGAGCCTGGTCCACCTGTCTCGTACCTGCACGTCTGTTTTTTCCTGCCTAAGTGCAGAATCTTGCACTTCTCACCACTGAACAACGATTTGTTGGATCGGGCCCAGGGTTCAAATCTATCAAGATCCTTTTGAACCTGGAGCCTCTTTTTTGAGGTGGAAACAATCTCCTCCTCCCGCCCCTTTGCTTTTGTGTCACCTGCAGATTTGACAAACGACCCTTCCGTCCCCCATCTAAGCCATTTATGAAGATGTTGAAGAGTTCTGGCCCCAGGATGGAGCCCTGAGGCTCCCCACTGCACCCCTCCCTCCATGTGGGACCAGCCACAGTGTTCAGCCAACTGTGTTTCCACCTGGTAGTGGGACCATCCATCCCAGATTGTTTCATTCTGTCAAGAATAAGACTATGGTCGACTTTTCAAATGTATTACTAAAGACTAAATACACTACAGCCAGTCCTCGTTTAGTGGCTACCTTGTTTAGCAACCATTCATAAATACAACGGTAATTTTAAAAAATCATCTTCTGACCAATGTGCACACTTATGACCAAATTTTTGCATCTGACAGCAACGCACACTGGAGTGAGAGTAACACGGACATAGCTGCACAAGAGAACTTTATCTAACGAGATGGCAGCAACCAGCAATCTTTGCAGCATCTCTCTCTCCCTCTCTCTCCCTCTCTCTCATGCATTTGCTTAGCAACCATTTCGCTTCCGATTTAGGGAATGGACTGTGGTCGCTAAAGGAGGAGAGGGTGTTCAGCCACAGCATTCCTCTAATCAAGAAAAGCAACATGATTTTTAATAGAGCCATGCAGGTAACCGCCTCCTTCCTTTCTAAATGCTTGCAAGCCCACTGATGATCTTTTCCAGGATTTTCCCAGGTGCCGATGTCAAGCTGTTTGATCTGTAGTTTTCTAGGTCCACTTTTTCCCTCTCTGAAAGATTGGAACATCATTAACTCATCTCCAAACTTCTCCTGTGCGCCACGAGTTTCAGATTACAGTCAGGGGTTCTGAGGTTCAGATTACAGTCAGGGATTCTGAGATCAATCCACCAGGTCCCGTAGCACCCCAGGAGGTAATCCATCTGCTCTCAGAAAACTGAATTCATTCAAAGCAGCTAGGTGTTGTCTCTTTCATTCCTTACGTATTTTAACTCACATTTCTCTTTTGCCCCACATGGTGTGGACCACTTCCTCCCCCATCACCCAGCTTCGGATTACAGTTGGGGGGACCATGGCAGCGGGGAGGGGTGAAGCAGAGTGCCCCCTGTGTCCTATGCTGCTTCCATGGAGCCACACCTGAGTGCTGTAAACAAGACAAGGGCCCAATGGAGACTCAGGCGTTGGGCAATGCCGTCAACCTCCTTCCTTCTGAGCCAGCCATTTGGTTTCCTCCCCAGCCCCATAATTCAAGGGCTCTGGATTTAGCCGGCATACGACAGATGAGGAGCTGCAGGGATGCAGGGAATCTCCGAAATGCCGATTTTAGGCCACTGGCTTTGTGCTTCTCCGGATACTACAGCGTGACCTTGTCTCCCTCGGAATCCAAGTTGGGAGGGGCTCTGAAGTTCTTCTGGGCCGGTTCCCTGCTCAGAACAAAGCAGGGTCCACCACTGGCGTTGTTTGTCAGTGGCCATCCAGCCCCGGGATCCCCACGCTCGACAAAGGTGGTATGCAAAATATAGCTGAGGCTTGCAAAACGAGGGGCATTCTGCTTGCTCCTAAATTGGTCTAACCCAATCCTGCCGCCTTTGAACCCAAGGCAACCACTCCATGCCTGATCCTTTCTGGAGGAGGAGAACTGCCTTGACCTGCTTATTTATAAATGCCCCGTTTATGCAGGAATTAAGGAAAAGCATCTCTGGGAGGCTGGGGCGCTGCTTATCCTGGGGAGCTGGGGGGGGGGCTTTTGAGCAGACCACTTTTTTGTGGTCAATTGTTTACCGAGTCTGTCCAGCCCTCCTGGGGCTGCCTAGGACAGGGCTTCAAGGGCCTACTGGGGCCCACGCTGGGTCTCTAGGTCCACGGTTGTAGGCTATCAGTTCAATGCAGAGTTGCCCAAAAGCTCCTTGGCTTACAAAGATGTTTCTGTTTTGAGAAGGAGTGATTTGCAAAACAGGCACTATCAATTAAAATCTTGTGGTTAGTTCTTTTAAAACGCACTTTTGCATCTTGTTCCTTGCTGCTTGCAAAATGCATAAATTCTTTCCCTGACAATTAAGGGCACACAAAGTTTATCTTTAATGATAATAACCTACTCTGTTAGCAGTTTAGTTAGATATTTTAAAACTTTTCATCCTGTGTTGCTCAAAGTAACCCCTGAAATGATTAACCAAAGGGGAAATACACATTTTATTATCATTCTGTACTTGGTGGTTTTAATCATTAGTTTGTAAACCAACCAGTGAGTTATTGTACAAACACAGTAATAAATAAGCAGACAAGTATTGTCATTTGCACCCAGTCTACTCGATTGTTCCAACCAGCTTTGGTACTTTTGACTATTGGATCTTTCTCAAGGATCCAGGATAGCTAAATACAGCATTGTGATATATGCGGTATTCCAAAATGTGCGACTTTTTGTAACTGATGACCTGAGATTCCCTCCATTCCTACTGTGCCCGCTTGCTTTTCCAGGACTTTTGGTACGGCAGCCAGGGCACCCACCACTATCGGCACCACTACAACTTCCTTTTTCCACATTCATTCAGTCTCTATATTTCCCTACTTTTTCTAGTTCTTTCTCATCTCTGGCTACTGCAATGTCAGATATCCATCCTTGTTTCTTCATAAGTACATGTCTGGTTTATTGTACGCTAAATGTTTCTCAGTTTGTATTTGGAAGTCCCATAGGATTTAAACTTTTTGTTCGCGACCACTTTTTTAACGAATTCTTTGCTGCTGGTAAGTTATCACCTTAAGATTCCAGTGAACTGCGGTGGCCACTTTATCGTGTCTTTCCAGATGCTCCGCCTGCGCTGGCACCTGCATACCAGGAGTCCAACAGTCCCCCCGTTCTTTGCATAACCAGCATTTACTGCAGGCCGAGTCTTCTCAATTTCTCACATTTGTCTGTGGGGACTGTTCTTGAGCCACTGAAACGAGCCCTTCCATTTCTTCTCTCGTGACTCTTTTAACCGCTGCCATGTTTCCTTCATTACTGACCTTTCCTTGGATGTTGTTAAAGTACCAGCTCATTCTTACATACATCCTCAGTTTCACTGCTTTCCGGTACCCCTTCCTGTATTAAGTCATTCAGAATACCTTCTTGGCTACCATTAGCAAATTCAGCCCGCCCCTTTTTTCTCTTCAACTGCTTGTTGCTCATGCGGCATTCCTCATCTGCCTTCACTACTGCGTGGGGCAGATGCGGCCTATCAGATTTCCTGGTGTCGAACCGAGTCCTGAAATCCAAATGTAGCAGTGGAATTAGTGTCGTTGCTGCCGCCACTGCCACAAATCAAAGCCACCGAGAGAAGGGGCTACAGGCTGGCCCACGCACACCAGCCTCTGAGCCAGAATGACTTTTCAGAGCACCAGCAGGACAGGGATAGTACGTGGGCTGGGGGGGCCGGAGTTGAGCAGATGCCCCGAAGCCTGGGTGCGGCTGCCCAGCAAGCATGTCCAACTCCTGGTTTCTGGGATGCCAGGCAGGGCTTCTGCTGACGTCTCAGGAAAGCAGGAAGGGCCGGCTGGGCACGGGAGCACCTCCTCTGGCTGGGCTTACGCCCATCCCCAAGTCCCCTTGATCGGCAAGGGGCCCCTGTCCATCCCTCATTCTCCATCCCACACCAACAGCACTGTCACAAGCTTATGTCTCCTGCGCCCTACAGGAGGCTAATAGGTGGCTTGCCAGAGGGCTCAGGAACTTGGGGCACCCCCATGGCTCCCGTCCTGTGACCCTCCCTGGTGGTCTTCATGACAGTTCGTGTCCCCGCAGCAGCAGTTTCCCGTGCCAGCCATGAAACTGGAAGGCCCCAGTTCAGCCGACTCACAGCTGGAGTTCACTGTGGCCACAGAGAAAGATTTTGAGGAGATCCTGGCCATCTCCCAGGGCATCTACGGGGGCCTCGACTACCTCCCGAGCCGCTACCATGCCTGGATCCGTGAGCCGAACCGCACCGTCGTGCTGGCCAAGAAGAACGGCGTGGTGGTAAGGGCCTGTGTGCAGCCAGGCTGGCCGGCCACCTCTCTTCCCCAAACCTCTGGCTGGAAGTGAAGCCGGGCAGCTGGAGCGAGCCTTTGCTGCCTGGGAGGGAGGGGCCTTGGGAGGGCCGGGGGAAGGGCTGGAGGGGACTCTCCATCGCCGGAACAACGGGCCGCACTTCTTTCTGAGTGAAGAGCACCTGCGGCATTTGGTTGCCCAACTATTGTCTGTCAAAGAGAACGGCCCAGAGTCCCCTGGCCTCCGGATGCTCCAGGTGCACTTTGTCCCATCCTTGCTCAAGGGCATTGTCACATCCTTCTGTTTCCAAGAGTGTCGGAGTTATACCGGGGTTGCAGCTTTGCCACTTCCTCTTAAGAGGGGCTTGCAGAACTGTTGGTGCGCCTCCCTGTAGTGGAAAGCAGAGCTGAGCTTGGGGGATCTGCCCCTAGAATGGAAATTAACCTGTGGGAGGCAGCTCCTGAGCAAAAGGGGAGCAAATGATTTTGCCCATTCCTATTCTCATATTTTGTATCCAATAATGGTTCCCAATTACTTTTGTCAGGTTGAGGAAGGATAAAAGGCTGTGAATTTGACAAATAGTTTCTAAATATGCACTGCCTCAAAAGGCATTTTGCTGGAGCCCAGATTGGGTTAGCCCTGCAGTCATGTGTGTTCTTCAGAATGGAAGAAGAGACATTTCTGAAAACAAAACTCAAAATGTTTCTGAATGTCAAATTGGAGCTTTTCACCTTAACTTCAGTAAATGTGCCATGCCTGGGATCCCCAGAGGCCTTTGGGAAGGACCACCCAGGCCAAGGCAGGAACCCACCAAGTGCCACTTGGATGCCAGTTCAGAAGCTGGGGAGGAAGACCCCTCAGTAGAAAGGGCCATCGGGGAGTCAGCCGTGGTGCTTGCAAGGATCCACGGCACCTTTGTTTGAGGACGCATCCACAACCGTTCCTCAGAGACCAGCCAGCGCAGCCCAGGACATGGGGGGCGGAGGGGCTGGAAGTACTTGTGGGCTGCCAATCTCTGCCTGATTCATGCCAGAAGAAGCAACTGGATCTCAGTGGCAATGCCTCCTACTTGACTGGTGTGGGTGTGCCTCACAATACCACCCGGCAGTTTCTCCAGGCAGAACTGGGAAAGGTTGTTTGAGGTGGCTTGCTGGTGAGCATGGCTGCCAGAGGTCTGGGGGAGAAGGTGGCTCCCTACATCTTTGGAGAAAGCAAAGCCAGTCGCATCTCATCCAGGGAAAGAAAGACCCACTTCTGATGGCTGCTGTCTCAGGAGCCCCTTCCTCTCTTTGGTATCATCCTCTGCGGAAGGAGGCACCTTGGCGCTGCCTCCTTCTGGGAAGGGGGGTCATTATCATGCTCCTCCTCTTTTGCATTCCTTCCTTCTCTCCTTTGCATTTCCCTTGCAAGGGTGCAGCAGGGGTGCGGGGGGGGGGGGAGGGAGTCTGAAGCAGAAGGTTGAACCTCCAATGCTGGAATTGGTCTGTGTTTTGCCCTCAGAGTTCCCCATTCCTGTGAGCTTTTGAGAATGAGGAAGTCCATGTACTTAAAAACAGCCTAGGCCAAAGTTTGGGTAACCAGATACAATCAGATGATGGTTCCAATGTCACACTCTGTCCTGAGGACCAGCTCTGAATCCCCTGGAATAGGAGGCCTGCACCACAATTCAGAGCTTTTCTTGGACTTGACACGGGGTTTCACGGCCTGGCTGGGTGCGGTGGGGCAGGGGGTCCATCCAGTTCCCTTCCTAACCTCGCCCCACTGCAGAGGCCACGAGGGAGCCCTGCCAGACTCTTGCAGCGGGGGTTTGGTATCACGTCGGCCTGGAGGCGATCAACCTTTTGGCCCCTGCTGCGGCTAGCTGACTTCCGACTGGCGGCCCAGTGGAGGTCCTGTCCCTGTAGAAAGAATCCCCTGGGCTGGGCTGGGCTGGGCTGGGCTGGGCTGGGCGTGAAATTCCCACGTGCTAGGGACCCGTGTGGATAGCGACGGGCTGCCTCCCATGCACCCCTCCCCTCTGGCAGGGAGGAGGCACTGCCACCTCATGGCCCCCAACTCCACTTCCCCTCCCCTTGAGATTTCACAGAATGCTGAGTCTCCAGCTTTCTCACGTCACACTTCCTCCTTCTCCTTCTTCAGAGCAAGCCGGTTTGATTTGCACTGGATTACTCATGTAGGTGCTGGGTGGTGCTCAGGCCCCCATCAAGGAACCTGAGGGGCTTCCTTCCTTGGAGGAGCGTGATGGGGCTGCTGGAGTGTGGGTCCCAAATCCTCCAGTCACGAAATAAATGTCTGTGCTTCGTGTTCTCTGCTGGTGAAAAAGGGCTCCCTCCAGGGCGGCTGGTGTGATGCTTGCTTGCTCCATCCATCCAACTCCTTGAAAGTTAACTCTCTGCTCTCCCCCCTCCTGCCCCCGCTGATCTGCCCCCAGATCGGGCTCCAGTCTGTCTACATCATTGACGCAGGAGAGACCGCACTGGTGGAGGGACTGCGTGTGGCACCCTGGGAGCGTGGCAAAGGCGTGGCTGGCATCTTGCAGCGCTTCTGCTCTGCCATGGTGAAGGAGGAGCACCCAGAAGTCAAAGTGTCACGCCTGACCCGGGACGACAAGCTGGGCCCCAAGGATTTGAGGAAGTATCGCATCATTGCAAAACAGGTGAAGGAACCTTGCTCTGGAAGACCTGTCCCTTCCTTGGGGGGCAGAGGTGGGGGGCAGGACAAGGTATGCCAAGGAGTTTGGGGCTCTGTTCCTGGACCAGTCACACTGTTTACCCACGACATACGATGGGTGGATTCCGGGCCCCAGGGAGAGAGCCTGCTTGCCTCCTCCTACTGGGAGCGCAGACCTGAGCCCAGGGCTCAAGGCCTTGGCAGCCCGACAAGGTAAAGCCAAGGACTGAGCCCTTCAGCCCAGGCCCAGGGGCACTGCCAGCTGGCATGCTCACAAGCCCATGGGGTGTATGGCAGAGCCCGCCACCTGATGCTGCCGGTCCCCTCAGCTATTTGGGGAGGAGGCTGAGATCTCTGTTGGGCCATAAATGAGGAGGAGCAGCAGCAGCAGCAGCAGAGGGGACAGCTGTCCAGGGAGCGGTTGAAAGAATCCCTGCCGATTATTACGAGTCTCTCTCCTTCGGGGTCACAGATCCAGAAGCGACTGCAGTCACCTTGAGTTGGGGTGCGGGGCAGGGGAGGCCATGGGAGACTCCCCTCAGGTGACGGGTACAGTGGCTGCTTTGTAGGAACAACGCTAGTTCTGCTTGGACTTCCCTTAAAATGGGCATAATCCTCTTGATGCCTCAGAAGTGCAGGGAAGTCCCTCGGGGCGTCTCACAGGAGCCCCAGGGCGGGGAGGTGCCCATCTGCTGAGCCCAGGACCTCTCCCCGGATGCAGGACCGAGCGCAGCTCAGGAGGGGGTGGCGGCAGCTGTCGGCCAAGCCTGCCTCCGCCGCCGCCTGCTCCCTCGGCCGCCACTTTTCCTGCGGAGGCCTCGAAGCCTCGGCTAGGTTGCTCCTTATGGCCGGGCCCATTTCTCTCCGCGGCCTCCTTCTCATCCGTCTTGGAAAAGACCCCTGGGATCATTCAGGTGGCCGGCCTGCTCTCACGTGGGCTGCTCCTCTACTGGAGAGGGGCTGCCTGGGAAGCCCTCCCCGCCCCCTTCACCACACCTGCAGGCCTGGCTCACGGCAGCCCCTGTCCCTAAGCTGCCGGGAGGCACAGAAGCCAACTGGGGGTCGAGCCCCACCAGGACTGCTTCAGGAGAGAAAGGCAGCCCTCCCAGCCTGTTCTGGATGGGACCTGTGGCCAGAGGAAGCAGGGCCTGGTCTCCTCCCAGCCGCAGGGGTCTCCTCGAGGCAGCAAAGGGCTGCCTGCCAGAGGTGCTCCTCCGCAGGCAATGCCACCACCTGGGCTTGGTGCTGTCCCTTCCTGTTCCCTTGAAAAACCCTCCTCCACTTCCAGGGGATCCTTCTGGTGCGCTTTCAGGCCCAGGAGCTGCTCTCCCGGTTGGATGCCGCTGTGCTGGCGCTGGTGGAGGGTGGCTTCAGCCCAGAGCCTTCGGAGCTGCTCTCGGAGAACGAGGTGCCAGAGATCATTCTGAAGGAGGCCTTTCGGAGCGAAGTCCTGCCCAACCAGACCATAATCCAGGACTGGCAGCCCTTCAAGGCCACCAAGAGCAACCTTGGCCTCCTGCAGAAGAAGAGCCTCTGCTGGGTGGTAGATCAGAAGGTCCATCCCACTGTGGCCACCCTGAGCACCCAGCCCTTCTCCATCCCACTGGGCAAAGACTGGCACTACCTAAACATCGACGCCTTTGGCCGCAACCTGGCCCACCTCAAGAGCCAGCTGATCCACCACCTGCGCCTCCAGGTGCCAGCCTTGCGGGGCAGCGTCATGTGCCAGCTGTTCCTGGAGCCCCACCTGTGGCTGGAGATGGCCGCCTTCTGCCAAGTGGCTCTGGGCCTGGAGCTGGCTAAGGGGTACACTGAGCAGTACCTGCTAGAGTCAGATATCTGAGGGGCAGAGCCCCCCCCCCGAAACGCCACACCTTCCGAGCCCTGCTTTGTCTCGCCATGGCTCCTCCCTCGCCTTTCCGGACAGTCAGGCCACCAAGAGTCTGGGACGTGGGTGGCAGAGGAGAGGCAGCCCCCAGGAAGGGGCCCAGTTCATGGTGGCCCTGGGGGTCAGGGCCTGCAGCCGCAGTCTTCCTCTCAGGAGCAGCTAGTCTGGGGCAGCCCCTGGGGAAGGGTAGGATGGGCGGCCTCCCCAGCCAGCGGCCCCGAATTGGGTCCTTAGAGCTTTGGGCAGCAAAACAACCTCAGCCTCGATTTGCTCACTGCTCTTCCTACTCAGTGCTCTGGGGACGCTTCCCGCCCTGCTAGTTTGCCCTCTGGCTGATGGCCATGCGATTTATTTACTCATATTTATTTCATTTGTCCCCCGCTGCAATCCCACAGGACGCTTGGCATCTTGACAGGAGTTCAAAATGATTACAATATCCATGGTTAACATCCAGTTAAAACCATACAACATCTGAGATGTTCAAATCAGAAAATCTAAAAAGTATTAAAAAGAACAGATGTCAAGTCCCAAAGCCCTCTAGAACAGCTCTGTCTTCAACTGCTTCCAGAAGGTGGCCAACCCATCTGGTGGAAGGCCACTGTGGAGGACCCATGCAGCTACAGAAAAGCAGCACCTCTGTGTCTCCCCCGCCACCCCCCACCGGGCCCTCCAAGAGTGGGGAACCACCAGCAAGATTGAATACACTGGGCTGATTCCAGTGAGTGAGCACGGTCCAGAAGGCATCCGGGTGCCAAGCCATAAACGGCTTTATAGGCAAATGCTTTATCGGTTAGCATGCTGCATTGCACCTGGAAGCCAGGAAGCCAGTGCCATAGGCACAATGTGCTCCCACCAGTGAATGCTGGACAACACACAGGCCACTGCATTTGGGGCCAGCTGAAGCTTCTGAGTTACCCGTAAAGGCAGACCCATGCACGGCGCGCAGGAACAATCCAGCCAGGTGGTGCCAAGCGCATGAGTCGCTGTAGCAAACCCTCTTACCCCACGTAGGGCCACAACGGGTACACCAGCCAGGGCCGGGCAGAGGCCCCGTTGGTAATTTTTTCACCTGTTGCTCTAGCAGGAGCTGTGAGTCCAGGAGGACCCCTAAATCTTCAGAGGTTCGCCGTCAAGACGTGCTACTGGGGCCACCCGAGCGTCCTGATGGACAAGCAGTAACTCCTTCTTGCCAGAACTCAGTTTTAGCCTGTTCTTTCCCATCCAGCCCCAGCAGCACAGCCTGCGGTAGAGATGCAGAGCTGGGTATCATCAGCATACTGACGATATCGAGCCACAAAACAACCCATAACTCACCCAGTGGCTTCATGTAGGTGCTAAACAGGACAAGGGAGAGGACCGGCTCTGCAGCACCCCACAAGGGAGGAGCCGCCAAGCCAGCCTCTCCCCTCCTGCCACCCTGGCTGGGACCGGCCTTGGAGGGAGGAGTGGAGCTCCTGCAGGGCGGTGCCCCCAATCCCAGAGTAAGTCCCCAAGGATGCCAGGTTGATGGCACTGAAAGCTGCTGAGCGGCCTAAAAGGGACAGGGCAGGTGTGCCATTCCCATGCAGATCCCGACGAGGGTCATCCCTTGGTGCAACCAAAGCTGCTGCCATCCCATGCCCGGGCCTGAATCCTGGCAAGGATCCAGATAAGCTGTTTCATCTGGGACACTCAGTGCGGGGTGGTTTGCCACTGTTCCAACAACCTTAACTAAGAGAGGAAGGTTGGGGACCAAGCAGTAAGCTCGGCTTCCAGGGAAACGGAGACGCGCCATGGGTTCCTCAAATAGCCCCTTCTGCAGAGAAATGCCACCCACCTCCCCGACTGAGGAAATAGCCTCCCTCAGCCACCCGAAGAAGCCGCGAGGGGCAAGGGTCCCGGCTGCAGGCAGCGGAGGACATCCGAGAGAGTGCCCTGCCCACTTCCTCCGAGGTAACCAGCCAAAGAGAATCCCTGAGTACTGGGAAGTCAGGTGGGGCCAGACTCAGGTGGCAGGGAGTGACTGCTGGCACAACAGCTGAGGGGAAGCTCCTGCCATGGCCTCCTTCTCAAAAAAAGGGTTAGCCACCCTAAACAAGGCCGCCGGACAGCATCCCCCAGATGCAGTAAGAGAGGAGAAGTAGGAGTGCTTTGCTTCTCTTACCGCCACGGGGCAGGGATGAAGCCGGGCACATACCAGTTGTCCTCCCGTGCCTACGTTCTAGGCGTTGCTTCTGCAGCTTCCCCTCCAGAAGCCCTCTGAAACCAGGGAGCTGCCCAGGGCTGGCCAGCAGAGAGTGGCCATCCGGGACCACTTTCGCCAAGGGCTCAAGGCGCCACTTGTTGCCAGTGGTGAACCAGGCCCTCAAAGGTCTTCCCCGTCAGAGTGTTGAGAAAGTCCCCAAGCGTCCGTCAGAAGCCATCCTGATCCCTGAGTGTCTGCGGCTCACCGTCCAAACGGGTCAAACCCTGCAGAGGTGGATAGCCGTCAATCACTGCTGGACAAGGAAATAGTCTCACCATGGCAAAGGGGTGCTGGACATCCTCCTTGTCCAGGTCTTGAGACAACTGCTCTGAAATGAAATGCGGTGATCACCTGAGAGAACCCCAGGGAAGCCATGAACTCCTGGGCTCCACTTGACCCAGACCACCCTGCAGAGAACTTGAAGTCCCCAAAACCAAAGGTGGGGGGCTCAGCTGCCAGCTCCACCAGTAGGTCCAGGGGACCAGGAAGGGATCCGGATGGGTAGCATGGCCCGACCCAGCCCAAAGACAGTCACACACCACCTCTTTGACCCGGGTCACAAACAGGGTCTCACAATAGACCAGCCCCACCAACACCTCCAGCCCTGGGTGGGCAGATTTCTGAAAGGACGGAACCCCCACCTTCGCACAGCCAGGCTGCAGAGCACACCCCAAGCCCGCCTGCCTGTGCACCACCAACTCCTGAAGGGACATCTTCTACCTCCGGGTTCACAGGGGAGCGGCAGGTGCAGCTTTGCAGGTCTGGGGCCACGGCTGCATCCAGGCTGGGGATACGAACCCGAGGGACATGGCTGCTTCTGCTGCCCCCCACTCCCTGGCAGGAGGCCCTTGGCAACAGCCACACGGCTGCAGTGAGGGAGCCTGGCAACCGGGCTGACGTATGGGGCTGCTCCTGGCAACAGTTAATATGGCAATGTGAGGAGGGAGGAGAGGGTGGCACAAGGTCACCGTGTCCTGTGGAGGGATGGCCCCTCTCCCTGCGCCCCTCCCCAGTTTTCCCAGGTGTCACGTTCAAAGTGAGTATTGTGCAATATTAGAGGAAGCCTGTAAATACTGTAGAAAGATATCTAGAAATGCATAGTGCAGACGCTTTTGGTCCCCCCGTGCTGTATCTCTCCCTCCCTCAGCATCCCTCTTCCCCTCCTCACCCCTCTGAGCTGTGGGTTCATTTGGGGAGGCACAGGCCATCTCACCCTGAGGGTGGGGGTGGGGGGTGTGCCCCTCCCTCATAACTGCAGAGCCCCTTGCTCATTTCTAGAAATAAGTCTGGAGGCCATTTGGGAGGGAGGGGCTGCCTTCGAGTCCAGTCTGTGCAGCCTCTCGGTCTAATTCTCTGGGATGGAGTATTCTGGGCGTGCACCGCAGGGCCAGTTTTCCTCCACAGGCACTGCACGGCAGCCAGGCCACAGGGGGCTTGAAAGGGGCTTGTTCAGCTGGAAACAGTCAGAAAAAGCAAGCAGACCCTCGCAGCACCTGTGAACCAGATTTGCAGACCTTTCCCGGCCTTCCTGTCGCTCAACTTTGTTTAGGACGCAAAACAGAACAAAAAACAATGTATCTTACTGGTTGCTTGAAGGCCCACATCCAAATCCTCATCAGGGTGAAAGGGCTGTGGTTGTCAGCTTGTTTGGCGTACATAAACAGCCAATCACTTTTGAGGGGTTATGCAAAGTGCAGAAAAGGCGTAAGAAATTAAAGGCATAAGAAAAAAGAAAAGAGAATACAGCTTGATCTAGTTTACACCCACACCATTCCCCTTTCTCTCCTCGAGAGCCATCCTGGTTTCCACCATCGCCACACACCAATTCATAATTTCTCTTCTGTCCTTTTCCAGAAACCTCTTTTCTAGGAGGTCCGCCAGCTCCATCCAGCCACAACTTTCTCAGTCTGCCCCCCCTGCCCACCCACCCCACAACTCTTCCCTCTTCCGCGGCTAGTCGCTTCGGGCTGTGATCCTCTTTCCTTCTCTCTCTATGGCCAGACCACCAGATCCCGTCTCTTCTTGCTTTACGAGGTCCACCGAAGTGCTCCCTTCCCACTTAGCTCTATGCTTCTCCTGACGCATGAAAATAAGAGTGGGCAGAAGCGAGCTTTTATACGCCGGCACTTCAGCGTCTTTGCACAAATATTATCTCCTTGCAACCAACCCCCAGCTACCCTTCTATCACCATTTGCTCCTCTTAAGGTTTCTCCCTTTGGTATCTTTAGTAAGCATTCTGCCAAAGTGCACAATTTTATCTATTTGTGCTAGTTTTTCACTGATGTATGATTTGTAGTTATTTGTTCAGTTTTCCTGTCGAGCACAACTACCTTGGTCTTTGGTAGATTAGGTCTTAGATTAATATCCTCCTCACACTTTGCAGTGCAACCAGCACTGCAAATCATTCAGGCTCTTTGCCCACAACACAACACAACACAACACAAGACCATCAGAAAGAGGCGGGTCTCTTTCGTGGCGGTGTTTAAACAGAGGCAGGATGGCCTCCATCAGGGATGTCTGGTGCCTGCCCTGGGCAAGGATTTGGATTTCCACCCAGCCTCCCCGTTCTGTGACTCCAGGCTCTGCGTGCAAAACAACAGGCACATTTGTGCCCCTAATCCACGCACCTCAAACATCACCACAGGTACTCCTTACAGAGGTATCCATAAATAAATAAGAGGACATCATCATCTCCCCTTGGTTTACTCTCTGCTCACTCTCCAAACATTTGCTTAGCATACCATTTAGTCTCAGACATGCTTCACTTCCATCACGTACTCCTTTGACTGCATTCAGCAACCAAGCTTCATACGCTTTATTATACATATTTCCTAAATCATTTACTTTCTAAGTGGTCTCCTGAAGAGCAAAAATCTGGTTTGGACAACCCCTGCCTGCATTTCCCAAATTTTCTTCATGATCACGTCTTGTATCTTTTTTATCACAATTCTGCAAATGCCTTTCCAGGTGCACTTAAACTAACTCCCCGAAGTTTTTGCATTCTTTCGGTAAAAGAACAAGCATGGTATTCTTCCAGTCATCATGTACAAATGCAGTCTTTACACATATGTTAGAGAAGTCACACGGCCATAGGCAAATCACACCCTTATTTTAACATTTCTCCAGTTACATCATCTACACCTCAGGCTTAACCATTCTCAACTTTCTCACAGTTTTTATTATTTCCTTTTCATTATTCTTTTTCTGGAAGTGAACGTTAATGCAGTAATATTAAAATGCTGGATGCCAGCATTATTTATTAATTTATGTGGGATTTTGTGGGATCGGCTACCATCAATCCAGCTCCACTCTTTCACATACCATCACTCTCAAATACTCCTTCTGGCATTCCTCACTTCAACTTCATTCTGGATTTCATCACTGAGTTTCCTTGGGTTGTGTAGGTTCCTTGTTCAGTCCTTGCCTCCACTTCCAGAATAACTTCTATTTCTCTCACACTCAGTTTTTTCTGCCTCTCTTGTTCCCTGCTCTTTCTGACTACATTCTTCGCATCTTTTGCTTTCTGTGCACATTATACAATATTTTTATCGTCCTCGTTTTCTGCAGCAGCCCTTTCCTTGCGTGCCTTTTTGCTCGCCCCTGGCTCTTTCTTGAACTAACTAACAGGGCCTTCAGGGTACTTTGTATTGTAATTCTTTTCATTCTGTTCCCAGCCGCTTCCACGTCCTTTTTCTCCGCATCCGCCTTTCGTTCATTCTGTACAGAAATCAACCGACCTTCTACTAGTTATTCAGTTAGGACTAATGTGTTCTCTTCCTGTTGTTATTCTACGTCCAAAGTTCCATCATCAAATCAATCTTACTCGTAGACTCATTCATTTCCTATGTGTATGCATGCACATAAACCACATATTTGAAAGAAAGAGATGTTCTTCTAAACAAAGATTCACTAGTCCCCATTCTCATTACTTCTTGGGTCAATCAGTGGCCCAATTACATTTTCTGTACTCTTTTATTTCATTCCTGCCCACCCATTCATATCACCTAACAGGATACTTCCCCACCCCACCCTGGATTGCATTCAGTCAGAAAATAGTTGCACATTTTCCCCCAAAGTCCTCTCTGGTTCTTCTATTATCGCCATGCATTATGTCCCTATAGTTAACCAAGGACAACAAATGGCGATAAGAACAATTAAGTGACAAATCACCATGAATTAAGGAATTTAGCCTGCCCACACTAGACCCATCTAAGAAGGAGTTGCCAAACTGCAGTCTTCCTCCAAACTCCGCCCAAGTCCCTCCCTTTACTGCAGAAACAATTGAAAACCAGGCAGTTTGAATTTTGAGGTACCTCAAAGTGCTCCACTCTAAGCAACTTGTCCCCCTCGTTTTGCACCCAGGGCAGTTCTTCAAAGGGGAAGGGGGGAGCTAGCACAGACCTTCCTTGTTGGTCTCCCCCCACACAAACCCCAAAGCAACCAGACACAAAAGCAAGTGGGGCTGAGGGCAGGGGGTGAGGATGTGGGCCCCTGAGCCTGAGTCTCCAGGGCCCGTGCCTCGTCCTGTCACCGTCATCCTGGAAGGCGTTGGGTGTTGTGGCAGAACTGGGCAGAAGGGCTAGCTTCAGGTTCCAGTCCCACCTTTCCTCCAGCCTCCCTCCTCCCTTCCTCCCTCTAGCAGCAGGGCCCTGAGAGAGTCCCTGGGGAGGGAGAGGAACCGGGCCTGCTCCAGGCCCAGCCAAGCACTCCAGCCTCTGCACTATCCTGGCCAGATCCGGGGAAGATATTGTGGGAGAAATCAGGACAGCAAACATCCCCCTCCCCAGTCACCTTCCAGGGGCTTGGAGAACAATGCACCCTGCCAGTCCAACCAGAAAACATGTTAAAAATGCCAGGTATGTTGATAAAGCTGGGAATGAGCATAGGTTCCAGGAAGCTGAGCCGGCATGAGATACTGTAAGCCCATAAATGTAACGCCTTGGGAGGCAGCCATGTCTGTAGAGCGCAGCCGCTTCGTTCTCTCGATCAACCGTCGCCGTGCAGTCGCCTCATAGAACTCACCTTATTAAACACATGAGATGCTGCTGTAGCCAATCAATGTCCTTGCTGTAGTCAATCTCATGTAGGTTCTAATCTGCATAATCCTACACAGCAGGTTGCCTCCCGCTCTCTTTAGGATTGCTTTCGCTGCCTCTGGTGCCCTAAGGAAGGGTTGGTGCTTCAAAGGAATTGTGTGCTGAAACAAGCTCTTGGGGAAACTGATGAGAGACATTTCTCCTGTAACACTGAGTGCAACCTTCTGCCTTGCCTGCTTTGCTCTGCAGGTGCTGCTGGGGATTACGGCCACTGCCGGCTCTCCTATTCTGGTTTGCGCTTCCTTCGCAGGCTCGGGGAGAGGCTGGGTTTACGTGCTCCATAGGAAAGGAGTTCATCCCCCTGCCGTGGCTGCTTCCTGCCTCAAATGCAGCCCCATGTTTACAGCCCCAGAACATTTGGCTCCATTTCCTTGACCAACGTTCAGATTGCAGACACTGAACCCCTTCGGTACTGCACCCCAAATTCTCCCTTGGCAGGCTTAGACGAGAAGCCGCAGAGCCCAAAAGCAGGATTCTTTGTTCAAGGCGCCTTAGCGTGGGGGCTTCAGCAGATAACAGCCTGCTGCACGCCCCTGGCAGCATGGGTGGGATCTGGGCCACCCCAGCCCTTGTGCCGAGCAGGGTCAAGCTTGTGTCCCTGTGCAGGAGGAGCCATCTGCCACAGCCTGTGGTCACCTCACTTGCCCAAAGGTGGGTCTCCCCTGCTTTCCCCAGAAAACCTGCACGGCAGCGCGTCCCTCTGTCTGTGGCTGCCGAGGCTTCTTCCCCAGATCTTCCTTTGCAGATGCTGCTTTTGGGGAGAAGGCTCAGGGGACATGAAATGCTCCAAGGCAGCAACAGCTCAGAAGATGTGGTGTGACAGGCAGGGGCTGTAAGGCCAGTCCTGCTCAGGCAGAATCGGGACCAGCCCTTTGCTGCTCGCCTTCACTTGCTGCCCCAGCCTCGCATCCCTGGTCCCCTCATGCCTGGCCAGCAGCCTTCCGGGCTGGGGAAGAGGCTTCCAGCAGCCTGCTCAGTGCAGCCACTCAGTGTTTATGAGAAAAAACTCTGAGCACCCCCCCCCCCACTTCTAGGTTTTCCCCTAGAGCCTGTGACTCCCAAACCCGCAGCCAAGTGAACACACCAAATGCCACTCTTCTTACAGTGCTTTCTGGACGGTATTGCCCGATCTTTTGGAGGCCATCAGAAGAGAGGGCCTCTGCTTTCCTTCTGCTTTGAAGAACTGACTCACCTCTGGAGCTGGGCAAACCCTCTTTCCTTCCACCCCACCCAGGGCTGGTCCTGTGGCAGCCCCCCCCCCCCAAGCTCCAGAACCCAGGAGTTTGGACAGAGACTCCCCCTATCCAAGGAGAGCAGGAGATCAAACTCTCTAGCTTTTATTTAAAATAACATGAACTTGGGGTGGGCGGAGGAGGAATGGACTCAGCCATTCGTTCTTGGACCTCCCCTTGCATTTGCTTCCCCACTACCCCATCAAAGGAATTGGCACCACAAAGTGAGCACTTGAGGGGAAGGAAATCATATGGGAAATGCAGTGCCTGCAAACCTCAGTGCTTAGCCCTGGAGGACCCTGTAAAAGCCCTTTGACCCCAAACTCCCAAGCCCCTCCCTTGACTAAGCCTCCAGCTGGGCCACCCCCACCAAATGAAGGTGCTGCAGACCCCTCTGCTCAGCCAGCCGAATGCCCTCACTGCCCTCGTCCCTCTGGAATCTCCTGGCCAAGAAGGCCAGCCTGGGGGGTCCTGGGAGAAGGGCTCCCAAGCCAGGCTGTCCATGCTGGGCCCCTTCTCTCAATCCAGGCATCCAAGAGGAAAAGAAAAATCTGTTTACTTACACAGATTTAACTCTGACCAATTCCAGATGATCTTACGTAATAAACATTGAAAGCAACGTTCCTGGGCAGGAACTGTGAGTCCAGGATGACTCCCCAGATTGCACACCCGCCTTGATTGGGGGAGTGCTGCCCCCTAGAAGGTTACAGGTGGAAGTGGCCCAGGACCAGGGTCCCAAAGTTCCACGGCCACTGGGTCTTGTCACATTGAGCCTCAGCCAGTGGTTTCATGCAGAGGTTGAGTAGGAGGGGGAAGTATAGCGTCCCGTGGCACCCCACAAGTCGGAGACCATGGACTTGGCCTCCCCTCCACCACCTGATCAGAACTGATTGAAACTGGCCCTAGAGAAAGGGGGAGAATCACCATAACATGGTGCCCCCCAGTTCCTGCAACCCGTGATTGGCCCTCCTGAAAATTACCAGAGATCAAGGAGCACAAGGACAGAGGCACCAGCTCCATCCTGGCTTTGCGGAGGTCATCAACAAATGCAGCCAATGCCATCTCTGTGCTCTATCCTGGCCCTGAACCCAGCTGGAATGGATCCAGGTAACCTGATACCTCCAGGATCCTCTGGAGTCGTTGCCTGAGCACTTTCTTAACAACCTTCCCTAAAAAGAGAAGTTGGAGAATGTTGGGCAAAACTGGAGGGGGCACAAAAGGCTGAAAGCATTTAAACTAGGACACCCCCCCAAGGGTCATGAGGGTTGTGCAAACATGTATACATCCGCATAAGCGCGCTGTGCGTGCTCCAGCATTTACCTAGCTGGCAGGAGAGAATTTATGTGGCCAGGGTATGCATGTAAGCACGCAGGGTTGGGGAGTGGAATGGAGAAAGGCTGTCTGGAGCAACTGATGTGTATGGATGGGGGTTGCCTTTGTATGTGAAGGGGGATCCAGATCCCTAGAGTTTCTACATCCAAGCAACCTTCTGGATAGGAACAACATCCAGGAAACCTGGGATAAATCCCCGTCCTTGAAGGAATGCCATCTCGGAAGAGGCTTATGAGCAAGGTGAGTGCCCAGGGCCAGGATGGAAGGGTTTACAAGGTGGAGAGAGATGCCCTGCAAACACAGAAGTATTCCATGAGGGGGAATTCAGAGCAGATAAAGAGAAGCTGCTCCTTACACTGCAGCACCTTTAACCATGGAGCTGATGGGCACGGTGGCCATCAACATGGAGGGCCTTTAAGACAACTCACTAAGAGCAACAGCTCTCAGTGTGTTTCGCCCACAATGGAGCCTTATTGGCCAGGTTGCTCTCAGCACTAGTGAGGTGGTAAAACAGGTTGCAGCTACTGCTTATGCGCGGCAGCCACGGCTTATTTTCCTGGCCTAGCTGACGGCATTGTTAGAATTGGGGAAAGGCAGGGGGCGAGGCAGATTAAGCCTGTATGCCAACCCTTGAAAGAGCAGAGAAGGCAAAGCTGTATTCCTACTGCCAAGTCACGCAACAGGCAAGAAGCAGGATCGAAACTGACCCAGCTTAACCAATATAAAAGTGGATCCCTTAACCGATCTGGTTGCTGGGAACCCGAAGCATAGTGCTCAGAGGGGAAAGGAATGGACGTCCCGCCCCCCCCGCCCCCCCCCCCCCGTTAGTGACCGCTCCGTGGAAGCCCTGGCAGAGTCTTTCGGATCCACCTGCTCAGTGATCCCTCTGCAAGGAGAAGCAGCACTGCTGACCTGTCCCCCAACCCTCCACCCCGCAGTTGCCTGGCTGTATCTTTATCCTGGACGCCCCTTTAAAGCCCCTCTCCCCCACTCTGTTGCGGTAAATTTAGCACAACGGGTCTTCGCCTCGCTCTGCGAGCACCGTGACTCATTCTCTGCAGCCGTTTCCTGCGTCAGCGGATCCAGGAGGGGGAGGAGGCAGCGACCACGAATGTGATGACCGGCGGCGAGGGGGCTGGGTGGGCAGCCTCCAGCTACGACACAGCCGCACACCGGGCTGGGTGGGGCGGAAGCGGGTCGGAGCCGTCTTTCTTTTGCATATGGCGGCGGGATGGACCCGCCCCGTGGCCTCCAGAGCAAAAGGCAGAGACGCGGCCCTCCATGGCTCGCCCCACTTCCCCGGCACGTCCTCTCCGGCAGCGGCTAAACCTCCTTTCTCGCCCGGCCCCAAAACGAAGCGAACCCGAGGCGCTGCTCGCGCGGGGAGGGCCGCGCTCTTCCACGGGGGGCAGCGGGGCCGGCGGGGGGGAGGCGGGGAGAGAAGCGGAGGCGTCATTTTGGCACCTGCTTCTGGCGGACTCTTGAGCCCTACTCGGAACTTTTGCTCCCCGCCCGCTTCTAAGAGATGACTCCCGACCTGACCCGCGTTCTCCAGGGGGCAGGCGGGCAGGCAGGCAGGCCGGCCGCGAAAGGCGATGCCGGAAAACCATCTTCTTTTTCACGAACCTTCATTATCCGTGACTCATCCCTCTTTCTCTTCCAGCCGCCGCCCCCACCCAGTACCTGCAGTGATCTGGAAAAGCGTTCCGGGGGGAGGGCGCCCAATGCCTGCTGTTGGGATTGGAGCTGCTCGCCCCCCTTGCAGTGGGACTCGTCGGGCGGGCGGGCGGGCGGCTGATAACAGCTGAGGCGCACAAAGAGGGCGGCGTATGATTCACCGCTTCCTAGAGCAGGAAAACAAGAGCTGCGTGGCGCAATGGAGGGAGGGGGAAAATAGGAGCCAACTTTGCCCTCGCACTTCATCCGGCCTGAATTTCACCGTTATATACCACTACTACGTGGCGGCTTTCCTTCCTCTCGAAGACGCGCACCTTTTCGTCTGCGCAGCGCTTAGCCGCTCTTGGCTGATCCTGGGAAGATACGCAGGATCGGCTTAGTCAGCGCTTGAATGGAAAGGAAGCAAACAGCCCGGAGAAGGGAGGGCAGGGGACGGCTTCCAGGGGATTGCCAAGAAAACGCACGGGTATCTCCTTGAAGCCGAGGGAAGTCAAGGGACGCTGCCTGGTCTTGAGTAATCCTCCACCGCTCTACTGCGGGAGCGCAGTTTCCAGAGGTTAGCGGGCGTGATTCTGCGGGGTACTGGAACCCCGACCAGTGACACATCTCTAAAACAGCCACGGGAAAACCATTTCACAAGGACCAAAGGGGAGAGGGCAGGAGGACTCCCCAAGGAAAGGCTAGGGCAGCGGGAGGGCGGTCTCCCCGGGCAGCGCCCTCCGACTCTCTCGGGATTGCGACCCCCGCTCTCCAGGGCGCGGGCCCTGCTCCGCCGGGAAGACCGAAGGGCCGGAGGGGCGGGAGCTCTCCGAGGTGCTGAAAGGAGCGACCGCGTGTTCCAGTGGTGAAGCGGCCGGGCAAAGCCGCTGCGAGGCGCGCTGCTGCCGGCTCAGGTTGCGGGATTCTGGAAGGACGCAGTCCCCGAACCACGGGAACGACCCCAGACCAAGGCTTGGGCCGAGGGCGGGAGAGAGCCAAGCGTCCAGCGGACAGAGAGTGCCCGCAGCTCCGCACAGCGGCAAGGGAGTCTCCTGCCAGCGAGGCTCTGGATCCAAATCAGAGGAGCAAAGTCCTGAGCAGGAAGGAAAGGGGTCATTTGGCCAAGGATGGCATTAAGGCAGCTATGGGCGCCGAGAATAGTTTGCCACTCTACTCTTTGGAATCAAAAGAGACATCGCATTCTGGAAAACTTGCAGTGTTTCCACAAGTCGGGGCAGAGGAGGAAGAGCAGGACTGGCAGCACTAGGAGGGTCTTGATGAGATCCAGCGCCCCACCACCACCACCACCACCACCACCGTACTCTAGGTGGGCCAGACCAGTGCTCACCCTGGGCATGCACTAGCTCTTCTTCTGACATACAAATTGGCCCCTTTGTAAGACTGCCAGCAACATCAGATGCCAATGGAGGAGGGGTGCCAAACTGTAGCTGCCAGGCTGCTCTCCTGGAGAAGCAGGTTGCTTGTCAGTGAGCTGTGGGTGGGGTAGTGGCCCTGACTGAGTACTCTGCCAAATCCACCAAGACACCCGTGGTCAGCTTCCCACACACACCCTAGGTTCAGTCTCACCATCCTCTCAGCTCAGACCATTGCAAATGGCAGACATGCACACAGACGTAAGCAAGGGGGCTTTTGCCCTCACATTGAAGAGGCTATGACTGGGTGTTGGACAGGGGGGTTCTCCACCACTGCCAAAATAGGCCTTGCCTGCTTCTTCTGTGGGTGGTTTAAAGCAGGGCAACTCAGGGCAGTCTATTGTTGGAGGGTGGAGCAAATGCACATGAAGGCCTGACCAGTCCTGGGCCCCCAACTGGTGGTAAGAGAAGAGCTCTTACAGAAGAGCCAGCCATACAGATAACAAGGTGACCTCAAGGCAAACTCTTACATTCCCACTCCTTTATTTCCAGTTGTCCTCAGTTCAGTTCACTTTATCACAGGTTCTCACCTTACCTGCCCCCCACTTTCACCCTGACTTTAGTGGCAGTTCGTCCACCGCATCAGGGGACCTGCTGTCCCATGACATGCTACGCCTTACACAGAGTTGCACCTGCAAGAAGGGGCTGACACCCCACTTGCCTTTCCAGCCCGAATCCTGACCCCTCTGGCCCTCTACAAGCAGAGACGCCCCCCTGAGGCCCTGGAGAGGCAGCCTCTCGGGGCCAGCACAGACCCGCTTTGCCTTGCCTTCCCGCAGCAAGCACACAGATCCCCTGCACTGCTGCAGCCACGCCTGAGCCTGGCCCATCTGTCCTGGCTTCCCTGTCCCCCCAGCCCGCCTGGGACCCCTACCCCCACCCCCTGCCCCCCACTGCTATAGAGCCACTCCAAGGGAAAAGGCTGGTTGCTATTTCATCATCTCCCCTGTCGCCTGGCTCCTCCACAGCCCACTTGTGAGTCACCACCACCCCCATACAGTAGCAGTGCTCAGGCCCACTGCCACCCCGCAGTCACCTGACGCCCAGGCTGGGAAGGAGAGAGGGCGGGCATCGGCCTTCTCCAAACAGGCCAGGCAGGCCAGCCCAGTAAGGGTCCAGCTGCTGAAAGACAGTGGATACTCAGCACCAACTTCTGCCTACTTCTTCGGCAATCAGGAACTCCTCATATCAAGGGCGCCACTAGTCAGAGGCCTCCAAATGTTCCCCCAAGGACTTTAGGTTACTACCCCAGCCAGCACTTCCCTTGGTTGGAGATGGGGTCATGCCCAGGGATCTGGAGGGCCTGAGTAACAGGGGCCCTTGCCAGCTCCCGGCCTGGGAGGCCAAGGACTGCTATGGGTCAAGACTCTGGTCCACAGGGATGCAGGTCTTGGCCAGGCCTGATGATAACGTCAGAAGGCCCAGGAAGCCCCGGAGTGCAAGCCCTGTTCCGTGCAAGGACCAAAGGATGGTGTGCAAGACCCATGTCTTGCTCCAGTCCCAGGTCCCTGCCTCCCTTCAGTGGCACCCAAGGCAAGGTGCCCCCCTCCAACAGCCCCATGGAGATGGTTGAAAGAAGCCTAAGCCAAGAAGCTGAGGCTCCCCACAAGTGCTTCCTTCCCAGCCCCAAATGCCGAGAGTAGATTATCACTGGCTGGAAGCGAGGCTGAGCCCTTTCTCAGGTGGCCTTGCGGGCACCACAGCCAGGTCCGATAAGCGGAATGTATCCCACCCCATATACATGACTCCCACACTGGGGGCCCTTCCCTCCCTCCCTCACACAGCACAGCACAGCAAGAAGCAGGTTCTGGACCACAGCAAACAGGCCCCAGCCTCTACCCTTTCAGGGATTAAAGAAAGGGCTTGTTCTGAGCTGAATCCGCTCCTGCTGCAGAACCAGAGTCACCTGAATGTTGCCCCAGGCCTCTGACTCATGGTTTTGATTTAGCCACCGATGCCTGCTTTCTGGCCCAAAAATAGGCTTCACAGGGGCTGCTATTCTGGGTGGGTGCAAAACCATAGCTGATGGATTTAGGAAGAATTTCCAGGCTCTAAAAAGGCTGGCGATGCATCTTCCCCATCGCTCCCTGTGAAGCGTTTGCTCCTATGACAGCGGCTGCATTGCTGCTGGGCACCACAACAGTGATAGAGATGGCAGCACCCTTGGGAAGGGGCACCCTAATGTGTGTGCCCTGGGAGGGGGAGCAGTCTGAGAGCAGGTGGCTTCTCATCTGCCAGTTGGGAAAGAGACCAAGACTGTAGACCAAGGCCAGATGGGCAGGCAAGCAGCACCCAAGGAGGCAGAGAGGCGGGGGGGGGGGGGGAATAGATGGGAAGAATGCAGAGCAGAGGAGGAGGGGGCAGGGGAAAGCAGGGAGCAGGGAAGGGGTCTTCAGCACTGGAGGAAGCAAGGCTTCCAAACTGGGAGGCTGGCCCCGAAGGCAGGACTGGGGCCCCTGCTCAGGGAAAGCAATGAGCTCGAGGTAGCCCTGCAGCCCAAAGGAAGGAGACAAGCCCCTTTTGTACAGAGTTGGCCTCAGCAGCAGGGGGGGAATGGGACCCTGTGTCTAATGGAAGTGGCAGGCATTTGGGGCAGGAGTGGGGCTTATTGCCCCTTGCAGAAGCCTTGGGGGAGCCCCATCTCTGACAGGGATGAGTCCAGGCCCTGTCCCAGTCTCCTTCTCGGCCCTATTTTGAAAGAGCAAGTGAAGACGACGGGGAGAGAGCTGCAAACTGCTTCATGAAGTTTCTCACGCTGCTGCACAATCCCACCCTGCCCCTTTTAAGGCCCTGGGAGGGAAGAAAACTGCCACCCTGGGATCAGAACTCCTGTTCCCACACCCCGGGAAGATATTGCCTTCTGCTGGAAGTTGCAGATCTGTTTTCTTTTGTACCTGTTTAAAACAACAACAACAACGTTGTGGGCTTCCTGATCTCTCTCCCCATTTCCATGGTGGTGGTTGAAGGTCGTTAGGCAATATAGTGACTAGAAAGCCAGAAGTCATCTATTGCTGCCATTCACATCCACCACTACTACCCCTTCTGTCCACCCAATGCATTTCCATTCTCCCAGCCTCTCTCTCTCTTCCCCACAGTTTCTCAGGGCTTGAGCCCCACTCCACGTTGGGCTTGGTGGGTTTACTGAGCACAGCAGAATTATTGATGGAGAGCTCCTTGTTGCAGCCTTGATTTACACCAGGCAGGAATCCAGCCCTTTTGATTCATTCACACAATCAGTGCCTTCTGCTGCAGGAGTGACTCACTCTCCAGGCATCAATCTAAACTCTGACAGCCCGGAAATCCGGCATTAGCCCCCGGGAGGGAGCAACTCATTCACTAGGAGAAAGGATGGGAAATGGCCAAGGAGAAGGCATGTGTGCCTGAGTGGCACTTACAGGAGGAAGAGGGCTGTGAAGCTGGGGGGCTGTGGCACGGAGCACAGGCAGGTCTCCATTCTTTTAGCCTGTGTCTCCTGTGCATGCTGACTGCTGGCGGGGGGGGGGGGGGGCAGGGGCGAGGATGCAGAGGGAGGATTAGTCCCCCCACAGAGCTGCTACCACGGAGGGTGTGGCCAGACACCAAAAAGACTGAGTTGGCCAAAAGAACTGTTGAGGGAGGAGCATGTTTATTTTTACCTCATTCCTTAGATCTCAGAACTCATTCCTAAGTATCAAGCTTTTAGCCCCATTGCCCATTTCCTCATCTTCCCACAGCTCCACCCTAACCAATTCTCCATCTGCCTCTTCCCACAGCACAGTAAAGAAGTAAAGAAATAAACAAACAGCGTTGGTATTCCTTTTGGCCATGAACTTTTTCTTCCCGGTTGGTTGAGAAGAACATGGATGCTCCCTTGACATCCAGATGTAGCAGAAGAAATGAGCGTTTGCCCCTACGCTCAAGAGCCGAGGGTGGGAAAGAGTCAGCCGGTGGGCACTGCAAAGCTTGCAAGCTCAGAATCTTCCAGCAGAAGCATTTCAGAAGGTTCTGCTGCAGAATTCCATGAGGTTTTCTGCTGGTGCTGCAGAGAGGCAGGCACCTTGGCAACACCACAGGGCATCTGAGAGCTGGAAGGGGCTCTCTGGGGGCCCAACCCCCTGCTCGGGGCAGGAATCCAAATGAAAGCCTCCATTTCTTTGGTGCTTGGGCCACCATCCACTGGCCCTTTTTGTGGAGTACGCTTGTCTAAGATTCCGTGAATCCACCTTCCTGTCACTTAGATCACAACTCTGTCCTGCATTCTGGAATGATCAGAACAGGCCTTGTCTTTTTTCTATGTGACATGCTTTCAGTAGTTGAAGAGTGCCACCATATCCTCCCTCAATCATCTTTTCTCAAGGCTAAAACATTTCCAGCCCTTTCTTTGCAAGACTTTGCTTCTCGTCCTCAGCCTTGGTGGAGCTGTTTCAGTTTGTCAGAATTCTTCCTAAATGATGGTGCCTCCTTATGTGGTCTGGTGCCTGGGCTTGTTGACTGGGAATACACAGCGTGCTGTGTGGGCAAAGGAGGGGGCACAGGCCTTGAGTTTCTCTCTGGGCTTCCTAGAGGCATGAGGTTAAAAATGATCCTCCAGCTGGGTAGGACTTCAATCCTTCCAGCCCTTGGCCTGCTTGTCCTCTGGCTACAGGGCACCAGGTTGGGGAAGGCTGGACTAGGTGGACCTGGGTCTTCTAGAAGGACTTTTCTTGTAGGAGGGTGGTGGCATAAGTCTATTGTATCTGCCAGTGTTTGGAAACATCTGGTTTCCTAATTCCAACTGGTTGTATGACTGACCATTCCTTCTTATACCACAGAGGAATACAATGACTCTTTGAAGGAATCCTTCATCTCCAGTGCTGCAGAGACAGTCTCACTCCCAGTCACCTTCCTTGAAAGGAACATCCCAAATAAGCCTTCAGTGTTTTATGTCCTTCTCTAGTTTCAATCACCAGATTGAAAGTTCCTGAGATGTAAACAGACAGCTTGTGGGAGTTGAAACTGCCCCATGTGGAACAAGCCAGATGATTGTCCATGAGAAAGGAACAGGCCCACTACGGCTCCCTCCTGCAAACACACCCTATGCTGGCAACCAAGGAGGAGAAGGGGGACATGGACCACAAGGAAGGGAGCGAGACTGGGTGAGCACGGAGGACTCCAGCATCGCCTGGTGTTTGCTAAGCCCTCCATCGCAGTTTTGAGGTGTGGTGTGATAAATGCAGACATCACAGCTACCTTCACCCCCAAGGACACGAAAGAGAGAATGGGAGGGAAGAGCCGCCGGGACTGCAGGGAAAGGGGAGGTGACTCACCCTCTCCTGAAAGTGCCCTCGAAATGCCTAACGACGCCCCTCCTCGCAAAGGCCTCTCACTCTGGATACCAAAAGGAGTCACGCCTGAGGGGCGAGGGCAGAGAGAGCAGGCAGGAAGAAGAAACGAGGCGAGACCGGGAGCTGAAGGTAAGCACGGGCGGGCCGGGTGGTTATGCGGCGGTAGGTAGGCGCGGCGCGGCGCGGCGCGGCGAAACAGAAGGCTTCGCTGCCCCGCCTGCTCAGGGCACAGGTGAAAGGCGCACCGGGGGAGTGCGGCGCAGAGGTACAAGAGCCACAGCGTCAGCCCGAGGTCTCCGTCCTGTTTCCTACGGGCTCAGGAGGCCTCCCAATAGCGCGCTTGGCACGCGGAACACGGAGTGCACGCAGAGGTGCCTCAGCGCGCGTGCCCCCAGTTCCGCCCCGCCCGCGCATGACCGCAGATGCTTTCCCCCCGGCCCGCCGCCAGCTTTCCAGGAAGACGGGGTCTTCGCAACGCCGACATGATTCGAAAGAAACCGCGGCTCTGTTTCTTGGCCCGGGCACGGGGGAAGCCCCTGTGAAGACCTGGAAGGAGTTTCCCCGGGGGCTCCCTGGGTCTGTGCCCCTCCCGCCCTTCAGTCCGAGCGCCTCATTCATTCACCGAGTCCGCGCCTCCCCTCTCCTGCGGCTTTCCCCTTCTCTGCTGCTCCCGTTTCAGCTCTTCATTCATCCACTGCACTCTCATTCATTCAGCCGGGCAGGCAGGCAGGCAGGCAGCCATTCACTCGCTCACTCCACGGGCTTATTTCCGTTTCGCGCAGGCGCGGGACTCCCCTCCAATCCTGCTCGAATTTTATGAATGAACATTGACGTCAATAGAGCCCCCCACGTGGGCCGGGCTGGAAGTACAAAAGCGGCCGCCCAGCCCCGCCGCTGTTCAAGGTACTGAACGTCTATCCAGCGGAGAGAGCGGCGCCCGAGAAAGGCAGGCAGGCGGCGGCGGCGGCGGCGGCGGCGGCGGCGGCGGCGGCAGACGCGCGGACCGGCGAAAGGGTGGGGCGTGCAGAGTCCCCGGCGGCGCAGCTACACCCCAGCCGACAACGCGCCCCTCCCCCAGGACCACAGAGAAGCGTCGGTGAGAGTTGGCGGGTGGGCGGGAGCGCCCTCCCAAGAAGAGGGGTAGGAAGAGACAGCCGCCCCCCCCCCGGCCTCGCCCATCCACGGAGGTGGGGGGCTGCTGGTGGCGGGGAGAGGAGAGCGAAGCCACGTCAGAAGAAAGCCGGTCGGCGAGGGTGGGAGAGCCCGCCCGAGGGGGAACCAGACCGCCGACCCTTCGGGAGACGGACAGGGCTGGGGCAAGGGGAAAACTTGCGTCACTCCGGAATTCAGGCGGGAGGGACACGGATGTATAAACCTAGCTGACTCGGGTGCGAGGGAGAAGCGGGGGAGGGCCCAGTGAAAGGTCTCGATCGCACTGTTGTTTTCTGAAAAGCAGGACGGAGGAGTGCGAGGCAGAGGGGATGCCTCCCAGGGGTCTCCGAGGAGAATGGGGTGGCTTCGCTCAGTTTGCGGGAGGGCAAACATTGCGGAAATCGCCAAGGCTTTTTAAAAGGAACATCAGTACGACTCAATCCAATCAGTATGGAAGGGTTTCGGGTGCGGCTGAGAGGTCGAGGGGCCGAAGACGAGCCTGGATGGCTGCAGGAGCGTGCGATGAGGAAGGGTGAAAGGAAGCAGGCGGGGAAGGGGAAAGTGAAGGGGAGGGGGCCAAGGCTGCGGTTCCCCAGCACTCCCTGCCAGCAGGGGCGGTGGGTGTGGGGACTGCAGAGCGATCTGCCGCTTCTGCTGCTACTGCTGTTGCGCTGCTGGGGGAAGGGACGGCTGCTCCTTTGCCCCTTCCAGACAGCCACCTGCACCGGTAGCTCGGGGCGGGGGCAAGGGGGGGTGACAACTGGGCCAAGGGAAGCAGGAGCTGCTCGTTCCAAAATTACTTGAAGGAGGCAGGGGCAAAGGGATCACACTGAGCCTACGCCACGTCCATCACCGACGCCAGGAACCAGGTGAGGCAAAGGAGAGCCCCGTCCCATGAAAGGAGGATTTCGTTCTGTTGGGGGGGGGGCAGAACGTCCCCTCCCAGATGATTGAGCTGAGAGAACGAGTGACTGGAACGGCTTGGCAAGAGACAATAATACTGCCAGCAGTGATTCACTTCATACAAGAGCCACCCCCACCTCCGCCAACACACTCCATGGAGAATGCAGGAGGTGTCAGTGTACTCAGGGCCCACGGGCGGGGGGGGAGGTGCCATCTTCCTTGGAGCAATGCCTCTCTGTGGCGCAGGGAACAGGAAGACTTTGGCACTCCCCAGCCTCCAGGATCCTTGCAGCCATTCCGTGGCCGTTCTTCTGAGTGTCGCTCAGACCTTGGAGGCCTCCTGCCTAGCCTTTTCCCGTGGCCAGCCCTTGTGCGTGCGCACAGGCAGAAGGCGTTTGGACAAAAAGGGCCAGGGGAGACTGCTTGGTGGCAGGCGTGGGGTATGCCCTCCCAGAGCCAGCCCAAGATTTACGTGCAGTGCAGACTGCACCCCTCTAATTGTGCAGCTGGCAGAAATTGCTCCAGCCAACCTTACCAAGCAGCTAGGTGGTATGGGGTGGTATGAGAGAAGAGGTGGCCCTCTAATGGGGGAGCCAGGGGGGCAGAGGGCCCAGCCAGCACCTTCCTTCGTGGTTCTGGGGCTCGCAAGAGGTCACCCAGGGTCTGTTGCTTCTGGGTCCCGTCACGCTCTGACCGTCCCCCTTGTCTGTCTCCCCCCCACACAGATCATCCAGCTTTGCATCACGATGCTTTGGCCCCAGTCTCTCCGCAGCGGTGCTTGGCTTCTTTCTCTCTGCCTCTTAACTCAGTGCCACCACCAACTGGCTGCCCCCCTTTCTCAGGGGCTGGAGGGCCACTTGGGTGAAGCTCAAGAAGAGCCCAACAAAGAAGCACCACTCCGTGCATGGCCAGAGATGGGCCCCAATGCTGGGAACCAGAAGGGCAGCAGAGAGGAGCTTTTTCAAGACATGGATCCCAAGGCCCTTGCTGCTGTCCTCCTGCAAGCGCTTCAGATCACACCCCAGGACTCCAAGGAGTTACCCCTAAGCCCCAAACCCAGTGCTAATGAGGAACGAGTCCGGAGTGAGACCAAAGGCTCTAACGTGCAGCCAGGGAGACAGCAGGGCTGGCAACCCAGAGACCAACCACAAGAGAAGGAGGCAAAGGAAGCTGATGAAAGCATTTCTGACCAGCGGGAGATAGAGAGCCTGAAGTCCATGTTAAAGGAGCTGCAGCACTACGGCCCCACCAATAAGAGAGAGGAACCTTCTTACAGCCGTCCAACATCCCCCTCTGAGCCTTCCCAAGGCACCCACCCTGACGACATGCTCAAGGAACTGGAAGAGTACCAGCAACTCAAGAGCAACATTAAGCGCAAGGCACCACTCCATGAGTCCTGGGCTGGAGCCCGGAAGCTGAGACAGCAGCAGCACCTTGAACATCAACTCTTGCAGCGTCGCTATGAGGAGCTGGCTGAGAGCCGGAGGCAGGCTGAGGAGGCCCGCCGGGCTGCGGCTGAGGAAGAACGCCTGGCAGACATGGCCTCTGATCTGCTCCTTCAGTACTTGCTGAAGGATGGAGAAGAAGATGAAGAGGGACAGCAAGGGGCCAATGCCCAGGAGGAGTCCGAGGAAGAAGGAAGCAAAGGGACCTCCCTCCTCTTTGAAGATGTGGAAGACAATGTAGCTGAAGACAAGAGGTCCAATGAGACCCCAGAGGTGGAGGATGATGAAGACATAGACCCTAACACCATTGATCGCTTAATCGAATTGTCCAGCAAGCTGCACTTGCCCGCTGATGATGTCATTGATATAATTAATGATGTTGAGAAGAAGAAGAAGGAAGAGGTGCCTGAGTCCAACAGCAAGAGCAAACTGTTGGTGGCTCCATTGCACAGCAAGCCCAAGAAGACACCTCCTTACCCCAGTGCTCACCAAGAGGCCCATCCCATCCCCAAGACATTCTACCCCCCTGCCTTTCAGTCTTACCACCACCTCCCTAAGCAGGAGGAGGCTGCCTGGAATGAGGTCTTGAAAGGTAATGAATTCCCTGCACCCAAGCGGTACCAGGCCAAGGACAGAAGTACCAAGATCTCCAACCACATCAGCCCCCGGACTTTCCAAACTCCAGTCTACCACCACTACCACCACCTGCCTGGCCCCATGGTGCCACGGGATGGCTATTATGACATCCAAGCCCATGATGAGGACCTGGAGAACTACCTGGAGAGCCTGCTGATGAAGCACCCCAAAGTTTTCTAGTGAAGGTGGCAGCTGTTGCTTCTCCTCCCACTCCTTCCCCACCCAAAGAAACTTGGCCACTCACAGTGTTTCTGACATAAATCTGGGTTCTTGCATGATTCAGGAGAACCAAGTCTCCCCACCTAGCGAAAGGTCCCAATAGACAATGTCCAGGTGCAGCCAGCTACTGGTGGCATCAAGGAAAGCAAGACCTTCCCTTTCATCTGATTTCAGACAGCTGCCCTCCACTGGGTCAAAGGAGAGCTTTCTTTCCTCAATATCCAGTTTAAAGGACCCTCTCCCGTGAGACCATTCCCCAGAGGCACTGTAAGACCCCTGAAGGAACTGCAGCAAGAGACCTTTGCAAGAGCAAACAGGACAAATCACAGGCACTTTCTTCCCAGGGCAGCTTCAGGTGAGAATGCCAGTTGTACCATGACTCCTTGGAAGCTCTTGGTTAACCTTCCCACCCTGTTTGGCAGAACTCTGAGAAATCCACATTTCATAGCACTCCCAGAAAGAAGTTTCAGAAAATAATTAGGGGAGAGAAGAGGTGGAGGTTATGTGCTACAGCCCCCAAGTTGGTGGTGACAACAAAGGCTGCCCACTGGGGCTCAGCATCAACCTTCCAAATAATCTCTATTCACTTACCCTCCCATGCCCAGGACAAACTCCTTTGCCTCCTCCCCCCCCCCCCCGCAAGTTTAGCAAGGCAAACAAGCAAATCTAGATCACAAGAATGTCCAGGATGGGGTGGGGCTGATCCTGAAGTATGGATTGAAGCCTCGGTCAATTCCAGTTAGCTCTAGATGGCGACTTTGAGGGGCAGGGGGTATATTCTGTCTTCAGGAGACAAGGATAGAGCAGCTGATTAGGTCAAATTCTGGACCGCAGGCTTCCCTGAAACACAATTATTGGGCTGGGGGGGGATGTCCAATAGAACAGCCTGTTACCCGAGAACTCACTACCTGCTTTTTATCACAGCCTAATTAATGAGGATAAGTCAAGTCCTGTGAGTCTTACGCTGTAGACTCTCTATGCTGGCTACAGTCACACTCAAACCAACGTGAAAACTACAAGAGGCTTAAGGAACAGCCAGTTGGGATCCTTTTCCCTTGGATATTCCAAGGTAGCAAGAGAGTGCCTTAGGAGCACAACTCGAGCCTGCTCACTCAAGTCGTTGGGGTCCATTTACACTTTCTCCCATGCACATCTGCTTTTTCTACTTAGCAGAGAAAGGAATTGCAAGAATCAGGTGAGAAGCAAACCAGGTTTTCCAGACTGGTTGAAGGGGCAGGAAGTAAGGCTGGCTAAGGAACGGCCTCAAGGCCTCAGCAGCATCCGCTCATCGGCTCTGGATGCTCTTGTGTTCCATGATGAGACGTCCAAGATGACGTTTCCTCACAGAGTTTAGATCCTGCCTCCAACTTTGCCCTCGAAACAGGCCTGCCCCATCTTAGAGGGGAGAGTCCAGGACCACGTTCTTACTGGTGATTTATACTATCAGCCCCCGCCCCCCGCCCCCGCCTTGTGGAGGTGGCAAAAAGCCTGTCTCATGACTGAGGCAGCAGCACCAGGAGGGTTGGGCGGGCAGTGCGAACCACGAAAGAGGGGAGTGCACAGCCATGATCCCCAGCAGAAGACAGCTGCTCCTTTTCTCTTGCGTCTGTTCTTGAGGTTCTTTTTCTTTCTGGCTCCCACTTTGCAGAGTTGCTCAAAAGGACACCCTCCTGGCTGCTGGCAATCTGGGAGAGCAATGCCAGGCTGCCTTACCCAGCTCTAGAGCCTTTCTTCCAGCAGAAGGTTGACACCAAGGAGTCATGTGACCACTACGCTGGTATTCTGCACCCAGAACCAAGGGACCCTCCAAGGGGTGGGGAGGCTGGGCTTGAGCATGCTTTAGTACACCTGCTTGTGAACATTCATGACCATCCAAAGCTGCCTGCCTGAGGGATCTACCTGGGTGAGCAACAGGAGGCAAATAAGGCCGTGGCAAAGGCAGCAGTTTGCACGTGTGTAAGAATTTTCCACTGACATCAGTCCTAGAGTGTGCAAGTTTCTTCAATTTGTGATGTCCAGTCCTGTAAAAACAAACAGAAAAGTTGTTTTGATGTCTGGTCCATTTTGTTGTACTTGAAATAAAACACATTTGGCCTGTTGTAAATAGCATGTCGAATTACTAGTTTTGCTAAGAAATAAAAGCAACTATTTTATTATGAGTTACTCTCATTATTTGCAAATTGGTGGGCTACAGGCCGGATGGGCCTCTGCCCCCAATACAAGATCTGGGAAGCTTTAAATCCTCACCAGAGCTAGCCCTTGCCAGGGAAGTGCTGGAACATAATACTCTCCCAAAGTAGCCTTTGGGTGTGTGCAGAGTGGCAAGCACACCAGCTCACTCTCACCCAGAGGACAGCCCCCTCAAACACGAGTGGGGGCTGGGGTCTTTGGGGCAGAGAAGCCAGCCATGCGGCACCCCAGGGCTCCGGGACTCTTTCTGAGAGAAAGTCGCTGCTTTCCCCAGCACTTCCGGAACCAGCGCGAAGAAGCCTCGTTCGT
Organism: Liasis olivaceus; assembly: GCA_030867105.1. Classification (NCBI taxonomy): domain Eukaryota; kingdom Metazoa; phylum Chordata; class Lepidosauria; order Squamata; family Pythonidae; genus Liasis; species Liasis olivaceus. Next base: position 116,001,982 of record CM061351.1, on the reverse strand, counting down.
CCCATCTGGGCAGGCGAGCGAGGCCAGCAGCTGACCTGCTGGGCGCTTCCAGTTGTCCCACTGCCCCGGACCTGCCCTTTGGGAGCTCGGCCAGGAAGGGAGCCAGAAGCCAGGGACAAAGCATCCCACCTTGGTGGGCACAGCGCAGAGGGGAGAGAGAGTGGAGATCCAAGCACAGGGCTTGGTAGGGGGAGGGAGCATCAGGAGGGACCCTATTGGGCTGGCCACCAAAGAGGGATGGGTGGAGAGGATGAAAGGAGGAGGGAGGATCCGCCCAGGGCTCTCTGACCCAAATAACCTAGACAACTTGGCATGCTGGGACCACAACCCCCTTGGCGCAAGGACTGCTCACCGGCTGAGGCTCAGCTGGCTGGCTGGCTGGAGGGAGGGAGGCCCGGGAAGCCTGGAAGCCTAGAGGTTGGTTTGGCTGCTCCCAGCGAGTTCAGGGGGCCTCCCACCTGGGAGGCCAGCTGTTGGACAGCCTGGGTGCCTCCCGCACAAGTTTCTACTTGACCCACCAGATCTAGCAAGGAGGGCATGTCCTGGGTCCCCTCTATGAATCAGCGTCATCCTGTGGAACCCAGCAGCTGAGCCTTCTCAGTGGCAGTGCCCCCTTCGCAAAACAGCATTCCCCAGAGGTCTGGTAAGGCTTTGAAGACCAGGCTGTTTCCTCAGGCAGTTGGGCCAAGAGGTTAGACTAGCCTTCTTGTTGTGATGCATTTTTGTGATTGGAAGAGGTGATAGATAAGAGACGGAGAGGTGGGGCTAGGCGTGGGTTGTTGTTGTAACTGCTGGGTTTTAACCTTTGTATGCTGCCCAGAGTCCCTGTTGTGAGATGGGCAGCCATATAAATTGGGGAGAGGAGAGACAGAGAGATGATAAAGTTCCACAAAGGAACTCCAGGAAGAACTGCCTGGGTTTCCGAAGATGCGCATCTCAGCTAAACTGGGATTGGCCATGGCCTTAGGATGTAACTGTCTCATCAAGCCATAACACGGTGGCTTTCAGTGCTGCACCGCATCCATTAAGTCCAGGATGGAATGAGGCGCATCAGTGACTGGAAGACCTGTTTGAAAGACAGTCCTCTCATCTCACCTCCCACCCCACGTGCCAGTCTGAGCCCTCGCTCCTAACAATGGAAAATAGGAGGCCACCAGAGCGAGGAGTTCCAGAGCTTCTCCCTCCTCACTCAGCCTCTCTGATGAGTTTACAGGCATAAAAAATGTACCGGGCCACTTGGAGAGAGGAAAGCCCCCTCCCAGTTCCAATAGTTGAATTTCACAAGGTCCTCCGCTAGGCTGGAAGAACACTTGAGGTGGCCAACACAGGGCCCCGGTGGTCCTGCCTGAAGTCTCACGGCCTCCTTGCGCCTACGGCCTTGCTGCCCTAGGAATGCTTCTGCAACAACCTCCCCTCGCCCAAGCCATCTCATTGGGCCCCCCAAGTACCCTGCCAGGCAAGACGCTGTGCAGCAGTAGGAATAAGGGGGGTACCTGACCCCCACTTGGCACCAGTCCTCCCCACCCTGCCCAGGTGGTCTCCAGGAACAACAGTGGGGCACCGTCTGACCCTCCCCTCCCCGCGAGCAGAGCAGCACCTGTTACACCTAGCCCAGGATCTCTCTTCCCCCCGCCCCTGGCTAGAACTGAGCATGCCCCTGCAGCCTTGTGGGATCCCTGCTAGGCATAAAAGAAAACATCAGGCCAGGCTCTTCCAGACACATTTTATTCAGAAAACCCGGGAAGACATTCCCCTCCCATTCCTTGGGCTGGAGAGGTCCACCTGCAGGAGCGGGGGGAGAGAGAAGAGAAACACCCCTCCCCCAAACAAGCCCCCAACATCCAGAGAGCAGCCTTCGGGTGCAAGGAAGCTGCTGTCCTACTGGTGACCTGGGACCCTCCCAACACTGTGCCAGCCTCAGGGGAGTCCGAGAGAGAAAAGGCAGGAGCCGAGACCTCAGCCAGGCTCGGTGAGAGGCTGCCTGCGCAAGTCAGAGGCGGTGGCAGAGCAGGATGGCACTGCGGGCATGGAAGGGGGCAGGAACGGATAACTGAATGATAAGAAGACAGGGAGTAAGGGGCTTTCACCCGCCAGCACCCTGGGACCATGGCGAAAACTGCCCTGGATCCTGCCCGAGGGAGAGCCGCTTGGCACTGGGTTGGGGGCTGGAGAGTCCGGCTGCCCACCACCGAGGAGCCTCATGAGTAGGTATCTGCAGGGCCTGTGGGGCAGCGGAGGAAGGGGGAGGGGCAGGGTGGTGAGGGAAAATGGCCTGAGATTCTGAAGGGAGCCTCAGCTACGCCAGCCCCATCTCCTCCAACACACTTCGGGGTGACTCGTCCTCCTGCAGGAAGGATGAAAGGGGGAGAATCAGCACAGGGTTCCCTGACCCAAATGACCTAGGCAACTCGGCATGCTGGGAGCACAACCCCCTCCCTGAGATATGGTTCTGAGAAGGCAATCTGCACACACTCAGCATGCTCCTGAAATTTCACCTAGCAGCACAGCTGTTCCAGTTGCTAGAAGGAAACCAGCGTCCCACGTGCCCCTGGAGGAGCCAGGTGGCTGTGGCAGCTCCTCTCCCCTCCCCAATGTTCACACTACAGCTCTGCGGGAGCTGAGTCGCCCACACTGGCTGCTGCAGGAGCGCAAGCAGAGCACAGCCATGCCCGCGGGTGACTCATGGGATGCAGCCAGCAAGCAGGAGGCTTCGGGGGAGGCTGCTTCCTCCCCCCAGCCACTGGTGGGGGCTGCAGTGGACCCTTCGGGCTGGCCCACCCCCCCAGCCCCCCACCTCTTGCAAGAGATCCGCCTGCTCAATGGCTTTCAAGACGCTCTTCTTGGAGGTGTCCTGCACCTCTCCCCCCATCAGGAATTCATCCAGGATGAAGTAGGCTTTTTCAAAGTTGAAAATGATGTCCAGCTCGCACACCTGGGGGGAGGGGCACAAAGCAGGGAGGCCTTTGCTGGCGATCTGTGGGGGAGCAGGAGTGCCCCGCCCATCCCACGGCACAGCTGCCAGGCCCAGTTCCAGGCCTGGGGAGGATGCGGGGCCTGGCATCGGCAGACCCAAGCAACAACCATGGGTCCAGGCTTCATGAAGGCGTGGGGCAGGGATCAGGATGCTGCCAAGAGCTGGCCTGGCGGAAGGAAGCAGCAGCAGCAGCAGCCCTGTTGTGGGGCACGGAAGGGGGGGCCACGAAGCAGTCAGGATCGACGCAAGGAAGGAAAACTGCAACTTCCTAGCCAACTCTGGCTCCGGCGGACACACTCACACTGCCAAAGTATTTGTCTAGCAGCTCCACGTATCGATGGATGAGCTCCAGGGTGATCAGCTCATTGTCCTGCCCCTCGATGGCACAGCAGAAGTACAAGCTGGCATACCTGGGCCAGAGGAGGAGAAAGGAGGGGCTGAGAGTCTCCCCCTCGCCCCACAGCAAATACCAAAGGGCAGCCCCTTCCAGAGGGGAGGGGAGGATCAGCCCCCCCAAGAAAGTGCTGCATTCTTATTAGCCACGGGAATGAGACCGCAGCCAGCGAGAAGCCCCAGAGGCACCTCCTCTGAGGGGAGAGGAGTCCCACTAAACCGTCCTCAGGACACAGCCCACCCCAACAGGTGGAGCACCCACTTCCTCGGCAGGGAGGCCAAGCGGCACCCAGGGCAGCACTTAAAGGGCCAGAAAGCGCACTGCCACTCCCTGAGGGTTAGGGTTAGGGTCTTGCAAGGTCAGCCCAGCCGCCCGTGGGGAGGACACGGGACGCACTCGATGCCAGCTTCGCTGAGGTCTTGGTGCTCCAACAGCCCCAAGCAGAGAGGGAGTGGGTAGGGCCAGGCTGTCTCCTGTCCCCCAGACTCTGCCTTTTGGCATCCCCATTGGGCGCACGCAGGAAGGGAAGGAACAGGAAAGCACACGCACAGAACGTGGCTGTGGCAGACGAACACGTGGCCTGCTGGTTCCTCCTCACAAGGGCGGACTTTGGGGAGTGGGGCGGCGGAGGCTTCCAGAGCTTCTGTCCCCTTGTAGCTTCAAGGCAGAGGATCCCCCTGCTCCCCATATAATGGAAAAGCTCCAGAGAGCAAAGGCTGCTCTGGCCCTCCTTTAACCGCCCGCTTTCTGGACCCACCAACACTTCCTCTGCCCCCCACAGCGGATAGCAGAAAGGAAGCCAGGAGCGGAGGAGGGACCGTGCTGCGCGTTCTCCCGCAAGGCAAGGCACCACAATCTGCAAAGAGCCCCAGAGAACACTGGTGGCGGCCGAGCGCGGCCCCTCCCCCTCTAATGTCCGCCCCCAGAGGCAGGAAGAGGCAGGCGAGGGCACCCTGCAGGTGGGCCGGGGCCGGGGCCGGGGCCGGGGCCGGGGCCGAGGCCGAGGCCGAGGCGGAGGGAAGGAGTCACCTCTTGTAGACCACCTTCAGGTCCCGCCATTCCAGGAAGCTGCACATCTTGGGCTTGCGCGCCAGCACCACCTGCATGAGCTCGCGGACCATCTTCTTCTTGTCCTTGTCCGAGGTGGCCAAGTACCACTTCTGCAGACGCAGCTTCCCCTGCCGGCTGAAGAGCAGCATGAAGCGCATCTGCGGGGCACAGAGCGGGTTGGGGCCGGCCTTCCACACGGGGGCGGCGGGGACGGGCCAGCCGCTCGCACCGGGGCCGCTCCGGGACCCCGGGCGGGGGGCGGCCTCCGGTCCTCCGCGTGGGCGGTGCGGGAACTGAGGGCGGCGGCGGCGCAGACTGTCTGGCCCCCGCGAAGCTTCTGAGGAGCCTCGAAATCCGGGGGGCCCGCGGCTTCTGCCCCGTCCTGGACCGCGCCCGTCGGACGCCGCCTCCCCCCCGCCGCGGGGCGGCCCTGCCACCGGCTCCCAGGGCGACCGCTGCGCCGCGCCGCGCCCTGCCGGGGCCCGGCCGAAGCCGAAGCCGAACCGAGCCCCGGCCCGCCCCGGAGCCTCCCGCGCTCGCTGCCGAGGCAGGCGGGCCCGGAGGCCGGCCGGGAGCGGCCCTGCTCGGCGGTCCGGCGCCCGAGTCCTCGCGCGGCCCGGGTCCCCGGCTGCCCGCCGCCCCCGCCCCCCTCACCATGGCGGCGGCAGCGGCGGCGGCGGCGGCGCGTCCCTCGCGGGCCCGGCGGCCGCTTCCTCTCCGCCCGAACCTGCCCAGGTGCCCGCCCGCGCATGCTCGTGGCGCGCACTTCCGGGCCCGGGCGGGAGCCGTTGCCGGGCGACGCGGGCGACGCCCTGCCGTGACGCCAGCGGGAAACCGCCGGGACGCCCCGCCCCAGAACCAGGGAGAGGCGTGTCCGGGACCCGCCCCCGCCTTCCCTCGTCCCGCCCGCCCCGCCCTTCGGCCAGCAAAGCAAGGAGGCAGTCGGTGTCCGTCACAGTGTATTTTTATGTGCAAAAATAAGGCGAAATATCTGCATATATTAAGCTTTCCTTTTTCGTCCCAAAGTGCTATAGGATCCCATCTGTCCAGGCCCCGGGGTCGCCTCCCCACAGAGGCGCTGCTTGGGAAGGGAGGAGAGCGCGGCTCCCTGTTCCGGCGTAAAGGGGCAGTGCCCGGCCGGGCGGCACCGGGCCCTTCCTGGAGCCGGCCTTCCTCGACGGCGTCGGCAGGTCTCCCCTCGGGCCTCGAGCCGCCTCCTCTCCGGACCCCCGCCGCCAATGGCGACTCGCGGGGCGCCCGGGGCGCCGGGCCGGGCCGGGCGGGGGCAGTGCTGCCCGGGAGCGAAGGCTGCCTCGAGCAAGGGGGCGGCGCGGCAGCGCCCTGGCCGTCCCCTCGACGTCGGTGGGTCGGCGGTCGGGGTTCCCTCGGCAGGGAGCCTTCGGGAAGGCAGCGCCAGGCGAAGGGAAGCAGGGCCTCCTCAGCTTCAGAGGGATGTCCGGCGCCGGGAGGGGGGGGCGCTCAGGGCTCCATCACCTGCCCCATGAAGAGGATGGTGCCTGCAAGCAGAACAGAGGCGCTACAGCTGGCTAGGAATGGACGGACTTGCACAGCTGCTGTTGCCGCCTTCCTTGGCCGGGTGGGCGCAGAAGGGAGGCTGGGTGACCACCAGGGTGGCCCTGTACCCCCGAAACAGCCACGGGTGCCAGCGCGTGGGCCCTGCACGCTGGGAACCTCCCGCTGAAGGAGGACCGTCGCCAGATGATGGGAGCAACTGCCCTGGACGTCTCCGGCTGATCCCCCTCCTCCCTGCACCAGTTGGATATGGTGAAGGAGGCCTAACACAGGGCGCTCTAGTTCCAGTGTCCATCGGGATGTCTTGGAGCTGCTCCCAGTGGCCGGAACGGGACTTGGGGTCACAACGGGCCCAAGCGGAGGGCCCTAGCCCCAAAGGCCTTCCCCGAAGCTCAGGCTGGCTGGGCGTAAAGCATGCTAAATCCTAACCCTGGTTTGCTGTGTTTGCATCACACGTGATGCCAAGCAAATACACCCTGTGGCAGCGTCACATGACAACCCGTTCACACAGCCAGCTAAGTCTCAGAACACCCAACTACCCAACTCTGTTTAGTCACCTCTAGCTAGCTTCGGAAAACTCAGGCAGCTGTGGGACTGGAGCAAGGAGGAGTTTTCCTCACAGTCCGTGCCGGAAACTCTGACCCGCCGACAGGCTGCGAAGCCAAGTCTGGCGGTGGGGGGAGCCCCGGTTCAAATGAAGCCCTCCTTTATGTGGCTGGGGAGGCAGCGGTGGCGGGGGGAGGAGGGCTGATTTTTCTCTGGGCTTCTGCAAACCCTATTTTGGATCAGTCTTTCGAGCTGTGAAAAGACGAAGGGTCCGCAGCAGGTCTTACCCGTTGGGTTGTGCTGCACAACGAAAAGGAAAGGTCTGTCCAGCACGATCTCCAAGGGCGCCATCCGGGAATAGATGATTGCAGCTGGAAGGGAGGAGTCGGGAGTTTTCGAGGGGCGTGCTTGAGAGCTCATTCAACAGGTTAACATTTTACTGGTGGGTTCAGCAGGCACCAATGCCACCCACTGCCCAGCAAGGCTTTTCTTCTGGTGTCCCAGGTCCCCCGCCTCCCTTAGGCCCTTTGGAGGAGTCCTGGGGGATGATCCACTTCGAAGCAAAACAAATAGTGCGTGTAAAGGAGACACTGTGCCATGCTGCTTTGAGATGCTGCTTCTACAGTGTCAACTAAGAACAGTGGAGGGGGGCTGCTGGCAAGAAGCAAGTCCTCGTCTGCCCACAGAACCAGGGCAGAGAGGACCCCTGCAGCCAATCCGAGGCACCCACCCGTGGCAGAAGAGGCCTCGGTCCCGCTCTCATTCACGTCGATCTTCACCTTCTGCAGCGCCTGAGCCACGAAGAGCGAGTCCCAGACTGCAAAGAGAGGGGATCCGTCAGCCTGGCACTGGCCTCCTCGTCCTCTGCCCAGACAGGCTCACCTTAGCTTTGCTGCCAGGGCAATGCCCTTCTCTTGGGCAGGCCCAGCACCAGATGGGGAACGAGGAGTGCCGGCAGAAGCTGCTGCAGGCTGCTCCAAACAGACGGCCTGCTTCAGCCAGGCGTCCAAGCCCTCTCGCACCAGGGCCCTCTGTATGTGCCCCAAGACATCCTCCTTTTGGGCTTGGGCCTTAGCCCTGTCATGCTCCCTGCAATCGGTGTGCAGTGAGTGCCCAGCCTGAAGGGGGGCAAGCCAAAGGGGCATAGAGGGGCCAAGATGATGATCCCAACCTGAGAGGCAGCTGAAATTGGCCTTCTGGGAATCAAACATGTCTGTCATGCCCAGAGCCTCCAGGGGCCCGCGGAGGTCAGCTTCGCTCTCCAGAGAGAACCTGTAGAGAAGGAACAGTCAGTGAGGGGTGCAAATAGCTCTGTGGCCCTCCCCAGGGAAGAGAGCGGGTTTGAGCTGGGCCCCAAGGCACACCTACTTGGGCAACACAAGGAGCCGTGTCACGGCGGACATGTTGCTCTTCCACTCTGCGATCAGCCGGGCGTTGACAGCGGCTGCCAGGGCCGAGAGGGGGGCATTCAGCCGGAAGGGGGTAGCAATGAGCATGCTGAGCATCTCTCCCTGGTAGGGCAGCTCGATGACATCATAACCCACTTGGTCTGGGGCGGAGAATTCGCCTGGAGGAGAAGGGAGGGCTGATAGCCGGACTGGGACCTCGTGGAAATCTCAAGACCTAATCCTCCCCATCCTGACCCCCGCTGTGACACAGAGGCATTCTGCGTGTGCTCAGAGACACTCCCCCAGGCTGGCCCAGGCTCGAGAGCCAATCCTGTCTCTGCCCCCCACCTCTCCCAGAAGGGACCCCACTGACCATAGTTGAACTGGGCCGTCTGCTCCATCATGGGGACCGAGACGGTGCTTCCGTCCAGCTTGTGGAAGGTACGCTGGCGTGTGGCGGCCTCCGGGAAGGGGAGTTGCCAGAGGCCTTTGAAGTGGATGGCGTTCACCAGCACCAGGCGCGTCATGGCATCCAGAGTCCCCTCCTGCAGGAAGTCCTGGATCATCCCTGGAAAGCAGAGACAGGCAACGGGGGAGCTGCAGGAGAACCTCTGCTTCTGGTCCTGAGGGGTCCGTTGGCCTCTAAACCCCTGGCACTCACCTCAGTTTTTTCAGCCTGAGGGCCCAAGGGCCGAGTCCCAGCCTGCCCAGGCTCCCAAGGGTCCTTCCTGGGGCTCCAGGGGCCTTCCCATACCTCCCCTAGGAGCCCTCCCAGCTGCTCCTCACCATCGGTGTGCTGCTTCACCCAGGCATTGATGATGCCACGTGCGCGTGCACTCTCTGTGAAGTCAACCTGCTTGACCATCTGGTGAAAGATGCGGTGGAAGCGCAGCATGAAGTTGGGGACTAACGGCAGGTCGCGCTGCACGAAAAGGGCGTCTGCCATCTCCACCACGTCCTCGCTCCTGGGGTCGGTCAGGGTCTTCTGCAGCAGTCGCAGGGCTCGTGGGATGCCCCGTTCTATGGGGAGAGAGCGTCCTCAGCTCCGCTGGGCCCAGAGCCAGGAGCCAGGCCCTCTCCAGATCGAGTCACACCCCTCGACTCTTCATGCAGGGTGTGCAAGCTGTTGGACTCCGCAACAGAACCTCTCTCCTAGCCCCCCTGTTCAGGCTGTCCGGGCTGCATGGGCCAGACGCGCAGCTGAGGCTCCCCGCGGCCCAGGCAGAGGCTAGGGTCCCCCAAAGAACAAGCTAGTGAAGCAGCCCCCCGGAGCAGGGGGAGGCCACAGGGATCGCGAGGGCCTATGCGCGCCCTCCAATGGCAGCCCCTCACCTTTCAGGCTGTATGCCACGGCATCCTGGATCTGGCTCCGGGTGCTGCCACCAGACGCCACCTGCAGCATGGCCACAACTGAAGCCACGCCATACGGAGAGAAGACCACGTTCTGGTCTTTGGAGGCTTTTGTCACTTCCCGGAACACCTTCACCCCAAAGTCCGTGGAGAGCTGCGCCACACGGGCCACGTGGTGGCCAGAAGGGGGGGGCGCGGCATGCAAAAGGGCCAGGCAGGCGAAGGGCAGAAGGGACCACAGCTCCATCCTGCCAAGAGGAGTAAGAGGGTGAGCCGGAACCTGCCTAGCTGCCTGCTGAACGCAGCTCCCGGCAGCCCCGCACCTCCGAGGTCCAGGCTGCTTGCAGAGGATCGCCCGGCAAGCTCTTCTCGGGGGGTGCGGTGGGGGGGACCCCAGTTCCGCCCTTTGACCAGAAGAAACAGAAGCTTTCCACCACGGCGATCAGGGAAAAGGGGCCGAGAGAGGCTCCCCACGCTCGTGGCCCTCAGTTGGGCAGCCAAGGCAAGGGGGCCCTCCCCACGTGCATCCCCACGGCTTACTCGTCTCCCTCGCGGGCCTCCGTGCTGATGCGCTCCCGCCGGCCCGCGCCTCCTTTTATAGGCGCTGTGCCCGCCTGTCCAGGAAGCCGCGATGAAGTCAGCAGCGGGCGCCGCGCCCCCTCCTCCCTCCCCCGCTTGGCCAAGCGCCAGGCAAACAGCCGCCCCCTCCGCGGCGGCCAGCGGCTGGGCTCGGAGCTCCGCTCGTCCCGGCACGCCGCCGCGGGAAGGAGAGCCGCGCGATGCTGGGAGACCGGGGGAGGTTGCTCCCCAGGCCGACCGGCGCGGTCAGAGGAGCCGCCGCCCGCCCGCCCACCGCTCTTCGCAGACCGAGGCCTCCCGCGTTCCCTCCCGGATTAAGGCTGAGCGAGCGGCGTTGGTCCTGAGAGGGGTGTGGGCAGGAGGCTGCCGAGGGCGAGCGCCCCGAACCCAGAGCGGTTCCAGCCTCTGCTGCCTGGGGAGGGGGGCGTCCCGTAGGCCTCCTCCTGGGCCGCGCTCTTCAACGTTTTCCTAAAGGACATGAATGAGCAGATACAAGGACGCTCATTAGTTTTGCAGACCTCACAAAACTCGGGGGGGGGGGGAGGGGGGAATGGGGATTGCCAACTTCTCAGAAGGCAGGCTCAGGGTTCAAAAGGATATTGACAGACTTGATCATGGGGCCTTATCCAAATGCCAACTTCTATGCTTCAGGTGCCCCAGGATAGGCAGTAACTGGCTCAAGAGTACTTAAGTACTTAAGGACTTAAGCATGAGCCAGCCGTGTGCTGCAGCTGCCACAACGGCCAATGCCCTCTTGGGCTGCATCAGCACAGGCATCACACTGTGATGGTTCTGCTCTGTGCTGCACCTGGAATCCTGCGCCCACTTTTGGTTGCCACAATACAAGAAGGATGAGAGGAACTGCAGCAAGGGCAGAGAAGAGCCCCACTGAGGCCGAGGGGCTTGGAACGAAACCCTGCGAAGGAGTAGGGATGTTTAGCGTAAAGGAGAGAACCTCTCTGGGGAAGATGTGAGAACATCCTCTGGTTCTTGAAGGGAAAAGGGCTTGTTCTCTGTAGTGACTGAGGGTAAGGCAAGAACCAGCAGATGGAGGCAGGACACAGGGAGGTCCAAGCTTGAAATAAAGAATAATTTCCTGGCCTAGGCGGTGGAACAGCCCGCCCCGTTTGCCTGGAGTGGTCTGAGGATTTCTGCCCTGAGCAGGGGGTGGGCTGGGTGGCCTCCAAGATCCCTCCGCACCCTGTGGGCCTCCGAAGAGAAGAGAGCCTTTACTGGAGGATGGTCTGATGTGGGCTCCTGCCTGGGGGTGGGTGTCAAAGGAGCTGCTCTGAGGCTGCTTTCAGCCCCACTCCCCAGGGCTGCAAGCGGCAGGAGGGCCCCGAGCCCAGGGCTTCCCTCCTGTGCTGTAGACTCGGGGCCTCAAGAGTTCGGGGAACGACTGCAGCTCTGGCCCCCGTGGGTTTTGCAAACCTTGATTCAGCGCATTTCAGCCCCCGTTGTTAATCAGCAGGCTTGGGATGATGCAGCCTGAAGCCTGCTCTGCGGGGGTGGACTTCCCCTGTCCTGGGCCAGGAATGAACCCAGTCTCCTTTTGGCAACGCCGTCATAGTTCCCGAATGCTTGGAATCTCCCGCAACCGTGTCCTTCCTTCCCCAGCTGTCAGCAGAGGCTCTTGGCTCAGATGGTGCAATCCAAACAGGGGGGTGGGGGCGGGGGGGAGTTCTGCTTGTAGGCCAGGAAATGGGGAAGCCCCAGCTGGCCCCATGCACAGAGGGGTCAGGGATGGGGCATCCTGCGCTCCATGTGCCCTGCTTGCCCGCCCACCTGCCCGGCTTTTCCCACTCAGCCCGGCAGCCTCTGTGGCTCAGCTTTGCTGGCGCCATCACTGCCCCCCTGCTCTTGGAGTCCGTTCCCTGTAACGCAGGCAGCATCTGGAGAGGGGGCCGGGCATTGGGCAGCATCTGGCTCCCTTGTGGGGATGGGACAGGACGGGACGGCGGGCTCTCATGGGCGGGAGGGGAAGGGGAGTGTGAATGCACGATTTCTGTCTCGTGGCAGGCCACCAAGAACCCCGCTGCAGTGGAAGGCAGCCCACGGTTTGTCTGCTTGGCGAGTGGGCGCAAGGGAGTGACCGACCGGGAGGACATTCCAGGCAGATTGGTCACCAGTCACAACAGGCAGCGCACCATACAGGGACTGGCTCTGCCAGGTTCCCAGGCTCTGCGCAGAAGCTGCAGCTGCAGCAGCACGGTAGGAGGCAGAGAGGAATGGGGAGAGGCCAAAGGGCATCTAGCGGAGCACCCCCCCCCCCCCTGCTGCTGCTGCTCCTCCTCCTGGGCTGGGAGGAAAGATGACAGCTTGGGGCACCGGGACTGGGAGCCCCCTTGGAATGGTCAGGGCCCCGGCCTGGCCTTGCCTTCTGAGCTCCCTCTCGGCCTTCCTTCTTATGAGCCCCCCCACCCCCCCACCCCATGAAGGCTGAGCCCTCCTGTTCACTCAGACCTGAGCCCCATTGGGATTGAAGGAGAGGTAATAGATGGGGTACCCTCTGTGGGGTTGGGGCCTCCCCCCTCCCGTCTTCTCACTTGTCAAGGACATTCTACATTTCATTGTTGTCTTCTTATGTCAATCATCTAGTGAATTTCAGTCATTAGTCAATGAACTTCGCTCCCTTAATGAACCCTCACTCCCTGGGTGGAGCAGCTCCCATCTAAAACCATGGAGGACCCCCATGCCAGGCCCCCTTGCCCCTTCCCTCTGGCCTGGGGGGAGCGGACCCCCCTCCCCCTCCCCTTTTCCACCAAGCATCAGCCACATCCAGCCCACACTGAGCCACCGAAGGGCATTGCCCCCGCAGAGGTCCCTGGCACAAGGCCCAACCAGAGGGAGGCCTGGCCAAAGCAAACCGGAGCCAGGGCCCGACTGGCTGCCCTCTGGTGAGGGAGGGTGGTCTGTGAGCAGCAGCGCCCCCTCCCCCACTTCAGTCCTGAAAGCAAGCAACCCAGTCTATGGGGCTCTCCCAGCCGAGGCAGAGACCACATGGTGGCTGTGGAGGCTTCCTCTGGGCTCAAGAGAAGAGGCAGCCACCTTTCCCATCGTGGCCGCTGCCTCTGGCGCTTCTTCCCTTCACCGGCGCTCCGGCTGCCTCCCCAAGCAGGCAGAGGCCCCTGGTCGGTGGAGCAGCCCAGCCCAGCCCAGGGACTGCCTCCCCGTTCCTCTGCGGGCCCTTCCCGGAGGAAGAGGCTCAGCAGCTGCCCCTCATGCTGTTCAGAGGAGGTCAGTGTCACAGGGTGGCAAGGGTGCTGTGCCTCTGCTTGGGGGATCTGGCCTTTGACCCAAAGAGCCCCTCTTCCCCTGCACCCAGGGCAGAGGGGTCCCCAGCTTATGGCCGCAGAATGCGGGGAGGGTGCTGGGAAGCCGCAGTCTGCGGCCCAGGTCCCCTTGCGCAGCTCAGAGGCGGCCGGGCTTCGAGAGGGCCTCCAGCCGCATCGGGGCGCTGGCGGGCCACGACAGCACGTACGGGACTGGCCTTTGGCTCAATGGCTGCAGCACTTACATCTCTCCTTCCCCGTGGCCTTCTCGCCCCCAGCAAGCTCAGCCCACCCAACTCAGCGAGCGGACGCAGCGGCCGGGGCCCCCAGCACACCCCCTGCGGGTGCACAAAAAGGGCCTTGGCTGCGGGAGCCGCGTCAGCATCTTTCTGGCGCAGAGGTTCTGGCGGGCTGAGGAGCAGGTGTGATGGAGCACAGTCTGTACACGCTCAGACTCGAGATCCCGGTATGAGCCACCCTGAAGGCGAGACAGCCCCATCCGGCATGAGGCCAGCAAGCCCGGGAACCAGCCTCCAGCCGCCGCCCCCAGCTCCTGCCCTGATGAGCCGCCTGTGATTCACAGGTGCCGCAGCGGCCTCCTTTGCTCCCGAGTAGCTGGACTTGGGCCCGTGCTGACGAAGCCAGGCTGGGCCCAGAAAATGTGGCGGGAGCCCGGGGCCTTCGAGCAGCGGCCCGGGATTCCCAGCCCCTCACACAGCCACTGCGTCCCGGGAGAGCTCCGCCACGGAGACGGGCCCCCACCTGGGAGCGCCCAGGGGCCCCGTCTTGTGAAAACAGATTCCTGCAGGTTCTTGGGGCAGCCTGGTCAGGAGGTGACATGCCCTTGAGCATTGGACAGTGGAAAGAGACCAGGCGGGCCCCCCCCACCTGTGGCAAGCATAGTCCTCCACAACCACCTCTATTTCCATGCTGCCCTGTGTGGCCTCTGAGGCTGCTGTTAGAGAGCAACCCGAGGCGAGGGCCCCTGGCCAGCTTTCTGCCTCCAACAACCCTCGGGGAGCTGGACGATAGCCCTCCTCATCCCTTGCTAACAGCAACGGCATTGGGAGATCCAGGGGCACCACGCTGGGGAAGGCAGGCTTAAAAGAGCCCTTCCCCCCCCGCTTGGGCTGCCCAGTCCAGGAAAAGGTTGTTGTGTCTGGACTCAAGTGGACAATCCTGCTCACTAACAGCTTTTCTACCAAGCCCCCCCCCAGTCTATTCTGTCCCCCACCCCCCGTGACTCACCTGCTCGTCTAGGAATTCCCTGGCCTCCATTTGCCCCCTCCCCGACTTTATCTCCAGCCAGCCTTCCTGCTTGCTCCCTTCTCCCGCTGAGGCCATTGGGACGCGGGCACCAGATGTTTCCTCTCCCTGTCAGACGCTTCCTAAAGGGCCTTGGCCCAGGCCAGAGGGGATTGCCCTGGAGAGCAGAACCCCATTGCTGGAGCAAGGCACGCTGCCCACGAATGCTTCCATGGTCTTTGCAGCTGCCTCTGGCTTACTGGCTGATCTCTTTATCTTTTCCAAGCTGCTCTGGGAGAAGAGGAGGAGGGGAGGCAGCCCACGTTCCGGGTCCACCTAGCACCGCACGCTGCAGACGTGTGCCAGTGAGCCCCAGCCAGCAGAGATCAGCCCTGCGCAGATGTAGGGCCACAAGAGTGCAGCCTGTATCACCCATGAAAGGCCCGGCTCTCATTCCTTCTCGGTAGTGCCTGTCCCTTAAAGCCCTCAGTGGCCCGGGGGCCCCTCCGTCACCCGCAGCTCATAAAACCGACAAGGCAGCCTGGGGAGGCCTCTCCAATTTTAGGGCTTCGAGCTGCTCCCCCTGCCGCCTGCTTTGCTTTTCCTCCAGCCGTGCGACCTCTCACCCCAGGCCTCAGCCCCAGTTATCCCAGTGTGTGGGGGTGTCTCTGCCCGGAGACAGGCCCATCCAACTGTCCACCCCCCCCATCTGCAACTCTAAGGCCGGGTTGGGCCTCCAGCACGCCCAAAGCAGCCACGGGAGTCAGACGGCACCTCCCTTGAGAGCAGACCCAGGCGGCCGGAGGGCCCCTTGTCCTCTGCCAGCACCAGGAGCACAATGTGACTGGCCCGGGGGGGGGGCACGGAGGGGGAAAGCCTCCTCCGCCACACAGCAGGGTTGCCGCCAGCCAGAACAACTGAGTCACTCTTGGAGAGGGCGAGGCCGCCGCCCAGGAAGGCCAGCGCGGAAACACTGAGTCCCAGCGTGCGCCGGCAGCCTGCTCTTGCCCACCAGAGGGCACTGCCGCGGGGAGAGCCCCGTCTCCAAGCACCCCGCCAGAGCTCGGCAGGGCAGCCCTCCGCGGGGCCCAGGGGCTGAAGGCGGAACTTCTGCCCCGGAGCCTCCCTTCTCCGAGCAACCGATCCACTGGGCGAGCGCGGGCCTCCTCTGCTGCAGCTGAGGCTGGCTGGGTTGGCAAGGGCGGGGCCCCTCAGCCTGCCTGCCCCCCTCCGGGCTGCCCCTTTCCTGGGCAAAAGTGGGGCAGAGCCCCAAACCGGCAGGGTGTGGCAACGGGCGGTCGGCAGAGTTAGCTTAATTCGCAATGCTTGAAGCCCGTACAAACCCTAACGGATTCTGGGCGGGGTACAAGAAAGCCCCCAGGCGTGTTAATGATAACCAAAGCAACAGTAGTAGATGCCTCCAAGGCGCCATTCCCTAACCTAAAGGCCAAACGTTTGCTGGAAGCATGGCCTGTTTTCAAAATGCCCGCAGAGTGGGGTCGTCAGGAGGCCTGTGGCCCGGCCCACGGCATGGCTCACCAGAGCCGGAGGGGTGCCGTGGAAAGGGTGCCCTTGGACGGCCCCCAGCCACCACCTTCCAGGCAGCGAGCTCGCAGCTCAGTTCCCGCCTCCACCCTGTGGGATCAGGGGTCTGCGAAACGGGCAGCAATTTGACTTCACCCCCCAAGGCTGCCCGGAGGCACAACTCCTCGTGCCACCTTCTGCCAAGAGGGCTGAATCCAGCGATCCCCAGGAATCCTGGAGAACCTCCCAGCCTCCCAGTGGGGTGTTCACGGGCTCCACGCAAAGGACAGAAGGGGCGCCGATTGTCCCCCAAGTCTGTGCTGCTGCCATCCTGCTGTAACGACACGTAGGAATTCGGGGTTATGCAACGGGTTGGGTAACTTGCGGTTGGCCTGATGTGCGCACGCTACTGTGTGTCACACAAAGCAGGGTGGCGCCTGCTTCGGTTTCAGGAGGGTTTGCTGATTAAAAGTCTTCAAAGGAAGAGCATTCATGTTCCAAAGGCCAGCTCAGCACCTCAGAGAAGAACTTGCCGGGGCTGCCCCTTCCAGCTTGGAGTTCCCTGCAGCTCTCTGGTCTGCAGAAAGCCCCCAGCTGGTCCTCTGGTTAAAAGGAAGAGGGGCGGGTGAGGGGGCGGGCGGGGAATGAGAGACCTGGCACCATTGCAGGAGGCACCTGGAAGAGCCCCGAACCAAAGCCATAGCTAATGCGGCCTTTTGGCCACTGCGGGGAGGGAGGCGGGTCCTCCGATGGCGATTTCGGACGGTGCCTGACTTCCTTCTCCCCCCTCCCCTCCTTTGAGCGTCGTGGCAATTCCCCTCCCTTGGCAAGGGCCGTTTCTCTTCTCATGTCACTCAGATGAACACTCTGCCCGGGTTGACCCCGCTAGTTTGGCTGGCGGTGGCCTGGCTCCGGACCTGGGTGCCTGCGGGGCCACCCGCTCCAGACGGACTCTGCTGTCAGCCCCGCCAGGTAGGCCAGGCCAGGCCAGGCCAGGCCAGGAAATCGGCTCCCGCGGGAGGCCAAAGCGACTTCCATTGAGAGAACGCCAGGATGCTGCAAGTCGGGCGGGGCTGCGCCTGCCCGAATGCCGCCCTGTTGCTCTGGCCCTGAAAGCGCTTGGGGCTGGGGTCCCTGCCTAGCTCCATCGAGGCCACCCTCCTGACTCTCTAGGCCAACCCAGGAGGCGGGGCCTGCCGGGGATCCGCTCGGGGAACGTCCCGGAGGGTTGAAAAGGCCAAGCGGCACCTGCTGGGGGTGAGGAGGAGGCTTGGTCACGGTTCTCAGGCTGGGTTGCTTGGTTTCGGTTTGCCGTCCCTCAGCTGCACGGCGTAGAGGCCGGCCGTGGAAAGTACCACCCCCTGAACCGCATCCGACTGGAGTGGCAGATAAGACATTGCGTAAATAGATAGATAAATAAATAAAGTACCCGGAACAACGTCTGACCAACTGTTTTAGGAAGATAGTTTCTTCTAGGAAGAGACATGCAAGGCTCCTTTTTTTTTAATGAATTACTGCATGCTTCAAACAAATGAGAAGCCAAGCGCGGCTTGTCTCCCAAGAGGGTTCAGAAGTAAAGCCCTTATTTGCCCGCTGGGGTGTCTTCTGGAACCCCCCTCGTTCTTCCCCAGGATGACAGTGAAGAGGCGACGGGACTTCTGCGGCGTCAGACATAAAAAGAGCTGGATGGTTTCCACAACCAAAGTGCCTTGGCCCCGAGGCCCTCCCAAAAGGGGGCTCTTCTTTGGGAACCCCCCTTCCCTCCAGCCCCCTGAAAAGACGGCCTGGGAGCAGAAGCCCAGCAGCTTCTCCGAATCCCACAGGAAACTGGTGGCCGCCGCCCTCTGGCGGCCACAGGAGGAGCTGCGCGCCACTGCCCCAGACGACCGCGGCCCACTCAGCCCGTCTCTCTGCGGCCAGTTTCCCGTCTTTCAAAGTCGCTGTGCTGTCCGTTTTATAGTTATGCATCAATGTATTTCACTCTTGGAAACCTCTCGCCCCATCTTTTTACAGCCTTTTCCTTTTCTACAATGGCAGAGGAAACCCTAACAGAAGTTACAGTTAAAAGGCAAATAATGTATTTTCCCAAACATTTGAAAGAAGAACCTTACCCCTTACAACTTTGCAAATGCACCACGTAACACGCCCCGAAATCCCTTGTAAAGTCCCCACGGAGGCATGTCTGCAGTTTTTCCAGTCACAGAGGGCTAAAGGCAAGCAACGTGCACCCCACGGCCCCATCCACAGACCTGTACTGCGCTCCCCAGAGCCCCCCCAGCTTAATGCTGATGCGCCCTGCCTGCCTGCACGGGTACAGAAGCCCCAGCCGATTCCGCTTCCCCATCTAAATACTCCTTTAGATCTTAGGAGGAGCAGAGAAGTTCTGAAACCCAGGAGCACCCTAGACAGCTGGCATGGAGCTACCCGTGCCCGATCCTGACAGCCCGCTGGTGGTGTGCGTTCCCTGTGGCGTCAAATGTTCAGAGCAAGAGCCTCTTCCCTGGAGATGCCGGAAGCTCTGGGGCACCATCTCTCCTTCCTTTCTAAATGCCCCCTAGAGTGGAGAAGGTGGATGACGCTCTTGCCGGGAGCGCCCAGCGGCCTCATCTCTGGTGGTTCCTGCGGCACCTCACCTTCCTCTGCCCACAGGTGTGCTTGGCAGAGGACGTCCGCTCCCTTCGTGCCTCTCCAAGAGCAGGCTGCATGACACCCATTTAAATCCACCCTCAGCTTTCCTGGGCGGCAGGAATTGTGGCAATTGGACAGGCCTGGCCTTCTGGAAACACAGCCCTTCACAGTGATGAGGGGTTAAAATGGGGGTCCGAACACCTCCCCCAAATTCTCAGAGTGCAGCCCACTGCCCGAAGCACTTCTGCTCCCATCTGGAACGCCACAGACATGCAATGCCAACCCCCCGCCCCGTGTACACCTCCATTGTCTGCAAGGCGCTTCATCCCGAGGACCTGCTCCCGCTCACTTGCCCTGGTACTTGATCTTAAAGACATGGATGGTGCCATTGGTCAAGGCTACCACAAAGTGTCTGTCCCCAGCAATGGTGACCACTCGTGGCTTGTAGATGCTGTTCTCTGCTGTGACAAATGACCCTAGCTCCTCCCCAGTCTCCGAAAAGGCCACGACCTTGTTCAGCTCCCGAAACACCACATAGACAATCCCAGGGGCGTCAGCACAGACACTGCCTGGTTGGTGCCCACCCAGCTGCTCCTCCCGGCATTCGGTCACCAGATCCCCTTTCCTGGTGAGCAGCACCACACTACGTCGGTACCAGTCAGATGCCACAAATCCCCCTTTCCTTCTGGCCAGGAATACCAGGCACCTCTCATGTGAGCCCTCCAGCACAATCTTCTCCAAGAGGTGCCCTTTCAAGTTGAACACCTCCAGACATCCTGCCACACACACCACCACGCAGTCCCCATCACAGGTGGTCACAGCGTGGCTGGCCTGACCCCCCTGGAGTGCCTTCTGCCACATGAGCCCCCCCTGGTCATTTAAGACATAGAGCTGAGATCCAGCGGTGAAGACCACCTTGTTGCCTATGGCAGCCACGCTGAATGGGGCCACACCGCTTGGCACTGGGATGGTGCCCCTGAACTCTCCCTGAAGAGAGAAGCGCTTCAACTTCCTGTTCTGCTTGTCAGCCACGAGGACTTCGCTGGGGCCAAACGGGCACAGGCCTGTGACTTGTGGTCGATTCTTGTCGGTGGGGATTTTTACCCAGAAGCTGCAGAAAAAGACAGGCTGAGGGACCAGCCGGGGGACCTCCGGTCCCTTGGAGGGAGGAGGCCCGCCGGCCTCTGCCAGCCCAGGGCTCTTCCCATCTGGGGCCTTTTCCTGCCCGGAGGCCTTCTCCACTTCTGCTCCGAGGATCTGCTCTTGCTTGTACAGCTTCCACTTTGTACTGTTCCTAGCCAGTTTGGTGGACTTCTCCTCGCTGCACTCTGGGGCTGTTGCCACGGCCTTCTCATCGAATTCCAGACGGAAAAGGCTACAGCTGCTCAGGAGGTCTGGCTGGATGTGGAGATTGGGGGCCTGGAAGGTCAGAGGCTCCCAGGAGAAGCTCTGCAGCTGCCTCAGCCTCTCTGAGATCATCTGCTCCAAGGAGACGATCTCCCCCGCTTGGCCGAGATTCAGCACCTTCTGGGCAAAGGCCACTGTGGTGGCAGCCACCTGTTCCTGGAACTCCAGCTCAGAAGAGAGCAGCCCCAAGGCCTTCTTCTGCTCTTCCAGGTAGCCAGAGAGTTGGCCCAGGACCTCTTCCTGGTGAGCGAGCAACTGCTCCACTGCCTTGGCGCACGTCTGCTGTACCACACTGCGGACGTTCAGGTTCCACGCCTCCATCTGCTCCACCTCCTTCTCCAGACAGAGCTTTCCCTTGGAGATGAGCTCCACTGCCTCCTCCACCCCAGCCAAGAGGCCTGTGATGACGGGGCGGCGGGCCTTGGCAGCCTCTGACAGAGAGAGGCAGGGATGCTGCAGGTGGGGTCCCAGACGGCACTCTCGGCACAGGGCAGCAGCGCAGGGAATGCAGAAGTATTGCAAATCTTCCCCCTTGTGTTCTTTGCACCGCGAGGCCTGGCGCTTCCGGATCTCCTCGCTGTACTTCCCAGAGCAGTAATGCTCCATGTCTACAACGAGGTGGCTGTGGGTAAGCCGGGAGCAACGGTGCCCACGGGCACAGACCTGACACAGGTTGTCAGCACAATCCAAGCAGTGGGACACAGCAGCAGAGCCAGCATCTTGGCCAATGAGTGGGCACAGGCTACAGGTGGCCCTTGCCTTCTCTACCGGAGGCACCAAGTCCAGGAGGCCATTGATGAAGAAGTTGGTCTTCAAACCTTCAACGCCGGCTGGGAGAGGCACCCGCTTGCGGCACTCAGGGCACCGCAGCTCCTGCTTTGACCCCTCTAGCAGCTTCTTCAAACAGTCCTGGCAGTAGGTATGCAGGCAAGGTAAGATTTTGGGCTGGCAATAGGGCTCCAGGCAAATGGTACAAGTCAGGAAGCTGCTGGAAAGGGTCTCCCAGAGGGATGACGCCTTGGCAGCCATCTGGCCACCTTCTGTCTGGAGAAGCAGGGGGTGAAGGCCAAGCCCACCCTGGCCTGCACCTGGAAGAGAAGCACAGGACGAAAGAGGTGGAACCAAGCCCAGGACACTCACCTGGCCTGCTCGAGTGGAGGCTGGGGGAACCTTGTGTCTTATGGGACCGCGAAGGAGCAGGGCTCCAGGGCAACTAGACCCAATCCGGTTTCAGCCCTGGGGAGAGGGAGCAGAATTTCAGAAGCTGTGGCCACCGCTGGCCCAAGCAAAGCAAGAGATCGAGGCTTTGGGGAGCCAGTTAAGCTCTTGCAAATGGCAGCCCTCATCACTGGCCCAAGGATTGGAGCTCTGTCCCCCTTCTCCTCCAGGAAGTCCTGGGCTTGGCCTGGGCCTGCAGGGTTCTGGGTTGGCAGCACCTCCAAAGCCACCTCCCATACGTGGCACCCACCTGCACTGGGAAGAGGAAGAGCCAGCTCGTGCTGCCAGGCTTCCCATGTGTTCTGAAGAAGGTCTGGGGTATCCCTTGGGCTGAGGAGGTTCCTCCTCTTCTCACCTTGTGGGGCAGCCAGTGGGGGAGACCCAGAGAGCAAATCACCTTGGCTGAAACTTGTGGGCAGGCCTGGGTGGAAGCAGAAACGAAACTAAAAGATGCTGCCCAGGTCTGTGAGGCACACGCAAAAACTGGAACGGAAGATCCAGAATGGACACAACGGCCACGCGCTGCAGATGTGCAGGAGCAGCAGCAGCAGTGAAGGCCCGTGGCCCTTTCGGGTTCCCTGCTATTCCCCCCTCAGTGCCCCAAAGCCTTCCCCAACCCATCCAAGCTGCCCAGAAGCCCCTTCCTACCAGCCAAGCCATCAGAAGGAGTTTGGGTGCAATCAATTCCCAGCTTCACTGCAGCCATGTGGTCCCCCCCGCCCCCGCCCCCAGGCAGGGACTAAATTCACCAGTCACACAACCTCCAAAAGACTCGGACGTCAGAAGGAAGGAAAGTGCCCTGGAACTACATTGTGCTATCAACTGGCATGACACCCATAGGATGCCGCTGCTTCATGGGCTACACCCCTTCCCAGTTTCTTTCTGGGTGCAATTCAAGGGGCTGGCTATCATCTTTAAAGCCCCAATGTCATGGGACGTCCCCTTTCCCTGAGGGGGTCTGCCTGTCCCGCCAGGTCAGAAGGGCAGGCGCACTCCAGGTCCCTTCCCTTAAACGTCCTCATCTACCAGACCTAGGAAGCGCGCCCTCTCCACAGCGGTCCTGCTCTGTGGAACACCCTCCCTCCGGATGCGGCAGGCCCTCCTCCCTTGCCTTCCGGAAGGCCTTGATGAGTTGGCTTTTCCCGCAAGCATTGGGGTAGGATGATGCTGGAGCCCAGTAAGAGCATTGTCCCCGGCCCCCTGAGTTTTTATAGAGTGGTTATTTATTTTTATTCTGGCTGTTTGGGGGGGTTGCTGTTTTTACTGTTTTGTGCACTGCCCAGGGTTGTGATTACAATATATGAGTGTTCTAAATAAATAAATAAATTCCAATTTGAAAGTGCCTCCCAGTGGCATCTCTTGGCAGCCCAGCCAAGCCCCCACACCAGTGAGAATCACGACAGCGTTTTCTGAAATCTGGAGCTTTGCCCAGAAGGCCTCTTTGCTACTCTGCATCACCAGTTGGCAAGACTCGGGGACCCCCGTGGTCTGGCTGGGTGCCAAGGGGCAGCTTTGCAAGCCAGCGCAGGTGACGGACCTGGGTCTTGGAGCGCACAGCCTTGCGAGTTTGGCGCAGCGGATGGCTCTGGCGCAGTTGGCAGACAAGGCCCTCGGACCTCTGGCAATTTTCCAAAATACTTGCAAGTTGAGGGCTGAGGGGGATCCAGCCCGTGGCCTTTTGCCCAGAACAGGCAGCAATGGTGAGGGGCTCCTGAGAAAGACTCAGGGCTTAGTCTTGCCAGGCGGCGGGTTGCGGGGGAGGGGGGGGGATTTGCTTCCTGGGCTGTTCCAGGCCGAGAGAGTCAAGTGCTGCTTCCAGGGTCCCTTGGGGTCCAGCTGCCCTGGAAGGCCTGGGGGGGGGGGTCTGTCTTCCTTGAGGGGAGGGCTCCTCCCTTCCTGAAATGCAGCCCTTTGCCCAGAATGGGTGCTAGCAAAAGGTGGGTTGTGGGTTCTTTGAGCCCTTTGGGAGTGGGGTTAGGTTGTCGGGGGGGGGGAGCGGAAAGTGGGGCCCAGCCACTGGGTCTGGCTCTGGGCAAGAAGAAAAGATGCATCGCTCCCGGGAAGGGGGAACCTCTCAGCCTCGGCTCATCGGAAGAGTGCCGGTTCCCGCTCATCCACTCCGGCTTTTGCACCAACCCATTCTCTCGCAGTGCCACCAGGCCTCGCCCGTTTGGGGGGGGGGGGGGGAGAGATCCAGGCGGGGTGGCTTAGCCTAGGAGGGTCGGGTTAAGGAGGGGGTCCCCACCACGCTCTCTCGCCCCTCCCTAACCCACCTTTCTCCTGCTTTTGCTTGAGGCCTGAGCGCAGCTGGCGCCCGGCTGGAGAGCGGCGGGCAACGTGGAGAGCGTTTGCCCCTGAATTAAAGGGGTTGGTCGGAAAAGGGGCTCCCGGACGCGCCCGGGAGTTCCGGCTCTGCTGCCTCCTCGCCCGGCCCCTGCAGCGGCCCAGGGGCTCCCCTGCATGGGGGGCGGGGGGAGGACCAAGGACCAGAGTCCTCTCTTCGGGCAGGGGCGCGTCGGCGGACTTTCGACTCCCGGGAAGCCGGGCGAGTGGCGTCCGGGTGGCCGCTGGAGGGAGCTGGGGCTGCCGGTTCTGGCCCTTTGCCCTCTAAGCCCAGGTGAGGCTCTTGCTGCCCCACCGCCCCGCCGGGCTGCTTCCAGGGTCCAACCCTCCCGGGCTGGGGAGAGGGGAATGGACGGACGGGGGGGGGGGGGTGACCCTGAGCAAGTTTTCGTGCGCACCCCTGCAGAGGAGCCTGAGAAGTTACCCTGGTTTCTGTGGGCGTGAGGGCGATTGGATGAGGGCGATTGGCCTGGGCGAGGGGTGGGGCTGGGCGGAGTCGAGGAGGAGGAGGAGGAGGAGGAAGGCCGGGCAGGCGGTCCATCGCGGTCAGGCCGGGCAGAAGGCGGCCCGCCAGTGCTTGAGACCTGTCCTACCCTCACTATTCCTCCCTGAGCCCAGGGCATCAGAGCCCTGGTAGCCCCAGGCTCCCACTGCTGTTATTGGATGCCAAGCTGGTGTGTCAAAAGACTAGGGCTGCCAGATATATCTGCAAGGGCAAAGGAGGACCCCGGCATTTGGGAAGGAGGACACACTAACTGCTTACCTTTCTGGGCATCCGTGACAAAAATGACAGTGAAAAACTGCAGAGAAATGTACTTAGGCCTACCTGTGTACGAAATTTCTTTTTCCAGCATCAGAAAGACTAGTTTTTCAATTACAATATTTTTCCAGCAAATCTCCATTTTCAAGAACATTTGCTGGCAGTAATACAGAATCGACAATGACACACTTTCAAACTTCACCCTAGACACGTATGGCAAGTCACATGATCTACAGACTCCAGCAACCATGGGTTTGAAGGGGATGGATTGAGGCCAATTGCTGGAATCAGGATATAGAATAAATAACATAAATCTAGGCTGTTAAGTCTGTTGATGGATAAGGGAAAGAAAGAAGCAGACAATTTGCAAGGTCACAATGCATGAATGTTTGAATGATTACTGATGTGAAAACAGTCCAATTTTTTTTAAAAAACCAAGTTACTCAAAAAGGCGGACAATATTTGATTTTAAGGCTATGCCTGCCGGACAGAAGGCAGGAGGATGAAAAGAGGGCATCTCTGGCAACGCTGCGAAGGGCCACTCTCATCCACGATCTGGTGGTGGACGAGGCAGCTGAATGACATATCGCCGTGACCCGGCTTATATGCTCTCAGCAATCTGCCCAGCTGGGTTGAGCACCGACCATGAGCCCAGGGCAGGATGGGTGGGGTGGCTGTTCAGATTTGAGACCTTGATGGTTTTCAGAGGCTGCATACCTCAGATAACCAGATGTGAGGCCCTGTGGTGAACTTGGGCTCTAGGGAGGGGTTGGGTTGACTGCAGCTGTACTGGCCTCCCTGCTGCTCAGCAACTTCCCTGCCTGAGTTGCCGGATTTTGTCAGTGGGCTGGCAGCGGGGTCTCCAAGGTCCAGTTCTTGGGGACTTCAACCTGCCCCCAGATGGCATTGAGTCTGGGGTGGCCCAGGAGCTCGTGGCCACCATGGCAACCATGGACCAGACTCAAGTCAGTGAGAGTTCAACTTATCCCAGGCTTTGCATTCTAGACCTGGATTTTGTCTCGGGTAGTTGCAGCGTGTTCTGGGAGTGAGAATATCACGTTGCCCTGATCGGGTCGCTCTCTGATCGCCTTTCGGCTCTCCAGGGCCACCCCTTCCCATTGTGGGGAGCTGGGACCTATCAGTTCAGCCCGCCCCAGGCACTAATGGACCCTTTGGGGTTCCTGAGGGAGGCCGGGAGCTTTCCCAAGTAACTCATGGGTGGATTGACCGAGCCCTTGGTCACAAACTGGAATGAGCATTGTGGCTTTGGATTGGCTTGATCCCTCAGCGCCTGTCGCTGTACATCAACCCGAGATGACCCACGGATTTTCTGAGGAAGTTCCGGAGGTGAAGCTCCAGAAGAGGAAAACCGAGGAAAACAAGGAGTGGATGATAATAACAACAACAATAACAACGTCCTTGGGAAGGACTCGATAGGTGGATAAAAACGCCAAATCCAGTCTAAATATCTGGCTGACTGTGTGACCAACAACAACAACAACAATAATAATTTATACGTGCCCGATTCCCAGCGACTCTTGAACCTGACCAAGTGCAGTATGAGTGAAAGCCCATAATGGGTGTTGTTTAACTGCATGTGAAACTGCTGGGTGAGGTCATCGGGCAGTTTGGGTTTAGGTGTCATCAATATGCTGACAATCCCCAATTATACATCTCAGCCCAGGCCCCCTCCCTGTAATGTTGCCGCCTGATGGGACCTCGGAGACGCACCTTCTCGGTGGCGGCCCTAGTCCTGCGCAACAGCCTCCCCCCGAACTCTGAGGGGCCCCTGCCCTTTTAGCCTTCCAGAGGGCCATGAAGACCTGTCTCTTCCCCCAAGCATTGGGCTGGGGTGGGGGTGAGCTGAGGGGAAGTTTGGTCTGGCGCCTGGGGACAAGGGCTCTCTTGTTTTAGCTGTGTTTTTATGGATTGTTGTGGGCTGCCTAGAATCATTATATGAGATGGGCAGCCATATGAGTGCTGTAAATAAATAAATAAACAAACCCCAGGCCAACCAAGTGACGCTTTCAAAATCCTGGACCAGGGCCTGGAGGCTGGGTGGGGCTGGATGGGGAGAAACAGACTCAAGCTGAGCCCCAACAAGACCGAGTGGGTTTGTTTCTTTGCTCCCCACCGCCCCCCTGGTGCAGGGATCTTTCATCTTTAGTCTTCAGTGGGGTTGAACTTCCCCATGCAAGATTGGTGCACAGCCTGGACTCACTCTGGACTCACAGCTCCTGCTGCAAGAAAAAATGGCAGCTGTGGCCAAGGGGGCCTTTGTGCAGGTCCATCTCATGTGCCAGTTGCGTCCGGTCTTGGACACTGAGGCCCTTCAGACAATCACTCATGCCCTGGTCACCTCACAGTTGGATTACTGTAATGTGCTCTACATGGTGTTGCCCTTGAAGACCACCCAGAAGTGCAGCTGGTCCAGACTGCAGCAGCACAGGTAGTGATGAGCACGCCCGGGTATGCCCATGTCCCCACTGCTTCATGAGCTGTGCTGGCTACCAGTTGGCTTCTGGGTACAATGCAACCCATTGGTTGTCATCACAAAGCCCTCCATGGCACAGGGCCTGGCTGCCCAGGGAACTGCCTGTTTGTGTATGTTTCCACCCGTCTGGGGAGATCAGCTCGAGCGCACGCATCCCAGGTCACATCAATTAAACAATGTCATCTTGTGGACCCAGGAAGTGTGCCTTCTCCATGGCAGTTCCTGCCCTCTGGAATGACATCCCACCAGAGATCTGTACTGCTCCCACCTTACTGACTTTTCACAAACTGTTAAAAACTTGGCTTCTCCCAGACCTTGGGATAGAATGATGGTTGAGTCTTTGATTTATGCCAGACGAACCTTTGATAGAGTTATGAGCATAGTAGATCAGGGGAATGCCATAAACACGGTGCCCCTGGACCTCCACAAGCCTCCTATGCAGTGTCTCATGATATTCTCCTTCCTAAGTTAGTGTATATGTGTGTGTGTGTGTGTGTGTGTATACATACATACATACATAGATACTCAGTCCCGTCACTGGCCCGTTCAGCATTTGGATGAAGGAATGGACGGGGCACTGACCATGTTTGCAGATGACACAAAGCTGGGAGGGGGGCCAATGCTTTCGAGCCGTGTTTCTCAACCCTGGCTACTTTAAGATGGGTGGAACTCTGGGAGTTGAAGTCCACATGTCTTAAAGTGGCCAAGGCTGAGAAACACTGCTTTAGAGGAGAGAAAAGTTTCAAAAAGATCTAGATAGGCTTGAGCAGCGGCTGGAGAGAATGGGATGGAACCAAACAGTCAGGGAGAAGGGCGAAGCACGGCTGCCTTGGCAGCAGGACACGGGAAGGGGATTGGGGCATCCTTGTTGACAGGGCAGGTGGAGCGCATTGGCAGGAGCCCAGGGATCAGATTGCAGGAGGCCACTGCTCCCCCAGCCCCTCCGGAGTCCTGAGTCCCGTTCTGGAGTTGGAGGGAGAAGTTGGAGCAAGGCCAGAGGAGGGTCACTGAGGCAGGGAGAGGGCAGAAACATGTCCGGGGAAGCACCGTGGCGGGGGGGAGGGTGTTTCACCTGCAAAGGAACGACTGGGGGAGGTGGAAGGGCGGTCTCCAGGGGTCTGAAGGGTCGTCCCAGAGAGGTGGGGGCGGGCTTGTTCTCTCTCAACTATTTCCTGATCTGCATTTTGATGGTGAAGACAGCTCCATCTCGCCTCAATTAAGCACCTTCATGGTTGTTATCAGTGTCCCAGTGCTCAGATGGCTTCCTCGGATGTCATCCCTTAAGGGTTTTGACGAGAGGCAGACACTGACCTGGTCCCAGGCTTGCTTACTCTTTGTAAAAGGAGGGTACATGTCTGCCTGCACGCTGCACACTGTCGTGCTTCACCTCTGCGAGCAAGCATCGCTGCGCAAAGCGGGGAGCAGGAATAAAATGATAAGGCATGAGATGAGAGAGAAGGAAGCTTCTGCCCCGGCCAGCCATTCTTGCTTCTGCCGTGTCCTCCGGGGCTTCTCGGCTCTCCGCCCAACCAGCCGCTCCGCTGCCCGCTTACTTCCCTCTTGCACTGCTCTCATTTGTACAAAGCACGGCGCGGGTCAAGCCGCCGCTTCATCTTACCACACACTTCCTCTGAACCAACAGGCATTTAATAAACTTTCTTCCTAATATTCATGTTTCTGAGGGGATATTGGAAGAGCAGAACTGACCTGCACCCTCTGAAAAGCTGCGTTCCCCTTCCCCAGTTTTGCTCCGTGCAGCAATGCCGGACAAGCCACGCCCAGGCCAGCCACTGGCCGGAGGCGCTGAGCTCCCTCCTGGGATCTGGGGCTTGTGCAGGTTGCCAGAGCTGCCAGCTGAGGGCAGCCTCCTTGGACGGACACTCCTTTTGCCTTGGCAGATGTCTGCCTCAGCTCCGGTGAGAGCGGCGGGGGGGGGGGCAGCAGGAGCTCCCCCGGCTGGTCAGGGTCCTCCTGGGATGATCTGTCCAGGACACTCGGCAGTTGGATGCCTGCTCTGGGAATGCGTGTGCATGCGTGTGCCTGTCTGTCTGTATGCATGCATTCCGCTGCCCCCCCCCCCCCCCCCGCAACACACACATCATTTCTTTCAGAGTCTCCCCTATCCAGGATGCTTATTCATAAAGGTTCTGCTTCTGCCACAACTTAGCTCTCCACTGGTTCGGGTTCCACCCTCATTTCCCTTCCGAGCTGACCAGAAGAGAGGATCCCCCACCTGGATCAGCACAAGTGGCCAGGAGGCTCCGCCCTTGACAGAGATGACTCTGGACCTTTGGGGGGGGATTGCGCTGGGGGCTGCCTGTCGGGGGCACAGCAGCAGACCCCCCCTGCTCAAAAACAGCAGGCTACCCTGCCCCCCCCCAGCAACCAGGGCTGTGACAGGAGTGCCAGCCACCCAACAAGACAACCAGCATCGTGCCCCCATGCCGCCGGGGCGGGCCGTCTTCTCTGGAGGGGGCAGCAACCCCCGCTGGGCCTCGGCAGGACGAGTCCAGCCTTAGTCTGCCAAGCGGGAATGTCCGTGCAGAAACTCCATGGCCCAAGCCCTCATCACTGAGCACCGGCTGTTGGCCGAACAAGACCTGGCTGTGCTCTGCCCTCCCGCCGGCCTTGTGTGGCGAGAAACCACGAAGACGGCCATCAGGGTGGCTCTCCTTTATTCCTCGTAAGGCAGGCAAAGCTGTGCCGGAAGCTGATCCAGGGCCCGAGGGGCGTGGGTGGGTCGCGGCAGTGCATCAAGACAAAAGCCAGACAGATGCTGGCAGGAGCAGCCCCTCAGCCCAGAGGGTCACCCTTGGGGCCAGCCTTGCCCGCAGAAGCCCAGGGCAAACACACGTGCCCCTCCTGCTCCCTCCCCTTCATCGTCAACCCACATGGCACATAAGCGTGGCTTGCATGTCCCAGCATGGCCTACTGGAGGTCCGGGGCAGCTGGGCATTGGGCGCCCCTGCAAGTCACTGCAGAAGGAGGGGGCAGCAGTCTGGACTAAAGCAGCAGGATGACAGCGGTCAGGGAAGGCGCGGTGTCCTTGGGCAGCTTTTCAGCCATGCACTCACGGTCACAGTCCCTGCCCGCA
Organism: Liasis olivaceus; assembly: GCA_030867105.1. Classification (NCBI taxonomy): domain Eukaryota; kingdom Metazoa; phylum Chordata; class Lepidosauria; order Squamata; family Pythonidae; genus Liasis; species Liasis olivaceus. The sequence goes on along the minus strand of CM061351.1, from coordinate 115,972,183 downwards.
GAGACTGCGTGTGAGTCATGAGCCAGGGGCAGCAGCAGCAGCAGCAGGCCTCTGCCCCCCACGGACCCCGTGTCTCTGCAAATCGCCAACAGTGTGCGCTGCCACCATCAAACACGTCATGTGCAATCCAGCATCCGTGTGTAGCAGAAGTCCGCGGAGTCCCACCAAGGCCCCTTCCCCTCCTGCTGCTTCAGGAGCTGCTCAAAGGCCCCCAGACCCCCAGCTCCAGGGATGGCGGAGGAGCCGGGAGCCACCCAGCAGACGACCGGACGGTGCCAGGACCTGGGCCGAGCCCAGTGCTGATCCCGCTTTGATCCAACACTGCCTTTCGAGGCTGCTTCAGAGCTGGGTTACCTGTGGCCGAACAATCCGTGCCTGCAAAGGGGGCCAAACGCAAAGGAGGAGCTGGCTTTGGAGCCAAGGAAGGGCCAAGGAAGAGGCAAGCCGCCCCCCCCCCCACCCAGGGGCCAGAGAGGGGCCCAGGGAAGCCCCCGCAGCAGCCCTGCCTGATGGTCCAAGCGTCAGCAGGCCCCAGCTGTGAGTGGGGCGGTAGACCCTCTCCCTGCCTCCCTTGCTGGCGCCCACTGCCAGCCCCTCCCCAGCCGCCTCTGGGTTCCAGGGGAGCCAGTCTCCTCTGCCCTGCCTTCCTTCCTCTCCAAGCTCCAGTCCTGGGCTCTGATCTCCAAGGGAGGGGTTACCACTCAGATCACCCTCCTCCTCCCCCTCCCTCTCCCCGCTTCTGGACCTGGAGGGATGTGTCCACTTTGTCCAGCCGTGGCCGGAAGCCTCCCTGTTCAGATGCGGAGCAGGCGTCCTCCCTGCTAGCGCTGGCAGAGGGGTCTGCAGGAGAGAGCAGAGGGGGCCCAGTGAGGCCCAGTCGATGCCCCTGGCCTCGAGGGTCCCTCTACCGAGAATGGCAGCAGAGGGGTGTCCAGGTGCAGGGTCAGTAAGGGAACCCCTTGCCCCTCCTTGCCCCCCCTCAGATGCCACGCGGGTCAGGAGCACCGGCCAAGAGAGGCTTCCAGCCCTCTGTTCCCCCTTGGCACTCCTGCCCTCTGGCAGGCTCAGGAAGGGAGCTGTGGGTTGCCCTCTTCCAGAGAGCCTCCTGGCAGGACCTACCTGGCACCTGGTGCTGGGCTTCGGGGCTCTGCGGGGTGAAGCCCTGAGGCCGGGCCACCCAGTCCGACTCATTCTCGTACCATTTCTCCTCGTTGGGATGCGCCCATGACAGCCTGGGAGAGACGCAGGAGAGGCTGTCAGGGAGAGCTGTGCTCCTGGCCCTGGACTGGGGCCAATAGAGGGACGCCAGGCTGAACGTGCTCCCGCGGCAGCAGTTCAACCGGGAAAGACACAGTTTTGCTTTTCCCACCCCGGAGCAACTGAGAGGGAGAGGGGGACGGGTGACACGAGAGGAGCTGTGCCATGGAAGAGGGAATCCCTGCCCCGGCCTCTGTGGTGCCCTGTGGTGCTAACCCTTATCTGCAGCCGCATCCTTTGAACCTGGGGCCCCACCTGCAGCAGAGCCCACCTCGGCACAGGTGCCACCTGGGGAGGCCTTCTCCTGGGCCACCTTGGACCTTGGATGTTTGGCAGTGCCGGGGTGGGCAGCTCCAGCTGGGGCCCTAACTGAAAGCCCTCTGCATCTGGAAGGCCCAGGTCGGCCCAGGAGCAGCGGCTGGTCCCAACTTGTCTCTGGGCAAGCCACTCCTGGAGATGCCATCGAGGGGGGGCAGCTTTCCGGCTGCAGCCGGTGCAGGCTGCTGAAGGGCCAGCTCTTCCTGGGGGAACGTTTACTGCAACCATCTTTCAAGCCCCCCATCTGTCCAGCTTGGCTTTTTCAGTGGTTGCTCCGGAACCTCCTTCTCAAGGAGCTGCTTGCCCTTCTGGGCTGATAATGACCACCGGATGTCGCTTGGCCTCTTTGGGGGAGGAATAAAGAGAGAGCCTGTTTGGCATGAGGGCAAAGGCACTGGGCTAGCGACCCGGAAAGCGCCGGCTTTAGTCCTCCCTGAAGCATGAAAGCTGGCTGGGGGCTTTGGGCCGGTCCCTCTCTCTCAGCCCAACCCGCCTCGCAGGGTTATTGTTGTGGGGAAAAGAGGAGGCAAGGGCATTAGGCATATCTGAGCGCTCGGTGTGGGGCGTGCTTTTCTGCCGCACTCTGCATTTCAAAGGGATGCGTTGAATCACTAAAAAGTGTCTGTGCCTTGTGAACCACCCGGTTCTCTCTGGAGAATACGTTAGCCAGGCGAGACCACCCCCCCGCCCCCGCGGTCACAAGGGAGGGCTGCTCTGTGCCAGCCGTGCACACCCTGCAGCTCTCTGGAGCTGCGCACGGCTCCACTTTGTGCCGAGCCGCGGAGGAGCTCCCTCTCTACGCAGTGGTGGTGAGGAGGGCTGCAGCAGAGGCAGCCCCTGTGGCCGGACCCTTCAGGGTGGGATTTTGCCCCACGCAGCCGCCGGGCCTTGCGGAAGACCAGCCACAACAGCCCTGCAGTAATTTCTCACCCCCATCAGTCATCAGCATAGCGGGGAGAATACCCGTCTGTGCACATGTGTGTGCTGACACATCTGTTGATTGGGTACCGAGTACCCAAACATGGGGCTCAACTGAGTCTTTTTAATAGGTTCATAGTTTGCAGTTCTTCTGTGCTGCAGTGGAAGCCTCTGAGCTGATTTTATGCCTGTGGCTTGAAATCATAATTATGATTGTTTGCTTATTTCCAGTCACTGCTGTTTCTGTCTGGATTGCAGTTTTAAGTCGTCGGCAAATCGCCCTGTGGAAACGGTTGCTTTGAGGACCGGCCAGCTGCATGCCTGTGAAAAATAAACGCGCCGACCGCAAAGCCGATCCCTTGCCCGTGTCTCCGGGCGGACGAGGGACGAGGGGTTGCAAGGCCGCTGGGAGAGGCCAGATAAGGGCTTCCCAAGCACCAAACCCAGAGGTGCCCCTCTGTGCCAGTCAAGGCCCCAAGCCACCTGAAACAGCAGCCCAGAGGCAGGGGGCGCCATCGCCCGTTGCCAACCTACCTGCGGTCTTTCCTTGGGCGGCAGCGCTGCCAGCAGAGGAAGGCGGCCAGGATGAGGATCAGGAGCACCAGCACTGCCAGGCCCAGGGCCACGCCCACAGCCACCCCCACCTTGCTGATGCCTTGGTCACAGTGGCGGCCGGTGTACCAGTAGGCGTCCGACTGCTCGCAGCTGGGGGAGAAAAGTCGGAGTCACGGGCCTGGCGGGAGGCTTTCGGTCATGCGTTCACTGCACTTCGCGTAGCAGAGCCACCTGCTCCGACAGACTCCGGTCAAGTGGGGGACTGGAGTGGGCAGCGCCACGGATGCCCTGCCCCACGCGTGGCCGTGAGGCCAGATGCAGGAGGGGGCGGTCAACTCTCGTTTTCCTTCGCTAGAGGGGCAGCGGGAGGAACCGAGCTTGGGTAAGTGCAGGGATTCAAGAGCCCATCAGGCCGCCCCGATACGGTCTGCACGGCTTTGCTCCCAAGGCACCCGGGGAACCGTGCTGGGGGGAGCGCTGCAAGAAGAGTCATCGGCAGCTGCTCTTGGCCGAGGGCATCTGCCCGGGCAGCCGCATCTCCACAAGGGCCTCTCTGGGCAGCGCCCTTTCAGACGTGCTCCTTAAGGGTCCCGGGGGCTCTGTCTCCCGGTTGGCCGGGCTGTCCCCCCACCCTCCCAGGCGCTCCCTGCTCCCAAGCCCCGTCAGCCCGAGTGGGGTCCGAGAGCCTGGGCTGAAGCCCGCTGGGCAGGCCTTGGGGCTTTTCCTCCGCTCCCCCCTCACGAGGAAGGGGCAGGGGCTCCTGATATTTTTTGCCCGAAGAAGTGCGCTAGGCTTTCCGAAGGGAGTTCGATAGGTCGGCTTAACGGCGTAGCGGGGGCAGGGGGCTTGGCCCACGTGCCTCTGATCCAGCCACCCCGTGCCTACTCACTAGCAGTTTGGCCCATTTGCCTGGATGTAGCAGTTTCCATTTTCGCAGAGAAATGGCTCCGGGTGCCAAAAGCTGCAGTTGGAGACACACTCCAGCTGGTTGCTAATGTTTCGGGCCACGTAGTATAGCTGGAGCTTCCGCTCGATCACAGAGTCGTTCTTGCACACTTCGGACAAGTCTAGCAGGGTGGAGGAGAGCAGCGCAGTCAGCCGAGGACCGGCGCACACACCCCAATCGCAACGCCCCAGCCGCGACCTTCCGGCCCGGGGGGCCTCCAGGGACCCAGCAGTCCGCTGAAGCTTTTGCCCCAGAAACGCCAGACGGCCATCCCCAGTCCCTCCCGGGAGGCGGTCAGAGAGGCCGAGCTCCGTGCTACGGGAGGCCCGGCCCTTGCCTGGGGCTGTTCTCCTCATTCTCCTGCAGTTAAAACGCGCCCCGCTGAGACCTCCGGCAGAAGGGCCCGCCTTGCTGCCTCTGGTCCCGTCTGCCTGCTGCTTCTCTCAGGCCCCCCTCGGTGCCCAGGAGGGTTCCCAGGGCACCAGGCGTCACCCTCTCTCTCACACACACGCACACACGCACATGGACCAGGTCTCACCTCGAGGGCTGAGTGGCACGGAGGTCACAACAGAGTCTTCTGACTTAAAACACAGCCGTTCTGAAAGAGGGGAGCGGGTGATTAAAGACTCTCTACGGCCACCGGGAAACCGACTCGTCCGTGGGCACCGGTCTGGGCAAAGCTCCCGGAGGAGAACCGAACAGAGGGGAGCTCCCCACAAGAGAATCGGGCCCAAGAAACTATCCGCGCTTCAAGATCACCTAAATCGCTCCTGCGGGAGTCGTGCAGACCAAACCCCAGCTGCGGCTCCAGGGCTGTCGGCTGGAAGCACCCGGCCTTTGCAGGACCTTCCCTGGTTCTCAGGAGCGTCCTTGTGCCCCCCCCCCCCCCGCAACGGAGAGGAGGGCATCCGCACCCCTTCCCTGCCCAGACATCAGCCCTGCGTTGGGGGCGATGGTCAGACTGTACAAGGAGGCCTCGCTCTTGGGGCCAGCCTGCTTTTGAGGCAGACCAAGGAAGTGGTGCTTTCCAGGTGAAAATGGAAGAGGACCTCTTATGCCAACGCTCTGGGTCAAAGGACCGAGGCCAGCCACCTGCAGGACTGCCACTCCAACCCAGCCTCCGTGGCTGTTTCTGCCTTGGCTGCCAGGGAGACCAGAGCTGCCCCAGGAAGCGGGTTTTCCCCAGGCCTGGGGAATGTTGGAGCAATGCCTGCCGGGGGTTGCTCTTCCAACCGGCTGTCTCTTCAACACCCCCCCCCCAGCCCTGTAGCCTGATCTCCACCTCCACCCCTGCCTGGGTCCCACCCCTCTCGCCTTCTCCAGGGAGCGCCGCCAACAGGGGTGGCAAAGGGGAGCAGAGCAAGAAAGGCCAGCTGGGGGGAGGGGGGGAGAGGAGAAGAGCCCCCTCTCCCGACAGCAGCCCCTGCAGCCCCTCTGCCGCCCCTTTCTGTGCAATTGTCCGATCAACGCGCTTTCCTCCCCTCTCAGGAGGGGAAGAAGCACGTGGGGGGGGGGTCCAGACTCTCCCACAGCCCCATTGATCGCGCCCCTGACATGGCGGGTTAGGGTTTGCCGGCTTGCCTTCGCTTCTCCACCAGGAGCCAGACAAGGAAATCAGGTGGCCGCCTTGTCAGGGCTGGCCGAGAGCAAGTCCCTCGCACTCAGGGCTGCTGGCGGCGGCAGGGCTGAGCCGCAAAGGCGCACTCACCTTTGTCATCAGAGGACCATATTACTGGTGCTCCATTGTGCAGTTGCTGGTAAATTCTCTCCTTGGCTGCAGCGTAGGACGTGTTGAATTCAGAGAACTGCAGCCGCAGGACCACCTCGTGGTCCACGTTAATGCTGCCGTTGCTGAAAAGAAAAGGGGGGGGAAACCGTTTCTTCGCTATGTCGAGATGGGACAAGCCGGGCCTGCTGGCTTTCGTGCTTCTGCCCGAGTCCTAAGAGACGATGTGGGTCTTGGGCAGTGGGCTTACAAGAGCATCTGGGGCAAGGTGCCTGCTACCCGGGGTGGGGCTTTTGCCCAAGGAGGGGTGGGGGAAGCTGTGCGGACAAGCCAGCAACTGTCTCCGCCAAACGGTGCCCCATCCTGATTCTCACACAGCTCACCTCAGGTGAGTCAAAATCACACGCTGGTACCCAGGAACGTCTGCATAGAAAATATTCATCTGCACAGGGAGAGAGAGAAGGGGCAATAGGAAGTGAGACACCATCCTTATGAAAGCACCTCTGAGAATGTGCAGAGACGCTGTTGCCCACCCCAAGGGGCGCCATCTCACCCCAAATCTGCGGGGGGGTCTTTATGCAAGCATGAGTCCTTCCAATGTTCAGCACCCGCCAAGAGGGCAGAGGCGGAAGCCTCCACCCCAATTACAGAGCGCCTCAAGCCTGATCAGCAACGGGTCTGAACTTTCCTGATCTTCCAGAATGAGAACAAGAACAAACAGGCCGGTCTCCAGCCTTCATCCAGTTACAAAACCAAATCTGTGGTGTCAGGTGTGGGGAATGTCTGCCTGCCCCAAAGCCTGATCAACAGTCGGGAAAGATCGAAGGGCCTGCCTCTGCCAGCCCACGCCCGTCCCCAGGCAGAGGGGGAAGGAGAGCCCTTGAGCAGATCGCCTCTGAACAGGGCTGCATCTAAGCGGCAGGTGTGCCTGGCCATTATCAGCCCGGCTTCACGCCCCGGCTCCCGGGACAGGCCGAGAGCAGCCCTGAGTCTAAGGGCTGTGGGCAGAGCGTCGGTGTCTCTTCGCGCCACGCCAGGCACCCTCTTCACCTGTCCCTCAAAGCGTGTGACAAAGGACAGGAAATCGGCAGAGCCAGGAGTTGCCATCCCTGGTTTAAACTCCATGTTGATCACTTTGACAAAGACGTTGATTGTAGCCACGACCATCTCTGCCAGAAAGCACAGGAGAATTAAAGAATCAGGGTGTCTCTAAACGAGGGCCCACATGCTTCCCCCCCTCTTCCTGCCCCTTGCCTAACCGCTCAGGCTGTAATCAAGTGGGTTTATTTACTGATTCAATCTTTTATAGACCACCACTCCCCAAAAGACTGGTTTACAGTCAAAGAACAATGGACTCACAAAAACGGAAATCCAGCTAACGCCCTGGTACCTTCGATGCCCATGCACCCACCTGAAGAAGAAGCCCCCGAAAACAATGTTCCCGTAAACACCCTTGCACCTTCAGTGCCCACATGCCCTTGAACAGTAGCATTTTCATAGCCGGGGGGGGCAGGGTCCCTTTCCGTCAGAGGCAGGGTGTGCCAAAGAGCATGGGCTGCCGCTGGGAAAGTGCATCACCTCGCCACCCTCTCCTCCCATTCCTTCCTTCCAAGCTCTCTCCCTCCCTCTGAATGGGTAGGATCCGGGGGCCAGGCCATGCAGGCTTTGGAGGGGACAACCAGCCCTTTCGATTGCTCCCGGAAACCTGCAGAACTGGGGCCGTAGCCCCGAGCACCCACCACCTCACAGACCCCTGCATGCCGGACCAACGGTCTTCTAAGGCAGGCCATTGTACAGCGCACTGCAGTACTCCAGGCGAGTGGGAATGAAGGCGTAAGTCATCGTAACAAGGCCTCCCATGCCAGATAGCACCGTAACCTTCTGTAGCAGAGCAGCAGAAGCCCAGGAAGACCCCCGAGAGCAGCGCTGTCTCCTCAGGAGACCCCCTGGGCCGGCGGAGAGCTGTGATGGCAGCCAACGCCCTTTCGTCTGGGCTCACCTTCGGCCCCTCTCCCACCCAGACCCTCTGCAGATTTCCTCTCACAGCACCACGGTGGAATGCTGTCCACTTCTGATATGCGCTTCGGCGGAAGAAGAAATAAGTGATCCAGAAGGATCTGTTTTTAATACTGGCGGTGAAGCATTTTAATAAATACACTCCCTTCACTGATTATCATGGCCCTATTAAAGGTTTTCCAGATATTTTACATAGATACTCTGAACATCTTTTTACTTCTGAGTAGAAATATACAGGATTATTTTTTAAATTGCTTGAATGCACAAAGTGAGGGTGGGAGGAGGGGAAGAAATAAAGATGTAAAAGAGGAAAAAGTGCAAACAAGGGAGAAAAAGGCAAAAGGACGCTGCATAAAGACGCCTATATTTTCGTTGTTTCCTTGTGTCTTTTTCTCCTTTGTCTGCCTTTCTGTTCTTTTTATTTTTTTTCCTCTCGCCTTTATTTCTTAATCCAGCCTAATTTTTAAATACATCATTAAAACTTGGCCAGACGGTATAAGACTGACCTGTCTTTCTACTACTCTCGTAAAGACCCAATTGGTAAGAAAAAAGGGTTATCCAACAGCACAAAGCTATCACACTAACTTTCTAACCCCGAAGAGTGATCTTTGTTGCCCCTGACCCCGGCTTAATAAACCTCCATTTCTTAATAGAATAACATTTCAGGTTTTTGGTATTTACTTCAAGAGCACATTCACATCTTCAGACCTCACTGATCTTTCTGACCATGTTTTAACGGTCTTAGGGATATTAAGCCAAGGCACAGCAACAGCAGGACAAGCCCAAATGAACAGGGAGGGCCTAATTTGTTTTACGCTTCCAATATCCATTTTGCTAGATGTGGAAGACCTTGTAGGAGGAGAGCCCACCTTTTAAAAAACATTCTCTGGGGAATCCAGTAAGCTGTGTTTTCTGCTGTTTTTGTTCACTGAAATTTTTTTTATTGTATGCCACCCGGAGTGGCACTTTTTACAGAAACCTTTTAAATAAATAAGTCTTTACCTGAATTAGTCTGATAAAAACTATTATTTAATATTTTTAAGACCAGTAGCTATTACATTAGCTACAGATTAACATAACTCTCTATTACTCAGTTCTGGCCAAAAACTCAAATCCAAGGCCTTTTCCACACCCGGTCAGAAGCACTCCGAGAGCATCTTTTCCAACTAGCACATTTCATCCAAAGGCAGAAGCTTTCAGCAGCAGCAGCGGCTCCCTTCGGCTAGTCGAGAAAGCGACTCCCAGAGTCCTCCCGATTTTATGCCATCATAAACTAACATGACTCTCCCCCTACAAGGTCTTCCACATCCAGCAAAATGCTCCTTGCTGGTTTCATTTTATCTGCATGTATATCCAGAATGTCATCTAGTAATCTAATACTATCAGACCTTTGACAAACGTTTATAAAAGCAGGGGGTGCAGGATAAATAACTGAAGGTCACATCGTCTACAAGCCATGCTTTTAACAAGGAAATTACCCCATAACCTGCAAAGTCAGCAGGATTGTCATCAGCCTTCAAAATCACATATTGGCCTCACTGAAGGAGGCTGGAAAAAAACTTATTCCAACAGTATAGACTTCCAACAAGAGAGTCATTATGGGGTCAGGCACCTTTACACATCTGATAAATAAATACATATATTGGGACAAATCACTTAAAACATGCCTTAAACTATCAATAGGACAACAATTGACTGCAGAGGATTTAAAAATCACCAGATGTCCCCCCCCAAATAGATTCCGACATATCTGACCCATTTTCCTTTTTTTATCTGAATTGTATGTTCTTATGTTGTGAGCCACCCAGGGTTTGGGGATTCTGGCAGGATACAAGTATATAAAAGTGCGAAGAAATAAGAATCCCAATTGTTTCATGGGCTTCCTTACAGCAACAGGGACAGCTGCCTTCTGCTAAACCCGCTGCCCGTCCCATCGACTGAGAGAAGCTCTGAAGCTGCTACGAAATGGGTGTGTTCCAGCAGGGCCTGCTAAGACTGCCACGAATTCCACATGAAAATTGGGTGCCCCAGCACCCAGCACCGCAACCAAGGAAATGGAGAAGAGCAGAAAACAGAACTTACTCACAACGACTTGATTCCTTGCCTCTTTGCAAAATGGCTCGATATAAGGTGACGGACATTGACAGCGACCCCCAACGGGAACCCCTCCATTCAAGCATTTGGGGGGAATAATTTCAGTGGTAGAAGCTTCACAAGAAAGGATAAAAAAAGCCAGAACAGAGAAAACAAACAGCAAGAAATCATTTAAAGCATTACCCACTATGAGTTACCTAGACAAAAGACATAAAACCCCACACACGTAAGAACAGACTGAATCATAAACAAATATCATCTCAAGTCAGAATTAGAAGTAGATCATATTGTACACTATAAGTAAATGTTCTTATACAGAAAGTTTCCAAAGGGAAGAATGAGAAACTATCCTCAAACCAAAGAGATCGCCAGACTTCAATAATGAGCACAGGGGGAAAAGAAAAAAGTTGATCTTGCACTCCCTGATACTGAGACAGATGTGGAGTTTCAAATAGTGCCTGTCTTTAAACATGTAGCAGGTACACTCCTAGGACAGATAGGAAGAGGTGCCTCGGAAAGGGATTGCCATTGAAAGGACAGGAATGGCTCTACCTTTGCCTATGCTCTCTACTGGATGCCAGAGTTTTTCAAAACACAGACATCCATGTCAAACTAGATAAAGGGAGAGGACCTCAACTAGACGCTGAGGACCCCTTAGGGGAACAAGAAGAATTCATGAAAAACACAGATGTTGCACGACTCTCCTAAGTACAATGCCTTGAGGAGGCAGGAAGAACAGAGACCATACCAGTTGTTCTGGTCAACACCGTGATGCTGGGCACGCTGCTTCCCACCGTGGGCGTGCTGCTTTCCGTCTCTTCGCTCGAGCTCCGACTTGTGGATTCCAAGGTCCTTTCCTGGTGGGTGATCCCTGTGGAGGAAAGGCGAGGGGAAGAGGCCCGTGTTGTGCTTCGCTCTTCCGCAGTCGGAGAAGACATAGTGGGTGACTCCGTGGTGCCGGAGGAGACCAGCTGAGGGCCAGTGGTGACCGAGGAAGTGATGGGAAGTGTGGGGGTCTCAGGACTCTCTTGCGGGGAAGGCCTGGAGCTGCTGGAAGTTACTGGAAGTGAGGCCTCCTGGCTTGTGGTTGGGCTCCCACTGGAAGGCACCGTCACCCTCGAGCGGGAAGACGGCTCTGTGGCGGACGTCGAAGGAGGAGGGGTTGACGAGACCGGTGGGGGAGTGGAAGTTAGTTCTGCTGTGATCCGAGGAGAGGTGGGCACGCCAGTGGTTTGACTGGTCTCATGGGATGTGGAGGGGGAGACGTTGGAGGGCAAGGTGGCCTCACGGGTGCTTCTGGTCAACATCGTGGTGCTGGACACGCTGCTTCCCACCGTGGGCGTGCTGCTTTCCGTCTCTTCGCTCGTGCTCCTACTCGTGGATTCCAAGGTCATTTCCTGGTGGGTGATCCCTGTGGAGGAAAGGTGAGGGGAAGAGGCCCACGTTGTGCTTGGCTCTTCCTCAGTAGGAGAAGACGGAGCCGTTGACTCCGTGGTGCCGGAGGAGACCAGCTGAGGGCCAGTGGTGACTGAGGAAGTGATGGGAAGGGTGGGGGTCTCAGGACTCTCTTGCGGGGAAGGCCTGGAGGTGCTGGAGGTTACTGGAAGTGAGGCCTCCTGGCTTGTGGTTGGGCTCCCACTGGAAGGCACCGTCACCCTCGAGCGGGAAGACGGCTCTGTGGCAGATGTCGAAGGAGGAGGGGTTGACGAGACTGGTGGGGGAGTAGAAGTCAGTTCTGCTGTGCTCCGAGGAGAGGTGGGCACGCCGGTGGTTTGATTGGTCTCATGGGCTGTGGAGGGGGAGAAGCTGGAGGGCAAGCTGGCCTCGCGAGTGCTTCTGGTCGACACCGTTGTGCTGGACATGCTGCTTCCCACCGTGGGCGTGCTGCTTTCCGTCTCTTCACTCGTGCTCCGACTCGTGGATTCCAAGGTCATTTCCTGGTGGGTGGTCCCTCTGGAGGAAAGGTGAGGGAAAGAGGCCCGGGTTGTGCTGGGCTGCTCTGCAGTCAGGGAAGACGGAGCCATTGACTCCGTGGTGCCGGAGGAGACCAGCTGAGGGCCAGTGGTGACTGAGGAAGTGATGGGAAGGGTGGGGGTCTCAGGACTCTCTTGCGGGGAAGGACTGGAGGTGCTGGAAGTTACTGGAGGTGAAGCCTCCTGGCTTGTGGTTGGGCTCCCACTGGAAGGCACCGTCACCCTCGAGCGGGAAGACGGCTCTGTGGCGGACGTCGAAGGAGGAGGGGTTGACGAGACCGGTGGGGGAGTGGAACTTAGTTCTGCTGTGATCCGAGGAGAGGTGGGCACGCCGGTGGTTTGACTGGTCTCATGGGATGTGGAGGGGGAGAAGTTGGAGGGCAAGGTGGCCTCACGGGTGCTTCTGGTCGACATCGTGGTGCTGGACACGCTGCTTCCCACCGTGGGCGTGCTGCTTTCCGTCTCTTCGTTCGTGCTCCTACTCGTGGATTCCAAGGTCATTTCCTGGTGGGTGATCCGTGTGGACGAAAGGCGAGGGGAAGAGGCCCACGTTCTGCTTGGCTCTTCCTCAGTAGGAGAAGACGGAGCCGTTGACTCCGTGGTGCCGGAGGAGACCAGCTGAGGGCCAGTGGTGACTGAGGAAGTGATGGGAAGGGTGGGGGTCTCAGGACTCTCTTGCGGGGAAGGCCTGGAGGTGCTGGAGGTTACTGGAAGTGAGGCCTCCTGGCTTGTGGTTGGGCTCCCACTGGAAGGCACCGTCACCCTCGAGCGGGAAGACGGCTCTGTGGCAGATGTCGAAGGAGGAGGGGTTGATGAGACTGGTGGGGGAGTAGAAGTCAGTTCTGCTGTGCTCTGAGGAGAGGTGGGCACGCCGGTGGTTTGATTGGTCTCATGGGCTGTGGAGGGGGAGAAGCTGGAGGGCAAGCTGGCCTCGCGAGTGCTTCTGGTCGACACCGTGGTGCTGGACATGCTGCTTCCCACCGTGGGCGTGCTGCTTTCCGTCTCTTCACTCATGCTCCAACTCGTGGATTCCAAGGTCATTTCCTGGTGGGTGGTCCCTCTGGAGGAAAGGTGAGGGAAAGAGGCCCGGGTTGTGCTGGGCTGCTCTGCAGTCGGGGAAGACGGAGCCATTGACTCCGTGGTGCCGGAGGAGACCAGCTGAGGGCCAGTGGTGACTGAGGAAGTGATGGGAAGGGTGGGGGTCTCAGGACTCTCTTGCGGGGAAGGACTGGAGGTGCTGGAAGTTACTGGAGGTGAAGCCTCCTGGCTTGTGGTTGGGCTCCCACTGGAAGGCACCGTCACCCTCGAGCGGGAAGACGGCTCTGTGGCGGACGTCGAAGGAGGAGGGGTTGACGAGACCGGTGGGGGAGTGGAAGTTAGTTCTGTTGTGATCCGAGGAGAGGTGGGCACGCCGGTGGTTTGACTGGTCTCATGGGATGTGGAGGGGGAGAAGTTGGAGGGCAAGGTGGCCTCACGGGTGCTTCTGGTCGACATCGTGGTGCTGGGCATGCTGCTTCCCACCGTGGGCGTGCTGCTTTCCGTCTCTTCGCTCGTGCTCCTACTCGTGGATTCCAAGGTCCTTTCCTGGTGGGTGATCTGTGTGGACGAAAGGTGAGGGGAAGAGGCCCACGTTGTGCTTGGCTCTTCCTCAGTAGGAGAAGACGGAGCCGTTGACTCCGTGGTGCCGGAGGAGACCAGCTGAGGGCCAGTGGTGACTGAGGAAGTGATGGGAAGGGTGGGGATCTCAGGACTCTCTTGCGGGGAAGGCCTGGAGGTGCTGGAGGTTACTGGAAGTGAGGCCTCCTGGCTTGTGGTTGGGCTCCCACTGGAAGGCACCGTCACCCTCGAGCGGGAAGACGGCTCTGTGGCAGATGTCGAAGGAGGAGGGGTTGACGAGACTGGTGGGGGAGTAGAAGTCAGTTCTGCTGTGCTCCGAGGAGAGGTGGGCACGCCGGTGGTTTGACTGGTCTCATGGGATGTGGAGGGGGAGAAGTTGGAGGGCAAGGTGGCCTCACGGGTGCTTCTGGTCGACATCGTGGTGCTGGGCATGCTGCTTCCCACCGTGGGCGTGCTGCTTTCCGTCTCTTCGCTCGTGCTCCTACTCGTGGATTCCAAGGTCCTTTCCTGGTGGGTGATCTGTGTGGACGAAAGGTGAGGGGAAGAGGCCCGCGTTGTGCTTGGCTCTTCCTCAGTAGGAGAAGACGGAGCCATTGACTCCGTGGTGCCGGAGGAGACCAGCTGAGGGCCAGTGGTGACTGAGGAAGTGATGGGAAGGGTGGGGATCTCAGGACTCTCTTGCGGGGAAGGCCTGGAGGTGCTGGAGGTTACTGGAAGTGAGGCCTCCTGGCTTGTGGTTGGGCTCCCACTGGAAGGCACCGTCACCCTCGAGCGGGAAGACGGCTCTGTGGCAGATGTCGAAGGAGGAGGGGTTGACGAGACTGGTGGGGGAGTAGAAGTCAGTTCTGCTGTGCTCCGAGGAGAGGTGGGCACGCCGGTGGTTTGATTGGTCTCATGGGCTGTGGAGGGGGAGAAGCTGGAGGGCAAGCTGGCCTCGCGAGTGCTTCTGGTCGACACCGTTGTGCTGGACATGCTGCTTCCCACCGTGGGCGTGCTGCTTTCCGTCTCTTCACTCGTGCTCCGACTCGTGGATTCCAAGGTCATTTCCTGGTGGGTGGTCCCTCTGGAGGAAAGGTGAGGGAAAGAGGCCCGGGTTGTGCTGGGCTGCTCTGCAGTCAGGGAAGACGGAGCCATTGACTCCGTGGTGCCGGAGGAGACCAGCTGAGGGCCAGTGGTGACTGAGGAAGTGATGGGAAGGGTGGGGGTCTCAGGACTCTCTTGCGGGGAAGGACTGGAGGTGCTGGAAGTTACTGGAGGTGAAGCCTCCTGGCTTGTGGTTGGGCTCCCACTGGAAGGCACCGTCACCCTCGAGCGGGAAGACGGCTCTGTGGCGGACGTCGAAGGAGGAGGGGTTGACGAGACCGGTGGGGGAGTGGAACTTAGTTCTGCTGTGATCCGAGGAGAGGTGGGCACGCCGGTGGTTTGACTGGTCTCATGGGATGTGGAGGGGGAGAAGTTGGAGGGCAAGGTGGCCTCACGGGTGCTTCTGGTCGACATCGTGGTGCTGGACACGCTGCTTCCCACCGTGGGCGTGCTGCTTTCCGTCTCTTCGCTCGTGCTCCTACTCGTGGATTCCAAGGTCATTTCCTGGTGGGTGATCCGTGTGGACGAAAGGCGAGGGGAAGAGGCCCACGTTCTGCTTGGCTCTTCCTCAGTAGGAGAAGACGGAGCCGTTGACTCCGTGGTGCCGGAGGAGACCAGCTGAGGGCCAGTGGTGACTGAGGAAGTGATGGGAAGGGTGGGGGTCTCAGGACTCTCTTGCGGGGAAGGCCTGGAGGTGCTGGAGGTTACTGGAAGTGAGGCCTCCTGGCTTGTGGTTGGGCTCCCACTGGAAGGCACCGTCACCCTCGAGCGGGAAGACGGCTCTGTGGCAGATGTCGAAGGAGGAGGGGTTGATGAGACTGGTGGGGGAGTAGAAGTCAGTTCTGCTGTGCTCTGAGGAGAGGTGGGCACGCCGGTGGTTTGATTGGTCTCATGGGCTGTGGAGGGGGAGAAGCTGGAGGGCAAGCTGGCCTCGCGAGTGCTTCTGGTCGACACCGTGGTGCTGGACATGCTGCTTCCCACCGTGGGCGTGCTGCTTTCCGTCTCTTCACTCAAGCTCCAACTCGTGGATTCCAACGTCATTTCCTGGTGGGTGGTCCCTCTGGAGGAAAGGTGAGGGGAAGAGGCCCGGGTTGTGCTGGGCTGCTCTGCAGTCAGGGAAGACGGAGCCATTGACTCCGTGGTGCCGGAGGAGACCAGCTGAGGGCCAGTGGTGACTGAGGAAGTGATGGGAAGGGTGGGGGTCTCAGGACTCTCTTGCGGGGAAGGACTGGAGGTGCTGGAAGTTACTGGAGGTGAAGCCTCCTGGCTTGTGGTTGGGCTCCCACTGGAAGGCACCGTCACCCTCGAGCGGGAAGACGGCTCTGTGGCGGACGTCGAAGGAGGAGGGGTTGACGAGACCGGTGGGGGAGTGGAAGTTAGTTCTGTTGTGATCCGAGGAGAGGTGGGCACGCCGGTGGTTTGACTGGTCTCATGGGATGTGGAGGGGGAGAAGTTGGAGGGCAAGGTGGCCTCACGGGTGCTTCTGGGCGACATCGTGGTGCTGGACACGCTGCTTCCCACCGTGGGCGTGCTGCTTTCCGTCTCTTCCCTCGTGCTCCTACTCGTGGATTCCAAGGTCATTTCCTGGTGGGTGATCCGTGTGGACGAAAGGCGAGGGGAAGAGGCCCACGTTCTGCTTGGCTCTTCCTCAGTAGGAGAAGACGGAGCCGTTGACTCCGTGGTGCCGGAGGAGACCAGCTGAGGGCCAGTGGTGACTGAGGAAGTGATGGGAAGGGTGGGGGTCTCAGGACTCTCTTGCGGGGAAGGCCTGGAGGTGCTGGAGGTTACTGGAAGTGAGGCCTCCTGGCTTGTGGTTGGGCTCCCACTGGAAGGCACCGTCACCCTCGAGTGGGAAGACGGCTCTGTGGCAGATGTCGAAGGAGGAGGGGTTGACGAGACTGGTGGGGGAGTAGAAGTCAGTTCTGCTGTGCTCTGAGGAGAGGTGGGCACGCCGGTGGTTTGATTGGTCTCATGGGCTGTGGAGGGGGAGAAGCTGGAGGGCAAGCTGGCCTCGCGAGTGCTTCTGGTCGACACCGTGGTGCTGGGCACATTGCTTCCTACTGTGGGCCTGCTGCTTTCCGTCTCTTCCCTCGTGCTCCGACTCGTGGATTCCAAGGTCCTTTCCTGGTGGGTGATCCCTGTGGAGGAAAGGCGAGGGGAAGAGGCCCACGTTGTGCTTGGCTCTTCCTCAGTAGGAGAAGACGGAGCCATTGACTCCGTGGTGCTGGAGGAGACCAGCTGAGGGCCAGTGGTGACTGAGGAAGTGATGGGAAGGGTGGGGATCTCAGGACTCTCTTGCGGGGAAGGCCTGGAGGTGCTGGAGGTTACTGGAAGTGAGGCCTCCTGGCTTGTGGTTGGGCTCCCACTGGAAGGCACCGTCACCCTCGAGCGGGAAGACGGCTCTGTGGCAGATGTCGAAGGAGGAGGGGTTGACGAGACTGGTGGGGGAGTAGAAGTCAGTTCTGCTGTGCTCCGAGGAGAGGTGGGCACGCCGGTGGTTTGACTGGTCTCATGGGATGTGGAGGGGGAGAAGTTGGAGGGCAAGGTGGCCTCACGGGTGCTTCTGGTCGACATCGTGGTGCTGGGCATGCTGCTTCCCACCGTGGGCGTGCTGCTTTCCGTCTCTTCGCTCGTGCTCCTACTCGTGGATTCCAAGGTCCTTTCCTGGTGGGTGATCTGTGTGGACGAAAGGTGAGGGGAAGAGGCCCGCGTTGTGCTTGGCTCTTCCGCAGTAGGAGAAGGAATAGTGGGTGACTCTGTGGTGCTGGAGGGGACCAGCTGAGGGCCAGTGGTGACCGAGGAAGTGATGGGAATGGTGTGGGTCTCGAAACTTTCTTGCGGGGAAGGCTTGGAGGTGCTGGAAGTTATTGGAAGTGAGGCCTCCTGGCTTTTGGTTGAGCTCCCAGTGGAAGGCACCGTCACCCTCGAGCGGGAAGACGGCTCTGTGGTGGACGTCGAAGGAGGAGGGCTTGACAAGATCGGTGGGAGAGTGGAAGTCAGTTCTGCTGTGCTCTGAGGAGAGGTGGGCATGCCGGTGGTGCGACGGGACTCATGGGCTGTGGAGGGGGAGAAGCTGGAGGACAAGCTGGTGGGCAAGCTGGCCTCGCGAGTGCTTCTGGTCGACACCGTGGTGCTGGGCACGCTGCTACCCACCGTGGGCGTGCTGCTTACCGTCACTTCCCTCGTGCTCCGACTCGTGGATTCCAAGGTCGTTTCCAGGTGGGTGGTCCCTGTGGAGGAAAGGTGAGGGGAAGAGGCCCGCATTGTGCTGGGCAGCTCTGCACTCGGGGAAGACGGAGCCATTGACTCCGTGGTGCCAGAGGAGACCAGCTGAGGGCTGGCGGTGACCAAGGAAGTGATGGGAAGGGTGGGGGTCTCAGGACTCTCTTGCGGGGAAGGCCTGGAGGTGCTGGAAGTTACTGGAGGTGAAGCCTCCTGGCTTGTGGTTGGGCTCCCACTGGAAGGCACCGTCACCCTCGAGCGGGAAGATGGCTCTGTGGCGGACGTCGAAGGAGGAGGGGTTGATGAGACTGGTGGGGGAGTGGAAGTCAGTTCTGCTGTGCTCCGAGGAGAGGTGGGCGCGCTGGTGGTTCGACTGGACTCATGGGCTGTGGAGGGGGAGAAGCTGGAGGGCAAGCTGGCCTCGCGAGTGCTTCTGGTCGACACCGTGGTGCTGGGCACATTGCTTCCTACTGTGGGCCTGCTGCTTTCCGTCTCTTCCCTCGTGCTCCGACTCGTGGATTCCAAGGTCCTTTCCTGGTGGGTGATCCCTGTGGAGGAAAGGCGAGGGGAAGAGGCCCACGTTGTGCTTGGCTCTTCCTCAGTAGGAGAAGACGGAGCCATTGACTCCGTGGTGCTGGAGGAGACCAGCTGAGGGCCAGTGGTGACTGAGGAAGTGATGGGAAGGGTGGGGATCTCAGGACTCTCTTGCGGGGAAGGCCTGGAGGTGCTGGAGGTTACTGGAAGTGAGGCCTCCTGGCTTGTGGTTGGGCTCCCACTGGAAGGCACCGTCACCCTCGAGCGGGAAGACGGCTCTGTGGCAGATGTCGAAGGAGGAGGGGTTGACAAGACTGGTGGGGGAGTAGAAGTCAGTTCTGCTGTGCTCCGAGGAGAGGTGGGCACGCCGGTGGTTTGATTGGTCTCATGGGCTGTGGAGGGGGAGAAGCTGGAGGGCAAGCTGGCCTCGCGAGTGCTTCTGGTCGACACCGTTGTGCTGGACATGCTGCTTCCCACCGTGGGCGTGCTGCTTTCCGTCTCTTCGCTCGTGTTCCAATTCGTGGATTCCAAGCTCCTTTCCTGGTGGGTGGTCCCTGTGGACGAAAGGCAAGGGGAAGAGGCCCGCATTGTGCTTCGCTGTTCCGCAGTCAGAGAAGACAGAGTTGGTGACTCTATTGTGCGGGAGGAGACCAGCTGAGGGCCAGCAGTGACCGAGGAAGTGTTGGGAAGCATGGGGGTCTTGGGCCTCTCTTGCAGGGAAGGCCTGGAGGTGCTGGAATTTAGCGGAAGTGAGGCCTCCTGGCTTGTTGTTGGGCTCCCACTGGAAGACACCATCACCCTCGAGCCGGAAGATGGCTCTGTGGTGGACGTCAGAGGAGGGGTTGACGAGACCGGTGGGGGAGTGCAAGTCACTTTTGCTCTTCTCCGAGGAGAGGTGGGCACGACGGTGGTGCTACTGGACTCATGCGCTGTGGAGGGGGAGAAGCTGGAGGGCAAGCTGGCTTTGCGAGTGCTTCTCATCCACACCATGGTGCTGGGCATACTGCTACCCACCGTGGGCGTGCTGTTTGCCGTCTCTTCTCTCATGTTCCGAATTGTGGATTCCAAGTTCCTTTCCTGGTGGGTGGTCCCTGTGGACGAAAGGCGAGGGGAAGAGGCCCGCGCTGTGCTTGGCTGTTCTTCAGTTGGAGAAGACATAGTGGGTGACTCCGTGGTGCCGGAGGAGACCAGCTGAGGCCCAGCGGTGACTGAGGAAGTGATGGGAATGGTCTGGGTCTCGGAATTCTCTTGCGGGGAAGGCTTGGATGTGCTGGAAGTTACCGGAAGTGAGGCCTCCTGGCTTGTGGTTGGGCTCCCACTGGAAGGCACCGTCACCCTCGAGCGGGAAGACGGCTCTGTGGCAGATGTCGAAGGAGGAGGGGTTGACGAGACTGGTGGGGGAGTAGAAGTCAGTTCTGCTGTGCTCCGAGGAGAGGTGGGCGCACCGGTGCTTCGACTGGACTCATGGGCTTTCGAGGGGGAGAAGCTGGAGGGCAAGCTGGCCTCGCGAGTGCTTCTGGTCGACACCGTGGTGCTGGGCACGCTGCTACCCACCGTGGGGGTGCTGCTTGCCGTCTCTTCCCTCGTGCTCCGACTCGTGGATTCCAAGGTCATTTCCTGGTGGGTGGTCCCTGTGGAGGAAAGGTGAGGGGAAGAGGCCCGCATTGTGCTGGGCTGCTCTGCAGTCGGGGAAGACGGAGCTATTGACTCCGTGTTGCCGGAGGAGACCAGCTGAGGGCCGGCGGTGACCGAGGAAGTGATGGGAAGGGTGGGGGTCTCAGGACTCTCTTGCGGGGAAGGCCTGGAGGTGCTGGAAGTTACTGGAGGTGAAGCCTCCTGGCTTGTGGTTGGGCTCCCACTGGAAGGCACCGTCACCCTCGAGCGGGAAGATGGCTCTGTGGCGGACGTCGAAGGAGGAGGGGTTGACGAGACCCGTGTGGGAGTGGAAGTCACTTCTGCTGTTAGGGAAGATGAAGTTGACAAGAATGGTGAGAGGAAGTTTTTCATTATTATTAACGCTTTATACATAAATTTCAAGTCTATGTATAGATTACGTTCATCCTTCCTCAATACCTCTTTTCCCATTTTAGATTGAACAGCTCTGAAACTATGTTTGGCCACGCGTGCCTATCCTCGGTGCTGCTGTCACACATTGAGGAGCCCAACCTCTACTGAAGCTCGCTCTGCCCGTTGCAGAAATGGTGACTCTGGTCAGTACTTTGTCTCCCAATTAAGTAGACATATTCTCCCAGTTACAGGAGTCTTTTTTCAGATAGGAACCAGCAAAATATTTTTCCTTTCTGAATGGAATACAGGAAGAGCCTTTTCTCAACAAATGGTACTTAGAGGACAACAAAGAGGCTGAGATTTCTTCTTGCCAAGAAGGAGTTCTGTGATGGGGTGACAGCCCATAAAGCAGTGTTGTCCAAACTTGGCCACTTTAAGATGAGTGGACTTTAACTCCCAGAATTCCCCAGCCAGCATGGACAACACTGCCATAAAGTAAACATCTACCACCCCAGTCAGCCCCAGGACGCAGAACTCCAAGACGGCATTAAGGCGCTGGCCCGGGGGCCTCAGCGGGGTCATCTTGCAGCACTCCACGGGGCAACCTTGTTCCCCCCCAGCTGCCTTCTACCACAAGGCCCGTGCTCCTCCACTGCAGAGGCTAAGATCTGAGCAATGCCAGAGATGAAAACCCTCGAAGCAGAGCAGAAACTAAGGATTCGTTTGGAAAGCACTACTTCAGAATGGAATAAAAGTGAAAGGAAATTATTTGTCTTTCAAAAAGAAAAAACAGGCTGTGGCGTGATGTGCTTCAGGCAGGCAGAAGTAGGATGACGTTGAACCTGCATCTCCCTTAGTCATCTTCCTGAAGCAAGGACACAAGCACCAGAGCATCTTCAACATATTCAGGCACACTCAACAGCACAGAGCTAGTCATAGTCCACTGCTGCCATTCCCCAGACCCTCTGTGTGTGTATGCACACGCTTGTGTGCCTGGAGAAGGAGTCAGCACAAGGCATGTTGTGAACCCAAATGAAATCAAATCTTTATTATGGTCAGGGACCAGCATAAGGAGGGTGGGGTACAGTCATTAAAAAGCATAGAAAATACATCAGAGCCTAAATAATAATAATAATAATAATAATAATAATAATAATAATAATAATAGCTAAAAGATATAAAGTATGTATCTAAAAGGAGGGGTAGGAGCATTAGATGGGTGTAGGGGAGCATAAAGGTTAGTCTATGGCATAGTATATTATTATATCTATCAAATTATTGTATCTATCAAATTACAGAGCACTCTAGTAAGATGAACTAGATGCTCATTAAGACTATTTTATGGGACAGTCATCATCTGATGAATTATAAGTGCTGCTGTGCAGAGCCTGGCAACATTATATGTAGTAGCAGGGTTGGTATCTGAAAGCAGCAGGGAGATGTAGAATTGTCCTGTGTGCCCTGGAAATTTATGCAATCTGGGTGAGATTAACTCATCGTTAATGCTGGTTCCTTACTTCCTTGCCCTGGCTCTCTCCAAACTGTTGTACTGCAAAATAATTTTTAAAATCACACTGAAAAAAAAAAAGTAAACCATAGCAATAGCATCAAAATCTTAAAAGCTGAGTTAAAACATAATTATTTATGTATTTGGTTTTTATTGTAGTTTTATTGTATCTTTATACTATTTTCACTGTATTTTAATATTTATTTTTTGTTTTTATTGTAAACTGCCCAGAGTCACTTCCTAGTGAGATGGGCGGTGACCAAATTTGAAATATAAAATAAATATAAAATAAATATTCTTAATTGTGAAAGTGGTTTCTTAAACCCTTTCTGGAAGGCCAAGGAGGAGGATTTCTCAAGGAGAGGCACTCTAGATAGTGGAGCAGCGAAGGCTTTCTGGGTGAGGACTGACTGCCTCGGCCAGGCGGGGAGCCAGGGCCGCCGAGACACGGGCAGCGCAAGGGTGAGCCCTTGGCCAGGTCCAGCCGGCACCGAGCCCCCCGAGATTCCTCGAGAGGGAGAGCCCTGGGATGGCTTCTTCACCGATCTGGGGCCAAAGACCGTCCTTAGCCCGCTTCCTAGACACAGCCGGACCTCGAGAGCACCAGCAGCGGCTGCTCGCTGAACTGGAGGGCGACTGGGGGGAAGCACAAGGGCCGGTCCCGGTCTTCAACTCTTCCGTATTTTCAGTAGCGGCTGGGATGGGATGCTTATCAGATTTGCAGATGGTTGGGGTAGCTAATATCCTACGGGAGAAACGGGCTAAAACGAACAAGGCTGAACAAAAATAAGTTTTTCACTTAAATGCCAAGGTATAGGGTGGGGGGTACTTGGCTTGGAGCAGTCCAGCAGTTTTAGGCTGTACCAACAGTAGCAGAATTTCCAAATCGTGAATTGTTCCAGAGGATTTGGAACAATTCGGTCAGACTCCAGCACCCCACACAGTTCTGGGCATCTGAGCGCAAGGAGGATTCGGGGGAACTGGAGCGCCATCAGAGACCGGAACCGGTACTCCAAAAAGAGCCAGGAGGTGGGACTGTTTAACCTGGAGAAGGTGGGGACAGGAGGGCCCTCTTCAGACCCCCAGAGAGAAAAAGATCAAGACCCCCACAAGGCCTGGACCCATGGGGTGAAGTCCCAGGAGGCCAATTCCAATGAAACGTTAGGGACATAATCAAGCAGTGAGCGCAGCTGGTCAGTGGAGCCAAGGACCCCCAGACACCGAGTCTCCTGCTGCAGACATGCTGAAGGATAGGGATGTTTTTGGCTCTCGGCAAAAGGGGTCTCGGTCCTTAGGCCCCCTTTCACCCTGCGATTCTACAGACACCAGGCAACATAGACGTGCCCCTCGGGGTCCAGCCTGCCAGGCAACCTGTGAGCCCAAGGGAGCCGCCCACTCGAAGCTGGAGGGGGCACCCTTCCCTCACGAGGACAGCATCTGCACCCTTTCTTGAGGGGTCTGCAAGAGGAACCCCCCTCTTCCGTCCAAATCAAGGCAGACCTGACTTTTTCACTTTCTGGAAGAGCTCCATATACAATACAGGGACAGCAATACCTTCATCCATGCCATTTTCACCTGAAAATTCAGTAACAAAAACGCCCTTATTCCTCTGGCAGACCCAGTCTGGGTTTTTTTTAGGTAAGGTAAGCAGAAACAGGGGAAGACTGCAAACTGCTGACTTCTTTCCCTGCCAAGCATAAGCCTTGAATGAACCGGGGGGGGGGGGGGGGTGTCTTGATGACGATGGGGGGGCAACAGAAAAGGGTATCCGTCTGCCAGGAGATGTGGCTGAACTGTGGCTGGCATTGGCTTCTGCACGAGGTCACGGGGGCCACTAGCTTTAAAAAAAGAGATGCAGGGCACTGGTAGGGAAGGCAGCTTGCCCAGGGTGTCCCTCTACTTTGCAACAGAGGAAGCAGGACTCTTGCAAGCCTTTGGGAGGAATGCAAGGCTGGGGAAGGGTCTGTCCATGGCACAGAATCTGCCTCTGACTGTCCCAGAGACCCCGGTCGGCCCCCGGGAGGAATCAGCATCTGCTCTTCTTGGACGAGAGCCATGTTAGCCTATGGTGGCAAAAAATCAGGAATCATATAGCACATTTTTGAACTGAAATTTTGAATTAAAAGACAGAAGCTTTCAGAAACTGTATCTGATGAAGAGACCTGCTGCTGCTCACAAAAGGTTCTGCCTTTTAATAAAATATGTTAGTGGAAAAAGGTGTTATCAATAGAAGACAATATGTCTAGCTCAGGGTTGAACTGTGGAGTCCTCGGCGTTCTCTGAGCTTGGTTGTTTTCTTGCAGACGTTTCGTTACCCGGCCAGGCAACGTCTTCAGTGCTGGAACGGAGGGGGGTTTGCCCTCTGTTTCTATGCAGTGGCTTGCCCTGCCCGTGTTGGGTGGCGGCAGCGGTTTATTTTTATTTTTTTGTCTTTTCTTCTCCTGGTAGTTCCTTGGTTGGGGTATTGTTTACTGCTGATTGCGTGTCTGGTGATAGTCTTGGTGTTAATCTCTGCTCATCTGGGTGATGACTGCTGGTGAGGAGGTGTTCTGGTCTTTTGTTCCCTTTTTATTGCCCCTTTTGAATAGTGTGTAGATGTTGTTGATCTCTATGTGCCTGTTGATGGTGACAGTTTCCCAGTTGAAACTATGATTAAGTGTGTCCATGTGTTGTGTGATTAAGGAGTCTTCATCATGTCTTCTGACTGCTGGTTGGTGCTCGTGGATGCGCCCTGCCAGCCTTCTGCCTGTCTGTCCTACAGAGTGGTTGTTACAGTCCTTACACTGTGTGTTGTAGATGACTCCTGTTTTTCCTTCTTGGGCTACTGGGTCTTTTGGTTTGCTTAAGATGTTTTGGAGGGCTTTGATTGGTTTGTGTGCTACAGAGATGCCATGTGGTTGTAATAGTCTGGTAGTTTCTGAGACGTTTCTGATGTATGGCAGTGTGATCCTTTTCATAGCTTGTGTTGGTTGTGTTGTAGTAGGTTGAGTGGTCAGGCACTTTTTGATAAAGTTGCGTGGGTGTCCATTTTGTTGGAAGATGTTGAATAGGTGGTCTGGTTCCTTTTCCTGCTGTTCTGGGTTGCTGCAATGAGTTTGTGCTCGCTTGAAAAATGTTCTTACACAGCTCCTCTTGTGGGAGATCGGGTTGTTGCTTTGGTAATGGAGTACTTGATTAGTGTGGGTTGTCTTCTGATAGACTTGGGTTTCTAATTTGCTGTCATTTCTTCTGCTGATGAGGATATCCAGGAAGGGTAGCGTGTTGTTGTTTTCATCTTCTCTAGTGAATTTTATTCCTTTGAAGATGTTGTTGATGGTTTCATGTGTCTTCTCTAGTTGTTCCTTTTTTATTATAACAAAGGTGTCATCTACATACCGGATCCATACTTTAGGTTGTATGGGTGGTAGTGCTATAGCTCCTAGGCGTTGCATTACAATCTCCGCAATGAGTCCTGACAGTGGCGATCCCATGGGTGTGCCTCTGATTTCTTGGTATATTTGTCCATCAAACTGAAAATGGGTAGTGAGGCAGAGGTTGATAAGGTCCACGGTTCTGGGTATTTCGATCTTGGTGTATTTGGTTAGGTCAGGTGTGTTGTGTAGTACTGCTGACACGGATTCTTTCACTAGTTCTGGGTTTATGGATGTAAAGAGTGCTGTGACATCAAATGAGACCATGATTTCATCTTCATCTATGTGTACATCTTTGATTTTCTGGAGGCACTGTAGTGAGGAGTTGATACTATTCGCTCTTCTCTGTGAGATTTCCACAGCTTTTTTGTCAGTTCTTTTGCTATGGTATGTTGGAGTCCCTGGTAAGGCTCAATTGGTTGGAGAGGTATGCTGGCCCTGCGTATTCTTGGTCATCCACAGAAGCGTGGGAGGATGGGTCTGCTGCTTTTCATCCGCCACTGTTCTTTGTTTGTGATCTGGCCTTTCTTGGTTAGGTCGTTAAGGGTTCTCTTGATCAGGTTGTCTAGTTTCTTGGTGTTAACTGGGATGTAGGTTTCTTTGTCCTCTAATATTTTTTTGGCTTTTTGCAAGTATTGTGATTTATCTATCTGTGGTTCGGCGTTTGCTGGGAGGAGGAAGATGGTTTGGTCCTTCTTTAGGCTTTTGAGGGCTGCTCTGTCCTCTGCTTTGAGTTGGTGCTAATTCTGTGTTCTTCTGATCTGTGGTATGATTGTCTGCCTTATGTTTTCTTGGGTCTCGGTGTTAAGTCCTGTGGTTTTAAGTGCTGGTTCTAAGGCTGCATGGAATTCTAGCTGATTAGCATTGTCCATGTTATAGTCGAGGCCGTTCTGGAGGATATTGTGTTCTGCAGTGGATAGTGGTCAGCTGGGTAGTCAGCCGTGTCCAGCCGACCACTATCCACTGCAGAACACAATATCCTCCAGGTAAGGAGGACTGTAACAACCACTCTGTAGGACAGACAGGCAGAAGGCTGGCAGAGCGCATCCACGAGCACCAACTGGCAGTCACGATGAAAACTCCTTAATCTCACAACACAGGGACACACTTAATCATAGTTTCAACTGGGAAACTGTCAGCATCTTAGACCAAGCTAAGTCCAAAAACGCGAGGGAATTCTTGGAAGCTTGGTATTCAGACAAGGCAGCCATCAACAAACACATAGAGATCAACAACATCTACACACTATTCAAAAGGGGCAATAAAAAGGGAACAAAAGACCAGAACACCTCCTCACCAGCAGTCATCACCCAGATGAGCAGAGATTAACACCAAGACTATCACCAGACACGCAATCAGCAGTAAACAATACCCCAACCAAGGAACTACCAGGAGAAGAAAAGACAAAAAAATAAAAATAAACCGCTGCCGCCACCCAACACGGGCAGGGCAAGCCACTGCATAGAAACAGAGGGCAAACCCCCCTCCGTTCCAGCACTGAAGACGTTGCCTGGCCGGGTAACGAAACGTCTGCAAGAAAACAACCGAGCTCAGAGAACGCCGAGGACTCCAAAGGTGTTATCAGCCTGCTTCTGATTTTTTCATCCCAGATGATTCCACCATCAGCAGAGGTGACTGGGAGGGATGTCCAGGCCCTGGACAGAAGGAGCAGGAAGGCCACCAAGCATGCCAGTCAGGCTTCCCACAGCTTGAAGTCCGAGAAGTCCCAAGGAAAGACCCTCCACACTGACCCAGTAATGTTTTGCAAAGTGCAGAGAGAAAGAGTAAGCAGAGAAAGGGAAGCGACATGCAACTGGAATTAGTTTACACCTAATTCCTAACACCATTATTCTCCATTTCCATGCTTGCAATTAGCCTGGCTTTGAGGCCACTGTCTTCCTCAACAGCCCCCTGAAATAGGTGACCTCCCAGATGGAGCTTGTGAATAAGAAAGGGGGCAAGGAAAGCCCCCATCTAGGGCCCGAATGGTTGAATGGATGGGTGCTTCCACTTGGGGGGGACAAGCTAGGCTGCCTGGGCTCCTCCAGAGCGCTTGCAAACTGGTCCTCCCCCTTCCCCAAATCCTTACTGGCAGTGCTGATCAGGAGCAGTCCCGCCCAGAAGCAGAAGGCTGCGGGATTCACCCTCATTCTCCTGGCATTGGTCCTCGCAGACAGACAGCCGCGGAGGGAAAACAGGTCCAGGCACTTCCAGGCCAAGGAACCAGGAACAAGCATGGGCTTTCTCGTTGCTCAGCACCACGGCAGGATTGAAGCACAGAGCTCCAAACAAAGATTGCCAGAGGGAGAGGTGGCACCCAGCAATGCCACCCTGGCCTTTGAGGATGCTGAGGGGGTGGGGCTTGGCACACCCAAGGGCAGCATCTATGCCAGCGCCCATCATGCAGGAGTGCTCTGGCAAGTGGTGGGCCGGCCTGGGGGGGGCGGGTCTGGCCAAGGGAATCATAGGGTGAGGGCAGAGGGTCAGTTGCTCCTGACGGGCATGTGCCAAGAGCAAGCCCGCCCAGGGTAAATAACCTCAACAAAGGACACTGAGCAAATATTTGCAGGTAAACCTGTGAACTTAGCTGGGCACTCCCAGGAACATGGGAGAAGAGATGGAATGAGGAGGTGGGGTCTGTGGGGTTAGAGGACAGCGCTGCCCACAGGGCCCTCTGGGGCTGGCATTTCTTCAAAAACTAAAACCAGGAGAAGGAAAAGATTTAGATTTTAGATTTTTTTTTATCCTGCCTTTATTATTTTGATTACTCAAGGTGGTGAACATACCTAATACTCCCCCCTCCTATTTTCCCCAGAACGACCACCCTGTGAGGTGGGCTGGGCTGGGCTGGGCTGAGGGAGCGGGACTGGCCCACCCGGACGACTTTCATGCCTAAGACGAGACTTGAACTCACAAAAGCAGAGATCAGGCCGGCAGTTCCCACCAGCCGGTCACAAAAGCCCAGCCCAGCGCCGACCCGTCTTCGGGCCCCTGAGCACGAGCACCAGCCGCGGCTCTACGCCCGTCGGGGCGGGCGGTGGGAAGGGCCAGGCAGGGGCGCCAGAGCCTCCCTCGCGGGTCCGAGGCAAAAGGCGGCCCCCCAGCAGCAGGGCCCCGGCCCTCCCCGCGGGCTCCCTCTCGCTCTCCCGTTCATCTCCGGCCGTTCCAAGAAGGGCAGCGGGCCGCTCTCTGGATCCGCGGCGGCGGAGGTAGCTCGTCCCTGGCGCTGCCCTCCTTTCTCCGCAGGGAAACCCGCCGAGGGCTTTGCGCTGGGCCTGGCAGGCGGGGGGGGGGGGGGCGCCTGACACCCCCAAAGGGACGGGGGGGGGGGAGGGCGCGCACGCGCGTGCAAGGCTAGCGACTTTCCGATAATCATCTCCCGATACGGCCGGCGTGACGCCTGTCTCGTTTGCTGGAGGCCCGCCCGCTCCTACGGGTGAAAGGCTGGAGGCGGGGGCCAGGAGGGCTTCTCCTGGCGCTGATTGCCGAAGGGGAGCCGCCCGGCCGCAGCGCTAAAAATAGCTCCCGGTCGGTCGGAGCGCTTCGCGTGGCTCTCGGCCGCTCCGCCGCCTCTGGAGGCTCCGGCCCGCAGGGAAAGGGGGCAGGGGTCCTCTCAGTGGGCCAGGGCGGGGCCGTAGGCGCCGCAAAGCCAGGGCGGCCCAGAGGCGGCTCGGAGCCCCCTCCCCAGCCTCCGGCTCCCGCGGGGACAGGAGAGGGCACCGCGGGCCGCCGGCTGGATCCCCTGAGCCTTTTGTGGGAAAGCGGAGTGAAAAAGCCCGTTTCGGAGCCTCAGTGGAGTTCTGCCCAGGAGAGAAAGGGAGGAGGGGGTGCCCAGCTGGAGGGCCTCCCACACCCAGCTTTCCTGCCCAAGAAGGACTGAAACACCGCTTCTGCTCCACCCTTAAAAGACTGACTGGGTTCTGGGGTTTGGCTCCTGCCCAGATGCCTGCGGTGGCCCTCCTGAGCCTTCCTCTGGACTGCAGCTGCACCCACCCCCCAAGACTTTTACTGCAGCCTCGTCCAGCCCAGCCACACCACATCTGCCTGATTCTTCAGCAAAACCTTGAGATGCTTGCCCATCTCGGACTCCGTGTGCCCGCCACCCCTCCCCCATTTTGCAGGTATTAATGCAGAGCCTCACTTGCCCCATTCAGTTACTGGGGCAGATCTTTTGGGGTAGCTTGGATGAAGGAATTTGCATTTACTCTGTGTAGACCCAGCTCCCGGCAAGGCCCTGGCCCTGCCTTGGCTGTCAGGCACGGGACCTGAGCTGTGCCATGCCAGATGCCTGAGGCCACGTGCCCAGGAGCCACTGATGGCAGAGGGGAGCAACCCAACTCACTCCTGGTCCAAAGAGCTTCAGCTCAAAAGCCACCTGACCCCGGGTCTGCAAAAAGCAAACCAGAAATGGGTTGGGGGGAGGAATGGTGGAACTGAGTCCTGCCCTATCGGGCACTCCAGTGCGTCAGCTGCCCCACCCAAGATAAGATTGCGAACAGGTTTGTCAGGACTCCACGCTGTTGACCGAAGGCTGGTGGCCTAGCAGTAGAGGGAGAGGCACCCACTGTAGCAAAACTCTCCTGGGTCTGAAGAGGAAGCAGAGAGTGTTTGGGCCCCTCAAAGGATGGGCAGTGACAAAGCATGTGTCACGATGGCACATGCCGTGACCTAAGTACTTGTGCCAGGGCCAAGACCCAAGCGCACAAGGAAGGGTGGGGTCTTTGGGAGGCCTCCTTTTGGCGTCATTGTGGTTTCTGCAGATGGCATGGATGGGAAGGGTAGAAAATGCAAGCGGGAAGAGTGTGTGGCCTCGCCCCCACGGGGCTACAACCCAGGGTCCCACATCAGAGCTAAACGTGGGGAGATTGCAGGTCCACTTCTGGCTGCGGTGTGTCCTCATGACATCCCCTGTGACCAAAGATGATTTTCCGACTTGTCCTGCTAAGGGGGCAACTGGCCAGGCCTGAGGCCCTGGAAGGTCACCAGATTGAGCAGAACACGGATTACAAGGAGTTGGGGCGGGGGAGATCAGGGGCTTCCCAGAGCTGCCTGAAACATGAGGGTGAAGGGCCCCAGGTCCTGGAAGAGCCCAAAGCCAGGGCTCCCCTTGCAAGGGTTGGTCCTCTGCCAGACCATCCTTCCCCCAGAGATGGGGAACTTCCGCTCCTATGAAAGCCCCACTGAGCAGAAGGAAAAACAGTCCGATGGCTCTGAAGGGCAAAGAGGGGAGCAGGCTGGGGTTGGACAGGGTGCTTATGGGGGGCATTCTCTGGGATGGGGCCATGGATGGGGGCAGTGTTGCCCGGAGAAAAGTGCCAAGCAGAGGGCTGACTCAGGCTCCCCACCCCGGTGGCCTCCTCCTTTGCAGACTCCCTTGCCGGAGCAATGGGCACACAACAGCTGGGTCTGCCCAGGGGTGCCCAAGGCCTACCAGCAGGGAACCAACCCCAAGGCCTGGATGAGCAGAGGCACCCCATTTCCTCCTAGAACTGGGGGACAGAAGGCCAGGCTGGGTACTGCGTGAATAGCAGTGGGACAGAGCCGCCAAAGAGGACGGCGCAGCTGAACAAGAATGTCAACCAACATACATTGTGCGGCCCGCCATGGGCCACAGAAAACATCAGTCAGACCCATGGACTATTCCTGGGGGCTGGGAGAAAGGGAGATGCTTGCTCAGCCCCAAAAGGGCCACAGAGCCAGACCTTCGCAGCCCAGCCAAGGGAAAGCTCCCACTGGCCGCTGGGGCTTCAAGGAGGCTGGCCCTGCTCATTGGTGCTCCGGGCTGGGGGCCCCCAAGAGGCAGCTGTTCACCAAGCCCCTCCCATTGCCCACCTCCAGCCTCTGCTGTGGGGGGAAAGAAAGCCTCCATCCTCCCCCCTTCCGTGCTTCTGGCTCCCTTCGTACTCCGGCACATCACACGTGGTCTGCAGCGAGGAGGCACGACCCTCCCCACAGAACCCCTTCGCGCTTCCTTGCGTCATTCAGCAGCAGATTTGCAAGATGCTGTTGGGCCTTTCAGGCCTGGCAGGCAGCTCCAGCCAGGAAAGGTGGCTCCAACGCCAGCCTATCCAGATTCCATCTCCGCCAGGGCAGCCACCAGGGCCGCAAGGGAGGCAAATGGCGAAGAAGCCAGAAATGCCCCTGTGACCCGTATGCAAAACAAGGCCAGGCTTGCATGCCTGGGAGGGGGGCATTGCGGGGGACAGGGCGCATCCATGGACGCAGCCGTCCCAGGCCAACCACAGGGGTTCTGCCAGAGCCTCCCCAGGCAAGCCCCACCAAGGAGCACTTGGGCAGAGGGAGAGGTTGAGGCTGCCAGCAGCACAGCCAGGAAAGGCCAGGGCTGGGGGGAGGTGGGGGCACCGCCCGAGGCACGAGTCCCCCGTCCCAGGCAAAACAGGCTTGAGGGAGGCGGCCAGGTTGTTTTTAAGGGCGTAGCAAAAAGCTTCTATCTCGCCTGTATCGGCTCAGGAGCGTAGCACGAGGTCCACAAAAACCGGGAAAAACTCACCAGCAGTAAAAGCCAAACCCAGGTAAGCAGATTGATGCCGGGGGGGGGGGGGACTGAGGAGGCGGCAGTGCCAGGCAGGAGGAGCAATAGAGTCTACTAATACAGCCTTGCAAGTAAGCCCCGACATATGCAGCGGGGGGAGGGGGTTCTTGCTGCTCCTACCCTCTGGAATATCATTCGCCCCTGCCCGTCCCCCCCGCCCATACTGCCCTTTAGAAAAGCTCTAAAAATTTGGCTAAAGACAGGCCAGATGCTGGGCGATTTGGATCCCACGTGGGGGTCCTTTGACCCAATGCAATGGTATTTCTGCATTGTATAGTTTATGATATTTTTAATCCTGGATGCCACCTCGAGTCTTCTGATTCAGTGGCCTTATCAATCTAATATTTATTTGTTTGCATTTATTTACTGTCTGTTCATCTCATGAATATCACAGTCTTTAGACAGGATATTTTCCAGTAACTCAGGTTCTAACCAGGAGCCTAGGAAGAATTCTCTTGTCATTGTTATCATTCCTGCAAGCAGAGAGCCCTTTCTGGGCAGCAGCCCCTCCCTGCGTTTTGTGCCCCTTCCACATCTCAGGTGATGCCAGCCTTAAGCCCTTTCAGCACGCAAAGGTCAGCTGAGGTCACCAGGGACCCAGGTGTGGTGCACCTGTGGGGGGTCGCTTGCCTTAACCTGAGCCAAGTGGCACCGAAGTCCTTGCCTCCCACATTGCAAGCATTTTTCCCCAGGGCAATTCTTCCTCTTCCTATTCCCAGCAGCTCGCTCAACTGCACAGCACAGAAGAGTGGCTCTGAGCCACAGCTTCTCACACCCAAGAATGTCGAGCAGCTATGAGGAAGAGAATGCCTCTGAGCACCTGCAAAGTTCTTGCCTGCCACTCCTGCCCAGCTGGAGAGAGAGGTAAGCCTCGGGGGGGGGGCGGGGGGTCCTTTCAGGCAGAGCTAGTGGTGAGTTGTGCAGAGCGAGCAGCGCCCTCCGTGTGGCGGTGAGCAGGAACACTTGCAGGGCTGGGCAGGCTGCCCCACCACAGGCCTGGCCCGTGGACAGGGGAAAGAAGCCAGGAGCAGTGCTGGGGGAGGTGCAGCCTCTGAGGCAGGGAGGGGCTCTGCCCAAGGCGAGAAGGCTGGGGGGCTCCCTTCGCCTCACGCACCCCTCCATCCTTGGAGTGAGGATAGGAAAGAACACCCAAGGCCCCTCCCCAGGAAGACCCCAGCTTGAAGAGGGGCCCGAACCAGAGATGCCAGGACCCACTGGTCCAGCAGTATGGCCCTGTGGAGCTACTGGCATTTCCTCTACGCTACCCCTTTCTCAGGGCTGAGTTTCACCTGGGCCCCAGCAACTTGCTTCTGAAGCTGGTAGGGGTGGGGAGAGTGCATCTGAGCATATGCAAAGGGCCGCATTCTCTCTCTCATGCTCTCCTTCTCTCCCATGAGCGTGGGTGCCTCTCCCAAGCAGCATCCAGAAGCCTGTCTCAGGGTGCGAACCAGCCGGCCGTCGCCAAGGCAGTCCTGACGGCTAAGTGTGGTGTGGCTTCCGCCAGGACTGGCCCCTCGGCTCCGCTTCTGGCCCCAGAATCCACTGGGCTGGACCTCTGGAAGCGCTCCTCCCTGCGCCGTCACTGGCCAGGCGTCCCAGGCCCGTGGCAATGGGCTCCTGACTTGCCCGCGGCGTCCCCAGGAGTCGGCAGGCCGAAGGGCCACCCGGACACACTCTGGGGCCCTCCTCTGGCCTGGCCTGAAAAAGCAGTGGAGCTGCACAGGATTCGCCTCCCTCCCTCCAATCATGAGTTTGTTTATGAAGACTCTCAGTCATCCAGGTGGAATTGTCTGGAGGTTTTAGACTGAACAAGTAGCAAAACGTCTCTAACCAAGAAGAAAAGGAGTCCAGTTGCGTGACTCAACCTCCAGACTCCAATCGTGAGGTGTGGAGACTCCCCCAGCTGAGCTAGAGGGGGATCTAGCCCCCCAGTGCCTCCCTCTGACTGGGGGCTTCAGGCCCCCCTCCTCCACAGCTCTCTGGCTGGTTTCACAGGACAGGCCCCCCTTGGGACCTGGGCTAACTAAACAGAGTGGCCGTGTCCCCATAGCACAGGAAGCACCGATCCAGACCCCCAGTTCCCACCAGCAAACTGAAGTGGAAACTGCCCACCTGGCTGCTCTGTGTGAACCTAGCCCTCCCTGCACGCCCCAACTTCCCCCTCCTCTTGGGCCTAAGGTGAACCGTCTGTGAAATGGACGCTCTGATCGATGTGATCCTATTCCTTGGTACCTCGGCCTCAGCCCCCGTAGGCCTGGCACACAGACGCAGAGTCTGGGAAGGACGGTGGGGAAGAACTTCCGTCCACCGCAGTCGTGCTTGGCCTCTCCCAGCCCAGGAAATGCGCGAATCCGGGGAGACCCGGCACTTTCAGCTCACACGCGTATCTCTGCCAGGAGCAGTGCTTCTTTACCGCCCCCCCCCCGCGCCCCGCCGCCGTCTTTCTCCCGGAGGATAAGAGGCGGGTCTCTTCCAAAAGACGCGTGGACGTGCCGGACGGAAGGCCGGACCTGGAAAGAGGGCGCGGTCGCCTCCCGCTGGCGGCTGGAGGGACGGCGGGGGGCGGCGCGGCTGGCGCGGCTGCTTCGGAGCTGCTTCCTGCGGCGGTCACCTGGCGCCCCCCCTCCCCCTCCCCCTCCCCCGTCCCTGATCCCTCTCCCTTCCTTCCTTCCTTCCTTCCTTCCTTCCTTCCTTCCTTCCTTCCTTCCTTCCTTCCTTCCTTGTAACCGGATCTGCCCACCGGATTCTTGGCGTCATCCCCCGAAATACACCATGAACTGCTCTCCGGCCCAGAGCTCGCTTTGGCCCTTCGCCGACCCTCCCTCGGCCGCTGCCGGACTCGCGGCTGCGCCGGGATCCTCCCGCAGGGGAGGCGGAGCTGGGCCGAGGCTTCAGCCCGGGCTGCAGAGCTGTCCACCGCCGAGGTGCTGGAGTGAGAAGCAGGGCGAGTCCTAAAGAGTAGCGCGGGGCCGCCTGGAAGCCCTCTGTATGCGCTCAGAGGCAGCGCGCCATTCCTTCTGCGCGGGCGCTGATCCAGACGCCTCGGGATGGGAGAGGGACCCGACTCCCGTGCTCTCAAGAACGCCAGACCTTTGGAGTGCGGAGGACTAGCGATGCGGGGCGGGGGGTGGCGGCCCTGGCTTGTGGTCCCCCTCTGCATCTACCCCCTTCTCGCCTCCTTGCGGGGGTTGCAGGATATGGAAGCTCCTACACACGCGAAATGCCATTCGCACATTCCATGCTCCGTTCTGCGATTGTGAGAGGCCGGATTGCCCATGGCCGGCCCTGCCACGGCAGTACCCGAGCCAGCTTGGAATGTGACGGGCCCGCGAGGAAGGAAAGGTCTCAGAGAGCTAATTAAGGGACCACTTAAAACGTGCTCGGTGGCCCTCGGCCTCGGGATTCCGGGTCCAGGCAAGAGGCGGCCGGAGCGGGGATCCCGTGAGGTTGAGAATGCTTAACAGCGGAGAGTCACCCCTGCCCAGAATCAGCCGGACGACGGCCCCCACGCCAGTCCGCCCGGCTCCGCGTCTCCGCCTGCTTCGTTTCGGTGGCCAGGGAATCCCGCAGGATTCTGAAGGACGAGTGCGGGAGGGGGGTGCGGGGGTAGCAGAGAAAGCGGGCTTTTCTTGTAAGCATGTCCACCCGATCTGCGGTAAGTGGGAGGGGGTGAGGAGGAAGGGGGTCTTCTTCCAGGAGCCCCACATCTGGACCCGCTTCAGCCACTGCGGGGCCGTCGGGGATACAGGGTCTGGTCTCCGGGGTGGAAGGGGCAAGGAACGGTCCCTCCACTGGTTAAGGGGCCACGGCTGGCCGGCTTCTCCTCCCCCCGCGGCGGAGGAAGGGGCAAGGCTCGCGAGACGTGGCCGCAGCCGCGGGAGGCAGGGCTGGGCCGCTGGGCTGGGGGGGCGCCGCCGCCGCCGCCACCGCCCGCCCGGAGTCGCAGACGCAGCCCAGCCCGCGGCGGCGGCAGAAGCAGAGGCACCCTCCTCCTCCAAGGTAACGGGGAGGCGCCTGGGGGCCTGTGTGTGTGTGGGGGGGGAAAACGGTTGCCTGCCGGAGAGCGCCCGCAATAACGACCCACCTCTCCCCCCTTCCTCGGGCGTCTGCCCCCGGGGCCTCGCCTCCTACAGCGCACCCGCCGTCCGGGAGCCGTCTCCCGTCCCTTCGCAACCAGAGGAAGCGAAGTGGCTGCTTTGATTCTCGCCAACAGTAATGTGGAAATGTGGGCTCTCCCCCCGCCCGGAGACTCCCCACGGAGTTCGAGAGTGGAGGGGCCTAGGCTTCCGTCGGTTTCTGAGCCTCTGGGAACATGCAGAGCGCCCACAGCGCCCCTGAGCCGTCCTCCACCCCCCATCCATCCCTTCCCAAGGGCGGGGCGGGGCGAAGGAATAGGAGGCGGCGTCCGTCCGTGCCCCCGAAAGCCAGGCGGGGAAGGAGAAAGAGACCGAGTTTTGGGGCTCCCATGCTGGAGGGAGGGGCGAAAGGAGCCCTCGGCCGGGGTCCCCGGGACCGGCAGCGACTTCCTCTAGCCGTGCGCAGCTCGCGTGCCTGGGCGGGCTTCGGCCCTGTGCCCCCCCCGGCTGCGAGGCTGTTCCCGTTGCCAACAGAGCAGCTGCGGGAAGCCGCGGGGGGCTGGGGGTGGCAGATCTATTAAAAACCTGGAGCGCCCGCGGCCGGGCAGGGGGAGGGAGGGGCTTCCAGAAGCGCCGAGGCAAGATGGTCCCCTCCCCCAGCCCTTCCACGCATGCTCCCGCCGGACACGTGCGGCTGTTCCGCGGCTGACAGCAGGCGAGGGGGTCTCCCAGGTGCCTGGCATCCCCCTTCCCCCACCCCGGGCAGCCAAGCCCTCCCTCCCCTGGGAATGGTTCCTCTGGACCTTTTGACCGCCGGCGATGGGAAGGAGCGATCCCCAGCCCCGTTTCCCGAGGCCGGTGGGCGGGCCTGGGCGGAGGTCACCTAGGGAGGGCTAACGCAGGCTGGGGGCTTCTCTGGTTCTTGCAGTTCCTGGTGATGCCAAGGAAGGAAGGCAGGATGCACCCTCCCCACTGGGGTGGGCGGAGGGGGAGGCGGGTGTTCTTCCAACAGCCCTCAGGTTGAGCTGGTGATGGCCCTAGAACTGCTGTCTGCAGGGATGGGCCTCGACCTTCCAGTCTAACCCACAGCACTGGGGTGCCCTTGTGGTCTCCCATCCAAGACTGACCTGGCAGGCCCTGCTTAGCTTTCAAGCCCACCTGGTTATTTTATGATTTCCTCAGGAATGCCAAAGGTTGCACATTGCCCTGTGACCCTTGGAATGGTTGTACTGTAATTGAAAGAATTTCCCCAGGGCCAGCTCAGCCTCCTTTGCATCTGCTGGCATGCTTTGAGAAACATTGCTCCCAAGGTAAGGCCGCCCCCCCACCCCCGCCATAAAGCCATTAAGGATGGTGTCCTTAGGCCAAACTGCAAGTTGAAATTACTTGCAGCCCAGCCGCTAAAGACTCTAGAGATACTTCTCACAGTTCCAAAATAGTGCTTAAACATTCCAGTTGCACAACTACCCACAACCAAAGCCTAGCTCCCTCCTGCTTCCTCGAGTGCCACCTTGAAACACCTCCCCGGAGCTAGCGATACAGCAGCTGCCTTCTCTTCTGCCAGCCATGGCATTCCTGTCCCTCTTCCTTCTGGCTGTCTGCGAGTTTTGATCATCTCTGCATAGGAGACAAGGCAGGATAGTTTCAAACCCAAGGACGCAGATTCCCTTGTCTGGTTGCGCCAAGCACCGGACGGCTGTCTCTCCAGCCTGCACAAAGGACAAACGGGGGGGAGGGGGAGAGGCATGCATGTACTAGTCCCTTCCTCTCTGCCCCACAGTCAGGCTCTCTGGAGTGGCGCAAGGTGCGCTGGGGAGACTCCTGTCAGCAGCAACTAGAACGAGGGACACCCCCGAGTCCCCGCCCTGCCCAACTGGGCTGAAAGATCCCCTGGGTGGGGCCCTGCCAACAGCCTCCAGGCCCACCCCTCCACCGAAGGGCCAGCATTCGGGAGCTATTGTGGGAGTGCCCACCCTGAGTGTCCCACCCGCACGTCCAGCCAGCGTCGGGAGAGCTTCTGAAGAGGACCAAGCTCGGTCCTTCCCTGAGCCACCTGCCGGCTCCCGTTCTGCAGATGACCCAAGCGAGGAGTGCTGCACACATCAGAAGAGTGAGACAGGAAGATAAGGGCCGTGCCCGCACAACCCTGACCCGCAGCATTTCACCTGTAGATTGCAAGCATCTGTTGGTGTAGCACTTTTTAGCTCCCCATGTGAGGCTGATGGAGGGCCCATGACTGCATCAACTGCAGATAACCAGTCTGACCATAACAAAGAATGTGGGCTTGATCAGGTCACAACTAGGAAAGAGCCAGAGAAGGCCTGGGGTGGGGGGCAAGCAAGCAAGGCTGCAGCCACCATCTCTCTCAGCAGCTGACCGATGTCTGTCAAGGACTTTGGGCTCCAGAGGTCCTGGCTGAAGCCAGACTGGTTTGGAGTCCTCAAGGCAGGTGGGTGGGCGGGCGGGCGGGCGGGCAGGGGCTGAGCCACCAGCAAGGCTGCCCGAGGAAGGGCCACTTCTAGGACCAGCGCAGGCAAGAGGACCAGCAGACCCTCACCTGTGCGGGGAGACGGGAAGCAGGGCTTCTAACTTTGGGGCAAGGAAGTGCCAGGCTCCAGGAAGGGAAGCGTCCAGCAGTGGGTGGGCAAGGCTGAAGGAGACCCCTCCCGCAGCCAGCCTGCTTCTCTGTGGAGGGAACTCAGTTGGTGGCTGCCAGCCCAAAGGCAAAGGCGCTCAGATGTCCTGCGTACCAAGGGCTGGGTTGGTTTTCAGCTGCTGATCCGTGGGGGGGAGCGAGTGCCAGCTCAGGGAACTCCTGACAGGTCCGTGATGACAGGGGTGCAGGTGGAATCATTTTCCTGCCTAGCCTCACTGGGGAAAAGGCTACAGCCCCCCCCCCCCCCCCCCGCTCCAAAGAAGAGACAGCTACGGCTGATGTGGGTCTTCTGGGCTGCGTGGCCGTGCTCTGGAAGTTTTGGTTCCTAACATTTCGCCAGCATCTGTGACCGGCATCTTCAGAGGAGCCTGTCTGGGCTCCTGTCCTCTGAAGATCCCAGTCACAGATGCTGGCGAAACGTTAGGAAACAAAACTTCCAGAGCACGGCCACGCGGCCCGGAAGAGCCACGTCAGCCGTCGTATTCCGGCCGTGAAAGCCTTTGACAATACAAGAGACAGCTACTTTGACTCCAGCATGAGCAGAGGCCCAAGGCCTCAAATGGGTACCTCTGCACTCTTTCTTTAAACACTCATGCCAGGCCAATAAGGGGCACTTCTCCTGCACAATCTAGGAGCCCATTGAAAAAGGTCCACTACCCCCCTGCCTCCTGCCCCCCCCCCACCCCCGCATTCCCTTGCTTGCTGGCACTCTCTCACACATGCATATAAAGGTCTGCCGGTTTATTTCAGACCTGTGTTCTTTAAATAGTTGAACAGCTGCTGGGCAACTGGCCTGGAATAGAAACTGGGTGTCCAAATTGCACTGCATACTTCCTGGAGGTCTCCTGTCCTTTTTCAGCCCACGTGTAATTAGACTCTTCTACAAGTGACCACTGCAAACAACCCTAAGAGAAGTCCAGGGTATAATCTGGAAGTTCAGAGAATTTCCAGTGCCATGGACTCCTCGACTTGAAGTCACCCGGTTCAGCCCTGCTCCATCCAGGGATCCAATTCCCAGCATCTCCAGCAGGGCCCACCTGGACAACCGCAGCTCCGTCTGGGCAATCTGTACCTTTGTCCAAGCAGCCCTGAGCAGTAAAGACGTTTTTCCTGACCTCCTGCTGGAAGTTGCCTTCCTGTGCCCAAATGCATCCACGGGATTCTGCCCCCACCCCCTTCTCTCACCCCAATGATTACACTTAGAAATGCAGACTTTTACTTGTCACTCTGAGGCCCTTCCTTCACTTGCCATTTCAGCTGATCCTTGTAAGGGGGCCTATCGAGCAGCAGATTCAGAAAAAGCCCCCCCCTCGCCCCCATTGTTATTTCTCAGCTGACTGCATAATGAGTCAGTTGGGCCCTCTGGAGCAGGCACTACTGTGGAGAAGACCTGCTTCCCGGGGCCCCAGGGAGGCACCGTTTAATCAATGGCGTAATCAGCAGGTCCCGGAGCATGCCGAAAGCATGCCAAGCCTCTCAGCTGGTCCGGAGCATCCCTCAAAAGGACCATTTGGGAATGCTATCCTGAGCGGGGTGCCAATCATTTTTAATACCAGCTTTTCAGTGGTCTGACTATGTAAGAGACACCGGGGGAGGCCTTCTGAAGGACTCCACATAAAGGACCCCACCTGAAACAGCTCTTCATTCCCAAACAACAGAGAGATTCGACACGGGATCAGGAGGGACCCTCAGCCATCCCAGGTAGGCCAGGTTAGGAAACAGACTCCACAAGGGCTACTGAAACTCCACTTTATTGTTGTAGTGTCTAAGAACAAAATCTTGAAGGTCTGACAGAGTTTCTCTCTCCACCACCACCCCCCCATACCAAAGAGAATCACGGCAGGGCAATCTTGAGTTTCCCTCCCACCCTTCTTCGAAGTTATCGCACTCCTCTACAGGGAGGAAGGGAGAGAGCAGGAGAAGGTGGAAGACCCCTCAGGGATGAACTGGGAGCCTGGGAAGCAGAAAGCCCACGAACACACGCATGAACGTGGCTCCTCTCCCTCCTTCAAAAGGCTCCTGGACTTAGCATTCCGAAACTCCGCTGCTGCCCCCAGACTGGGTTAAAAGCCATGAGAAACTCACCCTGCCGAGACAAGTGCCTGAGCCCAGCCTGGGGGACACACAGTGTGTGAACAGCCAGCGGCGGAGCAGGAGGAGGCCATTCTGAAGCAGCCTTGGATTAAAGGGTCCCCAGTGGGCCAGCCGGGTCAGGTACGCCCCTCTGCCCAGCCGGCCCCCCAGGCAAAAAGGCTGAACTGATGAAAGGTGGGCCTCTCCATCGCCAGTCCCTGCCGAGGCCTGGCAGCACCCCAAAGCCCCCCCCCCACACACATTGGTGTCAGGGTCAAAGCCACATCCA
The DNA here is from genome assembly GCA_030867105.1 of Liasis olivaceus. NCBI lineage: Eukaryota > Metazoa > Chordata > Lepidosauria > Squamata > Pythonidae > Liasis > Liasis olivaceus. The sequence continues at coordinate 115,931,353 of CM061351.1, read as the reverse complement.
GGAAAAGGATGCTAGCGATGCAACGAAGCCCTGGCAGGCTCTCCTGGTGCAGAGGCTCCTGGGACATGAGGCGGGGGGGAATTCTATGCCCCAAATAATGGCTTTCAGCCAGCCAGTGGAACTGCGTACTGCCAGAGCCACGAAGGAGAATTAACCAGGTTAGGAACTGACCCGATGAAACGTTTTCTGTGAGCAGGGTTACTCTGGCCTGGGAGTCTGCACGGGCAGCCTGTGATTGCTTAGTGGGAGGGACTCTGCACTTGCCCAGTGGTGCCTTCTCCCTCTCTCTCGCTGGAAATTGCCCAGGGCCGGTGAACAATGGCCACCAATGAGCCCCCTGCGGGGCACCTCTTGTTCTCCTCTCTGGAAAGCTCTCCTTTCAGGAAGGCAGCAGGATCAAGGCCTCCCCCTTGGTGGGGACACTGCTCCTTGCTCCTCCCTCGCCTGCTGCTATCTGCCTGGTGAGCTCAGGGAAGCGCCTTTATCAGGCGCAGGCAGGACCCGGCGGGGCGGGGGGAGGCGCCAAGGCCTTTCTCACTCTGTTCCCCCTCCCCCACAGATGACCTCCTGCCAGTCTGGCAAGATGCCTGCGCCACAGCCTTGGTCGCTCCAGCTCTTCCTGGCCCTTCTTTGCATCCCACCCTCTATGGCAGTCTTGCCTGGCCAGACAGACGAGCTGAAAGTTGCCACTCAGACAGGCTGGGTGCGTGGCATCCGGATGCCGGTTCTCGATGGCCACATTTTGGCCTTCCTGGGCATCCCCTTTGCGGAGCCCCCTGTGGGCAGGCTGCGCTTCCTGCGCCCGGAACCGGTCAAGCCCTGGCAGCACGTTCTCAATGCCACCTCCTACCAACACGCCTGCTACCAGCTGGTGGACAATACTTACCCTGGATTCCATGGCACTGAAATGTGGAACCCAAACCGGAACATGAGCGAAGACTGCCTCTACCTCAATGTCTGGGTGCCCTCCCCACGCCCCAAGAACACCTCTGTCCTGGTCTGGATCTATGGAGGGGGGTTCTACAGTGGCTCCGCATCCCTGGATGTCTACGATGGGCGCTTCCTGACCTACACGCAGAACGTGATCCTGGTCTCCATTAGCTATCGTGTGGGGGCCTTCGGCTTCTTGGCTCTCCTGGGCAGTCAGGAGGCCCCAGGCAACGTGGGCCTGCTGGACCAGCGCCTGGCCTTGCAGTGGATACAGAACAACATCCAGTATTTTGGGGGTAATCCCAAAACGGTCACCATCTTTGGTGAGAGTGCCGGGGCTGCCTCTGTTGGCATGCACCTCCTTTCATCCCAAAGCCGCTCGCTCTTCCAACGGGCCATTTTGCAGAGCGGGGCACCCAATGGGCCATGGGCCACCATCACGCCAGCAGAGAGTCGGCGCCGTGCCACCCTCTTGGGGAAGAGGGTGGGCTGCCACTTCACCAACGATTCTGAGCTGGTGAGTTGCCTGCGCTCAAAAACACCCCAGGAACTGATTGACGAGGAGTGGTCTGTCCTCCCCTACAAGAGCATCTTCCGCTTTTCCTTTGTGCCAGTCATCGACGGGGACTTCTTTCCTGACACCCCCGAAGCCATGCTCAGCACAGGAAACTTCAAGGAGACCCAGGTCTTGCTGGGGGTGGTAAAAGACGAGGGCACCTACTTCCTGATCTATGGGGTCCCCGGCTTCAGCAAGGACAACGAGAGCCTCATCAGCCGGGAGGACTTCCTGGAGGGGGTGCGGCTCGGCGTGCCACATGCCAACGATATTGCCACTGAAGCTGTGGTACTGCAGTACACCGACTGGCGAGACGAAGACAACCGGGAGAAGAACCGGGAGGCCATGGATGACATTGTGGGGGACCACAACGTCATCTGCCCGGTCATGCACTTTGCGACACGCTACGCAGAGCGTGGCAACAAGGTTTACGCCTATCTCTTTGACCACCGAGCCTCCAACCTTATCTGGCCACTGTGGATGGGGGTCCCCCACGGCTACGAGATTGAGTTTGTCTTTGGACTGCCCCTGAACGACAGCCTCAACTACACGGCCCAAGAGAAGGAGCTCAGCCGGAGGATGATGCGCTACTGGGTCAACTTCGCCCGGACAGGGTAACTGGGGAGGATGGTGTGGGGGGAGAAGAACAGTTGGATCCTGACAATGCAGAGGGTCCCACCTGTCAAGGAATGGAGGGGAGGCAGAAGCCTGGATGGTACCAAGGGAAGGGAGAGACTAGGAATGCAGGAAATGGCTATCTGTAAAAGTGGAAATGAATATTGGCAACAAAACCCTCAAGCAGATCTTCAGGCTTCAAACTTAAATGACAGCTGGAGTTAGACTGGGTTTATGCCTCAAAGGGACTTTTAAAATCTGCTTTTAAATGTCGAAATCTCATTCAAAGCCTTATCCATGCACATCTGTATGGAAGACGGCTGGTTCCTAGACTGGAGATAGAAATGGGGGCAGGGGAGCTGGCAGCCCAGGGAAGTCTGAGGGTGCCCTGGGTTTGGAAATGAGAGACTCTGACAGTGCCTTGCCTGGAGAGAAGGGGAAAGGCCCGGTGGGGAAGCCGGAGAGGGGCAAGGGGGTGATGGTGTCGTGCTGCACCCGGGCAGAGAAGGGCGCGAGGCAGGTGCAGCGGGGAGGCCTGTCTGCAAACAGCAGGTCACCCTTCCTGTCTCCACACAGGAGCCCCACGGACCCCGCAGATAAGGGCAGTGCCTGGCCCACGTACACCCCCTCCAAGCAGGAGTATGTCAAGCTCAACACCCAGCCGCTGGCCACGGACCGCAGCCTGCGTGCCCAGATATGTGCTTTCTGGAACCGTTTCCTCCCCAAACTGCTGAACGTGACAGGTGGGTCAGAGCCCTGGGGCAGTGGAGGGAGGGGCGCAGTAATGGGAGGGACTGGGAGCAGGCAGCATCCAACCTAGCTGAAGTCAGGATGGAGAGGACCAAAAGCAGACCTGGGCAGCTTCCGCTCTGCTGTGGCCTTCCATTCCACCAGCCCCGGCAACTCCCTTCTTTCTGCAGCCACTTCTCCAGCCCAGACACTTTGCCCCTCTCAGCCCAGCAGACCCTCTAAGTCTGCAGCCCTCTGCACCCCCGCCCCCCGATGGCTCCACACCCCCCCATGGCTCCAGCCCACGACCTGGAGGAACCATGTTTGGCTCCACTTGGTTAACAGCCCTTGGGCCACTCTGGCTGGCAAAGGCCTCTCCAAACATCCTCCCTGGCTGGCTTTAACGCCTCATTCTCTTCTCCCTTGTAGAGCTCGCCAGAATTTGCAATGGTTCCATCCGGGGCCGGGGCCCCCTCTCCGCCCCACTGGCCTCTGCTCTCGCCTTCCTCCCCTTCCTCCTCCTCCTCCTCCAGGGGCCGCTCCCACCTTGAGTGCCTCCCAGGAAGCGGCTGCTGCCCGGAAAGGGGGCACGGTGGGAGGAAAGGTCCCTGCAGCTGTGCAGGACCCCGGTGGGGGAACCCTGCAACCATAGGTGGCCAGGAACCATGGAGTGGCGCGAAGGAGAGAGGAGGGAGGAGGCCCTGAGCCCCAGAACAGCTGGAGAACCCCCTGGCGTTTCTACCACCCACCCCGGAACCGGAGAAATATCAGTCTGGCTCTTGATAAAGTCTGTGACTGCGTTCATTGGGGGCAACGGCTTTCTCTGCGGCGTCAGGGCACACGGGTAGCTGGCTTTCCAAATGGACCCATGCTCCCGGACAGGGCCTCTGTGGCCGAGATGCGCGTCTCCAAGCCAGACCCAGTGAGACAAGCAAGCCAAGAGCTGGGGAGCAGCCTCTGGGCAAACCAGGCCGGGGGTAAGATACGCCTCCCCCGCTCCGTCCTTCCCAGATGCTGTTTTCGCATCAGGCTCGTGCCCAGTCTTGAGCGTGGCAAAGGGAAATCTGGCAGCAAGGGCAGTGGGATGAAGGAGAAGACAAAGTTGGGGTGTACAATTAGCCCCCCAAGCCCCCCATGTGCTTACTATGTCCTTTGGGTGCCCAAGAGTGGCAGGAGGGTTTGGCAGGCACTGGACGCCCTCCGCCGGGGGGCCGCAGGGGGGATGTCTGCATGTCTCACGTGGCTGCTTGGCTGAGACGAGACAAGGGGAGCAGGGGAGGGAAAGCCCAGGTGGCTCAAGCCTGGCAGACCTGAGGGGGGGCGGATCCCTGGCTCAGGAGCAGAAGGAAGAGCCGGGAGTCTCCAGCCCCTCTCGCAGGCAGGCAGGGGTGCTGTTCAGCTCCTCCTGCCCTGCCCTGCCCTGCCCTGCCAGCCCCCAGCCCCGAGTCTCTGCAAACTGGAAGACCACATCAGATGGCCCAGGCCAGGCGTCCATCTGCCAATTGCTCTGCGACTGGGAAAGCAGAACGGACCGGCCACACCTCCAGCAAGCATTGCCCTAGCGGGCTGCGTGAACCAGGCAGCCGCTGGGCCTCGTGACGGGCGGGGGGGGGGACTGCCCGAGCCCTGCTACCCACGCTGCCCCCAGTCAGGAAGAGGAGAGGGAAGGGGGCTGCTGCTGGAGAGCAAAAAGAGGAGGAGGGGGCGCCAGGAGGGTCCTCACATCCAAAATTCTCCTGGCACCCTGCCCCTTCCGGAGGACGCATCCTGAGCCCTTCCGCCCCCTCAGCTTCTCGGGGGCTCCACCGCGGCCCGAGCAGCTTTGCAAAGTGAGGGTGGGGCTCCTTAGCTGCCAGGCACAGCCCGTCCCCGACTCGCTCCTCCAAGAGCTCCATCGCAGACCGCCAGGATAAAGCATCCCACCAGCAAGCGCTCACCTTCAGGCGCTGCAGCCTTTCCTGTGAGGTCTTCTTTCGGCAAGGCCAGGGCAGCCCTGCCACCACTCTCTGGCACCGCGGGGCAGGGAGGGAGGCACCCTCCTGAGTGCCACGTCCAGGGCTCCTGCCCAAACCACAAGGCCAAGCAAGCTCTCTGCTCCCCCCCCCAGTCCTTTCCATTGCTAAGAACAAGTCCTCCCCCTTTTGCCCAGGGCAGAGAAAAGGAAAAGGTGCTTCACTCCCCCCCCCCCCCCGCCAGCTGGTGCACAAGAGGAGGGCCTCCAGCTCCACCGCCTGCAGAGGAAGGAGAGGTCATCCCCACCTGACAGCCTTCCTTTAACACCTCTCTCTCTCTTTCTCCCCCCCACTCCTGTGTCCCTGGATGTTCTTGGTCCCCCCCCCCCCGCCCCTGCCTGTCACTCTCTTCTCTGCTGGCACAACCCCAGACAACATTGAGGAGGCCGAGCGGCAGTGGAAGCTGGAGTTCCACCTCTGGAGTGCCTACATGATGCACTGGAAGAACCAGTTTGACCATTACAACAAGCAGGACCGCTGTTCGGAGCTGTGATGGGAGGAGTTAGCGTCACCCCTCATGCACCCCCCAAACCTTGCAGTCAAAGAGCCAGTTTGCCACTTGGTCCAAAGCACCCAGAGGAGTCCACCGCCCAGCCCAGGTGGATCCCTCCCCCCAGCAGCAAGTTGATCTACTGCTCCATTTGGGGAGGGCACCCTGCCAGTCCCAATGTTCCCTCTCACCCGGCCCCAGCCCTTCCCCATCTTGTGCCCTGAGTCTGCCCACTCAGCTGGGATTTGTATATAATGTTTATTTTATTTAAAGAGGAAATGTGGTAAAACCACACAGACACACACACACACACACACACACACACACACACACACACACACACACACAGATATAGATTGAACTGTATAGTAACCAAAGCTGCAGCAGCCGCTGCCACAGGCGACCCTACCCCACTTTCTGCCTCTTCCAGCCGCCCCGCCGATCCCAGGACGCCTCTCCGCCCATGGCTGCGCGCGGCCGCCCCCTCGCCTCGGGACCCCGCCAACCGGCCCTGCATGCCTGTCCGCCGCGCGCGGAGCTCGCGTCTGTGTTTGACCCCCGGACCTGCTGCCAATAAAGTCGTGGATTCCCCAGCGCCTGGTCTCTGCCTGGCGGGGCCCGGGCGGGCGCGGGCGCAACGAAGGGCGGCCGGACGGGCTGGAGAGCAGCGGGGACCCTCCCGGCCGGCCAACCTCGGCGGGGGCCAGTCCTGGTCGGAGAGGCGGGGGAGGAAAACCCGGGGCCCGTTTCCACAGGGCTTCCCGGAGAGCGAAGGGCGGCGTCCTTCGCCTTCCGCTCCTCACCCATTCGGCTAAGTTGAAGCACGTGTTTCTTGAGCACGTGCAGAGGGCCTTCCGTTCCTGGCGCAGGCGTCGGGGGCCCTCCTCCCCCCGTCTCCGGACCACAGACTGCAACGGAGCAAAACCGGCGGCGGGCTGAAGAGGCTGGCGGGGGCTGGGGGCCCTGGGCTCTCGGAAGGCCTCGCGGGGCAGCGCTGCCCGGCCTCGCAGTTTCCGGAGACGACCGCTGCCCCGCTTGGGGTGGCGGCGGGCGCCCTCCTCGGGCGGGGGACGTGTCGGCGCATCCTTCTCCACGTGCAGTTCCGTTGCGTGGCCGTTGGGGGGCGGGGGCAGGCGGGCGGCCGACTCCCCCCGGGCGTGCTGGCAGTTCTGCTCTGGGCCCGGGCGGGGGGCGGTCACGAAGCGGACGGGGGTGAAGCCCGGCGCCTGCCGTGGTCCAGCAGCGCCCGCCAGGCTAAGCGGGGGCGCCTATGATGCAGCTACCCGGCGCGCCTGCGGTTCTTCCATCTCCCGGGACTCTCTGGAGCAGCCGCGGGGTGCCAGAAGGGACGGGCCCGGACTGCGCCAAGGCCCTCGCCCGCCGCGACCCGCCGCCTTTCGCTCTCCCCTCTTGCGCGCCTGGGGGCGCTGGGCCGGAGCTGTAGCTTCCGCGTGCCCTGCGCCCCCGCCGGCCTCAGAGCAGGACCCCCGCCGGACCTGAGAGCACCCCCCATCATCATCATCATCATCATCATCATCACGATGGCTGGAGCTCTGAGAATGAGCGGGCAGGTGGGGGATCCCTTAGGACCCCCTTCGCTCTCTCCCCGCCAGTCCTCAAGGGACCCCGAAGTCTCGGCGTCTGCAAAGGTGGATCGGCAGCGGCAGGGTGGCTTAGCCTGCTTTCCCCGCGCAAACACCAGCAGCCTCTCGCACAAAGGGGGGAAACGGCGGGAGGCCCGCGAGAAAGAACCGGCGCCGGTGAGGGAGCGGGAGGAGCTAAGCTCCTGGTGGGCGGGGCTCCCGGGTCCTGCCAGAAAGCGAGCCAAGCTTCCCGGCGGGGTAGGGGGTGCCGCGCTCGCTCCGACCTCCGCTGCTGCGGCTTACAGGACCGGGGGGTGGGGGGGTGAGGCGGGGACTCCCCTGCCAGGAAGCTCGTGGTGAGTGGCATTCCCAGGCGCCCCCGGCTGGGGACTCCTGCTTCGGAGTCAGCTCGCCAATGCTGCCCCACCCCTGCTCCCCAAATGGGGGCGGGGGGCCAGATCTGCCCAGCACTGGCGGGCCTGGGGGGAGAGCCCTCCCCCGCCTGCCCATCAGGGGCAGGGCACAGGGAGGGCCTCCTTGGGGAAGGAGGAAGTCTCGGGGCCTCCCACCTCTTCCCCTCTCTCTCTTTTGCAAGGTTGGGAGGTCAAGGGGAAAACAGGGTCTCTCGGGGGCCGGGGTTCGTTAAGGATATTGGGGAGCCCGCCCCACCCTTAACAGAGTGGCTCCCAAACCCACCCTTCAGTTCCAGAGGAAAGAGAAGCACGGCGGGGGAGGGGCGGGGCGGGGGGCGTTAGTCCGAGACTCCTCACTGAATCTGAAAATTGTAACTGCACAACAGGCTGATCGCGACTGTGCTGTAAAAAGGTGTCTGAATCTGCCCTTCCGCCTGAGAATCACAGATTGCAGTTAAACTGTATTTTGGAGGGGGGAGGGGAGGGCCATTTGCAGGATTCTTTTCCTCTGATCTATATTTTGTACCTGTCCAAAGATGTATTTTGTCTCTTGGCAAAGCTGGAGGCGTCCCGCTTTTGGCATCTCTGTATTAAACCTCTGTGAAAGAAATGCCCTTGGCTCCCTTCTCTGCTTTCACCCTTAGCAGCAGCGGGCTGGGGCGGTGGGGGGGCTCCAAGTTCAGACTTCAAGGGGCTGGCTGGGCGGGGCGGGGCTGGGCTGGGCTGGAAGGAGGCGACCAAGGGGGGAGACTCCACAATCCCCCTGCCCCTTGGCCCAAGCCTGGGGGAGGCCGAGGGGGAGGGGGAGGGGGAGGGGGGAGTGAGGTCTCCTGTAAGTTATGCAGATGAGGGACATACGCAGAAGGGGTCCGAAAGCCAGGCTGGGGCTATAGCCCTACCCCCAGTTTCCTCCCCGCCACAATGTTGGGCTTTGCCGCCCTTCTCTCCCACCCCCACCTAGTTGCTGTCCACAGAGCCCCTGAATCTACAAGTCTGAGCTAAGAGAAAAGGGCTCGACCTCCCCCCTGCCCCCGAAGGCCTCTGCCTGTGCTCAGAGGCAGTCTCGCATTTCCCCGCCAGAGCCTCCTTGCTGAGACATGGAAGGTCCCTCTGTGGTTGCTGCAGCAAGCTGGGGGCTCCCAGCCCGGCCCTGGCCCTGGGGTCAAGCCAAGGTCGCTGCCCTCTGACCCCTGGCTGCGGCCGAGAAATGGGGTGGGGGCGGGCATGGGGTTCATGTGGGGAGGGGCGCTCCCAGGGCTCAGGTGTGGGGGCTCCCCCAGCTCCCTTCCTCAGGGAGGCCTGTCCCGGGAATCCATGCAGCCGGCAGGCCGGACGTTTCCGGAGGGGGGGCGTTGTGGCTGCTCCGGGGCAGCTTGTAAACCCGGCTGTGATTTTACAGCAGCAGATTCGCGACTGGAGCTAGCAAATGGGTGCACGCACAGACACACACACACTCACACCCCACACGTTTCAGCACCGTGGCCTTGTATGTTAAGAAAAGAGCCATCCAGCGCCCTCCACCGACGGGACCCGGGGGGCCAGGGCAGTGGGGGTCCAGGGCCACGGGGGTGAGGACTGCACCAGGCTGGGTGTTCTGAGCACTGCTCACACAGACAAAGTGACCGTTTGAAAAGCTGGGGGGCTGCCAAGCCAGCCGCACAAGTTGGCACCGCGACAAAGTCAGCTGGGGACGTTAAAGCTGGCGGGAGAGAGAGCCGTTTGAAATCTAATTTTTTTGTTGGGGAACGGCTGCCTGGATCCCCTCCAAATTTCACACACTTCCAGGGGGGTGCCTGGCCTCCCCTCTGAATTTTTTGCAGATTTTTTCCGTCACCCCAAAGGGGTTTATTCAAGTGTAGAAAGTTGCGTAGGGGGAAAAAGGACCAGGCTTTTCTCAGTTGCCCTGTTTTTTTTTTTCTCTCTCTCTCTTTCTCGTTGCCTTCCCCAATCGCACGGAAGGGGCTGGCAGCTCTGGGGGGGCGCGGGGGCACCCTCTTATTTTCTTTATTTTTTCCCAATTCTGGATTCCCTGGAAAACAGTGACAAATCTTTCGGGCGAACTGGAAGGAGCTCCCCAACTTCTCTGGTCGGAGCAGGAAGAGGGGCAAATGCTCCCCTTCTCAGGGTGGGGGGCAAGCCCTGCACGGATCCAGAGACAGCCGAATGCCAAGATTGGGTGGCAAAAGGGCACAGCCAAACCTTCGCTTTCCGTGGCTGCAAAATATTTTTTTAAGGGCTAAACTAAGACTTCTGGAAAACACGGCCCCCAATCATCTGGAGGGGGCGAGGGTCTGCAGAGCAGGTAAGCCGGGGGTGTTCAGGGGTGGGGGTGGCACGGGTCTGGCTCGGAAGCGGGTGCAAGGCCAGAGGCGGGCAGTGCTGTTCTCTCAGTGCCCAGGACGGCACCCCGATGGGGCAGGAAGGGCTAGCAGGCCGTAGTCAAGCATTGATTAGTTTAGCGAAAGGGGGGCATGGCCCCTTGCAGATGCCCCCTAATCGCCACAACACACGCGCACACACACACACACACCCCGTCAGAGGGGAGTCAACTGCGGTGGAAAAGATGTGGGTGGAACCAACCTTACAAAAACTGCCTAATCACACCCTATGTGAAAAAGGGCCCAAAGGGAAGCCAGGCTGGATTGTGGGGAGGGATGCTGGAAGGCACCCCCGAGTGCCCCCTTGCCACCCCACAATCGGGGGGAAGGAGCACCCCCCATCCACAGCTCAGCTCCAGGAAGAAACCCCTCTGTGCAAGAGACGTGGGCGTTCCATCCACCCTTCCTCCAGCCCCTTCCTCCGGGGGCCGGGGGGGGATAGGCTAGGCCGCCAAAGGAAAGTCTGGGGGGTGGGGGAAGCTCCAACTGCCCCAAGGAGCCCCCAGGTTTGAAATGGGGGCTGCAAGAGGATCAGAGCGGTCAGGGCCCCAGAACGGTTGAGATTTCAGCCTTTCTTCACCCCCTACCAAATATTCAAAAATAAAAATCCCCCCCTCAAGCCCACCCAATTTTTTTTTGCAGGATTTTTTTTTCAAACATTGGGCCCAAATCAGTCCCCCTCCAAAACCTCCCCAGAACCAGCCTCTGAGCTGGGGTTCCCCTTTGCTCCACCACCTAGAAATCCAGTGCCAGCCCCCACCCCCCGGCCTTCCAAACAGCCTACAAGTTCCAGATTCTTCTTTTACACCAGTCACCCCCTCCGGGGCACTCGGGCCTCCCCAGACTTTGCCGAAGCTGATGCAGTCATCCCCCCTCTTCAAGACAGGGGGCAGCAAGGTTCCTGCAGACACACTGCCCCCTCTCTGCCTCCCCCACCCCAAAAGCAGCTGGGGACGTTGGAGGAGTATTGCTCTAGTCTTCCCTGGGACTGAGAGGTGAATTCCGAGTTAAAATTCAATAGGTAGAGGAGATGGTAGGCATTTTTACCATTGCCTAGTCTGACCAGCCCCCCGCCCCCCCCCCCATATTTTAAATTGTTGGTCCTGAATGCTACCTGGCTTTATTTAACCACAAACTCCAGGTGCGCTCAAAAGCTTCCTTCCGAATCTTGTGATTTAGCCTATCGTGGGCAGACTACCTGCCCCCACCCCTTTTCGCCCAACTGCCCCACAGCAAGGGGTCTTCTCCCCAAGACAGGCCAACAGAACAGAACAGAACCAATTCTTTCTTTCTGAATCCAAGGGCTATCTGTTGATGCAAATCTGGTGCGGGGAGGCCGAGTTGTACTAGCAAAACTGAGCGTAAATCTTGCGGGGGGGGGCAGAGGGAGAGAGACAAACGGGCTTCCTACAGCAATGTACGTGGCGATAGAACAGGCCGAGCCCCACCCATCATGTTCAGCCCCAGACGGCAGCTGAAGTCAAGTCCTCGCATGGACCATTGCAGATGCTGGGGGGGGGTGAGGGACAAGCCTTGGGTGCTCCTTGACCTCTTCCGTAGAATTGCTTACGTTTTCTTGCCCGCTGAATTGGGGGCCAAGCGTGTCTCGGGCCACGGCATTTCTGCATGCTCGCAGGCCATCAGTATGGGGGAAGGACCTTATGCTGTGTGGGGGGGGTCAGTTCAGCCAGCTTGGGCGTTGTCACTCGTCTCCGTTTTCTGCTGCACAAAGAGGGCGGCGTCACTCCCTTCGGGAACTCTGAGTTGCTGTGGCCTGCCTGTGCACCCCTCTGGCCCTGCTGCTTGTGCCCCACCCCGCTCGCCCCGCCCCGCCCCCAGGAACCCCCCTCCTTCCCATACCCACTCGAGTTCACAGGCAGGTTGAGTGGAAGCAGGGCCCCCCCACGCTGGCCGTGCCGGATCCTACGATCCCAGAACAGGATGGGTAAGAGGGGCCCCCCAGCTGAGAACCTGGCCAGGGTCCTGCCTCCCCCCCCCCCCCGGCCTCTGGGCATCCCCTCTCCCCCGTCCCTAGGGCTGCTGGGAAAGGCCCCATTCGGAAAGTAAACACAGAGAAGGGGCTCCAGAAGGCAGGGCCCAAGGCAGCCACAGCGGGGGGGAGCACTTCTTGCCACAGTGACTCCTCTGCCCCCCAACCCTGCCCTGCCGAGCTGAGCATCGACGCTGGCGCCCGCAGCAGCAGCACGACATGGTTTGTTGGCAATCAGGAATCCACAACCCATTTTGTGGTGCTAATGCGAGCGGCCGGGACGCCTTCGACCAGGGGCCGGGGACGGGCCCCGCGGCTCCCAGGAACGAGGCAGTGGTGAGGACTCCCTCGGGGCCCTCGGGGCCCCCCTGCTCTGCCAGCCCGGCTCTAGCAGCACCTCAATACTGGCGCCGCCGCTCCTCGCGGCCAGTGTTCCTCGTGCTGCTGCAGTGGGGCAGTGCCCTGCCACGAGGCCCCGGGCCGCGCTCGGGCCAGGAAGGGGCGCCCCCCCGCCGGTCCGGACAAAAGCGCAAGGAGACCCAGACCAGAGAGGCAGCCTTTATTGGGCTCGAGGGCGAGGGCGAGGCGAGGGCGAGGGCGACGACTTGCAAGCGGGGCGGGCGGCTGGACCCTCGCCGGGGCCGGGGCCGGGGGGCGCGGCGGGCGGCGGGCGGCGGCTCAGCGGGACAGCAGCGGCAGGTCGGCGCTGCCGGGCGCCATGAGGAATCCGGGGTCCAGGTTCAGGCTGTCTGCGAGAGAGAGAGAGAGAGAGAGAGAGAGAGAGCGCGAGAGAGCGGGCGCGCGGGGCCAGGGGGCGGCGGGACCCCGGCCCGGCCCGCCCCCCCCGCCGCCGCCCCCCCCGGCGCCCCTTACCCTGGTCGAAGCTGAGCTTCTTGGCCGGCGGGGGCGCGTCGCCCAGCCCCTCGGCGTCGCCCAGGTCCCGGTGCGCGTCGGCGTCGTTGGGCTTCCTGGGCGCGGGCGGGTCGGCCGCCGGGGGCGGGCCGGCGGGCGGCTTCCGGCCGGCGGGCTTCTTCGGGGAGTCGGCGGGCGGCGGCGGCGGCGGCGGGGGCAGCCCGGTGTCCTCGTAAGCCTTGCGCTTGGCGGCCGCCTTGAGCTGCGCCCTGCGGGGGGAGGGCAGGCGGTCACGGGCAGGGCGGGGCGGGGCGGGGCGGGGCGGGGCGGGGCGCGGCGGCTCACACGGTCCGGTCCTTGATGAGGGCACTGATGCGGTGCAGGTCGTCGCCGAAGCGCTGCACGGAGGCCCGCAGGAGGGCGATCTCGGCGTCCGTCCACTTGGCCCTGCGGGACGCGGACAGTCAGCGCCGGCCGGCCGGCCGCCCCCCCCCGCCCGCAGCCCCCCGCCGCCGCCGCCGCGCCCGCTCACCCGGCCGGGGACGAGTCGGCCACCGGGTGCAGCTGCATCGTCAGTTCGCCCAGCTTGGTGAAGGCGGCGCCGGCCGCGGAGAAGATCTCGCCCACCTGCGGGGAAAGGCGGTCAGCGGGGCGCGGAGGCGCTCTGCCCGCGCTCAGAGGCGCCCTCCCCCCCGGCCGCGGGCACCTTGGTGGAGGCGGAGGTCATGGCGGCGGCGGCTCCCTTCTGTCCCTCTACGGCGCGCCCGCGCAGGCGCCCTTCCGCTCGGGCGCTCCTTCCGGGCGCTCTATGGTGCGGCGTCACGCGCGCAGCTCCGGCGCCTCGGCCCCGCAGAGCCCGGGGACGCCCGCCCCCCCCCGCGCCCCTCCGGCCCCGGCAGGCTGCGGGGGAGGCCCCGCGGAGGCCGCCCCCCCGGGAGCCCAGGCCCAGCGGCACGCCGCCCGCCCCCCGCCCGCCCCCCGCCCAAAGACCAAGACCAAGACCAACGAGCCAGATCAAATGCTGTTTATTGCACACACGGCCAGGACAGGAATCGACTCTTCGGGGCTGCTGGAGCGGCCGCGCTGTGGGCACGGGGGGGGGGCGGGGGGCGGCGCCAAGCGGGACGCCCCGCCCCGCCCCCCAGGAGCGGGGAGGGGAGGGGTCCCAAGTCGCGCCCGCTTCCCCCTCCCCCCTCGGCGCGCCGGGCGGAGGGCCGTCACGCCGAGGACGGAGCAGGGCGCCCAGCAGGCGCGCGCGCGGGCGGATCGGGCCGGGGAGGACCGGCCGCCGGCCAGCCGGGCGAGTCAGGGCCGGCCGCGGGCGGGGACGAAGGACGCGTCGCTGCCGACGTGACCGGGAGCCCGCCCTCAGCCGGCCCCTCCCGGACGGAGGCGGCGGGGGGGCCGCTAGCGGACCATGTATTCCTTGCGCTTGTTGAGCCGCACTTGGCAGAAGCAGAAGCCCCCCAGGACGAAGTAGAGGCCGGCGGCGATGAAGCAGTTGTAGCTGACTTGGTCGTAGAGCGCGTGGATCCTCGTCATCCCGGACCTGCGGCGGGGCGGCAGAGAGGCGGCTCGCGTCAGGGGCCGGGCGGGGGCGCCCCGGCGACGCCCCCCTCCCCCCGGGCCGGGCAAGCCACTCACTTGAAGTCCTCCTCGGCGGCGGGAATGTCTTCGATCAGGACCGCGGAGTGCACGTTGAAGAAGAGGCCCAGCAGCACCTGCGAGGGGAGCGGAGAGGGCGGGAGGGGCGCGCTCCGCCGGGGCCCGGCTCTCCGCCGCCCGCGTCCGGGCGGGCCCCTCGGCGGGCCCGCGCCCCCCGCCCCCGCCGCCCCCGCCGCGCGCGCCTTACCAGCATGATGACCCCCCAGACGCTGAGCACGATCCCGCAGGCGGCCATCTTCGGCCCGCAGCACAGCAGCGAACTCATGGCCGGCGGAACCCCGGACGGACGGCTGGCGTGGCGTGGCGCGACCGCGAAGCCCCCGCAGACTCGGCCGCCGCCGGCCGCCCTTGGCAGGTCACCAGACGGGCGCCACCAATCGCGCGAGCGGGGGACGCCGCCGACTCGCTTCCCTCCCCTGCGCCGGGAGGCGGTGGGCGAGGCCGAGGGGCGGGGCAGAAGCGCGGCGGAGATGCGCATTGGAGCGCCCCACTCCGAGCGAGCCGGGGGAGACTGCGCGGGCGGACCGGGAGGGGGCGCCTTTCATGGCTGGAAGCGGGCGGGGCGGGGCGGGGCGGGGCGGGCGGCGCAGAATCAGCCGAGGGGACGCCCCTGCGGGGGTCACGTGGAACGGCCCTCTTCGCGAAGCCGCCGGTTCGAGTCCCGCGGCGCTCCAGAGCGGAAGCCCCAGCGCGCGTCCCGCGCAGCCCTCGGACGCCCACCGCGGCCCGGGCCGCAGCGCGCGAAGGGTCGAGGCGGGCCCCCTCCCTCGACCGCGCCGCCACAGCAACCCAGACTCAGCCGACACGCGCCAGGGAACAACTTTATTGAGCCTCATCGGCCGAGTAAAAAAAGAAAGCGCCGCGCGCTCTTCGGAGCAGCCCTCTCAGGAGCAGGCCTGGGAAGGGGCTCTCTCCTCGTCCGGGGGGCAGTCCACGAAGTCCGCCAGCATGGCTTCCGCCTCATCCACGGGTCCGCCCTGGGGGGAGAGAGCCGCGTTAGCCCTCCGGACGCCCCGACCGCTGCAGCAGCAGCAGCACCCGGCCAGCTGCGCCCCGAGGGCGCTGAGCCCCGGCCGGTCCCTCTCTCGCCGAAGGCACAAGATAAATGCGGTCCACGTTAGTAGTAAATCCAAAGCGGAGGGGTCGGCTTGGGTACTCCCCTCCCCCTTCGTGCTTAAACCGTTTAACCCATTTGCTCCTTTTCCTGGCCAATGTCATAATTCCCCCAAAAGCTTTTGCACAAGCGCCCACACTAAATCCTCAACTCCGAAACAAGCAATTACGAATTGCTCCATTACTCCCAGGATATGCACAAGTTACCCCCCCCCCCCCCGTTTCAGAGCCACTGCTCGATGCGGGGACAGGCGGAGGGTCTCACAGCGGCCCCCTCCCAGGCTGGACCTGCCACTGACTCCACAGGGGAAGAGACGGGCGGGATCTGGATCCGGGGCAGAGCAGCGCGGGGACTCCTCTAAAAATGGGGGCCGGGCACAGCGCGGCCTTCTCTCTACCCGGACTGCACCGGGGAGGGAGGGATAAGTGGGGCAGCTCTAGGGGAACCCAGGCCGGGAAGAGGAAAACGCCCCCCCCCCCAGGCTTAAGGGATCTTAAGGGAACCTGAGGACTCCACAGTTCCACCCTGAGCTACACATATTCACCTCTATTAAGGTATCTTCTGCTGCTCCTCTCGCTAAGCAGCTTGCTCCTCTGCTCCCCTCCTCGCTGTGACCTCCCCTTTCCCCTTTCCGCTGCTGAGGCATCTAGAGGCTCGAGCCAGGCGGGGGTCTTTTACCTGGTGCACACGCCCCCCGCTTTGAAAACAACGTTCACTTGACCCCCCTGTAAACTCAGCTACAGACAGAGCACCTAGCCAGCCAAGGGCGATTTTGACAAAGCCACTGAATCAGGCTCAGTTAACGCTGGGAGGCCACCAAGCCACCCCAGCGCGAAGGGCTCAGTGAGGAAGCCAAAAAGCCTTCACAGAAAAAGACAGCAGTGGAACGATTCCTTCGGCACTGCCGACAAATTCACCCAGACACATCCACAGACTTACCAGGAGTCGAGGGTCATGTACTGTTTTTTAAGCCCCCTCCCAGAGTAAGGGCCAGCGGGGCAAAGTCAGATTTGCCGTAAGTGCAGCCGAGCAGAGGCACGAGCGAGGGGCAGGGCCGCTCTGCCCTCAAATACGGAGCGCGGCTCCAGAATCGGGGCCAGCATCGTTAGACGTGGGCGCGCACCGGCTTCTGCAGGCAGGCAGGCAGGCAGGCAGAGGGGACGCGCCTGCCCAGGCCCTTGTGCTTTGAAGCCTGAGCCTCCGTTCCGGGGAGCAGGCTCGCCCATGCCCCCATGCCACTACCATTAGTGCCACAGCACCCTCTCCTTCGCACTGGTCAAATTCTGACGTTACGAGAAGCCTCCCAACAGGGAGAGCGGCCGCCCGGGGTACAGGGGGGCCCCACCCACGCAACCGCCTCTAGGTTCCCGCCCAGGCGGGGCTTCCAGCGCTCACCTCTTCCTCCTTCACTTCCACCACCTCTTCGTCCGGCTGCAGCAGCTGCTTCTCTGACTCCCCCTGCCCGGCCCCCGACTCTGGGCCGGCCTCCACATGCTCCCCACTGCAGCCTGCATGGACGGCCTCCTCCTGCTGCAGAGAAGCTGCAGAGGCTGCCTCTGCTGCGCCCTCCTTCTCCTCGGATCGACCCTCCTGGTCCGTGGGGGCCGCAAGTGGGGAGGGGCCTTCCTGCAGGGCAGGCTGAGGGAGGGGCTGGGCCCCAGGGAGCAGAGGTGAGACTGCATCCTCCGCCTTCAGCAGCAGCAGGGCCCCCACAGTCCGGTCTCCCTCCTCTTCCTCCTCCTCCTCCTCCGTGGGATGGAAGGCTTCCTCATCGACCTCCATAAGGAGCCCGGCCCCCTCCTCCTCTTCCTCCTCCAGCTTGGGCGGCCCGTCTTTCACGGGCAAGAGCGCCGGAGGCTCATCATCGTTCCTATGGGGCAAAGTAGGAGGCAGCCCCTCTTCCTCCTCTTCCTCTTCCTCTTCCTCGGTCAGGCCTTCCTCCTCCTCCTCCTCCTCCTCCTCCTCCTCCGTCAGGCCCTCCTCTTCATCAAAATCATCCTCTTCCTCCTCCTCGTCCATCTCCTCCTCAAACTCCCCCTCCTCTTCGTCAAACTCTTCCTCCTGGCCAGCCAAGGGGGAAAGCTTTTGAACCCCTTAAAGTACGTGCACGCTGCTTCTCGCTAGCAATTGCAAAGCCCCTGCCAAAGGACAGCTGCCTGCCACACCCACGTGGGAGCCAAGCTGCGTGGGCGAGACCCATGGGCTCTGCCCACACCGCACTTCCCCAAGGGACACTTGACTCCCAACCCCAAAGCGGGCGGCTGCGGCAGGAGTCACTCAGGCAGCAGCGGGCGTTGGGGCCAGGCGCCACCACTTCTCTCTAGCCTCACACTTACCTCTTCCTCTTCCTCATCCAGGTACTCCTCATCCTCAGGGAAGTCCTCCTCCTCCTCTTCCTCCTCCTCCTCCTCCTCCTCGCTGCTGTTGATGTTGATGACAGTGGGGTCCTCCTCCAGAAGAGCAGGAATGGGGGCTTCACCAGTAACCGCGACTGGCGAAGGTGGGAGCACTGCTGCTGCTGAGGGAGGCGGTGGGACCCCCAGGGGAAGGGACACAGGGGGCTCCAAGGGGGCCTCCTCACAGGCCACCAAAGGGGACGCAGGAAGAGGAGGGGCAGCAGAGGGGGCGGGCAGGGGGGCGGGGGCTGGAGCAGTCACTGGGACTGCACCAGAGCCAAGGGTGCTGGCCATTTTCCCTAGCTGCCCCTTGGGCACAATGACCACGCTGTCATCCGAGTCGCTCTCCAGAGAGATCTCTACATCCTCCTCTTCCTCCTTGTCATAATGAATGAAGACAGAGCGCCGTAGCTTGGCTCCTGTGGCCAGGGCAGCCGCCTCTGCTGTGCCAGGAGACTGAGGTGGCGCAGGGTCCTCGGGGATAAGGCGAGGGGGGAGCTGGGTGGTTGCGAGCCTGGGCAGGGGTAGGCCCAGTGAGTTGGCAGGGAGAGGCACAGGGGCCGGAGCTGGAGGTGGGGGCCGGGTGGCCGGGAAGGACAGTGGGAGTGCCGGGCAGAAGGGGGACACAGTGGTGGCGGCAGCAGCCGCAGCAGGGGAGACCTCTGAGGAGCTGGGTAGGTGGGCAGATGGGCTAGCCAGGGGGAGCTGCAAGGACGGCACCCGAGGGTGAAGGAGGGAATTGCAGATGATGGCCGCCTCTGTGCAGAAAGATGAGACCTGTGGGACAAAGCTGCTTTTAGAGGATACAGGATTCAGGGCAGGAGGAGATTACAGCCATCCCCTATGGCAGTGGGGCAGAACACCCCACCCAACAGCCCCAGAGATGTGTCTAACCCACTGCCACCAATACAGGGGCCTCTGGAGTCCTGCTCTCCAGGACAAGACAAAGGGCAGCTGCAAAGGCTCCTGGTGACACAGATGTCCAGCCTGAACCCCCAGACTTGTGAACAACAAAAGGGGAGGGTCTTGGGGGGTAGTGCTGCCTGCTTCACCCCAGCTAAGGGAGGGATTCCTCGATCTCCCACTGGGGGAGGGCAAGACAGTCAGGGAGAGGAAGGCACCTCACCAGAAGGTTGGGATCTGTGCGCCCTTGGCTCAGCAGCCGGAGGGTGCAATGCAGAGGAGGGGGACAAGAAGGGGCAGGAGCCAGGCTCAAGGCCAGCAGGAGCTGGTAGAGCTCACGACGGCAGCTGGCACTGGCGTACGGGGACCCGTGGGGCAACTCAGCCTGGCCCAGCCGGATCAGCAGTGGGATCACCAGCTCTTGCAATCTCTGGGGAGGAAGAAACAGGGCAACAGCCTCTCAGCAGCGGCAGGGAGGAGGATGGGGGACGCCCTCCCCAGCCTCCAAAAATGGTGAGCTGCTCTGTACACTCGGAAGACCTGAGAATGCCTTCCGAGAGCGGCACGCGCAACGGGCCTTCTACTTGTCAATTTCCAAAGGCAGACCTTTGTCCCTGGCAACAGGCCTCCCAAGATCTGCCTTTTCCATACAGCCTTCGCCACCCTCCCGTAACCCTCCTGTACTTGGATGACTGAGGCTGTGGCATCCCCAGTAGCAGGCAGGAAAGGAGGGGGCATGAGAGAGAGATCCGACTGGCTCACCATGTGGACCTGCTCCTTCATAAGGCTGCCAGAGAGGAGGACGGCACGGCTCAGACCTGGAAAAAAGGAGGATGTTTGGCTTGGAGAGTGGGACTGTCCTGACTCCAGGCCCAGATGCGTTACGACTGCTGGCCCCTTTCAGGAAGACGCAGGTGGGAGAGAGCTGCCAGCAGGAGTGGCTAGAAAGAGGCAAGGAGGGAGGGAGACATGTCCGGTTCCCCCCGGCCAACCTCTGTCCTCATCAGGTGGGCTGGGCCTTCTAGGGACTCTGCATTTCCAACCTCAAAGGTGGCCCAACTCCAGGAAGAGCCCCGGGGCAGAAGCATTACCTTGCAAGGCCGCAAGGCACACGTCGCTGTTGGCCTGGGGATCGTGCTTGCGGAGCAGGGTCACAAGGCCTCCCACAGCAGACAGTTTGGGCTTCTTGGCAGCGCTGGGCTTCCCCTCTGCGTCAGCGCTCTGCTGGATCTGGAGAGCACAGGGCAAAGGGGGTCAGGGAGCGCAGCCCTTATTATCCCAGGTAACCCCCAGGGGGAAGATGTGGAAGGGGGTGGCAGTCTCACCTTAAGGGTGTCATTGGGGGAGCTGATGTCGTTGATCAAGTGTCCCAGCAAGGCCTCGCTTTGGCTGCCGTGCCCCAGCAAGACCCCAGAGGCTGCTCCAGTCACTTGCACCCAGAGATCCAGGATCCGGTACAGGCGAGCCCGAACCGCACTGAGGAGATGGGGGATTTCCTCATCATGTTTTCGCCCAGGGTGGACACAGCCTGGTCAGGCTTCATCCCTGGCAGCAGCTCCAGCTGAAGGATCAGGCCGTGGGAGAAGGGAACGGCCCGCTCTGCTGCTCCTCCCAGGGACAGAGCGGAAGGACTACTGGCGCCAATCACAGGTGGCCAGCTGGCCTTCCCAGGCCGTGCCCTGTGGCCAGAGCAGCACAACCGGGATAGTGAGAACTAAGGGTCCAAGGCTCAAGCAGACATTGCTGCAGCAAAGGGGCCAGCGGTAGCCCAGTGTCTCCCCACAAGGTGGGCTGCTAGCCAGGGGGACTGGCAGCCAGCCCCAGAGGCCCCCCACCAACCTGTACGGCCGCTCCAGCCCAGGAGAGAGATCCTGGGCGGCGCGCCACATGTTCAGGACCTGGGGGAAGAGGCGGCAGAGGACTCCCCCAAACCTCACCAAGCGAGGGCCACAACTGCAGAGAGAGAGAAAACAGAAGCTGCCTTGTTTGGGGACCTGGCACCACCCTTCAGGTCCCCAGCCCCTTCTACGCCCAGACTTACGCCAAGATGAGGGCAGCCAAGAGGTCCAGGGCCTCCAGGTGGACCGAGGGGAGGAGCAGCATCCGGAGGGGCCCATCGCCAAACCAGCTCTGAAAGCGGATGGAGGGTCAGCCAACGAGGGGCTGCTGTCCTTAACGTCCCCTCCCGGGGGGAGCTCCCCTTCCTCACTGCTTCCAGGGTGTCTGATTTGCACAGAATGGGCACGGCCAGCTCTAAGCGCAAAGCCTTGCAAAAGCTGTTTGTTCGACCCCCCAAAAGAGGCCTGCAGGGGAGCTCTGAAGAAAGCCTTCTCTGAGTGAACCCAATCCCACCCACTGCCCCCCAAGACCAGCGTGGAGCCCTTGCAGTTTCAGTGCTAAGAGCGGCTCTGTCTCCGTTAACGCCTGCAGACGCAAGACAGACGGGGAGAAAAGGGCATCCTCGAGCACTCACAATGTTCTTTGCAGAGACGTCAAGGACTCGGCAAACGAGGTCTAGGATGGCCTGGGCAGGAACAGCGACAGGAGCCCCAAAGTCGTTGCTGAAAGAGCAGGGGAGGTGCGCGCATTAAGACTGCACCTGCCGGTGGCAGAAGCAGCCAGAAAGAAAGGGTGCCAGGGGGAAAGTCTGGACCTTAGCATCCTGCAGAGGCATTTGGCCAAACCCGCGAACCGGTACTTCACGAGGAGGAGGAAGTTCGCCTCTTCGTCCCGCGGTGGCAGCAGCATCTCCGCTCCAGGCCCGTTGTAGTGCAGAGGTTCTGGAGGGAAGAGCGGGGGCACAAAGCTTCACCAGCCGCTTTCCGGTTCTTGGTTTAACAGTGGGCGATCAGCTGCCCCAGGCGTCCCCAGATGGGAACACAAGCTGGACTCAAACCAAGTAACTTGGGCTTTATTGGGCGCCCAGAGATATGGGAGCTCCCCTCTGGTGGACCAGCTGCTCAAGCAGAGGCAGACCAGTCACCCGCAGGAAGAAACGGCCGAATCGCAAGTTCTGCTCTGAGAGGCACGCAAACGGCTGCAGATCTTTATAATTCCCAGAGGCGAGCGTAGAAAAAGGTGATCCAAAAGACACATTAGCCAACGTCGAATGAAGGGCTTTCAGCTCGCGTCTCCTTGTTTAGACGGATAATTGCTCCAAGCATCTGTTGCGTTCTTTACACAACATTCAGTTCTGATCCCCTTGAGAACAAGCCAATTCACCGCAACACCACAGCCAGAAAGAAAGAACTTGTCAACGAAGCACTTAACCAGACTCCCCAGTGTTAGCGTCATGAGCGACATCCGTAAACATCAAACGGAAACATTGTCACGCAAACCAAAATTGATTCCTACAGGATCAACAAAAGTATTCGTACACGGACGCGCTGCCAACGTGGCTCATATACCAGCGACAAAACAGTAGCCGGGTCAGTGGTCCTGAGGCTCAAAATCAATGAGGCTGCAGCACAGAAGCCCCCGTTCTCCTCTCCAGCTGCCTTGCCACATGGGGGGGCCCCCTCTCTCCTCCACCACCACAAATCCAATCTCCAGAGCTCCTCCAGTCCCAGGAAAGCCGGGGGGTGGGGGGAGAGGCTCCAGGCCGCAGCTGGGGCATCTGATGCAGTTAAAAAGATGCCAAGACAAGGCAAGGGAGGACCCATTTGTGCACAGGGCAGAGCATCCCCAAATGTAGTTATGGCCGTGACCCGTGCTGGGGAAATTCAGGGGGGCTCAGACCCTTGATGCCCAAGATGCCCCAGGTATCTTCTGCCACTAGTTGAGGGGGCTTTCTACTGCTCCCAGATACAAGGCAGTGTGATCCATTTCCAGCTGCTGGGAAAATGGGGGGGGTCCTCAAGTGCTTCCCCAGCCCAGCCTGAGGCTGACCTCTGTTGGAAACCACATCCCAGACAGGCCTTCAGCCTGACCCACCGCAGCAATTCTTGTGCGATGCACAACACCAAAGGAAGCCGGAGGGGGAAACCAGCCCCTGCTTCTCCACTATGAAACCCCCTCCCCGCCGGCCCTTGGGGAACCCACCCCTCCGGCCGCACCCACTCACCCGTCTCTGCTCCCTCGTAGAGAGTGCCTAGGAAGCGGTGTAGCGTGGCCACAAGGGAATGAACTTGCTGCTCCCAGGACTCCCGGTACTTGAGTCCCTGTGCAAAACCTGCGCCCAGAGAAGGCAGGAGTGCGTAGCACTCGCAGGCCAGCTAGAGGAAAAGAGAGGCAGTGGGGATTATGTGCGCAGCTCCCTTCTGGGGCTTAGTGGAAGTGCCACCCTGATTTGCTAAGACAAGAATGGTGGACTAGGCAACGGAGGGCCCGGAGAGGCGCCGGGCTCCCCTTCACCAGAGCGTTGGAGCAGAGGCCGGACGTGATGGCTTCACAGCCTCCTTTCATCTCCAGGACTCCCTGCATGGGGGTCTCACGGTGCTTCCTGCAACTGGGGAGGCAAAATCACAAGCGTAGCACAGGCTATGCCGCATGGGCTCCTTGGTGATCGCAAGCTGAACGTGGGCCAGCAGCTGAATACAGCTGCAAAAAAAAAGCAAATACAATTCCACAAAATTACATTAACTTGAACCAAGACGGTCGCTTTCCTGTATTTTGCATTGATCCCAAAAAGAAACGCCTTACTAGAAACCGAGACAAACACCATGCACGTTCGGGCCAGAGAGAAAAAAAAACCCTGCAAGCCCCCACAATAGCTGTGTCCAGCTATTGTGCAGAACGCAGCAGACTTTACACAGCTGTCAGGAAGCGTTTCTTAAGGGAGGTAGGAACCAGCTTCCTCAGGAGATGATGAATCAGAGGCTGGGCAGCCATCTGTTCGGGGACACTCTAGGGGTAAATTCCTGGGCTGGGGGCTGGACAAGGCAAACCCCACTTTGCTTCCGACCATGACGTTCTAGGGTTGCTGATCCTTAACGAGATCACCAGACAGCCACAGCCACTTAGCTCTGACTGACATTACCACTCAATGCCCATCCTGGCGAGGTGACTATCGATGGCTTAGAAGCGCCGCTTGCCCCGCGAGCCAGTCGTGCGACCAAGAGGGTCCAAGAAAAGGAACTTCAGCGATCAGAAACACTTCAACGTTTTGACTTCCGACACCAACAGCGTCAGCATCATTATAACCCTCCTCCTCCCGCAAAGTACCAAATGGTACCCGTAGACTAGTGTTTTACCTGCTGCAGGTGAGGCGCTTCTGCATCCACACAAGACAGGAAATAGGCCGCCAATTTGCCCTGGGATAGGAGAGAGGGAGCAGTGAGCAGGGATCCAGGAGCAGCGGCTACGCATTGTACTATCGGCAGCAATCCAGGGCCAGATACTTACTCGTAAGGAGCCACAGGCTCGGGGATAAAACACCATGCACGCTTTACTTCCCTCCAGGACGGAGAGCTGGCACTGAGCAAAGGGGAGGGAAGGAAGAGGTCAGCAGAGAACGGGCCTTCTAGGAAGGGTCACCCGGTTTGGGGAGGGGTCTCACCTCTGGTTTGAGGGCCAGCAAAGAGGTAAGGAGTCCGGGAATGTGATTGGTGCCAATGTCCCGGGCCAGTTCCGGCAGCTGCGAGGAATACTGCAAGAGGTCCCGGAGAACGAGGACGGCCAACTCCATGGTGGCGGGTGGATCCTGGGACTTCATGGGGAGGAAGAAGGCGGGTGGGGCGGAGCTCGTCCGCCGCCCCCCCCCCGGACCTGCCCTCAAGGCACAGGCAGAACCGCGGGGGGGAAGGCCTTCCGGGGAGGCGCCCGGGGGCGCAGGAGCAGGCCCGGGCCCGTCCGCCGCGACTCACCTGGAGCAGGTGCTGTAGGCTGCGCAGCCAGCTCAGGCAGTTCTGCGAGAAGGCTTCCGAGCTGCTCTCCGTGACCAGCAGCGAGAGGAGGCAGAGGCCCTCGAACCTTGGGGCAGAGGGGCGCGAGTGAGCCGGGGCGCCGGGAACCGCCGCCCCCCGGGGCCGCCGCCGGCGGGCGCCGCGGCGGGCACTCACCGCGTCTTGATGGACGCCATCCGGGCGCTGCTGAGCACGACCAGGCTGCTCAGCGACGGCGACGCCTGCAACGGGCAAAAGACTTCAGGCCGCGAACGCGAGCGGAGGCGGCGCTCTGCACGCGCTCAGAGGACACGCGCCGCGCGCCCAGGGCTCACCTGCGCGTGGCCGCCGCCGCCGCCGCCGCCGCAGTCGCGCACGCAGCGCACCAGCCCGGCCAGTCCGGGGGGCGGCGGCGACGGGGCATCGGCGGCCCCCGCGTGGCTGCCGTCGCCCCCGGAGGGCCCCCGCCGAGGCAGCAGCAGCCCCGCCAAGGCCTCCAGCGCCAGCACCGGCCCCGGCGCCACCGCGCAGGGCGGCGAGCAGGCGGCGGCCGGCGAGGGGGAGGCGGCGCCGGGGGACGAGGAGGAGCCGCCCCCGCCGTCGCCGGGGGACGAGGACGACGAGGAGCCGGGCCGCCCCGCCGCCGCCGCCGCCGCCGCCATCGCGTGCTCCGCGAGCCTCCCGGGCGGGACTGCGCCTGCGCGCGGCGGGAAAGGCGGAGCCGCCCGCTCAGCGCGGGGCATGCCGGGCGCAGGGGGGCCGAGCGCTCCCCCGCCCGGCCCGGGACGCGGGCCCGGCCCGGCCCGGCCCGGCCCGGCCCGGCGCGCCACCCCCGGCACGGCGGGGTCCCGGCGGGGACGCCCCCGCCCCGCCGAGCCCGAGGCGGCCGGGCGGGCTGCGGGCCCGGCGGCCGGGCGGGGGGGGGAAATCGAGGGCGGGGCGGCGTCCGCGATTGGCTGCGTCCGTGCCCACGTGACGGCGCCCCAGGCCGGGCATGGCTTCCCTGCGGTCCGCGCCGCCCTCTCGACGCGCCGCGCCTCCGGAGCCGCCCCGCCAGTAGCAGCCGCGGCAGCCGAGCCGAGCCGAGCCGCGCTGCGCCCCGCCGGCATGGGGGAGAAGGCGGGCACCAGGTGGGCGCTGCGGGGCCGGGGGCCGGGGGGGCCGCGTCCGCTGGGCGGGGGGCGGCTCTGGCGCCGCGCGGAGCC
Organism: Liasis olivaceus; assembly: GCA_030867105.1. Classification (NCBI taxonomy): domain Eukaryota; kingdom Metazoa; phylum Chordata; class Lepidosauria; order Squamata; family Pythonidae; genus Liasis; species Liasis olivaceus. Next base: position 115,905,700 of record CM061351.1, on the reverse strand, counting down.
CCGGAGCAGCGCCGTCCCGGGCCCGCGCGGCGTGGGCGCCCGCCCCTGGCCCGCGCGGGCCCCGCCGAGGCCGCGCGTCCGCCGGGGGTCGGGCCGGGCCTGGCCGGGTGCCCTCCGCGCCCGGGGAGCAGCGGGGCGGGCGGGCGGGGACCGGCGCGCTCGCTCGCGCGGGTCCGAGGAGCGGCCCCTTCCTTCCCGCGCCCTCGCCTGCCCCGCGGCCGTCAGGCGGCCCGGCGGCGCCCCTTCGCCTGCGCGCTCCGCACCTGCTCCCCGCCGCTCTGCGGCAACACACCTGGTCCCTTCCCGGGGGGGGCACCCGGTCCCGGGAGTGATGCGGCGGCTCTGGCTGTGGGGGGAGAGGGAAGGGAGCTTTGCGTAACTACATCCTCTTTTTCGTTCCCATTTTCTGCAACAGAGTTTTCAAAAAGTCCAGCCCGAACTGCAAAGTAAGTGTTTTGCTGCGGCCTGTTTCTGCTTCTCTGGGTTTGGAGGAAGGAGCAGCGGCAGCCCAGGACCTCGGAGTAGCAGCCCGAAGGATAAGCTGGTTTCCAGCAGCCCCGCCGGCCTTCCCGTAACGGAGGAGAGCCGGGCGGGAGGAGTGGACGGGTCGCTCCCGGCGGCTCCCGCAGTGGCGCTCGCTTTCGAGAGGGACCGTTCCTTGCTCCCTGAATTCTCGGCGAGCCCTGCGTTCTGGGTGGCCCCGCGCATCTCGCGCACCCCGGTCTCTGAGCTGGAGGTGCCTGTCAGAAAGCCATGGTGGGGCTCTCCCGCCCCATCTCGATGGCGGGTTTCCTGTCCTCCTTCCTCCCACGCCCGGCTTCCTTCCTCTCGCAGCAGAACCCGCTTGCCGAGAGTTGCTGGCTGTGCTTTGCACTCTCCCCCGCCTGGCGCTTGTCACTTGCGTGAGACAGCCCCCCCCCGTCCCCCAGGAAGAAAGGGGGCTGCCCTCCCCACTCCAGGATGAGCAGTTTCAGCCGCAGGTGCCCAGTCTTCAGGGTGTTGGGCCATCTCTCCTGGGAGGGGCAGGCAGCCACACGACTAAGCGGTGGGGTGCTGGGGAAAAGAAGGGCTGGGACTGGTGCTTCAGCCAATCTGACAGCCGGGCCCCTCTCATCGGCAGGCTGAGCTGCGGCTTCTGGACTGTGAGTGCGACCGGGACGGCTGCGAAGAGAAGGGAGGCGGGAGGGGTGGGGTGGCCCTCCGCAGGAAGGAGGCTGGTTACCGGGGAACTGAGGCTGCTGGGCAAGGGCGGCGGCAGTGGCGGGGCCAGAGGTTTGTTGATGCCCCGCACGTCCCTGGTGATGCTCTTCTGCCAGATTGGTTGTTGCTGTCCCCAGAGACGCCGAGTAACAAGGCTCCAGGGGGGCTGCAGAGGAACAGGTGCAGGCAAACATCAGGCAGCAGGGCGTGCTGGGGAGGGGCTGCCCTGATTACAGGAGGGAGAGGGGCTGGATGGAGCCCCTGGAGCTGGACCAGATCCGATGCAAGTTGTCTGCCGGCCACAAGGTGTATCGGAAGCAGCTGGGCAGCCAGGTTGTGCTGGAAGCTGGCAGCCGGCCCCGCAAAACTGTGGCCGTGAAGCTCTCGGGGGGGGGGGTGCTTGAAAGGGTTTCAGGGCTGGAGATTGGGGGCTTGAGCTGGAGGAAAGGTAGCACTAAGCCTGCAGGGGAGCAGGGAGGGGCTGGGTTCTGCCCTTTGCATTTTGTCAAGAGAAGTTCACGCCCTTCCCTTTTTCTCCGCCAGCTCACCGTTTACCTGGGAAAGCGTGACTTTGTGGACCACCTGGACAGAGTTGACCCCGTTGGTGAGTGCAGGGCTGAAGCAAAGGTCTGCTCCCCCCCCCCCCAGGCCTCCCAGCAAATCCAGCGAGCGAGCAGCATAAGAAAGGCCGGTCCCTCCAGGGTGTTTCTTCACAAAAACGTGAGGGCGACGGGGCATAGAGCAGGCTGCGGGTTTGTTCTGCTCTGTCTGAAGGAAGGTGTCGCGTTGGTGGTGACGTTAGCGTGTCAGCCCCGATACCTGTCAGGTCCTTGGAAGCAGACTTCTGGGTGACGCAGAACTTCTTTTAAGGGTTCGGCCCCCGAGATCTTTGTAATGAAACTATCAGGCAGGCTTGGCTGCTATTTCTGGATGAACTAATTCAATTTCTTGCCGTGGGACTCTTGTTGCGAGAGATCGAGTCAGCCACTGCCTTCTAAATCTTTCAAGTAGGGCAGAGCAGGTCAACTGGGAGGACTCCTCCCACAACCAGAACTGGACGTGAGAAATGTTGGAGCTAAGAGCTTGGATCTAAGTTGGGGGCGCTCTATCTATTGTCACCCACCCACCTCCTGTTTTCTCCTTTCTCCATGTCAGATGGTGTCGTTCTCGTCGACCCGGAATATCTCAAGGATCGGAAAGGTGCGTCCAACGTTAAACTAGAAGAGGGGATCTTGGCAAAGCCTTCCTTGGGATGGAAGCCATGTTTTCCATGGGAGAGGCGAGAGGAGAGGAAAGTGAGATTTTGGGGAGTCTGCTGGAGAAATCCTGACAAAACAAAATATCATTTTTATCAAGCAGGCAAAGAGCACAAAGGCAGGTTTATTTCAGCTAGTCCCTGCTGCTTTCCTTCATTCAGAGAACAGACCCCTCGAAAGCCAAAAACTTCAAGGATGTGAAACGCAGAGACGGAAACGGGCAGCTGTTTTGCTCTTTGCAGGAAGCAGCCTTGGCACGTTGCGGGTTTTAAGAAATTGACTGCCGCCTCATCTAGGATGGAAATGGGGCAGAATTAATTTGAAAAATAAAAACCAGGGCGGGGAGGGGGCTTGAGCCTAAAGTGACATTTATCACAAACAAGGAAGGGTCACGGGGTGTCATTTTAAGCTCAGGGTTTAGGTAGGCGGTCCCTACATGCAGCATAACTGTGCTTCGGACTGGCCATTGGGAAGGTGCGGGACCCCAGAAACAGCTCTCAAACATTTTGGCCTACAGGAAGCAGGACTGGCCCTTTCTGGCTTCCCTTTTCTTTCCCTCGAAGTATTGGGGGGCTGGAAGGGGGCGCCTCTAACACGGCCTCCACCCTGTCCAGTGTTCGTGACGCTGACCTGCGCCTTCCGCTATGGCCGTGAGGACCTGGACGTCCTGGGCCTCTCCTTCCGCAAAGATCTCTTCTTGGCCTCTTGGCAGGCCTTCCCCCCTGCCGAGAGCACCCCCGAGCCACTCACTCGCCTGCAGGAGCGACTGCTGCGCAAACTGGGTGCCAATGCCCACCCCTTCAGCTTCCTGGTAAGCCAGCCATTCCCCACAGCCCCTTTCCCTTCCACCCCCAAAGTGGGCCCGCCCTTTGTCCCAGGCAGAGCAGTAGCCAGACTGGGGAAGTCCCTCCCTGCCAAGACCAGCCCCCCGACACACGCTTCCATCTCTTCCGCAGATCCCCCAGAACCTGCCATGTTCAGTGACGCTGCAGCCAGGGCCCGAGGACACGGGGAAGGTACGTCTCTGCGGGGACCGGGGGAGGGCAGATTCTGGTGGCAGAAAGGGTGCTGAAGTGGTAGGATTGGGAGCCCCGGGTGGGCAGCCCTAAGAATGGCTCTTTCCCTTTCAGGCTTGTGGAGTGGACTTTGAGATTCGGGCTTTCTGTGCCAAAAACCTGGACGAGAAGATTCACAAAAGGTGGGTGAGCAGCCCGGCCCGTGAGAGCCAGCAGGGAGGGCTCAGGAGGTTTTAAAAGCGCTGCCATCCCTGAGGCCCTCCCCAGCGTGCGCCTTTCTGTTGTGCATCTCCAAGTCTCCTGGCGTCTCCCTGCCCGCCTGCGTGGGCTTACGGGAAGCCGTCCCCCAGCCAAGCTGCGTTCAGCGGGGATGGCAGAGCGAGTGCCCCGTGCGTGCTGGGAGGGGCGTTCCAGGCGCTGAGCACGGAGACAGGAGGTTCGGCGCCGGGCGGCAGGGCTCGCTCCCTTCCGCTGCTTCTGTTGACCGCCGCCGCCACCCCAGGAACTCCGTCCGCCTGGTTATCCGGAAAGTCCAGTACGCTCCTGAGAAGCCCGGCCCGCAGCCCACAGCTGAGACCACCCGCCACTTCCTGATGTCCGACCGCTCTTTACACCTGGAAGCTTCCCTTGACAAGGAGGTAAGAGGGGACGCTCGCTACGCTCAGCCTTCGGCACAGGAGACGCTCACAGGGCTGAAGTGTGGGCTTTGCCCTGGTCTGCGGTTTACTGAAAACGTAACAATTTACCCTTCAGGAAGCTAAACGGGAAACAACGCGGCTTTCCCAAGTTTTGCAACGTAGCTTGTAACTTGGGAACTGCGAAGAAATACGTCTGTATTCAGAACTGCTTGTAGAAACGAACATATCAGGAAAAGAGTTTACAGAAAAGCTAACGTGAAGGAAAAGTCCACACAAAACCACGTATAGTAAGAAAAGTACCTTCCCAAAAAAACCTCATAAAATATACACGTAGTTGTATACTTACGCAGGATAAATTTGGAAACGCAAAACATTTACAAGTTGAGGGCTGAGCGAGGTAGAATGACAAGAGGAGATCGGATAGGAAACTGAAAAGCCAAGCCTTGTGGATTCGTCAGTTATCAGCTGCTACGATCTAGAAACTGTTTTCTTAACTGTCGACCGACCGGCACTCGGGAGCATAACGCTCCGGGAGCTGCATTTGTTGATTTGTTTGCTTGTCGCCATTTGTCCGGGAGCACCTCTGCAGATGGTGGTGTTTAAACTTCTGTGAGCCTGGTCAGAAATTGCGGCTGTGAGCTTCCTCCCAACAGCAGAGCCGCGCTTGTACCCGAGCAACCCCTCCCGGCCCGTAAGCTGGTCATCCTGGCTGGGGAAGGGACTGGGGCATCTGGCGTGCAAGAGTGGGGGGCCCACACATGTGCCTGTTTTCTTTCCCCACTAGCTCTACTACCATGGTGAGCCGATCAGCGTCAACGTTCACGTGACCAACAACTCCAGTAAAAGTGTCAAGAAAGTGAAGGTGGCCGGTAGGAAGGGGCCCCTCTGGCTGCAAGCCTGATTCACGGGTGGGGGGAGCTCAGAGCAGGTGCTCCTCTTCCACGGAGCCAGAGCAGAGCACCTGGGGGGCTCAGGCCGGCTGAGGCTCCAAGCCTGTTCCTGCTCAGGCAGCCGCGCCCCCATCCCGCAGGGCCATGTGCCACATCCCCTGAGGACCGGCGGGGCAGGGGAGAGGCAAGCCTGAGCCCCTTTCTGGGTTAAGAGGGGCAGGGGGACACCCCCCCAACTGACCTGCCTTCCTTTCTGGCAGTGCGGCAGTACGCAGACATCTGCCTCTTCAGCACCGCTCAGTACAAGTGTCCCGTGGCTCAGATTGAGCAGGAGTGAGTATTCCCACTCCCTGCCCTCCCAGCCAAACAAATATTCGTTTTCAGAGTCCAGTGCGGGGGACTCCGTTTTTTGTTAAAATCATATCCTTGAAACCTCAAGGTGACTCGGGCCTGCTTTCCCCCAGGCCCCATTGAGAAGATGCGGAGCACAGCGTTTCTGACCTGTCTTCCGTCTTTCTTCCTCTCCTGCCAGGGACCAGGTGGCCCCCAGCTCCACCTTCTGCAAGGTTTACACGCTCACGCCGCTGCTGAGCAACAATCGGGAAAAGCGTGGCCTGGCGCTTGATGGCAAACTGAAGCACGAGGATACCAACCTGGCCTCCTCTACCATGTGAGCGAGCCCATCCCCGGTGCTCTTGCAGAGGGAGGGTGCGCCTGCTCTGGCTGCCGTGGCACGATGGCCCTTGGCACCCATGCAGGCTGGGCCCTGTGAACGCCGGGCCCGTGAATTTGTTGCTTTGAGAGCCAGGAACCCTTTCTCCCAAGTAAGAGCTGATGGGTGGTTCCAACCCAGCCCTTCTCTCTTTTGCGTTGCAGCGTGACGGAGGGTACCAGCAAGGAAGTCCTGGGGGTCCTGGTCTCTTACAGGGTCAAAGTGAAGCTGGTGGTCTCCCGGGGAGGGTAAGTACTGGGCAGGGGCCGCCTGGTCTTGGCCCCCCTTCCGTGAGTGACCAAAGGCCTCTCTCCCTGCCAGGGATGTTGCGGTGGAACTGCCTTTTGTCCTGATGCACCCAAAGCCGCCTGAGCAGCCTTCTCCTACACAGCCCCCAGCCGGTAAGGCTCTGACCCCCTTCCCCCCAGGGCAGGTCGTTCCCCTGCAACTGCCTCACCCCTCCCTCTTGTTCTTCCCTAGCTGTCCCAGAATCAGACACGCCGGTTTACGCCAATCTGATTGAGTTTGAAACCAAGTAAGAGGCATTGGGGGCGGGGGTCTCTTCCGGGGGCTGTAAAGAACAGAAGCGCAGAGCGGAGCACCTCCTCTCTGTGTATTTGGCCATTGTAGATGGGGCGGGGGATGGAGAATCAGCCTGTCTGCAGAAGTTTAGTTCAAAGCGAGCAGAAGCTGACACACCTTTACGCACTAAAAAGCTAACGCATCTGTCACAGATTGGAACACATCCATGCTGTGAACACGGTCGGGGCAGAGGCTGATCCCTTCACTGAGTGCTGTGACGGGCCCTTTGGCGGAAATGCCAGCCCCCAAGCTTTCCCTGTAGCCCGATAAGAGCCGTTCTGTTCTTGCTTTGGAATTCTTTTCCCACCTTTCCTTACCAAACTCTTCTAGCTCAGAAAGAAATATCCTTGGCATCTTTGTCCAGTGCATCCTCCTTGCTTGCATAGCACATTTCCAATCCTCCCACAGGTTTCAGTAATATAAAAGTAGTTACAGGAAACGAAGTTTTTGGAGCAGCTTTCACAATCACTAGACTTCAGTATTGTTAAATACGTAGGAAACTTTTAGACATTGACGTTTCAACCAAAGGGGGTGTTACAAAGCACTGAAAGAGGTCCCTGCTTTGCCCCTCCCAAATTCACTTTGTTTTTTTACTCTGAATCTGCATAAACAGTTAAACTGGCACTCAAACCTGCAGACCGATACCGTGTGCAGGATGCATGAGCCTCTGACCCCTTAGGCAGGACAAAAGGTTTCCATGTGAGCAGGGGGGCCTAAACCTCCTTGCGTAGAACCGCGTGCGTCATCTCACCTCCCTGCCTACCCCCCTGGCTGAGTCCAAGAATACTGACCCAAAGCAGCTTCTGCTCTCTGTGGCACCCAGTTCCCCCCAGCTGCTCTGACGCTGGGCTTTCTTGCTTTGGGGGAAGCATCAGCCCCACAATCCGTGGCCGGGCCTCTGCAAGCAAAAGCAAATTGGGTGGGGCGGAGAGAACAGCACTGACCAGTCTGCTCTCAGCACTGAAACCCCTTCCTCTTTCTCTCCCCTGCCCCCCTGGAAGCTACGGGCAGGATGACGACATCGTGTTTGAGGACTTTGCCCGCCTGCGCCTGAAAGGCCTCAAGGATGATGAGGACACCGACCACTTCTGCTAGGAAACCCTTGGGGGGCAGCCCCCCCACAAACGTCCCGTCCGATGACCTCCTCTTCTCTCAGAGCCGTTTCCATCTCCCCTGCCTTGTCTTATTGCTGTACTGGGGATGGGGTTTTCATGTGACTAAAATTGGGGAGGTGGTCATCCCAGCTTTTCTCCTGTTCCCCTGCTGCTACTGCGTACTTTTCCAAGAGAGATTTTGATGTCTAAGGACCCCCCACCCCCGTCCTGCGCACTGGAGTCATTTATTGGGCATTACTGTCAGATGGTTCTACCCCAAAGCACCACTTTGCTGTTGTTCTCCCCCCCCCCTCTTTTGTATCTCCTACTTTAAATGCTTTGGAAGACATTGGTAATGGAATTGGCCCCCACGTTAAAAGGGGGGCTTTCTCATCCAGGGATAAAGGCAGCTTTGGATGCATTTTGTTTGGGGGGCTGGGAAGGCCTATTGCTCCGGCTGGGGAGGGCAACCCATGGCCGAGTCCTCCCCCCCCCCATGAACCTGCACCCAAAGAGGCATATAGACCAGCTGTTCACTGCGATGCTTGAGCAAAGAGCAACTGAATAAAACCGTGAACTGAAACAACTTTTATTAATTTCCTGGGCGTGAAAGGGGGGGGGAGGGAAGGGAAACACAGCTGAAAAGGGCATCTCTGCTTATCAACAGGTCTCCAATTTACTCAATTCTGCCCATTTTTGCAGAGGACACCCACACCCGGGCAGCCACCTGCAAACAGCAGATCAGAAAAACTCCCGCCTCGGCCTCAAAGCCCCTCACGCAGCTTTCATCAGTCCCGGTCTTCAGCGCCTCCGGGCACTTGGGCCCCAAACCAGCAAAGCCCTCGTGGAGGTCTCCGCCGCCGCCCAGGTGGCCCCGGCGGCAGCACTCGGCCTCCTCAAGGCCTACGCCTGCAGCGAAGCGCGGACGCGGACGCCGGTGGGGACACACCCGCAGCCTCGCGCTTCCAGCGCCTAGCAGGGAAAGCCTCGGACACGGGCTCCGCGGCCCCTCTCCCCGGCACCCGCCTGCCTGCCAAATCTGCTTCCTCAGAAAAGGCGCTGAAGCTGCCGCCCCCCGCCCCGTCCACATCCGCACCAGGCCCGGGGGGGGAGGACAGCGCCCCGACTCACAGCTCCCCCCGCCCCCCCGCAGTTAAGGCCGCCGCGACGCTTTCTGCAGCTTCCCGGCCCGGCAGCCGCACTGACCGGGGCAGGCGGGAGGGGCCCGTGCCGGGGAGGCGTCCGGGGGCCCGCGCGCGCCCAGCAGACTGCGGGGCCCGCAGACCGCGCCGACGTGGAGCGGGGGGGCGCGGGGAGGACCCTCTCGGAGGCGCGGCCCCTTCCTCCGCTGCCCGGACGGGGGAAACCTCTCCGGCGAGCTCAGGAGTCCGGCGGCTGCCCGGGCGGCGGGGGGGCCGCCCTGCTCCTGCCGCTCGCTGGCCGGTTGACCCGCCGGGGCCCCTCTCCCCGCGCGGGCCTCCAGGGCGAGCCTTCCCGCAGCAGCGCCCGGGCCCGCCCCGCCCCGCCCCGCCGGCGAGCCCCGGGCCAGGCGCCCCATGCCGGCGGGAGGGAAGCGCGGCGCCCGCGGGTCTGGCACGGGTTAGGGCTGCCCCGCCCCGCCCCGCCCCGCCCCGCCGAGGGCGCCGCCCCCGCGGCGAAGGGCTGCCTGGCGCGCTGCTCGCGGCCTCGGCGCTCCGGAGAAGGTCCGCCAGGGGGGCGACCTGCTGCCGCGACGGCGGCGGGGGCCCTGCCCGCCCGCCGCGCCCGGGCCGCTCACCTGTCCTCGCTGGCGCCGGAGCTGCCCCTGCAGGGCGGCCGCTTCCGAGGGCGGCCTGGAAGACAGCGCGGAGGGGCGTCCCGGACCCGGCCGCCTCCGCCCCGCGGCTGCGCCTCCCGCCGCTCCCGGAGCCCCTGGCCTGGGGGGCGGGGGGCTCCTGCAGCGCGCGCCGGCCGCGCGAGCGCCCCTCCCGCCCCTGCAGCTCCGCCCCCACGTGCTCCCGTCAGGCCCCGCGCCGCCGCACGGCCCGCCGGGACTTGCAGTTCGCTCTTTTCCAGCGAGCGCGGACGCCCCGAAGGGCGCAGGCGCGGAGGGGCGGGGCCTCGGCGGATCCGGGATGGCGGCGGCGGCGGCGGCGGCGGCGGGCGGCGCGTACAGCCTCGGCCTGGCCAACGAGCGGCTGCGGCTGCTGGAGGAGCTGGAGCGCGAGATCGGGGCGGCGCTGCAGAGCGCAGGTGGGGCGGCGCGGGGGGCGGCGCGGGGGAGAGGCGCCCCCGCCGACGCCCCCCGCCGCTGACGCCCCCCGCCGCCCCCCCGCAGGCACGGTGATCCTGGAGCTGTCCAAGGAGAAGCCCAGCGAGCGGCTGCTGGACCGGCAGGCGGCGCAGTTCGGGGCCTCGGTGCAGAAGGTGGAGGCGGAGCTCTCGGGCCAGATCCGCTACCTGACGCAGGTGCGTGGGGGGCGCGGGGGGCGCGGGGGCGCGGGCGGGCGGGGCCGCCGGAGCCCGCGGCTGACCCCGCCCCCCCGCGCAGGTGGCCACGCGGCAGCCGCACGAGGGCTCCAGCTACGCGGCGCGCAAGGACTGCCAGATGGCGCTGCGGCGCGTCGACTTCGCCCGCCTCAAGCTGGGGGAGCTGGGCCGCGCCTGCGAGCAGATGCTGGAGCAGTAGGGCCCGGGGCCCCGCCGGGCTCGGCGCGGAGGAGCGCGGCGGACGGACGGACGGACGGATGGACGGACGGACGGGCCTGCCTGCCTGCCTGCCTGCCTGCCTGCCTGCCTGCCTGGGGGACCTGCCCGCCCGCCCGTTCCCAGGACCCGCGCGCTCCCGGCTGCGTCCCGGCCCCGGCCCCGGCGTCCGGAGGAAGGAGGAGGAGGATCGCTGGCTGCTTCCTGCGGGCCGCACCGGGCTGGCTGCGCTGCGCTGCGTCGCGTCAGCCCGGGCAGAGTCCCAGCAGCTGGGTCTGCCCCGAGGAAGGCTGGCCGAGCGCCGGTCGTCTGGGCCCGTGCTCGGCCGCCTGCCCTGAAACCCATCCGGCGCTCCACGTCTCGGAGTCTGGGATTAAGACGTCGACGCGCAGATGCGCCTAACCGTTTTCTGCGGGACGCCAACAAACCCGTCTCCGCTTCCTCGTTGCGCGGGTGCTTTCCGGCAGCCTTGGGACGGGCAGACAGGCAGCTTCCTCTCCTGGCGTAATAGCCCTGCGCCGACCCCTGGCCGGATGGCCACCCCGCCGCTCAGCTTCTCGGCCCTTGGAACCGCCGGGCGCGCCTCCTGGGCTGTGCGCGTCGTGCCCGTGGGGAGGTGAAGGGAGAGATCTGGTGGCCAGGCTGCACGGAGGGCGTTTTGGTCGGGGGGAGCGCTCCCCTCGCTTTACAGAGGCTTTGGGTGAGCAGTCAGCTCATCGTGAGGTGTGGGACTAGAGAAAAGGGTGGAATGGTTCCTAGAAAGTGGGGGGGGGCAGAGAACTAGGGGGTTAGAGGTCTACAGAATTAGGCAAGAGCAGCGTTTTCTCCGTCTCTCCTGGCTCCAGAGTTGGCACCGTCCAACGACACTTTTTTGCTTAGAGATTCCAAACAGCCTGGGAAAAGCATCATTTTCACAGCTACGGTTCCCGGATGGCCGTAAAGACATCTTGCCGAGGCCGGTTGGTTTGGGAGGGAGAAGGTGAGGGACTGAGTGAGCTGCTGTGGGTGGGCCTCTCAGAGAGAGGGGACGACTGGGGAAACCTGGCTGGGGGCCTGGATGGAGGTAGAGTCCCCGGAAACTCGGGAAAGGCCACGCGGATACCCAAGCCAGGCACTAGAACCAGCTTTGCTCACCAGCCCAGCCGAAACCACCCCACCCTAAGCCGCTCTTCCCTTCCCACAATCTCACGGGGAGACAGCCTCTCCTCCCTCCCACCCACCCAGCCTACCCCTGTCCCTTCCCTCAGCTGCCTTCCCTCTGCTCAGCCAGGCTGGGGGTCCTTCAGAACCAGAGCATCCTTTTCTTTCAAGGGAGAAGTGCCCTCCGGCCTCAGCAGCATCCCAAGCGGTGGGTTGGCGCAGGAAGACGCTCTTGAGGCTGCTTGGGAGGTGTGCCAGTTGTCATTGCCTTTTGAGGGCATCCCACGTGGGGACAGAAAGTACATCGGAACGGTGGGGGGGCAAAAAAGGGTTCTCAGAAGTTAGGAGTACTGCTAATTGAGAGGGAAGGGTAAAAGGGGGAACCATGACCGTTAATTTGTTGATTTGGTTCATTACTAATCGCGCAAGGAACCACTCACTGTTGGTGAAAAGGAGCAAAAACTGCTGTGCTAACAGCATGCTCCTGAGGACCTTTGCAAGGCAGAAGTGAAAACCGGGTATGGCGAGAAGTCAGTTGCACGAGGTGAGGCCAGCAGCAACAAGAACATATGGTACTGAGAGCGAACGTGGATTGAACCCTGGCTATGGAAGAAGGATGTTAAGGTGGCTTGGGCGTACAGGAGACGAAGAGGGCTGAATTGCAGAAGAAACAGAGGGTGGAAGAGTAAGTGGGTCAAGAAGAAGAGGAAGAGCAGGAAAGCCACGGTTTGATGGCGAGTCAGCAGGATGGTTTGGCGCTAGCTGGGTGATGCTTCCTTTCCTCTGACGTCTGCCACAGACCCGTCTTGCCGTTCTTCCACCTCTTCCGCGTTGGAAGATGGTGCTGAGCGTGATGGGTATGCTACCCTTGGCTGGTCTTGAAAACCTAGGCAGGATTGGACCTGATGGGTCCTTGATGGGAGTCTGGGCTGGGAGTCAAAAAGGGGCAGGGGGCAACCATTTCCACCCACTGACAAGAAACCTACATGCTGTGTCCGTGAAGTCACCAGGTGAGCCTAAGTCAAGAGGGACTTTTGGTGCCCCTCCCTGGTTAATAAAACAAAAAAAAAAGCAAGAGGCTGAAGTATATGTTGCCCCTTTGACCAGTCAGCTCAGGTGCCAAAAGCTAGTCTGAATGCCAGGGTTTGGAGGACCCTTCCCCTCTCCAGACAAAAGATTCTTTGTGGGGGGGGGGGAGCCCTCCCACCTTGGGCAGCATCTTCCAGGAGAGGGCCTCTTTCCAGCAGACTCACAGACCCCCTGCCTCCCTCGGGCCATGACTCGGGTTGCTCCTTGCCTAGGATGTGCTCGGGGTCCTGGGGGAAATTCCAAGCAAAGCCTGAACGAACAGCGCAGGGGCAAGGGGAACGAGCCGGGGGGTGGGAATTGCAGGCTACTGTGCCACCCCAGCACAGCTGAGTGAAGGCCACACAGCTAGAGTTCTCTTTGCAGGGCCCCATTTACACAAAACGTGACATCTCACGTGCACGCAGATGTGCGCCTAAGTCTCCTCCAGCCAGAGGGGGACGTTTTTCCTGGGAGGGTGAAGGTCTCCTGGAGCCTGTGGCTTTCCCCAAGACTCTTCACGGGGAGGGGGGAAGATTGAGCCAGAGCTGCTCCAGCCCACTTCCCCACCCCACTTCCAGCTGTTGCAGAGCAACTGGTATCGTGGCAGACTAGAATCTCTGGACTGTGGCCAGAGCAGGGAGACATTGGTACTGGAGGGGAGGGGGGAGCTCCCAATGGGTGCAGGATGATCTCCACCTTTTATATTGTAAAGCTAAATGAAGACATTTGTTCCAGGTGTTCTACATTTGCAGTCGCAAGTTTGCTCCCCCTGCCCCACCCTCCCACCCCCATTCCTGGCCCACACATCCTTCAGTCAGTCTCAAATTGCTCCTACGCTCAGCCACGTTCTGTTTACGAGTATTGACTCCAGAACTTCCAATGTCTTGTTTTTGAATACACAGTTCTCCCCTAGCTTCCTAAACAGGATAGTTCAGTGCAGGTTGCTTTGCGCTAAATGCCCACACAGAGAGTGCCTCCTGTGCACACATTCACACCCGCCTTGCTCGTCCAGCCAGCGAGCGAAGCAAGTCCTCCGGTGGAGCTGCCCTGCGAAGACGTTCCTCTGCTCTTGGTACAGCTCCTGGCACCTTGTGGGGGTGAGATGACATCATCCACAGCAACTGAATCTTTCCTTTCCTGTTCAGCTTGTTCCGACTTTAGCCAGAAAACCCCATGAATTACAAGAAGTGAAAGCAGACGTAAGGAAGAAAGCGTCAGCTGGTATTTCCAGATATGAGTCACGCAGAAAACCTTTGTGAGGAAAACACCTCTTTGGGTGAAGAAAGTTTTTAGAGGCTGCCGATGAATGGGATCGACTTAATAAAACTGAAACGTAAAAGAATGTGCAGCACCCTTGGTGTGAACCAGGCTGGTTGTAAAAACCTTGCCACAAACATCCCCATAGCAACCAATGAGGAGGGGCCTTGAAGGAGGGAGTGTTACCAATAGAGGTAAATAAGTGTAGCTCAGGGTTGAACTGTGGAGCCCTTGGGGTTCTCTGAGCTGGGTTCTTTTCTTGCAAGCATTTCCAAGCTCAGAGAACCCCGAGGGCGCCGCAGGCGAGTGTGTTCCTCCTGGCCTTTGGCACCCTGAATTGATTTGTTTCTTCTGAGCAAGGCTATTGCTTCCTTGCAGATAGTAGATAAACAGAGGGGCAGAAAGTCACCCGAGATCCTCCTTACGTATGCCTGCATCATATGAATATGTATGTATGCGTCCTTTTCCCTTCCCCTTTCCTGAAATTAATAAATATCAGAGCATCTCTTTTGTCTGTGTGAGGGTTCTTTGCTTTCCAAGGACTGGACGCGCCACAGCATGGCAAAGCTGCGCATAATGCTTTATTGCAGCGCATGCTTTGCCCAACACCAGGCTCTTGCTCTCCATCCATCTGGGACTTGCAAGATGATGTAAATACATCTTTAATACTCGGTCCTTTAATGCTTAGTTCAAGCAAAAGTCTATAAAGCGTATAAAGTCTATATAAATATATGAAGTCTGTAAAGTGCCATACAACCTTTGCCCTTTTCCAAGTATTCTTGCACTGGCCGAGGTGAGGTGCTGCCTCGGCGTGGCGGTTCCTCTTCTAGCTGCTGCTGAGCTCCCAGCAAAGCCCCAGGCAGGACCCCCACCAGGGCAGGCTGCTCCCCACGGTCCTCTCGCCTGCTTGTAATAAGCCACCAACCTCCAGACATCTTCACGGTCTGCAGGCCACTTGCTTGTCACCTTTCCTCTTGCACACCTCCTCCTCCACTCAGTCTTCTTGCTTTCCTAGACTGGGGGGGGCTACCCCTGGATGTCAGCAGGTCCTTGAAAACACCAGGATGCAGCTTGCTTATCACAGGCAGCTGGAATGCCGGCTTGGATGCTTGTGAGCAAAGTTTGAGTTAGGGGTGTGAGGTGAGAAGTGCTCCTGCCGTCTGCAGCTCCTTTTCCCAAGCGCAGAGAGCAGCGCCCGCTTTGCTTCCTCACAGTCTCTTGCTGTGGTCCCCCTCCAGTGCGCACTGACTAATAAACACTGCAGTGAAGCCTTGATCGTCTTGCTTTTGGGCCCTGTGTGTCATTGCACACCTCCATCTTTGGAGAACCGAAAGTTGAGCTTGGCTGCTATTATCTTAGAGGGCGGGAACTGGTCTGCCCCTCATGACGCTGTTGCTTCAGAATTCAAGGAGCTGCTTCCACTTGGTTATGGCTGTACTATTAGGCAGAAAGTTCACCAGTGGAAGCTGCTTTTTCTACAAAAATGTATCTTACTTGTACAAAAGGGAAAGTCAAAGGTCCATAAGAATAGGGCAAGACCCAAAAAATGTAGCCGCAGTTGCAGAGAAGCACCAGAGCTCATCAGTGCTGAGACATTCCTGAGTCCACATGCAGGACGAGGCTGAACCTTCACATCCGCGCTTCCCTCCACCCCAGTCCCCCACAGCCTCTTAGAGCTGCTGCATTTGCTCTGCCCTGGAAGCGGGTTCTGCTCCAGGTTTCAACATCCACACCTGAGAGAAAAAATTAGGATTAGCTCCAAAATGGCTGTAGGAAGTGTTAGGAACTATGGGGGGTGGGGGGGACAACAAGGTGGCTAGAAAGCAGTGGAAACTGGCAATGGGGCTTGCTCAGGGAGGAAGATGGAGGGTTTGAGGGAACTTGGAAATCTGGAAATTTCCTCTTCCCTCTTGCAAAGAGGTTTTCCCCAAACGCCTGCCTGCTGGATCTCTGTTTCACTTCCGTTAGGCAATTTCCCCTTGAAATTCTGCCTGTGGCTCCTCTCTCTCTCTCTCCCGTGAGCAGGCGCTCAGCTGTGCGTCTCAAAGGAGCTACTGTTGCACAGCTCAGGTGAAGAAGAAGATGGCATTTTAGGAAGGAAGGAAGGACCCCTGAGGCACTAAGATGGTTAGGAGCACACCCAGCTCTGTAGGTTCGAAGCTGAATAGACTGGCTGGAGAGATAAAAACGTAAAGGGAGGGAAGGAGGTGTGTAAATCAAGGTTGTGTAACGCAGTTAGCCAGCAACTGGCAAGAATATAAAAGGTCTGAAACAAGCAATGCCAGGGAGCTTCTCTGTGGGAGAGGCAGCCCCCACGCTCTTGATCCAGCCCTCTGCCCAGCTCTGAGCGCCAAGTGGGCGACAGGTGGGATGAGGGTGTGGGGCAGGGAAGGCAGAGACAGCTGCGGATCCCGGAAAAGAGGGGTCCAGGGAAGGTGGACAGAGAAGCTCCCAGGCATCTTTTGTTTCAGATCTTTTACATTCTTGCCAGAACACCACGAGGTATCTTTTTCTGTTCGAGGTATCCCAAATGGCTGATGACAACAGCGCCTGACGACCAAGGTGACAAACAGCAGAGAAGAAGATGGACCTGGGCGGGAGTGAGGCAGGGCTTCCCACCTGATGCGCAGAGACCAGGGCTGCCCGGGGTTTCCCCAGGGGCTTCCTCCAGCAAACCAGGCCAACAGTCCCGGCCACAAGGAAAAGGACGACCCCGAGCGCAGAGAGGACAGTAGTCTGGCTGTGCCCCACTGGCAGGCCCTCCTGTGGAACACGGCTGGGGTTGGCCACAGCAACAGCACCTGCAATCAGACCAGCCCCCAGAATTAGTGCCCTTCCCATAACCCTCTCCCAAAGGGACCTGCCCCCTTCTGCCCCCAGACTCACCGTTCCAGGGCAACACGGTGATGGCCCTCGCCGTCTCAAGGGCTGGGGCAGCAGTTGTGGTAGTGAAGGACGGCACCTGCTCTGATTGGGTGGTCTCCCTCTGCACCTCTCGGGCTGGGCCCGTGGAGCTCAGAGGCAGTGGAAGTGGGGCATGGCTGGTGGCACTGGGTGGGCAACATCTCTCGGAGGTACTGGGCCCTTCACCGCCCTTTCCTTTTGAGAAGAAAACACACTCAGTGCCAGCTGGGCAACGGAGGCCCGTCTCAGCAGCCTCTGAAGCACTTTGCCCAAAAGTGGGGGGGCCTCCAAGCCCCTCCCCTTCCCTCTCCATCCCTGCAGCCCTCCCTTTGGGGCAGACTCACGTTTGTCCCTCTTCAAAGAGATGAGCCTGAGGACCCAGGGGGCGTCAGCCAAGCCGCACACCCGCTTCTGCGGGAAGGTAAACCTGCCAAAGAGAAGGGCAGAAGTGGGCAGGGGGGCGGGCAGGGCGGCAGGGCAGCCGCCTCCAGGCTTGACGCCACCCAGCGACAAAAGGAGGGCTTTTGCAGGACGGGCACTCACCTGACCAAGCCGAGGCAGGGCTCCCAGGCCACCAGTCGGTCCGGGAACCGCTTGACCAGCAGGGGCTCCGCGCTGTGTCTCTCACACTGGCAGCTCCCAGCGGCTGCCCCCTCGTTCCCCAGGGCTGCGGGAAGAGCACAGCGGCAGCGTCAGGAGGGAACGCGGAAGGGGGACGGCTTCTCCCGACCCGGGACTCCCGAGAGCATCGCCCGGGGCGCTTTACCTGGCAGGGGCGGTAGCAGCAGCAGCAGCGGCGGCAGCAGCAGCACCAGGGGGCTGCGCGTGTGGGCGAAGATGAGGCCGAGGCCGGGGCCGCCGCAGCACGCGCCCGCCGCCGCCGACATCTTCCTCCTCCTCCTCCTCCCGTTCTTCTCGAGAGCTAAAGCGAAAGGCGGAGCAGCCGGGAGAGCCGCGTGGGCAGCGCGGGGCTTTCCAGGGCCGGGCACGAACTCTCCCGTGAGCTGCCCTCGCGGGCGCTGCCCAACCAGGCAAAGAGGAAGTGGCGGCCGCCAGCGCTCCGCGTGGCCCCAACGCCCGTCGCAACCAGGCGGCGACTTGCGCTCGGCCATCTGCGGCGCGCGAGCGAGCGGCCGGGTCGGGCGCGGAGGGAGGCAGGCAGGCAGGCAGGCGACGGTCCCCGGCTCGCCCAGCGCCCTTCCCGCCCCCTCCCCTCGGAGGACGGACACGGAACCGGCCCCCTCGAGGACGGGGCGATTTCGCTGGAGCCCTTGCTGGGCGGCACGGGACGGCACGGGAGCCCTATGCTCTGGCCTTCCCGGCGGCGGCGGCGGGCAGGGCGGCGTCATGTGCTTAACTACGGTGGCCCGAATCGGCTGCGACTGTCGGGCTCAACACTGTGAGCCGAAGCCCCGTCGGTTCGCGCGTCCCCCGACTGCACAAGTCAGGTGTTGCAGGCGCCCAGCCTCTGAGCGCAAAGGCCGGGTAGAAGGTATCGCCGCCCGTCTTCTGGCGACGGAGCGGCCCATCGGAAGGGCCCCATTGGGCAGGGCGCCAGGTTGGGGCTGCCCGCAGCTGGCAGTGGCCGCCTCATCCCCAGCAAGGGCACGAAGCTGAAGGCCCTCCCCTGCCTGCCCGTGTTCTCGGTCAAGAGTTCCCCCCGCAACCCCCGCCCCCCTGGAAGGGCTGGAAGAAGGGCGGCGGTTCTGCACTGGTGAGGTCATCACCTGGAGCTCTGTGATGTTCCAGGGTGTGGCCAGAGGCCCCGCCCACACGCAAGGGCGTGCCCACTGGCCCTGGGAGTGCCACATGGACACCCTGGTGCTGCTGGTCTGCCTGCTCCTGCTGCAAAGGATGGGGGCTTGGGCACAAGGTGTCAGGGGGCATTTCTTACGGAGGGGGAGGAGAGGGACCTGCGGGCAGAAGCCACCAGGGGAGTGCCTCCTGCCTTGGGCAGGGCAGCTGGAGGGCCCTTCCCTTCCTTGTGATGTCACAGAGACTTGTTAGGTCACTGGCAGCAGAGGGCCAAAGGCACCAGGCTGCACACAGGAGAGACCTTCGGAATATTGTCCCCCAAATGAAACGCTGAATGGGGCAGCCCCCACCCGAGCAGGGCAGGGATGCTCGGCTGTTGGATGGGGCACCCCAGCAGACCCCAAGCCCGCAGGCTGGGCTGCCAGGTCAAAGCCACTTTCAAAAGCCAGGAGAAGCCCCATGGAACTCAGATTCGCTGGGAGAGTCGGGTCTCCTTGAAGCCCATTTGGGTTTGGCCGGGGAGAGCGCCCCACCTGCTTCGCCGAGGAGCCTGGGGGGGGCAGCCTTGTGGGGGCAGCCTTGCAGGGGCCTCCTGACAGGGAGGGTGCTTCTCTCTCTTAGGCTGCGGCTACCGGCCAGAGTTTGATGCACCCCATACCCCCCCTTTGGGCGATGCCCGCATCGTGGGGGGCACGAGAGCTCGTGCTGGAAAATGGCCCTGGCTGGTCAGCGTGCAGACCAGCTCCTTCCACTTCTGTGGGGGGTCCATCGTGCACCCCTGGTGGGTGCTGTCCGCTGCGCACTGCTTCACAGACAGAAGGTAACCAGTAGGGGGGCCGCTCCCTCTGTGCCCGGGAGGGAGATGGGGTGGGTGGCCCGCTGCAGCTGCGGGGGAGCAAGACATGGCCTTTCTCATCACCGAGGGAGGGTGGGGATGGGGGCAGGGACCAGCCTGGCCTCCTTTTGCAGCCGTTCTCAGAGGAGTTCTCCCTCGTACCCGGGGAAGCCACGAAAGGGTGCCCTGCATTAACTTGACAGCAATGCTCAGAGCCCCTTGTTTCTGGTTTTCCGTACCGTATGAGAACAGCTGCCACTGGCGGGAGAGTGGCCCTTGCCTTCGGTGGCTCCTTAGGGTCCCTCAGTGTTTCC
This sequence comes from Liasis olivaceus, assembly GCA_030867105.1. NCBI lineage: Eukaryota > Metazoa > Chordata > Lepidosauria > Squamata > Pythonidae > Liasis > Liasis olivaceus. Next base: position 115,886,354 of record CM061351.1, on the reverse strand, counting down.
TGGGCAGTGGCTGCTCTGCTTGGCCGTCTCTCTCCAAGCAAGCATCTTCTCCTGCTCATGCGTATCCTCTGCTTCTCTCTCTCTGACCGACTGCCCCCCCCCCCCCGGCCCAGGAAGGGCATCAGGGTAGCCGCAGGGAGCAACTACCTGGGCAGAAGCAACGTGACACGCTGGGTGCGCAAGATCCACGTCCATCCCCTGTACAATCCCAAGACCTATGACAACGACCTGGCGCTGCTGCTGCTGCACAAGCCCATCCCCTACAGCTGGTACCACACCGCCCTGTGCCTGCCGGACCGCACCATCGTCCCAGACGACAACATGTGGGAGAGCTGTTTTGTGGCTGGCTGGGGCCTCACAAGAGCTGGTGAGCCCGGGCGCCCTCCCCTGACCACCCCGCAGGAACCCCTAGCCCCGGGCCCCACCTGCGTGCTCCCCCCAGAAGCGACCCAGGGGCCTTCCTCCCTGCAGCACCGTGAGCCGGCCCGGCCCGGCCCGGCCCGGCCCAGCCCGGCCCGGCCCTTGTGCAGAGCTCTCCTTTCCACGCGGGCCTGCCTTCCCTGTCGACGGCTGATCTCACAGCAAGGGTTCTGCATGGCATGCTCAGAATGGTCAAGGCAGCCACCACCGCGGTGCAGCCAAAGCCACGCACCTTGCAGGGTTGCTCTGCAGGGCTGCGATGTTACTCTGGTCCAACTTTCCTGCCAGAGGCTTCACTCTCCCCAGAGACTTTACTGCCCCGGGCGGAGCTGTTGAGGGCTCGATGGCTTCGGAAAAGGAGGGAGGGAGGCCTTCTCACAGATCCACGGCATTAGATGAGGGATCCAGAGTCATCCAGTCCGACCCGCTGCTCGCTAGAGCACTTCACATCGAAGTCTGAAGTCTGAAGTCCTCCAGTGAAGGGAATATGCCATTTCTTCTGCAAGGCGATTCTTTCCATCAGGAAATTCCTCCAGTTTCTGACTTGAACCTCCTTCAAGTCAGTTTCAACCCCTTGGTTCTGGTCCTGCCCTCCTGCCTGAGAGAATGCAAGTCTTCTCTCACCTCTTGGGCAACCCTTTGCCTGTCCAAAGACTGCTGCCGTGTCTCTTTCCGCTCATTCCCAGAAGCCACTCAGGGTTGCTCAGGGTTGGATACCGTATAAGCCTGACCGCAGCCAATGAACTGGGCGCTGTGCCCCTCTCACGGCCCCCCCAAGGAGTTTGCATTTAACAAGGACACCCAGGTTTGCTGTTCCAGTTTAGATCTGGCTTGATTTTCTTTTCTAAGGCATCAGCTGCTCCTCCTAATTCTCACCATCATCCCCACAAGCCACTCGTCCAGATTAATAAGCAAGCGGAGCCACGTAGGGCCCAGGCAGAGCCCAGTGGCATTATTGAGCCTGCTGTGCTAACGAGAGACTCCGTGGCACTGCTTTGATTGGTTAAGCCGATCGCTGCAGCATGAAAGGAGTTCAGAGTTAGTCGGGCATGACTGCTTGTGACAAACCCATCGTGGCTCTTGTTGAATTACTGCGTTCTTGCTTAAGCACTCACAAGCGCACTCTTTAACCAGATCCCTGTGCAGTGCAGAGATTAAACTGATGGGCGGGTGATGTCCCGGGCGCTGCTGCTTCCCTCCTTTGAGGATCGGTCAGCATTTGCTCTCCTCCAGCCTTGGGGGACCCCAGGGGCTCTCAAAGATTACCGAGAACAGTTCCGCAATCACCTGCGTTAGGGAGTGTCATTTGTCTGCAGTTAATTCCAATTAATGTCTTTTGTCCTCGCCTATCCTGAGTGGGAGCGCCTGCCTCCCACCGGTGGCGCGGCGACGGACAGCTGGGACCTGGTTTCCCTTCTGGGAAAAGACCTACAAACAGCAGGAGTCTCCTCGCCAGCCCCTACCACCCTCTCGGCTTGTGTTGGCCTCAGTGGCACAGCTCTCCTTCCCCTTCCGAGACCTGTCCCTTTCCGTTTTCCCCATTTTAGAAAGGTCTGTGGGTGTCCACGGTCATCTCTTTCAACGCCCGCGGCCAGGATCCTCCATGATGGGGCCTTCAGGGTCTGGCGGTGCAGCGTCCCTACGCCTCTCAGACCCTTTTTGCCTCCGGGGTTGCCTCTGGCCTGTCTTCCATCCAGGTTCATGCAGCTCTGCTCTTCTGGAATCCACCGTGCCAGTCTGGCTCTCACCTTGATGTCAGGAACTCAAGGATAACATCGTCGCTTTTCCCCAGTGTGCTAGCCACCTTCGCTTCTTTAACCGGTCCCTTCCTGTGGGTAGCAGTTAAGTCGAGACAGCAGCCCCCTTAGTCCACCTTGTTGCCAGAGAGAGGGGGATTTGTTGGACCACTGGCCCTTGGCAGAGTTCAATGACCAGCTGCTGCCAAGGCAGTGGAAACCTCCCACCGCCACTATGACATCTGTCTCTGAACATTTGGTCTTCTCACCCAGAAAGGCTTCCACTGTGTCATGGGCCTGGAATAACCCCCCCACCGCCCCCACCTCCGGTGATAGCACTTTTCTCTCTCTCTCCTGGTATTTGTACCCAAATTTATCCTCTCCGCAGGATTTCTGCGTCCCAGTTTGTGAACTGTGCAGGAAGAGGGCTTCTTTATGGGGGTGCAGCACCCGCCCCACCGCTTCTGAAGTCACTGTGCCTTCCAGGCCTCGTCCAACAACCCCCACGGGTCCTCCTGAGTTGGGTTGCTTGTTCCCAGTACTCCATGCGTTGCCGTGGAAAGATCCGAGGCTGGCATGGCAGGAGTGCAGCTCCCTGCCAGCCTCCGAGTCAGGCTCGAGGCCGGTGGCCTCAGTCCTGGACCATCTGTCCAGTTTTGCGACCCTCCTGATACGGCTGGCAAGGGGCCTGCCAAAGGCTTCCTTCCTTCCCCCTCTTTGCCAGATGCAGCCCCTCTCCTCCCAGGTGTCCTACCGTCAGGTAGCCTAGGCCTCATGGTAGAGTCCAGACCGTTCTTGGCGACCGCTTCTGCCTAGCCGGTTGTGGGCTTCCTGATCCTGCTTTCTCTTCCTGCACCCCGGTAGGACAGACGCCAAAACAACTTGGGCCTTTACCTCCAATAAGGACAGAAGCTTGCACTTCCAGCAGCCTCAGTTTGGGTCCTTTTGCTCTCCAGGCTAGTTGGAGTTGCTCAGAGTCACCCTGCAAACCCCCTTGCCCGCCCTGTCCCGTGGAACCCTCCCGGGGAAGGGGCTGTTGCCTCTCAGCCTGCTGGTGGGCAGGCAAAGAGCTGCGGGTCCTTCCGTGGTTGCTCCTCCTTGTGCGTGTTGGGTTCAGCGGCAGGCATCACGATGGGGCAGGAAGTCCGGTTCCCTCGCCCTGGCCTCAGTCTTGACCAGGGTTCTTTGTCCTTCTCTAAAAGGTTTGTTCCCATCATATCCTTTCTCTAAATCTAATGCCCCTGGTTGCTCTGCTCAGCACAAATGCACGTGCCCCCCCAGCCAAAAGTTGGTTGAGATGAGATGGGCTTTAAGCCAGCAAAAGGGTTGGTGGAGGGCCAGGAGACTGACTGGCCTGGCTCCTGCCGTCCCTCTGGCCAGGGCTCTCCCCTGGGAAAATCTCTGGGGCTCAGCCCCAAGCAGCCTGCCCTGGCTCTCCTCTCTCCTGTTCGTCCGTTAGGGTTGCAGTACGGCTCCTTGGATCTGCTGGACACTCAGGTGGGCCTGGTAGATTGGACGCTGTGCCTCCGGTGGCTGCGCTCGATCACCAGGAACATGGTGTGCGCTGGGTACGAGCAAGGCGGCCGCGATGCCTGCCAGGTAGGAGCCGCCTTTATTGCCCACCACTTCCAGCGTGCCCGACACGGGGCCAAATCTTGAGCCCCTGCCCCAAAGGACTCGGGGAGGCCCTGCAAGTCTGCGGGAGGACACAAAGCGCCCTTCCACCCGCCTGGCATTCCCAGGCTCAGCCCAGGCTCGGGGCGGCCCCCGGGACCCAGAGGCCAGGCTGCCTGCCCATTGCCCAGGCCCTCTCCAGCCTTTGGCAAAGACTCCTTCAGCCCAGCTCAGCAGACCCAGCAGCCGGGTTCACGCAGTATGGCTTGCAAAGGAAACAAACCTGATTCATGGGATGGTTGACTCAGCGCCCGAGACCGTTCTGGTGCATCAGGCAAGCCCACACACAGGCCAATGCCATCTTTGGCCCCAGAGGGACCTGCTTGCTCTCTCCCTCACCAGCCTCGTCTGCCCCGAAGGGCTGCTGGCCTCAGTGGAACAGCCAAGGGGACCGACCCATCCTCGGCACACCGGTGGGTCTCCTGCTCGACCTGCTGAGCAGCCCATAGTGCCCCCGCCCCCCACTATGCTCCCAGACTTCCCTGCCGTGGGAGGGCCCCTCCTCTATTCCAGTGGCCCCACCCCTCCCCAATTCCCTGCCCCCTCTTCTTCTCTCTCCCGTGCAGGGGGACAGCGGGGGACCCCTGATGTGTCTCCCACCCAGCCACGGCAGCCGTGGCAGCCCCCGGCGCTGGTACCAAGTCGGCATTGTGAGTTGGGGTCGAAGCTGCGCGGCACCCCGCAGCCCAGGCGTGTACACGCGGGTGGCCAACTACCATTCCTGGCTGGAGCAGACCTCTGCTCACGATGGACAGCCCTTCCGGGTGCCTCAGATCGCCGCGAGTCACTCCCCACTGCGCGAGGAGCAGAATGACCTCTGGGCTGACGTGGATGCCAGCGGGGCCCGTGGCGAGCGCGGGGTGGCCTTCCCAAGCTCGCTCTGTGCCCTGGCGGTGCTGGTTTTGGCGCTGGGCTGAGGGCGGGCAGCAGGCGGCCTGGAGCTGCAGTGGCCGGCGTGGGGAGGGCTGTGCGACAAGGGGTGCGGAGCCGCGTGGGGGGCGGTCCTGAGCTCGCCTCAGCGGTTCAATAAATATTCTTGGATAAGCCTGGCTCTGCTCGTGAGGGGTAGGGGAGGAGTAGTCCGAAGCCAATGGGATACGCAGGAGGACCCCTAGCCAGTGGCAGAGGAAGGGAAGGGGCAGGGTCTCCTGAAGGGGCTGCCGCAAGGCCGTAAGCTGGAGTCAAGGTCTTCGTCCTCCGTGTGAGAGACAGGGAGGCCTCTCTGTCCCGGACAACACCCGCCCCCTCCCAGACGCAGCTGATGACTGGGCGATATTCTGCACAGGCTCAGAGGCCTCTTCTCGTTTCGGCTGCGGCGGCACAGGGCGCCTGGACCGTATTAAGTGTGCAGAAGTGTGCTGTGTGGCACGGCTTTGCTTTTGGCGAGAGTCCTCCTCACAGCAGCTCCAAAAACGGTCAAAATGGGATCCGACAGCCGGCAGGTCCCCGCCCGCACCAGCTGTGAGAAAGAGGGTGGCCTGCTCTAGCGCAGCCATGCCGGGGGGGGGGCGCCCAAGGCCTGGCAGCGGCGAGGAGGGGGCTGCGATGAGCAGGGCGTCTCTGCTGGGCGGGCGGTGGGGGTGCAAGGCCAAAGGCCTCCAAGCTTGGGCTCTGGGACGCCCTCCCCGAGTCAGCTGCCCGGGCAAGACAGGCGTGGGGTGGATGGCGCCTCCGCTCCCTTGCGGCGTTCTCTGCCCCGGCACAAGTGGATGCAGCTAGCTGAGGAAGGGGAAGCAGGAGGACCAGCAGGGGAGGGGACTGCCTGGCGCCCCCACCCCGACCGGGCGCCAAGAAGACAATTTTACTGAGCTCCAGTGGCAGCTCCCGGTTCAGGGGAGAGTCCAGGCGGGGCTCCCCGGTCGGGGGGGGCTGGCCCGATTGGGCGCCGGACAGGGAGGCCCTGAGGAGGGGGACCGGGTGGCCTCGAGGCCCTTCCCACTCGAGGACTGTACCAGAGTCTCAGGAACAGAGGAGGACAGGGAGGGGAGCCGCCCCGGGATACCGGAGCTTGAGCAAATAAGTGCCGTCACTGGTCGGCCTGGCCTTTGCGGGGAGGCGGCAAAGCTGGGGTCTCAGAAGTCAGGCGGCCCACCCTTTGCTTCTGGGGGCCCTTGGGACCCCAGAACAGCAACCCTGGACCAGCCAGGCCCGGGGGGCAGCAAGCACGGTCCCCGGCCCAGGTTCCTCGGCCGGGAGGGAGGGAGGGAGGAGGAGGAGGTGGGTTCCGGAACCCCTGATGTCGCAGCGCAACCCCGGAAACCCTGGCTATTTACCTTCGAAGACGTGGCGGGCACGCGCTCCAGGCACGCGGGGTGCGAGCTGGGCCAGGCGGGCGGGGGCTGGCCTGGCCCCAGGCACAGGGCAGGAGTGGGCTCTGTGGGTGTTTGGGGAGCGGGCTGGAGCTGTGTCTCTTGCCAGGCTGGTGGGGTCAAGGATCCCCACGACACATGCACACCCCGGGGAAGGGGGCGCTCGGCCCCCTCACGGAAGGCAGCGCTCTCCCCCCAGCCCTGGCTGGTCCGGGCCCCCTCCTTGGGCCCCCCACTCTCCCGGGCGACTCTGGGTGCTCTGGGGCTCCCCGAGCGAGCCTCAGGCCTGCGGGGCGGGGTCCGAGCGGGAGGCCTCCTTGCCGCTTACGGGGCCGGCCTCCCTCCGCAGGCATGGAGTTCGTGACCGGCTACCGGGCGGAGATCCTGGACTTTGCGGAGCTCCTGTTCGGGTGGTACCAGCGGTTCCTTCTGGACGCGGCCTGCCGCCGCGGGAGCGAGCGGCGAAAAAGGCAGGAGGGCTCCATCCGCCGCCTGCCGCCTGACCCGGCCCTGTGGGTCTTGCATGTGCTGCCCAACCGCAACCTGGCCTTCTCGGTTGCCGACCCGGGCCAGCAAGTGGGCGGCCGCTTCTACAGCGAGGAGGCCCTGGCTCTGCAGGATCTGGACCGCTTCATCACCTTCGTGGGGGCAGGTGAGGAGGAGGAGGAGGAGGAGGAGGAGGAGGATGCCGCGGCAACGGAGACAGGTAAGCGGCCGAAGCGCCTCGGGGGGCCCAAGGAGAAGAATTCGGGGCTGCAGCAGAAGCTGCACGGCGGGGCAGACCCCGCGGCCCTCGGCCTCCGCTCAGCCTCTCCCCGGGCCGGGCCGGGCCGGGCCGGGGGGCCGGGGACTTGCAGGCCGGCAGGAGATGGCCGCTTCCACGGGAACGGTTCGGCTCCTCCGGCCCCGCTCCCTGTTCGCCATTCCGAAGGGGCCAGGGGCAAAGTTTGGCCCCCCGTGTGGAAATGGCGCAGGCCGGCCAGACAGGCTGTTTCCGTCTTCCTCGGCTTTCATTAAAAAAACCATCAACAAACGTTCCACCTCACCTCTGATCACGAAGCCTCTACCGTGCCTGCGCCGATACCTGTGTGCATCTTGTTCCCAATCGGCCTCTTCTTCTTTGTTCCCTGAGTTATGCCGCGGTCTTTAGCCAGCAGGTAGCCACCTTCAAGCCGGCTTCCGTTGCTGCCCGCTGCTGCTGAAGCCTCGGCGCGGCACTTCCTCGGTCTGTGCCGGGGCGAGGGACGGAAGGGGCTTTACCAGCTGTGGCCGCCCGTGGCTTCTCAGCGTGGTCCTCCTTCACCGGTACTGACAGCTGCTCTGCTCCCCGGCTGCAAAGCCTTCCTTTCCGCCCTCCCACCCCACCCCAGTCTCCCTCCAAGCACACCGACAGACCCCCCCTTTGGCGCCCTCCACGTTTTCCTTTTATAATTGGAAACTGGGTGTGGCCCAGTGATCTTCCGGCGGCCTTAAAGTCCCGGGGTGGGGGGGGATCAAGGGAGGGAAGAAAGAGCTGATGCTGGTCCCTGCAAAGCTTTACCCCAGGGTTTCTCAGCCTTGGCAACGTGAAGACGGGTGGACCTCAACCCCCAGCCAGCAGAATTCTGGGAGTTGAAGTCCACCGGTCTTCAAGTTGCCAAGGCTGAGAAACCCTGCTTCACACACAGACGCACCCCGCACCCCACTCTCCAGGCCAGCAGGGAGGGAACAGGAGGTTGGGCAGGCCAGCTCAACTCCCCTCGTCAGGCCCACCCGTGGGGACCTCGTGTGAGATCTGAAGATGAGGATCTCCTTTCCAGGCCCAGCCTCCCTTCTCCTGGCCAAACTCTTGCAGGGGGAGCCCCTTGGTGAGCCTGGCCTGCTTGGGAACATTCACGGTGATCTCTCCCCCGCCGCGCATCCCCCCCATGGGAGGCAGTGGGCGATGGGGGATCAATTGCCCCTCCCTTCCGGTGGCTTTGCCTAGTCCTGGCATTGCTGCGCTCTAGAAGCAATGGGGCAGCCAGCCCCCTCACAAGGAGGTTGGAGACCCAGACAAACACTCCGCATCCGCGCCTAGGGGTTGCCCCTCAGGCAAATCTATCTTCAGGTTGTGCCAGGTTCTCCAGAGGACTGCATGCATCTGCTGGGGGGGCAGATCCTGAGCCCAAATCTGCCCCTCTCCCCGCTCCCCTCTTGTTCTGTGCTTTACTCCCGCAGGGCAGCCACTGTGGCGCGTTGAGCACCTCCTGCTGGTGACAGACGAATATGGCACCATTCTGGGCTTCGACTTCCTGCTGGGGGGCTCCTTGGGGATGGCTGGACAGGAGCCCCTGGAGCCCCGGGCCATTGCCCTGCTCTGCTATAGCATGTTCTGCCCACTTGGGGCCGGGGAGCCCCGCCGGCCAAAGCTGCTGACTGTGGGAGACCCTGCGTTGCACAAGTGAGAGGGGCGGAGGGGCCCTCGAGGGAGGAGCCCAGCGCCTTCTCCCCTCCCCTGACCCTTCTCTGGTCTGGCCCCTCGCAGGTCACTGGAGCCACTGCTCGCTCGCCTAGGCGTGAAAATGAGCAAGGGCCCGATGCGGGGCTGGGGCCCGAAGCCAGCCTTCACCTTCCCGACCACACGGGTGCGAGCGTGCCACGTGTGCAAGCGGCACAGTTTTGAGGGCCAAATCACAGCATGGTGAGCGCAGAATGGATGTAATTCCCTTGCCCGTGCACAAGTGTGTTCTGCCACCCTCCCTCTGGTCACCATCATTTGCCTAAGCTGGGGAGGGGGGAGGCCCGCTTTCCAGACCACCAAGACTTTTCCTGGGTCTGTTCAGGACAAATGTTCATCTGCAGATCTGCTCAAAATCTTGTGGAAACTCTCGGTTTTATTTTATTTATTTTATCATCAGGTAGCCCTCCGGCACAACCCCTTTGAAAAATCTACCCTGCCCTCCCCCTGTGCCCCTTGGGCAACCTCATGCCCTCTGCTGCCCACTGTCCTTTCCTCCCCCAGCCAGCACTGCCGCGCCGTCTTCTATTGCTCGGAGCGGTGCCGGAAGCTGGACTGGAGCCGCAGCCCCGAGGACATCGGGCACCAGTTTTGGTGCCAGCGCATGGCTGGGTACATGAGCCACGCCAGGGAGCTCGCCAACCTTCCCTTCACCTTTGCCACTGGTAGGTCCCCCCCCCATCCCAGACAGCAGAAGCAGAGAGGGCGGAAGCCCGGGGGCAAGCTGTGGGTCCCAGCCCTCCCTTTGCTTCCCAGAGGCGACCAGCGAGAATTTCAACAAGGAGGGCTTCCTCATCGCCCGAGGGCTGATTCGCGGGTACTGGGCCGGAGAGAGCATGCTGGTGAGAGCCCCCAACTATGGCGTGGGGCTGCAGAAGAGCTCTGCTGAGAATCCCGTGCCCTTCCTCCAAAGTGGTGAGCCCCCGGGGGCTGGAAGCTGCAGCGGGTCTACAGTGCAGCAGCATGGGCAGTTATGGGCATGGCGGGGTATGCCCATCTAATGTCACTGATTCACCAACCGCACCTCGTAAGTTTCTGGCTGCAGTTCAAGGTGCTGGTTATCACCTATAAAGCCCTTCACAATGGAGGACCTGGTTGTTTTGGGGGGACCTATGTCTCCATAGCTTCTGCCCGTCCTATCCAACTGGGCAGAGCTGGTGTGCTTTGCGCCCCATCGATTAGATGGCGTTGCCCTTCAAGCCTGGTTCTTCCTCCAGGCTTTAGGTTAGAGTGGACGGTGGGTTTGTTTGCTGCAGTCTCTGTTCTGTTTTTAAGAGTTTCACCTTGTAAGCTGCCCAGAGTCAGCGTGAACCTGGGCAACCTGGAGGCCCATACATGCAATGAATTAAGAAATAAATAGAGTGGAGGAGGTGCTGGAGCCCCCCACCCTGCCCTCCCACCCCAAGGGGCAAGGGACACAGCCTGGCCCCCTTAGGGTGGCAGAACGGGCAGGTGGGGGCAACCTATCTCCCTGCCTTTGCCAGATCTGGGGGGAGGGCTCTTTGGCCCCTCCCCTGGCCTCCCCCTCCTGGGACAACCTGGGGGACAGGAGGGGAGAATGCGGGGGCCTTCCTGGCCTCCTTATCTTTGCCCGGTCTGGGGGGCCTTTCTCTCTCTGCAGGAAACCCCTTTGAGGCACTGAGGCCAGAAGGAGGGACGGCACTCCCCTCAGTGCCCCCAGAGCCCCCGGCGCCCCGGACCTTCTTTGGTGAGGGGGGAGCATGGCCACCTTCCCCTCCGCTGTACTTCCACAGACGCTCCCTGCCTGATTGTCATCCCTCTCCCCCAACTCCAACACCCCCCCACTCTCTTTTCCTCCAGCATCCTGGAAAGAGTACTATCAGTGGCGGGGGCTGCCGCTTGGAGCCCCCCTGGCCGTCCTCCTGAGCTATCCCCTCACTGCCTACTACATCATCACCCAGTTGGCTCCCCAGCACTGTGAGTATGGGGTCATCCCACTTCCCTGCCCTTGGCATGCGCCCCAAGAGCCTGAGGCCCTCAAGGCATGACCCCCCTCTTCCGGAGCAGCCCTCCCACTGCGCTCCTCACTCCGCGGTTGGAATTTCAGGGGTGCAGCCCCCCCCGCCCCCCCAAAATGCTTCCGGACGTTCTGAGGCTTCTTCCTCCATGCAGGGCAGCCCCTGCCCAGGGTAGCCCCAGGGGTTAGGGTCAGCAGGAAACTTGGCCAGCTTGCCCTGGATGCCACGCGCCCCCAAGCCTTTGCCACTGCAGTCCTGAAGCTGCAGGGAGGTGTCAAGCAGCTGTTCTAGAGGGGAGGTGCCTCTGCAGGTGGGACCCCTGTGGCAGAGTTGGCTTTCCGTGGGGGAAGTGGGTCTTTCTGATGCCAGCGGCAATGGCCCCTTGGCTGGCAGTTCTCCAGCCTCCCCTCCGGCTTGCCCTGCTTCTCCTGCCGCCCAGGCGCTGACTTCCAGAATGGCGGTTATTTCAGAAGAGATGGTTAGTCCTAAGAACGAGGCAGAAACTCAAAATCGCCCCACCTTGATTTTGTTGGTATAAAGTGGGGCAGACAGGAACTCCAACAGGCCTCGTCGTGCTCTAGGAACAGCAAGTGTTGGCATCCTGGCAGTGCCTGTTTCTTGGCCTGGCCTCCCTCAAAGGGCTGGCGGCAGCAAGAGAAGGGGAAGAGGTCCTCCGGGGCAAAGAGCCTTGAGACCAGGCCCTCGGGAGCCTCGGGTGGCAGCCGTTGCCGTGGGCTCAGTGCTAGGGGGAAGTGAGCAGACTGTTCCTGCTGCCGTGGCGGTGGGCGGGGACGGGCTGCGGTGCCCACCGCCAAGGGTTGCGAGCGTATGGACGTGCAGAGGCGCTCTGGGTTCAGTCTGTTGCTGGAATTTAAGGGCGGCGGTCCCTGCCTCCGAAGCTCTGAGCCTTTGAATGAGGGGGTCTCTTCAGCCACTTGGGGGTCCCTAATTTTGCACCCCCCGCCTCCTTTCAGTTCCAGAGCTAAACATTTTGAACAAACAGTCCCTCAAGATCCACGTAGTGGAGGCTGGCAAAGAATTTGGCGTGCTGATGGTGTTTTGGGTAGGGAAGGGGTCCCTGGGGGAGGGGCCGAGAGCGAGGGGGCAAGTGCGGTGCTGATCTGGAGCAGGCCTGCCGAAGACCTTCTGGCTGTGCTGCCTGGGAACGATGGGAGTTGTAGTCCAGGACTGTCGGTGCTCTCTCCAGCACACCCTGCTCAGGCTTCCCAAAGGCTGCTGGGCAGGAGGGAGGGCGGCAGCCGGGTGCAAGGCCCGAGCGTGACGGCCTGTGGCTCGCCTTGCGCCCACGGACACCGTTCCGGGGAGCCCGGAGGCCAGACCGGCCTCTCAGGAGCCACCCTGCCCTTCCTCACTCTTCCCCTCCCCTCCCCTCCCCCTCCCCTTGCAGGAGCTTTCAGTATTGCTACCCCACGTTTCCCTGGAGCTGCTCTTTGTGGGGGATATGTTGCCCCCCGAGTTGGATGGCCAGCAGTTCCTTTTGCAGAGGGATGTGAGTCTGCCTCCCCTCTGTTTATCCCCGGGGGCGTCCTTCTTTCTGCCCCCTCCACACTCCAGGGAGAGGGGCTCAATCCTGGCTTGTGGGTCTTAAGGGCCCCTCCACTTCTCCTTCAGGCTGATTTGGTCGGGGATGAGGCATCTCCCGCTCTCTGGCTGCCTTCAGGCTTCCTTCACTGGGTGCGAATGATCCCTGCTCTTCCCCCCCCCCCCGCCCATTCAGGAAGAGCACGGTGTTTCTGTCCGGCCTGGACTGGCCCCCAGGTCCAAAGGAGGTCGCCGTGAGCTGCAGCTGGGATTCAGCGCCCGCCCCTACCACCTCCTGCAGGCTCCCAAACCAGACCTGGTGATTGGTGAGATGAAAATGACGCGGGGGGGGCTGGAGGGGTGGGGAGGAGTTCCAGATCGGCATCTAACGCAGGCATTGTCATGCCATTGCTCCTACTCAGGGTTCAACTCTGGTTTTGCCCTCAAAGAGACTTGGCTCAGTGTTCTGCCACGACTGCAGGTGAGGTCCTGCCCACCCAGCCCCTGCACGCAGGGCGAGAAAGCTGTCCTCAGCAGCACTCTGTGAGAGGGAGGCTGCACCCATTCCAAGCAGTGGCTTTCCAGCACCAAGACACCCCATGACAGTGCTGACTGGCTTTGCCACAGCCTGGGCCTCCCCCACCCCGCCAGGTGATGAGGATGTTTCTCTTCCCCACAGTCCCTCCGAGTCCCGGCCTACTTCACCGAATGCAGCGCATACAGCTGCGCCGTGGATGAGGCCAGTGTCTCCATGGCCACAGGGGGCAGTGCCAGTCCAGCCCAGATCAATCCCTTCCGTTCACCCTTCCGACAAGCTGGCATTGACAACGCCATGCCCTGGTGGGTACTAAGCAGGCCTCAACCCCATACCCCTCCAACTGGCAACTGTGTAATACCTTCCCCCCTCCAAACACACAAGAGAAACCAGTTGGGGCCCTTGAGGCTTCCTCTCAGGACAGAGGTGCCCAAGTTGGGGCATTTGTGGGCAGTGTCCTCCTGGCCCAGCGCTGGCCCTGCCTCCTGCACTGTCCATTGGATGGGGAAAGGCGGGGCCTCCACCCGCGGGTGCCCCCTCGATCCCCACCCTCGTGTGCCCTCTCTTCCCGGCAGGTACTCCAACGCCTTCATTTTCCACCTGATATACAAGGCACCGGCCAACAACCACCGGCAGAGCACGGTGCCCCCTCCACAGCCGCTCCTGGCCAGCGGGGACCCTAACCCGCCTGAGCCAGCCCGTAGCCGGCGCAAGGACAAGAGGCAGATCCGTGCAGCAGGGCGCCGACGCAAGTGATGGGGCGGGTGCGGAGGAAATAAAGCGCCCTGGACACACTGTGACTCTGTGCTGGTTCACACAGTGGCATGCTGGCTGGCAGCCCCGCAGATGCCAGTGCCCTTTGTCCGGACTTCCCACGCTGGTCCCTCCCTGGTTCCAGCCTGCTCTTTGCCCGGAAGGAGCAGAACCCCGTGTGAGGTGGCTCCTCTCCCTGAGGGTGCAGAGCACTGCCAGGAACTCAGACTTGGCCTGTGTGGCCCTGGGCACCTCAAGGCATGCTTTCCTCCTGATTCAGGCCCTTCGTGCCTAGGTCAGGAGCGCTGGAAGAGGGAGCCAGGCAGGCAGGCAGGCAGGCAGGCAGGCACCTTGATCCGAACCAACGGGCACTTGGGGCATCTGTGGAGCCAGGGTCCCAAGGGGACAGCTCGCCTTCTGCTCAGGCCAGCGCGAGCTGCAGCTCCCGTGGCTGAACGGCTGCCTGCCTTGGCCGATGCTGTGACGAGGTGGGGCCCATCTCTTCCAGGCCCCCCCGCCTCCTAGGGATCAAGGCCAGAGGCAGACCGCGTCCTCCCTGCTCCTGCTGCCCTGGGGGCAGGGCCAGAGCCCAGGGTAGCTCCCCTGCGTAGGGACCGTGCTGAGCCCCTCTCCTTTGGCCACCTCCCTGCAGGAAGCGGGGCCTCTTCCTGCCCCCTATCACTTGGTCCCTTGCCAGGGGTCATCCCCAGCCTGCCTGGGAGGCCTAGGAGAGCAAAATGGGGGCCTGCACGGGTCCTCCCCCACATCACAGATCCCTGGGGAGCAGAGCCATGGGGCTCCTGCTTGAAGGAAGAGACACACAGAATATGGGGCCCCAGGCAGGTCCTTCAGGGCCGGAGACTTGGCCCAACTGCCTCCCCTTGGCCAATGTCTCTCCTGGGGGGGAACAGGCCCTTCCCCCCCCTCTGTTGGCTGCAGGCAGAGCGGGTTGGCCCTCTGCCAGGGTTCACCTCTGGTGGATAGAACGGAACATGCCCCCACGTGAGAAGTGGGGCCATCTGCTGACGGAGACCCCAAAGCAGGTGAAAGTCTCCCTCTGGCTCAAGAGGGGAGACCCCGGACACTTCTCGGCTCCCCTCCTTGGGCCCACCACAGCCACTGCCTTGAAGGAGATCCTGGCTATTGTGCCCAACTAATGCCCAAACACGCACACGCGTGCCCATGTGCACACACACACACACCCTGGTTCTCTCCAGAGGGCTACTCAGAAATGGGGTGGGGGAGGAATTGTCAGTAAGGGTGGGGGACCTTTGACCAGGTTGCCTTGGGAAGCTGAGAGGGTTTCCAGCAGCAACTGAACAGAGCGGTGGGGGCTGCGGGGGGCAGACAGGGCTAGAAGATGCTGACCAGGAGATGCTCCTCCTCAAGAAGATCAAGTACCTGTGGAGCAGCCCGGTGGCCCTGGGCTCGCTCCCTGGCCAAAGGAAGGGCCAGACCCAGACCCAGACCCCCTCCTCCTCTCCCCAAGCTGCTGAGCAGCAGCTCCCGGTTCTTGAAAGCTGCAGCACCTGGGTCACCTTGCTGCTTCTTGCCCCTGGACTTGGGCTGGCACGGATCTTGGACTGTGCCCTCTGCCCTGGGCAGAGAAGATGCCAACTGATCTCAGGGCGGCAGAGCAACCCTGCTTCTGGAGGGAGGCGCTGGGGAGGACTGCTTGTCTCCAGCCCAGGTAGGAGTGTCTGCGTGGCCCTCAGGCTCCTCCCCGGTGCTTTGGGGCCACCTGGCATGGAAGAGGAAGAAGAGGCTGGGACTGCAGGGGGCGGAGTGCCATATCCAAGGGAGCCCTTTGCCCAGCTTATCGGAGCAAACACTCTCTCTCTGCGCTCTTGGCTTGCACACCCTCCGCAATGTGCACGGGGAAGTGCTCCCGCCTGGCAGGCCTCACGTTGCTGGCCTCTGCCCTGGCCTGCTCGGTAGCCAACATCCTGCTGTTCTTCCCCAATGCCGAGAGACAGTGGACGCCGGACCACATCACACTGCAGGCCTGGCTCATGGGTGGCCTCGTCGGTGGGGGGCTGATGGTGAGTGGCCCAGATAGGGGAGGGTGTCTGTTTCAGGGGTCTTCTGTCCAGGACCCTCTGGTGGGGGCAGGGGGCAAAGGAGGAGGCTTGGCTCACTTTCTTGAGCTGCCTGGATCTGGCCTGGAAAACCAGGAGTCTGCAGGTGCCCCTGAAAGTGTGCCGGGCTGACGTTCTTGGGGGGGGGCGGGCAGGACCCCTTCACATGTGCAGGCAGAGCACCCGCTGGATTGCAAGGGGAGGGGGAGCCTTGGGGAGATGGAGACCCCCACCCCCAGCCGCCCTCCAGCCTCTTTGCAAGCAGCTCTTTGCGAGCTGTGCCCCCCCTCCCACGGCCAGGAGGGCTGTGCCGGGCCCACCTGCTCCCCGCAAAGCTCAGTGCCCACTCCTTCTGGACTTTGAGCCCCTCCCTGCCCGATGCTCGGCTCTGCCCTGAGTGCCAGGCAGTGCCAGGCACGGGGGGGGGGGAGTGGGGAGCGCCGGGTCTGCCTCGCCTGGGCTTCCCCTTCCTCCCCGAGGGCGGCATCCGGAGAAGTGGGACGCCTCTGAGCCGGCCGCTTTCCTCTCTCTGCAGGTCCTCTGCACTGGCTGCTCTGTCGTGCGGGCCGGCGGGAAAGGCTGCTGCGGCTACGGGTGCTGCGGGAATCGCTGCCGGGTAGGTGGACGCGATGCATGTTCCCCGGGAAACCCAGTTCTCTGGATTCCCATGACGCTGAGCCCGCAAAGTGGGCCTGGCCACGCGGAGTTCGCGCTTAAGCCGGTTGGCCTAACGCAGGTTGGGGTGAGTGTTCGAGGTCCAGCTGTTGGCCCAACTGAGCCTCGGCTCGCCCGGAAGATGGTTTGTCGGCACGGACATCATCGTTTGTGAGAATCCGGGCACCGCTCAGGCCCACTGTTGGGAATCAGCCCAGAAACCCACCTCTTCTGTGCCGTGGCCTTCGAGGGCCAAGAGGGCTCTCAGGCTGGATGCATGCGACACACACCTGGGTTGTCCCAAACCAGCAAACAAAAGGTGTCAGGCCGATAGCCAGGTGGCCGTACGACACTGATGCGTGTGGCAGGTTGTGTGAACCTGGCCTCTGTGTTTCAGCTTGCACCCTTTGGCTGAGGAATCTGTGCTGCCAGGGAGGGGGTGTGTGACTGTGTGCGAGGAGCCAGAGGGGACAAGCCCTCCCCCACCCCTTTCCCTGTCCCACGGCAGATGCTGCACTCTGTCTTCTGCTCTATCTTTGGGGGTCTTGGGGCCGTCTACTGCGTGGTGGTGTCCTCCACAGCACTGGCTGATGGGCCCTGGTGTGAAACAATTTCCAAGTGGGAATCTCCTTTCAAAAATCTCAGGTGAGCTGAGCAGGGAGGGGGCGGCCCTAGGGCTTCCCCCAGAACAGAAAGCCCCTCTCCTCCCACTCCTTCCATGGCTGGCAAGGACATGCTTTCTGCCAGGCAGCTGAGCCACGGGCGGGGCAACTTCTCTGTGCCCACCCTCCAGATCTGGGCTCTCCTGACGTCCCCCTCCCGCCCCCCCCCGCAGTGAGAACTATCTGCAAAACAAGGCGCTGTGGGACACGTGCATAAACCCACCCTCCATAGTCCTCTGGCACATAGTCCTGTTCTCCATCCTGCTGGGCCTGGGCCTGCTCGAGGTGGTGCTGTGCGGCGTGCAAGTGGTGAACGGCCTCCTGGGGACCCTGTGTGGCGACTGCCGCAAGGCAACCGATCGTGCTGTAAGTTGCCCCGTGGGACCCGGGACCAGGGAGGAGAGACGGGGCGGCTGGCCCAGAGAACGGCTCGCTCGCGGGGAGGTCGGGGAGCCAACAGCCCCGGGGGCCGGGGAAGCAAAGCAGACGCTCTGAGAGCAAAGCCCCCACCGCTTCCTGACACTCCACAGAGGTGTTTGCGAGCCTCCCGGAGGCAGCAGAGCAGAGTTTCGACCCTCCTTTGCACCCCTTTGACTGGCGCTGCCCTTTCGACTTCTCTGGCAGGGGGAAGGCCTGTGAGACCGCAGAGACCGGCCGGAGCCCTTGCACCGATGTCTGCTTCTGCACCCGCCTGCCTCCCCCATAAGTCTCTCAGCCGGAGGGAGTGCAATCTTGCTGGTTTATTGGAAGATCCCGAAATAAACGGTTCTCCCTGCTGCAACATCCGTTCTTGCCGAGGGAGGTCTTGGGGGAAGCTGGGTGCTGGGACGGGCGACCGAATGTGTCCCAGGGAGAAAAGGCCGGGTGGCACACAGAGGCTCTCTCTTGCTGACTGGAGCCAGGGAGGGAGCCAAGCGGAGAGCCTCTTCCTCGCAGGGGCCGACTGACCGGTGGGCATGGCTGGAAGGGAGAGCTGAGGGCACTCGCCTCCTCCGAAGGCTGTTCTGGCCTGGGGAGGGCAGAAAAGGACCCACTGGTCGATCCAGGCCAGGGTGACTGTGGCAGAGAAAGGAGTCCAGCTTAGTAAGGGTGGTGGGGGAGGATCCAAAAGAGGTGCCACCACTCTCCCCAGGGCATCGGGAGTCTGCGAGGGGGGAAGAGGAAGGGGGGAGAGGAGACCACCCAGGGCTGTTTGTGGGCCGGCCCTATAGCCCCATCGGCGTGAGAGGTCGCTGGGAAATTCCCGTGGACGCCCTGTCCCGCCTCTTGCAGGTTTCCCATGAGACATCTGGTTGGCCCCTAGAGATGAGGGGCTGGAGCCAGCGGGGCGCAGCTCTCTGGATCCTGTCCTCTTAAAACAAAGTGGAAAGAGCAGGGTTTGTGTGCTTGTGCCCGATCACTCTGATCACTCACTCCGTTGCCCAGGGATCTGGCCGGAGGTCCCCATCCGTTCACTGTCTGCAGCACAGGAACCGGACGTCGTTGAGGGCAGAATCGTCTACCAGGACCCCGCGTATGGACTCCTGTTTGGTCTGGATCCCACACAGGCCCTTCTTACAGGAGGGACTCCAGGCTCCATACTCCCCCCAGGGCAGGCCGTGACCCTCCAAGATCTTCCCATTTGAGCAGATAAAGCGGACGTTGGTGGCTCCCGTGTAATCCTGGATGCCACGCTGGACCTGCTCCACCCGCAGAGAGAAGCCGGTCAGATAGCTGCCCTGGGGGCACCAGAGGGGGTCGGTCCATTGGCCCCACCTGAAGGGAGGCAGAGACAAGGAGGCGTTGAGTAAAACGCCGGCAGCCCCCTCCCCTTAAGTAGCCACTCAGGGCCTCTCCTCTTCCCACCTCTTGAGCGCAGTAAGGCACTCCTTTGGGGTTCAGGTTCCGGCTGTTATCTGGGGAGAGGAAGCTTTTGGCCGAAGCTGGAGGGCCCTGCTTGCGCATTCTGGAGCTGTACCTGTGGCATGGCATGGCATGGCATGGCATTGCACTGTATGCGCGCCTTTCGAATGTGGAGAAATACCTGCTTGCGACCCCATGCCGATAAAAGCCAGGGCCAGGGCCAGGGCCAGGCCAGAACAATGCAGCCAGAGCTGGCATGGAGGGAACATTCCTCTCTACACGCGACTGGGCTGGATCGGGGCCGAGGATGGAGGAGGAGGAGGAGGAGGTTGGATGGCCCCGGGGGGGTGCGGCGCTGCTGGTGGCCACCAAGCCAGGCTCTGACTCACACATTGCTCTGCGACTCCACTGTTTCAGCCTCAGACTTCTCACCGTGGCTGCCACGCGTGCAATACAGTCGGATGCCATTCAGGGCCGTGTCGTCTTTGCCCTGCCCTTGATAGGGCTCCACCTGGGGCAGCAAGAAAGATGGGGAGAAGGACGTTCCCCTCCGGCCAGGCGGCTTCCAGGGAGCGGCCATTTGGGGGGGTGGGCCGTGGGCAGGGCAGAGCAGAACAGAAGCTGCTCACAGAGTGAAGGAAAATGGGGGGGGGGGGGGCTGCTAATTTGAGGGTTGGGGAAAAAAATCAAGAAATTGCTCTGCACATGTCTAGAGGCATTCATTTATTCCTCCCCATGTTCTCCCTCAGCTGGCCTGGTCAGTCTGCATTCCATGGAAGGAGGATGCCCCTTGCACACCTTCCACGCTCCTTCCCTGGGTTCACCTGTCCCAGCAACCGTCTCTTCAAGTGGGACCTGGGGCTGCCCCCCACCACGGGTGGAGGGCGGGCAGAAGGGGGAGGGGAGGGGAGGGGAGGGGAGATTACCTTGAGGCTGACTCCTGTGGCGTACGTCTCTTTGGGGCACATCTCCTGCCAGGTCCAGGGGCCCCAAGGACCGCCGTTGGACACCCCAATGACAGGCCAGGTTTCCGGGGCACTGCCTGCTTCTGCTAGGGCTGCAGCGAACAGCCAAAGCCTCAGGGCTGCCATGGTCCCCGGCCGTGTCCAGCTGGAGGTGGCTCCCTCTGGTTATATACCCTCTTGCCAAAAGGCAAGCGGCTTGGCATTCACAGGGGTGGAGGGCCAGGATCAAATTACCTCCTGGGATCCCACCTGTGCCCCTGGTGGAGACAGGTTCAACCAGTTAGGATTAGACCAGAACAAAACAAGTGCAGAAACCCAACCCCGAGTCCTGAATCTTCCAGGAAGGGGACAAAGGCCCACTTGGCAGCAGACCACCTGGCGCTCCTTCTGGGGCCTGGGAACAGAGGCACCACGCCCTCTGCCTTTCCTGGCTATGCCATCTCTCCTTCCTGGACGGGCAGGTCCGAAAGGGGCAGCCGAGGGCCTTGCGATGGGCTGGGGGCTCCAGGGGGCCCTCTCAGCTCAGAAGGGAGGGACCAAATGGAGGTATTTGGGCCCTCGCCTGAGCAGAAAACAGAAAACGTGGCGAGGAGGGCTTTTCTTCCTTCCTCTCTGCCAATGCTGGGAGTTGGGACCCTCCCTTAACACTAATCAGAATCCGAAAAGGCGGTGCTCAGGAGAACACCTGCAGAACGGCTATCATCAGATCAGATGACAGCTGCTGGTTTGGACTTTAGAGTAATTTGGTAAAAACACAGGGGAGTGAATGAATTGGCTGGTGGGGGAGTTTAATATTGTCCCTCCCATTTTATCCTACAACCTGTGAGTAGCTGAGGCCAAAAACCTGCGCTGGGCTGGATCGGGCCAAGATCGCTATGAGATAGGGATGATGTTTATGGTGGCTATTTAAAGCGGGGGGGGGGGCAGTCATAAGCAGTTGCCCAAGAGCCAGGCTTCTGCCTGAGGGCCTCCCCTCCCTTCCCCTGCTAAGAAGGGTCCAATATTTCACCGCAAAGACTGCCTCCTCCTCCTCCTCCTCCCTGGGGCATCTCTTGCTCACGGAGGAGACTCCGCTGCCAGCTAACATGGGCCTGGGTCCTTTGTGGCTCAGCCTGACTGGCAAAGCTGATTCAGAGAAGCTGGGACCTCAGTGGGGCTTCCAGCTGCTTCTCCCAGCCTGAGGCTCGGTTAGGACAGAAGATCACCCCTCCACACCGGGCCCCACCGGCTTCCCAACGTCTCTGAGCGCACGGAGCAGCAGAAAGACCCTTGGGGCCCTCCTGGGCTGCTTCTCAGCATAAGCCTGGAGGCCCTGGAGACAGGAAGGTGGCGAGCAGCTGCACCGTCTGCGTCAGGGACTTGCCAGTGCCCTGAACCCTTCCTGGGTCTCTGGGTCCAAGAGAGACTGGTGGGAAAGGAGTGGGAGCGAGATCTCAGGGGATCTCAGGATGGGGACCTCTGTCCTCAGTAGATTCCTTGCCACTCTTGTTCGGGAAGCTCCATCAAGGCAGAAGGCACGGGCACCCTTGTGGCATCACCATCGGGGGGCTCTCCAAGTCCTGACTGCACTGTCAAGTAGGAGTTTCTCGAGAGGGGTGGGGGCTTGGATTTCAGTCCACTGAGGTGGGGAAGCACATATTATTCTCCCCCCAGCAGAGATGCACTGCCAGCCCATCCTTCTCCTTCCTGGGGCGGGGCTCCGAGGGCGTGCCCGCCTCTGAAGCCTGTGCTTTGAAAGGTCTGATGCCCTGTGAGGGGCCCCGTCCTGCCCCGGCTTTTATTCACTCATCCCTGGCACAAAGGTGGCCTTGGAGCCTGGTACCGTTCCAGGGCTCTTTCAGAGGGCAGTGGGGCAGGGCCATGCTCAGTAGGAACTCCGTATGATATTTCGAGACTGGTTGCATCACAGATTACACAGACGAGCAGGGTAAATGAGCAGTTTTATTTCCAGTTCCTGATTTCACTGCCAAGGCTGCCCGGCTCAATGGTTTCCTTACATTATTCAGCAGGCCCCCCCAGCCCTGCCTGCGTCGGCGTCAGAGTCAGTTTGGGTTTCTGGGCCCCATCTGGTCCCTCAGCACTGCTGACGCTGAACCGCAGTTGCCACTTCCCTGTCTGCAAGCGCCTCGCTTGCTCCTGGCCGCTATTTTGTGCCCGTCAGCAAACGTGGCCATCGACTGCTCACCCTTGTCTCAGAGCTGGCCGAGGCCTTCCCCTCCCCTGACCTCTGCATCTGCTCTGTGGCCCCAGGCAGGCCCTGCTGACCTGCTCCTGAGGCGTCTGTTCCTCTCTCCTCTGCTCCCTGGGGTTGGGGTGCTCCTTCCTGGCTCCTGGCAGCCCCCATTACATTGCCTCCATCGCCTGGGAGACATGCCGGAGCCAGGATGAAGCCCAGGCCCTCCAGACCCTCTTCTGGGGAGCTGGCAGCCCCCCGGCACAGCCGGAAAACCCTGAAGATGCTCACTTTCGCTCGAGGCCCTCGGCCTGGCCCAGCCTGACCTCCTGTTCCTCCCCAGGCCTCCAGGACAAGGCCCACAAGTGGGCAGGCACCCGGATGCCCTCCCTCCATTGGGCTCCCCAGCCACGGATTTGGTGGTGTGGGGACGACCGCCCCGCAAGCTTAACTTCCCCATGTTGCCCTGAAAGACCTCCCAAAGAAGAAGTTGGCCTCATCCGCTGGGGGGTTCTGGAGCCGCCCCTTCCCCACTTGTTTTTGCTCCCGCTAACAAAGGGGTGTCAGATCAAGAGCCACCTCAGTGTCGAGGACCTGTCTGGCGGGGGGAAGATGCAGGAGTTTTAGGCACAAACGTATTCATTTGCTTTATTTCTAAGCCACCCATTCTGAAACACTCTGGGTGGCTAAAAATCAGAAATATCACTCAGCAACCCCCCCACCCAAAAAATAAAAAAAGGAACCTACCTCTGAAATAAAGCAAACACAGAATCAAGACCCTGCAGACGCGTCGGGCAGATTCAACTCTCGGACGGCAGCGTGTCCTCCTCGGGCACTGGATAGAGGAGCTGGGGCACGGCTCTCCCAAAGACCGAGAGGGGGAAGCGCCAGCAGCAGTTCTGGTTCCAGAGCGGGGCAGCGGCTGTCAAAGTGCCCACTTCTGAGGCCCGCCAGACGCATTCTCCTGCCGCCAAGCCCAATCAGCCGGGTGGGCGAAAAGGGTGGAGGGGGTCATGCCTGGAAGATCTGGAAGCCAGACAAGGAACACCGGGGCCCAGGCTTTTCAGCTCTGCTCTCGCAGAGGGGTTCAAAAAGGTTGCGCAGGCGGGGGGGGAGTGGAGGCCTGCAGAAGCTGGCATATGCCCAGTGAAGGCCCCCTCCCCCCGCTGGAGGTGAGTCTTTTACTGGACCCCCTTTCCCCCAAACCCAGAAGTCCC
Organism: Liasis olivaceus; assembly: GCA_030867105.1. Classification (NCBI taxonomy): domain Eukaryota; kingdom Metazoa; phylum Chordata; class Lepidosauria; order Squamata; family Pythonidae; genus Liasis; species Liasis olivaceus. The sequence continues at coordinate 115,863,336 of CM061351.1, read as the reverse complement.
AAGCAGCAACCTTTCCCACAGGGACATGTTTGCAGCCCTCCCGCCCGCCTGGGTTCCCCTTCCATCACCTCCCTCCTGAGGGTCAGCCATGAGCAGAAATGATGCTCGTGCCCTCGAACCAGGGAAAGGGCAGACTGGCTTCCCTGGGCTGCCCCGGCCTTCTCACAGCCCCTCTCTCTGCCTGAACGTTTGGGGGCTAGCCGGCCCACTCTCCCCCCGGTTCCAGACAGGGCCAAAGAAGCCCACTCTAAGACCCCTGCCGGAGGGGCCCCTCAGGGCTGCGTGGCTCGGCTCTCCCTCCCCCAGCCTGACGTGATCGTCCTTATCACATTCCCGGAAGAGAGTCCGGAGGGCAGGGTGCAAAGGCAGCGCCGGGCCTGGCTGCTAGCAAAGCGCCAGGGCTGGAAATGGGGGCTCCCACTTGGGCTCCCCTGCGCCCCTGCCACCTGCTCCTCCTCCTGGGGATCTTCCTCTTCCTGCTCTACCTCTCTAGCTGGCACCTCCGTAAGTCAGGACCTTGGGGACGGCGGGCCAGGGGGACATGCCCAGGCTGCAGCTCACCCACACTTTGCTTCCTGTCCTGCAGCAGAGCCGTCCCTCTCTGCCTGTGTCCGGGGAGGGCATTCGTGCCCTTGGCTTGGGGAGACGCTGCCCGAGGAGGAGGAGGAGGAGGAGGAGGAGGAGGAGGAGGAGGAAAAAGAGGAGGTGAGAGGAAGAGCAAGCCTGGTCGGCTCACCTTACACATTGCCAGGCTGGACCTTGCCAGCTGTTTCGATGAAACTGTCTCTGGGGTCTTGCTGCAGCTTAAGAACCACTAGATCCCAATTGGGGGGGGGGGGGGTTGGCAGGGAAGCCAGGAGGCCCCTGTTTGAATCCCACCAAGGCTGGAGTCAAGGCGATGGCAAGTTAGGACAGGCGGATGGAAGCCTGAAGGGGCCCTTGATGTGGGGGTTGGTTTTGGCTGCGTGGAACATGAATGGCCCCACCCCCAGAACCGTGATTTCCCAATCGGTGGAGGGGGGGGTGGAATGGAACTCAAAACTGAACGAAGAGGGGAGAGTGACAAGGAAACCCAAGGGGGTTGCCTTAATTATTTCACTCCCCGTTCACCGCCCACCGCCCCAGGACTTCCTTGTCTGTCTTGCCTGTAGCACGTCCCTGTGTCTGCCCCTGCCATGAACCCGAAGACACCCCTCCCTCTCTGGGGCGAAGAGTTTAACATCAGGCACCTGCAAAGGGCTTTCACAGACAGCCTCACCCCCAGGGGCGAAATCCTCCTCCGGGAATACCTCCACGGCTGGAGACAGCTGACCAAGTGAGTAAGGGCGAAGGGGGGCTTGGCTTTCTCTCTCACACTGTGCCGAACGTGCCCGGGAGATCTGGGCCAGCGCATCTCCCAAAAGACAACAGGGAACTGGAGAAAGAGCCCTAAGAAAGTGCCAAGGCCAGCAGCATCTGCTCCATTTCTGCCCACTGCCCCACCCCGAGGGACTTCTCTGCCTGAGGGCACCTCCCGTTTCCTGCAGAAGCTGTACTGGCTGTTCGGGTCCTTTGCAGAGGCAACACAGAGATCCTCAGTGACCCAAAGGTGGCTGCGAAATAGACCACCGTGGATTTGCTCCCTGTGCTAACTTTGGCATTTATGCTTGTAGTCTCCTTTTAGAAAGAGAAGGGGGCCGTCTCAGTGCCTTCTAGACCAGCCCTCCCCAGCACATCTCCCTCCAGGTGTGTTCATAAGCAGTGCCCTGCTGGATTGGATCCCTGGCCCATCTTGGGCAGCTAGTTGGCCAGCAGTCTGTTCTCCCAGTGGCCAGCTAGCTGCCCAAGGAAGGCCACTGGTCTCTCAGCAGCCTCGCTGCCATCTAGGCTAAGAACCGCAGGCCCCTAGGAATCCTCTCTGTGCACGATCTGGAACTTTGGGAGGTGAAGTCTCCAGGCACCGGAGGCCCTAGCTTGGGAGGCTGGCCCAGAGGGTAGCCGGTGGCTGGAACAAATGCTGCTCTTTACAGGTTTATGGACGCGTTGGGGACCGCCTTTGGGCTAATTTCTCAGGAAACTCAGTCTAAGATCACCATTATGCAACAGCATCAGGATGGGCACCATGGCCTCCACTACCGCACAGTGCAGTCCATGGTGAACTTTGAGCTGGCCTCTGGCTTGGTGGGCTTCCAGACCCTGCCTGCCACGCAGCCTCCCTCCGGCTGCCGGACACTGCTGCGCCTTCATCGTGCCTTGAAGTGGCTGGAACTTTTCCTGCACAAACTGGGGACCAGCCAGAAGGACGACAAACCTTATCAGATGTGTCTGGATACCTACCGGGAGGCACTGGCCCCATACCACAGCTGGTGGGTGCAACATGCAGCTGCCTTGGCCTTCTTGGCCATGCCTTCCCGCCAGGAGCTCTACCGTATCATCTTCACCGGGCAGGAGAAGCAGGCAGCTCAGGCCATCGTCCTGACCACGGTGGAGAGCCTGGGCCGAGTCTACAACGTCACACAAGATGTCTACTCTGCCCACGGGATGCTGGAGCTGCCCTAATGCCTCAGAATCCCCCCCCCCCCCCACACTCCGAGCAGAGGCTGGATTTCACTGCGAAGGACCGATTCCGGGCCAGAGATCTGCTCTCCCTGGCAGGAAGCGGTTCAAGAGGACTGTTCCTGCCCCACAGACAACCCAGACAGCAACCCACCTTGAAGTCCTGGAGGAATACCCCCTGGAAGACAGCAGGGGTGTTGTTCTGAGGGGAGGGAGACCTGGCTGCGTTCCAGCCCTTTAATCAATAAAATGCTCTTGGGAGAATTTACCCACCCTGGAACCAAGCCTTAAATATGCATCATGACTGCCCTCTGCTGGTCCCGCTTCCGGCCTTTGTCCAACTGCACAGCAAGCACTACTGCATCTCATCCCCTGCCCCCAAGGGCGGGCTGGTGAGCCCCTCTCTGGAAGACCCCCTGAGTTGGTCTGCACCCACACATGGCCTGCCCCCTCTACCCCGAGACTGGGAAACGCCAGGCTGCAGGGGCTCCATGTTGTGCGCAGGGAACTAAGCGGCGCCATCCCGGCCCAGTTTTTTTGGGGGGGCACCCCGCTGCTCTGCAGTCCCTCTACTTCTTAATGCCAGGCAGGGCTGCTGCAAGTCAAGTTTCCTCCGGTTTCTGGCTGGTTGCTGGAGCGCCTGGTTCTTGCAGCCTCCACTTTTTAAAGTGTAACTTAGGGGCTGGGAGTCCTGGGGCAAGGAGACCCTTGGGAAGATGGAGGCAGGCTTCACCCCGTATTCAGGTTTCTGCAGGCTTTTGGCTTAGTGGAGGAATGAATCCAGCCAGTGTTAATGTTACACAATCAACACGGCTAAGCAAATGTTGATCTAGTGTGCAAGATCTGCACCACAGTGGAAAAGTCGACCTATGGAGGCTGTGGGTTCTCCTCGCTGGGGGCGTTTAAGAAGCTGGAGAGCCACCTCTCATGGATGGTTTGATCGAACTTCCTGGACAGGGCAGAGAGTTGAACCAGGTGATCCTCATGGATCCTTTCAGCTCCACAATTCTACGATTCTGTGCAAAGCAGTAATAATGCAACCAACAGCTCACTCAAAGAATTGCCCGGCGCCATTTGCACAACACACCAGACCAATCTGTGTTTCTGTGCATGAACCAGGCCTGGCGTGACGGGTCCGGTTCTGGTCACCTCAACGCAAGGAGGACGCTGAGGAACTGGAGAGGGGCAGAGAAGAGCGACCGAGACGGGGATGGGCTCGGGGGCTGAGTCCTGCAAAGTCCGGATAAAGGACCCGGATGCTTTTGCCTAAAGAGAAGGAACACGAGCGCCATCCTCCAAGCCCTGAAGGGCCGCCCCAGGGAGGAGGGCGGGGCAAGAACCGAGGAGTGGACGTTTTTCGGGGGGGGGGTCCAAACTCGAAATGAGGAGGAATGTCCTGGCCCTGAGAGCCCTGAAGCAGCGGAAGAGCCTCCCTCCCTCCTGGAGTCGTGGGGCTCCATCGGTGGAAGTTCTCAAGCAAAGACTGGACAGCCCCTTGTCCAGGAGGGTCTGAGGCTTCACGGTCCCTTCCCACCCGGGGATTCTATGGTTTTATTAGATATCCCTTGGCAGAACAGAAACCACACTTTGGAATTAAAGAATTGTTACATGTTTTGAGGATCAAGGGAGGGGAACAAGGGAGAGGGCAAATCAGCAGAGACCTTTGTTTTGTAATATCAGTTGCATTACATTAAATAAAACAATAAATGGCTAAATAAAATAATAATTAAACTAAAGCAATATCTTGACATGTGACGACAGAAGACCCTCCTTCTTTAACGAGGCTTCCTGCCCTGGGCAGGGCTGGACCAGGTGACCTCCACGGTCCCTTCCCACCCGGGATTCTGTGAGTCCAGCATTTGCGGATACTGTGGCGGCCAATCCTGGTCTGTCTAGAGGCGTAAGCCGCTGGCCTCCAAGCCTCCCAGGTCGGCGCCTTCCCCTCCCGGCGATGGGGCCGGGTGGGCTTTGAGGGGAGCTGTCAACGCCGGACGACACATTCACCGCCAGCGGCCGGTCGTCGCGCGGCAGCGTCCTCCAGACGCCAGGCCAGAGACCCCGCGGCGCTCGCACGCGGCCGCGCTCCCTCGCGGGGCTGCCGCGCGCCTCCGGGCCGCACGAGGGCGCCGCTGCATGACGCGCTCCGCTGCCGCCGCCCAGGGAGCCGCCGGACGGGCCGGGGCGGGGGGGAACGCGCCGCTCCGGGGCACCCGGGGACTCTGTGCGGAAGGGCGATCGGAGGCGGCCAAGCGGCCCGGCCCGGCCCGGCCCGGCCCGGCGCGCGGCTGGCGGCCGCACCCACCCACCGTCCCGAGCTGCGCCGGCGCCGGCGCGGACCCTGCGCCGCCCCCTCTGAGGCGGGTGCCGTAAAGCGCGGCGCCGGCGCGTCGGCGTTTTCGCGGCAGCGTCGCGCTTGAGGCGAAGATGGCGGCGGCAATGACTGTGGCGGCGCCGGCGGGTCCGAGCCTCGGACTGGCGGGCGGCTGCCCGGACTGGACCCAGCAGGCGGAGAGCACCGGGGTGAGGGAGGGCGGCCGGCGGCGACGGCGGCGGCGGGGGGGGCTCTGCCCGGGGCGAGGGCGGCGGCGGCGGCGGCGGCGGCCTCGCTGACGCTCCTTCTCCCTCGTGCGCCCGCAGACGACCATCATGGCCGTGGAGTTCGAGGGCGGCGTGGTCATCGGGGCGGACTCCCGCACCACCACGGGGTGAGTGGCCGGCGGGGCGGCGGGGGCCGGGCCGGGCCGGGCCGGGCCGGGCCGGGGATGACGGCTGTGCCGCTCGCAGGTCCTACGTCGCCAACCGCGTCACGGACAAGCTGACCCAGATCCACGACCGCATCTTCTGCTGCCGCTCCGGCTCCGCCGCCGACACCCAGGCCATCGCCGACGCCGTCGCCTACCAGCTGGGCTTCCACAGGTAGGGCGGCCGCCGGGGCCTCCGCGGCGGGCGGGTCCGGTCTGCCCGCCCGCCCCTGGCGCCCGGACCCCCCCCGCCGGCGGTGGCTGGCCTGCCAGAGGGACCGTTCCGTTTCTGCCTGCGTTGAGGGGGCGACCCGGGAAGGCATTCTGGGAATGGGCAGGAGAGGGGGACAGAAGCAGGGCCCCGCCTCTGACCCCCCCGCCTCACCCCGCCCCGCAGCATCGAGCTGGACCAGCAGCCCCTGGTGCACACGGCGGCCAATCTTTTCAAGGAGATGTGTTACCGGTACCGGGAGGACCTGACGGCCGGGATCCTCGTGGCCGGCTGGGACAGGCGCAAGGGGGGCCAGGTGAGGGCAGCTGCTGCGCATCTGTCGCTCAGCCGGGGGGGGGGCTGAACCCTGCGGGAGCCCAGCCGTTGACTCAGCGTGCTGGATGCGCCCCTCCGCCTGGCCCCAGGACGTTCTGGCTGGCTGGACGGGCGTTCATCTGAACCCAGCTGCTGCCTTGGGTTGGCCTGCGGGTGCTTACGGTATAATGCCAACCGCTTGCCGGCAACCAGGCAGCACTGCCTCTCTCTCACCCCCCCGTCCTCCCGCCCCTTCCAGGTGTATTCTGTCCCCATGGGGGGGATGATGGTTCGCCAGCCCTTCTCCATTGGGGGCTCCGGCAGCTCCTACATATACGGTTTTGTGGATGTTTCTTACAAGCCCGGGATGAGTAAGGAGGAGTGCCTGACTTTCACAGCCAATGGTAAGGAGCCCCCGGCCCCGGGGCCGAAATGGGGCCCTGGTTTCTGGGGCAGGGGTGGCTTTACTTTGCTCCTGCCTGCCTTCTCTCCTTGCAGCACTCTCCCTGGCCATGGACCGCGACGGCTCGAGCGGGGGCGTGATCCGCCTGGCTGCCATCACAAAGGATGGGGTGGAGCGCAAGGTCATTCTTGGCAACGATCTACCCCGGTTTTCCTCCGTCTGAGATGGGGGAACGGGAGGTGGTGCTGCTGACCCCAGGAACTGCCTGCACGTGTTGGGGGGGTGGGAATTTATTTTGTCTTTGTCCGTGCTTGATGGGTATTAAAGGCAGAGAATCCGCGGAGCGTGTGGTTGCTGCCTCCTCTGGGTCCTCGTGGTGGGGGTGGGGGAGGAGAGGAGAGGAGAGGGAGATTTCAGCTTCCGTTGTTTTAGGGAAGAGTCTTAATTCTCCATGGCAGAACACCAAGAAAGTAGCTGTTTTCACACAACGCACTAAATCCCCAGCAGCCAGCCCCATTTTAAGGTGGTCTTCTAACCCAGGCTCTGCTGTTCTAGTCAGATACCGTGCCAAGTCAAGGTTGAGCGGGACGGGGCGGGTGCTGAGTGAACACTGCTCGCCTGCCCTTCTTGCCTCCCTGGACAGCCAGCAGAGGGTGTTGGCCTTTTCCTCCTGTTCCTCCCCCCCCCCCCCCCCCCCCGGGCTCAGGCTGACTCTGTGGGCTCCTCCTTGCGGTCTCTCCCTGTCCTGATTGTTTCCCAGCTGTGATTACTTTGAGCCTGTGGCTGAGATAAGGGGGGTCACACAGCCTTGGGGTTCATGCAGCTCCACCCTGTTCTCGCTTAGGGGGTTGGGGAGGGAGGGGAGGCCCAACCGTGTGTTTTCCGCTGCTCCGGCAGCAGGGGTGGGGTGCTGGCTTTGCTCCAGGCAGCCTTTTTCTTGGTACCTCCTCCTGCAAGTAGCAACTGTTGACTGTTTCTCTCCCCCCACCCCAGGCACAGAGCCTCCTGAGCTGGGGAATGGGGAGGGGGCTGCAGCCTGGCATTTACTGAGGGCTGGAGGTTTGGGGCCTGCGTATGCCGCAGCCTCACTGGCCCTTCTGCTGTTGCCTCCCACTCCCTGGGCTGGCAGAAGAGGCTTCTGCCCTCAGGTTGCTGGATCGCAGTACAGAAAAAGAGGCGATTGGGGTGGTGCATTTTATTCCTGGGGGCTTCAGCGGGAGCGTCCCTGCCAGCCGGCCTGGGAGGATCAGCTGGTGGAGTCCCTCTCCGAATCGAGCTGGTGGCGGAAGGAGACGCGGGCTTTGCCGCTGAAGTACGCCCGGCTGCTCTGCGGGTCGCCCTCGCTGCTGGTGGAGGGGGTGGACCGTGCTCGGCCTGCCGCGACTTCGGGGCCGTCGGGAGCTTCTGCTACAGGGGAGAAAAGAAGTGAAGGCTGGGCCCCCGCCTCAGCTTGGCCAGCGCGAGGGAGGGCGTCACCCGCCACCTTACCTTCCCGGGGCTCTCGCTGGCCCGCCTTGCTGGTCCGCTGCGACCGTCCACGTCTCGCGCGTGGGAAGCAGCTTGGGAACTTGGAGCCCATCCTGGAGGGTCCCGACAGGGAGGGAGGCGTCAGCCGCGTAGAAGAGGTCTGGGGGCGCTGCCCTTTCGAGCGGCCTCCTCCCTATTCCTTCCCGTTTGGGGCGAGAAGGAGCCGAATCCTTGCAATTACAGGGAGAGGGCGGGCGGAGGGGGGGGCTGTCCCAAAGCGGCCGCGGCGCCAGGGAGGGGCACAGCCCCTGGAGGAGACGGGCCTCTCTCCCGCCCGCCACCTGCAAGCTGAGACCGAAGGGGGCATTTTTGCCTAGTTTCCACCCGGTTCCGAAAGCGTGGCACAATCCGCGCCGCCTTTCCGGCTGCTCCTCGCTCGGGTGGAGCTGGGCCGACCTAGCCGAAGGCTCCCTCCCGCCGCCTTCGCCGAACGGACCGGGTGCCGCCGCCTCCCCCTTTGCCCGCTCCATCCCGGCGGTTTTTGGAGGGAGCGAAAGGGGGAGGGACCACAGCGCCCGTCCCACCCGCGGCGGTGGCGCCGGGCCAAGCAAAGCTGCCGCCCCCGAAGGCCCCAGAGCAGGAGATCCGGCCGAAGAGCCCCGGGCGCAGCGGCTCCCCCGGGGAAAGGGCAGGAAAACCTCCGCGCTCGGAAGTTCGCGGCTGCCGGCCACCGCCCGCGCCTTCACCCCCCGGTTTAGGCAAACGGAAAGCAGTCGGCCGGTGCCTGCTCGGAGGGTGGGAAAGCGGGGTCTCCCCCAGGGAACGGGCGCCCAGCCCCGGGGGCCCTGGCCCGGTCCAACCCTTCTCCCTCCCCAGACAACCAGCGGCAGCCCGGCCTCTCGCAACCTTCCCTGGGTCGGCCAGCGAAGCGGCCCCGACGGAGGCACGCCGGCCACTCGGCCGGCCGAGAGAGGGGCGGCGCTCTGCACATGCCCCGGGGGCCCCTGCGTCAGCGGGCGGCGCTGCGCTGCGCTCTCTCCCAATGCTGGGACGGCCCTCCTTCCCGGGACAGGAGCCCAGCCCTTTCCTCTCCGGCTCTTCCTTCCCTTTTTGATTATCCTGGCGGGGCAGCTCCGCTCCTCCGCGCACCCTTCTCCCGCTGCTCCGCGGACCCGCCGCACCCGCCGCCGGCAGGTAGCCATTAGCGCCCCCCGCCCCCCGCGGTCTCTGCCTCTCTGCGCTCGCAAGCCCCTCCGCCTTTCCCTTGGCAGCGGGTCCCGGGTCCGATTCCCAGTTCCGCCCGCGACCAGACTCCAGGGCCCTCCTCGCAACGGCGGATGACTCAACCCCTCCGAGTCGCCTGCGGGACTCCGCTGCCTGGGGGCCGCCCTGCGGGGAAGCAGCGCGCAAGGAGGGAGGGGCGGGATTTAATCCCGGCTCTGGATTCCGGCCCGGGGACAGGGAGAGCGGGTGCGCCAAGCCCGCGGGCGCGGGACTGGGCTGGGCTGGGCTGCCCGCAGGTTTTCACTGCTCGGAGACACCCCCGCGACGCTCTCGGGGCTGCTGTTGGCCGCCTTGGGGGAGGCGGCGGGAGGCAGCGCTCAGCCGCTCCGCTGCTGCCGCCGCTGCTGGAGCCCGGGGCGGCCTGCGCGCCTTGGCGAACTGATCCGGAGGAATCCTCGAGCCACGTCTGGAAGAGCAAGCAGCCGTCCCCGCTCACCGGTAACTGAGCCGGCGCTGGGGGCAAAACGGATGAGCGGCGGGATCCCCAACTAGCCAAGCACAGGCGAATCGGCTGCCTTGCGCCTCAGTCCCGCAGAGGAGGAGGATTCAATGTTTCCCGTCTTCCCAGAAACTTGAGGAGATCCCAACTTAACCCCTCCTGGGTTAGCGCAGCGGGCCGTTCCTGGCCTCCAGCAAATGTTTGCCTGCCTCTGTGGGAAGGCGCAGCTGAACCCTCCCTGGGGAGGGTTAGGGTTGCCTGTTCTGGCTTGCAGGCGGCCCTGTGGGTTCATAGTCTGCTCAGAAGCCAGAGCTTGCCTTGAAGGAGCCTAGAGAAGCTCCCAAGTTCCTCGTGCCCCTGGGGGGGGCGCACATTGTGCCCATAGCCCAACCCCAGCCGCTTGCCTGCAGGCAGTCCGGGGGGTTGCACAGCGTCCCCCAGTTAAGTAGCTGCTCCTTGCATGGTGCTAGTGGGAGAGGCCAGGTGAACACAGCTGCAGGGCTTGAACCCAGAGCTCCATCCTACCAAGGCTGCCCTGGGAGAGAGGACCCCTGGTGTGTCCTCCCCCTCTGCTGTACCCTCTCCCGTCACTGCCATCCCCATTTGACCAGCCAGTCTGCCAAATGTGTCTGCCTGCAACCAGGCCCTTCTCGGGCTCCGAACCAGCAGCCACCTTTCCCCACTTCCTTCTTCAAAGGAGTTACGTTGATTTGCAAGGCTGGGGCACCTGCTGCATGGGCGGGGGGGCTTCCAGGGAGAGGAGACAATGGGGAGGCCTGCCTGGGCCCCAGGACCCCTCCTGCTTCATCCTTCTCCTTTCCAGGTAGGCAACACCTGGCCCCTGGCGGGGAGATCTTGGACTGTTCAATGCAGCCGGGAGAAGCCGATGAGAGCGACGCCCTTCAGGACCGGGCGGCTCCAGGTCAGGCTGGGCCAGGGGGGCAGGTGAGGAATTTGGGGGTGGCTCTTGGCATTCCTCAGGTCTTGGGCTGAGTTCTTCCTCCTTTCCCAGGTCAGCCATGTCCTTTTCCCATGGTGGTCTATGAGCCCATGCCACTGCACTCCCAGGGCCCCCACTTCCTGAAGGGGGTGCCCATCGTGGCACGAGTGGACAGCACGGAGAGGTACACCAGCGGCTCCAAGGTGAGGGGGGGCAAAGGGGAGTTGGTCCCTCTACAGGCACCTGCCCGTAAGCTGCAAGCCTGTGACTCCCATACAGGACTGGCCGCAGGGGCAAAGTCTAGCATTTCTCAGGGCCCTGCTTTTTTTAGGAAACAGTTTGATTAGCAACTTGTTTTGGCCTGGCCCTCCCTTCTCAAGGCAGAACCATGTTTCTGCCCCGGGCTCAGGGCTGGGGCCAAGCAGGAATGCAGGAAAGAGCCGACCGGAGGACCTGGAGAGTCCTGCTGGCAGCCAAGCCTGTTTCTAGTCCTGGGTGGAGAATCACCAGCCAGCCATCGCATGGGGCCCGGGAGGACTTGGAATTTGTTCATCCCTGTCAATAGGAGACTGAGAGGTTAAAGGGCCTGGGGGAGATAGAGGTCCTTTGGGCAAGTTGCCAATTGAAAAAACAGCAATTTCACATGCCGTTTTGGAGCTGTTTTCACTTTGGCAATACATAAACTGAGAAATAGCTATGCTTTTGTGTAAGGAAGTTCACATTTAAACTGTTCCATATTTGTGCATATTGTCGTCTCAGTTATTTGTAAGACTGAGAAATAGTTTATAGACATTTGATGTTTGGTAAATTGTTTGGAGTCCCAAATCATTTTGCTTTTAAGAACACCAGAAATGGCCTTCTGCCAATGCAGCCCTTGGTTGGCCTACTCAGCCTGCAGACCTTCCAGAATTCCCAACCAACATGACCGAAGGCCGGGTGCTGTCCCGGGAATTCTGGGAGGGGCTGTCTGTCCTCTGGCCAGCTGAATGCAGGATGCTTTGCATCTGAGGGATAAAAGAGGAAGTCTCCATCAGCTGCAATTCAAGGTTGTGCCAAGTAACTAGATGCGTATTTTCCAGTTACCTAGTTCCAGTTACCTAGTTCCTATTAACAGCTGTAAGTGCTACACGGGCCTTAAGGGAGGAATTGGGTTGCAGCTGCAGGCTCGTGGTGGAAGGGATGAAGTCCAAGAATCCCAGGGGAGAGAGCAGGAGGAAGGGATGGGGACATCAGACAGCTCTTTCCCCGCCTGATGAGGAAGGGCATCCTTCCAGCAGGGGCCCTTTTGTGGCCTCCTCTGGCTGGGGCCCAAAGCCAGAGGGCCCTTCTCTTCAGTTCCCTCCTCAACTGCGTGGGCTGGGAAGTCCCTCAGGAGGGCCACGCTTTTTATCCCTTCCTGCAGGGACAAAGTGCCCAATTCTGCACAGGGCACTAGAGCTGGAGGTGCTCTTTCCATCTAGCTCTATGGTTGCTGGTGGGAAGGGCGGCAGTTTGCACTAGGATGCATTGAAGGGCCCTGCACAACTTTCCCTCCCAGTAGGTGCGGCCCAGCACGGTCTACACCTTGCAGCTGAGCCATGGCCAATTCACCTGGAGCATGAAGAAACTCTTCCGCAACTTCCAGGAGCTGCACAGGGACCTGATGAAGCATCGCCTGCTCCTGAGCCTGCTCCCACTGCCCCGGTGAGATTCAGGTGCTGTAGCCAGGCAGGGTCTCCTATTAGCCCCAGGGGCTGGAGGAGCTGAGAAGGGGGGCCAGGTTGGGGAAGGCTACTCTCAGTGCTGACTGGGGCACAGAGATTCTTGAAAGTTTACCTGTACTAAACTTCGATTTACAACAATTCGTTTAATGACTGTTTGAAGTTACCATGTCACTGAAAAAAGTGACTTATGACCAGTCCTCACACTTACAACTGTCACAGCGTCCCCGTGGTTACATGATCAAAATTCAGGTGCTTGGCAACCGGCATGTATTTCTGACGGTTGCAGCATCCCAGGTCACACGATCGCCATTTGCGACCTTCCCAGCCGGCTTCTGACAAGCAAAATCAATGGGGAACTGTGGTGATTCGCTTAACGACCACCACAAAAAAGTAATAAAATTGGATGCAGTCACATGATGCTTCGCTTAACGACCACACCTCTTAACGATGAATTTTCCAGTCCCTATTGTCAGGACTATCTGTAGTAATCACTGACATAGTTCTAATCTGGAACCCCCCACCCTTTCAAATTTATTAGATAATTTCTCCTGCTATAAGCATATTGTTATCCTCTTGTATAAATCTTAAAGCAGGGGCATGGATTTGGGCCAGTAAAATGCCCATATGATTTCCTTTCCGTTTGCTGCAAATATTCCACAGTGGCTGGCCAAGGACAAGTCCTGTGGTATCTTTTGGAATGTCCTCTTTTTGGTGACTTGAATATATATCTCAGCTGGCTGGTTGACAGAGCTGTCCTGGTACTCTCTACAAATTCATGATTCGTAATCTTTTTGTGCAAGTTTCTTCTTTCCCTCCCCCGTTGCATGCAAGATCCTTCGTGTAATCACAAGCAGATTCTACTTGCACACACAGCCTTGCACTTGGCAAGAAGAGGCTAAATTGTTTCACATAATTGCCAGCAGAATTTGCCAACAGTTTCATAAGCCCCTGAAAAGCCTTAACGCAAGCGAAACCTTCAGTTATGGGTACTATGAATTTTTTTATCACAATTTTAACTCTTTGGCATATTGTTGTTTATTGGATTTATAACCTGCTTTTCCACCTTAAGTGATCTTGATTGGATAAATTAAAGTGCATTGATAATATTTTAGAAATTGATGCTTACTCCAGCAAATTGGTCTGCTTAAACGTCTAGACCAGTGTTCCTCAACCTTGGCCGCTCGAAGATGTGTGGACTTCAACTCCCGGAACTCCACAGCCAATTCTGGGAGTTGAAGTCCGTACAGCATAAAGTTGCCAAGGTTGAGGAACGCTGGTCTAGATGATGAAAACCAGTGGAGGGCAGCAAGAGGGAAAGGGAGCTACCTTGTTTCCCTCAGCGGGGAGTTCCATAGGTTGAGAGCAGCTACCCCTGGCTAACATGATTCCAGGGGCGGAGGGGGGAACGAGGGGCCACTTCCCTCGAATCCCAGCAGAGGAGAAGCTCTCCCTGGATTCTTTTGACGTTCCTTTTTCGTTGCTTTTTATGTATGGGGCTGAGTTGACCGTTTGCACGGGAGTCTTCAAGATGAGTTCTCACAAACCTAACCCGCCTGCTGAATCAGCCCATATTTTCCATCTGCCCAGCCCATTGACCCAACGAGCCTCACACACACACACTCATACGCACGCGCACCTCACCAATGCAACCCCCGAGGCATTAACTCCCTTGCTTAAGGGCGTGGCATGATCTCAGCCAGGGTACTGCCTATCACATCTCTCACCCCAAAGGGAGCCCCATTTCTCTAGCCTGGCTTCGAGGGAGATCCATGTGCCCAGCCTGGCCTTGGCCTTACTCTTGCCCCCCACCCCTCAGCAAGGAGAGCCTGTTCCCAACTTGGGGATGGGGTGGGGGGCTTCCTCATTGGGTCCCCAGGAGCCTGGAGGTACCTGCTGGCATTGTGGCCTTGGCTCCTTCCGGGCAGGGAGGGAGGAGCCACTGAGTCTCTTTCTCTCTGGCAGGTTCGTCCTGCACGGGTCGTGGCCAGGACGAAGCTCCCTGGAATTGCCCCCGCTGCCCCATGGGGGCGGCGAGGTTTCCCGGCGTCCATCCAGCAAGCAGGTGAGGCAGCCGAGAGCTGGATCGAGTGGCAAGGAGGGCAGCGTAGCTCTGCCTGGTCAGCTGGGCAGCTCCAGGCAAGGGCAGGGTCTCCACGTCTCGCAGACAGAGGGATCCCTCAGCTGCCCCCAGGGACTCGGGGGGGGGCTTTGAGAGATCGGGGGGGGGCTGGATGAACTGGAGCTGCTTGGATGTGTCTGGATGCCCAGGGAGGTGGTGGCTGCTGACAGGGCATTGCAAAGTGTGGAGGGGGAGCTCAGCGCCCCCCAACCCCTCCTGGCTCTTTTCCACAGAAACAGCTTGAAAGCTACCTGAACACCTTGCTGGAGATGAGCGTTTACCGGGACTACCATGCAATGGTACGGCCCCCTTCTCTCTCCCCCTCGGCTGGGGGCGTTGCCAGGCCCGGCCCTGGTTCTCCTGAGCACCATCTGCTCCTTCCTCCGCAGGCAGAGTTTCTGGACGTGAGCCGGTTCTCCTTCCTTCCGGACCTCGGGCCAAAAGGCCTGTGAGTCGAGCCCTTGACTTCTGCCCTTCAGCAGCTGGGGTGGGGGGCTGGGCCACAGACCGATTTCTAAGGGGTGCATCCCCTTCCTCTCCCTCCAGAGAAGGCATGATCCTGAAGCGGTCAGGGGGCCACCGTGTCCAGGGGCTAAACTGCGCTGGGCATCACCAGGTCTGCTACCGCTGGTCCAAGAGGTCAGTCCCGGCTGCCGGAGGGGGAGGGACGGAGAGGGGTCCGGTTGCTCTGCCCCGCCCCACCCCACCTCTCTCCTTCAACCCTGCAGGTGGCTGGTGGTGAAGGATGACTTCCTGCTCTACCTGAAGCCGGAGTCGGGCGTGATCTCCTGCGTGCTGCTCTTCGACCCGGCCTTCAGCGTCCAAGTGGGCAAGAAACCCACGGAGACGAAGTACGGGGTCCGCGTGGACAACAGCTGCAGGTTAGTCAGATGGGGGTTGGAGGGACCCTTGTTCACCCCCGCAGTTTGGGCAAAGCTCTGGGGGGGCAGCCACGGAGCAAAATGCCCTTCTTCCACCCCCCCGCCTCGAAGCCAGCGTGAGCCGGTGAGTGGCCTTTCTCGGGTCTCCTCCTTGCCCCACGAGATGGCCGGGAGCCGGGCCGGGGCAAGGACTGAGCGCCCCCGCCAGCTGCTGGGAGAGTTCTGTGTCCCCCGCAGGTCCCTCGTCCTGAAGTGCAGCAGCTACCGGCAGGCCCGTTGGTGGAGGCAGCAGATTGCCGAACTGGCAGAGAGCAAAGGCAATGAGTGCCTGCGGCAGCACCGCCATGGCGGGTTTGCCCCCGTCCGCGAGGAGACCCCTGCCTGCTGGTGAGAGCTGCTGCTGCTGCTACTCGGGGTGGCCGGGGGCAAGCGTGGCTGGGGGCCAGCCCCCTCTCACCCTTCGCTCTGCCACGGCAGGTTTCTAAACGGAGCCGGATACTTTGCGGCTGTGGCGGACGCCCTGACCCTGGCCCAGGAGGAAATTTTCATCACGGATTGGTGGTGAGCCAGGCGGGCCTTGCTCAGGATGAGGGCCGCCCCTGGGGGACCGGGCAGGCCTGCCCCCTTGGGCCGTGTTGCCCGTCCCCATCCCTCTGTGCGAGCGAGCGAGCAAGCGTGGTCCTGAAGCCAGGACACATGGGCAAATCAGCCCCGCCGCTCTTGGCTGCCCCGGCAGCCAGCGGAGCCCCAACCCTGCTGCTGGCATACGGGGTGGGGGGGGCTCCTGGAGCAGTTCTCCCCACTCAGGCCGGGCTCCAGGGCCCAGAAAGAGCCGCCAGGGCAGGGGGTGG
Source organism: Liasis olivaceus (assembly GCA_030867105.1). Lineage (NCBI taxonomy): Eukaryota > Metazoa > Chordata > Lepidosauria > Squamata > Pythonidae > Liasis > Liasis olivaceus. Next base: position 115,847,447 of record CM061351.1, on the reverse strand, counting down.
TTTGCACCCCCAGGGGGAAGTCCCTTGCAGGCACTCCTGCTGGAGGGGACCGGAGTGGGGGGAGCAGGTCCCTTCTGAATGCCGGAAGCCACAGGAGGGGCACGAGCCAAGCCCGCCTTTCCCGGGCCAGTCCGTCAAAGAGAAAAGCCGACTTTCTGAACGCAAGGATCCCTCCCTCCGGCTCTTCCAGGCTCAGCCCGGAGATCTATATGAAGCGCCCGGCTCAGTCGGACGAGTGGAGGCTGGACCTCATCCTGAAGCATAAAGCGGTGAGTGGCCCTGCAGGGCTGCGCAGGACGAGGGAAGGGGCCTGGCTGCCTTCCCTGGCTGGCAGATGACCCCACCCGCATGGCTCCCCTTTGCAGGAGCAGGGGGTGCGTGTCTGCGTGCTCCTGTTCAAGGAGGTGGAGCTGGCCCTGGGCATCAACAGCGGCTACAGCAAGAGGGCCCTGATGCTGCTGCACCCCAACATCAAGGTAAACGCGCCCCTTCCGCTGGGCACCCTGGAATTCAGGTGTGGGTCTGCTGCCTTCTCTTTCTAGTCCCCCCCGTTCCAGGGCCCCAACAGCCCCCCCGTCCTCTTGGGATTGGCCACTTCTCCCTCTCGCATCCAGAAGGAGCAGGACGTGGGGTGGGGTGGGAATTTTCTCAGGCTCTGGGGGCTTTGCATAAAATTCCTGCCCTCCTCACTTCTCCTGGCTTCCTCCTCGCGCTCTTGCCCCCCTCGCTTTCTCTCTCTGCTAGGTAATGCGCCATCCGGACCACGTCTCCTCCATCATCTTCCTGTGGGCTCACCACGAGAAGCTGGTTGTGGTGGACCAGTCTGTGGCTTTCCTGGGAGGGCTGGATCTGGCCTACGGGCGTTGGGATACCCCAGAGTACCGCCTCACCGACCTGGATGGTGAGAACTGCCATGGCCCCAAGGTGAGCCAGTGCCCGAGCTGCCCCAGGCCCGCAGCCAAGCTGTTTACTGCCTCTTGCTGCTCAACGTCCCTCCTTCCTTCCTTCCTTCCTTCCTTCCTTCCTTCCTTCCTTCCTTCCTTCCTTCCTTCCTTCCTTCCTTCCTTCCTTCCTCTTCCTTCCTTCCTTCCTTCCTTCCTTCCTCTTCCTCTTCCTCTTCCTCTTCCTCTTCCTCTGCAGCTCAGCTGCCCTTTCGCTTGACGGTCAGCCCCTGCTCACACCTGCCGACCTCCCGTAACCTCACAGCAGTGCCCAGACATGGCTGCCCGCAGGTAGGGAGCAGCCAGCATTTCTCGGGGCTGATCCTGGGGTGGCGGTCTCCCCCTCCTCTGTCCTGTTCTGACTGCTCTCTTTCTCCCCCCCGCTGCTGGCCCCAGACCCCTCCCTTGGCCGCCACATCTCTCCCTGACCGTCTCTCTCACTCAGGGCGGGGGCACCCCTGCAGGGCCGTGCCAGGAGCCCCCCGTGGACCTGGCCACAAACCAGCTGCTCTGGCTGGGCAAGGACTACAGCAATCTCATCGCCAAGGACTGGGTGCGGCTGGACAAGCCCTTTGAAGGTGAGCAGGGAGGCAGGCAGAGGCCCAGGGCAGCAGGGCGGGCTGGGGGGGTGACGCAGCCTTCCCGGCTCCTGGGACCTGCTGGAATTCACTTTGCCTGAGAGATGGAGGGGGAAGCATACCCTCACCGATGCCGCTTTATGACTTGTGCATGGAAGGGACCCCTGCGGATTTTCTAGCCTGGCCCCCTCCACCTCTGGAGGAGGCCGCCTGAGCCTCCCCAGCCGGTGGCTGTCCAGCTGCTCCTTCAAGGGTCTCCAGTGAAGGAGAGCCCACGCCTGGCTCGTTTTGTGGCTGGAAGCAGCTCCTCCCTCCCAGGGCTTAGCCCAGGCCAGCTTCTGGCCTTCATCCCGCTGCCGTTGGCAGGCCTCCAATGGGAGGACAGGATGGGGAGAAGGGGGAGGCAGACCCCCAAGGAGGTTCTGTCCTTGTGTCCAGAGGACAGGCAGCCCCGCTGTGCCCGGGCGTTACCTTTCAGGGTGAGGCTGGCCTGCGCTGGGGGAGTCTGCTGCCCCCACCCTTGGTGCTGTGCGGTGACCCTGCGTCCCTCGGCTGGGCCAGATTTCCTCGACAGGTTCCAGACCCCTCGGATGCCGTGGCGGGACGTGGGGGTGGCTGTTCACGGTGTGGCCGCGCGGGACGTGGCCCGGCATTTCGTCCAGCGCTGGAACTTCACCAAGGTGGGTGGCAGGCAGGGAAGGTCAGCCTGGCCGGTGGGCAGATCTGGGTTTAGTTCCTCCCCAGAAGCCACAATAGCAGTTCAACTGTAAAACTCAACAGGATAGTATTTTCCAGCTGTTTTGGAGGCAATTAGCAAAAAGATGAGCAACTAATGCCAAATAATAATACAAGTGGCATCACTTGATGATAACGACAGGGGGGGGAGTCTTCTCTTCTGCAGGCCAGGCAGTTCCTCGGGGGTTCGGTTCCCAGGCCCTTCAGCGCCTCGGTGCCCTCCTCTGTGCGCGCTCCCTCCTGCCCTGGGGGTCTCCAGGTAGGGCCTGACCAGGGCAGAGGAGCAGGGAGGAGCACTTGTGGCCGTCCTCGTGCACGGATGACCGGGCAGGGAGCCGTTTCCTTCGGGAAAGCGGTCCTGCCCTCTCCCCATCATCGCTTTCTCCTTGAGGCAGCCTGGCAGCCTCCCGGCTTTCCTTCTGTTTCTTGGGGATCTGAAGAACCCTCTAAACGAAATCCGTTTTTGCTGTCTCTCGCAAGCCTCAGCTCATGCTGAGTCTCAGCCCTTTCTGGAGACAACCTCGTCTTCCCCTCCTCCATTTTCTACGCACACCCCGTTTTCTCTTCCGCGCTTTAGAGGCAGCGCTAGCGTTCTCCCGTGGTTTGGGACTTGCACCTTCAGGGTCTTGGTTTGCAGAATTTTCCATCCTCCCTGGACGCTTTTCTCCTTAAGGATTTCAAGCCACTCCCTCCCAGTTCATCCCAACGCGTTCTGACATTTAGCATACAGTCTGACTCTTTTCAGTTCCTCCTTCCCTTGGGTTGTCATGAATTCAACAACGGCGCGATCGCTTTTCCCTGAGATGCCAGTCCCCTTCACTTCTTACCCAGATCCTCCTGGATGGAGAAGATCAGATCTGGCCCCTTTGTTCTTTCTTCCACTTTTCAACCAATAAGTTGCCAGCGAGAGGGCGAGAATTTACTGGACCTCTGATTCTTGATAGAGATGTATTCCCATACGGATATCAGGATAATTGAAATCCTCCACTGTCGCTACTGCCTGGCGCATTGAAAGACTGGCCATCTGACCCAGGAATTCCTCATTGGTTATCATCTGCCTGTCCGGGTGGACTAGAATGATTCCCAAAGGCTATCATTTCCTTTTCTCTCTCATACACTTTCAATGGAGTTTCCACACTCCGATTCCTGAATTTCGAGCCGAGACAGTTCTTCTTTACCCACCGGGTAATGCCTCTACCCTTTCTGCTGCGTCTGTTCCTTACAAATAGGTCGCAGCCTTCCAGGGGCATCATCCTGCGTTAGGATCTCTCTCTTGATTTCCCATAAGCCGCAGTTTGACATGGGCATCGAGTGGCACCTCCTGCAGGCCTCTCCGCTGCAGCTCCTGGTGGAATTCTTCCGTCCCCAGTTTGGGCGCCTGTCCGTGGCTGCCCATTCGGATCGGGCCTTTTGCGATGCTCCCCTTTCGCTCTAGTTTGAGACTGGAGAGGAGGTGCCTGGCAAAGAGTTTCCCCTCCTTGCCAGGGCGACCCATCTCCTCCCAGGAATTCCTCGGGACGGCAGCCTGGCCCTTGCCATGGAATCCAGACCCTTCCAGAGCTTGTTGGCTTCCAGGATCCTGCTTTCTCTTCCTGCACCTGATCCTCAATGGGAAGGTTGGAGGCAGCAATGGCCACGCGCCGGTTCCTTCAAGGCTTCGTGGTCTGCAGAGATTCTTTCACGGTCTTTTCTGGGCTTTCTTTTCTCCCAGCACGGATCGAGAGGAAAGGAAGGGGTGGCTGGAATCCTCTCTTGCAAATACAAGAACAGGAAGGCCGTGCGCCTCCCGCAGCCTTGCATCGGGTCCGCACACAGCTGCTTGGTTTCCCCTTCGCAGGGAATCCCTGGCTGTCCTCTAAAGCGAGAGCCTGGTCCTGCCTCCAGGGCGCCGCTGGCACAACTGCCCCCCCCAATCCTCTTGCTTCTTGGGCCACCATTCCCTCTGGCAGTGGGCATTGTCCCTGCCCCTTGGCGTTCTCTTCATTTGTCTCTGCCTCCTGGGGAGAGCATCGGGAATTCTCCTCTTCCCTGAGGCATTTCAGCAGAGCAGCTCTCTCCTCGGGCCCCTCCGCTTGTTCCCCCAGGGAGGCACGCACCCGTGCACGCTTGCAGCAGGTGCCCTCGGGCAGGGAGGCCAAGGCTGCGCGCACCCCTCGCAGGTCACGACGACGGCGCCTCCCTTGCAGGCCTGCTGGCTTGGAGCCTTCCCAGCCCCCGTCCCGGCCAGGCTTCTGCACCCACCTTCCGCTTGCCTGCCTGGGTGAGGGCCAGCCTGGACTGAAGGAAAAAGAGAGAAGAGGATAATGAAAGCTGTCCCCCGCCCCGGCTCTGATGGCCCCTTCCTGAGCAGCCAGGAATAGCAGCGCTCGGGCAGAGCAGCGGTCAGCCTGTCGATCAGGGAACTAGTAGCTGCGTCGGCAGCGGCCGCTGGTTGGCGGGCTCTCCCCGCTTTGGGCCTCCAACCTCCCCCCCTTCCAGCTTCCAGGGGAGGGCACCAGTGGCCTTCCACCAGGCTGATCGCAGGGAGATTGGGGGGGGAGAGGGCACCACCTGCATTTTGTCTCTGCAACTCACCAAGGTGCGGCCTGTTGCCCAGGACCCTCCGTGCAACCACAGCAGCCCAGTTTGGGTCTGTGCGAGGCACTGACTCCCTGCGCCTTTCCCTAAGTGGGGCGGGGGGTGCTGCAGCCGAAGGAACTTGAATGAATAAATAAATACCGCTTTCGTGTGAGAGTAGCGGCAGTCAGAGTTGGTTGCACGATTTATGAATACTTCCTACTTTAATTTTGTAGTCTACATAGTCTCTTCTTATTGATAACTGTTGATATACATTATATGGCTTGTCAATATTCAGAGAGTGATATATAATATTACAGGAATCGGTTGGGATGCATGTGTGAGCAGTTGCGCCGCTGTACTTTCACCATTAGCGTTTTTTGCTTGCTTAATAAGCAGCCAAGAAAAGTGGCGGGCTGCACACTGGCCGCCACTGTTGCTGACCAGAGGCTCCGGGGAACACTGACTCCCTCGCTTCTCCTCCACAGACAATCAAGGCCAAGTACAAAGGCTCTGAATACCCCTACCTGCTGCCCAAGTCCCCCCACGTACCCCCGAGGCTCCCGTTTCTCGTGCCCGGTGCCCAGGTTGCCAACGTCCAGGTAAGAGAGCAGGGAGCAGAGGCACGCTGGTGGTCAGAAAGAGGGGAGCCTGGGGGCCTTCAGGAGGGCTGGGGTTGAGCCCCTTGCCTGAGGACGGCATCGGGAACAAGAGCCAGCATGCCGGGGGCCCAGGTGAACGGGCTGAGGGTTCCCCCAACTTTTGCACGTTTCTCACTTTTCTTTTGCCTTCTGGTGTTCAAAAAGCATAGAGGAGCCCATAACCTAGAATGTAAAAGGGCTCCCAGCAAGGTGGGGCGCAGTGGAGCTGCCTGGCCAGGAGGGGCGTTTTGGCGTCCGGCTACAGCCCTTTTGACCTGAAAGAACTCCGGCTGCGCCCTCAGGTGCTGCGCTCGGTGGACCGTTGGTCGGCTGGCCTCCATGAATGTTCGATCTACGACGCCTACCTGAGCGTCATCAGGACTAGCCAGCATTACCTGTACATCGAGGTAGGGATATAGTCCGAGGGCGGGGCAGCCAGACGGCCGGAGGACAGCCTGGTGATGAACTCTACCAGGGGTGGGTTCTTCACGGGATGGGACAGGAGCCCTGAAAAGAATGGCAAGAGCAGGGGGGGGAAATCCCCCACCCCCACGTTCTCCTCTGTCAAGGGGCAGCTTTGGACATTGGCCCAGGTGCCTTTCCCTCCCGTAGAACCAGTTCTTCATCAGCTGCACAGACGGACGCTCGGTTCTCAACACAGTAGGAGACGCGGTCCTGCAACGGATCCTGCTAGCCCACAGGTTTGTTTGGCCGGGGGGGGCTGGCACATCCAGGCCGCGCGACTCCATATTCCTGGTGGGAGCCTCTTTGCACATGCTTAGAGCTGCCGTGCACCGTCAGGAAAGCTACCTGCCAAATGCTTGTCAGCCTTACGAGGTAGGCCAGACAGGAAACACGACCAGATGAGCTCATTCTCCTTATTGTAAGGTGCCATTAACAGAAACTAGGAGTCTGAAGATACAAATCTCCCCCCGCCCCTTTACAGCCCCACAACCAGGGAGGGTCTCTTCTGAGCCGCTTGCCCCACCCACATTCCTGTTGCGGGCTCAGCTGCCTCTTCTCCGCCTCTGCCCTCGGCTGCGTCTCGTTGCCCGGTCCATTACAGTCCTCCGGGAGCCAGGATGGACCCCTTTTGCAGCACAGCAGGGGTTCAAGAGGATCTTCTTCTGCCAGGATCTGCCACAGCTCTGCCAGGTCCTGTTTTGACCCTGCTGCCATGCAAGGTCCCGTTCCACACACCCCCAGTCAGAGGCAGTCCGTGTGGGAATCCAGGCTCCTAGATCAGGAAAGTGGGTGGCTGCTTGGGTGTGAACGTGAATCCCTAAACAGCTCGGCCCCCTTAAATTCCTGGTGTGCTCTGCACGGGATCAGAGACTCTGGTCAACCCCAGAGGGAACTGTGTTACTCTGCGGTGGCAAAAAATCAGGAGTTGGTAGCACCTTTTCCGACCGAGACTTTTTACTGAATGGCAGGAGCTTTTGTGAGCTGTGGCACCTCCCTTCACGGGCGCAGAGCGAGACCGCGAGGGTCGAGGGGCTCTCCTAGGCTGCCTCGCACCTGCATACTGACCTCCCTTTGCCCCGCTTCCCCCCACCTCCCCCCAATTTAAGTCCCCCACCAGCCCAGCCCCTCCAGGCACCCGATGAAGGGAGCTGCTCCTGGCTCTGAGTCAAATGCCTTAGTCGGCAAAGGGGCTCTCAATTTTCTGTCAGTGCCAAGAATGCCACGTGAACCCCACAGGGAGCAGGAGGGCTGGGAGGGCAACAGGGAAATCGTCTGACCCACTGGGGGCTTCCCCAACGCAGCGAGAAGAAGCCGTTCCGGGTGTACGTGCTGCTCCCCCTCCTGCCTGGATTTGAGGGAGACATCGCGCAGGGAGGCAGCAACTCCATCCAAGCCATTCTTCACTTCACCTACCGGTGAGTGGGGACCCGGGGCTCAGGGGCACGGGACCTAGCTCCCCACTGCGTGTGGCAGTGGGAAGGGAGGCAGAAGAGGCATCAGGGCCAGACAGCCTTTCCTTTTTCATTTTGCAGGACTCTCTGTCGTGGGGAGTCATCCATTGTTAGCCGCCTTCGGGCAGTCAGTGAGTATTGGGGGGGATGGCTGGAGCAGAGTTCACCCCCAGCCCCTTGGAGCTGTAGCCTCACGGTGCCCCGAGTCCCGCCATGACCGTCCACCCCAAGTGAGGCAAGCAGGGGTGGGGTGCAGGAAGGCCCGGGCCTCTGCCAGAAGTGGGGCAGAAGGGCGTCGTCCTGGCTTCGAAACATCCAGGGCCCGGGCTGAGGACTGACTTGTTTTCTCTCCCTGCCATCTCCCCCCAAAGTGGGGGAGGGCTGGAGGAACTACATCTCTTTCTGCGGGCTACGGACACACGGGGAGCTGCGGGGCGCACTTCTCACAGAGCTGGTCTACGTCCACAGCAAGATGCTCATTGCGGATGACCGGCGCGTCGTCATCGGTGGGTGGGGGAGCTTGGAGGGGGCGTTGTGCAGGGTGGCCCAAGCCCCCAGCGTTCGCTTCACACTCTGCCCAACTCCTCTGCCCAAAGGTTCTGCCAATATCAACGACCGGAGTCTGCTGGGAAAGCGGGACAGCGAGCTGGCAGTCCTGGTGGAGGACACGGAGCTGGTGCCGTCCATCATGGGTGGGCAGGAGTACCCGGCGGGGAAGTTCGCGCTGAGTCTGCGCCTCGAATGCTTCAGGTGGGCAGAAGGGGCAGCCCCCACCCTCCTCGCATAGGAAAAGCCGAAGAGCACTGACGGGCGGGAGCGTGGCCCCCCGGGGCCACAGGCAGCTGACAGGTGGGCCTGGCAGATGCAGGGCAACAGGATCCTTTTCTCCAGCTGAGCCTGCTACTTCTGTCCAGGCAGCCCTGGGGCTGAGGGCAAAGCTCTGCTCTCCCTGCGTGCGTTTTGCAGAGCCAGCGGCAGGGGGGAAAAAGCATTTCCCTTCGCAGGAGAGCTGCTCTGCCCCCTTTCTGCAGGTGAGGCAACGCCGTCTCCACTGTGGAAGGGCCAACCCACCCTCCCTGCTACATGGGCTCGGGGCCAGCGAGGCTGTTGCCCTGCTGGAAGGCAGAGCTGGGCGGCCCCTGACTTGGCCTCTCCGTGGAAAATCCCTGGCAGGTGCCTCTTGGGTGTAACTCTGGAGAATGATGCCAGCATTCAAGACCCCATCAGTGACCACTTCTTCCATGATGTCTGGTGTGCCCGAGCCTTATCCAATACCAACATTTATGAGGAGGTATGTGCCTAGCATTTGGGGGTGGGGGTCTCACAGGTCAAGTGTGAGATATGAGGACACAGGGGGCTTAAGGTCCCCGTTACTCTAAGCCGTGGGGATTTCTGCTCCCAGCTGGGCTGAAGAGCACCTGGGCCACCTGGGTCTGGCCGGCATAAACCCACCCTTGGAATTACGGTGGGTGCAAGGCGGAGATTTCAGCTACGCTGCTGGTGGCAGGACGGCCTTTCTGGAGCCCCAGCCAGAGGTCCCGCAGCGCGAGGAGGCGGCGGGGCCGGAGGGAGGGGGGGAGTCTGGGTCTCTGCTCCCAGGGTCTTTCGGGGCGGCAGCAGCAGCCTCCCCGCCGGGAGCGCCCTTTCACAGGCCTAACCCGGGCTCCCTGCCGCGCAGGTCTTCCGCTGCCTTCCCAGCGACGCCGTGCGGTCGCACCGGGCGCTCCGCGACCACGTTGCGGTGGAGAGCCTGGCCTCGCTCAGCCCCATCCTGGCGCGGGACCGGCTGCAGGCGCTGCGGGGGCTCCTGGTCGGCTTCCCGCTGGACTTCCTGGCCGAGGAGCACCTCCTGCCCCCCCTGAACTGCAAGGAGGGCATGATCCCCACGGAGGTGTGGACGTGAGCGCGGAGACCGGCCCGGGCTGCTGCCCGCGGGACGACTGGAGGGGCGCTCAGCCCGGCGGGCGGCCGAGGACGGGGACCAGCGGGGACCCGGCCCGCTCGCCTGCGGGACCAGCTTTTTAATCGCGAGCGAAGGATGCGGTCCTTCTGCTTATCCGCACGTTCAATAAACACGCATTCCGCCCGCGCCTCCTTGCCCCGCGATTGCTTTGCCGGGGGGGGGGAAATGGGGGCTGGGGGCGGCAGGGCTCGCGCGACGCTCCCGGCCGACCCCTCGCCTCGGCTCAACGCCCGGCACGTGCGGGCGCCGCGCCTTTTCCCCCGTGACCGCCTTCCGCCGGAAGTGCCCTGGCCTCGCTCCTTCCGCCACCCCGCTCCTGGACGACCAGCGATTCCACGCATGCTCGCCTGCGCGCGCTCGTCTTCACCTCCCCCCGCCCGCGGAGGGAAGGCGGGGCATTGCCACCGAGAAAGCTTCGCGGAGTCTGGTCCGGAGGCCCGCCCCCAGGCCTCGCGCGTGCGCAGTGCGGCGGCCCTCTCCTCAGGGCGCCGCTCAGTCGGAGCGAGGCGGGCGGCGGGTCGCTCGGAGGGTCGCTCGGCCGGCCGGGCAGAGGCGATGGGCCCGTAGCCGAGGGGGGACCGCCGCCGCCGCCGCCGCCGCCATGGCCGACCCGGCCCCCGCCCGCAGCCTCGACGACATCGACCTCTCCGCCCTCCGGGTGAGTGGGCCGCCCTCCGTCCCCGTCTCCGCTCGCCAGCCGTCCCGCCCGCCCGCCCGCCGAGGAGGCCTCGGGGTCTGGCCGCGCCGGCCGGGCTGAGGCGGCCCCCGGGGGCCCCGCGCCCCCCCGTCGCGGGCGCCGAGGCGGCCCTTGTCCCCGGGCGGGGCCGGGCGGGCGGCGGCGGCGCCCTGCGGCGGGACCGGCCTCCTCGGCGGAGGGGCGGCGGTCCGCTTTGCCGCCCTCCAGGCCGGGCCCCTGGCGCCCCCGGGCCCCCGGCCGGCGCCCGCCGATCCCGGGGCCTCCCGAGGGAGAGGGCCCCGCGCCCCGAAACCAGGCCGGCCGCGGCTCGGCGCCCGCCCGCCGCCCTCACCCGGTCTCCTGGAGGGACTCGCGAGTCGGCGTCTCTGTCGGCGGGTTGCGGCTGTCGGGGGGCGGCGCGGCGCGGCGCGGCGCGTGGGAGGGCCGGGCAAGGTGGAGTCGCTGGAGGTCAGCTTTCCGGACCCGGGGTCCGGCGAACCCCCCCCCCGCCGCCGCAAGGGCTCCGTGGACAGCCTGCAGTTTGCAGCGAAACCGCGGCACGCGGAAGGGGAAAGTCTTCCCCGGGGGGTGCAGCTACCGCGTGTGCGATCCCGGGTCCACGCACGCCTTGTCTGTCTGTCTGTCCGTCCGTCTGTCTGAGGTATCCAGCGGTTGTCTTATAGGAGCGAGCTCTCCGGGCGCAGCTTGAATTATGAAACAACGCAGCGCTTCATTTTTTAGGAATGATAAAGTGGCGAGAGGGGGGCAGTAAAATAAGAGCAGCAGCCATAAATAGTAAAATTCAAGTTGACATAGCAGGGGTAAGAGCGGTTAAGTCAACGTCAGTCCGGAGGCTGGGAGCGTAACACTTTCTACGATAAACCCACTTGGTTGAACTCGCTGCTGGAGCAGCGTCTCAACCTTTGCAGCCGGAGTTGAGCCTAGAAATCCCTTGCCCGGTGGAGCGGTCCTGGTGTCGCACAATCCAGCCGCCCGACATCCCCAGCATCTGGGTAGCCTCATGGGGGGGTTGCAAGGCGTGTTACGGTAGAGAGAGCAGGTAAGAGAGCAGTTATTCAAGCGATCTGCTTGCAGAACAGGGAAGCCTCCCAGCAGAGCAACGAGGTGGCTCTCCTGCTCCTGCTCCTGCTCCTGCTCCTGCTCCTGCTCCTGCTCCTGCTCCTGCTCCTGCTCCTGCAAGGGAAGAGCAAGGCCGCTCTGCAGCAGTGGCTCTTCCGCGTTCCCTGTCCCCAGCAGAAGAGGCTCCCCTGCCCAGTCCAGGGTTCCACCATGACGAAGAGCGAAGGAGCTGGATGCAGCTCCCAGCTGCTGCTTCTGAAGCTTTGAGCTGAAGGAAGCCCCCGGCCTTCTGACCAGGAGGAGGTTGGAGGCCTGAGTGCCCAGCAGGAGTATCTTGGTTTTCCCTGCCACTAGGTCATTGGCAGGCCGGCCCTCCGTAGAGAGGCCGGATTCCCCAAATTAAACCTGCTGTCCCAGTTCCACGTCTGCCTCCCATGTTGATTGGGCCCCAGAAAAGAGGGTGGCATTTGCCTGAAAAGCCACTCTGTGAAAGCAGGCCATGGAATATGCTGCCCTGGGGTATGGTGAGAGCTGGGCAGGTCTCAGAGAAGGTGCCATTGCAGGAGCTGCACCCTGCGCTGGCGAAGGGGAGTTGGGAAGGTCGCTTTTCATGTTCTTAGGAGACTGGAAGCGAGCGTCCTTGAGATCAGGGGTGTGGGCAGAGCCTTGCTTTGACCTCTGAATCTGTGGCAGAGGGGGGCTTGCTGTGTTATGCTTTCTCCTGGGTTGGAAGGGAGGATGTTCCAAAGCCTGGTGAGTGGTGATGGAGGGGGCCTTTAGGCTGTCATTCACCGCTGGGCCACAATGTCGTCATCTGGGCAAGAACTGCAAGGCGGGGGGGTCCCAGTCTTGAGGAATTGATCTCTTGTTTCATGTGGTTGACCTCGGGGGCAGGAGGGACCACAAACGTTCGCGTGTCCTGAAGAGGTGTTTGTGTGGATCGTGCACAGGTCACCTTGATCCTGTAGAGTTAGATCACCCTTGCCTTAAATCTTCCAGGGAGGTGGTTTTCCCTGGGAGCTCCTGCTTCAGCTGTGGAGTGGAGGTCCTGACAGAGTGGCCCTTCACTGGCATCCCCCAGAAGGTGGCCCCGCGTAGGGAAGCCTTGCCCTGCTTTGGTGGGCTGCAAGGGGTGGCCTGGGAGCAGATCTGGGAAAGGGGATCTCATGCTGCCTGAGCTCTCATACAGCTGCCCTCGGCCCCTAGAGATGGTCCAGGGCAACACCGGGGGTCTGCCTATCCCAGCCTTGTCTGGATCCCTGCCGGGGGGTGCTGAGGTTGTCCTGGCCACCACAGAGGTTCCCTGCCTCTTCTCCCTTCCCAACACAGGCCAGCTTGCACCCCGTCGCTCCGCTTGTCTTTGGGCACGCGGGTTCTTCTTTCCGATCACAGGGCTTGACACTTTTCACTTACGCTTCTGGCCTGATTAAATGGCTGTTGCTGAAGTTGGAAAGAAATTTCCCATCCTATTAACTAGGAACATGCGGGGTATATGGATTTTGCGGTGCACCTGCTCTCTGACTGAAGCCGGGGCGGGGGGGGGGGAGGTATTCTGCTCTGGCGGAGAGAGGAGCTGTGGTATCTTTCTAGCCCCAGGGCTGGGGGGGGACATGCCTGGTCTCCTCCCTTCTGCTGTTTTTCCTCCCTTCTCCTTGGTGGTTCTAGCTGTTGGAGGGCGCTGATGGGTCAGCTTTTGGCTGTGCTCTCTGGCTGCTCCCCTCGCCTGGCCTCTGAGTCTGAAAAAGGATCTCTGCGCTGGGCTTGTTCACGCCACCATGCTTGCTTGTTGCTAGGGAGAACTTGTTGACTGCAGCATGTTGGCCTTAATTGAATCACAATTCCCCCTTTCACGCTTGCCTACGCGAGCTTCTCTCCCCTTGATCCAGCGGGGCGGCACGCAGAGCAAGGCTGATGCTGGCTGCCCTCCGGATGGTCCTCCGTGAAGCCCTGAGCGAGCGGAAGGGCAGGCGTCCAAGCCTCAGCCCTGGGACCTTGCTTGTTTCATGCAGTTGGGGGGGGGGGGTGACATGTAGGGAGTCTCCTGCGGTCTGGCTGTCGGGGACAAGGCTCCCAGTTTGGATACAGCTCCTTTGCTATTTGGGGCCACTAAAATAGCAGGACGTGGGAGAGGCTCTAGTGGAGCTCAGGGGCTCCTTTGCTTCTGCTGGGGCCCCATGGTCCCTCTTGGCAGCATGGAACGGCTGGGGCTGGAGCAGCCCCCCGCCAGATCATGAAGTCCTCGGGTGACTCCTCAGCTCTCTCGGAAGCACCGAGATGGAGGTTCTGATGCAGCTGTTGCCACAGGTGAGGGCAGGCCCCCTCCTGCTCCTGTGACTTGGGCCGTTCAGCTGATTCAGGTGCAGCTCCCCCCACCCTCCAGGAGGTTCAGAGGGTGGGGCATCTTTCCTTGCCAAGGGTGGACCTGCCCAGACCGGCTTTTCTGTCCTGGTAGCCGTGGGTGAATAAGCATTTTGTGGGATGAACGCTGGCTGCAGTGGGTGGGGAGGCGCTTCCTTGGCTTGGCTTGCAAAAGACTTGGAGAGGGGCAAGTGCAGGCCCAGGAAGGACCTTGCTCTCCTCGCCCTGCTCCTCACCAGCAGCAGTTCTGTGGGAACCTGGGTCACTGTGACGTAGTTTTCTAAGGCCTGCACTGCTGCTGGATAACATCACCAGGCCGTTTTCTTCATTTCTGTCTTAGCCTGTATTGACAAGGCTACAGATGTTTAACTGTGTGTGGCTTTTTTCCCACAAAGCAAAGGAGTCTGCCTGCCTGCCTGCCTGCCTGCCTGCCTGCCTGCCTGCCTGCCTGCCTGCCTGCCTGCCTTCCTTCCTTCCTTCCTTCCTTCCTTCCTTCCTTCCTTCCTTCCTTGTCTGGGCCACAAAAGTCCCGGTTCTTCTGGCCGCTGTTCTTGCTTGAAGTTTGCTCCCACTTCAGCTGGCAAGGACCCCATCCCTGAAACCCTGCTGACTTCGGTGGATCGGGGCAGCCATTCATTGTATTCTTATAATGAAAACCTCCCCTGTTACAGCAGTGAGATCGTGACCTATTCAGTACGGGACAGAGAATTCCCCTTGCGGTGCCTTAAAAAGCCATTTTCCAGTCCCTGTGAAATTGTTAGGGCAGCCTGTTCCTGGCAAGATCTGAAACCGCAGTTCCCTGACACAGGCCGAAGCATCGCATGTTTCTCTTGGCTTCTCCCTGCCATCCTCTTCCGTCGGCAGGGCCTCCCGGCTGCTGTGGGGCCTGTTCGTGGCACAGGGACACTGACGATGGCAGCCTGCAGTTCCTCCGTTGTGTGTGGGAACGCAGGACTAAGGCTCGCGAGGAACCATTGGCTTCTCCCAGATGCCTCTGGAGCACTTGCGAGCAGGAGGCAGAGAGACTCCCGACGGGCAGGCCGCCCCTCCGTAAATCTGTTGAGGCACCCAGGATGGGTAAAGTCATCCAAGGCCATCGTCATTGGCGGGCCTTGAGGGGTAAGCGTGCACTGCGGGGGGCTGCGGTTGCCTGCTTTCTGCACTGGTTGGCCTGGCCTGGCCTGGCCTGGCCTGGCCACCTGCAGCAGTCTGAGCGACGGCCTTTGTATGGCTGGGGAGCAAGGGGCAGCTGGTCGGTTTCCTGCAAGGCTTGCTGGTCCCCCTGCCTTGGACTTACCTGGGGGGGCAGCGAACCCAAGCGCTGGCCTGGAGAGGGACTGGCTCCTGCCACCTCCTGCAGAGGAAGCCCTGGGAGGGAGCAGCAAGGGGGCGGCTTGCCAGAAGCATCTGCTGCTGCTGCTGCGGAGCAAGGCAGCCTGGGACTCAAGTGCTCGGTGGGATGAGGCGGCGGCAGCCCAACTTGCCCCAAGCCTCCCTCCGTGGCATTCACAGGCAGCCCCCTTGGCTTGGCCTGGGCTCGTGGAAGGTCGGAGGAGGAGGAGAAGAGGAGGAGGAGGAGGAAGGAGAGGGAAGCGTGCCTAGCAGCAGGACCAGTGGGGGTGAACAAGGCCCTTCCCTGCCGAATTCCCACCAGGCCCACTCAGCCAGAGAGGAGAGCTGGGGTCTTCCTTGGAGACAGCTGCGGGGCTCCGGGTGGGAGGGGATCTTGCTTCCGGCAGCGGTCTGCCTCCCTCCCTTTGACAAGCCTCAGGATTAGAACTTTGGCTAGGGGGCTGGGCTGAAATCCCTGACGGTCCCAGAGGGGGAGGGTGCTGGGTTACGGCAGGTCGGGAAAGCTGCTTTTCTCCCTGGCGTGCTACACCCTCCCGTGCCTCTTCTCCCAGCCACTGGCCTTCCTGGGAAACCGGGGGAGGCCAGAGGAGGCCTTCAGCTCAGCTTGCGTGCGACTTGGGGCTGGACCCAGTTGCGGCCCCTGCCCTTAAGGCTTCGTGATGGGAAGTGCAAGCTTGTGCGACGGACAGGGCTCCCCCCCGAAATTCCCCTTGCGGCGGCAAGCAGGGTCTCTCCTGGAGGTGCGGCCGGGGACCGGCAGGAGAGTCCCTGGCCCCGGTGCTGAGCTGAGCCAGAGCTTGGAAGAGGGAGTGAGGCAGCAGCCGTTCCAGAAGGCTGCCATGGAGATGGTGGGGGCAGTGGCTGGTTGCTCCCTCCCCCTGCCTTGGCACGGCGTGCAGGCTCTCTCAGAAGGCACGAGCCCTGGAGGGCCCCCCATGGGCCTGTCTGGGCCCGGGTGGCCTCCCCAGCTACTGAACAGAATGGTCTGGAGTGGGCAGCTGACCTGGGGGCTGCAGACCCTGGACTGATCAAGGCTAAGCTGGGGAAGGCAGGAACCCCCAACGTGTCCTTCGTCACTCCCTGCTCTCTACCCCGGAAGAGAGGAGGTGGCAGCGGGGAGGCAGGAGGAGCTTGCTTAGAGCTGGCATGTCGGCGCGTCATCTGCAAAACCGGGCGGGGTGGGGAGTTGGCCTTGCCTGGTTTCAGGAGCAAAGGTTGCCTTCCGCCCTGCAGGGCAACGCTCCTGTTTCTCGGCAGCTGCCCCGGGAGGGCCGCGGAAGCTCCTGGGAGTCTGTTCTGGTTTCTCTCTCTCACCTGCCCACCTGCCCCCGCCCCTGCCGAAGGCCTGGCGTTGGGCCCTGTTTGAGGCTGACTTGCGCTCTGGAAGATGAATGTGCCCTAACTCCTTTGCCATGGAATGCCTTGTTTGCATATAAATGGAACGGGGGATGCGAGAGACCCAGGTTAATTCATGCCATTTTGCAGGGGAGCTCGGTTGCCGACTGACTGCTGCAGGTGAAGAGGCGTTTCTGAGTTTCTCCAGCAGCTACCTCCCCCCCCACCCGCCTGTGCATTGCGTGGGTTGGGCTTGTGGAGGGAGCTGTGGGGTGGTCAGCTGTAAGCACAGGTCCTTTTGGTCTGATCCTGCCTGCCTGCCTGCCTGCCTGCTGACTCACAGCCACCCCCAACCCCTCTGAGTGTGACAGGGTTGAGTTGGTTCACTGGCATCCACCCTTTGAAGGGAGCAAGCAGCTTGAGCAGGGATGCTGCACGGGACTGCACCTCCCCTGTTCCCTTCCCTACCCCGTCAAAGTAACCTTCACGGTCCTCTGTTTCAGAGGGAAGGTCCCCGTTTGCTTGAGCTTTCTTCCTCTTTCCTGAAGCACAGTTTCCCCTTTGAGGGCCTTAGGAGGGGGTTGGCCAGCGGGCCGGGGGTCTTGTGAGCAACTTTGCAGAGAGGCCTGGACTTGGGGAGGGAGGGGGCCAGTAGAGGCATGGGTACTGAGTGGACTCTGTGCTAGAAAGGCCTCTCCCTTTGGGCCTTCCCTCCTCGGGGCCTGGATCCCTGGGGGCTACGTGCAGTGCATTGCTGTGCTGGCCCCTCCCGAGTACAGATGGGGTGCTGAGAGGAATCTGCTGACCTTGCGAGTTTGTGGTGGTTTGGCTGCTTTGTGGGATGGCCCAGCAGCCACCGCATCCCTTAAAAATAAAACGCTGGCTTTAAATGGGGGGTTTGGTAGAGCTTTCCTGGCTTCAGAAGAGTGGGGGCAACCCCAATCTTACCTATGTATGCAGGGATGTCGCTACACTGAGGTGGGGGAAGCAGGGAGAGGAGACCCCTTTGGCCAAGCCTCCTGGGGGCTCCCAGGGTCCCAGGCTAAGCATCAGACCTGTGGGAGAGGGAGCAGCTGGCCTCCCCGATTCAAGAGCTGCTCTTTGGGGTTCTGTTACAGGCGGGAGTTTTCCCCTCTTCCTTTGACCTGGCCCGGGGGCTACTGCCAGCAGCCCAGGGGTTCAGTCAGTCTTGTGCTGAGACGGAAAAGATTGGTTCTCAAAGCAGCCTCCTCTTCCATTCTGAACTGAGGAAGCTGCTAAGTCCCTGGGCTCCTGCTCAGCCTTAACAACTGGGTCCTCCGCAGATCGTCTCTCGGGTGCCATGCCCGTTGGGCAGCACCACCCAGCCTTCCTAAGCCAGGGGGCATGCTGTTTCTGGGGTGCAGCCAGAAATCAAGAGGAAAGTGGGGATGGGTTCCACGTGGCAGCCAGCTGCAGGGTGTGACTGACAAGGCCTCTTTTCTCGCCCCAGCTTTGGGCATCCGGATATCTGGAAGCTTTCCTTTCCAGCCTGCCGACTCCACAGCCTTGCTGCAAGAGGCTTGGTCTGGCTGCATCTTTTCAGGGAGCTTTAGAGAGGCCTTTCCTGGATTCGGGTGAGGACTGCCTGGGCCTTCCCAGCACAGCACAGCACAGCACAGCCCTGCCCAGCTGTGCCCAGCCCACCCGCCCCCTTGCCCTAATGAGAAGCTATTAATACTGGTCCTGAGGGATCTGGCCCACCAGCAGAGGCGGCTGTTACCCTAGATTTTAGGTGGAGCGCTGCAGAGGGCCGTTAGGATCCCAGTTCTGCAAGGGACCAAGAAAATCAGGAAAAACTGGGGCAGCTGTGTGGAGGATCAGGGGTGCATAGCCCTGAGAAAATGTGACCGAGATACAGCAGGAGACGAAGACGAATCGGGGTCACAGGAAACCAGAAAACGGTGAGGGCAGTGCCCAAGTGAGCTGACCACCCTGCTGGGCCCCTTCCCCAGCTGTTCTCAGGCAGAGGTTGGAAAGTTACCCGAGGGAGCGCTCTCATCCGGATCCCCAAATGGAGCAGGAAATGGGGTCCTGTGACCTCAGGGGGCTCTTCTAGCTGGATTGCTCCCATGGGGGAGGAGGTGCCCTACGCAGAACTAGTTGTGGGGCTGCAGCCACCCTGCTGCTTCAGGAAAGGTCATCAACAGAAGGCAGCCATCCTCTCTGGGGCTACCCCTGTCTTCGGCACCAGGGCTGCACAGCAACTCCTCTTTGGTGTGTTCCTCTGGCCAAAGGAGTGGAAGGCCAAACCCATCTTCTCTTCCCATCCTGGAGTGACCTTTCTTGCTGTGGCTCGGGTACAATGGCCCCTCATGGGAAGCTGCCAGGCCTGAAGGGCAGCGCAGATCTGCACCAGCAGATGGGCCTCTGTGTGCATATGGACCGGGGGCGGGGGGCGTGCAAGAACTAGCTAGGCCTGCCAGTAGGAGACTGGACGTGCAAGACCCTGTGGAGCTATTTAGGTTTTCATAGCAGTTTTGTATCCCATACACCCCTGATACACTAGATGCCACACACTGGTCCCCATGTCTTTGTAAGCTCTGAGCACCACTGCAGCTTCCTTAGGTGGGGAACCTCAAGACGACCCAGGCCAGCCCACTGGGCATTCTGGGGCTTAGCAGCGGTCCTGCCCCTTGCCTAGGATGGCACGAATCCGGCCTCCACCTCAGGCAGGGCCAGGCCCGTGTTGGCCAAGGCTTTGGTGGGAAGGGGGCGTCCTTTGTCCTCCTGGCAGCGGCCAAATTTATTCCTGTTCACAGCAGGTCTAATCCACCACCTCTTTCCTCTGCAGGATCCTGCCGGCATATTTGAACTGGTGGAAGTGGTTGGCAATGGGACTTATGGTCAGGTCTACAAGGTGAGTGACCGGGGGGGGGGTAGCACTAAGCTCTTTTCTCAACAGGGGCATTGCTTAATCATCCTGACTAAAGGTCTGAGACAGATATTGATTTGTGCCCCACCTTTCCTGGTGGGGGAGGCTTACGACTAAGCTCTCTGCTTCCTGAGTTCGTTTGGTAGGCGGCCCTGCGTGAAGGCTACGCCTTTCAGGAGCTTTGCGATGCGGAGAGCACCGGCTAGCCCCCATGGCTGAAAGGCTCTTCTGTGTGGTGGGCTGTCCCCTTCCTTTGCTGCTCTCGGCCTCACCGGGACCCCAGGTGGTTCCTGCAAGAAGCAAGAACTGGGCCGGGCTGGCCTTCAGCCGCACCCAGCTTCAGGGCCTTCTTGTGGTCAGATGTTCTGCTTAGCCGCCTGCTCTGAGCCTGCCTTGTGGGGACGGGAGGTCTGCTGAAAGGTGGGTGGTGTTCCCCTCTCCAGGGAGCCTGGGTCCTGGCAGCTCTGAGCCCGGCCAGCTTGGTTGGGATCTCTTTGGAAGGTCACGGGTGTCTTTCTTGTCTGTAGGTGTGCATGCACACACACACGCATCTCTGGAGCCTTACCTCTCTTTGCAGCATGGATGCTCCAACCCTTTGAGCAGCCAGAAGGAGCAGGCTCTTTCCCTCCTCCCAGCTTCCCCCATGATGCAAGAAGGTCTTGATAGACACAACATCGAGGAGGTGACCGGGGGTGGAGGAGGCAGAAGCAAAGGAGCCTGGAGCTCCTGTGGCTGTTGATACTCTCTGAGTAGGGGCTGAGGAGACAGTCTTGGCCTTTGCATGCTGTTCACACCGCCACCTGCCCCCTTAGTCCTCATTGGCTCACTTGCAGGGGTCCCATCAGTCTGGGCAAACAGCTGTCCTCCCTCCCCTGCACAATCCGACATCTCACTGAGAGGGGAGGCAGATACATTTCCAGAGAAGTCATCATGCGAATCCTCAGTTTTCTACCCTTAGCCTTGGCTGAGCAGTTCATGGTCAAATATTGTGGGGAGCGGTCCTCTCCTCCTCCTCTGTTGCAGGATTGATTTTCTTTTTGCCAACACCCCTCCCCTGTCCAAGCCACGCCCGCATCGGAAGCAGGTTCTCCTGCCTTCCAGCAGAAGACCTTTCGTGGTTTGTCCTTCCTTCATTCCAGTCCCAGACTTGCTGGAATGTGGCCACTAAGAGGAGCAAGTCAGTCCTGGTCACTAAAGAGGCCAGGGAACCTTTGCCTCGTGAGAAGGGGTCTGCCCCCAGCCCTTCTGCCAGTTTGTCTGGGATGGGAAGAGGAGGGGAGAGGCTCCGTGGAGAACTTTTGCAAAAAGAACAGGGTGGTCTGTGAGTGGCTGCAGCCATTCCTTTCTTCCTTCCTCCCCACTTCCATGCCAGGGAGGCACAGCGCCGAGGGAGGAGGTGTACCAGATCATTCTGTTCACACTTCAGGGGAGGGAGGGGGCCTTTTCAGCCCTGGTCCCCCTTGAAAGGAAACGGAAGGTGGTTGCCAAGCAACAGCTGCCCACGCCAGGCTGCGTGGCAGAGAAGACAATGCCAACACATGGTTGAGGGCAGGGGGGCTCTTGAAAATCGCCTTGTGGCTCTTTCCTCCTCCTCCTCCTCCTCCTGCAGCAGTGGGCACAACTGGGAGGATGCAGAGAGGGAGTGAGGCTGCCCAGCAGTGCTGAGCTGAAGGGGATGGGCTTAGCCCCCTTTCCACAGTGAGGGTCATGCTTCCTGGGCAGCTGAGTTGAGGGTAGCCTGGCTGCAAAAGGGGGTGCAGATGAGAGCCTGGATGTTTGGCTGGGGCTCGGTTTTCTTCAAGGGCTCAGACCGATCCTCCCCCTGCCCCTAGCTAGAAGGGGAAAAGGCTGCAGGGAGCATTGGCTCCGTCTGGCCGAGCCCTCCAGTCCAGCCCTCTGAGCATCTCAGGAGGAGGCAGCCTTGTTGCTTACCCCACCCAGCACGCTGGGCCCTTCAGGCGTTCCTCTGTGGCGTTTATCCTGGCTCAGCTTTGGGGCATTTAGAGCAGGAGGTCCCTCAGGGCACCCAGAGATGGGGCAGTGCTCAAGGACAGCAGTGAACCGGGGCACTGGCTTTGAACCCCACTCAGCCGAGGACCCCCGGCTGGCTCTCACGAGTGGTTGTGAGAACCAAGTGGGCAGGGGGAGCGAGCGCAAGGGTGCCTGCCTACCTCTTTCCATCTTCCCCCAGCAATGCCCCGGCCAGCTGGCCGACCAAGAGAAGGAGGACCTTCTTCCAACCCCTTTCGTTGCCTCTCCATCCTTCCCTTTGGTCCCTGCCAGGCAGGGAGGCAGCTGTTCCAGGAGAGGCAGAGCCAAATCCCAGATTGGGGTGGGCCGTCTTGGTTCAGCAGAGGAGGGTGGGATGGGGCAGGAGAACGAGGCCATGATATATCCTTGGCTCCCTCTGCTGCCACGAGGATCTCAGAGTGCAGCAGGTGCCTCCAAAGAGTGGCAAACTCCCTCTTGACTCAGTGCTGTGGGGTGTCCACCCCATCTTGCCAGAGCCAAAAGCAGTTTACCCTCCCTTTGGGGTGGGCAGAAGGAAGAACAGGGTTTCAAGCTGGCTGCAGCTCAGTGAGGCCAGGCAGAGAAAGGAGCAGGGTGATGGCCGGGGGCCGGGGGCCGGAAGGAGGAGCCTTTTGTAGGAAAGGGACTCTCAAAGCCTGTGGCCTTCTGGGTCCCATTGTGTCAAGTCCTGTGCCTGCCTGGAGCAGCAGCGACAATGCGGTTGGCTCCACACGCCGGCAGAGCGGGGTGGCTTTCCAGGCCTGGGTGCAGGAAGCAGGCTGGGTCTGGCCCTGGAGAACACAGAGGCCCCACAAGAAGAAGGCAGGTTTACGCCAGAGCAGGGGGCAGCAGAACCCCCCAACACAGGCAGAGGCACACTTTTTCCAAGGCTAGAGTGCTTCCGAGCCGGGCCCAGTTTTCCAGCTTGGTCGGGGGAGTGAGGGTTGGATGGGCCTCCTCTGGGGAAGCCCCTCAGCTGGGAGCAAGGGACCATTCACCAGCTGATCCTCTCCTCTCCTCTCCTCTCCTCTCCTCTCCTCTCCTCTCCTCTCCTCTCCTCTCCTCTCCTCTCCTCTGCCAGGGCCGCCATGTCAAGACAGGGCAGTTGGCTGCCATCAAAGTCATGGATGTCACCGAGGTATGCTCTCTGATGCAAAGGGGCAGGCGGGGCAGGTCCTGAGCCAGCCAGGGGGCTCCAGGGGAGGGGGGAGGAGGACGGATTGCCATGCCCAGGTTGAAGGGTGGCTGTCCTGGCATCCAGCAGGCCAGTGCTTTTCTGGAGGGAGTTCTGAGGTGAGGGAAAGGGGGGCGCGATCCCATCTGACTCAGCCTCCCCTCTGTAAAAGGATGAAGAAGAAGAGATTAAGCAGGAGATCAACATGCTGAAGAAGTACTCCCACCATCGTAACATCGCGACCTACTATGGGGCATTTGTTAAGAAGAGCCCCCCTGGGAATGATGACCAGCTCTGGGTGAGGCGAGTGGGGATCCCCGAGAGCAACTAGCAGGATAACCAAGCTGGTGCATTGCAGCCATGACCTCTCCCCCCTCACTTTTCCCCAGCTTGTGATGGAGTTCTGTGGTGCCGGCTCTGTGACGGATCTGGTGAAGAACACCAAGGGCAATGCCCTGAAGGAAGACTGCATTGCCTACATCTGCCGAGAGATCCTCCGGGTAAGGGCTGTGGCTGGGCAGAGGCCTGAAGGGGCAGATGCATGAGGGGGACACCCTGCTGCTTCCTGGGGGTGAAGGATCCCGTTGTCACGGCTGGCCCCCCCAGCCTCCCCCCCACCTGCGGAAGTTGTGATTACTCCCATCTTGCTCCCCGCCAGGGACTGGCTCATCTCCATGCGCACAAAGTGATCCACCGAGACATCAAGGGGCAGAACGTGCTTCTTACTGAAAACGCTGAGGTGAAGCTGGGTACGTGAGGGCTGCTTTGCTATCTGGGGGCCCAGCCCACGGTCCTCGGGAGCACCAAGAAGTGGGCCTCCCCAAAGGGACTGCCAGGACAGTGCTACTTGGGCTAGCTTTCAAAACACCAGCAAAGTGGGGGCAGGCCATCCCTTTGGGAGAGAGGGTTGGGGACCACCACTGGGAAGGCCTCTCACCCTGCCCCTGCCCCTGCCCCGCCCCATGTATTTCGTAAGGAGGGGGAATCTGCTGCAGGTCCCCTCTCAACGACCAGAGATTCAATTTCACAAGGCATCACCCAGTGTGTTTTCTTGCCGTGCTGTGAAGGGCATAAAGCGATCACCAGCGTTTGAAGGGGGCCAGAAAGCCCCTGGCAACCAGTGCAGGGGCTTCCAAATAGGTATTGCTCTGGCCCATGGGGGCGTCCTGTCAGGAGCCCAGCCTCTGAAGCTTCTGGGTGTTTCCCCAAGGGAGCCCCACAGGGAGTGTATGGCAGTCATCCATCCGGGGGTGACCAAGGCGTGAGTGCTCATCACCAGGCATCTTGATCCCACTGGTACATCGTCTGAAGCTGGGGGACGGTTCCCGAGCCAGAGCTTCTGCCTGCCCCTTAAGTAGGAACCACGGGCCAGAAAACTCCCAGGGCCCCAACCCGCTCCTTCCGAGGAGGTCTCTTGTCCCAAGTAACTACCAGAACTGATGTCACTGGGTGGTGCTAATGATTACTGACCACGAGCAACACCATCCTGGTGGAAGTTCATCTGTGCTTGGATCACGCAGCACCCTCTGGATGCTTGCTGCCCCCAAGCAGCCACTCAGGAGTTGGGTGACGTCTCTGGCTCAGCATAAGACGGCAGTGTGCAATTGGGTGTCATCAGCTTACTGAGGTGTCTGAGGAGCCCGCATTGGAATTCCCAAGGCCTCAACCCCCAACACCTGCAGGTGGCCTGGAAGGATACTGTGGTTGATGGTATCCAATGCTGTGTGAGAGCGGCAAGGCCCAAAGGAGCACCTGCCAGCCCTCTAGGTTCCCCAGGGGTCACTGACCAGAGCGACCAGGGCCATTTCTGCCCCTTAACCAGGCTTGCATCTAGATGTGTTCCATCTAGGAGTCTCTTGTTAGTTGATCTGCCACCACTTGCATGATGGAGAGGCTGGACCCTGGGCTAAAGTTGACAAAGACAGCCAGGTCCAGAGAGGGCCTCTTGAAGAGCCATTAACTGTTTCCTGGAGCCAGCTGTTCCCCCTTCCAAAGAAGCAGGAGGGTCTGCAGGTGGTGGAAATCAGACAGTGGAAGATCAAAAGAATCCCGGGTGGCAGCCCTGGAGGATTTGCTTGCCGCAGGGGACCCTGCCTAACGGGCATCTGAGTCAGACGAATACGAGCAGCAGGAGTTTCCCGAAGGAGCTGGGTTGCTCTGACCGGGGCTGGCAGCTGGGAATCTGCGGGTGCAGCAAGCACAGAGGAGACGCAGCGCTTTGCTGCTCTGAGCACTGCAGAGCAGACCTGAACTCTTTCCAGTTCCTGATTGTACCTACTTTGGGGTTTTTGCTGCTGTCGCTTCAGGCGTTTTTCTAACTTACTTTGTTTCCCTCGGCTCCCAGTAAACCCACGAGCTGCTTGGGTGGAGGCCTCACTGGAGCAAACTCATCCATTGGTCTGGCCGCTTCTGATTCCCGCTGGGCATGAGACAGAACTTACTGCCAATTGGCAGGATGCTGCCAGGCGCTCTCTGGAGACCCTCTGGATCCCTGAGGAACCTGGGGCAGACCACTCCAGGATCCACCACCCTTGCAGAGGCCCAGGGTCGGTCAGGGAAGTCATCTGATTGTGGCAGAGAGCAGATGATAACATTCTCTGTTTTCAGACCATGTCTCATCTGCTCCAAAGTAAAAACCCAATTCACACGTGGGGCTGCCTGTACGGTCAGGCCCACGGAGGCTATGAACTTGTGAGCGGCGCCGGAGCCTTTCCCAGTGCCTGGAGGAAGCCTTCGGAGCTCCTCTGCTGGCCTCAGGAGGAGACCCCAAAGCACACAGGGAGCCGCGGCCAGACGGCTCGGCGGGAGCTGTAGTTTGTCAGTGTGGCCCACCTCCACCCGCAGGTCCCCGCCACTTCAAGAGCTTCGCAAGCAATCCCACAGCCCCACCTTCCCTGGCCTCAGTGTCCTGGTTGCTGGAAGCCCTGAAACGGACAAATCTCCAGTAAGGCAGCTTCCCCTCATCGCCCGCAGGTCTGTGCATTCACCCACATCGTATTGTGGGTGGATGTGGTCCCCGCAGATCTGGGGTTTGCCAACAGGAGCTGGAGACCAGGGTGCCCAGCGGGCCAGCTGTTTGAGCCCAGGTCGCGGCAGCTGGCTTAGAAGAGGCGACCTGCACCACCCTGGGAGTCCCCCTTCTCCCCGAATGGCCTCTTGCTGGTTTCCGGAGGGCAGGACTGGCAGGCTCCCCATAACACCCTGAGGGGTCTGAGGGAGAGGAGAGGCTTGTTGGGCTGAGGTCTCATCTGCAGGTTGCGCAGATGGTCTCCCTTGCCCCAGAAGCCACCTAGAGGCAGCCAGCTGATCAAGCTGCTCTTGCACTCCCTGCAGTTGACTTTGGAGTCAGTGCCCAGCTAGACCGCACGGTGGGGCGTCGGAACACGTTCATCGGTACGCCTTACTGGATGGCGCCAGAGGTGATCGCCTGTGACGAAAACCCCGATGCCACCTACGACTACAGAGTAGGTCTGGAGAAAACCTGCGGGGCGGGTTGTCTTGACTGTCAGAGGCCGGGGTGGGGGGCGAGCGAGGAGGCCTAGGAGGAGAGGCGTAGCCAGTGCAGAGCTGAGGCGTGTCTGGCTGGGCCCTGGGTTGGTTGGCCGCAATCTCTCTCTCTCCCCCCCTGCAGAGCGACATCTGGTCCCTGGGGATCACTGCCATCGAGATGGCGGAAGGAGCTCCACGTGAGTGTCTGCAGCAGCAGCAGCATCTGGGGGCAAACGCATCTCTGGGAAAGGAGGGGGCCCGTCAGCCACGGTGCTGCGCTGCTCACCTCTCCTCCTCTCGTCCGTTGCAGCCCTGTGTGACATGCATCCCATGCGTGCTCTCTTTCTGATCCCTCGCAATCCGCCACCCAAGCTGAAGTCCAAGAAATGGTACGCGTTCCCTGCGGGTCAGTGAGAAGTCGGCGTGGGACGGGAGTGCCGCGAGGAATCCTCAGCCTTGGCCAAGATGGAAGCTGCTGGTTTCCTCCCCAGGGTGTGAGGGGGGATGCGTGGCAGGGAGCCTTTCCTGGGGCTGTGTCATTGCAGGATCGGCCAAGACCACGAGTCCAAACAGGGCCGCCCCTCTTGCTCCCTGTGCTTCCGGGAAGGGCTGGGGAGAAACAGCCTGGGTGAGCCAGGGGGCTGGGCTGGATGCCGGCCTCCCTGCTTGTGGCCCTGTAATGGGACCGGCGTGTGGGACGTGGTGGGGAGGAGCGCCTCGGTAACCGTCGCCTGTTCCGCTGCCTCCGGAGCAGGTCCAAGAAGTTCATCGACTTCATCGACAACTGCCTGATCAAAGCCTACCCCAGCCGCCCCCCCACCGAGCAGCTGCTCAAGTTCCCTTTCATCAGAGACCAGCCCACCGAGCGGCAGGTCCGCATCCAGCTCAAGGACCACATTGACCGCACCCGCAAGAAGAGGGGGGAGAAAGGTGCGTGCGGTGGGGCAGGGCCCCCCCCCGGGACAGGGAGTGCGGTCCAGCTTCTGCCCTGTGCTGACTGGGCCTTTCGCTGTTCCCTCCGGCAGATGAGACGGAGTACGAATACAGCGGCAGCGAAGAAGAGGACGATGGGCGTGGCGAGGAAGGAGAGCCCAGGTGCGGAGGGCAGAGGAGCCGGGATCCGCCCCGCTCCGTCCCCCACAGAGAAGGGCACCGGGTGTTCTGCTCAGCGCTCCGCGGCCTACTGAGCCCCCTTCTGCTCCTCCTCCTGCAGCTCCATCATGAACGTCCCCGGCGAGTCCACGCTGCGGAGGGAGTTCCTTCGCCTGCAGCAGGAGAACAAGAGCAACTCCGAAGCCTTGAAGCTGCAGCAGCAGCTGGCGGCCCAGCACCGTGACTCCGAGGCCCACATCAAGCACCTGCTGCACCAGCGCCAGCGGCGCATCGAGGAGCAGAAGGAGGAGAGGCGGCGAGTCGAGGAGGTGGGTGAGGGGGGCTTTGGCTCTGCTGGTCTCCCGGGCGCCTCACTTGCAGTCCCGCCTGCCGGAACTGGGCCCCGGGAGCCCAGCCGGCCCTCCCAGCCTGTTCAAGCCGCGACGCTTTCTCCTCTGCCTCTGCCGCAGCAGCAGCGCCGAGAGCGGGAACAGCGGAAGCTGCAGGGGAAGGAGCACCAGCGGCGCCTGGAGGACTTGCAAGTGATGCGCCGGGAAGAGGAGCGTCGGCAGGCGGAGCGGGAGCAGGTGGGGAGGCCGGGGGCGCTTCTGCGGGAATCAGCCGGGCTCCCGGTGGGGCCTTCTTGCTTTCCTGGGCGAGGCCAGGTGGGGGGCCCGGAGCTGCCGCCGCCGCCGCCCCTCTGCTGCTTGGGATGTGGTTCTGCTGGGCTGCTGCTCCCCCTCCTCACTTGTCGCTCTGTCCCCTCTTTCTCCCCCCGCCCCCCAGGAGTATATCAGGCACAAGCTAGAGGAAGAGCAGAGGCAGCTGGAGATCCTCCAGCAGCAGCTTCTGCAGGAACAAGCCCTGCTGCTGGTAAAGGGGGAGGAGGCCTCGGAGGGAGCTGCCCGCTGGGCAGGGCCTGCAGGGGGCCGCCCACTGTAGGGGGTGGCAGCTCTCCCAGCCGCCTCTTGGTGCCCCACTGCAGGAGTACAAGCGGAAGCAGTTGGAGGAGCAGCGGCAGTCCGAGCGCCTGCAGCGGCAGCTCCAGCAGGAGCACGCCTACCTGAAGTCCCTGCAGCAGCAGCAGCAGCAACAGCAGCAGCAGCAGGAGAAGAAGCCGCTCTACCACTACAACCGCAGCAGCGCCGCCGACAAGCCCGCCTGGGCCCGTGAGGTACCCTCTGCCCCCCACAAGGCCCAGAGCTTTCCCCGAACGGTGGCGGGAGGGAGGGAGGGCGGCTGTCCTTGGGAAGAGGGGCTGAAAGGCTGCGGAATGCCAGTGGGCCAGTCCGGCTTTGCCCGCAGGTGGAGGAGCGGAGCTGCGTGAACAAGGAGAACTCACCCTCGCTAGCAGCCAAGGCCAAGCTGGTGGGCCCCGGGCAAGATGCCGCCCCACAGTCCTGTGCCGAGTCGGGGTCCCTCGCCGCCTCCTCGCAGACGCCCCCCATGCAGCGCCCTGTCGAGCCCCAGGAGGGGCAGCACAAGGTGGGTGCCCTCCTCTCCCCTCCCCTCCCCTCCCCTCCCCTTTTCTCTCCTCCCTCCCATCTGCTCCGCTCCCCCCATCCCAGCTGCTTCTTGCCATCAGCTGCTTCTCCCATCGGCTGCCCTTGCCCCCTTACCGCAGGCGGGAGGCTGTAGATCCACGGGGCCCACTAAGGAGAGAGCTGGGGGGTGTTGGCAGGGCATCCCTCCAGGTAAGGGGCTCAGGGAGCCGCCTTGGCTCCAGGAGAGGAGGAGGAGGAGGTTGGGGAGCTGAGCTGGGGATGGGGATGGGGATGGGGATGGGATGGGGCAGAGCCAGGCCGGAGGCATCCTCTCTCCTCCCTGGACCCCATGAAGCGCTGGAGGCAGGTCAGAGGGAACCGCCAGCCCCCCTCCAGTGACCCCCGCGCATGCCCTCTCCGTCCGCAGAGCCACCTCGCCCATCGCGTCCCGCTCAAACCATACGCTGCCCCCGTCCCTCGCTCCCAGTCGCTGCAGGACCAGCCCAGCAAGAACACGGTTGCCTTCCCCGTCCATGACTCCGCCTCTGCCTCCTCCGCCCCGCCCCCTCCTCGAGTGGGCATGATCCGGCAGAACTCTGACCCCACTTCTGAGGGGCCCGCCCCACAGCCATCCCGGCCCACCGCTGAGCAGCGAGGACCTTGGGTCAAAATGGACCCCGATGCCCCCCCCCAGGTAATCATTGAGGGGGTGGGAGGACAGGTGCTCGCATGGGGACTCCTGCCTGCCCCCGACCGCATCCGCATGGGCTGAGCCTGACGGAGAGCAAGGGGCCCTCCTCGTGCGTAAGCAGGCTGCGCTCTGGGGTGGGAGGGATGCTGCCGTGGGCCACCTAGCAGCCCCCTTCCCTTTCTGCAGGCACAGTGACTCTTTCCTGCTCCCCCTCCCCAGCCAAGGTTTGCAGATCTCGGCAAAGTTTGCTCTGAACCAGTTTTTGCTGGAGGAGGGGGAGGCGTGCTTTTTCTGCAAGGGGAGCCATTTCTGAAAGTCTCCATCAAATCCTTGGCAAAGGGGGGTTATTGACGCTGGGGGAGGAAGGCCGCCACCGCTCACCCTCTCCTTCCACTCCAGGTGCCCCAGCGGACATCCTCCATAGCAACCGCCCTCAATACCAGCGGAGTGACGGGCGGCAGCGGCCCACGACCTGTCCATGCTGTCCGAGCCAGGTGGGTGCCGCTAGCTTGGAGCCGCCTGCTTCTGGGGCAGGAGAGAAGGCCAGGGGAACCGGAATTTCCCCCGCCAGCCAGCCCTGCGAGGCATTCCATGCTCCATCCCTGGACAGGCTGTGGCCAGGGTAGCGGGGGGCCAGAAGACCTTGTCTTCCATGAAACAGTCGGCTGGGCTGGGCTGGGCTGGGCTGGGCTGGGCTGGGCTGGGCTGGGCTGGGCTGCTCTGAGGTTAGGTTCTGGGCAGGCAGACACACCTTCCCCTGCAGCTGAACTGGGTCATCTCAGGAAGCCACGAGAGGCGGTACTTTTGGTACCGTGCGGTAGGCAACCGGTGGCCCAGCTTCTGCGAGGAAGGGGAGCCCCAGGAGTGGGGTGGGAGGG
Source organism: Liasis olivaceus (assembly GCA_030867105.1). Classification (NCBI taxonomy): domain Eukaryota; kingdom Metazoa; phylum Chordata; class Lepidosauria; order Squamata; family Pythonidae; genus Liasis; species Liasis olivaceus. The sequence continues at coordinate 115,817,604 of CM061351.1, read as the reverse complement.
CTGGGGGCACAGCAGCTGCACTCTCCCGGGCACGGTGCTGGGTGGCATCTGCTCTCCTCCGGCCGCCTGGCTTAGTGCTGCCTGGAGGCTCCTAGCCGGGGTGCCTCTGGGTCCCATCGCCCCACCCCTCACAGGCCCATGACGTGCTTCTGCTCCCCTCCACAGACCCCGTAGCAAGTCTGCGTGGCACATCCACGTGCAGAGCCAGCTGGAGAAGGGGCCCCGGGGGGGGGATCCTTTGCCAGCCCCTCCTCTCCCCCCGCCTGCAGGCCGGACCCCGTCCCGGCACCCGCTGCCTTGCGTGCCAAACACCAGTAGGTAATGGAAGCCTGCCAGCGCTCTGCTGCTGCTGCTGCTGCTGCCGCCGCTGCCGGGGCCGGTTAGCTGGCTCGCTTGGTGGTCTTTCTCCTGCCTCGGTGAGGGTTTGGGTGCCGCTGCTACTGCCGCTGCTGCTGCTGCTGCCACTGGGGTGGGGCCAGGCAGCCTGAGCACAGTGTCTCCCTCCTTCCTCACAGCAACCCCGACCTCCGGAGGAGTGACCCCGGCTGGGAGCGGGCGGACAACTTGCTGCAGTCGGGGGCTGCCAGCCTGCCCCAGGCGGGTTCTCTGGAGCGCAACCGTGTAGGAGGTGAGGGGAGCAGGCCGAGCCTCGGGCCTCTCTTGGAGGGAGGGGGTAGCGGTGGGAGCAGGGCTGCCTGTGGACCAGCCACGTTTTGCAAGGTTTATAGGTCGTTCTTCCAGCCCCATTTCGGAATGCGTCCGATCCACTTTTTGAAGCTGTTAAGCACCTGTTGGCTGCAGTGCTTCCCCCTTCCAGCTCTCGGCCGCCTCTGGCTGAGAGAAAAGGAAATAGCACCGGACTCCTGTTTTTCTGTGGCTCCAGACCCTCAAATGTCCTTTCCCGAGCGGGGTGCTTCTGTAACTTTGGTGCCTTAGTACCCTTGTTTGAAGGGTCGCGCGGAAGATGCTCTGCTCCTTGGAACAGGGATGGGCACAGGCAGTTTTGCTGAGGAAGCGCAGGGAGGGGGAGAAGGACAGTAGCTCTGAGGGACAGTTACTCATGGCCCAGGTGGTGGCCTGGGGGGGGTTGTGTCCCTGGCACTCCATCCGCCCCAAATGTGGATTTTTTGGGAGAGGTCATGTTTCTGTTTGCTCACAATTTTGTCTCCCTGCACCAGTCTCTCCTGCAGCTCCCCTGAAGCTGGAGAGCTCCCCAGTCTTGTCTCAAGGAAGGAAGGTCAAGGCAGACGACCATCGCTCGCGGCCGGGGCGGCCAGCAGTGAGTAGGAAGCTGGGAGAATTGAGCGTGGTTGCTGATGGGCCGGAGAGGGTGGGTGGGCCTCAGACAAGGGCCGTGAAGGAGCAGCCGTGCTGGGAAAGGTCCGCCTTGCAGGGAGTGGGCTGGGCTGGGCAGGGCAGGGGATCTGCAGATTGGCCAGGAAAGCATTGGGGGGGTTTGGCCACATGTCAGGCGGGAATGGGGAATAACGTTTTGTGGAGGGGGAAGAAATGGGAACAGCCCATTTTGTCTCCTGCTCCAGGGCAAAGCAGGGCCCAGAGCAGCTGGCCTGGCATTCCGGGGGGGTGGCGGCAGAGTGCCCTAGGAACAGCAGCCTAATCTTTTCCTTCCTTCTTTTTTCCTTCTGCATGACTCAGAGCTATAAGCGGGCAATTGGTGAGGTTAGTGCTACCTCCCCACTCCCACCCCCTGCCACCTGCCTCTTCTCGGTCTCTCCTGTCCCTAACAAAGCTTTGGGGGGCTGCGTGCACCTGCTGCCTCAGAGCTCCCACCCAGTTCTCGGTCCCCACCTGCTTCTTCCTACATTGCGCCCAGCCTGGCCTGCCACGCACCTGTGCCGCATGTGCCCTTCCGTCCTGCCGTTTGGGGAAAGTGCCCGGGGTCAGTTTCCCGGCTGGTGCTAGCTGTGGAGGGGATGGGGGCATCAGTAGCATCCCCTTTCTGTCAGCAGTGGGGTAATTGCGCCTTTAGGCTCCCCGCTGTCTGATGCCTGACGCCCCTCGAAGGTTCCTGGCAGCCTGCGGAGGGGGGGGTTTCTTGGGCATTGGAGACAGACTGTCCCCCCAAGGCCCCGGATGGTTTGGTGCTTTGATAAATGTTTGGACACTCCCCCCGCATCTCTAGAATTTTGTCCTGCTCAAGGAGCGCCCGGAGGAGGCGGCCCCCAAGCCGCTGAAGAAGGCCCTGGACTACTCTTCCTCCAGCGAAGAGATCGAATCCAGCGAGGAGGAGGACGAGGACGAGGAGGAGGAAGCTGGCGAGGGAGAGCGCTCTGAGCCTGGCGCGAACACCCCTGGGGCTAGGTGAGGGGCGGGAGGCGCAGGGGTTGTTTGCTGCTCTCCTGCTTCCCTCTTGAGGGCAAGGCCTCGTGAAGCCCTGACGGCAGCACTCCTGTGCCCACTTCTTCTGGTTGCAGGGACGGGGACACGGATTCGGTCAGCACCATGGTGGTGCACGACGTGGAAGACTTGACGGGGGGCGGCAGCGGTGGCTCAGAGAGCTCCTACGGCGAGGGCACCATGCTGGTGCAGCGGGTAAGCAACCCCCCTCACCCACCTGCATCCCCGAGGCACCCTTTCCTGCTTCTGGCATGGCAGGTGGCGAATCCAACCAGGGCCCTCTAGACTAAAATTGGGCTGGGCCTGAAGCTCTCACAGGCCAGGACGGACAAGTCCTTCCCCCGCCTTGAAACCCAGTTTCCCCTTAGGAGGGTTAGGCCGGTATTTGCAGGGCCAGGACTGCTCCCTGGCTACCGGCTGAGAGGGCTGCTGATGTGGCCAGTTGCACCTTCCCAGTTGCACCTGGTGGGCTGCAGTGTGATCGGGCGGAGGAGGGCCACCCAGTCTTGGCCTGACCCAGCCTCGGGGCTCCTCGTTGCCTTCTCCAGACTCCCGAAGAGGAACGTGGCCTCCTGCACAGCGACAGCAACGGCTACACCAACTTGCCTGACGTGGTTCAGCCCAGCCACTCGCCCACAGAAGCCAAAAGCAGCAATGGTTCTTCCTCACCAGCCAAGGACGTGGCCACTGACGTGAGTCAGCAAGAAGCCCGAGACGTGAGAGAGGGGGCCTTGGGGCAAAGCCTAGGGAGTGTGACCCAGTTGGGGCTGCCCTGGGGCCTTGGATCTCCATGGGCTTCTTCTCAGCCACAGCTCGCCTGCCAGTTATTGCCCAGGCTTTGCCCAAGGTCCTCAGTGTTGCGTTGTCACCAGGGGCGTGCTGGCAAACTAAGATTAGGCGCGCTTTGAGGAAGCGGAGGCTATGCACGTGGGCGTGGGCACTACTCTGCCCTCTGGAAATGGCCCCTCTGCTGATGCTTCTCTTCCCCCCTCCTCCTGCCTGCAGTACCAGTCCCGGGGGCTTGTCAAGGCTCCTGGCAAAAGCTCCTTCACCATGTTTGTGGATCTGGGCATCTATCAAAGCTCCCCTGGGGGAGGAGACACCATCCCCATAACTGGTGAGTGAGGGGCTGGCATGAGGAGGGGAGATTTCCTTTGCAGGAAGGAGATGGGCACCTGTTTGGTGCATCTGGAGTTTTCAGGACAGAACTTGGCATTGCCTTGCGAAGAGCCCAAGCTACCCATGGGACCTCTTTCAGGATCTGCCAGGGCTGTTCAGTGCCTGAACCTGAATTGCCTTGAATTGAGCCAAGGCTGTGCACGCCGGTCTGCAGGTCCCCCAGCAGTTCCCATTCATCTCCCCACTCGTGTCTGGCTGAAGGGGTCCTCGGGCAGCAACCTGGCCATGAAAGTCCCCGCCTGCGTTTCCAGCACCATCTACACAGAGGCTGCTGCCCCTCTTTCTCCAGCCACTGAGCCTTTTCTGTTTGCCTCCTCCGGCCCACAGCGTTTGACCCTGGGCGGTTGGAGCAGCTGCAACTGGAGGCCCGGAAGGGCTCCGTGGTCAACGTAAACCCCACCAACACGCGGCCCCACAGCGACACACCGGAGATCCGCAAGTACAAGAAGCGCTTCAACTCCGAGATCCTCTGTGCGGCCCTTTGGGGTGAGGGCTAAAGCAGGGGTTGCTGGGGAGGGGGCTCCTGCCACAGGCCACTCACCTTCTGCTTCCCCCTCGGTCGGGGCCTACAGGAGTCAACTTGCTGGTGGGCACTGAGAACGGGCTGATGCTCCTGGACCGCAGCGGGCAGGGCAAGGTCTACAGCCTCATCAACCGCCGCCGCTTCCAGCAGATGGACGTCTTGGAGGGCCTCAACCTCCTGACTACCATCTCAGGTAAGAGGCCACCAGGCTTGAGAGAGGGGCAAGGACCAGGGCTTACTGGGAAATGGGGAGAGCTGATGAACCCCAAGCCCTACCACTCCCTTTGGGCCCCTTCCACACCTGGCCCGCTTCCTCCTTTCCTCCCTTCCCTAAGAGTAGCGGTGATTTACTGCTCTCACCCCACCTGTTCCTTTGCATCTCCAGGAAAGAGGAACAAGCTGCGGGTTTATTACCTCTCCTGGCTGCGGAACAAGATTTTGCACAATGACCCTGAAGTGGAGAAGAAACAAGGCTGGACTACTGTGGGAGACATGGAGGGCTGCATTCACTATCGCGTGGGTGAGCGGGGGGCAGTGCTTTGAAAGAGCCATCTCATGGGGGCTCATCTTTCAGATCTCTGTGTCCAGAACGAGCATCACGGAGCCACCCCATTTTCCAGTCTCCCCTAAGCAACAGGAGCTCCCTGAGGGGCAGGGGGAACCTGGTTCTGACACCGTTCCTTTCTTCTTGAGCCCCCAAGGGCTAGGAAGTTCTGCCTTAACGGGATTCCCTCTGTCCTACAGTAAAGTATGAGCGGATCAAGTTTTTGGTGATTGCACTCAAGAGCTCGGTGGAAGTCTATGCCTGGGCACCGAAGCCCTACCACAAGTTCATGGCCTTCAAGGTACTGGGGTGGTGAGTGGAAGGAGCTCAGAAGGTGGAGCTGCTGGAGGTGCTGGAGCTTTCATTGTTCTGACCTCAGGCAGCCAGGGGTGAGTAATTTATCTCCCTTTGTGCATGCCCTGTAGTCCTTTGCTGACCTGCCTCATCGGCCGCTGCTGGTGGAGTTGACAGTAGAGGAAGGCCAGCGGCTCAAGGTTATCTATGGGTCATGTGCCGGTTTCCACGCCATTGATGTGGACTCAGGAAACAACTATGACATCTACATCCCAGTCCATGTGAGTGGGGAAGGGTATCTGGAACCTGGGCCCCACTGTTGCCCTGCCCCTGTCAGCGACCCTGTTTCTCCTTGATCCACAGATCCAGTCTCAGATCACCCCGCATGCCATCGTCTTTTTACCCAACACAGATGGGATGGAGATGCTTCTCTGCTACGAGGATGAGGGTGTCTATGTCAACACCTATGGGCGCATCATCAAGGATGTTGTCTTGCAGTGGGGGGAGATGCCCACCTCTGTCGGTGAGCTTGGGGGCGTCATCCGAGCTCTGGGGTTTCAGCACCAGGGAAGGCGCTCAGATGCACTGATACGGGATGAGGGATGTCTGGCTGTGTAACAGCACCTGTGCAGAGGATCTCAGTGTAGGAGTAGATTGCAAACCAAAGGTGGATCAGCAACTAATGTGCCTGCAAAAAAGGCATATGCAATTTTAGGCTCCCTCAATTTAAATGTAGTTTCCAAATCCCAGGAAGTAATGTTTCTGTTTTATTCTGCCCTGATCAGACCCCCCTTTGAGTCCTGAGCACCATAACCGTAAAGGATTTGGAAAAATGGATGTGTTCAGAAAAGAGCCAAGGGGCTCAGGAGACAAAACCTCAGAAGATGGAAGTAGCTGGGCGTGTTTTAGCCTCGAGATAAGACTGGGGGTGGGGGGTGGGAACAGGAGGAGGAGGCTGTGCAGAAGGACATCAAGGCTTCTTTGGTCCCGTCGTGTATTTTTTTTAATTGACTGATATATTGGGCACCTCAGTGCCATAGAATAATGCATTTTAAAAGCAAACAAAGAAACAGTCAAGATCATCAGCATTAACAGCCCATGTCAGGGGAACCACAACCATAGATACAAACATCAGTCAGACTCAGAGATGAGTCACAGCCTCAGGGTCAAGGTCTGCAGTTTTTGGTGAGTGCGGACTGGGTTCCAGAGACCAGGATGTAGAATCGGGGTTGAAGTTAAAGGAAGACAGATGCAGTTGGGCAGTTGCAGCGCCCCGCTATCAGGTGGTCACCATTGGTGACCTTCCCTGCCAGCTTCCCCAGAAAGTCAGTGGGGAAGCTGGCAGAGAAGGTTGCAAGTCGCTGGGGTACGTCTCCCCCACCTGCGCATCCCCCCCCAGCCTTTCTGCGCTTGCGCTGGGCCAGCCACTCGCACCCCCTGCGCATCCCTCACACCCTCGCCGGGTCTCTCTCACCCCCCCACACCCTCCCAAACCTCACCATGCCTCCCTCACACCCTCCCTGGCCCTTGCACGTGTATAACATACTTGAAATAAAAAACCCTAACCGATTATGTAAAAGCTATATGGTAAAAAAACAAACAAACCAAGGAAACTATACTGAATTACTTAGGGGAAAAAGAGGAAAATAAGATTTTAAAAATCTGGAAGTCACAAAACCTCTTTTAAAAAGACAGAGAACAACTAACAACTCAAAACACATGAATTACTTTTAATTCAAAACATCTAGATTAAATCTTTTTTGTATTTATGCATACGTTTACAAGCTATTTAAAGATAAGTACATACGAGGCTATTAAAAATCATGTAACTTTCTTCAATTTCATCATGATGATTCAGTTTTTAAGCAGTGAATTGAACCCCAACCAAACTAAATCATACTGTTGAGCGTTGCCACTAATTCAAAGTCTGAGAGCTGATAATTTTATTAAACCGACCCTAGGAGCCCAGGACGCAAGCACTCTTCCGTAAGTCCACAATCCACTGTTTTGCAACCGTCCAGGCTAGACAGACACAAAGCTATCCCTAGACTGAACACTTCCAGATTGTGGGGATATAGTTATAGCACAACATTTAATCCTTAACTGGCCTGCAAGAGCCTGGTTCGCTCTCTAGGCGATGAGGACCGACAAGCAGGCCGACCCGTGATCTGTCCCAAAGTTCCCTTGAACGTGTTGGTCTCTGCGGCGAGACGGAGGGAGAGCCAGCCTTTTTTCATCCTCCTCTGTGGGGTCCGAGAGACCCTGGAGAGAATTTCTGGCTGAACTAAATAATTCTCCGGGTCCTCAGTGTTTTACTCGGACCCCACTTTCAGTGTCTGACACAGCCAGCGTCACAGATTCGTGTCTGCTGGCGCCTGAGGTTGGAGCCTTGCATCCCTGCCGCTTGACACCCTTTCGTGAAGCCAGGCCGCCTTCTTGCCAGCAAAGCCCTTAAAATCTTAGCATCAGCACTGGACAGAGATGCCGGCCACAGCCTGGCTGCCGGTAACATCCATTCCAACTTTCAAAGTGGCGATGATCCCGGCCCATCGTACGAAGCCGTCCAGCCTTTGTTTCCATGGAAAGCCCAACAGAGAACACCGTTCCGGGGTTATCCTGTCCGGCTGGCCTTTCCAGATTTCCTGCGTCTGCAGTCCCGTAGATGCCCTGCGGTGCTCCGCTGAACCGCCTGACCATTCTGCAGGAATTTCCAAAATATTTATTACATTTAAAAAAGCATCTCTCTGCTCACCACGCTAGGTTCACATAAAATATACACTGATCTCCTATCAAAAGCATTAATTCACTTCGTTGCAACTCTAAGCCAACATTTTCCCGGGTTTTCTTGCTCCGTTTCCACCACGCTGGTTTCGTTCCATGTCCAAAGCCCAAGAGATCTGAAAGCATGAAATGTTTCCCAATGTTCTTCTCTTTCGAATTTAAGTTTTCTGCATTGTGATTTGCACGCCTTTTTCAGCCAGGAGGCCCAAGAGCAATGTATCCTGAACCCAAATTAGTTAAACCTCTGTTTACTTGGGAAAACTTGTCTCTCTCTCTCTCTCTCTCTCTCTGGCTGTTCCCCAAACTGTGACTCTTCCAGCAAGGAAGAATTAAATTAGCTTCTCCTGCTGATCAGGGTACTTTTGCCCAAACTCGGGGACTCTTCCCTGGGCTGTGGATGGTGCCCCCCAGCCCGTACCCCAATGCAAGGGCCCCCTCTTCCTTGGGGAGGAGACGGCACGGGGGGTCCCCCGGAGGCCCGCCTGTTCTGCAGGGGTCCCGGTCTTTGCCTTGGTGTGACTTCAAGCCGCAGAGGCAGAGCAGAGAGGAAGCCGCTCGGCCGCAGAGCCAAAAGATGCCGCCCTTTTCTCTCTAGCGTACATCTGCTCCAATCAGATCATGGGCTGGGGCGAAAAAGCCATCGAAATCCGCTCGGTGGAGACGGGGCACCTGGACGGCGTCTTCATGCACAAGCGGGCCCAGCGGCTGAAGTTCCTGTGTGAACGGAACGACAAGGTAGCCAGGGGGGCCGGGCCCGTTCAGGCACAAGGGAGGAGTCGGGTGCTTGGGGCGCCTGGCCGGGGATGGGGGTGGGCGTGCCAGCCCAGCCCAGCCCAGCCGGGGGACTTGGTCTTCCTCTGGCGCCAGGCCGGGCTCTTCCTCCTCCCCCCGGGCCCACCTGCCCTTGCCTTTCCCTCCCACAGGTGTTCTTTGCCTCGGTGCGCTCGGGCGGCAGCAGCCAGGTCTACTTCATGACGCTGAACAGGAACTGCATCATGAACTGGTGAAGGGGGCACTCGCTCGTCCTGCACCAGGCCAGAGGAGCGCCCTGCCCAGCTCCAGTGGGGAGTCGCCGGGAGGGAAGCTGGGTGGGCCGTCCCAGCGGCCCTTGGGAGGGCAAGGCTTGTGGGGGAGGAGCCCCCTCCTGACTGAGCCCCCGTGTCCCCCCCCCCGGTGCCTCCCCCTCCTACTGGCTGTCTGAACTGGAGCAAGACCGCCCCTCATGCCAGCTGCACGGAGGGGGAGGAGGAGAGGAACTGCACCCCCTCCGCGCCCCCTCCTGCTTGCACTCATGCCCACTCAGCCTTCTTCCACCTGTGGTGATCTGGGCACCATGGTCCCCAGCGGCCTTTCTTCCTGGGGCTCTCTGGAGTCCTTGGGGGGGGCTGTCCTCTGGGGACCGGGGGCTGTTCCTCCTCCCCCGGCCCCCAGCTTTGGGCTCAACATGGATGCATATCAGAATTCTCTCCCACCCAACCAAGAGGGGAGCTGTGTATATTTTGCTTTAATTATTCTTTTGTAATGGCAATTTAAGTAATTAACTAATGAAGCACTTTAATGGCCCAGCTCATCAGGGTGGGCACGGGGTACCCTCAGAGGCCTGGGCCATGGTCCCTGCCCCTGCTCCCGCTAGGCCTGGGATGGGGTGGGTCTTTCCTTCTCCCAGGCAGGAGAGGGAAGCGTTTCGGCTCTTGTCCTCCTCCTGCTGCCCCCCTGCCCCGTCCTCCATTTTGGCTAGGCTTGGGGTGCTTCCACAGGGCTTACTCTGGTGATCCGCTGGTGCAGACGCAGGCCGGGAAAAGGCTCCCGTTTGCAACTCTTCTTGATTTCTTGTGCAGTTTGCTTGCATTTGTATATAATCCCCTCCCCAACTTCTCTGTGGAAAAAGGGAGCTGCCCCACCCTCCAGGAATCAGTGGTGGCCTTGGCGTTTCATCTCTTGATAAAAGAACCAAAATCTGTGACTCCGCCTGTCTGGTTGTAGCTCCTTTTTGCGCTGCGAGGGCCCAGGAGGGATGTTTCTGCCAGCCCCAGGAAGGCCGGTCTTGGCTTCTGATGGTGGTTGGCTTCTCGAGGCAGGGCGAGAGGTCTGAACGGGGCCGAAGCCAGAAGGAAAGGCTTTTTTGGCCTTGTGGGAAAGCCGCCGTGCCGTGCCGGGGGGAGCTCTGCTGCCCCTTGAGCAGGGGGGTCGCTGTTGGCCCTGTGATGAAAGCATGATGGGGGGGGAGATGCAGAAATGTGGGTGGCTCTGGCAGAAGAGGAGGCAGGAGGCTGGCTCTCTTTAACCTTCCGCCACCCTCGGAATGCCAGCTGACCAAAAACTCAATTTCCCTTCTGGCAACGTTAACTGAAACTGCAGCAGCGCCTGGGCCCAAAATGTAAGCGAGGTGAGGCAAACTGCAATTTCTCTGCATGGGCACGGCATCGCAGACACCACTGGGTCAGAAGAAGCAAATGCAGGCAGATGGTTCTTGCAAGACGAGCTGGTTTTATTTCAGCATGGATGCCAAGGAAGAGCAGCCTGCCGCCCCTCCCGCCTCCCAGCTGCACTAGAGGGACGTCTACTGTCCCTAGAGGGCCCAAGGGGACCTTCCGGCCGGGCCCTTCGGCCGCGCTGGGCAGAGTTACCCAGCCTTCGGTGGGTGAACGTGCCCCTGGGTCGGGGGGCGCTTCCTTTCTCCCACGCGGCGATGGGAAAGCGGCGGCCGCCCTTCGCCGAGCGTGGGGCTCAGCGCGGGGGTGGGGGCGGCGGCCGCTCGCTGCGCCAGGGGCTCCGAGCGAGGCGCCCGCTGACTTCTCATTCCCGCCGGTCTCCAACGGGGTGCCCGGAGGACCTCGGCCGGCCCGGGGCCCCGGCATCCTCGGGGGGAGAGCGCCCTCTAGCGGCGGCGGGGGTGCGCGCCAGCGCGCGCGTCTTCCTGCGGGCTCCTGAAAGAAACGGAGGCGGCGGGGAGGGGAGGGGTCGGGCCGGGCCGTGACGGCCTCGCGGGCGCCCGGGGCGGGGGGCTGCTGGTCTCGGCAGGAGCCTCCTCGGCGGGCAGGCGCGTCTCTGCGCTGGGCAGACGCGGGCGGCGGCGGCGGCGGCGGCTGCCTTCTTCCTCCGAGGCGGAAAGGTCGGGGCGGACGGGGATCCTGCAGAGGCCGGCGACAGCGGGGCAACTTCCTCCGAGAGCGCCGAGGAGAGGACACGGGCCGACGCGCGCCCCGAAGCCGTCAGCCGGGGTCGCGGAGGGCGCCCTCCCGCAGGCAGCTGCATCCCGGGCCGCCGAGCGCCGCCTTCCGCAGAGGCGCCGGACGGGGAGCGCGCGCCCGGCTACGCGGCGGCGCTGCCGACGTCTCCAGCCCTGAAGCGCTCCCCCGAGGCTGCGGGGCCGGGGGCTCGCGCGGCTCCAGGGCTGCGCCCGCGCGCCCGCCGTGTCGGGAAGCTCCCGGGCGCGGTGCGAACTGATCCGCAGACGGGAGGCGCGGGACGCGCCGCTCCTCCTCTGGACCTGCTGCTGTTCCGGGGGAGGAAGAGGCTGGCGCAGCCCGGCCCCCCGCGCGCCCCCCGCTGCCTCTTCCGGAAAAGGGCCCGCCACCCCGGGATGCAGATCAGCGTGGCCGGAGGGGGGCCGGACTCTTCCGGGGCTGTGGGGAGGGAGAGCCCATCCGGTGCAGCAGACAGGGCGCCGGCCTGAAGATCAGGAGGCTGTGAGTTCTAGTCCTGCCTTAGGCACGAAAGCCGGCTGGGTGGCTTGGGGCCAGTCCCTCTCTCAGCCCGACCCACCTCACAGGGCTGTTCTTGCAGGGACAATAGGCGGCGGGAGCGTTACGTATGCTGTCTTCAATTGGCTAAAATAAGACGGGACGTAAATCTAATCATAGTAATAATGGGGGGGGGGCATTTGCGGGATTCGTGGGACCAAGAACTGCCAGAACTGCCGCTAAGGCCACTTGACTGGGTTCAGCGTGCTGGGAAGAGGAACTGGGTGTCTCCCTCACGTGCATTCAGCAGTCCATTTGGATCTGACCACCTGGTCAAGCGCTTGGGGATGGGCCTCTGCGGTTGGCTTTTCCCGGGTAGAATGAGCCACGGTCTTCGGGCCCTGCGCCCTCCTGTAGTCGCTCAACCTGCATCTGGAGTCGGTCGTCCCCTGCCCCTGTTGGACTGAATCCCCACTGACTGCAAGCAGCCTGGCAATAGGAGGGAAGGTGGAACTGCAGATCCACAGCCAGAGGGCCGCAGCCCCCCCCCCCCATGTCTCAAGCAAACTTGGCCCTTTTTCTGGATGGACCCTTAGGCCTTCCGATCATCCGGGTCTCTGAACTGCTTGGCCCTTATAAGGAGGCCGCAGCGTATTTTACTCTCACGGCCCCGAAGGTGTCCCTTCCTCGGTCCAAGCTGTAGGACGAGTGGCTGCCCTGCCTCTGCTCCCAGGGCCATTCTCCAGCAGGCCCTGGCAGGCTGACGAGGAGCCAGGCGACGTGGCGGGAAGGGGCAATCCTGAACTTCTTGCAAACACGATAGATCCGGGGCCCCGTTGTAAGACTTGGGACTTCAGCGGTCTGCAGCTGCCGTTCTTTCAGGGTGACTCTCTGCCCTTGCTGGTATCTGGCCAGTCGTGCCCCGGGGGCTCCTTGCAGGGCTGGACAGTACCAGCTCAGGTACAGCCACCCCAGGCAGCAGAGCACCGCCAGGGCCGGCAGGGCCACGAGTGCCAGGCAGGCGATGTACAGAGTCAGACGCAGAAGGCAGCAATAACCAGCCAGCCAGTTTGCTGGGGTCCCTTTACGAGTGGCCACGCCAAGAACCCTGACGGGCAGGGCAGGGCAGAGACAGTGACCAGAGGGCTTGGAGGAAGCTGGTGGAGAAAAGACATGGGTGGAAGCAGGAGTAGAAATTGTGGGTGAGCTTCTGCCATGAGCGCTTGAGGGGACAAGGCTTCCAAGAGTGCTCGCAATGTGCCCGGTCACAGTCATTGTTGGGGGTGGTGTACTCTGGGAAACAGGTGCCGTGGGCGTCAGGGTGGTGGTTCTGTGAGCAAAAGTGGGGGAAGGGGTTGCAGTTGGTGTGGTAGGGACACTGAAGGTTTTGGATGGGGTGGTTGGGAGGGTGGTGGTGGAGGAGGCTGGTGTCACTGTGGTTAGAGGTCGCAGTTTAGAGGGCGGAGTTGAGTTAGAGGTTGCAGCTGACCTCCCCACAATGACACCAGTGGTGGAAAGGTTAAAAGCAGCAACGGCTGGGGTTGTAGTGAGAACATTAATAGCGGTTGATGGAACATGACTGGTGGTTGTGCGAGCGTATGTGGTTGTGGAGCTAAATGCTGGCGTGCTTGTGGCGATTGTGGGAGAAGCACCAGTTGTGGTGATGGCTCTGCTCGGGCTGTGTGAGGAGAGGCTGGAAGGTGCAGGGGACAACGCAGTCCGGGGGACAACAGCAGCAGACTTCGAAGTGGAAGGAGTGGGAGCGAGAGTCTGAGGATCGTCTGCATCGTCTTCTCCGCCGTCTGCCTCTTCACCGTCTCCACGTTGCCTGCAGACAGCTTGGAAATGCATGACAGGCCGGCCCTTCTCCTTGTGTGGCTCGTGGCACTGGACGCTCTCTGGGTCATTCTCCGTGACCACCTTCTCGGAGCCATCCTCCTGCACAGACGTGCGAGTATACACGCTGATCTCATTCTCGATGATCCAGTCCCGCAGGTACAGCAGCTGGCAGTCGCACAGCCAGGGGTTCCCGGCCAGGTAGACGTACGCGTACGCAGCCTCCTCGGAAAAGAAGCCAGCTGGCACGCGCCGCAGCCGGTTCCTTTCCAGGCGCAGGATCTCCAGGTTGGGCAGCTCCGCCAGCAGGTCCGGGGGCAGCCCCTCCAGGAGGTTCTCCGACAGGTCCAGGTCCCTCAGTTCCCCCAGGCCCTGGAAGGCTCCCGCGGGCAGGCGCCGCAGGCGGTTGCCTTGGAGCTCCAGGTCCCGCAGCTGCCCCAGGTCGCGGAAGCCCCCCTCGGGCACACGGGAGATGTTGTTGTGCCCCAGGGCCAGGCGCTTCAGGCTGGGCAGTCCCCGGAAGTCCGGCAGGCTCCCCAGGCTGTTGTGGGACAGGAGCAGCTGCTGGAGTTTGGGCAGCGGTGCGCTGGCCTCCAGGGCTTCCAGGCTGTTGTTGGACAGGTCCAGCTCGCTCAGCTGCTGCAGGTGCTGGAAGGAAGCCATGGTGACCCGGGCCAGGGAGTTGGAGCCAAGCAGCAGGATCCCCGTGTCCTTGGGCAGCCCGGCGGGGATGCCGAGCAGCCCCTTGCCCACACAGCTCACCTGGAGCAGATCCTTGATCTTGTTCATCTCGGATTCGCAGTGCTCGGGGGGGGTGGGGGGCACGGCTGCTGCCACAGCAACACAGAGAGCCAGGAGGAGGGGGGCCAGGAAACCCTGCAGCATCTGTCGGAAAGAGGCCACACAGAGGGTCTGAGGGTAAGCATGCAAACCATGGCTATTTAGAGACTTGGGTGACTCAGGATGGGTATTGTTCTGACCTTGAAGCTTGCGTCCATGTCCCTCTGGCCAAAGGCCTGGCGAATGAGGACCTCTGGGGCCTGGTGAAAAGCCCAGGAGGAGAAGGGCTGCGTAGAATTGCCAAGGAAGGAGCTGCCCATGTTCCACCTTGGAGAAGACCCTTTACAGGCCTTTCGGGAAGGGGAGCAACTCCTAGGAAATTGCTGAGCCTCAGCACCTCCCATGGAGCCCAAAACAGAGAGGCAGTGGGTCTTCTAAGACTAACAAGCTCAGCCCCTCTCAGTCTACAAGGATCCTGAAGGCATCTTTACATCAACCCATCCTTGGTTGCAAACGGTTGTTAATGGCAGCCCCCTGTGGCTGGTCTTACTGTTGCTTTTCCAGGCAGCGGCGGGGTCCAGGAGGCCCAACAACTCTCTTTATTAGCATTATAAACTTAGGCTTTGGGCACGGCGGGGCAGGGCGGGGTGGGGCAGGGGGAGCAGCAGAAAAGCGAGAGGTCTGTTCTTAACAGAGCATCTCCTGCCATGGTCCCTTATGGCAGCCCCCATTTTTCTTGCTGCCCCTCTGAGAGGGGCACACAGCCTTCTCTGCTACTCTCCACACTGAAAATATCAGACCCACAGCCCTCAAGTTGGTGTTGACTCTTAATGACCATCAAGATTGACTTTCTCCAGGAATCCACCTTAATCATAACCATTAATTTTAATAAAAGTTTGATGGAGGTTTGGATGTAACTAAAACAGATTCCACTGCTGATACTAATTCAGGAGTTTTAGACACAGCCAATGCATCTGGGTCCAATTGTGAATTAATTGACTATACTGTCGTTTTGCAGCGCTAACTAGTTTAGATTCTACAACTTCCAAAAATATCTTGCAGCCTTCAGTGCAGGAAATGCAGCAAAGCTATGGCTAAAAAGGGAGCTGTGACATCAAAACAGTTGCTAGATAAGCCTCATTAGGCCCATCGTGGATTCTGAACGCCTGCATTCAGTATCTATCAGAACGGAGTACAGACACCGCGCTGGTGCGTCCTCTGCATCCCTTTCTGCAAGTGCTGGGCGTCGGGGCCTGGACAGGCCCAATGCCCAGTAGAGTGTTTGAGCCCATAGAATAATGTCTGGCTCCTTGCATCTGGGGATCCCCAAGTAGGATGAAACTGGCTCTGTAGTGCCTGCCTCCTGGTAATCAAGGCAGCTATATTCCCAAAAGGAAGCTAGGATCAAATATAGGCCACATAAAAAGCTGAACTTCTACAAAAACAGATCTCCCGTCTTTACAGGAAAACTAAGTAAAGCAAATCGAGGGGAATTGGCCTCACCATAAAGAAGTTATTAATAGCTTAGCAACCTGATTAAACAAGTTAGATGTGGTTTAATACGTCAGAGGAATATCTTTAAATAAACATTTTGCTCACGAAATGATATTAATTTTATCTTTCCCCATGAGCAAGGTGGAATTTTAAACTACCTATTTACTTAGATTTTCATTTGTGATTAAAAAAACTGGTAAATGCAAAGCCACATGTGAGGAAAGTTTATGTGAAATAATTATTCTCCCCCAAAAACAGTGTCCTTGGGCAGCACCGGATAGCCAATTCCATTGACAATAGCCTCTGCAAGTGAAGGGGGGGAACAGTCAGCAGAAATAAGATCTCTGAGGTGCTGGCTGCAATTCAGAGCACAGACTCCTTGCGGGTTGTAACTTAAACTAAGGAAAACAAATAAAATAACCAGACTAATAAAGCACAACCTCAGCACTGCTCTGCATGATTATGTGGCGAAGGTATAGATTTACTGATTGGATTAGATCAACAGAAAGAGTCCAGGCTGAAATTTGAGGCCCCCTTAAGACAAGGCCAGTGAGAGAAGGAAAAGCAAAAGGCGTTTGGCACCCCAAGCCTGTAGCCCTCCCTGCCAGACAGGAATGCTCCAGGCCGTCTGATGTGCCCACGGAAGTATTGTGTGGTGACCAGAAAGCAAAGTTAGGACAGAACTTGGCGCAACGGTTCCAGTGGTTCAAAGTAGGGAAAGGAGCCTATATTTATTTAAGCTATACACAGAATGTATAGTGAGAAATGCTGGACTAGAAGAAATGGAAGTTGGAATTAATTAACTGCTGAGAGAAACACCCACGGACTCAGCTATGGCGACGATGCCACTTTGACGGCTGGAAGAGAAGACTTAAGGAATCTCTTGCCGAAGGGGAGACCAGGGAGTGCGAAGCTGGTCTGCTGCTCGGTGTTAATAAACTAAGATTGTGTCGAAAGGCAACAGGCAGAGGAGCAGCTGAAGTAGGAACAGGCGTTATCTTTCCCGGCTGAGACGTTCACAGGGGTGGTGGCTGCGGCTGTAAAACAAAGCAGCACCTGCCGCTAGGGAGGAGGTCGTGACACATCTGGACAAAAGGTCGGTGTGCAGAAACATCAGAATCACCGCAGAGGCCTGCATCGTCAAGGCCACCATTTTCCCAGTTGTAGCAGGGCCATCAGGCCGAACAAACAAACAAACAAGAAAAGGATGCCTTTGAACTGTGGTGCTGGAGAAGACGGAGAAGATCTTGATCTGAAAGAAGGCCGGGTCATTCGGGACCGGATGAAGAAAACCAGCGTGCTTGCAGGAAGTGTAAACAATGAAGCTCCAGCTTAGACATTTTGCACATGTAATGTGAAGGCAAGAGAGCCATGGAGAAGATGCTGTTGCTTGGGAAAATTTAGGGCAACCGGAAAAGGCTGCCAGAAGACAAGGCGGCTCCAAGAAGCTGCCCCCGAGAGAACTTCCCGCTGGCTAAAGGATGCATCTGGCCACTGAGTGTCAGAAGCCACCACCTGACTGAACCCCCACCATTATTCTGAACTACTTAAGGAATGCGAGAAAAAGGTATTACTGATTTCAACAGAGACTTTAGAACCTACAAGAGCAAATGGTACTTATGCCAGTTGAGTGCTGAGAAAGTTCCTAGCTTCTGGATCATCCCCATCCACGCTGATGTAAAAGAGAAAACCTTTGTGCCCGTCTCAAGCCACTGCCATTCCAGAAGCCTCTCAGGCTTGGCTCAGCCACCGCTTAAAGACCGGAGTGGAAGGTGAGCCGCCGAAGGTGCCCACCCGTGAGCAGATGCCTCTGCCCAGTAGAGCCAGCAGAATGCCTGGGAAGCCGCAGGCCCCCCGGGAGCCTCCCAGGGTCTTCAGCCAGAGCGGCCGGAGCTCTCTGGGCTTCTGGTTTCTCCACGGAGAGCCAGGGCGATCCCAGCCAAGGGAGGGACAAGGAGACCCACGCGGGTCCCCTGCTGGCGCCGTGAAGCTCTGAGAAGAGAAGAGGCTTTGAGCTCAGATTCAAGGTCACCACGAGGAGAGGAAGAGGATCTGCAGTTGTACAAAGTTGCTAAGTTGAGTTGCCTCAGTTCAGTCCCACCAAGCCCCAAAGCTTTCTGGCTTGCTTGGCATCTGGTCTGAGGAACTCAGAGTCTTTTTTCTGGCTTCAGTGGCTTATTTTTGCCTCCCTGAACCAACACTGCCGCCCTCCGCTTTTCTACTTCAGCCCAAAGAGAAGCCTACCTTGCCGGGCAGGCGTTCTCCCCCTTGCCACGCTCCTTCACGCAGAATCCTACCTTGCTGCGATGCTCCTGAGTTGCACACTTGCTGGCGCTCCAGGCCCAGGTCGCAGTTCAGCTGGCTGCAGCTGAGCCTCCTCCTGTTTCAGGGTCCTTTGGGGACAGTCGTCTGGGTTTAAGGGGCTTTCAAAGAGGGCCAAACGCCCGAGGGTGGCAGCCCGGCCGGCAGAGACCTGGAGCCAGGGGAGGCCTTACGCGGTCACAGGGCCACAGGAGCTGGGAGCCTTGGCCCTCTAGCAGCAGGTCGGTGGTCCTCCTCTCCTAGCCACAGTGGTGGTGTGGATGTGAGGTCCTGTCCTCCTGTAGAAGCCAGATAAAGGCCAGCTGCTAACGGGGGGTGGGGGTGGGAGATGGGGCTTTATCTGTCTGCCCAGATGGAGCCCTGGGAGGAAGAGCCTGGCCAGTCTTCCAGCCCTTCCTTGATCCCTCTCCCGCCCCCACCCTGCTGCCACCAGAGCCAGGCTCCCGGGCCCACAAGCAGGCGGTGGGGATTCAAAGGGCTGCCTTGGGGGAGACTCTGGGCCCGGGGGGTTTCCCTTGAAATAAGTGCAGCCCAGAAGGAGAACCCCCAAGCAGAGGTGCAGAGCTTCCGGGATTCAGAGTTCCCAGCAAAAGGCAGATGATTTCCATCGATCCATTGAGAAGAGATCTCTCCCTGGATCAGGCCTTGGGGTCCTGGTGAGTTTGGCAAGGAGGAAGCTCTCTGTTCTCTGGCAGAGGGGATCCCCCATCTCCTTGCTTCCTCCTGGGCCCCCAAGACATTAGGAAGCCCCCAGACGGGGCTGGCTTCATCCGTGTGCGTAACCAGGTCCCGGGGCCAAGCTGCTGCTGCTTCAGGCTCCGCCATCCCGCGAATCCCGCCCCTTGGACCGCGATGTGCCATGCAGTGCGTGAACGCAAATGGCCAGGATCAGCATCTCTTGCAAACCCAGCCCGCCTGCAGCGAGACAGCATTGCTTGCTTCTACCAGCCACTCCCCCTGACTCCCCAGTTGCTAGAAGGGATGGATGGTTGGGGTGGCAGAGCTGCTGACAGGTTGCAGGGCTGCATGTTGGAGATGAGTTGCTGGGGGGGCGGGAGGGGGAGCTTATGCCTCCATGTCTCTAGTCCTCGGTCAGTGCCACTGACCTGGTGCTCGGTGCAGATTGGACTAGAGGGGCTGATGTCCGATCTTTCCTGAGACGTGGGCCCTCACTTTGCTTTCAGCTTCACGCCATTTCAGGCTCCCGGTGGCCTTGAGCCCACCCTTGGCCAGCTCTTGGGGGGGGAAGGGGCCGGGGGGCTCACAGGCCGCCCTCTCCTGCAGGTCTGTGGCCGGCCCGCCTGAGGGCGGCTCCTGGCCAGCTGCTGCCTCCCCAGGCTGTCCCGAGCCAGGGAGCCCTGGCTGCGGGGGGCAGGGGCCAGCAGGGAGTCCCGCCTTTGAGGGGCAGCTCTCAGCAGCAAACCCACAAGTTATTCGAGGCCAGTCAGGTGGCATGCGGAGAGTGGAGCATCTCCCCCCGTCCCCCAGCTGCTCCGACAGGCACGCCAAGCATGTGCCAACAGGTGCACGAGAGCTTGGGAAGCAAATGTCTCTGATGCTGGGGGGAGGATATCCGGTGCCCCCTCCCCCTGCAGCCGGGAGCAACTCAAAATAACTCTCCCCCCCAGCAAAGCCAGTCTCTGCAGGCGCACCATGAAGGCCATCAGCAGCCTGGGCCGAAACCTCTGGATGGGGCTTCTTCTCTGCGGGGCAGCCCTTGGTAGGGAGTGGGGCAACAAGGGCTTGGCTGTTTGGGGCAGCTGTTCCCCGGGGCCTAATCCTGCCCCCCATCCCTCCCCCAGGGTCTCCGGAGGGAAACAAAGAGCTCCAGCTCTTCAACCGCCTTTTCGCCAACTACGACAAGTCCAGGTGGCCGGTGCGCAGGGTGGGCGAAGTGCTTCAGATCTCCGTGAAGCTGACCCTCACCAACCTCATCTCACTGGTAGGGAGGCCGCCTTTCCCCAGCTGTCAGCCTGGCTTTCCTCCAGTGCTCCCCAGAGGGAAGGGGAGGACGGTGGCAGTGCCCCTTCAGGGCCTCAGGAGAGCTGGGGATCGCTGCCAACGGGTCTGCTGTCCCTCCCTCCCTCCCTCCCTCCCTCCCTTCCAGAACGCCAAAGAGGAGACCCTGACCACCAACGTCTGGATCACTCAGGCAAGGACCGGCCTGGGACTCTGCGCCTGCCACATGCTGGACGACCAGCCGCTTTTGGGGCTCCCCGCAGGGGCTTCGGCTTGTCACTGTCCCCCTGCCCTGCTGCGGTGGCGTTTCCACCCCTCCCATCCAGGCAGCGTTGGCACCAGACCTTCCCAGAAAAGGTGCCCCTGCCAGGCCTTGGGAGCAGCCCCCAAGCGGTGGATTTCTGCCTCACCCGCAGCCCCACCCCACCAGCTGGAAGCCCTGGACACGGCAGAGGGACGGCGGGTTCTCCCAGGTTAACTGCCTTGCCGGGCGCATCATCTCGCCCTTCTTTCCCGCATGGCTCCAGCAATGGGTAGACTATCGGCTGAACTTTAGCAGCGAGGAGTACAACAAAGCGCTCCGGGTCCCGTCTGGCCTGGTGTGGCTGCCGGACATCGTCCTGGAGAACAAGTGAGTGGGGGCCAGGGGTTGGCTGTCGAAGGCGGGCCTCCTCCTCCTCCTAACGCTCCCCTCTCCCCTCAGCATTGACGGCAACTTTGATGTGGCCTATTCTGCCAATGTCCTGATCTTCCCTGGGGGAAACATGTATTGGCTGCCCCCCGCCATCTATCGCAGCTCCTGCCCCATCGAGGTCACCTTCTTCCCTTTCGACTGGCAAAACTGTTCCCTCATTTTCCGGTGGGTAAGAGTTGCTGCTTCTGGGGGTAGCCTGGCCCAGGGTGGCCGTGGTGCTCTGATGGGGGGGCGGGGGACATTGCTGCAGAGGCAGGTTGGCACCCGGGTATCCTTCCTGCAGCCATGGGATGCTGAAGGAGTAGCCCCCCGGGGGGGAGGCCTGGTCTTTCTCAGCCCTGTCTTCTGCCTCCCCAGGTCCAAAACGCACAACGCCAAAGAAGTAGAACTCCAGTACGGACTTGATGACAACACCCAAGAACCTGTGAAGGAGGTCGTCATTGACCGAAAGGCTTTCACAGGTAGCCGGGGAGGGGGCTCGCATGCTCGCTCGCCCAGGAAGCAGGGCCTGAGGCTCCCCAGCGCTGGCCTTGGCGACCGGGGCCTCTGGGGAACCCAGGCTCAGAGCTGCCAGCTGGAATGCCAGGTGGGCCTTTGTTTCAGAGAACGGGGAGTGGGCCATCTGGCACCGCCCGGCCCGCCTCGTCCTGGCCCCCATGCCTGGGCTCGAGGCTCCTGGCTTCTCCGAGATTCACTACTTCCTCATCATTCAGCGCAAGCCTCTCTTCTATGTCATCAACATCATTGTGCCTTGTGTCCTGATCTCCTCCCTGGTGGTCCTGGTCTACTTCCTGCCTGCCCAGGGTGAGGGGCTGCTGCCGCTGCCGCTGCACAGTGGCTGGGGCACCTGGACTGGAAGGCAGGGCTGCTGGGGGTGGGGATGGGTGGGGTAGGGTGGGGAGAGCAACTCGTGGAGGGCACTGGGGGGCCCGGGGCAGCCTGTCAGTTCTCGCCAACGGGATTCCTGCCTGGCAGCCGGAGGGCAGAAGTGCACCATCAGCATCTCGGTCCTGCTGGCCCAGACTGTCTTCCTCTTCCTGATTGCCCAGAAAGTGCCTGAGACGTCACTCAGCGTCCCCCTCATCGGCAAGTGAGTGGTCACCGGAGCATTGGCGGGTGGGGCCGGGGCAATGGCTTGGCCCGTCCTGTCACCTCTCTCCTTCTGATGGCAGGTACCTGCTCTTTGTGATGACGGTGGCCACGCTGATCGTCATGAACTGCGTTGTGGTGTTGAATGTCTCTCTGCGCAGCCCCAGCACCCACCTCATGTCCCCGAACCTCAAACACGTGAGGAGGGAGCTCAGGGCCAGGGCCAGGGCCAGGGAGGGTGTCCCTTACTTGTCCAAGGGCAGAAAATGAGGCCAGCATGGTGTGGCTGGAGCCAAGGGCAAGGCGGGTGCAGATACAGACACCTGCTCTAAACCTTGCGCATCGGTGCTGAGGGATGCGGTAGAAACCTTCAAGGTTGTTCCACTTCCTAAGGCCTAAGTAACAACCCTTTCAGATTTCAACACTCCAGAGCAGAATACGGCAGCCCCTCAAAGGTTGAGTCCGGCTAGACGACCTTGCCCGAGGGGGCCGTCTCCTCTCCATGGGAGGTCATCAGAAAGTCCCAGGCAGCAGAAGGAAGGCAGAAAGGCGAAATCCGCCAGGGCCTGCAGGCACCCCCCATCACACGGTCCCTCCCAGGGGGCAGGAAGGAAGAAAGGGAAGGAAAGGCAGGAGATGTGGAAAGGAAAGGCGTTCCACCAAGAAGGCAGGCTCAGCGACTTGCTCTTGGTTTTCACCCTCCAGGTATAACTGTCAATCATTCGCGCCATTTTCCCCATCAGCTACGACCTCCTTGGTCGTCAGTCGATTGATTTCTAGATCCGTATTCCTTCCTGACATCCACGGCAAATATTTTGGGTTCTCGGCACAGCAGAATGCATGTGCACACAGCCCCAACACGCCACTCACCGCACGGGTTCCTAATAAATCTATCCATAAACACATGAAATAGCCTTGAACGTCAGCAGCAGCTTGAGTTACACCAACCTCCCCTTCCTGTGACTTCAGCGTAGGGTAAGCCGTGAGAAAGCATGCTGAGAAACGCAGCCAACCGGCACGCAGTCGGTAACTATGGAGTAGTGAGAATCCAGTCCTGTACAGTTTAATTGCAAGGCAGTGTAGAAAATGGGCATGTCGGGCTTGGCGGTAATGGCGGTAGGAACAGAGGAGGAGTGAAGACGTGTGGGCCTCTTGACCTCGAAGGTGCCTCTTCCTGTGCCAGTCTTTCCGGTCTGCTCCTCTCCATCAGGTCTTCCTGAAGATCCTTCCACGCTACCTGGGCTCCACCGTAGGACCCGCGGGTGACGAGCCCCAGGACGCCCCCCGCCCTCGCCGACGCAGCTCCTTCTCCATTATGGTCAAGGCCGAGGAGTACATCCTGAAGAAGGCCCGGAGCGAGGTCCTCTTCGAGCACCAGGGGCAGCGACACGGGCTGCAGAGGGCGCCCGATTATGGTGCGGCTTCGGAGCCAGGCGCCCGGTGATCCAGCCCGGGGGTGGGGGGCGGGGTGGGCGGAAGGAGGACAGGTAAATAAGAACCGGGGGGACTCCTCCGGACGTCTCTCCTCCCGCCTGCCTGGCTGCCAGCCAGGGGATGAGGGCGATCTCAGCCGAGAACCAAACTTGGTCTTGCCCTGCCCTGCCATGCCCTCCTGAGGAAAGCAGGCTCTCATTCCTGAGAGGGCACCCGCTCCCGGCCAAGCCCTTGAAATCATACACTTGGCGGGGGGAGGGGGCACCCGGGCCACCTCTGTCTTGCACGGAGGTCTCCGGCTTCCCTGCAAGCTGCCGCCCTTTCTGGCCATGAACAGAACTGAGGCTCCTCAGCCCGAGATCTCTGCCGGCTGCCTCCCACATTGCCTGCTTCCGCAAAGCCCCTCAGCTGCCAAGGAAGAACGGCAACAGCAGAAGGATGAGTAACAGGGCAGCAAGGCCAGGTGGGCAGAAATGCCCCTTACGAATGAGCGACCGGGGCAGCACTGGCATTCCCCAAAAGAGAGACCCAGAAGTGCTCTGCAGCCGGGGGATGTGAGAGAGACGGGATTTGCACTTCCTTGATTTTCGCCAGCCTTTCTTCCCACCCGATCCTCCCCCCAGGTGGGCTGGACGTGCAGATGACCACCGTCTTGTACAAGAACCTATCCAGCCTGGCCCCAGAGATCAAAGAATGCGTGGACGCCTGCAACTTCATCACCAAGAGCACCAAGGACCAGAGCGCTGACGGGGCGGTGAGTCCGCTGATGCCAACTCAAGGAGAAGGTGCCACCGCTCCGTTTCCCCACTGTCCTGACCCCTTCGCTACGTCTCCCCCTTACAGGAGATCGAGAGCTGGATGCTAATTGGGCAGATGATAGACAAGCTGTGCTTCTGGATTGCAATCTTGCTCTTCACCACTGGCACTCTGGCCATCTTTTTCATGGGGCACCTCAACACGGTGCCTGAGGACCCTTTCCCAGGCCAGGAAGACCAGTAGGGCGAGGGGCCCTTTGCAGCCTCACATCACCCTGGCTGGATGCAAAACGAGCTCCCCCGGCTCAGCCTGTGGGACTGCCTGATTCCAGCCCCAACCGCCAAGCAGGCAGAAGGGGGCAGCCAGGGACCCCCAGCAGCTATTTCTACAAAGCTGCTCAGGTACTCCGCGACAGAAGGCTCTGTGTGGCTCCCGGGCTCGCACACGCGTACGCACGCCTGCCTGATGCATTGGAATAAAGGCTGCAGGTCCTCTGAACCGTGTCTGAAGCAGGCTTTCCCCCTCCTTGCGGGTCTTGGCTTGTCGGGTTGGGTGTCTGCACCAGGCCCACAAGGGAGCAGAGCATGGCCGGACCCCCTCTTGGTCCAGTAAGTTTCCTTTTTGGTTATCGCCCCAGCCCCACACCTCTTGGCTTCCCTGCGACAGGAAAGGACTGGACTGGATCGGGCCCAAAGCCTCCCAGCTGTGGCTCACCCTGCCAGCCAGATGCCCAAAAGGGAGGCAAGACAGAGGACTCACGCACGTTGTGTGTCAGGGCACAGAAAAGCTAGGGACCACTTGAAATGGGAATTGTGGAGGGGAGCCTCCATTTCCACTCCTTGGTCTCATCGCATGTTATCACAAAGCCACAGCTGTCGCCACATCTGGTGGGAGCAAAGGCCCGCCTGGGGCCGGACTTCCTTGCCAGATACTGCCAGGAGCCCATCTTCCTCTAAGGGAGCAAATGCTCCCACCCACTGATCGTTAGACCTACAAACCTCCTCTATCGCACTTCCCTTTTCCGGCATAGAAAGCCACGATGCTCATGTGCTGGGATGCAACTTCGCAGCAGCATTGCCTGTGCTGTTCCAGCTTTTCTGCATCCTTCCCCCCACCCAGCAATGCTTCACCTTCTGCTCCAGAAGGAAAGCTGCCTTCACCCCCCACACCCAGCCCACCGGCTGGACTTAGGGTTAGGCTTCAGGGCTGCCATCTGTCTGTGCTCCCTTTGCCCCCGGGGGAACATGGGAGCCTCTGGTTGGTGTGAGCGGCCCCCAGTTTCCCTTCCCCCCCAGTGGGCCCCAAACAACACACTTCCCACAGACGCTGCTGGCCCCCCTCCTCCTGGCTCTCTGTGTTGCTGCGGCAGCAGCCGTGCCCCCCACCCCCCCGAGCACTGCGAACCCGAGATGAACAAGATCAAGGATCTGCTCCAGGTGAGCTGTGTGGGCAAGGGGCTGCTCGGCATCCCCGCCGGGCTGCCCAAGGACACGGGGATCCTGCTGCTTGGCTCCAACTCCCTGGCCCGGGTCGCCATGGCTTCCTTCCAGCACCTGCAGCAGCTGAGCGAGCTGGACCTGTCCAACAACAGCCTGGAAGCCCTGGAGGCCAGCACACCGCTGCCCAAACTCCAGCAGCTGCTCCTGTCCCACAACAGCCTGGGGAGCCTGCCGGACTTCTGGGGACTGCCCGGCCTGAAGCGCCTGGCCCTGGGGCACAACAACATCTCCCGTGTGCCCGAGGGGGGCTTCCGCGACCTGGGGCAGCTGCGGGACCTGGAGCTCCAAGGCAACCGCCTGCGGCGCCTGCCCGCGGGAGCCTTCCAGGGCCTGGGGGGAACTGAGGGACCTGGACCTGTCGGAGAACCTCCTGGAGGGGCTGCCCCCGGACCTGCTGGCGGAGCTGCCCAACCTGGAGATCCTGCGCCTGGAAAGGAACCGGCTGCGGCGCGTGCCAGCTGGCTTCTTTTCCGAGGAGGCTGCGTACGCGTACGTCTACCTGGCCGGGAACCCCCGGCTGTGCGACTGCCAGCTGCTGTACCTGAAGAGAGCCAGCCTGTCACACATTTCTGGGGCCGCTGCCGAAGGGGGGAGAGGGAGGGGAGCACCCCAGCAGCCTCAAAACAGCCCCACGGAACACATCTTCTGAAAGAGGACAGGAAACGGCTGAGACCGCACGGCTGGTTCGCTGCACGGTGTTCTCCAATGGGCGAAGGCGCTCCCAAGGGTTGGACGCCTTCCTGCTCCGCCTCGCTCACCACGGGCAGAGGGGATGTGGGATCCCCCCAGGCATTATCCAGCCCCCGCAAAAGGCAGCACCTCCCACATGGAAATCGAGTCCCATCAGAGCTTGAAGGGCGTCCCCGCGGGGACACGGCAGCCAGGACGACGCGCAGTGGAAGCCTGGCAGAGCCCTTCTCTCAGGCCTCTCCCAAAGAGCCCCCCCACCCCAGTCCCCCCTCCAGCTCCACCCAACTCAAGGAAGAAAAGGCTCAGAGGGGCAGTCGCTTCAGACCATGATCGCGTTTACTGAGTTGAAAGCAAAACGAAGCAGCCGCTTGCTTCTGCGGCAACCCCTGCAGCGGGCCCAGGGCCCAAGCACATCCCCTTCCTCAATAAATAACGTCCGCCCCCCTTCCTGGGAGGAGTCAGTCCATCCTCGTGATTGGCGGGACAGGGGAGGGGGGCCCTGCCTTTTCATCTGCCATCGGTGGGGGGGGGCATCGGGGAGACAGGCCCTCAGGTCCTGAGAAAGAACTTCCCGTAGAACTTGTTCAGCTGCTCCAGGAAGATGAACGTCAAGACGGTGTGGGGGCCCAGGCGGGCGTAGTAGGGGGTGAAGCCCTTCCACAGGCTGAAAAAGCCTTCGTAGCGGACAACCTTCATCAGCACATCCTGAAAAAGGGCGAAAGAAACACAAGACTGTGAACTCCAAGAAAGCAGCAGAATGTGCTGGCCCGCCGAGAATCCCCCCAACGTGGATGGCGGACCAAGGAGCTGCCCCACACAGCCGTGGGTCTTTGCCAGAGGCAGCTGAGCCTGGGGAAGGAAAGAGAAAAGGCAGTGGTGGTGGCGGCAGCAGCAAGCGCAGGATCACCGGCGTGTGCGCGCACGCCCCACTGCTGAGCCCCAGCAGACCCAGCCCACTGGCCTGGACTTTGCTTCTCCCCGAGGCCTACTGAAGTCCAGCAACACCCTATCCTGCCCTGGCCACCTCCCACGACCAGACCCTTCCTCCCACAAGGAAGCAACACAGGGGCCCGGGAGGTACAGCGCGGCCACATAACCCTCTCTGCAAGGCAGCTCCCGCCCCAATGGCCTTGGTCTGGGGGCCGAGGCTAGACTGAGCCCTCCCTAGGTTATCTGGATCTTGCCTGGATTCAGCCTCTGCAGTTTCACTCCCACCACCCAGGGTCCAGCCTAGAACAGCTTAATGGAAACACTGAACCCGGTCAATGGCCCCGGGGCCAAATAGATGGGCGGTGACCAAATTTGAAATATAAAATAAATATAAAATAAATATTCTTAATTGTGAAAGTGGTTTCTTAAACCCTTTCTGGAAGGCCAAGGAGGAGGATTTCTCAAGGAGAGGCACTCTAGATAGTGGAGCAGCGAAGGCTTTCTGGGTGAGGACTGACTGCCTCGGCCAGGCGGGGAGCCAGGGCCGCCGAGACACGGGCAGCGCAAGGGTGAGCCCTTGGCCAGGTCCAGCCGGCACCGAGCCCCCCGAGATTCCTCGAGAGGGAGAGCCCTGGGATGGCTTCTTCACCGATCTGGGGCCAAAGACCGTCCTTAGCCCGCTTCCTAGCCACAGCCGGACCTCGAGAGCACCAGCAGCGGCTGCTCGCTGAACTGGAGGGCGACTGGGGGGAAGCACAAGGGCCGGTCCCGGTCTTCAACTCTTCCGTATTTTCAGTAGCGGCTGGGATGGGATGCTTATCAGATTTGCAGATGGTTGGGGTAGCTAATATCCTACGGGAGAAACGGGCTAAAACGAACAAGGCTGAACAGAAATAAGTTTTTCACTTAAATGCCAAGGTATAGGGTGGGGGGTACTTGGCTTGGAGCAGTCCAGCAGTTTTAGGCTGTACCAACAGTAGCAGAATTTCCAAATCGTGAATTGTTCCAGAGGATTTGGAACAATTCGGTCAGACTCCAGCACCCCGCAGAGTTCTGGGCATCCGAGCGCAAGGAGGATTCGGGGGAACTGGAGCGCCATCAGAGACTGGAAAGAGAGCACCCGCCGCCCTCAAAGGAAGGCCTTCTCGAAGCGGGGAGGCCTTCCCTCACAAGGGCAGCATCCGCTCCCTTTCACGAAGGATCTCCAAGCCCGCAGGAATCCAAAACCGCTGGCAAGCAGTGGCCAAGGTCAGCTCTCCCTGACCTGCCCCAAACCTGGCCAACCGGCTAAGCCGGCCATCTCAACACGCTTGGGCTCCTCTGTGGAAGGCAGATGGGAACCGGGAAAGCCCCCCTGTGCTCCTCTAGCGCGCTGAGCTGGCACATGCTGGCCCTAGACGCGCCTTGAGGAGGGCCTCTTCGAAACTGCTGAAGATGGTCCGGAAGCACCGCTGGCCCTGGCCCTGGAGGAGAAGGCCCCGGCTGCGCCTTCTGGCTGAGCGTGGTTCCCCAACAGGCCCCCCACTTAGGATCCAAGCTTTCGAGCAATGTCGCAAGGCCCCAGAGCCAGCCCCTTTGAAGCAGAACATGCTGCTTCTGAAGGCGCTGTCCTTCCAAATCCTTTCTGCGGTGTCAGCAGGCTTTGGCATTGGGAGGGTGGTCTTCCTGCGGCCAGAGCGGTCCAGTGATTCGGTGCTGCCGCTGCCGCTGAGGACCTGCTGTTCTCTGAGTTACGAGGAAACCCAGTGTGTCAATGCAGACGCAGCCACGGATGCGTCATCCCTGCACGCACGAGCCAGGCTGACCGCACTCACCAACCCGTTCCGGTATTCAGGCTTCCCATCAATCATCCGCATGTTCTGGATCCTGAAGAAAGGATGCAGGAGAGGCAATGGACCTTCAGCCGGAGAGGGAGGCTAGGCCGAAGCGACCGCGTGCCCCAGGGAGGCCGCCATCGCTGCCCCTGGCGCCCCCAGAAAGAGGAGCACCTAGAGAAGACCTCGATTTCCGAAAAGCATCTAGCACAGCGTTTCTCAGCCTTGGCAGCTTCGAGAAGCGGGCGCTGCAGATACGAAGCCCGCGCATCTCAGAGCCGCCGGGGTTGAGAAACACCGGCCTGGCAGATCCCCCGCGCTCTCTCCCCCTCTCCCTCCTGGCCGGCCAAGATGGCCTCTCGGCTTTTGGGAGAGGAGCCTGACCTGGTCTTGGCGATGTCCACCGGCATGGAGGCTGCTGTTGTCACCAATCCGCTAATCATGCTGGCGCAGAAGTGGCAAAAGATGTTGTCTTCAAAGTACCCTGGAGATGAGGTAAAGGAAGGGGGGGCTGTTGCTGCTGCATCGTCCAGGCCGAGCCTCTGCCCAGGATCTCTGCGCGAGAGACAAGCCGCTCAGCCACGGCAGGGCGGGCGGGCAGAGGCCGAGCCCCCCGCAGCTCCTCCCTCCCTCCCTCCCTCGCTGCTGCTGCTGTGGGACCAACAGCCGCCCCCCCAGCCCCTCCTGGTGCAGACAGCACCCACGGCTCGCCAGGCGAAGGCAGTGGGGACACCCCGTCGAGGGCAGCCCGCGTACCAGAGTCCAGGAGGAACTGCTTCGACTGGGAGTAGGAGGCCAGCTGGGCCGCGTTGACGACCACCGCCCGGGCCATGGTGGGGACGCATCCCTAGGGCGAAAGAAGGGAGCGGAGAAGCAGCGCTCGGCCCCTCCGGCGGCCCGCCTTCCTCGGGGGGAGGGGAGGCCTCAGGAGCCGGGGTGGGCCAACTGGGCCCTCCTGGTGCAGGGGACCGGGCAGGCGGTGCCGCTCCAGGAGGAGGAGAGGGAAAGGGCGGGGGCCGCGGCCCCGAGATGCCGCCCGGGCTCCCCTCGGTCTGTCGCCGCAATCCCGGGCGGCCGCGGGGCCACCCGGCAGCCGGCTCGGCTCCCCGGGCAACAGGGTGGCAACGGGGCAGCCGGCCGCGCGGCGACAGGCTGGTCCCGGGCTCTCCCGGGCCGGGCCGGGCCGGGCCAGCCGCCTACCCTCCAGAGCGTGGGGACGCCTTCCTCGCGGGTTATCCGCAGCAGCGCGTTGAAGACGTTGGTGTAGCCGCGCCGCTGCTCGGGAGGCAGCCTGCGGGGGGGAGAGAGAGAGAGAGAGAGACGGAGGGAGGCTGCGGCGCCGCCCAGCCGCCGCCGCCCGCCCGCCCGCCCGCGCGGGGCACGCACCTGCCGTCCGCGGTCATGCGGATGAGCGCCACTTCGGCCGGGGTGCCCACGAAGGCCCCGGTGGCGCCGGCCGTCATCCCGATCAGCGCCTTCAGGAAGAAGCTGGGCGGCGTCCCGTCGGCGGCCGTGAGCCTCTCGAAGAGGACGGTGTAGATGCCCAGGCGGGTGGTCGTGTAGGTGGCCTGGCGGAGCAGGCCGGCGGAGAGCCTGCGGGGGCAGCCGTCAGCGCCCGCCGCCCCTCCCCGCGCCCCGCGCCCCGCGCCCGCCCGCCCGCCCGCCCGCGCCCGCCGACCCACCCGGTGTAGATGCCGCGCACGCCCTCGCGGCGCAGGATGCTGCCCACCGCGTGCAGGCTGGTCCGGTACTCGCGCGCCTTGGCGCCCTCGCCGCTCAGCTGCATCCGGTTCTTCACCAGGTCCAGCGGCTGCACGAAGACCGTGGCCGCCATGCTGCGCCGGGGGAGGAGAGAGCGAGAGATGAGGGCGCGCGGGGCGGGGCCGGGCCGGGCCGGGCCGGGCGCGGGGGGCGCGCGGGGCTCACCCGGCCAGGCCGCCGAAGAGGAACTTGACGGACTTGGGCGAGGTCTTGGGCCGCGCGGGCCCCGCCGCGCCTCCCGCCGCCATGCAGGCTCGCTCGCGCCGGGATCAAGGTGACTCGGGCCGGGGCCGGGGCCGGGGTGCGCGCGCAGCGGCGGGCGGGCGCGAGGCCCCGCCTTCGGACTACCGCTCCCAGCATTCCCGGCCCCACCGAGGGCGCCGCCGCCCGGCGGGGGTTCCGGCCCGCCCCCTCTCGCGAGAGCGCCGCGTCCTCCCGTCGCGCGCGGGCTGGTAAACAGAGGCGCAGCGGTGGACGCCCCTGCCGGGAGGTGAGCGCCGCGGGCGGGCGGGCGAGCGGCCCCCGGCCGGGCAGGAGCGCTCCTGCGCCCGGCGCGGCTGCCCGAAGGGGCGCGGGCGGCGGCGCGGCGGGGAGGGCCGCGGTGTCCGCCTGCGGGAGCGGCGCCCGCCCCTCGGCCTCTGCGCAGCGGCCGCCCGGCGCGCTCGCCGGCAGAAGGGGACGGGGCCGCCCAGCGCCGCCGACCCGCTCCGGGGCGGGCGGGCCCCGCGGGGCGGCGGCCGTCGGCAGCCGGTGCAGCGGGAACGGGGGAAGCGGCCGCCCGAAGGAAGAGCGGCCGGGAACGGGGAGCCCGCGCGGCGCCGGCGCGGAGAAGCGAGGGCCGCCGAGAGCGACCGGGCCCGAAGCCCCTCCGCCGCCTGGGGCCCGCGCCCGACCTCCGGCGCCGCCGGCTGAGGGGCCGGGCCGGGCCGGGCGGGAGCGGCCGCTCGGATGGTCGCCGGGCCCTCCGGAGGCCCCCGGGCGGGGGGGCGGGGCGGGGCGCGGCGGGGCGCGCCTGCCGCCGAAGAGCGACCGAGCGGCCCCTCGAGAGCGCCGCGGGGCGGGGCGGGGCGGGGCGGGGCGGCGCGCTGGCCCCGCGACGGTGAAGAGCCCTTCGCCGCCCGGAGGCGCTCTCCGGTGCTCCCGGCCGGCCGGCCGGTCAGGAACGGCCGCCCCGTGGCCGACGAGGCGGAGGAAGCGGAGGGAAGCCTCGGCCGACGCGGCCTCTGGACTGGGCCCGGCGGGGGCCCTCCCTCCGGGGGTCCGGGGCTGCCTTTGGAGGAGGCCCGCCCCGATCCTGCGCTGCCGGGGCCGCGGGGTCTCTGATCGGGGACCGGCCGCCGGCAGAAGAAAGGGAGGGCGGCTGGCGTCGGTCGCCCGGCGCTCCTCTGGCGGTCCTGGATTCCCGCACCCTCCTAAGGGAGAGCCTCGCTGACGCCGTGGGCCAAAGCATCTGGAGGGAAGCGGCGAGATACGGGTCGTCCTCATTTAGCGGCCACGATTGGGACTGGCAACTCAGGTGTTAAGCGAAGCGGTCACTAAGCGAAACCGTGACTCTGGTTATGATCTTCCTTCAGCTTTCGTTTGCTTTTCAGACCTGGGAAGGTCATACTTGCAAGGACGGGTCACAAAGTTAATTTTTCATCGCTGTCGTGACTGCGAATGGTCGCTGTACAAGGCAGTCGCTAAGCAAGGATTGCCTGTATAAGCCTTCCACGTGGAACCTTGCAGATCTCTTCTATCAGAAGGTGCTAGATTACGAAGAGCCCACAGTGGGCTCTGAGGCGTCCTGCGGGCCAGCACTGCCTCCGAGGCCCATCCTCCAGAGCCTCCTGCTGGGGCTCCCATGGGGTCAAAGGCTTCAAGGGCCTGGGAGAAGTCTGGCTTGGACTGCATGGTGGAGAAAGACTCCTTAGGATAGGCCTGAACACTCTTTGGTCAGTGCCCAGAATGTGCGCCCAATTGGGAGCTTAGTTCCGCAATATATTTAGCCACGTTACGGCTCGCTTGGCTTGAGCGTACTGTGTGAATCTAGCCAATTGTGGCTTAATTGGTGAACCATGATACAGCAAACCCTGGCTTAGCATGATGGGTGAAAAGGCCTCATTCAGCCTTGCTGCTCGGCGAAGCCCCTGGCAGCCGGCCTGCCAGCTGTTCTGAGGAAGGAGGGAGCTGGCCCGGTGCCAAGAGCTTCTCCTGCCCTGCCCTGCCCTCCAGGTGCCCCGCAAAGGAGGTGGTTGGAGGGGAAGAAGAGGGTGGTTCCTACTCTGAATTCCAGAGGTTGGCATGGGGCCTTTGTCCCACCACAAGTCGATCCTCTTCAGCTGCCTTTTAATTTTATATTTGCTCCGTGGCAATGCTGATCCTGACCTTTGGGGGAAACCTGCAGCTGGGAAGCCCCCTTTCCTATTCAAAATAGGGGAGCAACTCCCTTGGACAGGGATGTCTTGGCCGCCTGGCGAAGGGGCCAGTTCAACCTCTTCAGTTCAGGCAGGCCCTATCTCAGGGTTGACCCTTTCCCGGGCCCAGGATGCAGCTGGGACAGGTGCAGGCTCCCTGTCAGCCCCCATGCAGCTGCCCCCCAAAAGGCAGAGTTGGTGCTGGAAGTCCTAGGAAGGGGACCCACGTTAAAATGGCAGACGGGGTCGTGCCTTGAGATAAATCTCTGGGGAAACCCTTGCGGAGCACCGCGCCTGGCTCTGGTCCCTGAAAAACAGGATTTGACAGCGGGAGAAGGGGCTGAGAACGGGCAGTCTGGAAGGCAAGGCGGAGGGCAGCATGGCACCCCACAGGGTCTGGAGCCTTTGCGCTTGGAGTTGAGAGCGAGGGGGGTGGTCAGATCCATGGCGGAGCCCACCCGCCCTCAAGCGGCCGAGGGATGACCTGGGGCACCAGTGTCTCCCGGTTGACGCTTAGAGATGTTTCTGCAATTCTTCCCATTGTCCCTGGGGGTCCTGTGTACCTTCTGCCCCCAGCATGCCAGGGCTGAGTGTCATTCTCCGGTGTGCCAGGGGGCTGGGAGGGCACTTTGTAGGTGGCCCAAGCAAACTCATTCTAGGAGAGGCATCGAGAAGAGAGGCTGGGGCTGAGCCTGTCCTCTCTGGGAAGGGCTGATCGATGATGGCCTTTTTGAGCTCCCCGATGACGAACGGGAATGAGGTCAGTCCACGACCAGGGAAATGGGGCGCGGGAAGAGGCCGGGGATAATTATTGCAGCGCTGCTGGTCCCCGTTGGGGCTCAGGGCCCAGCTGGTTGGGCGGCCACCTCCCCTGCCCGAGAGGTGTGCGTCGGACGTGCCTGGAAGCCACTTTGCGTGCCCCAGCCCTGACGGGGCTCTTGCACCTTCTCCCCAGGAGCTCCTGTGGGCCACCGCCTCCTGCTTCAGGATGCCGCCCAGGCACCTCCTTCCGGCCGCCGCAGCCCTCGTCCTGCCAGTGTGCCTGTTGTGGGAGCTGCCGGCCGCGAAGGGCTACATCCATGCGGTGAGCTCCCCCCACCCGGCACGGCGTGGGGTCCCTGATGGGATGGCTGAGTCTCCCCCCAGGTTTGCAGGCTGCCGCCTGAAACACCAGCTCTGGCCACCAGAGGGCGCGTGGACCGTGGCAAGGCCTGGCCCAGCCCAGCCCGGCCCGGCCCAGCCCAGCCCAGCCCAGCCCAGCTGGGTAAGATGGCCTCCCCATGGCTGGGCTGAGCCGTTGGGGCCTGGAGTCCTACTTCCCTTACCAGGGAAGGGGCTGAATTGGCATCCCAGGTTGCAGCAGCCTGAATAGTTAGTACCTTGTGCAGCTGGGCTGGAGAAGGGAGATTGCAGCAAGGGTGCAGGCGGAGGGCGTCACAGCTGCAGGCAGTGTGCCCCACTGGCCCCCTGCTGCTCTGGCTGCCCCCATTCGCTCCCTCCTCCCTCCTCAGGTGTCAGGCCACAACACCAGCATGGAGTTCTCCGATCTGCCAGCCATTTTCGGGTACCCGCTGCCCCATGAAGGACTCATGGTGGGTATCTAGGTGGGTGGAAAGCTGTCCCCTTCCCCTCCCTCTTTCCCTCCCTCCCGCCCTGAACCGCCTGCCTCCCCCCCAGGGTCTCCTGGTGGAAGCCAGGCCAGCCAATGCCTGCCTACCGCTTGAGGCACCTCCGTCCAACAGCAGCGTCTTCATCGCCCTCATCCGGCGGTACAACTGCAGCTTTGATGTCAAGGTGAGGGGCTGGAGGAGGCCCCAGAGAGCTCCCTCGCTTCTGGGGGGCTTGCAGAGCAGAGGCATTTGGGAGGGCTGCTCACCCCGCCCGTGTCTCCTGCCAGGTCTACCACGCCCAGCAGGCTGGGTTCCTGGGAGTCATTGTGCACAACGTTGGCTCTGATGACCTGCTCAACATGGTTTGGGAGGACGGTGAGTCGAGGAGGCGGCTGTGCTCTGGGTCTTCGGGGACCCTCCGACGCGCCCTCCTCTGACCGCCCCCTTTCTTCTCCAGAAGAGCTGCGCAGGCGCATCACCGTCCCTTCCGTCTTCACCGGTGAAACGGCAGCCACATACCTGCGTAGCCTCTTCACTTACGAGAGAGGGTAGGCGCCGCGGCACAGCTGGAGGCAGGGGTGATGGGGAGGACCGGGGGGCTCAGGACAAAAGGACCCCCCCGCAGCTGGTCTAACTATTGCACCCCAGCTTTTCTGTAGAGGAAGGGCTTACAACTGGCTCAGAAACGCGTCGAAGCACAGTAACGGGAAAAGAATGAAGGTGCTCGCAGGCAGCAGTCCGAGCCAATTGAATCATGGTGGCAACGATGTTAAACTTAGGAAGTTTTGCACGTGCGCAGGGGCATCGTTTCCTGCAGCACTGGGGCTTCTGACCAGGGGTGGGAGTGGGCAGTCCACTTTGTGCCCTGTACTGAAGACGCACTGTTTCAGTTCCTGGCTCTCCGAATGTCAGCATCCTCTGGCCTTCGAGGTCCAGCCGAGGCCTTCGCTGAGAATTCAGATGGCATGGATTCCATGTGGGCAAACCCTCGCTGTCTTGGCACAAGGGAGAATCTTCCCCAACTCCTAGCCCTTCTCAAACCCTTTCTGGGAAGGCCTCTGGGATGTGGCCAGGACCATTCTTTCAAGGAACCTTCCTGCTTGGGAACCTTTCCAGAATTAGGGGGAGTGGATCTCTACGGTCTGGTCTCCCATGGATCTAATGCCTCTCCTCCTCCTCAGAGGCCACGTGGTCCTGATCCCGGAATACATCTTCCCGCTGGGCTACTACCTCATCCCGTTCACAGGAGTGGTGGGCGTTGTGATTGCCGTGATGTGCACCATCCTGGTGAGGGGCCATGGGTCCAGCGGGGAAGGGGGCCTCATCCAGCGGGGGTGGAGGTTGGCTAGATGTCTTGATTTTCCCCACCAGAGGGGGTGCGCCATAAAGATACGTGCTGAGCCCAGATTCGCGTCGCACAAGAGCTGCACTCACAGCGTGTGCTGTGCCCCAAGGCAGCGCTTTGTTTCCCGCAGGGCAGAACCAGCTGGCACCGGACAACTAGCCCAGTGTCAGATCATACAGTGAGGCTCCCGTGACAATGATAGAAGAAGCTGAGCTGATTCTGTCAGCTCCGCGTTTCCAGATATAGGTTCGCCTCTGCTCTGTTTTCCCGGGGTTTTGAGAATGCCGGCGTGTAGCGCGCGTGTGCATGCGTGCGTGCGTGCAGCCACCCCGGGTGAGATTTGCCTGGAGTCTGGGGAACCCCTTTCCTTGGCAGATCGTTCGTTGTATCCAGCATCGGAAGAGGATGCGGAAGGACCGCCTGTCCAAAGAGCAGCTGAAACAGATCCCGGTGCACAAATACAAGAAAGGTGAGCGGGCTCTGGGGCGGGTAGGAACCTGCCTCCTGCTGGGGCCCCCAGGGTGGTCTCTGGGGTGGCTGCAGCCGGAGGAGGCTTTGCAGCCTGAGCAAGCCAGAGTTGGGGGCCCGGCCGGCTTCTGCTTGGCTCCCCCGGAGGATGCCCTCTGTGGCCACTTCCCGCAGCGGACGACGCCACTGCTGCCGCTGCAGCCATTTCCCCCGCCACCTCCCACCAGCTGGCGCATTTCCTTCTCTTTTCAAGCCAGGGGAAGGAGCAGCATGTACGCACCGGTCTTTGGGGGCGTCTGGCCCCTCCGCTGGGTGGGGAAAGAGCAGGCAGTGTTTCCCATCCTGTTCTGGGGAGAGCGGGAGGGCTGAAGGCTGGATGCGGGGGCAAGGGTGACCTTCCAGGGACCACTCCCCTCCCCAGGCTGACCACTTTGTGTGCCCCAGGTCTTGGGCCTATTCAGGCCAGCAGCCTTTGACCTGGCTGCTGGCAGCGCTTCCTCCTCCGTCTTTCAGAGGGGGGCTTTGAGCAAGGGTTGGCCCGAGGAGCTGGGGCTGCCTGGAAGGGCCTCCCCTGGTGGGGCAGCCCACATACCCTCCCCAGGACCGTGCCTCCTCCCTGCTAGCCCACTTGGTTCTCTGTGGCAGGCTTGGATGGCTGCTCTCGCTTGGGGCGCTAATAAACACTGTTCCAGCCGTGGAAAAACCCTCCGGTGTGCAGCGGGGCTGGGAGACTGCCGCACACTGCGCTCCATACTAGGAGCTGCTGTCAGGTCGTGGGGGGGCTCCTGCCCAAGGGTACCTCCTCAGAGGCAGGGTTGGGCCTGCGTCCAGCCATGGGTAGGGGGTTGGCCCGACGTTTGCTGGGCGTCTCCTCTGCCCTTCGAGGACCAGTGCCAGGAGCCTCCCGGGCACAATGGCTGCTTTTGCTCGGCTGAGGGGAGGGGGCGGGAGGGCTCGCAGCAGACCCGGAGCGCAAGCGGGGCCTCCAGGGCTGCTGCCCCAAGCTGGGGGGGGGCGGGGAGCCCGCCTTTGCCTCCTAGGCTTTCCCAGCTGCTCCCTCATGAGATGCCAGGCTGCTTCCTCTGCCCCCCCCATCCTCCTTGGTTCCCGTGTGAGTCCTCGTCCCGGCATCAGTGCCGCCAGCGCCTGGGGGGCATGGCTCATGTCATCCAGGTGGCGCTGGGGCGACCTCACACCCCGGTGGGCGAGGCAGCCCGGGAGAGCTGCAGCCCTGCCCTTCCCGGCCCTCTGCCCCCCCCAGGGGGCCGGCGGGGCTGGGAGGGGAGGCGGGCAGGGGGCGGCTCCGAAGTCAGCCCTTGCCTTTCCGGGCGCGCACGCTGATGGCCCCGCGGAGTGAGAGCGGGAAGGGAGGAAGGAAGCGGGCGGCCCAGCGCAGCGCTCTTGCCTTATAAGGCCGTGCGCGCGGCTCTTTCGCAGCTCTGCTGCGGCGCCCTCCGACCACTTCCCTTTGCGGGCGCTGCGAGCCCGGCTTCCTGTTTTCTGGCCCTCAGAGCCTCTGCCCCCACCCCGGCGCCCACGCGCATGGGAAGGCGGGCGGTGGGTGGGCGGGCAAAGTTGCTCACCAGGGCGGCTTTTGGGGGAAGGGGCCAGGCGCCACTGCCCCCTGCCTGGGAGACCCCTGAGGCCCATCTCCGTTCCTTTCAAAGGGTGTGCGATGGGGCGTGTGCCGGTAGCGTCCTCCCTGCTGGCCTGTCTCTTCCTGGGCTGAGCATCCGCCCCCTTGGTTTGCCCTGTACTGGCAGGAGAGATCTCTTTTGGGTGCGGGAGAAAGCCTCCTGAGACCCCCCCCCCCAGGAACTCCAGGCTCTCCCAGAAGCCACGAGGTGGATTGGGGCCGCTGGGCACTGTGGGCACAGGCATTAGCAAATCGGGGCACAGTCCTAGTGGCTGCGGGGACTGACACACCCCATCTTTGCTTCTCAGGGGATGAGTATGACGTCTGTGCCATCTGTCTGGAGGAGTACGAAGACGGAGACCGGCTGCGGATCCTGCCTTGCTCTCATGGTAGGGCGTGACTCCTGCCAGCAGCACGGGCCTGACTGGTGGCCTGCTTAAGGGGGCAGCCAATGCTCTGTGTCCAGCCCCAGTCAGAAGTCGCCGGGAGCTGTCTCCCTTGGGCACAGGGGCTCTGGCTGGCTGAAGGTCCAGCTCCTGGCAGGCAGGCAGGCAAGCAGGCCAGGGGCTCCAGGACCCATAGCCAGCCATGGTGGTTGGCAAGGTGTGCCAGTGCAGGAAGGTGGTGAGCCTGGGACCTGTTTGTCCCCCCTCAGCCTACCACTGCAAGTGTGTGGATCCCTGGCTGACCCGGACGAAGAAGACCTGTCCGGTTTGCAAGCAGCGTGTGATCCGCTCCCCGGACGATTCGGACTCGGATGGCGAAGAGGGCACTGACCAAGCCGTGCCTCCCCAGGACGAGGCGGAAGCCCAGGACGCAGGGCATGAGGAGGAAGAGGAGGAGGAGGACTCAGAGCGCACCCCCTTACTAGGCCCCTCGCCCAGCACAGCTGTGGGCCCCCCCTGCTTTGGCAGCATGGCCCAGTCCCCCCCTTCCAGCCCCCAGGGCCTCCTGGCTGAGGGTGGGGAGGAGCACCCTCCCAGCCCTTGCTTACAGAGCCAGCTGCTGGTCTAGCCTACCGCCCAGCGGTTTGTTGCCCCCCCCTCCTGGGGGCAGGCAAACCCCCTCCCCTTAGCGGAGGTATCAAAGGGCATAGAAGAGGCCTCTACTTTTACCCCCCCCCCCCCCGCTTCCAGGATTTCAACTTTCCAGAGCTGGTGGAAGGTCCTAATCCTTGCACACCTCTCCGCGTGGAATGGGGGAAGGGGAGGACCAGTGGGCCGCTCTTCATGCTGAGCAGGGTGGCGTCGGTGGGTGTGCCCGGGCAAGCGGGGCAGCAGAGCAGCGGCTGGGGTGGCACTCAGCTCTCCCTCCCAGCTACAGAGCAGCCCCTGAGCCTGGCAGAACGCTGGGCTGGAGGGAATGTCCCTTTCTTCTTTGGCTCTCCCCCAGCCCCCCCCAACAGGCAGAGTTCTGGCCAGGTGGGGGTTTGCCAGGGGGCTGCCTTAGGTACTGGCTGGTGGGCTTAGAGCAACACACAACCCAGGCACCCTCCTCTGCTTGTGGGAGCACTGCCAAGCAGGAGGGCCTGGACCAGAGCAGGGAGTGCTTTCTAATAGCCTGGGGGATGGGCACGGGGGGCCCTGATCCTTCCCCTCCTTTGCCGTGCAGGCCTGAATTCCTCTTGTCCTCCTTGGCTGGACTGGCCAGGTGTCAAGAGCAGCGGTGGCGGCCTCGCCCTCCGAACTAGAACTCCGTTCCCCTTGCTGCTTAGGGGGCAAGTCCTCAGAAAAGAGGGAGCGAGACACCCCCCTCCTGGGACCAAACCTCTCCTCCATGCTGTTTCCGAACACCTGGGGGGGCTCACAGTTCGTGACTTTTAACTGACT
Source organism: Liasis olivaceus (assembly GCA_030867105.1). Taxonomy (NCBI): domain Eukaryota; kingdom Metazoa; phylum Chordata; class Lepidosauria; order Squamata; family Pythonidae; genus Liasis; species Liasis olivaceus. The sequence continues at coordinate 115,777,900 of CM061351.1, read as the reverse complement.
GGGAAGGTTCTGGCAAAAGGGCAGTGGGGGTCTGTGTCCCCCCGAAGGGGTGGGTAAAGGGAGGATGAAAGGACCAGGCATCCCTCTGGTCGGTCAATAAAAATACAGTTTAAATTCTGCGTTGGGTAATTTTTTTAGCAAAACGAACTGAAGATGGAAAGTGATGGGGGCGAGGAAGCCGTCCATCCCACCCTCGAAGTGCAGGCTGTGGCCGTAAGCCTGGCTCAGCTGCATGTTTGTGAGAAGAGCGGCCTGCTGGACTTTGCACCCTGCTCGACTCCAGCCCGTGCGGGTGGGCCTGGCCAGAGCCTAGGTGGTCAGCAGCCCGGAAGAGTGCCTGCAAAGGGTAGGCAGCTTAGAGGGGCCTCCCCTCACCTGGGAACCCCAACCCAGTGGCTCCCAGGAGCAAGACCCATTCGGTACCCGGTGAGGGCAGCTTCTACTCGCCCGTCAAACTTCCTTGGACTGACCACCCTTGAATTTCCTCGAACTGACCGTGCAACCTGCTCCTGTTGTCACAAAGGCCGGAGGGCCGTTCATTCTTGGAACACACCATTGTCTGGAGGGACAAGCCAGCTTCTGTCTTTTGCTTTAGCGATTGTTTTCCCCACTCAGAAACCAGGAGGGCAACCGGCCAGGTGCGCTATCTGGGCCTCTGCCCTGCTGGAGGGAGAGCCCAGGTCAGGGGAAAGGAGGCAGGGGCCACACTCAACACTTTCAAAGACACTCCACGTTAGAATTCAATTTGTTTTTATTTTTTCTTGTTCCAATATAGTTTTCTTCGTCAAAAAAGCTACACCTTGTAACAACCAGAAAATTTGGCAGCAATAAGGATTTGTGGTAGAAAAAAAAATGGCAAAAAAGAAAACGAGGGAGGAAGGCTCGGGGAAGAGTGGGGGCATTAGAAAAAAATGGGAGAAGCGGAGGAGGGAGAGGCCGTGAGCAGGAGAAGTTGGAATATGCGGCGATCTTGTACCGGGGTGTCGGTCCTGCGATGGCAAGGCCGGGGGCCCCGGGCGGTCGCTGCCGTCTTGGACATCCTCACACCGTTCCATCAGTAGTACCACAGATGGGACCAGCAGGCGGGTCAATACTGCGACCGCCGCAAGTGGTTGGCCATCTCGTAACACTTCTTGTTGATGCAGCCACCATGGATCCCTTCCTTTCCCATGACGAGGACGATCGCTGCGGCGGAAGAGACGGGTCAGTGGCAAGGCCAGGCAGGGGCCCCCAAGGCCCACGGAGGGCCTTCCTTCCCCCAAGGGAGCTCCCTGCCAAATGCAGGCTGGGGGCCTCAGCACCCAAAGGTCAGCGGTTAGGTGGGAGGGGAGAAATCAGGCACAGTGGGAGTTCCTGAATGAGGTTTAGAAAAAACAGGCCTAGAAAAACCCATACTGACGAGGAGCAGCCGAGACTGTGGGTCTGGCTAAAATATGGCACTGCTTTTACTGGTCAAAAGTAACCTCCGGGGGGGAGGGAGGGCGGGCCAAGCCGGTCTGACCGGCTGCAGCTCATGGCATGGTCAAAGCCCTGCAGGAAGTCCCCCCCCCCAGTCCCTCTCAGACCCACAGTGAACGTTTTTGGCCTGTCCAATGCAGTGCCTGACGTGCCCTCTGCCCCATCTGCCCCCTCCTGGCCCTCTGAGCTCTCCTGCCAGCCATGGAGCAAGATTTATGGCCCTTCCCAGGCTCAAGACAGTGGCCGCCTTATCTGCAGTGGGGCTGGCTTAAGCCACAGCTGTTAGCTCCCCTGCCCCCACCCCAAGTGGCCTGCAGAGGAGCCCCTCCACAGCTGCCGGGCAAGGGAAAGAATGCAGCCCCACCCAGGCAGAAAAACTTGGGCAGCTGCATGAGCCCCTCCCCTCCCTGACTCACTCTTGTTGGTCATGGCGGCCGTGATGTTGTAAGTGGGGGCCCCACCGGTACTCTTTGTCCGCAGGTCCATGGTGCTCTCCCCGTCCATGTGCAGGCTGTCCCGGATGACCGAGCATTTCTGCCCGCCCAGCGTCAGCCCGTTCACGAAGAGGTTGCTACGGTCCTTCCCGACCAGGACGTTCACTTCTGCGGGCTGCGGGGACCACCAGAGGCAAAGGTGATGACCTGAGGTGGCCCTCGCCTCCCCCCAGGCAAGGCAGGCCCCAGGCTCCCAAGGGTCGGGGGGGGGCAGGATTAGGGGAGCTGAAGCCCTCCCTGCAACGTGGTCTCTGCTACCCCGCCCCCCGCCCCAAAGCAGAAGCAGCTGAAACCCACTTCTTTCCTGGCTGAGGGAAGGGCTGGCACACTTTCGGCCCCCAGGAAACAGGTCCAGATGCTTGGCCCAGAAGCCACCCTGCCCACCTGGGGGGAGGACAGCCCCTCCCCAACAGGAGCCCCGCGCAGGAGAAAGCCCTCTCAGCCAGCTTGACTGATCACTCAGGCCCCACTGTGGGGTCTGCAGCCCCACCTGCTTTCCCTGGAAGGAAGGAGCAGCAGCAACCACTCGAAAGCAATTCGCTTCCAGCCTAGCCTAGCCTAGCCTAGCCTAGCCTAGCCTAGCCTAGCCTAGCCTAGCCTTGCCTTGCCTTGCCTTGCGCTGCTCGAGGCACAGATCTGAACAAAAAAGGCTTCCTCCAGTTTGCCAGCGTGACGCTGAAGTGCTCACATTTGGCCTATTGCAAACAAGACCGACGCAGGCGGCCTTCCCCGCCAGGACGGCATTCAGAGTCCCACGCGAGCTGCCCGCGGGTCCGCTGAGCTGGGGGGGGCGGGGCCGGAAGCGCAGCGCAAAAGGCGGGCCCCACCTGGACCTGGCTCTCCTTTGCCCGCTTTCCCACCAAGAGCCTTACAGTCCAGCCCTGCTGAGAGCTGCGCGCCCCCGGCCTGCGTCCCAGCCCCCCGCCCCCGCCCCTAAAGGGAGCCCGGCCTTTGGGGACGGGCGGAGGAGAGCTGCCGGCCCGCACGGGCCGCTCGGGTGAAGCCAACGGAGGGCTGGCGAGCGAGGAGGTTCCACCAGCAGCCTCCGGGGAGGCAGCAGCCCCCCCCCCCCGCGTGGGAAGCCGCAGCCCGGCCGGCCCACACGCAGGAAGGGCCCCCCGGAACCGCACCCCTGGCCCAGGCGCTGCTGCCTGGGCTCTCGGCAAGGGGGCCGGGGCCGGGGCCGGCTGCCCGCCCTGCCAATCGCCTGCTCGGACCAGAGGGAACGTCGACCGCCTGCCCTCCTCCAGGCAGCCGAGGAGGCCGAGCTCGGAGCCTCTGGAGACGCCCCGGCAGCGGCAGAAACCGCGCTTCCGGCCTCCCCTCCCCCCTCCCCCGGTTTGCCCTTCCGCTCACGCGACGCGGGGGGCCTTCCCGGCCGCCCTCCCCTCCCCTCCCCTCCATTGGCGCCCATCCGAGGGCGCCGAGAAGGGGGCGGCCGCGAGGGCTTCCAAGCCAGTCCCCGCCCGGTCGCGCAGGAACGGAAAAGCAAGGCGGCCTCCGCTGCTCCACCGGCGGAGAGCCGAGGCCGGCGCGAGCGCTGCTCCCCCGCACGCTGCGGCGCTGACGGGGAAAAGGGGAGCCGGGAATCTGGCCCAGCCCGGCCTCAAGGAAAGGGCCGGCCAACCCGCGGGGCGCTCGGGGATCAGGCGCCGGCCGAGCGCTCCAGGCGTGGAGACGTGGCACGGGGGGGGAGGGGAGGGGAGGGGAGGCTCCCCAGTCCAGGGCAGCAGAGCCCGGCCCGGCGCCGGATGCGGGGCCCTTCCCGGCAAGCACCGGGAGGGCGGCGCAGGCCTCGGCCTCCGAGCGGGCCCCGCGCCCCCCCCCGTCCCCCTTTGGCCCAGGAACGCGGCGAGCGCTCGCCCCGGAGCCCGGAAGGGCAGCCGGGCGGGCAGAGGAAGCGGCGAGGGTCGCCACATGCCAGCGGCGGCCGGGCCGGGGCTGGGCTGGGCGCGGCAGGAAAGTTCGCTCCCGGGGGCCGCCTCGAACCGGCCGGAGACTAGCGCTGCCCCCCGCGCGGCACCCGGGGACTCCGGCCCGCCCGCCTCCTCCCGGGCCCTCCGGCCACGCCCGGCCCCCAGCTCGGCCGCCGCCACGGCGGCCACGCGCCCCACCCGAGCGGCAGAGGCGGCGAGGGTCGGGCGCGCTTCCCGAGCCAGGCCTCGGGGCCCCCAACCGGCGTGCCTGCGCCGCCGCCGCCGCCGCCGCCGCTCCCACGTTGAGTCACTTCCTCCGGCGGCTGGCGCTGGCGCGAAGGCCTGGGCCGGGCCGGGCCGGGCCGGGGCGCACGTCCAGCTGCTGCCGCCGCCGCCCGTCACAAAGCGCCCGGGAAGAGGAAGCGGAAGCGGCCGAGCTCGGCACCTTGGCCCGGGCGCCGGGCCGAAGACCCCGCCACGCCCTCGCCCCGCCGGCCCGGCTTCCGGGTGGCGCGGGGAGCCTCACCGTGATGTTGGCGAAGGTCTTTCCCGGGGCGGCGGCCCAGACGGAGGGCGCGTCCTTGTAGCCCACGATGGCCGCGTCCTGGCAGGTGTTGTCCGCCATCAGGCTGTCGATGTAGCAGTTCCAGCCACTCATGGCCGCGGCGACGCGCACACGCGCTTCGGCACCGGGGAGCAGGCGAGCGGGAGGCAGGCGTGGAGCGCCGGGCGCTGGGCTGAGCCGAGCCGGGCGGGCGGGCGGGCGAGCGGTCTCCGCCGGGGCCGCGAGGCGAGGGCGCAGGGCGGGCGGCGGGCGCGAGGCTTTCCGGGCGCGCCGGGCGAGGCGACGGCGGAGCAGCTCAGGAGCGGACTGCGCCGAGGGCAGGAGGAGGCGAGCGCCCAACGAGGAGGAGGAGGAGGAGGAGGAAGCGGGGTGAGGAGGCGGGGCTTCGCGCGCGCGCGCGCGCTCCTCCCCTTCATTCCTTTCCTGGCGCTCCCGTCGCGGGCGAGCGCGGACGCCGGAGCGGAGGAGGGGCGCCCGGCGACTCCGAACACAAAGGGGGCGCCGCCGCCCCAGCGCTGCGGCCGCGTAGCTTTTCCGTCCCTCCAAAGGGGGTCCTCGGGGACCCGATCCGCGGACTTGCTGGGGGAGGGGGGCGAAAGGCCCCCCAACTCCCCGACAGAAGCGGGGGAGGTCCGGCACACCTGGAGGGCAACGGAGATCCCGGGGCTGCGGAACAGGGAGCGACCCGGCCAGCTCTCCCGCCGGCTGCACCCACCCGCCCCCCTGCGGCCGCGGGGAAGCGACTCCGGCCCTGCGCCTCCGCCGCGCGGGGTGGCGGCGCTGGGGGCCCCACGCGTGTCCCGCCTCGACTGCGGCCACGTCGCGCGCCCCCTCCTCCAGCCTCGCGGCCCGCACGAGCCACGGTTACGTCGGAACTGAGTTTCCCGCCCCGCCTCGGCTCGCGACGGTTGAAAGAGTGGAAGCGGGCGGCGTGCCCGGCAGATGGCAAAGGTGCGCCTGGAAGTTAAGGAGGGGAACGGCGGCGGCCCCGTAAAAGCTTCGCCTTCGTCTGCAGGGGGGCGGAAAGGGCCCGGCGTGCCCACTGAGCCTCCCGCTGGCGGTAGGTGTGGGGGAAGTGTGCCTCAGACCACGTGCAAAAAGCATCTCCCTCAAGAGGTCGCCTGGCTGGAAAGAAGGGGGGGTCATCTCCTGAGCCCCCTAGGGACAGAGTTGGCATTATGCAATCTCTGGCCTTGATTTGCAACGGCTGCAGAACGAGGCAGGCTTTCTGGTGTGATCCTCAAGCCCCACATTCCGTGGGGTCAGCCCTGACTTGCTGCTGCTGCTCCTCCCCTCCAGCTTCCTTTGGGCAAGTTCAGAAACAGGGCTTGGGGGGGGCATTCTCTGCCCAAGCCACAGGCTGCTTCATCCTTCTCCCAGGAAGCGCCCCCCAGGGGTGTGGGGAGCAGAGGGCACCTGGTCGGAGAAGGCTGCTCAGACTCTAGCCAAGGGAGGGTGGTCTGCAGCTGCTGCTTCGTCTGGCCAATGGAAGGCTGGTGCTGCGAAGGCCCCTCGTGCAATGCCCACTGTGTCCTGGCTGGCTGGTGAAGATCCTTCCCTCACGATGCCCAGGGCACTGTGCTGCCAGCGCAGAGCTTGCTCTGGGGGCCCTGAGCTCTGGTTGCCTCCAATCCCCCGAGTCCTGCTCTGCTAATCCGGGTGAAGCTTTTGCAGGATCTGGGTCTTGCTCGTCTATTGTCTGGGGCCCCACAGGGACCCAAATGCCCCACTCCTTTATCAGAACCCACTCGGCCTTCCTCAACTCCCCCACCTGCAGCATTTGCATCTTGGTCTTTTCTGCAACGCGCAGGAACCCTGCCTGAGAAAATCCTGTCAGGCCAATCTCCTTCTGGGTTGGGCCAAGGGCCTATGCAGTCCTAACTCAGCACCACAGAGTTCGCAGTTTCCAAACTGGAAATCAATTATGGCTTAATGAAGACAGTCATGAAGCAAACCTGGCTTAGCTGAAAGCTGAGTCCAGCCCAGAGTCTGTCTTCTCCAGGGCAGAAGACGGGGCTTTTGTGCCAGCCTGTAGAAGAAGGTTGCAAACTCTAATTTGCAAGGTCCTGAATTTCCAGAGGGGGAAGTGGGGCTCTTCCTCTAACGCCCCAAAAGAGTGCACGCAAAGCAGACGGTGGGATTCGCCTTGTTCCCCTGCGGGGTGCCCTCCCAGTGCAGAATTCCGGACGTCCTCAAGCCTCGCCTTGTGGCAGGTAAAGCGTGATGGTGGGAAGGGACACTTGACGTTCACAAAGCTTCGGCCGGGTAGACAGGAACCACAAGTTGCTGCACTCACGTTGCTTTGTTAGAGCTGCACTTCCTTCTGGCTGCTCGTACTTGAAGCAGCATTTCAAAATGTTCAAGCCCAAACAGCCCGACTCCCAGAAAGGAGGCAAAATTGGAAAAATTTTCATCCGTGCTGGTGGAAGCGCTTCAGTCTACTGACTCCCGTTTGCCCTGGAACAGTCTGTGGCCAGGTGGAGAAGGGCGTGGCGGCGGCAGTGGCAAAGAGGCCAAATCTGCCCTTCTCTGCCCTGCATCTCCGGCTGTCAGGCGGGCCCCGCTCTTGGCTGGCAGCCCCCAGCCTGCTGGTGAGGGGCGGCTTGGACTGCCTTCAACCTGAGGCAGGCTCTGGGTTCAAATCCTGGTGTTTGGTGGGGCTGCTGGAGACCAGCCTCCTTGGCGGTGGGGGGGACCCAGAGCTCATGGAGGCCAGGAAGTGGGGGGAACAGGGAATCCTGGCCCCAGAGGAGTAGGTGCAACTCTGCAGCTGGAGTCCTGGCAACGGAAGGGGGAGGGGGGCTGCAACTGTCACAATGGGGGGCTAGCAGGGGCAGGTCTCAAGGGCTACGGGGGAGGGGCAGGCAGAAAGGGGAAGAAGAGCGGAACCACCAAGGACCACAAAGCCCAGCAGGTGAGTGTTGCAAGGGACAGAGGTGTCAGCAGGGGCCCAAGGAACAGAGGAACGTGTCACCAAGTTGGCCCCCAGAGCAGTTCCTTCTAGAAACTGCAAGCCTTTGAGTCACGCAGGAACTTTTGACAACGATGGGGTTGGTTCGGCTTAGAAGAGTCGGCTGTTTGTGGGCGGGGGGGGGGGGGTTGCTGGCGTGAAGCCACGGGCTGCCTCCCTGGGCCCCACGTCTTAATGGCACACGGAAGCCCTGCTCTGGAGGAAACGTAGCGGCCGGTGTGCCATTATTTGGGTTTGTGAAGAACCAAATATGATACCGTGCCTTTTTTTTAAAACATCAAGCCCAAAGCGAACATGTCCTACGAGTGAAACAGGAAGAAAATGAGCAGAGACTAAAACCCCAGCAGGGAACATTAATTAAGCTTTGTATTCAGCTTTGGGAATTCGCTGCCTACCACTTGCCGTCCCCAGATTTTAGGCACGCGCGGGGCCTGGTCGCAGAGCTAAGCTTCAACAGGCGGCCAGCCGCGGGAGCGGGTGCGAGGTGGCGCCCGAGGCTTGCAGCGAGAAGTGCCTCAGCGGGGATTTGGCGGCCTCGCTCCGCGATGCAGCGGCAGGGGCAGGGGGCGCAGCCCGGGCCGTTCCGGGGCGGCGCCGAGGCTGAGTGCCCGGGCGGGGGGCTTCGCGGGCGAGACAGCGGCGGGGGCTGCCCCCTAGCGGCTGATGCTGGTGACGTGACGGCGCGCGGAAGCTGCGGGGGCTTCTCGCAAGGCGACCAGCGGCCGCTCCGTCGTGGGGGCTTTTGCGACGGTCAGCGGCTTCATGGGTAACGCCAGAGTGGGTTGGGGGCGGGGGGGCTTCCCCATTGCTAGTTCCGTCTCCCCCTCGTTACTGGCCTAGCCTAGGTTGAGGTGCTGGCAGGTCAATCGATAAAGCTTGTTTCGGGCGGGGGGGGGGAGACTCCCTTGCACTTTATCTCCCCGCCCCACCCAGCGCTGCCAGACCCACCCCAAACCTGCTCCGAAATCACCCGCTATTTCAGTAGTAGTTGCGATGAAGCAACGTAGCACCAAGCAGGGAAACTAATCACCCGTCGCCTGTTTGTCGCTCATCCTTGGCCGAGCTTCATTCCAGGGAGGGTAATAATGATTACATTTACTTTATCTCGTTTTTAAAACACCTCAGTCTTAAAAGAGTCTAAGCAGTGCATTCGTGTTAGATAACATAATTTTAAGAAACTGAAATAAAATCAAGCTTTCCCCCCTTAAATAGGTTCTTTTTTTTTAATCTTGAGCAAACACAACTGAAGTGTCCTGCTCCTTTGTTCTCTTTGGACCTCTTTCGGGTGTGTGACACACACGCTCCCAGCGGGGGGGGGGGGGGGGCGGAGGGCTGCTACTTCCGAGGAGAGAAGACCCCAGAGATCTAGGCAGGCTGGAGCAGAGGCTGGGAGGCTCGGGCAGAATCAAATGGGGAGGAAGGAGGGGAAAAGGATGGGGGAGACCTGGCTTGGCAGTGGGACCTGTGAAAGGGGCCCGGGCCTGCTTGTCAGGGACAAGTTGAACAGGTGCCAGCAATGCGAGGCAGCTGCTCAACAGGTCAACGCTATGGGGGAGCATTAAGAGGAGTACAGAATCAGGAGCGCCAGCTCCAATTTGCAATCCTAAGGCTGGGCCAGAGGACTGCCAATTTGCCCAGCTGCCACCTCTTGGAGCCCACGCCCAGGTCAGCCCCATCCAAGTCGGGGGGGCTGCCTGCCCGTCCCCGAGAGGTCTCTTCCCTCTGCCCCTCCTGCTGTTGCTATGCTCCTTGCCCGCCGCACCAGCCTTTCCTTCCCTGCCTCTGCCACCCAGAAGGGCTGCCCCGGTGCAGCTCCTCACCCGCAGAGCCTCTCCAATCTATCTCGGCAGGCCCCCCAGCTCCCCGCGTCAGAGGGGCTGCCGTGAGGGCGGGGCCGCCGCCAGGCCGGCCGTCGCCGCCGCGGCCATTCCTGCCCTGAAAGGTGAGCAGCCGCGGCTCCTCAAGTTGCCGGCTGTCCTTTAAGCGGCTGCTTGGAATGACCCGCTGACCTTTACCAGGGCTAAATTTAGGCCAAGGCGCTGGCAGAGGGCCAAGTAGCGAGGGACCGTCTGAAAGTCCCCAGGCCTGGCCAGGGCCGGGGAGCCTGAGGCGGGAAGGCGGCCCGGGGCGGCTGGGCGGGAGCGGCCCCTCGGGCTTCTGGAAAACGGCGCGGCCTGCGCGGCCGGAGAAAGCCGCGGGGCAGCGGGGCTCCCCAAAGGTCTGGAGCGCCCTTCAGCTGGGGTCGGGCGCGGAAGCCGGCTCGGGCCGAGGCGCTCCTTCGCTCTCCGGGGGCAGGCAGGAGTGGGCGGTCCAGGGTGTGGTGGCGGCGGCGGCTGCTGCCCGGGGTTGCCTCTCTCCGCCGCGCTCCTGCCTGCCCGGCGCCTAACGAGGGGCCTCGTCCCGCACACCAGCCCCGTGCCCAGAGTACCAGGGCGACCGGCGCCTCGGCCCCAGGACGGGCGGGCGGTGGGAGAGGCGGCCCCCTTGGGCTGTTCCGCCCAGCCGCTGCTGGAGCCCGTGGCGGGTAGGGGGAGAGAAGCGCGGGCCCTTCGGGGAACGGGCCGTTGGTTCTGCGCTCTGGCCCTGCCGCCGCCGCCGCCCTCTCCGGTCTTTTGCCGACGGTCCCTAAGCCGCGGGCGGGGAGGCGGGACTGTCCGGAGCCTCGGCTATAAAGGCTCCTGGTCAGGCCCGGTCGCCCCCGCCACTGCCAGCAGCTCCGGCGCAGCCAGCCCCGATCCCACGCAAGTGAGCGGGTGGGCCTGGATTGGGTGGTGGGTCGCTGGGCGGCTGGGAGCGGCAGGCCTGCAGCCGTGAGCAAGAGAAGGCTGCCGGGTGTCTCCAGCGCCAGCGGGTGCCCAGGGCAGCAAGCGCTCGGCTGGCTGGAGAGGGACCAGGGTCCCGGCCTCTGTTCTGCAGAGAAGCGGGCGGGGGGAGCCGAATTCCTGGCTGTGCAAACAAGCTTTGGCAGCACCGGCCGCCCGTGCTTGGACCCCCCACCCTTGGCCTCTCCGGGCCGTGCGTTGGGCCTGTGGGGTCTTCAGCACACCCCGGAGTGGGGCCTTTTCAGAGCTCTGGAGCCCGGGCCTGCCCCTCATCTCTTCAGGGGCGCTATGAAGACCCCTCCAGGCCCCCCCTCCAAGTCCCCAGCTGCACCTCGTAGGTCTCCTTGCTGCCCCAAGACCAGGCTGCTGTTCCGGCAGAAGCAGAAGAGAAGGGGGGGAGTGGCTATTTTTAGTCTTGGCAGCTGCCCCTTCCCTGCCCCCTCCAGGGTGGGTTTCCACCCCCACCCCCCATCAGCACACGGACTGAGTCTGGCTCCTCAGAAACGGGCAGGCAGGCAGGCCAGCAGGTGCCGGGGCTAAAGGGGCTTGACCCCACTGCTCACCCCCTCCCTCGCCCCCGCAGGATGTCGATCCAGAAGATCCACGCCCGTGAAATCCTCGACTCGCGGGGGAACCCAACGGTGGAGGTCGATCTGCACACTGCCAAGGGTAAATGGGAGGGGCAGGGGAGGAGGCTTTGGGTCCCCCCAATGCAAAAGAGGAAGGTACAGGACGGGCTGACCCCATCTCTCTTGGACAGGCCGCTTCCGGGCTGCGGTGCCTAGCGGTGCCTCCACTGGCATTTATGAAGCCCTGGAGCTGAGGGATGGCGACAAAGCCAGATACCTGGGCAAAGGTAAGGGGCAAGAAATATGGGGAGGGTGAGATTCCCTGTCCCAAAGTCTCTGTGGGGCTGGCCAATCACCATTATTAAGGAAAAACAGAAAAGTGGGAAGATGGGCAGGGGCAAAAAGCGACCGGTGGAACTCACTGCTGCGACATGATGTCGTTGCCCTTACCAGGGGAGGACTGAACTGAGGTCCTCTCGGTGGGCATTCTCTGTCCATTCTCCCCTGCAGGAATAGCATTTGCCGCCCTGTTGGGCAGCCCGCCCAGAGTTCCCCCATTGGGGAGAGATGGGCAGTTAAAAAGTTTAATAAATAAAATAAATAAATAAAATGTCTTGGCTCCCTGGGGGTCTTGGCTCCTTGGGGGTCAGTCTGTCCTGTTGACCTCCCTTCTTTTTCTGGTTGCTTGTCACAGGGGTACTGAAGGCTGTGGAGCACATCAACAAGGAAATTGCCCCCGCCCTGATTGAGAAGGTGAGTGTGGGGGGGATGACTGGAGAGGGGAGAGCAGGCCCTAGGGAGGGTTTCCTGTCCCTTGGAAATGGCAGTCTTCACACACTCCAGGTGCCTTTTCCTTTTCCCTGCAGACGTGGCTCCGCCTCAGGGCTCCTTTTGTTAGGGGAGAGGCTGACTGCCCGCCCGGGAACACAAGGGTTTCGGCAGGAGGGGCAGCCTGGCATTCTTTTCTTTCCAGTTGAGAGTCTTTTGGACGGGGGGGGGGGGGGGTGTGGTAGGAATTTTGCATAGTCGCAGTTGCCCTTTGTCCTCATTTCTCTTATTAACAGGGACGTTTTACTAAATATTAAGAACAAAATATGAAAGTGTCTTTTCTTGATTTTGTGTCTCCACATTCGGAACTTTTGGAAGATAATCCCCCCCCTTTTTTTCCCCTGGTAGAAAATTAGTGTTGTTGAGCAGGAAAAGATTGACAAAGTCATGATTGAACTGGACGGGACAGAGAACAAATGTAAGTGGGGATGTATCTGCCCCCTTTGCCACCCACACCTTGGCAGGAAGCCTTATCTTGAGGCTGAGCTCACACCTGGCCCTTTTTCCTTCACAGCCAAGTTTGGGGCCAATGCCATCCTGGGCATCTCTCTTGCTGTGTGCAAGGCCGGGGCAGCCGAAAAAGGGGTCCCTCTCTATCGCCACATTGCAGACCTGGCTGGGAACAAGGAGCTCGTATTGCCAGTGCCTGTGAGTGACTGAGCTGGGAGAAGGGAGGGGGCAAGCGAGGGGGCTCAGCTGCTCCAGCTAATGGGGGTCTTGGAAGACGGGCTGGAGAGCAACTTCTTGGGGGCCTAGAAGCGTCTCTAGGTGGGAAGGTGCGGAAATGAGAGTTCTGCCAGGACACGGGGCAGAGCAGGGCCTCGAGGGGGGCCCTGGCTCTTCAGGGGCAGGCCCAAGGGGTCAGCACCTGCTTGCCCCTTGCCAGGCTTTCAACGTGATCAACGGGGGCTCCCACGCTGGGAACAAGCTGGCCATGCAGGAGTTCATGATCCTGCCGGTGGGGGCTACCAACTTCAAGGAGGCCATGCGGATCGGGGCTGAAGTCTACCACAACCTGAAGGCGGTGATCAAGAGCAAATATGGGAAGGATGCCACCAACGTGGGGGATGAGGGCGGCTTCGCCCCCAACATCCTGGAGAACAATGAAGGTGAGGGGGCCTCAGTGGCCGTGGAGGGAGGTGCCCATGGGACAGGCTGCTTTGAGCGGGCCACCGCCGCCACCTCCATCCCCAGCGGATTGTGTTTCACGCGCCTGCCCCCGCCCCTCGGCCTTTGCACGCTGGGGCTGAATTAGCCTGTGGGCTGTAACTGGAGCCCTTGCTGAGAAAGGCTGCTGAAGGCAGCCCAGGGCCACCGCTGGGGGGGATGCAGGGTGCACTCGGGGCCCGAGCAAGGGGCTTCGTGGAGAGGCCAAGCCCCTCCCGCCTCCCTCCGCTGGGACCCTGCCTGCCCTTCCACCCAAAGGGCCCTCCAGACCACGGAAGCCCAAAGTGCACCTAGGAAACATTTCACCCCTGAAAACACAGCCATTCACATTCCATCAAAACTACGTAGTTCTTTTTAAAAATACACCGCATCCCACTAGAAAAAGTCCAGGGAAGTGTTTAAATGGACAGCATTAGGAAGGTCCTTTTGCCTGAGCAGAGTAGATGGAGGACCCTCTTGAGAAAGAGGAAGCCCAAGTTCTTTCCAGGGGTTCCTTTAGGTGACAGAATCCTAGAGTTGGGAGGGTCCCTGAGGCCGTGCCCCCCCCCCCCCCCCGCGGCCCAGGGCAGGGACCCGGCTGGAAGCATCCCCAACAGCCTCCCGCTGGCCACTCCCACTGAAGGGGATTAAGGCCCGGGGGGGGCATGGATTCATCATCATCCTCACGTCCTTTGGGATGAGGAACACCCTGTCTGCCTTCTGCCTTCAGCCCTGGCTTACCTCGCTAAGGAAAATCTCCTGAGATACTTTGTCAAATGCTTTGCTGGGAATAAGATAGATTGTGTCGAGGGCATTCCCACACTCTATCAAGGAGGTCACGGGTTCAAAGGATTAAGAAAGGTCGCCCCTGCAGCGTTTGCTCTTTGGAAACAGTCTCCCCCCAGTCCTCCTCTTCCTGCTTCTTGAAGATCAGCTCTCCTCGGGCGTCTGGTGCTTCCCCTGCTCCCCAGGATGTCTCCGGACACACCGTCAGCAAGTTCGATTAATCTGGTCCTGGAAAGCTGAATTCTTTCAAGCGTTTATTCCCTGATCGTCTTTCTGTCCAGCCCCAGCCTCACTTCTCCCCTTCCTCCCGCTCTTCACGGTTTCTGGGTGAAGCACATCCCTGTTGATGGAGAACGTAGAGCGGACTGACTCTGCTTTGCTTGGTTACTTGTGCGTGCTTGGCTCGGTCTCCCTCAGATATTTGATAGTCAACTGATACTTTTCCTGTCAAGCAATTCGCTTTGGGAGTAAGCAATCTCAGGCAAAGCACAAGTGACTGAGCCGTCAAAGGCATGAGGTAGCCCCCCCCCCCCATTATTGCTCTCCATGCCTTTCTATGCTTGTTTCTACCACCTCACACGTTCCTCTTGTCCTCCAGATCTCTCGCCTCTTTTCTGGAGCACCTCCTGGGCTCCATTCAACCAGGACTTTGTCTTCCCCTTCCTCTCAACCCATGCACACTTCCTGCTCACACTTCTGTGCAATTCAGTCTTCACTTGTTCTCTCCAGTGAAGAAACCACCTCAAAATAACTTCTTCCCTGACATTCCTGTTTTGCATGCAATCCACACTCTTTCAGCAACCTTTCCTTCTCATTTCTCCAGAAGCCCATTCCCACTGCACTCAACTTACTTTTATGCTTCACCTGACGTTCCCAACTTTAACTTCCCTATAACAACGGAGGAGGAAGCATGCTCTTATACATAGTAATTTTTGCTTCTGTTCACAAACATATAATTCATCTCACGTTCAATGCAAATCACTCAGTCTCTCAACCCACAACATATCATCTACTTACAAAAGGACACACCACATCCTGAGACAACACATAACAGCAGCAGCAAACAATCCCTTATGAATTTACTGACACAAATTTTAAACAACCAAGAGGAGATCACACCTCCTTGTCCATTTCTCATCAGCGCTGACCAACTCACTCCCTTTCTTTCTCTTTCTTCAGTGTCCATTTTTCCCTGAGCTCCACCCTTAAGGCCACCCAAATATGGACTCCCTGCATTCAGGGCCTCTCACTGCTGTTGTTCCCTTGTGTGTTCGTCATAAGCAAATCATTCATATTTGCATTCATTCCTTTGCCACGTTTAAATACGAACAGCCTGCGCTTAATCCGCATATTCAAACCGACTGACATTTTTCTAAGCAGAGACTCAGCATACGGTTTCCGTTCTATTCCTTCTCGGGTCCCCAAACGGCTCAGTCGCTTTTTCTGTTTTCTCTCATCTCACGCCCACTCGTCCGTTCGTGTCGCCCAGCAGAATAACTTTCCCCCAGCGTTACATCTCTTTAGAAAGTTGCAGAGTTATTGCCGTCCTGCCTGCAGGTTCCTATTTCTATATGCGCCCCCAGCAACTTAAGACGAGGCCAGATCTGCTTTTTTGTCTCTCATTTCAATTCTCGCCCTTTCTCGGTGTTCTTCTTATGTGCCGAATGGGACCCTTTGTCCCACCGCTTCATCTTCGAGCAGGGCGTTCCCTCTGCCTGCCAGGAATCTTGCTGGTGTCGCCGCCGTGTTTCTTATTCATCCCGGGACAGCTCAGAGCCTGTTTCCTCTGCAAAGGCCCGAAACGTGTTTCAAGTTCCAGGGGTGCAGAACGTCTCCTCTCGCACCGGGCGTTCCCCCTCCGCTGGGCTTGCTCACTTGTTTCGCTGTGCGTCTTACAGAGAGTGGCTTCGGTCGCCTCTTCTCAGAATTCATCCATTGGCTGAAATGCGGCAGTCGACCTTTCCAAGGATTGCCACCCGCTGGCCTGAGTCGCCCAGACAGGCCGGGGGCTCTCAGGCAGTCCAGAGCCCCCCATTGCTCAGAACTAGAAGGGACTTGTTTTGCTCAGGTGCTGAAATGGGGCTGGTTTGGGGCAGAGTCCAGGGTGCTCCTTGAGCTTCCCTCCTTTCTGCAGCCCTGGAGTTGCTGAAGAGCGCCATCGAGAAGGCTGGCTACCCTGACAAAGTGGTCATCGGGATGGACGTGGCCGCCTCCGAGTTCTTCCGCAAAGGCAAATACGATCTGGACTTCAAGTCTCCTGATGACCCGAACCGCTACATCTCTGGAGAGAAACTGGGAGAGCTTTACCAGAGCTTCATCAAGAACTACCCAGGTGATCAGGGCGTGGGAGACCGGGCCCAGCCGCCAAGGAGACAGATAGCAGGGGAGAACCAGCTCCCAGTGCATGCTCAGGAGCACTGTTTTTGGCCCTCAGCCCATAAATGTATTGGGGTGGGAGAACTGACTTCTCTTGCTCTCTCGCAGTCGTCTCCATTGAGGATCCGTTCGACCAGGATGACTGGGAGACGTGGAAGAAATTCTTGACTCAGGTGCAGATCCAGATTGTGGGGGACGATTTGACTGTGACCAACCCCAAGCGGATCCAGCAGGCAGTGGAGCAAAAGGCCTGCAATTGCCTCCTCCTCAAGGTCAACCAGATTGGCTCCGTCACAGAGTCCATCCAGGCGTGAGTCCCGTGCCGCTGTGTTGGGCAGGGAGTGTGCGGAGGGAGAGAAGAGGAGCTGAAGTCTTTCCTCACTCAGGGAGACAGAGGATGGGGGGTCCCTCCCTGGTGGCAGCCTGCATGCTTGCTCAAGTTTTTTCTTCTTCCAGCTGCAAGCTAGCCCAGAGCAATGGCTGGGGAGTGATGGTGAGCCACCGTTCTGGGGAAACCGAAGACACCTTCATTGCAGACCTGGTGGTGGGACTCTGCACTGGGCAGGTGAGACCAGCAGCCCCTTGTCTTCCTCCAGCTTCCCAGAGCACCCAGCCTCCTTCTAAAATAGTATCTTGGCCTCCATTCGCAGATCAAAACTGGAGCCCCCTGCCGCTCAGAGCGCCTGGCAAAGTACAACCAGCTGATGAGGTGAGGAGACAAATTCCCCCCCCTCAGCCCCCCACGCTCTTCTGGGGAGTTGCTGCAGGGCACTGCTATAGCCTGCTGCTGATTAAGGCCGGCCACCTCTCTGCCTTTTCACAGGATCGAGGAAGAGCTGGCCGATAAAGCGCACTTTGCCGGGCGCAAGTTCCGGCACCCTCTGGCCAAGTGAGAGCTCCAGACCGTGAGCACAGGGGGCTGACAGCAACCTCCTCTCTGCCCGTGAAAACATGGCCCCAACACTGGTGGGGGCCTTTGGGGTTTAATCTCTCTCTTATCCAAACATGCATGTAGAAGATCTGTGGAATCTCCCCAACTCCACCTTGGGGGCTGAATAGAAAGGCTGCTGTGCCAAATACTTTGCACGTGTCGTTCTTGAGAAGGGGTGACCTGGGGCTCCACGTTCCCGTCTACAGTGTCCACTTGGTCGAGGAGCCTGGTGTGCATCTGAACAAAGCAGACCTTCCTAAGGGCCTCACTGCCGCACGGTGCCCGCCCACCTAACATGAAAGGGCTTGGCTATGCGTTCATTTCAAGGTATAACGTGGGGCCTCTGCCAACTTTTCTTACCTGTACAAAAACTAAAAAAAAATCTTGTCCCTTGTTCTAAAGAATTGGAAGCAAACGCAAAACAGCACTGACAGTAAGAGTTTAATGGGACATGTACATGGCATACCCCCCCCCCCCGATGTTACAACCAGGCTTGTGGGATACCTCTCCGTTTCTCGGCTCCCAAAACAAAGCGATGGGGGGGAGGGAGAAAAGAATGAAAATTCAGCATTATTTACACACTTATTGAAGTCATCCAAACGGAGTGGAGACCAGCTGAGTAACAAAGTCACTGATGCCTGCCCTGCCCCAAAAGAAGCCACGTCGCCACTGCTCTTCCTTGGCGGGCTTGCTTTCTACCGGCATGCAACTGAGCTGCGCGAATACCAAACAATAGGGCGCTCGACCCGCGGGGGAGAGGAGTGGTGTCAGATCTCCTCTAGGGTGGCCCTAAGCGGTGAGAGGAGGAGGTAGCTCAGCTCCAGGCCTTCTGGGCAGGAGGCTACGTTCTGCCAAAGGGGCAGAGGCCAGGCCGCAGCCCCAGAGAAGATACCGGCCGTGGGTGGAACGGAAGGGGGAAATTCAGACGGCAAAGCCAGGGGGCTGCAGCCCCCCAACCAAGCCTTCCAAAAGGCGAGCCATGGACCGGGACTCCCGCCACTCAAAAGCGACATGCCCAAAAGCTGGATAACCGCGCTTAACCGGGCCGGGAGGGGGGAGGCCCCGGAGGCGGAAGTCTCTGCAGCCTCTTCTCGGCTTGGAAATTCTTCGCCCGCGTGACGTTAAAAAGCGATTCTAGCCGAAGCTCGAACGCCCGGGGAGGAAGGGGGGGAGGGTGGGGAGTCCTGCCCGTCCCCATGGGATCCCGCGGCGGCGGCGCGGCCGGGCCGGGCCGGGCCCTCCTAGGAGCTCTTCGCCTCCTCCTCGCTTTGGCGCAGCCGCTTCTTCGCCCGGATCTCGTTCATGGCCTCCTCGATGGAGCGGGTGTCCCTCTTGTGGGCGGCCGGCACTGCAAGAGGCGGCAGGGCAGGGCAGTGCGGGGGCTCCAGGGGCGCCCGGGGCCCCGGCCCGCCGCCGCCGCCCCCGCGGACCCCTCCCGCGACTCACCGCAGCCGTAGGCCTTGTTGGCCTCCATGGCGTGGGCGGCGTCCTTGGCGGCCACCGTGCCGATCAGGCGGCTGTACTTCTCCTTGTAGTCGCTCTGCGGGCTCACCTCCGCCGGGCCGCGCAGCGCCTCCGCCTCCGCCCGCCTCTGCGCCAGCTCCTGGGGGCACACGGGGCACAGCGCGGCCCGCCCCCTTAGACGGGGAGCCGCCGGGCCCCCCGCCGCCCGCCCCGCCCCGCCCCGCCCCGCCCCGGCCCCGGCGCACCTTCATCCGCCGCCGCTCCTCGGCCTGCTGCGGGTCCCACTCCTCCCCGCGGCGGTAGGCCTCCAGCTCCTCGTCGCAGGGCGCGAACTCCTGTGGGGGGGCAGAGGCCGGTGAGGGGGGGCGGGCGGCGCGGGGGGCGGCGCGGGGGGGCGCGGCGCGGGCCTTGCCTTCTTGAAGAGCATCACGTAGCGCGAGTCCTCGTCGTCGCCGCCGAAGGAGAAGGACGCCAGCCCGGCCACCTCCGCCACGTCGTGCCTGCGCAGAGCCGTCGTCCGTCAGAGGCGCCCGCCGCCCGCGCCCCCCGCGCCCCCCCCCGGCACTCACAGGATGCTGCGCTCGATCTTGCTCATGGGCCGGAAGCGCCGCCGCGGCCGCGCGCTGTCCTGGATGAAGGCCGACACCTCCCGCTCCATCTGCGGGAGAAGCGGCGGCGGCGTCAGCGCCGGCGCCAGCGCGGCCGGCCCGCTCCCCCCGCCCGCCCGCCCGCCCGCCGCGCGAGGACGGCACGCACCCGCTTCCGGAAGGCCGCCTTCTGGCGCTTCTCCTGCTCCTGCAGCGTCCGCAGCCGCGCGCTCTGCTCTGCGGGGAGAAACGGCGGCGGCGCCTCAGGCGGCAGGCCCGGGCCGGCGCCTTCGCCCCGCCGCGCGGGGAGGGAACCCGCTGCCCGCCTCCCCCGGCCCCGGCCCCGGCCCCGGCCCACCGACCTCTGGCGCGCCGGGCCTCGCGGTCGTCCAGGCCCGGGGGCGGCTCCATGGCGCTCAGGATCGAGCCCAGCAGGTCCGCCATCGTCGCCGTCGCCGCCGCCGCCGCGTTCGGCCCCGTCCGCTGCGCGGCGCTCCCGTGACGTCACGGCGCCGGAAGGCCACTCCTCTTCCCCCCCGCGCTCGCCCCGCCTTCCGGCGTGAACCACAGCTCCCGGCGTGCCCCGCGCTCCGGAGGGAGACGCGCTTCCGGCCGAGCGCCCCGCCCGCCCCGCGCCCGCCGGCCGCGCGGGCCGCGAGCCTAGGCCGCTCCGCTCCTGCGGCCCGCTCCGGCGCAGCCCGTCTCCAGCAGCGCCCGCACGGTGGCGGCCAGGCGGGGCAGGTCCTCGTCGTCCAGCCCGCCGCGGGGGCAGCAGAGGTCGGCCTGCGGGGGAGGCGCTCGTTAGCCCGCGGACGTGGCGGGCGGGCCCGCCCCGCGAGGCGTCCGCCCGGGCAGGGGCCGCGCTCCGGACAGGCGCAGGGGAGCGCGCGGGCAGAAAGCGACCGAGGCCGGGCGTGTCCTTTGCGGAACCGTTTCTTGGCCTTTCCGGCGTACACAAGCGGGGGGCGGGCCGGGCCGGGCCGGGCCGGGCCGGGCGGGGCGCTCACAGCGAGAGACGCCGCCTCCCCCGGAGGAGGAGAGAACCCAGCATTTACAGTATTGTACACGCGCTGAAAAGAAGAATCTTCACAATATCCCACAGTCCTCCTATCTTCAGATAGATGTATAGATATATATATACACGGGTGGGTGGGTGTCTATAAAACATATATATATATATATAATTTAATATATTTAAGGCAGCAGACGGGGAGTGTTGTCAGAAGGGCCCAGATCAGGAAGGGGAATCGCGCTCTCCCGTTAAGGCATTTCCATTTAACTGGGGCTTGACCAGCAGTGCAGGGGCGGCTCGTGGCGAGCCTGGCCGTGCCAAACCGGGTCTGGGTGGAGAGACCGGCCCTACCCGGAGCCTTCGGTTGCAGAAGACCACGGCCCGGCACCCGCCCTCGAACGCAGGCAGGCAGGCACCGCCCCTGGCAGCCGTGAACAGGTTTTCCAAAACCACGTCCCACCTGCCCTGGGATTAGGCCACTGCTGTGGCAAGCGTAGGGATGGAGTGCCCGGATGCCACAGAAACTTGTGGCCGTTTGGCCCGCAGCCCTAGGAAGGTCTGGGCCGCCTGCCAAGAGGTCCTCGAGTTCCCAGCCGGCAGACAGAGGGGGAGCAAGTCAGACCCACGCTTCAGAGCGCAAGATAGCCGGGAAGCGCTGCAAATGCCAGAAGAGGCTCCGACCTTTGGCCAGAAGAGCGTCCGAGCCCGTGTGGGGGCTGGAAAAGTAGCCATTTTTAAAACGAAGGGCTGCTGTGCTTGAAGCAGCTCAGTTCTTGTGGGGAAAAAGCAGGTGGAGGCCTCCACGTTGCCTGGCGGGCGGACCTATGGCCATCCTGCCCCAGGAGGCACTTGGGAAGGAGAGCAGCAGAGCAGAAGCGCACGGGGTCGGTGGGGGAACGAAGGCCACGGCAGCAGTTTCCTGGGCGTCGTGTCCAGGAGAAGGCACAGGCGTGACCAAGCGAGCCACGGCGGATCCGAAGCCGGGGGAACCAGCAGCCTCGGAGGAGTCAGGAGACCCCAGCTGATCCCCGGTGGCTCCCCACCCATTCTGCCTGGTGAAGAAAGGGGTCTCGTCGCGCGCTTGGGGGCCGGCTAGCCGTCTGACGGGAGAGGAAAGACGACCCTCCCAAGGGAGCCGCCCGACCAAGGCCTGAATCTCTGCGGCACCCTGACCAGGAAAGGCAGGGCGGGACGACTGGCGGAGGGGCCGGCTCCGCAGGCGCCGCTGTGCTGGCAGCCAGGAGACCCTGCTCTGCTAGGCAGCCAGAGGGAGGGCGTCCGAACCCTCAGCAGCAGCAGCAGTAGCCACACAGCTTGCAATAGGCAAAGTACAACAGCAACATGACGAAGGCATAGAAGACACCAAAGCCTGTGAGGTGATCGGAGAGGGCGGCGGGGACAAGGGGACTCCCTGCCGCTGGGCGCAGCAGCAGGGCTTCCAGGAGGCGCAGGAAGCCACGGACGTTGCCTTGGAGGAGGAGGGCAATGTCTGAGACACCACAGAGAGACACCTGCGGCACATGGAGAGAACAGAGGACAGAAAAGGATGGGCACGTAAATGTTACGAGAGTAAGCTGAGGAGAAGAGGACGGGAGGAACACGGGAGGGAGAGCGCACAACAGCAGGCCTGGAAGGAACGAAAGCGGCCCTGAGCGGAACTGTGGGGAAGGGGCGGGGGCTGGCATCACTCCTGGGGGGAGCCCACCCCTGGGACTGCATACGCCCGCGGGCCCAGCCTCACCTCAGGAATCCCAAGCTGGCGGCAGGCGGCCAGAAAGCTCTGCACGTTCTTGCGGCTTTGGACAGCGTTCAGCTTTGGCTGTTGTGAAGGAGAAAAGGTGGGGGGTCGGTGGCCAAGGGCGGCAAGGAGGCTCGGCCGCTGGATGCACACAGGCAGCGCCTGGCCCAGGCCGGGGAGCTCAAGTACCACTGAACTTCAGCCCGCAGGACCCTCGGGCAGTCCGAGGTCAGCAGGGGCAGCTTGGCTGCTCTGTGGCGCCCTGCTGCAGGAGGGAGAACCGCCCCCCCAAAAGGGCTCACCACAGCAGGCGACGGCACGTGGATGAAGGGCACAGAGCGCGGGCACAGATGGTTCGCCAGCTGGCAAAGGATGACCCCGTCTGCCAGGGCCTCGCCCAAGTCTTCAGCCAGCGTAAGGTTCAGACGGGACTCGATTGCCTGGGGAGGGAGAAAGGAGCCGCTCCAGAGGCCGGACAGGCACAACCGCCTTTGTCAAGACAGTCCCTCGATCTGAGGCTGGAGTGCCAGGCTTAAGAACGTGGCAACGCCTGAGGGGCACCCAAGGGTTCGCCTGGGCCGCCAGGCCTCGGCAGCCGCTCTCTGCCCGCAGCTCTTGGGCGAGAGAAGCAGGCGTTCTGGTCTGCTCCCTGCCCAGCGTGCGTGCCAGTCCCACCTCCAGCCCTCCCTTGTTCCCTCCCGACCCACACCCCTCTCTGAAATACCCACACCTCCCAGCCGCAACCCGAAACACGGAAGCTGCTCCGCTAAGTGTGGGGACAGCGAACGGCACGTGTTGAGAACAACCGGGCCTAGGCTTGCGTCCCCCAATCCCAGCGGGGGGCCGAGCAGCCCCCAGCAGCCCTACCTTGCGCAGCTGGCTGAGTAGCTCCCTCTCCTCCAGGGCCCGGGATCCAGCCCGGGACCTCAAGGGGCCGCCGAGCTCAGGCGAGAGCGAACCTGGGAAGAGTTGTTTCGCGGAGGTCAGGGGAGCCCACAGCTGCCGGGCTGCGCCGGGCCGGGCCGGCCCTCCCAGAAGGCGAGGCTGGGCTCCTGGAGCTGCTGCCTGCGGAGCGAGGACCCAACTCCGCACCGGCAGAAGCGGCGGCAGGCCCGCTTCTAGGGGTCAGCCCACTATCCGGGTCCTCTCAGCCCCACTAGGCAGACCAGGCCAAGAAATCAGCTCCACGGGAAGGCTGAAGCCACTGTTACGGAAACCGGCCACAGTGACGGGATCCGGCAGGTCGGGCAATGCTAATGCTGCTGCTGCTGCTGCTGCTGCTCCTCCAGCGAATTGGGGGCGGGGGTCTGTTGGCTGCTTCCCAATATTACCTGGACGTTCTGGACCTGAATTATGTTTTAACCCTTGTTGCCTTGGCAACGGAGCTTGCATTCCTCCATCGAGGTCATCTCTGCAGATCCCACGTTTGCCTGGGAATCAGGATCTTGAGCATTTACGCTTCTGAAGAGAAGCATGGCAGCATATCTGGCTCAGCCCAAACCCTGGCTAGACAAGCGTGCCGCTTCCTGGTCCCCAGTAGGAAGCGACTGTGAAGCCACAAGGAATGGGATGGAGCCTGCAAAACTCTCCGTTCTGCAGGGCTCGACCGCTTGTTCTTTCCAGGGCTTGTGTAGAGGCACTGTGTATTAAAATTGCCATTTTAATATATATATTAATTTTATTCTCAGGTGTATTCTATTTACGGCCTAAATTCTGTAAGCCACCTAGAGTCTGGCCGGTTTCAGGCAGTCAAGTAACTTTCATAAAGAATGAGACGGACCCCGGGCTGTGCGAGGCAGTCTTTGGTCTGCCCTGAAGCCCCCACAGTTCATCTCCGTTAGATGGCCCTAGACAGCCCTAGTATTCGAGGCAGAGAGAAATTCCTCTAGGTATAATGGTGCCGTCCTCTTCTTGCCCCTCTCACTTCCTAACACTGGGGTCTCCCCTCTCTTCTCTCTCCCTGTCAAAGTCCTTCCCGATTCCTACAGCGGCAAGGACCCACTTTCCAGTCTCTTCCGTGTGTTCATGCCACATGTCCAGGTGGCCATTAGCCGGTCTGCAAACTGATATAGGGGAAGATTCTTAGGGCCCGTCTTCTCCTGAACACTCACCAGAACTCTGCTGGATACTTTTTCGGGAGGACGAGCGGAACAGGAAACTGGGAGGCCTCTGCACCGAGCTGGCATCTCGGGGTACAGGACTGGCAGCAGTAGAACTCTGAGAGAGAAGAGGGTCTGTACGGGCAGAAGGGGGAAAGGTTGGCCAGGGATTCACTTCCCGGACGGCTTAGAAGTACAGTAGCAGCCAGAGCACCAGAGTGTATGTCAGTGCACTGCCCATACCACCTAGTGGGTGGGGTGCAGGCAACAGGATGTATGTTGGGTTTATTTATTAAACTTGTATGCCACCCAACTCCCAACAACTCTGGGCAGCTCACAACCATCAAAACAAGGAACTACGATAAAATCAATTAAAAGGAAGAAAAAAAAAAGATAAAAGTTGTCAAGAACAGCAGACCGGATGGAAAGGGAGCAACGTGGGCTTAGTTGTAAGGTTGTCTTTAGATCGGAGATACTAGCCTGCAAAGAACAGAATGACCACATTTGGGGGCAAACTTGGCTTTGGTCGCACTTGGGTACACTGGTTAAACTGAGCCAGAAGTGCCTGCTACTGTCCTTACCCTTAGCAGGGAATGTTGCATATGGCATGGGTACAACCGAGGTTGGAACCTAGTCTGCAACTTCTCTATCGTGCTAAAACACATTATGTCAAAGCCCTGAGTGACCCTAACCACAATGGGTGGCAGGGGTCCTAATTTACTGAACCCGTCTGACGAGAACCACACCACATGGAGGACTGTGACTTGAAGTGCAGTTCTCGGTGCAAAACCTGTGGGGCATTTGGGGTCCTGCCTGAGAGCCCCCGGCCTGTCTGGGTGACTCAGGCCAGCGGGTGGCAATCCTTGGAAAGGTCGACTGCCGCATTTCAGCCAATGGATGAATTCTGAGAAGAGGCGACCGAAGCCACTCTCTGTAAGACGCACAGCGAAACAAGTGAGCAAGCCCAGCGGAGGGGGAACGCCCGGTGCGAGAGGAGACGTTCTGCACCCCTGGAACTTGAAACACGTTTCGGGCCTTTGCAGAGGAAACAGGCTCTGAGCTGTCCCGGGATGAATAAGAAACACGGCGGCGACACCAGCAAGATTCCTGGCAGGCAGAGGGAACGCCCTGCTCGAAGATGAAGCGGTGGGACAAAGGGTCCCATTCGGCACATAAGAAGAACACCGAGAAAGGGCGAGAATTGAAATGAGAGACAAAAAAGCAGATCTGGCCTCGTCTTAAGTTGCTGGGGGCGCATATAGAAATAGGAACCTGCAGGCAGGACGGCAATAACTCTGCAACTTTCTAAAGAGATGTAACGCTGGGGGAAAGTTATTCTGCTGGGCGACACGAACGGACGAGTGGGCGTGAGATGAGAGAAAACAGAAAAAGCGACTGAGCCGTTTGGGGACCCGAGAAGGAATAGAACGGAAACCGTATGCTGAGTCTCTGCTTAGAAAAATGTCAGTCGGTTTGAATATGCGGATTAAGCGCAGGCTGTTCGTATTTAAACGTGGCAAAGGAATGAATGCAAATATGAATGATTTGCTTATGACGAACACACAAGGGAACAAGAGCAACGAAGTGGCCTCAAGGGTGGAGCTCGGGGAAAAATGGACACCAAAGAAAACGAAGTGAAAACCAAAACACTGTGGGTCCTGTTTGAAAAAGTATTCAAAGATAGACTACTCTTCCGGTGAATGAATGGAAAGTGATGATAAGTGGAAGGGAGTAGAAAGGGTTACGCGAAAGGTGTGGAGTACCCAAAAGGATCAATCGAGTGAAAGCGGCTGTGAATAAGGCTAGTGTGCCTCTAAGGAGTGATTTCTGCATGAAATGATGAGGGAAATATATTGCATAATGTACGGAGAGAAAAGGGTGTAAAGCGTGGTGACAAAGAAAGAAAGAAATGCTTAAGATGAAAGGAGCAGAATGATTTAATGGAAATAAAATTTTTGTTTTAGACATGGGTGAAAAGAGCTAAACAAGGATCCTGCATCAGAATATAAGGAATTTAAAGTGATGAAATGATTTGAGATGAAACTTAAGTGAGGGGATGCTGGAAGAAGTATTGTATGAGAATCACAGGGATGTGTTGAAAAGTAGTTTTGAAATGAATGCTATAAATGTTAGTCTTTAGGGGAAAAAATGATGAAATGGAAGTCATAAATTCTGCGACAGTGTTTAAAAGCAGTAGGCTCACAGGTATTTATTTATTTATTAATTATTAAATTTGTATATCGCCCATCTCCCCCAATGGGTGACTCTGGGCGGCTCACAATTAAAAATCAAAAGCCCATAAACAATTAAAATACCCCATAAATAATTAAATTACTCAATCCATAAAAATCCACTATAAAACAAACCCTATACATAAATACTAAAGACATTCAAGATGACGGGGTGTGTGTGTAAAATCAATTACCCCACAAGCCACTTCCACTGATGCGAGCCCCAATCTGGCCCCCAGGCCTTCTGGCATAGCCAGGATTTCCAGCCAGGTATAATCATTGTAACTGCAGAAATATTAGAATATGAATGCAGTTTGCTTGTAGAGTAACTATAGGAGTTGTTCAATGGGTGTGTGAAGACTACATCCATGCCTGATAACTGGAAAAGCACTGTTATTGTTCCCTTATACAAACTGAATGCAAAAATCCTCTTGTATTTAGGAGTACTAAAGCAGGTGTGAGTAATTATACCTTGTATGATAGTAGAGAATACATGTAGCTCAGGGTTGAACTGTTGGGTTCTTGGTGTTCTCCAAGCTTGGTTGTTTTTCCTGCAGATGTTTCATTACCAGGCTAGGTAACATCATCAGTGCGAGGGAGAGTGGGGTCTGCTGGTTGTTTATACATTTTTGGATGCTAGGGAATTTCTGGAAGTTTGGCATTCTGACAAATCAGCCATCAACTGGCAGAAAAAGATACACCCTCTCCACGTCCCATTTAAAGAAGATACAACCAACGGTCAAGGAAACATTCAACTGGTGCAAAATGCAGCAGTGCGGGCAGTTATGTGTGCCCCTAGGGCGGTACTCGTTACACCTCTGCTCCGCGAGCTGCACTGGCTGCCAGTTTGCTTCCGGGTCCAATTCAAGGTGCTGGTTTTGACCTTTAAAGCCCTTCCTGGCATGGGGCCGGGTTACCTGAGGGACCGCCTCTCCCCGATTACCTCTCCCCGTCCCATCAGATCCGGCAGAGAAGGCATGCTGCGGGTCCCGCCTGCCAGGGAATGCCACTTGGCGGGCCCCAGGAGGCGGGCCTTCTCTGCCGTGGCGCCCGCCTCGTGGAACCTTCTCTCCCCGGAAGTGAGATTAGCCCCATCCCTCTCGACATTCCTAAGTCCCTCAAGACCTGGTTACGTGAGATTTTACGATGGCTCCCTTGTTAATTTCATCCCCTCCTGTTCTGTGTCTTTTTACAGCTTTTTATGTGCAATTCTTTTTATGTATTTATTTTTTAATTGTTGTACGCCGCCCAGAGTCACCTCGTGTGAGATGGGCGGCTATACAAACATGATAAACAAACAAAGCACCAGCCCAGAGCACCTCCCCTCCAGCAGCCAGCAGCCCGGTAAACAAGAAACAGCACGAGATAAGCAGTCACCACGAAACCACCGAGAAAGAAACCCTATCTTGACCAAGACGGGCAGGGCAAGCGAACACACAGACAGCTGACAACTGCACTCCCCCCTGCACTGATGATATTCCCTGGCCTGGTGATGAAATCTACAGGAAAACAACCAAGCTTAGGTGTGTTGGCTGGTGATGTGAATGAATCTGCCTTCCTGCATGCAGACGCTGCTGCTATTTTGTTGGCTGAGAACCTGAGGATTTACACCACGTTTTAGAGACATCATATGACGTCACAAGAAAGGCAGATCTGAAAATTAATGCAGCAAAGACCAAGGGAGTTGTGTTTGGCAGGGAAGGACTGCATGAATCTGTGTACCTTGGAAAGCTGTTTACTAATGATGGAAAAACGGGTGGAGAAATTTTGAGGCACACAAATCCTGGTAGAAAAATAGTTCTTTGTGGTCTATTTTGAGGAACGGTTTGTTGAAAAAAGTGTAAGAGCATACTTCTGCCCATTTTCTTATATAAAAGTGAGAGTTGGGGGTGTCAGAAGAAGTATGTATTTTGATTGCAGTGGGAAGGGGTACTTAAGAGGTGCATGTGTTGAAAGAATGGGTGATGTGAACAGAATGCAAGTGAGTGACCGGATGAAAGAAGCTCCTTGAGGTGCTTTGGTCACACAGAGAGAAGGAAGGAGGAAAGAATTGGTAAAGAAACATACAGAAGAGTGAATGGGTCAAGAGGAAGCGGAAAACTGAAAAATAAATGGCTGGGTGGAGCTTATGAGATTCTTAAAAAGATAAACTGAAGTTTGAAAAATGAAAGGCGATGTCTGGAGTGGTGGGTGGATGTGATGGACACATCCCTTCCGCTGGCTGTCAAGACCAGAGCAAAGAATGGCCAGGGAGCTCCCTCTGGCTCCCACAGCTTCTCTTATTAAAGGACAAACCTACCGGCATAGCGTGGACCTTGCCTGGGGGAACCAGCCAGCTGTTCGGCTCCCTGCAAGGCAATCAAGGAAAAAGGAAGTAAATGGATAGCACCTGCATTCCGATGGGATGGAGAGGCAAGGAAGGACCCCAGAACTCTGCCGACTGAACCACGATGCAGAGCAAGCTGGTGGCTACTGAGATTGCCGGTGGCTGGAGTTGCAAGAAGACACAGCATTCACAGCACCGCACCTGCCCTCTCTCTAGTACATACACACAGAGCCAGTATCACTGGCTAAATTCACACAGCACACAAAACCCAGTTTAACAAACCCTAATTACTTAGTTCATAAGCCATGCAGTGCCAAAGTAAATTAACTTGATTCTGGCCTGGTTCCCACAACAGGCTAAGCCAGAGGCTGGATTCCCTCAACGTGCTGCCCAGCTCCACGTTACCCTAGATGAGCATGCTGTGCGAACCCAGGGACAAGGTAGCAGTTGCATGCTGGTCCTACCTGGCTGCAGTGCTTCAGCTGAGAGAGGCTGCTGCTGTTCTCCACCAGGCTGCTGTGGGAGCAAGATGGCACCATCAGGAGAGAAACAGAGGTAGCCCCAGACAGGCCCGCCGGGTGTCCAGAGGTTATCTTGTTTCCCTTCTCAGCTCCCAAATGCTGGGTCCTAAGAAGGAACTTAACCCTTCTAAAGGAGGATGGGGGTAAATAAGGTGAGGGGCATGGGGCGAGAGGCAGAGAGCTGGCCTTGGAAAAGGGAGGCCCTGATCCAAAACTTCCCTGTTCTCCTAAGGTGCTAACGACTCCTCCTCCCCACAGTCCCAGACGTGACTGAAGGCACCTATTAAGCGCTTAGCAATTTAAATGAACAAACGGGGAAGGGGTGGCCGTTCGCTCCAGAGGTTTGGGGGGGGACTTCCTGGAGAGAAGAGGATAGCTTAGGGCTGCAGAGAACACCTCTGTGGTCATCTAGCAGGAGGAACAACAGCTTCAGCGACCACTGGACGTGACTGCAGACTCCTCTGGGTGAATACAAGAAATGGAGAGGATCCCAGCCACTAGTTCACAGTCGAGGTGGGTCTGCTGGCTGGAGACTGGTGGGAGGACTCCAAAACCACTGCTAGGATGAAGCAGATGCCCACTAACTTCCCAGATGACCACCTGCCCAGCTTCTCTGTCCCCTGGGTCCACTGTGGCCGCTGCTGCTGCTGGCGCTCCCTTTCTTGCCATAACTGCAGGAGTTCAGGGCGACGGCGCTCCTCAGTAGACAGCTCTGGCCTGGGGAGGCTGGCCCCGCTGCTGTTCCTAAAGAAGTGGGGAGGAAGCCACCCAAGTCTGTGTACTTGGGGAGCTGCTCTGTGGCCAGGGCCCAAGCCAAGACAATCGTGGGGCCCCACAGCACCCAATCCACGGAGCCAAGGAGGGAAGGCCTCCCCAGGCCTTTGTCCCAAGAGGCAGGAACGCTGGCCTGCCATCTGATTCTGGGAGGGAGGAGCACAACCACCTCCCGGCGGAGAACTGGCCATGCCCAGGGAGTATGGAGGGCCAGGCGAGGCTTGACCTCCTGGAGTCTCTCCGAGACAATGCTGAATGCAGCCGGCCAGGAGTGCCACGTACCTGCCAGTCACTCCCGGCTCTGCAGTGCCTGCTCTCTGGGAAGAGCTCCTGGCTGGTTTCTGGTGCTCCTACAGAGAGACCGGGCACAGGAGAGTCAGAATGCCAGAGGAGAACAGCTGCCTCCTCCTGCCTCCCCCCCCCCGAGAACCAAGAGCACAGGAATCGGGATACTCCTCTGCCCCCAAATCTCACAGCCCTCCAGGATCAGAGTCCCAGCTGCTCTGCTGCTCAGGGACAGCCGGCAGGGGGTGGGGAGAGGAGGTCCCCGGGCAGCTCCTTTTACCTCGTGGGATGCTGTTCCTGGGAAGCCGGTCCACGCCTTGCCGGTCCTCCCTGCTGGAGGGGGCGCCATCCCCTCTTCCTCCACCACCCCCTCCTCCTCCTCCTCCTCCTCCCCATTCACGCTGCTGTCGATGTAGTCTATCTGCTCCAGTTCGCTGGTGTCCGCTGGGGAGAGAAGAGCTTGGCTCCAGCTGCCCTGCCTCCCTCTAGCCCGCCCGCCCGCCAGCTCTGCTCAGGTATGGCCACGCTGGCAGCCGCGCAAAGCCCTCCCCACCCGCTGCTCACCTGCCCCACCGCGCTTCTCCTTCAGCTGCTTGGGGTCGCGGGCCAACTCAGCAATGCGGAAGGAGAGGTCTGAAAACTCATCGGTGGACTGAGAGGCAGAGAGAGATCCTCAGGGGAGACGTCATGCAGCGTCCGAGACCGAGGCGCCGCGGGCTCAGCGCTGGCTGCAGGGGACTTTCCTGCTCCGGCTGCCGGGGGCAAGGCTCCCTCCCTCCACCAGCAGGGGAAAAGGACCAAAGTTCTTCCCCCACAAGACCCAGCGGGGGCACGCAGTACCTCGTTCCCCGACCACCGCTTGCTGCCGCTGTCCACGCTGTTGAAGCCCGAGTCGAGGCCCCCGTACTGGCGTGCTGGATAGAAGTCCTCCGGGAGGCTGAAAGGCAGGACAGAAGCAGAGGCGGCAACAGAATGAGACTCCGGGCACCACCAAAGCCCACGGCCGCGCCGTTTCCTCTGACCAAAGGCTGACACCGGCATTGTGGCGAGGTACGTGAGGTGAGAGGAACTGCCTGGTGGCCCCCTCTGTGGCTGCCCTTGACCCCCTTACCATGTGCCAAAGCCAGCGGGGCGTCCTTGGGCAAACTCTGCCAGGTCCGACCTGGCCTTGCTGCAGGCCTCGATGTTGAGGTATTTGAAGATGTGGATTTTGCCTTTCAGGCAGACCTGCGGGAAACGGGACCCAGTCAACTCCAGAAAGACCAACCATGCAGCTTGGAAGGAGGAGCTGGGTCTGCACTGCACGGCGAGTCCCACCCTGGCCGGATTAGCCAAGATGAGGAGGGGATTTTCAAGGCCCAGGCAGACCCCTCCAGCCTGCGCTCGTTCAGCCAGTGAGCGGCCCAGCTGAGAGTGCCACCTCCTGAGATAGCCCAGGACGATGACGGGACCACTGAGGCCGATCTAACGTCTGCATCAAGGAAGAGAACAAATGGTCAGGTCTGCTGGCGCAGGAGAGCACAGCGGGCCCTGAGGAAAATACGCAGCTGCCGTTAGTGAAACATGAGCTTAGCCTGGGAAGGCAGGAAAGGAACTCAGGGCTGCTCCTCTTTGCTCTTTGGAGAAGGAAACGCTGTCAGGGTTTCAAGATGCTGCTGTTACACCCTGCAGCAATAAAGCAGAGTTCCCGTATTTCTTGTGGGGTCTGTTTCCTGACCTGGCCTACCCTGAAGGGCTGGCCGCTGGATTAAGGGAAGCATGAATTGGATCAGGGCTGGCTTAGAAAACATCGTCTGGAGCCACAGCTGGACAACATGGCTTTAAATGGATGTGAAAGGGAGAAGCCATGCTCTGAGCCAATGTTTGCTTTAAATAATCTACACTGAGTTTTCCTCCCTGTTCAGTAGAAAGATACAGAGATGCAAGAATAAAAGTTGGGATGGAACCTAACTTCATGGAAAGATCTGAAGGGCAACAAATTAGAGGTACTATATACTGTGAAAACCTAGTCTGAATGAAGGGGTGAGGATTTCATACCTGCAGTTCCTCATAATTAAGACAAGTGAGTAAAATCATTACTAGAGGTACGCAGCAAAGCAAGCAGAGGGGCTGACGATGCAGGGTGGGCACTAGGAAGGAGCTGCACTTTTCCCGGGCCGGCAAGGGAGCGGCACAAGCTCAGGAAAATGACACTGAGCCCACCCCAGACCCGAAGTGGCTTTGCTGGCTCCAAATCTGAATACTACCCCCATCAAAAATTTACTTGCGTAAAGCATTCCTCTTCTGGCTATGGAAAAATGAAGAACTTGATTCATTTTATTTATTTATTAAATCAATTTATATAGTCGCCGATCTCACCACAGGCGACTCTGGGCGGTGTACGACAAAGCTAAAAACAGTAAAAATGTACATTGTTATTGCTCAAAGGCACTGAGTGTGGCGTTACGGTAGTGGGATTCCTCTTTTCTCATGCTGCTGTTACAAGTAAGTACTCTGACACGGAGAAACAAGTTTTATTTTGACAGAGTACAAAACTCACATGCCTAATTCCATCTTATCCCAGTAACTTTAAAGTCTGTTTTGATTTTGTGCATTATTTTATCATAGGAACCTTTATTTTATTGAAGACTTTATTCTACCGCTGCACTTGTGGAACTTTCACCTCAGCCTGAAACTGCAGCGGCAGATAAGACGGTTTCCTTCACGCTGAAGGATTTCGAACGCTTTGCCTCGCCGTGCTCTCAGTACGGGACAGGGTGACGAAGGCTCAAGTTTAACACAACAGCTTCGTAACAGGCCTCTTCCGTTTCTTACTTAATCAGACTTCGTGACTTACTTATTTAGCACGTATGATTATTGACTCGCTTGAGCCAATCATATTGCCATCGTTTAATCTATCGCGCTTCACACTGACGGACAATTTTAAGCCATCTTTCTGCTGCTTTTGCTATTATTCCCACACCATTTAGATTAATTCTTCTTTTCCTTTTTGGGCCATCTTCATGCCAGCACCAGCCGCCCTCGGCTCACGGAAGCGGCCCAGGATGAAGGGCTGGGGGAGCCTGGCTTGCCGCGCCCGCCCCGTCCTCCTTGCTCTGGGCACCCCTCGGTGGGAGGGGGTTGCCAGATCTGAGACGCAGGAGGGGCAGAGGCTGGGGGAGCCTGCTGCAGCCCCAGGCGGGGCTCTTCCCACCGCTCCTGCAGCCAGGGAGGACGTGGCGAGCCACGATGCAGGAGGCAGGCACGGCTGGGCTGGGCTGGGCTGGGCTGGCCAGAGCCCCACGCCCAAAGGAAGAGGGCGAGGGCGTGTTGGGTGCCGGCCCCTTACCTGGGCAGGCGGGAACTGCAGGGGATTGTTCTCCAGAAGGATGCACTGGAGGTGCCGCAAGTGGCGGAAGCAGACCGGAAGGCGAGCAACTAGGTTGCAGGAAAAATCCAGCCGCACCAGCGGGAGCTCCGCCAACTCTGAGAAGGCAAAGGGGACAGTAGGAACGGCTCCAGGAGCAGCACTTGAGCCAGGACCCACATGCCCGAGGCACCAAGGAGAAGGGGCCTTAGCCCGGGGAGCCAGCGGCCAAAGCTCTGACCTTCAGGCAGGATGGTGATCTGGTTCCGGCGAATGTTGAGATCCCGAAGAGACTCCAGTCCTCCCACGCTCCCTGGGAGTGACTGCAGCTCATTGCTGCTGACGTCCTGGTCAGGAAGAAGCGAAGTGACCTGAGCGAACCCCTGCCCCAAAACAGAGGCCCTGCAACGGCCTGGTAGGAAGCGGACGGGCCAGAGCTGAACAGCTGCAGGCCGGCCGGCCGGCCATCGCTCAGGTCCGCCGGTCAAGCACCTTCCTGTTCTGATTCCACCACGTGTGGGTTGCCTGTCACCGCCACACCTGGCCAGCCACCAGAGGGTTCTGCCTTGTGTTGCTGCCACGTGGATTTCTGCAGCCCAGGTACAGCGTCCCCACCCTGGCGGCAGCAACAGATCTCCCAGCTCGGGGCCTCGGCCCCTGAAAGCTTGGCCTGGTTTGGACTCAACCGTTCTCCAAGGGTCCCAGTTGCCCGCCCTCCGCAGCCAGCAGACTCACCAGTTGGCGAAGGCTGCCGAGGGAGCCAATGTCATCCGGCAGGGACGCCAGCTTGTTATTGCTGGCGATGAGGACTTTGAGGGGCAGGTGACAGAGGCAGGAGGGCAAGGCGGAGATCTGGTTCCGGCTGTGGGGAGGAAGGCACAGCTAGCTGAGAAGGCCTCTGCCACCGAGAGCCTGCCCAGTCCCTGGCAGAGCAGCACGTCCGCTTGCTCCGTCTTCCCGCTCCTCCCAGTCCGGCTCCCTTCCGCGGGGTACCTGATATTCAAATAGGTGAGGGCCTGGAGATTGGCAATTGCTGGAGGGAGGCTGCGCAGGCAATTGTGGTACAGGCTCAGTCCTTCCAGGGACATCAGGTGGCAAGCATCTTCAGGCACTTCAGCAAAACGGTTCCGGGAGAGATCTGCGCCGGAGGAGCGAAATGAGACTTCCAGAACACTTTCCTCAGAGACCCGCTGACCTGCTAGCCTGCGCGACCCAAAGAGGAAGATGCCCTGTTATGACCCGACCCTTCCCCCGCCAATCTGGAAGAATTTAATGCATTATCTCTGCAAGGAAGAGAGGCTGGTGTGGGGACCTCTGGGGAGACAAAGCCAAGAGGTTCTACAATAAAGCCTTGATTGAATGGGAAGGATTCGAGGGCAAAGGGTATCCATTAAACCTGAATTTGCATTAGTGGCATGAATTTGCATCATTTCTGCAACTATGTCCATTGAGGCAAATGGCATAAAAACACCCACTACATAACTACATAAATGACAGTCAGATCACAGCCAAGGGAACCAGCTTGGTGCCATCAGCGGGAAAAGACCCTGTGGAGCTTGACTCCAGTCCAGTCCTGTGAAAGGCATTCCCCAAACACTGAATTGCTCATCCCCTAATACAGTCTGAGCTGGGTTTAGGCTGCTGTGGGATCGACTGATTCACCCCATTGGTGCAAGAGCAGCCCCACTCAGCACGAGACGCAGCGCAGGTGAGGACGCCGGATGTACGCGCTCGGCTGAGGAACCGCAGGGGTGAAGCAATCATCTGTGTGATGATGACCGAAGGCCTTTGGGTCAGCGTCTCCCCAAATTAAAGGATCCCATCGGGGCCCGGGGTGGAACGAAGCACAGCCAGCCCTCTCTTTCTTTAGAGAGGTTGAGCTCCGGAAGACACCCGAGCGCCAAGCCAGCCCAGCCGATCAGCCGCCCCTGAGCCCCGTGTGAGGAACAGCCCGATCCCGACAGCCTCGGAGGCAGGTTTCATGTTGGGTGGTGCGTCATCTCCCTGGGCAGTGCTGGGCAGCACTTCTCCACAGCCAAGAGGGGCAATCTCATTCTTGCGTCCACCTGCCAGAACTTTGGGGGGGGGGGTTCCCCGACGCGTGTCATATCTGAGCGCCCCTACCCACACCCGCAGCACGTTTGGGGGCTGTATCAGCTTCTGGGCACCGAGACAAGCCTTCGTGGTTGCTCCTGCCACCCCTGCCTTGTCAGTGCCGAGTCCATTCCCTCCTCGCTCTGTGAGCCTCGAGGGATCGGTCTGCGTGGAGAGCGAGCCCGCTGAGTCCCCGTCAGGCCGTATATGGAAGAGGCCGAGCACGAGAGAAGCCCGTCCAAGGGCAGGTGCTGATGCCATGCTGAGAGCTCTTGGGAAGCTGCTTCTTAGAGTCACGAGCCCTTTGAACCCCATTTAAATCCAGTTTGCACTACAATGTTGGGACTCTGAGATCCCTAATAATGGCTGACCCTCAATATCGCCCCGAAGATACTTAAGCAGTTAAATACTTTTTGCCCCACTTAACATCACAGCATCGGGGACATCAGAGGGCAGCCTGTGCTCACAGCACATTCTAGCTATTGGTGTCTGGAAATGGAAATCTTTTGCACTCCCTTTTTGCTTTGGAAGAGGTAAAAATACAACTGCCTACACCTTTTTTCATCTTTACATCCACCTCTTTCCCCAGAACTCGTACTCTCTTCACGCGCACCCCCCCCAAGTCATCCTAGGACCTCCTTCCATGCCTTATTTGGCAAAGTCTAACTTTTCCAACCTCTTGCTTAAGTCAAATATAGTAATCTGTGTGTTGGAGGGGAGAGGAGGGGGAGCCTTCAGTTCTCTTCGGACTCAGCGTGCACAGGGTGGGGGGTTGTGCAAGAAAACAATCTAATGTTTTGAACTTTAAATCACTCTTGGAGGTAATTCTCCTCATTTCTAAGAAACAATTTCAATTTAACGAAACTGGGCTCCCTTGCTCCAGAAACAATGAATTTTCTTCTCACGCATCTCAGAGCAGATTCCCCACCCAGAAACCTGCCAGATTTTCAACAACTGTGGTCAGGGGGAGCTACGAAGCCAGCCAAAACTGAGAGGAGCTCTACCTGCCACCCAAGGCGCCCGAGCCCCTCCTCCTGCCTCCCCAGCTCTTCCTGGAAGGCAAGAAGCAGAGGCGCACGAGGAAAGCTCCCGACACAGATCCGCACGCATGCAAGGTGGGGGGGGGTCCGCCCTCAAGCAAAAGGCCAGAGCGAGTGGCTGAATTTGCAACCCTTTTCTTCCTCCACAGGAAACAGAAGAGAGCGCAGAAGGGCAAAGCTGACGTTTTTAGAGAAGATGCTGGGCTTGCTCACGGGAAGTTTCGGGGGAAGCAGCCGCCGCTGCTGCCACCTTGAGAAACAGAGCCCCGGCCGGCCGATCCAGGGAGGAAGGGCAACCGGCTGCAGCTCCGCAGGGGCTGGCTCTTTAGCCAGGGCACTTTCAAGCCCCCTTCGCAGGGGCCGTTCCTCCAGGTGAGCTTCGTGCTTATTTGAAGCTGCTCTACTGGCCATTTCCAGCTGGATAAAAGGCCGTTTTTTTAAACGTACAATGCAAGCATAGTGTTCAAACACGCAGCGTTTCAACCATAAGCCAAGCGCAAAATAACGGTCAATTAACTGCAGACGGGCTGAGGGGTCACTTGAATCCCGCACCCCGAGTCTTTCCGAGCGCAAGGCCCTTTTCCCCAAAGCTTTTTGAAGTGACTGCTAAGAGAGGAACAGGGTGTCCACAACACACACTAGGTGAGGGATTCGTAAGCACTGGTTGGGCTCTTTCACCAAAAATCCCTCCTGCCCCTCTCCCCCATCTCAAAAGGCTGGGTTTCTCCCCCTTAGGCATCTAATTTTTTAACTGTTCCTCTTCGACCATTAGGAGCCCGAGACCTTCCATCTAATGCAGACCTTCCCTAACACGTGTCACCTATCTCTGTCCCCAGTGATCACGTGCAGCCTTTTGGGGGGGGGGGTGATGGCAGCTGGTAGATGGTAGCACAGAGCCAACCCCCCGTCCCAACATTAACAATAGTGACAGAACGGCTGGCCCACGTGATTTTCCCTAGACACAGATGGCCACTGTCATGCCGAACCAGAGGGGAGGTGACCCAGGCACGGGCTTGTCTTCAAGGATCGCTTGAGCCAATCTTCCCAGGCAGGGTGCAGAAGCCTGCGGGCACGTATCCCCACAGCGGCTCTGATGGTGTCGAGGGCAACAGTCCTGCGCTCCCCCGGCCTCCCTGGGAGCCTCATGGCCCACTTCAGCTTGGAAAGCAGATTCACACCAGGCGCCTGCTGAAGCAGGGGCGCAACGTCCCCACTTTCACCAGCACCGACTTCACTCGACGCTTCCCCTCCCGGGCCCGGCTTTCTGTACAGTTCGTGACTCAACCAGTCTTAAGACACAACACGTGGCTCCCAGACAAGGGGCCCATTCAGTCCTGGAAGTAGGACCAGAGCAGCCCTAACAGTCCCGAAGGGGAGACTCCTGCTTAGGCACTGGCCTCCCCCCAGCCCTGCCCTGAGATCGAGGAGGCACCCAAGGCCAGGTGTTCACCACCCCCGGGTGGACAGCCAAGTCTTCAGCCTCTTCCTGCAGGCCAGGAATTCCAGGGTGTCCTCTACTTCAGGAGGCAAAGCGTTGCACAGGATGGGGGCCTCCCCCGAAGGACACGCTATCAACCCCCCCACCTCCTGCACCTCACTTGGGGTGGGTTCCTCAGCCAGAAAGCAGAGAGCTCGTCAGGAGAGGTGGCCCCGCAGGTCTCAGGGAGCCAAGCCATGGAGAGCTTGAAAGCCCTTCAAACTGGACCTGGAAGCCAGTCAGCCACCGGCACAGCACCACCAGCACTGGGGCTGCACTGCTCCCGATGGCTGGCAGACGGGCCCTCATCCTTTGGGGTGATGTGGGCAGGAGACAGCTGTCTGAGTCACGGCCCCCGACTCGTGAGTTGCACTCGAAGAAAGGCTTCCTCCGGTCTTGCTTAGAATACACTCAGCGCTCACCTGTACACCACGCCCAAACTCAAACAATACTGGCAGGCAACGTTTACGATTATTTATTTATTTATTAGGATAATATTTTATTTAGAATACGTACGACCAACCCCAGTCCTGGAGGAATCGAGGCAGCGTACAACCACAAC
The DNA here is from genome assembly GCA_030867105.1 of Liasis olivaceus. Taxonomy (NCBI): domain Eukaryota; kingdom Metazoa; phylum Chordata; class Lepidosauria; order Squamata; family Pythonidae; genus Liasis; species Liasis olivaceus. The sequence goes on along the minus strand of CM061351.1, from coordinate 115,739,482 downwards.
TGGATCAGAAACAAGCAGAACCTCTGTCACAATAAAAACGCTATCAAAACCAAAACCGAAACCGAATTCAAGACACGTGCCAGTCAGCCGGGGCCAAAGACTCTTGCTGGAAACTGAGTTGTTTCTGAAACATCGGCAAGGCGGGGCCGTATGTGGGACGCCTAAAAAGAGAGTCCTTCCCGGACTTCATTTCCTTACCGGTTATTGGCCTCTTCAGAGCAAGCCAAGATCTGCATCTAGTTCAGCACCTGGTACCTGTCCTGCCCCCCAGGCCGAGACTTAAATGGGACCCCCCCCCCCCGCAAGCAGCAGGGCCTGAGCACAGCAGGACCTCTCCCCCCTTGTGCCCCCCAGGAGCAGGCACTGACTGGGGGGCATCTGGTCTCAGGACCGGGGGTGTCGACAGCCATCCTGACCGCTGGCCGTGAGGATCGCTTTGTCCTCCGTGAACTGGTGCTCTAGGTGGAGAACCTGGGGGCGTCCCAGCTGCTCGGGCCGCCATAGGCGATCCACTGGGCCGCTGAGAAGAGCCACCAGAGAGAGGCCGCGCTGCCCCTCTCAATTCTTTCTGGCACGCCCGTCAGCCCAGCCCAGCCCAGCCCAGCCTGCCGCGCTCAGCTCCGGCTTCCTGGGGCGACGGCAGGAGAGCGCTGCTCTGCCTCTCCCGGGGCCCTGCCTTTCCTTCCTCCCTTGCAGCCCAGCCCAGCTCACGGAGCAACTTCCTTCCACACACCAGAGCCCGTCCTTCTCCGGGAGAGGCTCCCCGGGGAGCTGTGTGGCTGGGCAGCACAGGAGGGCTCCCCTCGGGAAGCGAAGGGGCAAGGGACGAGGAGACCAGCTTCCCGCTGCCAGCCATCGGGAAGGGCTCCAAGCCGGAGGAGAGGAGCCGCCCGGTTAGACAACGCCAGAGGACAAACGCCATTTCTGCTGCAAGCAGCCAGGAAAGAGGAACCCTGCCCGGCAAGGTTCCCCGCCGGGCCGCTTCTCCGTCGGAAGAAGGGAGAGGGAGGGGCGGCCGGCTTTGGGAAGGAGCCCTTTTCTGGGGGTGTCCTAGGCCTGGGCCCCCCGGCCTCTTTTCCAAGAGAGAAGGCTGCTCAGAAGCGCCTCCCAGGGCAGCAACGGAACCGGTCAACCCAGCACCTCCCTCAACCAGGATGGAGGCGGCGGGCGGCAAGGCCCTCACGCAGCCCACTACCGACTTCACCTTTACCTTCTACCTGGGCACCCCTCTGGGAGCTCAAGGGACCCAGGCACTCAGGCCTCCTCCCGGAATGGTCCCCAGGGGCAGCACCAGTTTATCCCACCAGTCCCAAGGAGCAACCGAAGAAGCAGGCGCCAGCTGCTTCAAGAAAGCCCAAGGACCAGTCAGAGACCCTCAGTGCAGCCATAAGGATGTGGAGAGGGCATTTCTAGGGGGCTGACGTCTGCCTCAAGCTTGCAACCGCGGGTGCCTTTAGCACAGAGGGCAGCAGTCGCAAAAGCTCTGCGCGCCTGTGAGAGGAAGCAGCACAACTGCCCTTCGCAGCAAGGAGTGGAATCTGCTTGGCAGCTGGCGCTCCCCAATTTCTACCCCTGGGTCCAGGAGAAGGACCTGTCTGCAAGCTGATCTCTTCCAGCCATGCCCAGCCTTTTGCAGCTGCCGGCCATGATCCACATTCGGCAGAGCAGCTGCCCCCCGCCCCCCGCCCCCCTCCCTCCCGAGTGATCTGAAACACAGCCTCGCCCCACCCAGGCGAGGGATATCGCAGAGGGAGCTGAGAAAAATAAAGACTACTACTATTTTGGAGGAACTCTAGACCCTGGCTAAAAATAACCACCAGATGGTTTCTTTCCTGGAATAAAGCAGGATAATAGCTGCTGGCTGGCTGGCTGCAGATCTGCTGTCAGCAGACACCGGGGAACTTTTGGAGGGAGCCTGAAAAGTAATAGCAGGAGGTTTTTATACACGGGGCATATCCTTAGGGCGGGAGAGGGGCTTAGACCAAGGGAAGGCAGAGGGAAGCAGCTCAGAGAACCGGAACTGGTAAATACAACTGCTCGACCACTCCGCGCACCAAGGCCTTCCTGCAGCTGGGTAAGCCAGCCAGCACGAGCCTGGCATCCTGCAGAGATGCTCCACCACAGCTGGAAGCTGATGGACACTTTCCTTCAACATGTGAAAGGGGCATCAGGCCGAGGGAGGCTGCCAGTGCAGACGCAGAGGAACCTGTCCTGGCCGTTCCATATTCTTGTGAAAACAGCCCTGAGAACTGGGCAGTGGCCAGGGACTATTCTGGATCAGGAGAGAGGTACTGCCTCTCTGAGCAGAAGTTCAGCCGCCCTGACTCCCGGAAGAACTCTGTGGATGGACAGCAGTAGCCCAGACCCTCCGTTCCCCCGAAGCTCTCCTGCCCCCTTACTGCTACATCCTGCGCTGGGCAGAAAATAGGACCAATATGGCCATTTGGTTCCTTCTAGGCCCTCACCTGCCCAACAGAAGATAAGCTGGGAAGGGTGTGGAAGGGAGGGGGGCTTAAAACAGAGAGTGGGGAGGACCAGCCGGCGGAGGGTCACCAGCGTCCCCCCTTTGCCTGCCCCAGTCTCTTCTGAGCAACGGCCAGCAGACGTGCTGGAACGGGCACTCTGGCAGGACCAGAGAGGCAACGGCTGAGGCAATCAATGCTTCCCCTGGCTGGGCACTCCCAGGACGGCACAACTGCCCTGCGAGTGAGCATGGCGAGGCGCGTTCCTAGGCCACCAAAAGCCCCTTCACCACCACACAGTCTCCTGGTTCCAGAGGCACAAAAGGAACTGAAACTTCCTGCTTAATGTTGGGTCTCTTCTAGCCGATAACTTCTCCTTGGGAAAGGTTCCTCCCCAGCAGGCAGGCACTGCTATTTCTCCCCAGTGACTGGGACGTGAATTCTTCCTCCTTTCTGACAGCGAGGGGCTCCCCACCTCGCCCCAAACTGTAGGGCCCTATTTTACAAGTACAGCCCTGAAACTGACCGACACGAAATTCCTCAGAAAACGGGAACCAGCTGGCCGTTCCTCCGACCAGAGCCCACCCTGAAGGTCAGCGGCTGCAACTGTGGGGCTGCAACTCAGTCCCTGGAGATCCAGCTTCAGACCCCAAGCCTCCAATGCCAGCTTTCTCTTGCAACAGGGTGCTCGGCTGGGCAGTCCCAAGATGCCAGGTGACTGAGCTGGGGGAGTCTCCTTGCTATAAACAGGGGAGGCTGAGTGGGGACTTGTTCCTTCCACTGCCACCTTGACATGAAATCTTGAATTTCCATTTCTGAAAAACAGAAGTGTCACCATCCCCTTGTTTCTTTCACCTGGGTGGGCATACGGGAAAAGGCTTCTGAATATTGGTTGCCAGAGAAGGGTACACCTCCTATGTTCCCATTTTAGAGATTTCACTTCAGCCAATTGGTCTCCGGCAAGAGCTCTGCGGGACATGAGTGAAGGGAAAAGATGTCCCCACTTGGTGCAACCACCCTTTATCCTCTTCCACTTCCAACTGGATTTGGTTTGGCATGTCCTAAATCTCTCTCATGTGGCCTCCACTCGCGGTTTCGCTTTGTCTAGGAGAGTCTGTTTCATTAGGGCCTCTGCCCTGCTTCCCACAGAACCAGTTGAGATAAGGGGCAGCTCAAAGTGTAGGAAGCGTCCTAATCTCCTCAGCTGGGGGTACTTCAGGCTGCCAGCCACCGACAGCCACGGGGTGCCTCTACCAGCCACCCCCAAAAGCTTCATTCCTACAAGAAAAGCCTAGGAGAGAAAGGCACCGAGCCTTGTCAAGGTCACCACACGACTCCATACAGCCTCAGCCACCACTCAAAGCCACCAGAGAGAAATTAGCCCAACAAGAAGTTTCATCAGCATAACATGATTTCTAAATTTGAATTCTAGGAATCCAGATTTTATAGTCCATAAAGGAACATGTTGCAGGCCTCTGGCTGGCAGCAGAGGGGCACAACACAGGTGTCTCTTCAGCATGTTCTGGTCAAGCGAGGTCTCACAAGGGCTGGAGAAGGTGCCCCTCCATTAGCCATCAGACTCTGTTATTCCTCCTCCTTGCAGAACACAAGCATCCACCTTTCCATTTCTAGGCAACGCAAGAGAACTGGAATAAAGCCTTGAGAGTCACAGGTAAGCAAAGCACAGGGCCATCTCCAGCACGAAGCAAAGCGGCACAATCCCTTGACCGACAGATGTGATTCTCCTCCAGGCCACCCATCCTGATCCCTGGTTGCTCTCCTGCCGGCTCAGACTAGGCGGGAGAGATGGTCTCAGCCAGGTGCTGGAGGAAGAACCGTCTGCGGACAGAGGTGGCTCCGTTTGGTCCAAGGCATGGCAGAGAGTCACCTTGCCCTTCGCCTTAGGAAGCAAAGGGGCTTGTGCTGACCCTGACAAGGCTATTTTCTATCCCTTTTATTCCAAGAGGGGATTCTGGACATTGTTCTCTTTCTCTTAAGATTCTGTCTCTTAAAGGGCAGGAAACAGACGACAAACCTTTCTGAAACAGGGAGGCGTTGCGCAGGATCACTGGTTAAACCCAGAGCCGCTGACAATGGAATAAGGACTTTAGCAAGAGGAATAAGTTTTTGGAGCAAAAAGGTCTTCCTACTAAAGGAAGTCACGCTTCTCTTGGCAGCAGCCAGAGAGCTGTTAAGTGAGGGGCCGGGTCCATTCCCTAGCGGAAAGCCTCCGAAATGGAATCCATTTGCTCTTCAACAGCTGCCTCCAAAACGCAAGAGCGCTAACGGAGTAACAGAGCCTGAGGACCTGAAGCAGAAGGATCAAATGGAAGCTCTCGGCAATCTCTGCCCAGAAAACTTAAGCAAGCGTTAGAGGAGGAGCCACAGCTCAGGACGAACTGACATGTTTCGCTGGAGGAACTTCAAGTGAACCTCTGCGACTCCAAGGAATAGCGGGGAACAACATGGCCAGACAAACACTCCATTCTGCTATGAAGTCGCTTCCTACAGATATGGGGAGACAGTCCAGGCCCTGGAGAGAGCGGCACCAAGGAACGCTAATAAGTCTGCAAATTATATGGTGCACATGGATCTCTTCTCTCTGGGACTCTCACTAGTAATAGTTCAGCCGCAACTTGATTCAGCGGCTGCTACCTCTGAAAAGCCTTTTACTGACGCACTTCGGTTTCCGCGACGCTTCACGCCCCGTCTCTGAAAACCTGGTGATCTTTCCAGCAGCCACCCAATGAACAGAACACAACCAGGGAGCCAGCCACCCTTATAACACCAGAGGCTCTCCCCAGGGGCGGCACGCCTGGACTTGAAGAGTAGAATCCCAAAGTCGGTTTTCAGAGCCTAGAACTGCAGAAGGTCAATCCTGCATCTGGAGACAGAAAAAGTAACTCGGGGTCCTAGAGCTGAAAAGGGAAGTGACAACCCAGAAACCCAGAATGCCCTGCCACCAACTTGAGACGACAAGCTCAGCACTTCTGCACAAAGTGTGCCCGTTCACCAGCCCAGCTGTAGCCGCACTCAGAAGGAAAGCCTTCCCAGCAGAGGAGCCTCAGGAGCTCTCCTCAGACCACAGCAAAAGCATGCTGTCCCCTGGACCCTCTTCTGCCTCCGCAGCCAAGCAGCAGAGGGGCTGTGTCCACACTGAGAGCGCAGAGGAGGAGGGAGGCGGGTGGGGAACACCTCTTTTGGGACCAGGTTCTGGCAGCAGAAGAGCCGCTGTGAACCCAGAGGAGGAGAAGCGGGTCTCACCCTTTCCTGCAGGAATGTGCAGGCAGCAGAGCCCTTCTTCCAGCCTAAAATGCCCCCTCCAGAGAGTTGGCACCCTTATGCCAAAGCCACAGAGAAACCTCCTTCTATCGCTGGGGAGCACCCCTGCACTCCTGCTGCTGACCCTCTACGGGGACATGTTTTAAGCACCCATCTAATGCACTGCTGGGACATCACGGTGGGCTCCCTTGCTGCGAACCTCCTAATCCCCAGGAGACCAAGGAACAGGCAGCAAACGGACACACACACCCCCACAGAGGGGGAAGAAGGGAATGATTTATGGCACGCAGGCTGCTCAGCCCGGCTTCTGCCAGCACCACTCCGGAAGCACAGCACGGACAGGCCACGGAGGCTGCTCAGTGGCAGGCAGGGCTGAAGGCAACATTGCGCATACCTCAACGGTCAATGGGTGTCTGCACATCAGGCCAAGCAGGATGCACAGATGAACCCCACAACGAAGTGACTGGAATCTCCTGAAGTTGCTTCTGGCACCCTGACATCCTATCGGAGCCTACTCTGCAGCCCTCACTCTCACCACGTACAGCCCTAAGGCCACTATTACATTTCTAGGGGTGAATGTTATGGCACAGCTCAGTGGGAGAGCCCGTCCCAGATTCAACCCTGACACCTCCTTGGGCACCAGTAAGGCTGGAATTATCTGGAGGTTGAGTCACGGCAACTGGACTTCTTTCCTTTTGGTCTGATACGTTTCGCTGCTTGTCCAAGCAGCTTCTTCAGTCTAGAAAGTCCAACAAGCAGCGAAACATATCAGATCAAAAGGAAAGCCCAGTTGCCATGACTCAACCTCCAGATAATTCCACTGGGATGACTGAGAATCTTCATCAACAGTAAGGCTGGAAGAAACTCCTGCTTAAGAGGAGTTTAAAGACATAACCTGCAAATATGGATTTTTAAAAACTTAAATCGAAGCGCTTTAAAATAAAATCAGTTCAATTAAATCTGGTTTTTAAAATCTGTATTACATCCAAAAAGCATGTTAAATTCTAACAGCTCTCTTTGAACACAATTCATGATGATGCGCAATGCACATCAGTACTTTTGGAGGAAAAGGGTATGAGTTCAATCAGTGGGAATCACACCCTTGGAGCTTGTGTGCTGGGGATGGGGCATGTCCTCCCCAAACCTCCGCTCTATAACCTATCAAGCAACGCTTTGCACGCATATGGCACAGAGATGAAGAGGAGCCTGATGTCTCTTTTTCCTTCTCAATACCTTCTGTTCAGTTCTGCTGCTTTTTTCAGCCAATTTCTTTGCTGTACGCGGGTACAGGCTCCCTCTCAAACTTGCTATGGGCAAACAAGGAAGGAGAAGCCCCCCCAGATAACCGCCAGCAGGCTTCTTCATGGAGCTGCCAGCCTGCTTGCTCTAGCCATTTGCCTTCAACCTCTCTGACAAAACAATTATCCAACGGACGAAAGTGTTTGTTGTATGGCAGTCTGGACCTACCAGCCTGCTGCCTATCAAGCCGCCACTCATGGCAATAAGTGATAATCCCACAGGTCAGGATGCTGAAGTTGGTTATTAGTATAAATACTAAGGATCAAGGTAGAGGAGGATCTTGACAAGCTGCCACAGTGGGCAGAAAGCAGCAAGTTGAATTTCAACAGGCAGAAAGGCAACATCCTATATTTGGGTAGGAAAAACAGTTAAAAACAATCAACCATGGCATGGTTGGGGGCACATGTCGTGGTGGATCACGAGCTGAACAGGAGCCAACTCCGTGATGCAGCTGCAAAAGAGGCAAACACAGTGCTAGGCTGCATCAGCAGAACCATTATGCCAAGATCAAGTGCAGCCATTGTTCTTCTGAATGGGAAGAGCAGTTCAGCCCAGGGACAGGCTGCAGCAGGAGGTGGTGGTGGGCTCTCTGCTGGAGGTCCTCAAGCAGAAACTGGACAGCCATTTGCCGGGATGCTGCGGTAGTGGACTTGCAATGGGCAGGGCTTTCATAGAGCCCGATTTCATACTGGAAGGAGTGGAAGGGATGCTGAGTCCAAGCCCCGGATGCTCTTCAAGGACCCTTTCGAGCCTTCCCTTCTGTGATACTACGGGGCGGTTCAAAAAAGCCAAGTTCGTAAGCTGAGAAGAGCTGAAAGTTCACGGGCCTCTTCGTTCCATCATCCCCATACTTTTAACTGGCAGGCATGAAGTTGCACGACGCTTCCCCGGTGTGTCATCCTTTGCTCCAGGGAGGCCCAAGGCTCCCTGGGGGATGTTTGGCCACAGTCCCCTTGTCATTTCTACAAATGTTGCCCCTCACAGACCTTGAGAGGCACAAGAGAGAGTGGCTGGTGCCCAAAGAGAACATTAAGGCTGCCTCCGGTTTGAACCATCTGGTGGACAACCCTCGCTAGCTCACCTGGCGGATTGTTTGGGGTGGATCAGAGCTACCCATGAGGGATGTAGGTGCAGATCTGCATTTTCTACGTGTCTGGACCACTAGAAATTGAACAGCGCCAGACTTAATTATGTCTCCCATCCAAAGGTTTGGTCTAGTGCATGAGAAGATGAGAAATGACTCCAGGAACCCTGGACACTTGTATTTACTTTGACAACAAATGGCCAGAAGCCACATTTATATACCGAAGGATACGCTGAGATGCCCAGATCATGATTTGGAGTGCCAGTCTCTTCAGGATCCTCTGGCTAGTTCAAAATAAGAGAGGCGATTTAAGTAATGCTGAAAGCCGCTGCAGGTGGGTGGTGAAGGGGAAAAATGGTGCACGAGGCAGCAGGAAGTGAAAACACGAAAACAGGCTTCTAGTGTGTCAAAGGGAAGCCGAGGGTGGGGAGCAGCCCCTTCGATTGCAGGAGGATCAAACTCCTGATCACAACAAGGGGGAGAATGCGAGGGGCCGGCAGGTCACAATCCAGGCCTGCAAGTGTGCAAGGTAAATTGACATGAGCTAATGTAAGACCCTGGATCCCTGAAAGATGCCCATCTGGAGGAATGTGATTAGCCAGCTCATTTTCACTAAGGAAGCACATGGGGGGATCAGAAGAGACCCCTTGCCCTCCAAGCAGGCAGGCAAAACTCAGCTTTCCATCAGCTGCAGCCTTATTTACAAGTCAGGGCTTTTGTTTGCAGTAACCAATTGTGTAGTGAGATGTTACAGCCCCCCCACCACCAATGCAGGCACCCTAGGATGCTTGCTCTGAGCAACTATGTGGGTGCCAGAGGAAACCACCGAAGGGTGAGTGGAGCTGAGAATCCACGCCAGGTACCGTCAGTAGATTCCTCAGCCGCAACAGACTGCACATCTTGGAAGACAGATCGCTTGACTGGAAACCGTCCTCCCACAATGCCACAGACCACAACAACAGAGACTTCCTCATTCTTTCCACCCCATCCTTGCCACGCCTAGAACTCTCTGCCGGGCTGCAAAGAGGAAGAGGCCATTTCCTGAGGCACAAGATGCTCTTGCACAAATCCTGTGGTCTTGGCTCCCCCCAGCACACCGGGGGCAGATCTAGAGAAAAGAGCATCAGGGATGCTGGTTCCCCCAGACAGAGTCACAAGGACTATCCTAGTTTTTACATACACACACACACACAGAGACACACCCTGCAGACATATTCCATCTGAACAACTCAGAATATAAGATGAACCCTTCCAGGCACCCCACCCTTGACTTAGGGTTACGCTGCTCATTGAGCTTCCAGGGGAGGAAAAGGTCTCACAGGGAAGAGATGAGGTCTCCCTGGCCAGCCTGGCACCACCAGCTGGATGAAGGGTATCTCCTCTGAAATGATGCCAAACCATTCAGTGTTGCCATTAGAGTCCCTCTGATCTGCATCAGGCCATTGTGTTCAAATATTAAGAGGCAACGTGACAATAAATTTAGACTGGGGACCCAATTCCAGCCACAGTCTTGGATGAAGGTCCCTATTCTCTGCCATAGTGAACCAACTTCACCAAACTGTTGTGAGAGTCCAGTGGGTCCTCTGAAATCCTTGGAGGGAAGACGGGGCACAAAGAAACATGGAACATTAACACTATGTGCCCCTCTTAAAGTTAACCGAATCTCCTTCTGTCACGCTGCAAATGGCGCTTGGAAGTTCACCTCTGGATGCCGAACCAGGCACTTTTCGTAGAGGGGCACGTGCGGTACGGGGACAGCAAAAGTGCTCGGACATGAAGCTACTGGAAGTGAGCCTCAGAAAGAGAAAGGCAAGTCTCTTAATCCAGTTAGAGCCGGAAATGGTTGCCTGCTCTCGATTCAGGCTCACGCTGCCACCCCCAGCCAACTTCCTTTCGAAGGCGCCTCCTCGCCTCCCACGTCCAGCAACGGCCTCCACTGCGTCCGGTGACCCAGAGGGAAGAGTCTTTCTTCTCTCTGCACAGACCACCAGGCCGGCAGGCGGGCGAGCGGAGAGAACCAGAAGGCCACCTCTCCCACCTACCTGCAAAAGAGGCCCCTCATTCAGGATCCAGCTCCAGTATCAGAGTACAACAAATGTTCATTTCTAGTCAGACCTGCATGCATTCAACCACCCGTTAGGCAGCCAGGAAACCTCTGCCCAACAAAAATGCCGCCAAAGATCAGGGAACTAATCTTCCACAAATCCTCCTCCACCGCCCCCCACCACCTTGGGCTGAACAAAAGCCTCTTGGCAGGGACTCTGTCAAAAGTCATCCGTTGCCTCCCTTTTGTTTTGCGGTGGATCGGGTTGAAAGAATCAGGGCGGACAAATATCCATGAGAAATGGCCAGTCGCCCCAGAGGGTTGGCTGCGTGCGGTTATATCACCCCCCAACCTGAGAGGGGGCTTCCCACCAAGGCTGTTCTCTCCATCTCCTCGCCAGCTTCCTCGCAAAAGACCCCTAACAAGGCAGCCATGCCTCAAGGAGGGGCTGCCCACCTCCTTTTGTTGGCTCTGGAGCGATAGCGAGGAGGGGGCTCCGTCTCCCATTCCTCCCCTGCGAGAACGAGAGCGACAGCTGTTCAAAAGTTCCCAAAGGCCGGGGGGCTTCCTGCTGCTCATGGCCTCCGCTCTCTCTGGATGCGGGAGGGAGACTGGCAGGCCCCTCCTCTGCCTGGGGGGCTCCAGGACACCACTGTTATGAGGGGCCCAACAGAAACAGAACGGACGTGGACGGGCCACGAAACAAGGAGGGAGCCAAAGATGAGCCAGGCCGGCCAGTTCCGGGTAGAGACTTCTTGGAGGCCTCGGGCTGAGATGAGGAAAAGGTTCGCCCGGGCCAGGGGAGAGTCCCCTCAAAGGCGAGAGCAGGGACGGCTCTGCGTCGTGGATCAGGCTCCCCATCGTGGACCGGCCATTTTCTCCACAAAAGGAGGTCGAAAAGCAGATCGGAGCTGACTCAGGAAAAACTGAGAGTGGAACCAGTGACCCAGGAAGGTGCCGGGCTCCCCGTTGCTGGATGTAGCCAAGCGCCTCACGTTGGATGCTTGCACCGAGGAGGAACCGGCAGTCCGGACAGCTGCTAGCAATTCTATCTTTTTAATAGGAGCCAGCAGTTCGGTGAATTGCTTTTGCGAAAGGCTGCCTCAGAAGAGAAGCCTAGAGTCAAAGGGACAGCCAAGCGACATCTGAATCTACCCTGGCTGTGAAGCGGGACTGTCTGCTCATCTACCGAGCCCTCCCTCACCACTGCCTCTGCCACAGAGACGCCTGAGTCCACTACCAGCCCCTCTCAAAGACTTTGGCCCACGGGAGGGGGAGGGGAGCCCGGGCCTCCAGGCCTTGAAACCCACGCCGGTGGAGAACACCTAGACCTCGCAGGCCGGCTCCCGTCTTCCTTTGTCAAGGCCATCCTCGGGAGCAGCTTACAACAGGCTGCAAATGTCCAGGCCCTCCGAAGTTCACTCCAGAGGGTGGGATTCCCAGACACACTGCTGGGCAACTGCCTGCCCACCCTCATCCCCGCTGGGTGCTGGGCTTTCCCTAAAGAGAAGGGCTTCAACAGCGTTGACCCCGGGGCCACGGAGAATGCGAGGCCTGGCCCAAAGGGTCAAAGCTGCTCGGAGGCAGAAGAGACCAAGTCACCACCGTTTGGCCAGGCCTGCGTCTCCTGGCCCCTTCAAGTGCGCACAGCAAGCTGAGGAACTAACTGCAGCTGGACGAGGCACAGGTCTGCGGAACCAATGCAAACTGTGCGAAGCTGTGCCATCGCTCGCTCCAGTGTAGGAAGAAGGCACTGAAAGCTTTTAACCCCTATCCTCAGATATACAAAATACATTTACTTTCCGGCTTCAAATGAGCCTCAGCAGCAGGAATGCATCACACTGAGTTAATCTGTAGGTAAACTAGGTCCACCAAAGAAGGACTGGACTTTCTCACTCTGAAACGCTCCCTAGTCAGTTTTTCCACAGCCCTCCAGCGAGATTTGTCTGTGTGAGCCAGCTGGACCTGGTCTTCAAGGAAGAAGTCAGCTCAAAACCTAAAATGGAACAATTCTGTTCCACCGGCAGTTCCGTCTGCATAACCACTACGCGATCTTCTGGGAACCTGGCAGATAAGATAGTGCTTTATTATTATTTACAGTATTTGATTCCTATCTTGCTTTTCACCCCAGAGGGGATGAGTCCAGAGAGAGCAAAAGAAAGACCGTGGCAGGAAAAAGTCTGAATAAAAAGTTCAACAATTACCAAGATGAATCGCATTAATCTGTGCCAGTCTCAACCTTGTCAACTTTAAGAAGCCTGGACTTCAACTCCCAGAATCCACCAGCCAGCAGGGAGTCCACACATCTCAAAGTTGACAAGGTTGAGAAAAACTGATCTATGCAATGCCACTACTCAGAGACATCCAGTTCCCAATCGCACCTTACGGTAAAATGTTGCAAACCCAATTTCTAAGACAGAGATACCCAGTTCAATGTATTCATGAGTACGTAGACATCCTAACCTTTTCTATAAAATACAGCGGTTCACCCAGCATGTTATGCCATGGTCTCTAATCACGGGTTGTAGAATAAACTACAATGGGCTGAGTTAATACAACAATCCCTATGCTATGATTGAGAAATCATGATGTGGGTTTGCATCATGATAAAGCCAAAACCAAACCAACAAAATTAGGGCTTAATAAAACGTATGAACTCAAGCCAATTCTGGTTTCACACAATGTCCTAATTCAAACATCATACCAAACCATTATTATTATTTATGTTCTCCTCTGATCCCATTTTTTTCCCTCAAGACCTTTCATGGTGGTTTTCCTTAATTTTATCTCCATAATGAAAACTCCAAGAGAACATTAATAAGTCTCTCAAAATCGCCACTGATTCTGTAATAAAGTGGGGACCTGAACCTGGGTTGCCTGATCCTAGCCAAGTCCCTTAATCACTAACTGCACCGCTGCTTCCTCATTTTATTTTTATATATACGAAAAAAATTCCGAAGCTTCAGTGTGATATCTGAACGTACACTGATGCGTGAAGAGACAACGCGGAGCCACCCATTGCCAGAAGCCAGTTTACGTGGGAATTTACAAACCCTGGCTTGTGCCATCTGTGGCCTGGCAAACTCAGTGCCCTTCTCCCGGTGGTCTCTTGCCTAAGGACAGAGCAGAGCGCAAACTAGACCAGCCTGTCCCTTTTGGTCTTGGGTGGCGCATGTATCTGTAGTCACACCACATTCCGTTTCTGGAGGAAGTTGTGCCGCTTTCTGTGCTTTGCCTGAGCTAAGAGGAGGAAACTGACTGAAGCATCATACCCTCAGCCGATTTCTACCCAGAATCGTGCCACCGGTGAGTCGAAAAAGGAAGCGCTCCTACACACAGTGCCATTTACTTAGTTATCAAGTTTCTAGGCCACCCAAATCCAAAACAGCTCTGGGCAGCTACACAGGATTAAAAAACAAGAAAAACCACCTTACACAAGAACCCAGTCATGCCAAGGGAACGGATTAAAACACACTCTCCTGCATCACCCCCAACCTCCAAGGCCCACGAAACGCTCTAACCAAGGCCCGGGGAGAGAGCCAACCTCTTAGGGCTCCCATAAAGGTGGGTAGGGCGAGGGGCTTACAAATCTCAGGGGGGGTGCTTTTCCAGACAGTAGGTGCCGTGAGAGACGGCCCCCCCACAGATGACACGGATCCAAAGGAAGCCAACTCTGTCCAGTGGCAGACGCTATGGGGCTGTCAGGAGAGCCTCAGATACTGGGAGGTCCGAGCCCCCTCAGCCCTCGGTCTTGCTAGGGTTGAGCCTGCTCCTCCCCATTCAGACCCAACAGCCTCCAGGCCCTGGACCAGAACTTGACAGCACCGCTTTGCTGGCCTGAGGAGTTTCATCCGCGTACTGTACCGATGATGCCTGATCCCAAACTGACCAATGACCTCCCCAGTGACCTCATATACATGTCAAGCAGAGAAGGCAAGAGCATCAAGCCCAGGGGCACCCCACAAATCAGGGGGCTTGACTTGACCTCCCCCCCCAAAGACAGGCTACTGTGACACCACGCTCCCCGCAGCCCACCCCCTGTGATTTCAGGCAACTGGCCCAGAAGGATGCGGTACTATGAACAATGGCACTGCAAGCCACTGAGAGATCAAGGAGGGCCAGGACAGTGGTGCCCCCAGCACTGCCACAGATCATCAGGTGTGATCAGTGCCACCTCAGTACCCTGTCCAGGCCTGAAAAGAACCCATCAGGCGCCAGGGACCGACTGATGTGATAGGTCCTCCACCCGGGGGGGGGTGGAGGAGCACCAGCAAGCCAGAAGTCGACGCGAGTGTGAGCGTTCTCATTAGGCAAAGGAAGGGTGGTACCCTCCACCACCTTCAGACCCTGTCGCAACTGCCCCAGGACAAAAAAGAGACTGAAGGTGCAACCTCCAATCTGCACCTGGGACATTTCCATGGCTGCCACGCATTCCTGAGCTGCCCCAGAGTAAAGGCCACCCAGGGAAAGGTTAATCCCCAAGGGCTATCATGCTGGGGAATCAACCATGGTTAGCACCCAGCCTTGGGATCCAGCAGCTCAGGTGCTGCGCAGCACGGGAGGGCCACAACCAACCCAGTGCCTCCATTCGGCTCACAGCCCACGTCCAACCACAAGGCCCCCCATCTGGCTACCTGCGGCCCAGGGCTCTGAACGCCATCGACGCTTCCTTCGTGGCAACTGCCTCCCTGCCCCTTCCCCTGACAACCTGTGGGATTCACTGCCACGAGCAACCGTCTTGCCCGGCTGCGCGCTTTCCAAAGACAGAGGGGACCTGCTGGCTTAGGAAGGGAGTGAGGTTCAGAGAGTGATCCAGGTGCTGCGGGGGGAGCGTGGGCTCAGCACCATTCCAGCTGTCTCGCTGGGAGTCTCCGACCGACGGCGGCAGGGAATGGGGCGCCCTTGGCTTCCTAAGCCCTCCGAGAACCGCCAGAGAGACCTGCCGGCCCCAAGCTCTCGCCACAGGGGCACCAGCCAGGAGCATGCCCCAGGGCGGACGTTTCAGCAGCCGGCGAGAAGCATGCTTCTCCTTACCCATCAACCCCTGCCCTCTGGGGAAGCAGCCTGCACAGGCATATAGCCCCCACAAATGGGGGGGGACCAGCCAGCCACAGCAGGACATCTGTTTTCAGAAGTACTCCAGTCTGCAAGGAATACATGCGGAGCAGCACAGGAAGCGGGCCTGCAGAGCATCCCTCTCGCACGCACGCACACACCACGCGCACCTCCGGCCTCCTGAGGCTGGCGTGGTGGGAGGCTAAAGAGGGGATGAGGCGGAGAACTCCAGGGGGCAGGAACCCCAGCAGAGGAGGCCCAAGAAAGAGGACCCGCTGCCGAGGAGAGGAGAGGAGAGAGCCAAACCTGGTTTTCAGAAAGTTCCTTGAGATGCAAGTAAATAAGAAAACAGCAGCATGCAACACGCCAACGGAGCAAGACTCCTGGGGCGATGCCCCCCACCCTTCTCTTCCTCCTCAGCTCAACTCAACTCAACTCTGCCAACGATCCCGCCCCCACCCCGCTGGAGCAGCCCCGCTCCCTGCAACCCCGAGCCCCAGGAGCAGAAGGGGCTCTTCCGCACGCAGAGCCGGCCAGGGAAGGGCGACCACGCTGCGACCTGCCCCAGACCAGCTCCGCTCAAACGCTGAGCGAACCTCCGGGGCCCCTTCAGCGCCGGCTCCCTCCGCAGCCCCATCAGCCCAGGTCCAGAGGGATCAGGCCGTCCCTGGCACCCTCCGCTCCGGGCTCCCACGCCGCGCCGAGCAGACCCCCGGCACGTCCCGCTTCAACGCTCGCCCCGGCCTCGCGGGAGGCCGCCACGACCAGAGGAGGGAGCACCGGGCGGCCTCCTCCCCGCGCCTTCCGGACGGCTAAGCTACGGCGCCCATCATCCCGGGCGGTACGGATAATGGGCACTGTAGTCCAGCCCATCTTTCAGGGCGGAGAAGCGGGCCGCCGAGGGAAAAGTCCCAGCGGCGTCTTCGAAGGGGCGGGGCACGGCAGGGGGCGTGGCCGAAACACAGCATAACGGGGAGGGCGGAGCCTGAGCGCAGAAGGGAGAGCCGCTGGGGGCGTGACCGGAGAGGTGGGGGGAAGGGGCTTCGGAGGAGCGTGGCCACACCGCGGGAGGCGGAGCGACGGCGCGTAGCCGGGAGGGGGCGTGGCCGAGCACCTCACCCGCTTGCGTGGTGTCGCTGAGGTCCCAGCGCCGAGCTGCTCCTCCGGGGAAGTGCCTCAGCCGCCGTCCCGCCAGGCTCAGGCTGCCCGAGGCCACCGCTTCTTCCAAGGCGCGCTCGGGGCCCGGAAGGGGGACGGGCAAGGAGGGGGAGGGCGGGGGCAGCGAGTCGGCCCCGCCCTCGCCCGCCGCCATCCCGCAGGCTCCGCTGTTTTCGCTGCGGCCGCCGGGCGCCGAATGAGAACACGGAGGCAGAGGCAGTGAGACCCCAGCCAAAGGGGGCGGTGCTAGAACGATCGCGTATGGCTATGAGAGGCCGGCCACGCGGGGAGTAGCCAATCAGAAGGGCCCGGGTCGACCCTTTCCACACCCGAGAGCCAATCTCGTTTAAAGGGACTGGCCGACTCTTCCTCCTTTTGCTCCAATCGAATGCCCGGGATGGAAGAGAACTGGGACGTGTGCGAAAGGGATTCAATCCAGCCAATCGCTTACGAGGGAGGCAGATTCCCCCGGATCCAACTTGCCTAACCGCCGCGTGCAACTGCCTCACACGTGCCTCTGCCGCCCTATCAAATTCAAGGAGGCGGGGAGGGACGCAATTGGCTTAGCAGGCGAGCCGACAATGGGCGTATCACTGCGCGTAGAATCGAGCGAAGGCGGGCCTCCCTCTGACGGATGGCTGAGCTGCCAATCAGACACGAGGCGAAGCGTCGCTCTGCTTCTGGCGGCAAGAGGTTGAAAGCCGGGAGCGCGGCTGAGCCAGGCGCGATCATCGTCGTTAGAGAAGAATGGCAGCCACGGTAGCCAATCGGCAGCGACACAGCCTCTCGGTGCAGGGGAAGGTGTGCCCGACGACCAATCAGGATAAAGGCCGCCTCAGGAGAGGCGGGCCCAAACGCGTGGAAGGGCACGGCGTCGGGGAACCGAGGGGGGGGAGATTGACGCGGGAAAACGGGCGGGGGGGCTGCACGCGGGGGTCCTCGGGGCATACGCAGAGCGCCTCGGCAGAATGCCGGATGACTAATCCACCCTGACCCCGAATACACCGCAAGCTCCTGAAAAGCCCCCGCGAACATTGCAGGCTTGCCGTGATTTTATGAGCGTCTTTCCTCCGCTGGTTGCAAAAGGAGGGGAAATTCCCGGTTCCAGCCTCTTACTAGACAACTTTTCTGAAACAAGGAACATTTCAAAGAACCGTGAAGGAAACCCAGAGGTCTTCTGCCCCAGTGTTCCTCAACTTCGGCAACTTGAAGACGGGCGGACTTCAGCTCCCAGAATTCCCCAGCCAGCCACATTGGCCCCGTGGCTCTCCGCTTCCCTTCCCGGTGCCTCCCTGCTGCTTTAGGCCAGTATGCTGGCTGGGGAATTCTGGGAGTTGAAGTCCACTGCCTTGAGGTTGCCAAGGTTGAGGAACCCTGCTTTAGACGATAATTCCCGGCGCCCCGTGAATAACGCTGGAAGTGTTGGGCGTCATCATCTAAGTGGGAGCGACTAAGCGGAGTGCTGTTGGGTGCCACAAGGGCACCCTGATCGGCGGATGACCTCCTCCGGCTGCAAGAAGGGCCAGGTGGAGGCCCGGCTCTTTTGCGGCATAGCCCCGCGCCCGGCTCAGAGAAGTACGCGCTCTGCTGCCGCCCGCACAGCCGGACACCCACGTCTGTTTGTCACTGCAGGAGTGCGGCAACATTTTGTTCTTGTAAAGTGAAAACAGAGGAAGAAAACAAGAGGTTATGAACATTGGTGGCCGGGGTTTATGTGTGGCTGTTTGGATAGGGAAGCAGTTAGAGGATGGCGCTATACAGTTCAAGTCACAGTGTGATTATTGATTTAATTGCTCAATTAATTGTAAGACTTAATTGTAAGACTTGTACCCGTAGCAGATTGCATCTGATGAAGTGAGCTGCAGTTCCTGAAAGCTTAGGCCTTTTAATAGCATTTTTTTGTTAGTCCGAAAAGGGGCTACCAGACTCCTGCTGACGTACGGCTTCTACAGGCTGACATGGCTCTAACCCTAACAATGGCAACTGCGTATAGTAAGTCACTTTTCCTTCCCCTAGCTATGTTTCCTCATGTGCCAGTGGCCTTCCTCTCCTCAGAACTACTGCTGCCACTGCCCACTGAAGGTAAAACTCCAGCCCGTGGTGGACCCCTGGGAATCGCAGCAAAGCAGTAGCAAGTCAAATGATTGATGAGGAAGCACAGAGTGCCAGCATCTGGTGGTGAGTGGATGAGGCCTGGGGACCAGCGGAGAAGGTGGGAAGAACCAAAGTGGCTCAGAGCCTGGGCACTTGACGTTCTCTGGAATGAGATTCTGGTTAGAACCCCGGCAGGCTCTAGAGTTCCTGAATTCTCTGCCAAGGAAGGGAATCTAGTGGGTGGACCGAGCTTTTCATCTGAAGCTGAACTCAGTAAGGGAAGAGCCAGCTGTTCTTTCTGATCACTTTTTAGTACCATTTTGACAAATGCAAATATTGCCACGGTGTCTTCTTGGGAAGCTTTAAAAAATAACCTCCCTAATTACTCAATTCCCTCTTTTCCCCCAAAATGACCCTGTACGAATCTACAGCTCTCCCAATGACTCCACCCAACACCAATTAGCCCTGTCTGCAATGAAACAAACATTAAAAGAAACAAAGTGATGGATCACTTTTTATCCAGTCACCCTTCAGATTTAACAACAAGCCCAAATGCAAGGTGGAAACAGCTTGGTCAAGAGTTCTTAAAGAGGAAACTCACTATGATTGCAAGGAGGCTTCTGGTTCCTGCCACTTAATGTTCCTTAGCATCTGCATGCGAGAATTTGAGAGCAAAGTCAGAGCACAGACTGCCAGAGCTCTCTGCAAGATCCGTGCCCCAGCCTGATCTTTGATCCGAAGACTCGATGGATCTCCCGGGTCCGGGTCACAAAGCATGTCCCAGATGGGTGCTGATGTCACAGTGCCCCAGTTACCAGGGGAAACCCAGTCTCTGTGAAGCCATCAGGACGGCCATTATCACATAGTGCTATGTCCCCCAGGGTGACAGACTTTGTGGGCAGAGGCATTCAAAAGCCTCGGCCATGCTGGGCCCAGCAACAAGGGTGGGTCTGAGAGCTCACACCCACCGCGCAGTCTACGGCTGGGCGGGCAGACATGAGCGACAGGCGCGTCACCCGAAAATTCAGGAGGAGAAAGCCCCAGCGCTTCTCCCACATCTCTAGCACTGAAGAGCCACTTGGAGTGAGCATACATTTTGGCCACAGGGCATGGAAAAGGGGATGTGAGGAAATGCTGAACAAGGGAGGGCTTTCTCTCTGAGCTTGGCATGCAGAATTTCCACTTATCCCATTCCTTGTTTGCATGTGCAAATTAATTTACCAGCGTTTATCTGCTTTCTTTAAAGCTGGAGAGCTCCATAGAAATTGAATTTTGTAGAAAATGTTGTTACCCTTAATCGGTTAGTCAGTGCTGTGATTCACAATGTTTTGCAAAAACCTTGAAAAGCAGACAGATGTGGGGTTTGGCAAATTCGACTAGCCTCATTTCAAAATGTTTTTAAGTCCAAGTATCAATACAAGAAAGCAACTGCGAAAAAAAGTCAACTTGTTGTCCTAAGCATGCAAAAAAGTCTTATGAATCAGCTATAAGGAAGTAGAATCACTTTACAGCATCAAATATTCACATGTAAGGACGGTTTTCTCAGTTGCCTCTTTACCTTTAAAGACGGTCAGTTCTGCCACCTGGTGCACATTTTAGGAACTGCACCTAGAATTTTGCATTCCCATTCCCTTTATCTGGCCAAGAAACCAGTTTTGGCTTAATTACTTATGGTTGCTTCCATGAAGAAACCTGGGGAAGGTCCAAGAGCTCTTCACTTGAGGTCGTGAGCCTTGTCTTGGAGCTTTAGAAGTAGCAGGAGTGAGGTGGATGCTTCCTATTTCTTCTTTGGCTTTTCCAAGAGCGTGTCAACCCTGAATCCACCAGCAGTACACTGCATGCCAGGAAAGATGTTTGCCCACCGAACTTCTGACTGCCAAGTAGCTGTTAAGGGCACTTCAGATCCCTTGGGACAAAGTCCCGCTCGCCTCCTTGCAGGAGAGCCCGGGATAAGGGGATTCATGGCTCCCCGGGCTTCTCTCTTCCGCCTACAGCAGCCCAAGAAGAAACGGCGCAGCTCATCTACTGAGACCACGGAGGATAAGAACACCAGAGGAGATTCTGCCTCTATCCAGATCTTCCCTCCTGAACTGGTGGGTGAATCTGGGCCAGAGAAGGGGCAGGGATGGATAGGCTGGGCTCGGGAAAAGTTTGGGACCCGTCTTGACTGAGTCCCACTCATTTTCCAGTTGTACTACATCATCTCCTTCCTGCCAGTAAGGGACTTGGTGGCTCTCGGCCAGACCTGCCGGTATTTCTACGAAGTTTGCGACAGCGAGGGGGTCTGGCAGCGGATCTGCCGCCGTCTTTCCCCTCGGCTGCGGGATGAGAATTCGGGTGGCAGCCGGCCGTGGAAGAGATCGGCCATCCTCAACTGTCAGTATAGCATGGTGTGAAATGGAGGGCAGGGAGGTGAGGGAAGGAGCAAGAGCTGGTACTGTCCAAAGGAGGGGGGCGTTCGCATGTAGGAAGAGGTTCCGCATGAGGGAAGTGGTGCTTTGGCAAAGGTTGGGATGGCCTTTTGGAGAACTCCTCAAACGCAAAAAGTGGGACTCATCCCCAAGCCCCACTCCTGGAAGGAAAAGCTCTTACTGAGTTGGCTCCTCTAGACAGACCCAATTTCCCTGCCCTTGGGTCTCTCTGTCCCACAGACACCAAGGGCTTGTACTTCCAGATGTTCAGCGGCCGGCGGCATTTCGTCAGCAAGACAGTTGCCCCTCTCCTCTCGCATGGCTACCGGAAGTTCTTGCCCACCAAGGACCATGTCTTCATCTTGGACTACAACGGCACTCTCTTCTTCCTCAAGAACGCCCTGGTCTCCTCCACCATGGGCCACATCCAGTGGCGCCGTGCCTGCCGTTACATGGTCCTGTGCCGCAGCGCTAAGGACGTACGTGCCTACGAGGCCAGAGCCCTGTCCTGCTCCTTCCAAAAACGGCAGGGAGGCAAATGCTCTGGAGGGGTGTCCTGGCACATCGGGTGTAGGGGAAATACAGTGCTGGTGGGAGGTCAATTGGAATCAGGGATCCTCTTCCCTTGCTTTACACCCAGCCCTCTCCTGCCGCCTCCTCTGTATTCTTCTGGTTTTCCTGGACCAAGAACAATGAAATCATGAAAAGAGACAAGCACCAACTTAAAGAGCCCCTCTCCCCGTTGGCACATTGCAGACCAACCCTCACCTCTCATTTCTGCTCCACCGGACCAGAGAGGACTCTGAAGAGTTGTTCTTTGGTACCTCACCATACCGTATTCCCTTTTTCCCCCTGGGTTTCTTAACTAGCATGGCATTGATGCCTGAGCCTTGTTCGTACAGGGCCTCTGGGTCTGGTGCTCTTAAAACAGAACAGGAGCAGGCCTTCTTGAGGAATTCTGGCAAGAGGTTCACTGTGTGTCACTTAAGAGCAGCCCTTTACGAACCATTGTGTGGCTTGATACCCTAGAGACCAGACTCGGGGATGTGATCAGAATCATGACTGAGAAATAAAGGTCGCTGTTCCCCATTTGCTCCTACCTTCTTGGCCACTGCTGCAACCGTCCATATAACACAAGGGGTAACTGAGGCAGCAGCTTTTTTGAAACTCCCCAGGGATGCAGGATGGAGGGTTCCACCTTGAAGCTGGCGCTTCCAGTCGCCGGGCTCTGCTGGCTGTTAGGTACCTCAGCTGCTTCCTTGCCTGGCTGCCCGAGGGTCTGGGGGTGGAGGGGAGGGCAGAAGAGTCGCTCTCTCGCAGGTTACAGCAGAGGTTCATTCCCTTTGAGGAGTGACAAGAGACCACCACCCTCTGGCACCTGGAAGTCAACCTCTGTACTCCTCTAGAAACCCTTGCGACAACAAATAGCGAGTTCCTGGAGGAACCGAGGACCCTCGGTTGCCAGCACTTGACAGCAAACACCTTGATGACTACACGGAATACCCCAGGAAGAGAGAGCTGCTCCATGACCACAGGGGGGACACCCACATGTTGTAGATAACCTCTGTTCCATTTAGATCCCTGAGAATTTACTGCAGCTTCCTGATGTTGGGTGCCTCCTCCTATCTTCGCCTTGCAGTTTGCCACAGACCCCCGGAATGACACGGTGTACCGCAAGTACCTGTACGTGCTGGCCACCCGGGAACAGCCAGTCACCACTGCCTTGGGGCGCAATGAGGGCTCTGGCCCAGCAACTGGCAGCCGCCTCTGTGACTGTGTGGAGGTGTATCTGCAATCCAGTGGGCAGCGGGTGTTCAAGATGACCTTCCACTTCTCCATGAAGTTCAGGCAGATTGTGCTGGTGGGACAAGAGACAGAAAGGTCCCTCTTGCTCCTGACAGGTGAGAATGAGAAGACCAGTGGTGGCCACATACACTAAAGAGAGGATCCTTTCCCGAGTTCAGCAGCGAGTGTGCAGATAGCCGCAGGCCCCGAAGGGGACACGTTCTGCTCCTTTTTCAGGGCACATGTCCACCACAGAGAAGGATGTTTCAGCCCTGGGTTGATCCAACATAGTTCTACTTGTGGGGGGGAAAGGAGAGGCACGCTTTATCCGCCACAAGACCTCCCACCATTTGGCATTGCTTGTACGGATGCAGCAAAATATTCTTCCTACCATCACCTTCTGGAACAGATTTTTTTTCTTCACAGAGGAAGGAAAGATCTACAGCTTGGTGGTGAATGAGACCCAGCTGGATCAGCCCCGTTCCTACACGGTGCAGTTGGCACTTCGCAAAGTTTCCAAGTGTCTTCCACACATCTCCATCCGTAACATGCACTCCAACCAGAGCAGCGCCGTCTACCTCACAGGTAACTCAAAGATGATGGCTGCCGCAAAGCCAGTTTCAACCCAAAGGGGACTCTGTGACCATCCTGGCTCGCCATGGTTTGATCTGGCGCCTGGCAGGAAGGGTGGTTTTGTTATTGTCTGTGTTTTTATTGATCGTTGTGAGTCGCCTAGGATCATTATATGAGATGGATGGCCATATCATACATAAATAAATATAATAATACAATATAAACAAATAAATAAATAGTGACACTGGCAGTCGTTCAGGGGCTGTACAGCGTCCAGGTGCAACAGGGCCCACACGTAGGGCCTCCCCAGTCCCATTAGGCCGAGGCTGAGGAGTGAGAAGTAGCTCATGTGGATTGGGAAGGAGAAGCGAGGCAGACTTCGAGAGGAAGGCACCTGATGATCGAGGCAAGAAGCTATGCCACTGCAAATCAAGGGGGCGATAACTGGTCTGGAAGCAAACGGGGGAGGTGGAGGTAAAGGGAGAGTTGAGAAGGGAAAGCAAGAACAGCTTTGAATCAAGGCAAAGCCTGGCCAGAGGACCATGCCCAGGAAAGAGAAGCTGTTCCCAATGCCTGTCCCAGACTGCCTTCGCCCCTTCTGTCCCGTCTCAGATCAGCTGGACTCTGCTCTGGGGGGGAGCCCCTGCTGCTTTGCAGAGCTGGGTTTGAGCCAACTGTGAGCCTGTCTCCCCATCACAGACGAGGGCACCGTGTACTTCGAAGTCCACTCACCTGGTGTTTACCGTGATCTCTTTGGCACCCTGCATGCGTTCGACCCGCTTGACCAGCAGATGCCCCTGGCCCTTTCTCTCCCAGCTAAGGTAACACACAGGTAGAACTTTGCTTTACCTGGTCCCGTGGCAGGAATCCAGCTGGCATCAAGGCACACAAAGGAACTTGCAGTAAAGTCAGCGTGACACAGGCAGACGGTGTCATGAGGTGGTGGGGAGGAATCAAGATAAGACCCCCATGCTTATTCGACTTTACCAACAGGCCCCCCAAGCCTGGGTAGCCACTGTTGCTCTCCTCTTTACCCTGCTGTGTGCTTGCAGGGGGGGGGGGTCCAACGCTCCTTCCACCCAGATGTCTTGGACAACAGTTCCAGCAGAGCAACAATTCCCAAGAGGGCCTGGATGACGGAGTCCCAGGCGCTTAAGGATATGGCATGAAAATTAAGAGTGGGAATTCCTACTGCCGCTGCCATTCCTGCTCACAGCTCCTGGGAGAAAGTGCTCCACGTGCTCAGAAGCATACTTCTCACAGTAAATCAAGTGTTTTCACTCTGGACTGCTTCCAGAGGGCTTTCTCGAATTAAACCGTTGCTGTCTTCCCCACCACTCCTCATGGCTGGCTTTCTTGCACCGTTTGGCCTTGATGTCTGGCTCAGACTTCCTCAGTCCCATTGCCTCTCTCTCCACTTGTGTTAGGTGCTCAGCTGTGCCCTTGGTTACAACCACCTGGGTCTGGTCGATGAATTTGGACGGATTTTCATGCAAGGAAATAACCGTTACGGTCAGCTGGGTACGGGGGACAAGATAGACCGCGGAGAACCTGCCCAGGTATAGTCTAATCTTCTCTCCCATCCATCCCATTTTCCAGAGGGTCTCAAGAGCAGGGAGGTTTGGATCTGCAAGCCAAATTGGTTATTGTCCAACACATTTCTGTCCCTTGCGGCCTCATTGGGCCCTTGTCGGTTTTGGTTGTCCCTACTTTTGCCTGGCCAACCCCCCCACAACCTGAAACTGTGG
Organism: Liasis olivaceus; assembly: GCA_030867105.1. NCBI lineage: Eukaryota > Metazoa > Chordata > Lepidosauria > Squamata > Pythonidae > Liasis > Liasis olivaceus. Next base: position 115,714,487 of record CM061351.1, on the reverse strand, counting down.
CTATAGGATGTCAGATCTTTCCAGAATAACAATCAGAGGAAGAGTCCTTAATCTTGGGCCATGCCTCCAACTTTGGGCCTGTAGCAGGAAATGCATTTTATATGTCTGGTGGGGGGAGTAGACCCTCAGCCCTGGTCAAAGACGCCCTTGTCATCATCCCACGCAGGTGCACTACCTCAAATGGCCCATAGACCTGTGGTGCGGTCTCAACCACACCCTGGTGCTGAGCCAGAGCGGGGACTTCAGCAAGGACCTGATGGGCTGTGGCTGTGGAGCAGGGGGGCGTCTGCCAGGGTGGCCGAAGGGCAGTGCCTCTTTTGTCCGGCTGCAGATCAAGGTGAGAGGGGGCCGGGCACGCGAGGGGCCAGGGCCGAGAACCGGAGGAGAGCACCTCAAACTGTCTCTTCGCTCCTGAGGAGCCCTCAGGATCTGAGTGCCAGTCTTTCCACCCACCCTTCCTCTCCCACTTTTAAAGAGTGGGTTTCCTCGGTCTTGACTCACCTTAGAAATTGAAACAAAGAAGGCAGTGGCTAGTGTGGGTGAGGTCTGGCACATGGGTCAGACTCCACTCCTCTCCCTCCCTCTTCCTCTTCCTCTAAAATCGCCAAATCTCTCCCCCCCCCCCCGCTCCATCCAGAACCAAGGGGTGGGATGCAAACAAGGACAAACAGTCCACCTGCAACTAAGTAAGAAGCTGAATCTCTACCCATATCTTGTAGAGACCGGCCAGTTGACCCAGAGGAATTTACCGCAGTTATTCTATACGTGATTTTGTAGTTCTGATTTTAGCTCCTGATTTTCAGCATCTTTCTCCAGCCCACCTGCATCCATAGCTTCCCATGCAGAGTAGGGCGCTACCTAATCACTGTCCCCTACCCCTGTTCAGGTGCCACCGTGTGCCCGCCGTATCTGCTCCACCCGCGAGTGCCTCTACATGCTGTCCAGCCATGACATTGAGGAGGTGCCGGCCTACCGGGACTTGCCTGCCAGCAAGGCTGGTGTGCCCCCCAGCGATGCAGAAGCTCTGGCTGCTCGCACTTGTGAAGAGTACCTGAGCCAGTTGCACAAATGCCCGACGCTGGAGGGGCGCATGGCCAAAATGAAGGAAGCCGTTGGTAGCATGCCTCTCATGACGTTCCAGAAGGATTTCTTCTGGGAGGCTCTGGAGATGATCCAGCGGGCAGCTGAACTCCGGGAAACCCCTACTTCCAGCTAGCTCACAGGTCGTGGCTCCCTCTCACCCCGTTCCTCCTGTTCCTGATATCCCTCCCTTATACGCATCATGGATCATGATTCACAGATAGAGAAGACTTCACACTGAACAATTGGGAATAAATAAACCACAAGCACAGACCTCGTGCAGCCTCTACTGAGCCACGCAGGAGTAGGCGACTAGCGACTGGACTGGGACTTCAAAGGAGGGGCTGACTGTGAAAGGCAGGTCGCCACGGGCACCCTGATGCTCTTTGGCCCTGTGCCTTTCGCCTTCTTTTGGACAGGACGTCCTGTCCAAAGGACAAAACTAGCAGAGCAAAATGGGCAACCACCAGTCAAAAGAGCAGCAGCAGCCGCCGCCACCGCCGCCAGGTGTTTGTTGACCGCAAGGCACAGCCATGCACTGTGGGCGCAGCCTCCTCTGGAGGGCATGTCCATAACACGCCCTCGGCTTTAGCATAAGTGCTCTACTAGGCCATGTCAGCGGCTCAGAGCTCATGTGCAAACGCCCCAGGAATATCCCATGCTCCCTGGAACAGGTCTGCTGGCAGGCCAGTGCCCAGAGGAAGCAAAAGCTCCATCGGTGCCCTTTGAGGAAGCCAGGCACAGCTGGGCGATGCAGGGACCCAGGCAAGAGCCACCCTTCCCCTCTCCTGCAAGCATGGCCCTTGAAGGGTGTGAACTCCAGGCAACTTTTCTGCGGTTGCTGGGCCAAGCACAGAGCCAGCAGAGCCAGGCAGAGGCTCCCCGCCATCAATCCAGGGGTTGCCATTTCTGTCATTAGGGTTCCAGACGTCTCTGAGCCAGGATGATCACTCGGGGCGGGGCGGTAACATCGTGAGCCGTGACGGAGCAACTCCATCCACAAGGAGCAATCCCCCTTTGATTCCCTAAGATCGCTGGTTCCCTCCTGGTCTGCCAGCCCGCAAGGACACAGAAGAGGGCCTTTTCGTAGGGGGCAGCCACATCTGGGTTTGGGTCGAAGTCCTGAGATTGCCTGAGAGCTGCCATGGCTGTAGCTCTCGACGCCCGCTGTTCCTCCAGTGGGAACACTCCCCGCCCCCTCGTCCACAGCCAGCGCTTCACTTCTGTGTCCCCTTTTTATCCTTTGCCCTCGCGACCCCAGCTCCGTCCTTCAGCCCCACAGAGCTCCTGCGGGTTCCCGTGTGCTGCAGTTCAGCTGTGTGCAATTGCGTGCCTCAAATGCTCCTTGAAGGGTGTGAATGCCAGCCCTAGTGTGGAAGCTCAGCATGTGCTTAGCAGCCGAACCAGCCGGTACGCCTTCTGACCTGCCCGCCGGGCCTGAGCTAGGAGGCACCGACGCCTTACTTTTCCCAGCACGTGGAAGGGGAGAGTGATGGACGGTGGGAACCGGAGGCAGTTTCCAGAGCTAAATAGCATCTGCTCAAGCCCTGCAGTTGGGCTCGGGATACAAGCAGTCCCCTGCCAGGAACCCAGAGCGGCAGTGCGGGCAAAGAGAGTTGACGTAGCCTGGCTCCCTATGTGGAAGTGGGTTGGCTTGTGAGGAAGGGTCCCACAGAGCGTCCTGAGGAAGCTGTTGGGAGGTTGGGGCACCCACCTCTCCCACCACAATCTTGGTCAAGGTCAGTTCCAGCCTGGGAGCCTGGTCCTCTGCCCACATGCGCCCCCCCGCTCCCAGCAGCTGTTGTGCAGCCCTCTGGTGACCTCAGTGGCAGCGCTACTTGGAGGCTGAAGGAGGGGAAAGGTGGCCCCTCCATTGGCCACAGCAGAAAGCCCTCGCTTTGGAAAGAGAGCGGGACAAGCCTGGCGGCACGCAGCAGCCAAACTTTCCACTGAAAAGCTATTTTTACTCCCCCTCCCCACCAAAAATACTCAGCAAAACACCCCTATTTTTGTGCATTAAACAAAGCAACTTGGTTTACATCTGTATATTTAGGCAGAATGTACCACAAGGCTGGGAACGGGGCTGGAGGGAGAGAAACCGGGAAGGGGCTCCGAGGAATGAGTGTGGCTGTTTTAAAAGCAAGGGGGATGGGGCTGGCAGAGACAGAGCAGATAACCACGTTCGCTGTGGTACCCGTACCCAAGAGGAGTTGGCACTGGGAACTAAGCCGAGCGGTAGGGCCCAGCCCTCTTTGGCCCCCAGCTGGAGCCATTCCATTCCGGGGTTCCTTCCGGGAGCTTCCTGCTCCAAGCTGCGCCTTCCCCTCCCATTTCCATGCCCCATTTCAGCCCCGTTTGCTTAATTCTGGCCCCCTCTCGAGGGAGGGGAGGAGAGGGGAGGGGCAGGCCATCTACGAAAGTTGCATTATTTGGGGTTCAAGTCACTCCCCATTATTCCACGGGCTTGGCTTCCCCCCCTGCCAGGAGGACTCCTCTCAGCGCAGGTTCTCAGGGTGCCCAGATGGCAGCTGGAGAGGCAGTGCCGCCTCAGTCCTCCTTCCTGGGCTGGGTCTCGCCCCGGTGGCTGGCGTGTGCGCGGGCCCCGAACCAGCCAACGATACTCACAAGCAGCGCCAGCAGCAGCAGCATGACTCCAAAGGTGGAGAGGAAGGTGGGAGCTCTGGGCGGGAGAGGGGGCCCTGCTCCCAGCTGCTCGATCTCCCCGTGGATCATCTGGAGCTCATCCAAGATGCTCATAAAGGTGCAGCAGTGGAACCACTGGTGGCTGTGGCCCCAGATGTCAAACTTCCCGGGGCTGAAGCGTTCAGGGATCTTGCTGATGTTGAAGATCCCGGAGGCGAGCAGCCAGAAGCAGTGGCGCAGGAAGAAGCGGCCAGTCCGTGCGCTGCCCCCCGCCCACCAGAGCTTGTGGAAAACTGGGATGGAAACCACCAGGAAGGGTAGCAGGAAGACCAGCGTGCGGATGAGGTACCGGTAGCGGAGCCACTGGTGACGGGTGCTGCAGCAGGCCAGGGTGCAGAAGAGGGCAATGAGGCAAGCTGTGGGCACATACAGGGCTTCAAACCAGGGGCCCGCATGGCCGGCCACGGCACTGAGCCAGCTGGCACCCTCCCGACGGCCAGAAGAGAGATTGGCAGACCCTGGTGCTGGTGGCGAGGCTCGAGGACGCACGTAATAGAAGTAGGCCAAGGAGGAGCCGACCGTGTAGGCGCTGATGGTGCCGTAGTCGATGTAGAAGCAGATCTCCCGGGCCAGCAGCGACATGGAGTTGAAGAGGTGGGCCATGCTGCTGGCCACCAGGAGGCTGCAGACGCCCAGGAAGTAGCTCCAGAGGGGGTAATAGAAAGGATCCAGCAGCCCGCCAGGGAGGGGCCCTTCCAGGCCCCAGAACTGCTCCAGGAAGCGGAAGGCGAAGACAAAGAGGGCCAGGAAGTGGGTCCAGAAGTTGCCGGTTTCGTTGGTGGGCCGGAAGGCGGAGAGGAGGCACTGGGCAGCGGTGTAGCCCGGGCAGCGGTAGCCGCTCAGGATGAAGCTCTCCGTTACGCCGGGCGGAACCTCGCTGGAGCGCAGGAGCGGCCGGGCCGCGCCGAAGGGCCCCCGGCAGCCGCCCGCGCCCATCGCGGCCCCGGGAGCGCTGCGGAGAGGCCACCTGCTCCTCGCCGACGGGAAGCGCGGCTGGGGCGCCGCTGCGGCCGCCGCCGCCTCCCCCGTGCCTGTAGGGAGCGGAGCGGAGCCGGCACCAAGAAGAGCAGCTTGCAAAGGCGGAGCCTGCTCTCTTGCGCGGGGGGGCGAAGCTGGAAACGGTGCCAGGGAGGGGGCTGGGGCGGCGGTGGCTTTACCGATTGCAGTGCGGCGCCCGCCTGCGCTCCGCCGAGCGCATCTGACAGCGCGTGGAGGCCGTGGGGAGCCGCCGGGATGGTCGTGGGCAGGGCAGGGCAGGGCAGGGCAGGGGAAGGCGAGCGTCACTGCAGCGCCCTGGCGTGTGTGTGTGTGTGGGGGGGTTCAGCTCTGCGTCTGAAGGTGAGGGGGGGCTTCCCGGGAGGGGCGGAGCAGGCGCCGCTCCCCCTGGACGGGGCAGGCTACCTTGGCTGCTCCGCCCTCACCTGCCTGCCCCGCGCTGCGGTCTCACGGGTGCCGAGCACGTAGGCGTCCTTCCGGGCTCTGCAGGAGGGGCAGCGTCGGCGGCGACCGGGCTGTGATCCCGGGGGAGGCCCGCGCGTCCCCGAAGGGCGCGCGAGCATTGATGCTGGGCAGCCGCGCGGTCAGGTGCCCCGCGCCTTGGGAGAGGGAAGGGGGTCTACCCGGGCGAAGGGGATGCGCGGCTTCTGCCGCAGGTCAGGAAAAGGGTTCCTCGGGGCGCCGCCGTGCCGCTGAGCGGGCGCCAACCATCACCCTGTCCCGCGAGGAGGAGGAGTGACCGGGGCCAAGCAGGAGCAAGGCAGCGGACCGAAGCCCCTGAGCTCTACACCCTCCCCCAACCCGGGGGCAGAAGCGCGGCCCCTCCTTCCCGGACGGTTTCCTCCCGCCTAAGGGCCTCCCGGGGACCTCCGGGTGATGCTCAAGCTCTCGCAGGGCGACCCGCCCAGCAACCTTCCGAGGGCGGAGGCCCCCCCCCCGCTCTACCGGGCTTGGATGTGGGGGGGCTTAAAGAGGGAGTGCAGAGAACAGCCCCGGCCAGGGGAGCCCCAGGCCCAGCTAGCTGGCCACTCCTACTTCCCTGGGATCAAGCTGGGGCTCCAAGGGGGACCGGAAGAGAATACCAGCCGGGGAGGGGTTGGCGGCAGCCTTCCCAGGAGGAAAAGTGGAATTGGGGCCTTTCAGATGAGCAGGACAGGAAGGTTGGAAGGTGCCAAAGTGGAGGACGCTGAGAGGCAGGGGGGTTTTCCTCCGGAAAGGCCACCCCCAGCAGCTGGGTCTCCAAGGAGGGTAGTTGCAGTTCACCTGGAAGGATGCCTGGTTGGGCAAACTGACAAAGAACCTTTTTGGCCCTTCTCTGGGAGAACGGGTGAGGGGAGCAAGCACCCCTTGGGGGAGGCCTTTGCCCTGCCTGATTTCTCAGGGCTGGTCCGAGTGCCTAAGGACCGCCATCCCATCAAAGCGCCTGGGGACGACGCCGGAGGAGGACTGATAGGCCCCCTTTGCTGCACACGGGCACCCGTCTCTGCTGCTTTGCAAGCCACCCTGGTTACCAGCTGCCTTTCAATGGCACTTCAAGGTGCCGGTTGCCCCCTAGAAGGCTTAATGCCCGGCTACCTGAGGGACTGTGTATCTTTGGCTTGTCCGGTGAGGTCAGCTAGCATGGGCGTGCTGCCGGTCCTGCCAACGAAGCTGGGTCATCTTGTGGGACCCAGGAAGCGTGCCTTCTTGGGGGTGGCTCCTGCCCTCTAGCATGATGTCCCCCCAGAGATCTGCACTGCCTCCACCCTGTTGATGCTGCAGATTGCCAAAAACCTGCTTTTCTCCCAGGCCCGGGCTAGGATGGGCGGTTGGGCTCCCTTGTTTGTTTGCTGTAGGCATTTTTTTTCCTGTTATGGGTTGGTCTTCTGATCAGCCACCTCTTCTTTTCTTTAATATGTGTTATATTTAACTTTATTTCATTGTGAGCTGCCCAGAGTCATTGCAGAGTCCGGCAGCTTGGAAATTGGAATATTCAATTAAAATAAAATACTGCTGCTGACTAGCTGAGTTCTCCCCACCCCAAGGTGAGTAGCCAGGACCTTCTACCACCTTCTATTTGTAGAAAGCCCCCCCCCCCAAATGTTGGAGCAGCAGAAATAGTCCAACCCCCTCCCCATGACCACCACAAGGACAGCTGGAGCACTGCTCCGCCTGGCTCGAGGCCTGGGCCAGGTGACTTCGGGTCAGCAGGGAAAGTGAGCCCCGCTCGGAGCTTCCGCCAGCCCCACGTGCACCACAAGGGGGTGCTCAGGCCCTGCCCTCCAAGCCTTCTGGCCCTGATTAAATGAGGGAAGGGCCCCTGGTGTGGGAAGCAGGCAGACTCCTAACTTCCTTTGGAAGCCAGGAAAAAGCCAGGCCTTGGGACAAAGACGGAGGAGGAGGAGGAGGAGGAAGGCCCTCACGCCTTGCCTTTCAGCAGACCTCTGTGGGGAGCAACACTTGTCCATTTATTGCCTGCCCAACTTTGCCACCAGCCCAGCAGGAAGAGCAGAAAGAGGCTGCCGGGGGGTTCTGGGAAGGTCAAAGTGCAGCAGCGGGTCAAACCAGCTTTGTGACCCGGCAGGGGTCAGAGGAAGACGCGCCTGGCTCTGCTGTTCTTCCATGCAGCCTCCCCACCCTCCTTCCGCAGCCCAGCCCAGCTGAGGTCCCCCCGCCCCAGCGGCTGCCTCAGTTGCAAAGAGAACACACTTGGGGGAGCTGCTCTGGGGGGTCAGGAGGCGGCGGCCGGGGGGAGCAATTGCCTCGAAGGCAGGCTGCCTCCCAAAAGAAGAGAGAGAGAGCCCTTTGGGTGAGGCCGCTGGGCCCAGACCGGAGGACCTGGACGCCGGGGAAAGACCAGGCTGAGCTTCCCGTTCAGGCTGCTGTGGAAGAAGAAACGCAACAGAGCCACGCTGCTGACGTGGCTGGGGCAGGCTTGCCGAAGTGGGCTGGTCCTAATTCCGTAGTGGCGGCTCTGCAGCCAGACGACCTGCCAGAAGATCCCAGGCCAGTCGAGTTTGGTGGGAAAATGGCCATCCCTGCACCGTGCTCCTAGAGCTCGGAAGTAGGTTTGGGAGCCGGGTGGGCAGGAGGGAGGGAAGGGGGCGGGGATGGCCTGGCCTGGCCTGGCCTGGCCTGGCCTGGCAGCCGGAACCAGCCTTCTTCCTGCCTGGCCCTTCTCAGTCGCAGACGCCAGCAGCCCCCCCCCCCATATGCCTAAGCAATCAAGGGCATCCACCTGGTGGGTGCTGCATCTGCTGCGTCGGGCAGCAGGAGGGGGTGCGAGGGAGCCCCACAACGTTGCCAAGCAACAGAGGCTAGCACATGTGTGTAAAAATACCTTTAAGACAGTGGCATGGGTGGAACGATTTGTGCAATTCTCCACCCAGGGAGTCTATGAACTGCTTCCCTCTCCCCCCACCCCCAAAATGATTGATTATACGGTGCCGCTCGTGCAGCTTCTCCGAAGCCTGTCCATGACCGAGAAGCAGAGCAGCTCGGCCAAGGCGGCGGCCGCCTCGTTCCTCCTGGCACTCAGGTCCGGTTCCTGGTGGCCGGACCAGCGCACGGACGCTTGCTGAAGTTTGTGAGGATCGGCTGCTGCTGCTGGCGGAAGGGGACCACGAAACTGGTGGGGGGCAGCTGCCCGGTTCCGTCGGCCTCCACCCTGCCCATGAAGACGTAGCTGGCCCCTGCCGAGGAGAGAGCACTGAGCCAGGGGCAGGAGAGGGTCCCGAGCCCTCTTCCCCCACCAAAAGCCGCATCCGAACGGTCCTGATCTTGACAGAGTAGGGGAAAGCAGCCCGGCATCGTGTCCCCGGCCTTCCACCAATTGTGGCCACTTCTGCCACTGGCTAGACGCACCCTCCCCCGCTGTCTTGCCCCACCCCTGGGCAGGGGGATGCTGCGCTGATGAGGGCATTTGGGGAATCTGAGTGAAGAGCCGCCCGTGAAGAGAATGCTCTCAAGCAACGGACGGCCCGCCCCCTCACCTTTCTTGAGAATGGGGCACTGTCTGCAGGGCACGTCCAGGCGGAGGGTGGCTTCATTTCCTTCTGGAGGGAGGTTCAAGGCTCCTGTCTTGTAAGCCTGGATGAGCGTCACGGCAGCGATGACCCCGGTGCCTGTTCTTCGCATAACATTTTTCACGGTGCCTGTGATCACTGCAAATGGGACATTGGGGAGAGCGTGAGAAGCTGGCGGCGAGGGAGGCGCCAGGCAGACTTTGGGGACTTTGGGGCCCCTCTCAATTCTGTGACGACTTTGCTCCCACCGCTGGAGGTTGCTCAGTGATGGTTCCTGGGGCTGGCAAGGTTGGTAGGTGGAAGGTATGTGGGCATCCCCACGCTGGGAGGATGGCCCCTATGGAGCTTACCAAAGTCACTGGCACAAAAATTGCTCTGCAGGTTCCCTGTGCGCTTGCAGCGTTCCGGGCACGTGACCTGACCTGGATGGAGACATGAGAGGACCGGGGAGAGGAACAGCTAGGACTGATCCCAGAGCAGACACAGAAGGCCAGGTACCTCCTCCTGCCCTCCATGGCTTCACTGATAAGAAGGTTGGACCCAGTTCCAGTGCATTCTGCCCATGTTCTGGCACGTTCCCTGAGCTCCCTGGGTGCAGGCCTGCTTCAGCACCAGCAGCTCACACTGGCCCCTCCTGTGCTCAGAACACAGGCCAGGCTGGGCCCGGAACAAACCTCCCGCCTCCCTCAGTGCCCTCACCTGCAGCAGGAGCTGTGGGGCCCACGGCATCAGGAAGAGCTTTGGGCGTTGGCTTGGGGGGCGGCAATGGCTTGGCTGGGCCTCCAGGTTTGCTGGCAGGTTTGGGCTTAGCTGGGACAGGCTTCCTGTCCGTCTGAGTGGGTTTGGAGCCTGGGAAGACGGGGCCCGTGGGCTGGGTCCACGTGGTGTCCACTGGCTCATCACGATTCTTCATCACGTACGAGGCGGAGAACCCATCGGCCGTGACGCTGAGATCTGAGACAAACTGGACTAGGAGCTCATTGCTGTCCGAGAGGACTGGGCTGCGGGGAGGGGGCGAGAGGGAGGTGGGGAAGTTGTCTCTGGGCAGTCTAGAAGCAGCCAACTCCACTGCCAACCTGAACTGGGCTCGGGGGGTGCCTTTTTGGTGATGGCAACCCTGGGTGCTGAGAAGGAGCTGTTTATGAGAGGGCCCCTTAAGCTGGTGGCAGAGGAGGATCTGCAGCTCCATGGGTGAAAGAGCAGGGCAAACCGAGGCGCTAGTTTGAGGTTTTGCTGACCCCAGTGCGGATCTGGCGCTGAATTTGCTGCCTCCGATTCCAGAGGGACCAAGCCAGGAATTGTTCTGGGCCAGAGGCTTTGCTTTTAACCCTCCCAAGGGGGATTTCCCAGAATGAGAAGGGCAAACCTACCTGGGCGAGCTGTCTCCACAGAATTTGCCAACGCGGCGTGAGTCATCTTGCTCCCCACCGTTGAACACGGCAACGTAGTCGTACCGGCAGTATGTGTCAAACTCCACGTCAAACTTCCCAAAAGTGAGCACGATCACCTAGACCAGAGGGGAACTGAGGGGTCACACTCCCGCTCCTCCGTTTTAGTCACCAACGTTTGGGGTGGCAATGGGTGGCTTGCAGCTCTGCCCTCACAGCAAAGAGGGGAGGCTTGAGAGCTATTTCTGCCTCCTGCAACATTACCTTGTCCTGCGGAGCAATGATGTGCCAGGAGCAACTGATGCCAGGCGGATAGTCGCTTTCAGGCCAGTTGGGGGTCTTGAGAGAGCCTTGGGCTTTTTCAAGCTTCCCCCCGCAGAACTGGTGCTCTGCAAAATAGAGTAGGAGCCTAGTGAGAAGAAGGAACCCCCGGGCACGAGACAGCTGTTTCCTCCAGCCAGCATTGCTCGGAGCCAGCGGCTGGCGCGTATCCTTTCCCCTGCAGAACGTAGCTGGCAGGAGCAGAACCGCTTGGCTTTGCAGAGGCTTGGAAAGGGGGCACAAGTCCCTTTGGGCTCAAACTGCCCAGAGTTGTTCTGGAGTCGGGCGGCACCTAGACTGAATATATTGGATGGAGCAAAGCACCCAGAGATGCTGCACCATTAGGCGAGTGCCCACGGCCAGGCAGAGTAATGGGCGTGCGTGTGAGTGGGGTGTCCCAAGAAGCCTTCCCCAAAGAAGTGTAGGGAGGCCGAGCGGCTCGTGTGCAGGACCCAACTCGGGGCAGACATACTCACCTCCTGCAAACCTGTGCCAGGGACGTGCATAGCCACAGGCAGATGCTCAGCACAAATACGCATGCCACGGTGCACGGATCTAGGGCTCATACAGTCGGAAACAACCAGGCATTCTTGCGGACACATGCCCACATGCAAACCGCGAAAAATCTCTCCACGCCCCGTGCCAGGGTGTCATTCTACTCTGCAACCTGGCTTTGCGTGCATTCTTGCATGCAGGCCAACCTGCATCAGAAGGAGTGATCTGGACGCTCCGCTCCCACCCTCACCCTCAGGGGCAGACTGTTCTTTTTGGAGGGGGTCCCAGACTGACGGATCACAAAGCCAGAGGGGAGGGCAGGCAAGAACGCTGCCTGAAGTCATAAGGGTAGCCTGCGGGGGGGGGGGCTGTGCTGCCGAGAGAGGCCTGCGAGGGGAGTGGAAGAGCAAAACACTCATTTTGGAGACTGAAAAATCCTTGCTAATGACCAGTTACAGCGGAAGTGGAAGTGGGGAAGCTGTTAGCCTTGTCCAGCTAGACGCAGGAGGCAAAGAATGCTTGGGGGGGAGGGACGGGGGGCGGTTCTCTGCCAAGTTCCTGATTAGCTCGGCTCGACCGCTGCTTTACTCGTCTTCCTGGCAGCCCAGCCTGACATCCCATCCCTGATGTTCACTTGCGGCAGCGGAGCAGCAACATTCACTACCCCCCCCCCGCCCCCCGCCAAAGCCAAGCCAAGTGCCAGTCTCTCTTCAGAGGCTTCGGGAGGCCACCAGGCGCAGCTGGGGGGAAGTGCAGAGTGGATTCCCGTACTCACCGTCCCAATAGTCCCAAGGCTCCCAGAAAGCCCAGGAGCCTATGTGGTTGGGGGCCCATTTCTGCCGTGCCTTTGGGCGCCCTAGAAAAAGGTCCTGGACATTGGGACTGGCAGCGGCGGTGGGGCAGGACAAGAAGGCAGGGAGCATCCTTGCTCAGAGACACCCCCCGGCATCGGGGCCACGTTCACAGAGAGGCATCCCCCACCTGGGTGCAAAGTCTGGCTCCACGTCCCCTCCCTCCACCTCTGGCTGAGCACAGCTGTCCTTCCCCATCCCCCTTCCCAGCCTGTACGAGAAACATCTGGGGAGCCAGCCGGCCTCCCCTGCGTCAGCCACGATTCATTCCTGCGGCTGGCTGCATCCTGTTCTCAGCCCTTGGCCTGCCAGCTGCAGGAGAACCAGGCCTGCTGCCCCCTTGCTCTGCCCCTCCCCTTCCCCCCTCTGCCGGGTGCCCCCAGCTTCCTTTGCCTTCCTGGGCCCTGTCCAGTGGGGGTGTGCCATGCCAGTACAGCTCTGGTGGGGCCCTTACCATCGACGTGGGGGAGGCCACCGCTGAACCAGACAAGGAAGCCCCTGCCGCCGCTGCCCTCGTCGGACACCATCCGCAGCAGCATCCGGTTGCTGGTGGCCAGGATGGCGCCCGGGCGGAAGGTGCCACAGAAGCGGCCCAGGCGCTGGGATTCGACGGCCGCATGCCCATTGAAGACCTCCAGGTAGTCGTAGCGGCAGATCGGGTCGGGCTCCAGATCGAAGACGCGGAAGGAGAGCATCACCACCTGCCCCTCTGGCACCTGTGGGGCAGGGCAGGGAGGGTCAGCCTGGCTCAGCCCTTTCCCCTGCGGGGGCGGCGCGGGGAGGGGCAGCGCGGCCTGGCCTCACCGTGATGGTCCAGGTGCAGGTCTTGCTGGGCGGGTAGTGGTCCGGGAAGCGCTCGCTGGCCAGGTAGCCGCTGCTGGCGCTGTAGTCGCCGCCGCAGAGGAAGACGGGCCTGTCGCGAGAGGGCGGCGGTGAGGGGAGCGACCGGCGGCGCAGCCCAGCTCGCCTTCCGCTCTTGGCTCGGCCCTGAAGCGGCAGCCCCTTCCCCGCAGCCCCTGCCGCCCGCCCAGGAACCGCTCGGCTCGCCCGCCTGCAGCCTTCCGGAGGGGCCGCGGCGGCCGCCCCGGTCCCTTCGAGCCGAGCCCGGGAGCGGGCGGGCCGGGGCTTCGCCGGGGCTGCGCGCGCGCGGGTCTACCTGGTCTGGTTGGTGGCCGGCGCGGGCGAGGGGCTCTGGGCGCGGGCCAGCTGCAGGAGGGAGAGCAGCAGCGCCGGGACAGCGAGTGGCATCGCGGGAGCGTTCGGGCGCTTCGAGGAGCCGCCGGACGGGCTGGTGCGGGAGCCGCTAATGGCAGGCTGAGGGGAGGGATCGGGGGACGTGGCTGCAAGGGGCCGGGCCGGGCAGGGGCGGGCGGCGCAGCAGCCTCGACCCCGAAAGGCCCCTGGAGGCGGAGGAGGGCAGGGCTGGCGGGGGCCGCCGAGCATGTGCAGAGTGCCCTTGGCCACCGGCCCGGCTCGGCGTTCCGCGGCTGTCTCGCAAGCAGCCCGCCCGCCCCAAGGGGCCGCGGGGCTGCCGGCCCTCCGTGCTCGGGGCTCCCGCTTCCCACAGCTAACACGAGTCCTGCGGAAATCCCGCCCGCCCCGTCCACGCCTGGCGCTGCGCCGGGGGGACCCCCGCCTGCGGAATGTGACGTGGCGGGCAGCCCCTGCCAGCCAGGAGGCGCGGGCGGCGAGGAGCGAGGCTCCCAGGGGGCCGGGCCGGCCAATAGAACGGCGCCGGGGGGAGCCGGGCCCCCCTCCCTTGCCTTCCCTGGCGGCGCGGGGCTCCACGGCTGCCTCTTGCGCTGCTTCCAGCCGCCCGTCCCGGGGCTCAGGAACGGCTCGGACAGAGCATCTCCCCCGCCCCAGCCGCCCCTTCCCCTGGCTAGTCAGCGTCCTGGCCTCTGCGCACGTGCCGAGTGCAGCACGCGCGCTCCTGCCGGGCCGGCTGGGACACAGGCCTCTGGCCCAGCATCCCCCCACCCTCATCCCCACCCGCAGAGATGACCCCCCTGCCGCCCGACTCCCTCCCACACCCGTTCGTAGGAGTGCAGAAGCAGGGAAGTTGGTAACATACAAGAAACATCTAGAATAGAAAGAACAGTTCGCCTGGGCCTGCTGAGGCAACTCCCTTAAGTTCTGGCTCATCCATGGGGAGGGGGATTTTCAAGGCCTTGGGGGAAATGGTGCCCCAGAGGGCAGGCGCTGCAGAGGAGGCGGCCCCCCGGGTCCTGCCAGGTGACCCCATGGGCAGGAACGTGCCCTCCGCCGGTTCGCCCGCACAGGGCAAGGTGACTGGAGGCAGCTGGTCCCACGGACAATCCAGCCCCTGCCAGCGAGGGTTGAGGGGGACAACCAGCACCTTGGAATGCACCGGGAGGCCGGGGGGGGGGGGCAGTGCAGCTGGAGACACCTGTGTGTGCTGCGGTAGCATCGCTGCAGCCTGGAGCAATGGCAGCTTCCAGGGGTTTCAAGGGCAGCCCCAGGTAGAGCACATTGCAGTAGTCCAGACTTTTCTTTCTTTAACTGCTCTGTGGAACTTGATGGGGTTCCGTGACAGACTTAATGGCAAAAATAGTTCCCCTGAGCATGGCAGATTTTCTATCACTAGTTCTGGGGTTTGAAACCCCTGTTCGAGATGGGGGTGACGGGGGCACAAGTGACAGCAGTTTCCTGACCGGGAACTGGTGCAACTGGGGCACAAGATGGCTCTGTGCAAAGGCCTCCCACCCACAGCTGCCACCTGCTCTTCCAGCAGGAGCCAAGAGGACCCCCAAATTACGTACCAGTTCCTTCTGGGGGAGCGTAACCCCATCCAGGATCAAAGGTGAGGAGACCCAGAGCAAGGGGACCGACCCCGCGCAGGTTAAGCCAAGGCCTGCTTTTCCCCATCCAGGCCCCCATAGCCTCCCGGTGTCATCAGCACATTAGGGGTGACACCTGACCCCTAGTGATGGGTGAACTCACCCCCCCCCCGGTTTCACGAAGATGCTAAGGAAGAGTAAGGCCCTGAGCAGGGGTCTCGAGGGAACCCAATTTTGCCCCCGCCCCTGCTGTGCAGGAAGAAGGATCACACCGCCGTGCCTCAAAGTCAGTCCGGAAGGATGGTATCGTGGATGGCACTGAGGGCCGCAGAGACGAAGGAGGGCCAGGATGGAGGTTCTGCCTCCACCCCAATCCCCAGGGGTCATCCGTGACCCCAGTCACGGCTGCCTCAGTACCACCCTGGCCTTAAACCTGACTGAAACAGGCCCATGAAAGCGTATTTCATTCGGTACTCCCTTGAGTTGGATCTGGGAAGACTGGAGACTGGATGAACATTGTCAGGTATCCCTGAATTCAAGGCAGGGTTCCTGCAGCGGTGGTGGGGTGCGGCTTCTTGAGAGCAGAGGTAGCCCCCCCCCCCAGCAGTATTTACCACCACTCAGATCCAACTACCTGTCACCTGCCCAGAGGCCTTCGCCAGCCAAGAGGGACAGAGAGGCAGCCGCCCTCCCAGCCCGAGGGCCACGTCCGCCCCCTTCGGACCAGCAGTTCAAACTCTTCCCAGAGCGCGGGGCTGCCCTGCTCCGGGGGCCTGCAAATCGCTCAGACTGGACTGGACCTCACAGGGGTCTTCGCGGCCCCCTTGCAGATGCTCCTGCGGCCCCTCCCTCCCCAGGAGAGGGGGGTTTCCGTGAACAAGGTGGCTGATGGGTCTGCCGATGGCGCAGGAGTGGGAAAACGAGCTGCCCCACGGCAGTCTAAGGAATTGCTGCTCCGGAATCGGGATTCAGGGCTTGTGTCTGCAGCTCCCCCACTGCAGGGAAGAGGAAGGCCTTCCGGGTGGTGCGGTGCCCAGTGCCCGGGCTGCGGGTATGCACAGGCTGCCTTTGTGTGGAGGACGCCTGGCTTTTACGGCGGCTTGCGAAGCTGCCCGGGCAGGAGGCAGCCGGCGCTTTCTCCCTCCGTGATCTCTTGGAGCGGCGAGGCGGCGCCTGCTCCCCAGACGGGCTCCGAAAGGGCAGCCCTGCTCCTTCCTGGAGGCCCGGGACCCGGCGTTGTCGCCAGGAAGATCCCCATCCGAGGCCCCCACAGGAAGTCACCGCCCCGGTTTTTATGGGGGTGGAGTTCCAGCTCCCCTCGGAAACGACCGTCAGCCCACAGCCAGTCAAGCCACGGCAGCGGAACGGAAAGGCCCCCCTCCCGCCCCCCGTGGCCGCTGCCCTCCTCCAGGGTAGACCTCTTGCTGGCTGGGGGGCCGGGTCAGTTCCCTGCAGCAAGCAGAGCAGCATCCGAGCTCAGAAGGAAAGGCGGGCGAGATGTCGGGAGGGACCCTTGGCCTTGGCCCCCCCAGGACGAGCTTCCCCCGTGGCTCTTGGTCGTCTCCCTGCCCTGGCTGCCAGCCGCCTGGCGCTGCTCCTGCTGCCAGCGCAGGCACAGCCCAGCACACCGCTGCCCGATCCTCCAGGTCACCCTCTGCAGGAGTTAGAGGCCACAAGGGGGGGGCCCTCAGCGACATCCCAACCTGGGAAGGAGGGGGCATAACAGCGTTATTTTGCAACACCCCCCCCCCCCGCCCCGCCACCCGCTGAGTAAGGGACAGGCACAGGTGGAGCAAGCGAGAGCTGCTTTTCCAGCCACAGGAGCCGGGCGGGAGAGGACAGAAGGGCCCCTCCTGTCCTCCGCCATGGGGGCGTTGAAGGTGGGCGGCTCCGACCTTCTACCAGCCTGGCTCTGGGCTGCCCCCTTGGAGGCCTGCTAACCCTGGCTTTCCTCCAGCGTGGGGGGGTGCTGCTGCAGCCATCTGGCCCCCTTCCTAGGCACTGAAGCCCACCTGTTGGTGGGGCCCTTCTGCGTCTGCTGCGGTCTGCATGTCCAGGAAGGACAAAGGCTTGACAGACTTAGGGTGGGCATCCACACCCCATGCCTGTGACTCCTCCCCATTTCCCCTTGCCCACCCTGGACGTTTCCCCTCAGCTGAAAAGCAGTAACTCCACGTGCCAGTGGCCAAGGATCAGCTCCTGGAGGCCCAGAGCCACAGCCTCGCTGCTTGTGCCATGGGGGAGCAGGAAGGGCCTGACGGCTGGCAGCGGGGCACAAAGAGGGTGCGGCCCCAGGCTCCCACCCAAAGCTCCCCCTGTGCCCCAAAGAGCTGGAAGCAGGCAGGTGGATGTTCTGCCACCTTTATTATTCAGGAATAGGGTAGAACACAAGAATAGAGCCCCCCCATTGCCCACAAGCATGAAAGAAAGAGCTTCAGATGCCCCTCCCCTCCCCTCCCCTCCCCCCCCCAGCATGGCATGGGGATACCCCCCCAAGGCTGGCAATTTCTAGGGAGCTCTTATAGGGGGGTGCTCGGGTGCCCGATTCTCCTGAAGCCTAATGGGCTGTGTGGACGAGGGAGGATGAAAATACGCTCTGAGGCGGGCCCCTCTCCTTCCCACCTTGGCAGAGGGGGCAGGGGGTGCCCTAAAGTGGCAGAGCCGTGTGAAGAGGGGCCTCCCAAGAGCTTTCAGTTAATACACGATCAGCAGGAGCAAAATCCTAGCAGCTGAGGATTTATTTGCCCCCCACCCCCAGAAGGCACAACGGGCTACTTGTACAGTTTTGGAACCACGGTGGTGGGAGGGGGCAGCGAAGTATGGACTTCTGCCCTTTTGCCCCAAGAACGGATTCTGCTTCAGGCCACGTCGGCACCTGCCCCGTCCGGAATGCCACCCCTTCGCCCCCACTCGGCAGGAGATCAAACTGGCCGCTCGTCCCTGGCCCACCTACCATGCAAAGCAAAGGGAAGGTCTCCCGAAGCACCTGCTGCACCGGACCCCCCACCGCCCCCACGGCTGCTCCAGGGCAGAGGGGGGGTTGCAGACTCTCCCGGCAGCTGTCTGAGGCCGCGCCGCATCCTGCCCTCCGCCCAGGGGCTCCAAGCCCTCCACGTCAGCCCTATAAATACTACCGCCGCTCCAAGCAAACTCTGTCACGCGGCCCCCGCCGCGGCCCCTGCAACCTGCAGAAGCAGCCCTCTGCCCACTGGGTGCTGCGCTCAGCCACCTCCGCTCCTGTCGAGACGGGGGGGCTCCCCCCCACTGCCCGCTGGAAAAGGGGTCACGGGAGCAGCCGCCTCGCACAATCACTCAGTGCCAGCGTGCTCTCGCTGCAGGTTGGGTGCCGATCTCTGCCGGCGCATGCGGGGTGGGGTGGGGCTCTCCAGGCCCCCAGGCCGGCGCTGTGGGTAGGGCTGGTGCTGGTAGGGGTAACAGTTATGCCTGCGTGCTGGGTGCTGCTCCTGCCCCTGGCCCCGGCTGCGCCTGCCCCGTGGCCCGCCTTCCAGGGAGTGGCGCCGGGCAGGCAGCTCTGGCGGAGGAGCGGGGCTGCGGTGAGGGTCGGGGCTGGGGCTGGGGGCTGGAGGCCTCTCCTCGCCGGGTGCCCCCTCCTGCTCCTCGCCATTGCCGCCCACCATGAAGGCGGTGCTGGGCCCCCACGAGTAGCGGTGCTGCGGGTTGCTCTTGAAGGGGAAACGCAGTTTGCAGTCCTGCGGAGGAATGAAGCGGCCGTGGCCCCTGCGCTGCTGCGGTGGCTGCTGCTGCAGGTTCTGGAGGCGCAGCTGCTCCTGGCGGAGCCAACGAAGGCGCCCCCGGCGGAAGGCGGGGTCCTTCTTCATCAGGCGGGAGACCCGGTCTGAGCACGAGGACCCCTCCTCCTCCTGGGGAGCCAGGCCGCCCCCCTGCTCCCTCGGCTCCCCCTCGGCTGCAAAGGCGCGGCCCTCCTGTGCCAAGAGCAGGGACCGCCACTCGTTCTCCAGGTCTTCGTCTTCCTGAGGAGAGAAAGAGAGGAGGGGCTGGGAGGGGTGCCCAAGGGAGGGTGCTGCCCTAGTGCGGGGCAGGGGGCCAGACCCAGAGGCGCCCCAAAGCTGCTTTGGAGAATGACTGGACGTTTCTGGCGGAGGCCGAGCAAAAGTGGTTTCTTGTGTTTATGTACTGTGGTGGGTGAATCCAGCCAGGTGTGTTGCTCAGCAAACCACAGTTAAGCACGCCCGGGCCTAGCGGGAGGTGTAAGCGGACCCCCAGCTGCTGAGTAACTTGGGGAAAGCCTCCCGCCCGCCTGGAGAGCAGAAGCAGGGGGTCTGCTCTGCTGTACAGGCAGTGGCTCACCTGGGTCGAGATGGGGATGACCTGCTCCATCTTAACCACCCGGTCCCGCAGCGCCCGGATCTCTTCGTCCTTCATGTTGTTCTGGATCTTCACTTCTTGGAGAATGTCCGTCAGCTTGTCAATATGCGCTCGGAGGTCGCTGACTTCCACGCCCGGTGTGCCGGCCCGGGTCTCGGCGCTCCCAGTCCCCACGCCGCATCCCCCGGGGCCCTCCGACTCGCCCACGCCCACCGTGTCCCAGACGTCCCGGGCCACGGCTCGCCAGCTGTCACGCTCGCTGGGGTCGCGTCTGCCGTAGAGTCGGCAGAGTTCCTTCATCTTAACGATGCTCATGGCCTCGATCTCTTGGCGGGAGTGCCGGAAGTCGTTCAGGGCCACCTCGTAACAGATCTCCTTGACCGCCTGCATCTTGAGATCGGCCAGAGTCAGCCAGCGGGGGTCCTTGGCTGCCCGCCGGCGCTGTGGGATCTGGTACACCCGCAGCGGCTCCCGCTTCTTGCCCGAGCTGGGCAGGCCGCAGCGGCGCACAATCGTCTGCACTTTGGTGGCTGGCAGCTTCTCGCGCAGGGAGGAAATGAGCCGCCAACTCTCCTCGCACGAGCGCTTGTCAGAGTCATCACCGCTGTCCGAATCTGCGTACTGGGAATTTGGGGGAAGGAAAAGGGGATTGTCAAGGGCGCGTTCGCAGCCAGCCTCGGATAATTCCACCAGAAATAGACATGGGCCGCTAAATACATTGTGGAAAGGCAGGAAGATGACCTTGAGGAGAACATGCAGGAACTGTTACCTAGACAAAAGGAGCTAAAGTGTTTTTAAAGTCTAGAGAGCAGGGTTTCTCCACCTGGGCAACTTTAAGACATGTGGACTTCAACTCCCAGAATTCCCCAGCCAGTGTATTAAAGTTGCCCAGGTGGAGAAACCCTGCTCTAGAGTGTCCAAATAACATTTGAGAGTGGCTCAGATGCTTCCCTAATTCCCTGAACTATAAAGAGGAGGAGGAGGAGGAGGAGGAGGTCGTCCAGCACCACCAGATTGGAAAGACTTTGTTTTTATGGCCAACGTCAGTCAGAGCAATCTAGGCCTCCTCTGGAGTTGATCTGCTGGCCTGGTCTGCCGAGCGGGGCTGACGTGTCTAGGGTGCACCCCTCTGCTGCACACCCGGAGCACGGGAGACGCAGCACCGCACCCCGGAGTGTGAAAACAGTCACGGTCACGTACCAGCCTTTGCTGTTCCAGCAGCAGGTCCGCTTCCTCCTTCTCTCGCCGGTACTGGGTCTCCAGGTCCTGAAGCCTGACCACCCAGCGGGGCACAAGCAGGACGTTCGAATTAGGAAATGGGGCAGGCCTTCTGTCCCCAGGGCCCCACTTCGAAAGCAGAGCTGCGGATGGACGAGCACCCCCCCGGGCCTCGGAAAAGAAAATGGCCTGGGGGCCTCGGGGGCTTGCAAAAACCCTGGTAGGCCAACCTCCGCCTGCCCCAGAGCGCAGGGCAGGCCATCCGGCCTTTCTGCCCCAGCTGCCGCCCCGCCAACCCACCTCTTCTCCATCTCCAGCTTGATGTCAATGCCCTGCTTCTCCAGCAGCTCCCGCTGAGCGAAATTCCAGTCCACCGGCTCTGCCTGGCTCTCGGGGGGGGCACTGCGCTCCCGCTCCAGCCGGGCCTGCTCAGGGTGGTTGAAGCGGAAGACGTGGTTCTTGCCCATCACGACGCGGTTGCCTGGTCAGGGAGGCAAGGCGGGTTGGGGGAGACGTCAGCTCTGGGAGAGGAGGCTTCCGGGGGCTTCAGACAGGGCAGCAGACATGGGAAACGCAGAGGGAAGCCGGCTGGCAGATGCAGGACACCCTGAAAAGGGTGGGCAGCCGAGCCCAGGGGCCCCCGGAACTGCCCTGGCACGTCCAGTGGAGCCTCTCCCCCCTTTCCCACTGGGCTGGCTGCCCTCAGAAAGGACTGCCGAGCAGGGAGGAGGCAGAACACTTTAAGGGGGGGCGCCTCGATGAGTTCTGAAACCAGCACAACCCAGCCGTGCTCAGCACAAACTTAAAGCAAGCGGTGCAGCGCTGAGGCTGCAGGCACTGCCACCTCCCTTCGCTTGGCGCATCCGCTCGAGCAGCTCCCGGGGCATGACACCCACTGTGCCGCCCAGCACTACCTGATCGCAGGACCTGGGGCTCCGTCACCTGCTTCCCGTTGACGTAGGTCTCAGCCCCCTCGCACGGCTCCAGGATGACAACAACTACAGGTGAGACAGGCGGGGATCAGGGCACAGGGTCGCTGGGAAGCACCCCACACCTGGTGGGGGTGAGGAGGAGTTGGCAGCACTGAGCTGCCCTGTGCAGCTGCCCAGCCAAAGGGCCCTTTGACTAAAACGCCAGCTGGGACAGGAGCAGGCGCAGAGAAAGGAGCGCCTCTGGGCACGGGAGGCGGTTGGGCCCGGGGGTCGGCGGGATGGTGACTGGGACGCCTCCCCGCCTCCCCATCCGGAGAGACACCCGAAGAAGCCAATACCTGCTGCTGCCTGCTGCCCCGTGGCCGGGCACCCCTGCTCCAGGCAAGCACAAAGAGAGGGGAGAGGAACACGGTTATCCTGAAAGCGAGTGCCAATGGCAGGCACACCGGAGGAGCTGTGCATGCCCTGAGCCTCACCTTCTCCAGTCTCGCCGGTGACGCTGCGGAAGACGCAGTGCTGCTCTCGGATGAACTGCCCACTCAGCCGGATGTCCGCGTTCTGCTGGCCGACTCTAGGGCGGGGAAGCAGGGGAGGTCAGGCCTGTTGGGAGAGGGATCCAGCCCTCTGTTCGTCGGCTCCCAGTGCCGTGCAGCCTCACCTGGTGACGCCATCTTTGATGTGGTAGAGCAGGCACTCTGACATCAGGGGGTCCTCATTCAGGTTCACCAAGTGGGGAGTCTGGGGAGGGCAGACACTGACTTCAGCAGGAGAGCTGGGGGCACTGCCTCCCCCCAGCCTGGCCAGGGCCTTTCGCTTAGTTTGCAAGCAAGCAACCGTGCACTGCTGGGCCCCGCGGGGCCGTCTTCGCACAAACGGAATATCTTTGGGGCACGGCAGGAGGTTCTCAGCAGGTCAGACTCCCCACGAGTCAATTCTAAAAGGCGGTGTTTGGGCACCCTTTTGCTAGCTGAGTGCAACGCAAGGTGGCCGTCCCGCATTGGGAAGAAGCCGTTTCCGGGAAGGCCCGGCACGAGGGCAGCTGCTCTCCCCAGGTCTGCTGTGGGGCTGCAAAAGGACCCTCTTTCTGGGTCTGGGCGGAATCTCCTGCCAGGAAGGGAGAAGGCGCAGGAGAAGATGGGGAGGCCGGCCAGGCAGGGGGCCCAGTAACGCGGCCATGCCTGCTCTCACGCGGCATCAGCGCACTGTGCTTACCTTCTTGGGGGAAAAGACGCCAACGGTGCCCCCGTCCTCTCGAAGAGCCACGCCCATCTCTGCCAGGAGGGCCTCTCTGCAGGAAAGGACAAGAGATCCCTGCTGCTGAGACCCCTCTTTGGTCATCTGAAGACCAAAGGAAACCTGCTAGCTAAGTTTGCGTCACATGCTTCGGGTCGCAGACGAAGGTGTTTCCGGTTGTGCGAGCGCCCAAAGCTGGCCACTGAGGAAGTGGCAGACGTCCAGTCAGCTGCATCCCAGGACCGCCGCAACCTTGTCAGAGCTGCGGGCTCCACCAGCTCAGCCTTCAAGAAGAGCAGCCAGGACAGGAGAGCGGCCAGAAAGACAGACTCTCCGCTATGGCTGGCGACATCTCGGAAGCCCCCGAAGGCGCTTCCCCAAGGCTGACGTGCTGCAGGGACCGGGAAGGGCTCCGAAGGAGAGCCCCCAAAGGTGCACCGGCGCACTCCTCTGCCCTCCCGCGTGCATTCAAGCAGCAACACCCTGGCTTCTGCCCCCCGCCCCGAGTCCTAGATGTCAGGAGACCCCCGGTGTCTTATGCAGATTGTTCCATCCGCAGAGACGGGAGACCCAGGAAACGCGGGACACGCCGCTCCTTTTCTGGACCTGCTACCTTTCTGGAAGAGGAAAAGGCCGCCTCAGCCCAGGGGCACAACCCGCGTGCCCTAAACGCTCCCTCCTCTGGAAAAGCGCCGCAGGACGCAGATCAGTGCGGCCTGGAGGGCGGCCAGACTCGGACGCTCGACTGGCTCCGGGGCTGACGAGGCTAAGGGGGCCATCTGAACACTGCTGCCCTGCGCTATGGGAAGCCAGCTCTCCGATGGCCTGCCCCTTCCGTGCATCAAACACGGCGACGTGGAACGAAACGAAGGACGAGGCAGAGCCGGAGACGGCCGCTTGGCTCGCTCCTTCTTCAAGGGGCTCCCCTGGCCCCAGGACGGCTCTACCTCCCCACCAAAACGCGCAGCCTGCGGGGCAGGTCCCTCCTGGGGCTCGCTGGTGAAAGCAGCGCCCCAGAGAAGGGCAGCCACGCTCACCTCTCCATCCGAATGGCCTCCGTTTTCCGCAGCTTTTCCTCCCACGTTTCGTTGAGTTCTGCAATGATCCTCTCGGTCTCCTACAAGGGCGGGATGGAGGTCGCTCGGGCAAAACGGTTCTCTGCCCAAAGCCACCCTGGCACTGCGCATGAGGAGGGACCGGCTGCGCTGCCGCAAGGGGAGGGGGCCCGAACCACGGCAGCGGCCATGCAGAGGAGGAAAGGCGGGTGCGGCAGGGAGTCTGCCTCGAGCCCAGTGGCTGCGGAGGACGCGGGGACCGGCTGCAGCTGGGCGGCCCCGGCTGAGGGCTGCTGCCCTGCAGAGTCTGGCCGCTGGGAGAGGGTGGCTGCCAGGGCGGAGGTGGGAGGGCCACCGCGGTCGGAGGAAAGCCGGGCAAAGAGGAGAGCGCCATCTGCCCTTGCTCCTGGCGGGCAGACCCTAGCACTTGTGCCCGAGAGGGAAGGCGGTGCCCGCTCTGCTGGAAGCTGACGTGCTGGCAGAGACGGCATTCTCCGAAGGCCCCTCACCTGAAGCCTCTCCATGGCCTCCTCCGTGCACAGCATCTGCTCCTCCGAGGCCGGGAGCTGCAGCTCCAGCTCGCCGTTGAGGGCAGCGGGGCCCAGGAGAGAGGGGTGTGCCATCGAGGCAAAGGGCAAGCTGGGGATGCTCTGCCTACCGCCCAGATCGGTGGGCTCCTCGGCGCCTGGAAAGACACAGGCCGAGTGAGGGGGGGTCTCCCTCCTCCTGACAAGACCTTACTTGGTTTCCCCCAACCCATGCTGCTGGGAAAGGCTTCTGGGCAGGGGACAAGTCCCCGGTGTGCCACCCCAGATCTTCCTCTCCTCCCCAAGTGCTGCTCCTACCCGAGAAGCAGGTGGCTGAGAGGCCCTGCGCAGAGAGGAGGTCCCGGAGCCTGCTCACTTCCTCCTTGAGTTCCCGAATGAGCCGGGCGTTCGGGTCCTCGTTGATGACGGCGTTGCAGCGGATCTCCTTGGCACGGTTGGCGTAACTGGGGCAGCAGGAGAGGGAAGGGAAGGGAGGGGCGCTGAGATGGAGGGCCATGGGGCTGGGCCGAGCGGGCAGGAGGAGGAGCCTGGCCTCCGCTTGGACCTTTGCCACGGGGCGCTCCTCCCCACCCACCGACTCCCCTCCTGAGTCCACCTTCCAGCTCACCGGAGGGTGCTCAGCGTCTCCTCGTAGTTGATGTCGGCTGGGCTGAGGGCGGCGATCATGGCCGTGCGGGAATTACCCCCTGAGAAGCAGGAAACGGGGAAAGCGGAGAGGAAGATGGGAAGACACCCAGCCCCCTGCCCTCTCCCACCACGGGCGCTTGTGAGGGGCTGGAAAGAGATAGGGCTGCGCGTAAAAGAGTAAGCACATTTTGCTCTGAACCCGGAACAAACCCACGGCGTTTCCGAGCTTCTGCTGAACTATTCAGGGGAGCAGGGGGGAGAACACGGCACACTTGGCTGGTTCAGTTTCAGCCGAAACAAAATCCAGAGGGGGGTTACGGGTGAAGGTGGTGGGCAGGGCCCCCTCCCCTCCTCCGCGCAGCCAGGCCGGACCCTCCGCTCCCTGCAAGCCCCGGCATTTTCCCGCTGCCCCCAGAGGCACCTGCCGGGAGTGGTTAGCGCACAGAAGCGTCTGCAGTGCCTCGTGAGGAAGCTGCCCCGTGCAGCCCCACGGCCCTCTGCGCAAGCCTGCGCAGAACAAGACCAGCCGCGGCGGTGCTCTTCGCGTGCTCGGTTTACCCAGTCGGGCTCAGAGGCAGGAGGAAGCGGCCCTTTCCTGCTCCTGCCGCAGGAAGGTGGACCAGCCAAGCCCCCGCGAAGCCGCTCAGGCACTCACCCAAGTTCTCCTTCAGCAGCCAGGTGAGCACCGAGTCGCGGTAAGGGATGAACTCGGCCTTCTTCTTCTTCCTGTGGCTGCTTTGCTGGGAAGGCAGGAGGCGTGAGCCGAGGGGGAGAGGGCGCCCTCCCACACCCGGGGACCGAGGAGGAAAGGGGAGGGTGGACGCTCCGGCAGAGCCAGCCAACCCCCCGTTTCGCCCACTGCCCCCCGCTTTCCGCAGCAGAGCCTCCCAAGAGGCCTTGGCTGCAGCGGGAAGCGCCCTGGCCACGCCCCGTCTCTCGGCACAAGCAGAGTCCCCAGCGCCTGTCCCGAGAGCACCCCCAAAGATCTCTGCGCCCCCCTGGACCGAGGGAGCCCAAGCTCTTTGCTCACCATCTCAGCCAAGGCGGAGATGACCTTGCCCAGCGTGGTCAGGGACTTGTTGATGTTGGCGCCTTCCTGGAAAAGCGGGTGCGGAGGGGGGAGGCGTGCCTTGTTTAGCCACGCGCATATGCAGACGGGCCCCAGCTAACGCTGCCCGCCCGCCCGCCACCCACCTGCCCGGAAAACCACCACCACCGCCAGCTCGAGTTCTTGCCTTGAGCCTCAGGCCCTTCGCGCCCGACGAGTCGGCTCGCTCGCTCCCAGCCAGGTCCACCAAGCTGATCTTGCTAACCTGGGGAGAGGAGAGGAGAGGGGAGGGCAGCACAGGATGAGGACCGCAGCCCCTTCGGGGCACCCCAGAGTGACGCGGCTGCGGTCTGGGGGCCCGAGGTGCAGCACTACCCTAAGCTCCAGAAGAGCGGCCCCTTGCCACGCGGGCCCGGCCGGCTGCTCCCGCTCAGCAGAGGTCCAGCGTGGGAACTCCACACGCACGTGCAAACCGGCCAGCGCGTGGCTTGGAGTTTCTCCCATCAGAAGCCTCCTTCCAACCTCAAGGGCCACACTGTTCCAATAAGGCCTCTTCAGCCTCGGAAAGCTCTGTTCACCTAACGGGAGACCCCCCCACAGCTGGGCCCACCTCCTGGACAAGGTCAGCCGTCCCACCTTCTCGGTGTCCAGGTCTGTGAGTTCGTCGTGCCGGCGCTGCGTGAAGACGATGGTGAACACGGCGTGGGAACGGCTACTGGTTTCGTTCATGTTGGTTGCAGCCACAGTCCTGGGGGCAGATTGAGTGAGGGGGGCTCTCTTTCCTGGAGAACCACCGGTTTGGGATCCACGTGTCCTGGTCCCAGTCCAGGCTCCCAGGCTCTGCCCTGGAGCCAGAAGAACGCCCACAGTCCCGTCTCCCCACCACCAGGCCGGGGCTAGGCGTCTGCTTCCTGGCCAGCTGCGGGAGCAGAGCAGCCCAGGCCCAGACCCCCAGGTGGAGGAGCGAAGGATGGCCCTTCTTCCCCCTGGGGCCCAGGCACCCCATGGCTGCCCCCCCCACAGGGGCTTACCTCGCTTTATTGCCGCAGTCCATGAGGTCGGCAATGTCTTCGAAAGAAGTGACAGCCAGCTTGGAGAGGTCTTCGACGTAAGGCCCCATGATGGGGTGCTCGCGCACACGCAGATTTCCACGGCTTTTGGGATTCAGGAGGTCACGCACACGCTCACAGTAGATCTCCATGTAGCTCACCTGGGGAGGGACAGCGGGGAATTCAGGCCGAGGAACATGGGGCGGGAGCAAGGGGGACAGAGGCCCAACTTACCTCCACAGAACAGGACAGGGCGGGCGATGTGTCCTCCACCACTCGGACAAAGAGGTCTTCACAGAGCTGGAGGGAGAGGGAGGGGGAGGGGGAGGGGGAGTCAGGGCTGGAGGGCCAGCTAAGGGGTGGGGTGGGTCGGGTCGCCCTCCATCCCTCCCTCCCTCCCTTTTTAGCCACACATCCCAGCAACGGGGGGCGGGGACTGAAGGGCCAAAGTTTGCAGAGAAGCAAACAGTGGCAGGAGACGATCATGAAGGGGGTCTCCTGCTCAGGACCCTGGGTCTCATTGGCAGCGGCCCCTTGCCTCCAGGCACCTGAGGGATGATGCCCTGCTGGCCCTTCTCCTGCTTGCCCATCATGGTGTACGACTTGCCAGCCCCCGTCTGCCCATAGGCGAAAATGCAGACGTTGTAGCCCTCAAAGGCGTGGCACAGCATCTCCTCTCCGATGTCTTTGTAGACCTGCCGCTGGGAAACGAAGTAGGGGTCCTCCTCCTGGAAGAGAGAGGTCCTTGCAGGGGGTGCCCGATGCAAGGCCGACCCTGTCAAGCGAGGGTGGGGTGGGTCCTCCCCTGGGGCAGCTGACACTCACCGAGGTGTGGGACCAGTAGGAGTAATCAAAGGTGAAGGTCTTGGGGGCATCCTTGGTCTGCTTGGGGTTGGCGATGCCTGCAGGGAGGGAGAGAAGGGAAGCCCCTCTGGCTAGACCCACCATTCCCAGCCCTCCTAATGATAAAGGCAACTGGGGGAGGGGGCTGCCTTCCCACAGACAGGAGCGTCTGTCGGGGATCACTGCTACAGATCATGGCTCCCCATGATCCCGGCCAGTGCGATCTGAGGCCATGGCTACTTGCAAGGCTCGTAGGCAAGGCAAGGGAGGTCTGGGCTAGGATACCCGAGGGGGGCTGCAGGGAGGCGTCTGCCAGCTCCCACCGCGGACTAAGTGGACCCTGCCTACCTCCCAGGCACGGACGTGGCACATTCCGGCGTGGAATCAAACGGCTTTTCTCGCAGCATCCAAGCCAGATGCAGGAGGTGACAGGAGGGCAAGGCAGGACTTGAAGGCAGGAGTCCGCTCCCTCCCCCACTGTTGCCCCTCCCTAACGAGTCAGGGGTAGACTGCTGTTGCCCTTGGAGCCTCTGCTCAGCTCTTATTCGCAGTCACTCAGCCTTTGGAAGCCAAGCAGAGCATTAACTCTGTCCATCAGCGCCTGAAGATGATCTGCCCAGCGCCGTTCCCTCACAGGCCTCCCTGGCAGGGTGCCCCTTGGCGGCACACCTGTTTCCTGACCTCATTCTGCTTCCTTCAGTCCCCATGGAGCCCCCGTACCTGAGAGTCCCCAGGACTTACAGAAGGAAGCCTGCTTGGGCCGGATCCCCACAGGAGTGCTTCCAAACCGGGGGGCCAGCGCCAGAGTAGAGGGGCTGCCGAAGAGGGCCTTTGTGGGGTGCTACGCTAGTCTGGGAGAGGTGCTTGGGAGTTTCGTGCCCAGCGGCCACCCAGAAATGGGGCTCTGCTTCGCGGGGAAGCAGTTAGGGCTCCCCTTCCCCTGGGGGCACGAGCCCCATTCGCGGCAGCTCAGGACCAAGCGTGGGGCCAACTGACCCAGGGCCAAGCGTGGGGCTTCGGCAGCTGGAATGGGCTGGGCTTGGCGCTGCTTCTTCCTTGGTGAAGCTCGCAGAGGAGGAGGACCGTCGGAGGAAGCCAGATCGTCTTCCCCCAATAACACCCCCCCTCTGCATTTTAGGGCAGGCCTTTGGAGGCGACCTGAGCCCCATCTCTGCTGCTGGGAGACCCAGGGGAGCCGGGCCGGGGCCAGGGCTAGTCCCAGCTGCAGCCCCCCCGTCCTCCCCAGCAGAGGCTGAAACACCGGGCGCGTCACCCCATCGCCCGGCCGCTCTCAGGCACAGGGCCACGCCTGAGGATTCCTCAGGGCTCTCCAGCCCTTCTCAACTCGCAATTCCCGGACATTTGACGGATGCGCCTCCAAACTCCGAAAGGCAGGCAGAAACTCACAGGTCGTTGGTCCCTGCATCTGGATGACGCACGTGGCAGCCTGGCTGATTTCACGGGCGTTGAAGGGACGCACCCGGACGGCCACTTTGACGGACGCACCGGCCATCCTGGCTCCGTCCCGGCAGCGGCTCAGAGGGAGGGGTTACCTGCAGGACAGGGCGGGCGGAAGTGGCCTTGAGCCTTTTCTCCCAGTTTGGCGGGAGGCCGGGGGGATGACAAGCCAGCCCTGAATGGGGTCAGGCCTCGCAAGGGAAACGCAGAGCAAGGAGGCGCCCAAGCCGAATCACATCTCTGTGTGCCCCTGCCGTGCCCCTCCCACCCGAGATCACCCTGAACTCTTCTGCACCTACGCGATCCGATTCTCTTCTTTTGGCACCTACGCAACCCTCTCGTAGTGGCAATCCAATTCCTCTGCCCGACCCTGACCACACACCCAGAAGGCTTCCTACAACCCACGTTTCTCCGGCGAAGGACAGAGACGTCCAGGCAAACCACACGCCAGGGCTGGACGGGCTGGACAACCCGCCGCCCCCCTCCAATATTGCAAACACACCCATCCTCAGGAAACGGAGCACTCCCCCTTCCCTATCTGCGATGCTGAGCAAAATCTCCAGGAACGGGATGGCCGGGAAACGCCACTTGGCCCACGCTAGCCCCGCCAGAGCGACCGGGCGTTGCGGAGCTGAAACAACAGACTCAGCAAGGCCCCAGCGCCTCCACTGGGATGGGAGGGGGTCAGCCTTCAGTGGAGGCCGAGCCCCACCGAGGAAGGAGGTCGCCAGTACAAAGCACCCGGAAGACCAAGCACTGTAAAAGTCTGATCCGTAGGGCGACGGAAGAGCCGCAAAACCTCGATTCGATGTTTGTCCTTCCCTTCAAAATCCTCAAAGCCACAAGATGGGAGGTGGGCAGTTGCCCCTTGTGTGCCAATGTGCTTTGAAAGCAGGCACTAGCCATCCTGGCAGAGTCTGCTTAAATCCGCCCAGAGGCCAGGACAGCTCCTGGAGGCCTGCTGTGGGGCCCCTTGCCAGAGGCTCACAGATTCTCCGGTCCAGAAAGAACAAAGAAAGGGATGGGGGAGAACTCCTTCTGGACCAGCCTTTCCTGCCTGCCTTGACACCTTCCAGAAGGGGCCTTACAAGTCGCACTGCTGCCAGCGGGCCTGGCCCTGAGAAAAATGGTCCAAACGGCAGAACAACCGGGCAAACCGGGCGGATCACGCAGGGCCCAGGAAGACGCTGCCGGATCACACAGCTGCAACTTACTCTCCTCAACTTTTTTAAGGACAGAGAGCAGGGGGAGAATGGCTGGGGAGGGGGGTCGCAGAGACGGATGGTGCCGGACTGGCATCAGGAAGCACGCAGGCAGGGGCCAGACTTCTCCCTGCCCCCACCAGTCCCCCTTCCCGGGGCCCGCACTTAAATGCCAGGAGAGAAGGCAAAGCCCCAGCCCCCTGCCCAGGCCTGTTCTCCGGGCGGCGGAGCAGTGGGTGAGAGGAAGAGCAGAGGGTCTCCATCACGCCACCCCAGCAGCTCAAGGAAGTGCAGGTCATTGCAGAGAACCCGGGCATGCGGGCATCTGCCCCACGCCAGAGGAAGGCCTCTCCCCTTCTGGGCACAGCGGCTCCTCCCCCAGTGGGGCGGCTCCAGCTTCCCAAAGGCATGAGCTAAGTGCCCAGGACCAGAAGCACACCGTCCCCACAAGCACACGGACCAGCGTAGCGACTCTGGGTGTGCCCCATCAGGATACCTCTGCCTTTGGCGGGGACGGGGCCAACACTGGCGACGCGCCAGGCCAGAGGGAGAAGGGCCTGCTGCCCTGCAACCCTCTCCCTGGGAGCTCAGGCCATCTGATGCCACCCCACCGCTGCCAGCCTCTTCCCAGGCGGAGCACCAACGTTCGAGAAAGGAGGCAGGGACAGCTCTTCCAAGCCGGCGGCATCTTTTGCGAGCGGGACTTCAGTGGGTGCTTCAATACGGCACCCAGGTTTGCAAGCTGCCTGGAACCTTGGGGTGCATGTCGGGTGCTCAGTACATCTCCTCCCGCCAGAGGCCTTGAAGGCCGCTCACCACTGTTTTGGCTCAGCGGACCACCACCCACCTCTCCGCAATCGCAGCGCCCCCGCCCTGTGCCTGGAAGAGGGGCCGGTCGCTTCCCCGGGAGGATCCCCTGGCCGGGAGGTGGGACAGCAGTCAAATCCAAGGAGGAAGGACACGCTGCCCTGGGATCTGGACCGGCCACATCTTTTCCCTTCCCTCACACGTCCCTTTGCGATTCTCTTCCTGGAAGCGCCAACCAAAGACCCCCAGCCTGGACGGGGCACCAAGGTCACCCCTCTTGGCCAGCCAGGCTGTTCAGGGAACCTGCCGGGGTTAGGCTAGACCCCTAACCCTGAGTCAACTCCCCACCCTCATTACCCCCACAGGTCAGCAGCCTTTCCAGCAGACCCCGATGAGAGGGCCCTCCTGCCTGGGGGGCCAGGTCGGGGGCAGCAGCCTCTCAGTCCCATAGGCGCCCAGATCCGCCTCTCCTTGAAAGCTGCGGCAGCCGTGCCCATCCCCACCCCTCTGCATATCTGGCCTAAAGAGCCGACCCGTCGAGCATCTCCTGAACCCTGCGTCACGCCAAGGGCCGAGAGTCCCCGGCTGTGTCTTTTGCAGCCGGGCAGAATCTCCCAGCTCCTCCTGCAGACCTGCCCTTCCCTCTCGCTCTTCCTCCTCCTCCGAGCCCTACAAGGATTCGGGAAGCTGCCGTGGCACAAACCCATCACAGCTAGTCCCAGACGTGGACTAGGCGCTCTGTCTGCCACCAACAGTCGGCACTTCCACGGAATTCTTGCCGGAAACCGACAATCTCAAGAGCCACTTCCAGCTCAAATCACACACGGGAAGTTGGGCAGGGGCCTATGCCAATATTTGCATCAGTTGTGGCACGGAGGGACCCCTGGGGAGCCTCCAAGGTCACGAAGGGCCTCCCTACCCTAAATGATCTGCAAGTCTCCAGATTTTGTGTGCGCAAGTCACCTTGGGCCTCACCGACTTCCCCCCATTGTGCAAGCCCTCCCTTGCTCCCAGCGGCTGCTTCCTGCGGAGTTTGTGCAGAACCCGAGCCGAGATAAACGCCAGGAAGTGCCCTCGCCTGGCACGCAGCAGAGTGGGAAGACGAAGGCTCGATGAGTCACGGCAACGCCACGCGCGCACGCATGCTCCCTTGACTGGGGGCCAAGGGGCGCAAGGTCTGACCGCCTTCTGCCGAGGGGCCCGGGCCCCCGCCAGGTCCCCGCTTAGGAGGATGGGAGGGGGAGGATCCCCCAGCTCCCCCTAGGAACATCCCCAAAGCTCACGAGAGGAGGCCAGCCTGCCCGCCCAGCAAGGGGGCCTCTCCAGGCCGGACCAAGGCGGCAGAAGCACCGGTCCCTGCCACGGGCTCCGCGTGCAGCCCGTCCCTGGAGGCAGGCAACTTCTGCCCCGGGCCTGGAGCGCAGGGCCCAAGCGCCTCTCCCTCCACAATGTGAGGCCAAGGACATGGGAGCCCAGCGCGGGGATCGAAAAATAAGCCTCTTCACTCACATGACGGCTGATGACAGCGAGAAAGAAATTATTTTTAGCCGAGACAGCTGTTCCCTGGCAACCAAGGCCTGGAAGAGAGACGGAGGGCGTCAGTTGAGCCCTGGCACAAGGGCCTCCTTTTCCACCCGACTCCCTGCACACCTACACACCCTGGTGCCGCAAGAGACGTGGGCTATTGCACAAGCGCAACATTCACGAGCGTGCCAGGGTCCCGCCCGCCTCTTCCCAGGAGCGACTCAAGAGCCAGCCAGCCCGCCACGCAGAGTGGGGGTCTCCCGCCCGGCCGCCTCAAGGAAAGGCGCCCCAGGCGGAAGGGGCAGATCAGAGGTCAGATGTGCACGCAGGAGCTTCCCACTTTGGGGCCAGGCACGGGCACGTGGCGGTCTTTCTGTCCGGCATCAACGGCAGGGAGATGAACTGCCTCCCGCCAGGCCTCCGGCCCCTGAGCCAAATCAGCTGGGGGACGCCGGGCTGGGCCAGCAGCAGAGGGGAGCGTTCTGCCCAGGTTAGCTCACGAGGCCATTTCCCAAGAAGGAAAAAGCCCGAGGCAAAATATTCTGTTCATTCATTCTTCCAGGGAGGCTCCAGACCCTCAGTCTGTGGCCGAGCGTGCACTTGTGTGGATATTCCAGAAGGGCAGGAACATGAGTCAGGGAGCCAGCACCTCAGCCGGGAGCTCCCGCCTCTGCTGGGCGCCGCCCAGCCCAGCCCCTCTGCCAGGGCGCAGGCAGCGAGAAAAGGAAAGCCACCTTGGCTCGGGGAGCTCCTGGGGAGGCAAAGCCAGCCGCCCCCCATCCCTCTTGCCCCTTTGCCCAGGGACACGCGAGAAGATGCTGCTGCCAGCCTTTTGCTCCTTGGCCCCACACCTCCTCAGCAGGCCCCTCTTGACTCTCCCCTGCCCCCAGGGAGGAACAGGCTTTAGACACCGAGAGGGGAATCCTGGCCAGACAAACCTGTGTTCCGCGCTGGCGTGATTTCCCTCGTCTTAATCTTCCCCTGCAACGAGGGGCAGAGTGCAAAGAGGCAGAGCGAAAACGCCTGCCACATGTGCCCCGAGAGGAGAAAGCCGTTCTCCTCTGCCTCTCATTCCTGCAAACTCCCCCCCTTCCTGCGTCGCAAGCCACAGAACAAAAGCCCGCCCTCTGCTGCTTCGCCAGAGTCGCTAGGAGACCCCTGCCAACCACAAGCGCTACCCACCCGACGGTGGTGGAGGGCTCCCCAAGGACCGAGGCAAACGCAGGCTAAGCTTTGAGGCTGCCCCCCAGCCAGGCAGAGACCCTTTCAGAGGGAGAAAGCAAAGGTGGGCAGGGCAGGGCAGGGCAGGCCAGGCCAGGCCAGGCCACTTTGGCTGGGCCCGGGTTTCCATCGGGTTGGTGGGCACAAGCTGGAAGGAGCCTCTTCTTTCCTGTTCCTTAAAACCACAACAAAGAGAGGGCACAGCTTTGGCGGGCATTAAATGGGCCCTCCCATGCCCTTCCAACCCCCCTCTCAAAAGCCTCCTTGCTCTGTTGGAGCCCCGTCCTGGGCTGGGAAAAACGGTCCCAGCCCTTTTCCCTCCAACCTGCTCCCGGGCCCAAGCACTTCTCAAAAGCCTCTTGGCAGGGCACTGCCAGGCCGCCTCTCCCTCACCCGCTTCAGCTCCAGGAGCGGAGGGTGGCTGTCATCGCAGGGCCAATCAAGGCATCTCCTGCATCAGCGCGCCACCCGAGCCAGACCTCTCGGGGCTCCCGCTTGCCGTGGACTGACCGCCCCCCCACCTGCTCACAGAGCGACCACGAGAGCAGGAGGAAGAAGCGTCTGCGGTGGGCAGCCATCCTTTCCAGGGCAAATCTGGCTGCGCACCAACCTAAGAGGATGCTGCAGGATCACACCTCCTTTCGATTCCAGCTCAGCAACCCAGACTGAGGCCGCACTGAAGCCCCCGCCTCTTCAGCTGAGGGCTTCTCTGGTGAGGTCCCCGTCCGGCTGATGCCCCGCAGAGTCACTGGGCACACAAAGACGGGAGTGCTTGGCAAAGGGGAAGGAGTGGGGAAAACCTCCCCCTCAGCCTTCTTCCAATGCTCCCCTTTCTCCTGACAAGCCCTGCCCCGCTTCCTTGCTCAGGTGGAATCTGCACTGGCTTCCCCAGCAGGCGCGTTCCCAGCCTAAAGACTGGGTGAAGCTCTTCAGCACCCCACCAAAGGTCCAGACGCGCGATGGCACTCCCCCAATCCCCCATCCGAGGCGGGGAGGGCCCAGAGGCACTGGTGGGACTCTGGGAAGAGGCGGGAAGGGGGTCTTTGGTCCTGCCGGAGCACCAGTGGAACTCAGCCACCAGACGGGGGCTGGACTTCAGCCACCCACCAGGGCACACGGCCGAGTGCCCAAACTATTGTACACGGAAGCCAGCCAGGCTTACTGCAGGGTGAAAAACTAGCCAAGCTCACCCGCCCACAGGAGGCTGCTGCCGTGGAGTGCCAATAATTGAGACCATTCTGGGACACCCAGCCAGCAGGGGAGCCTGCCAGGCACCTGAGGGGGCAGGGCGCCAAGACTTTAATTAATGCTTCTCCAGCCCCAAGCCGTGCTAATCACAGAGCAGGTAGGAAGCAGGCACACGCCCCGAGGAAAGCTCCCAAACCCTCTTGGCCCCAACATTTCCCCCCTCCACAGAGGGCCAGGGAGTCCCCGTGGGCAAGAGAGCTTTCCCCAAACCGGAAGGAGGCTGTCAAGCCCGGATCTGCTGCTTTCTGAAAAGAAGGCATTTTGCTCTACCAAATTACAGGCCTGAGAGAAGCGCGGCACCTTTGATCCGGGTGGGTAACGTAACCCAGGGCTGTAATCAGGCCAGGGACCCCCGCAGAGAGCAACGTGCCAGGACGAGCTGCCGCAGCCCAGCACCAGCAGCAGCACAAGCAGGGAGGAACTGCTGCTTTGCAAGGCAGAGACTCCGCTCTGGGTGGCCGGGAGCTCCCTGCGACGCGGCAGGGGCTGCACTTCATCAAGGCTGGGAGGCCACCAATTCCTCCCTGCTCCACGGTTATTAGGAGGACAGCGAGACCGAGCAGCAGGCGAAAAACCCGTCGAGAGAGCAGGGCAGCGCCTCGCTGCAAGCCTGGGCGGGAGAGCCGTCTTTCCCTCCCTCTTTAACCCAGCATGGCGAGGATTCCTACCGCAAGGAACCTGAGAGGCCCCAGGGGGCCCGGTCCTTCCCACGGGGAGCAGCCCTCCTCCCGCGGTGGGCGCAGCGCAGAGAGAAGCCCAAAGCGGGATCCTCCCAGCAGCCAAAAGAGCCCGGCCGCGGCTCCTGCGGCCCGCGAGCCCCTTCCTCGCCGGATGCCGGAAGAGTCGGCGAATCAGAGCCTCTCACTCTCCCGCGCCGATCCCATCGGGGCAGGAATCCTGGGGAGGAAGTCCCAACGCCCCGTGGACCGGTCAGGGGTGGGGAGAGGCCTCCGTCTCCTGCAAAATGTCACACGGCGAGTCCTGCAGGTCGCCCGCAGAAGGCAGGCGGCACACGCCCATGTTTTGATCTCAGCCCGGCAGCTCCGAAGGGAAACATGAACTCCCGGGAAGGGCGAGGAGAAGGGCAAGGCAACATTCTTGGCTGGCTCAGCCGCGGATGAAATTCTCAGGACCTCTGCTTGGCGCTAGCCAGCTCCAAGAGCACACCTCGCAGAGGAGACGGCGGGTGGCTTGGCCGCCGAGGGGGCCGGGGAGCGGCAGCTGACCAGGAAAGGGGGACCCCAACGGTGGGCCCACATCGAACGGCACGCCCAGGGTTGAAAGGGAAGGCCAGGCAGCACAGGAAAGGCACTCAAAACCAAGCCGAGCGTCAGGAGGGGTCTTTCCCCGGGTGCCAGGGGCCGCCCGTCCCTTTGGGAACGAGATCGGCCGGCTCCTCCCCCGAGGCCGGTGCCCGTCTTGGCCTCCTCCGAAGCCACCACATGGCCGGCCGCCACTCCCCCAGGAATCCTCTCCGGCTGCGAGAAGGATCTCCACCAGGCGACCCACCCACGGCCCACAGACTGGGCTTTCCCCACATCTCTCCTGGGCGGAGGCGAAGTCAGGCTCGGGCCGCACGCTCCGGACCAGCTCTGACCCGAATGCCCAGCTCAGGACGGCGAAGGGGAGGGGAACGCTGCGGGAGGCGGGACGGGAGGGAGGCAGAGAGAGGCCAGCGGAGAGTGCCAAAGCGACGGGCATCGGGAGGGCTGCCCAGACGCAGCAGAGGCTGCCCTGTGGCAGAAGAGGGGCCGGGGGTCTGCAGGAAGGGGGTCAAAAATGCAGGCTGGCGGCCACAACGCCGCCCAAGCGCGGCGAGTGAGCCGAGGCAGAAAGCCCGGCCGGCCGGGCCAGGGTGCTCGGGAACCCCCTTTGACTCGCGGGCCCCCGGGGCACCGGGGAGGGGCTCGCCGCAGGGGAGGCGGGCTGGAGCGAGCCGGCCCGCAGCCCGGCCGGGGCACCGCGCGGGAGCCCGCGCCGGCAGGCCTGCCCCGTCGGCCTTCGGGTCCGGGAGGGAGAGCGGCGGCCGGGCGCGCGGGGAGGGGCGGGGAGGGGAGGGGAGGGGAGGGGAGGGGCGCGGCGGCCCCGCTCCCGCTCGGGGAGCGCCAGCGGGCTCCGGGCCGGGCAGGCCGGCTGCGCGGAGCCGTCCACCCGCCGCTCGGCCACACGGAGCCGGCCAAGCCGGAGAGGGCGGCGGGGCCGCGGGCGCGGGCCCGCCGCAGACCCCCCCCGGAGCCGGGTCAGCCTGCTAAAGACCGCGCCGCGTCCTGCCGCGACCCCTCCCCTCCCCTCCCGTCCCCTCCCCTCGGCGCCCCCCGCCCGCCGGGGGAGTCCCGGGCCCCAGCCGCGTCGCGTCCCCTCCCGGGCGCCGCTCACCTTCCGCGGCCGCCGCTCCGCTCCGCTCCGCAGCGCCCGCCCGCCCGCTCGGGAGTCGGCGGGCAGCGCCAGGGAGGCGAGGCAGATGCCGGCCGGGCGGGGCGGGGCGGGCAGGAGCGGAGTGTCGCGAGACCGGGCAGCGGAGGCCGGCCCCCGGCGCAGGGCCGCGCTGCAGGCGCCGGGCGGGCCCGGCCCGCGACGACCCCGCGAGGGAGGCCGGGGCCCCCCGGCCGCCCCGCCGCGAGAGCCGCCGCGGCCCAGGACCGCTCTCGCGGGGGCGCCCGGGGTCTGCGGGGGGCCTTTCCGCGGACCCCGCCTCCTCCGGCCCCCCGCAAGGGCCCCGCCCGCTCCTGCTCCCCCCGCCCGCGGGCCTTTGTCCGCAGCCGCTCCGCTCCCCGGCGGCGCGCTCGGGGCGCCCCCTGCCGGCCGCCGCTGGTGGTCGGCGTCGCCCCTCCCTCCTGCCCGGGCCTCGCTCCCAGGGCGCCCCGCGGGCTGCGGGAGCGGGGCATCGTGGGAGCGGTAGTCCCGGCGGGGCGCCCTGTCAGCGCGGGGCCGGCAGGCGCGGCTGTCCTGGGCCCCGGGCCGTGAGGGGCCTGTGGGCTGCGGGCGCGCAGGAAGCCCGTTAACCGCGCTTCGGGCCTCCCCGGCCTCTCGGGGCAGCCCCCGCGGCTCGCGAGCGGTAGACCGGGCCCCTCAGCCAGGGCCGGGGGCCCCGGCGGGCCGAGCGCGGGCCTGGGCGGCTCTTCGTGCGGCGGCGCCTCGGCCGGTGCGCTGTGCCTTGCAGGGCAGGAAGGCGGCGGAGGCCGCGCGGGCGCCATGGAGGGAGACGGCGGGGCCGCGCTGGGGCCCTTCGTGAAGTAGGTGCCGCCCGAAGGGAGCGGAGCGGAGCGGAGCGGAGACGGGCCCGCCGCCCCTGGGCGCCGAGCCGCGGCCCCTCTAGCCGGCCCCCCGCGGCATCCGGCGGAGGACGCTGCGGCCGGGGCCCCCGGCCGGGCTCACGCCGGCAGCCCCCCCGGCAGATAGCCGGCCCCGGCTGGGGGCTGCCCGAAGCGGGGCGGCTGGTCCGTGGCTGGCTCTCCCTCCGGAGCGCCGCGCCCCGCCTGGCGAGCGGGAGCCGGCCGCGGCTGCAGGGGCCGCGGCTCCCCAACCCGAGGGCTGCGCCCTGCCCCTTGCAGGGGCCCCGGCGTGCCCGGCCTAGCGAGATGGGGCGATGCCGCATCTCTCCCGCGGCCTTGGGGTCTCCCAGATGGGCCGCTCCACCTTCCACAGTGGCCCCGGCCTGGGAGAAGCTGGCCGGGCTGCAGAGGCCGAGCCTGGCACCTCCGGCGGGAACATCTGTCCGAAGGTAGCCTGACGGCAGTACCCCGCAGGAGCCCTCGGAGGGCCGCGCTGCTCTTCCTGGCAGGACAGGGAGGATTTCGAAAAAAGCAGGGTAAAAGGGGTAATTGTGGAAAAAGCAAAATTTGGTTATTTTTACACAGCCAGCTGGGCCGCCTCCTTGGTCGTGGCGCTTCGGTAAGGAAGGGTCGCTGGTCCAACGCGGCCGGCCCACGGATCCCAAAAGGCGGCCTCGGGGGCTTCCCTGAGGCTGCTTCATTTAACGGGGTCTACGGGCAGGGCGGAACATGAGCCCGTGCGGCCTGAGCGACCGGCGGGCAGCAGCGGAGGAAAGCCGATCTGAACGGCCCGGATCTCGGCCGCGGTCAGCAAAACCCCTCGGTCCCTCCTCTGTCTTTGGTGGATTAGGAAGCGCATCTTGCCTCGGATTAAATCTGCCTTTGCAGAAAATTCTTAGGTCTTGTGATATATTTATTCCTTAAGTCTTCCAACTGGCAAGCCAGTTGTGTTTCGTTTACGTGTAAATTAGGGTGAAAAAGAGTTCCAAGGGCATTGGAAAGGAAGAAGTCGGTGTGGCTGGTCGCTGCCAGCGGTAGGCGAGCGGAGCGGAAGGGCTCTGGACGTTAGTGGAAGTGTGAGCTTGAGAGGGCGGCGCGTGGAATACAAGTTGTTTAAAAACAAAAGCCCTTCAGGATCGCCTGCTCGCGATGGAGATGGTGACTTTCACTAATAGTTTCTGCCTCAGAAGACGTCACGTGGCATGTTGCCAATAGCACGGCTGTCTAACTCTTTTCCATATCTTTGAAGCTCTGAAATGATTGAAAACGAATTGAATAAAACCACGCCAATAAAATATTAGTAGGCTAACTCCAAAGAACTCTGGGAGCAAACAGAAGATGATAAATGGGTGATGAAAATTGAACCCATCCTTCAAGCCATAAATATATTTCGAAGTCTTCCCAATAGACCTGAAATCTGTCGGAACGCTCCTTTTTACTTAGTTGCGGGCTTTAGCAACTGCCTTGTACAGCAACTGTTTGCAGTTACGACAGTGATGAAAAAGTAACTTTGCGACCAATCCCCACATGCATGACCTTCGCAGGTCTGTAAAGCAAAGAAAAGCTGAAGGAAGATCGTAAGCACAGTTGTGGCTTCACTTAGTGACCGCTTTGCTTAATGACTGAGTTGCTGGCCTCAATTGTCGCTAAATGAGGACCACCTGTAAATAAGGTGTTTAAAAATAAGTAAGGACAAGTATTCACGAGTCTGTATTCGATTATCATCCTGCATTTCCTGTACCTGAAAAGTGGACAAATAATGCAATACGGAGCCAATCTATTTTCTCAGAGGAGCTCTTATTCCTTGCTGGAGGAAAACCCAGTTACTCTTTCGGTCTTTCTTTTGGGCTATGATTGTCAAGTATTACTGTAGTCAAACATCATCAATACATTTGGAAGAACATCAAGAGAGATGCCACTCCATGGCCTTAGCTTAGGGCTCCCGTTTCTGGACAGCAGAACTCCAGGCCCCTCCTAGATGGCAGCAGCGAGGAGAGGTTTTGCTATCTCTCTGCTGCCACCTGGTGCTTACTGTCTGCAGCCCCACGCGTGTTTCCACAGAGGTAAATTCCACTCAGTGCGACGGGCTCTTGTGCTGGCTGAAAGTGTTTAAGACTTCAGCTATAGATACGGTTTCTTCCTATTTTGCAGCTGTTTAGCCTTTGGACCAGGAAGGAATCTCTTCAAATAAATACCAAGAAAACATCTTGCTTTTATTACATCACTCAGTCCTTGTCATTTGACCCAAAGAGAAACTGAGTATAACTGAAGTTCCTTTTTTTGTTTTTAAATGATAGCATTTCTTAGGTTTACTGTATCTAGTGCAGCTTGTTGTGAGAGGTCACTGTCTCAAAGAGGTACATCTAAAAGAATAAGCCATTTAACATCATCTGACTTATATGTTAATAAAAGGTGATACAAGATAATACTGTACCAGCCTTTTCTTTGGAGCAAACGCAGTCTGCCTCTCGTTCCTTTGGACAATATGCCCCAAACTTTAGAGACAACTTAATCTATCACCACAGGAGAAACTTTTATTCTTCCTTTTATTCTTAGACCAAAGTTGTATTTCTGTGGTAAAACAATTGACTTCCAGGGAATGCTAGTTTTATTATGCCTTTGATTCCGCTCCTGGAATTATGTCAGGTTCTCAAAAGGAATAGGCAGGGGCATTGGGGAAATCAGCGGGACTGAAATTTAATTCAGACTAATGCTACGGGTGGATCCAATGAAGTAAGTGCCCCATCCATTGACTCTTCAACTGTTGAACACTCCCCCTCCAGATGTCCAAATCTGAGCAATGTGAGAAGTTTTAATAGTGTACCAGATGCTGTTAATATGTAATAAAGACACTTACTTGCCCAATATTTGACTGGAAAGGTAACAGGTTTGCATCATCCTGTTTTCAAGGCAGTCCAAGATGGTCAGCAGAAACCAGCCCGAAGTCGATCCCTCCAGCAGAGCATGTTCCACGGGGGACTTTTGGGACAGGCTTGTTCAGCAGCCAAGGTACATTTCATGATCATCTTGGATAATACATTGGGGCAAAATACAGTTCCAGGCCTTTCAGAGAGCCTTCATTTTCTTTTTCCAGACACTATGGCTTATGGTAACATGTTATCATCCTCACTACTGGTTTGATTATGTACCAATGAGTCCGTGTTGATTCTTAGCAACTGCGTGGATAGACCATCTCCAGGGTGATCTGACCCCAACCTGGCCCTTCTGGTCTTCCGTTAGTGCACCCGTTGCTATTATAAGCAAGTCAATCCGTCTTGTTGCTGGTCATTCTCTTCTACTGCTTCAGCTTTTCCTAGCATTATGTACTTCTCAAGGGAGCTGTGTCTTTGCCTGATATGTCCAACATACTTTGAGCCTGGTAATTTTTGCCTCAATTGAGAACGCTGGATCGATCTGTATGTAGGATCCATTTGTCTGTTTTCTTGGCAATCCATAGGATTCTCAGGAGTCTTCCCTGACACCAAAGCATCAACGCTTTTTCTAACCTGCTTCAGTTCAACTTTTGCTTCCTTCTTTGCATTTCATGTCCTGAGTATGATCTTCTGGCTGAAAGTGTCCGATTCCAGTCCGTTTCGGTTTGCTGATGCCTGAGATGTCAGTGTGCAGCCGAGTCATTTCATCTTTCACTGTGTGGAGCTTTCCCATGTTCATGCTTCTCACATCCCGCGTAATTCTGTCTTTGCAGCTTTGTATTTCCTTTTCCTGCATGGCAACGTCAGAGACTAGACATCCAGAAGGCTTTAATTTGGTTGTGTCATAAACACCACTAATAATGTGAAATA
The DNA here is from genome assembly GCA_030867105.1 of Liasis olivaceus. NCBI lineage: Eukaryota > Metazoa > Chordata > Lepidosauria > Squamata > Pythonidae > Liasis > Liasis olivaceus. The sequence continues at coordinate 115,672,413 of CM061351.1, read as the reverse complement.
ATGTGAACTCTTCCTCAGCAGTATTTTGAATGCCATCCCACCTGGCACTATCACTTTATCCTGCCTATCAGTGTCATTTTCTGGGCACTGGTTTGGTATCAAGAGTGCACAAAGAGTGGTGTACCACTGCTTTCTCCCACACATTAAGAAATGATGTGTTTTCCCTTGTCACCCAGGTGGTCATCCAGCCCTAACATTTTTCTAAATCACTGCTGCCCAGTAGAGGTGCCTGCTTGCTTTAGATGACCTGCAGGCCTTGGGTGACCCTGCTGGGAATATATGCCCTGGGTGCACCTTCCGGACGTTCTTTGCTCATCCCTCCACACCCAGCACCACTACTGGGCAGCACAGCAGGACTTGAGGGGATCCTTGTTATGACCGCAAAACTATTCCGGTTACTTAGTTTTTCGCTGCCAAGAACGTATGCAGCCAAACAAAACATTTTGTAATTCTGATCCATTTGTCAAGTGGCCTTGATCTGCAGGGCTGGTGTAGGGAGAGCCTGCAAAGATATAGATTCCTGGATCATTGACTGCAGGGGTGGGGTGGGGGGGCTTGTTGTCCCTCTGCTCCATCTTCTGGGAACTTACATGCAATCCAGACCAGAATATCCCAGCCTGCCTTTCCTCCAGGAGCAAAAGGCGTCACACCTAACCCTCCATCCCCTAACCCTTCTCCCCACAACAGCAGCCACGTAAGACAAGCTGGCTATGAGTCGTGACCCTGTGAGCTTCCATGGTGGAGGGTAGATGTGAGCCAGGTTCTCCCCAGTCCTCTGCTGAAGACTCTCTTGGTATTTGGATCCATTGTCAATCCACATCCTCCTTCTAACGTTCCGCTAAAATCTACCTTCTTGTAAATTAATCCCAGCAGATTTAGTTCTACCCCCTGGAGCAATAGAAAATAAATAATTGTCCTTTTCTCATGGGAAAGCTTTTTAGGAATCTTGAGGCTGTGCTTGTGTTAAACCATGGTTAGCAAATGACATGGCTGTATTCACACAACACATTGAAGCAAAACAACCTCCATTATGGCTTCTGTGATGATCTGGTTCCTGCAACTTTCTAAGAAATCATGGTGTTTGGTTTTGGCTTAATCATTATGGCTTGTTAATCCTGAGTTATGGTTTAATGTTCCTAGAACCATAGAATGTAAGTGTCAGAAAGGATGCTGGGGGTCATCCAGTCTAACCTCCTGCCTGGTGCAGGATTGCACCACTAGAGCATTCCCAACAGAATCTGTTTAAACACCTCCAGCAAAGGAGAGTCCACCACCTCCCAAGGCGCTTGTCCCATTGCTGAACAGCTCTTCTCCTTGGGGACGTTTTAGTGAAGACCAAGCAAATCTGCTCCCTTGCAATCCAGCAATCTTGTTTCTGGTCCTGTTTCTCCGGGCTAACCCTACCAGCACCTCTAACTCTTGCTTGCAGGCTTCTCCTTCCAGGCCCTTTATCACCTTGGTTGCTCTCCTCTGGGCCCTCCCCAGGTAGGCAGTGTGCTTCCTAAAGGGCAGTGCCCAGATCTGGAAGCGGGAGCCTATCTGGGCTCTGTTCAAGAGAAACAGAGAGAGCTCTCCTGGTCTTGAGACTTCACTTCTGGCAACACGGCCAAGGATTGCATTGGCTTTTTCTGAAACTGCTTCACCCTGTTGGCTCCCAGGTATAGTTTTCCCCTCGAGGCTCTTCTCTTGCCTTGGGTTTTTCCCACCCAAAGGTAGGATCCTGTTGAAATTCACCTTGCTGGTTTCTGCCCCTTATGCCAGCTTGTCAAGATCCTCTTGAACCTTGAGATTATCCTGTAAGGAGTTTCTGTCTCCCGCTACCACGTCTGGGTCATCTGCAGATTTGATAACCCTCTTTCCCAACACCTCATCGAAATCATTTACTGCATAAATATGCTGGACAACACAGGGCCTGGAACCGAGTCCTACGCTGCTCCATCCAGGAGGTCTTCCACCTTGGTGCAGAACGGTTGACACTGGTTGGGCGTGATTGTTCCACCAGCTCTGCCTTGTGCAAACACAGCCGTTAAATCCCTTCTCCAGACAGTTCGGTCCTGGTTCCTGCCATCTTGCCTTCCTGCCCAGGATCAGTTTTTAATTCCTCTGATCACCTTCACCACCACTCTCGGAACCTCTTCCACGTTACATCCAGCCTTCTCAAAGTGCAGTTGTCATGATTTGACTAGCCAACCTTAGGCATTCTTTTTCATTTATAAAACAGAATTGAAATATTTTTAATGAATAATACTCCGAATGAGATCTGGTGAGGGTCTTTCATGGTTCCACCTGCCCACATCTTCATGGCTCACTTGGAGCCCAATGATCTCAGTTTCTGCCCCCCAAACCCTCTTTTCTATCTGAGAGGCACCAATGGCAATTTTTTAATATTGTTTGGATCCACCCAGGTGTTTCAACTGGAGCCTAGCATGGGCATGTCGATGTCCCTTTTTTGACACAACCTGATGGATGCTATCTGTCACCTTCCATCAGGAACCTACGGATTGCAGCTACACCGCTGATATTCTTCTGGCTTCCACCTACTAAATCTGGTCTTCAGCTGAGCCCCGAGATGCAGCCTCGTTGTTCGGCCTTGTCAGATGACAGTTTTGCATGACGGCCAGAACTATTGACAACTTTGGCCTATATTGTTCATGGCAGCATAAGATTTCTTTGGCTCTCCTCATCATTGGGAGTGGTTAAACTGATCAGAACCTAACCGTGACACCAAAGTTCCCTGTGAAATCCTAATCTGGATCCCTGGTTTACAACTCTTCCATCAAATTAGTATCTGAAGTCCGGCCTTGAAGTTTGTTATTAGTTTGTTAGGGGGGTGGGAAGCTATGGCTCCCTTTTGTGCACAAAAGGAAGTTTATGCTCCTTCATTGGCTTCTGGAAAATTTATTTAATGATGAAACCAAGTAGAGAGAGTGTCACCATCACACTCTTTGTAAGCACTAAATCAGAATTTTCAGCAGTTTCATTTTGCTTTTACTTGTGACTATAGCCAATTATTGAAAATTTAAGGATTTGCCTCAGGCCTAGTTGAGTTCCTTCGGTGACTCTCTCTCCTACTTCTAAATGTAATATATAAGGAACTCTGAAGTCAAAGCCAGTCGTCCTTATCAGCACATTTACCTTTCAGTTTCCTCTGGATGGAAGAGTACCGTGAGGCACCGCCCCTGCTGGTAGGTTTTGAATGGCCCGGATGAGACTTTCTTTTAAATTGTTGGCTTTTCTCCTGCATGTCCCATGTTAAAAGAGGAAGTCGCATTCAGGATTTGTCCGTCTGGTAAGCTCGGCTTTGTATGCGCCTTGGTGGAACCGGAGACTTCGTAGGGGGTAGGATCTCCCTGCTGGGCAAGGGAAGGAGAGGTCATTATTTTACCTGGAAAATCTCTGACACACCAAACAATTGCATGCTGACATCAGTTGTGCAAGAGCACCATTCTCTCCTGCTGGGCTAGCAAGAAAGTGCCATCCCCTCCCCTTCCTCAGGCCATGAGAGAAGGGAAAGCGAACCGGTAGCATCCTCTGTGCTAGGCAAGTAACATTACGCAAAATGCAGACCGAGAGTGAGAAGGAACGAGCCAAGGAAATTAGAGGCGGGACAAAGGAAAAGAAAGGCAGGCTAAACTAACTGACCTTCCCTGTGTCACTGTACCTTTCCGCTCTTGCTTCCCCAGGCACGTCTGTGGCTTCGCACATTTCCCCCCCCCTCTCTTTTTGAGGATCTCGTCCCTCCGTCAGGTCACAACTTTCTCAGTCTTCCCCTTTCTCTCAACCCGCTCAGTCTTCCTTCACCTTATTTCTTTCTTGGATCCTCCATCATTCCCTCTACAGGGTCAAACCACCTCAAGGCCCTCAGTCCTCACTTCTGCTTTCAATTCTCATTCATTCATTCATTCATTCATTCATTCATTCATTCATCAATCACCCATTCATTCTTGACCATTTCTCTTGTGTGTACCCATCTCTGGGTCCCATCTCTGCTGTATGTAACTTTAATGTTTTTCCTAACATTCCCAACTCCCATTCAAAAAGTGGCAGAAATATGCTTTCACGCACAGCCATTTTTGCTTCTTTCAGTGAATATTCATGCAGTGCAACAGATATAATGCTACCTTTCTACCAGCATTTCTACTTAAAATTTCTCCACCGATTTTTTTCATCTTTAGTAAACATCCTAGCAAGTTATGTAAATTCATCAACTTGCTTTAGTTTTTCCCATTTGTATATAACTTGTAATTGTTTCCTGCCAAACTCTATTCCTTGGGTCTTGAATATTCTAATTTCAGATCCATCCTCTTTGTTGCATCGTACAATCTCTCTAGCGTTCACTGCAAATCATTCAGGTTCTCAGCCCTCAGTACATGTACAAAAGTACAAACACCATCACGTCCCCAACCAACACAGTTCTGATGTCACTACAAGCATCTCTTTTTCTACATTTATCCATAAATACATTAAACAGACAAAAGGACATCGTGCCTCCTTGTCTTACTCCTTGCCCCATGTTGAACTATTCACTAAGGCCTCCCTTTATTCTCACGCATGATTTAGTTCCATCAAATATTGCCCTTCACGCATCCAGCAACCACCTTCGACTCCAGATAGAAACATTCAATAAGTAGATAGGCTTGAATTATGGAGCATCATGTGCCAAGTTAGCAAAATCCTGAAATGGTGTTCCAGTGGCAGGCAGACCCCAAGCACATCTGGAAACTGCCCGAGCCCGCCAGTCGGGTCTGCACAGGCAGTATTGATCAGGAAGTGGACCGGATCCAAGGCAGACGGGCACTCCTGCAGCACCGCGCAGCAAGCCAAGCCTTGCGGTGGTTTCGCCCCCGGCCCTGCGGCTGCTGCCAGTGCCGGGCACCCTTGCAGGCAGCTACGTCAGGATGGGGGAGCAGGAAGCAGGGTCCACAAGCCCTCTGGGGAGATGCCTACGAAAGAACACCTGCCTTGCTGAGCCAGGTATCCGGGTCCATCCAGGGTGGGCCAGGCTCTTAGCCGAGGGTCAGAGCAGGGGGCTCCAGCTTCAGGGCTGACCATGGGATGTTGTGGCTTAAGGGACTCTTCCCTCTCCGGCCCACACCCGATTTAGGCACCTTTGTCTGTGGAGCAGAGATGCCCATGACACGCTCCCAGGGAGTAACCTCCATATGGTAGAATATCTCTGCCACATTTTGAGACTCCCGCCAGGTGTAGCAACATCAGGTTGCCCTGGTCTTTGGAAGTCAGTCTCCCCAGTCCTCGAGGCATGGTCCCAGTCCTCACCTCCTCCCATGAGCTGAGCTAACGCAGACCCCTCTGGGCAGGAAGCTGCCTGTGTGGCTGAGCGGGCGTGTGTGGGAAAGGCGCCCAGCCCCCCACAGTCCCAGCCCACCTGCTCAAGGGTTGGGCCAGGATCCAGGGCCCGGGTTCCCTCCCTGCGTCTCCAGAGGAGAGACAGAACGGTCAGGGACGAGCTGAGGAGAGCAGCTTTCCTCTGCCAGTGCCCAACTGACCCACCACTCTGGACTGGGAGGACAAAGAAACTAGCTTAGCGAACCTCACGGGCTGCGCTTTGGGCTGAGCACGGAGGATTATTGTCTTTGCCATCTCAGAGTGACTTGACCTGAAAAACCCTGCAACGGGTATGGGGTGGCGGGGCCAACCCCTGAGCCGTAATCCCTTCTATCCATCCTACAAAAGCCCACTTGGCGTTCCTGATCGTCCACCCAGATATGGGCCTGTTGATTGATCGCTTTGCTGTTCGTATTCAAATCACGCTCTGGAGCTGGAGACGGAGAAGCCGTCCTGGCAACCGACACTCTGAGGTTTCCTTCCGGGGTGGGGAGAGGAGGCCAGAGTCTCACCAGCTGCCCCCGGCAGGCCCAGCAGCAGCAAGATAGCCACCTACAGAAACAGGACGGCTGCCTGGGCTCCTTAAAGAAAAGTGGGTGAATCTTGTTCCCAAAATACCCATCTTGTGGTAAGCTGGGAAATGTTCTGCTTTCGTCCCCCACACTTTGCTTTCCGGAATTAATTATCTTCTGATGCGGAGCATAGCCTGGGTCTTCAAGCGCTAGGATTTTGTCACACATGGCTCACCCAGGGGTGCTAATGAGGGATGCTGCTGGCTTTGCTCAGGAGGTGGGGGAGCAAGAGGGCTGCGGGCACAAACAGAAATCTTCCCACTCTCCCCCCCAAATCTTGCCCCCTCTCAAGGCACCCTGGCCTCACCCAGCCTCTGTGATTGGCCCACACCCATGGGGTGCAGGCCGGTGGGGGATTCCACAAGGCAACCGTGGCTGAGGGCAGTCTATAGGCAAATCCAGTCTGGTGCAAACCACGTCAGCTGAGATGGGTTTAGTGCCACGTGTTTCGCAGAGAGAAACACTGTGGCCCCGAGATCTGGGGGGGCATTGCAGAGGCTGTGAAATAGCTGGGGGGGGGGGGAAGTTTGGCAGCAAAAGGTTTCACAAGCCCTACAGAGTCCAAAGGGGCACGTTCCCATGCCAGTGAGTATTAAACCAAGACGAATCTTGGGGGGGGGGCATCTGCAGGGCAAGGGGCAGAGAAGTCAAGATGGCCTCTGCAACGGTGTGATCTTTTGTGGGGGCTGTGGTGCGTGTAAGAAGGGGTGGAGCTTCAGTTGCGTGGCTGGGGCTACCATTGTGACTTTTTTTACCTCCCTGCTCCTGAGGATGCTCCTGATCTTTAGGTTAGGGAAGAGCAATCGCATCTTTAGTGTGTGGGGGGTAAGAATCTGGGGTCCAGACATACTGCCCGGCCCCCTTTCTGTGGGCATTAGAATTCTGTAACGTTTCAAAGGAGATGATTTTTGGAAGATGGCTTTTTCAGGTGAAGTGATTTACATACAAAAAGCATCTCCTGGGCTTAATATCCCTTTGTTCCTTAATACCCCTCCCTAAATACCAATCAGTAAGGATTTAACTCAGTATGTATAGAGTGTATACAAGAAAAAATATATTATTTTCATTGAGTGAGATTGTACAGACAACGCTGGGATTTATTATAGTCCCTGGAAAAGGTGTATTTTCTCTTCCCTTTTTTCTCTCATAAATATGGACAATAATTCCTCTTTTAACTTGATCCTTTTTTCCACTAAACATAGAAGTACTGCCAGTACTTTATTTATTTCTCTGTCTGTCTATCTATCTGATGTACGTATTTAACCTTTTGTGGGAGGGAGACGGTAAATTGCCTTGGAACTTTTGCTGAAGGTGAAACTACTAAGCAAAGTACCTGTGACACCTTCCCTATCTACTGATTGATAAAGAGAGGGTACCTTCTTCCTTGACTCAAGTTAAAATTACTTCTAATTCGCCGAAGTCTGCAGTCCTCCTGTAGAGAAATCAAGTGTCAGCTGAGGGTGCAGCAGCATTGCACATGCTGTCCCACGGCCGAAATAAAGCCGGTTGCTGAGTCCTTCTTGGCTTCTCTGCCCTTTAGACATCTGGCTGTGCAGCCCAGCGGCCTGCTGTGGGCGAGGGGGGCCCTTGGCCCTGGCAGGTGGCCTCCACTGCGCAGAGCCTCCCATCACCCAAGGAGCTGTGTCAGAAGAAGAGGAAGGGCCCGAAGCGAAAAGGGCTTGGAAACGTCCGTGCCTTGTCTGTTTTCTATCATCTGGAGGAGGTGAAGAGACGGCAAAGCAACATTGACGAGTAGGAAAGCAATCTTTTGTAAAGAATGAGAAGCTGGGGGCGTGCGCGGGTGGGCGGGCAGGCGTTAGGTGGCTCAGAGGGGCCCTGGGCCACAGGTCGTGGTTGGGTTCGTAGACAAGGGAGACTCCCGGTGTTCTCCAGTAGCAGGACCAAACCCATCTCTGGTTTGTTTCCTCCTGGCTGCAGAAAAGGGCGAGAGTGCCACCGGAGGCACACCTACAAGCTGTATCCATGGGTCAGCCTGCCGCAGCATGGGGAGCTGTTGGCATTTGTAGTACAGTACTGTCAGGATTAGCCCAGGACACTCCAGGAGACAGTACAGATTCAATTCAGCATGGTTTATTGGCTTCAGTCCCGTTACAGAATCTTCTCAGAGTGAAAGCAATTCCCAGAGTCACCCCACAAACATCCTGCATTCCTCAGGGAGGTGCCAGTCTCATCCTCTTATCTCTACCTCTCTGTTCTGGGAATAAGAGTACGCGCTTAACTCTTTCCGCTCTAGCTCTCACAAATACTAGGTTAGGGAAGGCCGTAGATCAGGAATGGAAAATGGGGCAGATTGGGTTGGCCAGATCTAGGCTGCAGAAAGTCAAACCACCATATGATGGCAGCAGAGGGCTGGTTTTCTTTTGGTCTCTCTGCTGCCATCTCTCTGTGGCCAGGCTTCCTGACGCCGCACCTGGTAGCTGTAGTCCAGGTACGGTAAAACCGTGCTCCCTGCCAAATGTGGCTGCTGGAAGTCGGAACCCTGTTCGGTCCCAAATTACACCTTCCAATCCCTACAGGAGATACAAATCCCGATTCCGCTCTTTTTTATGAAACGGACTGCAAGACCACTTGTTCACCCATCCTCTGCTTTTATAGAAGCAGTTATGCTCCATAGTGCTTCTTGGCTGGTTCAGACAACATCCTAAACCCTAATCTGGTTTAAATAAACAGAAGTTTAATGGTGTTTACATGACCCAAGCAACATTTGGGCTGTCCTGCTTTGCCTAAACAACCATATTGTAGCTTAGCAGGTTGACTTGGTTCCCACCACTTGCTAGGACAGTGGCTGGGGACGCACCAGAAACTCCCCAAGCCTGGTTCAGGGCAGCCTGGCAGGCTGTGCGCAGTTGCTGGAGTGTGACTCCAAGGCACGAGCATCGCATATCCCGACCCAAAATAGCCAGAGGCCAGTTCTGCAGCCCGTGATCCAGGTTTGCCGCCTTGCATGGGGCCACGTGACGACACCGTTTCCCTTGCAAACTGTCTGGCTGCTCTTGCGGGCCCCATCGCTCTGTGGGCCAGGCAGCCGCTGCAGCCTTGCTTCACAATCCTTTTGTTGGCCTCTGCTGGCGGAAGCTCCCGGACTACTAAACGCGACACATCCCGTCACAGGCTGCGGTCCACCAAATCGAGCGTCAGCCTCCATGTTGCCCTCCTGATCTCCGCTTCTTTGTTTAAAAGGCAGAAGGTGACCCGAGGGAGTTGGGCTCTGCCCCAGCCCTCCTCCCAAGGAAACGGGACGGTTGGGGACCCGCCTGGGCACCTGCTGAGCCCCACCAGGACGCCAAAGCCCTACGGAAGGCCCTTCCGCCTTGGAGGAGGCACCAGTGCCCAGGTGAGCAGCTGATGGTCGGGGAGGCAATCTGTCTGCCAGGCGGCGAGGAAAACCTGCTGGGAGACCACCAACGTCATCTGCAGTTAGAGATTAGGAGGGGTGGGCGGGCAGGGAGCCTGGTTCCTCTAAAGCAGCGTTTCTTAACCTTGGCGGCTTTAAGGTGGGTGGGCTTCGGCTCCCAGAATTCTTGGCTGGCTGGGGAATTCTGGGAGTTGAAGTCCACACGCCTTAAGGCCGCCAAGACTGAGAAACGCTGCTCTAAAGAGTCGCAGAATTAACTGCAGCGTTTTTTGCATTGCTAAATATAAAGACCCATTGTCCCCATCAAATCTTTCCATTTGCCTCTCCTAATTCTGCCGTCTGCCCGTCACTTTCAGAGGAGGGCCTCAATTTCGGTCCTACGAGGGAGGAAACCCCCTCTCGAGTAACGCCCGACTTGCATTGCAGCTCCTCTGCCCGGAGCGGAACCCCAGCCTGAGAGAGCTGCTGACGTTCCCAGAAGAAAGCCCCGTGGCCTTGTACCAACGGTCTCCCCGTGGAAGAGCGGGGTGCTGGCCCGGAAGAGGGCCGGGCAGATCTGAGCTGCGATCCGAGGAATAACCACGGCAGGGCTGACATTTGGGGTCAGCCATTCCCAACCTGGCTCCCTCCAGAGAAGGGGGGGGCTGCTTCGTTGGCGAGGGGCGGCCGCTGCCATTGATCCATGCAGACAGAACAGGAACGCGCAGAAATGGGTACACGGGGCCCCGTGCGGGTCTCTCTTCCCGGGCGTGCCCGCGTGTTTCCTCGAGCAAAGGCCCGCTCGGTTTCTCTCCCATCTGTGCCTGGTCTTCCTGTTCTGGGGGTGAATTCTGTCTTCTTCTTGCCATTCTGCCAGCGTCCCCTCATGACTGGCGCCCAGCAGAGCGTCTGTCTTTCTCTTTGGGCTGCCAATAACCCTTCCGCTGCAGGCTGGGGAAAGAAAGCGAATGCCGGGGGAAACTTGGGAGGGTTTCCATAGTAATCCCGGCTCCGGCGGAGGCCAGCTTCGCTCTGGTTTGGCATTTCTCCTCCACCTGCGTGTAACGTAGGTGTATGCTCCGGGGTGATCAACCATTCGTTTGGAAAGAGAGAACAGCCCACAGGCAGCTTTGAAATCGTTCTAATTGTCTGCAGCACTTCGTCATGAGAGAGTTACGCTTGAGGGACCCTAAAGCTTGCTTTCCTTCTGCGAGAAGGCGGCCGATCTGTTTCCTCCCCTCGTCCACCAAGCAGATTGGGCCCTCGTTGCTCTCACCCTGCGTCTTCCGTGCCCGTACGGCAAAGCACAAGACGCTTCCAAGGCTGCTGCCGGTTGAGAGGGGAGCGTCCCGAGCTGGAGGAGGAGGAGGTCAATAGGGAGGCTTCACCGTTGCAGTTTGAGGATAAACGGTGGCCTGCTTGGGGGGAAACGAATTCTCAGAGTCGGCGATGAGGGATTTGGGTGTCCCGTACACCCCTCCGAAGCGGATGAGTTTCTTGTGCCAGGGGCCTCAGCAAAGCTGACTTTTCCGGTGTGGGTTTTGGGGAGAACACTTTACATGTTTTTTCACATGTTAATCCTTTCTGAGGCCTAGCGCATTTATTTCCCACTAAAAAGGGTGGGAGGTCGTGCTTCTGTTTTTCAGAAAGGTGCCGTCAGATCTTGAGAAAACAATTTCAGACAGCTTCTGCTGCCCCCCCCCCCCGAAAGTGACTCGGGACGGGTTTGCCTCCGATGGTTTGGGATGGCGTTTTGAGATACAAAAATGTTTTTAATCAGAGAAACCACCAACTAGCCGCTCTCTGACTTCAAGGTACTGCTTGTAAGACTTAAGCGCACAGCCCGAGAAATGCCATCGACGTTCCTTAAGGAACAGGTTAGTTTGCAGCCCTGCAGCGGGGCGGGGAATCCCCCCGCCCGTACTGTTTTCAGGCCCGAGGAACGAGTGTCCTAATTCCAAGTATTCGATGCATTTCGCCCTCAGAGCTCCTTTCTGCACGCGGAGGGCAAGCGCATTAAAACAGCCCAGAGCTACGCGAATGTAAATCGATGGTCTCGTAATGCAAACAGAACGGAGAGCAAGTTTGGTTGTCAGTACTGTTTATCAAATGCATTTGTGGAGCCAAGTTCTGAGTATTGCAGCGTGGTTTGTTTATTTGTACCCCAGCTGGGGGAGAACAGGGTCGCCTGCCCGGCCGCGCTCGCCCTCCTCAGCCCGCTGCCTGCCAGGTGGCGGTCCCTCAGCTGCACCATAACGAGGGCGTCTGACCGGACACCATGGGGACTCCTAAGCCCGGCCCGGCCCAGGGGAGCAGGCCCACACTTTCCTCTACGTGCTGCCCTGCCCTGCCCTGCCCTGCCCTTCCGCCTCTCCCCACCCCCAAATACATTTTCCTGACCCCTCCTTAACCCAGCGGCAGCCTCACTTCCCATCGTTTGCAGCCCTGATTTTCAAACTTGGCCACTTTAAGATGGGTGGACTTGGAGCTTGCTGGCTGGGGAATTCTGGGAGTTGAAGTCCACCCATCTTAAAGCGGCCAAGTTTGAAGAACGCAGACTTACGTCCTCATTAAACGATTTACGGGGCTCCCTAGCACCTACTCCCGGCGCCTTAGGCGATCCGGAGGCTTAACCTGGAGCATCCTTTTCCTCTTCCCTGATGGCCCGAAGGTCAGGTGAGCGAAAGGAGGGGAGGGGAGGGGAGGGGAGGGAGCAGCGCCCGGGCTGCGGCGGGGCAGGGCCGCGAGCGCCCCGCAGGGCAGGGCGAAGGACCCGGGGACCCCGCCCGGCTGAGGGGGCCGGGCGGCGGGAGCGGGGCTGCTTCGCCCGCCGCGCCGCCCGTCAGCCGCCGCCGGCGAGGGGGCCGCCCCGGCCGGGGCCCGCTGCGGCGCCGGCGCCTCCTCCCGCCCCGCCCCGCCCCGCCCCGCCCCAGCAGCGCCCCCCGCGCTCCTGGAGGGGCGGGCAGCCGCGCCCCCCGCCTCCCCCCGGCCGAGATGCGCGGGGGGGCGCCTGGGCCGGGCCGCCGGGGGGCTCCGCGATTTCCGCCGGCTCCCGCGCGCGGGGCCCCTCCCGGCCGCCGCCGTGCGCGCTGAGCGCTGAGCGCAGACGCCGAGCTGTCAGCGCCGGGGCGGAGCAGCGCGAGCAGGAAGGCAGGAAGGGGCCGGGCCGGGCCGGGCCGGGCCGAGCGAGCGAGCGAGCCGAGCCGAGCCGAGCCGAGCCGAGCCGGCGCGGGGAATGGCGGCCGCGGGCGCCTCGGCAGGTGCCGCCTGGGCGCGGGCGGAGGCGGCGGGCGCGGGGCGCGCGCGGGGATGGCGGGGCGCAGGTGGGCGACGCCGCCGGCCGGCCGGCCAGGCCACGGGGCGGGCGCGCTCCCGCCGCCGGGGAGGGCAGGGCAGGGCAGGGCAGGGCGGGCGGGGGGCGCGCCGGGCCCCGCGGGGCCCCGCCGCCCGTCCGGGCTTCCGCGCGCCGCTGACGCCCTGCGCCTCCGCAGGCTGGTTCGCGCGCCCGCCCTGCGCTGCCCGGAGGCTGCCCGGGCGAGCCCTCTGAGCAGACCGCCCGCCCCGAAGATGAACAAGGCGGCCACGGAGGTCTCGGGTGAGTGGCGCGCTCGGGGCGGCGGCGGCGGCGAAGCCCCGGACGGGCGCCGGGCCGGGCCGGCCGCGTCCTCGCGCGGGGCCGGGCGGGCGGGGGCCTCGCCGGGCGCCCGTCCCGCGGCACTCCCGCGCCGCCCCCTGAGCCCCCCGGGAGGCGCCGGGGGGCGCAGGGAGGGTGAGCGCTGCCTCTTGTCCCCCGCCCCGCAGAGAATAGCCACCACCTGAAGGTTTTCCTGCCGAAGAAGCTGGTGGACTGCGTGCCCAAGTGCCCCGCGCTGCCCAAGGAGCGCCTGCGCTGGAACACCAACGAGGTAGGGGGCGCCGGGGGAGGGGGCCGGCGAATCCGGGCCGCGGCGGCGGCAGGAAGCGGTCCCCTCCGGGTGCGACTCCGGCCTCCTGCCGGGCCGAGGGCGCCCGGGTGGCCCCTACGGATCTGGGTGGCAAGGAAGGAGTTTCCTGTTTTCTTAGCCTCGAATCTGCCGCAGCTTTTTTGCGCCAGGCCCTTAAGACCGAATTGCCCTTCGCCGGGATACGTTTTCTCGTTCAGCATCGCCGCGAGCAGCCCGGGGGAGCACCGCGCGGCTCTTTTAAGCGAATAACTCAAATAAGCGTATTAAAAAAGCTTAATTTATCTATTACCTAAGCGCAAGGGGTGTGGTAAGGGCGGTGGGATGCGACCTCTGCCGTCTCACGTGTTGGTGGTGGGGTTTTGTGCATCCGTGTAGAAACAGGGAATGCACGGGCTGTGTGTGATTTGGGCTTACCTCTGGAACAAAAACCACATTTACGCTCCGTGCCTTGTTTCAAGGCAGCATCGTGGAAAACCAGGGTTGGAAGAGACCCTGGAGCTGCGTGCGTCCCGGAGATGCTCTTCCTGTCAGGAAATGCTTTCCAACGTGCAACCGAAATCTGCCATCTTCCACACGCTAGCCGGCGCCTCCCACCGTTCTTCATCACTTTTCCTTCCAGGCTCCTTGTCCTTCTGGTTGCTCTCCCGCTTATCCACTTTGTCAGTGCCTTTCTTAAAATGGGGTGTCCAGAAACGGATGCAGTATTCCAGGTGCAGAAGGACTGGTAGAATAGAGAGGACGTTTTCTCGATTTTGACGCTGTTCGTGCAACTTAGGATTGTGTTTGCTGTTTCTGCAGCTGCATCACAGCAGTGGCTCACGTTCAGCTTGTAGTCCACCAAGGCTTTCCAAGATCCTTTCGGATCCCCAGTATGCTGCCCAACCATGCTGATTTTCCTACCCAGATATAGGACTTGGTACAGTGGTACCTTGGTTCACGAACGCTTCTGTTCACGAACAATTCGGTTCACGAACAGCTCCGGTCGCAAAATTTTGCCTCCGTTCCCGAACTCCGCTTCGGGTTACGAACAGGATCTGCGGCCATTTTCCCTCCTGTGACACGTGGTCGCGGCTTCCTGTAGGGAGGGGGACTCTCCCTCCAAGCAGTAACCGCCTCCCCACCCGCTTTCCTGTCCTCCACGCCAGAAGTCGCGTCGAGCAAGGTTAGCTTTCTCTCTCTTCGTACTGTACTTTGTGTCATATTTTTGCGGTTTAAAAAAAACAACATATGGTTCAGAACAGATTAACCGTAATTACATTGAACTTTATGGGGAAATTTGATTCGGGACACGATCAAAAATCGGTTGGCGACCAAATTCGTAGGGGTCAGAACGGATTAACCGTATTTACATTGAACCTTATGGGAAAATTTGATTCGGTTCACGACCAATTCGGTTCGCGACCAGAGTCACGGAACGAATTAAGTTTGTGAACCGAGGTACCCCTGTATTTCTGTGCCGAAATTCAGTTTGCTGGTTTCTGCCATTGTTCTAGCTTGCCAAGATCCTTGTTTCTTAGTCTGCCGACTTCTGGCTTGTTGCCTCTGTTTGCCTAGGTTTCTCAGTCCTTTTCCTGAAAACCGGCTTTTTTGCTTTCTGTTTCTGCAACTTTCAAATCTTCTGCTTTCTCGTCCATCCTCCCATGGCTCCCTTGTCATCCAACAGTTCAATAATTCCTAGATTATCAGGCGTCTTGCTTCTGCTATATTTGGTTTTAGGAAAAGTGTGACCTTAATATTATTAGTGATGTATTTGCATTTTTTACGAGGAGGGAACGATGGTTCTCCTCGAAGGCATCCTGAAGCCCCCCAGATGCTCTTGCCTTTCTGCACGTTGTGAACAAGATGCTATTTTTGAAGGGACCTCCTTCGCTGCAGCTGCCCGACCCCTCAGATTCCGGATCCAGGCAGGGCCGCAGGGTTTTCCCCACGCCGACGGGCCCATGTCAGTGGTTGTGTTTGACTCAGGCCCCTGGAGTGGTTCCTGCAGGGCCTAAACTTGCCTTGCCCCCCAGGCCCCCGGAATCAGGGGTGTCATCCTGGGCAGCCTTGGAGGGGCTGCTCGAGACTGAAATTCACCGCCCACCCTGGAGGGTGCTTGGTCTTGGGGTCAGTGGGTGTCTTGGCTGTGGGCAGAGCGTTCATTTCTCCAGGCAGTGAGGGGGCTCTGGAGATGGGAACAGTTCCTGGGTGCAAACTTGGGGCAATCTTGGGGTGGATGGGGGAAGCTCAGCGGGGCCTCTGGTCACTGGTCCGGCTTCGAGCTAGCAAGGCTGAGCATCGCACAGACCTCTGGCCGGAGGTTTGCAAAAGGGGGTGAGTGGGTGGGCAGAGCCAGCTGTGGGTCCTGGCGGTGGGCCACCTTTCCCATCCAGGCCATCCAGGCTGTGGATTGGGGCCGCCTGCCTGCACGGGAGGAATCTTTTTGCTTGGATCCAGGAGGGACATTTCTGGGGATCCCTGCAGATCTGAGAGCTCCGGGCCCAAGGGCCCTTTGCCTCCTGCACCCCCAGCTCTCCCTTTAGACCCTGGGATGCTGGCGGGAAGAGGTACCCCAAGGGATACCCACAGCAGCTCTGTGCCATCTGCCCCAGCGGGGGGGAAGCCGGGCCCTCTGGCTCTTTCCTGCGCCTGCTGTTCAGGTCAGAGGCGGGGCCATCCTGCGTGGCAGGCAGGCGGGCAGAGAAATGAGCCGGGATCTTTCTGTGGCTCCTGCCTTTGGAGACTAGCAGGTGGGGGGCAGAGAAAGAGGTGGGGCATCTCCCCCCAAATAGTGGGGGGGAACACTGTGAACAGGCAAAGCACCCTGAAGCGAGCGCCAGCTTGAGGCAGACGCATGGAGAAGGAAGGCCTTTGTTCCTCCAGGCCCCTTCAACGCACGTTCGTCTTTGGAAAGGGTCGGAGGCTGCTCTTCTCGCGAGGAGTAGGTGGAAGGGACAAATAAAAACTGCAGGTTAAAAACTAGGTACCTCCAGAGCCTATCCCGTTGGGGCCCCGTTGGGCCCTTTATTGCCACAGGAAAGGGGTGCCTGGGGTGGGTTGCGGGGTGGGGGAGGGCCCCGTGCCGCTCCTGGAGTGCAGGGGGCTCTTCCACGGCCTGCCCAAGACTCAGCCTCTCCTGGGCCCCAGTCGCCGCAGCGGCTTTCCTCGGGGATGCAAGGGCGGGACTGGTGGAGGCGCGAAACGGGGCCTCCGGGGCTGCAGCCCCACAGTGGTGGCTTTCCCAAGGAGCGGTGGGCGAGGGCTCCAACCCCTCCCTGCTTTTAGGGAGGGAGCTCCCCAGATCCCCCCACAGCTTTTTGTCTCCACTCAGCTCCACCCCTAGCTTGGCCTGGTCCTCCGCTGGCTGCCTGGCCCCTGTGCCCGGCTTCCTGCTGCCCCTGCCGGGCGTTTCCGAGGAGAGGGGCCAGTTCTGACTGGCGCTCGCACTCTCTCTTGCAGGAGATTGCTTCTTACCTGATCACCTTTGAGAAACATGAGGAATGGCTCTCGGGTTCCCCCAAGACCAGGTAGGGGGGCCTGTCCCTGCTGACCCACAGCCAGGGCACGGGGGCGGCAGAGGCCCAGCACAGCCCCCCCATCGCTGGCGGCAGCAGCTGCTGCTGGTGCTTTGGGTCTTTGAATTCCCTTTTCAAGGGTGTTTGGGGTAATCGGCACGTCCTCCCTCCCTCCCGCATCCAGCTGGTCTGCTGGTTTTGTCCAAGCCACTTTTACCCCACGGTTTCTAACAGCAGCCCTTGCTGGGTCCTTCCAAACGCATCAACGTAAAGAGGCGTTGAGCATTAAAGAGCGAAGGCCAGTTAAAATGCACAAAGACTCCCCCAGCCCCGTCCCAGAATACGGGGTGGCCAGGAAGAAGTTGCTTCGCGGGAAGGCGGCCACTGCCCACGTTGGCAAGGCTTTTTGCCTCCTCTCTCCCCAGCTGGCCGCCTCCGGCCACGTGAGCCGTAACGCACCAAACCTTTCTTGGCTGCCCCCATTCTTGGGGGACAGTTCTTGGGTTTGGATGGGCATCTGCTCTTCCTCTGCCCGGTTCCCAGGCTGAGATCCTGAACCTCCTTGCCGGGAAAGGGGTGGACTGTGGCTGCATCCAGATGGGCTTTTGGCCCTCCTGGCTCCCAGGCCTGTTCTCCCAAGGGCCACCCTCTGGGCCTCGGTGGTCCAGCCTGACCGGCTTCTCTTCCTGGCAGACCCCAGAACGGCTCGCTCATCCTCTACAACCGCAAGAAGGTGAAATACCGGAAGGATGGCTACTGTTGGAAGAAGCGCAAGGACGGGAAGACCACTCGCGAGGACCACATGAAGCTGAAGGTCAAAGGGGTGGAGGTAAGTCCCTCCCACCCAAGGACCCTGCGGGGAAGGGCCGGGCGGCGGCGGCCGCAGCAGTTCCAGGGCCCTTCTGGGCCCGCAAGCCGCAGAAGGGGACCGCGGGCGGGCGGGCGTAGGCCAGGTCAGGAGGACAGTCTCGGGGAGGGCTGCCGAGACCGGGGCGGAAGGGAGGGAGGATCCGGGCCTGGGGAGGGGGCGCTGGGGTCTGCTGTGGGGAGGAAACGCTTCACAGAACTTCGCTGCCTCTCCCCCAGTGTCTCTACGGCTGCTACGTCCATTCGTCCATCGTCCCGACATTCCACCGGCGGTGCTACTGGTTACTCCAGGTGCGTGTCTGCGGCTGGGAGGGCCGCCCCGTTGCTGAGCCGAGCGGGTCTTCGCTTGGACGGGAGGGGCTTCAGGAGGAGGGACAGGAGCAGGCAAGCTGGGAGGGGCGGCCCCTCCTTCCTCTTCTCTGTTCCCTCCTTTCAGGATGGCTCATGTCGTTTCAGTTAAAGAATCTTATAATCTCGGTTCTGAGTCAGCGACCGAAAGCAACGCCCTCATTTTGTACCTCGCTCTAAAGTCTAATACGGCGCAGGTCAACCTCCACAATGTTAGGGTGTGCGGACTTCAACTCCCAGAATTCCCCAGACAGTATGCAGGAGAAAAATGTGGGGGGATCAAAATAAATAAATACGTTGTCCGAGGGGTGCCGTGGCTCTGGCGTCCTGCTTCTCTGGTGGGTCTGCTCGGCCTCTGGGGAGCCCAGGGAGAGGTTTGGAGAGGCTCCTGGCTTCCCACGGCCCTTGATGTCTCTTTACGACTCGCTGGTTGTCTTTCGAAAGACCCCTTCTTGGGCTCTGGAGTCCCCAGGGCTTAACGTACCCCCCTGTTTCAGTTTGAATGATGGGACGTACTGTAGGTTGGAGCTACCTAACCAAGAAGCAGGCGAGAAACAAGGCGGGGAATATTCCTCTCTCTTGAAGCAGGTCTACAGGCCGCCCCAGGCTGCCTCTTTCTAAATAGAAGGTTTTGCCCCCCAGGAACGCCCCCCGCCTGCCTTTTCTTCCATCCGGCCGCCCCTTGTTTCCCCCTGCAGAATCCGGATATCGTCCTGGTTCACTACCTGAACGTCCCGGCGATTGAGGACTGCGGGAAGATCTGCAGCCCCATCCTGTGTTCCATCAACAGTGACCGCAAGGAGTGGCTGAAGTGGTCAAAGGAAGAGCTGGTTGGACAGCTGAAACCCATGTGTAAGCAGCAGGGGGACGTGTGTGCGCGCACGGGGTTCTTTTGTGCACAGCAGGCGCAGGAGGAGGGCTTCGGGGCTGTTCATGGAGGGAAGGGACCTACTCTCTTCCTGGGGACCAACCCACCCCAGGCTAGCAGCTGGGAAAGGTCCGGGCCTCCCTGCCAAAGGGCGCTGGGCATGCGGAGCCTCTGGCCGCCAGTAGGTGCTGCTGAGAAACGCCAGACCAGTGGCCTCCTCACTCTGTTCCCGGGGGATCTGGCTGACCAGCAGCTGGACACAAAGCCCTGGGCTGGGCAGGCCATGCGGCCTGACTGGCTGGGAGCAGTTTTCTGTTGCGGGAGGAATTTGGCCACGTCCCGCTCAAGGAGGGCTCCCCCCGGCTTCTTTCGTCCGTGCGGTGCCATGAACCGTCCGAAGTGCTTCGGTTCCTGGACGTCCATGGAAGACACAGCCCCACTTCCCCTTCTTCCTCGGTGGGCTGGTTTCTGCATTCGGGGCGAATCGGGGGCGGAAGACGCAACAGGAACTCAGGCTGGGACCTGGGCCGGACGTGCGGCCGTTCTTTCCCCCACAGTTCACGGGATCAAGTGGACCTGCAGCAACGGGAGCAGCGCCACCGACTTCTCCATCGAGCAGCTGGTGCAGCAGATCTTGGAGAGCCACCAGTCCAAGCCGCCCCCCCGGACCCACGCGTGCCTCTGCAGCAGCAGCCTTGGTCAGTCCCCCTCTACCCTCCCTCCTTTCTGGGCCCCTCGGAGGCTTCCCGGGTCTGAGAGGGGTGTCGGGGCACTCTCTGCAGCTGCAGGTGAACCTCTTGCTTTCAGGGAGAGCCGACAGCTTTGCGGGACTGGGAGAAAGCCCTCCGTAAGTTGTGGCCTGGCGTCCGAACGGGCTGCGCCACTTTTTCCTTAATCAAACTGCAGTCTGGGCATAGCTGCTTCCCTCTGAAACGGAGGAAAGTGACCTCGAAGGGCATAAAAAGGAGGACCGTGCTGTGGTCAGTTCCATGCCAGGGATGTGCCTTGGCCACACGCGCAGAGGGAGATGTGGCCAAGCTCGCAAAGAGCCAGTGGGCTGCAGTACCTGCCCAGGGCTTGATAGAATTTGCCTCCACCGAAGCTGCGCGGCGCGTTTTGGCAACGCTCCCTCCCTCTCTGCCTTGCCCTGAGCATGGCTGTCCCCCCGAAGGAGCGGCGGGGCAAGCGTTAGTTCAGGGGGCTAACGGGATTCTCCTGCGGTGTCCGTAATGCCGTGGACTGGCCCTCGGGGCCACGCTTAGGGACTGGAGGGGGCAGCTGCCGAGGCAGACTTGTCCTCGACTTGTCAAGTGAATGCCGCCCGCATCCTCCTCCTGCTTCTCTCCCACGGCGAAGATCTCAGGGGCTCGCCAAGCCAGTCGTGTTCAGGGGGCTCCAGCCAGCCCTTCCATGTCCTGGCTGCGGGCAAGGCCGGCCCCTGGCCCGGGCTGCAAGGGCTCCCTTTCCTGAAAGCTCACGCAGAATCGCCTTGGAATAAGCCACCCGACCCAGGGGGGGTCTCCTGCTGGTGAGGAATTATGGGAGTGGCAGTCCTGAATGTCTGTGGGGGGAGCCTGGGAAAGCTGGAGCACATCCCTGGGACGTTCAGGGCCGCCCTGCACAGCACGTGCCGCTCTGCGTTGCCCCAGGCGTGTAATCGCCACTCGATGGGCTGAACTCTTGGCCTATGCATGTTAAGAGAAGTCCATCTCTAAAACCACCCCTTTGAAGAGCAGAGCATCTGGTTTTGTAGAAAATGCTTCCATCAATAATATCTAGGTTTTGGAGGAAAGAAGTCACACGATGTGAAAAGTCAGTTAAAAAAGGGTTTTAGTTCTGATTGGAATGAACTCCGGTGAACTCTCCTGGGCTGAAAACTCTTCCTGGTGAATCATAGTCGGGGCTCTTCTCAGACAGAAATCCAGCAGGTGGAGCAGAGCAGTCCACGGGCTGGATTGGGCCACCTTCGGCCCTAGGCTAGAACTTGGTGCTATTCTGGGACAGTTGCTCGGGGCCAGCGTGGGGGGGGGTGTACGTGTGTGTGTTGGGGTGCCTGGCTACCATGGCAGGAGGTCAGATGGCCATGGGGGGGAAAACCAGCCTCTGGACTGGAGATTGCCCGGCTGCGGGGCGTCAGAACGGGCACTCCCTGCCTCTTGCTCTGCTAGCCCACAGATAAGTCAGGATCTTCATCTCTGGCTGGAAATGGCGGTTTTAACCACCTCTTCCTTTCCTCTCCTCTCCATTCCTCGCAGGAAGTCCTGGCCACGTCCCCCACAAATGCAACAGCATTAAGCACCGGATCATCTCCCCAAAGGTGGAGGTCCGCCCTTGCCCCTACCCTGCGCTGACGGAGGTGCAGAACATCTCCAGCAGTCCTGAGGCCAGAGCCGAGGCGGAGCCGGCCAAGGGGCCTGTCCTGGACAGCAAGGGCCCGAAGCCGGCCAAGGCTGGCTCCCCCGCCATGGCCGACGCTCTCCCCGACTCCACGCAGCCTTCCCCTGCTCTGGCCCGGCCCAGCAGCTTCCCCAAACAGGAGCGGCCCACAGGCGCGCTGTCCGTCGGCCTGCCGGGCGGTACGATCTTCGTCATGGCTGGCCCGAGCGGGGCCGAGAAGCCACTGGCCCTGACCCCCAGCCAGCACCTTGTGTCGGGAGAGGGGGGAGTGGCCCCCCCAGCGCCTCTCGGCTTGGCCGTCTTGCCCGGGCTGGTCCTCTCACAGAGCCTGGAGTCCGCCATGGAGACCAACGAGGGGGGCCCGGACGCTTTTGACCCAGACTGTTTCCTGAACAGCCCCAAGCAAGGACAGACTTACGGAGGCGGCCCGGGGCTTCGAGCCGAGCCGGAGCCCACAGAGAACACCCCAGCCCCGGCCTACTCTCTGTACGTGTCCACGAATCGCTTCTTCATTCAGGATGACGGGGCCGGGCAGGGGCCCGCACCCCTCTCAGTCTCCTCCGTGGCGACGGCAGCAGCAGCAGAAGCCAAGAGCAGCGCAGAGGCGCCCATGGAGACGGCGGGTGAAGGGGGCTCCCGGGCCGAGGGGCCGCCTGGAGAAGGGGGAGGAGAGGCTGGGGGGGTGCCCGAGATTTCCCCCAAGGAGCTGCAGGAGGAGCTGTACTCAGTCATCCAGAGAGTGGCGGCGGCGGCGGCGGGTGGCCCGTTCGGCCTGTCCTTCGACAGCCATTTCCCTGACCTCATTAGCGAGCTGATGACCGAGGGAGCCAGGGCAGGCGGTGCGCACAGCCCGGAAGGCACCAGTCCGGGGTCAGAGAGCCCTGAGCCGGTCCTCCCTGAGCCCCTGGCAGAGCCCTGCTACGCGGCGGAGGGTGTCTTGGGGGGCTCTGCCCAGCCTCCAGTCTCCATCACCGACTTCTCGCCTGAGTGGTCCTACCCAGAGGTGGGTGCGTGGCTGAGGAACTCTGGGAGGCCGCATGGCTAGAGGGGCCCGGAAGGCCCGGGCTGGACTGGACTGGAGGGACCGGTGGGTGAACGGGCAGAGTGCTGGGGGGCCGGCCACTCCTCGCTGAGGCCGACCGTATGGTGAGCTGCCTCTGCCAAGGTGAGCGGTTGGGGCCTCAGGTGGAGCAGGGCCCCTCTTTTGACAACCCCTTTTCCTCCTGTGGGAACAGGGGGGCGTCAAGGTGTTGATAACTGGCCCCTGGATGGACGAGTCGGAGTCGTACAGCTGTCTCTTTGATCAGATCTCTGTGCCCGCTTCGCTCATCCAGTCCGGGGTGCTGCGATGCTATTGCCCAGGTACAGGAGCCGGGAGTGGGCAGCGGGGAGGCCTGGCCCAGCCCCTCCCAGAACGCAGGGCCCGTCTGCCCCCCTTCACAACGCTCTCCCCTTTCCTCCCGCAGCCCACGAGGCGGGTCTGGTGCCGCTGCAGGTGGCGCAGGACTCCTGCTTGGTGTCCCCGTCGGTCCTCTTTGAGTACCGGGCTCGGAACTTCTTGGCGCTGCCCAGCACCCAGCTGGACTGGCTCTCCTTGGATGGTGAGTGGGGGGAAGGGACCCAGGTGGGCGGCCCCGGGCTTCTCTCTTGAGGCCTCCCGATCCTCTTTGCTGCTTGGAGGCCATGGTCACCCAGACCCTCGCGGGCGTAGCCGCAACAGCCAGGCTGAGGGCCAGGGCAACGGACAACGGGGCCAGTCCTGGAGCTGTGGGGCTGTTTGTCGGAAAAAACAGAGTTTTGCCTGGGCCCGTTCCAGGGTGTCACCTTACAGGGATATTCCTGGCACGCCAGACGCTGTGCAATGGAAAGGGCTGGGAGGAGCTGGGAGTTTCCATGACGGGGCAGGACAAGCGCAGAGTAGCAGGTGGGAGGGCTGCTTTGGGCCCAAGGCTCCCCTCTGGGGCGGGCGAGGCCAGGCTGGCTCCCTCCAGACAATGCCTCCTTCTCCCACCACTCTTCCCACATCCCGAGCCCCTCGGCCCTGCTCGGCAAAGGCCCAGGCGTGCGCACCCACATCTGGTTCTCCTTTCCAGAAGCCCAGCTGGCCTCCCTGGGGTCCCCTTTTGGTGTATCCAGGTGCCGGCTGGCCCTGAGAGGAGCAGGCACCCTGGTTCAGTTCCAAGGGAGGGCAGCCAAACCACCACTAGGCTGAAGGTCCCCTCCAGCACGGCCAGCTTGGGTGGGCTGGTGCCTGCTGTCTTTCTGCCTGGGGGAGCAAAGGGCCCAGGGGCCCATTTCGGGTGCAGCAGAACTTTTGCACGTGAGAAATTAGCTGCAGGCATAAACTGCCAAATCTTCCCAATGCTGGGGGGGGCCGGGGGGACCTTCTGGGCCCCTCACCTACACAGGGAGTTGAACCTTCCAAGTCCAAACGAAAGGCAACAGCCAGCTCGGAGCGCCCTGCAGGAAGAGCCGTGTTCGGCCAGGTTACCGCATCGGCTGGCCGCCCGCTTCTGATCCGAAGGGAGGGTGCGAAGTAGGATGAGGCCCCCTGAAAAGACATCATCTTGAAACAATCGGGTCACAGCCTCTGCGCGTCAGACAATCAGAGCTGCCATCGCCAATCTGCTGAAGAGGCTTTGAGGGCTTACAGGGGTCCCCCGAAGAGCGTCCCCTCCACTCCCTCGTTCCCAAGTGCACATTTGCAAGCGCGCACACCCGGCCACGTGCTGCCGTGTGACCTGGAAAAATCCCTTTCCGAGAAGGAGTCTTTTATGGACGCGAGCTGCCGGATTGCCCCGGCACAGGCACGGCTGGACGTGGGGCGCTCGGCCGCATCGCCCACATCCCTCGTGGCTGGAGAAAGGGGGCTACAGAGAAGCAGAGCCCTGTTTGGGCGGGGGGAGACTCTGCGGAGGGGGGCTTGCCCTCGGCCACCAGCTGCAGGCGAAAGAGAACTTGCACGCCTGGCCTCATTAAAGGATTGCCGCGTGCCCCTGCCCCCACCGGCGGCTATTTTCGGGAGGGCTGCAGCCTGGTCAGGCTGTCTCTTGTTGGCAGAGGAAGAGCTTGCTTCCCCCCACGCCAGGGGGTGGGTGCAGCAGGCCCCCTTCGCATGGCAGACTGTCACTGCATACCAGGAAGGGTAGCAGTGCCCTGATCTCTGCCCCCCCCCAGCTGGGGGCGGTGCTAACCTGGGATTTCTTTGCGATCCCCGGCCGCTGCTTCTGAGTCCCGCTGGAGTTGAGGAGGAGAGCGCTGGGCTTGGGGGTCAGGCAAGGGGGCAGCCCGGCGTCCCTGGCAATGCACGGAGCAGGTACTGGGCTTTGGCAGCGTGGGGGGAGGGGGGTATTTCGGTGGCTGCTGGGAGGGAAGGTTCTGCATCGTGGGGACTTGGGCAGGGGGCTCCCGGAAGCATCCCTTGCTCTGGGGGGCTGCGTTCCAGCAGCGGGCTTGCTGGGGCTCCACGAGGGTCTGCCGGCGGAAGCAGCCCTCCCCCACACCAGGGCCGGCCGCTGGGCTCTCCCGGACGCCGCCGACGCCGCCTCTGGGTGGGGGACAGCCGGCCTCGCAGCCCACAGGCAATGAATGAGGCTGGGTGCGTGTTGTGTCGGCAGGGTGTGTCTCACGGCAAGCCGTCTTGGTTGCTTTGGGTGCACTCAGCTGTTAACTCGGGTTTTATCTGCTGCGACTCACGCCCCCAACGTTTATTGCATTTATAAGGTGTACGTTTTCTTCGTCCTGCTTTGTAAAAGCGCGCACGAGTTTTGCTCTGTGAGTAGATGAGGAGGTCGCTTGCTTTCGGTAGAGCGGCACTTGGCTTCGCTTCACCGGGTGGGCTTATTACCCTGGACTTTATTTGAAGGGCCGTAAAGTGCCCCTTCCAGCCGTCCCGCGTCGCGGAGAGGATGCGAGCCCCGCTTCCAGGCTCCCATTTGGCTTCCCAGGACGTGTCCGTTTGTCCACCGGAGGAGCAGCGGCTACTCTGAGGACCCGCTTGCTCTGGGGCCCCCTGTGGATGAGCCCCCTTTCCAAGAGCGCCCCAGGACCCGCCCAGCCCCTTGCCCTGCAGCGTGCACACTAAACTGCCCCAGCTGTGGGCCAGCTGGGAAAATGAGGCCAGCCTGCTAATCGCTCGAGAGTGAGGATTAACCTAACAGGATGTCCTGCAGTCTCCCGGCCTTGCCCCCCTTTTCACCTGGGGGCTGTCCAGGGGAGGGGGTGGATGGCTCTCTCAACGTCCTTTCACCCCCCCCCAGATAACCAGTTTAGGATGTCCATCCTGGAGCGCCTGGAGCAGATGGAGAAGCGCGTGGCTGAGATGGCGGCCTCTGCCAGCAACACCCCCGAGGCCCACCCGCAAGGAGAGAAGCCCCCCGGCCAGGTGAGACGCGGGGCAGGGGCGGGACGGGGCGGGGCAGGGAGGAGGAGGCTGAGCTGGGTGGCGACCGGAGTGGGGGCACCTTGGCTGGCTGCGTCCGCATTCCCTGGACTTGAGGACTTCGCTGTTTGGGTGTTCTCGGGTGTGCGCATGCATTCTGAGCCGTGCCAGGCTTTGGGGGGCAGAAGCCCCTTGATCTGGTCCTGGAGGGCAGGTTCTCCTCTTTGCGTCTTGGGCAGAATCTTCAAAATGGCTCTGATCTCCCTCAGTTGCTCTTGGCCCGGTCGTGCGCCTGCCCCGTGCTGCTGCTCTCCTGGGGCCCCTGCAGGCCTCCCATCTGGGGTCTCCTTGGGCGATGCTCTTCCCGGAGGAAAAAGGGCCGCGCTCCAGCCCCGCCTCTTCACCCCTTTCGCCCTCGAGGCTGGGCAAGGAGCTTGGGGCTTTGGAGGCGGCCTACGCCTGCATGGGTCGGGCCCCTCCAACGCTGCTACTCCCGGGAGAACGCGCCACGGCGGGTTTTGCTCAGGAACAAGAGAAGTGAAGGGAAAAGAGGCACGGAGGGGGCCGTGGTGGTGCCTGCCGGGTGGGGGAGGTTGGACTCGTGGCTCAGCCACAGGGAACGGAAGGGCCTGGGCGGGGGCCTCTCTGGGTCCTGGGAGGGGGTTGCACCACTGTCCCTGGGTTGTGCTCTTATGGGGAGGGCTGGGCCTCTGGGCTTCCGCTGAAATGCTCCTCCCGCTCCCTCGCAGAGCTACGGGTGCAAGGGGAGGGGTGAGGACAGGCAGGGAGGAGTTTTTTAGGCACCCAGATCTCCCCCAGGAAGCTCCCAAAATCAGGCAGTGAGCAAACAGTGTCTGGGATGGAGCTGCCCCCCCCCCCAGTTTCCCTTTGTCACCAGCCCCAGGGGCGATGCAGCAGCAGCCACAGCAGCCGCGTGTA
Source organism: Liasis olivaceus (assembly GCA_030867105.1). Taxonomy (NCBI): domain Eukaryota; kingdom Metazoa; phylum Chordata; class Lepidosauria; order Squamata; family Pythonidae; genus Liasis; species Liasis olivaceus. The sequence goes on along the minus strand of CM061351.1, from coordinate 115,645,902 downwards.
TATTTAGTGTCCCCCCCAGCCCTAGCTCTCGGGTTTCACTGAGATTGGCACCTGTGTGGTCAGCCAGCCCAGCTATTCTGGAGCCTGCGGTGGGAAGATAAGGCCAGGCGGCCTCTGCTTGGGATTAGGGAGGCGGGTGGCATCTGCCCCCCCCCCGGCAGCCTGAATGGCCCAGAATTCTTTCCGTTGAGATCAGCAGGCAGTCGGAGACGGCTGGCCAGAGGGATCTGAGGCAGGGGCGCCGTGTGGCACCTCCGCGGGGCGATCGGAGCTGACCTGCCTAGCAGAGCACGAAGCTCGTGCAGTTCAAGCTGCGTCCTGCAGCCGGAGAGCAGGGGGCCGCAGCCTCCGTCGTCCCCAGTCAGAATGGTCCCGGTGGAGTCAGTCGGTGGGGCCCCTCTTGCGCTGGCACGAGCTGGGAGTCAGAGGGGGGCTCTGCCTACAGTCTGTTGCCACGCGTGAGGTAGGGGGACCGAGGGGTGACGTGATGCTGATTTGGGCAGGGAATGCGGCCCTGGAGTCTTGGGGGACCCTCGGAGAGCTTGCCAGAAGGCAGGTCTGCTGCTGGAGCCGGGGGGGGGGCAGAGGCAGCCCGTCCAGCCTGAGGTCTCCACGCCCTTCCCCCTCTCCCTGTGCCCCAAACTAGGCTGCCTCAGACTCCTTCGAAGACCGCATCGTGGCTCTCTGTGAGAAAATGATGCTCTCGCGATCGTGGCCTCGCTCGGAGACCCTCGTGCACCACGTCAGTTTCCGGGGAATGACCCTCCTGCACCTGGCAGCCGCCCAAGGCTACACCCGCCTCATCGAGACCCTTATTAAGTGGCGGTGAGTTCCCTCTGCCCGGGAGGTCAAGGGCCCTTTGGGGCCTCTTGCCCCAGACGCCCACTGGGCACAGCTGGGCTCTCTGTGGAAGAGCTTCTTTTGCCCACAGATCTGTTCCACGAGGGGCACAAAGCCCATGCTGGCCCCTCCAGGTAGAGCAGTCAGGATAGGAAAGAACTTGCTGTATTGACATCCGGTGGGTCCCGGAAGGAACCCTGCAGCCATCTAGTCTGGCCCCTTTCCGGTCCTGTCCAGCTGGGAAGGTCCCTGAGCAGCTGTCACCTTCCCATGGAGAGATTGTCACGAGGCCTCCCGGGCTTCCCTCTGCCCCAGCAGGGCTGGGTGCCCCCCCACTTCCCTCCACGGCCTTTGGGTACTCAGCATGTAGACCCTCCACCCAGCGTGGCAGGAACCAGGGGCTTTTCTCACCTAACAAGATCCTGGCTTGGACAAACTTGCATCCCAGTTCAGGCCCTTCCTGAGTCCAGCCTGCAAGATCCGAGGGAGCAAAATTTTGCCCCTCTGAAATCGGGGTGTGAAGACCAAAGGGGGCCACGTTGCCACGGCTCTGCTCAAGCATCAGGGCAGGAGTGACCCCCGGTCTGGTTCCCTCAGGAATCTCAGTGCCCAGAACCTGGACTTGGAGCAAGAGGTTGATCCCCTCAACGTTGATCATTTCTCCTGCACCCCCTTGGTGAGTGTCTCGTCAGGGTGTGGAGAACAGAGGGCTGACCCTGTCCGGCCCTTCCAGCGAGAGGGAGCAAGGGTCCGCTCGAGGGCCCTCCCCTCCAGTTCATTGGCGATAGAAGGCCGGTCTCATTCCTGTGCCCCCTCTTGCACCCCCCTTCCTAGATGTGGGCCTGCGCACTCGGACACCTAGAAGCAGCCCAGCTGCTCTATCGGTGGAACAGCCGAGCCCTTGCCATCCCTGACTCTTTGGGCCGCCTCCCGCTTACTGTGGCTCGTTCGCGGGGCCACGTCAAATTGGCCACATGCCTGGAGGAACTGCAGCACCAGGAAGAGGCCCTCCCTGAACCTCTGGAGCCCACGGCGGATGTGCCTGGGGGTCCCGGCAAGGCCTGTGGCGGCCTCCATCACCCCACGGAAGTGCTGCACGTACCCTCTCCGCTCTCGGCCAGTCCAGACACAGGTAGGAGGGCTTCCTGTGGCCAAAAGTCCGTGGCTCCCCGGCCCTCACTTGTGCTGTCCAGCCAGGATGCCTCGCGCCCTGGCGCTTGCGTCTGTGACAATTGGGGGGTGGAATTTGAGATGATTTTCTCTCCCATGGCGTGGTTTCGTAACAAAGATGCTGGAGGATGTTCCCAGCAGGCTGCAGCGATGCTGAGGCTGAGGCGTGAACTGAGCCCTGTGCCTCCCTCTGCCCTACCCCTAGCCTCGTGGGCAGTGGGGCAAGAATTTGGAGCAGCCTGTTTAAAAGCCAGCTGGCAGCTATTGCCCAGGAGAACTGCACTGCCTGGGCTCCCCACTCGCCTGACGATGCCCTGGCTTCCCAGATTTTGGGAGCAGCTGGGTCTCTTCCGCAGGGAGAAGGGCTCTGTGCCTATTTGGAGGGCCCAGCCCTGATGCGCTCTTGCCCCCAGGGCTCAGCACCGCAAGTGGGGTCTCCTCCCCCTCTGAGCGCTCGGAAGGCTCCCTCTCCATCACCTCGGCCTATTCCAGTGGGTCTGCCCTGCGGGAGTCGCCGGCCTACAGCCCCGAAGGCGAGGGCGCCATGGACATCTGCCAGGGTCCAGCACCCGGGAGCATGGAGGGCTGGTACTTGCAGGAAGCTGCCAGCCCGCCTGGCCTCCCCGCCGCCTCCTTCTTTATGAGCTACGGCGAGGGGGGGATCACCGGCCCCCCAGGAGGCCCCGATGTCGAGCTGGAGCCGGAGTTGCTCGCCTTCGGGGAGAACGCCGAGAACGAGGAGCAGCTGCCAGCCACAGACATCCTGCAGGTCCGGCTGCCCGGGGGAGGAGAGTCGCTGGCCCCCTCCCAAAGCGCCCGTTCCCCGGCCGGTCCCAGGGATAACTCCGCAGCCTCCTCGCCCAGCAGCCCCCATGCCTCTGGTGGTGGCCATGCGGGAAAACCTAGTCAGAGCCTTGGGGGTGGCGGGGTCAGGCTCTGGTTGAGCCCCAGCAGTGCAGGGAAATGGTGCCCGGTTCTCCTCCCCCTCCTCCCGGTTTCTGGCTGAAAGGCTCCACTGCCAGACGAGGAGAGTCAGAACTAGAATGGCTTTGGGATGAAACAAATTGATCTGCCCCAGGAATCCGTAGAAAGGGGCAGAGGAGCTTTGGGCAACGCCAGGCCCTTTGGGGACCCAAGGACTGGTTGCCATCTTTCCAGCCCTGCAGGGCACGGGCCAGGTTGTTTGTGGGACCATCGCTCCCCGAGGGTAGCTGCCTGTCCCACCAGACTGGTAGGGTGGGCACGCTCTGGGTGCCTTCCCTTAAAAGCTGTCATCTGGGGGACCTCGGAAGCGCACCTTCTCGGCAGCGGCCCTTGCCCTGCGGAACACCTTCCCCCTGCAGTCCCACGGTGCCCCCCAGCTCTCTGGAGGGGCTCGAGCTGGCTCTTCCCACACGCATTGGGGCAGGGTGAGCCTGTGAGAGGTGGGGCGTGTGGGAGAGTGGGGCCCTGCCCTGGGGCACAGGGACTTATTGTGACGGGTTTGGGATGTTTTGATCGTTTGACGAGCCCCTCGGGGTTGCACTTAGTGATATGGGCGGCTGCATCAGCCTCCAGAAGGAAGGCCTGGGTGGAGCTTCCAGACGCGGGGCGTCCGGCGTCCTGGTGCTGACCCCCCTTTGCTGCCCACCCCTCAGGTGGATGTGATCGCCCTGGCCAAGCAGATCATTGAGGCCACGCCGGAACGCATCAAGCAGGAGGATTTTGGCCCTGCCGAGGCTCCCCTCCGTGAGCGATCCGGGAACGTGGGCCTGAACGAGACCATGTCCTGGCTGGCCAGCTACCTGGAGAACGTGGACCAGCTGCCAAACCTCCCCCAGCGACGGTACGGGGGGCTCCCTTCAGTGGAGGGGCTGCGAGCTTTAGGGAAGAGGGGCTCATCCTGCCTCCCCTCCTGTCTTCCAGTGCCTTGGCTGCCTCTCCCCCCGGTCGGCCCTGCCTCAGCCCCCTGCACACCCCCCTGGGAGACCTGTCCTTCGAGCGCCTCCCTCCGCCCCCCACCACGGCCAGCTGGGCTGAGTTCCTCAATGCCTCGGGCAACAGCAAGATGGAGAACGAGTTCGCCTCGCTGACCCTCTCGGACCATGAGCAGCGGGAACTGTATGAAGCCGCCAAGATCATCCAGACCGCCTTCCGCAAGTACAAGGTGCGTACCAGCATCTCGGGTGGGCAAACCCGTCGGTCCTGCAGGGCTGGGCCCGGGCAAGGCGGCCAAAGCTCCTTTGCGTTGGTAGTTCCTCGCTCTCTGGGTGCGCGTCCCTCTTCTCCTTTCACGCGCAACAGGGCCTGCACTGCTGGGGCTGGCTGAGGCAAGGGGGCTGGAGGCTTGCCCCAGGCTGGGGCTAGGTCCAGGCTGCCCCGAGAGCACCTGTTGGGAGGCGGGGAGAAACCTTGATGGGGGAGTGCAGAGCGAGGGCTGACCCTCCTGGTTGTCTCCAGGGCCGTCGGCTGAAGGAACAGCAGGAACTGGCGGCGGCCGTCATCCAGCGGTGCTACCGGAAGTACAAGCAGGTAGGGCTCCGTTGCGGGCAAGGTCTGTCTCTGGCGAGCAGCCCAGCCGCTCCAAGCCTCTTGGGAGGTTCCCCCCGTACTTGCAAGCACCCCCCTGCCAACTAACCTGCTGTCTCTCTGTCTTACAAGCTCACCTGGATTGCCCTGAAGGTAATGCAGGGAAGTGGGGCTGTTGCGCGGGCGTCCCGGGGGCCACCCTGGCAGGGGAAGGAGTGCGTGGCCAGCCGGAGAAGGCTCTGCAAGCGGAGGAGTCGGGGGCAGCCCCGTCCCCTGAGAAAGAACAGGCTTTGAAATGGAGGGGGCCATCTTCGCTCTGGGGAGGGCTTGCGTGACCCCTGGAAGGGGCCTCTCCACTGCAGCTGGAGGGGGTGCGGGAGGCCACTGGGGAGCCACGTGGAAGGAGCAGAGCCAGATGTTTTGGCTTTGTGGTGTTTTCTTGAAAGGGTGGGGATGGGGCAGGGAACCTCTCCCCATCCTACCCTTACCCCCCTGAGAAGAGCCCCCAGGGCTCCCGAATTGGGACATTTTTGCCAGATTTCAGCAGAGTAACCCTGGGGAGCTCGAGAGCCCCTTGGGGGTGGTGGGCTGTCCACCCTGTGGAGCTGGAAAGACCCTGCGCGCGCGGGCTGGGCAGCCCCTGGGGCCGGCTGCGCCGTTCCCAGCTCCTCCTCTCCTCCCTGGCACAGTACGCGCTCTACAAGAAGATGACGCAAGCGGCCATCTTGATCCAGAGCAAGTTCCGCGGCTACTACGAGCAAAAGAAGTTCCAGCAGAGCCGCCGGGCCGCGGTCCTGATCCAGCAATACTACCGCAGCTACAAGGAGTACGAGAAGCTGAAGCAGGGCCACCGCGCCTCAGCCGCCATGCAGCAGAAGATCAAGTGGGTGCCGGGGGGCTGGGGCAGGGCAGCGGCAGTCTGGGGGCAAGGGGAGTCACCTCACCTGCTCTGCACGGCGGGGGGCTGGAGCAGACCCCGGCCTGGGGCACTCCCTCTTCCACTGAAGCCGGAGCCCTTGCTCTGGCTGCCCGCTAGGACCAGCAAAAGGTTTTCTGTCCCACGGAGGGCAGCAGGATAGTTTTGGTCCGGGGAAGTCACCCCCAGCTAAGCAGAATTGCACCGGGGCCTGGGGCCTGGAATCCCCGTGCAATATCCAGATGTTGGCAGCTCTCCGCAAAGCGAGCCCCTTCCCACCCTCCCCCCGTTTCCTTAGGAAAGGGGACGTGCTCGGATCCACTCGTCCACCTCGATGCCAGAAGTGCTTTTGGGGTGGGTGGAAGGAGAGGGCCGGTAGGAAAAACCAGAACTGGGGTCTGGCAGCTGTTGAAACTGCTTCATATCACAGTTTGGGTGGACTGGCTAATCGGCAAGTTGCAGGTAAGCAGTTGAGAGGGCAGTCCTTTGCGCAAACAGCCCTGTTCTCCCCACAAGCTTTACGTCCGCCCGGTGTATTGTTCAAGCTGCCGTTTGCCAGTCCAAGATGGGCTCTCCCGTCCTCGCTGCTGAGCACCATCGGGGTTGTGTCTGTTTGGCTGCTGACGCTCCCTGACTGTGTCAGAAAACGCGAGACCCTTGTGGGACACCTGCGACTTTGCTCCTGTTCCGAGTCCTCCTTCACAGAAACCCACAATCTCCTGCCCGTGCTGGTAGGCCAATCGTGGCAGGGGGTATGTGGATGCCCACCCTCCCGCTCTTCTCTTCCCTCCTCACCCATGTCCCTGGGCGCGGCGAGTTCATCTTTGCCGCCCTTGAGTTCTTGACTTCCAGAAGTGGAACGCGTGTGCTGTTCTTCTCACATGGGAACACTGTCGTGTTCAGGGCTAGATCAGCTGAACTGGGTTCAAGCAATCTGGCAGGTCAGCCCGCCCGCCCTCCTCCAGCTCTCAGATCAGCTCGGAGCTTATTCTGAGGGTTCAAGAAGGACTGCAAAACTCGGGGAGGCAGAACCCCTTTTTCCCATTGCACTAGGAAGCCGGGTTGTGCGTGCGCAGGCCTCTTTTGGAGGACTGGCGAACTGGCCCTGCCAAGGGGCCGCCTGCCGGAAGCCGCGGGGGCTGCCCCCGCTCCGGCCGCTCAGCCACCTCCTCTTCCCCCGCAGAGGAACCTTCCTGACAAAGAAGCAGGATCAGGCCGCTCGTAAGATCATGCGGTTCTTGCGGCGCTGTCGGCACAGGTACGGCGGAAGGGCAGGGCGGGCAGAGATCGAGGGGGTTCCGTGGTGGCCGAGCAGGGCACAGAAATGCCGAAGAAGCTGCAGGAAGAGTTTGGGGCTTTAGAAAATCCAGATGAGACCCACAGATGAGGGTCTCGGGGACGGGGCTTCTCTCCCTCGCTCGCGCTCTCACCACCACCGCGTCTGCAGACCGTGTGGCGCACGCAGCAGCTCCGCATCGGGGCCAGCTGGCTGCGGACAGGGTGGGCGCTCTACCCGAGGGGTGGAGGGGGGCTCCCGGTCTCTTCGGGGGGGTTCCCACTCCCTTCAGATGTTGCCTTCTCTTGGTCACCCCCAAACAGGATGAAAGAACTCAAGCAGAGGCAGGAGCTGGAGGCACCCCCACAGAAGCGCGGTGTGGCCACTTAGCCGGAAGAGGAGCCACGCAGGAAGAGGCGGAGGAGAGTCTGAACCCCAGCTGAGCCCCTGAAGGACTGGGAGGCTGGGGGGACGGCCATGGGCCTCCCCCCGGGAAGGACTGTGCAACAGAGCCGCCCAGGTGAGGGCAGAGGCTCTCCGGGCTGGACCCCCAGACCTTGGGCCCTCAGCTGCATCACTGGAGCCCCCCAGCAAGCTTGTCTTCAGTCTGTGCCAAGGTGTCCTCTGCTACGCATGGGCCTTTCCAGGGGTCAGAGGAGGCTGCTGGGGACAGGGTACCCCGGGCTCTGTAAGGAGGGAGGGAGGGACTCCTGGGGGCCCCACTGCCTTCACGTCAGCTTTTTGGAGGACCTGCAGCTGCCCTTGCTCACAAGGGGCCGTGTGGAAGGCGGCCTCCTGCTCCTGCAATGCACTTTTGACCCCCCCTTTCCTTCTCCTCCCACCTCCCTTTCCACAAACTGTCAGGCTGGGATGGAGGGTCCCTCCCCGTCCAGCTGCCCTCCTGCCCGCTTCCCCAAGCTTCCTGTGCATACTTGTATGATATGGGCAAAAGAAGGCAAGGTTGGCATCTATTTAATCTGAAGGCATCTTACCCTCGTGCGGGCAGGGGTGGCGGCAGGGGACTGGGGAGAAAGACGCATGGATTTTAATTCTGGAGCCCCCCTCGGCATCTCCTTTGTGTATTTTAGCCCAGCCTGTGGATGTCATTCCCCTCCATCTGTCACATGCCTACAGTTTTGCATGACTGGTTGGTTTGTACAAATTTACATTAAACTGCGAGAAAATCACCAGTGTAAACTCCTTGCGAGAGTATTGAATGGGCGCCTGCCCACAGCAGAACGGGTGGGGGGAGGCCCTGGAGCTTCTTGCTGGGGGAACAGGCTGCAGACCCCTGGGCCATCAGGGATGGGAAGGAGCGGCGGCGGGTGTCTCAGCGTGGGCAAAGAAAAATTCGCCAGCTCGCTTGCCCACTATATGTTCCGGATTAACGGAAGGGAGAGCACAGGCTGGCTCTGACAGAAGAGACCCTCTGAGGAAGTGGGGGGCAGAGACTGGGGAGGGGGGATTCGCTGCAGGCCAGACTTTGGCCCACTGGCTTCAATTGTGCCCCCACCCTCCTTGGCCAGCCAGGCGCCATTCCCAGCGTGCCAGTTGTGCCCTTTGTACTTCAAGGGCACCAGGCTGAGGAAGGCGGCAGGGGTCCTCCGGGGTCCTCCTCGGCCTGCTGGCCCACTGCCTGCCGTGGTATCGGCTCTCCTCCTCCGGCCCTCTGCAGGCCTGTCCAGCTGTTTCAGCGCCAGCCACTGCCCGAAGCCCAGCCCCCTTCCTTTTCAGTGGGTCACGTGGGTCTCCGTCTCTGCCGGTCAGGCCCGAGCATGGCTGGACAGACTCCCAGGGACCCCCGACACGAGGGGAGCGTCTGTGCCCGAGGCCCCTTCAGCCCAAGCCTTGGGCACAGGGAGTGCGAGGAGGGGGCCCAGCAGGCCCTAGAGGGCAGGAGGAGAGGCGGGAGGCTTCCTTCTGCCGCTGCCCACGGAGGCTCCCGGGGGACGGGGCGGGGGGCTGTTGTGGGGCAAAGGGGTCTTTTGGGCAGGCCCCCACTGGGCAGTAACGGAGGGGGCTGAGGCTGGCGAGGGGCTGACCAGGAGGAGTCTTGCCTGGCTAAATTTGCCACCTGCTCCGCAACAGGAGGGGCTTGGAAGGGCGGTGGGGTTGTAAGTGCCCCCACGGGGGCATCTGGGCCTCCCAGGCTGAGTTCTGCGAACCGCATGCCCTCGTGCCAGCCTTCCTCGGGTGGGCCAGATCTCAGACCCTGGCCGGGGGGATCTCACACCCTCTCAGGGAGTCCGAAATGCTTGCTGCCACACGCCTGCAGGGAGCAGCGAGGGGCCTAATGTGTTGTGGGAACCGCTCAGGAAGGTTAACCGGTGCGGCTGGCTGGCTGGCTCCAAGGGGTTAAATTAGCTGCGAACAGCCCAGGCTTGCGCGCGTTTACATTTACCCCACCCGGGGGGATTAGTAAACGTTAAATCGAGCGGCTTGCATAATTGACCTCCGGGGAACAAGCTGGCGTGAAGGCGTGGCCAGAAGGTGAAGCCTCTCCCGCCTCCCCCTCGCTGCCAGGGCCAGGGGCTGGCCAATGGGGAAGGGGCTAGTGATGTCATGACGCCTTGCCAGAACCCTCCTGAGCAAGAGCTCATGGGATACTAAGCGCCTCCTGGGGAAAAGGGGCGGAGCTCCTTCGGGAGGAGGCGGGAGCTGCCTGCGCTGCGCTGCGCTGCGCTGCGCTGCGCTGCGCTGCGCTGCGCTGCCTTAGGGGCTGCCCGGTTGAAGCGTCGCTGAGAAGGGGACTAACCCGAGATTAACGGAGCCATGTTTCCCTCCACCTGTTTCTTGGTTTGCACGACCCACCGAGTCCCGGCCGGCGGGCGGGTCAGCCCACCACGCGCGGCTGACATCTGACGGGGCTCGGGTGTCCTGCAGCCTCAGCCCAGCGGGGGCGGACTGGGCGACACGCCTCGGCGGCTGCCGTCCGGGCGGCGGCTGCCTGACGAGGGGCGCCGGGCCCCGCGAGGCGCAGCCACGCCGGAGCAGAGCCAGCCTCGGGCCGCCTGCGCCCCGGGCGTCGCCTGCGGTTCAGCGCGCCCCTTGACCGGAGGGCCGGATTAAGCCGGGTAAATGTGGAACACAAGCAGAACCGCCGCAGGAGAAGTCGGCTTGAGTCCGGCCCCGTGCGAGGCTGCCTCGGCCCGGCGGCGCATCTGCGCGAGGTGCTGCGCGCTAAACTACCCGAAGGCGCCACGCCGCGCGCAGCCCGGCACGTTGTGGGAATGGGGCGGGGCGGGGGGACAGCCAAGGGGGCGTGTGGCCGGCGGAGGCGCCTGCAGGTTAGGGGTGCTGCGCGCCGGACCGCTTTCCGAGGCTGCCAGGGGCTCCGCCGGGTCCAGCCCGCCGCCGTCGGGCGCAGGAGAAGCGCCTTGGGTTCCTTCGCCGGCAGAAGCGGAGAAGCGCGTCCCTCCAGCCGAGCGCAGAAGAGCCCGGGACGACGGGCGACCGCTCACCCAGCGCCGCCCGGCGGGCTCGTTGCGGCCGGGTCCGAGGGCGGCTCCCTTCCGGCGTCGCGCTTCGCGGGAGGATCCGGGAGCGGTTGGGTCGCAGCCGCCGTGGCCCGGGTCCGGCAGGCGGAGGGCAGCGCCGCCGCCCCCCTTCGCGCCGCGCTTGGAAGCGGCAGGGGGCCCGGGCGGCCGGGCCCGGGGGGCGCGCGCCGACGTGGAGCTGCCCGCGGGCTTTGGTGTCGCTGCGCGGGGGCCGCGGCGGCGAACTTCAGGGGCTCCGTTCCGACTCTCGCGGCGGTTGGGCGCGCTTGCTCCGTCCTGCCCGAACCGCGCAAGAGAAAGCAGGTTGGCGCTGCGGGCAGGCGGGCCGGGCCGGGCCGGGCCGGGCCGGGCCGGGCCGGGCCGGGGCTGCAAGGGCGCTTCCGCGCTTGGGAAGGGTGGGAGGCGGCAGCCGGGGAGAGGACGTCTGGGGGCCGTGCCCAGGTTATTCTGAAGAGCTGCAACTGGGGAGGGGTCCAGAGTAAGCAGTTTTGAGGATACCTGGGGGGGGATCTCAAATGCGGGGGCATTTCCCTAAGCCACAACGCTCCAAGGAAGGCAGTTGGGCCTTCCCTGCGGGGCTGTAAACAACCCCCGCCCCTGCCTCAGTCCAGGGCAGCACCCCTCTCTCAAGGGAAGAGTCATGGGGCTGAGAGGGGCTGCCAGAAAGATGTGAAAGAGGGGTCCACAATGGGACCCGCCTGGTGCGGCCGAGACCCGGGGCCAGAGGGTCAGGGGAAACCCAGAGTTGGCCTGGGGGACTCCCTGCCCCTGGGCTGTAGCTGGCAGGAGGAGTGTGCCCACTTCCGGAGGACAAAGCCATCGGTGCAGCTGCCGGTCATGATGGCAACAGACGCTCTCCCCATGCCCCAGGAGTGTGTTTCTGGGGGACCCAAGGGAAGGGGGTTGCTATGCTCAGGCTCTGCTGCTTCATGGGGGGGGGCAGAGGGACCCAGCTTCCAAGCTGTTCCTTTCCCCCACCTTGGGAAGGGCCCTAGGAGAGCCTTTCGGGAGCCTGGTGAGAAGCCAGCGGGGCCCAAGTGTGGCTAGCGCTAATTAAAACGTAGGTAAGGTCACGCTACCAGCAGGGCGTTATATTTTTCAACCGCTCTATCTTCGAAAGCAGCCCAGGACAGTCTAAAAAAAGGAAAATTAATCTTCAGTAAAAATAATTGCATTCAAAAAATTAATCAAGCCATCTCTTCTAGAGGAGCAAATATGCAACAAAGTGTGTGCGCCAACCAGTGTTATTTCTCCTTTCACCAGAGCGATCCAGGGGCTGCTCTGTGTTTCTCCAGCTCCTGTGGGAACTCTGTTTCTGTACCACCGCAAACTTGCCCAGGTGGGTAATGACTTGTGCTTTCCTGGGGGCAAAGTTGGTGTGTGTGTGTGTGTGTGTGTGTGAGTGAGAAAAAGCAGGCTGGCTTATGGCTGGCTTGATTTCTTGACTGGGTGCTGTCGCTTCCCACAAGGGATCCTGGCCTCACAGAAGGAAAGGTCCCAACCCTCCCTGGATGCTGCCCTGGCTCCGCTAGTTGGCCTGGGAGGGGCATGCAGCAAGGGACACCCCCCCAGCATGCTGAGCCCTCCTTCCTGCACGGAGTGCCCCCCCGCCACCACCTTGCCCTCAAGAGTGCTCCCCCCACTCCAGACAAGTTGCTCTTTGCAGCAAACTGGGGGACTCCCGGGGGGCTCCGTCAGCTGCCTTCCTGCGGCTCTTCTGCAGGGCTTGCACAAATGTTTGATGACTCAGACCCTTGGCGTGAACTCTGGGGCATGGGAGAGGAGGAGGAGGACCCCGGTGCAGCAGGAGAGCCCTCAGCCCAGGCGAAGGGCCCAAATCGGGCCGGAAGGAAGCTGCAGTGGCGGAGTTTGGGAGCGGGTGAGTGGGCTCAGGGCAGAACGGGGGTCTGTGGCCTGGAAGTGCCCTGAGGCAGGGACTAGGTTGCTCCAGGGTGGAGCTCACGGCCAGCACCGATCAAGGGGAGGACCCCCGAGAGGGTGGGAGGATGCCAGGAGAAAGCGGGTGCATAGACCATGATTGGGAGCTTTGGCGTGCCAGCGGTGCTTCCGGAGGCATGGCCCCAGTGAGTGCACTGGACGTAGTGGGAGAGGGAGTCCTGCCACGCAGAGGGTGGGGCTCCAGGAATCGCCATCCTCTCTGCCAGGGCGCTTGGGGTTGTTGACAGGGTTCTTGTTTTGGGAAGGAATCAAGGGGGATCCCCACGCAAGCTGCCTTGAGCTCCTGGAGAAACATCAGGTTGCCAGTTTGTATGCTGGGGCTTACGATCCCCGCAAGCAGCTTGGGAAAGGTGCTGCCCCATGAAGCTGTAACCGTCTGCTTGCCTTGGTAGGGTCTGGAAGTCACGGTGGCCCCCCAGTGAGGTGGCCCTGGGGAGCAGAAGCCCTGCCACGGGGAGAGGGCCCTTCCTCCGGCACCTGGAGCACAGAAGCCGTTTGCTCGCGGATTTGGCCGGGCCCAGAGGTATCCTCCAGGGAAGCTGTGCTGGGGTGTGTGGGGTGGAAGGAGGGGGCCCCTGCACCCCGGGTTCTCAGTGGGTAGCCCTGAGAAGGGGAAGGCCCTCTGCTCGTGGGCTGATTGCTTCATATAGCTGCTGGTTGGTGGGCTGTGCTGAAGCCTTCTGCTTTTGCTCCTGTATGTTGCCTCCTCTGTTGGGGGGGTGCATGGGGGGGGTGAGAGAGCGAGAGAGTCCTCCGGAGCTCCTTGGCTTGAAGGCACGTGTGGCTTCTGGCCCCCAACCACCAGGTTCTCAGAGGCTCTTGAGCTGCAGAAAACTGGGCCCAGCCCCTTCTGGCCAGCCTCCCACTGCAGTCCCAAGCCTGTGGGGCCGGCCAGAACCCCCCCGGCCTGACCAGGGCCTGGTTGGTGCTTCAGGCCTCCTGGGGCTCCTCCCGGATGCTCTGCCACCCATCCTTCCAGTCCTTCTACTCCGCCGTCTCCAGCTACAGCCACTGCTCCCGGCCCACTCCTCCGGGAGGTCCAGCATCCTCCTTGGCACCCGAACCCAAGACAGGTGAGCTGCAGGGCGGGAGGGGGAGGGACTCTGGGGACGGGCAGCTGTCCGGCGGCTCCAGACCTGAGGAAGCTACGGGGGTCCTCCTGGTGTGATGGAGGTGGGAATTTGGCCTGGTGGGAGCGGGGCACAGCTTGCAGTGGCCTTGCCCATCCCTTGAGCCCCGGGACGGGTGGTTCTGTTGACACGTGCTGGGGTGGGTGGCTGGGGGAGGCTGGGGAAGAGCAGCTGACCTATGGAAATCCCTTTCTCCAGATCGGTTCTTTGTGAAACAAATGATTTGGGCCTTCAGTAGGGGAGGTGTGGGGGGCTTTCTTCTGCTGGGAGGGGCAGGACGGGGATCCCAGGGCGTTTTCCTCCTGCCCTCTGAGGCACAGTTTTTCAAACTGGGAGACTTTAAGAGGTGTGGACTTCAACACTCAGAAATCCCCAGCCAGCATGTCGAAGTCCACACCTCTTAAAGTCACCCAGTTTGAAAAACCCTGTTCTAAGGCGTCCTCCTCCTGCCAGGCCCCCTGCCCTTCCTGGACTGCAGCAGCTTCTTCTACACAGACCCCGCCATGCCCCCTGGACACCGGATCTACAACTGGCTGTCCTGCTCCTCTCTGGAAGTAAGTCCCACGTTACCTGGCCTGGAGGGTGGCAGCAAAGGGGGCCAAGGAAGACATTGACTGTATGGGAATATTGGTGGTGGGTGGGGAGGGGCGCCCCTGAGGCTCTGGGGCAGGGAGAGCAGCGTCTGCTTCTCTGGGGTGCTCCACGCCCACTCCGGCGCAGAATGCCCGACTCCCGATGAGCCTGCCTGGCGTGAAGGAAGGTCTGCAGGTGCCGCCGCTCCCTCCAGGTGCCCCTTCCCTGCTTTCTCCCTCTCTCGCTCTCACCCAGGTGCTCCACTGCCTGCAACTCGACACCCCGGCCCCCATCATGGCCCTCCGTGAGATTCCTCCTGCTCCTGGCCCTTGCACCAGGAGGCGGTGGCTCTCCAGCCAGGAGCTGAAGGCCGTCTCTGCCCTCCTGGAGCTGCCGGCAGCACAAAACCCTCCCCGTGCCCACAGCAGGGCTGAGCAGGGGGACCTTTGAGAGCCTCCGGGGCCGCCTTGCCTGCGTTCAGCCCTGTGCCAGTGCCATTCTTGGTGGCGGCAAGGGGGTGCCCATTAACCCCCAGGCCCCAGAAGCGCCCTCCAAGGTGGCCACAACGGCAAGAGATTTAAGCCGGATGAGGCTGCAGATGAAACTCTGAAGACCCGGGAGGGCTTCTGCCTGCTGCTGCTAGAAGGGATGGGGCTAAAGGGACACACACACGCACACACCCCAGTGCTGTCCTGTTCTGTATTCTTTGATTTTATCCAGAGGTCCCAGCCCTCGTCTCGGCCTTTGCAGCCAGAATAAAGTTCTGCTCAGCCGCATCCCTCCAGCTCTCTGCCTCCTCCTGGGAGGACTGGGCAGGCCGCTCTGATCTGCCCAGCAGCCGGGAGGAGCACGGGGCAAGCCTCCTCCCTGCCAGTGGCGGGGCCCTGCAGAGGCCAGACCCAGTTGCAGCCGCTCTGGTCCACCCGTTCTCAGCTTTGTGGGGCCCTTCCCCCCACTTCCTCCCCAGCCCTATCCCCCTTGGCCCCACCACAAATTCAGGAGCGTTTTAACCCTTAGGAAGCCCCACAGGTGCCTGGGAATTGGGGCGTGGAGCCCCAGGGGTTAATTCCCAGGAGGGAGGGGCAGCCTGCCTGTCTGCCTCCCCTGCCCCCTAGCAGCCCCCCTGCTGCTCCAAATTCCCCTGCAAAAGCGGCTCCCCCCTTAAAGCCACAAGTTCCCCAAGTGAGGGAGGGGGAAGGAAGCCTCCTTGCAAACCCACATTGCACTGCCTTTGACAAACAGGCTCCTCCCTTTTGCCCCGAAGCACTCGGCCCCCATCACTGACCCCTCGCTTGCTGGAGCGCACCCGTGATGCTGGGGCTGTGTCCCCTCCCAAAGCGGCTGCCGTTGGAGTGTGCTGGGGGGGGCGTGGCGGAGGCGAGCAAGGCCGCAGGATCCAGCCCCCTTTGGGCAGGGTGGGGGGAGGAAACGCCACAGGGCAAACGGTGCCTGAGGGGCTCTTTATTCCAGCTTGCCCCAAGATTATGTCCCTCTGCGGCTCCTCCGCCGCCTCTCCAGCCGGTGCAGGTGGCGCCAGGTTTTCTCCATCACGGCGTCCAACAGGTGCAGCGCTTCCATCAAGGCAGCTTCTTCCGGATCTCCTCGCCGGGATGACGCCTCCGCCTTTCCTCGCTTCTGAGGAAGAAGAGGGGCTGTGGCTGAGGAAGGCCACCATGGGTCTAAGGGTGCTTGGGTCACTCGCTTCCCTGCCCTTTGGAGCTGCCCCCCCCCGAGATCTATACAGCCCTTGCTTTGCCTGCCCCCAAGTGCTCCTTAAACTGGTTCCCCCCCTCCAGTTTCAGTGAGGATTTTGGGGGCAGGACCCCTTTGGGATGGGCACGTGTAATGCAGAAATGTGTTCCTCTTTTCCATCAGGCGATTTATATGCTGCTCTTCGCTTTGTAAAGGCAGCCAGGGTTGTTTCTGGGTGGGGCAGCCCAGAAATTTGACTGACAGACAGACAGACAGACAGGAAAATGGAGGTGGGAGAAGGCCACGAGGCAGCGGGTTCCGCCAGCCTGCTCTGCTCCGGAAGCGGCATGGCCGAGAGCGAGGCCACCCCTCGTGCCAAGGATTCAGCTTCCAAGGAGAGGGGCAGACACTTTGTGGAGCCCCTTAGGGTGTCCCACCCACACAAGGTTGCTCAGGCCTCCTTTCCCCCATTTCGAGGGTTCAGGGGCTCCTCCAGCCCCCTGGGGGTCTTGCTGCACGACAGGCACAGGCAATGGAAGGCTGTGGCTGGGGGCCCTGGTCTTGTTCCTGGTCCTGGTCTGACCTCCCCGCACAGGACTTCCAGGCCTGGACAATGCTGGTGTGGAGTTCTGGGCTGCCCAATGGGTGCCGTGGGGGCGGAGGGCATGCTGCCCTCGTTCTCCCCGCCGTTGGGCCTCACCTGCTGGGCTCGAAGAAATTGTTGGAGGAACAGACCAATGGAGGAGACAGCGATCACCACCAACATGCTGATGACCACCCAGTAGCTGTACCAGAGCAGCGCCTGGGCATTGAGGGTAAAGCCCGCGGGCATCTGGGAGCCATCGAGAGTCTTCCCAAAGGGGGCCTCCAGACCCCCATAGTACCAGCCGGGTCGCTGCGACCAGCCGAGGTGCCACAGAGTGCAGTTCATCAGGAGCCCCACGGCCCACCCTGCCACCCGCCCCATTGGTGTCTGCGCACAGAGCCTCGGGCGGCTGTTCCAAGCCGCGTTCCAGAACCCCCCGGCCTGGTTGCCGGGCAACGAGGGAGGCGGCCCCTCCATCTAATGGGGTTCCTCGCGCTCCGCACGTGGCCCAAGACCATGTTGCTCCTTCGGCCAGTGCGTTCATAGAAGAGCGGGCATGCAGACACAGCGAGACGCTGGGGAGCGCAGCCGGCTGGTCGGGCTCCAGGTTCACGCGGGCTGTGAACCCCTCGGCGGCTTTACCACCCTGGCTTTACAAAGCATGATTTAACATCCTGTGGCTGGCTTCACCTGTTCCCGCTAAGCCATTTGTTGCTTGACACCCCCCAGCCACGCCGGTTTGTAAGCTTTAGTCTGTGGCTTCTGCAGAAAGCAAAGGTGAGCTCTGTTGTTCCTGGAATCACCTGGTGAACTTTGTAGCGTGAATTGCAGGCTCCAGACGTCCTCCCCGCCCCGTCTCCGAGTGAGTTTTGTAGTTGCAAGGGGGGGGAGCAGATCAAGCTCCCCCGGAGGAAGAAAAGGGGCATTTCCTCCATGATTGGGGGAGCCCAGCTGAAGCTCCGTTGCCCAGAGGAGCACGCACCGGGGCCAGCCCAACTCTGCTCCGAGGCTGTTTGTGGGCACTTACTCCACCATCCCGGGGTCTGCAGGTCTTGCGAACTTGTCCCCTGGGGCAGAGGCAGAGCAGCCTGCCTTCTCTCCCCCCTCCAGGGAGAGGGTGCCGTGGGGGTGCAATAGACCACACACACGGCCCTTGACGGGGGAGTTGGGGCCGCCCCGTCCAGAGGCTCTGAGCGCCGGCCTGGCGCAGACCCACCCAAAAGGCAGGGGGTGGTGAGCGCCATAATAGGCAATGGTGGTCCTGGCGGAGTCAGAAGAGGCCCACACCACTTGAGTGCCAAAGGCAGCTGCCCTCGGCAGGCTCAGCAGCGCAGGGCCTACCCAGCCCTTCCCCTGAAGGGGACAGATCCCCAGGCCCTTGGAAGACACGGGAACCCCTTTGCAGGAAGACTGTGGACGCCTCCCTGAAAGCCTTCGGCCCCTCCATCTTTGGGAGCAAATGCTCAGTTCCCCCCCAGGGCCATCGGGAGCATTTTGTGGGTGTTCCTTGGCTGCCAGAGCCAGCTGCCATGCCCATTGGGGCAGCAGGCCTTTGCCTCTGCAGAGCTATCTTGCCTGCACATCCCCCCCCCCCCCAATCATCATGCCCATCAGAAATCCACAGATCTTGTCCCAGGTCATTTGCCCTGGTCCCTCGCCAGTCCTCAAAGAGGGAAGGGTGCTATTGGCCAGATCTTGCCCCCAAGCAGCTCTTCGCTTTCTTGCCCCGGGAGCTGCATCAGAGAGCAAGGGCTGCCAGCCCCTTCATTTGCCTCCTGGGTGCCCTTCCCTGGTTCTGCTTTGGGTTCTCGATGTTTTTCAGCCCCCACCCCACCGCTGTATGCCTTCCTGGCTCATCAGGCCTGGAATTGGGGGGGGGGGGCCTCAGGGTCTGCTAAGCTGCTCCTTTCTACCACTGGCTCCCCCCATCTGAAGATAATGCTCCTGGGATCTTCCCTCCTCAGCACAGATGTGCACACTCACATGTGTGCAGCTCCCTGCTTCTGCAATTAGTCCCTTGTAATGTACAGCCATCAGTTGACCGCACACCTTGCTCCAGCACCCGTTGCAAAGCGAAGGGGCTCCCTGTTTGAGGGAGGGCCTCAGCAGGACTTTAAAGTCTCGCAAGCGTTCCAGGCAGATTCTGCACTCCGGCAAGGCCCTGAGCAGCGCAGAAGCTCTAGGTCCAAGCTGAGCCCAGCTGCTTGTCTGGTGGGCTCCCAGTGGTCAAGGAGGGTCTGCACGGAGGGACGAGGCCCTTTTATCCAGTTTGCGGGGCAGTTGGGGGCAACCTCAAGACTCCAAAGCAAAACAGCCTTTTTCCTCCATACTTAAAAACTTTATTTCCAAAGGCCAGAGAGTGGGCACAGAACAAAGAATGGTTCCTCTGGCCAGCCCAGGACAATGGGGGTCTGTGCAAGGGGGGCTCTGCACCCACCAAATACCCCCAGTGGCAGCTGGTGGGGCCAGGCCTGTGCAAAATGCAGCAGCAGCAGCAGCAAAAGAGGGAGAGAGCCCCTGGCCTTGCAGGGGAAGGCTGGGGGGAGGATGAACGCAGGCACTCGACTCAGCTGGAGGGTGAGGTTACAAGTCCAAGGGGCACGGGGGTCCCACAGCATGAGGCTACGGCTACTTTCAGATGCTCATAGAGGTGAATCCATTCCTTTCTGTCATTCCGGGCAAGGGTTTTGGGGTCATTGTCCTCTTGCCATACGTATACCCCAAAGCACAGGGCCAGAACTACCCCCCTCCCTCCCCCCAAGCTCATCTTTGGTATACACGAGGCACAGGAACAGCATCGTTGGAGTCTTCTGCAGGGAAGGGGCAGAAGCCCCTCCCCAAAGCACTTAGCATCTGCATACAGCCTGGGACTCGCAGGGTGGGGGGCGGGGGGGCAGCAGAAAAATGGAAACAGAAAAAAGACAGTTGTTCCAGCCCAGAAGGGGGACGGAGAAGAGGCGATCTGGTGCCAAACTACCACGGAGCTCCCAGAAGGTCAGAGGTCTAGAAGAAGAAGAACCAAAGGTGAGTGGGCTCAGACGGAGACCCTCCCACCCAGGAAAATTGGAATTACCGGCACAGACCCCTGGAGACCCTACCCCAGTTGTGGAAATGCAGAGACGGACAAGACCCCGGGGTGGCCAGGCAGAGTGAGCCGGGCCCTAGAGAGGCACCCCCACTGAAACGCACAGCGCTCCTGAGAGCAAAGGACGGCTGGCCGGTGGAGAAAAGCGGAAGCCCCATGGGGTCTCCTCTCGTCCTCTCTCTCCCCCCGCCTTGGTGCCCCAATAATATAAATCGGGACACATCCAGAGCACTGCATCGAGTGCCTACAATTGGCCGGTTGCCGCTGCATAAGGAAAGAAAAGAGGGCCTGGCCCCCACCTGCCCCACAGAAGCAGCTCCCACCCCCTCTGAAAGCACAGGGGCTACGGGAAAACACCAGAAGCATGCCCTCGGGCAGCATCCGTTTCAGGTGCCTGTTGCTGGCCACAGGCTTCCCCGCCTGGCCCGACTCAGAACAGCCAGAAGGGCAGTGTAAGAACTGGTTTTCCCATAAAAGTGAAAACAGGCTGCCTGGAATTCCTGAGAACCGAGTAAACCCGCCAAAGTGACGTGGGGAGAAGGAGACCCAGCCCCAGCTTCACCCACCAGCCGTCCCCTCGGCCGAAAACCCAGCAGTCCTCAAGGTGGCCATGTGAGCTGAGACCCCTGGGGGAAAGTGCCCCGCCGTGGGGGCTCAGCGAAAGAGAAGAGGCCTTGCTGCGGCTCAGCCCCCAATTTGGAAGCAGGTTGCAGGCTGCAAGGGGAGGAAAAGCGCCTGGCTGGGAGGGGCATGCCAGAGGCTTGCCAACGGAGGCCTGGGCGCAAGGAGGAACAAGAGGAGCCACTGCGCCCGTGCTCCTCCTTTCCAGCCAGAGGCTGAGTGGAGAGCAAGCAGCTGGGTCTCCTCAACGGCCAACCTGTGGGGGGGGCTCAGTGCCCAAAGCCCAGGGCAGCATGGAGGGTATTCAGCGAACACAGCCTGCTGCCCACAAGGCCCAGCAACATGCCACCGCTCAGCCATGCCAGCCCAAGCCAGCCCTGCGGGCTCCCTTACCTGGAGGCCCTTTGGGGCTTGCCTCCAACCCCTGGAGCTCCCCCAGGCGGTGGAAGTCAATGCTGGCGTAGGCATGGGGGGCTCCCAGCTGGCAGGGGCTGGCAGATGGGCGCAAAGTGAGGGCGAGCTCCGGAGCAGCCTCCCTGGCCAGGTCGAGGGCAATGTAGTTCAGGCCACTCTCCCTCAGGGCCTCGTCCGGCGGGAGGGCGTTCCTTTCGGCCTCGCAGCAGCAGCTTGCTTTTTCTTGTGGGCCGGCTCGGAGGCCAGGCCCCAGCTCCACCAAGCTGTCAGGTGCTGCCGCCCAGCTGGAGTCCACTGGCATTGCTTGGAGCGCCACATTGACGTAGTCAGCTCCAGAGTGGTACGCAACGGCGGTGGAGCTCCCGGGCAGGTCGGGAAACAGGCTGAGGGGATAGCGAGAGGCGGCCGTGGCGTCTTCCAGGCTCTCCGAGCTGGTGGACGAGGAGCAGGAGAGGCGCCGGGGGCCAGCGGTGCGCCAGGGGGGCGTGGGGCCATGCTTGTAGGAGTGTGGCAGGGAGAAGAGCGGAGCGTGGCCCGGGAGGGGCAGCAGCAGGCCATACTCAGGCGGGACGTCAGAGGCAACCTGCCCGGCTGGGGACATGTTCATGTACTCGCCCGCCAGAGACTTGCTCTCCCTGCCCCCTGCAGGCCATTGGCCCGTCCCATCTGGCGAACAGCTCCTGCTGGGGGACATCAGCATGTAGCCCCCACTTTCCCGGGGGGGAGAGACACTGCCAGGGGTCATCGGGACGTAGTCTTGGTCCTCGGGTCCTGTGGCCACGCCCGGCAGCATCGCCATGTACCCGGGGTCAGCGCCGTGAAGGTTGAGCCCTTCTGGGTAGCTTGCTGAAACCGCGGGGGGCTTGGCCCCCTGCCTTCGACACAGCAGACCGGGGGGGCCTTTGCTCAGGGCCAGCGGGGGCAGAGATGCCCGCTTGCTGGACACGCCTCCCGACGGCCACTTGAGCAGGCAGGACCCATCGGGGGAGGCCTGCTGGCCCATGCTGATGTAGTCCAGCTCCCCGTCCACCACCATGGAGCTCAGGGGGTCGGGCGTGCCAGGGGGCCTCAGCTCCCCCGGGCTGGAGCCACCTTCGTCGGATGACAAGGCGCTGTAGTCGCTCAAGGAGTCTGGCTTCCGGGCTCCCAGCTCCTGCCCCGAGGCCGCAGGGCGCCGGCCCAAGGAGGGCGTCCCCTCGGGGCGGCTCCTCCACGGGAAGGCCCCTTGGCCAGGGGGCGGGTTGCTCCGGTGCTGCTGGCGCAGGGGCACCGAGATGGGCGTGGAAGCCAGCGTCTGGCTGCGGCTGCGGCCCCGGAACTCCTCGCTGAGGGCCTTCATGGCCTCCAGGATGGTCTCGTGCATGTTCTGGGCCACCACCAGGTCCTCCACCTGCATCCAGAGCTCCCCGGGCCCCGTGGCGGCCGAGCGGCCCACCTCCATGAAGAAGTAGTTCTCCGAGTGGCCGCAGCGGCGGATGTTCAGGAGCTGCAGGACCACGGCGGCCTCGTCCGAGTTCAGCTTCACGAGGTTGACTGTCTTCTCAGTCAGGCACAGGAGGTAGACCCCGGCCAGGTTCCTGGTGTGCCCCAAACCTCTGGGGCGGAGGCTGACCTGCCACACTTCTTTGAAGGCCGGGCCAGACCAGGCAGCCCCACGGTCCCCCTCCAGGGGCGCTGTTCCTACGAGGGAGGAAGGGGCTTTTGACACAAGGACGAGATGCAGCCCAAGGTCGAGGGGCATCGGGGGGTGGGGGCTAAGAAGGGGGGGGTCCCTCCTAGGCTGGGAGAAGAGCACCCACGTCTTCCCCGTTGGAGATGATGCTCCTGGCCAACCCACGGGGACCCAGCCTCCCTCCCCGTGGCTGCACAAGAAAGCATGGGGACATGAAGACCCAGGCAGGATCTGGCCCTCGATCCGAGCTGAGCTGAGCTGAGCTGAAGCAGGCTGCGCGCCTTGTCCAGGGGAAGAGAGGAGCGATGCCCGGGGGCGTAAAGGTCAGGCAAGAGGAGGCCCGGCTCCCCCCAGCAGGCTGTCCCTTCCCATCACCTGGGAGCGTTGCCAGGGAGACGTCAGGGCTGGATCTCCCAGGAAGGGGACGCTGCCTGGCAATGGACGGAGCAAATGCGGCCGGCCTCGGTGGTGGCCAAAGACTTCCGGGAACCAGCAGGGCAGAGGAGAGCTGGAATGAGGCCCCGAGGCTGGCCCTGGGGCAAGGGTCAGCCGGATCGTCTCCCCCCATCTGGGAGTGGCCAGGAGGCTCTCCCGCTGACCAGCTCAGCCCTGCTCCTCCCCCAGGAACGGAACACTCTGTACGGAGCCCTACCGGTGAGCTCCGCCTGTCTGCACGTGTACAGTGCACACACGCGCAGCATGCCAGCAAGAGGGCTGGGGTGGAGGTGGTGTGGATGGCTGCCAGCCAGGGAGCCAAGTGGAAGCTGGAGCCAGCCGAGACAGGCCTCCCAGCTTGGTCCCCAGCAGCAGCCCATCCTCCCCGGAGCAAAGTCCGGGGCCTGCCCACGCCTCCCTGCAGCCTGCCTGCCACTGGCAGCCAACAGCCCTGGTCCCCTTCCAAGCTTGGTCACGGAAGCTGTGCCAGTTCTTCCGCGGGGCACCCCGAGCCTTGGTGACAGAGCATGGCAGGGACTCGGGCACAGAGCCAAGACACCCAAAGTCCGGGAAGAGACCTTTGCTCTCCTGCCTCCTGGTGCTGAGCAGCCCTGCGCTCCACGGAGGCTTCCCCAGAGGTCGCTGCGCAGAGGCCGTGGCCTGGTCCCCCACCCAACCCCACCACCCACTGCAGGCAAAGAGAAAACAAACTGGCCCTTCCAGGAGGGGGTATTTAACAGAAGTCCCCAAATCCCAGCCATCTGATTCTGCTGTGTTAAACTCCTCCACGGATGGGCCCAGGGAGGCTTTGAAGTCTCCAAAGGTCTGGGACCCCTGAGGCCCTCTGCTCCCAGCACTACCAACCCGATGCCCCAGTGCACTCAGGGGTGGTCCAGATGTGGTGGGACTGCTGGGACGCTCCCCTGAATTAAAACACATTTGGAGTGCCCAGGATGGGGAAACCAGACTGGCGCTCTAGAGGCACCTGGAATGGGTTTGCTCCAGCCAAACGCTGAGGCCAGCTGGGTGTCTGAACAAGCCCTCCTGGCAAGGAACTGCTGGGAGTGCGGCCCAGGAAAGACTGGAGCAATGGGAGCTGGGAAGGCGTATCAGTAGCACAAGACCCCCGCTCTGCCACCCTGGATAAACTCCAGCCACACTGCAGCCACATGGTACCCAGTGGGAGGCTCCTGGCAGCAGCAGGCAGTTCCTCAGGGGCCCCCCAAGGGCCACAGTCTGGGAACGATGCAGCAGACAAGCCAGACCCTTGCAGCAGAGTCCGCAAAGGAGGAACATGCTGACTCCAGCACCAGCTCAAGGTGCAGGGAGTTTCACTGGGCACTCCAGGTGGGTATCAGCATCCCCTGCTTCTCCCAGTGGGGAAGATTGCCATCTCTTGCTTGCTTCTTCAGAATGGCATCCCCAAACTCAGAGCCTGGCTGGCACTAAGCCCGAATCTCAAGTTTGGCTTAAGTCGGAGGCTCAACCCCAGTGCCCCTAGTCCTGGATTAGCATGGTTAAAGCCGGGCTGGAGGGGGATGAGGGGGGCTGCAGCCCACAGCCTCCCTCCTGAAGGCCTTTTTGTCTCTTCCGCAGACCGCCAGGTCCTCCCTGGCAGCAACCTACCATCGGCCGCCCCCCGACTCCCGACTCACTTTTGCCGTGCAGCTCCACCAAGGCCGTGTACCAGACCTGCTGCTGTTCAGCGTTCTCTGCAGCCACGCCAAAGGTGCCCTCACGCCCACAGAGGACAATCAGGTGCTGGTGCCGGGCATCTGCACGCTTGTTGATGGTAAGCATTCCCCCAAGGAGGAGAGTCTTCTTGGGACGCGAGCAAAGGGCCCCAGCCCGGAATTTCTTCTCGTTCTCATAGTACTCGAGTCGGGCGGGCCCCCGCTCCCCCCCGCAGCGCAGCACGAAGTAGCGACGGCGGTTGGACTTCTGCTTGCGCAAATACCCGCACAGGCGGATGTCAGCAAAGAGGAGGGCGTCATTTCCAGGGTCCATCCTGCGAGAGCCAAGCCGGTGGGTCAATTCAGGGGAGCAGCCCCTCTTCCGCCGCCCAGCAATTCCGCATCCCTCTCGCGCAGCGCAGCGCAGAGCAGAAGGACCTGCCCCTGGGGAAAGGGTCCCTCTGACCCAGAAACTCACCCTGAGGGCCAGCTGTGGCTGCCCCAAGCACCAAGGGAAGGGGTCTCGCCTCCTCTGCAGGCAGACAAGCGGAAGAGCCAACAAATCCCGTGCTCTGGAGAGTCACTTCATGGCTGCTGACGCAGAAGAGGCCCCTTCTCAGTCCACTGGCCGGTGAGAGACTGGAGGCCTCAGGCGGAAGAGCCAAAGGATGCGCTCACGAGCTACGCTGGGCAGCTTGCTTGAGAAAGACCGCTTTTATCCTCCTCTCCGTTTTCTTCCACCCGCCTCACCTTCGTAATCCAACAGCACCAATCTCAGGTGCCCACAGCCGCTGGTCGCACCAATTTTTCTCTTCGTCCTTACATTTGCGACACTTTTGTTCCAGTGCCAGGGGATTACTCCAGTTTCTCTTTCCAGAGAACAAAAGGTTTGCCAGCACAGTTCCTTCAACTCAAGCAGCTTGCAAAACAAAACAAAACAAGCACCAAGGCCTGCGAGGGCATTTGCCAGAGGGCCCGGGCCTCGCTTGCGGCAGCCAAGGCAGCAGCCGAGGGACCCCTTAGCAGGGCCCAGGCAGTGTCCCTTGTTTGCAGCGGAATAGGAGACAAAGTCTCCTTCTTTTGCAATAAGTTTGATTTTAATAAAAGTCACATGCAGAGAGAAGGAAAAAAGGCAGAAAAATAAATATCAGTCCTGCCAGGTTTTTCCATGTGGTTGTGTGCAGTTTATAAACTTAGCAGCCATTAAACAAAACGTTCCTGTGTTCTGCTCCAGGCGTCAATTTTCCTACAGAAGCTGTGCCGACCGCAATTTCAGGTTTTCAAAATGCGGCCTTACTGATGAAAAAGGGCAAAAGGAAAACAAGGTCAGGTGTGACATTTGGCCAAACCTCGCGGTGCATTTCACGGAAGTCGTTAGCAGAACAGAGCGAAAGAGGCGCCTCGTCGCCAGCGGCGGCTTCGGAAGTTCGCCTCGTCCCCAGCGGCACACGGAGAGGGCGCTTGCCAGCCGACGGCTTACGGGCAAAATGTCAGCGCCCGGCCGCGGGTTGCTTGGCAAGAGCCACCAACTCGCATCCCTCTCAAGAGGCCACCGAGACGTGCAATTGCGCCCCGGTCTCTCAAGCGCCCCTTCTCCAGAGGGGAAAACAGCTCCGCCGCCCTCTAGCGTTTTCACCCAACGACGACAGACGGGGAAGGTGCGAGTCCCTTAAAGGGACTTTCGGGCCAGTCGGGTAAGAGCGGGCCGGGCCGGGCCGGGCCGAGCCGAGCCGAGCCGCGCAAAATCCAACCCGAGGAGCTCCTGACTGCTTCAGTGGCCGCGAAAGTGGCCACGGAGGGGGAAACCGCAGCAGAGGCTCCCCGAACCTGCCGAAAGAGCCCAGCACCGCGGGCGAAGCAGGGCTCTCCTGGCGGATTTCGGCAGGCGAGGCAGAAAGGGCCAGGAGGCGGGGGCGGCAGCGCTTGGCTTAGCCCCCAAGACCGCGGGGCGGCGGCGAGGAGAGCAGCCGCGGGGGAGCCCCCCGCCCCGACTCACGGGTCGCCTGCCCCGCCGGGGAAATTTCCGCGGGGCTCGCCAAGGCAGCGAAGCGCAGGGCGGCGGCAGAACTTGGAGCCTCTCGCCTCGTGCCAAGCGCCGCCGCCGCCGCGCGAAGCCCCGGGCCCCGAGCCCCTCCCCCGCAGGGCGACTGACCGGGCCAGGCGCTCGGCTGCACGAGGCCCGGGGCCCCGCAGCCCTCCGCCTCCGCTCGCTCCGGCCGTCCAGATAAGCTCGCGCGCCGCCCCGGCTCGGCTCGGCTCGGCTCGGCTGGGCTCGGCCGGGTTCCGCGCCCCTGCGCAGCTCGCTCCTCCTCGCGCCTTCAGCACCGGAGGGGCCCCGGGCACGCGCGGGAGTGCGAGAGGCGGAGAGCTGAGCAGGCGCTGCCGACACGCCCCTGCTCCCCTCGGGCCCGACTTTATACACAGCGCTGCCGCAGCCCGGGCGGGCCGCCGCCGCCGCGGTCCTAGCGCCCACGCGCTGGCGCCCTAACCCGGGACGCGAGTGGGCGCCGCGAGCCAGCGCGCGCTCCCTGCCCTGCGCGCACCGCGGCGGCCCGGCTGCAGTCCGGGGGCGGGGGGCGGGGGGCGGGGGGCGCTGGGTAGTGCCGGCCCGACCAGCGAGGCCAACCCCGCATCATGGCTTGGCGCCTTGTGTGAACCCACCTGGGCCCGCGCTTGACCTGCAGCCCGTCGCTCACTCGCCCGCTCTCTCCCGAGCTGGGACCGGCGGCGAGTAACCCGGGCGGTCGGGTACACCAGGCTCAGGAGGGCGGACTGGACCGGGCGCGTCCTGGAGACCCGGGTTTTCCAGGCACCAGGCCAGTTCTCACGCCTTCCTGCCCGAAGGAGCCCAAGTCCTTCCCAAGGCCCTCTGGAACCCGCGCGAACCCTTTCTCGGGACGGGGAGCCTGGCGGTCCCGAGACTGGATGGCACGCCCGCCCGGCGGCCCTGGATCAGGTGCCAACCTGTCCCGAGGACCCGCCTGGGACCCTCGGCCTGACCTTGGAGCTGCACGACCGGGCGGAAAGTCCGGCGGCACGAAACTCGCGGCCGCGCGACTCGGCACGGGTGGTCCGGCTCGCGGGATTTGAGTTACTTCGGGTTCTTGGCCCTCCGGTCCGGAGACGTAGGGCGGTTTGCAGCAAACCGTGCAGAGCAAGGGAGGTCTGAACGCATTAAGCAGCAGCCAGAGACAACGACGCCCCGCGCCTCCCTCCCCGGGGCAGGATCGTCCCTATGCAGCCCCCGGCGGCTCCCTTCTTTCCCGGGATCCAGAAACCGGCTCGGACCGCCGGCGCCCGGGCCCGTTCTTTTACGTGGGCGCCCGCCGGGTAAACGGGAGGGCTGGAAAAGGACGGTCTGGCTTTTGCGAGGCATCGGCTGCTTTCGCACGACGCAGCGACCTGCGAGACAGCCGCGCATAATTTACGCCGGTGTTTTGTGCGAACGTACTCCCCGGTCTACGATTCTGCCCCAGAGAGCGGCTTTTCTTTCCCGTGCCGGGGTTAGCGAGGGGTAAGCAGGCAGCACCAGCCCGGCTGCGTGGGCGTGTGGACGTGGCGTGGCAGACAGGGTCGCGCTTGGGCGTTGCCGGCCCCAGCCAATCAACGGCCGGCTCCGGTTCTCCGGCCAGCTGAAGCCACGGCCTGGCCAATCAGGAGCCGCCCCCGCTTCCGCCTCGGTCCCCCTCGCCGGGCCGGGGTGCTGAGGGCCAGACGCGGGCACCCTCTGCGCTTTCCTCTGCCTCCCCGCTCCCCGTCCGGGGCAGGGAGTTTAGAGGCGGGCCGCGGGAGCTTTCGGGTGGGCTCGGCCAAGGGGCGCGGCCGCCTGGGCGCGGCGCTCCGATTAGATGCGCCCTCCGAGGCGTGCAGGCGGGTCCGGGGCCGCCGGAGGCGCGACTTCGGTACTTGGCTTGTCATGGGAGCCTCCCCGAGGGTCGTCCGCCGCAACTCCCGATTCCCCTTCCGCCCGTGGGGCGAGGCGAGGCGAGGCGAGGCGAGGCGAGGCCTCTGAGAGTTACCGCTTCCTCCGATGTACAGAACCAGCACCCCGCGGGGCAGGCTGGGCCGAGAGGGGACTGGCCCAACGTCACCTGGGGAGCTTCCACGCCTGGGGTGGCCTCCCCGCGGGTCAGCCGCCCCCATTCTCCAAGACGGGCCAACCAGCCGTGGTAGGAGCGGAAGCTGCTGCTGCCGACAGCGAGGACGAAGGAGCAGGCCGGTTCAGCCGGCAAGGTCACCGCCGGAAATCGCTGAATGTCCCGGTCGGAAGGGAGCTAGAGATCACCTGGGCCAGTGCAGGAACCTGCTGCCACCGCGGTGCCCTCCTGTCTGCTTCAACACCTCCCAAGGCAGCCAGATGTATCGTTAAATAACTCGGGGAATCTTTTCCTGGGGCCCAAGGCAAAATCTACTTCCATGAACTGTATTTGTTGGTGTTCCCTCTTGGAGCTACAGTGAACGGTTCGGCCGTGATGCCCTTCAGATTCTCACAGGCCGGCTGGGGAATTCTGGGAATTGAAGTCCACACATCTTAACGTTGCTGAGGTTGAGAAACACCGCACGGATGGATATTTGGTCGATACAAGTGTTCGGTTACTCTGTATCCATCTGATAGGAATGTAGTTCCGGCCATATTTTGCCATTTTCTGTAGTAGAATCTCATGAGAGTCTTCATTTAATGCTTTGTTGAAATCAAGGTATACTACATCTGCTGCATTCCCACAGTCAGCTAAATCAGTCACTCTAACAGAAAAGGAGAGGAAGTTGAGACCGTCATGGTTTCTTCTTGAGAACCACCGCCCCCCCCCCCCCCGCTCACTCCTGCCAGGCAACGTGTTCTTTTCTAAATGCCACAATCCAAGCGCGCGTACCCCCTGGTATCAGGAAGAGCTCGGACAGCTTGAAATGGTTTCCCTGTGTGTTGCAGAAGGTTGGGCTACGTCAGCGATGGCAAACCTTTTGGGCTTGGCGCGTCAACAATTCAGAAAATGCCTAACTTGACTCTGCTGGCATGTCACCCCACCACCACCACAAAGGAAAAACAATTCTTTACATATTCATTTATTTTAAAAAATACAGTCCAATCGTGTGGTGCTTTGTATTATATAAAGAAATCCCAAATAATTACAAAAATGAAATATGAGGAAAACAAACTCAGTTTCGTTGGTAACTCAAACAGGGAAAAGAGTTGTTGGGTGTTGGTGAATGCTGGCGTGTTGCCCAAACATTGTGGCGTGTCACCTTTGACCCATGTGCCACATATTCACCATCACTGGACTGGGTGATCGTTCCAACTCTAAAAATCTGTGATTCCTGATCAAGCTGACCAGTCTGTTGTTGTTGCTATTTAAACTTGTATGCTACCCAACTCCCAATGACTCTGGGTGGCTCACAACGATCAAAGAAATAACAATAAAATCAATTAATGATGGCAAGGGCGATGAAGTGGAGGGCCTCACTCAGCCTCGCCAGAGGCCTCAGAAAAGAGCCAGGTCTTCATGGGGGCCAGCTGGATCTCGCGGGGGGGGGGCGCATTGCGATAGAGAAGGTGCGCTTCGGAGGTCCCAATCGATGCCATTGTTTAATTGAAGGAGCCCGGAGCGTGCCAACCCTGGTGAAGCCCGTCCTGACCTTCTGAGGGAAGAGGCACATTCGTTCATGGAGGCCGAGGTTCCAGATCCTCACCATGCTGCGCCCCTCAATCTGCACGCCCCCGCCCTTCCTGCGTGAGGGTCGGATCCTGGGCAGAGCACAACTGCTTCCCAGGCTTTTCGAGGCTTGGCGTGATTTGGGACCAGACTGCTCGGGAGACGAACTCTGGCTTTGCGTTTCCACACTGACCAAGGGCAACTCCCAGAATCGTGGCTTACGAATTAGATGCAAGGCCACACAGGCAGGGAAGCACACTGCTACCCCGGGGGCTGCGCTTGTGCCACAGGCCAAGCCCCGGCGTCCGTTCATCTATGGGGAAGTCAGTGAGGCTGCCCCATCCTCTGCTCTCCCTCGCCCCACCCAAGAGGTTGCTGTTGCTCGGTGGGGAGCCTTTTTCAAACATTTACCAGGTCTCACTGTGTAGTTTGTGTGTGTTGTTCTGTTAGACACCCGAAACCCTCTTCCTAGTGGTAGGGTGGGACGGGACTGTTTGTTTACTTCAAAAGTGGCTCTCCTGGCCCCAGCTCACCCCACCCAGAGGGGGCTTCTCTGTTTTATCTTTCAGTGCCTGGTGGAGCATCTGTCTCCTATCTCGTGATGCCTTCCATGAAAGAGAGACGTCTTTTGAAAAGCGTGTTGACTAAGGGAGGAGGTCAGCTTTGAGAGAGAGAGGCAAAGACTTTGGCCCCGGAGTCCCAACACTGGGGAAAAGCAGGAAGGGTGAGCCCCCCAGGAGCACCGGACCCACATCAGGGGGGTAATGGTGTGCGGGAATGACCTTGGGAGACCGGGCAACGAGACGCAGCCGAGGGCAGAGGCAGAGAAGAGGCAGCTGAGCCCACAGCAGGAATGTGGGCGGGGCAAGAGGCTCAGAAGGGGCCCTCCCTGGTTGTGGGGCTGTAAAGGGGCGGGGGGAGATTTGTATCTTCAGACTCCGAGTTTCTGTAAATGGCACCTTACAATAAGGAGAATGAGCTCATCTGGTCGTGTTTCCTGTCTGGCCTACCTCGTAAGGCTGACATCAACCTGCGGGCTCAGCTGCCTTTTATCTGACTGTTCCTTCGGTTGCATCTCGTCGACCTCTCTCCCAAGGTCATCCCCAGATACCGTTACGGGGGGCAGGGGACCCTTCCCTAGGCAATCAGCTGCTTTGGAAGTCTGGGGGTCCCTTTGGGGCACCTCACCTGCTGCCTTGTTCTCTGCCCTGTTTCCCAGTCGGGGAGCCCAGTTCCAGCCCCGTCTCAGCCTCAAGGCTGGCCTGACCCTGGTCCGAGCGAGGCCTCCCCTGCTCTCCCATCAGCCACAGCCTGAAAGTTGGGGGTCAGGCTAGGAAGCTCCTGGGGGGCAGGAGCCTGGGTACCCCACTTTGGGAGGCAGACTTCGGCAGGGTGTGAAGGACACCTTCTGCCAAGAGCAGTTGAACGGCACTTATCTTCGTGTGGTTGCCGCTGGCAGAAATCAGGAGGTCGGACTGCCTGGGAATGATGGGGGGAGAGTCCAGCCAGCCTGAAAGGAGAAGCAGCGGCCTTTCCGAGGCAGCCACGGATGCCATGCGTGGTTGGGAGTTGGCAGAGAGCACCGTTGCCAGATGCCCCCATAAAGGAGTGCAGCAGGACGCCCTGCACATGGCCTCTTCTTTTCTGGAAGGAAAATTAAATCCTCGTGTAAGGCCAGTGACTGGTAGCTCTGAAATTCCCTGTTTTCCCCAAGTCATACTGATGCCACCGCTGCAACTGTGGTCAAGAAAATTGCCCTGCTGCCAGAGGAAAGGGAAGAGAACCCGCCCTTTTGATTTGGCAAATGAGGGGAACGTTGAGGGGAGATCGCAGGCTCCCCATGGGTGGAGGGTCCCAGGAGTAAAACCTTGCCCGTCTGCAGGTGGGGAGGATGGGGTGGGAGGGGCAGGCGGCCCCCCTTCACGAGCCGCCAAGATTAAGGAAGGACGGGCAAAGGGCAGAAGAGTGTATTTACAGCAAACAGTGGTCCCCGATAAGGAAGGCCTCTCTGCCCCGGGTTTGCCCCCTCCCAGCCGATCAGCCTTGAAAGATTTGCCTGCCCCCCCTGCCCCCGCTCAGCCCAGCTTCTGCCAACCCAACCCACAATGCTCCCGGCTGACTCACGCTGGGCACATTGACTGGAAGTGGAGTTCCAAAAATCATCCTTTGCTTGCCGGGGGGGGGGGGGGGGGACAAGGGATTCAGCCCCGCTCTCACCCCAGTGCTCCTTTGGTGGAGGGGGGCTTCATGCCCGTCCCCTCTATGAA
Organism: Liasis olivaceus; assembly: GCA_030867105.1. NCBI lineage: Eukaryota > Metazoa > Chordata > Lepidosauria > Squamata > Pythonidae > Liasis > Liasis olivaceus. Next base: position 115,613,940 of record CM061351.1, on the reverse strand, counting down.
GGGTGAAAAGGGGCTGTGGGCTCTTGGAGGAACCAAACACTCCTCCCATTGACAAAAACACCTTAGTATCCATGCTCTGCAACGGGTGCCCTCTGCAATGTGGGGCCGGGCCCCTTGCCAGGAGGCCAGAGAGGCTGCAAGACCCCTGGCTGGGGAAAGGGAGGCCGTGACCCACCGGGGAGGGGGAGGGGGAGGGGGAGGGGGAGGGAAGCTGCGGAAGAACCTCTTCCCTTCAACTTGGCTAGAGAAATCCATTAAAATAGCTTAGTGAAACTCAGGTCCAGTCAGCTCCTTGGGCAACACGGCTTGTAGCATGAAGCGTGGCCTGCCAGGCCTCTTGGAGGAGCAGCACAGGTGCAGCTGCGCTTCCCTCGGCCGTGGGGCAGGTGTGGGACTGGGGTCTCTCCTTCGTGGGCAGCCTAAATTAAGAAGCAGCGTTGCTCAAGCCTCATGGCTCCGATCATCGTCGTCGTCGCAGGCCAGAGGGCCGAGGCCGAGGGCAGGCAGCCCATCGCCACAAGGCAGAGGGTGGCCCTGGGCTCAGCTGGCTCAGAAGACAAGCGGGCATCCCCCGAGGCCCTCCTGGCGCAAACTGCTGACCGGGGAGCAGTTCCTGCTTCCTTGGGGCATTCGCTCGGCTGCTATGGGGCTGCCCCATTTGGCCCTGGGTCTGGAGCAGCTCCAGGGTGCTTTGTGGGCTCTGCTTACACAAAATGCTAAGCCTCCTTTGACTGATTGGCTTCATTGAATAATCACAGCCACACAGCTCGCTAAGCTATAAATCACGGTTAACAAGCCATAGTTCTGTTAAGCACTGCAGGTGGCGCACATGCAGTGCCAAATGGGGTGCAATGTGGACGTAGCCACAAGCTTTATAAAGCCTGGTTAAGTGCAAGCCAGTTTCCTTCGTGGGGTTCTGATCGGGGGGGGGGACTGAGTCTCCTTGAGATGCCCACTCCTGCATGGAGCTGCTGGTCTGCCCAGAGGCCAGCGGGCACAGCCTCCCTGGGCGCCCCCCGAGGAGCCCACCCTCCCCCCTGCCCCACCCCAGCAGCCTCAGAAAACTCCCTCCAAAGGCGTGGGGTGGTGTTTTGAGTCCCAGCCCTGCCCTGTTTACTAAACCTGGCCGGCTGCCGGCTGGCGCCCCAGTGTTTGTGGGCAAACACTCGGCCGTGGTTGGGGCACGTGGCAAAACTGCCCCGGTTACAGTCAGCAGGGGGCTGAGCCAGGTGGACCTCTGGGCTCTCCAGCTGTGGATGGCCCAGCCTCGTCTCCCAGGCTTGCCCCGCAGGAAGGGTTGGGGAACGGCCCAGGTGCCAGGCCAGGCAGGGAGGGAGGTTTCGCAGACCTTAGAATTGCCCCATTCGGATGCCAAGGCCACTGAGCAGATCTGACCCCTCTCTTTGCCCTGCTCTCCACCCCTTGAGACCCTGCCCACAGCAGGGGTTGAAGGTCGCCTGCAGAGTGTTCAGGTAGACTGCTTCTCAGCCAAGCAGCTCCACGTGCCTCTGTCACATGACTAACAGCTAGGGCTCCCCTGGGAATCCGACTAATTTGAAAGCACCGAAGCCGGTGGCCTTGCCATCGACGAACAGGCGGGGAGCTCGGCCTTTCTGGACGACCACTCCCAGCATTCCTCACCGCCACCTGCCTGGGATGGGGCTGCTGGGGGCTGAAGTCTGACAACTGTCAAGGGCCATCAGCAGGAGACAGGGAAGTTCATCGCGTCATTCTGCATGAATGGGGGGGGATTTTAATTAGGCAGACCTCTGGTGGGGAGCAACCCGCCAAGCCCGGCCCTCTCGTGAAAACCCTGAACTGCCTCGCCGACCACCTTCTCCTTCGGGACGGAGGAAGGCGCAGGATCGTAGGGCTGGGAGGGGCCTTGGAGGCCTCCTAGTCCAGCCGCCGGCCCAAGGCAGGGGTCCCCGGAACAGGTTCAGCTCAGCTCGACTGGGGGCCGCTGAGGAGGGGGAGCAGCAGGACCAGCGGGGAGGGGCTGCGAGGCTGGAGACCCTGCTGCTAAGGGAAGCCCCGCACAGAGGCATCGGGGCCCCCCAGGCCAGCGCCGGTCAGCTCCGCGCTGGGAAGGGAAGCTCAGGGCTGGGCTGGGGGGAGACGAGGAATTCCTGAGGAGGAGAGGCGAAAAGCCCCCTCGCAGGCCGTGGCAAGGAGGAGAGGACTGGAGGGCAGCGGAGGAGGCCGCCTGGCTGCCCCCGAAGCCAGGAAGATCCGGAAGCCGAGGAGGAAGAGGCAGCGTGCCGAGGGTCCTGCAACCCTTCCCGACCCTTTGACAAGCCATGGCCGGAGGAGGCGGTGGTGCCTTCTTCTGGGAAACACTCTGCGTGTATGTGCGCACATGTGCAAACACTTTCTCCCTAAGGACAAATCAGGGTGTGTCGCCTTTGCGGGTCTCTGTGAGGGTCGGGGGGTGTTGCATCTGTGTGCAAGTTGCTGCCCTCCCCCCCATTGCACTGCATCTGTGGCCTGGGGTGCATGTGTGTGTGCGTGCATGCGCACTGGGAAGCATAGGACAAGCTGCACAGACCCTCCGCTCTCCCCACACGCTGCCTTGGGGAAAAGTTTTGGGTCTCCCCAAACACTGGCCAGATCCAGCCCATTTTCTGGCGTGAGGTTTGTTTTGCTGGGCTCCCCCCCCCCCCGCCCCAGTGCAGTCCTGCTCTACTGTGTTTTGGGAGTGTTACCCATCCCGAAGGAGTGCCAGGCTGCTGGAGGGCGCGGCGCAGGAGGGGGAGCCTGCCGAAGAGGGCTTCTGGAGTCGCAACGCCTCTGCTCTGGGTCCCAGGTCCAGAAGGAGGACTTAGAAGGGAGCAGCCCAGGAGCTTGGGTGGGAAGAACAAAGGACAGGTAGAGGGGATGGTGGGAGGGTCACCCCCAGGGCAGCAGGCAGGCAGGAGCCCAGAGCCTAAGAAAGAAAGAAAGAGAGAGAGAGAGAGAGAGAGAGGGAGGGAGGGAGGGAGGGAGGGAAGGAAGGAAGGAAGGAAGGAAGGAAGGAAGGAAGGAAGGAAGGAAGGAAGGAAGGAAGGAAGGAAGGAAGGAAGGAAGGAAGGAAGGAAGGAAGGAAGGAAGGAAGGAAGGAAGATGCTCAGAAGAGGGAAGAGCTCCTGCACTGGGGGCCATGGGGCATCCGCAGGAATGACAGGCTGCTCCCGGGAGGGGGGGTGTCCCCCTCCTCCCTCCCTCCCTCCCTCCCACACAAAATCTTCCTATTCTGACTTGGGCCTTCTCAAAGAAGGAGATAACCATAACCGTCCCAGTCATGTGGAACAGAGGGAAGGAGGAGGACTGGGGCCTGGGACTGATGATGGAAACACGGCCAGGGAAGGTCTGCCAAGTTCCAAAGAGTTTTAATCTCAAGTGCCAGGCGAACTGGATGCTGAAGGAACTCAGTAACTGGCCAGCTGAACTTCTATGTGTTGACTGAGAAATCCTGGCGCATAGCTGAAGTGCTGGATGAGTGGAAGAGGATAAACTAATTTATGTATTTATTGGAAATATTTATACGGCTGGCCATCTTATGCGGCTCACAGAAACGGCAATAAAAACACAGAGACAATAAAATCGGCATCTGAGCTCCTGGTGCCCCCCCAGATACGCCGTCCTCCAAACAGCAGTGTTTTGACTGACCAGGCCCAGCCTCGCCCTAACCCATCGCCTGGGGAAGAGCCGGCATTCCTGGGCAGTGCGGGCAGGTGCCCTCAGGGAGAGGCGATCCCACCGATTGCCCAGCCCTGTGCCATTCAGGGCTTCAAAGGTGAGAACCAGCCCTTGAGCACACCCAGAAAAAAACTGGGAGCCAGCAAAGCTCACACAGCAGCAGGGCAATTCAGGCCAACTGTGGGGTGCCCCAGACCGCATTCTGGACTAGATGTAACTTCCGAAGGGTCTTCAAGGGCAGCCCCACGTACGGCACGTTGCAGTAATCCAACTGGGAAGCGGCCAGAGCTCGCGTTGCTGTGAGCGGGTCCTCCCAGGCCAGGAACGGGTGCAGCTGGCGCACAAGATGGATCAGGTAAAGGCCCCCTAGCCACAGCTGCCTCCTGCTTCTCCCCCAGGAGGACCCCCAAACTGCGCAGAAGCTCCGTCCAGCGCAGTGCAACCCCAGCGAGAGACAGAGATGACACCTTGCCAGATCTGGGGGACCAAAAACTCAGAGCCGCCCTGGGTTTTTGTCTTGCTGGGGCCGAGCTGGGGACGGTTCCTTCCCGTTCGCAGCCCCCAGGTGCTGAGTCAACCCTGAATGGCATCGCCTGGCCTGTCAGGGCTGGCGATGCAAATAAACCGCACCCCATGCCATCAGATGGCCTCCCCCAGCAGTCTCAGGTAGACGTGGAAGAGGGGTGGCGAGGGCCTGAGCCGCGGGGCACCCCACAATGCAGGGGCCTAGGGCTAGACCATTCCCCCTGCCAGCACTGACTGAACTTGCCACAGAGGGAGGAGGAGAACCATCACAAATAGCGCCCGCACTCCCGACTGCTGAAGCCGGTCCAGAAGGATACCATGGTTACGAGAGAGCCAGGAGGGGCAGATGGATGCCCCCCTTTCCCCACCCCTCCAAAGGTCATCCAGAAGGGTGACCAACGCTCTTGCTATCTTTAAAACAGCGTTTCACAACCTTGGGAACTTTGAGATGTGTGGACTTCAACTCCCAGAATTCCCTAGCCAGAAATGCTGGCTGGGGAATTCTGGGAGTTGAAGTCCACACATCTTAAAGTTCCCAAGGTTGAGAAACACTGCTTTAAAATGAAGGGGGAAAAATGGACGATCTAGGGGACTACTGGTTATTCTAGAGCAAATATTAGAAATGGACCTGTAAGCATCTTAAACCCAGTATGGTTACTAGAAGCATGGATTTGCCATCAGGCTTACCTTCTTTTAACCTCACCTCCTTTTTAGATTGGATCGCTTTTTCGGTAGATCGTGGACTGGCTGTAAAGGCAGAATATCTGGGTTTCAGCAGCTTGTCTCTTAGGAAGCTAACACGGGGTGGCAGGGTGCGTTACGGGTCCCCTCTATCTAGCGGGACCAAGAAGAAGGGCCTTCTCCGTGGTGGCTCCCTCCCTGTGGAACATCATCCCTGCAGAGATGAGACTGGCCCCCACCTTGATGCTCTTCCGCAAGGCCCTGAAGACATGGTTGGGGCAGCGGGCCTGGCGATCCCGGGTTGATACAGAGCCCATCAAGTGGTTTGTTTGAATGTACTGTTGTCGCCGGGGTGGGGGTGGGGATGTGGAGTGGGTGTTTTATTGGGATTTTTATTCTTGTAAGCCTCCCGGAGTCGCTGTGGGCGAGCTGGGCGGCCGTATAAATTGTTTAAATAAATAAATAAACATGTCGTGGATGGCATGAGGAATTACCTGGATCCCCGTCCGGCTTGAAAAACGGTACACTAAGAATGCTCGTCAGTGATTCCTCACCTTAAACAATAGTCAGAATCCTGTCTTGGGTCAGGATTCTTCAGGACTTTGTATGACCTGACCTTTACTTGGCTTGAAAGAGAGACCTTGGGGCATTCCTTTACTGATCCACGTTGGAAGGCCATTAGGGCACCCCAGGATCAGTGCAGGAACCTAAATAAAGGGGTCCCGGACAGATGGTGGTCCGGCCTCCCCTCTGCCCGCGGCCTCTGTGGGCTGTTGGAGCCACTGTCAACTGCCCTTATGCTCGCCAACAGGCACCTGGAATCTACCTTCCTTTAGCCGGTGGGAAGCGGTGGGTGTACGGTGAGGGTCCAGGGAATAGACTAGGTGGACGGTGGAAGAGTCCAGTTGAGAAGACGGTGTACAAGCAACTGGCACCAGGTGGCACCTCTGCCTTTTGGAAGATGACAACCCGTGGGAATGGCACGCACAGATTTTCCGGCAGAGCAGCCGTGTTGCACAGCTGAGTAGCTCCTTGGGCCTCCAAGCTTGTGGGGCAGGAGAGCGAAGAGCTTGGTTGAGCATGGCCAAGGAGGGATGCTCTGGGAAGCCAGACCGAGCCCGTCCGCTGGACCCCAGCAGGGGCCTGTCTCAGATGCCCGTCGGCGCCAGTCGTCTCCCAAGGCTGCCGCCTGGTGGCTCCGACCGGAACAGAGCCGCAGACGCTGCCGCCCCACTGACCCCCTTCCCTGGCAAGATCTGAGGAGGGGACCCGTTTGATATCCTGGGCTTCCAGGTGCCCTGGAAGTTGAACTCCCAGCATTCCTGGCCTCTGGGAGGCGTAGTCCTAGGGCCCCAGAGGGCCCCAGCCCTGAGGCAGGATCGCCAGGTCAAAGAAGGGGTTGCATCAGCCCTGAGGTCACAGAGCTCCTGCTCTTCCTCTTCCCTGCTGCCCAAGCCCGGGGGGAGGCTGCCCTATGGTGCCCTGGGCCACCCTGGCCCTCGTGGCCACTAATGTGGCCCTCTTCTGGCGCCCCATCTCCCCTCCCAGCGGGGCCTGCCTGAGTGTGCAGGCCGTGTGGGACCAGGGCCAGTGGGGCCGGGTGCTCTGGGCCCCCTTCCACCACCTGGGCATCTGCCACTTGCTGGTCAACATGAGCACCCTCTTCTGGCTGGGCTGGGGCCTGGAGTGGGAGATCGGCTCCCTCCGGACAGGGCTCCTGCTGCTGGCCCTGGCGCTGCTGGGGGGGCTCCTGCACCTGATGCTCAACTCCCTGCTGGCGCTGGTGACGGGGCAGCACTGGTACTGGGAGCACTGCGCCGTGGGCTTCTCAGGTGCAGCTTCTCTCAAGGCCCGCTCTGAGGCCCGGGCATGTGCGGAAGCAGTTGCGTCCAGGGTGTCTGGAAAGGCAGCGGATGGGTGGCCCCAGAGGGCCCCTGAGCCCACTGCAGGCCCCTGCACATAGCTGCGCTTCTTGCGCCACAAAGCCCCAAAGGGCACAATGCGGGGGGCGGCTTTCCTCCCACGTTGCTCATGAGGGCCCCTTCTGGGCTGTGTAAGGGGGTGTCCTACGAGCTGCATGAAATCGGGAGGAAGAGTTGCCCCTTTCTCCCTCAGGGGTCAAGGAAGCCTCCCTCAGCCTTCCCACCTGGATTCCCTCCGGAAGTGTAGGGACTATGGTCCCAGGAAGGGTCATTCGGGACATCTGTGGGCGCCAGAATGGGCAAGGGGGGCTGGGACCAGTTCCTCCCTCCTGCCTCACGTGGGGCCCATCCCATTTTGTCCTGATGCGCTGCAGGGGTCCTCTTTTCCCTGGAAGCCATGGGCAGGAAGGTGGAACCCTTCCCCATGGCAACCATGGCCACAGGCATCACCATAACAACCAGATGGTTCTGCATCCTGGAATGCCTGGCCCTCGCCCTCTTTTACCCCAGGTAAGCGTGGACATAAGAACCCAAGGCTATTCGTGTTGGATCCGGCTAAGGCCCCCTCTTATTCCACCAATGGAGACCAACCAAATGGAGGCAGCCCTGGGTCCTCAAGGCTGATAGGGTAGACCTGTCCTCCATGACTCTCTCTTTAAGGCCATCCCAGTTAGTAGCCACCACCACGTCTTGTGGGTAGTGAATGATGGAATTACACAAATGTAGAATTCTCCTCCTAGGCATCTTCACTTTGATGGCTTCCTTACTATCTTTAAGGCACTTGATGTCCTGCACTCCTGGGTTTAATCAAAAATTAAATGAAAGAATTAAAGTTGGATTTGGAGGCATCTGCTCCCAGCCTTGGGCCAGTCTCTCAGTCTGGCCTACCTCATTGGCTGTGGGAGAACAGCAGCACCCCTGGCCAACTGAAGCTTCTTGAAGAAAACCACATTGCGTGGGCTGGGAGCCCGGGCTGCCTCGCCCGTCCCGAACGTGAAGCAGTTGGCAATAACCACTCTGGGGGGAGGCAGCCAGGGAGGGCCCCAGCAAAGAGAGCAGCAGGGAAACTGCTCAGCTCCAGTCCGCCACAGTGGGGGGAGATGGGCGTTGTGGTCCAAGACCGAAGCTGCAAACACACCCTCGTGCTTCTCTCCCTGGACACAGGAGCTCCTTCACCGGTCACCTCTCTGGGATCCTGGTTGGGCTGACTCTCTCCAGCACCCACCTGCTCAGCAACATCACCTGAAGGACGTGCCCGCCCCCTCTCCCGGCGCTGGGGTGGGTGAAGCAAGAACAGGCCAGTCACCCCCCTCCCCCAATACAGCCTCTTCCGAGCAGCTCTGCATCCCAGTGGTGTCTGTGGACTGGGAGGGCCACACTGGGCTCCCCAGCCGACCTCTGGCCACGGAGCTCGTGCTCCTGCCCAGGTGCCAGAAGCCAAACTGGCTCAGCCACAGCCCCCAAAGCAACTGTTGAGTGCAGGGTGTGCATGCGTGGCAGGGATCGGGGCCCTGGCAGCAGCACGCCTCTGGGCCAGCACTCCTGCGGACGCTGAGGGAGGGAGGGCAGGATCCCTCCCAGTCGGCTTGTGCTGGTTCAGCCTCTAGGACCCCTCCCCCCCCCGGTGATGCCTGCCCCAACAGCCCCAGCCAGCCCTGCACCCAGAGGCCAGGAACAGGAGGGCCCCAGGGTTTCAGGGCAGTGCTGCCTGGTGACACTGGAGCCCCTTGGAAGGACCGGGGGTCTTCTGGGGACAGCAGAAGGCGCCTTCTGCATCTCATTCCAAGCGAACATTGCTCTTTCAGTCACCCTATGCCATCGACACGCGGCTCACGGGCTCTGCTAACTGGGGTTTAGTCTGAAGCCCACAGTGTAGACCAGCCAGCCAACTGGTGTCCCATGTTTCTTTCAACTTCCCTGGGGCTTCCCACAGGAGCACCACCAGGCCCAGCTCACCCACACCTTTCCACAAGCGGCCAAGGCTGCCTGAGCACTGCCAGCTAGCGGGGGGGACGGATGGACAGGCATTCCAGCAGCTCAGGTTGCCTTCCACATGGAATCTGGACTGAAATGCACCTCCTGGGGGTACCCCCCGAGATCCCCATGCACCCCGCCCTTGTCCAGGGATCACTTGGGGTGTGTGGGAGGTGGAGGGGGACATTGCTCCAGGCTGCCTGATGGGGAACCTCAGAACACCAGTTTTTGCAGTCACAAAGAACTCGGCACCAGCACAGCTGTTATATACTTCTTTTCCCATATAGATATTTATAGACATTTTGAGTGCAACACATTTGTGTTATATATTTTGTGAGCATATAGATATAGCTTTAAAAACGTCCATATTTCTCTTGAAAATATAAACTCCAGTCTTCTTTACGGGAAGAGGGGAAAGAGTCAGGGTTACAAAAACTAGCATGGAGGACTTGGCCAGGCGAAGTGTGGTGGGCAGACCATTCCTCCGGAAGAGCCCTAGAATGAAACGCTGCGAGCGAGCGGACGCGGACGTGCAAAGGCCTGGGGCTGCCGTACAGTGAGGACACAAAACCAGGACTGCCCGTTCACCAGGGCTGTGGCTTTTCTGCTCAGCTACCCAGTTACTAAGGGAAAGCAGCTTCTTTGCTTCCGGTTCTGGTTTTCTGCTCTCAACCGAGCAGAGGTTAAAGCAGCCCAGACGGATTTTCTGAAATCCTCAAAGACAGAACATGACATGTGCTCGCTTCTGAAAGCTGGGCAGCGCAAAATGTCGCTTCTGAACACTTAACTCAGCAGGCACTGATTGACATGAGGGGTCGGGGGTGGAAGACTTTGGAGGGCAGCTCGACCCTGACTTTCCTCTGAGGGGGAGGGAAACGGGGGGAGGAGAGCGGCACCTGGGAACAGACCCCAGGAGAGAGGTCTCCCCCCGGGAAGCCCAGGTTGGTCCCCCGTGGCCTCCGGCCGGGGCAGCTGGCAGACGAGCGCACCCACACAGGAGGCGGCTGCGGGTGGGACTGTCCAGACCTCCCAAATGTGGACCTCAAAACCCAGAAAAGGCTCCCAACCATCTTGCATATGACCACCTCAGCCAGGTGGGACAGCTGACCCTCCCGCGGCTTTTCCTTTGAAAAGGAGATTTGTGGGGGGGCAGCCCACGGTGCTGCAAGAAGTCTACAGGGCTGGGGAGGGAGCAATTCCTGGTTCTTTCTCCTTATGGCTTAGCCAGGGTGCCGTGGCTGATGGGGCACACGAAACCTCCCACGGGGACTCACTAGGTGAAGCCTCCTTGACCCCCTACTCCCCCCGATTTTAGTGCAATAAAATTGCGAGAGCAACGAGAGGATGGCCAGCCAAGGGGGCTCTAGCACAGCCTCCCTGCTAACCTTTCCTTGGCCAGACACTGCCTGGTGGGCATAAGAGGTGGGCGGGAGAGGCCAAAGAGGAGGAAGGATGGAAAGTGGCACCGAATTGCGCAGAGACCAGAACGGGCACTGCCTGTCCCTTGGTGGTCCTGGGGCAGTAACAGCAAGGCCTGTTGGGAGACTGGGGGTTGGAAGAGGAAGCCAGAGGTGAGGCGAAGGAGCCCCCAAGCTGGAGCAGACTGGCTTCAAGGGCCTTTCGGCAGGTGCCCCACTGGAGGAGGGTGGGGGTGGGGGGCGGCATGGGACTCCAGCCTCTGCGCTCCCTGCAGTGGGAACCCCTCTGAGGTCTCACAGTTTCCTCGACCGTTGCTGCCACCCGGCCTGCCCCCTCCGCCTGCCTGCTGCCCGGGTCCCGGCTGCCCACGAGACCCATCACACGTTGCCTTTGGTCTCTTCCAAGGCGGGGCCCCCATTCCTGGGGGCGGAGGCCCTGCTGTGCACGCCTGAGGCAGGTTGAGGGTCTCCACCGACTCTGGATGCCGGCGCTAGGAGAAAGGGTTGGTGGGGGGATGCTTTGCCAGGGCGAAGGGGGGTGAAGGTGCTGCGGCCATTGGGTTCTGCAGGAAAGACAGAAAGACACCCCGGTACAGCAGGAGGGACACACCGCGTGTTTCGGCTGCAGGGCAAGACGCTAAAAGGCCACTCGGAGTCCTTCCAAAAGCACCTTTTTGCCACTTTAGAAACGAGCCCTTAATTACCCAAAGCACGAGGGAGGGAGGAGGCCTCCTTACCACAAAAGGGTTGGTGGAAAAGCCAGCCGGGGGTCCGAGCGGCCTCTGTCCATCTCTGGCTGCAGGAAACCCACCGAAGGAGGACCCTGAAGCCAACAAGGGGAGTCAAGGGAGGGAAGCCAGGCCTACGAGGGGCGGTGGCGTTCACCCAGAAGGCTGGGCAGGCAGGAGATTCCCCCGATTCGTACAAGAGTTTCTTTGAGTTCAGACAGCCCAGGACGCGGCACTCAGCCTGGAGAAACTGTGCCCCAAATTCTACAGGCCTGCGGCAAAGTCGTATTTTGCCCTTGAACCCAGAACTGCATTTCCAAAGAAGCCCTTGGTTGGGTGGGGGGGAGAGCAGGCGACTAGCAAGAGGAGCAAGCCATTTTCCCAGCATGCTCTGCTTTGCCCTGAAAGTAGCAGCACTGGGCGCACGTGCTTCCCAATATAGTAAATGCCTGAAAAATCTGGATTCTGACATGAATTAGACCAGTGTTTCCCAACCTTGGCGGCCTGAAGAGGTGTGGACTTCTACTCCCAGAATTCCCCAGCCAGCAAGGGAGTTGAAATCCACACCTCTTCAGGCCGCCAAGGTTGGGAAACACTGAATTAGACAAATGAAGAAACTCTGCAGCACTGTCTGCTCCAAGGCCTACTCCTGGGGAAAGGGAAGGGAGAAAGGCTGGAAGACCGACTGGCCCCTTTCCGAAGTGTCGTTCCTCCGATGGCTCTGATCCTCCGGAATGGCCTTCCCCGGAAACGGGACTGGTTCCTTCCATAACAGCCCTCCAGAAGCCAGTAAAAACCGGGTTATTCCACAAGGCTTTGAAGTTAATTAGGATTCAGTTGCATTTTAACTTCAATTCATCACGGACAGTGTTTTTTTTAATGGTTACGAACCGCCGGAGTCCTGGCAGCAGGTAAGCTTAACGCACTCGGGCTCAGCTTCCCTGCCTTTAAAAAGGGAAGAGGACTAGCCGGGGGAGCTCCTGCCGCAACCCCCCCCCGAGCGACTCCTCCTTACCGCCATTGTGCGGCTGACCCACAACTCCTTGTGTGGGGAAGAACAGCGGCTCCTGTTGCAGCGGGGAAGCAAAAGCGCCGGAGAGGGGGGAGGCCGAGAAGCCACCGGGAGACCCAACCATGAAGGTGCCTGCCGGAAGAGGGTCAGAGTGAAGGAGCCAGGCGGGGGCCCTTTTCTCCCCTTCCCGCTGAGCCTCGCCTCGCCTCCAGTCTGGGGCTTCTCTGGGGGAGCCATCTTGTGGTCCCCCCCGCATTCTTAGGCTGCCTCGTGGGCCGGCCGGCCGGCCGAGCACCACCTCAGGTGGGCGCTCGCAAAGCCTGCAGCACTGAACTGCTGGCGGTGGGGGGGCTCTATCAGGGACGCTTTCTGTTCAAAGCCACAGCCTTTAAATGGACCAATGTACCAGAACTGGCCCTGGAAGTTAGGACAGACACGAACCCCGATTCTCCATGAGGAAAATCGCAAGGCTCCAGAGAAGCCCGGCCTCACGCTCGCTCCCAGGAAGGGGGAGAGAGAAGGGCTCGAGCGCGCTCGTTTCAGCCTGGAGGGAAGATGCCTTTGGGCTACCCAGATGGGGCCCGGCCCTCCGAGGGCACCCTCAGACCAGCGGAAGAGCACCAGCTTTCCTCCCTGCCAGAAGGAGCCTGACTGTGCCGGGGCCCTGGCACTGCAGAGCAGGAGGGCAGCTCTGGGGCTACACTCAGCTGGTCATTCGGCAAGGCTGGGGGGGGGCAGGGACACGATTCTTATCAGGGCTGCCGGAAGCAAAACCCGGGGGTGCCGATGGAAGTGCGGGTAGATACAGCGAGGCAAACTGAGCTCCTCCGCTTCCCTCTCGAGGTCCAAGCGGCCGACTCCTGCTCCCGCTCTGGGCAGAGGCTTACCTGGAGCCAGGCCGTTGGTCTGGAAGGGGTTGGTGGACGGAAGTGCGGGCTGGGTGGCTGCCGGGGTAGCAAAGGGGTTGGTGCAGGTCGGAACTGCGTGTGAGACAGAGAGAGAAAGGGAAAGGACCTCTGGCACCCAAAGGCGCCCGGGGTCTGTCACGCCCAAACCACCAAGGAGAGCTGCTTACCCCCGAAGGCCGCAGCAGGGCTGGATGGGGGCAGGACAGAGGACTGGCTGAGGGTCCCGAAGACGCTGCCAAAGGAAACAGAGTTCAGCTCAAGGACGTGCTGCTGCAAGACCAGCAGGGACCGAGGCCGCCGTTCCCCACTCGGCCTTGGTGGCAACGGGTAGCCGAGGGCAGGAGCACTAGCCTCGTGGGCACAAAAGGGGCTACCTGCTTGGGATCCCTCCCACGCGGAAGGCTCCACCCAGGCTCGGAATGCCCACGCCGGGCTGGCTGGCAGGGGAGGCGGGGAAGGCTCCCACGTGGGCACCACCTGCAGGGGAAGGAGGAGAGCAGAAGACCCGTTCAGCGGTCAAGAGGGCACTCGGCTGGCAGGACAGCTCCAAGAACTCACCCAGCCACAGAGCCCGTTCGTTAAGAGCCGTCACAGAACTGCACGAGGCGCCAAGGCTCTTCCTTGCAGTGCAAATGCTCTCAAATGCCGCCTGGCAGAGAGCACCCCTTTTCCTCTCCTTCACGACAGGTAAGGACAGGGTGCCACCTGCCACCCGGGAGCAGCTTCTCGTGCCAGAACCACTGTCCCGCCTAGTCCCCTGCAAAGCGCAGCTAACGTTCCTCTGACAAGGCTCCCAGGAACGGCTGGGAAGGCGGTCACCGAGATCTGAATCCGGCTCTGCCCAGAAGCAGCTGCAATCTGAGCGTCCCAGCAACATCAGGGGATCTTTCCCAAGGCTGGGGGGGCGGGGGGGGGTTGAGGTTACCTGCAGCAACCGGCTGACTCTGGAAAGGGCTCTGGCTGGAGGCTAACGGGTCCCCAAACGTCAGCCCTGCAGGGCTTCCTCCAAAGGCATCGAAGCTGGGGAAGGCTGTGCGGGCTGGCACCTGGCCTGAGAGAGCCACCGGGCGGGTGAGGGGGGACACAAAAGCATCGCTCCAGATTCCTCTCAAGGCATTACGGCATCCACTCTTTTCATGCCAGCCCCCTTCCTAGCGCTCTCTAGTGCAGACTTTGTCTTTGGACAAAGCAGGAGCAGGGACCGGCTGTTCACTTGAGCCCTGAAAACGCGTGTGGATCCGATCCCTTTGCTGCGACCTACCATTCAGCTGCATTTAATGCCAATTCACCCAGTCCAGGCTGCGATCCTTTCTGACTTTCCTACTATTTGCTCTCCTCAGCAGGCTGATGCTCAACGGCCCCACTCGGAGCACCTGCCCCTTTCAAAATGGCCCGTTTCTCCCCTCCCTTTCTCCGCACTCAAAAGACGGAAAGGTTCTCACCTCCTCTCGCTCGGCCGTGATTACGGATCCCAAACGCTCAACCAGGAAGACCCCCGTTTGCACTGAGATACCTTGCAGCCAGGCCCCTTTCTAGTCCCCGCCGGGCGTCCTACAAGACGGAGCGGAACTCACCTCCAAAGGCAGGGAAGGCAGGCCCAGGCTGGGGGGCCGCAAAGGGGTCACCCCCAATGTCCGCCAGGAGGTCTGTGCTGGCCTTTTTGGCTGGCTGAGCGGCCTGTGGTGGGGCTTTCTCTGATACCTGCAAGAAAAGGAGTCACCTGGGAAGCAGAAATCAAGCCCCCCAAGAGCAGGGCCCCCACACCTCACCCCACAGACTCCGCAGTTGCATCCAGCTGTGGAACAAGGCAGGGACGGGTCGTGGCTATGGGGCGGGGGACACTTCTAGCCCTGAAGTGACTTAGACTGCAGAGCTGCGTGCAGAAGCAGGGGCCTTTGGAGTGTGGGGGGAAGAGCTGCGGCCCTCCCACAATGGCTCAGAGGGCTGCCAGCCTTTCCCCAAAGTGCCCTGGGGGTTGCCAGACAGGGACCCTCTCTGGAAGAACATGGGGGGCTCAGGAGCAGCACCAGCTGTGGGGGCAAAGAGGGAGCCCCCAGTGGGAGGCGCAGTTCATGGCCGTAGCCCTGTCTTGGAGCAGCTGGATGCTGAAGAGTCACCTGCCAGAGAACACTTCCTTACCCCACCGCCCCCGAGCTGCCAGGGACATGGCCCCAGCTAGGATCCTTCGGCTGAAGTGGCACCCCACTGGAGCATGCAGGCCCACGTACTGGGTAAACCCGACCCTCAGGAAAGAGGGATCTGCGTGAGGTGACCAGAGAGAGCAAGAAGGGAAGAGGACTCCGACACCCCACCTGAATCATCTTCTTAGCCAGTAGCTCTAACCTGGGGGGCCTTGGCCGCCGACTCCCCCAGCAACGTCTTGGCCTCTGCAGGGGAGCTCCGGACACTCGAAGAGGCTAAGGTTTTGGCCTGGTCCGGCGACACATACCTGCAAGGAAAATTGGGGACAGGATGAGCCCCCCGAGGAAGGCTCTCCGTACCTGGCTGCTGCGACCTCTTCCGCGATTCCTTTTCCTTTCCCTCCATTTATTCCATGGGGAGAGAAGCTTCCTCCTCCATGCTGCCATTCAGTCCACTGACACTGCGCCTGATTTACGACAGTTAAGTTCTTGATCTCTTGGAGAAAAGGCAGGATAGATATTTAACAAACCAAGTTACATTTTTGCTAGGAAATCAGAAATTGCATGTTTCTTTCAGAACGCCTTGGCGGATGTCATCCAGACCCCACAATTCAGTGCTGGTGTTCCTCAAGAAGTCTTGGAATATTTTTTCTTGATACCAGTCAGTGAGTCCAGATGGTGTCAGCCTGAGAATTCTTACAAAGAAGAAATTGCTGACCTCCTTTAGCAAAAATATAGAGTCCTGGAGGACTGAAAGGAAAGAGGGTGGCACCAATTTTTAAGCAGAAGCTCGTGGAAAGTCTTGGCAATTAGAGGCGGGTCTAATTAACATTTGTTCTGGTAGGACAGCTGGTAGAAGAACAGGGAAGGGAAGTCAGCAATCCTGCCTCACCAACTTTCTCAAGTTGTTGAAGTGGAAGACGGGTCCATCTCAGATTCAGTCTTCAAGACTCCAGATTACGGGCAGCCTGTATAAGCCCTGGGAGTTTTTCAAAGAACGTTACTCAAATCTCAGGTAATTGGCTTTTCAGTGAGGACAGCCAAGCTGTGTTCTACTGTTTCTTATTTGATTTTGTGTTAACATTTTTAAAAATAATCTCCTTGGTTAACCTTTCTGCACGTTGGCTGGCTAGTAGACATGAACGTGGACTACCAGTCCACCTACTCTTGTGGCCCTGGGATGAAAACGAGAGAGAACAGAATGCTTGTTTGGAACCCCCCACCCTCCTCCGTTGTCTACGGATGGAACACCCAAGTTTTATCAAAGTTTGGTCTGCTGGAACATAGCCAAATAAAGCATTTCAACAGAACATCTGAGCTGATCTGTTTTGTTCTGAGTGAGCACTACGCATTTTCAGTTTCACGCAAACCCCTATGACGCACACCCATCAGGACGACGTATTCCACAGGCAGAATACAGAGCCCACAACAATTTAGTGTCATTTCCCTGCCCCCCGCTCCCGCTTTCATTCTCACCATCTTTTCTTCTCATATTTCTCCTGCAGAAACTCCTTCACTTTCTGAGGGTCCTGAGAATCTGGTAGCAGGGACGCCCGTGAGTCAAAAGAGCCCAACCAGATCTTCCGACAGGCCTGGGGTGGGGATCCGAATGAGGGGAGAAAGCCACAAATTAGGACTCTACGATTCTTTAGGAAGCAAATTCATTTTAGTGGTTATAACGGAGGAGCATAACCCCCCGTGGGACATAGCCTCCTGACCGGTTGCAAGGGAGAGCCGGTCTGTTTGGCTAGATTGCTTTTTAAAACGTAAATGCGCCTTCAGCATTTTATATGTGCACACACAGTTTACATGCCCTCGGACCTTTGGAAAAATGGTGTGAATCAAAGCCTGCCCATTCAGCGGCATCTTCACACGTAAGCAGCCAGACCCTCCAGCGACCTCCACTCACCTCGTTCCCACGGGACTGGAGGAACTGCACCTCGCCCTCCGTGAAGGTCGTCATGGAGATGGATTTCACCCGGTGGGGGGGATTCAGACCACGGCTACACGGGGCGGAGAGGGGAAGAGGAGAGCATTCGCAAGTTACGGGTCGCGCCGGCCGGAGCCGAGGGTTCCTTAGGACGGAGGGGCGGATCTTGGGCCAGAGAGCCCCACACACCGGCAAGAGGGCCAGCCCGGCGACCTGGGCTGACGACGGCGAACTATGCAGCCGGGGCCCCCTACCCGCCCACGGACGCGGGTCTCGGCAGGACGGAGCCAAGCGGCCTTCGGCTCCCGCCCGCGGCTCTTCCCGGCTCAGTCCTACCCTCGTCTGCACCCTTCTGAACTGCCGGTTCTTCTCCGCCCGCGGCGGTTAATTATTAAGAGGACCAGCGATGAACTACTCAGGGCGTCCTTCAAAGAGGGGAAGGGAACTGGCACGGGAAGGATCGTCTCTGGCCGCCCTGAGGCACCGCCGGGGAACACGCGGGCAGGAGGGGAGGGGAGGGGAGGGGAGGGCAGGGCAATGTCCTAAATCTCTCCGCAGCGCGGCCGATCTCCGCGAGCTGAAGCGAGACGCGGGTTCCGCCCTCGCCGGCCGCAAAGCGAGGCTCCTGCTTTAAGCGTTCCGCCCCCCTCCTCTGCCCCTCTGAAGCAGGTCCGCAAAGGGATCCTCCTCGCGCCCGCAGCAGAGCCGCGCAGCTTCCCGGGCCCCCTCGCAAGGTTCACGTGGGCCCCCCGCCCCCGCCCCCCGCCCCCCGCGTCCGGAAACGGGCCGGAGGCACCCGGGCCTCGCGGCTGCGCTGCCTTGTTCCACGTCGCCGCCCCGCCGCCCGCCCGGGATGCGGGCGCCGGAAGCACACGGGCGGCGAGAGGGGCGCAGGCCAGGAGGGCTCCCGGGGCTGGAGTCCGCACGCGCGAGCGGCGTCTGCGCCGGAAAGGCCGCCGCGTCGCCGCCCGGCCCGGCCCGGCCCGGCCCGGCCCGGCGCGGGGGGCCTCGGCGGGTCTGCGGCAGGCCCTGCCCCTGCCCCTGCCCCTGCCCCTGCCCCTGCCCGGGCGCGGCAGCCGCGGCTCCGCCAAGCCGAGCGCCCGGAGCCGGCCCGCGCGCTGCCGGGAAGCCCCTCGCCCGCCGCCGCCGGGCGCCCGCGGCAGGGGCGGGGCGGGGCGGGGCCCGCGCGGCGCCCCGGTCCACTCACAGCGCGCCCGAGCAGGCGGTGCAGACGAAGCTGCCGATGGTGATGTCCACGTAGGTGACGCCGCGCTGGCCGCACTCGAAGCAGAGGCGGCTGGCGGGCTCCGAGCTGACCAGCTCGCGCACGCGGCGGGACCACACCTCGGACTCCGAGTCCCGCGGGGACCCCGGCTTCCTCGCCCCGGGCCCGGCCCCGGCCCCGGCCCCGGCCCCGCTCGCCGCCGCCGCCATCCGGGCGCACCCGAGCCCTGGCTCGCCCGCTCGCTCGAGGGCCGCCGCCGCCGCGCATGCGCCGGGCGCCGCCCACCTCGGACGGCGCATGCTCCGCCTGCTCGGAGCCGCTGCGCGCACCGTTAGACTCCCCAGCGGAAGAACGGCGAGGGCCGCTCGGAGCGCGCTTGCGCCGGCGCCGTCCCCCCTCGCCGCTCGCATGCGCACATCCCTCCGCCTTGGGCCGCCTCGGCCTTCGCTGCCCCTTGAGGCGGATCTGGCTGTCCGGGCCTCGCCTCGGCGGCGAGGGAGGAAGCGAGGGGAGCGCTGCGGAGGGAGCTCGAGCAGGCGAGGGGCTCCGGCGAAGAGGCCGCCTCCCTGGAACACGGATCTAGTCTCCCCGCCCCCTTGCGGGCCGACCTTGAACGCGGGAACGCGAAACAGGGTGGAGGCCGGCGTTTCTCAACCTCGGCAGGTTTAAGGCGGGTGGACATCAACTCCCAGAATTCCCCAGCCAGCCTGGCTGCCTGGGGAATTCTGGGAGTTGAAGTCCACTCATCTTAAAGTGGCCAAGTTTGGACAACACTGCTGTAAATAAACCTTCCAGCCCCCAAACTTGTGGGGATTCACAGCCGCGGCGGGGAGGGCGGGAGGTGCCCGGCCACCAGCCACCGGCTCCGGATCGTGCTGGCGCTGCCTTAGCAGGGCGTTCCAACGCCCCGGTCGTGCATTTCCCAGGCTCGTTGTTAGTTGTTTGCCGACTAATCTATTAATTTATCCATCAGGTTTTGGGGGCCCACCAGCTACACAGGGACGTCCCGGGCAGCAGGCAGGATGTTTTCCGCGTCTGGTGCAAGCGAAACCCTTTCTGAGGTCCTCCCATCTGGCTCGCTTGTTTCACTTCTGTGAAAAAGCCTTGGTTTCTTCCCTGTATTTGGCTGTGCTGATCCCTTGCTGGGAAAGGAACACAGAACCATACGCAGAACCTCTTATCTGGGCCTAGATCTCGGGCGCTGCCAAGTCACAGATATACAGAGCTCTGCTGGAGAGGAGGGATCGTAAACAGTAGCTTCAGGAGGAAGTAAAACAACATTCTTACCTTAATAGCGTCCATTCACAAGCAGACGGCTTTGCACGGGTGAGCTGTGAACGCACGCCGTAGTACATTTAATGCAGCCCGTAAGCCAAGTAACGTGACCGGCAGAGTGTGGGCTGCGGTCCCAGGACGCCCCGCAAAAGCCAAGAACCGCCTGGGCCCGGGAAAGGCGGTAAAACATTGATGCGAGTTCTCTCCCGGGGTGCAGAGCGGGAGCCCAGAGCACAGCACCGAGGTACAGAGGTGGAACTAGTGCTGGAATTATGTTACCTCTCTAGGCCTGCGGTCTCTTCCTCCTTTCCTTGGGAGAAAAATTCTTTTATTTTAAGGCTCAATAATAGCTCCACCACCTTTTTCCTTGGGACAAATGACCAGATTTACTTCTTGAACTAAATTGGGGCAAAGTATCCATGGGCCTGGGGCCAAAGCTGGAACAGGGACATCATTCAGTAAATATAAGAAACATTTATCTGGTGATTCTACAGTATGAAGGCTGGTGTGGATCTTCCGGGTTTCCAGACCACGGCCACACAACCCGGAAGATCCACACCAGCCTTCGTATGCCGGCCGTGAAAGCCTTCGACAATACATTCTACAGTATGCTTGTTTAATTACCGGAAGGGCAGTTGTTGCCTTCTGTATTATGCCAGGAAAAGGAAATCCTTTAATTCTCCATGGGCAAAAGGTGTTAATTGCACAAAATGAGCCCTAAAGGGCTCTCTTGCTCTCTTGGTGCGCTGGACAGAGTGAAGGACGGAAGTGCTCTGTGCTACCCGAGAAGATGCCAAGACTACAGTTACACCAACATGAAGAAAAGGAAGGTTTAATTTAATGTTACCTTGCAGTGGAAGCTTTGGGAAAAACCCAAAGTCGCAAACACTGGGGTAGAGTTTTATAGGTTATAGATCATACAAACAGTATGTGACCCAAAACCATGTTTCTTGCTTGCAGTCGCTATTTACAGGACATCATGACCAGTGTAATATTTGCGGATTCTGTGACGGCTAATCCTGGTTTGTGCTACAGATGTAAATAGCTTGCTTCCAAGTCTCCCAAAATCAGCATCTCTCCCTCCCAGCAATGGGGTTTGGGTGGGCTTTTAGGGGAACGTTTAATGCCGGATGACACACCATCAGTGGCCAACACAAGGTCTCCACACCACTCCTCACCAAGTCCCTGTGGAGAGGCTTCATTTGTCCTCCAGCCACACTGCTGCTTACATCGAAAGTGACCTGCCTTCTCCTCTGGCTTTGCTTTTGCCTTCGCATCCCTTCCTCTTGAGAGCCACCTGAGAACTCCAAGAAAAGTCTCCTTACTTTCCTTATATTATTCTTTTTTTCTCCAAAGCTGTTTTCAGCTGACTTGTGGTAGAAACTCAGATTTACCTCTTTACTGACTTTTGCATTACCAATTTACTGGCATTTTAAGTAGACTAAGGAGAGAGCCAGTTTGGTGTCGTGGTTAAGGCACCAGGCTAGAAACCGTGAGGCCGTGAGTTCCGGTTCTGCCTTAGGCACAAAGCTGGCTGGGTGGCCTTGGGCTGGTCACTTTGTCTCAGTCCTAGGAAGCAGGCAATGGCAAGCCACTTCTGAAAATCTTGCAAGAAAACTGCAAGGACTTGTCCAGGCAGTCGCCAGGAGAGCTGACACTAACTTGAAGGCATGCATGCACATAGACTAGGAATCCAATGGCTGCATGATCTTTCTAGATTACAACTTTTCTTTAGTTCATTGACATCATGAATTTGGAATTATGGATGCGTATCAAATACTATAATTGGGACATGCCGCACGTAGCATCACAACTCCCTCAAGTAAGTGACACTTGAGCAAAACACTGTTGTGTAATTCTTAGTTGAGGCCTTACCCGGAAAAGAAATATTTCTTACTAACGTGCAACAGTACTATAAATGTCAGCTGGAACGAAAATCTCCACGAGCTTTATTGAGTATATTGCAAACTTTGTAGAGCTCACGCTTTCCGTAATTCCTTAAAAATAGGACTGCTGTCCCTTTCACGAAAAATGTTAGCCTGGTTCCATGCCTATTATCCAAATGCCACTGTTGTCCTGCCAGGCTGCTGTTTCCTCTACCTAACCTTCAGCTTTCAGCCCCTTGAATTTTGAGCAGGCCCGGTTCAGCGTGCCGCTTTGCAGCTGGCACGAGGGTTGGTTGGCCGAAAGCAAGGCTGGCTGGGGGATTCTGGGAGTTGAAGTCCACGCCTCTTAAAGTGCCCGAGGCTGAGAAGCACTGGCCTCGTGTGACCAGAGCCTCCCACTCGCCTGCCACCTCCAGAGCCCACCATGAACCTGTCAGCTGTTCAGACAGCTCTGGACAGACCCTCTGGAGCATCCCGGGGTAAAAACACTGACCGGCGGTTGTTTCCCCAGAGACAGGCCATTTGGTGAGGAGGGAACCTTACTCTTTCCTTGGCGTGCCCTTGTCGCGGGTTCTTGCCTGTTTGTGCGTTCGATCAATCGAATTTATACACCGCCCATCTCACGATACAAGTGACTCTAGGCAGCTCGCAAATCAAAGCGATAAAAGCAATAAAAAATCTTACAAAATATACAAAATTAAAAGACGGAGAGAGCGTCCTCAG
This sequence comes from Liasis olivaceus, assembly GCA_030867105.1. Taxonomy (NCBI): domain Eukaryota; kingdom Metazoa; phylum Chordata; class Lepidosauria; order Squamata; family Pythonidae; genus Liasis; species Liasis olivaceus. The sequence goes on along the minus strand of CM061351.1, from coordinate 115,591,914 downwards.
GCCGCCAGCTGCCCCCGACACTGCACGCCCCCGATGGACCCCCAAGCCGGTCGGCAGAGCCAGGTCTTAAGGCCCTTCCGAAGGCCAGAAGAGTGGGGCCGGCCTCACCTGGGGGGGCAAGATGTTCCACAGGGCGGGCGTGATGGCAGAAAAGGCTCTCCCAGACCCCGACAGCCGACAGCCTTTAGCCGGCGGGTAACGTGCCCTTCCTGCCAGACCCGGTCGGTTAAAGGATGTCGGCTGGCGGGGTCTAGGAGGAGACGTTTTAAACTGTGCCCAGTTTGGGTTGACTCAGACTCAAAAGGCCCACAGAAAACACTGGACTCTGGACAGGTGTTTTTTGGTATCTCCCTGTAAGGGCTGAGAGATGCTTTGTTTTGGGGAAAAAACAAGATACAAACGTTAAATATGCAACAACTTTATATGCGAGTGCTTTCTGTTGCCTCTATTCTACATTCTATTTTATGACTATTATTTCTGTATTATTATGCTGATGACTGTAGCTATAACAATAACAATTGCTATACCCTATTACTACCCATTACTATTACCGTACTTCCTCTATAGAATACTCTCTTGTCTAACTATTCTATAACCATATTTTCTTCTCACAAACCCTGCTCTGCCTTAATTCCTCTCCCTGGAATCTCTTCTGCTCCCTTCTCGTCTTTCTGGCCAGCAGGCAGAGCACCTGCGACGTTTTATATTCGCGCTTTCCCTCGCTCTGCCCCGGCACCTCGTTGCCGCTGGACCATCCGAAACAGGCGCACCTCCTCCGTCCTCTTCCCGCACCTGTGCCAAGGTTGCAGCTCTGTGGGCGCTGCTGCTGCGCTGACACAGGGGGGGCTGAAACAGGAGCGGAGGGGCCTGCCGTGGTCCCTTCCCCAGCCCTGCACGCGGCAGAGGAGAGGGGTGCCGCTGGCGGCACTGTGGGAAGAGAGGGAGGGAGAACGGGGGCATCGCATCCGTGCCAGTCTGCTTTTCTGCTGGCTGAGAGGCGGCTGGGCGGCGTATTAACAGCAGCCACGGGGAAGAGCTCCGAAGCTTTGCTCATCTGGGACGTTCAGTGATTGCCAAGCTGTGCCCACCCCTTGGGGCTCGAAAAGAGATCAGACATTTGGGGTGGGATGCGGACATCCAGAAGGGAGAGCGAGACGGCTGGGAGAGGCGGGGCTGTTTTCCTCCCAGCAAAGCATCTCAGAACTGCTTTAGCCAAGGACGCTTCAAACCACTGGTTTTCTCTTCCCTCCTCCTTTTAGCTCTGGGTGGCAGGATTTAAGAAAGGAATTTGCATTCTCTGAAACAGGCCTCTTCTGATGCTAGCATTGTGTTGCTACTCTGCTTATGAGTCTGGATGGAGAGCAGCGTTTTTCAAACTCGGCAACTTTAAGATGCGTGGACTTCAGCTCCCAGAATTTTGAGTCATTCTGAGAGCATTTTGAGTCATCCTACTTTCCCAGCACAGCTGAAATAGTCTGTCCTGATTTACCGTAAGTGAAGAACTGGGACCGAGGATGGGCTCACAAGGGAAGGTGACCCACCAGGTGGGTCAGTGGTCCAGGCCCGAAGGTGCACCGGGGCAGAACCTGACTCTTCTCTCCTGCTTTGGGGACAGTGTCGGGTCGCTTCACCGCCCTCAGACCAAGGAGCTCTGGCAAAGCTTCCTCCAGAGACGCATCTTAGCTTCATATCTCAAGAGGTTCTCTAGGTGTTTGCTGCCTGGCCAGGCCGTCAGCACCATCTCAGGGAACGCAGTCTCCCCATTTGAAGGTGCTTGGCAATTTCATCAAGAGCTGGAAGCGGCCAGCGCTCAGTCGGTTGGTCGATTCAAACCGCAAGTCTCTTATCTTCGGGTTGAGCACTTTCTTAGCATGCTGGCTGGGGGATTCTGGGAGTTGAAGTCCGCACATCTTAAAGTTGCCGAGGCCGAGAAACCTTGGTCTAGGTGGCCATTGCCCTGATAACTCCTTCCTTCCAAAATAGGGGACAAGGGCAAGAAAGCATTTTGATCCACAATTAGCCAGCGAGTTGGAGAATACCTCACACAGGCTGGTGTGCTCAGATCTGCGCGTGCTCACTTGGGAGCAGACCCTTAATAGCTTCAGGGCCGTCTCTTTTAAGCAAGGAACCCGGGGAAGGAAAGGCAGTCTTGCGGGGACCAGGAACGGAGAAAGCGAGCTCAGCATTGCATCTTTCTGCTGGCCGTCGGAACTGAAGCGCCGGCATCCGAAGTTCCCATCTGGGCAGCGCAGGCTCTTGGCAGCCGTGGCGTGCTGATCTCCCGCGCAGGGGCCTGCAGAAAAGGATGCCGGCTGGAAGAACCCTTGCCCACCCTGCGCAGCCTTGATGAAGAAGCAGAAGGGGGCTCTGCCTGCGAGAGAGCAGGGCAGGAGAGAGCGGGCTGGGGAACGCCGCCTTGGGTGCCAGCTAGCGGCAGCGGGACACTTCTGCTCTCGGCTCCCAAAGGCCTGGCACGAAAGGAGCCATTCGGCCGTCACTCCCCCAGTCCCACAGACGGATTCCTTTGTGGGCTTTTAAGAACGGCACCAGAGGAGCTGTTCTCCCCACACACACACCCCGGCGCCCATTCCGTGTTCCCTGCCTCTGCCACCCACACCAGGAGAAGTGGAGGAGAGAAGAGGCGGGTCTGTTCGCAGCGCCTTTCCCAGCCCAGAAAAGATCCACCTCCTTCCCTGCTTCCTTTCCTGGGGGGGAATGAACAGACGGGGGCTGCTCCCTGCATCCCGGGGGGGGCAGCCGAAGGGGCACTTCCCTTCCTTCGTGGGGAGGGCCGGAGCTTCCCAGCAGCCCCCCCCACACAGCAGAGAGGAGGCGATGCCCAAGGTTACGTTCCACCTAGTGAAGACTTAGTCCGGGAGGGGGATTTTTGACACCCGCCTGTCTCTTGGAAGACAGCTGGGCAGGTGTGAAAATGTCCCTGCAGATTAGACCCAACGGCCCCCCTGACTCGGGGGGGGGGGAGCGGCGGTGGGTTTCATGGCAGGGTTCCCTTCCTCTTCGGGAGGAGCAGCAGCTCTTGAGCCGAGGTGGGGGGAAGCGGGCCTCTTTTGGCTCGGAGACGCCTTCTTCTCGTGGGGGGGGCTGGCTGGGGGAGCTGCGTCCCTCCCCTCCTTTCCCGTGGAGACAGGAGATGGTGGAAGCAGTCTTTGGCTGGCACCGGAGGATCGGCGGCTGCTGCGCTTTTGCCCCGGGGGTGCAGGATGGCCATCGACCCGCCTGTCCGGGGGCCTGAGGGAAGGCTGCTGAACTCAGGCGAAAGAGCTTTGGGGGGGGCACCTGCAGAACCACTCCCCCCCTTTCCCCACCATCCCTGATCCAATGGGACAGGAGAACCCCAGCCCAACCACTGCTCCCCGTCACTGTCCGCCGCCGCCCCGCCCTGCCCCACACCAGGTCTGGCTGGGTTGGGGAGGGAGGGAGGGAGGGAGGGCTTTTGGGCACAGGAGGAGGGCCCCAACCCGCCTGCCAACAAAAGGTGAATGGCCCTGAAAATCGGCCCCCACCCCGAGCAGGGCCCAGAGGCAGCGAGGCAGGCCCCACCCCGAGTTTAAATCCAGCACGAGGGGGGGCAGAGGGACGGAGGCGGCAGGGGACATTTGAGAAGGGGAACCGAGTCATCCTCCTATGTCCTTTAAGTAGAGTTGCTCTCTCCAGTCTGAGTAGCAGGTCTCGCAGGAGAGGCGATCGTTAAACTGGTGATAATGGAGGTATATCAGTGCTGATTAACTCCCACAAATATGCATATCAGCTAGGCTGTACAAATACAGCTTCGTAAACCTGTGGTGTCCGGGTTCTAAAAACACCTACTTTGGAATTCTTTCAACGATGCATAGTAAAAAACCTTCTCCGACGCGTAGTTTGAGATTCATCAAATGCCCCCAATAGGCCAATCCGGTATGTTGGAAGGCAAGACCCACCAGGCGTCATTTCACGTGTGGCATTAAGAGTTTTCCCAGCCAGGCTGCTTCTTCAGCAGCCTGGAGGAGCCCGGCTCGGCAAAGCCAACAGCTTTTGTCTGTGGTGTTTTGCTCTCTGGCGCGTAGCAAAATTTTCCAAAGCACCATGGATGCCGTTGCTACTGCGAAGAGGGATCTAGAGAGTAAGAGCTGGGCTCCAGTTGCTGAAAAGCAGAAAGAAGCATCACGCTGCTGAGCCTTTCCAGAGCCATTCCACGCACAATCACGGGTCCTTCAGCCTCAGATGCTACATCAGCACATCTGCCTTCTGCCCGACGTGGGGTTGCAGAGGGGAAAGGGGGTCTCTCTGAGGACCCGCCTTGTACCATTGTAAAGCAGCCTCGGTCTTGATTGACGGCTGTGGCAGGCGTAGGGAGTTTTTCCAGGATGGCCCACATTCACTTTGGGGTAATCTGTAGGGAGGCTGCCTATGGGGCTAGGTGGAACCCAAAGTGGTCAGGCCACCCATTCCCTTTGTTCTCCCCTTTTCTCCCTCTTTCCAATCCACCCCCCAAGCAGGCTGGGACAAGTTACTTTTCCTGAGGTCCGAACTGAGGGCTTCAGAGGGCCACTTGCAAAGAGACTAAGGGCCACTGGTTGCCCACCTCCCTCTGGAGAACAGGGGCCGCGTGCCACTGGCATCCAAACCACAGGACTATCAACCTGACCCCCACGGGGCGGCATGAAGGAAATCTGCAAGGGACCTGCATTGTCTTTCCTGGCCAGAGACAGCATCCCCAGAAGACGCTGTTGAAAACTGGGCCCAAGTTTGCTTTTTCTCTCTCTCTCAATCCCTTGTCTTAGTGTGTTGTGTTGCAGCCAGTTTAGCTGATTCAGCTTTGTGGGAACATTCTACTGAAAAGCAGGGTAAAAATTGTGACCAGCAAAATACAGCACATCTCACACCTTAACAACAGCCTCTGTTGATACTACTTCATGGAAGATGCAGGCTATGCATTAGGAAGACGTCAGATAACGGGGGGGGGGGGGGGGGGCGGACCCAGTTGGCACACAGCGCTTTGAACATCGGTGCAGGACTTAATTAAACCATCCCCAAAACCCCCGGTAAGGGGGAGTCCACAACTATTCCAAGCAAGCAGCTTAACCACTTAACTCGCAACCTGAGAGGATTCCTGCAAACATATTCAGCCTAAATAGGTTTCTTTTACATCCAACCCATTGGCCCTTGCCCGGCTCTCAGCTGCCAAGGGAGAGATCCGCTCTTTACTCACGTTGGCAGGTCCTCAGTGCCTTTTCTCTTCTGCAAGTTAAGTCATGCCCAGCTCCTTGAACTGTTTCTCACACAACTTAGTTTCTAGATCAGTGTGTCTCAACCTCGGCGACTTTAAGATGAGTGGACTTCAACCCCCAGAATTCCCCAGCCAGCCATGCTGGGGAATTCTGGGGGTTGAAGTCCACTCATCTTAAAGTCGCCAAGGTTGAGACACACTGATCTAGATGATCATCCTGGGCGCTGCCCTTGGGGTACCTGAACCATCAAGAACGGCAAAAGGAATTCTTTCCCTGAGCAGGATGCAGGACTTCTGCTAAGGCTCTGCAAAGCTGAGAGCTGGACCAAAGAGAGTAATCCACAGAGGAGCAACCAGCGTGACAATTTTATTTTCTTTCCTTCGTTTTTAATATATAAATACCCTCCCATGAATTCCCAGCATAAATATTTTTGCAAAGCAGTTTCATCTTGCTACACTAGACAATCTTGTGAAATATTTAAATCAGGGGGTTGAGCGTAAGACCCAGAAGTCCCCCACTGGGCTCCCCTCTTGCCCCACAGCGGTGCCATTTATGTTCATCTTGGCGGTGGTTGTCATTCTAATTTGTAAAACTGATTCACGCCAGCGCCCCAACCGGTCCAGCCGTGTCTTGTGGACGCTAACAGAAAACTGTGGCTTGAACGACTCCACAGTTGGAAGCAGAAATGGGAGACGGTGCTGGGGTGAGCATGAACAAATCCTAAAGGGGTCAGGACCCATTTTGGTGGCTGACTTGAAACACATTGATCAAATCCTTGTACAGCGGGACAGGACTGTAATTCGGGAGCGCCTGTGGACTTCCCCACTTTCCTTGGTATCATCAGAACAGGGGCACCTGAACACCAAGCAATTATCACCTGGAATGGGGCAGTGTGAGTTAAGGAGGCATCCTGAGGCCAGCCCGGGTGGGTCAGCTTGGGCACGCGGAGCCTATGGAGCAAAGCAAGCAGGACAGCCAGTGTTGGTGGAGAGAACAGGCCGCGCCACTGGGAGCTGGCGTGGGAACAGGAAGGACTGACGGCCTGCTGGAGATGGAAGAGCATCACCTTGCTCTGCCATCCCATCCGTGGGAACGTAAATACCAAATGCGCGGGAGGCGGCTGGGCGTGTTCCCAAGACTGGCTGATCTGTGGCTCCCTCCCTCATTGGATTCTGTGGCCCAGCTCTGTGATGGGTACGATGGGCAACAACTAAGGGTTATTCCCACCCCGCCCCTCGGGAGGTGCTGAGCGCATGTACATTTAGCATAGGATGGGTGTCTGGCACGAGTTTACATCATGGTCTTTACCCTGTGTTTAACCTGCTAGGAATAGAAACCCGAGTTCTTGAGTCTTCCAGAACCCTGAGAGGCATCAAATGTTCTCTTGTACATAAAACAGTGTTTCTCAACCTTGGCGGCTTTAAGATGTGTGGACTTCAACTCCCAGAATTCCCCAGCCAGCCAGGTTGGCTGGGGAATTCTGGGAGTTGGCCCACACACCTTAAAGCCGCCAAGGTTGAGAACCACTGACCTAGACTTAAACATGCAGACTTCCTAGTGCCTGGTAATGACACAGAAGTAGTTTACCCACATCTATGTGCTTTTACAACAGCAAAAACCTCACTGCCTAATTGTGAATTGCAACATACTAGTAAGTACCTTTTTCAAATCAGATCAAATCCCAAGCATACATTATTTCCACTGAAATCTCAAACTTCTTATTTTGTTTTCCTGGGCAAATCCTTGGCCAGCAGGTAAGGAGAAAGTGAAAGAGGAAAAGATTGACCTTCTGCCATTTCCAGTCTATAAAATTAGTCAAACTGCACAATAATAACCTAGAAGGAAAGGAAGCTCTGGGGGAACATGAAAAAAATGTAAAGAACAGGCACTGTGGCCCTGCCTTCTCCCCTCTGCAGCCCTCCGGCACATCGACCGATCGATTGAATTTAGACTGGGGCGCCCTGGAGCGTGCCCCATGCTGCGAGAGAAACGTGGGGAGCCGCAGTTCGACCATCTGGAGGGCATCAGATTGAAAAAGGCTGCGGCGTTGCTAGTCTGGTCTTATCACTACGTGACAAAACCATCATGGGGCAGATCTGACTCTCAGGAAGTAGACGAAGGAACTTATTCACCCCCCAACCCCCGATTTTCTTTTCCATTTATTTTGATGGTTTGGAAAATTGCGTCTTATTTCGTTGCAGGGCTAGAGACGGCGGTGTTTGGCTTGTTCTGCTGCATGTGGCTCTGTGGGCCAAAGTTTTGTTCTTTTTAGAGAGCCGGCCACAGGCACAGTTCGAGGTAAGAATAAAGGGGATGGCTGATTTCGTGATTCAGCTTTGCTACGAAAACTGAGCCCGGAGCCCCTCAGTCCACGGCTCCTCCTTCCCTTTCTCGCTCTCTCTCTCGGAGTCCTGGCAGACCAAGAACTCAGCACCACAAGTTCTGGGATCCCCCCTTCCCCCCAAACTGCTCCAAAGGCGGGCGGATTTTCAGGCCCCTTACCCGGGGCTCCCCGTGAGATCGGCATCCCCTCCTCCCCGGGGCATTTTCAGAGGTGGAAGGAACACCGGGGAGCCGTCACTCTGGCCCTCTGCAGCCCAGGAGCTCTTGGCCGAGAAGAGGTGGGACCCTTAGCCCAACGCACAGAACCGCTGCCGCCCCTGCCCTGCCCTGCCCGCCCTGCCCTCCGAGACCGGTCACAGATGGTCCTGCGGCACCAACCGCTCGGCATCGCTGCCGCGGGCAACGCCGTTTCGGGTGGGCTGCTGCCGTCGCCGGCCTCCGAGGTGCAGCCGCCCCCAGTGTGGAGGGGAGGCTCCTCAGAGTGCGGCGACAGGCTTGTCCCACCGCAGCCCCCTTTTCCTTTCTTTTCTCCGGGGAACCGTGAAATAGCGACTCGCCCCTTTCCGCCCAAAGCGTCCTTCCGCCACAGCTCAGGAGGGGCGGCCCCCAGGCAGCCCCTAGTCTCCGGATGGTCCCGGCCGGGAAGGCCCCCCGCGGGAGACCACGCTGCCAGCAGTTAGCCCTGCCACGCGTTCTGCTTGGCCAGCACAAGGCACCAGTTCTTGGGGCTCAGCCCCCTCCCCCGGTCAGATGGCCGTGTCCCAGAGCACCGTCTGCTGGCGGCGGCAGGGTGGCGTTCCGGACTTGCGGCTTTCCGTGCTCCTCCGCCAGCTGGGCAGGATAGGCATGCTCTCCTGCTTGCACAAGCTGCGTTCAGGACGGTGCCGCGCTTTGATCTCCTTGCAGACGCACCGCTTGCGCTCAATGACTTCCAGCAGCTTTCCGTCCCTTTCCCGCGAGGAGCTCTGCAGGGCCTCGGGGCCGGGCAGCTGCGTGTACTGCAGGGCCTGTGGAGAGAGCCGGGGTTAGCGTCGCTGTGCCATCCTCTGCCAGCCCGTCCACAGCCTTCGCTCTTCCTCAGCTTCAGACCGAGAGAGGAGGAACATCCCGCTCGGGTCAGGTGTGATACGGAGCCACCGCCTCTCGCGCTGGAGATCTCCCTTCTGCCGGCCAGCACCTCCAGGCTGCTGAACAGGGCTCAGCTAACCGAAAAGGTGGTTGCCTGAACGCCTGGGTGAAGGAGGCAGCCAGGGGACCCTCCCCGCCTCTCTCAGATGCAAAGGCTCTGGATTGGAGCCACAACCGGCTTCATCGGCAAGAGCAGGCTGCCTGCGCACGCCTGCTGCCAAGTCCTTCCTCCAGTCTTTACCGCCCCCCCCCGGGCACCTGCCTGGTGGAGGGGCAGGCCCTAATTGCTGCTCACCTGTTTGCATCACCCTGAGCCAGAGGGCCAGGTTGGGCAGTGCCGGGGGCCAAATCGGATTACCTTCTAGTGAAATTTAGTGGTAGGATGGTGGGGGTGGGGCGGGGAATTTACTTCTCTCTCTGCCTCTTCTGTTTCCACGTAAGATGTCCTGGCAGATCAGGGTTCAATATGACCTCCATCCCTAGGCTAGTAATGTATTCTGCAAGGATATTGCCTCCCTCTTTAAAAATCTGGGGATTTCTTTTCCGGATGGCTCTCGCTAATTGTTCTGCAGCCATTTAATCTCGCCAAGCGGAGAACGAGAAAAGCCCCCGAGAATGCAGAGCCCCCGAGAATGCAGAGCCCCCTCCCCTCCCGCTGCTTCCGCAACGGCACTCGAGCTCTTGGACCCAACCCTCCCCGGGACTTCCTCCTCCAGGGTCGTCTCCTGCTCCTCCGAATCGGAGGCTTCGTCCTGGCAGTGGGGGGCTGCCTGGGGGGCTTCCCCCCATCCCGGCAGTCCTTCTGCCCACCACGTCCCTGCGAGGCCTTTCAGGAGACCTGCTCCCCCCTCCCCTCCCTCCCCTCCCGCCCGACGTACCAGGCTGCCCGGGTCCCTGGGATGGCTGCACGGCCTCTGCGCGTGGATCACAGCCTGTCGGACACCCGAGGTGGATGCCGAGCGGCCCAGAAGGTACCCGCCAGTAAAATCTGGGGTGGGGATGAAGGAAAGAGCCTGGTGAGTCCTTTGCCCTCTCGGCTGGCCTCCCGCCTGTAAGAGCCATGCTGGAACGCAGAGCAGGAAGGCGGCGGAAAGGCACCGATTCCGCCTCCTCTTCCCCCTCGCCCATAAAGCAGAATTTGGAGACGGGGAGATGAGGCGTCCCAGGGGAATTCTGGCCCTTTGAGCAAATAAGAAACAACTCTGTGTGTGTGCGGGTGTGTGTGTCTGCGCGCCCGTTTGGCCTGCTGCAGTCTGCCTTCACCCGCTTCTTTGCAGCTGCGTTAAGTCCACGTCCTGGGCCCCAAACCACCAAAGAACTAACGGGGGTCCGTCGCCCCTCCCTGCAGGGCGAGATGGCCGGCCCACAAGCCAGGGGCCGGTCTTCTCCAGGAAGCCCCTGCCTCACCTCCATTCCGGTGACAGGCAGGGAAGGTCTGGCAGGGAACAGGCAGGTTGGTCCTCCCCCCTGGCATCTTGGCAGCCAGACACTCGGGCACGGGCGCACGGACTGGGATGCTCGACTGAGGGTGGCTTGGCATAGCTTTCTCTTCCTTGTCCAATTTGGGCTGAGCACTTTCACTGCCGTCCCACGTCTGGGGGCAGTCTGTGACCTCTGCAACAGCAGAAAAAGAACTGGCAGAGCCGGGGCACCGGTAGAATGGCTCCCAGCTCGGTCCCCCCGCCACCTGGGCCCGCTCCTGGAAACGCAGGGCGAAAGGCGAACACCACCCCAACTGCAGGCCAGGAATCCCCCCTCCTCAATCAGCAGCCCCTGGAGCAGGCTCTAACAAAGGGCCCCTTGGAGAGGCAACGCCTCCCGGGTCACTACGGGGCACGGGAAGAGAGAAGAGGCCCCCCGCCAATACCTCCCTCCAACATGCTCCCCCCCCCGCTGAGCAGCCCCGGGTTCATGCCCCCATTCAAGACCAACGCCCCTTCCTCGCCCGTGGGGTGGGATGCCGACCCCGCACGTCCTTCTCCCTGGCACCCTCGCCCGCGCTTACTGTCTGGCTCCTTCCCCTTCCGAAAGCCCCCTCTCCTCTGCAGCATCCAGCCAAAGGGCTCCTCTTCTCCCGCCGGTCGGCCGCAGTCATCGCCGGACACGACCTGGGAGCAGGCGATGCTGGTGAAGGCCCGGTCCCGCAGCTGAATTTTCACGGCCGACGACGCTTTAGCACCCATGCTTTTGATACTCTCATAGGCCGGCGGGCGCTTCAGCCCCGCACAGGGCGCCGGGTAAGTCCAGACCATGCCCAGAGGCGGTGGCTCGGGGAGCGTGCAAGCTCGCTGCACCTGTTTACACGAGGGGACGGCGGAGGGCCGAGCGCACAACATCCCATGGAGGACGGAAATCTCCTTCTCCGTCTTTTGCTCGGAGGGGGCCGTGTGAGTTGTGACTTTGACTGCCGAGTAGACCATCGTGTAGGAAACGGCTGGCTTGTCTTTCCCTGGCACCCCGGAAGGGGCAGAGGCTGCTGGCGGTGCCGGGGCAGGGGCAGGGGCAGGCTTTGCGGAGGGGCAGATCATGCTGTGAGAAACGGGGAGATCTTTCTCCGCTTTGCCCTGGCTGGTGGGCTGCGGAGGCAGCGGCGTGGAGTGGCTGCGCGCACGGCCGGATGGCGCCAGGGCGGGGTTCTCGCCACCCCGCTGCTGATGGTGGCTAGGGACCTGGGGGGTCATAGGGGCCGACGGCGCCTCCTTGGCGTGGCACGGGACGGGCAGTTTGGAGCCATCTGGGCCGGCACCTTTGTATCCCTTCTTGCCTTGGGGGAAGGCCAAAAGGGGGGGGCGGTGCTGCAAAAGGTTGGGGAAGGGGGGTGGGATCTCACACGGCGAGGTCTTGGTGCTCGGCGCGGCCTTGGCAGCCTCCCTCTTGTTTGGCCGGTGACAAGGGGAGGCAAGGGCCCCGTTGGGGCGGGACTCCCCCCCTTCTTCGGGGAGCGGGTACTTCATTTCTTCATAAATGGCTTCGCTCTCGTCAGAGTCCTCGTCTGCAGCAGTGGCGACTTGAGGGGGGGGCCCGGGTCCCCGGAAAATGTCCCCTACCATCTCGATGTAGACCGGCTCGTCCTCCTCGGCGTCGGAGCTCTTGGCCTGGCTGTGGGAGAAGGCACGGCTGTAGCGCTGCACCGCGCCCCCCGGAGCGGGGCCCGGGAGGCGCCCGGAGTAGGTCTCGTCGAACGATACAGACAAGTGGGTGTTGGGGCTGCGCTTCGGTTTCTGCGGGGGCACCTTGCGAGCTGATTCTCGGCTCTCCGCGCCCGCCTTCTGGCAACCTGGCAGGGGCAGAGAGAAGCCAACGAAGGTAACAAAACGCAGCACGCCACGCACCCGGAAGGCACCCACGGCTAAGTGAGAAAACGGACCACCTGAACCGCCGCACCCGTCACCGCCTCTGTACGACCGTATCTTGGGGAAGGGCAGGCAGACCTCCTGCATGGCCCTGAATTCTGACCGCGCAGAAATCACGGTCAGCAACTTCTCTCCCGTCTGGCCTTTGGGCCCTCCTTCCCCACCACGTGGCCCCTCAGTTTTTCTCCTGTTCGGCAGGCTGAGGAGAACCCAGGCGTGGCCGCCCTCTTTCTTTTTGCATAGTTTTCCAAATGCGAGCTTCGCTGGCCAGCAGAGCCAGCAGTGTCTGTAGCAGCTGGAGTTTTGGACAAGTCTGGGGAGACTCACATAGAATTATTCTACTATTTATTTATTGTATTCTATTCCATTTCTATCCCTCCCAGCTCCCAACGACTCTGGGCAAGAACAAGAAAACCGTAAAACGATAAAAACAAAACAGCAATACAAGAAAAGGCCAAGGTGGCAAAATCGGTCACCCACTCCTCACAAGGGGCTACACCCACCCTTGCCAAAGGCCTGGATGAAGAGCCAGGTCTTCAATGCCTTCTGAACGCCAGCAGAGTGGGGGCCATCTGGATCTCGGGGGGAGGCTGGTTGCAGAGGGCAGACACTGAGATTGAGAAGGCCCGCTTCTGGGATCCCAATAGCTGGCACTGTTTAATTGAAGGAACCCGGAGTGTGCCAACCCTGCCAAATTGGATGTTATGGGAAACAGGTGGTCCCTCGAGGTCCCTCAGGCCCTATGCCAGGTGGGGCTTTATAGGTAACAACCAGAATCTTGAATCACACCTGGAAGCAAACTGGAAACCAGTGCAGCTTGTGAAACAGAGGTGCTACGTGGGCACACTAAGGCGTGCCCGTTACTGCTCACATCACCACATTCTGGACCAGCTGAAGCTTCCAGGTAGTCTTCAAGGGAGGCCTGCAAAGTGCGCCTCAGAGGCTGCAGGCTGGGCTTCTCTCAAAAGCACTGCGCCCCCCGAAACGCTTCTGCAGCTCCGCCTTACCTCCTTTCTTGCTTCCCGTCAGCTCCAGGGCGCTCCTGGCCTCAGTGCTGAGCTTCGTGCTGGGGTGCCGCTTCGGCTTGGCGGGTGGCTTGCGAGATCCTACCTCCCCATCCGCTGAACCGCTGTCCACGCTGCCCACAGAATGGCACGAGAGGGAGCGGGGTGCCATGCTGCTGGCACAAGGGTGTGGGGCGTGTTCCTGTGAGGCTGGCATGGTCATGAACCCCATCCTGAAATGCCGACGAAAGGAGGCCACGTCGCGCACCTTGCCCACGCTCGTCTCCTTGGTCGAACTGCAGAAGGGGGGGGGAGGGGAACATGGCACTGAGCGTTGAGGTCCCTTTGATCAGGGCTGCGTCGCTACGTAGTAAGGAAGTCCGTGATTTTCCCCTCCAATGAACCTAAAGGAGTGGGGTGACAGAGCTGCCAGAACAGTAAGGCCCCATTTGATGTTCCTCGGCCACGTTCCCGTGAGCGGCTTAACTGGACTGGGGAGGGATATCAGAGTATAACGCAAAACCCAGTCAATGGAAATGGCAAGGGAATCCCGTTGACCGCCAGGACTACTGGTGCTAAACTAACTCCCTAGTCGCCCAAATCTGGATGAGAGGGTGGAAGAACCAAGTCCTAGAACAACCTATGTCTGTTTCTGATCCCTTGCAGCTATATGGGATGGGGACGTGGAGCAGCGCGGAGAGGTGAGTTCCTACAGCCACATCCATGGTGGCACTGACACCGATCAACTGTTACTTTGACGCTGCAAACACTGCCGCGGTTTACACTCCCACGGTCCCCAGACTCAGCACAAGACCTAGGATTTGCCCATAGCTGGGATAATTACAGGAGGGATCGACAGCATCCAAGCTGCAGGCACGACCAGGCGATCGAAGCCCTGCTCTTTGTTGATGCACATTACACGCATTGCATGCACATAAAAAGGGTCAACTGCTTCAATTGCCCCACTTGTGCCCACCTTTTTCATGCAGTGGACCCCCCTGCAGGCATCGCTGCCCATAAGCCTTCTTGGCAGCTGTGGTACCCATCGGGGTGCTGTTCGCCGCCCTCAGCAAAAGAAGAATCCCCAGATAGCCTCAGCTCCCTCCAGAGAGTCGGCTGCTGCTGCTGCTGCTGTGCGAAGCTGTCTTGTGGCTTTGACTCGGCCAGGAGAAACCAAAAGGCAGCAGGATGTGTGAGAGCGCAGAGAACAGAAGGGACAAGGCGACGAGAGGCTGCTAGAGGGACACGGCCCTGCGGGTGCAGCCCCCACACTCGGGTCGGGTGGGAACGGCCGGCCTGCTGCCTTGCAGGAATGTCCCTTCGCTCCCGCCACAGCTCTGCTGATCTGCACAAATACCGCTGACGCTGGACCTCGTCAGACCCATCCAGAACATCTCAGCGCTTGTATGGGTCCCACCGTCCTGAATGGTGGCTTGGAGATATTAGGCCCCTCTGCTGACAATCTTGTTCCATAATCATAAATTCCGAGAGAATGTGTTCGCTGGGAAATCCCTTTTATCCACAGGCAACGGGCCGTGGCTCTTCCCCGTAAACAAACGTGGACCCGCCTGCGCTTCGTCAGGAAACCAACGCCAGAGCTCAAGGGGCTCTGACCAGCAGCGGCGCATGAGTCGGACACGCAGGAGTTACTGGAAGGGTGGGGAAGCTGGATTTTGGAGCAAGGAGAAAGACCAGGAGGACGGGTCCAGAGGCAGAAGCGGTCCCGGCTTCTAGCAGACCAGGCCGGGGCAGTTCCACGCTAAGGCTCCGAAAGCCGATTCTCACCTGCCAAAGCCCGGGGCCCAGATCCTCAGCATCTGAATACGTCTCCCACGCTGGCACGTACACATGTTGTCGTTGCCAGCGACAGACAGCAGAGAAATGCGCTTTGGCAGACCAGCCCGCAGCTGGCAAAGCCTCAGGAGCAAGGATGGCCAGCCTCTTCCAAGGGCCCCCCAGTCCTCCCGTGCCTCCCCCAAGACGCCACTGCCCCCCCGGCCCCATCCTCTCTTGGCGCTGCTGGGCAAGTAAACAAGCCTGCTCCAGAGACAGCAAGCCTGGCCAAGTCCCGGCCGGTCTGGCAGCCCCAGATTAATTGGAGCCGGGGGGGAGCCCAACCCCAGGCAAGGCACCACCCCCACGAGGGCTCCTACTCCCTTGCGGCAGGGGGAGGCCAAGGAAGAGTCAGGAGGGCGACTAAGACCCCTTATGTGGGAAGGAGCTGCCCAGGGCCGTCTTCTGGACAGACCCCTCGTGCGCCTTTGGAACCCGGGGCCACTGAACCTGCCCAAACTGCACGGATCCCCATCTCCATCACGCGGGTTTGCCCAAGAGACGAACCTGGGTGTCTACGACACAAGGGCTGCATTCAAAACATACGCAGTGCCCAACAACAACAAAATATTAAGGCTTAGTGCGATGCAAAGTCAACACCGAGCTGCCCACAAGCGTCCAGCGGCATCTTAGTCTAATTTCCCACGTTGTGCGAATCCAGGCGCTGAGAAGCCGCAGCCGTCAGACGCTCAGGCGCAGCTCTTTCTCAGCCCCGCCTGGAGATGCCAGGAGTCAAACAGGACTGGTTCAACAAAAGGCACCACTTAGAGCGCTCCGGCCGCCCCGTGGCATGGGGCCTGTCCTCTCCCCACAAGGCAACGCGATGAGGCCCCTTCCCTTCCCTCAGCATCCACGCAGAAGTGCCCTTCCCGTTGCCCGCCCTGCCCTGCCCTGCCCTGCCCCTCCCTGCCAGCAGCTTTCAAGTCTGCTCTCCTGTCCTCCCCTCACCCCCACCAGGTTTTATTCACTGGAGTGAAGGGTCCTGGGTACCAGAAGCAGGAGGATGCAGCAGGATGCTGGCGGATGGCCCAGCAGTTTCCATGGAAACTGTGTCTGGGTGACCTGCAGGAGGCAGGCAACATCAGCCTACGGGTGCCTTAACCCCTTATGTGCTGCCAGCCAGAAAGGGAGCAGGGCACGTGCAAGCAGAAGAGACTGCCAAGGGGGCCCGCCTGCTTGCCCCTGCCTTCGGGCGCGGGCCAAGTATCCCAAGGCTAGCTCACCCCTGGAAACCATCTCAACAAATCAAAGCAATGGCAAACGTACCACTGGACCAGGCCGACGTAGACTGAACGTGCGGGGGGCGGGGGGTCTCGCTCCAGGGTCCAGCAAGGGTGGCACTCGGGACGCCGCGCTGGAGGCAGCAAGAGGGCCCGAGGCGCTCCGTTTGCACGTGACGCACG
This sequence comes from Liasis olivaceus, assembly GCA_030867105.1. Taxonomy (NCBI): domain Eukaryota; kingdom Metazoa; phylum Chordata; class Lepidosauria; order Squamata; family Pythonidae; genus Liasis; species Liasis olivaceus. Next base: position 115,575,622 of record CM061351.1, on the reverse strand, counting down.
TTAAACCACAGGCGGGGATCCTCTCCCCGAGCCACCACCCCCATTTCCGCCAAACCCCAAAGCCACACTGTGGGCCGAGGCCTTGTGGAAAACGCCAGGGAGCTGACCGAGAGCCTGTTCTCGCGCAGAGCGGAGCAAGCCCACTGGTGCTCTGGGACTCCTCCTAAGGGACAGACCCACAAGGATGCCCCCCGGGAACCATTTTGTGGTGGAGGGATTCCCTTACACTGCTGACAGTGCAGCTATTTCGGCTTCCCAGGAATTCCATCACACCGGCAGAGCGCTGAATGTGTGGCTGTTCTGGAATAAAGACCCTTCCTTTACCCCAGAGCAGGCTTTGCAGCCACAAGCACCCCAAGGTCTTAACCCAGAGACATCTTCCCACATTCTGCAGGAGGGACGCGGGAAAAGCTCTGAGCCATTCGCAGGCTCAAGCAGATTGCTGCTTTCTAACCCTTCCGGGGCCCGACACACCCGTCCACATTGAGAGGCTGGATGGTCCTCTATCAGGGACGGGGTAGCGAATCCGGCTGCGTGCAGGGGGATGACCTTTTAGATCCAAACCTATGATTCCGTGACTTAAAATATGGCTTATTGAAACTAAACTAGCTGTGTCCACAGCACACTGCGATGATACCAAAAGGACAACGGGCTGGTGATGTCGTCACTTCAATGACCCAACCATGTCCTTGTATGCGAGTATGACACCATCACGCACATTTCGACCCCAGAGCCCTTTGCCTCTTCCTGCAGAGCCCCAGTGGCATTTCATAAAGCACAACAGCCGCACTCACACGAAACACCATGCCAGGGTTCCTCAACCTTGACGACTTGAAGAGGTGTGGACTTCAACTCCCAGAATACCCCAGCCAGCCACCTCTTCAAGTCGCCAAGGTTGAGGAACCCTGCACTATACCAAAACCAATCAAACCGTATTAGGGATTAGCATGCTATGCCAGCTCAAACCTCTTCTGGTCAACTTCAACTTCCACGGGGGTCTTCTCCTGTCGGATTTACTCCTGAAACTAGAGCACTGCGACCGCCTGGGGCGTGTACACGTGTGGGGTGCATGCATTTGAACATCCTCTGCTGCCATATCGCTCCTCCTGTTTCAAACCACGGTGGCTCGTTGGGCCTTGGAAAGCTTTTGTAGGGCCCCGCTTACAGCCGCGGCTAGAGTTTTGCCAAGTTGCTCAAGCTCGGAGAAAATGAAATGCCTTACTGGGCCCACTGGCTCGAGGGCCCTCTGCCTCACAACAACCGGCAGCCCTGCCCACGAGACAAGAGTCTGGGAACAGGCCGGCGCCCGGTCCGGCCAGGGGCAAACCAACAGCCCCCCAATCTGCAGAATGGACCCTGCGGCGGCCAATCTCTCGGGGTGGTGGGAGGAGACTCCCTCGTCGGTCTGCACGGCGTTGTTGCAAGAGGAGCAGCGTGCAGCTGGGGCGTTCAGGACGGGCCCCCCGCGTCTTCAAGATTAAGGGCCATATCCCACAGCTCCCGAGAAGCAGAACTGGAGGAAAGCCTCTGGCAAACTGTACGCTCCCATCGAGGTCCTAGGGCTAAGCCTCACTGCTCCCCCCGCCCCCCACAATTTGCAAGCGCTTTGTTCAGACCAGCCTAGGTTCTCTGAAAGTAAAATAATTGCCTAACATTATCGCAGAGAAGAAAGACTCTGCCCACCTGAGGCGCTTTTCCCCAGACCCAGCCAGCTGTTCTCTCCTCTCAGGCAATCACTTCCCCGTCTCTTGTCCCTGCTGAAGCCAGCAGGCTTGGTTTACTTATTGACGGACCCCACACGGATCCGGAGATACTCTGCAGAAGGAAAAACGCTGCACGCCGGAGGGGGTCTGCTTTGAAGGCCTCCCTCTCATTGGGAGTGGGGGAGAAAAGGGTAAAAGCGGGTTGCCACTGCCTGGCTGTAGGGGAGGCATCAGGGCAAGTGGGGGGGCAGGGCCACAGAGAACGCCCTGGTGAAGGTTGTGCGTGAGAAGCGGAGAAGCGCCCTGTTTGCAGCCCCCCCAGGGCCAACTGACTCCTGCCAGGTGCCAATGGGACGGGGCTCTCTATGGTGCCCTTTTCCAGCTTCCTCAAAGGCAGATGAGGCCAACCTTTTCCTTCCCAGTTCCTGCCTCCTTCATGCTTTTCCCCTGGTGAGAGACAAAAAGAAGGGGAACTTAACCGCCCTAACCCTAACCCCATTTTTTTTTAACTTCTAGTACGGCCCTAAGGGTGGGGAGGGTGAAAAGTACCAAGGGGGCAAAAAGGAATGAAGGGAGGAGCCCAGAATTTCACCCCCCCACCTGAGAGTAAGTTAAGCAGGTAATCTGTCCGCAGGTAAGCCAAGCCCCACACGGCTCAGTTCACTGCCTCACTGCAAACAGGGCCGGGGGGGCTGCTTAGGGCTGGCCCCGCCCCCCACGATTTTGTGACGGGGCTACTCCGCTTCCTCAGCATTCCAGACCGGACCATTCACTTCCAAGGCGGAAGATCCTGATCTTGCCCAGTTTATCCTGGGGAACAAAGAAAAGCACCTGACAAGACAGAAGCGTGGCCCCCAACGAAGAGGACACGTGGGTTTCTGCAACGACAACAATACACAGCCTGTATTGTATCTGTATCTGGCTGCAAAGCAGCTCTCCTTAGATGAACGTCGGAACTAAAACAAGCAAGGCGGCCTTTTAGGATGCGAACTTCAGGCTACATCAGCTTTGCAGGAAATCAGTTGCAAATCCCTTCCAAGCCAGAATTTACAGCAAGACGCTACCTGCAATTCTTTTCAGTATCAAACAAACCCTGAAACATTCTAAATTTCCACAATAAACGTGACTTTTGAAGAGAGCGGCTCTCGTATTACACGGCAAACTAGGCCTCTGAAGAAAATCAGATACAACTGAACTAGCGATACAAGCGCCAGAGTTACACCCTTGCTGAACAAAAGGGGCCCTTTTAAACCCGGAAGACAGAAGGATAACCTGCAGGTCACTCTAACTGTGGCAGTCCTCTGCAAGTCATCAGCTCAGGCCTCTTGCAGAGCAACCCATGCAAAACGAGACCGTGGCAGAAAAAGTCATAAAAAGAGGGGGTATCAGAAACCGCCTTTGGGAGCTCTCGAGAGAGCAACAGACAGTTTCCGTACTTTCTGTAAGAGACAAAAATATTTCTAGCGCAAGGCCAGCTCTCCTGGATTTATTCTGGACGTGAGTCGGATGGGATAAATTTAGGGCTTTTCCACGCTTTTCCTTGGCCTTGAATGCTCACACCTCGGAAGGGATCGCATTACCTAGACAAAGTCAGCCGGGCCAGCCAACATGTCACCCAGCGGGGCTCTGGAAGGGCCGGTCAGTCCCCACAGACGGAGTTCCAGACGTGCCCTGGGTCCCCAAGCCTCTTTGGAAACTCCCCACCGGTTATGGCGAACAAGCCAGGGTTGAAGGTGCTAAGGCTAAGCGTCTGTTTACCCCAAGACGGGGGGCTGGCTCCCAGCTTGGCTGGACCTATTAATGAAAGTCCTGGGATTGCTGGCTCTTAGCCTTGCTGGGAGAGGAGTGGGCTTCCCTGGGCAGCTGGTGGGCCACCGGGAGAACAGACTGCTGGCCGAGATGGGCCAGGGGTCCGATCCGGCAGGGCACGGCTTACGTTCTTGCATTTGGGGTCTCAACAGTGTAGGGCCCAGCTGACGGGGCCCTCTCCCTTAGCAGCCTTCTTGGCCTGGCTGAAAAAGTCTCCTTCCTCTGCCCTGGGGAAGGGGCCACCTCCTGCATTTGGAACCCCCCACCCCTTTCCAGAACAACTTCAAAGCTTTCATCGTCCTGTCTATGTCACCCGGGGCGGGGATTTCTTTCTCGCTTTGCTGCCCAGCCCCGGAAGGAGCCCGCTTACCCCCTCTTGGGCTCCTCGTCCTTGCCCTGCTTCCACTCCACCTTTCCGCTCTTCCGGTAGAGAAGGTTCATCTCGTTCTGCAGCAGCAGCTCTTGGGGATGGCACGTCTGGCTCAGCGCCCCGTAGGACCAGCAGCCCCGGGCCTCGATGAACTGCAGAAAGACGGAGATCAGAGCTTCCTGGGGGCTGGCATTCATCTTCTGGGGGCTGGCGCAAGGCGGGCAGGGGGCGCCCGGAGGGGGCGCTGCTGCGGGAGAGAGTCTCGGTTAGGGCGGGAGGAGGGGCCGGCTTCGGGCCTGGCACCTCCAGGATGCACGGCGGTGCCTCTAAGCCTGTGCAGGACGCCTCGCCTTTCACACCCGCCTCACCCGCCCCTCCGCCAGCAACACCTTGCGGCTGACCTGGTTTTGTGGAACACAATAAACGCCGGGGGGGGGGGGCGGGGGGCAGGACGGGCCTCACCTCCCGCCGGACTGAGCCGGAGCGGACAGCCTGCGGAGGCAGCTCCGGCCAGGCGGTGAAGCCCGGGGTCTCGGCCGTTCCGCACCCGGCGGCGCAGCACGCGAAGGAGAGCCGAGGGGGCGGGCGGCGCGCAAGCAAGGCCGGGAGGGACGCGGAGCCGCAGCTCCGACCGCGCCGACCGACCCCGCCGGAGACCCGCGGCCTCCGGCCACCTACCTGCTGGGCAGAAAGTTATCTGGGGGGGCAGCCGGGGCTGGGGCCGCGGGGCATCGCTCCTCCGCCGCCGCCGCCGCCGCCCTGCTCCTCCCGGCCGCGGCACGGCTCAGTCCCCCGCCATCCTCGCCGCCGCCGCCGCCGCCGCCGCCGCCCGGGCGAGGATCCGGCCGCAGTGCTCAGGGGGGTCGCCCCTCCATGCCGCTCGGCGCTATCGGGCCTGGCTGGAAGGGCGCGGTCTTTGCCGGGGCTGCGGGCGAGAGGACGGCCTCAGAAGGGCCGCCGGCTCCGGGGAGAGGGCCGCTCCCCGCGCCGGCCGCGCGCCGCCGGCCGCCCCGGCCGTCCTCCCAGCCCGCCCTCGCGCCGAGGCACCCCGAGGAACCCGCAAAGCGCCCGCCTTCGGCCGCCCGCACGGACCTGCCGCTCCGGGGAGAGGCACCTGCTCTGCGACGCCGCCCTCCTCCTCCTCCTCCTCCTCCGCCGCCGCCGCCGCCACCGCTCCTCCCGTTGCTCCGGCGACGTTGCCGGGCGGGGCTGAGCCACTGGTCCCCGGGCTCAGGGCGCAGGACGCGGCGGCGGCGGCGACGGAGGCGGCCCCCTCCGGCCCAACGCCGCTCACCTGGCCTCCGGCTGCCGCCCGCCGGCCTCCCGCGCGGGCTTCCTCCGGCTGACGCAGCGTCTCGGCGCGCCTCCCTCCACCCGGGAGCGCGGGCGCAGCGCGGGGAGGAGGGGAGAGGAGACCCCCGCCCGCGGCGGGGGGGCGGGAAGGAGGCCAGCCCGGGGCCGGGCGGCTCCGTCCCCCGCCGGCGCTCCCGCTCTGCCGGGCCCCGAGCCCGGCGTGGCCAGGAGCCCTTCCGCGGCCGGAGGGGGCGCCCCCGCTTCCTCTGCAGCGGCGCAGGGGGCGGCGGGGCGGGGGCCCCGGCTGGAGGGGCGCGAGGAGATGCGCAGCGGCAGGCGGCGGAACGCGGCTCAGGAGGCGAGCCATGGCCGGAGGCGAGCGGTCCCTGCCCTCGCCTTGCCACCCGCAGCCGGGCTGCCTCCTGCCCGAGGGAGGCGCGGCCAGGCCCCGCGGCGGGCCCTTCCCCTCCCCTCCCCTCCCCTCCGGGGGGCGGGCTGCGGGACCAGGCGGGAGGCCGCTCTTCGCCGGCGCGCCTTCCCCAAGCCGGCGCCCTCCCCCTCCCGCCCCACGAGAGACGCGCCCAGGGCAAGCCAAGCCGAGCCTGGCCGCCGCCTTCCCTCGCCGTGCCTTGGAGCCGAGCAGAAGAGCAGGCGGGGCGCGCGCGGGGGGGCCGCTCGTTCAGGCGGCGCCGCGGGTCGCTTCGAGGACGCTGGGCTGCCCGCGCGCTGGTCCAGGGATGCCGGGCTGCGGCGCTGGCCGCGGCGGCGGCAGATGCTGCGAGCCACGCCGCCTAGTCTGGCCCGAGCAGCGAGCGCGGCTTCCCGGCGGGCCTGAGCGAGGCCGCGGCCCTGGGCGCGGGAGTCCGGACGGCCCGGCCCGGGCAGCCCCGCTCGCTCGCCGCGCTGCCGGGTCACCGGAATCCGCGCGGGGACCGAGCGCCTCCCGCTCCTCCTCGTCAGGATCGCCGGCTAGCGGCGGCTGGAGAGACTCGCCCGCCCCGAGGAGCCGCGGCGGCCGCGGGCAGCGCGCAGGAGGGTCCAGACTCCCACCTGCCGGCCGAAGGTGGCCCAGCGGCCCCCGGGCGAGCCGCGCCGCCGGCCCGAGGGAGGTGGACGGTGGCTCCGCTCGCCCACCAGGGGGCGGCCGCGACCCATCGCAGCTTCACGTGATGCCGGGCAGCGTTCCCGGGGCGCCCGGCTGAGCCCCCTCCTTCCCGCGCCGGGGCTCAGCGCCGAGCGGAGGCCACTGGAGGCCGAGGGCGCGGGGGCTCGGAAGCAAGAGCCGCGGCGGCGGCGGCGGCGGCGCCGCCTCTCTGGTCCACCAGCCGCGGACACAGCCTGCCCCCCGGTGCCGGGGGCCCTCCGAGGGGAAGGGCAACCCCCCCGCCGCCCAAGCCAAAATACGGAGAGCCAGCCATGATGGCGAGAGGGGAGAAGCGGAAACTCTCTCCGCCGGCCGGCGGGCGGGTGGCCGGTCGGGCGCGGCTTCTGGTCTCTGCGCTCGGCCGGCCGGGCAGCGCCCCTCCCGCAGTCTCCGTCCGGGATGGCGGCAAGGAGGGGCGGCAGGCGCCTTCCGAGCGATGCTCAGGCCGGTGGGGGGCCGCCGCGCAGGGTCTCCGCCCGCCTGCCGGGAGGACGGGCCCGCTCCCCGCTCTCGCTGCCAGGCGCTCCTCCGCGCAGGGCTCGCTGGCGGCTTCTCCGTTCTGATCGCTTCGCTGTTGCTGCCGCTGAAATTTACTGCCGAGAGGCGCGGCGGCGGCGGCGGCGGCGGGCGGGGGGGGGAGTCGGTGTAACTTTATTAACCGAAATAAAGGAGCGGAGTACGGGGCGAGCGCCGGGTGGGTTCAAGGATTCGGCCCCCCCGGCTACGCGGGCGCTCCTCGCGAGGCCGGCCCCGGCCTCTCCCTCTGCGGTCAACGAAGCGGGGCCTTCCCGTGGGGAGCGCCCCGGGGCGCCGCTCGGCGCAGGGAAAGGGTTAAGCCGACGGGGTGCCGTCCTGCGGTGCCGGAGGAGTTAAGCCCGCCTTGGCCGGGCCCCAGCTGGGGGGGGGCGTCAGCCAGTCAGCTGGTCTGGAGGGGGCCGGACTTCCTGGTGCTGGGACTTGTCAACAGGCAGCCGAAAGCAGGCGCGGAGGAGAAGGAAGAGGAGCGGAGCGGAGCGGAGCGGAGCTGCCAGCCGCCCTCCCGCAATCCGGCCCGAGCCGAGCCCCGCGCGCGACTTTTGCCCGCAGGAGGGTCAGCCGCCTGGGCCTGCGAGGGGCGTGCGGGCCGGCGCGCCGCTCTGCCTCTGGGGAGAGGAAAGGGGCGAGGGCGTCCCGGTGGCTGGCTGCAGCCGCCCGAGCAGCGGGGATGCCCCTCGGCCGGGCCCCGACATGCCCCGAAGCCGAGCGGCGCCCGGCAGCCGCCTGAGGTGCTGTCCGGGACTGCGGGGATCCCGCTGGGGGCGAGGGGAGGCGAGGAAGGCACCGACGGACCCCGCAGCCCCTGCTCTTCCCCGAGAGGCCGCCCGATCTCTGGAGGAGAAAGTTCCGGCTGCAAGTCAAACAATGCGGGACGTTTGCCAGGCAGATGCCCCTTAAGCTGGCTTTGGTCCTGGCTGGGGCGCACCGACCTCTAGCTCCCGTCAGCCAGCCCAGCGCGGCTGCAGAGTGCCAGCACCTGGCTGGCCCCTCCACGTTTTCCCGGGGCCGAATGATCCAGGCGCCTTCGGTGGGCCTGTCCTGTCCTCGGATCGGCCGGGGCGCAGCCTCTGGCGGGTGATTCTTTGGCCTTGTGTCTGGCCGGCGATGGCCGGGGGACAGCTGGTCCAGCAGTCCTGCTAGCCGCTCCTTTGCCTGGAAAGCCTGCTGAGCCCCCCAGCTTGGTGGGATCATGAGCGTCGGGAAGAAGAAGAGTGGCTTCCAGATCACCAGTGTCACCTCTGACTATGAGCAGAAGGAGGGTCCACCCGGGGGGGGCGCCAAGGGGTCCTCTGCCAGGCCAGCGGTGGTGGCAGCTGATGAGGCCAACCCCACAGAAGATGGCAGTCCCCAGGCCAATGGTGGCATCAGGCCCAAAAACGGGCCCTCGGCTCCCAGCTCCCCGGGACTGGCGCCCTTGTTCCCGAGCTCCATCGGCGGCACATCCAGTTCTCGGTTTCGTGTTGTGAAACTAGACCAGGGCTTGGGAGAGCCGTACAAACGTGGGCGCTGGACTTGCCGGGACTTTTACGAGCAGGAGATCGACCACCACCTGGTGGGGCGGCTGGCCGATTCTGCACGGCACCCTCAGTCCCTGGATTCCCGGCTGGAGGTGGCAGGCCTCCTGGCAAAGCCGTCTCCCTTCAGCCCCCAGATGCCGCACCGAGGGCCTTGCCTGCAGTCCCTGCTGGTGCTCCCAGTCCCCGGGGCCTCGGCCCACCAGGCCCGCTCCTTGGGGGGCGGCCTGCCTGTCCTCCGCCCCAGCAGGACTCCCCCCAGTCCGGCATCTCTCCGTAGCCCTCAAGTTACGGCTGAGACGCGACCCTTGGCTCCGGAGGAAGGCACCCAAGAGCCCGGAGACCCTCTCCTGCCTGGCACCATTCCCATGGTGAGAGTGGAGGAGCACTTGCTGCCCAAAAGCGTCACCCAGCTCATCCAGAGGGAAACGGAAGAGCGGCACAAGGTGAGCCACACGGGGTTTGTGAGGAGCAGAGACCAGTTCCTGGGCACCTGCTCCTCTCCTCTAATCTCCCCAAACCGGGCACCGGGAGAGGCCAGAATAGAGGGACCTTGGCTTGGAGAAGGTCCTCCTCCGGCAAGGTCCTCTGGGCGCTCTTTCAACCAGGCGGCTGCCTGAAACTTGGACTTCCTTGTTCTCAGGCGTCAAAGATGCATGTTGACATCTGCCCTTTCTTCTGGTGGCATATGTTCTCATCCTCACAGGGCCCAGTGAGACAGGTCTTAACGTTTCCCTTGTCCATGGGGAGGGACGGGCAATGGGGTGGGGAACCCCTCTGAGCCAACAAGACAGAAGTCCTGGACCTGCTGTTGGTCCATGCCCTTTAAGGAACCTGGCAAACTGTGGCCCTCCAGGTGTTGCTGAAGATCCACCAGCCGCTCTGCCGAGGGGGAAGAGTGCTCCGAAATGGGGTCTGGTCCAGCAGAGTTTGGGGCTGCAGCTTCCCAGGGTGGCTTGCTTTCTCCAGTAGGAAATCTTCAGATGCGCCTAGGGGCCCAACTGCTTTGGGGGAAGGCGAGGAAAGGCCTTGGAGGATGCGGGGGTGTGGGAAGTCCATTTGCCTGGTCTAGTGCACTTGACCCAGAACCATGCCCCATCTGAGATGGCCACCCAATTCTAATGGCCCAGAAGGGTTGCGCGCAGCCAAGGGCCCTTCAGATGTCTTAGCGGCTGAGCGGGAGCTTGGCAACTGGGACTGCCAAGGCCAGAGGGCAGGGGCACCAACCACTGGGCAGAGGAAGTGTGGCCTGCCTTGCCCCACCCTGCCCTGCCCTACCCCGCCCAGCCACCAGCCTCTTCCTCGAAATCCATCTGTGTTCCCCCTGGCCACCACATGCAGGCATCCCCTGTCTTCACACCCAACTCTGGGGGAGCCCCTGTGACCCTGGGCCTCTCCCCTTCCCAGCAGCTGGGTCATCCCACTTGTAACCCCTGTCCAAAAGGGGCCAGAAGCAGAAGGTTCTCACTCGCCTTGGACAATCCCCCTTTCTCCCTGCCCTAGAGAGGCCCTCCAGCCTGGGGGGCTCAGCTCTTTCTCCCTCCTGCCAGGTTTTGCCAAGAGAGACCCGCTCACGCCCATCCTCTCCAGCTCCCCTGCTCTTCCGAGATGCCAGCCCCCACCGGAGAACTTCGGACCCCTTTGGCGCTGCCCGCTTCAGCCTGGCCCGGTCGGTGTTCGGCATGGGGGCTGCCCATGACAGTGATGATGACAGGTAGGGGTGGGCTGGGGTGTCTGCACATCCCTGAGGAGCTGTGCCAAGTCTTGCGGGGGGGGGGGCTGGTAAAGCCTGTGGTGAGGAGGGGAGACTTTGGGGCTGGCAGGGCCTCCCTCACCTGCCCTTGGCCTCAGTGGCCTGGCCTCTCTGCCAGGTGCTTTTAGACCCTGAGCAGGTGAGGCTCGAAGAAGAGCAGGTGGCACGTTGGTAGCCCGGGTGCCCCAGGCAACACCTAGGAGGGAAGGCTGACTTGCAGCCTGCTCCGGGAGGCCCGCTGGATTTCTTAACATGGAAAGGAGAGGTCCTGGTTAGGGTCAGGGCCCCGGCCTGGGCACTTGGCTCTCTGCATGCGTTTGGGCTGGATCCCTGGGGAAGGGACACTGCGCCCTGCACGTGCTCGGGCTCCTGGCGTGTAACTGTCTCAGCAGAGGTCTGAGCGTAGGTTCCCCCTGCAGCGTGAGTGTTCAGGCTTGAGCAAGAGGAAGGAAGCGAGAGCAGAGGTGTTGTCAGAAGGAGGGAGCGGATGTGTCCACGCGTGGCTGCGGGCGCCGGGGGAGCGGAACAAAACCCCTCGGAAGTGGCTCAGCGCTGCAATCGCTCGCGGTCAGAGGGGCCTGACGGCGGCAGGACAGCTCTCTCTGTACCAGAACAATTTCCACGAAATAGGCCCGTCTTTGGAGGGGTGTTTCTTCACGTCCGCTGCTCCAGTGACGCACATCTGCGGCTTCTTTCTGGCGCAAACAATCCCTGTCTCGGGACGGGGGAGTTATGGGGCAGGGGCAGATGGAAACGGAGGAGTTGTGGGGGAGAGGGAAGGAGCGCGTGGAGTTTCAGAATCCTGCCCCCCCTCGGCCGCCTCCCGGGTAGGCGAGGTCGGCTCTCCTTCCCAACTGAGCCGCTACCCTTGGCTATTTCCATCCTGACGCAGCGGGGAGCTGGCCAGCCTGGGGGGGGGGGGGGCGGGGGGGCGGAGAAGAGTCTATTTTGAGCCTGACCCTCCGCAACCTTCTGCCAGCACAGCCCCAGCAGCCTCTCAGCCCAGCCTTCTTTTCGCCCTGCCTCCCTGGAGCTGCGCCTTCTCAGCGACGCGTGGTTCAGGAGGCAGGCCAGTGGCCAAGTCTCCCCCACCCCCCACCCTTTCCTTGCCCGGGTGCCTCGCCCTCCGGTTCGTGCTGGCGGCTGCGGGCAGCAGCTCTTGGATTCAGCTCTCGGCCATGCCTGAGCATTTCTGAATCCGCGGCCAGCAGGGAGCCCAGGGCGGGAGCCATCTATCCACCTGGGGAGGGAGAGGGGGCCCTTGGCTGGGACTCAGCTGTGGCCTCCTGGGGTCCCCGTCCCGCTGCTTTGCTTGCTTCTGCTGTCCTGGCCTGCAGCCGCCCACTGCCCCAGAGGGTCCCGAGGGCTCTTCCACACCCACGTTTGTGCCTTTTCTTTAAGGACCGGGCACAGTGGACTTCCACGGGGCCTCGATCCCACCTTTCCCCATGCCACAGTCACTCTCTGTTACTGCAGAGGTCAATCAGAGAGCGTGGCTGGCCCGAGACTTGCTCAAGGGCACACCGAGGCCAGGGAGGGATTTGGGTTCGGATTCCTCGTCCTCTGCGCCCACCACTGTTCCTGTGAAAGCCCCCCACCCTGCTCTTGCTTCCTCCCTCCCGGTCAACTCCGCTGCCCCCCACAAGAGCCAAGTGGGGGCCTTTATCGAGAGCCCCCTTGGCTGGCTCAGCCTAGCGCCCACCACATTCCTCCCAGGAGGGGGCTAACTTCAAACTGAGATAGTGCTGGCTGGGAAATTTGGCCCAACGATGCAGGGGTGAAAGAAACCGTGCTCAGAATAAACCCTTCCGAGGGCTGGGAGAGCCGGTTAGGGCATAGAGGCGGGCATCCTGGAAGGGGGGTTGTCTGTTGATGGAAGCATCTGATGTGCTAACCGTGGCGGCCGCCTTGTTCTTTCCTGCCAGGACACCGCGCTCTGCCCTGCAGCAAGGGAGGCAGCCCCCCTCAGAACCAGAAGATCTGGTCTTCATGCTTACCCCGTCATGCCCCACTGACCCCCACCCCTCGCCAGAAAGTGTCCCGGTTTGGGATGCCACACCCCCCCAGCATTATTGGAGTCGAATCCCCAGCGATGGGGGCTGTGGATTTCCACAGAGCGCTTGTGGGAAAAGTCTAGGGGCGTAGTGCTGGCTTCCCAACCTCCGAGTTCTCCGCTTGGGTCTCTCTCTGGCGGTTTTATACTCTGTGCAGGCGCAAGGGTAGTCAAGGCGCAGATGGCAGGCCTACCTTGGCTAGCGGCAAATATGGACACCGTGAGGGAGGGCGGCCCGGGTGGTTTCTCCCAGGACGGCAAGGGAGGAAATGCCAAGGATGTGCCGTAAGCAGTTCTTCCAGGCTGAACCTTCTACCCAGCCAGAAAGGGGCCTTCCTGGGCACGGGGAGTCCTTGCCAAAGGGTGGGAGCCTGGGGGGCAGGCCAAGCCCAGAGCCATCTGGGTCCTCCTGCCCCTTTTACTTCACCTGGTTGCTGTTCACCTGAGACACCGAACCCGTGTTTTTCAGCCATGGGAACTTGAAGATGGGTGGACTTCAACTCCCAGAACTCCCCAGCCAGCCTGACGTCCACCCATCTTCAAGTTGGCCACAGCTGAAACATGCTGCGCTGAACCGAGTAACCCCCTGTTAAGCCGCAAAAGAACCCCTCTTGTGGCTGGAGCAAGTTGAGCACGTTGTGGGGTTGCAGGTGGCGTGTTTGCCAGGACGCCTCCCCCCACTTTCACCAGGCAGCTCAGCGGGCAGATGGAGAGTTCCCACGGACCTGCCCCGGCATGAGGGGAGAAGGGGGCCGCATCGATCCTGCCTCGCAGAGGGGAAGCAGCTTCCTCTGTGCAGGCTGTGAAAGAACCCCGGGGGATCACTAGTGGTGGAGCCCCTGGGCGGGGCTGCCTTTCCCCGTGCCCCCCCCCAGGTTCCCCAGACAGAGCTGATGGTCTCTCCTGTGGACTCTCGGTCCGTCTGCCCCGTTGCCCTGGCTGGGGCTCAGGCTGGGCCTGCATTCAAGGGGCTGGTGCTGCTGGGTTATGCAATGCGCCTGGACTCCTTTCCCAGTTTCCATAACAACTTCCCACCCCCAGAACCCCCCCTCCCTGGACGGGACTGGCATAAACAGAGGTGGCAAGTTTATAAAGGTTTCTTTGTGCGCGCCTGCCCCCCCCCCGTTGCACGCTTTCTCTGCCACATCAGAGCCAAGAAAGGGGGGTGGAGAGCAGAGGGGGTGCTTTGCTGAGCCAGGCGGCCTCCTCCTGCCACTTCCGTCCTGGGCATGGGGGGGCCGGAGGAGAGGGAGCGCCCTGCCGCTGCTGCCGCTGCTCTTGCGCTTCTGGCAGGCCGGGGCAGTTGAGGCCCAGTTGCTGGCTGGCTCCCTTTCCCACTGAGGATGGGGATGGGGCGCCCTCACCCCCCCAGCCAATGAGAGTGAATGAGAGGGGGCCGAGAGCCCGGCACAGAGATGGCTATTTATGCTGAGCCAGGAGCCCGTTGGCCCAGCGAGCGTCCATCGCCTTCCCTGTCCAGCTGGGGCTGCGTGCAAGACCAGCCTCTCCCCGGCTCAGCTCCTGTCTGCAGCCGCCGGCCTTTTGCCTCCCGAGGCGGGCACCGAGCAGATGGATGGGGAGGGACTGAGACTCAGGAGGGTCCTCGGGTGATCTTGGGGAGACCAAACTATCAGGACGTGAAAGGAGAAAGAAAAGGAAGTGTGTCTGGGGGTCCCACCACCAGGCCGTTGCAGAGACCAGGAACCCAGAAGGACAGGACCTCCTGTGCCCCGGGAGTGGAGCTTCCCTGGGGGGGAAGATGTCTCTGGACCGCCGAAGGGCATCTGTCAAATCCCTGGTGAATGCGTACGAGTCTCGGTGGGAGCGCCCAGGCTGTGGCTGCTGCTTGCTCCCTGATCCGGGGGCCTCCCATCACCCCCGGCAGCGTGGTTGCACCTCCCCGGCTTCATCCAGGGATTCCTCCCCTGCTCGGGTGAAGAAGCCAAAGGAGACCCCCCCGAGCCTCAGGAAGCTGAATGGCCGCAAGAAGGAGGCGGACCAGACGCTGGTCTCCCTCCTGCTGGTCCTTCACAGGTAGCAGGGAGGGGCCCAGGCGGGGGGCACGTGCGAGGGTGGGGGGAGAGGGGCCGAGAGATGAGTCAGGTGCCTGAGAAGGTCGTTCGTGGAGGAAGGGAGACTTGTGCAGAGTACGGTTCAGCCGTGCAGAGGGCTGGCTGTGTTCATAGAACACCTCGGACCAGGTCAGCCAAAGCCAAGCTGGTTTGCTGCATAGCGCGTGCAAAGCTCGCTTTGTGTAAATTCCTTCCAGTTCTGCATCTTCTGCAAACTCCACTTGTTTAGTCGGTCTGTGGTGTGGCCTCAGAAAACGGGGCAGGCAGGTGCGCAAATGCCATTACAGCGCAACCTTTGGTCAAGCAGTCCTCTTTGTGTAACTCAGTGGTTCCCAGACGTGCCCGTCTCATTCTTAAAAGGACCGAGAACCCCAAAGAGCTTTGGTTTATGTGGGTTCTCTCTATGAATACGGCCCCAGACCGCACTTGGAGAACTGCTGGCTTAACTGATCAGAGCGAGCTTAGCAAGAGACATCTGGACTCCTCAGGTGGAAGATAAAGACCCGGGGGAGAGACCTGCCAGGTGCAGCTCTCTGGGAAGGTGCCGGTGGGCTGCCTGAGTGCAGACCGAGGATCGGGGCGGACTCTGACCCGGTGGGGCAGGCAGACTTTGCTGGGGCTAGAAGGGCGCGGGAGGGGGCAGCACAAGCCCCCCGTTCGGAACAGAGTGATCCCAGGAGTGTTTGGTGCCTCCCGTGCTGCCCGTGGAACTGCCCCTGTGCTGCCGAACAGTGGTTGGGCGTCTGCTTCCAGCCCTCCTGGGGGTCCAACCCGGGGATGCTGCTTTTCACCTGGTGGGCCCGGGTGGCAGAGGGGGCGACTCTGGGGGAGCGAAATGAAGGGCGGAGGCCACGCGGGGCGGCAGTGGGAGCGCAGGGAGGGCCGTTGGCAAGGGACAGCAACTGGTTTGCCTTTGGTGCGGTAATCCAACCCACCGGTCCTTCTCTCTCGCAGTGGCACCAACAGCAGCATGATCGCCATCGACAACAAGATTGAACAAGCCATGGTGAGTCAAGGGACAGGGCAGGGGTGGTGGCCCTGTGTGGGTGGGTATGGTCCGGTGGGCACGGAAGGGCTGCAGGGACTGAGATAAAGAGCTGCTCCCGCAGGGGCCGAGCTCTCCGAGCTTCCGCGGCAGGAGCTCCTAGTCCCCTAACCCACTGCAGCAGCCTAATCCTTTTTTAAGGTTAAACGTTTGGAAGTTATTGTCCTAGACTTATATGTCTGGGCAAGTCCCAGAAGCTAATCACCAGTCTCTCCAGTAAATTGGCAACTGCTGTGGGAAGCAGACCTCCGGTACGTGCTCAGAGACGTTCAGAACTTCCGGGGTTTTGCCAGAGGCTAAGATCGCTTCTAGTGGCAACTTGCACTTTCTGTAGTTCTCCCCAGCAGAAAAGTTGCTGCTGCCGGCTAGAGGAAAGCTCTTGGCCTGCTAGGAAGAGTTTGCAGGGCCTGCAGTGACCCGACCTTATCAGGAGAGCCAGGTTCAGCCCTTGGGGGAGTCGCACCCTTTTGGCCTCTGCCTTTCCTCGGTAGAAGAGCGATACAGGCGACCCCTTTTGCTGCGTTTCTGTGAAAGGATAGATCACAACGTAGGTTTGCAAATGCCGAGGGGGGAAATGGTTGGTGTCCTGGGGTCCTCATGTACCTTACAGCGTCTGCCTCCGCCTCCTCCTCCTCCTCAGGACCTTGTGAAGAGCCACTTGATGTTTGCGGTGCGGGAAGAGGTAGAGGTCCTGAGGGAACAGATCAAAGAACTGTCGGAGCGCAACGCCTCGTTGGAACAGGAGAACAGCGTTCTGCGCTCCCTGGCCAACGCGGAGCAGCTCAGCCATTTCCAGGCTCAGCTCCGCGATCCCAAGCCACCGTCCGGCGGCTCTGCATGACCTCGGATGGCCAGAAGGGCTGCTGACACTAAGGAGTGCCCGACGGGAGGGTGCTCGCCAACGGATTCCCGCAGATGTGAACCTGCAGAGTTGGAGGGGTGTGCGTGTGTGTGTGCGCACGCGCATGTGCGTTTGTGAAACCAGCCTTTGGGGGCGGGAGGGGGGAACTGGGCTACTAACACAGCACGTGCCTTCTGGGGGGGAATTAAATGCAGTTTTACCCCCCAGCTCTGAAAGGAGCAGGATATGTTTCATAGCCAGGGAGGTGAGGTTCAGAGGGGGCAGCTTGGTGAGAAAAACCACTCTCGGACCGGGGGTCCCTCCCTGGCTGGACTTCCCCTCCCCCAATCTCAGGGGGAGAATGATGCACTTGCCCCACTGAAATGGTGGTTGGAGGGGGCTTTCTTCAAGGTACTACGGACATGATTAGAAATTGGGATGAAGAACAGAGGTTGGGGTGTATGGAGCTGGCAATAATTTTATATCAAGGGCACTTTTGCAGTATTTCAGGTTATTAAAGTACCTAGCTGTTAAAGTTGCTCTGTGTGGTGTGTAGTGATCTGGGGCGTTCAGAAAAAAAGCTGAGGTCCAGCTAAGGAGGACTTTGTCAGCATCTGCATCCGATCCTAAAAGCAGCCGCTGAGCACGGTGAAGGTCCCCGGGAACACTGAGTCCAACTCCCCGCCCATGGATGCTCAAAGATATGCCCCAGAAGAGGGTGCTGCAGCCTCTTGGTGCCCCCAGCTTTCTTCTCTGTTGCGCCCTCCCCATTGCAAAGAGCTCCCAAGCACAAGCAGTCCCTGCCCCATTGTTTTTACCCCCCAAGGCGGCTGCCGAATCTCAGGCCAGGGTAAACAGACCCATTGTCCTCTCTGCCCAAGCACATGGCTCCATGCTGAGCGAGAAGCTGGGCCAAACAGCTGGAGGAGTAGGGCACATGGATGCCCGCCCGCCCGCAGAGAGCACGGCAGGGGGACAAGGGTATTGTTGTCCGCAGCTCCCGCCTCCCTCTTCCTCCCCTCCAGGGGATCACAGTGTTCCCGAGGGCTGAGAGAAACAAGGCTGCTGTCTTTGCCGGTGGAAAGCGCTGTTTGGTGCGTTCGGGGTCAGCTCAGGATCGGGCAAACCTCCACCCCGCCAACTGAAAGCCGACTTGCAACCCCACGCTGGGACCCCAACCAAAGCGGGGTCCAGCATCACATTGCAAACGTGGCCCTCCCTGTCTGCAGAGCCCAACAACGGCAAAGGTTGTGAGCCTTGCCAGAACGCGAGGGCCACCAACCGAGGCTCCCTGTAGCCACGTGCGGCAGGCCAGCTGGTTGAACTGGGGGGAGTCTTCCCTGCATGGCCTGGTGTAAGGCCAGCCGGCGAGGCCCAGGGCCATGGACCCCTCGGGCCGACGCCGAGCGAATTCCAGCTGCCCTGGTGCCAGCTAACAGGCGCGCGCAGACAGGAAGAGGGCTGGGGCCGTGGCTCCTCCCTTGCACCCAGCACCCCGATAAAATCCTCAGCTTGCTTCATTGACAATGGCCATGTTGGTCCACGGAAGCTTCAGACTATGGTATCCCTGGCAACCTGTTCCCTAGCAACCGGCCTCTCCGGTACATCCCTTGGGAAGACCATGCCATTGTGCCAGCTCTCCTTGCTCTTCCTGGCATGGGTCTCTGCCAACCGGGCCCAGCTGAAGCGGCAGAGAGTCAGCGAGCTGGAGCGGGCTCTGGGGGACATGCCGGAGCCCGCCTGCCCTCTCGGAAGCAGTGCGCAGCAGGGGGGCAGCAGCGCAGATGACCCCTTCCCGCTGCTGCCGTGGGCCTTGCTGCTGGCCTTCTCGGGGTCCTTCATCTTTTACCTCCTGTTCGCCAAAGAGCAGGGGGTGAGCAGCGCGGCCTCCTTCCTCCCTCCCCGCCATCCGGGAGGCTTCCTTCCCGTTTCTCTGCACGCCCGCTTGCCCGCTGCCGATCCGCCTCTGCCAGTGACCAGCACGTGGCCGGGCGAGGAATCCTGTCCCCAGCTAATGATATATTGTCTACCAAAGGGCCTCCTTTTGTTTGTAGTTTCACCTGGTACCTTTCAATTTTAGCAGAGGCGTGTAGCTTGAGGCAAGACGAATTCATCCTCTGGTCTACGTGAGGTTTTTCTCTGTGCCCCCTGCCCCCCCAATTTATGGGGTACTGGGGGAATCCGGATGGTAGTCCTCCGGTCGCCACTCAGCCTTTGGGTCAGGCCGGCTAGGAACGGTGGACTCAACCCAACCCAGGTTGGGGCAGGCTTTGTCCAGCGCATTCGCCACCGCGAGAACAGAGCCAACATTTGCATCGTTTCCCCAGACAACTGTCCTGATCAAAAGAGTTGTTCCCTGCCTCCCGCAACTCTGCCTCTGCCTCTGCCCCTTTCCGGGTGTTAAAATGCATATGAAAAGGGGACAAGGGCCTGTGGTTGCTCATTCCGGTGGGGACAGTGGAAGGGAGCCGAGCGTGGTTTGTGGGAATCCAGGGGGCACCCGAGTCACGCTGGAAGCCCTTTCTCGAAACCCCACCTGCACGGGCCTCCATAGCATATTCTAGAGTCCCGCTTGCTTCAGTCAACCAAACCTCCATTTTTATCTCACCTGTTTCAGGAATGGCCTTTGGCAGTGAAAAATAGGGTTTGGCCCTTGGTGCTAATTTCATCCTGGTTGAAAGACAGAAACCTCCTTTACCTGTTCAGAGACGCCCCAGAGGTTTGATTTATTCATTATTCCCCATATTCATGGCTGCGTCCTTCAATTTCTCCAGAGCAAAACTCTGATGCCAGCTCTGGCCCCGCCGGGTGCCTGGGTTTGGGGCAACCGCTGCTCTTCCACCCGCAGGTTGCCGACGCGAGCACGGACTCAGACGCCCAGCTGGAGGAGACTCTGTTGCGCGATGTCTCTGGAGTCCTTCACATCATCCGGCACCGGCTGTGGAAGATTGTGCGAGACAGAAGGAAACACCAGCAGGTCCCGCAAGAAAGCCGCTGACGGGCAGGACAAAAGCCGCCACGCGGGATGAGGAGGCGGCGGACCTGCTCCAGATAAAGGCTAGGCTGACAGGGAATAAAGAGGAATTGAAGAAAAGGGGCCCCTCTTGTCCGCGTGTGTTTGCGTGTACACGCGTAGTGCGCCAAAAGCCGGGGCCAGCCTCCCCCTGCTGCCCCCCTCCAGGAACAAATCCTGCAGGCGGCAGATCCACCCCACACCCGCAGGACTCCTTCTGCGGGTGCCAAGAGCGTAGCCCACGGCCGCCCTGATTACAGGTTGCCGAAAGCTGCGGTCTGTCTTCATTTACTCTGCAGTAGCCTGTCCGTTTCCTGATTTCAAAACACACGGGACTTTGTTCTTGGCCCATCGCCACTGCTCCCTGCCGTCCCAAGGAAGCCCCCCAGCTCTGGCTGCGCCCCGCTTCCCTTCCAAAGACGGGAAGATTGGGAGATCGGGGCTGCGCCTGCAACCACTGGGCTGCAGTCCCCCCAACTAAGCTCGGGCACCGCGGGGGCGTGCACGTGGACTCGGGGCAATTCTTTCCCAAACCGAACTCAGTATAAATAAATAAATAAATAAATAATCCAGCTTGTAATTTCTTATCTGGCCTGTAGCTTGATCAGTAATACGCAGCCTGCTGGAAGGCCAAGGAGACCAGATGGCCCCTCTCGCTCCCCTCCTGGATTTGTTTGGGGAAGCACAGCCCTGCCGGAAAGGATGTCCAGATCCAAGTGGGCCGGGCCTCTTCTGATGTATGCTGATTTGGAGCCTGCATTTTTCTCAGTCGTACAGTGTGTGAAAATGGACCTGTAAAATGATTTGCGTGATTTTGCCCCTTAATTCTGGCAGTAATAGTATTCAAAGTCGTAAAGGAGCTACTTTAAAGCGCTGGTTCTTTATGTTCCTTTTATGGAAGCTTTCCCAAAGCAGAGGGAGGGAAACGGCGGAAGTTGCCCCATGCGAGGCCATGGCCATGTTATCTTCTTCTCTTGGCAAGCCCTCCTAAGAGATCATATTTGTGCAGAGGCAGCGCCAGGCCTTCCCTGCCTCTCCAGCGCCAAGCAGCCGGCAAGCACTGCCCGGCTGGCTCCCTATCCTGGCAAAGCGCCTCTGAGCAGGCGTCTTCCTCCTGCTTCGGCGGCCCTGGAGCCACGGAAGAAAAGACGGTCCCGAGGAGGAGTCGGGCATCGCAATGTCTCTCCTCCGCCATCCTGCCTGTCCCAGCGGTGCTGCCCCACGGTGCCCTAACTGCCCCGCCTTTTTGCCTGGGGCAGCTGCCCACGACCCCTCCCTGGCACCCTGTGGGCAGCCCTCTGCCTCCAGAGCCTCAGGCCTGCCCTCAGCTGGGCCAGAGCAGAGGGACCCTGGAGGTCCTGGATGAGCTGACTGCCTACAGACACCTTTTCAGAAGGATGTTAATTAGTCCCACACTTAATTAAAATATGGCATTATGAAGGCAGATAATTACGTTACGCAACGACAGGGAGATACGGCTGCTAGATCCCTCTTATGCCTACCTACCCATCACATTATTCGCTTTGCAACGTTATGCCAAGTGCTGAAAAAATGAGTAAGCAAACGGCATTAAGCCAGTAGGCGAGATCAAGGAAACAGAAGGGAAGCTCATTCGTTTACACCAACGCTCCTCGCTAGACTTCTCCGTGCGTCCTGGCCGCGACGCCTGCTTTCGCTTTCGACCCCATTCCTCGGGGCCCATTTCTCCTGGCCTCTGTCGCCCCGGGGTCCCCCACTGACGTTGCCCGGCCCTCACTTCCGACTGGGGAGATGCAGTCAGGGGGATTCCGGAAGCACCAGCAAGTGGCGCCCGCAAACATTCGTGCCTTTTCATGCAATTTGCACGCTGGAAATCCCCTGGGTCTGTGGCTCCGGCAGGCGCAACCCGGCTCTCCTCCCGGATTTGTACACAGCCGCTCCCCCAAGACGGCCACACGCTTTGCGCGCAGTTTGCGTGCCTTGAGGCGTCTCTCTCCGATTCCCCACTTTAGTTCACGCCCCTCCAAGGCGCGCAGATCGGTCTCCTTGCTCCAGCGTTTCGCCTTTTCTGCAGAGCCCGGGGCGGCCCTGCGTTTGCTCTGCCCAGCCACAGAGACCACCCTCCCTCCTCGTTGCATGGCACAATCTCTCCAACAGCTGCTGCAAATCCTTCAGCTTCGCAGCCAACGACGGGCCCACGTGCCTACAACGGACACGCAGCATCCCCACAAGCTGGGAGGGAGGCGTGGGAGGACGCGGGAGCCGGACCGTGTGAACTCGGCAGAGACGCGTCCTCCCTCTCTTCTCCGGGCTTCAACTTCCCCGCCCCGGGTTGCTCCGCGCTGCTGACCCCGCAGAGAGGGAACGCTGGGACGCGTCCTCCCCCCCTCATTCATGCCTCGGGACCCGCCACACGCGCTCCGAGTGCGTGTCCGGCCTCCCCCGGGGCAGAGGAGGGACTACATTTCCCAGGGATCCCGGCCCGAGGAAACGGGGGACGGGGCGAGCCGGCCGCTGGGCGTCTGCGCCTGCGCAGGGCTCGGCCGGCGTGGAGGGGCAACGGGGGCCAGGCGGCGCATGCGCAGCACGCCGCCCTCGCGCTTCTGTCTCGGCGGACGCGGCGGACTCCGCTCTCGCCCCTCTCGGGCCCCAACGGCGCGAGAGGCCGCGCCTGCGCTCTCCTCCCCTCTCCCGCTCCCCGCGCCCCGCCCGCTCTGGGCCGAGAGGGCGGCCCCCTCCTCCCCGGCCCCGCCCCTTTCGCGACCCCCTCCCCCGCGCCGGGAGATGTGATGAGGAGCCTCCAGCGGGTGAGTCACGTGGGCCGGGGCGCGTTCGGCGGTCACGTGGGCCGAGGCGGGCTCCGCGTCTCGTGGGAACGGGGTCCTGCAAGGGAGGCCCGCGCGGGAAGACCCGAGGGGCGCGCGGGCGCCGCGGGGCAGCCGGGCGCGGGGCGGCCGAGCGCGGCCGGGGAGGAGGGCGCGGGGCTGGGCGCACCCCGGGCTGCGGCCTGCCCAAACGCTGCTCCGGACTGCCCCTCCCGGGCCGGGGGCCCCAGCCGGGCAGGCCGCACAGGGTCGGCCCACGCCCCCCCGGCTGGGGTCCCAGGCGCCCCCCTGCGCTCGCTGCTCCCCGCCGGCCCTTTGCGGGCGGCTTGGCCTGGGGCCCTCCGGCTGCTGCCCCCCGAGAACCCCGAATTGCCCCGCAGGAGCGTCGCGGGGGGGGAGCGCGTGCGCATCTGCCCCGTCGCAGGAGCCGTCAGTCCTCGGGGCCGCCGAAGAGACCGGAGCGCTTGCTGCATTTTCACAGGCTTTCCAATGTTTCTCGGGTTTAGCAACTTTAAGACCTCCCAGAATTCCCCAGCCGGCAAGGGGAACTCTGGGAGCGGAAGTTGCTAACCTCCTTTCCTCCTGGGCGTACACGGAGTGGTTTGCCAGGAGAGAGATCAGTAAAAACCAAAAAACCTCAGGCGCGGAGCCGGCCCCGCGGCGTGCCTGCCCGGAGGAGCCCTTGCCAGGGGAGACCGCTCAGGGCCCCCTCCTCTCTCGGCCCAACTCCTGGCCCGGGGGGCGGGATGGTGCCGGGACGGGGCCCCGGACGGGGGCCCCTTTGCTCTCCCCCGGTGGGCCCCCCCTGCTCCGGTTGCTGCTCCCGGGGCCTTTCCAGAAAGGCTAAGGGCGCTCCGGGGTCCACCCGTGCCCCTTCCTTGTTAGCATCCCGGAAGGGGTTTGCCTCCTCCCGGGGTGGGACGCGCTCCGGTTTCCAGAGGAAGAGCAGCCGCGGGTCCGGCCGGCTCTTGCAGGAATCCAGCCCTGAGGTTGCGAAGGCGGGCTGAGCCCTCCGGTGGACTTAGACTTCAGACCCCCACGCTGAGAGCGCTGCGTGGCTTGGGGCCGGGTTACCTGAGGGACCAACTTTTCCCAGTAGTTTCTGCCCATCCAGTTTGGTCCGGCAGGCTGGGCGCGCCGCAGGTCCCGTCAGCCGAGGAACGTCGGCTGGCGGGGACCGGGCGACGTGGCTTCTCTGCCGTGGCCCCTGCCCTTTGGAGCACCCTCCCTTCGGAGACTGGGACGGCCCTGACCCTGCTGGCCGTTCGTAAGGCTTTAAAGACCTGGCTGCCCGCGCCGGGCTGGGGCCCCGGATACATTAAGGGCCCTGTCTCTTGGCTATGTTGATAATTATTACGCTAACTTTCTCAGCTGCTGTATATATTTACTTTCGTGTTGCCTTTACTGTTTTAGAATTGTCCACCACCCAGCGTCACTTGGTTGAGATGGGCGGCTATAGAAATTAAATAAAAAATTTCCAGGCTGGAGCTGCAGCCCCACGAGGTTGGGGGAGGCTACTTTGGGAGACAAATGGCCAGGGATCCCCCCTGTGCTGAGGTTGCCAGTTCTGGGGGGGGCGGGCTGGGAAGAGTCGCATCTCCAGGGTAGATGGGGGTCCTTGCCTTGCCCGTGTCCGTGCCAAGCCCATCTTGGGCTCCCTTTCCCGAGCGTGTGCCGTAAACGCAGCATCGCGGCCGAGAGGGCTGCGGTTCTGGGGGCTGATTCACTCAGGAGCGAGGCGGCACCTCCCTCCCCTCAGGCCCCAGCAGCAAATACATCAGGCTGAGGACTGGGCTGGGTCTCCCCGATGGAATCTGCTGCCCCCCGGGGGCCGGGGCAGGAGCAGTGTGCTTGGCAAAGGGTTCTGCTTTCTCCTCGGGGCCAGACCACACAGCGGAGCCCCACCTGGGCTCTGCCCAAGATGGGCTCTTCCTGTGTCGGGGAAGGAGACGGCTTGCCCTGGCAGAGAACGGTGTGGGGGTGGAGGGGAGGCGGGAGCCCCCAGACTCTTGGGTGCCTGGATGGTGGAGCCGGGCCCACGATCTTCCCAGCCTTGGGTCTCTGCCCAAAAAACTGGGAATTTTTCGTCCTAGCCCCGGAACTGTGCAGAGCCACACACCTCGCGTGCTCGTGGCCATTTTCTGCTGGGGAGTGAGGCGAGGGCAGGGGGTCGTGCAAGTCTCATGGCCTGGTGCCCCCCTCCTGCCTGCCCGCGCCTGGCCACCCTCAGCCGTGCCGGCTGGGGGAAGATGGGCCCATTGGAAGGGCCCTCTGGCAGGGAGGACTACGCTGAGCTCTCAGCCCGGGGTGCAGGGCGGTTGGTGCAGGATGGGGAAGTCAATGGGCTTCTGGCGCCCGACCCAAGGTAGGCACCTCTCCTCTCCCTGGAGGAAAAGCCGTTGTGGTGCAGATGCAGGATCAGACGTTAACGAAATTGGCGGCGTTGAGCCTCCCACTTCCTTCTCCCGGGCTCCGGGGCTGCCTCTCCCTCCTGGTTGTCTGCCCCAGCGGGGGTGCCAAGTGCTCCACGCCCGGTTATCGGGAAGAGGATCTGTGCTGCTGTTCATAATACTCCCCCCCACGGTCTTGTACCGCACGCTGAATTGGGGTTTTCTCAACTGTTGCCATCACGCGTGCCCTCCCGGAGAGTCACGGAAGGAGCCAGGTCAATTTTCCTACGGATCACTATGAAAACAGACAGTCCTGGCACCGGGACAGCCACGCTAGAGCCTGGGGGTTGAGGAGATGGAAGGGAATAGTTGTGGGTCGGGCACCTGGTTTTTCTTGATTTTTGTTTGTTTTGTCACTCTTGTTAGTGCCCAGAGTGGTGTGCTGCGAGATGGGCGGCTGTATAAAACTTTCAAGTAAATAACACCCGGGACAGCTGGCTGAGTCGGTTCCGTTCACCCTGGTGCTGAGAGGTGCCAGCGCAAGGAGAAGATGAATGCTGACTGGGGGCTCTGGGTGGGCGTTTGGCCGGACGCTTGGAGTTCTGCCATTGTGGAGCAAAAGGAGTTGGTTGTGTCAGAGAGTGGAGGACCTGGCGGTCCGGTTGGCCCTGTTGGCCCTGCTGTCTTAGGGCCTGTTGGGTGGGGGGGTCCCGAAGGCCCGTTTCTGTCGGCACGGACCCACCATGTGCTAAGAGCTCCCAGGAAGTGGAGCGGGGAGAAGCTGCCTCTTGAGGACCACTTGCCTCGGCCCCCCTGCGCCCGGGAGGGGAGAGTCCTGGGTGCTGTGCTGCCCGGCCTCTCACAGGCGTGTTTTGGGACCATTCCCTGCACAAGGGGCACCAAGGAACCTGGGCTTCTTGGTCCCCTGTCTCTGAGAGTCGGTGCCAGCACACTGTTCCTGAAGAGACCAGGCCCTCTCGGACCTGGGCGGGCTGCAGGGGGGAGCCTTGCAATTCCCCGGGGCTTGGGCCCTCCTGAAAGGGCCGCCCTGGGGACCCGCTCTCTCCGTGTGGCACTTCCCTGGTGAACAGAGTCTCTGGGGTTGGGGTCCAATTGCACTGAGGCCTCGCTGACCCCTGTGCGCAACAGGGGTCGTGACTGACCACATCTGGGGAGGGTAAGAGACTGTCTGGGTTGAGGTGCCAGCCCACAGATGCCCCCTGCGCTCAAACTGAGCCTCAGGAGATACCATCCAGCCTTTTCCAAACTGGGATCCTCCAGGCCTGTAATGGCGCACGGAGGTCATATTGGCTCGGAAGGGGAGACTGTAGCCTGAAGGTGCCAAGGCCGGGGAAGCGGAGGGAGTGCGGCACCAGGAATGTGAAGCTGGGTTGTGGGTGTTAGGTGCCAAACAGACCGAGGGCAGCTGAAACCTGCTGGTCTGGAAAGATCGGTCTGCTGCTGCTGCTGCTGCAGCAAAGCGACCGTGCGTGAAATCCTTCGTGGTTCACTGGCCTGGGTTCCCAGGTGTTGTGGGAAGGGCTCCACTGGCACGAGGAGGGCTTGGCTTGATGGAACTGAAAGGGGGCCGGGCGCCTGTCAGATTCACATGCGAACTAAGCCAGGGTGCAGGTGGAGTTTGGCTAAACGTGTGTGAACTCGACCATTGTGGCTTCTTTGATCAATCATGGGCTGCTCTGATGTGGGAGCCCGGTCCATATTGCTTCCAGCTACAGGACCCTACAGGATCCATCTCACCTTTCCTTCCTTTTAGTTACTTAGAGGTAGATTGCCCCTGTAGAGGGAGTTCTGTTTGGCTGGGTGACCAGTGAGTTGGCACCTTGGTCTAGAGGCCCAATGGGGCACACGGGATTTCAGGGGTTGGTGGGGGGACAGAGGGGAGTGGCATCCAGCTCAAAGGGGGGGCTAAATCCTGTGCCAAGAAGCCAAAGGCAGCCAAGACCTTCCTTGGGGATCATCTGCCATGGCCTGTGCTGCTCGCACCTCCTCCGGGGGGGGCGATTTGGGTGTTTCAGACCCCAAGCTAGCGGTGTCCTTCGGGGCTGGGAAGAAAAGACCCTGAAAGGAACTCTCAGCTTTTTAGCCAGTAAGTGTCAGGCAGAGGAACAAGTAGTCCTCGGGTTAACTTTCCCTTTCCAAATCCCAGCGGTGCTGTTCTGTAGTAAATGGGCTCCCCACAAGGGCAGAGCTTGTCCAGGCAGCCCGTGCAGTGTTTGCTGGTGAATCCTGTTCTGTGAGAAATTAGCCTTCGGAGGCTGCCGCCCTGCCTTTTGCTAGCAAGAGCCGGGCGGGTTTGCCCTCAGCTCCTGTCCTGGCGTCCGGCTTCAATGCTTGGGCCTTGGCACAGTGCTGTGGCCTCTAAACTACCGAAATGGTCTGGGTTCCTACAGTGCACAGACGGGCACAAAACCCAACCGGGGTTAAAACCAACCAAACTTGGCCCGTTGTGCAAATGCAGGCGCTAGGTTTGTAACTGGCTCGGTTAAGCGTATTGTGCGAAAACAGCCGTCTTGACAACCCTCCCTGTGCGCAGACGATGGCAGGAGCCAGGCGGTCTGGGGCTGAAGCAGGGCAATGGGAAAAGAGGTGGCAGCCCACGAAAGGCCACGCAAGCCCCGGGCGGGAGGGAGGCTGAAGGCTGTGTGGCTGTGCTTTCCCCTCCCCAGGGGACTTCACTCGTGCCCTTCCCCGGGTGGCTCTCTTTCCCTGTCCAGCCCCCCCACCAAGCACGGGCAGTGATGGTGGTCTTCCTTCCGCGGTGTGCCCCTGCCTTAGGCTGGGCTGCCCTGAGTTCTCCCTCCTGCCCTCTCTTCCTGCAGCTCCTGGGCACGGTGCCAGCCTTTCCCTCCTGGATGTGGCCGGTGGATCCAGGGCCCTACAGCTGACACAGTGACAAAAGCTGCCGTAAGTTCCCCCAGCCTCTCCCCGCCCTGGCTGCCTTTGGGCCATGGCCACAGGCTTCTGGTCAGCAGGCTGAAACCACATGCTTCAGGGGACAACAGGGGGCTGTATTCACAGCCCAGAGCAGCCGGCTCCTGCGACCCGGGCAGGGCAGGGCAGGGCAGGGCAGGGCTCCGGAGCCAGGAGAGGCCAGCTGATGGGCTCCAAGACGTGCAGGGCTGCTGGGGCTCGTGCAAGGGGGGAAGCTGGGCTGCTTCTGGGCTGGGACGGGGAGGGGGAGGCGGAGGAGCACGTATCAAGCAACTGCAGGGGGGGCGTTCCTCCAGCCAGCCGCCCTTCGTTGGCTTTGGGGCAGGGAGTGATTGGCTGGGTGAACAGCTCTTGCCCTCTCCTGCCCCATAGGAGCTTGGAGGTGGGGTAGGTGCGTGACCCACAGAAAGGAGACATGGAGGGAACAGCTGCAGCATACGTGAACTGCAACGAGGAAGATGAAATGGTCAGTGCGGCCTGTTGGGGGCAATGCCATGAGCAGTGGGCTGTGCCCCTGGATTCTGGCCCTCTGACCTTTGCCCGTTTCCCTCTGGGCTGGACTCCCTGGTGCAGCGCTCAAGGCCGGCTCCCGTCCACGTCGCCTCGCCTGGCAGAGGGCCATCAGTCCTCCTCCCCAGGAGCTGCCAAGCTGCTGCTGGCCGGGGTCACGTTGAGCGGGTGCACCAGCGTCTGCCTCGGCTGCGTCCCCCCGGGCCAAAGAGCTGGGCAGGCTCTCCTGTGGACCACCCGAACCCACCTCCAGGAGCGGGTCCTGGAGACTGGGGGAGACCGGGCCTCCTTCCTTGGGGAGGGTGAGGATCCCCGCTTGCTTGGAGGAGTGTGCTGTGGCCCCCCGAGAAGGACCCGCTCCGGTGCCACGGGTGGCCTGATCCTGGTCTCCCCCCCCCAGGAAATCTTGGGCTACAGCCCCTGCTGCTGGAAGCTCGCGCTGGTCTCGCTGGGCACGGTGTGTAGCGGTGGCTTCCTTCTCCTCTTCCTCTACTGGCTGCCGGAGCTGAGCGTCAAGTGGACTTGTCGGGCCGTGCCGTTGCGGGACGCGCGGGTAGTGCTGCTGAGAACCACGGTATGGCCTGAACGAGGCCCTTCCTCCGCCAGCCGCGCTCCCTTGCAAACCAGACTCCTCGCTGGGCGGGGCGCACTCCTGTATGTGCCCGAGGGCCGAGTGGGAGCATCTGGGCTCAGTGAAGCGGGCATCCGGATGGGGTGTGAGGAGCTTTCTCAGGTCTTTGGTTTTGTGCTCCACGGATGTGCAGCCCTCTGCCCCGGCTTTAGATCATTTGATTAGGGCCCCCGGGCCACTTCTCCTTGGCTGCGGAGCAGGGCATGGCAAGCGGGCCCCGGGGCAGAGGCTGCTCAGGTGCCCTCCTTCTTCCTCGGCAGGACGAATTCCAGACCTGGTCCAGGGAATGGGTCTGTTCTGTCTCTGCCCCGGGCACCGACCCCCTGGGCTTCCCCCGGCAGTCAGAGAGCGAGAGGCCCCTGTGCCAGGCGGGGCCGACGGGCGATGGGAGCTGTGAGGAACGGCTTCTCTCCCCGCTGACCTGCGGGGAGCAGGCGCAGGTGAGCTGGGGGTGGCCCTCTGCAGCAGGCCCCCTTCCTCCGGCGGGGCCACACCTGACTGGCCGCCTTCCCGCAGGTCCGCTTCTTCACGCACCACAACGTGCGCTACCTCTGGCGGGTGGAGTCCCAGGCCTTCCGGCGGCTCACGGCTCTGGACCGGGGTCACTCCTGCTCCTCCCTGCGCTCCAGCCATGGCGGGGGCCTGGCTCGCAGCACCCAAGACTACCGGTGAGAAGGCGGCTCCGGAGCCGGGCGGCAGGGGCTGCTTGGGGGGCTGTGAGCGCCTATTCTCGCCACTTCTCTTCCCAGCAAGCTTTTCTACGGCGCCAACCAGATTGACGTCCAAGTGCCTTCCCTCGCCCACCTCCTCGTCAAAGAGGTGAGTCAGAGGGTGGAAGGGGAGAGGTGGCCCCGGAGCCGCGAGCGTGAGCCTGACTCCTGGCCGGATTTCCTCCCTCCCCAGGTCCTGAACCCCTTCTACATTTTCCAAGCCTTCAGCATCCTGCTGTGGTCCCTGGATGATTATTACCTGTACGCCTGCGCTATCCTCTTCATGTCCTTCGTCTCCATCTGCTCTTCCCTCTATACTATCCGGAAGGTAAGGGCCAGGTGGGGAAGGGCCACGCTGCGAGCCCTTGCAGAGGTGGCCCCGGCTGGGGGAACAAAAGTGGGGAGAGGAGAGGGCACTAATGCAGCCCTTCCTCTTCCAGCAATACATCCTGCTGCACAGTATGGTCACTGCCCACAACATCATCCAGGTGACAGTCTATCGGGGGCCCTGCGGTGAGTCAGCCCAGGATCTCTGAGCCTCCGCCCACGTGGGGAAGTGCCAGTGGGTGTCAGACAAGGGCCCTCGCTGGCGTTGCCCCGGGCCCCCTTTGGGCTGTGGCTGGGATGAAGCCGCTGGCTGCAGTCAGTGGCCCAAAGCTGCTCGGCCTCCGGTTCAGGCCGAGAGGGTGAGCCGCGCAGACGGCCTGAAGCCGGAGGCTTGCCTCGGTTCCTTGCAGAGACGGAAGCCATATTTTCCACGGAGCTGGTGCCGGGGGACGTTCTGCTGGTGCCTCCCGAGGGACTCACCATGCCGTGCGATGCAGTGCTGCTGAGCGGGACAGCCATTGCCAACGAGAGCATGCTGACAGGTAGGGGCAGAGGCTGTGGCCCTGGGGCGGCCGGGAAGCCCGCCTCTTTCTGGCATCTGGTTTTTCTCCGTCGCAGGGGAAAGCGTCCCGGTCACCAAGACATCCTTGCCTGTCCCGGCCCCGGGAGCCAGCGGGCCCCTCCAGGACCCAGATTACGACCCAGAAGAACATAAACGGCACACGCTCTTCTGCGGCACCTCCGTAATCCAGACGCGATACTACTCCGGGGAGCCAGTACGAGCGCTGGTGATCCGGACAGGTAACGGCCGCTGTGGGCCAAAGCCCATCCTTGCCTCAGGATGCCCCGGGGGCAGAGGGGGTGGAAAGGTCCCTCCTCCTCCGTGGGCCAAACGTCAGCCCTTCTTTCTGCAGGTTTCTGCACCTCCAAGGGGCAGTTGGTTTGCTCCATCTTGTTCCCGAAGCCCACTGACTTCCGCCTCTACCG
Source organism: Liasis olivaceus (assembly GCA_030867105.1). Lineage (NCBI taxonomy): Eukaryota > Metazoa > Chordata > Lepidosauria > Squamata > Pythonidae > Liasis > Liasis olivaceus. The sequence goes on along the minus strand of CM061351.1, from coordinate 115,545,164 downwards.
AGACGCTTTCCGCTTCCTCCTCTGCCTGGTTGGCGTGGCTGGAATCGGCATGCTTTATTCCGTGATTCGCAGCATTCAGCAGGCGGTGGGTGCCCATGCAGAGGGTGGTGCAGTGGGGCGGGAGGGGCGCTGGGTCAGTTGCTGCTGCGTCTGAGGAATCCTCCTTGCACATGGCTGGCAGGGGGAGAGGAGAGGGTGGGGGGCCCTCAAGTGGGTTCCCAGCTCCCTGTTCTGAAGACTGGCAGCATCAGGGTGCAGTGGCAACTGGGCATCTCCAGAGGTTTGCATGGGGGGGCTCTAACCGAAGGGTCTACCCTTCTCCCTCCTCGCCAGGAGCCCGTCGGCCGTATCGTGTTGGAATCCCTTGACATCCTCACCATCACGGTGCCCCCTGCCTTGCCGGCGGCCATGACAGCTGGGGTGGTGTACGCCCAGCGGCGCCTGCGCCAGAAGCAGATTTTCTCAATCAGCCCCCAGCGCATCAATCTTTGTGGGCAGGTCAACCTGATGTGCTTTGACAAGGTACCTCTGCCCCTGGCTTCCCCAGAGAGAGGGGAAGGGGCTGGGTCTTCTCGGACCCATTAACCAGGACGGGGCCTTCCTTGCAGACCGGCACCTTGACCGAAGACGGGCTTGACTTCTGGGGGTTTGTGCAAGCGCAGGAGGGTCGGTGAGTGAGAAGCGGGAGGCGTTGCATGGCCGTGGAGCCTGCTTCGGCTGAGGGAGGAGGGTACGGTACCCATGGATTCTCTGCAGGGGTCCTGGGCAACGTCCTCCCTGGGCTGAACCTGCAGCCCCCCTGCCTCCCGGAAGGCACCTCCTTTGCCTCCCGGGCCCTGCCGGCTCCTCTGGGTTGGCTGGCAGGCGTTGGCCGCAGTTGGGGAAAGGGCGTCTCCGGGGGGGTTTCAGGAGCTGCTCCTGCTCTCCCTTCTCAGCTTCCTCCCAGCGGGGCGAGATCTCCGTGACCCTCGCTTGGCCGGTTCCCCCTTCATTGCCGGCATGGCTGCCTGCCACTCGCTCACCACTCTGGAGGGCCGCCTCTCGGGGGACCCCCTCGACCTCAAGATGTTTGAGGCCACCGGCTGGGTAAGGTTTTCGTGGGGGGGGCGATACGGTTTCCTTGTGAGTCCAGAAGTCCTGCTCTCCCACCTGCTTCAACCTCATTGCGCTGTCTGCGTTTCTGCTGCTGTCACCCCACCCCCCACCCCCCACCCCAGTGGCGCAGGGTGCAAGAAGTTGCATGGAGCGCCTGAGGCGGGGTGGCTTGGAAGTAACCCTGCGCTTCTTGGTGTCGTGGGTGTGGGGGCTCAGCCATTCCGTTCTCCCGGACCAGATCCTCGAGGAGCCCACTCAGGAGGAAACTGCCCTGCACGACCGGATCCAGCCCACCGTTGTGTACCCCCCCGACCGCCGACTCCCAGCGACCCCAGAGGCCCCTCCTGGGGATGAGGTGAGCAGAGGCTCCAGAGGAGCACAGTGCAGCACAGCAGTGACTCCTGCAGGGGCCACGAGGATGGGCTTCAGGGGCCCCTGACTCTGACCTCTCACGTTTCCTCTTTTCAGGAGCTTCTGGACCTGATGGTGAGTGAGGCGGCCCCCCTTCTCCTCCCGGGCAACCCAGGGGCCCTCTGCCTTCTCATGAGCCCAGTGCTCTGACCCACCGTGCCACCTTCTCTGCCCCTGGCCCCCTTATTCCCCCGTTGCAGAGAGGCAGCCAAATTGGCATCTTGGTGCAGTTCCCCTTCTCCTCCAGCCTCCAGCGCATGAGCGTCGTGACCCGTACGCTGGGCGAGAAGCGCCTAGTGGCCTACATGAAAGGCGCACCGGAGACGGTGGGCGGCCTCTGCCGCAAGGAGACCAGTAAGAGGCCGCCTTGCCTTCTGCGGGGTGGGGGGGCTGCGGGGATCGCGGCCAGGGTTGCTGCTGTCCTCTGGCCAGCGGGAGCCGCCCGTCCCTCCCATGGGAGCCTGTGCAGAAAGTAGGGGAGGGTCGTGCAGGCGTGATTCGAGCGCGAGGGGCTGCCTCGAGTGCGAAATGGCTGTCTCTGTCCCGGCCCAAGCAGCCTCCGGCAGTGGGGGAGCTGTGCCCCCGTCCCTTCCCCCAACTCCTGACAGCTCCCTTCAGTTCCAGACGATTTCTCCTCAACGCTGGAGTCCTACACGCGAGGAGGGCTGCGGGTCATAGCCCTGGCAAGCCGCCGGCTGGAAAGCAAATACATGTGGCACAAAATGCACCATGTTTCCCGGTGAGTTGTGGCCCCCCCGCGCCCTGGTGCTGCCCCCCTTTCCAGTGAGGCCCTTGCACGCCAAGCCCAGGCCCGATAGCTGCCCCACTTCCCCCACAGAGATGCCATCGAGTGCAACATGGACTTCCTGGGGTTTGTCATGCTGCAGAACAAGCTGAAGCCGGACACAGGGCCGATCCTGGCTGAGCTACGGCAGGCTTGCATCCGCTCCGTCATGGTGACAGGTGTGCTGGCGGGCAACAGGCTTGGGGCGGGGGGACAGGATGTCTGCCTTTATGGTGTCTAAAGCTAGCTCTGCCCCCTCATTTCCACTGGTCAGCCAAATCATGACGCCAGGCAGTAATGGGGAGGGGGCAGTTCAAAACAGAGGGCTACTCTCTTGCGTCCTTGAGTGGGGAGAGATCGGGGGTCTTGCTGTGATGGTGCTCATCTTTCCCCATCCTCCTGCTCCTCCTCCTCCTCCTCTCCGCGGCCCAGGAGATAACCTCTTGACAGCCGTTTCTGTGGGCCGTGAATGTGGCCTGATCCCGGCCAAGGGGAAGGTGGTTCTGACTGAGGCCCTGCCCCCCAGGGACGGGCAGCCCGCGACCATCCACTGGCAATACGCAGATGAGCTCCCCACGCTGGAAGCGGTGAGCAAGGCCGATGAGCAGGTGAGGGGCCCTTTCGGGCGGGTCCTGCCCCTTGGCCTGGGGGCGCTTTGGCAATGGCACTCTTCCCCCTCCTCTCTCAGGGGCCTCAGGAGATTAAGCTGATGGTGGATGAAGCAGAGCCCCCCCATGCTCCCCAGCCGGGCGTCCCAGACACCAGCTACCACTTTGCTATTGGCGGAAAATCCTTCTCGGTCATCCTGGAGCACTTCCCTGACCTGCTGCCGAAGGTTTGGTCCTGCTGGGGGGGCTCTTGGCTCCCACCCAAAGGCCGTCGAGGGTGGGGTGCCGCGGCGCCTTGGTGGAGGGGGCGCAGGGTGGGCTGGGTGGCGTGCCGGAGCCCAGGAGCCTGGCTTCCCTAGAGGCCGCAGATCCTCCTCTGCGTTGGGGCTGCTCAAGGGCCGAGCGCCACCCTTGCCTCCCCGCCAAGCCCTAGCCGTTCCCTTGCATTGCAGTTGCTGCTCTGCGGCACCATCTACGCCCGCATGGCCCCCGATCAGAAGACCCAGCTGGTGGAGTCTCTGCAGAAAATGGAGTAAGTCCTGGTGGGGGGAGGCTGGTCCCAGCGGAGCAGAGCAGAGCAGAGCAGAGGGCGGTGGGAATCTGACCCAGGTTCTCTCTCACAGCTACTACGTGGGCATGTGTGGTGACGGAGCCAATGACTGTGGGGTAAGTTGTTCCAGAGAGCACCACATCCCCCGGGCATGTCTGTTTGCCCTACGCGCAGTCCCCGAAAGGTTTGGCTGATCGGCTGAGTCTAAAGGGAAGTGGGGTTGTCCACACATTGCTGGCTCCAGGGGCAGGGTGGAAATCAGTCTCAAAATGTGAAGGGCTCCCCGGCTGAGGTCGGTCCTGTTTGGGCCCGTGGCGTCTTTGCTGTGGTCCCACCCTTCTCTTGCCCTGACAGGCTCTGAAGCGGGCACATGCGGGCATCTCCCTCTCCGAGCTAGAGGCCTCAGTGGCTTCCCCATTCACCTCCAAGACTCCCAGCATCTCCTGTGTCCCGGACCTGATCCGGTAGGTGGCCGCTGGCTGGCTGGCTTGCCCAAGAACCCCTTCGTGGGGAAGGCCTGGCCCTGGATTCACCAGGCGGCTTTTGCTGGGCGTTGGTCAGCGCCCTTGAAGATCCTTCTAAGAGCGCCTCTCTCCCCAGGGAGGGCCGTGCTGCCCTGGTGACGTCCTTCTGCGTCTTCAAGTTCATGTCCCTCTACAGCATCATCCAGTTCCTCAGCGTCCTGCTCCTCTACTCGGTGAGTCTCGGAGTTCAAGGGTCCCTGCACACGTGGTGTGTTTAGGGGAGCAGCTCAGGTTGGGGCATGATGAGAGCTGTCCCCCTCTCTTCCAGACTTTGGGTAACCTGGGAGACGTCCAGTACCTCTTCATCGACATGGCGATCATCTTGTCTCTGGCCTTCAGCAGTAAGTGCTGCTCACCAAATGGGTTTCAGTTTCTGTCTGCCTCTTGCCTTTAGTTCTGCGCAAGCGCTTGTTCTGAGAAAGCCGTCTTGAAACTTCTGCCATGCTGGGTGTCCCGTTCTCTTGGGTGCTGTCAGAGGCAGAAGGCAGAGCCTCGTAGTGCAAGCCAAGAACACAAACCATTTCCGAGCTGGGGTTCGGGTCCTTGTTGTCTTGCCTTCAAATAATGTTGGTTAGTTGGAAAGGATGCGACCAGAGGCCTCCTCTCTTGGGGTGCCGTTTGGTCTTCGGATCCACACCATTCTGGCAGTGGTGGGCAGTCCAGCCCGTGTGGCTGCCCACTTGGGCAGAAAGGGGTGCTAAGGAAGCTTGCCGCGTTTATGTGTGGGAATTTGGAATGGCTGCTGTTCCGGTTGAAGCAGCAAGGACCTGGCCGTAGGGTTTTGGGGTGCGCAGAGGGGGTCTGCTCCTTGACTGGGCCTGCCTCTGTCCCACCCTCCCCGTCTGCTGCTTCTCCCCCTCCTCCAGTGAGCCTGAACAGCGCGTGGAGGGAGCTGGTCCCCCAGCGGCCACCCAACAGCCTGGTTTCTCCGCAGCTGCTGCTCTCGGTGCTCACCCAGATCCTCCTGTCGCTCGCCTTCCAGGTGGGGGCCTTTCTCCTTGTCCAGAGGCAGCCATGGTACCGCCAGGAGGAGGAGTAAGTGGGGGCCGCACATGTGCAGGGTGGGTTTCAAGGGAGGGGAGGGGAGGGGAGGGAATTTCACCACCGCCTTTTCTAGGGCAAGGGCGAGAGAGCCCCCCGGGGGAACTGGGATGCTGAATCGACTGCTGTTGGTGCCCCCTTTAGGAGCTGCGGCCTCCCCACCAACGGCACCACTTTCCCAAACGCCACTGTGGGCCCAGAGCCTGGAGGCCGTGACACCAACTCTGTGCGCAGCCACGAAAACACCACCCTGTTCTTTGTCTCCTGCTTCCAGTATGTGTTTGTGGCCCTCGCCTTCTCCAAGGGACGGCCCTTCCGGCAGCCCATCCAGACCAACGGTGAGGGGCTGGGTCGGCCAGATCACTGGGGTGGCTGCTGCGTGGGGGAGCCAGAGGGTTAGGGTTAGCCTGGGTTTAGGTAAAGGATGGGTGCCCGCCTTCTCCTGGGGCCGGGCATGTGTGAAAATGCATCCCAGCCTGTCTGTCGCCTTTCACGAGCCAGAGACCAGCTGTGGCTTCTCTTACGCAAGTCAGCAGCGGAAACACCCAGGCCTCCCTGGGGGGCAGGTGGTGGTGCTGGGCGAGGCTTAGACAGTTGTCTCCCAAGGACGGGGGGAGGGGGGCACGTTTGGATCGGTTTGAGGCAGGTTCGAATCATGGGCCATCCTTGCAACCCAGGCAGCGTAAGGTTCACAGAAGCCGCCCGGGAGCCGTCCCCAGCGGGAGTTGGGTGCCCCCTCTTCGTGGACACCCCACAGCTCTCTCGCGGACTGAGGAGGAGGCCTTTCCAGCCGGGGAAAGCATCATGCCCCGCAGTTTGTGGCCGAATCATCCAAACACTGCCTGGCTTCGCTTGAACCCCTCTGGCCAAGGAGAGCTGGGGGCTTTCATTCTCAGGATGGCGTTCCTAATTTCCAACCGGAATTGGCTTTTTTGAAAGGAATCGGCTCCTTGTCTGCCCTGCGAGAGACCCTCAAAGGACGGTGTCCACCTCTCACTTTTGCATTTTCTGACTAATATTTGCTCCAGCAGCGAGAACGGCTCTCTTCCTTTGCGCTGCGTGGACATGAACGCGTTTTTATTGCTCTGAAGGCTTTGCTCCTCTTTTTGAAACTTCCATAGATTAGAGGTGCACATCAAAGCCCGTAACAGAACAGCAACCCAAATCCTCTGCGCAGCTGGCTGAACCGCCCCTCTGCCCCCTTTCTTGGCAGGCGTCTTCCTCGCCTCCCTGGTTCTCATCTCTGGCTTCTTGCTTCTCCTCCTGCTCTGGCCGCTTCCCGCCCTGGACAAGTTCTTCCAGGTAGGCGGTTTCCCTGCCCGCCTGGACGCTGGTGGCAGCCGGAGGACGTGAGGGACGTGGCCGGCTGGAGGTGGGCTCTGGGTGCTCCCGGCCCAGCCCTCTTATCTGGGGAGCTGCTGCCTGGCCAGCCAAGGAGGGGCTGCAGATAGAGTGTGGCCACCTCCATCCGACGCCTGCCTGGAGCTGATCGTGGCTTTGGCAGGGAAGAGGCCTTGGGGCCCCCTTGCCTTGGCAGCACCCGACTCCAATGCCAGCACAGTGCTTCCCCAGAAGGGAGGTGCCCCCTTGCTGGGGCCTGACAGAAAGTGCACGGGGTCGTTTGGCTGTGGCCCTAGTGCCCCGGGGGCCTCCTGCTGCTGCTGATTCAGAAGCTCGGTATTCCTGCCCCCCCACCGGCGTCTCTTGGAGGGAGGGATCCCTTGGCCCAGGGCTTTGGGGAGATTACAGCCACCTACATGGAAGGACAAGCGTGGAAGAGGCCATGGGTGGCCAGAGTGATGTAGGATTCATTCCAAAGATGGGCGGTGGGGGGAGAGTGAGCCTTCACCAGAAACGGAGCTAGGGGATAAGCCTCCCAGGGACCAGCTCTTCCAGGCGGGACCCCCAGCGATGTCTGGCCAGGAGCCTCCGATGAACTGCCACCTGCTCTCCCCAGCTGGCTTGTATCCCCTACGAGTGGCGACTGATCCTGCTGGTCCTGGCATTCAGCAATCTGGTGCTGTCCCTCTCCCTGGAGGTAAAAGCCAAGCTCTCCTATTTTGGGGGGCATGAATGGGGAGGGGAGGCCCTGCCCCAAGTGGGGTCTGCAAGCTGTCTTGTAACCAGCTAATCTCTTGCTTCCACCCCCAGAATTACGTGTGTGACTGCGACATCCTGTGGCAGCGGGTTTGCTACAGAAGGCAGAACTATTACTGCCCAAATCAGGCCACCTGTCCCCAGGTATAGCCAGAGACACCCTTCCGCTTCGGGGGCACAGTACATGGCAGGGACCGGGGTGCTGAGTTGCAAGCTGGCAAAAAGGCTTCTCCTAAAAGCCTGGACCTTGCCCAGGACGCTGGGGCAGCCCCAGAAGGGAGGTGGGCGCGGAGGAGAGCCCTGCTCTCGGGTGCCCAAAAGCGCTGCCCCATGTGACGTTCCCTCTTCCCTCTTTGCAGCCAGCGGGCTCCTCCAGCTGGCGGGGTGCAGGCCAAGCGCTCCAAAGCCACCGGCAGCCCCTTGGGCCCTCGATTGATCAGGAAAGCCCACAGCGCTGTGGAGCTGCCCACTTGGCTCCTGGTCCCCTGCCGTCCCCAGGGAGAGCCGCCTGTTTCAGAGCTGGGGGTGGCGGCCGTGGCTCACAAGGTGTGGGAAGTGCAGCTGAGGGCCGGGCGGCTGAGTCACGGATTCAGGTCTCTGTGACGGCAGGCAGGGGAACCAGTGGCTGAGAAGTGGGGGTGAAACTGTGGCCTGAAGGGGCAGAATGCCATCTGATCTCAGGTTCTGAGCGTGGCCAGGCCAGGATGGGCAAGTGGGCTTGGAGCCTCGGAGGCGGCTGGGTGGGGTAGCCCCGGTTCTCCAGCGTGGAGTCGATTGGCCGGCCAGTTGGCTGGTCAATCAAAAGGCCCAGAGCTGGAAAGAGGAGAGTGGCCGCTTTTCGTCCGCTCCTGATCCAGGCCGGGCACTCAGACTGCTGCCATTCTCTGCCCCACAGCTGGAGCTGGACGAGATGGTCCCTGGGTATTCGTGCTGCCGGCAGGCTGTTCCCCGGGCCAAGTACAAGCGCCTGGCGCAGGAGCTGCTCTTCGACCCGGACTGGCCTCCGCAGCCGAAGACGAGCACGCGGGCTCGGGTGCCTCCTGCCGAGAGCCACGCGTGACCCGGCCCCTTCCTGGTTGGGGTCTCGGCACAGAACGGCCCATCCCCGCTGCCAAAGCGAGCTCCCCAGCGCAGGAGGAAGAGAAGTGCCCGGGGAACTGCGGCTCCTTGTCTCTCGCCTAAACTGGGACCGAGCAGCAACACCCACTCTCCCCGCCCAGGAATTCCCTGGAACTGGGTTTTCCGCACTATGGTGTGAGCCCCCTTGGGGGAGAGAAGGCCTGGGAGGTCCCTCTCCAGAAGAGCCTCGCTTGCGGGCTGGGGGCCTTCTGAATTTCCTTCAGCTGAATCAAGAGAAAACGTTCTGTGTAAAACTTAAATGACTGCTGATGGCGGGTGGGGGGAGGCCCCTTTGTCCCACTGCTTCTTCCCTTTTCTGCCCCTGCCTCATTCCGGGGGTTCTGCTTTCCCTTCCTGGGGAGCCCTTCCCGCCCCCTCCCTTCCCTTCCCTTTTTGGTCCCCCCTCCAGGGAATGGGATGGAGCCCTCCTTTTTGGAACGGGGGCCTCCAGCACAATCAAGAGGTGGTCTTATAGCATGCCAGTTGCAGTGAAATTAAAAGGTAGAACCAGCTGCTGCTTCCTGGGGTCTCCTGTCGATTTTGGGGCAGGGCTGTGGCCCGTTCAGGCGATCCGTGGGGGGAGACCGAGGGGCTGGCGAGGGCAGATGCTGCTGGAAAGGGCCCGGAGCCCTTGTGGCAGGGAGGGAGGGGGTCTGCATGGCTGGCCAGGGGCCCCTGACCCTCACGCTGCCCCCAGCCGCGTACTTGGGGGGCCCTCAGGCATCGCTTCCCAGCAAAGAGCCCTGCCAAGCGGTGCGTCCCGAGGCAGGCGACCTGGGTGCCCACGCAGGGCGCGGGAGGGAGGGCGCGGGATGGGGACCGGCGGGGGTTCCCCCCTCAAGGCTGCTGCGCCTGGCAGCGGGCAGCAGAGCGCCTGGCAGAGCCGCCTCCCCGCGCCACAGCGCGTCCCCGAAGGGCGAGGGCCGGGCGGAGGGCGAGGGGGCGCGCTGGGGCTGCTGCGCTGCGCTGCGCTTGCGCGGGGGAGGCGGCGGGGACTCGCCGAGGGCGCCACGACCACAGCGCTGGCTGCGCCCGCCCGCCGCCGCCGCTCGCCATGTCCGCGGTGCAGCGCATGAAGGTGGCCAACGAGCGGCACAGCAAGAGCATCACGCAGCGCGGCGGCCCCCACCGCGCCCCGGTACGGCGGGCCCCGCAGCCTCCCAGGGGGTGGCGGGCGCTCTGGGGGCCGGCCGGGGGGCAGCTCGCGGGCGGGGTGTGCCTCCCCCCTAACCTGCTCTCTCCTTCCCAAGACCCCGCAGGAGGAGAAGGCGCCGGTCGGCCCGTGGCTCCTGGCCCTCTTCGTCTTCGTGGTCTGCGGGTCAGGTAGGCCCGGCCCGGGGGGGGTCCCGCTGCCCCCCGGCCACCCCACCCTGCCCCATCCAGATGCGCTCTGGCGCCGCCTCGGGCGACGGGCGGGCGCCGGACGGGGCTTCACTGCCCGGAGCGAGCGGCTGAGGTGGCGGCGGGCGGCGGGGTTGTGGGGCTGCCGCGGCCGGGATCGCCCGGCGGCCTCTGGCGAGCTGCTGCCCTGCAGTTTGGGGCCGGAGCCCGGGGCGCCGGGGGGAAGAAGCCGGCGCAGCCTGCAGCTGGGGGGCCCGTCCGGAGGTGGGGGTCTCTCTCAGCCGCCTCTCGCTCTTCCCTCGCCAGCCATCTTCCAGATGATCCAGAGCATCCGCCTCGGAGGCTGACGGCGAGCGGAGGGGCGTCCTGCCCGCCGGCCCTCAGGGATTCGTGGGGGATTCTCTGGGCCTCCCGGGACCCTCTTTCCGGATGTTTACAGCCACGACCGCCTTCCTCTGCCCGCTGCCAAGGACCGAGACCTCCAGGGCCCTGCGCCCCTCCCGCCGCCCCCCGGCCTGCCTTCAGGGCCCCGGCGCCTTGGGCAGTGAACTGAAGAACGGGTGACCCCACCCGTGCCCCCGACGTGGGGCGGGGAGGCCGCCGGGCGTGGGGTCTTTCCGGAGGCACGTGAGCGATTTACTCCAGGGAAAAGAGGGGCGGCAGCTCTGCGGGTGACTCGGCAGCCGCCTGCCGCAGGTGGGGCCGGGCATCTGCGGGGGCCGCTGGGAAGTTTGCTCCGGAGGCTTCTTGCGTCCCGTGTGTAAGCCCCCAGCCCTTTTTCCCTAGCCGTCTGCCACCGAGCTGCTGAATAAAAGTATTGCCGTCTTGGGTGATTTGCTACAAGCTGAGTTAGCGTGACTTTGTAAGGAAGAGCTGTTTGCCTGCCACGCCAGGCCCCCCCCCACAACACCGAGCAGCTAAATACGCAGGCCCTGCCCCTCAAAGAGCTGAGCACCGAGAGGCCATCCGGAAGCTGGTCTCGGGGATCCCTTGGGCCCCTGGTCGCTGCCCGCCCTCCCCGTGCACTGACCGAGCAGGGGGGCCTTCATGATGTATTTATGTCACTGCCTGGACTGGCCCTCCCCACCTGCCCCGTCCAGAGCGGCTGGACTGCGTCTCGGTCACCCCAGACAGCAGCGTCTCTGGCTGGGGAAGCTGCCCCCCGCCTGCCTCTCTGCTGGTGGCAGGGCCTGGTGTTTCCAGAGAGCTGCCGGCGCGGCTCCCGATTCCCCGGAGAAGCAGCCCAGAGAGAGGACGATGGCTTTAGAGTGCTTAAAACGTTAACCTGCTGAGCCCACAAACCCACCAGCCGCCGTCCAGTCCAGGAACACGCGAGTCCATCAGCTTCGGAATAATGGCTAGAATAATGGCTAGAAATGGCCAAGCTACTCCGGTGTAAAGAAGCCTTGGAGGGGGTCAAGAAGGATGAGCGTCCTGGGGCAGAGAACTTCCTTACAGAGTTCCCTCAAAAGCCTCCAAACGGACACGGATGGGTGACTCGTTAAATGAGGTGAGCAAAGCCTCCCTCGGGGTGGGCTTGACCTCTGGCACCTGCCCACAAGGGGCTTGCCACGTCAGCCTCCTGGCACTTTTTTTGAAGCTTCCCAGCGCTAAGCCCTGGGATCTCCTGGTAGTCCCTCATCCAAGAACAAGTGGGCCGTTTTCTGGTAGTCATGCATCTGAGGACAAACCAAATCTGCACCTGCTTAGCCGTTACAGGTCAACCAAGATCAGTTGGGTGCTGCAAAGAAGAGGGTGGGCTGAAGGAGTGACGAAGGCAGCAGAATGTCTTGCTCTCCTCTCGGGTTGGAATGGGGAGGGAAGCAGGTGGACAAGGTGGCGAGGTCTGCAAAATGAGAAAATCCCAAGCTGAAAATAGTCTAGATCCGTGTTTTACCACCTTGGCTGCTTGAAGGTGGGTGGACTTCAACTCCCAGAATTCCCCAGCCAGTGTTGCGTGGCTGGGGAATTCTGGGAGTTGAAGTCCACCCACCTTCAAGCAGCCAAAGTGGTAAAACACTGCCCCAGGCGGGCTATTCAGACGGGCAGGACGAGCAGGACTTAAAAGACGAGGCGAGAGCGGCGGGGCAGCCAGGGCCAGCGCAGTTCGGGTCCAGGCGGCAGCGGGCGCCTCTCCCCGCCTCGGAGCCTCCCTGGGATGGCGCAGGTGGGCAGGGATCGCGTCGGCCGGGGTGGCTCTGCACGTGAGGAAGCACCGCGCTCCCGAAAAGTCCCGCGTCCCTCCACGTGGGCAGCGAGCGGCGACCGAGCGTCGACGGAACCCGCCAGTGCCGGCTTGGCGTCGGGGAGATGACTCTACCCTTTCCTAGCTCCCCAGCCGCTGCTGGGCGGGCTAATCGGCTCCGAGTTGGCGCTCTATTGCGCCGCGCCTCTATGATGAAATCGCGCTGGCCGGAACCGGAAGTACAGTTCCAGAAGCCTAGAGCGCCCTTCGGAGCAATTCGTCTCCCTCCCAAGTTAACCAGAAGCGCTGCCACCCCGGCGACCGCCCGACAGCTTGGCCCACGGGGCCGAGGATGATGGGAGCTGTGCTCCTAATAGGGCCTGTAACCCGCGGATCAGAGGGAGGGGGCAGAGCCGCCGGACGCTCGCTTAGCCCCGCCTCCCGTTCTCAGCGCTTCCGGCGCACTTGAGGCTCGACTGGAGGCAGGGCCGGAAGTGCGTGCGGCAGGCGCGGCGGGCTTCCGGCGCGGAGAGCGAGGCGAGCGCGCCGCCGAGGCAGCAGCGGGCCGGATCCTGCGGCGGCGTCCCTGCCCGCCTGGCGCGGCCGGTGAGCGGCGCGGCGGCCTCGCCCGGCCCTCCTGGCCCGGCGCCCCCTCGCGCCGGGCTTCCGTTCGCGGGCCCCGGCGTTGCCCCGCTGGCCGCGGGCGCCGGGACTCGTAGCGGGACGCGTGCGGCGCGCGGTCCTCTTTCCCTGCCTGGAGCGGGCGCCGGGAGCCCCGAGCGTCGTCCCCGCCCGCGCCGTCCTCCGCGGCCGGCAGGGCCCGCCCGCCCGCCGGCCGGCCGGGCTCCCGGGTTGAGGGCCGCCTGGCGGGCTTTTGCTGCGGGGCCGGGGCGGCTTTTTTTGAAGCTTCCCAGCGCTAAGCCCTGGCATCTCCTGGTGGCCCCTCTGGGCGGCGGGTGGAGCGGATCCCGCCCTTCGCTGGGGCTGCCCCTGCCCTGCCTCGCGCGGGAGGGCGCTTGGTGTCCGTGGATGCAGCTCTGGGGCCCCGGGGCCCCTTGTTGCAGCGCAAGGCCAGCTGCCTCTTAGCGCTCGTGCACAGGTCTCCTCTGCTCCTTGCAGGCTGTGCATCCGTCCCTCCCCCAGGAACGGGCGGCCAGACTGACCCCCCGGAGACAGTCGCCCGGGTCCCTCTGCTTACCCGTTTCTGTCCTCCCTCCCGTTCTGTAGATGGTCTTTGCCCAGCGCAATGGGGGACAGCGATGACGAATATGATCGCAGGCGCAGGGACAAATTCCGACGTGAGAGGAGCGACTACGATCGCTCTCGAGAGCGTGATGACAGGCGCCGAGATGACTGGAGTGACAGGTGTGCCCTGGGGAGTATGGGTAGTCCTCACTTAACGACCACAATAAGGGCCGGAAAATTGGTTGTCAAGCAGGGCAGTTGTTAAGTGAGTCACCATGTGACCGGACCTGATTTTATGACCATTTATGTGGTCGTTAAGCAAATCCAACTTCCCCGTGCCAGAATTCACTTAACAACTGTGTGATTCACTTAATGACTGTTGTAATCACCTGACCGTGGGGGGTGGTACAACAGTTTGCAACAATCATAAGTGCACGTACAGGTCGTAAAGCACTTTTTCCGAGGCCGTTGTAACTTTGAACCATCGTTAAACAAATGGTCGTTGAGCAAGGACTGTCTGTAGAGAAAAAGACAGGCAACAGACTGAAAGCTGTTCTTTGCCTTTCGGGTCACTGGATAATCTTGAAATAGTTTTGGTCTTCAGTCTGGAAAGTAGTAGGAATGTTTCTGGGGTTTGCTAGTAAACAGTTCTGCATAAAGTAATGTGCTGATGCTTTTGTGCATAAGTATTGGAGAATTGAAATCGGTTGAGTTTGAACGCTCCTCACATAAATAAATGAATAAAGTTATCTCTGTTCTGCGTGTTGTCAAAAGGGGTATTAGCAGGAGTGTTGCTCCCTAATCCATAACCTATTGTGTTTGTCCAGATTAGGGGCGTTGAGGATCTTCCCCCAATTTGGGAAGGGGAGCTAGAAAACGGGTTGTCTGTCTGTGCTATAGCTCTGGAAATGTGAATGGCTTTTAGTAAGCAAATCAAAACAAACTCTTTCAGAAGGGCATTCGATTTCTGAAGTTGCTGAGGATGGCCACCTCCAGGAGTTATTTTCTTATATTTGCAGGGAATGTTTTTACAGTGGTACCTCGGTTCACAAACTTAATTCATTCCACGATTCTGGTTGCAAACCGAATCAAATTTCCCCAAAAGGTTCAATGTAAATAAGGTTAATCCGTTCTGAATCATATGTTGTTGTTTTTTTTAAACCACAAAAATATGAAACAAAGTACAGTACAGTACAGTATGGAGAGAGAGAACGCTAACCTTGCTTGAGGTGACTTCTGGTGTGGAGGACAGGAAGGCGGGTGGGGAGGCGGTTATTGTTTGGAGGGAGAGTCCCCCTCGCCTACAGGAAGCCACGACCACATGTCAGAGCAGGGAAGATGGCCGCGGGTTGTGTTCGTCACCCGATGCGGAGTTCGCGAACGGAAGCAAAATTTGCGAACGGTGCTGTTCGTGAACCGAAGTGTTCGTGAACAGAAGTGTTACTGTATGTCATTTTTATGGTTTTAAGGCTTCTGCATATATCAGGTTAGAAGGAATTCAGCGGAATTAGCAGGATACAAATACTGAAATAAATCTATTTCTTCCCTTAGGGAGTGGGACCGAGGCCGAGAACGCCGGAGCCGAGGTGAATACCGTGATTATGACCGGAGCAGGCGGGAGCGGTTCTCCCCCCCTCGTCACGAGCTGAGTCCGCCGCAGAAACGCATGAGACGCGATTGGTGGGTTCTCTCGCTGCGTCTTCTTGTGCTATTTTGTGTTGGGCGGGTTTTGGGTTCTGGCTCCCCGCAGGAACTGTACCGAGGAGCTGAGCGTCTGCTCTGTAGGCTTAGTCAGTTGCGAGCATCACACCTCTGAACAGGGAGGTGCTTTCTGAGGATGCTAGAAAGGATTAAGGTGGGTTTTATTTCTGCTTTTCCAGGGATGAGCACACGGCAGATCCCTATCACACTGGCTATGAGATGCCTTACAGCGGGGTCTCCACTGGTCCATCGTACGGGCCTCCGCAGCCTTGGGCACACCCCGAGATGCACGTGACGCAGCATCACATCCTCCCCATCCAAGCCAGGTAAGCAGATTCTTGGGGCCCTTCTCTGCCCACTTCTTCTTTTGCTAAAACAGCCTCTTTGCTGTTTCTGGGGCACCGAAGGCAATTCAAAATAGGGAAGTCGCATACCCCTTCTTATCCGGAGTCCATATCCGCAAGCTGAGAACTCTGTGGTCATGGATGCTTTAAGGACGTTCTTGAGAGCCGGAGGAGGCAGTTTGATTGCCAAATCTGGTCGTCTTATTTTAAGGCCGGTCGGCTGCTGGAGATAGTTACCTAAGATAGTAACCCTTGCTCATCTGCTGGATTCTTCTAAAAGAAAACGAGGAGGCACCAAAAATGATCTTTGAAAAAGGGAATTCTCCAAAAGACAGGGCAACCACTGAAAAGCTTCTATGCCTTAGAGTCTGCGGCTGAACTCTTTCTTTTGCACTTTCAGCTGTAAGATGCACAGTTTTGGTTTTCCTAATGAGTATTTAGAGCTGTTTTTTCAGTTTTACTGCTCTTGTGGCAATTGAGATTCCACTGAAAGCGTCACGGCTTGGCTGGAGAGGTTCTAACATCAAATGAGGAAGACTGTTCTTTGGGGGTTCGATTCTTGTTGCTTTTAAATAGCGTTTGACTTTGCATTTTTAGTTGTACGTTTTGGGTAATTTTTTTAGTTTAAGCAAGATATAGATACATGAGTACAATGGCTTTTTAGATATTGTTTCAATTTTCCCAAACGTTACGTTTTTCTTGCTTGGGAGTTTTTAACCATCACTCTATCGTAACGTGTTTGTTCTTAATTGCTTGTGAATTCTTCGTTTGGGTACCATCAGGGTGAATCTCGACGTATAAAACAACTGAAAGAAGGTGGTTGTTCCAAGCTAAGTTCCTGCTCTTCTTCCTCCAGGCTGGGGAATATTGCGGAAGTGGACTTGGGTATTGCTCCCCCCGTCATGAAGAGCTTTAAGGAGTTCCTCCTCTCCTTGGATGACTCCGTTGATGAGACGGAGGCCGTGAAGCGCTACAACGACTACAAGCTAGACTTCCGTCGCCAGCAGATGCAGGACTTCTTCCTAGCCCACAAGGATGAAGAGTGGTACGTCTCTCGTGGGCTGAGCTGCCCACCTTGGAGAGGAGGCTGGGGGGAGGCTGGGATTTTCCCAGGCACCTGTGGCTTGCTGCAGACGATAAACCAAACACGGAGCCTTTCAGGCAAAATGAATCTCTCAGGTGTCGGTCGCTTCTGGTTTTAGACACGGGGAGTTGCTAGTTCTCTAAGCAGGTGGGGCCGTTGAGGGTTATTTGCTGGTTTATTTGTTTACTGGGGTTCAGTGCCACACCAGTCATAACTGGCTCTGAGCAGCAAACGTACCCAGGTAATTGGGTTAAAAGCAACACGCGTAAGAAATACGTACGCATATAACAAGCATCACCGACAACCGGTCCCATTCAGCACTCCCCCCACTGGCAGCATCTCATACTGCAAAGGATCGCCTGAAAAGGCAGGCCTTAAGCTGCTTTTTGGAAACTCAGAAGAGGAGGGGCCTTTCTAGGCACTTGGGTCCTCAGATGATGCATTTGGTATATAAAGACCAGCAAAGTTAGCAACCAGTGCGTGGCGAGCTTCCCTCTTTATGGAAGAGAGAGGTTTTTCTCTCTGGTAGCTTGGGAGTTGTGGTCTGAAATGTTCTTGCAGGCTGAAGATCTACCCTGATGGAAAGACTTGCATTAGAGTGCACGTCCACGCTAACCAATTTACGCGGTGAAAGATAGGCCCTCAGCCCTTGGTCAGCGTGGGCGTTTTCTTATAAAGGCAGCGATGGAAACTGGGCAATTAAAGTCAGTGAATCAGTAAGTTGTAAACGTTTAGGTGAAGCCGTTGTATCCTAGACGGGTGGGAGGGAGGGAGGGAGGGGAAGAAGCCGCCTCGCAGAGACGCCTTCCTCAGTGCAGGGGAACAGGCAGGCAGGGGTTGCCACTGAGAATTGGCAACACGTCCGAAGCAGCCAAATGAAACAGAGAGGGTCCCGTGAGAGAACGGAGAGGCACCAGTCGGCTCCTTTCCTTCCTGGTCTCGGAGGCCTTACCTTTTAAACGTTTCAGCACAAGTCCCCTTCGATAATCCACTTTTCCTGTGCTTTGAGCCAATTGCACTGAAAATAATTCAGGGACGATCCAGGGCTGGGTGAGGAGACCGTGCCGCGGATGGCCCCTTCCTCTCCTTGCTGCTCCCCCGAATGTAATCCAGAAAATCCCTCGCTGCCAGGGCTGGCTTGGAGGGAAACAGCTGCTTGCCCACCAGAGGCCTGCCAAGCGCCACCTGCTGGCCAAGCGAACCCAGCCAGTTTGGACCTCCGCTTCCTGTCCATCGTCTGCTGCAGCCAGGAATAGTTTTTCACATCCAGGCTGACTAAGCCACGTTTAACTTAACTCTTGAATTCTGTACTTTTTTGCAGCGGCAAACCTGCCTGTGTCTATTGAGTAGCAAGTGCTCCTAAATTTAGCTCATCTTACTTCCACGCAGCTTTGGAATGTCTCTTAGGCCAACCTCTTAAGGCTGCCAGTATATATGCATTTTAAAGTTGTTTTTTGGCAACCAGGAGAACTGGGGAAGACAAAACCCGATGGATGAGCGGGCGTGGGGGCTTTGGGTGCCTTCGAGTCAGTGTTAACTCTCCTGGCAAATAGCCCCTGCAGTTTTCTTGGCAAGATTTCAGAAGTGGCTTGCCATTGCCTGCTTCCTAGGGCTGAGAGGGAGTGACTGGCCCAAGGCCACCCAGCCAGCTTTGTGCCTAAGGCAGGACTAGAACTCAGGTCTCCCAGTTTCTAGCCTGGTACCTTAACCACGACACCAAACTGGCTTGATGGATGAGGTGGCCCACTATTCTATCTTGTTTACCATTTCTGTATGATCTGCCTCCGTGTCCACGTAGCAGTGAGAATAACGGATGTCCCTTTGCAGAAAAAGCTTAAAGGTGGCACCGGGAATTCTGCACAACAGCGTATTCATAGCTGGGGAAAAACAGGCGCAGTTGTTAACTGGGATAGCCTTGTATGGCTTCTCAGCCTTGGTCCCCCAGGGGAAGGGAGGCCTGAGAATGAGAGCCACAGGAACTCTGCTCAGACCTCACCCCCCACATGCTCCTCAATAGAAAGAGAGCCAGTGCTTAGATAGAAACGGATTAACAGTGTGAACGTGCAGGATTAATTTGCTGTAGAGTTTTGCCAGTACCAGAGCTTTACCACTATCATTTCCTAAGCTCTGGGGTCGCTGACAGAGGCTCTGAAATCCTTTTTCTCAGTTCAGATTAAGGGCCAGGCAAACAATGGTTATTCAGAGCAACTGGTTCTTTCTGTTAAAATGCGACATTCTTGTCCTGCCAACGTTCCACGGAAAAATTAAACAGGCAACTTGTTTTCCAGCCCGAAGCCTGGGACGTGCTTTCTTGTGCCCGAACTCTGTGCTGCTTTTTCCCCCTTTGAAGCTCCTGGGGTCGCTTGGGGGGCCGGGGGGGCAGCAATGGCAGCCACCGGGATGCGCATGACCTCACCAGGGGGCATCTGCAGAGGGCGGCTTGGGCTGGAAAACAGCAGCCCAGAATTTGGGCGCTCTGGAGTGCTTCCCAGCCCACCGTAAATCTCATGTTGAGAACATTTTTCCAGCCCTGGAACAGATGACTGGATTGCTGGGGTGGGAGTGCCACCACTGCCACACTTTGTGGATCAGGGTACCAAAGTTAATCCTGCGGGCTGAGGAAGGGGGGAGTGAAAGGGCAAGTAGGGAGGTGGGTAAGACTTGGCCCCCCCAAAGTTGAGGGCCCTTTGCCCCGGAATTAGAGCAGGAGAGGGCTGAAAGGACGGATGCCACACGCGGTCGCTCTTCCATATTCTGTGGGGTATCTGATGTACCTGTGTCTCTCTTCATTTTAACCACTTTTGATTTCCTTGATAGATTTTTCATTTTCTTTTGTTTTCTTTTGGATGTTAACTGTAATAACACAGCCTTTTCTCCCCTCCTCCCACGAACCTCTCGCAGGAGACTCCAAAATTCAACCGTCCTCAGCCGGGAGAATCCATAAGTAAATCAAACAAACCCAAGAGCCTTGAATATGTTTTTTTTCCTTCCTCTCTCTGCTGGTAGTGGTGATTTTTCCTTCGTAGCTTACGCAGACAGGGCCTTCACTGTGCACAATGCAGTGATTAGCTGAATGTGAGTCCGTAGGATGTAGACAGCTCAGGGCAATGCAGGCCGGCTCCTCTTTTTGAAGTCCTGCATCCCAGCACGAGAGAGAGAGAGAGAGAGAGAGAGATTCCAATGTTGCTAAATCCTGGTGGTTTTTCTTAAAATCCGCCGAAGAAAACTCTCTTCGCATGGAAGGCTCGCAGTGTGACTCCCTCAGTGTATGTATGACGTGTTCTGTCTTCTTAAATCAGAGCTGAGAGAAAGAAAACATTCTAAGGGCTTATTTTCTGTTGGCGAGGTAAAGCTGTAGAAGGCGTGCTTTGGATTTGTTGTGTCCACTTTGCCCCTCCCTCCCCACTGCTTTCCCCCTCGCCTGCTGCTGCTACAGCCCACCACCCAGCGCCTCCCCATAAGGTTTGGCGCCCGGGCCCAGCAGAGGCCCGCCCCCACCCCACCTGCAGGGGGAGCAAGCTCACCGCGCAAGCGGGCCGTTCCCACACGCTTCCGCCGGGAGGACGGAGCGCCAGCAAGGCTCTGGTGACCCTTCCAAGGAGGCTGGGGAAGCCGGACGGGCGCCGGGGCAGGAATGATGGTGGGCCGGGCCAGCTTCTCCGTGCCCGGGGGAGAGAAAAGGCGCCAGGGCTGGGGGCAAGGCCAGGTGGGGGTGGGGAGCGGTAGGGCCTTGCAAGCCAGGATTAGAAAGTTGAAGCTGACGCGGCACGGCAGGAGGCCCAGCTCCGGCCAAGGGATGCTTCGTGGGGCGAGGGGAGGGGTGCGATGCGCTTCCTCTCCCCAGAAGGCTGCTTTCGCACAGGGTGAGCAGCGCGTGGTCACCCAGTTGTGCTGGGAGGCAGCTCTCATCATCCCTCCCCAGAGGCCAGGTTGGGTGGGGATGATGGGAGCTGGCATCTCAAACTTCTGGAGGAGCGTGCATGGCCCAGGCCTGATCCAGGTGGAGCCCCGGGGCTCATTAGAGGAGGCAGCGAGCAGCTGCCTTCGAAGACCTAAGGAGGAGGTGATACCCCCGGCTGCGCCCGCTGGCAGGAGAGGCTTCAGGGGCCCCAAGACCTGCAAGTTACAGTTGGGTTGTTACCAGGATTTTTGAGACCCTCAGAGCATCCAGCACCCGCCTGCCTTTGGCTGGTCCTTTTAATGGAAGGTTTTCAGGCCACCCCAAGGCCCCCTTCTCCCTGCCAGTTCCTTCCCTAGCTTTGCATGTGTGGATGGTGCCCGAGGGGCAGGGCTCCCAGTTCCTCTCTGGCTAAGGCCTCCTCCCTCCCCCTTCTTTGTCTGTTTCTGCCCCCCTTCCCTCCTCGCTTGGCTCCCGTTTAGGTTCCGGTCCAAGTATCACCCGGAAGAAGCCGGGCGGAGGAAGCAGGAGGCTCAGAATGCTCTCCAGAACCGGCTCAACGTCTTCCTCTACTTGATGGACAATGGCTGGTTTGAGGGCTTGCAGCTGGACATTGACAAAGCCAGCGCCATCATCAAGGTCCTGGATGCCGGTAGGCTCGGTTTCTTCCCTAAAGGAGGCGGGAGGTGGCTAGCGGGCCGTGCCTGGGGCTGCGCATGGTTTGGAGGGCTCAGGAGGGGGGCCGCAGCAGCGCTTTTCAATGGTTGGCCCGCTTTTGGTGGCTGAGGGCCACGCTTCACGTTTGGGAGATGCCAGAGTCTGCAGTGGTGGGGGAGAATCCAGACTGGGGTGGGGCAGAGGTCAGGTTCCTTGACTCCCCAGGGCTCAGGGAGAGTGTTGAGGGTGAGGTTTAAAACTGCGTTGGGCCCATCTTGGAGAATACGTGGCTCTCCTGGATCCCGGTCCGATTCAAGCCTTGCTTCCTCAGCTGTCATTAAGATGGAAGGGGGGACGGACCACGATTTGAAGATCCTGGATCAGGAGGAGGAGGAGGAGCGGCAGGAGAAGGCAGAGCCAGGGAAGAAGGAGGAGAACCGGCTGCCGGAGCAGGACCGGAAAGTCTCCGAGAAGGAGGAGAAGAAAGAGGAGGCCAAGAAGGCCAAGGTTGGCACGGCTGGGAGCTGGACCGGCAGCCCCCGGGCCTTCCGCTCGCCAAGCGCAAGCCCGGTCTCTGATGCGCAGCCACCTCTGTTCCAGACTGTCGACGAGGAAGCTGCAGAGGAGAAGGTGAAGAAAGCCTCGGAAGAAGAGGAGAAGAGGGCGGACAAGAAGGAGGAGCCGGACAAGGACGCAAAGAAGGTGCGTGGGGAGGGGTCCCACCCTTCTGCGTGGGCTCCCAACGGACCTGCCGTCAGGTCAACTAGTGGGGGGGTGCAAGGGAGAGAAGCAGAAGAGGGAGGCCTTGTGGGGCGGGGGAGCGGCAGGAATGTGGGGACACACGCACACCCCCCATGGTCCAGCAGAGAGAGGTGGGCTGGTAGCAGCTTGGATTTTGGAGCAGGTTTCAGACCAACGTCACCATCGGGGGGGTGGGGGTTTGCCACCAAGAAGCTTGAGGGACCACAGCCCCTGCGTCGTTCTTGGCAGACCAGCCACAAGCACAAGCGGAAGCGCAGCGGGAATGACAGCTACGACGAGGGCAGCGTTTCGGAGTCCGACACCGATTCAGAAAGCGGGCGCCCGCAAGGGGAGGACAAGGAAGGTGAGGAGGGGCTCTCGGGGTGGCCTGGCGGTCCCGGCCTTTGCGGGAGGCCTGGCCTTAAGGCGGCTGCTTCTGTGTGGCCGGCAGACAAGAAGCCCAAGGAGGAGCAGACCACCCCGAAGGACGGGGAGGGGTCTCCCAAAGGCAAGGAGAAAGACGGGGAGGCCAAGCCTCGCGCGCTGCACAAGACCTGCTCTCTCTTCGTGCGCAACATCGCCCCCAACATCCCCCAGGCGGAGATTGTGGCGGTGAGTGTGGCCCTGTGGGAGAAGAGGCCTGGGGGGACAGGTGGGACGGCACACAGTGGGCAGTGGGATTTGGGGGTCCGTCTGAACACACACACCCTCTTTGCTTCCTCAGTTCTGCAAAAGATACCCCGGCTTTATGAGAGTGGCTCTTTCAGACCCTCAGCCGGAAAGAAGGTAATGGTCATCTCCCCCACCCCCATTTTTAATTTCTGGGCAGGCTTTGTCGAAGCAGCGATGCCGTGCAGAAATTAATTCTTTCAAGGCAGGGCGTTCAGCTACAGCTACCTCTGCTCGTTTCAGAAATCCAGCCCGGCAGAGAAGCAGCAACTGGCTCGGCTGCCCACGTTTTCTGGATTATTGCCTGGGGTCTAGAATGGGGCCTTTGGGGGTGCTGTTCCGGGAGGAAAGGGCAGCGCAGACCCAGCCCGTTGCAACGGGGGGAGCGGGAGGGACTTGCGTCTCTGGCTGCTGGCCGCACAGTAGAACTTCTCAAGAGTCACGGAGCTGACCGGTCGTTTTCTCATCTCCAGGTTTTTCAGAAGGGGCTGGGTGACGTTTGATCGCAGCGTCAACATCAAGGAAATCTGCTGGAACCTCCAGAACATTCGGGTAAAGGAAAGGGGAGAGGGGGGTGCTGAGCACGTGGCTGCTGGCTCTCCTGACTGGGCGTTCAGAATCATGCTTGCCTTCCCCTGCTTTTCCCCGATGGACAGAGAAGGGAATGAGGTCTGGGGTAGGTCAAGAAGATGCCCCACAGGCCTCCCGTGCGTGTGGGGAGGAGGGTGGCAGCCTTAACTGTCCATTCCCACGTTCTCCCCTTCCAGCTGCGAGACTGCGAACTGAGCCCCGGGGTCAACCGAGATCTCACACGCCGGGTCCGCAACATCAACGGCATTACGCAGCACAAGCAGATCTTGCGCAACGACATCAAGCTGGCGGCCAAGCTGATCCACGCCATGGATGACCGCACCCAGTTGTGGGGGGCCGGAGAGGCCCAGCTGCCCTCTGAAGTTTCGGTGAGTAAGGGGCTGCTGACAGAGCCAGCTCTTGGAGTTGCTGGCCTGGGCTTCCAAGGGCAAAGCAGGAGTTGGTGCTTTGAAGGAACGGCTGGGGGCAGCCTTGACAGTCATCCCTGGGCAACGACAATGACTCTAGCCATGGGAGGGGGCTGCGGTTGTGAGGTTGTGATGGCTGTGGCGGGGCAGAAGTCCTGGAGGATGGGGCCGCCCCTAACCCCTGTGCTCCCCCCACAGAACTTGCCTTCCCAGAATCCCATCCTGAAGAACATCACCGACTACCTGATCGAAGAGGTCAGCGCGGAAGAGGAAGAGCTGCTTGGCAGAAGCGGGGAGCCGTCGGAAGAGCCCCCCAAAGAGGGGAACCCGGCTGAGATCACGGTGGAGAGAGACGAGAAGCTCGTCAAGGTGAGCCCTGCGAAAGGGCTGCTCTACAGGGGCAGACTTTTCCTTTTCTCCTGGGGGGCAGGTGGCTGGCCCTCAGCCAGCGAGCTGAGACTCTCCCTCTGGGGCGGTGCAGGTGCTGGACAAGCTGCTTTTGTATCTGCGCATCGTCCACTCGGTGGACTATTACAACACCTCCGAGTACCTCAACGAGGACGAGATGCCCAACCGCTGCGGGATCATCCACGTGCGAGGGCCGATACCTCCCAATCGCGTCACTCACAGGGAAGGTGCGTTGCGTGTCCGTGCTCGAGAGCGCTGGATTCCGTGCTGTGGCCCCAGGGACGTGTGCATTCGTTCTGTTGCTGCTTTAGGAGGGGGTGTCTCATTCTGCCAAAGGGTGGGGAGGGGGAGGGGACTGTAGAACCCGGCCCGTGTTCTTGTCTGAAAGACCCTCTGCCTCGCTGGTGGCCAGCCCAGACGGTGTCTTCAGCCAAGAGGGAACCGGGGTCTGAGCCTTGGCGTCTTTCGGATGGGGAAGGCCGACCCTCCCGGCTCTTCCGCCCAGTGGGTTGTGCGGCGCAGTGTTTGGGTTTGGGGGTGAAACCGACCCCTAGCTTCCTCAGACTAGTCCCCAGTCACTCTAGCCCCTGGTCAGAGTGACCTGTCTGAGGAAAGAGGAACAGCGGGATCTGGGAGGACTCTGGACTGCAGGACGGATGGCCCCTTTTGATCCCCCGCTTCAGTGGCCGAGTGGCAGAAGACTTTTGAGGAGAAACTGATGCCCCTGTTCAGCGTCCGGGAGTCCCTCTCGGAGGAGGAAGCTCTCAAGATGGGCAAGAAGGATCCCGAGCAGGAAGTGGAAAAGTTTGTCACCGCCAACACCCAGGAGCTGGGGAAGGACAAGTGGCAGTGCCCGCTCAGCGGAAAGAAGTTCAAGGTGCGCCTTTCCCGCCCCCTTTCCCCCAGGATCGGGGCCTGTGTGACTGGCAAGGAGGCCTGGTTCCTGACCCCCTCTCCACTGCCAGGGCCCCGAGTTTGTGCGCAAGCACATCTTCAACAAGCACGCAGAGAAGATCGAGGAGGTGAAGAAAGAGGTGGCCTTCTTCAACAACTTCCTCATGGACGCCAAGAGGCCGGCCCTGCCCGAGCTCAAGCTGAACCAGCCGCCAGTCCCCGGACAGGGTGAGCAAGGAAAAAGGAAGGGGTTGGGTCCCTGTCAGAGCCTTGCGGGGAGGGAGACCTGGCCTCCAGACCTCCAGCAAGCCCCGCAGCTGGACAATGCAGCCGCTCCCTCGCCACGTGCTGCAGACCCGGACGGTGGCCAGGAGCAGGCGTGAGGAAAGGGCCCGCTACGTCTGGCTGCTCCCCCCGCCTTTGGTCCCTCTGTCTCCAGTTCACTTTCCCGTCCCAAACGGAGGCTTTGGCACCCTCCGCCTGCTGCTGGTCCTCTCCCGAGGGTCCAATGGCTTCCTTGCTCTTCCTCTGCCCTCCTCAGGCCTGGCGCCAGGGTTGCCCTACCCACCGCAGGCCCCCCAGGGACTGATGCCCTATGGACAGCCGCGCCCGCCCATCCTGGGATACGGAGGTACGTTGGGTATCTCTCCTCCCGGCGGTTCCTGGGCAGCGAAGGCAGGGCTGGTCCCTCGGAGGTGCTGGGGCCTGCAGGCTGCCTGCTCTTCTCCTCCCACCCGGGAGGGTGCTCCTGGCATCCTCCGGAGAGGCTGGGCTCCCCATCCAGGGCCCCTGCAGTGCCACCCAGCCCACTGAGAGGGCCCCGAGCTGGGGAGGGCTGGGGGTGGGCTGGGGACCCCAAGGTCTGATCTGCAGATGTGTATTGCTCGGTGGAAAGACGGCTCCACAGTCTCCGTATATTATTGGCTGAGTTCAGGGGAGGCCACGGGCACCTTGAGCATCCGCCTCTCTCATGGGCCCCCCCTTGGCCTCTTCCAGGTGGTCCTCCGTATCCTCCTGCTCCATATGCCGCCGGGAGGGGCAACTATGACACCTTCCGCGGGCAGGCCGGATACCTGAATAAACCACGGAACAGGTAGCCAGACAAGCCTTTCTGTACGCGGGGCTGGGCCGCCTCTCCTGGGTCCCAGACCGGAGGGGAGGGGGAAGGGAAGGGCAGGGTAGGGTAGGCCCCTTGCCCACCTGTGGCCTCTCTTTAGGATGGTTCGAGGGGACCCGCGCGCCATTGTAGAGTACCGAGACCTGGATGCTCCCGAGGACGTTGACTTCTTCTGAGCCCCACCAAGTTGGCTTCAAGTCCCCCCCAGCTTTTTTTTTAAGGACGCTTCATCCTGCTTGCCCTCCCTGTGTGTGTGAAGCCACCGCCTCCCCCAGTTCTGGGCCCATGTTTTTGACACGTCTACTGATTTTATGTGTTGAGTTGTAATTGGATTTCAATAAACCCCCTGAACACCGTTTTCCAGTCTCAGTGCTGTTCTCTCACCACATCCTAGCGAAGTGCAGGCGGCGCTTGGGACAGCCCCCTGGCCTCTCCCCCTCCCCACAGGGTGCTCGGGGATGAGCTGGAGGTCGCTGACCAGCGACGCCTTGAGCCCTTGGGAAGTTCGCCACTGAGCTGGTGCAGCTGTGCGCCTCTCACGTGTGGAATTTGGACTAAGAATTGCACATGTCCCCCTTCCCTGGGGGCACTGGAGCATCTGGGCATTTTCCTTGCTTGCTCGTACATGATGGTCTGGAGGCCTATGAGTACTTGCCTGCCTGCACACGCATGCACACACACACAATTGCCTGGGAGACCTTTTAATAACAGAATATGGCAAAACGCTTGAACAGGTTTTGAGAAACTGAGGCTCGGTGGGCGAGAGGTTGAAGCTCTGCTGAGGAAGAGCCAAATGGCAAGGGCAACGGCGGCGTCATCGAGGGGCGCCTTTCCTGAGCTCCAAGACAGAAGCGCAGGCTGCTGGCTCGAAATCCCGTCTGAGTCAAGGAAGGGGTGTTGGTGGGCAGAACTCTCGGCTGTTTTCACTCGGGCCTCCCCTCGACGGAGGCCTGGAGCTCCTGCCAGACTTGCTCCATCCTCTCCATGGGGATGCTGTGGACGACCAGGGACTGCCGGTAGACGGTGAGGTGGTCCTGCGCCGGCTCCCAGGCCCGGAAGTGCCCGCTGTGCTGGTGGGGGAGCTCGGCGGCCAAGGCCAAGAGGCCCCAGTAGGCACCGCTAAGGGGGAAGGTGGGGAGCTGGGCCGAGGCCCAGTAGAGGGCAGGCAGGGCAGGGCCGGGCACGACAAAGCCCTCTTCCGAGGCAAAGTGGGGGTAGCGGGCCGAGGGGAACAGGAGGAGGGGGACGGCGTCCCGCCCGATCCTCTTCACGGCAGGGTGGTACTGGATGTTGCCGTGAATGAAGCGGGAGGCGTTGGGCGTCTGCTGGAGGAACCCGGTCAGGGCTGCTGGGTTCACAAACACCCCGTCCTCTCCTGCAAGGCAAGGCCGCTGGGTTGGGGCTGCCGTTTTCCAGGCGCTCCCGTTCCTAAACCTCTGGATGTGCTGCAGAGCCGGCGCAAAGAAGGAAGCAGGTTCTGCCGTCCAGGCCTCTGTCCCCACCCCCCGCCCTTCTTCGGGGGGGAGGGGATGGTGCCAGCCTACAGGCTGTGCCCTCCAAAGGGGCTGCCAGGACTGCGGGGAAAAATAGGGAAATGCACGAAGCCTCAACCTTCGGCTGTTTTTTTTCTGCCTTTGCCCCTCGCGGGTAGGCACACGTGGCTGGGGCTGCTTCTGTAAATCTGGCAGGTAGAAATGCGCCCTCCCTGCAGGTCCTCCTGGAGGGCGGGCATGGGAGCCCACTCGTGCTGCTCCCCCAGCTGCCCTGGGGAGGCTTACCTCTGAAGACGTAGGCCACTCGCTGGCAGCGCTGGTGGACCCACCGAAGGAAGCAGCGCTCCTTGAGGGACAGGTTATGGTGAGACTCTGGAAAATCCCACATCAAGATGTCGCCGAAGGTGCGGCTCTCCTGCTCCACCAGCTGGGCGTGCTTGTCATTGTACGTTGCCCCCAGGAGAAACAGGGGCCGCAGCCAGAAGCCCCCCACCTCTGCCGGCCGGGCCCAGGTGCGGCGCAGGGTGGCCCTCCTGCTGCCGGAGGCCGGGTGGGATTTGATGGCCAGGAGGAGCAGCGGGGCCCTGGCGGGGCCCTGGCACAAGGCATCCCTGGCGATCACTTCCTGGCACTGGTAGTGCTGCAGGTGGGGGTAAAGGGCTTCGTAGACACTGCGGTTGAGGAGGAAGGTGAAGGTGCCGTCAGTCAGTGTGGTGGTGGCGGGTGCTGGCTGGGGAAGGTGTTTGTTCCTCGAGGCGGAGATGACCAGCAGCACAACTGCTACGCCCAGGCAGTACCACCTCGACTTGAAGAGACGTGTGAGCCTAAGAAACAGCCCAGTTAGTCCAAGGGAGTCGATGCTGAGCCCCCTTCCTGACGCTGTCTTGCCACAGACGGTCTACCCTCCGGCGGCGCCACCCGCGCTCAGCACCCAGAGGTGCCTTGGCTCCAACGTTTCAGAGGCGGGGGGGCGGTCACTGGCAGACCTGTGGCCCTGCTGAGTCTATCAGCACCCTGCAGATCAACCAGTGCAGCCCTCGTCTCGAGCCCACATCCTGCAAATACATTTCTGTGCATCATGGTTTGGTTGCATCAATCTTGCTTTGAACTCAGAGAAAGGACAAACTTTCCAGAGTTTTTGTGAGCCGACACAGCGTGGTCACTGAGCAAGCAAAGCATCATTTATAAAAATGACAATTCCGATTATTGACAGAGCAACGATTAAATGGTAATTTTTTGTTCTATTTTGCGGTATTTATAGCCTGCCCCACAGCAAATGAACTCTGGGTGGGCTGGAGCAATCTCCAAAGAAGTGTGCTAAAAATATAGGCAGGTAACAAAACCCAACAATGAAAAAGGGATACCGCCAAGGTCCCGTTCAGTCATGCAGAGGTGAAACCCCCATTGCCAAGCCCAAAGGTGGGTTTTCCTCCTTAAATAGAGATGGGGCAGTTGTGCCTGTCAGACCCGAGAGCCTACAAAGGCAGCTTTCGGAAGAATAATTGCTGTATCGCTGTGCCAAAAACAGGCTACCAACCACCAGCCCCACGGGAAACCCTCGGCCCCACAAGCCCTTCGGTGGCAATGGACCTTTTCCCAGGCCTTTGCAAGTGGAGACAAGGACGCCTGTCGGACGCAGCTGCTTCTCCTGGACGTCCGAAGAAAATGACCCCCTCCCAAAAGGGACCCGGCCTGTCCCTGCCGCGGACCTCCCCCCGCCCCCGAGCAGCAGGCTGGGCTGGGGGGCCGAGGCGCGCCGTGGGGCTGCCCCCGCCTCGGCTCCAGGGGCCCCGCGCTGCGGACGCCGCCAGGCTTGGCCAGGGAGGCAGGCGGCTGGGAGCCCGCAGGCCTCGGGGCCCCGGGGCCGGCGAGCGGGAAGGCAGCCGGGCCCGAAGGGACTCGGCGCGACCCACTTCTGAGGGAGCTGCCTCCTGAAGCGCCTCCGGGAAGCCATCTTTCCCCGGGAGAGCCCTCGCCCCCACGAAGAGGGCCTCGGGCAGGCGCTGGCGGGCAGCCCGGCCTTGCCAAGCGGGGGGCTCCGTTGATGGCCGACACTGGCTGTTGCTGGGCAGAAAGGGGGTTGTGAAACTGAGGGAAAAGGAGGGAGGCCCAGGGCTGACGGGGCCGGCTCTGTGGTTCGACCGGTGAACTGTTGCGACCTCATGGCGAGTGCGCCCTGAAAGCGCGCCTCCCAGGCTCTTGCAGTGGCACGATAATTGCGCCCCCCTCGTAGACTAGGGGGTAGGCAAGGTGCTCTGCGCGTGTGCGACTGGCATCGAGCCTTGGCCCGTCGTGTGGCTTCTCCCTGTTCGAGCCTTGCCCAGAGGGCCTCGCGGGCCAGGCCCGGAGCGGCTCCCTTTGCGGCTGCAGGAACGGCCGGGCCGGGCCGGGCCGGGCCGGGCCGGGCCTCTCTCGTCCTGCCTGTTGTTCGGAGGCCCTCGCGCCGGATCCCCGCGCCCACCCGATGCCCGCTTTCCGGCCGGCACTTTCGGCGAGCCGCCACGTTTTCTCTTCCGTGCGGCTTCTGCTTAGGATTAAGCAAGCCAAGCCCGGCAATTTGGATCCCTGGCTTGGCCGAAGCGCGCCTGGTTTCTCCAGCTGTTGCTTTCATCCCGCCATCGGCCCCGGCGGAGCGTGAGGCCGGTCTCAGCCGCCCTCGGCCCCTTGCTCGGCCGCCCGGCTGTGGGCCGAGGGTGCCGAAACAGCGAGGGAGGCCGGCGTAAGGAAGCGAGGCCGGCTATCAGCCACGCCGGACCGGCGTTTGCCTTATCCAGGGGCCGATTCCAGTGAAGCCCAGTGGCGAGGCTCCATGCAAAGAGAGAAATCCGGGGAACTCTGGTCTGATCGTAGCCTCTGCCATGGATTTCCTTTCCGCCATCATGGGTCTTAATCCCAGTAAACCTCCAGGAAAGGAGGTCGCGCCTGCAAAAGTCAGGGAGGCCGAAGAAAATCGGAGTGGCCCTGAGGCCGGCGGAGCCCGGAGCGGCGCTACGAGAGGCGTCCGGTTCTGGCCAGAGTGAAAAACCAAACGGAAGACGCCGTTGGGGTGTGCATTAAAGTATTTTGCCAAACGGGGGGGAGGAGATCTGTTGACGAAGCCGCAGTTAATTTCACGTCGTCACAACGATTGGCCCGTCTGTCCATTAGAGCAGGGTCCCTCAACCTCAGCGCCTTTAAGATGGGTGGCCTTCAACTCCCAGAATTCCCCAGCCAGCATGGCTTGCTGGGTGGCCTTCAACTCCCAGAATTCCCCAGCCAGCATGGCTTGCTGGGTGGCCTTCAACTCCCAGAATTCCCCAGCCAGCATGGCTTGCTGGGTGGCCTTCAACTCCCAGAATTCCCCAGCCAGCATGGCTTGCTGGGGAATTCTGGAAGTTGAAGTCCACCCATCTTAAAGGTGCTGAGGTTGAGGGACCCTGCGTTAGAGGATGGGAGAAAGTGGCCATATGAAGGGAGCTTGGATTATTGCACAGTTAATGCTGTTTTGCAGAAAAGCTGGGAAATGGGAAGAACGTACGCATGCGAAATTGTTTATGACATTATATAGGAGGCCTGATTTACAACAGAGCTGTGGAATAATGTTAAGGACTGTTGAAAAGAATGGGAACGAATGTAAGAGTGAGTGTGCAAGGATGAGTGGAGGCCCCGAAATAGAAGAGGCCCATGTACCGCCTCTGAAGGTTGGTCATTTATAACCCCCTCTTCTGGCAGCCCCCCCCAAGATACTAGTCAGGAAAGGCATCATTTGGCGGGACCCCGACCCACACAGGCTGGGAAGGAAACGGCTTGCCCCAAAGTACAGCCTTCCCATCCCTATGATTTGAGAGGCCGGTCAGAAACCCCTAGGACTTCCCTGTGTCCGTCAAGGGAACCCCCCTCCCCAGTCCTGAAGGAGGTCAACCCCAGCTGGCCCTAACCTATCCTCCTTTTTCCACGGCCAATCTATACAACTGGAAGAATAATGCCCCATGCTACAGGGAGGATCCAACTTGCATGGTTAATTTATTTTCCTCCATTTTTCCGGCTCCTCATCTGACCTGGGCTGACATTCAAACTATGCTTGATGTCTTGTTAACCCCAGAGGAAAAAAGGTGGGTTGTGTCAGGAGGTCGGTGGGCTGTCGAGAGTATGGGTGGACCGGAGGATCAGCCTAAGGCCTTTTCCTTAGGAGATTATATGCTCCAACTGTTTGTGTGTCCTGGAACAGGGTTCCTCAACCTTGGCGACTTGAAGAGGTGCGGACTTCGACTCCCAGAATTCCCCAGCCAGCATGGGTGGCTGGGGAATTCTGGGAGTCGAAGTCCGCACCTCTTCAAGTCGCCGAGGTTGAGGAACCCTGCCCTGGAATGTATGGTGAAGCAGCAAGAATTGCCCAAAGCTGTGTGGTGTGCCAGGAAAACAACCCAAAGGGAGGAAAAAAGGAAGCTCCACCAGGAGTCCGGATTAGAAGAGGGGCTCCGGGACATTTTTCAGAAATAGACTTTACAGAGTTACTGTGAGAGTCAGAACGAGAGGGGTTAAGAATGTACTCTCATCACCAGAACAACGAGGAAGAGATAAGAGGATGAGACTGGCCCCTCCCTAAAGGATGCAAGGGAGGTTGGGAGGGTGACCCTGGAAATTACTGTCACTCTGAGAAGATTTCTGTAACGGGACTGAAGCCAATAAACCTTGCTGGATTGAATCTGTACTGTCTCCTGGAGTTTCCTGGGCTAATCCTGACAGTTACCCAGAAAATTGGGGTTTAGTTATAGTCTTTTGGCATGCGTGGATACCTTCTTGGGGTGGGTTGGAGCCTTCCCTACAAGGACCAGTAAGGCCAGGGAAGTAGTTCAGGCTGAAGGAAGTCATCCCAAGGTCTGGAATACCAGGGGGGATGAGGTCCTCGTTTTGTGGCCAAAGTGGTCCAAGGGGTAGCCCTAGCTTTCAATATCACCTGGAAGGTTCATTCTGCCTATTGCCCCGAATCTTCAGGGAAGGTAGAACAGGTAACGGTCTCTTGAAGAGAAATCTAGCCGAAATAGCTCGGGAAGCCCACCTGCCTTGGCCTCAGGCTCTCCCCATCGCCTTATTCAGACGGCGCATCATGTCGAAAAAGAGGCCGGGAGGTTCTCTACGGTGGGCCTCTTGCGGCCAGAACGTCCATCAGACAGGAGAAGGGACGGCTGGGGCTTATCTAGTGCAGCCGCCTTCCCTTTCGGTGTATCCACGGCTGAACCAGCCAGCTGGATTCGGCTACCCAGCGCATCCATTTAAGGCCGGAGGTTGGGTCTTGGCCGATCGTGGAGCCAGTCAGATGGCCCCTCGCAGCCTAGGTGGAAGGCTGCTGACCACCTGTCCGCCACGAAAGGTGGAGGGAGTCAAGAGCCGGATCCACCACAGCCGCATGAAGAGATCCAGTCCACCCCCGAGGAAGAGGACGGTATTGACCAAAGGAAGCCAGAGTGGACAGCAGGACCGGCTGACCCTTTAAGTGATCTAAGATCGGTGTCGAAAAGGACAAAATAAGGACTGCTGAAGAAATAGGCCTGTGTCATTGACTCGGGACCATGGTAAAACCATGGTTTTCTGGCATTTGTTTGGTGGGAAGCTTATTTCTGTGTCTTTTTTCCCGTATTGCTGACAAACCCCACTCCTCGCAATGGAAGATCTGTTTGTGCTGTGGGACGCGTGAGGGAGAAAGGGCTGCAAACTGTAGATGCCCTGAGTCAAGAACAGCTAACTGGCCTTATTACAGACCACGTCCACGTTGCTCCCAGCAAGAGAGAGAGGCCCAGAGCATGGACAGAGTGCTATATCGCATTGCTGTCTCTGGAAAGTGTTTGTTAAAGCACGTGGCCACCATCCCTGAGAAACATCTCCCAAAGGACAATAATTCTGCTATAGTTTTCCGGAGACCAGCCCTGCCACAAGACTCAGAATGGGAATTAGGGTGTCATGACCACCGGTTAAGCTGGCAGGATAATTTTGCCACGAATACGTCCTCTCATCTCGCTGCAGGCTTGCAGCTGAAAGATTGCCGGGTACGTACCCACCTGTCTGCCCATCCTACGGAAGGTGTCCCTCTAATGGGGATCCCATTGAAATCCAATAATATTACTTTTCCATAAATTTGTGAAAAGCTCATACAAGGGGGACCAGCTAAAATTAAAGTTACTGTTTGGACTTTTACTAGCTTTTTCAGTCAGGGGGATGCCATCTGTCAAGAGAACCCCCTTCAAAGAATGCCACTTTTGTGGGAAACATCGCTAACTGTGTAAAAATGTATAGTGCTCCTAAGCCTTTACAGCCAAAAGCAGCACCCCAGCCTGGAACTTTTGGGGTCTGTGGAGATAAGGCCCGTAATGTTTTACCTCCCTCCTGGTATGGGGTATGCACTCTTGGGGCCCTGGTTGCTCTTGTACAAATACTTCTTTCTTCCCAGCTCCCAGGTTGGCACCCAAATGGGCACCCAAACCACCTTTCCCGCCAACGCCGCTATATGCCCAGTCCACTGCCCGAGTGGAAATCTCCTCTTTCCACATTCATTCATTGGGCCGTACCTGGGATTGGGGTGGCAGAGGTGGAAAATGCAACGCTTGACATTTCGGCAACCTTAGATGTTTGTGCCAATGCGACTGCAGACCCCCTTGGCTGATTACAGGCCGAAGTAACTTCGGTGCCTCAGAGGGCTGTTCAAAACCGAACGGCCTCGATTTCCTGTTGGCCAACCAAGGGGGCCTTTGTGCCCTGCTAAATTCAACCCGTTGCACTTATGTTGACCAAGAAGGCCAAGTACTTACAGCTGTCCACACCATCTTACACTCATCCAGCTTCCACAACACAGCCCAGGCAGGTCCTTCCATGCCCCTTTATAGTCTCTGGAACACCCTTACTTCCGGGCTGCCTAATTTGGGATGGTTGAAAAGCATTTTTGTAACGGCTATTTTACGTATTATAATTGGAATAATTGTATGTCGTTGTATGCAGTGCTTACCTCCACTGTGTGAAGCCTTAATACCCAAGCTATCAGAGTGACCTTATAATGCTAAGCGTACGGCACTTAGGTCCTATACCTCAACTTATGACGAAGTATATAGAGCCTCACTGCAACAGCCTATGAAAGGTGATGCCGAGCCAACCTAAAAAGGGGTTCTTTTCGCATAAAAGGGGAGAAATGATGGCCGATCCTGGCTGTTGCTGGGCGGAAAAGGGGGTTATGAAACAGGGAAAAGGAGGGAGACTGCGC
Organism: Liasis olivaceus; assembly: GCA_030867105.1. Classification (NCBI taxonomy): domain Eukaryota; kingdom Metazoa; phylum Chordata; class Lepidosauria; order Squamata; family Pythonidae; genus Liasis; species Liasis olivaceus. The sequence goes on along the minus strand of CM061351.1, from coordinate 115,510,992 downwards.
CGAAAACAGAGGCTACCAACCACCAGCCCCACGGGAAACCCTCAGCCCCACAAGCCCTTCGGTGGTGTGTGAAACAAGTGAAGGGCATTGTTTTAATATATGATTTTATTCTCTATATATATTTCACATAATGTATAAACATACATGTAACAGCGCACTCTATCTTATTTCTAAAGGATTAACTTGCTTTTGCCTTCTAAAGAGCACAGTGTTTCTCCCCCCACCCCCAACCTTATCTCTTTGTTGAATGCCTGACTGTCTTTGAACCAAGCAAGCTGTAAATCAACTTGGTACCAGGAAGAGGAAGCTGCCAAGAAGAAGAGACCTTGAATTCAGCAGAAAAGTTAAACTTGGATTCACCTCTTTTAGGACCCACCTTTACCCCTCCCTAGACCATCCCTGCATTTCCTTGTATGGGTCTGAGGGGATGTACTATCTGATTACATCTGTCAATGTCTATGAAGCCTCCGATGTTTGCTTTGCAAGGGGTGGTTCTCCTCAACACTCCTGCCACGGTGTTGGCTGAGCCGTCCAGAATGTTTCTTGGCCAGTAAAACTTCTGTTAGCCGGATGAAGTCTCCTCTCAAGTTCTGCCTGGTTCTCTGAACTTGGGTAAACAAATAAACAAAGGCGAGTGCCTAACACAAGCACCACAAATCTCTCTGGGTTAGTCAGAAGTAAAGTTTTATTGGAAGGTTTGCAAAGGCTGGTGGGCTTCGTTGCAAATAAGAAGCCGCACTTCTTACAGGTTTCAGCATATTTTATACAACCCCAGGCCGACGCTTCCCCACTTCCCGCATTGGCCGAGGTCCTCTGAGGTCACAATCTTTAGCTGCCCGCCTATTCCTTGTCACCCCCCTTTCTACAGACCCCTACATACTACCTGCTACATACATCACATGTTCATGGTAAATAGGTGATTAGCTATGCGGGGTGTGGTTTCTGTTATGGTAATGAAGGCTGGGATGGCAAGAGTTCACTCATTCCTAAAAGATCTCTGCTAAGTGTCACTTCGGACAGGTCAAGCCACCCCAAACTGGCTCTGTCTTACCTTGTCTTACCCCAGAGAGATTCCCCCCCTCCCTATTTCCTGTGTCCCTGGGGGCTGCTTGGAGGCCCCTTGGTAACCATGGCGATGTCTCCTAGTTCGAGGTAGTTTCAAAAACAAAGGCTTGGGCAGCTAGGTATTTAGTATTGCAGCTGCACTCTTAGCATGCTCAAGTTACTATTTCTTTGTCAATAATAACAGATATTTTATCCACCTCTCGCAGTGGCAATGGACCTTTTCCCAGGCCTTTGCAAGTGGAGACAAGGACGCCTGTCGGACGCAGCTGCTTCTCCTGGACGTCCGAAGAAAATGACCCCCTCCCAAAAGGGACCCGGCCTGTCCCTGCCGCGGACCTCCCCCCGCCCCCGAGCAGCAGGCTGGGCTGGGGGGCCGAGGCGCGCCGTGGGGCTGCCCCCGCCTCGGCTCCAGGGGCCCCGCGCTGCGGACGCCGCCAGGCTTGGCCAGGGAGGCAGGCGGCTGGGAGCCCGCAGGCCTCGGGGCCCCGGGGCCGGCGAGCGGGAAGGCAGCCGGGCCCGAAGGGACTCGGCGCGACCCACTTCTGAGGGAGCTGCCTCCTGAAGCGCCTCCGGGAAGCCATCTTTCCCCGGGAGAGCCCTCGCCCCCACGAAGAGGGCCTCGGGCAGGCGCTGGCGGGCAGCCCGGCCTTGCCAAGCGGGGGGCTCCGTCGTCCCTCATCCAGCGCCGAAGCCCGGCACCCTGGACCAACTACGGCGACGCCACAGAAAGGGCCCACGTTCTGCCTCGCTGGCCTTGCCCTTCTTGGCCTGGCTTCAGCCAAAGGTCCCGACGGACAAGGTGCCCAAGCGCTGGGCTGCCCTGTTTCCCCCAGGCCGGGCTGGATTCCTGCCGCTTTGGGGCTGCCCTAGAAGGGGGCTATGCTGGAGGAGCAGCCCCTCAGCTGGGGGGCAAGGGCTGGTTCTTGTCCTTGTTGGCAACCGTTTGCAGCGGGGCTGTCAGACCAGCAGCAGTGGTGGGATTCATGGCGCGTGGCTGCTTGCACACGAGGAGGGAAATGCATTCACCAAGCCCAGCCTGAGATCTGTTTATGGAAGAACGTGACCGCCCCCATGATTGATCACCGAGTGGACTGGTGTGAGAGATGGATAAAATATGTTATTATTGACAAAGAAATAGTAACTTGAGCATGCTAAGAGTACAGCTGTGTGAGAGATAAGGAAGTAGTGTTACGTGTTATGCCTGCCTCCGGGCCTGGGCATCCAGGAGCCTCTCTTAGCTGTAGGAGGCTGAGCAGAGGAGGCAGGTGGGGCCTGCCCCCATTCCCCCCCAGAGCCTTTTCCCTCCCTCACGAACGCAGGGCATCCCGGATGCTGTTGGCGGCCTCTGGCATGTACCACTCGAAGCTCTGATGCTGCAAAGATCGAGGTGCCCCCTTGAACTGCCCTCCTGGAAGCGGGTGCAGGGTCCGCAGGGAAGGGCGGGGGTCGCGCTGCCAGTTGTGGAGGGCTGAGCCGCCCTATTCAGTTTCCTCCTTGCGGAGAAAGTCCCCTCTGCCACTGATCCGCCTCGTGGCCCTTCCCAAACCAGAAATGCAGCTTCTAAGGACTGAGGGAGAAAGACAGAGCGCAAAGAAGTGCCTGCATTGCCCAGAATTGCACTGCTAATTTTTATGTCCCCTGCGTGAGGACGACGCTTCTTCCGATCTCTGTGGAAGGGCATTTCCCCCAGCCGAGCGAGGGAGAACATGAGCTGGCACTCCTGTTGCCAGTCCTGCCTGGCTTGCGTCGTGGTGCCTCCCTCTCCGAGCCACCTGGGGAGTGGACCAGCCCTCCGGTCAAGGCACCTCAGCCCAATGGGCCCTCGAGGACCTGGGGCATCCGCTTGCTGGGTGGGGGCCAGTTGAGGGGGGAGGGCTGGTCCGCCCGCAAGCCTTAGGAGGGGGGCCTGGAGTCCTGCCGGAGGCTCTCGAGTTCCTTCCACACCTTCTCGATCCTCTCCATGGAGAGCCCGTGGACGGTCACGGACTCCTGGTACGCCGAGAGGACGTCCTTGGGGAGGCCCCAGACGCGGAAGGCCCCATCGTGCCGGTGGGGGATCCTGGCCGCCAGCGTCAGGAAGCTCATGTAGACGTCGTCGAGGGGGAAGACGGGCAGCTCCAGGGAGGCCTGGTAGAGGGCGGCCAGCACCGGCCTGGACATGATGAACCCTCCTCCGGAGGCGAAGTTGGGGTAGCGGTCCTTCGGGTAGAAGTCCCGCGAGACGGCGTACTTGCCCCTCCGCATGACCGCGGAGTGGAACTGGATGTTGCCATGGATGAAGTGGGAGGCGTTGGGCGTCCGGCGGAGGTACTCGGTCAGGACCTTGGGGTTCACGAAAAGGTCGTCGTCCCCTAAAAGACAGCGTGGCATTGACACCCGTGGAGCGTTGCGAGATGCATTCGTCCTCAGGCGGGTTCAGCTCAACCTTCCCAGCCGTTGGGATGACAGCCCCCCTCCCAAAAGACCGGCATCCCGTTGGAGCTTTCGGGCCCCGGAGCCCAGACCGGCTGGGCGGGAGGGGCAAAAGGTCCAGATGGGAGTCTGCCCCCTTTTACAGGAGTTGCAGGTTGAAAAGGGCGGGACTTCAATCGCCAGGTGCATCCACCATCTTGACTTTCTGGACACCCCCCAGCGGATGCCCAGTAAAATCCCATCTTCTACAAGGGGGCCGTCCAGCCTTTCCTTAAGCCCCCCCAAGTGAAAGCCTGCCCTCCACCATAGAGCCATAGGTCCCACCGTTAGGGCTGAAAAACTCCTAATGGTTAGTGGGAATCTACCCTTCTGTGACCGAAATCCATTATTCTAAATCTCGCACTCTGACTTTCTGACCTCTTTCGGGTATTTGAAAAGTACAATCAGATTCCCCTCGTTCTTCTCTTCTCCGGGTTAAATGTACCCTCATCTCTTTTCTGAGGACTTGGGGTCTAACCCACCCCCACCCCACCCCCATCATCCCTGCTGCCATCCTCTGCGTCTGTTCCAGTTTCTCTCAACTCCTCTTCGGCTGTGATGCCCAGAACGGGACGTGGCGTTTAAGCAGGGGCCTGACCACGGAAAAAGAGGTGCCGGGTGTGCGTTGGCTTTAGAAATGGCCGAGGAACACGAGACATTGTGGCTGATGCACGCCGGATAATTGAGAAAGCTAAAGAATACCAAAAGGAAGACAAGATGTGTTTCATTGATCATCTGATCGGGTCGATCGGGTCAAGCTGTGGAATGTGCTCAGAAAAATGGGAATCCCAGAACATCTCATCGTATTAATGAGAAAAGTATATAAAGGTCAGGAAGCCACAGAAGATGGCAAAAAGACTGGCTCCAGGTTGGCAAAGGAGTGCGAGAAGGCTGCATACGCTCCCCTCATCTATTCGACCTATATGTTGAATACATATTAGGGGGAACTAGAGTGGAAGAAGATGAGTGGGGTTTTAAGACTGGAGGAAGAAACAGCAATAACCCGTACTATGCTGATGAGGCTGCCCTCATGGCTGAAAATGCAAAGGATCTGCAAGCTCGAGTAATAAAAGTGAAGGAGCACAGTGAAGAATGGGAAAAAGATTAACTATAACAAAGGTCAAACTAATGGCAGCAAGACCGACAATGAAGATATCAAAGTGATAGAGAGCTTCTGCCTATTGTTGATCGACCATCGACAATAAAGGAGCAAGCAGTCAAGAAATATGCCGCAGAGGAGCCCTTAGTAGAGCAGCCATGAAGGCCTGGGAAAAGATATTCAAACGCTGTGATGTGTCTGTATCTACAAAGATCAGAATTGTGCAAGCCGTGGTATTTCCTGTGACCTTCTATGGAAGCAAAAGTCGAAGGAACAACAGACTAGGAACAGCGTTGACGCTTTTGAACTTTGGCATTGGACAAAAGTCCCGATAAGACCGTGGACAGCCAAGAAAACAAACCAATGGATCATCGAACAAATCGACCCAGAGTTCTCACTCGAGGCACCAATGACTCGGCTCAAATGGTCCTACTTCAGACTCAGGACGAGAAGACCGGCTCTCTTGGGAAGACCATAATGCTGGGAAAGGTGGAAAGAAGAGAAGAGGGCGACTGGCAGCAAGGCGGAGGGACTCAGTTACAGCGACTGTGGGTGCATCGTCGGAAGAGCTGAAGGAACAGGTTGGGGACAGATGTTCCTGGAGAAAATCTATCCGTGCGGTCGTTAAAGGCAACACCAACTTAAAGGCACATAATCAATCAATCAATCAATCAATCAGTCTAATCAAAACAAAATGAAGCGGAACAATTTCTCCTTGTGTTTGGAAATTCTACTTCGGCTGATTCAGGTACTATTTCTGAGCCAAATATTCTCCACCTGGCCAGCTGATGTTCCTAAGATAAAACCTTAGCTCTATTAATTTTCATATTGTTACTTTCAGCCCATTTCTTCAACCTACCAACGTAGCTCGAAAACTATTTGTCCTCTAGCGTATGAAGTATACCACCCAATGTTATAATATTTGCAATTCCTTCCCTCCATTCATCCAACTCATTTGAAATGTAAATATTGAAAAGGCAAGAACCAGAACACCCCTTGATGCTCACATGATACCTCTCCTCTCTGATGAGGAGGAACCGCTGATGAACCTCTCAGAGTACAAGTGCCATGCCCTTCAGTTGCCAGGCCACCCTCTTCCTTGGCTATCAGGCCACTTCCCCGTTTCCTCTAAATGTCCTCCTCGGCTTCCGGACCTTCCTGGCTTTGGGGGCAGCCAGGCTGGCCTCTTCCGCTGCCCTCCAGTTTTCTCCTCATTGCCATGGCTTCCGAGGGGGCTTTTCGCCTCTCCTCCTTAGGAGCTCCTGCCTTTCCTGAGCAACTTCTTAGCACTGGTCCGAGCTTACGTGTCCCCACTTTTCTGATGTTCAACGTGTAGCGTTTCCTGGCCCTGCTCTTCCCGTGACTCTACCTTCGGTCCGAAGTCCTCACATGGGATGGCAAACCAGTCCTTTTATTTACAGGAAGGGAGACAAGCACCCCCACAACTGGTCTGCCCCTTGCGACAGCAGCCCCCCGCCCCCAGGTTCCAGTTGAGAGAGATCGGAGGAGGCTGGAGCCCCTTTTCCGACTAAGGCATTTGATTCAGAGGCAGAAGCTCTCATGAGCAGCAGCAGCAGCTCCCTTCATCGGGTGCCTGGAGGGGCTGGGCTGGCGGGGGACCTAAATTGGGGGGAGGCGGGGGGAAGCGGGGCAAAGGGAGGTCGGTATGCAGGTGCGAGGCAGCCTAGGAGAGCCCCTCGACCCTCGCGGTCTCGCTCTGTGCCCGTGAAGGGAGGTGCCACAGCTCACAAAAGCTCCTGCCATTCAGAAAACGTCTCAGCTGACAAGGGGCTGCCAGAGCCCTCCTGATCTTGGGCTCCCGGAGACTCACGTGGCTCTCCTGCCACGAGGCCCGTGGCCGAGAGAGAGAAGGCTGCTACCCCAGAGGCACGTGCTGGCTCTCCTTAACGGCATCGGCATCACGCAAGGTGCCCAACCCGAGTTCCCCTTAAGAAGAACGCCCGCCCTTTCCCCCAAGTCTGCTCCTTCCCTGCGTTCCTAAACTCACATTTACGTTCACAGGTGCTGGGGCTGCAGTGATTCAATGTCCTCAGTCATCTGCGTTGCGTTTGGTCAACATTCCCCTCTAACCTGTTTCTTTAAGAGTAAAGTATTGTGCAAAAGTGTTGCAAGAAAAGTGTACCTTTTCCGTCTTTCTCTCTTGCCTATACGCTCAGTCAGCCCATTTAGCACATTCAAAGGAGGCATGACTGAGTTAACCCTTGCTGGGTTCAGACAACCCATTAAGTCCCAAGGTGAACCCTAACCCAGCTCCACGGGTGGCGTGAAGGCGGCTTCTGGGTTCTCCCGCACTTAGCCGGGCGCAGAGCGTGAACGGAGCCCCGGCTGCGCATCTCCTCGTCTGCCTACCTTTGAAGACGTAGGCCGCTCGCTGGCAGTGTTGGTGGACCCACTGAAGGAAGCAGCGCTCCTTGAGGGACAGGTTGTGGTGACACTCTGCAAAATCCCACATCAGGATGTCGCCGAAGGTGCGGCTCTCCAGTCCCACCAGCTGGGCGTGCTTGTCGCTGGACGCTGCCCCCAGGAGAAACAGGGGCCGCAGCCAGAAGCCCCCCACCTCTGCCGGCCGGGCCCAGGTGCGGCGCAGGGTGGCCCTCCTGCTGCCGGAGGCCGGGTGGGATTTGATGGCCAGGAGGAGCAGCGGAGCCCCGGCGGGGCCCTGGCACAAGGCGTCCCTGGCGATCACTTCCTGGCACTGGTAGTGCTGCAGGTGGGGGAAGTGGGCTTCGTAGACACTGTGGTTGAGGAGGAAGGTGAAGGTGCCGTCGGTCAGGGTGGTGGTGCGTCTCTTGCTGGCGATGGCAGGGATGCCGGGGGCCGGCTGCAGCCTGTGCAAGCTCAGGTACAAGACGACCGAGGTCAGGCTCACCAGCGCCAGCGTCCCAAACTGGTAGCTCCTATACATTGTGAGTTGGGGGAACCTGGTGGGAGCCAAAGGCGTTGATTAACAGAGAGAGGGGCCAACCCAAGCTCCACCCGGGCAAAGTCCCGGAGCCCCCTCCTCCTCCAGGGCCGGGCTCTGCTTTCCCGCCCCTTCAAAGCGGGTCTTCTGCTCCCTCCGAGACCCTTCTGCCTCACCTGGGCGGGTGGGGGCGACTCCAGGGAAGGGCTCCTTCTCTCGGCTGGCTGGTCAGGGCTCCTCCACCTCCCCTCCTCGCCGCTTCCTCCACGTGTCTGGAGACCGGTGCCCGGCTGGCAAGGGAGACGGCCACACCTCAGGCATCTTCCACCCATCCAGAGGAGGCAGCTGGGAGGTGCTCCAACAGGCTTCAGCCTCCCCCACCCCTTCCCCAGAGCAGCTTCCTGGCCACCGATGGCGGGACCTGGCAGGTCTCCGGAAAGGAAGCTGTTCTGGGGTCTGGGAGCCCTGCGGGGCGGAGGAGTGGCACTGGGAGTGGCACTGACCCTTGCTGCGGACAAAGGGACGCGGTGGCCACGGCTTTTCTCAGATGGAGAAGTTCCTCTCCGGACTCTTGCAGAACTGGGGCTGCAACCCTCCATCTCGCCCAGCAGTTAATCCCCCCCATCTGTCCAAAGGGCTTGACCAGGAAAAGAGAGCCAGGAGGAGAGCCAGCTGTTTGGCAGCCTCCCTCCCCCCGGGCCCCTCCGGTGCTATGGCCCTTCCGGACTGGTTGGGCGAGAATCGCCAGGACACCTTGGGAGGGCAGTCCCGGAGGGGTGCTGCTAGCAGTGGGGCAGCCAGTGTCTCCGCCTGGGCGAGGCCGATCCCAGGACCCCCGCCCACCTGCACCCGCCACCAGCCTCCCGGCCCTGGGGCTCACCCCCCCCCGTCCCAAGCAGAGGGTGCTTCCAAGGTCCAGGCAGCACAGCCGTGCCTTTGGGTGGAGGCTCTGCTCGGCTTAGGCAGCGGCTTCCCTCCTGGGGGAAAGCAAGTCTGCCAGCCGGGCTCTGACGGGCTTCCCTTGCCGTAAGCCCTGGATTCCCGCTCACCGTGTCTCGTGTCTGGTCCCTTGGACTGCTGGCGTGTTTTGGATTCCTGGTCTCGACCTGAGCCGAGCCTGTGACTGTGCTGGCAGCTGCTGTTGTGAGATCCAGGTAAAAGGGGCACTTTTCTTCCAGCGCTCCAGCAGGGCCTGCCTATCGCTGCAACGTGGCAGGCACTGGGCTTGCTATCTCGGGGGCCGGCAGCAACCGGTGTCAGCACAGAAAATCCAGCTGTGTTGGGGATCAACTCTGGGAGATTCCCCGCTGGTTGGCGGGCCGGCAGGAGAGGTCTCGCAGCGGGAGGTCACGAGCCGTTCGGCTGCCTGCGCAGGGGAGCTGCCCTGCCCGCTCCATGGCTGGGCACAAAGTGCAAAGAGGGCTCGTGTTGGTCTTCTCTCCGGTTGGGTTTGCCCGAAGAGACAAGGTGGTGAAGGAAAAATGGGGAGTGGCCTTCCGAGCAGCCTCTCCGGGCAGGAGGCCTCTGGAGCCCCAGAAACCTTCCCCAGGTGGGTCTGGAGCCACGGGTTCGGTTTAAGCACAGCTGCTGTTATGATTGCTGGGAGAGAAGTCAAGCCACCATTCACCCGATCGTTAGGAGTTCACTGATGAGGCATTAGTTTATTGTAAAAAACTCAAATTTCAGTTACTAAGGTTGCTTTGTCTGAGGGTGGTGAACTGTGTGATTTGCTCACAGCCAGGGAGGGGCAAGGTGGCCGGCTGACCGGGGGACAGGTGAATGGGAAAGACCTCTTCCTCCCTCGGCACCCTCCTAGGGCCAGGGATGACGGGCCTCATCACCAAGCCCGACATGTCCACAGGCTCCAGGTAGCGAGATGCCAGCCGCGCACACAGCCAGTCCCTCTGGCGCAGAGTCCTCCACCCTTGTGCATTTCCAGGAAAACGGAACCCTCCTTTTTGACCGGGAACAGCTCACGGCCCGGGATGTCCTCCCTTGGCAGGGAAGCTGACCGGCCACTCTCCTCAGCCCGGCCTCATCTTCCAGCCACAGTTCTGGGGATAAAATGAAGCGGACCCCACATAAACCATCTACCTGGAGCTCTGGGGAGAGAAGCAGGATGTAGATCAAAAAATAAGTTAATGGAGACTGTCCCAGGATGGTATGTCCTGCAGAAAGAAGAACTGGGCAAGAAACAGGATTGCACATGAAATGAATGGACACAATTCATGCCCGGGCGAGCCAAGAGGGAACTTGGGCAGCCATTATTTTCAAGAGGGAGACAAGCAGAGGAAATCCTGGTGGGCTGATAATTCAGTCTCTTATCAAACAAGTTTAGCAACAAAAGCTTAGGGCTAAGACTGGACAGTGAGATTTCGTATCTTTCTTCATGATCCCGGGACAAGAAACCATGGGCTGAAAGTACAAGGAAGCAGACTGTGGCCAGACACCAGTGAGCATGTCCTGCAGCATCCACGCTCGGTCGGCCTCGGTCGGCCCCGGATTCCCCTTTGCGGGCAGTTTTGAACAGGAGGGAGAAATTGTGCTGAACTGAAGTTGACATACCCGGGACTAATCGGAGGGTGAATTGGGCCCACAAATCCCTTGAATATTTGTGGAACAAGTACCAGAAAAATAAATTGTAGTTTATCATCTGCAGAGGCACCAGGCTGGAAAAAGCTACAGCGCTTTGAAACAATTTGTTTGCAGATGAGTTTCTAAGTTTATTTCAAGGCTCAAGGAAGAAGCAGAGGGTCTCCTGACTGTTTTTCAAGGCTAGATGTTTGGAATCGCAGGAATAAGGGCTGGGTCCTGCAGGGTCTCCCTCTGCGTGCGGCCCGTGAAGCTCAAGCCTATGCCGGGGATGACTCTGGCACTGCCCCTGCCCCTGCCTGGCATCCGGCCGCGATCCATGCTGCCAAGGCTGTTGCAGCCTCGCAGGAGCTGCAGGCGCAAGACATGAAAAGACGCCAAGGTGGGAAGCTGCCCGGAGGACTTCCTGCCTTTTGCTTCAGCGAGAGAGGAGAGGCCATTAACAGAGCACCTCGGGAAGGCTCCTGCGTCTGGGCAGGAGAAAAGGCAGGCTCAGCCGTACTGTAAAATCCTCAGGAGGAGGACCCTGGGAGAGATGATGGAAGGTGAAGCGCTTATACCAGTGTTGTCCATACTTGGCCACTTTAAGATGAGTGGACTTCAGCACTTTCCAAGTGTGAAGGTACTTTTTTTCATTTCTGGTGGGCTTGTAAGAAAGCTAAGAAATACTGGGATATGAGATGTATTTTGATCCAGATAAATAAATAAAAAAAAAATGGATGTACAACTGAAACCAGAGATTTTTCTTTTAGGTATGATGGATAAACACATAGAACGAAAACGTGGGAACTTATTTCTTCACACGATAACAGCAGCGAGACTTTTATATGCACAAAAATGGAAAGATTTACAAATAACTACAACTGAGGAATGGATAGCAAAATTAATGGAATTGGCAGAGATGGTGAAACTGACTACTTTGATTAAAGAAAAGACATTGTCTGGCTTTGTTTCTACTTGGAAACCACTCTTGGACTTTTTACTTGAGACTCAAGAAAATTAATCTTTGATTTTGGGGTTTGATGTCTGATTTATTTTATAAGTATAGAACTACTTTGTATTAACTTTTTTCTATATTTGTTATTGATAAAGATTTATTTTGTAGTTTTTTAAATATTAGAGTAAGAGGTGAATGTATTTTATATCTGTGCCTGTACCAAAGAAAGTCAGAAGTTACTTTTCTCTTTAGTATTCTTTTTTGGATCTTTTCTCTTTTCTTCCTTTTTCGATTTTTCTATATTTTACTCTTTGCTGAGATTTAATGAAGTCCTTTAAAAAAAAAATAGATAGAAGTGGAGGTGTGCTGGAGAAAAATGAAGCAAGGAAGACCGTTACCTGCCCTCTGTTTGCAATAAGTGTTTGCTTTGTTTTTATAGGTGTTATTTGCATAGTGAAACACAAAGGAACAGTGAGCTTAAATGTCACACAAGTTGACACAAGGAAAAGCTTTCAGCCTGACCAAAGCTGTCAATACCTGGAAATTTCCATTGTTACCCACCACGTGTGGCTGCAGCGCTACAGAGACGCGCATCTGCAAGATAAAACACAAGCAAGGAACTCCCAGATGAGTTAGATGACCAAATACGGGATTGTGCCACCCGTATTTCTTTGTGTGAAAAATGACTGTCAAAGTTCGCTTGTGGTTTGCTTGAGGTCCTGCCCAAGGAATGTTACTTAACGTTTTCTTGTGTGCTTGACCCAGATGCTGAATAAAGGTATTCTGAAGACTATTCAATCATGTCTTGACTGAGTAGGGGAAAGGTCCTGAAACTGGTTGCTCAGGCGGTGCAGGGAGTTTTCTCCGACAGAACCCAAACGAGACCTCTGGGCATCTGCGGGGCCAGGGGTCGGGAGGTCCGGCATGGGATCCAGATGTTATCTGTGGTCTTTAAATGAGTCAAGACAAATGTCTCTTAGCTCAGAGGAGTTTGGATCTTATGCATCAGTAAGTTTGGACTGACTCCTTCAAACTTGGACTGGCCGTTTGCAATAAGATCCCAACATTGGAAATGGCAAGTTAAAGTAATGGATCGAACCACACAGAATTAAAGACCATAGAGAGCAGATCAGTAACACAGAAAGAAAATAAAAAATAAGAGCGTGTTAAAAATCACAGTTGCAGTAACACCGGATTAAGAGGCCTGGAGAACGCCAATCTCTCTGCCTGGCGCTGAGCAGGCAACTGAAGACCGTGCCAGGTGCTCCAGAGTGGACGCTGCCACTTTAAAGGCCACTCCTGGGCAGCCACTGGGCAGGGGAGTGGGGGAGGTCACCAGAGCTCCTGGTCTCACATAGAGGCAAGCTCGTGCCGAAAGAGGGGCACTTCCAGGTACTGGGGTCTCCAGCTGCATCCAGGGCAATCCCGTCGTCTAGTAGACGAGTAACTCCATTTGGGGGGCAAAGGTTACTGTTCTTCTTAGACAAGCTTCTGCGCCGAAGAGTGACCAGCTGCCTTCCTCCTCGATGTTCACAAGACCAAAGGCAAAGCCCCTTTCAATTGACCCTGTAGGCACCTCTGTGTCGTTTTTCGTCAGCAACAGGAAAGGAGTTGGCTGTGGCAGCTTCTAGGGTGAGCTTCCACTTCCCCATCCAGCCACCTGCAGACCCGAAGGTCTGTCATCCCGGACCCAGCAGGCCTGACCCCCCTTAGCTGGTGAGCCCAGATAAGGCGCTGGTTGAGACAGATGGTCACCGCCAGCCTTTAACACCCCGCTCCGTGATTTTGCCCAGGAACGCCGGGAGCCGTTCCCTTCTCTGTTTCCGAGAGAGGAGGCCTCGTATCTTCTGGCGCCTCTGGTTCTCCAACCGCTACCGTCCAGCGCTTGGGGATGTAACGCATCTGGCCTGGGAGACCAGCGCAATGCAAGGTGGGGGCCTATCCCCCTTGGGCTGCTAATCTCTCCTCACGTCACCCCCCACCTTCTCACAACCGTCGTCCTTGCAGATTGCTGGGCTTCGCTCTAGTGCCTTTCAGCACTAGCAGCACCGGTTCAGGACTCGTCCCCAGCAGCAGCAGCTCAGACTCTCGACATCCCGAACTACACAACGCTCGTTTGCCAGGTCCGCAAGACAACGATCCCAGGGCTCGTCGGGAACCCTCACGGCGGCGTTCCCAGCTAAACCAGCTGACGGCCATCTCCACCACGTGGAAGGGCTATGGAGACCGCCTCTCTGCTTCCTGGTTTCTTCTGCGATCCCACGTGGAGGGGAACAATCTGTGATTCAGTTTCCAGGCTTTGGGAGACCTTGCAGGAGGAGAGCTGTTAGTCCGCGTGGCCAAAAGCCAGGGAGGGCCTGGTAGCTCCCTCTCTGACTAGGACATTTGATTCAAAGGCAGAAGCTTTTGTGGCTGATGTAGGACTTAAACTGGGGAGTTGTTATGCAGATGCAGGCCACATGTGGGTCAGATCACCGGTACCTTATTAATTAATTATGGTAACGTGTTAAAAATCTACCGTGTTTGTTGAGACCTTGAAATTGCCTGACACCTTTTGATGGATGTAAGTTTAGCAGCCTCTTGCTCAATAGTGCTGTTAAAGTCCCATTTTTCCGGAAAAATCACTTTGAGGTCTGCCACAGTGTATCCTGGAAAGTTTAAATAATGGCATTATTTGTCCTTGTTTTGAGTCCTGACGTGAAACTTGTGTTGTGCAGAGAGTTGTGTTTGTTATGACTCTGCCACTGCCAGCTGGAGTTTCATGTTGGGAACAGCTGAATCTGCACGATGGGGGTGGGTTGATCTGGATGGTGGAAATGGCCAGGCTGGTCTGCAGACACAGCTCCCGAAAGGGACTCTCCACCGCCCGTCCGTGGGGGCTCGGTTCCTCCATTCGGCCCGGCTTGAGCGTCCTCCTGTCCCGGCAACAGCCTGGCAACGGCTCACAAATTCTCCTGGCTCCAAAGTAAATCAGAGCGCTTCACAGAAGAGGTGGCCACCGAGGTTAGTAGCTGATCAGTTGCTGGATGGGTGCTCTGGCACGGCAGAAGTGGGCATTCTCTCTCCTGGTGCATCCTTAAGATGCTCAGGTTATCTTGAATGTTAGGCTCTTGGAAAGAGTTCTTGAGGCCATCCAATCCAACTCTCCCCATTCAGTGCAAGATGCCAAATTAACACCCCCCGAGAGGACCATCCAATGTTTGCTTCTTAGCAAAGGGGAACCCAGCATCTCTCTCAGTTGTTAGTTTCATTGTAAACTGTTCTTCCCACTGCGATTCCCCCCCCCCCCCCAAACAATCATGATCTGTCTTCCTGGAATCTGAATTATTTCATACCCAGCAGGTCTGGAACGGGGGGAAATAATTTTTGGCCTTCTGTCCACCATCCTTTCAGGAATTCAAAGAGTTCCTTGCCTGGCTCCTTCAATTGTTCTTCAAAGGATTGACTTTCTAGTCCTCTGGTCGTTTTCATTACTCTTCGCAGAACTTGTTCCAGATTGTCTGAATTTTTCTTAACTTCTGGGTCTGGAAAAGAGGGGACGTTGCTAGATTGTTCCTTTTGGCTTTCTGGCTTGGACAGCTTCATTTTACAGAGCATGTTTCTTTTTTCTAACAGTATTCAGATGTAAGCCATGCACCAGGCTGGCGAGCCTCTTAGGCTGAGATGGTCTCTTCCCCGAACTTCATCAGGAAGCCGCACAGAAAACTGAATTTCTGTTTGCAGGGCTGTCCTGGCTGGAGTTCCAAGGAGGCGAGCAGGTCTGGGCACCACCTAAATTTTCTGGAGAGCTTTGCTTCTCCTTACATTCTGCTTCAACTTCCACTTGTCTGAGACACTTTACTTTGGAGAATTTTGGAATGGGAATGTTAGTATGTTAGACTTTGTTGGCAACTCATATTTAGACATGACAGCTGTGGTCTAGTGGTGAAGGCGCTGGAGGTAGAACAAGGAAACACAAGTTCTCGTCCTGCTTCAGCATGAAGCCAGCTGGGTGACTGGCCAGTCCCTCCCTCTGAGCCCTAGGAAGAAGGTGGCAAGGGCAGACCGCTTCTGAAAGCGTTGCCAAGAAAACTGCCTGCGCTCGTCCAGGGAGTTGCTAGGCGTGGCTCACTGATAAACATACACACAAGACAGAAGTTAGTATCAACAGCACAATCACCCTTTCCCATCAATTCCTAACCTTGGTGTCTCCTGCTGAGATGCAATGTGACAGAAAATGCAGGATGGAACATGGAAAAATGGGTAAGTGCAGTCACACCAGCCCCCCCATGATCCGATCCAAGGCCTGGCACAGGAGCCAGGAGACCTGGTACCCCCAGTCTGGAGTCCATCTTATTCATTGCAAAGTCCGATTCTCCTGTTTTAAAAAGGACTGCATTTACTGACACCTGGACGTCCAAAGAGAAATCGGTTTAAGGACCCCCTCTTGCATTGTTGGAACCACCGCAAGAGTAGAAAATGCTGGTTCTCTGAAAATAAGGGAGAGGCGGTTGCCATGTAGACCACCTGTAAAACATTCCTACTTTCTTGCACCTTTTCTTAAAAATTCACCAGACTCTCTACAGAGGCGAAACTTTTGGTAACCTTACGATTTCCCAGCAGGTTACACTGTGGGACTACCCTCTAGCGCCACAATGGCTGGGAATTCTCATCTAATTATATTTACAATCTAGTTTTATCTCTGATTACCCTCTTTGATCAACTACTGAATAAATCATTGGGCTAATGGGAAGCTACAAGACTGGTTTAATCATCAACTGGCTTGGAGGCCTCCTGAAATGCAAGTCCAGTCACTAATCACCACTACCATACTATGCAAACAAAGAGAATGGAGATATTAGCTATTTATTGTTCTCTCCTCTGCAGCAAGCATGTTGCACAGACCCTGGGAAAAGGGGACAGAGGTGCGTCACTGTGGGACATGCAGGTGGGCCTTTCACTTGGGGGCAGAAACAGCCCCACCACATCACAAGGAAACAAAGAGCAGGAGCAGAATTACTCAATTAAAGGCTACAGATGTTAGAAGACATACTTCCTTAAAAATTAGTAAGCTATTAATAGTTGTTGTTGTTGTTCAGTCGTTAAGTCGTGTCCGACTTTTCATGGCCCCATGAACCATATTGCACCAGGCCTTCCTGTCCTTCACTGCCTCCCTGAGTTTGCTCAGTTTCATGCTCATTGCTTCAGTGATGCCATCGAACCATCTCATCCTCTGCCGCCCTCTTCTCCTTTTGCCTTCCATCTTTCCCAGCATCAGGGGCTATTAATAGAGCATACGTTAAAAACCAAACCCCATTTGCCATGAGCACGTTGGGGGAGATGGAGTGAAACCTGTTCCTGAAACCTTTTTAAAGAGGCACCAGAAGGAAAAGAGGACTGGGCCTGGGATTAGAGAACGCCAGGATCCGGGATGGGAGAACATCAGGAAAGGGAGGCTTAACTGGGAAGTTGAAAAATGAAATCAAAGTTTATCGATTAGCCCTTAGGCCATATCAAAATTCAAAATTTCAAACACAAAGTGTTAATAAAACCCAATGTAACAACAAATTAGGTAAAATGGAAATAAAATACAATTAAGTATACAGGTAAATGAGAGTACAGATCATATTTCCGCGTCACCCCTACAATTTACCCCAATCAACCCTACATATGCAGATCTCAACTGTATTGTTTTACTCAGATACTGAGCTGTATTATATGTTATTTTCAAGTTCTGACCACACATAAGGTATGTTGTTTTAATATGTGGTTCCCAATGGGTCATTCGGTTAATGTATGATCCAAGGTACCGCTCTCTCTCCTTTTTATACAAATTACAGTCAAATAATGTACGTGCTAGGTCTTCTCTCTCTGATGCTCCACAGATACAAGTGCGTTCATTATAAGGGACGCAGCGGAACCTCCCATATCTAGCCATCGTATCAAGCTGGTCAGATCTCGCTCGGGTAAATGCCTCCTTAAGGTGTTTCGGCATTTGTATCTTTAAGTAGTTGGCAGTTGAAGAGTTTGTTTATATAGGCTCAGCCACTTCAAACTGCCAACCTTACTAAGGGTGGCTACGTCTTTCTGCGCATCTATGTCCGAGATTCCTTGAGCGGCCCTCTTTTGACTTGTTCTCCAGTTGCACCAGTGACTGGAAGACCACCGCTTCTTATACAATTTCCCAATTGTATAATCCAGGAGGCCCGTGATTGGGATTTTATTTGCTCTAGAAAACACAACTTTGGGAGTCTGCCAGTCTCCATTTCATTAATTTTGCACCAATAGTCATATGCTCTGGTTTTAGCCAGTGAATCGATTGTATGAATACCCAGTTCGGCCCTAACTGCAGCAGCAGAGGCCCTTTTGTCTGCGCCCAAAATACTTCTTAGGTGCTGGGGTCGTGTTTGTTATAATAGTGAGGTGGGATTTACGCCCCAAACTTCTGCTCCGTATAAGAGCATAGGGGTAACCTTAGCTCTGTATACTTTATGGGCTAGGGAGCCTGGATAACTCTGATTTTTTGATTTACGCAGTACATTTAAGCGTGTCTTTGCTCTGGGCGAGCTCCGTTGATGATGACAAACCCAAGATCCAGTCTCAGAGAAAGTTATGCCTAGGTAAGGCGTTAATTCGTTCGATTGGTTCACCATCTAATTGCCATCTGTGTCTGTGATGTCATTTTCCAAGCATGATAATTTTTTATTTTGATTCGTTAATGATTAAAGAGTTATCCTGACAATAGGAGCTAAGCCTTCTTAACAGCCTACGCAGTCCTACTTGCAAGCATGATAATAATATCATATCATTGGCGTAGAGCAGAATGTCGCAATAGGTATTTAGGACCGTAGGCACGTGTACCGTGGGATCTTTCATTAATCCTGGTAAGTCACTGATGTATATATTAAATAATAATGGTGCTAGCATGCACCCTGGTCTTACTCCTTTGTATGTGTTGATCCTATTTGTCATAGCTCCGTTAACCCCAAACCACACTCTCAAACAGGCCCTTGTACAGAGAGCTTTGCAAAGCCAGCAGTCCGGGTGGCATTTCAAGAGCTGCCAGTTTACTCCATAGTCCTTCTCTATTTACTGTGCCAAATGCTGCAGTGAGATCTATAAAAGCAGCAAACAAGCGTCTCCTTGTACAGACAAATTTGGCAGTCAGATGGTTCAAAACAAAGCAATTATCAACGGTAGATCGGCTTTGTCTGAAACCTGCTTGTTCTTCTACGAGAATGTGTTTTTCATCTACCCAGCATTCGACTCTATTCAGAAGGAACCGAGCATATATTTTAGCAACAATGTCAATTGAGCTAATGGGCCTGTAATTACTAGGGTCCTTTTTATTCCCTATATATATAGGGACGACTATTGCCATCTTCCACCCGGCTGGGATATGGTGGGTATTATTTGTGTGTGTGAAGAGACCTGCCAATAGTGGGCCCCACCAGGTGGGGAATTTCCTGAATAGTTCAGCTGGTAGGAAATCCTCACCAGGTGCTTTATGGCTTTGTAGACTTTCTATAATGGACCGGACCTCTTTTTCTGAGACTGGAGGCCGAGGGGGAAAGGCTTCAATAGGTGATAAATCACTGCTTAGGGGCTTTTCTCTGTAGGTTCTGTTAGAGCAAACACACACCAGTAAAAGTTCTCCCCGTCCTCAGTGGAGATTGGTATGTCAAATGCAAATCTCTGTTCCTTTAGGATTCCTGCTACAGAATGCCAGAATATAACCGAATTGTGTCTCTTTGCAGCCAACTCGAGTTCTAACCAAATTGAGGTGACATAACTTTTTTTCTTTAATTTTATACGTTTTTCATATTCTCTTCTTATAGTCAGCATCTCAGCTTGTGTATAAACAGTAGAACATCTCTGAGCAGATCTCACGGCTGCCTTCAATTTCTTTTTCATCAACTGGCATTCATTGTCAAACCAGGGAGATCTGGCTGCTTGAAAACCTTTGGCGGAAGATTTAATTATTAAATGTTTCTTCAGCGTATTACACAAGTTAGTAAATGCATTGGAAACTGACAGCCAGTCAGCGGTAGAGGACTGGATTGTCGTAGCCCAATTAGCAGCATTCTCTGCTTTGAGGCTATCTAAAATTGCCTTTGTATCAACTTTGGCCCATATTAGCCTTTTATTTTGACTCACCTCGATTATTGGCGATCCACCTGTCAGCCATGTTCTATGGTCTTAAATCTGAGTGACCCCATAATTTCACACACACTGGCTGATGGTCACTTTCACCTCCTGGATATACAATGACCCCTGAGAAGAGGTCAGCTTTGTTTCTTGATACACAGAAGAGATCTAACATGCCGCTTGAGTGGGCTGAGTGGTACGTATATGGGCATATGTAATTATTATCCTTACCTCCCAGGATTTGTAGATTACATTTAAGGATTAGGGAAACTAAATGCAAGCCAGCAATATTACTTTTGTTATCTCTTGATAACCACTGTGGGTGATTATCAAGAAATTCATTTGGAAATTCTTTCTTTTGCGCAAACTCATGAAGGGATGGTCCTAATTTGGCATTAAAATCTCCAAGTAATATAATTATAGCTTCAGAATACAATGTGGTTATTTCTTCTAATATTGTTTCTAGGCATGTCCAGTAATCAGGATTGTAGTGGGGGATGTGTTTGGGGGAATGGGTTAGGGACTAAATGGTCGTTATCTCTAGAAATGCTAAATTTGAAGAGCCTTCCGAATGGCAAAGTCGAATTTAGAAAGGAAACCCACTAGTTCACTGTCAGCCACTTCTTTCCAGCCAGCTATGTCCCAAGTCACAATTTGTACAGGTCTCCCAAGGACAGAATATTCTGGGTAGGGTGGCTGGCTAAGGACTGAGGGTACAGACAGTCAATTTGTTTCTGGAGCTGGGGCTGTATTATCAATACTTCCCATGTAAACACAATTATTATAAGGTTCAGCTTTCCTCATCATAGGTTGTTACTGTTGCTCTTCTCTATCTTGGGTGCCAGTATTCCAGATTTTGATCTGGTACTGGCGTTTCTGCCAACAGTAGAGGATTCAGTCCATCCCTCTCATTTTCTAGTTGCTGTACTTGAAAGTGACTGACATCAAGTTGGTGGCTCTTATCAGAAAATTGCTCCGATTCAGAATTTCCCATGATGGTGTTAACTTGTGATGATATGGAATGGCAAGATATAGATGAGCGCCCCTTTGCTGGGTGGAATCAGGATTGGGATCCACACTAGGTTCAACCGGATAGAGTGACTCTTGAGATTGCTCAATCTGATTCTCCGATGCCAGTGATATCAAGTCACCAGCTACAATTTCATCCTCTAAATGGTTAATTAGAACTTGTGCTGTAATATCTTGCTGAGTATCCTTTCCTTTGTGTTTTTGCTTTGGACACACTTTTTTTAATTGGCGATTTTGTGCTTTCAGAAACTGGGCTTAGTAGCATTTCCACAGAAGAGCAGCTAGAGGGGAGCAGGGTGTTAAGAGTTTCTGTCGCCTTAGTTCATGATTTCAACATTGATCTATTTCGATTTTGTTTAAAATCAGTTGTTGTTCCCCTGGGGGGAGGGTGGCAAACTGATGGATTAATTCTTCCTCATCATCCAAAAATTGTATCTTTCCATTAAATGGATCTGGGATCTCCTTTTCATTATCCTTATCTTGTTCTGTCCCTGTTAATAGAGGAGTTCTTTGCTTTACAGATAATGAACAGCTACATTTAGAGTTTTCAAGGTTCACATCACCCTCCCTCGCTGACTTGGCTCTCCACCCAGGCTTTAGCAGAGACAGAGTCTGGGTGTTATGAAGCACACGTATTGGCCAGATGTGATATTTCCTTAAGGAATTTTCAAACCTTAAAAGCATCGATGGTAAAATAATCTGACCAAAAGTAAACAATATTCTTTTACATCCGTGCCTACTAGGGAGCCAAGAGATCTCTCTTAGTTCGTTAGAATATACCCTACAATGTAAGAGTTGAGAAAGAGAATTCAATATTACTCACCTGTAATGCCACCTACCCCTATAGTGAGTGTGTGCGTGCCTGCGTGTAGTTGTATCGGCAACTTGGAGTAGAATCCTATGTCTCTGCAAAACCAGCCTCTCCTCCATGTCTTCTCTACCCAAGAGCCCCCTTGCCGCCCGTGCTGTCCATGAATTAGGGGTAAGATTTGGAGCATGGGAGTTACTGTTCACTGTCTTATCTAATTTAGAAATATAATTTCCCATTAGAGTCTTTAATTCGTCTATCTTTTTATTAGCTTCCAAGAGCTGATCAAATATAGCAAGGACTGTTTGCGCTGTTAAAAGGCAGTTCTAGGCAACCAAATCCAGGTCTCCTTAATGTTGCTCTTGATGTTATCCATATCCTCCCCTCTATCTCCTGTTAAATCCTCATTTTCAGTGGAAAGGCAATTGCCCATATCCCAGTCCAATGAGGAATAAGAATTATTAGTGGAGGTTACAAGGGGAGAAGAAAAAAGGAAAGTAATACAGTATCCATTGGCTGGAATAAATCCTTTATCTTTGGTTGCCTAAAAGTCCTCGCAATCTTATCTTGTTTAGGATTTCCTCTTGGCTGTGTCTCCAGTTTATGTCTCGTTTTGAACTTTCTTTTCAAGTTCTTTTTTGTTTTTGCTTCCTGATTTTGCATCTTTGGGTGGTATTCAGGGTTGTAGATCGTACTCTCGCTTCAACGGCAGGTGTCCGAAGCTAGTGGGTCCAGAGTCCAAGATCTAAAATCCTAATCCTAAATCTGAATTCCTAAAATTATTACTAATAAAAGAAACTAAAATTACTAAGATCACTAATTAATATTAGATAAAACAAACCGTCTTAAAACTATATATAAAAGGTAACTAAAATAGGAGGATTAGGAGCTCACTAAAAAAGCTGTCACTCGGTGGCCGTTTTGCTCTGCCCTTGGGAAGTTGGAAAAAAAAATCCCAGAAAATAATCGCTCGTGTATCGCTCGCCAGGAAAACTAATCAGAGTTCCACAAAGTCATCTGGAGTTGAGTTCCAAGGAGAATTTACCCTTTAAACACTGGCTGGCAGAGTTTGGTAGACAGATGTCGGCCACATCGTGTGAGACATACTCCCTAATGGCTTATTAGATGCACATATTAGAGAGAGAGAGACAGAAATACTCAGAGGGAGAGAGGCTGTCCCGTGGATTTCCACTGTGGGTCTGGCCGGCTGAAGAGGGAGGAACCGCAATCCTCACCTGCCCCCCATTTCTTGTTACCTTCCCCAATTAATTCCAGGCCCCCTTGCGTGTCTCCCCACAGGACACTGGAAGCCTCCTCCTCCCAAACCCAGCCGCTTTGCCAGATGACGTGCCTTATTTCTACAGAAAACAATTCACCCCTTGTAGAGGTTGTGAAATAGCATTTTCCCAGCCGTTAGCAGCACCTGTCCTCCCTTGTCCTTGATGTATGGTGTGGCCCAAGTTGAATACTATGACAACTGTGTCACAACAGGTCACGCAAGTACGACACCAGACCAAGCACAGCATGTTCTTTTCCAGCCTTTGTTACAGGAGCGGGAGCTCCTCCTTCAGATACAATAACTTCTTGGGAGTATTGCTAATGACAGGAATCCTACATTGCTAACGCGCCCTTGGCTATCTTTTGCTGCAGACCCTCCCCGCCCTTCCTCTCCTGCCAGAGCCATTTCAGTCCCAGCGGTTTTCTCAGCATGCCCCTGGGGGAGGCAAGCAGGGAGAACTCGCAGACTACCTCCACACTGGAAGCCTCCCTGGAAGCGGAGCTCACCTTGCCAGGATCGACTGAACCACCAAGCAACCAAGCCAGCCAGGCCCACGCAACGCTAACCCTCCTCAAACCCCAGCCGGGTTAAAATAAGCCCAGCTTAGCCTACTGCGCAAAGTCAGCCCCCAGGTCTTTAACTGAGCTGGCTAAGTGTGTTGGGCAGAGGGGGAATGCTGGCTAAAGAACGGGAAGATGGGGTTCAAGTTCTCCTAGTCAACCAGCCCCCTCCATCCTGGGCAACAGGAAGCCAGCCAGGTGCCTCTGGAGCTTTGCTGCCTCCCCCCCACCTTTCCTGAAGCTGCAGGGAGCAGGCAAGGAAGCCACCAGGGTCCTGCCAGAACCAACCCTGAGGGCTCCCTGGGGCAGGGACCCCCTCAGCCCCATCCTGGCCTGCTGCAGCAGCTGCCGACCAGGACTGGACCGAAGCGCATAAAGTTCCTTCCCACGTCTATGCTCTCTCCCACAACACAGCACGTGCCAAACATGTGATGCGCGTCCACTGTTGCTCCCTTCTGAGGGCTCACACTGTTGGAAGCAAACGGCTCGTACACGTTCCTCTTTCAGCCAGGAGCAGCGCCTCTTCCCATAAACGCCCCTTTCACAAAGGGGGCCCTTTGGCCCTGAACTGGGGCAAACAGAGATTGTAGAATGAGGTCTCTTCAAAGGAGCCAAGCCCCCGCCAGGAGACCCACCCCTTCGCCTGAGCTTCCTGCTGGCTGAGCGAGCTTGCTCTGCCGTAGTGGTGCGGATCCAGAACAAGCAGGTGGTGTCCCTCGGGGCCAGAACAGACCCCCAACAACCCTTTGGAGGCATGGTCCCGGCCTCCTCCCATCATCACGGGCCCCCCACCTCCCTGAAAGTGGGCATACAACGTCTCCAGCTCCTGTTCCAGATCTCGTCCGTTGCGGATGTGGACCAGTTTGCCCGGCACAGCATAGAAAGAGTCCATACACAGAGCTGCTTCCACAGTGCCGATCCAGTCCTGTGAGCCTGCGAACGAAGGGGGCTTGTCCCGCATCTTCACCAGGGAATCCTGGATCTCCCTCAGGGACGGGACCGGGCGGTGAGCAGCTTCTCCTCCACCGGCTGCCACCAGCCAGGAGCACATCATCTGCAGGGTACGGTAGCCGCAGCCCCACCCACGGTCGTCCACACCGTCGCAGCCATAGTGGTAGTACCGGTAGGGGCCGGAGACGAGAGCCAGACGATGCGGGCGGCCGGGAGGGGGAAGCCCCAGGTGGACGGCGGACAGCAAAGCCATGTCTGAGGCTGGACGGCCTGCAACCGGACAAGAGCAGGCGTGTGAGAAAGGCTGCTGGGCAGGGGGGCGCCTGCTGTGTCTCCCGGGTCAGACGCTTCACCTGGGAGCTGAATTTACCCGTTTTCTCGCTTCGGGCAGCGAGAAACCCGAAAGCCCGGGCCAGAATTTAGCCGAGCTACGCATTCTGGGCAACGCAGCCTCTGGGGATGCGCGAACCCAGCGACAGCAATGCAAAGCATTTAGCGCCAAGACCTCCCTCAGGCCATTCGCCTCGGCGCTCCCAGTGCAGTATTTACCCACCCATTTTGCCACTCACACCCCATGTTATCTTCAGGAGGGGAGCCCATGAGGGGGTCAAAAAAGTCAAGATGGCACAGCTGACGCATGTCAGAAGGGGGCAGGGCTTCAGTTGCACAGTCGCGGCTGCTACCTTAATGTCTTTGACCCCCCCATGGATGTTTTTCTTCTGTAAATAAATACGCTGCCCGCACAGACTTTCTCCTCAGCGGCCTCGCGAGCCGGCCCGGGAAGGAAGCGGCCCTGGGATTCCGACCCGGCGCTCGGCCGAGGGGCCCTGGAGCTTGGCAGGCCGGGCCTTTGGGCCCACGTCCTTGCCCACTTTTGTGGGGGCAGGCGGGCTCATCGGCTGCGCTTCAGGCGGTGCGGGCGAGGCAGCCGCTTCCCCGCACCGAGGGCGTCCTCACGCGGCCAAACGGCCGACTGCCGCCCCCGGCGTGAGGGCCGGGCCTGGGGCTGAAGCGCCGCTCCCGCCCAGACGCCCGGACTGCCCTCCCGCCCCCGGCCGGCGGCCCGGGAGGATGCGAGCGGGAGGCGGGGTCCCGGCGAGGTGGGGCGCTCGCCCGCGCTCCGCAGACCGGGCCGCGTCGCGCCGCGCGGACTCACCCGGCGAGCCCACCTGCAGGCCGGAAGCGCCGGGCGGCCGCGCTCCTAGAGCGCCCAGCCTTCCGGGCTCTCACGGACCATAGAGAAAAGCGAGGGGAAACCGGCCAGGCTCCTTCCGGCCGCCTCCGGAAGTGAGCGGCGGCCATCTTGGGGAAGGCCACCCAAAGGGCGCGCGCCTCCCCGTGAGGAGCACCCGCGCGCCGGATGCCCGAGAATCGCCCTCGCGCTCGGAGCTGGCGCGGCGACAGGCGGACTCTCGCGGGCGGGGCGGGCCGCTCTATCTCTTGCGCCCCTGCGGTAAAAGCCGTCTCGCGGAGGTCCTGGAGTTACGAAAGCGGAGAGTGACGCTCCAGCCACGTGACGGCGGAGCTTCTGGGCTCCTCCTGGCTTCCGTTTCAGCCATCGAGCCCCGCCTTTCCCTCTCCAGATATTTAAGACTTCAGGTCCCATAAGTCCCAGCCAGTGCCCCCTTCCAGCTCCGCCCGTGCTCGGTCTACATCCACACATCGCGCTACGGCAGTGTTTTTCAACTTGGGCCCCTTTAAGACGGGTGGCCTTGCTGGCTGGGGAATTCTGGGAGTTGAAGTCCGCCCACCTTACCGGGCCAGGCTTGGACGCCGCCGCTCTAAGCCGACGAGAAGGCCCGCTCGGCGTCCGCCCCGACCGCGGAGGGGCCCGGGCGGGGTCCCCGTCGCCCCCCGCTCCGCCCCTTCTCGCCTCCCGTTCCGCGCCGGGAGGCCGCGTCGTGTGAGCGGGCAGCGGAGCCGGCGGCCGCGGGAGAGCAGCTGCCGCAAGCAGGGCCCGGGTCTGCGCGCGGGCGCCCCGCGAGGGTCCTCCGGCGCGCCGCCTCGCCCGGAACCTGGGCTGGGGCGCAGCCAAGGCGCCCCTCGCCCTCCCGCTCCGGACCCGCCGCCTCCCCGGCGCGCAGAGCAGCGCTTCGCCGCCGCGCTGGAAACGCGCAGAACTGTTCCGGGGGGGCACCCAGGGCGCCATAAACAGCTGCGCCGACCCCCCCCCAAGCTCAGCAGGCGCACAGCGCTGGGGCGAGGCCACGCAAGCCGCTTCCACGTTGCTCCGGAGCAGCGGCGGCGGACCCCCCCCCCCTCCCTCCAGCTTCGAGGGAGCCGCTGCGCTCAGCTGTCTTCGCCCGAGGGCAGCAAGCGAACTTCCCCTCGCAGCTCCGCACCGGAAAGGCAGACACGCGGCTCGGCTCCTGCAAGTTTCACTTTTATTGCCCGTGTTTATTCAAAAGTAGAAGCTGCTCGCCCTGCCCTGCCCTCTCCCGCCCGCCCCATTAGGGCTGACCGTCCCCTGACCGCCCCTCACTCCTCTTTCGAATCCCACCCCCGGTTTTCCCAGGGGCTCCATGGCTTTAGAGGCAGAATCAGGGCAACTTAATCGGAAGCCAGTTCGTGGTTAGTAGAAGCATCTTTTGGAGGAGAGCAGTAAAATTCCTCTTTTTGCGATTGCTTGTCGTTTATAATCAGCGATGCTAATGGCACTGGTGAAGAGACCCTCCCGAGGGCCGGGAAACGGGTGAAGGAGCTTCTCTCCCCCCAACAGATAATCCTAAGGAATGACTTCAGGTGGGGCAGGGGAGAACTGGACTGCAAAGAAGGCCCCCGAGCGGCCTGTCCCGGAGAAGGAGGCGCGGTTGAAAAGGAAGTTTATCCTGGAAGGAGGCCTACTCCCGAAGAACCATGGCGGGTCACGCTTCCACTCCGTTTGGAGCATTTTTGGTAAAGGCATCTAAAAGGGCTTGTTTCAACCATTTCGAGCACAAAACCGGGCTTGAGAGCAGGCTGTCCTGGGCTTGAAACACCTCCACAATGCTCAGACCACCCATTTCAAACTCAAATTGGGAGCTTCACAAAACGTTCACGATCAAAATGGTTCACAAACTGAATACACTCCAAAATGGTTCTTGGTACGCTGGACTGCAAACCCTGCCGCTCTTGCCCACACGGTTAACTGCCACCAAACTGGCCCGTGATGCTGGAGGCTTGGGGGGTGCCAGGCTTGGTAACGCCGGCGCAGAGTCTTGGTTGAGGTTAGGATCGCCTTGTAGTCCAAAGGCGCAGAGAGAGGGGCCTGTCCCAGATGTTTCTTTTGCCCAAAGTCAATGCCCGTTTCCTTTCAGCAAGGAACCCATCCTCTGCCTTTTGCCCAAGGAAACGCACAAAAATATTTCTGGCTCCGGGAACCCAGGGGAGAGCTCAGAAGAAGGCCCCATGTCTCCAGGTGCACGGGAAGAGGTCCCAGAGAAGCCAGCTGAGAGACCCTTGCTTCCTCCAGTCCCATCAAGACACTCGCATGAAAGTTGTCCCCAAATGGAAGACACTCCTGTCCTGAAGTACAAAGCAGCAGCAGTCCCTGATCTTCCCCTCCCGTTACAGCAACTCTTCTTAGCTGCCCCAAATTTATTCTTCTCCCCCCATGTTCTGAAGGCTCTTCAGCAAAGCCACACTCAGCACGACCTCCTTATTTCTTCCCCACTCCAGAGACAAGGCACGTTTTTGTTCTTTGATGACCCGGGCTTTAGGGCCCACTGCTGGCCACTTACAGCTCAGTACAGGTGACGGGGGTCAGCCCGTGGATCAGCAAGGTTGGCCCCAGGCCAGTGGTTAGAATCTCCAGCTGTTCCAAGTAGCGCTCGTATTGAGAGGTGTCCGCAGGAGGCCGTGGCAGGTAGAGGAACCGCACAGCTGTCTGCCCACCTTGCTTCAGCAGTAGATCGTTGACCGAAGCCAAATACTCGTCTGTCACACAGAAAGTGGCTGCGTTCAAGAAAGTTTCCCCCGAGAGCTTCTCCGTATTGGGAGGACAAGGTGGGCCTTGAACCTCAGAAGTGCTTGACCTCCCAGTCCCCACGTGCTGGTGGTGGCCATGGAAGGTGACCACTTGGTCCCAGGTCACAATCTTGATGGTGGCCTTAATCCGCAACTTGGTCAGCAACTCCCGCAATTTCTCCTCCTTGCTGACCCAGCCCACATCACCCGACTCCACACAGAGGAAGATACGCAGCCGGGCACCTTTCCAGGAGTTGACCATGGTGAGGATGCAGGCCATCTGGAGGAGAAAGAGGCTGCAGATGTCCACATAGGTTGGCGTGTTCGGGCGCAAGAGGTTGAGGGGCCAGACATCGATGTAGCGGCCTTCAAGACGCTTCTTGGAAGCAGAGGATGATAGCAGGTCCTTCTCCAGAAGATGGAAGTAGCGGGCCAGGCACACGTTCTTATGCATCTTCACCGCATCCGAGATAATGGCCACGTACTCAGCTGGTTTCACAGCCCGCTGGTTTGCTGTGACCCGCACTGGTGGGAAGTGGGCTTGGAGCGCTGCCAAGTCCACCCCAAACTCGTCATTCTCCCGGGCTTGGCTGAAGGCTGGGTCCTGCAGGAAGTAATCTTCAGGGACGCAGTCATCATAGAAGCCCAGGACGAGCGTATTGGGCTTCATCCCCCCTGCGCGGACAAGAAAGCGCACAAATCATGTCAACCCCTGGGGGAGTAAATGGTCTCACCAGGTTCGAAAGGGAGAGAAAACCTGGGTTCCCCCACTGCACTAACCCAGGCATGGCACAGCACATCGACCATGGTTTATAATCCAGGGCCCCAAGGAAACACAGCCAATATTTTGTTCTATTAAACAAGGAAAGCTTGGCTTAGTGTGGTAGACGGCTCCAGTCAGAAAGACAAGAATGCTTCCACCACATCAGCTACGAATGTCCCCCCCTTATTATTGAGCAACCCTTAATTTCCCCCCTTTCCTCCTTCCAGAGGCCCTGAATGTGGCTACCAAGCGAAGGAAAGGGACTTGGGCCCGGGAGGCCTAGTCCGGTTTGGTTCCCCAACACATCTGGCTCATCTGTTGATGGGAAGGAGCAGGGCTGCCTGGGGGAGGGCGTGGGGCTGTGTGTGGCCCCTGGGCCCATTAGTGCATTTCTTTCTTGGCGTGCCCTCCATTCCCAGGGGCTCTGTGGGGCAAACAAGGTCAACCTCAAATCAGAGTACTAACTCCCAAACTCCAGGGACATATAACAAAATTTAAAAAATGTAAAACTCTTTACTCCCCAATACATCTGGAGCTCACCCTCCCAGCACAACCCCCACCCCCCGCCTCACCTAAGCCAGTGATCCGGAGCAGGTGCTGGGTTCCCTGCCGGACCGACGGAGACAACGTCAGATCCACAAAAGCCTTGATGTTGAGCTTATCCACCAGACTGAGCCAGAAGTTGTAGTGAGCCTGGATGGGATCTGAGGGCATCGTATCTGCAGGAGGAGCAGCAAAGGCTGAGCAGGCCATTGCCAAGACCCGCTGGGAGGGCAGGTATCTAGGCCAAGGGGACAAAAAGGGCTCTGGGGGCAGCCCCCAAGCTGCGCCAGACACCTGCCCCTGGCGGTAGGTCTTTCTGAACCCCGCCGAACACATCCAGGACACGTGGTGTCCCATGGAAGAGGAGCACCCAGGAGTAGGCAGGCCATCCGTGCTCCTGTCCAGGTCCCCTACCCAGGTCCCCGATCTCCACGTGCCCCAGGACAAAGAGGCCTCCTTTCTTCAAATGGTTGATGAACCTCATCAGCTGGGATCCACCCCGCGGGTTGGCCACCATGAGTAAGATCTGTGGCCGCCAGAACTTGACATGATCCTTCCGGATGTCGAGCAGCAACAGGTACTTCCGGACCTTTGGGGGAGGAAGAAGAGGGGAAGACATCCAGGCTGGAAAGAGCCTCCCGTGAGCCCCACAGGCGACATTTTCCCTTCGCCTTCAGCTTTGGCCGTACATGCTGCGTTCTTCTCCACTTGGTCACCAAAGTAGATCTTGTTCTGCTTTTACAATGCCTGCTTTGCTCCCACCTTCTGCATGACATGCCTCAACCATTAACCACGAGGCCCCCTTGATGCCCCCAATTCCCCAACCTGCATGGATCTGCGTGGCCCCTTCCTCAAAGCAGACTCACCTTCCTGCTCAGCCGGCCTCACCCAGCAGCAGAGCGGTGCTGTCAATATCTCCAGCCCTGAAAGGAGCCACTCGCAGGGACGAGGCAGACCCTCCCTCGCTGCCGTTGGAGCAGGCCCCCCATGTCTTATGCCCCCTTGGGAGAGGTGAAGCTGGCACCTAGCATCCCCAGCCTGGGGCTCCTCCTCAACGGAGGGTCAGCCCCCCACCTGCATCGTACCTGGTGGAAGATGAGTGCCTGGCTGATGTAGCCCCAGGAAGAAGCAGCTGAACGCAGGTGGATGAAGCCCAGGAGAAGCAGCATGAGCCCCAAGCTTCCAGAGGCGCCCGCCGGGCTGATCAGGAACATCATCACCAAGCAGGAGACGATGCCAAGGAGACATGTGTGCCAGGAGAAGAGCTGGAAGGTGGGGCTGCAGAGCCAAGGGAGGGCATTTGGCTGGCAAGGTCCCTTCCACCCCATCCCTTCTAGGATTCAGGGGGCGAAGGGCACAGCTGAACCTGCAGGCCCCTGCGAAGAGGCCCTGGCGTGCCTGTCACCCTGAGGCAGGGAGTCTCCCTCTCAGGTAGCTTCACCCACCGGAAGTTGGGAGCGGAGGCCCACTCGAGTGCCAGGCAGGCCAGGTCCACGGCGGCGTAGGCGACCAGGTAGAAGACGGTGACGATGCCAGCAATGGTGTTGAGCTTCCCGACCAGGAGCACCAGCTGGGGAAGAAAGAACTCCTTACAAGGGCCGGGAAAAGCCGCCCCAGCTTCTCCCCAGCCCCTCCGGCCAGCAGGCGGGTCCCTGTGCAAGCCCGGCTTCCATCCTCAGCCCTTCGCAGCTTTGCCCTGGCCCTGGCTCTCAGGACTCTCTCTGGCCCGACTGCCCACTTAGGGCCAGAAGGGGACAAGCCATTTGGCGAAAGAACGGGACAAGCAACGAATGATATTTTGCCCTTGCAAGCCTGCATAATTAGAGTCTCTTCTGCCTCATTCTTCTCTGAGGTCCCCAGGGTCGCCAGTATAGGCTGGGGGCTGAGGGAGGAGACCCTACCTGCGCGAGTCCCCAGGTGTACAGGACGGCCCCCCAGGGGTTGCCTCCCTTGGAAACAATCTTGGCTGGAGCCAGGACAGCCCCTGCAGCGAGAGAGAAGCAGTGGCTAGATGGAGCCCCCGGCAGGCCGCGGGGAGGGTCTGCCAAGGGGGCTTTGAGGGGTCACTCACCAAACAGGTCGTCCTTGGCCAGGGCGTGAAGGATGCGGGAAGCGCCAATGAGGTTGCTCATGGAAGCCGAAAGGGAGGCGGAGTAGATGCCCATCAGCACGAAGGGCGGCCAGACGTTGATGGCCCGGAAGAAGCCGTAGTCGCCTTTCAGCAGGGCTCTGTGGGCGGGCCAGACAGGGGCTTCGGCTTCTCCCCTGCCAGAAACCCTCCCCTTGACGAGCCCCGCCCAGATGCACTGCCCCACCCCTTCACGGCACTGTTAGCCTGCCCCCTTCCCCCGTGCTTTGGGCGACCCAAGAGCCAGCCTTGGGTCCGGGCCCCCGGGTCTGCAGCTGAGCCGAGAGCGGAAAAGGCGGCTCCTTGCGCCAGTCCTCTGGCTTGCAAGCCTGCCACAGGTCGCTCTCCAGGTCCCCTGAGGCCACTCACCTCTCACAGGTGAAGCTGGTCATGAAGAACAGGAAGAAGTAGATGACGAACGTGTACAGGACGGCCACAATGGTCCCCTTGGGGATGGAGGCACTGGCATTCTTCAGCTCCCCTTGGAGGAAAGAATCGAAAAGGCTATGATCCCCTCCCCAGCCTCCCCGAGGAAGCCCTCTGAGGACCTCAAGCCCCCCAGGGCCCTGAGCCCCTCACCTGACATGTTGGAGCCGGCCATGATGCCCGTGCAACCGTTAAACATGACGGCAAAGACGGTGGCGAAAGACATCATGTTGTTGGTGGTGTAGTCCCGCGAGTACATGGCTGCAGGGGGAGAAGCCACGCCATCACAGGGGGCGCAGGAGACGGCTACCTCCAACCCCCCGGCTGCCTACGGCCCTCCTTTCCTCCACCTACGCCCCTGCCTACCTCCTTGCGGCTCCCCATCTTGGCCAAGGACAGCCCAGCCCTCCGGAGGGAACTGGGCACCTCCTGCCCAGCTGCTGTGGATCCCTCGCCCCTCACCCAGAAATGCCAGGGCTGAAAGCGGGCACTCAGCAGCCTCCCTGGGGCAGAGAGGTCGGACCCGTCACCCCCCTCCCCCAGCCTGGCGGAAGCGGTCCCGGCTTTCCCTACCGTACAGGTTGTCCCTGAGGGTGGAGACGTTGAAGCCGGTGAAGGAGGCGTTGAAGCTCTGGTTGCTGTTGTGAGAGATCACGATCTCCCGAGGGGAGACAGTGAAGAAGCTGACGAAGATGGTAACGAGGACCAGATTGACCAAGAGGAAGATGAAGAAGGCAGCCCTGGAGTAAATCTGGGCCCCCACCAGGCACACCAGGAGGCAGAGCAGCAGCACCAGGGAGCTGTAGAGGAAGCTGTACAGGTAGCCCTGCGGGAGGGTCTTGGCGCCAGGCGGCTCTGATCCATCTGGGCAGGAGGAGGAGAAAGGGGTGCTAGGCAGGGACGTGCTCTCATGCCCGGCGCAGAGCTGGCCGGCTGGCCTGCCCTCACCCTCTGCCCAGCCCTGGGAGTCTGGCTTCTCCCAAAGGGGCTTGGGGCCCACCTGCTCCAAAGACATCCAGGATGGCTTCTACCAGCCCAAGGACGTAGACGCCGCAGGCGCAGACGTTGGCCAAGTAGAACATGAGGCCAATGCTTCCCCCAAATTCGGGGCCCAGAGTCCGGCTGATCATGACTTGGGGGGGAGGGCAGTTAAGGCAAAGTTTCCATGAAAAAGAAAGGAGACCCCCTCAGAAAGAGACAAATGGCCATCTGCAGAAGCAGGGTTGGAGACTCCTGAGGCCATGGAGTCTCTCCCTTGTGCTGGCCTTTTGGGGGCCTGGGTGGGGCCCCTGGGCAGCCCCCCATCCTCACCCTCTGCCTGCAGGTTGCTCAGGCAGCAATAAGGGACTTTAAAAGGGGCTTTGAAGGAGCTGAGAGGCGCTTTGAATCCTCAGGTGAGATGCCCAAGTCCCACATCAGAGGTGGGCTGGGGGCACAGCCCGGGCTGGGCTTGTCCCCCTTCTCCCAAAGGAGCAAGAATCCCAGGGGCCCCGTCTCCTCCTCCAAAGCTCAGCTGCTCCATGGTCTGGGGGAGCAGGAGGCACATTCTGTAACTCAGGCCGGGATTGGGACGTGCCAGCACCGGAAGAGCGAAGCAGGGTTGCACCTGGCTGGTACTTGGACGGGAGACAGCCGCAAATCCCAGGACTGCAGGCTAAGCGGGAAGGAAGGTAGTGGCCAGACACTCCTGCGTCGCTGCCAGGAAACGGCCAGTCTGCCGCCACGAAGCCACCCGGAGTCAAGACTTGGTGGCCGCTTTCTAGGCCAAGCAGCGCGGCTGCCTGGCCTCTGACTGGGCCCTTCCAGCTGGCCCCGGGCCCAAAGGATACAGTACGCCCCACCGGCCTGGACAGCTCCGTTGGTGGAGATGGCACAGACGGAGAGGACCGTCAGGGAGATGATCAGATAGGCCACCACCAGCATCAGGAGGGACTGCAGGAAGCCGGCGTGGCCCACCACGAAGCCTGCAAAGAGCGAGCCGGTCGGGGAGGGGAGGGGCGGGGCGCTCTGGGCTCCCCCACCACCCCCGCTGGCCCTGAGCGCAGTTTTTCTCGGCGGAACAGCCGGAGCTCGGCCAAGCCGCCCTGGCGAACCTGCCCCCGCCCCGCCCCGCCCCGCCCCGCCGGAGCGGCTCAGCGGCCAGCAGTCCCCAAGGCAGCCCCCCCAGCCCGCGAAGCGCCGCCGGGCCGGGGGCTGCCGGCGCCCGGAGGGAGGGGAGGGGAGGGGCGAGCGAGCGAGCGAGCGGCGGCAGGGAGACGCACCGACGCGCATGAAGACCACGATGCTGAACATGGAGAGGACGGTGGGCACGACGACCCCGAAGAAGGTGGAGAGCTGCCGGGCCGGGTCCGGGGGGCTGCTCCCGGAGGCCGCGCCCACCACCAGGGGCGCCTCTTCCTGGGCGGCCCCCGCCATCTCTCCGTCGCCCGGCGCCCGAAAGAGGCGGTCGCTGAGCAGAGGGGAGCTCTCGCTGGACATGGCCCGCGGGCGCCTTACCTGCGGAGAGCGGCGGGCGATGAGAGGCTGCCGCGGCCCCCGCCCCGCCCCGCCCCCCCCGCCCAGAGGCCACCCGGCGCGGGAGGCGGGAGGCGACTTCCGGGCGGAGGGCTCTCTCGAGGCGCCCTGCGGGGCCGCGCGGCTCCCCGGCGGAGCTTCCGCGTTCGGCGGAGCGGCAGCCAGGGGCCCCTTCCAGCCCAGCCGCCCCGCGTCGTCGGCTGGGGCGGCCGGCCGGCCGGCCGGGGCATCCAAGTGGGAGCCTCCTCCTCCGAGCTGCTCCGCCGGGCAGAGCGCGGCCCTCGGCGGGCGCGCGGGTACCGGGGGCAGCCCCCCGCTCGGGGAGGGGAGGGGAGCCTCGCCCCGGCCGCGCAGAGGGGGGCCGGCGCAGCTGCGGGTGCCGCCGCCGGCGGGGCTGAGCGGGGCGACGGCGGAGCAGCTGAGCGCCCGACCGGCGGGGGGCTCCCGAAAGCCGAGCGGGAGGCGCCAGGCCGACCCTCCCCCCCGGCCCCGGAGACCGGCTCCGCCAGCCCCGCCGCGGCGCGGCTCCTCCGCCGACCCCAGCCCCGCACCGACCTGGCTGTCCGCGGCGCTGCGGCTCCGGGGCGGCGGTCACGGGCTCTGCATGTGACCGGCCCGGCCGGGCCCTCGCCGCCGGGATGCATCCTCGCCGTGAGCTCAGATCCTGCCGGGCGGGGGCGGGGGGGCGGCGCCAGAGCCAGAGGGGCGGGCGGGGGGCGGGCCGGCCGGCCGGCGGCTCCGCGGGCGTCTTCCGCAGCGCGCGCGCCAGCCGCCGTCCGCCCGGGAGCCTCCGGGCCGCCTTTCCGCGCCCCTTCCCTCTGGCCGGGCTCCGCAACGGGGCTCCCGTGGCCGAGCCGCCCTTCCCCCCGCGCCAGCCCGTGCCGCCCTCCTGCTCTCGGGCGGCCGCAGCCCCGGGGGCGCCCCCGCTTTCCTTCTCCCCGGCCGCCGTGGACCTTCCCAGCAGGCCGGAAGGGGGGACGGGACCCCCTGCGCTCCACACACGTGACTGCTGGCAAGGAGGGGGGGGTGCAGTACTCCCCGCCCCCCAAATCGCAGGGAGCTCTTTTCTTGATTTTGCCGAACTTTTGGTCGCCCGGTGGCCAAAGCTCTCTGGGTGGTTCAGCATGAAAGACGCTAAAGGCACAATTTGAGTCAGAGCCCGTTCAGCTGAGCCCGGGAGACGCACCCTGCGGACACCCGGAACTGCAAGGTGGCGGTTCCAACTCTAAAGCAATACAAGTGAAAATACAGCGAAAAGCCAACGGAGGCTTGGCGGGGGGGCGGGGGGGCGGGGGGGGCAGGGCAGCAAGGGCTGGCGTTGACAGATGGGGTGTGCTCAGCTGCCCGGCTTCCTCGCCGAGGGGGCCTCGCAGCCCTGAACCCTCTTCCCACCGGCAGCCCAGGGGTGGCAAGGTTTGGCCTGGCCCAGGCAGCACGGCCCCCTTTGGCCTCCTCTCGCTCCCTTCTATCGCTGGCTGTGAAAACCACACCACCACACGTGCCCAATTGCTGCACAGATAAGAGACCGAGATAACCCCGGCCCTTTGCCGCCACAGGGCTGGCTGGATCTGGAGCCGTCGAGGCGAGTCAGTGGAGACTTCGTGTGGGGAGTGAGTCCGGCTCCTTTTTCAGGCATTTGGCAAACGCGGTTGTGGAGAGGCAGGGAAGCTCTGGGGTCAGGCCCGACTGGCTCACAGCCCTGCGCGTGGCCAGAGCCCCTGCAATCCAGCTGGGGGGCTGCAAAGCCACAAGCGCCTCCAAACTCTGCCAGGCCTTGTGGGGCAGAGGGGAGCGGGGAGGCCCATCATGTTTCTTAATCTCCGGCCATAATGGCCCCATTGAGGCTGGTCCTTTGCAAAACACTTGCCAGCTGATAACAGAGACAGAGGTAAACTGATGCAAACATGGAGTGTGATAAAACGCTTTGTCCCTCCTGGAGCCTTGGGGGAGGCCTTCACTGCCCTCTGGAATTCCCAGACACCACCTCCCCCATCAGGCTGGGCTCCATTCATCCTCCTGCCTGGATGCTTTGCCCTGTGGGGAGTGGGGCAGAGGCGGCTGGCAGCGGAGGCCTCTGGAAGACAAGGAGAGAACTCTGGCAGGTTGGCTACCCCCACGGAGCTGGCAACATCTGGACCACTGTTTAGCAGCTTAGCAGCTGTTCAACGTCAGGCAACTCCCTGGAAGAAAGGAACAAGGAGGCCGAAGGGGTAAACCCAAATCCACAGAGGCAAAGGTTCTAAATCAGAAATTATTTCATTTCATTTCATTTTATTTTATTTCTATAGCCGCCCTTCTTAACAAGTGACTCTCCAGTTGATTCCAGTGTGGTCAGACTCCTGCACGAGTACACCATGCAGTTCTGGTCATCCCAGTTTAAGAAGAATTTGGAGGAACCTGGAATGTGACAAAACAGGTTCAGAGAAGGGCTAGAAGAAGAATCAGGGCCTGGGAACAGGCCTCCAGAGAAACGTTGACGTGTGGGGGGGGGGGTTGAGAGAGGGAGCAGGAAGGTCTTCTTAGGAAAGGTCACAGAGAAGAAGGTCCAAACTTTTTCTCCCTCGTTCTGGAGCACAAGGCACAGAATGACGGATTTAAGTTTCAGATGGAACTGCTTTGCTGCCGGTGGGCTGCGGCCAAGCCAGAGGTGCTGAGCAGCAGCGAGCCGACTCACCACTTGAGTTAGATCCTGGAGACAGAGTCCGACTCTGCGGCCAGCCAAATCTCTCACCCTCTTGGATGGCCGGCCATCCCAACCCTTCCCTGAAGCTCGATTGAACCTCCTCCTTCCTGCTCTGATGGAAGGCGGGTGCCTAGGAGGGGCAAAACAGTGGGAGGTGTCTTGCTCTACTGTGAGCTCTGCAGGGCTTTCTTCTCACGCCCCTCCTGACCACCCCTTTGCAAAGTCCTGGAAGGGCCCCTTCCAAACCCAAGATTCTAGGAGGGTCCTCCCTCGCCAGGCCGGGGAAAGGGAGAAGTCATTGTCTCCTTCGCTGAGCGGTTCTGCAAACTGGCCGATTCACGTGCTACTGTACGATGAATCTAAAGTGGGGTTTCTCAACCTTGGCAGTACATGCTGGCTGGGGAATTCTGGGAGTTGCAGGCTACTCATCTTAAAGTTGCCAGAGTTGAAAACCACTGATCTAAACAGGCAGCAAATCTGGAACCAGATCGATACGTGGAGGAATGACTTGGATGTCAAGGGAAGGTTCTGTGAAGCTGCAAAGTGGTCTTCAGAAAGCTCCCCCCTGCGTGGACTGATCTGTGTCCAGGCTGGTGGTGGGAGCAGAGGCCCCGGGGGCTTTTGCAACACTTCCTGCTGAGGCAGGCGGATAGCAAAGCTCTTTCTCATGGGGTCTTTTCTGGAGCCTCTCCCTAAGAGGGGAGCTCTGGGAAGCCCCAAGGACAGTGGGATGGCAGATCTCCAGATTGCCACTTTGAAGGTTGGGGAGGAGGGAACCCATCTGAACATCTGGCCACCCTGAATGGCCAACCTTTGGCCAGATATTTTGGGCTGTCTCCCTCTTCCTGAAAGGAAACAGGCACAAGCTGTGACAGGGAAAACTGGAGCAAATCCAGGCTGACTCCCTGTGGGTCAGGCTGGCCGGGCCGAGAGGCAGCTGATGTGAACAAGGCAGCAGGTGTTCTGGGGCAGCCTCGCGTGAGTCCCCTGCCCCTTTCTCACCTGGAGCAAACAAGCCAGTTGCTGACTCCGCCTCCCGCCCCTTCTTACACTGAGGGAAACAGAGTCAAGTCACCATCAAGCGAGGGATGCGAGGGGCCTGAAGCTCCCTGCTGGAAGCTCCGTCCTGCTGTAAACCCGGAGGTCCAAGCTCCGATGAGCATGCTGGGAATTCTTTGGCCAGGCTTGCTGGAATGTGGGAATTGGGTCCCAGCCGGGCTGGAGGAGGCTGCTCGATCAATGGGCTGATCGAGTTCTTATGGGGTGCGCCCCTGGCGGAGGCGGCTGGCGGTGTTAGAGCTCCCCCTTGTGGTGGGTTCAGGTTGTGCTGGGAACGAAGTTCGGCCGGACTGGCCCGAGAAGCACCGGAGAAGCTTCACCCTCGTGAAGACCCCGAAGGCTGGGGAGGCAGGACTGACCTTTGCAGAACGCCTGCTCCCTTCCCTTCCCCTTCCCCTTCCCCTTCCCCTACTCGTGCTTATTTGTTTTTGATGGCCTTTTCTACCAGCTGTCCCAGAACAAAGGTTAAGCAGACCCGCCTCTAATTTCCAAGATCTTTGTGAGTTGCTGCTTGTAACTTGGTGTGACTGTCCTCCCTTTCAGTTGTCTGGAAACTCCACAGTTTTGCTAGAGGTCAGCAATTTTACCTCTGAGCTTCTTAAGAGTTCTCAGGTTGACCCCACCCGGCCCCACTGATAAATACCTACATTGTTTCTCAAGATATCCTGGAGCCTCTTTGCCTGTTGCCTCCATTTGCTTTAGCCTTCAGTTCCCTCCCTGAGAAAGTCAGGACGGGCTCTAATAGGGGAGGGTTGCAAAGAATTCACGGGCTTTCTCCGTGGACTCCCGACCCTTCCTGAGTTCTCTCCTTTGTTGCCGAACAGCCCGAACGCTTTCCCGGCCAGTTTCCTGCTTGGTATCATCTGGAGAGGTTCTTAAAGTTTCACCTCAAGAGTTTCCCTGCATGTCTCTCTTTTTTCCACCTTATTGTGCCTTGAAGGGGCCTCGGGGCTCAGCCCTGAGCACCAGCCCAGGAGCCCCAGGGCGCCTTGCCTTTTCGTAACGTTCCGGCTGCGGGCCTCTTCGTTCTCTTCCTCCTGTGTCTCCTGTTGCGCCCTTCCGTGATCCCGTTTCCCACGCTGGCCCTCGCAGAACACCTGCGCCTTCCAGACCAGAGATCACCGCCCGTTCTTGGCTTTCCCGCTGGTGATGGGGAAGGGCCGCTCTGCTCCTGGCCGCTGCTGTGGGCCGGCGGCCTGGTTCCATCTCGGTTCAGGCGGGGGCCCGTCTCCCTTGCACAGGACGGTTTTGTCCCCAGAAAGTCCCTGAGCCAGATCGATCCAGCCCCCCGCCCGGTGCCGAGACTCGTGAGCTCTGTGCCACCAGCTACCTGCAGACCCGGAGCGTGGGACGTTTCTGAACGCCTTGGCCATCCTGCAACGCTTCCTGTAAAATTGCCTCCTGACTGCAAGAAACAGCTCAGAAAGAGCCTCTGCCGCTGAAAATGGGAGACTCCAAAAGGGCTCAGTTGCATTCAGAGGCCAAGGACTAGATCTGCCCTGCAAGGCTCCACGCTCATGTGCTCTACCACTACAGAGAGGGTCCCTGCACGTGACCGAGGGGGAGAGCCGGGGCTGGGCTGCTGCAGAAGAAGCCTGCCTGGGTGTTTATCGCTGCACAAACCCCTGGCGTGCTTGGAGAAAGGGCACCGAGTGGGGCTGCCTTCGGTAGCCAGGGACTCTCTGGACGCCCTGGACTGCAAGTCCCATCGAGCCCGGCCACCCTGGGTGCCGGCGAACATTTCAGCTGGAGAAATAGAAGAACTTCCGGAGAAGCAAGATCCCCTGGGCAGCGGTTGCTTTCCCCTTAACGACGGCTACAACAGCCCGTTCAGTCCCTCCTGCAGAACCCATTAAAGAAGGAGGGTCTTCTGTCTTCACATGTCAAGATATTGCTTTAGTTTAATTATTATTTTATTTAGCCATTTATTGTTTTATTTAATGTAATGCAACTGATATTACAAAACAAAGGTCTCTGCTGATTTGCCCTCTCCCTTGTTCCCCACCCTTGATCCTCTAAACATGTAACAATTCTTTAATTCCAAAGTGTTGTTTCTGTTCTGCCAAGGGATATCTAATAAAACCATAGAATCCCCGGGTGGGAAGGGACCGTGGAGGTCACCTGCCCGACCCCTGCCCAGGGCAGGAAGCCTCAGACTCTCCTGGACAAGGGGCTGTCCAGTCTTTGCTTGAGAACTTCCACCGATGGAGCCCCACGACTCCAGGAGGGAGGGGGGCTCTTCCGCTGCTTCAGGGCTCTCAGGGCCAGGACATTCCTCCTCATTTCGAGTTTGGACACCCCCCCCCCCGAAAAACATCCACTCCTCGGTTCTTGCCCCGCCCTCGGGCCCTTTGGAGAACAAATCCACCCCCTCCTCCCTGGGGCGGCCCTTCAGGGCTTGGAGGATGGCGCTCGTGTTCCTTCTCCTCTTTAGGCAAAAGCATCCGGGTCCTTTATCCGGACTTTGCAGGACTCAGCCCCCGAGCCCATCCCCGTCTCGGTCGCTCTTCTCTGCCCCTCTCCAGTTCCTCGGCGTCCTTCTTGCGTTGAGGTGACCAGAACCGGACCCATCACGCCAGGTCCGGTCCGGCCAATGCAGCGTAGAGCGGGACTATCAATCCCGGGATCCGGACATTGTGTATCTGTCGACACGGCTGAAGATCGCCTTGGGCCTTTGGGCAGCGGCAGCACATTGCAGGCTCATGCTTAATCTGTGCTCCACCAAGGCACCCGGATCCTCTCGCAAATACTACCGCTGAGCCAGGTACCACCTGTCTTGTACCTGCGCGTCTGGTTTTTCCTGCCTAAGTGCAGAATCGTGCACTTCTCACCACTGAACGACGTTTGGTTGGATCGGGCCCAATGTCCAAGTCTATCCAGATCCTCTTGAACCTTGAGCTTGTCTTCTGAGGTGTTAGCAATCCCTCCCCTGCCCCCCAGCTGTGTGTCACCTGCACATTGGTTGAGCATCCCTTCTGTCCCCCATCTAAGCCGTTTATGAAGACGTTGAAGAGTTCTGGCCCCAGGATGGAGCCCTGAGGCTCCCCACTGCACCCCTCCCTCCATCTGGGACCACATGTTGGCTACAAGCATTCAGCCATGTTTCCATCTGGTAGTGGGACCCCCCATCCCAGATTATTCCATCTTGTCAAGAAAGGCTACGGCCAACCTTATCAAATGCCTTACTGGAACCCCATAGCTGGATCCCGCCCCCCGCCCCCCCACTCTCCTGGGGGATCTGCAAAGCCTCCAGGACTGGGAGCTGGGGAGTCTCCCCCCAAGCAGCAGCAGGGGGCCTGCAAGGAGGACACTTCTGGGGAAGGAAGAGGAGGCTGATGGAGCTGCCCCCCAGTTCTCTCTCCGTGGCCTCTACCCACAGTCCCTCTGAGACTCCAGGCAAGCCTGTGCCAACGTCTCTGGGCCCTGAGCATTGCCAGGCATCTGCCAGGCTGGGGCTGCTTCCCCGCAGCTCCTCAGCTCGACCTGGGGTGCCTGCTTGCTGGCCCCTTCCCCAAATTGGCCCCCATCGACTGTCCCCTCAGGCCCTGAGACACAGCCTCTGTGATGGGGGGCAGAGAAGGTTCACGAGTGGCCAAATGGTGCCACGGTGGTTTCTTTGTGCACTACACTTAGAACAACTGCCTGTTTGAGCAAACCCACCTTGGCATAATGGGCCTCCTGCCAAAGTCGGCCAAACACAGGGGCAGCCTCCCTGGCAGACCGAAGGCACAGGGTGTGCGAGGGGAACAGCCTTGCCCAGGTCCTGCATTCCTCTCTGCCCCCCAACCCCTTTGCTCCTGGCAGGGACCCTGGCTGGCTTTCTCCACCACCCTGAATGGATGCATCCCAGCCAAGGCTTTTTTCCCCAGACTAGCAGGCCTGAAGCCCACCGGGGCATGGCAAATGATTGGGGCCTTTCCTTGAACCTCACTGGTGAGTGGGTGCCGCAGGGTCTGCGTGGAAGAGGGGATCCAGCTTGCTGTGCCCCACAGAATTGGGTCTCCAGATTCTCACACACCCGTACTCTCAGACAGAGGGGTCTGGGAAAAGGAGCTCTTTATTCCTCCCTTCCTCCCTTCCTCCCTTCCTCCCTTCCCTAGGAGGCTTCCTTAGTGTTCCAGACACTTGTGCAGAATGCCCTCCCCAGGACAACGGGGGTGTGCAGGAGGCAAGGGCGCTGGCAGAGACCCCCCAGCAGATCCTGGACAAGGCTGTGCTTGTAGATGCAACGGCGAGCAGGTTGTTGGGCAGAAGTGAGGTAGGGTGGGGACTAAGGTCCTCTGATTGTCCTCCCAAGTATGCCAGCTCCAGGGATTGTGGGGGGGAGCCCTGCTGTGACCTCTGGCAGTCTGCCCTGCCGAAGAGGAGAAGCTGGTGGGGCTGGTCTTTGCTTGGGCTGCGGAAGAGGGAGAGGCTCTTCCGGTGGATCCGGACCTCACAAGCGAGCGATCTTGATGCTGGAAGAGTCCAAAACCTCTTCTGAGCCTGAAAGACAAGAGGGGAAAAGCAGGTCCGGTCAAAGCAGGCCCCTGTGGCACTCAGCTGCCCAGCTGCTTTCACAGAGATGCCCCCGTGGGCTCACCTGGAGCTGAGAGGATGGCCCTGTGCTCATCCATCTTCTTCCTGTGTGGGATGAAAAGACAAGTGAGGCAAAGTAAGTCCTGGGGGGTGGGGGGTGGGGATCTGGGGCTTGCAATGGGTCTGAAACACGTCTGGAAAGCAAAGCACGGCGTTGCTCCCTGAAAGGAGCCGGCACAACCTGCTTCTTACCACGAAGGCTGCACGATTTGGGTCATCCCGTCATTGCCCTGCTTAATAGCCCAACAGATACTTCTCCTGAACCCTATGGGCATCTCTCGCAATGTCCAGAGGCAGTGCCGAGGTGCGGCTGAAATGGGGTGGGCCCACAGCCATGGGCAACGTGGTCCTGGCGGGCGGGGGGCACTTCCCAGGCCATCTGGCATGCCAGGGAAATGTCAGTGGGGGCGGGGCAGGCCCCCCAGCCAAGCCCACAGGTGGGAGCCAGGCGAGGAAGAAGAGGGGTCTGGGGTTGGGCAGGTGGGGGGAGCGTGCCACGGGCAGACACCTGAGCCGTCCGGGGCTCCCTGCTGTGAGAGTGGTAAGGCTGGCCAGAGGGCACAAGGGAGGCAGGCTCGTGGGCCAGACCCTGGAGCCCATTGGTCAGGGCAGCCCAGATGGCTGGCAGGCAGCTTGGCTGGTGCCAAGGGCCTCCCGCAGTTGGAGAAAGCTTACTCCTTCCAGCAGCTCTCGTCCTCGTGATGGTTCCTATCATTGTTCTCACTATCGCTCACGGGGAGTCCCCAAAATCTATTCTTGGAGGGGCGCCCAGTTCCACCCACACGGAGGCCGTTCCTCACCTTCTTCTGCACCGACAGATGCAGACGATGATCACCGTGAGGATGATGATGATGCCCAGGGAAATGAAGACGCCAAGCAGGATGTCTGTCAAGTTGATCCCTGGTGGGAGCAAAGCCAAGAAGGGAGCAGGAAGGGAGGTGGGAATGAGGGTCAGAGAACCACAGGCTGGGGGGGGAGCAGGGCGGGGGTCTGCATTACCTGGCTTCGTAGTCGTGGTGGCCTCTGGCAGGGTCGGGAAGGTGCTGCTGGTACCCGGCAATGGCGTGCTGGGGGGCAGTGGGGACGAACCATCCAGCGGGGCGTCCTCACAGAAGGGTCCGACATAGCCCTCGAGGCAGAGGCAGAGGAACCCCTCAGCGGCGATCTGGCACGTCCCCTCGTTCTGGCAGGGGTTGCTGAGGCAGGGGGTCTCTGCAGAGGAAGAGGAAGAACCGAGGGCTGGGTCAGGCACCCCGACCCCCACCCCACCCCACCCCTTTTCTTGGTGGGGGGCAGGCGCTGGACAGGCAAAGAAGACGCTCAACGGGGCGCGAGCAGCTGACCGATGGCAGTCCACAAGAGTTGGGGAACCGTGGGCAGAAAACGTGAGCCCTGTTTAGAGGGGAACCCTTCTGCCCTGCTCACCTGTGAAGCAGCCGCGCTCGTAGTTGTCCACCGCGCAGATCTGCCCTTCGCCACATCCTGCTGGCGCGCACTCCAAGACCCCCGTCAGCTGGCAGGTGCATCGCTGGGAACAGTCCTCTGTCATGAACGTGTCGTTGATCTGGGGAGAAGAGGGCTCAGCGCCACGGCGGGAAAATCCCTGCTCTGCCCATTGGACACCCCCTCCTCTGAGGCCCCCCCAACCCACTGCTCTGGCCACCCTCCGCCCCCAGAATCTCTGCGCTCCCCCAGCTCTTCCTCGGGGTCACCAGGCCAGCCCTCCCAGCCTTCGGGAGGCGACTCTCGCTGGCCAGGCGGGTGGGCGGGTGGCGGGTCTGGCTCGGAGGGGCCTCCGTAGAGTCCGCGGACAAGTCTCTCTCATCGGCATTCGGGCCTCCCCCCAGCACTGGCGCCTACCTGGTGGTACTGGCCGTGGTTGGAGCAGCCGCACTGATTGTAGGGGACGCTGGTCAGCCCACTGAGGACGTAGCCCGGGGCGCTGGCACAGCCCTCAACGCAGGGGGCATTGCAGTCGGAAGAAGCAGCCAGGTTGGCACAGCTCGCAGGGCAGGCACTCATGCAGGGCTGGTAGCTGGTATGGGCCGGGCACTCCATTGCTGCAGGGAGACAGTTGGGGGTGCTCTAAAGCACTGTGCCTGCCTGCGTTGCGGTGCCCTTGTCTGTGACCC
The DNA here is from genome assembly GCA_030867105.1 of Liasis olivaceus. NCBI lineage: Eukaryota > Metazoa > Chordata > Lepidosauria > Squamata > Pythonidae > Liasis > Liasis olivaceus. The sequence continues at coordinate 115,466,400 of CM061351.1, read as the reverse complement.
TCCCGTGCCCTGCTCCTGAAGGGATCAGGGTGGGCTGCCCTCGACTTAGTGGCACAAACAGCCAGGCTTTTTCCTCAGGAACAGGGCTCTGGGCCCCGAACACACAACCTTCTCCAGCCATCCAGGAGCATGGGTGCTGTAGTCTAGCTCATCTGGGGAGACCAGGGCCGGTTGTTGTGGGATGGTATGCAGGATGACCCTGGTGCATTTATGCCAAAGCCCGGCAGGGCCCGGGATACTCACAGCAGCCGGTCTTCTGCCTCCACAGCCCCAGGTCCACCCCCTCCTCCTGGCACAGCTGGGCATAGGCCGCAAAGTCTTGGCACAGCAGCTCCGTGTCGTTGAACAACGCGCACAGGTCGTAGACGCAGCTCCTGCCGGGCCGAGGGGGAAAGCGGTGAGTCGTGGCCGGGGGCTTCTTTGGGCCCGCCCCGCGACCCTCCTCGCACACTCACTCTTGGAAAGGGACAGGCGACACGACGCCGTGGCAGGCGGAGAAGGGTCCGGCGGGGTCCACCAGCGCCCCGCAGACCGCAGTCCCATTCACGAAGGCCAGCTGCTCCGGAGTGCAGTCTACCTCGAATCCCGATTCGGGCTCTTCGTCAGGCTCCTGACGCCTGTCGGGAGAGAGGGGCTGCCTCAGGATTCGCACCCAGGGCTGGCAGTCGAGCCGGAGCAGAGGCTAATTTGGCCTCACTTCCTTCCAGGGGCTGCTCTGAGCGGCAAGGAACGTTGTTCCTGGAGGCCCAGCGCCCTCCCTTCGCCCCCCACCGTTCATTCCTGCCGAGCAGCAGGGCTTCTGGCTGACCTGATGCGGGCGGGGCGGAGGGCCTCGCTGCCTCCCTCCAGGGCCTTCCCCTGCACCGAAACCTGCCAGCTGTTGCCAAAGGTGTTGAGCGACCGGGTCAACGTCCCGTCCGGCTTCATGTACTCGTTGTTCCGTCGCCCGTCGTAATTCCCGCAGAGGCCCCCCACGCGCTGCTGGTATGTGCTGGGCAAGACGATCTCTGCGGACCCAGAGCAGCAAGAGGGCGGGGTGCTCAGCCGGGCCTGCCACCCGCTTCATCCTGGGCCTCGTGCCCAGGGTGGGTGTCTGTGGGTCACCCAGCGTGCTTTGTCTAAGCCCCGGGTGTCGCCAGCGCTCCTGCAGCTGCACAGGGTGGTCCCGGTGTCCTGCTGGGGGAGGGCAGGGCTTGCCGGGGGCCCTGGGACAGCAGCAGCCAGCCCTTCCGGCCTCGTAAAGGGTCTCGCGTGAGACGGGTCACTTCCCGCACTTCGAGTTCTACATACAGAGGGCCGCCTCACCTGCCTGCTGCCTGGCGCTCCAGCCGAGGCCACCTGGTGTCACCCCCCCCATTTGTTCCACTTGGGAATAACGTGTTCTTGGCACTCGCATCCCTCGGCTAGGCCACACGGACGAGATCGCTCACAATCACCCCGGCCGTTCATTTCGCAGACCGTTAAATGCCTTCTGAATGCCACCCGCCAGATTGGTGAGCAAAAGAGTTCGCAGTCTGAGCTCCTTAGGGGAGGTGCCAACCCACCCCCCTCCTGGTGCCCCGGGACCGGCAGAATCCACAGGCAGGGGCAGTCTCTGCTCCCGAACCCGTCCCTGCCCCGAGCGCCCGAGGCAACGCTGGCCCCCAGCAGAGCAGTTCCTTGGCGGAAGCTGGTGAGCCGAGGGCAGAGGCCAAGCCCCCCCACCCGTGGGTGCCCGGCCAGTGGGGGAGGCGGCTCCTCTCCTGCCCCGGGCAATACTGACCGGCAGCGTTCTTGCCGTCAAAGGAGGCCGAGAAGCCAAAGCTGGTCTGCACAAGCAGGCTGCGGCCCCTCTGGGTGATCTGGAGCCCGTCCCGGGGGGAGTAGGGAGGAGTGACCATCACGCCGTTGACCTGGAAACAAGGGGGAAGCCGTCACTGGGGGGCAGCTGGGGGCAGCAGGGGAGGGGAGGGGAGGGGCAGGGGGAGGGGGACGGGATCCCCAGGGCGGCCCTCGGATCTGTCTGCAAAAGGGCCCGGAGAAGGTCCTTATGACCGTTCACTTTTTAGGAGGAAAAGGCAAAAAAGCCAGCAGCGGGCTGCTTAGTCTGAAAAAAGAAAACACAGCAGACAGCCTAATTTATCCAGTTCTGGGCAGAAAAATGTGAAGCTGTTTTTCATAGCGGCGGAACTCAGTTGCCAACTATTTCCATCGTCAGTTTGTGGGGTTTGCTGCCATACGGTGATTTTGGGGGGGGGGCTTCATGGAAGCACCACGGTCAGAGGGAACGGCTCTCTAAATGCCCGCAGCTGAGGGACCTGGGGGGCCACCAAACAGGTGGGCCTGGATGGCCCCTGAGGGTAGCCAGAAGCGAGCTGCGTGGCGCTGCCAGGCTGGGAGCTCCCTGGCACATCGGCCTTCGGGCAAGCACCGGCCCTGCCCTCCTGGCCGCTCACCGCCATCTTGCGCCCTTGCATCAGGGTGATGCGGTAGCCGAACACCTCGACATAGACCTCGCGCAGGAAGGAGAAACGTTGGAGGGCCGAGCGGCGATAGTTCCTGCCCGCCACCGAGAGGGGCTCCAGCGCCTCTGGCACCCGGCCCAGCGTGCGGGTCAAGGTGTAGGTGCACCGGCCTTGGAAGTGGTGGACAAAATTGTCGAAGGTGCGGTAGTGGGGGTCCCCCGAGATCACACACTGGTGGAAGGCTGCGAGGGAAAGAGCGTTTGCAAAGCTGGGGGGCCAAGCCCCGTGCAGAGGGGAAAGGGTGAGCAGGGCAAGACGACCGCCCCCCCAGTCCCGGGCGCCCCACGGACTCACTGGTCGGCCGGCAGTAGCGCAGCCCCTCGGTGCTAATGGAGCACTGGGATCCTGGCAGGCACTGGAAGGGCTGGCACTTGATCTCCCCCCCGCCCAGGCAGGTGCAGTGTTTCAGGCAGTCGCTGGTCACCCAGGTGTCTCCAGACTGGAAAGGAAGCAAAGCGGGTCAGGCTGGGCTCCGGGATCTCACTGGCCAGCTAGGCGGAGCGCTCAGCGGCCCCCCTGGCTGGTTTCAAAAAGCTAAATTGCATCAGTGCGTTGGAGGGGAGGCCACCAGGAAATCTCCACTTGATAAACCTGAAAAGATCCTGGGGGGAGCCACGTCCGTGCTGTTGCCAGGAAACTACAGGAGTCAAGAGACTTTGCCTAAGGCCAGCAGCTGTTCTGATTGTGGGGCAGCCAAAGGTAACTAAAGTAACGTTCGGCTCGGCGTGACCGAGGATGGCAGTCCTGGCGTAAGACAGGCGGCCCTGCGTTCCCCCCGGGCCCATGCGCAGGCCCCTTTCTGCCTCCTTGGGGTCGGGCACCTTCCTCCACTTACCTCGTGGTATTCCCGTTCGGAGTCCAGGCATCCACACTTGTGCATTGGGACACAAGTGTAGTCGCTGAGCACGTAGCCCCGGTCACACGCACAGCCCTCCACGCAGGGCGTGGGGTGGCGGCAGTTGGTGGGGGCGTGGAGGTCGGAGCAGGTGGAGGGGCAGGGAGGCGCGCATTCGGTGAAGTGGCTGTTTGGAGGGCACGGAAGAGCTGGACCAGAAAGAAGGGAGGGGAAGCAGGGAAGAGGCCGTTACGATTTTGGGAAACAGAGAACCTCAGAAACTCTTTTTTTTTTTTTTAAACCAAGCAGCCAAAGATATTTCTCGCAAAATATGTGTGGGTTGGGGGCGCTTTTACACTCTTAGCATCAATAACATCAGATGCAGAATTCAAGCAGAGATTCCATGCTAGTAAAGTGCTTTCTTGTCTATTTCTACTTCCTATTTCTATTTGCCTATTTCTAGGGCCAAGTTCTTTTTACAACGTTTACTAAAAAATTAGGTCTGCCCAGAAAAGAACCTCTACAAATGTAATTGAAAGCTTTCTGCTTGACAGTTTCTGTCCCCATCATTACTTCTCCATATCCCGCCCGCTTAACTATTGGTGAGGAGCCTCCTTATAACGCCAGGTAGCTCCTCTTTAATATTCCTTTTTAGCCTTCGGACAAGATTCCTCCCCATTTTCTTCTCTTTCCATATCATCTGCAAAATGTCCCCTTGCCACTATAAAAGAAATGGAGAAATGCCAAAAAAGCCAATACATCAAAGTCCAGGTGGGACCGAAAGGGACAACGAGGAACAGTCAAGCAGGGCATTCTCAAGACGCATTCAAGGAGAAGGAATTAAAAGCCGGGCAGAAACTTATCACCCAAAGCTTTAAATCGAAGTCCCTGAAAACGGCCTGGGTGTTTTTCTTCATGGCATTAGGCTGGCCAGTGCTCTGACTGCATCTGGGGGGAGGCTAAATAATAACAACCGTAAAACAGGTATGAAAAAGGTAGGCGGACAACCACGTAACACTGCTGTTGTCGGATAACACACCGACAACGGAGAGGCTACTGTGGATTTGTGGAAGACAAGAAGGTGGAGCGAAAGAAGAAGAACAACACCGTCCACCTTCCGAATGTCCTTCCCGTGCCATGTTCTCCTGACCTCCCTCCCACTGGCCCAACCCTTTGCGCCGCCTGTTCTGCCCTTTCTGCGCGTGACCGTTGGGCTCCGGCCCGCTCTGCCCCGGAGCCCTTACGGCAGAAGGTGCTGTTTCTCCAAGAGATGTTGGTCACGCCTTGACTTTTGCACGCTTCCACGTAGGCCTGGATGTTATCGCAGAGGACAGAGGTCATTCCCTGGTACTCGCACATGTCATAAAGGCAGTTCTGGAAGAAAAGCTTGGGGTCGATGACGGAGTGGCAAGACTGGTACTTGGGCTCCATGATCTCCAGGCACAAGACGTGAAGGCGCTCCAGTTCTTGGCGGGAGCAGTTGGGGTGCAAGTCCAGACGGTCGTCTGACTGACAGCTATTGGCGTAAAGAAGGAAAGAAGAGGAAGGCGACGTTGGGCTAGGAAGAACATACTTTGCCCCGAGTTGAATGACAGGGAACAGACGGTAACGTAGAGGCTAAAGCTAGGGCTGTTTCTCCATTGACATTTTTGGGAGTTAGCGAAATACTGCTTCTCACAGTTGGCTGGAAGCCTTTTCCACACAGATTATACTAAAATGCTATGTTTACCTAGAAGTGTCTTCCTATCCAGCCAAGTTTATTCTATAACACTGTTCTTCAAGCTTGGCCACTTTAAGATGGGTGGACTTAAGATGGGTGGACTTCAAGACTTTAAGATGGAAGTCCACCCATCTTAAAGTGGCCAAGCTTGAAAAACACCATTTACATGCAGGTGTCCTATGCAGCAAAGATCCTTTGCAAAATTAGCTATAAGCTTCCCGCTGGTTAGTTTACTGCCCAACCTTCCCCCAACAACTTACCCTGGATCAGCATCACCGGGGGCTTTCCAACTATTCCCAAACTGGGTGTCGTTGGCAGCCAAGTTCCCATTCGGCATCAGATAGTCGTCTGCGCTCTGGTTATTGAAGTTACCACACATGCCACAAACCTGGGATGGGAAGATGAATTAAATAGCAAAAAGTCAAGAGTCAGAGAAGGGTGAGGGGACTGGATTACACGCGGTCTCTGACAGATGGACCTGCGGGGATAATCCAGAGGTCAAGATTCAGCCTAAAAGCCTTCCTCTTGCGCAGAATGTCCTGCACGTACTGAGGACAAACATTGGGGGGTTTAAATATGTGATGCTTCTAAAAAGATCAGAGGTTACGTGTTAATTGCAGAGAGATCAAGAATTCAGAAGAAGGGTGTTTTAAGAGGTCAAGAAAATTAATTCAGGAATCAGAAATCCAGGGCCCGTGAAGCAGTCGACCTACAGCGTGCGGTCAGAAGCATAAAAGGGCTGGACACGCAGGTCAGGTGCTTACCTTCCCAAAATACATTCCAGGCAGCTGAATCTCCAAGTGATGGTTCCCATCAAACTTCACCATCAGCCCAAAATCAGTCTCCAGGACTACATAGATGCCCCTGGAAGTGATGGAGACCCCGGGGATGCGGCCCTCCACGGGTGTTCGCACACGCTGGCCATCGATCTGTGGTCAGGCGAGAGAGAGAGCACGGGTCGCTGTGCATCATTAACCCAGACACCTGGCCGTTACGGCTTCGTCTCCTTTTTCCGATTTGGTTAGAATTCAGACGGTAGAATAAGAAATCAGTTTAAATTTGTAAGAGGAGACACACTTCGGAGCGTGACCGAGGAACTAGGGAGCTGGTCGCTTTTTAAGTGTGCTGAGAAAGAAGGAATCAAGAGCTCTTTCCCAGGGTTATGGCATCCGTGCTGCAAAAGTTGACCTCCCATCGCTCCCCCTAGTCTTTTGGGCTGTAACAATGGCAGGGCAGCCAGAAATTCACCAGGCAAAAACCTTCCCCCTCACACCATCCACATGGGGTATGTGCACGTGGGGGGGAAACTGCTTCTCTTGAATTTCCGTCAAGGGGGGAAACCAAGGCACTGTAGAGCAGTGTTTCTCAATGTTGGCAACTGGAAGACGTGTGGACTTCAACTCCCAGAATTCCCCAGCCAGCCAAGCTGGCTGGGGAATTCTGGGAGTTGAAGTCCACACGTCTTCCAGTTGCCGACATTGAGAGAGGCTGCCATAGAGCTTTCTCCCAATGGGAATCAGACCCCGTGGGGGGGTCAGGAAGATTCTGAGACCTGGAGTCTGAAACCTGGATAATCCAGCACCCTCTGACCATGTCTCTGAGCTTCCCTAGGGCATCGGCTGCCGTATGGCCCAGAATGCCGTATGGCCAAGCTCTTCCCGGTTCCATCCACAAACTTCTTCAGTTCTTTGTAGGTTCTAAGACCCCCTTTGCTGGGGCAAACGCAGGAAGCCCAGGACTCTGCCTCCAGAGGACCTGGCTCTCGCAGCCAAGACCTTTCCCTGCTGCCCACCTGAGGGAGGTGCTACTCTGGGGCTCCTGTGTCCTCTGCTTGCCAACATGGCTCCCACCCCGTCTTCTCCCCCATGCAACCCAGCCCCTTACCAGCACCCGCCGGCTCTTCTGCAGGGTGATGGTAACTCCCCTCAATTGGATCGTCACGAGGCGCAGGTAGGAGGCCTCTGGCTGCCCACGCTCCTCGTTCTTGGCCGTGATGTTGAAGGCTGGGAGGCGAGGGTCGTGCTGGCACAGGGACACCAGGGTATAGGTGCAGGTGCCCATGAAGGAGACCATCTTGCCATCAAAGGTGTAGTAGTGGGGATCTCCAGCCACGTGGCACGTGGCCACTCCTGGGGAAAGGGGCAGGGGTAGAGGTGAGTGGGGCCCTGCCCTGAGGGTGGCAGGGCTCCCAGAGATGCCACTGGCCACAGGGAGAAGTCTCACCTATGTCTTGGCAGCCCAGCAGGCCGTCCACGGGCCGGCACTCCTGGACAGGGGTACAGCTCCATTCCTCGCAGGTGATCTGGTTGCCAGCAGCACAAGTGCAGCGTTTGGTACAGTCCAGGTTTTCCATCCAGCTGTCACCGGCCTGAGGACGAAGCGGAGGGCATTGAGGAGGAACTGGCCAGGGTGGCTGGGCGAGTGTCGTGTCTGTCCCCCAGAATCCTGGCCTTCGGCGGCCTCCGCTCTAGCTCTCCCTGGCTCAGGGTGGCATTGCAAGCCCCCTCTCGCTCTAACTCTGCACACAGGAACGTGCTCATGCCCGACTGACTCCCCTCCACCTTCAGCCAAGGGCCTGAGGGGCTCAGAGGCCGCAACCCCTTTGCCGACTCAGCTCTTCCCTCCAGAGCCCCCTCCTTCTCACCACATGGTAGTGCCCGTTGGGATCCGTGCAGCCGCACTGGCTGAGCGGGACACACTGGTCTCCACTGAGGACAGAGCCCTGGTCGCAAATGCAGCCCTCCACACAGGGCAGGGCAGGGCAGCTGTCCTGGGATTCTGGATCCGTGCAGGTTGCCGGGCAGGCTGACCCACAGGGCGTGTAGGAGCTTCCGGGAGGACAGTTCAGGGCTGGAGAGAGAGAGAGAGAGAGCGGATCCGTATCACTCTTTCGTCCTTCCTGCAGGTTCAGGATTCTCGGATTGTTTCAGGAAAGGTGGTAACACCAGATTCATCTTCCATTCATCCTGAAATGGAAGGCTACGGGATGGAAGCTTCTGATTAAAGGTGCATTAGCCCTTAAAAGCTTTGCTCCTGCTTAGCGTCTCTACTCCGAACAGGCTGATGCTGCTGGTTCTGGTGGTGCAAATAAACAAACACCGCCTACAGCAAAGCAGGAAAGAACAAAGAACAGCCATCCAGAAGTTATTCTGTCCAATCCCTGGGCAACGGCATTGCCTGGACTTCCTATAGAAATCAGCGAACAAAGGAAATTCATTCCACTGAAAAGACTTCGTGCAAAATTTACTGTGTTGGAATTTTCTTATTTCTGGTCATTTGTATGGCAGTGTTTAGAAAGCGCACAATATCTGCTTATCCACATTCTCCCCTCCCCAGACTCAGCACCAAAACTGAGCCCTATAGATGACCATGCTTTTACATTTTATTTCTGTTTTCCTGCATCAGTTGTTAATTGTTTGCAAGCTGCCCTGAGAAGCCCACTACGGGGCGGCCTCTCACTACTAGGAATATAGAGAACAAGATTTACGGCAGAAAGTGCTGTTCCTCCAGACGATGGTGACCCCGGCTTGGGCGCAGCGGTCAGCGTAGGACTGTAGGGAGGAGCACAGTAACCCTGTGTCTCCTCCAGTGCCACAGAGATCGTAGAAGCAGCTCTCGAATGCCCCCTGCGGAGGCACCTTGCCATGGCATGGAGCAAATGGGCCTAGGGGGAAGCAGAAGGTCAGTTCGCGATCACCCCCAGACGCTGTCTCCCCTCCTAAAAAGCCCCCAGAGAGCCCCAGTCTTACCTTGGGGATCTGTGAGAATCCCACAGCTGGAGGGTCCCTGAGCTTCAGCCACAATGTCCGGATCGCATTCTCCAGGGTCCCCGGAGTTGGTGCAGCTGTAAGAGAGCATTGCGCGAGTGACCAAGGGGACAGACTTCTTCAACCTGGTGTCCTCCAGTTCTGCTGGATGACACCTCCCATGACCAGGCTGGACGGAGAGGGAGCAGCAATCCAATGCATTTGGTAGATTCCCCCTCGCCAGCCCTTCCCCCTTGCCCCCCACAAAGGAAGTTTTGCTCCAGTCTGAACTTTCATAATGATCTATTTCCCCTTCTTTTAGACCAGTGTTTTTCAAACTTGGCCACTTTAAGATGGGTGGACTTCAACTCCCAGAATTCCCCAGCCAGCATTCTGGGAGTTGAAGTCCACCCATCTTAAAGTGGTCAAGCTTGGAAACCACTGTTATAGAATAAACTTGGCTGGATAGGAAGACATTTTTCGCAGACAGGAAGATGCTGGGGTTTAAGACAGGGGTGTGGGGTGGAAGAATCACCTGGCATCTCCTACGTTGGGCACCTGCCAGCTCTCCCCAAGTTGGTTGGGATCTGCCCCCGCTGAGGTCCCGTTGGGCATGAGGTTGTCATCCGCGGCTTGTCCATTGAAGTTCCCTGGAAAAGGAGAAGGGGAGGCAGGTGGGAGGAGGGGGCTGCCCCTATTTGGTGTGTATATTTGCACACGCTTCACATTGCACAAAGATGTATGTGCAATATAACCATGGACCTGAGGCAAGCCAGGGGAAATGCAATCTGTGATCCAGCACTTAGGGCTTTCGTAGCAGACATAGAAATGGCGGAGAAAGGCAACAGGATGCCCCCGGACTGCCTTTCATCTTTGCCTTAATTAAAGGGCGGCTCAGAGACTGGCCTGTGGCAAAGCTGAGCCGACTACCAGCTGCTAGACCCAAGGATCCCTGGGGTGCTTGTGGCTGGCCGTGTTGCCCTGGGCAGCCTTCTGTGAACAGGCTCGTCACATGCTCTCCATTTCCAGATGTGCCCCTGGCCCCAGATCTCTGATGGGTCACGGTAAGAGCCACGGAAGCGGAGGAGTCCTGATTCACTGACCCTGCCTGCCTGATTATCTAGGGCTTTCTAGGCCCCAAAGGCAGGATGCATCTCTGGACCCATTTCCACTGGAGGCCTGGGGTCTTCCTAGCCCAGGTAGAAAGTGACCAGCCTGACTCCTTCTTACCACAAAGGCCGCACAGCTTCCCAAAATAGGACGATGGGACAGAGACTTCGGCGTGGTGGTTCCCATCAAATCTCACCAAGAGACCGAAATCCGTTTGGACCAGAACGAAAGTGCCACTCCGGCGCACGGACACCAGCCCCGAGGCCACGGAGACAGGCAAGGTCACTCGTTTTCCATCCACCTGCGTTGCAGAGAGACAAGAGTAGGAGGCAGGGGCCAGGGGCCCCTGGACTCAGGGCCCCTGGAGGGCATGGGATCGGGGGACTCACAGTGACTTTCCGCCCCTTCAGCAGCACAATCTGGGTCCCGTAGACAGCTATGCTGACCGACTTGAGGTAGGAAACCTGGGTGTTGCCCCCACGGTGTTCGTTGGTTGTCTGGACCTGGAAGGTGGGCTGGCCAGGCGTGGCATCGCAGACCGCAGTAAGCAGGTAGGTGCAGTTACCCATGAAATGGAAGAGGCGGCCGTCGTACGTTGTATAATGGGGATCTCCAGAAACTACACACTGCGCCCGATCTTTGGGAGACAATGGAGGATGAAGTTGGGGGTGGAGGAGTAGTATTAGCAACCTCCCCCCATCTGACTTGGGTAACGGACCCACAACACGAAAAGCTGCTTGCCCCCTGGGATTAACCTGAGCAGTATGTTTCCTAGGGTTCTGAGCATGGACAGAGTGGTTTTTTTCTCCCCATGAGGTACCTACAGTCGACACTGATGATCTTCCCTGCTCTCCATTTTCACCCCCATACCCAGAAATGTTTCCCACTCTAAAGGGAGATGTTTGGGAGTTATCAGTACTTGGAGAAGAAAAAAGCTTTGAATAAGCCAAAGGGCATTCTCTACGACAGTTACAAACAACAACATTGTGATGGAAAGAGTCTCGCTGGATTTTTCTTTTTCCTGGAGTAACAGTGAACCCCGTTTCTTTTGTCAGAAAACCAACATTTTGCTCTTCTTGTCTGAACCATCAGGGGCTCCTGATTTTCTTTCCCTCCCTTTCGTTGCTGTGTTCTCTGCTGTTATTATTAAATGGATCTGTTATTTTTTGTAACTGGAATTTTCACTTTATCCAAAGTCCATTTCTGAAATAATGACTGAAACAGCAACACCTACCAGTTTACAAGCTCTTCAGAGTACCAACCTGGAGGTTGTTCAGGAGTGGTCTGCTCAGGGTCTGGTCTCTTCGTTGTGGGTTTGGGAGTAGAGGCTGTTCTGGTGGGGATGGTGATGGTTGGGACGGTAGCTGTGGTGGGGCTGCTGGGCTGCACACTGCTGGAGAGGTCTGTGGGGGGTCTGGTTGAGGGAGTAGTAGAGCTGACATGAGTTGTAGTGGTGCTACTATCGTGGCCAGGTATGCTGGTGGACGAGGCAGATGTAGGCGTGGTTGGGCTCGGGGCACCTCCACCGGCGGCGATGGTGGTGGTGCTGGGAGGAACTGTGGACGAGGCAGATGTAGGCGTGGTTGGGCTGGGGTCACCTCCACCGGCGGCGATGGTGGTGGTGCTGGGAGGAACTGTGGACGAGGCAGATGTAGGCGTGGTTGGGCTGGGGTCACCTCCACCGGCGGCGATGGTGGTGCTGCTGGGAGGAACTGTGGACGAGGCAGATGTAGGCGTGGTTGGGCTGGGGTCACCTCCACCGGCGGCGATGGTGGTGGTGCTGGGAGGAACTGTGGACGAGGCAGATGTAGGCGTGGTTAGGCTGGGGTCACCTCCACCGGCGGCGATGGTGGTGGTGCTGGGAGGAACTGTGGACGAGGCAGATGTAGGCGTGGTTGGGCTGGGGTCACCTCCACCGGCGGCGATGGTGGTGCTGCTGGGAGGAACTGTGGACGAGGCAGATGTAGGCGTGGTTGGGCTGGGGTCACCTCCACCGGCGGCGATGGTGGTGGTGCTGGGAGGAACTGTGGACGAGGCAGATGTAGGCGTGGTTGGGCTGGGGTCACCTCCACCGGCGGCGATGGTGGTGCTGCTGGGAGGAACTGTGGACGAGGCAGATGTAGGCGTGGTTGGGCTGGGGTCACCTCCACCGGCGGCGATGGTGGTGGTGCTGGGAGGAACTGTGGACGAGGCAGATGTAGGCGTGGTTGGGCTGGGGTCACCTCCACCGGCGGCGATGGTGGTGGTGCTGGGAGGAACTGTGGACGAGGCAGATGTAGGCGTGGTTGGGCTGGGGTCACCTCCACCGGCGGCGATGGTGGTGGTGCTGGGAGGAACTGTGGACGAGGCAGATGTAGGCGTGGTTGGGCTGGGGTCACCTCCACCGGCGGCGATGGTGGTGCTGCTGGGAGGAACTGTGGACGAGGCAGATGTAGGCGTGGTTGGGCTGGGGTCACCTCCACCGGCGGCGATGGTGGTGGTGCTGGGAGGAACTGTGGACGAGGCAGATGTAGGCGTGGTTGGGCTGGGGTCACCTCCACCGGCGGCGATGGTGGTGGTGCTGGGAGGAACTGTGGACGAGGCAGATGTAGGCGTGGTTGGGCTGGGGTCACCTCCACCGGCGGCGATGGTGGTGCTGCTGCTGCTGGGTGGAACTGTAGGCCTGGACGGACAGGTGGGGACAACTTGGCTGGTGGTGCTAACTGATGTAGTGGTGCTCACAGAGGAGGTGGTGACAGGGCTGGGAGGACTGGTCTGGCTAGTGCTGGAAGGCTGTGGGGGGCACGCGACAGTGCTGCTCTGGGTGGAGATAGGGGTGGCATGGCTTGGTGTTTCGCTGCTGCTGGGGAGCCCAGGGGTGGTTTGGTTCCCTTGCCCAGGGCTGGCACTGCTATGGGGTGTGATAGTAGTTGTGGGCCCTGTGGAGTTCAGTGTTGTTGGATGGGGTTTAGTGACAATAGGTTTGGTAGTGGTGGACGCACTGGATGTTGTGGGGCTGGAGGAGGTGACGGTTGTGGGCTGAGGGACGGTAGGTTGTTCGGGTGGCACGGTCACAACCGGTCCCCCAGCGGTTGATGAAGCTGTTGAGGAGGCACTCGGAGGCACCGGAGTTGCTGGGGGCGCTGGGAGGAAGAACAAAGCCCAGAGTTAGGGGCACCAAGAACACCAGTCAGAGTCCCTAGTCCCCACAGGGGCTCCGGGAGGGACCGATATGGCGGAATCTTTTCTTTCTCTTGTTTCTTTCTGCTGTGGACTCCCTGCATGCCCTTTTTGTGGAAGCTTGCCTTATACGATTTAATCAAAAGCAGTAACCTCCCTCTGCCCAAGGACGCAGGGTGGCCTGTCAAACCTTTGCCCTAGTGTGCCCCTCTGCCCACCCTGAGAGAAGACCGACAACACCATCCCAGCCGCCGCAGCCTGTATCGTCACGCTGTCAGCACAGGTGTGCAAACCCTGCTTGGAGTCTCCCGATCAACCTCACCTGCACATCGGCCCCTGCGCACCGAAATGTTGTCCAACGCCACGTCCAGGTAGGGATTGCTTCTTCTGACAACCTCGAAAGTGACCTGGGTCCAAGGAAAATGGTGAGTCGTGGTTTATCTTACCCAAAGACCAGGACCGCAGCAAAAATGCAGCCATCTGATCCCCCCATCCCAAGGCCAGCATCCCGAAACATGCGGATTCCTGGCCACCAGTGACTGAATCGGCACGGGATCCATCCGCCTCCTCTTCCACTCACCGTGCTTGGCTGCGCCCCGCCGTACGGCACCGTCACTGATCCAAAGAGCCAGCTGGAACTCTGAGTCCCCGTACGGCTCCAGAGAAGAACGGCCGTTCCCGAAGGCCCCTCCAGCAGGACCCGGAGCTCGGTCTCGACTACCACCGGGCTGTACATGTGGTAGTAGAATTCAATGCAGGCCTCCTGGTTCACGCAGAACGGCCGGCTGGAGAGGCGCACGGACTGGCCCGGCTTCATGAAGCCAGCTTCCACGAAGATGTAGTACCCCTCTAGGAAAAGATGAGGGAGGCCAGTCGGGACACCCACAGCCATTGTGTCAAAACAGATGGGAAAAGGGCACCAGAGGGGGCGGGTCAGGCAGAACAAGTTTGTGTTTGGTGCATTGCTGTAAATGGGACCCGAAACTGACTCCTGGAGGGACCCCAGATTAGACAGGCCAGAGAAGGATTAATCCAGCAACCCCTCAAAACTTCTATCCAAGCACCTCCCCTATTCTACCCCAATTACAAGTGGGTGGAGGTGATGAAACCCCCCCTCTTGGAAGCCGCAGCACGTCCCCCCATCTTACCACCATGGGGATAATCGCCAGGGGGGCCGGTCTCTTCGGTGGGGGTGCCTTCGTTTGTCCGTATCCAGGGGACATTGTTATCCGCAGGCTCACTCCAGCCACAGAAAGGGTCTGTGTTGTCGTTGAAGTCGCAGGCGGCAAAAGTCTCTGTGGGGCAGGGAAGGCGGCAGGGCAGGGTCAGCTGGAGTGGGACAGCCTCCCTTCACCCCTTGGCTGCCCTTCAGCCCCAGCCCCCACACACTGCTTGCCTGCAGGGCTAGGGTTAGCCTACCTTCACAGGGAGAAATTGCCACGCTGTCCACTGCCAGGCCCGTTTTCCTTGCAAGGGTGCCTTCGAAGACAAACTAGAAGTGGAAAGCTATGGGTGACCACCGGCTGCCAAGGAACCCCAGGAGCTGCAGCTTGACAGGCATTGCAGGCAACAGTTGTTCTGCTTCCCCTCTCCAAAATCGGACCTTCTGTGTGGACGCTGCCACGCCGGAGGTGGTGTTCCTCGACTGACTGTCTCCCCAACCCGGGGCCTCCAACTCCAGCTTAGGTTGGTGACCACTGCTCCACCCAAGCCTCCATCTTCTGCCAGGTGTGCGAGGACCGAGCCACTAGAGCAGTGTTTCTCAACCTTAGCAACTTTAAGATATGTGGACTTCAACTCCCAGAATTCCCCAGCCAGCCATGCTGGCTGGGGAATTCTGGGAGTTGAAGTCCACATATCTTAAAGTTGCTAAGGTTGAGAAACACTGCACTAAAGTAAGCAGCTGTGTTCTTTGCAGGCACTCTGCAAACTGCTCAAGACGGGCTGGACTAAACGTGAGCTGAGGTCACACCGTGCTAAGTAGGCGCCTTTGATCGCCTACAAGCAGAAGTGGGCACTCTCGAAAAGTGCGATGTTCAAGGCTGAAGGTCCACCACGTGCACATACGCAACAGACGAGTCCTCTTCTCTGCCCCTACTCCTCCCACCTGGCCAAAGTGACCAGCTTGTTCAGCACCCACCCCTGGCCTCGTGCCCCCCTCCACAACCTTACCTGGATGTTCTCCCTCCCGGTGTAGTTAGCTGTTTCCTGTCTCCAGTGAGGACCATGCTCCCCTCTGAGAGTCAGCAACGGGACCCCCAGTTCTCCCCCTATGTACAGGGAAACACAGAGAGAAAAAGGAGGTTCACTCAGGGGTTCATCTGCCCAGAGAGTCTGCGGGGAGGCGTGCCCCCTTCAGAAGGCGTGGGAACTTGCCTGGGGCAGCTGCGTAGACCTTCAGGGCCGTTCCGTCGGAGATGCCATGGAGAGTGTAGTAGAAGCTAAGGGAGAGGCATCTGCCCGGCGCACTGAAAGTGGGGCTCTTCAGAAAGGCGGTTCCACCACTCTCTCCGTCCCCGTTGTAATAATTGAGCAACATGTAGAAGCCGACTACAACGACAGTTGAAAGGATTCGGATTTATTTCTTCGTTTGTTTATTATTACATTTATATGCCATCCATCTCCCCCAGAGATCGGCTTTGGGACCAAGAGCTTGGGGTGGGGGGACAGCAGGTTTGAAAAGGCGGCTGTAGAGACCACGGGATGCAGTGTGGGGCATAAAAAGCTCTTTTTCTTTTGCGTTCCAAGTACAAGAGATCGTGGGGAAGCTGCCCGCGGCCGTAGCAGGAGCGACGGTGCCCATAACAAGCCAAGAGAGGCACAGAGCCCCGACTCCACGATCTCATCAACGGCAGCCTGGTTCAGGCTGCCAAGATTCAAGACGTCCAGAGAATCAGGGCCGAATCCCAGATTCTGTGCTTTGCCCCCTTAGTCCTTGCATTAAAGCCCCTCGTTTGACCTCTGGGGGGTCCCTGTTTCCTTGATGGTGCTGTGCGCTGAGGGGTGAGACACCCTAATACGCGATCTGCAACATGTCAGGAAAGCCCTGCTGGATCCAATTAGGGGTCCAGAGTCCATTATCCGGGCCCTGATGCAAAAGATGGGCCCGGGCAGGCCAGGCAGATGGTGGCTAGTGGGGTGCAAAATTTGCTTGGAGCTTGCCGCTGGTACAGCAGGAGGCCCACGTCTCGTGGCTAACAGTCCAGACCAAAGTACCTCCAAGCGTGTTGGGCCCTCAAATTGGGGACTATCAGCAGAATCACCCCTCCCTCCGGGTTTTCTCCCAAATTTTCTTCTTCGGCTACCAAACTGAAAAGTGGGGTGGGTGGTGGTCAGCAGTGGCTAGTTTCAGGAACCGAAGCTTGATTGATGGGAAATGCCCCAGAATTACACCCCCAGCACATCCCAGAGAAGCATCTAGCCCGGGGGGAAACCGCCTTAAGCAATGGCTGTTCTAACAGGTGGTGCATTTCTGCCCAGGGACTGGCCGGTACAGACTCACATCCAGGCTTGGAGAAGTCATCCGCCGGCCCCACGCCAGCCTCCTCCGTAGGACCATTCCACTGCTCCCAAATCATATCTCCCTCCTGTTGGTTGTCCCATCCACACAGGTCCTCCAGAACATCGAAATCGCATTTGGTCACGCAGGCTGTAGGAGAGAGGGAGGGGCAAAAAGGGTGAGCCCCCCCTTGTCCAGCATGACCCTTCTCCCCCAGAGCAGTGTTTCTCCACCTTGGTGGCTTTAAGGTGGGTGGACTTCAACTCCCAGAATTCCCCAGCCAGCCTGGCTGGCTGGGGAATTCTGAGAGTTGAAGTCCACCCACCTTAAAGCCGCCAAGGTGGAGAAACACTGCCCCGGAGCATGAATGTGGGGGGAGCGTGGGGGGGGGGAATGCTTACGTGAACAAGGGCCGAGCTGGACCAAGATGGAGTCCACAGCCACTTCAATGTCCGGTCCCTTGACCTGCGTGGCTCTGAAAACAACCTGAATGAAGAGACAGATCAGGGTTTGTTCTTGCCCTTTAAACATTTAACATTTGAGAGACGTGCACGAATGCGAAGTTCCACAAAACCGAGACTGTCATTCGTCCCCTTTTCCACAGAAGCTCATTCTGGCAACCCACAGCAGGACGCAGGCGCATGGAGGGGGGATCTCAGGGCGAGGGTCCTGCAAGAGCTACGTGGCCTTTTCCCCCCAAAATACAGATCTGACAAGGGCAAGCAGTTACCGCGCAAAGGGTCCACTCGGCGAGAGCTTCAGGCAGGCCAACAGTGAGAGGTAACCGAGGTATATTGTTAATTCTCCCGCAGTACTATTTATGCTTAATGGTTTTTAATAGTAGTTTGTATTTGTTGCCTAGTTTCTGTTGTGCGCTGCCCAGAGTCACGTTTGCGAGACGGGCGGCTTTATAAATTTGCAAAATAATAAAATAAAATCAGATAAAATAATAAACTAAACATAAAAACAAACGAACGAACTGAAAACGTCTTGTCCGAGCTGGAAAGAGGCTTCGAGAACTCCCTGAACCTTCTCCTTCGGGGTGGCACCCCGGAGCAGCCCTCCGTGCCCCGCACTTGCCTTGAAGGGGCGCTGAGCCTGGGCAGGGACGGTCACAGCCCCGCTCAGCCAGGAGGAGCTCTGCGATTCATTCCGGGTCCACAAGGGGGTGGCGCTGCCCGAAGCATCCTGGACCTCCACCGCCAGCTGGCTTTTCCAGGTGTTGGAGTACAAATAATAGAGGAATCGCACGCAGACCTCTGCCCCGGCTGGGTCCAGATTCGGGCTCTCCAACCGCGCGGACCCGTCTCCTGGGTGGATGTAATACTCTCCTGGAAAGGGACAAGCCGTGGCCATTTTAGGCCGCCTGGGT
Source organism: Liasis olivaceus (assembly GCA_030867105.1). Taxonomy (NCBI): domain Eukaryota; kingdom Metazoa; phylum Chordata; class Lepidosauria; order Squamata; family Pythonidae; genus Liasis; species Liasis olivaceus. The sequence goes on along the minus strand of CM061351.1, from coordinate 115,448,455 downwards.
GCTGGAGGGCTCGGCCAGGTCTCTCCAGCCGCAGCCCGAAGGGGCAGAGCGTTGCAGGGCGTGCCTTGGCTGGCTCCCCCGGGCCCTCTGGTCCGGGAGGCAGCCCCACTCCTCTGCTGGGAGCCCAGGGCCTGTTCCGGATTGCGGGGAAGCTCAGCCAGGAGAGGAGAGGACCCAGATCAAGCCAGCAGCAGGGAGGTGGCCTGGCAGGGGCACTCCACAGATGCTCAGCTTAAAGCTCGTGCCAACCTGAGGGGCGCCCACCCACCTCAGGGCCTCTTGGGGGAGCTGGTCTGAGAGGGGCCCCAGCAGAGCCTCCACAGAAGGGACCGGGGCCACCGTGCAGCTCTTACTCCGTACGATGTCTCCTTCAGGGGGGCCAGGGCTGTTCCCAGGCTTCTGCCCAAGCTCTCGGAGCCACAGGCTGCCATGGCTGTCCTGGGGCTGGGTCCAGTCGCAGAAGGGGCGGTCGGTGCTATCAAAGTCGCAGGAGCTGAAGACATCTAGGGGAAGAGGGAGCAAAGGGTCAGCCTCCAGCCCACCCAGACACAGCCCACCCGCGCAAGAGGAGGGCCTGGCTTGGCCCTGCACTGCCTTTGGGCACCCCAAGCTGGAAGGCCCAGGAGACGGGCGAGACCAAACCTGGCCAGATGCCCAAACTTGCTCCAGCCCAGCAGATGGCCACGCCCTGCCTTGGGAGGGAGAAAGGGGCCCTGCGCTGCTGGGGGCCTCCTCTTCTCCTGGGGCCTCTTAGCCTCCAAAGCCCCCAGGCAGCCCCCAGGCTGCTGCACAGAAGATGCCCCTTGCCCCCCTCTGGGACCAGGGCAGTGCAGGGGGAGGCCAGGGGTCAGGCCGAAGGAAGGAAGGAAGGAAGGAAGGAAGGAAGGAAGGAAGGAAGGAAGGGGAGGGAGGGAGAAGGGGCACTCACAATCTGCAGCCCGGGGCTTCCGTGAGGTCTCCGCACCTGACAGTGGATGTGTCCTGAAATGGCAGACGAAAGTGGAGATGCAGGGAGACACAGTAGCAGACAGACCGCCCTGCCCCGCACCCCTGCCCCTCTTCTGCAGGCGGGGTGGGTGGGTGGGACAGGATGCTACCCACAGGCCAGAGATGCCCAGAAGTGGTGCCTCACTCTACCGTGCCCCCCACGGAAGCCCTGTGATTCCAGCCAGGCTCCATGTCGCAGCATGTAGGTCTGCCTCGCCCTCTGATAGTGCGAGTTCAGAGGAAGGCGGGGAGGGGTCTGAAAAGCAAGCCCTAGGAGGGACTGGGGCCCGTTTACCCGAGGAGAGATCAGATGGCATCTCTCCCAAGGGAGCGGGCTTGCTCTCCGCGGCCCCAGGACACGTGGCCAGAACCAAGCGGTCAAAAACGCAAGGAAGGAGGTTCAGGTTGTGCAAGCGGTCAGACAGCGGTACGGCCTGCCACGTGACTTGCTAGTTTCCCCTTCACTGGGGGTCTTTAAACCAAGGCTGGATGTCATCTAACCAAGATGCTCTAATGCAGTGTTTCTCAACCTCAGCAATTTGAAGATGAGTGGACTTCAACTCCCAGAATTCCCCAGCTAGTGGATCCTGCACTGAGCAGGCAGTTGGATTAAATGACCTTCAAGGTCCCTGTGATTCTGTACAGCACAGTTTGTTGAAGAAGCCACAAGTGGCGGGGTTCATGCCATACACTAACCCATAAACCATGGTTTACAAACCCCAACGGCTGAGCCCCCTTTAAACAAAACCAAAGAACCAGATTAGGGGCCAGGATGTACCACCACAACACTTCTTGCCACCCTTGGAAGCCAACAAATCCTCATGAACCTGCTAGCCTGGCACTCAACGCTCCTTCTGGCTGCAGCGTGGCTGTTTTGAAAACCGACCTCAGCTGCTTTATTCGTCCCACCCAAAGACACCCTCCCGGCTCCCCCAGAACACAAACCAGTTGGTCAAATCTTGGCTCGGTGAGCCCGGTCCCTGGGGTTAGCCCTAACTCAGTAAACCAGGGGTTGCCCAGAGCCACATGGAGCCTCTGAAAGGTTCTGGGGTGCCCGCCCATCCCTCCAAACGTTGCTTCCAAATTGTAAAGCTTGATAGAAGAGGAGGAAAGGACCAAAGGGACAGGCAGAGTCCTGTTGACTGTCAAATTCCATTTTGTCCCCGCTCTGCTGACTTTCTGGAGGAGCTCCAGGGCTCGCTGTCAGCCTCTGCCCCAAAGATGGTTGCACCTTGCTGGCACAGTTGGCAAGCCGGGCTTCGTGCTGTGAGCAAACCCACAGAGCACCTTTGTCTGCAGAAGCCTTGTCTGGCTCCAGAGGCAATGACTCAGGCACCCTAGTGTTGCTCAAAGTTCAGCCCATTCCCCAGCCCCGCAGGAAAAGCGGGGCAGCACGCAAATGGTAACCTGGGGGTGCAAATCTTGGCTTTGCTGAGATGGAAAGGAAAAATTCTAGGAAATTACAGCAGGTGGGTCGTGACCCAGCTCCCCGCTAATTTGAGGCATGGCGCTTCCCTGGAAGCACCAGTGAACGAGGTGGGCACTTCCTTCCTTGGTGGGCGCATCCCCTGGCCAGAAGAACCAAGGTTGTGGATATTCCCTTCTGTTGTGGTTCTCAGCTGCCCCTGGGCTTCACCGGAAAGCAAGATAAGCAGACTGCAACTCCTTTCAGATCCGCAGAAGATGAGATTCCCACCCCCGAGATCCGCCAAAGGGGGGTTCTGGCTTCAGCTTTAAAGCACAGGAAGGTGAAACGCTGAAACACCACATATTTTCCAGGCGCTTTTGAATAATCCCTGAAAGTATCAGTCTTAAAATGGTTGGGGGGGGCAGTCCAGTAAAAGAAGGTTCTTGCCAGCAGAGCGTTGTCCTCGGTACAGGCCTCCCTCCCAGTGGCGTTGGGACCCCAACCCCCTGCCAGATGGGAATTCTGGGAATTGCTATCCCAGTGCATCAGGTGGCTGAAGAGATCTTGCAATGCGATCCTTTCATTTTAACCCGCTTTCACTGGACCTGCCCTGCGTTGCCCGGGGAGAGCGAAAATGCTGCTGCTAACAATAATGACGCGTTGGGTGACTGCAGAATCTCTGCCTTCAAATCTACTTCAAAGGCTTCCAACCCTCCTTTCTGTGCTGAAAATGTCACAGCCCATCTGCTTGGAATGGAAGGAAGAAAGGATGGAGTCTGGAAACGGACCCAGCCTGGCTATCGCCCCTCGATTTTCCGCAGCCAGAGGCCGATCTCCGCGCCGCTGCTCACCTGAGATGCTGCCTGGCGGCTCCGGTCATGGCGAGGCCCTCCAGGGCCAGGAGCAGCACCAGCAAGCCTGCCTTCCCACTGCTCATCCTGGGAGTTGGAGCACAGAGAATGGCAGCATCTCCCTCCCTGGCTAATATAGCCGGGCTCCGCTCCCCACCCACCACCCATGGGGCAGAGGGCAAGAGTTTGTCACGACATCTGAGTGTCTGCCCTGCAGGGCCTTGAACTTTCCCCTTCTCCAGTGGATCCGTTGGGACTTTACATCTTGACGTTTCACGGGGTGGGGCACCAGGCAAAGATCCAAAGAAAGGGGGGCCAGGTTGGCAGACAGATGTTTCAGGGAGCAGTGGAATTTGGCCCCCAACAACCCACCTGGCACAGCATCAGCCTCTCTGTCTCAGCAGACGGCTCCTCTGCTGGCAGAAGTTTGCACCGTCTTTCCCCCCTGCCCCCAATGGGGCTCTCTGGGGCACACACCTGCTTTGGGCCTCCAGAGGTGGCCCAAATGGCCAGGCAGGGGCCTACAGAAGAGTCATGCCTCGAGATAGCGTGGCCCCGGCTCTCAGAGGCTTTGATTAGCTCGTCAAGCAGCTGACACCCTGGCAAACCCACTGATCCCACCTCAAGCCAGTTTCGGGGGGGGGGGCGCTGTGCTGCCATCCAGCAGGGGAGGGGTTATTAGAGAGCTATGCTGGCTAGGGAGGGGTGCCACAGATCCTTTGCATCACAAGGGTGGGGTAACTGAACCAAGGGTGAATTCCAGGAGAACCCTTGCCGTCACTATCACTTGATAAGAGACGAGATTGAAAGGCGGATCCCTCTATCCCAGGGCGCTGCCCAGGCCATAAACTGGGCCAGGCTGATGAACAAGCAGCTTTTAAAGTTCTGGAGGTTTCAAAACAATAACTAGGTGCCAGGATGTTTTTGTCTCTGTCTCCCCCCACAAAAAAAGGTTTATCAAACTTAGTTGAACTTTCAATCAGGCAACTTCCTCATCGGATTGTTGGAACGCCGTAGAGATACCTCGATTTCAATTAAGCATAACACAAAATATTGCCTCAGGTTCTCATGTGCATGGGGTTGAAAACTATTCTCTAAGTCCTCATTCATGGGACTGCGTCACTCAGGAGAAAGGGGTTGAATGCAGGTACCAGCTGCAGATAAAGCAAAATTGGCTGGAACAACTAACATTGTAGATGGCAAAAACAGAAATGAAGAAAGATTCTGACAGCGAAGACGGGGGCTGAAAATAACAAAATGAGATTGGTAACCATGTTTGTAAGAAAGACTTTGGAACAGCAGTTGGAAAACAAATATGAATCAGCAAATGTGATGCGGTTGCCAAACAGGCAAATACGGTTTTAGGCTGCGCCAGGAGAAGCGTAGTTCGCCAATCTCAGGAATTTCTTCTGTGGTCCCCAAATGCCTAGAATTAGGTGCCCGGGTCTGGGCGTCACCCTTGAGAAAGGATTCAGAGAAACCAGAGCAGGTTCAAAGAAGAGGACCGCGGATGATCAGAGGATCAGAAACGAAGTCCACTGAAGAGATACGGAAGGAAAGGAGGCCAAGGGGGGTTGGATAGCCCCCTCCCAATGCTTGAGTGGACGTCATGCAGAAGAAGAATGAAGGGCATTATTTTAATACTCTCTCTATATATATATTTCACATAATGTATAACATACATTTAATAGTGCATTCTATCTCACATTATGTTTACAACTTTAACTTGCTTTTTGCTTTTTGCTCTTAAAGAGCACAGCATCCCCCCACCCCATTTTCCTTTAGAAACAGCCAGCTGTTAGATGCCCGACTGTCTTTGAATAAACAAGCTGTAAATTAGCTTGGTTCCAGTAGTAATGTATGGCTGTGAGAGCTGGACCATAAAGAAGGCTGAGCGCCGAAGAATTGATGCCTTTGGACTGTGGTGCTGGAGAAGACTCTTAAGAGTCCCCTGGACTGCTAGGAGGTCAAACCAGTCGATCTTAAAGGAAATCAACTCTGATTGCTCATTGGAAGGATTGATACTGAAGCTCAAGCTCAGATACTTTGGTCACTGAATGCGAAGAGAGGACTCTTTGGAAAAGACCCTGATGCTGGGAAAGATGGAAGGCAAAAGGAGAAGAGGGTGGCAGAGGATGAGATGGTTCGATGGCATCACTGAAGCAGTGAGCATGAAACTGAGCAAACTCAGGGAGGCAGTGAAGGACAGGAAGGCCTGCTGCGATATGGTTCGTGGGGCCACGAAGAGTCGGACACGACGTAACGACTGAACAACAACAAAATTAGCTTGGTACCAGGTAGAGAAGTTGCCAAGAGAGAGACCCTGAATTTCAAAGAGGAACAAAGAAGAGATAAGTACCGACATGGGATGTTTCCTTGGTAACAAGAAAAAGAAAGTTAAACTTAGATTCACCTCTTTAGGACCCACCTTTACTCCTCCCCTAGACCACCCCAAAAATCCCTTGTATGGGCATGAGAGGATGCACGATCTGATTTGAATTTTTTTACACCTGTACCTTTCTATAAAACCACTGATGCTTGCCTTGCAAGGTGTGGTTTCAATCAACATTCCTTGCCACAATGTTGATTGATCCAACCAGATGCATATCGATCAATAAATATCTGTAACTTTTTACAGAAGTCTGGTCTCAAGTTTTTGTTTGGCTCTCTGAAACTTGGGTAGCAAAGAGTGCCTTACAAGAACAAGGCCAGTCGGGAGCCAGCTTGGTTTAGTGGGGAAGGCCCCAGGCCAGAAAGCAGGAGATGGCGAGTTCTAGTCCTGCCTTAAGCGTGAAAGCCGGCTGGGTGGCTTTGGGCCGGTCCCTCTCTCTCAGCCCAGCCCACCTCACAGGGTTGTTGTTGTGGGGACAAGAGGAGGAGGAAGGAGGAGCAGGTACGTTCACCGCCTGGAGATGTTTATAAAAATAATAAAGGCGGGTAAAAAAAACCTAAGAAAAAGTGGGGAAAGAGCTTCCAAAGAGGGAGGGCAGCCAAGGGCCCCAAGAGGCGCCGGGCTCCCCTCTTCGCAGAGGCTGACCCAGAGGTTGCAGAGCCACCGGGCAGGGTCTGTCTTTGCCTGCCTCCTGCCCTCCCCGAGTGGGAGCCCACAGATGCCAACAAGGTGGAAAGGGCAGAAATTAAAGGCGAGCGCCGGAGGAGGATTTAGCCCAGAGCAGCCCTTCAGGACGGAGGTCCCCCGGGGCTGCGCGGGGGGTGGGGGTGGGGGAGACAGGGGTCTGCGGTGCTCTAAGCCATGTCCCAACCTTGGTCAGTTTAAGATGGGTGGACTTCAACTCCCAGAATTCCCCAGCCAGTACTTTAAGATGGGGGGACTTCAACTCCTGGTTGGGGAATTCTGGGAGTTGAAGTCCACCCATCTTAAAGTGGCTGAGGAAGACAGCTCTGTAGCACCAAGAGCCCAAGCACCTCCACCGGGAGGAAGGCAAGCCCAAAGACACTCTGCGGACGCTCAGAGGTTCTCTGGGGAACCGCAACGGCCACACCGTCCCCTTGCAGGCCGGCCTGACGTCACTTTACACAGACGTGGCGTCGCAGCGCCGCCCGTGACGTCACCGCGCCGTTCCGGGCCACCCCAGCGCACACCGTGACCCAGACCGGGCGCCCGGCAAAGGGCGGGGCCGGCGGCCCGATCACGTGACGCGCGCCGTCTCGGCCCCCCCCCCGCCTCCGCGTCCGAGGGGACCGCGCCGGCGACCCGGTCACGTCCAAAGACGTCGCCCCCTCCGCTCCCCCGGCACGTGACCCCGCCCGCCCGCCTTCGGGGAGCCCGCGTCACGTGACCGGGAGGAGGGCGGCCATCTTGGTTACAAACACAAACAAGCGGCGAGAGGAGGAAGGAGCGCGAGACGCGGAGCCGTAGAGCCGTGGACGCCGTCGCGGCCTCCTCCTCCTCCTCCTCGCCCCTCGCCCGTCCCCCGCTCCGCCCCCGCCGCCTCGCCCGCGCGCGCGCCCACCGGCGGGTAAGGTTCGCCGCGGGGCCCTCCGTCGCCATGGGAGCGGGCGCCCCCACCCCCGCGCCGGGCCCTCCCGCCCCCGCCCGCCCGGGCCCGGAGGGCGGCGGCGGCGGCGGCGGCGGCGGCCTCGGGTTCCGCTCCTGCCCGGCGGGGCCGCGCGCCAGGGCCTGCCCTGCCTCCCTCCCGGGCGCACGTGCGGACGCCCGGCGGTCCCGCCCGGGGTGCGGGGGCGCTGCGTGCGACGGGGCGGCCTGCCCCGCCGCCTGCCCCTCCGAGCCGCGGGGCGCGGTTGCCGGGGGCGCTTTGAGGCCGCTCCAGGCGCCGCACGTGCGGGAGGGACGGGGTCGGCTGCGCCTCCGCCCCGGCCCGCTTCCCGCGCGCCTGGAGGCCCTTCCGCGGCGCTCCGGCGGGGGCTCGGCCAGCGCCGTCCGGGGGGGCGCGCTCGCGTCGCGGCCGCGGGGAGGGCGGCCCGCCCGGGCCGGGCCGGGCCGGGCCGCTGCTGTGGCTCCGGCGGGCCGCGCGCGGGCGTTAGGGCTGGCTCCGGAGTCGGCCGGGTAGGAAATGGGCGTTCTGCCGCGGACGGCGCTGCGGGGCCCCGATTTCCTGGCCTCGCAGAGCCGTGCCCGGTTTTGCCTGCGGAGCTCGGCGGGGCCGCGGGCGAAGGACCGCCCGCCCGCCGGCCGCTCGCCGCTCCTGGGCCTTTGGAAGCGAGCGCCTCTGTGACAAAAGCGCGGCTCGGGTTTTGCGCGGCGTGCCAGAGGACGCGGGGCCCGAGGCGCTCCTGGCTCCGGCCCGCGGCTCTCGAGGCGGCGTCGCGGGAGCGCAGCATCGCTTTGGCGCAGGGAGGGTCTGAACGCGCACGGTGGTCCCCGGGTTGGCCAAGGGATCCCTGAACGCTGGAGCGGTGCGGTGCAGGGCGGTTGCAGCCTGGAGGGCCGCCTCGTTTCCGTCCCCTGCCCTGAAAACCGTGCCTGTGTCCTGGCGTTTCCCGTGTCCTGACATGGCTTCGCCCCCTCCTGAACAAAGTTTACCGTTATCCGCGCTCTGGGTGACCTCTCGGAGGAGGAGGCTGCTGCCCTGAGACGTTGGCTTAGCGAGTGAAGGTTCAAAGTGCTTGGCTAATGATTTCCACTCATTCGGGGGCACGGCCTGATTCTGATCATCATCAGTAAACATGTACCCTGGTACCCTGCGGTTTCTGAGGAAGGGGTGGTTTCATGGGTCTGTGCGGGGGTGTGTGTATCACAGCTGTCAGTTCATTTTTATCCGGTGCTAAATGTAGTTTATCATGTTACCGTGAGATTCGATTGTTTTGAAAACAAAGAATTTTAGTGTGGTGGTTCTTTTTTTTAAAAAAGTCATTTTCAAGGTTTTTTTGGTTTAACTCGCTGACTTTTATCCATCTTGTCTGTAAAGTCCTACCTGAATAGGGGCATGGATGCTTGAGGAAATGAGACCTTGCCTGTAGTCTGCCCAGCGCTGAGATCTTCCTCTGATGGGGGGGGGCTGGTGATAGGGGGAATCCTTTGGGTCTGTCATTTATCTTTTAAGCACCAGGCAAAACCCATGTTATTGTAAGCCATGATACATTTGCCTTTCTACTGTTTCATTAATGTCTAATTCCCATGCATTTAAAGTATAACGAACTGTTGTGAGAGTTTGGAATTGAAGGTCTGTATAAAAATATTCAAAATCTACTAATATGGCTGGTTGTGGTTTGGTTATACATGCTGAGCCGTAGTGCTCTTCCTGTATAGTCATTTAAAAACTGTCCTCAGCTTGAGCTTGGACATTGTTTTCAATATTCCACTGCATCCAGTGTATGAAGAAGAAAGCCAGATTACATACAGGGTTGTGGAAGGGTGAAAGGTGTTACACTGATTTGCAGAACGTTGTGAGCTTATAACTGTTAGGTAGTGAGCAGAGGAGAACTGCAGTTTTTAATAGAGTCCAGGTACAGTATAGCACAGTTCTTTGATATTTGGGCCGTGATGAGCACTGCGTGTCTTGTAAAAGTGTATGTGCAGTGAAGTGCCACCTGAATGGTTTTTGGTACGTAGATGTGTGTGGAAGGTGACGGCCACCTGCTGCAAGAAGGAAATGACCAGGGATTCTCCTGAACTGAAGAGGCTTTGGCTCTAATTGACTGAGACAGAAGATAGCTTGGCTAGGTGCGAGGGGCATGGCCAGCATCAAAGGAAGGCATGTTTAACTTCTTTCCAAATTTCACTGGAGGCGCCTAGCAAGGAGCAGAGGGCCACAGGAGAGCAGTTTCTTTCTGCCTCTTGGGCTGATGAGCTTCAGTGCACAATCCACAAATATGGCACGAGCCAGGAGGGACTAAAACATGCAGGGGTATGCATTTTTTTAAAGTTCAGTCAAGTAAATCTATTTTAAGAGTGAACTGGGCAACAAGGATGTTAAACCAGGGAGAATCAAAACTGGCTTGCCTAATGGGGAAGGTCAGTTTGGGTTGGTATGGGTGGGCTTTCTATAACCCACAGCCCCAGAAGTGAGGGTGTTTGGAGCTGGCAAAGAGAAGGTCTTCCAGATATAATTTAAATTTATTATTTATTAAACTTGTACGGTATATATGTAAGCCCTGAACTATGGCAGCCTTCCTGGTTGCTGTTTGGATGTGGGGCTTTTAACAAGCCAAGAGTGGAGCTCCAGGACCGAGGCAAATTCCTCCCACCACTCGTTTTATTAGTTCACTTGGCTTTTCTCTAAAAGTGTCTCTTGCCCTGGAAGAGCTTAGAGTTTTATTTCTGCTGATGGACTGGTAAGATTGCATTTGCAGTCTGTGGATGATGTTGGTCAGCTAGTTTGTTTAGATGTTAAAGAACATGAGAGATAATTGACTCCCAAACCATAAATCCTGGGATAATAAGAGTCCCCTTTTCCATTTCCTGGAAATAGGGATCCTGTAATCTATTCCCCTTCCCAAGAGAATCATCAGGATTGGCTACCTTTGCTTCTTTTCATCTTCCAATAACTTAGCTCAGGCATTTGTGTGCTGTGGTTCTAAAAGAAAGCTTATTTAAGATTGCCTGGCTTTGATTGGCTGCCATATATATGAGAATCTTGTCTGTCGAAAAAGTGTTTACTGCTGGCCTTGAGTTCTAGTTCCAGTGTTTCCTTTTGGTAGAGGCAGCAGAGCCTACTTTTGGGGGATTGGGCAACTCCCCACCTTTAAGAGAAATGGGCTGTCTTCAGAACTCCCCCCTCTCCTAGAGTCAGTAGACCTTGAAAAACAACAGTAAAATAAAAGTGAGTACTTTAAGCACTTTGCTGTGTCCTTGTGCCCTAAAAATTGGAAGTGACGTGACAGTGATTGGCATAGGATATGTTGTGCTGGATGCAAATTATTTTGACCTCCAGAATATCTGGCAAATATGCTGTAGACCCTGAATTGGTGGCCCTTTTCTCAGTGTTTAATGCTGAGAGAATATGAAACCGGAGGAGATTCTACTCCTTTACAGGTAGTCCTCAATTTATGACCACAATTGGGACTGGAATTTCCATCGCTTAGTGATGTGGTCATAAAGCGAGGTGTCATGTGACTGCATGACTTAGCGACCGCAATCCCAGCAGTCCCGGTTGCTGTTGTTAACCGAGAGTTGCAGGTCGTTAAGCGAGTACTCCCTCCAATCCAAGCCTTTCCGGGCTTGGTCCCTCCCAGCCTTGAGCTTCAGTAGGGTGAGAGACTGTCTTCAACTCCCCCCACCCACCTACCTCACCCCCATCTCTGCCCTTCTGGCAGCCCTGCACTCTGCCTTGTGGGGCAGCAAGCAGCCCCAGAACTGCGCACCCTATTCCAGCTGCCCTCACCACCCTGCACCCTGCCACCCCAGCTGACCTTCACTGTCTTCTTGCTCCAAAACACCCCTTTGCCAAAAGCTCCTGGAGAGCAGTGCACCAAAAAGGTTTAGCTTCAGAGGGCTGAGGCTGGCCCGGTCTACCCAGCAGCCAAAGGCAAGGCCAGTCTAAGCACCTTCCTGAGAAGGAGGACTGGTCTACCTGCAGAAAATGGAAGGGAGAAGGTCGAAGTGGGCAGCAAGGACCTAGTCTACCCATGGGGGAAAAAGAAAGAGAGGGAGGGAAGAAGGGGGTGCTGTTCCCCCCCCCCCTTTTTTTGCAGCACAAAGCAAAAGTCCAGCTCAGCCCTGCCCAGGAGCTTTTTGCAATGGGATGTTTTGTAGAGGGGCTTTTTGGAGCAAGAAGGTGGCAAACATCAGTTGGGGTGGTGGACTGCAGGACAGCAGGGTGCCAAGAGGGCATAGATGGGGAGGGAGATAAGCAGGGGGAGTTGAAGTGCCCCTGTGACTGTAACTGCAGGCGGGCTGCCAAGCACTTGAATTTTATTCATGTGACTGGGGGGGCACTGCAACGGCCGTAACTTCGGGCACCAGTCGTAAGTCACTTTTTTCAGCACATTTGTAACTTTGAACGGTTGCTGAATGAATAGTTGTATGTTGAGGACTACTTGTACAGTTTTATAGTATTGGTTGTAGACCAAGGAGTTGATAGGCCCTTCAGAGCAAAAGAAGCAGCCCTGGTTGAGTCCTTAGCATGTTTCACCAAGCCACAAACATCTGGGGGATTCCCACAATCCTCTGAAATCCATGCATTTCTGGAGCAGGACAGGTCCAGTCCATGCAGTAGAGTAGTTCTTCCCAGCCTGATTTTTGATGGAAACTTGCCTGACCTTACCAGCATGCCATCCTCCTGCTCAATAAGGAGAGCCCGTCACAGAATAGAGTCAGCAGTGCCTCTTTGTCAAAAGAGCAACTGTGGTCAGGAACGTGATGGGGAAAGTCCCTTCATGGGATTTCTGGCTGGATCAGAGCAGAGTATGCAGAAGGACCTAGCTGGGAGATAGGTCTGTGATTTAAGAACAGCACCGTGAGTCTTTGGGAAAGGGGAAAACCAGAAGAGAAAATCTTCAGTCCAATTATCTCTTCCCTTCCTGGGAAGAATTAACAGAACTTGAAGGTAGGAGAGACAAAAATTAAATAGGGAAAGGGTGGCAGGCCTCCAGCTCCAACAACCCAACTTGCATGGCCGATGGTCAGGAATGATGAGAGCTGCAGTCTAATAGCCAGCTGCCCCGGGGCAGTCCAACCCCTGCCCAGGGCAGGAAGCCTCAAACTCTCCTGGACAAAGGGCTGTCCAGCCTTTCTTTGAAAACCTCCAGGGATGGAGCCTCCGCAACTCCAGGAAGCAGGCTGTTTCACTGCTTCAGAGCTCTCGGGGCCAGGAAATTCCTCCTTATTTCAAGTTTCGATCTCTCTCTCTCTCTCTCACTCACTCTCACTCTGTCGCTTCCACCTGCTGGTTCTTCTCCTACCCTCAGAAGCTGTGGAGAGTAAATCTACCCCCTCTTCCCTGGGACAGTCGTTCGGGTACAGGAAGACCACTGTCATGTCTCCCCTCAGCCTTCTCTTCTTTAGGCTAAACACACCGTGTTACTTTAAACGCTGTTTGTAAGCTAAAGCGCACTTTAATGGTGCTGGCTTTTTTTAAACACACTACAAGTCCTGTGAGTGTCTCTGCTGCGTGGACAGCAATTTGTGTCCTGCCTCAGGGTTGATAGTTGCTCTTATGAATTATCCTCAGTGTTTGCTCCTTGATGAAGGCTGGTGACTGGAGTTGTTAGCTTGAAATTCAAGGGGAAGTGGAAAGATAGTAGCTGCATTCTGCTGGTGGAATAACCCTGAATATTTTTGTAGGGTTCCAGAAATCCTGTGTTGTCTTGTTTAGCTAGGATGGTTCTGTCTGCAGTCTTTTCAAACGCTGCAGGATGTTCTATGTGTAAATATGCCAAATAAAGGAGACATAAACCCTTTTCCGTAGATGTGACAACTGCTAGAATTCGATCACAGTTTCCAAATTTCAATACATAACTATAGCAGTTAATTAATCTCAGAATAATCTCATAAGCTTGTTTGCTGTTTGCTTGTCTGTTGTATTTTTCGACCACAATCTTCTGGTTTAAAAAAGAGAAAACAGCTTCTTGCTTGCTTATTATTACCATTTGTGCGACCATAGAAGTATTTTTTCCCTGCCAGGACCAAGCCCCCTCTAGCCAGGAGCTTCTGTCTTTTGTAGAGACTGAGCTAGCTGTAAGAAGGTCTTGATGGCCATGCAGGGTTACTGATCAGATGAGAGAATTTACTTACCCCTTCCCATTAATCCATTTGTGATTGAAAAAGGTTGACTTTCTGCCAGGTCCATGGGGAGTTGTTCTTAACCCGCTGCTGGCAGTCAGGTGGGTAATCTCTAGACTATCTTCATTCGGAGTAAAGTATGGTATTAGCCTCTTTTGCTTCAGGGTTACGTTATTAGCTTGTCATCTTGCCAGTGTAGCGCTCTCTTCTGAGACTCTTCTTGCCCAGGAGACCACTTCATCTTTGTAGCCACCAGGACAGCCACGGATGGTATGCCAAAGAGCAGCACTTTGTCCTCTTCTTTTACAGATTCTAGAAGAGCAAAGACTTTGGGTTCTGTGGCAGTAGAAATAGAAGTGGAAGGGTTAGACTGGGTGGGAAGACATCATTGCAGGTTAGGAGGAGAAGATGGTGGCAGACAGGACCTCTGGCTCCTGCTGCTGCTTCTGAGCTCGAGGAGGAAATGATCAGAAGGCCTGCATAGGAAATTGCCCAACCAGAGCCTCTTCTTGCTTTTGAAATTACTGGGCAGGACATGGGACTGACCTTACTTACAAGCCCTGCAGGCACCCAGAGCTCTAATGTCCTGATGCCCTGCGTGATGCCCTGTTCCTCCTTTGGCCATGCGATGGGCAGGAGAGGTTCCTCCTTTGGCTATGGGCAATGGGCCAGGGTGCTGTTTCTTGAGAGCTGGAATTTCTCAGGTGCTCCTGGCACATTATTACAGTTCTGTCTGTCAGAAGAACAAATTAAGGAGGAGGATTTGCTCCTTGTAGGTTCTGTTAACTTTATATGTACCTGCTGCGTTGTTCAAGTCCAAATGGTGCTAGTGATACCAGGAGGACTTCATCTAATATTTGGAAATAAAGTTAGCATATTTCTGCTTCTGTGGGAGAGATTGGGGCAAAGGACAGCTTTCTACCATTCTCTACTAAAGATGTCAAAGCGCAGTGAGATACTGCCTTTCCTGCTTCCCTGTGAAGCAGATGCCACCAGGATGCCTATGGTAAAGGATGGGTGTAAAGGACAAAGGCAGTAGCCCTCTCCTGCCAGTATTCAGAAATAGGCTGCCTCAGTGAGCAGGTTTGATTCCCAGATGGCCCGTGAGGGAGGAGGCAAGTTGGACACAGATCCTCCTCCTGCCGTAAGCCTGGGCCAGTCACTCAGGCCCTGTAACAAGCCTCTGTTGCTGCTTAGTGTTTATAGAGGGCAGGGTCAGAAGCTTCCATCTTGGAAGGTTTAAGTTCAGCAGTCTGGAAGTAAGTCTTGTATCAGAGGCTTCGTGGTGAAGGTAGTTTTTGAGTGGAGAGTTGAAGTGTTCGGAAGATGTGCTGGACGGCGAGGGACTTCCGGGGAAGAAATGCCAGCTGAAGAACTGGAGCTGATGACCTCAGTGGAATGAAGAGCCAATGAGTAGACCAGCTCTTTGTAATTTCTCTCCGGACAAGGAGAGGACTTGAGACCGTCTGCAAGTGGTCCATACAGTTGCTCCTCGTGAGGAGACCGCAAGACAGCAGGAAATAGCCATCCTTCCCATGGGAAAATACTTTTGTTTTGAATTCTCTTTAAAAAAAAAGAACATGATAAAATGAGACTTTGAAGGTTGGACACTAGAGGGAACTAGAAGGAACTACAGATTACAGTTAAAGAGAAGAACACTTACATTTGACTTACTAATACAGAATGGAGCAAAATATTTTAACATTGGACATATTGGAGGATATTTTTAAACAGTGGACCCAGAAGTTAATTTTAAGAGTGTCCACCTCTATAGATAGACGGTCTTTAAAAGATGCTATGGAAGAGGAACAAGTTTTACCAGACAAGACTGAGACTGATCTGAAAGTAGATTTAAAAATGACAGGTTACAAGAATGATATGGAAAGAGATGCTACACTGGACATACAAATTAAACCGGCTGATGTCTTAATAATTAAAAGGGATATGCAAACAAAAGAGTGGATAATTTCCTGTATTGGATTTACAAAGTAGCCTTGTTAAAGTTTTAAAAAATGTTGTGAGAAGGGACAAAGAGAAAAATGAAAAGAAATCAAATTCTAGGACATTATTTGAAAGGACTAAAGATCAAGATTGTTAAAAATAAAAGGAAGGAATATAAAGTTTATCTGATCAAGGTTAAAATAGATATGTTGTTATCTCTGGTAACCCTTAATGGACTTTTGCTGATCAGGACCGAACGAGGAGGCTTTAAGGATTAGTTTATAGATAAGAGATGGGATATGGGAAGAAGAGATCATTTGTTCTATTTTAAGAGAAGGTGATAAGTCACTAAAATTGTTTATACTTGTTGTGATGAAGGGGGAAGTAATTTCTTTATATGTTTTCTTTACTATATTCCTATTTCTCTTTCTTTTCTCTTTCTTTTCTCTTTTTCTTTTCTTTTCTGCACTTTCTATTTTTCTTATTCTTTTTTTTAGTTTGTATTCATTTTTATCTTTTTAATTGTAATTTGTAATAACATTGCTATTTTAAAAAAAATAGGAGGATGTGCTGGGAGGCCATTCCAGACCCAAGGAAGGGCAAGGGTTTTTTTTAGAGCCTTTCAGGTGGTGAAAATCAGTGATGGGGGCGGGGGGTGCCTTGGGTCGCAAGGAGCCCGAATAGCCCCTGGGAATGAACCCGTCTCACGTTGCAGGAGGGTGAGCAGAGCGGTAAGAGAAGCGCAGGAGTCTCTGCTTTTGACTGTCTCCTCCTCACCCTTCCGTTCTGTGCAAATCCGTCACAGAAAAGGCAAAGGCTGCAGGTCCGTCCTAGCTAAGTCCTGCGCACTCGCCCAGGTTGCCAGGGAGGAGAGCCGTGGCGGGTGAATGACCTAATGGAGGAGTCAGAGGCAAAGCCACAGCAGGTTGGAAGGCAGCTTGGTCAGTGGCTGAGAAGGGGACTCGTTGGCCAGTTTGTTCTTGACGAGTTTGAGAGAGTCACGAAGGGCAGTGGAGGGAAAGAGGTGTGGAGCTGGGTGGTAGCAGCAATTACAGGGAGGACTGTACGTTATGTGGCACTCTGCCCAGGGGACGGAGCAGGCAGAGCTGAGAGCACCAAAGGATGGCATTAGAAAGAGGGGTAGTTGCTTGAGGGGCAGGAGGAGAAGGGCCTGGGGTCTGAATCGCGGACAGCTTGGACCCAGAGGCAGCTGGGAAGTCAAGAGAGGTGCCTGACTCTGCACGTCCCGGAGGCGCAAAGGAGGGAAATGCATAAAAGGTCCCGAATTGCTTTGGCAGAAAAGCTGGTAAAACAGAGGCATAGGATGTAATGTTCCAGATAGTAGCCAGTTAATCTCTTGGGTGCTAATTGGGTCCTTTTTCAATCGCTTTCTGTGGATGCTCTTGAGAAACAGAGGACCGTGACTCTCCTTCTGCTTTCTCCAGCCTTCAGCAGGTGGCTTCAGGTTGCGGCTGCTTCTTCGAAGGATCCCTCCTGAAGGCTCTCTCCAAGGCTTGTGAAGAGGTCCTGCCTGCAGCGGAGACCGTGTGCCCTTTTAATGCCTGCCTCTCCTTTCCAGAGTATTTCTCTGACGCGAGTTGAGCCACTGGGCTTTGTCCTCGGGGGGCAAGCCAAACAGCTTTCTGCGTCTCCAGCCACCCCAGGCTCCAGAAGCAGCTTCCGTGGGATTGCGCCCGCTCGAGGAGGAGGAGGCTGACCCTCCCTTCTTCTCTTGCTCCTTCTGCCAGCCTGACCTCCTGCTAAGGAGCAGCACCGGTGCGCCAGGCTCAGTCGGGTGAGTGCCCACGTCACGATCAGAGAACATCGGATCTGGGTCCCTTCCCTGAAATCCTGCCACCTAGTGGGCCTTTCCCATGGCTGCCCCTACCTTGTGGAACATCCTCCCCACAGCGATTCGGCAGTCCCCCCCCTTTAGCCTTTCGGAAGGCCCTTAAGACCTGGCTTTTTACCGAGGCGCTGGGCAAGGATTATATAGGTAGAAAGCGTGGAGTGAAGGCAAGTGGAGTTGCTGTGGGGCATCCCAAGGGGATGATTAAGGCGCAGGGTTTCTGTTTTATTGTTTTACTGTTTTATGATTGTTTTATAGTTACTGGTTTTGTTGTGAGCCGCCCAGAGTTGCTTAAGATGGGCAGCCATATACGTCTTTTAGATAAATAAATAAATGAATTAAAACTCAGGGAGGGTGCCTGAGCTTACGAGCCCCTCTCTTTGTTCACCCAATGGTTGGTTCCGTGAAGGAACTCTTGCAGGTGCCAGGGCCAGAACTGGAACTGGAACTGGTTTCTGCCCTGGGGTATATTCCCGTCCCCCCCGAAATGGCTTATAGGTGCCACACAGTGGGAAAAAAAGCCCACAGGAAACTTTGGGACATTGAAGTACCAAGCAGCTGTAGTGGGTGGAGGCAAACCCTGAAGTAGGTTGGAACCAACCTTCACAGCCCATTTGGACAAGGTCAGCTTGAGGAAGGCTGACTTCAGAGAGATCTTTTATCTTGAAGAACCAACCGTAATTTATTTTGGTCTCTGTATCTTGCCTTTTTGAGATAAGTTATACGTAAGGTCGCTTGCAAGTTAAAAATAACTCTGGAAATAAGATGGATCATAAAAGAGTGATCAGCGTGGCAGTGCTCTGGGTGACTCTGCTGGTGCATGTCTGCCATACTGGCTTCGGGGCTGGCAGAGCAGAGCTGCCTAACTCTGCCTCTAGTTTCGGTGGGCCCTGAAGGGCGCCTCTGCCTGTGACTGGCTTATCCTGCTCAGGTCCTGGGCACCAGCCCCACCCGTCTGGCAGCTCTAGGTTGAGGTCAGCATCAGGGCATCGACCGTTTGTATCTTTTCCTGTCTTGTAGGTCCTTGGGGGTTTACTGACCCCCCAGCTGGAGGGAGGGATTCGCAGCAGATTTTCAAGGTATATCCAGGAGGGCACCACCCCTTAAGAATCCATTCGTTCCAACTGACCGATGGGCTCTGCAACATTGCCCCCTCCCGCCCACAAAGCCCAGGCTGTTGGACCTCCCCAGGGACACGGCTGCTTCCTCTTCCTCTGTGGCCACCAGAGCAATAGAGTGCAGCAGTAGCAAAATCTGCATTTCAGTGGAAGAACTCTGCTGCTCCTTGGGCCGCCTTCGACTCTTTTGGGTCTCCAAGGGCACTGAGGAAGAGAGGACAGGACGTCACAGCCAGAGAGAGAGCAGCCCCGGAGCAGGAGGATGGCAGCTGAGATGCTGAACTTCGGGCCAGAATGGTGAGCGGGGGGGTGGGATGGTGAAGGGTCAGCCCTGGGGGGGAGCGCCCTGCAAAGAGAGGGCAGGGGGCCAGGAGAGCCATATCCTGAAGGTGGCGGGGCTTTTCCCAGGGTTTCCTGCTCTTGTCCTGGAGGGGGTGCTTCGGTCCCCCGCTTAAGCCTTGTCCTGCCTGCTTCCTTCTAGTTCTGCCTGTGTCTTTCTGTGGTTTTCTATCATGTTCTCCTCCCTCGTTTTTCTCTTAAGGCTTTAGGGTTTCCTTGAACCCAGAAGGCAAGAGCAACACAGGCCCCTCCTGTCCTCTTTTCCTCTTGGTTCTGCTGCCTGACCAGGAGTCCTATAAGAGTCCTAGGAACGTGCCCTTCAGATGGGTACTTCTCTGCCTCGGCCCTCTGGCTCCACCCTTTCCTCCAGCGTGATCTGTCTCGCACTGCTCCTCACCATCCCACTTGGGGCCCAGTTGCCCTGCTGGCAGGCCACCCCCCTCCAGGGCAGGCCCATCTGTTTGGACCCAAAGGGGTTGAGGAAGAGAGAGCCGGCCTCCTTCTGTCCCCCGGTCTCATGCCTGCCTTCTCCTTCCCAGGCTTCGCGCGCTCTCCAGTGGAGGGAGTGTGGCTTCCCCCCCACCCTCCCCTGCCATGCCAAAGTACAAACTAGCAGAGTACCGATACGGGCGGGAAGAGATGCTAGCACTTTACGTCAAAGACAATAAGGTGAGCCCGGGAACCCCTGGGACCAGCACTGGGCTCTTGGCACGCAGGCCTGCATGGGCTTGGAGACCCTGGATATGGAAGAGGCACCAACACGCACGAGGAAGCTCTGCGCGGAGTGTTGATGCCAAGAGCTTGGACTGCTGCTGGGGTGGGGGACGTGGAGGTGCCTGCTGCTTAATGCTCCCGTCCTCTCGGTCACACAAGGGGGCACCTTTTCTCCTCCCTCCTGTCAGGTCCCTGACGAAATCCAAGATAAAGAATTCTCTGCCATCCTGGAGGAGGATCCTCTGCAGCCCCTGGCTTTGGTTCCATTAACGGAAGAAGAGCAGGTAGGGCTGGGGCTAGTCCCTGAGGGCAGGCTGAGGGAAGACAGCTTCTCCCCACATTCTCATCTCTTTCCTCTCTCCCTTGGGCTCCTTCAGAGGAACTTCTCTATGTCTGTGAACAGCGTTGCCGTGCTGAGGCTGATGGGGAAGGGGGCTGGAGTGGCTCCGGCAGGCGTTTCGCGTGGGAGAGGCAGCACGCGGAGCCGAGGTATGGAGACTTTGGGGACAGCAGGCATCGAGGACTGGGCCCCTACTTCCCTTTCCATAAGCTGCTGTTTGGGACAGCGGGTGGCTTCTGTTACGTGTCCTGTCCCCCCCAACAAGCAGGCCGTGGTCGAGGCGAGAGTGGCTTTTACCAAAGAAGCATTGAGGAAACGGAAGGCGCCTTTGGCCGAGGCGGCGTCCGTGAAATCCACCGCAGCCAGAGCTGGGATGACCGGTGTGTAGGAGCAGGTCTGCCGGGGCGATGGCGGTCGGGCCTGCGGGTCTGTTTCCTACCCCTGACGTCCTCCTTTCCTCTTCTTGCAGAGGGGATCGACGATTTGAGAAGCCCATCCGGCGGGAAGGAGGTATGTTGAGGGAAAATGAGATCCCACAGCTGCTCAGAACACTCTTCTTCCGAGGAGGCCATCTCTGGGTGGGTGTGGGGTCTTGTCTCCTGGACATGTCGGGGCTGATGGTCCTTCTGCCTCTTAGTGCCCCACGCACTGTTGAGCAGCCCTTGGTAGAGGCAGGAGTTTCCATCAGCAGCTCCATTGCCAAAGCAGGCTGTGATGGCTGCTCTTTTTCCTAGCCCGGCCCCCGTTTGAAGAGGGGGCTCCCTCCAGCCGCAAAGACTTTGCCCGCTCAGACAGTGACAACTGGCGCACGCTGCGGGAGGAGCACGAGGAGGAGGAAGAGAGCAGCAGTGCTGGGACCGGGTCAGGAGGAAGCTGGCGGCAGAGCGGGGGGTCCAGACGGGAAAGCGAACGCTGGCGGTCGGCCAGTCCAGGTGAGCTGGCCAGGCCCATTGTGCCACCTCGTGGCTTGTGGGCTGGCTCCAAAGAGGGGGCAGAATAGCCAGCCGCTGGCTCGTGAGGGACCGTCCAGCCGTTAGTCTCAGCTGTCCTCCCTTCTCCCGTAGATGGAGGGCCCCGTTCAGCCGGGTGGCGGGAGCACGGCGGGGATGGGCGCCGGCGGAAATTTGATTTCGACTTCCGGGAACGTGAGGATGAGCCGCGTGGAGGGCGTCGGCATCGGCAAAGCAGCGACAGCTTTGAGGAGGAGAAGGATGGCTTGCCTGAGTGGTGCCTGGAAGATGAGGAAGAGGAAATGGGGACGTTTGACTCCTCTGGGGCCTTCATGTCCCTCAAGGTATGGGCCGTGGCCTGCCTCCCCCCCCCTTCTGGCCTTAACACGGGATTTGCAGCCTCTTCCAAAGGGCCCCTGGAGTCTGGGCCTCCGTACAAGAGCCCATGTTCTCTCGTGCTCCCTCTCCGGTTGGAGTTGCCACCGCCGGGGTGGCAGCCAGAGCTTTGCAGGTGCTGAGGAAGATTCCCGTGCAGGGAGGTCCTCGGTCCAGGAGAGGGCAGGGATGCTGGCCTGCCCAGGAGCTCTCTTGCTGGAGCTGTGCTGCTCCTTCCAGGAGGACGGTGCTGGCTTTTTGCACATGGGCAAAGCTTTGATTTAGTTTTTCCTTGCGTGTTGTGTGAACTCAGCTTGATAGCTTATAGTTATGTGTGTTGTGGAAGCCCCAAAATGGGCTAATTAAGCAGGCAGGCAGGCAGCGTGTGTTGTGTGAACGCTATTATAGAGTTCTGGGGTATCACTTCGGGAGCCTTCTGAAGCTAACCTTGTCCCCCACTTCTGCAGAAGAGCCCCAAAGAGCTGATTCCTGAGGAGCAGGAACTGAGTTTCCAGCCCCTTCAGGAAGAGGAAGAGGAGGAAGAGCAGGAGGAGCAGCTTCTGGAGGCCAAGGAGAGTAGCCACAGGACGGGCAGAGAGGTGCCTGTCAGCCCCACAGCCGTGGAGAGGGCAGAGAGAGGTGAGAGGCAGAGCATGCAGACAGGGCTGAGCTACAGGCACAGCTCCCGAGGCTTCTGGGCTGAAGGCCTTCCCTCCCTTCCTCCCTCCCAGACCAAAAGGACCCCCGGCCAGGCCCAGAGGAGAAGCTGCCTGCTCCCCCCGGCGCCCCCTGGCAGTCCAGCCCTCCTTTCTCTGCTCTCGCTGCCTCCACCAGTGACTGCGAAAGCATCGGGCCAGGGAGCTCTTCCAAAGCAGAGAAGTTGGCGCTTATGACCTCTGGCAAGTCGGATGCAGAAGCAGGGGATGGTAGGTGGCCTTGGCATCCCCCAGCCTGCCCGTGGGAGGAGGTGGCATAGGCTGGGCAGTGGGACTTCAGCCTCTGGAGCCCAGAGGGAGGGGCAGGGGGAGCCCGTGGTTTGATGTCCTCTTGGTCTGCACCTGCCCAGGGGATCCGGGCACTCTCAGCCGCCCAGCCCAGCCCAGCCCAGCCACCGTCTCTCCCCTCCCCGCGCCCCCGTCTGCTGCTACCGCTGCTGAATTCACAGTGGGGGACAACGAGGATGAGGACGGGATGAAGCACTTGCAGCAGGTGAGGATGTGGGGCTGGGGGGTTGCTCTCCTGTCCTCTGCTTGGGGGGGGGATGCTGGGCAGAGCTCGTGTGACTTGCCAGCAGAGGGCGCTGTCACCTTCCTTTCCTTTGGCGCCCTTATGCCAGGAGGAGCGCCCTCGGCTCTGGCATCCCGCAGACGGGGTTGCGTTGGGGGCTGCTGGGGACGCCAGGAAGGCTGTGCGAGAGGGCTCTTTGGCGGAACAGGAACGCCAGGTGATCGGTCTAAAAGATGAGATCTTGTGGGGGAGGGAGCAATAATCCCTGACAGGACCAGTTGCCTAGAGCGTCTAGTCAGGAGTCCGTCCTGCTCTCAATTGTGGCACCCCCACCAGAGCCAAAGAACACTCTAACCTCAAGCAGAAATTACGTCTGAGGCAGTCAAAGTGAAACTTTTAAAATACGTTTTGGAAGCCCTTTCAGACCATCCAAAGGGTCACATCAAAAGGCAGCGAGTGTCCTGACTCCACCTGGCCAAAAATCTCCGGTCTCCTTTCTGCACTCTGCTGCTCCTTTCCGCCCCTCCCCTCCCTGATAATGCCCCGTACAGGCGGTTTCTGTTTTTCGTGCTACGCTCTCAAAAGAGCCTCCTTGTCACTTAGGAGAAGCGCCAGGTTATTCTCCCTGTTTAAAACTCATTTGGGAAAAAAAATCAGGAGCATACTGTGTTCTCCCCCCCCCCAATATGCACAACTGCGTTAACACAGTTGTTCCCCACTCACCCACAGGGGTGCGGCCAGCTGAGGCTGACCTGCTTTCCTCTCTGCTGCTGTTTGCTCGTCTTCAGCTCTCCAGGCCTGCCCCTCGCATGCTTTGTTCCACGTTGCAGCCAAAGCCTCTGGGCCCTAACCCTCCCCATCGCCCTTCTCTGCCTTCAGGAAGCAGAGAAGATGGTGGCTTCCTTGCAGGACAGCTCGCTGGAGGAGGAGCACTTCACCCAGGCCATTGCCGACCACCGCAACACTGCTGCCGCCTTGCCTCTCTCTCATGAAGCAGCCATGAAGTGGTTCTACAAGGATCCCCAGGGGGAGATTCAAGGTGAGCCACTCCCTCCCTGAGCCCTGAGGGCTAAAAATGGCCAGGTCTCTGGCCCACTCACTGGCACCTCACTCTCCTCCCGCCCCCCAGGACCCTTCACCACCCAAGAGATGGCTGAATGGTTCCAGGCAGGCTACTTCACAATGTCGCTCTTGGTGAAGAGGGGCTGTGATGAGGGCTTCCAGCCCCTGGGAGAAGTCATCAAGATGTGGGGAAGAGTGCCTTTTGCGCCCGGTCCATCACCACCGCCGTTACTGGTGAGGACCCCTGAGTGTGGGTTGGGGAAGGGCTGCAAGGGAGGCTCCTGACCCTTCCCCTCGCCTGCTTTCCCAGGATCTGCGTTGGATGGTCTATGTAGCGTGCTCTTAGTTTGAGCACAAAGTCCTTCAGGGTCACTCTGGTGTGAGAGTAGATGCCAAGTTCAGTTAGGGCAATCCTCCTACCCCAAGCGGGGTGGGGTGTTGAAGAGGCCCGGTGTTTCTTTCCTCCTCTCTTGACTTGTGTGGGCAGAGGCACCTTGGGCTCTTTGCTGGAAGGTCCCAGGGCAGGTGCTCGGGGGTCTTGGTTTCATCTGGGGGTGGGTGACTTCCTCTTCCTGCCTCTCCAGGGAAACATGGACCAGGAGCGCCTGAAGAAGCAGCAGGAACTGGCGGCCGCAGCCATCTACCAGCAGCTCCAGCACCAGCAGCTGCTTCAGCTCGTCAACAGGTATGGGGTGGTGCTGCCGCCGTGGGGACAGCTGTGGGCGCCTTTCCCCTTCCAGCTGCCCACATTGGCAAGAACGTTCCCAGAGCTCCAGCTGAGGGTTACCCCTTGGAGAGCACCCCCAAATGAGGAACGCAGAAGGCTGGCAGATGTT
Source organism: Liasis olivaceus (assembly GCA_030867105.1). Lineage (NCBI taxonomy): Eukaryota > Metazoa > Chordata > Lepidosauria > Squamata > Pythonidae > Liasis > Liasis olivaceus. The sequence continues at coordinate 115,424,314 of CM061351.1, read as the reverse complement.
CCAAAGAGATGAGTCTGCGGCAAGCTGCAAAGGCTGCGTGCTCTCTCAGGCTGAAGGCAGGATGCTTCTGGGGCATGTGGCTGGGTGGGCTCCCCCTTGGCTTGACAAGGTGGGCCTCTGGGGCCCTGCCTGGCTACTCTTCCTTGGTCTTGCAGCCGGCAGCAATACGCCCAGTGTGCCCTCCAGCAAAAGGTGGCAACGGGGGACCTGGCCCAACAGCAGCAGCTCACCACCTTCCTGCAGCAGCTGCAGGCTCTCAAGCCCAGGTGGGACCCCTTCCCCTCCTTGGCAGGCCCCGTCTGCTGCCGCCTTCTCCCCATGCGTACTCCGTCGTTCCTCTTGAGAGAACTCCTTTCTGGGTGGCTTAGGCCGTCCTTCCTCCCCCCGAGGTGCTGAGGGTGGTCCAGGCCTCCACAGTCGAGGGAAAGGCTGGGGGAACCAGGTCTTCCATAGAAGTCAGGAAGCTGGGGCTTAAAGTGGGGCTGGGGGAACGTTCAGGGAGCCAGGGCAGCTTTGATTCCCCCCCCCCCACCTTCTCACTTCTCTTCTAGAGCCGGGGAGCAGGGAATGATCCCCTCCATGAACCGATCCATATCTGTGCCAGACACCGGGTCCCTCTGGGACACACATACCTCAGCCTCACCGCAAGCAGGTCGCTGATGGGCGGGGGGAGCCTCCTGGGAATTCTGGGATTGGGGCTGGGCAGAGGTTTGCGCAGGACCCACGTGGTGGGATGGCCGTGCTCTGAGCTGCAGCCCAAGCCCCATCGGAGCAGAGCGTTTATCGACGGCCTCGTTTGGAGGGAGGCCGAGGGAAGGAAGCCTTGCTGCGCCTTGTCTGGGGGAGGGGTCCTCTCTGGACGGGATTCCCGTCTCCCCATGGGTGGCTTTTGCAAAAAGACCAGCAGATCCCAGCATGCCTGAAGGCCGGCCATTCTCGGTGAGGACCCTTGGTGGCAGTTTCTTACCCTTGGCTCTTGAAGCGAGGCCTCCGTCTCGCTCGTTGCAGTGACACGCGGGGCAGAGGGGAGCAGGGCATCAGGATAAAAGCGCTTCTGATCCGGCGTTCCTGACACCTGCCTGGGAAATACTGTTTTCTCTTCCAGGCGGTGAAGCCAGTTTGTGGGATATTCCAATTAATTCTTCAACTCAGGGTCCAATCTTAGAACAACTTCAGCTACAACATAAAGTGAGTGATTTGGCCTGGCGTAGCCGTGAAAGGGAGGGAACAGGGAGGGCCCCCGCATGACTTGCTCTGTCCGCCCCTCCCTCAGCTGCAAGAGCGGAGAGGAGCCGAACTCAGGGCCAAGCGGGATGAGGACGAGCGGAAGCGCCGGGAGGAGCAGAAGCGCCGGGAGGAGGAGGAGCTCTTCAGGCGCAAGCAGGCAAGGGCAAGTGCCGGGGCGGCTCGGGGGCCGAGCGGACGGGGAGGGGGGAGCAGGACGGGGGGTGGGCTGGGCCGCTGCAGGGCTGCAGCCGGGCTTGGCGGACTCCTGGCCTGGGGCCGGCTCCAGAGTGAAGGGGGCTGAAAATTTGGGTGCCTCTTTCCAGGGTGGGTGGGTTGCATTACTCAGAGCTCTCCTGATCCCCAGCTCCCTCCGAAGGAGCTGTTCAATGCTGAAATGTCAGTCCTTGAACTTCCAGAGTCCTCCAAGCAGGGTTTTTTTCTCTTTTGCCCTGTAAACTCCCAGCCCGACAAAACAGGAAACCCAGTAAAGGGGGGGGGGGCTTGTCCCTGCCAGTGCTGGAGATGTTGATGTCGCTGGTGGCATCTTTGTTCCACACACACACACCCTGAGGGAAGAAGACACCTGTCCCTGGGCTGGGCGGCTCCGTGAAGACTTCCTTCTGGAAGGGGCTGCTCAGAAGAGGGGGCGCTGCCTGGCCATGAGCAGTGTGGGTTTCCTCCCTCCCCTCCCCTCCAGCTGCCCTCGTCTTCCTCCTGGGGCCAGCAGTCTGTGAACGCCTGTTCTGCTCAGAGCAGCTTCAGCCTTGCAGACATCCAGAAACTGGGAGACGCTCGGGCCTGCCGGGAGCTGCGGGAAGAGGTGAGCACGGCCGCCTGCCTCTCCCCCCACCCCCAGGGGCCTCGGGTGCAGGGGCAGGGCGTGCCGTGTGCCGATGCCCAACGCCGCCGTCTCTCCCCAGTGCCGCCATCAGGAGATGCTGCTGAAGCTCCTCCAGCAGCAGCAGCAGCAGCAGCAGAGCACCCAGCCCCTCTGGGGAGGGCTGGCCAAGCAGAGCCCCTCCATGAAGGCCCTGCTGGAGCTGCAGCAGGAGAGCGAGAGGCACCTGCAGAAGCAGGCCCAGCCCCGGGCTCAGCAGCGCGCGGTGAGTAGCCTCGAGCTCCCCGACTCCCCTCTGGATGGGCTCCCTGGCTTTTGGGGCTCTTGGGGAACATTCTCCCCCAGCGCCTCTAAGAAGGCCTTTCCTTTGAAGCGAGCATCTCTCTGAGTAGGCAGGCAGGAGGGTCCACCAAGCGCTCTAGTCTCCCGTCCCGCTCTCCGGCATCCCCCCACCCCGGGAGGCCCCCTCGCAGCCCCCTCGCTTGTTGGTTTCCCAACAAGGCCTTACACCTGAGGTCCTCCCTTGCCTTAGGAAGGGTGTGTTGGGGGGGCAGGGTTTAAAGAAAGAGACCCTTTAAGGGGCCTGAGGGAGAGAGGTGGGCCCAGGGAGCACCTGCCTGGGGGTCCTGTGTTGCAGCTTTTCTCCAGATGAGGGGGCGTCTGGAGGTCCTTTGGGGGACGGAGGGTTACCATGGTGCTTACTGCTGTAGGGTGCTGTGTTCTTACCCGCTTTTTTCTTCGCTGTTTTGCCTTTTTCTCGTTGCAAACCGCCAGGAGGGATTTTTGTTGAACTGGCGGTAGATAAGCCCAAAAAACTAAGGGCAAGGTCCACAAAAGCTTCTGGTTAGCCGTTTCTCTTTTCTCCCTGGTTCTGCTTGTTAGCACGGTGGACACGGTCTGAGCAGCCTCCCCTCTCAGTGGGCTTCGGACGTGGGTTTGCTTTGGGGGGGCCACGACAAGGCCAGCCCTCTCGGCCTCTGGGAGGAGAGCATGAAGAGTGCGGCGCCCCTGGCCCGCAGCCTGGGCTTGAGGAGCAGCCGGAGCAGCCCCTCTTTAGGGTGAGTTGGCCCTGCGGAGGGGGGCAGTCTGAGGGGCTGAGCTGGCCCTGCTCACTCTCTGTCTTCCGGGCCCAGGGATGCGTATTCGGTCTCCGGCCGGCAGAGCAGGAAGAAGACGGACGAGGAGGAGAAGCTGCTGAAGCTGCTGCAAGGGATTCACAAGCCTCAGCAGGACGGCTTCACGCAGTGGTGCGAGCAGATGTTGCATGCCCTCAATGCTTCCAGCAACCTCGACGGTACGGCTGTGGGGCGCAAATGCCAGCAAGGCTTTGGGGGGGTTGCGGGAAGGCAGGCACCCCCCCCCCGGAGCTGGGAGGTCCGCTTGCTGGTTGGGTAACCAACAGGAGCCTGAGATATGTAGCGAGAGATGCGCCCTCCGGAACGGTGGCCTAGGGAGGCTCTTCAGAAGCCGTAGGGGCCTCTTGGAGGGGCCAGCCTGCCCCGCCTGCGCCCCTCCCTGCGAAAGGGGGCCTGTTTAAAGAGCGGCTGCCTTGTCCCGTCCCCAGTACCCACCGTGGTGGCTTTCCTGAAGGAGGTGGAATCGCCCTACGACGTCCATGACTGCATCCGCTCCTACCTGGGAGACACCCTGGAAGCCAAAGAGTTTGCAAAACAGTTCCTAGAGCGCCGTGCCAAGCAGAGGGCCAATCAGCAGCGACAGCAGCAGCAGGTGAGGGGCATGGGGCAAGGGGGCTGCAGCTATCCTTGAGGGATTGGTGGTCGGCAGCCGTCGGTTCCTTTTCGGCGGGCCGCAGGGCCGAGCTCTGAACTGTGCCATCCAGAATTCCTCCCCCTTCCGCTGGCATGCACACCCGTGTCTTGGGGGGTGCTTCTGGTGCAGAACTCGTCCCTCTGGGAAGCAGGGGCCTTCCCACCCTTCCTCCCGTTGGCTCCGAGGGTGGCCCCCAACTGGCCCAAGGGCTGCTGAGCCAGGAATTCCAGCAGTGCAGCTTGTCCTCTTTCCCCCCACCCCTGCAGGAGGCCTCGTGGCTAAGCTCCAGCAGCCTTCAGTCCCTCTTCCAGTCCAACCACAGCCCCAAGCCACCATCCTTTGAGAACAGCCAAGCTGTGAAGGTCAAGAGGCGCCCGGTGATGCTCCATGCAGACCCCAGCATCCTGGGTGAGCAGGAAGGCCCGCAAGAGGGGAGGGGGGATGCGCAGGGCTGCCCTGGGAGGATTGGGGGTGCTGGGGCGGGAGGCAGGGAGGAGGAGGAGGCAGCAGCGGCGTGCAGCTCTGCCCCCCTTGGCACCGTGGGACGCGGGGGATCCCCTCTGACAGAGGGTCTCTCCCTCTCCAGGCTACGCTCTTCATGGCTCTTCCAGCGAGCTGGAAACGGTGGAGGACTACTGAACCGCCTCCTTCCAGCCAGAGGGATCCCTCTCTCGCCCCTGCCGCTGCTGCCTTGATCTCACCCGTTTCAGTTCCGGCTGAGTGTGCACTGCCGGAGGGGCCCCCGGGTGCCCTCCCCCCTTGGATGCAGGGGAGGGGCAGTCCTGGCAGCAAGGATCAGCCGGATCAGACCAGAAGGCTGTTGCGCACTTCATTCCTTAAAGAAGCACCTTAACAAACACCCCCTTTTCTGCCATGCACTTTATCAGAACTTTTTTTTTACAGTGACTTGTTACAGATTCAAAAAAAGGAAAAAAAAACAATTTTTTTTTTGAAATTGTGGAAGATTTTTTTTAAAAAAAGCTGAAAAACTACAAAAAGTTTATCTTTAAAAAACACTTATTTTTCATGTGGGGATAAGTTTAAAAATGTGAATGGCAATTTCACAAAAACTTGATATAAAAAGATTTATAAAAGAAAAAAAACTTGAAGAAATGCACTTAGAAAAAGGATTTTTTTTAATTATTTGGATAACTATAGATACAGATGTAAATACTGTTCAGACTCTTGCGCCGCACAGTATATTTTCTCTTACGAAGAGGCCATTTTATAAGATTTTTTTGGTTTTGTTTTTTTTTAAGAAAATTGCACAAAAATGCCTCCTTCCTCGTTTCCTTTTCTCCACCCCACCCTGGACATACAATTTTCTATTGTGTTTGATTAAAAAAAAAATAGAAAAAGGAAAAAAAAAAAACTTGAAAAAGAGGAATTTACACTACTGTTGAAGCGGGTTGCTCCTACCAGAAGCTGCTTTGTTCTACAAGCCGATCCCGGATTCCGACGAGGACGTCTCCTCCGGGGCCCCCGGATTCTTCGCAGAGCCCCCCACCCCGGTCCCACCCCCCCCTCCGGCCAGTTCCTCCTCCGTCCTTCCATGGAGATGCTAAAAGCCGCTTGTCTGCACCTCCTCAGCGGGCAGATTTTCTCCAGCAACTCTGGGTGCGTGGATGCACTTTTTCTAGCAAAGGAGAGCTAACGCCGAATGTTGTGAGTCTCCATGTTTCTTCTGCCCCCTCCCCGTTCTGTACACCGATGGGAATCATGAATCGTACCACGAGTGTGTTTTGCGGGGCAAAGGGTTGCCTGTTCTTGGCATGGACTGAGGGCACTCGGTGCACCCAAAGCCAAATTGAATGTATCGTACTTGGGTGACACTTCCGGCTCTGGAGCCGCATTCCCTCTCCCCCCCAAGCTGCCAGTGATGGTGCTGCCTGAACAGCAGCAAACATCACGCGTCATCGGGGCACAACTGCTTTGTGTGTGTGCGTGAGAGTGTGAAACTGTCTTTTGAAACAAGGAAGCTGATGATAGATGTTGTCTTCTGCTCTACATCAGAGCTCTGATGTTCATAGCACATTCTCCGTTATTTGGGGCCGCATCCTTATGTGCTTTTTTGCGTATGTGGTGCTGCGTGCGTGTACGCACACAGGCACCTGCTTGAATAGATTTTGTTTTGCTCGCACGGACCTTTTTTTGTTTACAGTCCATCCCGAGTCCTGGGGGGCTGCTTGTACACAGGGTACTCAGCATCTGTGAAGGGTTGCGCGTGCTGTGGGGCGGTCCTGCAGCCTTCCGACTCGACGCACCAGACCATCCTGTGTGCCCACACGCCCTCCTCTTTCGTTGCTCCCCTGCCTGCCTGCCTGCCTGCCAGCCAAGATTTTTCCCTCGCAAAGGTGGGAGGACACAGAAGGCCTTCTGCAAATGCGCGTGGCATCTCGTGAGTGCCCGAGAAGGGTGTGGATCTGCTCCTTTGGAAAAGCTTCTCGCAAACATTTGGCAGCACGAAGGACTCTGGAGCGCCAGATGCCACTTGCGTTCTTGCTGTGTGTTTTTAGTGGGGGCGGGAGAAAGGGGGCACCCCAAATCAGCCCCTCTCTTGATTGCAGCAGGATCAAACCCCTGCATGGTTGTGACCAAATGTTGAAAGACTTGCTTGGGTGTTTCTGCCTTACGCCAAGCCAGGTAAGACTCCAAACCGGGACTGAAGGATTGTGTGCGTGCATGCGTGTGCACGTGTGCAAGAGAATTCCAATAATCTTGGTAACTGATACTGTGATGTTTGGATGGTGGCTGGTTTGCAGGACAGAAGCAAAAGGACACCTTGCTCTCTCCCCAGGGCGGAAGGCTGGTCTTGCTGGGACGCGCAGGCCCCTCCCCCTCCCCCTCGCCAGCCCTTTGCAGTATTGATGCCCTTGGGGGTCGCTGCCTCTGGTCCGCCCCCTCCCCCAAGAGGCGAGCTGGAGCTTGCCACAGCCTCCCACGGCGCTGGCTCGGCTGGTGGCCGCTGAGCGTCCGTCCTTCGGCTGCGTCGCCTCCAGAATGTACGCGGGGAAGCCCTTCTGTTCTGTGTGGCCTTCGGCCAGGGGCTGCCCCCGACTGTGGAGCCGCCCGTCAATCACTGGCTTTGCTTGCAAAGTGGCTCTGGGGGGGGCCTCTCCCTCTTGCCGCCCCCTCCCCTCCCCTTCTCTTTTGCACCAAACCTTGGGGTGGAATGTGAACTGAACTAATCGTTAAGACCTTTGTGTTTTTTCTGTGTGTTAATCAAGGTACGGGAAAAGTTTACAAAATGGGCTGATGGTTTTCTGGGGGGAGTCCCTGCCCAGGGAGGGGTTGTGCCTCTCTCTGCCGGAGGCCGCTCAGCTCCGGAAGGCTGTTGCTTTGAGGGAGGGGGGACCGTTCCCCTTTTGTCATAGAAACCTCTTGTGTGTCCTCCTCTTTTTCAGCCTCCGTGTGAATAATGTTGTGATTTCTCCCACAAACTGAGCAAAATGGGAAACTTGTGTGTGCAATTTTGCCTTACTAGTTTTCAAGGAAAAAATAATAGGGGAAGGGGGGAAAAGAGCGTGGGGTTTGTTTTCAGTATTATAGCTTTTTTTCAAAAAAAAAAAACCTAGCAATAAGGAGAAAGTTTCAACAAGAATTGTAGCACACGCAAGAGCTCGAGTGAGTTGCAACTGTAGGGGGAACGAAGGCCTTGCTGAAGGGGGGTCCCTTCCCTGGGGAAGCTGGGCTCCGGCCTGCGTGGGGAGCCCGTCCAGGGAAGGGGCTTGCCCGGCTGCTGGGACTGGGGGGGGCAGCTTCCCTTGAGCAGGTGCTCTCCAGCATGTCGAGTTCCAGCTCCCATGGTCCACAGCCAGCAGCTTCTCAGTTGGGGCCATTCTGAGTATTAGAACTACTACTGCTGCCAGTTTCTCTTAACTTTAAGACAATGTGTGTAAGAGAGTTTTCTCTTCCTGTAGCAATTTTTTCTGTTAATTGAATTTTCGGGCAACCATTTGGAATGTGACTATGAATGTATAAATGTGTCTGTCTCAGTCCCTTTTCGCAACCATTGGGAGGGTTGTGGGGGGGTTCGGGGGGAGGAATGTTTTAATTTTGAGCTTTCTGTATGCCAGAACAAATAATAGATCTTGTGCATGTCAAGTTAGAAGCAGCCACAGCAAGTGAGGAAGGCGAATTAAATGCTATGCAGCCGCTGTGTGGTCTCAAGCTTATCCCTTCTGACGGCAATTCCTGGGGTTTCCTTGGATGGAGGGAGAACCCTGGCACAGCCCCCCCGCGCCGGCTCCTGAAGAAGCGATGGGCTCGGGGCTCCAATCTTCTTGCTTGTTCCAAAACTTAGTGACAACCTTGTGTTTTTCTGATGCCTTAAACTGTACCCGCGAGTTTCTTTGGAGGGGCGGACCGTGGGGCCCTGGCAGGACACTCCGCCCAAGGAAACCGTTTTCCGAGGAAGACGCGAGAGGCCGGACCGGGGGCGAGCCTGCACTGGCCCATCGAGCACTTGCGAAAGGGCGCGGGGCGTGGCAGCCCTGCCCGCCAGCAGGCGGGGAGCGCCCCTCGGCCCCGGGAGGCGGCGCGGGGACTGCGCTGGATGCCGGCCGAGAGGCTCGCCCACCTTGGTGGTGGCGGGGAGTGCGGCCCTTCCCCTCCCCGGCGCTCCCTGCCAGGGTCCCGCTCGGCTGCCAGCTCTGGCCACCATCTACCTCCCCCGCTGCTGCAGCTGCTGTCCACACGGAGGCGAGGCCGAGGCCGAGGCCGAGGCCGAGACATCCTTCCCTCAAGTATTACAAGAAACTGATGGGAGGCGAGAGGCCAGGCCTGGCTCTCCCAGCTCCTACTGAGAGTGGAAATATGTTTACAGACTTCACCGTTTTCTGGTGCAAATGGCAGAGCCCAGGAGCGGGGAGAGGGCCCCACCTCCCCCCTCCTCGGTGCCGAATGTTTCGAGATGGACCATCTGCCTGAAAAGACTTGAGTGGGGCGTCCCCCCCGCCCCGAGGCTGGCCAGCTGCACGTGGGACTCGGCTCTTCCGCCTTTTTGCCGCAGCTGAACTTGCCGGGACGGGCTCGACTGCGAGGCAGCGGAGGGGGCCTTCTGCGGCCGCCCTCCCGGGCAGGGGATGTTCACCTCCTGCCCACGGAGGAGGGGCCGGGCGGACGCGATCTGCTTCTGCGCCTTAAACTGGGGGGGTCTGCTGGTTGCACGTAAGACTGCTTTGTGCTCTCCTCTTAACGTACGTAGGAACTGTTTGGCTTTCGCTAGGGGTATAATATCCAAGGGGGGTGAGACGCCAAACCCCCTCCCCTGTGTACATATCTCCCCACTTGCTGCATCTTTTGTAAATGATTTTTCTTCCCTTCGCCCTGCAAGTTTGCAAGGAAATAAAAGCTTAGATGTTGTGGAATTACCTGGACTTTTTATCCTCTCCCGCCCCCCCCCCCCCCGCTTCAGGACACCTTTCTTTTCACGAGTGCAGAAATACCTGTTAGGTGACATTGCCTTTTATTTGCCTTATCGGACAGGGTTGGATTCGGCCCAGGCCAACTGCAGCTCAACGAGCTCGTTGCTCCTTGGAGAAAAGGCAGGAGGATAGAAATGTATGGGGAAGGGGGTCAGCTGCAGCTTCATCAAAATTGGGCCAGGCAGCAGCCCCCCAAGACTGGCACCTCTCTCTGCTTGCTTCCTTTGGGGGAGGGAAATGTAGTCCAGGCGCAAAAAGGTGCAGCCAACGCTGACAAAAAGCAGGCCGTCTTCCACTTGGGGCCCTAACCCGCCCCCCCCCGGAGCGTTGGGCCCTGTTGCCTTCCTGGCTCCAGTTTAAGGCAGGACTTCCCCAAAAGGCCTCACAAAGGAGTAGAGAATATCTGGGGCTCAAAGCTGAACTCTGGATACTTGGCCTCATTCCCGGGCTAGACAGCATCCTCCGGGGATGGGCGCTGACGACGTTCCCTGGCCTGGTCTGCAGGAGGAACCCAAGACAGCCCAATTCAGCCTCTTTACCAGGCCCACACTGACCCTGGAAGCAAATGGGGCAGGATCAACCCCTCCCCTGACCAAACCAGCCACTGCAGCCATTGCTCCAAGCAGCCCCGGGAAGGGTGTGCAAAAGCTTCTTGCCCCCCCACCCCGGCTCAGCAGCTTCTCTCAATGGAATCACACAGCGCATTATAACCCCTCAACACCTTTTATTTGTGAGGCGGGCGCCCCCACTCCCCCTCAGCAGCATTGCTGGCATCCTCCCCCCTCAATATTGCAGGTGGGAAACAGGCTTAGAATAATGTTGAAAGTGGAGCAGAAAAAGAAATATGGAGCGGGGGGCAATGGGGAGGGCAGCCAGCTGAGGGGCAGAGGCTCAAGGCCACAGCCCACCCCCAGCGGAGGGGGCAGAGACTGGATGAGGGGCCACAGCGTGCTGCCTGCCCTTCTCCCCCACCACCCCCAAGGCGGGGTTCAGTTCCAGACTTTCAAGAAGCTGTCCCAGGAGCCTGTAGCCACGGCCATGCCGTCATCCGTCACACCAAGGCAGCTGACCCGATTGTCGTGGCCGGCGAGGACCCCTGCAAGGGGAGAGAATGCTGGTTGCCAGGAAAGCAGAAGAGCACACCGGGCTCTCCCAGGGAGGCCAGTTTTGGGGAGACGGTCACCTCGGCACCCTCACTTATTCCACAATATTCACCGCCCACCCCTTTCTAGCGGACTCTGGCAGCACTTCTAGTGCCCAGCACAGGTGGGACTGCGTGGCCTTCTGCGGCCAAATCCCCAAGATTGTGGTTTCCTTGCCTGGCTTCCCTGACAAACCCAGCCAGGCCCTCCCTCACAGAAAGGGGAAGGCGGTTTAGGCGATGCAGGTTCCTTGAGCAGACAGACCTCCCACTCTTGCAACTGCAAGATGCAGAGGCGGCAAAATTTGTGCAGAAGACCAGCCACGGCTATTGTTTGTGACTGGTGGAAAGCCAGAGAGAGTTTATTTTGAGTCCTCCTTGTGGGGGCTCTCAGGCTGGCCACGGAACGCAAACGTGGCAGACTTTGGTTTCATCCAGCTTCCAAAAACCAAGAATTCCTAGATTTTAGACTGATCGCAACTGGGCGCCAGCAGACCCTCGAGGGCGGAAGGCACCTCCTTCCCCACACGCTGCTGACCAAAAAGGGCGCAGTCAGGTCAGGGAGAGGCCTGGAGGCTGAGATCGGGGGGCGGGGGGGCTCCTGCTGGCCACTCACCTGCCCGGTCGCCCTTCATGGAGTCCCAAATGTTGCAGTTGAAGTCGTCGTAACCAGCCAGGAGGAGGCGGCCGCTGCGGGAGAAGGCCACCGAGGTGATGCCACAGATGATGTTGTCGTGCGAGTAAAGCATGAGCTCCTGATCAGCACGCAGGTCGAAGAGGCGGCAGGTGGCGTCGTCCGAACCCGTGGTGAACGCGTTCCCGTTGGGGAAGAACTGGGGGAGGAAAAAAGAGGGAGGACCGTTAGCGAGAGCGGGAGCTGCCCCGGCGACAGAGGCATCCTGCTCGGACCACAGCACCCCTTTGCCAAAAGGAAGCCTCGTCCCGCCAACCTGGGCGCCCCGACTCTTTCCACCTTCGTGACCCAAAAGGCAGCAGGTCCTCAGCCCTCGGGTTCAATCCTGTCTCCTCTCTGCTGGAGGGCAGGCGAGGCACTTCACCCCCCCGCCAGATGCTGGAGACTGAACCAGCAACTCCTGGCATAAAAAGCAGGCGAGTCCATCCTGGCAGGAACTGTGCCCCAGACAGTCCCAGCCATGCCAGCTGGGGGTTCTCTTTTTCACTAGAGAACCTGAAACTGAACTGGGGTTCCCAGGGAGAAATGGATGGATGGGGAAACACCAGAGGACAAGCCTCACTTAAAGACTGTGCCACGCAAAGGCGGGGAGGGCTGCTGTACCGGGCCCTGTCAATTGAGGCAGAACGCTGGCTCCCGAAGTCTCCCCTTCATTTGGGATACAAGAAGACAAGCGCTCTTAATGCAAGAAGGCAAATATTTAATGGGCACGACAGACACAGTGGGATGAAGAGAATATGTGCAGTTCAGGGTTGAACGGTGGAGTCCTTGGGGCTCTCTGAGCTCGGTGGTTTTCTTGCAAACGTTTTGTTACCCGGCTGGGTCACATCTTCAATGCTTAACACCTAATTAACATCAGCCTCTTGGAAGCATCATAAAGGAAAATAAAAGGGAGACTGTTTTTAGTACATTTTAATTAATTAATTAATTTTTATTTTGATTAACGTTTATTCTGTTTTTACTGTAAACCACCCAGAGTCACCCCACAGTGAGATGGGCGGTGACAAATTTGAAATATAAATAAAATAATAAAATAAAATAAAATAAAATAAAAAAAATAAACCCCAAGGACTCCACAGTGGGATGACTCCTGTGATTCAGCGAGAGCAGCTGAAAGATAAAATGTGTTCAAAAGAAACAGAAGCAAAAGAAGCGGAGAAGGACTCACACTATGTGTTAACAAAGATATCCACAATTGCTCAGATACCTGCAGAAATGAATTTAGTGAGGCCGTAGAGAGCATTTTGATTAAAATAAAGGACTGTGGTTGATGTTCACAACTGCCGTCCCAACCAAGAAGAGATACATGATGCCTTCAAAAAGCAAACTTCAGGTTCTTCAGAGGCGAGTTGTAATGCTGGGGGACTTTTAAGTACACCCACCTCTGTTGGGGGAGTAACTCACCAAGCACAGCCCTTTCGTGAATTGTCTTACTGACAACTTTCTCCTTCAGGGGACGGATGAAGGCAGAACGAGTTCAGCTCTGCTGAATGCTGAATGTTGAATGGCGGGGGATTTTAATTAGGCAGACCTCTGGTGGGGAGCAACCCGCCAAGCCCGGCCCTCTCGTGAAAACCCTGAACTGCCTCGCCGACCACCTTCTCCTTCGGGACGGAGGAAGGCGCAGGATCGTAGGGCTGGGAGGGGCCTTGGAGGCCTCCTAGTCCAGCCGCCGGCCCAAGGCAGGGGTCCCCGGAACAGGTTCAGCTCAGCTCGACTGGGGGCCGCTGAGGAGGGGGAGCAGCAGGACCAGCGGGGAGGGGCTGCGAGGCTGGAGACCCTGCTGCTAAGGGAAGCCCCGCACAGAGGCATCGGGGCCCCCCAGGCCAGCGCCGGTCAGCTCCGCGCTGGGAAGGGAAGCTCAGGGCTGGGCTGGGGGGAGACGAGGAATTCCTGAGGAGGAGAGGCGAAAAGCCCCCTCGCAGGCCGTGGCAAGGAGGAGAGGACTGGAGGGCAGCGGAGGAGGCCGCCTGGCTGCCCCCGAAGCCAGGAAGATCCGGAAGCCGAGGAGGACATTTAGAGGAAATGGGGAAATGGCCTGATACCCAGGGAAGAAGAGCAACGGGTGGCCCGAAGCCATAGAACTGGTGCTGGGAAAGCAAACACTGAGAGTGAGCCAAGGTCAGCGAAAAATGTTCAGAATGAAAGTATATCCGTTCCTCAATGAAAAATGCAAAAGGCTGAGAGGTAACCAAGAAAAGACAGGGTTCCTCAATTCTTATTTTGTCTGCATTTTCTCTACTTGCAGGATTTATTAAGATTGTTTTTATATTGTATTTTAATTTATTTTATCTTTGCTGTAAACTGCCCAGAGTCGTTTCAACAAGATGGGCAGTGACAAATTTGGAATGAATGAATGAATGAATGAATGAATGAATGAGTGAGTGAGTGAGTGAGTGAGTGAGTGAGTGAGTGAGTGAATGAATGAATGAATGAATGAATGAATGAATGAATGAATGAATGTTTTACCAGGGAATTATGAAGAGCAGAATCAAAAGGGAGAATCAAAGCACAAGGCTGATTGTGGCATATCCATTTAGTTGGGATGAGGTAAATCTCCAGGACCAGATGAATTCCATCATAAGGCACCGAAGGAACTAGCTAATGGAAGAAACTAGGTATCTGTATTCCTTTTGAGAAATCCTGAAGAGCTGGTAAAGTGCCAGATCTCCGGAAGAGGACAAATGTCCCTGTCTTTAAAAAAGGATGAATCAACCCAACATTAATACTCAGGAAAACTCTAGAGACAATCATAAAATGACTTATCTGTATGTGCTTTGATCATATTGCAGTAATCATCAGAAGTCAAGAAAAAGTCTTGCCAAATTAAACTTACCTCATTTTTTAAATGGATAACTTCCTTAGTAGATTGTGGGAATGCTCCAGATATACCTTGATTTCAGAAAATATTATAGTTGCCAGTGAGGTTTTCCTTCGCAAGCTGCTTAAATGTGGGCTGGCTGTCATGACAATTAAGTGGATACGCGGCTAACTTGAAAATCATAAGTTGCAAGTGCGCATCAATATTTCTGACCAAACTGGAGGAGGTATTAAGGGGGGGTGCCACAAGATTCAGTCCTGGTTCCTATATTCTTCAATGTATTTATTACTAATCTGAATGAAGAGGTTGAGGGAAATCCATCGAAATTGCAGATAACAGAAAAATGCATGGGATAGCTAACACTTTAGAAGATGGAAATAAAATTCAAAATGATCCTGATAAGCTACAGAAATAGGTTGGAAATAAGGAAATGAAATTGAATATACTGGTGTTTCTCAACCTTGGCAGCTGTAAGATATGTGGACTTCAACTCCCAGAATTCCCCAGCCAGCCTGGGGAATTCTGGGAGTTGAAGTCCACACATCTTACAGCTGCCAAGGTTGAGAAACACTGGACTAGACAAATGCAAAGTAATTCACTTATAAAACAGAAATGCACAACTATAGGATAGGGAATACCTGGCATGGAAATAGAGAGTGGCTGATTACAGACGAGTTAGTGGTGCGAAAAGGGAAGTGCCATTTCAAGTTGCATCAATAGAAACCTAATTTCCAAATCATGTAACCCTTCTGCTCTGCTTTGGTCGGACTTCAACTTGGAAGATTTAGAGAAACTGGAACAAGTTTGGAGAAGACCCGCAAGAACGATCGGAGAACTAGACGCTACAAACTACAAGTGACCGATGAACTGGGTGCATTAGCCACGAGAAGATGCCAGAGAGGACTTTTCAAGAGGAAGGTCAAGCTTTGTTTTCTGCCTTTCCAAAGGGCAGAAGCGAGAATTATGGATTTAAGCTACAGGAAGGGAGACCCGGATTGAACATTAGGGGGGAAAAAAAACTTTGTAGAAGTGAGGGAAAACGGAACCAGTGAACTGGAGAATGGATGGGCTCTTCTTCCCTGGGAATGCTTTTGTCCAGGGACCGGATGATGTGCCAGATGGCGGCTTCCAAGTCTGGGCCCCTAGAAACCATCCGCCCCCCTCCCTGGTCAGGCTGTGCACTCACACAGACGGCGTTGATGTCGGATTCATGTCCCGTAAACGTCTGCCGGCACATGCTGTCTCGGATGTCCCACAGCTTGATTGAAGCATCACAAGCGCCCGAGACAAAGGTGCGCATGTCGGGGGAAAGGGAAAGGGACATGACATCTCCGCTATGGCCTGTGAAGGTGGTGGTCTGCTGGCCGGTCTCAATGTCCCACAGGGCGCTGGCAAGGAGGAAAGGCAGGCAGTCAGGCATGCATCCCACCCAGCCTCAGGACCCCAGGTTTTTCCTCCTGGACCACTCTCTGGGGTATGATACTCTCAGCCAAGCTGGATGCCGGGGACCCGGACAGCCCTACACCGTACCAGAAGGGTCCAGAGGACTTGCTCTGGCTGAGCCGGAGGGAAGGCACTTTGGGAAATTGTTCTGCTGGCTGAACTTTATTGAATGGGGTGTTTTCTTGCAGACTTTTCTTAAATCTAAAAAACTAGGAATGCCATGGCACAGTATCGTTATTCCCTCCTAGGGCGGTCTTAGCCGCAATGACAACTCAAAAACCGGCCTAGTAAGTAACACATCACAACCTGTCCCCGCCTGCTTGGAGTCCCCTCGGTTCGAAGTCCAGCCACTCACCAGGTTGTGTCTCCTGAACTGGTGATTATCTGATTATCGGTCAGGAACCGACAGCAGGAGAGGTACCCTTGGAAAGAAGAATCCAGGCTCATTAGTAAGTAGAGCAGGTAAGGGACCCAGAGGAGCCCTGCCCCCGTCGTCCCTGGGGAAGGGAGTGCATTCCCTCACCCGTGTGTCCTGGCAGCTCCCGACTGACCCGGACATTCCCCTCACGGGTTTTGAGGCTGTAGATGGAGCAGATGTTGTCAAGCCCACCACAAGCCACGTAGTTCCCCGATGGAGCGTAGGCACAGGTCATCACCCACGACGACCTCAGCGGAATGGCGTGGACCTGAAAGGAAAATGGCGTTGTGTGGGAGGGGCCCAAAGGCCGCAACGCGAGCGTTTGCCTTCTCCAGCCGCCCTTCAGCCTCAAGCCTCACCTTGTTCGTGGTGTAGCTGTCCCAGATGATCAGTTTGCCATCTTGAGAGGCACTAACCAGGAGTCTGCAGGGGACAGAAGCGCAGATGGAAACAGGGCTCAGGGGTGGGGGGAGCCTCAATGGCTGGGGGCAGGGACAGGGACAGGGGACCACTGGAGAAGACGCATCCAACTCCTCCACCCCTCCTTCATCGGGAGGGAGGGTGCCAATCATCTCCGGCACTCTCACCTGGAGTCTGTCCCCCAGTGCATGGCGTAGATTTTGGCCAAGTGACCGCGTAGCGTACGCCTCGTCCGCATCTGGATCCGGCCCACTGGATCGAGGCCAGCAGTGATCTTGAGGGGGAAAGGGAGAGGGGTCAGCGGTGGTGGCATAGCAGGGAGTCCCCGGTGCCGCCTCCTCTCCCCAGGAGGGGCCCTCCCCCAAGCCCACTCGCCTCACCTGGGTCAGCGTAGAATCGCCACATGCTTTCCTCGCGTCCTGTGGGGCGAGAGGAGGAAGAGGCGGCTCAGTCCGACTTACTGGGCAGCCCAGGTTTTCAATGACGCTGCCCAGCAGCCTTCTCTGCCCCACCAGGAAGGCCCTGCTCCTCCCAGACCCAGCGCCCCCCTTCATTCCCATTCCTAGGGAACACAGGCCAGCGGACCCTTTGCCCGCGCGGGTGGCATCTGAGCACAAGGGGTGCCCTGAGGGCCGCCTCCTGGCTTCCCAAGATGCATTTTCCACCCCAGCGAGGCCCAGGCCCTTGTTGCAGCCCCACTCCTTCTCCAAGTTACTCACCCGGATCTGGTTCCGCAGCTGCTCAGTTTCCTGTCTCAACTGTTCCAGTTCACTCATGGCAGCTCGGGGGGCAGGGGGGTGGCCAGCAGCCCCTTTCACTTAGCCGCGATCCTGCCTGGGGCAAGTGAGAGAGAATCGTGACCTTGGAGGCAAGCAAAAGGAAGTGATGACAACTGATTTCAGGTATAATATCTCGCTTTTCCATTAAACAGCGTTCAAGACAGATAAAGGTGCGCAAGAACTTGCACGCGATTGCGGTAATAAAAAATACAGCAGTAATACCCATTTGACAACCCAAAGGTCAGCCTGGATTAAAAACATTTCTACTTGCAGTCAGAAAGATAGCAGAGAGATGAAGACCCCCGAACAGCCCCCCAGAAGATGGAAGCAGCAGCCTAAGTTTGCCCCTTGCATCTCCCCTCCGCTCGTCCCCAGCCTGGCGCCCGTTCAGGCGGCAAAGGACCCGGCTCCCTTTGCTGAAAAGTGAAGGTTGCCACGTCCACGGCAGAGCTGCTTCTCTCTCCAAATGGCATGGCGGGGGGGGGGGGGGCTGAACAAGAGGCAGAAATTGTTACTGGCACGTGGAGGCCTTTGCTGGGAGCACGTTTTGGATCTCTGCAGCTCTGCTCGACCCCCCTCCTGTGCCACTGCAGCAAGCTCACCATCCCGTTCCTGAGCCGCCTCGAAGGGCCCCTAAAGGGGTCCCCCCACGTTGCAACCCGGGCCCCAAGAATTCCCAAGGCACGGGGCGGAGAAGGAAGGCTGATCTGGGGGCTGCGCAAGGCAGAGAAGGGAAGAGGCGGCGAGAAGAGCGGGGGAAGCAGGGGGACGTGCAGCCCCAAACGCCTACAGGTGGCAAAGGGGGGGTGAAGGGATGCACGCACACCCCCGCCAAGTGGGAAGGGTCCCACGCAGCATATCAGGCAGCCAGGATGACCACAGGGAGAGGCCTCGCCCATCTCTCCTCGGGTGCCCCTCGCAGGAACGCCTCCCACCCCACCCGAGCACGACGGGAGCTGCTGTCCCGCTGGGCAGGAAAACACCCCCCGGCGCCCAGGACGCTTCTGGGGGGTTGGAAGGGAGAGGACAGACTCAGGCGAGCCGGGATTGGCAGCCATCTCCGCCCTCCTCTCCCCGGCAGAGCCGTCGCGGCCCTTTTGCGGATAAGGGCGGGGTGGCCCTGTCCCCCCACGGCCCCCTGCCGCCCAAGAGAAGCCGAAACGACGGGGTTGCCAAGGCGACCGGGCCACTCTCTCTCACTCACACTGCCTCTATGCTCCGGGAGGCGGTTGCCCGGGTAACGGGATGAAAAAGCCGGAGAGCAAGATGGATCCGGGCTCCAGGGAGGAAGTGGGAAGGCGAGGGGCCGAGGGCGCCTTCCTCCGTCGCCCTTCGCTCCAGCAGAGAAAGCAAGAGCGCGCCAGGCCGCGTCTCCACGTGCAAAGGAGCTTCCTGGCTCCCAGCCGCAAGGGGCACCCCAAGCAGGAGGGGCCCCGGGAGAGCCGGGAGGAAGCCGAGCTTAAGAGCGGCTCGCCAGCACGAGGAGCGCTGGGCACCGCCTTCCGAATGGGCACCTTTCAGGTGTGCTGGGAGCGAGCACACCTGGAAGATGCCAGCTCAGGGAAGACGACATGCGGACCGGGACTCCCGAGCTCTTTGGGGAGCAGAGCCGGGACCCGGCGTCAGGCAGGATCGGCAGCTGGGGCCCCCCGCTTGGCTAGGCGGGTGAGGATCAGAGCGCGGCAAGGCCCGCGTTTCAGCGCACATCACAGGCTTTCCGTGCTCCGTGCTCCGAAGCTGCAGGCCTCTCTGATCCTATGCGGCGGGGATCTGGGAGCCCTCCTGGGGTGGAGCAAGAGGGAGTCCGTGGGCTGGCAAGAGACTCGGCAGACGGGAGCGCAGCGGGGAAGGAGGCCCTCAGCCTCTGCCCGCTGCCAACCGGCTTGGCTCGCAGACTGACAACACGGTCTGCGCCAAAGGGAAAAACCCTGCATTTATTGCGCTGCCTCTCCCGCAACGTGCTGGACGACGGCACCCCAAATCTCCAGCCAAACCCCACACAGACAAGCAGCTCATTCGGGAGCCCACAAAGTTCCCTTTTGCATTCAAAGTGTCTCTCCTCAGTCAAATATAAGAGCTGTGGTATTAATCCAGCTTTATAATCGTTTCACTTCTCCACCTCATAGCTGAACTCTACGGTACCAGCCAGTTATGTGCCTTTATTCTAGTCCAGTGTTTCTCAGCCTTGGCCACTCGAAGCGGTGTGGACTTCAATTCCCAGAATTCCCCAGCCAGCCATGCTGGCTGGGGAATTCTGGGAGTTGAAGTCCACACCGCTTCGAGTGGCCAAGGCTGAGAAACACTGGACTAGACTGACCGATAGATGAAGTAAAGGCATTCAGGCATGCTCGGGAAATCGAGCTACAATCTTGCCTCGCCACAGCAAAAAATGAGCACAGTGATCTACAGTAATTCCCTTCTCCTGCCATTTTCAAGCTCCTCCTCGAGCTCCTCCACGAGGACTAGAAACCCACCATTTTCACAGCAAAACAACTCTCTCCAGATCCTCCCCTACAGCAGCCTCCTCAGCCTGGGGCCTGGATCCACGGCTCTAGATGCCCCGCCGAGGCCACCTCCAGCGTCGACAACTCTGCAGAGCCGAAGGTTGCTACCCCTTTGCGGCCCGGCTCGACCTCGCCCGGAAATGCCCGTGCGCGCACAGGTCGCAGAGGTGGGAATGCACCCCAAAGGCTATCCTAGGGGATCGGGTGGCTAAAAACACGGTGCGCACAGAGATTAAGAAGCGGTGTGCTCCCTCGAGGACCATGGCAGCGGCTTTTGGTGCCCCACAACCAGAGAAGGGCACCGGCATAATCTCCTTCGGGAACCACCGCCCGGGAGGATGGATTCTGGCAAGCCTCGCCAGTCTCCCAGCGCCCGCTGCCGCATTTCCCAGCTAGGCGTTTCCAGTCTCAGGCCTCTCCCCCTGCCCCACGCCCGGGAGGCTGACCCTTCTGGACCGCCCTGGCTCCGGGGCTGCCCCCTCCAAGCTCAGGGTGGCTTTTCCACACCGCTGAGAGCCCCGCGCCGCCACCCCCCTCCCTGCAAGGCTGCCTCGGCCCAGCACGGTGCCAGGCGCTGTACAGGCTGCGGCCCGACTCCACTCCGGGGCCCTCCTGCAGACCCCGCTGGGGTCCCCCGGAAGGATCGGCGGCCGGCTGGACCTCGCGTCCCGCGGCTAAGCCCAGCCGGGACCCGGGCCGCCCTCCCGGGGCGCCCGCAGCCCGGCGGAGCCCAGCGCCGACGACGGCCACCCTCCGGCCGGGCACGTCTTTCCGACGGGGCCGCAGTCGCCGGTCAGGGCAGCCGAGCGAAGCCCGCGCGCCCCCGCCGGACCAGAAGGGCGCCCTGCCGGGGCGCGCGCGCTCTTCTCGGGGGCTTCGAGGCGGGGCAGCCCGGCGCCCCCCGCCCCTCCGCGCGGAGGGCGACCCCGCCCCCGGAAGGAGGGCGGCGGGTCCCCGGGGGGCGAAAGGGCGGCCGCGGAGCGCCGAGTTGTGCAACGGGCGGGCGTCGCCGCGGCCCGCGGAGGCCGGCGCACGGGCAGGGCAGGGCAGGGCAGGGCAGGGCAGGGCAGGGCGGCCAGCCGGCCTGGCCGGCCTCCCGCCCGCCCGCCCGCTCGGGGGGCAGCGCCGCGCGGGGGCTGCCGGCGGGGAGAGGAGAGGAGAGGAGAGGAGAGGAGAGGCGGGCGACCCGGGCCGCCCCGCCGGCCGCCGCGTACCTGCTGCCGCTGCCGCCGCAGCGCCGCCGCCGCCGCCGCCCGCGCAGGGGACCGGGGCGGGACTCGCTGCGCTGCCCGGGCGGAAGGATCGCGCTCTGCCGTCCTGCTGTCGCTGCTCCGAGCGCGCGGCGGCGGCGGCGGCGGCGGCGGCCGGGACTCGACTCGGGAGCGCGCGGAGCGATCTCGCCCGCCGGCCCAGTGATGCGGCTGCGCCGCGCCCAGACTCGGACGCGGACGAAACCACTCCCCGCAGGGCGGGGGCGGAGCGGGAGAAACCAAGTCCCGCCGCGGGGGGGCCGCACAGGGAAGGGAGGGGCGGCGGCCGGGCCGGGCCGGGCGCGGGGGCGGGAGGCGCCGCTCCGCCCCGCCCCGCCCCGCCCCGCCCCGCCCCGCAAACCAGCCTCAGGCGGGGAAGCACCGCCTCGGATGGGCGGGGCCGGACACGCAGCCCGGGGGGCTTGGGGCGTACCAATTCCCGGGGGCGGCCGTGTTGATGGCTGGGGAGAAGCGTCGCGGGACCGCCGCCCCGGGGGCTGGGCCTTCTGGGGATTGTGGTCTCTCAGCCTTCGGCCAGGGAGGGGCGAGCGCGCTCATTTCTTTGCGGGGGTAGCCCCATCCAAAGGGGGGGAGCGGGAAAGGTGGTACAGTCCGGAACAGCCTGTCCTAACCGGGCGCTCCCCGGATGCGGCGAGACTACCACTCCCATCAGCCGCAGCAGGGGATGGAAGGCGGGCCCTGCGCTCTGGGAAGCAGCCTGGCGGGCGGGCAGTCCGCAGGGGCAGCCTTGTCCTGGGCTGGCATCCGCCTGTGGCACGCGCTGATCCGCTGTGCCAGTTGGAAGCTCAAAGTGCTCCGGGCGCTCCCTTGGCAGGCGCGCCTGACTTGCAAAGGAGGGGTCTCTCGGAAGCGTCCGGGGGGGAGAGAATGGCTCTTCAGCGTCCGCCCGGACTCAGACCCGTCTGGCAGGGGATGATGGGAGTTGGAGTCCAGCCTGTTTGGGAGGCTGCTGCCACCCACTGGAACCAGGAGGCTTCGCTTTCTTTCGGCCGCCTTTGCTCCAGACGAAAAGAGCTGGGCGCTGCTCCACCTTGGCTGGGGATGAGGGGAGCTGGAGTGTAACGAGGGTGGGGGGATGCTGGGTGCCTGATAACCGGAGACCCAGCGGCCAGGGGAAGCCTCCACCCTGGTCCTCACAGCCTCAACCAGACCCAGACCCAGACCCAAATTCTCCACCCCATTTGTAAGTGGCCAGTTACCCTTTGACCCCAGCAGGAATAATTTCCATGGGGATCCCCTCCCCAGAGTCTTCTAGATCAGTGTTTCTCAACCAGAGCAATTTTAAGACGTGTGGACTCCAACTCCCAGAATTCCCCAGCCAGCCATGCTGGCTGGGGAATTCTGGGAGTTGGAGTCCATACGTCTTAAAGTTGCCAAGGTTGAGAAGCGCTGGACTAGAGCAGACGGGAGGGGGGGCAGAAAACCCCTTATTCAAAATCGAAGGGAGGGAGGGAGGAAAAAGAAGGAAGGAAGGGGGGAGGGGAGGGGAGGGAGGGGAAGGCAACGATCTGGTGGGCAAGAGTCCTGGAGTAGCCTTGGAAGAAGGGTGGGTGCAGATCAAGATGGCACCTCTTTGGCCAGACGGACCCCGAAGCGAAGGGGAGCAGAGCCCCCTTGCAGAAGGATTTACGAGGTTGCTTTAGAAGGGCCTAAACACCGGGGGCTAGCGGAGGAAGGGGGCTGGCGTGCCTCTAGGAAAGCCGTATCTGTGGGCAGAACGGCGACCATGACGGGACGTCGGGCCTGCCTTCCCCACGGCGGGTGGCCCGCTCGTTTCCCGAAGAGAAGGTTCAAAATCCGACTGCGGTCCCGTCGCCGGTCGTGAGGACGTGCCCTCATCTCGCACGCGGGGAGGCGGAGGCGGTGGGAGGAATCCACTCTGCACGAGCTCAGAGGGATAGCCTCCTCCCTCCCTCTCCGCCTCTGCCTCTTTTTAAATTGCTCTGCGCCCCCCGCCCCCCCCCGGTTTGGAGGGCGAGCACAAATCAGCGCGTCGCTCCGGTGCCAGGTCCGGACTGAAGCCAGCCCCTCGCAGCCCGGCACTCGCTTGGGGGGGGGGGAATTGGGGCTGCGGGGGGGGGGCGCGCGCCAGCCCGGGGAAGGCCAAACGAAACGCCCAGCCATTTATGCTATGGCCGCTCAATTCGCGATACACAGAAGTGACCTGTATAAACGCCGCCGCACTCTAAAACGGGGGGCGCCCGGTCCCCCCCGCGTCGTCCCTGCCGCCCCCACCGCCCGGGCCCCTTTAAGGATGCGCCGCGTCTCTTCCCCTCATTGTCTCCGAAGGCAGCCAATCAGGGACCCTGCTGGGGAGGGGTGGGGAGCCCCGATTGGCCGAGATGCGGGCCTCCCGCCCAGCCCCCTCCATCTTCCCCTCCCTCTCCTTCGGCAGCCCCCTCCCCAGGCTGCTGTCCACCGGCCCAGGTGCTGAAGCCCCGGCCAGCGCTCCGCCGAGTGACAGCCGGCCCCGGCGAGACTGGCACCCCCCCCCCCCGGGCGAATTGCGGCGGGGACTGGCACTGCATCCGGAGCGGGATGAGCGGAGGGGTCTACGGAGGAGGTAGGGCCGGGCTGCGCTCCCGTCCCCCGAGGCTCGGTCTCGGCCAGCCGCGTGCCCTGCCGCCCCCGGCTAGGCTGGCTCGGGAAGCGGGCAGAGGCAGTCCGGGGCATCCGGCATCCGGCGCCTCGAAGTATGCCAACCTCGCTGGCCCCCCGGGGTGAGGCCGCTGTGGCCGAAATTCGGCCCGGGGTGAAACCCAACTGCCGGGCAGTCAAGGAGGCATCGAAGGTCCTCCCCTTCCTGGCTGCGTGCGGCTTGGCTCACCTCCTTGAGCTGCCTCACCGGACGCTGCTCGGCAAAGAGACTGGGGCTCTCTTCTCGTCCGCGGGGAGGGATCCTGGTCCGCTTCCATCCTGCCGGTCGGCCGCCTCTAAGGAGGCATCGGTAGAAGCAGCGGTTCCTCCCCCAGGGAAGGCGCTGCTCTTTGGATCCCCACGTTCCCCGGCCCGTTCCGGCCGTTCCCCTCCGGTCCCTTTTGCAGGCAGCTTCCCGAACGGTCAGCAGCCAAAGACGTTGATACGGTGCAAAACGTAAATGACGGACTCTTCGAGCTGGAAGGGGCCCTCGAGGCTATCCAGTGCACCCCCCTGTTCAGTCCGAGGATCCGAATTGCAGCCTCCGCAGGAGGTGGCTGGCCAGCCTGTGCTTCACTGTTTCTCAACCTTGGCCACTTTGAGATGCGTGGACTTCGACTCCCAGAATTCCCCAGCCAGCATGGCTGGCTGGGGAATTCTGGGAGTCGAAGTCCACACATCTCAAAGTGGCCAAGGTTGAGAAACACTGCTCTGCTTGGGCGTCCCCAGCAAAGGGGTCACGCTTCTCCAAGCTGCCTTCCTCTATCCTTAAATCCAGACCCCGACCAGCAATAGCCCACTACTCCGGTCCAGAAGACCTCGGGGCACTTCAGTAAATTAAGCCCTTGGACGAGCTGGACGTGTTGAAATGCAAATTAAAATATCTCCCTTTGGGCCGAAACAGGAGCAAAGGGGGGCCGCTCCCCCTCCTCTCCCCACTGCTTGCCCCCTCCCCACCCCGTGCCAATGGCCGTTCCTGTCTCTGCTGCCTTCCTTCGCAGACGAGGTTGGGGCCCTGGTCTTTGACATCGGCTCCTTCTCCGTGCGGGCTGGCTATGCGGGAGAAGACTGCCCAAAGGTAGGGCCCGGACCTCTCCCCCTCTCAGCCTGGGGGTCTACTTGGCGGCCTCCCCCCCAGGTCACTCCTTTGCAGAGGGTCAGGCCTGCCACGTGTGGGCCAGGGCTGGTCCGGGCCGTTTCTGCCCCACGGCGACTGGTCTGCTTGCAGGCGGACTTCCCCACGACGGTGGGCTTGCTCTCCCACGACGAGGCGGCCGTGGAGCTGGATGGGGACAAGGAGACCAAATCCGGGAAGGTGTATTACATCGACACCAACTCCCTGCACGTGCCGCGGGAGAACACGGAGATCATCTCGCCCCTCAAGAACGGGATGAGTACGCAGGGGGCGGGGAGGGGCTGGCGCCCCGGGCAGGGAATCGCAAACCTCCCGGCCAGGCTGCTGGGCCGGGAGCCCTGGGCCCCCAGCCCTCTCCTGCCCTGGGCCCGCTGAGGTGGGGGCGTGCCTCGAGGGCCCTGGAGTGGCAGGCAGCGCTCAGGAAGGCTGCCCCAGCGATGCCTGGCCGCTTCCAGAGGACGGGGCCCGGTGAGGAGCAGCCGGCCCCTCCTTCGCCTTTATCAGCCCCCCTTTCTCCTTCCCCCCTCAGTTGAAGATTGGGGCTGCTTTCAAGCCATCCTGGATCACACTTACAACAAGCACATCAAATCGGAGCCCAACCTCCACCCTGTTCTCATGTCAGAGGCCCCAGTAGGTATCCTGGGGGCATCCCCACGCCCTCCTTCTCCGGCAGGAGGCTGCTGCCCCTCTCCTGACCCCCTGACCCTCCCCTCCCCACAGTGGAACACGCGGGCCAAGCGGGAGAAGCTGACGGAGCTGATGTTCGAGCACTACGGCATCCCTGCTTTCTTCCTCTGCAAGACGGCGGTTCTCACGGCGTATCCTCTTGGCGCTGCTCTTTCCCAGAAGCCTCCGAGGGGAGGGATGGCGTCCTCCTCCCTCGGTCCCGAATTGCAATGATCCAGATGGTTAACCGGGGCTCCGGTTACCCCTCCTGCAGCCTAGGAGTGTTGGTGTTGAGAGGAAAAGGGCCTGGTTGGGGAGGGGGTTACAGCTTCCTCTCCCCCCACTCCAACCTCCCGTTTCAGGACCTCTGCCTTGCCAAACCCTTGACTTTGCTTCACCAGTTTTGCCAACGGGCGCAGCACCGGCCTCGTCCTTGACAGCGGGGCAACGCATACCACAGCCATCCCGGTCCACGATGGCTACATCCTCCAGCAAGGTTGGGTTCACCTTCTTTGGAGAGAGAATTGGGCTTAGATGTGGGTCCCTATTATTGTTAGGGCCACTATCTCCGGTGCCAAGGTGCTGGGGGGCGTGCCAGCGCACCAGGGCCCTCTGAGAGGAAAACCCCCTTGAGGGAGAGGAACTGGGCCCCAGTCGTGCTTGGCCCGGCCTTGGACGCCCTTTGCAGCGAGGGGCTTCCATGCAAATCCAGGGGGACGAACCGGTTCTCTTAGAGGCAGGATGAAGACCAGAGCACTTCTTGGGTTTGGACGGTCCAAACCATGCGGGGCGTGTGGGTTGTTCTGTGGGTTCAGAAGATGCTGCTGCAAGGGAGAAAAATGAGACATTCATGGGATGCAGGACCCCCCTCCCCACCCCTTCTGCCCGGTTGCAGGGATCGTGAAATCGCCACTGGCCGGCGACTTCATCTCCATGCAGTGCCGTGAACTCTTCCAAGAGATGAATATCGAAATTGTTCCACCGTATATGATTGCGGCCAAGGTAGTTCTGCCCTTTCCCATTCCGCCACAGCCCAGAGCTATGGATCCCGGCGGCCACGCAGGTGCTGGGCATTCAGCAGGCGCTGCTCCCGGGAGGAGCCGGAGAAGCAGCTGGTGCAAAGACCCGAGGCCTCCAGGAATGGCTGGGCGGTTCAGAACTGCCCTCTCTTGTTCCACGGTGCTAATTGGAGGCGATGAAAAGGCAAGGTGGAACAAAGCTACTTCCTGCTCTGGACGGGGAGGCCGTGGGACTCCCGTGCCGGCACCTGCCCGGCGCTCGCCCCTTTCGCTCGCGCAGGCTGGGCTTGAGGTCTGGGACAAAGGAAGCCGGGGGGGGGGGGCTGCAGAGCGCCGTTAGCTACCGACAGCTGGGCCAAGAGAGGGTGGGCAGTGGGGAGTCCCCACGGCCCGCGGGGCTTCACCTCTTCCTTCCCTTGCCTCAGGAGGCAGTGCGTGAAGGAGCCCCCCCCAACTGGAAGAAGAAGGAGAAGCTGCCCCAAGTCAGCAAGTCCTGGCACAGCTACGTGTGCAATGTGAGCCCAGGGGGCTTGGGGACCAGGGAGGCACGGGGGACACCCGAACTGGCAATGGCTGGAAGATGCCAGAGGGTGCTAGCCAGGGCGGCTTCATGCATGGTGGTTGGCTGATTTGTTCGGGTCAAGGCTTGTTCCTGGGCAGGGAGGGGTCTGGGGGTGGGGGCTTCTGTGCAGGCCCTTGGCATGCTGACCTCCCTCTGTCCCCGCCAACTCCAACAGGAGGTTATACAAGACTTCCAGGCCTCCGTCCTGCAAGTTTCAGATTCTCCGTATGACGAGCAGTGAGTACCAGGCTGCTTGGGCGGTGGGGAGGAGGGGGGTCTCATGGGAGCCAAGGGGGTTACATCTTGGGCTTCCCTTGGCCCAGCCTTGCCCAACCTGCTGGCTGCCCCCCAATGGGTTGCGACTGCATCTCCCAGAATCCCCCTCTTCCAGCTGTGCTGCCTGGGAATTCTGGGAGCAGCCGTCACGATAGGATGGAAAAGGCCACAGTCTACTTCCCGCTTTTCCTGTGGGAGCTCAGGGCAGCGGGCCTGGGTGTCCTCCGATGTCCTCCCCAGAAAAACAGCCCTGTAAGGTAGGTTGGGCTGAGGGTGACCGGACCAGAGTCACCCCTGCCCCTGATCTCTCCAGCCCCTTGAGTGGCTGCAGAAGGGAAAAAACCTTCTCTGAACGTTGAACTTCAAAAGGAGCTCCTCAGCCAGGATTATACGAGTTCAAGCTCCCTTCCCTTGCCTGAAGCGGCAGGACGTCCCTGCTGGAGCCCGGAGCCCACGTCTAGGCTCGGGTCTGAAGACAGAACCCAATGCGGCGAAATAGACAGGTACCATGGCGGGGCGTCGCGTTGTGCCCCTGGATGCAGCGGGAGAAACGAAACTGGGTTGCGAGAGGAAAAAGAGGAGTGGGACCAGAGGAAGTGCCTTGACTCAGCTGACCGGCGGGGGGCAGGGGACGGTCCTTGGGGGCCTTTGCCTGCAGGACGGCTGTCCTTCCCACCGAGTGCCCTCGGCCCTTGAATCTCTCCCCAAGTGGCTGCCATTGACCCGAAGGCGAACAGGGCGTTGCTCTCCGCCCCTTTCCGCCCGCCAGGACATTCCCTCCTGCCTCAGCACCCCTTGACTCCTATTTGCTTGTCCCACTTGCGTCCTCGGAGAGGATCGAGTCTTGGGGCTTGGCAGCTTCTGTCGCATTTCGTAGCTTTCCACTGCAAGAGTTGTAAGAAAGGAAAGGAAATTACATGGGACCTGGAGCCGGGCGGGAGCCAAAGAAGCCTCGCTGGGATAAGGGTGTCCCTGGGCACCACCATGGGGATCCAGAGGGCAGGGATCATGGTGTGGGGGTGGGGTCCGTGGCCCCCAAAGCAGGGGGCAGGGGCAGCTCTGTGCCAGTTCGGGACGGCAGGGATGGCATCAGTGCCTCTTCCAAGGCCTCCCTTTCCAGCAAGGAAGGGGTCAATGAAGAGGGTAGACGGAAGACTCCTGCCCTGTCCTTGCCCGGCGAGCCCACCCAGGCCTGGCCCCTTCTCTGTTCTTCCCGCTTGTTCGGAGCAGGGTGGCCGCGCAGATGCCTACAGTCCACTACGAAATGCCCAACGGCTACAATACGGACTACGGGGCGGAGCGGCTGCGAATCCCGGAGGGGCTTTTCGACCCCTCCAACGTGAAGGTGAGTGGGGCTGGGGGCAGAGAGGAGGCCGGTGAGCCTCTGCCTTGGCTGCTGTGGCAAGGGCCCGCCTGGACCTGCCCTGCGGCATTGCCTTTCCAGGGGCATCCGGAGAGGTGGGAAGTGCCAGGCCTGCTGGGCGTGCAGGAGCCAGGTCGCCCATGTGCTAGAGGAGGCTCAGCCGGACCGGGGAGCAATGGAGGCCCATCTCTCACGCACACATGGGGCAAACCAGGCCTTTGGGCGCTGTGCAATATGTGGACGTGGCTGCTGCATTATGTCTCAACCCCGCTGAGGATTTGAAGGGTTGTGTGAACCCAGTCCCGCTCAGTGTGAGTGTCTAGGCACAAGCAGGGCAGCTACATGGACAGGGCCGCGCTTTTTCCTGCCTCAGTTGACTTCTGTGCAGGCCACTGTCCGTGGCTGATCATGCTTCTTTGCTCCTGGTGAAAAGGTTGGGGAGTCCTCCTTGTGATGGACAGTCTGGGGGCCCCAGCACCCCAGATCAAGGCCTTTTGGGAGGCTGTTAGGGTTGAGGTTAGGGATGGAAGGAGACCCCCAGAAGGCTGACTGGGCTCAGCCCCCATCTCCAAACACAGCCCTGGCCCCTGGAGGAGAGGGGCAAGCTTGAACTGGGGGCTACCTTCAAACAGGCGCTTCCCCTCTGCTTGTATGCCCGGCGGCCGTGCAGATCTGGGCTACCCTTGCCCTCTTTCAGACGTGCCCGGGGCTGACCCTGGACCCTCTCCTGCTAACGTCCCTCCTGATTTTCTCCCCAGTTTATTGCCCCTATTGTAACCATGAAATTATGGTCTGTGGGTGTGGGGTGCAAGACTTGTACATTGCTACCATTTCGCTTTGCACAACTGGCTGACACAAGCCCTCCCCCGTCTCAGGGCCTCTCTGGGAACACCATGCTGGGTGTGGGCCACGTGGTCACCACGAGTATTGGGATGTGCGACATTGACATCCGCCCGGTGAGTCCCCCTCTTCCCGTTCCCCCTCTCCACCCAAGAGGCGCACCCTGGCCAAGCCCCCCAAAAGCCCCCTGGCCGAGTCCAGCTCCCTGGCCCTGCCGCCTGCATTCCCCAGCACGCCAAACCCTCCACACGCCCAGCCCCTCTGTGCCCCCAAGGAGGGAGCCGCTGCGGGTCCCGAAAGCGCCTCCCGGGGGGAAACGCTCCGGGTGGAAAGGGGGCTCCTGGACTCCTCCGTACAGGGCCACCGAGGGGCAGCCGAAATGCTTTCACGTTTTCACCCCGAGGACGGGGGCTCCTAGATAGAGACTCCGCCGGATCTTGGAGCTTTGGGAAGACTCCTTGGGGCCAGCTGAGCAGGAAGCCTCAGGAGTCTCTGAAAGGCCCCTGAGTGGGCTGGTGGGAAGGGAGGGAGGAGCCGTGAAAAGGGAGGCCCGGAGGAGAGCTGGAAGAGAGAAAAGAGCCCCGGCCATTTGGACTCCTGCCCCCTTGGACCCCCTTCCGCAGGGCTTGTACGGCAGCGTCATCGTCACGGGAGGAAACACTCTGCTCCAGGGCTTCACGGATCGGCTGAACCGGGAACTGTCTCAGAAGACCCCACCGGTGAGAGCCATGCGTCTGGGCGGGCAGGCGGGCGGGCATCCGTGTGAGAGGGCGAGGGACACAAGAGGGCGCCGGGATGTGGGCTTCACGGCTCCTTTTATCCAGCCTGGCCCCTCTGCGCAAGCACGGCGGGCAGCCTTCCTCTCGCTGGCCCCACCGCGGACCCCCGGTGGGGAAAATGGAAGACCCGGTTCCGCCTTCACGTCGAAGGCTGGTGCTCCTTGCCGGTCGCCACACGTGTGTCGCTGCAGCCCCAAGCGCAGGCAGGGAGCTTCTCCCCTTTGTAGCTCCGCGGCAGCTCGCCCGGTGGGTGGACAGCAAATTCTTCTGGAATTCCTGGCTGCGAGTGCGAAAGAATTTGGCTTTGAAGGAGCATTCTGGTAAGCCCCTTTTCTGACGCACTGAGCTCACCAAATCTTCTCCCTTTGAATAAAATTGGTGCGTGGGAAAAGGGGCTGCCAGACTCCTCCTGATTTTTGGCTGCCATAGACTAACACGGCTCTCCTCCTGCAAGGGGTATTCTGTTTTCTAACATCAGTCCATCAAAACAGAAAATAATTGCACTTCTTGGGGAGACAGGATGTGCAATCAGAGCGGCAGTTCCTCGGGGCACCCCACAGATTCAGAGTTGTCCCCCAGCACGTTGACCCTCTCCTCTCTGCCCCACAGAGCATGCGCCTGAAGCTCATCGCCAGCAACAGCACCATGGAACGACGGTTCAGCCCTTGGATCGGTGGCTCCATCTTGGCTTCTCTAGTGAGTCAGGGGGGTGAGGGTGGGAAACTGAGGGGGCAGCGGGAAGGCGGGAGTTGGGGCTGTCCACAAGGTGAGGTCTGGAGATCGGCTAAGCCCGTGCCTGGCTTGTGAAGAGGTTGCCCAAGGAAGCGGGCATCAGCCCGGGGGGCTGCTGGGGGGCAGGCAGGGGCCGGGAGGGCCGAAGTTGGCGCGGCTGCTCGGCCTCTCACCACCTACTGCCTCTTCCAGGGCACCTTTCAGCAGATGTGGATTTCCAAGCAGGAGTACGAAGAGGGGGGCAAGCAGTGTGTGGAGAGGAAGTGCCCCTGAGCCTGCCGTCCTGCCCCCACCTCTGCCCTGCCCCACCATCTCTGGGGACGCTGCAGCCCTCCTTTGCCTCGGTGACGAAATGCCCTCCCCACTGCGGTCCCTGGTCTGCCCTCCCTCTCCTCCCGCCAGGCCCTGTTGTGTCCAAGAGCCCCCCCCCGTGAAGACTGGGAGAATGCAGGGGACCCCAGGGAAGGGGCTTCCCCACGCCCGTGTGTTCGGACCCTCCTTCCCCCCCTCGCTGCCACCTTCGCCTTCTGCCGCTTCACGTGTTGCCCGGGTGGTGCTCCTGACTCCCCGGATGGCTTCATGAAGTGGGGTCTGAGTTCCGAAAATTGCTCCTGGTTGCGTTTTGTTTGGGAGGCCTGGCAAGAATAATAAATGTCTGGGGTTTTTAAGAAAAAAAGAAAGGTTGTTTTTGTTGGGGTGGGATTTTAAAGGGTGTTAGCCCCTCCTGGTGGCCTCATGCCCCCCTCAGGAGAGCATCCGAAACTGGGTCCCTCCAGCCGGACCGCTCTCTCGCTCTGCTCCCCCCTTGCACCCAAGTGCCAAACCCTCCCCCCGAGAGGGCCAGCCCCGCCTCACTTGCCTGCACTCGTTGGGGTGCAGGGGGCACTATGTTTGGGTGCCTGCTCGACACCTGCACGCCGTTAGCGCCCACCGCGGGTCCTCCCGAGTTCCGCCTGGCAGCG
Source organism: Liasis olivaceus (assembly GCA_030867105.1). Classification (NCBI taxonomy): domain Eukaryota; kingdom Metazoa; phylum Chordata; class Lepidosauria; order Squamata; family Pythonidae; genus Liasis; species Liasis olivaceus. Next base: position 115,392,591 of record CM061351.1, on the reverse strand, counting down.
TCTGCTCTTGCCCTCAGGCCTGGTTGGGCCCTGATGCTTCTGATTGCGCCCCGTGGGCTCCCCTGAAGCGCCTCACTCTCCGTAAGCGATGGGAGCCAACAGCTACGGCCTCCTCTGCCCACCCCACCCACGCACCTTCCCGGTAGTCCTCCCCAGAGGGACAAAGTCCACAGCATTGTTTGGCGGGCCCTTTCTTGCCGCCTGGGCCCTGGGAAGGAGAAAGCCGGCGAGCTCTGCTTGGGGGGATCTGACGGAGAAGCAGAGGCTGCCACAAGCCCATCAGCACAAACGCCAGCTGGAGGATAAGGGGCCCTGTGAGCTCATTCCTATGGGAGTGCGGCAGACTGGAGAGGGGCTCGGTCAACCTCTCGTGGGCGACCCCTTTGGGTTTCTGGGTCTCGTCTGATTGGCTCGGCAAATCTGAAATCTCTTCTCCATGCTGAGCTGCTCCTCAGGCTCTGCCCTTTGAAGGCACAGAAACAGAGAGGCGGGCAAACCCAAGTTTGGGGAGAGGGGCCAGACTCAGGGCTGCAACTGGGGATTCCACTAGAGGGAAATGCTTCTGTCTGAAGCTTTGAGCAGCATTCACAGACAGTATTATCAGTTTTGCTCTCCTGGGACAGATACTTGAGCTCCAGCACGAATTGTGGCCCTGGAGGGAATGGCAGGTGCAGATCACGGAGTGCACGGAGGTAAAATAGGCCACGCTGGCCCATCCGTCCTCCACCTTTTCACATTTCAACCTCCAACCCCCAACCACCTTCCCTGGAGGAGCCAACAGGCACCCCTGCAACTGCCCCCAGGCAGGGAGGCAGCTTCTGGGCGAGAATGAAGATGCCATCCAAGAAGGAGGGCTGGAAGCGCTGGCTGGCGGCGCTGGCGACCAACCCAGCCAGCAGGACGTGCTGGTCAGCTCAGCAGCGAAATGGTTGGGCCTGCAGGAGAGACACAGTCCGAGCTGCAAAGCACCCTCCAGTGCCCCCACATCCAGCCTGGCAGGGGTGGGCAGGAGGAGCTTTCCTGCCAGGGCATCGTTGGTGGCTGGGAGGCACAAGCAGGGGCTTTGGTGAGGATGTCACCCGGAAGGATTGGGCTCCTGTGGACCCCTCCACACTGCCACCGGAGGAGCAGGGAGAGGGCAGGAGATGGGGTGGCCTTCTGTCGCTGTGGGTTTCTTTCTACCGCTCTTGTTCAGAGGTGCCCAAAGGAGCTCCCAAAATACAAACGCCATAATAAAACTACCGTGGAAATAAAGTGCAGCAGCGCCATCATTAAAAGGGGGTGGGAGGAGCTCAGACGCAAAACAGCAAGGAAGGGGGCTCAGCAGTTTGGCTTCTGATCCCCCAGACTCCTGGGCCCCGTTTGCCCAGCTGTGCGTTCCACCCTCGCCCAGTTCCCAAATACGTGGGGCTGGCTGTGGCGAGCAGGGATCCAGGACCCCCTGGCACCCGCCCAGACGCTTCCTGCTGCCAGCCCGGCTCGCAGAGCTTCCGCGGTTGGGATACCCCAGCCCCCGAGGAGGGGTCTCTCCTGTCTCAAGGCTGCTGCTGCGTTTGGCTGTCGGGCTGTGGGGCGCTCTCAGGCTGGGGCGCCGGCCCGAGGATCGGGGTGTCCCGGCCAGACACTGGGTTCTCTTCTGGGGGAAGGAAGAGATTCTTACCCAAATGAAGACAGGGAGGAAATGGCAGCCGGGGCCAGGAGCACCACGAAATACTGGGGGGAGGAAGGGAGGTGGGTGAGTTTGCAGGAAGAGAAGAGAAGAGAAAACGGGTTGGCAGCGCCCAGTAAAGTGAGTGGGTGTGCAAGGATCGGCAACCCGCCCGAGGGAGCCGTCGCTGCACGTGCTGGACTTCAGGGCCAGTCATTCCCAGCCTCCGCAGGCTTTGGCTGGGCGGCCAAAAATGCAGGAGCCAGCACACGGACTGTAGCGAGTGGGTCTCGGCCTGGCCGTGCGAAAGGAGAGCTGCTTTTCACGTCTGGCTGAAAGGAAGCAGGGCACCCCGCAGGGATGCCCCGGACTGGACGTGACATCGGGCGGACGAGCACCACGGGTACACGGCTTTCGATGGGCTTCGGGGCAGCCTCGGGCAGGGTGCAGTGTCTGTGCCGTCACGGCCCCCGTGTGGCAGGCAGGGGAGAGAAAAGATCTTCCACGGAAAGGAAGGCCCCGTCCTCCGCTAATTACCCCCACCTGGGGCTTCTTGGCCCGGGGACCACGGACGGATGAGGGGATGGCTGCAGCCGAGGGCTAGCTCGGCCGCCACGGGCGTTCGGCCTCTTGGATGCAAGTCAGAACTGGGTCAGCTCCAAAGTCCGTCGTCGTCGTCCTCTTCGGAAAAGGAACTGGGAAGCGGCCACCTTCGGACGTGCATTTATTCTCCCTCTCCTCTCGGCCCATTCCGGTCCTCTGGGCAACTGACGGAAGAGAGGCCACGCTGACGCTGCAATGCAGCACGGGTCAGCCAGGGGAATTCCCGTGGCCGGCTCACGCGCTGCACGAACTCTGAATGTGGAGTGTGGGTTGATGGCTCAGTGCAATGCTCGAACCAGCCAACTGGGGTTTATTCAGCTGCTAGCTACGGCTAAGCAAGCCAGTTCGAGGGAACATCTGAACCAGAGTTTCTCAACCGTGGCTGGCCGGGGAATTCTGGGAGTTGAAGTCCACACACCTTAAAGTTGCAGAAACACCGGTCTAAACCCAGAAGAGAGTTAAAACGCACATGGGGCCCCCGTTCTGAAGCACAGGGACCAATGCCAGATCTGTTGGGACCACAGCACCCATCGTCCCCAGCGCAGACGCCCGGACAGCTCCCCAGGCCATCTCCCGGGCCATCCCACCCCGCAGGGTCGTTGTGAAGAGGAAAGAGCGGGACTCCGCCGCGAACTCAGCCCTCGGGAGGCGCTGGCGCGGACGCGCTTAAAGCAGCTTCGTTGCGCGGGGGGGGGGGGCGGAAATCGGGCCCCTGGGCACGACGGCGGAGAGCCGCGCTTCCCCCGCCAGGGGGCCCCGCCGAGCCGCCTGCGCACGCGCACCCGCCTCCGCGCGCCGGGCCCCGGAGATAGACAAGAGCGCAGAGCGGCCCCTTAGCTCCGGACTTCCGGGTCGGCGTCGGCCGGCGGGGCACGTGCGTCCCCCCTTTCGGCGGCGGAAGGGCGGAGGGGCGGCCGGGCGGGGGGCCGCGGTCCCCGGGCCTCGCCGAGCCAGCAGGCGGAGGTAGAGGCGCGGCGCCGGGAACGGCCCTGCGGGGGGGCGACGCGGGTCCCCCTCCCTCCCTCCCTTCCTCCCGCCGTGTCTGCGCAGGGCGCCATGGCCGAGCCGGGCCCGCCGAGCGAGCCGGAGCGCGCGCTGCGCCGCCGCCTGCCGCGCCGCCTCCCGCGCCGCCGCGGCGACATCTACGTGAACATGAAGACGGACTTCCGGGCGCAGCTGGGCCGCTGCCAGAAGCTGCTGGCGCCCGGCGGCGGCTGCGCCGAGATCTGCATCCACGGGCTGGGCCTGGCCATCCACCGCGCCATCAACATCGCGCTGCAGCTGGAGGCCGCGGGCAGCGGCGCGCTGCGCCTGGCCGCCAACACCTCCACCGTGCGCCTGGCCGACGCGGCCGAGCCCGAGGGCGACGAGGAGGGCGCGGGCGGGGGCGCGGGCGCGGGCGCGGGCGGGGGCGCGCAGCCGCTGGCCCGCGCGCGCCACAACTCCGCCATCCACATCCGCGTGCTGCGCGCCGCCCCGCAGTAGCCGCCGCGCCTCTGCCCGGCCTCCCGCTCCCGGAGCTCCCCGCGGCCGCCCCCTCGCTCCGAGGCCGCCTGCGCGCAGCGGAGCCCGCCCGGCCTGCCGCGCGTCCTCCGGGCCGGGGGTCCGCGCCCTCCGAGGCTGCCCGGCGGGAAGAAACGCGGCCCGAGCCTGCTTGTTTGGCCGCCTTCGCGGCCCCGAGACGCCCGCCGCTATCGGGGGCAGTCCTTCGAGCGGCGGGAAGCCGGTTCCCGTCTCGGCGTGCCCTTGAAAAGAGCGCCCGGCCCTGCGAGACCGGAGTGAACTTGGACCGTCTTCCTCCTGCAGCCCAGAAGATCCCACCGTTGCTCTGCCCGGAAAGCCCTGCGGGCCTCGGGGCACTCGGTCGTCTTCCGCTGAAGACCTAGAAGCTGACCAAGGAGGATGGGAGTTGGGCCCGGCGTGTCCGGAAAGCCTTTGGAGGGAATTCCCCCCTGTCTTCCCGGGGGAGGGGGCGCCGAGGGGCTGGGCTGGGCTGGGCTGGGCTCTCTGCCGGGCAAGAGCCTCGTGTCATCGGGCTGCGTGTGAGAAGAGGCGGCTTATCTGAGCCGGGCTGGAAATAGCGTTTTTCCACTGCCCGGTCGAGCTGCCACCGCTGATAAGAGGCTGGTTGGGGGCCCGGAGCAGCCCTGGCATCTCCGCCCCTCCCAGCATTGTGTGGCCGGGAAGACCGGGAATGGGGGACGTTCCTTCCTACGAAGGGCCCACTTGCCGGAAGAGCCCCAGTCAAGTCCTCCTCCGGTCCTTGGGGAAGTTCTTGCAGACTTCTGGGGGAGGCCCGGCCCGTGTCTCTCCTCAGCCGTCCTACCCTGCAGGGTCCTCGTGAGAGAAATGAGAAGGGGGACCTCTGAATGACACCTTGAGCTCCGGGGAAATACGAACAGCTGAAGGTAGTGGCGAAACGAAAAAGCCGGGACCGTCTGCCTTCCGGCAACGTGCCCTTATTCCGTGTCCTGCCGGGAGACCGTCCCCTCTTGGCTTCTCACGGGACGGGCCTGCGGTCCCCAACTCCTCAGGATGCAGATCCACGCGCTCGCCTCTCCTAAGCCAACCTGCGGGCCGCCCCCGTCCAGAATTCTGCGCTCTGCACATCCTGGCCTTTCTCGACCGCATCCCGTTGAATGGACTCTCCCCAGGGAGATTGTTGGTGCTCCGTCTGGTACCGTGTCTGCTGGATCTTTGGGGCAGATCGTCTTGTTCTCTGTGTCGCTGGAACCTGCAAAATAAATGCGGTGGACTTGGGAGCAAAAAGAGCCTGCGTTTTAATATTGGGATTTTAACTGAGGTTTCGTTTTGTTTTTAATTCGTTTTCAACCCTGGTACAGGACAATAGCTCGTTCACACCCCTTGCCCACGTGCACAGGCATGCACACTCAGGTGAAATTGGGTGGGTAATTAATTCAGGAGCAGCCTGAGGGTGTCACACGGAGGGTTGTGAAGAGATTCCCTGCGGAGCTTCCACGCATCCCGGTCTGTCAGTTCCAGCATGGGGAGGCGGCGTGCCCGCTGTGCCCAGTCCTCTCCTGGGCCAGGCCCAAAGCCTTCAGGCCCCAACTTTCAGAACTCCACAAGGCCTGGCTGGTCTCACCGGGTCCCCGTTCCCCCCCACCTTTCTCCACTGGGGTGCCTTTGCCCCAGGCCCCGGAACCGGGTGGGGGAACAGAGATTGCCCAGAGGGATCCTCCTGCTCTTGGCCCTGCTTGGGGTGGGACTCCCATTCTCCATCCTTCCCCCCCACCCCCCATTCTGGTATAGGGGTGCACCTGATAGAGCGCCCTCGTGGCACGAGCCTGTGGCTGCCTCAGCCACGGATCCAGGCGCCAGGGGCGCTTCGCCTCCCCTCCCCTCCCACGCTGGCGGCTCACGGGCACCGGGCGGACGGGAGCTCCGCGGCACCCTTCGAGGAAGAGCCCGCCTCGCGCTCTGCCTGGCGTGGGGAGCGCGGCCCGCGCCTCGCGCACCAAGACGGGCAAGGCGAGCCCTTTCCCGCCCGAGGAGCTGCAGCGAGCGGGGACGAAAGCCGGGGGCTGACGGGTCCGGGGCGCCCCAGGCCAGAGCGGGGCCGCCGGGCAGCGGGGCTCGGGAGGGCGCCTGCTGGGGCGCGAGGGCAGGGCAGGGCAGGCACACCGGGACCGGGACGCGACGGCGACGGCGACGGCGACGGCGGGCGGGAGTCGCTCTCGCGGCTGGGCCGGCCCCCGGGGAGCGCAGCGCTCCGTCCAGCGGGGCCGCGGGTCAGAGGTCCGGCCCGCCTCCGCCCGGCCTGGTTGATCTGTCACTCCCGCTGGCGCCAGGCGAGCCGGGCTGTTTGGAGAAGCGGCCAGGATCGATCGGGCCGGCCGCCGGGTCGGCGGATCAAGGCTTCCGCGAGTGCAGGCCGGCACGTATGAGCGCCCAGCGGCCCCCGGCCTTGGCTCCGACCCAGCGGCGCAAGACGCGGGGGGGGGGGGCGCAGAGAAAGGACGAGATTCCCCCCCAGACGGTGCCCGGGGCGTCCCTGCGCGCTGGGAACGATGGGGTGGGTTGTCGCCAGGCGTCTGCGCCTGGGCCAGCTGCCAGCGAAGGGGGTAGAGGAAGCAGGCCCCAGAGGGGTGGGGGTCTTTCCGGGGGTGGGTGGGTCGCTGGGCAAGCAGTGGCTTGCACTTAACGGGGAGATGCTGGGTGTCCATCTTCTCCCAGAAAAGAAGCCGCCTGAGAGGGCCATGAGAACTAGTGACTTAGCCCAGATGCTGGCCGTGGTGAATAAAGGGGCGCTGAATTCAAACCCCCCAACCGATCTGGCCAGCCCAGCACGAAGGGGCAAACTGACCAGGGACATAGCCTGCCTCGGTTCTGCATCTGTGAAATGGGCATAACAAAACTTAGGTGATGAGTGACGTGCCATCAGGGAAGGGGCTCTGCGTCTCCTGGAGAGGCCTTTGGGCTGTCACGCAGGAGGGTGGGTGCACGGGGTTCGGCGGAGAGGTGGGGCCTGGGAGCCGGGGCCCCCGCATCCTGTGGCCTTGGGGCACGTACGCACCAGACAGGCTGCCTTCGGACGGAGCGTCTGCAGAGCCTCGCTTGGGGACAATCCTGGAGGGGTGTGATGTTTCCACACAGATCAACTCTGCAGCTGTCTGGTATTTCCATCACCTCTTTGGGGGCGGAAGTGCCCTAACAATGGAGACGCTTGAGTTGTTCGCGGCTGGTTGTGTGACCAGACTGCGCGGCGGTGTGGGGTTTGCTGCTCTGCCTGCACGTGGGTGGGTGTGTGGGTGAGTGAGCGAGCGCCTGCACAGACTAATTACTCCTGGTGCACGACCAACACAGCCATTTTATGCAACATGGAAACAGCTCCTTGTGGCCTTTGGGGGGCCTCTCCGCCTCTCTATCGGGTGCAAAGACCGTGGGCTTCTTTTACAGCAAGAAAGCCCCATAAAATTAATTTTTGCTCTCTGCACTTCAGCATACGGGACTCCTGCCTGCTGCATGAAGAAGCGTGGGCGCTTCCAGAGGCGGTTTGAAGAAATCAAGAAGGGGCAGAGCCACCCCCAGGAGAATCTCCTGGGCCTTTCCATGGAGATTCTGCAAACACAGAAGGGAGCTGAATGCCAGTCTAAGCTTGTGTGTGCGTGTGTGTGTGCACATGTGCGCTGCCATCAGAGGCTTCCTAGTTATGTATCTAATTGGCCACTGTTGGGATGGATTAAAGCAGTGTTGTTCAAGCTCAGCAACTTTAAGATGTGTGGACTTCAGCTCCCAGAATTCCCCAGCCAGCATGCACTACAGGGTTACAAAAGTCTCATTTTTCTTGATGTGCAATTTTGGATGCTTAAAAACCAAAGAGGATCTTGAATTTCCCAATCAGTGCCAAGCCCACTGCCCCCCCCGGAGAGACAGGTGATGCCTGGAAGTCAAGCGTGTGCCCTCCTTGAAGGAGAGGACCTCACCTCCAGACAGTAGCGTTGGCTGGGGGAGAAGCATTGCCCGGCTGGCTCAGGCACAGCCTGCAGAGAGTGGACGAGGACAACAGCAGCAGCGGGACCAGGCTGAATGGAAGCAGATTGGAAGGAGAGCATATCATGTTCCCACAGCCACGTTGTTAACCTCTGGCATTGATCACCACAAGATGTGGCGATGGGATGGATGCATGGACAGGTCTTGGAGACTCAGGGCTGCCTCCGGGTCCCACTTGCAGGGGAACACTAGTGGGAGAGGGGAAGGTGCGCTCTCCTGCTTGGAAGCTCCTTGGAGGCACCTGGCTGGCTGCTGGCAGAATGAAGAGGCTGGGCTAGATGGCTCTTGGCTTCACCAAGCAGGACCATTGCTGTGTTCTTGTTGGGAGTGGAGTGGAGTGGAGTGGGAGTGCCTCCGGGTCCCACTTCCAGGGGAGCATCCGTTGGTCCCCATTGCTGGATTAAGAAGGGCCTTGGTCTGATCCAGCACAAGTTGGATGAAGTTTTTGGTTCTTTTGTCCTGGTGAGTCCTGGGCTCGGACCCTGCCTGCCTCCGCTGGCTCGGAAGTCACGGCTGACCAGAGCAGCAGAAAGGCCTGAGGGTGTCCAGGGTTTCCCCTTCCCAAATCAACCTTTCCTTAGGAGAAGGATCTTGGAGGACCATGGGGTGGTCTGGATTGCCCAGCCTTTCCGCCCCCCAGGGCAAATGCCCGGGACAGCTTGTTAGAAGAAGTCATTCTCTGGCGACTGTCCCAAGGCTCCTTTGCTCCAGGAGTGGGCAGAGCCCAGACCCAAGTGCCAGCCAGCCAGACCTACCTTGGACATAGCTGCTTTGCAGAGGGATCCCTGGGGGCACAGACCCACACGTGGAGCAAGGGTCTGGCTTTGATGCTGTGGCAGGACAGACGGGAACTGGGGCTGAGCAGACCCTGCACCCCCAGAGAGGGGGGCCCCGGAGGGACATGCTCGGCCACGGCATGGACCTCTCCCAGTTTTCAAAGGTTGCCACCTTTTCCAGAAAAAAGGATCCCTGGCTCCTTAAAGCACAGGTAGGTCACTCTGAAGGGTTAGGGTCATCACCGCCAAAGTGCAATTCCTGAAGTTGACGTCACTTTGACGGAGCCCCTTGTGGGCAAAGTCTGTTCCCTGCCCTGCTTTCCAGCTCATTTCAGGGACAAACGCAGGGGGAGGTCAACCACGTCAAAGCTGAAGGAAGCCTTGCCCTTTCACATCTCGGTGACGCATGGGATGCACCTTAAAAGGGGGTGGGGCTTCAGCTACACCGCTTCTGTCCCTACAGCAGTGCTTCTCAACCTTAGCAACTCTTAAGATGGGTGGACTTCAACTCCCAGAAGGCTGGCTGGGGAATTCTGGGAGTTGGAGTCCACCCATCTTAAAGTTGCCAAGATTGAGAAGCACTGGACTAGGGCAGACAGAGGAGGGAGGGGTGGGGTGGGGTGGGGTGGGGTGGGGTGGGGTGGGGAGCCAGAAGGTCCCACATGGCCCCCATTCTCCGGTAGCCTTTGAGACTTTGCTGCTCCTAACTTCATTCCCACGTAAAGCCTTCTAAATGGGTGGCCCTCCCCATGTCTTGCAGCAACGGGTTCCAGAGGCCACTCATGACTGCACTCACGTGGCAGAATTAACCCATGTTCTGCATTCACACAACACACTGAACCTTCCCCTCCTTCGGTGGCTTGGGCAGGCAGCGTGCTGAGCCACCCAAAAGAAACCCTAACTTTGCAGATTGTGTGGAAGCTGTTGCCAGGAGCGACCTGGTTGGACAGGTAGCGTGCAGGTGGCCCTTCCTTGGCCCTCTCCGGCCTTTCCGTCCTTGGATGCGCTCACCAAGTTTCTGTTTAGGAGAGAAAGAGAAAAAAACAACACTCTAACGACCAACTAGCCTCTGGTTAACTGACTGCGGTTTACTGAATGAAGCTGGTTGCCTGGGTTTGCACAGCCCTGGCCACAAAGAAGGGCAGGCGCATTTCAGCCTAACCTCTCGCAGTGCGACGTTTGGCACTAACGTTTTCCTTTTTCCTAGCACTGAAGGTCTCCCGGGGCTCCCCGCCCTTTCCCCCACCAGCACGTCTCCCCAGATCCTCGGCCAGCACCGTCCGCAGATTCCGGGCAGCGCCATCCCGGCGTTGCTGCGGGCGACCCGGCCGGAGAAAGCTGCGAGGGGCCTCCCTGCCTCTGAGCTGCCCGGCGCGAGCGCCCCCGGGCCTTCCGAGGGCAGCCCCCGCCCCAGCGCCAGAGCCCGAAAGAGGGACAGGAGCGCCCCAGCCGCTGCTGCGCGGCAAGCCCCGTTCGTTTCCCAAGGATCCCTCCCCGCCGTGCCACCCAGCACAAGTACATAAGTTGCTTTTATCAGAAATGGAGTGGACAGGACAGGACAGGACAGGAAGTGCAGGACGTCCTGATTGAGCAAAAAAAAGAAAGAAAAAGAACCTTATGCCAATTTATACGAATTCCCGGCACCTCTGAGTGAAAAAACAGAATGAAGTTGTGAACTCAGTTAACTAAAACAGAGTTAATGTAACGTAACTCAAAAGGCTTGTCCGGGGAGTTTTCCCCACTAATTAAGCTGCTGAAACGGACAAAGCTCAAGGCGAGCCCGGGACGGAGAGGATGACACGGGAAAAGAAAAGACGGCACGTTCAGTTCAGACGTTCCTAGCGGGACACGGGCTTGGAAGCCGTTTCCAGTCATTCTGCACATCCCTCTCTTCTATCAAGGGGGGCCCGTTGCCGGCAGGGGGGAAACGGCCCCCACTCGGGTCACAGAGACTCTGAGGCGGGTCCACAAGGTCAGGGAAGACCTTCAGCTGCATTCACACAACAGGGAAAGGCTGGCTGGGTTTTCTGAGCCCGCCTGTGCGTTGTGTGAATCTAACCAGTGGGGTTACTCTATGGTTTTCTGTTTTGCCCAGTTTCAGAAAAGGGTCGAATTCAGTCACTCTGTTGTGTAGAGCCCCCAAAATCAAAGGAGCACAAACACAGAGGCACATGGGGCAACCTGAAATTAAACACTGCAAGTGACAGAGTTTGCAGAGGGTAAAATTGCACAAAGTGAACTTCTGGTTCCCTGACCGACACCCAGCGGCCGACCAGGCGGCGTCTGGAGACCCCCCGAGGCCCCCGATGCAATCGCAGGAGAACGTCCAGGGGAACCGAGGGAGGCCCAGCCCGGCCGGTGGATGTTGCACGGCCCTAAAAGCACGGGGAGGCTTCGCTGTAAGCCAGACGCGGGTGCTCCCAGGCGGGCGGGTGCAGCAGCCGGCAGGAGGGCCCGTTGAAACACTCTCTCTTCTGGGCCCGGGGCTGCACATGATTTTTCTGCGGGGGCCAATCGTCCCCTGAACTGCACCGAGATTTCTGAGATCCTTCTGCAGGGGGTCGGTGGGTTAGGGCTTTTCCTCGGGTGTGTGCTCAAACTAACAATTACGCCTCCCTTAGGGATTAGGCTACAGGCTGTCCACGTTCACACAACACCCTTCGCCTAGTGGAGTGAAATCCCCCCGCCACCTTCTCCACGGCATCCTCCTTGGGCCGGGGGGGGGGTGTTTCCAAGTGCCCAGCGAGAAGGGGCTTTGCCACCGATTTTCAGAAGGGGTGCAGAAAGGGGGGAGGCAGAGGTGGGCAGGACCCCTGGGCTTCCGGCTGCTTGAGGGCCAGGGGCTGAGCTGAGCGGAGGCGTTGGCGGGCGCAAGACTGCTGGGCCCTACACGGCCAGCTCTGGCAGGCAGGCGAGGCCCCCGGCCAGAGGATTCCTTCTTCTCCCAAAGTGTCGCCTGGGAGGAAACGGCCATCCTCGCCCCCTTTCTGGCACCGCTCGGTGGCTGGCCGCCAAGGCGCTGACCTTCTCCACCTCCACGCCTTAACCTGTGGCTGGCCGGGGGCCAGAGGGAGACGTGCTCCGTCTTGCACGGACCTCCTCGGAGCCCTGGAGCGACCTGGAGAGAAAGCCCCCTTGACTTCCGCCTGCAAAGGGAAATTGCCCGTGTCTCCCGGGGCCAGTCCAGTGACATTCTTCTCTTCAGAGAAGCAAGGGTGCCTGGCGAGGGGGGGGGGAGGAAAAGGCCATCTGGGACCCAGAGCAAAGAGAGCAGGCGGATGAAACATTAACCGTGCCTCGTGCGCCTGGTGTCGCAGCTTGGGAAGTGCTGGCTGGGGTCTGCAGGAGGAGATCAGGGGGTCTCGTGCCCCCGAGCAAACCTTGGGAAGAAATTTTGCACTGGGCGAGGCACCAGCCGGCTCTGCTCGCCCAGGGGAGGACACAGCTGTGGTTCCCTGGTGCTTCCTGTCTTTCCTCTGCTCTGGGAGCTCCCGGGAGAGGAGAAACCTCAGACTGCCGGGGGGCTGTTGGGACCCCCAGGGGGACGCAGGAGCGCGGGGCAAAGTTCTGGAGAAGGTCCTCCCGCAAAGCGGAGACCTGGCTGGGAGACAAGCCTTTAAAACTCACCTGGCTGTGTGGATTGGGGCCCCTGCCTGAGCCTCTGCCGCTGGGGAAGCCAGCGGGTCGGGGAGCAACTCGGAGAAGGAAGGAGAGGAGGGGGGATTGGTCCGTCCCCTCCGTCGCCGGGGAGGAACCGCGGGTCAGCCCAGCCAGCGGCCTCCGACGGCCATCGATGGAGAGCTGTGGAGCAGGAGGGGTCCGACAGTTGCTGGGACCATGAAGCTTTGGCTATGGGGAAACCTGGTAAGTGTGTTGTTCCACAGGCTGCCAAGGGGGAGGGCGGCCCTGCGGTGCCAGCCGCAGCGATCGATGGTGCTGGGCACTTGCCAGAAAGGTTGGTTGCAGGGTAACAAGCGGGGCCCACGGAGCTGCTAAAGGTTGCCCTTCCCGCCCGTCAGAGCCCACAGTCTTTGGGGGGTTACCCATTGCCCCCTGCCTGCAGAAGGCTTGTGATGGGAGCACGGGGTGTTGATGATCTGGGTTGCAGGTTTAGCCTGTTGGATAAAGCCAGCCAGTTTATCACCAGGGGGGAGCACAAGACTTGTGCATTCAGACCAGGGTCTTGGAGAGATGAGTGGGGGGGGGGTGGAGCAGCTGGAGTGGGGGGGTTCCTCAGCAGTCAGGGTGGCTGGGGACATTTCCATTTCTAGCCCTGTGCAAATACCTCTCGCACATTATCTTAGGGAAGTGAAAACCGACCCTGCCAGGTGGGCCGGGGGTATCCGCTCGATGTTGCGAATGTGAGGAAGGGGGCGAAAGTTGCAGGTTCAGGGGACTCTGCTTGCTGTAGACTTCAACATTTCGGAGAGGGGGTGTTGGCTGCGGTTGTCGCGGCGGGGAGAAAACGAGGCTTGTTCATATCCCCTTGGGAGCGCGGGGCTAGGACACGGCTGCTCGGGTGGCCCGAACCTGAGGATGTGGGAAAAATCTTGCGCATATTCCCAAGTTAGACCGCACCGGACTTTGGACGCACTGGAGAGAAACCAAATTAGTAAAGCATGAAGGAATGGAGGGGCTGATAAGGAATCTGTCAACACTGCAGGCTAAGAGGCGAGGGCTGAAGTGGGCGTGTGGGGCAGAGGAGGTAAGAAATGCTGAGTCGCCACAGCAAAATGAAAAGGGGGGAGAAAAGCCCTGCTCCCTGCTGAGATCCGCCGGGACCCGGCCGGCAGCTTCTCAGCCAGTCCCCGGGTGCGAGGGCGACCCCAGGTCCGTTCTTAAGGCTAAATTCTGAAGCCGGGCACGTCCACGGGAGGCGGGCTGCGAGGCGGTGGGCTGGGCTGGGCTGGGCTGGGCTGGCAAAGCGGGAAGGCCAGGCAGGCTCCCCAGCAGCGGGGGGCAGGGGCAGAGGGGCCCCAGGAGCCTGAAAGAGGGAGGAGAGTCGGCAACCTGGAGCAGCCAGGCCACCTGTCCTGCCCCGAGCAAATCTGGTCCCCGCCTGGCAGCGACCCCGTGCGAGCGCCCCGACACCCTCTCCCTGCCGCCTCTTGACCGCAGCCTTTGTTTCTCCCCACTCCTGCAGGGCTGATCCTTTTCCTGTTAGTGTGGGGATTCTTGGACCCAGCCCTGCCTGCCCCCGCCCGGCCCGTGTGCGACCAAAGCGTCATGAACAAGTTCATCCAGGACGCCAGCAAGATGGAAAATGAAATCGTAAGTCCAGGCGCTGCTCCCGAGGGCCTGCCCGGCCCCTTTTGGTAGCTGGCCAAGCCCTCCCGTTTCTCGGAGGAGCACGCGTCTACCTAAGGCTTAAACCAGGGGTCGCTGACGGTCCTGGTGCTGAACCTGGGAAACACGGAGCAAGTTCACGCCGATTCTGTGGAGCACCCCCCGCCAAAGGCCGTCTGCTGGAAGGCAGATAGATCCTGCAGCAAACGCCCTGGTCCGGCTTAGGGCTCTTCTGTGACCCCGAAGTTGCAGGGAGATCTTTCAGGAACCTTTCAGAGCCTCGAGGCAAAGAAAATGTCCCGTTTTTCCACAGGTGGCACTTTGTGAAGATTCCTGCAACTTGCCGGAACACGTGACGGTGACGGACACGAGGGTGAATTTTCCCGATTGGAGAGCAATGAATGTAAGTTGGATCTGGGCCATGCCGGAGCTGCGGGAGCCCCGGGGCTGGGGAAAGGGCCCGTCTGCTGACCGCCTTCTCCCCCACTTTCTGCCAGAGATCCAGGCAGGCCTCGGAAGTGTGGCAGGGCCAGGCCCTTCTTTCCATGGCCGTCGGCCAAGTCAAGACCCAGCAGCCGAGGATGCGGCCCTTCCTGCGCCAGCTGGAGGTGATGGAGAGCGGCCTGCGAAGCATCCGGGAGATCCTGCGCAGGCACAACGCCCAGGTGAGCCCCGCCAGGAGCGGGTGGCCTGGCCCTGCCAAGCTGCTCTGGCGGCTTTGGGAGGCCAGGAAGGGCTTGGCTGGGGCTCAGAGGCTCCCCGCGGAGGGGAAGGTCTTGCAGCGTGAATGCTCCTGCCTGTCAGGGGTCTTCTGGGGAGTGGCGGGGGGTCTTTGCAGAGCCCCCGAGGCACGCTCTTCTCCAGCCGAGGGAGGGGCAGAGAGAAATGGTTTCCTTGGCCATTTTGTCCAAGGAAACGTAATTGTGTTGGGACCGTGCGTCGTTCTGCTTAGCAACGGAAGGGCTGGCTCTGCAGGGCACACATTATCAGGCCGGCGAAGAGCTTGGCCGGCGCCTTTGTGCAAAATGCAGTGCTGGCTGAGGGCTACCTTGGCTAAGCTTCTGGAGGACGAGTGTGTCACACGGTTAGTTCGTGGTTAGGTGTCGTGTGCCAGTCTAGAAACAGTGACAGTTCAGGAAGCCAGCTAGTATGATAGCAAAGGTCTAAGGGACAAGCCAGGCAATTTTCCGTGCTCGTTCTGCACCATCAGTTCGGCCTGGAAAGACGCAAATGAACACCTTTTGGAAGATGCGGCTGAGCAGGACCAGTCCTCTTTGGAGGACGGGAAGTAGTCCGGGGTGAGGAGCTGCTTGGCGCAGGAAGGCCACTGTGGGGAAAATACATTTTTCGGGTGAAGAAAGTGAACTTCTAGAGGCTTCAGATGAATGGGAGCGCCTTAATGAAACTGAAACATAAAAGAACGCGCGGCACCCTTAAGGCTGGTGTGAACTACCAAGGCGTCCGCCTTGAAGGAGGTCGTGTTCTTCCTGGCCTTTGGCACCCTGAACGGATCCGTTCCTTCTTCTCAACAAGGCTATTGTTTCCTTGTAGACAGCAGATAACAGAGGGGCAGAAAGTCACTGGAGATCCACTTCTTACTTACAATGCCTGCATCATCGTGTGAATGTGCGTGTGTGCGTCCTTTCCCCTTCCCCTTTTCTGAAGTGTATAAACACCAGAGCCTCTCTTTTGTCTGCAAGGGTGTCTCCCACTAACCCTCGGTGGGGTCCCCCTGCAATGCATACTCTCTAATAAACACCACAGTGAAGCCTTGATTATTTTGCATTTGGGCCCCGCGTTTTGATTGCATACCACAGTGGAGTCGTGGCGCACCAAGACGCCTCTTCGTGCCTGCCCTGGATTCACACAACCTGCCACATCCAAACAAAGGTGGAAGAAATAAGGGTTATGCAGAGGCCAAGCAAATGCATCCTTTCTGCTTAAGGATGCCTCTTGGTTCCCCCAACGGGTTACGCTGGTGGCTAAGTTCCCACAAGACCCTGAGCACTAATCAGTACCCAGTTACCCCAGTTTAGTAGGTTCACACCTGGGTTTGCTGCTCACGTGGCTGCCCAGCCCTCTGGCCTCAGGAAGAGGCAGGTCTTTCTTCCAGAAAAGCTGCCACAAGGCTGGGAGGTCCCCTCGGGGTGGGAGAGGCCACGTGGACCAGTTTGCCAAGGAGGAAGCATTTTGCGGGAACAGTGTTACTTCATGTGAGACAATCATGGTGGGGCATGACTGGGAGAAGTCAGAAAGGCGGGGAGAGCAGAGTTTTTGCAAAGAACCCTGTTAAGCTCACAAGCTTGCACGGCGTAAAATTCCTTCCTTAACAATCTCACCGTTCCTTGTCTGACCTTGCTCTGTTCCTCTCTTGCAGGCAGACCCCCAGGATGAGACATCCACCCGGACTTTGAGTGTGCAAACTGTGAAAAAACTGTTCAGCGTGTACTCGAGTTTCCTCCGTGGCAGGGTCAATTTATTCATTGCCAGTGCGTGCCAGGGGAACGGCAGGTGACAGGGGGTGGGCTGCTCCCAGGCCACTCTGCGTGCCTCCCCCACGGTGGGGGGAATGCCCCTCGGAGGCCAGTTGATGAGTGCCCGCTTGCTTTATCGGCTGCTTGAAAGACACACACGCACACACACCCAGCATGCGGCTCAGTATGTGCAGATGGCAATTCTCTGTTCCACGCTAGTCCCGCTCTTGCTGGATTGGGCAGCCAAGAAGCCACTGAAAGTCACTTCTGCACACTTCTAGGTGTCACCTGACCCTGGGTCACAACACCCCGTCTTGGCCAGCCCTGCTCCACGCAGGAGCAGAGGGGCCGGGCCGGGCCAGCCTCGGAGGGCACTTCTTCTCCAGGGAGACGGTGGTGAGGGGAGGCTGCTCTGCTCCAGGGGGCCAGGCCAAGAAAGACAGAGTGGGGGGCTCTCTCCCCGAAAGCCCACTTTTGCCAGCAGCATCCAAGTAAAGAGGAAGAAGCCGGCGCTGAGACATTGGATTTCCCCAAAGCAGTTGCCCCGTGGGGGGCATCAGCGGATGGGCTATGGATGTGCTTGCGTTGACCCTCAAAATCTGCACACACACCCCCAGTCAGCAGCTCAAGCAGCTGAGATTCCTCCCCAACATCGGAGATGTTCACAGATGTGAGTGAGGATCCAGGGCCAATTTCTGAGAATTCCCAACTTCCCCAAATGGAAAAAAAGAATTGGCTGGAGAAACGTTTGGTTCGGGAAGGGCCCCCCCGCTTGTTACCTAGATCTGCACAAAGTTAGTGGGAATCTATGGGGGCGTTTTCACCTTCCCTGAAAGTGGGGGGGTGTCTGGGAGCGGGGCGTCTTCTGCCAGCGGAAGGGTGGAAGCCACACTTTCAAGCCAAGCTCCTTGCATACTTTCACACGTGGAGGCAGCCTTGACCTGAGTGGGACCTACCAATGTGTAAGCATGCACCTGTATGCGCTGCGGTGAGGAGAACTGAACAGGCCAGCTGGGAATCGAGGTCACGGGAGACGTGGCATTACAGCCACGCCTGGCAGATGTCGGTCAAATCACAGCTGACTTGGGAAACTCAGCATTGAAGGGTTTTAACTTAAAATCCTGTGTTTTAAATGTTGAATGTTTATTGTCAGAATGCTTCTTGAACCAGCGTGAGATAAATGCATTTCAAAAAGATGTAACCCCCTCTCCTTTCTACCCGCAAGATGTGAAAAAGGAGACGCCTCTTTAGGATGCCCAAATGAGTGATTGACAGCTGCCAGGCAGCACATCGAGTTGGCTGACTCTGGCGTGGTGAACTTAAAGAGCCTCCCGTGTCAGATTTGCTGTATACATGTGTACAGTTTTGCTCTAAGGGACTTCTTGAGAGTTTATATTTGATGCTAAGTTAAACATGTACAGTTTTCCGGATATTTATCATGTGTATGATGGGACGGGGGGCCGTGTGGTGGATCTCGGTTATCTTGATTAAAGGTTGCTGTGCTTCCCTGGACAATCGAACTATTGCGACGTTTGCCTTTCTGAAAGAGAAAAGACCTGGCAGGGAGGAGCCAGCTGCCTGGAAAAATGGGGAGTCAGCTGGGGATATGGAAGAGGCACTCTGCACATCCCCAGAGACACGATTGCCTCTTTGTCTGGCTAACTCAGTGTTTCTCAACCTCAGCAACTTGAAGATGGGTGGACTTCAACTCCCAGAATTCCCCAGCCAGCTAAGATGGGAGTTGAAGTCCACCCATCTTCAAGTTGCTGAGGTTGAGAAACACTGGAATTCAGTGATTTCTTAAGCAGTATTTTCCTGATGGCGAATAGCCCTTTGTTGCTACACGCGCGCCGTCAGCCTTGCCGTTCCCACCCATCCTGGAAGGTCACCCTCCCTTGCAGGGAAAACCATCCAGAAAGGCCTCTGCCATCCCATCGCGGGCCCACCTCGCTGCCAAGCTAAGCGGAAACAGCCACCACAGCCCAGGCGGGCGGGATTCGGAGCTGGGCTCTCTGGAATATCCCAGGCAGAGGGAAGGAGGGACCGGTGGGGCTCCGGGGCAGCCCCTGGGTAGGGCACCGGGTGGGGGAAGCCGGTCACCGCCCAGCCTTCTCCCATGGCCCGTTTGGGGTACCAATGGAGGTGGAGGGAGACTGGAAATATCTCGAGAAGATGCGGAAAATGAGCAGTCACCACGGCAGACGTTTCCTCAACCTTCCTTTCCATATGGGGGCTTACAAGACCCCCAACTGCCCGCGAGCGTAGCCATCTTTCCGACAGGTGCAAACAGGGGTGCCGGTTCCAGGCTGACTTCCTGGCTTTTAAAAACCATTTGGAAGGACCGGGCACGGCTGATGTTTTGCCCCCATCCCCAAAATTGAGCGTTTGGAAAAGCCAGGAAGGGTCTCGGGCACAAACAGCTGCCGGGGGGCATCGACGGGAAAGAGCCGCTGCGTCTCCCCAGCCCCAAGGAGATGAACTCGGCCCCAGCCCCCGCTTGAAAACGTCCCCCCAATGGGTTCTGCTCGTAGCCCCAAAGTCCCAGCGCCCACCAGGGGGCAGCAAACAGTTGGCACGGGGCCTCTCTTTGGGGCCAGCAGAGCTGGGCAGGTCCTGTGCCACTGAGATGCCAGTGCTGCCTGCCCCGCGCCCCCTTGACTCCCCCGCCCCCCCTTCCTTCCTCCTGGGCAAACTCAGCCCTCGCATTTTTCTGGACAAAGAGGGAGGTGGTGGGATAAAGCAGCGGTCCAGCTGGATCGGTCCTCTTGGGGTTGGGTGACAGCCCCCATCTTCCCCAGCTGTGCGGGGGTGATGGGATTGCTGATCCCTTTATCTGGGAGGCACCAGACCGGGAACGCTGCCCTGCGTCATGGCTGGCCGGGAGCAGCCATGAAGTGCCAGGTTCCCAGAGGTTCAGCGCATCCAGGGCTGTACAAGCCACCAAGCCGTGTGGCTCCTTCCCTCTCTGGAGGCTGCGTTAGGCGACTTCCCTTCGTCCATCAGCCCAGGACGGGACAAACCTGGGTTCCTTCTCCTTGAAACCCCCTCCCCAAACTCCCCCTTCCTCTTAAGGAAACCCCACAGGAGGATCCAGAGCCACACGGGCCAAATGCCCTCAGTGCTCCTGCGGGCCGGTCAAGAGAGGTGCCCCCCCTCAACCCGGTGCCTGCAAGGTAGGTTGGGTGACAAAGCCCATGCTCCCCAACTGGCAGGAAGGCTGCTGTGGCGGCTGGGTTCTGGGAGACGCACCTTGCCCGTCTGGGAATTCCACCACTGAAGCCCACAGAGAGGAAACGTTGCAAGCCCCGTCAAGGCTCACGGCCCATGGAAATGGGGGGGGCAGGAAATGTTTACACACCACACCAGCCTCACCTCGTTCAACGTGACCCTCCTGGGGCGTCTGATCCCCCCCAAGGGACGCACTGGGGACTCCTTTGGCTTCATCAGTGACCCGTGGGGAGGAAGGGGGTGGGGAGGGGGTCTCCCTCTTTAGATCCCCACCTGCCTGGGGCCATGGAGGGTGCAGCTGTTCTTCCATGCAATGCAGAGCGTCTGGCCCCGTCCCGTCTGCCCTCAGGGGTGCTCTGGGAACCCAGCCTGCCTCCAGGGTCCAGCCGCCCCCCCCCCCCATCGCCGGCTGCCACCAGGTGCCCCTTCCCCTGCCTGAGCGTCCAGGCCCCCCTTCCTCTGCTGAACTAAGCGCTGCTTCTTTCTCAAAAGGAGGAGAACATGAAACGTCTCCCTGGGAAGGAAGGAGGCTTTGCTTGGTGGGTCCGACCCACCTCTTTTCGGCATGCACCCCAACAGGCCGGGGTGTCCTTGTGGAAGTTCCTGGGGGGGTGCTGTGTGCTCTACCTGTGGGACTACTGCTTCTCTGCAGCAGCCATGATGGTCCCTGTGACCCAGCGCAACTGTCTTGCTTGAGAGGGAATCAGGTGTTCAGCTGGGTCTCTGGCAGGGTCTGGGGCTGTGTTGGGGGGCCAGGAACTGGCACCTCTTTCCCTTTCATTGGGGCGGAGAAGGAGGAGAGGGCGGCTGGACAAGTGGGGGCAAAATGCCATCTTTGGTACCCTGACTGACAGCTGGGCAGCTGAGCTGAACCTGCCCAGGCTGGCCTGGCTAAAGGGCCAAATCGACCAGCCTTCCTGGATTGGGACGTTAGCCAGATGTGTGGACTTCAACTCCCAGAATCCCTCTCTTCTCAGCTGGGAGCGGACAAGCCGCACTAAAGCAGCAAAGCCTCTAGGACAGCCGTGGGTCTCCCACCCACTCCCCACAACCATGGTGGAGTGACCCAATCATGGTTCTAACCCCTCTGGCACCCTGGTTTCCCCCACCGGCTGCAGAGCAGATGTGTCGCGACTCCAATGTCCAGAATTCCTATGGAGCCCAACACATCTGGACGGCGCCAGCAGGAGAAGCTGGGAAAAGAGGTGTGCTCAGCTGGGGGGGCGTCTGGGTGCTGCTCTGCCCTCCGCAGAGACCCTTGCGATGAAGGTGAGCGTGCAACGCCATCACCCATGTTTTCTAGAGCTCTGGCTTCAGCAGCCTCATGGGAAGTTGATTAAGGGCCCCTGCCCCAGCAAAGGCAGAGCACGTCCCCCCCCCCCGCAGCTGGAGAGTCAGCCCCTCTCTGGGAGGGGGCAAGCGCCAAGGGCCGGCCCGGGAGGGAGGAGCAGGCGCCGCAGGAGGCAAAGGAGCGTCCGCTGGACTCTGCTGGGACAGTCGGGGGCCGGCTGGGACACGGGGCCTCCCGAGAGCCAGCGGTGAGTTGGGGGCCCTTTGGAGGGAGAGGGAGCAACCCCCCCGGGCACATGGGGTCCCACAAGACTGGGGGTCTTGGGAGGAAAAGATGGGCCCAGAGAGATCCCTTTTCCTGGGATGGAGTGGCATCACCAGGAATCCATTGGTGGGGGGTCTGTGTGCATACCCCCCCCCCAGTCTTTGGCCTTCCTCGGGCTGGATTTTGTAGAACACGTAGACGCAAACAGTGCAAGGCGCTGGTGGCGAGGAGGTGTGTGTGCAAGAGACGCCTCCCTGCTCCCCCGGCTGCCTCCTCCTCCTCCAGGGAGTCACCGGCGGTTGGGGGGCACCGTCGGCCTCCCCCGGACCCTCTGAAACCCCACAGTGCCTTCCCATCCTTCAGGCCCTGCTCCCACAATCAGGTCAGGGAAGACCGGCGGTTGGATTAGGGTTAATCTTGGGGAGGGTTCTGTGTGCCCGTGGGGGGAGCAAACCCAGGCCGTGGGTTCATTCAGCAACGAGGATAATGGGGTTGTGCGAACACAGCCGGGACGAACACGTCAACTGGTTCATTCGGTTTACTTTCACTTTACTGTGATTTAAATTAAGGTCAGTTAATCAAGCTAGGCCCCCCTGCTCTCCCCCCACTCCCGGGGAGAAGCCGGGCGGGGGCCAGTCCCCCCAGGAGGAGGCTTGGGGGGCTGGGGAGCCTGTGTCTGGAAGGGGACCGGAGTGGGGCTGCCCCCCCGGGCAGATCCGCTTTAGCAATCAGGTGTTGTGAGACCAAAGCAAATACTCCCTTTGCACGTGGCACTGAGCTTGGAGCCGGATCGGGGCGGAAAATGAAGTCTCTGCCCCCGCCCGCTCCGGCATGCCTGGAACGAGCTGTCCGTTGGCGGATGTTCACCTGGTGCAGCTCTCCCCTTTTCACCCAGGGCGTGGATTTCTATACAAAATGACTCCGAACAATATTGTGCCTGCGGGTTTATTGTGGTGGTCCTTTGGCCAAACAATCACAAGCCCTGTGTGTGTCATTTTTCTTTTGTTTTATCCGAACTTTAAACTCGATTTACAGGCAGGCCCCAGAGTCCACTGATGGGGAGGAGTACACCCGAGCCCCACAGCCTACCCCAAGCAGGGGGCGGGTTGCTGAAAGCTGGTCAGTCTGCTCCAGATTAGCAACTGGCCTGAACTTTTAGAAAGTTTGGAGAGGCGTCTCAATCCGGAAGTAGCCGAGATGTCAAGAGGTCTAATTCCGGCTTTTTGAGCCCCTTGGTGGCCATTGCCCCGGGGCCTGACGTGGGGCTTCTATCTGTTGGAAGGATGATCTTGGAGGCAAAGCAGGGCTGGCCCTGATGGAATGGGGATGGGGGACCACCAGGAAACCCCAGGGCTGTGGGTTGGATGGGAGGTGGAAAACACATTGGCGAGAAGGCAACGTCCACCTGCTCCCTCCTTCCGGCAAGCAAGGAACCTCCGTGGGTGTCTGCAGGAGGCTTAGACCAGCTAAGAGAGGGTTGGGGGCAGAGGAGCCCCCAAGAGCCAGGGCAACCCCCTGACGTGCCCTCCTCCACGAAAGCCCGCTGCGTAGGGCCGCCCGGGCCAGGTGGCCGGGCTGCACAGCCGTTGGCCCAACGTCAGGGCCGGGAGGGCGCCTGCTGCACCGCCCGATAACCCCCTCCGTGCGGCAGGCCCTGATAAGACGGCTGCGCCAGGCACGTCTCCCGCAGGGCCACGCTGGAGCCGGGGGAGGCAGGGGGGTCGCCCTGATAACAGCCTGGCGCTGGCGGAGCCCTCAGCCTTTCCGCCTGCCTCTCTCGGCAGGGCTGCTCTGGGACCAGCCGGGAGGCACGATGGAGGCTTGGACCGCCCGCCTGCAGCGAGCGGTAAGGCTGGGGAAGCCCCTGCGGCCGAGGCCAGTCCCGACCCCCGGCCCCCTTGCTGTCGCTTGGTTAAGGGACTCCCTCGCTCAAGGCCACGGGCCCCGCTCCCCTTTTACTCCTCGAACAACAGCCCTGTGAGGTAGGCTGGGCTGAGAAGGAGTGACGGGCCCTCCCACACCCCAGGTCAGCCAGAAGCCTGGGCGCAGGTCCTATACCATCTACCACAACGCAGCGGAGGACGATGGGGACCCCGATCCAGGGGGGCTTCAGATCAAGATGGAGGAAGCTGACGGGCCAGCCGCTCGCCCACCCTGCGGCCGGAAGGCTGTGCCTTCCTCTCCGCGGCTGAACCGCTGGAAGGCCGGGGTGTACCTGGCGCTGGTGGGCGTTTTCCTTC
This sequence comes from Liasis olivaceus, assembly GCA_030867105.1. Classification (NCBI taxonomy): domain Eukaryota; kingdom Metazoa; phylum Chordata; class Lepidosauria; order Squamata; family Pythonidae; genus Liasis; species Liasis olivaceus. Next base: position 115,369,267 of record CM061351.1, on the reverse strand, counting down.
TCATCATAGGTGAGAAAAGGTGATCCACCCTCCTCTCGGCCCCGCGTGCCCGCCCTGCCCACCGGCAGCCCCCAGGCTGGGCCACGTTCGCCCCCCACCGGTGGTTGCAGCTGGGCAAGCCCATCCGTGGGGGGGGTGCGGGAAGCCAGGAGGGAAGGCGATGCGGCTGGGGGGTTCCAGGCTTGGGGGAATCCGGCCAACGCGGATGCAAAGTGGAGTCGGGCGCAGAGGGAGCAGCTCTCCTCTTCTTCGGGATGCTGAGACCCGGGGAGTCTTTATATAATCCTTCTTTTGAGCCCCAGTGCTGGGGTGCAAAGGGGCCCCTCCGTGTGTCTTTCCCAGGGTCCGCCATCCTGTGGGGGCTTCTCCAGGCCCCAGTGGAACTCGCGACCCTCTGGATTTAAATCCGGGCGGGCCAGCCGGGTCTGCCCTTTGCCTCCCGTAACGGCCGACCCCGTCCTCTGCCCCGGCCCCTCCAGGGTTCCTCCTGGGGTACGTCTCTTCGCAGAGGGGGTCCTGCGCGGCGTGCGGAGACTTCCTGCCCATGGTCAACGAGGACAGCCCCTACCGCCCCGCCGAGGACCCCCGGGGGCCGCCGCCCCTCTACTGGAGCGACTTGCGGGAGATGTTCCAGAAGTATCTCAACGAGGAGAAGATCGAGGGGACCATCCGGTGAGAGGCGGGCCCCCTCCGCCCCCGTTGGGAGGGCCCCGCAGTGACGAGGACCGGCCGAGGGGCAGTGGGGCTCTCCGGAGGCAGCCGGGAAGGACTTTCTCTCCCACTCAGGAATGTGGGGCAGCACCCCCTGGACGGCCAGGCATCGCCTTTGCACCGAGCCCTTTCAAGGGTCCTCAACGAGGCCCTTTGGCCGTCTCCCTCCCGGCCTCGCTGCTGGAAGAACGGAGCTGCGTGGGGGGTCGTGGGTGCACAGCTCTCACCTGGCAAGCGGCAGGCCCCTCCCTGTGCGAGGAGGGGCACCTTACGAGGCACTTCTCTCCCCTCCCCGGACAGGAAGATGAGTGAGGGCCCCCACCCGCCCGGCTCCCCTCGCCTGGACGCCCTCTCCAGCCACATCCTCGAGGCCTTCACCTCCTTTGGCCTGGACCACAGCTGGACCGACAGCCATTACGTGGGGCTGCAGCGCCCCGACCGGTCAGTATGGCCGGGGGCGCTGGGGAGGCCGGGTGCCGCCGGGCCTTCTAACGCGTCCTGCCCCACTCTTGCAGCCGGCAGCCCAACTTCCTTCGCCGGATGGATGCCAGCGGGGCTGTGATGGAGGAACTGCCGCTGGAAGACCCAGAGGTTTACTGCCCGTACAGTGCCTCTGGCACCGTTGTGGTAATGCCCGGCGTGCTCTGCACACCGAGAAACACGCCCTTAAGGCCCACAGACCCAGACAGGCCCCATCTGGGGCACGGACACGGGCTCAGAGGTAGAAATCCTCTCCGGTCCGCCCAGTCTGGTCCTGGTGCTCGTCCACGCAGAGTATCAGAGCCTAGGGGGTCAAAAAGGTCAAGATGGCCGCGGGCTTCTATTGTACCATCGTGATTGCCATCTTGACTGGTTTGGCCACACCCTGTGGGCACCCTATTAATGCCCCATAAGAAGGTTGTCTTTAAAGGGGGAAGAACATCGAGTGATCGTAATTATTTCATTGCTTATTCATTTTGCAGAGTGACTCTATCACCCTGAAAGCAGCACCATTTATATGGAGGACAAAGCCCCGAACAATAAAACAGGACCACCTTTATTTTTCAGAAACAACAGCAGAAATAAGACAGATTAGAGCCCAAATACGCCAAATGTCCTGGTCATGTACTTTTGATATAAAGATTTTCAAATTTTATTTATTTATATTTCAAATTCAGTCACTGCCCATCTCACTCAAGAGCGACTCTGGGCAGTCTTTTTATTGCATTTTTGAGCAATCTGTAATCTGCCACGGCAGCTGTAGTTCCTGGATAAGCGAAAAATACGAAGGGGAGAGTACGGTAGCCTTTACCTGGGGCTGGAAGCTCTTCAAGGAAGGTGCCCAGAAAATCCTTGGCCCAGAAGGGGGCAGGAAAGGAATGGTAGTCTTTCGTTGCCCTCTTCCCTGGGGGGGCATTCTCCCCCCCATCGAAAGGCCCCATCCCCTCTGACCGGCTTTCCCTCCTCCTTGTCCCCAGGGGGGCCTCGTCTTTGCCAACTACGGGCGCAGAGAGGACTTTGAGGTGCTGGGGCAGCAGGGGGTGAGTCCGCGGGGCCACCTTGTCCTCGTCCGCATTGGGAAAATCAGCTATGCCGAGAAGGTGAGCCTGGCTGCCCCCCCGGTAGCCCCCCCGGCAGAAAGATTCCAGCCAACGGCTGCAGGGCATCTCCTGCCCGTCACGTCGGGAGAACCTGCCAGGCCCGGGCTCTGGGGGGACAGGCGGGATTTCTGGACCCCGAAGGTGAAGCCGTGCAGAGGGGGAGGAGAGGTTGCCTCTTTGAAACCGGGGGGGGGGGGGCTCCAAAGCCCCACCCCGTTGAAAGGGGAGGGAGAGGTGGCCCCTTCGGGAGCCGTGGAGAACCGACTCGGGTGCTTTGAGGGCGGGGGGGTCGCTCCTGAAAGGCCGTGGGTCACCCGGGGCTCTTTTCCTGCCAGGTGGCAAACGCTGAGGCTTCCCAGGCTGAGGGGCTTCTCATTTACCCAGACCCCAGCGACATCCCACAAGATCCCCGCAAGCTGGGGCTTTTCCCCAACATAAGTATTTATGGACACGTGAGTAGCAGTTGGGGGGGAGATCAGAAGCAGCTGTGGATTGCCCCCTCTGGCGTTCTGCTTCCTGCCCGGGCCGTCCAGATGCCTCGGCAGGCGGCAGAAGCAGAAGGCCTCTGCGGCAGCCTACTCCCAGGTAGGCTGCCTCTGCACGTGGAGGTTCCAGATGGCTTTCCCAGCTCATGGGGTTCCCTTTTTCCCCAAATCACCTTGTAGGTTCATATGGGTGCTGGAGATCCCTACAGTCCTGGTTTCCCTTCCTTCAACCACACCCAGTTTCCCCCCATAAAATCCTCGGGGCTGCCCATGATCCTGGCTCACCCAATCAGCGCTGCCGTGGCTGCCCAACTGCTCCGGTGAGCAGCCGAGGGCTTTGGGGGAGTGTCGGATGGGGGGAATGGATGGACCAGCCTTCCTCCAATGTTCTCAGGGGGGAAAAGGGGTCACTCTGGAGGGTGGGGATGCGCCCGCCTTCAGGACTCACATTCACGCCCTTTCTGGTTTCTTTGCAGGCAGCTGACCGGCCCCCCGGCCCCCCCGGCCTGGAAGGGGCAGCTGCCGGAGGTCACCTACCTGCTCGGCCCGGGGGATCCCGGCTTCCGCCTGCAGCTGGGCGTGCACAGCGTTCGGCAGTCGGTCATGATTAACAACATTTTTGGGTGCATTGAGGGCAAATTTGAGCCTGGTAGGTGGGGACGGGACCTGGAGGAGCAAGGAAAGCAGACGGCGTTTTGGGATTCCTGGGTGTCCTGCAAGCGGGACTTCTCTGGGGTCCCTCGTGCTCACTTTGTTCCTCCCTCGCATCCTCTGGACCTTCTAGATCACTACCTGATTGTGGGGGCTCAGCGGGACTCCCTGGGGCCAGGAGCCGCCAGGTCCGGTGTGGGCACAGCCATTCTCCTGGAACTGGCCCGCACGTTTGTGGCCATGGTGCAGAATGGTAAGTCGATGACGGAGGCATGGGGGGGTCGCTTCCTCAGCCACTGGCGGGGAGCAGTGCCAATGACCACCAGCCATAACATGTGGCTGCAAAAAGATGGCTGCGTTAAAGGGGATGGGCATAATGGCCCCCTTTTGAGCAAGAGCAGCTGCTGGGGGCCATTTTGGGGGTGGCGGGGGGAGGACCAGGTGGCCAGGAACCTGGAAGCTGTCTAGAAGGGATGAAGCTTCTGCGTCCAACACTGCAGGGTTCCAGCTGCGAAGAAGCCTGCTGTTTGTGAGCTGGGACGCGGGTGACTTCGGCAGCGTGGGCTCCACCGAGTGGCTAGAGGTTAGTGGGGCTGGGCTCCCTGCGTTGAGCCTGGGGGTGCACCGTGGGCAGGCCAAGCGTGCCTGTTGGGGGCAAGTGATGCTTGCATTCCCTTCCTTCCTCTGGGTTAGCAGAAGAGGGGTGCGCTGGGAACCCACCAATCTGACGCGGCCCCCAAGACCCTTTGCAGCCAACATGTCAGTCTCCCAGGCAGCACACGGGCCAGAAACCTTGGCTGGAGGGCCTCAGCGATGGGAGCAAGAGGGCCACTCCTCCCAGCTGCCCCAGAGGAGGCTCTCTGAACAGGAAAGCCCCCTCCCCTTTTCCATCCCCCTCCTTAAAACAGACTCTGGTCTCTGCAGGGCTACCTCACCATGCTGCATCTGAAGGCCGCCGCATACATCAGTGTGGACAATGCGGTCCTGGGTGAGTGGGGAAGGGGAGGGCAGGCAGCCCGCCCTCAGAGAGACTGCTGGCTTCGGGGACAGGTTGGGTCAGCTTCCGTAGGTGGTCTGTGGAAAGGAAGAGGGTGAAACATTCTAGTCTGCTAAGGGAGCTTCCAAGTGTGTAGCGAAACCAACTGCCATCATCCCCAGCCAGATGGAAAACGAGAAGCAAGGAGACATTGGTGGGAGAGTAGGAAAAGGAAACTAGAAGAGGCCAAAAGCGGGACAGTTTAGGAATGAGGGCTAGACCCTTTGGTGCTGGTCTTCTTCTCTTTGCAGGAGATGACAAGTTCTTGGCCAAGACCAGCCCTGCCCTGATCAGCCTCATTGACAACGTCATCAGGCAGGTGAGCAGCCCGGAGGGATGGGAAAGGGGGATCCAGCTGGAGGCAGGCAGCCTCTGGAATGGGGGTCCAGGGTGAAAGGAGGCGAAGGCTGTCTGCGAGGAGGGGCTTGCCCTCCACCCCACGCCTCTTCCCTGCAGGTGGACAGCCCCAATCGCAGTGGCCAGACCATCTTCGAGCAGATGACGGAGCATGGTCAGCGCTGGGAGAACGAGGGGTAAGAGCACAGGCCACGAACCCCATCGGCACCCTTCGCGCTCTGGGAGAATGTCCTCCCTTGGATGCCCCTCATTGGACCCCCCATCCCCCTCACATCAGGGCTGGGATCGAGATCTCACGAGAAGTGGGCACCGAGGCCTGCTGGAATTCCACGCTGGCTTCCCCCCTTCCCTTGTCCTCCTCCTGAGGCTGGGCGGCTTCTCTCCCTTCCAGAGTCCAGCCCCTTCCCATGGGCAGCAGTGCCTTCGCCTTTACGTCCTTCGGGGGTGTGCCGGCGGTGGAATTCTCCTTCACGGAGGTGAGATCCCCACCCCCCTGCCCAAAAGGTGGGGAACCGTCTGAAACGAATGGGCACCATTTCCCCTTCCACCCTTAGCAATGGCCATTATCCTTCCCCCCGCCCCGGAGAGGGCACATGTTGGGGAATTGGGCCTCCAGCCCATTCTCGGCCGAGGGGCAGAGGCCTCTGGGCCACGGTGCCTCCAGTGCGTGCCTTCCAGTTCTCGCCAGTCTCCTTGTACCCCTGCAGGACTCGCGGCCGTACCCCTTTCTCAACACCATGCTGGACACCTATGACAACCTGAACCGGGCTCTCCAGGGGCGCCTCCCCGCCGTGGCCAAGACGGTGGCCGAGGTGGTGGGTCACCTGCTGATCAAGCTGACCCACGACCACCTCCTGCCCCTCGACTACTGGTGCTACGGAGACGTTCTCTTGCAAAAGATTGCTCACTTCAACGAATACAACTTGCAGCTGAAGGTCGGTGCAGTCACAGTCTTCCCGTTGCAAAATGCACATTTCCCTCACACCAGCATCTGGGGAGCATTTTCCGTAAATTTGTTTCAAACGGTGCTCCCAAAAGTGCGGATTTGAGTGTACTTGTGTATTGTGCATTTAGCAGACCAAGACCGGTATGCTCATCTGAAAATTCAGGGGCTCCAATTTCTCATCCATTCCGTCTTACAGGAGGACAGCCGACAGTGGCCAAAAAGCAGAAGGCGTCTAATAGCACCTTTTCTATATCAGTTTTATCCAGAGGCTGAAACCCCTTCTGATTTTTAGCCTGTCTGCCTGAGTGCGTTTCTCGTGGCCTCCAGCAGGGGGCACACTGGTGAGGAACAGGCATTCTCACCTGTAGCGCCACCTGGCAGGTAGCGGTGCTCAGGCGTTCTTCTGGGAGGGGCTCTCCCCCACCCATCTGCCCGCTGCCCGCTGCCCGCTGCCCGCTGCCCGGGCTTCCATCCTTCCTCTCGCCTCTTGTCATCCTCGCCCAGAGTCGGGGGCTCACCTTGCAGTGGATGTACTCGGCTCGCGGCGATTACGCACGGGCAGCGGAGAAGCTGCGGAAGGACATCCACACCTCGGAGGAGCATAACGAGAGGCTCCTGCGCATGTTCAACGTCCGCATCATGCGGGTGAGGCCAGTGGGCTTGGAGGGCGGGGGCCGTGCTTGTCTGCAACCTGCAAATGAGCATGGGGTGCGACTGTTCCCCCCTCTCATGGGCGGATGACAACAGCCGCCCCGCTGCAGCTGTCCAAATTCCCGCTCTCCGGAGTCACCCAGACTGTGTGAGTCTCGGGCAGCCAAAATCCAGGAGGCGCCCGGGAGCCCCTTTTCCGACGAAGGCATTTGACTCGGAGGCAGGAGCAGCTCCCCGCAGCGGGTGCCTGGAGGGGCTGGGCTGGTGGAGAAGACAAGTGATGCGCTCAGCCACTCCAGGTCTCGGGCAGAGCGAGCTGCTGCCTTTGAGTACCATTTGATAGGTGGAAAAGGAGCCACTGGAGCCTCCGGATTGTGGGAGATCGTGGATCAGTGGCGGGGGGCTGCAGGGATGAGAGGAGCCCCGAGGGTTTGAGCTCCTTGCCCACGGCTGCCCCCGCCAGGCGCAAAGCCTGCCTCTCCCTCCCCGCCGGGCCCACCAGAGGCGGCTCCTCTTCCTCCGCGTCTGCAGGTGGAATTCTACTTCCTGTCTCAGTACGTGGCGGTGACCGAGACCCCCTTCCGACACATCTTACATGGCCGGGGGCCCCACACCCTGCAGGCTCTGCTGGAGCACGTCAGCCTCCTGCGGGACGCCCCGGAAAGGTTCGACGAAGTCCTCTTCCGCCGGCAACTCGCCCTGGTCACCTGGACGCTCCAGGGGGCGGCCAACGCCCTGAGCGGGGATGTCTGGAACATCGACAACAACTTCTGAGCTGCGGCCCCTCTGCTGGAGCCTCCGCCGCCGCCCGGGCCCTCCGCGGGCGGACTCTGGCGCTTGCAGCCTCCGCGGTAGATCAGCATCTGGTATCCAAGTTGGGAGCGCAGCAAAACAGATCCGTTTGGCAAATATTGTTGTACTGTTGGCAAGCACACGCGTGTGCGTGAACCCACACAGGGGTCTGTTCCAGCTCCAGTCGTTGCTCTTTCCTTTCTTCCCCCTTTCCACCCCCAATCTTAATTTATCAGTGACAGGGCTCATTATGAATGGTTCATATATTGCTATGCAATAGAATAAAGGCCTCTGTTCCTCCAGTGTCGATTGCCCCCCATCGGAATGGCCCCCCACTTATTTGCGCCGCCAGATTTATCAGCAGCAACGTCTGCTATAAATCGAATTGATTTATTGCTATGTAATAGACGCACCTTTTCTTTTCTTCCTTTTTCATTCCTCCCCAGCTTTTAACTCGTTCATTGCTCCTCGGCAGATTCTGACTCCCCTACTTGATAATTTATCAATGTTTATTGCCATGCGACGGAATGAAAAGCTAACTTACCTTCTTGATGGTATAACGAGGGTCTTGTTGATTTATCAGCAGCAGCGTGCGTTATAAATTATTCCTTATGTCCTCTTTCGGATTATTTTGCCGCCTTCCTGTTGATCCAGCTGGCCAAGCAGGTGTGTGCGCGGAGGCCAGAGGCCTGCTCTGTTTCAAGTACCCCTTTGGACCAAGACCTCGGGCTTCTCGGTGGGGGGGGAGAGGGGGACATTGGCACATCAGGGCATCCCCAAGTGACTTATTCTGGGATAAGAAATCAGGGCACCTTTTCCAGAACCCGTGACGCCGCTTGCACCTTCTCAGGACATTTCGGGGGGGGGAGGAGAGAAAGGGGGCTTTTGAGCACAAAGCTGCTCTTGAGGCTTTTTCTCTTCAGAGATAAATGCAGAGAGATCTCAATCCCCCATTTCCATGCCTCGTCCCTCGTGTCTCTGGAAAGGAAGCGGGGGCTTTTCCCTTCTCAGGCACACAGCCCCCTCCCCGTGGGCCCCCAAGAGAGGGTGAGGAGCCCAGCAGTCTCTGGTCAGAGGGGGCTCAGCCCTGTATTGCAGCCCCCTACAGATCAAGGCCCCTGGAAGTGGCACCCTTCCATCTCTTACTGGCTGGTGGAGCCCCAGGGACCTCAGGGGATTTTAGGCAAGGTGGCATCATGGCAGCTGACCTCCGTCTGGCACCTTTAACAGCTCCGCCTCTGAAAGCCTTGGAGGGGAGTTGGCCATAAGCCGCCAGGGGCCCTGTTGCTCACTGGAGAGCCAGCCCAGAGCAGGTGGGCTGGGGCCTGGCTGGCACTGCCCTCTGGCCTTGATGACTCCCAGGCCCAAGAGGAAGGAGAGTGTGGGATCAGCAGAAGTAACTGCTGCAAACCTGTGCTCCCCCCAGGAATGGAAACACAGACCTGATTTTGGAGCGAAAGAAAAAATTCAGAGTCCAGAGAAACCCCCTGGAATTGGCATTCAGCTCCCTCCGGGGCTCGACCCTTGGGGATTTCCGTAAGATGCCTTCTGGATGTTTTTTGGTCCCGAGTTCCCGTCCAGACAATCGCCTTGGGACTTTATGGGGACTTCCGAATATTAAACAGACCCAACTCTGTTTAGCTTTTCAAGATCAGCTCACAAATACCAGAGTGCAGGATGAAATCTCCAGGTGCCATTCCTAAGTCACTGATGGGACAGAAGGGCATTGGGCACAGAGGTTCAGGGGAAATCAGACCCATTTATGGGGGGCCGTCCCTCAAGAACCTCCGGTCCCAGTGGCCAGTTGCTGCTTGCTGGAAGGGGGTCCCTGCCAGACCCCGAGGCTCTGTCTCGAGTCACTTTGCTCACCAAACACATTCCCAAGCAGACCAGCATCGCATGGCCTTCGATCAAAGCAACCTTGCCGATCGCCTTCTGTTGACTGGATAGTCCATGGTGGCCAAACATCAGGAAGAGTCCGGTGGCCCCTTTTCTGACTGACACATTTTATTAAAACACAGAAGCTTCTGCGTTTTATACAGTAAAATTTGTTAGTCTGAAAAAGGACCCCCGGACTCCTCCTGACTTTGTGGGTCAGTTTGCATTTTGCAGCTCACGGGCTGAAGGAGGTTCGGGGCGGGGCTGTGAAAAAAATCTGAAGTGTGGTACATATCCAGATTGTCTTTTTAAATTTATTTGGAAAAAGAGAGAGAGAAAGAGAGAGAAAACAGTCCTTTTTTCCTTTCTGACTCCAGACAGTTTCAAGTATTACCCTTGTCTTTTGAGTCCTCCCCATCTCGAAAAGGCCCCTGGTCCTTCCTCCCTCCCCTCTGCACCCCACTTCTCCCGGGAAGCTTCACGGGAGGGGAGAGAAAGGGGGCTCTGAGCACAGAGCTGCGTCTTGGGCCTTCTTCCCTTCGGAGACAAATAGGGAGAAGAGGACCTCCGTTCCTTGAAGGACGTCGCAACCCCAACCAGGAGGCTCCATTCCACACCGCGGTCCTGCTGGGCTCCAGAGGGAAAGAGGAGGCCAGAATCCTGCGCTCCTCCTCCGTCTCCTTCCCTTCCCCTCGCCTTCTTCAGGCGCACTAGTGCCTTTGGGTCCTCTCGCTGGCCCCGAGAGAGGGCGCAGGCGACGAGGGTCTCAGATAAGACCGGGCTTGGCCGGGGAGGGGCAGCCCTGCCAGTGTGAGGGTTCACGCTCTCCCGGCAGGTCAGTCATGGGTGGCCTCGCTCAGCGGCATGTGGCGGATGGTATGGAAGATCCAGTCCATCTTGGTTGTCCACCCGCCATGGTGGGCCTCGTTCATCTGTTTGGTGAAGTATTCCAGGGCCTCCTGCTCCGTTTTGTCCAGCGCCAGCGTCTTGCGCAGGTAGGCCACGTCGTCAAAGGACTGCAGCTCGGGCAGCCCCGAGCCCAGCATCATGGAAAAGAGGTTGATGAGGAGGTTGGCGTGCTGGCGGATCGTTAGGTAGGCCTTGTAGCACATCTCCTGGAACCTGTGGGGAGGAGAAGCCGGGCTGGCTGAGGCAGGAGGGGGGAGGCGCACTCTTTCCTCGAGGAAAAGAAGATGCCACGGGGGGCCCTGCCCCACCTCTGCCCCCCCGTGGGATGGGATGCCCAACAGTGAGGCCAAGGGCAGTCCAGGAGCTGCCATCTCCACCCTCTGGAAGGCCCTCCAGATGTTCAGGAAAACAGGGGTTCATTCTTGTACCCAAAATATACAAACCTGGCTTGAAAACTAGCCAGGGTTCCTGCCCCCCCCCAAAACTTCCTCTGCTTGGTCTTCTTTCCTAACCATGATGTCTGATGAAGATTCCCTTGAAAGGTGAAACCTTACATAGTAAAACCAGCTGCCCCATTTTCCCTCATGGAATCTGAAGGAGGGGGGCTGGCTCACATCACCCCCCTCCCCCAAGATACCAATGCACCACGAAAATAAATGGCTTTAAGCCAGGATTTCTTTTGAAAGTTGCTGGTGAGGCTAAGAGGAGGAAACCAACCGATCATGTTCTCCGCAAGAGAAGGAAGCACTCTGCGGGGAAAGCGGGAAGGCCTGGGGGGTGGAGGGGCCCCTTTTCTGGGGAGATCTGCCCTTCTCAGAGAGGATCTTTGAATGCAGCTGGGGGTGGATGAAGGACGCCCTGCCCTTCTTCCATGTGGGATGGGCGGGCGACCTGCTTGAAGAAGAGCCCGTTCCCACCTCTCAAATTCTTTGGTCTTGGTGCACTCCTGCACGCCTTTGCTGATGACGATGAGGAAGTCCTGGGTCAGGACGAAGGGGACCCGCTCCCGCTTGTAGCCGAACTTCTTCTTCTTGTGATCCAGGAAATGCCCAAAGTCAATATGAAAGAGCTGGGAGAGAGAAGGGAGGGTGGGCACAGGGAGCACCAGGCTGCCAATTGGTTTGGCCGAAGGGTCCCTGGCATCGGAGCCACCGGGGGCCGCGGGAGGGGAACCACTAACCTGTCCATCATCCTTGACCATGATGTTGCTGTTATGACGGTCTCCAATGCCCAGGATAAACGTGGCCACACAGTAACCCGCACAGGAGCGCGTGAAGAGGTCGATGGCTGCATCGTATCTGAGCAGGCAGGGAAAACATCAGGCCCGCAAACTGCTTCCTCCCCGCTCCGTCTGAATCCTGCCCCCCACCCTCCCTGCCCCGAACGCCCTCAGGCCCGGCAGAGCCCATGCACCCCCTCCCCGCTGGGCGGCCGCTGCTGACCCCTCGCCCTTGTTCTTGTCCTTCAGCCAGTGGTGCAGGGCGTTGCTGTTGAACTGGAGCGCCCCCTTCAGGCCCCCCTTGCACTGGATCTGCATGATGGTGTAGGAGCTCTTGACCACCTCGATGAGCCCCACGCAGTCGCCGATGGACAGGCAGCCGTAGGGCAGCATCCTGCAAGGAGGGAGGGGGGTCACGGTGGAAGGGACTGGAGCCGTCCTGTCTCAGACCCCCCGTGCCGGGGCAGCAGTTGGGGGCTCACGGAGGGAGGAGGGGCAAGGCAGGCTGCTGCTCTCAGAGAGGAGGGCAACTCCCAGACAGGGCAGGGGGCTTCACAAGGCAGGACCAGCTCTCCATTTCTCCTGCAGCCAGCCATTTGCAAGCGCGCTTCATTCCCCTGCCCCGTCAGTCCCCAAAGAGGTGGGGAGCAGGCCTGTCCCGACCAGCTGCTTGCCCAGGGCCACCCGGTCTTCTGGACAGGACCCAGCCCTTCCTGAGGAAGCACCACCGTGTTCCCCAGGGGAAAACGCACGGGGTCTGCACGATACGGCACAAGCACCGCAGACCGTGGGAGATGGGGAGCACTAGAAGGGGGTCCTGAACACCCAAAGAGCCAAAACGGGTGCGGGGGCAGACCAGGGTAACGGCTGGCCGACCCTCGTCACCTATCCAAGGCTGTCCCTCCACGCTGCCCCGCCCGAGAGATCCTCAATACCGAAGGTCCAGTCCTTGATTCTGCCACATGCTCTCCATGATTCTAATGATCTGCAGGGTCAGCATGTCCTGTCGGAGGTCTAGAAGTGACCGGAAAGAAACCGAGAAATAAATAAGGCGCCAGTGGCAGAGGTGAAGGGCAAGCCCCCTTTATGCAGCCTGGGGCAGGGGACGAGGTCAGGCTGTGGGCAGGGGAACCAGGGAGGAGAGACCCCAAGAGAGGCCAGGGGGACTCTCAGCCTCTCCCTTCCAGTTCCATATGTGGGTCGCCTCCCTGGCGAACTCCTACACCACCCGGTATCTTTCGAAGGGCGCAATGGAACTCGAAGAAAGCTAGATCTGTGTCAAAGCCCATCTGTCTCCCTCGGACCATGGTTGACCCCCCAGGCCCACCAAAACTGAGACCCCAGTTATGCCCCCAGCCTGCTTGAGACACTGGCCCAGCCGCTCACAGACGCTGACTGCCCCCTTCCTCTCCCTGGCTCAGGCCTGCTGCTTACCGTCTCCGTTTTTAAATATGATCTCGTGGTTCGTGAAGAGCAGCTCAGACATAATGTCCGGATTCTCCCAGTTGAGCCACAAGGGGCGCTTGGCCGAGGACATGATCCGGCACTCATCCAGCCTGGAGGAGAGGAAGGCGCGGCATGAGGCTGGGCCCCGGAGGCAGCTCGAGCACCCCTCTCCCTGGCTGCTCCCCGTGGCCACTCTTCCCCTCCAAGGGAGGCCTGCGGTCTCACCGGAGGTTGCCCAGCTGGTGGACGGGGTTGAGGGGGCAGATGAAGCCTTGCAGGGCCTCCATGTAGTCCGGCCGCCTCATCTGTTCCACCAGGAATTTCATCTGCATCTTGGGAGAAGCGCGGAGCAGAGGAGCAGAAAAAGGAGCCTCTGAGTCTCCGTAGACCAGGGCTCTTCGCCCACCGGGGACCCAGAGCTGCCGGGGGTCCCTCGAAACGGTTCCCCAGCTTGCTCCTCTCTCGAGACAACCCCTGCCCAACCGGTGCCCCAGCCATTACCTTCTGGGTCTCGTCCTTCTTCTCCTGCTTGAGGATGTCGGTCAGATTGATGAGCTTCTCCATGGCTTCCACCTGCCGGTTCAGGTGCTTCAGGTACATCCCACAGCCGCGGCAGAAGGCTTCCAGCATCAGCCCAAAGCGTTGGGAGATCGGCTTACTGTGCATCTCCGACCTGCGGCGGGGAGAACCAAGTCCATTGCCAGCCGGGCCCCTTTGCGGTCCCGCCAGCCTGAGAGACACACGTGATCAGAGTCCATCGTCCATAACGGCCCTCTGGACTAAGGCGGGGGGGGTCAGCGGCTCAGGGGAAAGCCCACCGACCGGGGTGCAGGGCGGAGACCTCAGGGCCATCCTTCGCGGAACAAATGCCTCCCCTCTCCCACTTTAGATGGCCAGCCCTCTCTCTCTCTCAGCTCCATCTCCAGTGCCATGTTTGGATGTCCCTGTAAGACAAGGCACGTTTCTCATGGGGGGGCAGCGGTACTCATGGTGGTCTTTGGGATTCCCCACACTGGCTGCTGCTTCTCTTTTTTGCTTATAAATGTTTATCAAAGGTTTCACAAAGAATATAAAAACTAACACATACTAATAAAGAATAAAAGAAACGAACAAATGAAAGACAGACAGACAGACAAAGAAAGAAAAGAAGAAACAGAAAGAAGCTTCCGATCTCCTTCGCAGCAAATATAAGGACAATTACCAAATTATCTCTTACTCTATGATTACAAGAAAAGGCCCACTTTTATCTGTTGTTGTTTTTTTCTAATCGTCAAAACCACAAATCTAAGTGCATTTTTCTCTGTTTCGTGCAAAAAGCGTATAAGGGGTTTCCAATCAGCGATAAACATAGATACTGTTTTTCTCTGATCAAAGAAGTTAATTTAGCCCTCTCTGCAAGCTCCATCCTCTTCATCAATCATTCCTCTGTTGTAGGTGGCGTTGAACCTTCTAGAGCAGGGTTCCTCAACCTTGGCAACTTTAAGACGGGTGGACTTCAATTCCCAGAATTCCCCAGCCAGCAAGGCTGGCTGGGGAATTCTGGGAGTCGAAGTCCACCCGTCTTAAAGTTGCCAAGGTGAGGAACCCTGCTCTAGAGCAGTGTTTTTCATTCCTTGGCTGGGGAATTCTGGGAGCTGAAGTCCACCCATCTTAAAGTGGCCAAGTCTGAAAAACCCTGCTCTGGGGGGAGGCCTCCCTCGGGGAAGGGGGAATGCCTTTCCTCCCCCTGCCTGTTGCCCTGGGAAGGCGCGAATGGAAACCAAGAGCAGGAGGAGGCGAGGGTTCCCCCAGCCCCTTTTGGTGGCCTTCAGATCCCCCTCCCCAATCTGCCCTCCAAGTGAGTAGGGAAAATTTTGTTCTATTTCTGCAGAATAAAATAAGCAATATAACCCACTTAAATTTCTGATAGGGTCTCACATTCTCCCCAAAGCAACCAAAAGCAGGGGGTGGGAATGTTTGAAAATGTCACTGAGTCATACCCCCAGTTGCCACAAATGCTGATTTTTTTTTAAATAGTGACACTCACACCCAGTTGCGCAGAGGTTGCAATCTGTCTGCAAAGGCCCTCCAGTCCGTGGATGGCGTGGGGGTGGGACTCCCCCTCCTCTTCCCCGGCCGCCCCTCTCCCAGAAGACCTCCGAGCCCACTCTTTGCGAATGGGGTTGGCAGCTCACCTCTTTCTACAAGGGAGCTGAAATACTGGCACCAAAAGGCACCAGATCACCCCTCTGCCTCCATGTCTTCTCCTCCTCTGCTCTCCCCCTTCCACACACCCCCATTGAACTGGGAACTGGGGACACCCCTCCGGCCTTCATAAAGCAGGGGGCACGTGCTACAGTTACTGGAATGAATGAATTGAACTGGGCCACAATTTTTTGCGGAGAGAACACTGGCTGCCATTTGGCTCGTTTTAAAAGAGGCAAAAAGCACTTAACGGGGGAAACCCAGGTTAAAATCATAAAAAATAAATGAGCAAAACCAGGGCCGCCTAGAACTCTCCCTGTCGATCCTCTGCCAACTGCCCCCCCGCTCCCCCCACCTGTCTCCTCCACACTCACTTGAGATGCCAGAAGTAAAAGTGGCCAATCCGCTGGTTGGTCAGCGCTTTCATGGTGAGGAAGCGAGCCAGAGGGTTGTCCAGGTACTGCTCGTATTTGAGAACCTTGGAAAAAGCACCGGGCCAGTCAGAGATCTACATTTTGGGGGGCAGTGGTGGCAGATATGCTGTGTGGGAGGGAGGCCTGCTGGCGGGGGGACTAGGGAAAGGAAGAAGAGCACAGCCCCTTTCCTCCCGTTCCTGGCATCACAGGAAGCAACCCGGTCAGGCTGTTTTTCCATCTTCCCCTTTCTGTCCCGAAACACCTCATTCCCCCTGCAAGACGAGAGGAGTCCCAGCAACTGGCGCCGTAGCCGCAAAAGTCACCCCCTTCTTTCTTAAGGCCACTGGACAACTCCCGGTCCTCCAAGCCCTGGGCCCCGGGACTGGCCCACCCGCATTGCTCAGGCCAGGAAGTCCTGCCTGCCCGCTACCTGCACGAGCTGGATGAGGTACTGGGAGAGCTTGTCGTCCGTCAGCCCCTTCACCAGGCACTTGAGTGCAAACTCTCGGATGACTGGGTCCGGGAAGTTGCAGTCCAGCAGCTCCATGGAGAGTTCGGGCTTGATGAGGGGCCATTCCCGGAGGAGGCAGTACATCTGGGGGGATAGGGAAGAATGGTGGGTGTCCCTGGGGGTCTCCTGAGCCTGTGGGAAGGAGGCCTGTGGTGCCGCCGGCCACGAGGGTGCCCAGAGAAGTGCTCAGAGGGGCACCCGCTCTGCCCGCCAAGGGCTGTTCCCTCGGCAGCTCCCACCGGGGCCGGGAGAGGCCCTGCACACTCTTCCACGGCGCCTGGCCGGACAGCGAAGGCCGCTGCTCCCCGCTCACCTGGGCCACCTCGTCCCGCGAATTCCACTTGACGGAGAGCAGCAACTTTGGCAGGGTCTCCGGGATGTTGACGCAGTAATGGCTGGAAGGAGAGGAGGAGCAGCTGAAGGCAGGTTCTTGCAAGGGGGCAGCCACAGCCGCTATCCAAAGCCACTAGGGCCCGTGCCCCTTGGCCACCTGGCTCACCCACCGGTGGCGCCACAGGAAGTCCTTCTCCTGCTCCGTGATCTCCGAAAGAGGGTCCCGGTTGCAGATGTTCCGCAGCTGCTCCAGTTCGCTTTCGTCCAGGGAGCTGTCTCGGGCCAGGCGGTTGCTCTGGAAGAGGGCGGTGGGAGAAGAGCCGTCACCCTGCACCTCCCCCCCTTATGGACCACAGCAAAACAGAACCAGCTAGAACCCGCAGGTCCGAACTCCGGCCTCCGTCCCACCCGGCCATTCTGTCCACCAGGAAAGGTTTCACTACAGAACAAGGAGACTTCCTTCCTCGTGTTTTTCACAGGGGACACTTGTGGCTTGATTTCACCTAACAAGCAACTTAGAAAGCTCTGTCTCTGCCAGGCCTGGAAAACCGGGGCCCCCGTGCAAATCTCCTTGAAACCTGAGCTCCTTTACACCCACGCCAGCACAGCATGATGCCAACGTTCCCCACACTGACTCTGCCAAACCCCACAGGGCAAAAGACTTAACTGGCATTTCTACAGAATCATGGAATGCGATGGCTGAAGGGGCCTTGGACCTCTCTGCCCAGACCACCCCAGCCAAGAGGCTGCCCAACTGGGCCTCCCTTGTTACAGCCCTGCTGCCCAGGGCCCACTTACCAGGCCCACCATGCAGTAGTTGAGTCCCAGCTCCCGAGACATGGCCCAGTTGGCGTGTTCCTCTATTTCGGTGGCATCAGCAAATTTTACCGCATGGCTGTGCCAGGTGAATTCCAACTCGAGGCACGGGGTCTCCTGTAGCAGCAAAGCAAGAGGTTGAAGGCTGTCAGCCTTCCCAGGTAGACCAGACAGGAACCACGACCCGATGAGCTAATTCTACCTTATTGTAAGGTTACATTGACAGAATCTTTCAAGTCTGAGAGGACAAATCTCCCGCCGTCTCCTTTACAGCCTGAGAAGTTAGGGAGGGTCCTTTCTGAGTTTCTTCCTCTTTCAATTATGCAGCTGTGGGCTATTCCCTCTCTTATCTGACCGTTCCCTAGGCAGCATCTCTCCCCCTGTCTCCCAAGGTCTTTCCCACATACTATTACAAAGGCCCCCCTGAAAAGCCCAGCACCCCTTTCTCTCTGGACGCGGAGGGTCCCACCCCTCACAACTCCCTGGCCAGCCTCCCAAGGAAGTCAACCCCCCTGTGTGTGGCCTCACCTTGTTGGGATTGGAGCCTCCCACTCCGATGGGATTCAGCAAGTCCTCCAGGCCGTGGGGGACTGGCCACAGGTTCAGGGCCATTTTCCCAGCCACCAGGGTGTCTTTGTAGTCAAAGAGGTTGATGTTGCCCCAGGCAAGGGGGCAATGCTCCTGCCGGGAGGCGAACAGTGTCAGACAACACTTCCAACAGTTCCTCAACCTGACTCTGTGCACCCTTGAACCTTCAGCAGCGATGCCTTTCTTCAAGGGGGCGCCGGGGTACGGGAGGACATGGAATAGCAAATCCACAGCAAGGAGGGGGGCGTTGCCACACACACTCAGGCAGGGGTTTTCACTCTGGCTTTTTGGAAGTGTGAGAAACAAGCAAGTACATACGTGGGGCTTAATTGAAGTACCAATTCTGGGGCTCCCCACAAGCACTAACCTCCTTGGCCCCCTTCCGGCCTTTGACGGAGCAGATGGACACACAAAGGCGGGCCGCACGCGGCAAGTCGGTCAGGTAGATGTCGTACGAGAGCCACTCGTTCCACCTGGGAGCAAAGAGGTGGCACTGGAGTCAGCCCAGGCAGACAGATGTCCCCCTCCTTCTTGGGATTCAGGTTACTTTCTTCCCCTCCTCAAGGAGATGCCGCTCTAACACTGGGCACACAGAGGAGCTTCCAGTCCTTGCAGAAAACTCTTGGGCAGCCTTGAATTATGGGTCTGCATCAACAAGGGACCGGCGGCTAGGCTGGGGACAGTGACCTCTCCCTTCTACCCCGCTTACCGAGGGTTGGAGCATGGCACGCGCTGAGTGTTGACATTATCACAAAGGGGTTCCCCACCATGGAAAATTCCTGTCCGGACATAGATCTAGAAGGAGAAAGGAAGAACAGAATTAAAGGCTTCTCTTGCTTGAAATCTCCTAATCTCTTCCTCTCCCAGAAAAGGTTGAGGATTATGGGTGGTAGCACCCAATATTTGTGAAGGTACCACGTTATGGAAGGCTGATAATGTGTGTGGTGCAGGTGTGTGTGCAGGCACATCCTTCTATACTTTGTGAGCGGCTGATGGCCACGAGAGGGAGCTTCGCTCTGTTCCAGAGGGCGCCCCCATTCCAGTACGGCATCTGCAACGCTTGGGTCCTGGGCTAGCGGCTCAGTCTCTTTCCCTGCTGTTTCCAGGGACCCACACATGGTGGGTTGGGATCATGTGGGGTGAAATGCAGTGGTGGCCCCCTCAACCAATAAGGAGCTGCTGTCGGGAGAACAGAACTGGCCTTATTTCAGGTCCCTGTTATTTGAACAGACGGAAGCTGTTCAGGCTGCTGAGCCAGGGGTGAGACCGCAGCCCCGATTTCTGATCAGGGACCCCCAATATAATTCCAGGAGGCAGTGTGGATCTAGACCCACCCACTCCCACCTTATCAATGTCCCGGATGTTCACGTTCACGTAGGTGGCGCACAGGATCTTGATGCGCAGGAGGCTGTTGATGGACCAGAGGGACTTGGTTGGGACATCCCCGTTCACGTGCGAGGAGGTGGCCGATCGGCGCGCGTAGGAGGGCAGCACAAAGACGTTGGCCGGCAGCTGGCTGTAGAGGCTCTCCTTGCTCATCAGCATCAGGTGGGGCAGGCGGCCGATGGCGATGCAATTCCTCATGTACTGGGAGGAAGGGGAGGCACAGGGTGTCATGAGAAGGGGAGATGAGGTGGTGTAAAGATCTGCGCGGCAGCTCCCCCTTGGCCTCAGCAGGAATTTGGGGCTGACTCGTTTACAACCTTAACGCCTCTGATTACTTCTAACCATGCCATAACCTGAGTCCTCCATTTCTCTTAAAACCCTTCATCCTGTTTCTTGGTTCAAGTCTAGGCTTCCTCGAGAGAAAAAGCCACGAAGAAGACAAGGCCAACCCATTGGTCCTCGTCTCCCACAGACACCCAGCAGAAGGGGCCTCTTCCTGGCACCTCCCGCTCTTCCCGTCTGAAGAGGGCAGAGCCCACACTCGCTCGGGAGGAGGAAGACAAGTCGGGCCTTCGGCCATCCTCCCCCCAGCGCCTTTGGCTTTCTCAGTCAATCCCATCCCGCTGGTGGGAAGGAACTTGGGGAGGAAAATCACCGCTGTGAGAGGGTTTATCCTGGCTGTGGACGTTGCACCATCAGAAGCTTCCAAGACCTTCTCAGAGGCAGCCCTGCACTTCGGGGGCCGCTGCATTCGAAGGACGGACCACCGGGCTGCCCTGGGTCATGGGAGGGGGCTAATTTGGATTCCTGCTCTGAGCAGGGGGTAGACTCAAGGCTTCACTGGCCCCTTCTATCTCTAGAACTCTGGGGGTGTCCCTCCTCCTCCAGTTCCTCCTCCTCCAGTTCCTCCTCCTCCTCCTATTATCATTATCATCATTACTATTTAGAGCAGTGCTTTTCAACCTTGGGAACTTTAAGATGGGGAGACTCCAACTCCCAGAATTCCCCAGCCAGCATGCATCCCCCCATCTTAAAGTTCCCAAGGTTGAAAAGCACGGATTTAGAGGCTTACACTTAGAAAATATGAAAAAAAGGTCACGCGCGTCCAGATGAGCCACGCTCCATCAGCACAACCACAGGGCTCCCCAGCACTCTACCCCCAAGTTGTCAAAGGCCTTCAGGACACCACCGGGATGAGAGCTGGACCACCTCGGGGGGGGCGGGGGGCGTTCCAGAGGGCAGGCGCCGTGATCGAGGAGGCCCGCTCCCTGGCTCCCAAGAGACGGGAGCGCGGTTGGGTCGAGGGGGCCCGGGCCGCCCCAGGGCCCCACGGGTGCCCCAGGTGCCAAGGGGGGGCCTCACCTTGTACTGGCTGAGGGGGTACTTCTCAAGCAAATAGTCGTCGCTGCCGCACACCTTGAGGAGGTATTTCCCCTGGTACTCCTGCACGCAGAGGCGCAGCTGTTCCGGCGAGAGGTGCATGCTGCGTGTCTTCTTCCGGATGGCCTCGGCGATCACCTGCTCGGGCAGTGCGTCGTGCGGCGTCTTGAGGGTGTATTTCTGTTTGTCGTTGTTTGGAGAGACAATAACCCAAATGGTCACTATGATCCGACCTTCAGGAGACGGAGGGGGGGAAAAGCAGGACAAGCAACGGTCACTCGGGTGCGCTGGGAGGGCCCGCGGAGGCCAGGCGGGGCGGGAGAAGACAAAATCACGGGCAGGGGAACCGGGCCTCGCTTGAGGCGGTGGCGGTGCCACAGCCCAGCTCCAGGGACCCGGGGAGAGCTTGGCCGAGAAGGGTCTTCTCGCTTCCCAGGAATCATCCTGTTCTTAGAGGAGCTCCCGTGGCCCCAATCTTTGCAAAAGATGGGGAATCTCCTTTGACCCGACCCTTTTGTTTTACTTCTTCATTTAGGCTGCGGAGATCTGACCAATTCTAAGCACTGCACAGTCAGCGCTATAGATAAAATAATTCTAAACCTGGCCTACAACAATAAACACAGAGGAACTTCAAACCCACAATGAGTCATCTCATTCAGGCAGCCAAATTGCTGCAAAGGCCCGGAATCGTCTTTATAAACCAAGGGGGGAGCCCCTCGGAGAATGCCCTCCTGTCAGATGTCAGGGAACCCTCAGCAGGCAGCCGAGAAGCCGATTCTTCCTGGAAGAGGCAGCACTGAACATACCCAGTTGCCAAGCCATATGGGCTTTATCGGGGCAACCAGCACCTTGAACTGCACCTGCAAACAGACCGGTAACTGATGCAGCCCCCACAACGGGGGCAGTAACAGGCCTGACCCATTATCGGTTTAGTAACTGCATTCTGCCCCAGCTGGAATTTCCAAGTTGTCTTCCAGGGCAGCCCCATGTAAAGTAACATACAGTAATCCAGACAAGGGTCAATGAGGGCAAGAGGGTCTGTACCTAGTGCCTCCTGTTCCAGGAACAGCTGCCCTTGGTGTATCAGCTGAAGCAGGGCAAAAGTCCTTCGTGGCTACAGCCTCCCCGGTTCTTTGGGCAGAAGCTGGGAGTCCAGGAAGACCCCCAGATTGAGAGCTGGGTCACTGGGGAGCTGCAACCTCATCCAGAGCCCACATCCTGGAATCAGTTGTTTCTGGATCAAGTGCCACCCTGCCCTGCTGGGTTTGACTCGGAGTCTGTTTCCCCCATCTTCACCCTGGGCCAGGACTTCTGGGCGGAGGGAGATCCCAAGCTGAGCATCGTCCCCCTTGTACTGCTATGCCACACCTGGTGCTTTGAGCACAATGGGCTGGAAGGTGAGCCCTTCCGCACCCCACGCTGGAGGGCTTCTCCATACCCCTGACGGGGAATCACCTGCTCAGGAAGGGGCAGAACCTCCCCAGAAGAGGACCCCGCACCCAACCCTGGCAGGGGATCGACGGGATGGAAGGCCGCTGAGACATCGAGCAAGACAGGAGGCTTATGCCCGCCTCGTGACAGCCCCTTGACTTTACCACAGCTTTGCAGGTGCCGCTCCTTGGGTGCCGCAGCGTCCTGAAGCAGCTGAGTCTGGATTTGCACATTTCCTGACTCTTCTACCGCCTGCTGAGTCACAACCGTGACCCAGTTCTCACTAACCCCGAGCACTGATCTCATCCCGGCTCAGGGACACGTAAAGAGGGCTTGAAACAGCCCTACCCCGCCAGTATAAAATACACGTGTTTTGGTCAGGCTAATGAGAGAATAACTCAGTGGGGGCTTCATCGTCTTCCTCCTACAAACGCCCCATTTCCTCCACCCAGCGCCTGAGGGAGAAAAGGGTGTCTCAGCAAGCCCCCCTCCCTTGCCACCTGACACTTTCTCTGGCCCAGCAGCCAGCCTGCTGGTCAGGACCCTGCTCTGCCCCACTCGCGGTCTCCCCCCGCTCACCTTTGTCTAACTTGCTGTACAGGTGCTTGGGCAATTCAGAGCTGGACTCCACATTGGGGGGGTAGACATACAGGGCCTGGCTTTGGGGGCCCGACGACCCTCTTGTCTCCACAGCTTCGCGGCACACGGAGAGGATGTTACGCCGAAACTCCTGCACCTCGGGGTCCTTCACCAGCTCGAATTCGCAGATGGGCATCCCTATAGCAAACCCTTGGGAACAAAGATTTCAACTTCACCTTGGTTGCAATTGAATTGTTTTTATTCTTATCTGCTGTCATTTGCACTTTTTTAATTGCTGTAACTGTCCCGAGGGTTGTACGGACCCAGAGGGGGGACTGAACAAATGAAGGAGAGCAAGAGAGGGAGCCGTGGACACCTGGAACAAGGTACGATGATGTCAAGGGCATCATGACATCGTTGTGCCAATGATGGAATCTGAGTCATTGGCACGATTATGCCATGGTACACGAGACTATTTGTCCCCTGCTCCTCCATGGACGCCCCGAGAAAAACATTAGGGAAGACAGACTGTAGGTTTTCAGGGCAATATTCCTTGAGGAAATGGCTTCTGTGCTGACATTTCACCGGTCATCCCTCGGGTCGAGCAGCATGGCCAGTGAAATGCTGACCCGCGTTAACGATCCCCTGCAGCTGATCTGGGCATCATTTTGTCACAGACAAGGGACTGACGGGGACTGACGGGCCAACGGACTGCGTGACGTCGCCTTCCTTTTCCTCCCCTGGACCACCAAGTCTGCCCTGCCTGGCTTGGACTCACCGATCTCCCGGTTGAGGATCTTCTCCTCTCGGTTGCCCACCGGCTCGATGACCTTCAGGATGGGCTGGAAGAGGCGCAGATCGCAAAGGCGGCGAGATTCGTCAAAGAATTCCTCCCGCTCGGCTTCTTGTGTGACGCCCACAAAGATGTAGGAGGATTCCTCCTTGGGGGGGAATCAAGGGGAAAAGCAATTGGGGGGGCTAAAGGGGCCCACAGGACCAGACCCCCCTTCCTATAAAATGGCCTGGGAAGGGGCTTATATAATGTCAGTAGCAGCCCAGGTCACCCCTGCCCCCAGCTCACCACCTAAAAGCAAACCACAATGGTGTGAAACAACACACATGTGCCGCCCTTAGATACTTGCCTCCCAACCTGGGACACAAGTGTGTAAGTCACGGCAACTGCATGATGACAGCCACTTGTTTTTGTCCCTTGCTCCCTCCCTGTTGGACACTCCCGTGGGACACAAGAGATGAAGGGGAGAAACCACCCATCAAGGAAACCACTGAGTTGGGTCCGGATTCAGCCCCAACCTGGCTGGGCACAGGAGGTCGCCTCAGAGGAAAACAGGGATCCCCCAGAACCATTCCACAGTGTGGATAAGTTTGGGAGGGGGTCTCTGGCCTGGAGGTCTCCACTCCAGGCTGCTTGGGCCCCCGCCCAGCCTTCAAAACCCAGGCTGCAGGGCCAGTGAGGCCGAAGGTCCAGAGGCAGCTACACCTGAGGAAGGGGGAACCCCAGCTCCCCTGCATTCTCCTGGAAAGGGGGCGAAGCCAAACCCCCCTGAGCTGGGCCCACAAGACATAGTTTTCAAAGCTCATGGAGGTCATGAGTTCTGGAGGCCAGGTGAAGTCTGAAGCCTGCGCCTTCTTCCCAAAACGCAGGGGTCTGACTCTGGCGCTCCTCAACTCCCCTCTTCTCCAATCAGTGAAGCTTCCCTCCCCCTTTTGTTTCTCGGCTGCTTGTCACCTGGCCAGGTGCTCCGCCCACCTTCTGCTCACCTGCAGCAGGTGAAAGAGGGGATACTTCCTGGCCTCCTTGAAGAGATTCTGCTTGATGCCACGGAGCGTGGCTTCCCGCAAACACTCGAGGGTGACAACCATCCCGTTGGGGAGACAGCAATCCACCATGATCCGGGGGGGCATGAGATGGAGCCCCCATAGCTCCCCAGAGGAAGGCCGGGGTGGCATGGCCACGAGGGGGCGGGAGGGCCTCGGCACGTTGACGGATCTGTGTCTGGGGGTTAAAGCATCACGGCTCACCTGGGGGGGAGAAAGAGAGGGATGAGGATCTGCAGAAGCCAGTCTGTGACTTGGCTGGTGTTCTGCACTAAGCTGTAGCTGTAGCGGTAGTTTGTTGAGTAAGCGGATTGGCTGGTGTGGCCTCACCTGCGAGCCCAGATCTAACCATCTCCATTCTGACTTAGTGTAGGGGTGAACCCAACAGAGGTGGGAGTGCCCTGGTGGCATCCAGCAAGAGGACAGAGGAGGGCGCAGCAGAAAGGTGGGCCGAGCAGACGCACCAGAAAACAGCCCTCCTCCCAAGGGGCCGGCCAGACCCCGGCTGCCAGCCAGCCTGATCTCAAGAGCCAACCACAGTGGCCATCTTTGTGCTTTAAATCCTACAAGCCAGCATTAGTTGCAACCTGAGTTACAACTAATAAAAATAAAAAAGATAAAAAGGATTTAGAAATGTGGTATTTTAAAAAAAAAAATCTGTTGATTTAAAAAAAAAATTTAAATATTACCATGAGCCTCACAGAGTCATTTGGGAGTCAGGTGGCACCACATTGAATTAATTAATTTAATTGCGGGGAAGGGGTAGTTCTATAATTCTAGAGCTTGAGATCACCTGACAAAATTCTTCACACAATTATGGAAGGTAATTGCTTCGAATTGAGGCCTTGGGAGGCCCCCTAGCCTATATGACTTTAAGAGAAACCAATTATTTCTGTTGATTTTTTCAGGGAAACTAATGGGAAGAGAGGAAAGATCTCTAGCCAGACCAAAGGCACCCTCCAGATACACAGGCAGTCTACCATTGAACATTGGGAACTACGTTTTCCCTCTCCGTTCCAGATAGAGGGGAAGGACCGGATGGAGACGGCCTCTTAGCCAAACGAGCATCTTTTGGTGCCTGACTCCCATGTTGGCTCTGGATGGGGGCGCATGTCAGGAGTTGGGGCAGGTCCTCTGGTCATCCTCCTTGGTCCATAAACAGAGGCCGTGGCCAGGGGGCTTTGCCCACGTCAGAGGGGGTCTGTTTGAGACCGGGGAGCTGTAGTGGAGCGACTCACCCACCCAACACGGTCACCTCAAGGTGACGCTATAGCGCCACCTCTTTGGGGGCTGCCAGCCAGAACTACCACTGGTACAGGATGGCACTGCCCACTTGCTGACGGGTGAGAACGGCTTTAGCAGAAGCCCTGCCATTTGCCACCAGTTTTCCCGCTCTGAGAGCAGCTGAGAAAGCCTCCGTGGGCTTCAGAGGGGCTCCATTTTGTCTTCAGGGCCATCTCCCCTTGGCCCAGCCCTGGGGGCTTCCCTGCCGGAGATGCTCCGGGCCCCACCCTGCCAGGCCTTCTCTGGGGCGCCCTGCCCTGTTGCTGCGGGGGGGCGAGTGGCCCCCAGAGGTCCGACTGGCCCCGCCGGCTGAATTTTAGGAAAGCATCAAAAAGATTTCCGTTCTGCTGGGCCCTGGAGAATTAGGAGGCGCTGGGCTGCCTGTGTTGACTTAGGAAGACTGGCCGGTTTTCTGTTGAATGTTATTGTTTCTCATCAGTATGTTTTGAATTTAGGGGACCGACTGTTTCTATTCTACATCCTGCGTGCTGTAAACCACCTGGCGATGTGCGATAGGGCCGTGTTCAAACGGCACAGCTGTAATGAAGAAACAAGCTGACACGCAGGGTGCAGGATTGGGGGGGCCTCTTGCCTCCTCCCTCGGCTCACGGGCTTCTGGGAGGCAGCACGAGGCCGGAGAGGAAGCCGGTGGGGGGGGTCAAAAAAGACTGCACGTCACAGAGGAGTAGGGGCTTAGAGCCTGTGACCAAGGCACCATCTTGACTTTTTTGACCAATGCGGATGCCCCCATCTGGCGGGACGGAGGGCGCAGGCAGATCCCACGCGCGCTCTGTGTCCCCGGAACAGCCGAGCCGAGCCGAGCCGAGCCGAGCCGAGCCAACCTCTGCATTTCAGAAACAGACGTTTCGCCGCAGCCGGATTTAAAGGGGCCTGTCAAGATTTGGGCCAGGAGGCTTGGAAAACCCGTCCCACGCGGCGCTTTCCGGGGGGAGCAAACGGGCAGGCGGGACCGGGGGAAGCGGCCTTTTCCGCGGGCAAAGCAACCCCCGGGCCCCTCTCCGTCCCGGCCCCAAACGGAGGGAGCGAGGACGGGCGCGCAGGCGGGCGCGTCTCCCCTCGAGTCGCGGCGAGGCGCCCGCGCTGCCCCTCGCCTGACCCTCCGTGGGAAGCGCAGGCATGCAGCGGGGGCGGGGGGCGCGCATACCCCGGGCAAGCCGCGGGGCGCGAGGAACGCGGCCGGCTCCGGCGGCGCCGGCACGCGAGCAGCCCCTCCGTGGCCAACCATCGCGCCGGGTCCCGCCACGCTCCCTCTCCGGCCGAGGCATCGCGGCCCGGCGACCACCACCAAGCCCCCGCACGCGTGATCAGCAGCCCGCTACTTACTCCGGAGCAGGCGGGCGGAGCAGGAGGCTGCCGCGTCACAAAGCGCTACCCCGCCGGACCTCGCGCCCTCCGCCCGGCATCGCTCCCGCAGCCCGGCCCTGCGCCCGAAGCGCGCCTCGCCGCCCGGAGGGGGAGCGCGGCCAGGCCGCGGGGGCCGGGGGCGGCGAGCCCGGAGACCGGCTGGGATACGGGGCCGGCCTGCCAACGCCGGCGCGGCGCGCAGCACGCCCAGCGGTCCCGGACGGGTCTGGAGCCGCCCAGGGAGGCGCGCGCGGGGGCGATGCCCGGTGACAGCCCGGCCGAGGCCCCCGGCCGCGGCGGCGGCGGCGGCGGCGGCGGCGGCTTCCCTGCGCACAAAAGCGGCCGCGCTCCGCGGCTCCTCCGGCTCTCACCTCCTCCGCCGCCTCCGCCTCCTCCTCTCCTCCTCCAGCCGCGGCCCGGGTCCCCTCCTCCCCGCCGGGGCGGCGCTGCGGCACCGGGTCCCATCCCGCCCCCTTCCCAGCAGAGCAGCGCCTGCAGGCGCCGTATCCGGCCCGGCAGCGCCCGCACGGGCTCCCCTGGAGCCGGGGGGCTTCCGCGCAGCCGGGAGGGAGCCAGCCCCCGCCCCGGCCCGAGGGTCTCCCAAGGCCGGCGGGGCGGCGGCGCCCGCCAGAGAAGGGCCCCTCCTCGCAGCGCCGTCTCTCCCTCCCCGCCCCCGCAGAGGAGAGCAGGCCGGGGGGGCGGGGGCGGCATCCACCCCGCCCGGTCCGTGGGCCCACCGGCGCCGCGCAAAGGGGGCTGCTGGAGACGACCCCACCGTGCGCAGCGGGCGCCGGAGCACCGCGGCCCTCCTCCGGGCCGGCAGAGCGCCAGGCTTCCCCGGCCGGGCTCGGAGGACCCCGCCAAGGCCGGGCTCAAGCCGGGGAGGGCGCCAGGGCCTCGGGGACCCTGCTGCGGCATCCCCCGAGTCGGGGTCCAGCAACCAGCCACGCAGAAGCCGTCTTGGGGCTTAGCCTGGCTTACCCCTTTAGGGAGGGTCGGGACCACCTGGGATGGTGCGTGGGGACCCCCGGGGGCCCAGGAGCGGGGTGGCGTGCCCGAGGTGCTGGGGAGGGGGGAACGGAGCTGGCCTTGACGGGCCCAGAAGTGCCTCGTTCACCTGGCATTCCCACGTTGACCAGAGCCGGACCGGGGAGCCAACTTCTTCCAGCAGGACCGCCTGGGAAGCAAGGTGGCCGCCCTCAGGCTCCCCTGCCCCACGGACAGGAAGTGCCTGCTCTGGGACCCCCTTGAGGGCTTTGGGGGGTGTTTTGGATGTGGGAGGGAAGTGGGGGGGGAACTGGGAGCACTGGGGGATTAGACAGGATGGTTCTCACAGCGTGGTTGAGGAAGCTGAGCAGGGTTTGGGAGCATGTCATGGGAACCCCCCCAGGCCTCGGTGCCCGCCGGATGCATTCGCCTCCAGCCCACAAAACGTAAGGGAACCCTGCCTCGAGGCCAGGGCCCCGCAGGGCCAGCCACCTGCAGCCAGGCGGCCCCCAAGGGGAGGCGGGACGACACCCTTTTCCACTCCTGCTTCCCAACAGCTGGTATTAAAGGAGACCGAGCGAAGCACCCGAAAGGCTAGTAGCCACGGTGGCTCACTCCTCTGCACATCTGTCCATCAAATTCCATAATTTAATTTTGCTTTAGGTAAAAGTCCCTCTGAGTTCAATGCCTCTCTCCTGTGTCTCCTTATCTGCCTCTAACCAAAAAAGACCACATGTTGGACTTCTCCCTCGCAGGGACCGCTCTAGCCCCCGACTCTCTTTAGCAGAGATGCCTTTTTAAGCTTCTCCAGTTCTGCCACGTGAGGGGCGACCAGTCCCATCATCCCTGTCCATGATGACAGGGAGGGCCCCTAGTTGGTGAAAGCAAGAAGGGCATCTGAATTGCACCAAGAAGGAGCCATCGCCGCCTCTGAGAGAGTATTCCAGCTTCCTACTCAGACGGGGCGGCTGCCTGGTCTTTCGTACGCTCAACACTTGCATGTTGCCCCGAACAATTTAACGTGTTTTGATAAATAGAAGTGCGCAGGAAAAGTCATCCGGGCAGGCCATTTGCGCCACTTCTCACAGGGCCAACCAAAAGCTCCCAGAAACCCCACAAGGGATTCCTCTTCTCTGTAATTTTGCTTTAAAACCATTGGAGCCGCTGGTCATTGCCACCTTTCAATAAAAGAACAGGCTTGGTGGTGTTCGTGTTTTTTTAAGGGTTTTCCATTCAGAACATTGCTTTAATTCTGCTTATTAGCTGCTCCAAGAGCTTTGTTTGAAGTCTAAAGGCTGGATAGTGGTGAGGAAATCATGGGTCAGCCTGAACATTTTAAGACATTTGTAAAGGATTCTTTTCCCAGCTTGCTGCCATGTGAAAATAGCTGTCCGGATGGACTGACCCCGTTCAAGCCAGTTGGCCGCAAATATGAGCGTTTCTCAACATCCAGGCTAAGACATCCATTTGGAATTTATAGGCCGTGGAAATCAAACGCTGACTCACCCCTCAAAAATGCTGCATGAACTCCGTCCAATCAGAGTTATCTTTTAAAGATTTGTTTTCAAGCTGGGCGGCCATTATACTTGTAAAATGAATTAGGTGTGTGTACGATCTGTTAACTTACGCTCAGTAATTCATCCAAAACATTTACTACAGAGAAAATGAGGTGGGTGGGAAAAGGCAGGAGCAACAAAATACCCTGGCCGACCTCCGAGGACAGTCTTGCAACCTGAGCGAAAGGGCTGGGTCTGCTCGGGGCGACTGCAGGCTAGATCCTTGGGGAACTAGAAGTCAGGAAGCAGATTTCTCTATTCCTGCCTCTGTCTCCAACGACCTTGGGCAAAGCACCGCTTCCTCCGGGGCTGTGCCGT
Source organism: Liasis olivaceus (assembly GCA_030867105.1). Taxonomy (NCBI): domain Eukaryota; kingdom Metazoa; phylum Chordata; class Lepidosauria; order Squamata; family Pythonidae; genus Liasis; species Liasis olivaceus. Next base: position 115,339,636 of record CM061351.1, on the reverse strand, counting down.
TTTGTTTCCCCCGCTCTCTCTGCACCCCCCCCCCCAGGCAGGAGGCAGCTGAGACAAAGAGGCTGCCTGGGCTGGCATTCTGGTCGGACCCTGAGCCCAGCGCCAGGCAGCAATGCTGCGTCAGGGGAAAGAGGCTCCCTGCCCACCCCCAAATGAAAAAACTCATCTTCTGCAACTTGCCCAACAGCCCAGTTTGCGGGGGGGGGGGGGGGGAGTGATGGAAGCTATAATCCAAATGATTTGAAGAGTGCAAAGTTGAGAAAGGGTCTATTAAAAACATTTACATGCATTCCACTTCTGGTATGCAATCTGCTTTAAAGTGTTTATATGTGTAGTCCAAGTCTGTGAGCAGAAAAATCCCATTCTTTAATCAGAACAAATTATGCAAACTTACTAACTTTACATGCTTGTGCCTTTAACATGTGGGAAGGCGAATATCTTCAAACAAAATGCTAAGAAGGCAACGTGTTTGGAGGAGAGAGGGCATTTTAAAACTGAAAGTGGAATGCTTAAAGCTGATAGGCATCTGGATCTCTTATTCTATACTTTTCTAAGTAAGGAATCCTCGTTTAAGGAAGATTTGCCACAGATTCATATCTGTTCCACCTGTCTCTTTGTTAGGCACAGATTGAAGGCTGCTTAAGCTGGATTCAGACAATATGCAGAATCAAGTCAGTTAAGTCTCCATGCTAAACTTGGTTAGTTGTAATCTTGGATATTTATTTATTGGAGGCTCAGCTTGATTAGTTTATGATCTTTTTATTGTGTGACCCCAGAAAATGGCTTAATTCAATCAGCAAGAGAAGAGTGTTATGTGAACCCAGGTTTATGAGAATATTGTGACATCCTCACTGGATTCTGGAATCTCTCTGCTGTGAAATGACAGTTGGGACAGGTACCACTCTGACGGTCAACCTTGACCCCAGTGTGATAGTGCAAAAAAATGACTATGCCCATGGAAACATTTCTTCCTCTGAAAGTTTTCTCTGCCCATTAGGTGTGCCAAGAAAGGGGTCGGTTCAGTGATCAAGTCCTTTCCTTAGCTGATAAGGGTTTTGATTTAAAAAAAAAAAGTCTGCTTTTTCTATTATATTTCACTCCATCCTTTCTTCTGGGAGCTTGGTTCTTTCTCTCAGCCTCATTTTATCTTCATAACTCTGCAATGTAGGCTTGAGTAACTCCTGGAGGGACATCAGGCTAAGAATGGGGAACTCAGGTTTTCTCAGCCCTAGACTGACACTCAGACTGTTATGTGATGCTGTATTGCTTGTCCTAGAGCAGGGCTACTTAGGCGGTTGCTAAGAAATGTCACCAATTTGATAGCACGTAATCAATGCAGCACTGGGGTTATGCGATAGGCTGCGTTGGCTATATCTTTATCTAGACCAGTGTTTCTCAACCTCAGCAATTTAAGCCAGCTGGGGAATTCTGGGAGTTGAAGTCCACATATTGTTGCTGATTTAGATAAACAGATTTAAAAAAAAAATGTTATAATTCCACTCAGCCCTTTAATAGTCCAGAACTGGCATCTTTTGAATTGAAGTATCCACAACAGCAAGTTAAAAGTGCACCCACAGCAGCTGCTGACAAACCCTGGGCCAATGTGCTGTCATTCAGGAGTAGGCAGGAATGTTGAGATTCTCCCTCTGAGTCTGATGCACAAGACCAACTCTTAGGTATAAGAATGACGATTCAAGTAAATTGTTTGGTGACCAGAACTGCTTACGGTCCTTCTGTAAAAAATCCACCCCTGGGTATTTCCTACATTGTCTTAATGTCGGCAACCTCAAGGGTGTTAAAAAGTTGAGAACCAGGATCCTTTGCAAAAGCAGCACAAAACATCTTAAAAATCCGCCTCTAGATAACAGTTTTATCTTGTCCCTACATTTACTTTGGGAGGGACTGTGGAACTAACCCTTGTGCGTGATGAATGAAGCACGGAGCCAGCGGATCAATATAAGGTGCATTTGGCTGGGATAACCACCTTTAACAGTGGCTGTTCAAGAAGAAGTTTGTGAAAAGAGACAAGACTGGGTGACAGTAAGATGGTCTACAAAGCATCCAGTGGCTGAATGTCAGCCATTGCCAGAAAGATGCTCCATGCAACATTCTCCACAGAGGAAGACTGTGCTTTCTGTGCAGAGGGGAAGGATGACTGGTGGGCAGGGCTAACACCTCATTGCCAATGTCGTTTGGCCCTGTCCATAGGCCTTCCTCTTTGTCTGGGTCATGACTCCTGAAGGATGCCTGGAAAAGTTTACTCCCCCCAGGTTGAAAAGCCAAGCAATCCACAATTTTTCAGGATGAGCGTACTAGCATTTTCACTGCTATCAACATTAATCTGTTGCCTGTATTTATGCAACTGACCCTAACCTGTTCCTGCTTTGCTTTTAGTCTTTTATCATCTTATGGATATAAATATGCAGCTTCTATCAACTGTGGTATCAGAACACTGAGGACAGTTTAAATTCAAAACTAGATTTTAATAGAGCTTGGGTATGAACTATAACAAAACAACAGAGAGGGGGCACAGGGCATCTTTAGGGCAAACAAGATATTTGTCAACAAGTAGATGCAAATCAAGCCCCTCAAATTAGCCTACATTTAAAAGCTGTTTTTCCTGGTTTTTCTCTTGCACTAACTAAGGGGCAAATTTCTGTCTGGTTTATGGCTCTGCTTCCAGTTGTTTGTTTAAGCAGGGAACAGAGAAGTTTGCAGCTCTGTTTAAAAACAAGTAACCCCCAACTTCTCAAGTCAACCAAACTCAAAAATGAAAACTAAAGATGACCTTCCCCATCTTTTGCTACGCTTCCATGATCTGATATGATCATTGCAATGTCTTTTCATTAACATTTTCACCCTCCTGCTTGTTTAGGGTAATTTCTGGCGAGAAAGGCAATATGTCCCTTTTATTTTGCCGTTTGGATGGGTGCGTGTGTGTTTTCTACTGTCAGGCTATTCTTCAAACAAAGCCAAAGAGAAGTCTTCAGGAGAATCATTCTCCTCCTCCTCTTCTTCGGCAGAGAGAGCCATTTTCTGGCTGCTGAGGGTTTCCTCTTCACCCTTCTCCAGTTCCAGGGTTTCATTCGGTTCCCCAACTGCACCTTTCCTTTGCATCAGCTTTCTTTGGGCCCCGGGGGAGCCTTCAGACTCGTCCAAGCTGTCTTTCTTGCTTGGATCACTAGAGAATGCTAAGTTTGCAGTGCTGTTGTCTGGGCAAGATTTGAGGTGTCTGGCTTGAGTAGTCTTACACTGTGGCACAGAGAATGATTTCTTAAAACCTTGGCAGGAAGAATACAGAAGCCAGTTACAGTCTTGTGGAACAAAAAATTATAATGTAGGATGAACACTGTTCTCTGAACTTGAGACTGACTTCGTAACCTGGCCATCTGGGCCCTGTTCTGATTTAGAACATTCTTTCTGGCACCATTTGCTAAAATACCTGCTACCAAAACCCATTTCTTACTGGGACACACAGGCCAGAATGGGCATTTTCTCCCCCCCCCCCCCCCCCCCCAATCTCTCTTACCTTTCTGACTACTCCGTTTTTCTGTTGCTTGATCAGATCCTTTGAGTGCAGCTGCAGGCTTGGGGGCTGGCTTCTCTCGCCGGCTCTTCTTAGACACAGGGGAGACATTTTCAGTTGCTAACTTAGGTTTTTTGTCCCCTGTATGAAATACACACACACACACACACACACACACACATTATTGTTATGGCTCAGGACAGGGAAGTTTGAAGATGATCCTCTTCTCTTTCTACATCTGAATCTACTGTATACGCTGGACTCCAGGATTCTGCAAGTTGAGTTCTCAGCATGGAGGCCGAATGGCAGAGCCTCTTGAGAGCCAACAATGAGATAAGGGAAAGCTGTGACTGTGTTCCGAGAGCCCAGGAAGGAGTGTGGCCATACTGTAATTGGACTCTGATGGCTGGCGAAGGACAGGGATGGCTCGTCTTCTTTCTACCCAGGGTCAAGGGAAGGGAGTTATTTAGCTTTATTCAAGAAGCTCAAGTCTACAAATCTGACAGGACAACAGCAATCTTTTGAAGGATTAATGCTATGAATTTCTTACCTACATGGGTAAGAAATGTGGAAGTACATATCAGGAACATTATTATGAATGTTCTTGGCTGCTATTTTATAGTATTTCTGTTGTTTTTAATTTTGGTTGTTTTTATAGTTTTTATTTTAATTATTAGCCGCTCAGAGACATGTATATGAGATGAGCAGCCATATATATTTATTAAATAAATAAATAACCATCCAATGACCTCCTGCCACAGGAACAGAACCCTGGTTAAGATCTGGTGCCCCTGAAAGTCTCCCCAGTTGATCCCTTGCCCTTCCCCTTGTGATTATGCATCTGCTCCTACCAAGAGTCTCTCTTTTTTTACACACAGCTTATACTAGTCTAACCCAGTTGGTTGCCCTTCAGCTATTCGACACACAGGCAGAACTGAAAGTTGGAGGGCCTTCTGGCTTCAGTGATAGAAAAGAAAGGGATGAAGTTGAAGCTATTGGAGAAGATGGGGGGGGGGGTAAAAATATACCTTTCATGTTGATTGTCTTCTTGATATTTGCATTGGGTTTCAGTACTGATATTTCTTGAAGAAGCTGAAAAAGAAATATTGTTTGCTAATTGAAGAGCAGAGAGCAATTTAGCCTTCCAAAGACACCAAATAAATAATGGAAGGATGCTAAATATTTCTACTGGTTCAAAAGATTCAGTGAACAGGCAACAGAGGCCAGAGAGGGCAAATGGTTGCAAAATCAGGGCTGTCCATATCCTTAGCCTCCCACAGATGTAGGGTTCAGCCAACTATTTGGCCAGGTTTTACACATGGAAGTGGGGGCAGTTCTGAACTGCTATCTTGTTTTCCACCTCAGATACTGTATACATTACTCTTGGCTCACCTTTTCTTCATTCTTGCTTGATGTTGCAGCCTTCTCATTTCCACCCCTTGTTTCTTGAGTCCTTTTGGCCCAAGGCCTGGAGGTCACATTATTACGATCTACAATACAAGGAACCAAGAAGATGTGAGTTCCCTCAAGGCAGAGAGAGCCTAGTTTTTAATATTTCTGATCTGATCCCATGTGGCACTTCACATTACCTTTCAGGGTTTTGTAGTCTTTGGGAGATGCTTTGTTTCTGAATCGGCTGTGGAACCCAAACCTCCTTATTCTCTCCTAGAGGGAAGGAGGAATGGGAATGGTATTGATATGCTAATACAGTGAAGATACAGTGCTTAACTTCTCCATTGAGCTATGTATGGTGTCACCAGGCAGTTTCAGCTGGTTAATCAAAGAACCTGGATGGAAGGGTCTCTGCCCAGTCACAAAGGCTGAAAAACTGGTCCCGGAGTTTAAGGCCCAGCTAGTTGAAGCAGAATCCTTCTCCTCAAGCATCTATGCCAGCTTTTGAATCAATAGATCATTCCCCCATTGCTGAACCCGGTCTGAACTAAATTAAGAGAAACACACATTGCGGAAGAGAAAGCGGGGTCACTGGGAGTCTTATTCATAATAATAGCCAAACCCTGAGGAAAATGACAGCCCTTGCCATTGGGGTCTTGATCAATTTCCTATTTAAAATATTAGCAGCTTGCCTTGCAAGGCTGCCTGCCTTATACTGTATGACAGATTTCTGATAAGAAAATGAAAGATCTGTCATTCCAAAAGGGATTTGCATTTGTTTAAAAAATGCAGTTCTACAGCATCGCATTTTACTGCTGCACATCTTCAACTTATCTCACGGATTTTGCAAGCCAACTGAAATTAATGGAGGTTGTGCATACAATGTAGCGAGGCAACAATCATGACAATAATGAAAGAAACTGAAATGGACTATTTTAACAAGCAGTGCATTGCAAATACCCCAGAAGCATCAAAGAGAAAGCCCTAATGGGTAGAAGTTAGAAGGAGGAAATGTTTTAGTCAAGGGGTCTTTCCATACTTAAAAACCTCTCCATCTCTCTTTGAATTAAGAGAAATCTAGACTGACATAAAATTTGCTGCCCCCATTGCAGATTGCTCTGCTGCTTCTATTGTGCCTGTTCTGACTCACTGTGGAGCGGTGCTGTTCTGATAATGTATATATAGCATACGTAAGATAGGCAATGCAGCTGCTGGATTCTTTTGGCTTTGTTACCCTCCCTGTCTGCATGTCACCAGGAAAAACATCTGCCAATCACAGGGCTGCAGCACGCAGGGGTCAGGTTGGTTACAGGACGCTGTCTGTCATCTTGAGGCTCCCTCCCCCTTCTCCTAATACACCCTATTCTGTCATAACCCAAACTGAACAGTTTTGCTCTCCCCTTTCCAGTGGAGGTGACAAAGCCTAATAGACCTTCAGGCTTCCCTTGGACAACATTGGAAGAAGGGGGAAAATGCTACTTTAGCACCAGAGCAAGTCAGGATGACTTAAACCTGTCTTACTCACAGGCTGGAGATGAGGTGAAGACAATGACAGAAAAAAAGTTGCCAAGGCATGTGGATGTGGTTAGATGCAAGCAAGGCCAGCCCCTAACATTCTGGGTCCCTAAAAGCCAAACTGCCACAAATTGTGTCTGAAAAAGTACAAGGGGCAACTAGAATAAGGTGGATTGTAATGGAGTGGGGGATTACGAGGGCTGGGGAATCCCGGGAGTTGAAGTCCACATATCTTAACGTTGCTAAGGTTGAGAAACACCGGACTAGATCCTGGACAAAAACGTGAGAATATACGACGGCCATTACTGCAAAAAAAGAAGTGCTAACGTGAAAGCAACCTTTGTACCAGGCGCAGAGTCTGAGCCCAATCCCACCTGAATGCTTATTTGCTCTGCTTCCTTTGCCATCTCCAGAGCAACTCTGAGATTCTTCTTTTCACCTTTGCTCCTGAGCTTGGCCTGAAACAGAGGGCTCAAATCATATCCCAACAGTGGTGATTCAGGGAACTGATGGTTGTGATGCCGCTTCTTCCAGAATGTTGCATTGCCAAATAAAAACAACAGTTCGGTTTTGCCATTAAAGGGCTATGTTGGCAGCAGGGAGGGCACTAACCCTCATCCTGCTTATGGTTTTCCTCCCTTCCACCCCTTGTTGTTTTGCCTGGAAGGAAAGAGCTTGGTGTGGAGAGATAGGAATGGGAATAGAGGGTGGCGTGATTTCCTCCTTGCCCATCCCCTTTTTACACAGCTGGGGGAAATGTGAGTTAACCTTAGGCGTAGGCTACCCTTTTTCCCTAGTGGGCAATTCTGGAATGTTGAAGCTGCTCTCAAAAGATGACCGTCTTAAGAGTAGAGTGGGCAGGTGGAGGAATGGACACCAGTTCATATAATACCTGCTATGATTAATATAACAACTGCCCATTCATTAGAAGACAAAAGGGGGAGATGTCACTCACCACCCTCATGCTAATTCCCAGGAAAACCTATATTTTTTCAAATTTATACTAACACCTGAGAGGCTCAGAGGCAGTCCTGTAAATCAAAATTGTTAGAGACTGGCGATTTGCATCACAATAGATCCCTAAATCATTTAGTTAAATGAAGTCATCTGACTTATGGAGCCTGGAAAACATCATGAGAGTGGTCTCCATGTACACTGTGTACTGGTACCCCACCCAGAGTTATCATTCACAGGATAATTTGGGAAAACTCATCGTATGCCTGGGTCTGAATAAGTCAGCAGTCATTCCTAACCAGCAATAGGGAATAAGAAGGATATACAGTAGGCGGCAGCAGAGTTGCCCCACAGACAAGGAAATCAAAATACACAAAATACTCTGATCATAAAAAATTGCTTAAAGAGCCACACACACACAGAGATGCGTTGTAACCTTCTACCGATCCGTGTCCAGAGTCACCTGCAGGGGAGGCTAAGACACATGACGAAAGCAGACAGAAGCTCTGTCACTTCTGCATGTGTGTTGTGATGTCATGCACACACATGACAATAGCCTTGGATTCTGTGGGTGCCTCTGCCCATGTCCACATCACAAAGAGACCTCCTTTCCGGAAGAGCCATCACTCAAGAGCCCCCTTACCAAGGCATTTCCCTCCCCAGGCGGTTCACCAAAGTTCTTCAGCAGGGAGGCAGAGATCCAGGCACGGGTCACGGAGTTACCAAAGAAGGTCACGTGGTACTTGGACTAAATAAGAAGGAGAGTATGTCAGTTGCCACAAATGGCCATTTTCGGGAGAGGCGGCACATAAGCTCATTATCCGAAAGGCACCATGACTGGAGCCAAGATTTGATGACCTCTGAAATGAAGATCACAGAATAAGAGCTGGAAAGGTCTCTTTCAGCTAGGAAGTCCAATTCCCTGTGCAGTGCAGCAGTCCAGATAAGATGCCCAGCCAGTGAGGGGGTGTGCTCTTTGCAACTCCTTCCCCCCACCCTTCGGAAGAGAGGGACACATGGCTTCCTCCAGTTAGCTGGCACTTCCTCTGTTTGCTTTTGGGGCAATCCTATTGGCCTCTGTGGCTGCCTTCTACTTTTTATTCATTCCAACTGTTTGCAGCTGGGCTTTCAGTCTCCCCCTTTTCAAGGAATTCCCACTGTCTTGAACTCTTCTCCTGTCAGGTTCAATTATCATGTGTTACCACATGTGCGGTATATATATGTACACAAAAACATGGGGTCAAGCAAATATACGTAATACTTAACAGGAAGCGAGTCTGCCTGGGAAGAAAACAGGAAGTACTCTTCAATGTCAGGGTCAGCTTCTATGATTCCTGGCCACCTAAAAACAGACGCAGGAAGGAGAGCAGAAAACATTGAGCTGTGGTGATCCCTGGTCAACCTTTAGTTAATTAATTAAATTAATTCTTCTCATTAAGAGATGTGGTTCATCTCTTAATTCTCTGAAATGCAGCTCTTCTTTACAGAATTTGTCTGAGAAATCTTGAAGGGCCCAATGTGAAAATTTCACATTAACAAATAACTTGCCTGCTAAAATTGGCTCCCTTCTTGGAGGAGAGGGCAATGGAGAAGGCGATGCTAGCTTTGGCCCCAGATACGTGAGTGGAACATGCTTAGCAAAGCTAAACTAAGGATAAGGAAGAACAAGGCTTGAATCGGAGGTCTGTCCTATCATCTCATCAGCTTTTTAGGATGCTTTGAGAGAATGTCAAATGCAGGCTGTGTTTATACAATACACTTGACTGGGTCCAATGAAGAGCCCGCAGGTGCATTTATCCAGCATGCGAAGCTTAGTGTTCACCTTGGTTACGTTTGCTTTTGTTGTTGTTGCTGCTCAGGGTGTTGTGCAAATCCAGCCTGTCTGGCAAGTTTGATGTAGCTCACGAACCCAGAAAATGGATTAAATTCAGCAAGCGGGTTAAATGCGTTGCACGAACGCGGCCACTGAGTCACACGGACTCTGAGAAACATCTCTGTGGAAACAGCAGTTTCATCCTTCCGTCCTTTTTGTGGAGCACCCCAATAACAGCATTGCTGCAGCTCCTCACACTCCCATCTTTTCCCCACTGTAGCCAGTGAGAGCCAGGTTGAAACTGCTTCTGCTTACGACGCTCTTTGGGAACCGGGGTCTCCTACTGCCCTCACAGGACTGGGAAGGAGTGAATAGGAAGAGGAGAGCTTAGTACTACATCATCTTGAACATCTTGAGGGAAAAGAACTAATACGTACGTAGATCATTTAACCCTAACCCCCTCTGCCCTGCCTATGGCTAACAGGAAGCAATCTAACCAGATGAACCTATCAGGATGAACCTTAATAAACACGGCTGGTGGGACCGATGTCCATCATAGACTTATTATAGAGTCATATTTCCTTGGCCAAGATCTCTATTACATGGACCAGGAGAGTCCTACCATAGGGAAGAACTTTCTGGAAAAAATACAGAAAGTATTTATTAAATCTGTGGGGGAACACCTATCAGAAAATTGCAGGAAAGCAAAGTCAACAGCACTAAAAGCTTAAGATGGAAGTGATCATCGTAAGCTTGGGTTTCCAAAATGTTAAGCTAAACTCCTCTGCTGCCACTATAAGAGCTAGTTCCACCATAAGAAATATGCTTTAAGGACCCAGCTGTGCTGTTGTTGTTCAATAGTTAAGTCGTGTCCAACTCTTTGTGATCCCATGAACCACATCGTGCCAGGCCTTCCTGTCCTTCACTGCCTCCCTGAGGTTGCTCAGTTTCATGCTCATTGCTTCAGTGATGCCATCGAACCATCTCATCCTCTGCCGTCCTCTTCTCCTTTTGCCTTCCATCTTTCCCAGCATCAGGGTCTTTTCCAAAGAGTCCTCTCTTCGCATTAGGTGGCCAAAGTATCTGAGCTTGAGCTTCAGTATCAATCCTTCCAATGAGCAGTCAGGGTTGATTTCCTTTAGGAATGACTGGTTTGGCCTCCTAGCAGTCCAAGGGACTCTTAAGAGTCTTCTCCAGCACCGCAGTTCAAAGGCATCAATTCTTCGGCGCTCAGCCTTCTTTATGGTCCAGCTCTCACAGACATACATTACTACTGGAAAAACCATAGCTTTGACTGTGCGGATCTTTGTCGGCAAGGTGACGTCTCTGCTTTTTAATATGCTATCTAGGTTTGCCATAGCTTTCCTCCCAAGGAGCAAGCGTCTTTTAATTTCATGGCTGCAGTCTCTGTCTGCGGTGATCTTGGAGCCCAAATAAATGAAGTCTGTTACTGCTTCCATTTCTACCCTGTCAGGTTCAGCCCAAGAACCACAACGAAACAGTCCAGGAACAGCTCAGTTACTTTATTAGCGTACACCTACTAGACAGAATCTCGCCAGACTAACCCCCAATGACAGCAACTATAACCCTGAATCCCTTAGGGAGCGGCCAGTCTCCTTCTCTTCACTTTCACATGCTCCGGCTGGGAGCTGAGGAGATGCTTGGAACGTCTCTCCCCCTCCGTGTAACCTTGAAGCTCCATTCCAGGACCTCCCTTGCTCATGCCTTCCATCACATCCCCTTCTATTTGCCAGGAATTAATGGATCCAGATGCCATGATCTTAGTTTTTTTAATGTTGAGTTTCAAGCCAGCTTTTGCACTCTCCTCTTTCACCCTCATCAAGAGGCTCTTTAGTTCTTCTTCACTTTCTGCCATTAGGGTAGTATCATCTGCATATCTGAGGTTGTTGATATTTCTCTCTGCAATTTTCATTCCGGCTTGTGATTCTTCCAGCCTGGCATTTCTCATGATGTACTCTGCATATAAGTTAAATAAGCAGGGTGACAATATACAGCCTTGTCGTACTCCTTTCCCTATTTTGAACCAATTGGCTGTTCCATGACCAGTTCTAACTGTTGCTTCTTGGCCTGCATACAGATTTCTCAGGAGACAGGTAAGGTGGTCTGGTACCCCCATCTCTTTAAGAATTTGCCACAGTTTGTAGTGATCCACACAATCAAAGGCTTTTGCATAGTCAATGAAGCAGAAGTAGATGTTTTTATGGAACTCTCGTGCTGTGCAACTGCCCTTAATATTAGGGTTTTAAATATCAAAGCAGTTTCTGGGGCACACAAGAACTCAAATGGTTCTTCCATAAAACTCAGGTATATGGTAGACATTTGTGATAGAAACAGGAGAAGCATTTCTAAGCAGTTCCCCCCTTCTGTGGATCAGAAAGCCCCATTTCTGGCTAATTTTCCATCAGAAGAACTCCAGCTGCTGCATTGGCAAGGGCACTATGAAAGCTTGGCTATTTGACCTCTCCATCTCAAGAAGGGATGGCTGAAGACAGATGCAGTTGGAGTTTTGAGCAGATTCAAGGTTGGATTGTTTTTTAAAAAGCTGTGCAATCTGGGCCAAGTCTGTTATTCACAGCTGTGGATTATGTGGGGCAGAGCTCCAGTGTAGCCTCCACCCATGCAAGGGGCACCAAAATGACAGTAGTTTTTCAAAGTACAATGATGGTGCAGCATGTACCTCACGCACCCCTTCCAAATGCGAGAGAAAGAAGAGGTGCAAAGAAAGTTGAACGTTGTAGGCCACCCTAGCCCTGCAGTTACAGGTTCCAGTTGTTGCTGATTATTTTTTAATTCAAAATTTTAAGTGCAGAAATCCATAGATTAGGGCCATAATTTCTCCATTCCTGTAAAATTTGATCTAGTCCTTTTACAAAAAAGAAATAAATTGTTTCTGCTCACTAATTCAGGAGCATCCCTCCATCCTATCCTTACCTTGGTGCTTTGCCTATTCCTTAGTCAATTTCACAACCTCCTTTTGTCAGAGAGCCTGGTCAATTTCATAATCCCCAGTCAATTTGACAATGCCAAAACCTGACTTGCTTATATAAGATATTTTCTGGGCAGGATCCCACCAGCTGAAGAGACAATGGAACACCCTGTATTCAGCACTGCGGAGAAACCACAATTCTCTGAAATACTTGCCATAGAAACACCCACACACCAAGATGTTTGAGCAACAATAGCATTAAGAGGAGGGCTTAGAGCATGAGTTGTGGGTTCTGTGACGGAGGCAACGGTGACACAATTAAAGTAGAACGCCTTGAAAGACCCAGCCTGGATGTGTCTTGGGACAAGCAGGGGAGAATTATTTTGTGCTCTAACCAGGTCCCCATAATCTGGCAACAGGGAATCAGAAGGCTTTCTGAATGCAGCATTTGTACATGATCAAGAGAGATAACATACATAACATCCCTATTGCCTTGATTTAGAAAAGCCCACCCTGCTGTATTCATACTTCCTTTCTGGATTTGGCCTTTGGAAGTACTTCCCCTTCATTTCAATGGGACCTGTATCCAAATAAATGTGTTTAGGATGCCAGAATAAGCTGGGCTCAGGGATGGATCATTTTAATATGAAGAGTTGTTGTTTTTCCCTACCAGGGGTATCCATATTGCTTGGCCCATACAATTGACCCTGGAAAATAAATGGCATAGACCACTTCATTTTCAGAGCCCGACCATGTCTCCTCAGGAACACTGCAGCTGTTGTACCGAAGGTCTGCAAGAGAAAATAAATATTCCACTGAAAATAAGTCTAATCAAAAGACACCCTTAAATGGAGCTCAACTTCTAGGAGGGATTCCAGGGACACATCTGTGCAGTTTTATTGGCAGCAATAGATGGATAGAATTTGTCATCGCCTTTTCCTGTCCTGTTTTTTTTTCCTGATTTCCCAGTCTGGGCCTATAGCCCTGGGATTTCATGGTGGTCTCCCATCCCAGTACTAATCAGGTCTGGTCATGGTTAGCTTTGCATGGTCAACTGAATGTTGCCACCAAAAAAAGCCCAAGTTGTGTAAATACATGAACTTTTCCCTTTTGGCCTGGGGTTCATTTCTCTCCCCTTCTGGGGTTGAATTCTACACTGTGTTGAATTCTACCCTGCCAGACCTCTGGATCCATATACCTGGACAGTAATGAAGAGGAATTTTTTCTTTCTTGGCTTCCAGATTAAGCTAAAGCTCTGGAAAGACGTCTCTATGCCATACAGTAGTGCCTTTTAAAAAGTATCAGAGATAAGTCACCATACTAGGTAGACACTGCTCCCACTGACACAGGTGCTTAGGCCTCTCTGCAATGTTCGGAGGCTGACTTACTTTAAACCTTCTAAACCAATATTAACTGGGTACTGAATCAGGACAACTCACCATGTGCATTGTACCTGAGCAGATGAGGGTTCCTGGAGAAACCCAATGCTCATCCACAACCAGACGTACCCAGCGCAAAATGCTCTTAGTTGGAGGAAAGAAAGGCTGCCTAGTCCATCAGCCCCATCAACAGGCTCGTCTCGCCTCCTCCTTTACCTGGGTTCTGGCTACAGGACCAGTCATCTGGCAGGACTGATGGATCCACATCGCTGCTTAGCTGCCGCCACTTCTCACAGTTTGGGTAGGAACACTGGATCCAAGCTGTGCACCAGCCTAGGAGCGGAACAGAAACAGGACCTTTGGGTTGGACATCAGAAAAAAAATGCTCTGCTTGGAAGCTGTTCAACCATGGGACAGGCTGCCTTAGAAGGTAGTCAACTTTCCTTGGCTGGAATTGTCAAAACAGAGGCTGGACAGCCATCTGTCAAGGGTGTTGCTATAGTAGATTCCTGCACTGGGCAGGAGGTTAGACTAGGTGATCCACCAGGTCGCTTCTGATCCTGACTTTCTCTGATACTATGTCAGGAACAGGGAAAATGAGCCCCAGCAAACTTCAGTTTTGTAAAGCTGCACAACTATCCTGATTTCAATATATTTTTCTCTCTATAGTTTTGGGATTTTTTTTCCTATGGATCAAAAGCTCTTCATTCTGGGCATGGGACAAACCACCTCTCTGCAAAATAATATATAAGGATGAAAATGGTCAAGGCTGGCCATATTTTCAGGAAGAGCAAGGCAACCACCTGAAGTGGCAGTCACAAAATAGCTCTTGGGCCTTCCCTCCTGAGCCCACAGTCTAGCTTTTCCCCAAAGAGACGGCACCACAGGCCGCATGGTTGGTCCTGCATGTCTCAGATCAGTCTGCTGCTCTCAAGTGTGGAAGAGGATGCGATCCCAGTGCAGCACTAAGGGCTCTTCTTCACAACCACATAAACATGCCTCCCTCCTATCTTTCAATCATCAGAAAAATATGATAATCATAAAAGTATGATTTATTTATTTTTAGGATTGTTTTTATGTTGTATTTTAATGAATTTTTATCTTGTTGTAAACCACCCAGGGTCGTTTCACAAGATGGGCGGTGACCAATTTGATAAATAAATAAAATAAAATAAATAAAAATAACTGCATTGCCTCCATGGCTAAGCTTTTCTGTTTCAGAGTAGCAGTTGGTGGATTTCCTGGCTTCCTTTACTATGTCAGGAAAAAAAGTATCTCAGCTGACAGGGTGATGATCCAGAGGATGATGCAGGGAGGAGTGGGAGGGAGCTGGCAAGCACACCGACAAAGCTGCCTTCCCGTCAACTCCGTCCAGCCACAACTTCCTTGGTTTTCCCTTCCCCTCAGCTCTTTCCGTCTTCATCTATTTGTCTGGTGAGTCAATTCTCATTCATTCTTTCTGTACAACCAAAATACCTCAAGGTACATTCTGGTCACTCACTTTTGTATTCAACTCCATTCATTCAGCATTCATTTTTTCTTGGCTCAATATGTCCTTTTCCAGTCCTTTTCACCTACTTCAAGACTTTTTAAAAATTTCCATCAAAATTGCTCTGCATTTTTTCTTAACTGCTCCTTGCTCCCTTTCCCTGCAGCCATTGTTTTTCTTTCTGTAAGACTGCAATGCCCCCTCTTTCTCATTCTTTACAGGCTGCATAATTTATATGCATTTACTTTCTTCAACCAGAGGCTCTATCACCTCATTATTCCACGAAGTACCCTTTTTCGTACTTCCTGTTACTGAAACTCCCCACCCTTCTGTGGCACTTGGTAACGTAATTATTTTTACTCTGCCCGAGCAGCTTTTGCTTCTTCTTTCCATATGTCCACTTTCATTTATTCCGTGGGGAGATTAATTGTCTTATCCTTTTTCATACGGAACATGTACTTTCTCTTCTTGTACTTGCTCAACTTCCACTCGAGTTTCTTTCACTTCCTTCCTTTCACGTCCATTTTTCTCCAGGATCTATTACAACATTACTAAAACCTGGTCTGTCCCACATCCAGAATACTCATGAGCAAAGTAACCTTTGCAAATTATCATAATAAACAATCAAATCAGTCATGCTTTTAGATTAGCCATGTGTACACATAAAAAGATGTATGCTTAAACTGCATACCGCATGTGAAACAAGCACACCATTTTTAAATAAGATATTCACAGATTTCATCTTTCTTATTCATTCTTGGGTCTCCAAATGACTTTTTCTCTACTCTCTTGTCCCATTCTCCTCCATCCACTCATATCAACAGAATTTTGTGCAATTTTTAAAAAAATCAATTCCTGATTCTTTTATTATCACCATTCATTGGTACAACTGCATCATGAATTCCTACTTTCATACACCCCCATAACAATCTAATCAACATAGTTTGCAGTATATTGTCCTATGTTCTAGCCCTTCATGTAATGAAACCTGCAACTTCACTGCTCTGCCTTTATTTGTCAGCTCTATTCCATGAGATCAGACCACTTTCATTCAGATCAATTATATTGTTCCCCTTTCTCTTAGCTGCATAGATTAAACCTTCATTCCTTCCTTCCTATCCAGCCACTCATACATGTGTGGATTTAACATATTTTGGCCAGTATGCTGCAAATGCAGCCAGTTTTACACTAAGCAAGACCACGCTCCTCCACACAACCTAAGCTTTCTTAACAGAAGATTATCTTGCAAGACAACATATTGTTGCCCTTGTCCCACCAACGGAGCCTGAGAGGCACTGACATAATAGTCGGGACGCATAAATTCAAGAGGGAGCCTTTTCAACAGCTTCTCAAGGGATGATCATGAAAACTCTGATAGGCATTGCATTGGTTTCTTTAAGCCTGGGGTGATCAGTTAAATTATGCAATGGTCCCTTCCACACTGCCACTGTTTTTACTCCCCAAACCCTCCAAATCAGCTTCAGGCCAACCTGTGGTCATCCTCAATACTGCCAACCTTAGACACAGAGAACACCTTAGAAGGCAATGGTTAACTTACATAGGGTGCAACTGTCAGGTAACTTACATAGGGTGCAAAAATCCTATCAGTGTCCCACTCCCCCATCTATGGCCTTTTTTTGTCTGGTGCTTTGCAAAACATACAAGTGTTTGCAACTGAGGATAGGAAGGCTACAAAACTATCAAGGCACCACCCTTCTGCCCAGCAGAAAACAGCAGAGAAATGCTAGAGGAGGGGAAGGGGAATGAGCATAAGAGGCAAGGTGAAGCAAGCATTTCTGCGAATGAGAGATGGTCTGAACCCAGGCCCTCCTGGAAACTGTGGTTCAGTGAGTTTATGAGTCTCAGTGGAGCCGAACATTAATCAGCTCTGTTGCTGGACAGACATCCTGGGATCACGTGTGCATGGACCTGATCCAGGAGCAAGCACCACGTGGCTCTTCTCCATTCTCATGGACTTTTTGCAAAACTACAAAATTGCAGTCCAGGGAAGAACTCCGGCCTGGCTGCCTGGTGTTGTTTGTGGCATTTGACCACCACCCATTTGCCCATCCTCCCTGAAACCCTTTTGGAATATAGGCACAGTTCAGCTCACTGCTGTTGCTACTTCCTCCGTCTGCCTTCTCCTCCTCCTGCATTTCCTTTCGGTCAATGACGTCTAGGGCGTTGCCTTGAACTATTTTCTTGGGCTCTCCTTTCCGGTTTTCCTTACACCCTACATTGTTTGCTTCTGCTTTCTCATCTGCCAGGAGACAAAGAAAAATAAGTATTTTGTCCATTGTGTGTGTGTGTTTTTCTTCTTAATAAAAACACCAGAAGAGTAATGTGGTGGCAACAACAGCACTATTGGACTGGAAGAGGAAACGGTGAGCTACAGCAGCTTGTTTTGAAACCCTGGAAATAACGTAGATACCGATCTGCCCTTCGTAACTCTGCTGAGCTCTCTTGCTAGGGACCGTGCTGTTGTTTTCCCTTGCTAGACTTCCCATCCGCAACATCGAATTCTGCCCTTGGCCAACAGAGCTGCACTTGCGCAGCCCCCTTTCCTGCCAGCAGAAGTTGGTCACAGAGCGTTTTGCTCTGTATTTTCATGAAAAAACGTACTTATATTTTCTTCATCCTTATTGACACAAAATTTGCTCTGCTTCTTCATTTTTAACTGGTGTTCTTTCTGTTCCACCTCTGAAAGCATTACTTCAGTTTTCTTCCCCAGGTCTTTACCCTCTGCAGCTAGAAATGCCTCCAAAGTCTCCCTGAGAAAACAGCACAAGCACATTATTAATCCCCCCTCAGTAAGATGGGGAAAACTCACCCTCTTGCAAAACCTAAAACAAGCCACAGCTGGATGTTATTTGCTACTATGGATATAGAATGTGTGCAGCTTAGGATATATTGCACATAGGAGAGGCACAGAGATGTAGAGGCTGAACGTTAGATTACGACTAAGGAGGTCCACATTCTATGCAGCCTCAGTGATGGAGACTCACTGGATGACTTTTGTCAGTCCCTGTCTCTTAGCCTCCCCCATAACATTATTATTGAGGGTGACTGGAAGAAGGAGTGCTACACAGGCCACCTTGGACTCTGGAGGAAAGATGGATATTAATATAATAAATATGCAAACAAACAAAGGGTCCAATAACAAAGGGTCCAGCAAAGGGTCTCACTTTTTCCAGTGAAAGAAGAATAGCCAATCCAGTTCTCAATAAAGGCTACTCTGAACATACAGGTTTCCCTCAAATTCCCCTCATTTGGAGCAAAGGAGTGAGCCTTTCCCTCTGCCCTGTCCAAAGAACAGCTACACGCTTTAGGGAGGAAGGAAATGCATGTTTCAGAACCCAGGTTTATGTCTTTAAAAAAAAGCCTTGGAGTGTGGTGGTGGGGGAGAGAGAAGGAGTCACTTAATCTTTGTCACTGCTTTTTTGACCCAATTTCTTTTCATGACCTGGTTCACAAAACACTGTTGCTGTGGCCATATAATATGCTATATAAAATAAATAATTATATTATGGTTTCATTTAACTGGTTCACACAATAGGCTAGAACAATAGCTGATTTCCTGAATGCTAAACTATAAACTGTTTTACGTATGCTTTATTATTCTTTTAGTCTGGATGTTTTAAGGCTACCTACTTTGGATGTTTTATCAGCACAACACTGTTAACCATTTGGGGCGGGGGGGGGGGCTGGATTCAGCAAATACAAGTTCAAAAAAACCCTTTAAATTACCTAACCCTATTTTAGCTTAGTCCAACATGTTGTGGGAACCTGGCCCTCCCCTTCCCCAGGCTTGGTTACCAGCATTTTGAATCTTGTCTTATAAAAGGAAAGTTACCTGGAATCACACTGAGATAAATTACATGCAGGGCAAAGATTAAGAACACCCTTCTGGCGATCATTGCTCCATTCAAAATTAAGAAATAGCAGCCGCACACTATCAGAACTTCTTTCCTATTGTCCAAGATGTGCTGTTAGGCTCCAACCCGTCAGCTGCTCAAGTCTGTCATCTGGATTGCCTGTACTTGGGCACCACCATGAGGCCACAAAATGATGTGTGCAAATCTGCAAGCTGCTGGGTTGCTTTCCTGAGTATTACTGTTGATGAGGGTGGAGGTCGGAGAGCCCTCGAGGCATCCTCAGAGCGGAAGCTTCTTCTTTTCCTTCATTTGTAAGCAGGAGTGAAAATCCCATGCTAAGGGCTTCCTTCTGCATTTTGTCCCTCACTGAAAAACACTCACAAATGGCTCAGATGGAGTGGAAAAAACAGAAACCGTTCTTTCATTTCTTATGTGGAAATATTTGATGTGATGCTCCCATAACTTGAGCGAGAGCTGACTGCATGTTGAGAGAGGCTCATAATGAGAGCAAAATGCCTGAGGAGGCCTGTGATTTATTAGGCTGGACTAATGAACTCTCACTGGAACAGCATTCCACAGTTATTTCATTTTTGCCTCTTTCATATTTTCTCTCTCTCTGGCAAAGGAGCCCATTTTCTGCCCTTTTAAACTAGTCTTGACCAAATTATCAGCCTCCCTTCTTAAATCATGTGAAACTCAGTATCTTTCTATGTAGTGTTTAAGCACAGATGGCATCACATTTTCTATTTCCTTACTCTCACAACTACATTTCTGCGGCTTTCAGAGCACCGCGGCAAGAGACAGACAAGAAACAAGGAGCACATGAAAGAAGTGACCTATAACTTCAGTTCTGCTGCTATTCTGTATAATTGTATTAGTTCTTTGATATCTTCTGCATCAGTTAAACACAGATTGACAATATCCATAGCACAAAAGTAGTTTTTTTTCACATGCAGAATGCTTGAGGTGCTTCAGGGAATGGGAACATTTTTTTGTATTGGATCAAAATAGCATATCCCACAATCAGTTCTACAGCAGATGGCAGTATGGCCTTCGTCGACCTTGGCTAATCTTGAAAAGCTAAGTAGAGTTTACTACTTGGATGGGAAACCACAAGGAAGTCCCAGGGCTGTAGATAGGCTGGGGAAAAAGTATTCCTGAAAGCAGCCATTGGAACTATTTCTGCTTTGTTGTCAAGAAAGCTATGTGGACGTGAAGACACGGGAAGCCGAGCTTCAGTCAAGAGAAATTTAACTTTACTTACAGAATCAAAGTTCTATGTAGTACTCACCTTCTTGAATGCTGTTCTTCAGTAGATTCTGCTGAAACAACTCTCTTCTCAAACTTTTCTAGAAACATCAATGAAACAGTTTTATATAGCTCTGCAAGCTAAATTCCAAAGATTAAAATCTGTGCAGTTTAAATAGGGGAAAAGTATTATGTTGAATTTGTTTAATTTTAATGTTTAATATTAGGTTTAGTGACCGTTTTGTTCTAGTTGTGTTATTGTGTGCTGCCTCAAGTTTGACTAGTAAAAAGCATATAAGTATTAGAAAATAAATAAATAGCTATCACATGGCTGCCTACCTCTGCTTAAATACCTGCAGGAACGAAAGTCTACTGATCCTGAGGCAATGTCTTCCTGTTGCCAAGTTTTGCCAAAACTGATTACCATTCCACGTTCTCTTATCTGGACCAGCTCAGCTCCCTCTTCTGCAAGGCAGCCTCCAGATATTGGAAGCGGACAAGATGTCACTCCTTAATTTCTTCTCAAGTATAAATGCAATCTCTGTCAGGACTTGATCTGCAGTCCTCTCACCAGCTGTATGCCACCCCTTAAGGCCTGAGTATGGCTGACAGCCTGGGAAGGCAGAGTTAATGGGCTAGGAGCTTGAAGGCTGCTGGTGCCAGGGCGGAATGGAAATGGCGGACCATAGCGAAGCATCCATTCGTTCAACCCCTTCCATGCAGAATGGAGGCATTGGCAATGGGCAGCATGGGCAGCCCTTGACCATGGCACTAGGGTACGATGCTCATACCCACAACTGCTTCTCACGGTCCAGTTGGCCCACTTGTCAGCCTTCTTCTTAAAACGAGGCACACAAAAGCAGGCATGGTATCCCCAGAGTAGCGTGGCTGACCATGGACACAACAATGACTTCCTGCCTCCAGGACATTCCATTGCCATGAATACAGCCCGAGATGCCATTAGCTTGTTTGGCAACTGCATCTCACGGCCAGTTCCTATCCATCTTATAGCCCACTAAGGGTGCATTCCCTCATGCTGCCAACCACAGGATGAAGATGCCCTGCTAACCATTTTAAAAGGGCGTGTCACCCTCACGTTGCCTTTTCTCAACCCAAGCCTAGAACACAGCAGCTTAAATTTGTCTTTAGCTCTTCCTGAGCTGATGTGGGCTCTTCCATCTTCTCCCAGTACAAGTTTTGCTGTTCAAATAACATACAATGCCTGATGTGTCAGTGGATGAGGTGAGCAGGGGGCAGGATCTGCCCACACCTCTTGGCCATTTTAGGTTGCTGCTGGCATGCGCCCTCCCCTCCTGGGCCCTGTTTTCCAGCCAAGGCCATACTGCTTTTGCAGCATGAGGGCCTGCTTTCTTTCAGGCAGGCTCTCACCCTGTACCTACCAGCCATTCTGTGGGATTGGAGAGCTGGTGGGAAAGAGTCATCTCTCCTCACTCCTGCCCCTCCTGCCAGAAGACTCCCAGGCAACCATAATTCAGATGGGTGGCAATAGAAATGCGGAGGGAGCTGCTGGCTCTTCCCCCACCGGGTATCTGATTCATGGAGATGCACTGTGTGATTGAAGAACTTGTGGGGAAACAGCCAACTCCTTGTTGCTAGTGCCCGTCAGTCAATGCAGGAAAGAGCTGAGAAGGGAAGTGTGGTGAAGCAGGAAAGATTTCTCATCACCACGTGCCCCCCACAGCACCTTCAGATGTTCTTCAGGCTACTTTAAACATGGTGTCATCTGTCAGTGGGGGTCTGGCTGTTGCAAGGTGACTTGGGGACAAACTCTCCCACTTTCTTTTGTAATGGTCTCGACTGCTGTCAGCTATTTTTAGTATTATTTTTAAACTAGGGTTTAGTGCTCTTATGAAAGAATGCCCTACCCATGTTTCACAGTAGCCTGAATAACACCTGGCAAGTTATGCAAAATCATTATCTTCTCATCTCGTCAAGCTCAGTGGAACATATCAGATATTTAATGTTCATCTTTATGTTACAGCAATCGCTTTTTATCTTTCTGCCTCTCTCTCTCCAGTTTCAACATACCCATACATTCCTGCAAAGACTTTTGAAGTACACTTTGGACAATCTCCTCAAATTGTGCATCAGTGAGACTCCCCTTTTCCTATCAAAAGATGAAAAGAGATTGGTGGAAGCAGCTGCATACCATATGATAAATATAAAACTTGAGTGGGACTATTTTTTAAATAGGTCGGAATCTTCTCTGAATCTAAAATGCAGCCCAGCGACTTATTTTGTGTCTCCTAGTTCTGGATCTGCCTCGTAGTTTTCAAACACAATTAGAAGTGTTGATTTTTGCCCTTGAAGTTTTAAACAAGCCTCCCCCAACTTGGTGCTTTCCAGATGCACTGGATTTCAACATGCATAATCCTAGCCTTATATTATAATACATTTGCTTGTCCTTTAAAGTGCCACAATAATCTTTGTTTTGTTCTAGAAACTACTGAATGTTTTATAGATGAATTCTCATCCCATTCCTTCCACAAATAGAGATAAAGAATATCTAAACATCTCATGTAGTTTAAACTGATTTAAATTCAGTAAAGGGAAAGCTTCTGCTGACTATATACTGTGCATTTCCCAATGTTTGTCTATAAGAAAATAAAACTTCTAGGAAACATCTGCATGATGCTCCACAGGCAAAAGTAATTAATTTACAGTCACAATACAGGTTGGAAGAAGGAGGAAGAGGAGGAGGAGGAGGAAGAGGTCAGGAATTTTAGTATCAAACCTTTGTGTTCTGTCATTTTACATTTTGTAATTCTATATTGTTTTGCCTTTGTAAACTGCCCTGTGATTTTCTAACTATGAGCTTATATATAAATCAAGTACAAAGAAAAACATGGTGAAGAAACACAGCTTCTTCTGAATAACTGCAGTGTCTTTCCTTCACTAATATAGAAGAGCATACAGAGAAATGTTCTTGGAGGCTGCCTCCTAATATTGGCATTCTGTTTCACAGGATAAAAATATTGGGCTTAAATATCTTCTAAAAGCAAGGAAAGTAAAATTATATTAAATGGATAATTTTTTTAGCATAGCATGAATAGATATAGCTGATTGTTTAATGGCAGATGTATTGATATATAGCTGGAATTCAACTGGAATTTGAACATGTAGATGAAATTCACATATTAATTGTCCATCCTAATTTTTCAAGGAGAAGCTGGTGGTATGAAAGTCCAGTACCCTAAGTTTTTCCTGTTCTGAAACTCTGACTTGGGAATTCTCACTCAAGGGAGCAAAATCTATTATCCCACCTACATTCTTGATCATTTCCAAATTCTTCTTGCCCTGGGATTTCTTTTCTGCATTAGACGTGTTCTCTTTCTGTCTTTTACTTTGGGTTGGTAATATATTTATGGATTTGACTGTAACTCCATCTTCTTGTTTGCCATGAAGCTCCAATTCACCTTTTCCAAAGGGAACACAGTAGGACTTAACTACTGGAGGAGCAAAGATTTTTTTGTACATTTTCTTGAATTCTGAAATGACAGAAACCACAGTTTTATGTTTAGTAAATTAGTAGTGTATAAATAATGTAATAAGGCAAAAAGATTCAAGCAGCACCCCTAACTTTCATGAGTACAATCCACCAGGGATTATTTTATACAAGCTAAAATTTTATTATTATTGCTATTTTAATCTATAACCTGACAACACCACCTTCTTTTATTTCATTTGGAGACTGTGATAAGAGATAAATGCCCATTTTCAGGAGCAACTCTGGGAGCAACTCTTGTTCCCTGTTTTTTGATAGAAATTTGCAACTTTTCATTCTTTGCTTAGGGCTCTGACTTTTACCTAGAAACTGGAAATATACCCATTGAATTTTGAATAAAAGCTGCTTTCCTTTCCTTAACTTCTAGAATACACATTGGGTGGGGTGAGGGGGTATACATATTAGCATGCCAATTCCTCCTCTTCAGCCCCACTTATTTCTGAGAGATTTAATTGAAGCAGGAATTTGGCTCTTCCTCACAGCTGAACTGTGCTATTTGCTAGTATTTGAGCCTACTGAAACCTATACCAGCATAAATTTGCTGGCCCCATTGCTGGCCCCTATTCTGCCATGGTACTGGCAAATACAGCTTTCTTGCTTATTGTGGGCCAAAGAATTAGGTTGGTGGAGTCTTCCAGCTTCATTTTCCTCCCAGCATGTGGTAAGTGTGTGTGTGAGAGAGAGAGAAGTGGGAGGGAGTTCTCCTAGTGCTCCTGGCAACTCCTCTTCCTCATCTGTTAGCTGTTAGAAAGGGGATAGTGCTATTCTAAAAAGGTGTTGCACCTGTGTTCAAAAACAATTCAGCTAGCTGTGGAGGGCATGGGGTGTTGCAGGAGGGAGTAATCAGTAATGAATGAGTTCCACCCTGATTAGTACTACAAGGTCATGATGATACTGAAGCAAGTGACCAAGAAGTCCAGTTTTGACCTCATAGAAAGTAGTATTCAGAAGAAGCTGTTGACCAGTCTTAGAGAACACGTACAGAACAAACTTGCAGATGTGCCCAATGGTGATTGACCGATGTGTGGTGAAAACAATCATCACCATAGCAGCTGGTGCTGCCAAAGCAGGAATGGAGTAGGCAAAACCCCCACCCCTGAATGACATGAAAAAGCATGGTGCCCTGCTTTCGGAAGGGAAGCTGCACCAGGCTAGTCCCAGGAGCACCAAGAGATCAAGACAACAAGTATAATGCATGTGCACAAGGTCCCAGAACTAATAAAAGTTGTAAAAATAATAAAACATGCAAACATGCAAAAGCCCTTTCAGCAGAAGTAACAGAAGCCCCATAACACAACCAATGGTGAAAGAACCAGCAATAATCAGCTGGGGAATCTGGCTCTTTCCTGTTCATGGGATGGCCAGTTGTTAGAGGCCCACAAGCAATTAGCCAGATAGCAGATCAAAACAAGAGGCATGTGGAAACCATCGCTCCCACCCAAAAGGTACTAGCCTTCCTATTGCACGGGCAGGAGAAAAAGATGCAAGAATTTGAATTATATTTCATTAGATGTAGGTCTTGCATTTGATTCACCACAGTCACCGTAATTCTTTAGTCATGGTTTCTTTAGCTTTCCTAAGAAGCTTCCTATTTTTGCTGTTTCTTACTTAACCAGCCAAGAGATATCTCACAGTTTAAACTGACATTTTGTGCAGTGGAAGGTTAGGGTGACTGGAGGGCAGGAGCATGCCCACAACAGCTTAAAGTGGCCAATGGAGCTGGCCAGTAGATCCTACCCTCTGACCACATCAGCAGCAGAATGGTTAGCGAACCATACCATATCATATTCATGGCAGAAACTCTGCTGGAAGAAGAGGGAAGGAGCTCCTTTAAACCAAAGCAGCTAAGGATGACTTTGAATTGTCTCAGGTTAGGTATGAACTAGAGATAAGAGAGGCAGCATCGTGAGGCCCTGGGAGTGTGATAGAGTCAGTCTCTCGGCTTTGTTGACGGTAATTGATGAAGCTTGACTACGTTTTTTATGGTATATTATTATCTTATTGTTTTGATCTACTTTATTGTAGATCATATAGCCCCCCCCATTGTGAGATGGGGGGGCTATATGAATCAAATAAATAAATGAGGATAAGGCAGAAAACCAGGAGATATTGGTACCATAATTTGGGCCAAGTAGGAAAAACCCTTTGCAGATCTTGAGGGAAAGTCAACCAGTGAGGGACCAGGAGTAGTATCCCTACCTGCTGTGAGAAACATAGCCAGCGCATTCATCTCAAAATAGTTACTTTAATACTTAAAAGAATGGAGTACAGACTGATCACTTACCATTCTTCTTGTTTTGGCTTGTCATTATGCATGAACCTGTCTTAGAAATTTTGCTTTACATCTGTTTTATGAAAAGGGCAGAGGAGCAGGGAGAAAAGGCAAAGTATATGTTATTCATACAACTTTTTAAAAAGGAGTCTCCTATTCCAGTATCTTAATAATTGGGGAAATTCCCCAGGATTTCCCCTTCTTTCACTCTACTAATCCTACACTATATCTAAATCCAATTATGTAATCTAATCACAATTAAATCTGTTAATAAACTTCCTCTCTTCACCATATGGCAGTACATCCCCAAGTGTGTTGCATCTGCACCAACAGAGAACTGATGACAGACTGATTCCAGACAGTTTATACTGGAAATGTAAAGAGAACAGAAGGTTGTTCCAGGAGCTGAAAGGCTATGATCCAACAATTCTTGTCAGCAGAATACTAAACTGGCCTTAAATTTCACGTCCCCATTTCCAATCCCTCTCCTGCCTCTATTTCACATCACTGACATCCGCTGACTTCCCTCCGAGGTAACGGATGATAAATCGTAACAGATTTAAGCATGTTGAGGCTGCCCTTGTGCAGTGTCAGAATAAGGGGAAAAATAATACTTTAACACCAGTACAGCTAAGGTCAGCTTAAGCCTGTCTCACTCACAAACTAGAGATGAGATGAAGGGGATACTGCAAGAAAAAGATATTACAAGTACCATATTGGTTGGTGCCATGGTTTGGTGCAAGTGAGGAAAAGCCCCATGAGACATTCAGATAATCTAACCAAAAAACAACAGCAAACAAACAAAAACCAGCACACAAGAGTTGCATTTGATAAAATAAATTTATAATTTTCTATGCTGCTCTTTTGAAGTATGATTTTAGAAATATTCCATTTAAAGAAAATACTCCATATATTCGGATTTGTTTAGAAGAGATTGATAACAGTTACACCATCAGATTGGCTTAGATATTCTAGATCAGTGATGGCGAACCTATGGCGTGTGTCAAAGGTGACACAACACATTTTGGGTGCCATGCCAGCATTAACCAACACCCAACAGTAACTATTCTCCCTGTTTAAGTTACCAAAGAAACTGAGTTTGTTTTACTTATATTTCATTTTTGTAATTATTTGGTGTTTCTTTATATAATACATAGCACCACACATGATTGGACCGTGTTTTTTTTCAAATAAATGAATACATAAAGAATGGTTTCTCTTTTGTTTGTGTGGGTGGGGGTAACACGCCAGCAGAGTCAAATCAGGCATTTTCCGAATTTGTTACATGCCGAGCCCAAAAGATTTGCCATCACTGTTCTAGACACTCTGCTCTAGGATTTGAGAGCCTAGAAGAACCGTTAGATTGCAGATCAACTCTTTCTGGGGAACACAGTCCCATTAGAGCTAAAGTGGGCTAATCCTAGACTCAGGTGTCTCCTGAATCATCAGCCATTCCCTCTTGCTAGGTTTAAGTTTCAACTTTCTTTCCCCTTTCTTAAATTACATAGGGATGTGTAACTGGGTATCATCTGCATACTGATGACACCTTACCTGAAATCATACCATGACCTCATTCAGTGGCTTCATGCAGAGGATTGAGTCTTGCAGCACCCCACACTGGCACCTTAGGGCTCAACCTCTCTCTCTCTCTCTCTCTCTCTCTCTCCTGCCTGGAACTGCCCACTCAAGAACGAGCAGAATGGTGTCCCTAAATCCCAACCCTTGAGGTGGTCCACAAGGATACCATGGTTGATGTTATTGAAGGTCTCTGAAAATTCAGGATCGGCAGCATTATGTTTTCTTATCTAAGCCCTCCCCCTGGGTCCTCAGTGAGGGCAAACAATGCAATTTCTGCCCCATGTCTGGGACTGAATCCTGATCGATAATCTGTTTCTTCCAGAGCCCTTGTGACTGTCACTTCACCCCATTCTCAGAAACCGTGCCTATCCCTACCCTTCTCAGTGTGAAAAGGTTTCTCAGTATTCCCAGCATTCATAAGGCATTTGTTTATAAATTTCTGTCCTCATATGAATAATTTCATGTCAGTGAATATTATGCAAATACAAACTAAAATTAAAAAGATTTTTTCAACTGTTATGTCTTCAAGGGGTCACGAAGAGTCGGACACGACTTAACGACTGAACAACAAATGTCTTCAAGCTTTCAATAAAAACATGGGTAAGGGAATGAAACCATACTTTAAAATTATATAATTATACACACACACATAATTGTATAAATTATACATTCATATAATAAATCCAAACTACTTCTGCCTCCTCTTGTGAGCTATTTTATGTTAGTAATGCTAATGCAAGAGAAAGGTAGGATATAATCTTTATCTTACATACATGAACAAATTGAGTCACTTTGCTTCTTATCCAATAGTGCTGGCAAGTGAAAACAAATCTTTATTCCAAGAACTTCTGCAACCTCACAAAGACATCCATTCTCGCAGCCCCTGAGAGAAAAATCATGTGATAAAATGGGGTTAAAACTAAAAATAGTTTTGTTGTATAGATGTGGCTCCTGCTTTATCAGATTTTACAATATGTTTATTGCTTAGATTGGCCCCCAGATTATTTAAGAAAAGAATTAGCAGATATACTAAGGGAATTAGGCATTTTTGTGGAGGTAACACCTGCAATGCTTCATGCTGTGTGGCTTGAAGTTAAGGCGAGCCCTCTTCCATCAGCCCAAGGGCCATCCTGGGCCAGATGCCTCCAAGGAGCTCCCACGTAGGAGGTGGAGATACTCCCCTGCAAGTGAGATTTGGAGGCACCTGCTCCCAACCTGGAGGCAGCCCTGAGTCTTCAAGGCCATGAATCTCTTTTCAAGCCCATCCCAGTTAGTAGCCACCATCATGTCTTGTGATTGATGGAATGATGGAATTACACATATATATTATTCTCCTTCTAGGCATTTTCACCCTGATGGCTTCCTTAGTACAGTACCTTAAGGTACCTGGTGTCCTGGTGTTTAAGGAAAAAATTATTCTATTTTAAGGTACTTACAAACTTTTTTGTTTCTTGCTACTATTTTATTCTGCTCATTCCCATTTTCTACCAGTTGGTTTCCCTCATAAAATCTGTGGAGGCCTTTCAGTGAAATAGATGAGTAAGATACAGGGCAGGAGATTTAACTCTACCTGAAGTATGCCATCACAGGAAGGGGACTGAGGATGATGATCTTGGGCTGAATGGAGTTGCTAAGGGATCAAATGGTCCTTTTTGGGGGTGATGTCAGAGGCCATTTTCTTGGCTGGGAACAAAAGGTCAAGTCTTTGTAGCCTTGTTTGCTCAAATTATGACTAGACTTTGGTGAGAAGAGCTCATATGGAGATGCAATAAATAGAATATAGGCAGGGAGGGACTCCTCTGGAGGTGGTGGCCAGGATAAGCCACATTTGCAGCTGAAGTCAAGAGATCTTGACATGGAGGCTCCTTCTGAGGTAAAAATGGTCCCCGTGGGCTCAGGATTCCCATCCCTTTCTCTACTGCTTTTACTGGCATTTTGTCGGCGAAGGAAATAAAGTGGGGTTTTTTGTAAGTCGAAGGATTAAAGCCATATTCTGTGTAACGGGGGAGAGAGGGGATTTTAATGTGGATTTTTTCACCTACGCGGTGCTGTGGTATCCATGACAAAGCAAACCTCGCACTTCAATGCTTTTTGCTGCCTCAGCATTTTTCGTGAGGTAAAAAAGTGCGGCGGAAGGAGAAAGAGGAGATTTTATGTCCCCCTTGTGCCACATGGACAAGCTTTGCTTCTTTTCTTAAAACTCAACATTACCTCAGTAAAAAACTTTAATGTTTGTTTTGCGCGGCCGCGTTTGATCTGAGGCAAAACCCCGCAAGCGATAAGCGCGCGCGCGCCGCGCCCTCTTCTGCCCTAACGCGCAGGCGCGCCCCAAACACGCGGCTCCGCACATCCGGGCCTTTGCCGCCCTCGCGGGGGCGCGTCTCTCTAAGAATGAGTCATGGAATGTCCGGTACCTGCTTGTTGCTCCGCTGGCGCCCGCGCTGCGCATGCTCAGAAGGGCCGGGCTGAGCGGCGGGACGGAAGGCACTGCACCCGCGCTGCGCGCTTACAGCTGCGTTTTTGCGCCGTGGCTCAGGCGCCCGTGCACGAGCCATTCGTAAAATTCCAAAGTCTTGCAGCCTCTGATGCTTAGTCCACAACGCAAAGGTGATTCGCCGCCTGATGTTTGCTGTTATTTCCCACTGAACCAGCAGCACACCTTCGTGGGCCTGGAGGGTGAGAAGTTCACCCTCTGCGCCAAGCTAGGGCTGGAAAAATCCAGACAGCCACTAGGGCAACAAGGAGGTGTAGGGGGTATTTGTTTATTTATTTATTTAGAAGATATATATAGCCAGGATTTATACAATAAATTGCACGGGGGTGAGTTTGCCAAAAGCAAGCCAGCTTGGAGGGATACTTCAGCGCCTGGAGGTATCTTGTGTTGTTGTTTGACGCGAGCGAGACGGTGCCAGCCACTCCAAACATACTGGAAGGTACCGAAAATGGATGACTGGGGGCATTTTTGACTACAACTGCTGTCTTCCACAGACCAACTTCTGCAAAGGCCTGTTGGTGGATAATGGAGCTTGGAGTCCAACAAGTGTACCGGGCCCGTGCAAAGCAAAAGAGCCGAACATCCTAATCTACAGGGAAGGAAAAACTTGTTGCAGGGACACGGTCTTCAATTCGCTTTTCTTAGGGAGGAGGGCGGAGGCGGCGTCTTTCGCACATGTGCAGACGGGACCCTGGGCGCTCGGAAACTACATGTACCAGGAGGCTTTGCACACATCTCCTTCGGGAAGCGAAACCACGTGACCCTTCACAACTGTCCATATTGGGAGCCCTTTAAAAAAAGTGCTGTTGTTGTTTACATGCAAGGAGGAATTTTTACTCGATTTATAATCAAAACATCCGTCTCTGCGGCAGCGGCGATATTTCTGTTTAGGAATCATGGGAGTCCGCTTTGGAGACTTAAATCAGTGCCTGCAAACATGACTACGAAGCTTTAGAGACTTAGGTGCTCTTGCAGCCACCTTACAGCCTATGCTGAGAATAATTCTTTAATGATTGCCATCCTAGGAAATTATTAAATAGTAAACTCAGTTTCTTCGGGGGGGTATAAGCTTTGAACCTGAGTAGCACTGTCACGGGCACATGATAAGCGCCGCCCTCAGCAAACAAGGACCCTCACCCACACTTTCGAGAAAATTATCTTGGAGTGTTGATTGGTTAAAGACGCCGTACACCAGTTCCCCTATTGGTGAAAATGGGATAAAGGAGGCGGGAGTAAGGGGGGGAGGTGGCCTCTGGAACGCCCTGTACAGAAGATTCCGATTGGCTGCGGGTCCACGCGTGTGGTGACAGTCGTGAACTCCGATTGGCTTAAGCTGAGAGAAGGGGGCACGTCTTTCTATGGCCCCACCCTTCGGATATATAAATCACCGTCGCAGGGGGAGCGTGCCATCGCGGGAAAGCGGGAGGCGCGAAGCGCTCTTCCTTTGGCGGTGTGTGGGGGCGCGCATGCGCCAGGAGCGAGGGGGAGCGTCGGACGGTTGTCGACTGAACGCCTCTGCGCGTGCGCGCCGGGATCTGACGCGAGCGGGGAGGAGCACTGCGGCTGCGCGCGCGGAGGCTGCCGGGACTGTGCTCGGGCGCGCGTCCGCACGGCGCACGCGTAGGAGGAGCCCGCGAGGGGCGGAGCGGAGCGCTGACTGAGGCGAGCGCCGCGCGGAACCGAGCTCTGCATCGCGGCGGCCGGGCCCGCACCCCGCTCGCCCGGCCAGGCATGATCGAGATGGCCACGGACAAGGAGGCGTTCCTCGTCCCGGCGCCGCCGCCGCCGCTGCTCAAGCCCCCGCCCCGGGGCGGGGCCGCACCGGCGGAGGACGCGGCGCCCGAGGGCCGCGGGGACGTGACGCTCGCGCCGCAGGGGCCTCATCTGTCGCCGGCGGGGGAGGCCGCGGCGGCCCGCCAACCGCACCCCTCGCCGGGCGGACAGCGGCAGGAAAGCGCGCCCGGCCCGCTGCCCGAGGAGGAGCCGGCGGCGGAGCAGCTCCAGCGGCCCCGCAATGGCTTCCAGGCGCCCCCGCGGGCTCCCGGCGGCGGGGGCAAGCGGCGCAACAGCTGCCACGTCGGGGGCGGCGGCGGGGGCTTCAAGCACCCGGCCTTCAAGCGGCGACGCCGGGTCAACTCGGAGTGCGACCCGGTGCTTCCCTCGGAGTTCCTGCTGGGGGGCAACATCTTCGACCCGCTCAACCTCAACAGCCTCTTGGACGAGGAGGTCAACCAGGCGCTCAACGCCGAGACCCCCAAGTCGTCGCCGCTGCCTGCCAAGGGCCGGGACCCGGTGGAGATCCTCATCCCCAAGGACATCACCGACCCCCTGAGCCTCAACAACGCCCAGGAGGACCCCCCGGTGCTGGCCTCCCCCATCAAAGCCGGGCGCAAGCGGCACCGCCACCGGGGGGCCCAGCGGGCCGTGGGGGGCTTGGAGGGGGGCGGCAAGCCCCCCACCGCCACTGCCGCCTGCAAGTCGTGCCAGAAGGCCTGCAACGGGGCCACCCCGCAGCCCTATGAACTCAACACTGCCATCAACTGCAGGGACGAGGTGGTCTCTCCCCTGCTGCTGGAGGGCGGGGAACTGCCGCTGGCCCAGCAGGCCTCGAGGAGCATCACCCCCTCGTGCCCGTCCACAGCCTCTTCAGTAAGTGCCGGGAGCCGCCACCACCATCGCAAAAGGCGCAGGACTTGTAGCAAATCGGAAGGGGCAGGGGCCCGGCAGCAGGGAGCCGGCCACCCCTCCGGTGAGCAGCCTAGCCGAAGCAGCCCAGAGCGGGGGCAAAGCATGCCACGGGGCCGTCACCCCCAGGCTTCCTCCATGCAGCAGCCTCAGCCTCGCCGGGCGCTGCGACACAAGTTCCAGTACGGCAATTACTGCAAGTACTACGGCTACCGCAACCCCAACTGCGAGGACTCTCGGCTGCGGGCAATGAAGCCGGAGTGGTTCCGAGGCCGAGAGGTGCTGGACGTTGGTTGCAACGTGGGCCACCTGACCTTGAGCGTGGCCAAGAAGTGGGGCCCTGCCAGAATGGTGGGGATGGACATTGATGGAGCCCTTATCCATTCGGCCCGCCAGAATATCCGGCATTACCTTTCTGAGGAGATGCAGGAAGAGCAGCAGTGGCCCCAGGACAGTCGCAGTGATGGGGAGGGGGGCACCCCAGCCAAGAAAACCTTTCCTGCTTCTCTCATGGCCAGCCGAGGTCCGATTGCTGCGCCAAGGGTGCCCCAAGAAGGGGTTGATGCAACCGTCTTTCCTAACAACGTGATCTTTGTCAAGGTAAGTAAGAGAAGCTCCGTTGGGCCTGCTGGAATTCCGCTCCACCATCTGCCTGGGCAGCCGTGACTTGAGCCCGCTGTCCCGCAGCCCTGGAGCTGATGTTTTCTGCAAGCAGGTAGGAGAGCTGTGCTTTTCCAGGCAGCTCTCCCTCCACTACCTGAAAACGAATTAGTTCGGCTCCCTAGATGACCAGACCAGGTCCTCTGATCCCATCCCCCCATTGAAAGTCCCTTCAGCTGCGTGGAGGGTCATCAGCAGTTCTAGGGCAGGCACTTGCTTATAGAGCGCTGATGGGCCCTTAAGGGGTAACAGTGGTTGAGGGTGGGGCCGAAGGAAGAGGGCCTGGCCTGGGTCATCTCTGATTAGGTTCTCCTTGGGTCCTGAAAAGAGGGGCTTTGGAAGTGGAGACTTGGAATCCTTGGCTGGCCTGGGCCTGGTGGGAGAGGAGGTGGGAGCAATTCCCCCCTCTTCTGCTGGTCTTACTGCTTCAGTCTGATGCATGGGTTCTTGGTGGGGAGTCCCCCAAGATACTGGAAAAGCCTTGCAGTGGGGGGAGTTTGTGGCACCTCCGTAACTGACAGGGCCAGGTGGCCCTTCCAATGCTCTGGGGGAGGAGAAAAGCCTTACCTAATGGGGGCGGGGCTGCAGCCAGGATCCCCCCTCAGCATCTCCAGGGAAATCCTCTTGGGCAGCCGGGCCTGGGGGAGATGCCGAGCAGTGATCTCGGCAACTCAGCTGAGCAGAGCAGCTGGAGAAGGGGCCTTGTGAGGGTGGGGGATGAAGCAAGGGCACTATGGGATCTTGGAAAATCAGACAGCACATTTTATGCAAGGGAGGGAGGAATCTGCTTCTTGCCAGTCCAAAGGCAGTGAGCATGTTGCATTCTAATTCCTCCTGGGGATGGGGGCATCACATTGGCCAAGGGTTTGGGGAAATTTGGAAGGGGAGCACTCCAGGATGAGGCCCTCTAAAACACCCTGCACGAAGTGGGGGAGAGGCTCCAGGGACCCACGGTAGCAGCTGAGCTCTGGGCAGGAGACTCGCAAATGCTCCTCCTGCTGGGGGGGAGAGTTTGCTCGGTGTGCTTGGAGGAGGCTTTGACCTGAAGCCCGGTTGCGTTGCCTTTCAAAAGGCCACCCTTGCCATATCAGGCAAATCAGAGACAGTTTGGGGTGCAAGCCCCTTCCGCACAGGCAGAGGTAAGCTGTACTTTGTTGCCCCCCCTCCAGTGGCTTCTGCTTGGATACAGGGGCTGTCAACTAGCAGAGTCCCCTGGTCTGGCGAAGGAGGATGTTTCAAGTGGGATTCTCTGGGAGGCAGAATGAAAGCTGGAATTCAAGTAAAGTTCCCCCTCAGCTGGCCCACCCTTAGAATGGCCTCAGCACAGAAGAGCTTGGGGCGCCCCTCCTTCTGGCCTTTGGAGCTCCAGCTGCAGGGGCATCTGCTGGCCTGGATCAGGACCTAAAGTTGGGCCACAAGAGCACCCGGGGTAGAGAGTGAGGAAGATGACCTTGACTAAGACAGGGGGCTGAAATGTATTAAGTCCAGAACACCGAGATAATGCTTGGAAGTGGCTCAGGCTTAGGGTTAAGAGGGGTATAGCCCAATCAGATTTGCAAGATTCTGTTGTTACAGACACTCTCAGTAAAAGTAATTTTCGCCTTCCCCTTGCAGTTGATTCCCTAGCCTGGTCTACCTGTGGGGGATGACACCTAAGGATCCCCCTTTCCCTTCTGCTCTGCGCGTGTAAACGCAGAGGGGGGGAAGAGCAGCCCAGAAAAGCCCTTGGGAATCTGGCTCTGCCTCCCTCTTTCCACATCCACACGTGAGCCTAGGAGCCCCTCCGTGGTGCCAGCATGGCCTTGCCAAAACCGAGGCCTGACTGTGGCGTGATCCTTGTTGCCGGACCTTGGCTCTTTCCCCCGGGAACAGAGAAGAGACTTCTACCAGGCCTACCTGCTTAGCAAATATTTAGCTGAACTTCCCCCTCCTCTCCTCCCACCTGCACTGGGCTTCCTTGCTTTCAAGCACAAGGTTCAGAGTTGCTGACTTGTCAGGCTCTGGAGGGGGAGTTGGAGCTCAGGTGAGGAGGGAAGCACAGCTGGAGCCCTCACAGCTGTGCTGGTTTCAAGGTTGCCAGTTGCAAAGTTGGCTGCTCATCTCACAGCAGGACCTTGAGGTACCTTCCCCAAAAGCAGGGTCTCACAGTCCATTGGGCTTACCTAGAGAGGGGTTAAGGGCCCCCAATCCAGGGATGAGCGCAGTTGGCGCACAAGATGGATTTGGGCAAAGGCCTTTGTAGCCACAGCCACCACCTCCCTGTCTAACAGGAGCTGTGGGCCATTGCACATCTGGAGAGGGGCAACCCCATTCAGAACTAAGAAATGGAAAACTCCCAGAGAAGGGGTGGTCCCTGCTTGGCTTCATCAGTGTTCCTTCCCCTTCAGGCCCCCACAGCCTCCAGGCACTGGGGCAAAACTTTGTCAGCCTCACTTGGTCAAGCAGGGACTAAGAGCGAGGACAGAATTTCATCAGTGGGGCCTGTCTCGGGCTTTCAGAGATCGTTGCCCAGCCTCTCCCAGTGATGCTGAGGAGCCGGGGGGGGGAAGGTTGACCGGGTCAGGGGGAGCCACAGCCTGCGCCCAGGCCAGCAGCGGACCAACTCTCTGGCTTCCTTGGCAGGGCAACTATGTCCTGGACCGGGAGGAGCTGCTGGAAGCCCAGAAGCCAGAGTACGACGTGATCCTCTGTCTCAGTGTCACCAAGTGGGTGCAGCTCAACTGGGGCGACGAGGGCCTGAAGCGCCTCTTCAAGCGCTTCTACCGCCACCTTCGGCCAGGTGGGATCCTCATCCTGGAGCCCCAGGCCTGGTCCTCCTACAAGAAGAGGAAGAACCTGACGGTGAGTGAGAGGCTGGCTGAGCCCCGGTGAGAGGGCTCTTCCTACTGCGGGGCAGGGGCTGCCCTCTGAACGCGCTCCAGCACGCCAGGGTTAGACCTTGGGCTCAGCGGCCGGGGTGGGCTCTGTCTCACCTGAAGTCTGCCACTGAGGGGCCTCTGGAAGTGGGGGTGGCGTCCTCCTTCTCTTGCTGGTATGAATTCTCTCCCATCCCATTCCCAGGAAACGATATGCAGGCATTACCACCGGATTAAGCTGAAACCTGACCAGTTTCCTTCGTACCTGACCTCCTCCGAAGTGGGTTTCTCCAGCTATGAATTGGTCGCCATGCCCAGAAACACATCAAAAGGTGATTGGGCAGAGGCGGGTGGGGAGGGATGTGCCAGAGCAACTCCAGAATAACACTGCTTGGCTAGGTGCTTGGAGAATTGGTGTTCTCCCACAAGTGCCCAAGCCTATCACAGACTTCAATCCCTCCAGATTACCAGCCAGAAACTCTGGAGGGCAGCAGGATGGCAAAAGTGGCATAACCCCCTCCTGCTGCCCTGCCACAAGCAGCCATGCCCTTCCTGGACAGCAGTCTTTGCTGCAAGAGCCGATTGTGCTGCTTGCTGGCACAGCTAACCAAGGGTCAGCCAGACCAGCAGCATCACGGGGAAGGTGGATTGACACCAGGGAGGCCCGAGGCCAATGCCCCCTCAGTCATGGAAGCTCCCAGGGAGATGTGGGGCCCATCGCTTTCTCAGCCCAACTACCTCAGGGTGGGAAGGGAGGAGGGAGTGCCAAGTGCAGATTTGCATAAGAGCCCAGCACCTGAGAGGGCTGGCTGGCAAGAGAGGCTCTTGGCCTGCATGTGGTTGGGGGGCTGCCCAGCTCCCCCACAAGGCGAGAGAGAGCTCTTGCTAATGTCAGCAGTCCATGTTGTAGACAGAAGCTCTGGGGCTGGTGCGACAGTTTCAGAAGCCCCCTCGGATTTCAAAGAGGAATCCCTGATTGGTTCTCCCAAATCTCACTGGCACCAGCTGCGGTCTTGGGCTTCTGATACTTTCCTCCCCTGAGATCATCGGAGTCTTTAATACAAGCAATGATGAAGATCATCAGCGCTTCAGATGGTCTGTCTGGAACGTATCAGAGCATGTAGCATTCTTCTGGGTCATCTGTTAATGACACAATTATAGGGAATGGCACAGGTTTTTGGCGGGGGGGGGCAGTAGGTGCTGGGTTGCACTGAGAAACAGTTTTTGGAGAGCAAATCCACCCTGGTCTCAGGGATGGGCTCCTGTAGGGAGAGGCAGAGATGGGTTTCGAAACAAACATGGATCATTCTCCAGCTTGGCCAGGTATTGGAGCTGCATGTTGTGGGGGGCTGATATCTTGCTCTTCCTGCACCTGCCCATCAGAAATTGGTGGGGAGCACAGGGGGTGCACGCAAGGGCCTCTAACACCCTTCTCTGGGCTCCCCCACAGGATTCCAGCGCCCCATCTATCTCTTCCGCAAGGGACACCCTGGAGTGCACTGAGGAGCCCTGCTGTGTCTTGAGCGCCAGTCCCAGGCTGCCCCCTTCTCTTTTCTTGACCTGCCACGGTTGCTTCTGGGGGGGCAGGCAGCCGGGCTAGCCCCCACTGATGAATGTTGGAGTCTTCTGAAGGCAGAGGGAGATCCAAACTGGCCTGCTGTGGATTTTTAAGCCTGATGGAGCTGCCTGGCCTGGCCCCAGAAGCAGCTTCCACACCTCAGCCCAGAGGGGGCTGAAGCAGCACACCCAGGACTCTCTTCAGCACAACCTGAGCCTCTGATGGGATGGAGAAAATATGGCATGATGGGGGGGGGGATGGGGGGCCAGGAAAAGGCGAAGCGGCTCTGTCCGGGATCGGGTCCTCTGTTTGCGAGCAAATGGGAAAGCGAGAAGAGCTCCCCTTCCCCAAACGGCAAAAAGGGCCTAGCCAGTTGCTTGTGCCTCTGCCCTGCCAGAGCAGGCTCCTTTTCTTGCCCACCATCTTGAAATTTAAGCTGGGGTGC
Source organism: Liasis olivaceus (assembly GCA_030867105.1). Lineage (NCBI taxonomy): Eukaryota > Metazoa > Chordata > Lepidosauria > Squamata > Pythonidae > Liasis > Liasis olivaceus. Next base: position 115,301,425 of record CM061351.1, on the reverse strand, counting down.
AACAGTGTTTAAGATCTGCTAGATTGGAGCAGGGTCGGGGGATGAAACGGTGCCTTTCTTTCCCCCATCCCCACAGCCCTGGGAGTGTGAACATGGCAAACGGATGCAGCTTTTGGGCCTCTGACTCTTCGCCTGGTTCCTAACTTGACTGCGTAACCATCTCTTCTCTGGAAGGGGTGCGCTTCATTGAGCCTGTAGTGGGGGGCGGAAGCAGGGGAGGGGCCTCTCCTTTGGAGAAAGAGACAGTGCTGACTTGAGAACTTCAAGCTAGCTTTGAGGACTCAGCTGATCTCTGTGAGGTCCCACAAAGTCCTCTGCCCAAGTAGGTTTCCTTTTGTGCGATGGGAGGAACAACATAAAACCCACCGCTTGCTGGCTGTGATCTTAAATGAAGATGCCCCCTCCTTCCAGTCTGGAGCTGTCTGCCTTTTGGAGGGCCAAAAAGAGCCCGCCCCCCCACTGTAGTAGTAAGGTGATCTTGTTTGAAAGGAGTTTTATCTTTTTAAAAAAAGTTGATTATATATATAAATAAAGCCTACAGATTATTACCAGCTGCTGTCCCAAACTCTGGAGGGAAGGGGGAGGGATAGTAAAGAGCAACTTGCTCCTGAAGGGTGGGCTCGCTCTCTCTTGACAGGCAAAGGGCAGTGCTGGCACTGAAGAAAAACTGCCAGAACAGGTCCTTCGCAGCAAGAAACATGTCTGACACGTACTTCGATGTTAATCCTTTCGGCAGTAAAGCGAAAAACCACGCAATCCAGTGGCAGTTATAATTTATGTATAAAATGTCGGGAGGGGGTCGAGCGATGCTTCTGAGTGAATGGCCACCAGCAAGGTGGCTCAAGTCTATGTCTCTAGAAAGCGGGCCAGCAGGAGGGCCCAGCGTGTGGTCTCCGTCCTTCCTCAACTCGCCCACTGCTGCAGCTTCCGGTACATAAGGAACGTGGTGGCTGGATCTCGCCTCTGTGCCTGAAGCTTCAGGGGTGGCAGCCCCTCCACCTCCAGGATGGGGGTCTCTGTGAAGAGCTCCTCTGGCCTGTAAAACGCCATCAGGTCAGGCCCTGCGCCGGCCCCTTCCTATAACAAAGAGGAAGAGCTTTGTGCACAGAACGTGCTCCCCAGGCCTTCCTGAATTGTCTGCAACCTGCTTAACTCAGCCCCAACCCCACCTGGTAGACTGCAGGCAAAGCCCCTTCCCAGGGATGCCCTGTCCCAGGCAAGGGCAGCTCCTCACAAGGCATGCCCGGGGCCTACCTTTCTGCCTCCAGGATGGTACTGGGCGAGGGCAAGTTTCTCCTGCACAGCAGAGTTGATCAGTTCATCTACTGGCACCTGCAGGCTGATGAGGCCCTGGTAGAGCTGCTGGTCCCGGGGAATGTTCAGACCTGAAGGAGAGGGGGCGTGCAGAGGGGGCATGCAGCTTTGGTGAACTGGGGCGATTGTTGGGGCCACCCTAGTCTCTTTAGATCCACTTTTAAAAAACCACAAGTCGTGATCTCTCCTATTGAAATCATTGAGGCTGGACTGCCACTAAGGAATGGACTTGGGATAGAGACCATCCTTCCCTAGCTTGATGGCTCTCCCATTTTAAAAATTTGCTTAATTCAATGCATATGGATCCCCGCTTAGCCTATGTCCTGAGACTGCAACTCCCAGAATTCTCAGGGGCCCCGTGGGCCAGGCATTCTGGGAATCACAGTCTCAAGCCACCTGGGGGCTGCTGAGTGGGCGAAGGCTGCCGCAGTCACGGCCCTGCTGATCCCCAAGAGCCAGTTCTCGCCTGTCGCTTTGCATAGGAGCAAAAACGCCTTCCTGCGCCCCAGCCGCTCTCTTAAGGCAATTCGGTTCCATTCAAAACGTTTCCATCGTTTTCCTTTGGTTCAGCCTCCCCCAAGCTGAGTGCCTCCAGGTGCGTTGGGCTTTTATACTCAGGTAAAGAAGGGGGGAGCCAGGAGCCCTTTAGTGCCTTTGGAGATGCTGCCAGAGGCCTGGTTTGCACATCCCACCAAGCCAGTGTTTCTCAAGCTCCTCAACTCGAAGGTGGGTGGACTTCGACTCCCAGAATTCCTCAGGCAGCACACACGGAGGAGGAATGTCCACACACTGGCTGAGGAGTTCTGGGAGTTGAAGTCCACCCGCCTTCGAGTCGAGGAGGCTGAGAAACACTGCGCTAAGGCGACTGGCCAGCGGGGGAGACGAGCGAGGAGGCCGGGAAGGGGCGAGCCCCGCGCGCCCCCCCCCCCGTTTGGGGGTGTTACCTGGGAAGAGCAGCCCGCCTCTGCGGGTCCCCAGAGAACTCACCCTCGCCCACGTGAGCTCCCACGGCGCAGCGGGCCACGAACGAGCGCTGTACCAGTTCCTCTGCCGCCTGCCGGGCATCGAAGGCCTGCTCCCGCGTCGCCTGGACCTCCGCCCCCAAGGCCAGGCTGCTGTGAGGGGCCGGAGTGCCCAGCGCGTGCAGGGCGGCAGGGCCGCCCCGGGGCTCCGGCCGCACCATCCGGGCGGCGCCCTGGGGCTCCTCTGGGGGCCCGGGGAGGCCGGCCCCCCTCCGCTCCTCACTCCGGAAGCGGACCTGCGAGGCACAAAGACCCCGGGCGTTCTGCGGACGTTCTGCCTGCCCAGCCGTTGGGGGGCCCTCTGCGGGGAGCGTGCCGGAGGTGGAAGGGCCCCCGGGACCCAGCCGACCCCCGCTCGGGGCAGGGCTTCGAAGGGGCCTCCGCAGCAGGGAGCCCCTCCGCCCCTCCTTCCCACTTACGTGTCTGCCGGCGGGCTTCTGCTGCGGCTCCCGCCGGAGGATGCCGCCCCCCGGTCTCCCCGAGCCGCTCCGCTCCGGCGTGAGCACCACCGCGGGGTCCGGGCTCCGGCAAGGCGGCTGCGGGGCGGGCGCCGCGCAAGGGAGGCTCTCTCGGGGCGCCGCGGGAAGCGCGCCGGCCATGGCGGGCGGGCGGGCGCCTGCCGGAGAGAGGGGCGCAGCGCGTCGGCGGAGCGGCCGCTTCCAGCGGCTCCGCGGGGCGGCGAGGGCTCCGCTCCGCTCCGCTCCGCCCCGGCCCGCCGGCACCCAGGCACGCCCGGAGGCGGCCTGCCCTCAGCAGGAGCGGAGCTGGGAGAGAGCTGCAGCAGCAGGGGGCTGGCCGCGGATTAGGGAAGCTGTAGTCCGCCGCGCCTGGAAGGAGCCCGCCGCATCGCTTTCCCCGGGAAGGCGGTTTCCAGGCGACCTTCGCTGCCGCCGGCAGTTTCCAGACTCCCCCTTCACCCGGCTTTTCCAGGGCAGCTTCCGGCCAGCGACCTCTCCGAGGGCGGTTTTACCTTCCTCTCTCTGAACCGTCTTCCCCGGGACCCGCCGATCCCCCGTTTCTTTCCACCGCCGTGCTCGTTGCCGCCGCCGCCGCGAAGCAAGAGGCCGTCGCTAGGATGGGCGGTCTCAGCCCCGCTTTCAATCCAAGATGGCGCCCGGCCTGAAAGTGCCCTATTCGATAGCCAGGGAGGCCATCGAGTCCCGCAGCCCAGACGGGCCTCCGGGCGTCCCAACGCGAAGGAGAGAGGAAAGAGCGCGCTTCCACCCCAGATGCGTCAAATCCTAGAGCGGCACCAAGGGAATTGACAGCTTTTACGGCCGTAACGCCGAATGCCGTGAGAACGGCACGAAAGTCGCACAGAAAGAGGTGGGCCGAAGGGCGGGGCCAGAGGGAGAGGCCACCTTCCGGGTACGTCACGGCGGCTGGGCGGGAGAGCCGCGCTTGCGCACCAGGCCCTTTCTGCTGGTCTCTCGGCGCAAGTGGGGGGCAGTTTTGGTTCGCAAATGCGCTGATACGACAAGAAGGTTCCCCAAGGTTTAAAGCGGCGTTTCTCACCCCGGGCAACTTTAAGACACGTGGACGTCAATTCCCAGAATTCCCCAGCCAGCGTGCAATTCCCCACTCCTCCCGTCTTAAAGTTGCCCGGGGTGAGAAACGCCGCTCTAAAGGCTCCGTCGCAGGAGGAGGAATGCGAGCGCAACGCCCCCCCGTGCGCTTCTTGCAGTGCGGCTGCGCATGAGGCGCCGCGCTCTGTTCTCTGCGCCGGACTCCTCCGCCGAGCTCGCTGTGGATCGCGAGGTTGGGCGCGGCTGGGCCACACCTGCCGCCGCGGACCTCGGTCCCAGGGGGAAGAGGGGCCGAGTAGGGAGCGCCTCCCTCCCCGAGGGGTCCCGGAATCCTCCCCTCCCTCCCTCCACGACCCGACGGAGAAGGGCCCCCTGGAAAGGGGCCCCGTTGGAACGCTCGCTTGGAACGAGCCCGTCGGCCCCGACCTCCCCAGCCGGGAATCCGGAGGAAGGAAGGCTGAGGAAGGTCCCGGCTGCTGGCATCCGGCGCCCCCTTCGCCCTGGGGCCCCGCTTTCAAGAGGACGCCCCTCGCGTGGTGCCTGCACGCGGCTGCGATTCCTGGCTGTCAGTAAAAGCTATTCTTTGGGGGCCTTCATTGGGCCCCCCCACTTCCCTCCCCCAGGCAGGAAATTCCTCCGCCGCTGCCAGGCATTCATCTCCGGGCTATTGTTCTTCGCCAACTGCAGCGGAAAGCGGCATCAGAGGCGAGAGGGCAGGCGGGGGGCTGCTTGGGTGGGACTCGGGCCCGCTGCGGGCGATCCCGCGGCTACGTCTGTGCCGCCCCCCTCCGGCCCTCGGGCCGCGTGCGCGCAGTTTGCAGAGGAAGACGCCTAACGCCGAGACCTCGCAGTGCCACAACCTCCAGCAGAACGGGGGACTCCCCGGCTGGGGATGATGGGAGACAAATCCTGTGCGTCTGGAGGGTGCTGGTTTGGGGCAGACGCGATCATCTTTCCTCCCCGGGGCTTCAGGGGCTGGCGCTCCTGGGCAGCGCGGGAGCCGCCAAACGCAGCCGGAGCGAGCAGGGATCCTAACAGCTGCGGTGACGCCGCGGGCTCGTCCCGCGTGCCAGGGCGCGGGGGGGGGCGTTTTCTGCCCGGATGCCTCGGCAGGCTTTTGGCGCACGGACGGCTGGCTTCCCCCGCCCGCAGCTCTCCCCCCTCACAGAGGTGCCCCTCTCCGGGCGGGGGCAGCCGCCCGCTGCCCCGCTCGCTCTGGCCGAGCGGAGGCGCTTGGGCTTCAGCCGTGCCAAAGCAAACAGCGCCGGTCCGACGCGGACGCCGGCGGCGCGCGACTGCAGCCCGGCAGCGAGTCCGCGTTTTCCCCGCACAACGCCTGGCGCGCGGGGAAGGGCAGCTCTGCTCCCGCGCTGGCGAACCGCCGGGCGCGCAATTTCCTGAGCGCGGGGCCCGCCCTGCCGGAGCGGAGGAGGGCAGAACAAAAGATCCTGCCAGCGTCGGGGAAAGGCCCGGCGAACGGCGGCAGCCGCGGGCTGAAGGGGGCAGCCGCGCCCGGGCAGTCGGCCAGGGGACGGGGCAGGCCGGGCTCTTGGATACAGAGGGAGCGGGGAGCCGCCTCCTGACCCCGCGGGCCTTGCGGGCAGGGGATGATAGGGCCCGTAGTGCAACGCACCTGGACACGGGCCGAGAGAGGGGGAGGGCGCGCCTGTATGAAGGGGGGACCCGATCTGCGCTTCATCCCATTGTCTAGAGCAGACAGCCCTCCCCCGTGTAGGGAGCTGGCAGGGGTCCTCGTTGACGCCTTCACAGCCCAGCAGCCCCCTTCCTTCCTTCCTTCCTTTCTCTCTCTCTCCTTCCCAAATCCATTTGCCAGCTTCTGGGGGGGCGCGGGGGCTTTGAATATCACTGCTGAGAAAAGATAAATGGAGATATTCAAAACACGCAGAGATGGCCCACAGATGAGGAACATCTGGGCAGACGTGTTGGGGCACCCCCCCCCCCACATGTCCTGGATCCAGTTCCTCCTTGGTGGAAAACCTTCCTCCTTGGCCCCCCTTCTCTGCCTCTCATCCCATTCCCCCCCATCCGGCTGCAGGCAAGAAATTTATTGGGGTGTGGGAGGGGAGGGGAGGGGAGGGGAGGGGCTCAGCCTAATCCAAACCAGGTTGGTTTTTGCAGAGCCCTCCAATTAGCCAGCCAGGGACCCCCATTTCTCCCCCTGCCTCTCCCAGCCATCTCAGTCTGGAATCAATTTGAATCTGGAGCTGCAGAAACTCTTCGGCTGCTCCAGCGCAAGAGCAAGGGGGCGAGCGGTCCGGCAGAGAGTCAAGGCCAGTGGGCGCTGTGCGTGGGGCAGGTTCCCTCAGGGCTCCCCGGGGAAAGAACAAGCCAGGCCGAAGTGTGTAGTACGCAAAGTCTGGTGGACCCAGAGGAGAGTGGGGGCTGAGAAGGAGGGCAGGTGGGCATAGCAGCTCTTAGGGCTTCCCGAGATGGGTCTGCCCTCCAAGTGGCCTGGACCCCCAGCTCCCAGCTAGCAAAGCCTCACCGGTGACAGACGCAAGGCTGTCTGTTCGCACTTTTCCAGCTGGAAGGCTCCTTTCACACAACACAGCTCCTGGCCGAACACACCCGGGTCACATTTCCACAACAGGCCAAGATACATGCATGGACAGCCAGATCACACGACCTCCTCGGTTTTTAACTGACCCCTGGAAGCCCACCAGGGTGGCCTGTCCTTTTACAGGATTGACAGATGTCCCAAAACGGCTTATGGGCTTTGAAGTCCTCCCCAGGGACGCTTCTGCAGAGTTGCTGCTGTTGCAGGTGGGGAGGGGAGGGCACTCTGAGTGTGCTCAGAGATACTATTTTATTAACCTCATTTCATGGGGATGTTCTGCGACTGAACTTTACAGTACTTTGAAAGTCTGGCTTAAGGGCTGTCACAAGGCCAGCTCTAGGCAAAGATTAGGTCTGAACTTCTGCCCGGATCCCAAAGAGGCTGGGCCAACACCCGCCCCTCTTCTCCTCCTTGATTAAGCGACCGCCCTTCAAAACGCCCCCCTGGAAAAAATCTCAGCCAACTTCACGGGCTCCCCACCAGCCCTGGGGCTTGTGACCACTGCTTCCAGGCCAGCCGTGCCCCTTCTGTTTCCTGCCCCGGGCCTGACCTGCAGGGCGGGGGAAGTGTGTGTGTCTGCAGCTGGCCAGGGAGATAACCCAGGTCTGGCTGTGGGGCTCACAGGCCTGCAGACTTTCCATAAAGTGTCTCTGGATATATTTTTCCAGCCAGGGGTGGAGAAGGGTTCTGGAGAGGTGGAGGCAAAGAAGCCAATCAGTGTATTAACCATAATTAATTGAGAAAGGAAGAAAGCAAATGGTTGTAGTTATGGAATCTCTTTGCAGCGGAAGCAGGAGAAACTAATGTTTCTGAGCTCGTAGGGAGTTCAGTCAGTGCAGGGGAAAGTCCCACATCTACTCCTTTCAGAAATGAAATGCCAGTTCACTTGTAAAAGCCCTGGCTTATTTTATTTTATTGGCTCAGCCAATTAGGGCCTAAGAATCTGGTCTTGGGTTCAAGTCCTGGGCCTTCCACAGGGTCCCCTTGCCATAGCCACGCTGGCTGAAGGCAATAGAGGCTGCACTCCAACCCATACGTGGGAGGTTAGATTGTACATTAAAAAAAAAATATTATTAAATATTTAACACATTTAAAATATTTAATATTAAATATTAAATTTAATTTAATATTTAAATTTAATTAAATTAATTAAATTTAATTACTTTAATTTAATTAAATATTAACATATTAATAAATATTTTAGGTTAAAATATTATTTCTAATCTGGCTGGATAAAAACGTCCCAACTGTTTTCCATTCCTCCAACCTTGAACAGCTGAGCAATGCAGGCCGAAATTCAGCAGGTGAAGGCATCCTTCTACCTGTCCCTCTGTGAACTTCTGATTTCTGGGCCACCAGCTCCGACTGGCCCCTCTTTTTGACTTCTCTGGGAGGGGCCGCAGCAGAGGGAGTCAAAGAGCATTGCTGGGAAGCGCCCAGCAACCGAGCGTCGGCAGGCCCATTGGGAGGGCATGTCGTGAGCACTCTCACAAGATGGCAGCCAGGCACAGTTTGCCCCTTGTGGGCTGCTGTGTTGGGCAGAGGGCCAACTGGCTTAAATGCAAATCGGAGACCTATGTCGAAGGGCCAGGAGGGGCAAGGAGCCTGCAGCTCCATCGGTCCTCGCAGGTACGGCTGTGTCATGCCGCAGGCTGGCCGGGTCTGCCCGCTGGGGAAGCCCCCGCGTTGCGGCCCGGGGGCTTCGGGGCCGAAGGCTGCGGGGGGAGCCGCTCCCCTGGCTTTCACCCTGGCCCCGTCGCCCTCCTCCTGTGGAGGGAAGTTCCGCGGGCGGCGTGGCAGGCCCCGCCCGGTCTCTCGCCCCTTCCCCGCTGCCGGAGCCGGGGTCCTGCCAGCAGAGACAGCTCCGGCCCCCTCCCGCGGGCGGCTTTCCGGCCCCATCGTCCTCGCGCGGCTGAAGCGGCCGGGCCGGGCGGAAAGGGCAGGGGCTGGTTCATCCAGGATGGCTGGAGCCAGGCAGGAAGCGGCAGGGGCTCGGCCTCGCCCAGGTCACCGCTGTCCAGCCCCCCCCCCCCGGCCTCAGCCGCCGGCCACCGTCTTTCTCACGGGCCCCGGGGCCGGCTGGACGGAGCTTGCCCCGCTGGCTGGACTTCAGCCCCAGAAGCCCCGCCGGGGGCGCTCGGGGGACGGGCAGCCTCCGCGACAGCCGTCGCTGGGGCTCAAGCCGCGCTTCCCCGGCAGGCCAGCCGGCCTCGGCGCTTTCTTAATCCGGCTCAAGGGTTAGCGCGTCGTGGGAACGCAGCCGCTGGAGCGCCGGGGCCGCCCTCGGTGCTGGGCGCAGCCGCTTTTTCTCCGCTCGCTAGGTTTTTCGGCGGCTCGGCTCCCCCGTCCCTTCCCAGGCGGCGGGTACGTCCGAGCAGCGGGGCCTTCTCTGCGGCAGCCCCGCGCTCGGAGCTGCGGAAGGCTCGCCGGCGGCTCCTGGCCGTCCCCGGGAAGCGCCCCGCAGCTTCACTGCGGGTCCTCGGTGCGCTGGAGATTCTCGGCCGCCACCGCGGGTGGGGATGTAAATAGTCGTCAGAATGAGACACTGTAAACCATCCGCCCCCCTCTAAGCGGGGCGGCCAGGGGGGTTCGCTTCTTTACGTTCGTTTGCCCCGACTTCACCACCAGCTTGCAAAGTTTCTTTGCCCCCTCGCCTTCCCGATTTATGAATCATTTCGGCATCGCATTCAAAATGCGAGTGAACGTCGGATTCCGGGAAAGGCAGGGGGAATCGCCCCTTCATCTCCTGACGCCCGGAACTTGGATCTAGACGAGGCGAGTGAAATAAATCCCTCTGGCCCTCAACCACCGTTCCGTGAGCCGAAGGCCTCTGCCGCGTTCACACGTTCTCCCAGCCCAGAATTGTTCCCGGCGTGTTCCGCGCGTGTCTCGGCCGGTCAGTCCGCCGCCGCGAGGCCCCTCCCCTTTTGGCCCGCGCGCTGTCTCGGGAGAGAGTGACGCTTTGGGGCAGCAGAGACGGGAGAGGGGGCCCCGCTGCTGCCCCACCGCGGAGGGAGAAAGGGGTTCCCTTGGAGCAAGTGGGGAGCCGCTGAGCTCTTCGCCCTGCCTGTTGGCGCTTGACGCCCTTTGGGCGCCCTCCTCTCCGGGGGTCTGAAGTCAGAAAGGGGCCTCTTAAATGCTGGTGAACGAACCTTTCCAAGTTTGGGGGGACAGCCGAGGGCCCTTCTTGGTTTGCAAACGTGGGGGCCCTTTGTCTTTTGGGGAGCCCCTATCCCCTGCAGTGTTGGTTTGGCTCTTGTAAGAAACTTGGGGGCGCTTCAGTCACCCCTCCTGGGCAGACAGAAGCCCCCTCCCCCTTCTTGCGCGTCTTGGAGGGAAGGGGCTGAGAGCTTTCCGGCCCGCAACTTCTGGGAGGGGGGGACTTCAGAAGCAGCCCCCACTTCGGGCCGGGAGAAAGGGCTGGGAAGGGTTGGGGTCGCCCCTCCTTCTTGTGGAGGGGGGCCTGCCCGATCGGTGGGGCTGAAGCTCCCAGAGGCTGGAGGCGGGGCGGCGCTTTCCCGTCTCTTCCCCTCCCCCTGCTCCTCTTCGGGGGAGGGAAAAGTTTCGGGGGCGGCTGGCTGGGCTGAGCGGCTCCGCGGAGCGACCCTCGGGCTCCCTAAAACCCTAACCCGGATCCACTTCTCCGCGCCCCCTCCCTTCCCCTCCCGTCGCTGGCGCTCGCCCAACTCTGCCCAGACTTCGCTGCTCCGCGGAGCTGCGCCGCCGGAGCGCTCTTTGTCCGACGTTTGCTCGGCGTCTCTGCCATTCCGGACTTTCAGGTTTGGAAGAAACGGCTCCAACCTGGCTCTGAGGCCGGACTCTTTGTCTCGTCCCGGGACGGGCGCCTCGCCCGCCTTCGGCCCCAGCCCGCCCCGGCCAGAAGCCCGCCAACGCCAGGAAAGTTGCTGGGGACGGGCTCCGACTCCCAGCCGCGGCATCGGGGGAGTCCATCTTTTTCTGCTCGGCTGGCGGCGGGGGCCCCTCTTCCCCCCCGGGCCTCGGCAGGAAGGGGCCCCGCGCAGAGCTGCGCCCTCCCGGCCGGAGCGAGCTTGTCCCGGGCGTCGGAGGCAGACTTGGGGGCGCCCCGAAAGTTCTCCCCTGCTGAAAGTCGGTCGCGCAGCCGCCCCGCCAGACGAGCTGGGGGGAGGGGAGGGCGCTTCTGAATAGGCAGCGGAGGAGCGGGGTGGGGGGCTGCGTTCCCACTTGAAAACGTTTGCTGGGGGAATCTTCGCATCTCCCCCTCCCCCCCTCCCCCGTTTTGTCCGGTGTAATTTGGAAAGAAAAAATACCGCCCTCGCCAATGCGGTTCCCGGACTGTGGAATTAATTTTTCCTGACCCTGAGCGGGCTTTGAGGATTACAATTTCCCCCCCAAGACTTGGATTATTTCGGAATTTTTTGCGTCGGCTGATCCTGGTTTGTTCCCTGCATGAACTGCTGGAGTTCCTGGTGCGATGAAGTGCTGGTGGCCCCTCTGGTTCCGGATTTCCCTCGTGCTGGCGGTGGAAGGTGAGCCTTAAAAAGCGCCAGGAACGGGCTGGGGTACAATCGAGCTCCTTTGGAACTTTTGTGCAACTCTGCACACACACGCGTGCACAGTAAGGCGCTCCCAGAGACTCCTACTAGGAGGAGAGGGGAATTTCCTGGGGGAGGCGGGGAGGTGGCTAGGAGTTACAGTTCCTGTCTTCCCGGGGGGGGGGTGGAGATATCAAGTCCAAGGAGTGCCCCCCCCCCCGCCCCGGCTTCTGGATCCTGTTCCCTAAGAGGAGAGTAAGGAATTTGCCTTGGCAGATATCAACCCAGCAGAGGACACCTTTCTTTCTCTCCCCCCCACCCATCCTTTCTGCCCCCCCCCGCTCTATTTTTTAAAGTGGCTGTTCAAAGTGTTTAGAGTTCTGCATCGATCCTGCTAATGAAGCACTCCTGAGCGATCAATTTCCTTTTCCTGATATTAACCACGATCTGCCCCCACCCACCACCAAAAGGGCAACGATTTGCAATAGGGCTTTCATCTCCGAATTCCTCTCCTTCAAGGTCTCCCCTTCCTCAACTGCTCTCAATTCTTTTCCTCCCCAATCTCTCCCCCCACAATCTAGCCCCCCCCCCATCCCAGGCTTTTTTCTTGACTGCTTCCTTACTTTAACATTAGAATGGCTTCTTCCCTTCCAAAATTCTGCTTTGCAAGGGACACACTGTGCTGTGGTGGCCTCCAGAGCAAGAGAAGAATTTTAGAGTGCCCTAGGTTGGGGGTGATGGGACCTGGACACTGGTCCTCTGGGGCAGAGGGCTGGGCCCCTTGTGGGTCCACAAGGTGAGAAGAGCTGGGAGTGGTGAGGAGTCCCCCCGGGGCTCTCCCTTGGAGGAAAGCGGGTACCTTAACCCGAGGAGGGCAAAGGTGGTTGGAGACCCGGTCCCTTGGAACCAGCTGGTGGGTTGTGGTGGGGGGAGGGTGGGGGGAGGATTCCTTTCCTTCCGCCAAGAGATCTACTAGGCCCTTTAGGTTTCTGTGCTTGGTCTGTGGGATCTTTTCTTTTTCTGCCAAAAGGGGATCTGGATGCTGGCCTTCTTGAGACTAGCGCCTGCAAGATGCGTTGGACAACAGTGCCCATCATCCGCATAACATAGCCCCACTTCCCCCCACCGCACCCACCACCCAGGGACTGCAGCCTTGGGGAAGCACTTTACTTTTTGATTCAGTCTGTGATTCCCCCAACAGTCCCAAGGAAACGGAGTTTCTGCTCTCAATGGGGGAGCTCTCTGGATTCTCCCCCTTTTCAGCCTGCTGCCCCCTTTCCGTGTTCTCTCTTTCCCTCAATCATCACATACCGCATCTGGAGGAGAATCTCATTGAAAAGGGATTAAGACAGGAGCAGAGAAAAATGCTTTCTTCCAGGTCTGTTCCTTTTCATCTCCACCACAGATAGAAACACAAGGAAGGGGAGGGAATAAACATTTGCCCCCCCCCCCACAGCTGGGACCAGAAATCATCTCTTTAGCAAAATGTGCCCCTGACTTGCCAAGCTAGACTGAAAACCTCCCCTCAGTTACTCCCCCCACCCAGTGTCCCTTCTACATGCTCCCCAAAATCTCTGCCTCCTTCTTCCCCCCGAGCTCCTCCTTGGGGGTCAGATCTCCCCCAGAGCTGTGAAGAGGTGCTTGAGCACAGGACACGGACAGGCTGAATCCCTCCAGCCTCATGGGGGTCATTCAGGAGTCCCTTCCCCATTCCCGTGCCCAGGGGTGGGCTTTCTGCTTCTCTGAAGAGCTGGATGGGGAAAACAGCCTGGCCTGGTGCTCTGTACCTCCGTCCAAGACCTTGGGCTCTGGGGCCCCCAGCCTCTGCCAGACTGCCAAGGTCCCCCCACCCCTGCACAGCTCCTGATCCTAAAGCGTCCTTCCCACCCCCACCCCCACCCCCACCCACCCCACCTGCTTTCGTTCCATCTGCTCCTTTTCTTTGGCTCTGAGATCTCCCTGTGGGCAGGTTCCAGCACAGGGGGTCTAGTTGCTGACTTCTACTGAGGCTGTTGCACTGGAATCAGGCCTGTTGACTTGTGATGATGGCACAGTAGCCTGTGGCTTCCGCTGGGGGTTGGGGTGGGAGGATAAACCCTGGATTGGGGGATGAACAGACAGCAGGAGCGACTCTCTGCCTCTCTCTGGCCAAAGCCCCTTCTACCACATCCTCCTGGGGCCCTCAAATGTTGGGTGGACCATTTTTCAGGATCCGTATTATGGACCCACCCCACCACAGAGATGTCCTGCTATCAAACTACAATCCACCATATTGGTAGTGGGGTGCCAGGGCATATACTTGAACCCAGGGCCACCGGCAACAGCTGTGGCCACTGAAGCTGGTTTCCCAGAATGCACCAGAGGGCTTTGTTTCCAGCATCCTCTCCAGAAGAGGGGAAGAGCTTCCACCTCAGCATGAGAGGCCACAAGTCCTGCCACCAGCCTGCCAGCCTCTCTCGGCCTCCCCCCCTCAGCTCCCTTTTGCTCTGGGGGCAGAGGTGCACTTGCTGCCTCACCCGTAGACCACGTCCGAGGGGCAGAAGGGCTCTCCCTGGCAGTGGACACGGCAGGCCCTGCACATCTTTGCTCCTGCACCTCCGCTGACCGTCCACCTTCTCGGCTGTTTCCCCTGTTCACCTCAGCTCCTCCGGCAACCCATTGGCCCCCAGCGGGCAGGCAAAGGGGCTCCCTGGGCTGTGGCTTCCTTCTTTATTGTCATGCCCCTCCCCTTGGGCTCATCTTATGGGGGGCCCCAACCTCCACCGCTGCCAAGAGCATGGAAGGGGGCACCAGGCCCATTGCAGGGGTGGCATGGCATCAGAATGGGGCCCAGAGTGGCTGTCCAAGCCATGCGTGCTTGCACGCGATGGGCAGTACGTTTCCAGTGGATCCGGCGCACAGGCTCTCCCGGACAGCCCTGGGCCCGCAGAAGGCCCTGTCAGCCTCAAGGGGCCCTGCCAACAGCCTGGAAAGCAGAGGGCGGAAGCCGCCAACCCACCTCTTGCCGCAGAGAGTCAGAGGAGGCTTTGAACGCAGCCTGGCAGAGGCTTCAAAAGCCTCTCAGCAGCGGCTTTTGCATCTGAGCAGGCTGGTAATCCCGCTGCTCCTCGGGGAGACGGCCATCCTTTATCAAAGGCAGAATTGCCCCCCTGCGAACCCACCTTCACCGCTCATCTCCTCCCACGGCTTGCCCACTTGCTGACGTGCCCTTTGCACGCTTGCAAAGGCTGGGAGACGCTTCAAGCTTCCTCACTGTAGTCCCCCGCCCCTGGAGGGCGCCAGCCCGGGGAGGGACGCTGTGAAGCAAAGTTGGGGGGCAAGTCCAGCCCCTGCGCAACAGGGCCCCAGCTCAAGTGTGCTTTGCGGCTGGGAAAAGCAAGGGGGGAATTTATCATCTTAAATTGGACCCAGGACCAGCGCCAAGGCCAGTTCCCAGACATGGGGATGAGCATGAGAGGGGACTCCTCCTTGGGGCCCTCTTTCTGGATCATTCAAGGGCCCAGACAATTGCAGTGGGAGACGGGCAAGCACTTGCCTGCTTCCTGGGGCTTGTACTGTCCCGAGTGGTCCCTCCACCATCTCCAAGTGGACGTTCCAGGTGAGGCACCATCAGGATGTGCAGCACGAGATAAATGTATTTATTAATCGAATTTATACACCACCCATCTCACTATATAAGGGGGCTCCCCTTGGATTTTAGAGATTGATTGATGGATAGCGTGCCATCAGGTTGGTGTCAACTCAGCAACCACACAGATAGATTTTCTCCAGGATGGTCTGTCCTTAACCTGGTCCTTCGGGTCTTCCCACGGTGCCCCATAACTGCTGTTACTGAGTCCCTCCACCTTGATGCTGGTCATCCCCTCCCTCCCTCCCTCCCTCCCTCCCTCCACCTTCCCAAGCGTTACAGACTTCCCAAGAGAGCGGGGTCTTCTCATCATGAGTCTGGAGTAGGATCATCTGAACCTGGTCATTGGTGCCTCGAGTAGGTCGATTGGTGTGACATTCCTTCAGTCTGTTTCCTTGGCTGTCCCCAGCAGTTTTGCCCAGCGCCCATGTTCAAAAGGATCGATGCTCCTTGCATCCAAAGCCCAGCTTTTGCTCCCATAGAGTGTCGCAGAGATTTTAGAGGCGCGCTGCCTCCTTGGTGTGAAGGCTTTGTTTAATGGCTGGCTGGGCCAAATGGTCATCGCTGCATCCTTTCTCCCATTTCTGTGACCGAGTTCATCCGCCTTAAGCCATGGATGGTTTAGCCATGGTTGTCTGAGTGAACCCCTGAGCCTGCACAACAGGTTAAGCCATAACCCATAGCTTACCAACAGTGTAGCAGCATAATCTGTTTAACACAATATGTTAAGCCACAATATGGTTTAACCGGATGGGTGAACCCAGCTATGTCAGATTGTTGTGTGTGTGTGTGTGTGTGTGTGTGTGTGTGTGTGTGAGAAAGCAAAAGCCAAGTAGTTTCTGGAAATGATTCCTGTCTCAGGCCTTCCCTTCTCTGCGCTGGCCGGCCTCCAGCCGCTTTCGCTGAATGACCCTGAGAGCGCTGCTCTTTGAGAGGCAGGAAGTCGCAATCTCTGCGCGCTGTTTGTGACTGCACCCCCACCCAGCGCTGCCCTCCCCACTCTTGCCCTCTTTCGTAGCCCCCAAAGCCCAGCCTCTGGGGGCACGCCCAGAACCCACCGCCGTCCAGTTTTGGCCCAGGGTCCCAAAGGCTGGGCTGCCCCCGGGCTCTTGCCCGGGAGAAGGGTGCCAGCAGCAGAGGCCTTCTGCATCAGAACTCAGGGATGGGGCAGAGCCAAGACTGGGCTACCGATTTATCTCAGATATGGGGGGGGGGCGGCACGGAATAAAGGCAGCTCTGCCCCCCCCTCCTGTTTTGGAGGATCACTCTTTGCCTTGGCATTGCTGGATTCCTGCTCAGATCCCTGCAACCTAGGGAGCGGCCCCCGGGGCCCCCTCCCACGGCTTCAGCCTGGACCTTTGGCACCCGAGGCAGGCCTGGCCGAGCTGTGCCCTTCCCTCTCCTCCCCTCCGGCGGGTGTCATCCCAAAGCACGTTGATTCGCCCCCAGGTAAGAGTCGGCTGCCCCCTTAGAGAGGGGTCAAGGCGAGGCTTCCGTTGAGGAGAGCTGCCTTGTCTGGTAGACAGGATTTGGGTCTCTACTTATTCATTCATTCATTCATTCATTCATTCATTCGATTTATATAACTGCCTGTCTCAAACCAGTGACTCTGGGCGGCTAACAACAATAAAAACAGCCAACTTTTAAAACAGCACAAAAAATTAAATATAAATATAAATACAGCCAAGAGATCTTTCTCCTGGGGTTGGCGCAGCTCCTACATTTGTGTTCCCTCTGACCAGAAGTCCACCAATTCTCTGCAGCCAACGCCTTGATGTTCCCCATAGCCATGGCTTTGTCACTGTGGGGAGAGGCTGTGCTGGAATAAGAGCTCTGACTGACAGACTTGCTGGGGGGGCTGGAGACGAGGAAGCAGATCTCCTGGCAGGTGCCTCTGGGCCGTGGGGGGAGAGGGGGTCTTGCACCGCTTCTGAGGGTGGGAGGCTTTCCTTGACACCCCCATATCCCTCCCCCCAGCTAGTAAAATGTGGATTTCAAGGATTTTCAAGAGAGCGCTTGCATAATGCCTTACTCCCTTCAGCTTGACCAAACCCACTTCTGCATTGCACCATGTTTAAAAGCCCGAGTGGGCGGCTGCCCTTGGAAATTCCCCTTCTTATAAGCATGGGGTTTGCCCCCTCCAAGCCTGGTGCTCCTTGGGATTGTTAACCCAGCTGCCGGCCTTTGAGATCCGGCTGTCCTGATTAGTGAAGGCTTCCTGGGAGGTGGTGTGTAGCTGGGACCTTGTGGTGGTGAATGTTTCTTTGATGGAGGGGTTGGTTCCACCTGCCTTGAAGGAGATGGAGGTGCGCCCCCTCCTCAAGAACCCATCTCCAGACCCAACGGTTCCAGACGATTTTCACCCAGTCTCCAACCTTCCTTCTCTGGGTAAAGTTGTCAAGAAGGTGGTGACCTTGAAGCTTCAGAGGGCCCTGGAGGAAACAACTGATCCGGGCCCTTCCCAGCTGAGTTTCAGGCTTGGACATATTGGAGACGGCAGTGATCGCACTTGTTGATGACCTCTGTTGGAGTCGGGATGGATGTGGTGTGCTTGTCCTGGTTCCCTTTGATCTTTCAGCAGCTTTTGATGCTATCGATCATGGTATCCTTCCAGGATTTAGGGGTGGGGGGCACGGGCTGCAATGGTTCTTTCCCCTCCCTCTGACTTGTGGGGGGCCACAGAGGCTGACATTCTCGCCTTCCTGTTTAACGTCTACAGGAAGCCACTGGGCGGGGTCACCTGTCGACATGGGGTTAGTTATCACCAGGATGCTGATGACACCCAGTTGTATATCTGACCCCAGATGGACCAAGTGATGCTGTTCAGCTCTCGTCCCCCTGTCTGGAGACTGTTGGAGTCTGGATAAGGAGGAACAGCCTGAAATTCAGCCCTGACGTGACCAGTTCCTGCTTCCCCCGGTAGCATGGATTTTCTATCCTTAGTTCCGAAGTGAGCAGGCCTCTCCTGGACCGAACCGGTACACAGTTTGGGGATCATCTCAGACTTGCAGCTCCTGGTCACAGGGGGCCTTATCCAGATCCTCCTGGGCCACCGAGCGTGCCATTTCTTGGTCCGGGAGCCCACAGTCACTCGCACCTTACTCACCTCGCCTGTGGACTGCTGCAATACGCTCTACCTGGGGCTGCCCTTGAAGACCCCTTGGAAACGTCAGCTGGCCTAGAATGGGGTGGCATGGGCAGTTATGGGCGCACCCTGGTAAGCCCATGGAGCGCCTCTGCGCTGGTTACCAGTCAGCTTCAGGTGCTATTCAGGGTGCTGCTTGTTAGCTATCAAGCCGGCTTTCTGAGGTACCAGCTCTCCCCCAGATACGTCCAGTAAGATCTGCCGTCGTGGGCACGCCATGGGTCCCGTCTTCCCACCAGCATCATCTGATGGGATTTAAGTCTCTATGGCAGCGCCTGTCCTCTGGAATAGCATCCCCCCAGTTCGAGTTGGTGACCCTCCAGTCCTTTAGGCGAGCCCCGGGGACCTGGCTCTTTCCCCAGGCGCCCGGCGGGGGAAGGATGCGCCTTTCGAAGGAATTTCATTACTGCGCCGGGTGATTGTCCTGAGGCAGCTCCCTCCTTTTGCTTTCATTATCCTGGGTGTGTTTCTAACACACACACCAC
This sequence comes from Liasis olivaceus, assembly GCA_030867105.1. Lineage (NCBI taxonomy): Eukaryota > Metazoa > Chordata > Lepidosauria > Squamata > Pythonidae > Liasis > Liasis olivaceus. The sequence continues at coordinate 115,283,213 of CM061351.1, read as the reverse complement.
CCAGACAGATCGCTATGAGTTGGAGGGCCTGGAAACCCCAATTAAGAATTGCAGGCGCTCGTCCCGGAGATAGGGCCGAAGGGATGCAGGGTGCCGGAGCTGGGGGGCCCGGTGGACGGGCGGGAGTCGGGCGCAGGCACAAACCTGTCTGGCTCCCCGGCGTCGGAAGGACCCACCCAAGTGGAGGGACGGGTCTGCGGCTTCTTTTCCGAGGGGGCTATTAAAGGGGAATTTATTGGCCCAGAGACGCCCGGCCCCTGGTGCAAGACGTGGCTGCTGTAATTAAGCGGCGAGCACGTTGGGCACCGTGCCCGAGATTTAATTAATCGGCTCTGCCTCATGCAGGGCGCGGCTGCTTTCCTCTCTTCCGGGCTGGGGCGGAGGCGGGGGACTCTTCGGGGAGGTGTCCGGGGGTGCCGGGAAGGAGGGCCTGCCAGGTGGGACTCCTGCCCCCGTCATGGGAAGAAGGTGTGGGCCCCTCCCCTGGCCCTCGGCCCCTGGGCCCCCCTTGCTCTCTTCTTAAGGAGCCGGGGAAGCGCCCTGCCTGTCCAGGTTGGCAACTGGCGGCCCGCTTCTGCGGAGTCAGATGGTCACACATCTGGGACGGATTTAGGCAGGAATGAGCATTGGGCGACGGGTGTGGAGAGCAGGGCCGGGGGCACCTGGCGGAGAACTGGGGGAAAGGAGTCAGGGGAGGGAGCGCTGAATGGGGGACCGGAGAGAAAACCAGGACTAGGCCTCCCCGGTGCAGCCTCTCAAGGAGGGAGATTGTGTCGCCTGAACACTCTTCCACCCAAGGGTGGGGGAGGTTCCCATGCGCCCCCCCCCCCGTGCTGTTGAACGTTCCCCTCTTTTTGGCTTCCTTCCCATCTGCTTTTGCCCCGGGGGGCCATCGCAAGCCAAGGAGTCACCCTGTAATTACCCAGGATTCCCTGCTGCCACACTCCCTCCCCTTCAGGGTATCCCAGCATCCATTTACCCTGATGGGGAAAACCGGGAGTGGGGGGGAGTCTGGTTTTTAATTTCCTCCCTGCCCAGGCCTGTGATGGTGGGGGGGGGGCTTTAAGGGAAGGAGGGAGACCATGCAAGGGGGAACTCGGGAAGAACCCAGGCATTTGCTGCCCACCTGCTGGGCAGGCTGGCTGGGGAGGAGAGTGGTGATGGCACCGATAATGCCAGACCGGGGATCCGGTAGAGGCATGACACCTCCCCCAACTGCCCAGGAGAGCAGCCATTTTCAATTTTGCCAACCCCTTGGCTGCCTCATAGCGCGCCCTCTCTCAACAACCCCCCTGCGAGGTAGGCCTTTCGTTTCTATAGCTCTCCCACCCACTCCCCCAGCTAGGGGGCTTGAGGACAGATGGGCAGTCGAAGGAGCGCAGTGCCTTTGCTCTACCAGGAAACATGGCCTGGGCAGGAGGGGCGCAGCTCGAAGTCTTGGGGGGCTTTCCTCCCCTTTCCTAGAGCCTTACTGGGCCTGGGCGGGGCACCCAGGAGTCCCAGCTGCAGGCACCGCAACCAGGTGTGGGGGGAGCGCATTTGCTAGAAGACAAGGGGCTGTCGTTCCTTGGTGGGCTTGGCAAGACGAGGGTCTCGCGCCACCCTGCTGCCACCAGGGAGCGAAAGCCAGGGCCGGAGGGGCAGGAGAGGGAGAGTGAGGGGCTCTCGCTGGCAGGGAGGGAACTGTTTCCTGGCCCTGGGCGGTGGCGGCAGCAGCGGGGCAGCTGTTTGGGGAAGTGACGCCCGTCCGGCTTTTTATAAATATTCCACCACCTTTGACCCTTCGAGAGCCCGGCTGCGTTCCCAGGATCCTGGATGAGGAAGAGCCGCCAAGGCCGTGGCCGGGGGGCTGCCGGGGGGGCCTTGGGTGGGGATGTGCCCCGGATCCCAGGCCACCTGCCCAGGAGGCCTCGTTCCTGGAGCTCGGGCACTGGGGGCATCGCACGCAGGGAAGCGAGTGGCTACCTGGAGCCCGCTCCGATGAAGGAGGGGAGGGGAGGGGAGGGGAAGCCTGGCATGCAGACCCCCTACCCACCGGACTCCCACTTCCTTTCGGAGCAGCCAAGGTGGCACTTGGCTTCCGCTGTTTCTTCCGATTTAGGGGTGGGCTGGCAGTGTCAACTCTCGCTGGCCTGGCTCACAAATGGAAGCGCCCTGAGGATTCGCCAGAGCAGGGTGGCGGGTCGAAATCGAATCCGATCAACCCCGTAGGAGAAAGGCTGACTGAAAGGCCTCGATTTCAGCCAGGCTTTGAACTTCCTCGTCTGCATCGCCCTGAACAGGAAGGCGTTTTAATTCTCCATGTAAATGCCCCACAAGCAGATTTGCTGTAGCCTTCGTGGTTTCGCTGTGCAATCACACTGCCTTAGGGAATTTTGCAGGATTTTTTAATCTATTTAGCTGTCTAATTATTTTATTTATCACATTTTTATAGCCGCCCATCTCGCAAGAAGTGACTCTGGGCGGCGTACAACAATCTAGGATTGGGGGGGGGGGGGGGCGGACAGTCTCATAGACCGTTTCTGACTTGGTTTCTTGCCCCCTCCCCAAAGAGGTCTCTGCCAGCTCAGGTGTCCCATCTGCGTTCGACAAACAGGCCCGGTTTTGTAAGGCTGAACTACGGCCAGTCCCCCTTGGGGCAGATCCGGCCTCGTGCCTCAGTACATCGTGGGAACCCAGAAAGTGGGTGAATGCTGTAACGAGAGAAAGGGTCGTGTGAATGCAGTACAAATTGTATTGCAACTTGTCCTGGGAGTTTTGCAGATGAAGAGTTGAGGAATATAAATAGAATTGCGTAAAGTAAATATTCAGGATTTGCATGTATGTATAACGCTGTCTAACCTCAGAGAGGCCTCCATGACCTGGCAGTTCTACCAAGGAAAGCTTTATTCCCTGGTGATGCGTTCACTCATTTCTTGGGGAAGGGGCGAGGCAAGGGCCACAAGGCAGGGGTGCCAAGCGGGTGAGGGCAGAGGGGGGATCCTCTGCTTGGGCCAAGGTGGCAGTCTGCTTCTTTCCAAGTTCGAAGCATTTTTCTCTCTTTTCTGCCTTGCAAGACCGTGGTGATCTCAGTAGACCGTAATATGTTCACACAACCAGGGGTGTCTGCAGGGTACAGTCCAAAACCCCCTGACTTTTTTGACCACCCGCTCAAGTAACCTTTCAAATCTGGTTAGGCTTTTAAGAGGCACAATTTCACATTACGATTGAGCTTCCTTGTCTTGCTAAGGAAATTCCTATCTTTGGGTGAGGATCCCCTTGTCTTGGCATCCGCCTTTTCTACCCATGAAACCCTCCGTAGGTTTGCCCTCTGTCCTGGGTACCCAGGGCAGGGGCAGGGACTGCCAACACTGGGCAGATGGCACTCAGCCTTTCTTCTCTCCTTCTTTTAGAAAATCTCATGAACACCAAGTTCGAGACAGCCGACCTAAAATGGACAACTTACCCCACCGAGGATGGCCAGGTGAGGGGCAAAGGATCTTGGAAAGCAGACACCGGACTGTGTCTTTGGCTTCTCTCCCACGGGGGCTGGGAATGATGGAAATTGCAGTCCATTCTATCTGGGGGATGGTTGGGAAAAATTTGGCATTAAGGCAAGGATCGGCAGTTGAGGGATTTACACAACAACGCAGGTGCCCGAGAAATAAATAACCTCCCCAGATTGTGTGCGATTGCCAAATTTGGCAAGGCATGTTTTTTGAACCTCCCTCCACATTTTAAGAGAAATGGTGAGCATTTAGCCCGAGGGATGATTGCATTCTCACGTAAGGTTTTGCAAGAGATCACCACACAATTTAATGACATTTTTAATGAAGGTTCAGATGGGGGTGGGGACCATGGGCATCATTTAAGGGTGTGGCAGATACTCTTGTCTCTCCTCCTCCCCCCCCCCCCCCCCCCATCTTAGACAACTTAAACAGTCAACCCCAGCATCTACCAGTTCCATTTATTAAGAATAAATGTCAGCTCCGATCCGGACCGTTGGTTCTGAAAACTCTCCTGCTGTATCAGAAACAAGAAAGGTGCAGGGAGGTGAAGTTGGTGGTTATTCTCATCCCGGCAGGGAAGGGAAGACGGTAGATGGAAAAATCCCACTTTTCTGTGCTTTTAAAGGGGCAACCTTAGCAGCAAAGGCGCTTCTGAGGTTGCACAGAAAGCTGCTCCCTCCCTCACCGGTTTAGTCCCTTCCAAGCAGCTTTCGGGCAGAGCTGTTCAGAAATACAAAAGGGCTGCCTGGAACAAAGAATTCATACAGCCTGAGCACCACTACCGAATTCCAACTCAAATTGAATTATTCGCCCTGAAAAGAACCAGTCGAGGGAAAATGTTTTTGCCCAAGTGCTGGGAGGAAATCAGAGTTGAGTTGCGACCCTGGAGGCACCACGAGGCCCATCATCCTTAGCCAACACGGTCATTCAGGTGGGGGAGATCGGTTCTGGAGGTCCCTTCCCAGTTCCTGACCACCTGATTTCAAAACCTGTCACAGGAATTTATAAATGGGTTACCCGCCTCCCAGGATGGCCGTAACCGTGTCCTGGGCATTGCAGTCTTGGGGCAGGTTCTCTGGGGAAGAACCTGGACCCTTGTCCTGGACTTGAGCTGCTCCGGACTGGGAAGATAAGGCTTAGCCTCTGGAATTCCCTCTTTTCCCTGCCGGCGGCTCCTCCGGATCCCCCCGTCCTACTTTGCCGGTCGGGTCAAGCGATCCCTTTAAGGGCAAAACTCTTGGCTGGTTTGGGCCCACCCAGGGCGGTCGCGCATCTCTGAACCTCCAGGGCATCAGGGTGCCGTTTCCTGTGGCCCGGGGGCATTCCCCCCTGCCGAAAAGACCTAGAAATTAGGCATACCTCGTAGAAACGCAGGCTCCCTGGGCGGACTTGATGCTGGTGAGGGAATGGGTAAGGGGAGCGGGAGGGGGCCAGCCCAGCCCCCTCCTGCTTGTCTTCCCTGCACCTTGCCCTGCCTCCCTCGGTGGCCAGGGACGAAGAAGAGTCAAGCAGTAGGCCAAGGAAGGGGCCGGCCAGCGATCGTTCCTAAGGGCGGCCTGTCTCTGAAGACCAGGTCCTGGGACCAGGGCTGGGGGGCTGGTCTGGGAAGCATCCTGGCTCGGCGGCCTTCGGGGATCCGGCAGAGCCACCCGCCCGATTGTCCCGCTCAGCTTTCCCGCCGTCCAGCCCTGCTCCTTTTTGGGGGAAGCAGCTTCTCTGCTCGCTCACCCGATAGGCGCAGCGGGGCCATGGACTCGGCATGTCCCCGTTAACCCGCCCGGCCTCTGTCCTTGGCAGTGGGAGGAGCTGAGCGGGCTGGACGAGGAGCAGAACAGTGTGCGGACCTTCGAGGTGTGCGGCGTCCGCCAGCCCAACCAGAACAACTGGCTCCGGACCACCTTCGTTCCCCGCTCGGGCGCCACCTACATCTACGCCGAGCTGCGCTTCACCGTGGTGGAGTGCTTCTCCATCCCGCAGGTCACCCGCGCGTGCAAGGAAACGTTCAACGTCTTCTTCTACGAGGCCGACGCCGACCTGGCCTCGGCCACCTTCCCGCCCTGGATGGAGAACCCCTACGTCAAGGTGGACACGGTGGCGGCTGAGCATCTCACCCGGAAGCGGGCGGGCATGGAGGCCTCCGGGAAGGTGAACGTGAAGACCCTCCGCGTCGGACCGCTCTCCAAGGCCGGGTTCTACCTGGCCTTCCAGGACCAGGGCGCCTGCATGGCCTTGCTCTCCGTGCGGCTCTTCTACAAGAAGTGCCCGGCCGTCACCGTCAACTTCACGCTGTTCCAGGAAACGGTGCCCAAGGAGCTGGTCATGCCGGTCACCGGGCAGTGCGTGGCCAACGCCATCAAGACCAGCTCCCGCCCGCTCAGCATGTACTGCCGGGAGGACGGGCAGTGGGCCGACCAGGCCATCACGGACTGTACCTGCGCTGCGGGCTTCGAGCCCTCGGAGGAGAGCACCAAGTGCCGAGGTGCGGGTTTTGGTGGGGGGGGCAGGACGGTCGGGGGCGGCTGTCAGGCCCTTGCAGCGGGCGTGGCGCTGGCGCAGGAGGCATTAGTGCTCCCCCACGAGGAAAATGCCCTGAAGGTGAGATGGGGGTCTGCAGCGCCGAAGGACTAAGAGCCGCGACGCTGGATCAGACCAGGGCCTTGTTTCCAACAGCGGGCAGTCTACGTGCTTCTGGAACCCTGTAAGCGGGTGAATGAAGCGGGACGTGCCTTCTGCTTCTGTTCCCAATGGCTGGTGGTGGGAGGTAGACTGCCTCGGAGCACGCAGGTTCCACACAGCGACGATGATGACCACGTAGGGAGGGAAAAAGGCTTCGGTCCCCACTGGCTCCCTCCTGCCAGGTTGGGGGAGGCCTCCTGCTCCTTTCCTCGGCTGTTTGTGCTTCTCTGCCCATCTGCTGTTCGCACGTGGGGGGAGAGCATTCCTGGGCCCTGGTGGGAGGAGGGCAGGGCAGAGTGGGGAGAGAGGGGCCCAACCCTCCTCGGCCATCGGCGGGTCAGAGAAAGGCGTCCGGAAGCCAGGACGCCTCAAAGCTTCTCATGCAAGACCAAGACAAAATCTGCCCTTCCAGATCCTCCAGGAAGATGTCCTGAGTTCAGGGGGCGTAGAACGGGGGACACAGCAGTCCAAGGGGGGGAGGGGGGAGAAGAGCAAAGGAGAACAGGGAGGTGTGATGCCCCCCCAAGTGACCTGCTTCCCAAGGTCCCCATCTGCAGACCACCGTGACACTGCTGGTCTTCCAGGAAGGCCCGTGGGCCCCCCCACCTCCCCTCCCCTCCCCTGCCCACCGTGCAGCTGTTTTCTCTCTCTCCAGCGCCCTCGCCTCTCCTGGACCGGCGGGGCAGGGTGGGGGTCTTTAGCTCCTGCCGGTGGGAGGGCTGGGAGCCCCAGGAATGCCAAATATCTGGAGGTCAAGGGTAGCCAGCCAGCCAGCAGGGGGGGCGGGGGGAGGAGAGCCTGGAGCAGGTTGCTGCTGGGAGAGGCACTTGGAGCCCCCAGCGAGCAGAGAGGGGAGGGGTCTCGGGTGGAGCGGCTGCTTTGTTTGCCCTCCTGTGGCTGCGCTCTCCCGGGGCTGGGACGTGCATCCGCTCCCCCAGATGCCCCCTCCCTGCCCGAAGAGCCTAGCTTAGCAGGGTCTTGGGGGGGTCCAAAGGTCTCAGAGAGAGAGAGAGAGGCAATGGGGCGACTCTAGAAGAAGCCGCCATCCTCCAGCATCCTGGCTCTGGGACCCACCCCACCGGGGGAAAGGGGGCCTGGGAGGCTGGGAAGGGCTTAGCTAGGCACGGGGGACGTCTTTGGGCAGGCTTCCAGGGGTGCCCTTAGTGGGTGCAACCAGGGGCCTCCCTGGGGAATCGGGAGCTTGAAAGGGTGAGGCACCTTGGGTGCCCTTTTACCCTTCGCATCTCAAAAAGGAGCCGGCATTTCTGCCGCCACCAGTTCGGGGGCTGTGGGAAGGGCGCTGGTGGGGTGCGGAGCGGGCACCCTTTGGCCCTCCCACCGGGAGGGGAGGCTGACGTCCCCTTCCGCTCTTCCGCAGCCTGCCCCGTTGGGATGTTCAAGGCCGTCCAAGGGGAGGGGGGCTGCCAGCCCTGCCCCTCCTTCAGCACGTCTGCCTCCCCGGGGTCCAGCGAATGTTCCTGCCGCATCGGGTTCTACCGGACGGCGAAGGAGCCGGTGACCAAGCAGTGCTCCAGTGAGTGGCCGCGGGCCAGGAAAGCGAGGGCTGGGGGGCGTTTGGGGGGTAGGCAAAGGCTTCCCGGGCCTGACCCCGCTCTCTCTCCTCTGCTCAGCCACACCTTCTGCCCCACGCAGCATCGTGGCGAAAATCAACGGCTCGGTGGCCGTCCTGGAGTGGAGCGAACCGCTGGAAAACGGTGGCCGGGATGACGTCTCGTACCACGTCGGCTGCAGCGAGTGCCCCGAACGGCAGAGCTGCCGCGAGTGCGCCCGCCTGGCCTACGCCCCCCGATCGCGGGGGCTGGCGGACCGCACGGTCACCGTGGAGGGCCTCCAGCCGTACATCACCTACTCCTTCCAGATCCAGGCGGTCAACGGCGTCTCCGACCTGAGTCAGAACCCGCCCCAGTCGGAATCCATCAACATCACCACCAACAAAGACGGTAGGGCATTGCCCCCGTACCCGCAGCGCGCCCAGAAAGGCTTGCTCCAAGCTGGGCCTCGGCAGAGGTGGCCTAACGCCCCTCCATCCACCCCAGGAGCATCCAAGCCCGGAAGGGTTGTTCCAGACCGAGCCACCTGAAAGGACCGTCTGCTAAAGAGGGGTGACAAGGAAAAACCTGTGCCAGGGCTTCATGTTGATCTAGGGCAATGTTTCTCAACCTCGGCAGCTTTAAGCTGTGCGGACTTCAATTCCCAGAATTCCCCAGCCAGCCATGCTGGCTGGGGAATTCTGGGAGTTGAAGTCCGCACAGCTTAAAGCTGCCGAGGTTGAGAAACTCTGATCTAGATCCAGTTTGCTTAAATAAATCACAAGAAGGGGCCTTCAACTATCATACCATATCAGACCATATTCATCGTCTAAATAAATCTCATTCTGTTGAGCGCAATATGCCGCAAGCGACATCGTGGTTTGCCAACCAGAGGCACGGGGGTCACCCACCACTTCAAACCGAAACCGCGCAGTGGTTGTTTAGGATGAGCAAAGCCAGGCGCCGTCCACAAGAACCTGTTTTACAGGGGGCAGGACGTCATTTTCTTCTTCAAGAGCGGCCCTATATCCAGCCTCTTTCTCTTTCTAACATTGTTAATTAATATTAGCACGGGGAAACCTTATTGGGGGGATCTGGGTGGCCAGGCGTGTGACCCGGAGGAGTCTGTTGGGTGAGGCTATGACCTCTGGGCTGCGGGCACCGGGGCCAACACAGGATGGCGGCCAAGAGTTAGGGGTTTCTGCCCCTCTCTGCTGCCATCTAGTGGCCGGGGCGATTCTTGCAGCCCAGATCCGATTGCCCTAAGCTCACAGGTCCTTTTCTCTCGCCAGTCCCCCAGCCCGTTTCTGAGATCGAGCAAACCTCAGTCAGTCCCAGCGGGGTAACCTTGGCCTGGCCGTTCATCCAGCCACCCACAGGGAGCATCTTGGATTATGAAGTCAAGTATTACGAGAAGGTAAGCTAGGCGAGGCGAGGGCTCCCGGGTCTGGTCTGTGCGCCTCCAGGCGACGGCGCGTGAGCGGCAAGGCACCCCAAAACCCTCTCTTGCCGTCTAACGGCGCTCTGGATTTGGGGGAAGCGTTGGGTCTTTGGAAGAGGTATAAGGTGGCCGTTCGCTCCCATTTGCTTTAGCCTTATGACTTCGAGTCGATTCGGTGCCTGTTGACCGAAATCTGCAAATATTTGCCCATGAAAACGTAGACTTGCATTTTTTTCCTCTTCACTCGAGAATTCAGGGAATCGGGCTGTTCAGGGGATTGCCTCCCTTTCAAGTTGAGCAGTAAATCCCCAGCCAATTTTTTTGTAGATGAACCCCCCCGGGCTCTCACGCTTCTTGGAAGCCAGATCTGCCCTTCTCCTCCGCGCAGGAAGACAGATGCTCTTCTGAGGACGCAGTTCCCACCTGCAGCTGGATAAGCCCTTGCTTTATTTTATTTTTTTTCCAGAGTTGAAATCTGCTGACAGATTAATTGGTCAGTCAGACTGCTTTAAAGTTGATCTGTCTGATGATTGATCTTTTGTAATCCACTCCAAAAACCCGTTTGGGGCTGAAGAGTGGGATAAAAGCATGTTTTAAAAGAACCATTCTTCCAACACGTAATCTTAAAAATGCATCCGTTAAGCACGGTGTCGCTCGATAGCTCTCTTTTCCAAGATGGGAAGGGAGGCTGGATCCTACTCCCCATAATCCTCAGCCAGGTGACTGAGGATCCCGATACTTGTAATCCATTCCAGCGACAAGTCTCTAAGTTGAGCAAGGCTGCCTTGGAAGATTAAAGAGGGACCAGCAGCCTCACCCCAACCCCAAACCATTTTGCTGTTGGGTGAAGCCAAGGAGGAGTAGCATGTGAGGGCAAGGAGTCATGTTAAGTCGAAGCTTTTTATCGGGATTCAGTTCGACTTCGGGTTTTTCTTTGCCTTGAAAGCGACGTTGTCCTTTCTGCAGTCGAACACTCAGGGATGGCGAAGGGAAAAGTGGGAATGGATTAGGAGTTAATTAACCTTGTTGGAAAGGGAACAGCTAGGAAGTCAGTCGGGCGACGGATGCCGCCGGGCAAGGTTCAGTCCCACGGATGACTCTGCAGCGTTGTGCTGTCTGACGGAGCGCCTGGTCCTGCAGCCCCAGAGCGCATCTGACGTCCGGCCTGACTTAGGAACAAGGAGCTTTTGTGCACAAGTGGAGGAGAGTTTTCTGTAAGGGTCCCCGCCTGCTTCGCAGCTAGCCTTTGCACAGACTCTTCCACTTGGGTTTTGGAGACTGATGTTGCCACGCTGCTGGAGGTGGGATGGACGAAAAGCACTGCCCGGATGTGCATGTCCTTTGAGAAAAGGAAACCTGGGAATACGGGCTCCCACGGGGGTTTCTCCAGGGACTGTGGAAGACTGAATGAGGGTGGGTCTCTCCTCCCTTAGGGCGTCGGTGGGCCCATGTTTGTGAAGACTTCCGAGAACCGGGTGACTCTGTCTGGGCTGCGTCAAGGAGCTGTGTACATCGTTCAAGTCCGTGCCCGTTCGGAGGCAGGTTACGGAGGCTTTGGGCCGGAAAGGGCCTTCCAGACTCAAGGAGATGGTAAGACGCCCTCGCCGCAAACGTCGCGCCAGGCGTGGTTGGCGTGGTCTTCCTCTGCTGACGCTTTGCGCCACGCTCCGTTCTCCTGGGCAGGAGATGAAGCCTGGAACAGTTCTGGCTTTTGAGATAATCTATTCTGGAGGGCAGGATTTCCGCCCAGCCAAAAGAGAACGTGTTCTGGGGGCGGTAGCGTAATTTAAGCCCAAATAAAAGGTCCACAAATAGAACTCTAGATGTTCTTCTAAAGCTGTCCTTAAGTTGCAAAGGCACAAAACGCACTTCAAAATTGGTTTGCTTCTCCCATGACTTTTTCTGGCAAAGAAGCTGGAGGTTGTGAAGTGAAAAAAAATCAGCGAGGACCAGATTGCTCATTCCAGACCCACCAAAATCCTTGAACGTTGCAAAAGGTCTGCCATAGGATAACCCATGGAGACTTAATAAGTTTGCAACAAAGCCCTTCTAAAATGACAAAAAAAGGAAAAAGAGCAGGGGTTTTCCGCCACCACGTTTTCGGGGGTCCTTGTCCACCCCTTATTTTGCCCGTCCTAAGCCTCAGTCCAGGTCAAGTCCAGTCCCTCCCCATAATTCCTTGCTGCTTTTGACCACTCCGGCCCTCCCTTTCTCCCCCCTCCCGGCAGATTCAGGGAGCAACGCGGAGAAGCTGGCCCTCATTGTCGGCACGGCGGCCTTAGGGACCCTCCTGCTCTTGGCTGTGGTGATCGTGGCCGTAGTCTGCCTACGGTGAGGCGCCGCTTCCCAAACCGGAGGGGTGGGAGGGGCCAGGAGATGTGGGAGGGGCCTAGCCGCTTAGCCAGGACTAGGGAAACAGTGGGAGAGACGTGGCCGGGCTCCTGGGCGTTCTGGGCGTGGAGTCTGAGGTGGTCTGCAAGACAGCAGGGAGGAGGAAGAAGGGGAGCTTGTGCGATGAAGGAATCAGGACTGGCTAACGGGATGCTCAGAGAGGTGAGGCACGGGGATGTGGCTGTGGGAGGCGCTAATGGGAGTGGGAGGGGGCAGGTAGGGAGTGGGCGGGGCTGCCGGCAAGCCAGTTGCCTTTGACATCACCTTTTTACCTTCTCCGGCAGACGCCAGGGTTCCTCTGGGTCGCGAGAGCAAGAATATTCGGACAAGCCTGGACAATACTTGATTGGACACGGTGAGTGCGGGAAGAGCTGCGCAGTGGGGGTCTCCAAGGGAGTTGCCTCTGGAAATGTGGGAGGGGGCCGGAGGGGAGTTCATGGGGCACCTCGCCCTCCCCAAAGCCCCGTCAGGCTGGTGAGTTAGGATTTGTTGGGGTGATCCCCGTTAACTGCTGCACTGCCCCATCTCCGCACAGGCACCAAGGTCTACATTGACCCCTTCACCTACGAAGACCCCAACGAGGCCGTGCGAGAATTTGCAAAAGAGATCGATGTCTCGTACGTGAAAATTGAGGAGGTCATTGGCGCAGGTAAGAATCTGGACCAAAACGTTTTCAAGAAGGACTTGTTCACGCTCAAGTTCATTCTCTCTAAAAAAAAGGAAATATTGTTTTACACAATGCGTAATTCAGTGTTGCCTGGAGCTGGCTCCCAGCTTGGCTGGACCTATTAATGAAAGTCCTGGGATTGCTGGCTCTTAGCCTTGCTGGGAGAGGAGTGGGCTTCCCTGGGCAGCTGGTGGGCCACCGGGAGAACAGACTGCTGGCTGAGATGGGCCAGGGGTCCGATCCGGCAGGGCACGGCTTACGTTCTTATGTCCCCCCTTAACATTGACAGGACGGTGATTAACAAAATGTAGCATCCCAAAGAATAAAGCAATAAACAGCAGCGAGAATTGCAATAACCGATCAAAGGACCCAACAGATCATCTGGAAGGTGCCATCTCGGCAAGGGAGATGGGGAAGGAGGCAGGCTGCCCACCAGAAGAAGTGGCCCCTGCTCCTCAGTTCATCTGGGATGAGCAGCTCCGGTTCCTCTGGCCGGGGAGGAGAAGCCCCCTCCTGCAAAACCATGCTCAAAAGCGTGGAGTGGCGACGGTCGCCCTCTTGACGGGCTGCGCTGGCAGGGGCCTTATTGACTTATCCCTCTTACATCCCACCTTTTCTTTGGCGACTCCAGGGGTCACTCTTCATTTGATCCACACAACCATGCCCCTGTGGGGTAGGCTGGGCTGAGAGGCAGGGCTGGCCCAAAGTCACCCCGAGTTCCCATGGCCGAGCGTGGACCCGTCCTGCGTTGAGCCCGCGTTTCAGCTGGCCGCCATGGCCACTTTCACTAACTCGGCCTTTGCCAACCGGGTTGGCATCCGGATGTCTGGAATTTCCAGCCAGCTGGAGGGCCCCACATTGGCAAAGGCTGCCCTGGATGGGAGGGACCCTGCCCTGGCACCCTGTTTCACTCCCCCGTAGAAAGACCCTGCAGTGCGGAGTTCGTCAATTCACTGTTTTAAACACATTCATACGCTGAGATTATTATCGGTCTCAAAGTGGGTGGCAATCAATTGAAATGCAAATTCCAGCAATGGATTAATGCAATATAAAAGGAGCTAGTCAATTTAAAAAGGGAAAGGAAAAAGAAGAGAATCCAAGCTCAAACTGTATATAGCAGTGTTTCTCAACCTTGGCCCCTTTAAGATGAGTGGACTTCAACTCCCAGAATTGCTGGCTGGGGAATTCTGGGAGTTGAAGTCCACTCATCTTAAAGGGGCCAAGGTTGAGAAACACTGTAGTATTTCAACAGAGGGTGAGGGTCATCCTCCAGGTGACAATGGGAAGTTGCATCTACTCCGTTGTTTGGGGCACTGCTGGTCTCTTCATACTCTGAGGATCTACTTAGGTGAACAGTTTTTACAAGTACCTAAAAGATGCGATTGGAAGAATCTGACCAAGTTCAGGAGGACAGAGGAGAGGCCCTCCCTGCCACGAGCCTTCAAGACGAGACCTTGCACTTCCTGGGGCTCTCGAATTAATGTCCAATTATTAACTTGAAACGGTCCCCTCTCCTTACAGCAGCCTTCTCCCTCTCTGCTTGACATCCCACTCCCACAGGTGAATTCGGAGAGGTCTGCCGTGGCCTTCTGAAGGTCCCAGGGAAGAAGGAGATCTACGTGGCCATCAAGACCCTGAAAGGGGGGTACACGGAGAAGCAACGCCGCGAATTCCTCAGCGAGGCCAGCATCATGGGCCAGTTTGAGCACCCCAACATCATCCGCCTCGACGGTGTCATCACTAACAGCGTTCCCGTCATGATCATCACCGAGTTCATGGAGAACGGGGCCCTCGACTCCTTCCTGCGGGTGAGGGGACAGGAGCCGCCATCCTGAAGGACAGGAAATCACTTTGGTGAAACTTATTAATCCATAACTCCATAAAGCATCATCCCTCCCTGATATATGGAGGTTATAGTATACCAGTTTGGTGTTGTGGTTAAAGGCACCGGGCCAGAAACTGGAGACAGTGGGTTGCACAAGGCCAGCAGGGCGACTTTGGGCCAGTCCCTCCTTGCAGCCCGAGGAAGGAGGCAAAAGGCTTCCGGAAATTCTGCCAGGAAGCCCAGCCTGACTCCAAGGCACCAAATTAAAAAAAACCCACCTTTAATCCCTAGCCAAGATTGGAGGGGTATGAATTTGGGGAGGGTTATCCTAGCAACACATCTAATTTAAACTTTCCAGCAGCTTAAACTTCTGAAAAGTGCATACATCCGATGAAACTGAGCATTCCTACCTGAGATTGGCCCCACAGCATTTCCTTCTGTGGTCTCCCTCCTTCTTCAGGTTCCCCTCTTCGTTCCTCAAATGGTGGGGAGTACAAGTGATACCCCCTTACTTTTTGCTATGGAAAGGGGGGTGTTGTGCATTGACTTAAGCTGGGGGGAACCTCTTGGATCTCGGAGGGCTCCTTCTAGGCTTCGCTCCCCAAGAAGGCCCGCCTGGCGCCTGCAGGGAGATTGTGTTCAGAGCCAGGCTAAGAAGAGCTGAATTAATTCTGCACCCTTTGCAGTCCCGCATCTCGTTCACCACACGGACAACCTGGTGTCCTGCGAAAAGCCCGCAGACATTTGTTTTGCATCCGTACCGGCCCATCCCAGTCAGGGGGTCTCCAGTCCCTGGCCCAACTCCTGAGCGGTCTTTGTTGCCTTCCTGCAGTTGAACGACGGCCAGTTCACACCTATCCAGCTGGTGGGAATGTTGCGGGGCATTGCGTCTGGCATGCGCTATCTCTCCGACATGAGTTACGTGCACCGAGATTTAGCAGCCCGTAACATCCTGGTCAACAGTAACCTGGTCTGCAAAGTTTCTGACTTTGGGCTCTCCCGCTTCCTGGAGGAGAATTCTTCTGACCCCACTTACACCAGCTCGTTGGTACGTCCAACTCTTCCTCCTTTCACTCCCAAAACACAGGCTGTGCCTCCTCCCCGCCTCCAGGGGTATTGATCCAAGTCTGCTCAGACCCCCAAGATCTCAGCTGGGGTGGAGAATGGGTCGGGTGGTCCCAGGATGCTCTGCCAGCAGGGGGATCAGGCAGGGAGAGGGGCTCCCTGGGGGCCTGGGTGGTGAGAGCGTAGGGAAGGCAGAATGCAATGCCCCGGCCCCATTCTGGGAAGGCCACGCTCCCCCCGCAGGCCTACCTGGTGGGTTGTTGCATCTCCTTTTAAGGCCCTCCCCTCCCCCTGGACAAGGAGGGGGCGCTCAGCGTCCAGCAAGGCCGAGGGTAGATCCCGGTTTCGCAGAGGGTGGCTCTGCAGAAGAGGGGTGCCTGGTCTCTCTCCCCATTGCGGGGGGCTGGGCTAATGACCCTCAGCCTCCCGTCCACCTCCCCGGTTCTCTGATCCCTCCTCAGGGTGGGAAGATCCCAATCCGCTGGACGGCCCCCGAAGCCATCGCCTTTCGCAAGTTCACGTCAGCCAGCGACGTGTGGAGTTACGGCATCGTGATGTGGGAAGTCATGTCGTTCGGGGAGAGGCCCTACTGGGACATGTCCAACCAGGACGTGAGTGGCCCTGCCAGGGATGGCCGTGTGTGTGTGGGGGTGTCTGGGGCCCCCAGGTACAGCTTCTCCCGTTTCCCATCTCCCCCAGCTTTGCTCTGGGCTGATCTGGGGGCTGGCCGCAGAGAGGGGCTGGGAAGCCGCCTCTTGCTCAGCCCGGCCCCTGCCCCGTCTCTGGCCTTGATGTCCCAGCCCCCTCTGGTTAGGGCCCGACAGGGACCCTTCGCTGAGCTTTAACCCAGCTTTTCAGGGCTGGGTTACAATCACAAACGGATCCTGTTCCTGGTTCACACAACCTGCTGTGCTAAGTCACTGGGTTGTTTCGCTGACCCACAGAATTCCTTGTGTTCAGTGTCTGTGGGTGACTTTGAGGGCACCAGGGCCAAGCACAGAGAAGCTGGCCTCCTTTGGGGAGGTTTCTTCCCCCTTCCCAGTCACTTGGTGGTCTCCCATCCAAGAACTAATCCGCTCCGAGTCTCCTTGGGGTTTTGCTGAGACCGGCCAGGGTCCTCTGGCTGCGAAGGGCGTGGCGGGGCAAGGAAAAAAACACAGCAAGAGCCAGCTACACACCCACTTAAGCTTGTGTTTCATTTGCACGATCTGTGCGACACAGTCTGTGTCACGTTCACAACGTATCTCTGGTCTCGAGTTTCTGTCCTGCTTTATTCTACTCCGGCATCTGAAAAAGGAGGACGAAATCGTTCCCATCGTTCAAGCCCGGGCCCGAAGCTGGCATTCTTTTCCAGCCTGCCACGTTATGAGGGCCCTGCTCCACATTCTCCGCTGCCCGGGTCTGATTTTCCCACAGACCCCAATCCCCCAACTTACGGAGGATGTACCTTGCCTGCCCTCCTTCCTCGTCAGCCCCAGCACTTCTCCTCTGGTGCTTCCCTCCTTCCCAGGTGATCAACGCCATTGAGCAGGACTACCGGCTGCCGCCCCCCACGGACTGCCCCACGTCTCTGCACCAGCTGATGCTGGACTGCTGGCAGGGGGACCGCAACGCCCGGCCTCGCTTCGCCCAGATCGTCAACTCCCTGGACAAGCTGATCCGGAACCCAGCAAGCCTCAAGATCGTCTCGCGGGGAAACGGAGGGTGAGCGGGAGGCCTGCCGAAGCCCCCGGCCCCTGGGTTGCGCAAGCAGGAACCGCTTGTGGTGGCGGGCAGGGTTCAAAGCTGGCATAGCCCTCGCCATGCCCGTGGGGGGGCTCAGCTTCTTCTGGGCCCTGGGAAAAGCTGAGTTGGCGGGAGGAAGGGTTAAGGTCCTCCCATTCTCTGTGGGGTTATGGATTTACCCCCGGCGAGGTCTCCTCCTCCTCGTTGTGGTGTAGCTCCCTGGAAAAAGGATTGTGTGAGTCATGAGGGGCTGGAAGGACTCTGCTCCAGATGGCCATTGCAGGCTTTGGAGCAGCCCACGGGGATGACCCAGTTGCACCGTGATATCACACGTGTGATATCACACAAACACGCCCACAGGGATGCTGGGGGCTCCTGGACAGAGTCGCAGAGGGCTCAGTTCGCCCAGCAATTGTCTCAGCAGGATGACTTTAAGGCAGGATCCCCAAACTTTGTCATATCACAGCCCCCTAAGATGGCAAATGGATGTACGCAGTCCTCTCATTAATGAAGCTAAAAGGTTTTTAGCTGGGCAAGGGTCCGTGCAGAGCAAGAGAGAAATACAGGCGGTCCCCGGGTTAAGAACGCCCAGTTTAAGGACGACCCCTTGTGTCATGGGGGAGAGACGGAGGAAGAAGAGGGGCTCCCATCGTGCAGAAGGGGGGAACGGGTGGGGCCATCCCAGCCCCCCCACCCCAGGGCCCTCCAGATGTTTGGACCACCAACCCCAGTTCCCAGTCCCAGGACTGCTGCGTGGGGGGGTCCCCTATGGGAGAGCCCACCGCCCCCCTCACGAGCCTGACAGGCTGCCGGTCTCCTCCTGCCAGGCCATCCCACCCGCTCCTGGACCAGCGCCTGCCCCACTACTCCTCCTTCGGGTCCGTCAGCGACTGGCTGCGTGCCATCAAGATGGGCCGCTACGAAGAGAGCTTTGCCAGCGCCGGGTTCACCTCCTTCGAGCTGGTCAGCCAACTCTCCTCCGAGTGAGTGGAGGGCGGGCGGGGGGAGAGGAGGGGGAGGAAGGGGAGGAAGGGCACGCCTAACCTCTCTTCCCTCCTCTGCTTCCCTCTGCAGAGACCTGCTCCGCATCGGAGTGACTCTGGCCGGGCACCAGAAGAAGATCTTGTCCAGTGTGCAAAGCATGCGTGTCCAGGGCAAGGCAGGCTCGTCTGCGGGGGCCAAAGTGGGACAGTACTGACCGACGGCTTGGCCGGAGAAGCACGGACTTTGCCCATCTCTACCTTTTAACCCCTTTTGGGGGGGCGGCAAAGAGCGATGGGTTGGGGAAGGCGTCTCCTTTTGACTGACCACATTGGCGCCCATCTCCCCCACTCCTCTCGCTTCTCCCCATGTATTTCCCCCTTCCCCAATTTTTGGAAGGATTCCCAAGAAGATTTAAGTCCCAGACTGTCGCAAGGACCTCCTTGGAAAGTTTCGTTCCAAGTCTGCTTCTCAAAGGGCACCTTCGCAGCGGCAGAAGTCGGATCCTCGGGGTGCCACCCGGGATGGAGGCCATGAGGGCCGGCCAGGGGGCTGTGAATTGGGCCCCTCCCTTGGCCAAACTCCCAAGGCATTTGCGCCTCGGAGGGATGAAATGCCAAAGACAGACTCTCCCGGGCCGGATGCCCCCAGCAGTTGGGACCAGCTGCTCCGCGTGCAGGAGACATCGTGATGGCTTCTTTGGGGGCCCTGAGGTGGGGAGGGAGGGAGGGAAAGCCCCCTCTGGGGCTGTTCAGTGCCTGTTGGAGAGCTCAGGCAGGCTAACACGCACCCCCGGCCTCATTTGTCATCCCTCCTTTCCAGGGGGAGGAGAAGCCCCCTTCTCTGCCGACTTCTAGGAACGGGAGCTGAGACTCGAACCCAGGGCTCTTCTGCACGAGGAGGAGACACGGCTGGATGATCTGTCCTGGCAGGTGGCGGCCCCCGGCTCTCCGTGGCCAAGAAGCCAAAGAACCAGGGATGCTGGCCTGGGGTGGGCCGCGGAGATGCTGCCCACGCAGAAGGGGCTCCTGCCAAGCGGGGAAAGATGGAAGCGAGACCCCAGTGTGGGGAGGGGCGGCTGAACTCCTGCCCGGTGAGCCGAAAGCCCTGGTGGGAAACCCGTGATGGGACTGGCGAAGCAGCCCCCGCCAGGCTCCGACCTCTGTGACAATCAGGCCATGGCGGTGGCGCCACAGGAGGGAGAAGAGGAATCGGGGGGCTCCCAGTGGCCCCTCGAGACCCCAAGGAGAATGCCCAGGATCTCCAGGTCCCGGCTGTGACATCGCCGCAGGGTTAGGGCCAAAGCTGGGCTGCTCCCTGGGATCTCACGGCGCCATAGCCAAGCCTTCAGGGCATCGGCGGCACGGGCACTGACCAACGATGCCGCGGGAACGATCCTGTGACACCGGAGCTGAGGGTGCAGCTTTCGCAACGATTATTAGCCTTCATATTGAAGGTTAATGTTGCTTTTTATTAAAAAACAGTGTATCTCATAAGCCAAAATTGGGGGGGGGGGGGGTGCCGAGGGGTGGGCTGGGGCCGGTTGATGGCCGGTGGAAGATTTGGGTGCTAAATTTCAGGTGCCCCCCTCCCTTTGCCAAACGAGGGGTAGAAAAGTACCGCCACCATTGCACGAGGTGGCCGATCCGCTCGAGAAACGTTCCTGCCTGGAATTGCAAATGGTCCAGCTTGAAATCCCAATACCTGGGTGGGATTTGGGGGGAGGGGATGGTAACCAAGTTCTCTTCAGCTCTGGCTGCAGTGCGAGAAGCCCCAGGACATCTGGGGGGGGGGGGTTCTCAAAGCTCAAGGAGGTGGTGCAATGGCGCAATCGAAGCCCCCCCCCACATCTCTCGTTGACCAACGATGGTATCAATGCAATGGGGGGCAGAGCAGAGAAAAAGATGTGGGAGGGTGGGGGTTTTGAAAGCCGCTCCCCCAGGGAAAAATGCTAATTTAATTCTTTTTTAATTATCCTCTTTTTTGTTTAATAAACAGAACCTGCCTTTTTTTTTTTTAAAGGAGATTAGACTCTGGCTTACGCTGGGAAAGTGGGGCTGAGAATTGGAGAACGAGAGAAATATTGGGAGCAAGTCATGGGGACAAAATGGCTGCCCCCATGGGGTGTATCTTAACATGGCTGCCGCTGCCCGTTTGGCACCGTTGCTGCCATTCTCCTCCCAGGCCCCGTCTGGGGCTCAAGATGCTCCTGGCCGTGCCGTCTGCGCTCGGCCTCCTTTCTGGGCGTCTGGGCACGGCTACCCACCATTCCTATTTTCCAAAGGGCGTCCTTGGCCATCAAGATGATATGAGGGGCTTGCACTTTGCCACGTGACATGCCAGCTTCCCAAGCACCCCTCTCCGTTTTCTAATTTTAAAGAGTCCGAAAAACGCTTACAACATAGCCGGGCCAGACAGCAGGATGCCACGGGTGCCTGCACGGGCAAAGAGGGAGCCAGAGAAGGCTGTTAATGTAGTCGTGCCTACTTCCCTGCACCCACATGCAGGGCCACCCACCGACACTTTTTTCGTCTGCCATCCCCACCCCATCAGCCTCTAAAATCTACCTACAAAACAAGAAACACGTCTGCCCACCAAGCAGGTTCAGAGAACTAAAGCAAGCGAGATGTCCTGTGAGCCATGAAGCGCTCTTGGGGTCTAGCCAAGCTGAGGGGAAGAGGGATCCGGCTGGGAGGGATGGGTGTGGTGGTCCAACCTGCAGGGGGCCCAGATTGAGCAAGGCTGACCCAGCTGAGACAAATCCCACATTTCGAGAGGGGGATGCGGGAATAAAACGAGGAGAAAGAACTCTTCTTCGGACTCTTGTTGCTGGAAACTCGGGTGGGTAAAAACCTGATCCAGCTCAGACTCCCCCCCAAGGTTTTAACACAGATTTGGCAAACACGGAGTAAATTTTGCAGAAGAAAGCACTGGAGGGGGACAGCTGACTCTCCTTCCCCCGAAATGGGAAAGTGGGCTAGATGGAGGGGCTTCAGTCCATCCATCTGCAATCCTGCAGTCCATCCATCATGCCTGGAAAGGAAGCTGGGGGATTCTTGGATGGACCAGGAAGAGGGGGGAAGGTGTGGGGCACACCCCTGTGCAGCCCGGGCAGAGCAGAATGTGCCAAGGGAAGCTGCTGGGCAGAGCCCCTTCGAAGGATCCTGTGCAAGGAAGGGAAGCTGGAGATCAGATGGGAGGGGTGGGGGTCTTATCTAGAGCCACTGGTGGGCTACTTGCTTCTATTCTTCCCGCCCCCCTTCCTGCGCTAAAGAGCCAGCAGTTCTCGTGCCAAGCCCCCCTGGCTAATTTTCCCAACTTTAGTGCTGCAATGCCCAGAATTCCTAGTAGCTGGCAAGGGAATCCTGGGAGTTCCAGTCTCAAAATATCCGGGAGCCGCAGGTGGGGGAAGACCGAACCAAGGGAGGGTGGCGGCGTGAGAGTCACCCGAGCAGGAGAAAAGGAGGCCTGAAACGTGGTACAATAGAAAGCTGAAAACTCGGCCCAGTTTGAGTTTTCTCCTCGGCCGCGATGACTAGATCTCCTGACTGGTGGGCTGATGCCCTTGGCTGAACTGCAGGAGATCCCTTTTCCTAGGCGTCGGGAGATTCATGCTTTAAAAGCTTTCCTCCGTTTACCGCAAAAAGGGATGGCCCCCAGCCCCATATGCCTGGCAGGGTAGGGAAAAAAGCAGGAAGAGCCCCATTCACAAAACCCTCGGGGATTATCCAAGGCAGTGTTTTTCAACCTTGGCAACTTTTTAAGATGGGTGGACTTCAACTCCCAGAATTCCCCAGCCAGCACAGCTCCACCCATCTTAAAGTTGCCAAGGTTGAAAAACACTGATGTAAGGCCCACATGAAAATTCGCAGGGAACAGCGGCACCCTGTGGACCAACCATGACATAACATGGGCACACGGCTCCTGGGAACCTGTGAGATCCAGGACGGGACCCCATCCTGGGCTTCTCTAAAAAGAACACCCCCCAACCCCAAAGCCTGGGCCAGCTGAGTGAAGGGAATGCCAGGGATGCCCGCTTTCAACACTTTCTCTTTTACTTTTCCTCCCGCCGGGCTAATGCATCACCTCCCGCCCTCACTCATTTAGCCGTGGCTTGTTGAGCCAGCCGCGGCTGGCCGGGCTCCCCGGTCACGCTAAGCCATGCACTATGGGTTGCGAGCGGCACGTGGAGCTTTGCGCGACGGCGCGAGCCGCTGAATGTGTGATACCCACGGTTTTATTTCACCAGGCAGCCCTTGCAGCCGCAAGGAGGGAATCGAGCAGAAGGAGGCTGTTTTTATTTTGCATGAAAAGGAAGATCTGTTCCAGTCAGCTACCTGGGAATGGCGCCATGCAGGATGTGGGGAGCTGGAAGGGAATGCTGGATTTTATCTGGAGAGCAGCAGTGAAGGGGGTGGGGTGGGGTGGGGTGTCCCGGCAGCAGCTCAGAGGAACAGGCCAGGCGAAGTCCTTGCAAGCCCAGGTCGGTGCTTTTGTCCCAACGAAGTCATTCAGCCCCAAGGGGCCTCGTCACCAGCAGGGGACCTACAACAGGAACATCGCAATCAGTGGAGAACTAGTCCCCAGCCCCGTGGCTTGCACGAGCCCCGGAGAACGATGCAGGGCCGCGGGTGCGCCTCTGAAGGCACTCAGGAACCCAACCGTGCCATCCTGTTGTTGTTGTTTAGTCGTTAAGTCGTGTCCGACTCTTCGTGACCCCACGAACCATATTGCGCCAGGCCTTCCTATCTTTCACTGCCTCCCTGAGTTTGCTCAATTTCATGCTCATTGCTTCAGTGATGCTATCCAGCCATCTCATCCTCTGCCGTCCTGTACCAACTTCTTAAACCGATACGGGATAGGTAAATACATATGATTGTCCTTTGAAAAGAGAGCGCCTTGGAAATGGAAAATGCTAGACTGCAAGTCTTCCCAACGGGCTGGGATGTCGCGCCCAAATTCCCACCCAGCGTAGCCGCACCCCCCTGGGATCTCCTGCTAAGCCCTAGCCCACCCTGGCTGATCCTGGAAAAGCCAGCCAGGTCAGCCTGGATGGGATCTGGGACCAGGATGTGAACAAAAATTGGAAAACGTCGGCAGCAAACTATTTCCATATGGTGGTCTATTGGGGGGCCCGCGGGGAGGGGTCAAACATTCAAGAGGGCCGCCACGACTGCACCATCATCACGCAGCCATGTCTGCCATCTTCAGCTTTAACAGAGCCGTGCGCGCGCGCGCCCACAAGTGCACATGAAGCTGCCAGGAGCCCAGCTGGGTTCAGAACAAAGGGTGGCACTATGAAAGTCCCCTTCTCGGGCATTTTTAAAGAGAGTCAAACCTCTTTTCCTTTAGCACCTGGTAAAAGCAGCTCACGGGGAGCCCGTGAACTCCACCCTCTCCTTTTCATCAGCGACGGGCAGAGTGGGCGCACCATAAACCCCGTCTAGCTGGCTCAGAAAGTACTTCCAGCCCAAGGAAAGTTGGCAGAGGGAAGGAGGGTTCATGTACCTGATCATAGGGATCTGGGAGGTGACTAAGGACTCTCTGGCCATCCTGGAACCGCCCCACTGCCCTCCCCTGAGGCTGCAAAGCCCGTCCTGTGGGGCAGAGGCAAGCCTTGGGAGGGCTGAGGAAGGGCTACAACGGGCACCCTCCCTTCCTTTCGGCAAGAGCCTTGCCTCCTTGCAAGACGGAGGAGGGTCTGGGTGGCTCCTAACCCCCCCTGGCCCCCACTGGCAGAAGGGCTTGGATTCGCTGAGGAGCTGCCTGTCCTAAGTGCGCTGGGGGTGGGCTCGGGGCTGCTCCCGGTCTTATTTCCCAGGAAGGAATGCTAGTGTTTGGGAGAGGCTCCCGGGGCAGGCTGAGCCCAGCTCTGCCCCTGCCTTGCAAAAACGAGGCACTCAGACCCAGTATCTTCTTCCTGCCTCCACAGGGAACGTCCTAAAGACTTAGGCCGAGGCAAGACTATCTCGGTGTTGGGAAATCCCTCCCCAGGTTCAATTTCTGGGGCTGCCCTGCCACTCAAGTGTAAGCTCACCCCAGTTTTTCCTGGCACCCCGTTTGCTAGTCTGGGAGAAAGGATCCTGGCTTGACCCCGTCCCTTGGAGAAGGGCAAGATTAGGGTGTTCTCGCTCCATAGTGAGCCAAATCAGGGCTCGCTGGCTGCATGCGCACGGCCCGCTCTGCCGGGTCGGGTCTCGCTTTAGGCTTTTCCCCACCCGTGAACCTGAGCACGGATGACCCCCAGGAGAGTGAGGCCAGTGTCCAGAGAAGGGCCCGTCCGCTCTGACAGACCCCCGGGAGTTGGCAGAGGGGATCAGGAGGGGCACCCCACGCGGGGACTTGTCCAGCTCCTGTGGTGCTCAGGGGCGCCCAGCCAGGCCTCAGCCCTGCGCCCCACCCGAGGACCGACTCTGGGGGCAACACGTGCGAAGCAGAGCGCCGGTCCCCGCCCTGCCCGGCTTACCGTCAGCACCCGAGGCCGCTGAAGGTCCCGATCCGGTCCAGCTTGATCCCAAAGCAGCCCAGGGGAGGCGCCTTCTTGGGTCGCCCTCGAAGCCTCCTCTGCATCTTCGCCAAGTCACGGAGGAAGTGGAGCCAGCGGTGCTCGGGGGGGAGAGTCGGGGGCCTGGGGGAAGGGTGCCCCCTTAAGGGTGGTGGTGAGGAGCCAAGGGGGAGCAAGGGGGGCCCTGCCTCGCTGCCGGACAGCAGAAGCGCAAGGTCCTGCCCGAGGATTTCCAGCATCCGCTGTAGGGAAGAGGAAGACATTTGGGGCAGTGATGAACTGATTGTCAGCCAAGAGCCCCCCGCCCCCGCCCCCGCCCCACACGAAGCCTTGTGCCACGCCATGCTGGCCTTACCCGGGGAGGGTGGACAGGGGTCTGGGAAGCCGGCAGCAGGAGGCAAAGGAGGAGGAGGAGGAGGAGAGGCCAGGGCTTCATTGCGGGCAGCATGTTCCTAGGGGAACCCAGCAGGTAGACTGCCTTGGTCCAGGAAGGGCGAAGGGGCTGGTGGCTTTGCGTCTGGCCTCCCCACACCTCTGGCTGGAGCTTTATAGGGGTGCTCGACCCCCATCTCCCTGGGCAACAGTGTGCTGGGAAGGGAAGGGAAGGGCCCGGGGAGGGGGTTCGGTCCCCCAGGGGAAGCCATGAATCGCCCAGGGAATGAGTTATGGGCAAAGGGGGACAAAGGAGCAGGCGGGGGGGATGGGAGGAGGAGCTGAAGGCAGAAAGAAAAGCAAGCAAACGCACAGCCCCCCCCCCCGGGAATCCAGGCACGAAGGCCTTTTCTACCCCACGCTTGCTGGCAACCCTGATTGTGCCCCCCCCGATCCTCCGTGCCTCTCCCCAACTCCCCCCAGCAGGGTCTGGAACCAGGCCTCCCCCCATCACGACCTTTTCCTCCCTTTGCTGCCCAGCCAGCACCTCCCTCCCCCTTTCCTCAATCCATCACCAGGAGGGGGACGCTGGCGATGCCAAGGCGACCAGGGGCCAGCCGATGCCCTCAAGCGTGCCCCAAGTTGGCTTCCCCTTCTCTGCAGAGGCGGGACCGGAAGCAAGGGGGCCCTTTTCGTTATGGGGAGCAGGAGGAGGAGGGGGGCAGATGTGGCTAGCTGGGTGGAGAAAAGCTCAAGGTGGTGGCCACAACCGCACGATCGAAGACGCACATCACGACACAAGTAAAAAGGGGCGGGCTTCGGTCGACGGTTGTGGCCAACACCTTGAACTTTTTGACCTCCTCACGGTCACTTCTGTCCCCCTCAAGAAACTCAGAGGCTCCTCGCTGTGTAGCATCGAGCAAGAAGCAACGGGGGCTCTTCCCGAAATCCACCATGTGGTTGGCAAGGCGTGAGTCAGGCCGCCCCAAACAGCCCCATGGAGCCCCTCGGGGGGAGCCTTTCGGGACTCCTTGCAGCCACGTCCTCCCCCATAATTTCACAGCAATTCATTTCCATCCACCTGCGATGCGCCAGAATGAGTAATCCCACGAGGGAGCAGCCCGGGGAGGAATGCTGAAAACCAGAAGGTGGGCCCCTTGCAGTGCAACCGGTGGGTGGGTGGGAGGCAGTCCGTCTGTCCGTCCGTCCTTTGGGTTTTTCCAAGACAAGCTGCCTGTGATTCCCGGGGACTGGCGAAAGAGCGTGGTTTCTTAGAGGAGAGTGGCACGGAATCCGGCTTACCCAGCAACCGAGAAAGAGGCACCTTGCGGGTGTCGTCTCCCAGGTCCTCGTGTAGAATCCCAGTAGCAGAGCAGGGGTCGCCCTCTGCCCACCCAGGGGCCCAGGAGATGGGTCCAGCCGGAGAGAGCGACAGACCAAGCTGGTCCAGCACCAAGTGCCCCTGTGGACAGCCAACGCCTTTCCCCTCGGCTGCCTGGCGCCAAATCTGCAGCCCGCTTTTCTGCAGGGACTCAGAACTGACCTGAGCGCGCTACCCCAGCCCTCCTCTCCTCTCTTTCTTCTTCGGCACTCACACTTTGGACCCTGGCATCCCCTTTCTCCTTTCCCCTTGAAGCACTGCAACCCGTGGCTGGCACACCGGCCATCTCCCCTCCTAAAGGCGGGGGTGGGGTGGGGTGGGGGAGAGGCTCCTCCGGACTTCTTTGCAGAGTCCTGGTCCTCGAGATGCGACGGCTTTCTAGTCGTCCCCCTCCAGCTGGCCCGGCCGTAAACTCCAAACTTTGCCCCGCGATCTGGGCATCGTAGCATCTGCGGCAGAAGCCTGGGCCGGGTGCTGAAGGGGGCGACGAACTCCCCGTCCTGTCTCTGCGTGACTCCCCCACCTTCGGCCTGGGTTCCTTTGGGCTCAAGAACCTCGTTTCCCATTTCAGAGCCAGGAAGGGAGCTGGAGAAGAACGCTGGGGGGCCGGGGGTGGAGACCGGCCTCCTTAGAGTGGCAGAGGAGAGGCAGGGCCGTCTGCCATGGGCTTCCCAACCCCACTCCTCCCCCCCAAGCCCCTGGGGAGCTCCGAATGAAGCCCCAGCAGTGCAGGTTCTCCTCTTGGCAAGGGGAAGGCAGCCACCGCAGCAAAGGGGGATTCTCAAGAGAAAGGGGGTCACAGGGCACATTCCTGGCACGGGGTTGGGCATCCCTTGGCCAACCAAGCCATTCAGCCTCCCTGGGTTGACGTCATCACAGGCCTATGCTTCAGTGGGAATTTGGGGGCGAAAGGCCCATTTCACCCTCTCCCCTCCGCTCCGGAGCCCGGAGCCTGTGGGACCACCAGCTTCTTCTGTCGGTTTGGTCGGAGCAGCGTCAGAAGGAGCAGCGTGCTTGGAAACGAAGACCCCGGGGGGGGGGCGCCCTAACACAAAGGTGGCGTTTCTACTCTTGGAAGAAGCGGAGACCTTTGGAAAGAAATTGAGCAGAGGTCGTTGGGCTTCAGGCGGGAGGCGGCTTTCGAAGCCCCTCAAGAGAGAAAGGAGGCAGACCTGGGGAGGTGCAGAGAAACAGCCTCCTGCTGCAACCAGACCGATATACGTGGCTTGATCTTCCTTCCGGTGCATTTCGAGAGCCAGGGACGTGGCTGAACCTCACAGAGGGGCACTGGATGGAGGAGGAGGAGGAGGGCAACTTGGGGCACCTCCGGAGGTCCCTTCCTTCATCAGGAGCCTCCCCATCGACAGCTTCCCTCTCCTTTCTTCCCCGAGAAGGCCCTCGCTGGCCCTCATGTCTTGGGTTCAAAAGCCCTTGGAGCTCCACTGGTCCATAGGCCTGGCAGATGCCCAGCCCAAGCTTCTACAGGACCAGCTCCCCTTCTCACCCTGGTGCTTGGGCTGGCATGGTTGCTGGAAGGAGAGTTGGACAGCTTTTCCCAGCTAAGCAGCACCAAGTCAGGGGGAGCCGGTTTAGATCAGTGCTTTTCAAACTTGGCCACTTTAAGATGGGTGGACGTGAACTCCCAGAATTCCCCAGCCAGCATGGCTGGCTGGGGAATTCTGGGAGTTGACATCCACCCATCTTAAAGTCGCTAAGGTTGAGAAATATTACTGTAGAGAGTAAGGAAGAGAGCCTTGGTGGAGATATGCAGGAACTGTCAAAAGGCAAAAGGGGCCGAAACACTCTTTAAGTCCAGAACAAGAAGATAATATTTGGAGGCGGGTCAGGCAGACACCCCTCCGATTCACTGGAGCATAAGAAGGGGGAGGAGATCCAGCACAGTCAGACTTGGAAGGTTCTGTTATTCCTGCCAATCTCAACTAAAGTGCCTTTAGCCCTCCTGTTGGGTTGACTTCCTGATCTGGTCCACCTTGCGGGGCTGACAGTCTCCTCTGCTGTGGTTCAGGGCCGTGTGTCATCCGGCTGTAGAGAAAAAGCTTCACTTGGAGGGGGGCCGAGGGTGGGGGGCTCCTATGCCTTGCTTGGACGGCCATGGCCCCACCAGAGCTTAGCCTTTCTCTAGCCCCACGCTGCCCTGCCAGGCATCACCAGCCCCGCTCACAACTGAGCCACGTACCCCGACCGATCTCCCCATCTAGCATCCTCCCGCTCACTCCTGCTGTGGCCTTGGGAGATCAGGGGCTCCCGATTGGAGCCAGTGGGCAGAGGGTCCCGCCACTGGCACCCCGGGAGCCTTGTCTGCTGTGGGAAGGAGAGGCTCCAGGTCCCTCATTCTGTTCTCCTGACCACCGGCTCTCCCAGCCCCTGCCCTGGAACCAGCCTCCCCTTTTTGCCAACGCGGGGCACATATGGGGTTGCTCTCTCAGGCCAGGCGGAGGGTAACCGGAGGGAGGGGTGGGTGGAAGGGTAGCCTTCCCCAAGCTGATGCTCCTGGAGGGGTTCCACTCCTCTCACCCCGAACTGCACAGTCCTTGGACATGCTGGCCGTGAGTGATGACACATTTATTGATTTATCTGTTAAGTTTATATGCCGCCCATCTCCCCCAGAGGGTGACTCTGGGCGGCTCACAATTAAAATCAAACATTAAAAACAGTAAAAATATAAATATCCATATTAAATTAGCTAAAAAAAGCATACGATATATAAAAACACATCAGATACAGAACATCTGGAGGACATACACAGCTGGTGTGCCTCAACAACTATTTATTTCTCTAATACACTGATAGTCGCTATCCCGGCTAGTTTATTTGTATTTATTTATTTTACTCTTTTCAACAATTGTGTCAGGATTGAAACTGGACTCATATCAGAGAGCAGACCATGGTGGTCCGCCTGATACGTGCTGGAATATTGATTCATTTATTTATGGAGTCATTCATTCAAAAACAGCCAAAGGACTGGACTTGAACCTACAGAATAGGCACGGCAGGTGCCCTTGAAGAACGCAGCCGACCCAGAGCTCAAATAATTCTAAGCCCTCCGTGTCCAGATGGGGCTTGGAGATGTTTTTCCTCCCCTATGACCACACCTTTCAGCTGACACGAAGAGATACACGGACCCTATCTCGGCCACCTATCTATGGCCTCACTCTGCAAAGGACGAGGGATCCATGGAACTAAAAGCAAGTCGGCGTTGACTCCTGGCGACTGCCTGGACTAGTTCCTGCACTTTTCTTGGCAAGGAGTTCCCGAAATGACTTGCCATTGCCTCCCTCCGAGGGCTGAGAGAGCGGGACTGGCCCAAGGTCCCCCAGCTGGCTTCGTGCCCACGGCTCAGGCTCTCCCAGTTCCTAGGCTGGCACCTTCACCACAACACCAAAGTGGCTCTTGGGGTCAAGGAGGAAGAGATTTTAATCTGTCTGAAGAGCAGAATAGCTCCACTCTGAAGGTTTAGAACAGGTTGTCCTCAAGTTAAACCAACCCAAACCAGCTCAACTGGAAACGTTTTCAGTGTACCACTAACAAGAATTCATGCTCCACGTACTCTGTGGTAGCGAAGCGGAGCAACAGTCCGCGCGGTGCCAACTATCCCCTCGCTACAGCAAAACCTGCCCAGGCGGATAATTTTTTAAAGAACGCAAAACGTTTTAAAACTTGTGAGCCACAGAAGCAACCTGCAGCATGTTTCTTCACCGCCTGCCCAGACAAAGAGCTGCAGAACTGAGCCCAACAAAGACTCGACATCGAGCAATGACTTCATTCAATACAGCTCATGAATAAGCAACAGCGGGCATAAACTTTTCTTGCAATGGCTTGAGGCTTTTTTTCCCCCTGTAACACACATGCACAGTGAACTCTTTGCATCGGGCAGCCAGCTTACCAACCTCAACAAAGCCAAGCAAAACGGCCGTTGCATTCAGCAACTGGAAAACCCGGCAGCGTGGCAACCCGATTCGTGACTCGGTGCACCGTTTCGCATTTGTCAGCCTGGAAAGACAATACAGGACTTTACATTACCGCCTCCGAGCTGGAATTCTCAGAGCAAAGGACCTGGGAACAGCACAGTCCCTCCCTATCGGGGGGCGAGGCCCTTTTATTCACGCTCACCCAAGCTTCTGTCCAGAGCCGCCTTTAGTGCCTGTTGGGCTGCCTGCAGACCCTCTCGGACTCTCCGGAGCGGCGGGGGGAGCCTCCTGGAGCAAGCGAGGAACATCCAGCAGAGGGAGATGTCTTGAGCAGAACCAGCCGTTCACTCAGGCTGGCAGCAGCGACGGAGGAGTGCCCAGGTGCCGGCTGTACCAAGCTGCCGGCTGTACCAAGAGCGCTTAGGGTGGAGGGCCACAAGCTACTGCAGGCAACGGTTGCCAATCCTGCCCCAAGCAGCAGTTCCTCTTTCTGCCTTCCTTGGCTTCATTTAAGGAGGTGGCACGGAGGGAAGCCTTCTGGGCAGTCGCCCAGGCTTACGGCCGGTTCCGCCTTGACGAGGTGAGTGGCTCCCAGAGGTCAGCTTGACCACATCAGGGCTGCGGCTGCTGCCGGAGGAGATGGGCACACGCTCGGCTTTCCACCCCCTTCCCCCCTGCCACAGCCGGATCACCTCACCAACCTGGGACGCCCTCGTGGCTGACGATGGGTGCCTCCCCGCCTAGGCCACACAGTCTTGCCGCACATCACATCGTCGCTGCCCCAGGCTCCAGTTGGCCGGGCACCAGACTGGCCCACGGCTGCTTTTTGGCTTCTGCCTAAGGCCTCTTCTAGGGTTCACCTGCCCTGCCTGAAGACACTGGTGATGCTCATGCCAGCCCCAGTGCTGACCTAGGATCTAATCCAGCGTTTCTCAACCGTGGCGACTTGAAGAGGGGTGGACTTCAACTCCCAGAATTCCCCAGCCAACCAGGCTGGCTGGGGAATTCTGGGAGTTGAAGTCCACCCCTCTTCAAGTCGCCAAGGTTGTGCTGATCCATGCCTTGCAACGGGAGGGATTCACAGGACATGCTTGGAGGGGGCGAGTTAAAGTGGCCCTGGGACAGCGGGCCCTTCTTTCTCAGGAGGCCTGTTTTGGGCACTGCCCCCCTGCCCAGCGCTTCTGCCCCACCCGATCACGGCTGGCAGGGACCAAACGCAACAGCCAGCTCTACAGCGGGGGGAGGGGACAGCCCTCGAAGAAGGGGCCGTTCCTTGGCTACCGTTACGGGCCCATCGAACCCGACTTGATTCCACGGTGAGCCAGCTTTCCTTTAGGGGCAGATGGTTACTTTTCGGAAGGTACGTTCCTCTTCGTGGAGCTCGACCTGCGAGCGAGGAAGGAGGCGCTCCGACTTCCCAGGGGCCCGCCGCCCCGGGATCACATGGTGGTCTCCCATCCAAGGACCGAACAGGCGAGCCCAGCCGCAGTGATTTCGCAAGGGAAGAGGGGCGGGGCGGGGCGGAGGGGCCCCTCCTCGCCGCCCTGGGCCGCCCGGCGAGCCTGTCCGGCTCTGCCGGGCCGCGCCGCTGCTCTGCGGCTGCAACCGGGTCAAAATGGACAGCGGCGGGCGACCACGTGCTCGCGGACGGGATCTCCCGCATCCCGCCCCTCTGTGAGTTCCACCCAATGGCCGCACGGGATGAAGCAGCTCCTGCGCTCGGATTGGCTAACATCCGCCCACTTCTCAGGGCAGGAGGAATTTAAAAAAACGACAAGCCAATGGCGAGGCGAGGGCGTCGCAAGGGGAGTGTGTTTATCTTAGAAGGAGGAGGGGCGGCCTATCCGTCCCCTGATTGGATGTGAGGGATGATAACCGACTCGTAATTGGTCACCAGGGGTGGAATTTAGGGGAGCTCCGCCGGGGGCGTTGATCAACGCTCGAAAAAGCTACTGCGCCTGCGCCCTGGAAAGGAAACCTCCTTGTGATTGGCGTTAGGAGAAACCCCGCCTTTTCTTTTCCATTGGCCGCGGGGGGAGGAGTGTGAAGAGAAACGAGAAGTTGGGTCGGGAGGGAGGGGGCGTGGCCAGCGTCGGCCCCCGCCTCTTGGCCCGAGACCTGGGCGCTCGCGCCGCCGGCGATTGGTCGGGCCGCGGGCGCCAGCGGCTCTGGCGGCCCCGCGCATTGGCGCGTCCGGCGGGGGGCGTACCCCGGCGCGAGTGGGGGAGGAGCGGCCGGCGGCGCAGGCGCAGCGCCCACGCACGCACGAAGCGCGAGAGGCACGCACGGGGGAGGGGGCGCGCTCTGTGAGGGGAGGTCTCTCCCTCGCTGGCTGGCTCGCTCGCTGGCTGCCCTGCCTGCTCTCGCTCGGCGCCGGCCGCGGCGGCTGCGGGGACCGGACGACGCGAGGAGGAGGAGGAGGAGGAGAGCGCCAGGGCAAGCCGAGTGGGCCGGGCCGTGCCAGGCCGCGGCTGGGGCCGGTCACGGTGGCAGAGCCGGAGGAGGCCGGGCCCCGCCCCGCCCCCATCCCCCCGCCGGCGGCGGCGGCGGCGGCCCAACCCCCGCGGGGCTCCTCGCCCTTGGCGGCCGCCCCCGCCGCCGTCCCCGCGGGGCCCATGGAGGGCCTGCCCGTGGAAGTGCGGGGCTCCAACGGGGCCTTCTACAAGGTGAGGGGAGGAGAGGTTGCCATGGCGACCGGGAGGGCGGGGCCCCGTCGCCAAGGAGCGCCGGCGGGGGGGCGTGGCGGGCCCGGGGGCGGCGGGGAGAGGGCGCCCGCGCCCCGGAGGCCTGGAGCCGGTGGGGGAGCCCGGCCGGCGGAGGAGGCCGGCGGCCGAGCGGGCCGGGCTGCCCGGCGGCGCGTTCTCTGCCCCTTGGCCGCTGCCCCGGCTCCGAGGCTTCTCTTGGCTGCCCGCCCGCGGGGGAGCGAGCCTCCCGGGGCAGCCCCGGAGGCCCAGGCCGAGGGGGCAGAGAGGCCTTCGGTCACACCCGTCGCGCGGCCCCTTCTGACCCAGCCCCCCCGCCCAGGAAAGAAAGGGAGGCCGTTCGGGGCTCCTTTCCCCCGTTCTGGAAAGGGCTCCCCTGAAGGGCTCTGAGCTCCATCTGTTGCCAGCGATGCATTTAGTGGATCTCCATTGTGTAATGAAATATGGTGGCAAGGCCTTGAAACTCTATCTGTTTGTGCTTTGATTGGCAAGGACAGATGCTCCTTCCGACCAGCGGCTCCGCTCAGGTGGTGAGGTACCTCTGTCTGTCTGAGGGGAATCCTGCAGTTTGGCTCCTTCGGGCATAGGCTCCCACCTAAGGAACCCTCCTGCCTTGTAAGGAAAAAATCGTGCTCCTATCGTTACAGGGCAAGGGTGGTGCAACAGGGGCAGGGAAGGCAGGAGGGAGTTTCCAGGTGATTGGCCAGACAGAATTTCCTGTTGTCTGGTTGGAGCAAACATGAATAAACAAAACATATCCCCCCCCCACTTTGTTAGGTAAGCTGTCTTAATTTTAGAAAAAAGGGAGCAAGCTTGTGTATGAACCCCCAATTTTGGAACTGGAAACCAGCTCCAACATACACAAGCCCCTTCTCCAGTTTTTGCCCCTAAGTGACATTAGTTATTGCCAGTAAGGGTTCCTGGTGGAGGGAGAAAAAGTGACATTTCCTTTCCTGCCAAACAAAATGTCAGTCTCTCTGTGATGTCTCTGCTAGTTTCCTAGGCCTGAGGATTTTCAGTTTCCTGAAATTGATAGATTTTCAATCTATACTTCAGGAGGCCTAAGGCAGCTCTTAATTATAGCAGTAACTCAGTTGAGAAACACAAGTTTCTGTGTCTCTAACTTTGGGCTGGGAACCATCAGCCTGACAGCTCTTTAAAGGTCCAATATGTTGGACAGCTCCAGATCTGTAGCTGTCAGTTTTAAACAGTTTTCCCTGTTCAACAGAGGAAGAAATGGAAGAGAGTGGCTGAACTGAACCCTGCCTACTCTTTATTAAGCGTGCCCAGTTGTACATGCAGGAATGATATTGGGATGTGTGTGTAGATATATTTGGGCAAAAAGAAAGCAGGTATCCAGAATATGCAGTGTGAAACTTTTATTGGTCTGCGTGGAAGAGAAATAGGCTTGTTTCGTACAGTTCCTGGTTCCACGCTGGAGAATTCAATAACCTACACTAGGTTGTTTTTTTTTTAAGGCGTGGTGGTGGGATTGTGTGTTTTGCTAATTTTAGACATCCCACCTCAGGATGGAGTCATGCCAGCCAGTATTTGACATGGACATGGCCACAAATCAAAGGCAGAAATCTTTGAGGCCTAATCCTTGGCTCTCAGAGCAGGGCAGGTTATTTTCAGCCTGTTTGTATGCACTGTGCTATGGCATCTTTATCAAGTAAGTTATTTTTAAAGTCATAAGTTTGCCCTATCACAATATTTTTTACCAGCAATCAGGCACTCATCACATGTCCTCAAAAGACTCTCAGTATGAGCAGTTGGGATTGGGGAAAAACATATTTAGGAAACCATTTATATCTCAATGGATTCAGAAGATCTCAGCTTCAATCCTATGTCGTCTGTATGTAGTACAATGGTTTGTTCTGGATAGAAGAAGCCATTGTGCTGCATTCAGACAAACACGGCAACCTAAAATTTACAGATCCGTAGTTGGCAGCTGTGCCTATCATAACATGTTTTTTCATATGCTTTTGTGGCATGATGTGGTCTGAATATGATCTTCTCTATCTGTCTGCTTCGCACTTTGCCCTAAAGCATATGTGGGTTGTTTGCTATTGTCATAGAATGCTGTCAAAACTAAAATTAGCCATCGTGATTTGAAAACTATGTCTTAGCACACTAAATGGAGCCAGCCACAGAGGGTTCTGTACTGCCAAATCCTCTTTGTTTCTCTTGGTTTGTAGGCCTCCTCTTTCATTTACCTTCATAATGCACTTGTCTTAAGTATCTGTTGCTCTTGATAATATATACTCCAGAGGGGCTTATAATAAAGCTGGTGAGCTGAAAGTAGGAATGTTCGTCACCAAACAGATGTTCTGTGGAATAATGTTGGCCTTGTGAACTAGCTCTTTGACAGTGGCATCCTATCTCCTCCCTCTCCACCAACACAAATTGCCATTTTATAGGGGAGTTTGCTTACTGACTCCCAGGCTGATAGACTCAGTTGTTTGCCCACATGTGCTTTGGCTTTGAGTCCTGGCCTCAAAGGTATCACCCACAGATCTACTTTCCTGTATTTTTCTGAAATTGCCTGGTTGGTTGTGCATTTCTTTGAGGTGGAATCCTCCAAAGCTGCCTTAGGCCAGATGTTGCACTTTCCAGGACTGACATGTTAAGCTAAGCCCTCATGTCAAATAATGTGTGCACCCAGCCATTGGGGCTCATGGCTTAGGGGTATGTGTGGATGTAGTCATTGTCAGTGTTTTGTTTTCAAAAAAGAAGAGGAAGAATTTTTACAGTCAGAAAATTTGCCTTGTCAGTTGTAGCTGGGAACAGTCCAAGTAGCCCTTTGCTAGAACGTCAGGGACTAGCTCCAGTAGCAGGTTCTTTCCTTGATCGCTTCTTAGGAGCTGACTGTATGAGGGCTGGTCTTCTTTGCACACTTGGAGAACCTTGGTAGGAAGCCACTGTATGCTGGAAAATGGCCTTGCCTTTGGTGGCAAATTGCTGTCTTCTGAGGGTTGAACTAAGACCTCCTTTATTCCAGCTAGAAAAAGCAGTTGACCACCCAGGCTGAGGGACAATGGAAGGTGCATTTCAACTATGTGAAAGGCCTCAGCTTTGGAAAGGCTGCCCAAGACTAATTTTGGCTGCTAGTAATGACAGCTCTTGTGTTACATCAGAAACGTCTCACTGCTTAATTGGGCAATTGTTGTGAAGGTACTTAGTTTGAAAGATTTTGTCCTGTCTGGATCAAGAAATGTTTTGCAACCTGTAGATATTCATGGAATGTTCTTGTGTTTCAAACAAAGTTTTGCATGGAAGCCCTGAAGGCTACTGGAGGTACGGCTTGCCACAAAAACAGGAGGAAACTTTTCATACTTAGAGATGCAGCCCCAAGGAATGACCAGCTGTAGGTTCATATTGCAAGTGAAGTTGAAACCTAAAGAAGAGATTCCCTGAAACTCTAATGTGGTGTTGCAAGCACAGCAAAGAACATACACAGCAGTTTTATTTTAGACTAGTAGCATGACCCAGGGGGCAGGTAAATCAGCCCAGAGGTGAAGAATGCAGGAGATATAAATATTCCTGGGTGCTAGCCTTATTGAATGCGAGGGGAGGTGTTTAACTGGTCTACACTAAACGAATGATGAATGAGATGATCTTTGCTGTCCAAAAGGTGTCAGTAGTCTCAGACACAGTAGTGCTCTAAAGCTAGTTGTGCAGGCTGAAGGGGAGTGTACACCCCAAAGCACGCAGAGATCCACTCTTGGGTTCTGCTTCTGTTGCACAACCACGGAGCCTACTTAGAGATGCACTGTCTGTCCCCACCAAACTGTCAGTATACAGTTAACCTGTGAGGCAAAATTGGGTCTCTTGGAGGTCAAAGCCCAGCCACAAGGAGCGTACTAGGAGGGGAACACAAACAAGAGGCTTGCTTCATGGCTGTATCCAGACTTGCTAAGGGCGCAATCAGGCCTGCTGTTGAGGAAAGACATTTCTTTTGTGAGACTTGGAAAGAATCCCCATATCCACGTAAAGGGAAACTTCACACTGGGGACAGACCCTCTTCTAGCCAACATTGCCACCCAGGAAATGGCTTCTGAGGTTACCAGATCTTTCTTCCTCATTCCTCTAGCCTCTGTTGGCTGGTGCGGTGACATTCCTGTCCACAGAGCTCATGCAGTTTTAAGCCAACTTGTAGTGCAAGGAAGGTGGTATATCTGCCCCATTGCAGTTGGGCAGCTGGCAGAGAAGGCACCGCCCCCCCCCAAGAGCACCTGTTCTTTCTGTCACTCTTTGGACATGCGGGGTGTTTTGCTCTCAGCACAGTCCAAGCTCAGAACATGTTTGCCCCTCCCTCCCTTGAGGATAAACCTATAGTTGCCTTTATTCCCACTCTTCCCACCCAGCTTTGTTAATAATTGGAGGCCATCTGACAGGGGCAGTGGGTGAAGAAGGGGGTCTGCTGTACTGCCCTTTCTGGACGCTGTTTGCAAAGAATAACAATTCTTTGGAATTAGGGAAACAGATGAATCCAGGTATTACCCCTTCATAGAATACAGTATCAGATTAGATTCCTTCCCTGTACGTGTGCCCATACCAAAGTGTAATGCTTCTTCAAAGTGAATGATTTAATTTAGTCATACTTTGCAATAAGGGTTTGTTCGCTGGCCTTTATTTTTTTCTAACAGTTCTCAAAAGTTTCAAAGGGTGAATCTCACATTGCTGCTTGCATTTGCCCCAAAGGTAGATTGTGTAAGCTGGGCAATTGAGGGGACTCTCCTTGTCCTGAAACTGCCTCCGACAGAAACTAGGACAAGGAAAGGTGGGATAGAAACATTCCCAGTAAATAGATCAAAAGTCAGAACCACGCTCTGATGGGGGGGGGGTCCTTGGGGGGGGTTTCCTCTAAGCCACATTCACTTACTGCTCTTTGCTGCTCTTCTTTTTGGAAGAAGACCTGAGTATGTGCTATCTGGTCAGAATGCACATTTCCAAATTAATATCTGTAACAAGGTATCTGGGTGAGAATGTGAGCCAAACTCAGGCTGTCTTTGAAACCTCCAAGAATTACTGCTTAGAATGCCCACAGAGTCCTCCTGAGAGGGTTGTTGGTCACATATATGAAGCTGAACTGGGAGAGGGCGAGGACACCCAGACAGCCCCATTACCTTTGTATGCCTGGCAGACCTTGAGCATCCAGCAAGTTACACAAGGACCTGACTGGCATTTGTAGGCAAGTCCAGCTGGACACTTTGAAGCCCCCACAGTTGGGAGTCTGAATGCAGGGAGCTTTGTATAGTTGGAGAGCCTCGTAAAGCTCTTTCAGCTCTTCCCTCTCAGCCTGCCAGGACCTCTAAAGCAGGCAGGGTCTGGGAGCAGAACCTCTGTGCACCATCTGTGTCCCTACCCCAGCTGAGCTCTGTTTGTGTGGGGATTTTGCTGAGTCAAGAATCAAGCAGATAATGCAACATGGTCTACGCTTCTAATTCCATCCAGATGTGTAAAAGTTATATACTATTTGCCTCTCACTACTCAAAAGAGTGATTTCTGCAAATCATGGTTGCCCATCCTGCTGCTGTGAGTCACACACGCCAGTGACTCTGCCCTTGTTTTACGCCAAGTCTGGATTTCCAGTGTTGCTTTAAGTTGATTCCAAGATGCCTTGAGTTCCCTTGGCCCAGTTGGGGGATCTCACTGCTTACTGGTGGTTTCTGCACTTTGCCTAAATCTGATGGAGAGCTTTAGATGGTTCGTAGCTGTGACAGTAACACAGAGTCTTCTTGTCTTTTTCTTCTGTACAGGGTTTTGTTAAAGATGTACATGAAGATTCGGTCACGATATCCTTCGAGAACAAGTGAGTGCCTAACCATGCAATATTGCCCCTTGTCCTAGAAGGCTGGAAAAGAGCTGGAGGGTTTAGTAGATAGTGTTGGGTATGGTGACTCCGAGCTCTTTTGGAGCCAGCTAAGAGGACCAGGTATCCCTGTGCTGTTAAAACCAATTATGTATGAGCTGCTGCAACAGTGGTAAGTGCAGAATTCAGGTGTGCTGACTTGGAGCTGCCTCCAGTCAGGGGGTGACATGGAGCTCCCAGAACAGAAAGACTCCTAGGAATTTTCCTGGCAGTTTTTCTCTGGCTGAGTTCACAGGACATACTAAACTGGACTCAAATGGGATTTAGTCGTTCAGTTCACTGCGTGATGGGAGTACAGCCATGGTTTTAGCAAGCTGTGTAAGCCAACTCGTCGTTGTACCAGGATATGGATTATTTGCTTTCGTACTACATTTTATGTGAACGGTATGTTTTGTCAACCCATAGAGCTGATTAGAGTTCAGCAGGTCCTCTGCTCTCATCTGCCAAAAGCTGG
Source organism: Liasis olivaceus (assembly GCA_030867105.1). Lineage (NCBI taxonomy): Eukaryota > Metazoa > Chordata > Lepidosauria > Squamata > Pythonidae > Liasis > Liasis olivaceus. Next base: position 115,244,186 of record CM061351.1, on the reverse strand, counting down.
CCATGTCCTTTTATATTAATATAACCTGCCCAGCTTCTTCAGAGAATTGAATGCGGAAGGGAGGAAACAGCATCAGAGTTCTTGGCAGTCTTCCTCTTCTGGAAAACCTCCCCTCTTGGAGGCGATGTGTCTGTTGACAAGATGCCTGCTTTTAGGCAGCCTCTAAGCCTCGCTCCTTGATCTTATTTTTATTTTTTAATTTTACATTATGGTTTCTATACTACTTCAGTCCAATGGGCATTCAGGTGGTATACAAGTAATACATTACATAAGTACATAACGCAACTATTGACATTGAGTGGAATAATGTCTTAAACCAGACCCAATTCAGTCTCCAGAAGCCATTTGGGAAAGCCTTGAGTTGATAGCCTCACCTTAGGGGAGAAGCCATCCTAGAAGAAAAGACCTCCCATCCCCATTGTGTCTTCCTCAGTCTCCTTCTGGAGGTGCTCAACCAACATTTTGATTCTCAGCAGTTCCAGCCTAGTTGAAATGTGTTTGCCTTTTCTGAGTGAGCTGAGATTAATACGCCTTTTTTTTTTTTTTTACAAACATCTCTCATTGTTAAGATACCATTTGAATGCCGTTTAATTGGAATAATTTTATTTAACTATTTAAACACAGCATTTCTGCCAGAACATCTGAGGTGGTTTATAGTTTTAAAGTATTCCAACTGGGTAACCAGTTGTTTCAGGATGAGTGACAATACCTGCTGGCGTGGATGGCCCAGGCTCCTTGGCCTGCTCTTCTCTTTGTTTGAACAGGTGCCTGGTGGGGAACCTTCCATCCTCCCGGCTCCTTATTTTTAAGTGAGGAGGGAAAGATCCCTCAGTTGTTGGACAGGCAGGGGAGGGAGTGTACAGGAGGACAGGTTGCCAAGAGCCTCTCTGGAAGCTGTGTCATGGCAGTCAATTTGCTTGCCTCTCCCCATGTAGGAATGACACAGCACTGAGTAGGTTTCGTTGCAGAGCCTCACACCAGGGCCCGAGGAGGAACAGGCCCAGCTACGCCTCTTGGACATTTCTCCCAAAGCAAATTCTTCTGGATTTGTGAAAAGGAGGATTGACTGACTGTGTGTGTGTGTGTGTGTGTGTGTGTGTGCGCGCGCGCACGCACACGTTGAGATAAGGTAAGAATGAGAGTGCTCCAAATTCTTGGCCCAGCAGCCATTAGTAGAGTAAGGGCATTCTGCAGCAGCTGAAAACAAGCCAGCCCCTTTGTCCTTTGCTGTCACAGTTGCAGGGGGGTGTCTGCCTGCTCTCCAGCCTCTGCTCCCAAAGCTTGGGGGTCTCAGCCTGAGGCTGCTTTTGCCCCTTGTCCCTGGAGGGAGCAGGTGCTGTCTTTACTAGAACAGCCACTTCCTGGCAGCCAGAGTCTGTGGCTCGGTCAGCCAGTTGGAACTAGCTTCCTGCCAGCTGCTGTCTGCCCGCCCGCCCGTCCGCCCGCCCTCCTTTCTCCACAGGGGCATGAAAATGCTGGCTAATTCAGCAGCAGGCAGCAAGGCAGCCTTGCAGCACCACGGCCAGTTCCCAGGGTTATGCTCGCTCTCACCAGAGGGGCTGGAAACGCCAGCCTGCTGTCCTCGGGAGGGGGAGGAGGAGGCGGGCTTTGAATACTGTACCCAGGGTCCCTCCCAGCATCGCCCTGTGTCCTTTGGCCAGCCCTCCTCGTGGTTCTGGTCGGGCTGGGTGGCTTCTGTTCCCCTGTCAGCTGCCTCAGCTCCCTCAGAAACCGCTTTCAGACCCCTGAATTCACCCTGAGAGTTTTGGTTTTAAGCCCTACTTAAATAAGCCTACATAGGAAATGGTTATTTTTCCCTCTAGATGGTGTAGGGAGGATAAGCGTCACCTTCTTTTCAGTTTCTACCCCAAGCTGGCAAACGGTTTACCTCTGAAAAGGGAGACTGGGCTGCAGCTGTCCTTTAAGTAACAGCTTGGCTAATCTATAGCAACACATCTTAGAGCTGGATGAACCCTGTGTCCTAAGTCATTTTCTTTCTGTATTTCCCTTTTTCTGTGGAACTGCTAAGAGGAGCCAGGGTCAAGCATGGAAGAGCCAACCTTCGTAGCTTGGGGCAGGCAGTGCAGCGAGAGCACTCTCCTTTCGTGCTTGACTGTTGATTCTCCACAAGTCTGGCCTTCTCTTCTTGAGCTTCTGAGGCATGATCCTCAGCCCATGCTCTCAGTGATGCCTAGCGTAACGCTCTGCCTTTTTCTAGCTGGCAGCCGGAACGGCAAATTCCCTTCAGTGATGTGCGGCTGCCCCCACCCACGGATTACAGTAAGGAGATCTCAGAAGGCGACGAGGTGGAGGTGAGCGCTGGCCAGCAAGGAACCGCATTTCAGAGTGGGAGGGGAGCAAGGCACTGCTGGAGTGAAGGGGTTGGCGAGCTCAAGCTTTGTTATGTTTTTAGGTTTATTCTCGAGCTAACGAGCACGAGCCCTGTGGCTGGTGGCTGGCCAGAGTCCGTATGATGAAAGGAGATGTAAGTCTTGGGACAGCGCTTTCTCTTTAATTGAGCTGTGTCTCAGAAGGTGGCGAGGGCAGTCCGCTTTAGTAATAATGATTATAATTTACAATGTATTAAACTTGCATACTGCCCAGCTCTCAGCTACTCTGGGTGGCTCACAACAATCAAAGAAATGACCATAAAGCCAATAAAATCAACTTCTGGGAAAAGTGCATGAACACATCCGTGTAATTAGTGTTAGAAGATGGTGGCATCTGGCTGACCTTGCGTGGCCTCAGAAGCTAAGTAGGGTTAGGATTTGGAGATGATGAGGACTCACAGAAGACTGTGGCGAGACCTCCCTGTACCGTAATTGCCAGGACAGTGCCTGTGAATTCAGAAGGAATTAAGGTTCCCTGCTTCAAGAGAGGGTTTGGGGCTGAAGGTTGTGAAACCAACAGCAAAATGGGAAGTTTCAGGAAATCTCCCACGTCTTTGTGAAAGAATTTGTCATCTTGTTCTTTCTTTCTCTCTCTTCAGTTGCAATGTGTAGACAGATCTCACATCTGGTTTCTTTTACGTGTGTCGTCTCCTTTCAGATTTTCTCAGGCTTGCTACTAGTGCATATTCCAGAGCTGTCTTTTCTGTCCCCACGTTTGCAACTTCTCAGAGATTCTTTCTGACCCTGCCCTCTCTTGCAGTTCTATGTCATAGAATATGCTGCTTGCGATGCCATCTACAACGAAATTGTCACCTTGGAGCGATTGCGGCCTGTCAACCCCAGCAAGGTGGCCACCAAGTGCAGCTTTTTCAAATTCACAATTGCGGTACCAGAGGATCTCAAGGAGGTGTGAGTGTCAATGGGGATTGCAGTTCTGTCTGTCAGGAAATTGCCGATTGTCTGCCCAATCCAGGCATCTGACGCTTAGTATTCGTCAACTCAAAACTTGGAGCTCCCAGCTGTTGCAAAACGCACCCAGCTGTTGACTCTTTCTCTGGAAACGGTGGAAGGGGTGTTAAGGAAGGTCAGAAGCAGAAGTGGGAAAGAGGAAGGGGTACCTCAGGGGCTTTGGCTGGTGCAGGTCCCGCCCAGGCTGGCTCCTGAGAGTTAGGGCTGCTGCCGCTGCTTGCAACATTCTGGCTTTCCAAGCCCTCTTAATGCCTTCTGTTTCCATCCTACAGCTGTTCAAATGAAAATGTGCACAAAGAATTCAAGAAGGCAGTGGGTGCAAACTGTATCTTCCTCAGTGCCACTAGCAGCGAACTCATCATCCTTGTAAGAAGCCACCACTTTGGGGGGCAGCGTGTGTGTGTGTCCGTCCGTCCGTCCATCCATCCGTCCTCTGTGGGCGTGCTGGAGTATCGGCGGTCCACAGAACAGTCTGGCTGAACGATGCAGTGCCACGTTGTCCCCAGAAGGGTTGGCAAAGCATGGCTCTTGGCTCCCCTCTAGCGGCCACGTTTTGCAGGGCTGTGGGATGCAGAGATGACCTGTTCAATGGCCTAAAATCCCCTCGTTGCTCTTCCTCTCTTTGTGAGTGACAAACAGGATTCCACATGCATTTTATTCTGATTCATGAAGGATTTCCTGTTCTGCACTGAGAACGTCCCGGACAGCTTCCAGCAGCTGTGTATTTGCTTCAACTAGGCAACTCTGCTAAATATATTTAACATAAACCTAATTGGATTCCAGAACAGCACACTTTTGAACCTAGTTGACACTTTTACATGGATAATCCGGGGGTCACACGTAACCTTTTCAGCCTGTGATGTTACGTAAAGAACCAGAATTACAGAGGAGTGCTTGAGTGAAGCTTCTCTTCTGACCAGATCAGGGCTGTGGAGAGCTGCCTTCCTCCTCGTGGCCTGAGGCCCGGTGGGAGCTGGTGTGATTCTGCTTTCTCTTGCTTGTGCTCCTCCTGCCTGCTGGCCAAGGGTACTGAGCGGAGGCTGCTTTCTGCCTTCCTTTAGTCCACAAACGAGTCCACCGTCAAGAGGGCGTCTTTGCTGGGGGACATGCATCTGCGCAGCATCCGAACAAAGCTTATGCTGATGTCCCGCAATGAGGAGGCCAACAAACATTTGGAGGTCAGAGGGCGCCGAGGGCACAGAGGTGGTTGGGGCTGAGGGAGAAAGGAGCAGGCTGAGCAGCTAGGCCCCTGGGCTGTGTCGGGGGCTCCTGGCCTGAGGCGGCGCTCCAACTCACTCGCAAGCGCCTGTATTCCGAGCCCAGGAGGCCCTGTCCTCTGCCCTGTGTCTAATCAGGGGCCCCCCAACCTTCTGGCCGAGTTCCAAGCCGGCACGTCTCCGTCTGAGCTGCTGGAGGAGGATGGGCGGGAAGGCAGTGGCTGCCCGAGGCGGGCGGGGTTCAGACCGCCCTCTGTTTCCCATCGGCGCTGCCTCCTTCCTTTAGACAAGCAAGCAGTTGGCCTCAGCCTTCCAGGAGGAGTTCACAGTGCGTGAGGACCTGATGGGCCTGGCAATCGGCACCCATGGCGCCAACATCCAGCAGGCCCGCAAAGTGCTGGGAGTCACGGCCATCGAGCTAGACGAAGAGACTTGCACCTTCCGCATTTATGGGGAGGTGAGGAATCCACCCCCGGGATACGCAGAAGGAGAACTGGGTGGCGCAGCAGCCAGGGCATCCAGACCCTTTCCCACGGAGCCAGGGTGGGCACGGTCCCTTGCCCACTTGCAGCTGCAGATCAGAGCCAGGAAATCTGTCCCAATGGGCAAATACCTACCGGGAGGGTCACTGTGGGGGGAGGTGGGTGACCAGAGTTAAACGGAAGAACGTCTGGAGCTCCTTCCAACTGTACAGCTGAAATTTGATGGCAAGTTCAGTGTTACGGTTTTCCTTTTTTAAAAATATTTGGAGCATTAAGCAGTATTCCCCTGAGACAAAAAGGAGGAAAAAAAAACACTGGCCCATTTGCTTCAGAATTCAGCTGCAGGAAGGTCCAAGGAAAAGCAGGGCAGGTGAAGGCCTGCTCCTTTGGTTAATGGGGAAGAAAGAGCCGGGTGCCCAGAGGGAGCGCCTCTCTAACCGGGCCGGCTTCTGGTGCAGTGGCATGAGGATGCGAGGTCTGTGCAGAGCACGTCGGTGGCCGCGGCTCTTGGCATCGTAAGAGTGAGCCGCGTGGCCTCCCCTTGTGCCTTTCTGCCCCGTAGACCCCAGAAGCCTGCAAGCAGGCCAGGAGCTTCTTGGAATTCTCAGAGGATTCGGTCCAGGTCCCCCGGAATCTGGTTGGTGAGTAAAGCGAGTTCCCGCCGCTGCCTCCCTCTCTCTCCCCAGGCATATTCGCGTCGCTCTTGGCAGCTCGTCTTCTCTGGGCCTGCTGCAGAGGGCCTGCTGGGGAAAGCTAGCTGGCCATTTGGGGCATGACGTCCCGCCCGTCTCAATCTGCGCAACGCCTCTCCTCACCCCTTCCCGAAGGCGGCGAGGCTGCCTGCTCTTCCCCTGGGTCCGAGGGTGGTTTCCCACTCTCTGCCTTCAGCTGTACATTGGTGTTTACTGATGAACCTGAATCTTCCAGACCAACACAGTTCTGGAGCCTTTGCGGGGTATGGAACAAATTGGTCTTACTCTGAGCTGATGCCTGTGGGGAATACTGAGCTACCCACATCATCTTCCTTTGGGCTGTTTCAATCACGCTCAGACGTTCCCTCACTTTGGGCTGAAGGTACCTGGAGGGAGATGCTTAACTGGAACAGAGAGCAAAGCAGTCCTTTGTTGGATGATGTGGGCAGATTGGGAGCGCATACCCTGGGCTGAAATAGAGGATCAGCAGCAGGATAAGTACCACGTACCAAAAAAGGCCTGCAATATAGTTAAATCAGGGCACCACCCCTGAGTGCTGGGAACTCCCTACTTGTATTCAGGAGCTGTTTCTAACAGCTGTTTCTACTCGGAATAGACTGAAGCAAGAGGTATGGCAGAGGGGATTGAAATGCCCACCGTGTGAATATTGGTGAAAGGCCATTTTAGCAACTCGACAGTCATATATCATATCTCTAGAGGTTGAAAATTACGTTTAATTCAAAAAATTACTTCGTGGAAGTAGACGCCTTTCTGAAGAGATTTTCAGAGAAGTAATGCTCAAAATTGCCATTCGTTCCTACAGTGTGGTGGTGTGCTCATAGCGGTTCTCAAGGACAGAAGCCGTATTGCATATTAATTTTGTACTGGAAGAATCCCTGGTTTCCGTAGTTGCTTTTGTGGTTTGGAAACAAACAGAAGGAAAGCTGAATGGTTCTTGGTGTACTTTCTATGATCACAGCCAAACCGATGTTGCAAGGTTGTATTGGAAGGAGACCCATTCTTTGTCAATTGAAGTGGCCTGAAGAACTCCCCTCTCTGATTGGAACAAGCATTTTACTCCCAGGAGTCCTTGGGAGGAGTTGGTTGGTTGATTACTACCTTATTCGTTATTTCTGTACCTGTCAGCTCCCAAAACTTCAAGCAATTTTCAACTTTTTGAAATCATTCCAATGAAACACTTCATGAAACAAAAATACCGCAACATACCACAACAACCTTTAAATATAGCTCACATAAGATAAAAATGACAGACCGGCTTTGCCATCAAATCAAGGTAAAATATAACCCCACCCAATCAATGGTCAGCCTAATCAGTCGTTTCCCAAAACTGTGTTGAAGCCAAGCAAAAGCCAGCAAGGAAGGTGCCGGGCAGCTGTTCAGGTGTGAGGCGTTCCCCAGTGCTGGGGCTGCCCCAGTGAGGGGTTGTCCCCTCTCTAGCAGCCTTCACAGGTTGGGCAGAACTTGGAGCAGAGAGTCCCTAAAGTTCTTCAGGGCCAGGCCAGCACTGAATTTATTTGAACTTAATCTGAATTTATTTAATAGTATTTATGAACCACTTCAGTCAGCCGAGCCATGATCAGCCCAGGCCTTAGGCAGGCTGGAATCGCAAGGTCTCTGCAGCCTTCCACATATGTCTGGTGTTCCTTAATGCGGGGGCCACTGCTGAGAAGACCCACCCTGAAACTCCTCATTGCAGCCAGGGGGGCTCTTGGATGTTCAGAGGGGGCGTAACCAGGGCAAGGACTGCAGCCCTAATGTTGCCCTGCAGCAGCGGCTCTCCCCCCGTAAAAGCCCACCTGCTGCATTTTGTTCAGTTTGCAGTGTCTGAGTCATCCTCCAAGGCAGCCCAACGTAGAGCGTATGCCAGTAGCCCAGCCGTCAGGATGAAGGCAAGACTCCCTGGCGCCAGGGCGTGTCGGTCCGGCTGTTTGCAACCGGGCCGCATAGAGTAGCTCACAAATGTGGGTCTCTGAGCTGAGCTTAACTGCTGGGGATGTTACGGAGGCATCTCTGGCGGCTTGTTGTTGCTTCCTCTGGGGTGCCTCTTGCGACTTCCCAGCCTGCAGCCGGGGAGCCCGGAGCAGTCCTGCTCAGCTTCCCAGCCCAGGCAGGGTGGCCAGGTGCACCTTCTAAGACCCTTCCCTGACGGCCCTCCTTTCTCTGCAGGAAAGGTGATAGGCAAGAACGGGAAGGTCATCCAGGAGATTGTGGACAAATCTGGCGTGGTCCGAGTGCGGGTGGAAGGTGACAACGACAAGAAGAATCCCCGGGAGGAGGTACGTTGAGCCAAGAGTCCCAGGCCAGGCAGCCCGGTTCCCTCGCCCGTTTTAGAGCAGCGTCATTGCTTTTGTTTTGGCTGCTCTGGTGGCCACTGAGCCCCATCGCCCCCACCCCTGCCGCTTTCCCTTTTGTCCAGCTGTGGCTGAGGCTGCGGTTTGCCTCCTCGGCTCTCTTCCTGTGCCCTCGTTGAACTGCGCTGCCTCGCTTTGACCTGAGGGGTTGCCCTTGCTCCCCCCCGAGGGACCCCCACTCCCAGGGCAAAGAGGCCTGCTGTGCGGCTGGTCCTTGCCACCATCTTCCCTCTTTCCTTCCTTCTCTCTGCAGGGGATGGTCCCTTTCATCTTCGTGGGGACGCGGGAGAACATCAGCAATGCCCAAGCGCTGCTGGAATACCACCTCTCCTACCTCCAGGTAAGGACTTCCCAGAGCCGGACAGAACGCTGCAGGCCCTGTCTCAGAGGGCGGGTCAGTCTCAGAGGGCAGCACTTCACCCCCACCCAGATCTCTGGGCAGGGCGTATATCTGGAGCTGCCCTGCCTGATCTAAGCCGGTGAAGTACTAGGGTACCTTTTCTGTCTGCGGGGCAGGAGGACGGTCCATTCCCTCTCCCCGAGAGCTCCTGGCAGCAGGCCCTCCTCAACCCTCTTTCTGCCTCCCCGGCAGGAGGTGGAACAGCTGCGCCTGGAAAGGCTGCAGATAGACGAGCAATTGCGGCAGATCGGCCTGGGCTTCCGTCCCCTCTCCAGCCGCGCAGAGAAGGAACGGGGGGGCTACACCACGGATGAGAGTACCTCCTCCTCCCTGCACAGCACCAGGACTTACGGCGGCAGCTACGGCGGGCGTGGCCGTGGGCGCAGGGGACCCAATTCTGGCTACGGTGAGTGGGGCAGTGTTCTGCCTCTCGCTTAGAGCAGCAGGGGCCCCCTCTGAAGCCCACGGGGGAGTCGGACTCCAGGACCATCTCCTTCCTTCTCTCGCCCTAGCTACCAACTCTGATGCATCCAACGCCTCTGAGACGGAGTCAGAAAAGCGGGATGACTATGAGTGCCCACCCCCCAGCGATCGTGACCCTCGCCTGGAGGACGGCCGGCGGCGGCCGGGGGTGGGGCGCGGCCGGGGCCCCGCTCCAGCACCTCGTGGAAGCAGCAGCAAGTACAACACCTCCTCCATCAGCTCAGGTACAGACAGCAGGCCATCTCTGGGGCTCTGGGGCCGCTGCATCCCTCAGCGGATAAGGCAGCCCTCGGCTATTCCTGGGGTTGGAGGGAGCTGCCAATCAGCCAGGAGGAGGTCTGGGAGCTGAAGGAGGGTCCTTGCGCAGGCCGGAGGAGGGGAGATGGGAATCCTCTAGTCAGCCTCCACTGCCAGAGAACAAGCATGTCTGCAAACCTGCCCTTCCCTGGGAAGCAGGTCAGCCGCCCCTCCACCCCGGCTGATCGAAGGCCTCTCCTCTCTGCAGTACTGAGAGACCCAGACAGCAACCCTTATAGCCTGCTGGAGAACACCGAAACTGACCAGACCATGGACACAGACGCTAGCGAGTCTCAGCCCCTCAGCAACCGCCGGCGCCGCTCGCGCCGACGTCGCACCGATGAAGACACCACGATGATGGACGGGGCCCTGGACTCCGACAACACCTCTGTCAACGAGAACGGTGTGGGTGAGTGGAAGGCGCCTCCAGTCTCTCCCCCTCGGCTCCCAGTCCCTGGAGGAAAGCAGGCTGGCTGGGATTCTGGGTGTAGGTCTCTGGGGCAGAGGCTCTTCTTGGGGTCCTGCCAAGCCAAGCGCATCTTCTTGTGGCCCCTTGGTTTCCAGGCGATCCCCCTCTTCTTCCGGGGGTCGGGCGGGAAGGAAACGGGAATGGTTCTGTCGCTCTGAACACCGCCCGCCTTTCTTTTTACCAGAGGAGGAATCGAAGCCGCAAAGACGCAATCGAAGCAGACGCCGCCGTAATCGTGGCAACCGTGTGGACAGCTCTATCAGTCGGGACCGCCAGCCGGGTAAGGACACACGGCACTGATTGCTTGGGGCCAGCCGGGCATCGGCGACTCGGTCCCTGCAGAAAGTGCGCCTTCTGGAGGGGAATCTGCTGTGGTTTTCTAGATGACCGGTGTGCTTTCGTTTCCCCTCCCACAGTCACCGTAGCAGATTACATATCCCGGGCAGAGTCTCAGAGCCGTCAGGGCCCCGCCCGCAAGGAAAGCCAGGAGAAGGCAGCCGAAGGCAACCTGCCTAGGCAGAAGGTACATGGGGCTGGAGGGAGGGTCGCAGGAGGACCGTGATCAGAGAGGGTCTTGGCTATGACAGTTGGGGGATTCCAGAGCAAAATGCCATTGTTTTTTAAAGGGGGCTGAACCAGAGTAGATAGGAGGGGGCAGAGGAAACGGCTTTGGGGTTGGCCGCGGCCCTGCCACCTCCAGCGGTGTGGCAAACTGGCCCCTGTTCTGTTGTCACTTCCAGGGTGAGGCGAACAGCAAGATGGTCAACGGCCCTTCCGAGAACGGGGAGCACAGCGCTGCTGCCGGCGGCGAGGAGGAGGTGGCTGCCATGGTCAACGGGGTGTCCTAAGTGCCCGCCGGGTGCCGCCAACCGAGCCCTCCTCTCCGCGAAACGATCCCTACTTTTCACCTGCTTGCAACATCTTAAGAGAAACGAAATAAACACCACACCAATCTTGTTTAAGAACAAAACCATTATTTAAAGAGAACAAATCACCCACTCCCCAGGTAATTATCTCGTGCTCGTTAAAAGCTTGCCAAAGATGGGAAACTCTTTTTACCACAGCTCTTAACACATCCTGGCTAAGCTTCAGCGACGGCAGCCGGACAGGGCAATCCAAACCCCTCTTCATTTTTTCTGCCCTCTTGTTTGTCAGAGGGGGGGTCTGATGCTACCTGAGCTCATTATCCCCCTCCTGAGAGGTGCTGGCAGGAGTGGGGGAAATACTACGACTTTCATGCATCTGTTTTTGGTGACTTAAACAGTTTTTTGTTTTGAAACAAATGTGAGGGAAAAAAATAACCGGCTATTCAAACTGGGGAAAGAAGAGGGGAGAGCAACCTGTGCCTTCTGATAATGCAACACACACACACACACACACACACACACACACACACACACACAAGCGGAGTGCTTTTTTTTTCCTTCCTTCTTCGACTAACCAAAATCGAAGGCAAGGATTCGGTCACGTCTGGGAGAGCGAGCCTGCCCCGCGCAGGGGGCTCGAGGGCTGCCTGGATCAGGTCCTTTCTCCCCCACAGGTCCAAGCTTAGGCGGGGGGAGGCAGCCCTGCCGGGCTAGGGAGGAAAGGGAAGGGCCTCCGGCGTGGCTTTTGGGCCCTGCAAACGTGTCTCTCTCCCTTTTCTTTCCTTCTCTTAAAACACTGTGGAAGACAACAGGAGGAATGATGGGCTTGGGGCAAGCTGACGCAGCAGCCTCGCTCCTGGCCTGGCTGTCTTGAGTTCGTGTGTTTGTGCGTGGGGAAAGGGGGAATTTGATCTGTGACGGTTGAGACTATTTATTTTTCACTGTACAGTATTTAAAAAGAGAATAAAAAACCCAACTCTTGAAAGAAAAAACAACCAACCCCGATTGCTTTCTGTCCTGCCTGCCGCGTTTCTGTCCGGTGAAAGTAGGGGAGTAGGGCAGGTTCCGCTGGGCGGGGGGTGAGGGCCTCTTAAATGGCATTTGTCTCCCGCTTACTTTGTCCTTAGCCAGGGGAGGGGGGCCCTGAACCCCCAGCACCTCCAGCTAAAACAGCATCTGGAACTGGCTGGCTGGCTGGAGGGAGGGAGGGAAGGGAAGGGAAGGGAAGGGAAGGGAAGGGAAGGGAAGGGAAGGGAAGGGAAGGGAAGGGAAGGGAAGGGAAGGCGCGATTAGGCAGTCAGAAATTAAGTCTGCAAGGAGAAATTGGGTATTTTAGCCTGGAGAAAAGCAGATTGGGGGGGAAGATGACTCCACGCACGGAAAGGGAGGTGTCACCTGAGAAGGTTGAGAACCACTTTTGTTCCTCGGGAGGGGTTTAAGTTAAGCAAAGTGTATCATTTCAAACTAGGAGCAGTTGGATAGTGGGCACGGGGGGGGGGGAGTCCCTTCACTGGAGGTGTTAAGACAGGCTGGACAACCACCTTGGAGGAGTTGCTTGAGCAGGGCTTGGACTCCATGGCCTCAAGGGCCCCCACCCATCGTAGGCTTGCCTGGGAGGAAGGGGAAGCAAGCTTTGTATCATTCTCACACGGGGGGGGGGGGTCAGCGTGGGAATCCATCTTCAGCGGCTAGGCTGCCTTCCTACATTCCACTTTGCCCTGGTTGCATCTCTTGGGAGCTGGAAGAGGCCACCTGCAGCGGGCAGAGCGAAGGGCCTCGAAGGACAGGAGGAAGAGCAGCCGTCAGGAGCCCTTTCCAAGAAATTAATCTGAGTCAAGGTCTCGCCCCCTCCAGCTCAGAGGAAGATAAGGGGGGGAGGAGCACATTAAAATAGGCAAGATTCTGTCACCGTGGATCTGAGAGGACGTCACTCCAGAGGCAGGTGCTGCTACAGAGAAGGCACGCTCCCGGCGCCCAGACAGAGGGCATTGCTTGATCGAAGGAACCCGGAGCGTGCCACCCATGCCAGTGGATCAGTTGGGCAAATGCCCTCATCTTTGAGTCATTCTGGGTAAGTAAATAGTAACTGTCTTCAGACAGAAGTTGGCCAGGTGACGGGTTTGTGGTGGGGAGACACCTTTGCACCCTAGCCCTCTTTGCAAGGTCCAAAATGTGCACGTGCTCGGGCATTTCTCAACTTGATTTGGGGTTTCTGCTTGAAAGGCAATCCATTGCACCAGGTACAGTGCATTCTAATGGGGAAAGTTTGCCCGCTGCTTTAGCCCCGGAGGACTGGCCCACCAGCCGTCTAACGCAAGAGGTCTGATTAGCTTTTCGGGGCCTGACTGGTGACCAGAGAGAAACAAGGGGGCTGGCGGCTTTGGGGGCTGGCAGACTGAGTCTGGGATGACTTTCCTTGGAAGCCGCCTTCCCTTGTGATCTGGCGGCCTCTGTGTGGGCCTTAGCATGACACTGGAGCCTGGCACCTGCCTAGAAATTCAGCAGGCCTCTGAGCAGCTTTAGCACATCCTGGATCCCACCCTCCACTCTTGCCCTCTGCTTCCCAGCTGCGTCTCTGGAGCTCCAGCTTATTTGGGTGAGGAGGATCCCAACATTGCTTTTCTGACTGGCTCCAGGCTGGGCAGGCACTCTCTGAACACTTGGTGGCCCCCGGATTTGAAAACTGCTGTTCCAGGCCCTGCCCCTCCACGCTTGACCGGTCTCCCAGCTTTGAGCCCAGCTGACCAGTCTTAAGTCCTTGCTCCCGTTGAATTTGGAGCTGGCACAGCAACGGGCACCTGAAACCCTCTCCTCGGTCTGCTCAGCAGGAAAGCTGGGTGGTCAGGTTTTTAAATAACCGAAACTGGGTTGTGAAGCTTTCAGCTCAGTCCTACCGTAATCCCACAGAAAGTGAGCCTGCTCTTCCAGCCCTGTTTGAGTTCAGCAGGAACGGTGTCTATGCGTGTGCATGCCTGTAGGGGTATGCGCAAGGTTGTGCTCATTTCAGGGAGCTCCTGGCATGGCTTCTAAAACTCTTAACTTAAGCGGGACACAGAGGATTATCCGGCCCAGGAAAGCGAGGAAGACATCAGGCCGGTGCCTGCAGCAAAGACTAACAACACTGCGGTGATCCTATTGTTCGGAGGAGCTGTATTTGAATTTCAAGGAGGAGCGCCGGCACTGCTTCCCCCGGCTAGATTGGCTCCCTTTCCCCCTGTTCCCCTTCTCCATGCCTGCCAGGGATTTTAGGGAGGGTCTCCCCCCCTTTGCCCAAACTGCCACTGAGCGGAAGGAGGCTCCGGGCAAAATCCTTCCCTTTTGTCTCCTGGAATGGCCTCCAAGAGGCCATTCATCTCCACTGACCAGCTCTTCTCTCTGCCTGATGTTCCTGCCGCTTGCCCCGGGGGCCCAAGCGGGGGAGGGGAGAGGAGGGGAGGGAGCTGGCCCAGAGCCAACTTTTGCCTGCTCCAAAGGCCTCCGCGGCTAGCCGGGGCTGGCTGCTCACAGCCCCGGGACAGAGACCAAGCCAGGAGAGCCGCGCGCTCGAGCCCTGGGTCAGGCTGGGGGCTCGGGGAAGGAGCGGGTCCGCTCCGCCGCTGCTGCTGCTGCTGCTGCTGCTGCTGCTGCTGCTGCTGCTGCGCGGCTGGGGCCGATGAGCCAGCGAGGCAGGTGGGAGACTCCGGGCCCCGGCGGCCCTTGCCAGCAGGAGCCCACCGAAAGGATAAGGGCGGTTGCGTCCCCGCCTTTGGCACCTCCAGGCGCCGCTCCCGGCTGCCGCAACTCTCCAGCCTCATTTCGTCCAGGTGGGCTTTTCTACAATTCCCATCATCCTGCACGCAGCAGGCCACGGGGCCTAAAGGATATCAGCCGGAGAAGGCAGGGGCTGCTTCAAGCGGCCAGACCTTGACCGCAGAGGCCTCGTGGCGTCTTGGGCCCGGGAGAGCCGCTCGCGGCTGAGCGCGCGGGCCCGGCCTGGGAAGCTCCGCGGGCCTCTGTCTGCCTGCCCCCTTCGGAAGGCCGGCCTTCGCGGACCTCCTGCTGCTGCTGCTGCTGCTGCTGCTGCTGCTGCGGGCGCCTCTCGGGGACCCCGGCGCGGCCCAGAGCACGGCACGGGACGGGCTCGACGGCAAAGAGATCCGGGCGGGCTCAGCTGGGGACCCGCTCAGGCATCACTGTGTGGCCGCGGGCTGACCAGGCGCCGATGCACAAGCGGACCCGCCCGGCCCCTCGTTCTCCCGCGGCCGGGCGGCGCGCGCGCTCGGGAGCCATGACAACACTCTGCTTGTGCTCAGAGGCCAAGCGAACCCCAGCGCTTTCCCCAAACGTCGAACAGCCTGGAGGGCCGGGTCGGGAGGAGGGCAGGGTCCAGGCAGGAGTCGGGCTGCGGGGGCCGCGGGAGGGGAGGGGAGGGGAGGGGAGGGGAGCGGCGGAGAGGCGAAGGGAGTCGCCGGCCAGGTCCGTCGACGTCGCGCCCTCGGGCGCCCTTTCCCGGCCGGGTTGGGGGCAGAGCGCGGGCGAGCCCGCGGGCGGCAGAAGAGAGGGCAAGGGAATCGGGGGGCGGGGCGCTCGAGGGGCGTGGTCTGGCGCCCTATATCCCAGGGCCGCCTCGGCCGCACGTGCTCCGTTGCTGCCGGCTCCCCCAGCGACGGGTCCTCTCGAGGCGCTCTAGTCGGCGCCCGGGATGATGTTCGCGGGCTTCTACTCCACGGAGGCGCCCACCATGGACGGGGCGGCGGACCCGGCCCCGCCAGCCCCGCCGCCGCCCTCGGAAGAGCGGCTGGAGAAGGTGAAGCGCCCGATGAACGCCTTCATGGTGTGGTCGAGCGCGCAGCGGCGGCAGATGGCGCAGGAGCACCCCAAGATGCACAACTCGGAGATCTCGAAGCGGCTGGGCGCCGCCTGGAAGCTCCTGGGCGACGCCGAGAAACGGCCCTTCATCGACGAGGCCAAGCGGTTGCGGGCGCGCCACATGCAGGACTACCCGGACTACAAGTACCGGCCACGGCGGAGGGGCCGGGGCGCCCGCGAGCGAGGCGGGGTCCCCGCGTTCCTGCCGGGACCCGCGGCGCCCCCCGGCTGGGCGGCCGCCTACTGCGGCTCGCCCGACGCGCTCCGGCGGACGAGCGGCGCTCCCGAGCTGGGCCCGGGCGGGGGCGGCTACGCGATTGGGGCGGCGGCGGCGCCCTGCAGGTGAGGCTCGGTCCCCTCGACTGCGCGGCGCGGGGGAATCGTCGGCGGAGCGTTTCCCAGGACAGGCTGCCCAGAGCAGCCGCCCCCGCGCGCCTCGTCCCGCGTGAGCTGGCCGGCGACCTCCCCTAGCAAGCGGGCAGAGCCAGCTGAGTGCGAGACCCGGAGACCCGATTCCCCTTGCGGGACGTCCAGCCAAGGCCTCCCGCCCTGCGGGACGGCTGCGTGGGGCAAAAGGCCCGGAGAAGCCGGGGCTGCCCTCCGGCCGGCTCCCTCTCGCAGAAGACGAGGCGCCCCGGCCTCCCGGGGAGGCGCTGCCCGCGGGACGGCCGCAGACGCCGCTTCCTCCAAGAGAGCCCCAGCATCTTGGCCGGGTGCCCCGCTTTGGCGTTGCCTTCGCGCTCCAGGAAGCTGGGTGTGCCCCCAGCCCGGGGTGCCAGCTCTCCCTGGGCGCAGCCCCGCCCCGCCAGCACACAAAGGCAGCCCCCCCTCTCGGGTCAGGGCCGGGCCTGGCCGAGCCCGGGAGCGAGCCCGGGAGCAAGTCCCCGAGCTCACGCAAAAGGCAAGGCAGCCGGCCTGCCCGCCCGCCCCTTCTTGCTGCGCGGGGCCCGAGGGAGTGCGGGCCCGGCGGCGGCTCTTGGGTCCCTTGGCGGCAGCTCGCGGCTGAGGGCAGGCAGGCCTGAACAGGTCTGGGGGCTCTTGGCCAGAACTGGATGAGCCGGCTGCCGGAGGAATGTGGCTGTCCCGCCCATGGCCCCCGGGGGGGGGGGCAACTCTCTCTGCAGGTGTAGGGCTGGGCAGGTGACAATCCCAGCCACCAGCTACGCTCTCTCCTCTCCTGCCTCCCAAGGCCAGCCAACTGCTCTGCCCCCCCAGGGCAGCCAGGGCCCCAGGCTCCCTCCCCAGCCCACCTCGGAAGCTTTGCCATGAAGGGCTGCCAGCTTCCTCCCTTGCCAAGCGCAGGCTCAGAGGAACTCTGGCAGGCAAAGGCGGCGAGGCCTCCAGGGCTCTTGCCTCCCCAACTCCAAGGACAAGGGATCGGCAATGCGTGCCCGCCTCAGTACAAAACGCGGGGGCTGGGCCCAGCCAGATCCAGAAAGAGCAGGCCAGAGTGGGGGGCTAACATCACAGTCACCAGGAGGCCCCCGACCTGTCCACCCACGAAGAATAATGGGCTAGCATTTTGGCTCAGCGCATTCCACCTTGCCTAGCAGAAACTATGGGCCCCCTAAAACGCCTTCCCCCTGCCCTGAACAGAAATAACCCCGTTGCCCTTTCCTCTCTTGGCAGCATCCTGGCCTACACCACCCCACCCACCCCTGCAATTGCCACAATGACGAGGAAGCCGGACAGCGTTGCCCAGCACCCACTTGGGGACTTCCAGGACATGATGGCCACTTACGGGCTGCAGGGCTGCGAGGTTTCTGACACAGCCGCCCCATGCTACCTTCCCGAACACCCTTACCAGCCCCTGGGGTTCAGCAGCCTTGCCCCCTTGACCCCCCTCTAGCAGCAAGAGCGTGCAATCCCAGCTGCAAGTTTCCTGCAAGTTTCCCGCGCAGGGGTGGCGCAAGGAGGACAGACAGGACAATGAAGGAAATGTGTACATAGTTTGCAGGGAAGGCATAAGGACTCCCACTTTCAGGCCCCAAAGAAGCAGGGGCAGGAGGACTGGGCAGCGGTTACCTTCCTTGGGGCCTGGCATTTGACAAGTGGGGAGAATGGGACGAAGCAGCCCCTACCTACATTTGTGGGGCGATTGCTAGAATGGGGGGGCATTTTTTTTTATAAGCAGTATGCATGATATTTTCTAAAGAAAGCTTGTAAATGAACCAATAAAATTTTTTTCATACAGCAGAGTTTGCTGACTGCAACTGCTTTGCCTGCCCAAGGACTGGGTGAATTGCCCCCTTGGAAGGGGAGAAGCAGGGAACTACCTCCCCCCGCCCCTGCTTTAGCAGCCTTGCCTAGCACACCTGGCAAAAACGCGGGCTGCTTGGGCTGGCCCTGTGCTCGCCTGCTGCCAAGTAGCATGAGGGTCATCCCTGCTTACGCCCTCCCCGAGAAGATGGATTTCCAGCGCCCACAGCCCGGATGCCAAATGGGCCCGGGGGGGCCGAGGGGGCAGGGCAGAGAGGGCAGCGGCTGGCTGGGAGCCCGTGAGTCTCAGCTTTGCCAGGTTGCCCTGGGTGGGGGTGGGGCGTGATGACCCTTGGGCCGCTTTGCCCGATGGCCCCTTGCCTCCCCTCTAGCTGAGCCCAGAGGGCTGCCCGCTGTTAATTCAGCTCTCCCCACTCTCTGGGACCAGGCAGCTGTGCTGCTTGGGCTGACTCACCTGGGCTCCCCCCTCCCCCCCCCCCGCAGCTCCTCTCCCTAATCGCTCCAATTAGCCTGCCCGGCCCTGCCCCAGCACAGAGGCCCAACTTCCCACCCCCCAGGGCATTTGGGGCAAGACGTTAGAAGCTCAGTGAGCGCAAAGGGCTCCCCCTGGCGGGGACAGAAAGAACTTCAAGGCGGCCTACGGTTCTGCGACAGGCTCTGCTTTGTTTTGAAAAGTCTGGGTGGGGGGCAGCAAGGGAAGACCTCTTCCCAGCCCCTGAGGTGAAGGAAGCAGCGGTCCATTGCGGCCTCATCGCCCTGCCCAGCCCACTAAAAAGTCCCGTGAAACTCCTGGAGAAGGCGACCATCTCCCTCGGCTCAGAATGCAGGAGGGGCCATGTGCGGGGAAAGGCCGATGGGCAGGAAGGGGCCCCTCCACTGACTTCAGGATCACCCCAAGTGCGTTGCTTGCTCCCTGCAGGCGGCAGGCCGGTCACTCTTCCTTGAGCCGGTCCACAGCGTTCCAGTAGTACAGCAGCTGTCCCAAGAGCAGGGCGTGGCACCCCGAGGAGACAACGTAGGTCAGCACCAAGAGAGAGTCTCCGGTCTCCTGAGAGGCAAAGGGAAACCAGCTGCCCTTGAGGCCCAGCACTGGGGAGGGGCGGTCAGGGAGGCCGGGCACTTCCTCCCCACCACAAGACTTTTTGAATTCACACGTCCTGCTGTTGCCAAGCCCCGGTCTGCAGACAAGGCTCGGCTCCTGAGGACTTCGTGGGGGCCGTTTGCCTTCGCCCTCTTGGGGCGTTCTTTTCTTTTCAGCTTCTTGGTCTAGACAAGGACGTGGGATCTCCTGGGGATCGGCTTAGCTTTGAAAGTTCAGCCAAGCCTTCAGCAAAAGCTCAGGGTTGCCCAAGACAAGGGCGCGGTCTCCCAAGCAAGCCAGCAGGGCTGTTCCCAGCCGGTAGCTCCCCTTTTCTGCCACACCTGCTGGGAAGCAGTGGGCAGGATGCCGGCTGGACTGCTATTGATTGGGGAGGAGGGGCATTGATTATTGATTTCTTCGGGCAGAAGGCTCCCTCCTCCCTCCCCCGCCCAATCTCAGGACCCAGGCTACCTCCTTTGGACCCCTACCTGGATGGAGGTGAAGATGCGTGCCAAGGACCCCGCAAAGAGCAAGATGGTCGTGACGGCCGAGAGTTGGCCTGTGTGCCCGTTCTGGTAGTTGGTGGCTGCTTGCAGGAACTGTTGGGGAGAATAGGCCTCTGAGTCTGCCTCACAGGCTGCGGCAAGAGGCAGCGGGCAGAGATGCCAGGGCCTGCTGGCTGACGCAAGAGGCGGCCTGCCACCCACACCGCTGCCACCATTCGGGTTCTTAGAAGCCCTTCCCTCACCCCAGGGGCGGCACCGCTTACCCTGCTGATTACGACAGCAGGCATGTTGGACGCCTGCAGGCCCGTCACCACCGCTGCCGGAGTGAGCGAAGAGAGCAGGAGAGACAGGACGGCAAAGTAGGTCAAGAGGAAGGCCAGGCCTGGGCAAAGAAAGGAGGGCCACGTCATGCTCCAGTCCCACAACCTGGCCCTCCACACAGCCCTGTGGAGTCCACAGTCCATTTTCCGCAGGCCCCTTGCTTGGACACCAGGGGGCAGGACAGGCACAGGTGGCTGCGTTCCCCTCTGCGCCCCACATCCAGGGCAACCACGACTGAGATGCATTTTCCATTGTTGTATGTCCCCCAGAGTCATTAATTAATTAATGAACACATAATTAATGAAGTCAGCATCCTGAAAAGCTTTGTAACCATTACAAAATACAGCAAGCTGCTAGACCAGTGCTTCTCAACTGGGGCTGCTTGATGGGAATTCTGGGAGTTGAAGTCCATGCCGCTTCAAGTGGCCCAGGTTGAGAAACACCGCCCTAGAGCTTTTGAGCAGAAAATCAACTTAAGACTGTGAGGAGGGATGTCTGAATGGGCCCCACTCACTTTTAAACTGCTTTTTGTTATGCAGAATACCCCAGGCCTGCGGGTCACAGCTTCCGCACAACATGGATACTCCCCGAAGCATTTTCAGCTTCAACCCTCCTGCAGGGCTGTGTGCATGTCTACAAAATCCCTGGCTAGGAATGGACCCTAAACACCACTCCCCAACTTACCACGCTTGGTATGACCCCCGAAATGCTGCACCAGGAACCCAATGGACACCGTTTGCACCATTACAAACAGGGTCTCTCCCCAGGCGCTGCGAGGGAGAGAAGAGGGCAGGGAGTGGGTTCTCACGTCACTGTAATGGGCAAGTCAGCGCTTGCGAAGTCTCAGCGGCAAGGAGCCCCTTGCTTGCCAGAGCCCCCCCCCTCCAGCCCAGCCTTAGGATGGGGTAGGAGATCTGCCTGCCCGAAAGAGTTTCTTTAAATGGTTGACAAAGCTCCTTGCCTTTGGGCTCATTTGCACCTTCAGACCTGGATGCTCAGAAGCCCCCCCCCAGGGGCTGTTGAACTACACTTCCCAGCAGCCCCAGCCAGCAAGGCCAAGGGTGAGGCACGGGCGTCATAGCTCAGCTGGTTCCTTGCTCCGCCCTCGGCGGCGACCACCCTCATCTCCGCGCCTGCCAAAGAGCCGGATTTCTGCGGAGCGGACTGGGAGGCGGGCAGGGGCCAGATGCGCAGCCCGCTCCTCCCCAGAGCCACATCTGGCCGCGGGGGTCGCACACATCCCCTGCAGCGGCCAGGAGGGCAACTCGGCGGGAGCCTCCCGCGCCCGCCCGCCCGCCGCCGCCGCCGCCGCCGCCGCCGCCGCCGCGCGCTCTACCTGAACGGGAAGCGGTGGGAGACGCTGTAGGCCATCGTGCCGCTGATGGCCACGAGCTCCAGCAGGATGGAGTGGAAGCTCAGGCCCTCGGCGCTCTTGGCCCGCAGGATCTTGAGGATCTGCGGCAGCTTCACTGCAGCGAGGGGGAACGAGCCGGGTTCAGGGGGCTCCCCCTCCTCTGGGCCCGGGGCCAGCGGTAGCTCCCCGCCCCGCCCCGCCCCGCCCGAGCCCCGCGTGCCGCGGAGGGGCTTCCGCCTTCCCCGCTGGGCCTCACCCAGGAGCGAGCAGGCCACGATGCCGAATCCGAGCCCTTTGCTGAGGAAGACCTTCAGGCACGGCACTGGAAGGGAGGAGAGAGGGGAACGAGTCGCGAGGGGCGCCGCGCGGGCCCCCCTCGGGCCTGTTTAGAGGGGGGGTCCGCCCGGCGGAGGCCCACGCCACTCCGCGCCCCATCCAAAGTGCCCGGGCGACCCCCCGCGCGGGATCAGCGCCTTCCGCCCTCTCCCAACATGGCGCCCCCGCTCTCCCCTCCGCGGCGGAAGCCGCGTCGCCGCCCTTCCCCAAGATGGCTGCCGCCGCCGCTCCCCAGACACTTCCGGCCAGGGCGCGTTGCCACGACGACGGGGCGCCGAGGCCTGCTCGGGGCGGGCGCCGAGGGGGGCGGCTCACCGTGTAAGAAGTTGAAGTTTAGGATGAGCTCGTCGAAGCAGCGCTCCGGGAGCATGTGCGGGACCAGGAGGCCCTTCAGCGCCGACGCCGCCATTTCGAGGAGGAGGGAGCCTGGGCGGGCCGCGCTTCCGCTCCCATAACGCCAACGCGCCGATCAGCGCCCATGCGCCCCAAGAGGGCGCAGACCCGTGTGCGCATGCTCGGCAGGCCGGCCGGCCGGGCCCTGCCCACCGCGCGCCCGCGCGCCTCTCGCCCGCAGGGGGCGCGCCGTTTAGTCCCGCGCCTGCGCGCTGCGGGCCTCCGCGCGGGCTCCGGCGCGTGCGCGCGGCTGAGGCGCCGTTCGGACGCCGCCGGCCCGCCGCGCACGCGCGCCGCGTCCCTCCGGCTCCCCACGTGCTCTCCTCGCTCCCGCGGCTCTCCCGGCGGGCTCCGGTCGGGGCCCAGCATGGCCGCGCAGCCGCCGTGCCCCGCGGCCGGCCCCGGGCAGGGGGCCGGGGGCGCCGCGCTGCTGCCCGCCCTCAGCCGCGGCGCGGTGGCGCTGTGCCTGCTCCACGCGCTGCGGCTGCGGCGCGGCCGCCGCCTGTGCGAGGCCGCCCGCCGCCGCCGGGCCGCGCGCCGCCGCCGGGCCCGGGCCCGGGCCCGCTCGTGCCAGCGCTTCGCGCTGCTGTGGCTGTGCCGCCTGCTGGCCCGCGCGCCCGGCCCGTGCCCGGGGGGCGGCGGCGGCGGGGGGGGGGGCCCTGCCGCGGCTGCTGCGGGAGCGGCGGCTGTGGAGCAAGGCGCGCAGCTCGGCCTTCTGGGAGACGGTGCGCGCGAAGGCCTTCGGCGCGCGCGAGTGGGCCGAGCACTTCCGCGTGTCGCCCGGCACCTTCGACCACCTGTGCGCGCACCTGCGCGGCGCCATCCAGCGCCGGGACACCAACATGCGGCGCGCCATCCCGGCCGACGTGCGCCTGGCCATGACGCTGTGGCGCCTGGGCGCCTGCACCGAGTACCGCGCCGTGGAGCAGCTCTTCGGCGTGTCGCGCTCCACGGTCTGCAAGATCCTGCGCGACGTCTGCGAGGCCGTGGTGGGCATCCTCACGCCGCTCTACGTGCGCCCGCCGCCCCCCGCGCGGGTGGCCGCCGGCAACGGCTTCCCGCTGCCGCAGCTGGCCGGCGTGCTGGGCTCGCTGCACGTGCCCATCCGCGCGCCCAACGAGAACGCCGCGGGCTACTGCAACCGGCGCGGCTGGCACTCGGTGGTGGTGCAGGCCGCCGTGGACTCCCGCGGCTGCTTCTGGGACATCAACGTGGGCTGCCCCGGGCGGGTGACGGACGCGCAGGTGCTGCGCGCCTCGGAGCTGTACCGGCGGGCCCAGGGCGGCGAGCTCTTCCCCGGCGCGTCCCGGGCCGTCGCCGGGGTGCAGGTGCCCGTCTACCTGCTGGGCGGCCGCTCGTACCCGCTGCTCCCCTGGCTCATGCGGCCCTACGGGGCGGCGGCCCCGACGCCCGCCCAGCAGCGCTTCAACGAGTACGCCGACGCCGCCCGGACGGTGCTGGGCGTTGCCTTCGGGCGGCTGCGCGGGCGCTGGCGCTGCCTCACCAAACGCAACGACACCGACGTGTCCTTCCTGCCCACCCTCATCGCGGCCTGCTGCACCCTGCACAACGTCTGCGAGGCCCGCGGGGACGTCTTCCAGTCGTGCTGGATGGAGGCCGAGGCCGAGCCGCGGGAGGAGCAGCCGCCGGAGGAAGGCGAGGAGGACGACGCGGAGGCGGCCGAGATTCGAGACGCCCTGGCCGTGGCCCTGAGGGGCTGAGCGGTCTCCCGCCGGCGGACCAGCCGCCACGCCGGACGGGGCGGCGGGGGACGGCCTGAAGCGGAGGGCCCAGCGGGACGCGAGGAAGCGTCTTCCCTCCCTTGGGGAAGGGTTGACGCGTCCAGGGGAGGCGAACAAAGGAACCGAGGGCGGGGAAAGACCCGGTGCCCCTTGGAGCCTTGTCATCCGGGAGGGAAGGTGCCGCAGGGGGAGATCAGCCTTCAATAAACCTTTTTTTCAGGACGTGGCCTGTCTTTTCCGTCGTGAGCAAAGGACCCCACCCAGAAACCGGGTCTGTTTTGTTGCTGTCAGTGTCGAGCTCAGTCTGGGGACGCAGGAAGTGATAGAAACCTCTCTCCCCGCCACCTGGACGGTGTTTCCAAAGCAGAACCGGTCCAGATGTGTCTTGAGGGGAACGGCTGTCTCAGGCAGGGAGCAGAAAAGAGGAACTTCGCAGACACCCCCCCCCCCCCCCGTGTGGGGTTCAGGAGCCCACTTTACAACTCAAAGAAAAGCAAAGCCCTGAGCCCGCTCTTCTTGGCAGCCATGCTCAGAAACGTGGGCCCGGAGGAAGGGGTCTCTGGGGGAACAGGAGGGGGCCACCTGGGTCCCTCCGATTCCCCCCCCCCAGCACTTTGCCTGAGGCCGAGAGCTAAGCGGGGCCTTACGGCTGGTGTCCGGGACAGCCTCCCCTCCCCGAATGTTAGGAGGAGCAGCGCGTGCTTTCTGCTAGTGACCGGTACTAGCTCTAGTGACTAGCTGTCCTCGTTGCTGATAATAAGGTCAGGCGTGCTTAGTTACCTGCTCCTTTGTGAATCCTGAAGCGCCCGTCTGAGAGGCTGACACAGGATGGTAATAAAGCTCCAGGAAGTCGCGTGCAGGAGCTGGGTTCGAGCTTGCAGGCTCTCTGGGCTTTTCACTGGAGCCTGGAATCCGTCAGCTGAGCTTTGCCTAATGGGCATGCCCTTAGAAAAGCGGCCAGGGCCCAGGAATTGGTTTCAAGGATGCCCCGGCTCACTTTTCTTCATCCCAGTGCCTCAAATGCCTGCGGGAAATCCTTGATCCAAACAGAGGTGGTGTTGAATGTTGCTCTTGCCTCATTTTAGGCGAGCGTGTCTGGGTGAAGCTGTATAAGCTGTTCAGGGGGCTTTGCTTGGTAGAGCCTTGGTAGAGCTTGGCTTAGTTGAAGAATTGATTTCTACTGGCGCTTTCTGGGGTTTTCAGTGCTCGCCACGTTTTTCCTGTTGTTTCGTCTCAGCGGAGGAACGCAGGGCAAACACGGAGGGGGGCCCCTCGGTGGCTGCAGTTTGAGTGGGAGGACCCTGTGGTTCTCCTGCGGATCTGCTTTCTCCTGCCCGGAGAGGTTTGCGGAAGCCAAGAGGGGAAGGGGCTCCAGAAGCGATCCCAAAGACACGAAACATGGAGGCGTTTCAGGATCTTTAATGGGAAATCAACTGGTGATGCGGTTTGCTGTGCACAGAGTGGGAAAAGCCCCCATCCCGTTTCTGCCCCCAAACTACGGAGTTCCTTTTTGTTTACTCTGGAGTAAGTAGCAGTTGGGTTCAAAGCGTCCCCGGATTGGCTGGCTGAAGGCTGGGAGGCAGCCTCGCCACAGCTGCGTTCCTCTTCGTCAGCTGCTCCTTCCTCTTTGGAGGAAAAGCTTCCCACGTGTTGGCGTCCATCTCCATCCAGCCAGGTCTCGTGCCCGTGTGTTTCTCTAATACCCTGCCTTGCCTTTTTGGGGGCCAGATCTGACAATATTCGTATCTGTAATGATTAAACATCCCGCCTCTCCCCCCCCCACCCCCCAACCAGGAAGATTATTTGGTAAAAGCTTGGATCCCCTGAAGGCGCCCTGATCGAATCCAGTCCGAGAAGAGCAGCTGACGGAGGAGCGGATTGGAGGTCTTTGCGCGTCCGTCCCAAGGTGGCTCCAGCAGGCGGCTGGAAGGCCCCAAGTCCAGTCCTTGGTCCGCTGGTCCAGCTGCAGCTCGATGAAGTGTGTGCGAAGGGGTCTTAGAGGGACTGATAACCCGTGTGGGCTCGCCATCGGCCCACGGCAAAAGCCACCAGGACAATCACGATGAGGAGGCAGAGGACCAATCCCACAACTATGGGCAGGACAATGGAGCGCTTCTGCTCAGGACAGACCTCAGCTGAAAGGAACACAACAAGAGGCGGTGGTGTCGAGGCAGCGGGGGCAGAAAGGTGCCCGTTTCCCCCCAGCTCCTGGTCGTGGGACATGAAGGAAAAGGGGGCTCAGGAAGGTTCAGGGGAGACGGTTAAAGGCGGAAGGAAAAGTGAAAGGGGTCACTGGGTGGGGAGGCCTCTTGCAACCGGTGTTCAGACGGGCGCTTGCGAACCTGGGGAAAATCAGGAATTGCTGGGGAGGGGGAGTAAGCAGGAAGCGGGGTCCGAAACAGGCTGACAGTGGCCCAGAGCAGAAGCCGAGGGCAGAGATGGAAGGGGAGCTGAGGAGGAGGCTCCTGCCTCGCCGGAGAGGGAGATGGCCCTTACCTTCCCCAAACGACCCCCCTTGCAGCTGAAAAGCCTGGATGCGCTCCTGCAGGGCGTTCAGGCGGAAGCCGTCGCTGAGGGCCACGCTGCGGTTGCGGCACTGGTAGGATTTTCCCAGGGGGGCCGCAAACTCCCGGAGGGAGGCATTGTTGGCGCTGAAGGACTTCTCTGGGGAGACAAAGCGGCGCTCTGGTGAAAAAGTGGTCCGCCTGCACGCTGGCATCTGGGTCATCGGCAGCGGGAATCAAGATGGGGAAGGGGTGGGCTCCTTCAGGCTGTTTGGGGGGCTGCTTCTCCCTTGGGATGTAGGCCCGTCCCACCCGCTGCCCCCCAAAAGGGTCGGGCTGGACCACAATGAGCAAATCCGGTCCTCCCCCCCTCGCCCAGTGCTGCGTGCTCTGGAGATGAAGCCTTGTGACGGACTGCTTGCGAAGCGAGGACTGGCTGTGGGCGGGACGCAGGGTCCGGTGCCAATGCCGGTGTGAGCTCTGAGGGAGGCCCGATGGGTGCTCTGCGGCCAGGCCAAGTCTGAGAACGTGGTTTTGGCCAGATGGCACTGCAGGCTGAGGATGGAGCAACGTCTGGCATCTCAGGCTCAAAGACCCCGGAGCTGTTGGGGCTTGTGTGTGGGCAAGGCGTGGCAGTGCCCGATGGCCTGATTTCACGTTGCAAGCGGAACGTGCCCCCTGAAGACCACAAACCCCACAGATCACCCCTTCGAACAGAGACATCCCTGCGTTGTGCCCCTCTGTCTCTGCCGAGGCTGCCTTGGGCAAAGGAGCTGCCCCACAACTAATGATGGCTGCCCCACCCCCACCCCGAGCCAGACACCCAAAGCTGCTTACCTTTAGCCTGGGGAAACTGGTAGGTCAGATTGGCCTGCACCTGGCTCAGGTAACCTGTGTTTTTTGCATCATCCTGAGAAAGAGAAAACCGGGTTGGCTTGGCCAGAAACAGGATGGCACGATTGAGCCGAGAGGGAGAGAGGCAAAGGCTGCCGTCCTCCCCCCAACTCTTCTGTTCTGCCCCCTTTGGGGTCTAGAGCAGCGTTTCTCCCCCTCGGCAGCTTTCAGATGTGGGGACTCCAACTCCCAGCATCCCCAGCTGGCTGGGAATGCTGGGAGTTGGAGTCCCCACATCTGAAAGCTGCCGAGGGGGAGAAACGCTGATCTAGAGTTGCTACTCGCCTTGCTCTCCTTGTCTGGGCTCTGCCAAGCCCCTTCTCCAAGGAAAGAGCCCACCAGGAGGGGAGGAAGGGGAGAGCCGTGTGAAGGGGTGAACCCGGCCGGGACGGGATGGGCGGCCGGCCGGCCCCCATGGTGGCCCCTAGGCTGGCCCATCTCCCGCTTGCCTCCGAGCCCTCGGTGCCAATTGGCCCGGGTTCAGAGGGGCCACTGAAGGGCTGAGCGAGCCGAGCGGAGCCGGCGGGCGGTGCGAATGCCCCGCGGCCCCCCCGCGCCTGCTTGGGCACGCGCTGTGCTGAGGCAGCTGACCTGGCCCAGTGATTCACCCCATCGTGGCTCAGCCCAGGCGGAGTCTGACCGGGGGGAGGGGGGGCCGTGGCTGGGCGTTGCTTGCTGAGTCACAGGCAGGGTAGCGGGCGAGGGTGGCTGTGCCAGGGATGGGGGTGTGTGCGTGGTGGTGCTTTTCTCCCACCGCCATTTATACGTCTCTAGGGAAAAAACCCGCGGGCAGCAAGGGCCAAGGTTACGTTTTTTCCTTCAGAGCAGACTCCTCGGCCCTTCTTCTGCCATACTTGTCACCCAGGGAAGCTAACTGGCAGAACGTAAGGGCCGATGAAATTAACGAATTAAGAATCCTGTCGAGTGCCATCTTCTTGTGAAGCTAATAAACTTCCCCCGACGAATCGCTAAGCTGGTTGCCGCGAGACGTGGCTTTGCCCTGCTTCACAGCAGGCCCTCTTAAGCCTGGTGGGCGTGCAGAGCCTCCAGGGTCAAGGCCAGTCTACCTCCGAGTTCCGCCAGCTGTGGGAGAAAGCCCCTTTGGGAGAGCCGCTAACCAGCCGCTGAATGAGAGGTTTAGGGTTCCTCTGGTTCCGCCAGCTGTTCCTCTGATTCTGCCAGCTGTTCGCTGGGGACTTCCTGTGTTTGCTCGGTGCCTCTGCAGGCCTGACTGCTAACAGGGAACTTCCTGCCCGCCCCTGCCTCTGCCGGTGGGGGGGCTGAAAGCAATTGCTCACCCCCAGGCGCCCCGAGAGACCCCTTCCTGGCCCCAGCTGCTCCCCCTCCTTCCCGTGGCCCCCCTTGGGCACCTTTTTGAACGTGAAGAGAATGGAGCCTTCTGGGAAACGCAGTTCCAGGGTGGCGGTCTTGTTACAGCAGGTCCCAGAGATGTGGGTGCGGTTGGGCTGCACGGGAAATGCTCCCCAGAGCTGGAGGGGGAAGGAAGGAAGGAGGGAAGGCAGGCGAAGGCCCTGGCAGGTCCTGCCAGCTGGCTGGCACCCCCCCCATGCCCGCCCTCTTAGGTGCTACGTTTCCTTGAAGGGAACTTGGCTGCTCCGCATCTCCCTCCCATTCGGCCGCGCCACCTCAGGCTCTGGCCCTCGCCCTCTCCCTCGCCCTCTCGCCACAGCCCAAGCCTGCCCTCGCTCTGGCGCAATTAAGCATGGCCAGCGCTGCAAGGACAGAACTAAAGGCCAGCCTGTAACCAAGTGGATCCACGGCACTCCGGTCAGGCTAACCTGGCCAAGGCAGGCCGTGATGGGCAGCAGAGGAGGCACGTTTGCAGGATGGGGGCTTCTTGGGCCCTCCAGAGAGAGAGGAGCCCGGCTTCCAGGCAAGGAGGCTGTTCTTCTGGGGTCTTGTTCTCTTCCCCCAGGCGCTCAGATTTGATTTTGATGCGCCGTTTCTGGAGGCCTTCTGCAGAGCTGGCTCCCCAGCCCCTCTCCCCCCAACCGGCTGGCACAACCCGGTCAAGCCAGAGAGCCCGCCTTACCTCCTGCTTCTCTTTGCCTGTGTAGCGCACCTGTACCTGCAGCCCCATTTCTGCCCGCAGGCAGACAGTGGGTCCATTCTTAACGACGTACTTTCCCACGGGCACAAGGGGCTGCTCTGTCGGCTGTGGGGCTGCCGTGTGGTGGTGGGTGGTGGGGAGGGCAGTGGTGGTGTGGTTGGCGGGGGCCGTGGGGTGGTGGGGTGACACTGTCTGGTTGCTGGCAGTCGTGGTGTGGAGGGCAGTGGTGGTCTGGTTGGCGGGGGCCGTGGTGGCGTTGTGGTGAGGCGTGGTGGTGTGGTGGTGGTGGTGGTGGGTCGTGGTGTGCTTCGGGGGATGAGTGGTGGGGTGGGTAGTCAGGTGGGGGGTCTTGGTGAACGAGGGCACCAGAGTGACCGATCTCTTTGTGGGGCGGGGGCAGTTCGCCGAGCCCGGCTGCTGGGGGCACGGCTGCCAGGGCTCCTCCTGCACTGATGGGTGACCTGGAAGAGAGCAGCCGAAGGAGCCGGTCAGCGGCCCTGGGAGGCCACGGTGGCCCACGGAGGCTTCTGCGTGCAGGGCTGCCCGAGCCCCCCTCTCCACCCCAGACAAGCCGCCTGGGGCTCTTCTGGTTTATGCCTCCCACTTTGAATCCATTCAGCTATTGGGGGGGGGAGAGATTTGCTCCTCTCAGGGAGGAGACTCCGGCCAGCCATACACAGAGAGTCCTGCAGGGTCCCTGCAAGAAAAGCCCCCCAGCGCTCCCAAAGGAGGGAGTGTGTCCCTTCCTCTGGAAAGTCCCAGTCCCCTCTCCCTTTGCTTGCAGCTTTGGACCCAACAACCCCCCCCTCCCAGTTTCACGGAGGCCACCAACCTGCTGCAAGGAGGTACCAGCTGGCGAGCCACAGGACTGGCCCCACAGAGATCTTGGGGGGCTGCATTTCTCCCTCCGGAGGGCTGGGAACGTCTTCCTCACGGGGCTGAGACTCACAAGACTCTGGGGCCCTTCGCCACGTGCTCTGGAGGTTTTGAATAAGGGGAAGGAAGTGAGACTTGCTGCCTCAACAAACAGTGAGTCAGTTGGGGGGCAGAATTTCCCAATGCAGAGACCCGGAGGGGCTGGTTCCCGTCTTCCATCCTGCTCCATGGCAGGCTGGGCTGTGCAGCAGCCGCCTCATACAGACGGCCCTGCAGCGGCCTTGAGGTCAACACACACAGACCTGCGAAGGCTCAGATGGGGCCAGCCACCATCTTGAGCTGCCGGGCATCAGCCACGGCTCTTGCCCGCCCACCAGCAGTTGTGGGGCACAAAGCGAGTGCTGCATCACTGAGTTGGGGGCTCCCACCTTTGGAGATCAACCAGGAATGTTCTGTGTCCTGCCTGCAGCTCTCTGTCCGCCTGGTCCCCCCCTCGGAAGCCACTTCCCTCGGGGGCACCCTGGTATTGGCCCGGCGGCTCTGCCTCCCTGCCCTCCTCTGCCTCTAGGCACTGGCGCCGTCGGTGGAGGGTGCAGCTCAGCGGCCAAAGGGCAGAGGCTGCCGCATCCTGGGTGTGGGAAGCGAGGAGGTGGAGGGCTTGCGGCCGCAATCCGAGTCTGCTTCGTGGAGGCTTCGGTCTTGGGAACCAGCAGTTTCCTGTTCCTCATTTTCAGACAGAAGCCTGACTCTCACGTGACGAGACAGCTGTGCCACCTCCTCGCCAAAGCAGGTGAAGGGCCAGGCCACACAACCCCATACCCAGCACAGCCTGGAGACTTCTCCGTGAAGGGAACAGGCGTGCGCAGCCCCGACCCAAGCAGACCCCTGGGTCTTGGGGGGAGCCCAACAGGCCAGCAGGGGAAAGAAGCGTGGCTGGGACACCCACAACGGCCTGATGCTCCAGGGATGGGGGGCTGGCTCCCCCCTCCCTGCATTAGCAGGGGATGAACTTGGACCCCCCGCCCCTCCGCCCACCCCTTGTGCCTGGCTGCCTCAGTAACCAAGTTAGTTACTGAGTTATGCCCTTTTCTGGGTTTGCAGAATACACTGAGCCATCGAAGAACCCCCCGCTTCAGCTACCAGGTAACTCACCAACAGTTACTAACCGAGATTCACAAGTGGTGCAAATGCACCAGTCGGATGTGATCTGACCAAGTGGGCCATGTGAAGATGCACCCAGCTTGCCCTTCCGCAGGTCCTTGAAGGCTTGGTTGGGAAAATAAACTAGAGCCAAGCCCCACTTGGGCACTGCCTACAGGGCTGAGGGTGACCCTTGGAATGGTTTCTCCCTCCCATTTCACCAACCGGAGGCCTTGAAAACCTGCAGGTCATTATCACCTGGACTTTAGCACCTACATAGTCCTCACCTGCTTTCCAACACGCAGATTGTTATCAGAAACAAAACTTTTCCGATACAGAATCCGGTATAAAGAAAGGCACGTGAAGTTCCAGCCCACTTGGCACTGCTGAGACCAAGGCCTGGCGCGCTGTGTAGGGCTCTGGGCACCCTTTCCAGGCCACGGGCGGGCTGGGAAAAGTGCAGAGGAAGATGATGGTGATAAAAGGACTTGAGGATGTGCCTTCCGAGGACAGATGGAAGAAGTCCGGAGAAAGGGAGATTTAGGGGAGGCACCGTGGCTGGGTTTCTGGCCACAGACACCAAGAGTAGATACGCTGGCTGGGGAATCCTGGGAGCTGAAGTCTGCCCATCTTGCTGAGGTTGAGAACGTTGTTCTAGAGAGTGAGGACCATCCTGGGCCCCCACAAATGCCAGCTGACCCCACTCAACCCCCAAAGGCGAAGGAAGTCCTTGTCGATTCCCTGGCTGTGAATCCTGCCGCCTCCTCTTCCTCCTCCCCCAGAACAGGTTCCCCCACCTCAGCCGCAGCGCCCCTTTCCCCAGGCTCCTTCTTCCAGCAGAGACTGAGATCCACGAAGATGAGAAACCCGGCAGTCCCCTCACTAGAGCAGTGTTTCTCAACCTCGGCAACTTTAAGGTGTGTGGACTTCAACTCCCAGAATTCCCCATGCTGGCTGGGGAATCCTGGGAGTTGAAGTCCACCCATTTTGCCGAGGTTGAGAAACGTTCTAGAGGGTGAGGACCGTCAGCGGACCCCACTCGACCCCCAAAGGCGAAGGAAGTCCTTGTCGATTCCAGAAGCTGAGCCCCAAATCCAGGAGGGAGCCGGTCCTTCTTCCCTCCAGCCCCGGCTGCACCCCACAGGCAAAGCCCGTCTGCTTCCTCTTGGGCTCGCTCAAGGCCAGGGTGGGGCCGCAGGAACTTTCCGGCACGTTTACGGGGTTGGATTGAGGGGAGAACGTCCCCAGGAGGCACGTGCGCCACTTGGTAAAGCCAGGCAGACCAGCACCCCCCAGCCACGTTCTCACCCTTAGAAAGCGCAGTTGCTTCTCTTGTGCTCACAAAGCCAATTCTTGCCCCTTTTCCAGCTGTGGAACTTCATTTCTCACCCAACTCTAGTAGCAAGAGCAGGGCCACCGGGCAGCTCCCAGGATGCTGCAGCCCAACCAGCCCCAGCCTACAGACCTAAAGCTCAAGGGAAGGCTGAGTGCCAGGAGGGCCCGGCCCCTCCCCGCTTTACAAAATTCACTCAAATCAGGCTTTTCTCAAGATCACGTTTATTTTGGTCACTGTAACTCTCCTTTTGAATAAATAATAGCTATACAAAAGAAAGATAAAGGTGGCACACACAGATTTTTTTTTTTTTTGCTATATGAAAAGTTTTCGTTTTTTTTTTCTTTTATTTTAAAAAATGTGATGGGGAGGTCTCATTTCATAAAGAGAAAAACACGTTGGCAATTTGTTTAATTTTAGGCAGGGAGAAAAAAAACCATGACCTTTTGAGGTAGGTTTTAGATTCTCAAGCTTTTTTTTTTTTCCCATTAGCACCATGATTCTCGTGAAAGGTTTATTTCAAAAACTACAAAATTATTTTCTGGGAAAGGCAGGGCAGGAAGCAGACAGAAATTCTAGCTTCTGTGATCTACTCACTTGATCCCCACACGAAAGGATACCTCTGTTCTGCATACAGGGAATATTTGGACAACTGAGCTACAAAATGAAGTCACAAAGGAGGGAGGGAGGAGAACAAGACACGGAGAAGCGCCTGTAAACACTAAGGATTTCTTTCATTCTGCCTCCAAAAAAGTGACATTTATTCAAAAGGCAAAAAACTCAAAAATAGAAAAGGGCAGGAACGGGAGAATACTGTGCCTAGCTGTGGGGCGTGGAGGGAGAAGCAGGGGGTGCCGTGGCACAGTGCCCCCCCAGGCAGCTCAGATGAGGTCAGCCACGTTGAGAGGCATCTCCTCGATTGAGGTGTTGTAGAAAGTCTCGATGTCGCGCAGAGTGCGCTTGTCTTCTTCCGTCACCATGTTGATGGCGACGCCTTTCCTTCCGAAACGGCCACCTCGACCGATCCTGGGGGGGGAGACGAAGAGTTGAGGGCGAGCAGAAAGAAGCTGAAAGAACCCCAAATGGAGAGACGCCCCAATCGAGCCCCTTGAGAACATCTACTAACCTGTGGATGTAGTTCTCGCGGTTGGTGGGGAGGTCGTAGTTAATGACCAGGGACACCTGTTGAACATCGATTCCACGGGCCTGAGGAAGAAAGAGGCGGCGGCACTCAACAGAAGCCCGGGCCCTCGCCAGGCCAGGTGTGCTGACATCAGCAGCTGTCCCCAGAGGGCTTGGCTAGTGGCCGGGCAGGAGGGAGAAGCCTCTGGTTGAAGCATCAACACCTGCTTGTTCCCGAGGCAGGCAAGAGAACCGACTGTGCGCTGCTGCAAAGTGACAGGGACCTCGGGGGTACCAGCCGTGGAGACAAGCAGCCCCTCAACAGTTTGTGTGCCAAGGAGCTACAATCTGCCGCTGGCACCGCGCTGGCCAGGCAGAGAGGGAATCCCCTTGGGGAGTGCGGAGAAACCTTTCGGGCCAGGAGGCGAGGCGCTTACCAGCAAGTCAGTGGTGATCAAAACCCGGCTGGAGCCGGAGCGGAACTCTCTCATGATGACGTCACGCTCCTTCTGGTCCATGTCCCCGTGCTGCGCAGGCAAGACAAAGCGAACGCCCCGTCAGCATCCCCGAAGACCAGGCTTCCCATGTCAAACTGCTGCTGCAAAGCAGACTGTGCCCCCCCCCCCCCCCAATTCACGCAGGATGCAGACGGAAACAACCGGGCCTTGCTGGGTCTGTCAAAAGGGGCCCCATTTCTAAAGCCAGCGGGGAAAGCAGCGTGCCCCTTTCTGACATGGCAGAATCAACCCCCCACTGTACCAGGTGCAGGGCTCAGCGCAAAGACAGCCTACCCACCATGGCTGAAACAGTGAAGTCCCGGGCATGCATCTTCTCCGTCAGCCAGTCCACCTTCCTCCGGGTGTTGATGAAGATGACCGCCTGGGTGATAGTCAGGGTCTCGTAGAGATCGCAAAGAGTGTCCAGCTTCCACTCCTTATAGAGGAGGAGGATTGAGGATTAACAAAGATGCTCCCTGCACCTCTCCTGGAATAGTGCAGGACCAAGCCAAGGCTGAGTTTAGGGGGGCCTGAACTTTTTGCTGGCCCTTGAGAAATCTAACGGGGTTCTAGGACTGTGCAGCAACCTGGGTGCAGAAGGGAAAAGGTGATCCAAATTGTTTTTGTGCAGTGGTGGGGGGCAACGGAACCAGCAAGATCTAGTCAGAAGCTCCTTAAAGGTCTGGAATCAAACCCACACCCCACCTAGCCCGGCTGCCGCGAGGCTCCCAACCTCTCCCTTGACCGGAAGAACGCTGCACACGTACCTCCCTTTCCACATTTATGTAGAACTGCCGAATCCCCTCCAGAGTCAGCTCTTCCTTCTTCACTAGAATACGGATTGGGTCCCTCATGAATTTCTTGGTTACCTCCAGCACATCCATCGGCATGGTGGCAGACAGGAGAACCACCTAAAAGGGCCAAAATCTCGACTGTTCCTGCTCTGCCCACAGCAGCTACTAGTGCTATTCCTCCCCCACCCCTTGCAGCCATGCTACTGTTCAGCTTTCTTAAAATGCCTCCTCGGATTCCTCCTAGGTCAGTGATGGTGAACCTTTTGGGTTCAGTGTGTCAAAAATTCAGAAAATGCCTAACTTGACTCTGCTGGCATGTCACACATGAACAGAAGAGAAACAATTCTTTACTTATTCATTTATTTTAAAAAATACAGTCCAGTCATGTGTGGTGCTATATATTATATTAAGAAACATTAAATAATTACAAAAATGAAATATGAGTAAAACAAACTCAGTTTCTTTGGTAACTCAGGCAGAGAGAATAGTTGTTGAATGTTGGTGAACACTGGTGTGTCATCCAAACTGTTGTGGCGTGTCACCTTTGACACGCGTGTCATAGGTTCGCCATCACTGTCCTAGGTGGACACAAAACCCACCCTCCGGGAAACAGCTGGTTTTGCAAACAGCTGCGCCTTTACCTGCGTGTTCCCACTCAGTTTCTGGAATATATCGTAGATCTGGTCCTTAAAGCCTCGGCTCAACATCTCATCAGCTTCGTCCAGCACAAACATCTTGATAAATTTCGGTGCTGCGAATAGAAAGAAAATGAGGCAGGCCGTTTCAGGCAGGCCAAGCAGAACGGGAGAATAAAGCTGCTGGTCTCAGGGCCATGTTCAGGTATGATCACTTCCCCCTGGTCCCCGGGATTCCTCCACCTGCCCAGCAGAACGCTGGCTGGAAGGGAAAGTTGGGGCATGGGGTCAGATGACACGCATGGGGTAATCATCACGGAACAGCAGCAGGGAAGAAGGACAGGCTGGGCTTCAAGTCCCCCCCTCTCCCCCACTGACAAGAGGAATGGGAGAACCTAAACGCTGCCCGCATCTTGGGAGATGCACAACAGCCGAAACGAAGCTTTCAGCTGTCCTGTGGATTTAATAGCAGGACCAAAGGGAACCACGCAAGACTCTGAAAACTTGCTGTATCTTTGAGACTGTCCAGTTGAAGGAAGAACGCCTGCTCTCTGTGCGCCAAGCAGATCAGCAGAATGTACTTACACAGATATCTTCTGTTCAGCATGTCGAACACGCGCCCAGGAGTCCCCACGATGATATGGGGAGCTTCCATTTGCAGCTTCTGAACTTCGGCCCGAACGTTTGTCCCTCCTATACAAGCATGGCAGGAGGCCCCCATGTAGTCCCCAAGAGCCATCACCACCTTCTGAATCTGTCAGGAGGAGGAAAAAACCATCACCAGGGCCCTGGCCAGCAGGCCCCCTTCCCACACCCCATGGCAAACACCAGCGTGACTAAGGGGACGTGCTGGAAATCTCAATGGAGAACTTTTCTGCCGTTCATACGGTCTCAGCCCCACTCCTGTTTCCCCAGCATGAACCAGCAGGCAGCCACTGGGAGAGACGCTGTGCTGGGATGAATGAGGATCAGTTGCTCTTTCCCTGCTAGATGTAAGAAGCCACCATGGTTAGAGGCGCTTCTCTGCCCAGTTAGCAGGGACTGGTGTGCCAGCATCAACTAGCATGCAACTCAGACAAAGAAACATTACAAAGCCCCCTCAGTCTCATGAGTCCCCTTTGACACAACAGGGGCCTCAACGCATTCAGGGAAAAGAGCAGAAGCTGGACTCTTCGTGGGGGAGCAACTGGTACCAGCAGTCATTGCCAAGGAAAGCCATGGCCTGCTACAGTGGCCTGAGCCAGCAGACACACAAGGAAGCCTGCACGGCAGCCCTCCGACCCATTGCCTCTTCCCCAGGAAGAGAGAGAGAGACCCACCTGCTGAGCCAACTCCCTCGTGGGGGCCAGCACCAGGGCCTGGGTGGCTTTCAGGTCCAGCTCTATCTGCTGTAAGATGGAGATGGCAAACGTGGCTGTTTTCCCAGTGCCAGACTGGGCTTGAGCGATCACATCATAACCTGAGGAAAAAAAGAGGGCAATTAACCCAGAAACTAGGAACCCCACGCCTGCCGTTCGAGACAGGCGCAGCACCTGCGGGGCCTACTGCCTTGTGTTTCCCCAGCATGAACCAGTAAGCAGCCACTGGGAAGAACGCTGCACTGGGATGAATGGGGGCTGCTGATGTCCCCCCGATAGATGTAAGATGGCAACCATGCAGAGAGGCGCCTCTTTGCCCATGAGCGGGGGACGGGGACTCTGCAGCCCATCTGCCAAGCCTGCCGCTGCCCCCGGCAATGCAGAAAGGCCCAAGGATAAGGGATAGCTGGCATCGGAAGCTGAAGGGACCCCAGGCGTGCCTCTCTGTTCTGAGAATCCTACGGAGCGACTGCTAACACAGGCAGCCGCCTGAATCCAGGAAAAAAACCTAGCCTAAATTTACACAAGAGATCAAAGTTCAAACCTCAGAGCAGAAAAGAAGCATGTGGCTCACTGAAGCTCTCTCTAGGATTCATCCAACTGCCCTTTCTCGCAAGATGCCCAGAAACTTGTGATTTTTTTTAATACGCTTCTCTTTTTGATAGGAGATCCAGTATCTTATCACCTTTCTGGGCGAGGATGCCCCGGTATTGCCAGGCAATGCCTGTCGTCCCCAAACAGCGCCATCCCACCGGCCCCCGAAAGCCCCCGGCAGCAGTTCGCTCCCTCCGGCCTCACCCTTGATGCAAGGGAGAATGGCTCGCTGCTGGATAGCAGAAGGTTTCTCAAAACCGTACGCGTAGATGCCCCGCAGGAGGGACTCGGACAGGTTCATGTCGTCGAAGCTGTCGACGATCTCGTTCCAGTTGCTCTGCGGGGAGAAGCGAGCGCAGGGTCGGCCTCGTCGCCCCGGAGAACGCCCCCCGCGCCGGTTCCCGGGCGGGAGGCGACTCGCCCTCCCCGGGAGCAGACGCCGCGCTCGGCCGGAGAGGAAGGGGCGGCTAGGGGGCCCGCCGCCCGCGCCGCCCCCCCACGCCCGCCCGTCCTCACCTCGATGACGCCGTCGGGGTCCATGCCGTCCGGGCCATTGTCTCTAGAGCTGCGGGCGGACGGAAAGGCGAAGAAGGCTCGGTCAGGCGCGGGCCGCGGGCCCCCCCCGCCGCGGAGGCGCCTCCCCGCCCACGTGCCTTTCCGGCTTCCCTTTTAAGGGCGCCGGGCCCGCCCCGGCCGCGTGACGTCACGCCGCCCGAGTTCCCGGATGCGGAGCGGCAGGACAATGGGCGCGGGGGAGCGCGGACGCGCCCGCGGCGGGGAGCGCGCCGCCCGCCCCCCTCGCCCGGGGGCCCGCCCGGCCCGCTGGCGCCCGGGGGCCCCCCGGGGACGCGCCCCGCCGCGCGCGCGCGGAGAGGCCCTCGGCGGGAGCCGCGCGCAGGCGCGCAAAGGCCCCTCCCGCGTGGGGGCAGGGAGGCGGCCGCCGCGCGCGGAACAGGGAGGCCGCGCGAGGGGAGGCGAGGCGGCGCCGCTCCCAAGATGGCAGCGGCCCCGAAGGGACGGCCGCCCCGCGCCCGGCGCAGGGCAGGCCGCCCGCTCGCCCCGCCGCCGGCGCCCCCGAGGAGGGAAAGGGCCGCCCCGAGGCCGCGGGGAACAGGGACCGGGGCGGGAGTCCCCTCCTCCGCGGGGGAGCCGGCCCGCGGGAGCGGCCACGTGGGAGGCCGGCGGCGCGGAGAACGAGGCCGCGGAGGGGCGATCGAGGGTGCGGCCGGGGGCCCTCGGGGCAGGGGGCCCGCGCGGGGCGGGGGCGAGGGCGAGCGGGCCGGGCGGCCTAGTGGCCGCGGCCGCTCGGCTGGCTCACTCACCGGCTCTCTTGACTCGCAGACATTCTGTGGAAAAGGTCCTGGCCCCGCCCGCCTCGCGGCTCCTTATAACCGCCGCCGGGGCTCCGCCTACCGGCCCGGCGGACATTGGTCCTCGGGTTCCGGTCCGCCCTCCCTCCCCGCTGCCATGATTGGCCCGCGGCCCACCGATCTCCCCGACCGGCTTCCCTCCCATTGGCTCGGCCGCCTCCCCCTCCTCGACTGACTAGCCGAGCCGTCACGGGTGACGCCAGCGCCCGCTGATTGGGAAAGGCAGGCGGGGGGCCGCGATGACGTCAGCGGGAGGGAGGGGCGCCGCGCGGGGAGGCCTTGCGCCGGGCGCGCATTGGCCGGGGCCCGTGTCCCTCGCCCGCGTGTGCAGAGCCGCGCGCAGCCAATGGAAGGCGGCGGGGAAGGCGGGCCTTCGGGGCTCGGCGAGCGGCGCACGTGGCGCGGCGGCGGCGGCGGCGGCCGGGCCTGGCTTTGTGCGCCGGCGGAACCGGCTTCCTCGCGGGAGGCGCCCTCCCCGAGAGACGGCAGCGATGGGCGGGCCCCGTTTTTCTGGCGCGCGCGCGCAGGCCGCGTTCCCACGACGCGGCCCTCGCGAGCACGTCCGGAAACCGCCCGGTGCGACTGAGCGCGGCGGCCTCCCCGAGCCCCGGCGGCGGCGGGGTGGCCAGCGCCCGTCCTCGCGCCTCCGGGCGGGGCCAGCCGCCCCCTGCCCCGGGTCGCGGGCCGGACGCTGCTTCCGGGGCTTCGGCGCCGAGGCCAGGCGGGCCCCCGCAGCTCCGCGCCGCCCCTGCGGCTCCCCGCGGGAGGCGGGCCGGATAGCGGGGCAGCGGGGAAAGCGGACGCACCTCGGTCGCGGCGCGGCCTGGTGTGGGGAGGCCCCGCCTTTCCCTCGGCTCCTCCTGGTCCGGGCCGGCTGCGCGGGGGCCTCCCCGTGGCAAGCCCGGGGCGCTCTTGACGCCCGCGGCCCCCCCCCCGCCAGTCCAAGGCAGCTGTTTTGACGTCCGACTCTGGCCGGCCCAGGCCCCACCGTGACGACCTTACAGCGTAAGCTTCTGTGATCCACCATCTGCTCCCGGCAAAGCAGCCCCTGGGCCTCCCCCTACAGGTGCAGTCTACCATGGTGGGACCAGGCTAACCTCCTCTTCCAGGAATCGCCCCCCCACCACTGCCCAGGCGTGGCATGCAGGGCCTCCACTAATGGGGTGAACGTGGACCGAGGGTGCCCAGAGGCAGCCCACGTGCCAGTGCTGCAGTCCAGTTCCCCGGAAGACGCGGTGGCCCTTTTGCACCGAGGCCTCGTCTGAAGAGCTGCCTCCTCGGCTCCTTTGGGAGAACACCCAGGAACTGAGCGGCTGGGACCCCGGCTGGGTGGGCCCGTCATTCGGCCGGCCCCAGGGAGCTGCGGATAGGCCTCCTCCCCGCAGACAGCCGACTGGCAGGACAGACCGCTGGAAGCTGCAGACCAGCTCAGCCTTCCCCAGGAACGTCCTTTGCCAACTGTTCGAACTCAGCTCAGAAATTCCATTAATAGACCCCCAAAAGGAAAATGCTCCTTTCCCCATTATGAAACAGCTACACTAAGGCTCAGATCTTGAATTAAGCCAGGGCTTAACCATGGCTTATTAAATGAGTCACCGCTGGCAAACTTGCACAATAAGCTGTCTAAACCAGGGAGAGGCTCGGAGGAGTGCATTCGGTCCCTTTCGACGCTCACTGAGAGAAGCTACTTGGGAGTAGAAGACCAGTTGTGGAGTTCAAAGCAGCTTTTCCCAAGCTGGTGCCTTGGGACTACAAGTCCCATGCTTCCTAGGTAGTGTGGTTTACAGGAAGCTGCCAAGGAGAGATCACTGTCCCAAGGAAAGTGGGGCTCTGAAGGCCCCAGAGGCCACTGCCTCCCCCCTCCCAAGGGCTCCTCTGCCAAGCGAAGCCACCTGGGGTGGCAGAGACACCCGTACAAGGCACGCAGGTGTCCAGGGTGCACGAGGGAACCGGACAGGGGGACCCCTCTGTTGCAAGCCTTCTTTGGGAAGAAGGAAAAAACAGCCACTGCCTTCTGTTCCTTGAACTATACCATGGTCTCAAAACTCTGCTTGACTCAGAAAAACGGCCTGCAGCTTCCCGGTGCTCCTGGGTGGGAGGACTAGGGAGGGGTATCAGAAGTCCAGCTCGCTTGTATGCTTCTCCAAAGAACATTTTTTATTACCCACAATGGCAGCCAACGTATAAAAAATGCTTGTTTCGGTTATCTCGGCCCCAGTGTAGAAACCTGTCCCCGCCCCCACCCACCACAGCCCCTTCCCTCCTCTTCAACTCCTTCCCCCTCGGGAAAAAATACATTATTCACTAACACAAAGAAGCCAACAGGGCGGCAAAGAAGCCAACAGGGAGGGGGGGCAGGATTGACTCCTCTTCCCCCTCCCTTCCCGGCCCTAATTTCAGGACCCCACACCCTTTTCTCAGATCTGGAGTGAGCAACTGCAGAGAGCGGGCGAGGTGCAGATCTCCCATCTCAGCCATCCCCAGCTCCAACCCCCAACCCTCCCCCCTTCCCAAATGAAACAACTGAGAGAAATGCCACCCTGTCCTGGGTTTAAATATGAACAAAAACCAAACAAAGAGACCAGAAAGAAAAGAAAGAAGGGTGGGGGGTAACTTGGGTAAAAAATGCCTCCCTCCCACGTAAGTCCGGTTTATCAAACCTCGAGAGTCCCCTTGTCTCTGCCTGAAACCCAGTGAGGTTCGGACCCGCCCCCTGGCCGGACGAAGAGGCGCTCCTGGGCCGAGGAGGAGGAAAGGACGATGCTTCCACTCTGTCCGGGGGGGAGTGGGGCGTAGATGGGCTGTCATGCAATGAGTTTGCAATGGCACAGCTCCTTGTACATCTGTCGGCGGAGTTTCGGCATGTCTTGTTGCGTGAAGGTGAAGGGGAGGCCCAGCGCCAGGAATTTGGAATACTGTGTAAGAAAAAACAAAGAGAGAGAGATGCTTGACTGACGGACGGACGGACGGACGGACGAATTTTCCTCTCTGCTGATCACGATGGGAGGGAGCCCATCTAGATTGTGCAGCGGCAGCAGCCTCCGCCCAACGTCCAGGGTTTGCCCAGAAATAAGTACGGCGACGCAAGCAAAAGCCACAGCGCTGCATTTTAGAGAAGGGGCTAAGGGTTCTACGGTGCGGCCAAGTCCAGTGGCCTGAAAAGGGGAGGGCAGGGGCCAGGATGGTTACATCTATCTAGCCAAAGATGGGGCGGGCCCAAGCCAAAACCACCCCCCCGGGGAGGAAGGAGAGGCCGGGTGTGGGCAGTACCGACCTAAGCAGCGAGGGCAGAGGAGCCCTTCAAACCTCACGTGATACCTTCTCGGAAGGGTTGGCTCCGACTATGGGCTGGGGGCCACACGGCGGCCACACACAAAGGGCACAGGGATTGCGGGCATAACGCTCCGACCCACCGAGCACACGCTCCAAGGAAGCGGGTCAGAGCCACTCAAGGTTGCTGAAAAGACCCACTGTGAGAGGGTTGCCGAGCAACGGTGCCTTCCCGGTATCTGGGGCAACTCCTGCCGTCCCCAAACAGAAGCTGTGCGGGCCGGGGGCTTACGGGAGGCCAAACCACGTCATGGGCACGGACCGCTTAATCCTGAGCTTTATACACATAGGCGGTGTGGAAAAATCAACCTGCCACAGCGCCTAAAGTCAAAGGAATCACCAGAAGTCGTTCCGTGCCAAAATGACGGAAGTTCCAATGCAGAGAAATTGGAATTGTAGCAACCTGCCCCACAGATGGGAAGCCCTGAAGCTGGACTCCTGGGGCTCCGCTCCTGGCTGCCTTCCAGGCCCTCTTCGATGCCGGCTTTTACCCAAGGATCACGTGACTTAGACGGAGAACGCAAGGGAGCTCGGCCACAACGCCTGGCGTGGTGGGGTGACTCCTGGGCCATCCAGCCCCGAGCGGAGGAGAAATGTTGATTCTTTTTTTCGTCTGTAGCTATTACATCTGGATTCATTTCCAAACGGCTACTGCTGCTGCTGCTGTGGAACATGACCCTGGGGACAGACGTGGCTGCTTTAAACAGCCACAAATGGGCGCTACGGTTGCGCCCCCTGCATTCTGAAGCCCTTTCGGAATCAAATCTGAAGTACTACACGGTCCTAGTGGACAATGTTCGCAGCACTGAAAACTTGTCTGTTACACAAATATAAAAGCTGTGATTTCCTGAATGCAAATGCATGTATGATTCTTCATTTGCACCAGAATTACGCAACTATCCATGGCATACTGTAAGCAGTGGTTACAAATACCTACGGTGATTGGGGAGGAGAAAAGAAAGCCAGAGGGAAAGAGTAGGGGGAGAACCAGGTCAGTCTACGGTAGCCAAAAATCGGGAGAAGTCTGGAAGCACCTTTTCAAGTAGCAAATGTTATTCAAAGCAGAAGAGGTTCGTGAGCTGCAGCTCTGGAAAGCTGCTGCCTTTGAACGGTTAGAAAAGGAGCCCCTGGACGCCTGGTTTTTCTGTGGGCCCTGCCCAGTGCCAGGGGCCGTTCTGCGCCTGCCATCTCACCTGCAGGACGAAGGCTCCACAGTCGCTGTCGTTGTTTTGTCTGGCGATGTTCTGAGTGGGAGAAACAAGACGGGTCAGACTGGCGGGGGCAAGGGCGAGTGCTCCACAGTCCCAGGGTTCCCATTCCCAGCCATCTGCAGCCTCTCCTGATCTGAGCACCCCATGCTTTGAGAACACAGGCCTGGGATCGCCCCCGTTCCTCATCTGGGCTCCCGCCGGCATGCATTAAGTCTGCCAAGACGTCATCTCTGCCCTCCTCCCCAATATCTAAGCCACTCTGGGCACCCAATTCTTGCCCCGATCTGCTTATCGTTAGCTTTTGCCCAGCGGCAGAGAGATATTTGACATCATCTTCTCCAATCAGCTGAGCACGGCATCAGCTTAAAGGATCAGGGCGGGTGATTAATGGCGCGAGAGCCCTTCTTTGGCTGGACCCTGCAAAGGGCTGGATTTACACAGCCACCTAAACCCAAAGAGTTCAACCGTAACATTCTGATTCACAAACCTGGCAGGCTCCATAC
Source organism: Liasis olivaceus (assembly GCA_030867105.1). Taxonomy (NCBI): domain Eukaryota; kingdom Metazoa; phylum Chordata; class Lepidosauria; order Squamata; family Pythonidae; genus Liasis; species Liasis olivaceus. The sequence goes on along the minus strand of CM061351.1, from coordinate 115,200,516 downwards.
GTCACCAGAAATAAACCATCCATATTATAGCCTAGTAGCGTGGCCGTAAAACAGACCCAATCAATGGCAGCTTTGTAGGACCCAATGCAGGGGTCAGAAAGAGATTCCCTGGCTGTTATTCTCTTTTCTTCTTCTCTCCCAGCTTCAGTTCCCTTGCCTCTCCTGGGATCCTCTCTTGGGCGGCTGACAGGCCACCATCTGCGCTGGGTGAGCCCTCTTTAGGCTAGAGATCTACCATGGGGAAGGCGTGGGGCAGCACCAGCCACGAGTCTTCTGCAGCTGCTGTTTTCTGGCTTCCCCCACCCTTCTCTCCCTCCGAGAGGCAAAGAAAGTGAATAAAAAAGGGAGCAGTGGAGTCAGCAGGCTGCAGCCAAGGGCCAACAGGAAACAACAGAAGATCCTCTTGGGCAGTATTTCTCAACCTTGGCAACTTTAAGATGAGTGGACTTCAACTCCCAGAATTCCCCAGCCACCCATCTTAAAGTTGCCAAGGTTGAGAAACCCTGCTCTTGGGTCTATCCCTCTTGCTGCCACAGGGATGATCCTCCTGGGTCAAAGTGCAGGGGGTGCAAACCAAATGGCGATCAATGGGGGACCCTGAGCAACTCAGAGGCAGTCGGCCTAACTTGAAGAATACAAAGAAGGTTGGTAACTGCACCCCCCCCCGCTCCCAAATGCATGGGAAGAGACACCCACCATCTGGAAAACCCCCTTCCAGCCCTCTCGGAAGTCGGGGCGGTTCTTCTTATCTGCTTCCGCTTGCAAGTACCTGCAGATGTGCTGCGGTGGAGAGAGGAGGCAGGCGCGTGAAAGAGCACACTTGGGTTAGGCTGACGCCCAATTCCACCCCACCTCCAGGCTCCCCTCAGACAGCCACACTGCTGCTTGGCACCTCTGAACACGCAGAGACCTCTTGGCAAAAGCCCTCGGCACAATCCCATTCCAGCATGCCCACCTCTATCCTGCAAGTCTCAAGTCTCCAAAACAGCGGTGAACTGTCATGGCCTCTGCTCAGAGAGACTGAGACTGTGCTCCAGGAGGGCCCTGCCGGGTTTCCCTTGGGCCCACGACCTCCCCGGGACCTTGGAGGCTCCAAGCCCTTTGCCGCCAGTCACGGGTCTCCCTTACCTTGGGACACCGCCGGTTCAGGGTGCGCTGGGAGTCCAGGTAAGTGATTTTCTTCTGCTTCACCTCCACACAGATCAGTGACCAGTGAACCTCGAGGTGAATGGGGATCAGAAGGATCTCCTTGTTGAAGATGTCCACCTGTGGGGGGACCAGCAGAGCTCAGCACGGTCTTGCAGCAGGCTGCGGCTTCCACCTTCTCCCTACCCTGTCGTCCTTGTGGACAGGGTGCCCGGGCTTAAGCTCCTGTGTGACCTCTGGTCAAAAAGCAGCACCTTGGGCTTTGGGTAGGAATACCTTATACACTTTGGGCCTGTGCAACAGGTTTCAGGGTAGCCATATCCAACAGAACCCTTCAGATAGGCCGGACTACAGCTCCCATGCTTCCCCCAACATCGCAGCCTGGTAGTGGCTTGTGTTAGTCAGAGACCAGAGAGAAAATGCAGTGTTGATGTTCTTAACTTTCCCTTTCTCTTTTCAAACAACATCATAATTAACCATAACCACGTTGTGGTTAATTTGTCTTTATCTGCTTCATATTTTTATGAGGGTTAGAACAAATACTGTCCATTTCGCTTGATTTAACCCCCCCCCCCAAAATAAACAAGACATTAACTATGCATACATTTCATTGTTTTGCCCAAATGTTTGAAAAAATGGCAATTTGCAGATGCAAACCAGGAGCGAGTGTGAATTCTAGGTGAACCATGATGAAAATAAGTCTAATTTGTAAACCGATTTCAAGCCGTATCTTTAAATTGGGAATTGCTGCCAAAAAGTAAACCGTAACTTATGGCCTGGAGTGGGTTCAGGCATTCAAACAAACCAGTTAGGCAAAATAAATATTGGCTTAGTTTTACATGCACACTAAGGCAACTTCTTACCAGGTTAAATTTGTATTAATTCAAAATGCAAAACAGCGTCTAATGGATTTCATAGGCAAATGTTGTTGCAGCTATTTTATTGCTCACTCCTTGATATCTTTTTGCCATAACTTTCTCTCAATTGCTATAATTCATTGCATTCCCATTTTATTTAACTGAAACATTAGTTATAAATTTAAAACAATGGCCTAGAAATGACCTATTTAATGAAAATATATTATCCCTCATATTTTATCCACACTTCCATTGATCTATTTTCCTCTACTTTGTGCCTACTCAGACATAGTTTTCAACCTGCTCTATCATTATCATTCTTTCTTAATAATGCACTATAAAATAAAAATAAATAAAACTAGTATTGTAAGTCCCTCCGTTATTTCCAAATTTTGTTGATTCTCATAATTGATGTCACTCTCCATTAAAAGTGCTCTGATTTGAAAATATTCAAACATTTAATATTTCCTTCCATTCTAACTATGGCACATTATTTACTTATCAGCAAAATATTTTCTTTAGAGGCTATAAGACTTAAAATTTAAACTTAGCTTGAAAATTAAAACTTGCAGAGTTCACTGGAATTAGGCAGCCAATAAATGTAAACGAATGACGACGACAACATAGACTGATTATACTGTAATTGCACGGTTTGAGGGTGACAGAATTGGGCCAGCTCTTAGGCTGTTCTTCTCTTGTTTGACTCCAAGCAACGCCCCCAGGATGGCTTCTTCTGACAACTACCCGGAGAGGGGTTTAAAGGTGGCCTGAGATCCTTCACAGCCTGGTGGCTTAATTCGTAGCTCATGGACGTTATGCAGCTGCTATGTCTTTTTAATCTGGTCCTTGACTCCATGCTTCAGTATCTGCTGGATGGCTGAAGCACAATTTCCAGCTCCCTTCTGATTATTCCCAGGCTAATCTCTTCCCTGTCCCCGACATGTGGGCTGCAATGGAATCCTGGCAAAAACTTACATTTTTGGTCCAGCGCTTCACTCCATCGTACCCCTTGGTTCGTAGCTTATCGTAGAAAAAACTGTTGAAAAAGTGAACCTGATGGAAGGAAAAGCAAAACCACGAAGCTGGAGGTGCAGAAAAGACAGGGTGAGCCGAGCAGCTGGCTGGCCAGCCATGAACACAGTGACCGATTTGCCTGACACAGCAAGCCCTGCCGTAGATCTAGGACGACGCACAACCCTAGGCCTAAGCGCTCCCTTTTTACCCATGGTTTGTCATAGGCCCGCTTGCTTGGTTGCAGGTCTTCCCAAGTTAACAGCAAAACATCCCAAGACTTCTGTGAGTGCCACCAACTGGGAACTGTCTGAGATGTGACAGGTTGGGTTGTCAGATCCCCACTGCCAAATCCGGTATCTATTTGTAATGTCCACTTATGGCATGGGATCCACTCCCCGTTCTTTAAACACAAAACAAGCATGCTGCCTTTCCCCCTTTCACTGTCTCCCCAACCGCTTTCTTCTTCCCTTGGAAACTTAGAACAGTGGTGGCAATTACTTCCACCCTGACTGCTGAAGATCAAGGAATTAACTAACTGAAGACAATCCCCCCTCAACACCGACTTCCTCATCCAGATCTAACTGGGAGATGGCCCCTTTTTCAAAAGAAAGGGCCGTGGTTGGTAACAGCAGAATCCTTTGACCAAAACAGCAACCGGGCCAATTTGTCTGGGAAGCAAATTCTACACTTCTTCACAGCCTGAACTGGTGACCGTGTCTCTCTTCATCCTTTTAAACTCCTGAGCACAGCATGCAGGACTTTCAAATTCAAATCATTTCCCACCTGCAATGCTACATTTTGATCTCAGAAGGGCTGTCGGATGTTTAAGGTGCCTCTTTCAGCCATTTTGAAGGCGTTTGAGCTCAAAACATTTTCAGAATGATCAAAGCACCCTGCCTCAGGCACAGAGTGGGGCATTTTGAATGTGAATTGCTTCGGAAGTCAGACCATTTTGCACACATGTATTCTGAACTCATCTTGCAAGGAAAAAAGACTGGAAAAAGCGGCTCACCTTTTCTGGCACTGTGTCCATAACAAGATCCCCGTACATGTTCATGACCTGCTCAAAGGGGGAAATATGGGGACGGATTAAAACAAGACCATAAAATACACACCCCTTTCCTCCAGAGGGATGTAAGCCCTGGGCTTGCAGGACCAAATCATTTCTACAGGATTACGTTTTTCCCCTAACAACCAGTAACTAAAGCCAAGTATGAAATGGTGCTCAGGAAAGACAGCCAATTAACTCCAGCCACAATATATGGAGAAGTGCAAATTTCTGTCTCGATTCCAACAAGCCCAAGGCTTGTGGAAGCCCAGTTCTGAACAACAAATACTTGCTCTTTCTTTTAAACCAACAAAGGGCAAGACCTCCTTGCCAGATTTATTGCAATTCATCCAAATATTTAGTAGCAGGTTATCATTTCTGGTTTCCTCTGGCTGAAGCTAGTTTCACTAAGAATATTCCAGAGATCTTTAAAAGAGCCTTACTGAGTAGATAGATATACATGTGTTTATTCCATTTCTATCCTGCTACAATCCAAGCTACTCTTAGTATTATTATTACTTTCTCTGTTTTACAGATGGGGGAACAAACCAGCAGGAATTTAAGGCCACCTCGGTTTTTTTTGGCAATTAAACTGTATAATGCATCAAACAATATCTCCACACCTCACTTCTTAAGTTATTAGTTGCCCTTCAGCACACAGCTCTCATGAGGATCATGACAACAGGCAAATACAAATAAAACAAGGAAGATCTGGAGGCCCAGACTCAAAACCAAACAATGCACAAAACCAAAAAAACGCACTGACGCCTAGCCAGGGAGAAAGGCTCCAGAGCCATTTTAAAAGCCAGCATGAACAGGTGCTGAGCTGATTTTAAGACACGCGCTGAGTGGACATGCTGCGCCAGGCATTTCACCACCGAAAGCAAATGCTGTGAAAGCCGACTCCCCAAAGCTGCTCTTTGGTCCTCCATGTGCAACAGCCTAGACTCTGAGCGTGTGGAAGAGTCTTGGGAAGATCTTTATCTTCTTCACATGGAGTGACCCCAAGCCAGAAAGGCATAATTGTTTTTGAATTAAGCCCAGATATGGGTCAGGAGCCTATACAGGTTAGAAAATACCACAAGGGGATTATGACCTTTAGTGTCCTTGGTTCCTTAGTTCTGAAATGCCCACAGAGCCAACCCTTGCACAACTGCGTGTCTAGTGCAACCTCAAGCACCATGTTGTCAAATGCCTGTACCAACAGCCCCACTACAAGCAGAAGGCCCTGCTCTTCTTTCCTTCTCCGACTTTCCTTCCCCGGATCCTTCTCCCTCCGTCTGCTGCAACCATACCTGGTCATTGAGCCAATTCGACCCAAAAAGGGTCTGCAGGTCATCCATGGTGACAACGTGGCGCTTGTAAGTGACACGGAAGGTCCGTACTACGGCGTTGCCTGGCATGCGTTGATAGGACTGGATCAGCTGGTTCACCAGGCTTTTCCTGCACGGGCCAGAAAGGAAGATGGGCCTTGGATACCATCTCGAGAATAAAAGGAACGGGAGCATTCAAAGATGGGTAGGGGTCTGGGGCCCTTCTTCTCCATCAGCTGAGCACTAAGCAGCATCTGGCATCCCAAGTCCAGAGGCTCTCCCAGTCCCTCACAACAACTGGCACAGATTCATTAAGTGCTGTAATATGGGGTGAAGCAAAAGCTGTCAGAGCGCTCTTGTCGACAGATGCAAGGCTGGCATCCAGCTGTTTGAGGATTCTCCGCTGCCACTTCTTATCTTTGCATGGGACAGGAACCAATTCATTCTGTCAAACCTAGAGTATTTTTCAACCCCATCCACGCAGTTCCTTCTGTCCCCTTCTCCCTCCCCAGCGTAGTCTTGGTTAGAATGGATTCTAAGTCCAACCTTGGCTGAAAAGCAGGTGAAATGTTAATAATGTTCCACCATAATTCAGAGCCTACTTCCAGGAAACACGGGAGCATCCTCTAGAGCAGTGTTGCTCAACTTTGGAAACTTTAAGACGTGTGGACTTCAACACCCAGAATTCCCCAGTCAGTTGAAGTCCATATGTCTGAAAGCTGCCAATGTTGAGAAACACTGCTAGAGCGTCTATGGCTCCACTAATTTTTTCCACATTTCTTGCTTGCTAGCTTCTCAGAGGGATTGCCAGTGGCTGCCAGAGTGTAACAGTCTGTGGGAATGATCTTGGGAAGCAGGAGGAAGAGCCGCAGCCTAGACCACTGTCATACAAAAGGGGTCTCGGCCCACAGCAGCAAAAGGGGCATGGGAAGCGTCTCAGAAGGGACCCTCCCTCGTTTTCTGGACAGTAAAAGTAAAGCAGGGGAGAAGGGCTTTCAGAATTGCAAGATTCTGTTACTGTAACCCAGCGTTTCTCAACCTTGGCAACTTTAAGATGTGTGGACTTCAGCATGCTGTCTGGGGACTCCTGGGAGTTGAAGTCCACACATCTTAAAGTTGCCAAGCTTGAGAAACGCTGCTGTAACCTTACAATAAAGGTAGTGTTAGTACTCGCGGTTTGAGCTTCTTGTCTGGACTACCTCGAAGTCTCTTCCTCCTGCTTCCCGAGGTCATTCCCACAGGCCATTACACAGAGACAGGGAGGAATAAGAGTGGGGGCGGGAAGCAGGGGATAGTACCTCTGTAGGGTAGAGAACTCCTGCTGGAAAATGTCCTCCAGCTTTTCCACAACCTCGTCTACGCTGACGGGAATTAGGCTGCCATATGTCTGCAGGAATTCATCCAAAATATCTAGCAGGAAGGACAGAAGAGAGTTGAAGCAACCGAAGTCTCTTTTGGCAGATTGAATCAGGGGGAAGAGGAAGAGGGAGGCCTGCCTCTAAGGGTCCTGGGACAAAGCCTGGGATCAGAGGTGCCTGCAGAATAGGGTCAATGAAGGCAAGATGGCAGCTGTGACGGCACAACCTAAGTTCTGCAACACACAGAAAAACCGGCCGCCAACTCGATTCTTTGACTGCACCCTGCAGACGCCCTGCCTGGAGTCATACAATCTCTCATTACTGCTGGTGTTACATTGGCCTAGATTGGAGGTGGCTCACCATAGAACTAGATGCAAATCTATTTGACTCTTTTAAAACAGGGCTTTGCGACCTGCACCCCTCAAGTTCCCTTTATGACCCTCCTGGAACCTTCTTGGCTATGACTACTGACAACAGTTTTCTATCATTTTGGTGGGAAAAAAAGGAAAACAAAAGTACAATCCCTAAGCAAGAGCCATAAACAACCAAAGCCACCACATTCTCCCCCATTTGCAGCCCAGTGGGTGAAGTTTCCCCCGAGACCCAAGAAACGTGGGGCCTTGCACACCCAACCGTTTCCTGACTTAGCTTCAGAAGAGCGCCCAGAGCAATGAGGCAGCTCCGTGCTTCCCACCGGATGCTCTCCTGACGTCACGGGGTCACTGGGCTTATTTGTAGCTTATGATTGAGGAAGACTCGGCGCTTACAGGGCAAAGGGCAGGATGTAAATTTAATGCTTACTTTTTTCAATGGTGTGAACGGGGGTGGGGGATGATTGGCTGCAAGAAGACAGCAACAACTCCTTTGAGACGATCTACTGCTTAGGCCTTTTCAAAAGACCTGACCTTTTCTGCAGAGGAGGCCTGCCCACACTCTTCTCTGAACCGTGCGGATCTGGCTATTCAAGGCTGGTCTGGTGTTTTTTGAGATGTTATCCACCCTGGTGCTCCAGATCAAAGGGCAAGATCATGGCTGGATCACCATAAACCATTCCCAGAAAATTACCAGATCATCCCAGAACACACAGATTGGATGGTCTGGGAGAGGAAGGGATGTTAGGCTTTGTCCATCCAAAGTCTAGGGTGTACCTGAATCTGAGAACATAACTTTTCACGGGACCCCAAATATACCATCTTGTGTGTCTCATGCCAAATCACGGACATCCCTAGGACAGAGCCTGTTGCTGTGGCAGGCGCTCGCTCTCCACACACACACTCATCTTACTGTGCACACACGTTATGTGTTCTTCCCGCAGCAGACTGTGTTGAGCCACGTTCTCCCCAAGCCTCTCCTCGGCATCCTCAGGAGCTAAATCTGCCTGTTGGCTCCCTGCTTCGAGCCTGATGGCCAAAGGATCCAGCAGCCTGTCCTTGTCTCGGGGGCCTTGGAAAAGTTCCTCGGCCACATGGCCTCCAATGCTACAGACGTTGCTGATGAGGATCGTAGCGTCTGGGACTCCGGGGAGGGAGCAGAGGTCGCCATCAGGAGGGAGAGAAGCAAAGCCATTGGGAAGAGCATCCAGAGGGTCTGCAGTGGAGCGAGAGATGCGGGATGCTTTTAGGGCCTTAAACTCATCTACTCATTGCAGTCATAAGAACACAGGGAATTGTTTTGTGCACAGTGAGATCACTGCTCCATCTAGCACAGAATTCTGTAACCCAGGGACAGGTGGCTGAATCTGGCACATAGACTGGATTCTCCTTCTCCATGTACAAATGGCAGACATTGGGGGAAGGGCTATGAGAAAGAGGGAGGGAGGGAGGGAGGGGGTCCCTTCCTTTCGAACAATGTTTCCCAACTCTGGCAACTTCTTCAGAATCCAGAATTCCCCATCCAGTATGGCCATCATTGAGAATTCTGGAAGCTGAAGTCCACAGATCTGAAAATTGTCAAGGTTGGCAAACACTGTTTTAGACCCATACTCCCAGCCACACTCCTTATTCTGGAGGAAGAATGTGATTGCTCCGTTCTTTTTTTTTGGAGTGAAAGTGGAGTTCTGGGCAAGGTGGGAGTTCCTCCATGACCTGGAGGTCATCACCACCACCTGTCTAGACGAGCAGAAACGCCTCAGTATTTCGGAGTGGTGTGCAACTTGGGGGTCTTCCTGGACCCACAGCTCCTGCTCAATGACAGCTGTGGACAGGAAGGCCTTTGCACAGCTCCATCTGGTGCACCACTCGAGCCCTCTCTTAGACCAGAAGCCCTTCAGTCACTCATGCCCTGCTCGCCTTGCGACTTGACTACTGCAACACACTCTACATAGGGTTACCCATCTATTGGGACCCCCGGAAGGGTATCTTCTTTGCCATAGCACCTGCCCTCTGAAGTGAGGTTCTCCATGAGATTCCCCACCCTGGCCTTTGGTGAGGGTGATTGAAGCTCCCTTCAGGGTAATGTGGGTTTGCTTTGGTCATCCTGTTCATGACATTTTTTGTTCATTATCATTCTTTGATTTTATTGTTTTGTGTGCTTTTAACTGTGAACTGCCCAGAGTCGCTGGGAGTCGGGCAGTGTAAAAATGCAATAACTAAATAAAAGAGAAGGCTTTTCCATTCCTACCACCAAGTACTGGCAGAGACGGAGCTCTACTTGCTTTGGCCTGGTTGTTTCCAACAGCAGAAGCGAGGCAGCAAGGGGCCCTTACACCAACCAGCCTTCAGGCCTTCCCAATTGCCTTTGTCAACCACCAACAGCCTCTGACACCATTTTGCAGCACCATATAGTAATTGATACCCAAATCCCCTTGCTTGGTCTTCCTATCCTTCATCCTTACCCTCTACGTTATTGTGGCACCCCATTTATAGATTCCTCTTCTGATTTACCTTGCCCAGATCAATAAATGCCCAGGCCAGAGAACAATTAGTAAATATTGCAATCTGAGAAGAGACCTTGCCTAAGGGCAGCACAGTCGAATAGGGGGCTTTCAGCTTAGAACTGCTTACCGTGGTACCGGCCCCACTTGCATATTGACAGACATGGCAGAACGCGCAGCAATTAAAACCAGCCCTTCTGTGACAGTCTCATGTATAAATCAGCACCACAAAGAAGATGAAGGGCTCAAGAGCAAGAACCCAAATATCTGCGTTTTACCTCCATCTCCGTCCAGGCTGTGCTCCGGCTCTCCCATCTTCCTAGTCCTGGGGGAAGCCTGGGCTCCCCTCGCAGGGTACTTGAGCAAAGTGGCAGATTCGTCTTCCTCTAGGTCCACTGCGCCAGTGTCCTTGTCAAAGCTCACCCGCTGCAGCTCCACATACTGAGGATAGGAGGAAGCCTCCTCCATCAGGGCTCCCAGCAAGCTGAGACGGGAGGGCTGAGGTGTGGATGGAGATGGGGGGAAGGCTCCACCCAATTCGTAGTCCAGGTGGGGCTCAGAAGAGTGTGGCTTGTAGCCAGCAGGGTGGGGCCGGCCCTTGGCCCCGCTTTGGCAGTCCTCCTCCTCTCCCCCCAAAGGGCAGCTTTTCTTATAGAGGGGAAGGTGGTCATCATCTGGCTGGGAGCCAGGGGAGAGAGACATGGATGACCGGACCCGCTTTGCCCCTCCTCGTCGGCGCCCCTTGGCAGCCATCTTGCCCCAAAGCTTCCATTGGAATGCCAGGGAGGAGCTCTTAGAATACAGGAACATCCGGAAGGCCCGCAGGGCACGCTGTCGCCGGCGGCGAAAACAATGTCGCCTGGAGGTCCCCAGCAGTTGCGGACGCCTTCTGGAATGAGAGCCGGTCCCTACTTCAAAGGGCCAGGAGCGCCCCCCACTCCTGGCAATCTTCCCCCTGCCAGCTTTGTTCCGAGAGAGCTCTGAAGGCCCCCCCGCTACTCCCCAGCTAGACATGCAGGAGAGATCCCATTTGCCTTCCTGCTCCTCATCACTGCTGGAGGACAAGGGGTCAAAACTCGGAAGTTGTTTCTTGGCGCAGGCCAAGCGCCTGCTTCCCTCAAAGCAACCGCCACGTTTATGCTCCGGTTCGCTCCATTCCCGGGAAGCCCTGCAAAACTGGTCTTGATGTCTTACAGGGTCATGGAGGCTGGGGGAAGCCCCCCAGTACTTCTTGTCTTGAATGCTTTCCTTCATGGCTCCAACGTGCCTGAAGGGGGAAAAGAAGATGCCATCTTGATCAGGAGGAACTGAAAGGTGGGTTTTCATGCTGAAGGAGTTGACATTGACCTGTTATTTACTCATTTAGTGGCACAATAACTATGCCTTGCAGATGCGAGGCCAAAGGAACCCAGAACACCACTCTAAGATGGCTTCACGTCAATCCATGCTTAGTGCAACTTTGGCCCCCAGGACTTTTTTCAGTCATTTTTCCCACCCTTTCTCAGTGGATGGCCGTGATTACTTTACAAACAGAGCAACTCAAAAGCCCAGAAATTCAGGACAGCGAAGGGTGTTTTCGGAAGGGCAGATGACCCACGTTCCTGTTTCGTGACAACTTCTAAAGAGTTGCTCTTTTTGCCTACGACAACAACCCAGTTCTGCATTTTTCTTTACAATTCAAGCAGAGACCAAGGATTGTTTGGGCACCCATCATGGCTGTGGCTTTGCTTTTAAACTCTACACGGTTCGCTCTAGTTGCCCAGAGAAGATGCTCTCCCCACACTTACTCAGGGGGAGCATCTGGCTTCTGCCTGCACGCTAGACTGCTTCCTCCAGATACCTGGACAGCTTGGCCTGAGCTGTCAGCGTAGGTGCAGCCTCAAGGTACAGCATACTCTGTAGAGCAAGGTTTAAGGCACTGAGCATGCCAGAACTACCTTCCACAGCCTCCCCGGAGAAAGGAATGATGCTATCCCACTGTCTCCTTGCACGGCCACCTTGGAGGGCCTGATGAAAAGAAACAGGCTTAAGCAGGGCGAGACCGAAGCCTCGGCAGTTTTTGCACCGGACTTGATGCTTTCTTTATAAATGCTTAAATCCTCTTGCCCCAATTTCCATAAAGAAACACACGTCGCTCTCAGCTGAGGGCGTAACAGGAAGGGGGATCTGTGCCGGGCTAGGTCCAGAAGCCTTCTCTGACGTGCCCCCCAGGGCAGAGGGGGCAGTGGGGCGCGGAAGGAGGGAAGGAAGCCCACTCCCATTCCAGCCAGGCCCAAGGCTGGACCGAGGGCTGAAGCCCGGGGAAGGCAACGCCGGGGCCCGGTGGTCCCTTGATCCCGGGGGTGCTCCAGGGCCCCCAGCCACAGGGCCCGTCCAGCGAGGCGGCCCCGAGGCGCCGCCCGGGGCTGCTCCGCGGCTCCGGGCTGGGAATGTCGCGGGCCGGGGTCCGCCGCGGCCTGGGGGGGGCCGAGGCTGCTCGGGGAGACCCCCGCGAGGCAGGAGGGGCGGGGCCAAGCGCGGAGAGGGGAGCTGCGAGGGGGCGTGGCCGGAGGGAAAGGGGGGAACCTGAGGGGGCCGCGCGGCCCGCGGGGCCGCCGTCGCCGCAGGGGCCGACGGGAGGGGAGTCTGGCCGCGGCGGGGGAGGGGCGTGCAGGCTACGGAGGCCGGGGGGTCAGGGGAGGGGTCCGGGTCCGCGCGGGCACGCCTCACCGTGCGCGCAGTGAGCCCAAGCGCAGCCACCGCGGAAAGAGGCCGGGGAGCGAGGGAGGCTTCGCTCTCTCTCCCCTCCCAGCGCCGCCGCCGCCGCCGCCGCCGCCGCCTCCTTTACTCAGAAACTGCCGCGGCTGCCGGCGCCGCCCGATGGCGTCATCAACTGGCGTCGGAGGGAAAGGGCGGGGCTACGGCCGACGGAGGAGGAGGAGGGAGCGCGGCTCCTGGCGCGTGACGTCACAGCGCCGGCTCGCGCTCGCCGCCTTTTCCGCCACGCCCTACCGGGGACGTCATTCATCCTCCGGCGCGGGGCACGATGGGCCGCGGAGGCGCCGGGGCTGGGCTCCCCGTGCGCGGAAGGCTGGGAGTTGTAGTCCGAGCGGGAGCGCGGGGGGCGTCCGCCTTCCTACCAGCCCGGCCGAGCTCTCCCCTTCCCGCCTCTCCAGCGGCCCCGCTTTCCCCGGGCGGATTTCCCCTGGCAGGTCCCGCGTCCGCCTCCCTGGCGGTGCCCGGGGGGAGGTGCCCAGCTGGCACCCTGCCCGGCAGCCGCCCCCACGGGCGCAGCCCCGGGGGGCACCCCCGGCGGGCACCAGGTCCGCGGTGGGCACCGCCCCGGCCGCCGGGTGCCCCTTCCCGCCCCCCGCAGGCGCTGCCCCAGAGACGCGAGGCGAGGCGAGGCGAGGCGAGGCGGGGAGGCCGAGCTTCCAGTCACGTCTTTATTTGCGTTCAAGTGCCGGGCTGGCCGGAGGTGCCCGGCGGAGGCGGCGCCGTCTTCTGACCCGGAGCCAGGCCGCCAGGGACAGCAGGGCCGCCGCGCCCGCCAGCAGCAGCAGCAGCAGCGGCGGCGGCAGCGGCCCGCCCGTCGCTCTTCCGGAGGGCCGCTCCGCGCCTGGGGAAGCAGAGAGGCGGCTGTGGGGACCCGATTCGCGCCCGGCTGTCCCGCTTCAGGAACAGCCCAGCCGGGCCGAGCGCCCGGTTCTGGCGGCTTTGAGCCTGTGGACTCCAACTCCCAGAATTCCCCAGCCAGCAAGCTGGCTGGGGAATTCTGAGAGTTGGAGTCCACAGGCTCAAAGTTGCCGAGGTTGAGAAACACTGCAAGTTCAGCACAAGGAGCATCCCTGCACCGGTGCCAGGGTCCCCGCGTGACACGGAGACCTCTTTGGCTCCAACCACGGTCTGCTGACCCGGCCAGGACGGCCGAGTTGCGTGATTTCCAAAGCGGGGGGGCTAAGTTCACCCCCCGAGTTCAGCCGAAGCTGAAGCAGTTGGGCTGTGGCTGAGCTGGAGGTATCAGGCCGGGGTGGTGCTGGAAAGGGGGAGCCCCCTCGCCTGAGGCCGACGAGGCACGGATGCCCACGGCAGAAATTCGACCCCTGTAAAAGAGCAAGAAAGCACCACCCCGTGGCAGGCCGCTGGGCTCTGAACGTGCCCCTCTCACCTTTAGCTGCCAGGTTGACAGCGTCCTTGGGGAGCGTTGCAGCAGTAACGGCAGCTGCATCTTCGGGGGGCCTGGACAGAACCTCTGCCCTGATGCCCAGGGCCGATCTCTCTGTGGGAGAAAGTGGGGATTTGCTGGCGAGCTGAGGTGCCAAAGCGCATAGCCGGCCCGCGGTGGCGGGAGAGGCCAGCTTGTCAAAGCTGCTGCTCACGAACCAGGCGCTCCAGGAGGCGTCCTACCTGTTGCTGCTTCAGCTGGGTCTCCACCTCCCGAGCCGCCTTCTGCCCCCTCGAGGAAGCCGGGGCCTTGCTGGGCAGGTGCTGCCAAGGGTGAAGAACATCAGCTGCCTGGGCTGGACTCGCCCGAGGACGTTGTCCCTCAAATCTAACATCGATGAACTCAGCGCAGGGGAGAACGAGAGCTCGGGGCCAATTTTGCACGGACGTCATTCGTGGTGCAGTTCCAGAAGGCAAGTGAGGGAGCAACGCCAACCCCCCGCGAATTATGGGCTTTGCGATCCAACCTCTGGAAGGGGCTGATTTGGACAAGGCAGACGGCCACTGTGGCTAGAATTCCTTACAATTGTCCGGCGCTTACCTTCCGGGGAGAGGCCCAAGCGATGCTGCTCGTCCCCCGAGGCGTTGGTAGACCCCTCCTGCTCTTTGAAGGGAGACTGGGCTACGTTTGGCACTGCTGGTATAAATTCTATCAGAAGTGGAAAGAGCACCAGTGAAATGTGTGCTAATCAGTGTTCGAATCAGGAGTATTTGCTATTTGGGAAAGCCGCTTGCTGGGATGTTGTGGGGGAGGCCAGCTTTCTTCTCGACACCCCCCATTTTATCTGTACGTCTGCAAAGCTGTTTTCTTGCCTCTCAGAAGGCTTACAATCCCCTGAGTGTTTCCTGCTTGTCAAGATTTTGGATAATTCTGGGGAAGCAGCTCCCCCCTGCCCCCCCCCCACCCCCCAGTAGCTTCATGCCAGCCCTGATGGTCTCAGATCCAACTGCAGCGTCTCTGGCTTTGCAATGCAACGGTCTTTATTCAGAAGGACTCTGGAGAAAGAGGAAGGCTTCTGTACAGCAGGAGGCAGAATGTAAAGATGGGGGGGGTCCCCCCCCTTTCAGCTGGAGTTAAGTAGTAATTCAGTAACACTCCTGCACTTTCATTTCCCTAAAAGCTGCTCAGGGAAACTTCTCTTTGAAGGAAGCCCCAGCCTGTTGAGGCTTCCTTTAAATTTGCTCAGTGTTGCTGTCTTCTTGTGGCGTAACATAAGGAGGAAGTTGTTGTGTTTCGCTTTGTTGTGTTTGTTTGCGTTGTTCTGTTTTGGCTTCTGGTGAATTGGAGCAGAAATTTGGGCTGCAGCTGACCAGGCCAGTGTGGCGTTTTCACGACATCGAGAACTGTAGCTGTGCACTCAGCAAACAGAAGAGTTAAAGGGCTGGCTCTGCATTATTTATAGTATCCTTCCTCCAGTTTGGCTTCCTCCAGATGTTTTGGGCTACAGCCCTCATCCCCAGCCATCTTGGCAGCCATCAAACCTGACCAAACCTCTTTTGTAGGGTTTACTCACAAGTTAACAAAGACAAGTATAGGAAGGACAGGTCCCAAGGACTGGTACGTTCAAGAAGCACAGATCTATAGATGAGCTGAATTTGTCAAGGGATGCTAACAAAAACATAAAGGGCTTCTTTACAATAGGCTCAGAATAAAAGGAAGAGGAAGAAATCGGCCTAACAGCCGCTCAGTGAAAACAGCACGATACTCTGGGGTAGCAAAGAAAAAGCAGATTGATTCGGATCCTCTTTGATCTCAGTCTTCTCAACCAAAGTGTTCATGATTGGACAGCTGTGAAGAGCAGGGCAAAAGGATAGGACTGAAGTCTGGGGCTGATGGAGAGAGCAATGCTTATTTACTTGCAGGAGATTTAAAATCCAGAGCTGTTATTCCTTGCATCCTGAGGATACCGAGGGAACTTGCTGAAGATGTCTTTATCTCTACAGTATGCACTGAAAAAACGCAAGGAACAGGTAAAGTGCTAAACTACTGGGTGACATTCCTGTCTTGAGAAGAAGGCAAACGAAGACCCGGGGAACCACCCGCCGTCTTGACTCTGATAGCCGGGAAGATTCTGAACAGAAAATAAGCTGCTGATTTCTGGAGAAAACATTTATTATTGGAATCGGTATGGTTTCATCAAGATTAACTTTATCATTTTTTTAAAATTGTAGCAATTTTAGTAGATTGTGGGAATGCTGTGGATATACTATATCTTAATGTTACCAACGCATTCAACAGAATGTATGATGATATTCTGACCAGCAAACAAATTAATATAGCCATGCCTGTTCGTAGATGCATGGCAGACTTAGAAACCATATTCAGAGAGCTCTCATCAACTGGAGAACACCTAACGAGAAGCCTTGGAATTAATTCTCGGGCTCTGTACTCCTTGACATGGTTGTTAATGACTTGGATGATAAAGTGGAGAGAGTGTGTCTCTGATAACACACAGTCTTCAGTGGGATAGCTAACACCCAAGAAGACAGAAATCAATTTCTGGTTTGAGAATTTGGACTTCTAGAATGCGTAAACCAGTTTAATCATCTCGAGGGTTCCCGTTTCCAACGTAAGCAGTGCTGGGAAGCTTCAGTTTGTAACAAAGGGTTATTCTTTGTTCTGCATTTATTCAGGCCTTGCTTTGAATCCTGCATCCTATTTTAAGGGTACTGGCTTTAAAGAGGAGTCAGACAAACTGGAACAGTTTTGTAATTAGGATCAGGTGACTCACAACCAAGTCTTACGAGGAGACCCAGGAAATTCATTTTGAGAAGACAGAAGGAGAGGACACCTATAGAGGTGCCACATGGCGACCTGTTCTTGCTGGTTCCGGAGTGCAGGACCTTGAATCCTGGATTTACAGTAGATAACAGCGAGGTCCTTTTGCACCGTAGAAGCATCTCCCGGACTGTAAGAGCAGCTGGACAGCGGAATGCACGATCAAGACAGGCGGTGGGCTCCCCTTTGCTAGACGGCCATCTGTCTGGGGTGCTTCCATCTGGACTCCTGTCCTGAGCAGGAAAGGGACTCCAGGCCACAATGCCCCTCCACTCCTTGCTCTAGGGACCATATGCCATGGTGTGGCCTGGATTCTGCCACGACGCCTGCAAGACCAACTCGGGAATCTTGCTTCTTACAGCCCAAGTTGGTTGGTTTTCCTTCTCCTGCCTCATCCTTTCTACCTCTTGTGCCATTTCTTTTAAGCCACACCTAGCCGTGGATTTAGTCTTTCGAAAAAGCTTGATTGGGAGTCTTTTTAGGCTAACGAGCGGGAGAAAGTGCTTTCCATGACTAAGCACCAAGGAGGGAACAGTTGCAGTTCCAAAGAAAGTGGCTCATACAGATCTCTGAGAATCAGGGGGGAAGCGAAACTGCCCAGCTGCCCTGGAATTTCTCATTGGCCAGGAAATACATGTGCCTATCATGAGACCGTGCTCGGAAACCCCTAGACTAGAAAAGCCTGTTACCTTCCAACGCCATCTCTTCCTCGGCGCCAGGTTCTCCAGGATACTGATCGGCGTTCCCTTGCGAGTCCAAAACGAACAGGGGTCCCAGCGCTAACGTGGCCTCTGGAACAGCTGTCTCCACTGTGGGCAGGAGGAGGAGGTGAGCTTCCGTAGCAGAATCTTTGCTGTTTTTCCTTCTGGACGCTCAGCTCTGAACATTGGGAAGAGTGGCCCTGTGCATCTCCCCGGGAGAGCTGTCCCCAACACCTCCCCACTTGAAGCAAGCAAAGCAGTTTTGTGGTTAGTTTTGATCTGGCTTAGCATGCTCCAGGTTGGAAACTGGCGCCCTGGGAGGACCCAGCCAGTCCTGGCTTCTTTAGAGAATGATGGCTTACGACAAGGAGTGAAGCCAGCAAACGTTTGGAGCTTCTGCGTGTGGAAAAGGGCTGCAAAATCTTGAACGATCATGAGAGGGCAGCAGCAAAGAGTTTGATGTAGCCATTTGCTGCTCTCTAGTGCAGTGATTTTCAACCTTGGCCACTTTAAGAGGGGTGGACTTCAACTCCCAGAATTCCCCAGCCAGCCAGGCTGGCTGGGGAATTCTGGGAGTTGAAGTCCACCCGTCTTAAAGTGGCCAAGGTTGAAAAACACTGCTCTAGTGGTTCCCTGGATTTCTGCAATATGTACACTGTGGCTCAACTTGGCTGATCCCATTGGATTTTACCTGTTGCAAACAGTTCAGCCAGCCCTGGCCCGTTTCGGGAGGAGGAATACCTGCCAAGCTGTGTTGCCAGCTCATCTCCTCGAAGTTGAAGCCCTGGAGCTCTGGCTCCCGCACCGTCCCATCGCAGCTCCGTGCCTCACAACAGCTGCAAATGCCCGTCGGCCCCTCCACAGGAATCCACCTGCCAGGGGAAGCAGCATGCTGTCGGGGAGCCAACCTCTGTGCCCCCAGCTGGGCACCTTGGCAAAGGGGCAGCTACGGGCATTGCCAAGGCCGGCAGCTAGGTCTCAGCCTCCCCCAACCCACTGCTTCCTAGAGGTGCTGGGCTACAACTCCCACAATTCGCCCATGCGGGAAAGAGAAGTGTTAGAAACAGGAGGGGGGAGAGCAGCCCCCCTTGAACTAGGCTGGCATGAGGGGCTGCTGGCTGAGGGCGAACTCACGAACGGCTGGCTGCGTCGAATGAACAGGCTTTGTTCCAGGTGTCTGGTGCCTGGTCTGCTGGGGTGACTTTCAGGTGGCAGATTATGTAGATCTGGCAAAGGGGGAAAGAGGAATTGTCAGTCCCAAATCCCCAGCAGGGTGGTTTTCTCTCCCTTGCCATAAAGCAGCATTTTTCAACCTTGGCCACTTTAAGATGGGTGGACTTCAACTCCCAGAATTCCCCCATGCTGGCTGGGGGATTCTGGGAGTTGAAGTCCACACGTCTTAAAGTTGCTGAGGTTGAGAAACACTGGTTTAGCATGTGAACCAAGGTGCTATGGCCTTAGGCTAGAATTCTTAGTTTAGTATGTCATACAAAGTAAGCTGTTGTTTCATCCTGGGCTTCGAACTCTGGGTGGTCAGTCCCATGGTGGCTGTTTCTGAAACCCCCACCTTGGGGGAAGAGAGAAATCTGGGGGGAGTGGGGTGAAGGCTTTCTAAAGAGCCGTTGGGCACCCAAAGGTGTTGTAATTCACAAGGGGTGAGGGGGAGAATCCATCCAGGAAAAGGAGACCCCCCCCCACCTCCCCAACCCATCCTCCACAGCAGGATGCACCAGTCTCTGGGCCTCTCCAGCGAATCGGAAAGCGTCCACCGTGAACTGCAGGGTCTCCTGGCGCAGCCGTGGGGAGAGGAACGTGGAGGAGACCCCTTCTACCCTCCCGTCGAGCAGGCATCTGCAGTAGAGGAGATTTCTCTGGGGGAGGCGCCCTTTTTTTGCCCGCTTAGCGCTACCAGCACCGTCTTGCATAACTTTACAAGAAGGGAAGCCAACAAAAGATTCAGGTTCTCGGGCTCCGTGATCAGACAGGAATAGCCACTGCTGATCTCTGCAAGCTGAGGGTAAGAACCCCAGCTGGTGCCAGTCCTTCCACCCCTATCCTCAGCCGGGAGCTCTCTGCCCCCTCCCCCAGCAAATAGTAGGTAAATGGGTCAGTTTGCCTCCTCCAGCTGGAAGATCGTGGCTCTGGGATGGGCCGTCCCACGGCACCCTTGCCAGCTTGGTCCCCCCAGAATTTGAACCTCCCTGCATGCAAAGCGGTTGGCTCCCCCCCCCCCCCCCCCAGCCGCCAATTCTAGCCTTTTCCTAGGAGCAAAGGCCTTGCTGCTTTTCGGAAAGAACCAGCTGCAGTTCCAGGTGAATTGAGGCCACAACTCCCAGAATTCCTAGCTAGGGTGGTTGCTGGCGTTCCGGGAATTGTGATCCCAACAACCCCGGAAGGCACTATTGGGGAGCAGAAGGCTTAGAGCTTTGCAGGGCGATGGCTCTTACCCGCTGGAGCCCATAATGTCGTACTGGGGCCCAGAGGTGGGCAGGGGGCTCAGGCCAGCAACACAGCTCTCCACCCAGAGCCTCAGAGGAAGGTGGTTTTCTGCCTGGACGTCAGCCTGGAGGTGCATGGGCTGTCCCAGCTGGAAGTGGGCGGAGGCTCTTTCGGCAGCCCAGTCGTCTGGCGCAAGGAGAGACACTAAGCCATGGTTTCTTGAGCAGCCCCCTCCCATCAGTTACAACTGCCCAAGACACAGAGTCATCAGCCCTGATGCCAAAACTGCAGGGGCGTCAGCGGGCACGAAAGTCTCCCACAAACGGGAGCAGCCCCAGGATGCCTCAGCGAGAGGGCCAGGCCAGGCGCTCAACCAACCTGGGGTTGGCCGGTTTGAGCCCGGCCAGAGCTTCCTTGGCCGGCTGAAAAGTTTCAGCCAAGTGGGGCAACTCGCACGCCACGTTTCTCAACCTTGGCAACTTTAAGGTGGGTGGACTTCCACTCCCAGGTTTCCCCAGCCAGCCTGGTGGCCCCCGGGTTTTTCCATTGCGCTTCTGCAATAGGCCGAGTGGCCCTGCTCTTGCTACTAGAGTTGGGTGAGAAATGAGGAAGTTCCACAGCTGGAAAAGGGGCAAGAATTGGCTTTGTGAGCACAAGAGAAGCAGTTTAAGGTGCTGCGCTTTCTGAGGGTGAGAACGTGGGTGGGGGGGGATACTGGTCTGTGCCTGGCCTTGCCGAGTGGTGCATGTGCCTCGTGGGGACGTTCTCCGCTCAATCCAACCCCGTAAACGTGCCAGAAAGTTCCTGCGGCCCCACCCTGGCCTTGAGCAGGCCCAAGAGGAAGCGAGACGGGCTTTGCCTGCGGGGTGCAGCCGGGGCTGGAGGGAAGAAGGACCGGCTCCCTCCTGGATTCGGGGCTCAGCTTCCGGAATCTACAAGGACTTCCTTCGCCTTTGGGGGTCGAGTGGGGTCCGCTGACGTTGGTCCTCACCCTCTAGAACGACGTTTCTCAACCTCGGCAAAATGGGTGGACTTCAGCTCCCAGGATTCCCCAGCCAGCATGGGGAATCCTGGGTGTTGAAGTCCACACACCTTAAAGTTGCCGAGGTTGAGAAACACTGCTCTAGTGAGGGGACTGCCGGGTTTCTCATCTTCGTGGATCTCAGTCTGAAACACGCGCAAGATGGGTGGGGGGCTCCCCCCCCGGCCTCTGCTGGAAGAAGGAGCCTGGGGAAAGGGGCGCTGCGGCTGAGGTGGGGGAACCTGTTCTGGGGGAGGAGGAAGAGGAGGAGGCAGGATTCACAGCCAGGCCCACCTTCGGAGCCCGTCTCCACCCAGAGGACCAGCAGCTTGGGGGCGTGGGGCTTCTCGCCGCCTCCTGCCCGTCCGCTCGGCTGGACAGAGCTCTCTGCCCCTCACCCAGCCCAGCAGCTTCAGGCTTCCTCACCGTTCATCAGCCGCAAGGAGAACCCCAGCTGTGCCTCCTGCAGCACCATAGACCCGAAGGGGAGCCAGGTTGGTTGGACGGGTTTGCTTGTCACGTTGTCCCTCCTGGAAGAAGGGACGGGAACGAGAAAGTGGGGGCTCACCACGGCCGCGCAAACCAGCCAATGTGTGCGGAAAGGCGCCAGGCTGGGGAAGCTCCAGTTTCTCTCCCCTCCTGTTTCTCGATTCACGCTGAGTTCACACATCGCAGCATCCCAGTGCTTCATATAACCCTGGTTTGCTGAACAATCCTGGTTTGACTGCAAACCATGAGGCTGAATTCACGCGAGGCACAAAGCCACAACCAAGCATCCTTAGGGTGTAGTGTGATGTGGGGGTCCCAGCCCGTGTGCAGAGGGCACACCCCCAGTGCGGGCCTATTCCTTCCCTGTTTCTCCCCTCCACGCTTGCTGCGTCCGTCTGCGTTTCCCCTCTTGCCTTCGTAGCCAAGGTTGGAACTCGTGCCAGTGCAGCTGTGGGGTGTGTAGCAGCCCCCATGGAGGGTGTCGGCCTGTAGGGGACACGTCCCCTGCTGAATTGAATCCTTGGTACTCAGCCAGGTTTCTGAGCTCTTGGGGAACCAGAATCTAACTACCCTGGCTGGATTCACAAAAGCTATGCGGCTAAAGCACGGTTGGCTTGACGCTGGTTCTGTGCAATGTGGGAACTGAGTTTATGCCACAGGACAAATCCAGGGCAAACTCGTTATGGGTTGGCATCACATTCCAACCGAGGCACAGCCCATTTTTAATATGCATGCTCCTTGGGGCAGAGACTGGCCCCCTTAATTTGTTAGTAAGAAGCCCTGTCGTCTGGCCTCCCCTCAAGACCTTTATGGCAGCAAGAGCACTCCCTGTGGGATGCTTGCCTGCCTGCCGTCCTCCTTCGCCAAGACTTTGAGCTGGCTTCTCTGCAGCAGCTCCAGCCTTCACCATCAAGAGCAAGGAGGGAGACCCCAGTGCGCAGAGCCCCCCCCCCCGCCCGGCCCTTCCAGGCCCACCCGCCCTAGCAGAGGGGGAAGCAGCACGTGCCCCCCTCGGCCTCATCGTCACCTGGGATAGCGGCATTCAAGGCCTATGGTGGCCCCGTGGCTTCGGACGATAACCGGGTGGTTGGCAACCAAAGGCCTGTAGAAGAGGTTGGTCTGGTAGATCAGCAAGTCGGGGGTCATCTGGAACAAGGGAACATGGGGTAGGTCTTGCTCTGGGGTCAACGCGACGTGCACCCGCCACAGCCAGCTCTCTGGAAACGGGGGGACGAGGAAGCTGCGTGGGCTCGGCTGCAATTTGGGTAGGGGGCCTTCCCAAGCAGAAGAAGGAAGATTTCCAGCCCCCAACTTGCCTGCCGGGGTCTCCTCCACGAGGTGCCCCAAAGCCTTCCCTTCTTCCTCCTCCCGGAGCCCCGACGACGAACGTACCTGCACCACGCTGCCGCACTCATGGAGGCCTGCCTCAAAGACCACCACGCCTGCCCCGGCATCCGGGGTCATGGGGGGGCAGGCAGCAGCCCCCAAGGCCAGCTCCGTGGGGTCCACCAGCTTCCCCACCCCAAAGAGGTCCCTTGGGACGGTCACCACCATGCGGTGCGGCTCGCACTGCACCTGCACGGCAGGGGGGGCAGCCGCCTCAGGAAGGGGGGCGTGAGGGGAGCCGGCGGGCAGGGGCCAGGGCCGGACAGGGCAGCCCTGCTGGAGCAGAGCCAGCAAGGGGAGGAAGAGCCTGGGCTGCATCGCTGGCCGGCAGAGTCAGCCCAGCCGGGAGGCTTCGGCGGTGAGGCTGTTTGGGGCCGGCCGTCCACCTGTGGCTCCCTGGCCCAGGCAATTAAGCGCTGGCCCCTCCCGCGCACAGATGTGTGGCAGGCGGGAAGTCCACAGGGAAAGCAAACGGGCGCTGCAGCGGGGGCGGGATCCCATCCTGAGGGCTTCTGTTGTAGGGCTGGAGGGAAAGAGGGGAAGCTGGACTGAACTGCTCATGGGGTGGGTAACTCCTGGTTAGCTAAACCATGGTTTGCTGAATCAAACTCATTGCCATTGCTGAAGCAGGAACTAATCACATGGTACAGGCTGAGTTTGTAGGGCAGCCTCAATCACAAACTAACCGACCAGATGTTAGTCTAGTGTGTGGCTAGATGGCTTTCTGGGTCACGTGGTCCCAGAAAATTGGGTTTCTCGCATAAACCGTGGTTCCTTTAACCTTGGCAGCATGCTGACACGCAAATGCAGCCTGTTCCTGGCCTTTTTTAGGCCCCTGGGAGTACCCAACAGTTGGGCATTTATGTGCACAGCAAATCTTCGCTTGCTTTGAATGGAACACGGGCCCAGCAATTGTGCTTGGTTTCCTTCAGCTTCCCCCATCCTGTGGCTTGCAAGACTCCGACTCCCACAATCCTCAGCCAGGGGTGTCCACCAGGCGTGGTCAAAAACGTCAAGATGGCAGAGCTTCAATTGCACCTTCACAGCTGCCATCTTGACTCTTTTGACCACGCCTGGTGGATGCCTCTGCAGGGGGCCATAGATCACGGGAGCTGACGTCCAACCCATCTGCAGAGGCTGGCGGGGGGAGCTCTTTTAACTCCCCCCCAGCGGTGCCTTTGAATTCCATACTGGAGATTTGCTCAATGACGGTCCCCCTTCTGCCTCCCCTCTGCCCCCAATTTGTAGAGCATTTCTTGGCTAGTTCTACACTTGACCGCTTTGGCGAGAAATAATATTGACAAAGCAAAGGTCCTGGGGGGAGGGCGGGGGGGGAGGGGGGAGCACGAATGGCCTGGCTGCTCCTGGCCGCCCAATGCCCGCCCTGCTTTCGTAGGAGTCGGGGGGGGTGAGCTGGGAGGTGAGTTTGGTGGTGGACCTTCACTGGCCAAACTTTGCCCAGGACAGCCTCCGGACCAACACTGGGCGGGCAGAGAGCTCTGGCCGCTGGTGACACGCTCGGTCCCACCAGGAAGAGAGAAGGGGGTGAGAGACAGCCCAGCACCATGGCGACTTCGGTGGCCAAGTGAGTAGCCCAGGACGTGGCGAGTGGCCCTCAGGCCTTTGGGCTCCCTCCCGGGGGTGCCAAGAGAGAGCGGCCTTGGGATGAGCTGGGGGAGCAGGCCTGCGCACGAGAGGGGCAGGGGAGGGGCGGGCACCAGGTTGGGGAAGGCTGGTAAGCTCGCCAAAGTTTTCCTTGCAGAGTCCAGTTGCGCCAGCTTAGGCAGGGTTCACGCCACACCTCTACCTTAAACCCGGATTAACTGAATAGCTACGTCCGAAAAGAGGAAGACCACTTTATTCAATGTATTGATTTACAATATACAGAATGGCACCTGGCAGTTCACAGCTGAACCATAACATACAGCAAGCAAAAAGACCGCACGTTTGCAGCAAAATAACGACAGTGATTGGATCGACCACCCCCACAGGGGTCTCATCCCAAAGGGAAGAGGCTGAAGGAGGGGACGCTGCCTCCAGCCCACCTCCAGCCTCCCCAATGGGATGGTTGGACTTGCAAGGGGATCCCTGGAATTGCACTCGGAAGCCAAGGCAGCGTCTGGCGTGACCTGGCTGTGGAGGCTCACGCCTGATAGCAAGGGGGATGCTGCTTTTGCCCCAGTTCCTGCTTCCGAGTAGCCGTCAAGGGCAGCCCCGCACAAAGAGTGTCACAGTAGTCTAGCGATGGAGGCGGGACTGACCATCTCCTGCTCCCAGAAAGGCAGCCACTGGTGCAACAGCCCTAACTGGTCACAACGAGAGGCCCAGTTAATAAGACCAGTTACACCACAGGTTGCTCTGGTTTGTAAACCATAATTCGTGGCTGGCTAGCTGACCCCAGCCAATTCTGCCTTACGCAGTAAGCTGGGTTCAGCCAATCAGGATTGGCCGGTGGCGTAGGCCATGAGATGTGGTCAAAGGCTGCTGAGCCCTCCTGTTGTGCGAAGCAGGCTGGGCTTGGGGGGAATGGGACCCACGGGGTTGCAAGGTCCTTTCCAAGCTAGATTCCCCTGGGCTGTGCAAGGATCTGGACTAGGAACCGCAGATGCTGGGACTACAGATCCCAGAAGCTGCAGGAAGGCCTGCGGTTGTGCTGGCAGAGGAAGATGGGGAGAGCAGTCCCATCTTAAAGTGGCCAAGGTTGAGAAACACTGCTCCAGAGACTTCCCTCCTAGAACATATCTCCAGATTTCCCAATCGCCCTGTGAGCCCCCCGCCTTCCCTCTGTTTTCTCCCCCCCACCCAGCTGTGTCCCTTTTCCCCAGCATGGAAGCTTCGGACCCCCCTGCTACGGCCGAGATGGATTATGAAACCCTCCAGTCTCTGAATGAGGTGGACGAAAGTGGAAGTGACTTTGGCACAGGTACCCGGAAGCGGGTTCGCCCAACGGGCTCGTCCCGGGCACGGGCCGAGGGGGTGGTAGGGACTGGGGCTGGTGGGGCGGAAACCTGGAGATCTGTGCCACCCAGCGATGCCTGCCCAGGGTCCTAAAGCAGCCCCAAGGGTCAGGGCTGCCATTCCCAGCCCTTCTGGGAGGTGCCCATGTGGGGAGGGCAGTCCTAAGAGACTTGCATTACATTTCTCCGGGGAGGCACCCCCCTTGCAAATTTCAGTGTCTGGTCCTTGAGGGGTTGGTGGGTCTTCAGAGACCTCCTCCTCCTCCTCCTCCTCCTCCTCCTCCTCCTCCTCCTTCTCTTCCTCCTCCTCGCGCAGCCTTCCCTTTGCCAAAGTCATCCTTCCGGCGCGTCTGCCCCACCAGCCGTCTCATCCTGGCCTTGATGGTGTTCTGTGGCACCTTGATCCTGTCGGTCAGTATCCTGGGCATCCAAGGTGAGTGCGGCGTAAGGCCGGGCGCGCTCCCTGACCACGAGCCGAGATGTGGGTGTGCAAGGCCAAACAGGCTGTGCGTGGGTGAATGGAGGAGGAAACACATGGCAGACCTGGCGTGCAAGGTGGGAAGTGAAGGGAGAAGAGACGTGGGATGGCACATGCGTGAAGCCCAAAGCTGTTGGGACCCCTTATGTGATGTGAATGCAGGCAGCCATGGTGTCTCTTTTTTTTAACCTGCGTTTCAGATGTCGTGGGAATCGGCCAGAGCCAGAGGGGCTGTTGCGCATGGTCTAGTCCAACCCTGACTAGGGTGGGCCTCCCAGGGAAGAAGTGCTGAGTTCTCCCCGCAGGGTTGGGGTCCTTTGCTTCACTTGCCAAAGGTTTCTCCTGACTTTGAGCAGGGTGACCTGGCCCTGCCGGGACCTTTGCCCCGGGCTGAGGCTGGCTCTCTAAAGCAGGCAGCCCCATGCAGGGAGCACAGCTTCCTTCTGTGAACCCGTCTTCCCGGGTCTCCATGCTGGGAAAACAGCGCCAACCTTCGCAGGACCCCTGACTCGTAGCCTAGAGGGAGGTGGGCCTTTTACTTGGTGTGGCTGTATGAGAGCTGCTTCGGAATCACATTTGGCTTTTTTGCAGCAGCATCGCCTTGCTGGCTTTCAGTTTGTGATTCTACTCACAAGGATTACTGCCCAAGTCAGATGAACTCCTTCCTTCTGTGATTTGATTTTGTTTGCGTTATTATACTCTTATGCCAGTCCACCCTTTGCACTTGTCGGTAATAAATGGGATTTGGTTAGTTTCAGCCCAAGGCTCTCTTCTATTTTTTCAAACTCATTTCAGCTTTTATGCAGCTCTTCTGAGGTGTTGGCTGTCCCTCCCTGAGGTGTATCATCTCCAGGGCTTGTGAGGATTCCCTGTTTGCCTCTTCTGTCTGCAAAATGGGTGGGCAGCCTGGGTTCAAATGTGTGCAAAGTGAGCAAGGGGATGCTACGGCAAAATGCCAGAAAGTGTGAGCAACTAAGAGGCATGAGTGTGCAGAATGGAAAAGGGGGCAAGCCCTTGTGCCAAAGGAGGGGGGTCAGCTTATACGACCTGGGTATAAGGTTATCGGTTCCCCCTCCCTCTGCGCTGCTCCCTCCCTCCCGCTCTCACTTCCAGGCATTCAGTTCAGCAAAAATCTCCAAGAAGCTCGGAGGGGGCTGCAGAATTTTAACAAGACGGTCAAGCTGGGGGTCGGCAGTCTCAAGGACAAAAGTGAGTTAAGGAGCCAGGCGGGTGAGAAGCAGCATGAGAACCCCCCCCCCACCATGGCTGCAGCCCCCTCTTCCCCAACCCAGCCCCATCCCTTGGGGTACCCTTTCCCAGCTGGGAATGGCAGGAGGCGGTCCATCGTCTGGGGAGGGCACCTTGTTGGAGAAGGGTGAGCAAGAGGGTGGGAAAGCTGCTGGTGCAATTCCTGCCAGGCCCCTAGGGGCCCAGTCGGCGGAAGGGGTCCTCCTCCTCCTCTCGCCGTCCTCAGCTTGAGAAGGGGGACGCTTGGGGGACTGTGGGAATTGGCATTGCTGTGACCGGACCTTCCCTCGCGTTGCCCTCTTCAGGGAACAGCACCTGGTGGAATCTGGCTACACTGGAGAAAACCCTGGAACAGGAGAACGACCAGCTGGAGAAAGGTCCGCGTTCTTCACCCGGGAAGGGCCTTCTTTGCCACTTCCAGCCGGGGCGCGGTGGTGGCGGGGTCTTGGGGTCCCTGCAAAGGAAGGACGGCGCTCCGATCTCAAGACCCTGGCAAGATGTCTGCTTCAGAGAAATTCCCCCGGGGGAGATGGGTGGCATATCAGTTGGATAACCAGACAGACAGACTGCAGCCACCAAAGTCGGGAGGGGTCCAGGCGCATCTTTTCCGACTAGCAATTTGGATTAAAAGGCAGGCGCTTTCACGAGCTTCCTCACCTGGACCTGCATCTGCCAACCAACCTGTCTCCCCCTCCCTTCCCCCACCCCAATTTCAATCTCCCACCAGCCCAGCCCCTCCAGGCACCCGATGAAGGGAGCTGCTGCTGCTCACGAGAGCTTCTGCCTCGAATCAGATGCCTCTCAGGAGTCGAAAAAGACGCCTCCTGATGTTTTGCCGCCATCGACTAACACAGTGTTTTTTGAACTTGGCAATGCGAAGATGGGTGGACGTCAACTCCCAGTGTGCTGGCTGGGGAATTCTGGGAATTGAAGTCCACCCATCTTCCCAGTTGCCAAGTTTGAAAACGCTGGACTAACCCAAGGTCTGCAGCCATAAAAGTGCTTTCGTTGTAGGCCGAGACGAGGGTCTCCAGGCAAGGGTGGGGGTCTTTCGAGGATAGGGATGGGTTTCAGTTTTTCTCTTGTGATCCTGTGTGTGTGTGTGTGTGTGTGTGTGTGTGTGTGTGTGTGTAAAGCTTCTTTCTTCTCTTGCTCTTCTTCCAGTGAAGGAACGAACCCAGAGTCAGCTGGATATCATAGAACGGAATACCAGAACTTTGCACTGTGAACTCGTAGAAATGCAAAGCAACGGTAAAAACCCAAGAGCCAGATTTATTTTATTTTATTTTATTTTATTTTATTTTATTTTATTTTATTTTATTTTATTTTATTTTATTATCAGTGGCCAGGCTGGAGTGCCTTGAGAGCTGGGATCTTCCCTCTTCATGTCATTTCCTTCTTTTTTTGCTTACCTTTTTAAACTCTTCTGCCGTCTCTTCAGCCAGCCGCCCTTCCTGGTCGTAGGCACCTGCCCACCCTTACGTCATCATGCAAATGTGGGATTTTCTGGATGATGTCATGATGCACACGATGTCACTTGTCCCCCTTGAGGACGCCATTTGCTTCCTGCTGTAATTAGGCTTCGGCTCCTTTCATCCCCGGCTCTTGGTGCCCCGAGGGTGTCACTTCCCTGCACTGTAGTGCAACAGAGCCAGCCGAGCCCTGGCTGAGGAAGACTAGGATTTGCCTCGGTGATGTTAGGGAGGTCCCTCCCTTGTAGGCAACCCTTAAGCATCCACCAGAAGGCTTGATGTGGAGACCTCCAGATGTCAATTGGAGAAAAATCTTGGGGGGGGGATTCCCCAGAAGCTCTGAACTTGCAGCCACCGTCCAAATCCCTTGGACCAGCAATCTCACACAGAAGGTGTCAACAAGGAAACCAAAGTAATGCTGCTTTTATGATAAGGTTACTGTGACAGAATCTTGCAAGTCTGCAAGCGCTTCCCCCCTCCCTTCTTTTATCTTCATGAGAACTGGGGAGGGTCTCCTCATCTGAGAGGCTTTCTCAGGTTGCCGTTCTGGCCCGGACTTGGGTTTCTTTTATCTGACTGTTGTCTCGGGAGCGGCTCTTCCTCCTGTCCCTCAAGGCCATTCCCTCGGCCTCCAGCGAAGGCTTCTGCCGTTAAGGAGCAAGGAGCAAGGAGATCGGTCCTCCTGCGCGTGGCTTTACGGCGTCATACAATCCTGCTCTATTGGGGCTGCTGTGGAAAAGGTCCTGTTGCTAGCAGAGTGTCCCTGTGGGACAGGTTCTCCTTGAACCGGAGGGGTAATTTCGCTTTGCACGGGTGGCAATTGGCACAGAAAAACAGGGCACTGGAGGCTTCTGTGCTGTTTACTGCTTACAGTGAAGCTATTTACAACAATTACTTACAACAGGTATACAGTATGTAACACAATCCTGGGGTTCACCCAGGGAGCTCTCCTGCTCCCCCCCGCCTTCCCCTCGGTCTCCCTGACCCCTTTCTGGGCTTATCAGGAGCAAGTGAAACGAAAGGAAGGGGCTGGATTTACTGTCGCGTGCTCAGCGCGGCTTGAGTTTCTCCCGGATCTGCTCGGCCAAACACCGACTGCTCCTCCGCTGGGGAAGAGCCTCTCTTGGGGTCTCCCGCGCAGACCTTCCCCAGAGACCAGGGCTTCACCAACCATCCCCTCCTTCCCGTCTTGGGTCCTGCATGAAGATGCCATCCTGTTGCTCCTTCCCATCTGGGGTCTTGGGTGGAGATGGCCTCTCTCTGCGTCTTGGTCTCCTTCTCCCAGGAAAGCCACCGGTGGACCTTTCTGCTCCCTCCCCCACCAGGAACCGCCAGCTGCTCTGCACACTCGCCCAACTTCACCCTCCAACTTTTAGCCACTCTGCTTCGCAGGCTTTTTCTCTCTCCCCAGCTTTGGGTCAGGCTGGCAGCATGTTCCCCAGAGACTGGGGAGGTGGGTGTCCATCCCAGGGCTCTAGACCCCCAACACCTATATAGCAGGCTGGGCCAATGGGTTTGCTGCCTCTACCCTCCCCACAACAGAGACCGGCCAGATCTCCTCGTGGGCAGGAATCTGGAGCAGGAACCAAGAGGAGCCAAGACGCAAGGACCGGTGGAAATCTTTGCAACTGGGTCCATGGCAGGTAACGCTCCGATCTTTTCTCCCCCGCTGATAGGAAGCAAAAGTGGTTGCTGCCCCCGAGGCTGGCTGACTTTTCGCTCAAGCTGCTACTGGACAACCCAGTCACGAGAGACGTGGGAAGGGGCCAAACGCGACTGTGAAAATAAAAAATCCCACCTGGTGATCATCAACTCTCCAAATGAGAAAGTAGGTGGGCTGTGATGGGCAATCCCTTGGGTCTCCAGCAGGGGGAGACAAGGCAGGGCAGGGTGACTCTGCCGTTGCTCTGAATGGACTCCCCACCATTCTGCCGTTGCTCTGAATGGACCTCCCAATATTCTGAACCCGGTAGAATTCCTTTGGGAAAATGTCAGTGTGCCAACTTGAGTTTTCTCATGCCAGGTGTTTGTGAATCAGAACAGACGTACACGTTCCACATGGATTGGCTTGACGGATGTCACCGGGAACTGGAAGTGGGTGGATGGGTCGCTATATGTGCTTGACCCAAAGTGAGTTGTTGAGCATTCGCTTTCTCTCCCAAAAGGGAATTAAAATAAAATCCCCCATTTTGCACCAGCAGCCTCATTATACCGGTAGTCCTCGACTTGTGATCATTTGTTTAACGACCATTCAAAGTTATGACAATGCTGAGAAAAGTTACTTATGACTGGTCCTCTCACTTACAAGTGTTGCAGCATCCCCACGGTCACATGATCAAAATTTGGGTGCTTGGCAATCGGCATGTATTTACAATGGTTGCAGCATCCTTGGGTCACGTGATTGCCATTTGCGACCTTCCCAGGGGGCTTCCAACAAGCAAAGTCAATGGGGGAAGCTGGATTTGCTTAATGACCATGGCAAAAAAGGTCGTAAAATCAGGTGCAACTCACTTAACAACCATTTCGCTTAGCAATAGAAGTTCCAGTTCCAATTGTGGTCGTAAATTGAGGACTACCTGTATTTCATGTCATGGAAAAAACAATAGTCTATATTTTCATGGAAGAAATGCCTCCACGAAAGTATGCCGTCAGAGATATTTTTCTAGTAATCCCCACGACCTCCTTAACGGTGGCCTTCTCTTTACATTTCAATTGCTTCGCTGGGAAGGTATCGCCTAGATTCCAGTGGATCGGCAGCCTAAATGTACATTTCGTAAAAAATCAGATTGACTCACATGCCAAATCAGGAAAACCAGGAGCAGAACATACTGCCTGGCTGGGGGCAATGAGAGTTGTAATCGGCGGGCACCAGGTTGGAGACAGGTTGCTTTGAGGTGCCAGAAGATTTAAATGTGTAGATATGCAACCAGATTAATTTTTTTCTTCCTTTCCTGTTTTAGGGATTGGAGTGAGGGCCAGCCAGACCACTGGTACGGGCACAGCCTTGGGGGCGGGGAGGACTGTGTCCACATTGGGGACGACGGCCTGTGGAATGACAACCACTGTTCCCGCACGTTCGGCTGGGTGTGTGAGATGGAGCTGGGGATCTGAACACACGAGCGGGTCCCACCCCAACTGATCTGCCGATCCGTCTGTGTGTGTGTAGGGTGCATGGGTGCATGTGAGATGGGCTGAGTATCGGCTGCCCTCCGTTCCCCCCCCCAGTTTCCTCGTCGGCCATTGGCTGAGAGCCGATGTGGGTCAGGGAAGGCTCGGGCCCCTTCCGTGTGAGGGAGGGCAGACCCCAAACGCGTGCAGGTCGAGGGAGTTGCGCAGGGCGTCTGAAAGGTCTGCAGTGCAGAACTACCTAGGAGGCCTTTGCTGTCAAAAGATTAGGAGGGTTAAAAGGTGAAGCACCCTAACCAGACGTCTTTTTAAAACAATAAAGCCTTTTTTAAAGCAAGCATCTGTCTGTCCGGTGCTTGGGGGAAGATGTCTTTGCGACGGTGTTTTATTTACCAGTCTATGGGGGGAGGCGTAGAGATTGCATTGCGGGGGTCTCTTGCTCAAGAAAGCTGTTCTGCCTTTCCTGCAGGACAGGTGTTCCCCAAGCTTCTCGGTTCCCTTTCTGCAAATCTTGGAAAAGCTCAGAGGATTAGTGCTGGTTTATACTTGGATGGGGGACCACAAGGAGGTCGCAGGCCTGGGGTTCAGCTGCGGAGCCCTCCCCCCAAAAACCCCTGAAAGGAGGCAATGCAAGCCGCACCCTCATTGCTGCTGGGAAAATTACCAGCTCAACTTGTAGGTTTTCCTGCACTTTTCCCACAGAAAGGCGGAGTTGAACTGACTGCTTCCGTAAGTCACTACAGGCTGCAAACGTTGTAGGAGGAGAACTGTATTAATCCATGGAAGCCCAAAATCAGAAAGGGCCTGGTGGCCCCTTTTCCGACTTGCAAATGTTATTAAAAGACGCGCTCCTTCCACCCTATTTATTTTTCTACTGTTGGGTTCCAGAAAGATTCCCCGCAGGGTCCGTCATAAAAGATGATTTTTAAAAAGTCTGAAATCGTCTGCTATAATACAACCGGCACACCGCTGCTCTTCATTCCCCCAAAGCACCCGCGAGACCAAGAGGGGAGCGCCTCCCTACGTTCCCGAGAGGGAACCCGAAATAGGGGAGGTGCAGCCGAAAACACGGCGGAGTCCTTGGTGCTCTGAGCTTCTGCCCTGACCATGTTACCGCATTGGCAAGCAATGGCCAAGCTCAGAGAGCACCACAGTTCTACCCTGTGCTCAGAGAGACTCTCTTCTGTTGGCGCTGAAGACGTGGCCAGCCAGGCCCCCTTCCCCAGGTTTCTGGGGGACTTTAGGAGATGTGGGCAAAACTTGCTCCCTGGAGGTGTCGGTGAACAACCAGGGTGCAGAGAAGGCGGTCCTGGGGGTCCCTCGGTGCCAAGCCCTTCAGGGCCTCCTGGGTGGACACCAGCCCTTCAGATTCTCTCCGCAAGCCTGGCGGAAGCCAGTGCTGCTGCATTAGACAGGCATCGTGCGATTCGGGCGACTGGGATTCCCTGATACAGGAACCACAACATTTTGGGCCAGCTGCAGTTTCTGAGTGTCCTTTGGGGCAGCCCCATGCAGGGTGCGCTGCAATAGTCCAGGAGGTGGCGTTGAGGGCATGAGTCCCTCTGGCGATGGGCACCATCGTAAGACAGCCCGGTGTGGAAGCCCCTTCAAACCGCCCCTCCTTGTTCGGGATCTCTAGAAGCATCTGGAGTGAGACCCCATAGCAGGAGGTTGAGGGCAGGGATCGTGGGCAAGCCACCACGATGCCACCCAGGAGGCAAATTACGTAACCCACACCATTTGCACAATGATGGCACGGCTTGCGCAGTGGCCCTTGCTCTCCTCCACCCCTTGGGAACCCCCAGCCCTGCGGAGCAGCCTTCTTCAAGGCTGGACCTCATCTGTACATTTAGAAAACCCTGATTTTGAACCTGGCAGGAGGAAAGTATTGACAGTTCAAAGATCACCGGGGTGGGGTGTCCAGTGGGAGTGGCAGCAGGAGAGGCGGTTGACCAACAGCTCCAGCTCTGGAAACACTGGAGGAGAAGGTAAAAAAAAAAGGCTATTAATCCACATTTTGATTTATTTTGCGCCCCTGCCCACAGTCACCCCAAACCCCTATGTTAGAGGGAGGGAGGGAGGGGTCTTGGGAGGAATTGACAAAGCAAAAGTGCACGTTTAGCTGATGAAGCCATTCAACACAATCAGGCATCTGATGGACATCCTGAGGAATTCCACATCTGGACAAACCCAAGGGCATGGATGGGTTTCCCACGAGCCTATGTTGAGTGAGGGACTTCATTCCAAGCCCAAACCCTATTGTCCTCTGCACGGAAGCCGCAGGGCCTGAAACGAGACTCCCCATCTCTCCCTGAGAGCCACACACGGGCTGTTTGTTCAGACCTCCAGTTTCGGGAAACATGGCGGGCTTGGCATGTCCGGCCGGCTGCGTGGCCAGGGGCGGGTTCAGCCTTACCTAGCAGGAGCCGAACGCCTGAGAATCAGCCCCGTCTCTGCAAAAATTAGACTGCAAGTTCGAAGCTCTTCTTTTGTACCGCCTCAGACGATACAGAGGGTCACTTTAGGACTGCCAGCTTAGTCCCCTTAGGAGCAGGGAGGCCAGTTAGGAGAAGGCTGACTTTTATTTTCAAACATTTTCAGTCCGTCCTGCAATAACTAACCCAGCAGAATGGGGAGGGCAGCCCTTTCCTCCTTCCGCTCTTCAGAAAGCAAGAAGCGTCCGAGATTCCCGGACTCCCGATCTCCGTCTTTGTCCTGATCGTCCGCACACTTGGCGAGCGGAGAGTGCCTCTGAATGGCCGGTCCACCTCCTGGCGGCCAAATCTGGTGGACACGTGCTGCCGAAGGCCCCCCGAGTTCTGCCGCAGGAAGCTGACCGGGGGCGGTGCCCCCCAACGGGGTGGATGCAGCTCCCATCGTCCCTGGCTGGGTGTGGTGGGACTTACAGCTGAACAGGGAGACAGGACGCCGGGTTGGGGAACACGCTTTGAGCACAGGAGGGAGCCCACGTGCTCTGCAGTGATATTCCGGTTCCGCCAAAGAAACCCGAAATACGAAGGCTGCTTGCCTGGAATTCCACACTCGAACCACCTTCCGACGCCAGATCCTCCCGGTTCCTCGGTCAGTCGGTCGTGCATTATCAAGAAGTGAAGTCCACGGATTTGGAGGGGGCAGGAGACATTCTCCCCCAAAGACATAAAGGCCCCCCCTCCCTCCAGCAAGCCCCCCAATATTTCAGACTAGACACTGAGGCCACCTGGGGACCCCTCCTGATGCCCTTCCCGACTTGGACCCTTCCAACAGGACAAAAGGGGACCAGGCCATCTCCCTTGGCATCCTCAGTGCCGTGCAGGCGCCACCCAGGTGCCACAGGGAGAGACTCCTGCTTTGCTCCTGGTCAACTCCTCCTCCGTGTCCTGGATGGGTTGGTCAGGTGGCCAGCTCGGTACCTGGCGGAAGGGAGGCCGAGCGCCCGCCATGGTTGCCAGCCCAATCGAGGAAGCAGGCAGGCAGAGAGGCCCAACTGGAAGGCTCCGCGTCCTCCTCTGCCCAAGGACAGGATTCTCTTCCTCCTCCTGCAGGGTCTCCTGCAGATCAGGCTGGTAGACACTGCTCTTGAGAAGATGGGGATCTTCTCAACCGGCCTCAGAAGGGTTTCTGGGACTTTGGCTTGAGAGTTTGGGGATTTCCTGGGAATCAGGGAAGGCACAACCGATTCCCAGGATTGTGAAGGCACTATGAGAGTAAGGGCAAGAGGTATAAAGAATGTATTCTCATCCCCCGAAGAGCGAGGGAGAGATAAGAGGATGAGACTGGCACCTCCCTGAGGAATGCTAGTGATGTTTATAGATTGACCCTGGGAACTACTCTCAGTCTGGGAAGATTCTTTGTATAGTGTGAAGCCAAATAAACCTTGCTGGATTGAATCTGTATTGTCTCCTGGAGTTTCCTGGGCTAAACCTGACAGGCACCCATAAGAGACTGTCTCACCTTCCTCACTCTTGGACACCACAGATCAGAGAGAGAAGCAGCTACTAACAGCCTGCAGTGAATCGCACCACCTTTCAAGCTCTGACGGGTCGGATGCCACATCTACATCGTGACGATTCACAAGCCACCTTCACACAACCCGTTCAATCCTAACTCCACTTAACAGGATGGAGCCGAATGCTCTGCTGAGACAAAGGAACCACCTGCGAACCTGAGGAACAGCCTGGTTCACACAACCGGTGGGAAGGCAATGGCTGGGTTCCCACAGTAGCTGGACCACAAGGAACCAGCCCCACTTGAGCCTAGTCTAGGGCCTCCTATGAACCTGGACCTAGTCCAAGGGGCACAGGCCCTGTGGTGGTTGTAGGCAACCTCTGCCCAATTCCCAGTGGAGACAGCCTTTTTGTGGCTTAATGTGCAGGGAGATAGCCATTGTGGTACGTCGAGCATTGTGCATTCTCGTTCAATGGGTGTTCTGTGCAGTCCTCTCTCTCACACACAACACCACAGTATTGTGTTATTTGAAGTGTTGGCCAAGAAGTCTGAGAGAATTTTTGTTCTGTGTCCTCCGCAGCCATGGCGGGGTTTGCCCCCCAGAACTCCTGGCAACAGCGCGTTTGCCCTGGCCGGAGGGTGATTCTCATCCTGCTGGGACTTCTTGTGGTTGTTACCCTGTCCATCATCGCTTTTGGCTTTTTTGGTGAGTAAGAAATGTGAGGTGGCGTGGCAAAGCAGGGACAGGACACGACTGTTCCTCAGGGGTTCGGTGGAGTGGAGAGGATCTGGAAGGCTTGATGTTGTTGAGGAGATCTGGGACGGCAACCTGGGAAGCATTCTGCACTTGCTCACTTGTGAGTAGAGAACCCAAATAACAGGGTTTCCAAACCGCATTTTGTGATGGCTATTCCACTATATAACCAATAACACCCCCCACCCCCCGTCTGTTATGGACTGGTAAAAAGCAATTGTGGCTTTTCAGGGTCATTGTGTCTTTAATCAAAAGCTTCCTGCTTACAGCTTCTGATTCTTATAGCTCTTCCCCTATTGCTTTCTTTCTTCTTTTAAGTATTTATTTTTTTCTATCGAGTAGGCTTGTAAAAGAAACAAACTGAAATGATTCATTAGTTTCCCCCCACTGGACAGGGGAGAGGAAAATGATTAACAGGGGACAACACCTCAGCCATGCTGAACAGGAAACATAAATTGCTAAGGAAAAGCTACTAATTAACATTACAAGAGACCCATATTTAATGTCCATTGTTTGTAAGTAAACATTATAGAGGATACTTCTCTTTTTAAATGGCCTTGTTGATAATATATTCTAGCAGTAAACTGAGTGCTGTGGTTTTCCTTCCAGTCGATTATCGCAAAGCAGCTATAGCACACAGTTACCCACAAACCACACACAAAAGAATGATTTAAAGGGGCAGCCACTGTGCGGGGCCTACAACCTGCAAAGTGACCCTGAGATGCAGGAAGGCATGTAGCAAGCAAAGGAAAAGAGTGCCGTGAGTTGTGCTGCAGAGGGAAGTACAGATAGCAAAAGCGGATGAGCGGATGCATGGATGTGGGTTCAAAGAAGCAAGCAAGCCTGCTTCCTCTTCCCAGGGCGCAAATATGGCACAGCCTTGCAGAGGATGGAGGAAGACGTGAAGAGCATCAATCGCACGATTGTGGCGGAATTAGCTGCTCTGAAGCAAAAGGGTGAGTCGAGGAATCCTGATGTTCGGGATGAAATTGGCCTGCAAATCTCCTGGTTTTCTCAAAGGCGATTCTGCATGGCGGGAAGTGGGGGGGGGGTGCATCTCTGTTGGGTTTGGTGTGGAGAGGGGGGCGCAATTTGGAGCACAACCTTCTTTCTCCCCCACACTGGATTCTGTTCCTCCTCTTTTCTTGCATTAACCAAGACACGTGAACGTGCAACGCTGTACCCTCTTTATGCCCTTCCCAGAGGCCAACAATTTGAAAACTCTCCTAAAGGTCAATCAGATGGTGAAGAACCTGAGTGAAGAAGCCAAGGAAGGTCAGTCTGGGCTAAGACAGGCATTCGAAAGTCCAACCGCGGGCGAGCAAGACCTCTTCCAATGCGGCCACGCGTTCAGGACGAGATCCTCACTCACTCGCCCAGGCTCGGCGCCAACATGCATCGCTCACGTGACCTTACCTTTCTCCACTCCCAGTGAAGTCCCAGTTCCAGGATCAGATCACCAAACTACAGGGCACCCTGCAGAAGCTGAATTGCGACCTGGATGACACAAAACACAACCGGACAGGTCAGCTGTGCCTTTGGGAGGCTGTGCTGGGCGTGGGGCGGACCGGGTGGCGTTCCCCAACCCAGTATCCTCCAGATCCCTTGATTGTAACCTGGATTTGCCCATCGGGATCTGCTGCTTTCTCCTGGATCCATGGATGACTGCTGCCCGCTGCACTGGCATTCCCCCTGACCTGCCTGCCCCAGGCAGAGGGCAGCTCCCTGTCCAGCTGTAAGGGGGTGCCCCTCCTCTTCCCCATCCCTTCTTCTCCACTCCACCCCACAGGGCCAAGAGCCTGCTGCCCCAAGGGGTGGCGTCTGCTTGGCCAGAGCTGCTACTGGGTCTCCGCTGCCCAGAAGACCTGGAATGAAGCCAGAGAGGACTGCGAAGGGAAAAACGCCCACCTGGTGGTCCTCACCAGCTACATGGAAGTGGTCAGTGCCCGGACGCTGGATTTCTTCATTCATCCGGGGCCGGGGAGAGGCTGCTGGACGGGGAGGGCTGAGAGCCCCCCTGTTCATGCCTGCTCTGGTTTTTCTCTCGCTTAGCAATTTGTGTTCCAGCTCACCAAGCCACGCACTGCTTGGATCGGTCTGAAGTGCATTGGCGATGCTTGGAAGTGGGTGGACGGGACCACCTACACTGTGCGCAGAATGTGAGTTTCCCCGCTGCCCTCTCTTCCAGCCCCAGTCTGGCTGAGCTTCTCCAACCAGGTGCCCTCCAGATGTTCTCAGGCACCAACCCCACCATTCCAGCTAGCAGGTCCCCTTCCATGCTTTAGGTTTCACATTTGCATGCTTGCACGCTTGCCTTCCTGGGGGAGCCCCCTTCTTGCTCCCCAAAGTGTCGTGCTTCGAAGCGGTCGAAATCCCGAATTGCCCTAATTCACTCCTGGAAGCGGACAGTTGACGGACGTCATTCCTCAGCACCGGCTTCGTGGCACCCTCAGTGCAAGTGAGTCACAGGAGGGCCCCTCCAAGTGTGCAAGGGACCAACGCGGGGACCAAGCGGTTGACCCTGCCATCTTGGTGGGATCCTGCGGCCCTTGGAGGAAGCACATGGTTAGGTGCCATGAAGCCTGGAGCAAGAGAGTCATGCCCCACAGATTCTGTGCATCCCCTCAGGGCGTGGACTGTGCACCCCCTTCTCCCAAAACTAGGGTCCACAATGAGTACATGTGGACATTTCCACTGGAAGGAGCCACTGCCCTGCTGTAGAAAACCACGGCTAGTCCTTGTCCATCAGTCAAATGTTGGTCCCCCAGCACCCCATCCCGAGACGTGACCCCTTTCTTGTTCATCTGCCCAGTTGGCGCGGGCAGTGGGCTAGTTTGCCAGAGCCTGAACCGAGATCGCCCTAACCGTAATTCACCCAATACATTGACTGCTCAGCGGGCCTTCCTAACATTATAGCTGATCTCCCAGAATGTGCTTACCCGCAGTTAACTAACCAGATGTCCTCAACTGACCCGTGTTTGCATCCATTGCAGCAGAAATGAGCCGCGCTGGTGAATTCCCACAATTTGCTAGGCTACGAAGAGCTGCCTCCTTTGTGACTCTGTGACCCCCATCAACAAAGCTGGGGAACAGTGGATTCCTGCTGCAGGAGGGGGTTAGACTAGAGCAGTGTTTCTCAACCCCGGTGACTTTAAGATGGGTGGACTTCAACTCCCAGAATTCCCCAGCCAGCTTTGCTGGCTGGGGAATTCTGGGAGTTAAAGTCCACCCATCTTAAAGTCGCCGAGGTTGAGAAACACTGGACCAGAGGACAGGCTCTCCTTTTGAGACTCTCTGCTACGCCCGAGCCAATGTTTTCGGCTTTCCCCATTCCAGCGACTGGAGGCCCGGGAAACCGAACAGATTCACCACCAGGTTCCAGGACACAGCATCTTGCGTGACGCTGTACCGAGACGGCCTGTGGAGTGACGATTACTGCGAGCTCCGATTAAACTGGGTGTGCGAAACACAGGCGAAGCAGTAAGCGAGGAGGAGCAGCTGTGACCGTGGAGCACCTGCTAAACCCTTTGAGCAAATAAAACTAATGGTGCAAAACCCCGTGGTACAAATAGGCTTTTTGTCTGTGGCCCCGGATTAGTTGGC
Source organism: Liasis olivaceus (assembly GCA_030867105.1). Lineage (NCBI taxonomy): Eukaryota > Metazoa > Chordata > Lepidosauria > Squamata > Pythonidae > Liasis > Liasis olivaceus. The sequence continues at coordinate 115,160,307 of CM061351.1, read as the reverse complement.
GTGCTCCTTCCCTTTATCGGTCACCAGAAGAGCCCGGGCTGGCTGGCATCGTCCAGCCGGGGCCTGGCACAGGCTTTGCCCGACATGCTAAGCTGGCTCGGTTCTAACATTCGGGGTTTTGTGGCTTATCGTATGACATCCGGCCCGCCTGGTTAGTTGAGAGTTCATGGCCCTGGGCAAACCCCGAATGTGGGGTAACTCAGGAAGCAGGCTAAGCATGTTGTGGGAAGACCGTCTACCTGGGACACGGAGAAAGGAGGACACGCAGTTAGCGGAGCTGCTCCAGAAAACCCAGGGGGGGTGCAGTTTGCTAAAACAGCTTTCTCCACCTCCTGAAATTGGTTATCCCAAGACTCTGGGAACGTTATCCACGTGGGCAGCTGGAATGGGGATTGTGCACAGTAGGCCTGCTGCCTGAGGGTGATGGGAGTTGGAGTTGAGCAGGTCTGGAGAGATCCAGACCAGGGAAGGGTCTTATCATAATCTGGGGGGGGGGGGGGGGGGGGGGGGGGGGGGAGATAGCAGGGCTATTTGACCTGCTTGGCAGAAGAGCCCCTTTTTCTGCATTACCTGCCTCCCTTCCAGTTTGGGTATGGATACCCACATCTGCTTTGCTCCTCTTCCCTCCCCTTCACCTTTTCCTTTCATGCCACACCTTCGAGACTGCACACCTGTGGGGAGGGACTGCCTGGTTTGGACTGTTGTCGTTAACTTTCCTCTGGAAAGTTTCTGGTCCAAAGCCAGAGTAAAAGATTCCTCAGGCCATGAAGTACAGCAAGGAAGTAAGAGCTAGCCGCAGAATACTGAAAAGAACGAGTTCCGAGACACTTATTAGAAGTCTAGGCCTTTATTACTGTTTGATTACGGTGTTACTACATCCCGCGTCGGCCTGCGCGGATGCTGGGGGAGACCCCTCCTGCTGTTCCACTTCCAGCCGAGCCAGGAGCCCTACGCCCTGGAAGACCCGAGCCCGGCTCCTGCGCCCGCCTCCCCCAGCGCCAGCTGCTGCAGCGCCTCTGCCTCAAAGCGGAAGAAGTGCCAGCCCTCCGTGGCCGTCAGGTCCGCCGCCCCTTGACGGAGGTAGAAGTCGATGGCCCGGCGGTTCCAGTCCAGCACTCCAAGCCTCATCTGCGTGCAGCCTTTCTCCAAGCCAATCTGGAGGGCACGAGCGGGGGGCACTTAGCTGTGGAATGGGGCCTGGAGGGAGTCCCTGGGAGGGAAGGGGCCGGTGCTTTGGGCAGGGGGCAGAGGAGATCGGGAGGGCAGCAGAAGTTAACCCTGAGGTGCCTGGGCTGCCCTCGTGGCTTCAGATTCCAGCTGGCAAACAGGACTGGGGGGCCAAGCAAAGGAGGCTTCCCCCACCTGACAGTCCCCCTTCTTGGCAGTTGGCAACTGGCGCGACAGAGAAGGACGTCCTCCTTACCTTTGCGATCTCGCTCAGGAGCTTCCTTCCCACTCCTTTCCCTGCACGGGGAGGGGGAAGAGGGGGTCAAAAACAGAGCACGCCTCAGCACGAGACCGGGAAGGGGATCTGGGCAGCTCGCGTGGCTGGCCGGCTCTCCGGCATCGGATGCTGCAAGGGCAGTGCAGAATTTGGCTCCTCTTGCCAAAGCACCGCTGTCAGCCGTTCAGGTGCACGCACTCTGGGCACACGCACACCCGCACGCAGACGTTTTAAAAACAGCAGTTCCTTCCCGTTTGCCAGGCACCTTCCCCGATGCTTCTCCCCCCGAGCAAGCTACGCACCCCGAAATTCTGGCATCACATAGAGGTCTTCCGTGTAGATGTTCCTGCCTTTCCAGGTGCTGTAAATGAAAAAATAGAGGCCGTACCCTACGATGGTGTGCCCTGGCGGGGAGAAGACAAAGGAGGAATTTAATCCGCTTTGAAATGAGAGCTTTGTAACTCGGGGTCTGTCTGCGATGAATTTGGGCCTTTACCCCTTTCTGGGCACCCACGTTCAGCCACATCCGACGCTCTCTTTTTGGCCGTATCCCCGTCCAGCGAGACGGGCGGCCTTTGCTTGCCCCGACCTGCTCGCTTCAACGCAGCACATCCAGCGAGAGCTGTGGGACACCTTCGCTCACCACTCGGGTGGCCGGAGGGGCAGTTGGGGGAGCCCAGGGGCCTCGGTGGCCGGCTCAGGCCGTTCCGGACACGCCCTCCCTGCCCAGGTCAGCCACTGTGCTTGTGTCTGGAGAGAGCCACCGCCTAAGGTTTGGCCAGCCTTGGCAACTTTAAGATGCGTGGACTTCAACTCCCAGAATTCCCCAGCCAGCACTTTAAGATGTGTGGACTGCAACTCCCAGAATTCTGTGAGTTGAAGTCCATGCATCTTAAAGTTGCCAAGGCTGAGAAACCCTGGTCTACACAGTGGGGCTCACACCTGGATACGAATGGGAACCCTACTCACCCTCTTTGCTCCGGCATCCTGGGGAGAGCTCAGCCACCACGCATTTGTAGAAGGGGTCTTGACAGAAGCCATCTTCACGAAGCCCTGTTCAGGCCAAGTGGGAGAAAAGCAAGCAGCGTTCAAAAGGGGCGGGGGGAACGCCAGAATGGCAGCCCTCCACATGGGCGTGTGTCTTTCGAAAGGGAAAACGTTGGTGGATTAGGGCCATCTTCTGCCTTACGTTGTTCATAGTGGCCTCCTCCCCTTTGAGGAATAATAAACTGTAAGGCATTTGGGGCAGGGACCCTTTGTTCTCTGTTGTTGTTGGCCCTTCAAGGTAGTCCAGACCAGAAGCACAAATCACGAGTACTAACGCTTCCTTTATTGTAAGGTTACAGCAGTGTTTCTCAACCTTGGTAACTTTAAGATGTGTGGACTTCAACTCCCAGGATTCCCCAGCCAGCCATGCTGGCTGGGGAACCCTGGGAGTTGAAGTCCACACATCTTAAAGTTGCCAAGGTTGCGAAACGCTGGGTTACAGTAACAGAATCTTGCAATTCTGAAAGCCCTTCTCCCCTGCTTTACTTTTACTGTCCAGAAAACGAGGGAGGGTCCCTTCTGAGACGCTTCCCATGTCCCTTTTGCTGCTGTGGGCTGAGACCCCTTTTGCACGACGGTTGCCCAATCTGTGGCTCTTCCTCCTGCTTCCCCGGGTCATTCCCACCATTACAGTTGTGCAGAAAGGGGATGGAGGCCAGGAGGTGCTGTTTCTCCGCTCTGGCCCGACTGAACAGCCTCCCCTCGCAGTTATGACCCACACTGTCCTTCCAAATGTCCTCAAAGCTTTCGGAGTGTTTGATGGCCAGTTAACAGATGCCGTTTTCTACATTTCAACGGCCACCTCCTCTTTTTGCCTTTACTCATCTCTTTTTCCAGGAGTGTATGGTGTACAATTCCCGTTTTCACGAGGCTTCCTGGGGGCCTTAGAGCCCATTCAATCAAGACGCAGGGCGATCGACCACCATCGAGTAAAAACCCCGAGCCTGCGCTTTTCCTGGATGGCTGTCGACCGCCGTGAGTCTTTATCGATTAACGGTACAGAGTACATGAAATAAAGGCCGAGCGTTTTGAGGAGCCACACAAACGCAAGCGGAGCCCGCCTGGATTTCACCGCTCAGTCCGGGGGCAGCCAGCATGGGAGCAGCTGAGCCCGGGCTCTGCCACTGGAGAAGACGGTGGGCATTGAGCAGAGGAAGGGCCACCCCACCATTCACTAGGATAGTGTTTCTCAACCTTGGCAGTGTTCAGATGGGTGGACTTCAACTCCCAGAATTCCCCAGCCAGCATCGCTGGCTGGGGAATTCAGGGATTTGGAGTCCAACCATCTGAACGCTGCCAAGGTTGAGAAACACTGCTCTAGGAACAAGAGAGGGTGATCTGAAGGAGGGAGGGGGTTACCAGGGGTGGGGGGAGAGCTCAGGCCTTACCTTCATCCGTGATTTTGACCTGCTCAGGGAGTTTTTCAAAGACTGCCAGTTCCTGGGAGGGGGAGAGAAAGAGAAAAGTCACCTCCGGTCTCAGGGGAGCAAAGATCCTTGCAATTCCTTTTCTCGACATCCTCAACCCCCACCTCCGAGCCCCCTAAACCGTTCCAGACTTCTTTTGACCCCAGTGGGACGCACAAACCCGTCTTCCCAATCTGCGCCCTGCAGGGCATCGGAGATGGGCTGAGAACTGGCACGTTCTCCTGAAGGGGTTCCTTTGTTCCGGCGACCTACGGAGACAGGAACCTGCCTGCGTTTTATTTCATTTAATGTGTTTGATTTGGACACCACCCAGCTTCAAGCTGACTGGGCAGTGGGGTTGGGGGAGCAGAACCCGTACTGTCTTCAGTGGGCAGCTACAAAAGGCTCTGGAAATAAGGGGCACAGACCCAGAGGTAAGAGTGCCCAGAGCTCCCTTGGCTCTGTCAGGAAAGTGCGCGCGCGGCTGTGGGGTCCTTGGGGGACCTGCTGGCCCTCAGCAAAGGATCCAAAGGTTGCAGAATCCCAGTTCCGACCGATTCGGACCAGGAGACTCTCTCCACTTCCAGCTCAGCCATGGTGGCCCTGCAGACTGGCCTAGCCCATTGGGGTGGGGGCAAAGCCCCCCAGGAGGCGGCAGGGCCAGGCCCAACCTAGCCTAACTCCTTTCATTTGATTGATTTCATTTGATTGCAGCAGCAGCAGCAGCAGGTGGCCAGGTCGCCCCCCTCCCCGCGCGAGGCTCCCCCCCTCCAGCTGGGGGGCAACTTTGGGGGCGCTGGAAGCGGCTCCCAAGGCTCTGGGGGACGGGGCGGCCCGGGAGCGCCGCTGGGGTCCCGCACGCCTTCCCGCGCCGCCCAGCCGGGCAGCGGAGCCGCGGAGCAGCAGCGGCGGAGGCGCCCGAGGGGTCGCCGGCCTCGCCCTCCGCGGGGCCAAGGCAGGCGGACCCCCCTCCCCGCTGGCAGGCTCCCCGCCCACCCCCGGCCCGGCCCGGCCCGGCCCCGCGGGAGGCCGCCCCGCGCGCACCCGGATCATGCGCGCCACGTCCGCGCAGTCCTCGGCTCGGCACGCCCGGACGGAGACGGAGACGGAGGCGGCGGCGGCGGCGGCGGCGGGGTCCATGGCCGCGGGGCGCCCGGCGGGCGGCTCGGTCGCTCGGCCCGTCCTCGGCAGGCGCTGGGGAAGAATCGCGCCTCGCGGCGTCCCCGGCCGGGCCGGGCCGGGCCGGGGCGGGGAGAGGCGAGGCGAGGCGAGGCGAGGCGAGGAGGGGCCGGAGCGGTCAGTTCGCCTCGGCTCAGAGCAGGGGCCACGCGGGGGCGTCGCGGAGGCCGGCCGGCCGCTTCTTCCGCTGCGGGCCCCGCCGGGGCTGCTCGCTTTGTGCGCCGGGGCTGGCCCGCGTCGCTCCGGCTTGTTCGGGTTGGGTTTGATACGCGACTTGTTAGCAGTTGAACTACGGTACCCTTTGCCGTTTTCTAATAGTAAAAAACACCCCCCTGGGAGTAAACGCGAGATGCCAGTGAGCGCCCCTCACGGCTTCCGATGGGGCACATACGCGTGGGTGTCCGGTGACGCGCCCACGGATTTGGTTTAGCCAAGAAGAGGTGCGATGCGTGTTACCTGCCTAGTGAAACGTATAGAAAGCTTTGGACGAGGCCCCTTTGCGCGCCGGATTTGGATTTTGGCCCTTTGGTTCTGTGCAGAAAGAGAGTGGGAAAGCCTTTCCTCGACTCTGCGCATCATTTGGCCCTCTCCCGCCCTGGTGAAAACGTGCTCCAATCCGTTGGTCACCCTGTGGCCAACAACACAACACGTGTCGATGGGTCATCTCAAGACTTCTCGGCTGCATTCGCACAACATGCAGTTCTGGATCACTTGCAACACTGTTTAGCCGTGTTTTTCAACCTTGGCAACTTTAAGATGTGTGGACTTCAACTCCCAGAATTTCCCAGCCAAGTTGCCAAGGTTGAAAAACACTGGTTGAGAGTTTTGTTGTGGGGAGAGTTGTTCGAACCCAGTCCTTTGGTTTGTTGGCGAGCCAGCGTCTTGTGCGAACTGAGAAAGTGGGTCACCCGGGCAGCACGTCCCCTTTGATGAGGGAGCCCCCGATGATAAAGGAGAGGAACGGCAGGGGCTCGGGAGTTCCCCCAGATTATGGGGTGGCCCTGCTGGGGCCTCTCTCTCCTCATACGGAGACCCTTCCCTGGCCTGGGTCTCTCCGGACATGTTAAACTCCAACTCCCATCGCCCTCATCAGCATGGCTACTGTGCTTTCTGGCTGCTCACGTTGATGACCATCCTGGAGATTTAGGGTAATCAATGCCACTGTGGAATCAAAATGCAGGGCCCAAATGCAAAATAATTAAGGCTTCACTGCAGTGGAAGGGGAAAGGACGCAAACACGCACATTCACACAATGATGCAGGCATACGTAAGTAAGAAGGGGATCTCCAGTGACTTTCTGCCCCCTGTTATCTGCTGTCTACAAGGAAACAATAGCCTTGCTGAGAAGAAGGAACGGATCCGTTCAGGGTGCCAAAGGCCAGGAAGAACACAACCTCCTTCAAGGCGGACGCCTTGGTAGTTCACACCAGCCTTAAGGGTGCCGCGCGTTCTTTTATGTTTCAGTTTCATTAAGGCGCTCCCATTCATCTGAAGCCTCTAGAAGTTCACTTTCTTCACCCCAAACATGTATTTTCCGACACCATCACGTGTTGGGGGAGAAAGGCTGTGGTAACAGGCTGCAACATGCTGGGCTTTCTGGAGAAATTCTGCTGACTCTGCAGGTCCCCCTTTCTCCACAGCTCAGGTAGACAGTCCAAAGGCTGGGGAAGGTGGACTGTCTCTTATTTATTTGTTTGTTTGTTTGTTAAATTTCTCCCCCGCCCATCTCCCCCCAGTGGGGGAACTCTGGGCGACTCACACAAAACATTAAAACCATAAATATATATAAATACATAAAACATCAATTTAAAAACATTATTAAAGAAGAAAAAGGAGAGTCCAAGAAGATGAAGAATCTGGGGCTGAAAACAGCAGGCCTCTATGGGGCTAGCCATCCCCACACTTGGAGTATTGCCTCCCCACCCCAGGCCAAGTGGCAGAACCAGGTCTTCAAAGCCCTACGGAAGGCCAGGAGTAAGATAGTGCCTTTACAATCCTGGGAATCCCAAACTCTCAAGCCAGAGTCCCAGAAACCCTTCTGAGGCCGGTTGAGAAGATCCCCATCTTCTCAAGAGCAGTGTCTACCAGCCTGATCTGCAGGAGACCCTGCAGGAGGAGGAAGAGGATCCTGTCCTTGGGCAGAGGAGGACGCGGAGCCTTCCAGTTGGGCCTCTCTGCCTGCCTGCTTCCTCGATTGGGCTGGCAACCATGGCGGGCGCTCGGCCTCCCTTCCGCCAGGTACCGAGCTGGCCACCTGACCAACCCATCCAGGACACGGAGGAGGAGTTGACCAGGAGCAAAGCAGGAGGATCTCCCTGTGGCACCTGGGTGGCGCCTGCACGGCACTGAGGATGCCAAGGGAGATGGCCTGGTCCCCTTTTGTCCTGTTGGAAGGGTCCAAGTCGGGAAGGGCATCAGGAGGGGTCCCCAGGTGGCCTCAGTGTCTAGTCTGAAATATTGGGGGGCTTGCTGGAGGGAGGGGGGGCCTTTATGTCTTTGGGGGAGAATGTCTCCTGCCCCCTCCAAATCCGTGGACTTCACTTCTTGATAATGCACGACCGACTGACCGAGGAACCGGGAGGATCTGGCGTCGGAAGGTGGTTCGAGTGTGGAATTCCAGGCAAGCAGCCTTCGTATTTCGGGTTTCTTTGGTGGAACCGGAATATCACTGCAGAGCACGTGGGCTCCCTCCTGTGCTCAAAGCGTGTTCCCCAACCCGGCGTCCTGTCTCCCTGTTCAGCTGTAAGTCCCACCACACCCAGCCAGGGACGATGGGAGCTGCATCCACCCTGTTGGGGGGCACCGCCCCCGGTCAGCTTCCTGCGGCAGAACTCGGGGGGCCTTCGGCAGCACGTGTCCACCAGATTTGGCCGCCAGGAGGTGGACCGGCCATTCAGAGGCACTCTCCGCTCGCCAAGTGTGCGGACGATCAGGACAAAGACGGAGATCGGGAGTCCGGGAATCTCGGACGCTTCTTGCTTTCTGAAGAGCGGAAGGAGGAAAGGGCTGCCCTCCCCATTCTGCTGGGTTAGTTATTGCAGGACGGACTGAAAATGTTTGAAAATAAAAGTCAGCCTTCTCCTAACTGGCCTCCCTGCTCCTAAGGGGACTAAGCTGGCAGTCCTAAAGTGACCCTCCGTATCGTCTGAGGCGGTACAAAAGAAGAGCTTCGAACTTGCAGTCTAATTTTTGCAGAGACGGGGCTGATTCTCAGGCGTTCGGCTCCTGCTAGGTAAGGCTGAACCTGCCCCTGGCCACGCAGCCGGCCGGACATGCCAAGCCTGCCATGTTTCCCGAAACTGGAGGTCTGAACAAATAGCCCATGTGTGGCTCTCAGGGAGAGACGGGGAGTCTCGTTTCAGGCCCTGCGGCTTCCGTGCAGAGGGCAATAGGGTTTGGGCTTGGAATGAAGTCCCTCACTCGACATAGGCTCGTGGGAAACCCATCCATGCCCTTGAATTCCTCAGGATGTCCACTGGTCCACCGGTGCTCGGTGAATTCTGCACAAGAACCTCCCTCCGTCCCTCCCACGTGAGCGGTCATGGAAGTGAGGCCTCTCTGGGGCAAGGGTGTGAATCCAGTTGTGGATTAAGGGGCACCTTCCTACCTTCTTTGGTGTTTCCAGAGCTGGAGCTGTTGGTCAGCCAAGTCTCCTGCTTCCACTCCCCTTGGATGCCCCACTCCGGAGGCATCTCTGAACTCTCAAAACTTTCCTCCTGCTCTGCTCAACGCCAGGTCTTCCAGAAGCAGAGATGAGGTCTAACCTTGAAGGAAGCTGCCCGGCAGGGCTGTCTGTGTGTCTGTGTGTGTGTGTGTGTGTAGGAGAGCAAGTGCTACTGCACAAGCCATGCCATCATCTTGCAAACGATGTGGACGATGCAATTTGTGTCCCGTGTGGCTGGTCCAGAACTCCTCTCCCTGACCTCCCGTGCTGAACGGCTCGGCCCCAGGGCTGCCTTCCCTGCATAGAAGTCTGCCTGACGTGCCCGGGGCGCACGCGTTGCCCACATCTCTGAACAGTCCTCCCCCCCGCCCCATGTTCGCAGTCCTCCCCCCTCCCAACGCCGCTTGCCTCCAGGGGTCAATCGGTCTGTTGTCCCAGTCCTTGCAGCCCCTGAGAGGGGATGTGTGGATTCGCATTCGTGCCTTGAGCAGAGGTCAGCCTGGATGGCCAGAAGGGTCCCGTCCGGGCTCAGAATCTCACGCTGAATCCTCTCTCCTCTGGAATCGCAGCCACTTTCCCTATTTCTGCATTGGCCCGACTCCTTCCGGTGTGAGTTATGCTTGCTTGCACAGCATCTTCACCTTTGGGCTCTTTTGTTCCTTAGGTGTTCTGGCAGGGTTTGTTCTGGGGGGGAGGGAGAGACCTGCTGTGTGTCTGTGTGTGTGTCCGTGTGCAGGTGCGGTCGCTGCCCGTGGAGCTGCCCTGGAGGCAAAATGGTCAGTGGCTTTTCTCATCTCAGGAGTGACTCTCCTCGTTCAGAGGCGGCTCCTTTCCTGCCACATCTGGCGAAACACAATGCGAGGTTTTTGTGTGTGCAAGCAGCTTCACAACCGGAAGCTTGCTTGTCATGTTTTTAAAAACCTTCTCCCACCGCGAGCTCTGCAGGGCCTTGGACACCAACTCCCGTCGCTCCTGGGCCTGGCATCGAACGCATCTGCAGAGCAGCAGGTTGGGGAAGGTTGCCGTGACCTCTGAGGGTGGCTGAGAATTGTAGATTGTGTGGGTGTGGGTGTGGGTGTGCAGGCAGGAGTGTGGGCTTCCCCAGGGCTTTGAAAGACAGGCGCCCAAACCCGGGAAGAGCCAAACCCAGCCGACGCAAGAGATGCTGCGAAGACCAGGGCTTGCAAAGATACTAAACATTAACAAGTCACCAGACCGAGAAGAACGCCGTGTGCCGCTCCCTGTCACCGGAGAAAAATGTGCAACCTTGCCACTAAAGTGGGGCACTCCGGCAAAAGGTGGAACAACGAAGTCACCTCTGTAGATGTCAGAGGCGAATTGCTAAATTGGGTGACCTTAAATGATTGGAGGGTACATCTCCAGAGAAGAGGACGAGCCTAGCGACGGCTGCCAGTCACGCTGACTTTATGGAACTTCCACTTTGAGGGGCAGCCTACCTCTGGGCCAGCTGCCAGGAGGTCTTTTCTCGCTGCCACCTCCTCCCTAGTAAGCTGTCCCCAGAGACCCGCCTGAGGCCTCTCCGGGGGTGTTTTTAGCATCGGTGAACTCTTTTAAGATTCTCCCAAGCGTCTTAGAAGCTGCCTGGGTGCTTTCAGCTTTTATAAAGGGTCTGCTTGCGCCTTTTCCAAGAAACACCTTTATTAAAAGGCAGAAGCTTTCGTGAGCCAGAGCTCACGAAAGCTTCTGCCTTTTAATAAAAGGTGTTTCTTGGAAAAGCTGCAACCAAACTCCTGATTTCTTGCCACCACAGACCAACACAGCTTTCTTCCAACAGACTGTAACATTTTCTAAGGTTTGCTTAATATAATGCCCGATTTTTTGCTGACTTCTGCCTTATCCCGGAAACACCGCTTGACTAATAATAACTAGGAAGGGGCTGGATTTGCTAGATCTTTTGCATTTGATTTGCATTTTCTGGGATTGCCTTTCCTGCACGCTGTCTGTCCCAGTGGCCCCTTTGCTTTCCCTCTCCTGCAAAAGGTTTGCTGGCCCCAGACACGCCAAACAGCATCTGTGGGGGCCCCGGGTCCATCAAACCTGACAGCAGAGACTTAGGTGAACAGCCAGGTCGTTTGTGGGCTTGCATCTTACGCGTCTTCCTAGCACCTCCCGGCCATCGTAACCAAAGGGGTATAAGGCTTGTCTGCTTTCCTGTTATCATGTCTGGATGATGTAGACCAGTGTTTGTCAAGCATGGCAACTTTGAGCTGTGTAGGCTTAACTCCCAGAATCCCCCAGCCAACAGGAACTCTGGGAGTTGAAGTCCACACGTCTTAATTTTGCCAACCCTGATCCAGAAGATGCTTCAAATCCCTAGTGCAGAAAGGCTCAAATGTCTCCAAAATCTCTCCTGCAACCTGCCGGTCTCCACAAGCCTTGCGAGGTGTCTCTCTCAGCCTCCGAAGAGCCCCGAAGGCCACCCTGCTTCCCAGCCTCCTCCAGAGAGGAGAGGCTAAGGCTGGACTTGGGACCTTCTGAATGCCAAGTGGGGCAAGCGATGGAGGAGAAGGAGGCGGAGGAAAGACTGATTTTTCTCCGCCTTCTCCTGTACTTAATCAACTCAGCAGCACGTTGGGCAAAGAGGCAGAGAGAGGAGCAGACAAAGGAGGGCGCCATGAGCTTTGTTGTCCGCCCATGTGCCCCCAGGGATCTGAAGGACATCATGCGCCTTGTCAAGGTGAGGATGAGGAAGGGATGGGCAGAGCAGCATCCAGCGTGGGTGGGAGGGAGGAACAGGAGCAAGGCTGCCTCCCCCCACGCCCGGGGCCGTGACGTGGAGTCCGGCTTGGAGGTCCCTTTGGCCACGTGGCTGAGGGAGATCCAGAAGGCCCAGCTGACCAGGATGGTCCTCCCTTGAGCCGCGCGACAGCTACGCAGAAGAACGTGTGTTCTGGGGCAGCCCTCGTTCACTGCCGTTGGAGAGGAAAATGTGCTGGTGGATCAGGCCCAAACAAGCAAAGATGGGCCCGTTACCGTGCTCCTTCCTGCTCCGGAAGCCCAGCTGTCCTGGGACTCCTCCTGCCTCAGGAGGTGCCTTGAGATCTGAGGGAGCCAGTTAACGGGACGTGTTCTGCCTCATCTCTCCACAGGAGATAGCCGTCATTTACAACGTGCCCCTGGAAACCCTCAGAACCAACGTCCAAGGTATGGGTGGGGCAGGGGGTTTCTGGGCATGTGAAACATCTGCTGGGCTCACTGAAAGTGCTGAGTTGAGGGGGCAGAGTCCCGCCCAGCTGGGTGCCCCCCATCTTCCAGGGAACCTGCCTTGGCTTGCCTGTGACTGGGGCTTCCTCCAAGCCCAGCGGGATCTGCAGAAAGGGAGAAGTCGGGCTGCATTCGCACAACAGGCTTAAGCCAGTTCCAGAGTGCACTCCCTTCCTGCCTTTGAACCATAAACTCCCCAAACCAGCTGGGTTCACACCACAGGGCAGCCAAAATGACCGTGCAATAAAATAACCCTGGTTCACATCAGCCAGGCTGAGCCCAGTGTGTAAATGCGCCTGCTTGTTCTTGACCTCAGCTAAAGGGTGCTGTGCGTCCCCTTCTGACCACAAGCACCTCTCTTTCCAGTCATTCCCTCCGGCCCGATGGGGTTGAAGGCCCACGAGGAGGGGAAGATGCCAAATGGGCAACCCAAATCCCACGGACTTCCACTCTCCCCCTCCGCAACTGCTCACCCCCTTCCCAATCGGCAAATGAGCAGGGAAGAGAAAGGCTGTTTTTCCAAAAGAGCCACCATTTTCCTTCTACTTTTCTCTAGAACTGGAAAAGGACGGATTTGGACCTCGCCCTAGGTTTGAGTGCTTTGTGGCTGAAGTTCCTCCGGAGCGAAAAAGCAAGGAAGGTATTTGAATCTGGGGGAACCCCCTTTCTCTGGGAGGCTGGCATTTCGGGAGGAATAGGAGGTGCAGGGGGGTCCGCGGGAAACGGTAAAGAAAGCCAGGATGGGGGCCACAGGGATGATCGAAGCTCTGCATGTTTGGGGGGTGTGGGCAAGACAGCCATCTTGACCTTTCTGAGTGGTCCCCGGGGGGATTTGCAAATGCTCCTCTTGCGCACAGTACCAACGAGCTGGATTTCTGCTCTCCCAGTGCCATCTTCACATGAAATGACACCCAGCATGGAGCATAGAGAGGAGACCCTCGGTTAGACCCGGCAGTTTTCGGCCACTGCCAGAGATGTCCCCAGACCCCCTCTGGCCACAGCTCCCCAAAGGCAGTTTGCAGCCACGCAGTTTCCAGAGGGAGAGAAGATCACGCCCGGCTTCGTAACAGACCCGCAAAAAGTCTATAAGTGGAAGGGAGAGAGCGGGCCGAGGCTTCTCCGAGAGGGAGCCTTCCTGGCACGTGCCTAGTGAATGGGGAAGAGCTCGTCTGCCCAGCCCTGTCACGTTTTCCTTTGAACGGATGTTTCTCCAGCAAGTCTAAAGACAGAGAAGGCTACATATTTGTGTGTTTGCTAGATTTATAGCCCGCCGTTTTGTTCAGGAGCTCAACGTGGCATTCGCAGCACTCCTTCCCCCTATTTTTTGAAGGGTGATACGGCGTAGGCATCGGAAGCCATGAGGACAGTGTCATGCTCTCATCCTGCAAATGATATCCATAGGATGTCATTTGCTCCTCATGCCCCCCACCCCCTGTGCAGCACCCGTGCAACGTGGCCTGCCCCCCTTGTGAAATTCTGGCAACGGCTCAGAGCCACCCTGGCTGGCGGAAGAGGGGCAGTTTGGCAGAACCTCGTTGGAGGGGCGGCTGGCGCTTTCTGCCCCCTCTTGTGCGGCCACGTCTGCACAGTCGCCGTTCTCCCACTTTCTCTGCAGGTCACACTCTGGTTGGATACATCCTGTCCAGCTACACCTACAACAGCTGGAAGGGGAAAAACCTCTATATGGACAACTTCTACGTCATGCCGGAATTTAGAGGTGAGATTGGGAAACAACGCTGGGTTGCCTTTGGCAGTTGGGCTCCCGTTCTCTGCCAAGCCACGTTACGCTCGACCTTGGTTTCCCAAGTAAGCCGCATTTGCTTGCCTTCCCACCAGATACTCATCCAGAAACCACGGGGTAAAACTCCCAGGGTTGGGGCCCCCCGGAGCCACAAGACTCGCTCATGGACTTGCTGGATTGCTTGAACGCAGGACACAGTCCGAACACTTAGGATGCTGAACCGAAAGGGGCGCGGCCACCCGGGCCAAGTCATGATGCCTTCATGCCAGTGAGGCAGATGGCACATGGCACGCGTGACATCATGTGCCCCCCCTTGGCCCGGATAGACTCCCATGTCCAGGCGAGGCGTTCTTTGTGGCCTTGCTATATTTCATTCATTCACAATTCCAGTGCGCGGGCAACGGCCAACGTCCGACTGCAACGTCCTGAGATTTCTCGGCGTTGCTGTTTGCCACCTGCCCCCCCAGCAAATCTACAGGCACCTGCAGACTTTTCCTCCAGGCCACGGCCACCGCCTTATCTCGTGGCGGGGGTCCCACCAGATTAGGCAAGGAAGTGTTTCTTTCCTTCGGTGGGCTACCGACCCACTTTCCTGGGGGACACCAAGTCCTGCTGTGGACCTGCCTGCCTTCCTGAGGGCGAGAAGGGGTCCGGCCTCCCTGACTTCCCCCTTCTCTTCTGACTCCCTTCCTTGCAGGAATGCAGATCGGGAATTCTCTGCTGAACAAAGCAACCAAGGTGAGCCCCCCCACCCCCCCGGGGATTGTGCTCCTGCCATTTCACCCACTGGGCCTCAGAGGGCTTACAATGGCACTGGGGGGTGGGGAGGGAGGCCAAATGTCTCCTCTGGCCAATGTTTGCCCCAGTTGTCGCTGATGTCCAGACGGGGCGGGGAAGCGGGGGGGTACGGACACTGAGTTTTTGCACACTGATTTTTCTCTCCCCCCCCTTCAGGCTGCCTGGCAGCAAGGCTGCTCCGAGCTTCGTATGCACGTTTTCTTCCATAACCCAAACAACACGGCCTTCCTTGAGAGGCGGGGAGGAGAAAACCTCACAGTCAAGGAAGGCTGGAATCTGCTCCGGTTTTACGAGGACCGACTCCGCAAAATGGCGGATCAGAGCCAAGCCTAGCATCAGGTGGGGGTGGGGAGGGGCTTTTGGGACTGAGCCCTCCACCCCACCCGCCCTTCTGGCACTCCGCACGGTCCGGGTCTGTGCAAGAATAAGGGGGAATTGCCTGCTGAGCGCACGCCATGTGCCCTGAGAGATTAGGAGCTGGAACTGGAGGAGGGGAAACGGCTGGGAAGCATGGGTGCCGGGACCTTTGGCCTGAGGGGAACCTGGGGGATCCTTGGAACTAAGGTCTATAAAGGAAAAAGTGTTCACAGAAGCATCTTGTACTGTTTATTCTATAACCGATTTAGCACAATCTTTTCCCAGTAATATTTAACCAGGTTAATCTCGACTTTGAACCTCACTGCTTCAACCGCCGGCTACCCTGGTGTTTCGCCCTGGCTCCGGTCTCCCTCTTTTCCCTCTGACCACGCTCTGTATAGGGCATCTTCAGGGTGCTCAGTCAGACAAGGGGGAGCGTGAGACGTCACACTCCTGAGCCTTTGGAAACCAAAATCAACGCTTTCCGCAAAACCTTTCCTTCTGTGCAAGGGAGGGAAGGCATATTTGAAGCCCCCAAAAACCCTTATCTCCCCCATTCCGACAAGGTTCCTAACACCAAACTCTTTAACGTTTCGGGGAAACAGAAGAGGGTCACAAAACAGGATGGAGTTACGTTTGTTGTGAACCGTTCGTTGCGTGTCACTGGAGCAAATGAGGAAGCCTGAGCCCCCAAAGGATAGATTCACATTCTGCAGGCTATAGTTCCATTAAAGGCTATAATTCCATTAAAATAAGAAAAGTAGCATTTTTAAAGAAGTGTCTGATTTTCAATGGAAAAAAAAAACCAGCATTAGTTACATCCTGGTCAGGTCCCCACCCTTCTGGAAAGCACAAAACTGGGAGAAGGGATTTTAGGGGAAGACACAGTGAGTGAATCAGAAGGAAATTGGGAGTGTAAGAGCGTCTGACACAAGGAAGGACAGAGGCACCGATTAGGTCTCTCCCAGCGCACGATGAGACCAAAACTCGCTAGGCTTAATTGTTCCAAACCGAGTTTCAGCTGTGAAACGTAACAAGACTCTGGAGCAGCCCTCCCTAAGGCGGCGGGGGGCGGGGTCCTCCAGCTGTCTTGGAGTCCAACTCTGACCGACCTCAGCCCCTTGCCGGTGGGAGGACATGGGAGTTCATCCAACCCGCCTGGAGGGTGCAACGTTGGGGAAGCTGCTCTGGATGAAGATTGCTGCGGGCCTGGCCATCTCCCTTGGGGTCCTCTTCTCCGGCAGGTGGGCCGCCTTCTTGGCCGGAGGGGCTCCTCAGGGGAAAGGCTGCTCCGGGGGCAGGTGGAAGCTGGCGTCCAGGAAGATGCTGAGGGTGCCAATGGTGGTGAAGACAATGAAGGTCCAGAAGAACAGCCGATCCACCACGAAGGCAACGTATTCCCAGTCTTCCTTCAGCTGGAGGAGTTGGGAGAAGGGAAGAGAGGAGAGACGTCAATGGGGGCATGAGGGGCCATGGAAAGGCCCCCTCCACCGCCCGTGCACGCTTGGGGTAGGGAGCAGCTCAGCTCCCTTCTGGGTTGGCGCACGGCCAAGGGCACGATGTCCCCCTTGCACTGCCCAGCGTGGCCCCGCTCCAGCTGGGTGATCTCCTGCACCTTGCGGGAGACAAGGTCCTTGCACAGCCCCTGTTGATTACTGCAAACTGCCCTGGGTGTCCACAGGAAGGGGGTCAAAAAAGGCAAGATGGCCATAACTATGAATCAAAGCCCGGAACACATGAAAAGGGTAGGGCTCTGATCGCTTGGTTGCGGCTGCCACCGAGTTTTTTGACCGTCTCCCTGCGGATTCCCGAGCAAACTGCACAACGAGGGATCACTCTTTCCCCAGGCGCTCTCACGGAGCTCTACAAACTGATTTGCCCCTTTCCCCCAACTCACGGCATCGTAATCTTCCTGCTCCTGAAGCTGTTCGGCGATGTATAAGACAGCATCCACGGCGGATTTCAAGTCGGGAGGGAGGGCGATGCCATGACTGGGGCCGTCGATGAACTTCTGCAGGTCTGTGGAGAAGGTCTCCAGCTGAAACCTTGAAAGAGCGGGAGAGGATTTGACCTTCCGATGAAGAACAAGCAAGTGGCATCTTCTCGTTGACCGGCCCGAGTCTCTGGGGTCCAGGGCAGGCAAAGAATGGACCTTCTGAGCAGCCGTGAACAGTGTGTGGGGCCATCTAGAAGGTGCTATGACGAGGAGGAGGAGGAGGATGCCATGCACATCGGTGGGCAGATATGGTGAATTGCATCATCTGCATGATGATGTCATGATGCATGGGACGTCACATGTTCCCCCGGTCCCTCCAAAAGGAGCCAAAATATTCCCCCGTGCAGAGCAAAGGTCATACTTAATTGAGAAGGCTTTGCTTCGCTCTCAATTGGCTTCACGATTAAACGAACCTGACTGGCGTCATTCGGTGTGCTCGTTCTCTGATTGGCTCCTGCAAATTAGCTGCCAGCCCCTTGTATCTAGATCAGACGGGGGGCTTTGGATTCTGATTCAGAAAATCAAAGCCAATTATCTCGAAGCTGAAAGTGCACCTAAAATCCCTATTATTCCCAATTGACTGAGTTTGCCCACGGTACTATTTTAAGGTACGAAAGAGAGAAAAGAAGTTTTATGGAAAGGGCTGCAAAGAAAGGAAACATCCATCATCTAAAAAAGGGGACTATTTGCATATTTCTGTGTTTTTTTCCCTTTGCAAAGTGGTGCTGCTGTGGGCCCAAAGGACAATGAAAACTGCATAGGACGCTTTGGCCTGGTTTTCTTCATACAACCCTTCCCACTCTGCTTCTGGGGTGGGCGGGGGGAACCCACTTAGGACTTTGCCTTGTGCCCCAATAAAATACCTTGGAAAGACTTGGTTCCCAGGCTTAGTTTTATTCATTCCCAACTAACCAGTGCAGAATGCGTGTTATTGTTCTGCAACATTATCTTTCCAACATACAGTACTTTCTGTTTGAAAAAATGCTGAAAGTAGGGCACGCTTTTGATATTAGGACATCCCCGAAAAGCAAGCCTGCCTGCGTGCCCGCCTGCCCGCGTGCCCGCGTGCCCGCTTTCCTTCCTTCCTTCCTTCCTTCCTTCCTTCCTTCCTTCCTTCCTTCCTTCCTTCCTTCCTTCCTTCCTTCCTTCCCCCCTTCTGCCTGCCTGCCTGCCTGCCTGCCTGCCTGCCTGCCTGCCTGCCTGCCTGCCTGCCTCCCTCCCTCCCTTCCTCCCTTCCTTCCTTCCTTCCTTCCTTCCTTCCTTCCTTCTCCTCCCTCCCCCGAATTCATTTCCTACCCTAAAGCATCAGTTTGTACCTGCTGGGTTTGGAAAAGTCACAGGGAGGGGTGCGGATGAAGTACTCGTCAGCGTGGCGGCTGCTTTTCACCCTGGGGGGCGGAGGTGGTTCTGGCTTCGGGCGCCGCAGGCACAAATACCAGGGGAGTTTGTGGATAAAAATCTAGAGGAGCAGCAAGAGAACATTCTCTATTTATTCTCTTCTTAATCTGACTAATAACCAGAGCTCTCTGGACAGAAGACGGAGCTTTAAAATAATGCAGTTGTAAAATAAAAAGTAAAATAAAACAATGTAAAATAAAAAGTGTAAATAGAAAGTAAGAACAGTGGGGTACATTAAAAAAATCACATAGGATAGAATAGAGTCCAGAGCAGATGAGGGAGTCAAAAAAGTCAAGATGGCAGATGCGATGGACATGGAAAGGGGGCGGAGCTTCAGCCGCGTGGCTTCATCTGCCATCTCGACTGCTTGCCCCACCCCTCCCCACCCCATATCCTGCCGTTATACCTCGGTGGATGCAGCCCAAGATCGCACTGGCTCTTTTGGCAGCTGCAGCCCGCTTCTGGCTCAGGCTTAACGCACGGCCTGCCAGGGCACCCAGATCCTACTCCCAAGTCAGGGGGCTCGCTTTGGATGCAGGACAGGGAATCTCTGGAGCAGGAGTGGCTCTCCTGCTGTCCTGCGCGCTTCACACCGGATTTCGATAGAGGCTAAATCAGATCGAGCCATCGGTCGAAATCCTCCATCAGTGGCTGGAGGGTCGTATTGGCAGGGAGACACCAAGTATTAGGCTGGTCTGATCTATGTGATGGCTTGAGGATGGGCGGAGGGCCCCAGAGGGGATGGCCGGAAGGGCCCTTTCCAAGGGACTGAGGCCTGCCAGGTTGAGGGAGCTGGGCTGCCAGAAGAGCTGAGCTCCGTCTCCCCAGCATGACGGCGGAGGGAAGTCTAAAACCCCGGGATGGGTTCCCAGGTCAGTCTGGTGGAAAAGCAGGAAGGCCCTCTCGCCCCCTTTACCTGCCTCACCCAGAAGGGCATCTTGTAGGAACTGGGTGAGCGATGGTGAATGTTGAGGACCACCACGCTGAAGATGACAGAGAAAGTCACCAAGATCATTGTGAACGTGAGGTATTTGATGATGATCGGCACCCCCAGGGACGTCTCCGGGACCTTTTTGGCCAACAGGAGCAAGAAGACGGTGAGGGTGAGGAGCGCGAAGATGGAGAGGGTCATCTTCTCACCTGGTTCAAGCGGAAGGGGAAGTCAGGCTTGGCCAAGGCCCCCTTCCCAGGCAGAGACAGGGGCCCAGAGCCCGAGTCCGCAGCTCAAAGGCAGGGCCGGTCTGGGCCCCTGCCAAGAGCCACAGGCAGAAGGAAACCATCTGCGCTCCCTGGGAACGAGGACCGCTTCCAAATGGCAGCGACCTCTCCAGGAAGCCCCCGGTTCAATTCACAGGAGACGTCCCCTTCTGCCCCACGAGGAGGTGTTGTGAGAGGGCAAGTTACGGACCCCTTCCTTTGGTCCTTGGGGGGCAGGAACCGGGGGCAAATTACACTAGGATTCCCATAAAGACGGGGAGCCCGTGACACGGCTGGTGGCCCTTCGCCTTGAAAAGGTGGGACGAGGAGCCGCCCTTGAGGAAACCGACGGTCCGGTGGTTCCCCCCCACCTCCCCACAAGCACTGCTCCAACGGCTTCCTGGCTTGGGCCCCCCCGAAGGGGACCAACCCTGCTCCAAGGGGCCCGGGAGGAAGCCCCCGGAGAGCAAGACTGCCGGAGACCAGCCTGAGTTGAGGTGAACTTTGGGAGGACCGGGGGGAGCCCGTTTGCTCACTGCCCCGCGGATGCCGCAGCGGAAGGAAGTCCCAGCAACAGGAGGGGTGGCATGAGGGGGCATTCAGGGCCCCAGGAGGGAGACGGTGTTGCGCCATTTCAAGGGAACGAGCTGCACGGGAAGACGCCCCCACGAAAGCACCGGAGGCCCCTCACGGGCAGCTCACCAGCATCTGGTGGGAGATAGAAGACGAAGATGGCCAGGATGGTGATCAGGATACAGGGAATGATGACGTTGATGAGGTAAAAGAGCGGCTTGCGGCGGATGACGAGGTAGAAGGTGATGTCCTCGTAGAGCGGGTCCTCCGGGTGGGTGTTCTTGCGGGCCGGTTTGTGCTGGATCGCCCACTGCCCATTGTCTGCGGAGAGGAGGACGGAAGGACGTCCGGAAGGGAGGCCCGCGACCCCCGCCGGCCTCTCCTCCGGTGGCGCCGGGGGCTTCCCTCGTGGCCGCCCAGCCACCCTCCTTCTTGAGCGGGCGAGGAAGGACCCGAGAGACGGAGCCGGACAGAGGGGCGGAGCTCCTGTCCGGACGGGGCAGAAGGCGGTCCGGAGAGGGGAAGGTGGACTCCGAGGAAGGGGCAGGATTTGTGGGCAAATCCTGGATCGGGCTGGCTCGGATAGAAAGCAGCAGGGTCTTTGGAAGCCTTGCCCCAAATCTCCTTTATGGTGGCGTAAGGGACAATACGGACATCTTGATTTGGGGCCGGGAGGTCAAGAAAGTCAAGATGGCCGCTGCCACGGTGCAGTCACCACCTGTCCTTTTTTTACAGGCATCGCGGGGCTTCAATCGCAAGATGGCAGCCGACACCTTGACTCTTTCTACCCTCCCCACGGACACCCGCGATTCAAAGGAGACTTCATGAAAAAGAAAAAAGAGAGAGCGGAGCGAACGTGCATTAATTGCACGCTGAGCGTGGGGCGCCTATGAAACGTTCGGGGTTTGCGTGACCATAAATGTGCCGCGTAGCTGGGTTTGCCCAGCGGACAGGCGAGCCCCACCCCATCGCAGGCGCTGACCCGCAGGCACCTCACCAATAAAGGTGTTTTCATATATGTGGATCTCCTTCACCTCCTGCCCGTCCTCGTCGACGGGGTGCAGAAGGGTGATCTCCGAGGCGTCGTAAGTGTACGACCGGAAGACCATGGTGCAGTTTTGCCAGTCAAACGGGAAATAGGTCACCTGTGGTCCCACAAAGAACAAGAGACAGAAGCAGCAAGTATCTGCCCCCTAAGCCTTTAACGACATCCTGCTTGACCAAACGCTTCCCCTTTCCCCACGCCAGGGCACCTTGCACGGGGAGATATTCTCTGCACCTGTGCGCGGTCAGTTGTGAGGGGTAAACATACGAGCCCCTTCAGAGCTGCTTTTCTCAGCCTCCCCCCCAGTCCCCCACGATGGGTTGGACTACAAACCCCATCAGGCAGAGAGAACCAAAGGCTGGGGGCAGAGCCCAACCTGGATGCTGCAGCTGCTCCGATAGAGGGCCGGGGGCTGCCAGTGGACCCTCCCGTCGTGGCGCACGAGGACGTTCACGCTGAGAGCAATTTCAAAGACACCATCGTTGCTGGACGGGAGGAGAGAAGACGGGAAACGGTTTGGCCTTCCGCAGAAAAAGCCATGCTCAAAAACCTCGATCAGAGCAGTGAAGCCTTAAAGCGGGCAACTTCGGATTTAAGTTAATTGAATTCAGCTGAAATGGGGAAAAAATCACTAAAATGTGTACTCTTTTCTGCTTTCCACCTGCAAGGTGTCCGTGGGTTTTCCATCAAATAGAAAAAATAGAAAATAGAAACCAGGCGGCTGTGAGTTCTAGTCCCGCCTGAGGCATGAAAGCCGGTTGGGTGACTTTGGGCCAGTCCCCCTCTCTCAGCCCAGCCCACCTCACAGGGGTGTTGTTGCAGGGACAATGGGAGGAGAGAGGAGTATTAGGTAGGTTCCCTGCCTTGAGTTATTTATGAAAATAAGAAAGGCGGATAAAAAAAATCTTTTAAAAAGTGTGAATTCCATTCATTTATTAATAAACCTCCTTCATTCACGAATAAATCTTTAATTCATTTATTTGTTCGTTCATCTGACTGGCACACTACCAAATCCTGTAAGATTTTGGCTGCTGGAGGCGGCTTAAGAAGGGCCAGACTTGGGTGCCCATTTTTGACACCTTTAGGGAGAGATGGGCTGCAATTCAGACCCTTTGCAGTGGACTATCGAAAAGAAGGGGGGGCTTAGAGGGTGACACTGTGCCCCCCACCTTGCAGACTTGGACCACCCCTGTGGACAGGCCTTAGCCAACTCAGTGGTGGTCATCCTCCTCCGCCCCTGCTGGTCCCCAGACCTCCACACAAGGCCAGAGAGGCTCCCTCTGTTCCCCGCTCAGCAGTGGGGAAAGACCCTCCTGCTGAACCCCCACCCCCCACCCCCCACCCCTTGGTGGTCGCCCAGGCCAGCATCAAGGTCCTAGTCCTCAGGGCCGCTCACTTGTTCATGAGAACAACCTCAGGGAGCCACACTTCCTCTGCAGAGAGTCGGATGGAGGTGACCCCCTCAAACTCGGCCGGATCCCAGGTGAGCCGATAGTCGATCCACTCCTGAGAGAGAAAGGAGGAAGAAAAATAAGAAAGGCAAATAAAAAAAATCTTTTAAAAAGTGTGAATTCCATTCATTTATTAATAAACCTCCCTTCATTCACAAATAAATCTTTAATTCATTTATTTGTTCTTATCACAACTTGGCCAATAAGGTCAGTTAACAGGAAGCTGCATGAGATTCGCTGCCCTGGAGCTCTCCCCTCTCTTTGTGGGCCGCATCCTTCCTGCTACAGGCCCAGATGCCCTCCCCACAATCTCTGTACAGGTGGGCTTGAGCCCAGGTCTCTGCCCCCCTCCCCACCCTGGAGAGCTCCTCCAGCTTCCGAGCTTGTCCATCGAGCAAAACTGCCCCATGTTTGTTTGGCCCCCTGAAACCAGGAGCTTGAGAAAACCATCCCCGCTTTCCTAATGCTGTGGTAGAGGCAGGAGTGTCCACAGGGGGCGAAAAAGTCAAGATGGCCACTGCCACTGCATGCCTGAAGGCTCACTCTTGGGTGGTATGTAAAAAAAGGGATGGGCTGTGGTCCCCTGGACAGTTTTCTTGACCCCTCTGGACATCCCTGGGCAGAGGCCAGCGACTTCCGCAAATGCTTCGTCCAATAAGGGCACCCGACACATCTCACTCGTAGCGCCCAGAAAAAACTCAGGAAACGCAAAGTCTCTGGAGGAAGCCCCTGCCAGGTTAAGGCACCCCCTACCACCATCACCTCTGCTTCCGGCTCGAGAGGAGAAAGCCCCCTGCTGGATCTGCTTTAAATACATCCTTAATTCCTCAGCAAGACAGGTTTGGGCTGGGTGGCTGTATGAGAAAGAGGGCCGTCTTTAAACCCGAGTCTGGCCTCGTGGCCGTCACAACGGGGCTGGGGGGAGAAGTCCACGCTCTGGGGATGTGCTGTGAGAAAAAGACCGTCTTTCCTTTGGCAGACCAAACATCAGCGCTTGCGGAAGGCAGCCTTTTTTTACTCACCTGATCCATGTACACCTTGATGGTCAGCTCTTCATCTTTTTCATTCTAAGGAGAAGAAAACGGCAAAGATGCCTCGTGTGTCTTTTCATGCTTTCTAGAGCGTCCGCGCCGGGGGGGACTTCCAACATTCTGGCCGAAAGAGAAAAACTCCCTCCCGGGAAGAGCCGGCAACTGAGAGAGGCGCTGGGCCCCTCTGCGGTGGATGGGTTCAGGCCAAGGCTGGACATCTGGACCCCCGCATTGAGCAGGGGGGTGACTCGATGGCCTCGAGGACCCCTTCCCACTCTAAGGCTCTAGATCCTCAGCCAGCCTCTTGCCTTGCAGCACCTCTGGCGGTGCCGGTCCTGGGAAGGGAAGGGAAGGGAAGGGAAGGGAAGGGACTCCACGCGTGGATAAAAGAGGGAGGCTTCTTGGTGGTGGCTCCCCCTTGGGGATCTCTCCCTTGGGAAACGCGGAAGGTTCCCACTCTTTTCCTTTTGAAGCCCATCTGGGTTTCCCTGGCATGATTTCATTCTTCTCAGTTATGTTATTTGCAATTGTATTGCGGTGCCTCCCAACCTGGCCCCGTTCCTTCGAAGAGGCGGGGCAGGCGAGGACCCTGCACAGGCGGCCATCGCTGGGTGGCTGGGAGTTTTATCCCAGGAGGAAAAGAAGGGAGGCCGCCCGAGCCAGCAAACGGCACGGAGCTGCCTGGGACTGCACCGCAGCCCCTCCAAGGTCACGGGTCAGGGCCGGCTTAGCCCCCGTCCTGCCCAGCCCCGTCCATCCGGACCGGGGGCAGGAGCCCTCTTGCTGGCCGCGGGGCTTTCCCAGACCGGCCGGAGGAGGAAAACTTTTCCGGAAAGGCCTCAGTCCCCAACAGGCGAGGAGGGGCGTCAGGAGTGGACAAAGAGCTATTAATAGCCTGCCTGCTCAGCTGTTGCCGCTCCCCTGAGCCCCTCGCAGGGCCGGCACCGAGCGAGCAAAGCCGCCCAGCCGACGGGCGCCGCCGCGCGCAGCGGCTTCCCAAAGCGCGTCGGACAGACTTGTGGGGACGCGGCTCCCGTGCCGGCCAGCCCCGGGGACGCAGAAGCCTGCCTGCGCCCAGGGGCCGCCACCCCCCCGTCGCAGACCCTCGGGATTAAGAGCTGCGGGGCCCACGCGCCTCCCTGCCCAACCGCTCGCCAGCGGGGCCTCTGGACCGGCGGTGGGAGCCCGGGATCCGCCTGCTTGCTCCGCCGGCCCGGGCAACGGGGCAGGAGGTCTGGGGCTCCCCCGGTCGCGGCCCCGCCCTCCCGCGGCCCCCTCTTCCCGCCCCGGGAGTCCACTTACTAAGCTGATGAGCTGCGAGAGCGAGATGCCCACCCTCACCGGGACTTTGCCGGAGACCCGGCGCACCGGGAGGACGGTGCGGGAGTAGTTCTGGAAGAGCCGCTGTCTCAGGCGCCCCTCGATCTCGGAAGCCCCCGCGCCTAGAGGGGGAAGAGAGGAGAGCGGCGGGCCTGGGGGCGGCGGCGGGGCGGGGGGCTATTGTGGCAGCGCCCCCGGCGGGCAGGTCCAGCTTTCCCAAGCCGGCTTGGGGACGCCAGCCGGTTAGCCAGCGGGGCTCGGGGGCGGCGAGGTCAGGCCTACCTGCGACGGAGAGCAGCCAGAGGAGCCCCCCGAAGACCACCCGGCTGAGCATGACGGGCCCCTCGCTGCCCCGATCTCCCGGCGGGACGGCGCGCGCTGCGCCTCCTCTCCGCCTGCCGAGAGCTGCCTGGTGGCACCCGCGGCCGCCAGTCTGGTGGGGAGGGGACGCGTCTCGGGTTCCTGGGGGGATTACCCAGCTGCGGAAGGCATTTCCGCCAGGCCAGCTGTCCCAGGAAGGGCATCCAAGGCAGGCCCGAAGCCCTCTCCGGTTGCAGCCCCGGCGGGAAGCGAGGGGCTCCCAGGGAGGGCGGGCGGACAGGGGCATTGCCGCCGGGCAGAATCTGGGCCCCGGCCTGGGCGGCCCCGGAGTAGAGAAGGGCAGCGCAGCAGGACCCGGGAGGGAAGAGTTACCCTCCTCCCTGGGAAGCTGGAACAGGTGAGCCCAACCGAGGGAGCCTCCGGGGCGCCGCTGGGCTGGGGTCCCGTCTGGAAGGAGCCGCCGGCAGCCGGCAGCCCGCACCGCTGATCCAGCCCCTCCTGGACTGCAGAAGGCCTGCGTTCAATCCAGAGCCCCCCAGTTCAGGGTGGGTGGAAATCAGGAGGGAAGATGCCTGGCCCTGCCCCTTCGCCAGCCTGGCCCTCCGAACAGCTTGGTTTACAGCTCCCGCCACCTCCAACCGGCGTAGCTGGGGGGGAGGAGCAGCCCACCCCATCCGTCCCCCAGCCCACACCCTGACCCTGTGGGGCCCCGGGTTCAACCTTCCTCGATCAGCGGGCGAGCAAATCCCAACAGGAACCGAAAGGCTTTTGTAGAAATCACAGGCGAAAGTTCGGGAGGAGAATTAATTCCTGGAGGCGCATTTCTGGAGCCCTGCAACCCGCCCCCCGCCCCCAAAGACAAGGTGAGAAAGAACTGTAGAAAGTTTCCTTTATTTCAGGGTGCCGAACCAGGGCGGCCTGACCCCTCGCCCCCGGGAGGTGGGCCACGGCTGGGGGAAGCCATTCCTCATGCAGGGCGCTGAGGACCCAGGACGCCTCCCGCAATTATTGTGGATATTATTATTATTGCTTTTCTGGGCTGGTCGAGGGGACGAGGGCAAGGCGGGGGAGGGGAGCGGGCGGGCGCAGGGGCGGAGCTAAGGAGCCCAAGCCCCGCCTCCCCAGCCGCGCCGGTCAAACCATGGTTCTTGCCCCACCGAGGTTGCGCGTTTGCAAGAAGACTCTTTTGGGGTTTTTTCCTGAATCGCACCTGACTTGCGCTTTATGCATTCCGGGTTGCAGCAGCATCAAAGTTTCCACACGGACTTTCCAAGGAATGGGGTCCGGCCTTTGCGACTGTCACGGCACCTATTAAGGGAAGTGGGACGCATGCTCTAAATGTCGAGTTTCAGGGTCTATTCTTTGTAAAGTGGTTTACAACACCAAGAGTCCTAATTCAGAATGTGGTTGCAGGGGGAGGAGATGGGAATATTCTAGGTAACAACGCTCGTAATCACCCAGGCCCTAAGAGGTGATCGGTCACAGCCTCCTTTGGGGATTTGTGCACCCAATCGAGCCCCCAGGCCCAGACTCCCTAGATCTCCCAGCCAAGAGAGGATCAGATCCAATCCACCCTCTGTATTGACTTTTTTGACCTTCATTGCGGACACCCCTCCATCTGGTTATACAACTCTTCATAATACACCGATTGTGATTTAAAGTTCAGATCGGGTGTCCACTGGGTATGGTTAGAAAAGTCAAGACGGTGGGATCAAGGCTCTGTTTCTTATGTGTGTTGCCATCTTGACTTTTTTGACCATACCCTACAGACATCCCTGAATGGTTGGACTGCTGGAAGCTCTTTAAGGCGAGGGCAGCCTCCCCCAAGCCAGTGGGCTCCTATCATGGTCTCTCTGGGCTCAAACAGTGGGACTACAATGCTCATGTTTCCCAGCTAGCCAAAGGAACTGCTGCTTAGATTAGTTGCATTTTTATCCTGAAGTTCTTCCAGGACCTCAAGGGGTGTAAATAAATAAATACATAAATAAAGTAAAGGAAGCTCCCTCCTCTTATTTTTCACCACCACCACCACAGCTCTGAAAGGGGGGCTGGGCTGAGAGAGAACAACTAGCCGCTCAGGAGCCCCCATGGCTGAGGGGGGACTAGAACCTGGTTCTCTCCACTCCTTGTCCAACACTACAGCACAGTGTTCCTTGTGAGACTGAGGTCCGTCATCTGTGCACCACCAGTTTGGTCCTATGATATTGCCTCTCTCCTTTGGCCTGCCTGCTCAACCACTTTAACCACTTCACTGCTGAATAATTTTAACTGGTGTGTACAGTATTTACATTCCCAACCCCAGATCTGTCTTCTCTGCTCGTTCATCCAAGTGGGTAAATGCCTGTCCTGGTGGCATCAGAGCAAAGGGGTAGCCATCTGGCATCAAAGATGGTCTTTCAAAAACGAACCTCTTCTTCTTCTCCCACCCTTTAGCTATATTGCATCTTCTACATGTATTTACTCTGTAAATCTCATTCTCTCTTCCTGAAAAGAGGGAGTCTCCAGGATTGGCATCCTTAGAAGCTGGACCTGTTTGGACTTGGTGGCCCACTTTCTGCTCCTACCCCCTGAAATTTGGAAGACACTGGAGGTCAGGCTCCCTTGGCAGAGGCTGAATGTTGGGTTCAGCACCCCCTTTGGTTCTAGCTTGACCAGAAGAGCAGTGGCAAAGGTCAGCTCCAATTAGAGAGACCAGACTTATGCGTGCAAAAACTGGGCCAAACCCACGCCAAGAGTCCAGCCCCCCCCTTCGTGTGCTCCTTCCACTGCCAACTCATGGCTGGAATGGGAAGTACTCCTCGGAGTTCCTTGACCCCCAGCGGCTCCATCTTGCCCAGACCTCCTGGAGCCCATTTCAGCTTTGACTCTGCAGCTGTTTCCACGTTTCTCCATCTTTGCCATCCCTGCCAAAGAGGGAGCATGGAGAAAAGGCCCAGCTTCTGGGACGGGGCAGCAGGGATTTCGTTTGAGCCCCCCTCTTGAGGAGGGAGAACATACCGTCCACCCATGGTTTTATTGAAGGCCTGCCCTTCCCTCTCTCTGAGGCAAAACTGAAATAGACCGGACCCTTTTTGAAACAGGGCTGAGGACGTGTCAAGACCACGCGGTCCTGGGGAAGGTCAAGAGCCTGGCCAGTGGACAGAGGGGTCCCAAATGAGGGGACGGGAAACCCAGCTGCTCTGGATTGTGTGAAAGAGGGGCTCCTCTCTGTACACCCGGGGCTGGGCAGAGGCAGAGCACTTAGCATCCAGGTACAAGGGCCGGGGAGGATGGGTACTGTAGTGGAGAGCTGGAAGACAGGTTTGCTTTGGCCTG
The DNA here is from genome assembly GCA_030867105.1 of Liasis olivaceus. Taxonomy (NCBI): domain Eukaryota; kingdom Metazoa; phylum Chordata; class Lepidosauria; order Squamata; family Pythonidae; genus Liasis; species Liasis olivaceus. The sequence continues at coordinate 115,131,799 of CM061351.1, read as the reverse complement.
GATGCGACCACCGGGACGCATCTGGAGGAAGCTGATCACATTGTCTTTGGAAGACAGACACAAGGCATAGGAGACAAGCCCGCATTCATGCTCCCCACCCTCACGCTGATCCACAGGGCCAAGGGACCCCATCCCACAAGCAGGAATCAGTATCGCCCCTTCCCAAGACTACAATTTCCCACCTGTTAATTTATTGCCAGTGGAATCCCTGCAAAGAAAGGAAAAGGTGAACTTCTAGCTCCTGGGATGAGGGGAGACGGCCAAATCGTAGTGGGGGGGAGGAGGCGGGTGGAGGACCTCCAGGCAGCCCCCCCGCCCGCGTCCCCCGGGCCCGCAGGGCGGAAGGCGGCGCGGTTCCCCGCAGCCCTGCGCCGGGATGAGAGCGCTGCCACCCGGTGGCCAGATGAGGTACTGCAACTCCGGGGCCTGCTTCGAGGACACGAACGGGCTGATGCGAAGTCTCTGCTCCTCCGTGAACGCAGCGCTGCCATCCAGTGGCCAAAAGCGGTGTCACACAACGTGGGGGGGGGGGCGCAACAGCCTCCAGCAGGCCCCCTGCTGCAAGAGGTGGCCTTTTCCTGCCGTCGAAGGTGGCGATCCAGCACATCAAATCTAATCCTTTTCACTCAGAGCTCTTCAGTGGGTACTGTCTGAAATTTGCAGAGGGGGCCCAGGGCAGAAGGGTTGGCAAGGGCCGTTTTCTTCGGCATTCCATGGATGAAGAAAAAGAGTCCACTTTTTAAAACTGCACCATTAGAACAGCCGGTTGAGAATCTTGAAGGTGATCTTCTCTCCTGGCGATGGAATGACCCCAGCTAGAAAAGGACCTTTGGCTTCCTGAGCTGACCAGAACCGGGAGCTTCGCTTCGGCTGCTCTGCCCTGCCCTGCCCTGCCCTGCCCTGCCCTGCCCTGCCCTGCCCAGCCAGGAACACCCGTCCAGTTGTTAGCTCCTGTGTCCTCGAAGGTCAGCCATGACACCATATATAATTCTGCCATCGTTTGAAATAGGACAATGTCACCACCGAGGGGCGGAACATGGTACAGATTTTTTTTTAAAGAAAAAAGAGGAAGCAGAAGATTGTTCTGCAGTAGGCAAAAAGTGTTGCTTTCAAAGAACGTGAACATCTTTTTCCTTCTCTCTGTTCTGCTGCTTCCTAAGGGTTTTGTAAGTTGTGTTACCAGCCCGGACGGAGTGAAGCACCATAAACCCACTGTCTTGTTTGCATGGAAGACTGGAATAGATCTGGGGTTTCGCTGGGAAGGATATTCCTGACAGAGCCAGGAGCCCTACCTGTTGAAGGGGCTGGAGACCCACCGTGGATCTGCCACAGCTGGGAACGTGGCGTCAGCCCCTTGCAGGAACACAGTGTCTCTCCCAGGTAGCTGGGCCCTGTATTGGTCCTATGGCTTGAAACTGGAGACTCTTGTTGCTTGTCCCTCTGTGTGTGTGTGTGTGTGTGCGTGCGTGCGTGCATGCACAATGTCTTTTCATCCAAGAATGGAAAATCCCAAGTCAACAGATCTTCTCCTTCCTGGGCCGATCGTATTTGGGTCAAAAACTCCAGAGGCTGAAGATGCGCAGGTGGGAAGCCATCCTGAGAGCCAAATCGTGGACAAGTGGAGGTGTGTTTTGGAGGTGGTGGCGGTTGAGAGGGACTCGCGTGGGAGAAGTGGAAGGTGGAGGGGAAGAAACACCCGCCCACCCGATCCTCGGGACTACGTGGCTGCAGCCTCCTTCCGTGGGTGCACAGGGCCATCTCCAGCCTCTGCTTTCTTAGCCAGGGCCTGCTCGATGACGTTGTGTAGGGAAGGCTCGCGATACAAGGCCACTGTGGAGGAGAGAGAGAGGGAGAGGGAGGGAGGGAGGAAAAGAAAGAAAGAAAGAAAGAAAGAAAGAAAGAAAGAAAGAAAGAAAGAAAGAAAGAGGGAGGGAGGGAGGGAGGGAGGGAGGGAGGGAGGGAGGGAGGGAGGTCGGCTCAATTTTCTGGTTCAGTCGAAGCCCGGGGCAACAACTAGGAGCTGATCAAGAACATCTGCCCTTCTTTCATTCATTAAAATAAGGCAGTGCCTATAGCTCTCCCTGCCTCCAATTTCCTCCCAGCAACCTTGTGAGGGAGTCTAAATCTGGACGTTCACTACACTGTCATGCTGGCTTGCCACAACAGTGGGGGGCAGACCAGCTTCCCAGAAATCTTTGCCCATATTCATGGGCATGTGCATATATAAAGCCTCCCTTCCCACAGTCTTGATTGCTGGGGGGTGCATTCCTCTGCCCACCCCCACCCCTTTGCTTCTCAACACCGCAGCCCTGGAAAGCCATTCCAGCCTGCGGAAGCCGGAGTGCCTGCTGCTCCGTCCACTAGCCATGGGGGCAGAGGTGCCACCCGCGAGTCCTCCTGACCACGGAGGACAGAAGCTAGAGAGCCGTGTAACCGGGATCTGCCTGGAAGGAGCAACTCTGTACAGCTGGGGGGGCAATCTGGCCCAGAGGTGGCTCCCCTTGCCTTAAAGGGGCCCTTGCATGAAATCAGGACAAAGTCGGTCTGCACAGCTTGCACAAGAGAAGCCCTACTGAAAGATGGTGTGCCTATTTAGGCTTGTGCGAAAATGAGCTGGAGGCATCCTGGGCTAGGGGTTGCGCAAGTGTGCAAGGGATCGTTTGCATAGACCCCGAAGACCCTCACCCACCTTCCAGCAGTTTGGGGAGGAAGTGGGCCGCAGCCTTAGTCTTCTTGACTCGGTTTCCCTTCATCACCTGCCCGTCTTTATTGACGCCCAGATACCACGAGCGGCCGGACTCCCGCTGCCGGTACAGGGTGGAGGAGTAGGTGACGTAGTAGTTCTCGAAGACGCACTCCTTGAACCGGCACTCAGCAGTGAAGTGAGCCTGGGGGTCAGGGAGGAAGGGTTACTCCTGAGCCCCCCCCCGAGAATGCTTGCGCTGGGCGGCCCCCCCACCCGGGGCTCCGGCTGCTGCTGGAGAGGACCAGGCACTCAGTGGGAAGGAGGGCCAGAAGTCCAGCCCGCAGCCCCGGGCAACGTGTGGTCCCAAACCCTTCATCTTTGGGGTCCCTCAGAAGCCCCTCGGACTGGGCTGCCAAATGTTGGTTTGGGGCTGGCCAAAGAGATAAGATAATCCACCATCTCTAGGCAAGGAATTTTTAAACAGTAATGCGATCTTAAAAGTGCCTGCCCGCCCGCCCGCCCGCCCGCCCGCCCGCCTTCCTGCCTGCCCGCCCGCCTTCCTTCCTTCCTTCCTTCCTTCCTTCCTTCCTTCCTTCCTTCCTTCCTTCCTTCCTTCCTTCCTTCCTTCCTTCCTTCGTAACACATTCTCTCCCGTCCTTCTATAGCATCTGTATCTCTGCATTTTTAAAACTAAGTAATGAGATTTTTCTAAAAAAGGGAGAGAGGAAAAGAAGCTAACGACAATTCCTTCCCAAACCTGCATGCTTAATGTGAGCCCATCGGCTTTGTATTAATGGCCCCACCTGTGGTCGGTTCCCCACTCCAAAAACAACTAGGTGCAGGCTACTAAAATACCACCATCCCCCCCCCCCCCCCCGATACAGCTAAAAGACCATCGGTTGCTTGGGGCAAGGATGGTCTGGGTATTACGAAATGTGGTGCCTGTGGGTGGGGTGGTTTCGGCTGGAAAGCAATAAACCAGTTAATGAAACTCCGTTCGTTCTTCATCCATCAGTCCTTCACTGTCTCCCTTCCTTATCTTGGGGGGGAGGTGGGGAGAGGGGAGGAGATTTTGCAGAGGCAGCCTCTAGCTAACACTGGTGGATTTCCAAAGGAAAGAAAGAAAAAGCGAAGCATGGACAGAGGCAGGGCTGGGATGAGAGACCACCAGGAGATCCCCCCAATATAGACTAGATTGGGCGGTGAAAAGAACTTTACCAGAGGAGAAAGGCAAAACTGTTTCCCTACTGCTGCTAAACGCCATGGATGTGTTCGTGAAGTCCCAATTTCATTCTACCGAAAGAATTCCCATTCCAGCCTCCCCTGCCCTGATTTGTGCCAAATAGTGGTCATAGCAGGGACCAGCCGCAAGATGGCGATGCGCAGCTCGGCCTAACCCAGCAGCCCCTGAAGAGATCACCCCGATAATCCAGCCGGGGAGGGAGGAACTGGAGGCTCCGGGGTTCGCCATCCCAGAACTGAGAAATGAAAGGAGGCCAAGAAGCCGTAAATTAGAGCAAAATTAATCCCAGCCCAAACCGTCCTGTTTTGCTTCCCCACCCTCTGCTGCTTTGGGGGAGGGGGAAGATGAAGAGTAGAAGGTGGAATCAGACCCACAGAGGGGTGGAAAGACAAGAAACAGCGGTGTGAAAGGTTTGCCCACCACCTTGGAGAAATGGGGGTGGGGAAGTGCCTGGCTCCCACCCCAATCCGTGGGGGTCCTCCATCTGGACCTGTTGGGTCTTGCATTCAGCTCGGAAACCGAGGGCGACTGAGCTTGTTAAGAGTGCTTCTCCCTTGCAACAGAGAGTCAGGGAGCCTTTGTCCAGCCTTATTATACGGGTGAGGAGGAAGAGCTGGAAATGGAGAGTCTTCTGGGCTAGAAAGTTGTGCCACAAAAAAGGAAAGTCTTATTTTCTTGGGTTCCTTTAAGCTTCGGCCCCTGACCCTAAATGTGACCTCTGATTCCTCCCCCCCAAAGTTTGAGGCATCGACCAAGGCTGGCAGTTGATATGGGGGGCTGTATGTCCCACTGCCCATGCCCAGCTCCTGTTTTAGATTAGATTCTAGAGCAGTGTTTCTCAACCTTGGTAACTTTAAGATGTGTGGACTTCAACTCCCAGAATTCCCCAGCCAGAATTCTGGGAGTTGAAGTCCACACATCTTAAAGTTGCCAAGGTTGAGAAACACTGCTCTAGAGTGCAATGGTGTGTGGGAATGGCCTTGGGAGACAGGAGGAAGAGCACAGACTAGGCAATGGCTGGATCAGAGGCCGCTGAGCCCGCAGCAGGAATGGGGAGTGGGAAACATCTCATAAGGGACCCTCCCTAGTTTCTTGGGCTGGAAAGGCGAGGGGAAGGGGAGGGATGAACTTTCAGTCTTGCAAGACTCTATTACTGTAACCTTACAATAAAGTGGAATTACTTCATTGGGACGTCTTTCTGCCTGGACTACCTCGCAAGGCTGACCCAGGGCTGGAAATAGAGGCCCAAAAGAGAGATCTTGCTTCGCCCCACAGGTGAATCCTCTTCCTTTACCCGGCTTTGAGCTGTTTCCAGATGGGGAATAAAAAGCGGGGGGGGGGGGAGACCATAGATCTCCAGACACCAGACTGCAGAAAGCTGCCCAAGGGTGGCAGAGGGCAGTTTGGGGGGTGGGGGGAGCAGAAGAGGCAGGGAGCAGGGCAAAGCAGCGTCCCAGACAGGTGTGTTCCGTTCACACGGATTCACGGCCATTTTGCACGAGGGGATGGGGAGGGTGCCTTTGGGACCCAAAACAAGGCTTCCGTATAGAGGACAGTTGCTAATCACCCCCCCACCCTGAAATGGCACAGCCGGCTTTTGCACCCCTGCCCCAGGGACCTGGTTAGCCACCAGCCCAGTTGCCCCCCAAAGGGACCGCCCGTGCCGGCGAGAGGGTTGGGCTACTCACGGAGCTGTAGAGATAGCCCTCGGCGTTCATGGCGACGTACTGCCCGGACGTGGTGCTCTGTATGGCGACCACCCGAAGCCCCACCGGAATCAGGTTGAAGAGAGCTGTGGGGCAGGGAGAGAGCGGGTCTTCAGCAACGCGGCACGCCGTAAACCACCCCGAGAGCCAGCGGGGTTTCGGCTCCCACCGGCTCAGAGCGGACCAGCCCATCGGCTGCTGACCTCGCCAACTCAGGGGCTGGCGGCCAGCGGTCCAGGCCAGATTGGCCCCCCAGAAGTTAAATTTGGATCTCTAATTGGGTGCAAGCTTGTTTGTTCATTTATTGATTTAATTTGTACAGCCGCCCATCTCACCAAGTGACTCTGGGCAGTGAACAAAATTTGAAAAATAAAAACAATTAAAATAATACTTTAAAATACACAGCAGCCGAGAACCCGTTGGAAGATAGGCACAGCCCCCCCCCCATTCCCTAAGGGCTGATAAAGGATCAGAAGTTGGGAATGGGGGTCTTTGAGGAGGGGTCCCTGCCAAACAGCCTAGGCAGGAAGTGGTCCTAGCCAATTCTCTCCGCCTCCTTGGGAGGAGGGGGGCCGGATCGCCCCCACGTTCTGGAGTTGGAAGGGACCCCAAGGATTACCTAGTCCAACCCTCTGCAATGTGCATGTAAAAAAGGGGCCCAGCTTCCATCACATGGCTGTGGCTGCCATATTGACTTTTTTGACCCCTGTGGACCTCAGTGGCTGGCAGGAGGGCTGAGGTGAGGCAAGCCAGCCCTTTGAGCAGCTGGCCTTGCGCAGGTGCGCTCTCCCTGTTGGCAGGCAGCATTTTCCCCGGGGAGAAGCGCTTACTCCATTAAAGACTGGCTGTTCAGAGCCGCAAGGCAGCTGTGTGTGGGGGGGGGGGGCTGGCCGGCCAGCCAGCCAGGGGACCGGCCGCTTTGTCTTCAGGAGGCTGCTGGGGAAGGGCCACGTGCCGGACAGACACTGGCCTGCCAGCTGGAAATGGGTGGCGACCAGGACAGGCACGTCATCCGTCCTGGGCCCGTCTTCCTTCCCCAGGCAGGGAAGCTGGCAACAGCCCCAGCCAGAGGGGAGGCGAAAGGGAGCCCAGCAAGGAATGGGGGGGCTTCAGGGCAAGGCTGGAGGCGGCCCCCCTTCGGGCCCAAGCGGTGCATCGAAGCCTCCCCCCCCCCGTGCCAAGGCAGAGGCCAGGAGGGCTCCTCCACCTGTCCCCTTTCTCCCCCCATGGCCGGCCACTGAGGGGGGCAGCTGCAGCTGAGCTGCAGCCGGTGCAGGGTCCCCGGCCGAGGGAGGGTCCCCAGGCCCTCCTCCTGCCCCACAGTCTGTCCACAGGCAGGACGGAAGCCGGAGCCGGCCGCAGAGACCCGCAGAGAGGCGCGGCGAGCGGCTTACTGAACCCGTTGGCGTCCTCCCTCGTGCCCTCGATGCCACCGTCTGGGCGCGCTTGGAGGTAATAGCCGTGCCGGCAGAAGAGCTTCGTGATGATGCCTTTCAGCTGTGGTTCTGCCGGAGGGGCAAAAAGAAGAGGGGGGTGAAGATTATAGGGGGACCGAACCCCAGGAGCCATGCGGCAGCCATGCAAAGCCTGAGGCCAGTTTCCCAATGTGGTGCCCTCTGACGTGCTGGGACTGCACCTTCCAGAATTCCCAGCTAGCTGGGAGGTCATGCGGGCTGCGGCATTCTGGGTGTTGCAGTCCCAACACATCTGGAAAGGGGACGGGGAGGCTAATCTAGACGCCTCTCCAAGATGGACCTAAAGCTGGAACTGAGGCCTTTCCGCAGCCCCTCCTAGCTTCCTTTGACCAGGATCCGGGAGAACTGCTCCAGGAAGAGGAGAGGGCTGGCAGCGGTCCGTCTCCCCCCTTGGCCCCCCGGAGCAGCTATGTGGTTGGTCCCCCGAGGCCTCTTGCCCAAGCAGCGTCACCCCAAGGACCCTGCGTGCTTGCACGCTCGGGGGAGGCTCTGCTTCCGGCGCAGCACCAGGCCCCTGAGGGGCAGTGGGGGGACAAGGCTCAGCTGGGGAAAGATGGGAATGAGAAGAAGGAGGAAGGAAGGAAGGAAGGAAGGAAGGAAGGAAGGAAGGAAGGAAGGAAGGAAGGAAGGAAGGAAGGAAGGAAGGAAGGAAGGAAGGAAGGGACCACCCTCCCCACAGATGCCATCCCTGCTGGACGGACCCCAGGTGCCCCACCCCTGCAGCCTGGCTCCTGACCCCCCAGAAGGGATTCCTCCGTCCCCCTCCTGTGCAAGGGCATTGTGAACTGCCAAGGCGTACAGGTGGCAGCGGGCGCATCCCTTTGTGCATGCGCCCGCTGCCACCTGCTCCATCAGCCTCAGCGGATGATGGATGGCCCTCTGCTCCCCCTGCGTAGCTGAGACGGCCAGCAGCGCCGCAGGAGGGCGAGGTCGGAGCGAGGGAGGGGGCGCCGTGGCGGCTGGGGCCGGTGCTTTGAGACTGGGCCACCCAAGGGGAGCTGCCCGGGACCCCTGCCGCCCCCGCCCCCGCCTTCAGGGCCAAGCTTCACAGCCTCCCAAGAGGGGGGAACCAGGGTGACCGTGGGGACAAAGGCCGCATCAACCCTGAGCTTCTGCCTTCCAATAGAAATCGTGACCGGAAGAGGTGCTGCCAGACCCCTCCTGATTTTCTGATCTTCTCACCAAGACTCCTTGGGTGGCAAAGCAGGTCACAGGGCCACAAAGGACACACACACTCTTCATTGACTGCAGGGCGAGATGTGAGACCTTTCAGAGGCGGGGACAGAGAGTCCCTTGCCTGGAATCCGCTCCCAACTTGGTGCCCAGCAAAAACGCTGCCTGCCACGTTCTCAGACGCGAGTTATTTCTCCCACCGATTAAAAAAAGCCCCAGCGGTTACTAAAACAGTAAACTCCTTCATAATAAAAGAGGCAAGTGTCAACCCTTTTCTCCCCAAAACGCAGGAGGAAAGGGATGAGTTTCGTCCCCATCAGTTGCCTGCGGGACAGAAATCTTGCGGGGCGGCGAACGGGGCGCTTTGATGCTCGGCCACGAGGAGCACAGGGGTTTGGCCGAGGCCGGGGGCCCGATCCCCGGCTCCAAAACTTAAACCCGGACGGAGCCGTAGCACAAGCAGGCTCTCCGAGAGGCAGGCTGGGGCGCAAGGGAAACGCCTGCGTGGAAGAAAGCCTGTCTCTCTCTCTCGCCCAGAGCCCAGGCCGAGGAAATCATTTAAGGACAGCTTTATCTGCAAGGCTGTCTTTCCTTGGCCCGCTGCGAGCCACTCTCCTTTTGTTCTCCCCTCTCCTTCTGACAGGCCTTGGAAGCAATTCAGGGGAGGGGGGACGACAAAAGCTCGCTTGCTTTCTTTGGCCTTCTGGGCCCGGCATCTGGAAGAGGACGGGGACCGAAGCCTCTTAGGCAAATTACGCTAAGCCAAGGGAGACAGGTCTCTTCAACAAGCCGCTGGGAGATTTTCAATCGGCTAATGTGGGGTGGAGGGTGGGGGTGGATGAGCTAAAGGCTTTAATTCTGTGGTTTAACCAAAGGGAAGAGCGGGAGACGCCCTCCGGCCCCAGTAGTGAGATGGAAAAGAGCAGGGGTCAGCGGGACAAAGAGGTTTCTTTTCTTGTGTGTGTGTGGGGGGAGGTCCTGCCAATCTCAAAAGCTAAACAGAGCAGACTTGGATGGGAGGCCACCAGGAGATCCCAGGGCTGGCAGCCAGTTGAAAAAGCGTTCCAACAGAAATTGCTTTTCTAGCCTGCTGTCAGGCCTGCGAGGTAGGCCAGGTCTGGAAACGGACGGCACAGAAGTACTGGAATGGTGCTTTACTGAGATAGTCTCTAGGAACTGAATCTTATAAGCATAACAGCATTTTCCCTTCCCTTCCTCTTATGCCAAAGGAAGTCAAGGCAGGATCGCTTTGAGGGTCTTTCTAGCACCTTCCTGGACTTAATTCAGATCACGCTAATTGCTGCCCCCGCATGCCTTCACCAAGGTCATCTCTGTGGTCCTCTGCACATGCTAAGAGGGCTGCACGGGCCAGTCCCTGTAAGTTGCCAGAGGATGACCTTCTCTAGAGGGCAGTGCCACCTCTAAGCGCCACACGGGCACTGCAGGGGGCTCCCAAGGGAGAGAAAAACGGGATCGTTCGGGTGGACGGGGAGGGCAGCTGCTTCCAGGGGTGGGGGGGAAGAGTCTGGCCCCGGGCTGTGGATCGTCTCGTATCATTTCTTCACCGCCCCTCCTTTAGGGCAGCACCAAAAGAAGGGGCGAGCATGCCCCTCCTCCGTGAATTTGCCCTCCTGGGTCCGTGGCTTCCCGTGACGGTGGCAGGGCAGTTCCTCTGGGGTTTAAGGACCTTTGGCTGCAGCCCCTGACAATCTCCTGGCCTCCCTCCCCAGGGTTTCCAGCCAGGAGTGTTCCCACTTCACAGAAGGGGACCACTGAGGCCAAACCAAACGGAAGAGGGGAAGAGCCCAAGAAGGACGCGGCGGGATCCGAGCAAGCCTTCCTGCTGGTGCCAGCTGACGCCCAGAGGGAATCCCCCGAGGTCCGCAGGAGCATCGTTTGGGCCTTCTGCACATCTTCCTCCCAGCAACTGAGACGTCTCCCACCTCTGGCAGGGAGGCCATCTGGAGCACATGACAAGTCCTCCTGGAAAGGGCTTTTCCTTCAAAGCCCCCCAGTGAGTAGCCATCGCCACACCCTGAGGCGGTGAGTTCCCAGGGCCGTGCAAAGGAGGGGTCCTGGATTCCCCTCCTGACAAGTTCACCCCAGCTGAGATGACCACCGAGGGAGAATTAACCACGTACAGCTTCTCCACCTCTTGCCACATTTTATAAGCCCCGGGAGACGGGTCCCGACCCTCCAAATGTCCTTTTCTTCTCTAAGTCCGAGGGCCCCAGTGCAAAACCACACCGTGTGAAAGGACAGCAACCGAACCGTTTTCTTTTCAACCCCTTCCCTAAGTCTGGGATCAATGCGAAACTGCAGAGGTGTGTTACACACTTAATTACATTTGCAGCCCGCTGGCCACGGAGAACGGCTTGCACGCTTGCTCCTGGGGGGCGCTGAGTCCCCTCCCTGCTGCAGGCTTCCCCAGACCTGCGGGGCCTGCAGTTCTCCTGACCCCCCAGGCTGGGGCATTTCCTTCCAGCTGGGTGTTGCAATCCCAGCGCATCTGGAAGGGGCCGGTTGGAAAACTTGCTCTCCCGCGTATTCCTTGACACATTTCTGCATTGAAACCTGGATTCAAATCGACGCTGAGGGAGGGGTTCTCTTCCACTGCAGTATTCCTCGGAGTCGGGCAGAGCCATTCTGCATGGCTCTCAGCCAGGATAGGGAGAGGATTCTGCACATGTTCTGGGACCTCTCCACTCTCCTCAGGCCCTTGGGGGATCATGCCAACCTTCCCTGCCAACTTCCATGTTCCCAGCCCAAAATCGGGACACCAGGTTGGGGAAGACTTCCACGTCTGCAGCCAAAACCTAGCGGGGCGGAGTTCAGAACCCGGAGCCATCCAGGGTGACTGCAATTTTGCATTTCGTAAAGCAAACTGCTGTGGGAGACGCTGTCGGCTGAATGGCATGGCGCAGTGCCACGGGGTGCAAAAGGGCACCTTCCCACGCCCAGCCGCCCACCTGGGGAGGCCCACAAGCCTGCGTGTGCCCCTCCCTCCCTTTCCCTGCCTTGTACGCTCCCGCCCTCGCACGCTGCAGCTGCAGGAAGAGCCACCGACAAGGTTACCCAGATGCCGAGTCCCCAGCCACCGCAGGGAGGGGACTGCGAAGGGGGCAGAGAAATCCCCTGGGTGGCGCTGATAGAGAGAGGGAGGGAGGCCGGGGGAGAGGCTGACCCAGAATGTGGGAGCCGAGCCCTGTTGTGGTCCTTGACCTGATGGCTGTCAGACGGGCACACGGCAGGGCGTGGGGAGGCGGGCTGCTGGGCCTGGAGGCCAGGCCATGTCAGTGGGGCAGGGATAGGAGTCATCCCCACCCTTGAGCTGTTGGGGGGCCAGGCCCATAGGCAGGGCGGGAGACAGGAGGATGAGAGCTGCGAGCTGCTGCAAAGACAGAGATGGGGAGGGCACTGAGGAAGCTGTGCACTGGGGTGGGGGGGGGGACAGAAGGGATGACCCCAAGATGGGGGTTGGGGGATGCAGGCTTAGAGGCCCCTGACACACACTGCGCATGAGAAGGGCATGAGTGTTTGACAAGATCTAGAATATTTGGGAAACAGCCCTGCTGTACAATTTGAACCTTGAGTGTTGGGGGTGGGTATGAAGGCCCCCACCCACTCGCTGTCAAGAGCACAGCTCCAGAGCAGAATTAAGGGCAGAAAAATTAGTGGGAAGTGGTGGGGGGGGAGGGGAAATGGTACTGCTGACTGAGTGGGCATCCTTTCCCTTTATTCTCTTTTCTTTGTCAAACGTCACCCAGACCGACTTGGCTCCGTTCCTTCCACGATGCATGCGTGTTATTTAAACGGCTCCAATTTATTTTAATATATGCATGTTTGTGGAGGAGTTTTGGGGGTTGGGGAGGGGGATAAGCCGATGGAGCGGAGCATCGAGCCAGGGCAATAGAGGTCCCCCAGCCTTTGACTGAGGCTCAAGAAAGGGGGGAGCTGCATCTCTCCTAGCAGCTGACCTGGGGGGCGTTGGGGGCTGTACTCAAGGGGGGGTGCTGCAGCAGGACGGCAGCCAGATGGCGGCGCTGCCCCAAGGCCCACCTAAGTCATGGTGGGAGGGGGGAGCGCTGGCAAGCCCTTGGCACCTGCCCAGCTGTCCATCATGTTCACATCCTAATTTATCCCATCAAATTACAAATGAAACTGGTGTCTTTGAAAGCTGAGATCAGCTTCCCTTGGCCTCCTGGGTTCTCCAAGACCCATAAATAAATTTATTCCCAGCAATAAAAACGCCTCCTTTTTCGGCCTCTTCTCCGATTGCAACTCTAATGAGAAAATCCAAACTGCCGCTCAGCCAGAATGCGACGCTCCCCAGGGAAGCTCTCGGTGGGTGATTCCCCGGGAGGGACGGCGGAGTTTGGCGGGAGGACCACCGCCGAGCCTCTGCCCTCGCCGACCCCCTTCCCTCCCCATCAGCCCCCAGCCCCTCCCCCGTCACCCACTGGGGTCATTTCCACGAAGCTCCCGGCTGATTTCGTGAAAAGCGCTTTGCCCTCTGCTTCTTCAGACACCAAGGGGCGGAAGGGACCTTTCCCCACGTGGGAACAAGGCTGAAGGGGCCCTGGGGGCGCGGCTTCGGAAAGGCTAGGAGAGCACCGGGGGGGGGGCATGAATGGGGGGACGGGGACGGGAGACTAGGGGATAATGAAAAGGAGGGAGCCCGGCTGGATGGCGAAGGTGAATGTTGGGGGAAGCGCGCTGTGCCCGTTCAAGGTGCCCTCGCGGGAGATGAGTGGAGGCGAGTGTGGGCTGTGCCCCCAGCCGGTCGTTGGCAGCCAGGAGGGGACTCATTTCTCCAGGAGGGAAGTTTTGCACAGACTTCCCCAAAGGGTCCCCCTTTACTCCCCCCCTCCCCCTTGAAGATGGAGGTAGCTGAGCCTCTACAGAGCTCTGACTCGCGCCCTTCGCTCGAATGGGCGGGTGACCCTTTTTAAGCCCCTTTCAGCTAGCTGTGCCACGCGGGGGGGGCAGGGGTGCTGGCGTTTGCGCCTCTCCTGCCCGAGCAGCTCACAGTTGCAGGAAGGGGAGGGGAACGGGGAGGCCGGGGCCGGAGGTTTGGCCGGCTCCCAGGCGAGAGCACTGCCAACTGCAAAGATGCTCCTGGGAACGAAGGGCCAGGAAAACCGCCAGGCAGCCAGTTTTGGGGAGGGGGGAGGGAAGGCCGGAGGGTGGATCCCGGCCAAAAGGCGAGGCTGTGCGGGTTGAGCGCCCAGGGAGAAGGGCAGAAGAGGCGGGGGGCGGGGGAAGGGCGAGGCATCGCCCCTTCCCACGGCCTCTGCCAACCGCTGCGTCGACTGCAATGGGCCATGGAGGTTCCGCTTCAGACCCCTCTCCTCCCCCTCAGGTCTGCCCGGCTTTCTCTGTGCCCAGCAAACTCCCTCCTTCAGCCTGCCCAGCACTGTGCCCCCCACCTCCAGTGCTCCATCTGGTCCTCCCAGCCAAGGAAAGAAGGAGGAGCCCCCTGGTGCAGCTGCCCCCTCTTCCCTTCACGGCCCATGGCGCAACTGTAGGTCCTCTGCCCTAAATGTCTAAAGGTCCCCGCAGGACAGGAGAGGACGGGGGGGGGGGCTGTCCAGCGAGCTGCCCCAGGCCGCTGGAGGTGTCCTCTGCTGTGAAATGGTGTGGGAAGCGCCAGAAGGTGGCGGGGGTATGGACGTGGCAAGAGGCAGTGCGGTCTACCAGGCCTATCAAATGTATAGGACCTCAAAGTTCATCCAGTCCAACACCCCTGCACCCTGCAGGACCCCCTACGCCATCCCCGAGAGAGGACTATCCACCCTCTGTTTGAAAACTCTAGCGAAGGGGAAGAAACCATCTTCATTGCCCTTCCCGGCAGCGCTAGGGCTGTCTCCCTGCCAATTGATTCTAGTCGCGTTATTGGTTTGCAACTGGCCCCAATGAATCAGACCCAAAGAAGGGGGTGGGCAGGGGCGTCCACAGCTAAACGGCAGCCGCAATGGGGCAGTCAAAACTCCACCTGTTTTTTATTGCTTCTGGTGGGGGGATCTAGAAGATTTAGAAGCAGACAATATTCCAGCAGGTTCCAGGTTTCATGTTCGTGTAATTCCATCATTTGCTACCCGCAGGACGTGGTGGTGGCCAGTATCTGGAATGACCTTCAACAGGGGGTTCAGGTCTACCCTATCAGCCCTGAAGCCTCAGGGCTGCCTCCAGGTTGGGCGCAGGTGCCTCCGGGTCCCACTTACAGGGGAGCATCTCCACCTCCTGCGTGGGAGCTCCTTGGAGGTATCTGGCCCAGGATGGCCCTGGAGCTGAGGGAAGAGGGCTCGCCGTAGCTTCTCACAGTCTGTGGAGTTCATTCCCGCAAGGCGTGGTGGTGGCCCCTATCTGGAGTGGCTTTGAAGGGGGATTCATGGAGGACAGGTCTACCCTATCAGCCCTGAAGACTCAGGGCTGCCTCCAGGTTGGGGCAGGTGCCTCCAGGTCCCACTTGCAGGGGGACACCAGCGAGAGAGGGGGACATCTCCTCCTGATGTTATGCCCCTTGGAGGCATCTGGCTGGTTGCTGGGAGGAAGAAACAGTTGGACCAGGGTAGCCCTCGTCCGGATCCAGCAGGGCTCTCTTTATGTTTTATGCGAAGCAGTGTGAAGATCTTGCAAACCGCACAAAGGAAATGCAACCGCCCCTCCTCTTGTTTTACAGGTGTTTGAGCCCCGGTTTCACCGAAAAGCTCAAATGGGTGAAAATGGGAACTGGATTCAGAAATATGATATCCTCCCCCAAGCCATCCGTTCCTCCAATGCTTTGTCCCACAGGCTGCTCATAATTAATAACGCTCTGCCGGCCCCACCACACAAATCTGGCTCACCTTGCACGTGCCCGTGAGTGGCCGGTGGGCACCCAAGCAGATGTGCACTGCACCTTCCCCGCCTGTCTCAGTAGCCTGGAACTGAACGCTTCATTGACTGTACAGTGGAGTGCCGGGCAGGATCTGCCCCCCCCAACTCCCCTCCATCTGTCCTTGGTGACAGAGGAGGAGGGGAAGGTACGGAGGCTCCCTCCTCTGAAGCTGCCCGTCCTGCTGGCTTCTACCAGATAGAAATGTGCAGCCCCCCCCCAATGCAGGCGAGACGCGGAGGGCTGGCGCAGAGTTCGGCACCCCTCTGTCTGAGGGCTTCCTCAGTCTAAGCCAGCCTTGGCCTCCAGATGCAGCAGCCGCACCCCGCTGGAGATGCCGTTCTAGCACATCTGGCAGGAGCCTGGCTGGGCGAGACGGGTGTAAGGAAATTCCAGGGGTCTTGTCCTTCCCTCTGTGTAACAAAGGGATGGGTTGAATCTAGGGCAGGGTTTCCCAACCTTGGCGACTTGAAGGCCTGTGGACTTCAACTCCCAGAATTCCCCAGCCAGCCTTGCTGGCTGGGGAATTCTGGGAGCTGAAGTCCACAGGCCTTCAAGTCGCCAAGGTTGAGAAACACTGGTCTTTGGGGTTTGGGTGTGTGGCCTGGGAAGCTTCCTCCCCTGAGGATTGTCCTGCTGACGGGCGGGCAAAATGCAATTTCCAACACTGTTAAATGGGAAACAATTAAAGGATCAGGGCACTTGTGTCTTATCTCCCCGATCGTTGAAGCTGCCCTGATTTCTGCCTTCAACCCCATCACGGGGCTGTGCAGCAGAGCTGGTGGAAGGAACTCCCCAGCCTTGCATTGCCCCCCGCCCCAGACGCGCCAGTCCCCCAAGAACGGTGAGGGAAGGGCGGGGGGAAGGGGGAGTTATCGGGGCTGCCGTGGGCAGGGGAGGGGGGGACGTCAGCGGCACAGGCTGAACCCAGCCTCACAACGTCTTCTTCTTCCCACCCAACAGAAAGAAATTTGATATGGGGGAAAAAGGAGGCCGAAAGAAGGGACCCCCCCCCCAGCCTCCATCCCGGTCCCATGACCTGGAACAGAGGGCATGCAGTGACGTCATAACGTGTGCGATGCCACTTGCCCCTTTGCCCCCCACCCCATGTCTAAAGGCTCTTTGGGGTCTCCACAGTTGGCTTTCCCGGGAGAAGAGACACCCCTCTTAGGTCCTTCCAGGGGTGTCCGCAGGGTCCGGTCCAAAAGTCAAGCCGGCGCCTGCCACGGCGCGATCGAAGCCCGCCTGGCTCTGGTGGGTGTTGCGTGGGCAACACTGAGGGCCCTGGGCTTTGCTCCGGGGGGCTGCCAACTTCCCTACAGCGGGCTTGGAAAGGCACTCTCCCAATGAAGGGATGGGGGGAACGGGAGATCTGGCCTTGGGGGGAGGGATTGACCCCCCCATGGAATTTCGAGACAGGCCATGGGTCAGTGGGGGGGGGGGTCCTCTCATCAACCCCTTCAAGTGAGATGTTGCTCAGGGTTGTGCCCTGCAGGCGGGGTCCGCGTCCCCCACTCCAGGCAGGAACGCCAGCTCCCTTTTGCTTGGAGAGGCCGACCGACATATGACTAAAACCCGGCTGCCTGAATCCTAACATTCAGGGGGGTTTCCTCTTCCTGTTTTGCTTGACAGTCCAGTTGTTCGGGCAGCACAGGCCTTTCCCGCCAGCTCTGCCGACAGGCCCCCCGGGTGCTCAAGGGACCGATCCCCAGCCCCACGATTCCCGCCTGGAGCCTCACTGGTGCACAGCTCCCCACCCAGGGGCCTCGGGCTCTTCCTCGTCAATCCCTAGGGTCGCTCCGGATGCACCCTGATGGCAAGAGGAAGAAGTGGGGGTCCCCTCGGGAGCCTCACGGAAGATCCCCTTCCTTCCCCCACGGCCTCGGTGCCAAGCAGGACAGGGCCCCGGAGGAGAGCGGGAGCCATTTCAGCTAATCAGCCTTAATGAGGATTCTCCCCCCCCTCAAGTTCAGCATCTTGTGGAGAATAAGCAGATCGGGGTCATCGCGGTGGCTCCACAATCCCCCAGTAGCCACTTTCACTTACAGACCTTTAAAATTAATAGCCGTCTCTCTCTCTCTCTCTCTCTCTCTCTCAACACCTGAAAGGGCTCCAGCTGCCCCATCATTTAGTGCTTATTTATTTAGTCTTTTTCTGCTGAGGCATCTGGCTGGACCCTCAAATGTGCCATGCGCCTTGAGAAGGAGGAGGCCTCGAGGGAAGTGCAGGGAGCAGGAGGCGGAAGGACGGGAGGAAGGAAGGAAGGGAGAAAGGAAGGAGGGAGGGAAAGGGCCCAACCCCAGCTGGCTGGGCCACCCAGAGAGCATCCAAGGGGGCCAACTTTTCATGGAAGGGGAAATGCGGAAGGAGACCCACCTGCACGAACTGCCACCTTTCTCTAAAAGTGGCCGCAAAAGCGGCTTCTGGGGTCCTGTGGATTCAGGAAGCGCCCCTGTTTGCCCCCAGCAGGGCGTTACCTGCAGCTTTCAGGGCACGCCATTCGCCATCCGCACCTCTCTGTGGGAGTGCGAATTCCCGCAGGTGTGAATGCTCACATGCTCACTCCTCTCCCTTTGCCTGGAGGACCAGGAGGGCCCCGGGCCCCACGTGCTCCCCAACACCGAGGTGGCTGTCCTGGAAGAGCGGCTGGCGGAAGGTACAAGCATCCCGAACGGGCCTGGGGGGGAATCAAACGACTCCACAGAAACACTGAAAGCCGAGTTTCCTGGGAAAGGCTCTGTAGGAAACAAGAGCTGCCCGTCTGCCAGGTCCTCAGGAAGGGGGTCTCTCGCCCTCTGGAGCTGGCTGCGAAGCGCGAAGGACCCACCGGTATCAGCCGGTCGGTCCGTACGGAGCCGCCTGCTCCTGGGCTCCTGTGGAGGGTCCGGAGAACGGGTCCTCTGGGCTTCCACAAGACCAGCTCTGCTGCAGCGAGGCCCTTGGCCGACGAGCAAACTTTTTACCGCACGATGGGCACCCGGTTTGGCAGGTCCTGGCACCGAGTTGCATAACCGGGGGGCCCTGAGGAATACGGATGCCCTCGTCCGCAGCCATCCCCGGCGGCCGGGCGCGTGCAGGCGGGCACCCGGAAAGGAACGCATTCTCTTCCCCCCTTCCTCGGCCCACTGTCTACACAATCATCAGAGTCCCCTCACATCACAACTCCAGATCCGCTCCTCTCGGTTGATCCACTTAACCAACTTGATAGACCGCCCCCTGCAGGCGACCCTTGGGAGTGCACGGAGGAAAGAGCCCATATTGGCCACCCTCGACAGTGCCTCCTGCTGCTGCCCCCTGGGAAGGGCAGGGTCCACCTCAACCACAACCGAAGGAGATTGTGGACCACCGGCGAGCGATCGGCGCCCACCCCGGCCACATCCTCTCGACCGCCCCGAATCCTGGGGTGCAAATCCTCCAGTCCGAAGCCAAGCCCTGCCCGCTGCAGCGTTAACCCCGGCTGAGAGCAATACATCCAGAGGAATTTCACAGTCCCGCCAGCACCGTTTGCGTCCCTCCTTTCGCTCCATAAGGGTGGGCAGCCGCCTGACCCTCTCCCCCCCCCCCCCGCGTCCAAACTTCACTTACCTGGCGTCTTTTCCAGCCGGCCTTTCCTACCCCCGCACAGCCGGACTTTGGAGATTAAAATTAAGATCTGCTTCTGGCATAAGGACTTGGTGCCTCGGGGGCAAACCTTCCGCTGGGTGGAGACGGGGCGGGTGGCCACGGGGTCCCGGATCTCCCGTTTCTGCCGGATCAGGGAACTGGCTAATGCGGCCATGCCTGCCCCATCCGGAGACTCGGGGGTGGGGGCGAGGGGGCGGGGGGCTGGAAGACGCCGGCAGTCGCCCGAGTCAAGGAAAGGATGACCCTCACGCTCCTGGCCCCCTCCTCTCTCAGCTACGGAGGTCCAGGAAAGTCGGGGCCCGAAGAGCAGGCGGGGTCCCCATCAGACTGGGGGGAGAGCGCAGAAGGATCCCCACTTCCAGCCAGCCGGGAAGAGCAGCTGCCCCAGAACGCCTGGGGGACCGGGGAGGGGGGAGAAGCAGGAAGGCCCCCGAAGCCGGGGTTAGGGCAACGCGAAGGAAACGCCGCGCATTCTCCTCTGGCGAATACGGTCCACGCAAGGCAGATGCTCCCGAATCCAGAAGGTCGATTTAAACCCCGAGAAGGAGAAGGATCCGTCCCTGCCCTCCATCCATCGCGGCTTCCGCTGCGCTCCAGGGTGGGAGAGGCCAGCCGAAGACCCTGGCGTGTCCTTCAGAGGGGCTGAGCCGAGGGACGGGGGCAGGGAGGGACCCTCGCCAAGCCGTCCCGCTGGGTGTGCCAGGATGCGCGTGTGTGCAGGTTTGGGTGTGTTGGCAGCGAGCAAGGGAGCAGCTGCGAGGGAGGGGAAGGGGGAGCGGGAGGAGAAGGGCTCCTGTCACACGCCAGTGACAAAGCTCGGGGGGGGGGGGGACGCTTCCCCATCGCGCAGGCAGGCGCGGGCTTCAGCCGGAGAGAGGAACCCCATGGGTGGGGGGCTGCCCCCGCCCTGCCAAAAAGGGCTCCTCTTTTTCGGGAGCATGCGGGGCGGGGGCAGTGCCCCCCCCCCCGGAGAAGAGAGATCCGCACAGGTTGAGAACAGTTTTGCAGCAAACTGGGAATTAAGCAGGCACATCGTAACACAGATAAATGACCTTTGAGAATAGAAATCCACCCTGGATGGATCTGGTGACCCGCCCCACAGGCAAGGGAAGGCTTAAGGGGGGTGTCTGTGTGGCCGGGGGGGGCAGTGGGGACACCCAAAAGTTGGGAGGAAAGGGAGGGGGTGAGCCGGGTTCCAGTGGGAGGAAGTTCCAGACACCACAGGAATCAATGCGTCATGGTGGATTTAAGAGGGGGGTCCTGGAAAACTACTCTTAAGGGGGATTCCAGCACAGGGCCAGTGGGGGGAAAGCGGGGCGGGGGAGGAGAAAGGCCCAGGAATGCCCTGCCTGCGATGGGTCAGTCCTGAGTGGCAAACAGCGCCCCCTGGAGGAGACAGCCTGCATTGCCCACTTGGGATCGGAACGGGGGCTCCTCAAAGGAGAGTTGAGGGGGGCTTTTCAGGCCTTCCAGGACAAAGACCCTGATTTGGGGGTCGATTTCGATGGGACGGAAGGGGGGGTCTCAGCTGCTTCTGCAGCAGGTGGCAGCGCCTGGCTGGCTTTCGCAGATCTTAAAAAGCTCAGAAACGATGGATCTGGTTACTGCTCGGATGGGAGACCACTAGGAAATCCCGTGGCTGAAGGCTAGAATGGGAGGTGAGAAAAAAACATCCTGAAAGGAGGAAGAGCAAACCTCTTCCACACCGTGTCCAAGACCACAGCATGGAGGGGTCTGCGTAAGTCACCAGGACCCAAGCCTGAAATGAGGGAGGCTTCCTCCTACCTGTACTGCAGCGCATGGTCAAAAGGTCAAGATGGTGGCCACAATGGTGTGATCAAATGTGCAACCACATTAAAGCTGGGTGGAGCTTCCATCGCACCATCATGGCCACCATCTTGACTTTTTTGACCACAACCGTGACATGACTTTGCCCTGTTTCTGTTCTGAGCTCAGCACCCCTCTCTCTTTCTCTGTGCCTCAGTTTACCCCCCTGAAGACAATGCCAAGCCACTCCATGGGCCAACAAGGGTGCAACCTTAGGGCACGCCATACATCTACCCTCAGCAGATTTAGTTTGAAACAGGATCTACCTTGGCTCCCCTGAAAGCGGTTCTCTGTGCATGTGCAGAGCGCCTCTGAATTGCTAGTCTATTCTCGACACAAGCGTTGCATCCAGCAGAAAACGGGGGGGGGGGCTGCTGGGTGGGACAGAATTGCAGCTTCTCTTTAAGATGCTTCTGCGCCCCCCTTGAGGGCCCCCCGACCCCCCTTAAATCACTCCTCCTCCTGCCGCACCCGCAGGCGGCAGGAAGGGGTCAGCCGGCCCATCAGTCAGTGCAGCGGGATAGGACGAATGGCTGCCTGCTCCCACCCAGGAGCAGCCCTATGTGGGGGAGCCCCGGCCAGGCCAGGCGCAGCGTGCAAGTGGAAGCCACGGGCAGGGAGGGCACAGCCTCGTTGCACCAGGGAGCCCAGCGTCCCACGGCGCTCTGTGGGCACGGAGTGGGAGAGGCAGCGCTTTGGGGGAAATTTGCACAGGGTGGGGGGCGGGAGAAGAGGCAGCTCGCAGGGCAGACCTGCCAAGGGAGACCCCCCCAGTTCTCCACCCGAGCAGGAAAGGAAGCTGCATTAAGACTTGACTTACAAGCCCGCCAAATGTGCCAGGGCCTTACCATTGCAAGGCCCGGAGAAAACCCAGCCGAGGCGGAAGTGGCATCCCTTTCTTGATGCCCGACATAGGGTGGGCATGCCCAGACCGAGTCGTTCTGGAATTGGGCGCATCTGATCAGTAATCATAACCATCATCATCGCCCTCCTCCTCCTCGACTCCCTCGGGCCAGACATAAAAACCTTCGTGAGCTTCTTTCTATGTTGGCGGTTAGGGATGTCTGCAGGGAACGGCCCCAAAAGTCAAAACCCCCATAAAAACCAGGCAGAGCGTTTATCGCCGCGTCACAGCCGCCATCCTGACCTGCTGACCGGCTCCTTGGACCCCCCGCCCTGGTTGGTTAGCAGTGCCCATGAGTGAACCCAAATTCCCGATGTCGGGGTGGGCTTGCCTGCTGTTTCTGCCTCTCTCCCCCCACCAGTTTTCCCCACTGAAACTTCCTGCAAATGGAACACGAATGGGACGGGGGCAGCCGGGTTAGAAATAGTGCAGTAGCAATGAACTCAGGGCAGAGGACTTGTGCTTAGTTCCCCCCCAGCCCAGAGAAGGGAAGGACAGCTGCTTGCCTGCCGGCCTGTGCCCAGCCTTGCCCCTCCCTCGCCCTTCCCCACCCCATCCTCCGGGGCCCTGGCCCCACAGCGCAGACTTACCCATTTCTCACATGCTTCTGCCTGCGAACGGGGCGGGGATCAGAAATGGCAGCCGGGACGCTCCAGCCCACATCGCCCCAGGCCCCTGGGGGTCATTTGGCAGGTTCAGAAGGAGCCCTGGAAGGCTGGCAGCGGAGGGATGTGTGAGTAAGGGGGAGGGCATGCTTGTGTGCCACAAGGCCCATCGCCGCACACTTCCCCATGCAGCACAGGACAGTTTCTTCTGTGCCAAAGTGAGGCTGATGGCGCTTTTCCTCTGGCTGAGCGTCTTTCAGACTTGGCAACTTGGAGATGGGTGGACTTCAACTCCCAGAATTCCCCAGCCAATCCTAAACCTTGCTGGCTGGGGAATCCTGGGAGTTGAAGTTCATACATCTCCAAGTTGCTAAGTTTGAAAAACACAGTGCTAATCCCTAGGAGGAAGAGGGCCTAACTAGAGCTTCAGCTCCCTCTGAGCATATGCAGAGTGCTTTGAGTGGGGGAAATCAAGGTGTTTTTGAGCCTGAGCTGAAGCACACTGGTTGAGGCTGCCCAGCATCACTATGCTCAGAGGCACTCTTCCCCAAAGGCCTGTAAACCCTTGAACCCAGCCCTGCTTTTCCTCTCTGCCCGGAGTGTCCCAGCTGGCAGGATGGCTCCTGCGTGCAGAGCTGTGGCTGGTCTGGCACTAGCAGCTGATGGTGTGCGTGTGGGGGGAGTGTGTGCACGTGTGTGTGTGTTGGAACCCTGCCTCTGGAGCGCCTTTTCCAGGGCTATAACTCCGGTTGCTGGATGCCACCTCCAACCTGAGAGCAAACGAGGGGCTCGGTGTGCGCTGATCAAAACCGTTCGCGGAACAGCCGTCCCCACTTGGCACCTTACGCCCGCCCTTCCTCACGCCAATAAAAAGAGGCACTTTGCCAGCCCTGGCCTCTCCAAGACCATTTGCTAATTGCTTTGCAGCCCAACGCATCTGCCATGGGAAGCTGGGGGTTGTGGAGAATGGGTCTGGGTGGGGTGGGGGGCCCCATTTCAAAAGCCCCCCTGCCCTACCCATGCACCCTCTCCCACAGATCGAGGGGGCTTGGGTCCGGATTGCAAAGTTCACAGAAGAAAGGACCCAATTTCCCAGCAGAGGCTGCGTAAGAAATCGATGGGGAGGAAACTGACAGTTCCTCGCTCCCTGCAATTAATTGGGGTGATTAATATTTATTTTCTGCAGCAGCTGCAGAAGCAGAGACGGCCAGGTTCAAGAGGGAGAGGGGATCGCTTTTCTGCTGCCGGGGGGTTCATCTCTCTCCCCCACCCCGGCCCCTGCCGTTTGGGAATGGCCGTGGGATAAACGAAAGAGGGTGCCTGGACGCACCGCACGCCATTAACCCCTGGAACTCATGGCCACAAGAGGTGGCGTCAGTCGCTGCGGCTTTATTTTGTCTCTCTCTGAGAGAAAGAAATTCAGTAGGTAGCCTGAGGGTTCTTCACTTACCCCTTTTCGTCTGGGAAGAAAATGGGGACAGGGTGCAAATTCTGAACAATGAATAGACTGCCCCCTAGGCAGTGTTTTTCAAACTTGGCGGCTTGAAGAGGTGCGGACTTCAACTCCCAGAATTCCCCAGCCAGCCTAACCCTGGCTGGCTGGGGAATTCTGGGAGTTGAAGTCCGCACCTCTTCAAGCCGCCAAGTTTGAAAAACACTGCTCTAGGGAGCATCCTGACCCATTTTAATGGGTTGCACCATGTCCCATTATCCCAGCCTGGCCATGTCTTGGGCCCCCTCTGACAGAGGGCTGGGGAACACATGCTTGGTCCACTGTCCTAGCCGGGGATGATGGGCGCTAGCAGGCCAGAAATGTGTGGTTGGCCCATCAGGGTTCTCAGGGTTGCCCTCGGGGCACCTCCAGCCCCACTTGGCATTATAGAGAAGCAGCAAGGAGATGGCCCTGCGTCAGCTTGATCAGAAAACCAACCCTGCAGACAGCCGGCATTCCGGCACATTTGGGCTGTCCCCGTGGCACCCACTCGGCCACAGCACCCACACGTGCTGTCCAGGGCCCAAACTGGCTCCCGGTCTATGTGGGTGGATCTCAGTTCAACTGCGGTTGAGCAATAGGTGAAACAGCGGGCTGGAATGGGATTGGGGGGCCTTTCCTGTACCCCTTTTTTGCACTTCCTGACAGAATAGCCCCCCCCACACTCGCAGAGGGCATCTGGGGCCGCGCAATGCAAAGGGGCACCTTCCCCGTCTTGTTCGGGACCCTCGGCTGATCTTGGCTTCGTTCTGCAGCCCTCGCAAAGCCCAGGACAACAGCAGCCCCCCCACCCCGAGGCCAGCCAGCCCCCCAGCTCCGCAGAGGCAGGGAATCCTCTTCGCGGCCTTAATTGGCCTTGAAGGCCCCCAGAGGATCAGCAGCCCCTCCCTCAGTTCATCCCGGCAGTGTTTTCTGGCGACCTCTGCAAGCTGCCGGGGGGGGGGGGGGCAGCTGTTTCCAGCTGCAGTCGCTGCTCCTGTCAGGATTTGCTGAGGGTCAGGGGCACGATGCCAAGGGGGGGGGATAAAAGCTGTTCAAGTGGGAAGGGAGGGGTGTTGGAATCGTCCAGAAGATGGCATTACGGCTCCAGCGAGTCCTGGCTCTGTAGATGAGGGTGGGGCGGGGCTGGGCTGGGCTGGGCTGGGCTGGGCTGGCCTGGGCCCCCCAACAGGCTCTTCCGCTGCAGCTTCTGGGGCCCTCCAGTGGCAAGAGAGGGCAGGGTGCCCGGCAGCCTCCCCTGGCCCCCCAGGAGCCAAAAGAAGCAGCTGCAGAGTGCATGGTGGGGGGGAAGGGGGGGGCTGGCAGAGTCCTGCAGCCTGGCCCCTGGCCAGCATTTGCAGGAGTATTCACGGGCCTGTCCTGCCATGGGGCAGAGCACCCATCCTTCCCCACGGGCAACCCAGGGCTGTGCCCCGGGGAAATTTGACCTCCAGGTGAGGAGCTGCCCGGCCAGAATTCAACAGGAGGGGCCCGGCCCACCCCAGTGGCCCCTCGGACCCCTGTCCGCCGGCCCGTCCTTTCAGGGCCATGGGCCTCCCCACAGCTCTGCCGGCCGTGCCCTGGGTGGCCGGCGGCTTTGCCCGTTTCTGCAGGGCTCGGCCGGTGGGGCCCCGGGGAGAGGTGGGGGCCTCAAGTAGCGGTTTTGGCCTGGAACTCCGCCCTGTGGTCTCCTTCCCGTTCTGGTCTAATTTGCTTTGCTCTGTTGTTAGCAAAAGCCATCCCCCCTCAAGGGGCTTGAGGCACCCCCCACCACAGCCCTGCGAGGGAGGCGGCCCTGCGAGAAAGCCGCCTGCAAAGGTCCCCCGGGGAGGTCCTGTGGCTGCGATGGGCTTCGGCCTGCTTCTCCCCAGCCCCCGCCCAACCCGCATCCCCGAAGGAAGAGAACAAGACAGCCCACCTTACCCACCGACCACTTTTTAAGCGATTAAAGCCGGACGTCTGACTAAGTCCAGCTCTGACTTCCAGCCCCCCAAAGGGGCGCCTGATATTTTGTTCCTACAAAACGCTGGGCTGGAGCTGCAGCGGGGCAGAGAACTGACTTCTGCCCCAAATAGTGTGGCTTCCCCTCCTTCTCCCGCTCGGTCTTCTTCCCCAAAAGCAGGGGTGTCGGGGGGAATTTCACAGCTGGAAACCTGCAAACGTGGCTGCTTGTTTAACTTCAGAAAGCAATATTTGAAAGCATCCAGTTTATGGGAGGCTATTTCATACTCGTCGCACCGCTTTGAGGTAACCCACGTTGTGCAAAGTGCAGAAAAGGAGTGTGAAGTTGTACGCCGAAGGAAGGAAGGAAGGTTAAGAAGGAGAAAAGAAGGCTTAGCTAGAAGTAGTTTTCGTCAACACCTTTCACGATAACTCTTCATCTTGCATTAGCCTGGCAAACCAGCCTTGCTTTCTCCAAGCCCAAATGCTGTTTCTTACCTTTAAGATTTAACGTACCTTTGTTCAATTTCTCACTTCTCAAACCCCACGCTCCCTCCCACTAACGATGCGACCTAGTCGGGCAACGAAGCGTCTGCAAGGCAACCTCCTTGCAGGGGGGGACTCCGCAGATCGACCCTGAGCTACAAAGAGTCTCTTCTTTGGAACCGCTTCTCTCCCTTTGGCGGTCGCATCAACTGCGCCCCATCGCAGCGTTTTCAGCCTTCCCCTTCCTCTCGACCCCTTCACTCTTCCTGCACATCTTTCCAGCAACGATACTTCTGGCACGCCCGTTGCTCGCGTCTGTATTCAGTCCACATTCATTCATTCATTCATTCATTCCTGACCAGCCTCCCCTGGTTTCATCCCCTTCTTCCACACTCTCATGCTTCTTCCGATGTACCCAACGCTCACTTGCATATAGGGGAGGCTGTAGGGTGTGGTCAGCAAAGTCAAGATGGCGGCCACATAAAAAACAGGGAGAGGTTCGATTGCACTCTTGTGGCTGCCATCTTGACTTTCCTGACCCACCCCATGGACACAGAGTGGGCACAACCATGCTCCTCTGCACAAGCATTTTGGCCTCTTTCAACAAACATGCCCACTAGTTTTCCACAGCATTTCCATATCTTACATTTTTTCTTTCTGTTTTCCCATCTTCAGCAAATGCTCTTCCAAGGGACCCCAATTCCTCTGCTTGCATTCATATTTTCTTGAACTATTTACGTGTAACTTTCAATTGTTTACTCCATGTTTCCTGTTAAATACCACCACCTTGGCCTTCAGTTCATTCATCTGCAGAGCCGGGGTCCTGGTTGCATCACACAATCCGCCTAACATTCAGCGCAAATCTCAACCAACCGCATGGCTTCATTTGCATACACATTTACATGCACCCTCAACCAACACACCTCTAAGATCAGCACGAGCAATTCTTATATGTCCATAAATACATTAAACGACCAAGGGAATATCAGATTCTCTTTTTAACTCTCTGCTCAGTGCTACACCATTTACTAAACAGTCCATCTATTCTCCAGCGCTTTACTTCCATCACATCCTGCTCTTACTGCACGCAGCAGCCAACTCCATATTCGTGCAAAACTTTGCATCCTTCACATTCACTTTCTCTTCTGCTTTCTCTAAATTGACGAATGCACAAGGGATGTTTTCTCTGGGGCATCAGTTAGGAAGCACTGTGGGCTATTCCCAGCCAGCGCTGCTGCAGAAGCAAAGGTGAGGGCTGGGCCTTGCCTCGTGTTGCACGCGGGGGCGGTGAGAGAAAGTTATTTAAATCCCACTCACTTTCACGGGGTCAAAGGGAAAAGTTGGTTGAAATGAGCGTTTGGCGCCCCCTCGTGGCTGGCAGAAAAAACACCACCTCCAAGGCGAACCCCATCAGGGGTGGAATAAATGCTCTCCTATCCTATCCAGTATATGCATCCATAAGGCACAGAAGAGCCTAATTCTGAAATCCCCTTTTCCAAACTTCTGGAATAAAGTCATGAGGCTTTGTACCACGCCCCTTAATAGTGAAAATAGAAAATAGCCAGCTCTCTTAAGTCAAGCTCAGCTTCTGTTGACTGCATGACGTGGCAACAATGTGGGGGTTTGCCACTGTTTTCTTCTGGAATGCTTTTTTGACTGCCTATCCTTGTTACTGCTTGGGATCTCCTAGTGGTCTTCCATCCAGTCTAAAAAAAATCAGCTTGCTTAGATGTTTGAGAACTGGTGCTGCAACGTGGCTGGGCATTCCCAAACAATCCTTCCTCTGTTCTGGTTTAAGATACCAGCCTGGAGAGTCTCCCAAAAGTTGCACAGTATTTTGTAACTTTGGGGTTGGTCTTACCAACATTTTTTAAAAAGTAATATGTAATCATGGACCGGCTGCTGAGGTTGAGTTCCAACGCCTGAGGCTGGGCTGGTCTAGGTGGGGAGGAACTGCCTCTGTCTCAGTCTCCGTACCAAGACCAAGCGGCTACAGGTGTTGGGGACGCCTGGATCTGGGGTATCCCATCTTTGAGTTGGATGGGGTTGCACTTCCCCATTCAAGAGTGGTGCGCAATCCGGGGGTCCTCTTGCACTCACAGCTCCTCCCCAAAGAGCAGGTGGCTGCTGTGCCCCTTTGCACAGCTCCATTTGGATCAAGCAGTGCCCCAGATAGTGACTCCCGCCCACGTCACCTCATGGCTTGACTGCTGCCATGTGCTGCACGTGGGGCTGCCCTTGAATACCACTCAGAAGCTTCAACTGCTCCAGAATGCAGCGGGCGCAGGCGGCGGAACCCTTGCAAGATCCTGGAAAAGATGGAGAGTCACGACAGATAGACCTGTTAAGCAATTACCTTCCAAGCCTTAATGGAGAAATGTGTTAATTATTTGATTGTGTGAATGCCACGCTGTGCTAATTTTGGAATTGCCACATAACATTTTTGTAATCAAGCTGTGTTTTAGTAGAAAGAGAGGGAGACTTTCTGCCTCGCTAAAGACTGTGAGAGATGAATCTCGGGGAATTTGGACGGTGTCTTAAGTCTGTGGGACGGCCGTCGAGAGGAGGGCTGAACCGAAACAGAGACAAGGAAGGGGCTGGACACGCAAATGTCCACGTGCTGGACCCCGTTCGGCTTCTCCTAGCAAGTTCTGTAAACCCACCCCTTTCATCCCCGAGACGCAAAATTTGTTGGAGAGGAAGATTCAGCCTGTGCTCCCGGTTCCCCCTCCATTCCCTCCCATGTCCAAAACACCCCCCAAAGCCCTCAAGGGGGTCCCAGAGAAGGCAATTCCTGTCCGTGGGGCAGGAGAGCCTGAGGGCGGCCATCTTGCTTCCTAGACCGCCTTCCCAGGGGTTGATTTCAGCGCCTGACCCCGTGCATACCTCTGTCTGCCTGGGTTCACACGACATGCTAAACCCTACACTTGGGTTCCCAGAGCAGAACCGTGGTGTGTTCATCTGACATGTGGGGACTTTAGGTAATGGCCTGCTTGCTACCACCTGCAGGGGCAAATGTTGGCATCCTGCAACAGGCTGACCCGTGTTACCCAGTTCCAGGTTAGAATAGGGGGTTGTGTGAACGCAGCCTCCAGCTGACCCAAAGGAAGCCCTTGGAGAGCCCGGGCTAATAGCAATTCAGGCCTGTGAGGGTTCTTTGCTTTCCAAGGATTGGACGCGCCACAGCGTGGCAAAGCTGTACACGGTGCTTTATTGCAGCACACGCCGTCCCCGACAGCAGGCTCTTGCTCTCCACCCATCTGGGACTTGCAAGGTGATGTAAATACGTCTTTAATACTCAGTCCTTTAATGCTTAGTTCAAGCAAAAGTCTATAAAGCGTATAAAGTCTATATAAATATATAAAGTCTGTAAAGTGCCATCAATGTTTGCCCTTTTACAAATATTCTTGCACTGGCCGAGGTGAGGTGCTGCCTCGGCGTGGCGGTTCCTCTTCTAGCTGCTGCTGAGCTCCCAGCAAAGCCCCAGGCAGGACCCCCACCACGGCCGGCTGCTCCCCACAGCCGGCGGTCCCGGCTATGGAACGATCGTCCCCTCGCCTGCTCGTCATAAGCCGCCAACCTCCAGACATCGCCTCCGCTTCCCTGTCTGCAGGCCGTTTGCTTGTCGCCTTTCCTCCCAGGCACAGACCTTTCCCCCCCACCTCGGCATTTGCTTCCCCAACCTCAGAGCGTGGGTGGGGGCAGCTGCCTCTGGACGCTGGCACCTCCTTGGAACGCCAGGGCGTGGCTCAATTCTCACCCGCAGCTGGATGCCGGCTTGGGTGCTCGTGAGCAATGTCTGAGTTAGGGACGTGGGGTGAGAAGCGTTTCTGCGCGGCTGCAGCTTGTTTTCCCAGGCACAGACAGCAGCCCCCACTTCACTCCCTCGTAAGGCCCCTGCGAAGGATGGGCACGGATGGGCACGGGCGGCTCATCTGTTCATTTGCTCTCCTTTGAGGACAGCGGCATCCCGTCATCTTCCCTGCCCCTTTTTCGGCTGTCCTCGCTCCCCCCTCCCCCTCCCCCTTTCTCTCCCACCAAGCCACCACCACCACCAGCACTCATTGCAAATAAATCTTTAATCTGACCCTTTACAATACGAAATATAATTTATCCCAAGGCTTATAAAACGCTCCTTTCCAAACCAAACGCAACCCTGAAGCTGCTCTCTTGATAGATTTATTTTATTAACTTTGGTCAGTGACCAGGTGGATGGGCGGGCAGGTAGACAGACAGACAGACGGTGCTCGTGCAAAAATGGTTTACAGGAGAAGTGGACTACAACCCTCCCCGCCATTTAACAATTAAGAAAGTAACAGTACAGTGCCCAGATAATGGTTTTCCGAACTAAGATTAGTGCACGGTTATGCATATAACCATAACGTGTGATATTCTAATGTTCTGTAGGACAGACCTACCTAGCCCAGGGCCCTCCAGATGTGTTGGATTATAATTCCTGAGCTGCCTGGCGATTGTGAGAGTCATAATCCAACACATCTGGAGGATAGCAGGCTACAAAGAGGGACACTAAGGTCTTTTCTTCCTGCTCAACCCAAATGTCCCGGACCCTCTTCGCTGACATTTCACACACACTGGCCCAAAGAAGCCCAGGTTAGGGGTGAGGATTCAGCTACATCGTGCAATTTGGCATCCTGCAGCCACGCTGGACCACAGCTACCAGTCTTTGGCTAAGCTAGCTGAGGCTAATGGGAGTTGAAGTCCTAAACTTCTGGAGGGCCTGTCCTGGATCCCTTTTGGCAGGAATCCGTGTCTGAAGTCACTGGATTGAAAGTACATACTGAGAGTACAGTAAGGAGAGAGGTACAGTCACCTGGTTTCAGAGCCAAAGGTTGTAAGGCCATAATGTCATTTTAAGGCACAATTTCAAGACGGCAGAACGCAGGGCCGTTCCTGCACCCCAGATCCTCCCCTCCCTTTCCTCCCACCAGGGGCAGGGGGTTACAACTCCCATCACCACCGGCCAGCCTGGGGTCGCATTCCACCATATCTGCAGAGGTCACCAGGTTGGCGTGCCCCCTGCAGCCCCCCAAAGGCTGGCACCACAAACCTGGGAAGCATCCCGCTGGCTTCTCGGAAAGGTCCGGGGCTCCCGGACGGTTTTGCCTTCTGCCTGAAGAACTCAGGGTGGGCCGGCCGTGGTCGGTCCCTGCGGAACCGGCCCAACGGCTAGGAGGCCGCAGGGGACGGCAGCTGGCAGCGATAGGCCTTGGCCAGCCGCTTGGCTTCTTTGGCCCCTTCCACCGCTTGGCGGAGGTACTTGGAGGGGTCGGCCCTCACCTGGGCCACCGCCCGAGCCAGGGTCTGTGCGGCCCGAGGGGACAGGCCTCCCAGGAGGTTCCACTGGGGGAGGAAGTAGTTGGGGAGGTCCCTGTGGAGCAGGCTGGCGCACAGGTCGTCCAGGAGGCCCAGCCAGGAGTGGGCCGCATTCTCCTCCTGGGCCAGGTA
This sequence comes from Liasis olivaceus, assembly GCA_030867105.1. NCBI lineage: Eukaryota > Metazoa > Chordata > Lepidosauria > Squamata > Pythonidae > Liasis > Liasis olivaceus. Next base: position 115,100,315 of record CM061351.1, on the reverse strand, counting down.
GCTGCTGGGCAGTCGCTCGCAGGACCACAAGCTCAGGGCGAAGAGGTGGTACGGCCCCAGGCCCTGGAGGCCTCCCCAGGGGAGGGCGGCTATGGCGGCGCGCAGGGACCGCAGCAGCGGGAGAGGAAGGATCCTCCTCAAGTGCAGCTCACTAGCCGAGAAGGCCAGCTGCCAGTCGGAGCCGGAAGCCGAAGGGAGGAGGTAGAAGCTGCCGGTAATGTCTTCGTCCCTCAGCTTGCCGTCCCAGAAGTGGGCCTGGCTCAGCCACGGCTGGGCCACCTCGGGCCAGCCCCTAAGGGCCACCACGGGGATGATGTCGTAGAGGACGCGGCAGGGTCCCACGCAGATGACCACGGAGGTGATGCGGCCCCGGAGCTCGACCCGAAGATCCTTGGTGGCCGAGGAAAAGGCGCGGAAAAACCACTCGGAGACCAGCTCTGCAGAGAGGAAAGTCTGGTCCCCGGAGCTGCACTCGGACCAGCGTTGCAGCGTCGTGGCGTCAAAGGGCCCCAGGCTGATCTGAGCATGGCCGGGGGCGCTGTGCTTCATGTCCAGAGTGACGGGCACCCCAGCCGCATTCAGAACCGGCACCAGGAGCGTGAAACTGGTATCGTAGTCGCCGCCGGGAGAAAGAGGGCACAGGGAGGGCAAGTCCACGTGGACTGTGCCCTGCTGGGTTCCGCCGGAGAGGAGGAGGTAGCAGTTGACCGGGGGCAGTTTCCCATCGGATCGTTGGACCTCACCTGGGTGGGAACAAGGCAGGGGGTGGAAAAAGAACCACGGCCACGCAGAGGACCCTTTTGGCGGGGTGATCCACGTCAAAGGGAGAAGCCAAACAGAACAAAGACGGGGGTGAACAGATCTCTCACGGATCGGTGGCTTTATTACATATATTTTGGCTTCTAATTGGACCAGGAACGTAGGTCCTGATCCAATGAGCTAAGGGGGCTGACCTCTGGCCGCCCCAACGTGATGCTCTCCAGAGGTTCCTAGCCACCCGCTGGCTAGCGATTCCAGTCTCGGGCACCAACACATCTGGACAGCCCCATGTTGGGACGAGCTGACTTGACTCATTCTGAGGAACTGAAATTATTCCCCCACCCAAACTGCTACCGGCAAGAGGGAAACGACAAGGCTAGATTGTATCGGCATAGGATCGACAGTGCTTCTGCAGTGAAAACCTGCAAAGGGAAAGATCGCGCCCGACCTTCATGAATGAATGGAACACTGCCACCGGGAAATGCAGGGGAAGGGATCCCCCCCGTTGGCGTGGAAGGGATTAGATGCCCCCCCCCCCAGTGGGGATTTGACCAGGGTGTGAATGAATGAGAGCTTGGTTCGTTTTAATGGCTAAAGGGTGCCTCCCTGGTGCCACCCTATCCATGGACCTCTGGGAGGGGAGCAAACGGGGCCGCCCTGAACTGATCCAACCTCTCTGCACTTTGATTAGAGTTGCACACAGGGGAATTTGGGGCGCTGCAGCTTCCCTGGTCCCTGCGGGCCCATTCTTTCACCCCAACAACCCCAAAGGGCCTAGAATTCACTCTTTCCCACAGGTGGGCAGAACTGCTTGGCATCGGCCCCTCCTGCCCACGGCCATCGGCAAGGACCGGGGCCGGGTCATGTCGCAGACGGTGGCTGGCTCATCTTCCAGGGCACCTTTTGCACACTGTACCCAAGGCACCGTCAGCGCTGGCAATGACTGTTCGCAACCCTTCCGTCTTTTTCTTTCTTCCCATATCTATTGCTGGAGAGGCCCATTTCCTGGCATTATTTATTATCTGAGCCTGGGGGAGGTGGACCAGGCCTTTTTCCCCTCCCCCAGAGGTCTGTGCAGCCCCCTCCTGGGTGGCATTTCAAAAAAGAGCCCCCACAGCCCGATTCCACCAAGTTTTTAAGCTAGGCGGACGGCCTGCGCTGCCCATCTCGGGGAGGTGCTCGCAGGGCGTACATCACTTTATGTTTTTACTCTGTCGTAGCCTGGCCGGAGTCTGTGGACTGGGGCGGGCTAGAAGGCGGTACGTCAATGACCAAAGCCAGGAGGGCGGAGGGGTGGCCGAGCATGTTCCCTCTGGACGGCCCCAACTCACCCAGCAGCGAAAAGACCAGATCTTTGGCTTGAAAAAGCTCAGGGGCATCGCAGACCCCAGGGGCCCTGGCGTCGTATTCCTGGATGAGTTGGTTGAGCTCCTCGATCTGCACCCCGGAGCGGAAATCCAGGTCCGTGAGGGGCTTGGCTGGGGCTGGCTTGGGGGGGGCGTCCTCGGGAGGAGATGCCATTCCCCGGTTCAGTCTTTCAACGCAGCGTCCTTGCAGAAGCAACAGTTAGTCACGGGGAGAATAACCGGGGGCGGGGGCTTCCACATGCAATACCACCCCCGGACTAGACCCGGAAGCTAAGCAGGGTCTGGCCTGGTCCTTGGATGGGAGACCACAAGGAGACCCCGGGTGGTGGGCTTCACGGGGAGGCTGAGAAGGCCGAGAAAGGACGGGGACGCGCCCAGAGCTGGAGCCATGGAGCTGGAGTCCGGGCATCCGGGTCGGAGCAGGTGCAACGCGGCAGCCGCGCCCCGCCCGCCTCTCGGGGCCCTGCCGCCGCCGCCGCCGCCGCCGCCGCGCCTGCTGCCCTGCTCCCCGCCGCCCTCAAAGGGCAGGAGCGAAGCGAGCCCGCGACCCCGTCCCCGCGACCCCCGAGCACCCCTCTCACCTGCGCCTACCTGGCCGAGCCGAAGCCGCACCCACCGAGGGCGGCTGCCGCCAGGAACTCTGGGAGATGTAGTTCTACCAAACCCATCCCCGCCGGCTCCCAAAGCATGCCGGGAGCGGCAGCCTGGCCCCCTCTTCGCTTTTGGGAAAAGCCCCCGAGGCGGTTGGGGGGGGGGGGCGAGAGCCGCGCACTGCGGCTGGAGAGGCCGAGCCGGGCGGCGGGCGCGGGGTCCCCCCGCCAGCGTCTCCGCTGGGCGCCCTGGCGATGCTTCCCCGCCGGAACGGGCTCTTGCGGCCCCCTCCCGCGGCAGCTGCAATGTAACCGGCCCTCCCCGCGCCTTCGCAACGCCTCCCGGGGGTTGCCGATTTAGGGGAATGAAGGACTCGTTTTCAAAGCCAGCCGCGCTGCCCGTTCTCCGTCCGCTCGCAGGCGGCGCGACTCGTGGGCCGTCTGAACGCGCGCGTTTGTTCGCCGCGCGGTTAACTCTCAGCGGACGGCCGATTTCGTGGCTCAGTCGACTCGCCCAGCGAGTTGGACTCCTACCCCCATACTCCTCAGTCAGGAGCTGGGAGATGGTGGGGGGCTAAGTTCAACTCACTGCCAGGGGCCTTCGAAGTCCGGGGATGCCAAGTCCGGGGAGGCGGAAGAGCGGCGAAGGGATGCCGGGGGAGCTGGTGTCTGAGCCCCGAAGGGCTGGTCCTTATCCAGGGTGAGGGGCGCGGGAGGAGGAACGCCCCCCCAGACTAAGGGGCTGGGGCGCGACTGGGAGGTGGCTGTACCGTGTTTCTTACACGTGTCTTCCTTGCGGAGAAGATCTCAACTGCCAGCGCTAAAGACCAAGGGCCGTTCTCCTGGGGCTTTCAAGAAGCCTTGTCTGCAGTGGCTTTACCTGCTCTGCGAACTTAGCCACTGCAAACCACCATTCAGGGTTTAGTATGTTGCATGAATCGAGTGGCTTATGCCACAGACCCCAGCTAAGCAACCCACGGTTTGGATGATGTGCCCCTCAGATGCCCTGAGTTATCTGGGTTATCCAAACAGTGAAAGCATAAAAATGTAAATTATGAGACTAGAAGGAAGCGGAATGCAAAAAATTACGTTCAGGCTTAAAGACCGATAAAATCATTAGCAGCATCATTAAAACTGCTGTGCTGATGACAAGGAAAACATTCTGTCTTCGCCAAGAAGCTAATTGACAGGTAATTGACACCTGTCTAAGGAGAGAGCGCGTTGCTCCTCTTCTGCATAATGGTCCTTAACTTTCTGATGAATTGCAATCAGCAATCCTACAGCCCCTCCAGACTGGAATGAAAATGTGCATGTAGGGGGTTTCCGAGAGCTCGCTCAGCCTCCCCCTCCAAACTGCACGGGATGCGACCTTTCCGTCCTTGATCGCTTTGCTGGAGGTGGGAGTTGAGCTCCGCTTTGGAAGAGGAGCCCCCCCCCCGCAAGAAAATCAGGCAGTCAGGCTGGGTGCCCGCAGCCTAGATGGGGAAGGCGCAGGAGAAAAGCGCCTGGGAGAAATTGACTTTCTCGGTTTTCTTTCTCACAAGTCGGAGCAAAGATTGCCCTCCGCCCAGGATTCTTGGTCAAGGCACCCAGAAAAAAAAAGAGAGCCATGAGCAGATGGGGAGAGAGCTTGCTCTGGTTCGGGTCCACCATGAAGGGGGTTAGCCGTGGGTATAGCTGCAAAATTGGAAAAGCCGCTAGGTGGCAGCAACGGGTTGGGTTTTCTGTCTCTCCGTGCTGCCCCCTGGTGGTCATGCAGCGTTATGCAGCCCAGCTCCAGTAGCCCTGCCAGAGGGCCCCTGAGTCAAGTTCTCCCTGGGGTGAGGAGCCCACCTATAGAACATGGGCCATGAGTGGGTTTGCCCCCAATTCCACCACTGCCCTGAATGTGAGCCACGGGCAGCCTCACTGCACCTGCCCAGAGATTGGTTAAAGCCATTCATTTTGGGGGCAATGGCTCTTCTCTATCTGAATCCCCACTGCTTCTGCCGTGGCTGACTTCCTTGCCGTTTACAGAAGTGTTATCACAGCACCTTTCCTCGAAACTCTTGCCTTGAAAAACCAGGGAGGGATTGGGACCTTCTTCCAAACCCCCGGCTGGAGCTCTTGGGGTGATGTTTCTGGCCAAGCACTGCTGGTGCACGTGCGGGCTAGCTGAATGCGCCCAGCGACGAGCACCCCTGAGCCACCCGTTCTTCCCCTGGGGGTCTGTCACTTAACCCGTGCCACCTTTGGGTGGTCACAAAAAAAATCAGGAGGGCAGCTGCCATGGCGTGATTGAAGCTGCGCCTGACTGTATGGGCGCCCTTTGGGGACCGCAGCCTGTGGACACCCCTGGTTTGGTACAGAGGCAGAGAAGCTGCCCTGGCAGAGAAATCGGCACCTGGACTCTGGGGAGGGTGAACGCCCAGTTGAGCAGCACCAAGAGGTATCCTGAGATGGATGGAATTGTCTTTAATGTTCATTCCCCAACCCAAGAGGAGCCCAGTTCAGGCAGCTGGATGTCTGTTCTTCTCTTGTCTCCTCCTCCTCCTCCTCCTCCCACTCCCTGGTTTGCATTCGGAGGGTTTATTTCAGGGGGCGGTAGACCCAGTCGGAGCCTGGTGGGGTTTCGGCCCGTGGCTGCCGCTGCTTTGTGTTGGCTCCCCCTGGTTCAGCTGGCATCGCACCTGTTTGCATGATGCTGCTGACCACGTTATGGAACCGGGGTGGCCCCCCGGTTGCGACCTGCTGCTGTGGCGCCGTGGGTGCCAGTGCCTCCGGTTCCCGTGCCCGGTGGCGCTGTTCGTGGGCTTCGTAATCGGCCTGCTCGTCCTGGCTGACGGCCCGTCGCCGGTGGGCCCTTTCGGGGCTGGGCGACCGACTCCCTGGTGGGGTCTGAGGGTGGACCGGGTAGATGTACACTCTGGCAGGACGACGGGAATGCTGCCCGGCGGGTGGGTAGTCCGCATCCTGGCCGGTGACTATGGAGCGACGCTGGGTCTCCGCCACCAGGGTCCGCGGATACGCTTCCGTGGCTAAACCGACATTCCGGCGCTCGGCATCAGCAGGGACGTTTACAATCGGGTCGGAGGTCCCGCAGGCCACGTCCCGGTAACGGGTGATGGGATAGGCTGAGGGGGCCGAGGAGGTCCGGGCCCGGTGCCGGTTCTCACAGTCACAGCTGTAATAACGGGGTGAGCCGCAGGGTGGATAATCAGCACACGAGCGTCGGTGCGTCTGCTGGTGCTCCCGGCATCGGTAGTGGCCGCCTTCCAAGTTCATGGTGAGCTTGACCGGCTCCAGGGTACACTGGAGACACCGGCGTTGTGGCGATCTGCTTCTGCGGTGTCGCCGGCGGGGGAGATCCTCCTCTGAGTATTGTATCGGTGGCTTTTGGGGGTGCACTTTCTTCACCGGGCGGATGAGAATGGGAGGCTTTTCGGATCCTGAGAAGAGAAAGCGGAGGCATTGCAAAAGAGCAACCTCGGGCACCAGGGGCCGGGCCGGGTGCCGCCATGCCAGCGTCCGAGCAGTATGTCCTTTTTGCAGCCTCCGTGCCGTGGAAGAAGGCCGTGGAGTTTTGCCCTTGAGACTGGGCCTTTGGCCTCTATCGTGGGAATCTTTTCCAAGAGTCTTTGAATTGAGGTGTGACAGTTAAAAGGATCCTTTGGGTTTGCTTTGGAATTTACTTGTCACGTTGCACCCTTGGCCAGCCTGGTTCTTGCTGCAACTCTAAAAGCCACGGCAGGGAATTCTGGGAACTGTGGCCAGGGAGCTGCACTCCCAGAATTCCCTGGGAACGTGGCTTCAGGGTTGCAGCAGGAACCAGGCTGGACAAAGGTCCTGAACAGCAAATCCGCCCTTTAAAATACAGCAATAAAACAGCACCAGCTTCTTAAAAGAATTATTGACAGCTTGAGAAGGGCTCTCAACATTTCGTTGAATGCAGTTTTACCTATCTTGTAAATAGTCAAGCAAACGGATAAAACAGTGCCATAAATGGTGAAAGGCAACAAATTGTAGCACGGTTTAAGGAGAAGATAAAAACAATAATGTAACACTGTGGCACAAATGTGAGTGTGCCGTGTAAATGAATGCCAAAGTTGCGTTCCTAGGGGAATCTGTGTATGTTTATTGGAATATTTTCACCCCCTCATTATCCTAAGAATCTCAGGGCAAGTTATAACCTGCAAAGTACATAAAATGAAACAATATCATGAAATTAAAATAAAACATTGAAAATGGCAATACGCATCAATTATTTATCTGGAAGGGCACGAGCCTGCTTAAATAATTTTAGGGGTCTCAGGAGCGGATGCCAAGTTTTGTGGCATTTGCTACTGATGCGAGCAAGATCAAAGTGTGCAGTTTTCCTTCTAGGTTTCGGCAGGGAACGTGGAGTGCTCTTTTTTAAAAATTTTTAAAACTATCTTAAGTTTATTTTAGGGCTCAGTTCACACTTCGTTCCTGCTCAGAAGTTGCGCTGCTGGTGTTCGGGCCCTGCGATGCAGGTTATGCGTCCTGCTTTGCGTCCCGCTTTTCAACCGCGTGACCGTCAGTATGTCTTGCAAGCTGCAAGCTGAATAACTGTGTTTCCCCAGGCCCTCCGGCCGTTTCCCCCACCCACCCACTGCAGGGAAACAGGCCGGGGGTCTGCCTGGTCTGGAGGGGGAAGCCCCGCCCTCCTGCAGCTGGACCTTCTTGGAATCCCGGGGGGTCAGGCTGGCGGCTGGTCTGGGAGCCAGGGATGGACGAGAACTGGGGAGACGCAGCTTCTGTCTCTCCGCCCAGCCTACCCCACGGGATTCTTGTGGTGGGGGAGGCAGTTCCCTTGAGAAATCTATGGTGCTGAGAAAGGTGGTGGGAAAGAGAAGAGGAAGGGACTCAGTCACAGTGCAAAGGGGCACCGTTGGAAGAACTGAAGGACCAGGTTGGTGTGATGGAATGGAGTTATGAAGGCCAGGCTCAGGGCAAAAATCATTTTCTTTCATCTCCTGAGGAACGTGGGAGATACAAGAGGATGAGGCTGGCACCTCCCTGAGGAATTCACAGTGTTGTGGCTGGCGTTACTTGGGAGCTGGGGTTTCATCTGGGAAGATTCTTGCTAGAGGTTGTAGCTAATAAACATAGCTGGACTGAATTTACATGGTCTCTTGGAGTTCCTTGGGCTAGGCCTGACAGTTGGGGCAGATCGGCCTGGAGAAAATCTCTCTATGTGGGCGCTGACTTGGTGGCACAGGATCCATTCATCATTTTTCCCAGGTGGTTAATTCAAGATTGTAATCTTGGCAGGACCCCAGAGCCACTGCCAAGAGGCGCCAGGGGGGAAAGGCCGAAGCCCTTCCACGCCACCCCCCTCCTGTAAACTCAGTTTCTGCCGTCCCCCCGCTCACCTTTGGCCGTGAGGGCTCTGCACAAGCTCCCCACAAAGCAGCAGATGTAATAGCAGATCTGGGAAGGAGAGAGAGGGAGGACACCCTGTTAGGGCCGGAGGTCGGACGGAGTAGACCCGCAAAGCTCACCACGGAGAGTGGGTCTCTGGAGTTGCCAGCTCCTGGACTGGACTACAACTCCCATCGGATACGACTCCCCAGCCGCCTGAACCTCTATGGCAGACAGAGACTGGAGTCCCATGTTGCTTCCTGGGCAGTGGCCAGACCAACCTGGCAAGGGTGTCCACAGGTTATGCTCAAAAAGTCTGTGGGTGCCGTCTTGACTCTTTTAACCATACCCAGTGGACACCTGTCAGCCTTCCCAGGTAGACCAGACAGGAACCCGACCAGATAGCTAATTCTACCTTATTGTAAGGCTACATTGACAGAATCTTTCAAGTCTGAGAGGACAAATCTCCCGCCGTCTCCTTTACAGCCTGAGAAGTTAGGGAGGGTCCTTTCTGAGTTTCTTCCTCTTTCCGTTATGCAGCTGTGGGCTATGCCCCCTCTTATCTAATTGTTCCCTAGGCAGCATCTCTTCCCCCCCGTCCAAGGTCTTTCCCACATCCCCTGCTGAGAGCCCCCCAAGCTAAGGCCCCCATTGGAGGCTGGGGCCTCACCCATCCCCGGGCCCCCAGAGGCCCCTCACCACAGTGGTCAGCTTGAGGACCAGTTGCACCACCAGGATCAAAGCCAGCAGGACAGCCACGGTTTCGTGCAGCTCCAGGCAGCAGCCCTCGGGGGCTGGGTGGCACAGGAGGCTGGAGTCCCCCATGGGAGAGGCGACTGGGCCAGCAGCTGGCCGGCTGAGCCCGACATCCCCTCTGCCCCCTCTGCTTGTCACAAGGGCAACTGTCCCGGACAGGAGTGGGGCTGGTGCTGAAGAGACCTGGAGGGGCTGGCCCAGGAAGGGGTTTGTGATGCAACTGAGCCCCCCAGGGATTGTGAGGTGGAAGAGACCAGGGGCTGGGTGACTGTGGGGGGGGGGGGCAGCCATCTTTCTCCCTTCCCTCCTGAACCAAAGGTTGCTCCCTCCCTCCTTCCCCTCCCTTGTCCCACTCATGTAACTGGCACACCCATCATGCTGGCCCAGGGGACAGTGGGCACATGGGCATGGGAATCCCTGGCCTGGGCTACTGATCTCATGCCAGGCACTCTTGATATGCACGTTTTTGTCTGCACTACAGACCCACCCACCCTTCCTTCCTTCCTTCCTTCTCCTTCCCTCCCTCCCTCCCTCCCTCCCCCCCCTTCTCTTTGTCCATTTCCCCTCCGTCGGTTTCTTCAGCTTCTCCATAAACAAGATCCTCTTTCTTCCGTCTCCCTTCCTGCCTCGTCAGCTCTTCCTTCTGCCAACAAAGCGCAGAAAGGCTGCTGGCGATGGAGGAGCCGCGGCTGGCCCAGAGTCCCCCTCCCCGCGCGCTCTGCCACCAGATGGCACCAAGAGGCTGCAAGCTGGAAGGAGAAGGAGAATTCACAATAGCCACAGCCCACGTCATCCCTGCGATGACCCTCTGAAACCCCCAAGCCCTTTGACCCAGGAGATCCGATTCCTCCCTCCGGAAGCCGGGGCCACGAGACCTGATAGTCAGGCGGAGCTCCCACCACGCGCTCAGCCGCACACATTCCAGTAGAAGAGGATCTACGCAGCCCAGGGTTGAACTGTGGAGTCCTTGGGGCTCTCTTTCCCATTCCTTTCCAGCCTAGGCCCCCATGGGGTGGCAACCCGGCCTTAGGCCCCATCTCCCTTCACAGGGACTTGAAGTCATCCAGCTACACACGTGGGCTTGGCCTCCCTTCGCTCAGGACCTGCCATTCTGGCCTGGAGGCTGTCATTCATTCATTCATTCAATTAATTTATATGCTGCCCATCTCCCGGGGGGGGGGCTTACAATCTCAGTTGCCTTTCCACCCCCCCCCCCCAGCCTCTCTGAGTATTGGACTGTCGCCCTCCTCCCTCCCAGCCACGGGCTCTGGATGGGGGAACAGCAGTCAACGTCCTCCAGAAGGCTGAAGGTGGTCCTGGGATTCCCCTTGGCTGAGGACGGGATTTGTGGGGGGCAAACGGCTTCCGCACCACACAAGCCCTTTAGTTCTGGATTTTCTTTGCCCGTTCTGAAATGGAGAGCCCAATTAATGCCACCAGGTTATTTTTGCGTTCCATCCTTTCCCATGGCTTGTAGCAATGTGTTCTTTTTAGTTGTGGAACCCTGTTAAGGTCCACCCTGTCCAGGCAAAACGGTGTTGCAGCTTTTCAGGGCTCTTACACTTTAAAGCAGGGTTTCTCAACCTCAGCGACTTTAAGATGTGTGGACTTCATCTCCCAGAATTCCCCAGCCAGCATGGCTGGCTGGGGAATTCTGGGAGTTGAAGTCCACACATCTTAGAGTCGCTGAGGTTGAGAAACCCTGCTTTAAACACTTCCCATTTTACATATAAATCTTCTGTTTTGCAAGGGAAGAACTCATAACAAAGGGCATAATTGACAATTACGTCACTTTTTCCCCCTTTTTTCCCCTCCACCGAGATGGATGAGAATCGGTGGGTTTAAATTCTGGGCAGGGAGTCCGAGGTTGAATGTTTGGAACGATCACCTGCTTACAGACATCCTGCCGCATCAGCGCCCGTCCGTGTGAGCAGGAACCTATGCGTTTCGTTGTTTTGCACGGAGGCTTTTCAAACCAAGATTAGCTCAGGAGGGCTTCGGGGTGAGGCCAAGACAATGTTGTCTCTGAAGACAGCTGCCCTGCATTTCTCACCAGCCAGCCAGGCGAGGGCTGTCAGAACAGGTCCCGCCAGCCCTATTAGCAAGCCGCCCTCGCGCTGGGCCGCATGACAAGGTGTGAAGGCGCAGAGGGAGAGGGTGGAGCATGCCAGGGGACGGGGGTCTTGGCTGGTGGTGTGGGGGGGGCAGGGCAGAAAGGCAGGCAGGGAGGGAGGCAAGACCTGTGCAGGCTGGTGACAGCATCCAAGGGGTGGGAAGCAGCTGGTAATTAGCCTCGCCCGCCTGCATCACACCAGCTTCCAGGCCTGGAGAAGTGAGGAAGTTCAGCATGCAAGGAAGCAATTATCCAGGACATGCAACTCTGGGGAAAAGGGAAAGAGGGCAGCCCCATTGCTTTGAGGGGTGGGGGGGACAATAGATAGGTAGGGGCTCCAGAACAGAAGCTGCTAGCTCGAGGATCCAACCCTGCCCCACTCCGGACCTCTTTGCAAGGCAAAGGCTGACTCCCCCTTCCTTGGCGCAGTTTCCGAAAGAGGAAGACCTTATCCAGCAGAAGACAACAAACAACTCAAAACAACCCCCCAACCCACAAATGTTCCAGTGTGATCTAGGGCAGGGGCACCAATTTTCATCTTGGATCCAGGAAGAGGCCAACCCAGGGATCCCCGTTTAGCCACCTTGTCCCCAGTGCTGTTTCCAAGGCAATCGCTGGGGCCCAGAATTGGTTTGCCCCCCCACAAAATGCCTCTCCAGTTGAGCAAATTCATGGAAGGCATGGAAAGGGGGGGTCCAAAGAGATGGGGAGGTGTAAAACAGAGAGGGAAGGAGTCTGGAACCCTGGAGGTTGAGAAAAGGCACCAGATAGGTCAAGAGCAGTTGATCTGAGAGTTTTAAAGGGGGGGGGGGTAAATAGCATAGGAAATAAGATTGCAAATTAACGCTTTGGCTTATAAATTGCAAATCCCCGGGGCTCAGCCCTGCTGCTTGGTAAAACACCATGGACACACTGTGTGTGCGTGCGTGCGCACGTGTGTGCCTTCCATATGAATTCTGGAAATCTGGGAACTCCTTCTATAGAGTCAGGCCAGCCCAATCTCAGAAGGTTGGAAGGGTTCTGGCCCAATTTCTCCTCAGGCAAAGTGCTTGAGCTCCATAGGTTTGGTGGGGTGTCAACCCTACAAGGTAGGCCAGGTCAGGAAAGAGACTCCCCTAGGACTATGGGAACCTGCTTTATTGTTGCAAGGTATAATAACAGAACCTTGAAAGTCTGCTCTCCCTCCCTCTTCTCATACTCAAGAGAATCAAGGCAAAGCAATCTTGAGTTTCTTCCTCACTGTCTCTTCCATTCTGGAACTAAGTTGCTGCTGAATACCTTCTTCAAGGCCATCTCTGTACCCCGCACAGGATGCGACTGCTCATCTAGATCATCTTCCCCCCACTTCAGAACTTGGTTTATGACTGGGATGGTCTAGGGCTTGCTGACAGATGACTGATACCAGGGACTAGTCACTTGGCTGAAGCCCCAGAAGGGAGGGAGGGGCTGGGGAGGTACCTGAGCTTAAGTCCCTCCTTGGCCATTTGTTCCAGAAGCTGACCCTGAGGATTCAGCTCAACCCCACGAACGCTGCCACACAGCACCCCTTGCGGCTCAATCCCGTCTCCCACATGGTGAAACTGCTGGGTGAGATCCAGTGCCCTCCTCTGCTCCATTTTTCCCATCTACAGTACTATCTGGGACCCAATAACATTTGGAGTGGCCGTGTTCCCAGAAGGCATTGAATTCTGGGAGCTGAAGTCCATCCATCTTCAAGTTGCCAAGGTTGAAAAACACTGATCTAGGACTAATCCACTACAGGTAGTCCTCACTTAACAACCATTCATTTAGTGACTGTTCAAAGTTACAACAGTGCTGAACAAAGGGACTTACAACCGGACCTTGCACTTACAACCGTCGCAGCACCCCTATGGTCACATGATCACAATCCGGGCACTTGGCGACCAGCTCACACTTATGACGGTTGCAGCATTCCGGAGTCATATGATCACCATTTGCGACCTTCCCAGCCAGCTTCCAGCAAGCAAAATCAGTGGGGAAACACATGATTTGCTTAACAACCTTGTGATTCACTTAATGGCTGTGGGTGATTCACTTAATGACTGCTGCAAAACATGTCATAAAATCAGGCGCAACTCGTTTAACAATCGCCCCGCTTGACAACAAATTTTCCAGTCCCTATTGTGGTCGTTAAGCGAAGACTCCCTGCACTACAGTGTCTGCTCCTGAAAAAGCCAGGGAGATGCGTGATAGACTCAGCCTTTACTTATGGCTCAGCTGCAGCACGTTTTATCCGAAACCACAAATCTTCCAAGGACAGCACTGAAGAAATTGGGCGATGCTTGCAGTCTGCGCCATGGTTCTCCATCATGCAATGGCTGCAGTTGCTTTCCCCAGCCCCACCCCGACTGGGGAACCCCTACCAATGGGTAGGCGAGAAGGCGCACTTTCTGGTGGCCCTTCAGCGTGGCGACAAGCTGCCTCTTTAGAAAGCATTCCACGTGGGTGTGATCTTGAGGTTTCCTGTTAGGGACTATCACCCTGCTTCTCGTGTTGCCTCGCATCAGCTTATGCACCCCAAATAAGGCAGAAGCACTCCAAAGTTTTATAGCAATAATTACGCCAGGACATCCTTCCCAATTCCCAGCAACTGATGAGTTTTTTTCTGCTCTGGTCTTGCAAAACTTTTTCACCGAGGCGACATTCCGTAGGTGAAGGTGCTTTTCCTAAATCATCTGGGGAGGAATAAAAAAATCGTGATTGATTAGGTGCCATCAAGTTGGGGTCATCTCTTAGCAACCACATAGATCAATCTTCCGCAGGATTAAACAAAAAATCCACAGGCCTCTTTAAGTGGACAGATCTGAATGACTCCATTTGCCAGTTTTTGGCAAGTGGTCAAGAGGGAGCCTCCAAGATTGGTGGCAGTCTATCTCTGAGAACCAACCGGGGGGAGAGGGTTTAAGGCCAGAAACACCTGGATTATGGGATTCATCTGAAGGCAAAGCAGGCCTCTGGTCTGATCCATTTTGGAGCACTTCCGGGTTCTTCTCTGTTTGCAAGAGAGCCAACTGGAATGCGTGGCCATCATGAATTAAATTATTAATAATGATGATGATGACGATGTTCCTTCCCCAGAAAATGTCAAGGCAAGCCTGGCTGTTCCCTCCACCCCCAAAGCAACTCCACTGGCAACGTGTGCCAAGAACAGCTCCATCGAAAGGCTCCCCTCCCTCGCCAGTCGCCGGAAAAGGCCCTTTCTCGCAGACGCTCATCACAAAATGGGCAAGCAGGGATCTGAGAGAGGCACCTTTGGGATTTGGACACGGGCAGCTACGTCTCCCTGCAGTTTAGCCTCCTTTCTCTGGTCTCCGTTGTGGGGCTTATTTGCCCCCCCACCCCATGAAAGGGGTGGTTTCCTAGTCATTTCCCATCAGTTTGAAACCTGGCCTCAAATCCTGATCCAAAATCTTCTGTTTTCTAACTTACCAGCACTCGGGCTCCTGCAGGAGCAACAAATATGCATTGGGGGGGGCGATGTGACCCCGACACATCCTTGGTCTCGCTGGGGCGAAGCCGCACCGGCCCTCTTGCAAGGGAGGCGCCCGGGCTGTCGGTGGCTCTGCCAGGACCCGGTGGCTGGCAGGGCATCTTCTCAGGCCACACCCCCTGCCCCACGTTCAAGTTTCCTAGGCGGTGGGTTCCCTCAACAGGCCACGGAAGGAGCTGCTGCAGGCCCCCACTGTGAAGCCGGCGCGGCAGACCAAGCAGGAGGCCATCCCAAGAAAGCGCACTTCGGCCTGCAGCAGAGAGAGGAGACCTGATCTGCTTTTTTTGTGGTTCACATCCCAAAACGCTGCTGCTTTCCAAAGGTTTCCGTGCAAACCTGCGGGAGGCTGTTCGGTCCAGGGATCCCTCTCTGATCCTTGGGTTCCTGCAAAGACCTGCCATCTTACGCAAATTGTGATTCCGTCCAAGCTTGGGCACAACCCCGTAGGTACTGTGAGGGTGCCCGGCATCACAGCTGGTGGGTTGTGTGGCCCACAATTCTCACCCAGGTGTTTTGCTTGGGAGAATTAGAACTGAGAGAGTTGGTGACCAAGGATTATGGGAGCTGAAACCTATTGTGGTCGGAAGGCACCGATCCGAGAGGCGAGTGAAGAGAAGGCTGCTGAGGGCATCTGCGCTGCACGCTTAACCCTTTGGTTGTGGGGGCGGTGGCTTGACGCTCTTTACAGGGTCTCCATCACCATCTTCCAGCGTTCAGAGGACCGTCACATAAAAATGCAGATTGGTCGAGGACTTCGAACAACAGGTTCCAAGGAGACGCCGCCTCTGGCCAGGACTTCCAGTCTTCAGCTGCCCAACATCTCGGCCTGCTTGGCTCATGTTCCAAAACTTCATGTCTGCTTTAGCTTTGCTGGTTGGGCGAATCCAACTATTCCAGGGTTTAAGCCATGGTTGATGGCTTAGCGTTGCATGTGGACAATTGTGGCTGATTTAACAAACCACCATTAAGCTTATTATGGTGCAGTCTGAGATACATACCCAACCTTCACCTTGGAGGCAGAGGAATTTCCCTTGTTCCAGCAGAATGGATGGGCGCCAACCCGGACACCTGGGTGCAACCATCCTCAACCCCGGGGCCTCCAGACCAATTCCCAGAATTCTCCGCGCTGTCCTGGAGTCTGGAAGCTAAAGGCCCCCATGTTGGGGGCTCCAGGTCAGGGGAGGCACCTATGTCAGTATTTCCTACCGGAGGAGGGTGGCATCTGTGCAGGCAGCTTCCCCGACCTCTTCCCAGAAGGAGCTGGGCCTGGTTACCGAATTAAAGCCCAGTGCCCAACAGCTGCGCCCCCCCCCCCCCCCCCGTTGGCACTCTGGGCAGCAGCGCCGGCCGGGCAGCAGCGGTCCTGACTGGCGCGGGTGCGAACGGCGGCTCAGGCGAGGAAAGGCGCGAGGGCGCCCCCGCCAGCCCCACCTCGCCCGGCCCCACTTTCTGGCCGTCGGCCTTCCGCGCGCCAGAGACAGTCACCCCCTCCCCGGGTCACCAGCGCAGGGAAGGGGCGCGGGGGTCCGGGCGGCCACGCCCGTGTCCCCCTGGCCCTTTGGGAGCGGGACCCTCCCCAGCCGTTTCGGCGGCCCCGGGAGGGGCTGCTCGGCCTTGCGGGTCTGGGGCCGCCCTGCAGCCCGTCCTGCCGCCTGGGGGGCCGGGCTGCGCGGCCCCTCCGCCTTTCGCGGCCCGAGGCCCCGCGCCGTCCGCCCCTCGAGAGGCGGCCCCTCCCGCGCCCCTCCGGCCCTTCCCGGCCGGGCTCCTCGCCTGTGCCGCCCCTCCCCCGCGGGTCCGGGCCCACCCGCCTCCCGCCGCCGCGCGGCTCCCGCCCCCCGCCCTGACGCGGGCGCTGATGCGGGGTGGTGGGCGAGGCAGGCGGCGGCGGCGGCGGCGGCGAGCGAGCGAGCGAGCGAGCGGGCAGCAGCGGCGGCGGCACGGCGGGCAGGGAGGGGCGGAGGGCGGCGGGCGGCAGGCAGGGAGCGAGCGCGCGGCGGCGGCGGCGGCGGCGGCGGCGCTCGGTCCAGCCTCCGCCTGCTCCTGCCGGCGCTCGGCCTCCGCGGCGGCCCCGCTTCCCGCAATCCCCCTCCCCCATGGCCTTCGGCTGAGAGCCTCCCCCCGCTCCCGCTCCCGCTCCCGCTCCCTCCCCCCAGGATGCGGGCAGCGCGCGTCGAGGGCGGCGGAGGCGGAGAGCCCCGCGCGGCTGCACCCCGAGACCCGGCCAGCGAGCGCGGAGCCCAGAGGCGGCGGCGGCGGCGGCGCGGCGGCTGCCGCTTCTCTTCCCGCGGCGGCTGCTAAGGCCGGTAAGGACCGGGCGGGCAAGCGGGGCGGGCGGGCGAGGGCGGGGGGGCCCGTCTCCCCAGCGCCGGCATCGCTGCTGCCGCCGCTCCATTTTCCCTGCGCTCCGCTCTCGCCCGCGGACTGCCCCCTCCCTCTCCTCCCCCTCCCCGCAAGCCCGCATCTCCCTCTCCTCTCGCAGGCTCGGCTCCCTCTTGTGCCCCCCAGCTCCGAAATTCCCATTGGCGCGGAGCCATTCGGGGACCAAGGCCCCAGGTGCTCTTTTCCACGCGCTCGCCTCCCCCCCCGGGCTGCTCCCACAGTCCCTCCCCCACACCCTTCGAAGGAAAATCTCCCCCCCCCGGTAGATTCTCCTGCTGGCAGGTGGCTTCTGATGCCTCCCCTTCGCTCCGCAATGGAGGCTCCCCCTCCCTCCCTCCTCGGATGCCCCCCTTTCCCGCTCACCCCAGCTGCCGCCTTCTCCATCCATTTTGGTGCACCCCCGGACACCTGGGCACTGCCCGGCTGGACGCCTCCCTCGCTCCCCTCCCATCTTTGGGCCCGCCCGCTGCACCCCCCCCAGCCCCTCCTAGACCTGGGGCCTTTTCCAAGCCGGCCGGTAGGACTGGCTTTGTCCCCCAGTTTGGCTCCCTGGAGGCTGAACGTGGCTTTGGGGGGGGGGTGAGGTGCTGACACATACAACACTGCCTGGCAAGCGAGCCACCCCCACCGGTGGAGAGGAGAGGTGGGTTGTGGGGCACAGAGAAGGAGTCTGGGGGGTCGGAGGAGAATAGAGGTTCTGGGGGGGACACCGGATCGCGGTGGGGGGAGGGAAGAGCAGCTGTGATCAGAGAGACAGCCCAGCCGAAGGAGGAAAGGGAGGGGGCAAAGCCGGCCCTGGAAGGAAGGGAGGGAGGGAGGGAGGGTCTCCCCTGGGCCAAGTGGCAGCAGCAGCAGCAAGACCGGGGTGCATCTGTTGGGGGCTGCTGGAGCCCAGAGAGAGCAGGCAGGAGCATCACCCGGGGCTTGGGGAGGCACTGCCAGGGGGGCTCTGGAAGTACCCCTGCCCCTCTCCAGATGGGGGTTTGCTGTTCCAGGAAGGATAGAGGGTTCTGGGATGGATGCAGGTGGGGGGAGAGGGGTCCCTTGAAAAGGAGGCAGAGAAAGAATCCGCCTTCTGGCCTCTGGCAGTGGGGGAGCCCTGGTCCCCGGGCTGTGAGCCTCCTCCTGACCCTGCTCAAGGACCACCCTTAAGGAAGGGCTTTGGGGTGCAAAATGCAAGATTCCCTCCAGAGCAGGCAGAAAGCCCTCTTCTCCCCCTTAAGGTTTTTCTAGCTTTGGGGGAGGAAGGCAGAGAAGTGGGTAGAAGACCGAACGGGGTGTGGAGAAACGTGCAGAGGGGGAATCCCCCCAGGTCCTTGTCTAGAAACTAAACTGAGCAAAGGAAGAACTTCTTTGTCCAGCCACAGCAAACCTATGATACTCAATGCGGCAAGGCACGGCGATGGCCACCAGTTTGCAGCTTGAGAGGGCCTGGAGGTTCTGGGAAACTGTGGCCCTGGGTTCAGGCCATATGCTCAGACCATAAATATAAATAAATAATAGGATTCAGAAGTGCTTCTAGGGACCTTACCTGGAAGGGGGCTCTCCCTGAATGGAATGGGCAGAGAGGGGCCCTAGAGATCAGGCCCTCTTTCTGCCTTGGGGGCTTCAGTGCCTTTGCCTTCCCTTATCTCCCCCCTCCCCAAGCCCCCAAGGGAGTCTGTAATGTAGCACAAGTCCCAAAATCAGACTTACAAAAAATCTGGTTCGTTTGAACCCTGGTAGTTGTTTTTTGATAGGGTGAGTGCAGTGCGTGAGCTCCCGTTTGACTCACTATGGTGAACCCAGAATAGAAATTTAATAGACTGAAAAAAGTAAAACGCACCCATAAATAAATACGGTTCATTGTATGGTGTGAACCCTGAAAGTGGGGCTGATCAAGGAAGCAGGCTAGGCGTGTTGGGTGAACGCTGGGCTGGACGTGCGCTCCGGACTTCTGGGTTCCAACCGTGCGCACTCTCGCTCAAGCTTGCTTTGGGACCCTCCCAACTTGATGCCACCCCAGCCAGGCAATCCTTGGCCCAGGGAATCTGGGAACTGTGGCCCTGGCCATCTGGAAGCAGCTGATCTAATTTTCTCACATGGGGGAAGGGGAACATGTGGGTCGCTCAGACCCATCAGTCTGAGTGGATGTTGTTGTCACTGGGTGGGTAAGCTTCAGCTCCTCCCCCGCTGGTCAGGGGCTCCCCCAGCCCAACCAAGTGCAGGAACAAAGTGGGGAGAGGGTTATGCATACCCTGAGTTGCCCTCTGGGGCAACCGCCCCCACCCCCCGCCCACAAACTCAGAGGCAGGCCTCACAGCAGAGCAGGGGGAAGGAGAAATAACAGGGACCCAGCCTTATTCAACCTTTTGCTGGCGAAGCTGGTAGGGGCTTATGGGATCTGTAGTCCTCTAGGCCTGGAGGGGGCCTGCCTGCTTTCCATTTAAGAAAAATCAGACTGCAAAGGATGTTGGAGGCTGTAAAGGGGGGCCTCTTGTCCAGAAGCTGTGAACCCCAGATTCCAAGCACTTCGGTGGGGAGGGTCTTCGTCCCCCTCGGCCTGGGTCTTGGAGGCCTCCTTACCGGCTGGAATTTGGGAGGCTGGAAGGCGGCTTTGGGAGAGGACCAAGGTAGAAGGTCTGATGCAGAGTGTCTTTTGACAAAAGGAGACCTTAGTGCATTGTGGCTTCAGGCAGTGAGTGAGCCCTGCCGGTTCGGAGGATTAGGGATTCCGGGGAGAGTGGACGGCACCCCCGTGGCCCTGCTTCTGGCTGGCCCCGTTGGACTGAGGAGCCGTGTGGGAAGGGCCGGCGTCCCCCTCCCCAAAGCCTGGCCCTTTACTCACTGCGTGCTGTTACTAAGAAAGGTGCCACTGGAACCAGGCAGCCGGGAGGCAGAGAGAGGAGAAAGGCGGGGCGGAAGGCAGCCTTGCCTACCCCCCCGCGCTCCCCCGATCTGCTGGGGCTCCCAGGACGGGGGCAAGGGATGCTGGCACATCCGGAGGGGAAATGGGTTGATGGCAGCGGGGGCTGTGCCCGGGAAGGGAAGGGGCTGAGCCCCAGTTTTGGGCGATGAGAGATTCCTGCAGCGAACGGAGCGCGAACCCGGAGCCCCCTGGCCTTTCTGCTCCTTCCCAAAGCCGGGGGCTGAGCAGGACCCTCCGCCCCCCCGGCAAGCCTTCTGGGGAATCGCGAGGAGGCTTGGGGACCCCCAGAACCGCAAACGGGTCTGGGGGGATCGCCCCAGCCTCCGAGGCAGGCAGAGCACGGCAAGGGGGGGCGACTTTGTCGGGTGGCCCCCGAGATGTGCGGGCGAGAGTGCCGTGGCAGCAAGCTCGGCCTTTCCAGGCAGGGAGGGGGGATTCAGGGGTCCCCCAAGCCCCCCTCCTGGCCCATCCTCCCCAGCGCCGGCCTCTGCACCTGCCTTCCCGCCCCGCGACGGGGAGGGAGCTGCGTAGTAGCACCTGGGGGGCCGGGGAGCCTGCTCTGCGCGGGCGGGCGAGTGCGGCGCCGGCAGATGGGTCTCGGGCTGGATCCTGGCCTCCTTCCAAGGGGGGGGCTCCGCGTGCCCCTCGGCGGCTGGGCCACGCCAGCCCCGCGTCTCTCGACAGCCCTTCCTTTGACGTCCCTCCGTACGTCGGTACGTGTGTGTGTGTGTGTGCGCGCGTGTGTGTGGCGCGTGTTCACGCGCCCGCCCGACGTGTGTGTCCCTGCAGTGTGCTTCTGTGTGGCTGCCGGGAGCCGGAAGGCGCGGGGAGAGGCCCGCTTCCCCCGATCGGCAGCCGGTGTCCGCCCCGGAGGGGGAAACCCGTAACCGTCCCAATCGGGGAGCTTAATTCGCCGGGAGAAGGGGCTCCTGGCCGCGGCCGGGGGAGGGAGGGAGCCGACCGCCCCCCCCCCCGCTGCATTTTGGCAGATGGGCAGGCATCGTTGGCGCTCTCGCTTCTTGCTTACCTCAACGCCTTCCTTTCGGTCTCTCGAGTTGCACGTATTTGTCTAAAGTAATGGTCGGAGCAGGACCAGCCAGCGTTTCCTCCCTCCCACCTTAAACCCTCTCCCAGCCTTTCCCAGCCTTCTGCTGCTGTCTCTCGGTGTCTTGGATCCCCACACCCATCATCCCCAACTGGCCGGCCGGGGGGCGGGGGTCAGGCAAAGAGGCAGGCAGTTCGGTCCAGCCCATCTGGAGGGCACCGGGTTGGAGAAGGCAGATCCAGTCCCAACCCAGGCCCAGCTTCCCCCAACCTGGCACCCTCCTGGTGGTCTGGCCTTCACCTGCCAGACACGCTGAAAGCCTGAGGCGATTCCTTCCCATTCCAGGTTTCCCTGCAGGGAGGGGGGGGAACCCTTTGGCCCTCACTCTGGGTTCCCCCCCACCAGCTCCAAGGCAGGCGCCTTTGCACCTGTTGCCTCCTCCTCCTCCTCCTCCTCCTCCTCCTCCTCCTCCTCCAGGTGGCACCAGATCTTCTCTAGGCCACGTTCTCCCCCAGCCCTGGAACTGTCCCTCCTCCTCCCCCTCCTTGTCTCCCAGTGTACCCACAAGGGGAGGCTTCTTCCCTGTTGTGGGTGGGGGACCTTGTTCCCTGGCCAGCTTCCTCCCACCCATTTCCCCAGCAGGCAGACGAAGATCAGGTGGAGGATGCAGGATCTGGGCCTCCTCTTGCCCGGCCGGCCGGCCGCTCTGGCCCTCTGCCCGCTTCAGAGCTGGTGGCTCCCTTGGTCTGGCTGGCCTCCAGCAAAGCTTTTTCTATTGAGGATTCTGCTTCCGGCTCTGGGCCCCCTCCTCCCTC
Source organism: Liasis olivaceus (assembly GCA_030867105.1). Classification (NCBI taxonomy): domain Eukaryota; kingdom Metazoa; phylum Chordata; class Lepidosauria; order Squamata; family Pythonidae; genus Liasis; species Liasis olivaceus. The sequence goes on along the minus strand of CM061351.1, from coordinate 115,078,708 downwards.
TCTGCCAGCTGCATGGAGAGGCAGCCAGGCGCCTGGAAATCCCCCTCCCCGGAAGGCCACGAGCCACAGGCCCAGGAGGAAGCCCTGCCCCAGCCCTGCCCCTGGACCTCCTGCCCCGGGCACAGCCTCCGCTCTCCCTCCCTCCTAATCAAAGGGACAAACAGGTCTTGCCTGGTTCACTCAGCACACTTTACCAGGTCAGGCACTAACGTGAAGACTGACCATGGCTGGTCATTTTGTGGATTAACTTCTTGTGTGAGTTCAGCCCATCAGGTGACTGCAAAGTATTGTGCAAACCAGTGTTTCTCAACCCTGGCAACTTGAAGATGCCGGGACTTCAACTCCCATGCTGGCTGGGGAATTCTGGGAGTTGAAGTCCCGGCATCTTCACGTTGCCAAGGTTGAGAAACACTGGTGTAAAACACAAAAAAGGATGAATTTGAGAACTAGCTGAGCGTCCTGTCTGGACCCCTGACCCCTTGGACTTTGCGCTGCAGGAGCAAGATCCTTCCAGCGTGACAGAAGGAGAAGACTTGCCCAGGTGGCTCCTTGGTCTCCTGCTGCCGAGCCTCATCCACCCATGGGAAGGAAACTGACACCGCACATGTCATCACATCATGGTGCATGATGACATCATAAGAGGCGATGTCATCGTGACTTCCAGTGGATGTACACGTGCACACTTGGTTCCTTCTTCCTGCCCTTTGCAGAAAATTACTTATTTCTTGGGGATTCCGATGCACATCTGGGATCTGTAACAGCTGAACACTCTCCAGTTGTCTTGTGGGGAGGAGAATGGCGGCACCGATGCCAAGGAATCCCAAATCAAACCTAAATCCTAAAGTTTCCAAGTGGCAGCACCAGATTTGCCTGTTCCCAGATGCTGACCAGGTTCTCTTTTATGTGGCTTAGCGCATCCTGTGAACCTCCACATTGTAGTTCATAAACCATGCTTTATGGCTTTGCGGGATGTGCAAACTAAAAACTCTGGCTTTTTGAATAAACTGTGGCTTGGAACAAAGGGCAGGACAGGTCCCTGGTCTTCAGCTGGCCTCGCACAACAGGGAAAACGACATGGCAAGGCTGGCCAATAAAATACCCGCATGTTTTTTGCAGGGAAAATGGTTGGTTGCCACATGTGTCTTCCAAGCCCCATCTCCCAAGCGTGGGGCAGCCCGCTGCCATTTGGAAAGAGGCGTTCTCATCCTCCCCCCCCCCCATTGGTGGCTTTTAAAAATTGATGTCTTATTCCTGGCCATTCTCCAGAACAAAACGAAACATAAAGGTAGCAGCTGGTCATCGGGTGACTGTGGAAATCTCTGTAAATGCTGCACTTTGGCATCGGGAGATGCTAAATTATTTTTCCACCAAGCTCTTAGCTGTGCTGGCTGGGGGCAATGGGGGTTGTAGTCCAGCTTCTGTGAGGCGATGGGTGTTGGGGGTGGCTGTTCTCGCCCAACCCTGAGCAACTCCCCAGAGCCTGGAGCAGAAGGACCCTTGGCTGCTTCAGAGCTGTTCCCTGGTGCTTTCCCCCTAGAAGGTGGGCCCCACTGCGGAGGGAGGGGCAGTCCCCTTGCATGCAGCCCCACTGAGCTCCTAGCCTCCCCCACTGGGAGGTTCCCCCAGTTGGGAAGGTGGTGTGATGGCAATGTCACTTTGCAGGAGGACTGTTTGCATTTGCTCATGGGGAGCCCCTTAGAGTAAACTTGGTTCCCCCCCATTGGTTGGTGGCTGCAAAGACAGCCTTCTGCCCAGGCCCTAACCTCCCCCCAAACGGCCATTGTGCAGGGCCCAGTGGATAGGCTTGGCTGGATCTGGGTCCAGCAAGGGCCATCACCTAAAGCAGTGTTTTTCAACCTGGGCAACTTTAAGATAAATGGACTTCAGCTCCCAGAATTCCCCAGCCAGCATGCTTTAAGACAGGTGGACTTGATCTTCCAGAATTCCTTGGCCAGCATGCTTTAGGATGTGTGGACTTCAACTCCCAGAATTCCCCAGCCAGCATGCTTTAAGATGTGTGGACTTCAACTCTGGCTGGGAATTCTGGGAGTTGAAGTCCACATATCTTAAAGTTGCCCAGGTTGAGAAACACTGACCTAAAGCAGTAACATGGGTCATTTATACGGGCACAGAATATTTATGTGAGCACCACTGGGTTTGTGAACATGGCTTTAGGATTTAGTAGTTTGCAGAAATCCAGCTGTGGTCTCTGTCCCTGTGTCTCGTGGAAGAGAGTTGGCATGAGGTGCAAATATGAAAGCCTTTCAGTGGGTTGGTTGTAACCCCCAAACTGGTGGAAAGCGACTTGATTGGCGCTCCTGTGGCTGGGAGTTCAGCCATGGCACACCTGTGTGAGTGAATGGGCACTTTCTCTGGGTTCAGACATTGACCCATAAGCGAAATTTGCTGGGTTCAAATATAAAAAGCACACATCAGAGTTGAAAATGAAGAAGCATTGCATCCTGTAGGAATGCAGCTGCTGGTTAAGGGGATTGTGTGACCCAACCTGTGTTGCCGTTCATACATTAAATGAGGGCATGGGGGCAGACAGACTGTTGTTGAAACACCACTAATCCAGATAAATGGCTGTGAGCCCCAGAATGTCCTGCATTTCTCTGGGTCTAAAGCATTGTTTCTCGACTTCAGCAACTTTTAAGATGTATGGACTTCAACTCCCAGAATTCCCTGGCCAGCATGATGAAGTCCATATATCTTAAAGCATGCTGGCCAGGGAATTCTGGGAGATGAAGTCCATACATCTTAAAGCATGCTGGCCAGGGAATTCTGGGAGATGAAGTCCACACGTCTTAAAGTTGCTGAGGTTGAGAAACACTGGTCTAAAGGAACAATTGACCAGGGGGATTAACTCATCCTAAAAGAGAGACAGAGTCCTGGAGAGGCCCCGTGAAACACTCCATCCTATTTTTTTCTTTAGTTTTCACTTTGGCCCTCACTCTCCGGCCAGATGGGGGATTCAAAAGATTGGGGTGTGGGTTAGCCCTTGACTTTGTCTGAGGTGGCGCTGACCCTGGTTGTGTCACTGCAGATGAAGCTGTATGTGAGGGAGGACATGGCATTCTCCAGGCCTCCACAGAAGGAGGCCGGAGGACCACCACGAGGGGCCTTGATTGAGTGTGCGGCTGGGGGACAGGGCTGAGGGAGTCGGCCAGCAGGTGGTAGACTTGGCCGGCCGTGTGATGCCAACACAGCCCGTGCCCAGGGGCTCAGTGCAGACAGACCTGCAGCAGTCCTGCCGATAGAGCTGCGTCAAGGAAGAGAAAACCAGAATTTCTCAGCCATCGTGATATTCAGCAGGTGTCCCGAGGCACAGCTGGGTTTCATACGGCCTTGCTTGGTAGGAAAATTACCCGTGTGTGTTCAGAGGTGCTCTGCGCTGCTCTGGCACTGATGGCATCAGCGCCTGGGGGATATCATGACTTCATGGCTCAAAGGCTGCAAATTCCATCATTCCTGTTATTTGTGTAATGATGTCATGAATGTGGGTGACATCACTTCCCCCTCCCCTGCAGACTCCTACAGCTCAGCAGGAGCCCCTGGAAACTGGGAAGGGCTCCCCCGTGCTTACGAATGGTTTGAGGCACATTCATCCATTATTTCTTCTGTGTGTGGTGATTCAGAGATGCAGGTCCTGATATGAAAAGGCCCTTTGGTTCCTAAGGGTGAGAAATAAGGTTTTCCACGCAGCTGGGAGACTGCAGAGTGGGTTTCTCAACCTCTGCAAAGTTAAGATGTGCGGGCTTCAACTCCCAGAATTCCCCAGCCAGGGGATTTTGGGAATTGAAGTCTGCACATCTTAAAGTTGCCAAGGTTGAGAAACACTGATGTAGAGTTAAGACAAGGTCTTCTGCCTTGGTGCAAAGGCACGTTCCCTGTCTTGCAAATTCTAGCAATCCCCCGGCCCAGCTGATCCTAGGAGTGCTGGGAATTGTGGTTTAGAAAGCAGGTCAAGTTTTAACTCAACAGACAGTCTACTGTGTTCTTCCATTCCATAGTTTTGACCCTGCTGACGGGATTATGAGAGTTGAAATCTTGCATGCCCAGAGGGCACCGGGTAAGGGACTGCTTTTCTCGCCCACAGACATTGCGAAATCTCTAGGTGGGTTCCTATGATTTGCAAGGCTCAGTGGGAAGGGAGTCGGGCACTTTGGGGTCCTGGTGTAGTGAGAACCAGCCATCGGCTTGGCAGGTTGGTGGAGCGAGGCCATCCCATTGAGACATGATGGGTTTGCTGGGGATTGCCCAGGAGATGAGCACAGCCGTTGGGCTTGTTCAGCTGGGTTGAGCATTTACCGCTTTGTTGGTGTCTGGCTTGGGACCCAGAGGCTGAACTGAGCGCAAATCGCCCCGGGCCAGTTTGGAAGCCCATGGATGATGTATGTGTTAGTCCAGCTCACGGACAGTGCCCTCCCGGGGCAGACTCGGTAGGACAAGCGACGCCTATCCAACAGCAGCCCACCGTAGCAGACCTTTCGTCGTGGTGGGCTCCCCGCACCTCTCCTCAGCACAGGTTGCCTCCATATTCTTCCCCCCTCTCCTTCCACCCTCGTCAGCATCCTTCCGTCTCCTGGGCTCCTCCGAATTTAGCTGCATCCAGCCATCCAGCCTGCTTGCCCTGGCACCCCACGCCCCTTCCTTCTCTCTTCCCCACCCCTCGCCCCTTCTCTTGGTCTGTCCTCGTGCAGTCTCAGTGTGGGGCGCCTGCCGTCCTGCGTCCTGATCCGCTGCGCTGGCCGTCCGTGCATCATTTGGAGGGAGCTGGGTTCTGGCACCCCCTTCCGGCCCCTCTCTCTGGGCCTTTGGATTCTCCCAGACGCAATTTTGTACTAATTACATGTTCCTGCTTCTAATTGCCACATTGTGAATGATAAACAAAAAACTCCAATTTTATTTAATTAAAGACCTGGGAGAATCCACCAGGGAGAATTGTACGGTGAAGACTCGGGAGCCGGGGAGAATGCCACAGCCCTCTGCGGAGTAGATCCTCCCAGGATAATGAGGCCGCTTAGGCCCATGTGTCTCCATGGGCTTGGGTTATCCGAGCAGAGTTAGCGATGGCGTGCCTACCATTTTCCTGAGGCTGGGGTGGCAGAGCTGGGCAGACAGCAGTCCCTGGATGGGTACCAGAAGTGGGAGACCGTGGGCCAGGAGCCACTTGGTCTCGGACACCTTAATTGTCCTTCCAGACCGGGGGAAGCCAAGGACGGTGACCCCGGGGCTTGGAACATCTCATCATCCAAGGGAGCCCCCAACCTGATGTCCTGAGGCCTGGGCCGTGGGGGGAGAAGCCACCTGGGCATCTTCAGGTAGCTACACTGACTCCTGGCATGTCCCCACATGGTGAAGATACACGCAGAGCCTCTTTCAGAATGCACCCTTCCCAGACACAGGATGAGTTATGGGTTGGCCCTGGACTGGGGACCCCTGAGCTCTCATCTCATTCCTCTTCTTGTGGGGGATCAAGGATCTGGCTTGTTTCTGGAAACAGCCCTGGGCATCCTTTTGGGGCGGGCTGGGCACTTTGGCTGATGTTGACGAATCCACCCTGATGCTTCCCGCTCCGGTCTGGGCCCCCAGAGTTGCTTACCATGGTCCTTGGCTGTTCTCCCTTGAAACTAGGTCTGCCAAGATGCTGGTCTGTTTGTGGTTCAGCATCTCGTGGGAAGCCCAGCACGGGAACCCGGCCTGCATGTTTAGCCGTCGTATGGTTTGGGCATCGCCGTTTATGTCAGCACGGCCATGGAGTTTCACTGAGGCAGGTTTAGGGTTGGGAGACTTGGGGGTAAGCACAAATTTGTCTCCTGGGCTCCCCGAGGCGCAGAAGGGCTGCTTCTTCTGTGCCCGCCCTGCTCCCGCTGGCTGCCCTTTCTCTGCCGCCTCTGGTTGACCTCCCGTTCTCTCTTCCCGTCCCCCAACCTCTAGGTGCCTCCCTCAGGCTTCGCTGGAGGCTGTCGTGCTCCGGAGCCGCCATGGAACGCAACAGATGCCGTTTCTCTGCCCGAAAACTTCCGTGGGTCTCCTGCTAAGACCGCTGGGTTTTCTAGCCTCCTGGGCTCTGCCGGCGGCCTCTCCGGGCTATTTCTTCCTCTTCCTCCTCCTCCTCTGCTGCCGCTGCTCCTGCTGCTCCTCAGGTCGGCTGCCTCTGTCTCTTTCTCCCCCCCACGAAGGACGCTCTCTGGCCTCGCGCCCTCTCCGGCCACCATGTTCCTCTCACCCCCGAGCCTCGTCCTGCGGGTGCTGAATGTCCGGGCGGGCTCCGCCCTCCTGTTCTGGCTCTTGGGGCTGACCCTCCGCTCGCCGCCCCTCTCGGGGCAGAAGCCCGAGGACAAGTACCCCGTGGTGCCCACCAACTACGGGAAGCTGCGAGGCATCAAGAAAGGCCTGAATAACGAGATCCTGGGCCCCGTGGTCCAGTACCTGGGCATCCCGTATGCCACGCCGCCCATAGGGGAGCGACGCTTCCAGCCGCCCGAGGCTCCTGCTTCCTGGTCCGAGGTGCGCAATGCCACAGCTTTTGCTCCTGTCTGTCCCCAGAATATCCACGGCATGCTTCCAGGGATTATGCTGCCGGTCTGGTTCACCGACAATTTGGAGATTGTGGCCGGCTACGTCCAGAATCAAAGCGAAGATTGTCTCTACCTCAACATCTATGTCCCCATGGAGGACGGTAAGCACGGGGGGGAAGCAGGGAAGGGGAGCAGACACGGTGGTGCCGGGGTCTTACACCCCCTCTCTGTCCCGCCCACCTCCCAAGGGGGCTTCCCGGCCAAAGCCCCCCTTCTCTCTCGGAGGGGGCAGTTCTTCCCGCCCCCCCGGCCTTCTTCCAGCCCCCTGGCTGCACTCCAATGCCGCGTGCTAACTTCACCCCTCCATCCGACTGTCCATGCTGCCTAACGCGTGCCCACCTGCTTCCTGGGGGTGGGGGGGGCTTCGGGCCCCTTTCCTTGAGGACTCCCTCTGCAGATGTGTCAGTGGCGGCTGGCCCCGAAGGGCGGGAGTTCTTGCTGTTTTGGCTCCCGGGGTGGGGCAAGAGGAGGCAGCCGTCTGTCGCGGAAGGCGTGGTTGGAGGCACCCCCGCGAGAATCCGCAGAAGCGTAGCTTTGCCGCCCTTCCAGGAAGTTTCGGTCCATCCGGCGCCCCCCCACTTTTCCTTCAGCCCAATCTTGCGTGGTCCCGGAGGAGCCACGACCGACGTGCATTTTGATCATTGCTCATGATAACGAACACACAGCCTTCGTACATGTCTGCTGCCTCCTCTGGCTGGCAGAAGTTCATGAACTGCCACCTTCTCCTAAGGCAGATTCCAGGTTTTGCCTTGGCCGGGGTTGCCCCCGGTTTTTGGGCAGGGGTGGGAGGGGGGTTCCCAGTCCATCTCAAGATCCTCAGTGCAAAACAGGCGCCTTTTGCCTCAGCCACGGTCCCTTCCCCAAGGGAAATGGGCCAGCAGAGGCATATAACTGGGGGGACAGGATATGCTGAAGGAGATCAGGAGCTTCCTGGATCCGGGGCTCTGCTGAGAATCTTCCTAGCTTGGCGAGACGTGTGCCCTGGAGGCTGTGAAACCAGGATAGGTAGGAAGTTAGAGCAGAGCCTGCGGGACTGTTTTGAAGCCCGCTTCCCATTTATACAAAGGGAGGGACTCACACAATTTGCAGGTCTGGATGCTGGGGACCCCCCCCCCCCCCGTTAAACTTGCAACTCAGCTCTCCCCACTGAAAATGCCCTGGCCAGGACAGGAACAGACGTGCGATGTCTGAATAGCCCAGGTTGGGGACACTATAACTCTTCATCCTGCTTACTAAAGTTCCTGATTCTACGCCCCCCCCCCCCACATTATTCAGCCTCAGTAGTGTGGCTGGAACAGGCATCCCCCCCCCAGCTTGCATTGAATGCTTGTGCATCTGGCTGTCCTTCTGTCTGGACAGCTTCTGTCCCCCAACTCTTTTCCTGGGTCTGTCTGTCTTGGGTCACGTGAAGACGCCCTTTTCCACAATCATCCTGCGTTCTTTGCTTCCGCTTCCCCCCTCCCCTGAAAGAGCAAGGGCATTGCCTGGGGTGGAGTTCAGGGGTATCCGCAGGATGCGGTCAAAAAGGTCAAGATGGCAGCCACAGCAGTGTGATGCAGATTAAAGAAACCAGGCAGAGCTTCGGTTCCACCGTTCTCACTGCCGCGTTGGCATTTTTGACCATATCCTGGCCCATACGTTTATTCATTTATTTCTCAGTTTGCGTGCCCCCTTAATTAGGCAGCTGCTCCCCCATTTCCCGCCTCGCCTGAACCCTTCCAGAGCCCCCCTCTGTTCCTAACCCCGGTGCCCCGAAAGTCGTCTTCCACAAATGTGGCCTTCCGCTCCCTGTGCCGGAGGGGCAGTCCTGTGACCCGTCTGGGCTGCTCAGCTGCGACTCGGGCGCCCTCGCCCTGGGCCGTCCCTGCTTCCCGAGCCACTCTGGACTGGCAGGCAGGAGGCCAACAGGTGTCCTACCTAGTGTTGATTCTGCAGGCTCCTTGCTGAAATTTCTGCCTGCCTGCCTGGCGCATGGTGAATACCCGTCTGCCTCTCTTGGTGCACACACGTGGGCCGTCCTCGGGAAAGACGGGTGCCCGGCGTGGGTCTCTCACCCCAGGGACAGGAATGCTGGCTGGGGCCTCCCCTCCCTGCGCGGCGCTTATTTGAACCTGCCCCCCGTCCTGGCTGGGATGAGAGAGGCAGAAGCGGGGGTGTTTCTCCTGCCTTTCTGCTCCCCTCTCCCCCGCTGGGCTCATTTCTCCTTTTCCGTGGCTGCCCGCTTCCTTCTTCCCTCCCCAGCCATCAAACCTCAGGGCTAATCCAAGCCTTGCCAAAGTGTGGGAAATGCAGGGGGTGTGTGTGTGTGGAATAAAGGGGGTGGTGGGGAGAGGTTTTAAAAAAATAACTGAGAAAGGGCTGTTGGGTTGGAGGAACAGTCAGCCTTCCCAGTCTCTTCTCCACCGCCCCCCCCCCCCCATTTCTAGCCTGCCGTCCTTTTGCAGCATTGCTAAGTCAGTTGCCTTGGTAACAGGGAAAAAATTGCATTTCAAAAAAAACAGCTAAAGCGAATCCCAAACCGGTAGGCAGAAAAACAAGACAGCTGAGTGTCCTTTGCTGCTGCTGCTGCTGCTGCTGCTGCTGCTGCTGCTGCTGCTGGAGCAACCCCTTCTGGAGCTGGTATTCGCTTCCCCACCTCTTCTCCCCCCTGCTCCCCCCCCACCCCTTTGTCACTCTCCTGTGTCACACGTGCCTTTTCCAGATTCCCCTCTGGGCATGGCAGGAAAACCTCAGGTGCGCGCCCCCTCCCTCCATCAAAGGGGTGCGGGTTCCCCTCTTCGGGGGGCAGGGAAGCAGCAGAGCCCGCTTCCTCCTCCGGCGTGGGGGGGCTGGAGCTAGAGAGAGGAAGGAGGACAGGCGGGGAGCGTTTCTGCTGACATGAACAAGAAGGAATGCAAGTTTACATCAGGTGAAAGATGGTTTAATTTGGAGAAAGGGGGGCAATTCCACGCTTCTGCTCCAGATACAGCCTCCTGGTTTTAGGGTCCTTGTGCAACACGCAGGGCGCAAGATTTCTCCGGATTCTTTCCCCCCATCGTTTCCCCGCCTTCCTGTAATTCCCGGTTAGTAAAGTGGATAAGAGTAAGACCCACAACAGCAATTCCCGCCCCCCGCCCCCCCACAACAGATACCTGATTAGAGAAATCTGTTTCTTGGTTACTTGAATTAGTTTGGATGTCATGCCCCTATAATTAGAAGTCAGCCCCATGGAGTTTCGCGGTGCTGGGCTGAAGCATAGAATTAGAGGTTGCAGCATAAATCTGCATAAATCTGCATAGCACAGGAACCGTAATTTGAAGGGGGAAACGTGTTTTAGGTGACACCCATTTCCATTTCAGAAGGGACCGTCATAAAAAGGGAGGCCTCTTTCGGGGTGTTGCTTTGTGCCAGCTGTGGCTTTCCAAGAATTTCTATGAAAAATAATTAATTGGGGGGAAAAATTGGCTGATTAAGCAAGGACGTCTGTTTAGTCAATTAAAGAGGTTTCCACTCAATTATTCTAACCGATTAATCCATTAAAAGTTTATACCCCAAATGATAGCAAAGACAATTGTTATCACTACTAACACTACGACTATTACCAATAATGTGGTTACTAATAAGGATCCAGAGCCGGAATGAACCACGAGGCCGGGTCTGTGGCACCACCAAGTTATAGCTACTGGAAGGAGAGGAACTCTGTGCATGCTCCCTTGTGCCTCCTTTCTTCCAAAGGAAATGAGGCGGGATGCAAAGGACCCCCCCCCCAGTTGTTTTGCTCAGCTGTCCCGACCAAGGAGAGACTTTGGAGGAAGCAGCGGCCTTCTCCAAGGGCTTAGGGTCCGGACCCTGCAACCCTTTCCCCCAGGGGCTTCTCCCCTGAGCGGGCTTGTAATGGTCTGTGCAATTTGGAACCGGTTGCAAGCTTTTCCAGGGGAGGAATCACAGAGAGGGGAGTGCTAGCCAGCCTTTCACAGGTAGTATTGGAAAGGTTTGGAGAAATTATTTAGGAAGACAGAGCCGGTACAGATTTCGCTGCTGCAGGAGGAAGCATAATCTGGGGTGAAATTGGGATCGTTCCTTTCGCTGCAAAAATCGGTTGTTTTCTCAAAGGCTTCCGCTTGACGTAACCAAAGCAAGAGTAATTCTACGCTTCATGTTTGGAGCTCGGGGAATATATCGGCAACGGGCAGCAATCCCCAGATTGTATCTCTACTCCCCCCAAAAAAAGAAGGAATGCCACAGGTCCTGATAGCTGCCATTTCCTAAGACCTGGTTTTGGGATTCTGGACTCACTATGCTTTCCATAGCTCTAAAAAAAGAAAGGCGTTGCAGAACAAGGAAATGATAAATCAAGTTTATTACTCAGATGTGGACAGACAATCCATTTGACAGACAATCCAAGGGCCACTTCCCCACCTGATCATCTTTTAATGGGAAACCACGTTGGCCTTCAGCAGTTCCAGGAAATGACATCTCACTCCTACTTATCTCAGCTTCTCAATCAGGTGCCCCCCACCCCCAGGTTGGCACAACACCCTCAGTGGGGGACGGTGGGAGTTGGTGTCCAACACATCTACGGGGCATGGGGCTGGCGGGCCAACAGGATAGGGTGGAACATGATCTCATAGTTGGAGCACCCTGGGAATTGTAGTTCTGGAAGGAAAAATGAGAAAGACTCCCAAGCGCCAGGATCTGGGGGGAGTGGGTGGGATGAAGGGAACACTAGGCCAGTTGGGGAGGGTCTCAGGGAGCTTCATGACCAGCTTCATGAGCCGATCCTCCTGGGCCCGGAGGTCTCTCCCACGCCCTTGCTCTTCTTCTGCTTTTCTCTTCCTCCCTCCTCCTCTCACTGGCCTCTTGCTTTAACCATGGTGAGAAAGCTGTCCTGTCTTCATCCTCAAATTGCCAGCATCCCCTCGTTTATGGGAAAGAGGGCAGAGAGAGAAAGGGGGGACGCCTTTCCATCATGCTTTTCCCCACTGGGCCAGCCGAGCTGAGCGAAAAGTCGCCCCCTTTGCCCTTCCCTGGTGTCCCCTCTGGCCATCAAGACTCACTTCCCCAAGCTTTCCAGTTGTGGCCACGCTCCTGCACCGGTCCACCCTGCCTCATCGTGGTTGACAGCCCCCATCCTGGAGGCGGCAGCCGCGTGGAGTGCTAGACCAGGAAGGAGCAACATTGGAGGAGCTGAGGACCCCACTCAGCCTCCTGACGTGCCAGAGGGCCCCAGAAGGAACAGGGCAAATTGTGTGTGTGTCTGTGTGTGTCATTCTGGGGGGGGACGACCGGAGGGAGAGGTCCCCGAGAGCCCAGAATCCCAGTTTCCCATCAGCTTGGGTGGTTTGGGGGCTGGTGGTTGAGATGAAGGTGGAGCCCTTTGTCTCCTAGAAGCTTCCCAATTTTGAAGAGGAAGAGAAATGAAAAAAAACGCACCAGGTACCCCTTTCCTCCTGTCCGTCTTCCCTGCGGCCCTTCCAGGGGAGGGGGCTTACTCCCTTCTGCGGTTCGAGTGCCCGGGCAGGAGAGAGCGCCCGGCTGGGCCCTCGGTCTGGCCGGGCAGGGACCGGCTGCGGGACCAGCCTTGGGATGGCCACAGCCGCAGAGGGCAGCCCCCAGACCCTCCGCCCCGCCGTACTGACCAAGACCACCCCCTTCTGGCTTGAGAGCTCCCTGTCCCTGGAGGCCGGGGGTGTGCGCGAAGGAGGTCAAAAAAGTCAAGATGGTGGCCACGGCGGCCTGATCGGAGCCCCATGTTTCTATGCGTGTTGCATGCACAACACACGTTAAAAGGGGGCAGGGCTCCAACTGCACGCTTGCGGTTGCCATCTTGAATTTTTTCAGTAGAGCCCCCTGCCTTACCGCAGGTGTCTTGGGGTGCCCAAAAAGTCGAATTTCTCTCCAAGAAGATCCCCAAACCACACGCTGCCGCCTGCTTTCCGTTCAGCCCCTCTCTCTCGCCTTCCGTCTTTTTCCTGGCAGGATCGGTTGATCGCACGATGCCAGGCAGGAATCCGAGCGGTACAACCTTTTCAACCCATGAATTATCTGGCTGGGAGATTCCACCACGGTTGGACTCCTACCTGTCCGTCACCCGAGAAATGCGCAGGAACCCAGCTAGAAAAAGCAGTAGGGCTGGACCCCAGAGCCGGCCCCCTCCGCCCCCCACTCTTGGGGTTTCCAAGTTTGGGAGGGAAGATTCGTTTCCATCCATTTCCGTATTTAACCGTCCGCAGCTGCCCGATCCCTTTGTTTCCTCTCTAACCAACCTTTAATTTCACAGCTTCCAATTTCTTTGTATTTCTGTGTCATTTTTTTCTGGTGGGGGAACAGGAAAAAAATAATCACGTGCACACACATTATACGCACATTCAATCCCAGAAAACAAAAAAACCCTAAAGATTGTTTGTATTTTGCTTTAAAAAAATGTTTTTTTCCCTTTTTGATGAACCAAAAACAATCTCTTTTTTTCTTGATCTTTCTCTCTCTTTTTTTCCCCTGTCCCATTTTTCTTTTTTCTTCTTTTTTCTTGCTCTTAGGTCCGCTCACGAAAAAGCGTGAGGAAGCGTCAGCTAACAATCCCACTCCAGACGAAGGTATTTTTTCTGCATGTTTCACAATCTTGCTTTTTAAAATATTTTCCTTTTTTTTGGTTTTTACTTCTTTTTTTATAAAAACCAGAACAAATGATATATATAAACTTTTGACCCCACCCCTTTTTTCCTTTTTTTGGTCTTCTCTTTGAACAAAAAGCCCCCTCCCCTTCTTGTTTTCCAAAAATCATCATGATTTTCACCAGCGGTTCAGTTTCCTCCCTTTCTTCAGCTTGTCCTCTTTTTTTTCTTTCTCCCCTTTTTTTGGGAAGGGAAAAATGCCCTTAACCCAAGTAGGTCATTAGACAGAGGGGCTTAAAAGACTTTTTGTTAAAAAAAATGAAGTTTAGCTGGTTTGGGAACTGTATGTCAGGAGGTAAAATATTCCTCAAAGCCAACCTATTGTCCTGTTGCAAATTAAGGTGGATTTTTCTGGAGAATTGACCAGGGCTATTCCCTACAAGACTTATTCAACAGTGAATTTGTAAAAAGAAGAATGTTGGGGGGAAGAAAAGGGTTTGGCTGGACAGAGGAGTCTCTTTGTGTTCCTGGTTAGGTTAGTTTCCCACTTCCCACAACAACTGAACATTTAGGAGCAGTGTTTCCTTCCAAGGGGGCCGCACTTGTCACGATCTGTAAATATTTGAAAGGGTTTGCATTTGGTTCCCCTCTATCCCAAAGAAGCAGAGAAGACAAGATCCCATTTTTCTCCTGAACCCATTTTTGAGAAATCTTGGAGGAAACATGCTGTGTTGTTTGCTCCTCAGTGCCACTAGAGGAAGGGCTGTATGTCCCGGGTAGTAAAGAGGGGGATTGGTCTGCCCGTGGTGCACCACGGAAGCTGCGGCCCTGGGATGATGTGGGTCTCGGAAGCATCTTAAGATGCAAGAATCAAAGACCGACTTTCCAGATTGGAATTTGACCCGGCTTGTGCCACCAGTTGCGTTTCTCCACCGCCTCCGTAACCCCTGGACCCAGCAGCCAAGAGGGGAGGTCCAGTTTTCTTGGGAAATGCCCGCTGGGTCTAGACTTAGAGTGTTGAAACAGGGCAGTGCAGGAAAGAAGTCTCCAGGATCAGGCGAGGCTCCCTGCCTGGGGCAGAGGGAGAATGACATGGTCCTGTGGCCTTGGGCTACTTTACTTAACTGGAAACCGTAGCGCTTCTTGACAGGCATCCTCCCTTATAGCCACCGAAGCAGATGTGATGTGCTGACTCCTAATTCCATGCTGGATGGGAGTGAAAGGAATTGGAGGCCAAATAGGGGGCACCAGAGTTATGAAAGGTAACTGTAGCTCCAGATAGTCTACTCTGACTGCTAGTGACCCTTCAGGAAGAGTCTTCTGGTCCCTGATCTTCAACAGAACCGGCCGGGGCTGAAGTGGAGCGTTTTGTAGGCCAAATGGCATTCTTTCCACTGAGCTGCGCCTGTCCCCAGGTTAAATTTGCAAAACGCTTTTTGAAATGTATGGATCTTAGATTTGTCACTGAGAAAAGGGGAAGGAAGGAAGGAAGGAAGGAAGGAAGGAAGGAAGGAAGGAAGGAAGGAAGGAAGGAAGGAAGGAAGGAAGGAAGGAAGGACTCCAAAATGAATCAATGACTTTCTTTCTACAGGACAATAAAGTCTGGGGGGAGAGGTAGGAATACAAAAAGGGTTCAGTTGATTCAGTCAATAAATCCACTGGAAAGAAAAGACAGATCAAGTCATGCAGTGGCTTAAACCAACCCCATCCAGTTAGTTCTACTGTGGGAATGCTTAAACCCAGTCCGTTCACCCATTTTGCCCCACCCAGTCCTCCAAGCAAAAGAGCAGGGGAGAAGGAACAGCTGGAAAAGCAAGCCTCTCCATTACAGAACCCTCTGGCAAGGCCTGCAGCACAGAATAAGCCCCCAAACGCTGATTGGCTGTTTTGGTCAAGCTGTGCCTATTGCTCTTTACCTGGCCAGTGGGAGGGGCTTAGTGATGTCATGAAGCCTTGCCAGTACTCTTCTGGCCTAAGGGCTGATGGGATACTGTCAACTTCCAGGAAAACATGGGTGGGAGCATAGTCCTCCCCGCGAAAGGGATGATTTAACCAAGTTAGTGTGGTTGTGTATTGCCAGAAGCACCCAAAAGGAGATTTTATGGAGTTAGTGGCTGATGAGATAAACCGGTTTATGTGACCAGGACTAGAATCTTGCTATTACAACGATGATGATGGTTATTTTATTCAGTGATTTTACCAGTTGAAGCTGATGTTTTTATTTGGGTTAATCCCACTGAATTGGACGAGGCAGATGCTCCAGTTTTTGAGCATGGGTGTGGTTTTCAGTCACAGTTGATGGTGAAATGGGACTGTGGAGCCCAAACGGTGCTTTTCGGCAGGCGGAGCTGTGAAATCCCCCCCCCCCCCCCGAAGATTGCTTTGTCCTAGGATTATGGAGTTACAGCTGTTGTTGTGCCTGGGAAAAGCTGCGCTGGGTTTCAAGAGATGCAGAGAAACACTCGTCAGCGGTGCAAAGCATCTTTTTGCCTTTCAGTTGGAACCCACGCAGCCCCCTCCTAAAGCACTTGCTCGTTTCTGTGATTTATCTGCCATTCGTGTCCAAGAAGGGAGCAAATAAATGACTGAAATAAATGAAAAGCACTTCTTAAAAAAGACGTTACATAGCTGTTCCCAAATGATGGCGAACGATGTCTCAGATATCAATATTGTCAACAGGAATGTAATGGCTACAGGAGGGAGGGGAGGGGAGGGTCAGCGGAGACTTATTTCAAAGAGAGCTGGAGAGGGGTTGGGGGGAATGACGTGGGTTGAATAGATTGGAGAAATTGGGCACAGGGAGGGGCAGTTGTGTTCTGCCCTGATTATTTCTTAGTATAGGACTTTGGGGTTGCATCTCCTTGGGATCTTTCAACCCAGTAAAGAAAGTGATCCAGGATGGTGGTTAATTCCCAGCTATTGTGGGAAGCAAAACCTTCAGCGTATATACTGTTTCTGGGGGTAACAGCATGAGCAGCCCAGATGATGGCTTAGTCCTGTCCTCCCCCCACCCCAAGGCATCACTGTAGATCAGTGTTTCTCAACCTTGGCGGCTTTCAGATGTGTGGACTCCAACTCCCAGAATTCCCCAGCCAGCATGGCTGGCTGGGGAATTCTGGGAGTTGGAGTCCACACATCTGAAAGCCGCCAAGGTTGAGAAACACTGCTGTAGATTCTTTACCCATGATTACTTTTGAGAGCAACATGTCATCTGAACAACAGTCTCTTATGGGCCAGCGCTAGCCACAGAGAGAACCCATGCATTGCTTTAATGTGCCCCCCTCTTGCATGTCTTAACTGGATCAGCCGCCTCTCTGCACTCAGACAAAACCTCAGCCTCAAAACTAGCAAATGGGACGGAGGAGTCCCCAGTGCATCCCTCAGGCATGCACAAGGACGTACTCACACAACAGAGTCACGGTGTTCCAACTGGCAAGAGTCACAGTCTTCCTCTTCACCTTGATGTGGAAGCTGGAAGTTTCTGCCGTGGACTCAACCACATTCCCTGTCATCTCTGAACTCTGGGAATGCGGTTTCTTTTAAAACTGTGGTTTCAGAGCATGCCAGACTCCAAAGCCACAGCTCAATCCTGGCTTGTTGTGACAAACCACAATTTTAAAGAAACCACCGTTCTCTGAATTTGGCCACAGAGGGTGAACTGTGGTTGGTGTGAAGGAGTTAATGTTTCCAGTCTTCTTCAGCAATGCAGGGAGGGAGGAGTTTGCAAACCTTACATGATAGTACGTAGTGGGGAAACATGGCTTGGGGTGATCAAACTGGCCCCACAGTTACTTACCTGCAACTAAACAATCTGCACACAACTCCAGTGCTCAGTGGAGTAGCAAAAGGAGCTGAGTTGTAGAACATCTTGCACCGGTTTGGACTGAAGGCAAATTGTTGTTGTCCTAGATTCTAAAAAAAAATATCTTAGGTAGAAAACTAGGAAGCAGGCAAGGTGGAGATTTCCCCCTATATATATTAGATTTCTACTGACCGGGATTTCCCTCCCCACATTTTCTGGGGAAAGCTGCACTGATTTGAGGGATGTTTGAAATATTGAGTCTCAGAGACGGAACATTTGGGGAGATTTCAGAAGGCTCCTCCAGATGACACCGATCAGCCTATTCTAGAGATGGTCAAACAGTTTTCCTTCCAGAACAGGAAGTGGCTCGTGATGTTCTTGATGTGGTGTGGCCTGAGATACCAGAATGGAACATTTTATCTAATGGATGTAGATCTTGGGATTCTCCCCATTGCTGTACTGTGTAAGGTGATCCTGACTAAAGTAAGAAAGCCCTGAGATGTCATCATGGCTTTAACTCCTATGTCTGAACGTGTAGGGAGACATAGCTTGGTGAGCAACATCACATTTCTCTTCCATCTAATGAGAAGGAGAACCCCAAAGAGCAGAAACAGAGAGTGGGAAGTTAACCTTTGACTAAACCCCTAAAATCTGTGATTCTGCTGAAGGGGTAAATTGTGGCCTGTAGGAGAACTTTGTGCACAACAGTTTAGGAAGTCTTCTTCCCCTTCAGTTGGTCTAGCTTGCTCATCGTGTGCTTAAAAAGGCAGAATGAAATTTAAGGAAGGACGATAAAGATAAAACCATAGAGAATGTCGCCTCGAACCAATGCCAGGTCAGAGTTAAACACCGACTCTTTTAATGACAACCCTATCGCTAGTTTCTATCTGGTGCTGAGAGAATAAAAACAGGGACGTCATCTGAGCTTTCCCGGGGAGATTTTTCCAGATGTGGGGTGCCTCTCCTGAGAAGATGTTCTCCTTGGTCTCTCCTATTGCCTATTATTCCATGGGGGCAACTGAAGACCCCCATTGACAATCTTAAAGAATGGGGAGCCAGCTGGAACCAGATATAAGGTCCTCGGTGTGAGAGTTAGCCTCCTTACCTTCACTGGCTCTTTCTCAAGAGGTTTAAGTTTCGAAAGTCGGCTCCTAGTTCCTACAGGGGTGACAGTGGGACTGTTTTGAGTTGGCGCAAGAGTTCCCAAAGACATGGCTTTTGAACATTTGCTGGCTTGGAAAGGCACACTGATTGTTTCCATGGGCCTGGCAGGGAATCAAAATCCCCACCTACGCACCTCCTGGAGATTGGCTCTCCCTCGATTCAGTCCTGCTGGGAAACGCCTTGCAGCCTGCTGGACCATCAACCGTGCAAAGAATGGCCTTGGTGCCTTCCAGATGTTTTGGGACTGCTGGCTGAGAATCCTGGGAGTTTCAGGCACCATATGCATGTGTTTGGAACGCCTAGCTGGCAATGAGCAGGGAGTCTGTACAACTCGCATGAGATAAAGATAGACGTTTGGACCATCCTTCAGCAAGGGAACAAGAACGCGTGCTTCCCTGCAAGAATTTGTTGCTCCTGAAGGTGGCGGTGGCTTAGGGGGTGTCCTGCTGAAGGGCAGCGAGTCAGACGTCCAGAAGATAGAAGGTGAGGAGGCCAAGTCAGAAGGTCTAGAAGTACAGAAAGGGTCAAAACCAGGTTCTTGGACAGTGGAACACAAGCATTTGTTCTTCACTGGTGACCTGGCAGAAATTTAGTTGTCCAGGAAGATTTCACAGTTCTGGGCAGAGTCCAAACTCAGTAGCTGTTGCCGTAGCACAGGATTGTTGCAAATGTAAAGCTTTTGTACTCCATTTTGGAGGACTTGCCAAGCTCAGCTGTTTGCTCCTAAGGCTTAGCCTGTCAGAAAATTATTCGTATGTTAATGCTCCTGGAATCTGTTTTTTGGGGGATGGTCTTCCTTGCAAGTCAACCTTCTTTTGTTTGCTGAATAGCTCAGTAGCCTGCAGGGTCTGCACCCTGGAGGATCTCCTCTTATATATCAAAGCCAGTTTGGGTCAAAGTGGAGTTGGGTTCCCTGCATTTCAGTCTGGTCATTTGAGGATGTTCTCCAAGGGCGGTGCTCCTCAGCATCTTAGAATATCTCCGGCTCTGTTGGAAATGAGGTGCTGGGTCATCAGGACCAGACTTTTGAGATAACAGGTCACATTAACTTCAGCCAAAACATATCACAGCAATCTTTGTTATCGGAGGTTGACAGCATCTCAGGACTGTCCAGGAGAGTCCTGCTTGCAACCATAAAACATGAGAAATTGCAATTAAAGTTGTAAATCAGTTTAGGGCCTTACCAGAAAGAAGTGGAAGAGCTGAGGGCAGGCAAGCCCGGTCTTCAGGCCAAGAGGTTGCACAGCCGATGTCCAGGGACGGTACAAATGGTCAATCCAGGACATTCTGAAGAGGGGAGACATGACAGCTTGTGACAGGGTGGGAGCTGGGCAGCAGAGGGAAGGCACGGGTTCTTGCCAACCCTTCAGATAAGGTGATTCCCATATTGGCAGTGATGTGGGGTAATGCACGGTGCAGAAGCTCCTCTCTCAGGCTGAGCAGCATCTCACCATGAAATTGCAAGGGTCTTTTCTCCTTAGGAACCAGGAAGGGCCTTGCTGCTCCTCCTGATGCAGCCTTCTGCACAGCATGGCTGGCTCCTTCCTCTGGGGCAAGAGGGTGTAAGACCACAGCAGCCCCCTTAGTGCATGTGGAATCCTGCAAGGATCCTGAGCCTTGCATTTTGTGGAAACCATTTTTGTCTAGGGCCACCCCCCTGGAAGGATGGCTAGGGTTGGCATCAGGTTTGGGGAGCATGGGCAAAAAGCAGAATCAAGGACCTGGCAAGTCTTTGGGGCATGTGGTGTTCTGGGGATGTCTGCAGTTGAGGAAACGTGGCAAGGGTGCACTGAGACCTGTGTGTTATTTGGTGTGTGGGGGGGGGGGAATGTAGGTAGGGCCAGCACAGAAATGAATTCAATTCATCATGTACAATTAATATCGTTACTTGCTCCCCTCATCGTTAATATGGTTTGGCAAGGAGTTTTGGAGAGGCTCTGGGGGCCATTTTTAGAGGACCCAATCCTGCCCCACTGGTGTGACCTCCCAAGCAGCATGATGACCTGGCATGACGTGCTTAATCAGGTCACGAGGAAGTAGTTCATGGTATTGGGAGAAGAACTAAGCCCGGTCAGCAGGGAGAAAGTTATAGAAAGTTAATTTTAACTCCAGACGGCCGCTGGAGTAGCTGTGCTACGCACATCTGTACAAGAGGGTGAACTGACTACCAGAACAGAGATAAACTCCTAGAGTGGCCCTCAAAAGGAGCTGTTCTAGGAATTCTGTCTTGCTGCTTGTTTTATGTTTCATTCCACTTGTGGTCACATAGGAGCCTTGAGAGTTGGTGACCCTCTGTCCACATGGTGTTGGCCCCAGTCAGGCCATCATTGATCACCATTGCAGCTGGGAGAATGTAGAGCGGGGTTTTCCAACCTTGGCAGCTGGAAGATGCGTGGACTTCAACTCCCAGAATTCCCCAGCCAGCATGGCTGGCTGGGGAATTCTGGGAGTTGAAGTCCACGCATCTTCCAGTCGCCAAGATTGGAAAACACTGCCTTAGACAAAACCAAGGCATGATCCACAATGCAGTCCCCCATCTTGGGAATGGCTCCGATGGCTGTGCAGAAGCCTCACCTGTGGGGCAGTGGGATTTGAGGACTGCACCCTCCCCTGGCAGAGCCTCTGCAGAGTGAATGGTGGGAGAGGAACGCAGCAAGGGACCTCGAAGGATGGAGAGGGACTTGCAAGGATCTGCCCTGAGGCCGGAGGGAGGTCTTCAGCCGTCCTGGCCCATCCATATCGCCAGAGCCAGGCTGGGGCTGGGCAGACCCGGGTCAGAATGCCTGGAGGGTGCCGCGCGGACGCTCCCTGGGGCCCACATGCAGATGTGGGGGGAGCACCTTTTCTTAGCCCCCACCCTCCCTGTTTTTTCCCCTCAGGAAAGCAGGGGGAGGGGGTGAGTGGAAACTGCTAATTAAGACCTCCGTGCACCTAATTAACGCTCTCCCCTTGCACTGAATTAATTAGGTTCCAGGTTGCCATGGAAATGGGATGTGACCTAGAAACGGAAGCAGGGGGTTGAGGAGGGAGGGGGCATTTTGTGGTTGGTTTTTCCTCTCCCCCCCCCATCAGATCACAAGGGGGCTGCAATCTGCCAGAACTCTTTGACCTCAGAGCAACTTTTCGTAACAAAGGCACAAAAAGGAAGCAAAATCAGACTGAACCCCAAACATCTCAGAAACTTGCTGAGAAGTTTGCAGCTTGATTGAGTTAACCCTCCAGCCTGTCATCAACCACCCTCCTCCAGCGCCAACCATGGCCCAGGTCCACCAGCATATCTCTCCCCTTAACCTTGGCTGCTGACCTTTCTCACCTACTGTCCATGTTCCTCGTCCCCGGGTTTGGTTGCTCCCCAGAACCACCTGGGGGCATTCAGGTCTCCTCAGCTCCTGGATGGTCCAGTCATTCCCCCTCGCCTTGGCCTCTGTCCTAGCCCCTCGTCCTTCATGAGCCCCCCCAGCTTCTCCTCTCATGGGCTGATCACCCTGGAGTCTTTGGCAGACCCCATGGTCCTTGGGGCTCTGACAACTTGGTCTTCTCAGCCACAGATTCTCCTCTACGCTTGGTTGGATGGTTCATCACCATCCAGCAATGACCACACATTGTTCTTTGCAGATAGCCTGGTCCTTTGACCAGCACGGCACCCCCAGCCGTGCAGCCTGTGGCTCTTCTGCCTTTGGGACTCACCCCCTTGCTATTGATGCTTCCTGGGTACAAACCCTGGGGAGTCCGAAGCAGGTCCTTGAGTCAAAGGGGTCTTTCATCAGAAGTGGGGTAAGACAGTATGGCCACCTTCACCCTTCTGTTGCGGCTGCATGCATCTCCCAGCTGGGATGGCATCCAAAGGTGGACTGTCTCGGTTGCGTGGGGTCCTCGGTGCTCTCTGAGCTGGGTGGTTGCCTGGTGGACGTTTCATTACCCGACTGGGTCACATCATCAGTGGGATGATCATCAATGAACGCCATCTAGCACTGATGATGTGGCCCAGTCGGGTCATGAAGCGTCTGCAAGGCAACCGCCCAGCTCAGAGAGCATCGAGGACTCCACAGTTCAACCCTGAGCTACAGAGATTCTCTTCTATCCTGGTTTTCTCTGCCTCATGCTGGCTGCCTTTCTCCTCTCACAGATATCCGAGACAGTGGGAAAAAACCCGTGATGCTCTTCATCCATGGTGGATCTTACATGGAAGGGACCGGGAACATGTTTGACGGCAGTGTCTTGGCTGCATATGGCAATGTGATTGTTGTCACCCTGAACTACCGGCTCGGCGTGCTGGGTATGGGGGAGAGGGATCCTAGCCTAGGCCTCTGCCTCGGGGGGCGGGGGAGTCACCCCAGGGGTCAGGAGCTTTGCCCTCAAGCCCGGTGGCTTCTTCCAGGGGGAGTCAGACCCCTTCCCTGTCCCCTAGATCAGGGGTAGGCGATGCATGCAACTCCCCCAGCCCCTTTTCCAGTCCTGAGAGCCCCTGCAGGTATTTGCTGATGGATGGACGGATGGATGGACTTCCTTGCCCGCTCCCTGATTTATTTTCCAAACTATAGGTCGTGCCCCAATCCTAACAGGCCCTAGGTGGACAAGAATAAAATGAATAATTTCAAAAACAATAACAAGCAAAATAGGTGTGTTATTCCTCCACTAGCGTACATCATTTTGCTTTAAAATCCTAGCCGCTCTAGTGACATCCATACGATATCATTGTGTCACCTGCAGCCATTTCTTTTAACTGCAGGAGCTTCTCCCTCCCCAGCTAGAATTGGTTGCTTCTCCATGGTAGGGAGGGCTAGAGCTTTTGGGGGGGGTTGGGGGGGGCTGCCTTAGGGTTTTTTTTTAGCTCCTTGGATCAACTTAGATCAGGGTTTCTCAACCATCAACTTTAAGATGTGTGGACTTCAACTGGGGAATTCTGGGAGCTGAAGTCCACGCATCTTAAAGTTGCCAAGGTCGAGAAACCTTGAGTTGGATTATGGAATTTAAATGACAGCTTTGAAAACTATTATTGTTGTTGTTGTTATGGCCCATTCCTATTTGCAGCATCATGCTTGGAAGATAAAACACATGCAGTCCTGATCTTTAAACGATCTTTGACTGTTCCTGTGGGTGACCTCATGTTTCGCCTAACCGATACACAGAAAGAGCTGCGTGTTGTTAAAAACGTTGCATTTGCATTCAAGCATCCTCATGCAGCAAAACCTAGAGGTGGACCTTTGCCCTGGAGGATGGGTACTGTAGTGCAGAAGGCAGCTATTAGGTTGGAGGGAAGACATCCCTCGCTTCTGTGGCTGGGGATCCCAGCCTGGCGCAAGAGCCACGGCCTTCACATTGACGTTGCCCACCACATCTGCATTGGGTGTGGCTCGGCTCCTTCCACCTCTCCCTTTGTTCCCCCTCTGGGCGTGAAATTTACCCAGGCACAGCAGAAATTAATATTTCATTAAAAAGTGTTTAATAATTAATGGCAAGGCCTCGTTATCTCTAGCAAAAGAGCCCCAGGATGGAATAATGATTAATTTTAAAGGAGATTGTTCATGTGATGATGCAAATGTTTAGCAGAGGCAAAAAAGAAAAAAGATATAAAAAGATGCCTTCAGATCGATCGCTTTCTTAGCTTCTTTTGTTTAAAATAGATACAAAGCAGTCTTCGCTGTGGAAATTACCACATTGGGCTGCCTGATCAAAGCTTGTGTGCCTGGAGGTGGAATAGCATCCTCGAGAGGCAGAGGGAGAGACAGGGACTAAAAAAATCAGGGGAAGGAGCATGGAATAGAAGTCCTGGGTTTTGTTGCAGTCGAGGGTTTCTCAACCTTGGCAACTTTAAGATGTGTGGACTTCAACTCCCAGAATTCCCTAGCCAGCTTGCTGGCTGGGGAATTCTGGGAGTTGAAGTCCATACATCTTAAAGTTGCCAAGGTTGAGAAACCCTGTTCTAGTCTCTAAATCTAGGTGTGACGAATTCTGCCAAGGAGTCACCCAGGGAGGGAAGGACTCAGCTTCTGTCCCAGATGTGGACTTGCATGGAGCTTCGTTTCCTCCAGAAGGCTGTCGGGGGACGCCTTGCACATTTGTGGAAAGCACTGCAGGACAGAGAGCAACTGATGCTAACGGGTGCTCCAGGGGGGTATTGTAATATAGCGATCCTCATCTCCTGTTCCTCATTTCTTTCTCTTTATTCCTCCCTCGACAGGGTTCATGAGCACTGGCGACCAATCGGCCAAGGGGAACTACGGTCTCCTCGACCAGATTCAGGCCTTGCGATGGCTGAATGAGAACATTGGCCATTTCGGGGGGGACCCTGAGCGCATCACCATCTTTGGCTCAGGGGCTGGGGCCTCCTGTGTCAACCTTCTCATCCTGTCTCACCACTCGGAAGGTAGTGCTTTGGTGACCCGGGCGGGTTGCAATTGGCACCTTCCAGAGCAGTGTTTCTCAACCTTGGCAACATTAAGATGGGTGGACTTCAACTCCCAGAATTCCCTAGCAAGCCTTGCTGGCTGGGGGATTCTGGGAGTTGAAGTCCACCCATCTTAAAGTTGCCAGGGTTGAGAAACACTGCTCTGGAGGGGTGTAAAGAAGGGTCAGTGTTCACTACATTTGGGGAACTGTTAGATTTATCTCCTGCATTTAATGATTTAATTGATACGTTGTTGGTATGGACATTAACAGGGGTGTCCGCACTGGGGGTTGGGGGGAAGGATAAAAAAAACCCAAGGGACAAGGCTTCTATCATGTGATTGTGGTGCCATCTTAGCTTTTTCACACACACACATGGATACCCACGTATGCAGACACTGTTCTGTTTGAGTACCTGCTTACATGCAGAAGGTCCGGTTTCAACCGCAGCTGAAAGGACCAGCAGCTTCCTGATCCTCGTCTTCAGAGGTGCTGGGAGGGACAGCAACTCTTAGTGTTCTCTCTTAATCTTGGGTGTCCACCCGTCATAATAGGTGGGAAGGGCCTTGGGAGACAGGAGGGAGAGCTACAGACCGGACAGCCGGCGTGTAAAAGGTGTCTCAGCCCACAGAAGGAAAAGGGGAGTGGGAAGCATGTCAGAAGGGACCCTCCCTAGTTTTCCGGAGAGTAAAAGGAAAGGAGGGGGGAAATACTTTCAGACTTGCAAGATTCTGTTAATGCCACCTTACAATAAAGATAGAGCTAGTAACCAATGCCATGGATTTTGTCTGAACTACCTTGACGGGCTGACGTCATCCCTCCCCTTGGTCGCTGATTCCTCTTTTCCTTCCCCACCCATAGGTTTGTTCCAGAAAGCTATTGCTCAGAGCGGCACCGCCATTTCCAGTTGGTCAGTCAACTACCAGCCACTCAAATACACCCGGATGCTGGCCTCTAAGGTGGGCTGCGATCACATGGACACCAGCAGCACGGTGGAGTGTCTGCGGCGCAAGCCTTATCGGGAGCTGGTGGACCAAGACATTCAGCCCGCACGCTACCACATTGCGTTTGGCCCCGTGGTGGATGGCGACGTGGTCCCAGATGACCCGGAGATCTTGATGCAGCAAGGCGAGTTCCTCAACTATGACATCCTCATTGGTGTCAACCAGGGAGAGGGGTTGAAGTTTGTGGAGGACTCCATGGAGAACGAAGATGGCATCTCAGCCAGCTACTTTGACTTCACCATTTCCAACTTTGTGGACAACCTGTACGGCTACCCCGAAGGCAAGGATATCTTGCGGGAGACCATCAAGTTCATGTATACTGACTGGGCTGATCGAGACAACGGTGAGATGCGCCGGAAAACCCTCCTGGCTCTCTTCACGGACCACCAGTGGGTAGCTCCTGCCGTGGCTACCGCTAAACTCCACGCCGAGTACCAGTCGCCTGTGTACTTCTATACCTTCTATCATCACTGCCAGACGGACACTCGTCCTGAGTGGGCTGATGCAGCCCATGGGGATGAGATCCCCTACGTCTTCGGCGTGCCCATGATTGGGGCCACGGACCTCTTTCCTTGCAACTTTTCCAAGAACGATGTCATGCTGAGTGCCGTTGTAATGACATACTGGACCAATTTTGCAAAGACAGGGTGAGATAATAATGACAATAACAACCACAACAGCAGAAGGTCAAAAGAGCGAGGGGCAGAGAGGGGAAGGGGGCAGCACGGTAGCTTCAGGGTTGGAAAGCTGGCGAACAGTAATTTGGGTGACCAGCTCCTACGTTCAACAGATACAGATATGAGAAGGTAAATGGATGAAGGCGGTCTTCATTCAGTCAAAAGGAGGGATGAGAGAAGAACAGAGAATACTTTCTTTCTCGGAAGGTTTGGGAAAAGGTTGGTTGGGAAATGTGGCCATTTGGTGGCTGAGCGTGACGTGTAGTTCATCAGAATTTGTGTGTGAGAAACAGAAAAGCACCTGGTTTCAACCCACCTGAACTTGCGCTGCAGAGAAGGAAGTCTGCGGAATGCATTGTCTGGGCAGGCCCTGGCTAAAATCAAGCCAAGATCAAGACCCCGGTCAATCATAGAGGAGCAGAAGGCCACTCTAGGCCAAGGAGAGTT
The DNA here is from genome assembly GCA_030867105.1 of Liasis olivaceus. Lineage (NCBI taxonomy): Eukaryota > Metazoa > Chordata > Lepidosauria > Squamata > Pythonidae > Liasis > Liasis olivaceus. The sequence continues at coordinate 115,052,053 of CM061351.1, read as the reverse complement.
CACGATCCAAGTCAACAACCAGGGAGAACAACTTGCACCAGAAATGGGTCACTCTGAGTTTAAGGCTTTAGAAGTCCTGAAGAGTTGCCCATTATCTAGGTTGGAGAAGTAGAGAAACGGTTTTTTTGTGGAAGGGGCCTTCTGAAGAGCTTGGTGATGATTTTGGGGGAAGGGGGAAGGGATAAAATTGTTGGTCTGTTTGGGGAAACAGGTTGGGGTTCTGTTTCTTAAAAAAAAAAAGCAGAAGAGATGTGTTATGCCAGTCTGCCATTGAATTCTGGGGCTAGGGGCATTCAGGGGGTCAAAAAGGGGGCTGGCTGTGGCCCATGGACTGTCCAGCCCTATATCACAGAGGAGGAAAATACTGTGCTTGGATAGGGAGGAAATGTTAGGTGACATTATGAAGGGGTGTGGGAGAGGGTTAGGGTTAGGGTTAGGGTTAGGGTTTCGCCCAAACCTTCCCCTTCCACAAGATGAAAGGGAGCAGCCATGAGGCGGGAGAAGGCAGGACTAGAGACCAGGAGAGCAACCGAGGCCTGCTGGGCATTCTTTATCTGGAAAGCAGTGCTTTGGGCAGAGGTGACTGCAGCGGGGGTCAAAAGAGTCAAGATGGCACCTGCGTGCATGTAAAAAAGATGGGACTTCCATTGTGTGGGTGCAGCTGTCATCTTGACTTTTTTTAAATACCTCCCCCCCCCAGCAGACACCTCTCAGCTGTTGGACCATCTTCTCAGCAGGGAAATTGCCCAGAGGGATGAATGAGGCCCATGTCACCAGTCATGGATTGCAAGGTTGCCTTGGGGGGGAAGAGCTTGCCATCAGCTGTCTTGATGGTCCGGGTGTCTGCAGTGCCCCCCCACCAGTTCCTTAGAAATACAGGTAGTCCGCATTTAGCGACTGCCTCGTTTAGTGACCGTTCACAGTTAAGACAGTGATGAAAAAGTAACTTTATGACCCATCCTCACATTTACGACCTTTGCAGGTTTGTAAAACAAAGGAAAGCTGAAGTAAGATCATAAGCACAGTTGCGGTTTCACTTGGCGATTGCTTCGCTTAACAACCGAGTTGCCAGTCCCAATCGTCGTTAAACGAGGACTACCTGTACACCCCCTTGTGCCAGGGACTGAGGTGGTCAGTGCATTGCACAAAGAAATAAATGGTGGCGGGGGGGGAGTGGTTGGAAGGTCCAGAAGGAAGAACAGAACTCCTGGTCCCATCTACTTTCATGTCATTGCCCCCCCAGCTAACTCCCCCCCATACAAAATGGGGCAGTCTCCTAGCTGGGAAGAAGACAACCCACCCCACACTGTTCCAGAAGCTGAGACAGGTCTGCACGGAGGCTGCTGGAGTGGCAGAGGAAATGGAGTTGTAGTTTCTGGGCCCCGTGCCCGTTCCTCGGTGCCAGCTTTCCCCAGCCCACCAGGGATCCTCAGCCACAGCTCCCATCATCCTCAGGCAGCCGAGGCAAAGGCTGTGATCGAAAATATTGAGATATTGAGCAAGGGATGCAGTGCGCAGCCTGCATCATGTGGGAGTATTTATCCTAGAGCAGAGGTGAGCAGCTCATAGGTTGCCTCAGGATATAGACTCTACATCTCTCGTGGGTCCTGAGGATGCCCGGTGAGAGCTGGCATTTTCTGGCACTTTTCATTAGGAAACAAACAGGAGCATTTATTTCACGAGGTTTAATTTAGTGTTTCTCAACTGTGGCAACTTTAAGATGGGTGGACTTCAACTCCCAGAATTCCCCAGCCCGCACAGCATTCTGGGAGTTGAAGTCCACCCATCTTAAAGTGGCCAAGGTTGAGAAACACTGGTTTAATTGATAGGGCAGGAATCCTGTCCCAGTCTCCTCTTTTACTATTCTACTTCTCTAATAGCAAGAACAACGATGATACTCTTAGTCACAAAAGAAAGATAATGGGGAGAGGAATGGCTTGAAAATTTCACACAAACTCCAATATTTTGGAACCCAGATGCTCAAACTCTTTCTAAAGAGGTCCAGCGTCCTAACCCTTGCCAGTAGCTTTTCCGAGGCAATGTTCTTACAGACTTCCCTACATTTATTTATTTTACTAAATCCAGAAAATAAATTCAATCTGGTAGCATGTGAAAGAGGGAAACTTGGGGGGGAAAAATCAGAGAGAATTCAGTTTATGAATGCAAATGTAATCTGGCTAGGAGATTTGCACTGTAGCAAAAATGACTTGGAGAGGATTTTAGCAAAAAAACTGTTTTACTTCCAAAGTTACTCTCCTAGCGAAGGAACTCAGAGAAGGGAGAGTTATGTGCTATTCACAGAATTTTGGAGTTGGATCATCTAGTCCAGTGTTGTCCAAACTTGGCCACTTTAAGATGAGTGGACTTCAACTCCCAGAATTCCCCAGCCAGCCATGCTGGCTGGGGAATTCTGGGAGTTGAAGTCCACTCATCTTAAAGTGGCCAAGTTTGGACAACACTGATCTAGTCCAAATCTGTATCCAGGATACAGGATAACCAGTAAACCATGCTTGAGAGGCGGCTGTTTGTAAAAGCCTCCAGGTAGATTCTTTCACTTTCGTTTATTTATATGGGAAGGCTGACCTTTGGCTAAATGTCGGCCTGGATTTCCTAACCATATGAAGTTGTGCAATTGGATAATTTTAGCCTTTGTTTTAATGGTAGAGAACCATCTTTAGACAGTAAAATATTCTAAATATTCCATGTTGGCAAATATGGTAAGTCCTGCCCTGCTGGTTCCTTGGTTGGTTAGATTTCCCTTCCAGCTTTTATTCAATCCTTTATCTCCTGTTTTTGCATCTCATAGGCTGTTTATGCTTAAATTCTGACCGAAGGGCAAAATTCTCTTGCTGTCAAGCGAGGAACCAGGTGTGTGAACAGCTTCTGGAAGTTTTTTGGCTCCTGATACTCATCTTTCCCCTGTTAGGAAGTTACGCTTTCCAGCCATACGTTCCAGAAACCGTGTCTGGAAGCCATTCCCAGAATCCCTTAAAACCCCAGAGCGTTGGCCCCATGCATGCTTGCGTGGAGAGCGCCAAGATTTGCATGCCCGAAGGAAGAACCTAGGACTCGGATCGCAGTTGGGGATGGGAGTTTTCCGTGACGTTTGCCTGATCCGAAGCGGCTGAGGTGCCCTCTTGGGTAGGTCAACATCCTTTCTTTCTCTCCCCTCCGCAGGGACCCCAACCAGCCGGTGCCGCAGGACACCAAGTTCATCCACACCAAACCGAACCGCTTTGAGGAGGTGGTGTGGACCAAGTTCAACACGAAGGACAAGCAGTATCTGCACATCGGCCTGAAGCCCCGGGTGCGGGACAACTATCGCGCTAACAAGGTGGCTTTCTGGCTGGAACTGGTGCCCCACCTCCACAACCTTCACGAGCCCCCCTACACGTCGACCACCACCCGGATCCCCCCATACGTCACCCGCTGGCCCAGCACCCGGGTGGGGCCAAGCACAACGCGCCAGTCCATCTCCACCCTTCCCCCGGATGAAGATGACGTCGGTCGGCCCCCACGCTACGTCCCCTTCCCCGGAGACTCGCGGGACTACTCCACCGAACTCAGCGTGACCGTGGCCGTCGGGGCCTCCCTGCTCTTCTTGAACATCTTGGCTTTCGCTGCCCTCTACTACAAACGGGACAAGCGGCACGAGCTGCGGAGCGGGCGACGCCTCAGCCCCCAGCGGAGTGCAGCCAACGACCTGGTGCACGGCGGGCAGGAGGAAGAAATCATGTCCCTCCAGATCAAGCACTTGGAGCATGACGCGCACGACCTGGAGCCCCTCCGGCCGCATGAAATCTTACGCCCGGCCTGCCCTCCCGACTACACCCTGGCTCTCCGCCGGGCGCCTGACGACGTCCCCCTGATGACCCCCAATACCATCACCATGATCCCCAGCACCATCACGGGTATGCAGGCTTTGCACCCCTTCAACACGTTCCCCACCGGACACAACAACACCCTTCCTCACCCTCACTCCACCACCCGTGTATAGTTGTCTCCTCTCTGTGCCCCAAGCCGCCCAGTGGGAGGGGGTCTCTTTCCAACCTGCTCCGAGAGGGAGGCCCTCTTCCCGCCCCGTGGCCCCGACAGGCCTTTTGTACAACACTGTGGGGGAACAGCAGCAGAGTGGGATCGCTAGAGAGGCCCGGGGGTAGCCCGGTGGGGTTGGCAGCGCTTCGCCCAAACCTGGTTGTGCCTTGGAGCTTCCACCATCCTCTGAGACGTGGCGTAGCACGGAAGCCAAGGCAGCGTGGGAGGCCGCCATTCTTCCAAGAAGTCAAGAATTGGAGTTAGCGGGCACACTGGTGGGAGAACAGCGTCCTTCCGCTCAAGTGTGTGTGGAGGGATGTTGGAGAAGCTGATTATCACTTTGAAGGGTGTTTGGGTGCTCAGGTCGCTGGGGAGGCAGAGGGGGAGAGAGGTTCTGGAGAGAACCATAGCCTTCCCAACCAGGGAGCTGGCACCAGTCCTTGGTCATCCTGAAATAGAACCAGGCAAGTTCTAGGCACACAGCAAACACAGGAAGGGCCTTGTTAGCTGTTCTGGGGGCTGGATAAACCAGCTCTAAATCTGGGTATCAAAGCCTAGAGGGAGGAAGGACGAAACCAGCATCTGCCCAACTTTTCTATGGCAACCTTCACAGAATCTCCTCGACCCCACGCGCACAGCACCAGATCACACCAGAGAGCAGCTGGTTGCTCTTCCTCTGTCCAGCTTGGTGGCTTGGCCAACTTTTCTGTGGAGCCAAGAGGCGTGTGGAGCAAGGAAAGGACCATGCCCTTGGTCATCTGCGTTCTTAGTTTTTTTGCTATTTTTCCCAAGCGGAGCTGGGTAGATAGTGCCCGGGTGAGGCCATCTGAGAGCAGATGCTCAACCTCCCATCTGACCCGGGATCGATGGCAGCAGGACCCGAGGGCACTGTGAGGAAGAGTGGGCCGCTGGTTGGGCATCCCACCGAATGGGAAAGAGAAGTTGATCTCGGTACTTCCTTCTAGAGCGGAGGGTCCAACGGTCTGAAGAGAGAACGCCATCTCTTTCTCGTGCCCTGGAACAAGCCCCTTTTCCATTAGTTTTATCCGCTGGCCTCCAGGAACCAAGAAGAGAGAGCTTCCCCAGGATCCCCAGTGGGCCACCGGGCCACCACTTCCTGTCTCTGCTGGAAGAGGTAGGGGTGAGAACGCCCGGGGAGTCCAGAAGGAGAGCCAGGGCAGGTTCGCGTGCCAGGTCTCTGCGTGCCTGTAGGCTGCTTCCAGGGAGAAAGATGGAGCCCAACAACGGGGCATTCGCTTTTACCGAAGGGGAGAGTAGCAAGAATTTCTCTTTTGTTGGGTTTAAAAATAGGTTATTGCCAGAGATGGAAATGGGGAAGATCTTTAAAAAAAAAAGGAAACGGGACGCAAACATGCCCAGCATTGCAGATCTTGACCCTCCCGGTCGTCCCCCGATGACATGTTCTCCAGTCCTTTGAAAAATCTTTTTAGGAAGTTGGAAATGCCAAGCCCTGTCTACACCGGACCTTGGAGGTCCCCTTAGATTTGAGGGAGAGAAGACGTCTTTCCTTGCCAACCTCCTTCCTTTCTACTTGCCTGGCCCTCCAGGTGCACGTCCCACCTGGCACCCCACTTCCCTTTTGAAGCTTTCTCCTCTTTCTGAAAATGTTTGAACGGGTGAGGGGCGTCCGGGGCTCAGAGGCTCGGGGAAGGCCTTTGTCGCAGCGTCTCTGGATCGGGGCTAGGGGCTTCTTAAGGGAGCAGGGAGACTCGTGAGGGGAAAGGCGCTTCTCTGCCTCTGTGGGGCTTTTGGAGACCAATGCGGGGATTCAGATGAGGAGCTTGGTGGGCGTCCGCCGTCCCAGCCCATCATGGCTCCCCCAGAATCCTTCCTGCACAACTTGACAATCTTCCGGGCTGATCCATTGACTGGGGGGGGGGCTGAGTACCCAGGCATGGGGGTGCTTGGAAGAGCCCATTGTCTTGGGGGGCCCCTGAGGCACCAGGCTTTGGACAGAGCTGAGAGTGGAGGGGCCTCCTGCATCTTGGTGGCATTCCAGAGTTGGGTTCTCCCCCGTCCTCACCAGGGGAAGCAGGAGGCTGCCCAGAAGGTTCTGGGTGGCGGTGGCTGGATTGAATCCTTGGCCCACGAGTGGGCAGGGACGATCCTTCCCACCTTTGCAGGGTGGGGCCCCTTAAAATCGTGCCTACCCACCCACCCAGGTGGGTTGCTTTCCACGTGCTCCTGCAGTCCTTGCTGATTCCTGCCATGGGCGCCCTCCCTGTATTTTCATCCAGCGTTTTTCTCCCTCCCCTGGACAGGCACCACCACTGGCCGCGGTCTCAGGTCTGCACTACAGTTCTAAATTGCTTGAATTAAGTTGCAACAACACTGTGGTTAAATCTGCAATGTAGACAAGAAGGCCGTCCCGTTGCAGACTCCTCTGTTTCGTCCTGTTCCTCCTCCTCCTCACGCTCAGCCGCCACGTGGGTCTTCTTCTGCCCAGTCCATCTGCTCGTGCCCATGTAGAAACTAGAATGCAGCGAACGATCCTTCATTCATCCCTGATGGCTGGTCACTATCATGCGTAGCTTGGCTTGCTTCCATGAGCCATCTGCTTTTCTCCTAATCATTTACTCTCTTCTTCTGGTGTGATGCGTGCTTCCTCATTGCCCATGAGAGCAAGGGTTCCATAAATCGCTGACAGGGTGGGGAGAGCCCGTGGGGCGCATCAAGGCACCCACACTTCTAGCCGGCTTTCCTTCGGTTCTTCCGTACGACGAGGCATCCTTCAGCCCCACCATGGCAACAGAATTCTATTCCTTCTCCAACATATTCGTGATTTCCACAGAACTGGACTGTCCTGCCTTTAATTTGGGTACATTTTCTCTCTTAGATCCAGTTAAGACACAGGAAATCCATCCTTTCTTTGCTTTTTTAAAGCACACCATTCTTGAACTCTCTCTGCTGCCTCTCGCCTTGTGCCTCTGCTAATCGTCCTTGGAGAATTTGTTCATCTTTAGTTGTTAATATTCCGATGGAGGGAAGGATAAGAGAAGACAGTGAAGGTTAGGTGAGAGGAAGGGTGGAGGGGAGTTTTGTTCTAAGCCATTTGGGGACTCCATCTATCTTTGCAATGTTTCAAGTTGGTTTCCTTTTTTTAAAAAAAGAGACTTTATTATGAATAAATATATATCTATATCCATTTTTTTAAAAAAGGAAAACAATTATTTTGTAAAAAAAAATCTAAATAACTAAAAAAGCAAAATTTGTGCCAAACTCAGCGGGGGCGGGGGGGGCATTTTGCTACTGCTTGTTTCAACGATTGGAGGGGTTCCTTTGCTTTGCGATTTAAGTTTGCTGGAGCTTGTGTGAGACATGTCTATGCCAAGGAAAAGAATGCCATTCCGACCTCAGTCGCACTCTGGCAGGCAGACTCCGCCGCCTGACACTCTTGCCAACCGCCATCACGCCCCCTCCTCTGCACTCGTGCCCCTCCGCTGCCTGTCCCGGATCGGCCCCCCCGCCATGAGTGAGAAGCACACGGTTGCCTTGGGGAGCGACCCAAGATGGGAGGCTTCCAAGAAGCTGGACGGAGCTAAATCCCAAGAGGTCCCCGAAATCAGCTCTGGCTGCCAGACCTCGGTGCTGTTGACGACCCCGCCTGCCCCCCTCCACCCACGTCCTCCTCGGCTGAGATCGACCGACGGCTGCTCCTTCCTCTCGTCCGAAACTGAGCGTGAGGGGCCCCTGGAAGCGCCTTCCCGGATTTGGGGCGAAGAGGCGTGTGCCTGTGGTGTGACGTTCTTCCTCCCGACCCGTCCCCACGGCCCCGCTGGGGTGCCAAGCCAAGAGAGAGGCTGCCTTGGGCGGGACGCTCCCCAGTTCCCCTTTCGTGCTCCGGAGAAAGGGCGCCGGGGATGGAGAAGGGACGAGGTGCCATCCCCATCAACCCCACTTGTCTGCTGAGGACATTTTCCTTCTGGGCATGATGGCTGGGCCCCTTCCTCTTATACCCCCCACAAATGGAAAGAATCTATTTTTATGAGACTTAGACCTGGCCAGGAGGGGGGCCAATTTTGGAAAACCACCTCCTGCCCCCGGCTTCAACGGGTCCCCCTTGTGCCCCGAACAAAGCCACCCCCCGACCGACCTCCAGACTTTGCTAGCCCGCCCCGGCCCGGGGAGGGCTTCTTTCTCCAGCTTATGGAAAGACCTGCGATTTAAACAAACCAACAGAAATTAAGGTGGTGCTTTTCTTCCTTTTGTTTGTTATGACCTGGATAATGGATGAGCGAGCTCCGGTGTGTCTGGGGGGGCGGGGGTTGCGCGCCCCCCTCAGAAGACAAGGACCTTGGGGCGCAGGGGGGAGGCTGGGATAGAGCTGAGATGCTGTACACATTTTTAAACCTTGCAAGACATGGAAAATGATATTGTAAATATAAAAAAAAGATTTAATTGTTGAATCTGCTTCTTATGTGGGAGGGGAGGGGAGGGGAGGGAAATACCAGGGCGCTCCAGAGAGACCGACCGACCGACCGCTGTCAGTCATTATCCCAGGATGGGTGCGGGACGAGGGGCTGCCGCGGGCCCAGCGCTGACCCTTCTGGAACCGGAATTCCTGGGGCGAGGTTTGGGAGAGGAGGGGGAATTGGCCGTAACTTTTTGGATCCCCACGTGGTCCCCCGGGCTGACGCAATGTGGACCACAGGCGCCGCATCTGCACTTGTACACCGCACTATGCCATGGCTTGTTTAACCACGGCTTGCTGGATCAACCACGATCAGCTAGGTTCACGCAACACTCCTGAGCCCCAGCCGAATGACCCAGCGTGTGAACCCGGCTACGCTGACTGCCGGCGGTTCCTTCTGCCCACCGCCCCGCCACCCTTGCCTTCCTCTCCCCACCTTCCGCGCGCTCGTTCAAGCCCCCCCCCGCTTCTTCCGGGGCCCCGCGGCCTCGCCGGGCGCCTGCCATTTGAGGAGGGGGCTGTCCCCTCAGGGCAGCGGGCGGAGTTGCGCCCCGGGTTCTGCCCGCCCCGGCCAAAGCCCCGGGCGGAGGGGGCTGCAGCGATGCGAAAGGGGCGGCGGGGACGCGGCGGGCGCGTTCGCCTTGCGCCTCGGCGGGCGGGCAGGTTGCTATAAATAGCCGCTCGCTCGCTCCGGTTCTAGGCTGCGCCAGCCGCGGGAAGAAGGCAGCGCCGCCCGCAAGTGCGCGCCCGGGCGGGCGGGCGGGCGCAAGAAAGGGGCGGGGCGGGGCGGGGCGTCATCGCCAGCCCTGCCCGCCCTCGCAAGCCCCACAGCCGGAGCGGCCCGGGGGGCGAGCGGCGAAGCCACGACGCCGCGCCCGGCCTCAAGCCCGGAAGGGGGAGCAGCCACGTCGCGCCTCGGCTGGCTTTCGGGGGGGCGGAGGCGGTCCGCCCTCTCGCCTCTGGAGCCCCGCTCGGACCGAAGGCCGCTCGCCTCGCGACCGAAGGGCTTCAGGGTGCGCGCGCCGCCCCGCCCGGCTCCCCGGAGCGCGGGGGCGCCCTGCCCGTGCTCGCAGCGCACGGAGAGCTGCGGCGCGGCGAGGGAGGGGAGGGGAGGGGAGGGGAGAGCGCAGCCCAGACCCGGAGCCGATCGCCGTCTGCGGCCGGGAAGGGCTCCCAATTGCGCCGGCCGGCCAGCCAGCCGGCCAGCTCGCCCGCCCCAGAAGCGGCGCCAAAGGCCCGGAAGTCGGCCGGCCGGCCGGCCAGCCGTCCGTCCGTCCCCCACCGGGGGCCCTGGAGGAGAGCGGGAGCGCGCGCAAGAGCAACTCCAGGGAGCCTCCCGAGTCCCGCCGCGCCCCGAACGGGTGCTCCGGGGCCCGGAAGCCTGGCACGAATGCAGCCTCGCCCCCCGGCGCGTGCCCTCGGCGGCGATAGGCTGCTCCTGTACAGGGAGGCTCCCTCTCGCTCTTGGGAACCTGGCTCGGAAGCCAACGGCCGCGCTGGCTGAGGCGGCGGGAGGTGCGGCCGGCAGGCGCCGGTGGGGAGGCGGCCTTGGCTGGGCGCAGGGGGGCGTCCCAGCAGGCCGTGCCCCTCTGCGTTGCCGCGCACGCGGCCTCCGGCAGGGCGCCGATGGTTGAGGCCGAGCGCGGCAACGCAGGGGGGCACGGCCTGCTGGGACGCCCCCCTGCGCCCAGCCAAGGCCGCCTCCCCACCGGCGCCTGCTGATCTCATTTGTCCCGAGGGCAGGGGGTAGGGGCGGCCGGTGGGGCGGCCTGGGGCGTGCCGGGCCATGGGGCGCCGTGAGGCTGCTTCGGGTCGGTTCCCGCTGGCCATCCGGGACGGGCGGCGGACTCCCCTCGGTGCGATTCCCTGCAAGCCGGACCAGGGCCCACGTTCGCACGCTGCGGTGTTTTGTGCGAGGTGGGCCGCGCTGCTGGGCGGGGGTGGGAGTTGAAGATCCGACGCCCCGGAGGGCGCCATGTTGGGGAAGACTGGCCTGGAACATCAGTGCAGCTGTGGCCCAAGATGGAGACGCCCTCCCACGCCCCTCCGCTGCGCCAGGCGGCGTCCCTGCGCCGCCGCCGCCCCCTGGCGGTCCGGGCCGGTCATTGCAGCTCCGCGGAACACGGTTGTGTCAAGACTGGTCGTTAAGAGAGAAGCGGACGCTTCAACGTGCAGCGTTCCGTTTTTACGCACGTGGGAAAATTGTGCAGAAAAGGGATGGGGTGAAAAATTTGGGGGTGCGTGATTTTGCCTGAAGGACAAGAGTGGGCGCTCGCTTCTCCCTACCGGACCTCCCTCCCCACGTGCTGGAATATCGGACGGCAGATAATTCTGGTCTGTGACTAATAAAATATTGATCAGAACCGAGCCCACCGAGGGCCCAGGCGTGGGAGACAGATGCCGGAGAAAGAAAGGAGACCACGGGGAAAAGTCCAAAGGACGTTTTCCTTCCCTCCAGAAGGGGGCGCCAGTGTAGGTGAGCTACTGTAAATAGCATAAGCTCTCCGTCTGCCCGCCCCCAATTGTGTAGAACAGGCCTTGCCATTGTCCACTGTTTGCCACGTGGAGCCTAAGAACTGCGCACCCTAAAACACGGCACAGAGGTATTTCTCAACCTTGGCGACTTTAAGACGTCCGGACTTCAACTCCCAGAATTCCCTGGCTGGGAATGCTGGCTGGGGAATTCTGGGAGTTGAAGTCCGGACGTCTTAAAGTGCCCAAGGCTGAGAAACACTGTAGCAGAGAGTGAGCGAGCGAGGGTGACGGGAGGGTCTGCGAGCCTTTAAATCGCGCCGGCAACTGTTGCAGCTGCGCTCTCTCGCCGGCTTCCTTAGATTGGCTACCATGCCGTGATTGACGTTCTTAGCTCAACCTCGTAGGCGAATCAGGCCGGAGAACAACAACAACAACGAAAAGGAGAAGGGAGAGAACTCATTTCTCATTGGATAATTGCCTGAGTCCAATCTCAGAGGAGCGGGACGCGGTGGCGCAGCGGCTTAATGACGCTGAAAGTGCCGGCCAGAAATGGCTGAAAGCTTCAGCGGTTCGAGTCCAGCCTCGCGTTAACAAGGTGAGCTCTTGTTTCTATACCCGCAGCTTCTGCCAACTCAGCAGATCGAAAACATACGTGAGTAGATAAATGAGGACTCTCACTCCGGTGGAGGAAAAATGCTGGCAGCGGCTCAACAGAGAGAGACGGGACAAGTTGCCGGTAAAAGCGCGAAAACCGCGCTCGTCCGAAAAAGGGGCGCGAAGCAACGGAAATCCCGCCTCCTGTGCTGCCAGCTGGGCTGACGCTCTAGGAATTAGGCTCTGGCAAAGTCTAATTCCGAAACTAGAAAGATGCAATTGCCTTGAAAACCGCTAGGGGGCGGTCACTGCAGGGTCAGTAATGACTGTTAAGCAGATAAAAAAAAAAAAAAAAAAAATCTCAGAGGAGCCTGTCATTGGCTTCCGAAAGGGCCGCCTTTCCGGAAGCGGTAACGAGCGCTGATTGGCTAGGTTGACCCGTTTATGGGCGCGGCTTGCTATGAAAGAGGCCCCGAGGACGCTGATTGGCTAAGGCGCATCTTAGTCGGAAGAGTTCGAGCCTGTCTGAGCGGGTGGAGGAGGATGGCGGCAGCGGCTGGGTTTTTCCGCCGCCTCGGGGCGGTGAGCGGGGCGGCCGCGGTGGGAGCGGCCGCCTACGGGGCTCACGGTGAGCGGCTGGGCTGGGCTGGACGCAGGCTGGGGGACGACGGAGCCTGCTGGTCCCCGGAGCGAGGAGGGCCGCGCTGCAACTTGGGGGGGGGTCTTCGCGGGGGCTGCTTTGCCGGGCGCCCGGGGGCGGTCGGGCGGCGCGGCTCCTTCCGCCTCCAGGCTCCCGGGGTTGCAGCGCCCGGAATGGCCAAGCGAGGGGGCCTCCAGGCTCCCGCCGGCCCTGCTTAGTGGCGCCATTCCGGCAGACCCCCGCCCTGGGCGTCGGTGGAAACCCCGGTGAGGTCACGCACGCATGACCTCACCGCGCGCAGCTGATCTCATTTGCCCCGAGCCATCGAGGGCCTCGTCCCCGCCCCCTTGGACGCCGCGCGCCCAGCTGTGGGTGGGTGGGTGGGTGGAAGGGAGGGGCCGCGGGACGGCAGAGCGGCTGACCCGGGCGGGCAGGGCGTGTCCGGAACGGCCGGAGCCGGCCGCCGAGGCCCCTGCGCTCCCCAGGGCGCAGCGAGGCGGTCCCGCGGCTCTCGCTGGACGCAGCTCGGGGCAGGCGAAGGCCGCCGGTCTCGCTGGACGGGACGGGGCGCGGCCCAAAAGAGGCCGCCGCCGCCGGTGCGCGCTGCGCTTCCCGGCCTTCCCCCGAATAACCGGCCGCTGCTGCTGCTGCTGTTCTTCTTCCAGGGTTCTGCCCCCGGGAACAGCAAGAGTACCTGAAAGAGGTAACACACACACACACGTGTCCCTTGGGCTCTCTGGGCAGGAGCTCCGGCGCTTGGGCTGAGAATCGCTTCTGCTGCTGGCAAAGCAGGCACCAAGTTGGGGGGCGCTTTGGGCTCCTGCCACCCAACCCGGGGCTCCTCCTGCAGCTGGAGCTGTGGGCGGGCAGAGCGGGTCCTCACAGGTTGATGCTTCCTTTGCAGTTGTATGGCACTGCCAACAAGTACCACTTCCTGCACAGCCTGGCCCTCTTGGCTGTGCCCCATTGCCGATACCCCATGATGGTAGGTATTCTGGACCTCCAAGTCCCTTTAGGAGTGGGGCACACCATCCCCTCCCCCCACCTGCTCACACCCAACTTCCTCCAGACGCAGCACTGGCAACAGTGGTGTCTCCCTTTGGAGGTGGCATAAAAAAGGGGCAGGGCTTTGGTCCCACAGGGGTAGCCACCGTCTTGCCTCTTTTGACCCCGCCTGGCTTTCCAGGGTTTCAGCCAGCTAATTCTTGGGGGAGGGGACATTCTGGTTTTTTCCCCTTTCTGAAAACCTGGGCCCTCTCCCAACGCGGTCAGATCCCTGGCCTGCAATGTGCTGCTTGTCCATGGGAAACCCCTCCCTCCCTCCGTCCGTCCCCTGGATGAACATGAATCCTCTAGAGCTGTGTTTCTCAACTTTGGCAACTTGAAGATGGGTGGACCTCAACTCCCAGAATTCCCCAGCCAGCATTCCCAGCCAGGGAATTCTGGGAGTTGAAGTCCGGATGTCTTAAAACAGCCAAGGTTGAGAAATACAGCTGTGCTGTGTTTTAGGGTGCAGAGTTCTTAGGCTCCATGGCTGGCTGGGGAATTCTGGGAGCTGAAGTCCACCCATCTTCAAGTTGCCAAAGTTAAGAAACGTGGCTCTAGAGCCACATTCGGCTTCTGCGCTGCAGTTTTTCCAACTCCATCCGGCTTCTCCTGGCTTGGAACAGGAAGGGGCATCTGGGCTTTGGAGTGGGAGGGGCAGACATTAAAGAACTCTTGGCTTTTGTCTCTCGCAGGCTGGGACCATCCTGTCCACGGGCATGGGGCTCTTCTGCGGGCCCTTCTATTACCACGCACTAACAGGAGAGCCTGCCTTCACCCACGTGGCACCCTACGGCGGAAGCCTCCTGATCCTTGGCTGGCTGGCCTTGGCTCCCTGACGGCCCCTCCCCAATCTCCACGTTATCCCCCAGCCCTGGGCGAGCCAGGAGCATCTGCTTTGCCTTTGGACACCTCCCCTCTGCAGGACCAGCCAAGAGGAGCTCCTGCCTGCACAGGGTTGGGGGGGCATCTGGGCCAAGACTGGAGTGGCTTCTCTTCGGGGCCTCTCCGAAATCTCTGCTGGGGTTGAATTCTCGAAGGGCTGAGGCCTCTCTCTTTTTAATGAAAATCTCAGTCGTTATAATGGATGCAGATTTGTGACAGGAAGGGAACGGATCGCATTAAGCCATGGATGTTGGCTTTGCTAGAATGTACAGTATGATGCAACTTTAATCATTGTTTACATGTCTTTAATAAATGAACTTGATTTTACTTCTTCAAGCCACATCCACTTTCAGTTGTGAAACTGAGGCAGCCCCAGGTTGAGTAATAGGCCCCCAGGCCAGGGGGGGTGAGGTGGGGTGGGGGGTATCTGTTTCAGCTTCCCCCACCCCCAATGGAAGGGCTGGGCACCTGCTTCTGCATTTAAACAGCTTGGCTTGCACTGTAGGCCACAGGATGTGGGGTTTGGGATGTGCTGGTTAGGGCTGATGGAAATTGTAGTCCAACTCATCTGTGATTTCAGTGTCAGATGGGAGATGGCACCCTCTGAAATAGTGTGGCTGTGGATAATGGAATGTGGCAAAACAAGCCTTTATTGCGAAACAACCATGGGCTCTCTGGGAAATTAGATTTAAAATGTTGTATCCCTCCCGTAAAATAGGGTGGTCATAAAAATGCCACAGCTAACGAAGAAGCAATCTAGCTGAAAACCCAGAGTTCCCAAATGCATCGGTGGACTTTGTATCTGAGTCATGCGAAAGAGTGAGTCTTGGGGCTGTCCACAGGCAAAACTGCTTCTGGGAACTGTTGCAACCCTGAAGAAACCCTAACGGGAATATTCTGGCAAGCCCCTGAAAACCAGCTGGCCTCAGTGTGGCTGGGCAGAGGGAAGGAAGGTTTGGGTGTACCCCCAAGGCTGAGTTTGGGGTTCACTTTGAGAGGGACATCAAATTGCCTTTTGTAGATGAATGTAAAAGACTGGAGAATGTAAAGGTTAAGAGGACAAAAACTGAAATTTCCAAGTGTGATGTAATAACGCTAAGAGAGGGTGCCCTTTGTGGGCCTGCAGGAGGGACAGCCTTGGGGAGTTTGGTATTTCCCCCCTCTGCCTCCCCCCACCCCAAGAGTTTCTGCAAGACGAAGGAGCAGGCCAGATTCCAGCCGTTGGCGCCTAAAAATAAAAGGTGATTTTTCGACCTTGAGGTGGAGCAAAGGAGATTAGATAGGTGCGTGCGGGTAGGCTGAGGTGGGCACTGCCGGGAAAAGGCGCTCCGTGGGCTAGAGCAGCGTTTCTCACCCTTGGCAACTTTAAGAGGTGTCGACTTCAACTCCCAGCATTCCCCAGCCTGCAAAACACTGGGCTAGTACACGGAATCATATTTGTTTCAAGGCCCTTTGCACATGCCCCAAGGAAGCTGCGCAGCTCGGGGTTCAGGCGCCTACCTGAGCTTTGGGAGCCGCGTTCACACAACAGGAGCCCCCCCGGGCTGAAGACCAGCGGCCGCCTTCGCACCGCAAGCCCCCGGCTTTAGCGCGGCTCTGGTTGCGGCTTCGCGGGGGCGCCGAGCCCAGCGGGAAGCCCCTGCTCGAGCACAGAGAGCGGCTTGCGAAAAACCGCGGAACCCCGCTTGCCCCCCCCCGGCCCGCCGAGTGGCTGGGGCTGATGGTGCCTGCGGAGCCACGGCAGAAAGGCCAGGCCGCCCTCCGGGCGGGGCGCGGGCCGCGGGCCGCTCGCCGGCGGGGAGGACGGGCAGCGCCGGGCAGGGGCGATCGCGGGCCCCGCTGCCACTGCGGCGGCCGGCGGCGCGCGGCGGGCCCCGCTCTCGCCTCTTCCCTCTGCCCGCAGCGCCGGCGACGCCTTAACCGGCCGGCCTTCGGAGCCCCCGCAAGGGGTTAACCGCCCTCGCCGCCCCTCCCCGGCCCCCGCCTGCCCCGCCCCCCCGCCGAGCAGAACAAAGAGCGGCGGGGCCACGCACGCCGCGCTCCTCGCCGCTTTCGCTTCCTCGGCCGGCGGGGCGCGCAGCGGAGGCGCGTTCCCGGCCGCCGCTCGCCTTCCCGCTGGGCCTGAAGGTGAAGGTAACGGCGGGGCGGGCCCGGGATCCGGCCGCGGCCGCTTTGGCTCCGTTTGCAGGAGGCCCCCGAGGCCCCGCTTGCTGCCTTTCCTGAGGCTGCGCAGCCCTCTCCCATCATCCCCGGCCATGACGGGCGGGGTAGTCCCGGGAGCGGCTCCGGGTGCTTTCCTTCCTCGTCTCGTTTCCGCCCGCGGTTTGCGGGGACGGATTTCCCTTCTCGCGCCGCCGCTTTCGAGGGAGGTGGCGTTCCTCGCTCCCTCTGCCCCGGCGTGGCCTACCCTGCCGGGGTGGAGCAGCGCAAGGATTCCCGGCGAACATGGCCGAGTTCTCAGGGCCGCAAACCAGGGCTTGCGAGCCACCGCGGCCGGCATCACAGTGCGCGCTAAGCCGAACCGCTCCCAGCTCCGGTCCCCCTTGTTTTGAAGCCCCCGAACGCCCCAGCAACGAGCGGGCTCCTGCGGCACGGGCGCGCCTCTTTCCCGCCCGGTCTGCGCCTTTCCACGCCGGAGCCCCCTCGGGCCCGTCCGTCGGCCTCGCCGGCGCGGATTTCCGCCCGCCGAGGAGCCCTGTGGGACGCGGCGGCCTGCGCGCTGGGCTGCGCCGAGGCGGGCGCTGTCTGAGGCTCCCTTCGGCCGCTCCCGCCGCGAAACGCCTCCTCGCCTCCGTTTTGCGGCCGGGGCGGGCTTCCCCCCGTCTTCCCGTCCTCCCCCTCCCGCCCCGGACCGAGGGCTGCTGCCTGCGTCGGCGCCTCCCTTCTGGAAGGGGCAGCCCACGGGAGGGTCGCGATCAGGGAGGAGCGCCGGGCGCCGCGAATGCCGAGGGCGCCTCCGGGATGCGCGAAGCTTCCTGCTGGAGGAGGCTCGGCAACATTCTTGCGGACCGCGCGAGCGAGCGAGGCCGGGCGGCTGCTGGAGCCGCGCCGCCTTCCTCGAGGGGCCGCCGCTTTCCTTCTCGGGCAAGAGTCGGAGGCTGCCGGCGTTGGGGGGGGGCATTCCGCGCCCGCCCTTTTCTGCCCGCGGGCGAGAGCCGTCGGCCCCGTTTCGGCGGGGGGGCATCCCTCGGGGGCGTTTCGTCTGTTCCTTCAAGCCCGGGCCGGAGGGCGGGGAGGTGGGCTCGGGAGGGCCGGGGCCAGAGGGAGGGGCTGGGGCCAGGGAGCGGCAGCGAGGCTTACTGGTTGGATCAGCCGCCCGCCGCCCGGGTCCCCCGGGCCCCCGTTCTCCTCAGCCCCCCGGCGGGCTGCCGGATGGTCTTCCAGCATGTGGGGGGCGCTCGGTTGGGGAAGAGGGCGCGGGCAGGCTCCGCTCCGCTCCGGCCCCCCGCCCCCGCCTCTCCCCCTCCCCCTCCCCGGCAGCCCCTTGGAGGGGGATCCAGTTTCACGCCGGTCACGTGCGGCGCGCAGCCGGAGGAAGGGCCGTTCCTGGAGGAGCAGCTGGTCCCCGCCGCTGCCCGGCGAAGGGCTTCTCCCCGCGGGCCTGGCGGCGGGTTGGGCGGGCCGTCTCCGTGTGCGCAGCCGAGCGCCCCGCCGCCGCCGCCGGGTTGATCCGGATCGGCGCTTTGGAGCAGACGGGCGGCCCGGGCGCGCTCTGCGGCTCCCCGGGTAGGCTCACCCCGGTGGGAGGCAGGCCTCTGAGCTCTCCGCAGCGCGGCGGCTGCGCTCTTGGCCCCCGCCGGGGCTTCCCTGGCCTCCGCGACGGGGGCGCGGGCGCAGACCTCTGGCCTGGCGCTTCTCTTAGAGGGGCCCGTTTTTAAGGGCAGCGCAGAAGGAACCGCCTCCCCTTGGCCTCAGCGGGCGAGGCCTTACCGGTTGGATTAACGGTATCGGCAGTTCCATTGGTTTGAGTCCTGGTGCGTTTGGCTGCCTCCCCGCTGGCCTCTGCCGCGAATTCATAGAAATCCGGAGCGAGGCCAGGCAGGAGTCTGCAGACTTGGAGTCCAGCGCGGGTTGGCCTGGGGGACACCAGCTGAGGTTGCACAGGGAAGGTGGTGCCCCAGCAGAGGCCCACTGCAGTGGATGGATCTGGGGTGCGTCTCCAACCCAGCACTTTCCCGGGGTGTTGGACTTCAACTCCCATGGTGCTCAGCCAGTCTGTTGGCAGAGCCTGGTGGGAGCTCCAGTCCCACGCGTTCTGGAGGCTCCGGCTAGAAGGAGGCTGATCTGATGAATCGAGAGGCAGTTTGTGGAGGAACCCGGTCAGATGGCGCAATGGACGCGCTGCGCTCCGCTTCCCTCCTCAGGACCTTTGGGGCAGATGCTGAGCCCCCCCTTCTGTTAAACGGAGTCACTGTTTCACCCCAGCTCTCCCCCTCTTCGACAGGGTTATCTGGGGACCCAGCAGAGCTTGGAGGGAGACCACTGACAGCACCCTCTGAACCACCTGCAGGGATCTCCTGATGGAAGGCGCAGGCGGGTGCTGATCCGACGTCGCCAGGAGCGGGATCCCTTCCCTCGGAAGACGGGGACCATGGCAGCTCCAGGTTCGCTGCTCTTCTCTTGCCTCTGCCCCCGCCTTGCTCTTGCACAGCACTGCCTCGTTAAGGGGACGAGGAAGCGGCATTTCCCCATGTGCGTTTCCGTTACCTTTTGAGAGGGGAGCATTTTCTGCCTAGCGGTATTTGCTCTTTGACCCGTGCCTCCCAACCCTTGCATTCCTAATCCTGGCAGTTTCTGGGATTCCGGCAGCAAATGCCAGGCCCAGAGGGTTGCACTTCGATGCGGTTTACGCGCCCTTCTCTTTCAGGTTTCTTGGGGAAGAAAGGGGGCCCAAGATCGCCAAACTGGAGTGCCGGTTCTTGGGCAGGATCTGTCGGGAAAAAATGAGGGGCATGGCAGGTGGTGGGGGAGGCCGAGCCACGAATTGGCAGTTGGCAAGTTCCTGTGGGCCAAAATGAGGCTGCTTTCCAGGGGGGTGTGAATCAGTCTGCATTTCAGATCCAGTTTGGAATTTTCCATTCCCAGTTCTCGGACTTGAAGTCCACACATCTTAAAGTTGCCGAGGTTGAAAAACACTGCTCTAGAGACTTGGCCGTCATCAGCGGGAGCAAACAGTTCTGTAAACCTAAAAGTCAACAGAGAATTTGGGTGAAGCTTGAGTGGTGAAAGACTCAGGGTGGACAGAAGGGGAAAAACGTCTTAAGAGGGCACAGCGGTAGCCTCAGGAACTCCTTGCCACAAGACATAATGGCTGCTTCAGAAGGAAAGGTGTCGAGGCAGGTGGGTTTCCTGATCATTTGCTAAGTAGGAAAGTTCTCCGGATCTGATGAGCTGTGACCTAATTTCCCACAGCCTTTCTGTTTATGTTCTTTGCTTCCCAAGTACTAATATTATGATTTCTTTTTACTGCTCATTTGCAGCAACAGGTGGCTGGGAAGAGGAGAAACTAAACTAAATATAATACATATCATCCTTCTGTTAAACTGCTGTCAAAGGTTTATTTTTCCTTGGGAAAAGGCCAATGAGAGGAGACAGAATGAAGGTTTGCAAAACAGGAAAAATGGGGGGGGGGGCAGTGGACAGAGAAAAATTGCTCTCCCCTGTCAGTCCTTCTGTGGAATGAATAAATTTTGCATTGGCCCAAAGGGATGGCTTTAGAAGGGGAAGAGCTTAGTCACAAACGTTCATTGAGGGCAGAAGGGACGTGTGAGCTAACTGGAACCTCCATCTTTGGGAGCAGTTTATCTGCCTGGCAGAGGCTGGAGATAAACCAGAAAGACTAGCCAACTTTTTAAAAAAGTTTTGCCTTGATTTTAATTGCCTTGTTTTAGGCTTAACTTTCTACCAAGTGTATTTTTTAACTGCTGCAAGCCGTCCAGAGTGTTGTGTCAACAGAAAGGCGAGAATGACATCAATATAGTCCAAAAATTATGGCTTGTTGGTGCCTTTCCTGCACACTTCCCAGAACTGTTGCCCTCTTCCCACCCTGCTCCCTTTTGGGGACTGCAAGCAGGGCATGATGGGAGTTGCAGTACCTGCCCACTTCCCAGAAAACCCAGAGGGGGATGCAGGACTGAGCTGCCCGGGAGGGAGGGAGGGGGGACGGCCCATTCACAGAGAGCGGAGCTGGCGATGACATGGGCATGCCCGGTGCCTTCGTAGCTGTTTTGCCAGAAGCCGGGCAGGGCCAGGAGGGTGGATGGAGGGCGCGGCTGGAATGCGCCTGGGCGTGATAGGGCACGGGGGGGGGCTGAGTCACTCCCTCCACTCCTGATGTAATGATGTAACTGCTGTAACCCTATGGAACATTATCCCCCCCACCCCACCCGGAGTCAGGCTGGCCCTGATCTTGACGTCCTTCCGGAGTCGCAAATGCGAGAAGGGCGGCTATAGAAATTGAATCAGTGAACGAGTCCAGGACCTGTCTGAGCAACCTTCAGCCCTGCTAGACTTGCAGGAGAAGCACTTCCTTCACCCTCCAGCCCCCTCTTGTGCTTGTTCCCTTCCCCTCCCCTCCATCCCTGCCTAAAGGAGGACTCCTGAGCAAGTGCAGAGAGCACCACCCCTTGGTCAGCTGCGGCTGATCACAGTCCACCTGGGTTTGAGGCAGAGTCAGCGCCCTCCTTTCAGAAAGTAAGAGCTCGGGAGTGGCCTCTGCCGTCCCAACCTCGGGGTCCCTTTTTCCATGCGTTATTTCTGCCCCTGCTTCCCCCCACCAGGCCCTGTGCTCAGTGTCGGAGACTTTCCTGCGTTATGTCGCCATTTTCCAGCTTCCTCAGCTCTCCTTCCGTTTCTTTCCAAAAGCTGCCTAGTGGCACTTCCTCCCGGGTGCCAGTTGCGGTTCCCAGAATTTTCAGCTAACCTGGCCTTTGGCTGGGGGATTCTGGGAGTTGCAGTCCTAACACATCTGGCAGAGCTGGGTGGGCTTATGACCCGTCTCTGCTTCCTCCCTTGCTAAATTTCACCTTCCTTTCGTTGTTGTTTTCCTTCAGCCCAGGGCCCACCGCCCGCCTTTTGCATCTTTGTGGGCCTTCCGGTTTCTCTCTGCACTTGCCCCCTTCTGTAAGCCCTTCCTTAAATCCTGCAAACAGAATCTCCTCTGTCTCTTACCTGTTGTTCTTTGAAAAGGGACAAAGGACTTTTCGGGGGGAAACTGCTTTGCGAACAGAATTCGGTTTTTCTCCTTTTTCTTCCTGGGCTGTTCAGGGACCGACTCCCTCCCTTCCTTCCTCCCTCCCTCCCTCCAGGACTACATTTCCCATTCTGCCTTTGTGCTCTTTGGAAACAGCCACTGTTTGTATGTAGGAAAAAGCCACCTGCTCTGCTTAAAGGCACAGCGACATTTTCAGGAGTTGGGGCGTGATGGGTCTCTTGTGACTGCTGCTCTCTCTTTGGTCCTCATTACAGGGTACCATGTTCCACAGCCAGGATATCCTGTTGCTTCTCCCCCTTACCCTGTTGTGCCACAACCACATGCCGGGCCCTCTGCACCAAGCCCGGGGTTCAATGTCTATTCTGCTGCTGGCCACGGGGCTGGCCACGTTGCTCCGCCCCAGCCTCCACCCCGAGGATATCGGGACCATGCTGCTACGCCTCAACATCAGCAGCCTCCAGATCCCCACGTGGCCATCACCCCATACCTGCCTGTGGCAACCAGCATCCCTCCTGGCTTGGAGTACCTTACCCAGGTAAGCACAGGGCTGGCTCTGCTGCTGGACAGAGCGAACTGACTGCAGACGCTGGAAGACGGTGTGGTTAGGGAGGGGGTGGCAATGCCCAGCCTGCTCAAAGCCGCTTTGCACCTTCCAGCTGTGATGAAGGATGGTGCCCTGCCATCGGGGCTGAAGTAAGATTCAGCTGTTCGCAAGCGCACCTGTGCAGAAGGAACGCAGGTCCTGGTTTGAGGCTGCAGCCCTCAAGGAATCTGCCTTAGCAGTGGGAAGGTGTGCTTTGTCTGCAAGGCCCTGGCTTTGGTCCCTAGCAATTCCCAGTCAAAAACTGCTCTTGATGTAGGAGGTTCTGCTGGTTCCCTCGCTGGTGCTGCCCCACCAAAGGCAGCCAGAAATATTTCAGATGAGCCAGAAGTACGGTGCCTGATCATGGCGCTGGCTGATTGCTAGAAAATCTTTATCGCTCTCTCCGTGAGAACAGTTCATGCGCTGATCAGCCCACATTTCGAACATTGGAAGCATCTGGTTTTGCTGCAGAATGAAGGGGCCACAGCACAGCTGGGCCCGTGAACCACGGCTGCAGTTCAATCCTGAGTATTGTCTACAAAGGTTTTCCCTCGGCCTGTTTTCTGCCTTCTCCCCTCCCCTCCCCTCCCATATGCATGTCAATGATTAGGCCAAGAATCCTGTTATAAGCAGCCTACAAACTGGGTTTGGGCCCTGCTCTGCGTCCCCCTTTCTGGATTGGGGAGCTGCTTGGCATTCAGAGACGGTGGTAAAGGAATGCACTGCTGTCCTCAGCCCATTTCCAGGATTTTTTTTTTGCAGCGCGTCTGCTTGTTTGCATTGGTGATATAACTGCTTGCCTGCTCCTGCGCCCTCGAAGGCCGCGCTCTCTGATTCTGCTCTGTCTCTTCTCTTCAGGTGGACCAAATTTTGATCCACCAGAAAGTGGAACTTGTGGAAGGTATGGTGTCAAAACTGCTGAAATGCTTTTTAGAACTCATGCGCAGGCAGATTTTGCTGCCCTTCCGATGCTCAGCTTCTGTAGAGCCTTGCACTGGGGGAGTGGTGTGGTCAAGACAGTAGCAGAACTTGAAGACAGAGGTTGGGGGGCCCTATAGATGCTAACGGTGCAGGACTGTCTGGGACTTCTGGTGTTGGGCGTCTGTTGCAAACCGCAGTGACACCCCAATGACATCATGTGCAACGTGAGGTCAGCACATCATGACAGCATCATGCAAAGAGTGCAAGTGTGAAAATCGTTATTGATTTATTTGCTAGGGTTTCTATGTGCTAAACTCCAAAGGGATTCTGAGCAGCTTATATTCTTCTCTTTTGATAAGAAGGTATAAAATGAAAAGAAGAGAAAAGGTATAACGAGAACCGTTTGGCGTTACCATTAAAATTACCAGAACACTCGGACTTCAAAATGCCATGGAGCTTTTTTACATCTCTTTCCTAGACAATTAGCACCCCTCGTCCCAGACGGGAGGGATCCGGGTGGCTGCCTCAGAGCCCCTCCTTTTGGGGAGTCCCCCACTCACCTCCCTGTGCAATTCTGTCCGGGGTTGGCTGACTTCCAAGCTGGAGCAATGCCTGAGGTGGCTCGCAGGGGTTTTCCTAAACCGTTTCTCCTGTCTAAAGGAAGAACTGCATGAACACGTTCAAGAAAACTCTGTGCCAACTCACTTGGCATGAGAAGCAAAGCAAGGCGAAACCGGCAGTAGCCGTCTGTTGTGGGAATGCGCCTCTGCATGTTGTGTGAATCTGGCAGTACCAGCAGTGATGACCTCACGGGTGCCGTGACTTCATTCCATGGCGTGAGGCAGCCATTATTGGTGTCCTGCGAGCACGACGCCTTTAGTGTGGCAGCCAAGATGTGGCTTGTGCTCATCTACAGTGCCCGCAGCAGCAGAGCCCGCCACGCGCTTTCGCGCTGATCACCCTCCTCTCGATCCCCGGTAACGGCAGCCTTTTCCTCCGCAGCCTTCATCGGCTTTGAAGGCAACAACAGGTACGAGGTGCGGAACAGCCTGGGCCAGCACATCTTCCATGCGGAAGAGCAGAATGACTGTTGCACGCGCAACTGCTGCGGCTCCCTGCGCCGTTTCTCCATGCGGCTGGACGACCCCACCGGCCGCGAAGTCATTCGCCTGGTCCGGCCGCTGAAGTGCGTCAGCTGCTGGTTCCCCTGCTGCCTTCAGGAGGTAAAGCGGGCAGGGGCTGCAGGACCGCGGTTTGGATTTGTTCATGAGGGCCGGAAGCTTGGGTTCTCAGAAGCGAGAGCGTTTAAGTTTGCACAGTAAACCTGCTGAGCGGTGGGGAAAGGTCTCTTCCTGCCCTTTCGAGCTGTCCTGGCTCGGGTGTTTCTGACGTTCCTGGTAGAGAAGCTGGGCGTGGGTCCTCTTGACCACTGCCTTTAACCGATGGTGAAATTTTCCCCAAGTTTCCTTTAACGAGATTGATTAAAAAGGAGTAGGATCAGG
Source organism: Liasis olivaceus (assembly GCA_030867105.1). Lineage (NCBI taxonomy): Eukaryota > Metazoa > Chordata > Lepidosauria > Squamata > Pythonidae > Liasis > Liasis olivaceus. Next base: position 115,027,729 of record CM061351.1, on the reverse strand, counting down.
TTACAGAAATTGCAGCAACTGGGTTGTTTTCACTTGGGACCCCAGTTTATCTCTCAGCTTCTTAAGGCAGAGACCTTTTTGGCCCCCCCCCCCCCCCCCCCCCGTGAACAGGAAGGAAGTTAACTGTGGGCCAGATTGTGGACTAAGCGAAAGCGGGACTGTGGTTTAGCCCTTGTGAAGCAGCTGTTGTGTTGTGTGTGAATCTCTCCATCTTGTTACGTTGCAATTTGGCTCATTTGTCTGAGCATTGGGGGTGACCTGGGCATGGCCACGGGGGCTCCTTGACCCCATTTTAGGAGCCGGCACAGTTTCCCGGTGCTAGTCTTTCCTTTCCTTCCCACAGATGGAAGTGCAGTGCCCCCCGGGCACCACCATCGGGTACGTGGTGCAGACGTGGCATCCATTCACGCCCCGGTTCTCCATCCAGAACGTCGAGAAGGAGACGGTGCTGCGCGTTTTGGGGCCCTGCTTTGCCTGCAGCTGCGGCGGGGATGTCAGCTTTGAGGTGCGCCCAGGGAGAGCACATCTGCAGAGAACAGGCTCAAATTTTCCCAAGTTGGGGGGGAGGGGCACTTTGCACATGCTCAGGAACCCCACGCCCTTTAGAATATTTTCCTCAGGTCTTAAAAAAATGCCCCTTTTTAAAAAAGCCTTTAAAAAAATTAAGATGGGGGTCCACTTCCTGTGCCTGGTCGAGCTGGAAATATGGTGTATGTTTGAGGTGGGGTCACGGGGAGAGGTTCCTCATGCAGTCCCCTCCCTGGTGTCTCCCTGCAGGTGAAGACGCGGGATGAGTCGCGCGGGGTGGGCCGGATCAGCAAGCAGTGGAGCGGCCTCATCAAGGAGATCTTCACTGATACGGACAACTTTGGGATCCAGTTCCCCATGGACCTGGACGTGAAGGTCAAAGCGGTGCTGCTGGGCGCCTGCTTCCTCATCGTGAGTCCGGGTCAGAGTTGGGGAGGGGCTGTGGGCTCTGGAATCTGGGGGCCGCCCCGTCCCTGCAGCTCAGCCCACCCCCCCACCCCACCCCCATGTCCTGGAGGAGACCGCCAGGCGCTTCGCTCGAGCAATGCGTCTCCTTCTTTTTGCTGGCAGGATTTCATGTTTTTTGAGAAGACGGGAGAAGTCGGACAGAGGAGCTCCGTGATCACAAGCTGAAATCATCTCAAATTACGGACGATTCCCCCAGTTCTGACCAGAAAGAGAGTGTGTGTGTGTGTGTGTGTGTGTGTGTGTCTAACAGCAGTGGAGCAGGGCGACGGGATTAGGGTCGTGTTGTCTTCGGGTCTGTGTGCTGATGTGCTTGAGGGTCTCGTGGTGGCCGAGAATTCCTGCCGGGTCTGTAGCCAGACGGCCAAGCGTCCGCCCTCCCTTCCCAGGAGCTGGTGAAGGCCGTGGGATTGGCCGGTCATCGGACGGTTCTTCTGCACCAACCTCGCGAAACTGTGTCCCGGGCCCTGTATCTGCGGTCCCCTGGCTGAGGATTCTGGGAGTTGAAGTCCAGCTCTCTGAAGGGCTCCCGGTTGGGGAAGGTTGGGTTTGGTCTGTGAGTTTAAAGCCGGGGTGGGGATTCTGGAACGGCAGCTGCAGCGCCAGGTTTGAGCAAGTCCCCTGAGCAGTTCACGGGGAAACGCTTGACCTAGAAGACGGCTGTCTGCGCTCAGCTGCGTTGGCGTGCCTGCCCAGGTTCTGGATGATGGGGCCAGCGGGGTCTGCAGGGGGTGGTCAAACAAGTCGAGATGGTGGCTCTGATGGTGTAAACAAAAACTCTGCTTTGCACATAAAGCCAGGCAGAGCCTCGCCCTCTAAACCTGAAGAAGGGAACCTTAGAGCGGTATTTTGCAAACTTGGCACTTCTAAGATGTGTGGACTTCAACTCCCAGAATTCCCCAGCCAGCCTTGCTGGCTGGGGAATTCTGGGAGTTGAAGTCCACACATCTTAAAGTTGCTGAAGTTGAGAAACACTGGCTTAGAGAGAGGTTTTATTCCTTAAATGTTCCTCCGTGGAATTACCACAATCGGTAGGGAAGGATGGCTGTGCCCCAAAGGTTATCCAGACCTTCAGGGAGAAGAGGGAAGGAATCAGCCATCAGAGAGATGCTGCGGGCAGATTATTGAAAAAGGGCACTTTATAATTGCAGATTGGCAGCACTGCCGCAGCCTTTCCCAAAGAAACTGTCTGAACAATTGGGGCAGACGCAAAAAAATAAGTGGGTGTTATAAAAACCACCAGTCATTGGTTTCACAAAGGCACAGTTGTTAGAGCTGATGACCTCAAGGCAAGGAGCAAAATGCATCCCTCAGATGCTTTTGTTATTTTAAAAAGGAACATCTGGACACTTCTGTCTGCCCCAGTTGGTGATTCACAATTCCCTTTTTTTTCTTCTTTCTTTCTTTCTGGCCTCCGACGTTTGGGCTTGGATTTGTTTGACAGCCTCCCCCGACTTGGAGCCCTCTGGTGATAGGCCGGGCTGACTGGGTGTGATGGGAGTTGTAGTCTTAAGCATTCGAGAAGGGAGTAACCATGTGATGACACTACTCTGGGTGTGAGCATGTATAGGATATGTACAGTGTTGGTGTGTGCTGGTGTGGCTCGGACCGGTTGGCACGGGTGACGAAGCAAACGCCGCAGACGTGTTGGGCCAGCCGTACACGGTTCCTCTCTGCCTGCCCAAACTTAAAAGGAATAGTTTTGCTGTCAGAACTGGGGGCTCTCCCCGTCTCATCTTCCTTGACGCCTTTTAACAACCTCCTGCCTCCAACCAAGATGCCGGACATGAATGTCTGCATTGGTCATCAGTGCCACGTTGCCTTAACCACTAGACCAGGAAGACCCCCACCCCTTTTGAATGTGGTTGGCGACTCTACCGTCAGCTCAGGGTTGGGGTTGCGGCGAGGCAGACAGCAGCCCCTTTCCCACCCCTGCATTCCAAAGGCTTGCATAATATTAATGTTCAGTGTATTTTTCTGTACTGTATTTAAATATTTACACCAAACGTTTTACGGAGGGTGGGCGGGATGGCATGGGGGATGCACAAGGGGACAAGCAAGAGTTTGCTCCCCACAACGCTAGCAGAACGGTGACTATGGGAAAAGGGCCCATAGCTGAAAATGAAGGTGGGTTGTAGAAGCCGTTGCTTGCTTGGAAAAATTCAGGCCGCTGAGTATCGTGTTCCTCGAGGGTCCTCCAGCTCAGGCAGTGTTCTCCAACCTGTGGCTTGGGTGATGGGAGTTGTAGTCCTCCCTGTACAGAGGAAGGTTGGACCTAGAGTGGGAGGCCTAGAGGAGCAAGAAAGGCCTTTATGGGGGGGGGGGGTAAGCGATTTTGGGCCTCTTGGATGACACAGCTTCTGTTTTACCAGGCCAAACCAAAGAGGAATAAACATATGTAGCATAGGTCCTTTCGTGGTCCTTTGATTGATTGATTGATTGATTTTATTGGATGTCTATAGCTGCACATCTCGCCTGTTATGATAGTGGGCATCAAACATAAGATTAAAAATCAGCAGAAGCACACCAAAATAATACAACAGTAACACGATGGAGCCTGAGGACCGTCTAACCAAAGCCGTACAACAGCGGTCTAAAAGCAAAACTTTGACAGGCTCGCCTGACCTCCAGACCCCCTGCCCAGCTTTTACTCCTTGTTCCTCTGTTCTTCTCCTCAACTTTCTGTATTTGGCCTTGCCAAAGGTGTGGTGTCTCCAGGAAGTACCCAGACAGCCACAAATACATTTGTGTACAGAGAGCAAGTTTGGGGCAAACTGGGTCTGCAATTTGGGGTTTTGGTTCAGGGTTTGTCCAGGGTCTCCCTGGAGCGTGATGCGAGAGGCGTACTGCTTGTGTTCACGCAACATGCTAAATCCTCCAACAGAATTGGCAGCTTGCACCCTTGGCAAGAAAACTGCAGGGACTTGTCCAGGCAGTCTCCGAGAATCAGACACGATTGAACAGATATCTAGCTAGCTATCATCTCTCTGTCTTCACAAAGCATGCAGTGACCAGGCAGGTTCCGTGTCATCCCCTTCAGACAACCACTGGTTGCTACAAAACACTCAACTGCTCACAACTCTCACTTCCCCATTTTAATCTGATCTAGTGCGTTGTGCAACCTGACCCACTGAAAATGATCAAAGGTGCTCTGGGGATCAGCCAAACAGCGAAGCCCCAATTGCTGGATTAATGCAGGGGATCAAGCCATGGGTGTTTGGCCCAATATGTCACCGCCATCTTCAGAAAGGCGCTCTGTGCTGGGGCCAAAGATGTCCGTTGGGTGGATGTTACAAAGTTAAGATGGTGGCCACAACGGCAATCGAAGGTCCCCCTGCGTGGCTGCCATTTTGACTTTTTTTATTGCACCCTGCAGACACCGCTGCTGGGCAGAGTTCTCAAACTGGCGATGAGGGAGCGCGTGAGCCCTTGGGCAGGCAGGCTGCAATTAACAGGAGTCGGCACTGGCTTGCTGTAAATAAATCGTGCCTAACTGACCCTTCTCTCCTTTGACAGAATTATTAGTAGATCAGGGGCATGCTGTAGACATAGTTTACCTGGACCTGGACTTTCTAGTGACATTCTCCTTCAAAAAATGGTAAATGATGGGTTAAATGATACCTAAAAAGGAATGTAGAGATGACCTTGGTGAAGGGATGAATGACCCTGACTGAGCCCACCTTGAAGGGCTGACAATATCACTGTTAGATGGACTCACAGTTGGTTTGGTGACACCATCTAAGGAGTGCTCATTAATGGCTATACTTCAGCTTGGGCGGTGGGAGTACTGAGTGGCCTCCTGGACTTTGTGCCACTCAACTTTTTTATCAAGACTTTATCAAGAGCAGAGGGAACATTTATGTTTGCAGCTGATACAAAGCTGGAGGATGGCTGATAACTTCAGAGGAGATTCAAAAAGATCTGGAACAGGCGTGAGGAGTGGATGGAAATGAATAGGAGAAATACCAGTTTCTGCACCCGGAGAGAAAAACGAAGGTGTCTAGGGCGGGGATGGGATCTGGGTGTGCCTGTTGACCACAAGTTGAACATGAGCCGGCAGCGAGATGCAGCTGCAAGAAAGGCCAATACGATCTTTAACAGGAGCACAGAGCCCAGGTCTTGAGAAGCAATTCTTATTCCGTCTTGCACCCTGGCCAGACCCCATCTGGAGTCCTGCATCCAATACTGGGGCAAACGAGTCTAAAAGGAAAGTGGACCACTTGGAGCGTGTTCAGGAGGGCTACTAAGATGGCAAGGGGCCTGAAAACCAAGCCATGTCAGGAACACTTAAAGTCTACGTTGGGCCTACCAAAGAGATGACAGAGGAGAGAGAGAATGGCAACCTTCAATCATCTAAGCCAGTGTTTCTCAACCTTGGCAGCTTGAAGATGGGTGGACTTCAGCTCCCAGAATTCCCCAGCCAGCATGGCTGGCTGGGGAATTCTGGGAGCTGAAGTCCACCCATCTTCAAGTTGCCAAGGTTGAGAAACACTGCTCTATAATAGTGGATTCTGTACAGCACAGGGGCTGGACCAGATAGCCTCTGGGGCCTCTTTCCATTCTGTGGTTCTGTTTGGTAGGGGGATTGGGCACGGTGACCAGCATGACAAACCAGGTTTAAAACAAACCATAACACAGCTCTTTGGCCAGTCAGTGAGACGAGTGTCGGTGGGCATATGGTGGATGGGAAGAATATAGCAAAGATGCTGGGCAGAAATTCTGCAGGTCTGGCTCCAGTTTTAACGCACGCTTGTGCTGTTCTGTACGTAGATCCGCCATTAACAACAGCTGGGCACTTCTGGACTATTTAAGATATTCCCTCTGCAAAGGAATCAGGAGACACTCCTCCATTTCTGCACAGCCTCCGCTGTGGCACCCCGCTGGGCACTTCCTTGCTGGGTTTGAAGTGCCTGCAATAAAGTGGTGCCAGCGGGGTGCACGTCCCCCACCCCTCCAGAGACACCCTAGGAGTGCACTGATAAATGACCACCTTTATTCGCCTCTTACAAACGTGACCCACCCAGAGAGGGGCAGGAAAGCATCTTGCCCTCCAACAGCCCCTGCTTTCGCCCGCTGTCCCCCGAGGGACCGAGCTGGAGGCCAGGTGCGTGGGCATTTGGGGAGGGGCTGGACGGGCCCTTCCCGTTTGCCCTCCAATGACCTCTCTCTCCCTCCCCCCAAAAATTGCGAGGCTCCACGCAGGGAAGAAGGAAAGCGTGCCAGCTACCCGTGTTTATAAATAAGAAAATCTGAAGGTCGTCGGAAGAACGCGAGTTACAGTTCTCTCGTCTGCTATCCAACCGTCGTTGGCCTGGGAAGTTGTGGCGCGGGAAGTTGTGGCGCAGCCCAGTTGAGGTATACCGCCTCAAAGAGGACTAGAACCTTGGGCCACAAGGCTGGGAGGAGTTCTGCATTCACAGGCTGGTCAACAGAACCACCAGCTCTTCTGCCAAAATGGGTAGCAGTGAGCCCCCTCTGGGAGCATCTGCCTGGCTTGGGAGGTGGGGGGGCTATTTACACATGTGACCAAAGTCATTAGAGGCATAATGAGCAGTGGGTCCTTAGAGAGCCTCTGAAGGTCCCCTGGGAAAGCCCCCCCACCCCGGAAGGCGAGAGGCGCTTTTCCACGAATGGCCCTTGCTCACAGGCGCCGGAGAAGGCGAGCGGGGATCCCACGGCCACCTGTGGCTGCTCAGGTCCGAAGCCCCCGGCTGAGGACGTAGCGCGAGGCCATGGCGAGGTTCCAGCGGTGCTTCTCCAGGATCCGCCGGCATTCCTCCCAGGAGAAGGAGCTGACGTTGAACAGCTGGTTGACCTGTCGGAAGGGAGGAGCCGTGTCTCCTGTGGCTCTGGGCTCTGGGGCTCCCATCTTGCCCGAGGCCCCCACAGCCCCAGCTCGGCGTGGAAATATCTCCCCAGGACGAGGTGAGCTGGCCGTTGCTGAAGCCTGTCCCCTCCTCCCAGGACACCTGCCCTCCCCCTCCGCGAGGCACAGCTGGAACAGCTGACCGGGCGACCCCAAGGTGGGATCAGCGAGATCTTATCGCACCTTCAGCATCTGGACCGTTTTGGAGACATCCCAGTTGTTCACCCTCAAGGCCTCGTGGCATTCCTCGGTTGTCACCCCGTGGACCCGTTCTTCCACCTGGGGGGCCAAACGGGCATCCTCAGCCTAAGGCCACAGGCTCCTGAGCACCCCCCAGAGTCCTTTGCGTCGGGCTCAGCTCAGGAGAAGAAAAGGTTTGCAATGGGGTGACATGGGGGGCGGGCCAAATGAGCGCGTGGGCCTCCTCTCCCTTCAAGGCTTGGTTAGCCTTTGCCAACCCAGCAACTGCCACTGCGTTGGACTACAACTCCCATCACCTCCAGGAGGAGTGTCCACAGGGGGCTAAAAAAAATTTGTGATGGAAACCCTTGTGGAAAAGCCACGTAGCTGAGATCCAGTCCTGCAGCGGAGGGACCCCTGGCCGCTCCCCTCTTTAAAGCCCCCAAATGTCAAGAGGGCGGCCACGAGGGCTGACATCTTTAACCGCGCCCTGCAGACCGCCCTGGACGTCCACTCCTCACCTCCTTGATCTTCTTCTCGATCTCGCTCATGGTCAGCCTTTGCCCCCCAGAGGGGGGCGGCCCCACAGCTCCTTTGGGGACCGGCCTGGCCATCCGCTGGTCCTTCTCCTTGGGCATGGGGGCGTCCACCTTGGGCAGGGCCCAGGAAGGCAGGGCCGGGTTCGGGAAGCGGGAGGCAGGCTTGGGGGGGCCGCGATTCTCAGGCGGTGGGGCTGAAGGGAGGGGCACCGGAAGGTCGCTGAAACGCCGCTGGGCGGCCCCGCTGGGCAAGTCCGTCCTGAAGGGTGGGAACCTCGGCTTGTGGCGCAAGACGGTCAACTCGGAAATGGACTCCAAGCTTTTGGAGAGGCCTGAAGGGGGGAGCAGTTGAGGTTGGGGGGGAAGAGGGGCAGAAGGCTCCTCTAGTCCCCGGGGGGGGGGATACTCACGTGCCAGTTGCAGCAACTGCTTGCCCTTGCTTGGGTTCCCCCCGCGCAGTTTTGTTTTTTTCCTAGGACACAGAAGACACCCCCCCACCCCCGGTTACTGAAGGCATGTTCATTCCCCGCAGGGCATGACAATTAAACCTGGTGCCCCACTGGGCCTCTGCTCCCACCCAAATGAATGCCTTGGAGCCAGTGGGAGAGCCAGGCGAGCGGGTCCAGTCGCACCCTGCTCTGCCCCTGTCCCACGTCCTTTGCTTGGCGGGAAGGTGTTAGCCCTTCTTGCCGAAGCCGGACAGAACGTGCAGCGCCACCGCTGGCCACTAGGTGGCAGGACACGCAGCGCCACTGGACATAGTCCCGCAGGGATCCCACTGCACACCCTCTCAACGGGAAGGGCATGTGTGTATGTGTGTGTGTGATGCCCATCCCCCACATACTCCTCCTTCTGGTCTTGACCCCCCCATCCTCGATCAGGGTCGATGTCCCCATGACTCAGGTGAAGCAAGGAGCTTCGGATGGGGAGGCTGATCCGCGGGGCCCCAACAGGGGGCGCCCCTTCCTCTGCCGTCACGACGGAAGATGGGAAAATGCCAACTTTCAGCGTCCGTTTATTCTGCCCTCGCCAGGTGGACGGTTCGGGGCTGAAGGGGCGAGAAAGGGGGGAGATGAGAACACGACCCACGGCATCCCCTATCCTAAAGTTAGTAGCACTAGGAGGGGGGCGTTCAGGACCTTCAGTCCCAGGCTTCTGAAACCTGGCATTTCCTAGCTGGGCTGGGACTACAACTCCCATCAACTTATGGTAGGCTCTAGAAAGCCTGGGAATGTTCGGAACAAAAGTTAATTTTTATGGCCTTGTAGCATCTCAGCAGAAGCCAGAAGGGGCAGGGACAAAGGAATAAACCAAGGTTGCTGGGGGCACTTAAGAGAGGCTAGAAGGCGGTCTGGTGGGATGTTGGGCAGTGCATTCCTGCACAGGGAAGGGGGTTGGCCTAGATGACCTCGGATACACCCTCCAACCCTTCCCTCCTACGATTCTAGGAACAGATGCAAGAAGGCACCAGAAGAGAAGAGGCGAGTCAGACTTTGAGGACTAGAAACTTGAAAAGCAGGAGCGGAGCAGGAGTCGGATGGAGCTGGAGGACAGGGAGGCTACGTCATGGGGGGGAGCTGGATGAGAGCAGACCCCTCCCTTTCTCCCAAAGAGGACCGGGCATCCTCACTCACCCGCCTTCGATAACCGTGACCACGTCGTTCGCTTCCACCCTCAGCCAGCCGGGATCGCTCAAGCTGCGGGAGGCCTTCACCTCTTTGGGACGGACCTGCGATAAAAAGAGGTGCAGAAACATGACTGAGAACCTTGGAAAGGGTTCTGTTGGTGGGGCGTGGGCAAAAAAGTCAAGATGGCACCCAAGCAGGAGCAACTGGAGCTCAGCCCGCGAAGCTTCTGTCGCACTGTTGTGGCCACTGGCACCTTTTTTGACCACATCCTGCCAACCCCCCCGCTGGAGGGGATGCTTGATCCCCAGAGGAGCCCCCTCTGCCTCCCGCCTTCCCCAATCCTTCAGCAAGGCCCCCGGAGCCCTTCCCAAAACCACTCCAATTTTAACTGCAAATGCAACAGAAAGCACGAGATAACGCAATGCAGAGGGAGGAGTAACAGTCACTGTATTTAATTCATGTAATTTTAACGAGGGTTAAGTCAAAGGAAATCCCACTTCGGCTTGCTTGCAGCCACGTCTGTATCCAGCCCCCCCCCTTTTTTGAGCGTGGCCCTGGGCCCCAATACCAACAGCGTATCAGCCTTTCTGCCAAGGCTTTCCAACGGGCTGGGATCCAGGGAAAGGCTGATTCCAGCTGAAGTAGATGGATCGCCTTTCTGGCAATGCCGGGCAAGGGAAGAATGGGGAGGAGGGTCCGCAGGGCAAGCGGGAAAGTCAGGGTGGGGTCCACAACTATAGGATCAAACTCTGCTCTTTTCTTAGCGCGTGCTAAGGCAGAGGAGGAGACGGGCACCCTTGGGTCCATCTTATAGAGCAACGGTGGGGTATAAGCTTAGGAAACTGTGCTTTTCTTCTTCTTTCCCAGTGGTGTTCAGATAAACACAGATTAACCTGGTTGCTGCAGGGTCTTGCAAGCCACCTGCCTTCTAGATGTGTGGACTTCAGCTCCCAGAACCAGCAGCAGCAGCAGCAGCAGCATAGCCACTGCTGAGAATTCTGGGAGTTGAAGTCTACACATCTGGAAGGCCCTAAGTTGGGAAATGCTGTGACTGAGCCACGAATGGCCCGATGCCCAACCGCCTGGCAGTCAGCAGTGGGACAGCTGCTCCCCAGATGGGGGACCCACATCCTTCTGCCTCAAGGACGGCCTCCTGGCGCCAAAGAGAGACCTCCCTCCCCACCCCCTTGCCGGTGTTGGGTGAACACGGCCTCCCGCTCACCTCCTGCAACAGGTGGACGATGTCCCGGAACTTCGGCCTCTCCTCGGGGTTGTGGGCCCAGCATTTCAGGGCCAGAGAGTAGATGCCCCTCGGACAATCATCAGTTCTTTCGAGCCGCCCACCTTCTCTGTCTACTTTGATCATGATCTGGAGGAAGGAAGGAAGGGAAAAAAGGCCCCCCACGTTTCAGGGTTAGGGGCCACCCGGAGACCTGCAAGAACTCAGAAAGCCAAGATGGCCGCTGGGATCAAACCTCTGCCCATTTTTATGGGCGTTGCGCATGTGATGCACATGAAAAACAGGCGGAACTTGTTTGCACAGATGCAGCGCAGTCGAAAAAGCCATCTTGTGCAGACCCCCCGGAAAAGCAGCCGTTCCCCCAGCATCAGTAGGGAAAGCACACTGCCTCTGAACAGGCCAATCTGATGGCCTCCAGATGTCTTAGACTACAGTTCCCATCTTCCCCCACACAGGCTTCTGCTCTAGCCACTGGCAAAATGTGCCAACCCCGGGCAGCCTGGGGACGCCGTCTCCTGGTCTCACCTGCCTCCCGCTCAAACCCATCCAGGGCTCTTCGCAGTAGGAAAACATCTCCCAGAGGGTGACTCCAAACATCCAGACGTCAGAGGCGCTGGTGAAGATGCCCAGGCGCAGGCTCTCTGGGGCACACCTGGAAAAACGGCAAGGAGGAGCCGGTCAACTGGGCGGGCTTCCTTCTCTGGTTAGGGGTTAGGGGTTAGCTTGGGAGGCAAAAGTGAGAGGTGAGAGGTGCTTAGCTCTTCTGCCAGCAAGTGCCAAGTAAGATTGGCAAATGCAGGAGGGCAAAAGGCAAAACACTCCATCAAATTGGAACGTGCTGCAGATTTCTCCCACTGGGCAGTTCTGCAGGGTAAAAGTCACCCAATCTGGATTGCTGGAGGAAAAAAGGAAGCCGAGAACTTACTGCCATCATCACTCAGGATGGAAACTTGCAAACAGAGATTAGTTCTGAGCAGAAAGCGAAAGGAAGCTTCTCTCCCCACACGCACCGAGGTTTGCGAAAGGGAAGGCAAGGGGATAGCTGGAACATGCTCTGCACCGGGATCCGTCAGGGATGCTCAGGGACATACCAACGTTTCATGTGCCCAAGCCCAGATCGTGCCCTTAAATCCTGAGGGGCTATGTTCCTTCACTCAGGCTTGGACAAGACACTAGTCCTCATGCCAGCTGAGGGGCCAGCAGCAGCGTGAGGAAAAAGGGAAGGAGCATTACATCCTCCCAGCCTCAGTGGGTGGTGGTGGTGGTGGTGAAGCAGAAGCCTTACCAGGCGAACGGGATGCGCCGGTGGGCTGACATGACGTAGCGGTCACTCTTGCTGGACAGTGGCCGCATGAGGCCAAAATCTCCAATCTTGGCGTGCTCCTCAGAGACCAGGAGAATGTTGCGGGCAGCCAGGTCCCGATGGACGAAGAGCTTGGCCTCCAGGTAGGCCATGGCCCCCGCGACCTGAGCCGCGTAGCTCCAGAGCTGGTGCAGGGGAAACGGAGGGTGGAGGCGGTCGTACAGAGAACCCAGCGCGGCCAACTCCGTTACCTGCCAGGAGAAAGGGTTAGTGGTGGCCGGGCCCTTTCCGCCATAGGCTGAACCCCAAAATAACTCAGCAGGCTAAGCCGCTGGGAAAAAGAAAGGCTTAAAATTCACCAGGGTAAATGTGTGTGAATGCAGCCCTCGATCCTTCACTGGCCGGGTTGCACATGTTGTGCAAACCCAACTAAAGAATCTTCGCACTCATGTCCTTTGCTCACACACGTCCAGGACTCCCGAACCCTCCTGCTGTTCAGAAACCCAGGAAGTTTGGAAGGATACTGAAAAATTTGCCCCTCCCCTTACCATCTTGAGGGGCTGGGTGAGCACCACACCATGGAGGCGGAGGAGATGGGGGTGGTCCAGGCAGCACATAGCGTTGACCTCATTGAGGAAGTCAATCAGCACCCCTGGATCGGAGGAGACGTCTGACCGCAGCGTCTTCACGGCCACGGGGATCTGGGAGAGGGAAGGAAGACCCAGAGGAGGAAGTTGAAGCCTCCTGCTCTAACAACACGCAAAGCACGTCATCTCTGAGAGGCCAGAGGCAAACTAGGCAGGCACCAACTCTTGTTCTCCTTGGCATGGGACACTGCAGTGCACTTGACACAGGGGAAGGTCTGGAAAGTGCAATTGGTGCAAAATACAGTGGCCAGACTGCTGACCAGCGCAAGGGCCTGGAATCATGTGGTTCTTGTGTGCTGAAAGGCCTTCTTTGGCTGCTAGTTGCCAACTGTGTGCTGCTTTCCTTTAAAGCCCTAAAAGGTTTTTCCGGGGAAGGCAGGGAAGGCCCTTCTCCTGAGTGGCCCCCCCAGGTGCAGAATGTGATGGCCCCCCAGGATTGAGGACGACACGGCAAAAGGCCACCTCTTTCGCCAAGCTTCAAATTCTTTGTTGAGCCAATTTGGGTTGTAATGACACGCACACCTAGGGAGGTCAGCCATGGGCAAAGCCGGTGCCCCCTTGGCTTAGCAGCTGACGGGCAAGCAGGCCAGGTGCTTACCAAGGCTCCCCCAGGAGCGTGCCACTCCGCACGGTGCACGACCCCGAAGCAGCCGTCCCCCAGCCGCTCGCAGAGGTGCAGATCCCACTCGCTGATCAAGCATTTGAGGGAGGCGCCTGTATCCAGCCGGGGAGCAGCCGAGGGCTGGGAGTTCAGCGTTTCTTCGCTTTCTGGACTTCGCCCTCCTGTGAACATCTGGGAGGGGCAAGAAAGAGAAAGAGACAACGTCAGGCTGGTGCCCCTCACAATAACGCTAAGCACCAGAGCAGCCACAGCTGCCTGCGGGAGAATCGAGCCACTCTTGTGGCCCCTCTTGACAGCTCTGGGCCACTATGAGACGCGGGAAAACTTCACCAACGGAGTTGGAAAGCAACAGCGCAACAGAGAATTTAACAGACCTCCATTCAGCAGACTTTGGATGCAACAGACCGAGGCAGAGTCCAGGCTTCAGCCCTATTTAACAGACAAGTCTGCTAAATCTGTATGGCTTTTGCCCAAACAACATTTGGAATCAGCGGACTCGTCCATTAAACGAGAGTGAAGTCCAGACTCAGATTCAGTAAGCAAAATAAAATCAGATTTAACTTGGGATTTCAGGGGCCTCCACCCTCCACCAGTCTCAAGGAACAACAACAATAACACCACAACAATGATGATACACAGAAGCTAATAAATATATTCTAAACCTCTTCCTAAAGTGCAGTCAGGAAGGTCATATTTCAACCAGCAACCAGGGAAATCAAGCCACTGTGGTTAAGGAGCTTAGGGGCCTTACAGGTGAAACCAAAAGGGGGTTTGCACAAGATCTTAAATCCAACGAACACTGCTGCCGTGTTCACTGCTAGCGTCCTGTGGTGACGCCTTGCACGCGACAAACGCAGAAGCTCACGGGCAAATGACACGGTTTACAGGATTTGGGTCACTTGCCTGTGCAAATTCCACAATCTGCCTCATTAGCACAACAACACTGTCGTGTCACTTCTCCCACTCCCCGAACTCGCCATGACCAAATCAATCCACCCGTGTCCGGCTTCCCAGAAGCTGCGTGAGAGAACCGCTGGCTTTCCACGGCTTGCTGCAGCAGAAATGCCCCGACAGGCGTGCCGTGTAAAGGCCCCTGGCCTGTCTCTTCGCGGGAGGCTCAGGGCACCCACCTTGTAGACCCAGGACTTGGGGCGCTGGCCTTGGCCTTGGCCCTTCCTGCGCTTCAAGGCCTCTTCGAGTCGACGCTGCCCTGCACGAGAAGGTGGCAAGAGGTGGGGCGATTCCTCGGGCCAGGAAAACCGAGTTCTCGCCCAAAGGAATGTTGCGTTGCAAACAAAGCACTTTGCCTGGACGGGTGACTTAATGGCTTGGCGGTCTCATGTCTAGGCAGAAAGGAAGGAAAGCCGCTGTCTTTCCCACCTGCTACCCGCTCTTGGAAAGGGGAGACTTATATATTTAGTTTAAATAGACATATGCCCATCTTCAGCCCCACTGGCTCCTGTTCCATCCTCCTTTGATACCGTGCGCCCTCCCCAGCCTTTCTCTCGGCAGTTCATGAGGACTAGAAAGTCTGGCAGCCTTGTGAGATGCAGAGTCTCTGAGCGGATTCCTCAGTTCCTGCCCCTGCCAGCACCCTCCAACCCTGCCCGACAATGCACGTGCCCCCTCACCTGGGCGCCCCATGCCAATGCGGTCTAGGTCAAGGGGCTTGACGTAGTCAAAATGGCCCGGGCGGGTGACGTGAAGCTCATCTCGGATCCTGGTGTAAAACTGTTCCAGCTGGAGTTCACTCAGCAGCTGCAGAAGCCACTCGGTCCCATCGTCTGGAGCCATCGGGGGGGGGGGGGAGCCTACAGGGGGGCAGGAGGAAAAAACAGGAATGTGGGATTAGAGCAGGGTTTCTCAACCTTGGCCACTTGAAGATGGGCGGACTTTGAAGTCCGCCCATCTTCAAGTGGCCAAGATTGAGAAACCCTGGATTAGAGAAACCTCACATTGGTGTAAAAGGGCACTTCAGGTGTGCAAACAAACACAGTGTGAATGTTGCTGTAAAGTCAGCAAAATTTCTCCAGCCCAGATTAGCTAGCAGCCAGAAAGATTTTATCGATTCCAGACTTCTGCGAGGCACGTAGCTTGGCTCACTGGCGGAAGTGATCTTTTTTGAGTAAATCCGCCGTCTGCCTGCAGATTCCAGAAGTAAACTTAGCTGGCAGCTTCCCAATGTGCTGAATTATATTTCTCACCACCGCAATCGCTGTGGTTGAGGAGAGCTGTGGTCCAAATGTATCTAGAAGGCGCTGTTCTCCGTCCCTGTTCTCAGTGGGAAACGTGGCTCCTGAAAACATTATCTCTGGGGACAAGTTGGAATTTGCTCTGCAAAGAATGGAACCTCACCCCACCAGCCAGAATCTCCTTTGGGCAGACAACAGGTCAATGTCCCAGGTGGTCAATTTGTTTTGCTTTCAACTTCTCCAGGAGAGCAGATAAAAATCCCACAGGTGTGGCTTTTCACTGGCACAGAGCCAGCTGTTTTCAGGACCAGGGAGCCCTTCCAGCATGAGCCTGATTGGGGGGGGGGGGCTCCCTGGCTTGCAGTCCCCTTTCCCTCCCCGCTGATGAATTCTGCATCTCAGCCTGAATAGGGACATGGACCCCACCCACATCTGCATATGAAATACTTGGCCTTTCTACGGGTGGGTCTGCCTGGAGTGGGGGGGGGGCTTAGAAAACATCCAGTCAAGGGGGGAAGCAAACAGGCCAAACTGGATCCACTTGCAGATGGGCTGAGACCCGCCTTGGTGAGACAAGGAGCAATGTGGAGGGTGGGGGAGAGAGGAAGTCCCTGGGCTGGGGGGCAGAGAAGTCCCATCCCAACTTTTTCAGCTGGTGTTGTGAGACAGGGTGAAATGGAGGGGTGCCAGCGCCCCAGAGCAACCCCACCTCCAAGGCCCCTGTCCTACCCCCAGCCCATTTCTCCGAGGGGGCGACCGGCTCTGCGCAAGCACGAATCAGCGCCTGATTGAGATGCCCAGAGAAGCATATTTGCAGAAAGGGGGCCAGGAGCCTCCTGCCTCTCCTGGCCACTGCCTTCACCCAAGATGCTCCATCCCCACTTCTGGCCAAAGTGGGGTGTCATCTCATTAACTCCCTTTGTGGGTTGGCTCCTCTGGCTTCAAGATGAGTTCCAGAAAGGCTGGATTACACAAGACGAAGGCAGGAAAGAGGGCTGGTCATAAACCAGGATCGCTGTGTGGGGACAATTCCCTTGCCGAAGTCAACCCAAGCACAGCCTGTCTCACACCCTGTGCAGGGACAAGGACGTGGGTCCCCAACACACAGCTTGCCAATGACCCCAGGCTGCAATTTGGGGGATTTGCTCGACAGCGGGCTCCCCTTCCCAGGTGGCCAGAACGAACCCCAATTTTGGGGCAAGGGGGCAGCTGTGGTCTTTCTGCTCGGCTGACTTTGAGGTTCGTTCAAGAAATTCATTCCCCACCTCTGCATCCTGCTGGAGGAACCCTCACTCCCTGTTGAATCTCTAACTGGACGACAGGCAGAGATTCAACAGGGAGTGAGGGTCTTGTCACCAAGACAAGGCTCATAAAAATGCTACCGCTGCTACCATCGCCATGTATTCATGATAAACATGTCATATTCTTGCCATTAAAGATTTTCTATAGTGTATTATTTTTATTTTAAGATCAGTAAGAGTCAGAGTCTCCAGGGATAAGTTGCATAAATAAACAAACAAATGAGATCTTCCCCTATCATGATAATATGCTAAACTTGAAATGCCAGTGCAAAGGGGAAGGATTGCCCAGGGGCGCTGGCGGGGCAGGGGAGGTCAGAAAAGTCAAGGCGCCCCCACCATCGGCCCCTGTCCCTTTTAACATGCGTTGTGGCCGCCATCCCGACTTTCTTGACCCCCCTCCCTACCCGCTGATGCCCTGGGCATTACCCCGCCTTCTGAGTCCCCCCCCTGCCCATTTCCCTCCCTGGTTTCTCTGCGTGGGCTCTGGCTCCAAGTGGGTCCTCTCCGGAGTTCCTCCCACGCAGCAGCGGGACCGCCCTGGCGAAGTCCAGCCCAGAGCAAACACGGCTCGGTGGTGAATCAACACAGCCGCCTCGCCAGCTTGCCTGGGGAGGGGCTCCCCGGGCAGGCCTGGCTTGGTTACGAAGAGCCGGGGAAGAAGGGGCTGCCAGGGGTGGGGGGCGCCGGGCCCAGCCTTCATCCCGCCCGGCACCCGGCCCAGCCCTCTTCCCAGGCGGGAGCCGCCTCCCCTTTCGCTGATGGGCAGGGAGGCTCCAAGACTGGCCAAGAGACCAGGCGCCAGGGCAGGAAGGAGGCCGGGGCTGCCTCAGAGCTCCCAAAGCAGGTCCCCCAACTCAGGGCACTGCCTACCTGGCTCCACCGCCCCTCTCCGAGGGCAGCTCCCCGGGCACCCCTTCCAACGAGCAGGACTGCCACACCAGTGAGCCCATGCCCGGGGATGACGGTGGTTGGGGCCCCACCCATCTGCTGTGCCCCGCCGGTCCTCCTCCGCTGTGGTGGGGGGGTCAAGGCCCGCGCCAAACTCCTCCGAGTGGCAACCGGAGCAGCTTTGCAAACCAGCTGGCACCCCGGGGCAGCTCCAGCCTTTTTCCGTCCTCTGTGAACCAGGAAGGCCCGTCCAACGCCACCTCTCCAGGGACCTGTGGCCCCAGAAACCCTTCCCGGCTTGCCAGAAGGGGCCAGCCCCAGCCCCACGAGTGCCGTCTCCACTCAAGCGGCCCTCTGCCAAATGGGCGTCCTCTCCGTGGCAAAGGCAGCCCCCTCCCCACTCCTCTGCCCCTCCTTGCCAGGGGACGCATTAGCAGCCTGTTCACCGCGTAATGGGCTCCTTTCACAGCACTGCAAGAGAGCCTCAGGCGGGTTTGCAAATGAAAAGGAAAGGGGTCGCTCAGATGCCTCCAATTCCAGAATCTGAAACGTCCCATTTGCACGTTTTATCCCCAGGCGATGATCAGGCTCTGCAGGAGAGGCCAAGGGGTACACTTTTTGTCCCCGGCTTTTTCATTTATTTGCATTAAAACATGTCCTAGAATCAGAGTTGGAGGGCCACAAAGGATATCTACTCAACCCCCTCCTCATGCAGGATCCACTGGAGCAGTGTTTCTCAACCTTGGCCACTTTAAGATGGGTGGACTTCGACTCCCAGAATTCCCCAGCCAGCATGGCTGGCTGGGGAATTCTGGGAGTCGAAGTCCACCCATCTTAAAGTGGCCAAGGTTGAGAAACACTGCCTTAGGTACTTGTATCAGATGTTGGGGTGCCAATAAATAATGGTGACACTCACGGGAAATTGTCACCTCACACACTGGCGGTCATTTGGCCCAGGCACTGCTAATGCCAGAGGGTGCTCCTTCGCTAATTCCCTGTTTCATTCTTTTTAATTAAAGAATCGGAAATAAGTTAAAAATCAGGGCGGCAGAGATCCCGGCCTCCCTCTGCTTTTTACCCCACGTCCTACGCTTAACCGGCGGCCACCAGATCCGACTCCTTACACAGGTAGGCATCCAAGAGCCAGGAGGCAGCTCTCCCCAGCTTGAGTGGGTCCAGATATGTGGGACCACAACCTCCATCATTTTCAAACAGCTTGGGGGACACCATCTGAAGAGGTCCCAATGGGGCAGCCCTCTTTCACAACGGCCATGCTCCACCTTCTCACGGGAATTAGGGGATCGAGGCCAGAGATCAACCCTACAAGGGGGCGTGAATCTGATCTCCAGCGTCTTTTTAACTGTCCTCTCGGCAAAATAGTCCCAAATTGGTCTCGTAAACCATTCTTCCGTTGCTTTGACTCATTTATTGCCGCCGTTCAGTGTCAGAAAATCGAAGGGATCTAGTAGGAAATCTACTTACAAAGGGGTCTAATTTTTCCAAAGGAATCTAGCAGGAAATCTACTCCCAAAGGGATCTAATTTTTCCACCTAGCACTATGAATTATGCATTGGACTACCACCATTGCTGGTTAGAGCAAAGCTTTTTTTAGTCAGTTGTGCTAGCCAGAAAACGGGCGACAAGACTGAGTTTTGGCTGCTACTGTATAGATTAACACTTCTCCCCCGACCCCGGTTCAATATCCGATGATGCTTTCAACCAAGCCTCCTGTGTTGCATTTTCAGGAGGGGGGAGATTGTTTTGGAGGACAGGATATCTCCCAAAGAAATCTGCTCTGTGTCCTCAGCAACAGCTAATAAGAAGCGGTAGATCAAAGGACTGACTGGGAATTTCAAAATCCCATTTCTAGCCTTCCCCGGCAAGTCACCACGGGTTGGCCTCAGCGGTTCCATCTGTCAAATGGGAACGAGCAGGAGCACAGAACGCTCTGCACGGAAGAGACTGGCTGTACTAGCAGATAAAAAGAGAGAAATATTGGGCAGTGCAAATTAAAGGAGAGAGTGTGTGTGTGTGTGTGTGTGAGACAAAAAAGTTAATATAAACTTTAAAGGCGCCTTATAACTTGCAGCCATGGGCGCGAGTCCAAGGCCGGAGTCACGAAGCGGAAGAACCTGGGGGAAAAGCCTGCATGTGCGGCTCCCTCCCCTCGCACCAAGGTGTCCAGGCCTTTATTTTCCCTGTAATTACCGCAGGGAAATGCCTGGCGTGCCAGGTGAGCGAAACTCAAAACGGGGGGAAGGATTTCCTGTGTGGAAAAGGTGCCCGAAGAAGCAAATTGGACCCGGGCAGAGGAGCTCGCCATTGTGGAGAGAAAATACCAGCTGGAAAACGCAGGCGAACCAGGAAAAGTGTGCCACCAGAAGCAGGGCGGGGGGGGGGGGGACACATTAATTTCTTAATCAAGAAGTTAACGGATGGATGGAGGGAGGGATGGGAGGGAGGGAGGCAGGGAGGGCAGGCGAAGGGGCACCTGGTCGGAGAAAGCAGGAAACGACCTTTCCCTCCTGAGAAGTCCATGGGGGACGCCTCTGCCCCAAATCCCTCACCTTTCGCGGCTCACCTGAGCGAAGGGATCCGCGGAGAGCTCGGCTTCTCTGTTGTGGCAGCAGATCCGCCCGCCTGCTTGCCTTCCTTCCTTCCTGGACGGGCAGCCAAGAGGGCGGGCGGGTGGCTGAGCTCGCTCCCCACGCCTCCCCCACGGCTCACCTGGCCGCCAGGTGGGAGGAGGAGGGGCCGGGAGGGCCGGGGGGCGGAGCTCGGCTTGCCCCGAAAGGCCAGGCGGGCGCTGGGGCTTCTTCAGCCCGGGGCCAGGCGGGACCTCCCACCCGGGTGGCGGGGTTGGGAGGGTGGGCGGCCAGCCAGGCGCCTTGCCCAGCTCGGGGCGCTCGTCTCCCCGGGGAGCTCCGGGGTCAGGCGCGCGGAAGCATCCTCGGGCCCTCGCGTCTTTGCTCCTGGCCCTGCGTGGGCGGGGATCTCGGCGGACCTCCAGGGATGCGGGAGAAGCCGCGGGCTGAATCCGGGGGTACAAGCCGGGGCTGCAGCGCGCCTCTTCTGCGGAAGCTGCTCTTGGGGTGGTGGGAGCTCGGCAGGGAGCCATGCGGGAGGCTTCGTGGGCCGAAGGTGGCCCCGGAGACGGGAGAACGGAGGGGCGGGATCTTGGGAAAAGAGGAGAATCGCCCCGAAGAGGCGAGGGAGGGAGGAAGGAACCAGACTGGGGAAATTTGCCCCCGCACCGAGTTTCGGCGCTTGGGGCGCCTCCTCCGGCCCCGCTAGCCTGGCGCCACGACGCCCGCTCTCCAACGGCGGGGTGCGTGTCCCGGTGCGTCACCCGCAACTCACCCCAGCACCCCCCCGGAGCCTGTCTTTAGCTGCACAGCGTCCGGGGGGCAGGGAGGGAGGGAGCGGCCCTGCGATTGCCGCCCTGTCCACCCCCGGGGTATGTTTGATCCTCTGCGATACGTGTCAGCCAAGGTGTGGGGCTTCACTTGCACGGTCGTGGTCACCATCTTGACTTTTTTGCCCCCCACCCTGCAGACACCCCTGTTTAGACGTTCTGAGGTTAAAGGAGGCCTTTCTGTCTTCTGCCAATGCAAGTCTTGCTGTGCCAACAGTTGATGATGTCTCTGGGAGGGGCACCTGGCAGCTCCGACTGACTCTGAGCCCTGCTGCAGCCCCCTCCCCCATGCCTGCCCCTCCCCTTTGGGGCTCTTACCTGGGGCTGAAGGCGACATGGCCGCTGCAGGGGCACCTGCTCACAGAACATCTGCCTGCAAGCATTTCGGGGCACCACACGGGCACGGGGTCAGCATTCTTATGGACCAGCACCACCGCTGCTTTTAAGCCCGTGCCAAGGAGCCTTCTGAAAGATGGCTGGACTGTAAGAACAAGGGCTCTGCTCAGTGTCGCCTGGGAAGGGCACAGCTAGCGGTGTGTTTGTGGTTTTGTGCCGTTTTTGCTGATCGGGGTTGTGTGGGCCATACGTCTGAGTGCTTGCATGACTTTGGGGTGACGGGAGGTGCCCTTTTCCCCACGCCAGCGCAATTTTGGGTACTCCAGGGGCTACTTCCTAGTGCCATCCGCCACCAGTCGGGGCCAGCGCTGCCATTCCTGTGTTGGGACAGGTGGCAGCTGGTGCAAAACCAGCAAACGTTCTGCCCGGTTCCCCTTTTTGCCAGCGTGACGGGTCACGGAGCGGGGAAGACTGCCGACCGAGGCACCAGGAGACTCTCATCCGCAGCTCTCCTCCGCTCCACCAACCTGGACATTTCCAGACATGGGTTTAGTGCCCTCCAGGAAGAACGCTCCACCTGTGTTCAGAAGATGGACGCTGGATGCGAGGAGAAAAAATTGCTCTGGAGAAGAGGTCCACGGGGACATTGGGAGCATCAAAGACACCGTCTTGCAGGAATGTCTGGGGACGGTGTCAAAAAAATCAAGATGGCAGCCGCAACCGTGTGCTAATCCCCCCTTTTACACGTGTCACATATGTGATATGTGCAATAGAAGAGGCAGGGTTTGATCCCATGGTTGCAACCACTGTGATTTTTGGCAACTGCCCACCCCCCGACAGCTGCCCTGCCACCTTGGCTTCTGCAGGAGTTGCCACTCAGCTGCCCACAAATTGGGGGGGGGGATTAAGGATGTGTCTCACCTCTGCAACGGGGGAGTAGTGGTGAGGAGAGGAATATATTCTCTGCAGGGGTCAGATTTACAAAACTGAAGGTCTTAAATTAGCAAGCTAAACAATTAAGAGGCTGTAGCCTCTTCGGTTTGTTGTAGCTGCTCAG
Organism: Liasis olivaceus; assembly: GCA_030867105.1. NCBI lineage: Eukaryota > Metazoa > Chordata > Lepidosauria > Squamata > Pythonidae > Liasis > Liasis olivaceus. The sequence goes on along the minus strand of CM061351.1, from coordinate 115,005,522 downwards.
TCTGACAAGTCCCAGCAATGTGGTTTCGACATGATTGATTGCGCAGGAAGCCCCATATCACTCCCCAAGCCAGAGTCAAGCCTCTAACTGTTTGTTTCCCCACCCACACACATTGCTCCGAGCCACGAACAGACAGCAGTGCTGACACACGGTCTGCATCTCCAATGCAGAGGGATTGCAAAACGCAGCGGCGAACCCGGAGGGCCACGAGTCGATATGCTTCGAGTGGGTACTCAGCCCATCTGCCTGTTATTGACGCACCTTCTTTGCCAATCCACACTTGCACGCACAGGGTGAACAAACACACACTTGCATTTGTTCAGATATTTCACACACGTTTCTTTTTTCTAGCATTTGCACTTATTTTACATATACACGCATTCCTGTGTGCACAAACAAAGCACGCTTTCTGGGTGGGAATGGTGATGGAGCCAGCTACATTCTTGCACACCGGGGTCCACATCTTTTCACTCATGCACGTTCGCTGCTCGTGTGCCAAGGGAGGGGATGCTAGGAGCGGCCTGCGTCCTTCCCCTCCCATCCCACTGAGGCATCTACTTGGTTCCAAGGCCGGGACGGAGCCAAAACCTACAAGGAGAAAAGGGAAAAATTGCTGTCCGGACAACCTTTAGTGACCTGTTGCATAGGGTGATTTATGGTGCAAGTATGCAGAACTTGTCGCATGCAGCTTTCTGCAAGCTGCTGGCCCTCCAGGATTCCCAGCTCAGCGCTAGCTCAGAATTCTGGGAATTCAGTCCCAACACACCTTGAGGGCCGGGGCTTGGGGAAGGCTGCTGACGTGGGTACAAGCCACTGCCCCTTTAGACTGCATCCAGACCACGTGGTAATCTTTGAACCCAGGGGGATGAAGCACACGGAGCCCAGGCAGATAAATTGTGAAAGGGTAAGGTGACGCCTGGGTTCACAGAAGACCTGGGCTAGATTCGCACAACCCTTTGAAGCGCAAACTGTCCGGCTTTGCTTGACCTAAACTAATGTTTTTCAAACTTGGCCGCTTTAAGATGGGTGGACTTCAACTCCCAGAATTCCTCTGCCAGGAATGGCTGGCAGGGGAATTCTGGGAGTTGAAGTCCACCCATCTTAAAGTGGCCAAGTTTGAAAAACACCGACCTAGACCAAGCCATGCAAGGATTCCACAACATCATCAGTGCCTTGACCCACCACAGGCAAAGCATTCTGGGCAGCCTCCTGGCCGTCCGCCCACCTCCCCCAGGAAAGGCCACTCACTCCAGCGCACAGGAGACCAGTCCCAGGAGGAAGCAGGAGCCAGAGAGGATGAGGAGCAGCTGGATGACCTTTGGCAAGCCTTGGTACTCTGTGGGGCAGAGGAGAAGCAAAGGGGGAGTTCCCTGGGGAGGAAGGGAGGGCGGTGGCCCCAGAGAGCAGGGAGGGAGGGACACCGGAAGAGCCTGGGAAAGCAGCAGCGGAGGGGGGAAACGGGAACAGCAGGTGGGGAAAGAGGCTGGGGGTGGGGGCAAGAAGGGGGGAACACCAGGCGGGGAGGGGGAGCAAACTGGGAGAACCGGGTAGGCTCAGCCAGGCAGGGAGGGGCCCCTGCCCACCAGGCTACCACCAGGGAGGGGGCAGGAGAGGAGGGTGATGGGGCCGGCCCCTCACCTGGGTAGCAGGTCCTCACGTCCCAACAGGGCATCTCCACCCTGCGGCAGGTGGAGCAGTTGAACAAGGAGGCCACAACCTCTGCCAGGAGAGAATGGGGGGGGGGTGTTAGCCGTGGCCCTTGTGCCCTGTGGCCCCGAGTTGCACAGGTGAATTGTGGCTCCCCTGCAGAGGCGCTGGGGGGGGGCTATGCAAGTTCAGCGAGGGAGGCTGTTCTCCTCGGCTTCCCCCACCCCGCGGCCAGAGCGGCTCCTTTCACTCCAGTCGCCTTTCTGCTTTAATGCCAGCCAGCCCCGCCGGGCAAGACGCAGCTCTGCCCGCCTGCTCCCAGGCCGTTCATTAATTGATTAAATCTGCCGACATTGGCTGGTGACTAAAGGGAATCCCTTCGTGGCCGAGGCGGATCCCAGCAATTTATGAGAGTAATTGGCATCTTGAAGGAGCTCGGAATGGGACGAGGCGCCTCTTTTAGGGCAAGGGCAATTTTCGGGATTTTCGCTTTCAAATTCATCCAGGCAGGGTTGTCGGGGGTTCAAGAAGTCAAGAGGGAGGCAGCATATGAAAAAGAGGTGTGGTTTTGCACGATTGAGGCGGCCACCTTGTCCTATGTTGACTGCCCCAATGCCCTTACGTCCAAGATGCCTTTTTAAAAAGTCAATTTCAAAGGCTTTTGGTAAAGATTAGATTCGTCTTATTTCTGCCTTTTCCCCCCATTTGTGCCAGAGGTATTGCAATATTTGCACGGACTTTGTTCCTAGGGGTAATATAGAGGGGGTTTGCCCTTAAAGAGTAGGATTTTATTCTCTATTTATTATTAAATTTATACCACACCTTTCTGTACTAACACTCATGGCAGCTTACAACAATTTAAAAATGCAAAATGTAACAGAAATATCAATACAATGAAAATCAAAGTCGGGCTTTAAGATCAATCACATGTCATTAAAATAATTATCCATCAGATGGCTTTGTGGGGAAGCCTGGCCCTTCTCCCCAAACTTACGACAAGCAGGAGGACACAGAGCTAGAAGAGAAAGAATTTAAAAAATATATAAATTATTAGAAAGCAGATGGACACAAAAAATAAATACCCCAGACATGAGTAACTGGGAGCAAACTTTGGCTGATAACCATGAGGACTAGATTCCTGTGTGACCTGCAAAACTTTCTGGAGCAAATGATGCTTTTGAATTTGGGGTAGGCTGTCCTTGCACACCCCCATAGCCCACAGATAACTTGATGTTTGGCCATTATCCAATACCACCAGTGTCAGTGGTCCCCCAATCCTGGGCGTGTAAGATAATTTGGGGAGAAGAATAGACACACTCTGCAAACAGAATCACAAAATGTAAGGATCAGAGGGGATCTTCAAGGTCATCTAGTCCACCCCCTGCCGGCTCTGCTTCCTATCTGAGGAACGCCCCAGCACTGCTGGATCCATACGTCAAATGATGCTGCAGAGTAAGACTCAGCATCTCTGTTAGGAAATTCCTCCGAGCTGAGTCACAGGCATCTGCCAGGACAAGCAGAAACCCGTGCCTCGGAGGCGGGCGAGCGCCATTGCGAAGAAAGCAGGCAGACAGATCAACAGGCTAAACAACACCCCCAAATAGCTGAGTGCGGCTTCTCACACCTTCCCGGGTCTCCCCTGGCATCTTAACCTCATGAAGCCAGTTCCAAAACTTCGGGACGTTAGCAAAGCTTTGCTTTATTTCTGAGGAAAAAAAGAGGAGAGTCCTGCAGAGCTGTGGACTACGGCTCCCACCATCCCCAGCCACACCCAGAGGCTGCCTTGACCAATTTGTCCAGGGAAACGCCAGCCAGCCAGCCAGCCAGCCAGCCACCCTGGCACCCTGCCGAAGTCCCCCAGGCCTGGGGGCCCCGGGACACTTACCTATCACCCGGAGGACTCGATGGGCTTTTTCCAGGAGCAGATCCAGAGCCGCCTCGTCTGGGCAGGGGAAGCAGAGAAGGGGGTCATGGGAGGACTGCGCTGTGAGCTGGGGCTGGGCCTGGGGGAGATCCAGCTGGGGAAAAGCCGGTGGCCGGCCCTGCTTGGCCCTGAAGCCCAGGAAGCAGTGCGGGCTAACCCTATGTTGTTTGGCCTGGCCTACCTCGCAGGGCACAGCACCCAGGAAGTCTCTCTTGGAGGAGCATGAAATTTAAGGGGAAAAAGAAACTGCGATGAAGGCAGATTTGCACAGCTGGCTGAACCTGGCTGTGAAATTGATGCCTTTTATGGACTGACACACTCCCTTGAACCCTAAAGTAACCAAGTTGGCCGCATTCGCACAAACAAGCCACAAGTCCACCCCAAGCTGAGCTCCACATCCCAGCTGGCTTGGGCCTTTCTGGGATGTGACTGACCAGTGGAGTTACTTTAACCCTAGGAATGACCAGCCTTGGGGTCAGTGTCACCCTTTGCAAGATCTTTTGCGTGATCTCACAGCACAGCAGCCTCCCCTACAAAATGACCTAGTTAAATGTGTGGGAACATGGCCAATAGCCATCTTGGCATCCCCAAATGTCTTGGGCCTCACATCCCAGAATGCACAGCCAGCACAGCCTCTAGAGGAGGCCAGCCTGGGAAAGGCTGAGAGCCTATTTTCTCCAGTGCCCTCCGTACTCCGTGGGGACCTGCATTTTCTTCCCTGAGCACGGGCAAGACGGTTGAGGTGCAGTGTCTGTGAAAAGTCAGAACCACTTCTCTAGGTGCTAATGACAACAGGAATGATCTGAAGGATACAGAAATATTTTACAGGTAGTCCTCGACTTACGACCATTTGTTAAATGACCATTTGAAGTTACAACAGTGTTGAAAGAAGTGACTTACAACTGGTCCTCGCACTTACAGCCATCACAGCGTCCCCATAGTCACGTGATCAAAATTTGGGCACTTGGCAACCGGCGTATATTTACAATGGTCACAGCAACCTGGGGTCACGTGATCACCATTAGTAATCTTCCCAGCCAGCTTCTGACTAGCCAAGTCAACAAGCCAAATTCACCTAACAACCACAGCAAAAACGGTCATAAAATCAGGTGTGAGTCACTTAACAATTTCATTGCTTAGCACTGGAAGTTCTGGTCCCAGTTGTGGTCATAAGTTGAGTACTACCTGTACTGAGATGTGAACTGCAGCAAAATGTTGCAGCTTCACGTCCTCTCACCAGCCCTCCATGAAACGCATTCGGTGTCCTAGTTTTGTTCTTTCCCTCGCCAAAAGGCAGGATGCTGCTGGAGTATTTGGCATTTTCATTTTACTGGTATAATGGGCAGCAAAGCAACTCTGGCCAACCAGGCCGTGCTGGGCACAGGGCTACATTATTCCTATGGGTCGGGCTCCTCCTCAGCACGATTCTTCCCCTCCTTCTTCATCCCCCCTCCACCCCGGGCTGGTTCAGGGTCCTGGCATCTCTACCTAAGGCAAAGTCCCGAACGGCCTCTCCCCTCCAGGGGTAGTCGGAGCAGCTGGCCTGGTGGAAGCGTTCTCGATAGCGGGCACAGAGCTGGGCAAAGCGCACCCGCAGGTTTTTGAACTGCGCCCCGCAGTTGAGGCAAGCCTCTGCGCTGGGGTCCCGGCTGGCCAGAAGGAAGAGGAAGAGGACCACTGTGGCGGTCAATGGGCCACCTGGCCCCAGGGCCGCTGGGGTGGAAGGTGCTGGAGGGCCCATGGCGGGCAGCAGCTCGGCGGAGCCGGGAAGGGGTGGGCGGGGCCCTCAGGGCCTTCCGGAACCCCCTTTCCACGGTCCGTTTGGGCCGTGGCTTTGGCGACGGTTCTAGAGCCCTGAGGTTCATCCTTGGTGGAGCAGGAGAGCAGCCCTCAAGGCTGGTGCGCCGTTTGGGGGGTGAACCCAGGAAGGGGCACCTGGGGACGGGTTTCAAGCAAGCAGAAGCGTGTTTGTCTTTCTGCGTGGAGAATTTTTTCATTTTTGGGGGGAGGACCACGCTGGGACAAAGGAAGACAGGCATTAGGACCGAAGACCCCTCGATGCCTCGGGCCCCTGCCGTCTTATTTGCTGGGAATGCTGGGACGTGCACCCCTATCTTTGGGGTGGCTGCCCTCCTTTGCAATGGGCTTGCCTTTGAAGACTCTTCTGAAACGCCCCTGGGGCTGAAACCAGCAAGTAGGAAAGCAGGGGGCCAATCCTTATCCAGTGTTTCTCAACCTCGGGCACTTGAAGAAGTACGGACTTCAACTCCCAGAATTCCCCAGCCAGCATTCCCCAGTGCCCGAGGTTGAGAAACACTGTAATCAGGTCACCCAGATGGGTTTATCGAAACCATTCCAACGTCACGCTGTGATTTACCCCCGTGTCTGCCTTTTCTTTGCAATCCAGTAGGCCAAGGGGATATACGCTCTGGTTCTGCTCCTGCTCAGAGCCCGCGGTGCACCGTTGCTGTCGGCCTGCTGAATACACGTATGCTGTATCTTCAAAGGGAGGCGGTGGTTTTAAGCAAGCCAGGATTTGGCCACCATGGGGGTTGTCAAGAAGAGGCTGTACAGGCACCACTCAAAGATGGTGAAACTGGTTCTCCTGCACCCTGACTAGATGATCCTTGGGGGGACCTTCCAACTCCACCATTCTTGGTCTTGGGGAGGGGGCTCCCCATGCTCTGCACCGCCTTGACAATCACTTGCATTTCAGCCTTCTAAGTGGCTCATAAGGGGCTTTAAAAGCAGTTGCCCGGACAAGATTTCCCAGGCTTGGTCTCCTAACTATATTGGACTGCGACGCACCACTGGCCACCTTGGACTCGGGCTCTGAGAGCATCAGTGGGAAATTCACCAATCCTGGAAATTCCCCTCTCTCTGTTGGCTTCGGGCCCTGGGTCGGAGGGGGTCAGCAAGGATCTCGTCTCAGCTCCTCTCGAGAGCCAGTTAACAGATCCAACCAGGGCCCTTCTGAGTCCTTAAGCAAAGGCTCTGTCCGCAGCACCCCCCTTTCCTCCTGCATGCTCAGGGTCCAGGTGAGGGGGGCGGGGAAAAGAAGCCCTCTGCGCATGCTCCATTGGGGATATGCCATCTGGCCCTTCGGACCTGCAGCGTCTTGCAGGAACCGCAGAATTCTGGCCCGGCTGCAGATGTGCCGGGGCCTCCTTGAAACCCGGCCCTCTCATGCGCCAACCTTCTGGTCTGAACTTTGCCTGGGTCTCTTCCAGGAAGGGTGGGAAGGGCAGCGGACGGGGAGCGAAAGATTGGGCCGCACAGCGCACGGGAGAGTTGTGAGTCTGGGAGCACGTGCCCGTGACACACCTGTCTGTGTGTCAGAGCCGCGCACAGGGAGAAGTGGGCCTGGGGAGGGTGCTTACTCAGGCCCAAACCAGAATTTAGGTCAAGCCTCATGTGACACCTGCAGCCGCCTCAGCCCCGGGCGGTGTGCCTGTCAGGGCGTGCAGAAGATGCGTTAGCTTTATCAAAAATTACAGCCTGCCCTTCAAGAATAGGGCACTGAACAGGGCGGGCGACATTCACCCAGCGCGATACTGGCACTCCAAAAATCCCAAGAAAGCTGTCGCAAATCCAGGGGTCCAAAAGAGCATCGAAACCCCCACAGCGGTAGGCACAGCGTCTCAAAATAAGAAACCTTCACAGATGGGGAGGAGGAATTTGGCGAGGGAGCCTGCCAAACCTCCTGCGGCAAGAGAGGTTCCAGAACCCCAAAGGCCCCGACTAGGTCCTTCGCCAAGGTGGGCTGTTAATTTATGGATGGGTGAAGAGTGGATCCCAATTCCACCCATGGCCAGGCAAGATAAAATACGATGAAGGATTCATGGTAACAGGAAAAAAACATAACCTTTAAGTCAGTGTTTTTCAAACTTGGTAATTAGGATGGGTGGACTTCAACTCCCAGAATTCTGGGAGGTGAAGTCCACCCATCTTCAAGTCGCTGAGGTTGAGAAACACTGGGTTAAGGAACCCCTTAAGAGTCCCCTGTTGGTACCTCTTCCCCCTCAACCCTCTCCCCCCCCAAATAAGCCCCACACCTTGCATTGGGCATTCATGGAAGGCAAATCCTCTGCCCTTCCTGCCAGCCACTGGAGAGCGCCCGTTGGAGATCCACTCGGAGAATGACGCCATCTGCTGCCTTGGCTCCGGCAGACAGTGGGAGCTGCGCCCTCTGCTGCCTACCTGGTGCAGCTGCACGTTGGCCTCAAAACATCTGGTCGCCAGAGGTCCTACGAATACCTAACCCAGTTCACTGTTCCCAGTGGGGACAGCAGCCCAGTGTGTCTGAGAAACCCCAAGCAGTGGAAGGAAAACCAACTGCCTGGTTCCAGGAGCAAAATTATTCCAGATATGTAGTTTTTTCTGGCAGCACAAGGTTTGTGGGTCTTTTCTCCCTTACGTCTCGCTCTCAAAGAGGACCTAGACCGGGTTCACACAGCACCCAAGGCAGAGAATGCATTGCCTCTCTTTGGCGTCCCCTGCCTGGGTGCCCTCCAGACGGGGACCAACTTTCAGAAGTAGCCGTGTTGAGTCGAGAAGCTTGGGACTTGTAGTCCACACCTCCGGAGAAGGTCCAAGGTGGGAGAGCTCACAGCTCAGCCGCTGGTTTATGCCGTAGTTTGGGCTCTCGTGATGGTGAACCAGCCCTCCGTTCTGCTGAACAGGATTTTTGCAAGGTGGAAGGAAACGGGCATTGAATATTGAGTATTTTCTATTAAAGGAAGCTAAGCTGCCATTTTGGGTATGCACACGATTATTTGCAAACTAAAATATGCAGCTGATGCAAATGGAGTCTTTTGGTATACTTAAAGCAAACACACTTTAGTGCATGAAAAAATAATCCCCCGGGCCGGCCATTCTCAAATCCGCCCATTTCCGTGCATGCTAATCTCCACTTAGCTGATGCAGCCCACACAGATCCCGGGGTCAAGGACGCAGCTAGATAACATATCGATGTGGCTCCCAGAATCTCACATCGAACATGTCTGTGCTGGCCGCAGCATTTGCAGATTTCATTTTAACATCACGTAAGTTGAGGAACAGCGACGGAGAGATCTGTGGGCTGGTATATCTGGGCGCAGCATCCACCGATTCCCAGATGTTGTTACATCTCACAAACAGCTGGGAAATCTACTGGCCTCCCTTGCCCAGCAATCCCAGATTTCAAGGCAAGACCATATGGAAAAGCAACACTGGCAAGCTTTATTGGAACAGGGCAATCAAACCGAGGGCCTCACATTCTCCTGAGCTGTTGCAAAGCCCACTCCCCCCCCCACCCCCCAGACAGGCAGGCCCTGACATTGCTCTTGAAACAGGCAAATCAGTCCAGACGGAGCTTGTATGACGTTCTTCCCATTTTCCACCCCAGCTGAAAACACATTTATTCTCTATTTTTGTGTCTGGCAGGTCATCGCCAGCAAAAGATGAACGCACCAGGAAAACTGACCCTAGGAAGCCATCCAGGGCAGCATTCCTCAACCTTTCAGATGTGTGAGACTACAGTTCCCATAATCCCCCACTGGCAGCTTGGAGCGGCCTTTTGTGTGCAGAGCACAGAAAGCCTCTCAGGTTTGATACCATAAATTAGAAGCAAAATAAATTAAAAAGGAAGGCATACGACTACCCCCATTAATTACATGCACACCCCAAACATCATGTCCATTAATCACAGAGCAAAAACCAGTCAGAGGCCAGCTGAACCGTCACAGCATCCACTTGACAATAATCTGAACATCTTGGAAAAACACTGTCTCCTGGCATCTTAAAGACTTGATACATTTCGGTGGATTGCAATTTACCCCATCAGATGTGAATTATAATCCACCAGGGCTCACGCGAAACTAAAACAAACCAGGTTCATCATTTAGGGGTCGTAAAACTCGCTGGGCAAGCAAAGTGTTGGGCAGAAAAAGGAGCTAATTTTTTGCAAACTTTAAAGGAGGCCCATGAAGATCAAGGGTTAGACCAGTGTTTCTCAGCCTCAGCCACTTTAAGATGGGTGGACTTCTGGGCTGGCTGGGGAATTCTGGGAGTTGAAGTCCACCCACCACAAAGGGCTGAGCAGCTCTTCAGATTCCAAGGCAAGGAAGGGCTGGGGGCGCACGGAGTCTGAAAATACTTGTGGGGGGTACAGTTGCGGAATGGTGCCCTGCGTGCGCCACCCCCTCCTCCTGCTTTGAATCCAAACCACTGCTGAGCACAAAGGTGTGGACAGGCCCACTGGCAGCCAACTTCTGCAAAGCTCCCCATTTACCCCATAGCTGTAGGCCTGCCATATCCTCCCCAGGGTCCCCCACATCTCAGGGCACTTGGCTTTTGCTCCTGGGCCTCCAGGAAAAGCCACAACGATGTCACATGCGCCACGAGGTCACCGTGCAAAAGAGATGAATTCCAGGTACGAATTTCAGGCTGCGGCCCACGCAGATGACCTAGCTTGGGCCGTTTACACAAGCACATTGTGACGTGCACGACATCATTTACAGGAGAGCGTCACCGTGATGTCACTGACCCTCCCCACGGATGCTCCTGCCTCCCCCGTCCATCTCCCCAGGTAGATTCTTCATTGCCGCACCAAGGAGGGAAGATTTGGACGGAGGGACCACGTCCACAGCTCTACTGCTTCGCTGCTACGTCGGAGGCCGAAAGCAGAGGCAACGGATGAGATCTAGAAAGTGGGGGAGAAGAAAGGGAGGGGAACGGGAGAGAAACTGTAAAGCCTCTCTGATCAAGGCACAAAGGCAGACTTTGGTGCTGCAGACAAAGGCCTGTTTGTCAGGGCCCCAGAAGGGAGTTTTTCTTCTCCCTCTGACCTCCAGGCATCGCCATGTACCACTCGCTGCCCACCCCAGACAGAGTGCATCTTCTCCACGCAGGCTTCCCCAACCGGTGGCCCTCCGGGACTGCCGTTCCCCCATTCCCTGCCCAGCCCACTTTTTAAGGCACGTTCCTTTGAAACGCTCAGATCCTCACCCTGGAGAGCAAAACTCGGCGTTCCTCATCCTCATCCTCTTCCCTCCCTCCCATCGTGAACTGGGAGATCACGCAGCTTTTTGGAGCTCCGCCCAGTTTGGCATCTTCAAAGGGCTGCTGTGCCCTCGAAGCAGCCGCCTAACCCTGGAAAGGCGCCCTGCCTGCCCGTTCCAATGCCAGGTCTCAGGAGAAGCCCTTCCCACCATCCCCCTCTTCTCTCCCGGCTTCAGGCATCGTGCCACCTTTAAAGCCAGGGGCCCTTGGCGAAACCAGAACCTTGGCCCTGCCGTGAGGGCAAGGCCCGCGAGATTTGGATGCTGGGCTAAGCCGGAGTAAGGTTTGTTTGATTTCAGCTTGAGGTGCTGCATAAATCCACCCACTCTGGCTTGTGGCATAACACAACAGGGCCAACCGGCTTAGGCATGTTTATGCAATAAACATGGTTACGTGAACTCCAGCTCTGAACAGCACGTTTTATTTCCCTCAATAAAAGGGCAGCGGTCTGCTTCACATCCCACTTTAGTGCTGTGGGTCCTGGGGGGAGCACGAGCAAGGGACACCCTGGGTCTCACAACATCATGGTGCCCGTGAGGTCATCGTGGCTTCTTCTGGGCGCTTACCCTGTCGATTCTGCTCGAGGCAGAGCTGGCTGCCATAGTCTACCTCTCCGCCCCGGTGTTTAGTGGAGACACTCAATGCCGCACGAACCGCAAAGAGCGGGCATTCAGGATATCCGCCGGGTCAGGGAACACCGAATCCACGCGGAAGCCTTGCGCGAGTGCCACCTTCAGCACCTCCTCCAGGAATTCATTGGAGGACCTGATCTCTCTGCCGTCCACACGCAGGGGGTGCAGCTTCTGTTTGGCATACTCTGCAGCGGGCAGAGCAGGTGGGCACGGGGCCCACTCTAAGCAAAGGTGGTGGCACATTGTGCTTTCTACACGGGGCGTTTCTGGAGAACAGTCCGGTGTCTCATCATCCGTTTCCACATCTTCCTCCATGGAATCACCCAGGCAGATTCTCAGATCGCCATTAGACGACCAACCGTCCAGCTGCCTCTTATGTCCTCTGCCCTCCCTGTTGGCTGCGTGGACTTCTGGAAACCCTGGCCCTCTCTGAGACTGGTCCAGCTTCCTCTCAGAAGGCCCTTTGTCCAAACTCCTGTTGGCGCATTCGGGGCGGCCCAGGCGTCTGCGCAGAACAGTCAGGAAGTGCCTGTCCGTGCAGAAGACATTGGCCGTGAAGATCTCAAGGCAGCAAGAGCTGAGTTCGTAGTTCTGCGGCCCACGGCGCACGTTGAAGTGCAGCCGGCGCAGGTGCAAGTCCACATCTGCGTGGAGCACCGCGTTGGTCCGCTGGCGCCACCGCTCTGCCTCGACCCGCCGCAGCTCCTCCAGAAGGGGACGGATCTGGTAGAAGTCCGCTTCGGCCCGCAGCAGGGAGAGCTCGGCGTAGCCCTCTGGAAGGTCCAGCCGGCCAAAACGGAGGAAGTTCAGGACATGGCGGAAGGTCTTGCCGTCCCGGTCGATGAAGTAGTTCCCGCAGCTGTCCAGGAGGGCTGGCTGTGGCCCGCGGAACATGGCCCCCAGCATGGAGTCAGGGAACCGGGTCAGTGTGTCCAGCGTGGTGCTGTAGAGTTTCCCACCCACGTTCAGGGTCACGAGGTGGCCGGTCCGGCCCAGACCCTCACAGGTATCCGGCATTCTCAAGAAGCCACCTGTGGGGAGGAGAAGAGGAGGGGGTGTTGCTCAGAGGGAGCCTTCAGGAGCCTTTAGCCCTGCCCAATTTGTTGGTGCACCTTTGGGCCACTAAACGTTGGACAAAGGAAAATATTCCCTGAGCTCCCTGGCAAAAAACATTGCTCGATCCGCTCCACCCGCACTTTTGGGCCGGGGAAAGAAAGGGGACTTAGGCAAGCAGGGGCCCGGCGCAGAGCAGGGAGCCCGGGCACACGGGGCGCGGGGGTGGAGAGGTGCGCCTCCCTGGCCAGGTCGGGGCGGTTCCCGGCCTGGGACCGCCCCGTCGCAGCTGCTTCCTGCGGGGGCCGGGTGGGCTGGCGGAGCTCCGAGCGGGCAAGCCGACTCGCCGGCCTTTCGCTGAGATGTCCGAGGGGGCGGCGGGGGGCGATCAGGAGGGGAAGCCGACAAGCGCACCTGTAAAGCCGGGAGGAGGAGCAGAGGCCTCGGACTCAGCCCCCCCATCCGGCGCCGGCCGAGGAAGGATGCGGACTGGGGTCCTCCCCTCTCCCCTCTCTGCCCGAAAGCCGGGGCTCGTCCCGGGAGAGCCTTCGGGGCTGGCCCGGCAGACGTCCCCGGGCTGGGGGGGCGAGGGTCCCGCCCCGCGAAGTCTCCCCGGCCGCGCTTCGGGAAGCCGATCCGGTCGCCGGGGGGGGGGCGCAGAGCGAGCGGAGGCCGTACCTGGCGGGCGCCTCGGAGCGGTCTCGGAGCGGCTCCGCGGCGCCGCTGCAGGAAGCGAAGCGCGGCTCGCCTGACTCAGCTTCTCTGGGCGCCGCCGCCGCCGCCGCCGCCGCCGCCCTTTATAGGGGAGGGAGCGGCGGGGGCGGGCGGAGTGGCTCCCCGCCCCGGGAAGGCCGGCCGGGGGGGCCGGGACTCTCGCTCCGCCGCTTCTGCCCCTCGGACCCGCGGGCCGGCCCTGCCCGCATCCCGGAGCCGTGCTCGGAGCGTCCCCCCGGGAGCGCGCCCCTCGCCCTTCCGGCCCCCGCCCGGCGCGCAGAGGGCCGGAGCAGCCCCGGACGCCCGGCGGGGGCAGCTGAGGCGGCGGCTCTCGCCGTCGTCCGTCCCGAGCGCCGCCGGTCTCTGCCTCCCGGCCCGAGCGATGCCCGCCCGCCGCCAAGTCGGCGGCGGCGGCGGGAGCGGGGAGGGATGCGGGGGTCTCGCCTGACCTGGAATTCCGCTTTCTTTGCGCGGCTTCTCCTAGCCCGTTTCTCGGGTGCAAGAGACGGACGAGCAGCCGGCAGCCGGTTCGGGGTCTGGGCAGCGCAGAAGCCGAGGGGGCGAATGCGTGGGAAAGCGAGGGCGGCGCAGGGAAGGTGGAAACCTGGGTTCGAGGCTCCCCCGGGCCACACAAGTTCCGTGGGAGACTTCGGGCCAGTCCAATTTCTCCTTCTCCGCCCAGCATAGCCTACCTTGCGGGGTGGTGGTTATGGGGAAGAATGGGAGGCAGGAATGCCCTGCAGGAAAGGCGGCTAGGAATGAACAGATAAAGACTCCTGCGAAGGTCATCGCATCCGCCTTCGAAACAAAGAAGTAAGATAGATAAACGAGGGCCCCACAGCTTGCTTGCTTGCTTATTTATTTATTTATTTATTTATTAAATTTATATGCCACCCATCTCCCCCAGAGGGCAACCCTGGGCATGTCCTTATTTATTATGTTTGTCTGTTTTATTGATCAGTAATTCTGTTGAAAGCCCTTTGCAGGGTGGTAACCAAGATAGAGGGGAAGGGGGTGGGTTTCCCAGAGGCTGAAGCTCCCCCGATGGACAGCTGATTCAGGAGGGCCGCTGCTAAGGTCCCCTTCAGCTTTTCCAACTTTGGGGGGGGACACACAAAACTGCCTTCTGCTGAGTCAGGCTTGCCCCAGCCCACCCAGTGGCCAAGCAGGTCTCTGTCCCAAGGCCTGGCCTAGGCATCTTCCACCCCAGGGGCTGCTGAACCCCTCCTTTTGGGGGTAACCATCTGCAGGACCCGCTGCTTGATTGCTGACCGTGGCTGGTGTCTTCCCCACCTGCTCACCACCGTGGCACTTTCTTTGTGCCCTTTTACAAGCCCCGACAAAACTGGCGCTTGGCCACAGCAGGCCCTGCTGTAGCTCAGCTCCCACCCCCTGCACAGGCCACATTCTTCCCTTGCCGTCGTAATGACATTCAGGAGCTCGTCGCCCAACCCTGTTTCCCAGGTAGAAACCAAACAAACTGGGTGAGTCCTGGAAGGAAACCAGGCTGGGGAGCCGCCCCCGCAGAAGCGATCCTGCGTCTCGTTTTCAGTGGCACGTAGATGCGTCTGAACGCACCCCAGGTGACCTGTTCCAGGTTTGTTTTCCGGAAGCTGGTCGCATTGTAAAACCTGCTGCTAATTTCTGACTTGCTGGTTGAGTCACTGTCTGCGACCTGAATCAGAGGCCTCCCGTAGTGCCAGGCCTCCCAGTACATCAGCTGGGAAAGAGAGGCGCCTCTGCCTACGGAATTGCCCCAGGCCTTTGAAGCTCTCCCCTAAACTTTCCTAAAATTCCCTCATTCCTCCTCCCTGTTTCCCAGGGAGGGACCTGTTTGTCTTATTTAGATGTCTACTGGAAGGAATCTCGTCTGTGTGGGAGACAAGCAGAGATGGCGCCCAGGAACCATCTTCAGGCCACGGGAGGTTCTTGGAGAATCCAGCTGGATTTTGGGGGCGGCAAAACGCTCGTGGCCTGATCCAGCTTCAGGTTTCTTCCAGAGCTCTCCGTGCCAGGGTTCTGAAAATTGTAGGATTGAGATTTTCAGCCCTGAGGATGCACCCCGTGCTCTACCTTGCTACCTTAAGAAACATAGTTAATCCAAACCATGGATTAACACCTTGGCGTTAAGGCCTGACTCAGAGAAGGTGAGTAAACTGGAGAAGCAAGGCCCTTTCCAAGCCAGCCTCAGCAAAGGTGTCTCACATCCTCTTCTGCTCCGTGACCAACAGCACGGCATATCCTGGCTGGGGGAACAAAGCCTGTTTTGGCACCTACCAACCAGCTGTGCCAGCTGTTGCTTGCGAGTCACGTCCGCCAGAACCTGGAGACACTCAACGGGGAGGAGAGGCAGTTTTGAGAAGAGCCAGTGACTGGTTTTCAGTAGTGGCATCCCCACAGGGCTAAACTGACATGGCTGCTGAGTCCCGAGGTGGCAAGGAGAGAAGCCCCATGTTCTCTTGGCTTCCATCTTTTCCCCAAGCCCGTCTCCCTCCATGTATGAAGGAATACAGTACCCAGCATGCCCAGCCAAGGGAAGGCACCAGGCTTGGATAGATTAAATCTAGCTAATCCCCGACTCTGAATTGCTGAGAAGTTACACCCGTCGGTGCCCTTCACACCAGCTGGCCCCTGGCATAGCCAGTGAGACAGAAGTGCCACGCCGTCTGCTCCTTCTCATTCCTCGGTCTCCAAAACTGGCATATTCCAGATTACTTGCCTAATTGATGCTGAGTATGCGATCTGAGTGTTGTGCATCACGGAAACTTTTAATGCATAGATGTCCAGAACATACACAGAGGCTGGCGTTGGAGCAAAGTGGTTTCTCTTAGCCAAGCTTAATTCAAGCATCTCAAAGTTGTCCCCTTCAGCTAAGTTTTCAGCCAACGCATATTGTGGACCCAAATCCTATATTAATTGGTCAGATCTGTACCATCGGCTTTGGTCTATTCAACGCTAGAAAAGGCCCCATTTTCGATCTCTAACTATGCACGTTTTACCCCACTGAGCAGAAATGCCACGTGTTCTCACTCCTTTGGGGGAAATGGTCAGCCAGGGGCATGGGGGGGGGGAGGGTGGTGCAATGCACAGAAAAATGGGGCAGGGCTTCGATCCCACCATTTTGACTTTTTTGCCCCCTCCCAGCTTCTGGATCCCCCTTGCTGTTGGCTATAGATAATCAACGAAATGAGCAGCTTCAGTTAGTTAAGTGAAAGGTTCAGAGAAAACCCGTTCCAGCGGTCATGGGGTGCAGGAAAATAGGCTGCAGAGAGTGATTGGGGAGGGGGTCTGTCAGGGACGCCGGAAGAGAGGACAATATGGCAGAAAGGGCCACCGTCTGGAGACAAAGCAAGCAATGGGGGCGCCAACAGAGCCCAACTGACCCCCAGATGTTCCAGGAGGCTGCTGAAGGCCAGAAGTCACGCAATCTGATGTGCCAATTCTGCGGATGGAAGGGAGGAGCTTGGGAACAAAGGGGGGAACCTTGCCAGCACCCAGTCCAAACCGGGATCCCCCGGACCCACCACCAGCAACAGCCGCCGCCTCCCCTTAATTATTCATCTCCATCTCGCAGATCCAGCCGTAGTCGCGGGTGCAGTGGTCGTCGTTCCAGCAGCCATCGCGGTGAAGGTGGGCGCAGTCCTCCCCACCCCCGAGGCCGTGGCCATACCAGTCGTCTGGCTGTTCGGCGCACCAGTCCCTGAGTCAAAAAGACAGGATTGGTTCCTTGGGTGTATTTGTGCCTTCAAGCAGAATAAGACCAGCCCCCCCCCCCCCGGAAAAAAAGCCATCCTGGTTCACAGAGGGGAATCCACGGATCACGATCCACGGAGAATCAGAATTGGGGGGGGGAGCAGCGCCACAGGGTTAGATCCTGGCCCCAGCCCTCTTCCGTATTTTTACTAAGGACTCAGATGAAAAGTTGGAGCAAGCATGCCTCAAATCTGCAGATGGCCCAAACTGAATGGCAGGGTTGCTAACGACCGAGGCAAGAGAAATAAAATTCAAAGCAGTCTGGACCGGTTCTAGAAATTAAACCATAAAATGAAATGTAGCAGAGGAAAAATGCAAAGTTCTCCATTGGGGAACCAAACTGAATGCCCAGAGAGACACAGAGGATGCCTGCCCCAGAAATACTGTAATTTTTGTGGAAAAGACGCTGGCACTTGAGTTGGTTGCAAAATAAATATAAATTTGTGGTGCAACCTGGCTGAAAAAAAGGCCAAGGCCACTTTGGACTACATGAACAAGACTGAAACTGGGGACCTTCTCCTAAGAGGAAAGAGCAGCTGGACCCAGAGCCGTGTTTCTCAACCTCGTCCGCTTGAAGATGGGTGGACTTCAACTCCCAGAATTCCCCCGCCTGCCCTAAGCTGGCGGTTGGAGTCGATGGCCTCAAGAGTTCCGCCCAAGGGCTTCCCCAAGGCTGCTAGCCAAAGGCATTCTGGGGGAATCCCCCCCAGTGAACTTACCGTTCCTGAACCGTGTAGGGCGACCCATCCACCCACTTCCAGCTGCCACCGGAGTCCGTCAGCCCGATCCACATGTACTGAGGCCTCACGCGCACCGCCACGAATTGCTGCCATGAGAAAGGGGAAGAATAGCTTCAGGGCACCCCAACCTCTTGGTCTACCCGGATAGGAATGCCCCTCCCAGCGTACGGTAGAGTTGGAAGGAATATCTAGCCCAGTGTTGCTCAACCTTGGCCACTTTAAGATGCGTGGACTTCAACTCCCAGAATTCCCCAGCCAGCATGGCTGGCTGGGGAATTCTGGGAGTTGAAGTCCACAAATCTTCAAGTGGCCAAGGTTGAGAAACATGGATCTAGTCCAACTGTGTCTTGGGTCAAACACTGGAATGGGTAGAAAGGCCACTGCCTACCTGCTCCTCGTAGGAGTTGATGATTACCAGGTGGGCGTCGTGGCTCTCGCACTCGGCTTTGGCTTCCTGCCACGGCTTCCCCACCCGGGACTCCCAGTAGCAGCTTTTCCGAAACGCATCCCAACCCTTCGGACAGCAGGCCTCCACTCGGTCTGGGAAGGTAGAAAACGGGCCAGGATGAAAGGAGGAGACGGCCTCGGCCATGCCGGACTACGACTCCCATTGCTCCCAGCCAGCACCGCCTCTCCTTCCTCTGGAGAGAAGCCCGGGATGAATCGACGGACGTTTGCTAGGACTTGGGAAGGGCGTCAAGAATGGTTTGCTGTTTTGGGGAGCGCTGATGGAATGCGGGGTTTAGTTATTTCATTATGAATTTGCAAACTGCCCAGA
Source organism: Liasis olivaceus (assembly GCA_030867105.1). NCBI lineage: Eukaryota > Metazoa > Chordata > Lepidosauria > Squamata > Pythonidae > Liasis > Liasis olivaceus. The sequence goes on along the minus strand of CM061351.1, from coordinate 114,987,240 downwards.
GTTGCGTGGCATATACGTTTAATAAAGTATTATTATATTCATTCAATTGTTATGGCCGCCCACCTCAAACACGTGACTCTGGGTGGCTAACAGAGAATAAAGACTGTTTCTCAACCTTAACGACTTTAAGATAGGTGGACTTCAACTCCCAGAATTCCCCAGCCAGCCATGCTGGCTGGGGAATTCTGGGAGTTGAAGTCTACCTATCTTAAAGTTGCTAAGGTTGAGAAATACTGCGGTAGAAAGAGACGGGCAGTGCCTTAAGATGTTTGCACTGCACTCCTGTCCAAAGAAACAATGGGCCCAGCGTCCCCAAAGATGAAAAGGACGCCTCTTCCCATCCCCTGCAATTAACATCTGGAATTCATCTCACAGAGCCACCTCCAGAAGAACCATCAATTCACAGCCACTGGGGACCAAGGGGACGGATCTTCCCATCATGCACTGGTCCTGAGCATCTCCACCACCCGAAGCCCTGCCAGGAAACCCATCAGGCTGGAAGAGCGTCCGCTCCTCTGGGCGTGGGACAGCGCCCGGAAAAGGCCGGGACCCGAGGCATTGGCAAGGGAGGCTGGAGACACCAACGGAGGAGAAGCCAATCCGGATTGGCTTCTCCTCCAGATCTGCACCAGGCCTCATTCTTGGCATTCCAGGGCTTCACACGCCCAGCGGCCGAACCTGTTCGATTCTGTTTAAAGTCCTCAAAGTCGCAATTCAGCCTTATGTGACTCTTCTGCAGCTCTTTCATCTGGTTTAGGAGGTGTTCTCTGGCTGTGAAAGTGAGCGAGAGAGAGAGAGAGAGAGAGAGAGAGAGAGAGAGAGAGAGGACCTATTTTAAAAATAAAACTATTTTAACGTGTTTTGAAAGACCGACGCTTTCCGCAGGTAGGTATGAAAGCCCTGGGAGGGAACTTCACCCCAGTTTCACCCTCCTTCCAAAGAAACAGGGCGCCAGAATTCCAGCGTGTGGCTGGGCTGGAATTTTAAGCAGTCTCTGATTTTTTGGTCCCTTCAAGTTTGCGGTTTTCCCACAGCAGCAAGAGGGCAAAGCGTTAGCCATCATCGGAGCAGTCCGTGGCGAAACACGGAAAAGATGCGGGCAGGTCAGTTCTGTTCCGGAGAAGGGTTCTGCGTGGAGTCAGGCCAGGATGTCCACCGAGCGCGGCCCCAAAAGTAAAGATGCCGGCCACAGTGGCGCAGTTGAGATGCCACTTGGCTTTTATGCGCGCGCATAAAAACCAGGCAGAGCCTCGCACCGCCACCACTGCCACCTTGCCTTTTATGACCACACCCTGCAAAAGAGTTATATTCTACATCTGGAGTCTTTCTTACTGGCCCATCGGAGCATCTTATTTCTAGATAGCAGGGCTGATTTCAAGAGAATGGGGATGCCAACTTCCCCAGAGACGGCAGAGAAAGGTTTAAAATTCACAGCCCGGATTTTGCAGGCCTGGGCAACCTTCTCCTCCAAGAAGGGACTGGCTGTCGGAGGTCAAAAAGGCCCTTTCTCTCTCATCTTTTAGGGATTCCCCACCCCTCCAAATGGATTGAGGTCCCTATTAGTCTATTCCCCCTTCCCCATTTTCCTCTTTGAGGCCCCCCAGATCTGCAAAAGAAGTGGATCGTTTAAGGAGAGCTCTGTTGCACTTCCAGACTGGTCAGCCTGAAGCAGTGCTTCTCAACCTCAGCAACTTTGAGAGCTGTGGGCCTCAACTCCCAGAATTCCCCAGCCACCCATGCTGGCTGGGGAAGTCTGGGAGTTGAAGCCCACACCTCTTAAAGTTGCTGAGGTTGAGAGTCACTGACCTACATCAACCAGATTGCCATTAAAAGAAGTCATCTATTTACTAAACCTAAAATTGTCTGTGGCTATAAGTGGAAGCATTTCGAAGAAAAAAAAAATATTTAGAAACCTGACAGTCCAGGAGCCTCCATGGGGAGTTGGGGTGGGGTGTCAAAAGAGTCAAGATTCCTTAATGGTTTTAAAGTAAGTTTTTAAAAAAAATGCAGGTAGGGCCGTGCAGGGTACCACCTTGACTTTTCTGACCCCCCACCCCATACTTTGCATTTTTTACAGGTAAGTTTCTCCACGTAAATATGTTGTAAAAAGCTCCTCAGATGCCACGAACGTGAGTTCATCGGATCAGGGGCGTCTGCAGGAGGAAGAGGGTTTGTCATAAGCCAGGATGACCACTGCAACTGTGCAATTGAAGCCCCACCCCCTCTTTACATGGGTGGTGTGATAGTGGGTGTCATCTTGATGTTATTGACCCCTCCCCAAGGATGCTCTTGACAGCCCCCCCACTTTGTCCTGCAAGCCCACAAGGAAGGACAAGCAGATAGAAGGGGCGAACGGTTGTGCCCTTCACAAGCACACACGTGTGTGTATGCGTCCAAAGGACACACGCATGCCCACACTTCAACCCCATAGCCCAGCCCTCATCAAAGAATTTCTCCAGACAATCATCTGGGTCTTTTCCGATTGGAGAAAACCTGCCCAGGTCTTTCCCTGCTTTTTTGCGTGGGCCAAGGAAGAAACGGAAGACGGAAACTGCCAGCGTCGAACACCTTAGAGCAGGGATTAACCCCACCGAGCGATGAAACGCTGTTTCCCCACGTGTCCCGCGGACGCTCGGTTGGCCTCCACAGTCCGAGGGAAGGTGTAAGGCAGCATTTTTCAACTTTGGCAACTTTAAGAGAGGTGGACTTCAACTCCCAGACTGTAGGTGTCCTGCAGAAATTCTGGACTGTTGCCTGTCGGCTACACCCTCATCCGGGTTGGGCTGCGGTGACCAGGGACAAAAAGCACTTTGCCCAACCTTCAGAGGGGTTGCCGACGGCGCCTGGGGTGACAGAAGGAATCGCCCAGTTCCCCAGACAGGTGGGGACCGGGGAGGGCTGGGTTCAACATTCACTCCTGGGAGCCAGTTGGAGGAAGGGGGGTTGCTGTAGAAATCCCCCCCCAAAAGTAACTCTGAATAGGGTTTATCTGGGAAAGCGGGGACTTTGCCCGCATCCCCTCCATTTTCCATTTGGGTGGGAGGCCCTTCCTTCCCACGGGGAAGAGCGCTTGGCATTCCCTGGCACAGCTCCATGGGCAAAGAAGAGGGAGTCGGGACCGCCGGGTTTTGCTCCTGTACCTCCGTTGGCCTCCTCGGTCAGTTGCTTCACTCTCCCCTCCACGTCAGTGAATCTCCCCTCGGCGCCTGTCTCTGCAAGGCACAGATGGAATTGATGTTAGCCCTGCAAGGTAGACCAGACAGAAGCACCGCCAGGAGGACTCCCTCTGTCTTTATGGTACGGTGGCAGGAACAGAATCTTGCAAGATGGAAAGGATCCCTCCCCTCCTCCCCTTTTACTCTCCGGAAAACGAGGGAGGATCCTTCTGGAGACGCTTCCCGCGCCCTCTCGCCTTTGGCGGGCCGAGATACCTTGTCCAGTCTGCGGCTCTCCCTCCTGCCTCCCAAGGTCATTCCCACAGACCGTTAGAATTGGGGAGGGGTGGGGAGGCCCCTCTCCCACTTTCCCCCTGGCACCCCACTGCCCACCTTGCTTCTGCTTGGAACAGAACCAGCTGAGTCTAGCGCAAGAGTGATGCTGAGCAGAATAAAGGAATGGAAGAACGGAGCTATTAAGAACCAAGGCTAACCTCGGTTAAGCAACCCGTTGAGTCAGTCAAGCTTCCTTCTGGACGGGTATCTTGTTCTTCCACAGATATGAACTGGGGTAAGAACTCTGCACTTGGGTGCAAAGGTTTTTCTGCCTTGACTCGTTCATCCTGAATTGGACTCTCGGTCGCGTTTCTCTGAATCCTGAAGTTGGCCACCTTTGGTCACGGGGCTGCCCCGGACGTGTTGGGAATGCAGAGGAAGCCCCCCGCAGCTGGGCTGGCCGGGGAGTGGCCGTGGGGAACGAAGGGCTGAGGATTCTGGCACTGGACTAGATGACCCCCCAGGCCCTGGCAATCCTCGCCTTCTCTGCTTTGAGGATTCTAGAAAGCCGCTTTAACTAGTTATGTCTCTTGGCTGAACTCAGCTTTGGGGTATATTGTTCGTTTTTCTGTGGTGCGCCACCCAGAGTCACACCGTGTGAGTTGGGCAGCCCCACAAAATCCATCAAATAAATAAATAAGCTTTGTTGGGAGCTAACATTAAAGGAATTTTGCGGGGGCAGGAGGAGGAAGTTATTCCAGGGCCATTCTGGACTATCTTAAATGCTATGTAGGATTTTGTTTTAGAAGCAGCGGTGTTTTTATGGGCCCACGTGCAGGGCCAGCTCACTTTCATTCCAGACCTGCAACGCTCGGGAAAGACATCCAGCTCATGAGCAGAAACTGGAACCAGACCCAGAGTTTTAACTTCTGCTGATGCCTGCGAGGCTTACCTTGATTCTGGAGATCCGTGATCTCCTTCCCAACTGTTTGATTGAGGCTCTTGAGGCTCTCCTGGACCTTCTGCAACTGAGAGTTGTAGAGATGGCCTGGGAGGCAACGAGAGGAAGGGAAAAGTCTTGAGGAAGAGGAGGGCCTAATTCTGTCCTAAATTTTGTACCCAACTGCTTTCTTATTTTGCCCCGTCTGTGCTCTGCCTGGTGATCACCTGGTGGTCGCCAGTTTCCTGGCCTTTCGTTGTGCTCCGACCTCTCTTCCGGCGTTGTCCCACACCAACTCACTCACCTTTGACCCCAAACACGATGACCGTCATGGTGAGGATGATGCTGAGACCCAGCAGGATTAGAACCAGACGTCGGCTAGGGCAGATACGTCGTCCCCAGGTTTGGCTCCGAGGGAGCTTGGGAGGAGCTAAGAGAAGAGGACCCAATCATGTTCTTCCCCCCCCAAACCTCAACCTCCACTTAATAATGGGGTGGGTGGGTGGGTTTATTTCTTTTCGTCTACGGTCTGTGTCAATTGGCACCTTTCAGCAGAGCTGCAGGGCTGGGATCTTAGTGAACATCTCTTGGAATCAGGCATTCAGACTCTAAGTAGGTTTGGAGTTCAGCTTCCATGCGGGACGAGAAAATAATCAGTGCGAAAAAGATGTCTCATGCAGGCCAACCCTTGCTTAATCCAACTGGATGCTGTAGGGAAGGTGTAAGGCAGCATTTTTCAACCTTGGCAACTTTAAGAGAGGTGGACTTCAACTCCCAGAATTCCCCAGCCAGCACAGCTGGCTGGGGAATTCTGGGAGTTGAAGTCCACCTCTCTTAAAGTTGCCAAGGTTGAGAAAAGCTGGTCTAAAGCAAAGTGAGTGAAGGAAGGAGACAGAGCAGGTCATAAGTAGAGCAGTAGAAATGTCAGTGGAAAACTGGGAGGACAGGCGTAGGAGAGAAACAGGAATCTAGGCCACGGTGGATCTAATAAGAGAGAGGAAGGTACAGGCTTCACCTGACCTAGCATAAACTCCTACTAGGTCCTAGATCTAGCCTATAATTATACTTGTAGAAAGCTGCCTCCACATCTGGCCACCTTAGAACGATTCACCCACTGCTTTGCCACAATTAGGCGAAAGGGCCACTGCAATCTTAATTAGTAGCTTTCTCTCCCTTTTACAGTGTATGAATGAAGAGACCATTCCAAATTGCTGCCAAGAGCTATAAGATCAGAGCAGGCTAAACATGTATTCACAAAGAGTCAAATAAATAAAAGGCGCAAACAAACGTATAAATAATCTTGGAATGGGATTGACCAGGAAGCGCTAAACGAGGCAGAAGCTTTTATTTCAAGGTGCAATAGTCCTTCTGTGGCATTTTACTAATCCAATTTGGATAACAAATTGGAGCTGCCCCTATATTTAATCACAAGCCCCTGGAAAAACATTTTTGGGAAAATGGGGGAGGCAAAGCAAGAAAAACAACACCGTTTGGCATTTAGTAACTAAATCAGAGCCTCCACATTGCCTGCAAGATATAGGAGAACAATGGATGGGGATCGCTGGCAAAGAGATGAATGATTTTTAGTTGGTAGCTACCCTGTTCCTCTTTCATGAAGCTCCCTTGCATATTACTCACGACCTTTCAAGACAGTGGGGGGGCAAAGTCTGCTACAAGACCAGCATTTCTCAACCTTGGCAGCTTGAAGATGGGTGGACTTCAACTCCCAGAATTCCCCAGCCAGCCAGGCTGGCTGGGGAATTCTGGGAGTTGAAGTCCACCCATCTTCAAGCTGCCAAGGTTGAGAAAACTGTAAAAGACAGTGCCCACTGGCTAAGAAAGAGTTACAGACTGACATTCAAGGACTGCAGTGCTTATGCGGGGCTAGAAAAAGCTTTGCCAGAACCTGGCTCCTGCGGACCTTTTCTCTTGGGTGCGTCATGCTCATCTTCTGCATTGAAAGCCACGGAGAGATCCTGGTAATCTCCGATCATTTTGAGACGCTTCCTGGGAACAGGTCCAACCCTCTGGAAACACAAAACAAGTGCCACTCTCGGAGGATGAGCTGAGCTCAGGGCAGTTCGCCCTCCTTCCCTTTCTTCCGGAGGGGCTTCTGGGCCACCTGGCTTTCGGGCTCTGCCTCCTGAGCCAGGGGCCTTGAGGGCATCTCCTTACCTTTTTGTCTCAAGGAAGGACACCCGGAAGGCAATCTGCACCCTTCTTGCCAAAGTCACCCCTCCTGGCCGGGGCCAAGTCTTCCAACCTCCCCCACGAGTCACTGAATCCCTGGTAGGAGCGACAGAGAAACCAGGGATGAGAAAGACTCGGGGGGTTCCTGCCGAAGGGATCGAAAACTAAATTGGCAATATCTAAAGTGGCAATGTTAACTTCATAGCTTTAGAGTATGTGCAGAGTTCTCTATAGCCAAGCTTCAATACTAACAGCATTTAGTGAAATTGCAAGAGGAAGCAACTAACCACAGATGAGCTAGCTCAGATAATAGGGAAAACTCCTCCCAAAGAGACTAAGTCTGAGGCCTGATAAGGAGGGAGGACCCAGAACAAGGGTCTGCAGGGACTGACAAGGTATAAGAGTTAGGGGCAACTCCTTTAAATTAATGTAAGCAAACAAGGCCGGGGAATAATGTATTCTGCTAAAATTTCTTTGACTGGCTGTAAAACTCACCTTCATTATAATGGTACTAAGATCTGCCTTTTTAAAAATATTATAAAAGGCTGTGGTCTTGTCTCCAAGGGGGTGCCACCCTCCTCTCTCTTGGTGCATGGTGTGGGCACCCAGACTTCTGCTTGGCCAAATAAAACGCTGCTTAGAGAAGCCCCTGCTTGAAATCTCTTATTTTGTGCTGCTGACTGATTTCAAGTTTTCTGGGTAGCCGCGAACCTTCCATTGCAGAACCTAAGACGGTCCCATCAGGGCAATGCGACGTCTGCACCGTTCCCTGCTTCCCTTTCCTCGGGAAAAGCAGGCAGTCCCAAGAGGGCCTTTAAAGATGAGTTTTTCGTATACCTGCATTGATGAATGAACCTAAAAGTCTCCTTTTAAGAGGAGAAGAGATTTCCCCCCTCCACGCTCGGATTCTCTTCCTGCCTCGGACGTCCAGCCTCCCTCTCTGTCTCCGTACCCTTAAATTTTAAGAGACCTTCCCTTGTGTGGACTCTCTGAAACCCGGTCCTTGGTTTTACCTCCTGGCCCTTCTCGGTGCTCGCAATACCAAAATTATTTGCAGTCCTGGAGGTAGCCGGTGGTTTGAGGACGCTCCTTTCGTCTTTTAGCTTCTGTATATATTTTTATCGTTTTTTGAATCCCTTTTGTTTACTTGTAAGCTGCCTAGAGTCACTTATCCAGCGAGATGAGCAGCGCATACATTTGATGAATGAAATAAATAAATATAAAAGGCCAACATGGCTTCTCTTCCAGAAGAGAACCACAGAGACCACAGAGGTGATTTCCAAACTGTTCACCTCGCTTTATTTGTCACGGGGGAAACAGCCAGTGTCCTCTCTATCCGGCCGACCCACTGGCCGGCCACCGCGAGATTTCCCAAGGGCAGGATTCCTCCCATCTGGGGTTCTGGGCCCCCGGCAGCAGGGAGGGAATAACCGAGCCCCCCTGCCCCCTTCGCACCCTCAGAGCCTCCCCAATTGTCACGTATACTGCAAAAGTCAGAAAATCATCACGCACGCCTAATCATATCCTCTTTTCTGCATTTAAAGCCGCTTCGCGAATGCACTTTTTGTCCTGTTCCTGGACTGTTTGCCCTGACCCTGGAGAAGGGCCCCTGGCTTGCCAGTCCAGGGCCAAGCACCCCGAACCCCAACCCTAGAGGGAGAGAGAAATGGGTACAACCTGGCCAAGGCTAGTCCTGTCTTATCTGACTGAGGTTCAAGGGGCCCCCGGTCCTCACCCACCAGCGCCGACGGTTTCACTTCTTCCTCTGTTGATCTTTGCCCTGTCAATATGTGACTCTCTGCAGGGTGTTCCAAACTCTCCAAAAGTTTGCCAAGCTGTGCCAGAAGGGAAGCGCCTTGCTCGTTCTGCAACGGGTCATTTTTATTTTGAGCTCAGCTCCTCCCTTGGCTCCCTCCCAGAAGTGAACGCGAAGCCCCCACGGCCACCCCTTCGGAAGAGCGTTTCCCCAAACATAGGAACCAAGGAGTATACAAAACGTTACGCAATACGTGTGGATCACCGACCGTACAACTCTCAATAAATACTCGTGTTTTTAGCTGGCGCAATAGACGCCTTTTCTCGATGCAGAGAGATGAGGGTGGCTTTGGGCCACCTATTGAGAAACAGGTGGACAAAGACCAGAACAAGCACTCTGTAGGGGAGTAGAGCAGTGTTTCTCAACCTTGGCAGCTTGAAGGTGCGTGGACTTCAACTCCCAGAATTCCCCAGCCAGCATGGCTGGCTGGGGAATTCTGGGAGTTGAAGTCCACGCACCTTCAAGCTGCCAAGGTTGAGAAACACAGTAGACTGACAATGGCTACTACCACATCAAAGAGGTTGAGTGGAAACCTGTATTTGAAGAATTCTCTCTGAAGACTCACAAAGCTTCCAGCACAGCCACCCTTCACTTGGTGCCTTCAAGATGTCTTGGGACGGGCCATGGGCTGGACGAATACGGGAGTTGCAACCCCAACATATGGGAGCGACCAGCTGCCAGCGTCCCTGACTGCTGTTGGCGAGGTGGCCCTGGTTCAGCAGAAGGCCTTAAAAGTTTAAAAGTCTGCGCCCTAACAAGGGATTATACGGATTCTAAGTGGGAAAGAGTGCAGATGCTGGGATTCTTGCAACCCTATGCCTTTCCTTTTAAGAAACCTTGCTAAAGGAGACACGTGAAGTTTCTGCTTGGAAAGCATCGGTTTCAGGTTCAGGCAGCCGCCGAAAACCTCAGCAGCCGTCCACTTCTAAAAATTTCCTTTCTGTCAGCCCCCGTAATGTTGATTTTAATGCTCCCTCCATTTTTATGCGCTTTTTAAAAAAAATTCTGAAGTGGTTTTATAACTATCGTAAGCTGGGTCCAGTTTTTTTATGATGAGAAGTAATTGTGTGATACTAAAGGAGTCCAGCTTGCAACTCAAAGTAGGAGAGAGGCTATTTTTAGAAAGTTAACTGGGCTCAGTAATTCTCTAGACATAAGAAGAAGAATGCTGGGTAAGTTAACTTAGCAAATTCTTGGCATACGTTAGTGTATAACCTGGTTAAGGACAGAAGGGTCTCATTAGAGAAGAACAAGCTTTGGGGAAGAAAAATCAGTATGATTTGTGCAAAGGGTTTGATCAGTGTTTCTCAACCTTGGCAACCTTAAGATGGGTGGACTTCAACTCCCAGAATTCCCCAGCCAGCTATGGTTGGTCTTAAGCTATGGTCTTAAGGTTGCCAAGGTTGAGAAACACTAGGTTAGATGAACAACTGGTAGGGTTGACAAAAGGAGAGTGGATGACAGGGGTTCCAGGGGGGTCAAAAAAGTCAAAATGCCGGTTGTGCCCATGTGATCAAAGCCCCTCCTCTTTTTTATATATGTCTGCAACACACATAAAAATGGTGTGTTTTACCGGTGCTCCCAGGTTTGGCTTTTGGTCACTCACTCACACACAGCCTGTTGAGGCACATGGTTCTCATAAGCCCCCCTTGCCTTCTACCTGGGTTTTCCAGATGGGGGGCCAGAGCAGACAAGGCGCACAGCCCTGGTCCGCAGCCGGGAAGTAATTCGGGGCACGCACACACACTTTCAGCCGAACCCGAGGCACATCAGGTTCTTTGGAATACATGGAGACCGGTGAACTGAAAGTTGCCACAAAACGTCACTGGCCAGAATGCACATTTGCTCTTTCTCACACGCACACACCCATCCCCACTTAGCGTCTTTCACAACTAGGCTGCTGGGCACGAGCTAGAAGCTACCGGGACGGAAGCCACCAAGTCTGGATCCCAAAGGATTCAAGGAGTGGGTGGGCTTCAGGACCCTTTTTATCCCCAGAAGTTCTTGCTTTGTTGATTGATGGGATGGGGGGGGGGTCCATGTGCTCCGGCCCAACTTCCTTTGTCTGGTTCAGGTGACATTTTCCTTGTTTCCTTACTGACTTGCTTCCTTCTTATCTACCTCCCCAAAAGGATCTTTTAGACAAGATTCCTGCTTCCCCGCCTGCTTCCTCTTTAGTTAGGGCAGCTTCAGCCTGGTCGCACATCTGGAGCTTTGGTCATGCAGACGTGACCACCATCTTTACTTCTTTGGCCGCCCCCGTGGACATCCTTGGTGGGGGAGCAGCGGAACAGAAAAATCACAGTATCTCCCCCGTCTCTGTTTCCTTTTTAATTGCAGGGCTTCCCAATATTTGATATAAATTACTGAGTCATAAGGCAAAATTTCTTGATGGCGTCAATGACTCCACTGCACTTTTTCCACCTTGGCAATTGTAAGATGTCAGCCAGCCCCCCGCCTGCGTCCTTGAAAAGGGGGACGTCTGGCTTCTTGCTTTGGGAGACCTTCCATCATTTCCTCTTTCGGAGGCCAGTGTGGCTTTGCGGTGAAATTCTGCGGCCACGTTTCCCTGATATCGCCTTACGGAGCTTGGTGTCCCATCTGGCCGATGCATTTTAGAGCCAACGGCCTGAATTTGGGGAGCTCGTTTTAGGACTGGGGTTCTCCTTTGGAGGGGGAGGGACACGGTGGGGGTGGGCAAGCTGGGCAGGGCCTCTCGTGCATGGCATTGGGGCTCAGTCTTCCGCTGGGAGGAAGAACAAGCACAGTGTTTCTCAAACGTGGCCACTTGAAGGTGTCCAGACCAAGGCCGGCTGGGAAATTCTGGGACTTGAAGTCCACACATCTTCAAGTGGCCAAGATGGAAAAACGCCACTCTACGGCTCTTGGAGGCCATAAAGGTACAGAGTTGCCTCTGCTTCGTCATGGCTAGTGTGACCAAGCGGGATGTTTGGTTCTTCATTGCTTAGCTTTTTCTGTAGTCTCTATTCTGTATCCATTATTTTAGGTTTCACTTTAAGGCCTTGACTGACCCCGCCCGCAAGTTGCTTCACTACAACTTTGCCATCTTTTGGATGAATCCGATCCAAATTTAGAAACTTTCATTTCTGCAAATCCAATCCAACGCAGCTTCATTTCCACCCAGAGTCTGATTTCCCAACCGACTTTCTCTTTCATCTGATCGCAGGCCATTTACTCCAGAGCCCTTCATCTGTCGTTGACCATTTCACTGACTAAACTCAGAACAAGGTCAATCGTATCCTTAAAATCTGCTGACTGAAAAGTTCCTGGAACTCGGTCAGTGGATTTTGACTTCACTACCATGACAGATGCACGAAGGAACTCCCTCCATGTGCCGACAAAACCTCTACCAGCAGTCTTTCCACCCATATGTTGACACTTGGCATCTTTATAGATAGATTTTCTTCACAATCATCGGTCCTCAACCGGGTCCTTCAGGCCTTCGCATTGGTGCTCTCCCTCCACCTTGCTGTGGTCTTCCTCCTCTTTTCTGCCACTTTCTAACTTCACGGGCTGCTCAAGAGAACGGAGACTTTGCAAAAGGTGTTCAAAGAATTGTAACCGGAGCCTGGTGTCTCAGGTGAGAACTCGGGGTCCATTGGCTCGATGATCCATCGGTCTCTTTTCTTGGCTGTCCACGGTTTTCTCCGGAGTCTTCCCCAACCCCAAAGTTCAAAGGTGCCAATGCCCTTCTGCTCCTGCTCCTCCAAAGTCCAACTTTTGCTTCCGTAGAGGGTCACGGGGAGCCCCATGGCTTGCACGATTCTGCTCTTCGCATCGAAACGTCTGAATACCTTTTTCCAAGGCCTTCCCGGCTGCTCTACGACATGTCTTGACTGCTGCTTCCTCTACTGCTGATAGTCAGTCCTGAAAGGCAGAAGTTCTCCACCACTTTGATTTTTTCATTCTCCGTTCCAAGGCTGGTGGCTGTACTAATGCTGGTGGTTCTTCTTCCTCTTCAAATGGAGTCCCCTTTTTTCCACTCCAGAGCTTGCAGCTCCTTTGCATTTTCAGCTAATGGAGGAGCACCATCGGCGTGAGTGCATTTAATTCTGCAGGTTTCTGTTAACAGGGTCTATACCAGTAAAGTTCCAGTTAATCTTTTGGAGTCTGTCTTCTGGCCTACATCAGTCTTGAAAGGCTGACCGTGTTGTCCCTTCCCTTCCTCTTATGCCAAAGAGAGTCAAGGCAGAATCACTTTAACTGTCTTTCTAATGCAGTGTTTCTCAACCTTGGCAACTTTAAGACGTGTGGACTTCAACTGCTAAACTACTAAACTGGAAAGGAAGATTCCCCTGGACAATGTGGGGTCCTCAGGGGGGGCGTTAAGAGCAGATTCTTCTGAATGGCCTTTATCAGCTAAGGATTGACTTTCGGGCAAGCTGCTCGAAGCCATTTGCAAATACAAATAAATCGATAAATGCAACACCGTTCTTCCTGGGTGTGGAGGCTGATGTGGGGAACAGCAACAAGATGGTGCAGCGCAGGGAAGAACAGGAAGAATATTTCCCTGGCCTGGGATCTTGCTGGGCACCAAGGGCTTTTGGATACTTTGTCCAGAAAGGACCCACTTAGAGTCTTGGATAGTTTCCCCAAGGTGGTATCTGGCATAATCCAATGGTGAAGAAAAAGAATTGCATTTTTATTCCACCTTTCTTACGCGAGTGCTGCACAACACAGAGAAAAGCCATCTTTAATTTAGCAAATTAGACAATGCAGTCAGATGTCACAGCATCAGCTATAAAATGCTGAAGAAGGAAATGGAGGAGAAGGGGAACTTGTGTACCAGAGAAATGGTAAAAACCCACTCTTGAGGTTTTTCTGTCATGGTTTTGTGAAGCACGAACTCTCTTTCCTGAGCAACCATCCTGCAGGGTTTCACTTCCCCCTGGTCTTCTGGAGATTTGCTCCACAGTTTCCCGCTTTGCTCTGAAACGGGCATTTTTGCCAACTCACAACTTATTGACTTCTCCTGTATTGGGAGCGCTGAGCCTCTTCTTCAGCCAAAAGCCTTTCAGAGCAAGTCACGCTGGGGCAGTTAGAGCAGCCCGTCCTGAACTCAACGAACTTCAGAGCTCGGAGCTCCTCGGAAGGTCGTCCAGTTCTATTCTCTCGGCATCGGACAGACCTTTGGGGCTGTGCGATCCCTGAAAAGAAGTCAGGCCCCAAAAACGGATGTTTAAGAGGCCGCAGCAACATTAACGCCCCTGCCCAGCCTTGACGTAGCCCCCAACAGAAGGAGTCCCCCTCTGGGGCTTTCCAAGCGGGTAGTTCCAGGGGCAACCAGCTTCTTCTACCCTTGTTGCGGTCACCCACTGGCTCTACTCGTGTGGCAGCCGAGAACAGGTGGGCCCCATGGTCGGCATGCCAGCTTTTCGAATTCAGGGCAGCCGTCCCGTCTCCTTTTCCTTCTCCACCTGCCAAAAGCTCGCATCTTTCCAGTGTCCCTCCTAGCCTGAGACGCGGGGCTGGCTTCCCTCCAGTTTACCATTCCAGCTGCAACCGAACCCCCACCCACACGTCGTTGCCCTTTCCGGAAGGGAACGCCGGGCACAGGAGGACGAGAGCCGCCAAAGCCTGGGGAGAGGCTTACAAGGTGCCAGGAGCATCACACCGCGTCCTTCTGCTCACGTCAAAAGCCTCCAGGCCAGAACGGGAGGCCCACCTGCTTTTGGAAGATGAAAGCAAAGCCATGGAACGGAGAGACCTGGGCAGGCGGGCACGATACGGTCCCCTCCAGAAGATGGGGGAGAAGGGGCATTCCAGGCCCACGCGTAAGTTGCTGTTTGGCTGGGTTCACGCAACCCAACCCGAATTAACCCCCTTCTGCGTTGGTACAATGCACCGAGCAGTTGAACAAACAGGTTGGATTTGCACAGGGGGAAAAAACCCATCAAGGTTACAACTAGCCAACCTTAGGGACCTTTAATGTGGAATAATCCCCACTGAAATTAAACGCAGAGTGTTTTTACTATTAGTTGAAGACTTACTTGGCGGCCCAAATGTTCTGCAGTTACGAACTACCTACCCTTATAGTTGCTGGAATGAAGTTCATGCTTTCCTTTGGAAGGAGCGGATTTCATTTTACTTGTGACTGTTTTACTGCAGAGTGCTTTGAGATTTGGGAATAATGAAAAGTGGAATATAATTTGTAACGAATAAATGCATTGCGAATTGGGTGATTTGATTTGACTTGATCTGATCGTCATCAGGGAAAATAACACCAGGGAGTCGATGTTGTAGGATGGAGGGACTTTGATTCCCCGCATAAACTAGCCCCCCCCAAAAGCTAAGCAGGATTGGGCCTTGGATGAGACACCCCCAGAAATCCCAGGGCTGGGAGGTTGAAAAAAAGACAGGGGAAGAAGGTAATGGCAATTCACTTCGGCACTGTGGTCACAAAACCCGAATGATGCGTTCAGGAAGCCAGAGGGTCTGCAGGGTGTGGTCAAAAAAGTCAATATGGCAGCCACACTGGTGAAATAGAATGGGGAATTCTGGGAGTTGAAGTCCACCCATCTTCAAGTCTCCAGGTTTGTTCTTCCCCCCAGCGGAAGACTGAGCCCCAATGCCATGCACGAGAGGCCCTGCCCAGCTTGCCCACCCCCACCGTGTCCCTCCCCCTCCAAAGGAGAACCCCAGTCCTAAAACGAGCTCCCCAAATTCAGGCCGTTGGCTCTAAAATGCATCGGCCAGATGGGACACCAAGCTCCGTAAGGCGATATCAGGGAAACGTGGCCGCAGAATTTCACCGCAAAGCCACACTGGCCTCCGAAAGAGGAAATGATGGAAGGTCTCCCAAAACAGGAAGCAGACGTCCACCTTTCCAAGAACCTAGGCGGGGGGGGGGGGAGGCCGTGACTCAGAACCACTTGAATACTCTGGAAACAGGGCTGACTCCCCCCCCCTCGCCAGCCCCCACGTGCAGTCAGCAGAGAGTTGCTGGTGGGGTGCAAAGATTCACCAATGGGCCGTGAACTCAGCTGGGGGTGTCCTGGAGGGGCTCCGTCCATTTGAGGAACGCCCCTCCCACCCCACCTCCTTGCAAATCTCACTAAGCCACGGAGGGAAAGTGCCGGTGGGGATGGGGTCTGCAAAACTGTAAGAGCCCCCAACACACACACACACACAGACACACAACTGGTAGAGTTTTGTCTTTGAGCAAAAGGCTGGCAGGAAGGTGCGGGGGGGGGATCGCTCTCCCAAAAGTGAAGTGGGGCAGGGGACAGAGAGGTGCCTGGGGTAAAAATGAAACTGGATTCAGTGGGAAAGCTGATTTAGATGACCGAGGACAACTGATACAATTCTGATTCTGTTAGTTGGATGCAACTAGCATGAACAATATGATTATGGGGCAGCACTTTCTCCCTTCTGCTCCATTATCGACCGCAGCTGGATAGCAATTTTTTTAATGGCTTGGAGAGAGTGCGCGAAGACCCTCACTTGGCATGATAGGGGCTTCATCATGGCTGGCTGGGAATTCTGGGAGTCGAAGTCCACATGTCTTCAAGGGGCCAAGGTTGAGAAACATTGGCAGAAAGGTTTGACCTTCGATGCTGTGATGCTTCAGTCGCCCGTCAGCTGGCTGTTAACGAGCGTAGTTGAAAGGCAGAAGGGCCCAGGGAGGGTCAAAAAAGTCAGAATGGTGCTGGTGCAATCACCACCACTATCTTGCCTTTATTCCCCCCGTGGGGAATCCAAGGATGTATAGGAGATTCAACCAGAAAAGACTTAAACCACCCACATTCTCGCCCCACGTCTGCGTGAGAGCCACAAATGGTCCCAGAAGAAGCTGGACTAACACAGCAGGGCTGTTCTTGTCTCTTTAGTTCACTGGAAACGTGGATTGATAGCTTCCCTCTTCCTTCCCTTTTACTCGATAAAAAAACAAAGGCACGACATTGCTTTTTTTCCGCTGTGAAACAAAACTTATTTTTAAAAAGTGCAGTGATGGCACATCCAAGGGAGGCATAGAAGGGGGAGGAACACCTTTCCACGTGTGTCCCCCCCGGCAGGGCTTCCGGAAGTCCTCTCTGGGTGCAGAACGCCTTGGCCTTGAGCGGCGTCCAGTCCGACAGGCAGCATTTGCTGGGCGGGGGCAGGAGTCCCTTTTCCAAACACACAGCATTAAAATGCCCGTGGGTCGAACCGCACTGAGTTTTTTTTCAGTAATAGATCTCTTCTAAAGATTATATACAGGTCGTTCTTGTTTAGCGACTGCCTCGTTTAGCGACCATTTGCAGTTATGACAGTGATGAAAAAGTAACTTTACGACCAATCCTCACACTGATGACCTTCACAGGTCTGTAAAGCAAAGGAAAGCTGAAGTCGGATCTTGTGCGGTCGTGGTTGCACTTTGCCACTGCTTTGCTTAATGACCGAGAGGCCGGTCCCCATTGTAGTCACTAAACGAGGGCGACTTGCATGACCAAGATGGTTATCTAGCTGCACCTTTTCATGAATAGATACTATTCAAGATACGACAATGGGAAAAATCCTTAGTTCTTACTGAAGGATAGAGCATTAATCGCTTTTGTGCCTGTATTCCTCATTGCGATGCTTTTGAAGAAGAAAATCCAACTTCCTCTTCGTGAGGCTTATATAACTGAGTTTGAAAGCTGGTAGAAGTCCTTCTGAATTGTCCAACTTCCTTATTCCAAGTCGATGCCGGCATTTGGACAGTAACCATGGCATGTAAACTTTTGAGGGTATCCTGCACCATCCTGTGGAAGCATGACGAACCTCAGATAATGAGATAGAAAGCTAAGAGATAAACATTAAAAAAAAAAATGGAATTGTTACTGCTGGTTTCATGGGCTGCAGAAAAGGCCTTTGATATGGCCCAGTGGAAAGCTTTGGAGCCATCATCGATTTTCTCTTGTTAATTAATTGGATTAAAAAGGGCTCCTCTAATCCTTTGGCCACAGTTATTAGAAATGGGATTCTTCCCCTATCAAGAGGTCTTCTGAACCTCATAAAGGCTGTCCTTTATCTCCTATTTCATTTGATATTGGATCCCCCTGGATACAATGGCGTGATGAACTACCAGGTTACTCAGTACATGGAAATCTCTCATATATTTGTATAGGAAATGCACGTACAAAAAAGAGATGCTTCTATGAAAATTTGGGGGGGGGGGAGGAGGCTTCTCCTCAGTGTCTGAATTCTTTTGAACACCTTGCAATAATTTTCCCAAGAAAAAAATATTGGTAGATGTAACTATTTCGAACTGCTAATCCCAAATTAACATGGTTAAATTTCCGGGCAGATGATGGGGGAAAAACATTTGTTGTAAAAATCCTTCAAGATCAATATAAGTATTTTGAGGGATTCTCATGTTAATGTGTTTAAAGCAGTGTTTCTCAACCTTGGGAACTTTAAGATGTGTGGACTTCAAGTCCCAGAATTCCCCAGACAGCATGGCTGGCTGGGGAATTCTGGGACTTGAAGTCCACATATCTTAAAGTTCCCAAGGTTGAGAAACATTGGTTTAAGCTAATTCAAGCAGACAGATCACTTTTTGTCTTTTTCTCTTTCTGTATATTTCAAAAAAGACTTTTTAAAAGCCAAAGAGCTCAGGGAGGGGGCAATCCCACCGGTGCAGTCCCACCCCCCAGAAAGAAATCACGCTGCCGGACACGCCTGTGGGTTTTCATTGATTTTTAATTATTCATTGCCGAAGGCGATAATATTTCTATGCAAAATACTCTCTTATATCTCCCCCCAGCCCCGCCCCACCCCGCCCCGCCCCCCCCACCCCTGCCGATCCTCAGTGCCCCCCCCGCAAGAAACCACCCCAGCTAGTTCTTTTTGGCATTTTGGAAAGGGAAGCGACCCTTTGCGCCTGGCCAACTCCTTCCGTGTTGGCGGGGGGGGGGGCACAGGGATCCTGTCCCTGGGTAGAAAGCCCTTGACAAGTCAGTCAGCAGGATGGCAGCCACCTCTGGAGTGCCGAGCATGGGGGGGGGCGGGGGGCGGGGGGCAGGGTTGAGACCCCCTCTAGCTCCCCCCAAACCCTGCCCAGCCTTGAGCCTCTGGGGCCAGAAGGAGCTCCTCCAGGAGGGCCCAAGTTTGCAGGTCCTCCCCGGGGTAATAAATAAATCTTTCTCTCTCTATACATATATACCTATATACTCCCCCCTCCCCGCCTTTCCATGGACAATGGTTCCTCCCAGGCCATTGCCTTCTCAGCCTGGCACTGGCCACTGGGGGGGGCACCCAAAGCCATCTATGCCACCCCAAGCTGCCGCTCTGTTGTGCTCAGAACCCCCCTTTCTTCTGCCCCCCTCTCTCTTCCCTTTTCCAGGCGAGCTTCTAATTTTGGCTCTCTCACCTGGACACGTAAAAGAAACAACTATATGAAGGTGTTTGGGGGAAAAAAACGAGGGCCTGGTCTACCCGCCAGGGCAGGGGGTGTCAGTGGCCGGGACGGGGCTCCTCTGCTCTGCCACCTAGAAGCCCCTCTGCATCAGTGGGCAGGGCCAGGCAGTTCGGAAATGTTCGCTTTCTCCCCCGCCTCCAGGTCTTTTATGCCTGCCATGCTGAGGACTAGCAACTTGATTCCCTTTCTGGAGAGCATCAGTCGCGTCACCCCCGTCAGGGCAGGCGTAACCCGCAAGGCAGAACGTCCCAGCAGCCAAGCACGTGATTTCTCCACTGAAAAAGCAACTCTCCTGTTTTTCGGTAATTCACAACTTTTACCGCCCCCCCCCCCCGGCCACGACCCGTTAAGAGGTATTGAATTTTGTGTCTTGGAGGGGACTGCCAAGCAGTGGGGGGTGGGGATAAATTTATCTAACCCATCCTCTTCCCCCACTTTCTCTGTTTTTCTTTTATGTACAAAAAATAATCATCATCAATCCATTCGTTTTGGAAATTAAAATTTTCCACTGTAAAATCAAAACAACGCTCTGAAGTAAATTTCCTGCCCGTTAAAACTGTTCTCCTTTATATATTTTTTTTCATACACCACGCACAGCCGCACCAAAATACTTGATATGACCGCAAAAATAATCACAGGACATAGAAAAAAAATTTTTTTTTTATCTTCTTTCGCTCTCTTTCTCATCTCCTCCTCCCCTCCCTTGCATGGAAAGAAAAATAGAGATTGCCGCAGGTCCCTTTTTTTTGTTCATTCTTGAAGCCACAGGTGACTCCTCACACACTCGAGAGGAAATAAATAAGAATCAAAAGAAGAAAAATGCAACTGAAAAAAAGCATTTTTTCATATATATATATATATGTGACATTTATTTCACATATATATGAATGTAAGAAATTCCAAAGTCACTTGGCTATTCTGCACAAGCACAAATTATTTTCCTCCAGTCCTTGTTTTAACTCTGTTTCTCAACCTCGGCAACTTTAAGATGGGTGGACTTCAACTCCCAGCATGCCCCAGCCATGGCTGGCTGGGGCATGCTGGGAGTTGAAGTCCACCCATCTTAAAGTTGCCAAGGTTGAGAAGCACTGTTTTAAGTGACCATTATTCTTCAGTCAAACTCACAGAGGGAAAGAAGGAAAGCTTAAATCTTCCTTTCCAGGGGAAAAACAGGTATTTTAAAAAGCAAAATGTAGGGTGGTGATTTTGACCCACCCTTTGCAGGCTCGTCCTTCTCTCACTAAACTCCCAATCTCATCCTTCCTATGCTTTAAAGGAGATGAAAATCACAAGAATCAAAAGTCTCGCCAAACTCTTCTTCCACTTTCTATCACTCGACCGTGGGGATTCTGCCTTGGCCGCTTCCAGAAGATAGAAGTGGATTAAAAGCGGCTTCTGCTTGTAGGGAAAAGAAAATGAAACTAACTTCCTTCCTTCCTTCCTTCCGATTCCTACCCTGCTTTCTGCTTGTAGAATAAAAGGGATCAGAATCTAAGGACCAGCCCCCCCTTTGTCCCCCAACACCACCACCTGCCCCCCAAATGACCGCATGCAAGTGCTAGCGCTGTTGGGGATGGGGGAAAAGCCCCTCTTTTGGGCCGCAGAAAGAAAACGTTGGGGGGCACTGCAACGCGAGGTTGGCAAGAAGAGAAAAGGAACCCCCCCAGTATTAAAGAAGAGAAGAAGAAACTCAGAGAAGGGTGTATCTCAAGGCGTCCCCCCCACCCCAAAGAGGAGCCAACAGCTAAGTTCGAGGTGGCAAAGGCAGGGGCGCTCCTCTGCTCCCGAGGCGGCTCCGGCGGCGTCATCGCGGTTGCAGAATTGGTGGGTGGTTGGTAGAATTCAGGATCCCTTCCCGGAAAATTCAGTTCATCGCCCCTAAAGTCTCTCGCGAGCCGGGATCCAGATGTAGGGACCAGACAGCTCCTCCACGATCCTCTTGATCTTGTGGTAGACCTCCTCGAAGCTCTCTCCTTCTACGATGGCTGGAGGGGAGAGAAGAGAGGCTGAGGGCCCCAGGCTGGGCAAGGGGGCCCTCCTGGCCCTGAAGGCGGGGGCTCTCGGCTGGGGAGGGAAGGCCAGGCCTAAACTGCCCGCGTTCGGTCAATCAGGATTCGCACAAATCGCCCTGACACCGATCTTTGCTCCCCACGTCCAGCCCCTCCATTCCCTTCCCTTCCCTCCCTTCCCAGAGGGTGCCTCTGATCACGCACAGAGTGCTGCTTCTCCTACAGCATCACTGCTCCCAGCCCTGGATGCCAAAGATTGAGATCCCTATTATCGGACATCAACAATATCCTTCTGCAGTGTTTCTCCACCTTGGCCGCTTGGAGATGTGTGGACTTCAACTCCCAGAATTCCCCAGCCAGCCACAAATTCTTGGAGTTGAAGTCCACACATCTGGGAATTCTGGGAGTTGAAGTCCACACATCTCCAAGCGGCCAGATTGAGAGACTCTGCTCTATCACATTTAAATCTCGCCTACTGTATCCTCAACAGAATTTTATGCATTAAACCACTATAAAAGCAACCGATACGTAAAGCAAATTTCTCTCAGCTTGGCCTCCAGCCAGAGACCAGACGTGCAACAGGAACATTGAAACTGATATTACAGATGTAATCTGAGTAACTGCGGCTTCGGAGGACAGCAGGAACGCCTCCCACGTGTTCGCGGCATAAGTGAAGCTGAAAAGAGAGAGACGTGCAGCTCCTTACAGCAACAAGGAAGCTGGGCACTCTAGCGGCTGTCCGCTTCTAAACAAAGAAAGTCTGCACATGCTCAAAGGTCTTCTTTTCACATGCTCCGAGGCCAGCCAGCCAGAACGCCCAGGATCTGCGACAGAACCTACGTTTCTGTACAGAAGGAAATGTTGCTCTCAGCTCCATGCAACTTCCGAGAACGATACCCAAGGTGCAACCCTTTGACCGCATCTCCACGTAGGTTTGTGGACTAGATACGTGCATATGGACTAGAAACTTGAGGTTATTAAAAGAAAAAGTTTTGTGAAAACCATTCTGGGCAACAAAGCTGCTCTCTTCTTTGAAACAGAGGCAGTTCTCTGGGTGGGGGGGCTTACCCGAAAAGCATTCTGTAAACTCTTGCTCCAGTTTCGTAGCTCTGTCGAAGGCCTTCCGCGCCTGCTCCTCCGTTATCCGCTTGTTAATTTCTCTGGGACCACAAACAGATGACCAGGACGTCAAAGGTTGATATACCCACGAAGCCCCGAGGACCTGCCTCGTCCCCTCGTTCACATCGACCCTGGCTCTCTGCACATGTGCAGATGATCCCACTGGGGTTCTCCCTCCTCCTCCCTCGTCCAATGTTCTGTGGCTTCTCAGCACCAAATGCAGGAAAGAGATGCTGACTGGAGGGGTGGACCGTTCCTAAATATGGAGGCTCCAGGTGTGTTGGACTACAACTGGTTGCTGGGCTGGTTGTGAATGATGGGAAGGGTAGTCCAGCGCACCTGCAGACCTTGGGTTGGAGAAGTCTGGAATCTGAGGACAAGGATTGCCAGTTTAGCAAGTTGCTGTGCTGGAGCTGGTCGTAACTCGAGGGGCTGTTCTCTTAACGGACGTAAGTCTCTTCCGGAGCGACCACAGAAAACCAAAGAGCCGCTCGCGGACCCCGCCTGCTGCAGAGGTGCAATGCTTGCTCCCGGTGCTTAGCGCTTTGCGTGCGGAGGAAGACCGCCCCTAAACATGGGGGCTCCATTTACCCTGTCTGCCAAATGTCCACCTAGCCTGTAAGCGTAGAGCCACGGAGGCTGCTGGCTTCCCCGGCCTCGTGGCCATGAATGCCACAGCTTCGTCATCTGCCCTTTGAAGGTGTTTTCCTCTCATCTCGTTCCCAGCAGGCCCCAGCAGCGCACAAGAAGAACAGAACCGTCCCCTTTGCTCGGCTGCAGCCCCCGGCACCCCCCGCTCGCTCCCGCCCCAAACCCTGAGCAGCGGGCACGGGCAGCCCCCCACTGCAGGGCAGCCGAGCTACTCACAAAACGTTCTCGAGGGAGCGCGGCCGAATGAAGATGGCGATGGGGTGAAGCTGAGCCGCTTGCAGCCTCCGGACGGCGTTGGCTGAAACGTCCAAAATGCAGTGCTTGCCCTGGCGGGGGGAGAGAGAGATGGGCTCAGCACCCCCGGAGGGCGCGCCTGTGCACACGCGCAGGGATCTGCCTGGGGACGCCCTCCTTTGCTCCCTCAAAGCACGGCCGCCCGTTGCCTGCACGGCCACTCCGCTCTCAGCCGGTGGGGGCCCGGAACTGGGCGTCAGATGACGGGTTACGACCGGTGGGGCCCTGCCGGAGCCCACCTGGACTAGGGAAGCGCCCTCTCTCTCTCTCTCTGCCTAGCTGTCAGCCCTACAAGGTAGGCCAGACTAAGAAACCAATGCCATTTTATTGGGACGGACAGCTGCAGCGACAGAATCTTGCATGTCTGAATGTGCTCCTTCCCACCCATCTGGCTCACTTTATCTTCCTCTAAACTAGGGAGGGGCCTGAGACGTTTCCTCAAATTAATTTCTTGGAAAGGACTCGAGCCGCGCTTGTCTGACTGCTGCTCTTCCTCCTGCCTGCAACCCCATTCCGTGGGCTCTCTAAACTAGCCTACCTCACAAGGCCGTTGTATGGATAACGAGGGAGGACTGTCTTAGTCTCCCAAGGCAAGGCACAAAAGACCCATTCTAGGCACACGCCAACCGAGGGGACAAGGGAGCCTCCCAAAACTCAGTCAATTAGTTGATCAGATCAGTTGGGCTCCTACAACCAACTGAGCCAATCGCACCGGCCAAGCTTAGCAGGCTGGGGAAATAGGTCTCCAGCTTGGTGAGGGGCGTTGGGGGAACCCAACCAATATATTTTACAGATAGTCCTTGTTTAACAACCACTCATTCAGTGACTATTCAAAGTTACGACGGTGCTAAATGAGGAGACCTTCAACGGGTCCTTGTAGTTGTGGCCGTCTCAGCATCCCCATGGTCACATGATCGCAATTTGGGTGCCTGGTGACCAGCATGCAATTACGACGGTCACATTATCCTGTGGTCACATGAACACCATTTGCGACCTTCCCTGCTGGCTTCTAACAAGAAAGTCAGTGGGGAAGCTGGCAGGAGGTCACACATGGTGACCATGTGACACTGCGTGGAATTCGCCTAACAATGGCAACTGGGACTGCCACAATTGCTGTTGTAAGTCAGTGCAGTCATGTGATATCGTGCTTTATGCCTAGGTCGCTTAGCGATGGGAGTTTCCGGTCCCAGTTACCATCGTTAAGCAAGGACTACCTGTACTGCATTGTCCTGGTAGCTTAATGACCACAATAGGGACCAGAAAATTCGTTGTTAATTGGGACGGTTATTAAGCGAGATGCACATGATTTTACGACCTTTTTTGCAGTGGTTGTTAAGCAAATCACGATGGGTGTTAAGCAAATCATGCTGTTCCCCATTGATTTTGCTTGCCGAAAGCCGGCAGGGAAGGTTGCAAATGGCAATCACGTGACCACGGGATGCTGCAATTGTCATTAAGTGTGAGTTGGTTGTCAAGCGCCTGGATTGCGATCACGTGACTGTGGGGTTGCTGTGACAGTTGTAAGTGTGAGGACCAGTTGTAAGTCCCCTTGTTCAGGTCTGTTGTAACTTTGAATGGTTGCTAAATGAATGGTCGTTAAGTGAGGATTACCTGTACTGAAATATTAGGTATCTTACTCCCAGGTCATCTTTGGGAAATCACCTTTGGTGCAAATGCAGCTGTTCCTGTTGCTGCTGACTCGGCTAAGGAGCTGTGTGAACCAGCCCCTGCAAATTCTCTTCCTTGCAGGGGTGCCGCAGGGATGGGGTAAAAATACGGGAGCCACAGCCACGTGGTCAAAGCCCTGTCCTATTTTTATGTGCATCCTGCAGACACCCCCGCTTGCGCGCCTCCCTGTCCCACCACATACCTGTTCGGCCACCTCCCGTACGGACTGGACGCTCGTCCCGTAAAGGTGGCTGTTGTACTGTCCGGCCTCAATGAATTTGTGGCTTTGAATGTCCTTCTCCATCTTCTCCCGCGAAGCCACAAAGTGGTAATCTCGGCCGTCCACTTCATACTCCCGCTTCGGCCGCGTGGTGTCTGCAAAGGCCAGGAAGGGAGAATTTCTGTCACTGCTGGGGCGGGCTGGAGGCGGTCTCTGCCCGCGGGAGCAGCTCCTGCACAACCCCAGACCCGCTTCCCCAGTAAGAGGGCAAGGGGGGCATCTCTCAGCGGTTGACTCACGTGGGACACAAGAACCAAATTTGTCTGGAAATTCGGAGAGGAGGTCATCGTTGACCCGGTCCTTGGTGGGGCCCAAAATAATGATGGGGCGGGCGTAATGAACTAGAACGAAAGGCAGAGCAGTTAAAAAGGAGGCGGAGGCAGTCAGTCACCTGAAAGAGGAGAGGCAAAATCCAGACAGGGACGTTGAAACCTTTGAGCAACTGAGAATTTTTGCACTTCACCAAACAGTGGGTGCAGGTGCAAGCGGAGAACAGTGGGGGTTGGAGTTACCCCACACACAACCACTGCTGGGTGGGAGCTAGACTCCGACAAGATGGGGAAGTCACGGTCTCCCCCTGAACTCCTTGTTGTAGCAATCCTCCGTGGAGGTGAGAGGTAGAATGGGGAGGCAGAAGTGCGATGCTGCTGCGAAAAAGGCCAAAGCTGTTTGGTGTACCAGCAGGAGCACCGAGTCCCAGTCACAGGAAGTAACTGCCCTGATTTACTCTGCCCTGGTCAGGCCCCCCCGGCATTCGGTGTCCAGTTCTGGTGCGCTGCAGTCTGCAAGGACGGGGACGAACTGGAGCAAGGGCTATCAAGATGGGAGGAGGGGATCTGCGAAGCAAGTGCCGTGAGGAACAGGGAGAGGACCTGGGTAGGAGCAGCTGCAGAGGGGAGACGCGATGGCATCTTCAGGTATTAAGGGGCTGTCCTACCGCGAAGGGAGCCGACGCGGGGATAGTCCAGTTGCGTGTATTTGAAAGTGGGCATAGTAAGACTTGGAGGACAAGGGGCTGTGCCGGATGTCCAGCGGGGGAGGGGGGGTCCAAAAATTCAAGGTGGCAGCTGTCACCTGCGAATGACCCAAGGTGTGCAAAAGGCCTGAAGAGGCAGGTTTCTGAATTGGAAGAGCGTGAATTAGTGAAGCAACGCAGAATGGGGCTGATGCTGAAATGTGGGGAGAGCAAATCCAGGACGTTTCCTCAGATATTTTAAACCGGCTTCACAGCTTCCGTTTGGCTGCTTTGCATCTTTTCAGCTTATGTGATATTGAAGGAGAAAGCCAAACTGGTTTGCCCGCTGCTCCTGGGGTTGAGGGAGGCGGAAAGAGTGGGTGGAAGGAGGCAGCTCCTGGGGTCTCACCAGGGGAGAGAGGCGGATAGACCGAGGGTTTGGCCAGGGAAAGAAACCGACCCTTCTCTGCAATGCAGCCTGCTCCAATCAGGTGCCCTTCAGAGGTGTTGGACTACATCCCCCATCACTCCCAGCCAGCTTGGGGAAGCCTTTCAACTGCCTTGCACAGAGGTGGTTCCTCCTTCTCATTTCTACACCTTACAGGTAGTCTTCACTTAACGACCACAATAGGGACCAGAACATTTGTTAAGTGGGGCAGTTGTTAAGCGAGGCACCATGTGACTGCACCTGATTTTATGGCCTTTTTTGCGGCAGTCGTTAAGCGAATCATCACAGTCGTTAAGTGAATCATGTGGTTCCCCATTGATTTTGCTTGCTGGAAGCCAGCTAGGAAGGTCGCAAATGATGATCATGTGACCCCAGGATGCTGCAATTGTCATAAGTGTGAGCTGGTTGCCAAGTGCCTGGATTGTGATCACATGACCACAGGGGCGCTGTGACGGATGTAAGTGCGAGGACTGGTTGTAAGTAGCTTTTTTCAGCGCTGTTGTAACTTCGAACAGTAGCTAAACAAGTGGACGTTAAGCGAGGACTCCCTATGCATCATTTCTACCTTGGGCTTCCTGAACTGCTGATACTCCGATTGCCTATGTTTTTCCTCTTTTCGCTTCCAGCCTTCTGACCCATCTCTGTCTTTCTGGGATTTTAAACAACGTTCTGCCCGCTGCCTTTTTATTGGAAGACGGGATACTAATGTTCTGAACAGAAGCCCAAGCGCGGGGCGGCGGGGAGAAAGCAAAGGAGCCAGAAACGGGGTTTTCACCTTCCATCTGCACAACAGTTTCGTAGCTCAAGACAGCGTCTTCTCGACCTGGAGAGGAAAAGAAGGGAGCCCGGTCACCTTCCTTCTTGGCAAGACGCGCCCCGGGCGCCAAGGCTCGCGCTCGGCGGAGGTCGGAGGAGCAGGGCGGTGGAGCGGAAATGACTGGCCGCAAGCAGGGAGGGAAGGGGGCGGAAGACGGGGGACTGCCAAACGCGGGAAAGGAGCACTGACGGGAGCTGGGACGGACACCCACCTTGACAGCCTGATCCGGGCACCCGATCCTGCAGAGGGAAGGAAGAGACGTGAGGAAGAGGATGAGAGAAAGCGACGGGAACACGCACGCACAGAAGCCTGCACGCTTCTGCCGTGGAGCTGGGCCCCCGTCGGTTGAAGCTGGAGGGGTTTCCTGCTGCTGAAGGAGGCCAAGCGCAGGAACGGGGGCAGAACAAAATGGGGCAGCTGGTCCCGCCCCCAGAGGTCCTCCAGATGTGGCCTAACGACAAACCCCATCCTTCCGCCCAGTGGGACACACACATCTGGAGGATGGGGACAGCTGCTTGGGACAGCCGCTCCATGGGCATGTAACGTTTGGGTTCTCATAAGAAGGAGGTTTCCAAGCTGCAGAAGAAACCCGGAGGGAAACGCCCTTCAGGGCAAAACGCAGAGCGGATCTCTCTCCAGGCGCACGTGTTCCGAGGGGGAGCAATGAGGGGTTTTGAGGTCACCCAGCAGAACTACCCAGCAGAGGTCTGAGGGCAGGGAATGGCCATCGTTGGCTCAGAGGTGCGTTTCCCAACCTTGGCACCTTTAAGACGTGTGGACTTCAACTCCCAGAATTCCCCAGCCAGCAAGCCAACAAATGAATAAAATGTGTAACAGGTAGTCCTCGAGTTACGACAGCAATTGGGACCAGAATTTCTGTTGCTAAGCAATGAGGTCATAAAGCAAAGAGGCAACCTCTGCAGTCTCAACTGCTGTCCTTAACAGAATTGCAGCGGTCGTTAAGTGAGGACCTCCTCACAACTTCCTCTGGCTCCACAACCAAAATTAGTGGGGAAGCCGGCAGAAAGTTGTAAGTCCCAGGTGGCTCGCAAGCAGGCCAACAGGCAGGTAAGTGCCTGCTGCTGAGTGGGGGAGGTACACTGGGGGTGCGCGAGTGGTGGGGAGGCGCAGCAAGGCTCAGGGAGGGTGCGCGGGCTGAGAGAGGATGCAAGGGAGGTGTGGTGAGGATGTGTGGGAGTGTGCAAGTGGCTGGTGCAGCGTGAGCATAGAGGGGCTGGGGGAGGGTGCGTGGGTGGGGGACACTTACCCCAGAGACTTGTGACCTTCCCTGCCAGCTTCCCCATTGACTTTCTGGGGAAGCCGGCAGGGAAGGTCACAAATTCCGATCACACGATTGCGGGGTGTTGCAACCAGTTGTAAGTGCGAGCTGGTTGCCAAGCTCCCAGATCGCAATCACTTGACTTCATAACGTAACTTTGAACAATCTCTGAACGAATGGTCGTAAGTCGAGGACTACCTGTAGCCAGGAACGGTGTGGCCAGACTCCAGATTAGTTGCTCATCCATCATTCCAAATCATCTGTCACCTTGGAGCTCTTGGCAAATGCCCCCCCCATTCTGTTTGGATCCTTAACTCCGGCCTTTTCTGGCCACTCAAGGCCAGGGACGTGACTCACCTTTGCTTTTAACCGCGTCCACTCCCGTCGCTCGACCCTGCAGAAGGCAGAGAGGAGGAGCATCACGTGGGGACCCCCGTGCCTTTCTTCTCAGCCCCTCCACCAATTGCCAAAGCCCGGTATCTTCTCCAACTGCCCAAGGACACCCCCCCCACACCAAATCAAGAACAACCCAAATGGCACGAGAGCACTGCATCTTGCAACTAAGAATGTCAATGTCTTACAAGACTCCACATGGTTTCATGAAATTGATTTACATTATTTACCATATCAATTTAAGGAGCACCCAAACCACCAAAATCTGGCAGGGGTTTTGCATGTCCTCATGCAAGAATTTGGTGTTTTCGCACAACCAAGGAAGGCCGCAGGCATTTCCCAAGACCGGGCAATTCGGCATGCCAAGCTCACACAGCCGGACACATTTTAATGCGGGGGGTGGGGTGGTCCTGGGTCCCTCTTTTGGAAGTAACAGGAGATACGTCCCCACCACCCACCCAAGGCCCCTTCCCTTACCGCCGCTTGCTGGGAATAAAGCCGATCTCGTCACTGTCCCCATCCGGGTGGACCCGCCGGGCCTGCCACCATTCCTCGTCAGAAGCGTCGATCACGTGGAGGACGTCCCCGAAATGGAAGCTCAGAGCTTGACTTAGGAACCCACAATCCTTGGTCTTGTCGTAGTCGAAGAGAGCCCTGATTGGTGGGGAGGAGGGCGTGTAGGGGAGAAGGCCGAGGTATCATGGACTGAGCTAAGTTCTGCCTAAAATCCTCCCCTTCTCTTAATTAGCGGGGCGTGAGAAACAGCAGCCTCCCAGAAGTGTTGGACTTCAACGCCCATAATCCCTGCCAGCCCACCCCATGGGAATTGAAGGCTAACACATCTGGAAGACACCGGATTGGGGATGTTGAAATTAAGGGAACAATTCACAATTCAGATTCAGAATCTTTGAAACCTAAAATGCAAATACAGTATCTGCGTGGTGATGGGGAAACATCTTCATTTTTCCCTCATTTCTAGAGATGCCAGGTTGGGGAACAGAGAAACGGCTCTCAGGATTCGTTGCTGTCTAGTAGACAGGTCTTCTCACCTCCCCACATCCCTCCCCTCATCTCGGCAGCACCCATCCAATCTTTGCCAACCTCAAAAACCTAATCCGGGTTGGGCCGGGTTAACCCTTGGATGAAAGACCAGCAGCAAAGCTCTCGCGGTATCGGTGAAAAAATACCATCACGGCCACCATGGTGACTTTTCTGACCCCCTGGGGCTTGGGGAAGGGGGCGCTAATCCAGGGTCTCACCGGATGTAGAAGCCTCTCTTGGGGTTACTCCGGAGCGACGCGGTCCCTGACCCCAAACTGCTGTTCATCAGTTGTTCCCGGAGATCATGGATCTTGGCCTCAAAGCGGCTGTACTCTGCAAGAGGGAGGATCAGAGGAACAGGGGGCTGATGCCGCTGGGTTCATAGAATCGTGGAGCTGTTGAGTTGGAGGGCACACCATGGGTCGTCTACTGCAACCCTCCTCATCGTGCAGGAAAACCGATTAAACTATCCTTGAGAGGTTCCTCTTCTTCAAAACCTCCAGAGATGCAGGACCAGCACCTTCATAGGTAGCCTGGTCTACTGTGGTTGAGACCTCACCCTCAGGAAGACACGGGCAGTGTCTTGCTCATCTACCAGGGCCACCTCCTTGGACCACAGGGCTCAGCCTTCTCCACATCTGGAGAAGGTTGGCCCTTTGCAGTTTGCAGCCCCTTCCCCTCCAAATAACCATCTCGTCATCGCAGCCCTCCCCGGAGGTTGCTTCGTCTAGGTGAGACCCAGGCTCCTGCCCATCTGGCCGGGTCTCTCTCCCTCCGGAGCATCTGTCCATGGCTCAAAACCTCTACCTGGTGCCAGCTCACTGCTCCTCTCATGGGGTCTCTTTCCACGCATCCCGAAAAATGAGCCCATCATAACATATCCAAAGGCGATTTGTGACGTCTCAGTTTCGCCCACCCAACTCTCCATTTCAAACAGCCCCCTGCTCTGCACAGGTTTCCACCAGAAGCATCCATGGGGAGGGTCAAAAAAGTCAGGATGGCAGCTGTGACCGAAGTTCTGCCCCTGGTATGCATGGTGCACAAAAGAGGCGAGGCTTCAATCACACAGAACGGCTGCAACGTTGTCTGTTTTGACACACAAACCACCCCACCCCACAGACACCCCTGGTTTCTACCCTCCTCCCTCAACCACACTGAGCCGCTCTCTCGAGTCCAGGTCGATTGTTCTCCTAAGAAGGGGGAGATAAAACCACTGAAAATTCTCCCCCGTCGTTTGCTCCAATAGCCCTCGGCTGGATGGAGGCAGAGTCGGAAGCCCTCTTCCCCGACTGAGGGTTTCATTTTCGCCCTCCCCGCTCCCATGGACACTCATGCATGTTGTGTGTGTCTCCCCACCCCCAAGCACTCACCATCTGGCTTGTACTGGGCAATGATGGTGACCGTCTGCCCAGCGTTTTTCAGGGCAATGGCAGCCTGTTCGTGAGTTGCGTTCCTGAGATCCACGCCATTGACCTGTCAAAGGAGGTCGGTGAGAGCCATGATTCTGGGTTAACTTGAGGTCAGGCCCCAGCTGGCCCCTGGAGGAAGCAGGAATTGGGAGGGAGTGTCTTACGGAGAGGATCTGGTCTCCTTTCCGGAGCTCCCCGCTGAGGTCGGCTGGTCCTCCAGCCAGGATGAAGGAGATAAAAATGCCCTCGCCGTCTTCGCCCCCGACAATGTTGAAGCCCAGCCCTGTAGAGCCACGGTGGATCACGATGCGGCGCGGTTCCCTGAAGAGACAAGGGACGGGAATGGGAGAAATAGAGAGCTGGAAGGATCCTTACTGGTCATGTAGTCCAGCCCCCTGCTCCCCTATTGGCTGGAGAACTCTGGGAGTTGAAGTCCACCCATCTTAAAGTTGCCAAGTTTGAAAAGTGCTGCAGCAGAACATCTATGATAGATGTTCTCCAGCCTCTCCTCCTCCTAATGTCTAGCCTGATTCCTTTCTTGTAGGTTCTGGTCCTGCCCTGCACAGCAGCAGGGAGTGAGCCCACTCCCTTCTCTGGGTGAAAGCCCTTCAGATAGTTAAAGACTGTTCTCAGACCTCCTCTCAGTCTCTTTTGCAGACTAAACAAACCCACATCCTTTACATCTCCCTCGGCGAGACTGGTGTCTGGGCCACTCACCATCTTGGTAGCCCTCCTCTGAACTCACTCCAGTTTGTCAGTGTTTTTGAAGTGCGGTGCCCACAACTGAGCGCCAAGCCGTCATCAGCCCCAAAGGATGGCGGGAGGGAAAACTAGGAGCTTGGGACTGCATTGGCCCTCTCTTCTAAACATTTTCAATGCATGCCCCTCCAACTCTCAGAAGTTTTTATCACAATTTAGAGGCTGCCTGACTCCAAACAACACAGGGAGGCTTACGTTTTAAAAACAAGGAAAGTAGGAAAACTGAGAAAGTTTGATGTCCTGGTGAAGGTGCTGGACTAGAAACCAGGCAACTGTGAGTTCTAGTCCTCCCTTAGGTATGAACTGTCACTCTGTCTCAGCCAGCCCCCCTCGCAGGGTTTGGTGGTGGGGAAAACAGGACGACGGGGCATTATGTATGCTGCCTTGAGCTGTACAAAATAAAGCTGGGATATAAATCGGAGGAATAAATTAAGGAGATCCTGAGGCCACGCTGAGCAGAGGCATTCGCTGGCCTTGGTGCTGAATGTGAGTGTGAATTCAGCACCACGGTCAGCGAACCGCTCTGCAGGTGGGAGGGGATGCCAGACCCCAGGAGGCGGAGCCAGCACTCACCTGGGAATATCCTCCTCCCCCATCAGTTCTTTTGGGATGGGGGAGTATCTTCGAGGAGAGGTGGGGGTCATGGCTTGCGGGTAGTCTGTACCCAGGTAACTCTGATGACCAATTTCGTTGTCCAGGTGATGGGAGTAAGCTAATAATAAATAATAATAACTTATTAAATTTACATGCCATCCAACGCCCAGCCACTCTGCCAAATGAATACGCGAAAAGCAAAAGGAAAGAAAGCCCATTTAAAGAAGGGAGATGGCATTTTGCACAGACAGAGAGCCTGAATTCAAAATTTGCAAATGAAGCGCTAAGAAATGTATTGGGGTGGGGCAATAAAGTGTCTTAAAAAAGATGAATGAGGCTCCCCTATCATTAAAAACGGTGTCTTTAATGTCCCTCGCAGTCAGGGATGAAGGAAGACCCACTTCTCTGCAAGCATCATGAGTTCCGATGGGTCTCGCACACGGCCATCCCCAAACCCACAGCGGCCCACAGATACCTCCATTATGAGCTCTCTAGGAGATGGGGAATGGGCGGCGGCAGGAGGAAGGGGCGGGAAGCCACTCACAGGAAGTGAGGTCAGGGGGGGCGTAGGAGTCGTTCAGGTCGAGGGTGGTGGGCTTGGCCACCTTCAGGTACACAACGTCAAACGTGTTCTTCAGAGCTGCCACGGCGTCTTCATGCATCACGTCCTCCAGACTCACGTTGTTTACCTGCAAGAACAGCAAGACGGGGTTGTTGGTCGACGGACTCACCTGTTGCCCGGGGAGAAGACATCCAGCATCTCACCCAATCCATGTTCATCCGGACTAGTTGCAAACCGAGTATCTGCTTAGCTTATCTGGATATTGTTCTCGGCTGGGGTTGGGACTTTGTCCCTCACCTTAACATGTTTCCTGAATCCCCCCAGTTAAGCTGGTTTACATTTCAGTGTACTGTGTGAACCCAGAAAATGAGCCTGCTCCATGGCCACGTGGAGCGTAAAGCAGGAAGGGACGTTTTGTTCCCGCAGCCTCATTTTAATCTTCCGCAAGAGGGCTGCTTGGGCCTCAAGGGAGGTGTATCTGCCACTTCCCTGCCGCCTTGGGAAAGAGAAAAGGCAGCAGAGGATGGCAGAAAGACGAAGAAGGAGTTTCGAGAGATGATGTGTCCCACCATTTCATGCCAGCCCCGTCCAGAAAAACATTCTCTATTAATTTCCCTCTACTAGCCTCAAGACTGGTCAAAATATGGACTTGGCTTTAGAGATTGTACCCACTGAGGTTCCTATGTTGGGGGCACGGTCAAAAAAATCCCAATTTAATTATTGATTAATTAACGGCTGCCCAACTCAGAGCATGTGACAAAGGATGGGGCCTGTGACTGCCCATCAAAGCCTCACCCTTTTTAAATCTTCAGCATGTGTAAAAACAGGGCAAGGCTTTGATGGCGCAGTCACAACTGCCATCTTGACTTCGTTTACTTCCACCTCAGACACCTGTTATCAACATTTTGGTAGCAAGGAAATGAGGCCATTCTTGACTGCTTGAAGGGCTGTTCAACTTTTGGAAGAGACCAAAGTGGGAACTTCATACATTCTTTCCTCCAAGAAAATGCCCCCGATTGTAAGGAGTCTTCCTGGACTAGGCTAATCCAGGATTCACCTCAGGGGAGGGAGGACCCCAACTGGGGCCATTAACTAACTCCAGATGGGGAAACAGACACTTTCCTAGAAGAAAAACAACGAAGCTGACATTTCTGTATGCAGCTTCTGCCCACCCTCAGAGCCTTAATGTTGGGCAGATTACAATTCTGAGATGATGGGAGATGTAATCCAACTCCCTGGAGCTCCCCTCTTATAGAAAGTTGTAGATTTCCCCCAACCTATGCCTAGGAGTGCCCACAGGAAGAAGGCAGCCAGCGACATCCCACATAGCATGACTTCAATGCACCAATTGATGAGTTGGGTTGGGTTAAATTAGGTTGAGCTGGATTGAGTTGAGTTGGGTTGGGTTGGGTTGAGTAAAGTTGAAGTGAAGTGAATGGAAGCATCATCACTGCTTCTGCCCGATGCCTATTCTGTCAACCATTGTTGGTCTGGACTGAAATTATCTATTCCTTTGGTGATCTTTGGGTTTGACCTTTGGGGAGTTAAGTTCTTGCAAGGCAACTCCCCCACCCCCATTCTTACCGCCAGGATTTTGTCCCCGATCTGCAGCCGCCCGTCCTTGTGGGCTGCCCCGCCCTCAATGATCTTGGTGACGTAGATACTGTTGTCACCGGGAATGTGCTGGTTGCCCACCCCACCCGCAATGCTGAAGCCCAGCCCTGTGGAGAAAGAACAGGGAAGAAAATCAGTGCAGGGATGGGGGAGGAAAAAAGCCCCACCCCTTTTCCATATGTGCTGACACAGTTGTGGCTGCCATCTTGACCTCTTTTACCCCTCCCCCAGCAGACACCTTTGGATCGGTGGTGGTGGCATTTTTAGGGATGGAAAAATGACCTGCTGCTTTATTCCCCAAGGAGCAGGTCATCTTCCCAGTGAGAGATACGAAACTTACAGAAGGGGAGGGAGAGGGCTGGACAGGAAGTGAAGAGATCTGGAAGAAGCCTTTTCCTAGGGGTGAGTTCCTTTGAGCAATTTTGAGAACTGCTTGTGCTTCCACAGGTTTGGAAGATGGCCTCTAAGGTCACCTAGTCCAACCCCCTGTTCAAGGCAGGATCTACTTCAGCATCTCTGACATGCACACCTGGATGGCTTGAAGGCCTCCAACAAAGGGGAGCTCACACTTCCGGGGGGTAGCCAAAAAGACAGCCTGGATTCAACACCCCTTCTCTCTCATTTGCTCCCAGCCCCTGGCATTTAAAGGTACACCGAGCCTGCCCATGGAGGTTCTCTTTATGAAGCTTACTCTTGCTAGGGGTGGGGGGTTGAGAAGGAGACTTTTTTCCTTGAGAATACTGTTCTCTATGGAGGGCATTCTTCTCCCTAATCAGAAGCACAACTAGGTAGACATTGCCTACGTGGGAGAACGTGGCTTCACCCAAATGGGAACCGGGATGCAGCACGGTCCAAAGGGGGGAACATGAGCTGGGCTCCTTCCAAGCGCACATCTTCTTCCCCAGGTCACTGGGACGTCTTGGGGTGGAGTGGGGGCTCACCTTTAGGGCCTTTGATCAGCTTGATCTCTATCACTTTCTCCGCCAGTGGTTTCCTGCGCATGACATAGAGTCGCACGATGGAGCCGGCCTCCTTCAGCGCCTCAACCGCCGTGCTGTGCGTCACCTCCCGTACATCCACATCGTTCACGAAAAGGATGCTGTCGTTCACTCTGACCGGGGAGAAATCGGATGAGATACATCAAAACCGGATGGAGCTCTGACGCACGGCTGCGGCCACCATTTTGACGTTTTTGACCACACCCGGTGGCTACCCTGGGGGGGCACTTCTTTGAGGGGAATGGGTGGAGAGCCCAGCCCAGTCACCACCTATTTTACCACACTGCCTTCCAGAATGATCCAGCTGAGCCCTTCAGCCACACCGGTTGGGGTGAGGGGAGTCTAGGGGTTATCTTCTTATAGCATTTCTAGCTTGGCTTTCAAACCCAGCAGGTGACAACTTTAGCCAGCCTTGGCTGATCTTGGAAAAAAAAGGTCAGCAGGGTTAGGCTTGGAAAATGCTTAGATGGGGGACCACCAGGACATCCCAGGTTTCTAGGTGAACCTAAAAATCGAGCAGTCAAAACTGCCTCCCACTTCGGTATTGTTGCGTAGAAAATTGGCTGCATTGAGCACAGGCTGAACTTGATGGAATATTTCCCTTTTTTTCCTGCCTAGAAGTCAGTCAAGACCACAGCAACCCTTCAATGATTAAAGCCACCAAAAATAAAAATAAGATCGACAATTCCTTAATTCAGACTGAAAAGTCCTGCTGGAAGTGGCGGATCCTGTTTCTCTTCCTGCACAATTTGAGCCCAATTCTGCCGGAATCCACAACCCGGGAGCTGGACGGCAGAAGGCCTAAACAAACCTTGGAAAATTAGGGGGTCCTTAAGGGGGCCTTTCCTGGAGATCTAAAGACCCAGATGGGTCCGTATTGAGACCAGCAGTTTTGCAGATGCTTAAAGGTTAAAAACGACCCTTTCAACAGTGCTCAGCCAGAAAACAACATCCACCGGCACGTCTCTCTTAATAAAGGCATTACATGCTTCCAATATTGTTTCCCATTATCAGCTCGGCTGCCAGTTTGGCAAACAATTCAGGGAAGCCCCCCGTGGCCCCCAAGAAGGCAAGTTGAGATGCTCCCCAGATCCCCGAGTGGAAGACGGTGGCTGTTCAGAGAAGACAGCTCTGCTAGGCTTCTCCCCCCACCGCCCACCGCCCATCACCCCACCCGATGCTCACCTTAACCTCCCATCCTGAGCAGCTGCGCCCCCCGGAATGATTTTGGTAATGAAGATGCTGGGGTCATCACCCACGTGCGGGTTGTCGGTCCCCCCGGCGATGCTGAACCCCAGCCCCGAGTTGCCCTGGGAGAGAATAAATCTAAATGCAAATTAACCGATACGACTGCCGCGCCCGCAGGTCATGTCCCACAGAGGAAACCAGAGTTGGTTTAACGTGATGGTTGGTTCACTTGACATGAGAAGAGAGGGTGGGTTTCCCACGGTCCAAGTGGAACTGGAAACACCTCAATTCTAGTTGAGCTTAATCTAGACCAGTGTTTCTCGACCTTGACAACTTTAAGATGGGTGGACTTCAACTGAAGTCCACCCATCTTTAAGTTGCCAAGGTCGAGAAACACTGGTCTAACATGTTGTGTGAACCAGAAACACCCTTCCCCAGGCCCAAACCCAGCCATCAACTGACCCAAATACCTTCCTCGTTTCAACCACCCCCCTTCAGTTAAACAGATTCACCTCCAATCCCATCCCTTACGCTAGTCCCCCCCCGGCCCGCCCGCCCCCCGGAATTACCCTCTCTAGAGTGATCTCTTCATATTCCATCTCGCCTTCCGTTCCATTGACCTGGGGAAAGAAGGGGAAGGGCGGAGGTTGGCGGAGCAGGTTTACCGACCCAGGACCAGGTGCTTCTGGGAGACCCTTGGGGGAAGTGGCCGGAGGAGGGGGCATGCAAGGGGGGAGAGGGGGAGAGGGGCCACGCGGTCCAGCTCTACAGAAACTCACATAAGCCGGTGCTTCTAAAGTGTCCGTGTTGACGATGACCGGTGGGGAGTTAGCCTAGAGGAGAGAGAGAGAGAAAGAGGAGGCGGTGAAATTATGGGGCTGCCCAGGTGCAAGGCAACATCCTACGCGGGCCCGGACATGCAAGGGCAGGGGTTTTTCCCGTGGAAGTCCTGCAGGCACCCCGGACCTCTTCTCCCCTGGCCTAGAGGGGCCACAGCCAGTTCTCCCCAAATCCTAAGCGCGGCATTTTCCCTGCCATCGGCCCACAGCCACCTTGCAGGGCTCCTGCGAGACTCGTGGGGGGCAGAAGGGAGATCCTCCGCTGAAGCCGTAAATCCCACACAATGGAAACAGGACCCTCCAGCCTCCGCATTAAAGGGAACACATGGAATGAACGCGGCCAAAGGTTGAGCTGTGGGTCCCCAAGCCCGTTTCGAGGGGGAGGCTCAGACCGTGGGTACCCCCAATATTTAGGCAAGGTGGGTTCCCCTGATTGACGGAAGTGAGGATGAAGCGGCCCAGAGGACCGATGGATGGCCAAGGGGGCGCCCCAAGTGCGTACGTTGGGATACCAAGTTGGGGCGTCCGGAGGCACCGTGCCTCCAAGAGGAAGGTGGCAACGGCGGGCGCCGAGCTGTTTGTCCTGCAATTAAGTGGGTTGAAATCCCGTTTGGCTCCCGATCCGCCAACCTCTCCCCCACCACCACTGGCATTCTCTCCCTCTCATTCTTCCACCTCCAGTGGCCGCTGACAACGGTAGCCATGGCAACTCCATGACAACAGCATCTCCCTTTGGGGACGGAAAAGAAGGGGACCGCCAGGCCGGGAGCGCTTGCACCAGCCTCCCTCCCTCCTAACCTGACGCAGCAAATGACCAGAGGCGGGGGCTATTTTAGGTAAAAGGGACGCACCCCCACCCAGGCCAAAATGACTCCCCTCCCTCCTTCTGCTGCGGGGGGAGGGGCCCATATAGGACTCCAGCTCAGCCTTCCAACCTGACCTCCTTTGGGTGTGTTTGGACTACAACTCCCATCATCCCCACCTGGGGGGACGGACGCTGGAGTCCAACACTCTCACAGGCAGCGAAGGCTGGACTGGTGTCGCAGAGGTTTGCACCTGAAAAAGGCAGCCCTCAGGGGTGCTCTTGACGGACCCACACACCGTGACTTTGTTTGTGCAGCAAGGAGGCCACCAAGGCCCGGACCCCCCCTCGTCAATTAGTGTTACTGTGGGTCGCACGGTCAGCCGGTTGTTTAGACTGGATTTGGCACTTTTATCCCCCTATCAAGCCCCTATTATTATTATTATTATTATTATTATTATTATTATTATTCCTCCTCCTCCTCCTCCTCCTCCTCCTCCTCCTCCTCCTCCTCCTCCTCCTCCTCCTCCTCTTCTCCAGGGCTACAGTGAAAAGGACTGAAGTGAAGCTCTTCCAAGGGTGGGGGAGAGAAGAGAGAGAGAGAAGCCCCCGTCAACGCCACTCAGATGCCAATTTCCCCTCTGCGATGCTTTCAAGGAGGTGGACGGGCAGCTCCCAGAATTCCCGGCCACCCCAGCAAAAGGCGTTCTGGGAGTTGCCGTCCCCCTCCGAAGGTGCCAGGTTTAGCAAGTGAGTGGATGAACCTCGCCTCCTTTTGCACCCGGGCGCCTTCCCGAGGCCCCCTTTCCTCCCCCTGCCAACCCGTTCTGCCCTTCTGGCGAGTGCTCAGTTTCAAAGAATGATAACGCTGGAAGGGGGCATCAGAGGTCATCCAGTCGAACCCCCAGTTGAGTGCATGATCTACCATCCGGCCTCCCCTGGAAGACCCCCAGCAGAAGAGACTTCCCACTTC
The DNA here is from genome assembly GCA_030867105.1 of Liasis olivaceus. Lineage (NCBI taxonomy): Eukaryota > Metazoa > Chordata > Lepidosauria > Squamata > Pythonidae > Liasis > Liasis olivaceus. The sequence continues at coordinate 114,947,769 of CM061351.1, read as the reverse complement.
AAGAGGCAGCTGACCGGTCACACAGGTCAAGAAGCTCTGCCTTAGCTGTGGCCTCCTTGTCATTTTACCCCCTTGGTGCGAATCCCGCCTCTGGGCCAACAGAGAACAAGCCCACTCCCTCTCCGGGGTGGGGGCCGTACCACCCCTCATCCACCTTTCGGCTAAACATGCCCAGATCCCTTAAGAGGTCTTCCATGGACTTGGTTTCCAGACCCCTCCCCTCTGAACTGCCCATTATTCCCTGCCCCCTTGCAACTGGGGTGCCCAAAACTGGACCCAGAACCCCAAGGGGGTCGGACCAGGGCAGAGCAGAGGGGACCCTTCCCATTAGCTGTCTTTCCCCTGTTCATAACCTTCTTGGCATGTTTCAGTCTCAGTCCCTCTACTGCAGTGTTTCTCAACCTTGGCAGCTTGGAGATGTGTGGACTTCAACTCCCAGAATTCCCCAGCCAGCCAGGCTGGCTGGGGAATTCTGGCAGTTGAAGTCCACACATCTCCAAGCTGCCAAGGTTGAGAAACACTGCTCTACTGTTTGAGGCCCCAGCTGTCTCTCTGCCCCCAGACCCCAACAAGGCACCCCCCGGAGGAGGAGGCCTGCATGAGATGGGCCGGGGAATGCTGACTCCCCAATCCAGATGCAATGACTACAGCTCCCATCATCCCCAGGCAAGGTTGGCTGGCCTAGGCATTCATCTCAACCACCAAACCCTCCAGAATTGAGGCTTCCGGCTTTGCTTCCTTTGGAGCCCGACTCCCCGGACCCTTCCCCCAGAACCTCACCCAGGGGCCCCTTCTGCCCCCCCCAGCCCAACCCTTTTCATTCTCAGCCCTTCCCTTTTCCGAGACAGAAGCAGGGGGACACTCCAGCTGAGCTCTCCTAGGGCTTAAGGAAAGCAAGGTGGTACGGGGCCACGCCGGGACTCGGACGGAAGGCCACTAGGAAATGCCAGGAGTGGGGGCTAGGCTGGGAAACTTTTTTTAGAAATCCAGAAGCAAGGCAGAAAAGCTATGCCCGTGCAGCCAGCTCACCCCAGCTTTTCAGACCTCCACCGGTGTTGGAGGGAAAGGACGTGGGGACTCAGCGTCATCCTGGGGACGGAAGGAGGGGTCGCTGATGCGCTGGACTCCGAGGCTGGCTGTCGGGGGCCACGGGGGGGGGCAGAGAAGGCTCAGCCCCCACCTCCGGGGGTCTCTGGTCTTCCCACAATGAGAAGAATGGCGAACATGTGCTGTGGGCTGGTGCCAGGTTGGCAGCTGCGTGTGGGTAGAGGGACTGTGTGGGAGAAGGTTTGTGGAAGCGCAGGCAGGTGGGTGGCATTTGATGATCTCTGCAGGGGGCTTTTGGGAGAAGGCCGGGTGCGAAAGAGAGCGCGAGAGGGGCCGCGGCACCCGGCACGTTGGCTGGACGACCATCGACACCCCGGGGGCCTCTGCAGCTCCCTTGAACTTCATGTGGGAGAGACAAGACTGGGTGGGAGTAACGGGGGGGCACCCCAACAGGAGGGACCCGAGCTCGGGAGCACTGCATCCACGTAGGTGCGCTCTCCAGCCGCAGCCTCGATCTGGGCTGGCTGGTGGAATAAGGAAGCTGCGGTGCCCATACATCTGGAGGGCACCCCATTGGGGAACACTGCCATTACACAGCGTTACACAGACAATGGCAGTGTCCCCCAGCGGGGTGCCCTCCTGGTGTGTCGCAACGCTACAAAACATGTTACTGAGTCAATATTCCCCATTTACCGACTTCCCAGGGCTTGGGCCCATATGGCTGTGCCGGCAAGGGATGATGGGTGCTGGAGTCCAGCCCAGCCACCCCACACTGATTGGTGCAGCAACCCTCCCGCCCCTCTGGCCAGGCCCGAGAGGAGAAGGGTGATGTGCAGCCGTGCCCACCGCTGCATCTGTGCCTGATCCAAAACCAGCCGAGCGATGGAGGTCCAGCTCTTGCGGGGGGGGGGCTGCGCTAAGAGCAGCGGGCGGGCAGGGGGCACTGCCTGCACAGGGGGAAGGGGAGAAGGCAGCAAGGGAAGGGGGTGTCCTTGCAGAAGGAACGCCCCCGGGAACCGTGGGGAACATCCTCCCCCCCACCCCGGGAGACCCACTCAGGGAGGCCCAGCTGCCCGGCTACTTCAGCTCCTGGAGTTTAAAACTTGTAAGAAACAAATAATAAAAAGGGGACGAGTCCACCTGACTCACACACCCTGACCACTAAGGAGAGGGACACTGCTACCAAAAAGGCCACAATGCAGGGGGTCCTCGGGTTATGAACGCCCACTTTACGGACGACCCATAGTTAAGAACGGAGCCTACTGTGGCAAAATTCAAGTTAAAGGCACAATGATTCGAGTTCATTACACAATGCTCCTTATACAGTATTATACAATCGTGCTGTTCCAGCTTACGTACAAATTCGACTTATGGACAGACCTTGGGAACAGAACTCATTCTTAAACTGAGGACTCCCTGTACAGTACGCTGTATTCTGACACACTTTGTCACAAAAGCGACTATGCATGGTGTTGTCGATGCGTTGCAGCCTGCAGAGGTCGATCCGTGCACAAAGCGCTCAGGGGCGCAGGTGACCCACCACAAACGCATCAAATGCGTCACTGGGCACTCAGCAATCTTGATCTCTTGCCCCACACCAAGACAGGACCCACGGGACACTTTCGGAAAGGAGACCACACTGATGCAACCCCTCCTATTTGTTCCGAGGCAGAGCAAGCAAGCAGACCTCACGCAGGACTAGCTGCACCCTGTGTCCTTGTGGTTAATCCCCCCTAAATCCTTCCACGGGAGTAAGCCTGAAGTAGGTGGGCTGTACTTTTCACAGTTTAAATGGGCCTCCCGCAAACGGGCATATATATCCACGGGCAGATTCTCATCCATATTATTAAACCAGCCTCGCAGATGCTGGGCAATATTGCAGCATAGCAAGGTTTTAAAAAATAGAACAAGCTTTGAAAAATATCCTTCCCTTTAGAAAATTAGAACGCCAAGGAAAGGCTGGTTGAAACACATATCCCTGAGATGCTAGATTTCTTCATGCAAGCATGCTGGGTTACCAACTATTGAGACCACAACTCCATGTCAAGAAACACAGGTGAGAAGGGTTTGCCGCCTTGCTGGGAACAGCCCCTTAAGGGCTTAATGCTCTGCTACCGACCTGTGGTTGAGGTTTGTGTGAATGCTGACCGTGATTTTGTTAGCGTAATCGGTCAACGGAGCCCATCCCTGATTATTAAGGCTGGTTAGAAAACGGAGCCAACGCAAGGTCTCCTACTGAATCCTGGCTTATGGAATCTGGCACAACCGAATTAATCCTGGGATGGAAGGACGGCGCCATACAGTTCCCTGAAGAGCCTCCATGGGTTGCTAGCTGCGAGTGCGATTCCTTCACCTCACAATCTCAACGCCCACCTTTGGTTTCTAAAAAGCCCCCGAAAAGGGGGACACAAACTTTTTTCAGCCTACTGTACTTGGCCGGGAATGTCCCAGCAGGATTGCAGAAAAGAACGCACTCTGCCCGTGGTCAGAAGCCCGGGGACATTTCTCAGGATGGCGATCTGAAAACGCAGGGAAGGAGCGAAGGCTGGGGGTCCAGGAGCAGGGCAGGGGCCGGGGGAGAGGGGGGCGTGCATGGGGGGAGATGGCAGTTCGACCCCCACTTCTCTCCGTGTCCCGTTTGGGGCAGCCTAGCTCAGCGGGAGCTTCTCCCCCAGCGCGGGAGCATCGGAGGACGGAGCCCGAAGCGCTGCCTCTCCTGGGGACGGGACCCATTTTTACAAAGGCGTTGCACAAGCAACCCACTTTTCCTTTCCAAAAAGAGAACGGGGCTGGGGGGGAGTAAGGCCGTAAATCTGCTGCCAGGGGAGGGAGGGATGAATTATTTAGAGCTGCTAATGAGGCTGCCGCCTCCTGTGCTGAAAACTCAATGAGTTTCATCTCATTATTCACTCTCTCTCACACACACACACAGAGCATCTTCTTCGGGAGAGGGAGAAAACTCTCCCGCGGTGGCTCCCTCTAGCAGCCACCTGGATTACTGCAGATCAGATCTGGCAACCTGACTCCCGGGGCGCTGGGACTACAACTCCCAGAGTTCCTCCTCTGCTCTTGGGAATTCCAAGGCTTCTCACTAAGGGCTTGCCCCCCCCACCAGCTGCATGACAGCTGGAGAGGCCTCTGGCTTCAAAGAACCAAGCCAAAACTCACCTCTCGGACCACAGGGGAGGTTGCATTTCACCCTGCAGGCTGGCTGGGGAATTCTGGGAGTTGAAGTCCACCCCGCTGAGGTTGAGAAACCCGGGCCCAGTCCTCGAGCTGAGCTGCCGGCTGGCAGATGAATTGTTTGTCTGTCTCTCGTGACCCCTGAACTGCTGGAAGCCCCATCGCAAGACGTGGACTCCCCTTCCCAGCAGCCCCCAGCAGCAGGAGGGGACTTGCAGCCAATCAGAGCCAGAGCCTCCGCTGAAAAGGACGGGCTCCCCACCCCCCCGCAGCTCCCCACTCCTGCTCTGGAGGGCATGCCCCTCCCCCCTCCCCCCTTGAATTTTGGATGCATTGAAGGATGCAGAAATAGCAACGTATATTCAACACGCGAAAGCAGGTTGGCCTTTTGGCCCCCCCGCCCCCACAGCCACTGCACTGATCCCCCCCCTTGCCAGGCAATGCAGCACTTCTCAGAAGCAAATGCACCAACCCCAGCAGCCCTTTCATCTTCAAAGCAACACCCTTCCTCTGACCTGGGGGGGAGGAAGCGGGGGGGGGCAGGCGGGGGCGGGAAACTGAGGCAGAGAGGCCGGCTGGCCTGCCTGCCTGCCTGCCTGCAGAGATGGCTAAACTGGTCCTTTCCTTAAAAGCGGGGGGGGGGGGGGGGGGCGTTGACAGCAAGACCGCAAAGAAAACGAAATGCAACCGAGGGGTGTTCCCTCCCCCGCCCCCCCTCCGGCCACTTTCCCTTTCTTAGGAAAAATAGCAGAATGGATTATTTGAAAGTCATGTCCTGCACGCCCCCCCTTCTCTCCCATTCATAACTCGGGAACATTTACAGTATAAACACACTGACGCCATCTGTCTCGAAGGCTGACGCACTCCACTTGCCCCAACAGAAAACAACAACACACACACACACACACACACACACGGACCCACACACAGACACACCGGGACATAAACACACACCGCTTCATTCAGACAAGCCGGCCTGGCTAGCAGAAGCAACGTAACGAGCCCCCCTTCCTCCCCTTCCATTCAGCCTCCAAATCTCACCCCTCATCCTCCCCCCAATTAAAATCATCTCAGGGACACACAACACCCAGCCCCATGGCTGGGGGGTCTCCAAAGGGGGAGTTGGTCTCCCTGACCAGGGCCCTTCTCACCCTCCCATCCAGTGACCCACCTGGGCCCCAGCAGTGCAGCACCCCCAGGCGGCCCCAACACCCCACCCCATCAGGCGGCCCTGGGGCCCCAGCGGCCCCAAGCAAGCCACTCCTCTCCTGACAGAATGGGGGGCTCTCTTGGGGTCATTTCTTATGGGGCAAACTTCTAAGGGTATGTGGAGGGGGCTGACTGTGGGGCTTGGAAACCGGGGACCCCATGGACTGATGTCCCCCGACAGAGGGAGAAGTTTTTACCTTGCTGGAGCTGCCCCCCACGGCAGTCCCAACCCGCTCATCCCCACAAGCTGAGCTGTCCTGCCAGAGGAGCTCCCCCCACCCCCAGTGACTCCCCGGAGAGAGAATGCAAAGCCCCTCCCTGCCTCCATGTCTCATTGCTTAAGTCACTCCCCCTCGGGCCTAGGAGAATCCGCGAGCCCCCCAGCATCATCCTTCCCAAAACTGCCCCTTCTCTCTTCTGGGCCTTCTGCCCCCCAGCCGTCTGGCCCACCCAACCCACAGGACCAGCCCTTTGCTCCATCCTGCCTGGCAGTGGCCCCCCAAAATGTAATCCACACCCCCAAATATCTGCACTGAGTCTCACTGGGCATAGCTGTCTGGGACTACAGCCCCCAGTTGGAAGGGATGGGAGTTGTAGTCCAGTGCAGCTGGAAGACCAGGTTGGAGGCTGCTGCCCTAGACCCCCAGAGCAGGCGTGACTCCAGGGAGACCCCTCGCTCCCCCCCTGTCCAAACCAACCCTGCGCTCCCTGCAGCCTCCAAAGAAAACCTGGGGGTCTTTTAAAAACTGCCTCCTTGTCCAGCGCTCAACCCTCCTCCCTTTGCCGTCCCAAATTATAGCCCCCCACCCCCGCCGCTGCCCCCACAATACCGTAAGCAGATGCCGTTCCCTCTTCGCCTTCCGGACGTTGCTAAGAAAGCGACGGCCCATTTTCTTGGCATACCAGACGGATACAAACATGATGCCCCAGTGGGGGGGGCGGAACGTGGCACCGAAAGGTGGGGTTGGACCGAGGCAGGGTCACCCCTGTTCCTTGTGAGCCCCTTCAAAATTCCAAAATTCCTCCAAGCTTTGCTGTCCTGATCTGGGGGTTTAGTTTGCTTGGGGAGGAAGGGCCCCCCCAGGCTACATCTGCCTGGAAACTTCTGTGCTGGGCTGGATGGCAGGAGGCTGAATTGTACCACTGACTGGTGGGGGGGGGCAGAGAAGGCGCTCTATTCCTCCGTCCGGCTCAGCCTCGTCATCCTCAGCCGAGTGGCAACCTCTCCTTCCTTCCTTCCTTCCTTCCTTCCTTCCTTCCTTCCTTCCTTCCTTCCTTCCTTCCTTCCTTCCTTCCTTCCTTCCTTCCTTCCTTCCTTCCTTCCTCCTTCCTTCCTTCCTCTGCCTGCTCGTGTCAGGTGCAAAGAAGCGGGGGGCCAAACCAGCTCACGCTCTCAATGGGGCAGGAAAGAATTCAATAAAAGAGGAGGAGCCAGCCCCAAAGAGGGGAAAAAGGGGGAACGGGCAATCTCTGTGCAGGGAGCAAGGGGTGGCGAGGCCGGGGGGGGGGGGGCGATCGCAGGCTCCCTGCTGCTGGATCCTGCAGCACGGTAGGTAGGCATCTCCCGGGCGCCGGACGCCCCTTTCTGCCCCCCCCCCCCCGCCCGCACGCTCCTCCCCACTGCCTTTCTGCAACCGTTGGCTCTTAGCAGATGGAGGCCCAGGTGGAGCGGCATCGGATCCCCCACGCCTGCTGGGGCCAAAGATGCAGGAAAGGGGGAGGAAGAAAGCAAGCCCCTCTGGGAAGGGGGCTTAGAGAGAAAGCGAGGTCTCCCTCCGCTGGCCATCCAGAGGCCTCCCCTCTGCACCCCCCAGCCTGGGGGGCAGCTCGAGGGCAGACTCTCCGCGGCTGGTTTCCACAGCCGGGCGCCCATCACTCGAGAGCATCTTTTCAGCGGCGAGGAGGGAGGGGGGAAGGGGCTCCGGGCTTCCGGTGGCAGCCGGTGGGGGCAGAAGAAAAGGCACGAGGGCTCTGGGTCTCGGAGGGACGGGTGGCGGGTCAGCACGGAGAAGATCCAGGAGGGGGGCTGGGGGGGCGGGAGGGAGGGAGGGAGGGGTGCCGGAAGCAGAGCCCCCCTGACGGCTGGGGAAAGGGAGAAGAAAGGAGCCCGGGAAAAGGAGGGGCACGGTTGCCCGGTGGGCCACAGGTCCTGGAGCGAAAGGATGGGGAGCAGGTGGGCGCCCGCTGAAAGACCCCCATTACCTGCCCAAGAAGGACGGAGCTCCTCCGAAACAGCGGGGCCGAAGGGCCGGCCAGAGGCTGGGCAGGCAGGGGCGCGCCAGGGCCGGCTCCCAGGCACCAAACTGACGCCGCCGGGCGGGCTTTTGGACCGGGAAGAGGCGCCGTCCAGGAGCGCCCCGCTGTTGGCCGCATCAGCCACCAGGGGGAGCCCTTCTCCTGCTGCTGCCTGCTGCAAAGCCTTCGGGCCGCCTTCCCCAACCTGGCGCCCTGCACACGTGTGGAGCTCTGGGCATGCTGGGAGCTGTAGTCCCAACGCAGCTGGAGGGGACCCGATGGGCGAAGGCCAGCCTAAGGGGCCGAAGGAGAAGAAAAGCGACAGATCTTGTTGGAGGGGGAGGGGAAAGAATAGCGGGGAGGGGGACACATGGCTCTTCGAAAGGGGAGAAGGAGGGAGATGGTGGAAGCCCCGCGGCGGTGCCCCCGGCTCTCCCCACGCCCGCCGTCCTGCTGGGGAAGCTGCGCTGGGCTCCATCTCAGCCCCACGAGCAGTCCTGCTCCTCCCTCCCCTCCCTGCCTCTGGTCCGACCTCCAATTAACGGGATTCAAACCAGGAATCAGGGAGCTGCTCGCACCTTTTCCCATCCGCACATTCTACGTACGAAAAGGCAGAAGCTTCGGGGCCTTTTCATAAAATGTGCGAGTCAGAAAAAGTGCTACTGGACTCCTCGTGATTTTTTGCCCCCCCCCCCCCGCCCGCTGTCCCGTAGACGAACTCTCCGACGGGATGGGAAGGAAGGAAAAGCCTCGGCAGTCGTCGTAGTAATAACAATACCCTACAGATCCTTTCTAAATCAGTTTCCTCCTCCTGGCATCATCCTTCTCCAACGGGGACCCCCCCCCCAGTTGAAAAACGCGGAGTGGGAGGATGCACCGCTCTGGAGATGGAGGTTCCATCTAGCTGGGGGGACACGGATGCTTTAATTCTCCACCCCCGATGCAAGGGGCTGATCTGGCCCCGAGACACGAGAGCCCTTGGACGTGAAAAGCCCCTGGACTCCAACAGGGCAAAATGTTCTGCCTGGTCCAGAAACGCCGAAAGAAAGAAGATTCGTCGGAGGCCACATAATTAGCGCCACCAGGGCATCTGTTTGCTGCGTCCTGGAAATTATGATTCCCCCAAATTCCTAGGGAGAAGCCCCTGTTTTTGAATAAAAAAGGGCCTTTGCCCATTTGCCTCCCCCTACCACCCTAGAGAAGACCCCTCTTTGAATGCCATGCCTCTCCCTGCTCTAAATCAGTGTTTTTTCAACCTTGGCCACTTTAAGATGTGTGGACTTCAACTCCCAGAATTGGACACGTTTCACAGTTCAGTCGGTGCTGCTGTCGGGGAACCCCGGGGGTACGATCAGCTCGGCACCTCCTGCCTACGTGAGGCTGGCGTGGTCGTGAGCTCTCCTCCCCAGCCGCCGGGCACTGTCCTGCAGGGCCATTCTGCTTTGGGCAGTGAGGAGGTCCGGATCCTTCAGAGGGGTTCCTGCCCTGTATCTCTGTAAGTCTGAAGGCCAACCCTGGCTTGGAGACGGGATCAGCCTGACCGGCACTGACCAGCCGTGAAGTGAGGGGGCTGAGAGGTGAAGAGGGGGAAGAGGGAGAGAGCTGGCTTAGCTTCCTTATGGTGCAACTCTCCCTGCACTTGTCAGCTTCTGAGCTTGGGTTTAGCACTCTGCTGGAATAGCGCCAAGCCCACATTCCAAGGAAGCCAACCACAGGAGGGCTATTCCAGAAGTGCTAAAACCACGCTAGAAAGTAGCAGAAAACACCTGCGCAAGTTCCGATGGAAGACAAACCCTCCCTGCCACCCCCTGCCCCAGTCTTATCCACCCGTAACTCACCCCCTCCTCGGCCCCATCCCAACCCACATTATGGAGAACGATGGGGGAATGTTCCCCCATCAGCTGGCGATGTTTCAGGGGAAGGGAAGGGAAGGAAGCAAGTCCCTGCCATGACATGCTCTGTATGACGTACATGAAGACCATGCCATTCCCTGGCATTGTGCCCCTGGCAGGATGGTCACTGCCGAGCGGGGCAGTACATGTTCTGCTCCTCAAGGACTGGTGCGCCACGCTGGGCTGGATGAAGAGCCCTGGAAGCGCTTTGTGGAGGCTCTGACGGCCGATGCCCAGGGCAGAAGTGGAGCCCCGCTATTTCTGCCAGCTGCCCTGGTATTTCTAAGGAAGAACAGGGGTGACAAAGTCACCTGCAGGCACTTCCTGGAAACACCCGGATCCCCTCTCTCAAGCACAGATCTGCCCTGCCACCCTTCTACTGTTCCCTGAAGAAGCTTTCTTCTGGAGGGGGGCACAGATGTACCATCTTTTCAGCTGCACAACAGCATGGAACACACGGAGATTTTAATGCCAGCCTACCTTACCAGGTGCTTGTCGAGAACAAGGCCACACACTTGAAACGTTCTCGACCATCCACATGCAGCTGATAAAACTTATTTAATCAGCATCGGTACTGCACTGACTCTTATTTTTTTAAAAAGGAGAAGAAACATCATAAACTAAAAGGAACTGGGGGGAGACAGACTCCATCTTGACCCTTTTGAATCTCTTCCTAATTGGTACGAAGCTGCATAAAATTGATGGAAAAGTTTAAGCGCAGGCTTTAGGAAAATCCTTTCGCATCCTTGCTTTGGGGAGAAGGGACTAGCAAGGAGCCCACGGCTCTGCAAAGGCTCTGAGAAATTTCTATTTCCCCCCCTCAACCAGCGAGGGCTGGAGACCCACGGAAAGGCTCCCTGGGCCGGGGAGGCAGACGTCCATAAAACGGCGTTGGGTCTCAGACGGATCCAGGTCGGGTCTCAGAGGAGCCCTGCTTCGGTTTCACCTCCCCAAAAAACTTTCAGAAACCGTCCCAGGTCGGGCGGAATTTAAAGCACGTCCCTCCGCCCTCCTTTCAGGAGTCTTGCAAGGGCTGTGTCCAAACCCACGAATTGGACCGTTCAGAGTGCGAGAGTTCGGGGCCCCGCACGGGCCCATTTCCCGCACCACCCCACTTGAGGCATGGCGGTGACCCCAAACCACGTACGCCACATGAAGACCGTCCATCTAACCCCCGAATCCAACCTTCCTCCCCACGGCTCGCGATTGTAAATACATATACCTCTCAGCAGGGCAGAGCGGAGGCCACGCGTGTTGTGGGGCTGTGGAAAGGTTGTGTGAGGGTGGATGTCACGGGGGGGCACACATTGCACCAAGCCATGCCTATCATGCCCACACATGCATGCACAAAGTATGTAGAGCAGTGTTTCTCCACCCTGGCAACTTGAAGATGTGTGGACTTCAACTCCCAGAATTCTGTATTCCCGAATTCTGGGAGTTGAAATCCACACATGTTCAAGCTGCCAGGGTGGAGAAACACTGATGTAGAGAGTAAACAGAGCCACAACAGGTACCTACACTCATGCCAACCTCCTGGCATACCCAGGATAGGGCAGTGGGAGCAGTCTGCCCAGGCACAGACCAGAAGTGGGCGCACTGTCTGGCAACTTGGGGACGACAAGGAGGTGTCTCTCCAGAGGGACGGTGGTAGATATGAAGTCAGGTCGCTGCTGCCAGTGCCCTGATCAGCTGTTTGACAACTGGTGGCACAGCGCAGCGGCAACCGAGGAGGGAAAGTGCTCAAAAGTCACCCGCTCCAGGTGTCACACTTTCCAGGTGCACCACTGCCTGCCTCACGGCCAGGTAGCCCTGGGTGATCCCGCTGCCATATCCTGTATTCCCGAATTCAGCGCTGGGGGCGACAGCCACCCACCTGCCAGAATCACCCCTGGCTTTGCGCTTCCACGCTGGGGCATTTGTGCCCATCTGCAGTTTGAGGACTATTGAAAGCAGTGGCCTTCGGGGCCAAGGAGGGGCAAATCAGACACAGGCCTGGGCGAAAACTAACCTGGGCCTCGTTGGGAAGAAAGGGGAAATTTGGGAAAGTTTAAAAACTTTCATTTTTCAGCAGGGTTTTGTTTTTCGTTCCAGGGGTAAGAGCTCAGGTTGCCCTGTGTGCGCACGAGATCGTTCCACTTCTAAAAAGCCAGGAGTAATCTGCTAATGCTCTATGAAAATTCAGCGAGGAACAGAAAACTGAAGAACAAAGTCTTCCAGCTTGCCAGGACCACGCGTATGCGGGACGCTGTGCCGCAGCACGTCGCCAAGACAGAGACACCCAAATACATGTCACGAGTGCAAAATAGTACACCGCCAACAGTTTTGAAATCTCACAGGCTCTGCGCTCCCCATCTGGCCTCATGCTGGCGTTCCTTGGGTATGAGCGACCCCCTGCCTTCCACCAACACTGCCACTGGACGAGGCTGAGCAGAGCATTATTTCTGACGTTCTTCAACAGCAACGTGAAGCACCCAGAGGAAATCTGAGGCCGTTGGAGTAGGCTTGGGTAATGCTCCTCCTCTGAAAAACTGTATGCATCTCAGAGCGTGGGGCGCGATGTGGGGAAGGTCGACGAGCCTCAAGCAGGCCGTTCTCGAAATGCTGGGAGTAGCCGTCACCCCCGAAGGAACTCGGAGCCAAAGGCAAATGTTGGTCTCTCGCTGCCCAGGACCCGAAAGCCACAGATCTGCACATTTTCAAGAAGCTGTGCACAGACACATTTGCAGCCAAGACAACTGGTGCCAAGCCACTCTGCGTGACAAGAAAAGTGCCACACTGACGCACTGGCTGCACAACGGAAAGACTGGCATGCACCAAGGATGATTCTTCACACCAAAGCGACAGCGACGCACGCAGGCTTCAAAGACAGGGCCCTGGCAAGGTACAGGGGCCGACCTCTCCTGACCCACCACCTATTGCTGCATGTAACCCAAATACACGACAACATGCACCACGTCTCGCGCACAGGAACAGAGACACGGCAGTCATGCCAGCGCACAGGTGACAATGCCCACGGACTCCAGTGAAGACCACGGTGGGTGCAGGTGTGTGGAGGGGGTGCGGCAGGGGTGGGCGGGGCCAGGTGCGCCCGTGGTGGCAGCGGCAGAACGGTGCCCCCTCTCCTGGCCGGGGCACCCGTGCCCCCCCTTCCTACCTTGATGGGGGAGATGTGCGAGTGAGACACGTAGCCGTGGACGCTCTCGATCTGGGATAGGTTCTTCTCCGCCACGTGGACCAGCTCGGGGGCCTTTACCTGGTTGGGGAGGTGGGCGGGGCTATGCTCCAGCGGGGGGCTGTCTTCATCTTGGTAACGATATTTCTGAAAGGAAAGAGGCAGACCGTCAGCGCAGACGCCGGGCATGACCCGCGGAGGAAGCAGGCGGCTTTCGCGCCAGCCGACACCTGGATCTGCGCCAGGGCTTGTCTCGTGATCCCAAAGCTGGGGACAGCGAGACCACGGCCCTCCAAGCTCCCCCCACAAACCAGGCCCACATCTTTGGAAATACAGCAACGATGGCCAAATTGTGCCTGCCCCATTCAGGGGAAAGTAACTGCGGCAGCCAGCCCCCTTCCTCCCAATTTGAGACCAAAAGGGACCCCAGGGGGCCAACTGGAAGATGCCAACGCAGACCCGCAAGATCCGGTGACCCTGCCACTTTTCTTGACGCCTCCCTCCCTAAATATCTCCGCCCTTCAGTTCTCAGGTCCAGCTCTGACCTCTATCAGTGCCTTGAACCCCACAGGACCCTTCCCCATTTCCAGAGTGCCCCTGTCTTCTGTCCTCCCACCTGGGCCAGAGGTTTGCAGGCAGGTCAAAAAAGTCAAGATGGCAGCCAGGACCGCATGATTGAAGCCCTGTCCCCTTGCATATTGTATATATATAAAAAAAGATGGGGTTTCAAACACCCAGTTGTACCTCCACCTTGACTTTTTTGACCCTGCCCCCCATGGAGACCCCTGGCCTTCAAAGTCACCACATGGGAACAGGGAGGGATGTCAATTAAACATCGCCGAAGCAGGGAAACGGGCGGGAGAAACACAACAAACTACAGAAAGCGATTACAGGATTTGGGAAAATCAAAGTGTTTCGATTTCTAAGAGATTCATTCCTCCATGGCCCCAAAGAGCAGTTTCAAGGAAACCCACATCAAACAGAAAGGAGCTGCCAGGTGCACAAGCGGTTCAAAAGTGCTGGACTTCAATCGCCAGTGCTCAGTTGGTACAGACATTAGTGGTTTTTAAAAAGGCGTTTTAATACTTCCGTTAAGAAAAAGGTCTCCCGTGCAGGGAAAAAGGCTTTTTCAGCCAGTCCCTGAATCACTCCCAGCCTCGTGAGCCTGACCGGGAAGAGTCAGGTTTTAACCCCAGAGCTTATTCTGAACTGCAGGGTTCAGGGGCTACAATTTGGAAAGTCAGAAGTTGCTCTGAGTATGTGCAGAATGTGCTGGAACAAGGCCAGAGAAATTGCTGGGGCTTTTCCTCATGCACAAGACCCTGGAATTGAGGGTGGGGGCATGGGGGTCCACTGGAGGAAACAAAGGAGACAAGTACTGCAATGTTACACAGAATGACCTCGCTGTGCAAGATACAACTGTCAGAATAAACTTTTTTTCATTAAGAAGAATAAGAATGATCAATTTTAAAAAGTCAAGTAATTTGTGTCATATGCACAATAATGCCAGGATATGTATGGCATCACCATGACTTCTACTAGGGGCTTGAGGGGAGTGGGGCTTTATATTAAACCAGTATTTTTCAAACTTGGCCACTTGAAGATGCGTGGACTTCAACTCCCAGAATTCCCCAGTCAGTCAGGGAGGGGAGGGTTTGAAGTCCACACATCTTCAAGTGGGCAAGTTTGAGAAACCCTGCATTAAACTGATCCCCCCCCCCCCCCCAAATAGCTACCATTCCACAGTTCTGGAATCTTTATCCATGATTAATATTGCATTATTCTGACTTGATGGTTAAACACTTTTTATTGCAAATTGTCATGTTTAATTGTCACATTGCAAATAGTCATTTTGGGAACCACTTGGGGAAGCATTACGTAGATGACGATGATTGGTAACTTTTTCACTCTCCTTCCCTTTCCCCCTCTTCTTTTGCTGTGATTTCCAGACACACTCAGACTGCACATTTTCACAAAAATGCCCACTACCGTTCCACTCCCAACAAGAACACAGCAATGGTCCTGCTTGGTGAAGCCAAGAGCCATCTAGCCCAGCCTCTTCATTCTGCCAGCAGCCAGCCAGGTGCCTCCAAGGAGCTTCCAAGCAGGAGAGCGCACCTTCCCCTCTCCCACTAGTGTTCCCCTGCAAGTGGGACCTGGAGGCACCTGCACCCAACCTGGAGGCAGCCCTGAGTCTTCAGGGCTGATAGGGTAGACCTGTCCTCCATGAATCCCCCTTCAAAGCCACTCCAGATAGGAGCCACCACCACGCCTTGCGGGAATGAACTCCACAGACTGTGAGAAGTTAAGGCGAGCCCTCTTCCCTCAGCTCCAGGGCCATCCTGGGCCAGATGCCTCCAAGGAGATCCCACGCAGGAGGTGGAGATACTCCCCTACAAGTGGGACCCGGAGGCACCTGCGCCCAACCTGGAGATACCATGGAATCTTGTTGACCCTAAAAAAACCAGCACACCAGGAATGTAATAAATCCCCCTTTAACGTCCTCCCAGTTAATGGTTAACCCCCCAAGCCCACAGAATGCAAGTGTCAAGCCCTCCCCCCCTCTGGGCTGGAAGGAAGCAAAAATTACACAACTTCGGGATGGTGTCTGTAATGCTCCTCTGGGGTAGATGCAGGAACTGAGAAAGGAATTTCAACCCTCATTTATTCACTGTAGGAGGAAAGCCATATTAGGCTACAGTAGCCAAAAACCAGAAGGATTTCATAAGAAGCTTTTTAATAAAAGGCGTTCGTTGGAGAAGGTGCTACCAGACTCCTTCTGACTTTTAACCTCATTTATAGTGAGTTCACTAAGGAAGAGTTTCTTGGAATGATCTCAAAATCTTCTTCCCAGCCTTCTGGCAATCTTGGCTGAGCTGCCAAGTAGAAGCGTTTGCATCAACATTTCCAGGCCTTTTCCAGCCACCCCACAATCTTCCACATCAAGAACAGGACAAGACCCATCTTGGTGCAGTATTTTGTTTCTTCTCCTTGCAAGTTGGGATCTAGAGCCAACCCTGAGTTGGGCATTCGGGAGCTGGAGCATCATAAAAATAATATGCCGGGAAAAAAATTCCTCCAGGGACAGCCTGGAGCGAAAGAGGGAAAAAGCTACGTTTTGCCAAAGGCAGCCCACCACCGTCCCTGGGTGGCAACGGCTGCAAGTAACTGAAAGCCCCTTTCCACCAAAGGGGGCCTTTGGAAGGAAGGGAGTCACCAACTGCACGAGTGGCAAGCATGCCCAAATTGTCCGAGTCGTGGGAGCTGGGCACAGTCTAGACATCTGTTGATTGATCAATCAGCTGAAGCTGGAAAGGAGGGCGGAGGAAGCCCCTTAGTGCCTCTTCTTCAAATGCCCCCCCAGCAAGGACCACGAAATGGACATTTGGGACAGCCTCCCTCGGGTTGTCTTCATCCTGAAGAGCTGGAACTTGGTGTGTTTCAGCCCACAGACCACAATCACACTTCTGTATTCCCTTCCAGACTTTCCATTCAAATGCCTTTTAAGACGAAATGCTGTATCCCAAAGTTTAATCCAAAATTAAGAACCTATTTACCATTTGAATTGTTTTATAAAGCACATGCCATAATAACTCTTCCTGGTCAACGTTTTCAAGTTGCAATCTCTCAATACTCGGGAGATAAGGGTTAACACAGGTCCAGCCCGATGGTCCTCAAATGTCCTATAGAAGAGTTCCTCAACCTTGGCAACTTTAAGATGGGTGGACTTCAACTCCCAGAATTCCCCAGCCAGCTTTGCTGGCTGGGGAATTCTGGGAGTTGAAGTCCACCCATCTTAAAGTTGCCAAGGTTGAGGAACCCTGTCCTACAGTACTCAACTTTTGTCTCTGCGTGTGAGTATTTTTGCGCAAGATCGCAGCTAAGTGGAGTGAAAATACGGAGGCAGTGAGTGGGCTCTGTTTGGCCAGCCATGTTGGGGTTCACGTGGGGAGGATGGAGTAGACCTGATGGACCTCTGTGGATCACCAGGGGCCACTGGAGCAATGCACCATCCAGAAGCAGGACTTCTGAGATGCAAGACCCTCTCTCTCTCTTTCTCTCTCTCTCTCATGCACGCATACAAATGTTGCGTCCTGCTTTCTGTTATCTCAATGCAATTCCAACCTCATCTGCCTCGCAACACATGAGGGGTGGCAGGCTTGCTATGGAGCTGGGTGAGTCTTTCCTGTGGCAGCACTGGGTGCAAAAAATGCGGTGGGACCTGATGCTTGCAATGTTTCCCAGTCCTGTACTTCTAGGTATGTGCAAAGTACCTTCTGTTCCATGGAAAAAGTGCTTGGAATCAAAGGCATTCACCTTCCTGGTGCCCAGCATTTAGCAATAAACCCTGAATGTAAGTATTGTTCCAAATGCCCTCACATACAGTACTTACCCGCACCATGTTGCAAAAATGTGGGCAAACTGGCTTTCCCAACACAGAAAGAAAACTAGCTAGCTTATGTTTGGGCCCCTGGAAATACAGTACAGAGATCTATATTAGAGTGCATAAATAGAGGCTTGGAACAAAACTGAAGTAGGGAGTTGAAGAGGATTTGGGGAAAATGTCCCCCTCTCTACTCAGCTACAGTGCTGATTTCTTCTCTTTTATTTTCATGATACCCCAAAGGGAAAGAAATAATTATGCTTGCTCCCTTGCAGCTCGATTGTCTGGAGTGAAGGAGTTACTGAAGCCTGCAGAACACAGTCCAACTGGGACTTTTAAATGCGGATTGACAGGGAATCAGAAGGCTGGGGGAATGGAGGTTGAAGCCACAGAAAGCAAAGAGCACAAACCTTTAGCAAGAATCTCCTCCTAACCTCAAATTATGGGGGGGCACCTCAGTCTGACCTTGGCTTACAAAGCATGTTTTCAACTACAGGGGCAAATAGCAGAAAAGTATGCTATTGGGAACAAAAATGAATGCTGGATAGATTCATTTGGCAAGAGAGGAGAGACAGAGGAGAGCAACAAAGATGGGGATGGGCTCGGGGGCCGATTCCTAAATAAAGAAAGGTTAAAGCAACTGGGTATGCTTAGCCTAAAGAAGAGAAATGCAAGATTCTGCACTTAGGCAGGAAAAACCAGACGCGCAGGTACAAGACAGGTGGTACCTGGCTCAGCGGTAGTATTTGCGAGAGGATCCGGGTGCCTTGGTGGAGCACAGATTAAGCATGAGCCTGCAATGTGCTGCTGCTGCCCAAAGGCCCAAGGCGATCTTCAGCCGCATTGACAGATACACAATGTCCGGATCCCGGGAATTGATAGTCCCGCTCTACAATGCATTGGCCGGACCGGGCCTGGCATGACGGGTCTGGTTCTGGTCACCTCAACGCAAGGATGCCGAGGAACTGGAGAGGGGCAGAGAAGAGCGACCGAGACGGGGATGGGCTCGGGGGCTGAGTCCTGCAAAGTCCGGATAAAGGACCCGGATGCTTTTGGCTAAAGAGGAGAAGGAACACGAGCGCCATCCTCCAAGCCTTGAAGGGCCGCCCCAGGGAGGAGGGGGTGGATTTGTTCTCCAGGGGTAGGACAAGAACCAAGGGTAGAAACTTTATAGGAGATGCAAAACTGAAATAAGGAGGAATTTCCTGGCCATGATTGCTACCAGGTGGAGGACCAGCCTCCCTCCTAGAGTTGTGAGGGCTCCATCGCTGGAGGTCTCCAAGACAAGTTTGGACAGCCCCTTGTCCAGGATGGTCTGAGGCTTCCTGCCTTGGGCAGGGGGTTGGACAAGGTGACCTCCAAGGTCCCTTCCAGTGTAAGTTTCTATGAGTTGAAGGTACTGGTCTCACCTTATTAAAAACTAAAACAGAGCTGGGGAAATAAAGTCGCATCGCCATTGTGACCCCAACCATGGCACGTGAACGCAGTTAAGCCTGGGAAGAAGACGGCACTGATCACATCGCTCAAGTTTTCCCTGCCTTGGCCATTATTATTTAGAGATGATTCACTGTAACAAGAGAGCAAGAACTGAATATTCGTCATTGGTTGAGTCTGGATTTTCCCAGAAAAGATGGGAAAATTATCTGGGAGCAGAAAGGGCTCTCCTCTTAAACGTCTGGGCCAAACTCCCCTGGACCAGCTGAGCCAAATTGGTTGGGGGCTGCTGCAAAGCGTTTGCATGACCTCCGTGGGCGAGAGGGGACGCTGACTCACACCAGAAATACAGGAGGATTCAAGGGGCGTTCGTGAGGTTTCCCCACACGATCCTTCCAGAGTCTCATTTTTTAAAAAACTGCAAATGGAAGCAGTTTCCCGGCCCGAATGCTTTTCACTTGGAAGAAGAACGGAGCGCCCCACTAGATCTGGCCATTATTGTTGATTAGCCCTCAAAAAGCACCCCCGGAGCAGCGGGGGCGAATTCACTCTGTTCCTGACACGTTTCGGGCAGGGCGAACAGAGGAACAGAGCAGCCGTGAGGGATTCCCAAGAGGAGGAGACGCAAGGGAAGAAGCTTTCCCAGAAAAAGTCGTTCCAGATCACAGCTTCCTCGGGAAGGGCAGAGATGGGCTAATCCAGAGTGTTTCAACCTTGGCAACTTTAAGATGCATGGACTTCAACTCCCAGAATTCCCCAGCCAGCAGGAAAACAGAGTCCCTGAGAAGTGGGGGGAGGATGACGTCATAAGTGATGCCACAGACATCATGACAACATCCTGCAACTGAAGTATAATTTGCATCAAGAGTGCATCACTGACTTCCTGGGCAGGATGATGTCACAATGTGCTACATGGGCTGCCCAGCCATCATCCTGTAGCCGCCAAATGTGTAGGACTACAAGGCCAGTAATGCCCTGCCAGCATCTCAGCCTTGGTGGATCGACCAAAACGGCTCTGTTCATCCAACCGGGTGCTTCTGGAAGGCAAAGATCACTGTGGACATCTTACTCCATTGCATTCTAGCAAGTGGTGTTCACAAGTGCGCTGCCTCCGTGCATGGCACCCCTGGCTATGAAACGCCATGCCCCCACGTACCGAAGCCACAAGGCCCATGAAGTCTGCACAGCGTGAAGCCATCCAGGTTGCGAGACGCCCTGGAAGCTGAAGTCCCAACCCAGATCAAGGCCTCCAAGGTCGGGGCGTGCTTCGTCACGCACCCAGACAGCACGAGTTATGGTCACGTCTCCTTGTCTCGGATCCTTTCTAGATTTTGAGGTGACTGGTGGCCCTGTCACTTTAATTTCTTGGGACGACTTTCCACTTTGAGGGCCCAGCAAAAGGAAGATTGACCTGCGCCAGCAAAGCCCTTTCCCCATTGGCTGAACTGCTGTGACGTCGCTAGAGGTTCAGCCAAGCAGATCCAACAGCATGGAGTTGTAGGAGAATATATGGCACTGGTTAGGATAAGCAAAATAAAGTAAACCTTCCTTTGCCCTAATTACGTTTGCAGGGACTTGAGAATACAATAAGCCATAAAACCAGTGTTTCTCAACCTTGGCAACTTGAAGATGCGTGGACTTCAATTCCCAGAATTCCCCAGCCAGCCATGCTGGCTGGGGAATTCTGGGAGTTGAAGTCCACGCATCTTCAAGTTGCCAAGGTTGAGAAACATTGCATAAAACACTCAGGAAGCCAGGAATGCTGGTAACTTTAGGGGAAAAATATTTGAGGCGACATAAGTTCTGGGAAGCAAGGACAACATGAGATAAACATATAAGAGGTACCTTGCTAAAAGTAACCATGTTCATAGGATAACATCTTTGTTCCTTCAATGCTATCGCTGTTGCCTTGTCCAAGAAGTTAAGTTTTCTTATGTGATGCTTTTAACTGGGTTTTCATTATACAGGTAGTCCTTGTTTAGTGACCACAATTGGGACTGACAACTTGGTCATTAAGGGAAGCGGTCGCTAAGGGAAACTATGACTGTACTTCAGCTTTTCTTTGCCTTACAGAACTGCAAAGGTCATAAATGCAAGGATTGGTTGGTCGCTAAGTTACTTTTTCATCACCATTGTAACTGCAAATGGTCACTAAAAAGGCAGTCACTAAATGAGGACTATCTATATATTTTTTATTCCGTAAGCCGCCTAGAATCTTTTTGGACTTGGTCAGCCTTAACAAATCAAATTAATGAATCAATAAATGTTTTTTTCATAGTTCCACCCATCCCATCCCCACCCTTTTTAGGCTTTGCTTGGACTTTCCTCCAGCACCATAATAAACAACTTTGCTTCAATGCAACCATGACTTGGTCTCCAGTTTAAACAAACCTTTTGGGAAACTGGTGAGAGGGAATTCAATTAGTGGCATAGGGACCAGAATACACCCCACATATCATCAGAAGCGTAACTAGGGGAGTCAAGACGGCAGCTATAAGCACATGACTGAAACCCTTTTTGACATGCCCCTGATTTTCTGAAAATTATTTGCAGATTGGAGCCAGCTTTTTGCATGGACCCCAATAGCTGGAGAGGAAATTAATTAATTAACTAATTAATAAATTAATTTATTATTACTATTATTTAAAAGACTTATATGGCCGCCCATCTTAAGCAACTCTGGGCGGCTCACTGTGCTCCTTAATGGGAATATTCCATATTTCTTATTTCTAAACTCCAACACTTTGAAGGAGACACTTACAGAACTTCAGAAAGATTTTATAACCAGCCCGTCCATTTAAAGATAAGCTCAAACGTTGCAAAAACCGTGACGCTGGGATATTTCTTACGGCCCAAGTTCGCGTGGTCTGCAAGTCTTCTTCCCCAGCTGAGATAGCATAACCTGCTGTGTTTCTTGCTCGAAAAAGATGCATCGTTTTCCCGCTCAGCAAGAAATCAACCAAAGATGGTGCCTAAAGCCAAAGGAGCATTTGCTCACACCTCCAGCATGGACTCCTTGACACTGTTTTTCAAGAGGGGAAAAACAAAACAAGCATTTTTCAGGAGGCAGCAATTTGCTGACCCAGCAGAGTCCGGAAAATTCTGTTCTGGGAATTTGCTGAAAGCAGACACTCTCACCCCAAATCTGCACCAGAGTCACGGGATGCTAAGATTCAGACACAAATATACCTTGTTCTGGTCTACCTAACATGGCTGGAAGTGCAGAAAAAACACCTTTTCCCAAACAGGAGATCCAGACATTGCCTGACCTTGTGGCTGAGACAGCAACAGGATTGGATACCTCCAAATGGGCACACTTTATTTCCATCACCACCCCCACCACCCCTTTCATCTATTAATAGTGTTCCTCAACCTCAACAACTTTAAGATATGTGGACTTCAACTCCCAGAATTCCCCATGCTGGCTGGGGAATTCTGGGCAACTCCCAGAAGTCCACATATCTTAAAGTTGCTGAGGTTGAGAAACACTGAAAGTTCATATTCTACAGCAGGTCCTAAATTGGGGTTCTTTTCCTGTAGGAGGACTGTAATCCCATAATTTCTGCTAGGAGTTAAGGATCCAACCCATCCAGAGGACACCAAGATGAGGAAGGCTGCTAATGTGTCTTCATCCCCCAGCAAGTAGATCTGAGCAGGCCACCAAGCTACCTCGCAACGCAAGACCTAAATTATTTATATTGTCCCTTTTCATACACAACCTGAGGAGCTGGTCCTAAGTCAAAAGAGCCCCCCCATTGGCTGACAAGCAAAGCCCACACTACATGGATTTTGATGGAGGCTGCTTCTCATGAACTTTCTTATGGGCAACCAAGCAGCCCCAGGAACCTCATCTGAGAGTCAACTCCGTGTTTGTTCTCCCCCTTCAAATCTGCTGAGACAGCCATCTGTTCATTGCAAAGCCCATTTCTCCATGGCAACTAGCGTGTTTTCCCCGTGCAAGGGGGATTGTGTTCTACAAAGGCATGAGAGAACTTGAGGAGAATTGGGCTGAGGTCCACTGAGGCTGGGTCTAGTTCAAGAAGAAGCAGAGGAGAGCAACTGCCCTCCCAGCTCCCAGGGACAAAAGACTCGAGGATGGGGGCCCAGGTGCGTGGTGGGCAGAGGGGCCAGCCAGGGGCCGGGCCCTGGGGATGGAAGGCCTCCCGATCCTGCCCAGGTGAGGAAGCTGCTTCAGGACTGTCTTTGTCTGCAATCACAAAAGGATGAAGATTTCTAACTCTTATCAGTCAGTCAACATTCAGCTGCTAAAGACAGTGACAAACACGTGCTTGAGTCTGCGGGTGAGTTTTGGAAACAGCCGTGACAATGTGCGTGGCAGTGATTTCTGGCTCATTCTACTATTCTTGGGATTCTCCCATTTTCTATGATTTAGCACCTGGTTTTAACTTGGGTTTTGGTGCAAGCCCTCGTACTGGATCTTTTCCGATTATGTACCGTTCATCTTCACATATGTATAGTGCATGGATTTGGATTATCTGCCATTGGGTAAATTGCTTTGCCTTCTTGCAGCTATATAAATTTGCTAAATAAATAAATAAAATTAAAATAATATGATGTGGGTTGGAGGCCACGAGAGAAGGGAAAGGAAGATTTAAGGAGAGCAGAGAAGCCACTTCAGTTTCCACCCGTGCCTTGGAAAGCTCTCTTCATTCAGGAGGACTCCCTGCCCCATGGGCCACTATGTAGAAATTATGGAAGGAAGCAGCCCCCGCCCTTGCCAGGAGCTCAAGTGGGTGGTCAGTCCACTTCCACCAGTCCACCCCTGATGCCTCTGTCATAATTCTTTGCCCTTTCCAGGCGAGACTCAGGGACACGGGAGGCGTGTAAGTTGACTGTCCTCCACCTTAGCCCACCCAGGTCCTATGAACATCCCCAGGAGATCTTCTTGGGGAGAAGAAGGCACCTTTGGACCTCCAGAAGCCACATTCTGGTGCAATTCCTGTCCAGCCAGAGAGGGTGGGCCCAGGTGAAAAGCCAGACTTTGCCTGGGCAGCTCCAAGGCTATTCCCATCAGCCTGGCCCAACTGATGGTTTGGACCACAACTCCCACACGCCCAGCAGGAACAGCTCTTGGCTGGAGATGAAGGGAGTTGCAGCCAAACTAGCCGGGGTGGCCGGCTGGGCACCAGCCTGGGGAAGACTGTGGGAGATGCTCAGGGGTTTTCCTTCCAAGGCTGGGCACTCCAGGGCTTCACCTGTTTTCTTACTACCTAAGACTGGCAACTTCCCCTCCCACCTGAAAGAGCCCTCCCCACGTGGACGACAGGGACCGCCGCAAACTGGGTTTCCCAAAATGATCTGCTCCGCACACAAGAAACGCGACCGCCCCCCCCCCGCCCGCCCGCTCAGCACCGCCAGCTTGGTTACCTGGGGGAGCGCCGAAGCCACCGGCACGATTAAGCCCGCCCCCGAGCTCTGATTGGCTGGTGGCGAGAGCCACGGCCGCCCTGCCATCTGCTGCCCCTCCGAGGCGCCCCTCCCTGAGCGGAGCTCCGGATTAATCCCTAAAGCCTCTTAAAGAACGGGCGAGCCGGCTTTCCTCTTCCGAAAGAGCCGCTGGACAGCCGGCGCCGGGGGCGGGCGGCCCATTGAGGGAGCAGACCTTCCTCTGCCCCCGGGCTGCCCTCCCTCCTCAGCCTGGATCCCCCCAGCTGCCTTGGACTCCGACTCCCATCATCCTCCCGCCCGCGGGACTGGAACGGGGGGTCCCGGCGGCCAAAGAGCGGGCTGCAACTCCAACTCCAGCCACGCTCCGGGGAGGGGCTTCCCGCCCCCGCGGGAGTGGCTCTGGGGCAGGATCCGAGGCCCCGGGCTCCGGGGGGTCCTCCTGCCGCCCCGCCGGAGGGGCGGGCAAGCGAACCCTTGGCCGAGCAACACAGCCCGCGCGGGTCTCCGCGTTCCGGCGCCCGGGGGCTCCCCTCTTCCAGCTGCCCCCCTCCGTCCTCCCGCTTCCCACCCCGGAAAGAGGGAGGCGGGGGGACTCGGGGGTCCCCCACCCCGTTTTGTCGCCGTCGCGGCAGCTCGGAGATCCCGGAGCCGAGTCCTGCTCCGCCGGCTCGGGGGAAGGCGGCTCCGGGACCCCAGCCCCGACGGCCCCGGCGTCTCTCCGATCGTGGCAACGGAGAGCCGCCCGTCCGCGGTTGCCCCGGACGAAGGCCGGGCTGGCTGCTGCGCTCCACGGGCGCGCCGCGCGGGCGGCCAGGTCGGGCGGGCGGGGAGAGGCCCTACCTTGCAGCCGAAGACGAGCGAGAGCGTCCGGTTGCTGCAGGTGACCTTGCACTGGCACAGGACGGGCGAGAAGCAGCCCGGCTGGCGGACCGCGGGGCACACGCCGTTCAGCCCCATCGCTCAGCCGCCCCGGCCGGGGCCCATCGGCTGCCCGCCGCCGCCGCCGCCGCCGCCGCCGCCGCCGCGCACTGGCCGCACCTGCGCTGCCCGCCGCCCTGCGGGCTCCAGCTGCCGCTCCCCCCGGCCGGCCAACTCCACTCCTCTCCCCTCCCCCCAGGATGGGCGCGGCCCCGCCTCCCGCTCCTCCCAGTAGGCAAGGGCGAGGATCGGGCCAGGGGGGCGGCGGCCGAGGTGCTCTGGCAGAAGGGCCTTGGGCAGGACAGGGAGGCGGAGACAACATTGGCACCTAGAGATGCGCTGCTCCTGAACCTGGAGGTTCTCTTTCACCAGCTCCCACTCAGTACCGGAAAGCCCCGAAGTGGGACTCCTCTTGTTCTGGGGGCTGCTCAGGAAGGCCACGGCCTCCCCACACTCCCAATTTCCCGCCAGTGGTGCTTGGTGCCAGTTATGCGCAATGCCCATAACACAAACAGAGCTTTGATCATACCATCAAAGCCACCACTGTGACTTTTTTGACTGTCCCCTGCAGAGAATCCTGCTTTTTTCCAAAAAGGTTGGATCTGGGTGGTCCTTGCCTGGAGACCACTGTGGAGTCCCAGGGCTGTGGACCAGGAAGCCACATCTGGATCTCAGAAGAAGGCCATGGCAAGCTGCCTCTGTATTTCTGCTGGGGTCCCCTGGAGTCCAGTTGAACTCCCATCTCTACCTTTACCTTAAAGCAGGTACATTTGACTTTGTCAACCCACAGAATTAGACTGTATTTTTTTATTCAGCCAAATCCTGTAGGAGAAAAGAGAACGACACACAGTCCTGGGATCAGAAGGTGGAGGCGCCCAAAAGGAGGCCATCAAGACTAGAAGGAAGAGTTGGCCATTTTGTTCATTTATTTATTCCATTGCTAAGACCGCCCACTCACCAGGTTACAGAAGCCAAGGGTTCTGGAGTCTCTCGGCAATGCACAGGCTATGGTGAGCAAACAGGAGAACCCTTAATGCACAAAGGTGGAGACGATCTAATACACATTACTGAAATCTGGTTGAACATAACTTACGGGTGGAACACAAGGGCTGAAGAATCTAACTCAGTGTTTCTCAACCTTGGCAAGTTTGAAATGTGTGGACTTCAACTCCCAGAATTCCGGGAGTTGAGGTCCACACATCTCAAACTTGCCAAAGTTGAGAAACACTGATCTAAGTTATACAGAAGGATGAATAAGGAAACAAGGAAGATTAGTATTTTATGGGGAGGAAGTACACCCACAAGTTGAGATCCAGAAATTGGAACATAAGGGTCCCAGTCAAGAACATCTGGTAAGAATTCAAGAAAGAGAGAGGGGGAGATATATCATTGTGAGGGTGTGCTGTAGACCACCAAGCCAGTCAGACCTGATCTCAGAACTTCAACTCTCTGGGCACCTGTTGGAAAGCCAACTTGGCCAAGATTGGCCAAGGTCTCAACACTTCCTCAGTGGTCCTGCTATTTCAGTTACTAGAAGGCTGAAGAAGAGATCTCCTAGATCAGATCCTAACCAAGAGGGAATTGGTGGTTGAGGAGATAAAAGCAGGGGGAACTTTGAGAGGATGTGACCATGTCATCTTGGGGTTCAAGATGCTACGGGAAGAGAAACTGGAACATACTCATACACACACACCAAATATCGGGGGAGACAATTTCAGTAAGCTTAGAGAAGTGTTGGGTAGGATCCCAAGCACAGAAATCTGCAGGTCAAAGGGAGCACACGAGAGTGGGAGCTTCTCAAAAATAAGATACTGAAAGTCCAGTTGAAGACATGCCAAGAAGAAGAAAAAGGAAGCACTTTGGCTGAGCTAAGAGTTGAAAGGGACATTTATAGGAAGACCAGTGATGAGATCATCAGTGAGGAACTCCAGCAAATGGTCTACCAAGCCAGCAAAGGCAGTTCCCCAGACCAGTGCTTCTCAACCTCAGCAACTTTATGATGGGTGGACTTCAACTGTTGAAGTCCACCCATCTTAAAGTTGCCAAGGTTGAGAAACACTGGCCAGACAAACAAACACCCTGTCCTCATCTCTTAATTCCTGACTGTTGCTCTTTCTACTTTGAAACAGCACAGACTTCTCTAAGCAGTTGCGTGAGCTTTTGGAAATGAAGATAATCCACTTTTGCAAAGCATGGGAACCAAGTTCAACAGTGAGGAACACAGTTCAATGAAATTTACACGGAGCTGTTGAAGTCAAGACAAAACCAGGAGGCTGAAGGAAAATCTTTAGCAGGAACTCCTAAATGGAACGCAGAGATCGTTGCAAACGATCTGCTGAAACACTGAGCGGATGCTGGAGTAGTTACCCACAACCCACCGTTGCTTGTAGTACCATGCTCTGCATGGGGGAATAGTCAGAAGGAAACACCGTCACACCAATCTTCACCTTGATCAACCTGAAATGTCTCGGTACAAGATGCTTTGGCTGGTGAAACCAAAATGGGCCTCTTTGGTCAGAACGACACAAGACCCCTTTGGAGAGAAAAGGGTGAAGCGTTTGAACGGGAGAAAAAAAACACCTTATGCTCTATTGTGGTGTGACAGCCAGTGGCACAGGAAATATTGTGCTGGTGGGAGGAAGAATGCATTCCACGAAATAGCCACATATCCTAGAAGCTAAGGTCCCACAGGCAGCGAAGGAAAAGGAAACTGGAAGGAGGTTGCATAGTTCAGCAAGACCTCAGTCCCAACCGTGCCTCTAGATCAGTGTTTCTCGACCTCGGCCACTTTAAGACGTGTGGACTTCAACTCCCAGAATTCCCCAGCCAGCCAGAAACACTGCTCTGGATCAACCTTGAAGTGCCTCCAGGAAAAATCCCAGAAGTGGGAAGGGAAAGACCCTTAGCTGCCTGCAGGAAATGTTTGACAGCTGTAATTTCTAGCTGTTTCCAAAGTATGGGACGCGAGTCCTAACTTCTGCACCCTCATGTAAGCCTCTGTGCATAAACAGTAAGCATGCCTCCAAACTTGCAGAAAAAGCGTTACATTTAACTTTGATCCCTCTAGAATTTGGGTCAGCTTCAAGGGATCCATTGAAATGTATCATTTGCATCGGTCGCAAGCCCAGGTGAGGTGCCTCCTCGTCCTGTTTTCTCCTGCATCTTTCCCCAACACTAGCACATGGTTTTTGCATATAGATTTCGTGCTATTTTTTTCCCCCTCCTACATGTGGGGGGCAGAGAGTTTGGGTTTTTCGTGCTTGCTCTTTTGGAGACAAAGAAAAAACTAGCTTTGGGGAAAAGGATGGGCGCCTTGCTCACTCATAATGCACTCAGACTGTGATGAAAATTGCTTTGGGTCCCATTCCCTCAAGCAGAATAGGAAGAATAGATTGGAGTGTTTTCCACCTGGCCAGACCGGCCTCCCCCAACCTGGCCAAGGTTTCAGAGCCCCCCTTTGGAGCTGGGTCTGCTGAGAAGCAGTAGGGAAACAGAGCAAGTGCCTTGCAGTCAGTCCCCTTTGGTGGGCTTTCGGAGCACATCTGGGGAGACATGGCTTATCAACATCTGCCTGGCTCAGATCCCACTTCAGAGCTCCTCCTCTTAGATTCTCATTGGCTCATCTCAAGTGACTGGCAGGCATATTGCCCAGGATCTGGGGTGGGAGGGGTCTTCCCCAGCCCTGCCAGGGGGTGCAGAATAATGTATCCCAAGCTGTTCTTCCAGGTTGGAGACATCATAAAGTTCTCCTCGCCCCAGGATTCACAGGAACACTCAACATTTACTGTGATTCTGAATAGCAAGGAATATACAGTACTTGGTTCTGGGTGCAGAACTGGGTAACCCACTCAGATGATTAATCGCTTATATCCAGGGGAGGAGGAAACCCTCCATGCGGGATGGCAAATTCCAGGTTGTAGTTATTTCTAGTTATAGCAAACTTCAACTGTACCAAACTGGGTTAAACTGCTGGTTTGGTAAAAGGGCAATGCCTCCCTCAAACTCCTGGTGATCTTCCGGCTGCATCTATACCATGTTGGGGGGAGTGCACCAAAGGGGCTTCTGGGACGTGTCTGGTGCCTCCCTTCCAAGAATTAACCACACCTGACGCTGCTTAGCTTTTGGGGATCAACTAGAGTTGGCTGCACATTATGACTTTGGGTTTGGGCAAATGTGAGAAAGCCTCACCCAGAATCTCAAGGGCTGTTTCTCTTTTTGCGGGGCAAACCCCTGGATTCAAAGGTGCAACCTGTTTGTTCACAGTGTGTTCACAGAGGCATCTTTAAGAGCTGCAGGGAACAAGCTGGACCCCCGTGGTGAGATGGTGTCCCAGCAAGGCCCACAGCCCTGATCAATTTTCATCTTGACAAGCATGAGAAAGGAGTCCAGATGCACAGGGATCTCTCCTGCCCCGGCCAACCGCCTGACTGGTTCCCAGTCATACAGACATTTCACCCCTCTCTGCCCACACCAGGGCAATCTTCTGCCCTGCCCCTTGCCTCTCTCTTTTGGGACCTTCTCCACCTTCTCATATAAAGACAGACTTCAGGACCGTTGCAACAAAAACTCCCAGCTTTGACGGAGGGACAAGCTCAACAGTTGAATTTTAAGCAGGCTGAATCCCGCAGAGGCTGCTGCCCTAGCTGACTTTTCTTCCACCCCCAGGATAGGGAGCGTTGCAGAACAGCTTGCTAACACGCCAGTTCACAGGGTTTTGACCCTCGGTGCTTCGAAAGGTCTAAAATTGCCTGCCTTGAGTCACAGTCTTCTGGAGGTTAAACTACAGCTTCCTCAGTCCACCCAAAAGCACGCTCACTGGGAGATGATGAAGTCGTATAAAACAATATATGCTGTTACTCTTTCCCCAGAGCAGAAGGATGGAACCAACTGACAATTTTGCTTAAATGTTTAAGACCATTTGCAAGAAATGTGGGTTTCTCTCCCTGCCTAGCACAGCGGGACCATGGCCCGACATGAGGAAAGCTTAACACGCAATCCTGAATTCCAGTCAAAAATCAGAATGGCTGATCACTTGATTTCTCGCTTGCTTTCTGCCTCCAGCCAAGGCCCCACCTCAAAAGCCACCTCTGGGGGGCGCTGGTCTGTGCCAATGGCTTTCCCAGAGCTGCCCCCATTTTCACACATTGCCCTAAGCCACGATGGCTGTGGCTTGCAGCTTCAAAGGGTGCACGAATCCAAGCACTGTGGTTTAACTTTCTACAAACCAGGCCGTGACTGCATCGTCAACAAACTACGGTTGCAAAGAGAGGCTCACCTCAAGTTTTG
Source organism: Liasis olivaceus (assembly GCA_030867105.1). Lineage (NCBI taxonomy): Eukaryota > Metazoa > Chordata > Lepidosauria > Squamata > Pythonidae > Liasis > Liasis olivaceus. The sequence goes on along the minus strand of CM061351.1, from coordinate 114,917,600 downwards.
CGTGGATGCATAACTTCTGTCCCACCTTTTCAAACCCCTTGCGCACAACATCCTCCCTCTTGAAAATCTGCACACACACCAAGACAGGCGCACCCTCACTCACACATTGCTTCTGTAATGATGATATGCTTCTATTGCAGACAAGACATCCGGTCTACTGGGGAGAATTAAAGGGAGGGAGGGAGGCACCAGCGATGCAACTTTCTGTGGGCCTGCCGAGGTTTTGATGCTGAATTCTTGGCACCAAAGAGCCACCAAATCTAACTCTGGTCCAAGGTGCAAAAGCATTTCATTTGGATGAAAATGTCAAAACATAATCTGCACCAGGATGAGACGCCCAAGTCACACACAACCCATCCATGTTGGCCACCAACTGTTTTTGACTGAAGGGACCCTTTAAAACGTCATGCACAGGGAAACTGGGATCTCTCCTGTCCTGTTCGTGCGAAAGCAGACATCCGCACGCCAGCAAAGTCCACCTTTTGGAAGGTGGCACGTCAAGCCGAAAGGGTTTCAGATCCTTGGGAGGGGGGTCTCCTGGGTGGGAATAAGAGGCCATGACTTCTGAGTGAACTGCTCCCCACACACTTTTCAGAGTTGGAAAGAACCTATTTCCCCTATTTTCTTGTGTTTGAATTGGCTTCAGCAGTTAGAGGTTCTCTGCGTTATTCTCTGAAGATTGTCACAAGGGCAGCCAACCTGATTAGAGATCCTGCAGCTAGGCCTGAGCTACGTCACTGCTTGGGGGGCTAGGGGGTGGGGGTGGGGGTCTCAAATTCAGCTTTCCAACTTCAGAAGCTGAATCTCCTGCCTCAATTCTCCTCTCTGGCCATTTTGCTCCCCTGCAGGACAACCAGAGGTCAAAGTGTCTCTGAGCATGTGCAAACATCCTCCAGAAAATCGATCAATAATGCCAGCCAGACCTTATAGCAGGAGACGGGGGTAAGGGGATTTGAATGACCTTTCTCCCAAGAAGCCAAGCATGGGGGAAGGTAAGTGAGCAACTCCAGTCCTTCTTTTCACCTCCCTCCCCCCCCCCAGCTGTGTTGGCGTGGGCTATTCCAAGCTGATTAATCCCTAGGGTTAATCAGAGATCCTCCCCCCTCCCTTTTCCCAATGGGGACAGGAGACAGCGCCACCCTCCTCCCTCCGCAAGCAGACTGAAAAGATGCCGCTGAGCCCCCACAGCACTGCACCCTGCACGGTGCGGAGCATCCTTCTGCCCTCCAAGGGTGGATCACAAGGATTCCCCAGACCCTTCCCCCTGCCGTCACTTTCCCCAGTCTGGGGTCTTCCAAAGGGGTCCACGTGGCAGTTTGGAGAACCCCCAGCCCTAGAGCATCACTTCATCTTTGCCCCAGGTCAAGAAATAGGGCCCTGGCCTGGAGGAGGAGCAGCAGCAGGAGCAGGGGGGAGAGGGGAAATGGCTGTTCAGCCCTGGCATGTCAGAAGGAGAGGGGCTTTTTGGTGAGCCCAGCGAAGCTGGGGAGCAGGGAAGCTCCTCGTCAACTTGAGATTAAAGTACACAGAGAAAGCAGCTGAAAGCTGCTGGTGCGCCCTTGGAAAGACAATGTCGCTGGGTCTCTGCAAGGGAACTTCTCCCTCCCTCCTTCAACCCAGCAGTTTGGAGATGCAACTCCCACCCTACACCTGGTACCAACCCGGCTTCCGGGGGGGGGGGGCGATCCTTGTCCCGGATGCTCTCGGGGTTTGGGGATGAAGATGTGAAGGCATCTGGGTCGCTTCTCTGGAGCCCTAGAGCAGGCCCCACAAGCCTTTCCCGGCCAGCGTGGGCTGGGGCTGTTCAGACCAGGAGTCTGGGCCACCCAGTGGCCAGCCAGCTGCAGTCAAGAGCAAACAAGACATGGTGGGAGGGTTTCCCCCATCAGTCACCTGCCAGCAGCTGGGATGCAAGACAGACACACGGCTGAGGAGCGGTAGGTTGGAGAAGCTATTCCAGAGAGACTCGACTACCTCTGATTTAATGCTGACTTTCCTCTAGAGCAGTGTTTCTCAACCTCAGCAACTTTAAGAGGCGTGGACTTCAACTCCCAGATCACTCACCAAGCAACTATACTAATTACCTTGAACATTGTCCCATCTACTTGTTGTATCTTGACTTCCTAAATCTACAGATTCAGCCAGCTTTTCCCTGATTTCTAAAGGAGGCTGCTCGAAAAAGCCGACCCGCACTCTCCCCCAGCTTGGGAACCCACAACTGAGACTCCACCAGACCCCAGTTCCCGGCCAGGCTGGCTGAGGAATTCTGGGAGTTGCAGTCCTAATGCCTCTGGAGGGGCTCCTGAAGAATTCCCTTTTTTGGGGGGGGGGGGAAGCCTTGAAAAGTTTTCCCATTTGGTTAAGGCACTTCTTCCAGGGGGAAGCAAGGCAAAGGCCAGGATCTGGTCCCGTGGGCAGTTCTGGGCCGTCGTGTGCTCTTCTGGCATTGCTCAGTTGGATACCTCCATTCCCTTAAACCTCAAGGATTCAGCTTGGAGGCTGGAGAAACTTTTCAAGCAGCCCCCCACCCACCCCCTGCAATTGTAGTTTTCTCCCAAAGGGGAAGGGGATTTCCCTCCGAAGTAGAAGAACAAAGCATGGTCTTAATAAATTAATGTTTAAGTTACATTTCATTGAGTGGGACAGAAACAGCTGTCTGTTGGGGGGAGGTCAACGGGCATGTAAAAAAAGGGACAGCCCTTTGATTGCATGGTCACAGCTACCATCCTGATTGTTTTGACACACACACACAGACACTCCTGCAGGAAGATCTGGGTTGTACTTCATCCAGCTAAACTCTAACGCAATTTACTTGGGGTTCAGTGTGTTGGATGAAGCCAGCCCTTGTAGCTTAGCCATGGCTAAACCAACATGGTGTAGGGCAGTGTTTCTCAACCTTGGCAACTTTAAGATGTGTGGACTTCAACTCCCAGCTTTGCTGGCTGGGGAATTCTGGGAGTTGAAGTCCACACATCTTAAAGTTGCCAAGGTTGAGAAACACTGGTGTAGGGCTATGTGAGAACATGGTCTCCCTTCCACACACAAAGGGCTTTGTCCGGCCTGCCAACAAAGCAGGTGTTTACTCAAAGTCGGGGACAAATGGGCCCACCCCCCTGCCTTTGGGGGGCTCTTGACGAGTGACCGATCAGATGTCCTTCCCACCCAACTACAAGGCTGAACATTGAGAATCAGGTCTCTGTGTCACTTTCCTAGCAGTCTTGATGGGCCTTACTCTTTAAAAGGCTGCTGAAGAGGAAAGAGAATCAAGTCCTTCGGAGTTATATTTCTGGAAGAACGTTTTCAAGAACGCTTTCAGATTAAGTCAACCAAGTCTTTCCTTCAACACTGCAAGCTTCGGAATCATTCTCTTCTATCGGAACAGGAGAGCACATCCCCTTCTATTGGAATATTCTGAATAGTTTATACATATGCAAATAAACCAGCCCATCCAGAAAATGGTAGACTTGTTTGAAAAAGAAAAAAAACTTGCTTGAATCGTTTGTTAAAATCAGGAACAACTAACTGCTCTTCATCCGTGGAACTTCTCTTGTTTTAATAACAAAAGTTAAGTCTTTTCAAGCAAACTTGGGCCCCTTCCACCCTCCCCAATGCTACTCGCTTATTTCTGTCAACATTTGTGGCAACCATCCAAAATACAACAAACCGGTATTTCTGTCTACACCCAGCAGCCATTTGGAAAAAGAAAAAAGAAAGAAAATGTTAATATTTCCGGGAGCCCCTGAAGGGGTAGTGACATATTTTAGCATCTCTGCAACCACAATTGCGATAAAGAAAGCCTCTGTGCCCTCGGAAACCGGACAGATTCTGCAGAGGGACGTTAAGCAGCAGAACAAACCCCACAAAGCCTGCAAATAACCCCAGCTGATCAGCGGTATTGATAACCAACAGAAACCAGCATGGAATGGCCGGGGGGAACGTCCTGTCCCCGAAGCCATTCGTGCCCAGAGTTTGGAAATGAATGCAACTGGGGGGAGGCGTCTAAAAGGAAATACATATTTCCGAAGGAGAGAAGGAATAACCCTGATCCTCAGTGACCTCTTTCCCTGGGGAGGGCAGCACGCACGGAAGGGGAGGGGGGTTAGGTTGCCAATTAACCAGGGGGCTGATTAAAAGGTGGGGGGAGAGGCAGAGCGGGTCCTGCATCCCGGTTGGAGGCAGCGAACTGGGCCACATCGGCCAATGGAGGGGTGGGCTGGGGGTCTCCAGGGAGCGGGCCCACAGAGAGCAGGGCTGGGGGGTGGAAGGGGGAAGGCCAGGTGAGAGTTTACTGAGGGCAGATCCTGAAGGGGAGACGTGCATCTGTGTGTCTGAGAAAGAGACAGGGAGAGACCAGATGTGGGGCAAATACATTATAACGTTTGGGATGCCGGAGGCCCCAGCCCCAGCGTGGCTGGGAATACTGGGAATGGGCGGGGGGGGGTCATCTTCGGGGTGCCAAAAAAATGTGAGGCTGCAGGTAAGCCTGTGAGCTGTGGAGAGTCAAGGGGACAAACCCGAGCCTGGGGGTGGGGTCCAGCAGGAATAAAGGGGGTGAGCGACTGATGGCACCCCGACACCACATCCTTTCACTTTAGAAATTATTTAATTATTTTAACCATAACCAGGGACTCCACTGCGGCTGCTGGAAGAGATGCACTGAAAACATCCGCTAGGCTGCGGGGGGGGGGGGGGGGGGGAGGTCGGTCCATATTTGTGCCTAATTGCCCCCCCCCCCCCCGCATATCACTTACACACGCGCCGAGACCTTTTCCAGGGTCAGGACAAGCCCACGCGGCCCTTCGGCTGGGGGAGTCCCTCGGCAGCCCCTGGGCGCGGGTCCGGAGGGACGCCGGTGCCTTGCCCGACCCCTCCCCGCTCTCTCGCTCCCACCTGTTGCCGGAGGGAGGCAGAGGCAGAGGCGAGGCAAGGCAAGGCAAGGCAAGGGCAAGGGCAGCGGGCGGCCTGGGGGCTGCGGAGGGGCTCAGAAAGATAGAAGAGGCGGAACCTACCACGCAAAGGCACATGGAAGAAAGTCTCTGCTTCGTCTTCATGGGGGTGGGGGTGGAGAGGGGGCGCTGGGAGGGGCCGCTGCTGCCGGAGGAGGAGGAGGAGGGGGCTCGCGCCCCGGGAGGAAGGACGGACCGCGAAAGGAGGGCGGCGGAGGGCGGAGGAGGAGAAGCGGCTCCAGGCGGGGTGGCGGGGGGAGGGAGGGAGGCGATTCCAAAACCTGCTGCGGCAGGGGGGGACGGCCGGGGCGTGCGCGCGCGGCGGGCGGCGGGCGGCGGGGCTGCGGCGCGGGGGAGACCGTCGCAGGCGGCGGGGCGGCGGGGAGCGCCCAGGACGCTGCGCTGGACGGGGGCGGGGGGCGAGATGGGAGGAGGCGCCCTTGCGCCCCCCCGAGCGCTGCGGACCGAGGGCGCGCGGCCGGCCGGCTGCGCCGCTGCCCCGAAGGGAAGGCGAGCGTGCGGGGAAGGAGCGAGACGCCGCCGCTGCAGCACGCCGGGAGGGGCCGGCCGGCCAGTCGGCCGGCGGAGGAGCGGCGCTTGCTGGCCGGCGCTCGGCCGAAGGCGGAGCGGCGGAGCCGCAGGGCCCGAGCGAGCGAGCGAGCGAGCGAGCGCCGGCCGCTTTGCCCGTACGCCCCGGCGCTGGGGAGCGGCTGCAGCCGAAGCCGGGGGCGAGCAGCGGCCCTTCCTCCGGCGCAGGACGCCGAGCCGGGCACTCCGCCGCTGCGGCTCGGGCGCGCGGGACGGCCCGGGACCGGAGAGCGGCAGCGGCGCCTCCGCGCCCGTGTGTGGCCGAAGGGCGCGCGCGTGTCCCGGAGAGGGGCCGGGGCCGGGGCCGGGGCCGGGGCTCCGGAGTGGAGGGCAGGGGCAGGAGGGGGAGCCCCGGGGAACGCAGCGCCCGGCCCGCCTCCCTCGCGGCCGAGCGCGGGGCTCCCGGGAGGGCCCCGGGGGGCCCTGGAAGCGCGCCTGTTCCGCACACGCGTCCTCCGCAGAGCAGGACCAGCCCTGGCCGGAGAGGCCAGGCTGGCCGGCGGGCCGCAGCCGCGCCGCCGGGAGGGCTGCGGCAGGCCTAGGCGCGCGTGCTGGCGCTGGCGCTGGCGCAGTGGCACGCCGGCAGCGGACGCCCGGCGCCCGGGGCACAGCTGCCCCCCCGCGGCCCACGCCGGGTCTGCTTCCGAGCCCCTGGGAGCCGGAGCGCAGCCGGGAACGCCCCCCGGCCGATGGCGGGGAGGGGGCGAGGCGCCGCATCTGGGGCGGAGCGTGGCCTCCGAGGGGCCCGCGAGGAAGCCGGAAGTTCGCGGCGGCTGGGCTAAGGCAGCGCGTCTCGGCCTCAGCGGGGTCGGCCGGTGGAGGTGATCCGCGCCCTGGACGGGGGCTGCTCCTCCCGCGGCTCTTCTCGACCCCGCCAGGCTGACCCGTCCGTGGTCAGCCTGGTCGCCGGGCTGTGAGACTCCGTTTGCCCATCTGGAGCATGGGCACAACCAAGCTGGCCCACCTCTCCCCCGGAATGGCTGGGGATTATTGAGGAGCAGCCACGGACTGTATCGGAGAGGGCATACCGGCCTTCTCCAGACTGGAATGATGGGAATTGTAGTCCCACACCAGCCTTAACCCTACAATCTACTTCCCTTTTAGAGGATTCCTGCCCCGAGGGAGATGGAGGACCGGCGGGTGAGGGGGGAGCCATCCCTCCCCCCTCCCCCCACACCGCGCAGACCCAGGGGGCGGAGCCACCTTTCTCCCCCCTCCATCATCCGCAGTGATGCGTTTCCTACATTCATCCCAGCCTCCCTGTCTCTTAGTTGCTTGGCAACCAAGCCACTGGGGTTCTGGGGTTGTCATGGTGACAGGCTGCTGCTCCCGCAAGGAACTGGTTGGGTGTGTGTGTGTGAATGGGGCTGGGGGGTCGGCAAGTGTGCGATTAAACAAGCCCCAACAAGGGAAAAGCCAAGAGGGTCTCGCTGGGGCCAAAGGTCGGCGGTGGGGGGAGCGTTTTGGGGCAGAGGCGGTGGGCCAAGGGTGGCCTGGAAGATGCCCCACCTCCCTGCGTTGTTGAACTTTTTAAATCCAACCTGCTGTTTCCTTCAGTTTTGCGGCTGCAACCCCAAGTCCCCCCTCCCCGTTTTAGCTGCATCTCCACAGCAGCTTCTTCAGCAGCCTGGAAGGGACCCCCTCCAGATGTGCAGACCTGCAGCTGCACGGGTGCCACGGGTCAGCAGAGGACAAGGGAACGCGCATTCTTTCTCTCCACCAAATGCACACGCTCTCCCCGCGCGCACCAGAACAATCGGTGCCGAGCCGGTCAGTTTCACAGTTCCCCCTCGCCGTTACTGTAACCTCTGGGCAAAGATTGCTGCCCCGAAGACCCATTTTGCCTGCAACCTCGAGGCTGGTGCGGGTGGAACCTCTGTGCTTCCCAGGCTGCGCAGGAGGCAGCTTCAGCGGAGGGGTTCGGACGCTGGGCGGCTTGCTCCGAAGTGGGATATAACAAAAAGAATAAGCAACAGGTCGATCTAAGTGCTTTGAGAGATTTCTTTCCTAGCGATCTTCCTTTCTCCTCCCCTTGTGCAATTTGGGGTGGCGGATTTAGAAAGAGTTTCCTCAAGCCGCATCTTTTGACAGATCATATTAAATGCCGAAAGGAAACCAAAGAGCTGTGCGTATCGTATATTGGGGAAGGAATTGTAAAAAGCATTGTGCAAAAATCAGATACTTCAGCAGTGTTTCTCAACCTTGGCCGCTTGAAGACGTGTGGACTTCAACTCCCAGAATTCCCCAGCCAGCAAGGCTGGCTGGGGAATTCTGGGAGTTGAAGTCCACACGTCTTCAAGCAGCCAAGGTTGAGAAACACTGTGCTACAGTGTAAAAAGTATGGGTCCAAAACCCCCCGTACTACAAAGTGCAGAGCAGTATTCTGGTCCCCTCCCAATGTGTTGGACCACAGCTCCCATCATCCTCAGTCAGCATCTCTCATTAATTTCAAAAAGAGTTGGACCTCGGCACCCCTGAAGAGCCTCAGGTTGGAGGAGGGGGATAGCTGTGTATACGTTCGTATATTTCTCCTACCCTATTTATTCATGGACCCTGTTATTTGCATCCATTATTTTAATGTTTCAGTGTGTCACCTTTTTATGGGGCAGGGGAAAAACTTCATAAAGAAGTCAAAGTATGTTATTTTGGTTGTTGTCCATAAGGAAGTAATCCAGATGAGAAAATGCCACTTCAGAGCCATGTTCTCCACTTAGGGGAGTGTTCTAGAATGGACAGAATCTCAACAAGGGATTTGGGGGTTTGCTGAGACCCGCCTGGTGGCCTTTCTCAATAAGGCAACTGCCAGACCTGTGGGATCCCCATCTCATCATCCCCAGCTGGCGCAAGGCCAACCAAGGGAGCTGGGAAGGATGGAAGACCACAGGTCTGGAGGGGGATAGGCTGGGCAGCCTTGGAGCTAAGCCCTGGCATTGGGGATACTGAGATCTTGGCAATAGTTTTAGTTCTGGAAGATGTGACTGGCGGGAGATGCGATTCCACCCAGACATCGAGATAAGAAACCAATCACCCCTTAGAGCAGTGTTCCTCAACCTTCTCAACTTGAAGTAGGGTGGACTTCAACTCCCAGGATTCCCCAGCTGGGGAATTCTGGGAGTTGAAGTCCACCCTTCAAGTTGAGAAGGTTGAGGAACACTGTGCTAACCAAAATGGTTGGACAATAATACCCATGTTTTGACAGACAGACAGACCTGCTGGTGGTCCCACAAGCCACGTTTGACCCTTCACTTGCTGGGACCACGAATGGTAATTTCACCAGCATGTATGTGAAGAAGCCAGGGATGGTGACCTCTGCATGAATATTAACCATGTTTCCAGAACACTAAACATGAGCAATGGTCCTGCCACTATATTACACAAGTGAATTGTGTAAGTGCTGCACACACATCAGCCACCTAGGGAGGGAAAAACCGAAGGGCCAGGTTTGCATAAACTAGATCAGTTGATGTAGTCCTTGGTGCTCTCTGAGCTGGGTGGCTGGCTTGGCTTGCAGACATCTCATTACCCAACTAGGTAGTGAAGATTAACTCATTCACTCGCACTGATGGTGTTCCCTAGTTGGGTAATGAAGCGTCTGCAAGGCAACCACCCAGCTCAGAGAGCACCAAGGACTCCACAGTTCAACCCTGAGCTACAGAGCTTCTCTGCCAAGTTTGGTAGGCCAGACTGGGAGAGCTGCAGCTGTCTGATGGTGGGATTTTACTTTGAGAAGCAGATGCTCAGGGAAGATCTACCTCCTGACATGTTGGAAAGCGGATGGCCTGTTTCCAAGGACCCTCCCTGCCTAGCAGGTCAACCCCCAGATCCAGAGCAAGGCCCTAGAGAGGCCCCAGAACGTTGCTCCCAGCAGCACTGCAAAACAACATAGCCTTCAGGACGTGTGACCATTTGGTTCATGGTTGAACATGGTTCAAGGATTTCAAGAAACTCTGGGGACTTCGGGGGTGTTAAGGCTAGAGTGGGGAAATCAGAAGCAAAGGTCCGTCCCAGTAACAATTGCAGAGAGATTGGCTGCGTCTCTCCAGTGAGAAACTGCCATTACACCCCACAGGTGGGAGAAAGAGATGGAAGGCTTGAATCCTGGATCAGCTGTATCTGTAGCTTGAGTCTTACGATTAGCAGTAAGGGAGGGAGGGGTGCACTGGGGTACTTCATGATTGTGTCCTGGACCCATCGCTCTCCAATATTTTCAGAAATGATTTAGATGGGGGACAGAAGGGATGCTCAACCAATGTGCAGGTGACACACAGCTGGGGGGCAGGGGAGGGATTGCTAACACCTCAGAAGACAAGCTCAAGGTTCAAGAGGATCTGGATAGACTTGGACATTGGGCCCGATCCAACCAAACGTCGTTCAGTGGTGAGAAGTGCACGATTCTGCACTTAGGCAGGAAAAACCAGACGCGCAGGTACAAGACAGGTGGTACCTGGCTCAGCGGTAGTATTTGCGAGAGGATCTGGGTGCCTTGGTGGAGCACAGATTAAGCATGAGCCTGCAATGTGCTGCCGCTGCCCAAAGGCCCAAGGCGATCTTCAGCCGTGTCGACAGATACACAATGTCCAGATCCCGGGAAGAGATAGTCCCGCTCTACGCTGCTTTGCCCAGACTGGGCCTGCCATGACGGGTCCGGTTCTGGTCACCTCAACGCAAGAAGGACGCCGAGGAACTGGAGAGGGGCAGAGAAGAGCGACCGAGACGGGGATGGGCTTGGCGGCTGAGTCCTGCAAAGTCCGGATAAAGGACCCGGATGCTTTTGGCTAAAGAGGAGAAGGAACACGAGCGCCATCTTCCAATCCTTGAAGGGCTGCCCCAGGGAGGAGGGGGTGGATTTGTTCTCCAAAGGGCCCGAGGGCGGGGCAAGAACCGAGGAGTGGATGTTTTTCGGGGGGGGGGGTGTCCAAACTCGAAATGAGGAGGAATGTCCTGGCCCTGAGAGCCCTGAAGCAGCGGAAGAGCCCCCCTCCCTCCTGGAGTCGTGGGGCTCCATCACTGGAAGTTCTCAAGGAAAGACTGGACAGCCCCTTGTCCAGGAGGGTCTGAGGCTTCCTGCCCTGGGCATGGGCTGAAGACCACCAGGGTGTCTCCCCATCCTAGGATTCTACGATGTGCCGGCAGCGGCTCTGATGGTTTTAACAGAGAATTAGACAAAAGTAATAGAGAACAGAGCAATGAGAGACTGTGAGTCATGGAAGTGATGCACCTCCTCCCAGGAGCAGGGCCAGTCTACCTCTCAGTCCTGGATGCTGGGAGCTAAGCGGGAGGCTCTTGGGCGCTTGTCCAGCTTGAGGTCTTGCCAGGATAACCCCGGGCCTTTGGTCATATCCTGCCTTCTTGTTATTTTAGTGCCCACCAGTATGGCACAAGAAGGCTGAAGCACTTCAGAAGAAGAGGTGTCATAAGTTCATCACCCCAGGTGGACTTGGTGCCAGCTGGGCAGGTTCCAGAATGATGCAATCTGAAGAACTTCTGATGCACAAAACTCAGTGTGATGGGACCAGGAGGAGACCGACTGGCAGGCAGGCACCGTGCCGCCCATCCGCACGAGAGCAACACCTGTCTTCCTTGAGGGATGCAAACTCGACATGAAGTCGTCCAGATGTTTGCCGCTCCGTTTGGTTGACCCCCTCCTATGTGCTTCTGATTCACTACCAGAGCATTTGCAAGGAGCTCATTTCTAGCAGGCGGCCAGCCCAGAGGCTGAGCAGAGAGAGCGCGCCAGAAGGAAAGGGGTGGATTATTGTCAAAAGTGGTCCCTAAAGGACTGAGATTAGGTAATCTCCTTTTTTCCCACTCTTTGAAGGATAGCCGGGTGAGATGACGGAGAAGTCTGGGCAAGCTGGTGCCCATCGGCCCCAGGCAGTAGGAGAATATATTGCCAATGCTAGTGCAGGAAGACTCCCCCACAGATCATGTGCAGCTTTCAAGGACTGTGCGCAGATCCATATAGGCCTTACTGTCCTGATACAGGCAATGGGTTCCTCTAACAGTGTTTCTCAACCTTGGCCACTTTAAGATCAGGGAGTTGAAGTCCACGGTTGAGTCCGCGGCCAAGGTTGAGAAACACTACTTTAACAGTGGTGCAACTCCCTTCATCTTCCTTGACCTCTTGGCTGTTTTCCGTACCGTTATTCATGGCATCCTTCCAGCCTGACTTCAGGGTTTGGGAATGGGGTGGCTTTGTGGGCAGTGGCTCCCCACCCCTATTTAGCATCTACATGGGATTGTGGGGGGAGGTGAGTGGTAGCATGGACGATGGGGTTCCTTCCAACACCAGTTGTATATCACACCCTCAGCTAACCAAGCAGTGCCATCCATCCAAGTTGGTGCCAGGGCCTGGAAACTGTGGGGACCTGGATGGGAGGAACAGGACCAGCCTAGCAAGACTGAGGGGTTTGGGGCTCACGGATCACCATGTCCAGAGACCAGCTGTCTATACTTCTTAAGGGGATTGTACTTCTCCAGAGGGAACTGGTGTGCAGCTGGAAGACCAAGCGGCAGCCGTGGCCAGAAGGGCAGGGATTTAGCCTGAGCATCAATTATACCCTTTCCTGGGTTGACAGACTCTGCTCCATGGTCACTCATGCCTTAGTCACCTCCTCTACTACTGCATTGCACTCTACATGGGGCCACCCTTGAAGACCACTCAGAGACTTCAGCTGGTCTAAAATGCAGCTGTGTGAGCTGTTACGGTTCAACTTCATACACTCATTGGACACCTCTCCTTTAGGAGCTGCCCCAACTACTAGTTGGTTTCCAGGTGCAATTGGGGGCACTGATGATCATCTACAAATCCTTCACGGCTCAGAGCCTGGATATTTAACCCTAACCCTAACCCACTTTTTCCAGTTGTCTGCCTTATAAAATCAGGCAGGACAGGCCCTAACCCTGCTCTCCTTTAGAAAAGCTTAAAAACCTGGCTTGTCAAGTGGTCCACACAGCTGGGGTGGTTTGTATCCCCCCTGCTGGTCAGGTGGTCAGAAAGTTCATGTTTGGTATATTCCCCCAGCGCACAAGGATTTCTGCATTTAGATGCATGTTCTTAGGAAGTTTTTAATTTTGCCTGCAGCCTTTGGCATTATTATTAGTAGTAGTAGTATTATTCCTGCATTATTGACACAGAGCACAATTCACAGCCAGAACTGTCCATGCAACACACCACAAACTGATGCAGCTCGCTCCCAAAGTAGCCGCCGTCTGAAATAGTTTTAAATAGGATGTAACCGTTGATGGAGGGAGAGGAAAATCCATTCCTGGATTTCGGTTTTTGCCATGGTGACCAAGTGGAACCTGCAAAGCTGAAGGCAGTTTACCATAGTAACAATAGCTGGGTTGGAGAGGTTTCTCCAGATTTTGTACTTTCCTGAGACTCAGTAAATAACCAGTAACACTAACAGCTCCTTCACAGGAACAACGGCTACCTAGCTTTGCCCGGGCCAATTAGGGCTGTCGGCCACAGTGGGCAGACAGACGCAGACCGATCCTCCCTCAGACAGCTGCATGAGCCAAGTTTCAAAGAAGAAAAGAGACAATTGGATCCCTTTCAGATGTGCTGGGAGCTGGAATCCCAAACATCTGGAGAAGGCTGCAAACGCACGCTATGTGTCGGTGCCAGATGCGATGTGAACAATGTGACAAATTGTCCCCTCAGCAGGGTAGCCTGGGAGAGAAAGCCCCCAGTCCTCACAGGGGTCTGGTGCCAATCACGACGCATCCCTTGCCTTTGGATGACATCATACACATAAAGTCAAGGCCGTAATCACATCAGCCGCATCCTGCGCCCAACGAAGTCACACCCCGAGGGGCCTCCCTTGGCGCCCCTGCATGGTCACTCCCTCCAGGTCGTGCCCCTCATCCGGGCAACGGCGCTGCTCTCGAGGGGCACAAACCCTCCAGTGGCTTTGGCGCCACAGTGACAAAGGACAACCCTTTACGTTTCTACCCACTGTGCTCCCCACTCCTGCAACAGAGTCCTGGGAACCCAGATAATCAAATTCAACTCCTTCTGCGGCTTCCCTGGGAGGAAACATCTACAGCTTCTTAGCTTAGGAAGACAAGAGTCCTGTAAGTCTTTGCTGTGGCTCCCCCTCTCACCGCAACGGGGCTGGGGAGTATTGAGTGGGGGATTCATGCAATAGGCAAAGGAGGATCGGGGCACAATTTACCCGAGGAGCTCCCTGACACAAGGCGGGGGGGGCTCCACCCCTCTGATGATCTTCGAAGGGCCCCCAGAGAACACCAGGAGGGGACTTCACTCCTTCTGGAGAGGATGGCTGCAACTGAGGGGCGGGGGGGCCCTTGTGGGGTGCCTTGGAGCTCTGCCCTCTCCCCCCTGCTGTGAAATGAAAGTGCTGGGGAGGTCACCCACCAGTTTTTTTATGAGGTACCAATAGGGAGAGGTCAAAAAAGTCAAGATGGAATCAGCAATGGAATCAGCAATAGCAACATTGAACCCCCACCCCGTTTTTACGTGCCCTGTAGGTACCCCCAGCACAACAAAGATGCAGCCGCCATCTTGACTTTTTTAAGCCTCTTCAGAGGTCCCTGGGGGTCGGGTTGCCGTACGGATACACGGGTTGGTTGGCTCCCATTTCTATTTTTCTTAATGAACTGTACATTGATATTTCTGTATTTATTTTCCTTCTGTGGCCTCAGAAACTGCCGCCAGTCTTTGCGCGTACAGATGGCTGCGTAAATATCGAGAAATAAAGGCAAGACATAAATGAATTAGAATCGGGACACCTTCGCGTGGCAGGAAGGGCCAGGAGAGACCCGCTCCGGGAACGGCACCGTCTTGCCAGCCCCGGCCATGGGCTCTCGCGGTTCCAAATCCACGAGAACTTTAGGGGGGGATCCTATTGCATTCATTCTGCATGGGGGGGGTCCCCTCTGGGACCACTGTGGAAAGAGGAGGTTGGCTCAATGGGCCCTTGGCGTGATCTGGGGGGACCCTCCCTAGATTCTGGGTTTGGACCTCAGACGCCTGCTGTGTCTCAGCTGGACAGAAGCGGGGAGAGGCCTCGTGGGTGCCAGTCCCTCCTGGACTCCAGGGTGGAAAGTGAGAAGGGTTCCACTTTCAGCTTTACATGTGTGCACCCACACACACACACACACACACATCAGAGGTATTTGCACCAGGGCTGTACGCAAGGGCGGATCAATTCAATCAAGATGGCGGCCACAGCCATGCGATCAAAGCCTTCCCCCCTTTTTACGTGCCATCCTGACTCTTTTGACCCCTGCCTGTGGACGCATCCTATTTGCACGCTGACCACAGTGCCGATGAAAGAAAGTTGCAGAGAAGGACACCCAAGTGCTCCCCGAGCCGGCAGCCATGACACCAGCACCCCGACCCCCACTTGAGGCTGCTCCGTCACCCACAGAGGATTTTTGAAAGGGCCGTTTGGATCCCCCTCCGCTCTGAAAGGGCCACCGTCCAAGGGAGCCGGCTCTGGGCTGCACAGCCTTCCCAAGCAGGGCTTTTGCTGGGGTGGGGGGCCGGGAGGGAGGAGGGACGTGGTGGGGGGAGAGTCCCAGGGCTCCAGCAAAGGAGGCTGTGGGTCTGCCCAGCCTTCACTCCTCCCTGGCTAAAAGCCAGAAATGTCCCAATTTGTGCCTTTGGGGGGGGTGAGGGGAAGCAAAAGCAGCCTTCCCAGGAGGCAGCTGCAATCCAGATGTGTTGGGGACCATTGGTACAAAGTCAACCTCTTCTGCACTCAGTCTTTGAAATGGCTCCTTGCCCCCCACTCAACTGTTCCCCCCCCCCCGTGGAACTGTTTGCCAATTCTCTTGCTACCCCTGAGGACTAGAAACTTGGAAAGCGGGCTGAGGAAGTCAAGATTCCCCTCCGCTGCTGGAGGAGGCATGTGCCACATGTCCCCGAGCCTTCGCAGGCTCAGAGCAGCCGGACCAACGTAGCCACCCCACGGCTCAAAGAAATCCAGCTGAGAACCCGAGTCGGGGGCTGGCGTAGTGACCGGCGGGGCAATTGGCCCAGGCCACGGGGCTTCTCCAGCACCTGAGTGCCAGGCCGGAGCCCTGCGGGGCCTCTGCCCTCAATCTCGTGAGCCTCCTTTGCAGAATCGTGCCCAACGAGCGAGGGCGGGGCGCTGCCTTTTCTAGGTCTCGCCCCCATTCGAAGTGCCATCAGCGCAACGCCCGCATTTCCAGGGGGAGAGAGCGAGGCGCCCGTCCGCCAGAGAATCAAGCCTTCATGTGAGGAGAGCCACCCAGGGGCATGCCAGGCATGCTCAGAGGCACTCTCACCGGCTTTGACTTCACCTGTCCCTACGATGTTGATGATGACGATGACGATGATGTGAGACTTATTAAACTTGTATGCCACCCAACTCCCAACAGCTCAGAACGACCTGCCCAAGAAATGTCGATAAAATCAACACGGCGAAAGGTGGAAGGTAAAGCTGGAAGGCGGCACGCCACGCACGCGAGGGAGGCCGAAGCCGAGCCCCGGAAGGAGATCAGCCACCTCGGTTTGGGGTGAGGGGAGGGGGCGGGGGAAGGCTCTGGGAAGGGGGGCGCCGGGGCGAGGGAGGGACGGGGTGGGGTGGGGGGACGTAGCTGTGCGTTGCCTGAAATAATCCCCCCTACGCATCCGCAATCCCGTTATCCCTGGTTGCCATGGCATCCGAGAGGCAGCCGAGGCGGATGGGAAGCTGGGGGAGGCGGGGGGGGGTTCAAGGTTGGGGGGCTGGGAGAGGAAGCACAGAAGGGAAAGGACTTAAACGGGGAGGGAAGGAACGGTCAACCGTCGGGAGCGGGTCAGACCCGGGTCTCGGCTGTCCCTGCCTCCTCCCTCGGCCGGAGGTTTTATGCACTTCCTGACAAACGCACAGCCCTTCGGCCCACTGAACCACTTTCCGGAGAGAGCGTTCGATTTACAGCCGTGCCACACACCTCCCCCCCCCCCGTGGCCCATCTTGCTGCCTTACCCTTTCGGCTTTTGGCTGGCAGCCGCCCTACACTGGAGGCCTCCAGGGTGTTGGACTACAACTCCCATGGTTCTCCCCAGCCACCCCATCGCTTCTTTATGCTGAGATTTCATCCGGCGTGAGAGACCCCGGGGGCAATAGTACATTTAGGGTGCTGCAGGGGGCAGAACGAGAACCGGGCACGGCCCTCAGGGCTTTTTCCCAAGCAGGCCATTAGTTAACCTGGACGGGAGCCTCTCCCAGTTCTGCAGGCCAATGTTCCTCTGGGAGGCAGGCAGAAACCCAGCTTGGTTCTTTTTCTGCGGAGGCAGTTGCCTAAAAGGGCATCAGATGGGCAAAAGGCTGGTCTGGAATCCCCAGTTTAGCGTCCGTGGGAACTGTGGCCAGAAAGATCCTTTGGCGCCCATCACAATTCTTTGCCCTTCACAGCTTTTACGTGTTACTTTAATTAATTTGGGAGCTTGCAAAGTGAAGCACTTGGCCAGGAAGGCCTGCTGGGTATATCGGGCGAGAGAGGGAGGGAACTGGGGGTTATGCATGTGGGTAAATGGGGCGTAGGAAGGAAGGAAGGAAGGAAAGAGAGAAGGAAGGAAGGAAGGAAGGAAGGAAGGAAGGAAGGAAGGAGGGAGGGAGGGAGGGAGGGAGGGAGGGAGGAAGATATTTGAAGAAAGACATTTAATGAAAAATTTTCATTTATTGCAGGACGGTTGAAGTCAAAGTTTACGGGGGATTGAGATCTCACTTCAAGTTCTAGCAAAGTTATTTGTCACCTCCTCCATCAGCTTGAATTTCTGTGAAACAGCTGCTCCCTAACTGGCTGGGCCCCTCCCAGCCTCCTGCGACAGCCCTTTGAGGCAGCACCCACAACCCTTTTGCCAATTCCCAAATCCCCACCAGTCCAAGAAAGCATTCGGGGCCACAAAGGAACACAGGAATATTTAGGACGCCTTATGTCACATAAGTAACCCATAACGACCCCCGTTGCTTGACCACAGCTCAAGATTCTGGTCCCTATTAAAATGCTACCATTACTGAGGCCTCCCAGCGTGTTCCCGTGCTCAGCAAAGACCTGGGAAATCTCCTCCCTTCCCTGCAGACGTCTGCCTTTCAGCTGGGCTTGGAGAAGATTTCCACAGACTGGATGCTGGTGAGCAGGAGGGAAGCTGTGCTCTGACATCTGGATGGGGTGTTCCCTTTCATTGCCTGCTACCCCTCGCTGCCTCCTAACTCAGATTTCTTCAGGAACTGCACACCCGTGTGTGTGTGTGTCTTTACACCTCTCCAGAGTGGTGTCTCTCAACCTCAGCAACTTTAAGATGGGTGGACTTCAACTCCCAGAATTCCCCAGCCAGCATGGCTGGCTGGGGAATTCTGGGAGTTGAAGTCCACCCATCTTAAAGTTGCTGAGGTTGAGAAACACTGCCCCAAAGCAAATAATGGATGCTTCTAGACCAGACCAGAGAGGAAAGGGTCAACTCTACCACATTACCGCTGCCTTACTGAGACAGGATCCAAGCTGGGGTGGGGTCTTCCAGCTCTTTGCCCCTAACAGCCAGGCGGATGCTCAACAAGCCTTTTAGAGGAGCCTCAACGGCCCAAACCGTCACTCTTATGGACGCCCACCAATGGTGTCAGGCATTTCCCTCGTCCAAGCCAGCCGCTCTTCCCCAAAGCAGCCGCCCCACCCTTTGGGGTGGTGGATCTCAGAAGCAGCCGTTTCCCGGCCCACCCAGACGTCCAGGGCATTTGCAAACTGAAAATGGCTTCCCAGGGTGGGGGTGCAAAGCAAAGCATTTGTTCCTGGAAAGTGTGCAAAAGTTGTGTTTCTTTTTGTTTTAGCAACTTATGGAAGTTGCTCTTTGGACTAGATTTCTAAAACACTTTGAATATGCTTTTTTGGCAGATTCAAGGTATGAATAAAGGGGCGTGGGTGATGGCCACGGGCAATTTGTGTGTATGAATGATTGTGTCCTGTAGGCATAACCTGCCTCCCAGGGCTGTTGACAGGATAAAACAGGCTGTGTGTGGCTTTGTACATGCAACACGTGTTCCCTGGCTAGCAAGCTAATCCATTTTTCACATGCTGCACTGAACTGTAAGCAAGTGGCCTGGCTTCACACAACCTCCCCAACCTACCTGAGGTTAAATCTGCTCGGTTAACTTAGTTAAGAGTATTGCATGAATACACCCTTCACAAGTGCAGGGGCCGAGGCACAAAAGCTAAGCTGTGGGAGCTCACGGCCTACTCCAGTTTGGTGCAGTGATTAAAAGCACCAGGCTAAAAACCGGAAGGCCGTGAGTTCGAGCCTTGCCTTAGGCACCAAAAGCAGCTGGAAGACTTTGGGCCAGTCCCTCCTTCTCAGCCCTGGGAAGGAGGAAGCCGGGGCAAACCTCTTCTGAAAACGTGGCCAAGAAAACTGCAGGGACTTGTCCAAACAGTCACCAGCAGTCAGGACACATGCACCAAAAACACAAAAAATAAAGTAAAAACTCAGCCCCAAAACAACCGATAGGTAGGAAAAATGATGGTAGAAGGTAGTTCAAGATATCTTCAAGACAGCTTACCATGGAAATATTAAAATACAATAAGAACAAGTGAATACTGAGACTTGATTGTAAAATGCCGTCCATTGACAGAATGTGTGTGTGTGTGTGTGTGTGTGTGTGTGTGTGTGCATCCTTCCTCAACCCAGTGGCTTCACCCTCAGTTGGACCAGCCCCCCAAAGTCCCACCAAGTGCGCCTCCATCAAGCTAGCTGGGAAGAAAAGGGGGTTGTGTCCAAAGGCACCAAGCGGGGGAACACTTTTATAAAATCATTGGGTGCTTTGTCCCCTACAAATCAGGAGGCGGTTTGCACCGTTGACCCAGCTCCAGGCCAGGGCCGCCGCGCAACCTTTTCACCCTGGCCTAGAAGAAGACCTTTTCTCTCCCTCTTTCTGATGTTCTTCCTTCTCCACCACCCAGTTATGGCAGCATTAATTTTACCTGCTGTCTACTGACTCCAAGCTGCTTCTCAATCTAGAAACTCCCCCCGCCCCCGCCTGTCAGTGTTGGCCCCAACCGGTTCTCCGGCTGCCCACCTTCCGGGTGGGGGTGGTCAAAGGTCCCTCCTGGTGAAGTCACTGCCTCTCCAAAGCCCCTTCCCGGTTCACACAGCATCCCCCCCGCCCTTTAGTTCTGCTCTTTCCTTCTTGCACACACACACACCCATACACATGGACCAGTGACTCATTCCTGGGACAGATTATCAATGGCAGGAACCACGCGGTGTGTAACACGCACATACACACACACACACACAGGAGTGTCACCCACAAATGTCCCTCCTCCCGTCTTTCTGCTGCTGCTAAAGAACACCGTGCTCTTACAAGATGTCCATGAATATGGAAAAAAAGTGTGGAGAGAAAAAGCAGCTGGTGGGAATATGGATCCTATTCCCTGTCTTTTTAAATTCTAGGCAAGGTGGGGGCATTCCTTGGGTGGCTTTGAGGAACGCTGTTCTGCTTGGTCCCCACTCCCAAAATACCTACACGGAAAGGGACCTGACAGGGAGCAGAGGGTGCGAGTTGCAGACCTCGCGTGTCATTGAGCAAGAGTGGACACTGAAGCCGATGGTGGCCACATCTAGACCTCTAGATACGCTGCTTCCTCACTGGGGTTTCTGTGGGATAATTTCATGCTAGATCATGAACCTCTAAATTAGCTAAAAGAGGTGTGGGGGGTGTCTTCCCATGCCCTCCAATCTCTTGGGTCTCCTACAGCCAGGAGGAATTGAGGGGTCCGTCAATGAAGCATTACGTACACGCACTGGATGGGACCAGCATTTCTGTCTGGGGGTTTTTGCTTTTTCATGCAGTTAACAAGCATGCCTTGTTCTCATTGCCTGACACGGAACACTGGCGGGGCATTAGCCTGCTGTTCCCAGGTGAGTTGCCGCTGGGTGAAGAAGGATTGGGGCGCAACCCTGGAGGTTCTTCAGGAGAACGTGAGTCATTCTTCCATCAAGAAGTCACCATTCAGGGTCTCACCCCCTTACAGCTGCTGGCTTTTGACCTTTCCGCTCTGGAGCCCAAAACAAAAATGCCTGTGTGGTTTTTAAAACCAGGCCCTGCTCCAAACTTGTCGAGTGGTGCAGCGGGCTTTCCCCAAAGGCATCTTCTACTGCGCTCAATATCTGTCTGTCTGTCTGTCCATCTACCATTTACAAGTACTGCTTTGAACTCTCGGTCATCCATGGGATTCTTCCTAAGAAGCTCAAGTGCTAAACTCTACAGGAAACTTGGCAAATGGGTTCCCCAGTTTTGTGAGATTAATTCCAAGACTTTTCACAACGCAGAGCTGGACCTGTTGACACGCGTATCTGCCCACATGTGCAGAAAGAGATGAGGAAGAGCTGAAGGTTGGAGGCCAGCCTCAAAGCGTTGAGGGGAAGCTCTTTCTCCAGAAGAAGGGCACTGTTTGGTGTGCCGAGGGACGCACCCACAGTCCCTTTTCGGAGCAAGAGGAGCAAGGCTCAGGGTTAGCTGAAGGTGGCTTCTTCCCCTTTCCAAACAGTCTAGCTGACTCTCTGATATCAAAATCTTTTTGCACCTGTCAAACTGAGCATTTATCTTTGTCTAGATGCTTTCAAGTTGCAATTTTCACAGGCCAGAAGGCATAATAAAATGCCACCTCGATTGCTAAAAAAAAAAAAAAATTAAACCCTGACGCCTCCAGAATGCCCAGATCAACTGGGAGAGGGAAAAGATCCAAACTGCGCTGTTAACATCTTTCAACCCAAATGAAAAGGGGGTCTACCAGCATCTGGTGCCTGCACATCTGCTCTTCTCAGCTAGTATAACAGCCTAGAAACGCCTTCATTAATTAACCCAATCAGCTAAAGGCCTAACAGCTGCATTCGTATAACATGTTAAGCTCGGTTAGTTTTAATCTTGGCTTAATCTTGGCTTTTCTGGTGGCTTAGCATGTTCTGGATTAATTCGGTGGCCAAGCTGAGCCTATGGGGAGAATCCAGCCCCTGTGATCAGTCAAGGAGTGAACAGACTCACCACCACCCCTTTTGTCAAGCCAGCTCTTTCATCCCCTCCTTTGCTGGATCCTGTTCTTAACATGGTCAAGTTGGAAGAAAGGTTTTCCCCAGGTTCAGCCCTGACTTTATGGACACAGAAGGATGGCGGGTGCCAAGAAGGGACAGAATTGTTGCCAGCTCCTTGACCTGGCTGTAAGAAAGGAAGGGAAGAAGCTGGGAAGGATATATCAATCTGAAAACACCCTTGGGGGATCTCTTCCCCACAGTCCTTGACCAGCATAAAATCTGAGGGCTGGCAGGAGAAGATCCTGTATCAGCCAAGACAGATTGGTGTCGGGAAGGAAGTAACCGATCCATCACTCCTCAGCGCATCCATTATTAATAGGAGATGGGCAGTTGAGAGACGGGGGCAGCTCTGGGCCATCACAGGAAACTCCCACCCTCATCTCTACTTTGCCCTTACAAATGGCTTCCTTGCATGTCCCCAGGTATTATTCCCAGATCCTCTTGTGCCCAAACTCCGCTCTTGACCAGTGTTTCCAAGGTCCCCATGCCATCTAGCTCCACCCAAAAACTGTGGGCCATTTTCAGGGAGTTCTTAGACCGTCCCCTCATTTCTGTCCAGCTGTGGCTTTCAGAGCCAACTTCCACTCTTCATTCCTCCTAAAAGCAACTCCTTCAGTCGAGCTCGCTGAGGGCCTTGGTGGTCCTATAACCCGAGATTACCACCCTTCCCAGCACCTACACATTCAGCCTGGGCAAAATGATGGAGAAGACCCATCTTCTTGCCGGCCCTCAGATTTGCACCCTGGCCCCCACCTCTCCCAGAGAAAACATGCCAAAGGGAAGAACCCCCCCTCTCGGTGTTCTCAGCCTTGCCATTTGCAGTCAGACCTTTCCAACCCCCTCCCAGATCACCCCCCCAGAGCTTCCCATGGGTGGGAAATGAACAGCACTGCAGCTCCTACGATGAAGAACCGTCAGACACCGTAACCATAAGACTGTACTTCACCCACACAGAGAGAAATCAGCATTCATGCACAGTCTGAGTGTGATATTTAGCACACGCACTGCCAGTGTGTGTTGGGCAGAACGAATTGGCTCCTTCTTGTGCTATTTCTGGAACTCTTTCTCTCTCCTCCCCCCCCACCCCATGATGTGCTCCCAAAATTCCTCTTCTGCTCCCAGGAATGCCAGAGAAGTGCTACCGCTTGAGCATCTTCTATCTCTTGCCACACCTGTTACGGGGCGCCCCCACCAGCCCCTCCCTGCCCCCGTTCCCTTCCCTCACCCCCGTGCCTTCTTTTGTAATCAGGCATTCACCCCACCCTGATTAATCAGGACTGAATCATTGCACTGGCAGGCTGCAGAACTGCTCTGTGCTTCCATGGGAGGACAGCCATCCAGGCCTTTGGGGCTGGAGAAGACGATAGCGGGCACAGCTTCCAGGGTCCCCCCTCCTCAATTCCCAGGTGCTGCATTCTTAAGCTAGTTTCAGTCCCCGGAAGCCACGTGAGTTGATTAACCGATAATCATCCAGATACACAGCAGAAGGGAGCACAAAACCCATTGCAGCTCTGGACATCTGTTTGATCTGTCTCACACCTCGTTCAGGCCTTCTAAGATTCTCCTTCCTCTGCCCTGCCACCACCAGCTCTTCCCAGGGCCCTTCTTGGCACATCCAGGCCTTCCACATCCTTCTTTCTTCCACTCACCCCCCCCCCATTTACACACCTGTAATCTCCATTATCACACACCTGTAGGAAAGCTACTTCCTAAAGCATCAAGGAAAGAGGCACCTCCCAATCAAGGTCCAGTCCAGCCCCCTACGAAGCACCAGGCCCCAAGTGAGGCCTGGACATTCTTCATCTCGCCCCCCAGCGCCATGCAAATCAGGAAAGGTGAAACGGTGAGATGGGGGGAAGGCCGAGGGCTAAGGGGGCGCAGGGAAGAGGGAAGGCAGCTGGAGGCCTCTTGGGGATCTGCTGGGGCTCCAAGGCACTCGACTCATACAACCCTCCCCCTCCCTGTTGGACACCCGGCAAGTGTCCACAAGACAAGCGGAATCTAGAAAGCCCAACAACACGTACAGGTGTGGCTGTGTGCTCACGACACACGGTTTCAGCAATCGAAAATCCCCCTACACACGAGCATGGCCAACACCCAAAGTCCTCCCTGCTCAGTCAATGCTGTGCAACAAGGGAAGGGAAGGGAAGGGAAGGGAAGGGAAGGGAAGGGGAAGGAGGGGAAGGGGGGTCTTTGAGCACCCTAAAATCTGTACTGCAGGGAAGAAAAACATTCTCTGCAACACCCATTTGTATGAACGGTAATGAGCCGGCACTAAGAGGGCAACCTTGTGGAGCACCTCCCTGCACTGGTTCGAGCCTCAGGAGCACAAGGATGATCTGGGGGCGAGGCGGAGGGGGGTTCCAACCCTTCCCCAGCAATCTGAACAGGGCTGCTCCACAGACCTCCGGCCCCGCACCCAATTTCGGTCCCCCGTTCCCCCACCTCCAGCACCGTCACGGCACCCAGTCCCAGCGGCAAGCGCCGGGACCATGGACAGCGCCGGGTTCAGCACCAAGGCCAGCTCCCGGATTCCCACGCTCGCGCCCCGCCGCCCGGAGGGGCCATGCCAGCCGCTGCACCCCCCTCCCCACCTAAGCCCCACCACCCCGTCTCACCCCAAAGTGTCTTATCCCACGCAGCCCTCAGCTCCATGGAAACTGCCGAGCGAGCTCACTTCCCACCCCTTTATCTCTTTCCACCGCCGCCCCCAGCCTCGGCCAACCACTAAGGCCCCCTCCCAGCCTCCGAGGCTGTGGCAAGGCAGCCGCCCCGGCCGCTCGCTCCAGCCCCTGCCCTGCAGCACTGCCCCTGCCCTGCCCCGTCCTCTGCCCCGCAAGGCACACCCCAGGCAGGCCCCCAGCCGGCCAGCCGGCCGGCCGTGGGAGTCTTACCTTGGTGGTGACTATGCACAAGCAATCCATTTGTCTCTGGACCCAAGCGGCAGGAGCTAGCTGGAGGAGATCTGTAGCACATCAGACACGCTGGGGCTCAGGGTTACCGCTTGCCCCCGTGACAATGGTCCTTGGCTCGCTCGCCTTGGCAGCTGAGGGCACCCGGGGGGGCTCCTAAGGGCTCCAACGCTGGCGTGTGCGCGTGTACGTGTGCCCGGGGGGGCTGGGTGTGTAAATGTGCAAGAAGCGAAAGGCAGCGTGTGTGTGAAAGGGAAGAGCAGAGATCCAAGAGGAAGAGGAAGGGGGGGGAGCGAGCTGGCTTGCGGTGAGTGGGTTGGGGGGGAAGTGACAGAATGTGAGAAAGGAAGGGGAGGGCGCGCGGGCGGGGGGGAGGAGAAGGAGGCGGCTGCTCCCCAAATCAGCCCTGCTTCAGCCCCCTCCCCTCAGGATGGGCAGCTGGAGGAAGGTGCAGAGGTAGGCAGAAATGCGGGAGAGAACTGGGGAGAAAAGGTACGGTGGGGGAGCCTGGGAGACGGGCATGGGGCGAGGCAGAGCCCCTCGGCTCCCACTCTCGTCCGAGGAAGGGCAGAGGGTAGGGGGAAAGGCAAGGACCCGAGGCAGGCAGGGGATCCACCAAGCAAGGGGGCAGAGAGGGGGATTAACCTCTGGAGTGCCTGAAGGGAGGTGGGTGGCGAGAGGTGGCCGCGGCGTCACCACAAGTTAACTCTGCAGGCGCTGGAAGGGGTGGGTGAATCTGAAGGTGGCAAGATGGGGGTGGGGGAGGGTACATTCAGCTGGGCATCAAGGAAGA
Organism: Liasis olivaceus; assembly: GCA_030867105.1. Classification (NCBI taxonomy): domain Eukaryota; kingdom Metazoa; phylum Chordata; class Lepidosauria; order Squamata; family Pythonidae; genus Liasis; species Liasis olivaceus. The sequence continues at coordinate 114,892,301 of CM061351.1, read as the reverse complement.
CCAGGCCAGGCTGGCTGGGGATTAAGGGGGCTGAAGTCCAAGATACGGGGAGGGCCCTCACGAGTTGGACTTCTCAGTTGCCCAGCTGAGGCCTCCTCCACACGGGAATCTGAGTGAAACCCAGAAAACCCAAATCCAGCAGCTTAAGACCTGCCACGAATCCAGTTTGGACACGGCCAAGGGCTCGCCATGCAAAAAGGATGGGAAAACACCCACAGGAGAAAGACAAGCTCTGGGCAAGAGACCTTTGGCTGGTGCCAAAGAGCTATCAGCCAAGCCCAGTGGATTTCTTTCAGGAAGCAGATGGATGATTTGAGGATCCCCCAGAAAAGTTCTCCTCGAGCGCTGGCAAAGACCCTTGGGTCCAGACCTCATCCCCGTATTTCTCTGCCACATGCAGGAGTGAGCACACACTTACTCGAAGCATTCCCATTAGCTGTACGGCTGGTTTGATTTAGTGGCGGTGTGCCACTGGGTTCATTCAGTAAGCCACGACTTCATGCAATGTGTGCAGCCAGCCACAGCAGAAATCACCTCATGAATACCTCCCCCCAAAAAGCAAAAACAAAAAATTGGGGTGGGGGATTTCCTTGAAGGACAGCAAAGAGGAAATTGCAGAGATCCCCAGTTTGCACATTGTAGAAGGTCTCTCCAAGAACCCACCGACCCCTTCCTCACCCCCTCCCATTCCCCTGCTGAGCTGCACGGGGAGCCGAGGAGGGGGCTGGAAAAAGAAGGGAGCAGGCAGAAAACCTGCGTGCGTGAAAAGGAGGTGGAAATATATGGTAAAGACGGAAGATGAGGTAGGAGGAGAGCATGAAAAAACTTTAGCTTCTCTACCTGGACTGCAGGAGTGAGCAGAGTGAGGTAAGGAGATCTGCTGGAAAGGCCAGGAATAAAAAGACCCAGTGAGAGGTGGTCTCCACAGGCACGCAGAAGGAAAAGCGTGTGAATGAGACCCCGCCTCCAGGCGGACACCCTCCAGATTGTCAGACTACAACTCCCATCATTTGCAGAGGGTTGCACAGGCTGGAGATGAAGAAGAGGCCTGAGCAGGGGGACCTTATGGCCAGATTCTGCCCCAGTTAGGTGGAAAGGGAGAGCAGGATCCGTTGGTGCACTGAAAGCTGTGCCAAGGGCTCACCGAGTTTTCCATTCATCTTCCAAGCCAAACAGAGGAAAAACTATGCATATATATCCAGAGCGGCTGGATAGCGTAGTGGTTAGAACACCGCCTTTGATGCAGGAGACCGGGGTTCAAATCCCGGCTGGCACCTACCTTACCAGTAGGGGTCCTTGGGCAAAGACCCCCTAACGCTTCACCTGCCTACCTCAAATATGAGAGTGACACGAACTAAGAGAGTCATGCCGGCTCGGACGTCGCCCGGATTAACAAGGTCCGCGCCAGATGTTGGGGAAGCGGGACAATCTGATGTTAAGTGGGCTACTGGAACAAACCATACATGGACGAGACAAGAAAACTTGGAATTGATGGAATGCTACTACAACAGCAGACCTAATGAGAGGGGATATATGAAACGTATGAGGGAACTATGGATAGACAGAAGGCCTACATCCACGCTGACTGAGAAACAACTAGTTACCCAGCGCTTCAACGTAGTGAAGAGGAAGCTGCTCTCACAACTTGAGATAGACCAACTCCACATTACAACCCGGACTCAAGCAGACCTGGAAGAACAAGCAGTTGTGCAACCACCTGAAGCTGGGATGTCACTGCCACCCCTTCCATTACAGAGCACAGCAGCTGATATGAGGCAGAAGATCATGGATAAACTAGCTACAGTCAACCCTCGAGTCCGATTACCAAGGCTCAGTGGAGAAGTACCATCAGATAGTATGCTAGAAGACGCCAGCAGAGCCCTCCAGACAATCCCTACTACCACCATAACTGAAACCAATGAATTGGTATATGCTACAGCCGCTGTAATCCTGGAACTGCTTGGCTACACGATCAAGAAGAACAGCACTACATACCCACCCTGGAAAATGAGATTGGAGGCTAAGATCAAGGCAACTCGGAGAGAAGTCAGTCGGCTGGTGGAACTACAGAAGCGTGTGGAGATTAAGGATAAGACTCGGCTACCGGAAAAATACATGGGCCTGACTCCATCTGAAGCCCTAGAGACTGCTAAACAAAGGCTCACAGCACTGGCTACCAGGCTAAGGAGATACACTAGAGAAGCAGAGGCCAAGAAGATAAATGCCCTGTTCTCCAAAGAACCATCCAAAGTGTACCCCAACTGCAGTGCAACCACAGAGCAGCAGCTGAGCCACCAGCAGCAGAAACTGAACAGTACCGGAAGAACATATGGGAGAAAGAGAAGACGCATAACACCAGTGCAAAGTGGCTGCAGGACCTGAAAGCAGACCACGGCAATCTCCCAGAACAGGAACCAGTCACCATCACAGTAGCAGACATCCAACAGCGGGTCAAGAACGTGAAAAGCTGGACAGCACCTGGCCCGGACATGATCCACACCTACTGGCTAAAGAAACTAACAGCAGTGCATGAACGCCTAGCAGCACAGATGAACCAACTGCTAGCAGCAGGCTCCCACCCAGACTGGCTAACACAAGGAAGGACGGTGCTGATCATGAAAGACCCCCACAAAGGAACAGCACCATCCAACTACCGGCCGATAACCTGCCTCCCCACAACATGGAAAGTTCTGTCAGGCATCATAGCTGCCAAGCTACAGGACCATATGGGCCAGTACATGAGCACAGCTCAGAAGGGCATTGGGAACAACACCAGAGGCTCAAAACACCAGCTACTCATAGATAGGGCAGTCGCCCAAGACTCAAGGTCTAGGCAGACCAATCTGAGCACAGCCTGGATTGACTACAGGAAAGCCTATGACTCAATGCCGCACACATGGATCTGTGAATGCCTGGCGCTATACAAAGTCAACAGGACACTAAGGACCTTCCTCAAGCACTCAATGGGACTGTGGAAGACAACACTGGAAGTGAACTCAAGACAGCTCGCACAAGTGGCCATCAAGTGCGGCATATACCAAGGTGATGCACTGTCCCCACTGCTGTTCTGCATAGGCTTAAACCCCCTCAGCCAGATAATCACAAGGTCTGGATATGGGTACAAGTTCAAGAGTGGAATCACCATCAGCCACCTCCTCTACATGGATGACATCAAGCTGTATGCTAAGAGTGAATGAGACATCGACTCACTGATCCACCTGATGCGGATCTACAGCGAGGACATTGGGATGTCATTCGGACTGGAGAAGTGTGGCAGGATGATAGTAAAGAGAGGGAAGGTAGTTAAGACCGATGGAGTGGAACTACCAGTGGGCCACATAGCAGACATAGAGACCAGCTATAAATACCTTGGTGTCCCACAGTCACACGGGAACCATGAGAGGAGGCAAGGAAGACAGCAACATCCAAGTACCAAAGGATAAGACAGGTCCTGAAGAGCCAGCTCAATGGGAAGAACAAGATCCATGCCATCAACATGGGAGCCCTGCCAGTCATCAGATACCCTGCAGGTATAGCGAGGAAGACATGGAGGCTGCCGAAGACCCGGAAGCTCCTCACAATGCACTGAGGTTTCCACCCCAAGTCCAACATCCAGAGACTGTACACCAGGCGCAAAGAGGGCGGGCAGGGCCTGATGAGTGTCAAAGCCACTGTCCTGGACGAAACCCGAAGTATCCAGGAGTACATCAGTAAGATGGCACCCAAAGATGAGCTGCTGAGAGAATGCCTGAGGCAGCAGCAGACAAGGCAGGAGGTTCAAGCAGAGGAAGTGCCATGGCAAGACAAGTCCCTGCACGGGATGTACCATCGACAGATAGCTGAGGTGGCTGACACTGGGAAATCCTATCAGTGGCCGGAAAGGGCCGGACTAAAAGACAGCACTGAGGCACTGATCATAGCGGCACAAGAACAGGCACTAAGCACCAGATCCATAGAAGCAGGGGTCTACCACACTAGACAGGACCCAAGGTGCAGGTTGTGCAAAGAGGTCTCAGAGACAGTCCAACACACAGCGGCAGAGTGTAAGATGCAGGCAGGAACAGCATACACTGAACGGCACAACCAAGTAGCTGGCGTTGTGTACGGGAACATCTGCACAGCGTATGGGCTAGACCCCCCCAAGTCCCGATGGGAGATTCCACAGAAGGTCGTGGAGAATAACAGGGCTAAGATCCTGCGGGACTTCCAGGTCCAGACGGACAGGCAGGTCCTGGCCAATCAACCAGACATCGTGGTAGTAGACAAAGACCAGAAGACGGCGGTAGTGATAGAGGTAGCAGTGCCAAGTGACAGCAGCATCAGGAAGAAGGAGCATGAGAAGCTGGAGAAGTACCAGGGCCTGAAGGAGGAAATCGAGAGGATGTGGAAAGTCAAGGCCAAAGTGGTCCCAGTGGTGGCAGGAGCACTCGGGGCCGTGACTCCTAAGCTGGGAGAGGGGCTCCAACAGATCCCAGGAACAACATCCGAGCTCGCTGTCCAGAAGGGTGCAGTGCCAGGAACAGCTCAGATCCTGCGCAGAACCCTCAAACTCCCAGGCCTCTGGTAGAGGACCCCAGATTGAGGAAGACATGTACCACCCATAGGGGTGAGAGGGGAATTTTTTATAAACAGGCAGCAAACCCCACGCTCCCTCGCACGGATGATGTGGCCTAGCTGGGCAATGAAACACCTGCAAAGAAACAGCCAAGCTCAGAGAGCCCCAAGGACGCCACAGCACAAAGTTTTGTCCCCTCAACTCTTCTGCCATCTTACTCCAGAGAGGATGGTGGCTTTGGACACCACGCAGAGTACAAGGTCTGCAACCTCCCCCATTGTAATCCAAGGTAGACTGCTTCTGAAGCAGTAGGCTCACCCTGAAACACTCTGAAGGGGTCCCAGGGCCTTGACCAAAACGGTGGCATTCTTCTGCTCCAAGGTGGAGAAACCTCCTCGTAGAAAGAAACCTCACGAGATCATTAGCTCTCAGTGGCTCCTCTGTCTTCCTGACCATTCCGTTCTTCCAGAAGGGCTGGACTACAAAGCCCATTTTCCCAGCCAGCACAACCAATGGCCATAGGAGTGCTCCAAGGGGCAGCAGATACCTAAATGGCGGGCACTATCAGTTTTCAAGTTCCCCAAACCTGGGTTTTATTTTATTTTATTTCTGTCAGTCTGATCTTTTCTTCTGGGGGGAGGCTCCCAGCTGCTTTAGGGGATGCCACCCTTGAGTTTCCAGAAGCCACTGCTCGGTTGCCAGGCCCTCCTGGCCTTGGGCCCAAACGCCACCCTCTGACCGGACTGCCAGCTATGGGCATCCACAGGGCACGGCCAAAATGTCAAGATGGCTACAGTGGCGTGGTTGAAACTCTGCCTGTTTTTCACCTGCAGTGCATCGGCCACTGTCTTGACCTTTTTGACCGTGCCCTGCTGACCACTCTGCTGCCTGTGAGCGCTCATTCCACCGTTCCTGGCCTGCTCCTTACTGCCCGCCAGCCAGATCTGCACATGGAACTGTTACGATCACAACGGGCACCACAGTACTGTTGGCTTCTTCCACATTTTGGCGAGTCCTGCTTGCAAATTTCACTACTTCGTTTTCAATGTTACTATCTAAAAAGATTATACAGTAATCTTCTGTCTGCTAGCATATTATTATTATTGTTGCTGTCGGTCGCACAGTCATCCAGATGTTTAGACTGGATTTGGCATTTTTGTCCACCTGTGGACTCCTTCCCAAGGACCTGGGACAGGCAGATGTTGTTGTTTGATGGGGTTCAAGGTACCGTCGCAGGATGGGAGCTGTTCCAAGCAAATCTGCCTTTTGCAATGGACTGACGGTGATTTGGTCAATGCTGAGGGTCTTCAAGGGGTGCTCCAGATGTTTTGGGATTACACCCAAGATGTCTGTAACTATTGGTACAATCTTTGCTTTCTTTTGCCACAGTCGTCCTACTTCTATTTGCAGGTCTTGCCCTATTTTGTGATCTTCTCCAGCTCTGTATTCAACAATACCTTTAACACCATCAAACCACAGCATCTTTATTCGTATTAGGATCAGCATTGCTACAACTACGACTACAGAGTTTTCGAGCATCTGCATTGCTTTGCATCAGAAGTGTCATCATCTCCATCCAGGGGGAGGGAGTGATGGGAGCCGTAGTCGGAAGCCACTCCGTGGCAGCAGGTCGGGAAGGTGGCCTGACACGACCTGGATCAGAAATCCCTGCCTGTGGCATAGAAGCAAAGCCAGATTCCAGACTGGAACAATTAAAGGGGCAGATGTCCCAAATCCCAATGGTGCCGAAGGCGTGGATGGGAGATGGCAGGTCAGCGTCCTCCGTGCAAAGTTTTAGCAAGGCTCCTGCAGCATCCATGTCCCGGCCTGTTTCCCCTTCTTTCTCTCTGGGGAACCTCCCTTTGCTCCTGAACACGTTCTATTCTCATTCATGCCCCCCAGGGCAGCAGAAGGGCCAGGACACCCCCAGGGCAGGAGGGACAGGAGGAGGAGCCACAAGAATCATCTCTCTCACACACAACCCCCAGCTAAGGCGTGGAATGCATTGCAATAAGGTGCTGCGACAGTCCCTGGGGTTGCACCACCTGTGGGTGAGGCTGATGGTTACTGAGCAAAGTCCCCTTCTGGTCATTAGATCAGTGTTTCTCAATCTTGTGAGTTTAAGATGGGTGGACTTCAACTCCCAGAATTCCCCAGCCAGCTAAACTCAGCAAGGTTGAGGAACACTGCATTAGATCATGATAGTCAAATCTGAACGCAGGACCCTCTTTTCCTCCCTTGGGAAAATTTCTAAACTGCCCCAGTCAAGAGCATTCCCCCCCCCCCCAAGCGGGCACTGTCCTCCTCCTCTCTTTCTGGTTCCTAAGAAAAAAGCTGAGAGATTAATTAACTGGAATTTCACTTCGTTAGCGAAAAGATGCCCCCCTATGGCCCTCTCCAGCCTGCCCAACCCAATTAGATCTTTTCCCTGCAGGATTCTTCCTCCTTCATCTTCTTTCTCCCTTTCGTTCTTTACGTAGAAGCAGCCTCAGATCAGAAGATCTCTCCCGCTCTCATCCGTCAGCGATCCCCACTAGATTGTCCGTGGCTGAATTCTGCAGGTCTTTGCCACAAGCACACCCACTTCTCCAGGCTCCAAATCCAGAACCGAGCAGGGTTTGGGTTGCCCAAGGGGGACCTAGAACCCATTTCCCAGAGGGGGGTGTCCTGGCAAAAGCAGCATGGAGGCTGAGAGTCCACAGGTTGCACGAAGCCTCAGGTTTCCAAAGCTCTCAGGCCTGGGAATTTGTTTGTTTTAAAAAGATAAATCAATCCATCCCAGAACCCCTGATCAAGAGGCAAATATGGAGGGGTAGAAATCTGGCTTTCTTCGAGTGAACTTTTCTGGCCCTTAAATCTCTGATGGAGCCCTATCAAAGTCTCGCAGAACACAGTGTGAACAATCCTGCACTAAGCCACCGTCTTTGGGCTCTGTATGTCGTGGGAACCCAGCCAGATTTGGTTCATTCAATAAACCATGGTTAAACAAACCACAGTTTCGTGCAATGTGCAAATCCAGCCTCTATATCTTCAAATATATCTGCGTTCACACCAAGCATTTCTGCGTCTCACAGCACCGTTTTCCACACGCACGCAAGGGAAGGAAGGAAAATAGATGGTCACGGCGGGCTCAGTCTGAATCCCCATGATCGGATTGGGCATTCCCGCCCCCCGTTAACTTCAGCCTCCCTTTCTTTGGCTAATGTTTGGGTCTGCGATGTCCAGAATGGCCCCTCCCTCCGTAGAAATAAGTCTGTGTGCAGGGGAACGCGAGGCAGAGATGGGAGTGGGCTAGAAAACGCCCCTTTCTGTGAGCTGAAAGACGGTGCCGAACCCAGAACTGAGCCAGGACGAGGCTTGGCGTGGGTGGAGAAGACAAAGTGAAAACACCCCTACCTTTGGCTGAGGCCTCTGAGAAGTTGGAGGGCCACTCTCTGAAACTGTTACCTCATAAAACTCCTGGATATCTGGATCCCAAGCAAGAGGGGAAAAGCAAATAAATCTTTTAGAGAAGGGGCCAATTTCGCCCAACGTACGTTGTAAAAACTGACCAAATGTGATGCTTCTCAGCAGCAAGAGGAAGAGTTGGCACAGCCTCGCATCCTTGCTGTAAACCCTTGAATGCCCCCTTGTGAGGTAGGTGAGGGGCGGTCAAAAAAGTCAAGATGGTGGCCAGAACTGTTCAAATGAATCCCTGCCCATCTTTTTATGTGCATCGTGCATGCCAATGTCTTGACCTTCTTGGCCTCCCCATGGAGAGAGGCCCCACTTGGCACGGGTGCCAGACTACAGTTGCCACCCTCTGCCAACATCCAGAGCACCTCATCATCCCTCATCAGCAAAGATGACCAAGGCCTGCTGCCTTCTGCCTCCTCCCTTTTAGGCTATTCCGAGTAAGGTGAAGTCTCCATGGAGTTGCATGGTTGACTCGTGAACAGTTCCATAAAGCTTTTTTGGCAACAGTCCAGAAATGGTGGCCATTACCTTCTCCTGAGATCTCCTGGTGGTCTCTCAACCATTACCACTGCTAAGCTTCTCTGAGTTCAGGCCAGATTGGCAAGAAAACTCTAACCTTGCCCCTAAATCTTTGCCTGTCTCACCTGCGTTCACACAACACTCTTAACAAGGTCACCATAGTGACCTGTTTGGTAGGTCTTCGGAATGCCCCAAACCACAAACGCCTCCTGAAGCCTTTATTTGACCTACAGTGTGAACCCAGCCAGCTGATCGTCTTCCGTTTTCCCGGCTCTTTCGGCCGCCCTGTAACTGAGCTTCCTCGCCACCCCTGGGCGGCTGTCCAGCCAACGAGGGCCGTGCGGACCTGTTTGCACTGCTGTTTCTCCTCCATCTGCAGAAGGCGTCCTCTGGCAACTCTGCTAAATATCAGCCGTCTTTCGAAAGTCTGGAAAATTACAGGATTGGCGAGCCTAACTCAAAAATAATGGAGATCTCTCGACCTAAAATACACCAGACGCAGCTTGGTTGTGGACAGCGAGGGTGCCAGACGCCCCCGGCACGTCCCCAGCGCCGCTCTGACCACCGTCCCACTCAGCTGGCCCCAGTCCTTCACCTGACCCTTCCTGGGAAGCCCAGCCCGCGTGTGAAGATCTTGCCCCTCCCCACAAGAAACCATTCTGCCCCCCTTGGGTAGGTCCTGCTAGCAACTGCAGGGCGTGATGCCCGGGAGAGCCACTTGGGCAGGCCAGAACATGTGGAAGGTGACAAGTGGGTCTCTGAGAATAGGACACCGCAGTTCCCTCGCGTCCCAGCAGGTGGCAGCACCTCCCCAACCTTGGCTAATCGTTTGTCCTGGAATGGGAGACTCTGGGAAATCCCTGTGCTGGATGCAAAACGGAGAGCCAGAGAAACTCTCCTAGAAGAGAATGGCAAACCATCTTCATACTGCTGCCAAGAAAACTGCAGGAAGGTGCCCGTCTGGTCCTTCAGAACAAGTGACAGTTCTCAGAAGCCAAACGTTGGGCCTGGTTCCCACTGGATGGGTGACCAACAGGAGATCCTAGGCTTCCTCCCCTTGCCCATTTCTAGCAAGCCTCATACCTACCCAAAAGGGCATGGAACAGTTCGCTTTGGAAGATCCCAAGGAGCTGGTCCATGTTGTGTTGAGAATCCGGGTCCAGCAACGTTGGCTGCTTCATGAGCTGCAGGATGGTCGCGGCGTCTGGGGTGGAGGGAAGAGGGTGAAGGGCACTGAGAAATGGAGTAGGAGGCTGCGGCCTGTTGCAAAGCGAAGAGGAGAAGGCCTCGAAGGAAGCGTGCAACAGCCGCTACGAAAACACTGCTTAGCCCCGGAAGGCAGGAGCGGGTGAGGAAGACACTCAAGACGGCCTCGCCTCGGTCCTCTTGGGTGAGATAGGACAGAGAGAGATCAGACTTTGCAGGCTGGGTCATTGCACCCTGTTAAAGCAGGTTCCAGTAGTTCTTACGGAGTCTGTCTCCCTCCCTGCTTGCCCGGACAGCTGCAATGTGCTTGACCGGAGGCTCCCGCTGACCAAGAGCGCCGCAGCCCACTGCCAGCTCCCGATCGGCTCCTGGGTGCAATTCAAGGGATGGTTCTGCCCCTCAATGGCCTTCGTGGGACCCATCGGGGGGTTCTGGGGCAAGGTGCTGGGGATCCCCCGCTCCTGCAAGTTGGGGGGAGGGAGAGTCACAGGCGTCCCTCTACTTTCCTCCCGCCCGGACCGAACGTGCACCGCATCGCTGGCCCTCCAAAACTGATCTGGAGAGCCCACGGAGGACGTCCTGGAATGGTTTCTTCTTTCTCCTCCTCCTTTACTTTCATTATTTTTGTTGCCATGATTTTATTGTTACCTTGGATATTTCATTCATATCGTTGTTTATATTTCTACTTTGTGGTTAGGTTCTGTCGGTGATTCTGGCAGGTGCAGATCAAGTCAAATCAATTATCCACCAATATCTTTTCACACAGGGCCGGTCAAAGAGGGGAATTTGGGGCTGGCATTTCATCTCCAGGCAGGGCAGCTGAATAAAAGGGGGCTCTCCATGGCTACGAAGACGGGGCTCCGGCCTCCCCCCGAGTCCCTGCCTGCTGGGAAGCGAGAGGGGAAGGGGCTGGTGGGCTTCGCCAAGGTATCCAATGCAGGGCCCCCACAGGGGGAGGTGTTGAAAAAGTCAAAATGGTGGCCATGCCTGCAATTGCAGCTGCCATCTGCATTTTTTGACCCCCTCTGCCCCCCCCGGATGCCTCTGATCCATTTGGGCCCTGGGTGACCCAGAAGGCTGGACTAGGTGGGCCCTCAGCCTGATCCAGCCTCAGGGTTCTTCTGAGTTTACGTTTCATTGTTGGAAAACCAAGAGTTGGAGGAAGACTGTTGAAAATAGGCATAGAAATATTTAGCTGTTCCGGTGTAAAATCTTGGAACTCGTTTTCAGTGTCAAATTTAAGCTCTGACTGCGGGGGGGGGGGGGGGGGGGGGGGAAGTACACCGAGGTTGGGCCTTCCAGTGAACTGCGTCACCCAGAGGTGCTCTTTCCCTTTTAAAAGTATTTCCAGAGCACTGAACTAGCCAGGCACCTCCTAGCTTAGGGTATTGCACGAACCCAACTTGTTTAGTTGGTTTCTGGTCTGTCGTGTGAACCCTGCATATTGGCTAATTCAGTAAACCATGGTTCCATTGTCCTAGCAAGCATGCCTCCTCCGGCTTCCCGCCCCTCCTTTCCCCAGGCCCATACCGCTCCAGAGGTGTGGGTGCGTTGCCGGCTTCTGTACACACGGCACGCAGACAGATCTCACCATTCGCTTCGCCTACTTATCGCGACAGAAACAGGATCCCGATGCCTCTTCCGCGAAAATCACAAGGGCTTACCCGGAACGATTGGCTGTTCTGGGGAAGTAATTGCCTGTAATCATCGCTTACCTGTCTTTTAACGGCTGAATACAGGATGATTTCTGCTCATTGGTTTAAACCCGCATTTCTAAGCGGAGCAGGTTGCAAGTATATGGCCCAACGCCCAGAATTCCCCCATCCTGCATGGCCCCTGCTGAGAATTCTGGGAGTTGAAGTCCACCCATGTCCAAGTTGCCCAGGGGGAGAATGGCAGTGGAATTGGCTTGTTGGCTGTCTAAACTGCATTAAGAAAGGGGCTAGTTAGCCGCCCTTCCCTGCACTGTGGCTTGTTCATGGAGATCACCTAGAGCAGTGTTTCTCAACCTTGGCAACTCTAAGATGTGTGGAGTTCAACTCCCAGAATTCCCCAGCCAGCCTTCCCCTCTCCTTGTGGCACCCTGGCTTTTGCACAGACCAAGAGGAGGAATTGGCACCGTTCCCACCCTGACCTCTGCATCACACCCAGACCCCCTTCCCTCCTCAGAAGGCCATCTTTCCCCCCAAGAGAGAACCCCCCCCCCCAATTCAATCAGCCTCACCAGAGCCCGGGGTGGCAGCAGAGGGCGGAGGCCTCTGTGCCAGGGGGTGAAACTGCCATACCAACGGCTGCTTGCCAACCTGGGCCCCCAAGACGGGCCGCTTACCCTCCTGCTCCTGCCTGCCCCATCGTGCGCAATTCCTCTGCCCAGACAAGACCGTTACCCAGAAATGCGCGGCAGCAATTGCACCAGATTGCCTGAACTGGGTGTGCCCACCATCCCCGGCCAGCATGGAGGTTTGGATTTCCAGCGTCGAAGATGCCCTCCTGCTGCCTAAAGCCCCGCCAAACTCCTCCTGCCCCTTGCCAACCGAGGCAGATTAGCAAGAGAGCAGCCATGCCCAGAAAGGGCAGCAGGGAGGCCCCACCCTCAACCAGGGGCCCCCGTGCATCGTCACGTTGCACGGGAAACGGCCCTGCAAGCCATCTCCAGGGGACAGTCAAGGTCCGGATCCCCCGCGGCTTTGCCCCAAAGTGGTGTTGGTTCCCATGCCCCGAGAGCTCTCAGGGGACTGAGGGTGCAGCTCCAGAAGGGAACCGTCTCCCCACCGCCTCCAAGGAACACCCCCAAATCCAGGTAGTGGAGAGAGACGCGTTTGCTCAAGGCGGAGACACGGAAGTCACCTTACCTTGCCTTTTTACCGGCATCTTGCAAAGGCCCTTAGCGCAGGGAGAACGTTAAGCTCTTAATCTCTCCCCCAAACAGCCGCCAGCTTAAAAGATTTGTAGGGCTGACCTCCATCCGCTCCCCAAAAGCATTCTGGGGGATGTAGGATCGCTCACTCTACCCAAGCAGCCAAATTCCCGGGGCCGGAATAAAGTTTCACCAAACTTCTGGAGACCGAGGATCCCTTTTCCAAGCCCTTTCTGGCTTTCGAAATTCAAGAACAAACATCGCTTTTAGAAATCGCAAATGTCAACAGTGAATGAAGCAGTGGGGTGGGAAAGCGTCTGATTCTGAACGCTTTTAATAAAGTTCTCTTCATCGGATGGTGCTTGCAATTGGGAAGGTTGTCAATAAGCAGGTGCAACCTAAAAAAAAGGTTCAGGAAACAGATCTGGAGTTTTGCTCTAGAAATCTCATTTTCTCCCTCTTTGCTACCATTTAATTTATCCTACATGAATTAAAATATTTAAGTTTTCCACTTTGTAATTCCTGTGTAGAAACAATGTTTCTGTATGGTCTAGATTTTATAAGCTTACAAACTGAATTAATTTTATACCAACACCTATGGATACTATATCGACTTTTTCTCCTTTTTGTTAATTTTTCTTTTATTCATATTTAGTTTATCTCCATCACTATAACATATGTAGGGTTTTTTCTTCCAACGTATAACTACCATTTGTCTCCCCCCCCCCCCACCCCCCGCGCTGGGTTTGTGGCTTTTCTGCTTGCTATTAAAAACAAAATTTTAAAAAGGAAAAGGAAAAATACAGGTGAAACTCGAAAAATTAGAATATCGTGCAAATGTTCATTTATGTCAGTATGGCAACTCAGAAGGTGAAACCAATATATGAGATAGACGCATTACATGCAAAGCGAGATATGTCAAGCCTGACTTTGGTATAATTGTGATGATTGTGGCGTACAGCTTATGAAAACCCCAAATTCACAATCTCAGAAAATTAGAATATTACATGACATCAATAACACAAGGATTGGAAATAGAACAATATCGGACCTCTGCAAAGTATAAGCATGCATATGTACTCAGTACTTGGTTTGGGCCCCTTTTGCAGCAACGACTGCCGCAATGCAGCGTGGCATGGATGCTATCAGCCTGTGGCACTGCTGAGGTGTTATGGAAGACCAGGATGCTTCAATAGCGGCCTTCAGCTCCGCTGCATTGTTCGGTCTCATGTCCCTCATCTTCCTCTTGGCAATGCCCCATAGATTCTCTATGGGGTTCAGGTCAGGCGAGTTTGCCGGCCAATCAAGCACAGTAATCCCATGGTCATTGAACCAGGTTTTGGTACTTTTGGCAGTGTGGGCAGGTGCCAAGTCCTGCTGGAAAATGAAGTCGGCATCCCCATAAAGCTCGTCTGCGGAAGGAAGCATGAAGTGCTCCAAGATCTCCCGGTAGACGGCTGCGTTGACCCCGGACTTAATGAAGCACAGTGGACCAACACCAGCAGATGACATGGCTCCCCAGATCAACACAGACTGTGGAAACTTCACACTGGACTTCAAGCATCGTGCATTGTGTGCCTCTCCATTCTTCCTCCAGACTCTGGGTCCTTGGTTCCCAAATGAGGTGCAAAAGTTGCTCTCATCAGAAAAGAGGACTTTGGACCACTGGGCAACAGACCAGTTCTTCTTTTCTGTAGCCCAGGTAAGACCCTTCTGACGTTGTTTGTTGTTCAGGAGGGGCTTGACAAGAGGAATACGACATTTGAAGCCCATGTCCAGGATCCGTCTGTGTGTGGTGGCTCTTGATGCACTAACTCCAGCCTCAGTCCACTCCTTGTGAAAGTCCCCAACACTTTGGAATGGCCTTTTCCTGACAATCCTCTCCAGGCTGCGGTAATCCCTGCTGCTTGTGCACCTTTTTCTACCACACTTTTCCCTTCCACATAACCTTCTATTGATGTGCTTTGATACAGCACTTTGGGAACATCCAACTTCTTTTGCAATTACCTTTTGGGGCTTTCCCTCCTTATGGAGGGTGTCAGTGATGGTTTTCTGCACAACTGTCAGGTCAGCAGTCTTTCCCATGCTTGTGATTCCTACTGAACCAGCCTGAGAGACCATTTAAAGGCTCGGGAACCCTTTGCAGGTGTTATGGATTCATTAGCTGCTTAGAGTGGGACCCTTTGAGCCTAGAATATTGAACCTTTTCACACTATTCTAATTTTCTGAGATTGTGAATTTGGGGTTTTCATAAGCTGTATGCCATAATCATCACAATTATACCAAAGTCAGGCTTGACATAACTCGCTTTGCATGTAATGCGTCTATCTCATATATTGGTTTCACCTTTTGAGTTGCCATACTCAACATAAATGAACATTTCATAATGAACATAAATGAACATTTGCACGATATTCTAATTTTTCTAGTTTCACCTGTAATGAGGCAGACAGGTATCCACAATCTTTTAAAAAAGAGGTAAGAACTGGTAATTGCTCTCTACCACATTTGTAAGTTCAGTTCCCAAGGTATGCCTCATTTCTAGATGATCAAGTGGATTGGAATAAAAATAAAAATAATAATAATAATTTATTACTATTATAAAGTGCCCAACACTGCTTTGGAGTGAATTATTATTATTATCATTATTATTATTATTATTTCACAGCAATCGTCCGGAGGGCTGCACGTTTTTCTCTGCTGTAAACAGGCTCAGAACCTCACTTTTCTCTCTCCCCCCTTTTGGAAAGATGTGCAACTCGAGACAGCTGCCTCCGCCAGGTGCTGCTTCCACATTTCCAATCTGCTGTATCACATGGCAATAATTTCAAAATCACTTGCGCTGCGGGGGGCACCATCCTGGCACACTCCTCCTCCCTCCCACGCGCCATCAATTATGCCCCATCCTCACGCCAGATATTGGATAAAACTATTTATTTAATAGTAACTCTCAGAAAGTACAACACAACAGCTGGGACTGCAAAAGCAACTGGACGGCTGAATGTCCAAGGAGCCTGTGACCGCTGGCACCTGGAACGCCAACGGCGACATTTCCGTTGCCGGAAGGGTCTCAAAAACGGGGACGTCTGCAGACGACGTTAAGGCTTTTGGAGAACAAGGCCTCTCTTTCCAAAAACGGCGTCCCATCTTCTAGCGCAGGCAGGGGCATGAGACCTGAATGCTGGGGGTCTCAGAAACCCAGGGCGTAGGGGGAGACCACCCCTCCGTTCTCCACCAACGCTTTGGAGATGACCCGAAAGTTCTTGAAGAGCTGCTGGGAGGAGCTGGACTGGAGGGACGTCAGGTTCTGGGTGACTCGCTCGTAGGCCTGAGCAGGAGACAAGGACAGCTGAGAAACCCACCCCAAGAAAGTTGGGGCTCGAAAAAAGGGAACGAGAAGATGCCAGAAGAGAGGGGCTCAGAAGGAGCAGAGCTGACAACGGCGCAGGGCCACGCGCAACTCCCGACACGTAGGCGGGAGCGGATGGTGCCACTGAGAAAACTGCTTTTAGTTATTCATTTGTAATTGATTTTGCTCCAGATGAAGGAAGGTTTATTTAATTCCAATTATTTATATAGTGCTTTTCCATTAGCCTATCTGAGAACGTAGCTAATGAAAACGCTCTACTCTCTCACTGCAGGCTAACCCAATTACCTGAGCTTTCTTTCCTGTCACTTATACATGATCAAATTTAGCTCTCAACAATAAAGAGGACTTTACATCACCAGGAGCTGTACCTCATCGTTCCTGGATTACATCCCCTTAGGAAAAGGGATCCAATTTGGCTCTCGCGGTTTCTCTTGAGTTCGTGTTCCCTTGAAAATCATCCTGACCTTTCTTAAGAAAGAAAACGCCAAACTTTGCTCCTGTTTTCCATCTACCAAGGAGCTGAAGGATGGAGAAAATTCCAAGGGACAGTCAGATGTTGTATTTCAAATTTGGGAATGCAACCGGGGTTTACTTCTTTCTTTGACTCAGCAGACTTCAACCCGATGGAGCCAAATTTGACCACTTTTAGGCTGGTCCCGGTTTCAGCCAAGACCATAATTAAATGAAGATTTGTGGCTGGAACACTTAATAATTGAACACGTAATAATACTTTCATAAATGGGAGCCTATGCGTTGCAATGAAGGCTTGTGGTTTTGTCTTTCCGTAAGCCCAAAAGCCAGCTGGGGGATGCTGGGGCAACCCTCCTCTTTCAGCCCAGCCCACCTCACAAGGTCGTTGTGGGGAAAACAGGAGGTGGGAGCAGTATGCAAAATGGCTTGAGTTGTATAAAACAAAGGCGGGGTATAAATTTAATAATAATCAATCCCCCCCCTTTTGCTGCAGAACGTTTCTCAAAATCTTGCACATTAATTGGCCTGATGAAAACATTTCATTAAGGTGGATTCCTGGCATTATTGTTTTAGGGCCAAGACGGCTCCTTCTGACTTTGCAAAAGATGGCCAGCCGACTTTCCAACTCCTTTTTGACAGCTCTCAGAGCGAGAAAGGTTTTTCCTCTCGAACAGCATCTGTGCACAATGTTCCAAAGACTTCACAAGTCATTCTGGACGCATTAAGGAGCAGGTCATTTATAGAGGCCCTGAGAACCTCAGAGACCCGGACACACTTCGACTTGGTTTGGGCAGAAATCCTCCCAGTTTGGGAGAGATCAAGGACCCCAAGGCTGAAGGTTCCTAGAAAGGGGTTTTGGAAGGAAGAGCTGGACAAGGGATCTCAACAGCTTCCTTGCTGTGGCTTCTGCGCCTCCATTTCTGCTCTCATTTGCTTTACAAAAGTCTCTTAATTTCTCAACAGACTCCAGCAGCCATGGCCGTGCGTTTTTGGTACTAACCACCAACCTTTGCAATTGATTTTCCTGCATATCCTTTTCCTATTAACTCTCCGCTCTCTTTCTTTCTCTCTCCTGTGCCAAATCTTAGACTGTGGATCATGTGGGGTGAGTCTGGGACTCTCATACTTTTATAAAGTACCATGTGCCCTGATGACACTAGAGCAGTGTTCCTCAACCTTGGGAACTTTAAGATGGGTGGACTTCAATTCCCAGAATTCCCCAGCCAGCCATGCTGGCTGGGGAATTCTGGGAGTTGAAGTCCACCCATCTTAAAGTTCCCAAGGTTGAGGAACACTGCTCTAGAGGAAAAAACAAGAGTTACATTTCTCTGCTTTCCTCCATTCCAGCATCTACTCACTCCAAACTCCCTTAGGTTATGCACCTCCAGAGATACTGAACCCCCCCCCCCAAGAAGATTTACCTCCATGCACCAGGTCTCGCAAAGCACCTTCTCGTGCTCAGCAGTAGCTTGACCCTGTTCCAGGGACCGCGATGCTCTATCAGGACGAGAAAGAGGAGAATAAAATCAATCGGGTGTCTTTGGAAGGGCAAGAGAATTACAGGGTGGGGGGATTCGGGAGGGAGTAGCTTAATCAGAGATCTTTAGCCAGACTAGAAATAACCACAGGAGTCGAGAGTTCTGATTCATTTGCTCTCCGTGGGAAAAGCGGTCCAGAATTTCTTAAAATCGCCCACTGGGTCTGCCAGAGGTCTCCCTTCTCGCATCCCTTACTGAGCCTTTCCTCTCTAATTTTTAGCTCCACCGTAAGAGGGGAAAGGAAAATGGCCTGGGGGCGAAGGCTCACCTGGACAGAACGACCACCATGGCGTAGATATCAATTGCGCTGTCAGCAATGCGCTTCAGCATAAACTGTTCGTCTGGAATTTGGGAGAGAGAGGAGGGGAAAAAAGGGTTAGGAAAGCAAAAACTGAAATCTTGGGAAGGATGCAGACAGAAGCAGGATCAGAAATATTCTTATTCCAGCTTCTAACTGTGGCCTACTGGAATCCTTGTGTGACACTTGTCTCCAAGAGTTGGAAATTGGGGATGGGCTGGCCATGAAGAAGGAGATTCCCTTCAGATATCACAACGGTGCACAAAAGGGACCGCGCAAGTAGTAGATAACACCAGAAACCTTTCAGTGCAAAGCAGGAAGCTTGCAGCCCGGTTTCTAGATTAACTCCTCCCCTGCTCTCATCACAGGGATTGAGCTTCTAACGTTTCTCTTGAGACTGAGAAATAAAATACCCGAAACTTCACAAAACAAAGACGTGGATATTGGGGTGAGCAGAGATTTGTCTTTCCAGCCCCCTTGACAAGAAACCCACCGTGGCACCACCCCACTCGAGGCCCCCAAACTCACCAATGACCTTCTTCCCATGTTTGAGAAGCTGTTCCTCGATGACGCCCGCAAAGAGGTCAATTGCTCGGACGGTCTGGAGAGGGGAGAGGGGAGGCGATCCGGGAGGTGAAAGGGGGTGGGTGACCACCACAGGAGAAATGCAGGCCCCTCCTGAGACCAGTTCCAGATTTGAATGCACACTCCCGGGGTGTGCAAGCCTGCTGTCTTGGCATTAAGCTGTCCTGGACCAACTTTTCTGCAACTTGATCCCTCCAGATGGGTGAACTACAATTCCCATGGGGCTTGAGAAGCCTGGGGGTTGTAGTCCAACAGATCGGAAGGCACCCGGCATGGGAGAAGCTACCTTAGACCCAAGGTTCATCCTGAACCGTCTCTTTCCTTGGATTAAAAATAACCAACACCATTTCCCTCGATAAGACAAAGTGACTGTTCGGTTTTTTAAAATGCTCCACTGCCGATCTGTGTGCGTTAAAAAGCAGGAGATTTTTTTCTCTTTCAGGAAAACAAACACATTCCAGTAATAAATGAAGCCAGCGGAAGGAGGAGAGGAGGGCAGAACCGATGCGGGGAAAAATAAACCAGGGCAGATTCTGACATTTCGGGAGAAAAAATGCAGAATTCTCCAGTTGGAGCCAAGCAAGCGGAGGGTTGCCCCTTCTGCCCAGACGTCTGTGCTCACCACCGCTGGGTTGGCACCGTAAACTAAGCCATGTTTTCCTCTCACTCTGTCCGTTGAATAAGGACCAAGCGCCCATGTTGATAAACTGCTGGCTTCTTCCCACGACATCCTCGCCCAGGACCGGCTGGTGCCCAGTTTCCCCTCCCGACAAGACAAGACCCCCCTTGCTCCGTGTGGAGATCCAGGCAGACTCACCTGCTCACTGCTGGACTCCAAACTTGGGTGCACCATACCTTTCAGGGTAATCCCTGTCCCCAAGCCTGCTCTCCTGGGGGGGGGAGACAAAGGGGGTGAGAAGCAGCTCCAGAATTCTCTTCCCCCTCCCCTCCCCTCCCCTCCCCAGCCCAGCCCAGCCCCAGCGTTCCTACCAAGCCCACCCTAAAAATACCGAGGAGCAGAGAGGCTCACACAACGGGGCCTGAAATGCGCAGACAAACAGACGACCCAAGGGGAAAGCGGGAGAGAGACGGACGGACTCATTCATTCACAAAACGAGGCAGAAGAGGCCCCCCTCTCTTCGACGGGGGCTCCGGATCGGATGGCAAAAATGACCACCGCTCACGGCACAGGACAAGTGGAAGAAAACAACCCAGCCCGTTTTGTCGTGCAACAGAGAACTCACTGCCAAAAAGTGAAGGCTGTTCTTCCAGGTGGCTTAAAATAAAACAAAACAAAAAGACAGACAGACTTGCTAGAGGAAGCCCGGGTCTGTTAGCAACAGTAACTACGTGGAGAACCTCCAGTATCAGAGGCAGTCCACCTTCCAGAACAGATGCATTTGCTTCCTCTACGACATCCTTGCGGTGTAGGAGTTTCCTGGAGCTGTCTAATGCAGAAAGAGGCCTGATTTGCTCATGACCCCACAGCCTGTGTTCCTTTTGGGTCTAGGGCAGTGTTTCTCAACCTTGGCCTCTTGAAGAGGTGTGGACTTCAACTCCCAGAATTCCCCAGCCAGCTATGCTGGCTGGGGAATTCTGGGAGTTGAAGTCCACACCTCTTCAAGAGGCCAAGGTTGAGAAACACTGCCTTAGGATGATATGCAAACCCAGCCACAATGGCTTGTTCAACATCCTGGCTTAGCTTTAGACATGAATCACCCCACTGGTGACGCTACAACTGTCAGCATTCCTCCCACTCCCTCTCTTTAAAATTCCAGGAAGCATAAAAACCCACCACCTTCCCCATCTACAGAAGGTGGAATCCGCCCCCAGCCTGACAAGGGAATGCAGGCAGGGGGAACCCATCTCTCTTCTCCCCGGGAGGGCAGATCCGTACCTGCGCACCCGCTTGCCGGCCTCGCTGACCAAGAGCCCAGCGTTCCCAAAGGGGTTCTTGATGGCCTGCTGCAAACCACGGAGCTGATTCCCTGCGTTCTGGACCGGAGAGAAGAGTCAGCCTTACCAGATAGACCAGATGGGAAACACGGCCAGATAAGCTAATTCTACTTTATCACAAAGCTACACGAACAGGATCTTGCACGTCTGAAAGTACAATTCTCCCGCCGTCTCTTTTACCACCTAGGAAACTAGGGAGCCTCTTCCTCCGTCCCTTATGCAGCTGTGGGCTATTCCCTCTCTTATCTGACTACTCCCTAGGCAGCATCTCTTCCCCCCATCTCCCAAGCTCTTTCCCACAAGAAGGGAAGTGGCCTGGATCCCCCCAGCGCAGAGCTTTCCTTGCTCCCAAAAGAGCTAATGGGAGGCCACCCTGACCGCCCCCCACTTGCCACCTTTCTGGATCAGCTCCCCCAAACCTCTCCCCACACTGTCTGTCCCTCCAGCAACCCACCTGAAACCCGTAGAGGGCAATGAAAAGCCGCAGGATATCGTTGGTGCCCTCGAAGATCCGGAAGATGCGCAAATCGCGCATCACTTGCTCCACCCCGGCTTCCTGGAAGCAGGGAAGCAGGTGGCAGGGGGGTGGGAGAGAGAGAGAAGCAAAGCTGATCAATGCAGAAGGGTTTTGCCTAGCGCTGATGCCTCTGCAGTCAGAAGCCACGATCTGGGATCTGCGCAAAATGCGATGGTCTCCCACCCAGGAAGTCACCGTCAAGCATTGGCACACAAGCTGTGAGAGCTAATGAATGTTTGGTTCTCACACCGATGAAGGTTCAGGAAGCAATTACGTAAACAGATGTTTACAAACTTCCCCATTGTCAGCGAAGAGACCTGCCTTCTCACCGGTTCAACAGAAAACCATTAGAAAGAAAATTAAAGCCCAGCCCTGAAGAATGGGAAACGTAGTCGGTGGTTCTAAAGGGGAAACGGATCGGGTGCTGCGTTCCTATCTCCCTGTGCCACGCTTCTCAGCAAATGTCGCTAAAAAGGACTTGATAGGAATCAGGCACGGAAAACATCGTTTTTGGTTTTCGGCAGCGGCCAAAAGGTCCGAAGCAAACCTGGAATCAGGCACCCCTAACGCTGCTGGAAATGGGAGAGGGGTGGATGCTGGTCCCCCATAAACTGACCTTCATGAATCCCATTCCACCCATGGCCTGGATGCACTCATCTGAAACCGTCCAGGCAGCTTCCTGAGCAGGGGGAAAAATACAGACGAAAACAACACCGACTTAGCATTCCGGTCTGGAAATGGACCGACGGCTGTGCGTTTTCAGTTGCCAGCGGCACAGGGGTCCAGTGTGAGCCAGAGGGGGACGGCCGCATTTGCGATGGATGCAAACGGCACTGGGCGGGTCAGCTGCACGTTGGCATCGTCCCCCTTCCTGGCCTGCAGGCACCCGCAAGAGGCCCCGTGGCAAAGGGAGGCTCTGCGTGCGAAGCAAGTCACTTGTTTTACAGCCCCCTGCCCCAGCCAGCACTCACCGAGCCAAAGACTTTGCTGATGGCCGCCTCGATCTGGAAGTCCGAAGCCCCCCGGTCCATGTTCGCGCTGATCATGTACGCCATCGACTGCAGAGAGGAAGCACCGAGGGTCTTTCGGGAATGTCAGGAAGGTCTTTTATGTTATTATACTTTGTCCAGGGTTTCTCAACCTTGGCAAGTTTAAGATATGTGGACGTCAACTCCCAGAATTCACCAGCCAGCCATGGACGATTCTGGGAGTTGAAGTCCACACAAAACAGTCTTTTCTTTGGATCTGTCTCAGTGATTTGCTTTGGGAGAAACCATGTTCCTAGTCCTTGTGGCTGCAAAGTTAGATGGGAATGCCACAGGTCTGAGAAGTGACGCTTTGGCGCCACGCTGAATGGCACACACGCCCTCCCTTTCGCACTCCTTCACCTCTGTCACGTAGTGCAGCATGGCCATGCGGGCCAACTTCTCCTGGATCGCACCAAACTTATGGATCTTTTCCGCAAACTGGGTTCGGTTGGCAGCAAAGTCCACCTTTGGGACAGCAAGGAACACGGGAGGGAGATTCAGAAGGGGAGGGAGCAGGAGAGGCCCAAGCAGACGCATCCCGAGCAACATCTTCAAGGGGGCGTCTGAAGGCAAGGCGGGGGCTGCAATTGTGCCCCAAAGTCACTCACCGCCTTGCCAATGAGAGCCCGCATGGTGCCAGCCAACGCAGCGGCCATGCCAAATCGCCCGTTGTTGAGGATGTTCATGGCCACCTTGAACCCGGCCCCAGGCGCCCCCAGGACGTTCTCTGCCGGGATGCGGACTCCGTCAAAGTAGACTTCGGCCGTGTTGGACGCCTTGATGCCCATCTTCTTCTCAGGGGGGCCGCTGGAGGGGCACAAGGGGAATCAGAAATCCCAGAAGACATCTGGGGGGGCTTCTCACCTGCCCTACACCACGCCCCGCAAATTCGCCACCCCAGCTCAAGAGGGGGCTAGCAGCTTCCCCCAAAGAAACTCCTTCAGGTAAAACGTGGCCTGAACTAAAATGGCTAGATGTCGGGGGGGGGGTCCTCAGCTGCTCACCTGGTGACCCCCTTGAAAGACCGCTCCACGATGAAGGCTGTTATCTTGTCCTTCGTTGCGCCCGTCTCATCTTTCTGCGGCGTTTTGGCAAACACGGTAAATACGTCAGCAATGCCACCGTTGCTGTGAGAAAATGCGCAGTTTTAGGACCCTCACTCAGGACCCTGCAGGGCAGACCCCCTGCTGCAGAACGCCCCCCCAGCAAGGTCCAGCTGGGGCCCAGAGAGGTTCCCTTAATCATTCCTGGCATTTTGTTCTTGCTTTAATGCATGCTTTTAGACGTCTTTCCTCTAGTATTTTATTTTATTCCTCGTTTGTACAGGTGAAACTCGAAAAATTAGAATTTCATGCAAATGTTCATTTATGTCAGTATGGCACCTCAAAAGGTGAAACCAATATATGTGATAGACGCATTACGTGCAAAGCGAGATATGTCAAGCCTTACTTTGGTATAATTGTGATGATTATGGCGTACAGCTTATGAAAACCCCAAATTCACAATCTCAGAAAATTAGAATAGTGTGAAAAGGTTCAATATTCTAGGCTCAAAGTGTCCCCCTCTAAGCAGCTAATGAATCCATAACACCTGCAAAGGGTTCCCGAGCCTTTCAATGGTCTCTCAGGCTGGTTCAGGAGGAATCACAAGCATGGGAAAGACTGCTGACCTGACAGTTGTGCAGAAAACCATCATTGACACCCTCCATAAGGAGGGAAAGCCCCAAAACGTAATTGCAAAAGAAGTTGGATGTTCCCAAAGTGCTGTATCCAAGCACATGAATAGAAGGTTATGTGGAAGGGAAAAGTGTGGGAGAAAAAGGTGCACAAGCAGCAGGGATGACCATCACAATTATACCAAAGTAAGGCTTGACATATCTCGCTTTGCATGTAATGCGTCTATCTCATATATTGGTTTCACCTTTTGAGTTGCCATACTGACATAAATGAACATTTGCACGAAATTCTAATTTTTCGAGTTTCACCTGTATACTGTTTGCAGTGCGGTGACGATCGGTGCGTTCAGAAACAAACCAAAGGATAAACGTAAACGCTCTCCCCCAAATTTGCCGCAGTTGTACGTGCAAATGAACAGAGTCAGAAAAGAGAAAGCTGATCTGAATCGGCTGATTAGATTAGCAGAATATGGGGAAACCGAGGCAGAATGGTTCCCCGGCACCTTTACCGTCCCTCTCGCATTGGGCGGAGAACGTGTCGGTGGCTGTTTCTTTTCTAGGTCTCTTGCCTTCGCCTTCGCCCTGTTCTGCCACCAAAATTATTTTGTTCTGTGCTTCAAGGCTCCTCTGCTCCTTCCGGGAGATGGGGCAACGTCTCGGCTCCCACATGCCCCCTCACCTGATCCACAGTTTGCTCCCGTTGAGGGTGTAGTAGGAGCCGCAGGGACTGAGCTCAGCCCTGCTCCGGATCGAGGCTGCGTCAGAGCCGCTGGTGGTCTCGGTGAGGCAGAAGGCGGCGACAGTCTCCCCTGCGGAGGCAAAGTGGCAGAGAGGGCATTCCCGGGGCCCGCTTCTGGCCCACCGTCCGGCCCAGCAGCTGGCAAGCTGCAGGCAAGAGAAGCGCGAGAGCCAGTGTGGTGTTGCGGGGAAGGCGCCAGGCTAGAAACCGGGCGGCTGTGAGTTCTAGTCCTCCCTCAGGCACAAAAGCTGGCTGGGTGACTTGGGGCCAGCTGCTCGCTCTTAGCCCAACCCACCTCATTGGGGGAAAACTGGAGGTGCTGACTTGAGTTGCGCAAATGAAGTTGGGACGTAAATCTGATAATAAACAAAATAAATAAATCTGCTCTATTATCCTCAGGATCCGGACACAGCCCTTTGCCTGCCACTCGGGAGAAACAGATGAGCAGGTCGTGCCAGATGAAATCCTGCCTTTCGGACGTTGCAAAGATCACATGTTTCGGGCTGGAGCCGCCTCCTGCTCCCTTTTGCTCCCCTCTCCCACGCCCAGCCTACCTGCTGCCAACTTGGGCAGGTATTTCTCCTTCTGCTTGGGGGAGCCGTAGAGCAGAATTCCCTTGAAGCCAATGGACTGATGGGCGCCGAGGGTGATGCCCACTCCCAGGTCGTGCATGCCCACGATCTCAACTAACCGAGCATACTAGGGAGCAGAGCGGGAGAGAAGCAGTGCGCAGGATCAGAACCAGGGCCTCTGAACACGGGCAGGGCTCAGCACAGGGCCGCCCCAGCTGGAAGGCCGATGGACGCTCCCGAGGTGCCCCGGTCTGGCCTCCGCCTGCAGCGGAGGAGAGTCGGACCCACCACCCTCTGGAGGGCCGGGACTGACCTGGGTGTTGGTGAGCCCCAGCCCGCCCAGGGCAATGGGGACTTGCAGGCCAAAGGCCCCCAGCTCTTTCAGGCCTTGCATTGTATTCTCCTCCACCTGCTCCAGCTCGTCGTTCCGGGCCGGGTTGTTCACATCCTGCCGAAACGGGAGAAGCAAGCAGTGGGCCTTGCTTGGGGAGGCCCCTCCTCTCACCTGCCCCGACCCAAAAGAGCCCTCCTTTGAAGCCTCACCTCAAAGAAGCGAGAGACGGGGCCCACCAGCTCCTGCAGAGTCTGGGACTGCTCCTCGTTCAGGACTGCAACAAAACCAGAGGGGTTATTCAGGGCACGCCGCTGCATGATTTGGAGTACAGGGAGTCCTCGACTTACAACTGTTTAGCAATCGTTCAAGTTGCAACAGTGTTGAAAAAAGTGACTTACAACCGGTCCTCGCACTTATGGCCATCGTGGAGTCCCTGTGATCACATGATCACAATTCAGGCACTTGGCAACTGGCATGCATTTATGACCATTGCAGCATCCTGGGGTCACGTGATCACCATTGGCGACCTTCCCAGGGGGCTTCCGAGAAGCAAAGTTCGTGGGGGAAGCTGGATTCGCTTAACGACCACAGCAAAAAAGGTTGCAAAATCGGGCACAACTCTCTTAACAACCTGATCACTTAGCAACAGACGTTCTGGTCCCAACTGCGGTTGCTGAAGACTGCCTGTGGCGTCAGCACCCTCCTGGGCTCCCCTGCCCCACCAAGCCGGGGGGCACCTGCTCTTTTCAGCTCAGCCTGCCCTCCCTGGGTCCACCCGTGCCCCGTGCAAACAGGCCTTGACTCCAAACAAGCAGAAAAGGAGCTTTTTGTACAAAAGGGTCCACTTTTCAATCCATGGGCTGGACCAGGGAATCCTGTACACACACACAGCGCCCCACACACCCCCGGCCCTCTCTTCCATCCCACGCCCAGCCGCCCCTCTTTTACCTGAAGGATAAGGGAAGACTTGCTCCGGGATGATCTGACCCTTGAAGACGCCCACCGCAAATGACTTTGTCTCCTGGATGTCGGTGGGAGCAAAGACAAGAATAAG
This sequence comes from Liasis olivaceus, assembly GCA_030867105.1. NCBI lineage: Eukaryota > Metazoa > Chordata > Lepidosauria > Squamata > Pythonidae > Liasis > Liasis olivaceus. Next base: position 114,865,571 of record CM061351.1, on the reverse strand, counting down.
CGGCATTGGGCCAGCGACGCCTTTGCGGCCCCGGGGACCTGGGCTCAAGTCCCAGCACCATCTGTTTTGGGGGGGGACCGGGAAGGGAAGCAACCGCCTCTCTGCTAACGGCCCAAGGCTCTGCCTGCGATCCGAGATTCCCCTCTCAAAAATCCAGTCCAGCAGCACCCAGGGCTCGGATCATGGCGCCAGGCCCACCACCCGGCAGACGTGGCCCCCCGCAGACTCCCCTGCTCCAATCTCTCTGCGCCCCTCCCCAATTCAATTAGGAAAGCAGGGCAGAGCTCACAGCTCCTGCTGTTGCTTTTCCCGGTTTTTCTGCTTTTGCTGTACTTCCACTGAGCTTTCAACAACTCTGCAGTGCTTTCATTTAAATGCATTTATTACTAGGACGGGCAGAGCCAAGCCAGCAATTTGCTGCCTGGGATCCCAACCCAGAAAGGCGTCAGTTAGCGTTCACTTGACCTCAGAAACAGCCACCGCCCAAGCCGGAGGAGGTGGGAAGGGAAAAACAAGATTTGGGCCAGAAGGGACTGGGGCAGGTGCCCTTTAAAAGCTGTTGGGGGTCTTCGTTGGTCTAGCCCCCTCCTCCCCTCCTCGCTCGGCCCCCACCAGCCCTTAGAACGTTTCTGGACCTTCCATGACATCACGTGCACGCAGCCAATAGGAAAGCAGGAGCTTGCAAAGCTAGAAGGACATCTCCTTGCTCCCTCTGCCTCCCCTTACCCAAAGCCGGGTTCCCCTGCATCAGGGTTAACCCCCCAAATATTCTCTCCCCCCTCCAGGGAGGGAGAAAAGAGCACGTACTGTAGGCAGAGGCTTCTTTTCCGACTCATCTTGGGACGTCAGGTCCACCTTGGAACTGGTTTTTTCCGGGACGGGCTGCAAAAGAGGGACACAGCGTGACGTTCCTGGATCTCCACTGGGCCCTTCCCTCGTCCCAGGCCTTCGGACGGAAGGCTGCGTAAAAGCGAATTTCGCTTGCTTCGTTTTTAGAGAAACCAGGCAAGGTCGGGGCTGACGGGGCCGCAGCCGGGAGAGGAGAGAGAGGCATGCCGGCCGTGGCGCGTTGTGTAGCGCCACAGCTTTTAATCCCGGCGAGACTCTCACACTGTTAATCTAGGACAGCCTCGCCCGGGCCGATGTGGTGACAGATTCCCGGGTCACGTAATCTGACTGTAAACCGCCCGCTAATTACATTTATTTCACCCTGTTTTTATCACTCTGTGGTCACCTGCCCTCAAGGATGGTACGCAAGGAAGAGGAAAAGTCAACCTGCGGGTCAACCCGTAAGGAGGCACGGCCGGCCCAGAAGCCACCGTCCGGGGTCTGCAGGATGCACCCAATTACCGAGGCAGCCCACGGGCGGAGCGCAGGCGACCGCCGGCTGGAATGGGCACGGGGCAGGACGCAACCAGGTCTCTTCAGACGCCCTCCTTGCAACGGCCAGGCTCTGGGGGGCGCTCGGGGGGCGCCCGTGGCCTTTGCAACTTGCAAGCCTCCAGCTCGGAAGCGGTGGTGCCAAGCGGGCAGGTGGGCAGGCGGGCAGGCGGCTGCGGGAGCGGCGCCTCAAGGCTGCAGCTGGCGCCCCGCGGGAGGCGTCGGCAGGCGAGATGCTTCACGCGGCGCCCCCCCGCGGCTTTCACGTGCCCTCCCGCTCCGCCGCACCCTCACCTTTCCCCTAGATAAAGCCCGCATACTTCCGGGGTGACGTGCCCGATCTTCAAACGGCACCGAGAGTTTCCGACCGCGCGCGGGGTCGGCCTGGGCCGGCCAAGGCCGCAGAGGTGACCCCCGCGGAGGGCCGGGCCGGGCCGGGCCGGGCCGGGCCGGGCGGGGGCCCCGCTCAGCCAGGCTGCCGGAGGGGTCCAGGCCGACGTAGCCCAGGCGGGACCCCCGGAACTTCGAGGGGGCGGGAATGCGGGCCGCGGAGGGGGAAGAGACTCAGCCGAGCGGCCGCGAGGGTCCGGGGCGAGAACCCCGCGCGGCGGGCGGAGAAGCAAGCTGCTAGTCCTCACGAAGACCGCCCCGCCTCCCCAGCTCGGCGGCCCCCGCCCCCCGCGCCCCCCGTACCTGGGCGGCGACGGCGGCCTGCGCGGCGTGGGGCCTGGCCCCGGGCGGGCGGGCGCGGGCGCGGGCGCGGGCGGGCCTGCGGAAGGGAGGGTCGCGGTGAGAACGCGGGGCGCTTCCGACGCAGCCTCCGCCCCCGCCCCCGCCCCCGCCCCCGCCCCGGCTGGGCGCCCCGAGCGCCACGCACCCCCGCAGGGCCCCGAGCAGCAGGACGCTCCGGGAGAGGCGGCGGGGCAGCCGCAGGGCCGCCATGCCGGGGTTCGGGCCGAGGTCCCTCTCGCGGGCTCCGCCGCCGCCGCTGCTGCTGCCGCCGCTGCGACTCCCGCCGCCGCGCCCCGCCCCGCGCGCTTGGCTGCTCCGCCTCCCGGGCCAAGCGGGGCAGGGGGCGGGGAGGGGGCGGGGCTGGCGGGGCACGCCGGGAGTTGGAGTCCCCGGGCTGGGGACGTGGCTGCTCGGGCGCCCGCGCCCGCGCCCGCGCCCTCGCTCTCGGGGCCGCTCGCCCCTTCCGGGCAGCGGCGCCTCCCTCCCTCCCTCCCTCCCTCCCTCCGGCCGAGGGCAGGGGCGCGCAGAGGCGCCCGGCCGGAGCGCGCGGTCGGAGCGGCCGCGGTGGTCGCCGGCTACTTTTAAGTCCGGCTCCGGCTCCGGCTCCGGCTCCTCCGGTTTTAGAGGTCAGAGCCTGCCGAGGGCAGCGCGGACGGGGCGGCCTCGCCGCTCGGCTTCCTGTACATGCGGCCGCTGGCGCCGGTAACCTCGCGGTCCTCAGCCTCGGCTCCCAGAAGCCCCCCCAGCACGTTGGTCGGGGCTCTCCGGGAGTTGAGGCGCAGCCACCGCGGGAGTTGCCGGGTTGGGAAACACCGGACTACACGATAAGCCGAACCAACTTGGCTCAGCCTGTTAAGCGACGCGAGTTGTACAATTCGCGATTTATCCGCAGGGTCAGAATTCCCCCCACATCACCAAGCGCGACGTTTTCCTCCACCGCCCTCCCAGATCGGCAGCCCCAACCCCAGACCGAGTTTCCTACCCGCGTCCAACCAACGGTTTACGAAACACACAGCCGCACGCTTTGGCTTCATTACGTTTTTTTTAATTGAATGCTTTTTGTACACAAAAAGAGCTAAAAAATAAATATGTTATTACAAAATAGTGATCTGCTACCGGCCACACACACGCCCCGGCACACGCATGCACAGACCCCCTAGAGATACAGGAGGGCTAAATAGTCGGGGTCCGATCCCGAGGACGGCCGCCCCGACCGGAGACCTCCCAGACGCATCGGGACCGCGCCCCCATCTCCCCATCCGTCAGCAGAAGGGGCCGATGGAGCTTGTAGTCCACCACATCTGGCAGGCCCCGGGCCGGAGGTCGCCCCGCTGTTGCATCTAAAACATCCTTGTGGGACCACGTGGGCTTGGGCAAAGTAGCACCATTGAAGACAGAGTCTGTACCCTGTTTGAAGGCGAAAGGAATGAGGCAGAAAGATGGGGGGGGACAGGCACAGGCACAAAATCAGCCCCCCTTCCTCCCCTTTTGCCTTGTCCCCAATTCTGTCCTACCAAAACTGCAGTGGCTTTCAAGAAGGAAGTGGGACAGGAGGGGCCCAAGTGCCTGCACAGGGTTCAAGTGATGAGAGGCGGCTGCAAAGCCCCGCGGCCCCCCGCCCGTGTCGAGACGATTCGATTCAGCTCCCAACGTGGGAACCGGAAGTGACTTGAGGCTTTGCGGCTCTCCCCTTACCCAGTGGAACCCCGCCGGTCCACGGGAATGACCGCGACCCCTCTGCTGTCGTGAGGAACGAGACTGGGGTGCTGCTTACCCCCCAAATATTCTACCTCAGTTTACTAGCTGCGACTTCTGGAATTATTCCTTCGCCCACAAACCTCACAAGGAGAGAAGGTGCCTGTCGAGTGAAAAAAGGATCTAGTTTTTTTGGCATTTCTGAAAAAGAAAACGTTGGTTGGCATGTAAAATTGCCAAGGTTACTCCCAGGAATGCCCTAATACTGGCTTCATTAGGAAAAAGACCGTCAGGGCTGGGGGGCGAACTGGCGGGGGCGGGTGAGCGCAGGCAGCAGCTCACCAATCGCTTGGGGAAAGTTCCTCCCCTGAGGACCCCCCGTCCTTTTTTCCCAGAACAGAGCCCTCGGCCAAAGCAAAAACTCTACCAACTCAGCCGGGGGACCCTCCTTGCGCTACCATCTTAGCGGGATTTTATGCCGTCCCCAGCTAAGGGCTCTCCTTCTCTGCAACTCCCGGCTCTTGAGGGCAACCTGCTCTCGAGGGCAACCTCCCAGAGATCATCCTGCACAATTCCCAGCCCCGCTGCCCGGGGGTGACGGCAGCCGCAGTTCAACACGCCAGGACGGCCCCAGATCGAGGGAGACGGGCCAAAAGGCAGTCCTCATCTGCACCCCGGAGCTGACCATCTCCAACCCAAAGAACCCCGAGGGGAGGAACTGAGGGAGCCACAGGCTGCAAATGAAAAGTCTCCATTTCTGGCTGTGGGAGACCGAGTGAGAGAGGAGGAGGGACAGCCATTGCAAAGCAACGTAGAATAGGCACCAAAGGGGCGCTTGGACTGCAACCTCCTGGAGATACAAAGAGTTGGTCGAAACGAAGCTATAAGGGAAATAAAGCCAACCCCTCAGAGGACAGGCCGGGCTGTAGTGTTAAATGAAGTTGGGGACAGGATGCTTTATACAAAAGGAAGTTTAAACGAATAGGAATCGACTTAACTCCGGAAACGTGAATTTAGAAAAATCTATAAAAACATTTTCTTAATAAAAACACAAAACAAAATTACCACTTCATTGATACCGGTTTTGTGACCCTCTCAAGAGGAAGGTTTTGAAAGTACCGTCAAGACGAGGCTGCTGCTGCTGCGGAAACCAGGGGCACCTGCAGGGTAAGGTCAACACGTTGCGTAGAAAAAGCAGGCAGAGTTTTGATTGTACCTTTTCCTCCGCCATCTTGACTTTTTTGACCATACCCTGCAGGCACCCCTGGGAGAAGCAGAAGTCCCTTTGCAAACCGCCCCAGTGAAGGGAAGGCAGAAGGAACCACCCAATCACAAATCTGTGGGAATAAAAATCCGGCTGAGGGATCGGGGAAAATCCCACCACCGCTGGGCATCTCCAGAGGCCGCCGGGAAGACAATGTGATTTTCCAAGGCTGGTCAGGTGGCTTCCGAGAGAGGCCAACATGAAGCATATGGAGCCTCGCTGCCCCAGGATGGCAAGGCACAAGCATTGCAGGGAGCAGAGGTTGCATGATTCGAAAGACCTGAGTCACGCCACTCGAGAAGCAGCTTAGCCAGCCGTGGGACTCGGCCACGGGGCTATGCCTGCTCCGAACAACCCACCGAATGGCCTGCTGAGGACCAGAGACCACGGGAGGTGGGAACAGCAATGGGCAGCAAATCTCTCTGCTGGCGAGTCACAGACGAGAGAGATCGGGCACAGACAGAGCTTCTGTGGAGACACAGAGCAGCAACACGGACCTCGGTGGCCGAGACTGCCAGGCAGGGTCAAGGTGGAACCGGGAGGGTTTGGTCCATCTGACCTCTTTTGTGGTGAGGGACCACGAAAAGCAAGAGGCCAGACCTCTCTGGGTGGCTGGTTTCTGGTGGGAATGGCTGGCGGGGAGGAGCCAGCAGCCCCGTCACATCACATCCACAAAGAACTCACTGGGGTTGCCCATCGCCATGTGGAAGGACTGGCGGCTGGCCGTGAGCTCGGGGGGCACTGAGCCCAAGTCACGCACCGGGGGGGCGCCTGGAGGTTGCACTGCAGCGGCGGCAGCGGGTGGCGGAGGTGGCACCATCATCACCACCATCGGCTTGTAGCCCATGGGGACGCCCCCAGGGGCTGCGTAGGCACTGTGGAGGGAGTGGTGGGAACGCACACTGCCACCCCCCAGGCTGTGCTGGCTGCGCTGCGAAGCCCCCTCCCCACTCGGCCCTGCTGCTGCCCCCCCGCGCTGGCTGCCGCTGCGGGTGGAATATTCCGACTCACTCCCGCTCCCCGACTTGGAATCCGCCCCCGTCTTCTCCTCCTTGGGTCTCCCGGCCCCCCGGCCGCCCCCGCTGCTGCCCCCGCCCCCATCGCTGCGGTTCGAGCCACTGCTCCGGCTGCCTGCAAGACAGAAAAGCAAAGGGCCGCGTCAGCCGCATTCCTGGCAGCCCCTCCCCGTCCCGCCTCTGCCAAGAACCCAGCCCTGGGCTGGCCCACCTGTTTCGGGCCACCTCTTCTTCCCTCCTGGTGACGCGGGAAGTGGCCATCCTGGGCAGGAAGCATTGCCCGTCCCAATGGCAGGCACCCCAGCTTTCCCCACCCGCCTGTTAAGCCAGCCCAGAGCCACATCCTCCCCAGACGTCCGAGTGTCCCCCCTTGCACCACCTACCTTCACTCTGCTGACTGCCAGCGCTTCCCATCCCATAGCTGTACGAAGAGAGCTCGTGGTAAGGCGGGGGCTGGGGGCTGTATGGGTGGGGGGCTGGATACTGGTAGGGGAAGGTTGGCATCAGAGGCCAAGGAGTGGCACCTGGCAGAGGCAGAGGCGCCAGGGTGTCCTGGTCGGAGGCCCCACTGGATCCGTCGTTGTCGTTGAGGGAGAGGTTGGCCATATCTAGGGAACAAAGGAGCCAATCAGGAAGACGCCTCACCTCCAGCAGAAGGGCTGGCGTTCCTAAGCTGTTGGTTGCAGGGGCTTTCCCCATCCCAAGGACCTGACCCCTCCCTCCAGGATTTCAAGTCTTTTAGCAACCACAGTTGGGACCAGCAACTCGGTCATTAAGCAAAGTGGTCACTAAGTGAAACCGCGATGGTGCTTATGATCGTACTTCAGCTTTCCTCTGCTTTACAGACCTGCGAGGGTCATAAACGCAAGAACTGGTTGCAAAGTTACTTTTTCATCACCATTGTAACTGTGAATGGTCACTAAACAGGGCAGCTGCTAAATGAGGACTGCCTGTACACTCTTCAAGCAAAGATGAGACCAACAGAAGAAATAACAAGAAAAATTAAGGGTAGAAAAAATTCAGAAGAAAGTGAAAAGAAACAGGAACGATGAGGGTCCAATTGGGCAAGAAAACGTGGCTTCCTCAGAATTAAAATTACATAATCAAAATAGGGCAAGAGAAAGAGAAGAAAGAACAGCCAAATAAAGCATTCTCTGCAGAACTTCCTTTTTCTGGAAATCAGTTTCCACTCAAGCCTGCAGAGTACCCAAAATAGCCCAAGACCTTCTGAGCTGGAAGGCCTTGGACTTCAAACAAAGCAACGCTGAGACAACCAACACATTTCAGCAGGTTCCTCGGTTTCCTGCAGACCTAGAAGGGTCAGGCTCAACCTTAACCAACCTGAACAATCCTCACAGCCGTGGCCACTCTTTATTGCAGGCTGCTCCAATCACAAACGAGGTCTCTACGGCCTTACAAAGTTCCCGGACTTGAGTCGGGGCCCACCCAAAAGCAGAGAAAACAGAGAGAGAGGGGAGGGCCCCGGTGTGCAGAGCCTAGTCCTGCTCACCCCAGATCAGCTCCCCGCTGTCACTTACAGTTCTCGCAGCTGCTGAAGTCGCCAAAGATGTAGTAGCACTGCTCGGAGAAAGTGATCTTGTTCACTGTGTGGCGGATGAAGCCAGCTTTCAAGAGGTTGCTGGCGTACTTCCGGGCTTCGCGGCGGTCCTGGAAGCCCTCCACGTGGTGATAGAGCCAGTCCACCACGTCTGAGCCTGGCGGGATAATGGGAAGACGGTCCCCGCATTAGCAGGCTATGGAGGGGGGGAACGCCCGTCCCTGCTGCTGGCTGCCCGGTTCAGGAATCAGCTCCCCCCACTCAGCCATTACCTAGGAAAGCATCAGGAATGGTGATCTTCAGCCACATGCGGTCCCGCACCTCCAGGCCAGACTCGGGAGACGCCATCGCCTTGGTGACCGAAGCCATGTCCGTGTGGATCGAGAGGTTGAAGTCATCAAAGCCTAACAAAAGAAGATTTGGGGGCAGCGGGGAGGGAACATAATCCGTAATCTTCCAGAGAAGCCCCTGCTCTGCTCTGCTCTGCTCTGCTCTCCCCCCAGATGTTCTGTTCCACAACCCCCCATCCTCCGGTTCCAGAGGTGGCCGGGGAAGCAGCAGACTCACGTTCGGTCTCGGCAACGGAGGTCCCTGAAGTGATAGTACTCATCGAACTGCTCCCTGGGTAGGGGGCAAAGGCCCCCGTCAGAGCAGCGGAGTGGGACACCCAAGCTGCCGGGTCGATGGGCTGGATCGGTTCGTCTGGACAGAACAAGGATGGGATATGGTGAATCCCCGCAGCTCCTGGAAGACCGAGGCGACTGGCACCCGTCTCCGCATCCCACTGCCCCCCCTCCGGACTGGCTGCAATCTGGCTCTGCTGATTCTCACCAGCTTCTAAGCTGAACCGGCTTCTGTAAGCGAACCCCGATGGCTTCTCTGCCATGGCCAAACCCTACCAGCACCAAAGCCCTTTTTGCAGCCAGGACCAGCATGGATGACTTACTTCTCGGCAAGGTGAAATACCCTTGCGGGGACGGGTCCCAGCATTTGGCCACTGTCAGTACGATTGGACTGCAAAGGAAGGAAAGGAAGGAATGATTCTGGGACAGCTGGAGCCCCCTCCCCAGGGCACAGCCTTGTGTAAGAGAGGTCTCGAGAGGTCTGGCAGGGAGCAGCACTCACCCCGGCTTGTGCACAATCTCCCTCAAGACTCTCACGGCGTCATCGTTGCTCATGTTCTCAAAATTAATGTCGTTAACCTGAGATAAAAAGAGAGAGAACGTTTTCAGGCCTGCTGGAGTCTTATTCACCCTCCTCCAACAGATGGAGGGAGTTCTAAATTCACACCTGCAGGAGCTGAGAGACTCCAAGAAAACGGGAAACTGTTTGTTTGCACTGCGTAAAGGAAATGGTGTGTGCATCTCACCTGAAGCAGCATGTCTCCAGGTTCAATCCTGCCATCTGCTGCCACTGCTCCCCCTTTCATGATAGAACCAATGTAGATCCCTCCGTCTCCCCGCTCATTGCTTTGCCCCACAATGGAGATGCCCAGGAAGTTGTATTTTTCTACCAAAACAAGAAGAGACCGATCCAAGGTTCGGTCACAGGATGCCTGAGCAGAATCATATTTCCAGCAGAGTCACGTCAGCCAGCTCCCTGACCCCCTCAGGCCGCCTATGAGAGATGCAGACCGCCTCATTTTCTGAAGGAAACTTCCCAGAAAACAAATCTATTACTCTCCATTTTTGGTTTTTCCCTGAATGAGTGGGCAGGGTGGATGGGAGCACCCATTTATCGTCTTCCCAAAAGGGAGATTTAAAAAAAAAATTGATCACGGTGGGTTTTCAGAGAAAATTAAGGAGCAATATGGGATGCCTTGAATCTTTGCAACATTGAAAACTCAGGAAGTGCTGCGGGAGCCAGAACAGAGGCAATGGAAGGTCCCCACCCAAATAAGATGAAGATCTTTCACCCTTTCCTTCTTGCTTTTGCAACCTTATTTTTGGAGTGCTCCCTCTTTTCCCCAGTCTTTTTTGCACACGCGCGTTCTTACCCATGTTCAAGGTGACAGTGATGATGTTGAGGGACATGGTAGAATCAGTGACGCTGCTGAAGGAGGACGTCTGAAACAGTTGCAGAGGAGGGGGAATGGATGCAGGACCAGGCTGCCTCCCCAGCTGTCATCCCCAACCCTTGGTTCTCCACCAGATGGGCAAGAAGAGAGCCCCGGGCCCCAGCCTCGGCTCTGGGTCCTGAGACCCAGCCAACTCCTCACCCGTCCCCCAGACCTACCCGTTCGAGACGCGGCGGCCGCTGCTTTCTCCGCCTGCGGTGGCGCTTGAGGAGGCGGGAGGCGCTGCTCTGCTCCGTGGAGCTGCTAAATCTGACGAAGGGAAGAGACCGCCGGCTACAGAAGGGAAGGCCTTCCCGCGAGCTGAGAGGCACAACGGAAGCACCTTCCGAACAGGACACTGTCCGGTGAGAGCAGCAGTACTTTCCAAAACCCACCCGTGCACCCGCCGGCCTGCCTACTGCTCCTCCAGGTATAAACGCAGGCGCTCCTTAAATGCCGTCAGGAAACAAGACGCGCGCCAGAGAGGCAAGCCAAAAGATGGAACTCCGTGGCCACCCGCTGAAAACAAAACAAAACAAAACGCCCTCTCCAATCTAAAGGGAAGGACTTCTGCTGTTGGCAGCGCCCGGCTTGGTGTTTTGCTTTGGCAAAGATGAAGACAAGCTGTGGGGCACCCAACAGTTCCCCGCAGCCTAGGCCCATCCAGAACGGGGAAAAGCTAACAATGTTCCTTTCCTTTGCTGGGAAGGCAACCAAACGTCCCCAGACTCTGGGACTCTCAGCGCTGCCAAAGGAGAAGACTCCCAGAGATTAGTCCCGCTTCTGGGCACATCCCTCTGAGAGCTAGGAGGCCTGGCTGCCCACTCCCAGAGCAACACTTCCAAGACTAAAGAAGTTGCGATTGCTCGCAGCTGAAACCCTGTGCTGGAAACGCCGCCCACCGTCTCTGCAGCTCTCACCGGCTCATGGCGTCATCGTCATCTGAGTCGCAGAGACTGGTGGTCTCCAGCTCGCTGGTGAGCAGAGTGGAGGAACTCTCGTACCCCGCCAAGTGCCGCTCCAGCCGGGATTGCCCATTCATCCGGTGCCCGCCTGAGAGAAGGGGAAGGCATGAGACGGATCCACCCGCCAGGACCTTACTCTCCCTCCCCAGCTGCAAACAGAGAAAAGGCCCGGAAGCTCTCAGTCTGGCGCCCCACTCACCTCCATGCTCGGTGCTCTCCCTGCGACGTGGGCGCTCCCTCCGCAGCGAAACAACGGACTCCGTCTCGGTTTCGTGGTCTGAGTTCTCGCAGCTGCCCGAGAGGTTTGGGCTGCGAAAAGAAACAGAACCCCTTGGTTGCAAAACCACCCCAAAGTTTGAGAACGGGCACCCCAAAAGTTGGCCCAGGCTTCCCCTCTTCTCCTAAGAGGTCCTCAAGCAGCACCTCTGAATTTAGCCAAGGTCCTAGGTGGGCTACCCACCCTCCGAGTCCCCGCTTTATCTACTCACTGGAACGAAGGAGGGCGGGAGTCCCCGATGCCGCTTGTCCGCTCTACAGGCAACGGAGGAAGCGGAGGCGGCGGGGGAGAAGGCTCCGATCGTACCTCTGCGGGAGGGGGCGGAGGAGGGGGCTCGGGCGGGGGGAGCTCCGAAGACACCAGCTGTGTTGGGGAAAGGGAGGAGAGGAGTGAGGCTTCCCCGGCCACCTGACCCTGCCCGGAGACTGGAAGCGTTCCCACGTGGACCCGAGCGGAGCGCCAGGAGCTGGGCCGGCAGGATCGGCCCAGGGTCTCCCTCCCCCCGCCCCATTTCAAGCAGCAGCAGCAGCAGCAGCAGCTCTCCCCGGCTAAGCCCCCGGGGAGGCAAGGCCCGAACCGGATCGGGAGCCAAGGGGGCCTCGCAGCCGCTCCGCGGGGCCTGCGAGGGGGTCGCGGGAGCTCCGTACCCAGGAGACGACTCTGCCGTTGAAGCAGGGGAGCCTGGCGCCGTCGTCCGAGATCTCCTCCTTCACCACCCTGCAAGGGGAGGCGCCGCGCTCAGGAGGGGGGCGAGCCGAGCCGAGCCGAGCCGAGCCGAGCCGGGGCCCCGAGGCGCCCCCCCTCCTCGCCGAGGCAAGGGCTGCACGCGGGGCCGACCCCGAGGCCGGCTGCCCTCGAGGCCCAGGGGCCGGGCCGGGCCGGGCCGGGGGCTTCGGCCTCCTCAGGGGCCGCGGGGCGCGCGAGGGGCCTACCCGAAGTCCTGGTCCATGCTCTTGAAGAAGTACTTGGCGCCGGGCCGGGCGAGCGCCGCCTTGACGTGGCCCAGCGTGATGCGCTCGGCCGGCACCGGGATCTTGACCAGGTAGGGCGTCTCCTCCTCGTCCAGGTGGTAGATCACCTTCGTCTCGCCCGCCGCGGGGCCAGGGCCCGCCGTCGCCATGGCAACCCGGCGGGGGAGGGGCGCCGCCGCCGGGGTCCGCCGCCGGGGGGGCAGCCGCGCGCGCGGGGAGGGGGAGGGCGGCGGCGGGGGGCGGGGCGCGGGCCTCTCCTCGTCGCGCGGCGGCGGCGGCGGCAGCAGCAACAGCGGCGGCCCGCCCTCCCGGCGCGTCATGCGTCTCCACGCACGGCCCCGCCCCCGGGAGGCGGCCGCTAAGCGCCCCGCGTTCCCGTCACGTGGCCGAAGCTGTGACGCCGCCGGAAGTGGCGCGCCGCCCGGATCACGCGGGAGGAAGTCCGCGCGCGGCCGGGCTGGGCGGGGAAGGGGACCTTCCGCTCCCCGCCCTTGAGCCGCCGGGAGCCGAGCGCCGCGCCGCGGGCCCGGCCTGGGGGAGTCCGCCCTCCCCCGCCGGAAGAAAGGCCGAGCCTCCCGCCCCAAGGCAGTCTACCTGCCTCCCTCCCCCCGCCACATCAATGAAAAGCCGACTCCGCTGTACAAACTCCCAAAGGGTCTACGTGTTTTTATTTACAGTCGAAAACTCTGCCATGTACACTTCTGCAAATATTAAAACAAACGGCGGGGCCCCCGCCCGGCCCCCTCGAGCGCCCGCCGCGCCCCCCCCCGGCGGAGCGGAAGGGGCTTCCCGCGGCCTCGGCGCGCCGGGGGATAAGCGGGACGCCCCCGCCTCGCCTCGCCTCGCGCGCTCCCCCGGCGTTTCCTCCTTTTTCATGACGACATTAACGGGAACAAAGTCGAACGGCGCCCCTCCGCGAACAGGCGGGCCTGACCGGCGGTGGTGGCGGCGGCGGCGGCGGCGGCGGCGGCCGGGGCCCTTCCCTGGCGCGCTCTGCCGCTCCCCCGCGGGGGAGAACTCGGAAAACAAGAGCAAAACATCGTTTAAAAGGGCTCCCAACCGGGAAACCGACGACCGACCGACCCCCCCAGGGAACAGGAACAGAAAAAACCGTTTCGTCTTCTATGTACAGAGGAGCTGCGCTGGGAGAAGGGCCAGGAAAGCAGAAGGCTCGGCTCGCTCGGCTCTGCCCGTCCTTCCCCGGCGTCAGCAGCCCGCAGTGGACGCGCTCCCAGAAGGGGAAGGCGGGCCAGAGTCAAGCCCACAAGCGGGAGGGGGGTTAAGGCAAGGCCCGGCGTGGCCTGGCCCGGCCTGGCCGGAATCTGCCGGTTCCGATGAGCGCCGGGGCCGTCACCGCCTCCGATGCCCAGCGCCTCGTCTTCTGCCCCCGAGGCTCGAGGGGCCCCAGTCCAGAGCGGGCCTCCTGCCCCGGCCCGTCTTTTCCCTCTCCGGGAGCCGCGCCGCGCCCCCTCCTGTGCTAGGGCTCCCCGCCTCCCCGGGACGCGAGGGCGGCAGTTGCACTGAGGGCCGGGGGGGGCGGGGGGGCCGGCGGCGGCTGCTTCCGAGAACTCTCTTTGCACTTCTGGCAGAAGAAGATGTCGGGAACGTTGGTCTTCTTGATCTTGGCGCAGGAGAGGTGGATCCAGGTGCCGCACTGGTTGCACTCGATCATGGGCCGTCCGGCGAAGGGCTTCTGGCAATAGCACGTGATGAGGTCCCACGAGTCATCTCCTGGAAAGGCAGGCAGAGAGGGCGTGTTCGGAAAGGCCCCCGAAACAGCACAGGGACAGGCGTGGACATTGCTCCCCAAAGTCGCCAGCAGATCAGTTTTCCACCTTGGCTTTAGGTCGGCGTTTCTCAACCTCGGCCGCTTGAAGACCTGCGGTCTTCTACTCCCAGCAAGGCTGGCTGGGGAATTCTGGGAGTCGGAGTCCACACGTCTTCAAGTGGCCAAGTTTGAGAAACACTGCTTTAGGTTCTTAGTTTTAAGACTCTCTCAAAGCTTCAAAACAAAAGCATACTGAAGATGCAAATGGACCAATTTTCTAACCATTACAGTCCCAGATTTAACACTTTTTTTTTTTTTTACTAAGGGTACAAAAGATACACAACTCAATTTGGCTACAGTTCTGAGTATTTTGAAGGACCAGGCTGGGGATATGTAGATCGCGAAGAGCTGACATTGACTCGATGGCGCATAATCTAATCAAATCTCCATGTTTCTCCCACCAATCTGATGTTAGCACGGAAAGCGGCTGGGACCTCAGGAGGAGGATTTCAGGACGAAATCCAAAAAGGTCTAGAATATCCGAGGATTTGGCAACAGGATCTCGCATGAGCACACTGAGCTGAATAAGAAGCAGGCCGTGCTCCTCTGCAGTCTCTTCACATCCCCCGCAGGGACAAAGAAGAGAACTGGGGGGACTCTCCAATCTGGTGTCCTGTCTCATGTCCCACAGGAAGCTGAGACTCTAACTCATCCTGGCTTCCACGAACCTAGGACCGAGCCAGCCAGGCAGCTCCATCTGTTGCTCAGCAAGTATAAAACTAAACACACAGAAACTAACACTGGCCGCTGTATTTCCCCTTCCCATTCTCGCTCCAGAGGTTAGTGATCGGACCCGTAAAATTATCGACTGGTAAACGCAAGAGACGTCAGGAGGTAGTTTTCAACAGATGGCAAATAAAGACCATCGGAACGCAACCACTTAGCCCGGCTCCAATCCTAACCCTCCTCTCACCTGACTCCACCATGATGTCCTCGTCCATGACCCTCATCTCGCCTTCGCTAGAGCTCCCTTCCCCGTCCTGGCTGGTCTCCGTGCTGACGCCTTCCTTGCCTTCTGCGTCCTCCAGCTTAATGGGGAACGTGGCGGCCAGCAGCTCTGGCGGAGCCTGGACCGGGACCCGGGCCGTGGCCGCCCCCGCCCCCTCCTCCCCACCCGGCCGCAGAGGGGCCGCCCCGTCCTCCTCCTCCGAGTCCGTCTCGCTCACGGAAGCTTTGTGCTTCTTCTCGCAGCGCTCGGCCCTTTTCAACTTCCGCTTCTTGCTCTCTTTGATCCGCGAGCGCTTTTCCCCCACCGGGTCGCCCCGGTTCCGCTTGGCGCCCCCAGCTTCTGAGGCGGCCTTCCGGTTCCGCTTGTCCTTCTTCTTATCCGTGGCCACTTTGGGCCCCGCCAGGGGTGGCGGCTGCCTGCTGACAGGATCTAGGTCGAAAAGGGAGTCCTTGAGTTTCATTTTCTCCAGCAGCGAGCTGTCTGACTTGAGGCGCCGGAACGCGGCTTTCTTCTTGGATGACTTGGCCTTCTTCACGAAGGTCTCGATGGTGTGCAGGTCCGACTGCGTGGACTCCCAGCCGTCGCTGTCCACCACGCTCTCGGGGCGGATGGGGGAGTTGGAGCCAGAGGGCGTCCAGTCGTTTTCCTGGTGGGAAGAGAAGGCAGACGCGCACGACTGTTCTGCGGCCGCCCCGGAGAAGAACCTGACGTCCAAGGTTCGTTCTCCGAAGGAGTCGGTCTGCAGCTCCCAAACCGCCTAACGCGTCTGGGGAACCCCACAAGGCCTTCAGGTTTCCTGGAGGGGCAGGCGTCCTTTAGCGTCTCTCCCCCCAGAACACAGACTGCTCCTACCCCATTGGTGAAGTTGTGCCCCCACACTCCAAACGTTTTCTATTTAAGCTAGAAAACTGCGAGAGGCGCGAGGGAGAACTGAGAAACCCAGAGCTTGGAAATACGCTACTGAGTTGTTCACCAGGTTGTTTGTGCATCTCATCCTCCTTTCTTTGCAAAGCTTTTAAGGCCCTTATTTGGTTTCATGTGTACAGTTACAGAAAAAAAGGTTTCCTACTGGGTTCAAAAGGGCAGGGTTGTGTGTGTGATATGCTATGGCCAAAAACAAAGACACAGCGGTGTTCACACAATGCATTTACCCAGGATAAGTCAAATGCTAGCATAACATTCTAAACTTGGGTAGAGGGTTGGTGGGGTCAGAAAAGTCCCCAAATCCACCGAAGCACGGTCTCCGACCTCCACTTTACCCTAGTCCAGCAAGATGCACAAAACCCAACTGCTGGGTCCAGCTACGCGTTAGGATAAACCTGAGACCATCCGGATTGCAACTAACAACTGACCGTTTCAAAACTCCAGACTAGCAGCCTGCAACCCTGAGCCTAAAAATCTTCCTTTCTACTTTTCCAGGATTTACGAGCTGCTCCAATTTGCCAGCTCTGGCGAGTTTTCAACTCCCCAACGTGTAACTGGGATTAAAATCATACGTTCAATTAAAACGACCACTAGAAACAATCGGGAGTTGCGAGCCCTGTAATCCACTCCCGAGCCTCTCGCTCAGCATCTGCTCCTTTCAAACGCGGGGAAACCGTCCGGCTTAGCAACTCCCAAGGTCGCAGCGAGGGACTCTAAAGAAACGCTAATCCGAAACGCTCTCGGCAAGGTCCAGGTTAAACGCGGGACAGCCCGCTGTAGCGTACGATGCCGCCGGCAGGGGCAAGAACTACAGCTCCCAACGTGCACTTCACGAAGCGTCCGGGGCTATGCTGTGCGACAAGCAGAGACACGTCCGCGCCTTGTTTCTCAAAGAGTCGCCTACATTTCCCAGCATGCACCGCCCCGTGGTCTTGGGCAAGATGGCCTTGCCTCAAAGGCGACCGGGAGTTGCAGTTTCTGCTGGAAGCTAATCGCGCTCTCAAAGGTCCGGGCCGGCAGGACGAGCGGGGCGGCGGCGCCCCTCCGGAAGGGCGGCTCTGGAGCCCGTGGACCGAAGGCCCGGCCGGGCCCCCTCCTGCCGCCCGCCCGGCTTCTGGAAGTGGCCGGGCGGGGGGTCTCCCGGCATTGGGGAAGGGGGGCGCCCCCCGTCCAGCCCCCGACTCACCTCCTTAGAGGAAGGGATGTAGCCGGCGTAGGCCAGGACGAAGCTGCAGAACTTGTTGAAGTCCTCGATGGTCCGTTGCCGCTTCTCGGGAGGCTGGTAAGAGGCGGCTGCGGGTCAGGGGCGCAGGTCCGCCCCGGCCCCGCAGGCGCAAGGAAGGAAGGAAGGACGGAGCCCCCCGCCGCGGCCGCGGCCGCCCCGCCGGCCAATTCACGCCCCGCGGCCCCGTCGCCCACCCGCTCCTCCGCCCATGGGGAGCTCTCCGGGGGACAGCCGCGGGGCGGGGCGGGGCGGGGGCGCTCGCTCGCTCGCTCGCTCGCTGCCCTCCGGCGGCGGCGGAGCACATGCGGAGATGTTGCAACCAGGAGGCATTTCCAGCCGGCGGCCCTGCCCGCTCGGGGGGGCTGCGGCGGGCGTCGCGGGGCGGGCGGGCGGGCAGGCAGCGCCCCCCGAACGGCGGGGGGCGCCCGGCTGCCGGGGACAGGACCGCCGCCGCCGCCCCCCCCAGCAAGGCTGCGGGTGGGAGCCGCCGCCAGCCCGCAAACTTTTGCCCCCCGTCTCTCTCTCTCTCTTACCTGCGTCTCCGCTTTGAGGCTCGGAGGTGGATCTGGAAGCGAAACAGAACGAGAACCCCGGGGGGCCGTTTGCGGGGGGCCGTTGCAGCCGCCCCCCGCCGCCCCCCGCCAGGAGAGCGCCGCACAAAAGCGGAGCCGGAGCAGCAACTCGGCCAGCGGCGTCTCCAGGCAGGGCCCGCGGCACGTGCCCCCCGCGGCACGACTCCGGCAGCCCCCGCGCGCGCGCCCGCCCGCCCGCGGGGGGGGCCGCTGACCCGGCCTGCTGCGCCGCGGCCGGCGGACCCTCCCGAGCGCCCCCCGCCCCCGGGCGAGAGCTCGGCCCCCCCGTCCCTCGGCTCGGGGGCCCGCAGGAAACCCCTCCTCCCTTCCGGGGGCGGGGGCCGGCGGCGCCCCCCTCGCCCGCCCGCCCGGCCCGGGCCCCCCGGCCCCGCCGCCGCCCCCCGGGCGAGGAGCGGGTCTCCGGCCCCCAACTTTCCCTGCCCCTTCCCGGGTCCGGCTCCCCCGCCCGCCCGCCCAACTTCCTCCTCGCCACCCGCTCCGCCGCGAGCCGCTCGCCCTCGGCGCCCCGCCCGGCCGGCCCCCCGGTGCCCCCTGCCGGGGGGCCGCCCCTCGCCCCCAGACCCCCCGCCCGTCTGGCTCGCCTTTCCCTACCTTCGGGGCTCGGCTCCGCCATGGCCGGCCCCCTGCCCAGCCGGCCGCCCCTGCCCGCGACGGGGACTCGGAAACACGCCGCCGCCGCCGCCGCCGCCGCCGCGCTCTCGCCGCCTCGCCCGGTGCCGCCGCCGCCGCCGCCGCCGCCCTCCTCCTCCTCCTCGCCGCTCCCCCTCCCTCCAGCAAACTCGGAGCGGCGGCCCCTCCCCTCGCTCATGACCCGCCGCGGAGCATCTCGGGAGGTGGAGTCTCGCCAGCCGCAAGGGTGTCCCGCCGGGACGGCAGTCCGACACTACGACTCCCGGCAGGCCGCGCGCGGCGCGTGCGCAGTCTGCTGCCCCGCCCTGGCGTCCCGGCCCATCCCCGGGGGAAAGAGGGCACGCCGGGTAATGTGGTCCCCGCTCCCGCCCGGGCGCGGGCGCGGCGAGAGGGTCCTGGGGGCTGCTGCGGGTTTCGGGGCACGTCGCCCCGCGGCGAGGCAGGATCCGGAGCCCCGCGGCGGAGAGGCCGCGCCGCTTCTCCCCCGTCGCGGCGGCGGCACCCGGGCGGCCCCGCCGGCTGTCTCGGCGGGGCTCGTTCGGCCTTCATGTGGCGGGGGGGGTGCGCCGCAGAGGCGAGTCCGTGGCGGCGGGCGCGCTTCGTGCGGTGCTCGGCCAGGGAGGGCTCCTCGCCCCCGTTCCCGCTCCCTTCTCCGTCCTCCAGCGCGACCTCCGCGCTCGGCCGGCAGGCGGAATCCTCCGTCCCCGCAGAACGGCCGAGCCGACGCCTTCGCAGGCTCGATGCGGGAGGCGGGCCAACCGGGGGGGAGACCCCGACGAGGGCGAGGCGGGCACCGAGCACCCCCCTCCACGCCAAGGACACTCCGTCCCGCCCGGCCGGACTTCCGCACCCCAAGTCTGCCCTGGGCACCCTCTGCACGGCGCCCAAGGCCAGGAGGACCGGCAGCACCAGCCGCGCGACCTCCTGCAAGCCACCCGCCGCCCCTCGGACGAGTTCTCCGGGAAGGCGCCGCCGGGCTCCCCCGGTTTCCGTAAGGCAGTGTTGTCCAAACAGCCACTTTAAGATGAGTGGACTTCAACTCCCAGAATTCCCCAGGGAATTCTGGGAGTAGAAGTCCACTCATCTTAAAGTGGCCAAGTTTGGCCAACACTGCCGTAAGGCTTGTGGCTCCCGAGCTAGCGAACGGACCCATCACCCCATCTACTCTAGGGCTGGAGCAGAACGCGCGGGGAATTCTGGGAGCCGTAGTCCACGCATCGTTAGGGGACGCCGGGCTCCCAGAATCCCCATTAGGGACCAGGGACTCTTCCCAACCTGGGCCCCAACGCCTGTCGGTTCCTTCACTCCACCAGCCGGGATTCAGGCCCCGGATTTTACACGTCCCAAAGGTACGCTAAGAACATTTAATACCTCCCCAATAAAAATTCTCCAGAGCCTTGCGTTTCTCCTCGTATACTTTTTTTTTAATTAGCATTCTCCCCCCACTCTGGTTACAGAAACTGCCAGGCAGAGCACATCCCCGATGAGAGCAAACTCGGGGCGCGCGGCAAAGGAAGTTGTGAGACTGAAACGGGGCGGGGTTTTTTCTTTCTGTTGAGAATTTGAGATCTACCTTTTTGACAGAAAAGAACGAAACAGGGAAAGGAAAAGAAAGACAGACGGAGGGAAAGGGGGAAAAATGCAAGGGAGAGGTATTTAATTTTAGCTACAACCACCTCAAAAAAAACTCAGAGCAAGGCAAAGGAGGGCGTTAGGGAGCAAGACTGTAAGAGGAAGAGGTTTAAAGGTTAAGCCAGGAATATGCCAAAAAGAAAAAAGGGGGGAAAAAAACCTCCGTTTTCCTGGCGCAAAAAAACTTTTTAACATAAAATCAACAACAAGTAACAACACAAAGTGCAGGTCCCTTCAGGAGCAGGTGCCCCTTGGCGGCAGCCGCCGGGGTCGGCTCTTACATGCTGCCGTAGACGCTCTCGTCGCTGTAGGCGATGTAAAGGAAGAAATCCTCCTCGTGGTGTTCCTGGAATGGGGGGGAGAAGATGCTGTTAGATCAAGGCACGGGGGGGGGGGGCGGGGGCCTCTGGGAGCTCAGACGGAGCAACCAAAGGGCTCTTCGACTCGGTGCCCTTCCCGATGCGCACATTTCTTAGAGTTATATCCCGCCTTCCGTTTGGGAAGTCAGGCACTGCCCCCGACCCACCGCCCTGTGCGATGGGCTGGGCTGGGCTGGGCTGGAGCCATCCGGTGAGCACCCCCACCCTGCCTCCCCACTCTGTCCCGAAGCGGCCAGCCCCCCCTCCCCCCCCCTCCCTTCTTCCCACGCTCGGCAGAAGACGACCCGGGTCCAAGACAAACCCAAGCGGGGAGGGGGGTCGGGGGGCGGCTCGGCTCATCTTCCGGGGCTCGTCGGGAACCCGCGTTTTCAGCCTTCGGGGCCCCCCGACGCGCGTCAGGGGCTGCTGGGGGGGCGGGGGCGGGGGCGCACCTGGTAGAGCTGCCCCATCGTGGCGCTGGTGGGCGGGATGACGTTGTTGACGAAGAAGAAGAGCGCGTCTTCGGCCCGCAGGTGGATCCTCTTCCGGATCAGGAAGTAGAACTGCCCCACTGAGGAAGAGGAGGGGGAGCGTCACGGCGGGGCAGGGACGGGGGACGGGGGCGGCCTGAAGCGCGCCCCCCGGCGGCCCTCGGGCCCCCCCGCCGCCGAGGCCGCCTTACCCGTGAGGTCCGAGGGGACCAGGTACTTCTTCTTGTCCAGGTCTCCTATCCGGGCCTTGGGGGCCTTTTCCACGATGACCTGCGAGAGAGGCGGGGTGACGCGGGGCCGCGGGCCGGGCCGGGCCGGGCCGAGCCGGGCAAGGGGCGGCGCGCCGCGGCCGGCCGGGGCATCCCGGGCAGCCGCGGCAGGGAGGGAGCGCGGGGGGGGGCCCTCCAGGGCCGGGCCGAGCTCCGAGGCGCGGCCGGGGGCACCGGGAGAGCCCGAGCGGCGGGCCGCGGGCCGCCCCGCCGAACCCCGCTCCCGCCCGGGGGCCCTCGCAGCGCGGTGTGGCGGCTCACCGGGACCCGGTCCGGGTATTTCTTGCGGATCTTCTCCCCCTCGGAGCGGCGCTTCTCGAAGGGGTGCTCCTCCTTGTAGACGAACTTCATGGCGGCGGCGGCGGCGGCGGCGGCGGCGGCGGGCGGTGGAGGCGACGCGGCGGACCGGGGACGGGCCGCTGCACCCAACCAGCGCGCGTGCGCAGGACGGGCGCGGCGCAGCGCTCGCGCAGGGATCCGGCGGGGGCGGGCAGAACGAGTCCCGGCGCCCTCGGCCCCGCCCGCGGGGAGGCGGAGCCTCGAGCTCGCTCGGCCCCCAACGGGCGCGGCTTGCGCGGGTGGCGCGCCCGGCCGCGGCGGGGGCGCGGGCCGCGCTGGTTCTGTCGCCGGGTGG
Source organism: Liasis olivaceus (assembly GCA_030867105.1). NCBI lineage: Eukaryota > Metazoa > Chordata > Lepidosauria > Squamata > Pythonidae > Liasis > Liasis olivaceus. The sequence goes on along the minus strand of CM061351.1, from coordinate 114,844,123 downwards.
CGTCGCGGGCGCGAACGCGCGCGAGGGAAAGGCCGCTTTCGCCGGCCACGCGGAGGCCCCGCCCCCGCAGCGCGACGTCAGGGGCGATTCCCCGGAGCCTCTGCGTCGCTTGCGTGGCCGCGTGACACCAAAACAAAGTAGTGCGCCCCCTCCCCGGGATAAAGGGGGCGCGAGCGGGGAGGGCCGCTCCGAGGAACAGGGGACGGGAACAGACCGGCGTCCCCCACCGCCAAGAAGCCCCCCCTCCGTATTCAAGCCGGCCTGGAAGGGGAGGCGCGGAAGGATCGGGGCGAGGGGGAGGGGCGGTGCAGAGACCCGTCATGTGACTGACGTCAGCCGAGAGGAATTGTCACGTGCCCCTCCCCCTCTCGCCTAGGCTGACGGGCGACCGCGGGTCACGTGGGCCGGCCGGCCCCGCTTTCTGCGCGGACGGACTACAGTGCCCGTCGCCCTCCCAGCTGTCTGGCCGGGATGGGCGCCGTAGTCCCCAGGCACGCCGGGGACGGGGCGAGGGAGCCACGCTGCTCCAGCCGCTTCCAGGTTGCCCAGCACCACGCGTCTCTGGGGCCGCCAGAGCGAGCAGGGAACTGCAGGGGTGCGGGGGAAGGGGCCCCGCCGGGAAGGGCCCAGGGGCCCCAGCCCTCAGCAGGCTTTCCCCCCACGGCGGCCCCAGCCCGGAGCGGCTGACGCACCGCAGCCCGGGGCAACACCCGAGCACAGGAGCCAGAACCAGCCAAGCCATGGCCTGCAGCAGCTGGGGGCTCCAGCTCCCCCTCACCCCAGCTGGAAGACTGACTCCAACCTGGGCCAGGGCAACTCCCCGCGGTTCCTGCTTCCGCCACCTCACCCCCCCGACCTCAGGGGAGGAATAAAGGCCGGATTCGGGGAGAAAGGCACCGTGCCAGCCATTCACGCGCCCAGCCAGATCCCTCCCGCTCGGGAGGAATAAGAACTGCCAAGAGTCAGTTTCGGTGTTTTGGTTTTTTCCACCTCAGTTCAAGGCTATAATATCTCATCATTCGACCCCTCCCCACCCCAGAAGTCCAAGAAATAAAATAAAAACGAAGACATCCTGGAACGAGGGGCTTCCACGCAAATTCCAGCGGAAGGGCCAACCTGCTTCCACCGCAGGGGGAGGGGGGCAAGACCCTTGAAAAAGGAAGCCGGACTTGCCAGTCATCGGAAAGGTCCTTCTTGGATGAAGCAGCCCCCACTTTTATCCAAGGGCTGGGGGAGGGGGAGAGAAAGGAACATAAAAGCTGGGGAGGGAGGGTGCTCTTTCCCATGAGAAACACAGCCTCCTCTCAAAAGGTCTGTCGTGTCGGTCTCTGCGGCTGGCTCGTGTCACCCCCTTTCTTGTGCATCTTGCCCCCCGCAGCCGCCGGTCTCGCGCCAGCAGCACAGCCCTCTCCCCCTCTCTGCCCGGCTGAGTCTCTGCCAGCCTCCGGGGTGCCGGTCGCGGTAGAGAGGGCAGCAGATGGCCGCGGGGGGAGGCCGAAACGCAGTTCCCCTGGGCGTCGTCCCCCGCTGGCTGGCCGCGTCTGAAGGCGTCTGTCAGAACCCCAGCGGCCAAGGCACACGGGGGGCGCGATGGCGGGATAAGGCAGAGGTTGAGGCCAAACCCTGAAGAAAGGAGGAGCCGCCGTCACCAAAGGCGATGCTGATGCAGGTTCCGGCTGAGCACCGACCGGACGTCCGCTGTGAACCTGAAGGGGAGGAGACCAGTGAGTGCCACTTCCTCCATCCGCCCCGTTGACCTTCTGCTTCCTCTTTGCTCCCCTCGGCTGTGGCCACGCGTGCTCAGCCAGCCCAGGACCCGCCGGGAAAATTTGGCCAGCCCTCCCATCCCCTGTGAAGCCCCCCACCTCCAGGAGTGAGACCCCTCTCGTCGCTGGGGTGTTACCTCAAGGCATCGAGCATAGGGAGGAGGTTGAGAAGCGCCGTGTCACCGGGGTCACTGAACCATGACTTAATGGGGATCGCGTTATCTGCCGGACAGAAAGCCAAGCACCTCGTTCACACGCCCAGGCAGAGCACTGGAAGTGGGCAGCCCGAGGCTGGGCTGGAGCAGCAGGTCCCCTAGACCAGCATCCTAGGTCCCGGGGGCCACCAAGAGGCCCCCTGAACACGGAAAGGAGGGCGGCAGACCTTTTCCCACTGCTGCTGTAACAGCAGCGTGTAAGTTCACCTCCCTGTGACCAAGGAGAGCATCGAGACTGGGAACTCATGAGTGTGTTCATCTGCCACAAATTCCCCCCCCCCCCGAAAGCTGTTGTCTGTGGCCATCCTCCTCACATTGAATTCCACATTTTAAGCGCCGTGAACAGAAGCTGAGTCTCCCCGTTTTTTCTAACAGATGAGCCCAAGTTCAGCGCTGCGCAAAAGCAAGACAATCCTGCCTCCAGCCACATTTTCCCCAGCACACCTGCTTTAGGAGACCTCAGTCATTCCCCCCATTAACCATCTCGGCTCCAAGCTCAAAAGCCCTCAAGCTCTACTCAGTAATCACCTTGTTCACCCTTCTCTCCCATCTCCTCACCATCCCTTCTGCTGGGCCTCTTCACAAAGTCTAAAGTGGTGGAAAGCCAGGACAGCTTCCTCTTGCTACACCTGTGCTCAGGGACCGAGAAGGCTGTGTCGCCTTCGGTTTCATCCTGCTTCTCATTTTTCCAACCTTGCAAGTTCGTGCCGCGCCATTTCCACAAAAGCAAAAGGCCCGTGTAGAAGCCGAGATGTTTCTCATAACGTGCACACTGGACTTCTTCCAATAGGAAATGACTCGCGGATCGTTTCCCCTAACACGCGAGAGGGCGAGTTCTCCTAATACGTGTGAACTAGCCGCAGCCCAGAAACCCAACTTGCTTGTGGGGGGCAGGGGGAACAGAAAAAACGTCTTGCCTGGATGGCTCCTGTAGGCTCCTGGGGAATTGTCCAAGATGACGATGCTGGACAGATCGTTATGGACCACTGAAAGATCTTTGATGTAACTGCCCAGCTCCAAAGTGCAGTGCTGAAGAAAGAGAGCGCGTGGAGGAAAAGGTCAGTCCCCGCAAAGGCAACTCTTTGCCTGCTGAAAGGGAAAGAGGGCCCAGGAGAAAAGGCTGCTGGCTGAGGGGCAGCTGGCTTGCCAGCTGCGGGCAGGTGTCTGGGGGGGGCCACTCACCTGCCTGTAGTATCTCCGCCTCAGGATGCTCCTGTTGTTATCCAGCTTATCTGCCACCGCGGAGCCGTAGATTTCCATGCTGGCTGTGAAGACCACAAGCTCGTACCACTGGCTCACCTGGCAGAGGGGAGGGCGGGGAGCAGGGAGGCCAAAAGGTGGGAGGGGACGTCTTACTCGGATTCATTCCAACCGAAGCGCCCCCCGGCCTTCCCTCAAGGCTGCGTCCTGGCCTCCCACTCTGGCGTTCTCCAGAAGGACTGGACCGCAACCCTCACGGCTGAGGCTGTGAGTCCAAGGCATTGCCCCAACAGGTCTGGGGGGTACTGGGGTGGGGGGAAGGCTGCTGTCAACTGAGCATCCCCCCCCATTCCTTAATTAAACCATGCCCTTCCTGCTCCAAGGTATGAGGATAAACCCAGAAAAGCTGTCAGGCCAACGGCCTGCCACTGCCTCCCCGTGGCCGGGAGAAGTCAGCAACAAGGCCTGCTGTTCCAGCAGCCCGCCCGCCCATCCATCCCCTCCTGCCTTGCAACATTTCCCAGTTTCGAGAGGATGCTCCACCTAGCCTAGACAGGGGCTGTTTGACCTTTCTCCTCTTGCAGAAAGCACAGCAGGCAGCCTCCCCAGGCCAGGTGTCAAGGATGCCGGGCTATAAACCTCATTGTCCCCACCCAACAGGATCACTCATTGTGATTTTTCACTTCGGTGTAGCTGGGAAAACCCCTCCCCATGACCAGAGCCCACAGAAAAAACCTGGAGAATTTGCCTGACCCCATCCTGCCGCTTTCCCCAGAAACCAAATCCAAATCTGTCCCAAGGAGGCTGCCTCTCATTCCAAGGAACCCTGTGCTGTTTTTCAGGGACGGAAGAGATGCCACAGCTAGCCTGGCCCCCTTTGCTGGCCTCTCTAGCCTTCGGTCTCTATAGCAAGAGACCGTCTTAATCACTGTAAGTTCGAGATGAACCTTTAGACCTGCTGACATCCCTTGGGCATTCTTGTCTGAAGCAGAAATATACCCACACTGCATTCTTACCACTTCTAGAAAAAAGTCCACGTGCGGCCTCTTATGTACAAAAAAGCGGACGGGATGCTTATCTATGACGACCTAGGAAAAGGAACAGTCGTTAGAAACAGTCTGCAAAGAGCACAGGCATCTGGCACTGACAACCTCATGACCTCTCGCAACCAACAGCCCATTTCCCGGAACCAGGCTACTGAGGATGCCAGTTAACGAGAAGTACTCAGGACTGGAAACATCTCTTTATGTCTGGGCAGGCTCTTGGGCCCTCCATCCCAAACCACCACTCAAAGTTGGTGGCGCAGCTGGACCCCAGCACTGTCCAAGAGGCCTTTGGGTGGCTCTGGGCATGTGCAGGAAGGCAGGCCTCCCAATCAAGAGCGCCCTGGGAGACCACCACGCTCCGGCCCTGCAGCTTCTCCAAAAGGACTACCTCTTCAGAGAGCCTGGTCTTGGTCCAGAAGTGCCTCACCTTCAGGATAAAGTCAGGGGGAGTCCCCGGCCTCACTGTGGGCCTCAGGACCCCGTCGTGATGGGAGTGAATCAGTGTCTCATCCAGGTCGAGGACGAGGATCTTCCTCTTCACCTGGTCTGCCGGAGAGAGAAAAAGGCGAGCGACGTGAGACCCAGAGCCCTGAACCCCTTCCAGCCCCCTGCGATGAACATCTGAGACATGAGATAATACTTACTAAGCCGCTCCCGTGAAACCCTGGAAAGGGGAAGAATATCATAGCGCACGGTTTGATACTGGATCACCTGCCAATGGAACACACAACAATGAAAGGGTTGGGATTGTGAAAACAGGCTCAAATCAGAGTTTCTGGCAGGCCAAGGGCACACCCAGACACAGGGCGGCCAATTCCACAGGAGTGGCTTGCCACAGAAGAATGCAGACAAGAAATCTGGTGGTACCGTAAACCCTGATCAAAGTATTATGGTTAAAATTTTGTGAGGCTGAGCCACAGATGGCTAAATCTTGGTTCCTAAGTGGTCACAAATTGCTTACTGGCCCAGAAAAGAGGAAATTAGTTCAAAGGTTTCCCAAGAACAGTGCCCATGAACCAAGCCCGTACTGCAAAAACAAACATTTCCCTTCTGCTTCCATTTCACATTATGGGGAGAGGGAAAAACAGGCTTCCCTAATCTGGCACCCCCTGGATGTGCTACTGCTGCGGTTCCCAGAATTCCCAGCCCATCTGCAGTACCAACAATCTGGAGAGTGCCAGGTTGGGGAAGGAAAAGAAACTGCCAAGAAATCCTGCAGGTACTGATAGATTTCAAGCAGGCAATCCCCACCCCACCCCACCTGAGAGAAGGCCACGCTGGCTGCAGATACTAGCTGCTGTAAGCTAGCACACCTGAAGGGCTTCTGGCTGGGAAAGGTAAGACTTAATTCTCAGAGTTCTGTCAAAATCTAGAATTCAGACTACGGCCTTTCACACCCCATGCCTTTGGGTCTGGGGCACAGGACTCCAGGAACCTGCCCTTCTTAACCCAGCTCCCAGAAGGCCCCACAGATAACAGCACCAGCAGCTGACCCTCCAAGTTCACCAAGGATCCTCCTTGGCCCAAGCACTTTTCTGTACACAATGTATCTGATTCTTTAATTAAATTACTGTCATTCTTCTCTCTCTCTCTCTCTCTCACACACACACACACACACACACACACACACACACCCCTACCTACCTTTCAAGGAAAAAGCTACTGCCAAATCCAGGCGCTTGCTGGACTGGACTGTATTTTAATTTTTTTTTTAACAGAAGAAGGGGATGGAAAGGACAGACACAAAGTAATTTGGGGGTATGTTGCACAACAATAAGGTGGGAAGGTGAATGAGATGCAGCCTGAGCCTCAACTTCCCCTCAGCCAATGCATTTCCCACGCAACCTGAGAATCCTGCACACATTTCCCACGCAACCCGAGAATCCTGCACACAGACAAAACCCAAATGGAGACATTAACTTTTGAAAAAGACGCCTCCCCACCTCATTTCCAGCTCAATCTGTTTCTTGTCAAAGGAATTTTGAGGTGTAAAACACAGCTCTGGAAGATACTCATGAAGCTGACTTCATCCTGCCACCTTATCGGTGGAGCCCAGCACTGTCACCCTCTCTGGTCTCCAGAAGCTCGATAGGATCACCCGAGCCCCTCTGCGGGCAGAGCAAGGGCCCCACAGGCCAAGAGAACCCCCTGCTCCTTAATTCTCCTTGCCCCTAAAAGGCAGATGTTTGCCTGCCTGCCTGCCTGACGGGCCCAGAGCGAGGGCTCAACCACCAGGCTCACCTGCTCAGCGACAAGGTAACCCCAATTTCCATCTGTTTCGGAAAGGCCTCTTGGACCTGAACTGAGGGAGGGAAAAGGAGGGGGGAGACAGAGAAGGGTCACTGTTCTGTCACACAGCACATCTCAGGAAGGAGGGAAGGAGTCACACACAAGGATCTCACACCAGTTAGGCAGGCTGTTAATCACAGGTGGCAACATGGCCCAAAAGCCAATGGGGCACCTTAACATCCAGAAGCTCTTCCAAGAGCTATTTTTGCCTTCCATCTGCTGCTTGTCCACAAAAGGCTCAGCTCCTCCTTCGCAAGGGTACCAGGACAGGCACCGGGCACCGACCCAACCATCTCCTCTCTGCTCTGACACAAATGCATGTGTAACAGCCCTTCCGCCCCGCTCCAGGGCCCTCCAGATGCTTCATGTAATACTCATGCCTCCAGCAGGCCCCCTCCAGCCCCACAAGCTCTTCTTCCAAAATTAGCCTCCTGTGGTTGGGAAGCTGGCCAAGGTCTCGAGGTCCCAGCCCAACCAGAAGGGAAGGGCGCCGGAGGCAACTCCCGGAAAGGGAAAGAGAAAGAGAGAAAGGATCAGGGGCCTGGACAGCAAGACCTGCTCTCAGCCAGGCACACCAGTGGTGGGGGGCTCCCTGCCCTCATCTCCCTGGCTTGGGAAACAAGGGGAGGGGGCGCAAGCTGTTATAACAAGCAGTGGTGCCTGTGTTCTGCCTCCCTTCTCACCAAGAAAGGAAGGGAGGCAAATCAGAGAGTCGGGAGTGGAAGAAGCAACTGTGGATAGGATCCTTATCCAAGGAGGGTGACAATGGCCTTTCTTCCACCCCTCCAAGCAGAACACAGGAAATTGGGGGGAGGGTCAAATCTTCGCCACTTGCACCCCTCCAGAGGGTGGAGGGATGGGGGAATACAACAACACAGCAACCAAACCACAGCAGACCCAGCCCTCTGGAATAACCCAGTCAGGAGTACGGGATGCTGGTGAGATAAGGCGGGGGGGGGCCACCTACTCTCCCTACCTCCCTGAGGCAAACCTGCAACTCCAGGCCCAACACACACAGGAGAAAGAAGTTGCTCCTCCAGCAGCACTTCCTCATTTGGGCTACTGGACGCTTATTTTTAAAACCCAAGGAAAGGGTGACTTTTGAAGCCCTGATTACAACCTATAGCAAAGACGCTGCGAGGGGTGTTAAGAAAGCAGGACAGCAAAATAGCATGAAACGATCTCCAAGCCAGTCAGTTTCCCTCCTGTGGTGACCCTCTCTTCCCCACAGTCCTGTAAGCACTGCGGATCCAACCCTCCCGTCCACTATTTCCTAGAAGCAGCAATTGCCTAAGAAGATCTGGAGAACCTCACATTCCACATTGGCTTTGCTTCTCAGTTCCAGAACCAACACCCAAAATCTGAAGCAACCACCTTCAGAGGAAGACCCAGATGCACCAGGCGCATGGGAAAAGCTTAATGCCCACGTGCTCCCCCTGGCAATGCCCGAAGGAGCGTAGTCAAAGGCAGCAGGCCAGCTCCCCAAGGCTGCTGAAGAGGGCCTCCCACAAAGCAACAGGCCTGGGTGGAGAGGCTTTCCTGTGGCTACTGCCAGCCTTCTTTCACAAGGGCACAAAAATAGCTTCTGCCACCTTGGGCTGGAAAGACAAGGAACTAGGATTCAAAAGAAAAAACCACTGTTGGGAGTCCAACTTGCTCCAAAACACCCATTTTGGTCTTTTGCACTCTCAGAGCAACAGCAAGGCAGCATGACTTGCTCAGGAAGAGTTGTAAGGCCACATGCCCAAAGTGAGATTGCTCCATCACTGGCGGCCCCAGTTACTTCACCATCACACACGTTAAGGGCTCCAACAATCCCCACTGAAACCAAGAGGGAGACCAAAAGCTGTGGCAAGGCTGCTCATCTGGGTTATCATCAAAGCTGAACACAAGACAAACTTCCAACTATGGGATTGAATGTAGCCAAGAATATCATCTTCGGACATGGCCAAATAGATCATCTTGTTAAAGAGTTTCCCCATGGCAGGCCCAACTTCTTGGAACACGGGTTTCCATTCACACAAGCCCTCCCTGAACAGATGTATCTTAAGCAAGGCACAGAACGTGGGAAGAGGGCACTTCCTGAGCATGGCCCTTGACCGCCTCTCCCAAGTAGGCAGAGAATGCCTGACTACGTGCAGCCACCAAGGGGACTGCGACGGTGGCCAATGCGTCTTTCCAAAGTGTGTGTGAAAGAAAGAAGAGGTAAGTAGTGCTCAACAGCTCTTGTACTATGGCTAAACACAATACATAAGCCATCTGACCATGATGGTCCCCATCTGCCATCTAAATGGGAGAGGGCATTCTTGGTGAAAGAAGGCAGATGGAAGGATTTACCTGATACAACAGAGGAAACCCTTCAATGGCAGGCCATGTCTGCTCTATTAAAGCCTCCCATCTGAAAATCCCATTAACGCCTGAAGAGCAGCAGCTATTCTTGCCTAGAATAGGCATGGCAAAACAATTTGTATAGGGAAAAGAGCAAGCAAGCTTCTGGTGTAACTCTGAGGTCCTCATCACTTCAATCCATGCCCCCTTTTTCCTCTCTGAGGTAGCCAGGCATCCTGTCTTTCACTTTCAGATTCCTGAGGGGGAAGAGCTGGGTTCCATTCTTCTGCCCTCCCACCACTTCTAAAGTCACATAAAATGCAGAAGCATCAAAATCAAAAGATATGGAAAAGCCTGTTTGCTTGGCCAAACAAAGGAGCTATCTTCAGCTTAGCCACACCAGACTGAACCTTCTGCGCCTATCCTGCGTAACATGCCTTTGCCCCTCAGACCGGGAACAGCAAACAAAGGTGACCGGTGCTGAGTCCCAACTGGAGTTGGCTTCCTTTTTCTCTTCTAATCTGAATTCACATATGGGTGAATTGGAACTGAACTGAATTGAAAAAAAAAACACCTCCAAAGCTTGGGATGACAGACACCAGAAAGGATAGAAGAAACATCCAACCAGACTGCTCTGTAAGGCCTCCAAGAAGGAGCTGAAATTTGACAAACTTGTGATTGAAGGAATACCGCATACTAGAGCATCATTCAGAAACAAACAGGCATGGTTTGATGGCATGCAGTTCATAATAAATATCAAGCTTAACAGATAATGTTTTGTCTTAACACAGCTCCATACTCTTCCTTCTCTCCCAGGCTGAGGACAATAAACAGTGTTTTCTACACCCCAGTGTTCTCCTGAATGGCATAAATCTTTCCAGATATGCCTTCCAGAAAGGAAAACCTTCTGCCATGAGCTAAAGATCACTCTTTCTTTGCCACTCACTATGGTGTGGACCTCAAAGGAAAGTTCCCTTTATTTTCCAGTTGCAGTCACATATACAAAACATGAGCACAGTTTCAACTCTTAGAGGATAAATGGAAAACTGTTACAGTCACAAACTGAGGATGCCATCAATTTTGCGTGCTGCAGAGGTACTTGAATTTTGAGCACAAACTAAAACTGCAACGATTTCTCCACTTAGAGCTGAATTTTAACAGCACCCATTTGCCATTCCCTCCAATGTGCACCAGCCATACTTGGAGAAGGAAAAAAAATCTAATACCCTGGGACAATCTTAAAGACTGCAACATCTATAGAAATCAAAACAATCTATTTATGGCTACATCTGTTTTTGGAAAGGGCTTAAAAAAGCAGGTTTAGCCTGGCCTCAACTTTCTGCCTCTGAATTCCTTTACGGGTCACAGCCAATGATTTAGTCAGATCAGCCTATCAATAACATGCCCTAGCTTCACTCCCACTTAACTCACAACACCTATTATTTATAGGCCATATCAGGAATGCACAGTTTTGTCCAGATACAGGCTTAGTTTATCTCGCCGCCAATGTTCAGGAGTGGGATCTATTTGTTTCTTCCTTGAACCTACCCCACACCCTGCCTGTTATTACAGTGCCATGAAAGAGTCTTATCCACGACATGAACCGGAACTCACATCTTTACGAGCTTATTTGATATCTGAAAGAAGGTGAATGGAAGCATCCACAGACAGGACGTGTCTTCCCCGTACAGAAAGGGGGGGGGAGGTTGTGGGTGGACAAAGGAGTTATGTAAAAACTTCCTGCCCGGAGGAAATATTGGAAGGAAGACAAGGACAAAACCCGGTTCCTACCCTGCACCTGCGCTCCGGGAGGCTCTCAGCCCGCCACGACCCTAAGGTCACCCTCGGCCCCCACAACCAGGCCCCGAGCATCCCCTCCCTCCCCGGTCCAGCTGCCCGCAAAGGCCCCTGCGCTTCCCCGCCGTCTCCCGCCGCAACGCGTAGCCGCCCGTGCCTCGCGTCCGGGGCCGGCGGCCCTGCCTCCTACGCCCCTCCCTGACCACTCCGAGACCCGCCGGCGACCCCTCCTCCGCCAGGCCTGGGGGCACCCCGTCGCCGCTCGCGAGGGGCAAGCCGGCGGGAAGCAGCACGACGCGGCTCCGGCGGGGAGCGACGCGGACGCGAGGGCGCCTCCGCCGGACTCCGGCTCCCTGCCGGCCGCCTCAGCCCGCGGAGGCGGGGCGCGCTCTGCACGCCCTCAGGGGCGCCCCGGCCGCGGGAAGGCAACGGCCCGCCGCCCCCCGTCCCCGGCGGTACTCACGGTGCGGGCCTGCCGGCGCAGCAGGTACAGCAGGAAGCTCCAGAGCTTGGCGGCGAAGGCGAGGAAGGCCCGGAGGCCGAGCAGGCACTGCGAGCGCATCATCCCGCCGGCGGGGCCCGCCGCGCCCCCGGCCCGGCCCAGCTCCGCCAGCTTCCAGCGGGGAACGAAGGACGGACGGACGGAAGAGGGGAGGAGGAGGGCGGGGGGCGGGAGGGCCGCCCTCCGGCTCAGCCCGTGCCCGCGGGCCCCGCCATCCCAGCTCCGCGACGGCCGCTGTCGGTCGCTACCGCCTTGGGGGGAAGCGCTCCCCCCGCCCCCGCCGACTCTCGCCTCTTCTTCAGGCTACTTCCGGAGCAACCGACGGAGCGCCAGAGTCTACTTCCGGAGCGCGGGGGCGCGTCCAATTAGAAGCCGAGGGAGGCGTAGGGAGCGGGAGGGCGCCGCTCATGCGCCTCGCGCGGCGGCGCTCGAAGCGTCCGCCGTGGAATTTGAAAGCAAAGCAAGGGGTGGAAGCGAGCGCGCATGCGCCACAGGAACTGGCCGTCCCCCAAAAAAGAAGCCGAAAGCGCGTGTGCGAAGAGTTTACGCTCTCTCTGCTTTCTCATTCTGTAGCGCAAAGTAACACGAAAAGGCGATTTCAGACGTTGTTTCCTGCTCCCCGCCCCGCCCCACGGCGGGACAACGAGAGAGAACCAGCTACGGAAAGCAGAATGGGTTTTATAACTGCTCCACTTGCAGTATTATTAGCAGCGGACCACACTGCAGGGTTGTTGTAAACTGGCATCTCCCTGCTACTGAGCCGGGTTGGTGTTTTTTTCATTCGGGGCGTCCTTTTCGCAGCCTCCCCACCGCTGCCTGAAAAGACAGGGGCAGCTCTTCGTCCCTTTGATTTTGGGTCTCGAAATCTGGATAGAGTTAGTGCATTGCACGTTTGCAAGGGTAGATTTCTAGATTTGCTGTAAACTGAGCACACAGGCTCTATGGCAGTGTTTCTCAACCTCTGTGACTTTAATCCGTGTGGACTTCAACTCCCAGAATTCCCCAGCCAGCATGGGGAACCCTAACCCTAACCCAGCGTGGCTGGCTGGGGAATTCTGGGAGTTGAAGTCCACACGGCTTAAAGTCACCGAGGTTGAGAAACACTACTCTAGGGTGTTTATATTCCCCAAAAGACTCAGATGCAGCCGCTGAGTTCCTTAAGTCACCCTCCCGAGCGATTTATAAATGCGCAGTACTACATTACAAAATATTAAAACGCATGGAAATATTTGAACAGGGCGATCATTTATTGTCTTCGTATTAAGAGTCACACAAAGCCAGGGCTATCGGCATTCAAACGGTTTATTTGCTCTGGCTGCAAATGTCTCCTTCCTCAAAAGGACGGGTGATACCCGATCACTCTTCCCGATACCCATCCCCTTCAACAAAGGCTGATCATCCGGGCCAGGCTCTGACCCGTCTGCCCTTCTTGTGACGTGTTCTTTCCCAGGTAAAGCAGATCTGGACGGTTTTTCCTCTCCAGAGAGCACTGTGTTCCGATCTGCCGTGCAAGACCGTTCCCGGGGGCTGATGGGTTCTGTCCCCATGTTTACCAAGTTGCAAAGGAACGCAGCCCCCCAAGGGCAACTTAGATGATTCCGGGTCCAGATCATTTGCAGATGGACAACAGCCAGTTCCCCATTTCTCTCTCACACATCCAAGTCATCATCAGGATCTTCTTCGTCAAAGTCATCGGCGGCGTCTGGTTCATAGTAAATCTTGGCTTCCTCCGTGGACGTCTGCAGCAGGGAGGATTTCCTGTGAGTTGAGCAGAAAACAGGTGAGGACGAGGAAGTATGGTGGCAGGAATAATCAGAAAGCCTTCAAGGCCACCCCAGGAGGGTGTGAGGTACTTGGGAATGAAAAGAACCACCTGTATGCCACCTTGAGCATCTGGAAGAAAAGGCAGGAGCAGAGAGAAGGTAAGGATAACTGGGTGCCTGGGAAGATGCTGGCAGAGTGGAGTGGAACAGACATGTGAAGAGAGATTGGAGTGAGGAAAAGGGATGGGCTGAGTCCGCACATCCCACTAAGGCAGCGAGCAGCCACTTTTGTAGCCGGGCACCCATCACGTTATCAGCCTCTGACTGCCAGTGCAGGCTTTATGCAGCTATCTTTCACCTTTGGGGCACAAGAAAAGGAGGAAAACTGTGCTGTCAAAACCAGTAGTTTCCCCCCCCTCAAAATCCAAGAGTACTCAAAAAGGCCCTGAAACAGGGTCTTGAGGTCCAAAGAGGTTCTAAAGAAGCAAGATTCAAAGTTAGGTGTGCTTTCTCCAACCACTGTCCACTGCCCATGCTGGCTGAGAACAATGGGACCATGGTCTTAATACAAACTTGGCAACTTTAAGACGTGTGGACTTCAACTCCCAGAACTCCTCAGCCAGCATGCTGGCTGAGGAATTCTGGGAGTTGAAGTCCACACGTCTTAAAGTTGCCAAGTTTGAAAAACACCAGTCTAACACGTGGAGAGTGCTAAGTTGGACAGGGTACCTTTGAAGTGACTACGCCACATCACGAAAAGCAAGGATACTTGACAAGAAAAAAAATACAGTGAAACCTTGGTTCAATGGACCAGTTGGGTCGAGACGGTGCCTGTCACCCCCAAACGTCTCTTAAATCTCACTTTGCATCATTTGCGGCCATTCACATCATTACGTCCTTACCCACAGGGCACAAATCTAACTGCCTCGTCTGGACTACTTTGGAAGCACCAGACTTCTCTGCTCCTTTGGAAGGAATGTCCCAAGTGAAATTTGGCCTGTTGCACCCAGAGGTTGCCAAATGGGGTCCGTTAAATTGAGTTTTCACTCTGTTAAGATGTCACATTCGTACACTTCTATTGCAACGGCAGAGCAGCTTCTGTCATTGCAAAATATCCAGAATACGTGAGAGAAAAATACAAAAGGTCCTTACTTTTCCTCGCTGAAGTGATACGGGAGAGGCACTGATTCCCTGGCCTGGCGCTCGGCTTCTGAGAGGCGCAGGTTGAAGGTCAGATGGGCAGTAGGATCAGCCTGGAAAGATCCCAAGATAAAAGGCATTCACTGCAAGCGATGGGGAACGTGGAAGAGCATCACTGGAATAAGTCATGGAACGAGAAGGAAAACATCTCCCTGTGCCGAAGCAGCGATCTGGTGTAAGAGCACCGACCCAGATGTTTTAGTCTCGGGGGCCAAAGGAAGTGAGACCCTGGAGGCTAAATCCTATGAAGAGCATTTAAACAGAACTGGGTAGGTTTAGCCCAATGTTTTTCAAACTTGGCAACTTTAAGATGTGTGGGCTTCGTCTCCCAGAATTCCCCAGCCAGCCCTGCTAACCCTAACCCTTGCTGGCTGGGGAATTCTGGGAGCTGAAGTCTGGAAATTCTATCTGGGAACTCATGGAACATGTTCATCTACTGCACTGTTTCTAAAGTGTTTGGTGGAGCTCTCAGTGAAACTCCCCCCCCCCCACGATTTTATTGTTTCTGACAAACAACCCACCCTGATCCCCCAACCAAACCCTTGCTCCAATTAAATCTTTCACAAGCCCAAAGCTGGGAGCTTCCTCTCTGAAGACCGGCAAGGCACATACCGCGGTTGGTCCCCGGCCATCCTCTGCATTGTCCTCTCTGGAAATGCCATTCGGTGGCAGCTCGCCAAGGAATTTGAAAACAAATCCTGGGAGGATGGTGAAGAGCTCTCTCTGGGGAGGGAAGGGCAGAAAGGGTGGGGGTGGAGGGAGATCAGAAAAACCTGCGTCAGCCTTCCTTTGCAAGCCCAACTTCTTTGCAAGCACAAACACGGGCCTTCTCCATGGTGGCTCCCTCCCTATGGAGTATCATTACCCCAGAGACAAGACTGGCCCCCACCTTGATACTTCTCTGAAAGGCCCTGAAGACGTGGTTTTTGTCAGCGGGCCTGGGGGCCCCAAGCTGATACGGAGCTGATCCAATGGTTAATTTGAATGTATTTGTTGCTGCCGGGGGGGGGGGGGGCGGTATTATTTTGTGGGTTTTAATTCTGTAAGCCGCCCAGAGTCACCGTTGTGACTTGGGCAGCCATAAAAATTTGTTTAATAAATAACTCCCAAATATTCTTGTTTATATAAATGCTTTAGAGATCTGAAGCTACGACCCTGTGCCGTCTTTAGATGCTGATTTGGGTCGCACGACTCTCCAGTCTAGCCGCTGCTTGCACCACTACTTGATTCTCTCCTCTTTACCTAACCACAGCTGTGCGTACTTTTGTTATAGCCAGGCAGCTGTAGTGGGGAGGGGCAGACGGACTCCTCCTAGCCTTCACGGTTACAGCAGCAATTTTGCGTGCCAACTGCTTGCTTTGAGCTCCTTCCCAAATGCCCAGGTTACGTTTATATGAAATCTAAAGAACAAGAGTAGAGTTGGCCTTAAACAATTAATCTCAGGGTGCAGCCAGAAAAAGAAAAGGGGGGGGCAGTGAGAAATTCCATTTCTCTTATCTACACCCTCACTTAACACTGGATGGCAAGAAATTTTCTTGGATTCCTGTCTACCGAACCAACCTTTGGCGGCCTGCGCTGTCTTCCCCATCTGTCAAAGAATCTGCACCTGTGTACCTCAAGTTTGAGCATCTCACCTTCTGGAAAAACTTGCTCCCCCTCTTTCTATGGAAGACAACAGCTGCATGGGGAGTCCCATCCCCGCCTTGCCCAGTCCCTGGTGCTGGCTGCAGCGTCACCACAAGGCGGGCCAGGGCCTTCAGGACGTCCTGCTGTGCAGGCGGGTGCAAATCGCCATGGAGGAGCGCCACGCACCGGACAATTTTCAGCCCTGCAGAGAAAAGGAGCCTTAGTGGGACATTGGCTGGTCATTCCTTAAGCGCTGCATGGATCCTTATCAGACTCTGTCTGAGAACAGAGGAATGGAAGGCGGGGGAGATTAAATCATGCTGCATATTAAGCTCTAAAAATGAGCTTTCTTAGGAAATAAATTCAAAGAAACTTAATTCACTGATTATGCGTCATCAAGTGGGTGTTGGCTCTTAGCAGCCACATAAACAGATTTATGCGATACTGAAAACTGTGTTTGGCCCACAAACTGAGCCAGAAGGCTTGCCTTTCTCCCACCTCAGCAGCAAAAGGATTGGGGTCTTCTGCCCCTAACAACAATTATTCAGGTTTCTTTCGAGTACACAAAACGGTCAAGGGTTTCCACTTGCTTTAGAAGTGAACACACGGACTGGAGGGAGGCTGCCACCAATGTGATCAGCAGCCTCCCTTCTTGACCCAAAAGCATCCCCGTTTGCTCACCCACAGCGCTCGCTCTCCTGGGCAGCTGCGCCAGAACCTGGCAGACGGAGGGAAAGGGGAGGCGGAGCAGCAGCCAGCTGAGGGAGTCCAGCACCACCGTGGCGGACCCCTGTGAGGCTGCGGCCAGGCGGGTCGCCAACTCGGAGGCGGAGAATTCTCCCAGGGTCAGGCCGCTGCCCCTCCCCGACCAGCCAAGGGGATCCCGGAAAGCATCATGAAACAATATCCTGGAAGAAAGTGGGTTATCTTTATTGGCAACCTCGGCTTTATGCAGCACTGCTGGCAAACACACGGGCACACACAAACACTGCTAAGTTGGAGCAGGGAAAGCGGATCAGCCCAGAATCTTTTCCCTTCGCCGCTTCTTCCAAAGCTGTTTTTTTTTTTTTTTTGAAGTTTTGGCATGACTCATTAATTTTACAGATGCTTCTCTTGCTAACACTCCTTCTGTCTGATCCTGATTTTGGCAGGGGGTCAACCAGATGCCATTAAAAAAAAAAAAAGGAAGCAAACGGATCACTGGTGTGGTATGTGCACACACCCATGTCTGTATTCTCCATAACTGGTCTTGATCGGGTTCAAATAACACACTAGACTGGTTCGGAGCTCGGAACGATGTACAGAACCAGGCACTGCAGTTGGCTTACGGCTGGATGACTGCATGAACCCAGAACATTGGACTAATTCAATTATCCGCGGGTGAACATGAAGTGTAACTGCAGTCTCTGCTCCTAGAGAAACTCTGACTTCCCAGTATGAATCTGACCCAAAGTCAGTTGCGTGCATTTTCTCTATTTGAAAATGGAAAAACTTCAGCACACCCCCTAAAATTAGCCTCCTTCATCACAAGAGAACACAAAATTCCAGCCTAGCTCATGTGCATGAATGCCTCTTCCCACACAGTTTACATCAATACCTTGTCCACTGCAGCCTTTCCACCTGCCAATGTCTGCCCTTCATGGCTTTGCTTGCTGGAACTGAAAGCTGTCTTTACGGCAAAGCAACAATATTAAGAACAAGAGCCGCGGTCAGCAATATGCTAAAGCCCAAGGAAAAACATGTCTAGTCAAGGACTGGGTTTAAGGACCATCTATACAGATCCTGCTGGCTGTACCACACACTGAACTGCAAACTGACCAACCCACACAATTCCAGAAAGCTGAGTGGAGTAAACCACAACTCACTTCAGAACTGCTGGAGCCAAAGTCTACAGCGTTTGCCTAAATTTTGGGCTGACTCACAGTGCCTTCCCCCACTTTCAAATCACACACACACACATATGAAGTTTGTGACTCACCGGGAGGTCACTTCCGCGCTCAGCCCAGCCTTGAATTCCACCTCTGGGAGCTCAAAGCTGAGAACGTGGACGGTCTCTGCCCTAGTGAAGAGAAGCAAGAGCTGGTCACCCAGCTGAGGGCAGCAACAGTTTTCACACTCCTCGATGGAAAGAAAATTCAGGGGCAAGGACACCAGAGAGAGGATTAGATTTTGGAGGCAGAGTGGGGACCATTTCTGGCCAGGGACCTCAGGGGCAGCCTTAGCCCTCCTCCCACCAGACGGGCTTGGGGTGGGGGCCTGTGACAGAGTGGGGGGAGGGAGGACATCTGCAGAAGTACGGACTACAATGTTCATCATCCCCCAACAGCAAGGGAAGGCTGAAGGTGGCTGATTTGGGGTCATTTCCCCCTAGATCTTGGGCTGGGACCAAGCCGTCAAGGCCCCCCGCTCACCGTTGTGCCGCAGCTGCTACGAAGCTCTTGAGCAGGGCGCGGCCTTCGCAGGCGACCGAATCTGCCGGAGGAAAAGCCCAGGAGGGAAACAGGCTGGTCAGCCAAAGAGTCCTCCCAACCGCTCACAAGCAGCCGCGTCCTCCTTGCCGCCCTCTGCCTTCCTCAGCTTGCTGTCCGGGGTGTGTGTGTGTGTGTGTGTGTGTGTGTGTGTGCGCGCGCGCACGGGATGGGAGACCACCGGGAGATCTCACCGCCCCAGGCTAAACGCCGGTAGCGAACCGCGTTCATACTGCTGCCCAGAAAGCGCTTCTCCCTGCCGCCCCCACCGTGCCCCGGCTCCTCCTTGTGCCCTTTCCTCCCCTCCAGCTCCTCCGTAAAGGGAGCGCCGCTCCGCACCGCAGCAGCCGCGGGGGAAGGCAGGGCAAGGCCGGGCGGGAGCCCCTCTCCTCCTCCCGCGCCCCTCACCCTGGATGAGGACCAGCCCCTCGGCGGCCCCAGACACCAGCTCCCCCAGCATCCCTTCGCAGCTCTTCCGCCTCCCTGCGCATCCCCGGGCTCCGCTCCGCGCCCTCCGCGCGACCCGATGACGTCACCGTACGGCTGCCCGAAGGACCGCAAGGCCTCCTTACGGCCGCCCTCCGCCGGGCGCCGCCATCATCTTAGGTGGCTACGGCGCTGCCGGATCGAGGAAGCGGAGCGGGAGGAGCAAAAGCGAGGCCCGAGCGGAGCCCGCCGGTCCCCCTTTGCGTGTTTCCTGCCTTACTCGGCGCCTCTAAAGCCTGCCCCGCGGGGGGACCCGGGTTGGGCTTGGCAGCTTCGGCCGATGGGAGCTGCCACCCTCGCACGCCGGAGCGCCTCTGTTGCAGAAGGCCGGCGGGCAGGGTGGCAGAGCGCGGGATCCGCCGGAGGAGGTGGCGAGCTCGGCCTGCCCTTCCCTCGACCGTGCAGGATCCCCCGCCAAGCCTCCTTCCCCCGAGGCCGCTCAGGCAGCCACCCTCCCGCCCCAAGCAGGCTGCGCGTTGCTGAAGGAACGGGCAGCTCGACCAAGCCGAGAGGGACGCCAGAGGGATGAGGGCCCCTCTCCGCCCCCCTTCCGAAGGAGCGGCGGGAGCGGCGGGGTTTCAATTCCCGCCCTGCCCGACGGCGCGCGGGGCGGGCGGACACGCTCGGCCTCGGACCTCCCGGGCGGACCTGGAGGAGGGCGGCAGCGCCGCCCGCCCATCTCCGGCCTCCCCTGCAGCGGCGCCCCTCCACCTCAGCGGCTTGAAGGGGGTGGAGCTTTGCTGGCTGGGGAATTCTGGGAGTTGAAGTCCACCCCTCTTCAAGCCGCTGAGGTGGAGGGGCGCCGCTGCAGGGGAGGCAGCCGTGGCCGTTAGCAAACCTCTCGCCCGGCCCGGCAGAAGGCGGCACTACGGCGCCCATGCTGCGCGCGCGGGGAGGAGAAGCGCCGCGGGCCTGCTCCGGGCTGCGGCTCCGCCGTCCTCGCGCTGCCAACGGCTCGCTCGGCCTCAGCCCTCGGGCGAGCGCGGCGCGGCGCTCCTGCCGTCGAGCGCGGCGGCGTCGCCAGGCGCAGCGGCCGGTCGCCCGGCGCGGCCGTCAAGCGCGGCCGTCAAGCGCGGCGGCGCCCTCCTGCCGCCAAGCGGGGCGGCGGCGACATGCCCCTCTGCCGTAAAGCGCGGCCGGGCGCCCTGCTGCGGGGGCCTGGTCGGGGCGGGATGCTGGGCGGCGGCGGCGGCGGCGGCGGGGGCAGCGGGGCCGCCGGGGGGGCGCCGCTGCCGCTGCTGCACCCGCGGACGGGGCGGCTGGTGACGGTGTCCCGCGGCGGGCGCAGCGCGGCTCGCTCGCAGCCGGGCCAGGAGTTCAACCACGGGCTGGTGCTGAGCCGCGAGCCCCTCGCCCCCGGCGCCGTCTTCACCGTCCGCATCGACCGCAAGGTGAGGCCCGGGGGCGGCGGGGGTCGCGGGGGTCGCGGGGGACGGGGCTGGAGGGGCAGAGCCGGGAGTGGGGAGGGGTCCCGGGGAAGGCCGAGGCAGCGCCGCTGCCCTCCCCCCCTGCGGGGGCAGAGCCTGGGGCTGGCGGGGGGCTGCAGGAGCAGAGCCGGGGCCCCTTCCGAGGGGAGGGGAGGGGAGGGGAGGGGAGGGGTGCCCGCCCCCCCCTGCCCGCCCCCCCGGCGCCCGGTCCTTTCCCTTGGGCGCTTCTCGCGCCGCAGCGGCCGGTCGCGGCTCCCCGGGACGCAAGAAGGGGGGCCCCGAGGGAGGCGGTCCCTGCCCCGGCCCCGCGGACGCCGCCGGGCCCCTCCTCCCTGAGGCCCCCCGGCCAGACGGGGAGGGAGCCGGGCTGGGGCTCCGGGTCCCCCGGGACGGGGGTTGCGGGAACGTTGGAGCCCCGCGGAGTCTGCGGCGGAGGCCCGGCCTGGGGGAGCGCCCTGCCCCCCGGCCCGCGGAAACACCCTTTCGTCCCCCGGCGGTGCCGCCGACTCGTCCGAGCCCTCCGGAATGGCCCCGGTCCGAGGACGGTCTGGCCGGAGCCGGCTCTGCCAGCGCTGCCTGCGAGGAATCTCTGTCCACCTCCCCCTCTGTCTGCCGTGCAGGTCAACTCCTGGAGTGGCTCCATCGAGATTGGGGTTACGGCCTTAGATCCCAACCACCTTGATTTCCCCAGCAGCGCCACCGGCCTCAAGGGGGGCTCCTGGATCATTTCCGGCTGCTCGGTGCTGCGCGACGGGCGCTCCATCTTGGAGGAGTACGGGCAAGACCTGGATCAGTTGGGCGAAGGCGACCGGGTGGGCATTCAGCGGACGGCCGGCGGGGAGCTGCGCCTGTGGGTCAACGGGCAGGACTGCGGCGTGGCGGCCACCGGCATCCCGCCCCGCGTCTGGGCTGTGGTTGACTTGTACGGCAAGTGTACCCAGATCACTGTGGTGCCTGGCAACCCGGAGGAAGCGGAGGAGGGAGCTGCCCACGATGAAGGTACTTGGGAGCGTCCCCCGAAAGAGGAGAACGATTGTGGCAGATGGCTGAGAAGCGCTGAGCGCAGGGCAGAAAAATAGCAAGGCCGGCCCTCCGCAGCGCAGCTTAGTGCCACGCGTGAATGATAGAGAAGTATAAAATGGTGCAGAAAGCACAGGCAAACGTTTTTCTCCGCATGTCACGGCATTCAAATTTGGGACTGTCTGTCATAAGCCAGTGTGGGGTGATTTGGGACAGATGGAACAAAGGGTGTTCTGCGCAAAGTGAAGTTAAGGTAGGGATTTTGGTGCCCTCGGCGGCAAGGCGACCAGTTTAGACAGCTGTCGAAGGGGACCGGACAGACGTGCGGAGGAGTGAGCCACCACAGCTACTAGCCTTTTGGGCACTTTACTGCCTCCTTAAATACCAGCTGTTGGGAAGCGGGAATGGAAAAGGGTGTTGTCCCGCCTCCCCTTGGGGGCCGCCTGGCTGCAGGCAGCTGGCCCTGCGGGGCCCTGGCCTCGAGGCAGGGCTCCCTTACGTTTTGTGGGCTGGAGTCGAACGTGTCCGGCAGGCACCAACAGCTGGGGGGTTCCCATGACAGGCTGAACCGCAGGCTCCTGGACCCTCTCTTCTAGCCTTCTGAGAGAATCCATCTCTCTTTAATCCCCTTGTGGGGTTCTTGGCTACCCCTTCAGGACCTTGACCCAGAGGAGTTCTTGGCCTGATCCCGGGCATGGTGTCCTGTGGCTGCTCTTAGAAGCACCCCTCCCAGCCTTTCTTCTTCTTGTCCCCCCCCCCCTCTGTAGCTCTGGAGCCGCCTTGCAATCAGACCCGGCCAGATAAATTTCCCAGCAGCCTGGAATCGGAGAATGGTGAGCGTTCCCCCTTTTTGCACTGTTGGTGCAAAAGACCAGCAAGTCGAGATGCAGGGATGGGAGAAGAAAGAATTGTTTGCCGCTTTAGGGGGTGCCCTGGCAGTCTTCACTTAAGATCTTAAGCCCTGATCTGTTCGTCTCTTGAATGAGCCACAGCGGCTGGGTTGGTATCACCCCAGCTGAACTTGGTCCAGGGGCCAGCTGCTCTATTATGATGCCAACAGGCGGGGGGGTTGCTCCCAGCAGAAGCCCTTGGCATTCAGAAAATGGGCAACCCAGAGCCAAGGGCTGCTGGCATCCAAGCTGAGCAGGTTGACTTCCACCTGGCCCTCACTGCCCGCCCCCCACCTGCAGGTTTCTCCAGCATGGAGCTGTCAGAGGTCGTGAGCAATGCCATCCTGTCTGCCTACAATGGGAGCCTGCTGAACGTCAACTTGGGCAGCCCCCCCTCGGACTCGCCCCCCTGTGGGGCCCCGCCCATGACCTCCAATGACGCCCTCCTCTTCCACGAGAAGTGCGGCACGCTGATCAAGCTGAGCAACAACAACAAGACAGCCGAGAGGCGCCGGCCGTTGGACGAATTCAACAATGGAGTGGTCATGACCAACCGCCCGCTGCGGGACAATGAGATGTTTGAGGTAAGGGGCTCCTGGCCCATCCAGCTTCGCCTTGGCAAGACAAGGCCTCCCCGCCTTCTCCCCCGCCCCCCCGAAAAAAGACTCCAAGGGTTGAGTCTAGCTCACAGGCTGTGTGCTGCTACTTCGTTATGCATCCACTGTGTTTTCACAACACACAACCCGTGGGTTAATCAGGTGTGGTCTGAATTAACCCTTGACTGGGCTTGCACATGAATTGACCAAACCAGCTGGGCTCGCACAACTTGCGAGTCCACAAAAACCTAGCCAAGCGGAGTGTGTTATGTGAATAGGGCTGCTAGGTCCTTCGCCATCCTGGTGAAGCGTGGTCCTAGCCATTGTTTCCACGGCATTGTTACCTGCAGTTAGCTAAACTGTGATTGATGAAATTAGCCCAATATTGTGGTTTGCAGATAGTGAACAAGGAGTAACTACAGGGCTGCCTTCGCTGAGTTGTGAATGGCTTGTTCATAGTGTTCAAATCCAGTGGCTGAGGTGCTAGTAGCCAACGTGTTTTAATTTAGTGCATTCTGCAAAACCCACCGTTATTTGCACGTGAGAGACCAAGAGACTTGGACGAAGCCACAATTGTGTCGGGAGCTCATCCTGTGTTGGGATTTTGTGTAGCGAATGTGGTCAGTGGATACCCCTGAGGACAAATAGAGGGGCGTCCCTGCTGGGAGGCAGCCCCAAGCAGGCCTTTCTCTGATATCTGCTTAGTACTTGGATGGGGGACCACTGGGAAATCTAAGGGTTGAAGGCTAAGTGGGAAGTCATGGTCAACCACTTCCCTAGAAAATAATCTGGGTTGTCACCAGATGCTTGAGGGAATGGAGCTGGATTTTTTTATTCCTTTCATCCATCTTGCTCCAGTTGCTGATGGAGGGTGATAACTGATTCAGGATTGCCCCCAAAAGAAAATCAGTTTCCATTTTGTTATTGTTCCAATATGTTTGAAAGCTACTGACAAGTCAGTCAAGCAGAGATAACAGAGTGTAAAGCGATCAGTACATTTTGCAATAAACTAAACACCCTGATTCATACAGTAATAACGCCATTGACGCAATGAAGCAATTGCTGTGTAATTTATTAAAATCATAAGCAAGGGCAAAAAGTAGAACAATTCAAATCTGGGAAAAGGATAGTAAATTCCGATCCTTCCTAACCCTGTTCCCAGCAAAAGTATCCTTAAGCATTCTAAGTATTTATGCTTCTGGGAATTATTGTTATTTTTTCATTCTAGCCTTTTCAGGTGAAAATACCAAAAATGTAGAGGAAGGGGAAGAATAGGAATGTTCCACATTTGAAAAATGCCGTGTTTTGAGTTGAAACTAGACTGTTCTGACTCTCCCTGAAGTGTTCCAACACGGCTCTGGTGATCGCGGACGTATTTCAAGCTCGGAACAGCCCTGTTTCAACGTCAGATCACTTTGGGCTAGGTTGAAACAGCTCTTTTGAACTCAAAGAGTGTTTTGAATTTGAATTGTTCTGCCATCATTAGGGAAGACAGAAGAGGAAAGTTTTTCTGTAAGTTAAAGGAAGTCATGAAGAACTCTGAATGGTCCTTCTCTCCATCCTGAAAGAGTGACCCAAGGCCTAGAGTTAGGTGGAATTCAACGGCCTGCCTGTGAGCATCAAGAAAATGGGATGCCAGGTCAACGCTTGTGTAGATGTCTGTCTCTCGGTGCCATAGGCCTGACCCGGTTGTCATTCTGGTTTGATGTAACCCTCATTGCATCGGATGGCTCTTCCTTGAATTCTCACCGGCGGTTGGTTGCATCCTAGGCCCACTGTTTAAAATTTGCGGTACAGCGATAGTTCGTTAAACCAGAACTTTATTGCGATTTGATCAGATCTCCAGCGAATGGGTTACTGATGGGAGAATCCAGATGTAAGAAAGCCGGTTAAGAAGGGAAGGTCCACTTACGTTTTGGTCTATGTTTTGCTACAACAAAGCTTAGTTTTCAGAATAGTGCATTAGAGCGCTTAGGTGAAATAAGTAATGGTGTTGCTTAAATAGATTTATCTGTATGCAATTGTTGCAACAACAATATAATTTCTTATTATAAGTCCCAATAAATTTTAACAAGTTCTGCGTTCATCCGTAGTCAGAGGAGGATGCTCTAAACAAAGGTAAATTTCAAGTGGGTAATTCCTCATTTTAATCACGAGAATGTAAAATTGCATTTTTTTCCCACTACTTCGACTTCCTTCTCACAGCTTATAGAAACTCTTGTTGTCCATCAAGCCTTTCCTTGAATTTAAGTCTCTGCCAAACTGAGAGAAAGTGAATATGGGAGGAGAACTTTGTGTTGATTTAGGGACACTGACCAGGTTCCTGCCTCATGCTTACTGATAATTAGTCTGGCTCGGCCAGTTAACCATGAGTAAGCAGAGGGTGGCTTGCCAGGGGTTTCGTACCCTGCTCTTCTTTCTTTACTACTTACATCTTCATCTACCCACAGTTATACCCACATGGCTTGAAGATGCCTTTACTGGATTTCATCAGGCTTACCCCACGTAGGGATGCCTTTTAAAGGCCATTGGGAGGCTTCCCTTGGTACTGATGGAGCAGTGGCTGAAGGTGACGGAATGGCTGCTCTGAGTCAGGGCATGTGGACATGGAGGGGAAGCTGATGGGCCACCAGAGAACCACCAAGGGAAAAATGCTAGAATGATGCATCCCTCTGGGGCAACAGATGCTTCCTCCTTCTCCTCTTCCTCCTCCCCCCACTTCTTCATAGGCACCAACAAATAGACCCAGAAGGAGTTCCAGGAAGTGTGGCAACTGGAGGAAAGACCCAGTTCAGAATTGCCAGAAATTAGCTCTTAAGCCTCAAATCCATAGTGCAAGATGTTTATTAAAAGAGAATAATAAGAGTGAGAACAAAGGGGGAACTTGGAAACAGTCCAACAGTGAAAAACATTACTAGTCTAAGGTGAACTCTTGGCGGTTAAATCTAGCCCGGGCTTATCTCAAGGGTAGCTTCGAATGGGCTGTGCCAGCTGACCAGGAGTAACGAAAGAGATTCCACATAGCTGTTGGATGGGGAGGGGCATGGGATTACTCTCCAGCGTTTTTCAAGAATTGGGGTGCAGTACATACTGTGCAGAACTCAGCTTCTGGGTCCTGAGGTTGACTAGTGCATCCTTCCTACCCCAGGGATCTCCACAGGTACCGAATTACAACTGGTAGGGAGTTCTGGAGCTTTTTAGAGGCGAGGCCAATTTCAAGCTGCAAAGGAAATTAGGTCTGGTGTGCGAAGGAATTAAAGGTGCCAATTTTGTTTCTAGATCCGAATTGACAAGCTGGTGGATAAGTGGTCGGGGTCCATAGAGATTGGGGTCACCACACACAATCCGAACAACCTGGAGTATCCGGCCACCATGACTAACCTGCGCTCAGGTGACTTCCCTGCTCGTGTGGGAGGGGGAGACCTTGACAGGTTTGGAGAGGGTCTGTAGTGCTGAATTGTGGAGAAGCACCGGGGGTGGGGGAAGTCCCATCAGCTGGCCCCTTGTCCCCACTCAGTTCTTCTTGTCATGCTCCATCCGCACCATGAAGGAACCATCATGATGAGTGGCTGTGGCATTCTGACAAACGGCAAAGGGACGCGGAGGGAATACTGTGAATTCAGCTTGGATGAGTTGCAGGTAAGCAGGACGTCCCGCTTCCACCAGTCACGGCTCCCCCCTTTCAGACACGCCCTCCGGTAACCTCCCACCCCCCGCCTTTCTGCTTCCTGCAGGAAGGCGACCACATTGGCTTGACCAGGAAGTCCAACAACGCCCTTCACTTTTACATCAATGGCATTGACCAAGGTGGGCATGGTCCTCAACATGAAATGGTGCAAGCCTTTTGGGGATTCAGAGACCAAAGCAGAGGCTGGGGAGGCTTATGGGTCTTGAAGGGAAGGGGGAGAATGGGTTATGTTCATCAAGAGGAAGGAGCAATAGGACAGTCAGCCTGGGCTTCTTTGGGTGAGTTGCCTGTGAGCTTGGGGAGGAAGAAATGGGAAGAGGGACCCTCATGGGGTGAGCCGATCAGGGCATTGTGGCAGGAGTAATGAGTAGAGTAACACTACTAATTACCTTACCAAGCCAGCCTTGATGACAAGGTTAGAATTGGCTGAACTGCCACATTTGTTCCTCCCCTCTGGAGCAGATCACTCTTTTTCTTGTTGGGGGGAGTCAAGTGACAGTGACGCGCTCCTCCTTCCAGGCGTTGCCACCACCCTCACCCCCTTGGTGGTCTACGGTGTGGTGGACCTCTACGGCATGGCCGTGAAGGTCACCATCGTGCATAACCACAATCACAGCGACCGGCTTCGGCGCAACAACGCCATCATGAGGGCACTCTCCCCTGACGTGGGGCGCCGGGCCATCGACGCAGCGGGCAATGAGCCAGAGCTGGAACGTCTCCTCTTCCACCCAAATTGCGGGCAGAAAGCTGCCATCATCAACGAGGGACGGACGGCACTACGGCCTCAGTACGTGTCTTAACAGCCCTTGCTCTAGTTCATTGCTTCTTTTAGCCTTTGGTCACTCTGTCTCTTATCTTCTGCTCCCGCTCACCCATCCCTGTCCTTCTAGCAAATCTCCTGGTTGGAGTACAGATAGTCCTCACTTAACAACTGTTCATTTAACAAAGGTTCGAAGTTACAGTGATTTCAGAAAAAGTGCTTTATGACCTGTACTCACACTTACAACCATTGCAAACCGTCACACTACCCCCACAGTCAAGTGACCACAATTTGCGACCTTTTTTATGATGGTTGTAAAATGAATCACCAGGGTTGTTAAACAAATCACGTGGTTATTAAATGAATTACGTGGTCGTTAAGCAAATTCTGGCAAAAAAGTCCATTGGGGAAGCCGAATTCACTTACCGACCACATAATGACCATGTGATCTGCTTTATAGCTGTTGTAAAAATGGTCATAATATTGGGTCCAATCACATGGTGACTCAACGCCTGTCCTCCTTAATTACCAATTTTCTGGTCCTTATTTTCATTAAGCGAGGACTACCTGTATTGTTTGAAGTTCTCTCTTTGAAATGGACTTCTGCCTGCCCTCGTAGAACTTCAACCATTTGTCTACATCCCATTGCTCACACCTTGCACTGTTAGAATGTTTATGAATGGTCCATTGCATCCTGCAGCTTTTAGCAGCGGCCCAAGAAAACTTACATCCAAGCTCCAGCCCATTTTCTGTTCTACGTTACCCAGATGCCTCCTGTTGAGGGCCTCTGCGTCTTGTCCTGCTACCCCTGTTCTGCCTCCCAGCCCTGGTCTGATGGGCACCGTCCCAAGTGCAGCCCTAAGCTAGAGTTCTGCCTTTGCCTCCCCTGCCTGTACAGTGCCACGGACGACTTTAACCATGGAGTGGTCCTGAGCAACCGGCCACTGCGGAACGGCGAGGTCTTCCAGGTGCGGATTGACAAGATGGTAGACAAATGGGCTGGCTCCATTGAGATTGGCGTCACCACCCACAACCCCACGTACCTGCAGCTGCCATCCACTATGACCAACCTGCGGTCAGGTGAGAACTGCAACCCGGGCATCTCGGACAGGGTCTTGGCGCACCAGTCTCATCCAGGGACATCGTGCTTTTGTCTTCTAATGTTTGCTTTTCCAGCCTCAGGGGGAGGAGAGAGAATTGAGAAAAATAGCAAACGCCTTCACATCTCCACTTCCCTGCAGTTTTGAGACAGTCGGAAAGGGCTGATGGACCTTCAGATATCCATGTTTGCACATGAGGGCTGGAAACCTGGGGCAAGTTCCAGCTTAAACGAGAGGCTGTAACCAAACATGGTTCTGTGCCTTGACCGGGGAATCTTGGTTTGTAGAACAGGGCCAGTCTTGCCCTGGAGAGGCCCGCCAAGCACTGATCATCTTTCTCCTGAAGCTGGATCAGGCTGGCCTCATTCTACTGAGCTGATTGCCATGGGAAGGAAGGCTGTGTGAACAGAACGAGAGGGATCCTTGAGATACGATACAGCCGTTGCAGTGACTCATGGCTGTTCGTGTCCTCCTCCTCCATGAAGTCATCTGCTCTACTTTTAAAGCGGTCTGAGTTGGAGGTCATTCCCCATCTTGTAGGAAGGAAATTCACGGACGAAATCCAGAGAGTATAAAGAAATGCATCTTTTCCCAGTTCTATTGTGGATCTACAGCCAAGGGGCCAAATTACACAATAATTTATCATTTCATAAACCTCTTTTAATGTCCCCTTTTTGTGGCTGATCTTTCTAAACAAAAAATGAGTTGCAGTGTTCCTGACCCCAGGATCATTTGTGATTTTCTTTTCCAATGCTAAAGTGCCCTTTCCAAAATGGGATCACCAGAATTGTACCATTTTCGACTCTCTTTGCTCCTGCTTTCCTTCTCATCGCTCTCAAGTCATTCTGTGATGGTCCTCAGCTCTCTCCACGTGGTGAGGAGTAAACTAGACCAACCAACTGGAGAGAGCAAGGAGGAACAGGCTGTCTGGTAAAGGGCTGTTCTCCATCCTTGCCTCACTGATGGGGTGCTTCTTGGCTGATCTCATGCAGGAACCTGGATGATGACCGGGAACGGGGTGATGCACAATGGTACCACCATCCTGGATGAATACGGACATAACTTGGATCGCTTAAAGGTAAGCTAGGGCAAGCCTGGGGGAGAGAAAAATGTTTGTGAGGCAGAGGAAGGGGAACATGGTGTGGCATCCGATGCAGAATTGTAGAACTGTCTTCAAGAAAGAGCAATACAAGTAGTCCTCACTTAACAACCATTCATTTAACGACAATCCAGAGTTACAACAGCCTTAGGAAAAGCGCTTTACGACCCCCCCACTGTCATGTGATCACGATTTGCAACCTTTTTATGATTAAGCAAATCACCATGGTCATTAAGTGAATCACATGGTTGTTAAGCGAATCACATGGTTGTTAAGCGAGTTCCAGCAAAAAACGTCCATCAGGAAAGCTGGATTCGCTTAACGACCATGTGATTTTCTTAACGGCCATTGTAAAAATGGTCATAAAATTAGTTGTGTTTCGCTTAACAACCAAATTGCTTAGCGACCTAAATTCTAGTCTCTACTGTGGTTGGATAGTAAGCACTACCTGTAAAGGGCTGTGATTGGGTAGAAGCGGCCATCACAGAGGCCTGGAGAGATTAGGTGCTTTGAGGGAGGGACAGAAGGGGAAAAATTGTTTTGGGGGCAGGGACTGGGAGTGGCGGAGAATCAGCTGAAGGTCAGTTAACAGGAGGGCAGGGCAGGGTGTGTGGACAAAGGACCGGAGCACAGCAGAAGAGATCACGGGGATTTGCTTTGCATCCGATTCTAGGAAGAGGCAGATGCGAACGGCTCAGGCCCTGCCTCTTGCTGTTTCCTTTTGTGGGGCCTCTAGCCAGGGGGCTGCAGCCCAGCGGCCCCAGAGCAGAGTTTAAGGTTAGAAGCGGCCATAGTTCTGGCCGTCAGACGTTCAGGGCCTCCACACTGGAAACAAAGAGGTCTGCACCCACTCAGCTTTCCTTCGCCTGCCCTCTCTGGGGCTGTCCCCTCCTCCCCCCCTCCTCAGGCAGGCGACACCGTGGGCGTTGTGCGGAAGGAGGACGGGACCCTGCATTTCTTTGTCAATGGCGTGGCGCAAGGCCCGGCCGCCTGGAACGTCCCGCCAAACATCTACGCCGTGGCGGATCTCTACGGGCAGGCGGCCCAAGCAACCATCGTGGATGACACAGGTAGCGGATGTGGACAGAAGCGGGACTGGGGTGCACTAGGGAAAGGGGTTGGGGCGGGAACAAGAAGCTTGGGCTTATTTTGAAACCCAGCAGCCAGGAAGTCAGAAGTTGATTTACAACCAGCCAGGAAAAAAGAGTGTGTCAAAAATGCAGGAAGACGCCCCCATCCAGAAAAGCGAGGGGCGTATCCAGATGGCCAGGGATATGGTTATGCAGGACACACACCTCCCCTTCAGGTTCACGAGGAACTCATGAAACCCAGTGAGTTTCTCACGTGCTGGCTTTGGACTTGAGCAGTGAAACACGTACGTCGGCGGCCTCTCCGCCTGCCTTGGGGGCGGGCTGGTCTCTCGGAGGGGGGCACAAGTGTTGTACTGGTGGGCCACGCCCTGCTTCCTTCCCAGATCTTCTTCCTCTTCCCGACGATCTCTCGGAGGGAAACAACCAACTGTCCCCCAGCAGCCCATCTTCTGTGGCTTCGGGCAGCGACCTGCGTTTCCACCACCTGCACGGCAACAACGCCATCATCACGAACGGGGGGCGCACCGCCCTGCGCCAGAACTGCCGCAGTGAATTCAACGATGCCATCGTCATCTCCAACCGGTCAGCGGGTGACAGCTCCCTCCCTCCTCCCCTGCGGGCTGAGTGTTTCTGAAACGGGTTGGGTTGATCAGAGCCTGGGGTCTCAATGGGAGGGATCCTTGCCCCTTGGGTAGCTGTGGATGACCTCTGTCTCTTCGGAGCTCTCACCCCCACCCCATTTTAGAGAACAAAGAAGAACGCCTTCCATCATAGAGCACGGCTTTGGCGGAGGCCGCGCGTAAGTGCGCAGAGGGAGCGATGTTGCCAGCCTGTTTGAAGAGGCCCCAGATAATGGCAAAGACCCTTCTTAACTTTAGTTAGAGGAAACAGGCCAGATTCGTAGACTATGATGGCTGGGTTGCCATTCATCCTTTTCTGGTCCAGAAGCAGCAGCAGGCCGTTTGCCCCAAACTTTCAGAGTTTCTAAACTTCCCCTGGTTGCCATGCCGGGGCCCTGCTTGTTCTCTGAATGCTCCTCTCCTTCGGCAAAGCAGTGAAGACCTCAATTTGCTCCAGGGCCTGGAGTCGGGAGGTTCAGTGGCCCACTGAGTGGTTTCAGTTGATGGTCCTGTGGGTTCATCCTCAGGCTATTGCTGGGTCTTGATTTTGCTAATGTTGTTTTAATGCGCTGTTTTTAGCCGCCCAGAGTCGCATTTGCGAGAGGGGCAGCCGCGTGCATCAATTTAATAAATAATGAATGAAATAAACCATCACATCGAAGCCAGACGCTGCGCCATTCTGGGAGAAAGCTGGCCCCAAATGGCTTTCATCGCAACCACCCCTTGTATTCCACAGGCCCCTCCGGGATGGTGAACTCTTTGAAATCGTCATCCAGAAGATGGTGGATCGCTGGTCTGGATCCATCGAAGCAGGTGAGGGGTGGAAGAGATGGGGGGAGCAGAGGCCTAGAGCAGTGTTGTCCAAACTTGGCCACTTTAAGATGAGTGGACTTCAACTCCCAGAATTCCCTAGCCAGCATGGCTGGCTGGGGAATTCTGGGAGTTGAAGTCCACTCATCTTAAAGTGGCCAAGTTTGGACAACACGGGCCTAGAGGGACAGTGCCGCTTAGTGCTTTTGGCATCCTTCTCCCCAGGCGTCACCGCCATCCGTCCGGAGGACCTGGAATTTCCCAATACCATGACAGACATTGACTACGATACCTGGATGCTGAGGTGAACAAAGAGGGAGGGGGGCTGATCTTAGCCATGGAGAGACAGACAAAACAGCCCGTCCTGGAAGGGCCCACTGCAGAATGTTGGCGGGGGGGCGATGCACTGCAGTGTGCCAAGAGGGCTTTCGTGGGGAGGAAGCTGTTGATGGCCCCTTACTCCAGATGGCAGCAATCACAGAGTCACCAAGTTGGAAGGACCGCAGCGTCATCGTCTCGCCTAGCCCATTCACTGGCACCGCAGGACAGACGGCTCTGAATCTCAGACGCTGAGGAACTTGAGGCTTTGAGTCCTCCTGCCTTGCTTGGCTGCTGAGGGAACCAAAGGCCTTTGGTCCTGTCCTCTGGGGCTCTTCTGAAGTCCACAGAGGTGGGGGGCAAAACAATCAAGATGGCGCTGTACAGTCAAAGCCCCTGCCCTTTTTTTCATGGCATCGCTTCCCCGGAAAGAGCGGTGGTGGCAGCCGCTAGAGTTCTCTTTCCTTCCTCTCCCCCCCAGCGGCACCGCCATCATGCAGGACGGAAACACCATGCGTAACAATTACGGCTGCGACTTGGACTCGCTGACCACCGGCTCACGCATCGGCATGATGCGCACGGCCAAAGGGGACTTGCATTACTTCATCAACAGCGTTGACCAGGGAGTGGCTTGCTCGGGGCTGCCCCCAGGGAAGGGTGAGGCCATTAGCTGGAGCTCGAGGGGGGCGGGAGGAAAGAAGGGAAGGACAGCAGAATCGGCAGGCCGAGGATGAGTCTGGAGGGTTGGCTCTGGGCAGAGGCCACGCAGCACTTGAGAAAGGGTCTGGGGGCACTGGGGGCACCTGGCTGATTATTCTGGGAGTGAGAATTATCAAGCACCCAGAAGGCTGCTTTTCTGCAGCCCCCAAAAAGGGGTGGCACCTGAGGAGTTATGGGTGGAAAGCAGATGGGGGGGCCAGCTGGGGGATTCTGGAAAGGTCAGTCCCCCTTCATCTGGAGGGCGGTAAGTTGGGGATTCTTCTGGAAGCTGCTTTGCAGAGAGACATGACAAATGTGGGGAAGAACCTTATGCCCGTCGTGCCACTGGTATTCCCTTCCTCTGTGGGTGGGAACGTCTTTGGGGAATTTTGGATGCAAGTGAGGAGGAGGGGTGGGTGGGGATGGGTCCCTCTGCCCCACACTCACCCTGCTCTCTCCCACACCTGTCAGAGGTCTATGCCGTGGTCGACCTCTACGGCCAGTGCGTCCAGGTGTCCATCACCAGCTCCACCGGGCCCCTGGACAACAGCCTCTCCACCAGCAACATCACGGAGAAATCCTTCCCCATCCACTCCCCAGGTGAGAAGCCGAGGGCTCCGGCCCCTTGAAAGAGTCTCTTCCCCCAAGCCTCGAGGCACCCTTGACCACCACGCCTGTCCTCTGCCCTTGCCTTGCAGTTCCTGGAGTGGCCCACCGCTTCCACAGCAGCTGCGGCAAGAACGTGGCCTTCCAGGACGATGGGTGCCGGGCCGTGCGGGTGGCTGGTTTCTGCCACGGCATTGTCTTCAGCATGAAGGAATTGAAGACAGATGAAATCTTTGAGGTGAGGCCCTGCTACTGTGGTAGTCCAGAAACACCAAAGCAGGAGTCTGTCTGGGAGTCCCGTCCTGTTGGGGTGCCCCATGGAGACGGCCGTGAAGTCCCAGGGGAAGAGCAAGCTGTGCTGAACTATGCCGTCTTGAGGGCATCAGCGCACTCAAAGGACAACGTTCCTGCTTCCCCTTTGTCTCTTTAGGTGAAGATCGATGAGCTGGATGAGAAGTGGTCTGGGTCCGTCCACATGGGTTTGACCACTCTGCTGCCCTCAGATGCCTCTTGTATGGCCACGGGGCTGCCCTCCTCTGTCTTGGAGCTCCGTTCCAAGGTGACCTGGCTGGTGACGGGCTCGGAGGTCCGGCGCAATGGCATCCTGCAGAAACAGAACTATGGGTGTTCTCTGGAGCGTCTCGGGGTGAGCGTGGGGTGTGGAACCCAAGGCTGGGAGGGTGCCCGGGTGAAGGTCAACCGAAGCGAAATTGTGATGTGAGAAGGCTGGTTTTGCATATCTCCCTAAGCTGTGGTTTGTTTTAGACGTGGCTGGTTGACCCAGCCGCTGTGCCTGGGCCAAATAAGCCAGATCGTGGCTTAGCGCTATGTGCAGACACAGCCCAGACAATGCAACTTGGTCTGCAGAGTTCCAGACAGAGGAGCCTTAGCACAACTCCCCCAGCGCCTCTTGCTGGTGCTCAACTGGTGCTGAGCTTCCAAGCATTCATTGCTCTGGCTCCGGCGCCACTTCTGTGGGGGTGCTGCTCCCTCCCACCCTGCCACCTCTAGGCCACCAGCTTCGGGCACCCCCTCCCTTTTGCCCATCCTGCCCTCAAGAGTTGGGAGCGACTGGCTCTGCTGCCTCCACAGTGACCTCGCTTGTCCTCCAGGTGGGGAGCCGTGTGGGCGTGAAGCACTGCACTGACGACACCATGCACGTGCTGATCGACGGAGAGGACATGGGGCCGGCCGCGACTGGCGTGGCCAAGGTAAAAGGCCCAAAGCTCGTGCTGGCTAAGGGCTCCAGCGGGATGTGCCGATAGGCATTTGCAGAGAAGCCCCAGCAAGAGAGGGCAGTTGTCTTCACATCTCACAGACTAGCTGGTTCTCATCTGATGCCCGCAGACAGGTTGGGGTGGCTGGAGACCACACTGGCGAGGAACGTGCCCAGAAGCTGGAGGGCACTTGATTGGGGAAGGGTGCTGCAGAGAGCCCCCTGCCCTTTTGGGAAACTGGGCTGGATATAGAGCATGCTGGCTGGGGAATTCTGGGAGTTGAAGTCCATGTGTCTTAAAGTTGCCAAGGTTGAGAAACACTGATCTAAAGGCTTCTTATGCCTTTCCATGGAAGGAGAGAAAAGGTTGGAGGGAGCCGTAGGGTTAGGTGGGACGACAAGCAAAGTTTAAAGCAATTCCATCAAGAAATGTCTTCTTCATGGTTTGTTTCTCTTCCATGCCTCCTCTGCCTTCAGAACGTCTATGTGGTGTTGGATCTCTATGGCCGGGTGACGTCGGTTTCCATCGTCAGCTCCACCATGCTGGAAGAGGCAGAGGGCACCCACCCGCCCTCAGTCACCTCGGACCCCTACAGCGAAGAGGAGGAAGAGCCCACGCCGGTCCGTGCTCCCAGTTCTGTTCTTTGAACGTGCCTGAGAAAGCGGCTGGAAAAGCAGCCTGCAGAGGAGAAACGTTGCTCGTCCACAAGGGCTGGGGGAGCAGATGGGAAGAGCAGGGGAAATGTCTGCTGAGACAAGAAAGCTGGTCAAGGGGCCGAGCAGGACTGGTTGGGAAAAGAAAAGGCTCAGATATGGCCAGTCCTTTAAAAAAGAATGACCACCCCCCCACCTTCTGTCTTTCAGTGTGAAAACGACATGCCCTCCATGACTTCCTCCATGGAATTCCTTGAAAATCACGGCAAAAACATCCTCTTGTCCAACGGCAACCTGACAGCCACTCGGGTCTCCAGCTACAACCAGGGCATCGTGGTGGTGGCTCCGCCTCTGCCGCAGCAGCAGCTGTTCCAGGTGGGCGGGGGGGCTGGGCTCCCACCCCTCTGGGTAACTCCCTGGCGAGAGCGTTGCTAGCGTGGGAAAAGCCAGTTTTCTGAGGGGAGGGGGCAGTGCAGGGAGGGGCTTCTGCCTGGTGCTGACAGAAGGGAGATGGCTAAGCCATTCTGGCAACCTTTCTCGTGATGGCAGCGTAAACAGGCTCCACTTCCAAGAGAGAGGCCTGCAAGAAGAGCCTGGATGCCGCCCTTCTGTTTGGCAGGCACAGGAGTGGGCAGAGTGCCCTCCGTTCCCCCTGATTGGCAGTAACCTCCACTAGTGCTGCTGGCTAAATCGCCCATCCGTCTGCCCTTCTCAGTCAGGGGGCACCAAGGGGCAAAGGCTCACTTTAATTCATTCTCCTGGCTTACCAGGGTTCAAGTGGGCTTCCCACAAGCACCCAGTGCAAGATCCTTTTGGGACACTTGAGGCAGATTAAGCGGGGGGAGCTGGCACTTGAGGGATGCCCCATCCTTGCCTGGCACCATGTCCTCCTAGAAAGAGCAAGGGGCTGCAGGGTCATGTAAGGGCCCCAAGTGTGTCATGGGGGAGCCCCTCTTTCCAGGGGGCAGGGGGCTCTCCATGGTTTCCTTCTCCCCTCCCTCAGGGCTCCTCTCTGATCTGCCCCTCTTCTTCCAGTTCCAGATAGACTCCCTCAACCCCCAGTGGACCGCCTCGCTCTCTCTCGGCGTCATTGGCAGCTCTCCAGAGCGGCTCAACTTCCCGGCCACGGCTTGCTCTCTCAAGCGCTCCACGTGGCTGCTGCAGCGCGACTCAGTCTTCCACAACTCCCTCAAGGTGCAAGGCGTGTGGCTGGGCGCAGAGGGCGGTGCCGGGAGGGAGAAGTGTGTCCACGGTTGGGGAGCCGAGCCCTGCGCTTACCCTCCCTCTGCAGATCTGCGAGAACTACGGCCCCAACCTGGACACCTGCCCCGAGGGGACGCTGTTGGGGGTCCTGGTGGACGCCAGCGGCTGCCTTCACCTGTACATCAATGGCATCGACCAGGGCGTGGCTGCGCAAGATATCCCCAGTCCCTGCTACGTGCTGATTGATCTCTACGGGCAGTGCGAGCAGGTGAGGGGCCATCCAGGAGGGGAAGAGGTGGCTTGAGGTGGAGAAGACAGGCAGAGGCAGCATCAGCAGGAGGAGGAGGAAGAAGAGACAATACTGCAACCTTGCCAAGGTGGCCACACTACCTCCGGGGTTAAATTTTTCACCTTCGAAGGCTCCCTCAGAGCCCAGCCATATGCTCTTAAGCATGAGCTTCTTCCCACCCCCACCACCCCCATTGCTTTCTAGACTGGCCCCATCCCCTTTGAGAAGGTCCAGCTTGTCTTGATTCCTGTCTCCCTCTCCCCTTCCTGTCAAGGTTCTCCTAGGTGTTGACTGGCCTCGTCACCTTATGAAAAGTCACTGCAGCCCTTTGCTGGCTGGGTTGCCCCGCTGCGCCAAGCTGTGGCTTGAAGAAACCCCATTCTGGCTTTGCAGGTTACGTCTAGCAGAGCAAATGTGTTCTCTGCCCAAGACAGGGACCAGAAGCCCCCTAAACCAGGGTTCCTCAACCTCAGCAACTTTAAGATGGGTGGACTTCAACTCATGGCTGGCTGGGGAATTCTGGGAGTTGAAGTCCACCCATCCTGAAGTTGCTGAGGTTAAGGATCCCTGCCCTAAACTCACACGCAGGTGCAAGCCTGATCCAGTACCTTGTGGAGCACAGTTCCTCAGCCAGGGCATTGACAAAAAAGGGTTTTCTTGCTGCTGCTCCAGGGATCTGACCCCTCCTCCCTTATCGCCTCTGTTTTTCCTAGGTCACCATTATGACCAATGACACTCCTGCAGTGGGAGCAGAGGGCACCGACCCCCAAGGCCAGGGGGACATGGAGAAGGCCGACATG
The DNA here is from genome assembly GCA_030867105.1 of Liasis olivaceus. Classification (NCBI taxonomy): domain Eukaryota; kingdom Metazoa; phylum Chordata; class Lepidosauria; order Squamata; family Pythonidae; genus Liasis; species Liasis olivaceus. The sequence continues at coordinate 114,806,551 of CM061351.1, read as the reverse complement.
GTGGACGGTGAGCACGGTGTTTCCGGTGGTCAGAGCCCGGTGTCCTTCCACTTCCTCCATTCAGAATCCTTGTTTGACCCGGGTTTATGAGGTCAGCTTGGTTATTGCTAGCAGTTCAGCCATCATCTTGCGATCCTAGGATTTGGGGGTTTCTGTGATCTTCTGACTTTGAGGAACGTGCTCCCTAAAGGATGCGGGCTTCACCTCCTCTCGGTTCGTGACCTGCAGAGGAGCCCACAAGCGCCTGCCTTCTACCTTCCAGGTATCAAGGAGAGCGTGTGCTGGACCCCTCCCGTGGACCTGAACCCCACCAAGATTTGCGAGTATCACGCCCTCTGCGCACGTTTCAAGGACCTGCTTCTCTTGCCAGGTGAGCTTTATACTCCGTGGGGAAGAAAATGCCATTATGCAAATCCATCCCATTTGTACACCATGCTCCGCACACGCCGGTTGTAGGAAGGGGACCAGTATGAGTTTGTGTCCCGTATATTTGTATGTGTTTTAAAACAAGGTTTTTCAGTTTTCCATGGAAGACTAGAACTTGGTGGGGATCGATGAGTGTCTAAGAGCAAAATAAAAAGTTCAGAGCCAATTTTCTATCACTAGAGCTTTGCCTCTTGATCAAAGGATCCAGAATTTTTTTTTAACTGGCAGGTTCTGTGGCCCTAAAAATTTTGAAAACCCCTACTTTAGAAGAAGGGAAAAGATAAACACTCTCCAGGTCTGCCTGTCTGTGGTCAGTTGGTCTATCTTTCTATCTACCTAAAAGATTTTGTCATGAAGAACTATGTGGTCACCAGGAGTCGAAAACGATTTGATGGCACAGAATCAAGCGACATAAAAGGTTTATATGACCACCAATCTTATATCACAGAATTCTGAGTGGCTAATAACCAAACCTAGGTACTTGAACAGACAGGGCTAGGCCTCCTGGGACTGCAGAAACCGGAGCTCTGAAACGATCTTATATTTTATTTATTATTTTATTTTTTAAATGTCTATGCCACCCATATTCCCTCCATTATAGCCTAGATCTTCCCCTAATTATTTGTAACTGGCAAGTCAAACCGTATTGATATGTTGTCACACACACACACACAGACACTTAGGTACATATAGCTGAAAAAACATACACTTCTTGATTTACCCTTCTGGTCCACTGCTGCTTAAATCTTCCCAACTAAGTAATATTAAGGATGAGAAAAAAAGATTCCTTTTTTAAAAAACACACACATCCCACCAAAAAAAATAAAATAATTAATTGCGCTCTGACATCTGAGAGCCTCGTTTCTGCCTTGGAACGTGCACAGCTTCTCTGGGCTGCCTTCCTAACGTGGTTCCTCCCCGATCTTTTCCCAGAGGCTTATTTTGCAGAAGACCCCAAGCTGAGCCTCTGCTACTGCGAGTCTTGCCACAAGCTCCGGGGCGACGAGGCCTATTACAAGCGGGGGGAGCCTCCCCGGGACTATGCCCTGCCTTTTGGGTGGTGCCGCTTCAACCTCAGGTACCGGCCGGGTGGGAACGAGGCGGCCTCTTACGTGGGACAGCAGAAGCTGCGGAGGTGTGGGCTGTACCACCGTTGAAGCAGCAGAGGCTGTTACAAAGCAGCTTTAGGGAAAGGATTTCCCTCCTCCCGGTTCCCGGACCGTAGGCCTTCCACCCACCCCCGGCTTTTTTTGCAGAGTGAACCCCCGTTTGGAAGTGGCCAGTACCTCTAAGAAGTGGCACATGGCCTACCATGGAACAAGCATCGGAGCCGTGCGCCGCATGTTGGATCAAGGACAGTTGGTGCCAGGTAAGCAGCACAGCCAGTTTGGGGGAGCAGTGAAGGCCCCGGGCTAGAAGCCTGGAAGCCGTGAGTTCTAGTCCCACCTTAGCCACGAAGCCAGCTGGGTGACCTCGGGCAGCCCCTCTCTCAGCCCCAGGAAGGAGGCCAGGGCAAGCCCCTTCCGAAAACCTTGCCAAGGAAAAGGCAGGGACTAGTTCAGGCAGTCGCCCGGAGTCAAGACTGACCTGAAGGCACAAAACCAAAACGAAACCAGAAAAAAGCAGCAGAGGCCCCTGATTTGATGGGCAAGCTGAGCCAGTTGCATCAGCTGCAAGCTGAAAGGGCCTTCCCCTTGTTTCCCTTGCAAGGTTTGGATTGAGAGAGAGAGTGGCTCAGCGGTCTTTCTCTCTTACCCCAGCATCTGTCGCAGGGTTGTTGTGGAGGAGGGGACACTACGCATGCTGTCTTGAGCTCCTGAGCCATAGAACTGTAAAGTTGGACAGGACCCCAAGAATCATCCAGTCCAGTGTTTCTCAAACTTGGCCACTTTAAGATGGCTAGCTGGGGAATTCTGGGAATTGAAGTCCACACATCTTAAAGTGGCCAAGTTTGAGAAACACTGGACTAGTCCAAAACCAGTCAAACCATCTTGAGAAGTCGCTGTCCAGCTACCTCTTAAAACCTCCAGAGACAAATAGATGTACAGATCTTACTATACAAGGTCTGAAGCTTTTCCTTATACAGGTAGTCCTCGCTTAACAATGTTAATTGGAACCAGAAACTCCATCATTAAGTGACGCAGCCGTAAGTCAAAAAACCACATGACTGCGCCACTTAGTGATGGCACTCCTCGTTGCTGTCGTGAAGCAAGGATCCCACGTGACTGCGACTTGCAACTTCCTACCGGCTTCCCCATTGACTCTGTTCATTGGAAGCCAACAGGAAAGGTCAGAAATCAAAGCCATAAGTACGAGGAGCAGTCGTAACTACCACTCAGTCATTGCTGTCATAAGTTTGAACGGTCACTGAATGAGTGGTCATTAAATGAGGACCACCTGTATGTAGACAAAATCTAGGTTTTTTTTTTTTTTGTCTGCGCTCAGTCATTACTGACCCTGCAGTGACTGCCTGGACGAATCCTTGCAGTTTTCAAGGCAATTGTTTTTCGGAAGTGGTTTGCCAGAGCCTCCTTCCTAGAGCATAGCCCAACTGGCGAGGTTTCCGTTGCTTCGCGCCCTTTTCGGGCGAGCACGGTTTTGCGCTTACCGGCAACTGGTCCCATCTCTCTGTGCAAGGCGCTGCCAGCATTTTTCCTCCCACCGGAGTGAGAGTTTCCATTTATCTACTCATGTGAGTTTTCGACCTGTTGGGTTGACAGGAGCTGGGGGGGGGGGAAACAGGAGCTCACCCTGTTAACGCGAAGGCTGGACTCGAACCGCCGAAGCGTCAGCCATTTCTGGCCGGCAACTTTCAGCGTCATTAAGCCGCTGCGCCACCGCGTCCCCAGGAAAATCTAGGTAGCTGCAAGCTAAACCAGCCGGAGTCTACTGGACTAGTCAGTCATATCAAATTAATGAAATTAATAATAATAAATAATAAGCCCATTATTTCTGGTCCAAGGTTCTGTGGCCATGGGAAGGAATTCTGCCCCTCTTCCAGGTACTAAACACTATCTGTCAGTCCGAGCCTTGCAAGGAAATAAGCAGAGGCTCTTCCAGCTTGTAGCAGGAGCTACTCGGGGTGCGAGATGCAACAAATGAGGGGCCTCTGCTGCTTTTTTTTTCTTTTGGTGCTTCCCTGCTTGAAGGAAAGGCAGGATACTAACGATCTAGCACACGTATAAAGTAAGAACTTCTTAAGGACACCGTCAGAGATCCAGCCTGCCAGAGTTTGCTTGCGGCCCATAGAATTGGAGCTGGCAGAGAGGATTGGCAGGAGGGGGGGGAGCCCCATCTGATGTTTCGCCTGCATCCCCATCGTGGCATCGCCCAGCCACGAGCACCCTCCCTGCCTGCCAGCTCCATGCTTCGGCTGGTCCTTTTTATTTTAGCTTCCTGTGATTTAAAGGACCGCGTAAACAGGAAGCAAGGTGCTGTAGAGCAGCATTTGGGGCCCACCGGGATCTGGAGAGACCCCAAAAGGAAGATGGCAGCTAGGGCTCTCTTTGGGGGGCTGCCCGGTCCCCAGAGGGGAAGGCAGAGGGGTCCGAGCTGGAAGGCAGCCTCTTGGGAGGCTCAGTGGGGTGGTGGGAGCAGCCTCACCAGCTGGCTTTCTAGTCGTTTTGGGACTGGCCATGCCCCCCCACCGCAACCATGTGGGGAGCCTGCTCCTACCACGTGTCAGCGCTTCAGCCCCCCACCCCAGAAACGCCACGGCGCCCTTCCCTTTTCCCTCCCCCTGCAGGGAGCACGTCTATTTTAAGCTGCCGCCCGGTGAAGGCCGACCCCCAGGGAGGGGGCACTGGCAGCAGCGGCAACGGGGGGTACCTCGAGGCGGAGGAGAACAGCGTGCAAGGGCGCGAGGAGACCTACCACGTCCTGCTGTCCCCCACGCTGCGCTACGCGGGGTTGGAGCCTTTCGCCACCAAAGTGCAGTACGTATCGCGGGGGGCAAGCCGGGGGGAGGCGGGAGAGCGGGACGCAGGAGCAGCCCTCGTCTTCCCAGTTGGCTCTGCAGCCAGCAGCGGATGAGAGTGGACAACGGGGGCCTGCCGGGGAGCGCCACAAAGGTCAAGATGGCAGCCGTGGCGGTGCAGTTGGAGCTCTGGCCAGGTTTTATGCGCGCACGCGCACGCGCACACAGCAGGGCTTGGATGGTGCCGTTGCGGCCACCTTCTTGCCTTTGTTGACATCCCCCCCTGGCAGGCACTCCCGGTCTGGAAGCACAAAAAGCTGAGCAGGGGAGAACTTTTATTTATTTATTTTCATTTTACATTCTTAACATACACCCTTAACACAACAATCTTCAGACTTGAAGAAGAAAAATAGAAACCAAGTCAAAAGACAAGAAAAAAGAAACAAGAAACCTGAAAAAGTGGGGGAATACAATACACTGTACCTAGTGTACTTTTTATATAACCGTTTTAATTGAAGTTTAAAAATACGAAGATAAAAAACTAATACAGACTAAGAAAAACATAAAAAAGAAAACGAACAGTACAGAGGGGGGAAAAAGTGGGGGGGGGGGAAGGGTAAAGAAAAAAGATATAGAGAGAAATGGCCTCCTCTTCATCAAGACAAATACAATTTCAGTAACTCATCACTTTCTGTAATGTTTCAACCAAAAGTCTCTTCATCCCATTTCTCATCTTTTTATCTATTAGCATTGTCTTAAAGCCTCATCATTCAGTCTTGATCAGCAAAAGCCTATTAAGGTTTACCAGAATTAACTATCTATCTATCTATCTATCTACCAACCTACCTACCTACCTACCTTAAACAAGTAAATCAATTTCATAATCCTTTCCTTTCCTTTACTCAGTAACCTACCATTTTCTGTAAAAAATACAACAATCTCTTCTTCTCCTATCTTGTATCTATAAGCAAATCTTTAAAACTTGGTCATTCAAACCTAATCAAGAAAAAACTCATTAAGAGTTACCAGAAACAACATATTGAAAATCTTGAACTTTAAACCCTTCAAATAATATCCCACAAATTAATTTCTTAACATTTTCTCTTCGGCTCCTCTCAGAAACTCCTTCACCGGTTTAACACTTTCCATAGCTTAAAACTTTTTTCTAAAAAATGCAACAAAAAAATATCTTCTTCCTATATCTTACCTATAAACAAATCTTTAAAGCCTCGTCATTCAGTCCTGGTCAAGAAAAAACCCATTAAAAGCTACGAGAAAAAAACATACATACATACATACATATAAACAAACAAGCCAACCTTGGTCAAATAAGCCAACTTTATAGTCTTTCTTTTTGTTTTTGAAAATCTTGATGTTTATTCCTTTTAAGTAGTGTCCCAAAAGCTGGTTTCTTTTCATTGTTTCTTTATCTTTTCTCAGGAACTCCTTCATCAGTGTAACACATCTCTTTTGTAAGTCCAAAATAAGAAAGTTGTCCAAGTCACTCTCCTGATTTATTATTTCTGTGTCCCTTTTAGCTGTTAAAATACCAGCCGGTTTCATTTGCAAATCCTGTGTTCATCTTTGCCAATGTATCCTGTCGTTTTTAAATCCATATCCAAAACAGCCTGATTCTCAGTTGTATCCTCTTCTGTCTCCTCTTTTAAACCCATTTTTATAGTAGCAGACAATCTTAAGAGAAAGTTCTGAGTACATTGTTGCCAAAATATCCTTGAATTTTTCCACAGTTAAAATACTTTTCTCCATTCTGTATTAGTGGGTCTTCCCCTTTAATTATAATCTTTAGCCGTTTCTGGTTGCCTCTAGTAAGCAGCCTTCCAGGTCTCTTCTTACCATGTTTTTCTCTAATCCACAACATTTTCCCATGGAAAGATTTCTTACACTTAGATTCAAAATCTTCATATATTTTTAATAGGATTTTAAACAAACCACAGGAAGGATTCTTATAATTAGTTTCAAAATCTTACTTCCAGTCATTCTGGCCCCTTAGGCTGTTTGTAACTTTACATTTGTTTAAATGTAAACAAAATTAACTAATCTAATCACCCTTTTGCTGCTTATTTCCAAATAATATTTTTTATTTAAGTTCTTAAACTTACATGAAACTTCTTTCACTGAGGATTAAAGGAGAATCACACAGAATCACTTGCCCTTCTGAAGGTTCTTAGTATCCAAAAAGCAATTTACGAGCCATTTCCAGAAGTGATTAAGAGAGGAAGTGGGCAAACCCAGTGTCCCGCTGAAGGCTCCAAACCGCAGCTTGGGCAAAGCCGACTCTCCCGGCTCCTGGAGCTCTAAAACCCGCCGGAAACCCACTGTTTTATGGTCTTGTCGCGGGGAGCATCTATATGGAGCACTGTGGGTGATCCCAGTTCCTCCCCTTTATCCAGAGAGGAATTTCGAGGCGCCGATCCATTCGTCAGCTCCCCATTCTGCCACGGTGGTCGGCTCCACTAAAAACAAAGCCATCTTTAGTCCGCCGTTGCTTCCCTGAAAGTCCTGTGTATATTATACTTATCAATACTCACTGGTTTACTAATAAACATGCTACTATAATACGATCAGTACAAACTATTATTGTAAAATATCAGAAAATGGGAGAAATGATCCAAAACTCTGCATGAGGTTAATCTGGAAGCAGCCACTGAAGGTGGGATGGTGGACATCTCCAAACAGGTTCCTGCCAAGATGACCTGTCTTGTCAGTGGCTGGTGGCAAACCTACATATGGTCAGAGACGCTCTCTGGCTATCACCAGGGGAGGGGTGGAGCATGAACCGAAGACCCCCATCCCTCCTTCCCTCCCTCTCAGAACCCAAGGTTGACCAGGCCTCCGTTTGACCCGCTAGTGGTCATCCTTAGGGCCTTGGACCAGCCTGCCTCCCGTGAAAGAAAGTCAAAGAACCCTCTTCCATTTCCAGATTCAAAGACCCAAAGTCCCACCGGCAGCACTCCGCCCAGGTGGCCTTCCAGGTGTGCGTGCGTCCCGGCTCCTACAAGGTGTGCCCCCCGTCGCTGGTGGCCTCTGAGCCTGTGGACCCCCGCTTCAGCAGTGCCGAGATCGAGTGGGTCACCAAGGAGAAAGGTGCTACTGTGCTGTTCGGGCTCCTCGTGCGCGTGGAGTGAGACCGGCCTGCCCTCCGCGGGGGACGCAGCAGCTTTTGCCAAAAACCCGCGCTCCCCGTGGCCTGACCTTCAGCGATGGCGCACAGACTGGGTGGAAGTGGCGCGTCCAGGGGGGCTCTTTTACGGCCAGCAGGCACGCCAGATGGATTGGAGAGACTCGGGAGAGAGCTCTAGTGGGGGGGCAAAGGGGGCTGCCTGTGGGGGCTGTTTTCCTCCTTTTTTTTCTTTTGCACAGAGACAAGACAAGCTAAAGGGGAGGGGGGCTGGGAAACTGTTAAGAGCATGAGTGGGGGTCGGGAAAGGAGGGGTTATGTAGTTGCCACAAAAGGACTGTTGAATTTTGGACCCGGGGGGGCTCTTTCTGGAACCCCCGGGGATTTCTATATACTGACATCATTTCCCTTCCTGTCCCGCCCCACTGTGGTTTGAAACACTTTTCCTAACATCGATGCCTCTTTCCCTGGGAACAGATTGGGCCGAGGGGTTGGGGGGGGGTCTTCACCTTTTTCCTTGATGGCGACACCTGGCAGGCACTTAGGCATGAACTGAGCTTGGGAGGGGCTCATCCAGACCCCCTCCCGTCGTCCCCAAGCTGCTCTTCTGGATTTCCAGGGCGGACCTAAGAACGTCTCGGCTTCTTCATACGTGATGCTACGTTTAACCCCTTTGCCCCCCCCAACCCCGCCTGGTTCATTCTTAGGGGGCTGGGATGAGGTTAGCAGGGGCCCATGCAGCTAGCTTCCCTTTTTGCCCTCCGTGGAAAGTAGGGGGAGAGGGTGCGGGTTCCTAATTTTGCATCGGGCTTTGTGTGTTCAGAGGGTAGCCCACGCTTTTCCTCCTGCCCACGTCCACGTGAGACTGATAATCCCCCGTGCCCGTAAAGAAGCACACCTTATTCAGATTTCTGAGTTGTTCTGTTGCTCTTACTCTCCCGGTCTGACAAATGCTCGTCCCTGTTTACGGGGGCAGTGAGAGACGTGTGCAGACACACATTTTCCTCCCCCTTCCTTTATTTATTGATGTGTTGATCGTCAAACAAATGTGAATTTTTTTTAGGGGGCAAAGGATGTAAGGCGCACAGTGCCCATCTTCTTTCCCTTCGATTTATATTTTAAATGCTATTTATGCTGCTTCACTTTATTTGTTGAAAATTTACTTTTTTTTTTACATCTGTCTGAAGCTGTGTGGGGGTTTTGTTTTTTTGATGGCTTCCCCCCCCCTTTTTGGACAAAAGTTACAAGATTGTACAAAAGTTCCCCTTCCCTCCAAGGGTTTATAAACCACAGTTCAACTGGTTTTCTGTTTGTGTCCTTAATCGCTCTCCCGCTATCCCCAAACTGCATCACCACAAGCGGCTGCCGCCCCACTGCAGCTTTCCTGACTCCCTTATTTATTTTATTTCAGCCCAATATCCAGAATTCTCTGAGTGGCTTAAAATAAAGGTAGAAGTAAAACAGACCAAGAGAAAGCATTTGTATCATAGCACCCACCCGAGGGCTGCACAGACTCCGCAACGGCAGATCCCACGGGCAAGCTTTGGGGTTCGCGCGCGAGGAGAAAAGGTCTATGATTGTTGCGCATTTTATACCCTCCCCAAAGCAGGGTATAAAGAATAAACAGTAAGTCACGAGCTGCCAGACAGACAGATATTGCTAGGAAAAAGAGCCCAGCCAGAGGGACGCAAGTAGATCAGATCAGGACCATGAGATTGGCGAGGGTGGGCAAGGAGCATCGCGCTTGTCCTGTCATCGTTGTGCAAATGATGTCGCGACCCAGTGAGATCACCGTGGCTCCTGGATGCTTGTGCTGGAAGCGATTTAGCCATGCGTCACACATAACGAGCAAGCTAATCAAGTGCGCGGGATGGCTGGCTGGCTGGCTGGCTGATGAATGGAGGCACAGCTGGTGGGAGACCAGTTGGAGTCTTCTTCAGCAGCTCCATGGGAAAGGGATCTTGATGTCAGCCCTTCAAGGTAGGCCAAGGCAAAAAACAGACATTGCAGGGAGTCCAGAAATGCAATTTTACTGTAGTAGTACAGTGTTTTTCCCCCAGTTTGCAGGCTGACTGGGGGAATTCTGGGAGTTGAAGTCCACATCCTAAGGATGCGGAGGTTGAGAAACACTGTAGGAGCAGCATAGCAAAAGACTGATCCTCACACTTGCTTCAGCCTCTGGACTGCGTAATCCCTTTTCCATCCCTGCTCCGTGTTTTTTCATACCAAGGTCATCTCTAAATACCTTTACACTCAGCGGGGCCCAATATTCTTCCGTATTCTCATGAACGTGATGAAGCGACGGCGATGCTTTTTAAAAATAATTGGCACCAAACCGAGCATGGGGGCTAATATTCCAAACACCCTCCAGACCTTAAAAGGATAGGTTAGAGATGGGCCCAAAATTGTTCACTTAGGAAACAAAAAAAGATGCACAAGTGTAGGATGAGACAAACCTGGCTTGGCTATGGCAGGCGTGAAAAAGACATTGAGAAGGTAGTCGGCTGCAACCTGCGTGCGAGTCGGCAGCGTGAACTGGCTGCAAAAAGGGCTAATGCAGTTACAGAGTTTCCAAAGCATCAGAAGGCAGAGATCCACTCGATTCTGCACTGACGGGATCCCTGCTCCAGTGCCACGTCCGTTTGCAGGCACCACCTTTTTAAGACTTGGAGAAACTGATTCCAACGTGATCCAGAGACAAGCGACGGTCTTGCGAGGAGAGGTGGGATTCACGAGACGCGCCCCAGCATCACACCAAGGCGGTCAAGACCCGTCCTCCCTCGTTCCCAAATAGAGGACTAACGATCTTCAGTTAAACGAAGTCTCCTTCGAGTCAAGTTCAACTCCCGGTGACTTCCTGGGCGCTTCGGAGAAGTTTTCTTGGCAGCGTAAAGGAAACGGCGGGCCAAGGGCTTCGTCTTGTTCCTGAGATCATCCCTGAGATTTCCTGATGGCCCCCCATCCAAGCGCTAAGTGGGTCTCGTCAAGTTACAAGAAGGCAGATCCCAGCATCCAGCTACGAAGAATCCCGGACGGAACGCGGGCAACCCAGAGAGGTCTCGGAGACGCCCCTTCCTTTCGCCGAACGCGTTTCATGGGGGGCCTGCGCCAAGCAGGGGGCTGGATGGATGGCCCCAAGAGCCCCTTCTGGCTCCAGGTTCTCCTGATCACCCCCCCATAAATGCGCCCCGTTTGAAGCTGTCTGGATCGGAGGGGGGGAGCCAATCCCTCCCTCCCGGATCAAGTCGCGGGCAGTACTTAAGGTGGGCATCGGCCCACCAGGCTGGGCAACTGAAGACAGCCCCCCATACCTGGGGTCATGTCTGCAGAGGGCCTCTAGCTCAAGAACGGGGCCAGACCCCCCCGCATTTCGGGAGGAGACAGCTGCCCCCACCCCAGCCCACGAGTCACCGGGCGCGGGGGGCCCTGGGCGGGGGCGACCACCCCGCAAGGGCGGCGGCGGCGGCGGGAAGCAACGACAAGGGCGGGGCGGGCCTCTTCGCGGCCTGGGGGTCGGGGGCGCCCCATCGCGGGGAGGGGGACCTCCAGGGCAGGCCTCCGCCGGGGGGAGGCTCGGCTGCGCGCCCCCGCACCGCCCCCGCCGCGCGCCTGCCGGGCCGGGCCGGGCCGGGCAGGGGAGGAGCCGCGCCCCCTCCGCCCCCCGTTCCTCCCGCGGGGCGGGGCCGCCGCGACCCGGAAGAGGAAGCGGAGGAGGCCCCGGGCTGGGGTCGCTGCCGCCGCCGCCGCCGCCGGGGGGTCCGCGAGGGTCGCCGCCGCCGCCGCCATGCCGGCCCTGCTGGAGCGGCCGAAGCTGAGCTCGGCCATGGCCCGCGCCCTGCACCGGCACGTCATGGTGGAGCGCGAGCGGAAGCGGCAGGGTGAGCCCGCGGGGGCTGCGCGGCCCAGGCCCGGGGCCCGAGGCTTTGCCCCTCGCCGGGGGGCAGGAGCGGAGGCCTTCGCCGGGCGGCCGGCCTGAGGGGAGCCCGCCGCTCGGGCGACGGGCGGCGTGTTGAACGCCACTCACCCCCCCGGGCCGGCCGGGAACGTCGCGGGGGCCGGAGGCGCCCGGCGATGGGGTCAGACGCGGGCGGGGCGGGGCGGGGCGGGGGGCGCGAAGCCCCCACTGGGCGGCAGGGCCCCTCCGTCTGCCCAGCGGGGCGCCCGCAAGGGGGGCCGGCCCCGCCTGTCTGCGGAGGCCTGAGGGCAGACCCCGTCTCCGTCCGCAGAAGAAGAAGAGGTGGACAAGATGATGGAGCAGAAGATGAAGGAGGAGCAGGAGAGGAGGAGGAAGAAGGAGATGGAGGAGCGCATGTCCCTGGAGGAGACGAAGGAGCAGGTGGGTGCCGGGGGCGAGGACCCTCCCGCCGCCCGCCCGCCCGGGATGCCCGCGCCCCCCTGACTGCCCCCTCCCTGCCCTCCCCGCAGATCCTGAAGCTGCAGGAGAAGCTTCAAGCTCTGCAGGAGGAGAAGCACCAGCTTTTCCTCCAGCTGAAGAAGGTCCTGCACGAGGAGGAGAAGCGCCGTCGCAAGGAGCAAAGGTGGGCGAGGGCGGAGGCGGCTCGCCCCACGCGTCCCCTCCCCCCCGGCCGTGGGGCAGCTGGGGAGAGGCCGCTGACCAGCCTCCGCTAGCCCAAGGCCCTCTGGAAGGGTGGAAACGGCGCTTCTTCCGGGCCGGCCGGCGTCGCGTCTGCAGGCCGCCCATCCAGAGGACGCCAGGCTGGGCCAGGCCGTCTTGGGGAGCGACGCGGCAGCGTCCGGGACCTTGCTGGACGTCAGGAGAGGCCGTGCCCATTTCATCCGCTGCGCTGTGGCTCCTCTCAGCCCCAAACGAGCGAGATCCAGACAGTTCGGTTTTCAGGAAATGAACGGGGAATGATCAAGCTGGATCGTCTGCCATTAATGCCTTTGCGCTTAAAACTAAAACAAAAAAAAGTGGGCTTTCCATACAAGGGGCACGTAAGAAATGTGGGTTACGCAGAGGGGACCTCTTTTTCCTTGAGGGACAAGAACAGGGTGCCCAAGCTGGGGCTCGTGACGTGTCTCCAATAGGGAGACTGCCACAAAGCGAAGGCAACAGTTGTGCCAGGCAGTGGCTGGTTGGGGAGCTCCGTGCCGCTCCTGGGGGATGACGGCGTTCCCTTGCTTACCCCCCCAGCGATATGACCACCTTGGCAGCTGCCGCCTATCAACAGGGCATGGCCGTGCACGCTGGGACCCACATCCTCAACATGCAAGGTGGGTGGCTCTGGCTGTGGGTCAGGGTTCTGTCGGGGGGGGGGATGAGATCTTGGCAGGCGAGGGGACCCAGGCCGCCAGTGGGTCTCCAGACCCAGAGAAGCAGACGGCGGGAGGGCCTCGCTTTCTCTGCCGCGCTGGAGAGAGAGGATCGGTGTCTTCTCTTCCCTGCAGAAAAACCTCCTTCCTTTGGGGAACTTCTTTCAGCGTAATCCACGTGCTTTCTCCGCAGGGAGTCCAGGTGGCCATAACCGGGCTGGGACCCTCATCTCAGCTGACCGAGCCAAGCAGATGTTTGGACCTCCTGTTATCACGGTACAGCTCCCAACGGGTGAACGAACAGGAGGTGGCTTGCCTGCGCTCATCCCAAACCATCGTAACGCTTTGACTAGGGCTCGGCTTGGATCCCAGCTAGCATAGTCTTACCTGGGGGAGCGGTGTCACGCACGGCCCATTTGGGCAAAGACACCCCCTCGTGCGCGACATTGTTGTGGTTTGTACTGAGTAACTATGGATGCCACATCTGGGTTCATATCCAGGCTCCACTGCAAACCCCTTTGGAGCCCTCTAACAAGTCTGTGACTGGTTCACACGTTGTGCTAAACCTGGTTTGCTTCATCGTAGTTGTTCAAATAAGCTACGGTAGGCTAGGCCCATGCAGTACGTCACCCCACCCAGTATCGTTTACAGCCCGCAGCAATTTAGTTCACACAACACATTAAGCTCAACTACAACTTGGTTTATCAAAATTATTAGTACTAAATTATTATCGTCCAGGAAGATGATAACAGTATGGACTTACCCATTTGCTTCTGGGTCTGTATGTCAGTGGTGATGACCCTCATAATCTACTGAGCAAGCTACAACCTGGCTGGACTTTGTGCAAAAATCAGACAAGAGGCTTTAGGTCTTAAAATCTCTTTTTTTCTTTTCTTTTTGATAAGTAGGTAAAATCTCCCAGCCCGCCATAGCCCCCCAGGTAGCACCTTTTCCAGTAAACCAATTTTATTGAAAGGCAGAAGCTTTTCCAGATCCGATGGAGCGAGCCGGAGCTCAGGAAAGCTTCGGCCTTTTAATAAAAGTGGTTAGTTGGAAAAGGTGCTCTTGACTATTTTTTTTTATCACTCTAAGTAGCGTTCCTCAACCTCAGCAACTTTAAGACATGTGGACTGCCTGGCTGGGGGAATTCTGGGAGTTGGAGTCCACACATCTTAAAGTTGCTGAGGTTGAGAAACACTGCCCTAGACCGACACGGCCCCCCTCCTACAGTGCCCACAACACAGAGAGAGGAAACGTTTGGGGCCTCTAGGGACTGAAATGCCCAGGAAAAAGAGTGGAGGATGCTTCTGAGGCCCACTTTGGGGTGGTCTTTTCTCCCTGGCAGACGCGGCACTTTGCTACCCAACCAGCTTTCCCGGCTGGCACCCCGGAACATGGGCAGTACCAGGGCAGCCAGGCTGGGCACAGCCCCTATGCCGTGGGCCAGAGCCAGCACACGGTGCCTGTCAGCTATGCCAGCAGTCAGTCAATCCGAGGTGAGCAGGAGAGGGGAGGAGGCGGAGAGGGTGGGTGGGCAGGCGGGCATCAGCGAGCAGCCTCCTGACCCTGGCTGGGGCAGAACAGGCCAGAAGCGGGACCCACGCCCCCTCCTTCTCTTCCTCCACCCTTCCAGGCCCATCTGCTTTCTCCACCATGCAGTATTTGTCTCAGCAGCAACCGGGTTATGCAATCCACGGTCACTTCCCTGCTGCTCAGGCAGGTAAGCCGGGTACCAAGGAGGGGCTCCAAAACACAGACTCTTCCTGGATGCTCATTTTCTCCCATGATGATGATGATGATGATTGCCCCTCCTTGTGTCTGGTCAGGGTTCATTCCTCCAAGCACCACCATCCCTCTTCAGAAGCAGTTGGAACACGCTAATCAGCAGTCTGGATTTTCTGATTCGGTGAGTTCAGACCCTGAACGCTTCTTGGTTCGGCAGGTTACAGTCCACTAGTTTTCTGTCAGCCGAGGGTCTTCAAAGGAGCTTGCAGTGTAACATTTCAATCCCAAGCACCCTCAATAAATCAGTTTACCAGGCCAGAACTCAACAAGCCATCACTCGTTCTCCCAGTCCTGGGGCAGATGCCTTCTTGTGTTCCGTCTAAACCCACAAACCTCCTGCCTTCAGCTGGATGATTTGTCTGGGGAGGGAGCAGGTGCTCTTGCCCTTGTTTCTCAAGCTCCCAGTAACAAGGAGGGTTTAATCTGCTGTTTCCACCCCGTAGCTCAACCTTTCCCAAATGGGTGCCCCCACGACTGCCAGCAGTTGGTCAGTAGGTAACCCAGCAGTTCTGGTAGGCATAAGTAAGAGGATCCGACAGCATGTCTTCGTTTTGAGTCTGGAACGTAGAAAGGTGTCTATTAGACAAAACTCTGGACGCATCCAGATGTGCTGAGTGGGCACCTCTCTCCCACTGCGGGAGGGGATCAGTCTGAGAAAGAAGAGTGGTGGGGCTGATCCTTTGTGGCCTTGCACTTGTCTTTCAGTCAACCCTTCGTCCGATGCACCCCCAGGCCCTTCATCCGAACCAGGGGCTCCTACAAGCCTCTCAGCTCCCTGTCCAAATGCAGACCACCGCCAAGGTAAGGTCAGGGTCGGAAGGCCGGTCCCCATCCGTGTGCCTTTCTCCTTCCTGGCTTCTCAGGTTGGCACGCCTTGTCTAAACAGCCTGGGTTCCCCTTCGTGGTTTTGCCCCTCCTGAATTGGGGATGACTGCGATTTAGCTTCGCTGGTTTCGGGTGAGAGGAGAGTGAACGATCTGCTCCTTTCCTTTCTCACCCTGCTCTGAACTGCTTGTTGATGTTGGATGGTTTTCTCTTTCTGCTTTTTAATCGTGCTGCAGCCCAGTTTGGCCTACACTCACACGGCCCGGCCTGCTTCTCCTGGTAGTTTCCCGCAGCAGCCTCACACGGTACGTTCTTCTCTGAGAGGTGGAAGTGGGGCTGAATCTAAAGCAAAGGCCGCTGTTAACATATAATGAGAGTGTTTCTGAGCATATACAGAATGCTTACGTTTCAGTAACAAGGAGCTAGAGCCTGTGTCTGATCTTGGAGGGAATAATGAAGATGCAAAACCAAGGCAGGGTCTCCTACCTCGCTTTAGAAATGGAGGGGGGAGAGAAAATTCAGGTCAATTCTTCCAGCTTGATTCCTCCTTCAACCATTGTAGCTGTTTTCAGGATTTTTCTTCCGCCTTTTCTCTTTTTCTGTTGAAGCGCAGGAGACAAATGCGTTGTCAGTTAAAAGTTGGCTGCTTTGGGTGCAAAGCAGCAGTTCTTTAAAAAAAGAGTCAACAAGCATCACAAAAATAAGGCCCACTGGAAAAATGTGAGGTTAGCAACCTCCTTGAAAAATGAACAGTTCAAGCAACAGTAAAATGGGTGCAAGTCAGGAATGGGGATGTTTGGAAAGAGGCCCTGGAAGGGAGCTTCAGAGGCAGGTGGCCAGAATACCTCCACGCTATCGGACTCCATTGACCGGAGATCATCAGCCCCCCAAAGCACATGCAGTCTTTTCACAAAGGGGGGATTTTAGACAGAGAAAAGGTGCTAAATATTCCCTGCCTGAGCCATGCAACTTTTTCCCCTCAACAGAGGATTGATCGTTCATAATAGCGATGTGCATGCTTAAACCTTTTTCCTTTAAACGGCTTTATCTTGCAGTCTGGCTTCCAGGCTTCTCCGCAGCCAGCACCCCGGCATCCTTTTATACAGCACCCGCAGGGTCAGCGTTTCTACCACAAGTGAGCGCCGTGGGCGGACCCCAGTGGTTGCTTCAGCATCCCACCCGACCCCCATCGTGCCCAGGGAAGAACGGTCTTGGATGACTGGGTGCACGGGAGTACTTCTGTCCCGCTTTCCTCCTGAAATGTCATGAATTTTGCAAAAGCAGTGATTGCGCTCTAAATACATTCTGCTTCGTTCATTTCAAGGAGGGTGGCGTGGCGTGGTTTGTTCCGACCCCCGGTCGGCCACTTGGCATTGGGGTAGGAGCCAGGATTGGAGGGTGGGCTTGCCAGTTAGGCTACAGCGAAAGAAAACAAAGCCATGGGTATTCTTGCACAGTGCATTCTGATTGAATCTGACCTCACAGGCTTAGTGTTTGGGGTCAGAAAAGCTGAACTGGGCCTTTCCTGCAACTGATGAGAGCTGATTCCAAAAGCTGGTTCACTTGGCTTCACACAGGGTTCAAACTTGTCTCTGGTGGCTTCCCTGGTCGAAAGGAAGAGCACTCTTTTCTTGCACCTCTCCTCATACAGTTCCTCCATGGAGCAGCCCCCTAACCAGTGGGTGGGGCTGAAACATAGGGTCCATTGAGGCCAGGGAATCAAGCCCCTGTCCAAGGCAGGGACCCAAAGGGAAGCCGGCAACAAAATTATTATAAAAAGACAAAGGGAACCTGGCTAGCCTCTGTCTGAGCCACTCCGACTAAGGATTGCCCAGCGTTTTTCTGATTCATCCGTTCCATTATTAAATTGCCCTCTTGGGAAAGCTCCTCATAATTCCATCAGCATCTGTCTTCATTCAAGCTTTATTTGCTTGGAACTTCGGAATTATTCCTCTCTGTCCAGCCCCGGTGAGACCACATTGGGAATGCGGTGTAGGATCCTGGGCACCCCATTTCCAGAAAGGCACTGGCAGGCTCAGAAGAGGGCGGCAAAAATGACGCAGGGCCTGGAGGAGGTGCCCTGCAGGGACTGGCAGAAGGCAGCTGGTGCTCAGTCTGGGAAAAAGTGAACGGAGGAGAAATGTGATAGCTGGGTTCAGGTACATAAAAGGAAGCTACAGAGAAGGCAGTCAAGGACTATTCTCGAAGGCCATAGAAACTAAGACCGGAAATGTCAGAAGTTGCGGCGACCTAGATTTCATGTAAACATTAAGAAAATGTCCTGATCTGTGGCACAGTAGAACAGGCTACCCGTGAAGGTTGTGGGTTCTCCATCTCTGGAGGCTTCTAAGAAGAGGCTGGACAGCCACCTGCCACGGATAGCGCGATTGGGTTTCCTTCACATTGCAGAGAGTTGGACTAGATGGTTGTTCTGGTCTCTTCCAGCTCTGTGATTCTGTGATCTAGAGACCTTTGCTGTGGCACGTTCTTTCAAGTACTGGAAGAATACCTATCATCATATGCCAGCTCGGTCACGTCTTCTCAAGGCTGAACGTTCTCTGTACTTAATACAGTGTCCTAAGTTTCTAGTCTTCTGATCATCTTCACTGCTGTTCTCTGATTTTTTCCATTGTGTCTAAGTTATTTTTAAAAGGTGGTACCTGGAACTCAACCGAATGCTCAAGGTTGTGTGACCAACCCAGAATAAAGTGGAATGCCGGCTTCTTGTGATTTGGAAGCTATGCCTGTTGAACCCCCTAAAATTGCATTGCTGACTCATACTCCGCTTATAATTATCTACGGCAGCAGAGGGGGGAACAAATACTGTTACCTGCACATTTAACGTAATGCAAAAATCCTATAGCACTTACACAGCAGCCCACGATTTAAACAAAATAGCAAGATGGTATTCAGTTTCAGAAGATCCTCCAGGATAATTCAGGTTTTACTTCACAGAAATCATCAGTGGGGCTAATCTAGCTTCTAATGGGGGCAAATCCATATGGTGGGCATTTTAAGAGAAAAACATTATCTTCTGGCTTCAGCACCCTTTAGCTCATGAAAATGTGAGATTATCAAGAACTTGTCCCGTGATGTACCTATTGGACAGGTTGATTCTGGCTGGAGCAGATAGTCCTGAAGGTGCCTGGGTACCAAGACATGTGGGGCTCTCTAGGACAAAGCCAGCACTTTATATAGCACTCAGAAGATTATTGGCAACCAGTGCATAGCCTTGACCACTAGTGAATTATGCTCCTGCTGGTTGATACCAGACAGCAACTGGACCACCATATTCCATATCAATGGTAGCTTCTGCGTGGTCTTCCAAGGCAGCCCCGCTAGGAACACATTGCGACAATTTATGCTCACAGTGATGAGAATGTGAGTTATGGGTGGAAAGTCCTCACACTCCAAGTCGGTCTGCAAGTGGCATACTAGCCAGAACTGGGCAATGCCCCCTTGGCCACAGCCTCCACTTGCCCATCCAGTGGTAGCCATGAGTCCGGGAAGAGCCCCAAATTAGAAGTAGTTTTTCCCCGAGATAAAACATTGGAGCCACCCAAGATTCTTGATGGACAAATAGCAACACCACCTTATCTGGGTTCAATTCTTGTCCTGTGCAGAGGCTAATGGCCTCCAGACGCTAGGACAAGCCTTCTATGGCATCACCAGTTTGACCCGAGGGAGTGAGGCGACTTTGTGCATCAAGAGGCTGATGACATCAAACCCCAAACCAGTGGGCTTCCTATAAATGTTAAATGATAGTGGGGACATAACTGCATCTCACAGCACCT
The DNA here is from genome assembly GCA_030867105.1 of Liasis olivaceus. NCBI lineage: Eukaryota > Metazoa > Chordata > Lepidosauria > Squamata > Pythonidae > Liasis > Liasis olivaceus. The sequence goes on along the minus strand of CM061351.1, from coordinate 114,787,392 downwards.
TACATGTGAGTAATCAGACCATCCTCTACTTCCCCATAATCAAATGAAACTGCCCACTGAGGAAGGAGCAGAACCCTTCCTCAGTTCTGACAGGCAATCAAGGTCACCATGGTACTGAATGTGATACATCTATCAAAGTCCTCATAAAAGTACCCAACCAGCATGGCTGTCATCCGGGCCTGAAAAGGATTCAGAAAACCCCATTCTCTCTAAAATGTTGCGGCACCCATTTGTACCTTGCCCCACTTTGATGAGAAATTATTGGTCTCAAAGTTTTTGAGCCACCTATGTTATCTACTCATGCCAGCCAGCTCACACCTGGTTACATTGCCAATTGGAATGCTTTTTTTTTTAAATGCTTCACTGAAACCAAGATATATTACAACTACAGCATTCCCACTCTTTACTAGCAAGCTTCTAGCCAAGACAGCTGCTTCAGCCTGGTGAGGCTCGTTCTTGGCCAGGCTGACTTCTAGCAATTGCAGCACTGTTTGCAAACAGCTTGGAGTTTGTTCTATGTTCCGCTCTAGAGTCTTCCTGGGTTTTGAGGTCAATCTGCCTGCAGTTCCTCATATCCTTCTTTCCAAATAGAGACATCAGTCTTCCTGCGGTCACCTGTCACTTCACTTTTCTTCTGGACTTCTCAACATTCAGCCAGATCATTAGCAAGTTCTGCCACGTTGTCAAATGCAATTGATGCAAATAGCCCTGGAGAGAGGTGCTCCTCGGAAGCGTAAGTTTCACTTCTGCTCTTCACAATTGCCTGGCAAAACACACAGGAGCCGAGTAACTCAGCCTTTTCTTTACTCGTTCACATGTCGCTGTCTTCACTAAGCAGCTGGTATACCGATTTTTTAATTTTCACCTTAGCTAAAGCGCTGGCTTCATTCTGAGCATGTTTCCTGATGCTACCCCTAGAGACCCATGCTAGCTAGACCGACTCGTGCCTCTTTCCATCTCAGAACTTTCTGTGGGTGCAGCCATTTTTTCGTGCTATTTTTCCTTCATGAAACGGTTTGTAACTGTACCTTTACTATCTCCTTTTTCACAGCTCCTTTTTCCCACTAGCTTCCCATTTGGTTTGATTTGACTTGACTTGGCGTGACTATGAGAATCCACTTTTTGGAAATCTGATGGGCATTTGACAGGCCTACCTCTCAGTCTCTTAAAGTCCAGGACTCCCATCACGCCAGTTGCTTTCCAGCAACATTCCTGCTTCCTCTTCTTTGGTTAACTCTTCCATTCCCACGCCAAGCTGACCCTCTTCCATGAGGGAGAATGTTGCTGGCCGAAGCCGGCAGCCATCCCTCTCCGAAAGAGGCGCAACAGGCTGCTGGAAGGCACCGTCCCCAATGCCCTCTTGGCTGGGCAGGCAAGAATAGCCCCACCAACCAACCGGCTCTTCTGGTTCCTCCGCTTATTTTAACCAAGACGCTCTAATCCAAGGGTGCCACATTTATCCCCTTAGATTTCTAAGCAGACCCCTTCTCTGTGCAGGGCAAGGCTTCCTCCCTTTCTGCCCCCTTTGAACAAACAGGGTACGCGGAAGGCATTGCAATGACACAGCCGGAGCCAGACGTTCATATTAAACTTGTTTTTATTGAGGTTGATTAACAAATGGGTTGGATTAACAGGGGAGAGGGAGGGGAGGGGAGGAGGCCACAGCTTGACCTGTGAACAGCAGAGGAGAGTAAATATGAACCAAGGAGACAGTCGGGGTGCTAGTTGGTTACCCCCAAAGATCCCTACCTTAAACAGCTCTTGGGTGGGGACAGTTACCCAGCATGAAGGGCTTGGGGAGGAAAAGGTGCTGGAGATGCTAACTCCCAAGAATGAGGGGCTCAGAGGCAGCTACAGCACGGGGGTGGGGTGGGGGTCAGGCGGGGAGGGGAGGGGAAATCAAACATGATTGACAGGGACCAGAGCAACCCTGCTGCCACTCTGGAGAGGCTGTTGCCCCATCCCGGGCCCGGCAGGGATCTTCCTCCCCCCACCGTTCCAGACAAAGGGAGGCTTCTGTGGGCTCCAGAAAGGATTAAGAAGTGGGTTTAAGCAAGCTCAGCAGCTAGAGCGGGGATCCCCAAAAGAAATGCGCTTGACGGGTAACCTCCCAGCACAAGAGAAGTGACCACTGCCGCAACCACCCGGGAGAGCGGGGGGGAGCAGCCCCCTCACCAACCCTCAACAGAAACGCTCACAAGAACGAACACCTTGGACAGGGTGACGCGCGCGGCCTCTCGGGCCACAGGAGCATTTTGCTCGGCTGGTGGTTTCCTGGAAAGGGGCAGCTCCCCCCAACGCTGCCATCTCTTGAAAGAAGAATGAAAACTAAAAAAAAGTTAAACAGAAGTCTTTTGCAATGTTTCCCCCTCTTTCTAGCAGTTTAAATATTTTCCTTTAAGTGCAAATTCTCAACTTCTCTTGCCAGAAAACAGCTGTAGTGTTACTAGCACCCAAGAGAGGGAGGGGAGGGGAGGGGAGGGGCGAGGGAGGGACCAAACAAGAAAAATAATAATGAAGGATTACATCAGCATCCAGCTTTTGCTTTTTTCTTTAAAAAGACCACAAAATAAAACATTGGTTTTCTTTTGTTTAATTCAAAAGGGAGGAGCGGGAGGATTCTGTTTTTGTTTCAAAGGGAGGGAAAGAGAAAAAAAAAAGATTTGGGTGGTTTGGAGCCAAATCTGACAGTCTGCGGGTTGCGATCCTCTCTGGTTCATAACAAGTTGGAGCGGCTGCTGCCTGCAGGAAAGGGGGAGACGGCAGGGGTTAAAGAGCCCCCCGGGAAACAGAACCCCGAAGGCAACCGGCCCCTTCTCCCCACCCCACCCCACCCCGCCTGCTTCTCCAGGCCGCCCTGGACTAACCTGTGGTTCCTTATTTAGCCATGGCCTTGATAGCAACAGCAGCTTCCTCAGTCATTGCAGACAGAACGGTGATCTGAGGAGAGAACCAGCAGAGTCCCCAGGCGACGTTCCTTAGGCAGGAAAAGCTCGGGGCCAAATGCCTTCCCCAAACTGCCCCCCGCCCCAAAGCAAGGCCTCCCAAGCTCCAGCCCCGAGCGCGCTGATTCCCACCCACTGGCTGCTGGATCTACCCTCCCCCCCCGCCGGCCTTCCAAGACCACAGGGCCAAGGAAACCCGAACTGCCAGGCCTCACCAGGATTTCTTCTCCACTGTCGTATTTCTGTTCAATCTCCTTGCCCAGTTCTCCCTCAGGGAGACGCAGATCCTCCCGGACATCCCCGCTGTCCTGGAGCAGAGAAAGGTAGCCATCCTGGATCCCAATAAGCTGCAACACAAGGGGAAGGGAGAGATGACCGTGAACACCGCGCTGGCCAGCCCTGGAGGGCCTCATGCGAGCCAGGACTCCCGAAAGGAGCTTTCAGAAGTGCTCTGCTCCTCTCCCGGGCTGGGGTGGCACCCGTTTCAAGCAGCAATAGCAAAAGTGCCCCGGCAGGACTCAGACCAATGTTTGTCGGCCTCCATCCCAAAGCAGAGGAAAAGAAGTGCTTTGGTTACCTAAGGCAGTGTTTCTTAATCTTGACAACTTTAAGATGGGTGGACTTCAACTCCCAGAATTCCCCAGCCACCCTGCTGGCTGGGGAATTCTGGGAGTTGAAGTCCACCCATCTTAAAGTTGCCAAGGTTGATGATATAAAGAACAATCTGTCTTCCGTGGCATCAGGCAGAGTTGGCATGAAGCAGTGCCACCTGCTAGGGCTAGAAAGCAGGCCTTCTCCGCTGCCCTCTGGAACCCTCTCCCGCAGGACAGAGCGGGCCCTCACCCTGGCCACATTCAAAAGAGCTCTGAAAACCTGGTTCTTTCCCCAGGCCTTCGGTTAGATGAGGCAGCATATCTGATTGCCTTCTAATGGTTCCTTTTCTTCTGCCGCCGGGGTGGACACTGTTATTTTAATTGTACTGTGTGACAGCTACACTGTACCCCACCCATAGTTGTTATAGAGTTGGGTAGCTTTATACACTTCAAAAATAAACCAATAAGTACAATACCGTCAAGTGACTAGAGTAAAATTCATAGCAATAATTTTTATGGTTTAATTGTTGCTGTGGTTTTATTGTTGTTGTGAGCCACCCAGCATTGTGCTTTAAGATGGGCAGCCATATAAACCTTTTACATAAATAAACAACAGGAGCCTGGAAATAACCCCCTAATCATGTAGCCCCCTTACTGCTTTGGGGCAGCAAGAAGCCCCACTGGGGCAGCTTAGAGCCACTGCAGACAAAGGGAAGAAGGGCTCTGTAATGGGCAGGAGGAAGAACCTTGAGGGACAGGAGGAAGAGCTGCTCCTGAGATGACAGTCAGGTAAAAGAAACCTGAGTCCAGGCTAGAATGGCAACCTGAGAAAGTGTCTCAGATGAGACCCTCCCCAGTTCTCATGAAGATAAGGGAGGGAGGGGGGAGGCGCATTCAGATTTGCAAGAGTCTGTTGCTATAACCCTGTCATAAAAGTAGCATTACCACGCATGACTTTGATTCCTAGTCTGGTCTGCCCTGAAGGGTTGACAGGTTCAAAAGGAGGCCTGGACTGGCTGACCAATCACTGCCCTCCCCATAATGGATGACAGACGCAGTCAAGGGAAGCTCTCCAACCCAGGGAGAAGCCACATGCCTGAGGAGAGGTGCTATGGCCTGAAAACTAACAATGAACCATTTGCTGCTTGCAAGCCCCGACTCTGTCCTCGGGCGCCTACCTGGAAGTCATTTCTCTTGATGTTGGGCACGTCCATGTTGTGAGTTGAGGGACAGATATCTTCATATTTTTTCCCAGTGAAGATGTCTATGCCAACGAGATGCACCTAAGATTTCAGAGATGGGGAGAGAGGGAGAGAGATAAGGCTTCAGCACGATCCCATATGCACACCAGGCAGGCAGGCAGGCAGGCAGGCTGGCACACTCCTGTCCAGCAAAGCTAAAGGAACCCCTTTTCAACAGCAGGGAATGCCCTGTCCCTCGGTTGCCCAGAGAGCCTCCTGTCAGCGCTGCCTTCCAGTCACCCTGCGCTCTATGGCAGTCTTTCTCAACCACACCAACTTTGAGATGTGTGGATCCCAACTCCCAGAACTCCAGGGATTCCAGGAGTTGGTCCATATATCTTAAAAGTTGGTGAGGCTGAGAAAGACTGCTCTAGTGCCATCTCATCTTCCTCCCATGGGACTAGCTCGCTCTCCAGGCTACTTCCCACCCCGCCTGCTTCTCCTTAGGCTTTGAACTTGTTAAAAAAAAAAAAAAACCTAGCAGCCACCTGATGCTTTCTTTTAACGGCCCTTAAGACTCACTTTTCTAGCCTTAAGGAAAAACTTGCAGTTTCCATGTTTTTGTTTAACTGAAATACGTATGCAAGAGACAAGAACATTTCAAAGCGGCTAGGCATTATTCTATCAGAGTAACTATTGGGTGCTCCGAAGGGCCAGCACTTTCCTTCAAAACTGCTGCAGCCTTCCCCCCAAAAGAAGGGAGCAATACCCCCACCCCGGTGGTCCTTGAGACACTTGCAGAATGGGCACGTGCAGATCCTGAGATGGAGAGAAACCCCCACTGGCCACATAGGCCTCGGAGGCCCAGGAGAGGTGGCGTGGTCTGAACGAGAGAGAACGGAATTCAAATAAGCCGACTGCCGTTTTAAGGCTTAGGCCTTGCCTCTGTGCACAGTCAAGGTTTGGAACAGATCACTTGTCTCTTTGTAAAGAGATTCCTCTTGCTCCTAGTAGACTTTTGTGACGGCATTCGCAACACTCCAAGTGCAATCACAACTCCAAAAAAGGTTGAAGACTATGGCTTTATCCAAACCCCGAAATACCCAGTCCACAGAAACAGATGAACCCAGGCATCAACAGCGGAAGGAATTTCAGTGCGTGGACCAGACACCCAAACTATGTGCTTGTACAGTCTGTATGTCCAGCAGGATAAAGTGGAAAGGACCTTTCAGCTAATAAGTCACAGGGACAAAAGAGACATTTTAAGAGGAAAGTCTAGGTGAATTCCACTTAGAATATTTAAAGCAATTGATATGTTAATGACTGCACTCTAGTGGGAGGCTCAAACTCTAAGGCTCCCCCTTTCAAAGAAATGACTTACATAAAAAAAATATAGGGCTTTTAATTTTCCTGATTTTCAGCACTGGAGATTTTTGTGTTGGAATGAAAGCAATATTGATTATGTACTATAATGGACCCAACTGGAGCTGTTAATTAGCCCCTTAGAAATCCTGGCTTTGTTCCAAGTACAGCAGAAAGCTTTTTATATTTCCAGCACTGAAGGTGGTCAGACATATTTGGATGCTATTAGGTAACAAATTAAAATTTGATTTCTGTTCTCATGAGTAACTGATTGTCAGAATAATCCTTATTTAAAAATTATGGGTAAAATGTGCCTTTGGTAAGTGTGGACTGAAAATGGGAGTTACTCTTAAATGGCTGGTCACTGATACTCAAAAAATTGTGAAACATTGCCAAAAGAATGCAATTTGCCAAAAAGAAATGAATGGCACTGCATTCAGTTAAAATCTCTGTTTGGACCAGATGCATGGAAACCCCTCTAGAATTTGTCTGTTTACGAAGAACTTTGGCTTTACCAAAGCTGGACTGTTGCCAAAAAAGATCATAATATGCTACTGGAAAGACCCTTGTATTCCAGATACCAAAGGCTGACTTGATGAACTGTGTTAATTCTCTCCCTTTGAACAGGGGCCTTTTTGAGCGTAAAGAAAAGACCAGACAGGAAGGCTCCGTGTGGCTAGTTGTTTGAAAAATGAACTGTAGCAATTCTTATATAAATGCAATTATCGTTACATATGTACTGTACTTGTCTTAGCTTTTTTCCCCTTTTGGTAGTTCATTTTTATAACTTGTTTCATTTTATTTACATTAACATTTATTTTGTAATTACAGCAGTAAACATTTTTTAAAATAGTCTTAAAAATGAGCCCCAGAACAGACACCAGTTTTTGATTTTTTTTTTCCAATTGTAAATGCTATTACATAACAGTTTTGTTACACCAATGCAGCTGTTGTATTAACACAACCTGGCATATTCCAGGAAACCATTAATCCACTTAAAGCTAAATTTGGGTGGATTTGCCCTGGAACACAGGGAGCCCCACCACTGCCTCACCCCTCCCTTAACTTGCCAGACTGAGATGCGGATTCAACATCTACTCTGGACCATCCTTTGGCCAGGCAACACTTCCAGGTCCAGAAATATAGCTACCAGCTTCCAAGAGAATTCTTCACAAGCAAAGGAAATTTAATTCCAGCCTCTGGTCCCCAAAGACACACTCTTGGTTCAGGATGTGCTCGAGGGCCTCCCAAAAGCAAGAGGCTCAATAAAATGTTTAAACTCCTTCCTTCCTATCTTCCTTCCTTCCTCCCTCCCTCTGGAAGGAAGTCTCCAGGAATAACACTACCAGAAGCGTTTAGGGTGTTCTGCAGCAGCCCTCCCCTAGAAATCATTCCATGGAAGAGGCCCTATAGGAGGAACAAGGAGAGCAGCCTTTTCAGGTGAACTAGGTACGGGCAGGCTGGCATGGGAGCAAGACGGATGCGCTGCAGAGCCAATGGGATAAAAGCTGGAGCAAAGGCACGTGCAGCCACGTTCTACCTAGATACATATAAACAGCTGGAGTTCTCTCAGCTGAACTCCAAGGACTCCAGTTTCCAAGGATAGCCCACAAAGAACATATTACAGGTCATCCAATCTGCAAAATACTAGCTCATGGATCACCAGGGCCAGGAGGATTTATTATAAAGAGGTAGGTGAAGGTTGCAGGGCAGAAGGCATCTGCTGCAGCTTTTAATCGCTCCATTCTAATTTCTCCCAACTCCTGCACCAGAGTTTTCTTTATTTCTTCTCTTCAACATACAAAGGTCTCATGGTGCCATGTGGGGATCTTATACCTTAAACCAGTACTCCTTGTCTGTATCATTACATTTTCAGAATTTCATGGAAATTAAGGATCAGGGGAAGAATAACTACTCTCATTAATGTTTTGTTTCTCTTCAAGAATGTTGCCTTTTTTGCTAACTGTGGGATTACTCTGAGTTTGCCTATACAGGGTACAGCTCCATAAGCAAAGGAAGGCTTGAATCAGAAAGGAGGGACAGTTCCAGTCGAAAACGCCTGCGCGGGTTGGGGAAAAAAGAGCAGACGTCCTTGGTGGCAGTCAGACACTGTGGCTTCTACCATCTCACGGCTGTAAGATGAAAGAGTCAGGATGGCAGAGAGGAAAACCAGAGGGGAATTGCCTCTGCCAAACAGTCCTTTGACTGGCTGGTGTGGATCTTCCGGGCTGTGTGGCCGTGTTCTGGAAGTTCTGTTTCCTAACGTTTCGCCAGCATCTGTGACTGGCATCGTCAGAGTGCAGGAGCACAGACAGGAGCAGTTCTCTCTGTGCCCAGGATGGTGTGACCCTTTTGTGGGTATTTATAGAGATCTGAAGGGGGGGGGAATTGGGAGGGGTTTGGGGGGGCTGGGGGGTGGGTTAATGAGTGGCTGCTTGTTTTGGTATCAGAATAACTGTGTATCTTCCTGTGGGTTAGGCAGCATTTTTTCTTCTAGTCCTTTGACTCCCTGTTCACTGAAACATTCATTCTCCTCCTCCTCCCCGGGGAGACACCACAGGCCCATGATCCCCATCCATGGTCCTCATCTTTACACCTTCCCAGACAACTCATTTAGCTTGCTGAGATGTTCAAGGGCAAGCCCCAATCTGCCAGTCACACAAGGGTGCGCACACACACACACACAAGGCAGAAACATGCTGGCACCCAGTAAGAGAAGAATGCCATTTGCTTCCTGTCTGAGCATGCAAACCCAGTGGGCCCAAAAGAGAAGTGGCCTCCTGTCACAGATTACACCCACTTACTTTGGCATGGCCGTGCTTGCCCGTCTTGGAAGTGGACATCTCCACAATCTTGCAGGGACGCCCCTTGAGCACCACAAAGCCGTTCTTGCGGAGGGCGGAGCACTGCATGGGGAAGGTGGCGGAGGCCCCGGCGTCGCCGGTCTCAAAGTCTAGGTCATCAGCCATGGTGGATCAGATGTTGTGGAAACCGCTGGGGAAGAAGAAACAAGAGTCTCAGGACAGACAGGCTCACATCTCCCTGGCAGGCCTCCTGAACTAGTCCTGCCGCAACACCCTTCTGTACCAAGGAGAATAAAACAAACCCTGCCAGGAAAAATATGGAGGCGGCAACACAGGACAGAGCGGCCTCTTCCTTTAAAATACTATGAGTGTTACACCCGTGTACGTGCAGTTACCATACCCCCTGGTTGGTATATCGCAAGCACACGCACTATTCCCAAAGCTGCAAAAGCTGCAAGAGAAGAGGTTAAATATATGATGATGTATTAAGATGAACACCATGCAAAACCTTTTAAGAGTGCTTCATGCCAAGGGTCACAAAAAAATTCCACGGCAATTAATTCTCCAAATTTAGGCACTGCGAGAAACACTTTTGCGAGATCTTACCGTACCAGCCAATTTATTCCTTAGGTCAGTCATATTTTGTTTACAACTCTTTGGGACCAAGAGCGTACAAGCTCACGCTACTTTCTAGGGCAATCCTGCCCACTCAGCTTATGCTTAACCAGATGCTTGGCTATTTGGAGGAGGGGGACTACAACAGCGCACGTTGCGTTAAGTAGAGGCACACATCCAACATGCTTCAGAATGAAAACTATAGAGGTAGAGGCAACACAGCCCCAAAATCTGAGTCTAGGGAAAGCTCACACACCATACAGCACTGCCTGTAATTTTTACCCATTGAAAGGAAGCTGCCAAGGCAACAGCTAAACTAATTTGACATCTTTTCAGTTGTGCAAAACTGGCACCAAAAAATGAATGTCTGCTCCTGAAAATCTTTGCCAGCACTGCTGACAATTTTTGCCTGCAATACAGACTTAAGTATCTCACAGTGGTTCCTCCAGGCCATCTCCCAGGACCCTGGACAGGCACCACTCCTCAGAACGCCTCCCCTGGCCTGCAGCCCTCTGTAACTTAGCAATAAGCCTGTAAGGTTGCTTTCTGTGCACACGTTAGCCCAAGATTTAGCAAATATCTAGCCTGATACGTCAACCACACCTTCTGCTTCACGGATTCCCCATGCTCTACTTTGGGATCAACTGCTCCACAGCTGAAGTTGGTAATGTTAACAGCTCTGAAGTGCTAGATCTATACATCTTAAGGTGCTGATGAATCCAAAGGAGCAATTTCAGTAATGCGATCGATAGCAAAATATCCTTCCAAAACATATTTCAAACATGTGATTTAAAACCTGGAGTTGCACAGCAATTCTGCTTTGGGGAGGGAGGGGAGGGGAGGGGAGGGAATAAATAAACTTGATTTGAGAAAAAGTCCATTTTTCTTTTCAGCCTACATTTTTAAAAAACTTCCAATCTAGTTCTAGCAAAGAATGAGACTCTATGCCCCAAGGAGCCTGCTTGCTGATTTACAAAAGAAAATCCATGTTCTGGACATGTAAATAGGATAATTGCTTCATCAAGCAAACAACCTCCCCTAAGGCTTAAAGGTCTAAGTATATACTGAAAGTAGAGTTCAGAAACCCCCATCAGCACCCCAACACAATCCTATCACGTTCAGGTCTAATCAAAAACAAGAACTGCTTAACACCCACCCTTTGGCCACTCTCCCCAAATGCAGATTTACCCAGATCAGCTTGCCTCCTGGGAATGCTTCTCAAGGGGCTGCAGGGTGATGGACAAAAGAGGCTCAGGGCTCCAAGTTAACCAGAACCCTCCCCAGCTCACATCAGAGCTGGAAAAACTAGATTCAGTTCCTGAGGAGGTGCTGTAGGCTCACCCTAGCGTTAAGACAAAGCAAAGAAGACATGAGGTGGCTGTAGTCACAGCTGCTTGCTCCTACACAGCCCCCACCTGCCACGCCAAGTCGGGAGGAGCCCAGAGAGCCTCCTTCCCCTCCCCGGAGATCCTGGGCTCAGTTGAGTTTCAGCTCGTGGCTGCTCCCGCCGCTGCCCCATATCCTCCCAAAGCTACCCTAACCTGCCCGAGGCTCCGATAATTGAGTAGGACAACTGGTAACCGTAATAGCCCCGCAGACTGACAGCTCCTCCGGAGGCCGTGGCGGCGGCGGCCATATCGCCGCCCAGCGAGCCGAGCGTCCTGGAGCCCTGCCACCACGTGCTTCCGATTTTGTCTGCAGCCGGGGAGCAGCGGGAAAGGAGGGAGCCGCAGAACAAGGCAGGAAGTTTTAACCCACTTTGCGAGCAAGCGGCAGCCCTCCGTGCCACATGTTTGGAGGGAGACTCCCTCGTCCCTGCCAACACCAAGCATGATTCAGCTAAGCTGCCACTGCGGAGAGCCAGGCTCCACCACGTGACCGGCTCGGAGGGGGGGAAGGGAGCAGCAACATGGGGAGGAAGAGACCCCTCTTTTTATCTCAGAGCAGGACATGCCACCCGGCTGCTTCACCTTCCCATACGCTCTTGGTATGCTGAGCGTATTCCAAGAGAGGCTCGTCTGCATGTGTTCCTCGAGCCTCGCATGCTCCAGTATTAGCAGACTCTGCCCTACTCCTAAAGTCTGCTCCAGAGGGGCCTCCCACAGCTACAGTCATTCAAGCACCAGCCCAGGTCTGAATCCCGCCTGAGGTCTCTGTTGCGCAAGGGACCCAGGCAGCCCTCCCAAACTGGCCCAGAGGCCGTCTATCCAGGGGGAAAGAAGAAGAACTAGGAAGAAGATCGCTGTCCATCGGGAGCCACTAACATGGCTGCCAGAGACGGAAACCCCCCAAACTGAGCTACCTCGTCCTGCTCTTTGCAGGGGAGCAAAAATGATTCCGGCCAAGGCACCTCTTCCAGCATACTTACACGCACCCCTCGCCCTCCCCAAAGCCCTGTCTAGGTAACTAAGACTGTGCGCCTGTTAACTCCACCAAGTAGGCACGCTGAACAAACCACATCGAACGGCAATGCCACCCAGGAGGAGAAAGGCTGCTTCCACCTGCTCTTTCCAACATTTAAACTGCCGTAACAGCAACTCTGAAAAGACTGCTCCCGGCATTCAGGAGAAGGTAAGAAACAGGAGTTGCACCTTTGTTCTTTAAGGAGCCTTTTTCGCCTCTCTCACCAACCGTTTAAAAGCCATTCAAAGTTCTAGCATCCACCTCTGCATTTCTACACAAAAAAGTTACCCCACCCAACAGCTTACTCCTACTGTATAAAAAGTTGCCTGAAACGCAAAGCCAAAATTCTGCGTTCTTATCTGTTTCCTGCTGTCCTCCCATCACCCTTAAATCGGGGGGAGGAGGGGGGCGCTCAGGCTTTCACCTACACCTTCCCTTTAAAGGGAAACCATGTGCTTCTCCCCCTGGAAGACTGAGGTCACACAACCGGCTTAACTGGGCTTCTGAATTAACCTATTTTTGGGTTCCCGTAATATTCTCAGCCACAAGGTAACAGAGCAGGGCCAGGTTTGCACAAGGCAAGGCACAAAAAAAATCTAGTCAAGGTTAAATCTCGCTCACCGTAGCGCGTTGTGCAAATGCAGCAAGGTTGCATATGTCATGAGAACTCAGCCCAAGACGCGCTCCCTCCAAACGTGCTCGGGCACCGAAGGGCCTGCTTGCCGCCCGACCGCGGCCGCTGCCCGGCGTGCCCTCGCCCCGAGCCACGCTTCCCCTCTCCCCGCGCCGCTCTCCCTAAAAAAGCCCCGTCTGCCCCGGGCCTGGGGAGCCGCTTCCATTCAGGGCTCGGCCACTCCCTTCCCCCTGCCCCGGCCAGGCGTGCGACCGCCTCTCCCCGCCCGGGCAGCGACCGAGCCGCGCTTCAGGGGAGGCCCCCGCCTGCGGGGCGGCCCACCCCGCGCTCCTCCCGGGTTCAGCTCAGGACGCGCCCCCCTCGGCCGCCCCGCGAGCCGGGAGCCGCTCCCCCGACCCTGACCCCGCCCGGGCTGCCTCTCGCCCTCCCGGCGCCGCCGAGAATCCGCCCCGAAGCCGGGCGCCCCGCTCCCGCTCCCGCTCCCCCGGCCCCACCGCGGGGGCGCGACAGAGGGGACCGCGAGGCCCCGCCAGCAGCGCTCCGAGCCCCGCAGCCCCGCAGCCCGCGCGGGCCACCCCGTCCGCTCAGCCGCGCCCCCGCCCCACCGAAGCCCCTCCAGCCAGGAAGCCGGCCCGGCGGCGAGAAGTGCCCGAGAGCCCCGGGGAGCCCCTCCCGGCCCGCAGGACACGCTGCCCGTCGCCCGCGGCGCGGCCCGGCCATCCGGCCCATGTGGAGGCGGCGGAGGGACTCCGCCAACTTTCGCCCGGCCGCCGAGGCCCGCCCCCTCCCCGGAAGCCCCAGGGCAGGGTCCTCGGGGGCGGCGGGGCCCCCGAGCGCCGCGCGGGACCGGCGCCGCCTCCCCGCCCCGTGACTCAGCCGAGAGGGGGCGGCCGCCCAGCGCAGGCCTCTCCTCGCTCCGCACCACGCGAGAGGCGGCGGCCACGGCCGGCGCTGCGCCTGCCCCGCCGGCGGCCCTGGTCTGAGGCGGGCGCCACGCGGCCCGGTCCCCGGGGCGCCTCGCCGGCCGGCTGGCCCACCAGCCAGCCGCCCGACGCACGCGCGCGCGGCCGCCCTCGCACTCCCTCCCGCGCTCCCTCACTCACCCGCCCGCGAGCTCAACCGCCGCCGCCGCTGCCTGCTGCAACCCAGCCCGCAGTGCGCACGCGCACTTATCGCCTCCTCTCGCGCTCTCTCCCCCTCCGCCCCGTCGCCGCACGCGCACTGGCGACGAAGCCCAGCCCAAAGCGAGAGGAAGGAGGAGGTGCCTCTTCGGCAGACGCCACGCTGCGCCTGCGCTCCAGCTCGGGACGGGGCCAAGCCGGTTCCGAGCGTGCGCGGCGGGCGCCGAAGGGCGGGGCAACGCGAACGCGCATGCCCACCGGAGGACGCTCCGGCCAGGCGTCCTCAGTGCGCATGCCCAGTGATAAAAAAATCCCAACTAGGAAACGTCCTACTTCATCGCCCGGGGGTTGCGTTGAGGTAGCGCGCAGGCGCATAGAACGGCCTTCTTCCCTCCCCGCGCGGCCATTTGCATCCGACGACGCATGCTCCTGCGGTCCCGCACGCTTCGATTTTAGGGGCCTCCGCAGCCTCAGTGAACGTTCTCCACCCAGCCAGCGGACCCCACGAGGACGCATGCGTGCCTGTGCTCGCGGGCCAAACTCTCGTACCACCGAGTGTGCGTATGAGCGGCCCAGAGCGGCACGCCCAAAGCCTTTTTCCTACCGCGCGGCCTTCGGCGGCCATCTTGCCCGGCCGCGGCCGCCATGGTTTCCATGGCAACGGTGGTTGTCACCGTTCAAATCCGCGCGAGGTCGGGCCGCTCCCGAAGCGAAAAATTGGGGCTTCGGAATGAAGAAGAAGCCTTCTTTCTGAACGGCCAGGGTTCCGTGACGCCCCGTCCACTGCAACTTAAACCACCCCTTCCCCGGTTCGGTGTCTGCGGATGGCTCGGCCTCCGAGTCCCATGCTTCCCAGCCGAAAGGGGCGGGAGCCTGTGGGGTCCGCCGTCCAGGGCCGAGGCGGTCCCCGGCTGCGCTCCGAGGAAGCCGCTGAAAGGGATTTGGGAGCCCAGCCCCGCTGCCGCTCCCGGGGCTGGTCCGGCAGGCCGGGCTTCCTCCGGTGAAGCGATATATCTTTCTAAAATAAAGCAAAACGTGCGGTTTGCAGGCGGGAATGCCGATTCTAGGCCCGTGGGCAATGCCGTCCTTCCCGGCCCGGCCGCGCCCCTGAAGAGGCTGGCACTACAAAACCCATGGCGCCAGGTCCTGAGGGGGAAACTGCGGCAGGGCACCTGGCCGCCCGTGCCCGCCGGCAGAAGCCCAGGGGAGGAAGCGGCCTGGGCGGGGTCGGCAACCTCCGGCCCCTGGGCTTCATCCTGGCCGGGAGGAGCCGCAGCTGCCTGGGGGCCAGGAGGCGAACGGAGGCGCCTGGGGCAGCTGCCGTGCAAGGAGCCTGCTCTCCGAGGGCCCTTGGCGTCCCCGAGGCCGAGGCGGGTGACTCCGCTTGCTCCGGCTTCGTTGCGATCCTCTTTGGGACCGGTCAGATGTTTTAACGCGTTGCTCGTGTAGGAGGGCTCTCCGTGGCCCAGGCCACATCTTTGGTCCCACCTGTTGCCTCTCAGAACAACAATGGAACATGTCAAAAGTGCGGGCAGAAAGCCAGGACGGCCTCAGCCCAGAGCGTGCAGGGTGCCCACATCGACAGCAGAGGGCAGACTCCGCCAGCCATGACTCTGCCTGCCAGGTGGAGGGGGACCAGCTGCAGTCGAGCCGTGAGCCGCCAGCCGAAAGCCACCCGAGCCAGCATCCTCTGCAAACCCGCCGTGGGGGGGTGGGGGGCACTGTTCAGGGTACGTCGTGTGTAGCCAGCAAAGTTGGGGTAATTGAGTAAACCACAGTTAATTGAGCTTGCCATGCAGAATGAGCTGCTTTCGCAATCATTTTAGAAAACAGAGTGGATGTGCAGATGAAACACTTTGCAAAGCCAGGCGGTGCCTTAGGCAGGTCTGTACTGGGTAACGATCAGGGGCGAGGTCTTTCTTATTTCGCTGTGCCTTTCAACACTTTTGGCAGCTGGACATTAACTCTTTGGCCTGTCTACTCCACAGCAGCCATCCAGAAGCCCACGGGCCATGCTGGCTCAGGGACAAATGGAACTTGCCCTTCAATCAGGTTGGGGAAGCCACCGCCACTTTCATCCCTGGGTTCCCCACCCAGAACTCAGCGAAAAAGGGGGTGGAAAGTTAGTGGTTGGCCTGGGTGCCATGCCCAAGAGTCCAGCTGGACTGGATGGAGAATGTCTTTAGGTCATGGTTCAGTGTATGGTGGGAAACCCAGCCATGCCGTCAGCACATTGTGCGAAAGCCCCTTCCATTAACTCTCAGTCAGGTGTATTTTGTTGGAGCACAGCAGGTTTGGACAACCCCAAAATTGTGGGGGGGGTTAGCCTGGGTTCAGCAATTTGTGTGAACCCAAATAAGCTAGCCACGGTTACTGGATGGAGTCGTGGTGATCCACATAGACAGCTGTAACAAGGATTAGATCAATTTGAGGCAAATAAGGTCAGCATCATAATAATTTATTAAATTTATATGCTGCCCGACTCCCAGCAACTCTGTTTGGCTAACAGATGTGACCCTATAAAATACCAGCAGCAGCCAAGTCCAGATGCTTCTCAGGCCGTTTACCGTGGAATACGAGGCAAAGAGAAAATGTTACTTTGCTCAGGGCGGCTTGGGCAGTCCCCTCGAGGCTAACCCCCAGAAATCAAGGGGAAAATCCTCTTGAGGCGGGCCAAGGATCTGACTACAGAATAGGAACAGATTTATAGTGAGACAAGATGAATATTTGGCAAAACAAATTCTCACACGTGAGGCTGAAACTGGAAGTGAGTGGTAGCTTTATGCCCACCTGCTTTTTAAAAATTCCTTTAATACAGAAAATAAATAAGGAAGCTTGCAGGCGGAAAAGCAAAGCACCTGGTTCTTAGACATCATCTTTTTTCCCAGGAATGCATCCTGAAATACTCCTTCCCACCTACCTTGCAAGATCGTTGTTGTGGGAATAAAGGAGGAGCAAGAAGACCTCCATGAACAATGCTCGACATGTCAAGTTATGCAAAGGCAATAATAGTTAATAACAGGGCTTATTAACTAGCAGTTGGCCATCCTTCCAGAAGGCGTGTGTCTTCTTGGTCTCAGCTGCCATTCCAAAAAAAGATGTGCTTGATTTAAGGAGGTAGCAAAACAGGGTCCAGACTCGCCCAGAGGTGCCTCAAATCACCTTGTCCCCTCCAAATCAGGACTGCTGCTCAGTTCTAATTCATAATTATAGTTGTAGTTTTTATTTGCCATGTGGCAATTTTGTGGGGGTGAGGGGCCCAATACTTGAGTATTCCTAGCACTTCAAATTTTCCCACCATCACCCTCCCAAGCCTCAAGACCACACATTGACGCATCATTAACGGTACCAGAATTTGCTAAATCAACCTGCAATGCCCTGAAGTACAAACAATAATAATAATGTATTAAATTTATATGCTGCCCGACTCCCAGCGGCTCTGGGCAGTTTAGAAATTGTTAAAAATATTTAAAAACAAGGCAACAAAAAAGAACGGTGATGGCAGTTGTCCTCACCAAAGGCCTGGAGGAAGAGCAACGTCTTCAGGGCCCTTCGAAATACCAGCAAAGCGAGGGCCATTTGAATCTTGGGGAGGGAGGAACCTTATTTATTTATTTAACAAATCTGTATGGCCACCCAACTCACCCACAGTGACTCCAGGCGGCTTACAAAGCAAAATCCCCCATTCAAAACAACCAACTCCCGCCCCACGTGGCAGCCAAAAACACAATCACTCATTCCCGAAGGCAGGGGCGGCTGCCAAGAAGGTACGCTTCCGGGGTCCTGAAAGATGGCGGTTTGATCAATGGGACCCAGAGTGCGCCAGCCCTGCCAGATCGAACCAGACAGGCAGGTACTATGGGAGACAGGCGGTCCCTCAAGTAACCAGGCCCTGTGCCATGTAGGCCTTTATAGGTAGCAACCAGCACCTTGAACCGCACCTGGAAGCAAACTGGCAACCAGTGCAGCTCATGGAGCAGAAGAGTTACACGGTCGTACCGAGGCGTGCTCATTGCT
Organism: Liasis olivaceus; assembly: GCA_030867105.1. Lineage (NCBI taxonomy): Eukaryota > Metazoa > Chordata > Lepidosauria > Squamata > Pythonidae > Liasis > Liasis olivaceus. The sequence goes on along the minus strand of CM061351.1, from coordinate 114,769,717 downwards.
GTCTGCGCTGCTGCATTCTGGACCGGCTGAAGCTTCCGGGCAATCTTCAAGGGCAGCCCCACGTACAGTGCATTGCAGTAGTCAAGCTGTGAGGTGACCAGGGCATAAGTGACTGTCTGAGGAGCACTCCAATCTAGGAAAGGGCACAATTGGCACACCAGATGAAGCTGGGCAAAGGTCTTCCCGGCCACAGTTACCACCTACCCATCAAGCAAGAGCTGTGAGTCCAGGAAGATGCCCTAATTGTGCATCACCCTGCAATGAGGGAGCGCCACCCCACCCAAGGTCAAAGATGGGATATCCCCAGATCTGGGCAGTCCAAACACCCACAGCCCCTCGGTCTTGCAGGACTGAGTCGGAACTGGCTCTTCGCCATTCAAGACCGAACAGAACCGCAACAGCCTCGCTTGGCTGGCCCAGAGTCAAAAGATATCGTTGGGTATCATCAGCGTACTGATGATACCGAACCCCACACCAGCAGAGGACCTCACCCAGCAGTTTCATGTAGATGTTGAAAAGGAGGGGAGAAAGATGGCACCCCACAAATGAGGGGCCCTGGGGGACAATCCCTCCCGACCAACAAACTCTGACTGGAACTGGCCCTGGGGGAAGGAAGAGAACGACCGTAACACGGTGCCCCCCAAGCCCCAACCCACGAAGCCGTCTCAGAAGGACGCCGTTGTCGACAGTCTCAAAAGCCGAGGGATCGAGGAACACCATCCCGGCTCCGCCACAGAATTAGCCACATTTAGCCCTGTCACTAGTTTTTCAAGGTTTGAGTGAAGTTATACAGAGAGAGTGCTAACAATTTATTTTTTTCTACCAGCTTCCTCCAGCCTCGGATTCTATTCTCACTCTCGCTTAGTCAGCCGGGGTTAAAAAAAACACGAAGCTGCTATGCGTAATGAGAGAACTTGGATTTCCTGGAATTCTGCGGCTCACGACTGATGTAATTCTCTAAGTTCATCCTGCACGGTAGGTGGGGGTGGTCTTTATGAATCTGCCTAGCATTTTCTTTCACTTTTGCACTTCATTCATCAGGCCCGTCTCAGTCTCCAATTCTTACCAAGGCACACTAACAATCTCAAGCTGAACCGCCCAGGGAGGGAGTTCATGGTTGTCCCCATTTTACTGACTGGGGCACTGAGGCCGAGAACACACATACAGTACTGTGCAAAAGTTTTAGGCAGGTGTGAAAAGATGCTGTAAAGTAAGAATGCTTTCAAAAATGTATATTGTAATAGTGTATGTTTATCAATTTACAAAATGCAAGTGAGCGAACAGAAGAGAAATCCAAATCAAATCAATATTTGGTGTGACCACCCTTTGCCTTCAAAACGGCATCAGTTCTTACACTTGCACACTTTGTACACTTGCACAAAGTCAGGGATCTTGTAGGATTAGAGTCAGGTGTATGATTAACCAATTATACCAAGCAGGTGCTAATGATCATCAATTTCATATGTAGGTTGAAACACAGTCATTAACTGAAACAGAAACAACTGTGTAGGCGGCTTAAAACAACCAAACTCTGCTACTAAGGTGAGGTTGTGGAAGACAGTTTCATGTCACAGGTCATACACCATGGCGAGACTGAGCACAGCAACAAGACACGAGGTAGTTCTACTGCATCAGCAAGGTCTCTCCCAGGCAAACATTTCAAAGCAGACGGGGGTTTCAAGATGCGCTGTTAGAGCTCTTTTGAAGAAGCACAAAGAGATGGGCAACGTTGAGGACCGCAGACGCAGCGGTCGGCCAAGGAAACTTAATGCAGCAGATGGAAGACACGTCATGCTTACTTCCCTTTGACATCAGGAGGTGTCCAGCAGTGCCATCAGCACAGAACTGGTGGAAACCAGTGGGACCCAGGTACACCCACCTGCTATCTGGAGAAGCCTGGCCAGAAGTGGTCTTCATGGAAGAATTGCAGTCAAAAAGCATACCTCCAACGTGGAAACAGGGCTAAGCGACTCAACTATGCACGAAAACATAGGAACTGGGGTGCAGAAAAATGGCAGCAGGTGCTCTGGACTGATGAGTCAAAATGTGAAATATTTGGCTGTAGCAGGAGGCAGTTTGTTCACTGAAGGGCTGGAGAGCGGTACAATAATGAGTGTCTGCAGGCAACAGTGAAGCATGGTGGAGGTTCCTTGCACGTTTGGGGCTGCATTTCTGCAAATGGAGTTGGAGATTTGGTCATTATCATTGCACCCTCAACGCTGAGAAATACAGGCAGATACTTATCCATCATGCCATACCATCAGGGAGGCGTGTGATTGGCCCCAAATTTATTCTGCAGCAGGACAACGACCCTGAACATACAGCCAATGTCATTCAGAACTATCTTCAGCGTAAAGAAGAATAAGGAGTCCTGGAAGTGATGGTTTGGCCCCCACAGAGCCCTGATCTCAACATCATCGAGTCTATCTGGGATTACATGAAGAGACAGAAGGATTTGAGGCAGCCCACATCCACGGGAGATCTGTGGTTAGTTCTCCAAGATGTTTGGAACAACCTACCTCCCGAGTTCCTTCAAAAACTGTGTGCAAGTGTACCTAGAAGAATTGATGCTGTTGTGAAGGCAAAGGGTGGTCACGCCAAATATTGATTCGATTTGGGTTTCTCTTCTGTTCGTTCACTTTCATTTTGTAAACTGATGAACATAAACAATTACAATATGTATTTCTGAAAGCATTCTTACTTTACAGCATTTTTTTCATACCTGCCTAAAACTTTTGAACAGTACTGTACGTACACATGGCCAAGATCGCACTGGCACGTCTGTTCATGGGTAATGCTCCAAACTGTAGGAGGACCGCTTCTGCCAAAGAACGCACAAAACCTCTCCACAGCGGAACAGCGAAGCAACCAGTGAGTAGAAAGCTACTTCTATCTGCGTTCCACCAAGACGTCTGCTTTCCTCCGTACTACACACACAGCTCTCAACCTTTCATCTCTTAAGCCCCTCCTACTATGAGATCAAAGAACCCGCTTCCCCGATGATGAAAACAGAAAAATCAGATACCCAGGAAAGACACTAAATGTCTTCAAGCGGTTATTTGGTGTCATTTATGGCCAGCCTTAAAGACTGAAGTTTCGCTGACTTGCTGGATGTCCCACCGAGGCTACTCCTGAGCCCTGTTTGTGGTGCGTTGCAGGAGAGCATGTTAGTCTAAAAAAATCAGGAGTCTGGTAGCAACTTTTCCGACTCACTAATGTTATTAAAAGGCAGAGCTAGAGGCTGAGAACCACGTTAACAGAGCTCCCATCCTCTGGCTGGCTGTGGATGATGGTACTACAGTGCATCTGGAGGGCACCCCATTATATGGAAGGCTGCTTTGTGCAATTACTCAGAAGTAAGCCCCACTCCATGGATTTAAAGGGACCTTCATGCCCAGGTAAGGATTGCAGACCTGCAGGAGTTGAAAGCACTTCCTATAAGGAATCCAAGTAAAAAGTCTTAAGTTGGACAAGTACAAGCAACTTTTTGCTTTAATGTCCGGAGTAAGGAAGTGCATTCCAAGACCTGTGTCCCCAACTGACCAGCTGGTCAATGCAGGGCTGATTGCTATTTTCCCCACAGCTTCTACTGAGGGAACACCACACCCTCTTTGGTTAATGGTTATACAGACAAAACAAGAATGTTGGACTTTTACCTTACCGAAATAACCAAAAAGATTACAATACACAGTGGGGGAGAAAGAAAAAGAAGGAATAAAATTTAAATCTTGATTTCTTCTTTTTCTTTCTCCCCACCCCATTAAATTAAGAGTCTCAATGTAATTTGCACAGTTTGGGGAGAAAATCGGATTGAGTTTAGGAGGAATGACCGGGAACGGCCACAGATGTCCCATTTCAGAGCACAAAACTGTTGCGGCGTCTCACTCTACAGTCATCTAGGAAAGAGGATTCCTGAATTAAGGGAGGCATCTCACTCCGAGATGGAGGAAGTTTACCTTCCAATGTGCGGCACACGCACATCCAGACATGCTCGTAATGCGTCCCTTGAGCAAGTTACTTGGCCACGGTGAGCGTCACCGACTTCCACGGGATTTGCTCTCAGGTTAGGGTGGGGAGGACCAAAGCGGTACAAAGTGCAAGCATAAGGCAAGGAGGGAAATGTCACAAACACCGGTAATCAGGATCCCAAATGCCTGTCAAAAGTTGCAGCCATGAGCTACAATCAGTGTTGCAGGGCAGCAACAAACAAACAAAAACGTGATGCCAGCCACGAAGGAAACCATCAGGAGGCTGCAAAGGCACGCAGGGGGCACAAGGGAGGGGTTAAGGGTCTGTTTTGTCAGGGACCGCGAGGGCATCTGGCTCTGGGGCACCCAGCCGAAAATGCAAATGTTCAGGAGGAGGAGAAGTCAACCCCGCGGCTAACCGTTAAGGCTTCCACCGCGGCTGGGCTCCCCCGCGCGCTTGACCGGGTTACGGAATCAGCCCGTCTTCTGGGGTCGCGCAATGCTCCGACTCCAAAGTCCCGCAGCGGGGCGGATTCATCCGGCGCTCGGAGCGCAGGGAGACCGGCGAGCCCTCGCTACGCCTTTTCGTGACTTGCCCCGCAGCGGCGCGGCGTGAACGCGGCGCACCTGCAGCTATTAACGGACACGAGAGGCTTCGCTCTCCTCGCAGGCAAGCCCCGTTTCCCCCAGCGAGGCTCCCCCACGCCCCGTCACCGACTTTGCAAACGGCGCGCGGCGGCCGGCCGGGCCGGGCCGACCCAAGCGCTGCCCCAGCGGCGGCGCGGCCACGCAAATGCATGCGAATGCGCGCAGGCCGCCCCCGCGGTCGGACCGCGGCGCCGGCGGCGCTCGCCCCACGTGGCCGAGGCGCACCTGAGCGGCGCCCGCGGCCAATGGGGGCGTGGGGGGCGTGGCCGGGAGGGGCATAAAAGTCAAGGTAGCGGCCGGTAGGCAGCGGCGACACCTGATTGGCCGGAGCGCGCGTGGGCGAAGGGGTGGCAAAAGCGGCCGTTGCTGATTGGGCGTTGGCGCCGCGAGGAGCGAGGGTGTGTCCCCAGGCGCGAGGCGCGGGTTCGGCGGCCGCAGCGGCAGGAGCGGCGGCGGCGGCGGCGGCGGCGGCACCAACGGGCGGGCGGGCGGCTGGCAGCCAGCAGCAGCAGCAGAGCGGCGGCGGCGGGGATGCTGAGCGAAGCGGAGAGCGGGGGCGGAGCCGTTCCCGGCACCGGAGAGAGCCCCGCGGGGGAACCGGCGGCCGGGGTGGCCAAGCCCGCGGCCCCCGCGGGCGGCGTCGCGGCTCGGAGCCAGGCGGCCAAGCGCGTCCTAGGTGAGGGGGCGGGGCCGCGGGGGAGCCGTTGCGGGCGGGGCGGGGCCTGGGCGCGCGGGAGGGCGGGGCCTGCCGGAGGGGCGGGGCCAAGCCCCTCGTCGGGGCGGACGCCCTGTCGGCAGCCTTTCCCCGCGGCCGGCCGGCCGGCGGCGCGGGACTACAGCTCCCATCATCCGGGGTCGCGGGAGGTGGGCTTTGTAGCGGCTGGGGGGCACTGCCCTCTTCGGGGCTCCGCGCCTGGGCATATGGGTCGTTGGGCAGCCGCCGGCGCTCTCGGCTTCCCCTCGCCGGCCTGGAAGGGGCGCCCCGCGCTGGGCATCCCTCCCGTCCGCAGAGCGAGTGCGGCGGTCGGCGGGCCCCGGCGCGCCCGCGTTGCGGTTTGCAGCGCGCGATGGCGGGAGGAAGAGTCGGGCCGCTCGGCGGGCGGCCAGGAGGAGGAGGACGGGGGTCCCGCCTGGCCCAGGAGCCCCCGCCGGCCGGGCCACCTCCGGGCTGGAAGCTGGGGCGGTGCGGAGCCGGCGCTGAGCTCGGGGCTGGCCCGGCCCCCTCGCCTGCTCGGAGCGCTTCAGATGCTTTTGGAGAAACGCGGCGAGTCTCCCGAGGGACGCCTCCGGCCAGGGTCAATTGCGACCGGGTGGCAGGCCGCCCTCCTGCGCTCCAGAGTCTCTGGAGCCTCGAAGCGGACTGTTCCCGGGCTGCTGCAGCGCCCCAGCCTGCACGATGGGCAGGATGTCAGCGGGCAGCCCCGAGCGCTCTTGGCCCGCTAGACCAGGATGACGGGGGAGGCCGGCTCCGAAAGCAGCAGCCCTTCCTCTCTGGGCACGGGACGTGCCTCTCCAAGTGTCACCAGTCTTCTTTCTTCCCTGCAATGACTTCCAGCCACCCAGGTGCAGGGCACAGTGAAATGGTTCAACGTCCGCAATGGCTATGGATTTATAAACAGGTGAGCCTTCCCCGCCTGCTTCCCAAAAGTGAGCTTTTTAACCCTGAGAGATTTTTACAAAGGGTCTTGGTGGACTTCATCCCTCTAGAGAAATTGTCAGCTGGGGTTCTGACAGGTTAAATTAATCCACTGAGAACCTTTGGCTGTCTTGTGAAGGTAAAATCTCATTTGCTTTAATGTTTAGGTGTTATTAGATACTCCAATTGTCTGACTTAAGAACCCAACAAAGAGATTCCCTCGACCTAGTTGTGCTGTGTAAAAGGCTGGCCTCCCTTGTCAGAGGGTTGAAGGGCATTGTCTGGAATAAAGCTGCATCCCTTGGGGGTTTTGGCATCTCTCTCCCTACTAACTTAGTGCATTTCTCTGTGTTGTCAATAAGAAGGCTCAGCCAGAGCCTGGAGCTGGTTCTGCCACTCAGTGCCAACTTCCTCCTCCTGGAGAAAAGCAACTGACTCAGAAGAGCAAAGATTACCTGGCAAATGTGGTTGTTGGTCAGATGATCAGCTATCGTTTTTCTGTTTATGTGGCTTCAGAAATCTGGGCTGGCTCATTGAGCTAACCTGCCAGAGAAAACATTGGTTGGAGTGGCCTAAACAAACAGCTGGCCGAGCTAAGTAGAATAACTGGGATGCCTTATCCGTGCTCTGTCCTTGTACCAAGATGCCCCCTTGGGCTGTCGGTGTGTATAGGAAATGTGTGATGCCAGCAGGGGGCCCCAGGTCCGTGTGTCAGACATGGCATGGATTTCAGATGAGGTGGATGGGACAGGCTAAGAGCTTCTGGCAAAGTCACAAGGGAGATAGATGTGTCTTCGTGTTGGCTGTGCTTCATTTATTTTGATGGGTCTGGTACTTCTTCCGGGAAAAATTCCATTGGGAATTAAGGGACTTTTTTCCTTTGCGGCTTTCAATTCACGGCTTAAAGATCCGAAACTTCATGCTGGGCTGCCGTTGTACAAGATGCATCCGATCACAAAAAGCAAATTTATAATCAGTTTGGGGACAAAAGCTAGTAGGATGCCTGTCCCCATTGAGGAGGTACAAAGTAGGGTATCCGAAGGACCTTCGTTCCTCCCGTTGGTTTGGCACAAGCTTCTGGTCAGGCTGGCATCTCGTGGATGTTGGGCTTGGGGGTCAAAGGAAGACTCCATTCCTGAGCTTTTCTAATGCCTTCAGTCGAGCACAGTTTGGTTAGAATTTGGAGGTAGGGCTTGTAGATCTTCTTAAAGCTCCCACTTTATCTCCTAATTTTAGTCCTGATTCAGCACAAACAGTTCTGAGCCCTAAGGATGAATGATTTCAGGTTTACGTCTTTTCCTCCCTTCCCCTCTCCCTCCCTCCTTACAGGAATGATACCAAAGAGGATGTGTTTGTGCACCAGGTAAGAACTAAGCATCGGACAGGTTAATTTCATTTTTAAATTCCCTTTTCTGTTATTCCTTCCTTAAGCATACACCTTAGTCCTTGCTGCCTTGCTCCTTGTAGTAAGTTAGAGTTAGCAAGGACGGTTAGAGTTTGTTCCTCTGTTGACATTTTGGGAAGCGTTGGTGCTACAACTTTTGGGAATTTCATTCCTGTAGCCATAGTAGCTGATACCTGCTAGATGAACAGCAACATTTCCTTTAGATCAAGCATCTACTTTGTATATAATGCCACCCCACTGAAGGATAACTAGTCCAACGTCTTTGTTTCCATTTTTGGATACTGTACTTCAGTTAAAGCGCCCGGCTAAAGCTTCCTGAGCTAGAGTGAGGCGCTGTGACACGAGCTCGTGAGAGCGTCAGGGGCTCCATTAATTATTACTGTAAACCAGCCCCACTTGCATCTCTTCCTGTAATACCTCTGTTTCAGCGTGATTTAGCTGTCCTCACTGGGAGTCATTGACACCCTTATCTCTCCCAATACGGTAACGAACTCCCTAGTGTAATTGCACGCCTATGTGAAGAGGTTCTTTGTTCATTTGCCTATTCCTAATTGCCAGGCCCTGCAAAAAAGCTTCGAAAAGGACCGTCTCCAATTCTTCGTGCAGTTGGCTAGTTCATGATTGTCAAAGCCCACAACCAGGGATAGTGTGATGGGTGCAGAGCTTTTGGCTTCTTGCTTCAAACCCCCCTCCCCAAATGTTTCTGCATCCTTAGAAGATTAGTGCAGTGTAAATGCACCAAGGCTCTGCCTTCCCTTTTACAAAAAGTTGATAAGGGGAAGTGGGAGGCACTCGATACGTAGGCTAATCCTTGCGTCCAAAAAGCTCATTCTGCCTTGTCTTTCCTCTTTACTAGACAGCGATCAAGAGAAACAATCCTCGTAAATTCCTGCGAAGTGTTGGAGATGGGGAAACGGTGGAGTTCGATGTTGTGGAAGGAGAGAAGGTGCGGCCTCACGGTGGCCTCGGCCGGGCATCCTTCCGCGGCCGTGGCGGGGTCTCCCGGCTGACCCTTTCCTCCTTGTCTTCTGCAGGGGGCTGAGGCGGCCAATGTCACCGGCCCTGGCGGTGTCCCCGTGAAGGGCAGCCGCTATGCTCCCAACCGCCGCCGCTTCCGCAGGTTTATCCCCAGGCCCCGGCAGGCTCAGCTGCCTCCGGATGCTGCCCGGCCAGAAGGGGCTGCAGAGACTGTCAGCGAGGGGGAGAGAGTGGATGATGCGGTACAGCAGCGCCCTCGCAGGAGGCGTCCCCCGCCCTTCTTCTTCCGCCGGAGATTTGTGCGAGGGCCCCGGGCTCAGCCCCAGCAGCAGCAGCAGGCCCAGCCAGCGGAAGTGAGTCCTCCTGCCAGCTCCTGGGGCCACGGAGCCGGTTGCCCCATTGCTTTCTGGACTGTGACCATTAGCCCCGGGGGTAGAAAGGGGACCTTGCATAGCCTCCTTTGCCTCTTGCGCTTGATGGTCTGCAGGCGGGATTCCCACCCAGTCCTGCTCCATGGAATTAATTTGGTTTGGCACCACCCAGAGTCGTCTGGGGCTGTGACGGTGCTGGCCCCCAGGAACCCCCGATTCAAAGAGTGCCTCTGGGCCCCACATGAGAAAAGGGAAGGGGCTTGGAGGCTCAAGCGTGGCCAGGCCCAGACAAAGGAAAGTCTGCCTGCGGGCCGAGGGGCAGCACTGAGGTCCTTTGCCCGAGTCGCCTTTTTCGCGTCTATGGAGGGGGTGCGTTAAGTGGTTTGCTTTTGGTACATTGTGCATTTCCCCTGGTTTTTGTGAGCAGTGGGTAGGTTACGTTGGCTCTTGGCGCAGAAGGATGTTTGCTGGTTTCTTCGGCCATTGGTGGAAGAAAAAGGCATCTGGTTCTGCTTTCCAGGACCAAATGGGAGGTCTGGCCTTTGAGACCGAGGCCCCGCCTGTCCCTGTCACTCAGTTTCCTCCCGGCTGAGCTGCCTCTCTTCCTGCTTTGCTGGTGTGCTTCCTGGATGGTTGGAGGCCATTTTGTGAGAGCGCCCCCAGCCCTCTCATATGCGCCGGCAGGTGGACGTCCCTTCTGGCTGGAGCCCAAGGACCTTCGAATGACCGCGCTCTTCCTTCCCAGGGCTCCGAAAGCACAGACCCCAAAGATGCTACCCAGCCTGAAGGAGACCAGTCCCAGCAGATCCAGGCCGGGGAAAGAGCCCCTGCGCCTCGTTTCCGTCCCAGATACCGCAGGCAAGTCTTTCTCCACCTGGCAGCCCCGGGAAAGACAGCCAAGCCACCAGGCTACCTTCCCCTGGTTAAGGTGTGGCTGCGTCGGCCTAGCCAAAGGGGGCAGGTTTCCCCACACGGGCTAGAAGGAGCAGGCTTGTACGGAGTAGAGTCATGAGACCACACTGGGATTGTTCTGGTTTTTAGCGAGGGAGAAAATAGCGGTTTGCTTGATGGTGAAGTGGGTTGATCGGGCAAGATGTGAAGATTCCTCTGAAATCTAGTAGAAGCCATAGGAAACGCTGACGGAAGGAGTCGGTCTGTGCACTCTCAGAGAGACAAGGAATTGGCACGAGTGGAGTTTAGAAGATTCCTGTATCGCTCCCGTAATCAAGTGACATTCAGCAGAATAAGGCTGCCATAAGTGGCGAATCTGCTAAATGTTTTGATTGGGCCCACCATTCTTAAGTTGTTAAAAACCACAGTGCTCCAAGGCTTTCTTGCTTACCTCCGGCCACCAAATCTTGAGCAAAATCGCTTTGAAAGCTATGCGGGCCTCGGCTGTGGGAAATTCCTGGAGGGAATGGCACAGCTGGTGAGCGGCCACGGAGGGCCACGCGGGAAGCTTATTCTGCTCTAGGACGTCCCCAGTTCTTTGGGTCCACGGGGGGTCTCTTTCTGCAAGGGGGAAGAAGGCCGCGAGCTGATTCCCACCCTGTGTCCTGCCCAGACCTTTCCGCCCCCGTCCACCGCAGCAGCCCACCACGGAGGGAGGAGACGGCGAGACGAAAGCAGCACAAGCCCCAGCGGACGGGATCCGTCCCGAGCCGCAACGGCAGCGCAATCGGCCTTACTTCCAGCGTCGACGCCAGCAGACGGCTGCAGCTCGCCAGACGGCAGCTGAGGTGAGGGCAGGGAACGGCGGGTGATGTGCTGGTTGCAGGCTGGGCCCGCTGGGGGGAATTGTTCTGCACAACAGAAGGGGGCAGCGTCTGCTTGAAGACCTCCACAAGCCCCGGCTGGCTTAAAAGGGTTCTAAAATGTAGAGGACGGTAATGGAAAGTAAAGTACCAGCCTCTGCTTTTGCCTTCACTTCCAAGGACGGCTCTGGGCCCACAAAGGTTTTTTGGGCATCCTAAGGGTATCTAGGAAACTCCCCCAGGCAGGGAGGAGAGGTGGGTAGAAAGCTTCCTTGGGAAGGGTTGTTCTAGTGAGTTTTCAAAAGTCCAGACTTCCCCCCACCCCAAATTTCCACTTTTAAGCAACGTTTGCTTTTCTTTTTATATACTTTAATTTCCCTTTGTGTCCAATAGTGGTACAGATAGTCCTCACTTAATGACAATAATTGGGAGCAGAAACTCTGTCATTAAGTGACGTGGTTGTAAGTTGAAAAACCATGTGACCGTGCTGCTTAGTGACAGCAGTCCCAACAATCTTGGTTCCACCGTGAAGCAAGGACCTCACCTGACCGTGACTTGCAACTTCCTGCCAGCTTTCCCATTGACTTTGCTTGTCGGAAGCTGGCAGGGAAGGTCGCAAATGGCGATCACTTGACCACAGGATGCTGCAACAGTCAGAAGTGTGGGCCGGTTGCTGAGTGCCCGAAACATGATCACGTGACTGCAGGGATACTGCGATGGCCGCAAGTTGGAGGACCGGTTGTATGTACCACTCGGTTGTATGTACCACTCATTCAGCGCTGTCATAACTTCAAACAGTTGCCGAACGAGTGATTGTTAACCGAGGATCACTTGTAATTAAAAATGCTGATGGATTTCAGTTGCTGAGGTGGGCAGGAACCCTTGATGTGGTAATCATAATACCTTTAAATCATAGAATCATAGAACAAAAGGGTTCAAGGTGATCTTGGAGATAATCTAATCCAACCCCCTGCCTAGTGCAGGGATCTACAACTCCAGCATCCCTGGCAGATGGCCGGCCAGCCTGTTTCAGTGCCTCCGGCCGAGGTGAATCCAGCAGCTCCAAAGCAGCCCGTTCCATTGATGAGCAGCTCTTCCTGTTAGAAAATTCCTCCTGATGTCCCGCCAACATTTGCTTCCTTGTAATCTGAATACCTTGTTTCCTGTCCTGTCGCTCTGACCAAGTCTGCCCCGTCTTCCGTGTGACGGTCCTCCGGGTGCTTGGAGACTGCTATCGTGTCTTCCTGCAATCTCCTCTTCTCTAGTTAGAAGCCAGGGAGCAGGTCCCCACATCCTAACGCCAGGAGGGGCTTTGCTCACAATAGTCCATTTCATTTGGCAAGCACCGGAGCTGGAACCAGATGTGCGAAGCGAAGTATGAATGTCATCAAAGTCTCAAGCAGAGGAATTTAAAATGGCCCACTCTCTCTCCCTCAGGACCGACCTCAAGCAGAAAAGCTGTGGGTAGCCACTTCTATGACTATTGTAGCATCCTGTGCAAGGCGACATGGACGGGGGTCTCCCCGTGCTTTATTTTCCAAGGAACAGCCCTGTGAGGTTGGCTGCGCGGAGTACTGGCAACGGGTCAAGGCACTGAATGAGTCTCCATGTCTGAAGATGGATTCCAGTTGAAATTTCCAGAGCCGAGTCCAACACTTGGCCCCTCCCCTACCTGGACTTTTACGTTAATTTGGAATTTGGGAAGACGGGGGAACATTGGCATTCCCCTTCACTTTGCCTTTAGGGTCAAAAAGGTTACCTCTGTTACTTTACGGCAGTGTTTCTCAACCTTGGCCGCTTGAAGATGGGTAGACTTCAATTCCCAGAATTCCCCAGCCAGCATGCTGGCTGGGGAATTCTGGGAGTTGAAGTCCACCCATCTTCAAGCAGCCAAGGTTGAGAAACACTGCTTTACAGTTAGTATATCTGTGTCTTCTAAGCTTTTGTTTTTCTGAAATAATTCAAACTCCGATTGCTGTGGAAAGCAGTTTTCCTGGCTTCCGAACGCCCGAGGTGCCTAGCTTAATCCACAAGGAAGGTGGGACGGGGAAGGTCTCCCTTACCCCACGGGTGCCTGGCACTGGCTGGTCGTCTTCCCTGCGTGGCTACCTATGCAGCCCCTTCCCCTGCAGGTCTCTGCTCAGACAAGACACGTGAGCCTCCTCTCTTCTGCCCTAGGCCCCCACCGCTACCAAGGAGCAGCCAGCTCCCAGCTCCGCAGCTGCCGGCGGAGACACCCCTGCTGCCAGCGCTCCTGCAATGACTCAAGAAGCCGCAGTGGAAGCCAGCAAGCCTGCTTCCCCAGCCCAGGAAAGTCCCACCCAGCCGCTGCCGGAAATCCAGCAACAGCTTGTGGATGTAAGCAGGGCGCCCTGTATCCCCGGGATCGCTCCCCTAAGGGTCCCAAGGCGGCTTCCCCATGGGGAGACGCGCTGGACGTGGGCTGGCCCTGTGGTGCCTTTCTGGGCCACGAGGGGTCCCCCTTGAGCTGGGCTGCAGCGGGCGGAGAGGCGGTTTGCAACCTGCTGCCTTCTGTTGCAGATTTCAACACCTGAGCCGGGGGGAGAGCTTGCCCCAGCCTTACTGGCATGAAGAACCTGCACACAATGAGGGGATGCCAAGAGCTGTGATCTGGTAAGCGGGGCTGGGCAGGGAGCGAGTCTGCAGCTTACGGCCACGGTTTGTGGGTGGGGGGTTTCCCAAGGTGGTGAATTTTGAGGAGTTCCAACTCTGCTCCGACGTATTTTCACAACAAACCTATGAGGTAGGCCGGGTTGAAAGAGGCTGATTGATTCGAAGTCGGCTAATAATAAATCACTGTTAATCTGTGACCCTCCAAACATGAACTTACATTTTGGGTTAGTTGGAAAAGACTTGCCGTTCAGTTCTCACTAAATTTTCTTGATTTGATGCATTGGGGAGGGGGGCTCTGAAAGCTGCCAGGCGTCTGGAATGCAAACGAACGTCTCTGAAATTTCTGGAGCAGGACAGCGTTCTTCCTCTCCTCACGATGCTTCTAGTGTTTCATTGGCCAGGTATCTCTCCAATGCAGTAATAAGGGAAGATTTGTTGGAAAATCTGGGCTTTCTCTCGGCCTGCCAGCTACCCCTGATGCCCCTGGCTAGCTGCCTGGTTAAAGCAGAAGCCCTTCCTGCCTGTCAAGCCATCAGAGCTGTTTGGGAGCCGGCAATAAGTTGTGCTCGTCTTGCTCAGCAGTTGTTTTAGGCGTGGGGGCCTTGCAACTCCTGCTGAAAATTCAGATTAGGTTTGCATTCCTCTTCCTAATCAGTTTTCAGAGTCCTCCTGGTTGTGTGTGTGTGTGTGTGTGTGTGTGTGTGTGTGTGTGTGTTCTTCCTGCTCCCTGTGAACATGGCCATAGCTGCCCTTCCTCTGATGGCCTTCCTGGGAAGAGCAGCCTGCCGCTGTTCCTTCTGCGCCGAGGGGCTCCCCAGGGCCGGTTCTGCGATGCTGTTGCGGCTTCTGGCCTCCGCTGGCACCTGACTGCGTTTCCCTCCCTTACAGGTATCCACAATGTGCCTCCAACCCAAGTTACCTCATCCTGCACTTGAAGAGACCCCAAACTTCACCAATACCCCCTTTGCTGCTGTTGAAGCCCTAAATGTTAAAATAATAAACCTGACGGGGGAACTTGACCAAAAAGAAAAGTCACTTTGCTTTAAAAAACCTTCAGAGGGGTTTGTCTTCCCCCTCCCACAGCTTTGCCAGTTAGAGAAAAAGAAACTGGCTGTTGAATCTTCAGTTAATTTTTTTCTCCCCCCATTGTTGAAGAACACCCTGTGTGAACCATTGTGTGCAGTTTGGGCGTCAGTAAAAAGAAAAAAAAATTTGCACAGAGCTGTGTGTCACCTGTTTTCTGTCAAAAATTAAATGGTATTTTTAAACTGGAGGTAGGATTTTCTTTGCCATCCTTTGTCATAGCGAATGCCCTTGTGTCTTTGATCTGACTTCCTAAGACCTGTCAAAATCCTTGCTGGTGGCAACAGAGTGGGTTTCCTTTGCCCTGAATTAAACCTGCCGAGTGGAGCGCTAAAGCATCGCAAGTTGGTGCTCTCGAGCAGAGCCGCGCTCTCGGCGCAGGGCTGGAGCGTCAGGCCCCTTGGTGGCTTTCTGGGACCTAGCTGTGGTTTTTAGAAGAGGAACCCCACAAACCTGAAGGACCTCCTCCTCTCGCCGGAATGCAACGTTTCCGCCTTAAAGGAACGGCAGCCGATGCTCGACAGGCACCCTGAGGAGGGGGGGCCCCTGGCTTCGCTGTTCCTCCCAGAGAGGCAGATGGGACAGGCGCAGCTGGGGGCTGGTTTGAAGGAGGCTACTAAGGGGCGAGAGCGTCGCTCCACCTTCTCTGAGCCTGCAGCCTGGTCCTGGGCCCAGCCGGCTTAGATCAAATGGCACCTCTTCCAAAGCCCACGGGTGGGTGGGGAGCCCCTGTGACCTAATGGTGCACGCGGCATCACTCTGCCTGGGTGCTCTCCGGGGACCAGGTCTGCACAGGGGGGCAGGGGGGCATCTGCACACCTGGGTTGGCCACTCCAAAGGGGGGAGAGGTAGTTGCTAGCCCGTATGTGAGGAAAGGGCCGTCGCTCCTGGAAGAGCGCATGGGGCGGAGGGGAAGATGATGGCAAACGCTTTGTGGGCCTCAAAAAGCTGCTGGGTGCGGGGCTAATCAACTGCTCTGCGTAAGGAGGGCGGAAATATTTCTTCCCCTTCCCTGGGAAAACACAAGCAAGGCATTTGAATAAAGAGGCATCTCTCTGTAGGAGAAGGTCAGACGTTTCTCAAGGGAAGCCATGTGAACAGCCGTGAACGGAAGTCTAGAATTGCTCCAAAGCCTTCAGGAATAGTTGTTTCCACGGACAGGCCACGCATTGGGGAGTTAATATTCTCCTGGTTTCTCTAATGTGATTCACGGATTAGAGTCCAGCTGCCTCCTACGGTTCGCAGAGCATCTGAACATTCCCATTGCCTGTGGGAACTCATTTCTTACGGGAAACTGCTGAGTATCAAGGAGTTGCACAAAGCAAGAAAAACCCACAACGTAGCCATCCATTCTTTATATACAAATACCATTTTTCTAGAAATACAAAAGGTAACATGCACACACAAAAACCTGCCTGCAATTTTAAGACATTTTCTCCAATTACATAAGCTGAAAACCAAATCCTTTGCACCCTTAGAGGAGAAAACTTAATCTCTTGTTTTTTCAGTCGTAGAGTCTCACATCTTTTCATTTCTATTCTGAGTTCTGCACAGGTAACAAAATTTCTGGAGTGATGCAGTCCACCGGCTTCTATTTTAAACTTCTGTGCTTTAATAGGAAAAAAATCCAAATCCTAACCTTGATGGACGCAAAGAGATGCTTGAAAACTGCAGTGGTCAAAAGTGCTGAAGAATCAAACAGGGAATGAAAACTAAGGCAATTTTGAAAGTGTGACACAACCACCGATCTCTGCTAGAAAACTAATTCCTGGGAAGCTCCCCGTCTTTCAAAAGCTCGGGGCCCTTGTGACAAGCTGGGGGATAGAATTCAGCTGGGTTCAAACCAGCTCATACCTGGATGGGAGGTACATGAACGTGCTTGGCAAGATAGGAAGTCAGTTGCACAGCGATCCCTTTTGCTATTCTAAACGGGAAGTATTTTTTTCTTTTGAACAACCTTCTGGGGAGTAAAATCAGCTAATGCCAGGTTTTCTTTTAATCTCCCTGGCGAGCCCCTGCACTAGTTTGGGAGGCAGCGGTCTTGTAATCGCGAGGGCCCTGGAGAGGCCGAAGACTGGCGGTTTAGCAGTGCCATCTGATCAGTCGCCCTGCCAAGTCCTTCCTGGCCTGGACCAGGCACGGGCTGGCTCGGCTGGGACATTTCAGTGCATCGGTTCAGCTCTCTGGAGGAGCAGCCCCTCTCTTGCTCTCGGCCCCCTGCCTCAGAGAGAGGGGGAGGGGCCAAAGAGGCACAAGGAAAAAGGGAGGGGTCAACGGAGGGGTCCCCACCCCAGGCCGCGCCAAGAGAGCACCCAAGGGAATGCCTCCCTCCCTGTCTTGCGCGCCTGGGCTGGGGACTAGTAGCCCCACCTCTGGAGGAGCCCTTGGCTGCATCCCACAGCCTGGACGTGGCTCAGGAGTGCCCTCCACCTTTCCTGCCAACACCGCCTTGTTTGGGCTCCGTCTTCACGTAGCCAGGGCTTGATGTCTAAGAAGTGACAAACCTGGCTCGAAAATCGGCACTCTGGAGCACGTGGATGCCCTGAAGGACAAAGGCTGCCAGTGGAGTCTCCTGAGTGAGTGGGAAGGCACTCTGCCCATGTCCTGGGGCACTCCTGAGTGTACATCCCAGGTCAAGGCACTCAGGGAAACAGGACTCAGTCCTACACAAAGCCAACAAGCAGAAAACGAAGGAAAGTCTTTGGAGAGGGCTGGTTCGCCGCCAGTGTCTCTCCTGGGGGGGCTGGCTCTTCCTCCAGAATGTGCTTTGGGGAATTTTGGGCAAATCTAGGCAAAAGAGGGCTGCCGAGGAGGCACCTTCCCATCCCACCAGCCTACCCCCAAAGCCATATTTACAGCAGTGACAAAACTGGCCACTCCTTGTGCAACTTTTCTGCCGCAATGTGAAAGGAGTAACCTGCCCTCCCTAATCATCTCACTGATAAAAACAACCCTCCTTTATTGCTTTTCTTCTAAAAACAAATTTAAAAAAGTAAATGCAACCGGACCAAATGAACCGTTTGGCCCAGACCGCAAGCCCCTCTCCCCGAGGCTCGCGGTCTTAAAGTGCTAGGCAAACCCTGGTATCTTTGCCACCATCCCTGATTCCACAGACTGCGTCCATGACTCCCTTCTCTGTCGTCCCCCTTGTCCCTTCATTCATGGTTGTCTGGACTCAGTTCGTCCAGCTCGGTGTACGGCTTGATCTCGCGATCCAACAAAGACGGGGTGCGTCGGAATGTGGCGGCGATGTCGTCAAAGGTGCGCCCGCGGGTCTCGGGCACCTTGAGGTACGTGAAGAAGGCGAACACAAAGAGAAGGATGGCGAAGATGAGGAAGACGTAAGCCCCAATTGCCTCCTGCAAGAAGAAAGAGCAGAGTGAGGATCTGCCCCATAGCTCACAGCCCCCACGCAGTGCTTCTTCGGGGGGGGATGCCTCCGTGGCCTGAGCCCCTTCCTCCACCCACTGACCACGCCTGGTCCAATTTCTCACCCTTCTGATGCAGGAACTTGTTAAACCTGTGGTGCAAATCCGTTTAACCCAGTTGAAAGGACTGAAGAATTCTCCCCAAATCAAATGAAAAATTATGCCCCCCTCCATGCCTCTCCCTCCTCTGCCTGTCAGGCTTCCAAAAGCATCCAGCAAGACTCCTGGGCCCCAAACGTTGCCCACCCCAGTTCTATGGGAAGGTGCCCTTTGGCATGACTCGGCTGACGTGGTGGGCAGCAGCCGAACTGAACCTGCTCTGCTGGGCAGGGTGGGGCAGGCATTGGCAGAACCACCCAGCGTTGGCAGCCTTAATTTATGTACAATTGGAGCCTTTGGCAAAAAGGGGTATGTAGGTTAGCAGTGCCCTGCACAACGCAACCAGGAATCTCGGCACCATTTCAATGCTCACTCTGCTTCCTTAAGAGCACCCATTTGACATTATGGTTAGATTCAAAGGATTTTTCCAGCTTTACTTTCTATTTCTTTCAGCCTGTTGTGAAAATGAAGATCTCCAAGTTAGATGGAGAGCTTTTCTGGAGCTGCCCACTGATGAATCTCGATCAGTGTTTCTCAACCTCGGCCACTTGAAGAGGTGTGGACTTCAACTCCCAGAATTCCCCAGCCAGCCTCTTCAAGTGGCCGAGGTTGAGAAATACTGGTCTAGACACAGCACCTTGAGTTTACTCAGTTGAAGACCCGGCTGCTGCGCACATCCAGCCTGTTCACCTCAGTTCACTTTTAACCTTGATTCATTTTGTTCTGAATGCGGCCTGGGTGGGTGGGTTAGAGTTCAGCGCACCGTGTGAACCCAGAACATGGGTTGATCTAATAACCAAATTCAGCATGCTGTAGCTATTCAACTGTCACTAGAACAGAACTATTATTGGACAGTTAAAAAAAATTAAAAAGGACAATAACAACAATGTCCATTTGAATGGATAAATATTGGATCCTGCCCTGGCATCTATCTCCAGGAAGAAAAATGTCCTCCTATAAATGCCAGAGGATCTCCCTCTGTGATTTCCAGGGTCTGAGGCTAACGGACCAGCTTATTTCTCCTGGACCTGCGTCAAAATAGATCAATGAGATCTGTCTTTGGTCAGCGTAGCCAGTGACTGAAAGCATGGCCTACAACGTACGACACGTATGACCTTCTGCAGTCTGGAAGCATTTTTACGATTCCTTTTCTGAATTCCATGTCTGGAATTTCACTCCACCCTGCAAGATGCTCAGTTCTGCTTAGGGAATCCCCATTCCCATAGTGGCATCCCTACCCCCTATAAGGGACAGCTGCCAAAAGACCAGCTCTCCTCTCCCTGAACGGAATTCACATATTCAATATATAAGAAGCACCATCAAGTTTAAGGGTTGATTCCCGAGCTTTTTTTCCCCTCTTCCCTCCCCCTCCCTCTCTCCTTTCATGCTATGCCATTTAGAGGGGAAGCCCATGGCTAAAAGCTTCTCTACATTTCATTAACTGATGAACTTGGCAGAAGAGCAGGAGAAAGAGGTAAGTCACCCCCATCACCTGCATCGAGGTCCCAAACTCACCTGGATGGACGGGAAACTCATGCCAATGATGAAATTGCAAGTCCAGTTGGCAAAGCCGGCCATGGCCATCGCAGCTGGACGGGGCCCCTGGCTGAACAGTTCTGCCACAATGAACCACGGAATGGGGCCCGGCCCGATCTCGAAGAAGGCCACAAAGCCGAAGATGGCCACCATGCTGAGGTAGCCCATCGACGGCACACTTTTCTGTCAAGGGGAGGAAACGGGAGCTTCTGAGCGGATTTTCTGGCCGCCAAAGGCCAGACCCTTCCCTGCAGGTGCATTTCTTCGCCTATCGTAGAGGAACCCCAGGCTGGGGCATCTCAGATGACTTGGAAGGGATAATGGCTTATTCAGAGGCTGTCAAACCAGTTCCTCGCTAGCCCACCGAGCTAGAAGTACACTCTCATTTATGTATGTATTGACTGGTTAGATTTATATCCTGCCTTTAGCTTCAGGGGGTGAGCCTCATGTGCCCTCCTCCCATTTTTTCCCGCAACAACAACCCTACGAGGGAGACTGGACAGCGAGAAGGCGACTGGCCCAAAGTCACCCAGGGAGCTTTGGCGGCCAAAGATGGATTCTCTCTGCTCCTAGTCCGACACCCTCACCCCAATGGCTGCCGTCTTCACCACATACCTATATATTTGTGTGCAAACGTGAAACATTCATTTAGGCTCTCGCGGTGAGAGGGGCCCTTTGGTGAATGACTGGGGAAGGGCAGATAGGCAGTCATGGCCTTCTCTCTCTCTCAAAAGAAAACTGGATCGCCAGTTCAGAGTAAGGGAGGGTGGAACTCCCTGCCACAAGATGTGGCCGACAGGCATGGAAGTCGCTTTCAGGTGAAACCCACCCTCTGAACCGGAGCCATCGGGAGGGGCACTCTTGGCCCAGCTACTCACCAGGAAGAGGAGCGAGAACATCATTAAGACGGCGCAGACGCCCATCCCCAATAGGCCTACGAGGTGCAACGTCCGCCTTCCTGCCCGCTCGACCAGGAACACCTGGAGGAGGGCGGAAAAGGTAGAAAGCAAAAGAGGCTGAGAATAGTCAACAGGGGAAGGAGGCCGATGGTCTTGGGAATCCTAACAGCGGTTTAATTTCTATAGCAACTTTCAGCACTTGACAATTGCGAAAGCTTGCAGATGACGGAAGGGAAGAATGGAGGGATCCAGACTCTCGTGTAGGGCCGATGTCTCCGACCTGTTGTCCTCCCTTCGCCCCCAGCCCGAGGGCCTCGCCAACCTGCAACATTTCTGGAGGATCCTTGCAAGAGCCCTTCCCCTGCTGCGCCAACAGAGACTCCCAAGGGGGCATATTTGGACTCCCATTTTAAGCAGCCAGGCTGAGTTTAAACCATGATTCAAAATGCACATCCGATGGGGCGCGCTTGTCTCTGAGCTCAAAGATCATATCAAAATGAGGTGCTCCAATAAAAGGTCTACTTAAATGCACATCTGAGTGAAAATTGAACGGTTCCTGGTATGCATTTCATTTCAAAACGCAATGTTGGAGCCCAGAATAGACTTAGAAAGGGAAGAGGGAGGACTGAGCGAGCTAAGAACGAGCGGGTCTGTGGCTGCAATGATTTCACAAGCCCTGGCTGAACTTTATGTCCTGTTCCGTTCAACAGCCCCTTTAGAAGAGGAAAAGGCCTAAGGCCAGGAGAACAACTTGGAAAAGGACACTTTACTGGATATGCTAAAGAAACTGGCTGATGTTTTAAAAATCAAAAGGGAAACACAAACGACGAACCAAGAGAGTGACCTGGATTATTTTTTTCTTATTGGGTTTACAAAAGGGGCTTGTTAAAGCCTTGAAGAAGTTTGTGCGATGGGACAAAGAAGAATTGGAGAGAAATCAAATCCTACGACAATATTTGGATGAACTAAAGATTAAGACTGTTAGAAGTAGAAAGAAGGAATGTAAAGTTGGTTTATTTGATCAGGGTTAAAATAAGATATGTTGTTACAAATCTGGCAACCCTTCATGGACTTTTTGCTGATGTCTGGACTGAAAAGTGGATGCCTTATGGATTTGTCTATAGGTAAGAGAAGGGATGTGCGATGAAGAGTTATTTGTTGGTAACCTTAGAGGGGGTGAAGAGTCTCTAAATTTGTTTATACTTGTTGTGATGAAGGTTGGAAGTCACTTCTCTATATATTTCTTTTCTCTTTATGATTTTCTCACTTTTCTCTCTCTCTTTCTTTCTTTTCTTCACTTTTTATTCTTTCTTCTGTTCGCTTGTCTTTCTTTAAGTTTAGTTGTATTAGTTTTTACTATTATAATAAAGAAAATCTCTCTCTCTCTCTCTCTCTCTCTGAATGAAGAGGAGAAGGTCCCCTCCTGAAGATTCAAAAGCCCCCTCTGCCAGACGCACAGGGTTTATCGGCTACACTAAAATGCCAACATCGGTACTCTGGGGTGTCCATTGGGAAAATCAAAATAGTCAAGAGGGTATCTGTGATCACGCAGTTCCAGTTGCGTCCCTTTTTAACATGCATTTGTACACGTGGCCCCGGCGTTTTCTTTTTCATTTCATGTCCAATCACCCCCTCCACACACACATCTTTTTACAGCAAAGGGGAGCAACTGCCAGTTTGAAGGGTGGGAAACCGGCTGTTGAAGGCTATCACCTCCCAGCATCCCCTGCTGGAGCAATCAATGACGAGGGGTGCTGGGTGTTGAGGCTGGGCCTCATCTGCACCACCCCGGCTTCCCCCTTCCAATTCAAGCTGTAGAGGAGCCCCTTTGGAGAAGCCATCTTGTGGTCGGGAGCTCTTACCGAAATGATGGTGAAGATGGTGTTGACCACGCCCGTCCCGATGGTCGCGTAAATGGGCTGCTCCAGGCCAGCTTTGGTCAAGATGTCAGTAGAGTAATAGAAGACCTAAACAGGAAGGGGAGAGGCTCTTCCTGGCCCTTGGGCTCCCCAGCCCCTGCCCCCCTTTTGTCCTCCCTCCAGCAGCCCAACTCACCGCGTTGATGCCAGACAGCTGCTGGGAGAGCTGAAGGACCACTGCAATCAAGAGCGGCTGGCGGTAGATGCGGGAGCGGAAGAGCTGGGCGATGGAGACCTTGTGCTCCATGTCCATGCGGCGTTTCTCCTCCTTCATCTCAGTCAGGGCGGCGCTCACATCCTGGCAGCCGGTCAGCCGCTTGAGACCTGGGCAGGGCCCACGCGGGGTTAGCATGGGCAGAGCATGGGCTAATGAGGGTGGGGGGAGAGCAAGGGGAAATAGGAGACCCTGGAAGCATGGGAAAAACGGGGTGGGGGAAGAGTGATGGCCAATGGTTGGGATGGCTGGAATGAGTGTCCCCAGCCTGGCTATTTCAGGGCACTAGGACTGTGATTCCCAACATCCCCTGGGATGCTAGCTAGCTGAGGATCCTGGGAGGATGTTAGCTGAGGATTGTGGGAGTTGCAGCCTAAGTACACCTGGAGGGTAATGGATTTGATGGACAGGATCCCATTGGTGGATCTCTAGACACGGTCAGCGGTGAGAAGGTGCAGGAAGGGAGGAATAGACCAGGAGAGCTACATCTGGCTGAGCAGAAGAAGCGGTCCCCCACAGGGTGGGCAGATGAGAAGAGAAAAATAAACTGTGGCTCAGAAGAGGGCTGGGGGCACAGCACCACGTCCCCCCTTTACTCAGGCGACTGATCTACTCAGTGTACCCAGTGTTGCATCTAAAGAAACCTGCATTCAATCCAGCTTAGCCCAGCAGAGGGGTGAAGAACAGAAAGGGGGTGGATGACAGAACTGAAGCTGAGCCAGAGACCCCTTTTTGGGGGGCCAGGCCCACAGCAACAGCCACGGACTCCGAGGGAGCGCAAGACGCAGCCGCTCACTTTCTCTGGCCTTGGACTCCTTGTTTCGAACGATGTACAGGTAGCGCGGGCTCTCCGGGCAGAAAGGGAACAGCAGGAGCTGGAGGATGGAGGGGACCACGGTGACGCCCAGCAAGAGGGGCCACAGGGTCTCCGTCCCCAGCAGGGTCTCCAGGCCACACACCTGTTGCAGGAGAAAGCCAGCAGCTTCGAGACTGGTTTTGACTCAGAGTGCACTGGAAGATGCAGCAATAAATAAGGGTTTATCTCTAGACCTCTCAGTCTTCCGATGTAGAGATTGCCCAGGCCAGGGGGGTCCAAAAAGTCAAGATGGGGGCTGCAATTCCAGCCGTCGTCTTGACTTTTGGACCCTCCCCGCATGGACATCCCTGCATGCTGGCTGGGGATGATGGGAGAGAAGTCTCATGACCCCTTAGAGGACACTAGGTGGGGAAGGAGTCCACTGCCAAACCCCCAAAGTAACAGTGTAATTTACACTTCCCCAAAGACCTTCCAGAGAAGGAACACGTTGTAAGACTTCAATAAAAAGTGTTTCAGAACAAGAAGCACACTTAATTTGAGTAGCTTGTGAGCTACTCAGCTTAATTTGAGTTGCTAACTGTGTTTAGTCAGGAGGGGACCCGGTCAACTTTCCAAGCAAGTCCATTCTCAATTTCATGGGCTGGAATTCACAGGACTTCACGGTCGCCCTGCTGACAGTGGGTCTCATGGATTTCAGTGGTGCTTCTCATAAGTAGCATACTTTAAATGCTATCAGCAGCAAAAACTAAGCTTGCTTTCTAGATCCAGCGATGGGTTCCTGCACACCCCCCTCCCTTGCCAACTAATGGGCTCTGCTCCTGATTCACATGAAGAGGAGCCCCACATTTCCATTCTGAATCAAGGGAAGTCCAGGCTGCCCCCCACATCGGCCCCTGACCCTTCTCTGACACGATCCTCATCCATCCACACCCCCAAATCTGTAACATGGGGGGCACATAGGATGCTTACCTGGGCAAAAAGTATTCCAATGACAATGGCCAGCTGATTCAGTGTGCCCAAAGCCCCCCGAAGTTTGGTGGGGGAGATCTCCCCCACATACATGGGGACAAGTCCTGAGGCAAATCCTGGCACAGAAGGGGAAAAAAGGGGGGGGATGAATGAGACAGCCAAGTTCACCCCCAGCCCCTGCTCAGAGGAGTTACCCACTGAAATGCCTCCTCCCGTAAAGACAATGCTGGAAGTCCATCACCTGCCCTAATGCAGAGGCATGCAACTCCTGAACATGGAGGTTTAACAGAAAGGGAGCCTAGGACTCTCCAAATAAAGGGTCATCCTGGGTTAGCCCAGCTCCCCATCACCAGTCCTGCTCCTTTGACTTTAGGGCATCTTTGCCTGCCTTCTCGTATTATAGGTAAGCGTGTTGGAAGGTTGGTTGGTTGGTTGGTTGGTTGGTTGGTTGGTTGGTTGGTTGGTTCGTTCATTCATTCATTCATTCATTCAATGACTACATTGACACACCATCCCAGTCACGACTGATTCAGTGCAATTGACAAACCTCTGAATGGGATTAAGACAAAATGCAACACCAAGACGTCTGTGGCAAACCCTTAGCAGTGCCAGCTTTCTCCCACCTCGGAGCAGTCAAGAGATCTGGGAGTTACGTCCCCAATATATCTTCTCCCGTGGGCTCCCTTTCTCCACCGGCACCCAAGAGTCGGCAGAAGGAAAGCCAGCCTCCCTCGTCCTCACCCCATGGAACAGGGCCCCCCATACCTGAGAAAGCCCCGATCATGAACCGCCCAAAGATCATCATCTCGTAGGATCTCCCCAGCTTCGCCAGCCCCATCAGGCCTCCGCCGAGGAAGGCCAGGCTGTTATTGATGATCATGGCTCTCTTCCTGGAAGGAGAGAGGAGACCAAGCTGCGTGGACGACGTCCCTTTTGGGGTGCCCCAGAGCCTCAAAGGTGCCAGTTGACACCGAGGAGGCCTCGCCGGCTTTTGGGGCTTGCTCAGTGAAGGAAGGATCTGTAGCTGCACAGAGGAACCCGGCTACCATTTCACAGCAATCTGACCAGACTGTGTCACGCCCCATAGATTTACCTAGGATTAAGTCCAATTCAGGCCTGGTTTCTATCAATCCACATTTCTCACTCAATTTACAACAGCTGCAGAGCCGTAGGAAATACACGCATATCGTAAGAAAAGGAATTTCAGCTCTCAGCAGGAACCTAAGTGCCAAATTGCAGACCTCAAACATGGTGCAAGGAATCCAATGTCTCCTTTCTTACAGAAACCTCTGGGTCTCCTTCCCCCAAGCCTCGTTCCTCTACTGCAGGACAGGCAGACATTCAACCGGGTGCTACCATTTGTTATCGACTAACAGGCTTTTCTGTCCAAAGCTGTAGAACCTGGGTCATCTCTAGGAGTTGTCACTGATTTGCAATTTATAATGTTTGTGAGGGAGACATCACTAAACACCCGGAGAGCAATCAAATTAACTGTAATTAGTTCCTTTCATTACAAGTAAAATTAGATTGAATGAAGGCTCCATTCCCTCGGGGGAGCAAGCCCATGCCAGACCACCGCTATAACCCTGAAACACACCAAATGCCCCTCGCAGCAGTTTACGGAATGAGAACCCTGCCTGTCAAGGCTTCTCTCCAGTTGCAGCACACTCTGCCCATGCTCAGAGGAGGCACCCCTTCCTTGCTAGGAGTTCACCCCGGGAGGGCTCACCTGCCAAGCCATTCAGAGACCACGCCAACCATAAAGGAGGCGAGCATGCCGCCGAGGGAGAAGATGGAGACCGACAATGACCACAGGATGTTGAGGACCCCGGGATCGATGGACGTAGCGTTCTCCACGCCTTGGCGGTGCATCCACGTCGCATTGTAATTCTGCTCAATGATCTGTGGAGGGGAAGGGGGTGAATGTGGCAAGCAAGATCAGTCAGGGTCAGCCTTCGCGATCGGAAAGGAAAGTGATCTGGGCTGGAATTCAACCCTCCTCCAGAAACGTGTGAATCTCACAGGCTGAGAGCTGGTGTGCCTCGTGCCCAGGCCCATCCCTGGCTGCTGGCCATGGGGCTCGCAGGGCGGGTGCTCCTAAACATGGGGATTCAGGCAGGTTGGCAAAGACCACAACGGCTTGTTTGGTCCTCCTGCCAATGTTCAGACCAAAACCAGGTTTTACATGGAAGGTGCCAGCAAGACTTTTTCCTGTGAAATGCACTGAAAGGGGAAGAGGTTGTGTTGGTTGACTATTATTCAAATAAAACACCATCCTCAGTTCCTGATGCAAATTAATGACATGCAGTGGCTTGTTTGGCTTTTAAAAGCACCCGAAAAACATGGCGGGTAAGAACAGAACACCAGCAATAAAAGCTTCCTGTTGCTTTCCTTTCCAGGAACAGCCAAAGAACTGAATTGTCCCTGAAATTGATATTTCCTTCTCTTAGTCACACATGCAGATTTGCACAGATCTGTGCAAGTGGTAGGTGTTCTCCATCTAAAGAGTTCACTTGGGGGGGGGGGCAAGGTGGACACAGGATTAGCAACTCACACTTAAAACTCACACTCCCCTATTGTGGGGGAGATGGGTGGTGGAGAAATCCAATAAATAAATAAATAAATAAATAAATAATAATAAAATAAAATAAAATAAAATAAAATAAAATAAAATATTTTAGCTGGGGCTCTGCAAGTACAAAAAAAGTCCCACCCAGGAGCATCCGTGGGAGGGTAAAAAAAGCCAGGTTGGTGGCTGCAACGGTGCCATAGAAACCCTGCCCGTTGTTTACATGTGTAGGGCAAGACTTTGATCACATCACCCCAGTGGCCATTTTGACTTTTTTGACCTAGCTCTGTGGAAAAGGCTCTAATGGCCGGAAAGGCAGAAGGAAAGAGAAGAGGATGACCAGCAGCAAGGTGGAGGGACTCAATTACAGTGGCGATGGGGCGCCTTGGAAGACCTGAAGGACCAGGTTGGGGACAGGCTGTCATGGAGGAAATTATCTAGGTGGTCAGTAGGGGTCGGCACTGACTTGACAACCACACACGCCCCACCCCTTGCAAGCACCTCGTTCCCACCCACTGCTAAAAAACCAGGCCTGCTCCCAGGCACAACTTAAGCATCTTCACAAGAGGCCTTTCGAAACTGACGTTGGTGCAGGTTGGAGGAATGGGCAGCTATGCGGACTCCCCGCTGGCCTCAGGACCAGCTCCTTCAGTACCTTTTGCGGTGCATTGATCACCCCGATGTTGTATCCGAACTGCAGGGACCCCAAGATGGCTGTGAAGACAGACAGGACTAAGACGGGGGTTATCCCGCTACCAGCGTCCTCCTCGCCGCCCTGAAAAACACAGTCCCAGGAAGCCCCTTCAGTTCACAGCAGAGTCACTCGGACCACGGAGAAAAGGTGACCGCTGGCACACTGGGGGTGAACTGGCAAAACCCAAGCGCTTCCCTCCAATACATTTTTTCCCCTTAGAGTCTTTGCTCTGGTGCTGAGTATCCTCAGAGCGGCTCGCACCGGTTGCTCCACCTCGTTCGGGCGATGCCTTGCCAAAGGAGCCTGAAGGGCAATGAGGGAACATGCAGCCACAGGCCCCTGATATACAGCACCTCCAGCAGCATTCCCGTGTACAAGGCAGGGCACGCTCTTGGGTGCAGAGAATGCCCTTGGTATTTTTCTCCCCGAAAACCCTCAACCCTCCCTCCCCATTTTGGGTGGTTTTGGAATTCAACGCAGATAAAAAGTCTCCCGGGCGGAGACCAGAATTACAGTCCTGCATAAGAAGTCCAGAATTGCACCAGTTCGCCTGCTGCAATCACTTCTTTTCACTTTTTACTACACCCTGCCCCCCCGACCCCCGACCCCCCCCCCCAGATGGACTCTTTTTTGAGCAGAAAGGAGCTGACTGTCAAAACAAAGGAGGGAGGGGAGTGTTATCCATTTCCAGAACTTTGCTTTACTCCAGGAACCAACAAGAAGACAACTTATCTAGCCTTGCCCAGCCCCAGCTAGGCTTAGAGCAGTGAGAAAGTCAATATTTGATTTTAGCACTCCACGAGCTACCATATTGCTGGCCTTCCGGCAGACACCGGCACGTCTGCACAGGGAGGAGAGAATGGAAGAAGACCCACACCCGACAAATCCTTGCTTTGGGGGGGAAGTGAGAAGTGGCCTTGCGCAGTCAGAAACGCAACACTCTTGAGAGGGAGCTATCAGACAACTCAAAGAAAGACCCCTTCCCCCATTTAAATCCTGGGGAAAAGAGACGTTAGCGGGAACAGCTCCAGCCTGGCACCGATAGGGAACGCCCTCCCATAAAATCATGTGCCAGACAGTGTGACCTAATGGTTAAACTGCACTGGGCGAGGGCTGGGGAGACTCACGGTCAAGTACACCCTCAGGCATGGAAGCGCTCTCTCAGCCCGGCCTACCTCGCAAGGTTGTTATTGGAAGAAGGAAATGTATTTAGTTTTTAGATTTACTGTATATAGGCTC
Source organism: Liasis olivaceus (assembly GCA_030867105.1). NCBI lineage: Eukaryota > Metazoa > Chordata > Lepidosauria > Squamata > Pythonidae > Liasis > Liasis olivaceus. Next base: position 114,740,857 of record CM061351.1, on the reverse strand, counting down.
AGGTACACGACTCTGGGCAGTTTACAGCATGCACAAAACAAAAACAGAATACAATATAAAAATGTATCAACACCATATCAAAAACCATACAACACAATCCACAGCTGAAGTATAAAAACCACCACCAACATTCAAAATAATAATAATAATAATAATAATAGTAGTAGTAGTAGTAGTAGTGGGGGGGGGGGCAGAAGTGTCGGCCCTGGCAGGACTGAGGGGCTGCGGGTCGCTTCATCTGGGTTTCATTTTCCTGCCCTGCCTGTTTTGTGAGCCTGGTCCCAACTCCAGGGTGCTGAAAACAGGTCCTGAGGGCAGCTAGTTTGCACTACTAGGTAGCCCCCGGGTCAAGGAGGCCCGGTTTACGGACACCCATAGTTAAGAGCGGAGCCTGTCGCAGCAACAGGCGAGTTAATGGGTTTTCCTCCTTCGGCTTCGGCAGACGAAGCACGCGATCCCCCCGGAGAGGCTCCCTGCTATCCGGGGGAGGTCCAAAGGAGCGCGTCGGAAGGGAGAACGAGGCGAGGGCGACCTGCCACCCCACTCCCCTTCGGCTCTTCCCGGCGTCCCACCGAGCCCCGAGGGCAGCCCGACCCGGGCCCAGCTCGGCTCCTCCCCGCGCCCGCCAAGCCGCCTGCTGCCCCCGAGCAGGCACCGCCGGCGCGCAAGTGCCTCGCCCCCGGCCCCCGCAGCAGCAGCGCCCGGAGGGCCCTCCGCCGAAGGGGGAAGGGGGCGGGCAGGGCAGGGCAGGGCAGGGGGAGCAGAAGCGGAGGCACCTACCCGCCTTCTCCCCAGCACCATCTTCAGCAGCGGCCGGCGGGGAAAGGCCCTCCTGCCAGGACTCCCGCTGGCAGCTGAAGCGTTTCCGAGTGACGCAGGCGGCAGCCCGCCCTCCCCGCGCCCCTCCGGGCCCGACGTTTTTCCAAGGAACGGCTGAATCGGCAGGGAGGAGCGCCGGCCAGGAAAACGGCGCCGGGAGCCGCGAGCAAGAGCTACGCGTTCGCAAAAGCGCCCGGGACTTCTTGGACCCTCCCGCAGAAGTTTTCCCCCCTGCTCGGCAGGTTTTCAGTTCTCCTCCTCGGCACGCAATGCTGGGGGAGAAGCGTGGTCGTCCTGGGCTGCACGCGCTGCTTGTTTTCGTTTCATTTTCACGTATTTATTTATTTATTTTTACTGTAATTGGAGATTACAGCCCCTTGGAGCCGGTTCCCAACGGAAGCCGTCTGAGCAAAGCAAACAAGTATTTTAAATAAATGTATTGATTATATATTTTCTGCTGCCAGAGTCTCTGGCTGGTTTGGGGCTTTTTGCCCGAAGCTGAAAATTCAACAAAATGCAACCTTTGCCTGGGGACAGAAGCTCCCCTGTTGCATTTCTGCCTGCCGTTACGCTCTTCGGAGCAGCTTAAGACGGAGAGAGTTTAAAGACCGGTGAAGATCCCACAGACGGAGCGGTGGGTCAGTGCCTACCCCGGGGGGGATTCTTGCAATGGAGAGAGGACGCCGATAGCGTCCGCGGTTGCAGAGGCTAAAGCCGGTGGCCGCGGCTTTCCCTCCCTCCACCGAAAGGGTTACGGGATCTTCCTCGCAGTGTCCACGCGCAGGAAGGCGTGTGTATGTGGGGCAGGGCGGACAACCTCGGAGTCGGTTTTCCAAACGCAGCCCTCCCACGTCTTGGGGGACAGCAGGCACCGAAGTCCATATTAGGCGATGGAGCTGAAAGCCAGCAGATTCAGAAATGTAAACAGAGAAAGAGGTCAATAGGAGCAGGCAGCCAGTTTCCTTGGGGGGGTGTCACCCTTTATGGCCCCCGTGGGGAAGGAGAGGAGCTGATCTGAAACCCAGGCGAAGCCTCAGAAGCCTCTGGGAGCTCAGGGAAGCAAGGCCCATGGGTGTCTGAGTGTGTGCAGAGTGCCTTCCAATGAGGGCTTGCAACTTGGCAAGGCGGAGGTGGCGGGTATGGAGGGTTTGGATGTAAGCCATGGGTGAATCCCAGCTCCTCTTCACGCCAGGGATTATGGCCCTGAAGGGGCTGGCAGGGAGATTCTCTAAGCAATCTTTGCTTGCTAGGAAAAACTCTTTCTCAGCAACGATGTCTGTTTCTAGCCCTCCCCAAAACATCTGTTCCCAGGCATCGCTGATACTGCTTTCTTGTCCACAAAGATAATGCTCTCAAATGGGAAACATCCGCTGCAGTTCACGAAAACTTCTGCCTTCGAATAAAATTGGTGTGCCGGAAAATGTGCTACCAGACTCCTGGTTTGTTTGCTACCGTCAACTAACAGGGCTCTCCTCCTTTAATGTCTACAAATGGAAGAGGGGGAGCATTTCCTCCCTGCAGTCTGGCTTTGGGGTAGAGATTTCCTGAGAACACAACCCAGCCTCTGCTGAATAACGCTGGCCCTTCTCAAGACACTGGTGTTCCTCCAGAGATTGAGGTGGAAGAGGGTGCGGGGAAGAGAGAAAGAGCTTGGCGGAAATCCTTTGTCTACGTGCGCGCCAACTCATGTGCAGGTCAAATGCAAACCATTGGCACTTCCCTTCAGCCCCTCCCCGACACATAACCGTTTTTCCAGACAGTTGTGTATCCACAATCCCAGTCATAAAAGTTATGAGAGATAACGTTATCAAGTCAAACTTTTAAATTTGAAAAGTGAGCGCCCTGCAGAATTGTAAGAAACTCCAGAAGCATCTTGGAGGATCGAGGAAAAAGAAAAAACACAGGTGAAAAAACACCCTGGACCAGTTCAGAGAGACTCTCCCCACCCCAAAGAGTAACCCAAAGGACACTGCCTCTAGACATGGAGGTTCCACTTCACTGGCACAACTGACAGCTGCTAATGATCCTCTCGAATCTCGGACTCTCATGGCAGAAAAGAGAGAGGGCAGAAATGCTCAAGGCCAAGGCTGCTGCTTCAAAGAGGTGGGAAGAAGAGAGCTGGGACTCAAAACTTGCCCAGGAACGTATCTGGCATAGAAGCCACGATTCCAGGGAATGGTTAAATGGAAAAGCTGGACCAATGCATGTAATTCTTGGCGGTAAACTTGCCAAACCAAGTTTCTTGTATCTGCTTGGAATGCAGAACGAGAGAATTTCTCCTCCAACATTCCTGGAGGACAGACTGCACTGATTAAGCAACAGCCGGAGATGCCTGGAAGCTCCCAGCTGTGGAGCAACTCACCGAGACTTTTCTCTGGAATCAATCTCTAACCAGCAGATAAACCAAGTAACCAACAGATAAACCAGCAGAACTGGCCACAAGCAGCAGCTCAGTTCTTCTCTTGGCTCAATCCCCCTAGAGCAGTGTTTCTCAACCTTGGCTGCTTTAAGATGTGTGGACTTCAACTCCCAGAATTCCCCACCCAGCATGGCTGGCTGAGGAATTCTGGGAGTTGAAGTCCACACATCTTAAAGTGACCAAGGTTGAGAAACACTGGCCTAGAGTCCTCCAGTGCTGAACACCCCCCACCCCTGACAAGTTCAATAGGAACCCTGACAGATTTACTCCTTTCCCTACTCTGTGTGAATTCAACATCTCCCTCTATCCCGAGGCTTTCCCCACAATCCTACACTGTGTAGCTCATTGGCCTGACGCCTAGGACAACTCTAACAATTTGGTGGCACACCAGAGATCTGCATGTGAGGATCCTGTCAAAGGGGTGACTCCACGGCAGGAAATCTGCTAGCCTCTGACAGGGAGGAAGAGAATACTTCATTGATTTGCACTTACTGGTTCTCAGTGTCGGCTGGAATGCAAGGGCTTACTTCAGGGGTGGCTGCAGGGGAGGGTCAACATCTGCAAGGTGGCTAGTGCAGCAACACAACTGAAGTCCTGCCCCTTTTCTATCTTGAACCCACGTCCTAGGAAGCCCCATCTTTTGCCCGGGAAAACCGCCAGGCCGTACTTGGTCTATGTTTTGATTGTGGAGAACCTGGGCATTTTGCGTGTGAGTCCCTGCAATTTTATTTAGCCTCCCCATTGTAGTTTGCAATAGTCCTAAGAATAGACTGGCTTTAGAAAGGAAGGAGCAAAGACTTCGCCCCTCCCTCAGTGCTGTGTCTATCGCATTCTTGGAGCTCAGGTTCCCCAAAATTCCTCAGGCCTGAGATTCAAACTTGGGTTCTAATATATAGGAATCAGGGAGCTGTTTTGCACATTCCCCTTCCTAATTCTCTGCACTAAATCTGCTGATCTAAACTTTGTGAGTCTGCTTGGAATGGAGAGAGAGTTTAATTCAGTGTTTTTCAAACTTAGCAACTTGAAGATGTGTGGACTTCAGCTCCCAGAATTCCCCAGCCAGCACGTCCACACATCTTCAAGTTGCCAAGTTTGAAAAACACTGGTTTAATTGCTGTACCTTCTTTTAACCAAGCCAAACCACTAGGTATTATTGCTTCTCATGGCAATTAATTCAATGTGCTAGGAAGAAGTGTCACAAATGCAACTGGGCCGAGTTCCAGTTTGACTCTTGCTGACTTCATGGAAAAAAGTCTGCAGTGTTATGGAAATAATTTGCTATTGCTTTTCCCCAGTTCTTAAAAAAACTTTTCAGTCTTACCCACAATTTTCAGATTTCCTGGTGGTCTCCCATCCAAGGGCTAGCCAGGGGCAGCCTTGCTAAACTCGATCAACCAAGTCCACCACCACAGAGCCCTGATTTGATCAAAGAAACCCAGAACAAAGACCTCATCAGAAGAATTCGAAGTGTGTATTTAAAAATTGGATATTTGGACTGCAAGTCATTTAAGGCTAAAAAACCTTGAACTGGGCAGTGAATGACGCCCTCAGGGCTGGTTCACACAACATGCTAATCCCTAAATCCATGCTAAGAGAAGCACAATGGCCGTGTGTTCACATCACATGCGATGCCAAGACAAATGAAACCCCTATGAGCCTCGTTCAGACAACCTGCTAAAACAATGTTTGGCTCTCGCATGCTGAACTCCCTGGTTTATTTTGCAAGCCCAGAAAAGTGGGAGGACTATCATTTTAATAGAAGCAGCCATCATTTCTCATGGGAACCAAAGCTGTTTCCATTTCAGTGCTGTATCAGGTCTGGTTAGGAAAAAAAGCACTCTGAGCATGCTCAGAGGGACCCGGCTTTTTGTTGCTAATGTTTTATTTCCTCATTAGGCAATGCCTAACGTTGCCTTGGCCGCCTAAAGTCCCTCCCAAGGCAGTGTTCCTAAGCATGCACAGGCAGAGGGTTACTCCAGCACAGATTAAAACTTTCAAAAGTATTCAAAGTATGTTTGTTTCTTCTCAATAGCAATGACAGAGACGCACACAACTTCCAGGGTGCTGAAAACCACCCTTGATCCTCTCTCAAGATCACTCAAGGACACGGCAGGATGTGTGTGTGTGTGTGGGTGTGCGTTTGTGTGTGTAGGCACAACTGAGCTAGTTGTGGGCGGGTGCATTTGTGTCTCTGACATGCTCAGATAAACACCCCGCCGCCGCCACCCAGAAGAAATACGACTCCTTTACACCATAACCGGAGCTCCCGTCACTCTCCAGTTCCTCCCGAGAAAATGATCTCAGTAGACCTCTGGAGAAGCAAGATTTGGTCTCCGTGAGCAGGATGGAGGCAGCTGCATCGCTCCGTGGCGGCAAAGGAGTCAGGCGCCCAGGAGCACCGTTTCCAATGACCGGTTTACTCAGAAGCAGCGGCTCTGGTGGGCTGCTGATCCTGCCTCTTAATAAAAGGGGCTACCAGGCTCCTGGTCTTTTAAACCAGAAGGGGGACGTCTTCCAAGTCAGCTCCAGTTTCAGCTGCCCACCCACAAGGGGTGGCAGGTGGGGAAGGAGGCAGCAAGGCCATGCGGGCTGGACCACGAGAAGCAGGTGATGCTCAAGAGCATATTCTGGCAGGGGACCTGACCCCTCTCGCAGAGCGGGGGTCACCCCCTTGCACCATCCATCTCCCTCCCTCGGCTGGCTGTCCTGAGCCCCCCAACAAAGAGGTGCCAGTGTGTTGCGTAATCGGTTGCGTAATCGGATCCCCCCCCCCCCCCCCGTGAACTAGGAGGCGGGAGGTGGGGCGTACGGCTCCCTTGACAACCTCAAGCCCATGTTGGGCGCAGGGCTGCTCCGCTGAGCCTGGGGCGTGGGGGAGTTGCCGAGCTCCCGAGGCGTCACAGGGTCGCCCTGGAGTGAGGCTAGTGCCCTGGAGGAACACAGCAGCAGTTCGTAAACCATGGTCTATGGCTCAGGGCAGGGTAGGATCCCCACCAGCTGTGGCTTGGTTAGCAAACCCAGTTAAAAAGAGCAGGGTTTGAGGTACTGAGTGAGCCCCGCCACTGGGCCTTGCAAAGTCATAGGAGCAAGTCTGGCAGGTAAAACGTAGTCACTGTGGTCTATGAAGCATGGCTTACGGCTTACAAGATGGTTAGACCAGCCAATGATAGTTTATCCACAAATCCTGGAAGGCTAAGAAGACAGTTTTGGGCAGGAACGCTAGCTCGCTGGCAACCACGTCTGTCTGTCTGTCCATCCGACTATCAATGGGTCTATCTACATGTCTGTCTGTCCATCTGTTTGGCTGACTGTCCTTCCTTCCCAGAGTCAAGCTGAGCCGTGAGACACAGTCCTAACACGCTTGCCAATTACAGAAAGCATTTCCCACATCAAGGACCTGTCAGAGAAGGTGGGAAGTTGTACCAATAATTTTAAAAGCCCCTGAGCATTAACAGGGTGCCTCTCCTCCCACACCACACCCCAGCATGGTAACCGCAGATTTCCTGACATGTCTTCAAAGGAGATTTTGGAACCTGAAGGGCCCAATTTTAGCAAATGATTTCAATCCAAAATAGATAAAAGGTCTTAGAAGGTGACATGGGTTATAAACAGATCCCGCATGTGGCAAAGCATTAGGGATCACGTGGGGGAAGCTGCACCAGCAAAAATGCAATGCACTTTTACATGGGTGTGAGCTCAGTGAGGGGGAAGAGAGTTTTTGGCAAGTCTCGTAACAGAGCATCAAGCCCACATGGGTTTCGCTAGGGGTTATGCGCCAAGCACACAATGGCGGTCCATGAAAAAGCTGCACCATTCTCAACCCACCGATGGCTGCTTCCATGCAGGATACACTTTTCACACTCATGGATGAGCCTTTTCTGGGACACCAAATCTATGGCTTATGAAAAATAAAATAGAAATGCCAGTTCACCACTCAGGGTGGTACAAAGGTCGTGCGGAAGCAGCCCTGCCAAGAGCATGAAATGCTTCAAAGGGAAGCACGGCTAAAGACTGTGAAATGTGTGTTCAGATCTACATGGAGGCTGTTTTCTGCACAGCACAGTCAGTTTGCTGAATCCCTATCCTCTGAGATCAGGGATAATTTTTCTCTTTCCCAAAGTTTTCCTGAGGGCCTTGGGCAAGTCTCCCTCTGAGCCCCAGTTTTGCTATCTGTAAAACGGGCGTCCTTTCAGCCACCCACATGGGGCTACTCACGCATCCACAATCAACGTTACCCCTTTTGCGTGGGAATTCATAGGTGCCACTAAATACCTTCCTATGAAATACCCACTATAAAGTCATATCTTAACAACTAAAGAATTATGGGGACAGCTCTTTGAACAGTGCGATAGGGCAGGGAAGACAAATAAGCTAACTTTTTATGAATGGAGGCAATACAGTAAATCACGTTTTCTCAACCTTATCAACTTTAAGATGTGTGGACTTCAACTCCCAGCAGGATTGGCTTCCATACCCTGGGAGGCAGCGACTGGGTTTCTTGGTCTGGCACTCCCAATTCTGGGAGTTGAAATCCACACATCTTAAAGTTGATAAGGTTGAGAAACCCTGCGTTAGATAAATCAGGATTGGCTTCCACACCTATGTGCAGTTAATTTGCAGGTACCAGCGAGCAGTTTTGCAACATATTTCAGATTTTTTTAAAGGATGGAGGGACAGAAAAAGAAGGCTCAGGTGAGTCTCTGGTGGGCAGGGAACAGCCCCTTCCACGGCATGCCAGGCTACTTCTCATCACCAGCCCTCATCCTGCCCGGAGTGGCCCAGCGGGATGGCTTGCCCACCCCTTACAAAGTCCTCAGACGGCTGCAGCTTCGTCCGTGGAGCAAACTCAGCCAAATGTGACACATTCAATCCATAAACGGAGGAAACGGTTTGGCGCGCCAACCGACTTGTGGAGCCAAGGTGCCAGCCTCAGTTTTCTCGCTCAACCCGCGAAAACAAAGTGAACCCTGCACAGGAGTAGGGTTCACCCAAGCCAACCCATCTAGGTTTAAACACAGTTGGGTCGCCAGTCACCCTGGGAGGCAGCGACTGGGTTTCTTGGCCTGGCACTTTGCACTTGTGGGGAGCCCAACAGTTATCTCTTGTTAGCAAAATGTGGGGTTTATAGGGTTATGGGAACCAGCGAGATCGTCATCTCAGGACTGTCGGTGACACCCAACTGTATGGGGCGAGTCTCATACTCGGAGCCGCATTTCTGTAAGGAAATGCTCCTTTGCACATCACCAGCGGGGCACGACCAGCAAGGGCCATCCCAAACATCCATAAATGGATAAAAAGGTCCTCTTTAGCAGATGCAAGCATTGTTCCTGAATTCCATGAGGTCTAGAGACATTCCATTTCAGGTTTCTTGACCTTGGTATCAGATACTTTACAAGAGATCCAGATTTGACTGCTCCCTCCACCACCAACCCAGGCTGGGTTCTCACAACCTGCCAAACTCTCAGTCTGGGACAATAACATCCAGTGTCGGCCAATAAACTTCAGATGACATCACCAGGAACTTGGAGTACTATGAAACACATTTTGCCCCATCTCTAGCCAAATCTGTCTCTGCTAAACTTTTAACATATTTGGTTAACGCAAGTAGAATCGGTCAGAAGGAAAAAGACAAGGGTCAAGTAAGGATCGGACCACAAACCCAGTTTACCATGTCAGGTGCCAGGGGATTCCTCGTGCTGGGCATGAGTATTACCTGTTCTGGAAGGCTGACCTGTGTATTGAGGGGCGGGGGAGATGGGAGGACGAGAAGGATCCTTTGCAGGTGCTCAGAGGCAACTCTCCCTCTCTTCCCAGCGCAGAGAGACCCCTTGCGGGTTTTGTGGGCAGGTGCAGCCCCCTAACGCCCGCGAAGAGCGCCAAGGCCCGGGGGGCGAAGGAAGTCGCCGGAGTTCCCCGGCCGCTCCCCCGGGGTGGCTGGCAGGAGGCTGCGCCCTCCGAATCTTTCCCAAGGGCGGGGAGACGCTGCGCCCCCGGGGTAGCGAGAGGCGCTCGGCTTGCCCGTCTGCGCGGAAGCCTCAGGACATTGGGGGGGGGGGTGTTCTTGGAAAGGTCAGACGGGACCAAAGCGCTGGCCGAGCCCTGGAGAATGACGCCCCCGGCTCGGCCGGGTTTTCCTCTCGCCCGCCCCAGTCACCTCCTTCGCCGTTGCCGCCGCCGCCTCCTCCTCCTCCTCTTCCTCTTCTCTTCGGATTTGCTGGAAGCCGGTTGGCATCTTCCTGGCAGGGAGGGCGCTCGGAAGGCTTTCCGTGCGGGGGAGCGCCTCTGGTCGCGGCCGTCGAGGGAACCGCGTTCAGTCCCAGGGCTGGGGGGCAGTCGCAAAGCGCCCGGGGGGCTGCCCGCGAGGCCAAGAGGCACTTGGGAGCAGCGAGCGGGGAGTCCCGCGCCCGGCTGGCGAGTCCTGGGCGCCGGGCAGGGCCGGGCAGGGCACCCTGAAGCGCCCGCCCCCGCTCGCTCATTGGGCCCGCCCGGGCGGGGAGGGGGCGCTCAGGGCGCGTGAGTCTCCGAGCTGCCGGGGGTGGGGGCAGAGCCCGGGCTTTCGGGGGGCGAGCTCAGGTAGGCGCGGGAGGGACCCCGGATAGGCCGCTGGTGAAGCGCGAGTCTCCTGGTGCTGGAGAGCGGGACGGAAGGGAGCGCTTGCAGATGGGGTGATTATCATCAATAATTATCATAATTATTACGGTTTTGGCTGTTAATTCCGCGGTCTACACCTCACCCGCCAGGGTGTGAGGCCGTTCAAGCGTCTTCCTCGCCTTTTTTTCTTCGCAACAACTGTGCCAGGTAGGCCGGGCTTGAACACATTAACTGGTACCGGGTTGCGATTGAGGAACGAGTTATGGGGCGGGGGCGGGTAAGGACGCGGAGGACACCCTCCAGCCATTACAGGATATACCAAATGACTTCCAGGGTCTTTCCCTTGGGTACCCCAATCATTGCTCTTACATATAGAGGCTGTGTTCCCCTTTAATCGCCCCGTTAATGGGAAGGGGGGGGAGAGGTTATCTGGGAATAATGGGAGTTATAATTGCATTGGTTAAGGTAGCATTGTTGCGGGCGGGGGGGGGGGGGCGGAGTTATCCCAAAATCTACCTGGCACCTAATGAGTTCAGTCTAGCCATAGGTCCACTGCTTCCCCTCCCTCTGAACCTCGTTCAGAGTCAACACTTCTTCCTTTTTTATTTAACATAGGAATGTCCGGGACAGAAAACACAAGGACGTTTTCCTTCCTTTGCTCCACTCCCTCCCCAACTTCCATTCCTGCTTTCCCCCCCACTTAAATCCAGCCTGATGCCCATCAACTCGCAGCCTTGATGAAGACTCAGAAGGCGGGTTCAGACAACACCCTGCACATAACCTGGGTCAGGAAGACATGAGAGCCATGCCCCAACCTGTGAACTATTTGACAGCCCACCTCACACAACAGGTGAAGACCGGGTCTGATGATCTACCAGCCCATTGCAGCCAAGGCAGATCTATTGTGGGAACCCAGCCAGTCTGACTCCGGGGTCAAGATGTGCCAATTCTCTCCTGTAGTCACGGGATGGCACAGCTGCCCGCAGGCTCCCGGTGGGGGCGGGAGGGAGGCTGTAACTTGAGCCAAGGGACAGAAACAGAGGAAGGAGGGGGAGAGGCCTTCATCTCCCCCCCCCCCCGCTAGTCCTAGGTCTTGTGTGTGCTCCCCCTTTGGGTGGCATTTAGAGAAAGTCACTCCCCCCCCCCCCCCACAGGTGCCCTTCAGATCCTTTCCCTCCTCGGGGACTCTCCAGCCAATTCAACTCACACCAAGGGTGGTCTGGCTTCTCCGAAAATAACCTGGAAGGGCAGCCAAGGGGAACCAACTGGAGCCTGGTGCCAGAGTCCTGGCTTAGCGTAAATTGAGGGTGGGGGGAGACACTGAGCAGCTGCTAAGCGATCAGGAGGGCTTGTCTGGAGGAGCAGAAAAGCCCACCCTCCCCACCCCCAAATCCTTGCCTGGCTTGGACTCTCTCGAAGCGTTCTTCATTTTTCAGCTCTCTCTATTTTGGGGGGGCGGGTAAGAATTTGTTTTGTTGCTCTTCTAAGCAAGTGAAGAGAACCAGAGAAAGAATCCGAGGGTTGTAGTGTTCTCAGAGGTCACCTAGTCCGGCCCCCTACTCAGTGCAGGATCCCTTAAAGCATCCTGGACCGATGAGAATGCAGCCTTTGTTGGAACATCTCCCTTTCCCCTCCTTTGGGAGCCAACTTGTTCCCCAGGTGACGGCTTCTGTCATTGCAAAATCCCTCCAAATATTTAACTTGATATTTACTCTCCTGTGGTTTCAGCCCTTCGGCTTCCGCCCCCCCGCCCCCCTCCATCCTCTATATGGCAATTCTTTTGACAGTTGAAGACTCGGTTGTCTCTTCTGCAGACTCAACATATTCAGATCTCTTAATCATTCCGGGTGGGACTTGGTTTCCAGTGCCTCCCCATCTTGGCAGCCCCCCTCTGAACTCACTCATTTATTTCTCCCCCTTTTGAACTGAGGTGCCCCGGACTGGACCCGGGACTTCAGGTGGAGTCTTACCAGGCAGAGGAGCGGGGAACAGCTCCTTTCTATCACTGGATTTTATGCTCCTGTTAATGCCCCCAAAATAGCTTTGGCCTTTTTAGCAGCTGCGTCCTGCTGTTGGCTCACGTTTAGCTTGGGGTTGACAAGGGCGGCTAGATCCTTTGCACGTGTCCGACTGCCAAGCCAGATCTCCCCCATCCCAGATTTGCCCTTTCATTTTTTTCTCTACTCTTGATGCAGGACCTCGTGTTCCTCCTTGTTCAACTGCACCGCGTTCATTTCAGACCATTTTTTAATCCCGTTTAGATCTTTCCACGTCTCCTGTTTCTCAGCTGCTAGTCATGGGCAATTCCTTACTTGCATGTCATCCGTAAGTTTGACCGTTCCTCCTCACTCCTTTCATTCAGGCGCCATCTTTATTTTCTTGACAACTCCCACCCCAGCACTGATGGCCTCTTTACTCAGGTCATTAATTTGGTGGAGAAAAATAGACGGACCAGACGCAGGGGAGGCTGCGCCCCCTCCCTCTCTGACTTTTGGGTGGGACCAGGGTCAGGCCCAGTTCCTCTCTTTGCCCAGCCCCTCCCAGACCCAAACTGGCCGGCGCCCAGGGCGGCCTAACGAGGGAGTTGCAACAGAGTAGCAAGGTGAGGAACCGCAACGTTCCATCCTCAATCAGGGACACGCCCCCCATTGTCTCAACGTTCCATCCCCCTAACAATGGGCCCCCCAGGCGGACAAAGACCCGCTTAGCTTCCCCAAAGGTCTCCAGCCAATCAGATCCCAAGGATTTCCCACCTGGTAGCCCTCCCACTTCTGTAAAAATCTTTGCTTTCCTAAAACTCGTTCGGGGCGCTCCAGAGTCCGCACCGGTTGCAATGAGCTGGTCCTTTCTCAGGACTCTACTTCTGAGTTTTCCCTGACAGAGGCATGGGACTAGACAGAAAGGGATTTAGGAATGCATGTGTGTGCGCGTGCACACGCACCGAGACGTGTCTTCTCTACTTTCCTCAAAAACTGAACTTCTGGGGAAGGATTATATCGGAAGCATCTGAGAACCAGTAATGTTTTTGAAAACTGCCCTCCCCAAATAGGAAAGAGGTGCAAAATTGAGGCAATATTATCAGAGGGGGGTGGCAAAATAGAGTGACAGCCACTTGTCTCCTTTGGGTCTTTCATCAGGGATATTTCAGAACAGCCAGAGAGAATGGCTGATTGACAGTAAATAATTAGTTGGCTCCTGGGACTGAGCGCAGCGCGGAGAGCCAGACACACCGGCCTCCTTTTAGCCCTTTAAAATAATGTCCAAAGCCCCCAGTGAGATTTTGATCTGCTGAAGGATCTTCGGGGAACATGCATTACATTCCCCCTCCCCAAGAGAAGCACCCAAGTTATAGTTTCTCTCCTTCAATGAAGCTGCAGGGAAAGAAAACCTTTCGGGGAAAAAAAGGTGATAAAATCAAATTTCCATGCAACAAAGATGGCCTTGTTGGCTGTTACTAGCCTTCTCTGATTTCCACCACATCCCAGCCAGCAAGGGGAAAAGGTGACTGAAGCAGGGAGGTCTGCGGGGCATGGTCAAAAGAGTCAAAATGGTGGCCTTGGGGATGCAATCCAAGCATTTTGACGTTTTTGACCACACCTTGCAGACACCCCTGGACTGAAGTTAAGACACACAAGGCCATCATGCTCTTGAATTCCAGGGCAAGTAGCATTGTGCAAAATGCAGAAATCTCATAAGAAATAGACAACAAATTAAAGGTGCAAGTGAAGGGAAAGGAAAGCAAATAGTTAAATTAATTTTGGCCCTTCCCCTTTCACTAGACCTCTCTAGAGCAGTATTTCTCAACCTTGGCGGCTTTTAGCTGGGTGGACTTCAACTCCCAGAATTCCCCAGCTGGGGAATTCTGGGAGTTGAAGTCCACCCAGCTGAAAGCCGCCAAGGTTGAGAAACACTGATCTAGACCTTGCAAACCACCCTTGCTTCCACCATACCAAATACTGTACTGTGTACTTTTGTTCTTTAAACATTTTTTTTTGAGGATTTCAGCTGCCCCCCACCACAATGGCTTGCCCTCCCTTCCCTTGTCCTTCATATATTCCCTTTGCAAATCAATCCCCCTCACGAATTGCTAACGTTAAATAAAACCAAAGGGATAGGCGTCAGTATTCTAACAGCTGGTAAGACAGATCTCAGTGAGTTCTCTAACGAATTATCTCGTCTTCCAGAATTCTGCGTAGAGGAGCAGAGGGAAGGTCTTGGAGATGCTGCCAGGCTTTTGCGATTCTGTTATTAGAGCCAATATCAATAAAATAGAGTCCTAGTATTTCTTGAGGGATCTGTTTCCTGACCTGGCCTACCTTGAAGGGCTGACATTTTACCTTCCACATGTCAAGGTGAACCCACTGGGTTTGCTCAGAAATTTCTAGGCCAGGCTTCACCTCCTGGGTCCCCTCCCAATTTGTTGGAGTTACTCCATTCACCCCCATCCAAAGGTTGGGGAGAACTGGTCGATTCACCATTACACATAGGAAATGGGGTGTGTGTGAGTTCTTAAGGTTGATCAGAGAAAGTACAGAGCGCCAGAGTCAGTGGTGTCCGGGGCTGGGGGTGCGCTCACTGTCCTGCAGATTTTCACACTCTTCATTTTGCACTCCCCTGCTCTGTGAGTCTTCCCTTGTATGTGACACTATGGCTCACACATGTCATGACATCACCATGCCAGTGACATCACAAGGATAGTGCCATTGCGGCTTGTACCGGGCACAACTCTTAGATCTGCTTCCAACTTCGGGCGCCGATACCCAGATCCCTTGCTGCCAAGAGGTCACAGGAAATAAGAAGTGAAGATTTTTGTCATTAGCAAAATTGGAAATTAATTTTGGAGAAACAGCCTCACCTCAACAGAAGCCAAACTGGCAGGGTCCCTGGTTTCTGTTTTTTCCCACCAGCAGTTCTCCTGTCTGAATAGTCAAGCCATTTCCTTCTTCCACCTAGAATTTGGAAAGCAGGCCTCCAGGTTAGACACCTCCCCTATGCCCAGTGTTTCTTAGAAAAAAAATTGGGAATTTTGCTCTCTGTTGTCTAGGAAGGTGATAGGTTCAGATCTTAAATCTAGATAGGGGATGCAGCTAAAATTCTAGGGTCCGTGCCAAGAGAACCTCCTGGCCAGAGGCAGTTTATGTATGCAGCTCTTGGCTCAGGAAACCAGAGTAGGCTGCAACTCTTCCGAATTCGTTGCCCAGCATCCTCTACTGGAGAGGACACGGATGTTTTGAAGTGCCACCTTTCCAGACAGAAAGCTGCCAATCTGTAGGTGCTCCAAAGCAGATTCTCTCCAATTTTCAAGAAACCCCGAGTGAGAAAAGGTCCTTGTTGCCAGAGCAGGAAAGGTGATCTAACTGCATGTGGCTGCTGGGAAGCCGAGCACCGTATTTTTAGATGTGATCATCCCTCAGCCCCGGCAAATGTCAAGCATTCAGTGGGGCCACGTGGAGCCTGCCGACTTAAAGGGTCAGCGGTGGGAACCCAGGCGGCCCTCCGTTGCTGCCACCTGAGGAGCAGCGTGGCCAGGCCAGGGAGGGGCTCCCATCTACCCCCCCCCCCTCCACCGTCTGGAAAGTAGACGAGAGGCTGCAGAGCCCAGTCAGAAAGAGACTGCAGATTTCTCCCCGTTCCAAAAAAGTGCTTACAGTTCACGCTTCAACAAAACTCAAGCATGACAAACGTGGCAATGTGCCTCTGGGTGCGTGCAGAGGGCTTGATGCCAATTATAGTGTGCAAGCCCTGGCTTATGGTGCAGATCTTCTCAATCTGGAGCATTTCTAGAGGTGTTTGGCTTCAATTCCCAGAATTCACCTAGCTGGCTGGGAGATTCTGGGAAGTGAAGTTACCCAGGTTGGGAAACACTAGCGTACCTTGGGTAAACGTTGCCAACTATGGTTTATTCAATTCATTGCAGCGGAGCAACCCAGGGTGCCGTGGGCTGTGCAAACCCAGCCTATGAATTCTACTCATGAATGTGTGAATATTACCTAATAGCAACAATAGTAATTTGCCCTCACATTTAAAATCACAGGGCAACCGATTCTGGACATAAAACGGGTTATAGAATTTACTTCCAGCGCTGAATGGGAATCACAGGCCTGGGGAGGCATCTGCTCTGATGAGTGCCCCCCAACACACAAAGCGTTCCTAGAGCTCCAAAAGACTTCATTCCCTACATCTGGCCCCACTCCTCCCCCCCCCCAGTTAATGAGAAGTGAAAGGTGTTACAGTAGGTGAGTGGGAAAGTGATGGCAATACTTCTGCTGAGGCCCCTCTTCCCACCAGTCCAGCTCCAGATGTGCTTGGAGGGCAGCTGGCTGGGCTGGTCATCATGTGCTGTGGGCTTCCCGCCCTAACGCTGCTCCCAACCTGGGGACACCCAAGGACAAGAACAGGCAGGCGAAGAGGGTTGAGGGTGATCTCGAACGATTCCACGGGGCAAGGATGACGCCTTGACGCAGGAAGCTGGCAGGAAAGGCCTTTTCTGCGCACGTCCAAAGACCCTTCTTGGACTGCTCCTGGGTCAAATAATCTGTAGCTATTCATCAACCGTCCCTGGGTCCAGCCTTCCGTTGCTAATCCATCCGTCCCCCTAAAATCCCCCCGAAACATACCCCAGGTGGGCTCAGCCGCTCCCCAAATTCAGATGCCGTCTCCAGAGCCCTCCCAGACTGCTTTTTTTAACCTGCCAGAAAGCGGACAGCTGTAACCTTAGAGTTGCACGGGGCTTTTTGCAAACCCCAGTCCCATCTTCCACTCAGGACAGGATCGCCTCCAGCAGCTCACGCGGCCTCCGGTGGAAGACCTCCCATGGAGGACAAGGCCCCCCTCACGTGGCAGCCTGTTCCACTGGCTGACCGCTGGTACAGTTGGGAAGGCCTAACCTGAACCTCCCTCCTTGCTGTTCCGACCCCTTAGTTCTGGCCCTGCCCTCTGGGGCGACCGAGTGCAAGCGCGCTCCCTTTGCTGTGGGGGAACGCTTCTGACAATATTTGAAGACTGCCGTCGTATCTCCCCTCGGTCTTCTTTTCTGCAAACGAAACACACAACACACAACTGACGTGCAACGTGAAGATGCAGAACACGTTAAACCACAACCGGGGAAAAGAGATTGTGGCTGAGCACAGAATGCAAAGCAGAAGGACCACTCACACATTTTATGCATCGTCCAACAAAGATCAGCATGAAGCATATGAAGGGGCAGAAGATTAGCTCCAGAAATAAAATCTACTGAAAAGTATCGAAACAAGGAAGAGTAGCCTTTCTTTCGTAAGCCCCCTTTTTTTTTTTTAGACTTGGGGCCATTTAAACCAAGTAAGAAATGTCTGACCGTCTCTATCATCCTTTTTCTTTTTTCTTTCTTTCTTTTTTCTTTCTCTCTTTTTCTTTCTTTCTTTCTCTCTCTCTCTCTCCCCCCCCCTTCCATCCATCCATCCATCCATCCATCCATCCATCCAACACACTAATTTAAAGATTTTGCAGATTACCAGGCAAAAGGCTGCAGATCCTGTATTCATCTTCTCAGGCGTAAGCTCAGCTGAAACGGAATAGCTTGCATCATTGTTAAAAATGGAATTATTTCTGGAGTTCCCTCCTACTCCTTTGAAAAGACAGCAGTAAAATACATAATGCCTTTCAATAAAAATAGTTAGCTGGACTCCTTCGGGTTAGGGTTGTTACCCAGATCTAACGGTTATCCAGATCTGGTAGTCCTGGAGCAGTGTTTCTCAAACTTGGCAACATTAAAACATGTGGACTTCAACTCCCAGAATTCCCCAGCCAGCAACAGGAATTCTGGGAGTTGAAGTCCACATGTCTTAAAAGTTGCCGAAACACTGCCCTACAGCATTAAAATGCCGCTAAATGACTGGACCACCTCTTCTTTCAATGATTCAGAAAAAGTGTCCTTGTGAAGTACTAATTTATTCCTGTAATTGGACGCATCACTCAGTAACAGATCAGGGCCAGGCTTTCCCAGGGGTAAATGTGAATCCAGGTGACCGCTGGATATTTGCAACCCAGATGTGGCAGCCTTATTCTCAGTAACATTAGAAATGCACATTTTGGACATCGCGAGCCAAGAGTTAAGTTGCAGCAAGGGTGGCACCTAGAGGCCAATTGCAAAGGTACATGTGTGAATTGACTGGCCAAAGTCCAGCCCAGGTTTTCTCAGAAGCTGCCTCACTCTAGAAAAGGGTGGCCTTGGGTGCGTGGGTGGTCATCAGGAAGACCTGGACTAGATTCCCTTGCATGACTCACGCTACTACCATCACGGGATGGCTTGGAGGCAGAAGTACCTTTTCTTCTCTGTAAACCAGTGTTTCTCAAACTTGGCAGCTTTAAGACATGTGGATGTGAAACTCCCAGAATTCCCCAGCTGGGGAATTCTGGGAGTTTCACATCCACATGTCTTAAAGCTGCCAAGTTTGAGAAACAGTGTGTAAACTATTATGGTCCGAGACCTCAAGGAAGGGTGGCTTCCTTGACAGCCACCGAGAAGCTACCGGGGAGGGCCGGTGCCCTTCATCCACGGGGGAGATGACTGGACAAGGCCTTTGCAAGGGAGGATCTCTACATCTCATGTCTAAACCTTGCAAATAAAACCAGACTGCACGCAACTTCCTCTTTTGCATTTCCCGAGCCGAATGTACAACTGCAACCTCCTTGGGACAGGGATCTTTCAGCTGCATCTTGTAAAATCCCACGTACATCCATGATATTTCTGCTTTTGCTTTTATATCGTTATTGCTGTTGTTAATTAATGTCATTCAACTTTGGTGCCGACTGACTCCCGAGGGACTCCGGGCAGCTCGCAATATAAAAACCAGAATGCAAATACTATAAGATGAATAAAAAATACAATATCAGAAATAATAAAATGGCAATCCAGGCTGCTTACATCAAAACACATATGTTTATATCACCACCATCATCATGGCTGCTGTTGACACAGTCTACCAGATAGTTCTGACTGGATTTGGGACTTCTGACTATCACATTCTTCCCAAGGATCTAGGATATCTAATTGTCACTACATAGGAGTTGTCCCTAGTAATGCACCTTTTTGTAATGGATGAGTTGAGATTCTGTCCATTCCTATTGTATTTAAGTGCTTGTCCAGATCTTCTGCGATGACACCAAGCCTACCAGCCACCACCACAACTTTCTTTTTCCACATTTGCTTGATTACTGTTTGAAGGTCTTTATTTCTCTTCTGTATGTATGTATGTATGTCCCCTTTCTCATCCCTAAACAATAACCGAATTATGAGAAATATTCAACAGTCAATCTGACCAGCACAAGCATTAAGAGTGCCAGGAATAATGAACTACATATTTTAAGCTGAAACAAATTTTGCATTGGAAAGTCTTTATTTCTCTTCTGAAAGCTGCTGCCTTTGAATGAAATTTGTTCATCGGAAAAGGCGCCTTTTGATTCTTGGCTAGCCTAGAGTAACGCAGCTCTCTTCCAACCACAGGCTAGGTATTTTTCAGAGCCCACCGCCCACAGCTTTACTCAACTCCCAGAATCCAGCCTGCAAATCTCCCAGCCACCACTAGGTGACAGTAAAGAGAGAGGGGAGAGGGAAACTCTCAGCACTGTCTGCTGCTGATCCAGAGGTTCACAGCCCAGAACTGGTAACCCCAAGCTTTGGCATGACGTCTGCCTAGCATTTCCCAGACCCGAGGACAAAACTCTGTCCTGTTGTGGCCCGCTGGATGTTGTGGCCTCCTGGCAGTGTTTTTGACCCTCCTCCCCAATGACTGTTAATCACAAGGAACTTGCCAAGAAGCGTGTCATCCTCTCGGTTTCAGGTTTCACCGTGGGGAGGAAGCAACAGGCCATGGGGAGGAAGCAATAGGCCCATAAAAGTGAGTTTTGATGAGGGCATGGCTCCTGGGATGGAGAAGCAGAGATGAGGTCTGCTTTACCTGGATCTGTGATACTGGGTGGGGCAGGAACACCTGACCATATTTGGGCTTCACTACAGCCACGCTTCAGTGCATCATGGAGAGGCGGGGGAAGGGGGGGCTTTGCACGGGAGAGAAATTGAAAGCCGGTTCCAGTTGTGGAGGATGACCTGGCTGAGTCTCTCTCTCTCTCTCTCACGCATACTCACACTTTCTCCTGCCACTAGCCTTCAGATCGCACGGGAAGCACAGACGTCACCTCTACGATTGGAAATGCTCCAGGGGAATCCATAAAGGACAGGAAGCGCATGCCAAGTGACAAGGAACACACAGAGGCCGTCTCCCGCAGTCCTGAACTCTACTGGAGGAACCCATGCGCGAGAGCCACTCTGAGCACGTACAGAGTGGCAACAAACCCACCCAGGCCCCGTAAAGGAGACCAACGGTGCATGCCCAGAGGGGTCATCACCACCATTTCCCCCAACCTGCTGCCTTACAGACTTCTTGGACTTCCACTGCCATAGCCCCAGAGACGGCTACAGAAAATGGGCACTGAAGTCCAACATTTATTTATTTATTTATTTATTTATTTACTTACTTACTTATCAATCAAATTTGTCACCGCCCATCTCACTGCAGAGCGACTCCGGGCAGTTTACAGTAAAAGAATAAATATCAATTATAATATATATATTAATTAAAAGCACATTACAAAAGGTTCCTATATGAATAATGAATATCATCAAGGAAGCTGATGTTAGTATGTCTGAACGGTACCCAAGTTAGGGAAGGGAGGCGCTGGTGTGTGTCCAGGAGACTGCAAGGTAACAGAGTGATACCTTTACCTGGCTGGCAGGTGAACTCCCACTCCTGCCCAGGGCTGATGTGGGCACAGGGGGGTCTTTAGCTAATCATTACACAGAGAGCCTCCTTGGAACCAAGCCTACCCCCTTTGCGCATCTGAAGTACAAGTAGAAACGAACAAACCACATTTGTAGAGCAAGGCAGTCTGTGTATGATCCGGTGCACCCACACGGTGTTCCCCTGACTTCACATTGTGTTCTGGCGTGGAGCCTTGGAGCAAGAGCCCTGCACACGCCTGAAAGTCCACTCTGCAGTGGGATCGAGGCCAAGCCCGCCCCTTGAGTCTAGCCCCCGGGCATGAGCGCACAAGAGCATGGCAGGAAAGCAAAGGGTTTTTTTCTGCTGTTTGTTCCCCCTTGTACCGTTTGATATAGACTGCCTTGGAATACGGAGGATTCATTTGGCTTTACGAACAACCACAGATCAACTGTGATTAATCCCCCTTTTATGCCCTTTAGCTGAAAAGCTGGTTGTCACACCTTGTTCCCATTTATTCTGTAAAAGTTTTCTCACAGAGAAGTGATTCATTCTTCCAAAGCCAGCACATAACTCTGAAAAAGAGGGGTGCTCTTTCCACACATTTAGAAGCACTTTTGCAGGGTCGTATTTCTCTGAAATACTTTTAGGCTGCTTTTCAGGTAAGCTCATGGAATAAGATTAATATCCAAATTTATAAAAGCCCATCATCATCATCATTGTCATCATCATAAAACCTGCTACTTAATTCTTAATTTTTACTTTCAACCCTGAGATTGCTAAAGTTTGCCTGGCATTCGCCAATTGTGCAGGGTCCAAGCAACAAATATTCTCTGTAGTTCTTCAAGGGAGGATGGGAGGGGAAATGCAGGTCTTGAGTTTTGCAATAATCCGTGGCTTGAAAAAAACACGGGCCCCTTACCTGGGTCCAATGCTCCACAGCCAGGTGGATGGATTTGATTATGACATCAAGGCACCCCTGAGAACTCTGACATGCCCCTAACCCTAACCCTAGCCCAACCTTCGCTTCCCTAGAGCGTCACAGGGAATACCACGGCTTGCACAATTCTGATCTCTGTAGGTATAGACACGTGACGGCATTTGAATACCTCTTCCAATACCCCAGGTTACGGCATCGGTTCGGTTCTCCAACTTTGCAGAACGGCAGTGCCCTAAAAGGAGAAACTAAATGTGCCCCCCCAACAGTAACACTAATGGTTTGACTGGCGTTAAGGCTTGGCAAGAAATACATGTCCTGCTTATTTTTAATAATTGCTGTTTCTCCGCCTTTGGGGTATCGCCTGACAGGGTCCCCGGGGCTCCCGAAGAGGGAGGGAGGGAGGGAGGGAGGGAGGGCGTCCGCTCTGTGGGTGATGCGCTGCCAGGAGCAGAGAAAAGCTTGGCTGGCAGGGAGGAAGATGGAGGAAAGAGGCGGCGGCGGCGGCGGCGTCCTCCAGGAAGCAACCTGGCCCCGGGTGTGGGTTTCTGCCGACACTCCCCTCCGCCCGGAGGTCAGCCTCCGCCTCCCGCCGGCTAGGGCATAAATACAGGTGCGCTCACCTGGCGCGCAGGTGAAGGCAGGTGCTCGCGCTCCGGCTCCTCGCGCCATGGCCAACTCGGGCTTGCAGCTGCTGGGCTTCGCGCTGTGCCTGCTGGGCGTGATCGCCAACCTGACGTCCACCATCCTGCCCCAGTGGCGGGTCTCCTCCTTCGCCGACGGCAGCATCATCACGGCGCAGTCCTTCCAGCTGGGCCTCTGGATGGACTGCGTCTGGCAGAGCACGGGCGTGATGCAGTGCAAGGTCTACGACTCGATGTTCAGCCTCAGCAGTGAGTGGCGGCGGGCCGGGCGGGCCGGGCCGGGCGGGCCGGGAGAAGCCGCGCCGGGCAGCGCCGCTGCGAGCCTGTGGGCCGGCGCGCCGAGAGTCGGGCGGGGCGGCCGCTACTTCGCCCTTTCGACCCCGCCGGTTGCTGATTAAGCCAGCGGCGCCGTCGGCGGAGGCGGCGCGCCGGGTCGTTCGCGCCTTCGGGGCGCCCTGGCCGCGCTTGTGAGCCGCCCGAAGGCTCCCGCGGGTCGCTTGCCGGCCTCCCCGCTCCCCCCGCGGTCCTGGGCGCCGCTGCCCTCCGTCGGGGCGGAAGTGCGCGGGGGAGGCGCCCCGCGGAGGGGCCTCTCGGCTCGGGCGGGCGCCCACCGCTTGCTGGGAGGGCTTCGCGGAGGGCCCGGCCCGGCCCGGCCCGGCCGGGAGGAAGGGGCTGCTGGGGCGCGCGGGCCCGCCCGGGCCCTCCCGGCGCCTCCGCCCAGAGCCCCATTCAAGATGGCCCCGTCCCCTGGCTGGAGGTCAGCGCCGTGGCTGCCCGCCCTCAGGCTGGAAGGCGGCGAGCCACGCCGGGCGCGGCGGACCTCGGGGCGGTCGAAGAGCTTCGCTCCCTGCCGTGCGCTGGCAGAGGGCGGCAGCGGAGCCCCAGGAGGGCTCCCCCGATGGCCGCCCGCCCGCTCGCCCGCCTCCTTCGCCCGAGGAAGCCGCGTCTTTCCAGCCGGGCCTCCCCGTCCCCCGGGGGGCCAAAGCCGGGCGCCTTTAAGGAGCCTCAAACCGGGAGGTGGGGGGGCCATTACCGCCGGGCGGGGCGGGGGGGCTCTCAGGGGCGCGGGGGCCTCGGTCTCTTGACCCAGCCTCGCCTCGGACGCCTCTTCCAGGCACCTGCTCCCGCCGCTGCCCCGCGGGAGCTTCCCGGCGCTGCCGCCGCCTCTTTGTGGGAAGGAAGGCGGCCCCAGCCCCTCCGGCGGCTTTTCCTCCCCTCCCTCCCTCCCCGAACTCCCAGGGCCGGTTCGGTCAGTTCCTCCGGCCTTCTCCCCTCCCTCGGGAGCCACACCTTCGGCGGAAGCGTGACAAAGGCCCTGCGCAGCCCGACTTCCCCCTCGCCCCCCCAGCCTTGCCAGTCTTCCAAGGAGGTGGGGCAGAAAGCGGGGGGGGGGGGGGAGCGCATCTGCTCTCCCACTCGCAGAAAGAGCCAGCTGGGGCCCACGCGCCCCCCTGCCCGGCCCTGCACCCTCCACCCATCGCACCAGGCCCAGGGTTTGGGTGGGGAAAAGGGGCTGGGAAATGTATTTATTTTATTTTATTTTGTATTTCGAATTTGGTCACCGCCCAGCTCATGAGGAAGTCATGGGGGCGTCCCCAAAACCCGAGTCACTGGGTTCCCAATTTTCCCCTATCCATGCAAAACTAAAGCCATCTGAGTTCAGGCACAAAGCATGACAAATCAGAATGAGAGGGCACATTAGAGCGGTGTTCCTCAACCTTGGCAGCTTGAAGACGGGTGGACTTCAACTCCCAGAATTCCCCAGCCAGCCTTCAAGCTTCTCCACCCATCTTCAAGCTGCCAAGGTTGAGGAACACCGCTGGTGGGTCCAGCCAGGTTGAAGTTGGCATTGTAACTCCGTCGCAACCCAAGGCTTCTCCCCAAAAATCCGGAAATATCTCCTTGGGTGCCACGGCTGGTTCTCGAAAAGCCCAAAGTCGGTTCTCCACAACTGGAGACCCGGGTGATTTTATTCTGAGCAAAAGACAGACCGCCAGCATGCTTAACAGCCCCTGGTGCTGCTGTGAACCACCTTACAATCTGGTTTTGCCTCAAAATGGCATCGTGAAAAGTGCCGTTCGGAGGCCACCTTCGGCCCAGCGCAGCTCCACCCTCGGTCCGGCTGCTCTTGCGCGGGGACCCTTCTCCAAAGACCGTAGCATTTTACTCGCGCGTTCTTCTCCTAACCTGAGTGTGGAATGTAGTGGTGGAGAATTGGGTCCCCTCCAATGTCTGAGTTTTTGCCACTGCCCAGATTGGCCCCGACCTGTACCTTTCTTGGCCCGGTGTTGTTATATTTTCTGAAGTGGAAGGAGCTGCTGGGTGGGGCCTCTTCGGCCTTCCAAAGGGGCTCGGAGTCTGCAGAACGTCTAAAGTTTTGCAAAGCAGAGACCGCTAACAAGTCTGGTTCTGTCTGAAAAACAAACAGAAATCTGTCCTGCGATGAGGAAACCTGGGTTTGTGACTTTCCGAGATGGAGCAATATTTAATCTGCAGGCTGGGAAGGGTGAACCAGGTGTGAGAATCTGCGGAGCTCTGAGACTTCCCGCTGAGCAGGAGAGGAAGTGAAGACTCTGCTTGGTTGGAGATGGGGAAATTGGAAGGGCTGGGCCATTCATGGGCAAATTGAGATGCCAGGATCCCCGTGGCTCATTCAGGTGAATGCACCCGCTAGAATTGGCTGGCTGGCTTTCTCCCTCTGCCCTGAAAGTTCCCTCTCTGTTTATAAAACCGAAATGCCGCACCAAAGGCGCCTGATACCTTATCGGCTTCATTACTTGAGAAAACAAACTTTGTTTGTCTGCAGGGTAAACGCAACCACAGGGTCAGCCAGCCAGGGCGGAACAGGCCAGCGGCAAGACAGTGGGGAAGCTGGAGGAGTTCGGTTGGGGGCTGTTGCCCGCATAGGGGTTCTGCGCCCATTTCACAGGTGGTGTCAGCTGGAGGTGTTGCCCAAGGTTGGAAATCTGGACTCCGATGACAGGGAGAGATTGTGAATTCGGTAGAGAGCCATGTTGGCTATGGGGTCAGGAAGTCACAGAGCTCACAAAAGTTTGTGTCTTTTCATAAGACGTGTGAGTCAGAAAAGGTGCTCCCGATTTTTTTGTAAAGGGGTGATTATCTCAGTGGTGACAGAAGAAATCAGGTTTCCTTAGCTGGAAATGTGGTTTAAATGAACACTATTTCCTGTTAGATGTGTGTTTAATAAGAAAGTTGCTCACTGGGTTCCCTGAAAAGGCAGTGAGGACCCCTCCTTAAAGCCAGGAATCCTGGTTCCCCCCCCCCCCGGACCTTTACACACACACAAATACACACCCACACACACCCTGCGCCTATATGTCAATGCTCCCCTCTCTATTTTCTGCTCCAACACTGAGGTTTCGCTGAAACGACACTCTTGTCTTTGTTCAGGCAGCCGTTGCCTGGTGTGTGTGAGTGTGTGTGTGTGTGATGACCGTTGTGCCTGAGTGCAGTTGCTGGCACACCTGTCCCAAGGGAGGGGTGATGTCACCTTGCCACTGGGGCCGTGGGGAGAGGAAAGGGTGGGGCTGATCCGTCCCTCCATATTCTGGAAGGCAGAAACTGGGAAAGGTGGCTTTGGAAACACCTGGAGGGCAGAACTGCCCCACGCCTGACTGGTTTGGGGAAGGGGCAAAGCCTGCGACTTTGGCGGTTCCTTTTCTCCCCCTGCCCCACAAAGCCAGGCTTTAGGCTGGATTATTACCAGGAATCGCTCATCGTAGGTGATAATAGAGCACTTTCCAGGGGCGTCTGCAGGGTGTGATTGAAAAAGCCGTGGCGGACCTCTGATCGCACCCCTGGGCCTGTGGCCGCGACTTCTTTCGGACCCCACCCAGCAGACACCCCTGCTTTGCAACTGCCTTCCCCAGTAGGATCTGGGGGGTGGGTGGGATAGGCCCAAGGCCTTTCTGGCTGGGAATACTGGGAATTGTAGTCCTCGGGAGGCTGCCTTTGAACACAGAACGTATTGCACCTGTTCGGCGTAGGCAGTAAACAGCGGGAAGAGGTTGGGCTTTTATTCCAGGTTCCATCTGATGTGGTGGAAGGAGGTCAGGGAGAGTTTGCCCAGATGAGGCAGGCTCTTGGGGCTCAATCCAGATGTGGCTCCAGAGGCTTGCTGCTTGTGGTGAAATAGCAGGTCCCCCACCCACCCCCCAAAAAATCAGGCACAGGACGTGGTTACCACCGAACATATTTAGAATGCCCCAAGAATAACTTGTTAAGGACACCCTCCATCAGACAGTCAGATGCCCTTATCCAAAAAAATCAAGGTGGGGTTATCTTTGGTTGCAGATAAATATTTAACTTTTTGATGTAGAAACCCTTTGTCTATGATTATACTTTACAATATCATAAACCTTATTGATGGGAGGGGCTTTAACTCTCATGGGGTGGGGGCGTCCTGGAGTGACGTGCCCGGGACTGCACCACCCCCAAATTGCTGAGGCTGAGATGAAAAGGAGGCACGTTCAGGACGAAAACGGCCGCAGGCTCTCATTACATTTCGATTGAGCAAAGCATGAATTAATTAAAGGCTGTTAATAGGGTTATGCTCTGTGGATGTAGCTGTTTCTTCTTCTCTCACGTTTAAGACTGCAATTCGGGGACAGCACATGGAGGGGCTGCCCCCAAGGGTCGAGTGGGGGGGCTGCTTTGTCACCCCTGCCCCCTTTTTGCTCCCCAAATCCACCACATTTGGAGTTGGGAGTTTGAGGTCTGAAGACTTGCTCCTCAGCCAGCCTCTTGATGTTTTCTGGTCTTTATTCGTGGTCCAGAGTTTCACTGGATAGATTTATTTTATTTTATTTTATTTTATTTATTTTTGCAATTTCTATAGCCGCCTCTTTCAACCCAAGTGACTCTGGGCAGCGAGATGGGTGGCTTTATACATCTGATAAACAAACAAAACCTTGCCTCCTGGGACCCCTTGTTCAGAGCCCCCGCTCCCCCCACCGCCAAAGAAGTCTAGATTTCTTCTTGTTCCCTCTCGGCCTCCGTGAGCTGTTAACGCAAGGTGTGGCTTTATAGTTGTGGTGTGCAAATGGCTCCCTTAGACTTTGCCACCTGGATAGGTTATGGAGGAGCCAAAGGTGAAACTGAACAGTGATACCTTTTCCATCACGTGTGTCTGTGTAGGAGACAAGCAAGGCCAGGCGGGTGATTCCGTGCAGCTGGGCTGGGGAGGCCCCCCTTTCAAGGAATTGGGGGGGTCAACCCTTCAGACATGGCCTATTTCTGGATAAGGGAAGGGTGAAACTGCAGACCAGGGTTGTTGTGCTGAGAATCCCAGGCTTAATCCCAGGTGGTGCTCCCGGAAGAGACATAAAATGGTGCCAGGCAGAAAAGAAAGGACTCGCGGGCATGATCCGAGAGAAAACGGTTTAAGAAATGGGCAGATTTGACACATCCAGAACGTTGCAACAGCGCAGAGGGAAATAATTCACCCCATCTCTGGAAGGATCAGTTGAGCTTAGGAATACAAGCTTTTCTTTACTTTGGATTGACTTATTTATTTTGGCTTTTCCGAGCCAAATATCGAAGGCAGTATACAAACACATTTACTCCTCCTGGCTTTATCCCTGCAATTTTCACAACGACAGTCTGCCTTTCTGACTTCCTGGCCCAGCCTGATAGAGCTTAAGTTGTAAAAGTTAAACCTGGCGCTGCCCCTTCTGAGACCGGCCATATAAGCAGATTTGCATCGTTTTCTTGGCAGCGGACGGTTCTCGCCACCTTCCATCCGCTGTGGCCGAGCTCGACCCTCCTTAGCTTTTTCAGCTCACCTGGGGTCAGCTCGGTGATGGCTCCTAAAAGCATCTAAAAAATGTCTAAAATGACCTAGTAAAAACAGCTAGAAGACGTAGAAAAGAATCAAGCATCCATTGAAAAGAAAAGAAAAGATTTTGGGGGTCGGAGCTGGCAATGGAAGCCCAGGGCGTTGGGGGGAACTGGGAGGAGAGGGGGGCTCTGCGGGCTCCAGCCTGGGGGCTCCATCTTTTGGAGAAGATGTAGTCTTTAGGAGTGGGTGGAAAAGGCCATGTGACAGGCAAGGTGGCGAGGTGGGCTGTGGGCACAATGGTGTGCCAAGTGACAAAGCCTCATGTTACGATGTTTCGCAGGATGACCCAGAGTTTCTGGTGCTGTTAGCGGGTGACTCATGCCTACCTCACCAGGCAGCCCCACCCTGTTCTTGGGGCACCTCACACTCCTTGTGAAATTGTCCCTTTTTGTAGTAGCAAAAGTTTTCCTCCTCTTCCATATTTTTTTTTCTTTTTTCTGTCTTATTTATCGATTGGGTTTCCACCCCGCCTTCTCCTTCAGGAGCTCAGGGCACTGAAAGCTCTCCTTCCTCTAGTTTTCCTCCACAAAAGCAACCCTGTGAAGTAGGAGTACAGAACTGCTGATAAGTCATATGGGACAAATAAATAAATAAATCTTGGGAGATCCTGTTATCCCAGGGTTTATTCCCAACAATTATTTCTTTTTTATTTTATCTTCCCTTTCCTTCAGGAACTCAACGCAGTGTACATCGCACTGCTTCCTCCCTTTCCCCCCACAACAACCCTGCGAGGTAGATTGGGCTGAGAGAGGAATTGGCCCAAAGTCCCCTGGGGAGGCTCGGTGGCTGAGGGGGGACTCGAACCCAAATCCAGCACCATAACCTGTGTACCAACTGGCTCTGTTCTTCTTTTCTGGGACCCTAGAACATTTTTAAAGAAAGGCACAGAGCTGAACCACGATCTTTTTGCTGTTTACCCGCCTTTATCGAAAGAGGGGAGAAACTATTTTATTCTATTCTGTTCTGTTCAAATTTATCCACTGCCTGACTCCTGAGGACTCTTAGTGTGTGCAAGGACACACGTGGCAGATGCCCCTTGGTGCGCCTCCATGGATCCCTTTCTGAGAGGGGTTATTTCCTTTGTGCCTTGTTATGCTCGAGCGTGAGTGCTTTAAGTATTGCAATATTTTCAGAGGAGGGCTTCAGTGAAAAAGGCTGGGAAGTGTGTGCCACACCCAAGCAAACACTCTGCGTTTCTGGTCTTTTCCGTCCTGCGAAGGATCTGCGAGCGCCGCCTCTCCGATCTGTCGCCCCGCGGGTGTGCCGTGGGCCCGGCTGGGTTGGGGCCGGCAGGAGTCGCGATCCAGCCTATCCGGGAAGAAGCGTCTGGTGCCCAGGCTGGGTGCTGGGGTGCTTGGGTTCTCCGTCGGGGAGGCGAGGGTTCGGCCCGGAGGCTGCCAGGGCTGGCAGAATGGGGCTCCTTGAGAAAAGGGTGGCGGCTGGGTGTTGAGAACGGAGGAAACCCTCCCGGGTGCCTCGAGCGTGACCCTCTCGCTTTGCCTCCGCAGCTGCCTTGCAAGCTACTCGGGCGCTGATGGTGATCTCCATTGTCTTGGGCGTGATTGCTAGTGGAATTGCCACTATGGGCATGAAGTGCACCCACTGCGGGGATGACAACAAAGTCACCAAGGCCCGCATTGCCATGACCGGGGGTTTGGTCTTCATAGTCGGAGGTGAGTTTCTTCCGCCCCTTCCTTCCGGGCTGCACCTGACTGTAGTTCCCTAGCAGGCGGGGACTCGTGTCTTACACAGGCTGTTGGCACGGCGTCGCTGAGACTGGGGTGCCCCAAGGGACATTCACCCCAAACTGGCTCAATCAAAACCAACCACCTTATGCCTCAGTCACTGGATGAAGCAGCTCATCCTGGAGCCTCTGGCAAATTGCTAACCACGGCTTATAACACATCGGCTGCACTCACACAGCATGGTTTGCCTGCTCCCTCTGTTAACCCGTTTTCCGGTTCTGCGCTGAACTGCTCGCCGGCCTCCAGACGCTGGATTTGCGCAGCCAGATAAATGAAAAGGAATAAACATAGCAGAAGTTAATTCTGATGTAGTTTGGCCAACTAACCCAACCACCGGGCCTCTTCCTGGCCTCATAAAGGTGGTGGTGTGAACATGGCCATTGGGAATCTGGCCTGAAAGCGGCAGAATTGTGATTTCTTCCCAGTGCGTGGCAGCCCCAGCGTTCCTGCAGTTTTGGATGGCACCCACCTGCTGTCCCTTGCCAGCAGGGATGCCCAGTAGGTTATGGCCCAAAACGTCAAGGTGGTGCTTCCATGGTGCAACTGAAGCGGCACCTGAGTTATGTGAAGGGAGCTGGACTTGGAGGCGTCATCTGTGTGGTCCCCAAAAGAGGACGAACTGAAACATAAAAGTCTGAGCCGGCTGGAAACCTATTTGCAGGGTTCCCTTTTTCGCTCCCACGGCTCGGTTTCTGCAGATGAATTAGCAGCCTTAATAAGCTAATAGCCCCTTTTGCCCCCTGCAAAGACCCCAAACTGCTGAGGTTGCTGTGTCTGTTGGCAGAAATGGTTTCCATGGGGCAAGGCAGGTGTGAAAGAAGGTGGGGGATGCTGGTTCGGGCAACCTGGGCACTGTCAAACACGTGGGGATTGTGACTCCCATAATTTCCCACCACGTGCGCCAGGATTGACAGAGCCTGGCGCACGTGGTAATCTTTGCGGAAGGAACATGGATGTACGGCATGGAGGCAGTTCAAAGGGAGGGATTGTAGCTCAGAGGTCAGCCACTTAATATCGGGCCACAGTTAAAGTTGCAAATATTTACATATTTATTTTAAAATATGCTTGCCACCCTTCAAAACTCAGGGCACCTTTGTATTGCAACATTGATCATTGTAGTTTGGGGGATTTTTAAAAAATGATAAGGATCAGCAGTGTGGTCAACTTTACTACAGCGTATATATGTGGCAAACTTACTTTTGCCTACTGCAAGGCCAGAGTAGACCCTGCTGGGCCCTGAATTAGCCAAAGAAGAAGAATTTCTTTCCCGCAATTCATCGGCTTATGGAATCTCTGGGGAGGAATCCGTCAGAACAAAGATGCTGTTTTGTGACCCCCTTTTTTCCCCTCCCTCAGGTTTGGCTTCCCTCGTGGGTTGCTCTTGGATGGCACACCAGATCATAACGGAGTTCTACAACATCATGTCGCCCGTAAATAAAAGGTACGTTGTCCAGAGGAGAGGGGGTGGGTGAACACCCCCCGGCCAGTTCCAGAGCAAACGGCTGCTTGTTCTGCCTCCTCCGACCCCCAGACTTAGAGAATCTCCTTTGCGATGCTTCCAGCTACAAACCGAGATTCACTTGTTCTCCTGGCCCCGCCCATTTAGAGTACGGGGCCATTTGATGAGTGAAGGGGCCCCAACCGCTTCGCCCCAGAT
This sequence comes from Liasis olivaceus, assembly GCA_030867105.1. Taxonomy (NCBI): domain Eukaryota; kingdom Metazoa; phylum Chordata; class Lepidosauria; order Squamata; family Pythonidae; genus Liasis; species Liasis olivaceus. The sequence continues at coordinate 114,709,431 of CM061351.1, read as the reverse complement.
TTGGCATCCCCTCGCTCCCCCACTGCTGCTTCCAAGGCAGGAAGGAAACCTTGGAGGGCCGGCAGGACACGGTTGCATTTGGAGAGCATCTGGTGACTGCTCTGGTGGAGATGGCCCCCACCTAGCCCCCGTTTTCCAGGGGGCAGCCCAGCCCAGCGAATGCTTTCCCCCTGCTGCAGATAAACAGGCAGTGGGGAGGCAGGGAGCCTTGTGGGCCCGCAAGGGGGGCTCTGGGGGGCGGAGGGACCTCTCTGAAAACAGCCATCTCACAGCAGATCTCTTTTTATCCCAGGTATGAAATGGGCGCTTCCATCTACCTCGGCTGGGCGGGGGCGGCCTTGTTGCTGCTGGGGGGTGGGCTGCTGGCCTGCTCGTGCCCCGGAGACTCCGGCTACAAGGGCCGCCAGTATCCTCAAGGGAAGCCCATCTCCAAGCCCCCCAGCAGCCGGGAGTACGTCTAGTTGCCCGGGAAGCTCCCAAGTTGGTTCCGAGACCCACGTGCCCCCGAGCCTGGAACGGCCTGGACTTTGCTGCCCATCTGCACCTACTGGACTCTTTCGAATCACCTCGGCATCCCTCCCCCCAAGTTTTTAGCCTGTTTTATTCCTCCTCTGCCCTTTGATTCAATCGTTTTTTAAAATAGTGTTCCTGAAGGGAGGGTGGGGCATTTTTATCCGTTTGTGCGTTTCGCTCTGGCTGCCCAGAATCCTGCAGATGGATCGGAGGTGGGTAACACCCCTAATTCTTCAGCTGTACCGGCTGGGGATTATAGGGTTTCAAGTCCAGCGCAGGAAGCTCTGGTAAGATTTGGCGGGTAAGAACCCACCTCCGCTTTAATAAACCTTTCTGGACAGATCCAAGGTCATCCACCTGGACAAGACCCCCCTCTGGGTGGAATTACCTAGGTTCGGATTGACATACCGAGGTAAAGAAAGACCCAAACCACCGGTCGAGTTTTCCTTCCCCCAGACGCCCGAGGAATTCGCATTTTAGGAGCTCTGCTCCTCTTGGCCCCTGGAGCTCAAATTGTTAAGCGGGTTCTCTTGCAGATGTTTACATGTCAGGGCATCTATTGCATAGGGGGTACAGATGCATCTGTTGGCAATCCGAAGGGTGCTTTGATGCTCCTGCCTCAGCCCTTCTGCGTGTGGCAGCCGAGCCGAAGACTCCAATAGCTAACTTGCAGCACACTGGTCGAATTCTCGCTGGAGACTTTTTGCCACTTCAAAAGCTATTTGGGTTGTGTAAATATGTACATTTGCTGGGGAACACTAGAGCTAAGAGAGGGCAATTTGATTCAAGCATATCCCTTCTGATCAGTTTTATCCCACCCCTAAATTCTCCCAGTAAAATGCTCTTGCTTTTATCGCAAAATCGTATTTTGGAAAATTTTACATTTACTAATGTTTGCTTGCTTTGTTAGATTTTAACTTTTTTCTTCATTGCATGGGGAAAGGGATGAATGAAAATTTGGATAGGAAAGAAGGTATTTTTAGAGTAAAGCCTTGCCTTATTTAAAGCACTGACTCCTTAGGGTAGTATGTGCATTTTCTGTATTTTTAAAAAAATTTGTATTGCTGGGAATTAATATTTTTTGTATGTAATAAATAAGTGTTTTGGACAAAAGCTCTCCTTAGTCTAGAGCAGGTCATAATGAAATTGATCTATAAGCCCCCTGAAAACAAGTCTGTAATTTACCAGAAGTCAGCATGGATATTGCAAGAACAAACATCACTAGACTATCTTTATCATATTTTTTGATTGGGTAACTTTCTTAATAGATGGTGGGAATGTGGTAGACGTAATATACCTTGACTTCAGCAAAGTGAAAAAATAACCCGCGACAAGCTAAATTAATAAACAAGTTAAATGTAGGCTAGATGGCATGACAATTAAATGGAAAACTGATTTGGGGGTCATACTGAAAAGAATGCTCATCAGTTGTTCCTCACCAAATTCACCAGGTATGAAGCGGTGGCCACAAAGACTGATCCTGCTTCCTTCAATATTTTAATGAACAATTTGGGTGGAAGGCGAAGGGAATATTTTCAGATGATTTGAAATTGGATGAGGTGGCTAATACCCTAGAACAGTGTTTCTCAGCCTCAGCAACTTTAAGATGGGAGGGGAATTCTGGGAGTTGAAGTCCACACAAGTTCTGGGAGTTGAAGTCCATACATCTTAAAGTTACTAAGGTTGAGAAACACTGCCCTAGAAAATGGAAATAACATTCAAAATGGTTTTGATAGGGTGGAGAAATGGCTAAAAGAAACAGAATGCAATTTAACAAAAACAAGGGCAAATTTACTGTAGGAAACAGAAAACAGATGCATAGGTATGCAAGGGACATCTGGGTTAGTAAAAATATTTGTGGAAAAGATCTTGGAATAGTAGTTGATTGCCACTGGCCAACAGTGTGATGTGGATATAAAGTCACCTGCAACTGTAGGTGGCTCAATAGAGGTGTAATTTCCAAATTACAGGAAATAATCATTCCACACTATTCTGCCCTGGTCAGGCCTCACCTTGAGTATTGTGTTCCATTCTGGGCACCAGACTTAAGATTCAGAGAAACAAGGAGATTCAAAGAAGGGGCCAGAGATGAGTCAGGGGACTGGAACGAAAGAAAGAGAAAGGAGCTGAGTTTGTTTAATCTTGAAAAAACTAACAGGCTACCTTGACTGGCATCTGGAAGGAAATAACATACCAGAAGGCCGCGCCCTTCGGAGCACAGGGCGCAGAATCACAGGAAAGGGGGTTCCGGCTGAATGCTAGAAAAACTTCCTAGTAGGAAGAGTGACTGGACACCGCAACTCCTGACCCAGAGAAGTGGGGAGCTCCCAGCTGTTGGATGTGTTCAGGTGAGGGCTGGGCAGCCCTCTCTGGATTTGGACTTTTATAGGGCCTCAAAGACCCCTCCCGGCTCTGGAATTTGGAGGGTACAATTTTAATCTTGCCATAATGCATTACAAATCGCCTCTGTTTTGGAGTTTATTTGTAACATACAGTACAGTTAAAAGAAGCTGTATGGTACCCCTTGGGTGAACATAACCTAAAAACATTGACCTAAGAGAGAAATAAATGCAGAACAACAGCGAAAAGGAATTAATGTTGATGGATTCCCCAACTCCATGTTGGGTAACATTTTTTGCACGCCCCACTGAAATGTGAAAAGAACAAAGGGATGAATGTAAGAGTCCCAGATTGGGGGAGGGGGGAGCTTGGGGGTGACGCGCGTGAAAAAGGAGTGGGTTTGAATTGGGCACCCCTGGCTTCTAGGGCTAAAAGCAGCCTTCCAAAGGGTCCTGCTCAGGGTGCTGGGCTACCAAAGGGGCCCTCAGCAGTGGAGCCCTGGTGGGTGGGCTTTCAAATATCCTGGTCCCCAAACGATTCACAGCTTTAAAGCTTGCTTTGGTGAATGGTGCACATGAGAATTTAACAGAGCCCCTGCTGTGGGGAGAAGATACGTGGAACCTAACGGCCCGGCTGATCAAAACAAATCGATCACGGGGCAAAACGTCTCAGCTGAGCCTACGGGTCCATCTTTCCCAGATGGCTCCCCCATCCAACACCTGACAGCCTGACCCGGCATAGTGTTCTAGGTGGGTGAATCAGAGCCACCTCTGCCCCTCCTGGTGATCCTGGGAAAAGAGGCAGCTGCTTTAAAGGGCTGCAGAGAGGGGCACCCTTTGCCCCATTCCACTCCTGGAATGGGAGGCTCTGAAGCACCTTTGGGAATTAGACCCTCTCCCCCCCCAGGCAAGCTCAACTCCTGCCAGCGCATGACTACTGCCTCTGTGTCGCAGACCCCAAACCCCAAAGGTGCTTTGGAACACACCGGCAATGCGCACAGCCTTTTCACTAGATCCCATCTATTTCTGGAATAACGGCGCTATCCCGTGGCCAACATGGGGAACGCAGGAGGCACTTCCTGGCACCGCCTTCCAGGAGCAAGTCCGAGGCCCTTGGTGGAGCCGAGCATGGGGGGCATCTTTGCTGCTCTGCGCAGCCACAGATGATGGAAGTCACGGTCTATGCTACCTGAAGAATTGTCACAGAGAAAGGAGAGCGCGCTTACCCTCCGTTGCCCTAAAATGCGGGGCCCAGATCCAAGGGGCTGAAGGTATATGGAGGGAGGTTCAGGCTAGACTTCAGGAGGAGCTTCCTGACTCCAGCTGTCGGCCAGCGGAACAGCCTCCGCATGAAGGGGTTCGGTCTCCTTTGCTATGGATCACACAGAGACTGGAGGGCCCTCTGTCAGAGATGGAGTAGTTCAGGGGGTTTCAAACTTTTTCAGGCCACGTATCTGTAAATTCAAAATTACCTAGAACTCCTGATCAGGAGGCAAAATCCCAGTAATAGAAAACCAGCTGGCGTGGAGCCTTCTGGGCCTGTGGACATGGTCTCTCCCAGAACCCCATCAAGGGCTCCAGGGAACGCAGCTTGACAAGCCCTGCTCCGGTGGATACTGCCTTGAGCGGGGGGCTGGATGGGATGACCCCGAAGACCCCTTCCAGTCCTAGGATTCTCCGTCAGGAGGGCCCAGAGTTGGAGCCCGGAAGAAGCAGCAAGATCAAACCGTGGATTCCTGGCACCTGAAAGACGAAAACAATTATGATCTCACCACTTCGCTCTGATCCCAGAGCAGAGTCATCTAGGAAGTGGACTAAATCTTTACCCTGAAACACTTCCCTTAATCTTTAAAGGGCTACAAGGGGGCTTGTTTCCTGAAGGGGGGAAAAAAAGCAAGGGAGCTGCCTCTCAGGAAAAGTTTTATTTGTGGCCATACTTTCAGAACAAGGCTTGAGAAGAAACGTTTTACAGCAGTGTGAACCAGCAGCTTCTTGGCTGAGGGAAAGGCACTCTGTGCATGCTATAAACCCCTGGCCTCACCTACAGGGCCATTTTGCACATTTGACTGAGCTGGCCTTGGAAAAGCTAAGGTTGGACTGGCTTGGTGCTTGGAAGGGAGACCACGAGGAAATCACAGGGCTGTGGGCTTGATCGGGAGGCTGAAGGAAATCCCCGCAGCGCAGATCATCACCTTCCTGTTGCCAAGCAAACAGCTGGAGCTGAGTTTGCTTGAGGGAAATGTGTGTTTTATAGACGCTTGACAGCCCAGCCTCAGACTTCAATTAATTCTGAACGCTTTAAACACGATTTTCCCCCGGCGGTTCGAAAAGCCTCAGACACAACGGGAGAGCGCCAAGCACCCCTGTCCCAAAGCCATTTGGCCCAGGCGCGCGGTCCCGCCGCCGGCCAGGCGAGGCGAGGCGAGGCGAGGCGAGGCGAGGCGAGGCGGGAGGTTCCCGTGGGAACGCGGCGGGAATCTTTTGAAGAGGAAGGCCCACCGCGGAAGGGGGGCTTCCCCCAACCCCAGGAGTTGCCCGTGAGAACGAACGCCGTCGCGCGGGGAGCGCGCTGCCGGGGCGAGGAAGCTCCCCGAGCAGGCGAGGAGGATGCCCCGGCGGCGGCCGAGGGCCTCGGAAGCGGGCGCCCTGCTCGGCCTCCCGGGGTGGCAGCGCCGCCCGGCGTCCGGCTCCGGGTTCCCCCGACGGCCTCCTCCGGGCGGAGCTACGAGCCCGAGCGCCAGGCGGCGCCCGGCGCCCGGCTGCGGCTTCGCGGGGCTTCGCGTCCGGCCGCGTCTCCTGGGCGCGCCCAAGATGACTCCCTCGCCGGGCGGCGCCAGCAGCCCCGCACTCCGCCCCGGGGCGGAGCGGGGGCCGCGCTCGCCGGTGCCTCCTGGCGCCGCCCGCGGGCGGCTCTTCTTGCCTCCCCGCAGCCGTGGCGAGCTCTGGTCCAGGTGGCGCCGCCGGCCCGCGCTGCGCCGCTTCCTTCGCTCCCCAGCGCCGCGCAGCAGCGCCGCCGCCGCCGCCGCCGCCGCGTCCTCCCCGGGCCGGGCCGGCAGGATGACGGTCAAGCTGGGCTTCGAGGAGTGCCTGAAAGATTCGCCACGCTTCAGGTGAGAGCCCGCGCCGCGCCCGCTGCCGCTGCCGCTGCCGCCGCCGCCGCCGCCGCGTCTTTACGCGGCAGCCGGGCGCGGCGGTGCCAGGCGGCGGCAGGCGCCCCCAGCCAGCCCGGCGTTCGGCCCCGGCGGCCCCGGGTGGCGCGCGGGCTGGGCTTCGGGGCGCCCCGGCGAGCCCCCCGGAAGCCGAAGGCGGGCCGCCTCCCTCCCGCCTTTGAGGAGCAGAAGTTGGCGACGGGTCCTGCAGGTGCTGGAGCCCCGGAAGGGGGACGTCGCGGCTTTCCGGGACGAGCGGCGGCCTCGATCCCCGCAGGCTCGCCGGAGTGAAGGGAGCAACGCCCCCCTCCCCCGGCCGCTCTGCTCTTGCCGGAGCCCAGTTCTAGCTCCACTTCTAATTCTAAAGCGGCAGCCCCCGCCCGTCATCTTCCTTCTGCCGGGGGTCTGGTGGGCGGCGGTTGAGAGCAAAGGGGACGGGGTGTCAGACAGCCCAGGGAGGCAAAATTGAGTTTGGGGAGCACAGCGAGGGAGTTCTGGAACTCTGCACTGGTTCCCCAGGGATCCGGTGATCTGCTGCCTACCCCCCCCCCTCCCCCTGCCATCCTTTACATCTCATCGCAGGTTTGCCTCTGCAGACTGGGGTAGGCAGGGCCAAAGTTGGTGTTAATTGTTATGATGGGCAGAAGGGGCAAGCTGTAGGTCGAAGTGGCAACTTTCAAACCTGTTCAGTTCAACTCACGCTGCTTCTCTCTGCCGGCTGCTGTGCAGAAATGAGACAGAAAAGCAACATTTTTCTTTGTGGCCCAGGAGAACTGACTGCATTGTTTTGTACCCAAACTGTAAGGGAGAGGCAGCGGGGAGGCCTAGGATGCGACCTCAGTCAAACATGTCTGTATCTGTGTCATGATACGTGAGCCCCAGCCCTCTTCCGGCCTGCAGAAGCCTGTGTTCCCACAACATCCTCAGCCACCAAAATAGCCAAGCCCATCATGATGTAGCCTGTTGTGCAAACTCAGTTAGTGCGGTAAGCTTGAGATACAGTCTGTTCCATGAACCCAGGTAGTTGGGCTTAAGGCATAAACCATGTTCCAGCTAACCATGGGCTGGTGTGTTGTACAAACAATGGTTGTATCCTCACAGAGGGCCAAGGAGGAGAAAGAGGACGTGAGAAGGTATTTATGGCATGGAGAAGGCTGGAAAAACCAGCCAGGGCTGTGGTAGCAAATGAGCAAGTTCTTGTGACCACTTGCAGAACAGCTTCAGCCTGTGGTTTCCTGTCAGAGACACATTCCCCCCCACCCCACCCCCCAGCAGGAGCATCCACAGCTGCAGCCGCCATCTTGACCAAGTAGAGCTGCTTGGGGGTCCCCAAGACTTGGGGCTGAGCCTCACTTAGGAGAGAAGATTTGCCTCCTTTTCACGGTGGAATCCACCTGCCTGTGTTTCCCCTTCCGCGCCTGCATCACAAGCCCGCAGCTCTCTCGGAAAGAGGCTGGTAAGGAAGAGACCACTGAGATCCTGGTTTTCAAGACCTGGAATCCTAGATGGTGGGGCGCAAAGGAGGCTCGCAGACCTCCCCAATGGCTCTCCGGGATGGAGACAGGCTGTTCCGTGGCTTCATGGCTGTCACGACCAGGGAATTCGAGTTTGGGCATGGCTGCGGGTCTTGCCAAGGGTGGAAAATCTCTCTCCTCCCCTCCTGAGCGACCCATCCCTCAGATGAGGCGGGCTCCAGCCCCCATCACCCCCTGCCAGCAGTGGGTTGGCTGTGTTGGCAGGGGACGATGGTTGGGGAGGCCGGGTGAGCCATCAGAGCGAAGCTGAAGAAAGCTGGGCCATTCTGTTCCAAAACCTGACGAGGATGTGAGAAGTTGTTTCCGAGAGTCACTTATTTCCACCCCAGACCCGCTGCCACGTTGTTCCTCTGGCGGACTTTTTCCGTGCATCTGTGTCCTGCTGAAGCAGGCTGAGCTGCTCCCCTCTTGTTCTGGGGTGCAGTGCTCCCCACTGTGCGTGAATCTGCTCTCTCACTCGCTGCTTCTTTACAGGGTTTTTCTTAGCATTTCCTGCAGGTTTTGTTCATTTCCCCCCAAAGTGACTAACTTCTCTTTCTTGGTTTTTATCTTAAGCCATGGTCCCCATGCATTGTGGGAGGGTGGCAGCCAACGTGGAAGCTTGCAGGGCTGAAAAGTGCCAGGTTCCCCTTCACGAGAAGGAACCTGTGTGTGTGTGTGTGTGTGTGTGTGTGTGCGCGTGTCTCCTTATCCTCCTCCCAAAGACTGCCTTCCCAACATTTTGTAGGCTTTGAATTACAAGTCCCATTGGCTACAGCAACCTGGCTGGCTGAGGGTGATGGGCAAGGAAACCCAACCCATCTAGAAGGTGCCAAGTTGGAGAAGGCTCTTCCTGAGGGCTTTGGTTCCTGTTAGGATTGCGTTTTCTGTGTGGGTGTGGGGGGGTAGGCTATCCTTCAATGCCACCTTTTCTAATTTTGCCAAAGCTGCTTTCAAGGTTTTACGGGCATCACAAGGTGAGCTGTGCTCCGGATGGGGAGGGTCTCTGGGCAACCAACGGGAAATAGCTTACAACCCTGACGGAGGCAGGAAGTTGTGAGATGACCGCAACAGAGCAGATGGAGGGGGGCTGTGGAGAGAGTGCAAGAGCGCAGCTTGCAAATGGTTGCCCAGCCCTGAAGCTCCCGCGACTCCTTTCCCCAACGTGGTGCCCCTCAGGTGTGCAGGCCTTAAGCCACACGTGCTGCAAGGGATTCTGGGAACGGATGTCCCACAGGACTGGAGGGTGCGCCGTTGGAAAAAACTGCCCTATGAAGACCCCGCTGTGAGCTCTCCTTGGCACATCACCCTCTTCAGTCTCCATGGGATAAACACTATGCGCTGCCTTAGAAGGGCGTGGGTGTTGCTCTAAATTTCCCAGAATGCTCTTCCAAGCTAGCATCCCTGTGGGGCATTCTGGGAAATTGCAATTCTGGCTAGGAATTGCAGCCTGGAGGGTGTGGCTGGAAGATCTGCTTTAATGGTGGATATCCTCAAGGCCCTGCCATTGCCCCAGTGTGCCAGGCTTTGGGGCCAGCTGAGCCCCCGCTTTCTCATTGACTGGATGGGTCATTCAAGCACCAGCTGCAACAGAACTTGGGCACCCTCCTTCTTGTTCTTCTAACACAGTGTTTCTCAACTCAGCAACTTTAAGATGGGTGGACTTCAACTCCCAGGATTCCCCAGCCAGCTATGGAATTCCGGGAGTTGAAGTCCACCCATCTTAAAGTTGCTGAGGTTGAGAAACACTGCTCTAACACAGCCTTTTCCACCCTGGCACCCTATTTGCATGTTGGGTGTACCCTGGGAATCTCCTGCTGAGAATTCTGGGCCATGGAGTCCCAACTCCAGATTGGGGAAGGCTGGCTGTTTGAGAGTGGGGGGCAGAGGGACTGGGACCCGCAAGCTGCATTTTAATTTCGACAAAGAGCCTGTGTCTGCGGCTGTTTACTTGGAAAGGATTTTGGAAAGCTGATCACACCCCAAACGTGCTCGTCACTAACATGGTTCTGCAAGATGTGAACGGAAGTTGCAAGGCTCCTTCCCCCGAGATCGTATCATGAGTCTGTGGCTGTGACTTGGCTTTGAACCGAAGGCATTAATGCTCATATATGTTTGCAATGGTTTCCTATCCAGATCTGCTGATCTATTTCCTTTCTCCCCCCCCCCCCCAAAAAAACCCCCTTAGGGCCGCCGTTGAGACAGTGGAAACCGACGTATCGGTGTTGGAGACCCAACTGGAAAAGGTGAGCTGGCCACCCCACTTTCTTGCACGCTGGGGAGTGTGGGCAAAGGGCTGAGTGATGTGTCTCAGTGGCGGCCCACTGATCTGCGTCACCAAACGCTTTGCAAAGTGTTTGTGTGTTCCCAAGAGGAAGAAAAACCAGATGTTGCAGGTGGGTGGAGGGAGGCGAGAAGGAGAACGTAGCAAAGATTTGTTTGCAGGCCTTTAAAACTCTGTAGCTGTTTTGGATTACACCATCAGAGCATCTTACAGTGCAGGAGAGCAATTTCCTGTATAAAGTGTTTGCTAGAACATTTCACATCCTTTCTGATCTAGGTCCTTTTAGATCCTAGGTCAGTTGTTTCTCAACCTCAGCAGCTTGAAGATGGGTGGACTTCAACTCCCAGAATTCCCCAGCTGGCTGGGGAGTTCTGGGAGTTGAAGTCCACCCATCTTCAAGCTGCTGAGGTTGAGAAACACTGTTGTAGATAATCGTTTTACACTCCCCCTTTAAAGTTTTGAATTATTTCAGTTGTGAAATACCTGGAAGGTATTTCTCTTTTTATCTCCTTTCCATTGCATTCTGTGCTCTGCTCCTGTAGTCGTACCGGATTTCCCCTTCAAGACAGAAAAACACCTGTTTGCTGACTCTGGTTTTAGAAGGAAGGAAAATAAACTTGATCGCGTGGTCATTTTAAGCTTGCTTGCCACACAACACCATAAAGCGGATTTTACACACCCCGTCTGCATTTTAACTTTGTTTCAAGCTGGGCACAGGTGGAAGAATAAGAGCGGCTTTAGAAAAGCCATGAGAATAGGCAACCGTTTTATTGCCAAAAAGGATAAGAGATTTGGAAAGCAGACGTCGGTGGGGAGGTGGGAGTCCAGCTGGATGATCCCCAAAGGAGTTTTTTTGAAATTACAAATAAGAAGGAAGATTGCCATTAGTAACCAGAAACAACTGGGGGGTGCCCGTTGGTGGCTGCTGTCTGGATAGTCATTTGGGACAGTTCCTATTTGCCCGGGGGGGGGAGATCAACCCCCACCTGGGGAAACAGCAGAGGAAGGAGGAGGAATGGAATGGAATGGAATGGAATGGGAAATAAACCAGGGGTATCTGCAGGAGGGGGTTAAAAAAGTGAAAGATGGTGCGGCTTTGATCGTGCAATTGTAGCTGCCATCCTGATTGTTTCTGTCCCCCCGCAAAAGCCCCTGGAGCAAATGCGTGCACCCATTCCCTTTCCTCCTCCTCCAAGAAAGGCCGGTGTGTCTCTTTCCTCCAAGTTATCTTCACAACAACCCTGTGAGGTGGGCTCAGGCTAAGGGGTGGGCCTGTTGGATGAGCTGAGTCCTGCTGCTGAACCCGCTTTCTGGTGGCGCCTGGGAGGGGCGGGCAGCCCCATCACGTCTCAGCCTAATCCACTTCAGCGTGGATTGTGAAGGCGTGGGGTTGGAGAAGGCTAGGAGAATTATGCCATAAATCAGCTTTTAAAGTTTGGGGCCCGTTGCCCCAAAGTTCGGGGGCTCACCTGCTGAGCGCAACCCTTCCCGGAGACGTTGGATTTTGCAAAGCCTTTGCAGCAGGTGAGAGAGAGGATGCCGAGCAAAGGTGCAATGACACCGTTCTAGGTAAAAAGGGGGCTCGCTCTGTTTTAGGGTCCGGTCTCTTCAAATTTAAGAATACACTAAAAGATTTTTTATTGAATGTGCAGATGTTCAGGTTATTATACGCTCGGCCCTTTTAGGCCAACAGCTTCTTAGTTTAGATCAGTGTACTCAGCCTTGGCAGCTTGAAGATGGGTGGACTTCAACTCCCAGAATTCCCCAGCCAGCATGGCTGGCTGGGGAATTCTGGGAGTTGAAGTCCACCCATCTTCAAGCTGCCAAGGCTGAGAAACACTGGCTTAGATTGTGACCCCCCCCTTGGCAGGATAGATGTCCACTGCTGGGGTCCGTGTGTCCCAATTCTGACCTTTCTGCCCTTCCTGGTAGTTGCTGAAGCTATGCAGTGCCATGCTGGAATCCGGGCGCCAATACTGCAGCCACAGCAAGAGCTTGGCATGTGGGATTCGGGAGCTTTCCCAGCATTCCTCGGGGGATGCATTGATGAGCGTAAGTAGACTCAGGATGGGGGAGGCTGGGGGTGCCCCAAACTGGCGGGGGAGCTGGGCTGTTTTTGGGAGAGCCTCCAGCTGGGGAAAGGATTGGGCATCAGGGCACTGAGTGGCTCTCGGCTGCTCCGTGTCCCAGCTGGTGCCGCCTGCTCATCTGCCTCACCGAGAGGGAGGTGGCACAGCTGGAAAGATGGGTTTGGCCCTGGCCTTTCTGGGGAAGGGATGCGTGTGATGGACCAGCAGCCTTTTGCCCCCAGTGTGAGGTTGGCCGAGAAGACCCGAGTGCGAAAAGCAAAGATAATTATCCAAATTGGGTGATGTTATTCGAGGGTGACAGTTGGGGAGGGAGGAAGGACTGGGCTGCCCCTGAAGCTGGTCTCGGTTCCAGAACTGGTATCCTCGTGCATGGGGGAATGGCCAGGTTCTGCCTCTGAGCACGTGCAGAGGGCCTCGCATCCAACCTCGGCTGGAACCTGGGAAGTCCCCGAATGCTGAGTCCGATGGGTGTATTGGGCACCCTGCTGCCTGGGTGCGATGGGAATTGTAGTCCAGCCCCTGAGGTCTGAACTCTCCAGGTCTGGCTGAAAATGGGTTGGCCTCGGTTTCACCCGAACTGAGTGCTGAGAAGACAAGGAGGGTGCGGTTTAAAATCATGGTCCCGGGACAACACGCCACGCGCTGTTTCCTCTTTGTAAACTGAGTTTTCATTTCTCGGCTGCTGACTGCAAGCTCCAGAAATGAGTCCCTGCAGCCTGCAAACCCCTAGACCGAATATTCCTCATCCCAGTGTTTTCTTGTGATTTAATGTATTCTCTTCCTGCAGGAATGCCTGGAAAAGTTTTCCCAGGGCCTGAACAAAATGATGGAGCAGCATGAGGTGAGTCGCTTCATCCCCCCTTCCTTTGGGCCTTTCCCTTTTTAATTCAGCCTCCCTGCTGCTGGCTGGCCTTGAAAAAAACTAAGCCGGGCCTGTGAAGGATGGGAGACCACCGGGAAATCGGAACCCTGTAAGCGAGAGGGGAAGCTCAGAAGAAGCCCCAGAGAATGGTACTGTAATAGCAGACTTCTTCTGCATTGTCGCATCGACGTGTCCTTCTGGCCATCAGGGCCCGGGCTTGGGTCAAGAAATCTTTTCTGTCTAAACCAGCATTTTCCTATATGGGAAAGCTGCCCCTTTAATCCCTGGAGATGCGGAATAAGAGAACCCTTTTTGATCTTTGGCAAAGAAGCTGCAATCCGCTTTGGATCCCTTTCTCTGCCCGCTTTAATTCCTGTTCCGCGGATCTGGATTCCACCCTCCTGCTGAGCAGATGGTTTCCTTCTGTTTTCTGTGCATTTTCTTCGCGTTTCCGTGGAGGATGTGGCTCACGTGGTAGAGCTCACAAACCAACCCCTGGGTTGGGGCGGCCCTTGGAGATCCTCCAAAAGTATGTTTTTCAGGGCACTGGAAAGGCAGCATTTTTAACCACACGGGGAGCAAGTATATTTTAAGTTAAAAACTAAGAAAAGGTTCTCTTGCATCAAAACTTGACCCCTGATGGTTTTGTGGACCCTCCCTTGTAGTTTTCTTGGCAAGCGCAGGGGTGTTGCAGACCCGCCAGTCTAGCTTGCAGCTGGGGAGATTTCCTGGTGGTGTCCCATCCACACCTGAAAATTAAAAAGGCCCAATCCTGCTTACATTTTATATGTCTTGTTTTAGTGCAGTTTGCTTGCTTCTCACCCACCCTGCAGCGCCATGCTTAAAGTCCTCTCTTTGTCGCAGGAGCTCCTGGAGACCACACAGCAGTCCCTCAAGCAGCAGCTGCAGACTCTGGTGAAGGAGTAAGTCTGTCTCGTGCTTGCGGGCGGGGGGGGGGCGAGACGAACATCAGGGGCAGAAGGAAGGCCACCAGGATTGGCAGGGGGTCCAGTTGCTATCGGACCCCAGAGACTCGCCTTTCCTATGTTTCTTGGCTTCTGAGAATGAACTTGGTGGCTGACATCGGGATGGGGGGAGGGCGGGGGGTGGTAAAAGTTGGGGAGAAGTTGGGTTGGACCCTGTTTGTTCTTGAGGCCGGCCTTTCATTTCAAGGAGTGGCAGCACAGCCCAAGTTTTTTGTTTTCTCCCAGTAGCCAGGATTCAAAGGTAGACTGCCTCTGCACATGGAAGCCCCCCGCAGCCATAATGATGAATGGCTTCTACCCGTCCCGCCTTTCCAAAAGGCAACTGGGCCAGATGCCACTACCACACCTGGTGGACAGGGCACACCCAGAAACCTCTTTAAACCCCCAACCAGATGCCACTACCACACCTGGTGGACAGGGCACACCCAGAAACCTCTTTAAACCCCCAATCAGCCTTGGGGCCAAATACCAGAACAGCCTCTCCCCCTATCAGCAGTGGCCTAAACCCGCCCTTTTGTAGACGATATGATGGCACATCACCCCCAACAGTGGCTGAAAATACTTCAGGGACCGTCTTAAGTCAATCGTGGTCATATCTTGTGGTAGGGAGTTCCGTGGGCTTCACACGAAGGAAGCCTGCCTTAGGTCGGTCCTGAATCTTTCACTGTTTAGTGGACGAAAGAGAAATAAGTATTGACTGGAATGCTCCTTGCTTGATATTCCCCCCACCCCACCCCCAGCTGTAAAGCAGTCTTTTCCCAGTGTGGTATCCATGCGGACTGGGGAATTCTGGGAATTGTAGTCCCAGCACACCTGGGAGGTGGCACGTTGGAAAGGTGGTTGTAAGGTCTGTGACAAGAGGGGGCCCTTCTATATCCACCTTCTTCCCTAAGGATCCCTCCTTTCAGGGCACCTTTTCGGGTTGGAAGGGACCCTTGAGGTCATGAAGTCCAACCTCATGCTCAGTGCGGGACCCGCAAAGCAAGCATCCCTGGCCAATGGCTGCTTAGCCCCCTTGTGCATTGTGCCCCCAAAGAAGAGGATCTTTTACCAATGCCACCCATGCCGAGTTGATCCTGGCACTAAAGAGCACTCTTGAGCAGAGGGAAGGTGTAACAAGAAGTTCCCTTTTTAACCAAAGAAGCCAAATTTCTAGATAGAAAAAGGAGATTATCAGGAAAAGGGGAATGCAGGAAAAACACAGGAAGGCAACAGCCACAGGATTCATTCAAATTAAATCAATAGCACCGTTGAAGTAGTTTGGGATTATCCACTTGAAGAAAATCTTGCCTTTCAGAATGAGTTCTGAGCTGCCTGCAGAGAGGATGCTTAGGGAGAAAGAGTGTCTGGCTCTTCTGTTGGGGTGTGGTTAGGCAGGCCCCCTTATCCCTTTTCCTATCCTCTTGAAACTATTCTCATGTGGATGCTAAAAGCCAGCTTCTCTGAGCAAAATGCTCCGTCCCTGGTGTCTTGGGTCTGGCCGGCCCACCAGAATGTTCCTGGCAGCTGACACTGCCCCCCACCCACCCCCGGTCCATGCAGTTGAGTGATAAAGGCACCAACTGGTTGCACTACTGTATGAAAAGGATCATGCGAGGGAAGCCCTTTAGTAAATTACCGTATTTTTCCGACAATAAGACGCCCCCATGTACAAGACGACCCCCATTTTTCCAACCCCAAATTAAGAAATCAATATTTTAAAGATAGTGCAGAACACATTTTTATTTAGTAATTAGTTAACATTGACCTGATACACTCGGTGGGAGGAGGTCCAAACCGTCTCTCTGCAGCTCTGTTTCCAGGCTCTTTTGCATAACTGATTACATTCAAGCACGAGTGAAACTGCCGATAGCTTGTCTCTGCAAACAGCCTTCCTCTAATTGGTTTGTTCAGCATCAGCTGACATCAGTTACATCAGGCTCGTGATTGGAGGAAGTCTGTTTGGGAGACAAGCTATTTCACTCGTGATTGGAGGCTAGCAATAGGAGGAAGCCTGCCTGCAGAGACAAGGTATGGGCAGTTTTGCAACTGCGCGATTTTCGGCTGACTTCCTTGAATAAGACGCCCATCACTTTTTAGGGTAAGGATTTTAGAAAGAAGTATTGTCTTATAGTCGGAAAAATACAGTATATGGATCCTTGCTTCTAAGCAGAGTGTCAACCACTCAGAACCTTTAGGGGGCATTGTGCCACTGCCCAGTATGGGAGTTTGTTAGCTTAGTGGTATGTGAAAGCGGCCAGTGAATCACTGGGCAGGGTTTATCCTAGTTTGTCACTCTGTCTATTAAACCTACCAACTATTGATAGCTTTGCATTTGGTATCTTCCCCTGCATATTTGAGTTCACGCAAGATGCTCAACCAGGCTAAACTGAGTTTAGATGTTGGGGGTTAGGAAGGCAGCCATCGGCTGACCTGTGTGAGTCAGGGTATCCCATAGCATGGCGAGAAGGTTGATCCGTTCTGCCATCGCGTGTTCCGTGACTACAGCTCCGGTGCATCGTGTGAACCCAGGCGCTTCTGTTTCAGGGACATTAAGCACTTCAAAGAGGCCCGGAAGGAATTTGAGCGGGGCAGCGAAAGTTTAGCCAGCGCCTTGCACCATAACGCTGAGGTGCCCCGTCGGCGCCACCACGAGGCCGAAGATGCCATGGTTGCCCTCAAAGCCGCTCGCACCACTTTCCGCAACCGAGCCCTCGACTACGTGCTGCAGGTGGGGGTCCACGAGGGCACCTGGCCAAGGGGTTCCCCTTTCTGGGTCAGGAGCACGTTGAGGGCTCGCAGGGCAAAAGGCGTGGCGGGGGGACACAGGCTAGAGAGGGGGTCCCGTGCCCCACGGGAGTCCAGACGCTTGTCCTCTCTTTCAGATCAACGTGATTCAATCCAAGAAGAAATTTGAGATCCTGAAGTTTGTGAGTAACTTTGGGTCTCCACGATCTGCCCCAATCTGATGCCGCCTTGGTCTCTCGGACTACAACTCCCAGCATGCCCGGCCAGTCTGACCTTGAGCCTGCTGCCTGGAGAGGGCAGGGGGCTGGGGGCTGGGGGCTAGCTTAGCTTTTCACAAAGCTGCTTCTGTGGGTTGCTGGAGCATTCAGACCTCTGGCTTCTGGAGTTCATGTGAGTGAGGTTTGCTGTGTGCGCAGGGTGACACTGCAGCACAGGACAGTTTTGTGTTGCATTTTGTAAGATGGGGTTGGTGTAGATCAGTGTTTCTCCAACGTGGCCACTTTAAGACACGTGGACTTCAACTCCCAGAATTCCCCAGCCAGCATAGCTGGCTGGGGAATTCTGGGAGTTGAAGTCCACGTGTCTTAAAGTGGCCACGTTGGAGAAACACTGGTGTAGACCCGTAGAGTCTGCCTTGGCTTGGCCTTCTCTCCTGCATCCTGAGCGTGCCAGAAAACCTCCCTCGCCCTTCTGAATTTCAGCCTCGTCTTGTTTTCAGTGCCCCGTTTGCACCTGGCCCGTGGGAAATACCAAAACAGAGCAACTCTGAGCACGCCTAAAGTTCCTTTTCTTTCTTAAACGGCAGCTCTCTCTTGCCTATTTTGTCTGCAACTCTTTCTGCTTGCCAAGAGCGGTTTTAAGGCACCTTCCGACCCGCGAACCTTCTTCTGAGCGGAAGCCGGAGGTCGGCCTCTCGATATCTCTGTTTCCCGTCTTTCCAGATCTTGTCCTTCATGGAGGCGCAATCTGTCTTCCTCGAGCAGGGCTTCCATGCGTCGAAACAGCTGGAACAGTATCGCAAAGACTTGGCAGCTCAGGTGAGGGGGCCAAGCGGTTCTGGAAAGGGGGGGTCCAGATGCAGAAGAGGTTGTGTGTCTGCGGGGAGATTGGCTGCCCATTGGCAGCAAGTAAGACCGGAGAGGAAGTGGACGGAAAGGTGCCGAAGGCCGGCCAAAAAGGCTTGCACAAACAGGATGCAGAAATTCAGATTCTACACTCTTTAGCAGCAGAATCTCCCTTGCCCCAGATGCTTCCCAGGGTAGGCTGAACCACATCTGGAGTCCGCTGTTCCATTCTGGGTACCAGCTCCTAAATTGGGAGTTGATAAACCGTGACAAATTCAGGATACAAGAACACTAGCAAGCCTGCCAGGCCAATCATTGGCCGAGCTAATGCCTGGCTTGCAGAAGACGGAGAAGACCCACCTGTTGACTTCAGCTCTCTGCAGGGCTGCCCCCAAAGCTGTCGGAGCCGGTTGGGGCTCTGATCCTGTCCTCCGTCAGGAACAACGTGGAGGAAAGGCTGCACGCCAGGCTTGGCTCCTCCTGGGTTAGGAAAGGTGCCAGGGTCTAGGATTTTAAGGCGGTGAAAAACCTTTAAAGAGAGGGAGGGCAAGCTGAACGATTACAAAGACAAAAATTAGCAGCCCGCAGTTTTCCTCCTGCTTTATTTTGCATGAAAATGCCACAAGTGTGAGTCAGAAGCCCAACCCCCCCCCCCAAAATCTGTTGGGCAACTTTTACCCATTAACCCCCCCCCCACTTTGAGCATTTGCAAAGTTGAAGTGATTGGTTGCGGTTTAGAATTAGTTGAAAAGTTTTAATTTCAAATCAGGGTTAGTTCCTTGTGTTGTTACATGCTATTAAAGTAGTGTTGCTCAACCTTGGCGACTTTAAGATGCGTGGACTTCAACTCCCAGAATTCCCCAGCCAGGATTGAAGCTATTGAGTTGAAGTCCACGCATCTTAAAGTCGCCAAGGTTGAGAAACAGTATATTAAAGGTTAGGATGTTTCAAACCTGCCAGTGGTTCCCTTGCTCTCTTTCCCATTCTTTATCCTGCTCAACTGGAAATTTAAATATTGCTTCCTTCCACACCCTGTCGCCTAATTCTTCTGGGTGCCTTTTCCCAGTGCCTTCCCACCTGCTGCTGGTTTTTGAATTGGTTTGTGTGGGTGAGTGGACGCGCTGAAAGCGTTTTTCATTCTGAGCAAGAGACGTTTACTTCTTTTCCAGAGGGTTGGTGGCGCGAGAAACTTGGTGCAAACGTTGGTTCAAAGCCAGACCCCTTTTGTAAAAAAAAAAAAAGCCAGTTGGCCGGGGTTGGGTGTGATGGGACTTGTAGTTCAACTACATGTGAAGCCCAGCAGGTTCCCCAGTCCTGTAGGTTTCATGTTCGTCCAGATGTTATAATTTCCCAGCGGTAAAATGATCGCTGCAGAACTCTGAATGTAGGTTTTAATCCCCACAGCCATAGATAGGCTAAATAAAAGGGGAAATGCCAATGTCATTGGCAAGGGAGGGGGCCAATGCCTTCTTATTTGCATATTCACTAATCTTAATCTTGTTGG
Source organism: Liasis olivaceus (assembly GCA_030867105.1). Classification (NCBI taxonomy): domain Eukaryota; kingdom Metazoa; phylum Chordata; class Lepidosauria; order Squamata; family Pythonidae; genus Liasis; species Liasis olivaceus. The sequence continues at coordinate 114,690,399 of CM061351.1, read as the reverse complement.
GAAGGGAAGGGAAGGGAAGGGAAGGGAAGGGAAGGGAAGGGAAGGGACATTAACTTCCATCCAGTGTTGTTGACTTCACATCTCACCCAGCCGTTTCCTTTTGGAAGAGCCAGACTTCCCTGCAAAGCAACCCCTGATCTGGGTTTTGGCTGGGGGGGGGGCAGGAGGCAGGGAAGGCGGGTTGGAAGTGGCCTCCTTTTTTCCCAGCCCAGCTGCTTTGCAGAAGTTGGGTTATCTCTGCCCTCCCGTAGCCTTTGGCCTGAGGCTGGTACTCCTTTTTCAGCTCCACGAGCTGGTCCTGGAGTCAGCCCGTGAAAAGAGGGACATGGAGCAGAGGCACACCGCCATAAAACAGAAGGTGAGGCCCTCGGGGCGGGGCGGGGCGGGGCGGGCTGGGAGGGCACCGGTTTTGCGGGAGGCGGGGCCCGCCTTCCCAAACTGCAGCAGGCATGCCAAAAGGGTAGCCCCCCCCCATCTAGGGGCAGGGAGACAGCTTTATAAAGCAAAAAGCTGCCGTAAACTTTGCAGGAACTTAAGACGCCCATTTTATCCCTTGGGAACTTCCGAGTCGGCACCAGGTGAGCCTCTCTAGGGCGGGTGGGCATCCTCCAGCCCGAACGCTTGAAGACGTGCCAGTGCTCCCCTGGGTTCCCTGGCCTGGGCAGCTGAATTTTATAAGTGAAAATCCAGGGTGGGAGGAGCTTGTGAGGGAAGGGGTGGAGCCTCTGCCCAAAGGGAGAAGGTTTATTCTGCAAGGGCTGAAGTGGGGCTTGATGGGGGGAACAGTTGGACAGACGAGAGAGGAGGAAGGAGAGGATTTGCTTGCAGGGATGAGGAGGTGCATCTTCTCTTGTGTCCTTGTTCAGGATTTGACCCAAGAAGATGATGTTCCAGAGATACGGACGGAGCCAGGCGAGGTGGTGATGGAAGGGTACTTGTATAAACGGGCCAGCAACGCATTCAAGACCTGGAGCAGGTGAGCAACACCTCCCTCCCCAGAGAAGCACATCTGCTTCCTGCCTTTGCAGCTGGTCCTGTATCTGATCCTCTCCTAGACCAGTGTCTCTCAACCTTGGCAACTTGAAGATGTGTGGACTTCAACTCCCAGAATTCCCCAGCCAGCAAGTTGCCAGGGTTGAGAAACACTGTCATAGACCAAGTCAGACAACTCCAGACTACCTGCCTCCTTTTGGGGTTGAAGGGAGCCTCCCCCCGCAGCTGCTATTGGGAAGGTAGACTGCTCTGACCTTGGGCTGTCCTCCTTCCGTGATAACTCTCCTTTTCCTCCCCGTCCTGCCAGTTTCTGTACTCACCTACTGTTTTTAATTTCCAGGCGCTGGTTTTCCATCCAGAGTAACCAGCTGGTGTATCAAAAGAAGGCCAAGGTGAGGATCTGCGTCTGGGGGACGGCTAGTTTTTATTTTTGGGAAGGGCCACACACTTAGGAGTGGACTAAGCTTGGTTGAAAGTCTAGGAGGGAGAAACGTGGTCGGTATGTTTCGTATACATCGGATGAAAAGTCCTTTAGCTATTGATGTGACCTGGTCAACCATACGCCGGAGTGGCTCTAGATTGGCGCATTGCATTAAGGTCCGGTTGACTGTCTTGATCACAGTTATCCACAGACCCGTATTGTGCTGTGCTGCAAACCAGGGTTTACCCATTGCAACCTTGGGTACCTGCAGCAAGCTAAGCTGGAAGAAAGGAAGCGCCACTGGATCATGATCCGGTGGAAACCTGGCTGAATGAGAAGGCCAGAAGCTTTTTCTCCGAAGCGTTTGGGTGGGAGTGGGGGCTGTGGGGATGGCCTTCTTGGAGTGGGGCTGAGGACGAGACTGACCAGGTGCGACTTGCTCTTTTGCCACGTCTTTCCTCCCCCAAACGCCCAGGACGCCGTGACGGTGGTCGTGGAGGATCTCCGACTCTGCACGGTCAAGCTTTGCCAGGAACACGAGCGCCGCTTCTGTTTCGAGGTGGTCTCCCCTTCAAAGTGAGTCTACCGTCTCCCCTGTTTCTCCGAGGGCTGGCTTAGGGCTGCAATAGATAGGGGCGTTCACAGCAGGTAGGTCAAAAAGGTCAAGATGATGCCCGTGGCCACATGATTGAAGCTTCACTTGTGTGGCCACTGGCGCCGTCCAGATTTTCTGGCCCTCCCCTCAGGCATCTCTGTCCCGAGAAGACCCAGGATTCCCTTTCTCCTCTCCCTGCCTGCCTCTCTCGTACACTGTTTCTCAACTTAGCAACTTTAAGATAGGTGGACTTCAACTCCCAGAATTCCCTAGCCAGCATGGCTGGCTGGGGAATTCTGGGAATTGAAGTCCACATATCTAAAAATTGCTAAGATTTTGAAAATTGCTCTTGTAGAAGCTGCCTTCTTCAAGCTGATTCCGAGCGGCACCTGCAGGCCTGGATGTCTGCCGTCCAGAGCAGCATTGCGTCAGCTTACAGCGAGGAACGTCCAGAACCCCTGGGGCAGGTAAGACGTGACAGCATCCAGCCCAAGTTGCAACCTGCATGCAGTGAGGTCCTTGTTGCAAACAGGGTACAGGTAGTCCTCGCTTAATGACTGTTTGTTTAGTGACCGAAGTTACGACAATGCTAAAAAAAGTGACTTACAACCAGTGCCTGAAGTTACGACCATCTCAGCGCCCCATGTCATGAGATCGCGATCCAGGCGCTTGGCAACCAGCTCACACTTACAACAGTTGCAGCGTCCCAGGTCATGTGATCGCCATTTGCGACCTTCCCAGCTGGCTTCCGGCAAGCAAAATCAAGGGGGAACTGTGTGATTCACTTAACGACTGCCACAAAAACGGTCATAAAATCGGGTCCGGTCACATGATGATTCGCTTAACTACCGCTTAGCAACCTAAATTCCAGTCCCAATTGTGGTTGTTAAGCGGGGACTGCCTGTAGTTAGAGGCGTGGGTCATGATGTCTGATACAAGGACGCAAATCACAGCATCCCCAGCCTGGCCCCGAAAGACTGCAAAATCTGTTGCCTCCCTGGTCTTCTCCTTGCACTCAGTTCATTTATCCTATAATCAAGCAAGCCACATTAAGTGGGGTAGAGTTGCAGATGGATTTAATCCGTTGTTCTAGTTTGGAATCGGAGGCATGTAGCTGCTTTAATATTCTGATTTTATCATTGTTTTTATTGTAAGCCGCCTAAAGTCCCTTTATTGTGAGACGCGCGGCTCTATAAATGTGATAAACAAACCATAAATATCCCCGGTCCCTTCGCCCGGCCTGTGGCTTCTCTGGGGTGCCCTTTGAGCTGTAGCTTCTGCAAAAACGTGCAAGAAATCCCAGGATCAGAGAGGGTGTAGCAAAAGCGGGCAAATTAAGCGGCTGAGCCAGAACCCAGGAGGCTGAGACCAGGAGATCTCTAACTAAAATTTTGCTACAGGTTTTTAGTGCTTATTACTCCGTGCATCCAAGCCCCAGTCTTTCCTGGGGCCCATATGGTGAAAATATCCAGCATCCCATTTTCAGCTGATACTGAGAGCAGATCTCCAGGTGGAGAAAAGTCATTTGAAAGCCTGTCCTTGACCGAGGACTGAAGGCCGGGTCACGGATTTTTGTGGGGGCCCCATATTGCTTCTTCCCTGACCTTCTGCTATCAGCTTCAGAGGCTGGAGAATCGCAAGTCGGTTTCTTGCTGGTTTGTGACTCTTGGCCCAAAATGTTCTTGTCTTCCCCGCTCAGTAACCTGCCAGCTACAGAACTTTCCAGCAGCTAAGCCCATTTTTTTTCACTTTTTAACCAAAAGGTTAGCCAGCTAGAGAACTTTGCAGAGAGATATTTGCTCCCTGACACTGTGGCTGTCACTGTAATTCCATATTATTCTTCGGAAACAATGTTCCCCACAACGTCCAAGTTTCAGCAGTCATCTCCTTCAGCTTTTTCAACCGTCTCCCTGGTCTTAAGGACTAGCTGCTTGGTATGTCCTTGCTGTTGTTAAAGGAGAGCTGGGAGTTTCTCAGGAGAACAGAGTCCCACAGGGGCACTTGAACCTGCACAGGTTGGACTGTAGGCAAGCCTTTGTATCTGCGCTTCTTTGCAGCCCCTGGAACGCAGCACGTCTCTCTCAGCAGCCACCCTGCAATCCCCCTCCAGCCGGAAACTGCGGGGTGGTGTGGACAAGCACGTGGTGGATCAGGTGCAGCGGCTGGAGGGCAACGCCCAGTGTTGTGACTGCCGCGAGCCGGCACCCGAATGGGCCAGCATCAACCTGGGCATCACGCTTTGCATCGAGTGCTCCGGGATCCACAGGTGACTTGGCCGCCACATTGCAGGGAACAGAAGGAGGATGCGGCGCTGACTCCGGTTCCCCCCACCCCACCCCGTTATAAAGAGCGAGGTTTGAGACAGGCAAGAGAGCAGGAATAGGGTCTGAGAAGGGAGTGCCTGGGGAGGTGGGGCTTGCATGAAAGGAGGCAGGGCTTCCAGAGAGAGGCGGAGCTTGTGCAAAGGGGAGAAAGCAGAGGCTGGAGTTGATCAGGAAGGGGGTCATTAGATAAGGAGCAGGTCTCCCGCAACGTTGGAAGAAAGAGGCCGTAGGTGTCCGTGGGTGGGGACAGGTGGCCCTGTATTTGCAACACTGATACCACTGTGGATGGTAGGGCTGTGGCTGCTCCCGGACACCGAGAGAAGAGGCAGGTCTCTCTTCTCCCTTTGAGCCACGTCTGTTTTTCACCCGCCTTCTCTGCTTAGGAGCCTCGGTGTCCATTTCTCCAAGGTGCGATCGCTCACTCTTGATGCCTGGGAACCTGAGCTGGTGAAGGTAAGAGGGGGGTGGATGGCAGAAGTGGTGAAACAGGTTGAGATGCCAACAAAGCAGCAAACTCCAGTGGGGCACTAGCAGGGGGGCCATAAGAGAGACCCCTTGATTTAGGGGACATTCTGTTCTTCCTGAAAAATATATGGCAGCTCCCAGAAAGGCTTCTGGGCTTCTGCATCACCCAATATTAGCAACCCTTTGGGTTAGAAGCATGCAAGATTCAGATCCAGAGTGGGAAAGGTGATTTCGATCTGGCATGGGCACGCTCAAGCACGCTCACACCAAGTCCAAAGAACACCTTGGTGCATACTGTATGTTTACTGGGGGCAGCCCATAGAACCAGCCCAGGAATTCCAATTTTGGAAAGTCTGTTACGAAGAAGTGAGGCTAAAATTCATCATCCTGGAAAGCTTTGTGGAAGAAATGCTTTTTAACACAGAAACGCTGCACCCAGTGAGTCCCCCACCTGCGTTTTTCTGACTTCAGTGAGTCCTAGGACTTGGACGGGGAGGGAGGGAAAGGAGCTGGAGCTTCCAGTGTTTTGGGCACACAGAACAGCCGTAGAACTCCTGCCAGACACCTTCACCTCCTCTGCTCCTCCCCTACTACTTGGAGGTAGTATCCTGGATCCCGGGGAGGAGAGAGGAGAAGAGAAGCTGGGATGAGGATACCCCTAAACATCCCTCTTGTCGCCTGCAGCTGATGTCCGTGTTGGGGAATCATGTCATCAACCAGATCTATGAGGCCCGGGTTGAGGAAATGAATATGAAGCGCCCTCAGCCAGGAAGTTCACGGTGAGCATCCCTTTTCTTGAAGCACCTTCCGACTATCAAAATCCCACCCTGGACTATTTTCATCCAGGTTGAGTCCACGAATGTGTTCCCACACCTGCCCTCTAGGTGGCGCAGCTGCACTGGAGGGCTGAAGTTACATGTCCTGGCCTCTAGAGGTCCTCCGTAGGGCACCCAGTGCCACCCGTTGTCCTCTCCTTTCCAAACGGGTCTCTTCCAGATGCCTTGTGAAGGCTGCCCTGACCCTCATGCCTCACAAAGGTTCTTGGTGCAAGAGCATGGCAGGCCATAATTACCTGCTTCTGAGCATCTCCTAAAAATTACTGCTGCTGTCCATCCCTTTTAAAGAACAAAAACTGAAACTTTCTCTTGGCGGGTGTCATTTCCTGTCCAGATCTGAAAAGGAGGCCTGGATCCGGGCCAAATACGTGGAAAGAAAATTTATTACCAAGTTCCCCAACACTGAGGTGCATCGGAGTCGCAGCAGAGAGCCCGTGGGGCAGGAGAGAGCCCCCAGGCCGTTCCCCAAGCCCAAGCCGCCAGGCCAAATCCGCCGGGGCACAGGTAAGAGAGGTTGGCCTTTTCCTTCTCCAAGAGGGGCATTCCAGTGAGGGCAGAGTTGAGCAACTGCGAGGATGCCCAATGTGACTTGTTGCCATTCTAATTACAGGGAGTCCTCAACCTACAATCATTCGTTCAGTGACTGTTCAAAGTTATGACGGGGCTGAACAAATGGTGGCTATGACTGGTCCTCAGAGTTCCAGCCATCCCAGCATCCCTGCAGTCACGTGATCGTGATCTGGGTCCTTGGCAACTGGTTTGCACTTACGAGCAATTGCAGTGCCCCATGATCACGTGATCGCCATTTGCAACCTTTCCTACTGCCTTCCTGTGATTTTTTGGGGGCCCACCCTCTCCCTCCCTCCCTCCCTCCCTCCCTCTAAACACCCTCTAAACAATCTCATTGCCAGCATGTCACCCACACAAACACCCACAACAGCAGAGCGCCGCTAACTCCTTGGCCACAAGGCCCGAGAGAAAACTCAGGTCCTCGTGGCTTTCCGGAAGGCCATCCGGTCTGTCTTGGGGTTCGTCAGCTGGGGACCCCAGGGAAGGGACTCCTTGCCAGGAGGGCGAGAAGGAAAGCAGCCTGTAATTTCTCCTTCTCGGCCCTGTCCCCGTTCAAGGTGGGGGACATGGAAAGCTCCAACTTCTTCCATTTTGGGGGCAGGAGTTTGTGATCAAGGGGGCAGGCTGGGTGGCAGAGCCCGGAAGTCTGGTTTTGGCGATCAGTGAGGCTTGGCCGAGCCCCCATGGGCAGCACTCTGGGGCACTGGTCCGAGGGACGAGATGAAATAAAGCAAGATGCTCCTGGGCATGTGAAGAGAGCATTCCTTCCTCCTCTTAGCTTCTTCAGCTCCACAAATACACCCTCTAATCCTGAAAACTCTTGTTTAGGCCTGGAAGGAATTAAATGAGGATTCTTACTGAAGCAGAGTGTGAGGTAGCTGTGATGTTTTTCAAAATGCAGGCGTGGGTCAAAGCATTGTTTTCCCCACTTACCCCATTGCCTTGATCGGTTGCAAGATAAGCCTTCTCCGTTGGCCATTATAACTGGGGGATGAAGGGAGCTGAAGTATGAGGCTTTTAGTCAGGGATTGCTGGCCTATGAGTGCAGGCAGTCCTTGTTTAGTGACAACCTTGTTTAGTGACCATTCGCAGTTATGACAGTGATGAAAAAGTTACGACCAGTCCTCACATTAACCCTTCGCAGGTCTGTAAATCAAAGGAAACCTGAAGGAGGATCGTAAGCACCATTGCGGTTTCACTTAGTGACTGCTTCACTTAACAACCGAGTTGCTGGTCCCCGATTGTGGTCGCTAAACGAGGACAACCTGTACACCTTGGTGGTTTTAATACTTGTGATCCTTTCTCTCAAAGGAATCCGTGAGGGAGTCTCTTCAAGTCCTGCTCCTTCATCTTCAGAGGACCTACACAATTTGCACCCAGGAGCCCTGCTCTACCGCGCAGCCACTGCACCCCCTAGTTTGCCCACCATGGCAGATGCTCTGGCTCACGGAGCGGACGTCAACTGGGTGAACGCGGCCCAGGAAAGCCGAACCCCGTTGCTGCAGGCCGTTGCCGCTGTGAGTCTGCAATCCTGGGGCTAGAGACCGAGGGGTGGGCTAGAGAAGGCCGATGGGCTTCAGTTCTCCCCACCAGAGACAGCTGTGCCACAGCCACAAGGTCAATAGGCACAATTTGATTCCTGGAAAATTAAAAGAAAGTCTAAGCAGAGGGTGGCAGGAAATAAAATGTTTTAATTCGCCCTTGCTGGCAAAAACCTGGGCGGTAGCAGCAGCCAGTGGCCTGTTTTTTGCCAGTAAACAAGTGACAGCTCTGCTTTGTGGCATCCGGGCACACGAAGAGAGATCACCTCGTAGCGGTGTCATGACCCATGGGGAATAAAGGAGGGGCTTGTTTAGTGATGTCACTATGGGGGAGGCTTGCCCCACCTTGCCCCACCTGTCCATTCTTTCTTATGGAGCAACGTTCTTTCTGTTTTTATCCAGAATTCACTGCTGGCTTGTGAATTTTTGCTTCAAAACGGAGCCAACGTTAACCAGACCGACTGCAAAGGGAGAGGACCTTTGCATCATGCCACCATTTTAGGCCACACTGGGTACGACTCTTCTTTTGCACGTTCATCTGTCCCTGTGGTGAATGTTGCTGTCTTTGTTTCCATTTATTTGGAAGAAATCCCTGAGCCTCTTAAAATAAATAGATGCCGAATGATACTTGCAGACGGGTTGAGCTTTGCGTTGATTAAATATTTATGTTTGTATTTTCACTTGTTTCTTTGGTTAGCATTTTGAGCAGGTCAAAATGTACGAATGTTAAAACAGCCAAAAATGGGTTTTTTTTTTAACCAGTTGGTTAGAACTGATGCATATTACTGCTTCACCTCCTGCCCCAAACTAAAATCTGCTGGAAGGTCCTTAGGCAGGGGTGTTATCGAGATTCAGTGAACTGAATTCCCAGTGCAGGCTTGAACTAGAGGCGTCTCATTCGGGTGGGTAAAAGCTGCTTGAACCCACGGCCGACAGCTCTGCAGACTGCAGAAAGAAAGCAGTGCCCAGCTGTGCCCAGAGGCTCTGGGGCGTTAAATGCAGCTGATTTAGGTCGTGCAGCGTGTTTCAATCAGCTCGGCTCACGGACAGACAATCTGATTAGAAGTTTGCAAAACTTGAATCGCAGGAGCCCCAGAGTTCAGATCTTTGCACTGCTAAGCCAGCCTTCCCTGACAGGGTTGTCCCCAGATCATTGGGTGTGAAGGCTGCAAGGTAAGGGATTATGGGTGTTGGAGTCCACCAAGTAAACATCTTGTCTGTGAAGTAGCAGTCAGGGGTGTCCACAGGCACGTCACCCGCTCATCAAGCACATGTTCCAAAGGGACTTCGATCCTTGGTCACCCAGATCGCAGCACGCCTAGTATTGTGCTGCTGATGCTGGGAAAGATGGAAGGCAAAAGGAGAAGAGGACGGCAGAGGATGAGATGGCTAGATAGCATCACTGAAGCAATGAGCATGAAACTGAGCAAACTCAGGGAGGCAGTGAAAGATAGGAAGGCCTGGCGCAATATGGTTCATGGGGTCACGAAGAGTCGGACACAACTTAACGACTGAACAACAACATGATTTTATATTTTATTTTACATTTTGGTTTGCCCAGTAGCCAAAGCGATCTGGCTCTCCAGGAACCTCCTATTCAGAGCTCTGCCCTCATTTTTCCTCCCCGCAGGCTGGCTTGCCTGTTTCTCAAACGCGGTGCCAACATGAACGCCGTCGACGGGGAGGGCAAGGACCCGCTCAGCATCGCCATCGATTTGGCCAACGCAGACATTGTGACCTTGTAAGAGACGGCCTCCTCCCTTTCCTACCTGCCCTGTTGAATGCCTGGGAGCGGGCACCAGTCCTGGCCGGGAGGGTGACGAGACTTCGGGGAGGGTGGGCCTGATGTCTCACCTTTTCCTGGAATCACCTGCAATTTGGGGAAAGAGGGATAGTGAGTAGAGGTGCCAAAGGTGGATTTACTGCCTGGAATGGGTCACCCAGTGGCAATCCATCCTGTCCCCTTTTTAAGAGAAGACAGTGAAGAGAGCGTAGCTGTGGGGCCACCACCAAACCGTCCCTCTCATTTTAGTGGGGCTTCCATGGCCAATTTTAAGGTCTGACACATTTGCAATGGTTTCTATTCGTCCTGTTTGCGCTGCTGAGCCTTTCAAGATAGCCAGGATTGAACGCAGCCTGGCAGCTTCCCACTCAGCACTGTGGCCATTACGCAGCTGGTGTGGTGCGGTTTGCAAGTAATTGGGCAGGTCTACTCTGCACCTGTGGGACTTTCTAAATTGTCTCCTAGGGCAGCCCCAGAGAGAATGCATTGCAGTAATCTAGTCTCCATTAAAGTAATGCCCTCCATATAGTTGGGATTGCAGCTCCCTGAATTTCCAGCAAGATGGAGAATATGCTGATGGGGTATTTTGGGGAGTGCCACGTTTGGGGGCTAGACATAACCAGGATAAATGTACGTTTGGGGGCTCTTTGTGAGAATCCTCTATGATTTCTCCTTCCTTTCTCTTTCCACCTTCCGCCCCAAAGGTTGCGACTGGCCAAGATGCGCGAAGCTGAGCTGGCCTTGGGCCACTCCGGTGAGTCTTGCCCTCTGTAAGAAGGGATGGAGGTGGGAAATGTAGGTGGGGGACAGACTTGGCTCCCACCTCGATGTTCCTTTGTGAAATGCGAATTTCTAGATCCCTATTTTCCGCTGGGGAATAGCCCGGCTCTCAGTGTCCATCTTCCCTGATCTGTAAAATGGGCACCCCAGGGGATCTATTTTGCAGAGCAGGGTTGATCCCCCTGAGCATTTCTTGTGCTTTAGAATCTCAACATTGCCATGGATTCCTTCAAAGCCTGGAAGAGAGAAAGCTTTGTGGGAAAGTGGCCCCCCCATGCACCCAGAAGACAAATTGGCCAATGGAGGTGACTTTTGGGCATCCTAACCTAGCTTTGTGGTCATGCTGGCCAAGGATTATGGGAGGTGAAGTTAGCTGACCTAAAGGACCCCCAGTCTGCAGGGACAGAAGCACAGCATTCCTTTGGACCCAACCCGGTGCTTTTTCTCCAGGAGATGAAACCTACCTGGACATCTTCCAAGACTTCTCCCTGATGGCCTCCAATGACCCAGAGAAGCTGGCGAGGCGAAGCTACGACCTGAAACTCACCACCTTGTGAAGCCCTGGAGGAGCCGTCCTCAGGATGGGGAACCCACGGGGAGCGCGCCTTTTCCTTTCGGCAAGGCTTGATCCTCCAAAGCAAAATTAAGTTGCAGGGGGACCAAGGGGTCCTTTTCAAGCTCGGATCCCCCAAACTCTCCTTCCGCCTCTGGCTCACTTTGGGGTAAATTTGGCAAGAAAACAGTCAGGACAGCGAAGATCAGAGTGTGGGGGGCTGCCTCATTTTGGATCCTTCTGTTTCTCACTGATTTTTGCTTTTTATTTATTGCTTTTGGACTGTCTATAATTGCAGGATGGTGCCAGTTGACAGATATAGAATCAGTTTCCACCCCAGATCCAGCTTTCCTTTCTGAGCTTGGAAACAGCAATGTCCTGGTCTGGAAAGGTGAAAGCTTATTGCAAAAAAATAAAAATAATTGATACAGAGAGGAGAAAGTGGGGTGTTGTTGCTGGGAGGGTGACAGATTTTATGTGGGAATAAACATGGCTCTCCAGAATACAGGAAGGATGCTTTGTAGGTCGTGAGGTAGATCCGTTGGACTGAAGATCTCAAAGTGTGACTCCTGCAGTTGTGGTTGATTTGTGCTATTTATGCTAGTGCCCTCATTTGTTTTAAGATTATCAGTAGCCCCTGCGGTGTGCCTGAATCTCATACTTTTTCACCTTTTCGGTGTTTATCTTTTAAACCTTTGAAAGAGTTAATTACTCACTTAGTAGATTGGGGGAACGCCCTGGACATAGTTTACCTGGACCTCAGCAAAGCCTCATGACAGACTTCTTCATAAAATGGTAAAATATGGGCTAGATGATACCATAGCTGGATTCAGTTGGTGGAATGACCACTGCAAAAGATATTCCTTGACGCCGTGTTTCTCAACCTTTTAAGATGCGTGAACTTCAACTCCCAGAATTCCCTGGTCAGCATGCTGGCTGGGGAATTCTGGGAGTTGAAGTCCACGCATCTAATGTTGCCAAGGATGAGAAACACTGCCTTAACAGCTTCACTTCAACTTAGAGGCAAGTAACTGGTAAAGGCCACAAGATTTATCCTGGGCCCTGTTGAATAGTTTGACCAATTACTTGTAGGACAGAGTTGAGGGGACCCTTATAAAATTTGCAGATGACACAAAGCTGAGAGGGATGATTAATACCTTAGAGGCGAGAAGACTTGAAAAGACCCAGACAGGCTTGAACCATGGGTGGAAATGAATAGGATGGAGTTCAACAGGAGAAATGTCCGTTTCTGCATCTGGAGAGAAAATTGAAAGGCACTAAGTAAGAAGCTGGACCAGATGGCCTCGCGTACCCCTTCAAACTTTTAAGTTTCTAAACGAGCCACTGCTTAACATGGCCCACATCGTGGCATCTGCTCTGTGGTGCTGGGTTTAGTCTCAGGACACCCCCACCCCCACGGGGGAGACCAGCTCGTCTTGGTCGCGGTCTGCCGCGCTGAGAACAACCCTGATTCGCATCCGTGTTTGCACGACACAAAACTTGCAAGGGTGTGCTGCTATTTTAACCCTTCTGGGTCACACCCAGCTTTCTAACCAGGATTTGTGGCTTCACATGCTGGCCGACCCCAAAACGCAACCTTTCCGGAAGCCTGAATGGGTCCCTGGGGTCTTTCCTGCAGAATTGCACACGCCTGGAGGTGAAAGAGCTGCGAAAGACCTCCTTTAGTCAGCCCGCTGGGTCAAGCCAGGCAGGGACTGACCTGTTATGTGTCCTTGCTAACTGGGGAATTTGAGCCCGGCCCAAACATGTCTTCCCCAGCCCAATTTGCTTTATGCCACGGAATCTAAACATTCTGTGTATGCTCAACAGAACTCGTCTTCACTGCATGCGCATGGCAGACTCGGGTGCAAACAGCAACAGAGTGTTTTGTTTAAATCTTGGAAGTGACCAAGAGGTCTTCACAAAGGCACAAAGCTGTGGTTTGGGGCCGCAGCCAGGAACCGGTGGCCCCACCTTGCCCTGCCAGCCTCCCCGGGGCAGCAGGAGCCGCCCAGGCCTGGTGCCCTCTGGGAACGCTTGGGCAGCCCCTCCCTTGGGGGCAGAGACAGCCTCCACCCCCCCAGCCTTTGGACGGGCACCAACTGCTGCCCATTTGCTGGTGTCTGAAAGTGCCCGGCACCAGGAGAGGTTGGTGCCGCCAACGCCCTCCCTGGCTCCTGGCAGGGAAAGCCTGGCCTTGCTAAAGGAGCATTTCTACCTTCGGTTGCTGCAGGTAAGGAATGGGGGGGAGGCAATGAGAAACAGGCCAAAGTTTGCCCTGCGCCTTTTGGCGGGGGGAGGATCCTCGGTCGAAAGACTGTCCCTTTTGCACCTTCCCATGTTGCTCTCCCTGTTTCTTGCTTGCACTGCTCCCATCCCACTGGCTTGGTTCTCACGCCTTCATGGGGGGGGGGAACCCGTGACCCTCCAAATGGTGCTGCGTTACGCTGCCCAGTGGCTCCCAAGCTGGCCGCGGCTGCAGGGACTTGCCTTCCCTCTACAAAGCAGCCAGTCCCTGACCCTTGACAAGGTGCCAATGGCCCTCGGGAGCGCAGGCTTCCTCCTCTTGCCTCTCCACTTGCCCCCGGTGCCCCTTCTCCCCAGCAGCCTGGTGTCCTGCCTGCGTGCCCGCCCCCCCCCCCTTGCAACCTCCCGATCGCTCACCTGCCATCCCAGGCAGAAAGCGGGGCTTCCGGTTCTCAGCAAAACCACGTTTTGCTTTTTTAAACCGGCCTGTGCGCCCCTCCCGGCTCGGAAAAAGCCGGTTTCCCAGGCAGATGGAGTTACGCTCAGCCCGTCCGCTGCCCCGACCGGTTCTGAGAGCTCTCCTTTCTCTTGGGCTTAACAAATTAAGCCCCGTTTTGAGCTATCGGTTGGCAGCCTTGGTTATTTAACCGTGGCTTCGTCTCCTTTCCAACTCAGCGGAGAGAATTTGCGCAAAAACTCTCCGAAAACACAAACTCTTTTTCTCTTGCACACAAACTTCATGTAAAAACTCTTCGAACAGGGCAGGAGTAGATGTGATGGGAGTGAAGAAGCCAACCAACGGAGGTTGGAAACGGCCGGATCCTGCCAGGGGCTGCAGAGGGGAGCGCAGTGGAGTTGTGGCTGGGGGGGCCGCTGTCCCCTCCACGCTAAGTCCCCCCTTCCCAGAGCAGAGCAACTGCAGCCCGGCCTGCGCTTTCTGACGCCCGCGGTGGGCTGAGCGACGCGGAGGAGGAGGGATCCGCTGCGTCCCCCGGTTTGGAGGCTCAGCGCCCGTGGCTCAGCCCGTCCTTGCTTCTGCCCTTTTATCCTTCCCAGCCCAGCGGAACAGTGGGGAGAAATTATGGAGGGAGGGGGGCTTCGGCTCTGTCCTTCCATAGGCGAATCCTCTCAATGGGGAGCGGGGCCACATCTGGAGCGGAGGAGGAAGACGTCGAAAGAAAGACCGCATTGCAAAATGGGCCAGGGAAAACATTCAGAAAACCCTGCATCCTGTCCAGCTGGGCAGCGGCCTGCGCAAAGCTCCCCTCCCCGCTTTCATCCTGTGACCCACAACAATGAAGGGTTCCAACCCCCCCCCCCGCCCTTTGCTTCCCCAACCTGATCGCTTCGTGCAGCTTTTCCCTTGAAGGTGGGAAAAGGCCCTGGCGGCCTCCCCTGCCTTTGCCTCACGACGACAACCCTGCGAGGTAGACTGGGACAGGCCAGATCCACCCAGGGAGGCCCATGGCCAAGTGGGGACTTGAACTACAAACCTTGGCACCCCTCAAGGCGCCAGGGAAGGAAGGCTGTGCCGCCAGCAAACCAAATTGGGGGGGGGGGGGGGCGGGGTCCAAGAAGTTACGACGTGCTGCAAACACCCCCCACCCCCCTCCTCATCCCCCCTTGGAAACAGAGCGACCCGCGATCTTCCTTGGAACCAGAAACGAAGCAGCCCCTGACACGCGATGGGTGATGGAGGCCACGCCTGCCCCCTGCAGGCTGGGCGCGGTATTGCTCTGGTCCAGGTTTGGCCCCTATGAAACCAGGGGGTGCTTCTCCTCCCGCTCCAGGAGGCGGCACCGCTGGGCGAGTGGACCCCCCTTCTCGGCAAGGCTCCCTCCTGCAGCCCCACAGCTGGAGATGCCGCCGCCGCTGGAAGAGCCCCCCGACGGAGGCTGGGGGTGGCTGGTTGTCCTGGCAGGATTCCTGGCCAACTCGCTCACCTTCGGCGTCTTGCGATCCCTGGGCGTCCTCTTCGAAGACCTGGTGGAGGCTTTCGAGGCCACCACGGCCCAGGTCTCCTGGGTGACAGCCATCGCCTTGGCGACGGAGCAGTTTGCTAGTGAGTGTGGCGAGCGGGGCGGCCCCCGAGGAGGCCCTGCTGCTTCTGGCATCTGGACCCCTTGGTACAGTCCTCCCCTCCATGGCTGAGCTGACCCAAGATGGATTCAAACCAGGGATCCACCCATAGTTCGAAATTCAGGCTCCTCCGTGCAATAGGTTAAAGCAAGAATTCCCCTGCATCAGGGGTGGGGGGGAGGACACTGGTGAGCACACTCACAAAATGGCTGCCACGATGGGCGGGAATAGTCACAAAGCGCCCATTTCTTCAAAAACTAGCGAATTGCTGTTGGAACGCACTCTGACCTGTGATCTTAGCTTCCTTTTCAGGTCAGATGAAGCAAGCCTTGGCCTATCGTCAGCCCTATTTTATTTTCTAAAAAACATTCTGGAGTCTGTAGGGATCATTTTTGGAAAGGCAGACAGTGCTTCAGGCTGGTGTATTTACAGGATAACATGCTAACTTCTCAGAAAGAGATCGATATAGATATATTAATACAGTGTTTCTCAACCTTGGCCACTGTAAGACGTGTGGACTTCAACTCCCAGCATTCCCCAGCCAGCCTTGCCCCATGGCTCTAAAGATGCAATCAAAGGGCTGTTTTTTATCTGCGTCGCCCAGTTTAGGCATCGCAGAAAGGGTTAAATTCACCAGGCAAGCAGGTTCTCAGCAACAGGCAGTCATCCTTTAAGGGATCCTCCTCTCATTTACATGTCAATATGGTAAGAGCTTACGAAACTTCTTTGTACAGGTAGTCCTTGCTTAACGACCATTTGTTTAGCAACTGTTCGAAGTTACGACAGTGTTAAAAGCTACTGATGACCGGTCCTCGGGCTTACAATGGTCGCAGTGTCTCAGGCTCATGTGATCGCCATTTGCAACCTTCCCAGCCAGCTTCCAGCAAGCAAAATCAATAGAGAACCATGTGATTCGCTTAATGACCATGTGATTCACTTAACAACCGTGGTGATTTGCTTAATGACCAATGCAAAAAAATGTTGTATAATTCGGTGCGGTCACGTGATACCTTGGTTAATGACCACCCTGCTTAACTATGAATTTTCCAGTCCCTATTGTGATCATTAAGTGAGGACTACCTGCAGTTCAATCAAGAGCTCAGGATCACTTGGGGAAATTGGGAGCGGCAACAGGGCACGGCCACCTCTTCCCTCCTGCCCCCATCTTCCCTGCAAGACCTTGAGGGCTGTGGGCCTTGGGACCCAATTCGTTTCCAAGCTGTGAAACGGATGCTGTCTGACCCCCACCCGTCTCTCTCTTCCTGGCCAGGTCCGCTGGGCACAGCAGCGAGCACACGCTACGGAGCTCGTCCAGTGGTCATGCTGGGCGGTTTATTCTCTTCTTTGGGAATCTCTGGGGCCTCCTTCAGCACCACCTTACTCCAGCTATACCTCACCCTGGGGTTCCTGACAGGTGAGTCGGACGGCCTCTGCTCCCCGGCTGCTCCCGGCCCTTCGGAGCGTGTAGATCCGCACCCAGTTTCATGCCCTTTGGAGCCTCCAGGGATGTCCGCAGGGCATGGTCAATGCGGTCAAGGTGGCTGCCGCAGTGTGGTTGAAGCTCTGGCTTTTTATGCACAATGCGTCAGTTGCGCTCTTGCGACCGTTCCGCAAACACCCTGCCGGCCTCTTTTCCATCTCCTTCTGAACAGATCCGCAGGGGGCTTCCTTCTTCCCCTTGTCTCCCTGCAGGTTTGGGCTGGGCGCTGGCCTTTGCCCCCACCATGGGCACCCTCTCGCGCTACTTCTCCTCCCGGCGCTCCCTGGCCATGGGGCTGGCCCTGACCGGGAACGGACTGGCCTCCTTTGCCCTTTCTCCTCTCCTGCGCCTCCTGGCCGACTTGCTCGCCTGGCGCGGCGCTTTGCTGGTCACCTCCGCCTTCAGCCTCCACCTGTTGCTCTGCGGGGCTCTCCTGCGGCCCCTGGCCCTGCGGGGGGACCGGCCCAAGCTGAGCTCCCCCTTTGATTTGGGCCTCTTTGCCCAGCGAGGCTTCGGGGCCTTTGCCCTGGGCACTGCCCTGCTGGCGGCTGGATACTTCACCCCCTACGTTCACCTGGATGCCTACAGCCGGGCCCTGGGCGTGGGGCCCTACAGAGCTGCCTTGGTGGTCTCGCTGGCCGCGTTGGCTGACGCCCTGGCCCGGCTGCTGGCCGGCTGCCTGGCCGACCGGCATGTCCTGCCGCCCGTCTACCTGCTGGTGCTCTTCAACTCCTTTGTGGGGGGCACCCTCCTCTTCTTGCCAGCCACGTCCTCATATGCCAGCCTGCTCACCCTGGCCTTGCTCTACGGCCTCAGCGCAGGAAGCTTTGCGACGGTGGCCTTTGCGGTCTTGCCAGAGCTCGTCGGCGTCGCCCGCGTAGTGAATGCCACGGGGCTGTGCCTGATGTCGATGAGCGTCGGTGGATTGTTGGGACCCCCCCTCTCAGGTGAGAAGAAGAGTGGTCCTGCTGGGCGGCTTCTTGGGGTCCCTCGGGGTCCCTGTGGTGCTGCTCAGCCAGCCGTAGCTCTGGGCAAGCCCTGTGCAAGATGGGCTCAGTGCTGCTAAATCAGTGTTTCTCAAACCTGGCCCCTTTAACACCTGTGGACTTCAACTCCCAGAATTCCCCAGCCAGCCAGGCTGGCTGGGGAATTCTGGGAGTTGAAGTCCACAGGTCTTAAAGGGGCCAGGTTTGAGAAATACTCTGCTAAATCCCAGCTGCTGTCTAGCTTAGACTGGAAATCTTGCCAGCAGTGGGTGCAGAAGCTGATGGCCATGCCACTGTTTTCAGCGAGACAAAGGGTTTATCTGAAACCATGATTAAGCCAGCAATGCTGGTCTTTGCCTCCTTGTCTCTCCCTTTCTCTCCAGGCCTCCTGCAGGACCAAACGGGAGACTTCACTGCCTCGTTCCTGGTCAGTGGCGCCTTTGTCCTCTGTGCCAGTCTGGTGTTCCTTGCCCTTCCCTCCCCCTTGGGCAGCTGCTGTGGTGCCCAGCCGGATGAGATGCCCAGTGCCAAGGGGCAGCAAAAGCTTCCCTGCTCCGTGCCCACTGCCCCCTGTGCCAGGGGGCATTTGGAAAGATGGAAAACACGCAGCCTTCCTCAATCCAGTGTCCTCCAGTCTGACAGATTGCAATGCCCATCACAGCCAGCCCAACAGGGGATGATGGGAGTGGGAATCTAATCCATCCAGGGGACACCAGCTTCCTTGCGCTCTCTTCTCGTCCCCTTCTCCAACCAGGTGCCCTCCAGATGTGAGGGGTCCAGGGCCCCTTCCTCAACCCTGGGCAATGATATAACAATAACATTTTTACAACATAAGAATCTTGGAAGGGCCCCGGGCTGGATAAGGACAAAGGGCCCCTCTAGTCCAGCCTTCTGGGACCCCCAGAGTTCAGCTACATCAGGCGGTCCCAAAAGTCCCACGTGTCACATAAAAAAGAGGCTTTGATAGGTTGGTCACAGCCACCATTTTGACTTTTTCGACACCTCCCCCAGTGGACGCCCCTGCCCACCAGCCCCTTCCCCTCTCGCTTCCCAGCAGGCAGCAGCTGGGACTTGGGGGGAGGCCACAGCCCCCCGTGTTCGTAGCTGTGGAGAGCCCCCTTTTAATCAGCTGCCCTGCCTGGAGATGAAATGCCGGCCGCCAATTCCCCTTCGACCGGCGCTGCATGAAAAATTCAGTGGGTCCTGAGCCTCCCTGACCTCCGATGTCTGGAAGTGGGGGACAAGCATCTCCCCACGGTCTCACCCCTGGCAGTGCCAGGCACCTGCAAAGCTATGGCCGGACTATGCCACAGTTCCACCACATTTATTCCGACCCACCAGACAGATGCCCAGCTGGTGGAATTAAACCAGGCATTGGGGAGAGGGAGCTACAATATCTGCTAAGAAATCAACCGAGCCAGATCATTTTCCAGGGAAGACCTGTTGAAAGACAGACTGCAGAAACAGAACGCCACTAATTGTCCTGGGGAATTCTGGGAGTTGAAGTCCACATATCTTAAAGTTGCTACGGCTGAGATGGTAGGTGAATGCAGGTGGAGGACCAAAGTCTCTTGTAGAAACAGATATGGCTTTTCCCGGTATTCTGAGGTTTGTGAGGTCAGAAATCAGAAAATTACCTAGTGGGTGAACCTTATTTCTTGTTGCCCCTGTGTGTCAGCTGTAAAAGAACTGGCCTTCTCCAATGGAACAGGCAAGGTATGGAAGGACTTGAGTTTTAGGGGTATTTTGGGGGGAACAAAAGGTAACTTTTTCATGATTCAGTCTTCTCTGTACGATGCCAGCTTAGCAGACACGCCAGGGGGCGCTGTTGAGCTATATCAGAATAATTGCATTAGTGCTGTGTTTCTCAACCTTGGCCGCTTGAAGATGGGTGGACTTCAACTCCCAGAATTCCCCAGCCAGCTGGGGAATTCTGGGAGTTGAAGTCCACCCATCTTCAAGCGGCCAAGGTTGAGAAACCTTGCACATGGAACATTTGGGAGGAATTCACCAAATACTTTAAAAAGTAATGAAAAGGCCCTACTGGGGACGTGCCCCACTGTTGAGTCCCAGCACAGGGGGGTTCAGGGGGAAGGCGTCCCTTCGAGAAAGGAAGGGCTGGGTGGCTCTTCTAGAACTGTTGCTGCTATGCACACCCCGTGCAGGTCTGTTTTTGCGTCCTTCTGACAGCTGGGAGCCTGGGGGTCCCTGGGGGGCGTTGAGTTTGGCGGAGCAAGGAGGGGTTGGCAGGAGAAGAAATTGGGCAGCAGCAGGAGCGAGAAGCCACCAACCATCACAAACGCACCTCCGACCAAGAAGGAGGCATTGTAGCTCCCGGTCACGTCCCGGATCCAACCTGAAGGAGAAGACAGTCTGTTACTGCCTGAGAAATGTCTTGATCTGGGAAAAATAACTGGTCAAAAGGAACTCTTCTGTAACAGGGTTCTGCAAAAGAGGGCCAGTTTGGTCTGGGGGGAAGGCTCCAGGCTAGGAACCGGGAGGCGGCGAGTTCAAGTCCTGCCTTAGGCAGGAAAGCCGACTGGGTGACTTTGGGCCAGGCCCCCTCTCTCAGCCCAACCCACCTCACAGGGTTGTTGTTGTGGGGAAAATAGGAGGAGGAAGGAGTACTAGGTGTGTTCGCCACCTTGAGTTATTTATAAAAATCGGGAAAAAAAAATCTTAAAAATTGTGGGGAGAAGAAAACGGCAGCATGCCAGTTGTAAAAAAATCCTTTCTGAGCGCTGGGACTTCCAAAATCATACTTTAAATTCAGTCTTCTCCTTCCTGGCATCTTCAGGGGCCCCTAAGAACAGCTCCCCTCATCCCCAGAAAATTCCATTTGCGAGTTTTCTAATAGGCACAAATCTTGCACGTGGGTTCCCCTGATAAAATGCATTTTTGTACATTCTTTTGATGAATGCGTGTAAGCACAGATGCACACGTACACGCACACAGACCTACAGCAAACTTCACTGCAAAATTGCACCTTGTAAAAATCTATCTATGGGGTTGCTAAGAGTCAACAATGACCGGTCAATCGATCGATAATGAAGTTTTAAGATCTTTGTTCCAAAATGCAAGCAAGGGAATTTCTCCCCCATCGCTCCAGCTGGTATCCAGTTCCCTCCCTCCTCTGCTGGCCCTGCGGGCGAGGCATTCTGGGAGTTGTAGTCCAGCCCCATTTTCCCAGCTGGGTTTTCTCACCTGACAAAGGGGGTCCCGCTAAGGCCGGTGCGCTTTCCAGGAGGTGGATGACCCCGATGGCTCCCATAATCTGCTCTGTCCCCACAATCTCCACCAGGCTGGAGAACTTGAGGGGGATCACGGCACTGGCCAGGAAGCCGTAGCAGATGCTGAGGACCATCAAGGCGATGTAGCTGCCTCCCAGCGCGAGGGCCAGCATGGCAAAGCCAGTCAGGAAGGTCCAGATGGCCAGGTTGTGGGACAGTCTCAGGGGGCGGCTGCAGCCCGCCAGCCAGCCGGCCACGATCCTGCCTCCAATGTCGGCGATGCCCACCGCAGACACCAGGAAGGCTGCCTGGTACTCATCGAAGCCCCTCTCCCGAGCGTGGGGCACGAGATGGACAAAGGGGATGAAATAGCCAGTGGTAATCAGCACGCCGGCCGCACCAAAGGTCTGGAAGGCGCGCTGGGAGAGCAAAGGCAGGCCCAGCAGGGTGGCCAGCTTGTCCCCTCGGCTGTCCGGCGAGGGAGGCCCCTGAGAGTTCTCCTTGGCCCGGGGCAGCGGCCGGAGGAGGGCACCGCAGGGCGCCAGGTGGAAGGCCATCCCGGCCACCAGCAGGAGGGCCCCCCGCCAGCCGTAGGCATCCACCAGGAGCTGGAAGAGCGGCGAGAAAGCCAGCGAGGCAATGCCGGTGCCGGAGAAGGCCACCGAGTTGGCCAGGGCACGACGCCGGTCGAAGTAGCGAGCCAGCAGGGCCATGGAGGGGGAGAAGATCAGGGCCCCCCCGATTCCTGATGGGGGAGAGAGGAGAGGTTAGTGAGGCCTCTGCGAAAGCCCCTTTCCTCCCGCCTGAATCTGCGCGTGACCATGTTGGAGGACGGAAGACCCTCGCTGCCCCTCATGGTGCCCGGCATCCTTTCGAAGGCTCGCAGCAGAATACGAGCCCGGGATATAACGCGGAGACCAGCAACTAAAACCCCATTCATATTTTAATCCTGACCCCGGAGGCTGCTCAGTGAGCGGAGGGATCGTGTGAAATCCTGATTCTGAACCTTGATTGTTGGCTTCCCTGTATCCTGGCTGGGTTGGTACAACGCTTGGGCCTCCAAGTGGGGAGAATGCCATCAACGGTATGTTGGCTTGCAAAGTACGCTCTAGATTCGAGATCCAAGCTTGCTGGGAGTGTGTGAGCCCCGTGGGAGAAACCAGCCTTGTAGCCTCCTGGCCCAGATCCACCCAAACTGGAGGTTTACTCTCCTTCCAGTCCACAGTCACCTTTGCAGGCGCTGCAGAGACAACTAAGCCAACCGTAGGATCTAAAACAAGCCACAATGAGCACATGAATGCCGCTGCTGCAGGGTAGGGTGATGAAGGGGGGGGTTGCCTTTGTAGCCGCGCTAGAAAGACACCATTAGCTCGAAACGAGAGGGACACGTTCGTAGGAGACTTGAGGGTATTCAGGAAAGGGTCTACAGCAGTGTTGTCCAAACTTGGCCACTTTAAGATGAGTGGACTTCAACTCCCAGAATTCCCCAGCCAGCATGTTGAAGTCCACTCATCTTAAAGTGGCCAAGTTTGGACAACACTGGTCTACAGCTAAACCGGTTCAAACTGCCTTGTGTGTTGCAATCTCTTGCCCCTATAAGACTATAAAAACTAAGTTGGCGTGGCACACCCTGGCATACCTGCTGCCTATGCTTTGGGTTGTTGACCACCCAGCTTCCTTTACTCGGCCGAATAAAGAGCTGTTTCTTTCTAAGGGCCTCCTCCTGAATCCTTGGCATTGGATTTCTCTGGGATTCAGGGTTGCAAACCTTACAGTGAAAAAAGGTCAAGATAACGGTGGGTCATAAAACAGGTAGAACTTCAATCACACCCCTGCAGTTGCCATCTTGGCTTTCTGGACTGTATCCTGCAGACGCCCCCGTCACTGTGGCTCGTCATGGGTGCCTGTGTTGGTGACTGCACAGGACTGATATAGCCCGGAGGCAGCTTACCTGTGAGCAGGCCAATCAACAGGTAGAGCTGGGCCAGGCTGGTGGCGAACGAGGCCGCGCAGTAGCCCAACCCGGAAAGGATCCCCCCAGCAATGGCCACCGGGCGCTCCCCGTAGCGAGTGCCGAGCGCGCTTGCCAGCGGGCCTGGGAGGGTGCAGAGAAAGAGAGAAAAATGGGGGAATTAAGGCATTTCCCTCCTTTCAAGTTCATTAGCTGGTTGCAAAAATCAGCGAATGGGTCTTCTCCACCATTAAACGCGCTCCCCAGCCACGGAGTGATATAGAGCCCGGTTAGGGCCAACCAGAGAATTTTGGAGGAAAATGCTCGAGTGAATGGCAGATTTTCATAAAGAAATAAAAGCAAGGTGAAATATTGATCATTACTGACTTAATTCACTTTCTCAGCGGTCTGGGGACCATTTAGCAGGATATTTTCCCCCTATTGGTTTTGTAGATGCTGTTTTTATTGTTGGCTTGTAATCTGGTTTTAAGATGGGCGGCTATACAAATGTAATAAGCAAATGAAGAATAAATAAGTAAGTAAACCAATGTGTCGATGACATAACTGGCCACTTCCCCAACCTCATGCCCTCTGCAAAGCCAAGCTATCTGTTGGTTTCATGTATTCTGCCCTGACTTTCAGTCTGAAGAAAACACAAATCTGTCTATAGAAGAATAAAAACAGACAGTCTCTGTGTGCTCAGGACTTTCAGGTCTTGTCCCAGCATGAAAGGAAAGAGCAGAGGGGAGGGCAAAGGAAAGCAGGCCACACAGGCATAACGTCGGTCTTACAATTATGCAGTTAGTCTGTCTGTGGGCCCTAGACGACACTCATCTGCCTCAGAGCAGATGTTCTCTTAATCCCAGGAAGGAGCAAGGAACTTTACCTAAGTCGTCCGGCTGACCTCCCATTCTGCTTCTTCCTCGCCTAGGTTGGCCACACAGGCAGAGAATGCTGAGTTTCCCACCCAAAATAATTGGAGGGTGCCTGATGGAGGAACTCAGGGCTGGCAATGCCATCATCCACTGCAAAATGCGTGGTGCGCTGCAAGAATATTTCCCAGGCCTGGGTCTAAATCAGTGTTTCTCAACCTCAGCCGCTTTAAGATGGGTGAACCCTAACCCTAACCCTAACCCTAACCCAGCTGGGGAATTCTGGGAGTTGATGTTCACCCATCTTAAAGCGGCTGAGGCTGAGAAACGCTGGTCTACATGATGAGGCTAGTTCGAAATACACAGAGCAATGATACTGATAAAATATTTGGACTTTGTCTTTCAGAAAATTAGTTGATCTGCTACTACAAGGTATTCGTTTAACTTTTTTTTCATTTTCAAACCTTCCCGTCTAGTCAAATGATTATTCAAGACAGCTAACACTGGTGGTGGTAATAATAATAATAATAATAATAATAATAAGAAGAAGAAGAAGAAGAAGAAGAAGAAGAAGAAGAAGAAGAAGAAGAAGAAGAAGAAGAAGAAGAAGAAGAAGAAGAAGTAGTAGTCACTTTGTGTGAGATGGGTGGCTATCTAAATACGATAAACAAATAACAACAACAGAGCCTCGATTGTACCATCATAGCCCCCCCTTGACTTTTTCGGCCCTACCCTAAAGAGAGCATTATGAAAAGTATTGATACGTAACGGCCCGTGGGCCAGCACCGACGAAATCAGACGGTGCCCGTCGCTGGGAAGCACTCACTGGCGAACATGAGCGTGGCCACGGTGATGGAGGGGATCCAGGACGTGGCGCCCGAGCGCTCTTCGAAGTAATCGGTGAACGCCACGAAGAAAACGCCGAAGGAGCGGATGATGCCAAAGATCAGGGCGGACTGCAGAAAAGCCGCCAGGACGACGGCCCACCCCCAGCCCCCATCCAGGGCTCCATCCCAGGCATGGGGAGGGCTCATTCCGGGCAGGAGTTTAGGTCTCTCCGTTCCCACGGAAAGGCAGCGCCACGACACCTCCCGAGCCGAAGCAATCTGCCGGCGCCACCTCCCTTCACGCCTCTCATTTGCCCGAGCCGGGACCTGCGCACCTTAAGCAATCATATTACAGTGCCCTCTTATCATTGAAAAGTCGGTCAAAGTTTGCAGCAAGGTGTGCAGATTTCCTGGGACATGGGCAAGTCCAGGGTGGAAAAATCAGGCTTTCAGCGGGCATGCCCACAAGACAGGGAGTCGAAGGGTCTGAGTAAACCAGTGTTTCTCAACCTCAGCGACTTTAAGATGGGTGGACTTCAGTTCCCAGAATTCCCCAGCCAGCAATTCCCCAGCCAGCAGGGAATTCTGGGAGATGAAGTCCGCGCATTTTAAAGCATGCTGGCTGGGGAATTCTGGGAGTTGAAGTCCACCCACCTTAGAATTGTTGAGGTTGAGAAACACTAGTGTAAACAAACGATGGATTGCAGCTAAGTTCACAAAATGCCCTTGGAAAAAGTACATTTTGGCTCTGAGGACTCCCCCCTCCCTCTTGCTGCTGTGGGGCTTTCCAGATGTGCCCTTTCTTTCTTCTAAAGCAGCAGTTTTCAAAGGGTGGTCCCCGAGACCCTTTCAGGGGGTCTGCAAACTCAAATAAAGAAACATTTTAAAATTTCTCCATTTTAATTTTTAATACAGTAAATATCAGTAGATTCCACCCACCACAACCAAAGTTCTTTGGGGTCCTCAATCATTTTTAAGCATGTAAAGGGGTCCTGAGACCAAAACATTTGAGAACTGCTGTTCTAAAGCAACCTGCGAATGTGCACGGAGGATGCAATGCAAGGGGGTGGGACCGATGGGGGAGCAGGGAGAACTCAGCAGAAACATCCGTGCAAATAAAATTAGTTTAGGCTGACCTTCCTCCAGCTTGGATGGAGGAGAGATGTTTTAGTCTATGAAAGGGAAAAAGCAGGACGAGTTTGGGAGCACCATTTGCGACGCCCGAACTTCATTCAGGCAGAAGCTTTTGTGAACTACAGCTTTATTCAAGTTTGGGGGTCACAAATGGTGCTTCCAGACTTGTCCTGTTTTTTTGCTTCTCCAACCAGTGGCTCAGGGCTGTGGTAGAATGCCAACATCTGGAATTTTTGTAAAAAAATGAAGGTCTGGGCACTCTTCACGCTTGACCCCAAAGGCAGAAGATGCAGCTGGTGGAGGAAGACGGGAGCTTTGCAGAGTTTTGACGGCCCCTGATCAGTTCCAGCTGGCTTCGCTCCGGCTTCTGTGCCAATTTACGATGACAATTTTCAGAGAAAGGAGGGAGGAATTTAAACTCACTCACCCCACTTTCTGCCTAGTTTATTATGAGTCAATTTTTCTCCTGAACGTGGCTGATTGTTTTTCATCTTTAATGTTCTTGATTGGCATTAGAAAGAGACTGAGATCTGTAGTTGCTTATTCGCGGCCTGAAAGTATGCTTTAGAGCAATAAAGTGTAAATGTAAATAAAGCTTTGCTGAGCTAAGGTATTTTTTCCCCCGAAAGAAGAATGCTACTGCAAGATTCTTCAGAGCCTCAGGCCTTCGTTTCCCAGCTGACCGTGACAGAAAGAACCAAGCTGGTGATTTATTTATTTGTTACGTCTGTCTCCTTCCAGACCTTCCAGATTCCAGAGTTGTCTGCCATTGGGAGTTTTTAAATCTACGTACATAAATAAATGCATTCAGGAGCAAAAGGCAGCATGCATAGCCTCCCTGGTTTTCCCAACAACTCTTCCCTGAAAGGAGGTTGAATAGAATGGCTGATGAATAAAATTAACATTTTAAAAGAATAGAGCAATGTTTTTCAACCTTAGCAACTTTAAGATGGGTGGACTTCAATTCCCAGAATTCCCCAGCCAGCATGCTGGCTGGGGAGTTCTGGGAGTTGAAATCCACATAGCATGCTGGCTAGGGAATTCTGGGAGTTGAAGTCCACCCACCTTAAAGTTGCCAAAGTTGAAAAGTACTGGAATAGAGAAATGCATCCACTTCTTTAATTGGTTGATTTTGGTTTGCAGCTGTAATGACCTGACTTATTTGATTCATATCTCAGCTTTCCTTCAGAAGTGCAAGAAGCATTTATGTATTTATTAAATATATATTAATTTAACTTTATAAGGCCTCCCAACTCCATGACAACTCATACATGCTCTCTGTCCTCCTCTTTTTCCCCAAACCTCAGCCTTGCAAGGTAGGCTGGCTCAGAGAGGGTGACGGGCCCAAAGTCTCCCAGAGATTGTCTATGGCTGGGGGCAGACTCGAACCTGGAGTTTCCCGGTACCTGTCCAACTCCTTCACCACTCCACCCCATTGTCTCTATATGTTCGAGAGCTTGCAACGCCCCGAGTGGGATCTGCAAGATTTGCCCCGGTCACTGGAATTAACAAGAGAGGTCTATGGTGGATAGACCACAGCGCGCCACGAGCCGAATACACCCTGCTACGTTGCAGGGCAGGCGCAGATATTCCAGTGCATCGTCAGCACCGAATGCACAGCTCCCACATCCAATGGCGCAGAATTCTATGGCTTTTCTTCTGTCGACAGCAGCTTTCTCATTTAAGCATTTGAAATGGTTTTTAATGTTGTGTAATGCACGTGGAAAGACAAGCACATTCTTAGACACCAAAGCTTCAAAAACAAAACAACCCCCCCCAAAAACCTTGTCTTCTCAAAGGAACAGCATCTCTCGAGCCCAGAGTAATACTGAACATTCCTTGGTTCGCTTTACAAGTGAAATTGACCAGCCCCTTGGAAACTGACTAGGCATCAGATGGCTTGTCAGTTTCTTATTCCACTGATATTAAAAAAAAAAGCATCAAACAAGTACAGGTAGTCCTCATTTAGCGACTGCCTTGTTTAGCGACTGTTCGCAGTTACAACAGTGATGAAAGAGTAACTTATGACCAATCCTCGCATTTACGACCTTCGCAGGTCTGTAAAGCAAAGGAAAGCTGAAGGAAGACCTAAGCACCATTGCAGTTTCACTTAGCGACCGCTTTGCTTAATGACTGAGTTGCCGATCCCAATTGTGGTTGCAAAACGAGGACTACCTGTGACGGCAATTTAGGTCAGGGCTTTGATCACATGGTTGAGGTTGCTATATTGATATTTTTTTTAAACCCCACCCCCACTGCTTGCAAACACCCCTGCCTCGTGTCCTGTAAAACCAACAGAGATCTCCCCTGTGTCGAAGTCACAAGAACGAGTTGGACCAGCAGCAAGTATGAAGAGCTGTGGAGGAGGAAGTGAGGGATGAAGAGGCTGTTCTTTTTTCTGTTCGGTTGTGGGAATGGACTAGCCCGTTTCTATCTGGTAAAGATTTCTGCCTTGTTGGGGTAACCCTCCTGATTCCAGGGTCTTTGGGTCTTGGTGTTCGGCTGTGCCAGGTGGCTGGGCTTTGGGTGGCCTTGAGCAAGAGAAGTAGTTGGGCAACGTAAGAAGGACAAGGCTACCAGCCAAGAGGACCGCTCCAGCGGAGATGAAGGACGCGGTGAAGTTCCCCGTGATATCTCTCAGCCAACCTGAAATGCAACGTATGGGGGTTAACTCTCAGGATGTTGCATAGCCAGCTTTCCCCCATGGACCACCTCGTGTCCACCCACTGAGAAGGGAAGCTCTTTGACTACAAGCCAGCTGAGTTCACTGTCATCCTTAAGCAGGTGAAGTGAAGACCTTGAAGATGCCTTCACACCACATGCAGATCTCGGTCGGTGCTCACTTTGTTTAAGGGTTGTCGGGTCATGCACTTGGTTAGTCCAGTGTTTCTCAACCTTGGCAACCTGAAGATGTGTGGACTTCAACTCCCAGAATTCCTCAACCCCCTTGCTGGCTGGGGAATTCTGGGAGTTGAAGTCTACACATCTTCAAGCTGCCAAGGTTGAAAAACACTGGGTTAGTCTATGGTTAAATCCGGGTGAGCTCAGAAAACGAGTTAGTAATGAGGTTCAGCGTGTTGTATAAAGACTGCAAAAAGACAATATGGCAGACTAAAATCCAAAAATGCATTGGTTTTAGGGATCCTTTCCTCAGTAGAGGCCAGGATAATAAAGCAGACCAAAATAGCTCACATACGATCAGAAAAAAAGCCTTCCTCTCTTTTCTCCAAACTGTGGCAGGTGTTCCAGACTTTGCAAATGGGCCCTTGGGCCTGAATGTAACTCAAGCTGTAGGGTGTGGTCAAAAAAGTCAAGATGGCAGACACAACCATGTGATCCATTTCCACCTGTTTTTATGTCTACACTCCCTGCCCTGTCCCCACGCTGAATTTTCCCCAAGTGATCCTGACCTCTTGGTTGCACTCCAAAGACGTTTTGTAAGCTTTTACCATATTGACATGTAAATGAGAGGAGGATCCCTTAAAGGATGACGCCTGTCGCTGAGAAGCTGCTTGCCTGGTGAAGTTAACCCTTTCTGCGATGCCTAAACTGGGCGATGCACATTAAAACAGGCAGAGGTTTCACCATCTTGACTTTTTTTACCAAACCCTGCATACATCCCTGTGATCTATCTCCCCTCCCCATTTCAAGACCAATGAGTGACATTCTGGACCCCCCCTGCAGGTGACTGTGCCCCTTTTCTTTCCGCCATTCTTACAGAGCTGGGGTTTCTCAGTCAAAGGCCTGCACCACTTAGATGGCCACGTTCTTTTGTAGGGAGGAACCTTCAACTCTTCCAAACCATGGCACCCGTCTACGGTTTGAATTGAACGTTTAGCTCAAAACTCAGGAGCGCTGGAGGGTCTTCTCAGAAGGAGGGCAACCCCAAAACTTTACCTGAAATGGGGGTCCCCACCAGGGCCCCTGTGCTCTCCAGCATATGCATGAATCCAATGCCCGCCAGCACGTATCTGGCACCGACAATCTCCACCAGGCTGGTGAACTGCAGCGGGACGAGGGCACCGGCAAAGAATCCGTAGCAAAGGCCGAGGGGCATCAGGGTCTCGAGGCTGTGTCCCAGGGGCACCAGGGTGAGGGCGATGCCTGTCAAGGCCATCCAAAGGGTCAAGTCGTGGACTGAACGGGAGAAGACCCGGGAATCCGCCAGCCAACCAGCAAAGATGCGACCCGCCATGTCTGCAATGGCGGCGACCGACATGATGGAAGCGGCATCGTATTCTCTGCAGCCCACTTCCCTTGCGTAGGCCACCAAGTGGGCGTAGGGGACAAAGTACCCCATGTCCACCAGGACAAAGACCAAGACGTAGCGCAGGAAGGGCCGGTGATGCAACAGCTCCAGAGCAAAGGAGGAGGCCAGGGTCCTCGGCTCCTGGCAGAAGCCCCCCCCCTTGTTTCCAGGGGGCTGGCCTCCTTCCACAGCCAAGGGGCGCAGCACTGCACCCGATGCCAGCAAGTTCAGGGACATGCCTGCCACGATCTGGAGCGCCCCCCGCCATCCGTATAAGTCCACCAGGTACTGGAAGAATGGGGAGAAGGCCAGCGAGGAGACCCCGGCCCCCGACACGGCCAGACCCATGGCCAGCGTCCGTCGCTTCTCAAAGTAATGGGACACAGCAGCCACGGAAGGTGTGAACACGAGGGCCCATCCTAGCCCTGTCGCCAGCGGGAGAGAGGGAGGAGGGAGGAGACACTTTGGTCAGACTCGGCAGGGCCCCCAATTTGATCAGACCCACAGGACCGCCCCCACCTGGAGACTTCCCACCTGCAACCTATGTCAGCCACCCGGCCGGTGTGGCTGCAACCTAGAAGGCCTTGAAGGATGAGGGATGTGGTCTCCTACGCCTGGAGGGCACCAGCTTGGGAGGGGCTGGTCTATGCCCTCTGGAAACTGAGGTCCAACTTAGGGTAGCTCCATGTTCAGGAAGCAGGAGATGGTGGCACCAGGGCCAGGCGCTCACTGGTGCCACGTGAGGCCTTCTGCACCTTCAGCAAAGGAAATGTGGGGCTTTTGGGCTTGAGAAGGCCAACAATCTGCAATGATCTCCTCCAGGGCTAGGTCAAATGCCCTGGGTTCCCTTCCCTTAGGACTTTGCCCTCCAACTGCCTTAAATCTCTGCTCTGGAGGGTTGTTGTTGTTGTTTTTTAAAAAGCTTTGCCTCGGAACTTGCTGAGAGATTCTGCTTCCCAAGAACCGATGGGCGCCTTCTGCAGCAAGGGCAAAAGCCCTCTGAGGGGCCACGTTTGCGTCTGGTGCTTGTCTAAGTCCTGAGATGTCTCGATGGCATTGGTCTGCTGGAAAAGGGTTTTCCCAAACGTTTCACTCTTCCTGTGCCCCTTTTCAAAGACCTGGGGGGGGGGGAGATGTTCACAGCAAAAACCTACCTGTAAGCAGGCCGACACTGAGGTACAGATGGATCAGATTGGTGGAGAAGGACGCCAGGAACAGGCCCCCGCTTGCCAGAAAACCACCGGCCATCACAACGGGACGTGCCCCGTAGTGGGTGCTGAGGGCGCTCCCCATTGGGCCTGGGAGAGAGCAGCGTAAAGAGCTTAGGAGACCACTGAGCCCCCCCACCAAGCGCTCAGACACGCTTCCCAACCAGGTGCCCTCGAGAAATATGGGGAGGGATGGCAACCCCCAAGCTCCAAAGGCTTGGTTTTCCAAACCAGAGAAGAAGACCACGCCACCCCTGTTCCAGATTTGGACTGGCACTTGGCTCTCACCTGGACGCCGGGCTAATTTGGCGCCACCAGGCTGGGAGTCAGCTAAATGCGGGAGGCACAGACCACCTCCCCCTGCTCTTCGCAGCTTCAGGACCTGCTCCCAGAGACGGCCATTACCTTGAACGCCTAACGGCAGGGCCAGCTTCAACCCCGTCGTGATATGCTTTGGGAAGGGTGCAGTAGAGCTGCTTAACCTCTTATGCCAGTTTAGCATTTGCTAGAAATTCTTGGTCCAGCAAAGCAGACCCAGGAAGACACAGCACACCAAGCTTGTACACCCAGCCCCAAAGAAGCAAACCATGTTAGGCTTAGCCTGGCAGGCTTATCGAATATTATCCATCCTGAGGCCGACTAACTTTGCTCAAATGTCTGGGAGCCAAAATATTCTACCCCTAGAAGTGGGTGAATTAGCAATGCATAAGGGGTAACAAAGTCCAGATATTTCACCTCATTTTGGATGCTTCCTTCTAACTTTAAACAGTGCTGGAAAGAAATAGTCAAGTGTTTCCCCCCTCCCCTTCTTACAGTATAGCTAAAGGAAATCAAATTAAAGGTAGTCCTCACTTAACGACCATAACTGGGACTGGAATTTAGGTCACTAAATGTTGTGGTTGTTAAGTGAAGCATCATGATGGACCCAATTTTACGACCTTTTGTGCAGCAGTCATTAAGTGAATCACGTGGTTCCCCATTGATTTTGCTTGCCAGAAGCCAGCTGGGAAGGTTGGAAGTGGTGATCACATGACCCCAGGACGCTGCAACTGTCATAAGTGCGAGCTGGTTGCCAAGTACCCAGATCGCGATCACGTGACTGTGGGGGTGCTGCGATGGTTGTAAGTGTGAGGACAGGTTGTAAGTCCCTTTGTTCAGCACCTTCGTAACTTCGGTCACTAAACAAATGGTTGTTAAGCGAGGACTACCTGTTCACTGTTTTAAGTTGTGCAGTGCCAGTTAGGTGCGAAAGGCTTGAAATGCCTTTTCCAGAGATATTGTCTCTCTTCACACGCCCAAGGGCAACTCGGAGGAATGCACAAAAGCCTCTCCTCCTCCACTCTTCCCACTTTCCCTTGCCAGGGCACTCTCCAGAGCTGGACTGCAACCCCCATCAGCCCCTGCTGTGCCCACCGGGGGACGCCGCACACCTCTGGTAGGTCCGCGCTTGGCCAGCCTGCAAGCGCCCCTCCCCGCGGAGCAAAGCTTCTCCCTTACTTGCAAACTGCAGGACGGCGATCCCCAGGGACACCACCCAGGAGATGCTGCTGGAGGATTCTCCGAAATGGGCCAGAAGCTCCACAAAGAAGACGCCGAAGGAGCGGATCACCCCGAAGACCAGGGCCGACTGCACAAAGCCTGCCAGGACGACCATCCATCCCCACCCGCCGTCCGGAGCGGCTGGAGCCGCGGGAGAAGATGCGGCCACCTGGTCCTTTCCGGAGGCAGAAGGTGGAAGGACAGAGCGGAGGGGGGGGGAAAAAAACAGTGAAGCAGCCCGGCCGGTGCAGAAAAGGCAGAGAGCAACAGCTGAAAAAGAGAGCTAGAGATGCAAAGCAATTCAGATACCCAGACTGCACCAATTTTGCCATCACGATGGCTTGTCTCTTTTTGCTATATTCCTTTCTTTTCTTCACTTTTCACCTCCTCCTCCTCCTCCTCCCCTCCTCCTCCTCCTCCCCTCCTCCTCCTCCTCCCCTCCTCCTCCCCCCTCCTCCTCCTCCCCTCCTCCTCCTCCTCCTCCCCCCCCCCTCCTCTTCTTCTTCTTCTTCTTCTTCCTTTGTTTAGGGTTTTCCTCTGATAGGCATCGTTTCTTTCCTAAGAGTTTATTATGTGCACCTCCTGACTGGTCCAAACTGGAATGATTTTATTTTTTTTAATCCATAGAATTAAAGAGAAAGTCAGGACGGTAGCAGGAGTGCTGTACAGTTCAAAAGACAACGGCAGAAAATTCGGAATTTCTCCTCCCTGGCTGCCATGCAGACCTTTTTCTCCCCGGTTGGAGGGAGCAGATGTTGAGAGGGGGGCATTCTTGGAGTCAGAAGCCTCACTGGGGGAATTCAGGCCACTCCCATTCTCTCAGCCCAACCTACCTTGCAGGGTTGTTGTTCAGGCATAAAATGAAAAAGGAACCCACGCCAGCTGCTCTGAGCAACTTACACGGAAGGCAGGAGTAAATGAAAGAAAGAAATCCACAAACACTAGAATTGGGGGGGGGGGGCAATCTTAAGTTCAGGGGCAACTTAAGGATCTTAACACCCACACACGCAACTGAGATCTGCAGGAGGAGGCAATGGACTGCCATCATGCAGTCGTTGCATAAATGACCGAAGGGCACCACACCTGTCAAGACATCATTGCCCCTTCCGCAATACTCAGGAAAACGACATAGCATCCCTCGGGTGTTCATGGTGCCCACAGCCCAGAGGAGATGCCAAGCCACTCGGGGCTTTAAGATTCCACCAAAAGAGCGTTTTGGTCAACTCCGGCTTCAGATAAATCCGACCCTGCGATTTCTCAATTTAGAGACGTGGAAAACCCATCCTTGAGAGCAGCCTTTCTCAATCTCAGCAACTTGAAGATGTGTGGAACTCCCAGCATTCCCCAGCCAGCAAAGCAAAGCAAAGCAAAGCTGGCTGGGGAATGCTGGGAGTTGAAGTCCACACGTCTTCAAGTTGCTGAGATTGAGAAAGACGGCTTTGCAGAAACAAAGACCAGTGAGAGGAGCACCTGGGGCCACGAAGGCATCTCACCTGGACCATCGAGTATCTTTAAAAGAAGAAAAGCTGCAGCTTGCTGGCCTCACCTTGCCCCTAAGCCCCCTCCCTTGCCCTTCCCTCGCTGCTCCTGGGGACCTCCCCAGTGCCCAGACTTTGATCCCTGCGCCCCAGTCCTGGGGGCGCCTGCGGCTTACATTGCGGGCGGCTTAGAATCAGCCTGTCGCCCCCTTTCAGGTTGCCCCATCTTCCTGCCCCAGCAGCCCCGCGCCCCCCCAACCAGGGCTCCTGCCTTGAAAACCGTTGCAATGAAACTCCCCCCGGATCGTGCGTCCTACACGCTCAGCCAGGTCCGCCAGGGAGCAAGCGCTGCGACTGCTCCAGTCTGCGTCGGTTCGTTTTTTCCTCCCTCAGCCTTGCCCCATCTAGGCTGCATGCACGCTTTCTGCGCCAGCGAATCGCGCAGATCCAGAGAACGGGGGCCATCGCGAATCGGGGGTTGTGTGAACGCAGCCAGGAGGAGGAAGAGCTTCCCCGCCCGGCTGCATCCTCAGAAACGCCACGTGCCGGTCCCGCTCTCTGCAGGAACGACGCGTTTGCGCCTGGAGACCCTCCAGATTCAAGCTCCCCCTCGGCGGCGACGTTTGCTGCGGGGGGGAGTCGCGGGGGGAACCCACCATTTCGCCGCGGTCTGAGGACGCCGCCGCCGCCGCCGCCGCCGCGCGAGACCCTGCCCGCCTGTCCCGTCTCGGATGCAGGACTGAGCCGCCCCGCCCGCAGCCCGGCCGAGCCAAGCGCGGTCCCCGCCGGGCCAAAGTCTGGCTCCGCGTCCTCAAACCCTCTTCCTCGCCCAGCCAATAACGGAGCTGCTCTGCCCGTTCCCAGGGCCGGCAGGCGAGAGCTCAGGGTTTCGGGGAATTGCAGACTTGGCCCGGGCAGGCGCGGGTCCGGCGGGCAAACCTTCTTGGAAGCGTTTCTGCAACGCCCGGCTGGAGCCGCAGAATTCAGGCGGGCATTCTAGGAAGTTGCTGGGCAAGGAGGGAAAAGCGCTCTGCACGTGCCCGGAGCAGGCTTCCCCACCCGGCGCTCTCTGGGAGGGAGGGCAGCGGAGAATTTCTCCGGGTGCCTGGCGGAGGGGAAGATTGGCTTGGAGCGGAGGGCATCTTTGGGGGTTGCGAGTGCTTGCATTTAATTTGGGGGGGGGGGGATTATGGGAGAAAGTATTCTGCACAATGGTGCGGAGTAGATGAAGCAACATATCACGGGCAAGGCCGAGACTATGTTACAATGGGGGTGTGTGTGCTTTTTCCTTTGATGTTTGAAAATGGCCCCAAACCTGTGTTGGAGCGTCGGGCAAGAGCATTTGCGGGCCTCCCCGCTTCAAATGGGAGGAAACTGAGCTGCTAGTTTTCAGAGTGCGGGGACTCCGCAGGCCCGGAGCGCTGAGCTGCCAATTCTTGGCTTTAAAAAATGCTGGTTGAATTCACACATTGGGCTGAGCCCAAAGGAGCATTATTTGATGGGGGGGGGGGGGGTTGCATGTTATGTGACTCCAACTTTTAAGATTCTTTTGCACAAAAAGTACTTTAGGGCAGTGTTTCTCAGCCTTGGCAACTTTAAGATGCACGGACTTCAGCTCCCAGAATTCTGGGAGCTGAAGTCCGTGCATCTTAAAGTTGCCAAGGCTGAGAAACACTGCTTTAGGTCACTGCTCCATGTTCGCTCCTTTGCCACAACATAAAAATCCAATATCCATATTAAGAGCAATACATTTATTAGGCCAATTCAAAGGTCACCCAAAAGTGCAGAGTTTAGAGAATTCCTTATTCGGCCAAATGTTACGAAAGCAAGTGAAGGAGGGGAGGAAGGAAACGCGATTGGATGTGGGACCATGAAACTTGCAGTCAGGAGAGTTTTCATGGGCATTTTACTTCAGAACTTTCTCCTGGCAGTAAAAATACTGCTTTCGGCGCATGCTGTCAAAGGGGGGCCGTTTCCCTGTTGTTTGGGTTCACTGATGTCTGCGTGATGTGTCTCAATTATTAGGTTATTGGTATTGTGCTCTATTATTTTTAGGTGCTCTGAAACCGATTAATGGGTCTGTCTGTCTGTCTGTTTATTTATTTTCATTTTTGCCCTGGAAGCAAATTAAATGCATTGGCAAAAACGATAGAAGCAAAGATTGTATCTAAGTTTGCAGAGCACTAACCAGCTGGACCACAAAGAAGGCTGAACGCCGAAGAATTGATGCCTTTGAACTGTGGTGCTGGAGAAGACTCTTAAAAGTCCCCTGGACTGCTAGGAGGTCAAACCAGTCAATCTTAAAGGAAATCAACTCTGATTGCTCATTGGAAGGATTGATAATGAAGCTCAAGCTCAGATACTTTGGTCACCTAATGCGAAGAGAGGACTCTTTGGAAAAGACCCTGATGCTGGGAAAGATGGAAGGCAAAAGGAGAAGAGGACGGCAGAGGATGAGATGGCTAGATAGCATCACTGGAGCAATGAGCATGAAATTGAGCAAACTGAGGGAGGCAGTGAAAGATAGGAAGGCCTGGCGCAATATGGTTCATGGGGTCACGAAGAGTCGGACACGACTTAACGACTAAACAACAACAACCAGGTTTGGGTGGTTCGGGGTTCAGTATGTGGAACGTATCCTTAGCAATTTTTGCAAACCAGATGAAGCCACAAGAGCGTTTATCAGCTTGGGCATTGCACGTTCTGCAAACACAATGATGTTTTTTTTTGGTAACCTGGATTTAGCGTGTTGTCTGAGCCTAGCCAATGAAGAACGTCCTTCGACCCTCCATCTGGGGTCTGTTTTTCAGGGTTCAGCTTTGTTGTGTGAATCTAACAATATAAATTACCAGCGTTTCTCAGTCTTGAGAACGTCAGGATGTGTGGACTTCAATTCCCAGCTGTAAAAAACACGTGAACCAAGTGGGGGAGGAAGTTCCCGATGCATCCCTGAGCCCACCTCTGGGCCAAGTGACCTTTCAGGAGATCTGGACTTCGGAAATGTTGATCAGCCCTTCCTTGGTGAGTGTGGGGTTCAGCCTCAGCAACCTGAAGATGTGTGGACTTCAACTCCCAGAATTCCCCAGCCAGCATGGCTGGCTGGGGAATTCTGGGAGTTGAAGTCCACATGTCTTTAAGTCACCAAGGTTGAGAAACACTGTATTAGCAGAACAGTATTATAAGGTTGCTTCATTATCCTTTCAGTTAAAAACAATGAAATTAAGGCTAGAATATTTCTGGGGCTGAAAGACAAAGTAAAAATATTCCAGGGAGAGAAATACAATATTCTGGGACCGGCGGAAATCACAGAGATGTTGATCCCATTGCTAATGTTGCCCAGAGTTTCTCCTGAAGAGGAACCCCTCTTTCATGCCAGCCTCTCATCCTCCCCATCGACTTCTGGGGTGCCCCGACCAGGCAAAATGTCCATTTCAAGTGGACCATCTTGGCATCTCCCTCACTTGAGGGCCCAAGACGGGGCTGTCTGCAGAACTCAGCTGAGCCCTCTTCACTTTCTCTTTAAAAACGCAGAGAGGCCGGAGGGAGGATGGATTTAGGGCAGGGAGATTTATTCCCGTTCGGAATGACTGTAACGTTCGACCAAGAAATCTCAACTCGCACAGCTTTCCTGAGAAGTGGAGGGGGGGGGGAATGGGAAAATGTCCTTGCAATGGGATCGGCTTCCCGGTGCAAGTGAAATAAGCCGTGAAAAATAAAATAAAAAGAATCCTCCCCAAAGACTGGAAGACTCCCCCCCCAGGAGTCAAATGCCCCAAAAGAAAAAGAAAAAAGGAATCAAAGAGAATTTCAGAGCAGGAGTCTTTGAGGGCTGCTCCGAGTTCAGTGGAAGTTGTCCCCAGTCGAGGTTGCTGTGACTTGGTCCCCTCCGTGTAGGTTGGATTCGAACCCTTGCCCCCGGGCCATTCAGCTGGTGGATGATGGGGACTGTAGTAGGCTCCAGGGTTTTCATTACAGTAGGGATCAGGGCCGTAAAATGCCTTATGCTCGGCTCGGGGCTTAAAAACCAAGCCAGGTCGGTTTCTCTGGCGCACACAGACCCTTTTTCCACTGTGAACTTTCCCTTTTGCGCTCCAAAGGGCAGAAGGGCCCTCGGCCAATGCCCGGGGGGGGGGGGGAGGAATTAAGGGCCAGCTGGAAGCAAAGTCCGGCCTGCAGGTGCCCTACCACCCCCTTGACGTCTCTTGTCAAGCGGCAGGGCCCTCCTTGGCCGAAGGTCTCTGGAGAGCTTGCAAGAGGACCTGGCGATTGAACCCTCCCGTCCTGCCATCCCACACCAGAAACCCAGCCTGGCAAGGCAGATGGGTGAAAAGGAGAGCCTCTGAGAACGTGCAGAGTGCAACGCTCAGCCTAGAACTAGTCGAACCCTCGACTGCTAAAGGCAAGCTTTTCCCATAGCAGCAAATCCAGTATTGTGAATTCAGCCCTGGGGTGTAGTTGGGTGGCATGGCACCCCCGGGCACATCCAAAATTGGCACATCCAAAGGTTTAGGGCCACCTGAAGGCCTTTCCACTCCTTGCCATCAAACGAACATTTTTGCTATGGCAGAGGCGTCGGGGAGGGGGTCAAAAAAGTAAAGCTGGTGGTCGCAACCGTGAAATCCAAGTCACCTCTTTATGAGTGTCACCATGCCCCTACCAGTTACCCATCTTTTCTGAAATATACTTTTCTGAAATATCATTTTATTGCCACTTATACGCCACCCCCAACCATCCAGACAGACCTGATTGGCTTCAACCCTACATTAAATGGGGCAAGAGTGCAAACGCTGGAGCTGCACCAGGCTCTTGTGT
Organism: Liasis olivaceus; assembly: GCA_030867105.1. Classification (NCBI taxonomy): domain Eukaryota; kingdom Metazoa; phylum Chordata; class Lepidosauria; order Squamata; family Pythonidae; genus Liasis; species Liasis olivaceus. The sequence goes on along the minus strand of CM061351.1, from coordinate 114,651,446 downwards.
CAGCAGGGAGTGAAAGCCCCCCCAAGTAACCCCATTGCAAGGGATGGAGACAAGGGCCCTGATGTTGGGAGGGGGCGGGAGACAGGATCTTTATTATTATTTTATCCCACTTTTTTTATATATAAGTCAAAGTGGCGAACATAGCTAATACTCCTGCCTCCTACTTTCCCCACCACAACAACCCTGTGAGGTGGGTTGGGCTGAGAGAGAGGGGCAGGCTAAGGGAGACCTAGAACTCACTGTCTCCTGGTTTCTAGGCCAGCACCTTAACCACGACACCAGACTGGCTCCATGGGCTACTTGCAAAAATAATAATACCATCCGTAAAGGAAATGCATATTTAAAATTGGTTATTTGCAGCAGGTTGTACAGCTCTCACAATACAGAAACAATAAAAGTCCTTCAATGAGGAAGAGGAAGAGGAAGGAGCAGAATATAGCAACTTCTCCTCCTCAGACTGATATAACTGATAACACTGACATCTGTGCAAAAATTGTGATTTTTGAGTGTCCCAAATACCATATAATTACAAAATTGAAAAATTTGTTAAAATAAGGATTTGGGGTATGGGAAAATGAGGATTTTGAGGATGGGATTTTCACATATATATTGATCACCACCTAGAACACAATACCCCAGAGAGAATGATCACTGAAAAGAAAAGAGTAATTTTGGCAGATGCAGCAACTCCCAGGCACAGCAGAATCGAGGAAAAAGATTTGGAAAAACATTCAAAATAAAAAGATCAAAGCGGGTAGAAAGTCACCCCTTTAGTTATTGGTTTTTTAGATGAAATAACAGATTTTTTTTTTTTACAAAAATTAAATATTACAACTATATTAACTGTGGTTTTGAAAAAAAAAATCTTACTGGGCACATAACTAAGGTTACCTGGATAATTCCTAGGTTCCTGCCTGGAACTCAAATGTCTACAAAATTTCTACAGGCAAAGAAGGGGTTTTCTTAGGTTGTTCTTCAAACTGTGTTATTCCTTGATGAATAAAACATAATTCTGCCCCCCGAGCCTTACTTCAGTCCCAACCAACTCTAAAATTATAGCCTCCCCCATCACCTGTCATTATATTCTGAGAGCTTTAAAAAATGGTTAAATAAAGGCCTCCAAACTTTCTCTCCCAAAATGATGTTTATCCTAAATTCACCCATACACGCTGCATATAAAGACTAAACGGTACGTTTTCTTTACAGCTTCACCCATCCCATGTCAGACTACATCACACATCGCCCCCAGCCAGCATGGCCGAGTGGTAGGGCTGGGAGTGATGGGAGAGGTAATCCAACACACCCAGATTGCCCCCTGCTGGGCACTGATAGCTGGCACTTGGAGCTAAACCTTTCTTTCTCTTTGCTAAGACTTGGCACAGGATCGGCGCCTTGATAGGCTGTTGTGGCAAGTGATGAGTGGGGGGTAGACGGGGCCCCCTCAGAGTCACCTGGAGGATGCATGGGAGAAGGGGTGCATTTTGCAAAAGCCTGCAACTGGAGAGGGAGACCCTTCCCACCCCCAGGGGTTTGTATAGGCAGGTGACTCTTCTAATACCTGAGCAGAAGCTGTTCCCCCAAATGCACACCCCTCCCTGGCGGGCTTCCGAGACCACCCGCAGCAGAGGACTCATCAATCTGGCAGGAGGGAGGAACCGTCTGGGAGGAGGGGAGCCCTGGTGCAAGAGGTATCTGCAGGGAGAGGGTCAAAAAAGTCACGATGGCGGCCCAGCCAGGGCTTTGATCATAGGGCAGGGCTGCCGTCTTGACTTTTGATCCTCTCCAGACACCCCATGGCAAGGAGGGCATCTAAGAACCTCTCACAGACACCAAGGAGGGAATTTGTGCTGGGCAGCTATTGGGGGGAAGGGGGGGGCATTAGGCAAGAAACCCCCTATGGGACAGCTTGCACCCAAACAGGGCGCGTCCCCGACCCCAAGGTGGCTGAGGCCGTTTTGGCTGGGAGATTCTGCCAGCCAGGATGTCCAGCGCTGGAGTTAGAGCCCACCCGATGCCAGGGGCCAAGCCCGCGATTGGCCAAGGTGGGTGGGCGCTCTGGCTGTGCTCTGCAGCTCCACCCCAAGGCCCACAGGGCAGCCCCCACATGGGGCCAAGCTGCTGAGCGGAGACCCCTTCGAAATGGGACTTGTCCTTCCCCCTTCTGCCCACGGAGTGGGCCCTCCAAGAGGAAGCCGGCAGCGAGGCAAGGGGCGCCCCATTCCAGGGCTGTGGAGAAGGGGCCAGGGAGTCCACCGGGCCTGGCACCACGAGGGCCGAAGGGAGGCTGCTCCCGCAGGCTCGCCCGGCCAAATGGAGGCCACGGCTTCCCCATCCAAGGTTCGATCTTCCGAAAAACCAGCTCCTTGGCCCACCAAGGAAAAAGACTGTTTGTTTAAGGCACTGGCAGGTAAATCAGTAGTAAGACATGACCTCACGTAGCTGCAATGAGTAACTTTCTCACACAGACAAACACACACGCACACACAGATCTGGCCCAGAGCCCCCCTCCCCGCCCCCAGCTCTGGAGCCGCATCCACCTTTGGACCCCTGCAGGCTCTCAGCTCTTCAGGGGGGTCTGCTGCGCCACCAGCCCCCCCTTGCAGGAGGGGCACTTTTCGGGAGAGAGGGCTGCAGGGGCCACCGAGGTCAACCGGCCGCCATCTCCGGCCTCCCCGCCGACCCGGGTGTCCTGCCCAGCCGGCCGGGCCAGGCAGCTGGAGAAGTTGGGCACCGTCATCAGGAGAAGGCTGCCAGCCAAGATGAAGGAGCCGGCGGCTAGGAAAGACGCTGCGTAGTTGCCCGTCAGGTCTCTCAGGGTGCCTGAAAGAAAACAGCCAGAGGTGAGCCGGAGCCAGCCGGGCCTCGGGTGGACGGCGTGCGGCTCAGTCACCAGCAGCAGTCGCCCTGTGCGTCAATGGACTCAGAAAACAGGCAACCGAGAAGAGACAAATCGCAGAGTATAAAACCATGCAGGACCCAGAGGAAGACCTCTATCTCCCTTTCTCCCAAGACTGGGGCCAGGGCACAGATCTGCTAATGCCCGTATAGAAACCGAGGGCCCGTTGGCAACTGGAGCGCCACGGGCAGTTCTGGTGGCTGCTGCAAACCAGGGGTAATAGAGCTGGAAAAAGTGCAGAAGAAGACAAGCAAAGGGTCCAGGGGCTCCAACACCTTCTTGCAAGAACATCTGGGACAGCTTAGCACGAGCGGAGGGGAGACCTGGTGCAGCTGTGTAGTTTCCTGCCCAGCCTGGAGAAAGCAGACAGAGAGAAGCTATTCTCCTTCTCGATACGGGGACCAGCGGTCATGTGGTGAAGCTGGTTGGAAGATTTAGAAAGACAAAAGACTCATCTTCACCTGGTGCATAAATAACCTGTGGAACTCACTGCCACAGGATGCAGAGATGGCCACCAATTTCGATGGAATTCAGAAGGGACTGGAAATATTCCTGGAGGACAGGTCTACCTTATGGGCCTTGAAGACTCCATGTTACCTCTGGATGGAGGGCAGACACGCAAGCAAAATACATTCAGGCATGCCATTGATTGATTGATTATTTGTGCATTATAATTACAATTATAATTAATAAAAATTCACAATCTCAGAAAATTAGAATATTACATGACATCAATAACACAAGGATTGGAAATAGAACAATATCGGACCTCTGCAAAGTATAAGCATGCCTATGTACTCAGTACTTGGTTTGGGCCCCTTTTGCAGCAACGACTGCCGCAATGCGGCGTGGCATGGATGCTATCAGCCTGTGGCACTGCTGAGGTGTTATGGAAGACCAGGATGCTTCAATAGCGGCCTTCAGCTCCGCTGCATTGTTCGGTCTCATGTCCCTCATCTTCCTCTTGGCAATGCCCATAGATTCTCTATGGGGTTCAGGTCAGGCGAGTTTGCTGGCCAATCAAGCACAGTAATCCCATGGTCATTGAACCAGGTTTTGGGACTTTTGGCAGTGTGGGCAGGTGCCAAGTCCTGCTGGAAAATGAAGTCGGCATCCCCATAAAGCTCGTCTGCGGAAGGAAGCATGAAGTGCTCCAAGATCTCCCGGTAGACGGCTGCGTTGACCCCGGACTTAATGAAGCACAGTGGACCAACCCCGGCAGATGACATGACTCCCCAAATCAACACAGACTGTGGAAACTTCACACCGGACTTCAAGCATCGTGCATTGTGTGCCTCTCCATTCTTCCTCCAGACTCTGGGTCCTTGGTTCCCAAATGAGATGCAAAAGTTGCTCTCATCAGAAAAGAGGACTTTGGACCACTGGGCAACAGACCAGTTCTTCTTTTCTGTAGCCCAGGCAAGACGCTTCTGACGTTGTTTGTTGTTCAGGAGCGGCTTGACAAGAGGAATACGACATTTGAAGCCCATGTCCAGGATCCGTCTGTGTGTGGTGGCTCTTGATGCACTAACTCCAGCCTCAGTCCACTCCTTGTGAAAGTCCCCAACACTTTTGAATGGCCTTTTCCTGACAATCCTCTCCAGGCTGCGGTCATCCCTGCTGCTTGTGCACCTTTTTCTACCACACTTTCCCCTTCCACACAACCACCTATTGTTGTGCTTTGATACAGCACTTTGGGAACATCCAACTTCTTTTGCAATTCCCTTTTGGGGCTTTCCCTCCTTATGGAGGGTGTCAATGATGGTTTTCTGCACAACTGTCAGGTCAGCAGTCTTTCCCGTGCTTGTGATTCCTATTGAACCAGCCTGAGAGACCATTTAGAGGCTCGGGAACCCTTTGCAGGTGTTATGGATTCATTAGCTGCTTAGAGGGGGACACTTTGAGCCTAGAATATTGAACCTTTTCACACTATTCTAATTTTCTGAGATTGTGAATTTGGGGTTTTCATAAGCTGTACGCCATAATCATCACAATTATACCAAAGTAAGGCTTGACATATCTCGCTTTGCATGTAATGCGTCTATCTCATATATTGGTTTCACCTTTTGAGTTGCCATACTGACATAAATGAACATTTGCACGATATTCTAATTTTTCAAGTTTCACCTGTACTTCCCAAAGGCCTTCCTGAAGAGCCATGTTCTCACCTGCTTCCTGAAGGCCGGGGTGGGGTGGGGGGCATCCTTGCTTCTGGGAGCAATCAGTTCCACAGGAGGACAGCTGCAGCAGACAGGCCACCTTCCATTGTACTTCCTGGTAGGGGTGGAGCCTTGGCCCTGAGCCATATAGAGCTTCATAGGCAGGGACCACCACCTTGAACTACACTCAGAAACTTACTGGTAACCAGTGCACCTCCTACAGCAGAGGTATAATGTGGCAGAATCATGAGTGACCATTGAACATGCGTGCTGCTGCATTCTGGACCAGCTTAAGCTTTTGTGTGGTCTTCAAACTCAGCTTCATGCAGAACGACTTACGGTAAGCTAATCTAGAGGTGCCAAGGGTAGCGAGTGACTATCTTCAGTGCGTCCTGTTCCAGGTAAGCTTGCAACTGTTGCCCCAACCACAGCTGTGCAAAAGGTCTCCTGGATATGGTCTCCACCTGCTCTCGGAGGAGGCTGGAGTCCAGGAGGACCCCCAGATTGCGAGACTGCTCTTGGGGGACAAAGATAGTGCAGTTGGCATCTGAACCAACAGCCCCTCCATTTTGTCTGGATTAAGTCTGAGGCTCTTTTTTCCCTACCCAGATCTTGATAGCCTCCAGATAGCAAGTCATGACTTCCACCCCAACTGGGTATCATCTGCACATTGATCATACTTCACCCCAAACTGACAAATGATCCCTCCCAGGGTTTCCTCTGCTCCCTCCTCCCCAACCACCATCTGGACCCACCTACTCTGGTAGGAGCAGAACCACGGCCACCCTGAGCCACCAAATCCCAACCCTTGTAGGAGGTCCAGAAAGGTACTGTGGTCAACAGTACTGAAAGCTGCTGAGATCTAGGAGGACAAGGATGGTCACGCCACCTCTACCCAAGTCCCGCCACACATCATCCATGAGTGACCAATGCAGTTTCCATCCCATGCCTGGTTCTGAATCCAGGCTGCCAGAGGTCCAAATCAGCCATACTCTGCAGAGCCCTCTCCAATGCAATGCCATCATTTCCTCAGATACTGTCCCAAAACAGGACAGGTTGGAGATGGGACAACAGCTGGCATTGAGCAAGTAAACCAGTGCCTCTTTAAGAAATGTGGGTGTCCCTCCTTGCCTCAAGGAAGCACTGACTACACCCCAGGTCCAACTCCTAGTCCTCTCCTTGGCTACTTATATCAGCCAAGTAGGGCAAGGATCCAACGAGCAAGCAGCAGAGCCAAGATCACCAAGGGCTCTGCCCACTTCCTCAGCATCCACAGGCTCATAAACCTCCCAGATGAGTCCACAAGATGTCACCGCTGGCCTCTCAGAAGATCCTGCCCCTCCAGTTTCCAACTTGGCGTGGATGTGAATGATTTTGCCCACCAAATGCTCAGCCAGATGATCACAACTCACGCTGACTGGATCTTCTGGACCATCCTTCTCCCAGTATGGCGGGCCAGCTTTCGTGAACCCAAGGCTGGAGAAGTAATTGTGCTTTCCCACCTGCGTGAAACAGAGTAGGCTTGGACCTAGGCCCTTACTCCTGCCTGCTTGGACAGGCTTCTTGCTTGCTGCAGGCGACGCTCTAGATGTCTCTTCACCCGCTTCATTTCCTGGAGCTCCTCAGCACACTGAGGTGCTACATGGGGTCAGCAGGTGGGGATAAGTGCTCAGGGGCAACCCTAGGGAGGATCCTAACCCTCTCCGTATCCCAGAGGTCAACAAGGCACCCAACAGATCACTGGGGAACTCCCCAAGCGCCACCAGAAAACCTACAAGATCCACCGGACAAGTCAACACCCATCCGGTTGAGTTTGCTTCCTCCTCAGCCCTGGATAACTGTCAGGCCGGGGGGAGCCAGAAGAACGAGCTCTGAAGGAATGTGCAGCTACGAATGTGTCACCCACCTGACAGGGGGGACCCCAAGAGTCCCCCAATGCTCTCGATCATCTGCAGCAGCCCCATGGAACTGAAGATGTTTTCGATGCCCACGATCTCAGGAACGATGGAGAAGACCACGGGTGTCAGGGCTCCAGAGAAGAATCCGTAGCCAAGGCTAATGGCCACGAGGATGGGGTAGGTGTGGCCCCAGGGGATCAGCAGCAAGGAGATGCCTGTCAGAAAGGTCCACGCCACCAGGATGTGGATCAGCTGAGCTGACCTGCAGCTGCCCAGCCAGCCGGAGAAGAGGCGACCACAGAGATCCGCCACTGCCGCCAGAGACATCAGAAAGGCCGCCTGGTACTCATCGAACTCCAGCTCTCTTGCCCGGGCCACCAAATGGACATAGGGGATAAAATAGCCCGTATTGACCAGTGTAATGGCCAAGACAAACCGCATGAAAGGGCAGTGGGAAAGAAGCTGCAGCCCAAAGAGAGCGGAGACCGTCTTCCGGCACGGCCCCGCCAGCCCTCCGCCGGATAGGTCCTCCTTCAGGGTCAGGGGCCGGATCAGGGCGCCGCAGACGACGAGGTTGAACGACATGCCTGCCACAATCATCAGGGCCCCCCTCCAGCCATAGGTGTCGACCAGGAATTGGAAGAGAGGGGAGAAGGCAAAGGAGGAGAGTCCCACACCAGTTAGGGCCAAACTGGTAGCCAGGGTCCGGTGCTTCTTGAAGTAGCGAGCCACAGAAGCCATGGAAGGCGTGAAGACCAAGGCCCAGCCGAACCCTGCAACGAAACCAAAGGCTCCCTCCAGCTTCTCTGCTGAGCAACCACCTTTTCCGAAAGACAGAGATCTGCTGCAGCTTATTCCAAGGCGGCAGTGGCCACAACCAGCAGGACTGTTCTCTTCTTGCTGGCAGCCATCTTGGAACAAAAAGTAACTTTGCCTTTGACTTACAGATAGTCCTCACTTAACAACCACAATTGGGACCAGAATTTAGGTCACTAAGCGATGCGATTGTTAAGCAAGGCATCATGTGACCGCACCTGATTTTACGACATTTTTTGTGGTGGTCGTTAAGCAAATCATGCAGTTGTTAAGTGAATCACGGGGTTCCCCATTGATTTTGCTTGCTGGAAGCCGGCTGGGAAGATCGCAAATGGTGATCCCGGGATGCTGCAACGATTGTAACTTTGGGGGCCGGTCATAAGTCCCTTTTTTTTAGCACTGTTGTAACTTTGAACAGTTGCTAAACAAACTGTCGTTATGCAAGGACTACCTGTACCTGCTTGCTCATGGGATTTATAGCTGTCACAATCACGTTGGCAACAAATAGATATGGCAACATAATTAAAATGTCTGCAGGAAAGCATAAAAATAAGCAAAACTCCCAAAATTTTGGAAGCAAAAACCCAGTAACACTCTCGGACTGCATCTTTCCACTGGAATTGGCCTGGAATCAGGAGTCGCAGCCAATTATCCCCCATTCTGGGGAAGTTGGGAGGGGCAAAACCTGGAGGGGCTGCTCTTCTGTAATCGGGAAGCCCGACTGGCCCCAATTCTGGTTGCTTTCTGGAAGCAGCTGAAAACAGCTTTTCCCAGCGGTTGTGTGTGGGCCAGATGCTGTTCGGGGTGCTCGTTTCTGTGCTTTTGAATGTTATTATTATGGCTTATTTTGTTCTGTCGGAACCTCTTGGGAGTCCACTTAAGATTGCAGCGGGATATAAATTTGATGAATGAATAAATAAGTGATAACATTCAGCCGCTCAGCAGTGTCTTCTCAGACTCCGTAGGCCAGCGTTTCTCAACCTCGGCACCTTTCAGATGGGTGGACTCCTTCCCTGCTGGCTGGGGAATTCTGGGAGTTGAAGTCCACACGTCTTAAAGTTGCTGAGGCTGAGAAACACTGCTCTGGACTTAAAGGGGCTGGCTTGCAAGAGATGGGGGTTTTTAAAAGTAGGTAATTTCAGGGCAAGGTTTGGGCAGGTCACTGGGCTAGGGAGCGATTGTGGGATTTGCAGTTACATACCTGAAAGAAGCCCAATGCTGAGATACAAATGCACCAGACGGGTGGCAAACGATGCCAACAGAAGCCCCAGGGCTGAGAAACACCCACCAGCCATGATAACGGGCCGAGACCCATAGCAGGAGCTCAGGGCACTTCCCACTGGACCTGCAAGGAACGACCCCAGTTACTCCGTCCCTGTTACGTGGAACACCCTCTGCTTCCCGGTGCCAAAGCTGCCCTTGGCTCTTTACAGCCATGCGGATTCTCCGGCCAGGGCATGTGCCCGTCGGGCCTTTCCTTTGGAGCCGCCACAGGCCAAGACACAAGTTTCGTCCAGAGAAGCCCTTGTCACCCATTCCCACGCTACCAAAGTTGGAATGCTTATGCTTATCCCGTAGCATCCCTGACCCAAAGGGAGGATGACTCTGATTGGCTGTTTATAGCACCCGCAGGTCAGTGTTTCTCAGTCTCAACAACTTTCAGGGGAGAGAATTCTGGGAGTTGAAGTCCACCCACCTTAAAGTCATGAGACCAAGAAACATTGCCTGGCTGGGAATTCTGGGAGTTGAAGTCCACCCACCTTAAAGTCATGAGACTGAGAAACACTGCCTGGCTGGGAATTCTGGGAGTGGAGGTCCACCCACCTTAAAGTCACAAGACCGAGAAACACTGCCTGGCTGGGAATTCTGGGAGTTGAAGTCCACCCACCTTAAAGTCATGAGACCAAGAAACATTGCCTGGCTGGGAATTCTGGGAGTTGAAGTCCACCCACCTTAAAGTCATGAGACTGAGAAACACTGCCTGGCTGGGAATTCTGGGAGTGGAGGTCCACCCACCTTAAAGTCACGAGACCGAGAAACACTGCCTGGCTGGGAATTCTGGGAGTTGAAGTCCACCCACCTTAAAGTCATGAGACTGAGAAACACTGCCTGGCTGGGAATTCTGGGAGTGGAGGTCCACCCACCTTAAAGTCACGAGACCGAGAAACACTGCCTGGCTGGGAATTCTGGGAGTTGAGGTCCACCCACCTTAGTCATGAGACTGAGACTGGCTGGGAATTCTGGGAGTTGAAGTCCACCCATCTTAAAGTCACGAGACTGAGAAACACTGCCTGGCTGGGAATTCTGGGAGTTGAGGTCCACCCACCTTAGTCGTGAGACTGAGAAACACAGACTGGCTGGGAATTCTGGGAGTTGAGGTCCACCCACCTTAGTCGTGAGACTGAGAAACACGGACTGGTTGGGAATTCTGGGAGCTGAAGTCCACCCACCTTAGTCGTGAGACCGAGAACCACTGCCTGGCTGGGAATTCTGGGAGCTGAAGTCCACCCACTCGAAAGTCACTGAGAAACACTGCCCTGCAGGATAACAGCTGTCCTTTGGGGTTTCATAAATGGCCCCTCCACCACAGGGCCCTCTGCCTCCGGCCACCCAGCGCTCACCCTTCGTGACTCACTGGCAAACTGCTGCACCGCGATCCCGATGGACGTGATCCAAGAGACCCGTCCCGACAACTCCTCGAAGTGCACCACGAACTCAAAGAAGAAGACGCCGAAGGAGCGGATGACGCCGAAGACCAGGGCGGACTGCAGGAAGGCCGCCAGCACCACCGCCCACCCCCAGCCCCCATCGGGGGGGGCGGGGCCCACGGCTCTCCGGGCCAGCATGGATCCCTGGGGCAGGAAGGAGAGGAAGGGGCGGGTGGGAAGTCGCTGGGTGGGCTTCGTTTGAACCTTGCTGGTGGCCGCGCGTTGTTCAAGCCTAGCGCTTTTAGTTACTTGCAGAAGGTGGGCAAAAAAGTCATGGCAGCCGCCATGGGGCAATGTGGGTCATGAAATGGGCGGAGCATTGATCACACCGTTGGGGCCGCCATTTTGACTTTCTTGACCATACCCTGCGGACAGCCCTGGTCACTGGGTGGCTCCCGCTGTTGTTGGGGAACCAAACTGAGCACGTGTGAACGCAATCTGACACCGGCTAAGGTTTTCTAACCCCGCTCGGTAACCCTCTTCCGTAAAATTTAACATTTGGGGGCCACTGGGCATTAGCCCCAACTGTTGGGCTCCCCCCCAGGAGAGAACAGAAATGGAACAGGAAGAGGCACTGGGTCCAAGGCCAGTGCCCAGCATCTGAAAAAGCAAGGGGGCCTCTGAGGATGTGCAAAGTTCTCTTCCCTCGGCTGCAATTGGCCAGCCTCTCCCCCCATCAACACGGCAGGCCCTTCTCGCCCCTGGGATTTCTCGCTCTCCCGCCCCTGGCCAGCCCTTCGCAGCCCCCCCAGGGAGGATTCTGGGAAGCCATGATCTGCTTTCCCTGCCTTCTGCAAGCAGGTTATTTATTTTATCTCATTTATTCAATTCACATAGCCGCCCACCTGAGACCAGGGACTCTGTTTGTCGGGGGGGGGCGGGGGCGGGGGCGGGGGCGGGCAAGAAATCAGAAGGAAATTGGGTTCTTTCAGGCTGTACGGCGATCCAGAGCGGAAAGCACGGAGGACCTTTGGGATTACGGGGGCCCGAGGACGCCCCCCTCCCTGAGCATCCCAGAGGCAAAGGCGATACTCCCCCCGCGAAAGGGAGCGCATCCCCCCTTCGCCCGGACCGAGCAGATGAAGCATCCGACAGGCTCGCGCCCATTTAATGCCCAACAGCTTTGCCCCTCCCCGTTTCTTACCGGGAACGGCGGGCGGGGGGGACACCAAGCTCGCGCCCCCCTCTGCAGCAACAGCGAGCGAGGAAGCGGCTACAAGGTTGCAGGACTCCAAGGAGGCGGGGCCTGCTGCGATAAGCCACGCCCTCTCCGTCTGGTTCATCGCGCTCCAAGAATCGCTCGGTGGGAGGCGGTCAAGCCGGCGCAGCCGCACTGGCGGCGGGCAAGGCCGGGGTCGCGCGGGGGAGCCGGAGAAGATGCGAAAGGTTGCGGCGGGAGGACAGGTGTCTCTGCGCCGGCTCACCTGCCTGCGCCCTGGGAACGCGCGGCGGCCTCCCCCCCCCCCCGCTCCAGCGGGGCCCACAGAGCCCCCAGCCCCGGCCGGCTGACTCGCTGAATGGACCGTTAGGCGTTTGGGAAGTGCAGCAAACCTCCAGCTGCGAGGCAGTCTACCTGAGTGCCGGTGGATGAAGAGAGGGAATACCTGCGAGGGGGATGCTGGATGCGAGGGGGCCTTGGGAGAATTTGGGACCTGGGGCCAGGGCTGGGGGGGCAGGAGAAGCGCCCCGCGCTCGGCTGCTCTTAATCCGCCTCCCTTCGAATAGGACCGCCTTCCATCCTTTTTCTCTCCCCTCTCCTGCTGCTTGGCCTTCGGCTTTTCCGGGTGATGGATGCTGTAGTCCGGAGAATCTTCACCGTTGGGAAGCTGCTTTCTTACTGCCCCTCCCAGGAAAAAAAGTTAGGTTGTGTAATTGCACTTCCCTCTGAAGGAGTGCGAAAGTCACTCCAGAAATGAGATTGATTGTTGGAGCACAACTGCTTTAGCCCGTGGCTGCAAAAAGCCAGCCCGGGCCCACTTTTTTGCCGATTTTATTCAAAAGCAGAAGCAAAGGGTTGTCGTTGAGATGAATGGGAGGGGGGTGTAGATCCCTTCGGCGGCCACCTTGAGCTCCTGGGGAAACATCACGTTTCCACTGAGCATCTTCTGTTGTTTTGGTCTCGCGTGGTATGGGGGAAAAAAGCCACGTTCGCCGGTCCGTTCTGCAGGCTTGCAAATTGTCCTGATCATTTGAGCCCCTTTCTTCTTACACAAACTACAATAGTAACAGTAATAAGCAAGGTGCTAAGCCAGCATCAAACAAGCCAGATGGTATTCTAGGGGGGTGTCGAACCGCCTCTATGCATGTGTGAATCTGCTGATCCTGCTACTTGCGGTGCGACAAAAAGTCCCCAATAATAATCAGGGCTGGGGGCTGGGTTGACCCTTACACCACACTCTGACATGGTGCACCCAGAATGGGTCCCTAAAGGGCAAGAAACTTGTCTGGGGGGCCACAGAGAGGAGCCCCCAGATAGTGCAGTTTAAAGAATATGCCCAAACTGGGCCTTTCAGAAGAATTAGATCATTGTTTCCCAACCTGGACAACCTTAAGATGTGTGGACTTCAACTCCCAGAATCCCCCAGCCAGCATGGCTGGCTGGGGGATTCTGGGAGTTGAAGTCCACACATCTTAAAGTTGTCCAGGTTGGGAAACACTGAATTAGATTATAATGGTCTGATCCTCTGGAGGGCTCCGGGTTGCAAACGCCTCCGCTTCAACAAATTTGCAGACTTCAGTTCTGACCAGCAGAGGGAACACGCGCCAACTGATTTATTTCTTAAAACCAGGCGGTCACTTTGGGGGAGGGAAGGAACCGTGCACCAAATAGCCACCCCGCAGTCCAAAGTGCAACAGTGCAATGGAGAGGCAATCGAGGAGAAAGCAGGAACGGCAGAAACGTTTGACCAGAACCCTTGCTGTAGGTGAAGACGGTGTCTTTCTGGAATTTCATATCCTCGTCTGCCACTTTCCGTGCGGAAGCCTCTCCCGGCGGTTTGCAATCAAAGCAGCGGTGAAACATGTAATCGGCGAGATATTGGCACAAAATAAAGCAGAATTCAATGTTTAAAATGAAAAGAGGCGGGGGGACATTCTTTGGACGTTCTTACGGGGAGGGCCTGGTTTAATTTAATGGGGATTGGATTGGACTGGACTGGACTGGAAGCTGGGCTGCTGCAAACCCCTAACTCAACCATCATCTGCAAGAATCTCTCTAGGCCCCCTTAAACCTCACCGGCATTCGTAGAATATTAAAACGGGCAGGAACCAAACATTGTTTGAAAATTGCATATAAAGTTAATCAATAAAAAATGACAAAGGTGATCTGGAGGGAAGGGGACCGTCTGTTCCTGGCCACCTTTTCCCTCCAGGTGCGTGTTGTGAAGGGGCCAGGCCAGCTCCCCTACAGCTATTCTCACCGTGCCAAATGTGCCCAAGGGCCCGCGGGGGCAGCTGGCATTGGACTTCGCTTCTGCTCTTCTCTCCTTGCCTCACGTTTGCACCTTCGGGGTGGTTCTCCCCAACAGTTGGTGGAAAACAGAAGCAAAATAAAAACAGAGGCAAGGCCAGACTTTAGATCAGAGTTTCTCCTCTCCACCTTAGCAACTTGTAGATGTCTGGACTTCAACTCCCAGAATTCCCCAGCCAGTGCATGCTGGCTGGGGAATTCTGGGAGTTGAAGTCCACGCATCTTAAAGTTGCTGAGGTTGAGAAACCCTGACTGTAGGCTTCTCGAAGGCTGGTCCTAAAAGAATGCTTCCCCTCAGCGCAAATGGTTTTGCTTTATTTCTTCCACTTGACGTCCGGTCGCTTCCTTTCAATCCTGGGGGTGGGGGGACTTTCCTAAACCGATGGGGACGGAGATGCCGGGACGACGAACGCCAGACGCGTGGGAGGAAGGGATCGCTGTGTTTCAGCAGCCCCCTTGAGCCACGGCCGCCGCCGCCGGGGGGAGCCGGGCCAGGTGAGGAGCTAGGAAGGAAAGTCCCCTGCCCGCGCCTTCGGGGGCCGCTGCCCCGGCGTGAGTCATGCGGGGGGGGGGAGGAGGAGCAGGCTCCGCCGCCTGGCCCCGAGCCCCGCTCCGCACCTGTTTCCGGCAGAGGAAGGAGCGGGGGGACCGCGCGTCCAGCCTGTTTGGACGGGAACTCCGCTTCCCCCTGCCTCGGTGCCGTCGCTCCTGGCGCAGGATGTTCCGAGGCACGGGAGTCCTGCAGTCTCGGCGACGAAGCTCGCCAAGCCTTGCTGCCAGAGGGAAATGCGCCGTCCGCGCCAGGCGCTGGGCAAACGGGAGCCAGGATGCCCTTTGTCCAGCGGAGGCGGCTCGTCCGACGGAGGTCTTCTTCTCTCCCCCTCGCAGCTTGTGGGGCGGAGGTTCAATGTGGCAGCCCGTGTCTTGAGAGGGGCTGAGGTCCCCTTCATCTGGAGGGGCTGCTGCAGAGGCTGGACCACCATTTGGCGGGGGGGGGGGCCTTTCATCTGCACTCCTCCACTCAGGGTGGAGGGGCGTTGGACTGGAAGGCCGCCTGACGCTACAATTATGCTTTTGGGATGTTTCAATTATAGAGTCGTCAAGGTGGAAGCCACCCTTGATGGCATCTAGCCAACCCCTGCCCAGGGCAGGAAGCCTCAGACCCACCTGGTCAAAGGGCTGTCCAGCCTTGGCTTGAAGATCTCCAGGGATGCAGCCCCACGACTCCGAGTGGGAGGCTCTTCCGCTGCTTCAGGGCTCTCGTGGCCAGGACATTCCTCCTCATTTCGAGTTTGGACCCCTCCCCCGAAAAACATCCACTCCTCGGTTCTTGCCCCACCCTCGGGCCCTTTGGAGAACAAATCCACCCCCTCCTCCCTGGGGCGGCCCTTCAGGGCTTGGAGGATGGCGCTCGTGTTCCTTCTCCTCTTTAGGCAAAAGCATCCGGGTCCTTTATCCGGACTTTGCAGGACTCAGCCCCCGAGCCCATCCCCGTCTCGGTCGCTCTTCTCTGCCCCTCTCCAGTTCCTCGGCGTCCTTCTTGCGTTGAGGTGACCAGAACCGGACCCATCATGCCAGGTCCGGTCCGGCCAATGCAGCGTAGAGCGGGACTATCAATCCCGGGATCCAGACATTGTGTATCTGTCGACACGGCTGAAGATCGCCTTGGGCCTTTGGGCAGCGGCAGCACATTGCAGGCTCATGCTTAATCTGTGCTCCACCAAGGCACCCGGATCCTCTCGCAAATACTACCGCTGAGCCAGGT
Source organism: Liasis olivaceus (assembly GCA_030867105.1). Classification (NCBI taxonomy): domain Eukaryota; kingdom Metazoa; phylum Chordata; class Lepidosauria; order Squamata; family Pythonidae; genus Liasis; species Liasis olivaceus. The sequence continues at coordinate 114,635,735 of CM061351.1, read as the reverse complement.
ACCACCTGTCTTGTACCTGCGCGTCTGGTTTTTCCTGCTTAAGTGCAGAATCGTGCGCTTCTCACCACTGAATGATGTTTGGTTGGATTGGGCCCAATGTCCAAGTCTATCCAGATCCTCTTGAACCTTGAGCTTGTCTTCTGAGGTGTTAGCAATCCCTCCCCCGCCCCCCAGCTGTGTGTCACCTGCACATTGGTTGAGCATCCCTTCTGTCCCCCATCTAAATCATTTCTGAAAATATTGGAGAGCGATGGGTCCAGGACACAATCACGAAGTACCCCAATGCACCCCTCCCTGCAGGAAGACATGGATCCCTTAAGGACCATGTTGTCTTGTGCCTCATTAGCAGGCATCCTGGATCCCAGAAGACCCAGCCAAGGTGGGCTGGGATGCCGAGAGCCCCAGCCAACCTGCTTGGAGGGGGCCAGTTAAGGGAATGCTGAGACACTTGGGGCTTCGTCCCAGAGCAGCCCAGACACACGAGAGACTGGCGGGGAGAAAGAGGGTCCCGTTCTGCCTGGATCGGACACCTGTTAAACATTGTCTGAAAGCAGTCGTCAGCAGATTCCTAGCAGGGAAGGGTAAAGGTGGAGAAGGGGGAAGTGGGTGCATAAAAGTGACAGTGCCAGGTGACTGCGATTCACTACAGAGAAATGTTTACACCGAGCTGCTTAAGGAAGAGCAAACTTGGATCATGGTAGGACAGTGTTTTTCAAACTTGGCAATTTAAGATTTATGGACTTCAATTCCCAGAATTCCCGGCCAGCACAGCTGCAGCTTGCTGGGGATTCTGGGAGCTGAAATCCCAGCACAGCTGGAGGACACCCAACCTGGGAAGGACAGAACCTCTGAACTCACAGATAGCTGCCTTTACCCGCATATTGGCATCCAAGCAGTTTAAGGCGAACCTGTGGTTCATGACTCGCCTAGCAGTTTCTTGTAAGGAAATGCGGTTCTCAGTGAAGGCATGAGGTTTGCCTCAGACCTGTGGTGGAGAGGCCACCTGTGCCTTTGAACAACCTGGGCAGGTGCTGAAGCGGCTGGGGGATGAATGGGTTCGGTGCTCCTCGCTGTTTTAAAAGTATTGCTACACTTCTCGAAAGGAACTTAAGGAACAGGAGAGCTGGAATCCCAATTCACACCTTGTGAAGGGCCCTAAATATTTTAGGGGTGCTTGGGGTGTCCCCAGGGGGGGGCCAAAAAGTCAAGGTGGCAGCTGTGACTCTGAAATCCAAGCCAACGCCTGCTAAAAAGAGCATGCAATGCATGTTAAAAGGGGGTATGGCTCGATTTGCCTGGTTACGGTCCCCATTCTTGACTTTTTTGAGCCCCCCACCCTTCAAATGCCCCTATTTTGACCAGCATCCCCACATCAATTACATTCTGCAACTGCTCTAAAACAGGCCGAGTTCTGGCTTAAACGAAGCGCCTTTTGGAGTGGACGGCCATAATACAGTTAATAAAATAAATCAATGAAATATGGGATGGTACCAACGCAAGGACTCGGTGCAGAGGAATGGCATCGTAGGCCAGCTCTTTGCTGCTGATAAAAGGAAGGCTGATCTCGAGGCTGCAGAAGTATATTTTGCTGTTGCTCACCGGAGGCCAACAACTGGACCGTTTTTAGGTCTTCCCCTCCCGCTCGTCCGTATCTCTATTTATTCCTTTCTTGTGGGAAGTGAATTGCTTTGATTATGTTAAAAATATCTCCTCAGGAAAAGGACTAGCAGAGCCCAGCAGTGGGTTGAACCAACAGGTCAGCGGCTGCTTCCCCTGTGCCCTCTGCAGCCCAAGCGGGAGACGTGAGTGCAACAGGGTGGATAATGTCATCCCTTGGCCTGGCCACAGGGTGGTGCTCAGTGGCGGAAGCTGCTGGGAGACCAGGTGAATCATCTTTCTCTCGCCTTGTAATTGCTGTTAGGTATTGTAGGACTACAACTCCCGTGCCTGGTGGTGGGGGATGATGGAGAAGCCGTTCTGCACATCTGGAAGTCCCCAGGCCTGCTTTGCATCAAGGCTGGGGAGCATGCGGTCCCCAGATGTTGGAAGAGGCGTCCATAGATGGGAAGGTTAAAAAAAATCAGAATGGGAGATTGAATTGAATTTCGCCCCTGAGAATTATGCCGGAGAAATCCTAGAGGATTGGGCCCATCCCTTCTCACATCTGCTGTTCTTGAATACAGAGTTTTCTATCGCAACAACAGCCCTGCAAAGCTGGCCAAATGGTGATTCCTTGTCCCAGGGCTTAACAAATTCCAGCAAAATGTGCATTTTCACAGCCTCCTTCATTGTGGGGTGGTGGGAACCCTGACCAGCATTTACCGAACCAGCAGGAACCCTTAGTGCCCTAGGGAAGCTTTTAATCCAGCTTGTGGGGGTTATCCAAAGCCCCCAGCTGGAGGCGCTGCCTTCAGGCTTGCCCTTTTTAATACACCTATTATTTATTTTTTAAAGAATAACCAGTCAAAGGATTTCCCCACCCCACCCCCAGTGCTGCGGGGGGCAAATCGGTCTTGAGAGACCCCCTTCCTTTTGCGAAGAAGGGCAAGCTGATGTGCTGAAGATTTGAGGAGAGGGTCCTGGGGGAGGAACGTCGCGGTCCAGGCCGGGATGTTGGGGAGGCGGGGGCGTCACAGGATGCAGCTGTCCGAGGGGCCCGTGCCGGGCTGGGAAGCCTGACCAGGGTGTGCCCAGGCGGCTCTTCATTCTCAGAGAATGCCCGGAAGTCTCTGAGCCCGGCCGAGCGTGAATAGCAGCTGGCTCCGGGTGTGCGCTGCGCTTGTGACTTGGCTTCACGTGGCCTCGAATGCGATGGTTGCCCTGGGCTGCTGGTCTGAAGCCATGCCACAAGGAAAGGTCGCTCACAGTCAAGATAGCCATATCTCTTTTGGTCCCTTTATACCAGGGTTCCTCAACCTTGGCAACTTTAAGACGTGTGGACTTCAACTCCCAGAATTCCCCAGCCATCATAGCTTAAAGTCTTAAAGTTGCCAAGGTTGAGGAACCCTGCTTTATACCACACATATACATGGGTAGGCGGGGTTCACAAGACACAGAAGCCTCTGATAAACTGACCGTTGGCTACATCAACTCCATTTTCTGGGTTTGCACAGTGCTGGGGACCATAAGCCAAATGTTGTGTTTGCACAGGGCTGCAGGGCCCAAACTGCCCGAGTCCATTTCAGCCTTGCCCACCCATCTACAAACTCCCCTGATTAAAATAATCCCAAATGGAAGATGGAACGAATGAATTCATAGATTAAAAAGGGCCTATGGATCAAGCAAGCCTTGCGTGACATTTTAAGCGAGGTTAAAATGTTGGGGGGGACTAGTGGGAGAGGCAGGATTTCAAAAGCATCTGATTTCACTAGCTGGAGTGGCAGGGGTGCGTGCCGGGTAGGGTCAAAAAAGTCAAGATGGTGGTCACGACAGCGCCGTTGAAGTTCTGCCTCGTTTTTTGCGTGCGTCGTGGAATAGGACGTTTTTGAGCAGCCAATTGGGGTGATGTGGACTGAAAGGGTGTATATGTCAGAAAATACGTGGAAATGAAAAAGGCCCTGGTCTGCTTGCCAAGTGGGTCACAAAAATGAGCAAAATCTGGACTTTCCAAGTAAAGTGCTGCGGGAATACGAAGCGTCTCAAAACAATTTTAGCTTTATTAACATCAGCCCAGGCTATACATTCGGGTAGCCTGACCAAGAGAGCATTTTTATTACAGCACCCGTGATTTTCTCTTTCCAAACGGGCCCTTGTATCTTCCTGCATGTCCCCCTCCAAACTGCCCCCCCCCAGTCAAAAAGGAGCCAGCCTTTGCAGGGGGGTATCTCGGTTTCCTGACATTCCCATCCTCCGTCTTCCACAGGGCCCGTCAAACAACTCGGGCGCTTTGCAAAAAGCCCACTTGGGGAAAAGTGCAGGCCCCACCCTTCCTTGAATCTCCAGCAGCGCCGTTTCAGACTTGCAACGGCAGGGCATTCTGTTCTGCTCAGGGCCCGAGGGGGTCCTTGGCAAACTTGCTTTAAATTCTTCCACTGAAGAGCAGAGGATCAATCCTGCATTTCTTTGGTCTGCCCACTGGGCATCTCCTTATGTTCCTGCTATGAATGCCCACCTTTTCTGCTCAACCCTTTAGCCGCCTGTCCAGATCTCCCTTCAAAGCAGCTGAGGACCCGAGCAAGAGCCCAGAAACCTTCGACGGCACGACTTTTCAAGGGATTAAGGTGCTAGTCCTCAGCGTTCCTTCCTCTCTGCCCCCAGCCTTCTCTCCACCTCTGTCAAGCCTATCATAGTAACAGCAGCGTTCCTCTGACAAGAGAGGCGCGTTGGCAGAAATTAAAAAGCCACAGGGCGTTGGCAGAATGGGACAGAAAAATAAAAAAGTTGGAATGCTAGAAATAGAACATTATTCGGCCAGCAAAATAACACGTAAAAGGGAGAGGAAGGAAAGCGAATCGGGTTTTTTTTAAATAAGAAAAGAAATCAAAGCATGGTTTATCAGCCTTCCTCTACCCAAAGCCCCCAGATAGGTTTGACTACAAATCCCATTGTCCCCAACTGGGCTGCTCTGGAGTTGAAGGAAGGCTGTGAGACGGGATGGGGCAAAAGGTCCAGGGGTGAAAATACATCATTGGTTCTGATCTTTGAGGGGGAGAAGGAACGGGATCCGCTCCTGGAGCATCGCTGGGGAAAGATTCTGGAAGTGGGGCGTGTGGCAGAAGTGCTTCTGGGGGGGCCATTGCTATTTAAAATTAATTGGGCAAACCAAGCTGGTATAAGTTGTCCCTGAGCCCTCCTCCCTCAATATCTTCAATTTCTCTCCCAGCTTCTTTACTCTAATGCAGTGTTTCTCAACCTCAGCAACTTTAAGCTGGGTGGACTCCAACTCCCAGAATTCCCCAGCCAGCACGGCTGGCTGGGGAATTCTGGGAGTTGAAGTCCACCCATCTTAAAGTTGCTGAGGCTGAGAAACACTGCTCTATTGCCAAAGACAATTCTTGACTTCTGCTTCTGAAATGCTCCCCCCCAAAAGAATCTCCTGCAAAAAGGGCTCAGAAGATCTTTTTTTTTTAACAAGCAAAATTCACTGCAGCTCCCCCCGGCAAACAAATTCCTGAAACTGAACCTACCAAAAACAGCAAATACTGTACTATAAATCTGAGTGTTTAGCTCTGCCTGCAGAATTGGGCGTCTTTCAAAACCCTCCTTGTTCTCTAAAGAGGGAGGTAAGGACTGGGGGCCGGGGGGGTAATTCCCGGACAGCCTCCCCCAGCAATGTTAGGCTGTGTTTCCCATCATCCCCCCAGCCAGCAATGGGTTGATGGGAATTGTAGTCCCAGCTGGAAGGACCAGGATTAGGGCAAGGTGCTCTGTTGAGTGGGGGGGCGGCGGCTATGCCATGAGTAATGGGAACGGGGTCTTTTTGCCCCCCGCAATTCTTTGCCCTGTCTCTCTGCTTCCCACCTCCTGAAGGCATAAAACCGTGCAGGCCTCCGATTTCAATGCAAACCTTCCAAACCAGCAGAAATGTCAACATTTGGGAATGCAGACCCAGCCAAAGTGCAAACATCGCTGGTCTTGCAAAGGTTGAACATTGAAAACGGAGGTCCAAAGGCCAACTTCTCGGCTCCCGAAAGACGGAGCGTTGGACCCCTGCCTGGCCCGGAAATTGGCAGCTGGGATCTCAGCAGAGGGTGGCGTACGGGCCGTCCAGGACTTGGTAGCGGATCTTGGTGTTGGTGATGGCGCCGTGCTTCTGCCGCAGGTGAAGCCGTAGCTGGCTCTTATGGCGGAAGCGCACGCTGCATTTCTCACACTGCCGGGAAGAGAGGAGCACGGGTCAGGAAGTATTTGCACCTGGGGGGGGGCAAAGCAATGCAAAGCTGGCATTTCCCCCGGCCACCGTTCTGAGTAGGCAAAGGGGAGGCTCTGGGCATCCCCAGTGGTCCTGCGAAGGGCCCCGTCTCCCACCCCGCGCCTTCCGGATGTGTGAAGAGGGCAACCGATGGGATGCCAGAGACCCTCGTGAGGCTGAACGCATGTGAGCGAGATAGAGCTCCTGGGTTGAAACCTCCCTTCAGGTACGAGGGGTCATTGGGCACCTTAAGCCAGGTGCAGGAAAGGGAATTCCTGCTGGTGCTGAGTCGGTCTGTAACCACCCACCAACTCCAGCCGTGCCATAAAGATGCCAGTCTTGCGCTCCGTCATACTGGCCCATCTACCAACCTCAGAAACCCTGGAGTGTCTAAAGCAGTGTTTCTCGACCTCAGCCACTTTAAGCTGTGCGGACTTCAACTCCCAGAATTCCCCAGCCAGCATGGCTGGCTGGGGAATTCTGGGAGTTGAAGTCCACACAGCTTAAAGTGGCTGAGGTCGAGAAACACTGGTCTAAAGTGATACTGAACCATTCACATCCTCATCTCAGAGCCCTGACGATGTTACTTAGACTGGTAATGAGACGTCTCCAAGAAGCAAGACCCCAAGAACCCCACAACTGAACCCTGAGCTACGTCCATTCGCCCCAACAGATTCTTAACCCTCCACCCTTCTCCATTTATGCCCCACCCCACTAGAAAAGCCCACCTTCCTCTCAACCACGTGGGGTAATGATGAGCTTTGGATCCACCCTCGCCCAGTTCACACAACCTCTTCCGGAGGATCAAGGGGTCCTCTCTGCCCACCTCTCCAAGTCCTCAGTGGGGCAGCTGCCCTCCCCAGGGAAAAGATGCCCCTCCCTGCAGGCTTGAGCACAGAAGAAAAGAACAAGTCCCCCCCCCCCCAAACACTCCCTCTCGCCGCTCACGTGGTAAGGCTTCTCTCCGGTGTGGATGCGGACGTGGCTTTTGAGGGTCTGCAGGTGTCGGAAGCGTGTCCCACAGGTCCCACATGGGTACGGCTTCTCTCCCGTGTGGATCAGGACGTGGGCTCGGAGGTGGGCAACCTGGAAGGGAGGGAGGGAGGGAGGGCCATCCAGAGGAAGCAACGTCCTTGTCCTCAGCTCACGACTGACTACGAAGGGCTATGCGTGTGTGCGTGTTTGTACCACAGGCTAGGTCGGTTAGTGTCAGGCTTGGAGGACTTCCCGTGCAAGGCCAGCCCGTTTGCTGAGTTTCTGGCGGGCTGAACCTGAAGCACAGGCCAGGGGATGGTTTTGCACACCAGGCTAAGCTACCCAAAGGCAAACTACGGTTAACCCTAACCAGAACTGGGTTAACCCAGTAAGCAGGAGAAAGCTGTTGTGCGAAGGCAGCCAGAGTTGGGAACAATCATCTCATCTTCCATCAACATCATGCAGAATTCTGCTTCTCTTGAGAAACGTGGGATTGTGTTGGGGGGGGAGTCTTCAAATGGATCAGACCCAAGGAAGACAAGAGACTTGCTGCCCCTTCCCGCAGTGCTGGTATCCAGAGCCCCCGGCCTCTAGGGCTGGAGGACTGTAGAAACCCGGTCACTCCCAGGCACCGGGAGTCTTGCCCATTGTGGATTCCTGTTGCTGCCTCATCTTAAAGTTCTCTGAGCACATGAAAATTCACCTCTCACTATAGCTGGTGCAGGCCTCTGCCTTTAGTTGTGCAACCCTGATGAAAGTGGAGCCTCCGCCATCAGAGGCAGTCTAGCTCTGACGACCACACCGTAGACAGATTGAACCACCTTGAAAAGCAGGAAAAAGCTGGCTAAGACAGGCCTTGCTTTTGACCCACTGGCCAATCCTGATGTTTTCATGTTCTTGTGTTTGTAAACTATCATTTTGCAAATGATGTCATTTTCGTAAACTATTTTGCTTGTAAATCATCAGGTTCCACCTCCAGGATAGGCTGAACTGCACTTTTAAATAAATGCAAGGAACGCAGTTTTGAACCTGGGTTGCCAACAACTGACACAACTCAGGGGGAGGTCAAAAAAGTCAAGATAGCAGGCACCACCATATGCCTTGCACATAAAAAATGGGAGGGTTACGGTCATGGCCACCATCTTGACTTTTTTGACCCCCGGCACACCTGCTGGGCATGAGCCACACGACATTCCCTGACTTCTCCTTACCTGCACGAAACAAGAGCCACAAGTCTCACACTTGTAGGGCTTCTCTCCTGAATGGATGCGCAGGTGCGTCTTGAGATTAGCCGGCCGGTTAAACTGGGCCCCGCAGATCCCACAGTGGTAGGGCTTCTCTCCTGATTGCAGGAAGAGATTGTAGGGTGAGGCCAGGCTCAGGTCTGGGGCACCAAACCCACAGATTGGCTTTGCTCTGCGCACCCTTTCTCGGCCCGTCTAGGCGTGTAAGGCTGCCGTTCCGGTCACCCTCAACCAATGCGTGCAAGTTCCGTGCATTCGGCAGATCCAGTAAACGTGTTAAGGCCCAAATCAGGTGGAGCACGCGAAATCCTTCAGGACCCCACGCAACCCACGTGGGTTGGCATGAACAGAAAAGGACCACGAATGAGGTTAAAAGCAACCAGGTTTAGCATACTGGGTGACCTGGTTAAGTGTGTTGCTCAAATTCAGCCACACCAGGGCCGAGGATGTCCAAGATTAGGGCCACCCCAAAGAAAACCCCCCAGCCTGGGAAGAGGGCACTCGGTCCTTCACCACGCAGCCCATTCATAGCACTGCCCCTTTGCTTTTAGGGGCACACCTGCGTGCCTGCGCACACTTGCCTGCACTGCCCACCTGTGTGCAGGGATCGATGGCTGGCGAGATTCCCTTTGTAACGGAAAGCAGAGCTGCAGAAATGGCATTTGTAGGGTTTCTCCTCTGCAGCCGGGGCGGTGGCTGGGCTCCCTCCCTCCTCTTCCTCCTCCTCCCGGAGATACTGCAGATCGCAGGCCTTGCAGCTGGAGGATCCGCTGCCTGGGCACGCGAGGAAATAAAGGGCTCTGTTGCGTCTCTTTTCCCGCGTGGCTTAAAGGTTCTGGACGGTGGCCAAAGGTTTTGGGTGGGGAAGCATGCCCTCTGCGTATGCCTCTCAACCCCTTCCGCCTCCCACTTCCCCCCATCTGGCTGACTCACCCGGGCGGCAGCCATCTCCTCCTTCCACAGAAAGCTCCTTGGGGGGGTGAGAAGAGACCAAGGAGGGCGCCTGGTTGCAAATGGAGCACTGGGGCTCAGCAGGAGGCCTGAAGGTGGGGGGAGAGGGTTGGTGGGTCAGTCCCGGCTGGATCCCGGTCCATGCCTGGAGCAGAAACTCCACTGGGCCACAGAGGATCCCCCAGAGCCATTCCCAGGGCTGCTGCCCCCCACCTCTCCCCCCCAAAGCCACCCCCCTCTTTTACTACAAAGAGGCGTAATTGGGCACAGTCTGCTCTACCCCAGCCCTCTGGGTTCCTGCAAACCCCCATGAGGCAAAGCTTGGGGGGCTCAAAACAGGACCCAGAGCAGGGGAGAGGAGTTGCACTCTGCACGTGCACAGGGTTTACCCTTCCAGGCCAACATGCACAGAGGAGCTACATCCCATTTGGGTGTGCCCAGGTGTTTGGGGACTACAGTTCCCAGAATCCTCCAGTCAGCACGGCTGTGGCTGGATAGCAGCTGTAACCCAACACATCTGGAAGTGCAGGGTTGGGGAGACCCTCTGTACATGCTTAGAGGCCCTCTTACCACCCTCCTGAGCCCCACCCACGGGGGCAGGGGGCAGGGCTCAGCTCTGACCTAGGAACGGGGCTTCCTTTTCTGGAGGTGCCGGACTCCCCCACGTGGCCAGCCGGGCTGCCCTGCCTCCCCTCGTGGAGCATGGAGTTCAAGATGATGAACCGGTACTTCTTCCAGTTGCAAGCTTTGGGGTCCGGGGTCGGGGCGCAGCCGCTCGACTCGCAAGGAGAGGCCGGCTGGCCCGGCGGGAACTGATCGCCGGCTCCCGGAGACTGGACGGGCCCCGAGTCCTTCTCTTGGGGGCAGAAGGATCCCGGCTGCGGGGCCCCTTCGGTGGCAGCACCTTGCCCCCCTCGGGGAAAGGGGGCCGGGATGGATCCCCCCCGCCGTCGCTGTGGCTGCTCCTCTTCCAGCGGCTGGAACGTCTGGCGAAGGACGTGGGGTGCCGGAGGCGGTAACAGGAAGGTCACCCGGTCGTAGCTGCAGGGACCACACAAGGAAGGGTTGGGGGGCAGGAGGGCCAGGGGTCCTCTCCAACCCCCCCCGAAAATGCTCCCGTGACCTTTGCTTCCTTCCCCTCTGAGGTTTCCCCTAGCAGCCTGTGGGCTCTCTGGGGCAGAGACCTTTCCGCTTGAACCTCTGGCCCACGGATGTGGGGAAGGCCTTAAGGGCAGGAACAACCACAGGTCCTTTGGGTCAGCATATTCAGAGCGCAATTGGAGCAAAGGACAGGCAGAAAGGAAAGATATGCTCAGAGGCACTCTTGCCACTCCCCAGCCAACATTGACCAGAAGAAATAGCGGGTCCTTCAGACAAAACTTTTCTCCTGCTTTTGATTACAGCTATGCCTTAATTCTGAGATCCTCGAGAGCTGAGGGTCCGTTCACACAATAAAATGGAAAACCCAAAGCTGGCTGGGGAATTCTGGGAGTTGAAGTCCACACATCTTCAAGCTGCCAAGGCTGAGAAACACTGGTCTAATCTCTCACCCAGAATCCCCCCTCCAGTGCACCTAGGAATTCTGGGAATTGCAGTCCCAATGCACCTGGAGGGCGCCAGGCTGGGGAAGGCACAGCTATACCATTCCTCAAGGCCAGTTCATGCGAGGAGGCCCCTCCCTCCAAGTTCTTTTGCTTTGTCTTCGCTTTGGGGGGGGCGATTCAATCATTTTATTGCATTTTAAAAACGCATCCTGTCCTATTCCAGCTTTCCTCTCCTCCCCACGGAGGAGAAACCACTCAAGAGTGGTGCCACATACGTGAGAAAGGGTCAGGGGTCTGATCCCACCGTCGCAGCCACCCTTTTGACTTAGGGACACCCCCTGCAAGGCCCCCGCCGTGCCGCTCAGTCTCCCCCCATCTCCCAGTACCTGGCCTGGATGAAGCGGTGACAGCTCTCCACCACGTGCTCCATCTGCAGGTAAGAAGCCGCCACCAGGACCGCGGGGGCCGTGCCTGGGCTGAGCAGAAGGCGGGACGTGTACATGAAGTCCAGGAGGGCCTGGAAGCCCACCGGCTCGATGGCACTGGGCAAGGTCAGCACGCTGACTTCGTGGCCTCCCTGGCCCAGGAAGACGGAATAAAAGAAGCCACTGTCCGGGAGACAGGCGGGAACGAGGGGTCAAGAAGGGCCCGTCCAGCAGCGTCCGTCCCACCCTGGTGCCAGGGAAGATACCCGGGCGGTCCAAAGGGAGCAGGCTGCAATTCCCCAGACACTTCATCCTTGCTAGCCGCCCCCGCTGCTTGCATGCCGTAAGCCGCAGCCTCCCCGAGAGCAGAGGTAGGGGTTTGTTTAAGGTGCCCCAACCTTTCCTGTTCCTAGAATTTCCTACAGCACCTGCTGGGGAATTCTGGGAGTTGAAGTCCACTCGTCTTCAAGCGGCCAAGGTTGAGAAACACTGCTCTGGACTCAGCCCGCATCTTGTGGGAAGAGCCAGGTCTTCACGGCCTTCCGGAAGGTTAAAAGGGTGGGGGCCCCTCGAATCTCAGGTGGGAGGCTATTCCAAAGGGCTGGGGTGGCCACTGAGAAGTCACCCCATGGCTCACCAGGTACGGGTGCCTCTTGCTTGACAAGTAAGGCATGGGCTGCCACAGGAGGCAAGGGATGCCCTGCGCTTTACGACACCGTGGCGCAAAGGATGCAAGTTACATGTTCTACATCATCCGTGGCACACGGGACATCCTCATGGCTAGTACCAGATGTTGAGGAATTCCCCTCTGTCCCACCCGGAAGGCTTCTCAAACCCCCAAACTCTGGACCCCCAATGAGAGCTTAAGAGCCTAGTTTGGAAGAGGTTCCCCTCGCTCGTGGGGCTTCTCGGTGCCCTTGGCACCCCTTCTCCTGGCAGACTCCTTTTTCTGCAGGCACCAAACCCACTCGCACCCACCTATCGGGGGCTCTCACCTGCAAGCAGTCAGGACAGCCTTGTGGGCCTGCAAGGGGCAGCCTCCCACCCTCAAAGTGACGTCCGTCAGGATCTGTCGCTTGCGCAGCTCGTTCAGATTCATCAGGACGTCGCTGGAGTGGCGTGTGAATTCACGAATGTAGCTTTGGTGGCTTGGCCCAGCCATGACTCCTGGAGGTTGGGAAGAGAGAAGAGGAAGCTCAAAAACAGTGTTGTTCAAACTTGGCCACTTGAAGATGGGTGGACTTCAACTCCCAGAATTCCCCAGCCAGCAAGGCTGGCTGGGGAATTCTGGGAGTTGAAGTCCACCCATCTTCAAGTGGCCAAGTTTGCAAAACTGCTCTAAAAGGAGAGCGGGAATGGCGCCCAGTCTTCGTTTCCCATGGCAGGAGCCCCCCTTCGTTCTCTGGAGAGGCTGCATGCTCACAGCAAAAGGCACTTCACGGCTTGATTCTGGTGACCGGCCTCCGTTCCCAGTTCAATTCCGTGAGCTGAACTCCTAAATGCCGGGGAAGGGAGATGGCGAAACAGCAGACTTTTACTCTGCATGCAGAAAATCCAGTTCTCTGTCTCCGGTTGCAGTCCCTAACAGCTGGCAATTATGGACAATCACGGGCACTCAGGGATCCGGATCTCTCGGGCGGTGGAAAGGCCATTTCTGGGATTGTGAGAGCCTCTTCCCCAACATGCCTGCCTCCCAGAGCCCCCGTTTCTTGACCCCCCACCCCTTTTTCCTCCATCCTAGATCTGTTTCTCTTTCCTCCAGCTGAGCACAAGTAAGAGGTGCATAGCGCAGGATGTCCTCTTAAGGGCCACCAAATTTTGAGGTGCCTTTCCAAAGCCCATGTCAGCTACTGAGTGGGGAGGAATGGGGTGCTGGGGATAATTTGGGTCCCTCAGATGAAGCCTTTGTTTCTTCTCCCCAGCCTTGAGGGAGAGGGTGATGCGCGGGGTAAAAGAGGCACATTTATGCACAAGTCCGCCACAACCTCCCACCCAGGAAAGTCAGCTGCTCCGCCGTTAGAAATCCATTTGATCTCCAGTTCTCCCCAAATCTCTTGATCCCCTTCACCCCGGGAGGTGGGTCATGAGCTCCCAGGAGTTGGGTTCACATGGATACGAAGCCACAATAGGCTTGGCTCAAGGGGGGCAAACCCGACAGGGGCTGGTAGAACATGGCTGGAGGTACCAACCCAACCCTTGCAGCTTACTCTCCAAACCATGGATCCGGCCTCGAATACTCACCCCTGTCCTGCAGGGATGTCCGGAATGAACGGCCTCTGTCCCTGCCAGCAGGTGTGCAGCGCTGCGGGCTGGGGGGCAGAGATCCAGCTGGACCCCCCAGTCCCTGCGGGAGCCGTAGCCTTCTGAGAACCAGCCTCAAAGCCCGCGGGCTCTGGCAGGGTCTTTTATAACATCGGGGCAAAATAGAAAGGAAATGGAGTGGGTGACCTTCCTGGCTTTGCTTGGCTCAGCACCACCAGGAAGAACGGGGTGGGGGACAAAAGGGGGGGTTATTTATAGAGCTTTCAGGAAGAGGGACGGTGCGTGTGCTTAGGACTCAGGAAACTTTGGCTCAGCAGCGTCGCTGGATATCCCTGCCTGCCCCCCACCCCACCCCGAAGCTGGCTTCTTCCTCGACCTCCCCGCTTTTTGGCCCAGAGGCCCCCACCCCACCCCACCCCACCCCAGTCCATCTCTGCAGCTCGCTCAAAAGCAGCCTGGGTTGACACTGTTCGGTTGCTGACTTCCTTGCACTGAGTGGCCCTAAATGCCTGCCGGCAGCGGGTGGGCGGGATGGAGGGCTGTGAGTGTGTGCGCATGGGTGTGTGTGTGTCCGTGTGTGAGAGAGCAAGAGAGCGAGAGAGGGGAGTGAGATTTGCCAGGGAGGAAGCACCTGCTTCTATGAGAGCATTTCCTGGTCACTTGGCACGGGGTTTTGGGCAGATCCCAAAGACAAGGTTTAAGGGGTAGGAAAGTTCGCTCTTCCACCGGAACCCCTTTGTCTTTTACTAACTTGGACCTGGAATATATGAAGTCATCAAGAAGACGAGGTGCCTCTGAGCATCGTCCACCCTCTTTTTCTCCAGCCAGCCCTGCTCACACTGGTTTTAACGGTTTAGGAAAGAGAAGAGAACCCAGCACCGGGTGTTGCTCCAGGCACTCCAGGTTTGGCTTGTGGTCACTCACTCACACACGCCCAGCCTGTTGAGGCAGGCGGATCTTGCAAGCCCCCCTTGCCTTCTACCTGGGTTTTCCAGATGGGGGGCCAGAGCAGACAAGGCGCACAGCCCTGGTCCACAGCCGGGAAGTAATTCGGGGCACACACACACACTTTCAGCCGAGCCCTGAGGCACATCAGGTTCTTTGGAATACATGGAGACCCAGCAGATTTAAAGTAACAACAAAACTTCACTGGCTACATGTACATTTGCTCTTTCGCACACGTACACACCCATCCCCACTTACCCACACCCTTCTCAACTAGGCTGCCAGGCACTAGCTAGAGGGACGGAAGCCGCCAATTCTGGATCCAAAGAGGACTCAAGGAGTGGGCGGGCTTCAGGACCCCTTTTATCCCCAAACATCCTTGCTTTGTTGATTCACAAGACTGGCAGCCTTGTTAATTTACAAATCTGGTAGCTGTTGATGGGATGCGGGGGGGGGGGGTGTCCCATGTGCTCAGGCCCAACTTCCTTTGTCTGGTTCAGGTGACATTCTTCATTTGTTTCCTTAACGACTTGCTTCCTTCTCATCTACCGGCCCCCCCAAGGAACTTTTCTGTACATCTTTGCCTGGGTGAGTTAAGCAATGCCCTTTCTCTGTGCCTGGAGGCTGTTGAGCAGCAACAGGCTGAAACTAAACGCTGGCAAGACGGAGTGGCTTTGGGTGTGGGGCTCCTTGGTTCTTGGAGAATGACCATCTTTGGCTGTGAATGGGCTGGCACTGCCCCAGCAGAGTGGTGCATAATCTGGGGGTTCTCCTGGACTCGTGACTCCTGCTCGAGGAGCAGGTGGCAGTCAGGACCAGGAGGGCCTTTGCACAACTGCATGTTGTGCACCAGTTGCGCCCGCTCCTGGACCATCGTGCCCTTCTCACAGTCACCCGTGCCCTAATCACCTCCTGTCTTGGCTACTGTAATGCGCTTTACCTGGGGCTGCCCTTGAAGAGTATCCAGAAGCTTCAGTTGGTTCAAAATGCAGCGGCCCACTTAGTTTTGCGCAAGCCTAGATTGGTGCATGTGCCACCTCTTTGGCAGGAGCTACAATGCTTGCTGATTTGCTTCTGGGTCCAATTCACAGTGCTGGTTATCACGTCGAAAGCCCTACATGGCTTGGGGTCTGGTCATTCGCAGGACTGCCTTTCCCTGGTTACATCTACTCGGCTCACCAGAGCAAGGAGTCAGAGCATGTCGATGAGGGAAGTACATCCACCCATCTTAAAGTCGCCGAGGTTGAGAAACACTGATCTACGGGGACCATGAAAAAGGGGCTTCTCTGTGGTGGCTCCCTCCCTATAGAATATCATTCCCCTGGAGATAAGACTGGCCCCAACCTTGATACGTTTCCAGAAGGCCCTGAACACATGGTTTTGCCAGCAGGCCTGGGGACCCCAGGTTGATACGGAGCCGATCAAGCGGATGATCGGCTCCGGTCATCCGTGATCGTTTGTAGCTGCTGTGGGGGTCAGGGTGGGATTGATGGGCTTTTGGGAAGGCAGATTTTAATTCTGTAAGCTGCCCGGAGTCAGCGTGTGTGAGTCAGGTGGCTATATAAATTTGTTTAATAAATAAACAATAGATCAATCGATCTTTTAGACCGGATTCCTGGCTTTTCGTCCTCTCTGCTTCCGTGCCTGTTTCATCTTTAGTTAGCCTGGCCTCACAGTTCAGAATGCAGCCCTGATGTTGCCATCCAAACCCTGCCTGTCTTTTGTGCCCATTGCACAGAACACCGAACTTGGAAATATTAAAGAGGAAAAGGTGGTGGGGACGGTACAGCCTAGGAAACAGAAACGGAGCAGGAGAACAGCATATCAGCTTCTGCCGATCCAGTGATTTATTCATTGCTAACACAGTCTTTAAACAATGCAGACGACGCTCGCGTACATGGCATCACCAGATGGAGCGCACGGAAATCAGGTTGGCTCTATTATTGCTGAAGGAAGGCGGGGAAGTCAGTGGTAGCATCAAAGACACGGCCAGGCGTGACCGTGGAACAGATCACAAACAGCTTAGAAGTAAGTTCCAAGTTAAGCTAAAACGGAAGCAGAAGCCGATCAGTTTCCACTATGTATTCAACCTATATGCTGAATATATATCGAAGGAAAGTAGTTTGGAACGGGAGTGTGATTTTAAAACCGGAGGAAGAAACAGCAATAACTCGGGCTGTGCTGATGACAGCGATAGCTGAAAATGCTGCAAGCTCTAGGAATGAAAGTCAAGGAGCAGAGTGGAAAAAATGGGACTCAGTTTAAATATGAAGAAGACCAAACTAATGACAAACACCATTAGTATAGGGAGTCCTCGACTTATGGCCGTTCATTAGCTACCAAAGTTATGACTTTTCAGCGCTGAAAAAGTGACTTATGACCAGTTCTCACACTTATGACCGCTGCAGCATCCCCATGGTCATGTGAACCAAATTAGGGCGCTTGGCAACCGACATGTATTTATGACAGTTGCAGCATCCCGGGGTCACGCGTTCGCCATTTGCAACCTTCCCAGATGGCTTCTGACAAGCAAAGTCAATGGGGGAAGCTGGATTCACTTAACGACCACCAAAAAATGTTGTAACATTGGGTGCGGTCATGTGATGCCTAACTTAATGACCGCCTTGCTTAATGACAATTTTTTCAGTCCCTATTGTGGTCATAAGTCGAGGACTACCTGTTCCTGTATGGTAACGAGCCTCGGAACTGACAGTGAAAAAATCAAAGCGGTTGAGGGCTTCTGCCTTTCAGGACTGACTATCAGCAGTAGAGGAAGCAGCGGTCTAGAAATATCGTAGAGCAGCCGGAAAGGCCTTGGAAAAGATATTCAGATGTTCCGATGTGTCTGCACCTACAAAGAGCAGAATCATCCAAGCCATGGGGTTCTCTGGGACCTTCTATGGAAGCAGAAGTTGGACTTTGAAGGAGCAGGAGCGGAAGGGCATTGGCGCTTTTGAACTTTGGGGTTGGGGAAGACCCCTGAGAAGACCGTGGACAGCCAAGAAAACAGACCGATGGATCATCGAGCCAATCAAGCCCAAGTTCTCACTCAAGACACCACATTCCAGTTACAATTCTTTGTTTTTCATGCCCTGAGCAGCCAACAGGACGATCTTTCGGCAGAAAGGGTCCAGTGCCTTCCAATTTGCGGGCGCCTCAGGTGTCCACGTGGAGTCGACTCATTTCGTCTTTCCCCACGTTGTGTCCCCAGCCTCACCAGTTCCTCAAGCAGAAAATTCTCTAATTTCCCCCCCTGCTTTATCTGCTCCTTGCCTGGCCTTCTTCCAATGGTATCCCCACTTCAAGAAATCAGGAATCTGTAGCACCTTTTCCGACGAACCAATTTTATCAAAAGGGCTTTATCAAAATTTAATAAAATTGGTTCGACGGAAAAGGTGCTACAGATTCCTGATGTTTTGCCACCGCAGACAAACACAGCTGTCCTCCTACAACATCCACTTCAAGAAAGAGAGCAGTGCGAACACCCCCATCCCCCCCTTTCGGACCCCTGAAATCTAAATCTCAGAAGCCTCCAAGGGTTGAGAGGTTGCACAGCGAGAAAAGGGGCTCACAGTTCCTTTTCCCCCGTCTGCCCCCTTTCTGCAATGGGTTGTCCTTCCAAACAGCAAACGAGTTCAAAAGCGATGCTTCAGTTCCATTTCAAGCCCTTCGGCAGAATTCACACGACACACTAAGCCGGAATCACACGAGTGATTTAGAGGGACGGGGACTGGCAGGGCGGGGGGGGGGGGGTCACCCTTTTTAAAGCCGATCAGGTTCAGGCACCAAAGTGGGAACCCCGTCCTGATTTGGTCTGTGCAAATCTGCAGCGGACAATCGCCGGTACTGCCAAGTCAGAGAATCCACGTGACGGAACAGATTAAAAATTAAGTCTTAAAAGGGGTAACTATTGCTTGCCCAGCCCCATTCATTTCACTTGGGAGTTCCTGCAAATTTATCTATGATTTTAGAGGGTGGGGTAGCCCAAAATGTGATTTGAGTGGCTTGGGGCTTAATGGGCAGCCAGCCCCTGTGGTTTGCAAATGATAGTTTAATGTGTTGTGTGGATCCAGCCAATTGTGGCTTATTCAATAAACCCTAGTGAAGCAATCCTGGCTTACAGTCCCACAAGAGCACTGTTGAGTTTGCTTTCAGCCTGCGCCCAACCAGCTCAGCAACCGTGTGATTTTCATACTGCGAACAAAACAGCCTCACCCGCAGGCTGGAAAAGTCGGGGGCCACGGGAAAAACCGTTGGGCATTTTGCAGGAAAGAAGCTGAACTTTCTGGGACAGAGCGAGCAAAGACAGGCAAGGCGGCTTTCTAGCAGAGCCTGGGGTGGATCCGACAGCGCCAGGAGACTGTAGGAGAGAAATCCCTCCAAAGACAAGGGGAGGGCCAGTCCTTAAAATAAGAAAAATCCAGCCTCTGCATTTTAGCCCAGCAATTTTAACCGATTGTGGTTAGCGGTTGCAGGTTCCATTTTAATGCCTGGGAGAGGTTGCGCTGAGCCATGCCAAACAGCTCTCTTCCTCCCCCAGGGAGGGGCCCTGAGGTTCCCAAAAGCTGCATGGCCAGCAGAAAAGGCCAGCAGGAAGCTCAACCGGTTGGAATCCAGTCCGCCAGCGGCTTTAAGGAACGCGAGCAGCTTTGAGGGTGGCAGGGTATGCTTCCGGAGTCAGGGAGGGAAGGCGGCAGACAGCAGCCATGATTTCACTGAGGACTTCGGTGGTCTTTTCTCCTCGGAAGACAGGGGGAGCGCCCTGGCCCACCTGGCTGGCCACTGGGGGGCTGTCGGTCCACCCCCGGCAGCCAATTCATTAGATGACCCCCACCCAGCAGCCGATCAAGCTGGCCTTTGCAGTTGGCAATCCGAACATGCACCCGCCCTGGGCCAGCAACATACTTCCTTGGCTTCCAGCCCCAACTCGGTTTGGGTGCCAAGCCTGGGGGTTGATGTTTATTATTTATTTCACGGCCCCCGTTTTGTCTTGTCGATTTTATTAGATCATTTCCATCTGGGCTGTCTGTTTGATGTAACGCATTTAGCCCTTTTTAAGTTTTGTTTCTAGTTTTGTACTCCGCCTGGAGTCTCTTGGAGTTGGGCGGCCAATACGTTTAAATAAATAAATAATTAAATAAATATGATTGTTATTATTATAATAATCCTAGGAGGAATGCAGCTGGACCAGGCCCAGGGGGACCGTAAACTCCACTTTCCAACCATGGATCCACCCAATGCCTGGGGGAACGCCTGATGCCCGGCGTTCGGGACACGCTGCTTTTGAACACGGAGGGCCCATTCTCTGCGATCCCAGCTAAGAACTACCTTGCTGGGTTTGGCCAAAATGATAGGGTTTATGCTGGTCCCCACGGGCGCCAGGGCTCTTGAGGGGTGGGTGCACGTGGGGCTCCGTGGGCACAGAGCCCAGAGAGACCTCCTTCCCCTGGAGGGCTGAGATCTTTCAGCCACAGAGACAGGGGGCAGGGAAGGCCCTCAGATCTGGATCAGCAACAGCAACTGCAGCCCTGTGCCAATTTGCAGCTAGCATGGTATTTAGGGTTCAGATTTCACCAGCCTCGCTGAGCCAGAAGGGTGTGGCGCTCGCTCTCTTTGGGCAAGCAGAAAACCCATGGAAGGCGACTGCGGGCAAAGAGGCCGCCTCTGAACCCGAGAAGAGTTGGCTGCTGCAGTGCCAAGGTGGCAGGAGGACAGGCCTGGCGTTCGGAGGGATCTGAGCCCATGCCCTTCTCCAGGGCGTGGGGGGCCCTTCTTCCCCTTCCCCAGTAACCCACCCAGTGCTCTACCCACTGCACGGCGCCGTCAGGGGAGGCGAGCAGCGGCAACAGCGCCTCTCGCTGAGATGTTGGAGTGTCTGTTAAAAAGCTGAGCTGCTGCCAAGAGCGATAAGGAAGGCCACACAACTGATAAGGCTGGGAATGCGCCCATGTGCAGGGCGCTGCGCCAAGAGATAATGAGAGGGGCAGAGCATCACTGAGCCTGACTGCCCTTTAAATCTCCCAATTCTACTCCAGAGTTACCAGGGCCTTCCGGCACTCTGCGCATGCCCCGATTCCAAGCTACGCGCCTGATCTCAGCCTGAAGACCTGGGAAGTGGGGGAGGGAGGAGGATCAGAATTTCCCAGGGGGGAGAAAAGGAGGGTCCGACTCCCCCCGCTTGCAAAATTGCCGTCCATCCTGGGGGTGGGTTGGAAGTGACCCCCTTGTGGATCTGGCGGAGGAGCAAAGAGGGCCAGGATGGATTCCAGACACGCAAACGCGCACACTCACACCCAGGCAGGCAGCAGCTTGCAGGGTGATGAAACAAAGAGGGTGGCGCAGCCTGCCCTGCCCGTCTCACCCATGCACCTCTGCCTCACTGCCCCCGAAGCGATGCCAGTGGGGTTTGGGAGAAACAGCCAGGCGTCTAGCCGCCCCCAGCCGCCCTTCTGCCGGCCCCTCCCTCTGCCCTCGCTGTCTCCAGCGGGGCCCCCAGAGGTGCCTGAGGGACTTCAGCCCCCAGGATCCTGAGCCAGCCCACCCGAAGGGTAGCGATCCCGGGGCGCAAGTCCAACGGGTCCGGCCGGGACCCCAGCCACGACCCCAGGCCGTCCTTGGAAGAAGGCGCACGCCTCCACCCGGGGCCAGGAGCCCAGGGGGCCAGAAGGGGCCCGGAGCAGAGCTCAGCCCCTAGTTTTTGGCCACGCCGGCTGGGGAGCATGGGAACCATGCTCTCACCTGCGGCGAAGAGCGCCAGGTGGGCCGCGGCGGCGCAGAGCGCGGCGGCCCAGCCCCCCAGCGCCCCACCACCCGCCCCGAGGCCGGCACCCTCCCCAGGCATGCCCGCCTCCCACCGGAAGTGGCAGGAATTCCCAGGCTCCACGTGACGCTGTGGAATGCGGTGACGTCACCTAGGGGGTCCATTAAAAAAAGTTTCCTTGCGGCGTCCGCGAGCGGAGAAAGTTGCGGAGAAAGTTGCGCGGCGGGAGGGAGCCGAGCGGGAGCAGGTGAGGCGGGGCGGGGGGGGGGCGCCCGCCGCCCCCCCTCCTCCGGGCAGGGTCTGGGCAGCTCTCCCGGGCGGGGGCTCAGCCCGCCCCGGGGAGGGGGCGCTGCTCCCCGGAGGTCGCTGCAGCGGGGCCGGGAGGGGGGCGCCCCGTGCGCGCCGAGCCCCCCGGGGAGGGCAGGGCGGGGCCGCGGGGCGCTGGGCTCCTCGGGCGGAGCGGCGGGGAGGGGGCGAGGCGGGAGGGACCGGCCGCCTCCGAGCACGTGCAGAGTGCCCCGGGCCCCGCTGCGGCGCCGAGCCCTTTCCGCCGCCCCTGCCCCGGCTCGCGGCCGAGGACCCGGCCCGGCGCCTCTGGAGGGCGACGGGTTGGGGAAGGAGGGGTGGAAATGGGGGGCAGCTCGGGTGGGACCCGGTTTTGGAGGGCGCCGTCCTGCGGTCGAGCTCGGCCCTGGCCGGATCCACGCAGGACCGCGGCGCTCCGAGGGCGGGAGGGGAGGGGGAGGCAGCCCGTGGGCTCAGGTGTCCTTTGCTCGGTGACGTCATGCCACGCGTGACGTCACCGCGGCTCACCCTGCAAAGCCATGGTTAATGGGAACGTGGCTTACTGCAGTGGTGTTCAAACTCGGAACTTGAAGATGGGTGGACTTCGACTCCCAGAATTCCCCAGCCAGCCATGCTGGCTGGGGAATTCTGGGAGTCGAAGTCCACCCATCTTCAGGTTCCGAGTTTGAAAAACACTGGTTTACTGAATTAACTTGGTTGCCTGAGTATATACCACAAGCAGGGTCAAACACTACCTGGACTAGGTTACAATGTGGCTTGTCTAGTGTTGGAGGAACCCAGACCTTGCATTTGGTAAACCACAGTTTGTGGCTTCCTGTGCAGATAAAACAATGCGCGAATCCATTTTGTGGAATATTTTGATTTTTTTCAGAGGGGCTGGGGCTGCACCAGAGGTGGGGTGGGTGGGTTTACCCCAGATTTGCAAAGCCAGGGTGGCCTTTGTATGAATCAGGCAGGGCAAGGGGGTAACCCTGTGTACAAATTGCTCCCAATAATGGATTCACCCATTGCCTTGCGGCTCCTTGAATCTTTAGGGCTTGTGTGATATTTAAATCTGGAGAATTAGCAATAAAACTATGGTTTGATTTAAAGCAGTAAAATTGTCTGAAATCATGGTTTGATGATGGCTTACCATGATGTAAAACATGGGCGTGTGGTTGGTTTGCAGCTTTGTGGCTTGCTCCCGATATGGGGGTTCAGTTTAAACTCTTAATTGATTCACATAGAGGTGCAAAATTTTTAGGGCTCCCCAAAAAGGGGGAAGAAACTAGGGATTGCCGGTAAAGCGCAATCATTCCATTCCGTTCTGTTCAGATTTTGATCTGAATTTTTTGCTCTGCCCCGCCCCAAATCTAGCTTCCCTCGGCATGTCTGGCCCCACCTGGCTGCCCCCAAAGCAAGTGGGGGTCCTGGGGCAGCCCGACATCACCGTTTCTGCTCCAGCGGTCTGCAAGGCCCAGAAGAGTTTTGCCTCGGTTCCCGCGGCCCCCAAACCCACCCACCGATCTCAGGAGACCAATGGAGGGATGAGCTCAGTGGGACCACCCTCTCGGGACCAGCCCCTGCTGCCAGGTAATCTCGGGAACCGTCAGTATTTGGGGAAGGTCCTTCTGCAGAAAGGGATGCGAATCGGGGGGCCTCTAACGGAGCCTGGTTTTGCTCCCTCTCCACGGACCAGCCTTCCAAAATGCTCCTGACACCCCTGTGAGGTAGGCTCCTAGTTGCTCCTTCATCGAGGAGAAGCCAGGGTGAGGGGAACAGACCCACAAATAGCTGGGAATGGATCCACGTGGGTCCCCCTTTGAGTGACGGCCTGCCGCTGCGGGAAACGTCAGTCGAGGAAGGCAAACCTTTGCAGCCGTCCCGGGCAGTGGGAGTTCCCGGCTGCAGGATTTTGCAGGGGCTCAGCGTTGTCTGAAGGCCACACTTCACGGCTTGGCCAGCGCTTGGTGGAACCACTTGGTGGGCCAGAAGGAAACTCTCCTCCTCCGAATTGCAGGAACGTCGGTTGTGGCACGAGAGTTGCGCATCCGTTGGGGCTGCGCATCCGTGGGGTTGCTGGCATTGCTCGGGGAGGGGCTGAGCTCACCCCCAGATGTTCTTTGTGCTTTTGTCATGTCCTGCCTGCTCTGCATCTGGATTCATGCCACACGCTAGTCCCAGCTGAAACGCAGGGTTAGAAGTTGGGGTTCGGTGTGTTTGGGGAGCTCCACCGTTGTCTTTACCCGTCAGGTGGACTAAGCCTTTGTGTGAAGGGAGCAGAATACTTGTGTTCTGTTGACCCAGGTTTAAGGTTAAGCGACTCGTGCGAACTCGGCCTTTGCCCTTGACCTGCGGGGGAACCAGCCCTCGTGTTGCCCAGAAGATTGCCCGTTGTGAATGGGATGTGAGCGTTGCAGCCGTGTTTCCTTAACCTGGGTTTACTGCCTTAGGCGCACCCCATCAGTGTATCTACTGCCCATTTTTGGATATTCCAAAATCCCAAGCAGAGCTCTGGGTGTCATTTTCCTACAGTTCCCAGCAGGCCTTGCCACTGGGCGGGCAGGCGGGTCTGGGAGTTGCAGTTCACAACCCCCAGGTTCCTGCCCCCTGCCCTCCGCTGGGCTTCATGCTCCCTCCTCCCACCAGGCCCCGCGCTGCTTCCTCCGGACTCTGCTGCCGAGACCCCCTACTCCTCTGTAGGCGAGCGAGGATCCAGGGGCTCCTGGGGCAGCGCCTCACCGCCTGGCTACCCCCTGCAGGTAAGGAGAGCCAGGGGTTGGAGGAGGACCCGCCAGGCTGGCACAAGGATGCTTTCAGCGGCCTGGGCAGGGCTGCTGGCGGGGGAACAGAGGCTGAGCGGCCGATCTTCTCCAACGTGGTGCCCTCGGGGGCTCTTGAGAATGCAACTCCCAGAACCTGGGGGAATTCTGGGGCTTGCAGTCCCACCAGGCCTGGAAGGGGCCAGACGGGGAAGCCAACTTCTGGCTACTTTAGTTTGCATTAAGATTCAGCTCAGTCACGCCTTAGTTTTCTGCAACAGAGGGCAGACGGAGGTTCAACAGGGGCAACCCTTTTGGCCCAGAGCAGTGTTTTTCAACCTGGGCCACTTTTAAGATGGGTGGGCTTCAACTCCCAGAATTCCCCTGGCTGGGGAATTCTGGGAGTTGAAGTCCACCCTTCTTAAAGTGTCCCACGTTGAGAAACACTGCTCCAGAGGGTAGCAAAGATGCGGAGTATCCCTCCCATTACAGAAGCCCACCCAAATCATCCCAGCATAGTTCTGCTGGCTTCCTCGATCCGGGAGGGCCCCCCACCCCTCATTCTCTCTTCCCACTTTTCCCTCTGGCAGGGGGACTCCCTGGAGCAGGGACAGGCTCTCCCTCCCACCAGCATCGACGTCCAGATAGATTCCCTCACCAGCATGTTGGCGGATATGGAGAGCACCCAGCACCGCCGGGGCGAACGACCGGTGAGGAAGCCGGGGGGGCTGGAGGGCGGCATGGGGCGCACCGGTGCGTGTGTGTGTGTCCGTCCGCATGTCTTCCCTGACCGCTGTTCCCCGCTTTATTGCAGAACATGGAATCCATGCCCTATCCAGCTCTCCCGCCGCAGCTGGGCACCCCCAAACCCAGCCCGGCTTCAGCCACCTACAAACCCACCCTCTCTGGCAGCTTCTTGCCCTCCAGGCCTGACGCCAAAAGCCTGCCCTACGGAGGTCCGCCGGCCCCTGGGCCCGCTTACCCTGCCGCCCCGGTGCTGCCCTGCCAGTACGGCCCGCCCGGCCTGGGTGATGCCTACGGATACCACCGGGCCCCCCCGGCGCCCAAGCCGTACCCTCAGCCGATGCCGGCCTCGTATGCCACGGCGTCCTCCTCAGCCGGGCCCCCCTTCAGCGTCCAGGTGAAAGTGGCCAAGCCGGTGGTGGGCTACAACCAGCCCAGGCGCAGGGCCGAGCCGGCCTACGGACCCCCCTCCCCCCAGCTGGGATATGGGGCGAAGCCTCCCCCACAATACGCCTCCGAACCGGGGTCTCGGGCCCGCCCCCACGAGGCTGAGCCTTGGTATCCGGAACCGCCCTCCTATGGCCGGAGGCTGGGTGAGGGGGAATTCTACACCGGCCCTGCAGGGCAGGCCAGGCTGGGGGCACCAGTGGGCCAGTACCAGGCTGGACTGGCGAAAGCCGGGAAGGACGAGTTGGCTGCACCCCAGGTTCCTGCCGGCACTGGGGGGCTGAGGTTTCCCCACCAGGTAATAATCGCTGTTGGGGGGAAGGGGAAGGCGGGGGGTGTTCTGGAGAAGGGCCTTCCCAGCAGGATTTTCCCTTCCACCTCCCCAACCTGGCACTACCTGGTTGCGATGGATGGTCAGATGGATCTGTGGGGAAAGGGGACATTCCAAGACCCACAACACCAGTGGGTCCCATTCCAGACCAGAGGGATCCCTCTTGAGGCGTCCTGCTCTTCTTGGCAACCTGCAGGTGGGGATGGTCAGCGCAGGAGGCCTTGTGGCTTAAATTCCCCCATGCTGGAGGAAGTGGCTGGCAGAGCACGGGGTAGCATTCTGCCCATGCTCAGGAGTCTTCATGGTGCCCTGCTTTTTTTAAGTTAAACCCAGGTGAAGCTCCCCAGCTGTCCAATTTTGGCACTGCCAGGACCAGCATTTCTCCAGTCTTCCCTATCTTTCTCACAGCCTCCCCCATGCCGCCCGGAAGAGGAGTTGGACCGGCTTACGAAGAAACTTATCTACGACTTGAACAATCCTCCAACTGCAGAATATTTTGGTGGGTTTCCAACCCTTAGAATTTACTTTTTAAAGGTACAGAGTCGGCCACCGGGGAAGGGTTTGAAATGGAGCCTCTCTGTTCGTGAGCAGTCTATCTTGAAATGCAATGAGGAAGCTCTATTTGGCTTCCTCTCCTGCTGTTTGAGATTCCATCGGATCCTTTGGGTTTGGAAGTGGGGGGCCCTTGGCCCGGCTCGGGTGGAATTTTTGAGACGGTTCTTGCCTATTTCCTGTTGCTCTGTGAAAATCGAGAACTGTGGCTATTGCTCCTGACCCCTGTGCTTGCAGGCCGCTGCGCTCAGTGCGGGGAGAATGTGGTGGGCGATGGCACCGGCTGCGTGGCCATGGACCAAGTCTTCCACGTAGAGTGCTTCACCTGCGCCACCTGCCGCTGCCGCCTCCGGGGGCAGCCGTTCTATGCCATCGACCGCCGGTCCTACTGTGAATCCTGCTATATTGTGAGTGAGCAGGGCTGGGAGTGGGCCCGGAAGCGGGTGCAAGGGAGTTCGGGGGAGTCTGGGGCCCCCAGATTTCAGCCGCTCGCCTGTTTTCTAACCCAGTGTTTTTCAGACTTGGAACTTGAAGATGGGTGAAGTCCACCCATCTTCAAGTTCCAAGTTTGAAAAACATTGCTGTAAACTCCTGGAGTATGGCGCCCCCGGTGTCTTAGCCTGGGGACTGCAGCTTTGGGGAAGAGTCGGTGGGTCAGCAGCACTGCGTCTCCGACCCTCCCGCTCTGTTCCAGAATGGGAAGCAGTTTCCTGTTCACTGGGAAACTGGCAGACCGATGTGATGGTCAAGTCGCTGCTGTCCCGTGAGGCAGGTGACTTCAGGTGAGTCGGGCAAGCGAGCCCAGCCGCGGACGCGGAGAGGACTGCAGGATCCTGGGATCTGGCGGTCAGCCATCCCTTGAAGGCTTGGGCAGTGTGACAAAAAATTGGCAGGAGAGAGAAGAGGCGGTTTTGGTGTTTTTTTAATCTCACGCCCCCGCCAGGTGACCCTGGAGAAGTGCTCCATGTGCTCGAAGCCCATCATGGATCGGATCCTGCGGGCGATGGGAAAAGCCTACCACCCGCAGTGCTTCACCTGCGTCGTCTGCCACCGCTGCCTGGACGGGATCCCGTTCACCGTCGACGCCACCAGCCAGATCCACTGCATCGAAGATTTCCACCGGTGAGGCTGGGGCTCCCGCTTCGGGGTCAGCGCTGGGGGCCAGAAGGAGATCCTCCGCTCCACCCGATGCCATACTACAACTCCCATCCTCCCCAGCCATTAGGGAGGTGGGCTGCTGGCTGGAGAGGAGGGGCGGAGGCCCGAAACATCTGGAGGATGCCAGGTGGGAGAGGGCTGCCGTCATGTCCGTCCTGCTCCCCTCCCCGCAGGAAATTTGCCCCCCGATGCTCCGTGTGCGGAAACGCCATCATGCCAGAGCCGGGACAGGAGGAGACGGTGCGGATCGTGGCCCTCGACCGCAGCTTTCACATCAGCTGCTACAAGTGCGAGGTGAGCGGTGGGGCGGCCCCCCTCCGGCTTTGCCGCCCGTCGAGCCCGGACAGAGGGGCTGGCGCGCTGGGCCTCCCTGATTGGGAGGGAGGGAGGGAGGGATTGGCACCCTCGCGGCCAACCCTGAGCGTGGCATCCGGTTTTCCTTTTCGCCCCCCCAGGAGTGTGGGCTGCTGCTCTCTTCTGAAGGGGAGGGCCGAGGCTGCTATCCCCTGGACAGCCATATCCTCTGCAAGAATTGCAGCGCGCGGCGGATCCAAGATCTCTCCTCCAAGATCACCACCGACTGCTGATGGGGGGTACCTCGGCCTCCTCCTCCTGGGGGTGCCGCGGGTTGGGGCCTCGTGGGCTGCTGTACTTCGCACCCCCTTCGGGCGCCCCCTTCAAAGCAAAGATCTCATTGCTCTAATGCAGTGTTTCTCAACCTTGGCCATTTTAAGATATGTGGACTTCGACTCCCAGAATTCTCGCTGGCTGGGGAATTCTGGGAGTCGAAGTCCACATATCTTAAAATGGCCAAGGTTGAGAAACACTGTCTACGTGTTGCCTTTTTCTGTCATTTTAGCAGCTTCCCAACTTGGGGAGGGGGAGGCCGCTTAGCCCCTTTGCTCAGTCCAGCTCTTGGGTCCCTTTTCCCGTCCCCGGGGGCACAGCCTCTAAATCTCCCACCGCGCTTTCCAAAGACGGCCAGAATAGACTCCCGTCCGCCGTTCAGCCTGCCCCACCTGGGGCAGACTACAACTCCCATCATCCTCAGATGGCACGGCCGTTCCGTGCTGCCCCCGGAAGCAGGGGTTGAGCCCTCTCTGTCCCAGAACGGACTTGAATTGACTCCCCCACCCATAAGCTGGTCTTTTCTGGATAGTTTGGGGCTGGGGGCAATTTCCCCTTCCCGCTCCACACAATGCAAGCAAGAGACCCCGGCTGACTCTTCCACTGCCCTGTTTTGGAGCAAAAGCTTTTGCCTCTTTCTCAAAACGGACTTCGGCGTCCCAGTTCCTTCCTGTCCAGCCTAGCTTATTTTTATTATTTTTATATAAAACCTGTTCTTCCTCCTCTGCCGCTGCCTCCCGTCGGGCGCGCGTGTCTTTTTGAAATCGAATTAAAGATCTGCCCCATTTCGGTCTCCGTTTGCTGCCTGGAGGTGGGGGGAGCCTGACTCATGGGGGGGAGTCATGTCTTTTGGAACTGTGTCTATAGGGAGACCCACGGAAATTGGCTCTTGTGGGGAAGGGGTCGCTCCCCTTTAAGGCACTTTGTAAGCAGCCGCCCTTCTGCCACTCCCATCATCCCTAACCATGATGCTAATAAAACATTGTGGACTAGTAACTTGGGAGGGGGGAGCAGACACACTGGCCATGCCTTGCAATGGGTGAGCCAGAAAAATTATGAAAAAGCTGAGCAGATTTAATTCCCAGCTAGCCCTGAAGTTTACTTAGTCCAGTGTTTCTCAACCTCAGCGACTTTAAGATGGGTGCACTTCAGCTCCCAGAATTCCCTAGCCAGCAAGCTGGGGAATTCCCCCTAGCAGGCTGGCTGGGGAATTCTGGGAGCTGAAGTCCACCCATCTTAAAGCCACTGAGGTTGAGAAACACTGGCTTAGTCTATCCTCCACCACACTTAATGTGAGTATAATCCGGGGGGTGGGATCTCGTGGAGAAATGGCACAAGTGGGTGCCAACGGCTGCAGCTCCATGGGGTTATCCACCACCTGGTGCTCCAGTGGGCCTGGATGCTACCTGGGTCCACAGATCTGTCCTGCAGAGCGGTCATGGCTTAATTCTCTTGGTGAAGTTTAATCCTAACCACCTCAGAGGAGCTAGGAGGGGAAAAAATAATTGCAAGTGCGTGGTTCGTCAAGACAGTGAAAAAGCAGTGTGTAAAATACATTATTTTTATTCTAATGAGTGGGAAGAGATCCGTGCAACTGGGGTGGAGGTTTGCACGCCAGAAAGCCTGGGGGGTCCGACGCTCGAGGGTGGAAGAGTGGCAGATATTTAGATCAGAGGGTGGCCCTCCAGGTGAATCCCAACCTTCCAGCCAGCGAGAAAAACGTCTACGGGCTTTTCTGATCTAAGCGCTGGCGCTGCTGCTCCTCCCCGGGCAGGCTGAGGGCGGGGTGGGGTGGGGTGGGGTGGGCGCTCACAGCTCCCGGACCAGCCTTTGCAAGGCCTCTTTGCCAAACTCCATGCAGTGCCAGTCCTCCGACTGGGTGGTGTCGTGAGCCCCAAGCCGCAGGTAGAACTCCTTTGCCCGGCGGTTCCCCTCCATCGTTGCAAATTTCATGCTCGTGCAGCCGGCAGCGAGCGCCACCTGCAAGGCCAGAGGGAAGGACGTGTGCCATTCGGTTGCCAAAGAAATGGTGGGACGGCTAAACCAATGCCCGGCTTCCCATGGTGGGTCCGTGCAATAAGGAAATGGGCTTGTCCCCTGCCCCCGTTTTCCCCAGCTGGTAGACTGCCACTGAAGCTGCAGGCTCCACTATCCTTATCTGGTCCAACAGTAGCGGAAGGCCTCCTCCTTGGTGCTTTTATCAACCCCCCACCCCTTCAAGAGCTTCCCACCAATGGCCCTTCACGTGTGCTTTGGCCACGAGTTCCATCACCAAGTGGTGATGGCCAATCCGTCTACCATTGCATTGTAACCTCCTCCTCTTTTGGCTGCAGCAGTTCAATGCGGCCAGCCACCTCAACAGCCTTCTCCCATCTGGCACCCAGACTCCAAAGCCCATCCTCCTCAGTCAGGCGGATTGATGAAAAATGCTTGACAAGTGAGCGCTAGCCTGTATCGTGAGAACCTGGAAGCAGTCCTGGATCACACCAAGGCCCATCTTAGTTCACATTTGGTTTCTCATGGTGACCAGGCAGACGCCTCTGGGGTGCTGGCAAGCAGGAGATGGAGATGTGTCCCTCTCCCAAAATTCTCCCCCTGCAGCCCATGTTTGGAGGCTTCTGCCCCCCAACGCAGAGGTAACATGGAGTCTTCAAGGCCAATAAGGTAGACCTGTCCTCCAGGAGTGTACCTAGCCTCCTCAGAAAGCCATCCAACTCGGTGGCCCTCTCCACATCCTGTGGCAGTGAGTTCCACAAACTATTCATGCACTGGGTGATGATGGACCTTCTGTCTGTTCTAAACCTCCTTCTGATCAGCTTCACCACATGACCCTGGTCCCCATATCTGGAGAGCTTCTCCCTGTCCGCTTTCTCCAGGCTGGCGTAAAACTACACAACTGGATTGCTGTCCTTTTCCCCAGGAAACAAAGTCACGCAAAGATGTGCAGTCATGTCTCTGTTTCCTAAGAAAGGGACAACAATTCTCCATTTGGGGAAGTCCTGAAGAGGTAGCCACTAGCCTGCCAGGCCATTACCACGGAGACCCCGGGAGGGTTAAATCCAGAACTTACTTCCACAACTTTGGCCAGTAACTGCCTTCCGACTCCTTTATCTGGTGAGAAGAAACCACGATGAAGTCAGTGCATTGCACCAAAAGTGCCATCCAAATTCGATTTTAAAAAATCCAATAATTGCAACATTTTACAACCTATTCTTGGGGGAACACTGGATTTTGCCCGGAGTGAACCTTCATCTACTTCAGTGTTTTTCAAACTTGGCCACTTTAAGAGGGGTGGACTTCGACTCCCAGAATTTCCCAGCCAACATGGCTGGCTGGGGAATTCTGGGAGTCGAAGTCCACCCCTCTTAAAGTGGCCAAGTTTGAAAAACACTGATCTAGCTCATACCCATGGAAAATACAACACTGCATAAACCAACTAACTTTAAGAGATGATAGAAATGTCAGAAAGGTGCCATTGTTCGGTCAACCAAAGTGTGAAAGGAAAGAATTAAGACATTTAAACAACGGCAGAATTTCTTCTGACTCATAGAAAAAATAAAGGGGAAAACGTAGAATTTTCACCAAGTTCTCATCCTGTTACTCTTTACTTGCTCCAAATTGCGAGACGGAGAAAGTCCCGTTTAGCTTTCAGCGTTGGACGCTCGGGAGTAACTTCCATTCTGAAATAATACCTAGCGTGGCAGCGATCCCAGTTTTATGATATGGATAAACAATCTGCCAAGAATTTATAACGGCTTGTTCCGGGTTCCTCCTGAAGGCCAGTGTTTCTCAACCTCAGCAGCTCTAAGACGGGTGGACTTCAACTCCCAGAATTCCCCAGCACGGGGAGTTGAAATCCACCTACCTTAAAGTTGCCGAGTTCGAGAAACACTTCGATAGACGTTTCCCGGCAAAGTCAGGAAGGTGGAGTTTTACTGCTCTTTTCGCTCCTGGGTTCAACAGTGTTACACACACCACACGTGCGCATGTGCACACACACACACCCTTCACTGGCAGAGCAAATCTCTGAATGGGCACTCAGGAGTCACTCCAATTGGCAGAGCCAATAACTCCTACTAATCAGATTAGTAATGGTCATATTGGACTTCAACACGACATTCTGACGTACCTCTAAATTCTGACACCACGTATAGATTTTCCAGGTACACCATTCGTCCGTGATTGACGCTGTATCCCATAAAGAACAACGCGTAGCCCACGGGGCGGCCTGCATTGGGCGTAAAACAATGCAACTGGGTGGTATCAAGAACCACAGTTCCACGTTCAGTGAGCAAGCGTGTGTGTGGCGGGGATAAAAACAGGGATAACAGTGCAAAAGCTCATCCTTTGCGCACAAGCTAACCTTGGTGCATAATCTCACTTGATTTTGGTAACTGCACCTTGATCACACAATAACTGCATTACTGATGCGTTAGCAATATTCCATGTGGCCAGTTGTTCACTATAGAGGAGTTGTGTGTTATTTTCCGGCCGCTCTGTTTTAATCGAAGCCAGTTGAATATCTTCAGTTGCCCGCAGGATCGGAATCCTAAGCAAAGGCTGGGTGGCCGTCTGTCAGGGGTGGGTGTTGTAGAAGTGGATCCCTGCACTGCACAACAGGTTCGACTACATAAGTGTTGTCCAAACTTGGCCACTTTAAGATGAGTGGACAGCATGGCTGGCTGGGGAATTCTGGGAGTTGAAGTCCACTCATCTTAAAGTGGCCAAGTTTGGACAACACTGGACTACATGATCCCTAAGATCTCATCCAACCCTTACATTCTACATTTCTCTGATTAATAACCCTATCTGCCTCTCCTAGGACCTTATTCTGCGCATCTCGTGAAGGAGACTGATCCACTAACATTAAAGCTTTAATAAATTGTTAGCCTTTTAGGTTTCACAAGTCTGGGCCTGGGGTGGGGGGAATAGCCTGGCTTTTACCTTGCGCGCCTGCGTTTTCTGGGGGCGCTTCGGCCAGAAGACATTTGAAGAAGGGTTCTTTGCCAAAGCCGTCTGCTTTCAGATCTGGGACAGGGAGGAGGAGGAGGAGGAGAAACCAGAAAATATTTATTTTGAATGCAGTCTTGTTCCAACACACAAATAGTGACTGTCCCCTTTCAGCATAAGCTCTTTGTCTAAACTTTGGGGGGGGGGAAGGTTAGACAAACACCGGCCGCAGTCAGCGGTGTGGTGCTCAGTGTTTAAGAACTGGCTATGCCAGCTCCCTCGCTGCCACCCCGCCAGCCGCGGCACAGCCGACGGGCTCAGCTCTGCTCTCCGCCGGCTCACGAAATTTCAGAAGACCGTGCTATCGGCTCTCGCCAGCCAGCTGCGGCACCCCGCTGCCTGTAATTCCCCAGGGAGGGTCAGCATCTTCACGATGGTAGCCAAAGCCTTACCTTCTGCGCTGATAACGACCTCATGCAGTAAGTTATGAAGCGCGGCGATTTCCTGGGGAAAAACAAGAGGGATGTTGTAACGCCACCGTCTGCCGTGCCCCCAGCGCTCCAACCTGGCCCGGATGAGTCCCAGCAGCTCCTGACCCCTTTTTTCAAGCCCCAAATGCATCATCGGGGACACTGGGTGGAAGACACACTATTTGAAAAGCTGTGCAAGAGGCCGCCAAACGGGAATTTGTCTTTCATACCTTACTCTGGGTGGGGCCGCTTGGTACGAGGAGGGATCCGGGAGAACGGGGTTCTTTGCGCAGTACTTAGTCAAACGGGGCAACTCGCGCCCTGTGATGCAGTGACCGTCACCCACCTGGACAGGTTTAATAGTAGGCCGGGCACCCTCAGAGAAAGGCACTGTCAGTGGCTGCTAACCTCTCTTCCCCCGTTGCTGGAAAACGTAAGCAAGAGGCCGTCCTGCTCCTTACGGCTTCACACCGGTTTAGGGCTCCTGTCAGTTTGATCCCACTCTTACCGGTCTCTTCCCTAAATCCGGAACTGATTAGGTGCCAAGCGGGGGCCCACTTGCCAACCTAAGAGTCTTTGTTTGGGAAAACCATCCACCCATTCAGAAAGCATTTCCCTTGTCATGCCATCAGGAACAATAATTGAGAGCGGAAGACTCCTCTGAGCATGGGCAGAATGCAGTTTCTTTACTGGCAAAGACTTTCTTTTAAAAAATGTTTGTATTGCTTTTTAATCAATACCAAAAAAAAAGAAAAAATTATACACTGCTTTTTAATTGCTGGCACAGACTTCACCAAGAACAGACGTGACCAGGAAGCGGAGTCCCGGGAAGCCGGAGTCCCGGGCCAACCCAGCTTTGAAACTCACTGTAAACCCCTCACCTTGATGAAGCTCATGAGGGTTTCACAATCGCTGCTCTTGGCTGGTCGGATGAGACACTCCATCTTTTCCGGCTGGGCGCTGCTCCAAAGTCCCGCTGGCCGGCCAGCCAGCACCCTTTTATAACCGCCTGCCCTCTGCGGCCCCTCCCACCGCAGGAGCAGTTGCCAGTCTATCGCGGAGGGTTGTGGAATGCCAGGTGCAGATCACGTGCAGAAAGGTGTGGGAAAAGCACTCCCCATCACCCTTTCCCCACATGTAAGTCTTCTTTATAACCTTTATAACCTATAACCTTCCTTTCCTTTCCTTTCCTTTCCTTTCCTTTCCTTTCCTTTCCTTTCCTTTCCTTTCCTTTCCTTTCCTTTCCTTTCCTTTCCTTTCCTCTCCTCTCCTCTCCTCTCCTCTCCTCTCCTCTCCTCTCCTCCCCTCCCCTCCCCTCCCCTCCCCTCCCCTCCCCTCCATTCCATTCCATTCCATTCCATTCCATTCTATTCTATTCTATTCTTCTAATTTCTTTGTACTTTTTTTCACTTATTTTCTTTACTTTTCTCTTTCAGAATTTGTATGGTTTTTATTCTTTCAAAATTTATTTAATAAATAAATAAATAAATAAATAAATAACTATATCCAGCGGCTGGATAGCATAGTGGTTAGAACACCGCCTTTGATGCAGGAGACCGGGGTTCAAATCCCGGCTGGCACCTACCTTACCAGTAGGGGTCCTTGGGCAAAGACCCCCTAACGCTTCACCTGCCTACCTCAAATATGAGAGTGACACGAACTAAGAGAGTCATGCCGGCTCGGACGTCGCCCGGATTAACAAGGTCCGCGCCAGATGTTGGGGAAGCGGGACAATCTGATGTTAAGTGGGCTACTGGAACAAACCATACATGGACGAGACAAGAAAACTTGGAATTGATGGAATGCTACTACAACAGCAGACCTAATGAGAGGGGATATATGAAACGTATGAGGGAACTATGGATAGACAGAAGGCCTACATCCACGCTGACTGAGAAACAACTAGTTACCCAGCGCTTCAACGTAGTGAAGAGGAAGCTGCTCTCACAACTCGAGGTAGACCAACTCCACATTACAACCCGGACTCAAGCAGACCCGGAAGAACAAGCAGATGCGCAGCCAACACCTGAAGCTGGGATGTCACTGCCACCCCTTCCATTACAGAGCACAGCAGCTGATATGAGGCAGAAGATCATGGATAAACTAGCTACAGTCAACCCTCGAGTCCGATTACCAAGGCTCAGTGGAGAAGTACCATCAGATAGTATGCTAGAAGACGCCAATAGAGCCCTCCAGACAATCCCTACTACCACCATAACTGAAACCAATGAATTGGTATATGCTACAGCCGCTGTAATCCTGGAACTGCTTGGCTACACGATCAAGAAGAACAGCACTACATACCCACCCTGGAAAATGAGATTGGAGGCTAAGATCAAGGCAACTCGGAGAGAAGTCAGTCGGCTGGTGGAACTACAGAAGCGTGTGGAGATTAAGGATAAGACTCGGCTACCGGAAAAATACATGGGCCTGACTCCATCTGAAGCCCTAGAGACTGCTAAACAAAGGCTCACAGCACTGGCTACCAGGCTAAGGAGATACACTAGAGAAGCAGAGGCCAAGAAGATAAATGCCCTGTTCTCCAAAGAACCATCCAAAGTGTACCCCAACTGCAGTGCAACCACAGAGCAGCAGCTGAGCCACCAGCAGCAGAAACTGAACAGTACCGGAAGAACATATGGGAGAAAGAGAAGACGCATAACACCAGTGCAAAGTGGCTGCAGGACCTGAAAGCAGACCACGGCAATCTCCCAGAACAGGAACCAGTCACCATCACAGTAGCAGACATCCAACAGCGGGTCAAGAACGTGAAAAGCTGGACAGCACCTGGCCCGGACATGATCCACACCTACTGGCTAAAGAAACTAACAGCAGTGCATGAACGCCTAGCAGCACAGATGAACCAACTGCTAGCAGCAGGCTCCCACCCAGACTGGCTAACACAAGGAAGGACGGTGCTGATCATGAAAGACCCCCACAAAGGAACAGCACCATCCAACTACCGGCCGATAACCTGCCTCCCCACAACATGGAAAGTTCTGTCAGGCATCATAGCTGCCAAGCTACAGGACCATATGGGCCAGTACATGAGCACAGCTCAGAAGGGCATTGGGAACAACACCAGAGGCTCAAAACACCAGCTACTCATAGATAGGGCAGTCGCCCAAGACTCAAGGTCTAGGCAGACCAATCTGAGCACAGCCTGGATTGACTACAGGAAAGCCTATGACTCAATGCCGTACACATGGATCTGTGAATGCCTGGCGCTATACAAAGTCAACAGGACACTAAGGACCTTCCTCAAGCACTCAATGGGACTGTGGAAGACAACACTGGAAGTGAACTCAAGACAGCTCGCACAAGTGGCCATCAAGTGCGGCATATACCAAGATGATGCACTGTCCCCACTGCTGTTCTGCATAGGCTTAAACCCCCTCTGCCAGATAATCACAAGGTCTGGATATGGGTACAAGTTCAAGAGTGGAGTCACCATCAGCCACCTCCTCTACATGGATGACATCAAGCTGTATGCTAAGAGTGAACGAGACATCGACTCACTGATCCACCTGACACGGATCTACAGCGAGGACATTGGGATGTCATTCGGACTGGAGAAGTGTGGCAGGATGATAGTAAAGAGAGGGAAGGTAGTTAAGACCGATGGAGTGGAACTACCAGTGGGCCACATAGCAGACATAGAGACCAGCTATAAATACCTTGGTGTCCCACAGTCACACGGGAACCATGAGAGGAGGCAAGAAAGACAGCAACATCCAAGTACCACCAAAGGATAAGACAGGTCCTGAAGAGCCAGCTCAATAGGAAGAACAAGATCCATGCCATCAACATGGGAGCCCTGCCAGTCATCAGATACCCTGCCGGTATAGTGAGCTGGCCAAAGGAAGATATGGAGGCTGCCGACGTGAAGACCCGGAAGCTCCTCACAACGTATGGAGGTTTCCACCCCAAGTCCAACACCCAGAGACTGTACACCAGCCGCAAAGAGGGCGGGCGGGGCCTGATGAGTGTCAAAGCCACTGTCCTGGACGAAACCCGAAGTATCCAGGAGTACATCAGTAAGATGGCACCCAAAGATGAGCTGCTGAGAGAATGCCTCAGGCAGCAGCAGACAAGGCAGGAGGTTCAAGCAGAGGAAGGACCATGGCAAGACAAGCCCCTGCACGGGATGTACCATCGACAGGTAGCTGAGGTGGCTGACACTGGGAAATCCTATCAGTGGCCAGAAAGGGCCGGACTAAAAGACAGCACTGAGGCACTGATCATAGCGGCACAAGAACAGGCACTAAGCACCAGATCCATAGAAGCAGGGGTCTACCACACTAGACAGGACCCAAGGTGCAGGTTGTGCAAAGAGGCCTCAGAGACCGTCCAACACACAGCGGCAGAGTGTAAGATGCAGGCAGGAACAGCATACACTGAACGGCACAACCAAGTAGCTGGCGTTGTGTACGGGAACATCTGCACAGCGTATGGGCTAGACCCCCCCAAGTCCAGATGGGAGATTCCACAGAAGGTCGTGGAGAATAACAGGGCTAAGATCCTGCGGGACTTCCAGATCCAGACGGACAGGCAGGTCCTGGCCAATCAACCAGACGTCGTGGTAGTAG
Source organism: Liasis olivaceus (assembly GCA_030867105.1). NCBI lineage: Eukaryota > Metazoa > Chordata > Lepidosauria > Squamata > Pythonidae > Liasis > Liasis olivaceus. Next base: position 114,597,863 of record CM061351.1, on the reverse strand, counting down.
ACAAAGACCAGAAGACGGCGGTAGTGATAGAGGTAGCAGTGCCAAGTGACAGCAACATCAGGAAGAAGGAGCATGAGAAGCTGGAGAAGTACCAGTATATATAAAGGAATTGTCCTCTCACCCCCAAGTGGGACGGTTCCCTTGTTGTATGGTCTTTGGGCAAGAAAAGTCCTTCTGGTGTGATACTTTTCCAAAATATTGTTGCTGCCCAGTGACCGAAGACCAACCGTTCAGTGAAAGAACCACTATCTATCAAGCGTGCGAAAGGCATCTCATAGAGGCAGGAAAAGATGAGGCTGGAACAGTGGCTTATTTGGGGCAAGCAGTCGCTGTAGCAGGTTGCTTCAAAAATCCAGTTTAGGGTCCGCAAGCATGCAGGCGTTCAAATGATTATTGCTTCCTTCAGTGGAGGCCTCAGGAGGGGGCAAATTGGGCAATTGATCTGGGTCCTGATCCCCTGACCTCACTTTCCCTTGCCTGTAGAAATGAGGCTTAGATTTTCCCAGCATTTGGCTGTTCATTCATTCTTTTAATTTATGTACTGTGAAAAAATCATACAGCTCCTGATGGTTTAGGATCGTAAAAATGGAACACAACAATGTTAAACGCAGTAGAAATTCAACATAAAAGTAAAGATGACGATATGATGGTGCCAGTTTGCACTGGGCAATAGCAGAAGGCCTGTGGAACAATTCCATCTTGGCAGCTTTGTGAAAGACCTCCAGAGTCCTGCCAGTCTGACCTGTGGAAGGAAGCTATTCCATAAAGTAAAGTTCCTATAGAACATGGGGATTCTGTTTTATCATAAGCTGGCAGTCTTGGGTTGGGAGGGGCCTCTGCCCAACCATCTCATGGCAAGACCCCGGTGTGGGTGCGGCACCCAGGCCAGCCTGCGGATGTCCACCAGGTCAAGGAACACAATGGCAGACCGTTCCACAGCCCTCCAACAGGTCGTGGCTTCAGGAAATTGCTCTCTGTGCTTGGCCTGGTGTTAAACCATGGTTTAAGCATGCACAGGGATTGACGAGGTTCACTCAGTATGCTGAGTGTGAACCCTGCTGGGCCAGCCAAAATGTTGGAGAAGCCGAGATCTGACATTTTGCTGTTTGCACCCAGTAACCTGGGTCACAGATCAGACTGTGCTATGGTTTATCAATTACACCAGTTGGCTGAGTTCACCCAACACACTCATTAACCCTAGTTTACAACCCCTAATGGCTAGGTATTCGATCACCCTGCCCCCCCTCCTCCATGATAAAAGTCAATTGATGGGTCCTGCCAACTTTCTTCCATATACCCAAGGCAGGATTGGGCCGAATGTATACATTCAAGAGGTCCGGAGACCCTGATATCCCCAAAGATCGGACTTCAGAGTATCAGCCTTTGGACTCCAGGTGGGTCCAAAGGCTTCCTTGAAGGAAGGGAATGCTCTGATCGACAGAACAATTAGCAATTTGGCAAGGAGCCTCAGGACCTGGGGCGCTTGCCTCTGAGGGGGTGGACCCCAAAAAGGGATCCTCGGTTGTGGATTCAGCCTGAAGAAGGAGCCCAACACTGAGCAGAAGCACGGGCTTTACAAGAAAGAGGGACCCCAAACAAGGGGAAAAGGAAGATTTTTACAGGAGTGGGGGCTACAAGGCAGGAAATCCTTGGGATCTGATAGGCTGGCCAGTTTTGGCTGGAGTGGGGTACCTGGGGGTACCTTTCAGGAGTTAACTGAGAAGGAGATGGAAGGTTGAGACAACGGGGGGTGTCCCTGATTGAAGATGGGAAGTTGGGGTTCCTCACCTTGCTACTGTGTCCCTTCCCTCCTATACGGATGGGAGTCCTGGCCTCTGGACCCCACCCCACCTCAAACAACTGGAGAAATTCCACATCTGCGCTCTCTGCCCCATCCCTGGCAAGACCGCATCTCCAGCCTGGAGGTCTCGGATCGCGCAGAGTCCACCAGCATGGAGTCCCTGATTATCAAGAGCCCTGATGTGGTGGGTGGGACCGGTAATCAGAATGGATGACCACCGTGCACCTTGCCAGTGGCTGTAGAGCAGGGTTTCTCAACCTTGGCGACTCTAAGATGCGTGGACTTCAACTCCCAGAATTCCCCTGGCTGGGAATTCTGAAGCCCACATATCTTAAGAGTTGAGAAACACTGCTCTGTAGTGTACTGGAGTCTGGGAAGAGACCTTGAGGTTGACCACAAAGCTACAAAAACGCTGTGAAGGAAACCTAGGCCAGTGTTTCTCAACCCTGGCAGCTTTAAGATGCGTGGACTTCAACTCCCAGAATTCCCCAGCCAGCATGGCTGGCTGGGGAATTCTGGGAATTGAAGTCCACGCATCTTAAAGCCGCCAAGGTTGAGAAACACTGCTCCTTGCCACTGTGACATCCAGCCCCGGGAACTGGAAGCTGCAGAACCCGCCGGGCAAGCCCCGTGCCATGAAGCTTCTGCCAGCTTTGAAGACAGCTGCCACCAAAAACCGATAGAAAACCATCAGCGGCATCAGAGAAGAACACCCACAGCGACTGCAACAACGGACTACCATTGGGCCCCCGCTGTGCCAGACTCTGCGCTCCCAGACCGGGGGCACAGAGCCACCTCCGCGTCCAGAGATGAACTGCACAACAGTGGGTCTCCTTCGAACCCAAAGGACTACCTATTCTATGTTGCAACTCCCTTGTTAGGGCTGCCCTGGGCGCGAGGCTCCATTCTTTGGTGAGACGGGGTTGCAGGGGGAGCTGTCTGGGGGCAGGGGCGGTCAATTTGGGTCTGAAAGGATTAGGCAAAGAGAGAAGCAGGGTTTGACCCTGGTCCTATCTCAAACACAGTGGGGTGGGCGAAGGGTGCAGCTTCCATTTTGTGCCCTAGATTTATTTTCTCCAGTACATCCTCCCGGGTCAACAAGAGCTTGGACCCCAAGAAATGCAGAGTGTGAATGGAATACATAGATAAATTTATTGTGTAAATATCATTTCTATTCTATGGCCAACTTGTCTGCTGCCAGCGTTCAACCTGCAGCTAGTCTGCAGGCCCCTCTAAACTGAGATGGGCTACGCTACAGTGGCTGGACCAACAGTCTGCACGAAGGATGGTTTGCATAAACCACAATGCCACAACGTTCCAGGCGGGGGCCCGGCAAAGCAGCCACCCTGGGCTTTGCACCCTCACAGGGCGGTGAGAGCAAAAAGCAAGTGAGATCGCTCCTTCCGTTACGGTCCCCACCTTCTGAAAATAGGGCTAGTTGAGAAATCGAAACCCCGTTGGAGAGGTTATCAGATGCAGATATGCTGAAGTTCCAGGGCAGAGGGCACCAGGTTTGCCAGTCTGCTTTCCAGACTCAAAGGCTGCTGCAGGCGAAGACATTCACGTATCAACCAGTTGCAACTTGCTGATTTTCCGCCATGCAACAGCCCGCGCACACACAGCGTACGGGGTGAAAACAGGGCGTAAGAAAAATCCCCTTTTGATTTTGGGGTTTAACATCTTCAGGAAGCCAGTGGGAGAGGGCTTGCGACAGACACCTGGCAAAGGTACACACGTAAAGAGCAGTGCAGTTTGGTAAATAGAGTCCGGATTTAATGGGGGGGGAGATTCGTTGTGGCTTTGCTGCACCTCCCCTTTCCCCCTGCCCCCCAACCCCTCAGCTTTTCTCTCTTCCCTTTCCCCCCCAGCCGGCTGACTGCATCACTGCCAGTTAAATCCGGGGGCTGACCTGCTTGGGGAGCAAAGCCCCCGCGGTCAGAGGCAGTCTACCCCTGCGGCAGCCGCGGGTGGCAGTCGACCCGGAGAAGCTCCCAGGTCCCAACCCCCCCCCCCCCGCTTTCCCTCCTGCATTCCTGAGGCAAGCCGGGGCGGGTCTGACTCCTTCCAAACGCGCTTCCTGCCGCTTCCTGCAGAACCGGCCGAAGCCAGCGCGGCGCCTCGCCCCTGCTCGACGAGGTAATCGGAACAGGTCCAAAAGGTGCCAGTTGCCACCCGCGGATGGAAAGAGAGGAAGGACTGATGGGGGCGGGGGGGCGGGTGTTTCTTTTAGCCGACTGCCTCCGCTGAGTTCAGTTGTTGTTGTTCAGTCGTTAAGTCGTGTCCGACTCTTTGGCCCCACGAACCATATCGCAGCAGGCCTTCCTGTCCTTCACTGCCTCCCTGAGTCTGCTCAATTTCATGCTCATTGCTCCAGTGATGCTATCTAGCCATCTCATCCTCTGCCGTCCTCTTCTCCTTTTGCCTTCCATCTTTCCCAGCATCAGGGTCTTTTCCAAAGAGTCCTCTCTTTGCATTAGGTGACCAAAGTATCTGAGCTTGAGCTTCAGTATCAATCCTTCCAATGAGCAGTCAGGGTTGATTTCCTTTAAGATTGACTGGTTTGACCTCCTAGCAGTCCAGGGGACTCTTAAGAGTCTTCTCCAGCACCACAGTTCAAAGGCATCAATTCTTCGGCGTTCAGCCTTCTTTATGGTCCAGCTCTCACAGCCATACATTACTACTGGAAAAACCATAGCTTTGATTAGGCGGATCTTTGTCGGCAAGGTGACGTCTCTGCTTTTTAATATGCTATCTAGGTTTGCCATAGCTTTCCTCCCAAGGAGCAAGCGTCTCTTAATCTCATGGCTGCAGTCTCCGTCTGCGGTGATCTTGGAGCCCAAATAAATGAAGTCTGTTACTGCTTCCATTTCTACCCCTTCTATTTGCCAGGGATTGATGGGTCCAGATGCCATGATCTTAGTTTTTTTAATGCTGAGTTTCAAGCCAGCTTTTGCACTCTCCTCTTTCACCCTCATCAAGAGGCTCTTTAGTTCTTCTTCACTTTCTGCCATTAGGGTGGTATCGTCTGCATATCTGAGGTTATTGATGTTTCTCCCTGCAATCTTAATTCCGGCTTGTGATTCTTCCAGCCTGGCATTTCTCATGATGTACTCTGCATATAGGTTAAATAAGCAGGGTGACAGTATACAGCCTTGTCGTACTCCTTTCCCTATTTTGAACCAATCGGTTCTTCCACGACCGGTTCTAACTGTTGCTTCTTGGCCCGCATACAGATTTCTCAGGAGCTGAGTTCAGCCCCCCCCCCCTTATCTGGGGAGCCGCCTCCCCGAGGCGACCTGCTCTGTCCCGTTTATCCTGCACGGTAGACTGCCCCTGAAGAGGGAGGCTCGCTCGCAAACGGGCAAGCCGCCCAGTTTCCCGTGCAATGTTTTTTCCTATTCCAGCGGCGCTGGGGGTGTTCCTTAGCGTCAAGAAGGGGGCGCGGCTTCTCGGCCAGCTCCAGCTTCGGATGATGGGGGCTGTGGTCCTGCCCGGCGCGCTCGACGGCAGCGGCCGAGGAAGCCCGGCTTTTCCCCTGCGGGGCGGGGGCGGCAGCCGCCCCAGGTAAGGCGCCCGCCGGCCGAGCGGCGCCCGGGAGGCGGCCTCTGCCCGCCCCGCGCCCTCCCCAAAGATGGCTCCCGCGCCTCCCCTCGCGAGAGCGCACCCGCCGCGGGCGCGAGCGGGGAATCCCCGCCGCGTGGTTCGAGCTGGGCGGCCGGGCTTTGCGTCTGCTGGCGGCCAGTCGCTCGCGGAGCGCGGCGGGGACGGGACCGAGGCTCGCCGCTGCGTCGGTAAACACGGAGCCGCGCCGGGCCGGGCCGCGCGTCGCGGGAGGGGGGCGCGGACGGAGGGCTGCGCCGTGCGCCGCGCACTTTCGCCCCCGCTTTCGCTGCTGACTCAACGCGGCGCTTCCGCTCGGCTGATGAAACTGCGGAGCGAGGGGAAGAAGGGGGGGCGGGGAGAGTGGAACGCTCGGGCCGCCGCGTTCGGACTCGGAATGCGGGGGCGGCGCGGCTCCGCCGGCCCCCCTCGCCCCGCTCCCCTCCCTCCCCGCCCCGCCCCGCCCCGCCCCGCCCCGCCGCCGTTCGGGCGAGAAAAGGGCGGCCGGGCGCCCTCCCCAGCGGGGTCCCGGAGCGTGGGCCGGGGGGCGATGCCCGCAAGAGAACCGCAGCCGTGCCGGAAGACTGGCCCAGTGGGCCCCCCGCCGCATCCCCGCGTGCGGGAAGAGGCGAACGGCGCTGGCGCTGCCCTGCCGCCCCCCCTCCGGCAAGCATCTGTAAGGCGCTGAGTAGTTGCTCCTGCCCCCCCCCCCCGGTTTAACTTGTCGAGACTTTGGAGAGGAGGGAGGGGCGCTAGGAGGATGCAGGGAGAGGGATGACTTGGGGGGGGGCTGCCGGAGCCCGGCCGTGGCTCTTCGGGAAGGAAGGAGGTCGGGTCTCCCCCCTCCCCTTCGACATTGCAGAAGCCCGTCCTGGCCTTGGGCAGGGCAGGGCAGGGGTCTCCCGCTCCGCCGACGGCTCGTTCGGACTAGGCCGGTTACCCCGCTTTCCGACCGAAAGCGCGGGCGCGGTTCCCCGGGCAGGCTGCGCAGCGGGCCGCTCTCGGGGAGCCCGGGCGAGCCGAGCGCGCGCTTAAACTTTCGCGGGGGAACCCGCTCGCGTTGCAAACGTGCTCTGGAGGGTGCAGTCCGCCCGTGCATGGGCGGGGGGGGGGGCGAAGGGACCGTGAGAAGAGGCGGGGGGCGCTTGGGGCTCTTAAGAGGAGCGTCGGCTGGTTTTTTCCTTCTTTCCGCTCGCCATAGGCGAAGTATTCGGCCCTGGAGCCGACGCGCGTCGTCTTTAAAGGAAAAAAGAGGATTCGCGAAGGAATGAGGCTTGGGGAGCGCTTTCGCCCTCTTCCGCCCCCCCCCCTTTACGGAATGGTACAGCCTCGCCGCCCTCCTCCCCTCCCTGCTCGAGGATGCGGAGCGGCGCCGCTGCGTTGGAGAGGGCGCGTTTTTCTCCCGCAAGCGAAGCGATGCAAGAAAATGCGGAGCTTGACCTGGGGAGGGGGGCGTGTAGGAAGGTGCTCTTGTTCCCCAAAGCCATTCTAGAAGGCGGCGAAGTGGAGGACAAGGGAGGAAGGGCCAAAGAAAATGGGCAATATCGGATCCTGCAGAGGGTGGAAGCTGGAGAACCCGAATCCCTGTAAGCCAGTGTTTCTCAAACTTGGCCGCTTTAAGACAGGTGGACTCCAACTCCCAGAATTCCCCAGCCAGCCATGCTGGCTGGGGAATTCTGGGAGTTGGAGTCCACCTGTCTTAAAGCGGCCAAGTTTGAGAAACACTGGCCTAAACTATGGCTCTGTGCATCAGGGTTGTGCAAAGGCCAACAAGCAAGAAATCTTAAGGAAATTTAAAGTACAAGGTAGGAAAAAATAAAAGGAAAGAGCTAGCTAACTCTCATGTACACCAAGACTGTTTACCAGGTGCCCGGGGAGGAGGTGTTAAAAAAGGCAAAAAGAGGTGTTAAAAAAGGCCTTTTTAAGAATGTGCATGATGGACGGCATCTTGCCTTTTTTGACCGCCTCCTGAAGTGCAAACATTTGTTCCGGCCGTTCCTGGTCTCTGATGCCAAACCGCCTCGACGCGTTTCGTACAAGTCCCTCCCTTTCGTATTCAGTCCGTGTTCTTTTCGCACCGATTTGTATTTGACCTCCTCTTGTCTTAATTTGCCCCACATGTTTCTGGAGCACCCCCTTCCTAGTGCATTCAACAAACTTTTAAACAGCCTCTGCCGTACCCAACTCTCACTTCCCTGTACAGGTAGTCCTCGACTTACGACCACAAAAGGGACTGGAACTTCCATTGCTAAGCGATGTGGTCGTTAAGTGAGTCGCGCCTGATTTTACAAACTTTTTTGCTGCAGTCGTTAAGCAAATTCAGCTTCCCCCACTGACTTCGCTTGTCAGAAGCCCCTTGGGAAGGTAGCAAATGATGATCCTGGGACTATGCAACTGTTGTAAATATATGCTGGTTGGCAAGCGCCTGAATTTTGATCATGGGGATGCTGCGACGGCTGTAAGTGTAAAGACCGGTCGTAAGTCACTTTTTTCAGAGCCGTCGTAACTTTGAATGATTGTTAAATGAATGGTCGTAAGTCAAGGACTACCTGAATCTATGTGGGCAGAAGCACCCTCTGATACATCAAGGAATCCATCTACTTCCTCTGTTTTTTCAGCATTAATATACAACTTGTGATTGTTCCCTCTGCTTTCCCAGTCTATCACAACTGGTCTCTGACACATTCTTTTAGATCCCTGGTCCTTGTTGCATCATACAGTCCATATTTCCACAAATAATTTGTCTTCTGAGCCAATTACATGGGACATGCTAAAGAACAAAATCAAAAGGGACAAATGGAAAATCCCTGGGGGGGAATCCATGAGAGAAGGTGGAATCTGAGTTCGTGCATTGGGTTATGCTGCAATCAAGCTAGCTTGGGTTTAGTTTAGTGTTTTCTCTAAACAGGCCACCATTGCTTATTACAATTAAAACATCATGGCTTAGAAGAAAAGCAGCCACATTTTCCCACAAAATGAGGCACAACTTTAGTAGCTGTAATTGTAAGTTAAAACTATAGGGGCTGCCCCAAATGATACGTGATCAATGCCTGGGGTTTTATGGATCCAAAATAGAGCATCTGATTAAGTGTAGGGTTGGGAAAGGATGCAGGTACGTTCACATTTCTCTGCCCTTAGTAATTATCATGCACAAGTGGAAAAAGCAGAAATAGGAAGTTTTTTAAAAGTTCCTGTTGATGGTCTCCTCTGAATCTGAAACCAGAAACTTCTGTCGCTAAGTGATCCGGTCGTTAAGTGAGTCGCGCCTGATTTTACAGCCCTTTTTGCCACAGTTGTTAAGCAAATCCGGCTTCCCCCATTGACTTCACTTGTTGGAAGCCCCCTGGGAAGGTAGCAAATGGCGATCACGTGACCCTGTGATGCTGCAGCTGTAGTAAATACATGCCGGTTGCCAAGCACCTGAATGTTGATGGTGAGGACTGGTCGTAAGTCAGTTTTTCGGCGTTGTCATAACAAGGCCATTGGTCAAAGTCAACATGTGTTATAATGCGAGACGGTCGGAACTGGGGGGGGTTGCATCTTGTGGCAGAGACTTCCGTAGACTTCCTTCTTTTGGTTGCTTGACGAAGGGGCACAAACTCAACTGATACGGCTGGTCAGCTGCCTTAACTCCGTGGGCCGTGGGGGGGTGCTGCAGAGCAGCCTCCCCCAAGTGAGAGTCCTCCAGAGCAGTTCCCAGAATTCTCTGGAGTCCTCCCGCCATGCTGGCAGGGAATTCTGGGAATTGCAGTCCCAGCCCCTCTGGGGGGCACCAGAAGGAAAAGCTGTATAAATGCAGCAGATCAATACCTACCAGCCAAAATACGTGCTTTGGGCTGGTTCTGGAAGAGGCTGATGCTTGCCAGCTGGGGTGTATTTGCTCCAAGAATAAAAGTGGGCCACTCGGTGCCACAGCTGCCTAAGGACTGGTGAGGTGGTGCTGCTCCTTGGCACGTTTTGAGAAAGAAACGCTGTAAAATGAAGACGCACAACCTTGTATTAAGGACGGGCGTGGACGTTCCTTGAACCTTTTCCCTTTCCTTCCCTTCCTAGTTCCCCAGCTATAGAAAGCCCCATGGATCAATTGGGGGAGGAAGACCCAGACCCATCACTGAGTCCACCTCTGAGCCAAGAGACCTTTCAGGAGATCTGGACTTTGAAAATGATCAGCCCTTTCATGGTGAGTACGGGGTTCAACCTCAGCCACTTGAAGATGGGTGAACTTCAACTCCCAGAATTCCCCGGCCAGCCAGGGAAATGACCTGGCTGGTCATCCCAGAACATCTGGAATGGGTCTTGAAAGTCCTCAACAGGAGGGAGGGGGCTTCTGGATGCCTGGCAACTCAGTTCCCAGCTGTTGGGCAAGGTTGGTCTAGAGCAGTGTTTCTCAACCTCGGCCGCTGGAAGATGTATGGACTTCAACTCATGATGGCTGGGGAATCCTGGGAGTTGAAGTCCACACATCTTCCAGTGGCCGAGGTTGAGAAACACTGCTCTAGAGGCACTGCGAGGCTTGATTGGTTTTGCCTACAGATTTATCCATGGTTAATCCAACTGTGGCTTATTCATTGAACTAATGGGAATGGGCTCAGGAGCTCATGGGACCCCAAACCGTTTCTTTGTTTTTAGAATACGGAGCAGCTGATGGCCTCCACCCAGCCCATCGCCTTCCCTGAGGAGGGGGGCAGTGCCATGGACCAAAACACCTACCCACTGATGGATCCCCACATCTCCACCACCCCGCTGACCCCTCTGGCAGAAGGCTACCTGAATGGAGAAGACTTTGTCATCCCTCCCGCGAACCACTACTTGGAGAACCCCGAGGTCATGCTCCAGCTGCCCGAAGATTATCCTCCGGGGGACAGCGGCGTCTTCCCTCCCACCGAAGATTATCCTGGGTGCTATGGCTTTAATTTGGAGTTTGAGCAATCGGGGACCGCCAAGTCTGTCACCTACACCGTACGAGTCCTTGCGAAGTGGGGCCGGGGAGAGAGCCAGCTTGATAAGTGGAAGGGGGTCCAGGGGTCCTCCTTCCCCACACGTATCCTCTGTCTCTGGCAGGGGCATCGGGGGGGGTCAAAAAAGTCTGCGACTGCATGATCTGCCCCCTTCCCCTGCGGATTGGGGAGACCTAGGTCAACATAACCTAGACTCGCTTTTCTCGCCCCCTAAAATGCACAAGCTGGATTGTCTGGGGTCTTTGGATCTGGTTCTGTAGCTTCCACCAAGGACCGCGAGGTTTTTTTGAAAGCCCCTCGCTTCTTCAGGAGGGGCAGTTCTGGGTGGGAAACGTGGCCAGCTGTGCACCAATCTTGCCCTGAATGTGGGTCTGTGTAGAGGTGGCCTGGTTTAGTTCTTACATGGGTTGGGAGTGGGGGGGGGGCGTGGCATCCTCATGCTTCTGAACTACAACTCCCAGCCTCCCTCATGGGTGGCCATGCTGGGAGATACAGCGTGGCTGCATCTGGAGGAATCCGGAGCAGCTTCCCCAACATGGTGCCCTCCTAGGGGTGCCCTGGGCATCCTGTGAGTCAGACACCCGGTCTTTCTGGAAGATACCAGGAAGGGGGGAAGGGGGATTGTTTGTCCAGAAATCAAAGAGGTCTCAGACTTCCTTTTTTATCTGCTGGTACCGGGACTGATAAGGCACCCTTCAGGGTCAGGGCCCCCATTTTGCTTTCCGAGGCTGTGGGGTGATGCCCTGGTGGTGCCACCAGGAAGGGCTGGATCCCATTTTTCTGGCCATCCCCAAGGAAAGTTTCAAGCCATTCATTTGGGACAGAGAGTCGGGGGGGGGGGGGTTGAATGTAGCTTAGGAGCTGCCTGCTTCCCAAAGACACGTCCTCCCTTTCCACCCTTAGCTCGTATATTTAAAAAATTGTCACTGCTGAAAGCCGGTCCCTGTGCTGCCACACCTTAGCGGTGCTGGGGCCACACCCAGGTTACCCTCCCAGCCATAAAGTGTACCGTTAGTTGGATTTTAGCCACCCTGGGAGCGTGGGTGACGGAGCCCACGCATGGCCCACATCGCTGGGTGCAGACGCGAGTCTTTACGATCCATCCTTTCGTGCGCCTTGGGCAGGAAGGGTGAGGCCGAGAGTTGGCCTTCCCCTCTCGTGACCGCCATTCTTGTAAATTCCCTCCCCAATTGCTTTTACCTGGCAAGTACTTGAATGGCAGCTTTGGGGAGACCTGTGCCCCTGAACCCCCAGCCTCCAACTTACCGCTTAGGTGGCTCCCCGGTTTTTGTAGCCGTGACGTTAACAATTCACGTGTTGATCCGCATCTTCGGCTCCCCGTTTCCTGAAGTGGGTTGACCACCCGCCCTGCTTTTCGTTTTGAGCATGCACACTCAAAGGCTGGGCTTTTAAGAAAGGGGGCCCAAAGGGAGACCACCCCCTTCCTTCCGTCTCTTTCCCCCGCGCATACCCTTGCCAGGAACAAGTCTGGACATGTCCGGGTTTTTGCAAATGCCCATCGCAGATCCCCGGGTGCTCCAGCGCCCCCCTTGCCCGCCTGTGGCAAGAGAGGGGAATCGGAGGAGTCTGCTGGGTTGGAGCCCCCACAACAGCCCAAATCCCTTAAATTGCAGTGAGGGCAGAAGAGGTTAAATGCCAGCAGTTGAGTTGGAAGACCTGTTCAAGGGAGTGGGTTGAAATGGAGCTATGCAATGGAAGTATTACCCCCCCAATCCCACCAGCAAAGGGTTGAAATGCAGGGCAGGCCATGTGCTTCTCGGGAGAAGAGCCTTGGAGGGGCGAGGGCGAGGGGGGGCTAAAAATTATTGGGGAGGTTCGGAGATCCGTGGCAATTGCAACTTATCAGTGTCTTATTTTGGGGGGGCCTGATTGGAGCGAAGGCTTGGGAAGAAAAGGGAGAGATGAGTGATTTGTTGCGGGGGTGAGAAAAAACAGTGCCTGGGTTCCCCAGTAAACTAATTACAGGAATTTTTTGTCCCCCCCCCCTTCCTCTGTAGTACTCCCCGGTTCTGAACAAGCTCTTCTGCCAAATGGGCAAGACTTGCAAAGTGCTGGTAAAGGTGAGGGAGGCGCCCCCGCCAGGCTCCGTTGTCCGCGCCATGGCAGTCTACAAGAGCTCTGAGCACATGGCCGAGGTGGTGAAGCGCTGCCCCCATCACGAACAGCTCCCGGAGTGCAACGACGGTGGGCCTCTCTTGCCGGCAGGGGCGGGGGCTGTTGGGGATGGGCGCGGGGGGCCCTCGGGGTGCAGCCGGAGGGCATGTCTCGCGGGGGCGGGATCCTCACCCGATTCTCAGAGCCCCGAGCGCTCTGTTCCTTGCGGGAGGGCGTGATCTGGGTTCACCGCTCTGCCGTTAACGTCCCTGGGCCGATCACCATCTCTCAGCCTCACCTGCCTCGCGGGGTTGTGGTGTGGATAAGCGAGGACGCTGTTGGAGTCGCAGCATCTTCTCCCACACCCGTTCCCAGAAAAACACTGGTAAAGCGGCTTGAGGTCTTCCAGGCTGGGGGAAGCTTAAGGAAGCGAGCCGAGCCACGTGCTTTGAGGCAGGCTGGCAAAAAATGGGAGGGCAAGAAGAAATTGGAAGGGGGGCCTTCTTCTTGCCCCAGCTGTAGATGGAGTTGATTTGGGGCTGCTAATTGGGGGACGGGGAACGCTCAGCCTCCAGCATGAAGCTTCTGCAGTTGCACCGAACATAAAAACTAAGCTCCCCCATTTTCTTTCCTCTGCCCCCCGATTTGTGTTTTTGGACAGGCCTGACCCCCGCTGATCATCTCATCCGAGTCGAAGGCAACCCCCAGGCCCAGTATTGCAAGGGCAGGAACAAGCGCCACAGTGTCTCGGTTCCCTACCAGAAGCCTCAGGTTATTGAGCGGGGGGAGAGTTGTGGGGGGACAGGTGTGATTTGGGGGTTCATCCTAGCTCTCCCCATCTTTTATTTCTTTGTCTAATTGTCCGCTGCCCTCTTCAAGCTAGTAAGTGGAGGGTCTGTATTCTAGAGATGCTGGGAGGGGGATTCTAGTCTCCGGGAGCGGGCCTTCGCAGGTATGCTGCTACTGAATATGGCAGCTCTGTCCTTTGTCATGATGGCAAAGCAAACGGAACGAGCTGCCTGCTCTGGGAACTGGTTTTAAGAAGGAGGAATGTGCAACCAGGCCAGTTCCAGCTTCTGAGCATGCTCAAATGTCCTAATTTTGTGGGGGGGAGTGGGATTGCAAACTTTCAGGCTTCAGCTCTGCTGACGCTTCCTTTGGACCCCCCGTCCCAAATGTCTGGGATGCCAAGAATGAGGTTGGTTGGAATAAATCCAAATTTGGCTAAACCGGTTTGGAGAGCCGGTTCTCGTGACAGTGAGCTCCGTTCGCCTTTCTGCTCCACATCCTGCCCCGTTTTGCCCCCCATGAAGTTCTCCCTCCCCCCGGCCACATTCAGTGAGTTCCCAGTTTCTTCCCAACTTCCTCCAGTCCTTGAGAGCAGCTTGGGGGGGGGGCGTGGAGGAGAGATCGAATATTTGTGCAAAATTCTTCCCCTCTCCTGCAGGTGGGGACGGCTTGCACCATCATCCTGTACAACTACATGTGCAACAGTTCCTGCATGGGGGGCATGCACCGGCGCCCCATCCTGACCATCCTGACTTTGGAGTCTGCAGAGTGAGTGCTCTTCTTCCTCTTCCTCTTCCTCCCTGGCCTGGCGGTCCCAGAGAGTTTGGTCTGAGACGGGGAATCATTGCTAAGACTCTGAACCTGCCTGTTGAATGCTATGCGGGATCAAATTCGGAGCCAGCAGGGAAGCGCCTGCCCTGTTTGCTAAGTACGATCCAGGCCCGGTTCCAGGGGGCTGGCCACAAAAGCATCGGGTCCAAGCATGGAAGGGCCCCTTTGCTGCCCAGCCTTGCATCAAAACCTCCGGGGATGAAGCCCCGCGACGCCAGGAGGCTTAAATGCTCTCCTGGCCAGGAGGTTCCGCCTCCTTTTGCGTTTGGATCCCCCCCTGAAAAGCTTCCACCCCTTGGCTCTGTCTTCCCGTATGGGGCAAGAGTTTGGCTGTTCTTGGGAGTCCAGGAGCTGCCCCACAGTCCCCCCCCGGTTTGGCCTAGCCAAGAACGCTGGTTAGCTGATTGTGGAACGGTGATGGAGGAGAATTTGCCTGGTTTTAAATTGCAAGGATGAAAAGACAAATGGGGTGAGGGGCTTCTGCAGGGGGGGTTGAAAAAGTCAAGGTGACGTGTGCGACCGAAGTCCCACCTCCTTTTTTACATGTAAAAAAGGCGGGGCTTCGGTCGCACAGTCACGCGTGCCACCTTGACTTTTTGACACGTGCTCGCTTGGATACCCCCAGTCGGAAATGCAGCAGTGCGTGCTCTCTCCTGCACTGAGAAGCAAGGAAGAGCAGTGTTTGATTTACCAAAAATGTAATATGTGGCATTTAATTCACTTTACCTACCTACCGTAACTTAACCTTACTTCACCAGCCTTACTTGATGTACCAGGATTTGAACCCGCTGCTTAGCCGGTGGCTGTTAGCAGCTTACAGACACACAAGCAACAATATAAAATGGGTGAAACCATCAAAAACGCAGTTGTCCCTTGAAATGAAAGCTGGATTCCCCACCCTACCCCGCTGGACCGTTGGGCGGGGATGGGGCCACCGGCTCTGCAGGGGGAGGCGAAACGTTTCCCTCTGCCCTACTGCGTCTTCAGGGACCCACCTTCTCTGCCCTAGGGGAGTGGTCCTGGGACGCAGATGCTTCGAAGTCCGGGTCTGCGCCTGCCCAGGCCGAGATCGACGGTCTGAGGAACGCAGCTTCCAGCAGAAAGGTAATTCAACAGGACAACCCAAAAAGGGTGAATCTGAAGACCCGTTGGTAGGTTGAGAGAGAGCCAAGGATCTGCAGAAGGAAGGGGAGTTGCAGAGAAGGTGCATTATTAATTGCTGGAATCCAGAGAAGGGGGGGTCAAAAAGTCAAAACACTGCGGAATCAAAGCCGTGCACTTTTGCTACGGTAGAGCAGTGTTTCTCAGCCTCAGCAACTTGAAGATGGGTGGACTTCAACTCCCAGAATTCCCAATTTTGAATTTTAATCCAAAATATTTGAATCAGTCCTTAAGATTTGTAAACCATGGTTTATGCCATAGCATGATGGGTGAATAGGCTTGCAGAAATGTGAATGAACATTACTGTAGATCAGTGTTTCTCAACCTCGGCGACTTGAAGACGGGTGCACTTCAACTCCCAGAATTCCCCAGCCAGCCGTGCTGGCTGGGGAATTCTGGGAATTGAAGTCCACCCGTCTTCAAGTTGCTGAGGTTGAGAAACAGTGCTTTAGGGTCTCTTGCACTGTGCTGAGGCTGAGAAAGCCTGTTGTAGAGGAAAGAGGGAATGGCCTTGAGGGGCAGGAGGAAGAGCCGCTCCCAAGACAACAGTCAGATAAAAGAAACCCAAGTCCGGGCCAGAATGGCAACCTGAGAAAGCCTCTCAGATGAGGAGACCCTCCCCAGTTTTCACCAAGACAAGCTTTCAGACTTGCAAGATTCTGTTGCAATAACCTTATAAAGGTAGCAGTACCATGCACGACTTCGGTTTCCTACTCTGGCCTGCCTCGAAGGGCTGATGGATACGCTAGTTCTTCTAGACATTGAGGTGTCACCGAGATTCACAAATGGTGTCGGGGGGGGGTCAGGGCAAGGAGAAAATCCGTTCTTCTCCAAATGCTTTGGGGCTGTGGAAAGATCCAAGGAAAGAGGGAGGAGGTCCAGGCGGGATGATGTGGAAGGGTTTCTTTCTGCAGACCCCCGTTAACCTGCGGGACTCCCTGCCGCAGGATGTTGTGTTGGTGTTCAGTGTAGTTGGCTCGAAAACAAAGGGGGAGATGGGGCGTCCGAAGAGAAAGTTGTCAAGGGCAACGCAGCCTCCCAGGTGGCGCTAAATTCAGTGTATTTGGGGAGTTCCTCTCGGTCTTCTTTTCTGCTGGTGGACTTCCCCGAGAGCTTGTCCAAAAGAGGATGGGGTCTTGGCTGGTGGGCTTCTCTCATTCGCCTCTCCCTTCTCCAGCCCCTTCCCAAGGCAGGCTTCCTTGCACCACTAGCAGGGGGTCAGCGGCTGTTGCACTGGAGGAAGATGCACCTGAACACGAGTTGGAGGAAGAGCCTGAACCTGAAGTTTACACCCTCCAAGTGAGCTGCGCGTCGGGCCCACATTGGTGGCTTTCTCCTCTGGGAGGGGCCGAGGGTTGACCGCTGCCCCTCGGCCTGGGCTGGCTGGGAGGAGGGCTGGAAGAGGCGGGTGCTCCAGCTCTGGGTGCCAAAGGGTCGGGGCGCGGCGGCAGGGTGGCGTGGATCCCTCGCGTTTGAACCCGGGCTGGCGTGCTGAGGGGCCCCCTTGCTTTCCAGATCCGCAATCGCAAGCACTACGTGATGCTGAAGAAGATCCTGGAAGCCCTTGAATTCCAAGAAACGAGCCAGAGGGAGGACTTGGAGAGCTGCACGTGCGGGAAGAGGTGGGTGAGGGTCCCCTGCCCCGGCCATGTGAAAGCCACAGCTGGGTTCACCCCGGCATGGTGCCAAAGGGACGTCTCACATCACATTTGTGGCTTCGGGCTCTGAATCCTGGGGAGACTTTTCCCCATTCCTGGGCACCACTAGGGGAGTCTGCGGGGTGTGGCAGCCCCAACACTGCGATCAGAGCTCTGCCCTCTTGACGTTGACCACGCCCTGCAGACACCCAGGCCCCACCCTGGAAGGAGGACTCCGAGAAGTTGGAATAG
The DNA here is from genome assembly GCA_030867105.1 of Liasis olivaceus. Taxonomy (NCBI): domain Eukaryota; kingdom Metazoa; phylum Chordata; class Lepidosauria; order Squamata; family Pythonidae; genus Liasis; species Liasis olivaceus. The sequence goes on along the minus strand of CM061351.1, from coordinate 114,580,719 downwards.
GCTAGAGAAGGGCAATGAGGACGATCGGGACTAGAAACTTAGGTCCTACAAAGAGGGATGGGAGGGCTGCTCAGTCCTGGGAAGGGAAGATGGAGGGTTGGGAATAGGATGTTCCCTGTCCTCCATCGATCCAGAGGGCAGGACACAGAAGAAGAGGTCAGGAAGTTGCAGGAAGGCTGATTCCCCCGGGAATGAGAGGGAGAGTGTGGAAGCACGGGAGGGGGCGATGGTCTCCCCTTTTCCAGGGGCGTTCAGGCAGAGGCTGGCAGCCCTCTCACTGGGGATGCTTTCAATAGGGCTTCCTGCCCTGAGCAGGGGTTGGGCTGGATGGCCTCAAGGGAACCCTTCCGACACTTAGAAACCCCAGCTTGTGCGTTGGGAGGGCTTCGGTTGGGATCCCTGCCCTGAGCAAAACAGTGGCTCGTATTTCTGACTACTGGCACCGTTTCAGGGGCCAGATGTTTTGGTAGCTGCATCCCACCCCTCTGTTCTCAGGGCCCTGGGGGTGTTGTGGGGGTCGGGCCATCTGCACCCCAGCCGGCTGCCCTCCCATGGGATTCTGCTTGACCCCGGCTGCAGCTTGGCTCGCTCACTCGGGCTCTTTCCTCCCTCCAGCCTCCTGAAGAGCAGGAAACGCCCGAAGTTTGCTTCGCCCCGTCGAAAGAAAGTCCAAGTGAAGGATGAGTCGCAGGACTCCGACTAGTTCTCTCACGCGCGTGTCCTGCCCCCCACACCCACACCCCGTCTGCTTTGACTGTCCTGTTCCTTCCCCGGCTCCCTTCTCCGGTTTTAACTTTCAGGGATGCTCCATTTCCCGATCCGGCCTCTTCCGTTGCTGCTCGGCTCTGAGAGCTTGCCTCGGCACATCTGGAAGGGGTCCCCACCGCCGCTGGGCCGGCGGCCATCACAGCCCATCCCTGGTCCGAAACGCTCTCAGTTAGCTGGGGGCCCTTGAGGATTCCCACTTGCCACCAGCATTTCTCCCCTCGGTCCAGCCTTTCAGTGGGCCCCCATCTGGCCCTGGCTCAGGGAGGGCGCGGTGGGCAAAAAAGCCCTGGGAGGCGCCCCTTGCTCCGGCAGCATCCTGCAGGGACGTGCATAAATCTCTCGCTGTTGCCCACCCCCTAATCTTGGACAGCGAAGACCCTGACGAGGCTGTGCCTTCTCTCCCAACCTGACCTTCAGGAGATCATAGCTGGCTTGGCCCCGTCTGGTGTATCTGCTGCAGAGAGAGATGGGCAGGGCAGGGAGTGAGGGGGGCTTTTTTGTGGATCCCCCTTTTCTCAACGCCCCAAACAAGGGGAGGAGGCTTGACTTAGCTCCCCATCCCCAGAAGATTTGGCTATTTTAAATTGCTCGGAGCAGCCTTGCAACCTGCTTTCCAGTGGGGGCAGGGACCCTTTCTAAGGATGGGCTTTGGGAAGAGGGGTGGTCAAGGGTGCTCCTGGCCCCTGTTCTTACACTGAAGTCTTTCTCTCCCTCTCCATCTGCAAGGGTTTGCTAGCCCCATGCTTTTGAAACCTTGGCAAGTTTAAGACAAGTGGACTTCAATTCCCAGAATTCCCTAGCCAGCTGGCTGGGGAATTCTGGGAGTTGGAGTCCACCCATCTTAAAGTGCTGGCTGGGCGATTCTGGGAATTGAAGTCCACCCATCTTCAAGTTGCCAAGGTTGAAAAACACAGTGCTAGCCTTCAGATCCATTAGATTAACTAATATGGATACCCAATAGAAGTATTAATTTGCTTGTTAGTTTAGCTTTCTTGCACTCTGCTTTTCACTTTCGTTCTTTCTTTTTTTGCACTTCCCTGCCCTTTCTCTGAATTTTATTTTTTATACTTCATTCCACACCCTGCTGGTCTCAAACATCCTGAAAGCCAGCTTTTTATACTGAATAAAGATTCCTGTTTATATTTTTTTTCCTTAACGTTGGAAAGAACTGGTGATTTGGCCCACGAGCGACTTTGGATTCTAAACCGAGGTGAAGTCAGCTCTGTCACGAGCACCGGCTGCTGCTAGGACTGGGCGGGACAAGTGCCATTTTGCAAAATTCCCCCAGCTTTTTCATCCCCCCCCCCACAGCTCCAGGATCTTTTAGGTGGGGAAGGGTTGGAAAAACGTCCATGCGGGAGTCACGAACGCTGGCTGTTGACATGCTTTGCTGCTTTTTAAGTTTATTTTTTTTAATTAAATAACAGCTATGGGAAGGGGGCTTCAGTCAACCCAGGGCTGGGGGGCAGAAGTGTTTTTAAACCTTTCGCACCTGGCTCGTGCTGTGGTCTTGAAATATTTATTGCTGCAATTTCAGTGCTGCTCTAGAACAAAAGGGCTCGGAGCATCTTCTCCCACCGCAACTGCGGCGCCCCTCAAATGCGCCCGAGTAAGATGGTCACTGAATAGCCCCCGACTCCTTGGCAGGCCATTGCTCCGAGCCGAATCACGGGGAAAGGACTTTAAGGATAAAATGTCTGTTTTCTCTCTGGCGCCTCTGGGTTATTCTAAAGCAGTGTTTCTCAACCTTGGGCACTTTAAGATGAGTGGACTTCAACTCCCAGAATTCCTCATGGCTGGCTGGGGAATTCTGGGAGTTGAAGTCCACTCATCTTAAAGTGCCCAAGGTTGAGAAACACTGTTCTAAAGGGCCAATGCGGTAGGTTTTGACCACTGATCATCAGGGACTATTTGCCCCCTCTAGCAAGAATTGAATTTGTGGGCTGGCCGTGCACTGCCTCCCGATGGCCAATTTGGTAAAAGCGCCACACAGGATACAGACTGGGGGCTGGGAGGGGAGAGAAATCCCCCCCAAGAGCTGGCTGGGGAATTCTGGGAGCTGAAGTCCACCCGTCTTAAAGCTGCCAAGGTTGCGAAACGCTGGCCCAGCTGGTGCATTCGCATAGTGCCGTAAGCCAGGTGGTGGTCATTTTCATTTTTCGTTCGATGGCCTGAGTGAGACGGATGATCCTATTCATTTGCCCCCGAATAGAGGGAGTTTCCTTGCCCTTGGCTGAGATCAGCCTCGTGCACAAATGCTTCGGGGTGTTTGAGACGGGTGGTTGGGGTCGCCAACCTCTGGCTGCATGTGAAAAGGGGTGCAGTTTGAGGGCATGCTTGTGGCTGCCCGTTTAACGTAGCTGATCCTCCCCTCCCTGGGTCCTTCAAAGCAGGAAAAAAGAAAAAAAAAAGCAAGTTTCTGGCAATTAGACACGGGGGGGGGGGAGCCCATGGAGGGCAACTATTCCTACCACTGGCCGAAAAGCATGCCGAACTGAACTGGCGCACCCCAGTCCACGAAGCAGGGTTTGCAGGCCACCGTTGGCCAGGTGCGCACAATGCACAGCGCTCAGAGCAAGCCGCACGTTTGGCTGAGCCCGCCATGGGAATGCAACGCTGCGCGTGCTTCCTTGCCACGGAGCTCTACCTGTTTTCCTTCCCAGCTGGTGCCAGGAGAGGGCAGCCCTGCTCCAGGGGAAGATCCGCTCCTGCCCCTTCCATTGAAGAGCAAAATAATAGGGCCTCTGAATGGCTTCTGAAAAGCGGGGACTGAAGCTGGGAGGAATTTGGCGTCCTTCCCCTGCCGGCAAAACGGGGAGGGGCCGGGTCCCCGGGGAGAGGGGGCGCTGAGCTGCCTCTTGCAACTTTAGGCAGGTCGATGCAAAGCAGATCGTGCCCAGCAGTGCCCTCGGCTGTGCCGCTGCAGTGGGGAACGGGCGCTCGTCTGGAGAAGGGGAAGGGGGCCTGCGCCCTCTCTTCCTTCACCCCCGCCTCCTCCCACCCCCTCCCACTGGGGCCTGCCAAGTTCCTCCGGCAAAGGGGCCAAGAGCATCCGAATTCTCCTCCCGTGACCTTGAGGATGGAGCCAGCAAACCCTTCAAGGTCGGCGGGCCGGGGAAGGTGGCCTTCTTCCTGGGACGGCGTTCGGGGCGGAGAGGTGGCGTTCAGCAGCCACTGGCTTCTCCGGCTTTTGGCCAGCCCAGAGTTACGAGGTTCAGTGGCGGATCTGGACCCTGAGAGCAGACTAAACCCGAATCTCACCTGAAGAAGATGAAGAATTTCACCCCCTCTCAACGGAAGCCCAGGGAGGTCTCCTCTAGCGCTTGCTCCGGTCCAGCTTCTCAGGTTTTCCCACTCTTGCCGCTGAAAATCTCAGTAGCAATTCAGATCCACGACCGAACGCTGCTTGGCACCTCACCATCTTGTTCCTTTGCTTGGTCTTTCATTTTATCTAAAGTTTCTAGCCCTCATGTCTGCGAAGGTGCAAGAATTACAGTACCATTGGACAAAACCAAACTAGGCAGGGGTGGTTAGCAGAAAGCCCATTTTTGCGAAAGAAATAGCCACGGCAGTTTATATGCATGGCAGTCATTTGATAGAGCATTTAAAAAGAAATCTTAAATAGTGCTCAGGGGAAGATTGAAACGCCGCTGACGTACGAAAGCTCACTTCTTTTCTGCCTCCCCACACGAAGGGAAAGTGAGGGGCGGTGTAAGGCAGAATGAAACATGGTTTAGCTCGACTCCAGCCCCACTTGACACTGTCCGCAGGTCCTGGGACTGAAATTCCCAGAATTCCTAAGCAGCAGGGCTGGGAATTCTGGGGGTCCTCATTTCAACACCTCTGGAGGGCCGGAAGTTGGGGAAGGGGCTACTTTGCGATGTCCTTACTTCTTTTTTATCAACATCACTGTCAGGACTGTCCAGAAGTTGTCCTTCTCCACACTTGGAAAAGCCTCCACATGCACCCCGCCCCCTTAAAATCACACTTTTCTATTTCCCTTCTATCTAGTTTGTTTAATGTCTTTGTATTTGTTTAATGTCTTGTATTCTCCGGTGCCCAGCCAGATGTGAATCTAGGTTTCCTTGGATCTGCTTGTTGTAGAGCCCCTTTCCTGCAGCCCCCCCATAGTGTTTCTCAACCTCAGCAACTTCAAGGTGGGTGGACTTCAACTCCCAGAATTCCCCAGCCAGCCATGGGGGTTGAATTCTGGGAGTTGAAGTCCACCCACCTTGAAGTTGCTGAGGTTGAGAAACATTGCTCTAGAAGTCTCTTTTGCACTTCCAGAGCCAAAAAAAAGGGTAAGATTGAGAAATACTATCCAAGCCCCCCCCCCCGGCATTCCCCCCTCCAAAAAATCCCATGAAGTGGTACAGCCGCTGCTGCTCTTCCTGCTTGTGCCAGGGTTAGCGTGAGCGTGCAAAGATTTAACTCCTTCCAGGTCTGCAGCGAAGGAAGCACCAACAGCAGTTTGGGGGTTAAACGGGTGGGTCGCGCTGAATTTTCCCGAAGCAGAAAGCCCTGGCTCTGAACGCATCAGCCTGGTTGTGGGGCTTGGCAGCTGCACTGGGAGCTTCATCAGCAATTGCCCACCTGGAAAACCGGCCCGGAGGGGAAAAGAATGCGCAAAGCCAGATGTGGACGGGGTCTTCGGAAAGGAGATGTCTTCCTACCCATCTGGATTCTGTTGTCCCAGAATCTGGCCTCGGTGTGATCTGCAGTAAGGAAGTCTCCCACGTGCCGGGATGAACTGTAGCCTTTTTTCAACTTACTCCCCCAGCCTTTTCTGCTGCAACCTTTTATTGCAGCCCCTCCTCAAACCTAGTTTGTTTTCCCCTTGGCAGCCACGGCTTGCATATTTGAACCGGTCCTTAGCATCCAGCCTTTTCCGAAACAGGGTTCGTGGCGGACGAGGTCAGTCTCTCATTGAGAACCTCACTGGGATCCAACTTGGTTCGGCTTCCAGATGAACAACACGGCCCCTGTCATGGGGCAGAATGGAAAATGGGCAGCTTAAGTGACTGGAGAGAGCACGATGATGTGTGTGTGTGTGTGTGTGTGTGTGTGAAGTCCAGAAGCACAAAATGTTCCAGACCTAGTGGGGTCATAATGCATCTTGCCTTGAGTGGCAGCGACTGTGGGTCAACAAGTGGGGCAAAGCGACCCTTGCCGCTCGATGCTCTCATAACAGCTTGTTCCAACCCTAGATCTTTTCCCATGGAGAGCTCCTGCACATCTGGAAGAAAGGGCTATTATTTTATTGTTGTTTGCACCGTTTTTAATCCCCCATTTCTTCTGTTCAAGCCAAGGGTACACCAGGCATTGGCCTACGTGCCTCTCGCCCCTCGTGGCACCCGATTTGAGACTTCGGAAGCACCGGCGCCGAAGAAGAATTGTGTTGGATCTGATGTTGACATGTCGGATCTTGCAAAGGGCTCACTGCGTGGGCCTGACCTTGAAGACGATTCGGAAACTTCAGATGATGGAGACTGTGGCCACCAGGTATGACTGGTGAAAACCAGTTCAGCAAGGTCATCGGTCCCCTTCAGTCACTTCATGGACCGGACCCCTCTAGGTTCCCCGGTACAATTTAAGGCACTGGTTGCACACTGGGGAATTCTGGGAGTTGAATCTACCCACCTTAAATTTGCCAAGGTTGAGAAATGCTGCTCTACAGCTTGGGTCGTGCCTGGGGGGCCTGGCTATCCTAGAGACCATCTGCTCCAAATTGAATCTGCCCTCCAACACGACTCGGGTTTCTTTTATCCGACTGTCATCTCGGTTGTGTCTCGTCTTCCTCCTGTTCCTCAAGTTTATTCCTTCTGGCCATTACATTGTCCCGCTGATATAAAAACAGCCCCCTCCCTGTTGACATCTATCAGAGAATTTAAGACTGCCCTCTTCTACAGATAGACCTTGCTTAATGACTGCCTGTTTAGCGACTGTTCGAAGTGATGACAGTGCTGAAAAATAACGTTATGACCAGTACTCGTATTTACAACCGTCGCATCTCGCAGTCATGTGATTGCCATTTGTGCACTTCACAGCCGGCTTCTGATAAGCAGAGTCAATGGAGAAGCCAGCAGTAAAATTGCAAGTCACGGTCACATGATGTCTCGCTTGATGACCGAATGGGAAGTGACATCGTAAGTCTGTCGCAGTCACGTGATGTTTCACTTAGTGACTGCATTGCTTAGCGATGGAGGTGCTGGTCCCAATTGTAGTCATTAAGTGAGGATTACCTGTATAATATTTTATCAGCTGAGTTTGGGCTTTTTAAAATTTTATCTTTTTATTGCAATTATTGTGAATGTAACCTACATGCCAGACTGCAGACTCACTCTCCCAATCTATATTCTCACAAGTGAGGGGTGATCTTTTTAAATCAAAGAGAAAAGTCCACAGAAATAGGGCAGTAAGAAATGGGGATTTTCATTTCCCAGCAGACTCTGAGAAACATCTGGGACCTCAAAGAAAGTTGAGAAGCCCAGGAAATTGCACTAGGTTTTCTTAATTCTGATTTCCATGTTCTGCTAAATCTGAGGTTCTTTATCTTTCTGTGCAAGTTCTGGAATTGCGTGCTCAATTCCAGCCTTCCATCATATGACATGTTGCATCCATGAAGATTAAAAAAAAAAAAATCTTGTGATTGGCAATATTTTGAATTCTCCCCTTGCAATCTGTAGTCTTTTCTGAGCAGACGGGCTCTTCATTCACAGCAGACCAGCCCCATCCTGTGATCTGTCCAGAATATTGTATTTCCTTACAAACTTTTCTTTCTTAAATAATTTACAAGTTACTGAATCCTTATGATCTAGGCAGCTGTGTAATAGTTCTCTTTTAAATTGAATACCCAGATTTTAATACTTAAAAGTTTAAAAGGGTTTTTTTATCTGTTAAAAAAAATAATAAATTTTGGTTTTCTTTATCTCCTGTGAGATTGGTTTATCTCTCAAGCAGGCAAAGGAAGGGGTTGACTCCTCCAATCACCGCACCTCTACACTACATGGCCAGGAAGCTGCACTATTAAAATTATTTTAATGCTTGCATTTTGACATCTTAATTGGCAGGAAGACAGCAAAGGGTGTTAGAGCCCTATCTCGCTTGCATACCCGGGGAAGGGAAGAGATGCCAGAGGAAGTGCCCCTCTGAAAGATAAGTGATTGCAGCAGAAATACTAAGATGCTACCCAAAAGCAGGTGGCGGGACCTGAGTGTGAAGGGTTCCTGGGAGAGAAATTGGGGATCTGCATTCTTTCATCCTCTGCCCCTCGGCTTTCACTACAGCAGTTATGCTGTTTTATGGGTTATGTGATTTAATTGCTGTATGCTGTCCAGCATCATGTAATGCGACAGCATACAAATAATGGTAAACACAGATTCAGTTTGCCCTTGTTTAGCGACCACAATTGGGACCAGTAACTTGGTCATTAAATGAAGCGGTCGCTAAGTGAAACCATGATTGTGTTTATGATCTGACTTCAGTTTTCCTCTGCTGTACAGACCTACAAAGCTAAATGCGAGGTTTGTTCATAAAGTTACTTTTTCATCACTGTCATAATTGCAAATGGTCACTAAATGAAGCAGTCAATAAACGAGGACTACCGGTATACTTACTTACATACTGATGTGGAAGATAAAGACTTCAGCCCCTCCCAGGGATTTCATGGGAAGATCCACGTCAGTTTCTTGCAGCAATATGCTCGCCCTTGCCTTCTTTCTCAATTTCCAAATCTAGCCTACCACCCTGGGTGTTCCTGGTGGTTTCCCATCCACCAGCTCACTTCCTTAAAACTAAAGGAGGTCAGCACGTACTGAGAATACAGCTTTCCTAGCCACACCGTGCTCCTCACATACAAGATCCATCTGCATTTTTCTTCGGCCCCCTCCAAGTGCTCCCTCCGAATACCCCAGAACTGCAGCCGAGCGACTGTGGCCTTTCTAGGCGAAGGAGCCCTGTTGTCACCTGCTCACTTTGGCGTCTCCTTCTGGGGCGAAACCAGCGCCCTCATTCTGCAGGAAGGAAAAATCAGCAGCCTCTTGGGGAACCCTCAGCGCTTGCAGAAATATATTCCTTTTTCTGGCGGGCGGCAGGGAGAGCGGCTCAGTGGGGGGGAGAGGAGGAGAGATGAAGGGAAAGACTCGCATCCACTTGCATCGCTCTCAGACCTGCCTGTAAAATGCTGCCCAGGGAACAGGGAAGGGTCTCCTCTGGCAGAAGCCTCCACCCGGCCCCCCACCTTGCCTCTGAGTGTTGCTTGTCTGCCAAGGATGCCTCAGCTGCACCTGGGAGGGGCTGAAGAGCAGGGAGGGGGCTGCTCTGGGGGGCCTGAGGGGGCGAAGGCTGGCAGCGAAGCCTGAACGGAGGCTGTGACTCTGCAAAGCTCAGGCCACCCAAGGCCACGAAGAGAACCACCCTCCCTCCTCCTGCAGGCTGGCATCTCGCCACACCGCGGCTGAGGAGCACAGCTTGGCGAAGGCCCAGCTGGCAGGCGCCCGGAGGAAGAAGCTGGCAGGAAGGAGAGATGCCTGCTTGAAGCCCGGCTCCCCTTTGCGCCCGTGCAGGCAATCCGGGCACCTGGGCAGAGCAGGATGCAAAAGGCGACAACAACAAAATGTTGCAGCATTGGAGCACTGCTGTTTGGGGCTCCAGCCAGCCAGCTTGACCTCTTCCGCGCACTGTTTTCACTCACACACACACACACACACACACACACACACACCAATTTCTGTTGCATGCCAGCCTTCTCTGCAAAAGCTTAGCACTCTGCCACCACTGAGCTCTCCACTGGGGTAATTCCTCCTCTAGTGTCTCCCCCCCCCCCAAATATTTGTGTAATATTTTGAAAGGGAAAGCAAAGCATCAGATACTGGGGAAGGGGGCGGTCTTGGCAAGTGGGTGAGCACCTTTGGAGGATAAATCAGACAATTGGGGGGGCATTGCATGCCACGCCCTGCTAAGTGCAAAATCCCAGAGAAAGCCTCCAAGCTGCAGGAAAGTCAAATATTTGGCTGAGTCCTGCTTTGGGGGCAGGCTGGAGGGGGGGCAGAATGATAAGAATCCGGCTTCAATTCTTTGATACGGTGGAACGCTACGACAAAGGACCGTTCAGACCGTTTTTATTTCATCCGTTACTACTTTTATTTGTCAATGAATTATTTAACCGATAAAGCAGGTAAACTGGCCTGCAAGCATGATGTTCCCCTCCCTGGGGTTCCAGATGTTGCTGAACCAATACATCAACCAGATGGGCGGGGGGGTGATATCGCCTTCTTGCTTCCTCTTCCCAGGACCAGTTTCAGCCCCCGGATCAGGAATCTCCTGCTGAGATTCCCCCCGCTGCTTTGGGGTGCAGGGAGGGGCTGCACCCTCCCCCTCCCCAGCTAACCTTGGGGTTCCCACTAAACCCCCAAACGGTGACCCGTCTTCACCAGGCAGGGAACCCACAACCACACAGGCCACCTCGGCTCTGGCGCATCCTCCAACTTGAAGCCTGGGGCGGGGGGGGATTATGTTATGTGGGAGGATTATGGAAAGCCAATCTGCCTCCTTGAAGCCGCCGCGGGGCTGGGGGTGGGGTGGGATTAAGGATGACCCAGCGGGAGCCTTGCAAAGAGCTGGGATGGGGACGGGGTTCAGGTGCCAGCACGGTGGGCATGCCGGTGCTGGGGGAGACCCCCGGACTGACAGTTTGGAGAAAGATGCATTCCCCCCACCATCAACCCCACCTGCTAGAGGGAAGCGTCAGTCGCAGTAACTGCCGTGGCAGAAAACCTGGTTAGTGGTTTAACCTGCTTGGGAGGGGGCTCAGGCAGCAGGCACGGCCAGAAAAAGCAAACCGAGGTTAACATCAACCAAGCCGGCCATGTGCAAACGCAGGCCGGTGGTTGCTAACTGTTCCCCAGCCCCCGCATAAGGGGAGAATGCAGAGGGGGGGAAACACCCACCAGTCCAGGTAGGGAAGGGAGGAAGAGGATTCACAAGAGCAGACCCCCCTTTTTAACAGCAGGACCGTTTTCCAGGAGAGGAGGGTTTCAACTTAGAACAGTGTTTCTCAACCTTGGCAACTTTAAGACCGGTGGACTTCATCTCCCAGAATTCCCCAGCCAGCCTTGCTGGCTGGGGAATTCTGGGAGTTGAAGTCCCCCGGTCTTAAAGTTGCCAAGGTTGAGAAACACTGACTTAGAAGCCCCAGTGGATGGTGATCTGTTCGGAGGCTTCATCTGAGCCAGGCGGGTGGGCAAGAGAAACTTGGCTGGGAGCCTCTGCAAAATACTCTTTTTGTCACACGCACAGCACCCCCCACCCCAACTGCCTAACCCAGATCAGAGTCTCATTCTGACATTGGGCCATGGCCCCTCATCATGGCCAGACAAAGATGGCTTGATTGCACCGGGAATGTTTTTGCGGTTGGTTGCTTCCAGGGTGAGCTGATGGATCCTTGGCAGCAAAGTCACGGTGCTCTGTGGAATCCCACGGCTGCTGGGTTTCTCGTGACTGAGCTTGGGAACACCCTGCAGAGTTGGACACAAATACCGGTGAGTGTTATTAAGCAGATCCTGGAGCTTCAGAGAGCCAAAAATACCCTATTTCAGGGTCAACTTTCTCCAGCGATGAGGCGCGCACATTTTCAGGCTACACAGAGTTCCACATCAAGCCAAATTAAATCAAGCAAAGCTTCTCGGGGGCCAGCAGTGCTGAGCAAGCTGCCTAGCAGCTCCGTGGCTGACCCACTTCTCTGTTGAATCCGATTACAAATCCTGCATAAACCGAGAGCTCGCATACTGTTTAATCTTGCAGAAAGTCTAAGAAGAAAACTTTTTTTTTTAAGTGCCAATTTTGTTGCAGCTCCCCTAAATCTTGCAGTGCCAACTCTGTATGTGTGTGTGTGTGCTTTCCCACCCAGAGATTACTAGGGAACTTTATGGCGCAGCTGTGCATACATCTTCCGGGCACTGACTGAAAGGGTGGGTTTTGGGGGGGGCTGTACTCCCCAGCAAAGCTGCAGCCCCCCAGCGCCTTCCACCATCCTTGGATCTATGCCTTCTTTGCAATGAATGGAGGACTCCTTGTCACCACGGCAACGCTCTTCTTGCAGAGAAGCGCGCTCCCCGTCACCATGGTAACTGTCCCACTTTTGGGACCTGCCAACTCTCCCCGCACATCACTTTGCTATCTGCACCAAGCCGAGGCTGTAGAAAGTGGGATGCGCTGAGGCTCTGCATCTCCCCCCCAGTCCCCCCCCCCCCCCCCAGCATTTGCTACCTTGAACAGCAGCCAAACTCTGGAGCTGGTGAACCCACCCCTTGCAGTCCGCAGATACAGGGGCGCCGGAGCGGTGGCACTCCCTGCTTCCAGCCGGGTTTGCAGCCCTCCTGAATACGTGGGCATTACTCTCCAGGTCTTGAGCGCGCCCACGCACCCACAAGCTCGCCCCCACAAGCTCGCCCCCGCCCTCAAAGCAAGGCACCTCTGAAGATAAAACTCACTGCCCCAAGAATGACGCCACCTAGTCCCCATCCTGAGATTTCATTTGCAGAAGTTTGGGCAGAGACGCCGGTGTGTGGACTGTCCCACAGTTGTTACAGCAAGGGCGGGGGGGGGGGGATTTCGCCTGGCGAAACGGGGGGCGGGGGGAGATTTCGCCTGAGCACAGGGCCCCTTCCCACGCCCTTTCGGCAGCCGTCCGCCTCGCGTCCACGCGCGGATGGCGGATCTTCGAGCCGGCGCGGAGCAGGGCTTCCGATCAATCAATTATTCAGCGAAGAGATCGCGATCGCCGGGTAACTAACAGCCCGGCCATAATTAAATGCCGTTTGCCAGCTGCAGGGCCGCCGTGCCCGCCGTCCCGCTCAGGCCAAAGGGAGCGCGGTCGGGACTGACGGAAGGAAGGAAGGAAGGAGCGCTTCGCCTCGTCGGGGCTCCCTGAAGGGTGCCCTTTGCTGGGAGGCCTTCAGAGATCCCCGGGGAGGGTCCCGGTGGGGCGGAGCTTGTCCAGGAGCCCCCAAGCCTCAGCCGCTGGACGGGGGAATCCAGGCACGGTTCGTGCAGCTACCTTCGCCGTCAGAAGAGCGCAGCCCGCCCGGCGAGGCGCCGAGAAGAGGACGGCGCGCGTCAGCCCGAAGAGGCTCTTCGGGCTCCCGCTAATTGCGCGGAACGCTGCACGGGCGCTCCCAGGTCCCGGTGCAGTCTACCTTGGGATAGCCGGGGCAAAAGGCATCTGCTAGGCCCTGCCTCTGCCCGCCGGCCCTTCAGGATGGCTCCAGCTGTTCCTCTGCCTTGAATGCAGTTGCAGGATGCGACAGAAGAAGATGCATTCACTGCCAAGCCTTAAACAATGAAAGAAATAATGAAATGAAACCAGAATGAAATAAGAAATGAAAGGAAGTGAAGTGACCCAAGGGCTTGCGTGCACTGCCTGGGCATGAGAAAGAACTACAGGAAAACAGGCAGAATATCCCACTTCGCATTGGAGTTGATGATGTTCTTGGAAGGCCTTGTAGACTTGGTCTTTCTCCAAAGACTTGGGGTGGGGTGGATGGACACTCCCCCCCCCCCCGTTGTCCCTCTTTTTTCAGTGGATGTGATGCTATTTGACGCTACTCGTATTGCCTTCTCAGTTGCTGCCCTTTACTTTGTGAGCTGCCCAGTCAGTTGCCCCCCTCAATCAAATCAATCCATACAAATGAATAAAGTTGCAGAGGGCGGGCGGGGGGGGGGAGAACTGCCAATTTGTGTCGTGGATCCCAAGGCTAAAATCGGCAAGCATGGGGCGGTCTCTGGGAAATGAGGCAGCCTATGCCCCCTCTGCACTGGGGGTGCAAAACAATGGTGCAAAGTGAAAATGGCGCACCACCAAAATGGTGGTGCAAAATGAACAAAACCCGCATCGGTTGCCCTTGTCTCAGTGGAAAGCAGACAACCACAGGGTTTCTGGGCATGCACGACTGTTGCATTCACCCTAGGCCTGCGAGAAGAGGGCATCTGCCTTTTAAAACCTCCAAGTGCTTCGTTCCCCCAATGCCCCCCCCCCCCCGCCCAGCCTGCTTTCCTGATCAGGCTCAGCAGAAAAATCAGGGCGGGAAAGGGGGGGCTCCTGCAAGCTTTTAATGAAAACTATTCATGAAGTCTGGCTCCCCAAGGACCAGAGCAGCGCAGCCAACACATCTCCATAAACTCCCCCCTGCCCCGGGCACAGCAGCTTTATACCCTTACAAAATTTGGAAAGGCTCTTCTTCTTCCTGGCAGTTAGCAGAGGAGGTCTGCTTTGCCTGACTGCATTAAACAGAAAAAGTCGATTATATCTTTAAAAACATCACAACTGAACTGAGCTTCCTGCCAGAAGTTCCCTCTTGTGTGTGGGGGGGGGGAGATTCAAAATGGCAGCCCAGGGTCTAAAAATGCTACTTCTCTCAAATGGCTACAGGCCACTTTTGATGGTTTAAACCCATTTTTCTCAACCTCAGCAACTTTAAGATGCGTGGACTTCAGCTCCCAGAATTCCCCAGCCAGCATGCTGGCTGAGGAATTCTGGGAGTTGAAGTCCACGCATCTTAAAGTTGCTGAGGTTGAGAAAAATGGGTTTAAATGAAGGAAAACTGGCAAATCCCACAGCCTTTATAGCAAGCATCAGCAATATGGATATTGCATGGATAAACCTGACCATGCCGATGGAGGGCCCTTTGTTGCAAAAGGGGGGGAAGTATGAGGATCCTGTGACCCTCCAGGTGCTGCTGAAACTTCTAGGACCCTCAACCAACTTGGCCAGTGGGGACAGATGCTGGAAATGATCATCCAACGTCTGGGGTGGCCAGAGATTTTTCACATCTGCCATTGTTAGTAATTGCCATGAAAATTGTGTACCAGAGACTTAGAAGTCATGATAAGCTCAGGCTATAACAGTGTTTTAGCCAGGATCGCAAGCTCTCTGTGTCTCTCCGCTTCAGCTAGAATGTCTTCATGCTTCCATAAAATCAAGATTATTAATATATATTCTATTTTGCATTTCGTTAGAACTGGGGTTCCACAAGATACAGTTAGTGTTCCCCTGCGCAAGTTTAGGCATTTAAAAAAAAAACAAGATATTATTTGGAAGTTGAATTTTTAAGTTTTATTTCTCTTCTTTCACAGTAAATCTGATACAGGCAATTAAATAATTCTGCAAATAAAAACCAAAACCAGAAACAAAAATCAAGAAAGTTAAAAAGCTGAGGAGTTTTAAGTTATGGCTGCCATTCATACATACAAGTTCTTCAAAGGTGCATCCTTAAACTGTAAAGGGACGAAATTTAATATTACATTAAAAATAAAAAGGAAAGAAAGCTAAAAACCTCCATTGCTTCCCCCCCCCCCCCAAACACATGTTCTTTTGCTCAACAAATATAAAGTAGAGAGCAGATCTTGTGGAGAAGCATCTAGAGAAACCGAAGATCTCCAACAATTAATCAACGTTGGCTAAAAAGAGATTATCATTAGTTCAGTCAACAATTCCCCCCGTGGTTATGGTGGAAACAATGGTTTCATTTATATTATCTTAGTGCAAGGTGCCACTATTACAACAGATTAAAACAGCTGTACACTAATGAACAGACGTTCTGCGTAGGTCCTAGGTAGAAAAAAAGGGAAAGCGATAATGCGAGGTTAGAAATTAAGACCAACAAACTGCATTGACAGACGCCATGGCAATTTATTTTTGCAAGGAGACCACGCCTGGGCCACCGTACACGTCTGCCGTGCCCACAAGCCGCTGCTTGGACAAGCTGTTGCTGTGTGGGAGCCAAGGAAGAAAAGAGACCCCTTTGGGTTCCACCAGCCATTTGTCACTCTTTGCCCTCCATTTTGGATTTTAGGCCAAGCCAGCTTCCTGCCTTTTTGCTTCTTGAGAGGACAAGAAGAATCATCCTCATCACCCTGCACCTTCGCCCGGTGAGTCAAACTGGCCAATTTAGGGCTACGTAAATTGGGCAGCGTCTACCCAGAAGTGCGTCCTACTGTGGTCAGTGGGGCCGACTCTCAGAGGAGGGTGCCATCCCCATCAACGCACAGGGTGCCTTCCACGCCACAATGGGCACAAGCTTGGGGCAAGGCATACAAAATGGCCCCCAACCAGTTGACCTGCCTACCCCCCCTTCAGCCCGGGGTAGACCGAAAGCCACCATCCGTGCAGGCAGAGCAGGAAAATACAGAGATTCCGTGGTACCTTAATTTTAATATATACTTTTATATATATATAAAAAAATATCTATATACATTTATTATTATATTAGGAAACATCTCCGGGGAGGGCAGGGAGGGGCCTAAACTCTGAGCTTCCCCTTGCAATACACAGCTGTGAGGTTAGAACCAATCCAGGGGTCTCCAGGTAATGGGGACGCTATGGAGAAAACAGATGGACAGGTGGGAGCAAAGCCGTACGTGTAGGGTCAAGGGAGCTGGGACTGTCTAACGGCAAAGGTTAGTGAGACAGATGAGCAGCAGACGCCAAGGGAGCCCCCAAATCCATCACCCCCCCGGGTCCGTCAGCCTCGGCCTGGCAGTTCTTCTGAGCTCTCTGTTGGGTTGCAAAGAGCCACCGGGAAGGATCCGGTTTGGAGGGTGGAGGGTCCAGGAGATGGAGGAGGAGGGACAATGCAGGCCTCAGTCTTTGTTGACCCGGATTTTGAAAGCCACACGCCCGGCGAACTTGTCCCGTTCGTCGTTGGCGGCGATGTTGGCGGCGTTCATCTTGCATTCTACGTGGTGGTCGTAGTTGAAGGTGAGGTTCAGAAACTTGACGGCCACCACGGGCTGCGTGTAGTTCACCTGAGATGCAGGGAGGAAGGGAGAGGAAGAAGAGGAAACTAGGTTCAGCTCAACCTCACAAAGACCCCACCAACCGTGAAGCACAGACCGCCCTTCACCGCTTTTGCTTTTCACCGAGAGGCTCCAAAAAGTCTACCATGCATACAGAAGGTCTAGAGGCTTTTAAAAACACACATTCTTCTTGTTTCCTTTGCACATTTAGAAGTAAGGACTTCAGGCTTAGGGTTTTTCTTCTTCTCTGCAGGAAACTTTGTCCTGCACGCATCCCTTACCCTGGGTTGACGCGTTCACTTGAACAACGCCTAGCTTAGCCCTGGGACGCTCAAGAGGATGGTTTCGTGCCTCTGAAGGAGTTTTGACGTTAACAAAATTGGAAACAGCCCTTCTCTCCGTCCACTCAAAACCTTTTGACCAAGCTGGTGCCTCATCCAATCTCTTTCTCTAGAGAGCCAGTTTGGTCTAGCGCAGTGTTTCTCAACCTTGGCCACTTGAAGATGGGTGGACGCTGGCTGGGGAATTCTGGGAGTTGAAGTCCACCCATCTTCAAGTGGCCAAGGTTGAGAAACACTGCGCTAGTGGTTAAGGCTCCAGGCTAGAAAGCACGAGACAGTGACTTCGAATCCCATTTAGCCATGACAGCCGGCCAGTCATTCCCTCTAACCCACAACGTCAGGCTCGGGCAACAAGTCGGTCGGTCAATTCCTGTTGCCGCCAATGGATCGACATTCGGTTGATCCGGAAAGAAAAGCAGACCTTGCACCTGTGGGAAAAACGCTAGGAAGAAAAAAAAATCCAATTTTTCTCAAGATTTTTTTTAATCACCCAAAGTGGCACCGACAAATTAAGAACTGGGTTGAAAAGGAGGAGAGGAAACGGAACAGGCGAAGAAACTTCTCCGTGCACAAAGTCCCAGGGATGGAGCAGAAACCTGGGAATTTCCCAGCAGGCACCTTGCCAAGAATCGATACTCACGTGAACTTTTTTGCCATAGTAAGGGAAGTACATTAGATCGATGTTGCCATTAGCGGGAAACATTGCGATCTCTCCCAGCTTCGGTGCATCCTCCTCTTTCTGGCAAGGGAAAAAGGGGCATCAAACGATAGCCTGAATTGTTCCCCCTCCCCGATCCACACAAATACGTCGCATCTTCAGTTACTGTCATGTAATCCAACAAGCCAAGATTGCTATTAGCCTTACACTTTCTCCCATTCCTTGGGCTGGCATCTTCCAAAGCTCCCCTCCCCTCCCCTCCCAACCCTGCTTTCCAAATCTTCCATTGCACCCCAAGATGAAGCCCCCCCACTCCCGCCCCCCTCGGTTCTTACAAGAATTTCCTCTTCAGGTCTTTCCTTCATCTGATGGTGGAAATGGAGAAGGAAGGACAGATTGGTGCGAACGTGCAAACGAAGAGGTGGAGGGTGTAGGTGACAGCAATGGATGAATAAATTAGTAAACGAAGGAATCAGTTAATAAAGAAGAGAAATTAATAGATCCGACGCGTAGGATCATGCCGTCCAAAGTTAGAGACCGGGTGGAATCTTTTGGACGTTCAGCAAAAGATCAAGATTTGGTCTTTGGAAGGCGCAAAGGAAGCCCACGTGTGCATCCAAAGCCGTGAAAATCTGTGGCTGGGCGTGGGATGGCAAGCAGGATTCCCGTTCCTCGGAAGGAGAGGAGCAGGAGAGTCTGCTTCAGAAGACAGTCAAAGAGCTTTCGCCCATATTTTCCTGGGGGCACCTGTTTCAACAGTCCTCGGAAGCAGGAGTTCAATTTTTTCTACACCAAGTATGCACCGCACAGGATGAGCTCCCCTTGAAGCACTAGGGATGGGATGCTACGGGAAAAGACTGGGACAGACATCGGGGAAACGTTAACAGGGGCCAAAGTGGGGGAACACTAGCACCCCAGTTTCTCCAGGTGCCTGCTAGAACATCAAGCGGGAGAAGCGATCGGATTTTGTTTTTAAAGCGAAAGCAAGCATTCTGGCAGGTATGGGTCCTGTGAAGGATGTTAAAGTCCTTTAGGGATTCGACCATGTTTCCCAGCTTCGTGTCAAAGCCGAAACCACATTTCGGCACAAAGCTGCAAAGTGCTCTTGAACAGAGGGGTTTCCCCCTCTCCTTATCCAGGTTTGTTTTTCTTAAACCTGGCTAGGAGGCCCTACTTCCTAGCCCCACCCAAGAACCAAGTTTCTGAAATATCTGTTGCTGGGGAGGGCCTGGTGTCAAAGGTTTTTACAACACCACTCTCAGGACTGGCTCCATCTCCCGAAAGGAAGGAAGAGAAGAAGGGGTTGGCAGGAGGCAAACAGGAACAGAAGTTTGGGGTGCAGAGCAGAAGAAGGGGCCGGGGGCGAACTGGAGGACTGGGCTCTATCATTGCCTCCTGAAGCCAGGCAGAATCTATGATCGTCCAGAAGCAAGTATGCCAACTACTTTGCAGGTTATTGGCTATTTTACCCTCAAGCACGGTGACAAGAGAGGCCCTTACCTCCTCCGTGGACTTCACTCTCTGTCAGCACAGAATATTTGTTTCCGAAGGACCGGGAGAGGGGTGTAGATAAAATGTGTGAACACCAAGAGCAAACAAGAGATGGAGAAGACAGAGAGGCTGGGGGGGAGTTGGTGGGGAGGGCTTTTTTACCTTGGCCACGCAAGAAATGTTCATGGGCTGGTTGGCACCTGCGTAGAAGTTGATGACCTGCAGAGACAAGACGGGAGAGAGGAAAATTTAGGACGGTGTTTCTCAACTTGGCCCCTTGAAGATGGGTGGACTTCAACTCCCAGAATTCCCCAGCCAGCAACGCTGGCTGGGGAATTCTGGGAGTTGAAGTCCACCCATCTTCAAGGGGCCAAGTTTGAGAAACACTGATTTAGGACCTCTGACCGGCTTCTCAGCCTCAGCGTCCCAGAAAGTGAGTGGGCAACCTGCTATTCTACCTTTTCAACCCCAAAGCGCTGCTGAAGGAAGAGTCGGGGTGGGTCAGGATGCAACAAACAAGGACGACAATAAAGGCAACCCCTTTGCAATGCAAGCTCTTGATTCTTCCCTCCCAGAGCCCCCCACCCGGGGACGCCCTCCCCGCCTCCAGCAACCGACCCGGTTCATTTTGACCAGGACGCAAGGCCGTCCTTCCTGATAGCCGTAGGTGGACTCGTTCAACCCCGAGCAGTCCCTCAGCATGGTGCGGTTGAACTGGCAGGCCCGCTTGGGGTAGTTCAGCACGCCGTTGTCGAGTTGCTCGTTGTAACGCCCGGGCTGGCAATTCTCATTCATGGCGGCTTGTCGGGAATCATTGTAAGCTGCCGGGAGAGAAGACGGGGGGAAGCGGCAAGTCGGTGAGAAGAGGACCCGCTCGAGCCCCTTGGATGTCCGCTTCAAAGGGTCAACCCCCCCTTAGCAAATGCGCGACGCTGCTCCACGGGTTGCTCTTATGGTGGTTGGGTTAGGGTAGGGTAGGGGCGATCGCTAAGCCACGAACCATGGCTTGCAAACTCAACTGGCGGCTCACACCCTGGGCTGAGCCAAGTCCCGGCAAACCTCACCTGATTGTTACTGCTGGGACCGTGCCTGTCCCCAGCTGCTGCTATCTGCATATTTATTACTGTTCTCGGTTTGTTTTATTGAGATTCAGCTTTGCTAGCTGCCCAGAGTCGCTAAAGTGGGGTGGCCATATAAAAGTTTTCCTTTCTCTACAAAAGTCCTCCCTCCCTCCCTCCCTCATCCCCATCTCCTTCCTTCCTTCCTTCCTTCCTTCCTTCCTTCCTTCCTTCCTTCCTTCCTTCCTTCCTTCCTTCCTTCCTTCCTTCCTTCCTTCTTCACATTCCCATCTCCTTCCTTCCTTCCTTCTTCACATTCCCCTCCCTCCCTCCCTCCCTCCCTTCCTTCCTTCCTTCCTTCTTTCCTTCCTTCTTCACATTCCCCTCCCTTCCTTCCTTCCTTCCTGCCTGCCTTCCTTCCTTCCTCACATTCCCATCTCCTTCCTTCTTTCTTTCCTTCCTTCTTCACATTCCCATCTCCTTCCTTCTTTCCTTCCTTCTTCACATTCCCCTTCCTTCCTTCCTTCCTTCCTTCCTTCCTTCTTCACATTCCCATCTCCTTCCTTCCTTCCCCACATTCCCATCTCCTTCCTTCTTTCCTTCCTTCTTCACATTCCCATCTCCTTCCTTCCTTCTTCACATTCCCATCTCCTTCCTTCTTTCCTCCTTTCTTCACATTCCCAACTCCTTCCTTCCTCCCTCCCTCCCTCCCTCCCTCCCTCCCTCCCTCCCTCCCTCCCTCCCTCCCTCCTTCCTTCCTTCCTTCCTTCCTTCCTTCCTTCCTTCCTTCCTTCCTTCCTTCCTTCCTTCCTTCCTTCCTTCCTCATAATTCAGACTAAAATCATACAGTGCATTAAAAACAACCATTAGAAGCATTCCTCTGGAACCAGGAGCCACAAATTAAAAGAACAAAAATCAAGGGAAACCAAATCGTATGGCCGAGAGGCGATTACAACACTCCACCTTTCCTGGTTTGGTGGAACAAGCAAGTTTTCACCAGCTTCCTAAAAGAGAAGGGGCTGGTTGGGGAGGGTGTGTGTGACTGAAAAGGCACTTACGTGGCCCCTGAAGGTGACAATCTCTCCTTAAGGGGCCACACAGTGCGTCTACCCTACTGGACCTACAGGGAGTTGGTGGTTCTGCAGGTACCCAGGCCTCAACTACGGTGGACTTCAAAGATGACAACCAGCACCCTTAAGCCAATGGGCAACCAAGTCAGACCTTGGGGCAGAGGTGTTAGCTAGGTGCTTGAAGGTGCACCCATCTTGACCAGCTTCTGGACCAGTTGTGGTTTCTGAACACTCTTCAAGTGCAGCTTCATATACAGCAGATTGTAACAGTCCAGCCAAGAGGTGACTCAGGCATGGGTGACAGTGAGTAATGACAGTGAGTAATGCTGCTATTCCAGGAAAGGTCGCGATTGGTGTACAAGGTGAAGCCTTCTTGGTCAAACCTGCCACCTGCTCCTCAACCAGGAACTGTGAGCACCAGAGAAACCCCCGAGACTTTCATTTATATACTCCTACATCAAAAACTCCTCACAGCAGGCTTGGTTGGAGAGGAACTCCCACCCCAAACTGATAGCTGTCCCCAAAGATTTGCAAACTATTTTTCAAACAAACTCCCTCAATTTGATGATCTCCAGGTACGCTCGGCTCCTAAATTGCCAGCCAACAGAGCCTTCATCTGACGTGTCCGGAGGGTGCCAGCTGAGACCGTCGGTCTAGAACTCCAAAACATTTGAAAACTAAATTTCCCCAACTGGTAAGTGAAGGCAGAAGAGAACTGGTTGGTAAATTCTGTCCTGAACAGGACAGTGTTTCTTAAATTATTGGTTTAAGGATCATAAGCATTTGGCTTCCAGGAAGATGCTGGTTCTGGACAAACTTGAGCAGTTTAATGGCAATCCACCCCCCCACCCCACCCCCGTAACTATGCCTTCTCCAACTAACAGATAATGAAGCCTGATGAGAACAATTTCAAAGGATTACAGCTTCCCTGTGTGGTTCACATAAATAAACACAGAATATTAAGAGGTGCTATGGTGCTAGAGATCAAACAAGCTCATTTAATTTAATGAAATTGAGATAGTGTTTTTTTTGCGGTCCGGAATTTAATTTAGACACTGTGGTTCACATTCACCCGAGCGATCGGCTTTGAAAAAAAAATCTCAACAGCCAATGTTGAAACGTGTGCCGATGGTTGGAATGCATATGAAAGCATGGGTCAAGCGTGGCTTTAAAAACATATGACATAGTGTTTACTCCTTAGAACCCACAACAACTCCAGGAATATTGCTGTGATCTTTTACGGCAAAGATCCCAGGAAGGGAAGAGGTTATTTTCATATTGCAAATTTCACAGGCGCCTACAGCTGAAACAGCCTCCCACTGTTTGGAAATGATATTATAACTCTGCCTCTTTACAAGGCCCATTTTCTAGCACAAACACTGGGCATGTGAGGGGAGATGCCCACACGCAGCGGAAAATATGTCACTTAAGCTTCATGTGGCAGGGAGTTACCGTGGTTAACACACTGCACTTGTCGTTATCCGCCCCCGAGGACGAACTGTGCGCAGAGGTCAAGATGCCCTTGTGTTGACTCCATCCAACTGTTTTTCTAGGCAGGATTATGGGAGTAGCTTGGCATGGGCAAGGGCATTAGAGAGGCATGGAAAAACTGGGCTAGGGTGGAAGCCAAGTGACACACTCCTTTGCCCAACAGGTAATCATGCTCAACAAACATCCTTTGAAAGAAGAAACTGGGAGAAAGGGTTGGCCTTCTTCCATCCCCTACCTTCCAAAAAGTTGTTGAGCATCTTCACGTAATTGTCCCAAGACTCAGTATCGGTTAAGTTGTAGGTGATGTCCAGCGCGTCTGTCTTGGGCCGAATCATCATGCCTGGAGTTAACGCAAAAGAAAAAAGGTTAACAGCGACAGAGCAGCGAACGCAAACTGGTCCGCGCATCGCCGTCCACATCGGTTCAGTCTTCCTGTCTGCCTTAGCTGACGCTCCCTCTCCTAGCACTGTCCCCTTCCACCCCATAGCTGTATTTCTCACACACACATCCAAAGGGGCCAAGTGGTGCCCATTTGGCCCCCTAATTTCTGTGGGGCAGCCCCGGGAAGTGGGTGGCTCAGGGTTGCACGGAGCCCATCGATTCTGGTCCGTGGCTTAACGCAATTTGGGGACAAGAGAAAGCAAGGTAGACAATATCCCCGACTCTTCCCACCACCCCATTCACCTGCTCCAGAATCAGAATTGGATCATCCTTCAGGGGTTTGAGGGACGCATCTTCCCCAACTCAGTGCCCCCTCAAAGAGTTCCTTCAACATCTCCCAGAAGGTCAAAGCTGGCACGAGTGCTGCCCACATGGAGGTCAGAGCACCTTCCTCAACCATAGCCCATAAGCCCCAGCCAGTTTATGTCCAGGGCTTAGCACAGCCTTTGACTTGAGGGCCACTCCAGAGGACCCAGCTGCCACAGCCAATCAATGCAAATTCGGGGAGTGGCAGTGCCAAACATCTGGCCAAGTGTTCCACAACCATCTGCTGAAGCATTGCTGCACAGAGGGGAGTTCATGGAAAACGGGGCATTTCTCCTGCACAGGCCGAGGAAAGAAGGAAACTGCAGCGTGGCCTTACCTGGGACAGAGAGGCGGTCTTGATACTTGGGGATGAACGGATCCACGGTTTGCAGCAGTACCCACATGGTGAGCGAGAAAAGAGCCGTCAGAAAGCCATAGAAGACCAAGTAGAATAGCAGGATGAGTGCTGCGGGGTTGCGGGGGACAGGAGGCCAGATTAGTGAAGCATTTAAGAAGCACGATTCTCCATATTATTTTTATTTGCACAGATTTAAACATTTAAGTAACCAACGTCTACACCAGCGTTTTCAAACACGGCAATTTGAAAATGTGTGGACATCAACTCCCAGAATCCCCCAGCCAGCATAAAAACACTGATCTATACCAGCATCAGCTCTCCCCTATCAAATCCGCCCACTTGGATTCCTTCTTCTACCAGCTCTGGGTTCATATCCACAGATGAGACCCCCCCCCCCAAGAAAGCCCAACCTTTGGTCTCCTGCTGGCAGAGACCCTCCCCCCCGGTTCCTTCATCCTCCTCTACCTGCCCACCTCTGCTCCAACACACCCTCGGGCACGCCCTTGCTCAACCCCAAGGCGCTGTGCCAATTTAATTAGATGATTGGAAACAAGGAAACATGAGCGCACCCAACACACCGCATCTAGCTAACCCAGGTCTTTGGCAGATGGGAAGAGCTCCCATCTAGAGCAGTGTCTCCTTCAGGGGCAGGAAATTAAACAGAGCAAGCTGAACATCCACCCACAAATCTTATCTGAGGCATCTCTGCGGTGCAGGTCTGATTGGCACTGTGGGGAGACCAGAAGGAAGGAAGGAAGGAAGGAGGGAGGGAGGGAGGGAGGAAGGAAGGAAGGAAGGAAGGAAGGAAGGAAGGACACATTTCTCAGGTTCTCCAGCAACATCCCACATCTAGGCAGTCTTCCTGAATCTCCTGCTCCCCAGATGTGTCGAGTCTGCATTTCCCCAAATTCCCCAGTTGTCACAGCTGTTGGGAATTCTGGATGTTGCACCTCCAATACGCCCCAAAAGCACCAAGGCAGGGCCCACTGTCCTTGAGAGATCATCAGCATTTGGGGCTGGGCAAAGGCAGAATCGAGTCCAGCTGATAGAGAAGGAGATCATTCAATCCATGACTGGTGAATAAGCCTATCAATTACATTGGACTGTAACACATAAGTAACATGAAAGCAAACGCAGCTTTCCCCTCAGCTCTATTCACTTCCCTTTTGGATACGGCCATTGCAGAACATCCCCCAGTCTAGAAGAGCGCGTCCCTCTGCTTTTGAGAAATAAAGATGTCCCACGTCAAGTTGCGGTGGAAGAGCTGGAGAAGCTCTCGCACAAAGAATGAACTCTTGAACGTCCATTAATCTTAAATTCTAAGCACAGCTTCCTCCCACATTGCAAAGGGATATATTCATCCACTGTAAGAGTATCCATAATATCGTCCCAAAGTCCTTATTCTTGCACGTTGTCCAAGGAGTAAGCGCCAATTCACTACTTCTTTCTCCTACCCACCCAGGATGCGGTTTCCCACAAGCGATTTCACTTGAGATCCAACACATCTGGAGGGTACCAGGCTGGGCAACAGCTGGCTTGCAGAGCACAAATATGTTCTCCCTCATACACGCCTAAGCAAAGGGCAGAACAGGTGTTTACTACAGGTTTCTCTGGCACCAGGCCTGCTTCTAGTATTAGCTGCTAAGATCAAAAAGAAGTATAAATATTTCTTTCCAAGAGTTTTGATTTTGCATTTGTTTATTAGCACCTCTGGCACTGAGATTCAGACACTGTCCCTTCTTAATGCAGCTCAGGTTTTCTTCCACAAAATAATTTCTTCTTGTGCTGACCCAACAGAATAAAAGGAATTTAGCAAAGCTACATTTATTTAAATTTTAATCAAACAGTGATGTGCAGAAAATGAATTATGAAAAAAAAATCAATCAGTTGAAAGCCCTTGTAAAATGCAGGGTGAGTTAGGGCAGAATTTTAAAACCACTCAATTAATCAGCACCATAAATCTTCATCGTAAAAGATTCAAAATGGAGAACAAAGAAAAACACTATGAAAACAATGTCAAGACTTGGAAAATTTCTTTCCATCGTGGCATTTAACAGATTGTTTTACGAGCTCTTTTTAAAAATATGCCTCTTAAATTCCCTGAAACCCACAATCTGATTTAGGAGTGGGGTATCTTCAATTTTAAATCTTAGGTTCGAGCTAGTCTCTAGAATTACTAAGGGTTAACACAAGCTTTTCCCTGCACACATCACTTGTAAACACCGAAAGGAAAACAAAATGGAATTGCCTAACAGAGAAATGACTCTGAATTCGTGTCAGCAAATCTTTCTGTTCAATACAATCCCCGAACTAGGGCTTATTCCCATTTTGCGGAAGAGAAGACTGAGGCTAAGAGGAAGCAACTAGACACAAACTCCACCCTCAGTAAGAATCTGTGGCTACAGAGATACCTAAGCCAGGTCTTAAAGGTTCAGGCTGCAAAACCAGAATGTAATATAGGACAGACAACGACAAAACCATCCATTAAGAGTTTTGATACGTGTTACAAAAACAATGATACACTGATGATATATTTGAATTGCACAATGCCTAACTATAATCCAAACTAATCGGCCAGCAAGTCAGAACAAAGAGTAAACCTGGGATAATCTCTGTCTCTTCCTGTGAACTCTAACCTCTCGGGGTTAAATAATACCCAATTCCTTGCAGATGGCTGCAGCTGACCTATCTTTCGGCCGAGATGTAAACCCCAGGAAATCTTGTTCGCTTTTCAAGAGAGCGCAAATGAGCTGGACACCAAGGCCCCAAACCCACCTGGAAGTGCACCCACAGAACACATTCGCACATGCATCGTAAGCCCATAAGCCTTGGCCTTTCAAGGCCATGTGGCTGAGCCAAATTGGGAGGCAAACGCTGCTCTGTCCTTTGCAAGCCCCCCTGCTCCTCTCCCTCCGTCCCCTGGATGCGCGCCCCAACACCAGCAGGGTGGGCAGCCCCCGTGATGCGATGCGATGCAACGCTCAGCACAGCACAGCTCTGGAACCGCATCTCCATGGGCCCTCTGAGAAGCCGGGCACTTGTACATCCACCCCTTGGAGAAACCGGGTTTGGCTCTCCAAGCCCCGCTGGCATCCTGGCGCCCCTAAGTTTAACTTCCTTCGCCGCCCAGAGTCCCTCGTTGAGAGGGGCGGCTATACAAGTAGACTAAACAATAAATAAATAAAGAATGGTTCCCCTCCATCCAGAGTTCTCCAGTTCCAGGCCAGGCCTTCTCCTTCCCCAAGCAGGTCTCTCTGCCAGCTGCAGAAAAGCGGGCCAAGCCTGCGCCAGCTCCCCCCCTTCCAGCGTGCACGATCTCCCCGTCTTTCTCCGCAGAACCAAAGGAAACAGAATTGCCCCCCCCTCGCCAAGTGGAGAACGAACCCGGCCTCTTCCTCTCCCCATCCCTGTTCTCCCCCCCCCCCCCCCGCCATTTCCATCTATCCAGCGACTGCAATGGCTGGGTGTGTGTGGAAGCTCTCTGCCGGGAAGAATCCTTAGCCAATCTCGCCCCCTTACACAGAACATCCAGAAGTGCATAATCATGTAAAATCAGGGTTCCCAGAAGAGGCAGAAGCTGGCTTGGGACAACCTTTGGGTGCTATGCCCAGCTCAAGAAGAGCCACCTTCTGGCTCGGCACAATGAGTTGGTACCGTTTATTGCAATATTTGTAAACTGCCCATTGCAAGGCGGCAAGAAAAGGCAAGAATAAAAACCACACCAAGCAACAGATGTTACACACGTGAGGACCCTGCCCCAGAGTCACCCAGGCCAAGCGGAACAAGGAGGTTTTAACACCAGCTGCGTTCCCACAGCAAAAGTCTCTAGTTTAGCCTTGCTTGCTGGGCTGAGAAACTCAGACCTTCTGTTTAACTGGCTGCAAAGCAAACACTAAACCAGGGAGATTTTTTGGGGGGGGGTAGAGAGAGTAGGGGGATTAAGAGAAAAGCACACCTTGTTTTCAAGGGATCTGGAAGAGGGACAGCTCAGCTCCAAAATCAACACTCCCCCCTCTGCCCAGGGTTGAAAAGTCTAGGAACAATGCAGCATTTTTTTTAATAAGCACTTGACGGGAAGGACTGCGAGAGCATTTGCAAAGGTGGCTGCATCAGGTTGGAAGGGGCCAAAATTAGTGGGGAGGGAAGGAGAAAGGAGATCAGACTGGATGTTCAGGAAAGAAATAAAGAAATGCAGAGAAGCAACTAACGCAGCAGCTTTTTTCAGAGGCCAACCTTCACGCCACATTCAGGAGAGCTGTTTCCTACCTAGAAGTCTTCCCCCCCAACCCCCCCCCCCCATTTCTTTCAATCTTACCCTTCCAAGGTGCTTCCCCTTTTACAAACCCAGCTGGAATTGTTGCTGCCAATTCATCCCACCCCGTTCTGAATTTATTGCACGGTAACCCTCAACTTGCAAAGATCAGGGGCCTGGTAGCGTCTTTCCGGAGGAAGAGATGTTATTAAAAGGCAGAAGCTTCCAGATTCTGATTTTTTTTTTTTTTTTTTTGCTAACATGGCTCCCTTCCTACAAGGGTCCTGGGGAGAAAGGAGACTCTGTCAAAATGAAACATGGAAGATGGCAAAGGATTCGCAGGTCTTCCCTTTAGAGAAGCCCCAGCATGAGCAAGGAGGGGAGGAGGAAGATGCATATATTAGCAGCCTGCACCATACAGATATCTCAGGAACTGGAGAGGTGGGGGCACTGATTAAAACAGAGATGGAAACGCAAATGCCAGTGCCAACTCTGGCTCCAAATGAAGGGGTCTGAGACATTCAAAAACGTCTAAATTCAGAGGTGAATACGTGCATTTGAAGATTAATATTGGAGATGCGAGGAAGGAGGAGGAAGAGCACCAACCTCAAGCCCCCCCTCCCCTCCAGCACTGGGAGGGAGCTTGTGGACAGATTGGGCAGCAATGGGGGAGGGGGGCCTTGGAAGCCAAGCCACCTCAGCAGAAGGAGAACCATGACCTATTTTTCATAGGCCCCGATTGCCTCCGCGGTAATGGCACCTTTCAATGTTAAAAATGGGGGTGGGGGATGGGAGGGAGAGAGAAAAGAGATCTTCTCCCCAAAATGTTGGCCTTAGAAAACAGCCCCCCTTGTGCCCCCAAACCCTGGCCATCTTGCCCCGGGGATGATAATATGAAGCTACAGCCCCACCTCAAATATCTGAAGACTCTGCTCAGCTTACTAAAAAACAGAGACCTGCCCTCCAATATTTATTCCATTCTTCTCTTTTCCCCCCTCTTAAGAGTCAGTGTTCCCTGTTTTCTGGGCACGTATATTCCCCCATCCGCAAGATACACTGCTAACCCCCCCCCCACACACACACACCCTTTTTCCTTTATCTGTTCAGCATCCATTAAAAAAAACACACACACAAAAATGGGTTTAATTCTCCCCAGCCGACTGGCTTTCTCCCCTCTTTCAATCCGGCCTTCTGTAGCCCCTGCATTTTCCTCAAAACTGTCAGATGCAGCTGAACCCCCCTTCCCCATTTAACGGGGGCAATGAAGTCTCCTCCGTGGCCTGCGGCGCATTTACGATGGTGTTTTCGTGCAGCAATCACGTACCTCTCCGTTTATCAAGGAGAGATAGGCAGCTCTTTGAAGCCCCAGCCTGCCCCCTCCATTAACTCATCTTCAAGAACATCGCAAAGGTCAAATTCCCAGCATTTCCTTCTCCGCGGCACAGACCGGCCCCGCAAGCGCCGTCCGGGGCTCCTGGCCGCGTCCGGAGCAGCGCCAGACTCTCGCCGGGCCGGCAGGTACAGGCTAGGACAGGTGGGGCGAGAAAGCTCCCCCCTTTCTGCCGCGTCCAGACGGAGCTGTGATTCCCCCCCCCAGGCCAAACTGGGATTATTTTGAGGTGGGGCCTGGGGAGAATCCGCTCCCTTCGGAAGACGGCGCACCCCAAATGGTCGTCCACCGTCAGTGAAAACGCCCCATGTAAGACCCCTGAAAAGGAAGCTTCCTTTAAGCCCCCACCGTCGCCGCTCAACGGACCCTTTCGCTTTGCCGCCCCCTCCCCAAGCTCTGAAGACCCCTCGCCAAGGACCGGCTCCTGGGCACCTCTCCCCCCCCCCGCCCGCCTCTCCAGCCCCGCCGTTGCATAAGCCTCCTCCAGTCTTGGGGGGAGTCCCAACCTCCTCCCCGCAAAGGCCCCCCTCCCCCAAGAGGGCGGCCTCGGCCCCCCCCGGGCGCCGGCTGTGCCCCGCAGCAAGAGCGCGCCCCCCCGCCGGCGGCGAAGAAGCCCGGGGCGGCGCAGGCACCGAATTCCCGGCGAGCCTCACCCCAGCTGCTGCCGGTGCGCCCCATGAACTGGTGGGTGCGCGGGTTCCAGACGAACTCCTTCCACTCCAGGACGACCTGCCCGCAGCTCTTCTTCTCCTTCTCGACAGCCATGGCGGGGCCGGGGGCAGAGCCTGGCGGGCGGACGGGCGGGCGGGCTGGGCGGCTGACTGGCTGGCAGGGGCGCGGAGCTCCGGGTCCCCGAGGAAGGCAGGCAGGCAGGCAGGCAGGCAGGCAGGCAGGCAGGCAGGCAGGCAGGCAGGCAGGCAGGCAGGCGAGGCGAGGCGAGGCGGACGCGGACGCGGACGGCGAGGCTGGTGCAGGCGAGAAGACCGGAGCCGCCGCCTCCTCCGCCGCAGCGCCGGGCCAAAGGTGAGCGCGCCGGGATGCTCGCGAAGCAAAGAGGACGGCGGGCGAAGCCGCGGCCGCTTTATCCCTCCTCTGGCCCCGCCCCTCGTCGCTATGCAAATACCGGCTCCTCCGAGCCCGGCCAACCTGCGGCCCCCCCGCGCCCCGACTTTCCTGCCCGGCTCCTTCCAGGGGCCCCGCGCGCAATCGGGCCTCGGAGGGCGGCGGCGGCGGCGGCGGCGGCGGCGGCGGGAGGGGAGCCTCGGGGCGCCCGCCGTCGAGGCAGCCTTCACCCGCTGCCCCGGCCCGCGGAAGCCCTGGCGGCTGCGTTCGTGGGTGAACCCGGCTCGGTGGCCTGCGGCCAGGGGGTCGTGAGAAGCCGTGTCCGCCTCGTCTGTGAACTGGGCCAAGCCGGGAAAGCGGGTTCCGCAATCGCGGGAACGCGGCCAGCCTTTTCCTGGCACGGCAGGCTAGGGTCCCCAGCCAGCTTGGCTTGGAGATAGAGAGGTGGGTCCTGACTCACCTGGAGGGCACCAGGTTGAAGCAGGCGAAGGCCTGTTGAAGGCGCTGTTTGGTTTGGGCTTAGGGTGGGGGGGGAGAGGCTCCAGTGGCAAGCTTGTTCCCCAAAACGGAGAGATGGCAGCTCTTTAATGCACCACAGGGGTCAATCAGCCTGGGTTTTGTGCGCCATTGCGGTCTGTTCATCAAACCATGGATCAGGAAACCAGCACTGACACAGGCCGCAGGACGCAACACATTTGGTGCAGAATCAACCCAGCCAGTAGGGCAATGTTTCTCAACCTCCGCAACTTTAAGATGGTGGACTTCAACTCCCAGAATTCCCCAGCCAGCCTTGCAAGGCTGGCTGGGGAATTCTGGGAGTTGAAGTCCATCATCTTAAAGTTGCCGAGGTTGAGAAACACAGGTCTAATGAATCAACCAATCACCTGGGTTTGCATGACACATTGGAGCATGAAGACCCGCGTCACTGGGTTCGTACACTCTTGGTTATCCACAGCAACGCCCCTCTAGGTACATGTGGAAAGTTGGACTAGGGAGAAATAGGGTTGAAGCCCACCTTCCTCTTGAAGGCCATAGAGTGGGTGGGTTTGGGCCTACCCACAAGGTGTGTTGGGTGCCTATGCGGAGAGAATTCCAAATAGGTCATTCTGAACCCTTTGGAGAAAGAACATCCTTGTCGCTTCTGGGGTTAAGACGGAAACACCAATGATCTTGGCAGCTGAAGAGCGTTCTCGTGGCCTCGTTGGGGAAGATGGACCTGGAAGGGTGCCAACCTTCCCTGACCCCCAAGGTCACCCTCGTTTCCATCTTCCCCAAAGAAGCCACGAGAAAGTTCTTTCTCCAAGGATCGGAGGAGGACCCGCTTCACCGGCACCGTGTTGAAGAAGGGGGCAGCTGCATGAAAATCAGCCAAGGTTGGAAGAGACCCCGCACGGCAGAGGCTCAGGGGTGCATGTAGGGCCTGCTACCCCGAGCTCTGGGGGGGCCCCCTTCTTCAGAGGCACAGCAAATGGCCAGCGTGTCCTTGAACAGGCGAGGCAGGAACCCAGGGAAAAAACAGGGGGGAGCATTTTAATGGGCAGGTGTGGAAAGGCCTTTCTGATAAGAGGGGAAGGCTCTACCTGCAGCTGCACCCAGAGGGCATTTATGCCTCAAGCCAGCCTGACTTCTTGCCTCGCTGGGGTGAGAAATGAAGGTCCAGGCGAAAGCAGTTTTTCTCGACCTCAGAGACTAAGACAGACCCAACGTTTCCCTTTTGAAGGGGGTTTTGTTTGGGGTTGCAAATCAAGCGGGGAGGGGGCTATTTTAATAGGGAGGCTTTCGAAGTAGGGCAAGGCAGGGCAGGGCAGGGCTGGGGGGGAGATACCCGTTTCCAAAGTCCCAAAGGAGAGGATGATGGGATCATTTGGTGCCTTCTGCCCCAGTCAAAAGGGGCTGGCTTGGGTGGGGGGAGCAGGACACGTATGCCCCGTCCCCTTCCATCACAGGTCACTTGTGTGTGGGTGGGTGGAAATGGGGGAGGCGTCGCAGGAATGTGGGGACAGGGCCGGGCAAGGGGAGCAATTTCTTCCCTC
Organism: Liasis olivaceus; assembly: GCA_030867105.1. Taxonomy (NCBI): domain Eukaryota; kingdom Metazoa; phylum Chordata; class Lepidosauria; order Squamata; family Pythonidae; genus Liasis; species Liasis olivaceus. The sequence continues at coordinate 114,548,208 of CM061351.1, read as the reverse complement.
AGTCTCTCGAAGCACAGCTGCGGGGGGGGTTGCATGAGGACTGGGAGGACCCAGGTTCAAGTCCAACCTCACCCACGAAAGGCCAGTCTCTCAGCCCACCCAACCCACCCCACAGGATGGATTGGGGGGAGAGAAGGGGAGGAGGGAGGGCCTTGCAGGTCACTGGGGGACTCCCAGGCGAAAGGCAGGGCAGACGTCAAAGGAAGGTCAGAGGTCTGGGCCCAGAAGCCACGCAGGGCTGGCGCTGGTTAGGGCTCAGATAGGCAGATTGGAAAACAGAAAGAATTTTTTGGAAGAAGCAAATGCAAATATTGCTGCTGGCAGAAAACGAGCCAGACCTGTCTCTGATGTTTCTGGAAATCCCGTTCGGTCGACTCCAGGAAATCCTGCCTCTTTGGGGGCACCCCAGAGCCCCACACAGGCTTCCCACGAGAGGCTGGAGGAAGAACCGCGGCACCTCGGCTGGCGTTACGAACACCTTCAAAGTGGGATTGCTACATTTGTTAAGGCCACCCACTCCAGTCGACTCTGGGTGGTTTACTATTATATATAATATATAATATAATATAATAAATTACATATCATATCATATCATTTCATATCATATTATGGAAAATCCAGTAACTACAAAAGTTAGGGTCAGCTTCAGAACAAAAAAGGAAGTCTCATACTAACCCTTCGTTCTCTCTTTCTTTGCCAAACCTTTAGCCCAGTGTTTCTCAACCTCAGCAACTTGAAGATGTGTGGACTTCAACTCCCAGAATTCCCCGGCGAACAGGCTGAGTCTCTCCTAAAAGAGAGTGTCTTGGAGGGGGGCTCACCCTTTGGGGACTTCATTGCACATTCATGTAGGGGTTTTTTTTGGCAAAAATGCAGAAATGGTTTCTTGGCGCATGCTTCATGACCTCCCGGTCTAGTTTACAACCCTGGGATCTTCTGGTGGTCTCCCATCCAAGGACCAACTAACTGGGTCTAAGCACGCTTAGCTTTTTGCCAAGGTCAGCATGGCCAATATTCCTGACTCATTGCCCTCATTTTTCCAACCTGGAGCCTTGTGGATGTGCAGGAAGACCAATTCCCAGAATCCCTAGATGGCCCACTGGAATTCTGGGAGTTGAAGCCCACACATCTTCAAGTTGCCGCAGCTGAAAAACCCTGCCTTAGCAGGTTGGTCTCCATGGCTCGGGGAGAGACTGCTTTTGAATACCATTCACCCCACCCCCCAAGTCAGCAGGTGGGAACCGGGGGTCTGTGGGTGAAAAGTAAAACCACATGGGGTTGGAGAAGACCAAGAAAGAAATGAAGTGGTCCTCTGTGCCCATCTTAGACCCAGGTTGCCTTCATCTGGTAGCCACCAGATGTACGGATTGCAACGCCAGCATTCCCAGTCTGCAGGGAGGTTAGCAAATGCCCTTAAAATGCTCTGTTTTGGTGGCAACGTAATCCCAATTAATCCGAGAGAATCTCATCCCCACATTTCATCAGCATTTGATTAGATCCAGCCTAATCTCCTTCCTACAGCTACCCGCAGAGAGAAGTACTCGGAGCAGGAACGTGCACACTTTTGAGGTTCACCAGACGCTTTCTAAGACCAAAACGGATTTTCCTCTCCTCGGGAAGGGTGCCACAAAGCTTGTCAACACGGAGGTATCCCGCCTTCCGTCGGACTATCCGTATGGGCCCAGACAAGCTGGAATTCAGAAGCAGAAGAGCTGCCCATACAGACATGTGCAAACTTGAGGGTTGCACTGAACACCTCAGCAAGCAGAACAGGCGGGAGGTCGGAAGAAACAGGCCCGCTTTCTCTGGCGCAGAAGCCCCCTCTCCTTCCCGCCCTGGGCATGGACGTCGGGGTCCAGCATCCCTTCGGCCTTGCTTGCCCTCCTGCCCCCGATGAATTCCACCCCTCCGTTCCTCAGATGGCCGAGAGGAACCTCGTCAGGGAGGAACCACGCCTGCAGTTGTGCTTGCCAATTAAGTCTTGAGACATCGATGCATCATGTTTTCCATGGCACAGCCAGTTACGCCCGTCCTCCGCAACGACTGGGTAGGGAGGTGACCTGAGATTTGGGGCACCCCGCTTTTAGCCCTCCTGCTCCTCCTCCGCGCTCTCTCTCTTCATCTCAGTCACCCTCTCGACGGGTCAGTCCAAATGACCCCACCCTGGCACTCAATTACCAGGTGCGCCCCTCCACAATCCAGGTCACATTTTGTCGCGCCTTTGCAGCAGTTGTGCAAGAGTCCCAGTCAGAAAGATCAGGGAATCGCTCGGCTGGCACGGGGCACAGGGATCCTCCTCCCGGTTTCTGCTGATTTTTGTTGGGTTGGGCAGCTCAAGGAGGCCACGGGGACCCCACGTCTCTCCACGGCCCTCTTGCCTTTCTGCTTGGGCTTGGGGAAGAGGAAAAGAAAGAAAATGGACCCTGTTCCAGACTGAGGCCTGCTTAGGAAGGGGCCCTGTTGTTTAAAAACAAACTGGCCAGCTTTTAACCACTATTTTCTTAAAGGGGGGTACAGATAGTCCTCCCTTAATGGCCACAGTAGGGACTGGAAAGCTTCTTGTTAAGCAGGGTGGTTGTTAAGCGAGTTGCGCCCCATTTCACAACTTTTTTTGCAGCGGTCATTAAGCGAATCGCTGTGGCTGTTAAGCGAATCATACGGTCATTAAGCGAATCACATGGTTTCCCAATGATTTTTCTTGCCAGAAGCTGGCTGAGAAGGTCACAAATGGAGATCATGTGACCCTGGGATGCTGCAACTGTCGTAAGAGCGAGCTGGTTGCCAAATGCCCAGATTGCAATGACATGACTGTGGGGGTGCTGCAACGATTGTAAGTGCGAGGACTGGTTGTAAGCCCCTTTGTTTAGCACCGTTGTAACTTTGAACAGTCACTAAACGAATGGTTGTTAAGTGAGGAGTACCTGTACTCTTTTCGGCTTGCCACTGAGAATACTCTGGTCCCTATGGGCTTCTCCCTCTTCCGTGCCAGGGTTCAAAATACGTGGCCAAATGTTCTTTTGCCAACCGGAGGTGGAATGAAGGTGGGCAGGGACGGAGCCTCACCTGGCAGCCTCACTTTGCCAAGATGAGCCTGGGACAGTGTCCCGTTGCTCCTCTCGCTTTGGAGGGGGCTGAGGAGGGCCCCCTCCCCGGCCAGCCCACCTTCCATCGCGGCCACTAAGACAGGCTGGTGCCTTTGCTCTGAGCACGGGTGAAAAGTTGAGGAAGTGGAAGAGCGTGACCCAAACAGTAGCAGTGTGATTGACAGGCCGTGTCCGAAGGCCCCTGAATCTGCTCCTTCCAGACAGATGGGACTTCCACTCCCACAATGGCTTGCTGGCACAGCCAAAGCGGGGGGATTCTGGGAAACGATGCCCGGTACATCTGCAGGGCTCCCCCTTCAGGTCAATGGAGGAGCTGTAGAGGCAGCAGCGGAGAAGGGGACAGGGGAAGCCCCGAGTGCTCCGGAGGGGTCCTCACGTTTGCTCAGCCCCTCTTCTTCCCTTTCCCCAGTTTGCCAAACAAACGGGAAGGTGCTGAAATCCCCAGAGGGAGCCGTGACCCACATTCTCCGCCTCCAGGGCTGGCGTCATTGGGGCCAAGTTTCTTTCCTTGTTGGGGAATCTGGGTCGAGTGCCAGGAAGGTGACTCGCGGCCTCGCTGCAGCAGGAAACCGGGAATAGCTTTGGGAAGACAGTGAACCTCAGGACCCGGGGATCCTGGTTTCCCAGCTCCGCCCCCCCCCTGTAATTCAGGATAATCCCTTGGACTCCCAGGCAGGTGAGAAAATAAGCTAGCGTTTTGTCCGGCCGGTGGATGGACAGTCGGGCAACCTCCCCTTGGCCTCCAGAATATTTCTTCCTCGGCACCAATATTTGCCCGTCACCTTTCCTGTGTTCTTGGCTCCTGCCCACCCCCCTTTGGCCTGCTCTGGTTCTGCCCACTGCAGCATCGTGCTCTTGCTGTGAACGTCCCCTATTCGGCATCCCGATCCCATCGTGGTCCCCCCAGGCCTGGATTTTAAACCAACAGGTTCAGCCTCTGCAAGCAAGGGGTCTTTTGCAGGGTCTGTCTTTCGGTGAGCAGTTTGGATCAGTCTAAAAGCACCTGCTAGGAGGCTGGGAAGGGGGGAGAGAAAGGAAGGGGTGGCTATAGGACAGTGTTTCTCAACCTTGGCGGCTTTCAGAGGCGTGGACTTCAACTCCCAGAATTCCCCAGCCAGCAAGGCTGGCTGGGGAATTCTGGGAGTTGAAGTCCACGCCTCTGAAAGCCGCCAAGGTTGAGAAACACTGCTATAGAATAACATGGAGAGATAGAACAGGGTGTGGTCAAAAAAGTCAAGATGGTGGCTGCAACGTGCCATTGAACCTCTGCCTGTTTTCCTAAGTGCATTGCCCATAAAAGCCACATTTCCTGCCGATCCTCTCCGAAGGCAGAGAGTTAGAAGGGGACCGATCCGTTGGCCTTGCAAGCCTGCGCCGAGGAGCAGATTTGCAAGAGAGCAAGTCCTCCCACAGAAAGCAATAAGGGCCCCCGAAGATGGCTGGGGGGGGGGGATCTTTCATCTCCTCCTGGCCCGACCTCGGGGACATCGAATCTGCTTTCGACCTCACCCAGTGGGGTTTCCAGATGCCAGCCTGGTCGTGCTTACCAATGCTGGCTAAGAGAGGCAGATGGGGGAGAATGGGTGTGGGAGTGCGGAGAAACCCCTGATCCTTGCCCCCAGCCCTACTACCCCGGCTGGTTTTGAATCCGGTGGCGTTCCTAATTTTCCAGCAGCGGAGGAAACGTCGCCCCGGGGCTTCAGCCTTGTTAATGAGAGGCAGAGGGAAAATCAGGAGGAGTCTGCTAACACCTTTTTCAGCTAACAGATGTTATTAAAAGGCATTCGTCACCCGAGCGTCTGCCTTTTAATAACAGTTGCTGGTCAGAAAAGGCAGAAGCAAAACCTGCACCAGTTTCGGCCTTCCGCCTTGCGAGGTCTTAGGGCTGACCGGGCGAGCCAGCCCAAGTGCAAAAGGACCCATCTTCCCCAACCGTTGGAGATGTGCCAGATGGGGACTCCCCTTGTCCGTGCAAGGCGGCTGCACTCTGGACGTGGCTGGAGGAGGCCAGATTGGAGGGCGACGGCTGTCCTGGAGGTCAGCACTGCAGGGGGGTGCTGACTCACCCCCCCCCACAAGCTTGGCCGCAGCGGGCTGGTTCCTCCGGGTGTGAGTCTTCAAAGAACAGAGATTCCCCCAGGCCCTTCGTGTTCTCTCCTCTTTCATCTGCTATCTGCATTTCCCCGGGCGACTGACCCAAACCAGCTGGGCAGGAATCCAGAGGAGGGGTGGTGGGGAAACCCCAGGCCTGGCTCGTCCCGTTTGCAAAGCCCGGTGGACCCTGCAAGGGGGAAAGGGGGAAGGAAGGGCAGCAGGAATCTGGTCAGCAGCCCCCGGGTTGCTATCAGTCGTAAGGCGTGGCCACGGTCCTCTTCCCCAGTGAGGACTGGCATCGAACCAGGTTTTCGAGGGGTAGAGGTTCAACTCAGAGACTGCTCCCCATCTCCATAGGTTGGGGGTCCGGCTGTCCTCCTTGCGTTTCCCCGTGGCTCTTAGGCCCCTGATGCCTCAACTCTCAGCCTCCTGGGCCCCACTTTTCTCAAATGCACCGTGCATTCCTTAAGGCAGTGTTTCTCAACCTTGGCGACTTGAAGAGGCGTGGACTTCAACTCCCAGAATTCCCCAGCCAGCAAGCTGGCTGGGGAATTCTGGGAGTTGAAGTCCACGCCTCTTCAAGTCGCCAAGGTTGAGAAACACTGCCTTGGGGCTTATTGTACAACTCGCAGCCCCCCCAGCCCCCTTGAGCGACTGAGCGATTTATGAATATCCCGTTACATCACAGGAGCTCTGGGAAAGAGCAGGAGAGAAATTTAGGCACAGGGACAGCCACGACGTGGTGCTTCGCTCCTTGCACGTATTTAACCAATTGGTGGGTAAGGGGGACATGTTGTGAAGAGGCCTATTTCCAACGGATTGGGGGGCTGGATTTGGGGGAAATGGGGACTGGAAGCGGAGGGAGGATTATTCCTTCCTTTTCCCCTTTCAACGATCAGACCTTGGATTGAGCGAGCAGAGTTCCTTGCCCGGGGTCCCATCGCTTCTAAAAGAGTGTCTTTGGAGGGGGGCTCAAGCCTTGGGGACTTCATTGCATGTCCATGTAGGGTTTTTTTTTTTTTGGCAAAAATGCAGAAATGGTTTATTGGCGCGTGCTTCATGACCTCCCGGTCTAGTTTACCATCCTGGGATCTTCTGGTGGTCTCCCATCCAAGGACCAACTAACTGGGTCTAAGCACACTTAGCTTTTTGCCAAGGTCAGCTTGGCCAATATTCCTGACTCGTTGCCCTCCTTTTTCCAACCTGGAGCCTTGCGGATGTGTGGGAAGACCAATTCCCAGAATCCCTAGCTGGCCCACTGGAATTCTGGGAGTTCCACCCTCAGCCCGGTCACCTGGGAAGGGTTGGCCATTTCCTGGGCACTTTCTGAGGGTCTGCAGGGTCAGGCCCCGGCTGCTGGATAACTGAGAACCACGGAGCCGGAGAAAGCCACACCCGTCCTATTTCTACCTGCTGCTCTGTTGCTTTAAAGGGCTTGCCAATCACGCTGGCATGCCTCCCTTTCTCCTAGAGTCTGGGGGAGCCCTCACACCAGCCCCTAACTCTCCCCCTGCCTTTATTAAGGATGACTCTTTGTCCCTGGAGGGGGTCCAGGCTGGGACGGTTGCCAAAGCCAAATCTGTCCTCTTCCCCCCCGGCCCCCCTCGCCATCTCTTCCATGCCCGGCATCCAAAGCCGGGTTCTTGGCACCCACAGGAAATCCATCTCTGCAGAGGTCCCAGTGCCCCCTGGTGGTGCCAGGAGGTATTTCATCATATCAATCCATTTGGGGCAGAGGCGCAAAGAAGGAATTATTTGCAAGAAACAGGGCCCGTGTTTCCCCTCCGCCTCACTGCCATTCGTGAAAGCAACCCGCTTGCTCTCCATGTGTCTCCCATGCAAATGTGCTATCAAATATTTACAGGGCAAGGGACTCTGGTTACACCAGCCGTGGCTGGGAGGCTGCGGATGTTTTATTTCAGTCCTGAAAATCTGCCTCGTAGCTGACATGCAATGACATTTTTTAAATTGCTAACGTGAAATGGGGATTAGTAATGAACAGCAGGCAGCTGGTGGGATTTCTGGATTGGGACCCACCAAAATCCATGTAATCCGGCAGGGGCAACTGACCTAAAGAACTGAGATGCCAGTTTTCTTTTGAAACCTGGATGGAAAAATGAATTTATCGCAATGTGAATCCTGATAAATTTGTATTTTGCATTGTTGGCACTCTCTTTTTTCACTGCACATGCAGATGAACAACAACCAGATGCACAGAAAGGGAATGTTCCTAGAACCTACTTTGTTGTTAAGCAGCTGATACCGGGAGAAAAGTAATTTATCATCAGAATACTTGGAGCCACGAAGAACTGGGATTAAACCTCAAGTGTTTTGCTTTCTTGTCCTATATGTACGGGTTGTGTTAAGCATGCAGACCATACTGCATTAGTCTAAGCCGACCTTCAGTTTGAGCACAGTTTAGAACAACGTCAGCTTCTGAGTGTCACAGAACTCTTTTTTTCTCTCCAGCTCAGAGTCCTGTGGATCTCAGAGGCTTGCATGCCCCCAAATCGCCTTTGGGCTGTTGTTGAGAAAAATAGAACGAGGCTGCGCCAAGGAAATCGCATAAGATGCCCCCTTCCTTTTCTTACTGCATCAAAATAGCCCACGCAAGAGTCTGGTTTTTCAGCCGACACTTAAAAACCACGGAGGAGGCGTGCTCACACGGGCATATTGGTAGAAGCTAAATGCTGAAATTGCCAGCCTCCAGACCCGTGAGACGACGCTCCTAGGCTGCCTGGGGATGCTAGTATCCCAACAGGTCTGCAGGGGTGCCAGTTCAGGAGGATGTGTAGAAGCTTGCTAGGGTAAAACCAAAAAAAGATATTAAGAGAAGCCTTGAAGGTTTTGTTCAGCACTCAGGGCAGGCGGTCTGCAGGGCATGGCCAAGCAAGTCGTAAAAGAGAGGCAGAACCTCTGTCACGATCACCATCTTGACTTTTTTGACCCTACCTGCAGGCACCCCTGCAAACGACAAGCTGTGGTTCTAATCCAGGGCCCGGTTTATATATGCATGTCACACTGTAGCTGGGACATGTTCATTTCAGCTTTGCACATTCCCCGAATGACTCACAACCTGCGGTTTGTCACTTCAGTTAACGTGCAAGTTTCCGCCTGCTTGTGCCATGCGCTTGATAGATGCCGCACGAGGGGCCTTGCCGATGTGAAAAGTCTGCTGAGCAACGCAGAGGCCTTTAGTTGCAGGGAAGAAGGGTCCCCAGGGGTGCGGGAAAGTGTTTTCTTCCTGGTGCTTCCAGGCGGATTCGCCCTCATCAAGAAAAAGGACCGAACGTGGGGAAAAACGATCATGTTAGCCCGTTCTCACAAACCTAATCTCCTGAGTCGGCAGCGTGTTGAAAATACCCACTCGTCCGATGGAAGAAGGCTTTCCTGAAGGGCCCAGCTGAACTTCCAGCACGGCAGGCGTTGGCGGGGAGGGGGGCGCAATTAGAACGGCATGTGGAACGTGGTGCTTTCGGTATGGCGCGTCTGCGTCATTTTCTCCGCGATGCTGTGGCCTGACAGATGGACCGCCGGGGGGGTGTCAGATGGCGGCAGGCACATACCAGCGCCCCCCCCCCCCCCCGTGCCACCGTGCCTGAGGTCCCTCCCCGGGTGTGCAGCGGCTCTGGGCAGCTGGTCTCTCCGGAGCTTTCCTCTCCCTCTGCAGGAGAAGCTGCCTTGCCCTGGATTATTCCCCACGCTGGCAAAATTGCTATTCTCATCTCACGCCCTTAAAGGAGCTTGTGACTTCATCTCTCACTGCACGTGTGTGTGCGTGTGTGTGTCCTGCAAAGAAAGCGTCTGAGTCAATCAGGCCAGGTCACCGTTGGTTAAGATCAGTGACGGGGAGAGGAAGGGGGGTAAATGCAAGCCGGCCTGTCCTCGCATGATCTCCTGTGGAAGAAGAGGATCTTCTTGGCGCGCTACTTGGGAGCTGGGTGGGAGCAAAATCGCCCGGCCCTGGTTCAGGATCTGCAGGGGACTCACAAAGGGCGATGTTCTCTTTCCAAGGGTGTCTCCCCACCCCCATCCCAGCAAAGGCGTGGTTGCAAGGTCTTGCCCCCTGCCTCACGCAGAAGCGTGGCCAGCGCAGCGCAAGAGGTAGGTAAGCTCTGGGGTTCTCTCCCGCAGGACAGAGCAGCGGTTGCTGGGCTCGCGCGGTCTTACGAAAGAGGAAGCGGCTGTTGTTCGAGGCGAGCTCTCTGTGGCCCCCAGCCTGGCAGCTCCCTTCGCCTTCCTGGGCCCTGTTTCTGCCGAGAACCTGGAAGATGCTTTCATCGCCCCGGCACTCCCCCGGGCCCTGGGCTTTCCTCTTCTCCATTTTCCAGGCCACAAGCTTTTTCGTTTCCTCCTCGCGGGCTGCCTCTTCAGATCTTGCTTCGGGTGTTCTGTTGGGGGGCTGCACCCCTGCTTCTCAACCTGGGCCCCTTGAAGAGGTGTGGACTTCAACTCCCAGCATTCCCCAGACAACAAGTGTGGACTTCAATCCCAGAATTCCCCAGCCAGCATGCCGGGAGTTGAAGTCCACACCTCTTCAAGGGGCCCAGGTTGAGAAGCACTGACTCTTGCGTTCCTTTTCCAACTCTACCATTCTATGACCCTGCGATTCCCCGGCACAACGGATCCGAGCTTTGCAACTTCCCTCTCTTTATTTCTCTCCCCCTCCAGGGAGGTTAGAGACCCCTTTGTGCCGGGCCCAAAGGGGTCCAGCCATCTCCAGGGTGAAAGGGAGTCTTGCTCGATCACATCAATAAGGTTCTCATGGCGGGAAGAGAGAACTGAGTTGGGAATCTTTAGTGAAATTAACCCCTGGAGAGCTGGACCCCTGGGTGCCCCCCACCTGCCCTCCCACCACATCAGGGCTCATCTTCTGCTCTGTGGGGTGGGAGCTGACCTCTCTAAAGGTCCCCGAGCAACCCACTTCTAACCCTCAGGATCCACACCGCCCTAAAATTGGGGTCAGGGCCATCACGATAGGGGCTGCAACCGTGCAATGAAAGCCCCCTCCCTTTGCAGCCCTATTGACTTTTTTGAAACACCTCCCACCCCCGGACACGATGACCACCTGGCCTAACCTGAAAGTCAGAGATTCTCTAAGGTAAATTGGGGGAAATGGGGGGCCTGGCAACCCCCTGCAGAGAAAAAAAAGGCTGGTGGCAGATATTTTCAGCGCACCGAGAGATGGGCTTCCGTTTCAGACCGTGCCCGGGGCAAACCTGGCATCAAAGAACTCTTTGGGTAGAGAGGGACGTCAATGTGATTGCAGACATTCTGGTACACCATGCCATTTTCCAGAGTCTGCGAGCCAACATGGCAGTCCGAAGACAGCTGGCAACATCTGGCTGGGGGACACGGGTGCAGCTGCAGGGAAGATTCCAAGTCCTTGCCCCTAAGGAGGCAAAACCACCTGCAAATGTGCAGAAACAGCCTTGGGTTGTATAATCTATAGCAGTGTTTCTCAACCGTGGGCACTTGAAGACGGGTGGACTTCAACTCCCAGAATTCCCCAGCCAGCATGGCTGGCTGGGGAATTCTGGGAGTTGAAGTCCACCCGTCTTCAAGTGCCCACGGTTGAGAAACACTGTTCTATAGCTCTCTTCTTGCTGCAGGGTGCAAATTTCCAAGCAAAGGAGCGTAACTTTCAGGCCTTTTAAAATATACAGCCATGCACTTTAGCCTATCGGTTTATTAAAATGACTACAGGTCGTGCTTTCAGTCTGAACCAGGACTGGATGATCTGGTTCACTGAGGGGAGGCGAATGAACTGGCAGTGTATTGAAAGAAATCCAATGAGGCTGCTTCAGCCTCTCCGAAGTCAGAAAGGTGGGATCCAGATTTAGGCGCCATCCCTGGGCTGCTGGACACAGATTCCTCCTTTCCCCCAATTTTTTAGGAGTTCCTCTCCAACCCCCCGCCCTCATTTCTTGCCACTTCAAAGACTGTGACCCTCTCAAGTTCTTATGATGATGATTATTTTTTTCCCAGGAAGGGGAAATGGAGAAGTTGCCCCCGCTTCCACCAGCCCGGTTGCAGGCCCTCAGAATCCGGATCCACCTGAACCGAGGAGGCAACGATGGCACGCTGGTTCTGCAGGGACCAAGGAAGCAGAAAATGGCCCTCCTTGGAGCCTGCAGGAAGGTACCATCGATGCCAGGTCTCACAGTCATCCGCCTGCCAACACAACCACAGGCCGGCTCGGCGCCGAGCCGTTTAGCAGCAACGCTCTCAACAATTGCACCCCCACCCAAACTTGCAGCTGCGGGAGCTCTCCCATAGCCGGGCCAAGCTGCTGGAAACCGCCAGACGCATCCACAGAGAAGAGAGTGTGGGAGACGGAGACGAGGGGGCCAAAGTCTGGAAAAATTGCCCTCTGGCCCGGGGTGTGTGTGTGCAGTAGCTCTGCTGCCCCTTTAATGCCCGTCGTTCCTGTTGACTTTGCCTTCGTGGCTCCCGGGGCAGCTGTGCGCCCAGATTGAGTTGGTCCGGTAGTGGGCAGCGTCGAGGTCCAGCTCACGGCCCTGCACCCGGATGGAGCTAAGGCAGCCCTGGAAGAAGTTCGCTTCCTGAGATTTCTGCTCTCCTGAAATAAAGATCGGCCAGAAATGTTTGGCACCCCTGCTCCGTGCGACGCATCCTTAGCAGGTGCAACTCTCTGTTGCAAAATGCAGCACGTGCATCGCTGTTCTGCAGGTAGCTTTCTTTTTAGCAGGAGGTAAGGTCAGATCTGGCTCCCCCCAGCCCTCCAAGGCGCCCTTGATACGATTCTCCCGTTCAGGGCAGACGTACCGGAGGGCCCCCCGATGGCCAGGCTTCCCACCCTGCTCAGCCAGGTCCGTTGCAGGCTTTCGAAATCGGACTTCGGGGTGGGCTTGGAGATCTCGGTGTCCCCCAGACGCAGCGTGAAGGAAGAGGGGCTGATGCGGAGGAGGAGGGGGGTGTCCAGGCAGCCCCCTTCCGGGAGAGGGACCAGGAGAACCGTCTTGTTACCCAGCTCGGCCGTCAGATCCTGGGAGACCGAGAGAGACCAGAGACCAGGCTGAGGGGTGGTACGGTGGAGCGCACGTTCCACGGTTCCCCCTCCTACAGAAGGGCCCCTTGGCACTCACGGGCACACGGTGCCCTGCGCTCTCGCGTCTCCAGTTTGGATCCTTTTCTGGGTGGCATATTGTCCCACCCCCCCAAAGATCCCCAACGATTATATTAAAAGCTTCACCCATCCTACCCTCTGCTCTTTCCTGGGGGGGGGGCTAACGGGGGGAGACGTTTCCATCACCAATAGTACCCCAAAGTACGCTAAACTGTAATAGCCTTGTGGATATAGTGCAATTACGCACGTCTTGGTGTCCAGTTCATTCGCTTATTCTCCAGAGGTGGTCGGAAAAGTCAAGATGACGCCTGTGGCTGTGTGATGGAAGCCCCGCCCCCTTTTTACTTGCAGTGCATGGAAAAGGGCAGGGCTTCCCTTGTGTGGTCGCCATCTTGACTTTTTTGACCCTCCTGTCAGACTTCCAACCCATCTGCGGGCACCCCGATGAGTACCCAGCCCTCGCCCCTTCTCCCAGAGCCTCTGGCAACAGGGGTCATGCCATCAGCCCGCCTGGGGGGCTTGGGTGTCTCACCCCATCACCCCCGTTCTCACCGTGTGCCGCAGGGCCAAGCGCAGAAGCGGGCTTTGCTTCAAAGTGGAGACGGCCAGGAGGGTGCTCAGCTGCGGAGCGGCCCTGATCTGCAGCTGCAGTGAGAGGACCCAGCTCCCGTTGGCCGGGGTGGGGCCGGTGGGGAGCCCTGGAAGAGAGTAGGCCAGGAGGAAAACATGGGTGGGGACATCGAGGGGGCCCTTCCTCTACGGCTGATGCCCAACCCTTGGCAAAAGGCGGTGGCATCGCCCGCCTTGCTAGGCAGAGAGGGAACTGGCCCTCCCAGTCTAAGATGCCCCGATGCCCAGCCGTACCTGACAGCGCAAAGACAGCCTGCCCGTTTCCACGGAAGAAGCTGCCTCGCTGGATGCTGGCGAAGCAGACCTTGGCGTCCCGGTCCTCCAAGGAAGCCCCCTCTCGCCACTCCAGGCTCTTGTTCAGCCAGTCCCAGTGCCTCATGCAGCCGTCCAGGGCCGGATTCAGCTGCCACGCCCGGCAGGTGGGGCGCGGGGGCGGGCAGAGGGAGGCAGGCGGCGGGAACACAAAAGACCCCCTGGTTATTGTCATTGTTGCACGATGCGTAGGATGGAGGTTGCAGGGACCCTTTGCATCGAGGGCCGGAAGCACGAGGGGCATTATTATGTCATTATTAGCAATCCTTCTATGCTGTTCGTTATTATTATTATTGTTATTATTACACGACTGCATGATTTGATATTAGGTGATGAGGATTTGTGCACTGCTCTTCAGCTAGCAGTCGTAGAGCACGGATCACCAGGATTCCCTGGGGAAATTGCTGATGCACCAGGTTCTTCAGAGGGTCCCCAGAGACCCAGCCCAGGTTCCGCTGAAGTGGCCCCTCCAGGGACCAAGCCTGCCTGAGACCCATGCTTCCCTCTTCCTCCCGAGCAGGACCAGCTGAGGGAATCTGGCATCCAAGGTGGAAAAACTCAGGCAAGCCTCGCAAAAGCTTGGTTGCAAAAGTACCACAACATTCAGTTAAACCACAGCTGAGTTTGCAGCCCTGAATTGGGGATGAGGCCCAAGGTTTCAAAGGCAAATGTCTTTAGTTAGTTATTTTATTTATCTTCTATTCCAGTGTTTCTCAGCCTTGTCAACTTCAAGGTGGGCGGACTTCAAGTCCCAGAATTCCCCAGCCAGCATGTTGGCTGGGGAATTCTGGGAGTTGAAGTCCACACATCTTAAAGTTGCTGAGGCTGAAAATCACTGTAATTCTATTCTATTCTATTCTATTCTATTCTATTCTATTCTATTCTATTCTATTCTATTCTATTCTATTCTATTCTATTCCAAATGCAATAAACTCTAGCATAGCATGATATGCAAATCCAGACACCGTGGTTTGTAAATTATGCTTTACGGCTAATGACCAGGTTGGATTGCTCAAACCGTGGCTGAAACAAGCCGTAAGTAAATACGTGTGTCCAAGGGTTTTAGATGGAACTATTTCTCAATCTAAAGATTGCAGCGTGTTTTGAGCGAGGCCCAAGTGCAAAACCTCATTTCCCCCAAGCTGACTCTGGATCAGTTATTATTATTCGACCTAATCTACCTCGCAGGGTTGTTGCGAAAATAAAACAGAGAGAGAGGAGGAGACTCAAGTGCCCTCTTTTGGATTAGTTTGGGGCAGTGTTTCTCAAACCATAGCCACTTGAAGAGGTGTGGACTTCAACTCCCAGAATTCCCCAGCCAGCCTTGCTGGCTGGGGAATTCTGGGAGTTGAAGTCCACACCTCTTCAAGTGGCTACGGTTGAGAAACACTGGTTTAGAGAAAAGATAGGGTGATGCAACCACGGGAAAGGAACCCAGACTGGGGTCAGTGGGGGCTTCTGGTTGTTTTTGGCACCCCACAGGACGGCAGGTCCGTCTTACCGGGACCAGTAGCTCCTGCAGCGAGATGAGCACGCCTCCTACTCCGATGCGCATCTGAGGGGTGGGGCGATTCACAATCGGGTGGGAGACGTGGCTGAGGGTGAGGTGGTCCTCTCCGTCGACCTCCAGCATGACGCCGTGCCCTTCGTTCTTCACCAGGATCTGTCCGGGGCAGAGGAGAAGCCGCGTTGGGGAAAGGGGAAGAGGAGGACCCGGAGGGAAAGTGCTCAGCCCTGCGGATCCGGACCTGAGCAAAGTCGGGGGGCCCGGGGGGCCACCTTTGTCCCAGCTGGTCCAACTGGGGCAGCGAGTGGGATCGCCCTCGAAACTCTGGGCTCCCAGTCTCGTTTTGCCTGAACAACGGACAATTACGGTAGCGCAGAGTTGGAGAACCCCAACTCATGACATACTGGATTAAAATTTAATTTCTGGCCCAACCCATTAGTTTCACTTTCAGGGAGTCGTGCAAATTCATTTAGCATTTTAGGGGGTCGTGGTAGCTCCAAGTGGGATTTGAATGGCTTGGGAGTTAATGCGCACCCAGCCTGTGTGGTTTGCAAATTATGGTTCGATGTGACGCATGAACCCAGGCCATTATGGCTTATTCAATAAACCGTGGTTAAATAAGGCTCCGAACGATGACTGAACCTAACACAGAGGACAGTCATTGGGAAGACCCTTGCCCCCAGCCTGGAAAATGGTTTTTGGAAAGAAGGAGAGAGCAAAGTGACAGCTCCTTCTTCAAAATGACATCAGTCATGCCATTTGCACTATGACGTCATGGCGCAGATGACATCACTTGTCCCCCTCACACTGTAAGGGAACAGCCGGGAGTGGTCAAAAAAGTCACAATGGTGCGATCAAACCTCAGCCTGGTTTTATGCACATCGCACACCCTGGTTTTTCGACTGCACAGGCGATGCACACAGAAAAACCACGGGAAGCTTTGCTCAAGGCCACCCTCTTGACTTCCTTGATCATGCCCAGCTGACCCCCCCTGGAGCAGCCGAGGAAGCAGAACCCCACTTGGGGGGGAGGCCCCAGTTGACTTATTTTGCCCTCCCACCCCAAGAAACCTCCTGGCCTGCCTCTGGCAGCCTTGTGGCCCTCCAGGCACAGTCGGACACCTCCCATCGTTTTCAGCCTCTGAGATGGGAGTTGTAGTCCAGCAACAACTCATCTTACCCGATGCCACTGGCCATCATCGAGACGCCGCCCCCCGGAGACGGTGATGTTGATGAGGGTGTTATGGATCTGCATTTCCGGCTTCCCCCGACGCAGCGCCAGGATGAACCAGTCAACACCGGGGCTGGTGTCCCCATAGAAGATCACCCCTTCCGGGTCGAAGGTGCGGAAGTCGAACGAGGAAGCTGCACTGGGGGGCGGGGGGCAGAAGCAGGGAGGAGCTCAAGGGGGGCCCCGTGGCGCAGTCTTCCTGCAGACTCCTTCCAGCACTCGGATGGGGAAGTCGAGGCACAGACGGGTGCCTGGGGCTGCCCCCCATCCTCGACTTCTCTTCCATACCTCCCTGTCAGCCCTCCAAGGCAGGCCAGACTAGGAAACCGAAGTCGTGCCGGCTAATATAACTTTTATGACAGGGTTATAGCAACAGACTCTTGCAAGTCTGAAAGCGCTTCCCCCTCCCTCCCTTTATCTTCATGAGAACTGGGGAGGGTCTCATCTGAGACGCTTTTGCAGGTTGCCGTTCCGGCCCCGACTCGGGTTTCTTTTATCTGGCTCTTCCTCCAGTCCCTCAAGGTTCTTCCTCCTGTCCATTACACTCCCCAAACTAGCGCCTTCAGGGTTTGTGTGTGTGGGGTGGGTGTACTACAGATCCCATCACCGCAGCCCCCGGTTCCTCTGCTGTGGGGCTTCTTCAGCATCTCCAAAAGAGCCTTTCTCCGGCCGCCCTGAGACTTCACCCGGGAGGTGGTGCAAACTCCGTCTTCCCCATTGGCCTCGGGGGCACACCCGTCGCCCCGAGTTGCACGGCGTTTTCCTTCCTTACCTCGTCACCGTTTGCAGATCGATGTGCAGGGTGGCGGTTGGGGAGGGGTCTCCCCATCTCTGCCCCAGGTTCAGACCACCGGCTTCGACAGCGGAGCCTTGGAAGCAGGGACCCAGCTGGAGAGGGACGAGGACGCCGTCAGCCTCGGCCGGCCGCCAGGGGGCAGCCTCGCCCCGCGGAGAAGTACCCGAGCGCGCCGCCAGGTCCCCGAGGAAGGTGCGCGGCGCTGGACGCGCCACGCGGGGGCAGCCTTGCTCCGTGGGACTCGCGCGCCGCCCCGCGGGACGCGCGGCGGGCGGAATGAGCTCCTGCAAGTCAGCAGTTTTGCACGGGGTCGAGGACGACTGGGTGGCCCATCCTCCCCAGCCCCGTCACGGAAAACCGGCGGCATCTTCGCGCTGCTGAGGGTCTGGGCGGCGGAGCGCGCCCGGGGTTCGCTCGCCCCATTTCCGCGTGCAAAGCGGGGGCTGGCGAGCCGCGCGGGTCGCCTCTGAATCCGCCTAAAGCCCCTTGGATGCCGCAACGCGCAGAGGGGGCGCGGGGCGCGCCCGGCCCCGATCCCGCCTCTCGCCGGGCAGCGCTTCGCCCGGACGTGCCGCGAGGCTGCGGAAAGCCCAGGAGAGCGGGGTCCTGCGCTGTATCAGCTGCGAGAGAGAAATTCAACAGGTGAAGCTGCCCCGGGACGAGAGCTGCCTGTTTTATTTTGCCATCAAGCAGTTGGCGAGATGCTGTGCGCCCTGCCGTAAGAGAAGGCCGAGCTGGGCTCAGGCGTGTCCTAAAATGTATTAGGGCTTTTTTGTAGGGGCAGCTGCGGCGCTTCAAACCCCCTCCCCCCCCCCCAGTGCACAGAGCCTCCCCTGTTGAGGCCCAGCCTGCCCTCCTGATGTTAACAATGGCCGTCCTTTGGCCCGACCAAGGGAGAGAGCGAAACCACTGCCAGGATCTAAACACCGGACAGGAAAAGGGGTAGGGAGACCTGGTGCAACCCGGAGCGCTGCAGACAGCCGTCAGAGCGCGCCCGGATACTCACTCAGAGGCTCTTCTACTTCCGATAGCTGAACGGAAGTGGCGGCAGGCCTGAAGCGCCTCCAAGAAACCCCCGGCCTTTGAGGTGGTGGCTCTGGCCACGCTGCCTGGTTGGCCTTTCGGGAGGTCTCCGGCCATAAAAGCAGGGGGAAGGTCTGCCCGCCTGCCGGCCGTGCCAGACTCACCTTGGAAGCATCACCCTCCTCTGTTTCCTGGATCCTGGCCCCTGTGGCCCAAGGGGGCCCGGGGGCCACCAGCAGGAGCAGCCAAGCAGCAGCTGGGAACATGTTTGGCACGGTGCAGAAACCTGCACGGCTCAGCATGGACTGGAAAGAGCCGGCGGAACAAGCTGTGGTCAAACTCCGATTGCTCAGTCCGGACGGTTGTTGACATAAACTCTCCAGGGATCAAGGCCCCCAGCAAGACAGAGGGTGGGCGGGGGGAGGCAGACTTTGGCCCCCCAAGTCTTGCCCAGCTAGTCAGGGTGCGTGCCGCTTTCCAACTTTTGCAGCGGCCCAAGGCCAGACCTGCCTTTGGGGAACGTTGCCGTCTTCCCCGCCAACCGATCTGTCTCTTTCGTCCCCAAGGGCTGCTTGAACCGTGCCAGGAAACAGCCTGGCCTGAGCCGTGCCACACACTCGCCTTCCACGGGGAAGGGGAAGTCGGATTCTGCTCGGGGCAGCGGGTTGACTAGATGGCCTCAAGGACCCGAGGTTCTACAAGGCTGGGGGAAGCTTTGCAAAATCTCAGCTGCCCGACTGGAAACCGCTCTACATATTAGAGGAGAGCTGCAAAGTGACTGGGGAAGTCCGTGTTTCACAAGATCCCCAGAGATCCCTTGCCAGTTGAGGAGGTCATCTCCAAACGGCCTGGCTCGGTGCAAATCTTGTGCAAGTTGCTGGCAGCTGAAGCGAAGCTTTCGGGAAGTGCTGCCTCATTCTCCCTGGGAGGCAGAGAGGGCGCGATTCTCCTCTTCCTCAGAGAAATCAGGTCAGGCCCCTGGATTTTCACCAGTGGGGAACAACAATGCCTGCCTTTTAGAATTAGTGTTCTGTGGCAGCAAACTTCCTTTCTTCCTCCTTCCCATTTCCAGTGCCGCGTCCTTCTGCCTTCGTCCCCCCAGTCCCGCTCTTCGGCTGCGAGTTTGGGCCCTCCAAGGATTCCTGTGCGGCCCCCCCAGCCCGGCCGGGAAGATGCTTCCCCAAGCAAACAATCTACTGCAAAGCCAAGGCTGAACACTGCCCCTTGCGCGTTACCTCTCCTTTGCATTGCCACATGATGCTCTGCCTGGCGCTGCCCGCAAGACCAGGTGGAAGCTACAGCTGGCCCGGATCAAATGCGGCCAGGCCAGCAGTTATGGGTGTGCCACCCCTGCGATGTCTCTGCTTTGTGAGCTGCGCTGGTTTCCGGTGGGTTTCTGGGTTGGCCTCTCGGATCCTGCCCGTACCTAGAAGAACTGGCAAGGTAGGCCTGCTCTTCCTTTAAACAATGCCATCTCGGGGGAGCCTGGCGGGGAACCTTTTCTTGGCACCGCTCCTGCCCTCTGGAAAACTGCCCGTGGTACATCAGACCCCAACCCTCCTCTGCTTTAGAAAGTTATCAAAAACCTGCTTTTTCAAACCAGCAACGGGTGATGGTGTTTGTGATCCAGCTGAGCCAGGGCTGAAAGGTTTTCATGTACTTCCCCAAGGCATTCATTTTTTATCCTTTTGCATTCTTCCTGAGTTTTTAAGTCTTTCCAGCCAGCCCTCCAGCTAAATCTAATGCGTAACACACAGGCACGACTCCCTTGGGCACGAACTAAAAACCTGCCCCATGGGGCCTCTCGGACAGGACAGCAATCCACGCCTTTCTTGCGGGGTGAAAGGGCCATCAGCTGAGGCAAAGGGCTTGTTTGCTCACAATTGCAACAGCGCCAAAGGATTAGAGGTGGGGACAAAGATCTGGCCATTGTGGCTGGATGGCTCCAAAGCAGGGCAGGTGTGGGTCCCTGCACTAAAGCCAACGGGGTGGGGAGCCGGGAGTGGAACTGGGACAAAGCTAGAAGAAACAGGCCTCCGATTTAGGGCTATGTTTCTTGGCAGATGCTGTAGGAGGGGAGTGGGTTAGTCGAACGCCTTTGAATAACGTGGGTTTGTCGGAAAAGATGCCACCAGACTCCTGATTCTTTGCCAGGTTTCAGGAGGGCCTGGCTCAGCCCCCACATCTTTTAATTATACCCCCCCGAACCCACACATTGGAGTTTTGCACTGGTCCATTTTCAATCACTGACCTATAGAAAGGGGTTCTGTTCCTCTAACTCACCCCCCCTGCACCGTTTGCAGTGCTCGATTCTGGTTGCCAGCCCCGACTCCCCCTTCTTTTTTCACTCATACAGTTTGAGCCCCCCCCCCCCCAAAGGTGTCCCCCCTCCAGCTACGGGATCGGCTGGGCTTCCTGGCTGCTTCCAAACGCTGCGCTTTGGCCTGTGATTCAAAAGACCCCCATAAACCAAGCAGGTTCACCAGAGATGTGCGAGGGCCTCCCCAGCAGCTCCCTTTCTTTTCAAAGACCCACCCGTCAACCCCGGGGACACCAAAGCTGGACCAGGGAGGCCTGTACCGCCCCCCAAATTGCCATCAATTCTGAGTAACATCGCAATTAATTTAACTGTTCACAGCAGAAGGCATGGAGGGCGGATGAATCACCAATTCATCTGGATAGAGAGCTGTTAGTGTTGCCCAGAAGAGAGGACGTCAAACGTCAGACAGGGGCGTCAGAAAAGTCAAGGTGGGGGCTGTGCTTGTACCCCTCCACTCCAGGCCCTGGATGCAACGCACGCAGAAAGGCCGGGCATCTTGACTTTTCTGACCCCCACCCACAGACCTCTCTGCTAATCCAGAGCAGTGGCGGTTGGGCGCGCTTTTCAACAGTGTCACCTTCAGCATATAATTGTCGTTTTATTCTGAAGAAGTTATTTGAGTTACACACAAAGATGCAGAAAGATAAATACGGTAATTGTCTAACGGACTCCTCACACTGTCACACTTGGAACAGAGACCGGGAAAAAGCGGCAGAAAATTATTATTCCTCCTCATGATTATTACCAACGTATTTTATCAGTTTTCCTTTCCTGCTTTTTTTCCTAACTCTTGATATTGTTTTCCTCTCTCTCTCTCTCTCTCTTTTTTTTTGCTTTTTTAAAATTTTCCTTAAACAGTTTCAGTAAATATCTAAAGTGCCATAAAACTAGCTAGAGGTGCTTCTAAAAAATAAAAATAAGACAAGTTACATTCAGTAGCAAACGGTCAACAATCACCGGAGCCCCCCAGTGACAAAGTGCAAAAGATTGGAGAGACGGACCGCTATGTACACGTCAGTGACCGCCCTTCTGCCCCCAACGCCCCCCCAGAACCCAGAGCCTCCTGCCCTGCTGGAGGGGGCCACCCAAAATACCTTTGGTGCGCGCGCTTGCTCAGTCCCATCCCTAACCCCGTCTCCCTCGCCCCCCAATCTCTGGATGCAACCAAGGGGTGCATTGCTGGAAATGCAGCCCCCCCTCGAGAAACCAATGGGGTTGAGGAGGGGGCACGGGACCAACCCTGCCTCCTAGCGCAGAGCAGCAGCGTGCTGGGACCTGGTCCGCCGGAGGCCTCTCCGCCCCAGGCCTGTAAGCAAGCGTCATGCATGCCCTGGACGGTGGTGGCCCCTCCCGAAAACCCAGCGGAGACTGGAAGGGGAAAGTACCCTAACGTTCGAACACCAGCCCTGGATAGCACGCCCTTCATGTCAAGGGGGGGCGAAGAGAACAAGAGGGGCCGTGCACCTGCTGCATGACAGGAAGTGTGCATGGGAATCCCGCTGCAGCAGAGCACCGCCCGCCATCGACCAGGACCCGGTGGAATGCATCAGACGTTGGCAGCATGAAGGGCTGGGGGGGAAGACACGTCACTATAAGGAGTCACAGCAGAAAAGGAGGGGAGGGGGAGGGGGAGGGGACCACAGGTCAGTGCTGGGGGGGAACGGATGGGCAGAAACGTGCACGTCACGGTTGGGCTCTGCTGCAGCAGTAAACCAGGGAGGGCCGCGTGCCTGTCTCTTGCTCGGCGCGCACAACCCTGCCATACCGGAGCGTGGCAAAGAGGCAGCGTCTGGGAACTGCATCGCCCGTTGCGCGGGAAGGGAGAGATTTTGCACTGCGGTGCGTTTCTGGGGCAACCCTGAAGCCAACAGCTGCGCAGGGGGGCAGGCGCGTTCCTGCGGTCCTCGGCACTCTGGTCCCAATTCTGCATTTGGAGCAGGGTTCAAAGGCCGCAGCCCTTGCGCCCAAGCACCAACGCCCCTGCCTGATGCTGCACTATTATTCCAGCTCAGTTTAGCCGTGCTGGAACCTCCACCGTGGACCTGCACGCACCAAGGACACGGCCAGAGCAGCAGCTTAAAAAACAATCACCTCTTCGGGAGCGTGGAAGGTGTGGAAGTCCTGTAGGAGCCCCTGGTCAAAACGCTGTCTTTCCCCCCGAAGAGGAGCGGCTAAGGCTGGGTCTTTCGCGGGGGGAGGGAGGGGGCCACAAAGAACATCACACATCCCGCAAACGATGCGAACTCACATATGCTGCTGCTGTGGCTTGTGACCTATGACTGGCGCAGGAAAAAGACTTGGAGGAGACCCTCCGGAGGCTTCCCTGCAGTGGGGGCCAAAAAAGTTAATTTGGAAGGTGGGAGGGAGCTGTGAAATTTAGGCCAGTCTTTCCAACCTCTGGGTGGGTTTGGGACTACAACTCCCAGAACCCTCCAGGCAGCAGAGCCATGGGCAACATTCTGGATTCCCCCCTCCATCTGCCTAAGACAAAAAAGGAAAAAAAAAGGGGGAAAAAACTGATCTAAAATAAAATTTTACATATAGAACCACCGGTGAAAATTTATTTTAGAACAGTTTATGTAATTCTCCCTTCCAAAATTAAACTAACTGTAAAATAAAGCGTCCAGGTTTTGGTCCTTCTAGAAAACACTCATCAATCGAAACCGGTGCGCGACAGCATGTTTGTGTTTTGAACTGGGGAGGAAGGAAGACTCGAGAAGTTCACTGGGTCTAAGCTTTGGCTTTTAACAGGAAAACGGCTATTGTTTTGCTTGTTAAAAATACATTTTCATTTCCCTCAAATGTGCAGGCTCTGTCTCTTTCTTTTTCCTGGAATGTTTCACTGCAGCTTCATTTCTCCTTGCCCCGAAAAGCATTTAGGGATTTTGGGGGGGGGGCTGGCAAGGGAAGAAAGGAAGGAATGCCCGCATTGGGCAGGCTGGAGCTGCCTCTTCGGGGTTTTTGCAACGCAAACCTTGTTGGTCCGGGACAAAACACCTTCGTTCAGCCCTCGCTTCCTCCTGGCACCCGCAGTTTAAGCCGCCCATCCCGTGCAGGCTTTTTCTCCACGGGTTTCACCAGGGATATCTGCCCCATTATTATTATTATTTTAAAGTAGGCCACCCATTTTGAAAAACAGAACATAACACTATTAAAAAAAAACACTATTACATGTATAGCTAAAATTACCTATTGCTGATCCTTGGTCATTTATATGGTTGGGGGGTTTTTTGGGGGTGGCGGGAGAGGAGTGGGTTTTGCTGCTGGCACCAGAGGGCAAGCCTGCTGACCCCGCACGGGCCCTCGTGCCAGCCGTGTGTGCGCATGTTCCCCCCCACCTGGTGCCCTCTTCTGTGCGCTGGCTGGGGGGCGGTGGGGGCCATGGTACAGCGCAACTTGGCTGGGGGGGAGCCTGCTGGGGGAGGGTCCTTCCACCTTTCCGAGGTGGGGTCCCAGAGACCCAGCACAAGCGTCCTTCCGTTCCTCTCTGGCTTGGCAAGCGCTGCCTCCCCCCCACCCCCCGCGGCCTTCCTCTGGCCAAAAGGAAAATGTGATTCATCTCCAGCGAGTTGGAAAACAAAACGCACGCACATGCTCCCCCCCCGCCACCTCCTGCTCCCCCCGGCAGCTGCGCAGCAAAGTGGAGGAGCCAGGCTGCAGGAAGAGCAAGGAAGGAATTGGCGGGGGGGGGAGAGGAGGAAGGGAAAGGGTCCGCAGAATAAGGACCCCCCCAGCAGGAGAGGAGCTCCATTGCAGAGGCTCCTCCTTTCAAAACAGCCCCCCCCAGCAGCAAAAGCACGAAGGAGTGGCGAAAAGGTCAGGAGTCGAAGGAAAAGGGCCAGAGATTGCCGTGCGGAGGGGGCGGGGGGGTAGAGAAGAGCGGTTCCTTGTGCAAATTCACTCTTATTTGTGTCTACAAACAACATTCATGGGGGGTTGAGGAACCAGGCGGGGGAATGAGGGTACCCTGTACCTATGTTTGCTATTTTTTAAGAAGTCTTCTCTACGATACATCCCACGCTAGGAAGAGGGGGGCTCCCTTCCGCCTGCCCCGCGTCAGGCGCCCCTCTGCACTCACCCCCGCCGGGTCGCACACGCACACGCCCCTTCTCAGAACAGAAGGGCAGGGGGGGCGGCCATCCTCTCGCCTCGCGTTGCCCTGTGGCCCCTTTCCCGCCCCGTCGGCCCGCCGTCCCTCAAAGGAGACCCCCTTTTTTCAGCCTCTCGGGCGCCGTGGGCTCCCCTCTGCTCTCCCGAGCTGAGCCGCCCATTCCCATGCCCCCGTGGGATCCGGGGGGCCCGTCGTGCCCCACGCCCCGACACGGGTTCATCGAGTAGCTGAAGACGCTGGGCAGAAAGGGCAGCGGCTGTCCCTTGTCATCCGGGACGACCATGTTCAAAGCCACCGGCAGCGTGAAGTTGTACGGGTAGGCGGCTAGCAACTGGTGCCCATACATCAGCGGGTACGGATCGGGGTAGAAGCTGACTTTGCTGTCTCCGCTGCTGCCCCCTGCTTTGCCTACGGCGTTGAACTGGATGGTGCTGGGGTAAGCCAGGAATGAGGGCTTGTCTTCCAGATCCTTCCTGCTCCGGCAGCTGCCCGGCACCAGCAGCGGCAAGGGGTACTCCTGGACCGGGTACCGGTCCTCTGCTATCTCCTGGGATGCCAGAGCCTCCTTCTGGACCAGGCCCGTGTGCGAGATGACAGGGTCTTGAAGAGAGTGGGGCAGATTTGGGGGCAGTTCGGCGAGGCTGGTGGCGGCTGCCTGCAGCGGTGGCGGGTGGGCAGGCAACTCCTCGTGAAAAGGGGGCTTCTCTCCCCCCTGCTGCGACGAGGCTTCCTCTTCGGGCAGAGGGGCCGGAGCGTGCCCGTTGTATGGCACCACTTCCATATGACCCTCCTCGGGTGCCTCTGGCTGGCCCGCGGGAGCCTCCCCGCTGGAAGAGGAGACCTGCATCTCCTGCGTGGTCTCCTCCTTAACCACTGGTGGGGGCGTGCCCAGGGGCGCCTCAGTGCTCTTCTTAGAGTAGGCGATGACCGTGGTGAGCACTGGCAGGGGCACCTGCTCAAGCGGCTGTCCCTCGTGCCGTTTCATGTGGCGGCTCAACGCCGCCGCAGTCTTGCAGACCTTTGTGCAGTGGGCGCAGGCGAACTTCACCAGAGGCTTGCGGCCTACGCGGTGGGGGGTACCTGTCAGGGCCGCCAGGGACTGGTCGTCCTTGCTGAGGCGCCCGTGCACCCGCTCGTGCTTCCTCAGTTTCTTGAGGGCGGAGAAGAGTTTGCCACAAACACCACACTCGTGCTTCCACTCTGAGCCCCGCCCGCCCCCCCCTTTGGCAGGCTGCTCTGTCTCGTCCCTTTCGGAGGTAGCTCCCTGCGCCCCAGATCCTTCGGCAGACCCTGGCGGGCCAGCTCCTGCTCTGCCCCCCTCCTTGGCTTCCTCTGACTGCTTCACCCACCGCAGGGAGCGCAGCTTGTGACGCCACCGCGACTTCTTCACCTTTGGCAAGGAATTGCCCGCGCCGTGACCGCCTCCGCCGCAAGGCTTCCGCTTGGGCTTGTAGCTGTAGTAAGGGCGCCAAAGCTGGTCTTCCGTGTCTCCGCGGTCGCTCTCCTCCTCGCCGCTCTCGTTGGCGTACACCCTGTCGGCGCGCTTGCTGTGGAGCGTCGGGGGCAGCGCGTGCTGCTGCTTCTCTCCGCTCTGGTCCCTGCCAAAATCCAGGCGTCTGCCTCCAACCCGGCTGCTCTTGTCCAGCATGAGGTCTGTTTCAGAGATCCGCCGCTTGACAATGGCTTCTTCGCCAATGCGCACCGTGATCTGGCAGAGCGGCGCAGCTCGGCTTTCAGAGGTGGCTCCCACGTAGGCCGGCTTGGCCATGTAAGTCATGGTGCGCCCAGCCCGCGGCCCCCTCGCCTTGTGCCCCTGCTCGCTCCCGTCCTCTTCCGAAGCCTGTTCCTCCATCTTCTGTGACTGAATGTATTCCCTCAGCACCTGCTTCTTAATGGGTTTGGCCACCACCGGAGAAGGTTGGGGCTGTGACAGCAGTGGGGGAGACCCTGCCGTTAACGGGGCACTTGAAGATTTACTGTTGTACGTGATCACTGAAGGGGCCTGCGCTTTCACTGAGGTGCTATGAACTATCACCGAAGAGGCGGGGCGCCCGTAGGCGATGACCGTGGGAGCTTCTGTGCTCAAAGACCGTGGCCCCTTGTCCAGGTGGGCCTTCTCACCAGTAGCCGGGAGGACGGACGTCTCCTCGGCGCTCACAGCTTCCTGCGGCTGGAACTGTTCTGCCTCTGGCAATTCTAAAGAGGTGCCCTTGGTGGTAAACACAGAAGCGACGTCGCTAGTGCTCAGTGAGGAGACCAAGTTCCCGTCCAAGGAGTCGCCTTCCCCCAGCGTCATGGGGACAGCCTGAGCTGGATGCAGAAGATCCTCCGGCACCACGCCCTGACTGTACGTCTTATAGGGCCTCTTTTGGGAACGCATGGGCAAGAGGCGGTAGAGTTTCAGAGCATTAAGTTTCGGCTTGTAGCCTCCATTGGGGGTCTTCTCGGAGGATATCAGCCCAGGGTTGATGCCGTGGAAGGCCTTCTGATGAGTCTTCAGGTTGTAGTAAGTCACAAAGGTCTCCCAACAGAAGATGCACTGGTAGCGTCGCTCCCCTGTGTGCCAAACCTCATGCTTGGTGCGGTACTCAGCCAGGGCAAAGACTTTGTCACAGTAACGGCACGGATACTTGCGCCGCCAGGAATGGACGTTGGAGTGGCGCTTGAGGCTTGAAAGGGTCATGTAGGACCGCTCGCAGATGGTGCAGAAGTAGATAATGTGCCCGTCCACCACTTTGACAAAATGGTCTTGGTCAGAGATATAATCCACCCTTGGCGGGCCCCGGTGGCGGAAAAGCACGCCCTTCTTGGAAGATGCTGCCGCTGCGGTCGGCTTGGAAGGCAACACGGGGCTGGGCGGCGCCTTGTCCGCAGAGGCACCCTGCTCGGGCTTTTCCACCTCCTTGCATAAGACTTCGTGCGTCTGTAGCCGCTTGACATGAATGAAGCTTTTCCCGCAGTGGCGGCAGGACAGCGAGCGCCGTGTCCGGTGGAGCTTCACGTGGAGGCTGAGAGCAGAAGACGTGGTAAAGGAACGGTGGCAGCTACCGCAGCAAAAAGTGCTGCTGGCTGGGTAGGAAGCCCCGGATGGGGGTGGGGGTGAGGAAGAAGAGGCCGGCCCCTGGGCCCCGTCGTTTGTGTGGGCAGAGGGGGCAGGGGGAGTCGCAGGGAGGCTGTGGTCCCAACCCACGTTTTCCTTCAGCATGAAAGTCAGGTCGGAGGGTGGGGGAGGCGGCACGGTCGCGACGGAGCTGAGGTTGTAGAGGATCTTGGCAGTTTCTGTTTCAGAGTCAGGGCGGGCCTCCTGCCTGGGGCTGTACGCTTTGGTCAAATCCTGGAAGCAGACAGGGCTGGAAGGCTCTGTGGAGCGGGAAGGGCAGGTGAGGTCAATGGGCGAACCGCAAGCTCTAGCAGAGAGAATGCTGGAGCTATCCATCTTGACATCGGCCAAGGGGTCATCCAGATTTTCCAAGCGGGAGATGCCCAGGCGCCGACCAACCGCTCCAATCTCCTTGGCGACAGCCGGACTGGGCACCGAGAGCCGAGAATTATAGATGAAGTTCAGGATGTCCGAGAAGACTCTGGCCTGGATGTCGGGAAGCTCCAGAATCTGGCTCGGCTGGCGACACACCGAGTCCTCTGAAAGGACCTCCTTGAAGTATGGGCTGGAGGCGGCGAGAATATTTTTGTGGGCCTTGAACTTGGTGTCTTCGGCGATGATTGTGATGTCACAGAACTGACCGCGCAGGCGCTGCTCATTCAGCTGGATCAAAAGGGAATTGGAGTGGCTGATGTCTGTGACCTCCACAACTGGAGCCATTGTGCTGCCTCAGACCTACGGCGAAAAGGAGAGACGGAGATCTTGTGACGTCACAGATCTGGGCAAAAAGGCGAGGGTCCTGGAGTTGGGAGTTCCCCGGGCTCTATCGGTTGTTTTTCAAAGTTGGCCACTTGAAGAGGTGTGGATTTCAACTCCCAGAATTCTGGGAGTTGAAGTCTCAACAGGCTGGCTGGGGAATTCTGGGAGTTGAAGTCCACACCTCTTCAAGTGGCCAACTTTGAAAAACATTGCTGTATCTAGTCCCCAAAGTTGAGAAAGGCCCCAGAGCAAATTCATGTTTCCTTGGGGGAGCAAAGGGTGGGGGAAAAACAGGGTTGTGCCAAATGTGAAGCCAGGTCTTCCTGCAAAGGCAAGGGGCCACTTAAGGAGGATCCCAAAACATCTGCCTCGGAGGAGAGGATGGCTTGGGGCCAAAAGAGGTTTCCCCGGAGCAGGGAGGCCAAATTTGAGGCTGCTGGGACACGGTTTTTGGGAGTGGGAGTGGGAGGGGAAGGAGGAGAGGCAGCCCTTCAGATGTCAGTTCCTGCAATCTGGGAAGGCAGCGGAAGTCGCCCAACCAAGAAC
The DNA here is from genome assembly GCA_030867105.1 of Liasis olivaceus. NCBI lineage: Eukaryota > Metazoa > Chordata > Lepidosauria > Squamata > Pythonidae > Liasis > Liasis olivaceus. The sequence continues at coordinate 114,519,586 of CM061351.1, read as the reverse complement.
ATAAGAAGGAGCCACCTGCAGGCCCCAAACAGGCCATGCCAGGAGCACCTGGGAAAGTCCTGCTTGACCCCAGCTGCCGGCCCCGGCTCGAGGAAGCCCTTCTGCTCCTTTCCAAAATGCAGCTTCCGTCCTGCTTTTTCTTCCCCTTGGCAGAGCCATTTCGCTCAAGGGATTCCCTTCCCGGCAACCTAAAATGGCTGAAGGACACCATTTCCGGTGCCAGTTGGGCTGAAGAGCCAAGCCTGCTCCATCTTGACTTAGGCACCAGGCCTGGCTCCTCTGGTGCCCAAAGCTGGCACTGGCCTGGCTCTGCCAGTACTTCTTGTCCACTCAAGGTGTGCCCAAAAGGATGGTGTGCCCTCCATTTTCCCCTGCCCCTCTCTTCTGCTTCCCCCCACAGCCAATCAGACTTGCAACCCTGCCAACCGGGGTTTTGCAAAAGCCTGCATAGTTGCACATGTAGGAAGGGCATGCGTGTACCAGCACGGACAGAACCGCACAGGAACGATCCTTCAGGAGGAGCGCTCTCTCTGTGTCCGTCGGTCTGGCTCAGACACACGCGCACGCTCAGAGCCTTTCCTGGCGGTGACGGGAGTATCCAAACGGAAAGGGGGTTTCTATGGAAACAGGCCGGGATGGAGGAGAGAGAAAGAGAGGAGGGGGAAGGGAAGACCACATTGGGGTGGGGAGCAGGGATTTGAGGAGGGGGGATGCAGCAGTCAAACTGAACGTGGCTGCGGAGGGCAAGCTAAGTGGTGGGCAGGAGGCAGACGTGGACTCCCCCCCAAGAACCCCTCAAGCCTCAAACCCAGGGGGTGTGCCTGCCAACTGGCTGCCGACAGCAGGAGACCCCCTCCAATCTGGGCACCGCATCCCTCCACCTGTAGGTCTGAGACACTGCTGACCTTCCTCAGATGCTACAAATCGGCCAAGGCCCTGGGCACACCCCGGGGCTTCCTCCCAGAACGACACCACAGATCTACCGTCGGGCAGAGGATCCCGTGTGAAAGATCCCAGGAGGGCTGATGCGGTTGGGAGAAGCCCCTTCCCAGACAGCCCAGGGAAGCTCTGCCCTCCAGACCAGCGGGGTTTCAACGCCCACGCGTGCCAATCCCCTGGCCTTCTGGTGGGCACCATGTTGGGTAAAGAAGATGCAACATCTCCCAGCATCCCTCAGTATTGAGCATCGTGCCGTGGCTACTGGAAGATGCAGCCCTGTCTGCCGTGGACTCAAAGGGCCACCCACGTCCACCCATGACTCAGTTTCTGTAGCACAAGGCTCTACCTTCACGGGGAAGGACGCCCCGCAAACACCCAGGGGAATGAATCAGAAATTAGACTACTCTCATAAGCTCACAAAAGCTTCTTCCTTTTAATAAAATGTGTTAGTCGGAAAAGGTACTACCAGACTCCTTCAGATTTTTGGCTACCTAGACTAACACGACTCTCCTCCTTATAATGTTAGACAACTTCTGTGATTTAAGTCCAAAGGAGAAGAACAGGGCGGTGTGCTCCCTAGGACCTTCGGTTTTCCTAAAATTGTCCAGCATGTATATCTGGGAGACACACGTCCACGTTTTTCACAGGCGGCACGCTTTTTCCACCCCTATTTGCAAACATTTCCACCTGGGTGAGAAAGGTGAGCCGCTGCAGGAAGGGAAGAAGAGCAAAATTCACTTACCCATGTGCGTCCCCCCCACCTATGCGCACAGACCCTCAAGGAAAGCAAGAGGGGATGCGGAAAAGGAGGAACCCCATCTTTGCTGCTGGCTACAGGCAAAGGTGGTGGGATTGGGTAGGTCTCTGAAACGGGGGAGCGCTGAAGCCGGCATGACGCCCGAGCTGATTAAAAAAGAAAAGGAGGGAAGCAGAATGGATTTTTATAGGGCTGGGTTGCTTGTGAGTCATGGAGGCTGATGTCAGCAGATTGGCTAGGGAGCGGCAACAGGGACGGGGGGTGGGGGGGAGAACAGCCGCGGATTGTTGCACCAACATGGAAAATGAAATGCAAAGCCAGGAGCAGGACACTGGTAGGGCAGGAAGGGGGAGAGCGCGCTGCAAAAGACAGACGCCTGGATTTGGATCTCCTCAAAATAAGAAATGTAGGATTTCCTAACTTGGAGACGCCGCTGCCTGGTCCAGCCTGGGAAAACTTGCAAGTACCTCAAGACATCCGTACAGGTGCTTAAGAATGCGGCCAAATAGCTCCTGACGTCTAAATTTTTCTTCCCTCGCCTTACCAAACTGCACGGGGAGAGAATGGCTTCTCATCCCTGTATACATATCAGTCTCACCAGATGACCTTGGCCAAACCTGTCTCACCAGGTTGGGGCAACAATAATAGGAAAATTCCATTTATCTTGCTCCACGTAACTTGGGAGGAAAGATAAATAAAGAGCTGATTCTGCTCGGTTACCCTAAATGTGTGCAACCTGATGAAATGAAATCCAATTACACCCTAGGAGAACTTGCTTCACCACTGTCCAACAGGCTTATCGCGTGGCCAATATGACCCAGCTAGTGGGGTTGCCCTCAGACGAAGTCACCCATGTCCTGCCTCAGTTTTCCCCATCTGAAATATGGGTATATAGAAACAGTCCACCACAGAAAGAGCAGCTTGTAAAAAGCCTTTGGTCAATGGGATTCGAAAAGGGTGGTGGAAGCCCCTAACACAGTGCCCATCCAGGATGCTGATCACATTACAACTGTCGGTAAAAACTGCCGTCAACAGAAAATCAGAGGCAAACCGCTCCACCATCTTGTGCCCCACAAACTGTGTTGCCAAAAAAAAAGTCCAAACAGAGCCAACACCTGCTGATACCCCACTCCTTCCCAAAAATTATGCTTAATTTGCACAGCTCCTCTCCTCTCTTTTAGACTGTAAAAGAGCTTTTACAGACTGCAACATTGCCTGTGGGTTCCCAGGGCACATTGAATGCCAACCTATGCCCGATGTCTCTTGCGTGCATCTAATGTTCCACCCCATCTGGACACGCAGGGGGCTCAGGGTGCCCCAGTGGCATTAGCATTTGCAGAATTCAAATTACCAAGCGGATGGCTGGAAGGTCAAACCCTCTCCCGCAGAGGAGCAGCAGACGCAAAGGTTGCTACAGCAATGGGAGGACGGGGAAACGCAGGCGTTTGGGAGGGGCGGCGGCATCGCCTTTTCAAAGGCCCCCTTCCCATTATGGCGAGCGACCCAAAGCTCAGCCGAGAGTCTTTTCGGACATCTCCGTTCAATCCCCATCCTCAACAGAAGAAGGTCCGTTCCAAATGCAAACGCTGGTGGAGGTAAGCAGACTTGCGATGCACCAACAGCCTGGCTGCACCCAAACGGGGGCTCTCCAGATGTCTGGACTACGGCTCTTGCCCACCCTGGCCGGGAAGGCTGGGAGTCGTAGTCCTTCCAACAGGAAGTTGGTTTCCAGAGAGAGGCCCGAACCCTGGCCGCCCTGAAGTTGCCACGGCAACCGGATACAGGTCCAGCATAGTTCCAAGTCCGCCTAACCCATCTTGGCCTGGTGCAACGTGAGACTTCTTTTCCCCAAAAGTGGAAAACATGCTAACAACAACAGGCCCAGCGGACTACTCTGGAAAGCAGCGACAAGTTGAAAAAGGGGTCTAGAAAAAGAGACACCCCAAACTTGAGGCGTCCCAACCCAACCCTGGTTGTCGCGGTCTCAAAGTTGGGTCCGGCCTACATCCTGGCACCATTGCCGTAGAGAAAGAGTTGATGGCCTAGATACAGCCCCGGTTGCTATGGAGATCGGAACAGGAAACCCGCCTGGAACCAGGCAGCATTTCCATAGAGACTGTGTGGGCTAGACCAGACCAGACTTTGCCAAGTGTTGCCCTTGGAGTTGTGGATCTGTGGCTCCCACCCTTCCGAGCCTGGAGGGTCCCGCTGGAGGGGGATCTGGAGAGTGGCAGCCCTGACCCACCTGGGGGTGCAGGATGGGGAGAGCCAGGCGGGCGAGGCCTTCTGCAGAGCCCCTTGCCAATAAGAGACCTTTGCAAGAATGGCAGAGGGACGGAGGTCGCCTTACCGAAACAAGCTGACCAGACCTACTGGGCATCTGGGCCGGTGCTCCTCATGCCGTTTTCTCCCAACAGGGCTGAGCTGGACCCTCTGGAGAAGAAAAGAGGCACCGCGTTACCCCAAATCCAAACAATCCGTGGTTCTGAGCGCCCCCCCCACCTCCCTTCTCCGGCAGTTCGAAAAATCTGCATTTTGTCAGGGGGAGTGCAGCCTTCTTTCTTTTGCAGGACTGTCTGAATCGGATCACGGGCACAAGACGAGGTCAAATAACCGCCAGCGTCCCAGCTAACCCGGGGTCCTCTGGGCTAACCGGAAGATTTCAGGAAGGTATTTCCTTCAGGCGGGCCAGACTGGAGAGGTACAGGACTGCAACTGGAACCATCTGCACGCCAAGCATGGTGTTTACCATTAAATCTTTGGGTGAGACAGGCCGAGGCTACAGAAGTAATAAGGAGATGCTACAGCAGGGAATATATGAGTTAGGAACTAGCCTCCAGGGAGGTATGAAAAAGCCCTGGAAATTTCTACCCTCCAGAAAAGCTTCGGTTAAAATTATATTCCTCACTAGTATCAACTGGAAATCTCTTTTGATGTTTTAAAAAATGAAACTGACATTCTCAGGAATTCAAATTCCTGAAAACTTAAATGATAGGCTATACTGCCAAGGAAGACAATGTGGTTGGAAGATTACAAGCTCTGTTTTCCCCACTGTCAAAGGCAACAAACAGCTGTATTGATTAGGACTCCCTTTTAGAAAAATAAAATTTGCAATTCCTGTTATTTAGTCAGAACCTTCGCTAGGATTCAGACCAAAGATAAAAGCGAAAACGATTCCCACTTTTTTTATTTGTTAAAAGTATTTTTGGAGGATCACTTAAAAATAGAAAAACTCTTCTGCTTTCAACATCCTTTCGAGAAATGTTATGCTTATCTATTATTGGGACAGAGGAATGCCACCCAATTCACAACCACAGAAGTCATGAAACACCATCGGTGCCAACATTTACGCACTAAAAATAATTTTATGACTTCTCCCATCTATCTGGGCAATCCTTGAAAACTTTCAAGATGGGAGCCATACACATAACTTCAGAATACCCATCACCAAATGGCAGATTCTGAAGAGAGCAGGACACGATCGGCCAGCCTCCTATCGGTTTTCATATTCAAGCTTGTGAAAAATCCAAATACTTGATAACAGCAGCTATAAGGGGTCAATAGCTGGGTCTCCTCCAATCCTAAGTTTGCTGATTCTAACCGTTTTATGCCCAGAGAAAACGCAACCGGGAATTCGACAATGCGCTACCTGCATTCTAGAACATTCATGGAGCACCCAGGGACTCTAGCACTGTTTCTAGACCAGGGATACATGTCCCTCTCCATCTCCCACCCCAATTTTCAGCAGCATATCCTGGGTTTAAATCCAGACAACAGTACAAAGGTACTGTCCAAAGATCCTTGGAAATCTTTGCTCCCGGATCTCTGCTTTCCCACATCATCCCTTCTGTAGATACAGCCATCGAAGTCCCCCATCCTGGGTGAACAATCTTGCTGTCCCCACTGGAATCAATAGGGGCTAAAGACCCTGTGCATTTCGAGCGCACCTCCCAAGCCATGGTAGGTGCTGAGCCTCTGAGCCTACACTGCAGAAGGAACCCGATCCCCTTTGATTTCCGCAGAGCCTCTGATCTCAGCAGAGCCGACTGGATTGCGTTAACATCCACCTGCCAAGTTTAGCACTAGAAAAATGCAGCAAGGCGGAGTGGAAATGGAGGGGGTGATCCATTTTAACTGCCAACGAAAAGGCCACAGCCTTAAAAACTCACTGCCTGCTGTATTCAGGCAGCATCAACTTGCTGTGTAACAGATCAAGCTGCAAGGATTATCTGGAGTTATGGACTGCTGTGATCTGTACGGATGCGTGTCTGAACCCAGAGTTTCTTGTGTGCGTTGCAGCTGAACACAAACGAAGACTGGGACGTGATCTGTCATACTCACTCACGACAGACCAGAATGGGATGTGCGTGCCTTGGTACAGGCTAGGAGGAAAATAGATGTGCCTTTGTACGGCAAGAAACACGACAAAAATGTTTCGTGTCCATTAGAAACAGATGAAATTTTGAAATGTGGGTCAGGCAGGGTGGCATTGTCCAACTGTGCAGGTCTCCATGTAATTCTTAACAGCATTAAGTGCTTTGGGTTTACACAGAGTAAGCATTAGGTAATTCCTGAGAAAGAATAGTTAGGAATGCAGAGAACATGGGGGGATATAGGGCAAAACCATGGACTGGAAGAGAGAGCTCACTTTTGTGCCTTTTGGAGGATATCTGAAAGCAATTCTGTGACCTACGTCAGCAGCCCTGGACGAAATCAGGGCGTTTGAGACAGGCAGCTGAAACTGAGACTAGCCAACAGTACACTCAGAGCTCAGGAGTCTTGGACCAGCCTGGTGTAGTTGCAACATCAGGATTAGGAGTTCCAAATGACTGCAAGGCGCACACCAGGCTGCACAGTCAGGTGCAAGGTTGGTGAAGCGTTGTGTAAAATTGGATTAAACCATTATGCAAGCCCACCTAGGCACATACACCCATCTCTGTAAGCGAGCAAGAAACTCGGCACAAACAGTAGAGCGCAGATGATGCAGCCGGTTGGTCAAACCGCTTTGATGGCTTGCCCCAAGCAGCCCGACGTAGCTTTCAAAATCAGCAGCAGGGTCCAATTGACGGCTAATTAATAACCTCAATGGAGTCTTTCTTTCAAACACTGCTTTCAAGCCAAAGGATTAGCCAAGCACTGACAAATCATTAACCAGAAAACAACACCAGGTGTCACCACTGAAACACCCAAACGCTTATGTGTTTTTCCGGCCTCCAAAGCCCCCAGTGAGCTGCAGAGAAAGTCCTTTACGCCTGGGACGGTGGGCCGAGTTAGCCATCCGCCCAGACGACAGCTGGAAGCACCAAACGGAACATCTTTTGCCCAAGGTACCAGGAGAAGAAAAACCAAAGGGATTGAGGCCGCTGCTCCTTTAAAAATAAAGATAACCCAGTCCAAACCTCACAGCATCCAGCGCCAATGGGTATGCCAGTTTCCACAAGATGAAATGCATTATTGGCTGAATTGCTTATGATATCATATGGTTTCCTCTGTTCCTCCTCTCTTCCCCTGCTTTTTCAGAAACTACCAAACAAAAAAAAAATCAAAGTGATAAACACGCTCTATTTAGATGCACGCACACCCTCTCTAAAGCACACAGAAGCAGGCACTGAACAGGAAGTAGATTGTCCCAGCCACTCCCCTTGGTGAAGCCAGCTGAAGAATTCGGAGGTGGCTTCTCAGCACTGCTGGCCCAGTTGCGCACAAATTGCTCGGAGGCCTTCTCCAGCGATCTTCCGGAGAACGCAAATCCTACCCTGGTGTGTTCGAATGTCCCCGCTCACCTCTGCATGCACGTGTGCACAAACGCACCAATGTGCACGTGTGTGCGCATTAAACAGCACATTCCCCGAAGCGCTGCTGCCGCTCCATGCAAACAGACACAGGGAGGGCCCGTCCCTTGACATTCCTCGGCTCGGAGGACAACTCCTCTTACAAAGGTTGGACACCCCCACCAAGAGGTTGCCAAGGGAAAAAAAATAAAAAACTCTTTAAGCAATGCCGAGCACAAGCAATAACATGCCCAGGTCTCTTACACGCTACGCCAATCAGACTCTGATTTTGCAGGCTATGAAACGAAGTTACAACCAACCTTGTTTACGCTTTCTCTTAATCCAGGGTCTGCCTAGAAACCTCGCTTGCAACCCCCGTTTATAGTCCTTCGCCCATCTGGTACCCATAATGCTGCCTGGGGAGGGGGAACCCACCTCCTCTTCATATCAGCAAAACTGATTTATTATTTCCATTCCAAGTCTGAGATGGCGTTCTCCTGAATTCCTGACGCTCTTTTCGCTCACGTGCCAGCCGCTGTATGGAGTTGAGGGAGGACTGCCGTCCAGGTTTGGAAGAAGAAGAACATGGAAAACTAACCAGACCGCACGATGCAAGTTTGAACATGGGTTGCAGTGTTTCTCAACCTTGGCAGCTTTAAGATGGGTGGACTTCAACTCCCAGAATTCCCCAGCCAGCTTGGCTGGCTGGGGAATTCTGGGAGTTGAAGTTCACCCATCTTAAAGCTGCCAAGGTTGAGAAACACTGGATTAGAGCCCAACCAGAGAGTTGGGGGGGGTTGAATCAGCCTAAGAATACTCTTTATTTGCATTTAACCACTGCAATCTCCAAGGTCAGAGCACGTCTCGCGCCAGAGTGAAGCTCTCGTGTCCAGAAAGGCCCCCGTGAAGGCTCCAACAGCCACCCGCTCGGCTGGGAAGCTTTCCATGCGAGGATGACCTTTCAATGCAAAAGTGCTTGTTCCCGTTAGCAGCAGCGAAAGAGGCCGGGCTAAACTGGCAGAAAACAATCCCAGCACAAAGGAAGGGAGGGAGGCCGAGGCGACCCTGACGATCCGCAAGGCTGGGATTCTCCCGGGGAAACACAACTGGCCTCTCAAGCTGCCCCCACCCCAAGCGGACGCAGCTTCGGAACGAGGAGGCTCCCAGCTTGACCCAAGACCCCGACCGGCTGCTGGAGCAACCGCGGGTTGCAGGAAGATTCCCGGGTTCCAGAACGTTTATGCTGTGCCCTGCGTGGGATGAGCGGGTCGGCCTGGTGGGGCGCCCAGGGCTTCAACAGTATCCCCAGAATGCAAGCCGGGGTACAAAATTAGGCAGGGGACGCCCTTAAGAGGAGCAAAGGGATTCAGCCACGAATCTATGCTATTTCTCCTTCTCCTGTACGGCATTTTCAAAGTTTCCAGCGGTTCAGAGATGGGAGAGAACGCCAGGCCTACGGGCATGCAGCTCATGGCCACGCTCCTTGAAAATGGGTCACCGCCATTAGGAAGGGTGCTGGCACACCATGCCTGCAAGGGGCCCTGGGATTAAGGGGCCTGCTGCCCACACATCTGGAAGGGCATCGGCCTGAGGAAGGTGCCAGATGTGCAATTCTTCCAGCCAGCAGTCCTGGCTGTGGGGAGATGGAAAGGCCAGGCGGGTTTTGTGAGCGCATCAGAGTTTCCGAGGCCTCTGAAACTCTGAACTGGGGGAGGGGGGAATCTGAAATGAACACCCACTTGCTTGCACAGTCCAGCAAAAGCCCCAAAGTTTAGCGTGCGTCTTGAAAGCACTTAAAAGGCACAAGTGTCTGCATGTGCAATATTCTTCCTCCCACTGCCTTTGCTGTAAAAAAGGGTGACGCCACGTTGCTGTTAAAACAGGCCCAGAACTGTAAGGAAGCCCCTTCTGCACTGACACACCTAGGAGGACGCAAAACTCTGTCTGCTGTGGTTACTCAACTTGCAGTCCCTCAAGACAGACTCCCACGAATCGCACCGTTGCATACAAAATGCCCCCCCCGCCAAATTCCCAAGACCGGGTGCAACACTGAGCCCTGCACCTGCACACTCGCGCCTCCCCAGTTGCGCAACAAATACTTTACCCCTCATGGCCACCTTTAGAGAAAGCCAAACGTGTGCTCAAAGCGCAACAACGGCGTAGAAGCGTTGTGACTTGCCACGTCCACATCGCCTCTTCCACCCCTGCCTTTTGAACAGCCTCTAGCGATGGGTGTGCATTTCCATGAGGACTTGCAGCCCAATTAGCATAGTGGCCCTGGGAAGTGTGAAAACAGCAGCAAGACAGACGGGGGGGGGGAGGCGAAGAAAACGTGCAAGGCGAATGCTGAAGTTGCACGGAGAAGTGCGGTCAGGAAGACCGGAGATTGCAGATCAGGGTAAAAAGTGCAAAATGCAGGGAAAGGAAAACGTCAACGTATGTATGTGCGCTGATAAGAGAGGAGGTGTGGCCAGGGAATGTTTTCTGTGTTTCTCGGGGAGAAAGAGAGGAAATTTGGACCACGCAGCAAAATTGGAAGCCGCCAAAGGTAGTCGGGAAATGCGCATAAGAAGGAAGTGAAAAAGGGCTGGCGATTTGCGTTCAAAAGGCACTGCAGGGGTACAGCTGAGGGAGATGCACCCTGCCCGGGAAGAGAAGGAAGGTTGTAAAGATGGCAGGAAGTGGGCGAGGGCTATTCTCTCTCCCAGATCAAGTCACCGGGACCCCCAGTGGGGGGGTGGGGAGGCAGGAAGACCCAGCTTAGGAAGACCCAGCTTGAAGATCTCGAAACCTTGAGCCTTTTGAAATGGATGCCCCCAACCTGGATTCTGACCCTGGCTGAGCACCGGCCCCTACCAGAAGCGTTTAGAAAACGCAAGCCATTTTTTCCGACTCCTGCCCGAGAGGATGACCGAGCAAACGCAGGGCACGGGGAGAAAACCAACGGAGAGGAGGGCACGGGCAGGTGGAAGGGCATCTTTTCTTGCCCATCCAGCTGCTTAGCAGGGTCTTCCCAGGAGCGCAACCTGTGGGAATGGGCCCCTGACACACCCCTGGCACTCTCCAAAATGTCTTCCGCTCAGGTTTGGCACAGAGCAGCCCACAGGACCGAGCGCAGGTGGGATGGGAGGCGACCCAGCGGGCAGGGCTCGAAGGCCAGCCACCAGCGCTAGGCACCCTCCCTCACAGCACGCCTTGTGCCTGCCTAAACCGCTGCCCATACGGGGCCCAAAAAGATGGCATCGCAGGGAAGGCCGAGAAGGAAAACGGGAGTGGAATTCGGGGGGCATCCGTGCGCCCAGGGAAGAACTGGAGCAGGCTCTGTGGGCACAGCCGAGAGGGGGAAGGCCACGTCCCGGCACGGCGCGCTGAGAAGTTGCCAGGCGTGCACGAGGCTGGCCACACGAGGCTGGCCACGCAGGATCTGCTGTGGGACGCGGGGGGAGGGGGCACGGGGAGTTGGGGGTGATGGGCAGCTCCGACTCCCGGAAGGCCAGCCCCCCCGCTGCGGGACACAACTGGGGCTCCTTTGGGGGAGAAAAACAAAGGCGGCGCGGGAGGAGGGAGACGCGCTCGCGGGGAACTCTGCTCGAAATGCGCCCCCCCCGCTGCCCTCTTTACGGAGTGAGTTTCCGGGGAAGGTGCCTCCTTCCAGCGCAGACGGAAAGGCGATTTGCAATCTCGAAATATCCAGATCCTTCTCTCCGCCCCCCCTGCCCCCCGGCACAAACGAGGCTTTCCAAAACAGGCCGCTCGTTCCGAGCCTCCCCCGCCCGCCGCATCCCCCACCAGCCCAGGGCCGCCGAGGCCGGCCCGGATCGCCGCTGCCCCCGCGCCCCGAAGGATGCCCGGCCGCTTCTCTGCCGCAGGGCCGCCTCCGGAACCCCAGGAGCCCCCGGGCCCGCCGGGCGCGATCCGAGCCCGGGGGCGGCGCAACTTCCGCGGGCAGCAGCAACGGCCCCGCCGGGAGGACGCGCCCGTAGCCCGGGGAGCGCAGCGCCGCCCTTGCAGCGGCGGCGGCGGCTGCCCTGCTTCGCTTCGCTTCGCTTCGCTTCCCCGCCCCGCTCCGGCTCCAGCCGCGCCGAAACTACGCAGCTAGTTGGCGAGGCGGGAGGAGGGGCGCGCTCCGCCCGGGGACTGCAGCCAGGGCCGCCCTGCCCTTCCCTTCCCTTCCCTGCCCGGCGCTGCCCTGCCCTGCCCTGCCGTGCCCTGCCGGGGGGCGCCGGGCAGCGGCGCGGCCGGAGCGCGTCCCCGCGCCAGCCTCGCCTCGCCTCGCCTCCCCGGCCCGGCCGAGCGGGGGGCCCGGCCGGGCGCCTACCTGCGTGCCAAGGCGAGCGTCCGGGGGCAGCCCAAGATGGAGTCTCCTCGCCCCGCCATTCATGCTCGCTGCCTGGTTGGCACGGGCGCCGCTCGCCCGCCCGCCCGCCCGCCGCCCGCTCCTTCAGCCCGTCTCGCCGCCGCGCTCGCCGCTGCCGCCCCCTCTGACATCATCGCTCCGAGTTGGAGCGGCTCAGCCCCGTCGCACGCAACTTGGCCCGCGCGCCTACCCGTGCCATCCGGACGAGCGCCTGGAGCGGGCCGGCGCGAACGCGCAGCTCAAGCCCGCCCGGTGCGGGGGGGGCCGGCCCGCGGAGCAAGGCCGCCGCGAGCATGGGCAGAGTGCTCCGCTCCGGCAGGACGCCGACGCCCACTCCTCGGAGACGCCTGGGAAGGGCGGGCGGGCCCGGGCCGGGGGGCGCCCGGCGATGCCCGGGAGGGCGAGGGCCGGCGCGGCCTCTGCCCGCCGCGGGGGACCGGGCCTGGCGCCCCTCGGCGGTCGCCCGCGGCGCAAAGGCCGTGCACGGACGCCTCGCTGCCCCGCTCCGGTGAACCGCTGCCCCCAGCGGGTCGGGCCGCTCCGGCTCCGTCGGGAAATCCCGCGGCCCGCGCTCAGCTGCGCGGTGCACCTCTGGCAGGGCGCCTGCCCTGCCCTGCCCTGCCCCGCCCCGCCCCAGACCTGCAGCGGGGCAGCGCGCGGCGCGCAGGGGCCCGCCGGCCTCCCCCGCGCGGTTCGGTTCTAGAAGGCGCCGGGCCGAGCGTTCTGCGGGGCGGCGGGGGGAGCAGCGGGGAGCCCCAGGCCGCCTCCGGCCACCCGTGAAAACCGGCTCCAACGGAGGGCAGGCCCGGCCTTGTCCCGCCCAGCCCCCGGAAGCCTTCCTGGGGGGAATCCTGCTGGTCCCCTCCGGCTGGCTGGCTGGCTGGCAGCCAGGGACCCCCTCCCAGCAGGTGTGGGGCGTGATGTCACAGAGATGCAGGATGACATCACAATGCCCTCCTGGGCAAGGGAGCCAGACCAGGTGGTTGAAGTGCTGGTACACATTTGGTGGTGGCAGAGGGGTTAGCCGGAGAAGGCCGGAGGTGGGTGTGTCCCCCTTCCCCCAGGTAGGGGTCTTCCGCCTCCCCTTTACAGCCCCCGCCCTTCTCCCCACGCCCCGCTCTCTAGCAGGCCACACCACACAGCCACCCTGCTGTCAGGAAACAGCGGGCGCCGGGAGTGTGGGATCACCCGCGTGTGCAAGACTCACCTGGGGTGAGCTCGCATCCCTGGGCCAAAGCCAAGCCGTGCCCTGGGCACGTCTCCCTTCTCTGCCACCTGCACCTCCTCATCCGCAAAACGGGAATCGGCATTAAGCACGATAAGGGCGTGATTTCCAAATGAAGGGCAAGATGCATAACAGACCTGTTACTTTATCTAACTCTTTTAAAAGAATAATGCTGCGTATACTGTAGGAAGAAACAAGGGATAGGGTGGAAAGTGGCGCTAATGTCAGATTGTATCATCCTAGCCGTGCACTGCCTTCGTTGGTGGCTTGCTATCTCACTGTGCTAGGAACATCAAGTTCCTAGTCCTCAAGAGTAAATGCCTATGGGAAGCCAGCTTTTTTCCCTGGCAGGAGCAGAGAACTCCGGAGACAGCACGCACTGGCTAGAAAAATCCAACAGCTGCTTTGCAGACCTACTTTCCAGGCTTCGTAACGTTGGGCTTTTATCCTACAGAACTCGGTTTATCAAAAAGTGAGCGCGTGCGCAATTCAGCCCTTGCTCCAACACCAGCAGGGTGTTTTGCGTGTGATGTGTTTAGTTGCCCACAGCCTTTTTCCACAGTAGGATACCTTTATTGCTATTCTAAATTGAGGTTGAGCGCTGGCCAGTGGAAGCCCCACTGGGGGTGGTCAAGACAGTCAAGATGGCGGCACAATGCGCATGAAAAGGGGCGGAGCTTCCACTGCACCCTTGTGGCCACCATCTTGACTACATCCTGCAGACACCCGTCGGGTAGAGCGCCTCCTGAACGCCAGCGTCAGGCCCCAGGACGGGCAGAGGCTGTGGCTGCAGCCCCCTTGATTGCCCCCCCGATTCTTCTTCTGCAGGCTGGGTTCCAGTTACAGAAGGGGCCTTGGGCCCGTCCCACCCAGAGATGCCCCCGATGGCCTCGGACCCAGGCCCACCTGGGAAAGCGACCTGGACAGTGGCCGACCTGTTGCGCTTCTCCCCTCCCTGCTCTCCGGCCCCACCACCTCGCCGCCCAGCCTGGCATCGCTACCGCCTCTCCGAAAGCATGAAGGGCCTGCTGGTGGCTCTCCTGGGGGGCGGCGTGCCCGCCGGCTTTGTGGCCCCATTCACCCGCATGGCCAACGAAGCCTCGGGGATCCCTTCCCTGGAGATCCTCCTCTTCCGCTGCACCCTGCACCTGCTCTTTGCCTGCTACCTCCGCTGCCAGAAGGCGCCCTGCTTCGGGCCCCGGGAGGCCCGCCAGCGCACCCTGCTCCATGCCTCCATCAACGTCATCTCCATCGGCTGCGCCTACAGCTCCTTCATGGTGGTGCCCAGCGGCAACGCGGCCACTGTCCGCAAGGGTTCCTCCACCATCTGCTCCGTCCTGCTGGCCTTGTGCATCGAGAATGGCCGCCTGACGGGCTACGACTGGTTCGGGCTGGTGGGGAGCACCCTGGGCTTGATCATCATGGTGGTCCCAGACTTGCTGAACTTGGACAAGAGCACCCAGCTCTACGACACCTTCGGGTACGTCTTGGCTTGCCTGGGCGGCATGGCCTTGGCCTTAGGCCTGGTCATTTTCCGAGCCCTGGACTTCCCAGCCAAGCTGGTGACTGTCGCCTTCCTGTTTGGCGTGGTTGGAAGCCTGGTGTGCTCCCCCGCCATGTTCCTTCTCCAGGACCCCGTGATGGTCCTGGATCCTTTGACCTGGACGTGTGTGGTGGCCATCAGCTTCCTCGCTCTGGTCTCCTTCTTGTGCGCCAGCTACGCAGTGACAAAAGCACACCCGGCACTGGTGTGCGCTGTCTTGCACTCAGAAGTGGTGGTGACCCTGGCCGTGCAGTACTATGTGCTGCGGGAGGCCGTCACACCCTTTGACATCATGGGGGCAGGGGTCATCCTGGGCAGCATCGCCATAATCACGGCCCAGAACATCAGCTGTGATCCGGCGGAGGAGGAGGAGGGACTGACGGTGCAGCGGAAAGGGATCGAGTAGGCAGATGGCGGAGTGGGTGAAAGCAGGTGCCAACCGCACTGGACCAAGATGGGGACACCAGGAACAAGACCAGCTGAGGCTGTGGCAGCCTGGAAGTCCCCATCCCATGGCCACATCTGGGGCTCGCAGAAGAGAGGGCAAATAGTGGTACGGTAGAAGCCTTAGCACAGCAAAATCTTGGAGGCATGTCTGTCTACCTCTGAAGGCAGCCATGGACATCTACCTACCTCTGAAGGCAGCCATGGACGTCTACCTACCTCTGAAGGTAGCCGTGGACGTCTATCTACTTCTGAAGGTAGCCATGGTTGTCTGTCTACCTCTGAAGGTAGCCATGGATGTCTACCTACTTCTGAAGGTAGCCATGGTTGTCTGTCTACCTCTGAAGGTAGCCATGGATGTCTACCTACTTCTGAAGGTAGCCATGGTTGTCTGTCTACCTCTGAAGGTAGCCATGGATGTCTGCCTACCTCTGAAAGAAGCAGGAAATGGCTCTTTCTCGTGTTTTCAAAAACCGTGCTTTAGGGATCAATTGGCTGCATCACTAAGCCGTCCGCCAACATGTTCCTGAGATGGAACCAACAGCCCCGCCAGGCCAGGATACAGGACATCTGGACTACGTGGTTAGCCTACCACGGACTGACCTTCAGGGTGGAAGAGAGCACTAGCCCTTTTGGACCACACCGAGGCACTGGGATTGAGACCCCCTCAGGGTTTATTGAGGCTGCTGCAGAATTTATGAAATGAGCTTTCATGTTCTGCTTTGAATTGGCACTGGGTATGTTGGGGAAGGGGAATTTGAGGCTCTGATTTGGGCCAAGCTCTCCCGCCTGGAGTGCCCATTGATTTCCAAGAATTGTTTTGAAGGACAAAGTCGTTGGGAGATGTTTGGGCCTGAGCTTCTGCCTCCAGACAGAGGCAGGAAGAAACAGGGTTCCTGCGCGTTGAGCCCCCATTCCAGACAAAGTAAATTCAATATAAAATATAGTGCAGAACCTACGAGCATTTCTATACATGCAGCCTCTGCCAGTTTGCTGAAGGGACTACTTCCAATTGTTAATGCTTTTTTTATTATTATTATTATTATTATTATTATTATTATTATTATTATTATTATTTTTCCAAAATGCAAATGCAAAGACAGTGGGAGTGCACTCGGCGTCGATTTTTGCACCCCAGAAGCTGAAAGGATATACCAACATTATAACACACCTTAGCGGGTGGAGGAAGGAGTTAGTGAGAGAGAAAGAAGGCGTGGAAAAAAATATACTTGCACAAGAGCTGAAGTGATATGAGGAAGGAGAAGAGGAATTTAAAGAAAGGATGGATCTAGGCCCATCCATCAGCTGTGGAGGCTTGTAACAGAGGATGAAATTTGGGGCACTGTTTGCAAGCCAACATGAGCTGGCAAGAACAGAACGGGGTTTAATATTCAGGTGTTTGTAGATAAATAAGGAGAGGAATCGCAGGGCGGTGGAACAAACCAGAAGACCCACTCTGTTGGGCAGGAACAATTCTCTACCTAGACTAAGGAGAGGCCATTTTTTGTGCCCCGGATGCTGCAGGCACGCAGGTGGCAGATGAGGGACCCCCTTCTCCATTCTCTCCTGCGCCCCATGATCTTGAGAAGTTTCAATCCCACCTTATTAGCAGTGAGGAATCTTCCTTGGTGCTCAGATGCTGGGGAGAGCAGCCAAAGGGAAGCCCTGAAGGGTGGGGGTGGGGGGATCCATCGCCCTCCAGATGTGAAGGTCCTCCTTTCCCAGCGTTCCTCCTCATTAGCCAGGCTGTCTGGGGCTGCTATCACCCCAACTCCAAGGGACGAACGCCAAGGATGAGGAATGCTGGAAACTGCAGTTCAGTAGCATCTTCGTGTTTTTCAAGCTTGACAACTTGAAGATGTGTGGACTTCAACTCCCAGAATTCCCCAGCCAACCTTGCTGGCTGGGGAATTCTGGGAGTTGAAGTTCACACATCTTCAAGTTGCCAAGCTTGAAAAACACAGATCTAGAAGGTCACAGAGTCCCCAATTCTGGCCCAAAGCTTGGTGTACAAGACCCCCTCATCCTATTAGGAGGGGCGGAAATATCCCCGCTTACTCTGTTTCTTCAGAATCATAAAAAGGTCAATGTGTAGGATAGACAAAAATAATTTTTTGCAACCCATCTCACCATATACGCTGCCTGCTCGATTTGCCAGCTGCAGAGGTCCACCCCCCCGCAGCTACCACCATGGGACCATGCGCAAAGGGTCCCCGCGATTCACCGCTTTGCAGCCTCCCCACAGCAAAAAGCAGCAGCCTTGGGGCACCGGGGTTGCCTGCCCGCAGCTCCCAGGTTCTGTCCTTTTCCGCCCCACGAAAGCTTGCCCTGGCTAGCCAAGGCTCCTGCCCCACGGATCCAGAGAGCGGGCCCCCAAAGCAGGAGAACCCCCCCCAGCCCTAACACGACTCTGGGCCCGGCTCAACCCGCTTGTGCAGCGTGCAAGAATGCAGGAAGCAACGGGGCAGGCCTGGCTGCTCCTGTGGGGGTTTCGTGCAGCCGTGCAGCCTGGGCTCCCCCCAGGCTCCTGCAGCAGGATTCCCCGGGAGCCCAGCCCTGCCTGCAGAGGCTGCTGAGGGGGCCAGTCCTTGCCCACCGAGGCAGGGAGCTGCGTGCAAAGGCCCGGGGTCACGCCTCGCCGCCATCCCGCCCTCTGGCGGCTTGCTGGTTGCAGAACTTACCCGACAGGGTGGGTTCTCCGTGGGCCTGGCCGGGCAGCGGCCTACCAAGTCCCCTTGCACCCTTGCGCTGGGCCCACTTGCATTTCCGCCTCTTTCCTGCGGCGCCTACAACACGCCCGGCTCTTCGGGAGGGGGCGGAGTGTGCAAACCTCAGGCTCAAGTTTCTCGGAGGAGCCCTCGGCCTGACTTCCGATGGTTTTCCGGAGTGATGTCGAGATGCCGGCCTCCCTCCGGCCGGCATCTGTCCAGGGAGGTCGCAGCCCGTCTTTCGTGCTCTCAGGCAGAGCAAGGGAATGCCGAAGATGAAAACATACCCTAAGAATAAAAGGGGAAAGGAAACGCATCGCCTGGACAGGAGAGGGAGAGAAAGCGCAGAGTCAAAATCCTTTGCTGCAAAGATCCATCTCCCGCGGGAGCCAGGGGCTACTGTGATACCCAGGCCGAACAGGACCAGGGGGCTCCTGTGGCCCTCCAGATACCGAGACTGCCCCCTGCAAGCCCTTTAGAGCAGTGTTTCCCAACCTCGGCAACTTTAAGATGCGTGGACTTCAACTCCCAGAATTCCCCAGCCAGCTTGGCTGGCTGGGGAATTCTGGGAGTTGAAGTCCACGCATCTTAAAGTTGCCGAGGTTGGGAAACACTGCTTTAGAGGGAAGGGTGCCAAGTGTGCACGGAAGCTGCAATGTCAGTTACAAACTGGGGACAGGCACGTGGGCTTCCCACCCCTGTAGCACCACTGCAGGTTCCCCCCTTGGGAGAAAACTCAAAGTGGGGGAACAGGATCTTGTGGGGCCCGTCGTCGTCCATTTGAATCTGCCCGGCTGCTAAGGGCAGGAGGGGAGATCTGGGCAGACGGTCCCGTTACCCCAACCCACCTCCCCTTTCCCACTCTGGGCCATTGCATCCGGTCCCCCACGAGACCCAGCGGGACCACTGCCCAGGATCCCTGACGAAGAGCGAAGAGACACGTTCAGGGCCGGCTCTGGATGGCAGCCGGCCAGCTCCGCTCTTCCCCGCCCTCCCCGGAGAGAAACTCGTAAATTAAGAACAGCCATTCTCCTCTTGGGCAGGAAGCCCTCGACTCCGGCTGGGGCCGGGGAGCTGGCGGTATGACGGCATGCCTCCCCCACCCCGGCCCGACTTCCCTTCTTTTGGGGGCCCGAGCGCTGGTGCTCCTTCGCAGGCCTAGAGAAGGAACGTGCTGCGTCGCTGCGGTTTCCCCAATTCCTGGCAGGTTGCTCCGCGAAAACAGTCCCACTCCTACCCGCCGGACTGACCGCAAGTGCTGATACTTCTAAATTCCAGAATCGTGACTCAGCGGCTCAGATTTGGAGAACAACAGGAGGAGGAGGAATCCAGAGTCCTCCAGCGGCCTTCCACCCCCCCCTTCCCGAAGCCCTCTCTTAGAATGGCCTCCTCCATGAGGACCAGAAACTTGCGATGAGCAGCAGCTGGCGTCAGTCCCTCCTGGAGGGAATCTGCCCGGAGGTGCCCTTGCCCAAAGCTGGAAGCCACGCAGACGCTCCGGGTGGGGCGGGGCGGGGGGGGGTCGCGTCTGATCGGGGAACAGATTTCAACAGGAGGCGCGGGGGGGGGGCTGTGCCCCAGCGGCTCATTAGCATGCAAATGCAATCAGAGGCGCTTCCAGGCAGGAGACCTCTGCGGCAGCCAGATGGCATCCGTGTATTTATGCGCCCGAGTCAGGCGCGGTTCCCGGGAGAAGGCACAGCTGGGCACGAGGCTTGCTCCGGGACGAGGGGGGGGCAGCGCGGCGCTCGCCACCCTTGCGGGGCCCGTCCCGAGGGGCAGCGGGACGCGAGACCCCCGTGAGAAAGTGACTTTTTGCCAAGGGGGCGGGCAGGCAGCTGGGTGCGAGGGCCTTGCGCCGGACTCCGGTCAGCCGCGAGGATTTCTCCGCCGTTTTACAGTAAAGGAGGGGGCCTGCCCCCCGCCCATTCAGATCCGCCGGGTCTTGCAACGCGGCGCGTTCATCCCTCCTGCTGCGCCCAGGGGCCGGCCGGCCGGCCGGGCTAGCAGGAAGCGCCGCCTGCACAGCCAGCGCCACCTGCCTCGCGCAGGGAAGGCCGAGGCCCCGCAGCCATTTGCAGCGAGCGCCCGGCTGGCCGGCGTCCCGGGCGCGATGGGATGGCCGAAGGCGGGCGGGCGGCCCGCCCACGCCCTCTAGCGGGGACCGAAGCGCTGGCAGAGGGCCGGGTGGCACGTGACCCGCCCAGCCCCTGCTCTCAGCGCGGGTCTTGGCGCCGCCCGCCCGCCGCTCCGAGCCCCCTCCACCTTTCTCCAACTTCCTGGCCGCGGCGCTTTCCTATTTTTTTTTTTTTGGCGTCTTCGAGTCAGCCTTGACGCTGGGCCGCTGCCTGGACTAGTCCCTGCTTTTCCTTGGCAAGGTTTTCGGAAGGGGCTTGCCTGGCCTCCTCCCTGGGGCTGGCCCAGGTCACCCAGCTGGCTTCGTGGCTAAGGCGGGACTAGAACTCACAGCCTCCCGGCTTCTAGCCCGGGGCCTTCACGGCTCCTATTTTATATATTATAATTATATTTTATATCTCATCCTATTTTACAGTTCAAAATTCACTGCGTTTGGCTAATGTGGTAGCTTTGCGGCAAGCCGTTTGCAAAAACAAGACAAATGAATTAAACCCGCTCAAAAGGATGAGGAGGGGTGGAAAGGGGGGGCCTCTCTAGTTCTCCCCAAGTAGTAAAAAATAAATATAGCTATCATCCTCCGCTATTTTGCTTTTTTCACCAACTTGTGGGCTAGCTTTCTTGAGAGCTAAAAGCTTTTTTGCAACTTGTAACTGCAACAAAAATGCTGCTTCAGTCAGCTTTTTCCCTCACGCTTATTGCCTCATCTAGTTAAACATCCTTTAACTGCACTCAAAATTCATCAAGAGCAATTGAAACATGAGGTATCAAGGGGAGGGGATGCTCTGCTATTGTCTAAATCGGCGTTTTTCAAACTTGGCAACTTTAAGAGGTGTGGACTTCCACTCCCAGAATTCCCCAGCCAGCTGTAAGCATGGAATCAAGGATGGACGGCTATTCTACACAAATCTAATTCAAGCGAGAAAGCAGATGGTAGCAGCTTCCATAGGGACTGATGGTTGGTTTCTTACACCAACAAACATTTATAGCATTTTAAAATGGAGTTGAGTTAGTCGCATGTGGCACTTCTGCTCTTCCTGTTTGGACCCAGGCTTCTGGAAACTGATGTCCCTTTGTTTATGCCCCACATACCCCAGTAATTTGAAGTGAGCAAAAATGCCCTTAATTCAGATTCAACTTTGCAATTTCATGGCTGCATCTGTGTAGTTTTCTTGGTGGCAATTCAGAAGTGGTTTGCCGCTGCCTTCTTCCAAAATGCTTATCAGACATCCCCTATTCTAGCCCTGGAATTTCCTGCTGATCTCCCATCCAAGTTTAATCATAGTTACCTTCCCAGGCAGACAGGTGTTGCCTTTCTGCTGAGGTGGATAGCAACCAGGAGATATATTGGATTCACACATTAAACTAATGTGTGTTTTACAAACCACAATGATCACGCTCACACAACACACTATATCAAAATCAAACCAACCACGTTACAGTTCAGCATAGCAGTTTAATTGGGATCTTGCCCCTCTATGTTTGTGTGGAACAGCTATTCATCCACCCCCAAAAGTCTGCTGGTCAGTCTTTTTTTGTTCCAGGCTTTGAACATGTTGCATATTTTATTTATGTACCCTTTCCTCGCTTTCCTAAGCAGCCCCCAAGCTTCTGCTAAAAGATACAGTACAGGAATGCAAGCTAGTGCCAGGAACACGAGCATCGGTCTCAGGTGGGCCAACATCTTTTTACCTCTCCAATCCTCTCGGATTCTCCTCTCTTTTCCCACATATCCCACTTTTGGCTCCCAAATCCCTCCTCCTTCGGCCAGAATTTCTGAAAAAAATTGCTACCCCACCATTTTAAGGCTCTTCCTTCCTCCACCCCCATTCGCACCCCATATATCCCTTTTAACCCTTTCAAGGGTTGGAGGAGGGGCAGAAAATGGTTATTTGGGCCCCCGGCCGCTCCTGGAGACTCATTTCCCCCCTCCAGATTTCGTGGTTTAAAGCCCCGGCCTGAAAACAGGCCTAACACAACCGCAAATGCCGCTCAGGCTCCTATTCCAATTTGTTTCACTGACCTGACTGAAAGCCCGCCCCATACACTGGAGGGGCACCCCCTTTATGTCTAGAGAGGGGCAAAACTCCCCCAGTCTGGCACTTCCAGGCCAGAAAGCCCTTCCCTGCCCCCCTCCATCTTCCCCCTCCAACCCATTGAGCCCACCCAGCCCCCCTTCCTGCCCCACTCATTTTCCTTGGCCCCTTAGCAGCTCCCCCACTTCTCCATTCCCCCAAGATTTGCCTGCTCCCTGTCTCACTTGATGCCCCCAGGAGCCCCAAAGATCGCTCCCCCTCCCCTCCAGCCCCACACTTGAGGCCCCCATTTACTTCCAGCCCCTCAAATCAACTCCAGGCCTTCCCCAGATAGCCCCCCGTAACCCTCCCCCTAGGACAAAGCTCCCCCTTTCCTATCACACATAGAAGCCCAGCCCCTTAACGGCAGCAACGCCCTGAACCCCAAGGCGCCCCTTCGCAAAGTAGTCTTCCCCCCGCCCAATCAATCTCCTCCTATGCAGTCACCGAGAGACTAGGTAACCTGCTTCGGCCGCCCTCTCCCCGCAACTCCCCTAACTTCTAGCCCTCCATACCCCCAAGCAGCTCTAGGAGCCTTTCCGCGAAGGCCTGAGTCAGTTGTGGAGGTAGGCCCTGGAGCAGCGTGCTTTCCTAAGCGGAGCGCCCGGACAAGCGCGCGTCTCTCCCGGCCAAGTGAATCACGCGAGCCCGAGGCCTTGCAGGCCGCTCCGCGGAGCGTTCCATCCGCCGCGACTTCGCGCTCGACAAAAGCTGGCTCTGAGAGGCACCCTACTCTCCACCCTCGGGGCCCCTTCGATCATTTTCGGAAAACTTCGGAATGTAGCCACACCCCCTCCCTTAGGGGGGCAGCTTTATTTCCCCGCCTTCCCCAGCTCATGAATAGTCAATGAGGCACGTCGGAAATCTTCGGGAAACAAGCCTTCTTCCGTAAGGACTGCACCATTAGCAAAGGGGGGAAAAACGGAATAATTAAGGAAATTATATATTAATCTATTTTGAAAGCAAATCCCACAGTCGTCCCAGTGAGGAGGCTCGGGCTCTGGAATAAGCCTTCTGGGTCGTTATTTCCTTACTGGAGTGACTTGCTGTTTTTGTTAGGAACTCAGAGCTTCCATTACATTACGGTAGCGAAAACAGAAGTTTGTTGAGGAATCCTAAGTAATTCTGGCAGCTGCGCCAAATAGCATTTTATACGAGCTTTTCAGCAATTTAATTGCTTTCCTAGCTCAAGTTGCCTTTTGCACGGTTCGGATCTCTGTTCAACGTCCTGACTGCTTCCAGTGTTAAAAAAAAAAAAAAAAGCACGACTGAGTTGAAAGTTGTGCAAACCGAAACAAATCCAGCTGGATTGCAAAAGAAAAGCAAACGCAACCAAGTATAAATAGTGTCTTGATCATCTATTTCCTCCCCCGCCACAGATTTGGTTCAACCTTTTCTCCATCTGCGGCACCGCCTCTTTTCTTTTTTCACTCCGGGTTAACCACGCCCCCTCCAGTGCACCTCCCCTCGAAGAGGACGCAGCCGCAGTACCGCCCCTTTCTCTGTCTGCGCCCTTGCCGTTGTACTCCTGTAGCCCCGTGTAGGGGGGGCGAGGCTATATAAGGCGGCGCCGGAGCCACTACCCTCAGTCGCGCCGAAGAGCGCGGAGGGAGAGGACAGGAGGGAGGGGAGAGGCGGCCGGACGTGGTCGCGCGCGTGTTGGGAGTAGACGTCTGGACGCCAGCCCGTTCCCGCGACCGGAGCTGCGCGAGAGGGGACGCGCCCCGGTGGCGAGCTCGGCCCGCCGGCGCCCCGCGCGTAAAACCGGAGAGTTGGGGGAGGGGCGGCGGCTGCTGTGGCTTCTTCCGGGCTGGTGACGGACTGAGGCGGAGGCAGAGCAGCGGCTGCGTCACGTGACTCCGAAAAAGGAGGCGCGAGCGGCGGCGGCGGCGGCGGAAAAAAAAGGGGGCGAGAGCCAAGATGCACGGGGGCGCGCCCTCCGGGGACAGCGCGTGCCCGCTGCGCACCATCAAGCGCGTGCAGTTCGGCATCCTCAGCCCGGATGAGATGGTTGGTGGCTCAGCGCCGGGGAGAGAGGCGGGGGAGGGGGTGAAAACTTCCCCCCCCCGGAATTTGGGGGTCTTTAGGAACTTAGCTGGGGGCCTGTGACCGCCCGACTTTCCAAAGCAGCCCCCTCTTTTTTTGCGCTTTTGCAAGCGCGGTGCTTTAAAAAAAAAAAAAAAGAGGAAGCCCCGTCCGGTGTCCTTGATTTCCGTTTCGCGACCGAAGTGGTGGAGCTCCGGTTTGGGGTGTCCCTCTCCCCCCACCAGCGCCCCCTTCTTTTAATCCTGTCCTTTAAGGGCGGGCCTGCCGTTTAAGGGCTTCGGCAACCGGGTTCTGCATCCCGCAGGTTTGACTGGGTGGCTTCTACGTTTGCGGCCGGGGAATCTTTGGACGGGTCGAGTTCAGATTTGCATAGTCTGACTTGAAAGTTCTCTGCAGTTCTTAGTTCTCGGTTCCCAGTTCTCAGGCGTTGTTTCCCCTGATCCTTGGGCCTTCTGCTTGTCCAAAATTCCCGTGCAAAGCCGGCTTTTCGAGCTTCCCTTCTCTGGGCTCTCTGCTTTTCAAAAGCCCCTCCTGCGTGGGCATCCAGAGACTCTTCCACCACGATCTTGACAAATTCATGACATCCTGCTAAGGCAGAGGTGTGTTAAACATGGGGTTGGGGCAACTTGGAGGAAGTTGCTTTTATTCGGGCAGCGCATTCTCTGCTGGATTCCCATTTGCAGTAAGTCAGATCTGGAGGAAACATCCAAGAGGTGACCTAACCAGAGATAAACACATTCTGTCTTTTTGCTTGGAGTCTCTTCTTCCCCCCGGTATCGATCTCCTATCTGGCACATTGGAAGCACAACCGGAGAATGTCCCCTTTGTGGCCTGTGCACACTCTTTACCTGAAGGCTGTCACATGTGCCCTTTGCTTGCCTTTCTAGAAACGGATGTCGGTGACCGAAGCGGGGATCAAGTACCCGGAGACCACAGAAGGAGGTCGCCCCAAGCTTGGGGGGTTAATGGATCCTCGCCAAGGCGTCATCGAAAGGACCGGAAGGTGCCAGACATGTGCAGGTGGGGACCTTGGCTGTGCCCTCATCTGCGTGGAGGGTATTGAGGAAACATAGCCGAGGCCATCACGGCCTTCTGTTTTTCTCTGGCAGGCAACATGACTGAATGTCCTGGCCATTTTGGCCACATTGAGCTGGCCAAGCCCGTCTTCCATGTCGGCTTCTTAGGGAAGACCATGAAAGTCCTCCGCTGCGTTTGTTTCTTCTGCTCCAAACTGCTGGTGGACTCTGTAAGTAACAAAGGCACCAACGTGCAGCTGAAGAAATTGACTCAAGGAGTTTGCTTGTCCTCACAGTCATTAATACGGGTAGTCCTTGCTTAATGGCCACAATAGGAACCAGAAAATTGGTCGTTAAGCAGGGCAGTTAAGTGAGTCACCTCGTGAATGGACCCGATTTTACGACCATTTTTACGACCATTGTTAAGTGAATCACCGTAGACGTTAAGTGAATCCAGATTCCCCAATGGAAGTTTTTTCCAGAATTTGCTTAACAATCATTGTAAAAAAGATCACAAATCCTGACCACGGAGGGGTGGTACGACAGTTTGTGATGGTCATAAGTGCAAATATAGGTCATAAAGCACTTTTTCTGAGGCCGTTGTAACTTTGAATCATTGTTAAAGAAGTCATTAAATGAGGACTACCTAGCAGCTTGTGGACTGGCTGAAATAAAGCCTTGCTTTTTCAGTCTGTAGCAGCTTCTCTGCTCAGTGGCTGGTTTGGCAGAGATGATGAGGACTGGTTAACTGCCTCTCTGGGCAAGCCTTTCTTACCCCTCCCCTCAGTAGGAATGGCTGCTGCAACGTGCTCCCTCTGGGGCTGCCCTTGCAGAGTGCCTGGAAGCTTTAGTTGCGCCAAATGACGTAGCCGAGCTAAAGTTGGCCCATAATTCTGGGGCCATGTGCCCGTGGCTGGACAATCTGCCACGGCGGCTGCTGCTTGTTTCCTGGGAACGGGTCAAGATGCTGCTTCCCGCTTTTAAAATGCAACGCGGTGTCCTTATCCGAGGGACTGTCTGGCGCAGCGTGAACAGTCTGGCCCTTAAGTAACGACGCTCTCCCGTTTCTGAGATGTGTTCGTTGTGCGGGCAGGAGAAAGATGCTCTCCCCGTGTTCTTTCTAAGCTGTAGCCTATACTGCCCCAAGAAGCCGCCTCTGCTTTCAGGGCAGCCAAATGTATTGACTTACATCAGTAATTTTAAATGTTCTATTGGTTTTTAATTGTCAGTATTTTAGAGCGTTGGGTATCTATTGGTAGAAAAAGGGGAGGGCGTATAAAATCCATAAAAAAAATAAAGTATTGTCTACACCAGCGTTTCAGAAGCCAAGGCTAAAGTGGAGGGTGGAGGATAGAAAATGGCTTTTGAAAACAGGGCTTCTGAAGATGATTATGGGAGGGCCAAAGGCAGGCTCGCCGAGCCCTAGCTGGGACTCAGTGCCCCTGTGTCTTGCGGGGGATCATTTCCTGTGCGTGTTCCTTTTTGCAGAACAACCCGAAGATCAAAGACATCTTGGCGAAATCCAAGGGCCAGCCGAAGAAGCGGTTGACTCACGTCTACGATCTCTGCAAAGGCAAGAACATCTGTGAGGGGGGAGAAGAGATGGACAACAAGTTCGGGGTGGAGCAGCCAGAAGGTGACGAGGACCTCACCAAGGAAAAGGTGAAGAGGCGCAACGTGGCCGGGGGGAGGGGAAGGGAAGGGAAACCTTAGCGAACAAATATCACCTCTTGGTCTTAACTCTGCACGTTCCCGCTCTGCTTGGTAACTTCCTTGGGGGCTTTCCATTCCTGAAATAACTGGACTTCGTTCAGCGTTGTTTGCGTTCTTGTATAAGGCCTTTCATACCGTGGGTACAAAATTGAGGCTCAACAAGTTTAGATTCCGAGGAAGAACTTCCACGGACACACGCTTTCCTAATCTAGCTTGGCGATCGCTGCCTGATGTTTTGCTCCCTTTGTAATGAACCAAAAAAGTCACAGAATTCCCTCCCGAAGGCGCGTGCCTTTCTTCTGGCCCCGATTAGGTTCATTGACCACCTTGGTCTTCAGCATTCCATGTGTTTTCGGCCACATCGCTATCGCAGGAGCTAGTACAGAAGTCGTGTATTGGACTGGAAACCTTTTCCCTTGATCGTAAATACGGAAATATCAATAATGCAATTTGGTCAGTTCTCAACCAGAAATAACAGTCTTGGATTCTGTACACCTGTTGTCTGGGAGAACATCTGTTTCAGTTTGCAGGGCTGAATTTCCACTGGGAAATTGCTGCACAAACGTTGCCTGTGATACCTTAATGCTAATTTTCCAAGGGCAATTTCAGGCATCCTCATCCAGTTGCATATTCATGCTCCAATTGTAATTTCCGTTTTGAAAATGGAAGCAGTTTCGGCGCTTTACGTTTGTCATTCGGCAGCAATAATAACGCCTCTGTTGACTGCTGCTATTTTTCCTCAGAACATTCTTGGAGGGAAAAGAGGGTCAGTCAGTGGCAGATCTGCTGATTATGGCTTAGTTTTGTTCTGAATTAATTTAATTGATGCCTGCCTAAGAGAAACAAATGTTTCCCTGGAAGTCCCTTAGTCTAAAGTAGTTTTTTCCGATTAATTAATTTGAATTCTATCTAAAGTCTACCCAGGTTGATTGGGGTTTCCTGTTAAAGTCAAAGGAAACGTTGATAATATATATAGTGATAATATATGTGGCTGGATAGCATAGTGGTTAGAGCGCTGCCCTTGGATGCGGGAAACTGAGGTTTGAATCCCAGCTGGTATCTACCTTACCAGAAGGGGTCTTTGGGCAAAGATCTCCTAACCCTTCGCTTACTTACCTCGGATACGAGAGTGACATAAACTAAGAGAGTCGTGCTGGCTCGGACGTTGCCCGGATTAACAAGGTCTGTGCCAGATGTTGGGGAACCAAGACAATCTGACGATAAGTGGACTTCTGGAACAAACCATACATGGAGGAGACAAGAGAACCTGGAATTGATGGAAGGCTATTACAACAGTAGACCTAATGAGGGGATATACCCAGCGCTTCAACGTAGTGAAGAAGAACCTACTGTCATAACTTGAGATAAACTAACTACACATCCCAGACTTGAGAAGACGCGGAAGAACAACTGGATGTGCGGCCAACATCTGAAGCTGGAACATCACCACCACCCCCTCCATTACAGAGTATAGTAGCTGATATGAGGCATAGGATCATGGATAAATTAGCTACAGTCAACCCTTGAGGCTGATTACCAAGGCTTTGTAATGGAAGGTATCTGCGAGGAGGATGCTGGAATGGAAGATCAAGGCTGTCAGGAGGGAGGTAGTGCATTCCAGAGAGGGGGACAAGGCAAGTGCCTTAGTCCACAGCAAGACCGTGAGAAGAAGAAGAAGAGGTTTAGACTAGCCCCTCCCTAGAGTATCATGGGGTACATCCATTAGTTGCTGTAGTGTAGAGTTAGTCTGGCGAGATTCTGTCTAGAGAGGGTAAGCAAATAAAGGAACCGTGCTAGACTATTTCATCGTCATTCTTGGGCTGAGCCTGACAGGTGTGCTAGAAGATGCCAATAGAGCCCTCATGACAATCCCTACTACCACCATAACTCAAACCAATAAACTGGTATACGCTACAGCCGCCGTAATCCTGGAGATGCTTGGCTACACGATCAAAAAGAGCAGCAGTATGTACCCTCCCTGGAAAATAAGGTTGGAGGTGAAGATCAAGGCAACTTGGAGAGAAGTCAGTCAGCTGGTGGAACTACAGAAGGGTGTGGAGATTAAGGATAAGACTCGGCTACTGAAAAAGTACAAAGGCCTGACTCCATCTGAAGCCCTGGAGACTGCTAAACAAAGGCTCACAGCACTGGCTGCCAGGCTAAGGAGATACACTAGAGAAGCAGAGGCCAAGAAGATAAATGCCCTGTTCTCCAAAGAACCGTCCAAGGTGTACTCCCAACTGCAGTGCAATAACACGGTAACAGCAGAGCCACCAGCAGCAGAAACTGAACAGTACAGGAAGAAAGAAAAGACACACGGCACCAGTGCAAAGTGGTTGCAGGACGTGAGAGCAAACCACAGCAATCTCGGAACAGGAACCAGTCACCATCACAGTAGCAGATATCCAACAGTAGGGCTAAAGAAACTAACAGCAGTGCATGAACGCCTGGCGGCACAGATGAACTAGCTGCTAGCAGCAGGCTCCCATCCAGGCTGGCTAACACAAGGAAGGACGGTGCTGATCATGGAAGACCCTCACACAGGAACAGCACCATCCAACTACCATCCAATAACCTGCCTCCCCACAATGTGGAAAGCACTATCAGGCATTATTAGCCACCAAGCTACAGCACCATATGGGCCAGTACAGGAGCACAGCTCAGAAGGGCATTGGGACAACACCAGAGGCTCAAAACACCAGTTGCTCATAGATAGAGCAGTCGCCCGAGTCTAAAGGTCTAGACAGACCAATCGGAGCACAGCCTGGATTGACTACAGGAAAGCCTACCACTCAGTGCCACACTCATGGATATGTGAATGCCTGGCACGATGCAGAGTCAACAGGACACTAAGGACCTTCCTCAAGAACTCGGACTGTGGAAGACAACACTGGAAGTCAACTCAAGACGGCTCGCACAAATGCGGCATATACCAAGATGATGCACTGTCCCTGCTGTTGTTCTGCGTAGGCTTGAACCCCCTCAGCCAGATAATCACGAGGGCTGGATACAGATACAAGTTCAAGAGTGGAACTACCATCAGCCACCTCTTCTACATGGATGACATCAAGCTGAGTGCTAAGACTGAACGAGACATCAACTTGGTGATCCACCTGACATGGATCTACAGTGAGGACATTGGGATGTCATTAGGACTGGAAAAGTGTGGCCAGATGGTAGTAAAGAGAGCGAAGATAGTTAAGACTGATGGGATGGAACTACCAGAGGGCCACATAGCAGACATACAGACCAGCTACAAGTACCTTGGTATCCCACAGTCACATGGGAACCACGATGAGGAGGCAAGGAAGACAGCAACATCCAAGTACCACCAAAGGATAAGACAGGTCCTGAAGAGCCAGTTCAATGGGAAGAACAAGATCCATGCCATCAACATGGGAGCCCTGCCAGTCATCAGATACCCTGCAGGTATAGCGAGCTGGCCAAAGGAGGACACGGAGGCTGCCGATGTGAAGACCTGGAAGCTCCTCACAATGCACGGAGGTTTCCACCTCAAGTCCAACACCCAGAGATGTACACCAGCCGGAAAGAGGGCGGGCAGGGTGGATTAGTGTCAAAGCCACTGTCCTGGACGAAACCCAGAGCATCCAGGAGTACATCAGTAAGATGGCACCCAAAGATGAGCTGCTAAGAGAATGCCTGAGGCAGCAGCAGACATGGAAGGAAGTTCAAGCAGAGGAAGGACCATGGCAAGACAAGCCCCTGCACGGGATGTACCATCGACAGATAGCTGAGGTGGCTGACACTGGGAAATCCTATCAGTGGCCGGAAAGGGCCGGACTAAAAGACAGCACTGAGGCACTGATCATAGCGGCACAAGAACAGGCACTAAGCACCAGATCCATAGAAGCAGGGGTCTACCACACTAGACAGGACCAAGGTGCAGGTTGTGCAAAGAGGCCTCAGAGACCGTCCAACACACAGCGGCAGAGTGTAAGATGCAGGCAGGAACAGCATACACTGAACGGCACAACCAAGTAGCTGGCGTTGTGTACGGGAACATCTGCACAGCGTATGGGCTAGACCCCCCCAAGTCCAGATGGGAGATTCCACAGAAGGTCGTGGAGAATAACAGGGCTAAGATCCTGCGGGACTTCCAGATCCAGACGGACAGGCAGGTCCTGGCCAATCAACCAGACATCGTGGTAGTAGACAAAGACCAGAAGACGGCGGTAGTGATAGATGTAGCAGTGCCAAGTGACAGCAACATCAGGAAGAAGGAGCATGAGAAGCTGGAGAAGTACCAGGGCCTGAAGGAGGAAATCGAGAGGATGTGGAGAGTCAAGGCCAAAGTGGTCCCAGTGGTGGCAGGAGCACTCGGGGCCGTGACTCCTAAGCTGGGAGAGGGGCTCCAGCAGATCCCAAGAACAACCTCAGAGCTCTCTGTCCAGAAGGGTGCAGTGCTAGGAACAGCTCAGATCCTGCGCAGAACCCTCAAACTCCCAGGCCTCTGGTGGAGGACCCGAGATTGAGGAAGACACAGACCACCCATGGGGGTGAGAGGGGATTTTTTAAAAAGAATATATATTTATAATAATATAAAATACTACATAACAGGCATGTGTATTTCACCTCTGTTACAGGTTGATTAGCTAATTTTTTTTTTCAATAGAGGCGAATATGTGTAGCTCTGGGTTGAACTGTGGCGTCCTTGGGGCTCTCTGAGCTTGGTTCTTTTCTTGCAAACATTTCATTACGTGAAGCACTGAAGATGTTACCCAGCTGGGTAATGAAACATTTGCAAGAAACGAACCAAGCTCAGAGAGCCCCAAGGACTCCATAGGGTTTTTTTTGCCTAATCCTTGAAGATGGTGTTGAGATGAAAATAGAAGTTCTACCCCGAAAGAACAAACCTAGAGAAATATTGTCTCAAGAGAAAGTATATATGTGAGGAGGGTACAGTGTGGCTATTTTGGTCAGTTTCAGCTGCCCAGAGGCTCTACTCTGAAGGTTCTCCTGGTGATGTGGGATCAAGGGGAGCTGAGTGCTCCCCAGCTGCCTTTTATTTGGACCGGACATGGTTCAGGGGAGCCTGTAAAGCAGTGTTTTTGAACCTTGGCAGTTTGAAGATGTGTGGACTTCAACTCCCAGAATTCTGGCTGGCCAGGGAATTCTGGGAGTTGAAGTCCACACATCTTCAAGTCGCCACAGTTCAAAAACACTGCTGTAGAGGGACTTTCTTGTGGGTCTTGATCCTCTCTTCAGCCTCCAGAGTGCCCCAAATGAGACTCAAGGCCAACTTGACTGGCCTGTTGCCTGAAATTAGTGGCCCCAAGTGGCTCTTTGATTTACCAGGAGTGACTTCTCCCCTTCCTCAAGGGCCACGGGGGCTGCGGCCGCTACCAGCCGAGGATCCGTCGCTCGGGCTTGGAGCTGTATGCCGAGTGGAAGCACGTGAACGAGGACTCGCAAGAGAAGAAGATCCTGCTGAGCCCTGAACGCGTCCATGAGATCTTCAAGCGGATCTCTGACGAGGAGTGCTTCATCTTGGGCATGGACCCCAAATACGCCCGGCCCGAGTGGATGATTTGCACCGTGCTGCCGGTCCCTCCGCTCTCAGTCAGACCGGCCGTCGTCATGCAAGGCTCGGCCAGGAATCAGGTGACTGTGGGCAGCTCGGAGGGAGCAGACTTGCACCCCGGGTGGCTTAGGAACGGAGACTCTGGGTGAATCCTGGGGCTGTGGCTGGGGAGGGGGGCGTGCACTGTTGTCCATCCCATCCAGGGCTGCTAGGTTGGGGTTGGCTGCCTTCCACAGTCCTTCCAGTGGGCAGCTGGAACTCAACCCCTTTCCTCGTTTGGCAGGATGACTTGACTCACAAGCTGGCCGACATCGTGAAAATCAACAATCAGCTGCGGAGGAATGAACAGAACGGGGCGGCTGCTCACGTCATCGCAGAAGATGTCAAGCTCCTCCAGTTCCACGTGGCCACCATGGTGGACAACGAGCTGCCGGGACTGCCCCGTGTAAGGGCCTGAAGGGGGGCAGAAGCAGCCCAAGGAAGGTGGCCCCCCAGGGAGGGAACTTTCCTGGTTCTGGTCACAATGCTTTAGAACAGTGTTTCTCAACCTTGGCCACTTTAAGACGGGTGGACTTCAACAATGGCTGGCTGGGGAATTCTGGAAGTTGAGTCCACCCGTCTTAAAGTGGCCAAGGTTGAGAAACACTGCCTTTAGAGCAAAAGGCTGCACCTCAGACCTACCCTTCCAAGGGGGGCATATGTTTCACCTTACCTGGACAGTAGGGTAGATAGGAAAGAAACCTTGTTGTTACCTTAAGCTGCTAACTGAGTTGACTGTTGGAATGAATATTTGGCCTTGCCGTTCGGGTGTTTCCCTTTATTTCCACTGATCAAGATGGGCCCACAGGGAGGAAGAGGGGGGTGGTGGGGAGAATGGAGACCGTGCCCAAAGTCCCACGTGCTGCTGAAGGCCGGCTTTGTCTCCCCCAAAGGCCGAGAGCCTTTCTCCCCTCTTTGGCATACCAGAGGCGAGACGGAGCTTTGCCTGACGCCCGCCCCGTGCTTACCCCCTCTAACCTGCAGGCGATGCAGAAATCAGGCCGGCCGCTAAAGTCTCTGAAGCAGCGGCTGAAGGGGAAAGAGGGGCGTGTGCGGGGGAACCTGATGGGGAAACGTGTGGATTTCTCGGCCCGGACGGTCATCACGCCGGACCCCAACCTCTCCATCGACCAGGTGGGCGTTCCTCGATCCATCGCCGCCAACATGACCTTTGCAGAGATTGTGACTCCTTTCAACATTGACAGGTGAGCCCCGAGACTCGATGCTGGGCTGGCTCCCAGAGGTACAGCACTTGTCTGGTTGCGTCTTGACCCTCTTGGCTGCCCCCCCACCCCCAGGCTGCAGGAGTTGGTGCGCAGAGGGAACAGTCAGTATCCCGGAGCCAAGTACATCATCCGGCACAATGGTGACAGGATCGATCTCCGTTTTCACCCTAAGCCCAGCGACCTGCACTTGCAGACTGGGTACAAGGTTAGTGCTGCTGGCCAGAGGGAGGAAACTGCTCCCCATGGGGCAGAAAGGGAGCCGTATCTCCCAGGTCCTTTGGGGTGAACCAAGATGGCACCCAGTCAAAAGGTGGAAGACATGGCGTGGCTGATCTGTAAGGGGCAGGATTGATCATCCTTCCTGCCAGCTCAGGTTGGGCAGCGTGGGGCTGCCGAAAACACTGCATACTCTAGCAAAAAGATAAAAGCGTTCTGCAAGGATTGGCAAATTGTTTGTTCTTGCTTTTGCTAATGCAGGAGTGCTAACCAAGCACAGAGTTGGAGCTGATTTTGTTTCAGGGACTTTTAGCTTTACCCTGAGTTTGTGTGGACTTCTCCCCCTCCTTTCCAGTCAACAGCTAATCTTCCTTCCCTGCTTCCAGGTGGAGCGACACATGTGTGACGGAGACATTGTCATTTTCAACCGCCAGCCGACCCTGCACAAAATGTCCATGATGGGCCACAGAGTCCGTATCCTGCCGTGGTCCACCTTCCGACTCAATCTCAGGTTTGTGTTGTTTGTTCTGCCAGAGGGCTTGAACAAAGATAGTCGCACCCCCTTCCCTTCCCTTCCCTTCCCTTCCCTTCCCTTCCCTTCCCTTCCCTTCCCTTCCCTTCCCTTCCCTTCCCTTCCCTTCCCTTCCCTTCCCTTCCCTTCCCTTCCCTTCCCTTCCCTTCCCTTCCCTTCCCTTCCCTTCCCTTCCCTTCCCTTCCCAGCCATTTCCACAAAAGAATGGACTTAAGCTTAACATTCTCAGGAAATGAGCGAGTAGATAAGAAGCATTTGGTATAAGATGAATTGGAAACTGGGCCTCAGGCCTGAAGGACCAGTCAACTCCCCCCTCCCCACCCCCAATTCCCTGGGGCTGGGAGCACAATGTGCATAATCCCCACCTAGTGTGGCCGAAGGAACTGGAGTCCCAGCACATCCCTGGGAAGAATGAACAGGTTCTGGAAGGCTCAAAAATATCGTTTTCTCTTGCTGGGCCTTTTCCTGCTAGAAATAAGAAATGGGCTGTTTTTCAGAAGAGGTTAATTTAGGTGGGATAAAGATGTAGCAGACTGGTTTATGTGCAAGTTGGTAAGGATAGTATCTTCCAATTCTTTTTTTTTTTCCACCAAAGTCAGTGCTTCACATTATTTTCAGATCTGTAGTGTCTTATTGAAAAGGGAGCGCCTGTATCCCTTGAACACAGTTCAGCTTGAACATGCAATGCTGGGTGGGGTGTGTAGCTTGTTCCATTTCTCTCCACGTGGATGGAGTTGTATCTTGTCTCTGAGCTGTGAAGGACCTCCATTTTTATCCCAGCTGCTCCTAGAGAGCTGGGTTTAGTCTGATTAGAAGGCAGTTGTTCTCCTTCCATGCCCTGAGTCTGCAAACTGGGACAAACACGTGGCTGGGCTGTGCCCTAACGGGATTATCTCTTTGCCCATCAGCGTGACCACCCCATACAACGCTGACTTTGACGGTGATGAAATGAACCTGCACCTTCCCCAATCCTTGGAAACCCGGGCAGAGATCCAGGAGCTGGCCATGGTGCCCCGTATGATCGTCACACCCCAATCCAACAGGCCTGTCATGGGCATCGTGCAGGACACGTTGACAGCTGTCCGCAAGTTCACCAAGAGGGATGTCTTCCTGGAGAGGGTGAGTGAGCCAGGGCAAGATCCAGTGAGGGGGTGTCTTTTTCAGCCAGTTGCCTGAGGAAAAGGCTCAGAAAGCCAAGGTTAGCCTGCTGATTCTTTCTCCGATCACTAAAGAGTGGCGAATCTTGAGGATAGGCATGTGCCACAGAGCTAGCGTAGAAGACGGGAGAATGTGGGGGTTGACACTTCTCCATCTCCTTGCTCCATCCTGTTCCTAACCCCCAGGGTGAAGTGATGAACCTGCTGATGTTCCTGTCCACCTGGGATGGCAAAGTCCCTCAGCCGGCCATCCTCAAGCCTCGCCCACTCTGGACTGGGAAGCAGATCTTCTCCCTGATTATCCCAGGACACATCAACTGTATCCGGACCCACAGCACGCACCCGGATGACGAAGACAGCGGCCCGTACAAGCACATCTCTCCGGGAGACACCAAGGTAGGACCATTGCTTATTGCTGGGAAGAGGGCCAGATGTCCTTACTCCCTTTCTAATCCCTCGGGGGATTTGCTTCCCCCAGGGTGAATCTGTAGTTATGCAACCCCAGTCTTTTTATCACTCCATTGGGGAGAAGTAGAGCAGTGTGTCCACAGAGGCGAGCAGTGTGTCCTGACTCGTATCTCCAACCGACATTACAGTGGGTTGATTTATTGTTTGAGGAAAGCCTTAATTTCAATACAAGTTCTCCAGAATGGTTGGCAGCCTGTCCGGCTGTCAAGAGAAGAGGTGGTCTGCCTGTGCCAGGGAGGAACTCAAGGGAAGCAGTTTGCAGCAGCTTCTGATCAGCGATGGTGTCCCGGGTGTCTAGGTCTTGGGATTCCGGATAGGGTTAGAAGGCAGACAAAGGATAGGGGACGTTTTAAGTCTTGTTCTGAGTGGGTGAATGCCTGCTCCATTCCACTGTCACTTCTCCATGCAACCTGTAGCCATCACCTGCTCTGAATATTTCTTGGACCTAGATAATGTGTGCCCAGGATGCTTGCCAGGGCCTGGAAAGCCTTCAATCTGCTTTGCCAAGCTGTTCCAGCTCCAGGAGAAGTGGTGGCTTTGGCGAGGCGGAATAAACAGTCTCCTTCCCCTTGTACAGAGAACCCAGACCAGTTAGAAGTGTTTGGTCCTGCCAATCGTGGTGGAGAATGGCTGGAAGGCAGACTTTGGGGAAGGACCTGTGGGAATGTACCTGTCCTTCCTGGCTTAGCTTTGGTGATGGAACTTCCACCTGGGAGCCTGCAGCCGCCTTTGGAATGAGGGAGAGGCTGGCTCCGCTCTCATGCTTCCTGATTTCCAGGTCATTGTGGAAAATGGGGAGCTGATCATGGGCATCTTGTGCAAGAAGTCTCTGGGCACCTCAGCTGGCTCCCTGGTCCACATCTCCTACCTGGAGATGGGCCACGATGTCACTCGCTTGTTCTACAGCAACATCCAGACGGTCATCAACAACTGGCTGCTGATTGAAGGTGAGGCTGACTTGGCTGCTGGGACTGGTTTCGGCGGATGTTGGGCCAGTGGTCCTTGTTCGCAGTTTCTTGGAAAATAGGGCTGCTCTTTAGTGGGCATCAGTAGGCAATGAGTAGATGTTGGTGGGCATCTTCATATCACATGGGATATTTTGCTGACAGTCATGGCAGCCACTGGGTGTGCTGGCAGTCCTGGCCCCATCGAAAAACAAAAGATTAGGGGGTGATCGGCTTCCAGCCCATGGAAATGCCCTCACTGTTCTGCAAAGCTCTCAGTAACCTTTGGCCAGAGGTCACCATGCTGTTATCTAAATGCTGCTGCAAAGGAGTTAATGAATGGACAAGTAGGAACGGACATGTAGATAAGATGGCACACGCACAGCCTGCTTAAATCAGGCCTTACAGGCAGAAAGGTTTGTTGTAGAAGACTTAACCATACGTAGCACGTGGGGGAAATCTGCAGTCAAGATCTCTTAAGAGGGAATAACAGAAAATGTTTCTTAAACCAAGAGAGTTCCCATGGGGACGGGATGAGGCAATGACATTCAGGTGGGAAAGTACCAAGAGGTCTGGAAAGAGGACCAAGCTGAGACTGGCCAAGACTTGTGGGAAATTATAATAGTCAATGGGAACTGTAGAACTTCAAAACCATTGCATCATAGCTTGAGTAAAACCTTGATTTTTACAGAGCAGCAGGAAATGAGGCGTGTCTGTTAATATCTTAATGTCAGTTAAATCAACATTTTTGTAAAGTACATCAGTTATCAGGGCTGTTTTGGAAAAAATGGACTTTGTCCTTGGCGGGGGGGGTTTATAAAATTGAGATTTTCCTGTATGCTGCATCTCCGTTTCTTGAATTGGGCAGATACGTGTGGACGTACATTGGCGTGAGTAAGCAAAGCTCCTAATTTGCAGGCAAATGTGGCTTTTGCATACAGCAGTTGGGGGAGGCAGACACCTGCTTCTCTTCCTGCCTTCGAGCCGTTCTCTCTCTTTCCCAGGACACACCATTGGTATTGGGGACTCCATTGCCGATGCCAAGACCTACCAGGACATCCAGAACACTATCAAGAAAGCCAAACAGGATGTGATTGAGGTAGGGAGCAAGTAAGCGAAGCTTTGCCACAAAGTCGCCCAGGTGTGGGAGGCTGGTAAGACGAGGGTTGGGTGCCAGGGCCTGGTGCTGGGTCACCCACGAAAGGGAAGACTTGGAGCTTGAGACTGTTTCCACAAGCTGTACGTTGCCTTTGAATGGTGCATCTAGGGTGGCGTAAAAGTGGGATAAGTTGTCCCCACAAGTCCAGCTAAAGTCAGAAGTCCAGAGCACTGGGGAAATGCTCTCTTGGCCAGTAGAGAGCAGCAGCGTATGCAGGAGCTGGCACAGCTACATGGGGAAATGTATGAGATTGAAAGGGGAGGAGGAAAAATGGTCGTCTTGAAAAGCC
This sequence comes from Liasis olivaceus, assembly GCA_030867105.1. Taxonomy (NCBI): domain Eukaryota; kingdom Metazoa; phylum Chordata; class Lepidosauria; order Squamata; family Pythonidae; genus Liasis; species Liasis olivaceus. Next base: position 114,481,287 of record CM061351.1, on the reverse strand, counting down.
AGGCCCATGTGCTTGGGCCTGCCTCGAATCCTTACCATCTCTGCTGCCCGCCAGGTCATTGAGAAAGCACACAACAACGAACTGGAGCCCACCCCTGGCAACACCCTGCGCCAGACCTTTGAGAACCAGGTCAATCGGATCCTGAATGACGCCCGAGACAAGACGGGCTCCTCCGCCCAGAAGTCCCTCTCTGAGTACAATAACTTCAAGTCCATGGTGGTCTCCGGGGCCAAAGGCTCCAAGATCAACATCTCCCAGGTATTACCGCCTCCCGCAACTCAAGACTGGGGCCAGGTGGAGGGCGATCCCCAGAGGTCTGGGCTGGCTCGGCTGAGGGTGCTGCTCTCTTCCCACCCCCCAGGTCATCGCTGTGGTGGGGCAGCAGAACGTGGAAGGGAAGCGCATCCCCTTTGGCTTCAAGCACCGCACGCTGCCCCACTTCATCAAGGATGACTACGGGCCCGAGAGCAGGGGCTTTGTGGAGAACTCCTACTTAGCCGGTCTTACCCCCACGGAGTTCTTCTTCCACGCCATGGGAGGCAGAGAGGGGCTGATCGACACGGCGGTCAAGACCGCGGAAACCGGTGAGTTGGAAGGGGCTGAGCTGCTGCCAGGAGGCAAGCTTGGGGAGGCTCTCAGGCGCCAGGATGTCAGGCCCCCGGGGCCCTGGTAAGGAGGCATCCCCCCACGCCATGTCTCAAATTCGGAGCGTCCGTGGACTCTTCCGATCTCCTGCCGCGTCTCACCAGGTTACATCCAGCGTCGACTGATCAAGTCCATGGAGTCCGTCATGGTGAAATACGACGCCACCGTGCGCAACTCCATCAACCAGGTGGTGCAGCTGCGTTACGGGGAGGACGGGCTGGCCGGGGAGAGCGTGGAGTTCCAGAACCTGGCCACCCTCAAGCCGTCCAACAAAGCTTTTGAAAAGAAGTGAGTCCTTCGCTCTGGGCCAGGGCACGTCCGTGGGCGGGGGAGGGCCCGGCCTGGCTCGGTGGCTCTTGGGTTTGCTTGGGGAGGGGCAACTGTTTTCTCCTCTTTGAGGAGGCTTCTCAAAATAGTGGAGGAGGAGGAGGGTTGGGCATAAAGGGCTTGCAACGGGCATCTTGTTGACAGGCCTCCTGCCGTGATGAAGTGGCTCTGAGGGGCTCTTTTAGACTATCCCGTGCTCTTGGGGAAGGGGGATTCGGGGTGCCCAGAGCTGTGTGGCAGGATGAGGAGACAAGCTTTTGTTCTGGCCTCTACCAAGACTCCTGGGACTTAGAAGGATGCAGCTGACCGGAGAGCAGTTCCTGGCATTGGTCTGGCACCAGCCTTGAACGTTTAGAAGCAGAACGGGAGCTGCGTGGCCTCCCTGATGGCCCCCTTCACTTCCCTCCTCCCAGGTTCAAGTTTGATTATACCAACGAGCGGGCGCTGCGGCGGACACTGCAAGAGGAGATGGTGAAGGACATCCTCAGTAATGCTCACATCCAGAATGAGCTGGAGAGGGAGTTCGAGAAGATGAAGGAGGACCGGGAGGTGTTGAGAGTCATCTTCCCCACAGGAGACAGCAAGGTGAGGCTGGCCTGGGGTCTCTTGCCTGCCCACCCCAGCTCCCTCCCTCAGAGAAGGTGAGGCCCCTGTTGCACACGCGTCCCCAGTGCAAGAAGCAGTCTCCCCCTCTTCACCTTTTCCTTTATTTGCAATCACGAGAAGAGGAAGCACGGGTTGCCATGCTCCCTGCCTGCCCCACATTCACACAACTGGGGAACAAGCCTGTTCTCCCTGCACGTTCGGGCTTCTGTCTGGAATGTGCCACAGGTGGACAGTCCCCTTGACATTATCTTGGCCACGGGGTACCAGGGACAGGTGGTTCCGGCTGCAGCTCAGCCTGTGACTTTCCCTCCCGTAACAGGTAGTCCTTCCTTGCAACCTGCTGCGCATGATCTGGAATGCCCAGAAGATTTTCCACATCAATACACGCCTCCCCTCCGACTTGCATCCCATCAAGGTGGTGGAGGGTGAGTGAGTTGCGGAGCCAACGCTTCCGTTGGCAGAACAGGGAGAGGAGTTCGGACCCTGGTGAGCTGGGGGAGGAACCCACCTATGGATTTCCTGAGCTGTGGGGTCGGGGCCTTGCCCACCAGTCATTCAGTGGGGCAACTCTGGAGCCGAGGTGGGGTCAGGAACAGCTGGGGGTTTGCCCTTGCTGCTCCCAGGGGAACGAGGCCCATCTCCCCCTCTCTTCCAGGCGTGAAGGAGCTCAGCAAGAAGCTGGTGATTGTGAATGGGGACGATCCTCTGAGCAAGCAGGCCCAGGAGAACGCCACCCTGCTCTTCAACATCCACTTGCGCTCCACGCTCTGCAGTCGCCGCATGATTGAGGAGTTCCGGCTCAGCGGGGAGGCCTTCGACTGGCTTCTGGGAGAAATCGAATCCAAGTTCAACCAGGCCATCGTGAGTACTCGCCAAGGCCACGAAAGGGAACTCACCTGGTCTGACAAAAACCAGCCGGGAGAAGTAAAACTGAACTGTTTCATTTCCCAGGACTTGCTTCAACTTCTGCTTGGAACGTGAAAGTCCAAACTTCTCCATTTGCACATTTTTTGTTTCCAACTTGAATGGCTGGGGAAATGGCGGGGGAGGGGAGGGGGCAGAATCTCCCTTGGGTTGCATTCAGCACAGCCAAGGAAGGACCCTCTGGGACACTGAAACGCCCCAGAATTCCTTGCTGCTGGAGCTAAGTTTTTAGTGATGGAAAGTAAACAAGTGCCTAATTGCTCTGGGATGGAAAGTTCTGCCCTGGCTTGAAGGGGTCAGAAGATGGCAGGCATCTTCTTCTTGGAACGGGCAGAGCTGCATAACACCATGGTTTTATCGTGATGGGGTCGAGCGCGGGGAGTCTCCCGGCCTTCTCTTCCGTTCCTCTGGCTGAGTCACGAAGGAGCTGGGAAGCTTCTGTTCCATTCTTTTGTAGCGCAGTCCCTCCAAGCCTGCCTCGTGTTTGTTGGAAGCAAGCCACATTCAAACCATATTTAAAGCTGTCCACAGTTTGAACAGCCTTCCCCCACCCAGGCATTCTCCAGATGTGTGGGCTTCAGCTCCTAGACATCTGCTTGATGGCTATGCTGGTTGGGAACTCTGGGAGCCAAGGTCCATGTATGTGAAGGATGCCCGAGTGGGTGGAAGACTGGCCTATGCTTTGGTGGGATGCTAAGCTGGGAGTTATTTTCAGAATAACCAAACCATCAAACTCAGCATCAACTCATGTCTGAGCTAACATTCACAGCTGCTGTTTTTCCACAGGCTCATCCTGGTGAGATGGTGGGGGCGCTGGCTGCCCAGTCCCTGGGAGAGCCTGCGACCCAGATGACCCTCAACACCTTCCATTATGCTGGGGTCTCTGCCAAAAATGTGACCCTGGGAGTGCCTCGGCTCAAGGAACTGATCAACATTTCCAAGAAGCCCAAGACCCCTTCCTTGACTGTCTTCCTCCTGGGCCAATCTGCCCGTGACGCTGAGAGGGCCAAGGTGAGGAGAGGAAGGGGGTCCTGGTGAAACTGGCCCTGGCTGTGGGGTACGAGGGAAGGGGATCCCAAGGAGATCCGGAGGCAGAACTTTCTTTCCGCACCATGCTGCCTTTCGGCTCTTCTGATCTCTCTCTTGGCGTGCCGAAGATGGCAGGTTGTGCCCCCAACATTTTCTGCCTCCATTTCTTGAGACCAGCTGCAAACAGGTGGCCAAGCACTAGATTTAGAGCTCCTAGAAAGTAGCTTCCAAGGTTGAGTTCCAGGGTTCTGCCTCATCCCCACGTCTCCTTCCCAGGACATCCTTTGCCGCTTGGAGCACACGACCCTCCGCAAGGTGACGGCCAACACGGCCATCTACTACGACCCCAACCCTCAGAACACAGTGGTGGCCGAGGACCAGGAGTGGGTGAATGTCTACTATGAGATGCCTGACTTTGATGTTACCCGCATCTCCCCTTGGCTGCTGAGGGTGGAGCTGGACCGCAAGCACATGACCGACCGCAAGCTCACCATGGAGCAGATTGCCGAGAAGATCAATGCTGGTGAGAAGGGCAGGAGGGTTGTTGGCCAGAGCCTGCCCAGCCTCCGGAGGCTCGGCCCTTTGCCCCTTTCCGCTGGCAGCCCACATGCCCACCTTCTTCCTCTGCAGGCTTTGGAGATGACCTCAACTGCATCTTCAACGACGACAATGCAGAGAAGTTGGTGCTGCGGATTCGCATCATGAACAGTGACGAGAACAAGATGCAGGAGGTGGGGAAGGCGGCGATCTTAACCTTTGGGGATTGCAGTTGCTGGGAAGCAGGGGGCACATGCCTGCTCGTGGCCGCCTCGGGCCAGGTGTTCAGTCTCCCAGAGCAGCCGTTGCCAACTCATGCATTTCCAGACTGGGCCAGGTTGGGGCAGATGGTCTTGAGTTAAAGCCTTGGTCTCATCAGCAGGTGAGGGTTGATTCTATGCCTGCAGTAACCGTCCTGTGCGGTACTTGAGAGATCTTTCTTCTTACGTGGCTTAGGAGGAAGAGGTGGTGGACAAGATGGATGACGATGTCTTTCTGCGCTGCATCGAGTCCAACATGCTGACAGACATGACCCTTCAAGGCATCGAGCAAATCAGCAAGGTGAGTACGGTTGGCCTATCATAACAGGCCCTCCAAGAACCAACCTTCCTTCCTTCCTTCCACCCACCCACCCACCTGTCCGTTGCTGGCGCTATTAATTCTCCACCCTCCTCTTCCCCCAGGTGTACATGCACCTGCCCCAGACCGACAACAAGAAGAAAATCATAATCACAGAAGACGGTGAGTTCAAAGCTCTGCAGGAGTGGATCTTGGAAACCGATGGCGTGAGCCTCATGCGTGTGCTGAGCGAGAAAGATGTGGACCCCGTGCGCACCACCTCCAATGACATTGTGGAGATTTTCACGGTGAGCTCAGAGTGGCATGGGTTGGGAAAATAGGGGCCTGGAGATGCCAGGGCCTGCGTGAGCGTGAGAGTCTGTCTTCCCTTGCTCTAGGTGCTGGGCATCGAGGCTGTGAGGAAGGCTCTGGAACGAGAGTTGTACCACGTCATCTCCTTTGATGGCTCGTACGTCAACTATCGCCACTTGGCCCTGCTCTGTGACACCATGACCTGCCGTGGGCATTTGATGGCCATCACGCGGCATGGCGTCAACCGCCAGGACACGGGGCCTCTCATGAAGTGCTCCTTCGAAGAGACGGTGAGTAGGTGCTGGAAGGGAAGTCCAGCTCTACCAGGGTCCCGTGGCCAGAATCCCACCAACTGGGCTCTTACTGCCTCCTCCAGGTTGATGTCTTGATGGAAGCCGCTGCCCACGGCGAGAGCGATCCCATGAAGGGGGTCTCAGAAAACATCATGCTGGGCCAGCTCGCGCCTGCTGGCACCGGTTGCTTTGACCTCCTGCTGGATGCTGAGAAATGCAAATACGGCATGGAGATCCCCACCAACATTACCGGGCTGGGTGTCGGGGGCCGTAAGTACTCGGTGCCTCTCTGGGGTGTCTGTGGGAAACGGGAGGAGGGGGGCTGGAGGGCAGCCACAGGTCGCAAGAGGACAGAGCTAGGAACCCTATCATTTGGATTGGGGGGAAGGTTTGAGCTCCCACCTCCCCAATTTGGGAATTCAGCACCCAGAATCCCTAGCCATAGTCTCCCTATAGGCATCAGATTTGACCCACGTAGAGGGTATTGGGTTGGGGGAGGCCGGTGTTAGCCATTTCTCCAGCCCCAGAGGGATTACAATTGAGAGTCAGGTCACATTCCGCCTCTGGAAGATGAAAGATGGGGAGGCAGCCACAGCTCTGTGACCGGACAGGCGGGTCTTCTGCTTCCAGCCCGTTCTCTGCCCCTGGGGAGAGGGGCCCACGAGCTGGGCTGCTCCAGCATCTTCCTTGGGGCCAATGGTCCTGCTCACTCTCTTCTGTTTCCTACAGCTACGGGCATGTTCTTTGGCTCTGCACCCAGCCCCATGGGCGGGGTGTCGCCTGCCACAACCCCGTGGAACCAAGGTGCCACACCAGCCTACGGCGCGTGGTCGCCAAGTGTCGGTAGGTATCTGGGCCCCTGGCCGAGAAAGTACTTCAAGACCTGATTTAGGACTAAGCAGTTTACATTGATGGTGGTTTGTATTGATATTCTGGTTTCAGTATCCTGTCAAGCCGTTGAGGAGAGCATAGATGTGCCCCCTCCCCCAGGGAGGGAGAACTGATCTGAAACCCCAACACCCCTGCACCTTTCTTCATCAGAAGAACGTCCCTTGCAGGGTCTTCTGGGCGACAGGAAAAATTTCTCAAGATTTCTGTGGGTGGAGCTGTTCTGTCTGTGGCCATAATGAAAATGGGTTAAATTAACTTGGCACACCAGGGCCGTTGCCCCTTTTAAAGTCTCAGTCTCCTAATCTGCAAATTCCATTGAGGGCGTTGAGGATCTTAGCCCGCTTACGAGAGGCAGCGAGCACAGTTAAAATATGCAGGGCTCCCATGCGGGGATCGGCCCTTGGGGGCTTCCCGGCTGCCAAAACCAGCAAGTGATGCAGCCTCAGAGCCAAAGGCCAGCTGCTAATAGCTGCAGGCTGCCCTGAGCAGGGAGAGAAACATGTGTTTTCCATTAAATGTATTTCTAGGCCACCTTTCACGTGAACCGTTCCCAGGGTGAAAGTGCCCTCTGCCCCTAGCCCCGCAGGGTGGGGAGGGTCTCGGTCCTTTCCCAACGGCGTCTCTTCCTTCCTCTTCTTTGCAGGGAGCGGAATGACTCCCGGGGCTGCTGGTTTCTCTCCCAGCGCGGCTTCAGATGCCAGCGGTTTCAGCCCTGGATATTCCCCAGCCTGGTCACCCACCCCGGGGTCTCCTGGCTCTCCAGGGCCTTCCAGCCCGTACATTCCATCACCAGGTATGTTGCTCCCACAGCCCTGCTGCCCCTCCCAATATTGGCCTCGGAGAGTTGAGCCCCAGGTTAACGTCTGTTTCCTTCTGCCCTTCCAGGCGGTGCCATGTCGCCCAGCTATTCCCCAACCTCACCTGCCTATGAGCCACGCTCCCCGGGAGTATACACGCCCCAAAGCCCCAGCTATAGCCCCACCTCACCCTCCTACAGTCCCACATCTCCTTCTTACTCTCCTACTAGTCCAAATTACAGCCCCACCAGCCCCAGCTACAGCCCCACCTCCCCAAGTTACTCCCCTACTAGTCCCAGCTACAGCCCGACCAGTCCCAGCTACAGCCCGACCAGTCCCAGCTACAGCCCAACATCCCCTAGCTATTCTCCAACCAGCCCCAGCTACAGTCCCACCAGCCCTAGTTACAGCCCAACGTCACCCAGCTACAGCCCTACCAGCCCAAGTTACAGCCCCACGTCACCCAGCTATAGCCCTACCAGCCCAAGTTACAGCCCAACATCGCCCAGCTACAGCCCAACATCACCCAGCTACAGCCCTACCTCCCCTAGCTATAGTCCCACCAGCCCTAATTATAGCCCAACATCTCCAAATTATACCCCTACTTCCCCCAGCTACAGCCCTACTTCCCCCAGCTACAGCCCAACCTCTCCTAATTACACCCCAACTTCTCCAAACTACAGCCCGACATCTCCCAGTTACTCCCCTACCAGCCCCTCCTACAGTCCTACCTCGCCCAGCTACTCTCCCTCCAGCCCTCGCTACACCCCACAGTCGCCCACTTATACCCCTTCATCGCCTAGCTACAGCCCCAGCTCGCCCAGCTACAGCCCCACCAGCCCCAAGTACACCCCAACCAGCCCGTCCTACAGCCCCAGCTCTCCAGAGTACACCCCGACCAGCCCCAAGTACAGCCCGACCAGCCCCAAGTACAGCCCCACTTCGCCCACGTACAGCCCGACCACACCGAAATACAGCCCGACCAGCCCCACCTACTCGCCGACATCGCCTGTGTACACCCCGACATCGCCCAAGTACAGCCCGACGAGTCCCACTTACTCGCCCACTTCCCCCAAGTACAGCCCGACCTCTCCCACCTATTCGCCCACCTCCCCCAAAGGCTCCACTTACTCCCCGACCTCTCCCGGCTACAGCCCCACATCGCCCACCTACAGCCTCACCAGCCCGGCCATCAGCCCCGACGACAGCGACGAAGACAACTGAAGGGGCGCCTGGCGGGCCGCAGAGGAGTCGGGGTGTGACCGCGTGACAATTTGTGGAGGGGTCTGGGCGCTTGGGGAGGTGGGGGAGAAATTCGCGGGTCCTGCTGGTCGACCGGCCCAGTTGCCAAAGGAGAACCGAGAGTTTGCTCAGAGCCACCTCCCTGGGCCCTGCTTGCTTCGGAGAAGGCCTTGATCCTTTACTTTTGACCTTTTTTCCGCCCTATTTTTATCTTTCAGGAAAAAAAAAGCCAACCTTGTAAATACTTGCATAGACTCCGTAATAAACCCACAAAATCTGTACTTTATGGGGTAACGGGGGGGTACCCTGACTCCTGCTCAACCCGTTGAAATGAAGCCAAGTTCTGCCCCTGCCGGAGCCCCCTGGCATCGGCGGCCACCACTCTTCCCCCGTTGCCCGCTGGAACTATATAGTATGTTCTCGGTGTATCTGTTGGGAATTATTTATGTTGAAAACTAGAAGGTTTCTTGACTTTGGTGCATTATGTCTCCACTTTTTTCCTCTCCGGGGTGGGGGTCCGAGAATCGAAAGCTCTCACACCAACCTTGTTTTTAACGTGATCTTTTTGGTCTGGTTTTGGCTGAGCTTTCTTTGGTCCTGCATAGCATGTTTAAAAAATTCAGAACTTTCCCCTGGTTCTGCTTCTTTCCTGCTGACTGGGGGGGGGCGGTGGGGGGGAGCCTTTTATGTGACAGTGGGACTGTAGTAAAACACGCAGCAACAGAGGAAGGAAGCGGAAGGAGGGCAATCAAGGCGACGTTATTTTGTTGAGTGTTTGGAATTCTTGCTTTTTCTCTGCGCTCGAAATGGTAACTTTCTGGAAAAAAAATAAAAACTTTTTTTTACTAACCGTTGACTTTGCGGGTGTCTGGTTCTGGAATTTCAAAGGTGTGCCAAAGGGGTGGGCTTCTCTTTTAGGATGCCCGGCTGCTGGTTTCCATGCTTCTAAGGACGGCTCTCTGAGGTTTGCAGGACTTGGGTGGGGTGCAAAGGCATCTCCAGGGTGGCCCTTGCGTTACAGAGTACGTGGCCCCCTCCCTTACATGCAGGAAATTTGTGAAAACCTTTTTCCAACACACTTCCACCCCTAGCTGATTGGCACTCGAGCGTTCCTCTATTCATTTCCCTTTCTGTTCCGTTTTCATTATTTCAGTGTCCTTCCTGGTTGGTTTCACTTCGTTGGATGCTGCCCAGAGGCAGCGAACCCTCATGACTCACTAAGCCAGCTGGCTGGCGGGGGTACAACCAGGGTGCCTGGAACGCCAGGATGCCCGGCTGCCTGCCTTTGGTGAGCCTCCTGGCCGTCGGAAAACAGCGTGTGAGAATTCGGGCGTTTGGGCCTGGCTGTCTCATGTGGACTTTGCCTGTGGGCGATGTTTCGAGTTTTGAGCTCTCTGTGAATGGAGGTGGCTGGGCCAGACCAGTCACTCGAGAGAAAGACTGCTTGGTCGGTGGTGGTAAAGCTGGTTTGAAGATGGTCAACCTGCATGGACACCTCGGGCTCCAGTCACGTTGGCTGGGCAGGCAGGAAAACCAGGACGGCTGCCTCAGAGCCCAGGCATCCCAGGTCGATGCAAGGCGAGCCTCCCTCTTGCCAACCAGGGTAAAGCCTGGAGAGGAGGGAGTTGGCTGGTCTCATGTCCCCCCACTGCCCACCCACCAGAATACGGGCCTTTCTATTGCCTTGGCCTTGAATCAAAATAACGCCCTGTTTTAAAATCTCTCAGACCTACCGCGATTGCTGTCTCCCACTTGGGACAAGCCTAAAACTAGAATAGGAATGGGCCGAGTCAGGAAGCCTCCACCCTAAATTCCTCTCCACAGCAAGGAAGGAACCCCTTCTCCTCTACATTGCCTTGAAAGGTGTCCGTAGTACTCAGATAGCTGGACCGTCTGCCTGCTGGACCCCCGCGTGCACCAGTCAGCCTGCAGATTTGTCCCTTGAGTGTGCAAGAAATGCCAGTCCCCCAAGGAAAAAAGTGAAACAGGCCACTGCAAGAGCAATCTGAGCACTACCAGGCCACGCTAGGCATGTACAGACCATTTTTCAGCCCTCCCCTCAACTTCCTCGCGTGCTGTGTCTTCTGGACTCTGAGATGGAAGCAGGAGTGAATTGTTAGGCAATGCCAAGAACTCTGGCTCAAGAACGGCACAGAAACACTTTCTAACCATCATAAAAGAAAATGCAGTGGTTAAGGGGTGGGAACCCCAAGTATCATCTAGTCTAACCCTCTGTAATGTGCAGGAAAACAACAGGCTGGGGAATTCTGGGAGTTGGAATCCACATCTAAAAGTTGCTGAGGTTGAGAAACCCTGCTGTAAGCGGCACTTCTTAACACGCTTGCCCACCCCGTCTGCAGGCCAAGACATAATAATTATAATGATTTCAACTTGACGGGCATTTGCTCCCCTTTCCTGGCGTGGGAACATCCACTCTGATTCAGCACTGCAAGAAGAAGCGTTTCTGGTGTTCCCAGGAAAAGTGAGGGGCGTTTGGAGAGGGGCAGGGGGCAAAAATGCCCCTTGCACAGAAACCCGGGCTTTGCATCTTGGGGCGGGTGTTTACTTTTTGCAAGAAAAGGTTGCGGGAGCATAAAGTTAAACGCACCAAAATACAGCTGCGTTGGCCGGGAATCGAACCCGGGTCAACTGCTTGGAAGGCAGCTATGCTCACCACTATACCACCAACGCGAGTTGCGACAAAGTGCCGCCCAGAGTTACAAGTACGGGCGAGTTTGTGCGCCTGGAAGAAATCGCAGAGAGGGGCACGCGCTGCACGGGGCGGGCGACGCGCTCCCCCCTCGTCTTCCTGCCCGGAAAGCGTCGCCGAGTCAGCAAAAGCCGCCTCGCAGGCGCTGAGAAAACCATCTGGCAGCGGTGGGATTCGAACCCACGCCCCCGGAGGGACTGGAGCCTAAATCCAGCGCCTTAGACCGCTCGGCCACGCTACCTCCGCTGGGGGCCTTCGGGAAGCGAACCACAGACATTTTTAAAACTCAAGAGGCGGCGGAGGGGAGCCCGGCGCGGCGGGACCCCCGGCGCCCCGCGGGGCCCGGCGCTCCCGCCAGCCGGGGCCATGCAAGCGGCCGCGGGCAGCCGGAGCTCGGCCTGCACGTTTCCAGCCCCCCGGTTCAGGGTTGCCCGCCAGGCACCGGGGCTGATTGCGGGGGGGGCGAGGACCCTCCTCCCCAGCCGAGACAGGCCGGAGGGACGGGGCGGCGCCGCTGCCGGGACCCCCGCGAAGTCGCCACCTCCGCTCCGCGCGGGGGTGCGGGGGGTGCTCGCCCTCCGCAGCCTTCCCCCGGCTGGAGCCCCGAAGCCTCCAGCCCCGGCGGGCTGGGAATCATGGGGGTCGGAGTCCGGCCCCTCCGGGAAGCCGGCGGGGCCCAGCGCCGCCTTGCAAAAGGCAGCGCCCCCGAGGCGGGGAGAGCGAGGCTCGCGGCGGCGCCGCCGCGCGAAGGTAGACTGCGCCCGGCCGCGGAGGCTCTCCGGCCCGCTTCCTCTCGCGGGCCTCCCACGCGCCCCGGACTCCCTCGCGCTGCCTGCGGTTTCCTGCGCCAGCGCCCGGCCGGGCTGGAGACGCCGCCGCGCTCCGGCTGGCTCTCCCCGCCCAGCACCTCCGGCGGGCGTTTCCTGCCCGCAGTTCCCGGGCTGCGCCTCTCGACGCACCGGGCGCTGCCGCTGCCGCTGGCGCTGCTGGCAGGCGGCCGAGCGCGGCCTCCCCTCGATGGCCTCGCTTCCTCCTCCTCCTCCGGCCGCCGCCGCGCCGCCGCCGCCGCCGCCTCCCGCTCCGGCCGCTTCCTGGCGGCTCGCGACCGCTGCCCGCCGCCGGCCCCCGCGCGCTCCTGCCCCGGCCATGGGGAGGCGCCGCCGCGCGCGGGAGCCGCCCGCCCGGCTGGTGCTGCTGGCGCTGGCGCTGGCCTCGGGCTCGGCGCTGCTCCTGGCCTCGCTCAGCCTCCTGCTCGCCGCCTGGCCCCGCTCGGGCGCCCGCGCCGTCCAGCAAGACGCCGCCGCCGCCGCCGCCGCCGCGCTGCCGCAGGTGAGGGGCGGGCCGGGGCGTCGCCGGGCCGGGGGCCGGCCGGGGCGCGGCAGCAGCTGGCGGGGCGCGCCCGCGCTGTCCGGGGCCGGGGGGCCGGGGGGCCGGGGGGCCGGGCGCGGGGCGGCGGGGCAAGTCGGGGAGGCGGCGGGCCAAGGCGAAGCGACCCGCCGGCCGGGCAGGGCGCCCGCCTGGGCTCCTTGAACCCCGGGGTGGGTGCGGCCGGACGGAGCCTGCTTGGCCGGCCAGCCCCGCCGCGCCGCGCCGCGCCGCGCCGCGCCGCTCACCTGCGCCCGCGGAGTCCGGGCAGCGCCGCAGCTCAGGCGGGCTGGACCCGTCGCGTGAGAAAAGCAGGCGGCGCGGCGCACGTGCAGGGGGCCCGGGGGTTTCCTCGCTGTGGCCGGTCAGAAGTTCCGCAAACTGTTTTCGAAAGTTCCCCCCCTCTTCGTGGGGAAGAGTTTGGCCCGTGGCAGCGGTGGGGCAGCCCCTGCGCCTGGTGGCTTGGGAGGCTTTGCAGCTTTGCATGCAAAGGGCGCACGGAGGGCCTCCCCTCCCAGGCCCAAGCCCCCTTCGGCCTCCCCTGTTCATCTTGCAAAGGTTTGAAGGGCTGGGCTCCCACAAGCACCCTCCCCAGGCTCAGAAGTGGGGGGACCAGTGTGTTTCCAAGCGCCCGAGTCAGCCCAGCTGTTGGTCTGAGCATCAGGATAAGATGGGGCAGCAAATTCCAAAACCTGTATTTTCAGGTGGGAGAGTTGGGCCCTCCAAATGCATCAGTTGGAGCATGCTCTAAAACAGTGTTTCTCAACCTTGGGAACTTGCAGATGTGTGGACTTCAACTCCCAGAATTCCCCAGCCAGCATGGCTGGCTGGGGAATTCTGGGAGTTGAAGTCCACACATCTGCAAGTTCCCAAGGTTGAGAAACGCTGCTGTAAAAGCTGGGGCAAGCCACAGGTTTGCACACTTCCTTCTTTCCCGGAGGGGCCCTGCCTCCCTGGCGCCCCACCAGTGCATGCCTGCTGAGTCAGGCTGAGACCTCCAAGCAGGCGGCTGTGGGTGTGTGGTTTAGAGATCAGGGGCCAAGCTCCCTGTGCCCCTTTTTCCCACCCCACCCTTGGACCCACACACCCGGCAGCTGGCCTGGCCTGGCCTAGCCTTTGGAAGCTGGAGAGCTGCCTGGACTGGCCGGGGTCCTGCAGCCGCCTCCAGCCCTGGGGGAGGTGGATCACCAGCAGCTGTTTTGGGGGGTTGAAGGCCTGGAGAAAACTCTTAGCCCGAGGCAGGGGTCAAAACAGAAACCGGAGTTCAATCCTACAACCTGCTTATATCCTCTGAATTCTGCCCTTAAAAGTGGGGTGCAGTGATAAAAAGAGATGGCTTTTTAATACTTGCAATGAAAAGCGGGAGGGAAAGAGAACCACTGAGCGTGTGCAGAGTGCAGAGCTGCGCTCCATGCAGCCCACCCTCTCCAGCCCTCCCGTTCCCCCAGGTGAGAATTCGTAGCATCGGCCCCGTTGGAAGGACTTTTCTTCTTCATATACCGCCTAATTCTGCTCACACAGCGTCTGCTGCTTTAACGCGATTTTTCTATGATTTGCCAACGAAGGAAATGCAACAATCCTCTGGAAGAATCTGTTTGTTTTCTATTCCTCCCACTCCCAAACAGACTTTGGGGCTTTCTTCACGTGGTTTCGACTTGTGGTGCCGGAGGGCAGAGATTTTATGAAATAAGAGGGGGCATTATTTTAGCCCCGGCCAGTCTCTTGGGGAAACACACGCACGCACCTTCCCCAGACAGGTGCCCCCAGGTGTTTAGATGGTAAGCAGTGAAATTGCACATCTGGAGGGTAGCAAATGGGGGGCCATTTGCATCGAAAAGGACGGGAGCCAAAAACTCATGATTCTTAGTCTGTTCCACGGCTTGAGCTATAGATAGCTTGGTGGCTTGGCCTACCTCCAATCTACACAGACACACACATTTATTTTTGAATGTTGCCACCAGCTGAGCAGAAGAGAATCAGCAGTTTGCCTTTTAATTTTTTTTCGTGCACAAACAGCTGGGAAATTGGGACATCTGTTTGCTGTGTTTCCTTAGCAACACCCTCTCGCGTTGAGCCCCTCGGAGTGCATTTCAGCTCTGCGGTTCTGAACTTTTCCCAGGGAAAAGTTCCCCCCTCCTCTTCAGGTGCAAAGGCTTTTAGCCCTGATTGATCGGTATCCGGTTGGAATGGTGGGTTAAATTCTCCGGGGGCATTGCGAGGGTCCAAGTGGGTTCATGTTTTCTTGAAAAGGAAGCAAATCCGGGATTTCAACCTCTAGACCAGGGTTTCTCAACCTCAGCCACTTTAAGAGGCGTGGACTTCAACTCCCAGAATTCCCCAGCCAGCCATGCTGGCTGGGGAATTCTGGGAGTTGAAATCCACGCCTCTTAAAGTGGCTGAGGTTGAGAAACCCTGGTTTAGAAACGGTATTTGCAAAAGTGGGAGTTGTCCACACATCTTAAAGTTGCCAAGGTTGGCAAACACTCCTCTAGATGATACCCCCCCAAAAAACTTGGTTTCTTGGGATAGTAGCAACTTCTTATCTTGGTATGTTTTGCTTGATCCTGGTTCTTCCGCCAACCCTTGCATGGAACGGCGCCTGGGCTTCACTTCCAAACTAAACTCTTCTTTCTTGGAAGTGGTGACATGTCGGGGAGGATTGTTTGTGTCGTTCGGTGGCTTGACCTGGGGTCTTCTCTGTGGTCCTCAGGAACTGCTGCCAGAGGACGACCCTGAGGAGCTGGCCCCGGTAGGTGAACGTACTTCTTCGCGACGCTCCGGATGCACCGCGTGGAAGAATTTTATTACGCGGGCACGAAACGGGCAACTTTGCAGCGGGGGAATGGGGGCGTTTCCCGCAGCCCGGCTGTATAAAGCAAAAGAGGAAAACTTGCTTCCTCTTGTCTCCTCGGGAGTAAACGGGAGAAGGCTTCTGCATCTCTCTCTCGGCTGCTCTGAGCTTTGAAACGGAGCAAGAACCGTACAGGTTTAAGGCTGCAGGTTGCCCACCGCCTGCCCCCCCGTAAGAAAATGTTAAATGGCCCACCGCTGGGGGGAAAAGCACGCCCAAACCCTTCAGCAAGTCAGGGTGCGGCCACCATAGGGAGATAAAATATTTGAATAGTCCTCTGCCGATCTAGGCTACGATTCTCCTTCCACGGATGTCCCAGTTGGAAGCCCACAAGCCAGACCTGGAAGGAATAGCCTTTCCTTGCTTGTCCCCCAACATTGGGTATTCTGAGGTAGACTGCCTCCAAACATGGAGGTTCCATTTAACCTAGCATGAGTGACAGCTGTTGAGGAATGAGTCCCACTCCTCCTTCATGAAGCAGGAGAATCTGGTTCTGAAGCTATCTAGGCTAGGCTTTTTTTGGGGGGGAGGGGCAGGATTTCATAAATGATTTTAAGGAAATAAACCAGAGTAACTGCAACCCTCTGGTTTTGTTTTGGAAAAGAAAGAAAAATTAAGGGTGGGGGGACAAGAGGAAGGATGTCAGTGTCTTTCTGAATTCTGTGTGCTGACAAATCTGGTTACCTTTCCCTGTAACGTGCAGCTTGGCTCACTGCTTTGAGCTATTCGCTGAGCAAGTGGCTTTCTGGAGCATGCTCTGTCTCTTCGGTTGGTAGGCTTTGTGGGGCTGTCTGTAAGGCTGAGGGCTGGAAGGCTGATCTTCCCGCATTAGCAGGGATTTGGCCCGGCTAAGCTCCTCCAGCCTCCACCCACTCATCTTTCCAAAAGTGTTGTGTTGACCTGCAATACCTCCCTGCCCCTTTAGGTGGTGCTCTCCACCAGCTGGAACAACCAAGGCAAGTTCCTGCACCATTTTGCCCAGCAGGGGGCGCTGCGGCATCGAAGGCATGGTGAGTCCCTCCTCCTAAGGCTGGACAGGTAGATATAGCCTGAAGAACATCAGGTAGTCCTTGATTAATGACCACTCGTTCAGCAACCGTTCAAGGTTGCGACGCCACTGAACGAGTGGTACTGACGACCGGTCCTCGAAGTTCTGGCTGTCGCAGTGTCACATGATTGCGATCCAGGTGCCTGGCAACCAGCTCACACTTACAACGGTTGCAGTGTCCTGTGGTCATGTGATCGCCATTCCCACAAGCAGTCAATGGGGAAGCTGGCAGGGAAGGTGGCAAGTTGCTCCTGGCAGCACCCCCTCTTCCTGCAGCGACTGCCTGCACACCCTCCCCCACCCGGCAGCTACCACCCCCAACCCCGCCAAGCTCGCGCCGTGCTGCAGCGGCCACTTACCCCCCGTGACCTGCTTGGGACTTGCAGCGTCCTGCCGGCTTCCCCGTTGACCTTGCTCCTTGGAAGCCGGCAGGGAAAGTCGCAAATGGCGATCACATGAGGCCCTCGCTTAATGACCCGCGATCCTCGCTTAACAACGGAGATTGCTGGGATGGCTGTCGCTAAGCAATGCGGTCACGTGGTATCAGGCTTTATGACTGCATCCCTTAGTGACGGAAATTCCAGTCCCAATTACCGTTGTTAAGCAAGGACTATCTCTAACCCCTTGAGGTTGGGCTCAGCCCCTTGTTGACCTGGATCCCAACCAGCCTGACTCTCCAGCCTCTTTCTAACAAACCATCTTCCATGCTATGATTATTATTACTTGTTAGACTTAGAAGCTGTCTGGCTCCAGAATGACTCTGGGCAGCTTACCCTTAAAAACAGAAAGCAGTAAACATCTGGATAAGCCATGCATTGTGTGCCGTAGGAGCTCAGCACGGAGACCCATATCAATCAGTCTGGCTGGGGAGCAAGTCCTTTCTCACATTCTCGTCAGCAACTGGCAGCCCCAAGGCCCAGTCCAGCCCTGGAAAAGTGTGGTTTGTCTCTGTTGAGGCTGGATTTCAGAGAGAAGCTTCTCCCGTCTGTCTCCCGCTCCGATTGGCTGCTGATGTTCTCTTATTCTCTGGGCTCACTGACCCACCCAAGTTCCCCCCACCCTCTTTTTCAGCTGAGAAAGGGAAGCGCGTTCGGCCTTGCCGGACCGGAACAATCTGCGCGGCACACTATGAAGGTAGGGCTCTCCTCTTGCCCTCGCTTGCCCCTCCCGGAGAGGGGAGATGCCAGAGCCCTGGCAGTCCCCATTGGGTTCCTGGGTGTTATCTGGCGCGTCGCTCCAGGCGCCGCAAAGCCCTCCGTGCCCCGAGCCAGGAGTTCGGACTGACCCCCCTCTCTCTCTTTCAGTGCAGGCCACGGTAGGACGAGCTGGGATGCAGGCAGGTAACACTTCCCGGGGGCCCTTTCGGAGGGCTGGGGGGGGAACAATACCTGGCCGGTAGCCTGCTCAGCTGGGCCAGTCTTCACCGTGGCTGCTTGCTTTTATGTAACCGAGTCTGTTGCTCGCGCCAGCCTGCATGGTCCAGTTTATGGCACAAACCCAGGAAATGGGTGAATCCGGGAAATGTGCAATGGCAATTGGGCAGGTTCAGGTGGCCCCAGATCAGCTCTGCTTGTGCCGTTGAAGGCGAGGAGCGAGATCTTCCGGGAAGGGCTGCAAAAGCTGGAGGTTCATTACACCCCCCCGTCTTCCCCCCTCTCCAGATGCAAACGGAACGATCCGTGGATGGGCCGAAGCAAAGCTCAACGCCACAAACCCCCTGCGTTACGACAGCAGCCGCGGGGAGTTCACGGTGATGAAGAAGGGGCTGTATTACCTGTATTGCCAGGTGAGTGGGGAAGGGGGGCTTGTGGGTAATAAGAGCAAAGCATGCTGGGGCTTAGGATTCTCCCAGTCTTCTGGGAGGAGGAGGGAGCCAGGAGTGGAAGGAGGGTGTCACAAGAACCTTGGATTCACTTCCTTCCAAGACAGGTGATTGGCTAGTTCAGAGTTTTTCAATCTTGGCCACTTACGTGGACTTCAACTCCCAGAATTCCCAGCTAGTGGGGAATTCTGGGAGTTGAAGTCCACATATCTTAAAATGTCCAAGTTTGAAAAACACTAGTAATTGGTTGCTGCCGTAGCTGTGTGTATTTTACTGTTTCAGCCTTCTTCCATCTTGGGCCTCTTGGGTGCACTCCCAGAATTCCCCACTAGCATGGCAGGAGCTGGGGAATTCTGGGAGCAGCAGGGGGCCAGGTTCTCTGTGAATCTGAACTCCATGAGACCAGCAGACTGGCCTCCCCGGATTACGCGGCACATGCTTCTCCTCCTCTCCGTGGCCCCAGGTCCATTTCAACGAGGGGAAGACCATCTACATGAAGCTGGACGTGATGCTGGGCGGGGAGCTGGCCCTGCGCTGTTTGGAACAGTTCCCCCCCACCAGCTCGGGACCCCAGGAAGCCGAACTCCGGGTGTGCCAAGTCTCCGGGCTGGTCCTGCTGCGGCCGGAGGAGTCCATCCGCCTCCGCACCATCCCCAGAGTCCGTCTCAAGGCTGACCGCTACCTCACCTATTTCGGCCTCTTCCAGGTCCACTGAGAGGAGGGGCCGCGGGAAGACCGCAGGGCTGGGGTTCTGGATGGGCTCTGGGGAGCCAGAGAGGAGAGAAGGAGCCCGCGCTGCTGGCTTCCACGCGGCGGATTCCTCTGCCTCCAAGTGCAGAGCGGGTCCGGCTGGCACCCCTTGTTTCCGGGTCGGCGACTCTCCGTTTCCTGCTCTCGATTCCGCTGTTCCGACATCCACACGGTGCCAGCAGGAAAGGGGTGGGAAGGGCGACTGTAACCCCTGCACCTTTGCTTTGGCAGACCCGGGGCCTCTCCTCTCACCAGCTCTGCAGCCCAAACGGCAGCGGTCACCTGAACAGAGGCCGATCAGCCAGGAACTGAGCCAGTGGCTCCTGTGTGTGTGGACTCCGGTTTGCTACTCCCTTATCCTGCCCAGGTTCTGTTTTTTTCCCAGCGCAGTTAAGCTTTTCACCCTGGCCAGGCACCGTACGTAGCATCTGTACTTTCCTCTGCATTTTTATACTTATTCTGCTTCCCCTCCTGGGCTTGTCGGATGCTGCAGAAGGCCTTTACCAGCACCCCTGCTGTCGCGGTGGAGGATGATCTCCATGGGGCTCGGCTGCCCTCCACCGAGCAGAATTGCCTTCCAGCTGTGGGGGCAGCGCGGGAAGGACCGCGGGAGCACATCTGTCTCCAGAGACTGCTGTTTGGGTAGCAGCCAGCAGGGGGCGGCAAAGCCCCGAAGGAGAGGAAGCTGGACCTCGCCAATCAGGGAAGGGCAGAGGCTAAAGAAACTAAGCTTCCTATTGGCCGGGAAAAGTGAAAGGGGACTTTTCCCATTGGCTGGGAAAAGTTGCAGGCTGATACGGGAGAGGGGGTCCAGACAGCCACCTGGAGCTGGGGGTCTGGAAGAGGTGAAGACCCCGAGAAAGCGTTGCAAACATTTGCATGCCTCCGCAGATGCAGCTTTGCAAAACGTCGAACTGCGGCCCCTGCGAGCATGAAAGTGCAGGGCTTCTCATGCAACCCCCCCTGGGGGTGACGGCCCCCCCAAGCCTTTCCCCTTGGAAAATGTGGCGATCTCGCAGCCCCCTCACTCCCCCTGCCGACATCTTACAGCCACTCATTTACTTTTTAGGAAACTTGGAGGGGGCAAAATAGCCAGCCCGGTCCTCTCTGGCACCGTTGCTTTCCGCCACAGCTCGCCGCCTTCCCTGCTCCCCGAATCATTTAACAAACAGCCCCTGACGACCAGAAGTTGGCACGCTCCCGTTTTACCGCACAGCATCGAAATAAAAATACAGCGATACAGGGTTTCCTGTGGTCTTCCCTAGCAGCCCCTTCGCCAGGGGGCTGTTGGTCGTGCATGGGGGATAACGGGCACCGGGCCTCCCCACGCGGGCGCTGACGTTTGCCCGGCCAGCCTCATCCCGATGCCCGCCTGCCCAGACTTCTTCTTTGTGGACTTCAAACACCTTCCCTTCCCTTCCCTTCCCTTCTGAAATGGGTTTTTCCAAGGGGTGGTTGACGTTCGAAGCTGCCCTTTTAGGGGGTGGCCTGATTGCTGTAACGCTTGGTGCTTCTCGCGCAGCCAGGATTTACGTTGTATTTCTGCAGAAACAAAATTGTTGGGGCTTTTGTGAGAAAAACATCAGTAACCAATAGCTTACACCAGTGTTTCTCAGCCTTGGCCGCTTGAAGTCGTGTGGACTTCAACTCCCAGAATTCCCCAGCCAGGAATTCTGGGAGTTGAAGTCCACACGTCTTCAAGCGGCCAAGGTTGAGAAACACTGCCTTATGGCTTATCCAGGGTCACTTCAGGGGACTCGTGAGCTGGAACCAAAGGCTTAAACTAGGATTGTTTGCTTGTCCTTCGAGGAACCGGGCACTGGAAGATCGTGTGAAAGCTGGCCTTTTCTGCATGGGTAGGCATAGCTTTAAGCTTAAGTAGGCCTTTCTGGGACCGTAACTCCCAGAATTCCCCATCCCCAAGGGCTTCTGGAGAATTCTGGGAGATGCAGTCCCAACACATTCGAGGGGCTCCAGAGGATCTTTGCTGATCCTTCTGGGGCAAGCAGGCCGGTACGAAGGCAGAAAAGGAGCGAGAAGCAGCCTGCAGCTTGGAAAGACGAAACAGAGAAGGAAATCCAGTTCAATCTCGTTTACACCAACACCCTTCGCGAGACCCACCCGTTGCCTTTTGGTCCTTGCCAACCGGGCTGAGTCCATGCGGCAATTCCTTCCACGTACGGATCCATGCGTTCCCATTTGCTCTTTCGATTTCTTGCTTCTGCTTGTTCACACATGACTTTCTCGATCGTCTTCCCCTCAACTTTTTCGCTCTTCTTTCCGTATTTGTTTTATGACTTGATCTGTCCGGCCAAAGGGACTCAACGCCCAATGATGTCGGTCCCTCCTTTTGTCCCTTGTTTCGACACCCTGTCATTCTTGACCACAATGTTTGTACAACTTTTGCATAATGAAGTGCTCGATCTCCTGCACAGCTTATTTCAACCAACTTTTGCTCCTCACAACAGGCCCCACGCTACCCACCTTCTTTCCACCAGAACTTGCCCACCTTCAATTTCTCCATCTTCCCATCTTTGTAAATGTTCTACCGAGGCATGCAATTTATTTTTTTATTATTATTATTATTATTTTATTCGATTCATAGTGACTCTGGGCAGCTCACAGCAGTTAAAAACACAAACAGCAGCCAAGTTCTTTGCTCCGGTTTTTGCAAATTTTGCAAGCGCAATTGTTCAGTCCATTTTCCCTGTCAAACACAACTCCCTTCTTTTTTGTATGTTACTTTAGATCTATGCTCCTGGTTGCATCATGCAATCTATCTAACCTTTGCTGCCAATCTTTTCAGTTCTTAGACAACATGGCATTGAGTGCGTATCAAGATAACCATATATTCACATCTCCACGTACCGTCACCAAAAGAACTCCTTAGGCATTTATCATAGTTACATAAAACCACCAAGGGAATCTCACTTATCTTTTCTTTACCCCCTGTTCAGTGTTGAACCCGAGGCCGGTTATTCTCACGCATCCCTTACTCCCATCGCGTACCACCCTTATCACTTTAAACAACCAACTTTCGACTGCATGCAACTATTCAGATTATCGTAAGTGTTCTCTAAATCAACACATGGACAATACACTTCTTCACATTCATGTACTTCTCAAGAACTTGCTGAAGAGCAAGAATCTGGCCTGAACACCTCGTGCCCAGCCTAGAAACTACAGCGCGCTTTTCCAAATCAGGTTTATTGTTACCTCTTGCATACTTTTGACGAGGACTCTGCCAACGCATGTAGCCAACCCCCTGGAGGTTTGGCGTTCGCTTTGCTATCGTTCCCTTCGTACGGGAGAATCGGTGGCATTCTTGCAACTGTCTGGCGCAAATGCTGTCTTCACAGCCCTATTAAGGAAGTCACACGATCGCTCTGTAAGCAAGCCGTGTTCATATTTTAGCACTTGTCTGCTTACGCCATCTGCATCTGCAGACGTCTTCCCAACGTCCTCACAGCGTTTATGATTTCGTTTTCATCGTTTTCTGGAATTCCATCATTTATACCATTGGTCTGAATTGAAATCTTTAACACAGGAGATCACTCCTGCATACGTATTTAAATTTCCTCACTACCGTTTCCTTCCAAGCCATGTCCCCATTTTTAATTCTTAATTCCATTCATTCTTCTGGAAGCTCCTTATTTGTGAACTTCCAAAGAATGCTTTTATTTCCATCAGAATCGTGCCCTGCACTGCGTTTTCTTTGCTTCCTTTAATCTTTGCTTTAACCATAGCTGTTTCTGAGAAGATTATTTACAATGATTTTTTCTCCCTATGGCATTGTACAATATCGTTCTCTAATAGGCACTTTTTCCTATCCACAGCCCTTTTCACTTCATCTTTCTACCAAAGATCCCTCATTGCACTTCCCCAGACCCTTCGGTGGCACCTGGTGGCATCACTCCTTTCCCTCTCTTCCCGGCAACCTCTACATCCTCTTTTCTGACACCCCATCCCTTCTTTGGGGAGATTATCTTCTAATCCTCTTTCACAGGCTTTCCTTCAGTCCCATTTTCACTCTTCGTTCTGTAATGGTATGTGGGAAAGACCTTGGGAGACTGGGCCCAGAGACACCGCCAAGGGAACGGTCAGATAAGAGACAGCTTAGCCCACAGCTGCACAGTGGGTGGGGAAAGAGGCTCAGAAGGGACCCTCCATGTTTCTCAGGGGTAAAGGAGACGGTGGGAGAATTGTACTTTCAGATTTGCAAGATTCTGTTAATGTAGCCTTACAATAAGGTAGAATTAGCTCATCGGGTCATGGTTCCTGTTCGGTCTACCTAGTAAGGCTGACACTTTCCTTCACATCTTTTCTTCCATGTCATTTTTTTTCTCCAAGACCCTCTCTTGATAAAATAATGGCAGGTCCACATTTGGAACCTCTCATCACCCTTGAATCCTTCTCTTGATCTCTTGTCATAAAATGTCCTGCTTTCAGCTTTAGATTCATTCCTTTCATTCAAGCCACCTGAACAGACTTCATGCTTAAATAAGGTAAACAAAAATACCTTTTTCTAGGGAGACACCAAAGAGTCCCCATTCTCATTCAGTCTTGGGTCTCCAAATTATGCAATCACCTTTTTTTTCTTGTTGCCTTTTCATTCTTCCATTCATGTCGACAGACATCAGTTCATACCATCTTACATACATTTTAGCCCTTTCATTCCTAATTAAACCTACATTCTCAAGTCCATGTCCACGTCCACGTCCATTGACTCGAGAAAATCACTGCCTCGGTTGTCCCCCTGCCATGTCTGGCATTCCCTGCTCAAAGTAAGAACAGTTCCTACCAGCGTGGGCACATATGGGGCAACATGCCACGAGCACCAGAAAACCCCCTCTGGGGAATGCAAGACTTTCCGTGCCCTAGATGGGGGAGAAGAAGGGGAAGAGACCTTCCTGACCTCTCAGAATATGACTACGTTGTTGATGGCAGCTTTCCTCCCCAGGCGGGTGAGAAATGCGTCTCATGATCTCAGCCAATATGGTTGCTGGCTGGAGGACGGTGGTTGCAGTCCCAGTTCATCTGGGGTCTTCCAGATTGGGCACCGGTGGCTTGCAGAATTAGGAAAGCAGCAACTGACATTTGCTGACTCGGAGTACTACAAAAATGTCAAGCAAACCATTTTGCTTTCAGGCAAAACCAGGGACTTTTCAGTGCTGTCCCGAACTTCTCTGTTTGCGTGGTGGGTATTTAAAAAAAACACAACACTTTCCAATAACTTCTTTTAAATGGAGCGATATTTCATCACCCTGCAGTCAGCCCAGTGCCACAAGAGGCAGAGAATTTCACAAGTGCCTCTTTCCCCATCAGTAAAAATGCAGCAACAATAAAGGAATTAGCCACCCATTTGTTCTCCTTCAGTGACCCCCTCGTCGAACGGCAGGGCTGGCTTTGCCCAGGACTCGTATTCCTGGAATCACAGCTAGAGGAAAGGAGGGTTATCCTCTTTTGAAATGGAATAAATGAAAAGGAAGCTGTTGATGCAGAACGTTTGCTGTTATTGCTTTTTAAAAGAAGCCATCTTAATAACAGTGGAAAGATCCTGTTAGATCTTATTTGTGCTTTATTTCATTCGTAACTGTAAACAGGACTCAGATGGGACAGGAAGTGCCGTTGGGGGAGCAGAAGTGGGAAGTGAGTGTATTATTTTCAGTCCACTTCCATTTTTTCACACCTGTTTCCATCTTGCCCCTCTGTTTACATCTCTTTCTGCTGTCTGGGGAGTTGAATTTAAGGACTTAAGAACCTCTGGATCACACCAGGGTCCGTCTTAATCCACATTTTGTCTGTCATGGTGACCAGCCAGGTGCTTCTGAGGTGCTTGCAAGCAGGAGATGGAGATGTGCCCCGAAATTTGTCCCATGCTGCCCGTATTTGGAGGCTTCTGCCCCCCAACCCAGAGGTAACATGGAGTCCTCAAGGCCAGTAAGGTAAACCAGAAATGTATCCAGTCCCCTCTGAAAGCCATCCAAATTGGTGGCCATCATCATATCTGAAGAACAGAAGGAAGGCTCTGTTGGATCAGACCAAGGCTTGTCTTGGTCCAGTGTCTTGTTTCTCCCAGAGGCCAACTGGATGCTTCCGGGAGATGGAGACCACATCTGTCACAATCTCCCAGACTCTTGATAGACCTGACCTTCATCAATTTACCCAAGCCTACTTTAAAGCCCTCTAAGTTAACAACCATTCCTACATCTTGTGGCAATGAATTCCAAAGACTGTTTTCATTGGAAGGGGCTTGTCTGGGAAAGACTGAGCTAAAACTAAAAAAAAACAACAACCCCAACTGGTAGTTGCCAGTTGGGGACGACAGCTGTGGAAACTGTTCTACAGGCCTGAGACCCATCACCATTGAAGCTAGGGGTGCCAGGGAGCATGTACAGAGGGCTCCTTCAGGTTTTAGGAGGCCAGATTTGCTGGGGAGCAGTCATGCTTTTTGCATCTCACCATCGGTAAACCTGATGATGATGATGATGATGATGATGACGACAACGATGCCAGTGGGCCTGGGGAAACAGATATGCTGCAAAAAAATTGTGATGTTGATCCTTCTTCCATTCAATGCAGGCTATAGATCTGGAGGGGAAAATACTTTCACATTGGCGCATTCAGAGTCAGAGATGGCTTTAGAGCAATGTTTCTCAACCTTGGCCACTTTAAGAGGTGTGGACTTCAACTCCCAGAATTCCCCAGCCAGCAAGGCTGGCTGGGGAATTCTGGGAGTTGAAGTCCACACCTCTTAAAGTGGCCAAGGTTGAGAAACACTGCTTTAGAGCGAGACTGCATGAAAATGTTCCCCGGGGGGGGGGGGCGCTGGGCAAGCAGCTGCTCCCCCCCCCCCCGCTTGAGCCCAGCGGGCAAGAGGGCAATTGGGGGGCAGCGCCGTTCCCTTTCGCGCAGAGCCAAGAAGCGAAGTTGGACGGAAGCGCCAACCTACCGCTGGCTCCCCCCTGCCACAGTCCAGACGGCTGCGGGGTTCTGCCAGCCGTGGTTCCAGCACGCCAGGAGGATGCCTGGTTGGGGGGAGATGCTCCCCCTTCCCTGCCTCCCTTCCATCCCCGGGGGGCGTTGGGGAGGTGGGCCCTTCTCCCCGCTTGCAGCCGGCCGCGCGGCGCAGGAAAGGGGATCCTGAAGTCCTCCGTGCACAGCCGCTCCGCAATTTCCATCTTTCCACATTTGGCTGGGGAGGATTGGTCCAGGGAGCCCCCTTCTTTCCGCCCTGCGCCCGGCCCCCCACCCAGCCTGCCCCGTGGCAGCGGCGCTCGCCTTGCCCAACCAGCCCTGGAGACGGGCAGCGGCTGGGCGCGGAGCGGGTTCGCTTCTCGGGACACTGGGAGGCACTTCAAGCGCCTCTGCAAGGGAGAAAAAGCCGGCGGGCGCCGGACCGAGAGGAGGGAGCCCCTGGCGAGGGCGCTGCGGATCGGGGCCGCTGGGGCCAGCTGATTCTGCGGCTCCGGGAAGGGGCCAGCGCGGGTCCCGCCTGGCGGAGCCCGGAGGGTGACACGCTCCCTCTGCTTGCGAGGGTGATGCCGAGGGCGCCGCCGGGCGCAGCTGGCCGCGCGCCACCCTGGGCGGTGCGCCTGGCCCCCGCGGGTCCTGCTCAGCTTCCTCAATCATCGCACAGTCCGCCCCTTTCCTTGGCACCCGCTCGGCTCCTCTCCGCCCCACAGGGAAAGCCGCTCTCTGCCTGCCCAGGAAACCGAGGGCCTCGTGGTGGGGCGGGGGGCGGGGGGAGAGGCCCGTTCCCGCTCGAGGAGCTGCCACCGAATTGCGCACAGGGGCAC
The DNA here is from genome assembly GCA_030867105.1 of Liasis olivaceus. NCBI lineage: Eukaryota > Metazoa > Chordata > Lepidosauria > Squamata > Pythonidae > Liasis > Liasis olivaceus. Next base: position 114,454,781 of record CM061351.1, on the reverse strand, counting down.
ACGCGCCCGGAAAGACGGGCTCTCCAGCCTGGCGGTGGCTCGATGCAGCGACCCGCTCCTTCGGCCAGGCGGTGACAGCCGGACAGCGAGCCTTGGGGAGGAAGACAGGTCATGTCTGGGGGGCATGGGGCGTTGGTGGGGCATTGCCCTGGAGGCCCCTTTGGACCTGAGGAGCCTAGTGAAAGACCCGGGGGCTCTGTAGGCAAAGGCTGTGGTGCCAAAGCTGGAATTTTCCAGGAGACGAAGGTTGGTGGGCCCGGGATGCCCGGGCCCTCCCTCCAGCTTTTGGGGACTGTTGGGGTCAGGGATTTGGGCTCTGCAGTGCTAGACGCCACCAGGGGGGAGACTAGATTGGGGAAGAAAGCGGAGGGAACAATGCCTCCAAAGATACGGAGGGGCACATTAAGCCCATTCACGGGGCTGGCCCCCCTGGCTCATTTGGGGCTGAGGCAGCACCCCCCAATGCCCTGGGCAGTTGTGGGGGCCCTGGCAGTGGGGCTGCTGGCTTGCCTTTTCATGCTGTTCAGCATCCGAGGACGCCTGGAGATCTTGAGAGAGGAGCTGGCTGGGTTGCGGAGAGAAATCTTCTGCGAGGCATCTGGGATGGTGGGGGACCAGGGCACCCCCACTTCACAGCAGGTAAGAGAAGAGGGTGCTCCACAGAAGATGGGTTCGGGCTCTTGGCCCTTGTAGGCTCCAGACATGGCCCTGCCCCCCGCTTTTGTGCAATTGTAGACGATTGAACTCACCTTCAGTTGTGCCCGAAGTGAACTTTGCAGTGCAGAGACACAGCCCTAGATCCATATGGCACTGCCCCTCCTGCCCCCAGTTTCACACAGATAATAGGATTACAAATCCTCCCATCTTCCCCAGCCAGCACAGGAAAAGATGGGAAGTGAAATCCATCACGCGGGGGATGTCTGACGATGCTGCGTGAAGCCAAGGGGGCTTTAATGCAGTAATGAAACAATAGATATGCTTTTTTTCCCCCCCGGATTCCCCTCAGGCCAAACTATCTTGGCCTAAAATTGACCTAATCTCTGCTCCCCAAAATTTGGATGGAGAGATTGGAGCCAAGAGGGCCTGTGCAGGATGAGTGCTGTGCTGTTTTTCGGGGGCGAGGGGTTGGGGAGTGGAAACGCTTTGGGGAAAGATCTGAAGTGAAAAAAGTTGTGAACTTTGTCTGCTCTCGTGCAATTTTGCCCTCTCTACAAACTTCACACTCTTATTCTGATTTTGTTCCTCTGAGGATTAATTTCCCGTTAATCTTCTCCCCGCTCCTTAAAAAAAGGAAACTTTTGCTCAGCTTGTGCGTAAGAAATTCCAGTGAGGTTTCCTGACTTTGGGATTTTGCAGAAATTAGATGATTTCTTTCTGCAGATCCAGCTTTCCACTCTCTTTGCAGTGTAAAGAGTATATTTTCTTACCACATGACGCATTTCTTTGCTGTTACGGTGGTGTGTTTGCACATCAACATTCAACCGTCAGAATGCTACCTTTTGCCGCTGTGACCTCGTTATATGCAAAGTAAGAAGGAAAGAACCATGTCTCTGAGCACGTGCAGAGTGTCTGACAGAAGCTTAAGGGGTTCGGGGCTTCTTTGCACCAGTCCCCCTGAAAGCTCTGCACCTGGGTGAGAAAAATCCACTCTGCGCATGCTGAAGGACAGAGTGAAGCCATATCCCATATCTCAGACAGAAGCTTTGCTCTCGCTTATGGCCGACAGCCAGCGAGGCTGTGGCACAAGTGCCCAGTCACATTGGCAGGCAGCCACAAGAAAATCCAGGAGCCCGAAGCTCAAAGCCAGCTTGTTCTCCCCTTCCTTATCTGTTAAGGCATTCCTTTTGAACTTTCTGTTCTTGCTTTTCAAAAAACAATATAATTCCCATGAGAGCAAGGCGGAAGCAGCTTCTGGTAGTCCATAGGTGCAAAATTTCTCTTTTTTTCAAGGGTGAGAAACTATAAGCCAAGCTGCTTCCTGAAAAGGGCTGCCAACTTTTCTGGGCAGCCTCTGCTCCTCAGTTTTTAGCACAATGCTGGTAGATATTGCTAACCAGGCAAGGAGCGCTGACTGCCCTTCTTCCTTCAGCCCACCTCGGTCGATTTTGGATTTTGCAGATTTGAAAAGCAGCTGAATTAGAGATTTGAATCACCACGAAAGGGTCGTGAAAAACTCCCGTGGGGAGTTTTAGACGTGTGGTTTCTCCCTTGCAACGGGAGAGGATGTCCTCCCTGCCAGATGCTGCTTGCGGCGGCCCTTAGCCGAGCACCGTGGGCACATTCAGCCCAATGCAGCTCCCACATCTTGCTCTGGCCAAACGTTGGCAGCGCCCGTGTGCTGCTGCTTTCGGTGGGCAAATTATTCGGGGGGGCCTGGGTTTGGAAGAGAAGCTGAAGGGCGCTCTCTGCTCCCTCCCCTGGTTTCAGAAGGCTGATGCGGATCCAGAGCTCCGCGCGTTAAGGCCAAGATGGAAAAGGGATGTGGGGAAGACACCGCAGGAGCAACCACAGGAGCGTCAACACAGTGAGTAGACCATCAGCTGCAGGACCAACGACGGTTAGGGTTAGGGTTAGAGGAAAGATAGCCGGTATAAACCACAACAGCAATACGAAGAGCCACACTCGGTGTCGATCCAGATGACTCACGGCGTGACGCCGACCCTCCAAAGCCCTGCGAGGGGTCCGTCTGAGCGGTCTTGCGGAAGGGCGTTTGGTCGGTGCCAGCCCCGCTTCTGCAGGCCCCCAGCCCTTTTTACCGGGACCTCCGATCGCCCTGGCCAGGGTGGAACACTCTGGTCCGTCGGCGATTTTGTGAATGCCTCTTGTGGGCACGTCAAGCAGCAGGAGCCAAACTGCAGGGTAGCCGGGAGGGGAAGTGAAAGTGATAAAGAGAGGCAGCCCGGATGAGGACGTCGTGTCCTTTGCTGGGTCTGTGGTTGTGGCTTTCAGCAAAGGCCCTCGAGGCAGAGAAAAACAGAGGCGTTGCAACCGCTGGGCCTCTAATACGGGCAACACCTCTCAAGCGAGCTTTGAGCACCAAATTGGAAGTCTTTTTATAAAACAAGGCGAGTCGTTGTCCTGTGGTTTCGAACCCAGTCGGCCGGAAGGTTTGCTAATTTTGCAGAGTTTTAATATTGTGGGGAGGGGCTGCTGTGGCTGGTGCCTATTTTATTGTCCACAGAAAAGGCTGTTTGTAGCAAAACAGTTCAGGATGTTCGTGGCCCTGCTTTTATTGCAGGAAGAGCCAAACAAGGCAAGCTGGAACCCTGGACTTAGCTCTCATAAGTCAGCTGGCTCGGTTTTCAGGTAGGGAGGGTTGTCCCTGAATTCCAGGGATTCGGGATCTGTCAAGTTTTAGAAGGTATTCCCAGTGCTGGGCTCAACCTTATATCATTCACATCAGCATACAGGTTGTCCTTGACTTATGACCACAATTGGGACCGGAACTTCCGTCACTAAACAGTGCGGTCGTTAAATGAGTCATGTCTTTTTTGCCATGATCACTAAGCGAATCACGCGGTCATTTAGCGAATCTGGCTTCCCCCGTTGACTTTGCTTGTCAGAAGCTGACTGGGAAGGTTGCCAATGGCGATCATGTGATCCTGGGATGCTGTGACCGTTGTAAATGCATGCCGGTTGCCAAGTGCCTGAATTTGGCTGCTGTGACCGTGGGGATATTGCAGTGGTCGTAAGTGTGAGGACCGGTTGTAAGTCACTTTTTTCAGCACTGTTGTAACTCCAATGGTTGTTAAATGAATGGTCGTAAGTCGAGGACTACCTGTAAGGGAAAGTACAGTGTTTCTGAGTGCATCCAGAGGGCCTTGCCCTCATTGCAAGCATCCCTGTGCAGGTCCAGCCTCAGAGTCAGGGCTTATGTCACCATCCAGCTCTCTCTGCCCGAATAAAGGAACTGCAATGCCATCTTTTGAATCAGCACCAGGGAAGCAGAGCGATTCTCTCCAAGAATTGCACAAACTTGCAAAGGGTGGGAAGATGTTTGGGAGGCGTTATCGGTTAAACCCCAGTATTTCAATTGTGTTTGCTCTCCACTAGAAAAACACTCCGTCTTGCATTTGGTCCCCACCCAACATTCCAATAATGGTGAGTAGTACATTAGGGATTGGAATAAATTATTATTATTATTATTATTATTATTATTATTATTATTATTATTATTATATACACAACAACGTGAAATCACAACTGCCAGTTCTTTAGCTGGTGTTCGCCTTCATCTGCATCGAGTTCTTCCCAAGAACCTCAGATGTCGTAAAGTATCGGCGTAGCATATGCGTGGATCCAAGTGGGGTGGCCTTTTCTAATGGACAGATGGAAATTTGGTCAATGCGCAGATGTTCTAAGGGCCGTCCAAGGCTTTTTGGTCTGGTGCTCAGTGTGCCGATAACCGCTGGGACCACCACGGCCGGTTGATGCCATAACCTTTCAACTTCAGTGTTCAGATCTTGATACCTTCTGATCTTCTCCAGTTCTTTGTCTTCTCCCCTGATATTGCCACATCAATTATCCACACTTTCTTCTTTTCAACCACCGTTCGATCTGGGGTGTTATTATTATTTATTAAATTTAAACGGCTGCCCATCTCACTTGTGCGTGACTCTGGGCGGCGTACGTAGTTAAAACCCAAGTAAAACCGTAATCTTCTACCATTAAAAACAATTAAAAAATTAAAAGCTACATTTAAATACAATAATAAAAAGACAGGAGAGTGCAACCTAACTATATACAACAGTGTTTCTCAAGCTTGGCGACTTTAAGATGTGTGGACTTCAACTCCCAGGATTCCCCAGCATGCTGGCTGGGGAATCCTGGGAGTTGAAGTCCACACATCTTAAAGTCGCCAAGCTTGAGAAACACTGATATACAATGTAACTATTTAACGGGCTCCAAACAGGGCTAACAACAATCGGGATGGCCACTAGATGGCGGTGGGGAGACCCTGGGTTCTGGATCTCCGCTGGCATCCAGTGGTCCCTCGGAGTACTGCAGCCCAGATACGATAGAAGGGACGAAAGACCCTTGGAAGTCCGAGACCGTAAAAGGGAAACGTGTAGAAATGCAGATCCCGTCTGGTCCTGAGCTTCAGGCTTTGTGCATGGACAGAGCAGGCTCTGTTCCCAACCGGATGAACTCCAGCCACATTAGCCAAGGATTGCGGGAGTTGTAGTCCGCACACACGGGGAGAGATGCGTCCTCTGCTTTCCCGGCTGCTGGAAATGAGCAAATGTGCACCTGTATAGGTGAGGAGGGCCACCTGTTGCTTGAAGCAGATGAGGCCAAGCTGAAAAAAAAGCTAAAAATGATCACCCCGTTGGGGGAATCTCCAGGACGGCCAGCCCGGAGATTTGTAGGTAAAATGCAAGCATTGCAACACTGCATTAACACACACGCACGCACACACACACACACACACACACACACACACACCCCGCACTTTCTCGCTGAATGTCTTTCTCACCCGGGCAACTCTGGATCGTCCATGTGCCACGCCGGAGCACGCTCCTGGGTCTTGCTCCCTGGCCCACCTCCTCCCTCCCTTCCACGCAGCCACGCCAGCCGCACGGCCCCTCCTTTGCAAGGCAAAGCAGGGGGGCTGATGAACTATGGAGCATTCGGGGGGGGGCGGTGGCTGCCTTGGGGGTGGGAGGACTCATCGGTGGCTTTGGGGACCCAGCTCAAGGGCCGGCTCGAGACCGCCACTTGCTGGAGCCCTCGGGCCCCTTCCTCCCTCTGCCCCTCACCGCTGCCCACGTTTGCTCAGCTTCCCCACGCCGCCGCTGCCGCCTCCTCCCACTCGCATCTAGGTTGGAAAAACACCACAATAGCTCTTTTCTCGACTTGCTAATTTCCTTTTGGCTGGCATTCTTGGCATGTTGGCCCGGGGGATTAGCAATTTGGGCTGATCTTCCGCTGAGCAAATAGCCACAGGGTTCCTGTTCTTCTGGTGGGCTTGTTCCTCTCCCTTAATTAAGGAATGAATGCCGAACCCCCTCATAAATATATCTTTAAAAGCCCGTCACTGTAATATTGTCAATTACCCTTTGGCTCCTGGAGAAAAGATGTTAGATAAATCTAACAAATGAAATGAGATGTTTTGGTAGAGAGCGGGTGGGCGGGAGGGTGGCGAGCGGGGAGCCAGACACTTTCAAGTCCTCTTGCGATCAGGGCCAAGCTTCACCTCTTGAGTTTCTGCCTGCCCCATTAAAGACTCGGGCGTCCTGCGCGCAAGACAGATAAAGGCAGGCAGGGCTTGGCTGCGGGTGGCGGAGGGACGGTTGTCGGTGGGTGGGGGGAGTTCCGGTATGACCTCTGCTTTCCTCCCCCTTCACCTGCAGAGGAGGACGGTGCCACAGAGATCTGGTGGGCGCCTTTCCTGCAGCGGGGGCGAGCCCTGGAGCCCAGCGGGCAGGACGTGGTGGTGAAGCACACCGGGCTCTACTTCGTTTACAGCCAGGTAAGAGGACCCCCAGCCTGAGAGGCGGGGGGAGAGGGGCTTTCGTGGTCCCTCCTGGCCCTGGCCGCTGGTCCAGCCAGACCGAAAGACCAGCTTCCGGGCATAAGGCTGGGAGAATGGGGCCGGCCCTTCAAGGTAGGCCAGGTCACAAAACGGGGCGAGGGAGGGAGGGAGGGAGGGAGGGAGGGAGGAAGGAAGGAAGGAAGGAAGGAAGGAGAAATGAGAGGGAGGAAAAAGGGAGTTTTTTTCTTCTCTGTTCTCTTGCTGGATGGTTGAGGACTGTTTTATACTTTCCTTGAGGAATTCAGCAAATGGAATCAAATCCAAATTTGATTGGGAAATTGTCAGTCCCGGTCAAACTGGCAGAAAAAAGAAAAGGCTTTTTCCTTCTCTTTTCTGGGCTCATAGGAGGAGGAAAGCGAATGAGGGTTTTTTCTGCATAATGACTGGTTCTAGACTGGAGATGGTCACTGATCTGCCTCACAAAAGGCCTCCCTGAACTGACCCTGGGTTAGCAACAGCAGCCAGACATAGATCTGAATACGGGAATGAGAGATTATTCCACGTGGGTTCAACTCAGCGTGGCTCTTACTTAGACACAAATTATTTCCTCTGTTCTTAGGGGGAAATAATTTGTGTCTAAGTAAGAGCCGTGCTGAGTTGAACCCACGTGGATCATTTGCAAGGATTAATCCTGTGATGGGAAACATTAAAAAAAAGTCATTAGTTGTTGGGAAAAATGCTTGCAGAAGTTGATATATTCTGGCTCAGGAATATGTTGACTGAGTTTTAATCCTGGTTTTGGCAAACTGGAATGGAACTCTCTTTTCAACTGCAGGCTCTCTGAACCAACACATTTAAAAGTTTTCTGACCATTCCCTTTGTGGTTGAGACGTGGCCATCCCGTGGTAACATCCTGCCACCCCGGAGCTCTCCCAGCTCCTGGCACAGTCACTCATAAGTCCAAATAATCCCACTGTGGGATGAATTGCAACAGAGAAAGTCCAGTTGCAGCCAAAAACTTTATTCCACCCCAAAGCATCCAAAGCTGTTTGGGGTGAACTAGGATCTACTCTAATGCCACTCCAATTCCTAATTCTTCATCGTATCTTACTAAGAAGGAAGATTTTTAAGACAGAGAGGGAGCGAGCCCAGAGACATCAGCTCGAGAAGGGTGGAAGGATAAGAAAAGACTGCATTTATAAGGAAATTCTGGCATGAAACTGAAATTATCCAAGCCATGACAAGTGAAGTAAAGCGTTTTTTTTTAAAGGTCATATTAGAGAAGATGTAAGGATATATCTTCAAGTTCAGAGAAGGTCCTGTTCGTGGCTTCAGGCATAAACAAAGCCTGTTGACCAAGAAGGCTACTTATAAACTGTTAGCAATATTTGCCAAATAGGCTGAATGCAAATATCCTTAATCTGCTGTTGTCTTGCTAAGGTGCAACACTGGGGGGAGGCTGAGTGGTTTGGCCAAATTTAGCTCGGAGACTTTGGCCATGGACTTCGTGCTATTCAAAATGGCCTATGGGTGCGAGGAGTTTCCAGGTATGTGCTGCTTTAACCTGACAGACAATTCCTTGCGTGTGAAAGCCACTGTGCAAGATTTGAAGGATCTGGCAGAACATATCACTGAACAAGCCCCCAGTAATCTGTGGAATAGGCTTACCTCTTGGTTGCCTGGAACTGGGTGGCTGAGAAATTTGGCATTAGGATGCCTAGCTCTTCTGGCCCTAGTAATCCTATTACTGTGTACTGGACAATGTTTAATGGGTCTTTTTAACAATTGTCTCCAGAAGAGTGTAAGGCTCAATCCAGTACTCCAGTCTGACCCGGAATGTGACCTTTCTGAAGGTCAAAAGGGGGGAGAGGACTGTGAGAAAAATGAATCTTTGGGTGAAAAAGACAAGTCTTTAGAGGCCTCAGATGAATGGGATCGCCTTAATAAGGTTGAAACATAAAGGCATCTGGAAGCATCCTTGAAGCTGATGTGAACCAGGCTGGTGGTAAACTCCTTATCACAAACATCCCCACAGCAACCTGGGCATCTGCCCTGAGGAAGGATGCCTTCTTCCTGGCATTTGGCACCTTGAACTAATTTGTGTCTTCTTCTCTGTGACACTATTGTTTTATTAGCAGATAACAGAGGGGCAGAGAGTAACTTGAGAACTATTGCTTATTTAGGTTTGCCTGCATCATCATATGAATATGTATGCGTATGCTTTCTTTTTCCCTTCCCGTTCTTGTAGAACTGTACAAATATCAAGGCATCCATTTTGCCTGGAGGGGAGAGCCTCCCACTAACTTCTGGTGGGGTCCCCCTCCAGTACGTACTGCTCAATAAACACTGCAGTGAAGCCTTGATTATTCTGCATTTGTGTCCTGCGTTTTGATCCCACAACTCGCGGAATTGCTTTGTAGCAGGCAGCAGCTCTGAGCACCTTGAATGACCTCAGAAAGCTAAGCAGGGTCAGTCCTGGTTAGGCTTTGGAGGGGGACCTGCAGGAGGCCAACCCCTCTGGGGTTTAGCAAGCCGGTTACAACTTTTTGCTTTAAAGGCATGCGTCGTTTTGGCTGTGTCTGCAAGAGGCGGAGCGACTTGTCTGTCAACTAAATGGCAGGGGATCAGGAGAGGTCATGCCTGGCCCTCTTTCTCCCCTCCCTTCCAGGTGCTGTTCCACGACCCCACTTTTACCATGGGGCAGGTACTGCGGCGAGTGGCCCCAGGCAAGGCGGATCAGATCCTCTTCCGCTGCATCCAGAGTATGCCTTCCAAGCTGGCAAAGGCTTACAACAGCTGCTACAGCGGAGGTGAGCAGAAGCCGGTCCCACTCGCCTTTGCAGAAGGTGTAATGTCTGCACGGGGGCCCCAGGGAGCGTCCGCGCGGCACCCTCCAGGCATTCTGACCCGGGTCTGCCCAGCCCCAGCCTGGCTCTGGCGATATGGATGGGCCAGGACGGCTGAAGACCTCCCTCCGGCCTCAGGGCAGATCCTTGCAAGTCCCTCTCCATCCTTCGAGGTCCCTTGCTGCGTTCCTCTCCCACCATTCACTCTGCAGAGGCTCTGCCAGGGGAGGGCGCAGTCCTCAAATCCCACTGCCCCACAGGTGAGGCTTCTGCACAGCCATCGGAGCCATTCCCAAGATGGGGGACTGCATTGTGGATCATGCCTTGGTTTTGTCTAAGGCAGTGTTTTCCAATCTTGGCGACTGGAAGATGCGTGGACTTCAACTCCCAGAATTCCCCAGCCAGCCATGCTGGCTGGAGAATTCTAGGAGTTGAAGTCCACGCATCTTCCAGTCACCAAGGTTGAAAAACACTGGTTTAAGGCATGTCGCCTGGGGAAAAGGACCTTCACCCGTGTGGTTTCTTGCAGAAGGGATCAAGAGCCTGGAGGGCAAGGGGGGGGAACATCAGGGGTCCGTGCCCCAGTTCTTAATCCCCCAGCCCCAATTCCTTGTGAGGAGAAAGCTCAGCGTGCCCAAATTTCTTTGTTTCCAAAACGCTTTATTCATGCTGCAGTGAGGGGGAGCTACGGGGAAGGTGGGAACGGCTTTGGAGCAGATGGTAGCCAACGGAGATGCACATGCACGAGGCGTCCCAGGAGTGCGCCACGCGTGTCTTTGCCCTCCTGCGTGGCCCAGGCAACGAAGTGAGCTTAGCCAGGCGGTTCGGCAACCCCGCCTCTCCCCCTGCAACTGGACGGGCTGCGACGGGAACGCTCCCCCGTCCCCAGCTGACCTGCGCAAGCATTGATGGCTTTTCCAGATCGAGGGGGTGTTGCAAAGAGGTGGAAGAAACCCCCATTTAGGGGCACGGAGCTAAGCCTGGGCGATTGGCAGGAAGTGGGAACCCTGTTTTCCCCTAACGCGGCGCGGGGTGGGCTGGGGACACGCACCACGTTAGGGGAAAATGTTAACGTGGGTCACTGTGTTAGGGGCAGATGTTCAACATGGGTCACTGTGTCCGCCCCCTTCTTCCTCTTCCTAGGGGTCTTCCACCTGCAGCAGGGGGACCGCCTGAGCCTGCGAATCCCACGCTTCAACGCCTCCTTCGACATCTCCGCTCACGGGACCTTCCTGGGAGTGCTCCGTCTATAGACCGCCGAGCATCTTCGCGGCCCCCGCCCCACCCAGGAAGGGTTGGGGTGGGAGCCCTGCTCTAAATCCTAAGGGTGCTGCTTCCTTCCGGCTCGCAGTTGCGTAGGGTGGACTCGAGGAAGCTGGACACTCGGATGCAGAAAGAGGCCGATGGTTTGACCCTGGCGGAGCCCAGATTTTTCGGCCGAAAAGCAGTGCAAAAACATTTAGGCCACGCCGGCTCGCTCTTCCGGACCCCTCTGGGGATCCCTCAGCTGGGAGACCCCAAGACTTTGGACGACCGAAGCAGCCGACAGACGTTTTCGTGCCTTTTGGAATGACATTTGCAAGCGGTCTCGCCTTCCTTTAGTCGCTGGGTCTTCTGAAAACAGAACAGCTTGGCTGGGGAATTCTGGGAGTTGAAGTCCACGCGTCTTCCAGCCGCCAAGGGTGAGAAGCCCCGGGCTAGCCCCTGGTTAGTCGAACCCCTCCATTCTTCTGAAGGTGGACGAAAGAAAGCCAGGGAGCCCTTGCGACTCCCTTGCTCAAAGCACTCTTCTGAATGCCACGCCAGACCCCGCGCCACCTTTCCCAGAGCCGTCCTTTCAGCTGCAGCCCATCCCGCTGAGGACTCCTCCCAAACGTCTGGAGGAGCAACAAGTCAGGGGCAGCTGGCGTAGCCGCGTGACTGCAGTGCACCACGTCTTGCAAGAATCCAGGTGCTTCCTATTTGCTGTTTGGAACGGTTGCATTTTCATTAAAAGGTTTATTTGGGACCTGGGCAAGGCTCATGCAGAAGGAAAGCATCTTTTACAAATAAAACTTCTGAGCTGGGGGCAGCTGACAGGTTGCATGCTTCGAGCACAGAGGCTGGACGCACACGTAAGTTGCATGCATGGAAATCAGTGCGGCTTTCATGAGGCTCAGGGGCGTCTGTGGGCTAATTGCAAGAGGCAAGGCGGGATCCAACCGGCGGGCTGCTCGTTGTTGTTGTTGTTGTTCAGTCGTTAAGTCGTGTCCGACTCTTCGTGACCCCATGAACCATATTGCGCCAGGCCTTCCTGTCCTTCACTGCCTCCCTGAGTTTGCTCAATTTCATGCTCATTGCTTCAGTGAGGCAGAAAACTCAAGATTTTGCAGCTTGACTGAGTAATGCTGCAGGCAGAAAACAGGTCTATATTATTAGCTCTTCGTGCCCCGGGACGAGATGCGGTGAGATCTCGCGATATTTCATCGGTGGGGAGGCTGAGCTCTCGCGGGATTTAAGGGGGAAAGGGCGGATATACGGCGCAGAGTAACAGCAACGTAGAGATAGGAGTAGTGTAGATAGAATCGTTCTTTCTCGCCTTTGCAGATTAACTTCCGGGTTCCATGCGACTTTTCTGTTTTTCCCAGGGAAAATGTGTGAACGGTCCAGGAACAAAGCCACGATTTTGACCTGGCTGTAATTAAAGGCGGAGGTGGGGGGGCAGGCAACGATGTTCTTTCTCTGGAGAGCCTTAATTTACCTGGAAAATGAAACTTGGCACCAGAAAGAGTTTCACCGAATCTTTCACACCCTGCCAACGCCAGCACGATTTGGTTGTCCGCATTTTGCTGCGTTGCAGGACGCAGAAGCGGATTTGGGGTTGCAGCAATGGGGGCAAAACCCCTCGTTTGCTGCCCCCTAGTGGTGGCCCCGATTTTTTCCAGTCCTGTTCTGATGGCCCTAAATCCAGGTTGAGCCTGGAGCCCAATAGGGCGGCTGGGACCGAGGGGGGGGTTAGATTTCCAGCCCCAAAACTCTAGCCAGTTGCTCCCCCTTCCTAACTTGTTTAGTCCCAGACCTTGAGCCAGTGTTTCTCAACCTTGGCCGCTGGAAGATGCGTGGACTTCAACTCCCAGAATTCCCCAGCCAGCGTTGCTGGCTGGGGAATTCTGGGAGTTGAAGTCCACGCATCTTCCAGCGGCCAAGGTTGAGAAACACTGCCTTGAGCCCTCCTGAGTGCAAATTCTGGGAGTTATTCCAGCCCATCCCCATGGAGAGAGAGCCTGGCCAATGGAAGCATTTCCAAGCCCTTGGAAATCCAGGCTCCCGTGCTCAGCTGCCAGGGCATGCTGGAAGCCCCCTTCCTTTTTCTCCCCAAAAATCAGTGCCTTTCCACGCCAAAGGCAACAGGCAACCCCAAACCTTGCCTGCTCAGGCCTCTGCAAATTCAGCCCCCCCCCACCTCGAGCAGGACGTCGCTTCCTCCTCAGCCGTGCAGACGGAGTGAGAATTGCAGAATTCGCAGCCCCGGCTTTGAAGCCCCAAGGGGTGCAGCCTGCATCTTCCCTTTGCACGGTGGCGATGTTTAAATTGCACAAGGGGGGGAGTGGGGAGGGGGGAGATATGAAAAGGACGGCTTTAAAACACCCCTCCGCTCGCTTTTATTCTGACGTGGGGAGGGGAGGGTCAAGGTGCCAAACTTTGACCTGGCAGGAAGGTGCAAGAGAGACCCCCCCCAACCCATGCAGGGGAGAAGGAGAGGGGATGCTGAGTCACCACTTTGGAATTACTTTGGCTGACCCGGGAGGAATTGAACCGGGCAGGGGGAGAGGAGATGGGCCAGGGCAAGAAATCCGGGGGTGGGGGAGGCACTAGAGCTGCTGCAGGGAAACGGGGTCCGGCTTTGCGGTTGCCCTCTCCACCAGCTTCACCAGGTGGTCCCCTTCAATGTGGAAGACGTGCCAGGCGTCTCTGATGGTGACGTTGACGGCTCCTTTCTTGGTGAAGAACTCGGTCGCCGCCTGATGCTTCTCTGCCGAGATGAACCGGAACTCGGGACAGCCTTTTTCCAGCGCAACCTGGGGGCAAGAGGTTAAAGGCAGGTCGGCCTGACTCTGGAGGGGCCCTTGGGGCCCCGGGGCCGGAGAGGGGAAGACGCGCTGGCCAGGCTGCTTCCCGGCCCCTCCCGTTGGTCTCACCTTGGCTGCTCCGTTCAGCAAGGCGGTGCCAATGCCTCTCCCTGGCCAGGAATACGAGAGAGAGAGAGAGAGAGAGAGAGAGAGAGAGAGAGAGAGAGAGAGAGAGAAAGAAATGCATGTCGTAAGCCATCTCCTGCTTTTGAATCGAGTCCAGTGTTTGATTTGGCCAGGAGGTTGCTTAAATCCAGCACTGGTGTCAAGCGGGTTTTGGAAAGCACATCTAAACAAGGCCGTTTCTCAAGGCGTTCGAGATTTCTGCTAGTTTCATCAACTCGCTTTTTGCTTTTAGTGTGAATCAGTGGACTTTATATATATTTCTGAACTGCGCACTGTCGGCCCTTCGAGGTAGACCGGACTAGGAAACCAGAGTTAGGAATACAAATGCTACATGTATTACAGGGCTACAGTAACGCACTGTTTTTCAAGCTTGGCGACTTTAACGTGTGTGGACTTCCACTCCCAGAATTCCCTGCCAGCATGCTAGCTAGGGAATTCTGGGAGTTGAAGTCCACACTTCTTAAAGTTGCCAAGGATGAAAAACACTGCAGTAACAGAATCTGGCAAGTCTGAAAGTGCCCGCCCTGTCCCACCCCACCCCACTCCACTCCCTGCCTTTATCTACAAGAGAACTAGGAAGGGTCAAGTCAGACGTTTTCTCAAATTACATTTCTGCTTTGGAGTCAGATTCCTCTTATCTGACTGTTGTCTCAATTGTGGCTCTTCCTCTGTTCCTCAAGGTTATTCTCATAGCCCATGACAGCGGCCCTCCCCGCCCTCCAAAAGGCTGGGGTGCCCCCCTGCAAGGGGACCCTTGTCTCTAGCCGTTCCTTGCTCTTTTGTGCGGGGGGCACCTCGGCCACCAGGTACCCAAAGCACCTGGCTGACCTTGGTTGGTCTCAAAAAGCTCCACAGGTGGGTTCAGGCCTGGTTAATATTTGGAAGGGAGACCACTAGGAAACCCCAGGGCAGTAGGCTCAACTGGGAAGGAAGACGGATTCTAGGAAAGACAAACTGCTACGAAGGATCCCTGTCTCTGCAAACACAGCTGGCGAGGGGGATCAGCAGAAGATGGTCCCAGAGTGGAGCAGGGATCTGCCCCCACGATTGTTCAGACAAACGCAGCTGCGGACGCCACCGCCCTACCGCTTAATCCCGCTGTCGTGTCCGCGGATTGATTTTTCCTGAGCTCTGCTAATATGAATTCTAAGAATAATAAGAGAATTATTGGCACATCTTTAAAAGCTCCCGATTCCTTGGCTACCTCTGAACTCGGGCATCACGTAGAGATCTTCGCCGAAGAGAACCGGGCCGAACCAAGTACAGTAACTCAGATAGTGGAACTGATACCCAACGATTGTGTGACCTGCGGCAAAAAAGGAGGAGCGAACTGGGTCAACAACCCGGGACTGAAAAAAAGAGGAGTCGGAGTTCTGCGAAGGGGATGAATTGTTTTGCTTAATTTGCAGGTCGGGGTGAATTTCCCACATGTTTCTTTCTATTGCATGTTGCAAAAAATTGGTTGGATATTCAGGGTGATGCATTAATGCAGTGTTTCCCAACCTTGGCCACTTGAAGCCGGGTGGACTTCAACTCCCAGAATTCCCCAGCCAGGCTTCAAGTGGCCAAGGTTGGGAAACACTGCATTAATGTATCTCCCGCTGAGAGCCAGGTTTTGAAAAAGCTAAAAAGTTTTTGTAAAAATGGAAAATAGAAAGCAAGTCCAGGATGTAGCAACAGGGGTGGGGAGGGGTCTCTGTGCCATGGGGAAGCCTTTTCCATTTCCTCTGGAATTATAATCAACCTAATGATGTTGATAAGAAACTTAGTCTGCCATTTATTGCATTTTTGGGGGTACAGTCTTCGTCTTTGCCTTCACCCCGATTCCCATGGCCCCCCTCCTGGCTCCGCAGCGGCCCTCCCCGCCCCCCAAAAGGCTGGGGTGCCCCCCTGCAAGGGGACCCTCATCTCTAGCCGTACCGTCTTTGCTCTTTTGGGTGGGGGGCACCTCGGCCACCAGGTACCCAAAGATGGCGTCTTTTCCAAGCCCGTCTTGCTGGAGAGCTGCAAAGACAGGACGGCGGCTCCATTAGGCACATTGGAAAGCATCGATCAGCACCTCTGACAAGTTTAACAGAGTCGGTTAAAGTTTAAACCACTTCCGTGGCAATTAGACGGTTTTTGTTTTATCACAAAACAATTGTGTGGGTGGGTATGCAGGAAAAATTGCAGCGCGGAGATACTGTACACACATGCGCGCACATGCATTTTAAAAGCTTGCCGGGAGATCAGAGTTGCAAACTGTGGAGTCTACGGATTAAGAGAGAAAAGCCCAGCGGAGTTGGGACCTGCTCTGCAGACGGCGCTGCAACTTCAGTTTTCTAATCTCCTTTTTCATGTTATATTTGTAAAGCCAAAGAAGTGGATTCAGGCTTTTTCAGCGTTTCAAGCAGATTTCTCTACGTTACTTCCTTCCCGCTGCTCGGGAGCAGGCTGGGGACTCAGGGAAGACAAGCAGACACACTCTGATCTTATATCTGTTCCCTCCTGAAAGAGAAAGCTTGACCGGTTGGCTTTCTGCCTGTTTCAAAGCAGGCAAGGCCAAGGGCAGCCTATGAGCTGCGCACCAGGACAGTGGCGTGGCCCATCTTCGCTTGGCAGAGGGTTTGATTAAACGCTCTTGCGTTTGACGACAACGTGAGTGGGGTGGAACCCGTCCCTTACTTTCCGGCGAGGTGGTCACCTGGTGAAGAGCGTTGTGAGACGCCGCCAGTTCCTGAAAGAGATGGAAACGCTCCTGAATGGGCCGTCCCACTACAGCCTTCCCCGAATCTCACTCCAGTGGGGAGATTCCAGACCAGAGTCCATTTCCTTGTCCTCCCCATCTGCCTGCAACCTTGGAAAACCCCTTCTCCACCTGAAAAATTCTTATTAAACTTTCCGTAACAGCAGAAAAAGAGCACAATTGGTTCCTCTCTCCATAATCCCCGGTCCCCCACCACCACAAAGGCTCTAATTCAGTGTTTCCCATGCTCAACAACTTTAAGATAGGTGGACTTCAACTCCCAGAATTCCCCAGCCAGCCATGGAATTCTGGGGTTGAGAGACTCTGCTCTAATTGCTGGGAAAGGTGGGAGGAAAGAGAAGAAGGGGATGACCATCGGCCAGGGGGAGGGATTCAGTTACAGGGGAGATGGGGGCACCATTAGAAGACCTGAAGGACCAGGTTGGAGACAGGTCTTCAGGGAGAAGGTCCATCTAGGTCAGTCTTTTCCAAACTTGGTGACTTGACGATGAGTGGACTTCAACTCCCAGAATTCCCCAGCCAGCATGCTGGCTGGGGAATTCTGGGACTTGAAGTCCACACATCGTCAAGTCACCAAGTTTGGAAAAGACTGACCTAGGTGGTCACTAAGAGCTGACACTGATTTAATGGCACATAATCAATCAATCACCCAGCAAGTAAATGGGGCCCTTAAAGCTTTCCCAGAACATTCCCCAAATGGCCTTCCTCAATCTGGGATCCTGCAGGGAGGTGGCACTGCCAGCCCCCTTGCCCCCCTCTACCCAGTCTCGATCCTACAAGCCATAGGCCAGTTCCCAGGCCCCCGCCTTCCTCCTGGGGCCCTCTTGACCGCTTCTTCCACCTCCCCTTCCCAGCCCCCCGCCGCCCAGCTTCTCACCCTAACCAGCCGTGCAATGTCCCGAAGGTCCCTTTTGGCCCAAGGACGGACGAGGAAGCTCATGGTTGCAGGAAGATGCCTCGGAGGATCTGCCGTGGCTCCTCTGCCGGACTCTGGCCCTTTAAAGCCCACGCCTGCTCCCAGCCCCCGTGGCCGGCCTGTCCTCTCCGCTCGGCTGCATCGCTCGGCCCCTGCCCTCGAGGGCCATCGACGGGGGACCGCGGGCTCTGCCGAGGAGGAAGCTGGCGTGACCCGCAATGGAGCAGAAGTGACGCTCTGCTCTTTGTCCCAGTTCCTCACGCCGTGGGGCTGGGATTGTGCGCCCCCAGCTTGCAGGGCAAGGGTGGCAGGGCTGACCCCTGCTGCAAATTAACTTTCTCTGGCACGGATCTCCTTCGCTCGCGGCTCTGCTTCGGGCCCTTCCCCGTCCGGAGGCTACCTTGCTCAGCATAACGCCAGTTGGAGGACCCCCTTCTGGGGCACCCTTCCCAGGTGAACCAGCACGTGCCTTCAAGGGGCCAGGTAGAGACACAACGCTGGCATTTGTGCAGCATGCCAGCCTGGTTAGTTGTAACCTCAGGTGGGTAGCGGATCTGGGGTTTTTCCAGCATGCTCGGACCAACCCTGGAGAGTTTATCTTGAGGCTACGGGGCAGACTCAGGAAAGGGTTAATTTAGTTAACCGGGGGCCTTTCCCAGATTGTATCATTGAAGCGTGTTGCGAACATCCCTCAGAACACCCTTATGCTGAAATGGGGCACCCACGGGTGGTCAAACAAGTCAAGATGGCTTCTGTGCCCCCCGCAATCAAAACCCTGTTCCTTTTTTTAATGTGTGTTGACATATGGCCTTTTTTTGACCCCTTCCCTGCAGACGTCCCTGCCTTCCTGCGTCCCCATCATTTCCTCTCGTCTTTTTCGTCACCCAAACGCTGGGAAAATGCCAAGATTGGCAAGCCCGTCCCTCTCCCGAACATCTTGTGACTCTTGCAAAACTCAGAGGTCGGATTTCAGGGCACTCGCGAAGGTGCGACGCCGTCCTGGAAGAGCACGAAAGCCGGGCTGCCGTGAAGCAGAAGGCAGGAGAGCGGGGGTCCGCCTGCTTTCGAAGCTCGCCGGGCCCCCGCTCTGCCCTCGCTGCCAGGGCTGGCGGGGGGCTGCCCCTTGCTTAGCACAGCCGCCCTGTGAAAGGAGGACGCCTCTGTTGGGGGGCAGCCCACAAGGAGCAGTCGAGGCAGGCCGGGGGGCAGCCGTGGGGCGGCCAACGCCGTGCCGTTCCAGCTTTCTCCCAGCTGAAGGACGGGCGGAAAGCCTGTTGGCTCGGCAGGGGGAAAGGCCACGCGTTAAGTGCGTCGTGAAATCAGCCTTGCGCTTTTATGGCTAGAAAGGCCAAGCGAACACGGGATTCTCAGCCTCGGCCCCTGGAAGATGTGTGGACTTCAGCTCCCAGGATTCCCCAGCCAGCTGGCCAGCACGGGGGGAGCCCCACTGATGCTTCTTCACGCTTCACGTTGGCGGCCGGTGCAAGCGACGTAACTGGAGCCCCTTGCACGCGGTTGTGCTGTGCAGGTCGTCCCTCGTTGCACCCCCTGGTTGCATCAGGAGTTACGTGTAAAAAAGGCTCAGAAGCTGAACCCATGGAAGAGGAGACTCCCCAGACAACCCTGGTTCTCGTGTTCTTTGGTTTAAGGCTGCCTCTGAGTTCAGGACTCAGTTCAACTGAGTTTCCGCAGGACATGGTCAAAAAAGTCAAGATGGCAGCACGATGCTACAATCAGAGTTTCCCCTTTTTCCAGTTCTCCGGCTCTGCTGTGCAGCCCATTGTTCAGACGGGCCAATAAGGGGGGGGGTTGAATCCAAATTAAAGTTCCTCTCGACCTGATGTCACCTGCCTCCCCCCCCGCCCCAAATGCCCAGGCCTGGCCCTGGCAGGGAGCTCCTATGCGCAACAAGTGGGTCCACTCAGAATCTGCAGCCCCTTTCCCCAGCCAGGTGCCCTCTGGCCATTCAGGGAGGGGATTATGGGCCTCGGAGTCCAGCAGATTGGGAAAATCCATGGCAAGGAAGCGTGTGTGACACCGTGGCGAGAGTTGCACAACACACTCAGCCACACTGTGGTTGGCTTGCTTAAGGTCGCCGTGCAAGCCCAGTTATTGTGGCTTGTTCACCACTGCCGTTAAAACAAACCAAAGCGTAACATGAACCCCGACTAATTCACTGCGGTTGATCTTCTTACTCTCCCCGGTTGGTTGGTTTATTTTTAGATTTTCAATAGTGGTTCTCATTTTCAGTAATGATTTAATTTTTTATAAAGATTGCTTTTTATACATTTGTTTTATTGATTGTTGTATGTCACTCAAAGCCTTTTGTTGTGAGATGGGCAGCTGTATAAATGTGATTAATAAACAAATGAATAAATAAATGTATTTTGTTATTAATTCAGACTTGCAGGGGCTCAAGGAGATGCCCGTTGGGAGCAACGAAGGGTTGCAGAACCTTTGCCCAACCGGGCATGGACCATAGGGGGCGCACCCATCTCTGCCATAGATTTTGGTCTACACTGCAAGGCTGTGCAGGGCATCGGGTCCCTCTTTAACGGAGGTGATCTTGGTAGCGCCCCTTTCCAACACCTGAAGTCAGGTCAAAGGAAGTCTCGCATCCTCAACTACTGCCCGGGAACAATTTTGACTTTCCTCTGGGAGGGCGGAAGGAGGAATTTAAAGACAGCACCCGGAAGTTCCAACTTAGACCTCCAGGTAGGCTACTCTGCACTTTCTTCTTTCTGTGGGCAAAAGACGGGGCATCGCACGAGAGCCTCCAACTCTCGCGAGACGTGGCGTCGCCGGGGAGGGCGGAGCCTGGGTGTCATGGCGGCTTCCTTCCGCCGCCCATCAGCCGTGCGTTGGGAAGAAGCTTCCGGGAGGGAAGGAAATGGCGGGCCGCGTTTCGCCTCCTCTTCCCGGGGAAGGAGCTGCGGGGAGCCCCGGAGCTCGCCTCTGATGGCGCTGCGCAATTCTGCACGTATTACGCTATTTGTATCGTTGGGATGGTGACACGTGTTGACCCTGCGCAGCCAAACACGTGTCTGTCATTTCCCGTTTGCGCTGCACGCCGGGCCTGGATGCTTAATTTTAATGGGGGCCACTTTACTTTATTATTTCATTAAATTATTTCATCATTTACTATTATAAATTAATTTATTTGACGATGGCCACCCCATACTGCATTATTTCATTAAATTATTTCATCATTTAGTATTATAAATTAATTTATTTAATGATGGCCACCCCTTACTTTATTATTTCACTGAATGATTTCAACATTTATTATTATAAATTAATTTATTTGACAATGGCCACCCCTTAATTTATTCGTTCATTAAACTATTTAATCATTTAGTATTATAAATTTAAGGTATTGATTTAAGGAAGGCCCCCCTTCATTTCTTCTGAGTGCCTTATCAATGTGCAGGATGTAGCTGAGAGCAAGGAATGGGGGTTGGAGATTATAGGAGAGCTTTTGCAGGGGGTGAAGTCTGTTTATTTTGGTGCTTTTTTTTTAAGCTGCTGAGGTTGAGAAACAGTTGTTATAAGGCAGTGTTTCTCAACCTTGGCCACTTTGAAGATGTGTGGACTTCAACTCCCAGAATTCCCCCAGCCAGCCATGCTGGCTGGGGAATTCTGGGAGTTGAAGTCCACACATCTTCAAAGTGGCCAAGGTTGAGAAACACTATTATAGGGTATAACATAAGAGGAACTTGAACTAGCTTCCCTCTGCCCCCTCTTATACTTAAGAGAATCAAGATGGGACAATCTTGATTTTTTTCCTTACCCTCTTCTGTCTATCCAGGTTAAGCTGATGTTAACATAACAGCCGCTGAATCTTTCTTCCAAGCCATCTCTATCCTTCTCTGCGTCAACCAGAGTCCCAATCCTTTCCTTCCTACTTTGCTCTGAACTGAGAGAATAATTTTCTCAAACATTTTCTCCCTTTCCCTCCCCGCTAAAAAGACACGGGTTATTCCACATTTTCTCTCTCAGCGCCCCTTCTGTTCCTTCAGGCATTGTACTTGCTTTAGTGAAATTTGGTTTGTTCAGAATGATTCCCTCTCTCAACCCAGATTCATTTTCATTCATCATAGAAGCTAAGGTGGGAAGGGACTTCAGAGAGTTTCTGGTCCGACCCCCGCCCAGGTCAGGAATGCTGAGACCCTCCCGGACAAATGGCTGTCCAACCTTTGCTTGAAAACCTCCAGTGATAGAGCCCCACGACTCCAGGAAGGAGGCTGTTTCATTGCTTAATATCTCTGCTAGCTTTAGAAAAAGCAAGGCCGGGAGGAGAATGCAGATGGCTTTACAAACAAGTCTGCGGGTTAGAAGAATTCATCAGCGGGAATCAGCAATGGTCATATATCCTTCTGCCATGCGCAGGACGGGGCTCTGTGGAGGAGAGAGGAGACCACGGGCCTGGAGCACAACGGCCTGGCTGCTGAGGTTGTCCTCGCACCATGAAGGCTCCATGCTTTTGCCTATGTTCTTCTAAAAAGAGATGTCTTTATTCATCTAAACCAGCGTTTCTCAACCTCAGCAACTTTAAAATGTGTGGACTTGACTCCCTACCTAAGTAGGAGTTTCCTGCTGGAATTTCTGTGCAGTCCTCAGCCATCAGAACTTAGCATGACTGTATTAGAGGGTCTAGTATTTTGGCTTTTAAATGTCAATTTCCTTGCTTCATTAATACAAGAAACATTTATCAGACTACTGCATTCTGTGGTGGTCTGGAATACTTGTACCCAGAATAGCTCGGTTCAATTTGGACACGTTTTTCAACATTAATGCATTTTTTTTTAATCTACAGAAACCTCACTTCCTCTTGGCACCCATTCCATTCCTACGCTGGGATGAATAAAGCAGCCGAGTCTGGGGTCTCCTCAAGCTGTACCTGGAATTCTGGCCATAACCAGGATCAGTGCGAAAATAAACACTGTCCGTGCAGAGTCTCACGTAGCGGCTGATGTGTTAGAGCCTTTTAGGTGTTTGTGATGGAAGCCAAATTGTCTGCGGAGGGTCGGGTGGTCCTGGAATTGCAACAGCAAACCAACAACGCTGAGGATGCTGGAGAAAGTTCTGGGCCAGCTTGTAAAGTGCCAAGGCTAAACGGGGCTCAAGAAGATGAAAATACTGCTGGCCGGGCACCTTCCGGAGAGGAAGAAGAATCCAGGTTCAGGGACACTGCGCTGGACTTTGAGGAAGGGCCGGAAAATGGGAAGAAGGAAGAAGCGGGTGACGAAAGCGGAACGCTGACTGACAGAGGAGAATATTAGTGAGTTGGGCTCACTGCAGTTCTTCTGAATAAAATGCAGCTCCGTTTAGGCAGGACGCCTGGGTCTTCCTCAGTCCTGGGGAAAGGAAGATCTTGGAACAAGTTCCTCTTCCTGGGTATGAGGAAGGGCCTGGGGCTCTGTGGTTGTGAGGCATGGCGTGATTAGAGCTGGGGAGGGTGGATTAGTTTGGGAGGAACACTGGAGGTGTGACTGGCATTTCCCTGTCTCCTAGCTTTCCAGCATACGACTTTTCGGAGGCCCCCCGACTTCTGACAGGCTCGTGGGCAGAGTACAGTCAGGTCCCGGAGAACTTCTTGAAGGGCTGCAAATGGTAAGCAGGCCACCTGGGCCACGGAAGCAGAGGCACCTTCCCTGTTGTTCTGGATCGGGGTTGGGGTCGGTCGTGTTTGTCCTCGCAGCTGGAGAACCCCCAACCTGCTCCTTGGGTGGGACTGGACAGAAAAAGCACAGCTGGGATCAAGGGACCTGAGACCTATCTCAGCAGCCATGAAGGTGGGGTGAAGTGGGGAATAAGAGAAATGGAGGGGATTGGCAGGGAGGCTGATAGGGAAAAACACCCCCACAGCTGAATACCTGTGAGGGAAGGGGTTGAAGACTGGAGAAGGAAGAATTCTACAGAGCAGGGCCCAGGAGCCCTTGAGTTCCGGTCAAAAAGAAGTGAAAAACTCTAAATGGAAGATATAGGCCTTGAAGGCAGAATTTGGGGTAAGTTGGGTAAATCAGTTTTTCTCAGTCTCAGCCAATTGAAGATGGGTGGACTTCATCTCCCAGAATTCATGCTGACTGGGGAATCCTGGGAGTTGAAGTCCACCCATCTTCAAGTGGCTGTGGCTGAGAAACACTTGTAAATCATTCTTAGTTTGGAAGGGCAAGGGGAATGAAGAGCAGTGCTTGAGGAACACCCTTTTGCTGGTTGTATTCCTCATCGCAATACAACGTGCCTTGTCAGATTTGCATTAGGGTTCTCCCCTCCTCAACAACCTCAGTTGCTTAGTGAGATGGGCCAGGAGGGGGGCCTCTCCTTGATGGGGAAGACCCTCTTTCAGGGTGTTTCTGACACCTCCCTCCTCCTCCTCCAGGGCTCCTGATGGGACTTGCCTGCTTACCAACAGTGCAGACAACACCCTGCGAATATACAATCTTCCCACAGAGCTGTATGCAGAGGAGTGGGGAACCGTTGCCGAAATGGTACGTGGATTCGTTGTTCCTTTTTCATTTAGTCAAGCCGTATGACTGCCCACACCACAAGACATGGGTGGGCAAACCAGGGTGGGAGGGAGAGGGACGAGGCTGATGTCTGGGTGGGTTTTAAGGCTGCAGTCAGTGTGATGTGCAAAGCCAGCAGGTGTTCTGACCCCTTTGCTGTGGACTTCTGCTTCTTTGTCACTTTAAAGCTAAGCCAGGATTTGAATTTACTACATCTTGTCCAACAAGGCAGAGCCTGTCTTGCAAACCATTAAGAGCAGCTTTTTCTCCCCCACTTTTGTTGAAACCCTGAAAAGTGGGTAGGGCTGAAAAGCAAACCAGGATACAGTATCAAGGTGCGTAACCAAAGCTCGCGTTTTAAGCTGGAGTTAAAAGAGGCCTGGATTTGTAAACCAGTAACAAACCATAAGTGGAAATGTGGCTTCTTGTCTGAAGTAAACTCAGGGTTTCTTTCTTGAGATTTTTCAACCTCAGCGTCTTAAAGTTGCTGAGGTTGAGAAACGCTGGTCTAGACTAATAAAGACATCTCCTTTTAGAAGAACGTAGGCAAGAGCGTGGCGCCTTCGTGGTGTGAGGACAACCTCAGCAGCCAGGCCGTTGTGCTCCAGGCCCATGGGTCTCCTCTCTCCTCCACAGAGCCCCGTCCTGCGCATGGCGGAAGGAGATACCATCTACGACTATTGCTGGTTCCCGCTGATGAATTCTTCTGACCCGCAGACTTGTTTGTAAAGCCATCTGCGTTCTTCTCCCGGCCTTGCTTTTTCTCCTGAGGCCCACAGAGCGGTTGGGTTGTTTTAAAGAGGGAAATCAGAGCCTCCCTGAACTGTTGGCGCAAAGCTTGGGCTGCAGACAAAGCAGGAAGGCAGGACATATTGCAGGATATTTTAGCTGATAGACACGGTGCCCCATTAAAAATGTTTCTTAGACTGAGTGGGTTCAGTTCCACCACTGGGAGAAAGGGGGTGATGGAAGGAAGACGCTTGCATTTTGGCATCGCTCATCCCCTTCTGCTTTCCACCCCTTTCCTCACGTCCCAAGGAAATGCCTTTGGGATTGCAGAGTTCAAGGCCTGATTCTGCGTTCGGGGCTTTGCGGGGTGCTGTTGGAGGAATATGCCGAGCTCAGTTCTGAAGTGCTGAAAGAGGGAAGCTGGGTGCCCCTTGGGCTTTGCCAGTCCCTGGACTTCCTTTCACTGCCTTCTCTCCCCTTGCAGTGTCGCCAGCAGCAGCCGTGACAACCCCATCCACGTGTGGGATGCGTTCTGTGGAGATCTACGGGCCTCCTTTCGCCCTTACAATCACCTTGTGAGTCAGCCCGAAGCTGAGAGCCCCAGCTTTGTGGGCTTTTATCTTGTCCCAACATAAATTGCGTGGTTAATAATTTGAAGTTCTCTGTACTTTGTTCTGTTGACAAATATAACATAGTTTAAAGCAAAACTCCCTGGGAAAAGGTTGGGGCCCTACGATTCGTCTCCACCACCCCCAGGCAAAATTTGGCTACAGATTTGTCTGTCTTTTGATCCAGGATGAGTTAACGGCCGCCCACTCCCTCTGCTTCACTCCAGACGGCACCCAGCTCTTCTGCGGGTTTGACAAGATGGTGCGAGTGTTCGACACGTCGCGGCCCGGTCGGATGTGTGAGAACAGGTCCACTTTTGGTGAGCTGGCGCTAGTTTGGGGTGAGGGTGCCTGAGCAAAGTGAAGCTTCCTTGGCAGCTGAAGTCTCGGGCAAGATGGAACGGCTGGTGGGCCATGCAGCAGATTGAGCGAAGTCCTGAGCGACTAGATGAACAGTAAAAATAATAATAAAATGGCAAGAAAAAAAATGAGAGATGCTCTTCTAGGACCATTTTCTCGGACTGGTTTTGACCTCCCTGCTGTAGGAGAATCTCCTGATGGCTGCCCGCTTTTGCACGGAGCGGGGGGCAGAAGCTTGCAGGCTTGGTTTTTGGTTGCTCTGCCTGTGCTTCGCAACAGCCTTCCGCCCTGAAATCTGTTGGCTTCCTGCCAGTTGTTAAAAAGAGGATTGTTTTGGAGACGGTCTGAGGTGTGAAACGTTGCCATGCGTTTACTGGTTTATTTTGCTTCTGTTGATCCCCGCGGATGTGTTAGTGCCTTGCGTCGTATTTGCCTTTTTACGACCGTGGATGTTTTAATGTATTTGATGGGAATATTGTAAACTGCCAAATCTCTCTCAGTCGCGGTGGGCAGAAATCCAATAAATAAATAAACCATCATAATAAAAAAATGATCAGAAGGCACGGGAGAGTAAAAATGCCTTTGCCTCAGGCCAAAAGGAGAACAAAGATGGCACCATCTTCCAGGAGAAGGCACTCCAAAATTGAGGGGTGCCAGTCAAGAGTGCAGGCCCCGCTAGCCGTTCGCTGCCTTGCAGCGTAAGAGGGTGCCCAGAGCAGACCCTCCAGGACTGGGTGGGAACGTGAGGGAAGATGTGTTCCTTTAGGTTCTGTAGTCCAAGCTGTCGGAGGACCCTTGGCAGTGCCCCTTTTTAAAGCTCCTCTCCTATCAACTGAAGCAAGGCCCAAAGGATCCGAATAGAACGATGGCCAATAATTAGAATATTCCACAAAACGGTTCGGCTTGGCCCATTTGGGCAATATATTCTGCAGTGCTTTCGGGTCCCCAGATAGCCAGAAATTCAACTCTCTGGAAATGTTCAAAGCAGTTTATAAATCAGGGAGTGCTTTAAAGCAGTGCCATAAAAAAGGCCAGGAAGACAAAAGCTTATCTTCATCCATAATAAATGCCAGTTTTGTTATTAAAACTCATCTAAACTATACGCCTCCAGTCGGAGCTGCACAGACTGACTACCTTTGGTCACAACTGCTCAGTGGCCTCCGAAACTTGTTCACCAATTCTTATTTTTAAGGGGTCAGAAGGAGGAAACGATTAAAGGGTGACTGTCTTTGCTGTCTGTAGTTTGAACAAAACAAAATGGGATTTGGTGGGTCTTCTCTCCAAGCACGCTCAGACTCCAAGCACCCTCAGAAATGCCTGCCATGTTCACCTTGGTCAATCTTTTGGGCTTAGGGAAAGCTTCAGGTCGGCTGCTCGGCACGTTGGTGTGGGGCGGGTGCAGGAAAGCCCCCATTCCATGGCTTCATCAGTCTTAATGGAGGAACCGGCTGGGCCTCATCCTGCCCTTTTCTTCCCCCTTCCCTAGCGAAGAAGCAAGGCCAGAGTGGAATTATCTCCTGCATTGCCTTCAGCCCAACTCAGCCTCTGTACGCCTGCACGTCCTACTCGAAGACCGTCGGCCTCTATTCCCGTGCAGAGGGAGACCCCTTAGCGATGCTTCTCGGGCACCGTGGGGGCGTCACCCACGCGCTCTTTTCGCCAGATGGCTTTTACCTTTTCACTGGTGGCCGCAAGGTAAGGCCTGACGGTGGGTGGGATTGAGTGGCCTCGCATGGCGTGGCGTGACGGTGGCTGAACTCCTTCTCTTTGCTCCAGTTCTGGGCTGTCTGACCATCTGAAAGCTGGTTAGGAACGTGAGAATGGAGTTCAGCCCATTCCCCCTTCTTCTTTTAAGCGTCTGCAATTCCCCGCCAGGATTCTGAGATTCTCTGCTGGGACCTTCGACAGCCGGGCGAAATTGTCTTCTCTCTCTCCCGAACTGTGGCCACCAACCAGAGACTCTATTTTGACATGGATCCGTAAGTGACCGTCTGTATTTGCCCCACTCCTGCCCTCTCTCTCTTAGATGTTTTTCTTCATATTCCCTACAACGGCGCAGAGGGAAACCACGAAGCTGAGCGGAGCCCAGAACATCTGGATTCTTGGCGACGCAACTGAATTCAATCCATTTGGGGATTCACAGAGGTTAGGGTTAGGGTTAAGTTCCAGCCGAGAGCTTGGGAGTCATGGAGGCTTCACCGCGCTATGTGGGAAGTTCCAATTGAGGTATTTTGTCGTTGGCGTTCTCACAAAGTCCACAGTGTCGAGTCTGGTAAATTTAAAACTTCCAAATACTTGGGATGGCTCTAACTGCTGTGGGTATTATAGATGACTTTTTCTTTCAAAGCATTTCAACTTCAGATCGCAAACTCTAGTCATTTCTTACTTCTTCCATTTCTTTTTCATTGGTACATCTATCTCTGGTGTTCCTCCCACTGCAAAAATGTTGGCATTTGCTCTCATTTGCGGTGTGGCCAGTTTTGGCTTCGATGATCTTGTTTGCATTGCTTGCTCTTGTGGAGCCATTGTTGTGCTTCAGCTGTTGTATTGTTATTTATTGGAGCGTTGTCCTCATCCCTTCTTGATGGACTATCTAGGTTAGTATTTCTCAACCTTGGGAACTTTAAGATGTGTGGACTTCAACTCCCAAGATTCCCCAGCCAGCCATGCTGGCTGGGGAATCCTGGGAGTTGAAGTCCACACATCTTAAAGTTCCCAAGGTTGAGAAACACTGATCTGTGTGGTTGTTAAGGGTCAACACCAACTGGACGGTACACAGCCAATCATTATTGGATTGCTCATGGCTTGCAGACGGGAAAACGGTGCTGTGGTTGGAAGAGGCAACGGACTTTGCATTCCCCTTTGAAGACCCCGGAAACCATGCTGTGTATTTTCCCCCCCAGTCATCAGAGCAATATTCCAGCCAGGTTTCCTGTGCTTTCCCCCACAGGAGTGGGAAGTATTTGCTGAGTGGCAACACCAGTGGGCTCATTACAGTCTGGGACACCACCCAGCCTCCTACCAGTGACTCTCCCGCTGCGTTACAGCCCATCTTGCAGTTCCAGGCCGTGGGGGACTGCGTTAATGGGATCAGGTACAGATGGTGGTCGTTGGGGAGGAGAAAGCGAGGCCTGCCTTCTGGTTTTTAGATTGGGGTCTGCAATCCCATAGTGGTTTGTGTGAGGAGAGATGTAACCCTGAAGTTTGTAGGGTGTGCATTGCAGTGGCCTGGATGTTCTCCCCCAGGTACAGTGTTAACCCAAAGTGTGCAGAAAGACTCTGTTCGGACCATCTCCTTCTGGTCTGTTCTCCTAATGAGTTGGACTTCAACTCCCAGAATCCTTAGCTGTGCTAGATAGGGATTCTGGGAATTGAAGTCCCCACATTTGCAAGGGGCCAGCTGGGAAGAAGGAAAACTGTTCCAGGGCAGGGCAGCTCCAGTTGTGCAGTCAAACTGTCTCCCTTCCTCTGGATCTGGTGCAGCCCTTCATCCGTGTGATGTTTGTGCTGCCTCCGGCGCAGAGCGAGTCCTCTTTCTGGTAGTTCCCCCAGCTGTGGGCCGTGCTCAACACAGAAGAGCAGGGAAGCCGTTCCAGATGTGGGAGCTGGAGGCCTGGGGGTGATTCTGCCTGACCTTTCTGCCTCTTTCTTCAGTCTCCACCCCAGCCTACCACTGTTCGCCTGTGCCTCGGGCCAGCGTAAATTTCCTGACCTGCCGGACAGCGGGGAGGACGAGGAGAAAGACGAAAGGGACCGTCTGCCCAGTCATCCTTGGGCGCAGGGCGACAACTCTCTTCGGCTGTGGTGGTGCTCCTCGGCCGCTGGAGTCGAGGAGGCCGCTGCCTAGCGGAGAAACCCAGACTCCATCCGTGGCCTCTTCTCTGGGTCACAGAACTGCGAGTGGAACAGCAGCTGGGCCAAAGGCTGACCTGCCTGCGTGTTCCAGGACGGTGCATATGGAAATGGCTCCTGGAGGGCATGTGTGCCTCCCTTTGCACGGACATGAGAGCTTGTTCTGGACAGAGGACGGGAGTTGTGTGAAGGCCCAACTGGAAAGGGGTGTTTCAAAGAGGAGACAGCCCAGATGGGTCTTGGTGGAAGCCCAAATCTCCCACCCCAGCCTCACTCCTTGGCTGGAGAAAGGGGCCCCAGGATGGCCTCCCTCTCTCTCTTTCAACGAAAGGAGGATGATGGATTCTTTTGCAGGTTTCTTCTTCAAGGGTTCCTCTCTTCTCTGCTACGTCGGTGGTTTTCCTGGCTCTGCCCACCTGTCCAGCAGACGGGCTTTGGCACTGACTTCCAGAGCCAGGGAGGACTTTCTCCCGGTTCGGGCTAAATGTACCTTCTTTCACCGGGAAAAATGCGTGGTTTTCATCTTCTAATGAAAGATTTAATAAAAGCGTATTCCAGAGGATCTGTACGGTTTGAAGTCTGTCTCACAGGGCAAATCCCAAAGTAGAAAAGGAGCCGCGTTGGGGAATGTATTTATTTGCTTATAAAAGATACAGCCCGCTTTTCATTAAGCCGCCCGGAGCCAACTCAGCTAAGCTGGGTGGCCGCACCGATGTTCCGAACAAATAAATAAATGCAACCGGGTTGCAAATACCTTCACAACAATTCAAAATAAAATTGGGGCACAGCAAAACCTAGTAAAACCTCCCACCCCTTGAAGCCCCATAAAACAGTGTTCATTTGCATGGCTGGGTTTGCTCATGTGCAGAGAGCGCTGAGAAGAAATACGCTACCTCAGTACTTCTTAAGTTCTGAGACTTTTTAAGTCCATCTTACAAGGAGAATCTTAATTTTTTTCAGTTCGAAGAACCTCGCCCCCTACAAACATCAGCTGGAAAATAATATATTGAAAATGCACATTTTTAGCTGAGAGGTTACATAAAAATGAGAAGGCCCTGAAGCACAGGGGTCCCACGTCTTCCTCAGCACAGCTTTCATACTGGCGGTTAGGCGGGTCTCTGCCTAGTTTAAGATGCTGATACTTTATTTATTTACACAATTTATTAGCCCCCCATTCACTTTTGCAAGCGACTCTGGGCAGCGTGCCTTTTGTCGCTGTTTTTTAGTCCTGACAAAGTGATCAGAAACGGTTCATTCTGGGGAGATGCTGAGCAGTTTAAACTAAAATCTCCAGTTTTTCATGTGCATTTTTTTTGCTTCTCAAACCATAATTCCCACATACGTGCATTTTTTTTTCTGTGACTGATTCCGCTGTCTTTCCCACTCTGGAACTTGCAGTTGTGCAGAACTGCAGCCGTGCACGCACAAACCCAGCCAGTTAGGCAGCTGGGCTGGGCTGGTTGGGGATAATGAGTCTCGTAGTCCAACACTGCCAGAAGAAGAGCATGTAAGGGTCACGGAGTGCCACAAGGGGGCAGATTCCAGGATCCCTCCCCACCAGATTAGCTCCTGGAAATCCAACAGATTCTCCAGAACGGGCCTTTTTTAATGCTTCCTGCTATCCCCGCTCTCCCCTCACCCCGTTCACTCTTGGGCCATTCCCAAGAAAAGACAGATCCGTTTGCAGGGAATTCTGAAATTCCCTTGGAAGAAAGGCAAGATTGGGACGGGGGATCTCCCGTGGGAGGCACTAAACGTGGCATGGTTGGCTGGTTCGTGTGAAACTTTGTGCCTTGCAGGAAAAGTTACAGAGATATTGGGAAAAAGTCTTCGCAGGAGGAGAGGTAGTGTTAGTCTACGGTAGCAAAAAAATCAGGAGTCTATTAGCACCTTTTCGGGCGCACCAATTTTATTCAAAGGCAGAAGCTTTCGTGAGCTGCTGCCTTTGAATAAAATTGGTGCGTCGGAAAAGGTGCTAACAGACTCCTTTAGATCAAAGACAGTAAGGCACTTTATTTATTTATTTATTCAATTTATATAGCTGCCCATCTCAGACCAGTGACTCTGCAAATTTTAAACATCGCAGGCGTCCTGCTTTTCAAAGCCAACCGCAGCCTTTTGGCGGGGGTGGGGGGTGACCTGAAAGAAAAAACCAAAATCCATGTTGCTGCGTTTTTTTTCCCCAGAAGCTCACACTGCAAACTGAAAACACCCCCCCTAACCCAACAAACCGATAAAGGGGTGACTGTGCGGCAATAATTAACTTCTTGGGGAAATGAAAAAATGTAAGCCAGTGAGGGTCACGGGGCACAAAGAGCTGTTGGGCTCTTTCTACGTCTCGACGTGGGACAGGTTTGCAGGGGGCTGTCAAGGGTGCCGGTGGGCACACCAGGATGTGTGAGATCCAGGGCTTCGTCCCTCCCAGCTTGCACCACCAGCGGGCAGGCCCCGTTGAGCTGGCACGTGGTTCCAATTTTACGGGGAGAGCAGAGAACCAACCTTGTCCTGGGCATGTTGCAATACACCCAAATCTCTGCTCCTTTCCTTTTCAAACCCACTGGGAAAAACGGCTACAGGGGATCCGCCTGCCTTCGCATGGAGCTTGGCTCGACCCTGTGGGTGAAAGGTTTATGCCCGAGCAGGATCCGGGTCCGGGTCTCAGCCCCCTGGCAGCAGATCCCCCTAGTTCCTTCTCAATGGTCCTGGAGGAATTCCTGCATGGAGAGACAGTTGCCTGGCAACTGGGTAAACTGAGGGTCTGCAAACCCAAGAGCTGGGAGGCTTTGACCTCACGTGGTTTTTCTTGCAATCCTGTGGCTTCAGCCAAAACACTGGGCATCTCCGGGGGGTTCCCAACTTGGAGGCAGGCTTGGGCGAGGGAAGAACGAGAGCTTGGGTGTGATTTAGCAAGGGGTGCCAACCCGGCTGTTGCTGCCTTCCTGGTCTGGAGGATGGTGTGAATGGAGAAGACTGGTCCTTTCGGGAAGCGGGTTAAGCTTCCCGTGCAAATCACGGGCTGGCTTTTGCCGGAGTGTGGCCCTTCTGCCAGAAACGATTCCAGGGGGAGACTTAGCCGGGGGTTTAATTTAAAGTGGGAGCGAGGCTTGCTAAGACAGTGGCCACGGTTTTATATTGCTCTCTGCCACGTTCCAAGTCTCTTCCCACTTCCGTGACCCTTCTGTCCCCGTCGCACCTGGCTTTGTCTCAGCTTGTTCTCCCCTTCTCAATATCACACTTCCCTTCCAGCGCAGCAGGTCCTTCTAGCTCCAGGATCGCCCATCTCTGCTTTGTGTGCACGCCTGTGTGCGTGACAGCCACACACATCAATGCATGGGATTTGAGTTGTGGCACACAGAGCTCATGGGGCAGTTGCGCTGGGAAGGTGGGGAACAGAGGGGGCAAGAGATCTGCAGGGAGGTGGGGAGGAGATTTTGCAAAATATGCCCCCGAGGGACTTGCAGGTACGATGCTGGTGTGCAAATGTTTCTGCTGCACGCTTGGAGGGCACGAGGGGAGTAAGGTTTCCAACCTAGGGGGAGAGAGTTAATTCTGGCATACAGTATCAATGTTTCTCAACCTTGGCCACTTTCAGATGGGTGGACTTCAACTCCCAGAATTCCCCAGCCAGCCATGCTGCCTAATGGCCTCATTCACACGATCTGCGAAGACGTCCACGACGTGCCGGTCCATAAATAGCCATTAAAACCTCCTTTAAGTCTGGCTCAGCTCCCATCCAAATTCTAACAAGGCCTGATCCTGCTTAGCTGAGCTAGATACGTGACCCAGAACGACCCACCTCGTTTCAGCTGAGTCTCGTGCATTGAGCGAACTCTGCATCCTGGGGGTTTACGAAGGCAAAAGACTCTGTTTCCTATGGATTTTCAGATTGATATGACATGGGTCTAGCATCCTTCATAGGGCAATGAGACCCTTCTGAAACCCTCCCCCCAAATCCTTGAATTTTTTTACACCAATTATCGGGGAAGATAAAATCTTTTTACACCAATGATTAACGGGGAAGAAAGAAGGAATCCAGAAGAGGAATGGGTCCACCTGCTTGTCTGCCGGTGGGAGACGGATTTGCAAAGTCCCGGATGTGCTGGACTTCAACTCCCATGGTCCCCACCTGCGTTTTCCCATAGATGCTGTCGGGGAGCAGAAGCGAGACCTCCTGTGTGCAACTCCACTTTCCACCAGCCAGCGTGGCCCTTAATTTCGGCTCTGCCCGCGCCCTCCCTCTGCCTCTCCCCCGGTGCTCGGATGTGTTCATTGCTCGGTGCCAGGAATGGCACGTTGGTTTGGGGGCACAGCATCAGCTAATCGTTATTTGATTGCGGCTTGGGTGTCCCGACAGGCTCTTCCTTTGCCGCTGTGAAGGCTGTAGCCTCATTTGTAAGAACGAGAGAGAGAAGTGTGCGCGTGTGCTCGTATGCACACTCCGGAGAGAGAATTGGTTACAGGCTGGAACGCTTGGGTAGACTCGGTGAAATTAGCTGGGCTTCGTGAGACTTGTCCATCGATCGCAGTGGATCTGCCCTGAGCATGCATCCGGTGCTGGAGAGTTTGCCTGGGTTTCGCGGAAGACGTGGTTTTGATGGGCCTGCAATGCGCTACATCGCAGACTTCTGCTCCTTGGATATGGCGCCCTGCGTGCGGGAATTACTCTCCAGATCAGCAACATCCTCTCTGCAGAAAACGTCCATGACAGAGAAGGTTTCTCCTGGGCCTTCTCCCTCACATGCTGGATTTCTGTCTTTTGACTGAAGGTGCTACAAGAGGAGTTTGTCCCACGAAGGCCAGGCTCAGCCTGAAATTGGAAAACCTCTTTCAGGACGAACTCCACTCCCCGGATGCTTCAGTGTTTTGGCCACACACTAGAAACGCTTTGCTGTTGCCTACTTCCGAGGTTTTCTGCTTTTGACTTCCCTGTTGGAAAAGGGGAATTTTCTAGTGGTCTCCCATCCAGATGTTAACTAGCTGGATTGGTTGGTGTTAAGTCTGACCCCAACCCAAATTTGGGGAATTTGGGGAATTCAAAGCCAGAGATGTTTCTCTGTTGTGGGATTTTCTCTGTCCTCCATGAATGAAAGTTTGGCTTTTATACCGAAAGTATTTGAAGTCTCAGGAATAAAGCTTTCTGGAAAATTCCTTTAGAGAAAGACCTGCTAAATAAAGAGGAAGATGTTAGGCTTTCTGGACTGGATCAATCTACAGTTTCAGATGGATTCTGACCAGCCTAGTTCTGATTTTGCTCTGGATTTGTTTCTTCTTAAAACCAAACAGAGAAAAGCCATTGAGGGGAAACTATGGACAGAACTAGGACATGGGGGGGGGGGGTCAGGACAGGGTGCAGCACCCCCAAAGCTTCTCTGAGTATTTTGATTTGTTTCTCCTGAAGCCAATTTTCGGGCCCCAAAGAGCGCAATGATAAAAGTTGAGATTTTGTAGAGCTGCAGAGTCTCCAAAACAAAGCACCAGCGTGTCTTGTTAGACCAGTGTTTCTCAACCTTGGTGACTTGAAGATGGGTGGACTTCAACTCCCAGAATTCCATGCTGGCTGGGGAATTCTGGGAGTTGAAGTCCACCCATCTTCAAGGCACCAAGGTTGAGAAACACTGTGTTAGATGGAGGATAGGACACAAGGGAAGGACAAATAGCTGGAAATGAGACCAAACGGAGGATGTTTTGCATAAATGATCACCTTCACTTTTTAAAAACAGACCATACAGGTAGTCCTTGCTTAACGACCACAAGAGGGACTGGAAAATTGGTTGTTAAGCAGGGCAGTTGTTAAGTGAGTCATGCCCAATTTTACGAACTTTTTTGCAGCAGTCATTAAGTGAATCACCATGGCCGTTAAGTGAATCACACAGCCGTTAAGCGAATCACGCGGTTCCCTGTTGATTTTGCTTGCTGGAAGCTGGCTGGGAAGGTCGCAAATGGCGATCATGTGACCCCAGGATGCTGCAACCATTGTAAGTGGGAGCTGGTTGCCAAGCTCCCAGATCATGATCACATGACTGTGGGGGTGCCGCAACAGTTGTAAGTGGAAGGACCAGTTGTAAGTGCAAGGACCGTTGTAACTTTGAACGGTCACTAAACAAATGGTTGTGAAGGGGGGACTACCAGTACAAATCAAACCCCGGATCTAAATCAGACTGAATTGCTCCACCTCTAAGGGAGCTGGACCACCGACGGCAACCAGGATTCTTTGGCCATGTCCAAGCAAAGCCAGGGGAAGGTTGCTTTGGAGAGGGGCCGCTCTGAAGACTCTCTTCCTGCCAATCTGCAAAGAGATTTCTATTTTCTTTTCCTCGTTTTGCAAAGAGCGCGAGAGGCTCCACGTTTCCTCCTGCCTCTTTCCGGCTTCCAAGTTCATTCAGCATCCTTTCCCACTCCCTCCAGCTCCTGAAGCATCTTTCCAAAGGGAAGGGGGGTCTCCCTCTCTTTCTGTGGGGGCAGCAGGCTTCACGCCCGAGGCCCAGGTGGATCCACAGGCACTTCGCACGCAAATGGACAGGCCTCCGGAGGGGCCCCTGGGGAGGGAGGCGGCTCTTCGGGGCCGGGAAGGCTCTGGCCCCCTGCCCAGGCGGGCGGGAGCCAAAGGTAGGGCCGGCCAGGGGAAGGTTGGGGTTTAATGTCCGGCCCCTGTGCTCAAGGGCGATCTGCAGGCCCAGGAGTGGGGGTCCCAGCTGGAAACCCTTCCTTGCCAAGGCAGCGCCTTCTGCAGGTGGTGAGAGGAACCCGCGTCTCGTTTGTCGAAGCCCCTAGACGGATCTCGGAGGCCATATGATCTCACCCCCGACTTCGGGCAAGATCCGGGAGAGCAGGAGGGTCTGCAGGGTATCAAGATGGGGGCCACCACAGCATGATCGAGGCTCCGCCTTTGGTCTGTACATCACATGCATAGCACCCATAAATGTGGGCAGAGCTTTGATGGCACCATCATGACCGCCATCTTGACTTTTTTGACCACCCCTGCCCTCGAGCCTGAGAGATGACCACCTTGCCTCAGTTGGACTTTGAGGTCCTTCAGTGAAGGAGAACTCGCTGCATCCTGAGGAGGCCTGTCCCGCCGGCTGGCAGCTGGTACACCCCGAACCTCCTCCGTAGCTTTCAGCCCCAGGTTCAGATCCAGCCCTTGGAGGAGTCAACCGAGGGTACATCGGCTTCCTTTTTGAGCGACAACCCTTCAGGCGGTTGAAGCTTGCTCTCCAATCGCCCCTCCACCTCTTGCAGGCTAACCCTGCCCAGACCCTTCGGGGGCTTGAGGTCCAGACCCCTCGCCAGCTTGGCAGCCCTCCGCGGGACTCACTCCAGTTTGACCTGGGGTGCCCAGAATTGAACCCAGGGCTGCCAGTGGCATCTGACCAGGGTTGATGTTCTTTTGAAGAAGACGACGCTGGAATGTTTCTTCTCTCCTCCCACGATCCCCCCTGGAAAACCCAGTCCAGCCCCTTTAGCCCCCATGAGCAGACACTTTTCTGTGTGGGGGGGGGCTTTAGGCACCTCTAAAGGAGCTTGCCCTGTGCTATGGCCACCTTCCCCCCCCAACCCAGTGCAGGTCCAGGTCTGGTCCAGATGGGTTGGACTTGACCCCTGAGGCCTTTGTTCAGGCCGCCCGGAACAAGCGAGGTCCAACCTTTGCCCTGCTTGGCATCGGCCAGTTTGGTCTCGTGGTTAAAGGGGCTGGGATAGAAGCCGGAGGGCCGGCTGGGAGCTCAAGTCCTGCCTGAGCCATGAAGCCAGCGGCGGGGGGCACTTTGGGCCAGCCCCTCCCTCTCAGCCCCAGGAAGAAGCAGGCCAGGGGAAGCCACTTCCAAACATGGTTGCCAAGGGGTGACGGTGGACCAGAACATCCTTGGGATGTCGGCGGTGCCTTCAACAAAGACGTCTCCCGGCTCTGCGCCATGGGCTCTCCTTGCTTCCCGCAAGGCTAGAGGAGTAGCAGGAATGATTGGGGAAGGGGGCGAGGAAGGAGAGTGAACTGCACTCTGCACATGGTCCGATCCCCGGAAGATGCCCTTGACAGAGCCAGGCCTTCGGTCCTCCTCTCCTGGAGCCGCGCCTTTGCCCCAGACCTAGCTCTGAGCGATGCACCGAAACAGCCTTTTTCCGAGGACGAGCGACCCGTCTTTCCATGTCGGTTTGTCCGAAGCCCTGGCCCCCTAAACCGGGGTCTGTCCCCTTCCTTTGTTCCGGCAACCCAGGCTGCCCTTGCCCCTCGTGGCCTCTAGGTGGCGCCCTTTCGCCTTCTGAACGGGGCTCGCCTGGCTCGCTTTCGGCGCTCCGAGACCTCCGCGCTCAAACCGGGGCTGGATCTGGGGAGGGGGAGCCTGTCCTCGGCGGGGGTCTCCTGGAGCACCTGCCCGCCG
This sequence comes from Liasis olivaceus, assembly GCA_030867105.1. Classification (NCBI taxonomy): domain Eukaryota; kingdom Metazoa; phylum Chordata; class Lepidosauria; order Squamata; family Pythonidae; genus Liasis; species Liasis olivaceus. The sequence goes on along the minus strand of CM061351.1, from coordinate 114,417,130 downwards.
TCCTGAACACATCACGAGAAGGCTTTTAAAAGTCCTGGGGACCAGCTTGAGAGCCTACAAAGCGTTCAGAGCTTGGATCACATCATTTCAGTGTAGATCAGTGTTTCTCAAAGTTTCTAGACCTCATGGTTTTTCGAGGGAGGGAGGAAGGAGAAGGAGAGGAGAGGAAGTGAGTTGCAGTCAGTCTACACCAGTGTTTCTCAATCCTTCTTCAAGCTGCTGAGGTTGAGAAACGCTGGTCCACACTGACTGCATCTCAGTTCCTCTCCTCCTTCCTCCCTCCCTCCCTCGAAAAACCATGAGGTCTAGAAACTTTAGGAAAAGCCTTTTGAAAGTGGATCCCCATAGGGTCCTGAATACTGTGGGGAAGAGGATGTCCCCCCACCCACCCTGCAGGCCAGCTCTTGTTTTCTAGGCCATAAATGATGGCGCTCTGACTAGGTCAACCTTGTTTTTTCTGCCTCTTTTCAGAGTTTTTAACACTGGTGGAATGTTCTGAACCTTGATTGGTTTACCAGGCGTGCTCCAGCAGGATGCAGGTGTCGTTTTTAAACACCTAGTCATTTCCAGCCTGTCTTTTCTCTGAGATGCCAGGAAAGGCATGGGGAATTCCCCTGCTTCTTCCCCGCCCCCCCCCCCCCCCCCCAGCAACAACCATCCTGTGAGGGAGAAAACCCTGCTCCCAAATCCCCTCGAGGGAGCTCTGTGGCCAAGCTGGGAGTCTGGGTCTCACCGATCCAGCCTTAACTCTTTCACCATGGGAAGCAGGCATCTATTAATTGGATCTAATTAATTTAATCTACATGCAAAGTCAAATTAAATTAAGCGTTGTTAATTCCCCACCCTCTTTGGAAAAGCCTGCGCTCAGCCCACAGCGGATTGCAGGATTGAGACGGGCGTTCCCCAGGCAGCCTTGTGACCACGAGCAAACCTTTTGGGGTCGCGCGGTGTCTGGGGCTCCGGAGAACCCCACACTGAACTTCCCAAAATGTTCCTTCTCCTTTGCAGTCCCTGAGCGGAAAAACCTGGCTGTGAGATTTCCGACATTCAGCGCGTGGAGCCGGTCATGCCCCCCCCGACTGCACACTACAGCATCTTGCTAGTCCTCATTGCCTGGAACCCTGAGCCCGTCTGCTGCAACCTCGCAGGTCGGACGAAGGGTCCCCGATCGGCTTTGGGAGAGCTTGGCTCCCCAAACCGAGCGCACCCATCAGATTATGGCCTGGATTTGCTTTGCTTATGACACCTCTAGCAAAATTGAAAATATCCACGGGGGGCAGGGGGGAGGACGAAGGAGATACGGATAAGGCGCCCCATCACGGGTCTGTGGGTGAGTGGGGGGCTCGGGACCTCTTCTCCAAACATGTGTGCCCACGACACAAGGCGTGCAAGATCTCCTTAGGCAGGTTTCAGCCCGGGAGGCAGCATTTCCCCATGCTTCGAACGTGCAACTTTCTTGCTCAAAAGCCTCGCTTCTGCCTGTGGAGGTGAGACCTGATACTTCATAAATACTTCCAACCGCTGTTCGAAAACAAAAGGAGCCGAGAATGTATACAGAAAGAGGCAGGGAGGTATCTTGGTAGGCTGAGTGTGCGAGAGTTTCAGCAAAATATTTAAACTTAGGGGCACTTCTGATAGATTCCGTTTCAAAAAATATAAACAAGGAGAGAAGCAGGACTTTCCTGCTTGAACATAGATGGAGCTCGAAGGGGGCGCTTATAAATCCTGAGTGCCTTTTTCAGTCTGCGCGTGCTCAGAGGCCGTGGCTGCTATTCAAAACAAGGTTGCTCCGGGGGCTGAGCTGGGCTTCTGATTTTCTGCACTGGAGCCTGCCCAGAGCAAGCGGGATCTGGTGGTGCCAGTGCAGCCCGAATGAGGATGGGCTTGGCATTTTTCACTCGCCTGCATGGGCAGAGAGTCCCCTTTTAATAGTGTTGGGGCTTATTTGCACGCTCAGGGGACATACTGACATCTTCCCGCGGCTGCGGTAAGGTTTTGCGGTTGTTCAGCAGAATTTTGTCACACTGAGGACTAGTCCCCTTTTATATTTTTTAAAGGAAAGGGGCGGCTATCAGGATTTTAAGAGGTTTCTGCTTGCTTGTTTGTTTCCCTATGAATTCTGAGACATCCCCTCTCTCTTTTTCGCAAGACTGTTTTCTTGAAAGCAAGGAAGCACAGATTGCGGTGGGTTATAATATGCTGATTGACTGATTTAACACGTTTTCTGGGTGTGCATGATACAGCAAAATCGGAATTAAATGGGCTGCATTTGAATAACACATTGAGTCGCAAAAAAAAGAAAAGGAAAGAAAAGAAAAGAAAAATAAGCAAGCTTGCAGCCAGCCCAGCATCAGGTGTGAATGCAACCTCCGAGAATAAAGCCGTCTGTCAGCTATCTCGGTTTCGAAGCTGGGCACGGGCGTCGCCATCTCGATACCTGATTTCCTTCTCTTCCCTTCCCTTCCCTTCCCTTTCCCTTCCGTGAGCAGCGTTTGTGCATCAAATGGCAAGAAATTCCACCGATTCATTCTTGCAAATCATGTGAACATAAAATGGCATCTTTCCACTTGTTCAATATGCGAAGTAAGCACCATGGCAGAGTTAAATGGTGCCCTTGGAGGTTTGGGGCTTTGTAGGGCTCCAAAATGAAAGGTTTGCTGTAAGTCATGACCATTATGTCCAAAACCTGCTTTTTCGTAGCAGGCACGGGGGGGGGGGGGGGGGGGGCGGCGGGCGAACAGAGGCTTTGTGATACCAAAGGCAAAGGGCTTTTGAAATTACCCTTCTCTGACCCAAAGCCTTGTAGCGGTCAGGGGTCGGCAGTTCCCAGAATCCCCTGCCAACACGGATGTTCCGCTGGCTAGGAATTCTGGGAGTTGCAGTTCTAGCACATCTGGAGGACGCCGGCTTGGGGAAGGCGGCGAGGAGGCCAAAATCAGCCGTGGGGCTGATACGGATGGCGGCGAGTTGCTTTGCTCGGAGTTCAGGCTGCCAGCTGTATCAGGTGGACGGATTGGGGCCTTTCCGTGGGGGATGTCTTCTACAGCAGGGTTCCTCAGCCTCAGCAACATTAAGATGGGTGGACTTCAACTCCCAGAATTCCCATGCTGGCTGGGGAATTCTGGGAGTTGAAGTCCACCCATCTTAAAGTTGCTGAGGCTGAGGAACCCTGTTCTATAGCCCCTGTGGGAACATAGCTCTTGGGCATTCTTTGAAGCCCTTCATCCACAAAGCCTTCAGGGTTTTGGGGGCATGGTCACAGCTGCCATCTTGACTTGGGGGACGCCCCTAATCAGGGTCATCCCCAGAGCGGGCAAGGGCATCCTTGGCACGAGGTCATTGTGGCTTGTACCTAACCCTGGGTTTTCAGACAAGCCAAAGTCATCTCCGCGAGGTCTTCACGCAGCGCATGAAAAGCAGATCAGCTGAGTCCACTTCACGCGCTGACGTCAAGGGCCCCCCCTGGACAAGCTGAGAACTCAACAGGTGTAGCTTCCGCTTCGGGAGGCCGTGAAGAGATCAGAGGAGTTGAACGGGGGTCTCTGGAAGGTGGTTTCAGACTCTCTGAAAGCACCAAAATCTTCCATCTGGTTCCTTCCTTGGCAGGCTGGCATTGGGGTATATTTGGGTGTAACACCTTAATTTCTGCAGAGTACCTCCTGGATGGGGCCACGGGGCCCCCTTTTCTGCCACCCCTTTTCACCGTGGCGCAGTTGGCCTTCCCAACCCTTGGCTCACGTTCTGCCCGTTTCTCCCCTTCTTCCGTCTTTCAACAATTCCTTCTATATTTAAATATGCTGACTCCTTTAAAAGCAGCCCTTCCATTAATCTATCACCCTTCCATTCACCTGGGAAAAGGGGGGGAGGGAGAAGGCACTCAAAACTCTCCCTTTTTTTAAAAAATGTCCTTTTCCTGTTAATTTTCCATTTTTTTCCAAGGGCAGGGTCTCCAGCCACCGAATTCTGTCCGTTTTGCATTCTTGAGAGGGAGGCGACTGCGGCTGTTGAAACCGGAGCACATTTCTCTTCCTGGAAGCGATCCGGAAGGCATTTTCCCTGGCATTTTCCTCCTCCTTTCCCCTCTTCCATTCTGTTTTCGCTGAAGTTTTTTTTCCTCCTAAAGCACAGCGGCTTCAGTCCTGATTCCGTATCTTCTTTCATCTCCTGACTCCCGCTCCTGCGAATGCATTTTGAGTGTCTCTTCATTCCAGTTTTTCACATTCACCAATTCTTTTCTCCTCCCTTTTTCTCTGCCTCCAAAAAAAAAAAAAAGAAAGAAAGAAAGAAAGAAAGAAGAAGGGGGGAAAAAAAATCTCCTGTTCCTTATTCCCATTATTTTGCGTTCATCGTTGGAGTTATTCATTGCTTTGGAAGGAGAAAGGAGGTGGGTTGAGGAGCCCAAAATCAGAGCTACCGGGGGATCAAAAAAATAGGAGGAGGGGGCTTGCAAATGAATTCTTCCTCTACCTCCCCCCTTTCTTCTGTCTTACACACTTTTCCTCACCTCCCTAAGGATCTCGGAGCAGAGGGGCTCAAGCAGCTGACTGGATGAAATTTCTCCCTTGCTTTACTATATTCTTGGTGGGGGCTTCACCCACCCACCCTCTTTCTTTCTTTCTTTCTTTCTTTCTTTCTTTCTTTCTTTCTTTCTTTCTTTCTTTCTTTCTTTCTTTCTTTCTTTCTTTCTTTCTTTCTTTCTCTTTTTAACAGCAGGGGGAAGAAAAGATGCCATTCTTTCTCCCCGGATTCTCTCCATCTTTTTCCGGGAGTCTTTGCAAGTGGTTCAAACTTTCCGGATCGTCCCAGAGCCTTGAGCAAAACGGAGGATTTATAAAACTTTATTGACCCGGCGAATTGGAGCTGGCGGATCCATTTCTTAAAAAAAAGAAAATCTCTTTCTCTCTTTCTCTCTCTTTCTCTCCTTCTCTCTGTATATTTGGTATGCGTCTCTCTGCGTGTCTCTCCTTTTCTTTCCCACCCTGCTCGCCAAGGAGAGTGTCAGGGGCTGCCTCTTGAAATCGGAGTGTGTGAGATTGTCAAAGAGGAAAAGACGAACGGAAGGAAAAGGCGAGGGGAGCAGGGGCAGAAGAGACCGGAGGGGAGCTGGTGAGTGCCCCCCGCCCCCCCCTCGAAAGGACTTGCTCCTCTTTCTGCAGTAATGGCCCTTGGCAACGCTTCGGTTGGATTTTATACCGCTTTGCTCTTCTGCCTTTGGGAACTCTTGTTCATCCACGGACTCAGCCTGGAGCCCATCTACTGGAACACGTCGAACAAAAAGTAAGGCCCTTCGCTGGGCGCCCGGGAATGCGCGCATTGTGTGCGGAGGGGGCTTCAGGCGCCCTAAGAATGTGCCCATTTTGTTTCGGTCGGGTGGGGGGGCAGAATGGCTTGTGTGCAAAAGAGTCGGGGAGGGGAGTCGGTTGGGTTTTCTCCTCGCTTTGTTTTAAATCTGGTCTGGATGCTCCGGGGGCAGATCCTTTAAAGGGGCCGGGGAAAACCTCAGTGGTCGGAGATGCCCGGGGGGTTGGGGCGGTGGGGCAGCAGATGAAGACGAAGCAGCCTCCCTCCCCCCCACCCCCCACCCAGCAGTCTCAGGCCAACTGTGAACGCGTGAACCCGTTTCCCTTCCCCAAACTTTTGGAATCTCCATTTCCACCTCCGCTCTTTGCATTTTGAGCAAAACGGGGTGGCAAAAATGACATTGCCTTGGCTCGGATCTGGGGGCGAGGGGTGTACACAGACACAATACGCACAGAGAAACAGTTTTCTCCCTGTGCCTTCCCCCCCCCCCCCCAAAAGTGTGATTTCTTTCCCCTGCTCATGTTTTTCTGAAGAAAGAGTTTGGGGACCGGATTCGGCTGGTTTGTAAGGTTAGGCATGTCCCTACCAAAGGATAATGCAATGAAATGTAAAATATTACTTTGACGGTATCTTAAAGTTGGTTGGCAAGTGTGTGTGTGTGTGTGTGTGTGTGCATCAACCCCCTAAACTGGTTTACTTGCAAATTAAACCTGGAATGTCAGCAGTTTCAACAGGGTTTGCATTGTCTCTATTTCGGTTTTAGCAATTGCTTAAAAATCACGGTCAATGAATCTTGAAATGAAGCAGGCTAATTACTTTGCTCTGTGCAGTACTGTACTCCTGACTGCAGTGTGTGCATTTATTGCTATTCAGAGACACAGAGGGTATCTCAAGGTAGGGGTGTGTGTGTGTGTGTGTGTGTGTGTGTGCACGCGTGTGTATCTGCTGGTGCTTCCACTTTGTGATTTGGGTGGGTCTGTGTGGATGGCATTCTGCAATTACCAAGTGTGTGGCTGTGATTGTGTGTTCTTCTCTTCCCCTCCTGCCTGCGTGAATTAAAATTGTGAAATTCGTCAATCCTGTTTGGCCCCATCCATCACAGAGTGCATCTGTGCGAGCCTTCCAAGGTGGATTGGAACTGGATCAGTGTAACTTCTTGGCAGTCCTGTCTTGAAAAGGTGTGTGTGTTTGTGCAGGGAGCCCACACATTCTTCAAGATTGGGGAGATCAAAGAAGAACTTTTTCATCTGTTCCTCCTTGTCTTTAATGGAAGCCTCCTGCCACTTTTCCCAGTCAATTCCCAAGTCACAATAAGTTCCCCCACTTTTGTTTCATTCTCTCTGCTTGTCTTGCACACTTACACGCTCAAACCTCTCCTTGAGTCCAGCCTGACTCCCATCTGTTAACAATTGTGGCTAAATCCCCAATAACTTCTGAAACTCAAGTCCTCCTTGCACACTTTTGTAAGGGAGGGAGGAGGAAGAGGCCGACTTGGAATAATTTATATAGAAACTGGATTTGGGATTACGTCATTTCTCAGACATGGTACCGTTGAGGGGGGCAGATAAAAGAATTTGGGGGAGGGGGGACGAGGCAAGCTTCGAGATGGGTTGTCAGAAAATGTCTCTCTTGCACATTAGAAGGAAAAAAATCCTGTGATTCATAACTGCTACAATTTGCGCTCTGTCACCATGCGAGGCAACGCTTCCTAGCAACAGAAATATATATATTAGAACTTAATGAGCCCTATTTGCTTAAATCACGCTGTGTATTTTTCTCTCTCCTGACTTCTGATGTTTTCCTTTTCCTTTCCTCACCTTAACCCTCTCATCCAAAAGGAAAACGGGTCTCTTACTTTTGGGGTGAAGAGACCCTGCCCATCTTGAAACCGAGAGGGGAACAGCGGGTGGGGGTCCTGGGGAGGCTTCTCTGAATCCAAGGGGGCAGGCTGGGCACAACAGGCCTGGGCGATGGGTCTCGTCTGGGACTGGGGAGCCCTTCAGCCTAAACCCCTTGGAAATGGGGTGGCAATGCTGCCCCCCCAGCGTTGGGTCTCTTCCTGGCACCCTGTGTTGGGGCTGCTTGTTGGAACCGGTAAACTTCAGCCGTGTTTGGTTCGGTTGGACTTGGGCAGGGGGAGCGCGTGGTCATGCTTCTTCCCCTGAAGGAGAAATGAGGGGGAAGAAGCTTCAGACCTGGGAAAAACTGGGCAGCCAAAGTGGAAAAGTTGAACTCAGTACTTGAAGTCCTGCTCAACTGTCCTTGACTGCTGCGCTCATCCAGCAATGGTTCGAAGGAGAGTCCAAGCACCTTCGCCCTGTTCTGCTCTTCCTGCTCTCTCCACGATGCACGGTCTGAAGACCTACGAATTGTGTGTGTTGTGTTGTGCCGTCTGGCCATGAGGAAATAGAGGGGTGGCATCTGTTGTGTGATTCAGAGGGGTGTTTGACCATTGAAAGGTGGACCTGTTGGGGTCCTCTGCTCCCCGGAGAAGTAGGACTGCGGTCGGTCTCTCAACTTCAAATGCACTTGAATGGATTCGTTGGTAGCTCTGGAAGATGGAAGTGAGAGGTTGATTTTCCAAGCGTTGGCGGTTTTATCGTACGGCTCTCACACCAGACATCCTTTCTTGCCCACAATAGTTTTTAATTATTACCTTGCAAGTTATTCCCATCATTTTCTTCGACAACACCGTGAACCAAGCAGGTTCTAAGAGGGAGATTTATTTAAATGTGATAAGTTAATGAGTCAATTAATTGGCTGACCTCCCTATCCGAAAGGTAAAGCCTCTTTCGACAAACCAGGTTACGCCTCCCTCGTCCACCCAAGATGATGGAGGGAAGGAAAAAAGAATCAGTCATGGTGATGATGTGGCAAAAATCCTGTGTGTGTAAGGATGAGTGAGCTCAGTGTGATTTTTTTCCCCCCTCTCACGAGTAGATGCCTTATCTGTTCCTCTGCGTTGTGCTTGCTTTTCAGCACAAAGGTGTGCTTACAATGGTTGGCCTCATAATAAGTGGCGTGATAGATCAGGCCAAGGTAGAGCTTCTTTAAAGCCAACGCTTTGATTTTAACAGGAGTTGGTTCCAATCCTCAACCCCTTAGACCAGTGTTTCTCAACCTTGGCCGCTTGAAGATGGGTGGACTTCAACTCCCAGAATGCTGGCTGGCTGGGGAATTCTGGGAGTTGAAGTCCACCCATCTTCAAGCGGCCAAGGTTGAGAAACACTGCCTTAGACAGTGTTAAAAAGTCTGCCTGAAACATTACGTGTTTTGCTAAAGCCCGAAATCTACACAGGATCGTTCTTAACGCCTTCACACGCTTCTGCTGCTCGGCGTCCTGCGGTCCACGTTGTGGCTGGTTTCTGAGCATGTAAACGTACCGCCCGTTGGAGGCCTGTGCATAACTGGCCATGGAACAGGCGCATACCCACTTCATTTTCTGCCAGAAAATGCTAAAAATATCCACTATCTACCAGGAACATCTGGAGAAGGATCCCAAGAGTCAAAATGGCAGCTGTGATTGTGCAAGTGAAGCCCGGCCCCTTTTGAGCCTTGCACATGCTCAGCGCACATTAAAAACAGGACAGAGGTTTGGTGGCACCATCACGGCTGCCATCTTGACTTAAAAAAAAAGCTGCGGATGTCCTCGTGACCCAAAATCCCTTTTTCTACACTTTTCAGTGTTTGGCTCTGGATTAACTCAATGCTAGAATAACAGCCACCTGTTACTTCTGAATTCAGTCTTTCAACTGGGTGGAAAAAACACACTTTGGTCCGATGCGAGATTCATCTGACTGTTAAAGAAAAACGCCTTATGAGCCCCTTTGCACACCCACCATGGATCTCTGGCAGTTTATTCTGGCTTATACTGGTGTCGAGGGATGAACTTTGGTGAAGCGAGTCCAACTTAACTCCCTTTTAACTGACCACCTCCACAGTGTCAGGATGGTGGTTCAAAATCAAGATTCATTTGCAAAATTTTCGCTCTAGTTTCTGCAAAGAGAGGCTTAAGAGTACCTTCTCGGCCAAAAACGTGCTCTGCGTATAGAAGAGAGTTAAGTCTCTGATACTTTGGACATTGTATTTTGGAACTGAGTCAGGGGCCCTCCCGCAGAACGCAAATCCATGGCCTGGGTCTTCTGCAGGGCTCGGTGATGTGCAGAGAGCCAGCCACCAAGATCGGCCAGAGAGGGCTGCTCTTTGACCTTGAGCAAAAACGGAGCAGCTTTGGGGTGACCGAGGAAGTTTTCAGCGTCAGTATTTTGAAGAATTATCTCAAGACACTTTCTGGCCTTGTTCTTGAAGAATACGGATGCTCATCCGTATCTTCTCCAGAACAAGCTTTTCGAGAAACCTGTAGTGTTTGAAGCTGTTTGTGTAGCAATTAGAGGTGTCCGCGGGCATGGTCAAAAACGTTGAGATGGTTGTTGTGAAGCCCTAGTTGAGGCCATCGTCTTGATCTTTTAGATCCTCCCTGTGGACACCGTCAACTGCTACAGAACTAGTATCTTCATATAGATCAGTGTTTCTCAACCTTGGCCACTTTAAGATGGGTGGACTCTTTAAGATGGGGAATTCTGGGAGTTGAAGTCCACCCATCTTAAAGTGGCCAAGGTTGAGAAACACTGATTTAGATGAAAACAGGCTTGTAAGAGGCCCTGTTGACCTTGAAAGAGGTAGATGTTCCCAATAACGATCTGCTTTTCTTGTTTCTTCCTGAAGCAGATCCAAGAAAAGGGGTCTTCATACCTGTTAAGGGCAGGCAGATGACAAAGTGGCAAAGTAGCAGTCAAACAGCGAATAGCAACACTCGGCTCGGCGTTACCTATTTTCTTCCTCTTGACACTTGCCTGTGATTCCTCGGCAAACAGATGTTGACTTGTCGAAGGTGTTGTCTTTATCTCCGGCAGACAATCCTGCGTGGAGAATCATTCTTTTCCCCTTCGCGACCCAGCTCCAGAGTACGTGCGAATCCCACATCTCGAGGGCTGTAGCACTCCTGAAGCAAAAGCGCACGCATGAACTCATAGCTCTTCAACATGCTATTCCCTTCTGGGGTGAGCAGCATTGTGCCAAATGCAGGAAAGCAAATCTAAGCAAATTAAAGGCGTGCGCGTAAGGAAAGGGAACCTAGCTAGATCGGGGTTGCACCAGCCCCCTTGGCTAGACCTCCATACCTTTCAATTGTCGCAAACTATCTGTGCTTCCACCACGTTGGCACAATGTTTCCTCCGTTGCCTTTTGTTCTTTAGGAGTAAAAATGCCCGTTGTCTTTTGCAAAGGGCAGCAAAGTTTTTGTTCCTGCCTGTAAAAAGCCAACCAGTTTGAACTCACTTGACTTCGTGCCCCACGGAAGAGTCTGATGACCTGTCGTTTTTCTGCTGCCTTGCTTGTGGCAAACTATAATTTCTCCTGATGGTACCCTTACATTCCTCCACGCTGCCAGTTAATCTCATAGACAAGATTTGGGTGTGACGGATCCTGTCCCAGTACATGGAAAGGTCAGGTTGGATGATCTTTGTGGTCTTTGGTAGACTATAATTATTTAATACTATAATCTTCTTCTCAAAGCCACTGAAAAGCAAATGCCTTCAGATACTTTTAACCAGTGCTTTCAAAGCCTTTCCTTTTGAGGAAACCCTTAGTCCCTGAAATTTTTCCTCCGTAGCAGCAGGCACACAACTGGAGGGAGAGATCTTTTGCCCTATGTAGCCGTTCCCATGGAATGAAATGTTCCTGATTTGTTGGGTTGAAAGAAATATGTTTTATTGGTTAGGGTTTCGAGTTAGCTGGGCTTTGTCTTACTTAAGGTCACAGATCAGGGGTCCTGGTTCCAGATCCGGCCCTGGGCCCTGCCATCTTGAAGAGAACCAAGAGCAGGTGATGGGACAGTCCTTCTTCTGCTGGTGGATAACTTTTTATAGATGGTCAACATTCACGTACCGAGCCTTGCTAGATAATCCTTAGACTTTCACACCTGATTGTGTCTTAGGTGTTGTGCCTTCCTGTTACTATATGTCCCATAATCTGGTGGTTCTTCCATTATCCAAACTACCACATCCATGGTGAATTCCTGGTTCTTTGACAACCCACTTCTAAGTGAGTTGGATAGCAGAACCAGGGACCAGCTTCTCACTCACAAATATTTAAACTACATGGGGAAGGAAGGCAGATGGGTTGCAGATTCCTCAGCACTGTTTTGGAAGGTGTTATTTGTCAGAAATGGGGGGGGGGGGGTAGGAATCATTGAGTTATGAAGTTGGAAGAGGCCACTGGAGCCACCAGTTCCTCTTGCTCAGTGCAGGAATCCAGTCTGAAGCACCCTGAAGGAAGGCCCGGTAAACTCCGTTTGAGTGGGAATTATGTTGAGAGCCAGAGTTTCCCAGGACAGTGATGCCTGTTATGTCAACAATCAGTTGCCCAGCTCCAAGGCCAAGATAGGCAGGGCAAAAAGTCTTTTAAACCAGGGGAGGGGTGGGAGAAGGAGCCTATGACCTACTCAGGCCAAGCTGAGTCAGATCAAAGCCCTGGAAAAGTTGGGTCGAGACCTTGCCAGCGGCCTGAGCATTTGAACGCTTCCAGTGAAGCGTTCGGAGTCACCGGTTCCTCCGTTGATCTGCTTTTCTGGTTAGGATGTTTTTCCCAAACATTCGGCGGGAATCTGCCCTCTGCTAACTTCAACCCATTCTTCTGTGTTCTGTACTGTGCACTCATGCTGGCTGGGGAATTCTGGGAGTTGAAGTCCACACATCGTTTTTTTTAAATTAATTTTTCTTTTTAATTACGAAAAGGTCTTGGTCTTCTTCTCTGCAATGTTGTTGAGGGAGCCACCGTCAGGAAGCTCTCAAGGCTAATCACGTCCAACTCTTTCACTTTCTCGGCTTAGGACTGAGCCTGCCGTCTGACTGGCCGGCCTTCTCTGGGGCTCCTTCGCTTTGTCTGCATCTTTTTTCAAATGGGGTGCCCGGATCTGATCGCAATGCCGGGGCAACCAACGTGGAACAGTTACGCCCCGTGTTTTGGACATGGCATTTCTTTGGGTGCCCCCTAAAAAAGCCTTTTTCTTTCTTCCCAGACGCATTTTATTGCTTATTGGAGTCCGGCCGTGCCAAAATCAAATTAAATCATAACTATAAACAAACAGAATCAGCTGTGAGTAGCCTCTTTTCCAAAAGGTTTTTCTCAAGCAGCGATGGCCAAACCAGGCTTCGCTTCTCTTGATCTGGTGGCTGATCTGGAGATCCTGATTTGATCTTCAGGATCTCGCTGGCTTTGTCAGGATGAGGGCAGCCCTCGTGGCGGTGCAAGCGGGTGACACTGGGACCCACACTGAAAAGGGGGGGCCTGTGTCGAGATGCTTCTGAGCCCCACCGATTCCCGTTTCTCCGATTTCTCTTTCCTAAATATGGACCGTCGCTTGAAGATTGCAGCGGGAGGCTTTTCAGTTCCATCCAATCTTCCCCTCTCTTTATTTCAGCACGATTGTGATCTTCCAAGGAAAAGAAGCAAAACTTTTTTCCTGTTTTTATGAACCATGCCCTCAGCTCCTTTCCCACCGCACACGATACACTCTCCGTCCCTCGGGCTGTCGCAATAAATTAGATATTTGAAAATGAAAGTGCTGCGCTCCCCTTCTCCCCCAGAGCGGTCAAGCGGAACCGGTTTGAGTCTCCCGATTGAAAATCAATCCATCAACCCCCCCCTTCCCAAATTTCATTGTTGAATCTCCCAGCAAAATTTGGACCGCTGCATTTGTTCCATCTGTCTTTAAATATTTGTATTTGTTTCCGCACGGGTTATTATGGTTGCAACACTGAGGGATGCGTGATCTTTCTGCACATTGTATTCGCACATTGCTGCAAAAGTGAACAATTTTTAAAAAGAAGCAGCTGTGTTATTTTTATTATGGCAGATCCGACCAAGAATCCTGGGGTATCCAGAAGATTCACGCATTTCTTCTGGCATGTCCATCTCCCCTATTAATGGCTGTTTGGAATTGCAAAAATACACATGCCAGCCCTGTGTTTTTCAAACTTGGCAACTTTAAACATGTGTGGACTTCAACTCCCAGAATTCCCCAGCCAGCATGCTGGCTGGGGAATTCTGGGAGTTGAAGTCCACACATCTTTTTTTCTTTTATTAATTTTTAATTTTTTTTTAATTACAAAAAGACGGAAAAAATTACATAAAAGTGCTTTAACATAAAAGCGAAAAAAATACAACAAGAAGGAAAAAGCGAATATATCAAGAAGTGCACACATCTTAAAGTTGCCAAGTTTGAGAAACACCGTGCAGCTCGCTGTAGTCGTATAAAATCAGAAGCAGATGAAATTAGTAGTCCAATCTAGGGGAAGAGGCAGCACGGCAGACTACAACTCCCATCCTCAATATCCAGGATGCTCGTGCTGCCTGGGGATGATGGAAGTTGTAGTGCAGCTACCTTGTTGGGAAGGCAATAGGTGTACCATTTTGCACCTTCTTGGTTCTTTTCGACGGCTCCATGCGGCAAGACAAAGTGATTAATCGATTATCATTTTAATCACAGGTTAAAATTTACCACCGCTGAGCCTATTACAAATTGATTTTTTTAAAAAAGCCCCGTTGAATTGGTCGACAGGCCTAATTTGCAGGGCAGGCAGTGAATCTGAAATGTGTCTTATTAACAAAGCTTTCGACGGAGGAAGGCTCACGTGGGCGAAGATGCCGGAAGAAACCAAGGCCGGTGGTCTCCTTTCTGCCTCGGGGGGCTGGTGGGCAGACCCAGGAAATTTGGACGTGGAAGATCCAAGGGACCCATTTCTGCCCCGACCTGGGGAGTGCCGGATAAGTCCCGGGGAGAAGCCCCCTGGCCAAACCAGCTTGGAAAGACACGCAGGGTTGGCACAGGGGCACCTCCATACCTTTCCCTCTGGCGCCCCGGATTTCTGTGGCACCTGGCCTGGCATCTCTCAGCACCTGCTTTCTCGGGCTTGGCCTCCCGTTCTGGAAGATGTCATCCTATCCCTCGGAGACCGTCTGCTCTCGGCGCGTTGGAAGTTCTTCTGTTCTCTGTTTCGAATCAGGGCTCGGGGTTTTGGACTGCAGTTGGACGCTGTTACTTCTCAGTTTGGCCTGGCAAACGGCCCTCTGGGTTTCCAGGGATTGCTAGCAAGTTCTCTCCCCACCTTTCCTCCTCCAAGCGAAATTAATCTTTCCATCATTCTTCCTGTGTCCTTCCCAGGCCTCTCGCCACTTCCTCGTTGTTCTTTTTGAAATCCGTCCAACTCTTCCCCGTGAGGAATCATGAGCAAGCTTTTTATCTGCGCTGGGTCCTCTTTTGCAGATGTTTTCACAGGGGCTAGAAAGATTAATTCCCCCCCCCCCCCTTTTCAAGGCAAATGCAAGATTTGGGACGCTGGAGATCAGCAGGGGTCTGATTCAGGTGAATGTTCACAACGGCTTGCAAATTAGTTTTGTCATCTCCCGTGTGCTTGGTTGGGGTTGATTTGCGCTGAGTCTATTCATAAGGGCACTTTCGTTTTTATTTTTAATGCAAATGGTTGCTGTGCATTTTCCTTTATTTTCAAGTGGGAAAGGGAATTTCCAAGCTGACTGGGAGTTTTGAGCATTATGGTTCAGAGCAGGGGAGCATATGATCAGCATCTGTCGGATGAAGGGAAGTGGGAGAGAACATCCTTTGTAACAACTCTTTGAGTCGTCCCATTTTTGCTTAATTCAGCTTCCCGACTGAAAAAAGGAGGTTTTAAAAGCTCATAACACGACGCTCTCTGTGGAAGTCATGAAGGTTGGAGGACCCTGTAATGTGCGTCAGGTGGAGCACATCTGCTCGCAGGTGATACAGAAAGACGGGAAGATCCAACACGTGCCTGCAAAACCATCTTCCTGTTCAGCCCTCAACTGCTTTTAAAAACTGGTTTCCTGCCCATTTAAAACCACATCGTGTTCATTCTCCACCCCGCCCCCCATGCACACAAATGGTACATTAGAAAGAAGGAGAACGCTGCAAGGCACATCTTCTCTCTCTCTCTCTCTCTCTCTCTCTTTTTAAGGGTTTTTAGATGCTTCATTCTTTCTGCTATAAAGCCATCCTGGTTTATGGAAATATATTTTTGCTCTCATCAGACTTCGGGCTTAAGTTCCTGCAGAAACGGCAACTGTAAATGATTCTCATGCTTCGTATATGGAGAGTTTTTTTCCATTTTTCATAATGTGAATGGTTGTACAAGGGGGACTTTTCCTGCTAAAGTACCCATAGCTGCGTCCCGTGATTCTAGGCTTTGTCCTTTGATTCAGATCGATGGCTTCGTGCCCTGTGTCGGCAAAGGCTCCGCTTTTGCTGCAACGGCATCTCTAAAGAATTCTCTGGGCGTGACGCTGAAATTCCCCACAAAATTCTTGTACCAAATAATGCCCCCTTCCCGTAATCAAACTTGGCAGAAGTGGGCTCAGGTGACTTTCGTGTGCAGACGTTGCCGAGTGGCACCCTGAAACTCTACCTGGGCAGCTGGGTGCCCGAGCGGCTGAAAGCCCAAACAGCCACCTCCCCCACCCTGGTGATTTCAGTGCCGTTTTAAGAGGAGGACTTCTTAACAATTAATCGAGAACTTGTGGGTAGGATTTTGGGGGGGTTGTCTTGGGCTATTCTATAATATCGTCCGTCCTCGAGTTACGAACACAATTGGGACCGGAACTTCCGTTGCTGAGCAATGCAGTCATTAAGTGAGTCGTGCCTGATTTTACAAACATTTTGGCCGTGGTCATTAAGCGAATCTGGCTTCCCCCATTGGCTTTGCTTGTCAGAAGCCGCTGGGAAGTCGCCAATGGCGATCACATGACCCCAGGATGCTGCGACCATTGTAAATACACGCTGGTTGCCAAGCACTCTAATTTGGATCACATGGCTGTGGGGGCACTCTGACAGCCGTAAGGGCGAGGACTGGTCATAAGTCACTTTTTTCAGTGCCGTCGTAACTTCGAATGGTCGTTAAATGAATGGTCGTAAGTGAAGGACTACCTGTGGAAAGGCAAGCAGGCTGGGCACTTTGTTGGAAGGACAGGATCTATCCATTCCTCCGTGCAGAGGCCTTCCAATACGTTGGATGGGAGCTCTGATTGTCTCGCAGCTGGCACAGCCATGGCGGCCTGGGAGAGGACGGGAACTGTCGTCTGAGAATCTGGAGAGTGCCTAATTAAAGAGCAGCTAGACAAATATACAAGGGAGGCCACTGGCCAAGACAACAGGTTTGGCACCACACCTGTCTGAGTGGCAGGGACAGTTTAGCTGTTTCCTTCATCCAGCCGTCCAGTTCTGGAAACCGGAGTGGGAGATTTGGGGCTTTTTCTGCTGACCGAGAAAAGGTCGTCTTATCTTGCATCGCTGTCTGGTTTGGCTTACGAGAGACTTCCCCTCCTAGCCCCTGCCGTGCACTGAGCGTTGTTATATTTATTCACGATATCTCTGGGCAAAAGCAGCTATCACCAAGAATACACATCAGTCCAGAAAAGTAGTCCAATTTATACAAAAGTACACCAGTGCTTGGGACGGCTGTATAAATCAAAGGCAGCAACCGAGTGTCGCTTTGAAACCTAAATATATTTGTTTTAAATGCTGGTTGAGAAAGGGCTCTATAAACTCCTTTACCTATTCATCCCAACAGCCATATAAGGGCAAGTCCAGCTTAAATCTATGTGGCGGTGATAATTCCTGAGGTTTGTAGGCGATGCATGAGACGGACTTTCTTGGTGGGTCAAAAAAATCAAGATGGTGATTGCAACTGAGTTTTGCGGGGGGTTGGTTCTGGCATTGCAAAAATTTTGGAGGTCTTTAACTCTTACGATCTGGTCTTCCCCAGCAACTGCCTTGCTTGGGTTTCAAATCCGTACACGTATCGGTACAATTTTGAAAGGAAACATTATGATTAAGGACCATAATGTGCTGTTGTGCTATATTCCTAAAACACGGGATTTGTCATCTCATGAAAAGTGTCGGTTGTCCAGAGCCTGGGGCACGGCACGGAGGATGATTTCATGGAACTGGAAAGACACTTATCCTTCCTGAGTTTAAGGAACGGATCCAGGATATACTTTATTTTTGGAAAGCTTCTAAAAGTGAGAAGAGGAAGCAACGTGGTCTAGATTTAAAGTTTAAAGATTGAATTAATATCACTATCAGTGGATTTTAAGCGGATCTTTTCCCTCCCTTTTTTAGTTTGTTAGAGTTTTTAATATTTGGGGGGGGGGGTCACTTTTGACTTATTTTAAACCCTATAATATATCTAGGTCTTTTTTCCCTCTGTTGGTGGGTCTCGTTGTGCTCTGTTTTTGCATTTCCCTCTTAAGAAGAAACGTTGAAATTAAAAGCCTAAGGCTTTTGCCGTCTTTGGGGTTAGGCTTCCTCTGTGCTCGGACATCTCCTCCGTGGTCTTCACGATGGGGTAGTGTCTCCCACCACAACCGAGCCTGTTGTGTGATGGGGACTGTGTGTGTGTGTGTGTGGACTCTGGGGGCAGAGGAACGGGGCTGACCCTGTCCCCCAAGCACCTTCTCTGCAGCCTTTGCCCAACGTTCGGGCCGGCCCGATCCCAGCCCGCGAAACCGGGAAAGCGAAAACGGTGCCATTGTCATCTCTTCCATGCACTCCGCTAAATTGCACCGGCTTCGTTCTCCTTCCAACCATCAACCGCCCAGCCCGTTATGGGTTTACCACGTAAATTGGCCTGCCCGGTTCTCTCCTGTGGTCAAATTACCTTCCCATTCTGCCCAAGTGGTCAATCATAATCTATTGTGTGGAAAGAAAGGTAGGGAAAGAGATTCTTATTCGCCTCTCTCTCGCGCGCGCGGTTCCCCCTGCCCGGCTCTCATTCGGCTCTCGCGCCTCCGCCAGGCTCAAGAGTCCCTTGGATGCAGAGCAGCAGAGCGCTCAGAGACACAGGTCAGGTTATCACCCGAGCGCCGTGCCTCTTGCGGGGAAGCGGAGGCCCGTCCCTGCTCGGCTGCCGCGGGAGCACTTAAACAGCAGCCCCCTCCTGTTCAATCAACAGGCGGCTGTGGGGATGCGCAGGGCTGCGCTCGCGCCTCTCAATGGGCTGGGCGAGTTTCGGCAACGGATCCGGGGATGCGCCTGCGGAAACCGGAAGGTCACCCTTTCCTCTGGACGGGAAAATGGCAATGTGGATGCGTTTCCACAAGCTGGTCCAGGTGGCCCAAAAGCTGACTTTCATCCAGGGCAAGCTCACATTAAAACATAGCTCATTCTTCTGAAGGGAACCCAAACGCTGAATGTAAGACCATCTACCCCTGCAAAAGAAAGATTAGACCCCCCCCCCCCCCCCCAGAAAAAGGCTTGGCTGTCTCCATTACTGTGTGGTCGGCGAATCGAAGTAGCCTCCCATTTTAACAATGCATTCTTGGGGAAAATCAATCTAGGCTTTCTTTTAGGTAAATACAGCCATTGCAACGCGTCGCTGGTGAAAATAGCCTTGCCGTGCAGGGCTGACTTGGATTCATCTATATACACACACCTTTTCCATCCTGCGTCGGCCTTGCAATGTCTGAACAGGTGGGACATCACGAGCGTAAATATAACCATCCTGATTTCACCAATAAGCAAAGAGGAGTTGCCGATTTGCAGATGCTCTTAGAGGAAAAACAAAACCGGTGATGGTTTTGCCAATATTTTGCTTTTTTTTACCCCTGGGGTGCGTGCGATGGGGGTTATCAGGGCCCCTGGGAGCGCTGCAGTCCGAGGCTGGGGACCCCGTCCTCGGAGGGTGCTGAGCAAGCCAGCGAGAGCCGGGTGGTGTAGCTGACGGGTCTCTTCTTAATTAGGTCATGAACGGTTTGGACTCTTCTGAAGTTAGGAGTGTTCGGCGAGCAGCCGTTTGATTGGAGCTTCTGATGCAAAAGGGGAGAAACAGCCATGCAGTGTGAACGTGCACATCTGGGAGATGCTTTTTCCTTGCTCCAAATAACAAAAAGAATCGCTTACGTTGTACATGTGTGTGTGTGTGTGTGCGCGCCTGTGTGTGCACGCACATAGGCAACAGCATTCCTGCAACACGCTAGGCCCCAAACCCAGGTGAACAAAACACCACTGTTGGGTTCACATCAAGTGCAATGAATGAGCGAACGCACCGATTTATAGTGCAGTTCACTCAAGAGGCAAATAAAGACTGTCTGGGTTTATATGTCACCCTAAAGCGTACTTTGCTTCGCCAAATATTCTCAGCACGCCGGACCCCCAGCTTAACACCCTGTTTGGGCCGAAATGGGCTTGTTGTGCTAACTCAGTGTGTGTGTGTGGGGGGGTGTTTGCTTACACACAGGGTCTTTGGCTGTTGGCCGTCCTGGGTAAACAGCTGTGAAGTTAATCCAGGCCTGGTTGAAGATTGATGCTTTTGTGTACGGTGGGAAATCTCCCTTCCGGGGTCGCCCAGGCTCCAGAGTGGCCGGAGACCCCCAGCCTCAGACTGTTTTCTTAAAGTCTCCGGGGAAGGAGCGTGATCTCAGAGTAAACTACTTTGAACAGGCTGTTTTCTTGGCTCAACAGGAGAGTTGGGCTGTCAAGCGCTGCTCCCTGACCCGCCGGCCTTGCCCTACATTTTGCGGGCTCGGAAGCCCCCAAGACCTTCCCCTGATCCAAAAGGGCTCGTGTGTCCAGAAACCCTCTTCGGTTTCTCTGGTTTTAAATAAGAATGGAGTGCACCAGACCGGAGCGCGGCCAAGTGACGTGCCCACATTACCCGCCCTCCTCCGTTGGTATTTTCTCTTAATGCCCATCAGCCGCAGGAACAGAGAAAAATTATTGTTGAATGTGATTGAAGGGCACCGGACTGAGGAAGGCTAAGAGAATAGAAACAACGCTTCCGAAGTTGGGGCGAGCGGCGTTTGCAAAGTCAAGCCATTTCAAAGGCGGAAGGCCCCGTCTTGATGCAAAATGTGCCGTTTTTCTATCGTTTTCTATCGTTCCGGAAGCACTTTGAGCCTGAAAACTCTGCAGGACCATATCGAAATAAGATGGGGAAATCGACCGGAAGGAGGCCAGCGAGCCAAGTTTTAGGGGGAGTACCGCATAGGCAAAGGGAAGACCCACGTTTGTAACTCCTCGTTTTACCTGAGAATGGGATGAAACACTGCGGTATTTTTCTATCCACGAGTTTTGTGAGAAAAGTGGGTGGCGGGTTTCCCACCCCCGCTGAGTGCCTTTTCCCAGTGAAGTTGTGGTTGTGTCAATTTGCAAGCAGTCTCCAGCCCTCCTGATTATTCCCCACAAAAACAGTGGGGAAATCGGTAATATTGGGGCAGCTGGAGTTCAGCCACTGAATTCTTAGCTGGGAATTCCCGCCTTGGCCAATCTGTAGGACGCTCCACAAGGCGACTGCTCTGCCGTTGACATTGAGGTTCATGCAGAAGAGGGACCCGCCTGGGGGGATTGGAGGGTGGGAAAAAGTCTTGCAAATTTGTGCCCCCTCCCCGCATGCTCCGGCAACCTCGTGTCGGTTGCCCGTAGGCATCGGGGTGTGCCCGTTGCAGGATGTGCGATGGCCAGTTTACGTGCTACGGTTATGACATGCTAACAATGAAGAATGGGGCAATGATGGTTTATCAATAAATAAATAAATAAATAAATAAATAAATAAATAAAGGCGCCCCTTTATTTTGGGGTAGGCAGCCTGCACCGTCATAGCATTTTGCCGGAATTCTGCAGCAAAATGGCCAACTTTCGGTCCTGCGGTTTTGGGCTGGTTTTCTGAGTTTGGAACGGTTTTAGGACGGGCCTGGGAGTGGCTTCCGTCCTCCTGCTGAAAAGATAAAAAGGAGGCTTGTCCTTTGCACCACAGCTTATCCGATGGCCTCCTGCAGAATGGGAAGCTGATTTGTGGCACGCGCAACGTGCACCAAACACGGGTGGAGTTTGGGTCACCCTGTTGTGGCGCCATCTTGGGTTTTTGGACCATGCCCTGCAGACCCCACTCCACCATTGCTTTATTACACTTAGATTCTTAGTCCAAGCCTTCTAGGGAAGAATAGGATTGTATTTTAGCTTGCTTTAGACCAGTGTTTCTCAACCTTGGCAAGTTTAAGATGGGCGGACTACAACTCCCAGAATTCCCCAGCCAGCCATTCTGGGAGTTGAAGTCCGCCCATCTTAAACTTGCCAAGGTTGAGAAACACTGCTTTAGACAGCCAAAAAAATCTCTATCTACTGCTGGCTTGTTGGACTATTTTGTTTGAGGCAACAGTTAGTCTGCTCCGCTTTCAGTAATACTAGTGTGTGAACGTGCTTGGGATTTTTTTAAGGAGCATTTGTTTCCCCCCATCTGGGTTGTAAAAAAGGAAACAGAGAGATTGGAGCTCACACCTGGAGTTTCTACCACCATGGACGAAAGTATTGCCCTTCCATCTTCGGAAAAGGAAATTAATTCCATGCCAAGGTAGCAGGTTGGGTGGCCCTAAAAATCCCGTTTTCTTCGGCAGGATTCCTGCACCGCACAAAGCTGAAGGCGGCCGGATTCATTGTGGTTCCGTGTGTTGTGCAAACGTTGGGATGATAAGCCGTGGTGTATCGTGGTTTACCCACCGAATGTGGGGTCTAAAACAATCCACGCTCGATAAATCTTCTGCGAATCCAGTCTTGGCGAACGTGGAGGCGCAACGATGTCTTTAGTATCGAGAAAAAGGATTGGGAGCGTATCTCCAAGGCAGCCTTAGGGTGCAGCTGTTTCAGAAGGGTGCCTCGGGTTTGAAAAACCATCGCTAAATTCCCCTTTAGGACAGGAACGGGGACAATGTCTACAGCCAGATATTGGAATGACGCTTTTGGGGGCTGGGGTCCCCAAGACTCTCATATCGTCCCCAGCTTTCCTGCCCTTTCTCGGGAGAGAAATACAGCTCCCCCCAAAACCTCTTGCCAGATTGAGAGATGCTTCAGGCCCACCCTAAGGTAAAATAAATTGGGGTTCAGTTTCTGATGTTCTGCTGGGGGGCCCGTGAGAAGGGGGGGCCTGCCAGTGCTCCTGTGCTGTCCCCAGCCTCCGCAGAGTGGGGTGAGCTTAATGGATGCCAGGGGGAGATTGCCGGGTAGGCCTGCCACTTGGGAATGAACCCCCGGCTCTGATTCAGGTTAGAGATTTGTGTCGGCCCATTTAATGCCACCCTCCGGTGCGCGGCTCCCCTCCGATCTTCAACGGACAGGTGGGGCCCAGGCAAGCCAAATCGACCCCGCTTTGTGTGTTCAGGTACTTTCAGGTGTCAGTCCTTCAGGGAGGAGAGGGAGAAATTAGCATGGCAAGAGGGGAAGGGGCCGGAGCAGAGATACGGGCAGACCTGGTGCCAGCTTCGCTGACATTCCTTCACCCTGAAGCCCGGCCAGCCCGGAATAGCTAGGCAATCACGCAACGTGGTGAGCGCTGTGTTTATTCCCAAAGGGACAAGGAGGAATTTGGCTCTGCTGTCGTTACACCCTTTCCAAAGGCGCGAGGCTCCCGAGAAATTAAATTTTCCAAATAACATCATGGAACGCGGCAAAGTCACAAGGAAGCCTATTTGAAAGGCCACGGGAACCACCTCAGCTGTAAATTGAGTCGCAGGGCGACAGGGCTGACTTTTCCAACCGTCTCCTTTTTTGTGCAGTAAAACCAGATTCTGCGGGTGACCCTAGTCAGTTCTCTTTCTAACGCTGGTTAATTTGCCGACTTAACCACGCCTAGAGAGGCGCTGGAAAGCGCCTAGAGCTAAATGCATTAACTCGCTGCTTTTTTCTTTTTCGGGTAGGGTAACCAGGGCCCAAATCCAGAACGGTCTGCGCGTCTGTCTCTATTCCGTGAGTGTCTTACATAAAATGTGGAAGCCGGGAATGAATATTACAGCCTTGGCAGGTTAACACCCTGAGAACACCGGCCCCCTTTAAAAGCCAGGTTTAGCACTTTTTGCTATGGAGATAACCTTCCAGACATGCAAATGCATGCAGAACTGAAGCTGACTTGCAGAATCGAAGGTGGAAAACAGGAGCGAGTTCAGGCCGACCGGGGCCATCCTGGGAACCCAGCCGGGTTGCTCGAGGGTGTTGCAGGGGGATGGCAGCAGCGGGCACATCTGGGAGGGGTGTCCCTGGGTCCAGACAGGCCGCCCCCTTTGACGTGAGGGCGGAGAGGCTGGCCGGCCCCTTCCCGTCAGCTTCTCCGGGAGAATTTGCCAAGGGGAAAAGCCTTGTCCTGCTCCTCCGTCCGCGGCCACGCAAAACAGCTGCTCTCTTTGCGCCTGTTTTCTGGCCGCTTGCTGGTTTCTCCAAAGTGTGCCCTGGACCCTCCACGCCCCGGGAGCTGCGGCTCCACTCAAGACCAGACAGGCCTCCCTTCTCCACCCCCAGCCTTGCCTCTTTCAAGCCCTTCATCATCTCATTAACCTCTTACGGGCTTAAAACCACACAGAAAGCAGAGGAGTTGGTGGGCTGGGCTTGGCACACCACCCAGGCTGCCTTCAGCCGCCTTTGCCTCGGATTCGCTCCCCAGGGGAGAAGTCGGGGAGGAAAGAACTGACTGCGGCCCACGTGCTGGGCAGAGGCTCTCCCGGGGCGCTTCTGCCTGCTCCCACCTGCTCCTTGCTGGCTCCTGGTGGGCATCTTGGAGGTCTCTAAACCGTCCCTCCCTCCCCCCTCCGATGGACTGGGCCTTTCGGGGCCTCGGGCTGAAGACTGAGCTGGGCCCCGGCTGTGCCCTGAGTGCCCACACCACCCCACTAGATTGTACTCAGGAAAACATCAGGCTTTTTTCCTTCCTGGGCCCCGCTTCATGGAGCTCGCTGACTTTCTCATCCCTCCGCCCACCGTAAGACCTCAGGGACAGGGACCTTGTGCAGCTGGACTTGGCACAGCTCGCTACCCTCTTGCTGAACCAACGTTAAACAGGGCTCGCGCATCCAAGGAGTGCACTTCCCCTGGCAGCTCACACGGGAAGCATGGGAAAAATGAGACTAAGTCTGGAACGAGAAAGAGGCGCAGTGGGGGCAGGGGTGCTGGAGTGGATCCAGATGTGTTCTGGTCCTTCCAGATGGAGGGCGCTGGCTTTGCCCCCCAGGCAAAGAGGAGGGGTCCTCGCTGACCCGGCTGATGAAGGGATGGGCTTTGGGGCCTGGGCTGGGGGCAGCGGCCCCGAGAACGGCGCCGTCCCGCCCTGCTGGTTCCCGGAGCCGAGCGCTGCCACGTGCCCATCAGCCTTTTCCATCGGAGAAGCTGAGGGAGCCCGGTGCGCCCAAGAAGAAATGCTGGGAATGTTGCCTCCGGAGGAGGAGTGGAGGTGGGGAGGAAAAGTTGGAGGCGGGGAGGCAAGTTTAGGCTCGGAAAATCCCAGGGATTTAACACAGGTGTGTGCTGGAGTGAGGAAGGGAATGGAATCGTGCAAAAGAACACAGGCCAGGCCAGGCCAGGCGGGGGGGACGCCAGCGCCCCACCCCTGGCCTGTGCCAGAACAGGCAGCTTGGAGGGTAAAAGCAGCCCTCGGGGGGCTGGAGGGGGCCGCGGAGATGTTGGGGGTCAGCCAGACCCCCAGACAAGGGCTGGGACTGGGGGCACCGGTTCCCCCCAAGTTTCTTCGGCTGACCTCTGGAGCTCTCCGTCCGGTTCTCCTCTCGCAAGAGTCCTGCAAGGTGGGCTCGGCTGAGAAAGCAGGGCTCGCCATAGGCGTCGCCTCCTGGACCTCAGGGCCAATGGGGATGGGGACATTGGGCTTTATGAGGTTATGGGAGTTGTAGTTCCACAGACATCCGAAGAGCCCTAGTGTGGACGAGCCCCCTCTGGGGACAGAGGGGCCCGTGGCTGGAAACCTCTCTCCGAAAGCAGAGCAGGGGCTCTTTTGGGGTGGTTTCTGTGCCTTTTGTTTTGCATTTAATCTGGGGATCGCTGGGGATTTGGGGTCCTGCCCCGTCAAGGGAGAAGAATATCGCTTCTGTCCAGCCACGAACCCAGCAGAGCGCTTCCCTTCTTCCTCGCCCGCCCTGGCATCACTTAACTCTCCATCCTCCCATTCCCAAAAGCCAGGCCAGTGACCCCGTGTCCCCTCCGCCCGCCCCCCCGCCACCACCACATCAGTGTTAATTATTGCCAGAAGATGCAAACCTCGCAGAGACCCAAGTCAATGGTTTGGAAAAACTTAAAAAGCTCTTCTCGTGCTGGTGAAAGAAGCAGCAGTTCAGAGGTCCAGAAAAACACCTTTCCCGTCCTGCTCGTTGCGGGCTTTCTCCGTGGCCGCCCATTTCTCCTGGCTTCTCCCCTTCTGGGTTTTAACTGCTTTCAGGATGGCAACCTTTTCCCTTTTCCCCGTGAAATTCAGCAAAAGGTGGAGCGCGTTAATGGGGTTGTCAAAATAATAGCACATAATAAAATGCCGCCCGCAGCAGCACAGCCAGGTCGCCCTTTCCCAGGCATCGGCTCTGGCGCTTGTTCCAAATGTTCCTTCAGAGCCCCAGAAGCTGAGGGAGGCTATGGGTCTCTGAGCATGCACAGAGGGCCTTCCCTTGACCCCACCCAAAGCAGCTGTGACTACACCTTCCCAGCTTGGCCAGACCCAGTGGGTCGGCCACGTGATGGTGGCAAGAAAGGAAGCCCCACAGACCACCGGAGGGGCCTTTAGTTGCCCCACTCTGTATTTTGGGGTCCACGGCTCCCCTTTGCAGGGGAGCAAGGGGGCCCTATATTCCACAGGCTTCCCTTCGCTTTCGGGCAGGGGAGGTCAGGGAGAATTAATTATTTCATTAAGGGGAAGGTGCTGAAGCAATCAGGAAGGCCCCTTTCTTATCTCCCCCCCCCCCAAACAAATAGGAATTAAAAAACGTCTCACTCCAGCGAGCTGGAACGGGACAGAGTAAGCCAGGGGGTCACGCAGCAGGGGCGGAAGGGGGAGGATGGGGAACTTTCTAATATTTAACCAGAAGAAGAGAGATTAAATTCCTGCTTGGCCTTGGTGGGGAGGGGGAGTATGCTAGGAGACAGGGTGGAGGCAGCAAAGAAAGAAAGGAAGCGGGGGGCAGTTGCAAAGGGAGCAATTCCCGAAGCTGCCCTCTAGCAAGGCGGGGGGCAGGTTGGAGAACGTGGCGAGCCAGGATGGTTGGCTTTGGGGAGGTTTGGACCGGGTGAGAGCAAGGGGGCACCGTTTCTGGACCCGGAGGCTCTTTGCGTGGGTTGGACTACAGTGCCCATCCCCAGCAGTATGGCCCTGGGGGTTACGGTGGTGGGAGCTGGACGCTGACGCATCTGCAGGGCAGCAGATCAAGGCAGGAAGGCTGGTCAGGTGCCCGGAGGTGGTTCCACGAGGCCGGAGCAGGAGTGGAATTTGACCCCGGACTCCGGGGGTCCTGCTTGGCCAAAGGGGCCCCTGCCTCCCCTCTCGCCTCTCCCCTGTGCTCGTTAGCTCCTTTCCTGAGCTGTCACTTTCCATTTCATCTCCTCTCCCCCCCTCTAATTCCAGCAGAGCCCCTGACCCTGTTGCAGGAAAGGGTAGTGGGGCAGAGGAGGGGCAGAGATAGCCCCCTCCCCAACGAGGGGCTTCTTATCTGGTTTGGAGAACGCTCCTCCCTTCCAACATCCATCTGCCGGAGTCCTCCCTCTGGGCCCCCCACCCCTTCGTACATTAGCGACCTCTCCGTCATTAGTTTCTCCAGCAACGGGAGGGAGGGGGGTGGGCTCAGGGGCTTGTGGTGGGTGAGTACGTCTGGGCTGAGACCAGCTCTTGGCTGTCGCGGGTTGCCTACGGGTCCGTGGACCAGGATGGCGAGGAGAGGCACAGAAGGAGCCTTTCCCCGGGGAGGGGTCTTCTGAAGAGCCCTGACGCTGGAGGTCAGCCTTCCCAGGTAGACCAGGCAGGAACCACGACCCGATGAGCTCATTTCTACTTTATAGCAAGGCTACTTTAGCAGAATCTTGCAAGTCTGAGAGGACAAATCTCCCGCCGTCTCTTTTACCCCCAAGAAATTAGGGAGGGACTCTTCTGAGCCTCTTGCCTCGCCCATTATCCAGCTGTGGGCTAGTCCCTCTCTTATCTGACCATTCCCTTGGCAGCGTCTCTGGGTCCAGTCTCAGACCCTCATTTGCTCGGTTGACCCTACTTCCTTGCAACTTTTCTAGCTGGTACCTTTTAAAGCAGTGTTTCTCAAACTTGGCCACTTTAAGACAGGTGGACTCCCACTCCCAGAATTCCCCAGCCAGCCCCAATTCTGGGAGTGGGAGTCCACCTGTCTTAAAGTGGCCAAGTTTGAGAAACACTGCTTTAAAGTCTTAAAGTTCTTCCGTGATCAAAACTCATGCTGGCTGGGGAATTCTGGGAGTGGGAGTCCACCTGTCTTAAAGTGGCCAAGTTTGAGAAACACTGCTTTAAAGTCTTAAAGTTCTTCCGTGATCAAAACTCATGCTGGCTGGGGAATTCTGGGAGTGGGAGTCCACCTGTCTTAAAGTGGCCAAGTTTGAGAAACAAGTATTAAAGTTCTTCCGTGATCAAAACTCAGCGTGTGAACCAGCATATTCCGAGAAGAGGTTCACCATAACACACCACAAGAGCATTATTTTCCATTCCTTGAAGAATCCCTGGCGCAGAATTTGCCCTTCCTACCACAAATATTGGCCAGGCTGACATTTTCAACAAGTTGCCCGCCGCAGCCTCAAGATTCCTGCCCTGACCCGTCGTGGCCGGCTCAGATCCCTTCAACGCATCGGCGGGGATGATATTTTCTTTTTGCATCCGTGCGCATCGAGCGGCATTTGCCTTTTTGGAGCCCCTGGCAATCCTTTCTGATTTTAGCTCCCCGGAACTGTTTGATATTGTCAGCAAACATGGCCCCTTCGCTGTTCAGCCATAACCCCGGATCCTTTAGGTATGAGCTAAAAACCAGCAGTTCGAACCGATTCCTCGAAAGCTCTGTGCGTCTTCGGTCTGAGACCGGTCCATTGGTTTGCACGCCTTCTCTCTTTTTTAATCGGCTGCAATCGCCCCGTAGCCGGCCGAGGTAGCGACAGGCTTTCTGCAAATCCGAGCATTAGGTCTACGTGCCTGCCAGTATCCTCACAGGGCAGTGAGACGTACGTTGGCCATGATGGTTTCTTTTAGGGGAACCTTGTTTCTTCGTGGGCTTGCTCGTTCCCCCCCCACCCCCGGAAACATTTTCCCTAGGATGCATGTTCAATACCTGGCCAATCATTTCCTATTTTCCAGTCCGTGGGAACAGAGTCCAGCTTTAAAAGGAAGCTGCAGATGTCTGTGATTTAAGTTCTTTAAGAACTCTCTGGACCTCAGGTTTATTTATCTTTTAGTGCATCCCTTTGGCTCTTAATGTGTTGTTTCTATCGAAAAAGCCAGCTCAGGAATCTGTTCTGTGTTTTCAGCACTGGAGCCAGAAGCAAAACATTCATTCTGTCTCTCTGCCATTTTCCTATCCAGTTTTGGCACTCCGATAAGGCCTCTGGGTCCTTCTCCCAAATATATTTGAATAATTTTTTTGTTTTTTGTCTTAATGTCCTTTGTTTTTCTTTGCCATCTTCTTTTATCGACTGCTGATATATCTTTTGCCAGAGTTTATGTTCTTTTTTTTTTTGTTCTTCTAATCTGGGTCAGCTTCCTTTTTTCTGGATTTATTTTCAAGGAAGTTCTCTTCCTTTGCATCCTTAACCCTCTCATTAACCATCGATGATCAAACGGTGTCCTCTCTTCTTTCTGGATCAGAAGTATACCGGCTGGCAAAGATTCTAATATTGTCATTTTGAAGCCTCTCTAATCATGGTGGAGAGAATTGACGTTCTTGACTGTTCCTTCCAACTTTCTTGACACCAGTTCCTCTTCCTTCTTCTGAAATCAAGGGCGACCATGTTGGACTCTCTTCAGCCATCACCCGCTTGCAGGCATGTGGAAAGTTGTAACCTTTTGATCGTGGTTTGCAAAGAGTTCTGTAACTTTTAGAGCTTGGACGAGATTCTGTGCCGTCTTGAGGAACAAGTCCAGTGTGGCAAATCTCTTGTTTGCTCTGATGAGCTGTTCCTGGGCACAGTCGTTTAGCATATTTAGAAACTGGGTTTCTTTATCGCAGCCAGAATGTGCATGCTCTCAGTCTAGCACGAGGGTGACCGAAATAGCATTGATGGTCCTGATTCGTTTTCAGATGCCTCTCCAATTTCATCTTCCTTCTGTAGGACATCTAGAACTTCTGGGTCAGGGGGCCATAGTTGTCCCTCGTGGTAACTCACCCCACAGTGGTTGAGCGGAAGAGTTTGCTCCGTTGGTGAGTTCTGCTTGATGGGTTTCCGTGCCCGCTGAAGTACAGGATCACCGCACCCCCAGTGCACTCTCCCATGTCCTTTCGGGAGCACGTAGATGTTTTCTTCTGACCTCCAGCACTTCAGCTGCCCTGTTGTGATATGGAGGCCCTCAGCTCTCGCACGTCAGCACCTACACACAGTCTCGCCCGGAGATTTATTATGGCATGCAGCTTTCTCCTTATGACCTTGTGCTTTCCTTGATTAGATGTACTCCTTTTCAAGATTCAGACCATCCTCTTAGAAGAGTTTTCGCTCTCCCCCTTTTCCTAAAGTGGACGCTCTTTGGTCCTCTTAAATCCTACCTGGAATCAGTCTAAAAGCTCTTCTGCCACCGTTTTGATAGTGGGGATCCTCCTGAGCCAAGGCAGACCAACCTTTTCTACCAAGTACAAACCTACCCACTTGGGTTGCCCTGAATGATGTCAATGCCCCACGATGTTACCTTTTCTCCCACCACTCTTATCTCACTCACCCGCCGAGATTGTTTGGCTTGGCTTGTCCAGTTGTCTTGGCGTGCAGGACAGAGAGTGTTTCCAAGAAGGATGTCCTGGATTTCTATCCAGCAGCCTAAATTTGGCTTCCAGGACTGCTCAGCTTCCTTTCCTCATGTGCTTGGTTCCAAGTAGCAGATTATCAAGACCAGTGTTTCTCAACCTCAGCAACTTTAAGATGTGTGGCCTTCAACTCCCAGAATCCCCCAGCCAGCTTGAAGGCCACACATCTTAAAGTTGCTGAGGTTGAGAAACGCTGGTCTAGACAACTTGTGGTAGCCACAATCTTTGCATCAGGCAGACAAGTCACCATGGGGTTGAAAATCCTGCTACACACCTGTTGATCAGTGCTTCTAATAACCGAATTCACCACGACAAGGAGACCATGTCTGCCCAAAGGCACGCTTCAGTACAAGAGCCACCTGTTCACCCCATCTCAAAGCTCCTGCCCTCTCTCCATCCTGGCATCCTTCGGCCCCAAGAGCTGTTTTCTCTGTGCCAACCACAACATCTCAGCCTCTCCCTTAGTCTGCCTTAAGGGGACAGGGCAAAGCAGGAGATCCATTGGCCTGACTCCACACCCCGGACTTCTGCCCAGGGGGTGACAGTCACTCAGATGACCCTCGCAACAATACCTGGAAGAGACCATCCAGTCCTGCTGCTGGATATCTGATGCCAACGTCAAGTTATTTCTTAGGGCTTATTTAGTTGGAGCATCAAGATCCTTGAAGTACCAGGAGGAGAGAGGACAGATGGATGCTTAACTCATGGATCAGGACCAGGTTTTATGCTTGGAAGAAGTCAGAAGAGGAGAATAGAGCTTCATGGCTCTCTCCTGACGGGGTAAACACAAAGTATGGACTTGCTTCTTCCCCAACCTGGTGCTCTCCAAAGGTAGAGGACTATCACCACATCATCCCCAACTTTGCTGGTGGAGATGATGGGAGTGGTGGGCCCACACCTCCAAACAGCAGCTGGTTGGAGTAAAACTCTTCTCCCCAAAGCCGCTGCTTGCTGTCTCCCCCCTTCCTTCATCATGCAGCCTAAGATCTGGGCTGTGCCCACATTCAGGGGGGCGGGAGGTAGCGGCTGTGCAAGATCGCTGCCTCAGCTGTTTTCTTAAGTTTGTGTTTCTTCTCCGCTGCTCTGAGAATGTGACGGAGCTGTGCATTTTGAGGATGGGTTTGGTCAAAGGTCCTTGTTTTCACAGCCTGTTTGCGGGGCGGGGGGTGGCTGTTTAGGCCCTTAAGTTGTGGGAAGGGAGGGGAGGCTGCAGGCCCATCCCCCTGGCCACACGCTGCTGTGGCTAGGCTGACAGGTCAGTGTGTGTGTGCATGTGTGCATGTGACTTGGCCAGATCTCCAGTTTGCAGCTTGGAAAAATGGTCAGGCTGGAAATCGTGGCTGGTTTGATCCAAAACGCTGGATCTCCCTTTCGGTTAAAGATCAGGATTTCTGAAGGCACTTTCCAGGACCTTCCTGGGCAGCTGAATCAAATGGAATTTATTTTTAACCCTTCACCCCCAAATGGACGAGCTAGCTTTGAAAAGGGTGGCCTGTTTTTAGGGGGGGGGGGGTTAAAGGGGTGAGGTTTTGCTAAAGGGGCCAAAAGGGTAGCAAGCAGCTTAGTTTCTAATGAGCACACACATGCGTGCATGTGTGCGCGCACACACACACACACACAGAGCTTCTGAAGGACTTGTAAGAAAACTAATCCGGAGCCATGTTCGCAAATGATTCAGACATGGAGCTAGGAACCCTTCCCAAAGGAGCAGCTATTTTATGGAAGCAGAAGGAAGCAGCGGATCAGAACATCTCTGGTGGGACAAGCCCTAAGTCAGTGTTTCTCAACCTTGGCCACTTGAAGATGTGTGGACTTCCACTCCCAGAATTCCCCAGCTGGTCCACACATCTTCAAGTGGCCAAGGTTGAGAAACACTGCCCTAAGTAGATGGCTGTCTGGCGCCTCAGTCCCTGGGCTCCGTAGAACAGCCTTCTCCAACCAGGTGACCCCACGGGTGTTGGATTTCATTTTTAGCACCTGCTTACGGGATTTGGGAAGATGAATACCCCCCTACATCAAGAGGGTACCATGGCGGGGCAGATTAGAGACATGGTGAAATGCAGATCTTGCCCTGGGCCATCCAGCAACATGCAAACGCTTGGCGCGATGTGTCTCGCTGCTCTCTGGGCCACCCCATCCCCGTCGACGTTCGTGTCGCTCCTCCATCAACCTCCTTCTTCTCAACAGGCCTGTGAAGCAGACCCTTCCTGCAGGATGGGCCGGTCTCTGGCTCCCGTTAAGCTGCCCTGGCCCAAATTCAGCCCTCTGCTAACCCGCGGGGAACGGCGATTCCGGCGGTGCCAGCCTCCTGGAGACTCGAAAAGGGAGCCCACGACTCTGGTTCTCCTCCACTCCCCCTCCAGCCTGCTCCACCCCAGTTATGCCCCTCTTCCCCACACGATTATCTCATTTGGCAGCTGATCTGTCCCGGGGCTGGGGACAGGCGGCTTTGGGGTCAGATGTCAACAGGTTGGAATGCTTTGGGCTTGCAAGGAAAGGGGTGTGGGGGGGGTGGAAGACCAACAGAGGGAAGTCCTGCTGCGTGCTGCAGGGGAGGGGGAGGCAGAGAACTTAAATTAAAGGCAGATGCAAAGGATTACACGCGGAGAGGAAGCACACTCAACTTGCACAAACGCTGTTTAATCTGTTAACACGGAGCAGGATTTTCCGCCTTTGCACTCATGTGGGCTCCTCGAGTGTGGAAGGACAGCCCCAAAGATCCACTCTGGTTTGGATCTCCTGTAAAGCTGAATAAATCAGCTGATTAAGTTGGGAACTGTTTTAACGATACGTAAATGGAAAAATATGAGCAACCGCGCGGAGGCCCTTTTTAAAGATAACACTAAATATCTGCTCCCTATGGAATTGAGGTCCTACTTGGAGGTGATTTAATGCTTTTTTTGAATGTATTAATCTAACCCATTCATCAGATGATGCAACGGTGGATTTAAATGCCCAGATAAAGATCGGAGCAAACTGGAGATGGATAAATCTCTGGGCAAAGAGATGGGAAATTGCTTAAAAATGGGAGCACAGTTGGTGGCGATGCTATTTCCTCCACCCCCCGCCCACCCCCCCAGTGTGCCTCAGCTGAACAGGTCGAGCAAGGTTTTGCATCTGAAAAGCTGCCACACCTTTCTAAGGAGGCCAGGGAGAACCTGATGCGAGCATCGCCGCCCGTATCTTTACGCGGAAGCGACACCTTCCCCCAAATGGGGTTCCCATCTTTCAAGAAGGCGATTTGCCCATCTCCAGCCGAAATGGAAAATGAAATCTCGTCTAACCGAGCCTTGCGGAGAAAGCAGAGAAATTGCCAGTTAGGGTTTTGAAACAACCAGGTGTGTTTTTCTTCCCTTGCAGGATCCCATCCTCTCATTTTCGAAGTGCGTGTTTGGAGAAACAGAAGGGTTCCTGAGTAAATAGAAGGATCTCGCTGGGAACGGATAAAAAACCAGGCGAGGCCCAGGAGCAGTTTTTCCAACTAACCAATTTGCTATTAGCTTCTGCCTTTTAACGAAATTGGCTAGTCGGAAAAAGCACTCCCGGGCCTCGCCTGGTTTTTTGGCCACCGTAGACCTACACGGCTGTCCTGGTACAATGCGAACAGGTAGCAAACGTCCCTTCTGGTTCCCGGGTGGGATTTAGCACCAGGACTTTATTTCCACGAAGGGGAAATCCAGTCCAATCAAAGGCAAAAGGAAGGCCTTGCTCCGCAGCCAGTGAGCGATATGCATCTGCGTTGGTGATCTGCGTCTCTTCTGTGCAGGTGCGTTGGGCCTCTCCGTCGGGCTGATGTGCTGCTTCCCTCCCTGCAGGTTCCAGAACGAGGGGGGCTACGTCTTGTACCCCCAGATCGGCGACCGCTTGGACCTCATCTGCCCCCGCTCAGTGCCTCTCGGCCCCTTCTCCACCGAGGACTACGAATACTACAAGCTGTACCTCGTGCAGACCGAGCAGGCGGAGCGCTGCGAGATCCTGCGCGCCCCCAACCTGCTGCTGACCTGTGACCGCCCCGAACACGACATGCGCTTCACCATTAAATTCCAGGAGTACAGTCCCAACCTCTGGGGCCATGAGTTCAAGTCCAACCAGGACTATTACATCATCAGTAAGCCTCCTTTTTGCTGTATTTATTTATTTATTCATTCAGTGTACAGGTAGTCTCTGAGTTAAGAATGCCCAGTTTAAGGACGACCCATAGTTAAGAACGGAGCCTATTGTAGCAACGTTTGAGTTACATCCACAGT
This sequence comes from Liasis olivaceus, assembly GCA_030867105.1. NCBI lineage: Eukaryota > Metazoa > Chordata > Lepidosauria > Squamata > Pythonidae > Liasis > Liasis olivaceus. The sequence continues at coordinate 114,382,733 of CM061351.1, read as the reverse complement.
GGTTCGAGTTCATTACGCGATACTACTTGTACAATGCTATACAATCATCGCTGTTCCGGCTTACGTACACATTCGACTTACGGACAGACCTTGGGAACAGAACTCGTCCTTAAACTAGGGACCCCCGGTATCCAGCCACCTCTCTCAAAATACATGACTCTGGGCAGCTAACAATGCTTAAAAATGGGATCAAAACAATATCACAAAAGTACGGATAGCAGAAAAAAGCAGTCCTGGGGGAACCCGCCTATCGCCACAATTAATATAACCATACAGCTTCCCCACACACCTCCATGGCCCCAAGCCTGACGACAAAACCAGGTCTTCAAGGTCTTGCAAAAGGCCAGCAGGGTTGGGGCAAGTGAAGGCGGGGGCCATGACAAAACAGGCCCTTTTCCTGGGCCCTGCCAGATGGCACGTCCGGGTGGACGGGAGCGTGGCTCTCCTGCCAGATCCAAGTGCCGGCACTCTTTTCGGTCGCTTTCGAGAAGCCAAGATCTCCATCAAAGGCACCGAGCGGTCAGATACAGCAGCAAGCCCTGGCTTGAGAGAGCCCTGGGTCTTTTGCCCTCGTTTCGACAGGGCATCTCGGCCCTCTGGGGCAGATGCCGGACAGGGCTGGGGGCAGATTCAGAGGAACAGGGACGGGCCAGGAGTAATGGGAGCAGAGTCGGGGGAAGCCGCCTTCAGAGGAGGAATGAGGGGGCCGGGGGCTCGGGCATGGTTTCAAGACTTCAGCCCAGCGTTGCCCAGCCAGGGTTGGGACTGCGGCTCATCCGGTAGGCTCAGCACATCTGGGAAACCCGGCTTCAGGAGAGCGGGGGGCGGGGGGGCGAGATAAAGATGGAGAAGCGAGGTCTCCGCACCCCCCCTTCATCCTTTGGTTGCCATTGCTCTAGATCCAGCTGTGCTTCCACACCTGGGCACACTGGAGCCCCCCCCATTGAAAGGGGGCTGGGGGAATCCTCCTGCGCATCAGAAGGCCAAGGGCAGGAAAAGCCTCCCCTTTCCAAAAGAGGGGTGGGCGAGTCCACGGAGGCAGTTGCTGACCCCCTCCCATTCCCTGCCCCCCCCGCCCGCCCAGCATCCCTGTCACATCATCCCTGGCTGCCTGGGGTAGCCCTTCAGCCATTGCCATGGCAACTCTCCCCGCAAATCTGTACGAGCTGGCGACTTGGCTGTGCCACTGCCACTGCGTTGTGGTAACCAGCCAATTTTGCACTCACACACACACACACACACACACACAGCCCCGCACACACCCGCACACCCCTGCCCAAATGCACCCCCGCACCAGCATGCTGCCCTGCCGTTGCACAGACATCTCTCTGCTTCCCCCTCCCTTCCCGGTGCCTGGCTCTGGAAAGCCCCCACCCAACCCAGGTTGCCGTTTGTGCGATGCGGCTAGCGGTGGGTGGCTCTCATTACGGGAGGGGTCTCGGGCTGGGTGGGGTTGGGGGGCGCCACGTTGGGCCTGGACGGATGGACCGTCTCCTTGCAAAGGATTGTGGGGGCTGGCTTTCGGCTCTTGCTCCCGCACACACTCAGTGACCCACTCCCACAGACACGACGCGTGCCCACCCGCGCACGTGCCCTCCTTCCTTCTCTGCCTTCCATCTCCGTTTCTCTCTGCGCCTGTGTGCCCGTGGGCAAGGAGATGCCGTTGAAAGGGAGAGGTCTGCCCGCTCTGGATGCCCTCTCCGGGCGCCGCTCTCCAGCCACCGCATCTCTGCTGGGCTAGGCGGGCGGGGGGAGAAACCTAGACGCGGAGGAGGATCCTCAACTCTTTTTAAGAAGGGGGGCGTTCAAGGTCGCCTGCTTCTCTGACAGCCCGTCTCAACCTGCCCCAAATGCCTTCTGTCACCCCCCCTCCAGCAGCCGCAGCCGCAGCCGCCGCCTCGGTGCTGGCCTGGTGTCTTTTTGGTGATGGCGCGGTGTTGTTGACCCAGTTTTTTTCCTTTTTCAGATGATTTTATGCCCAGCCAAGCATGAGGGAAGAATGGAAGACAGCTGAGTGGAAGGAAAGGAGGAAGCTGGCGATGGGCAGGGGGCCCCCAGGGGAGCTGGGTGGGGCATCCAGGGCAGGGAGGGATGGAGAAGGCAAGGGGAACTGGCAAGAAACCGGCTGCATCTTACGATGATGGTCAGCAAGGGCCTCCGAGAGAAGTTTGGGAGGAGGGAGTGTGAAGATATTCGGAAGGATAGGGAAGATCATTGTACCAGTTCCAGGAGGAGAGTGTCCTTGACCATGCGTAGAGTGCATTTTCCCCGAAACTGCCGCTGCTCAAACGCCCGGGTGTGGCTTCCAGAGAGCCTTGGCGCCTTCTCTTTTGCAAAAGGAACCCTTTGAACTCCTTGACGTTTCATCTGCTGACGAATACCAGAGAAAGCGTTTTGCATTTTTAATCCATCTTCGGGGTGGGGGTCAGACAAAGAAGCGACACCCCAGGAGTGTTGGGCAAGGAAAGGAAAAGCTGCAGGAGGAGCCCCACGACTGGGGCCTCATTTGGTGCCCTGACGATTATTCTGGGGAGAACTTCAGCCGTACCTGGTTGTGTCAAGACTTTCCCCTGTTCCCCTCCTCCGCTGGCCTGGCATCGAACACCGATGGGCTTGGCTCGCCCACCTCCACCAGCTTTCCCTTAAAAAGCCCCAAAACCCTGAAGTCGTTTCTGAAAATGTCGGCCGTGACCTCACCCTCCTTGCCACCGCCCAAGGGATAGATGCTCCCTGGCGCACCCTCCACTCCTTCCTGGACTCCCAGCCACTGCCAGGAAAAGATTTCAGTTTGGGTTCCACCCAGACCTACCCAGTATATTTCTTTCCCATAATGCCCTGCCCTGACTGAAGGCATTGTGGGAAAACGCAACGGCGTCTCTTGCAACGGGTGCTGATTACAGCCTTAATTGCGGGGGTCAGCCTTGCGGGAGACATGGAGGACTTGGCTTGGTTGCTGCTGCGGGTGCCAGTCTGCCAACCCCAGGCGGTAGATCACCAGGAGACCAGGTTCCTCAGGCCTTCTAGGATGGAAGAACCGTAGAGTTGGGACTGCGAGTCCCGCAATTCCCATGGGAATTCTGGGAGCTGGGAGTGTCCATTTGGGGAACCCTGTCTGGTAAACGTGGCTCGCTTGTGCCAGCTGCACAGAACTGCGGTGGCATCCCCCCCCAACCTATGCTGTGTTTTGGATTAAGCCAGTTCACGTACGGAGGCTGGGGGGGGGATAAGACTCCCCCCGACACCTTTGAGGCAGTGTTTTAAATGGCCTTGGTTCTTCCCTCTGCAGAGAGCTACGGAAAGCGACGGGAAGAGGGAAGGCTCAGCCCTAGCAACATGGTTTAATGTAATCACGACTTGATTACAAATCAAATGGCGAAAATCTCCTTTTCCCTCCTCCTGCTTTCACGAGCAGCAGTCCTCCTCGGGTTTCCTCCTGGGTAGGCCAACCTTGGCCTGCGCGAGCACCCCGTTTTTGCAAATGAGAGGCGAGTTGGACGGAGATCAAGAGGATGCTCCCGCCGTTCGTCTGCCCGGCTGCGATTGGACAGGTCTGAGTCCGTGGCATGCTGGCAGAGGTGCCTGCCAGCACGTTCCCCTTCCTCGTTCCTTGCATCCCGAGTCCGCCCTGCCGCCCGAGGCATCCCCTGCTCCATCCTGGCATCGCCTTAGATGCCCCTGCATGGCTCCGGCTGCCAGGGCGACGGCTTCCGAGCCAGGACGGGGTTGGCGCTGGCACGGGGCGTGTCAGGACAGCCTGCCTGTCTGTTCGGCACCCACGGTTCCAGCCAGCCTTGGAAGAGCAGCTGCGTTAAAATGCCTCAGGATTGCAGTGGCTCATTAACAGATCATGAGGGGATCCTTGTCTGGGCAAACATTAAACATCATGTTTAAATATTAAATGGCCCTGCAGCCATAGGGTGGGGCTGCGAGAATGCAGGCGGGTGGCTGGATGGGCATCTGAGTTGCTGGGCAGGTGGATCCGCCGGGTTGGGCCCTCTGTACTCATCCCCCACGAGGCCACAGGCTGGGTTTCCCATCCGGCAAGGAAGGGAATATTGCCTTTTTCTTGGAGGCCCTTCCTCTGTCCTCCCCAGGACTGTCCGCAGGGTATGGTCAAGAGGACAGCCGTGACGGTGAGACTGAAGCTCCGCCCATATTTTATGTCATGGCCACCGTCTTGACTTTTCCGACCCTTCCCTGCGGACACCCCGGATCCTGCCCTTTCCTTCCCCTCTTGTTCCACACAGGGCACTTTGCAGCCATCTTCCTATGCAACTCACACATCTGATTTTCTTTATTTAAAATACGTCAAGGGTACTCTCAGGGCCCACAGCAAAACTGAATGCCAGAGCTTGCAGGTTTGGGGCAAAACTGAAAAATTAAATAGTAGATGAAACCAGCACTTCTGAAGCCACGGCACTTTTTTTCAGTTGGAAATTTCTCTTTTTTTCATCTTTGCCTTGTGCCAGGAATGGGCAAAACCGACCCCGTGTGAGACAAGCAGCCACCTTGTCCAAATTCCTTCTGTGGTGATCCTTCAACTCATTGCCTGGGTCTCATTTTGAGAATGCAACGGAGGTTAAGTTAAGGTTTCCTCCAGGTCTGTCACGCCAAGCCATGCAGGCTTCTGCTCTGTCTCATACCCGGCGGAGAGGTGTTCAAGACCGCTGAACCGGGTTCCTGTTTCTTGTCCAAAAGTCCTACAGATTTATTCCAAAGCAGCTGAGGTTCCCAGACAGTCTTCAGTGCCGGTCCCACGTACAGTCTGTTGCAGTAGCCTAACCCAGGACGGGTGTTAATCTCAAGCTTTCGTTTCTCCCACAGCAACCTCAGACGGTACCAAGGAAGGGCTTGAGAACATGAAAGGTGGTGCCTGTCTTTCCAAAGGCATGAAGGTCGTGCTGAAAGTTGGACAGCGTGAGTTGTCTACTGGGGCAGATGCTACAACCGGTGGCTGGTGGGGGAGGAACTGAGCTGTGGGGCTGGGAAATCCTGGCTTCACCGTGGGAGGGATGAACTGGGGGGGGCGCACTTTGTGCTAGAGAAGGGCACTCTGTCAGCCAGAATCTCCTGGGGAAGGAACTGTAATGGTATGCTGGAAAGACCTTGGGAGACGGGGTGAAGAGACACTGCCAAGGGAATGGCCAGATAAGAGATAGCTCAGCCCTCAGCTGGATAGTAGGCAGGGCAAGAAGCTCAGAAGAGACCCTCCCTAGTTTCTCGGGCTGTAAAGGAGAGGTGGGGGAGGATTGTACCTTCATAGTTGCAAGATTCTGTCAATGTAGCTTTACAATAAAGCAGAATTAGCTCATCTGGTTGCAATTCCTATCTGGTTTACCCTGCAAGGCCGACAGGAACGGAGCCGGGTGGGGCGGAATAGGGAAGGCAGAAATTACGAGAGGAAAGATGTCCTTAGGGGTACCTGGGTGCGTCCTACGTCATGGTCACTTCAGCAGCCGCCAGGTCTGGGACAGCTGCTGCGTGACCCAGATCAAGTCAAGAATACCCAGAAATTAGAAGTCAGCTGGAAAGGAAGGGAGGAGTGAAAACCTTAGAGAGACCTGTTACCCACCTGTCGTCCATCTCTACAAGCCCTGCTTCTTGATGGCACCAGTAATTGAATAATTACTGCACACACACACACACACATACATACACACTATGCAGTAATTATTTAATCTCATAAATAAACAGAATCAACAGGTCTGCCAAGGAAAAGGGTCTCCATTCAGGGGGTTTGAGGTGGTGGTTTTGATTTGCAGTGGCCAAGTAACTTCCTGGCCCACCTTGACCCTGTCCTATCCTCATTTCCGCATCCCCAGAGTTTGGATGGGGTTGCTGGGAGATCAGAACAGAACCGAAAAGCTTTGGGGGGGCTGTATTCTTCAGCAAACTCTCCTATCTAGAGTTGGTTTCAGGTTTTTAATTTATGCGCTCGGATGGGGAGGGGGCTGTAGCTGAATTTGATTTCCCTCCTAAAAATCCATCTAAAAGTTTCCAAGCACTTAAGTCACCTAAGGAAATGCATCAAGAAGTCCCAACTTTTGTCCATCTGGGTGGGCTATGGAAACAAAGCAAATTTAAGGCTGGGGTTTTATCGCGTAGGAAAGGGGAGAGGCCTAGAACTGTAGCAGGGGAGGTGCTAAAATCAGGAATCCTCACTTAGAGGTGGGATTCATTGGGAATGGCACCCCCTGAAGGTAAAGAGATAGCAGTGCAGTCGAGGGGCCTTCCGTATCCATCTAGCGGCAGCGATCTATCGTAGTGGCCTTCGTTGGCACCATCTTATTGTGCTTGACTACAGATCTCTTAATCCCCAGCCAGCATGGGAGTTGTAGGAGCTGCAACCCAACAAAGTGGAAGTTAAGGGATTCACTTGGCAGCAGCAAGAAGTAAATAGGAGCCAGGGGTGAGCCCTGTCTCCCTCTGCAGGTAACACCAGGTCCTGCAACTCACCTTTGTTCAGGGCGCAGACTAGTGGTCGGCACGGGGTACTGCAGGCTCACCTGCCCAGCTCCAGCGGTCCCCAGCTTGGACATTACTGTAGCGTAAAGGTTAGATTGTGACTTCCTTAGGAGTGGGCCAACCTTCTTAAGACGCCATGCTCCAGACCCCAGGGCTCGTTACCATTCATCTTGGCAAGATGCAGGATTCTCTGTGACTCCTAAGATCTTCTGTTCCATTTCAGAGCCAGCCTCTAAAAGGCATTCTCTCACGATAACCTTGTTAGTTTTTAAGGCTGGAATCACCATCGTTCTTACCTGTGGTGTATGTTCATACAGGATGCTCAGTTTGTTAAAGGCAACAGGTTCATTTGCATGACAGGATAAGCTTAGATCAGGGTTTCTCAACCTTGGCAGCTTTCAGATGGATGGACTTCAACTCCCAGAATTCCCCAGCCAGCAAAGCTGGCTGGGGAATTCTGGGAGTTGGAGTCCACCCATCTGAAAGTTGCCAAGGTTGAGAAACACTGGCTTAGATAGTCAGGAACTACCCTTGGCTAGCAGCTTAGTGTGCTGTGTGAACACAACTCCTTTGATGAGTTTATGGATCCTCGTACAACATGTACACAGAAACTAGGTAAAATTAAGTCGAGGCCCTTGTGTGAATGGCAGCCATGTGTATCCAAGGGGGGCTTAAGATGGTGACTGTAATGTGTGCTCAAAGCCGTGCCCCTCTTTACATGTGGGTGCTCATGGAAAGGGCAGGGCTTTGATTGTACGATCGGAGCTGCCACCTTCACTTATTTTGATCCACTCCCCTCACAGATGCCCCTGCGGCAGCTGCTGGGTGCCAGGGAGGGGACCAGAGGGACTGTGTTGGGGCGTGGAGCATTTCTCGCTGTTTGGACTTCCCCGCCTTCCTCGGCCCCAGTTTTCCCTTTGCCCACCCCTTCTCTTTGCCCACCAGATCCCAACACTGGCTCCAAATCCCAGAAGTCCGTACCAGCCTCACCTGCTGAGAAGGAGCGAGGGACGCCAGGTGCTGCCGAGCCCAACAAGGAGATGATCCCAGGTACGGCCCTTCTTCCATCCCACCCCTGGCAATTTCTCTCCACCTCCTCGCCAGGCCTTTGAGCACCCTTCAAATGTGGCGTTGCAACTGACATCACCCTAAGCCAGCAGGATTAGTGATCTGCCAGCCGGGAGGGAAGTTGCAGTCCTAGAGGGTTGAGATAGCTGGTGTGGAACCCAAATATTTCCCACTGCACTGAACCTTTCTGGAAGATTTCCTGGAGGTCCTGGCCGTCTTCCTCCTTTCCCTTTCTCTCCTCCTCCATAGCACACGTGAGTACTCCTCTGGAGGGCCTGAGCAAAATCTATTTTTTTCCACAAATGCCTGGCACATAATGAAAGACCCCTGGACAGGAGACTCACTTGTAGCCATAGGCATTGCTGCAGTAGAAAAGGAGGTTGTTACCTCCAAACAGATGGAGGACCAGGGTCCTGGCTTCCTGCGTCTGGTCCCCCAGGTGACCCTCATGTCGGCTGAGAATGGAGATGTAGCTGGGGCAGAAGCAGTGGGTCAGCCTTCTCCCCTATTTCCTGTCTCAGTCTAGGTAACAGACCTGATACTTTGGCAACCAGAGACAGGGAAGCGGCGGGGGAATAGCAGGTTCCCTGTGAAGAGTTTGGCTGTCCTATCCTCCTTCAGCAGGAATGGAAGAGGGAATTGGAGGGGGGCAGGGTAGGAGTGATGGGCCTTGAAGACTGAACTATCCCTACGAGCCTGGCCAAGGCAGGTTTCTGGAAGGCAATTAGCTCTATTAATCAGAGTCGACAGACACTAACGATTGGCTGGGCAGGCAGGTGTTCCTTTGGGACTGCACGATGCACCAGCCACTTTTCAACCATTTGTGTCCATTGTCAGGGAGGGTCAGAGCTTTTCCCTGTCCTCCTCCGGCCCATGGCGGTCTAACAGGTTGGTTCAACGGGAGCAAGACTAATGCCTGCTTTCCTTCGCCCACAGGACCCCCCTCTGGAAACACCACCGGGAAGGTGGGTGGAGAAAATGGCCCTTTACCACAGTCCAATGTGCCCATCATTGCTGGCGCTGCTGGGGGAGCAGCTTTTGTCCTTCTGGTGGCAGCGGCCGTGACGGGGGCCCTGTGTTACCGCCACCACCGGGCAAAGCACAGTGAGTCTCACCACCCACCGTTGTCCCTCAGCACCCTGACCAGCCCCAAGCGAGCTGGCGGGGGAGGCGGCGCCAACAACAACGGTTCTGAGCCAAGCGACATCATCATCCCACTCAGGACTTCAGACAGTGCGTTCTGCCCGCATTACGAGAAGGTGAGCGGCGACTACGGCCACCCCGTCTATATCGTGCAAGAGATGCCACCGCAGAGCCCGGCCAACATCTACTACAAAGTATGAGGCGAGGGGTGGCTTAGCTGAGCTCCCGCAGGCAGCCTTGGACCTCTGTGGTGGGCAGGCAAGGACTCGGAACAGACGGGGCACAACGGGACATTGCCCCCCACGCTGCTCTCGCTCGACTCGGATGCTGCACCAAGAGGGGTTCGATGCACAGGTGCCTGGTTCACCTCCAGTTATTGGGGGGGACACTGGAACTGAGACGGCTTCTGCCGCAACGGAAGCAGGGACTCCTCTCCTCTCGGGATTCTGGCTTTCCAAGGAGAAACCGGATGAGGGACGCCAACCTCCTTCCGGTCAAGTACGAGCAAATTTTATAGTGGCAGCCCTTCCCCCTCCTCGGGACCCCTCTCTTGGCCTCAGAGCTGTCGATTCCTTGGCAGGGTCCAGCCCAAGTGTGAAGTTCAGCTCCCACCGGTGTGCCCACCTGCCAAAAGAGATTTGGGAGTTGAAGTCTCCAGCCTGTACTTCGCACACCCGTTTCTTCGCAATAATTCAATTCGATTGCCTTGTCTGTCTTTCTCTTTTCCCTTTGACAGCTTATTCACGGGCCGTGCTGATAAGGTTAGACATCTGGGGAGGGGGGTTAAAAGCAAACCCCCAGCGCTCTAAAGGGTTGCATTTAATGTTAGTGCCACAAATCAGAACAAGGAAGATTGCAGGTCTGCCTTATTCCAACCACCGTGTGACCCAAAAGCAACATTTCAGATGTTTTTGTTTTTGTTTTAACTTTGGAAGTTCGCACAATTTTGGTATTTTGGCGTGTTGCCTCTGCGAGATCCCTCCTTTTCGCCATGGGGTTCCTTCTGAGGTAGCCTTGCGGGCAAAGGGGCTCTTCCACCGCTCGCTTGCATCTCTCCTCCCAAATCGCCAGTTCCCCATAGACCAGACACACATGTACATCCAGTTCTCGTGGATCAGGGTGGGTGAAGAGCCCCTTTCTCTGCCAACGTTTGGATTGGGAACACTGTTGGGCAACAGAGGAATCCACAGACCGGACTCCGTTCCTGGGGAAGGGACCGGGGGCTTGTTTATCCAGCAGCAACCATTTTGGAGTCTTTTGTTCGGTTGCGCGAAGGAGATGACAAACAAAATGGCCAACCTTCCCACCAGTCCGTGTTGGAAGTAGGGGTTGCAGCGGGGTGGAAGGGGAGGACGAGTTCCTCAAAGTTTTTACGTGTCTCTCTCCCCGCCCCCCCCTCGCAATTTGGGAGTGATTTCCCAAACTTTTGGTGGAGTTTTGATGAAGTGGCAACATATCGTGTGTGATGTTTAGTGGAACGCCGAAAGAGGCGGGACGTCTTCTTGTGTTAGACTGGGAAACGTACGTGGGTCAACTTTCCTGATTTCAGGGGAAACTCTGGTTTTTTTCAGCTTTAACAGAAGATTTTTCGGTTGTTTGTTTTGCGTGTTTTTTTAATCTGAAAGTTTCTTAGTTTCGTTGGTGGAATTTTACTGTTGGACATTGTTGATTATAGACGTTCTTGTGCAACATGTCTTCGACTCGTCTTTGCTTATTTCCTCCGCTCTCATCCCATTAAAAAATAATAATTAAAAAAAACAACAACGGTTCCTCCCTTGACACCACGGTGGACCTTCAAGGGGTTGCTGGTCTTCTCGTCATAAAACCGTAGAGCTGGGATCATTTTACCTCCTCCTTTCGGGGTTTTCTGGGGGGAAAATGCAAGGGCGAAGTTCTGCCTGGGTGGGCTGTTCAGGGACTCGCCCTTTTGGTGAATTCATCTGGGTGGGTGCACCCCAGCCTAGCTTGGAATAACAGCCAGCAGCTTGCTCTGATGTCTGATTGTCTGAAGGCAAGCAGAAAGCATTCTGCACATGTTCAAGGCCAGAACTGGAAATAGTTTTCAGGGCGAATAAGGGGGAAAAAAGTCACTGGAGCCTGTCCTGAAAAAAAGGAATCTTTTTGACAAAAGCCTCCTTGATGCTTGGGAAGAAGTGACATGCGGTTAGCAATGTTTGCCTGCCCTTTCGGCTCCCTGCCTCAAAGTCAGTTGATCCGAAATGGAAGCGGGCAGATTTTGGGCACGAGGAGCTGTGGCGCTCACGTGATTGGGCCTGGTTTCTCTCCCGGCCCCCAACAGCCATGCCCCCCACCCAAAGCCTCTCCGTCCCTTCTCAAGCCTGCTTTCCGCGTGACGGATGATGACAGCGTGCGCAGCCCTGGCTCCCCAGGGCTACGTCCGCCCCTTGTACCAGGGATCTAATTGAGGAGTCCCCCGCCCACTCGGCCATGCCTGGGCCTGCGTTAAGTAAACAGCAGCCAAGGGGAATCTATGGGGTGAGAATTTGGGGGAAGGGGAAGTAAGGGATGGGCCAGACAAGCACAAGCTTTTCCAGGAATATATAATCTCCCGACGCCCCAATTTGTTCTGATTGCAACAGGCAAGTGTGTCCCCCATCCCTGCAGTCCCCTCCTACCCCACCAACCCGAGTATGGGGGGCCTGTCTCCTCCTGTATCCAGATACCTTGTCAGCAGAGACCGGGAGTTATGAGGTTATTTTGGGAACAGGAGCAACGGCGTGCAACTCAGCCATGCAAGAGAGAGATGCTGATCCTGCACCCACCCCGGCGAAGGACGGGGGCAGAACTGGCCACGAAAGGGGGGGGCTAGGAGAGAACACAAGGTGCCATATTGGGAGGGGGCTGCTGGAGAAGGAATTGGCTGCTGCGGAGGGGTGCACGGAGGCGCAACGTGATTCAGAGGGTGTTCCCCACCATGGGGAAAGGGGTGCCGTAATGAGGGAGCGCCTCTCCCCATCTCCACAAGGGGGCGCCCTGCAGAAGATGCCACTTCTGCGACGCCCAGGTGGGCGACTTCTCCATCCTGCTCACCGGAGCAGGACCCGAACACGCGCAGCTGCTCTCCGCATCCTCCTTTGCCTCCCAGAAAGTTCTCTTCTGGGCCGGTGGGCGTTTTTCCAAATGGAGCATTTGCCCACCGTCTCCTCCGCATTTAGTTTGCTAAGAATGCGTTCTAGTCCACCTGGGGCCGAAATAAGTTTACACTGGAGGTTCTCGCTTCGCTTTTTGCAGAGGGTGGGCTTCCACTGAGTTATTCGTCGCGAGAAGGGTCAACACCAGACTGGGCGCCGAGCCGGCAGGTGGCAAGATGTCCAGAGGCTTGCAAAAGTTATGCGGGGGGGGGGGGCAGGTGTGATTGATCTTGGTGGGCAGGGTAAACCAGGCCATCCCAAAACATAGTTTGGTCTGGCTCGGTGGTGGTCTGAGCACAGCCATTCCTTCATACGTTTGGATTTATTATTTCGGGGTTTGCTAACTAAACTGAAACGTTTCCTTTCCTTTCTGTTTTCATTTTTTATGGAGACGTTGAAGTTGCCTTTCTGTTTTCTCCGACGATGGATACAGTCATCTTCCAAATATGGCCTTATAGACCGTGGAGATTCCAGCCCCATATTGAATGGGTGTGTGAAATTTGGATTAACATTTAACTTTGCATAATTTGGGGTGGGGGTGAATGGAGAAAACCTTTCTTTCTCCCTCTGTCTCACACACACACACACACACACACACACGGACACACACAAACCCAAAACCCAGGGGGACCAACTTGCCAGGACAGAAATGAATTGCCCGGACGAACGGATCCAGCAAGGAAATGGCTCCCTGGCTGCAAATCGCCCCTCGCGAGTCCACGGGCCGTCATAAGTCAAAGGAGGGGTTTGGGGGAGCTCCCCCCATCGTCTACCATGGGAGTGCGGTGGGGGGGGTGAGCCCATTAGCTCAGCCAGCTTGGCGGCTTGGCTGGGAGCCAGAGGTCGCCTGGGGTCACTCCCCAATTAGGTCACACATTCTCCTCCTGTCTCCAACTTGGAACAAGCTTTGCTAATGAGCCCGCGGCAGTTCGGGGTCCCCGGCCTTTGCTGGAGAGGGATCTACTGGAGGGAGGGGGGATGCGGGTCGCCCCTTTCCGCCTGCTTAAACTGCAGAGAGATCTAATGAGTTGATAAGTAGAGATTCCAGGGCCCTCTGCCCAGCTCACGTTGGAGTTTGCCTCCTTGTGGGTCTGGGAAGAAGCGGGGGGGGAGGGGGTTGCCAGTGACAGAAGAGAATTAATCTGAGAGGCCCCTTAACCACAGTCTGCCAGGTTCAGGAGTTTGCAATTGCTCCGGCCCCGTGAAACGGGTCGCTCTGAAGGGCACACGAGCCTCCCCAAGCAGCCCCCGTTCAGCTGGGGGCATCTTGCAAATCTGTCTCCGGCTGCTGGTGGGCTAACCCCTGCCCCCAGGAGGCCTGGGACTTGTTTGCCCTGCTAGGGAACGTGGGAGCACAGGTCTGCACTACTGGTCAAGGGGAAAGAACCCGATTGTCATCTTAAAAATAATCGTGGGTTGCAAAGAATAGCTGGTGCGCCAGTCAGCTGTTTGGGGGCTAGTGGCACGGTGGGCACGATGGAGCTGGCAGCATCGATGAGGACTGGAGGTGTTGGAGGCGCCGTTACGTTGCGCAGCCCTGCTGTAGTGCCTCTGAGCGTGCAAAAGCTGCCTTGGGCTTGCCGCATTCTTGAATCAGAACCAAACGTTTTGCGGTCGGTCATATCCTCATAATCAAGAGTGGGTTTTCACACATTGTCTTGCTGCCATTGGCGCAGAAGCAGATTTGCACGCTTGGATGCAAACTTGGGCAGATGTCCACACGGGAATGCTGGGGGGCTTTAAAACACCTGGGAAGCCCGATGCTGATGGTTTGCATCCAGCGTAGCCTAGGCTGGGTGTACTGAGTTGGTCCTCCTGTTGGCAACAAGAGCCCCACCTGCGGAGTGGGAACGAGGACTAGGCCCAGGGCCCTGACTGGGTAGCTTCAAAAGTGGGTGCCGATGGACCCCTTTCCTACCCTTTAATAGGTGTGGGTGGGATCAGGAGGGGGCTCCTCCTGGAAGGGCCGAAAGAAGCTGCATTTGCCAGAATTCACCTCCAGGTATGGGGATCTTGACAAGGTAGGAGCTAGAACAGCACAGCTTTTCCCAACCTGGACTGCAGCCCCCAGAATCCCCTGCAGTGGCTCTGTTGGCTAGGAAGGGAACTCTGGGATCCTGGAAGGGAACTTTGGCCCAAAGTAACCAACCTCCTCAGGTGGGCAGGATCCAGGCTGAGCAGCTGTAACTCCCAGGATTCCTTATGGTGGCGCCCGCTGGGGATTCTGGGGATTCTGAAGGGTCAGCTTGTGGAAAAACGGGCAGAAGGCCAGGGAAAGGGGCTGGAACGCAACACAATCCGGTTCTTTTCCAAGGTCCGGAATAGGCAGGCCGTGGAGTCTCCCAGCAGTGCCTTGAAGGAGCAAGCCATTCCACGATGCCAGGTAGATGGAAGAACGTTAGTTGCGATGTGCCCGTGGGTACGAGAGAGAAGTAAGGAACACCACAAGTTCCAGTCATAGCAGATCCTCCAAGTACAAAGGACGCTGACCCCCTGCCATCCCCGGACATCATGTTGGTCAGGGAGCCCAACTCCCATCTTCCTCATCCACCTTGACACAGGGTGCCAACCGAGGTTCTGGCAGGACATTTATGCCCCTTCGTGCAGAGGTCTGCACGGGAAGGAGGGGCTGGGGTTCCTGCAGCTGCCCCAGACGGGTACAGGTCAAAGCGCCTGATTCGGCCTTTGTGGCGCCACGTGGCACTATCTTTGTGTGGGCGGCAGCCCTGTCTGCCCTTTGTCCCCAGTGGCGCTTCTTGAGCAAGGAAGAGGACGGGGAGCAGGGCATAGAGAACAGGCCTGTGTCACTCTCCTCCCACGCAGACCTTGTGGGACAGCGGTGGCTTTTCCGCTGCCCCGCCCCTGCCATCGCTTCCCTGTCCGGCCACCTTCCGTCCAGCCCACTTCCAGGTTTGCTGATCTGCCAGGGCAGAGCCCTAATTTGGTGCAAGGATCAGCTGCGAGCACTTGGCATTCCTGCTTCGCCATTGTTTAACCCTGTGTTTTTCAACCTGGGCAACTTTAAGAGGGGTGGACTTCAACTCCCAGAATTCCCCAGCCAGGGCTGGCTGGGGAATTCTGGGAGTTGAAGTCCACCCCTCTTAAAGTTGCCCAGGTTGAAAAACACTGCTTTAACCGCAGTTAGAGCAAAAGTCTTATTGTTGCGTTCAACCCTGAGCCCTATATATATCTCCCGCTATTGCAAAAGACTTCCGGCAATACTCCGACAATACAATAAGCCCTTATCTGTAGCCACTCAGACATACAAATATTTGCACTTGCATACACTGGCTGGGAATCCCACTACATCTGGAGAGCAGCAGCTGGGGAAAACCTGGCACGTGGGATCCAGAAGGGGATCCGGCCTCTTCCCAATGCTTCGACGTAGAGCTGCGACTTCTGGGCTGCAACACTCCCCAAGACCTCCAGATGTCAGCAAAGATGGGTGATTTCCTGGATCTCCTTGCTGCCCTCTAGCTGTCATCCAGAGCATGGCACCCCAGGTCTGGGAGCTCTGCTGGATGTCTCGAGAGCTGTGGCAGAGGATGCGATGGGCAGACAAAGCTTATTAAATGGCCCCAAAATGCCAGCTTTGGTTCCACGCTCTCCTTTCGTTGCCCTCGCTGTCTCTGGTCTCTGAATGATGTCTCTTCCTCCTTCCTACGGTTTTCATAGAATAAATGCATCTAAGGCTTGCTAAAGCTCTCTTAGGTAGCCCCATTTCTCAAAAATTTATCCCAGGCTGTTGCCCATCGGAATCCAACAACTAGAAATCCAGCCATGGTGGTGCTCGGTGGCTGAGTTCACCCAGGACCCTCAACCATGATTTGGCTAACCCTGGTGGTGACTAAGCTGCAGGGGGCTGGGTTCTCACATTACACGGAGTTGTAAAGTATGGCATATAACCACGGCTTGCACCTTGATCAGCCCCACAAAGGTTTGGGATAACATGTGAACCCCACTGTGGGCTTTCTAGAAGACCTCCTCCCTTGGGGTCTTCTCCAGCTGGACCCCTTCCAGAGGCACATCTAAAGGGTAAGTTGGGAGGTCTCCCCCTAGCAAGATTAGTCGCCGGAGGACTGAAACGAGCCAGCCCCAGGTTACCCCACCTCCTCTGCTCACCAGGGGGGCCGCATCCTTTCCAAAAGAAGGCCGAGCCAGCTGCCCTTGCTGAAAGTAGACGAAAACTTTGGGAGGGCCCCAGGATGCAAGGGTCCCCCAAACACCCCTATCTCCCCAAGCTTTTGCAGAAGGTAGGAGGGGGCATCTGCGAACCAGTTAAAAGTTGGGACCCTCGCTGATCCAGGGGTCCTGGGAAGCGTGCAAACAGGGTGGGAGAAGCCCCCTGATTTCATCCAAGCTGAGGATGCACAAGGCAAGTTGTCCAGGGAGCAGATCCCACCCCACATTCTGCCCCATGTGGGAAGAGCATCATGCCTTTGGTCAGCCCCCAAGTGCTCCCCATGTCATGTTGTGGGCCCAGCTGACGGACTGTTCTGTCCCCCCATCCGGCTCCGCTCTTCTAGCAGTCCTGCCTGGTGCCTGCTGATGGGAAAGGAGAGGTGGGCCTTCTCGGTAGCGACAGGCCGCAGCTGCTGTGGGGCTGACCCGGGAGGAGAAAAGGGTGCTCCATCAATCACTCCCCCCCAGCCACCCGGCTGCCCCTCTCTCCCTGCAGCTGGAAGGCCAGGGACATTTGGCAACAGGCAAACAAAGGTGCCCCCTCCAAGCAGAAGTGGCGGGCCCAAAGGTCGGCAAGGATGGATGGGGTGTCAGGTGCCCCCTTGTTTTGCAGATGGCCCTATGAAGCCCTGGGGATGTCACCCCCTGGTGTATGCTTGCCTGCCCTGCACGCTAAAGCCCACGACGCCACACCGACCCCTGGTGGCTGGCCGTGGGATATCCCCAAATGGAGGGAAGGAAGCCCAAGGCGGTTGCTTCGGGGAAGGGGGTCGCTGGGGTTAAAAAGCCAGCCAAGGGGGGAAATCTCTCATGGGGTGGGAAGAAGAAGAAGGGAGAGGGGACAGGGGAGAGGGGAAGAGGGAGGTGGGAGGTGAAAGGTGATCTCATGCCTGGAACACAACGCACAAAACTCCAAACACACATTGCATTTCCTTTTCTGGGTGGGGCGGGGGTAAGGGGGGGATCCCATCCAAAGGGAACCCTTTTTTCCCTTCTGGGGAAATTTCTTTTGCCGTGCAAGGTGTGTGTGTGTAGGGGGGGCCTTCTCCTCTCCCTTAGATGGAGAAACTATGGAAAGAGTCGTACACTCTGCGTGTTTAAACCCACCCCGGCGCACACCTCTCTCTCTCACACACACAGTCACGTCCTGGATCTATTAATTCCTCCAATGACCCCTCGGTAAACACGGGCTCCCTTTGTACACATCGGCACGTCGAGATGGATTCATTTTCGATATTCTGTTTGAGTCTGGAAGAGCCCCCCCGGCTGGAGGTGAAGAGGACAAGCAATCGCTCCAAATGTTTAATTTTTCCACCTGTGGTTCTCCCCCCCACACACCCCGGGGGAGAAAGGGGGAGCGCACAGGAGAGCAAGGAACATAAGCCATTTCCAATTTCTTTCCCCCAGAAATTTTACATCTCTATTCACCATCACCACACCCCACGGGGAGGTGTTCCTATCGCTGGCCATCGCCCTGGGCAACCGCAACGGTAACCATGACAACTTGTTGCCCAGTGACAGAAAACACACTGTGCCAGGGAAGATGCCCTGACCTCAGGATCTCTCTCCTAGGAAAAAGAGGAGGGGGGGTTATTTTCGAGTTGCCCCCTCCCCTCCCCTCCCTTCTGGCGCACAATTGGCCGTCCTGCTGTCATCTCGGGGGCTGCCATCAATGGGGGAAGGGGCGCTGGGGCTCGGACCCCTGAGTTGGCTAGGTGCAAAGCATCCAGCTGGCTGGGAAAGGGGCATGGCGAGAGGGGGAATTTGGGGAGGGGGGCCTTCTCTCTCCTCCCACGGCCGGACTCAGGATATTCCCCGCCCAAGTCTCCTCCCCAGCCTGCATGCCCGAGGTTTTATTCCTGTATCTGGAGATTAAAAAGGAATGAATAATAATAATAATAATAATAATAATAATAATAATAATAATATAGCTAGAGAGAATGTCACAAAGGCAGGGCTCGCGTTCTGTTCCAACCCGGATCCCCTCAGCACCAGCCGGCCCTCGGCTTCTGCCTCTCCAGGCAGCTTTCCAACAGGTGCTCCAGGGCGAGTTCTGGGGGGCATCTTCCAAAGTATCCCTCTCCCCCAATTCAACCTTCACACACTCGTCAGGGGCGAGCAGGGTCTTGTGGACAAGGGCCAGGACAGGCCACCCACAGCAAGGCAAGGAAGAAGAGGAAAGGGCCTGAATAAATTCTCATGACGTTGCGGGGAGGTGCCATCCTGAGCTCTTCCCAAACACGGTCCGGCCCGTCTAGGGCTGCCCACACGGCCCACCAGCTCTTTCTTGCCCAATGGCCGCCAGCGAAGGAGAACCCCAAAATCGCGTGGGTCCAGCAACCCTTCAACCTCCCCTCCAAGGGGCCAGAAGGATTCCTCGGGGTAGAGACCATGCGCCGTGTTACGTCCGGCGCAGTCGCCCGGCTGTAAATGTCGCCGCCCCCCCAAATTCCAGAAGACACCCGAATATTCAGCGTTTGGGGAGCGAAAAGAATAATAGGAGCCACAGCAAGTTAATCACTAACCCGTCAAGCAAAGCAAAACAGTCCTTTAAAAATATACCAGTTTGCCATCAATCGATCGGCCAGTTAATCAAAACCTTAACCCAAAAGTGCAACAGCGATAGGATCCTGAGGATCTGTTAGGAAAGTTCTTCCAGAAAAAGAAGGACCGTCATTATAAAGCCCCACCCTTCATCTTTACTAAAGCAGATGGGCTCCCCTGGCAGGGCTCCGATTGTCTGGTCAGAGCGGCCACCGTGACTTTTCTGACCCCCGCCCCACCTCCTTCCCATGGATGAAGGGAAGTTGGGGGGCAGCGTGACCCTCCTGGCCGGCTTATTTAAGGTGGGGAGGGCGGCAGCAGTGAACGAGCTGGCGGAGGTGCCTCTGAATTTCCCACAATGCCCTGGACTAACGCTAAGCCCAAAGCCTTCTGGGAAATATAACTGAGAGCTGTTACAAAGGCAGCTCGCTTGTGGGGAGGCCACAGCAGCTGCCGAGAAGGACCACATGATTTAATTTGCACATTTGGGGTAGGATAGAGCACGGCGGCTTGGGAAAAGTCACCGAGCAGAACCGCTAATATATCTTGACTTTGCAAACCGTTTGGAGAACGGAGCCCGTGACATTCTGATTAGCAGGGTAATTAATCTGCGCTGGATGGCACATCTCTTAGCGGATCCATGGCTGGCTGGCTGGAAAACCACACGCCGAAGCCCTGCGCCCACAACCTGCTTCCCCTCGCCAGCCGCTCACCCAGACAAAACTCTGGCAGGGGCCGGGGGGGGGGCGTTCTGGCTGCGCAGCCTTGCAAATCCCATAATTTGAGCATAATTTTAGCAATGCGAGGGGTTGCACGCTTCGGGGTTCTTCTGAGAGGGGGCCGAGAGGCCCGCCTTGCTCCCCACCCCGCGTTTGTTATGATCTGGAATAGCTCAGCCCCCATCACAACGGACGTTTCTCTCCTGCCTTTTCTCAGACGGGTCGTGTCTGGGTACCAGCCTTGCCCCAAATGCTGGCTGTGATATGAGGCCGGTCCACCCCTAGACAAGGAGTTCCCCTGCTGCCCAGGCCCTTGGAGCAATCTTCCCCGGATGGCTGGCGTGGACCCTCCTCCCTCCCGCTCCCTTTTCTCTTTCCGTTTTGCCTTCCAAAGAACCCTGTGAGGTGGCACCGCCTGAAAGAAAGCAGTTGGCTAAAAGGAATCCAGGGTGCCGGGTAGGTTGAATCTGGGTCTCCCCAGGCCTGTCCCATGCGGCTCTCCCGATGCCGGGTTGTCCGCAGGGCAGGGTTGAAAAAGTCAAGGTGGCGGCCGTGACGGTGCGGCCGAAGCTCTGTGGACACCCCTGCCAGATGTGTCAGCTGTGCTGGCTGGGAATGCTGGGAACTGTCGTCCCAAGCTCCCTGGCTGGTCTCACTGCGGAATGGCTCTGTTCTGACACCCGCCAATGTGGGGCTGATTTTTTTGAACACAAGACTGGGGAAAAAATCCCAAGCAATTTCCATCATGAAGAAGCAAGTCAGTTTCTCCGAAAGGTCAGGCAGCTGCTTGTCAGACATTTCCGAAATAACTCTCTTTTATTTGGGTGCTGCGGCAATGCGGGGGGGGGGGAGGATGGCAGAATACCAGCCAGGCTCAGAATTAGCCGGGCAAATTGCAGGGCGGCCTCCTTGCCGGCCTACCCACCCCCCAAATCAGCTCCTTTCATGCAGGGGGACTTCCTTGCCTTCGCCTGGCAGGGCTGGCACGCACCCCTAGAAGCTTGCTTGCCCTGGCGGTGCCCCCCTGGGCCAGTGTGCTCTGCCCTCTGCCTCTTGGGTGGCCAACCCACCAAGGCTGGCACTGGGCCTGTCTGAAAGGGAAGCGTGGCCCTGGTTCCCTTGCAGCATTCCAAGGAGCCTTCCTCAAACTGGACCCATCATCCCCTGCCATGCCATCAGAGGGACCTTTCAGGTTGGCAAAGGCGGGCCTTGAGGGGCAGCTACCTGGAGCACGGGTAGATATTGGCTCCATTCACACCATAGACGAGAGAAGGCTGAAATGGGGGCCACGGGCTGGTGGGTCAGCACGTCGTGTGAATCAGCACGTAACCTAGTTTATTTACTTGGGTGCAACATGCGACAAACCTAAATCCAGGTTCAGGTTTAGCGTGTTGTGTGAAGGGATCCCGGCCTTTCCAGAAGCCAAATGCCCTCAGGAGGAGCCATGTCTGGGTTGGTGAGGTGGAAGGCTAGCTTAACATGCTCAGAGGGACTGTTGTGGTGGCTGTTTTTTCCCACGTGTTGAAGGGCTGGAAAGAAGCTGGTGGGTTCGATTACCTTCTCTTTCCCATGGTTTAAGGACCAGCCATCTTGGAGGGGGCGGGGGTGGCATTCGAAGGAAGCAGAAGGGCTGGAAGGAAAGGAGGGAACCATCACGCGTCTCTCCAGCGGCATGTCACCAGATCCAGTCCTTGCCACCTCCTTTTTGGAGGTGTTAATTGAGACAGACTCTGTGTGTGTGTGTGTGTGTGTGTGCAAGGAGAGAAGCAGCTGGCAAAGGAGCGCGAAGCTACCTCAGCATCTGCAGGGAAGGAGAAATGGGTGGCAGGCAGAAGGAAGGGTGTTTACCGCAAATCGTGGTCGGGTCGGGTCGTTCATCTACCATCATCTACCTGAGTTTGCCTGATCTGGTGCCAGGAAGGGGCGCAGCGGAGCCCAGATACCGGAGGGGTTCCGGGGGGCTCAGCAGAAGCCCCGCAGCAGCTCCAGAGCTGAAAACAGGGGACCGGCCGAGAAGACAGGCCAGGGGCGCTGCTCCTTCTCTCCCCATAACCAGGGGATCCATGCTTGCGTGGAACAACCCACGAGTGCCGGCAGATTCCTTGTGGAAATACGCCTTTGTGTGTCGAACTATTTACTCACACGCCTCACTTGCACAATGCTTTCCCTTCAAAGCAATCCCAGCGTACATTCGTGCCTGGAGGGCATCTGCGGCTGCCCCCCCACCCCACCCCACCCCGACCTGCCCTGTTTTCCTCTCGGTCCGTTGCCAACCATGTTCTCCACGTTAGGCCTTGCCGGAATTTCAATGGGTTGGAAGCGCTGCTTCCAGCTGCCCCCCCCGGAAAAAAAGGCAGGGGCAGATTTCGAAGGGGCACGCTGGGCGGGTGCAGCCGTCCCACGGCATTGCTGGAAACCTGTGTGCTCAGCAAATCTTGGGAACAAAAGGTTTGTCTGGCTCTCTGGTGGGATGGAGGGGAACAGAGATGCTTAGGAACCAACATTTATTAAACAGGGGGAAAAGATACAGGATTTTAATTTAAAACCAACATCAATCACGCCCCAGGGCAGGAGATCAGCAAATGTCTTCCCATTCCCACAGTCCAGACTTGGGAGGCAAACGGTACGACAGCTGTAGCAGTGGGGAATGGGTAGCCAAGGGCAGGCGGGGGGCACACCATTTCTCCATCATCCTCGACCTGTCTCAAATCCTCCTGCCAAGCCAGGGCCCGGATCCAGGCGGCTGCGTCTGAGCCCTGGCTGGCTTTGCAAAACGCACTCACCCCAGCCCCACCTTTCAGCCTGGCGAGAGGTGCAAAGGGGTCACGGCCCCCTCTGCTGAATCCTCTTTCCAGAGCCAGGTAAGGGTCCCGTGGGCCTCAGCTAGCACGGAGACCTTGGCAGGGCCGGTCCCCCTCGGCCCCGATTCGCAGCCCTGGGATTCTGCTCAAGACGGAGAGGTGGCCTCCAAACCTCTGAGAACGTCGACGCCGCCGTGTTGAAATCCGAAAGGCAAGGAGGAGAAGGCGGCGCGAGGCTATTCGGAAGGGAATCTTGGGATGAGCGGTCCGCTGGGAGACAAGGATGCTTTAAGAGGATATTGATGTGACGCAGTCTAGTGTCTGCCGTTAGCTCTTCTCAATACCGTCGGCCTTTAGGCTGTGTAAAGGGGCTTTTGGTATTGGGCTCTCTGCGTTTCCTGCGATTGTGTGGATTTGAATTGTGGACTGAGCTGTGATTGCCCCACTGTCTGCTGCAAAGGCCCCTGGTTGGGCTTTGACACTTAGACCAGTGTTTCTCAACCTTGGCAGCTTTAAGATGGGTGGACTTCAACTCCCAGAATTCCCCAGCCAGCCATGGGGAGTTGGAGTCCACCCATCTTAAAGCTGCCAAGGTTGAGAAACACGGCACTAGACTCTTTGACAACAGAAAACCCAGCTGTGCAGGTGTTCACCGGCCTCGGCACACCCTCGGGTTAAGGCTGACCACCTCGGTGCTCCTGGAGCTGGGCGAGCAACGTGTGGCTGGTGCGGCGTCCATGTTGGTTCTGATCTGCCCATCCAAGGCTGGGCAGAAGTAGAGAACCAGCAGATGAGTTACGCTTAAAAGCGCCAGCTCAGTGGCCCTCGCCCGCTTTCCCGGAAGGTGCACGGACGTCCTCCTGTACGGGCTGGAGGAAACCCACCTACACCCGTGGGCCTTTCTTGGGCAGGGAGGGCGAGAGGCTGATCAGGGTGCATCTGTGTTCCTCTCCCCATCACCCTTTCCTTTCCCGTCCTTCCCGACTCTCCCGTCCCTTCCATCCACAGGGCAATCTCTCCTCCTCGTCCCTGACGGATGTGTTACCTTCCTGTGTCTGCCTGTGTGTTGTGTGCGTGCGTAGCAGGGGGGGACTGACACCCGCTAAGCTGGCATCTTTGCTGTGGGCTGTGTTATTTCACAGCTCCGTCTGCACATTCTGGTTTGGTCTGGGCTCCCAGACTCCGGAGCAGCCCAGTTTGAGAGCTGAGCTACCTGGGGGAACCGGAGATGGGGAGGAGGCAGGGGGGAGGGCGGGGGGGGGAGAGGGAAACTTTATTAATCCCCAGACACCGTTGCACTCTCGTTTGGAGAGGAAGAAACACCTATCAATAGTCCCTAATTAAGACAAAAGGAGCGGGAAGAACCTTTGATTACATTTCCATGTAAAGTAACACTAATGACATTTCCCTTTTATGTATAAACTCTGATCTCGCCTCTTTTGTATGGCGTGCTCCCTGCCTCTCCCCCCCCATCTTCTTGGCCCCCTCCCATGGCAGTGGTGCGGCAGGCGGAGTGGGGAGCAGTGCGCAGACCCCGTTGCTATGAAAGTGGCGGGGCAGTTGTTTTGCCATTCCAACCGTGTACGCTGCCGGTCTGTGTGCGCAAGCCTACGCGAGGGTGAAGGGCTATGGAAGCTCTGTTGGGGGCCGAAAAGACGCCAACCCCTTCCAAGATTCGGTGGCCAGAAAACCCGCAGGGCTCTTATCATGGCAAATCAGGCTCTGATTATTCCCAGGCCCTCATGTGGCAATCCCGGCATGGCTGTTCAGAGGGCTGCGCAATTATGGTTTTGTGTGTTTGGGGCGTGCAAAGGCATAAGTGTGCATCGGTTGCTTTAGAACGCGCCAGAGGGAGGAAAAGGTGAGGAGGAGCAAAGTGAAAGGAAAAACAGGGCGTTCGTAACACGGTGTAATGCTAAAATCCCAGATTTTGTAATAACTGCTAATTTTGCTTGCTCGTGTTATGCTCCCCTTTTTCTACTTCGTCACGGGTTGCCAAAAAGGCAGCTCACGTTGACGGAGAATAGCTGAATGCTATTCAGGACCAAAACAAGAGCGGTGGGTAGCTTAGGCCTCTAGCCCAGGACTGGATCGCCGCCATGGTTAGCCAATCTCTTCTGGAAAAGAGCAGTAGTGCCCCACACAGGGGTCCGGCCCCGGTGGGCTTCCCCCTGAAGCAGCTGCTTGGTTATGGAGTGCAGAGGAATGACACAGCATGACCTGGTTCCCCCCAAGATGCTTCGGTGTGGTTTGCTTAACCATGGGTCTGTAAGGCCACAATTGGCTCAGCTCACTCCCTGTGGTCACCAACCATGGTTTTCAAAGCTGGGTTCAGGCAACATAAAGGGAAGGAAAATCTTCAGATTGACCTTGATTCATGGTTGGTCCATGGACACCTCCTGGAAGGTGTTCCGACTTCCCAGGGTGGCCACTAATCTTGGGATTTCCTGGGGGCGTCCCATCCAAGAACTCACCAGGTCTGACCTTGCTTAGCTCCCAAACAAAAGTCAAGGTCATCCAGAAGTGGCTAACTGGCATAGGAACAAGCACCCACCTTGTTTCAGTTGAAACCCCACCTGTTTCAGTTGAGGGCAAGCCCACCCTGGGACAGGCTACTTGTCACGCAATCAAGGCTCTGAAAAGTTTCTTGTCCGAGAGACTTTCCGGAAAACTCACTTTGGGACTTCCTGCCCCGCAGCAGAAATGTGGTGTGGACTTTGGTGGCCGAAGGGGTTGTGTAATGGTATGTGGGAATGACCTTGGGAGATGCGGGGGGAAGAGATGCTGCCTAGGGAACAATCCGATAAGAGAGGGCATAGCCCACAGCCGCATAATGGAAAGAGAAAGCAACTCAGAAAGGACCCTCCCTAACTTCTCAGGCTGTAAAGAGACGGCGGGAGATTTGCACTCTCAGACTTGCAAGGTTCTGTTAATGTAGCCTTACAATAAGGTAGAATTAGCTCATCGGGTCGTGGTTCCTGCCTGGTCTACCCGGGAAGGCGACAGGTTGTGATCGGGGAAGATCAATCAATCAACTTGCACCTTCTGTCCTAAGCAAAGACCAAAAATGGTGACGTACTAGATTGTCGAGAACCCACTTCACTTCCCCGTCTGAGATTCGGGGAACTAACGCCCCTGTTTCCTCTTCCCCTTCAGCTGCCTTCGCCCAAACTGAAGGCAAGGTCTAGCAATGTTGGGAGGTGGGCCTTCCCCCTCAGCTGCCCCCCACCCCCGGGTCCCCTTGCTTTTCCAGACCGCCTCCCTCCTTGCCTCTGCAGAAAGAGTTACTACGACAGCCGTCGACAACCGTGGCATTGCCGGGGCGGGGGACGGGGAGGGCATGCGATTTGGGGAATCTCTGGCACACGGGGAGTGGAACGGGGCTGGAGTGGAGTGGCCCCCACGGAGAAGTTAAATATTGACGGATTGGAAAAGTTCACTCCTTACAAGCCGAGAGAATAAGCCGAGCCTCCTGGAGCTCAGAGCATGAAAAGAACTTCTGGTGGGAATCTGTCGAGGAGCCGAGAGAAGCGAAAGGCCACCCGGACATAAAGCAGACAGGACAAAAGAGATGAAATCGGCCGATGAGCCAAGAAAGTTCTTTTTTCTTTTTCTTTTTTTGCAATATGTGTCTGGCCTCCGCCGCTGGACTGATTTAGCATCAGAAAGGTGTGCCAAATCCTGGAGGCCCACGGAAAGGTCATCTCCTTCCACTCTCCCTCCGGCCTCAGCCGGTCCAGCTGACAGCCTTTGTCCGTCCGGCCCTGGTGCTCCCCTCCGATCTCCCTCGGTGGCCGCTCTCCTTTCGCTTCACTTTCAGCAAGAGGGCCGGGGCCAGGGTGGCGAGCACCCATTCGCCTTGATTAGCTGGGACGGCGAAGGAAATGCATCGTCCGTCGCTTTCGCGTTTCTGCCTCTGGCCCGGCTTTCCCGGGAGGGCTTCCCAGGAGGGCGACGGGCTTCTTGGCCAACTGTGCCCAGTTAGGAGAACAGATGCTCGCCTGGGGGTCCCACAGCTGCCTCCTCAGGAGGAGCCAGGGGGCACCTTCTGCACCCCGAACACTTTGGCCCCTGACCTGGCACCTCCTCCAGAATTCCCATCTTCCCTGGCCCCCATACAGGCTTGCTAGGAAGTCCCGCCTCCTCCCCCGGTTCCACCTACCTCCTTCTTGTCAGGTGTGGTCACCTGTGTCTCTTCTTGACTAGCCCAGTGTTTTGCAATCTTGACAACCTTGTGTGGACTACAGCTCCCAGAATTCCCCAGCCAGCACTTTAAGATGTGTGGACTTCAACTCCCAGAAATGTGGCTGGGGAATCCTGGGAGTTGAAGTCCACCCGTCGTAAGTTGCTAAGGTTGAGAAACACTGGCCTAGATGTAGCCGGCAGGTGGTCACCTGTTGGATTTCCCTAGACGGGAGGGGACGCCACCTCTGTCCCAAGGTCAGCCTGACCTCATGCTCCCCAGACGTACCTGGGAAAAATGGGAGTTGTCCTCTGCAGGGCAGCAAGTTAGGGAAGGCTTCCTTTCCCAGTTGACTTAGCTCTGCCTTCCCTAGGCAGATGTTCTCCAGATGCATCAGGACTGCAACTCCCAGAATTCCTAGCCTGTTTGCTCTGAATTCTGGGAATTGAAGTCCCAACCACCTCCGAAGGGGTCAGCTGTGCTGGATGAGGAGCCAGGCTATGATGTTCATACAACCCACTCCTGTTTTTAACGAAGTAGGATTCCTAAAGAGGGTCTATGCCCCACACCTTTCCCTGGCAGAGCCCCTGGTGGCTGCTACCTTCCTTCCTAACCGTTTCTCCTGGCAGGCTTAATTCCCCACCCTTAAACCTCACCCCGGCGGCCCGTCCCTCCTCTCTGCCTTTGCCATTCACACTTCTCCGCCTGTTCGTTCTTCCACCTCTCGTTCCTCACACCTCTCCTCACACCCCTCCTGCTGTGGCTGAGACCTCCTTCTGCCCCCCCAGCCTGGTCTCACCCCCATGTTCCCCCCATTTCTCCCCCCTCTTCTTCAGATCCAGCTTGAGTTCCCCACGGAAGACCGGCAGAGACTCAGGGGCCTGTTTTGCACGTGCAAAAAACACAGGAAAGCCGGCGGGACTTTGGAGGGATGTGTGCGAAGGGGTCTCAGGAGCCCCCTTTTAAAACGGTCCCCCCCACTGCTATTTGTGTCCTGAGCTCGCTCTGCTTGCAGAGGTCTCTCCCCGTAAGAAGCATTTTTCCTTCCTCTCGAAGCCGCACCTGAACAGAAGGGAAAAAACCCACTGTGCTTTTACTTGTTAAAAACCCTTCCCACTCCTCGCTTTCATCCCTGATTGCAGGGCATCTTAATCCAGAGCTCAGCTGGTCCCTCGGTCCACTTTAGAAAGTCTGGGTCACAGGGTCCCATTAGCAGGAACGCCGCTGTTGGGGGGCAATTGAAGCCACGGAGCCAAAGTGCTGGAGGAGACCTCAAGCGAACGGGAATCTCCTTTTCTTTTGCTGGGGTCTGGCAGCACGTGGGAGCAGACGGAGCCGTGCCTTTTCCTGAAGCCCAGGGAGTCGCCCTAGATTCGCACGTATGCACTCAAAGGGTGTCACCCCACCAGAGATTCAACGGTCCCCTGAATCTTCCTGCTAAAGAACTGGAGAACTAACTCTGCCTCAAAGGCTGCTCCGGCAAAGGTGTGTGGAGGGGGGGTCTCCTCCCACAGAGCCAAACAGGCACCTTTTCACCCCGTTTGAGATATCGACTCATGCCTGAGTGGTGGTTAAGGAGCTGTACGCTGCCCAAGAGTGGCCACAGGGAGACCGTGGGCAAATTCAGTTGGGAAGGGTGTTGCTAGTCGTCATGCTTCTGTCCCCACAAAAAGGCCCCCATCCGCCGTGAGCTGGGACGCCTTTGGCCGCAGACATTCAGTTGCAGGAGGATTTTAAACAGATAAGCATTGCCGTTGAGCGAGTTCTCCTTGCGACAGGGCTGGCTACCGGTTGGAATAAATACCGTGGAATGAATCATTTGAAACCCAGCTTAGCTCTTCTCCCTGTGTTGCTTGGCTGCAGTTCCTAGGCTTGGCGGGCTCTCCAAGAGCCATCCCTAGACGCTCATTGGAGTCTGGAAGTGCACAGGCTGCAAACAGCTGGGTTTCCACTCCAAATGCTGTTTGTATGGGTCTCTGAGGCAGGCTGGGTGTGGGGAGGAAGGATAGTGTGGGGAAGGCCTGCCTTCCCACCCGCCCCCCGCCCCACTGCTTCCCAAGGCTCTTGCTGAACCCCTGGGCCGGCCGCAGCGTGAGCTGAACTAGGCGCGGAGTTGTGCAGGAATGCAGGACGGTTGTGCCAAAAATCTGGGCCTCCCGGGTAGCGCTCCAAGGCTGTGGGGAAGGATGAGAGCTCCCACCCTCCGAGGTCCTTCCCAAGCCCTAGCGAGCCAAGGGGGTCTCTGCTCTGCTTCCCGAGGAGTCTTCCCCTAGGCAGGGCATCGGGGCTTTCCCCTTTCTTTCCTCCTGCGTGGCGTGTGCTGCTGGCACCCAGCTGGTCCTCTCGGCCAGCATCTAGCATCTGCCTTATCCGGTCTCTCATCCAAATGTCAGGCTGCACCTGAAAACTGACATGGGTTAATATAATTGATTATGGTGAGATGGGCCTTATTGCGGGCCATTTAGTTAATTACGCCTGGACGGGAATTGCACTTGCTAATTGCTGCTTTTGGACAGGGGGGCGGAAGATGCAGGTGCCGCACACTAGCAGGTGCCAGGGGCCTCCCCAGCACTCCTCCCGGTGAACGGCAGCGTTCCCCAGCCTGGTGTGGGACGACGCGTCCCATTATCCCACCCGGCCGGGCCAGGGGCAGTTGGGGAGGATGGCGTGGGCAGCCTGGAAGGAGCCCAGGTGGGGAAGAGCTGGCGTGGGGAGTGGACCCAGTGAGGACAGCCCCACCAGAGGCTCAGTGGGCAGCCTGGCATAACCCCTTGCTCCCGTGTGACCCCATCCCAGGCCAATCGGTCTCCAAGGATTGTTGAACGAATGCAAAGGGAGGCCTTGAAGGAAGGGTGTAAGTCTTGGCCCCTCCTCACAAATACGTGGTTATTCTGCATTATATATTAATTGCAGACCTTCTGCAAGGGAGCTCTTTTCACAGAATTCCTTTCTCCACGTCCTTGGAGTCCAACTCTTTATCAGCTCCAACCAGCACATCTGGCAGTCGGGGAAGCTGGACATTAGCAGAAATGCCAAGATGGGTCCCTCCTGCTACCTGATGCCGGATGGCCAACAAGAAACCCATTTACTTTTCATGGAGACCAAGATCTTATTAATAAAAAATGGGAAACGATGGAGACACTGTCCGCTGCAGGCCAGCTACTTTATTTATACGATACTCTTGGCCAGCCTGAGGAGAAAAGAGACCCCTTCAATCCAACGCGTCTGGCTCTTGGTCCCAGTTGGGGTTTTCTTCCCGTGGCTTGGGACCCCCACTCTTCTTCGCGACCATGATCTCGCTGACACCCAACAGCGTCACTGCTACTTGAGTGGCCAGGACAATGCCTCGGTATTTCACCAGGAATGGGTCTAGCACACCTTCCTGGGCAGCGTCTATGGTGTTGGCCTCTTCCGCGCCCAGCATGATGCCCGTATTCTGCGTGCCCAGCTGGTGTTGCACTTCAATCTTGGCCATTACCTCATTGACCGGGAGGCCTGAATTATCTGCCAGGGTGGCGGGGAGGGTTTTCAAAGCTTGGGAGAACTCCAAGATGCCATACTGCTCAAATCCGGGGTAGTACATCCCCAGAGTGCTTAGGCGCACAGAGAGGGCCATCTCAGTGGCCCCGGCCCCTGGCAGGAGCCGTGCATCAGTGCCCAGGGCCTTATAAACATGCACTCCATCCTGGATGGCTTCCTCCAGACAGTCCAGCATCTCGCTGGTGGCTCCGCGCAGCACAATGGTGGCGAAAGGGCATGTGGTGTCATGTTGACTGAAGATCACCACGATGGTGCTGCCGATCTCAGTGGTGTAGACACGATAGCAGTGCCCAATGTCCTCAGGCAATGGCAGGGTGGGCTTGAACAGCAGGGTGGCACCCACCGTTTTGCACAGGCGCTGGAGCTCCCTCCGGGAGGCCAACCGCACCACCATTATCCTGTACCTGTCAGCATAGAAGAGGGCCAACGCGTCCACCTTTCCTCCCACCACCATGACATTGACACCAGCTTTAGCGAGAGCCAGGACTTGCTGGGCTATTAGATTTTCTTCCGCTTTCCCAAAGTTTTTCAGGTCGGCAGCGCTTTCAAACGTGACTGTGTTCTTGGCTTCCAATTTGGGGAGGCCAAAGGGACAACAGTAGATCACAATGCGGGCTCTCTCCATTCGCCTGACGACCCCCTCTGTCTCCGTGGGGATGACCATCCCCTCCAGGACATAGGAGTCCAAGACGCCACCCCCTGGGACTTTGAAGACATGGATGAGATCTGGGTTGAAGGCCGAGTGGTCTGGAGGCAGTACTGAGATGCAGGCCTTGGCCACCAGCCTGGACAAGAAGTTCTGGTGGGCAAAGATTTTGCTGCCCATAATGGTCTGCAATACCCACTGCACCTCCTCCAGGTTATGGGGGTTTTTCAGTGTGAAGCAGACCAGGCCAGGCAACAGCCGCAGAACTTCTTTGCAAGCCATGTCATAGCCAGCTCGAATGTGGACAACCGGGAGCCCTGACCTCAGGAGCTTCTCAGCGTTCTCCAGCAGAGCTCCAGCCAGGAGGACAACAAAATTCGTGCCATCTCCTGTCTCTTCCTCTTGCGTTTCAGCAGCTGAGCGCAAGAAACACGCCACGGGGTTCTCCAGTTCCAGCTCCCTCAAAATGGTGGCGGCGTGGGAGGAGTGGAAAGTCTTGCCCAGGTGGTTGACCACCAGCTTGTTGTGCCCGAAGGGACCGTAGCAAGTGCGCAGGCAGCGCATTAACACCTTGCAGGCCATCAGGTTGCTGAAGAGGGTCTCCTGCAAGCCACTGAAGTACTTCATGCCCGCTTTGAGCATCTGGGGAAGACCAGGGGCCACCGGGACGTGAGACGCCATGGCCTGTGGAGAGAGAAGCAGTGGGCTGGAGTGGAAAGGAGGCCCCATCCCCAGGTTCGGGTAGGGTTGGAGGATGCTGAGATAAAGAACTTTATTTCCAAACATTGATTCGGACAAGCAAGCCCTCTGCTGAGCTTTCTGGGAAGGAAAGTCCTCCCTCTCTGCCATCTTGGATCTCCAGCTTTATCTTCAAGGACTCCTCTCCCTTCAACGCCTTTCATGAGGGGTGTCCATATGGTATGGCCAAAAAAGTCAACTGCACCATCGTGGCTGCCATCTTGACCTTTCTGAGCATACCTTGTGGACACCCTGCTTCTCTTTCCTTTTCGTGCACCCACTTCTGCTCCCCAGGACCTCCTCTGCCAGTTCATTTATTTTCAGCTCCCATCATCCCCAGCCGCCATACCTCTGGACCCCAGGCTGGCGAAGGCTGCCTAGCTACAACCAGCCCTAAGAAAGTGCTATTCCTCTGCTTTAAGGGTGCAACTGCTGCTTTGATAGTTTCTTTTTAAGGCGTTGTTGCCTTGCCATTCATAATACAATGAAGGGTGGCATAAAATGCTTTAAAGAAGGTAATAAAATGCTTTCATCATCGCATTCCTGCCTCCCCTCTCCCTTGCCTCCACTCCACTCCACTCCACTCCCCTTCCCTATCTCTCTTCTCGTTTATAAACCCTTTAGAGCTGGGAATCTCTTCTGTTTTCCTCTATAGACGGTGCGGTATAAATTAACAGGGGGAAACAGGGAAATCAACCCGTCCCAAACGACCCGCATCTACTGTGCTGCTCCCCAGGCTTAAACCCCACCCTGCCCCGTCTCGGGGCCCACAGCTTCCTAAAACATGTGGCCTTGGGTTCAACCCTAGAGGCTTAATCCCAAAGGGTCCCAGATTAAATACACAAAGCAGGGCAGGGACCCCCATCCCCAGGGGTCGATTTCTCATCTTTTCTAGAAATGGCGTCACCCTGAGACATCAAGGGTAGCCTACTGCGATCACTGAGAAGGGGCCCGCAAGACCCAAGGCTGCGAGGAAATACGCCAGGGGCTTGGGTGGCGGAAGCGACCGGTAAACGGCTGCTGCGGTGGGAGGGGGCACGTGGGGTGATGTCACACTGGGCATTCCAGAGGGCAGCCACCGGCCCTCGCCCGTCCCGCCAACCTGCTGGAAAACCACCAGCTTTCTGCTCACTTTAGTGCTTCTGCAGAAGTGCTGGGTTTTGTGAGTGGCATTGCGCTCTTCCCATTCGCAATGCAACCGGGGCCAAACGGTTGAGGGCAGGTGCATTTGAGGGCCCAGACCTTGACTGGTTGAATTACCTTCTTGCTGATGTGTTTCCAGCTGTTGATAGCTGGGTGGCTATTTTGGCCGTTCACCGCCTAAACTCAGACATTTTTAAGTTCTTAATCACAGCTCTGGCCTGATCTTGTTTTGATTTCGTTCCATCTAGCGCACTTTTTATTATTCTATTCTCTTTCATTTTGTTCTATTGTATTTTAGGCTATGGCATATTGTTATGCCCTATGGTTACAACGATACACTTGTTTATGGACTGACTTACTTGGCACTGCGCTGGGCCCCCAAACTGGCATGTGTTTTATGCTTTTTTCACCATTCATGGTACCTTACCCAGCCAATCCCTATCACTAATATCTTTCTTGGGTAATAGCCTATTCCAGTATTTCTCAACCTTGGCAACTTTAAGATGTGTGGACTTCAACTCCCAGAATTCCTCAGCCAGCCTTGCTGGCTGGGGAATTCTGGGAGTTGAAGTCCACACATCTTAATGTTGCCAAGGCTGAGAAACACTGGCCTATTCAGAATTCTTGCAAACTGTTGGGGGATTTCTACCATGGGGAGCAGTATGCAAACATTTTGAATAATTAAAATAATAAGGTCCAGAGGAGGCTGTTGGTGGGAAGCTTAGCATCTTGAATGGCCTTATTAAGGATGGGCAGGGAAGGAAGGAAGCCGGTTTGAAAAGTTGGGGAAGTCCCTGAAGATGGGGCTAGAAGAGGCTTCCCCAGGGCTGGTAGGAGCTGATTTGGTGTTGGGGGTCTAAAAGACTTCCGGGTCTCCACTGAGGCCAATATGTCTTCCTTCAAACTCTTGGATAGCTATTTCTGAAGTGAACCTTTTCTAATAAATAAATGTAATCAAGACACCACACTGTCAAACCCCCCCCCCTTCCAAATTCCCTTCTCTGCTTGGGGTATCAATAGGGATATCTGCAGGGCATGGTTGCAAAAGTCAAGATGGCGACTTCGATGGTGCAAGCGAAGCCCTGCACACGCGACACGCATAAGAAGCAGGCATCCCTCTTGACTTTTTCAAGATGGGGGGGTTGACAGTGTAGTGTCTGTAAGGGCCCCCCCGGGGATCAAGGCTAGCTGTGAATCTCTCTCCGCGCCCCCAAAAGATGGCCCAGACGAGCCACGTGGCTGGTTGTGTTGCACTGTCGCAACCAGATTATTACTATTATTATTATTATTTTTGGTAAGGGGATACTTAGGAAGCCATCACCGGATAATTTCCTTAATAACGTTCCACCGCTGAAGACTTTAATGGCTTTGGAAAAAGAGTCCTTGTTATCCAGGTCACCTGGATTTCTTCACAACAGCTGGACTATTTCAGGAACAGGCTCGCAGGAACAGGCTGAACCAGCTTGGGTCTTAAAGATATTTCGGCTCACCTGTCGCCTCAAATTACAAGAATAAAGTTCCTCCACCAGAAGGGTGAGAATTGACGGGTAGCAATGCCAGAGTCGGCTCAAAAAACAGAAAATAAAACAGTCCTGGTGCAGCAACGTCCCCATCACACGTCTATTCGGTGGCGGAGAAGAACGGCCTTGGTGGGAACCAAGTCCGCGTTCTTGGCCGGGAACTCAGGACACACGAATGGAGTCCTTCCGAGCGCCGAATGTATGGAACTGCTATCGTAATAATGTCTGCTCCCTCTTGTAAGCCCTGTTTTCCAGTCAGCTTTCCTCCAGCTCTCTGTTCCCCACCCACCAGCTGATCTATCCTTGCCATCCTGTTGCGCTCTCTCTTTCACATGATAATGTCTCTGCCAGAAGAATTTGGCTCAGGAGTTAGAGCAAAAACGATATGAGTCAAGGGAGGGAGGGAGAAGGGCAGACTTCAAATCCTAGGGGATCCTGGGGAAAATGAAGTTTGCCTAGTGATATTGTGCCTAAGAAATGTTGGTGACTTATTGTGGTTCTTTTCTTTCTTTCCTTAAAAAAGCTGGTAAAATGTGGAGTAGACTTTTCTAAGTGGATCCTGCTTCCCAGTGCCTCAAATGTGGGGGGAGGAAAAAAGGACTTTCGAGCGGTTCCAAGCAACGTATTTTTTGCCAATGGGAACCTCGGTGCAGGTCCTGCTGCATCTGAGGAAAAAACAAGTTTTTGCAAGTAGTTTCTAGGACCAGAGTTACCAGCTGAAGGCCTAGAAACAAACAGGACCACGACTGGCTCCCGGCTTGGACAAACGACCGACAGTCTGAACACCTTCAGGAGTAAGAATGGTATGAAAATAAGGATAATAATGGTAATAAATCATAGAATCCTGGAGTTGACTCCGAGGCCAGTAAGTCTGAGCCCTAGAGATCCAAATTCAAGCATCTCAGAATTGCTCTGCATAAAGTCAAATCCTGCTGGGGTTTAACCGACACCGTCCCCCTCTTGGGGCCAGAATGAAGAGCCCTACACGATTGTTGGAAAAAGCATCTTGGTCAGCCCAGGCATGAAACGAACCCCTCGGTTAGGGCCACTCAGTTTTATTAAAGAGAGAATGATGAGAGGTTAGTCATGCTCCCTAAAGATACTTAGCTAGGATCAGTGCTGGAGATGAGATGGTCCTCCTTGAAGTATGAGGGATTTCAGCGGTAGCTTTGGTGACCGGTTGATAGTCCCCCAGGCCTTTCCTGTGTTACGTCCTTGGGGACTCGGCCAGCCTTTTTGTATCACAAATCTTCTGCAACTTTCTACAAACCTTTTAGCTTGCAGCCGAGACCATTCTCTTAGAGATCTCAGTCTTCACCCCATTTCCTTCTTGGCAGCCTAAAACCTTCCCATCCGTTCTGATTTTCAGCTTTCCAGATGACCCCGTTTCTCCATAGGCTTCCTTTGTTTGCAACTTTACGCCTTCACTCCAGCCCTTTCTTCTGCAAAATTTCCCCGCTTGTCCTCCATGCATGCTCTCAAATGCTTGCCTTGCATTTTGGTGGCGTTAGAAATAATCTATTAAGGTATAATCCGTGAGTATTGCCAAACATCTGTGTTGCAAAAATTCGAATAAACCAAATTGATACACCAATAAGGAGCGTAATGGTAGTTCATAATTCTGCTGGAACAGAAATCCATCACTGCTTTGAATAATTGGCTCCGCTGAGGGACAGTGGAGCGGGGGGCTGTGGATTCAAAAAAGTGTTTTTTTCCTGGAATTCAATCAGAATCAGCCTGCGTGAAACTTAAGACTGCTATTCCACATACTCCGTTCTGAGATGATAGAGAACAGATCTAGGCCGCATTCACTGCACCCCCTCCTACGAGAAAAAAACAATTATATCTCCCTTTGGTGATCTTTTCTCAAGGCTAAACCTATCCATTTCTCCCCATCTCTTCTTTTAAGTCTTGGGTTTGGCCATCCTCAGTGCTGCCCCTCTGTGCCCCGGTTTGTCTGAACCCTTTGTTAAGCGTGGTACCCAGACACAGGGTCTGACCCGTGCAGAATAAAGTGGAATGATTATTTCTCGTTTTGGAAACTCTACTTTGGTTGAGGCAGCCTAAAACTGCCATTGTGCTCTGAGTTCCCACGTCAGACTGCTGACTCATAGTCGGCTTGTGATCAACTCCTATTCTAAGACCCTTTAACAGACGCCGTTGCCAAGTCAGAGAGCTCCGAATTGAAAAACTTAGCATTTATCGCTGTTCCATTCCATTCTGCTCTTTTCGGCTTGCTTCTCTAACCCATCAAAGCCATTTTGATATTTCCCCCCCCCATCTTCTAGATATCCCACCTCGTTTGGGGTCAGCCAGAGATGTGATAAGCTTTACTCCCGTTTTTTTTCTTCTGAGCTATTAATAAACATTTGGACAAGCACTGGACCCCAACCATAGGAAGGTGAAGAGAGTTTTAGCATTAGCTGCACCCACGCTGACTCTGTGCACAGCAACGGATAGAGAGATATAAAGAAACCAATTCTTTTTACTTATTCAGGGGAAAATATCGCAGTCTCGGAATTACCAGTCGCGGGAAGGTTGGGAGGAGAAGCTTCTCCATATGAATGAGTGTAGTTGTGCTGTTTGCATGACATAAATGAGTTCAGGCAGGAGGGAGGGAGAAAGGCTTCCTGCCACACCACAGGACTTCCTTGGGGCCATACCAAAAGTTCTCCCAGACCTGAGCAAGACCGCAATTTTGAGACAAAGAACCCGCAATGTCTGGTTTTGATCTGGAGATGTTGGGAGACCATCGCCTGATGGATCCTGGCAAAGCGGTGTCTGCTGGTGGCAGTGCAAGAGAGAGAGAGACAGACAGACAGACAGACCGATGGAACTGTCTTGACCTGGCATGTTGTAAGACCTACGTGACTCCTGTCTCTGCTGAAAAAGAAAAATCCACCTGGGGTGCCATGTTTTTGCAACGCCATGGCTTCCGGGTTGCGAAGGGTTGCCCGTCCACTGCCAGGAACCTGGAAAAATCCACGGTCTTATCAGCCTGGGAACCATCGGTGATCCTGGATGGTCTGCAGGTTCCTCAGGACCGTGTGATGAAGTCCACAACTGCGGGATGCCATCGTTCCTGCTCCGACGGTGGTGTGATGTTGATTCAGTTGGCAAGAAAGGGCATGGCGGTGAAAGCAGGAGATGGTCTCATTGATAGAAGGAGGGGCGCTTGAGGGAAAGGGGAACGGACCTGGCACTTGGAGGATGGGACAGGGAGCTATTTTTGGTCTTTCGCGTGTTTCCAGTTGGAAAATGGAAGCAGAGAAAGGAGGCCAGGAAATTGGGGTTCACTCTTATGTTTCAAGAGTTGCTGTCTCTCCCAACAAAGGAGCAGGAAGCATCAACCCTGGCAATGTCTCCCAACCTTGGCGACTTGAAGAGGTGTGGACTTCAACTCCCAGAATTCCCCAGCCAGCTAAAGCTATGCTGGCTGGGGAATTCTGGGAGTTGAAGTCCACACCTCTTCAAGTTGCCAAGGTTGAGAAACACAGCTGCAGAGGATTGGTGTCCTTCATGGAAGAAAAGCTAAAGGGGGTGGGGGACATTTATTAAACAGATGGGTCCGATGGATACAGAAGGGTGCAGAAATTCACAGCTGCATCCTTCCAACCCATCTATGGCTGTTCTCCAGTTTTTTTGGGGGGGGGGAGTTTCTGCTTTGTGGTTTCTTTTTGGTTCGGTTTTGCGTCTTTGGCCCCCGCGAGCCAGGGGAGGCTAGCTTAATGGAGCAAAAAGCTTCTGCCCGGCTCCCATCTAACCTCTCCCAAAGTAGCTGTGAACTCCGGCTCACTCGCCGTCCCTGTGCCAACAAAGATGGCTGGAGTGGCCATTGACTGAAAGCGCATTTTGCTGAGCCCCAAGTGCAGCCTAATTGCCCATTAGAGTGGATTGCCTCCCGCTTTGCATAAAGGGCTCTGGATAATAACCGAGGGCAGCGGGGAAAAAGCAGCCACGCGGGCAAACACTTCCCCAAAGGCTCTTCCCAGGCCTGGCACCCTCGTTTAGGGAGTCCCCTCCCCCCGAATTATCTACCAAGCAAGCTTTCCTTGGCAAGGAAACAAGGCCTCGGGGTGGGGGGCAACGTCCCCCTGGCCAGGGGTCACTCTTGACTCTCGGAGGGCGAGCCAGGCGCCTCGGTCCCCGAAGATGTCTAAAAGGACACTTGCCTTCATTTCTTCTCCCTTTAATTAAAACAAAGCATAGTTAACGTGATTTATTTTTATTTATATTTGCATTTCAGATTTGTCCCCGCCCATCTCGGTGCAGCCTGACGCTGGGTGGTTTACAGCAAAAACAGAATAAACACAAACTGAAGTAGATAAATGTGAATGAATGAATGAATGAATGAAAGAAAATATGCTACAGGAACAAGCTTCCTATATCATTATGCTATACATACTATATACTGATCACTCTCCAGACATCTTTCACCACCTCTCTTGCCTTCTCCTGAGTTGGCCTCAGCCCTGGGGGGCTCGGGGGGGATCATACCCAGTGAAGCTGACTGGGCTTAACCTACTAGGGAGCGCACGGAGCAACCCAGGAATTAAGAGCCAAGGGGAGTTTGCAACCCGGGGAGAAATAGGATCATTGCCCCAAGCCATAAGTGGGAGAGCCGGGGGGGGGAATATCAGGAGGCGTTCGGGGGGCACCTTCTCCAACAAACCATTTTTATTCAAAAGCCCCCCCTTCTGCCGAACTGCCTCCCTCGAATCCCACCACCCTGGTTGGAGAGGACCCCGATTTTCGATTTTGCCGGCAGCCGCGAGTTGCGTTTCGGGGGGTGCATTTAGTAAACCACCATGAAGCCAACCACGCACGCGACCTAAACACTGGGCCAGTCTCGTCCTTTGTCCCAGCCCAAGGTCCTGTTCAGTAATAATGTATTCAACTTGTCTTTGTGTCAACGTGGCCCCCGGCAAAGGCCTTGCGCCTTCCCAGCGCTTGGCCCGATCCGGCTGGGCCGTCCTGCAAAAAAGCATCCGACCTGCTGCTCTCCAGAAATTTGGGCCACAAGGCTGAACCTTGGCCTCTCTCAAGCAGGGGGTTTAGGCATTGATTATATTTAGATCAGTGTTGTCCAAACTTGGCCACTTTAAGATGAGTGGACTTCAACTCCCAGAATTCCCCAGCCAGCATGGCTGGCTGGGGAATTCTGGGAGTTGAAGTCCACTCATCTTAAAGTGGCCAAGTTTGGACATCACTGATTTAGATCTTGCCACCATGCAATGATGCTCAGTGGTTTCGGTGCAGTGCATGCTGGGAGTGATGCTGAAAGAGGGCCATGCTGGCCACCTTGTTCATTATCATTATTATTCGCAACCTAAAATTATTGGCATTTTAGGAGCAGGAGCCGCAGTTCCCTCAGGCGTATTTTGAAACACCTGGCTTCCGAACATGATCAGGGGACGAAAATGTGAATTTTCCCTTCATTCTGGAGTGCAAAGATGGGGATATTCAACATGGATGCTTAAAATCCTTGTATTTCTTCTCATGGCCACACTTTAAGCATGGATGTTGGTCTATTCCTTATTATTACTCCCTCTTTTTTCTAATTTTGTCTTGATTGGCTTTTCTTTTTAATTCTGAGGTATTATTCCCAGTTGTGTTAGTTTGGGGAGGGTTAACAGCTCTAGACTGCAACCCCCCAGCCGGCCATCAGGGAGCAGCAAGGAGCCACCGCCCTCTAGCTCTTTGGCGCCCTCTAGCGGATCGGCCATGGTAGGCCTAGTTTCTCTTTTCCCCGATCAAAGTTATCCAATAGATGAACCGCAGCTCGTGATTGACAGGCTGCCTCCCGCCTCGCCCTCGACCCCCCCTCTTCCCCACCAACCGCCGCTCGTTGTTTTCTCCCCCTCCCAGCGCCTCGCAATTTGCGCGCGAACTATTGTTCACGCAGCGACGGTTCCTCCCTGTCACTCCCACCTTCTTCCTCGCCTCTCACAGCCTCATCCTTCTGTCACTTATCAGAAACTGTTCCCGCCCATCGCCAGAAGCACCGCCTTACCTGACGGGACCGAGGCTCCTCCTACCCTCAGCAACGGTTGCCACGCGGGTTCCAGCCAGGAGCTCCTCCCCCGAAGCCTGTATCGTTGATCCGTTGCCCGTGGAAACGT
Source organism: Liasis olivaceus (assembly GCA_030867105.1). NCBI lineage: Eukaryota > Metazoa > Chordata > Lepidosauria > Squamata > Pythonidae > Liasis > Liasis olivaceus. The sequence continues at coordinate 114,342,767 of CM061351.1, read as the reverse complement.
TGTTGAGGGGCGGAGTCCTGGGAGAGACCAAGCTGCTTTGCAGTTGGAGGGGGGACAGGTGCGAAGTTGGGAGCCGGGGAAGGAGGGGGGGCGTGCACGTGGAAGAAGGGGCGAGGAGGAGGTGGGAAGGGGGCTCATCAAGCAGAGAGGGGCGATGGAGGCGAAGGGAGCGGGAAGGGGCGAGCAGCGCCTGCTGGAAGACCCTGAGTGCAGGTGGAGTAGTGGTGAGAGCCGTCTTCTCCAACCTGGCACTCCCCAGAGGTGCTGGGACTGCAGCTCCCACAATTCCCGGCGAGCCTGCCTGGTGCTGGCGCTGCTGGGAGTTGCAGTCCCCGCGCCTCTGCTGGCACAAGCAGGGGCTCCCTTTCCTTGCATGCTGCCTGGGTCAGGGGCTGGTGGAGGATGCTAAGGAGAGCCTCCAAAGAGGGGCTGGGGGTCTTGCATCCAGGAGAGGGATGGCGGATGGAAGCTGGAAAAGGGGGCCCTGTGGGTCATTGGTTGGGGAATGGAAGGCACAGCTGGCCAGTGGGGTGAGGGAGGGAGGAGGTGGGGCTGCCTCCCTTCTCTGGCCCTTCCCCACCATTAGTTGTGAAACCAACTCATTCAACAGGTGTGTGTGTGGGGGTGGGATGGATTTGCACACCAGCTAAGCCAAAATGCAGTTCCCCTTGTCCGTGGGTCCTAACTGGCCCCAGATCATACTGGGTCATGTTGGAGAGAAAGGGAAAGGGCCATTTGAGGGAGCTGAAGAGCAGAGAGCTTGGCTCCCCTTTGCTTTCTACTCCTGCTTCCCCCTGCCCTCCTTTTTACTACATTCCTTATCTTCACTGCAATGTTTATGGCATCTTGCAGAATTGTGCTGAAAGATGAGTGCCCGGCGGCGTGGCACGCCCGGTGAAAAGAAAGGTCGACGCAGCGCGGGACGTGGAGCAGCGGTGGCCGCCCAGAAGCAGGAAGCGCCCATTCAGCCGTTCATTCCTGATGAGCCTGCTGGTATTTTCACAAGCCGGGTTTTAGCTCAGTTTATGGATCCTGAATGTGCCGCTGCTGAGTAGACCCCTGTGATCCCTCCCTTCAGGACACCCTGACGCTTTTGAGATTAGGCTGGTTCTCAGGCAGGGCTGTGTGGGTTTTGTGCTCATCAGATTCTGCCCCAGAAAATCAAATATTGTGGCGGGCATCGCCCGTGTCGCCCACACGACACTTGGAACACCGCTGGTGATAGCCACGGGGAGCCCTGTTCCTCACTGCAGCCAGTCTGCTCAGCCCCCAGACGGTGCGTGGAAGCCCTCACTTTTCAAGCTGACTTTGCAGGCCCCAGAGCAAGACAGCTCAACCAGAACAGCTCAGAATTTGATGCCTGTCATTGTGCCATTTTCAGTTTTACATTCCGATCCTTAATGTGCAGGCGCATCCTTTCTTATAGAGGGGCAGCAAGTTTGCGACAGTTGTTGGAAACCTGCGCCCCAGTTGTGAAATGTCCTGCTGTTCCTCCCCTTCCTTATAATTCCTTCCTTTGTTGGTGGGCGTAGGGCAAATTCTCCCAAGGGTCAGTAGTAAAAACTGCCCTACTGAAGTAGGGCCCACTGCTTTTACGATCCCCATCACTCTTTCTCCTCCCTGTGATGTTTCAAACATTTCCAAAAATCCTGAACCTAAACACCTGGGGCTGGAAGCCAACTTGTGTCTGTGTGTGCCCAGGCACGTGGGTAGGCGTGCACACTCTTTGGAGTAACATGACATGAATATACACCTTTAGTTCTGTGCACGCATGCCACCTTCAGCGAGCAGCCTCCTTATATGGATCAGGGCCACCGTCTACAAACAGATGCAGATGAGTCAAACAGATGCAATTTCCTCTATAATTAGCCACATCATTTTGATTCAAGCATTTGGGTCTTCACATGAAAAAAAAAAGAAATAAATTGCATCTGTTTGAAATTAATGCGGGTGATCAAGGGCAGTTCTGAAAGACATTTTCCCCCTCGCTTGCTCCTCCCATCTTGCCGGCGTAGAATCTGCACTTTGGGTGGTGGGCCTTTCCCCAGCTATCCCCCAGCTCTTTATATTTGGGGGGAATATGTGTATCTAAACTAATTCTGAGAGCCTCACCTGTTGCCTGGCTCCTGCGTGTTTCCACAGTAACTGGCCAGGATTTGCAGCACTGCCCCTTCAGAGCTCCAGCAAGCTCTTAGTCCTGGCATCGCTGATACCTAATCCTGTACCCGTTACCATCTGCTGCAACAGGTGTGGAAACAAACGCCTCCCGAATCAGGAAACACAGCCCCAGTGCACGCCTGGGAGCTGAAGCCACAGGGGGTTTGTGGCGTGCGGCAAGTGCCAGGCGCTTGATTATGGAAGGGGAAGCGGGAGAGCAGATGAAGGGGAGCCGAGTGTGCAGGAGGCTCCAGTGCTAGTGCAGGGGTGGAGACAGACCTCCCAGCCGGTTAGCCGGCAGCGTTCCCCCCCACTCTTCTGCTCGAGTGCCACATTATCTCCAGTTCTCTTCCGATCCGATCCGTAGGAGAAAGGAAACAGCACAGTGGGAAGGCAGCGTGCCACTGCCCGTTCGGATGAGAATTCCCACATTGCCTGAAGGGAGAGTTAGGGCTTTAGTCCTGGGGGCGGGGGCTTCCTTGCTCAAATGTTGTTTGGAAGTTGGTCCCCTGAAAAGGCTGCCTGGCTGGGCTTCCCCTTTTTGCAAGATGCGGGAGGTTGGGATCCGATTGCCGAAGGAGGGGAGAATCCATCGGCAGCCTACCCGTAAGAGAGACGTTGGCTGTGGACCTGCTTACGATGCTCCAGGTGTCGATTGCACGCACAAGTGTGTGTGCATATCCCAACAGTGCCTCTGGGCCTGGAAAAAGTAGAGAGCCAGCCTGGCTATGCCAGCTGGAATCCCCTGCAGGGCGAGGAAGAGGCTGAGCTCCTCTCTGGACAGGAGCACAGAGGTGGCGCCGGCTGGCAACTTCAGCTTGGTCCACAGCCTGCCTGCCACTGTTACCCGGAAGAAGTCCAGGAGGGCTGAAATTGGGGGTGAGGGGTCTGTGGCTGGAGATCTCAGGAAAGACTTTCTCCCTTCTCAAGCTGGGGCTCTCCCTTCTCCCGGCCTCTCCCTTTCCTTGCTTCTGTCCTTGCAGTGGGGAGGACTGCCACCTTGGCCACGTGGAAGAACACAGCTGTTCTTCCACGTGGACTTCCTTGTGGCAAAATCCCACAATCAGTCTGGCTGGACACGGCTGAGGGGGGTCTCAGGGACCCATGTTGCGGCCAGCGTCTGCCATGTTCACCCCGGAAGCAGAGGAGGCACCTCCTGGACCACAGTGTTGAAATGGGTGGCCATGCGTGCGAGGAGCACCAAGCCAGCCTGTGTTCCGCTGCTCATGGGGAGACGGGGAAAGAGGCAGGGTTGGGCCCCCCTCGCTCTCATGCGTGTTTTCGCATGGAGCATTCAAGTCCCCTCCCCTGCTTTGCATGCCCACCTGTAGCTTGGCTCCCCTGCTGGCACCTGCTAAGAGAGTTGAGTGAGGAGGTGAGGGCCAGGCTGATTGCAAGAAGAGCAGCTGACACGCACACACCCCTTCATGCTGGTCAGATGATGGGAGCAGACGGCGGAGGGAAGATGGATGCCCTTCATCTTCCCACGCTGGCTCTGAGCTTTCGGGGAGGGGTTGCCTCCATCCGGCCTTTCCCGCCCTGGTGCTTGCCAACTGTCCTAGGGCTGGAAGTTGCTCGGGCTGTGGGTTCCAGTCCCGGGCATCTGGAAAGTGCCAATTCCTACCCGTTGGCGTCAACTCAAGAGGAAGGCGGGGAGGGGTCTGCAGAGGAGGCAACCCTTTCCCTTTTTACAAACCCCCCAAAAGGCCCGAAAGCCAGCCCCACCTTTTCTGCCACTACGATGTCATCGTCCCACCTCCAGCCCCAGAAGCCAAGGGGAAGAGAGGTGTGTCCCGCCCCCCCAGACTCCCCACTGCCTGTACAAGTACCAGAAGACTCCCTGGTGAGCCTTCCTCGTCCCGCTGCTCTTTTGTCCCGTCAGCGCCGCGTGATGTGAGAGTCGCAGCGGGAATTTTGCCCATCGCGCTCTCAGGGTGCCGAGACTCCCTGCAGTGGGCCTGCTCATTGACTCCCCGACTTTGGCAGAAGATCTGGCGGTGCTGCTATGGGGGGAGCGTTAGGGGGATCCGCGGGAGGCCAGGCGACCCAGCCAGCCTCATTTCCATGCAGGGTTTCTGCCCCATGTGAGAGTCTGCAAGTTGCATTTTCATGCCTCCGGCGCTGAAATATCTTGGTGGCCTCTCCCCCCCCGCCCGTATTTCCTCTCCTCTGTCTCCTGCAAGCCCTCCTCTGCTCTGGGTAGGGTATATGGGGGGGGGGGGGGAATTAGCTCTTCTGAAACTGCCGTTTTCAATAAGCATTAAGTGTTTTAGCGCATGACAACTTCTGACACAAAAGAAGGTTTATGGGGAAATGAATTGTAATTTAGTTTGACAACACCAAATGTTCTGAAGAAGAGTTGAGTTCTCTCTCCAAATTCCACAAGATTAAATTGCAAAAAGATAAATCTTGGGGGCTTTTTTGATATGCCAGCAAGAATCCATGCTTAGCCCTGGTTCCAGACACCTTGGTTAAAAATACACTTGTCCCTGAAAAATTTCCGTGAGTTTTAGAAATCAGTTCACAGTTTAAGCAGGGTTTTGTACAAGTGGGTGACCTAAGAGGCCATCAGACACTCTCTGTAGCTTATTTCTGAGGGGAAGTTTTAACTACAGTGGGAATTGGAGGGTGCCTATGTGAAACATGAGGAAGGCGCACTCGAGTTCAGATAGCTCGAGTGAGTGAGCCAGGCTGCTTCAGGGGAGGCAGATATCCTCTTCCTTCTGTTTATATTCCATTTGCAACATTAATAATGCTCCACCGGGCAATACGTACAGTCAGCTCCCTTCTTTTTTTTTTTTTAAAACCTCCAATTCTCCAAGGTAGTGAGTTTGCAGTGGCAGGGGACTGTGGCCCACCAGGTCTTGCTTTTGCTCCAATTTTGCCCTTGCAGGAATCGGCAGCTTCTGTGTTTGGGGAGGGAGGAACCAGCAGTGGGGCTAAAAACAGGTTATTGATTTTAACTGAGGGTATTTGGACCCAAGCAACTGCTGAGCCCTTCTTGGCTGCCATTTGGGACCGTTTTTGCACTTGGAAACAACACGGGCCACTTGATTTTCTCTCCCTGGAGAGTGGGTGGTCTCTAGCCTGCTGCAGCTGACCGGGGCTCTCCAGGGCTAGTCTGGGGGCATTCCCAGCCCAACCTCTGCCTTTATTCCTTCTTGCAGGGATGTTGGCATCCAGGTCCTACCAGGTGTGCCCCTGGCCATGCCATGTAAGGGGGGGCTGGATGCTCCCGTGGGCAAGGACTGCCTGGGGTCTCCTTCTTTGCCTGCCTGCTGATGCCAAGGCAGTGGCACGGTTGCCCCTGTGAAGTCGCCAGGAGCTGAGCTGCGCTCGAGGGCTCCCTTAGGCGCTCTCCTTCTTTGCAAAGGAGATGGATCAGGGTTCTTCTTAGCACTCCGTGGCAATGCCCCCCCCACATCTGAGAAGAGGGCCCCAGGCTGCTTCTGGACTGGGGGGAGGCTCTCCACTGGGGGAGGTTGGCGGGATCCCCCTGCCCCTTGGGAAGGTCTGGTTCTGAAACGGCCTGGCAGCTGCAGGGCAAGAGCAAGGCCGAGTAAAGGCAAGGGTGAACATGATGCCTGGCCAGGAGGAGGCATCTTGGATGGTTCGGGAGGGCAGAGTCTCTCGGCTCCTGCAGATGGCCGCCTTTCGGCTCTGATCCCTCCCCAGCCCCGGCCAGGCTGACTGGGGATATTGGGGCTGGTCGTTAGCAGAAGCTTGGCTGGGGAGGGAGACTGTCCTCTGATTCCTCGAGCACCTTTGGGGTCACGGGGTCTCCTGCTCCTTTAGACCTGCCTTCCGTAGCCTTTTTATCCTGGAGGAACCTTGAAATAACGTTCAGCTCTGGAGGAACCCCTGCATAAAAATTAGTCCATCGACAGCCCCTGGTAGGTTAAATGTAAACAAACCTCCCCCCCCCATTCATGACCTCTCGTGGAACGCCAGGCTGCGTTGGGCCCTTTGAGAGTTGCTGGGAATGACAAGGGGGGCACCTTGGTGGTCGTCCTCCTCGGCCCCCGCGCCATCTGTGCGCTCCTGATTCTCAGTTACTTGGTTAGATTTGCGTCCTGCATTTCCTCCAGACACTCAGGAGGACATAGCCCTTCCTCCCTGTATCTTCCCCAAACGACAGCCCTGTGAGGTAGGCTGGGCTAAAGAGAGAGGGATTGAGTCCCAAGGGGGACTCAAACTCCGTCCCCCCATTCTTAATCCAGGGTCTTCCCCACTACCCTACCCTGACCAGAGCCTTCTCTTTTCGCCCTCCCCCAGAGCAAGTTCCAGTTCTGCTCCTGGAAGAGCCGGAAGAGGGTCCGGTGGAGAATATCCTTCCTCCCAGCCTCGCGGAGCAAGAGGTGGACTTGGTAGGTGGGCCGGAAGCCGGCTTCCTGGCCTCTTCGCCGGGAAAGGTCTGGCCACGGCGAAGCGGTAGAGACGTCCTTTTCGGAGCCCTCTCAGCCAGCAGGGCCCAGCTAAACTCTGGGCACCAGGTAGGCGGCTGGGGACGTGGCCTCGGTGGCCGCTGCCGAAGCCCCTTTCCATCCAGGATCCAGCAGCCCCGGAGCAAGGCCCTAAGATGGGGCCCTGTGGGGCGAGGCCGCTGTCAGAGGTCCTGGCGTGCTGCCCTGGCATCGCATCTGCTGGCCAGCGGTTTTGCAAAGGGGAGAGGGAGAGTCCCTTTTACGTGAGACGGGCGGCTATATAAATACGATAAATAAATAAAAGTCCTTCCCTATCAACAGGCAGTAGCTTGGACGTGCCGCGCCCCCCCCCTTTCTCCTCTAAGAGAAAACCCAGAGAACAAGGGCAGGCAGAAGGAGGAGGATTTCTGGTTGCAATCTTCCACAGTTCCGTTGCATTACGGCCCAGCACATCTGGCTCTGCGCTTCCACACCAGATGCTGTGCTAATTTGATCCTGATTTCCCAGATTTTCTTGGAGAAGCTCTTAGGAATAAGGGGAGGGGGCTTGCTATATTTGGGGCAAAGGCTCCTCTCCTTTGAAAAATCCTACCCTTTCCATCTTCACTGTCCCTGTCCTTAACTGACTTTCCCCCAATTGCTTTTCCTCGAACAGCAAAGGACCACAATCTGCGGAAACCCTTTGCATCATCGGAACAAATTCGCCCTCCCGTCTCTCACTGAGGGCTGCCGTGGGGGTCTAGTTGAACTAGGGGGAGATGTAGCGGGACCAGCTGCCTCGTTCTTCCCCAGGCAGGCCCAGGGGCTTCCTAGGGGCATACTGGCTGGTTGCACGGAGGCTGCGGGACCAGGCGCTGCTGGGCGCACTGGGAAATGTGTTCATTGCATTGGGTTGTTTTTTCTGATTTCAGTCCCAGCTCGTGTGGGTGTATGTGCGATTGGGATTAAGAGCACGCAGTGGGGAGAAGTTGATTCAAATCCTTCCAAGACTTCAGCACAGGGGGGAAATAATAGATCCTACCTTTCCCCAGGCTGTTTCCCCTCAGGGTGGCTGAGTTTCACTATCCTTGGAGTAGATTCCCCTGGAGAGGGATCTTAGAAGGAAAGGGAAGGAGGTGATAGACCCCTGAAGCTGAATCAGGCCCAGTTTCCCATAATAGCCACCTCAATACCTGGGATAGTAGCAAGATTGGGTACAGTAGGTAATTTCTATTATGGGCAAGACACAAGGCCGTCCAGAAAAAATTGCCCCCCTCTGAGGACAGAATAGCTTGGGTTGCTTTGCCCAAACTGTTGCCTTTCCCTTTCCTCCTCTTTGTGCAGAAACCCTGCCTCCAAAACCGTCTGGCCTTGTCTGGCCTCCGGAAAGAGATGTGGACGGAAGAGCATCTGGCCACCATGGACCAGTTCCTTAAGGATGTCACCAGGCCAATGCTCGTATTTTACATTGATGACTTCGCTGGATTGAAAGTGGAGCCTGTCATGCCCCATCAGGTTGGCATGCCCTGGGCCCTCCGAGGACGTCTCCATCTGGGAGGGGAAACGATAAAGGGGAGACCGAGTTTTCCTCAGTCGTCAGAAAAACGACAATACCAGACCAAATGGGTCCATCTAGGTTACTGTGCAGTCAACCAGATGCTTCCATAACGACCATCAGGAGGCCCTTCCCCTGATGTTGCTCTCCAGCAATTGCTCTTCAGTGCCGTCCCTGGTGACTCTGTCTGGCTCTCATGAATAGTAGCCCCTGATCGTGAATCTTCTCCTAGTAGATGAGGGCTGAGTAAATTCCCTGCCTTGGAGTTCATTGCAGAAGATGGAGGACAGGTCCCCATACCTGATCTTGGGCTTTTCAGAAGGTCTGAGGTGGTGATGGGAAGTCATGTTCTAGGCCCTCATCCTCCTGTCTTGACTTCAGCGTTCTCCCTGCAGGAGCAGAAACAGCTCACCTACTTCATCCGCCAAGAGAATGCAGAAATTACGGAGGAGAATTTCCATGAAGTGGTTCAGTTTGGGACCGTCCGGAAGCCCTACATAGATTCGCTGATGCGCATGCTCAACGCTATCTATTTGCCCCGGCTGTTTCGCAAAGCGTCCTGGCCAGAAAGCATAAAGAATGAATTTTTCTCAGAAATTTATCACTTCATGACCTCCCTTACAGGTAAGGTTCTCCCATTCTTCACATTGGGTCAACCTCCGTGCGCAGATTTGTCGGTACGGCTCACAGCCCCCTGATGTTCCTCTCGCAGCCTGGTGCTTTTCATGGACGGTGGTTGTTACTGGCCTCTTGCTGCTGACCGGAGCAGATGGACGCAGGCTGCAGTTCCAGGAAGGCCTGGGGCTAACTCAGGGGCAGCCAGTCTTTTGTCTGCCTTCCAGATGATTGCAATAGTTTGGGGTGTTTCAGTTGAGGAATGAGACGTGGGGGCCGTGGGGAGAAGCCCTGTCCTTCCCCCTCCAGGGCAGCCACGGACCAGCGAAAGGTCCTGCTCACAGACTCTCCTCCGCCCTCTCCGCCTCCAGACACGCGCTCCAAGATGAAGGGTCGCACCGTCCTCTACATCCCCATAGAGTCCCTCAACATCAGCGCGGAGGTGGCCATAAAGGACAAAGCCATTGTTCAGCGTCTGGAGAGTGAGTGATGGGTCTTTGGGGAGCTGGGCCGGGTGGGGGGCAACCAGATCAGAAGAGGAGGAGGAGGAGGAGGGCCGTTGGGGAGGACTGCAGCGGGTGGGCAAGAGGAGTAAGCGAATTAACCCCAGCAGGAGATGAACTGCGTCTCTCTCTCCCAATCTTGTCAGGCTGCGTGCGCGCGCACAAGGTCCCGCCGTGGGGTTATTAGTCCCATGCAGCTCTTCTGTCAGGAAATAGGATGCAGGGAGGCAGATGCTGTTCCACGTTACCACGTTGGGCTTCCTGGGGAAACCAGCTTCTTCCTCCATGTCGGAATTCAGCACCGTTTGCTGAAGAAGGCGCAGAAGCCAAGCAAACCACAGAGGATCCCCCCAGTTTTCGCCGGTGGTTGTGATCCCCCCATCCCCGCAGTATTTGAACGCTCACAGCTTTTCATAATGTTGCCGCCACCAGTTAGGGAGGTTGACCACAGGCCGGAGGGGTGTCTGGGACCCTGGAAAACATCCATCTACTGTTTATATAGAAATCCTGCTCTTCCTTCACGGGAAACCTTGCGTGGATCCTTTTATACTCAAGTTCTGCTTTAAACGTAGAGCATTGCTGTTTGGGGGATCTGCGTAGCACTCCATGAAGGGAGTTTGAAGTAGTTCCTCTCCTGCACACACCCATTGAGGTTAGGACCTGGAACATGTGGGGTTTTTTTTTCTGAAACAGCCATGTTTTTATTGACTGAACCCCAAGCCCACACGGTATGCTGGCAGAGTGGGTCGGGTAAGCGTTCTGGCCTAGGAGAGATGCCCAAATTGGGATCTCGTGGAGCCCTTGCTTTAGGGGTGGCCTTACTGGCATCAAGCAGTGTCTCGGCTGCTGCTTCTCGGGGACAGAACAGGACAGGTCTCCGCAGCGTTCCAGACTCCGTTCCCGCAAGGTGTGTTGGAGCGTGCAGGAAGGCAGACTTCATGCTCGGTTCAGTTCTTTAAACTTGCCGTGCGATCCTGGGAATTGAAAGAATGGCAAATGAGCGCTACACTGGCATCTGCGTGTGCTGCGAAACTCCCTTTGGAGTGGAAACTCTTCAAAGCCGCTCTGCAGAGGCAGGTTGGTTCAGTCCATCCGGGAAGGGCAGGGGAAATCCCAAGATGCTGGAAGTGAACTCTCGGCTCATCGGGCGCTTGACTGGGAGGGAGACTCGGCTGTGGCTCATGGGTTGAATTCCTGCAGGCTGCTTCGTAAGTAAGATACCCAGAACTGCCTCTTGAGCAATATCACTTCTTTGGCCAGTAAACCAGAAGAGCCACAGCAGAGGGTTCAAGTTGTTGAGTTTGGGGAGGAGTTTCTAAAACGCCTCCAAGTAGGCCAGACGAACGCAGAGTTTGTTGGGCGGGACCAAAGGAACAACTTTTTGGATGTGCTGCCGATCCTTTTTATTAATTAACCTCATGTTCTTACACACCTGAGAGAGGGAGAAAAAAATACCCGCTTTTTCCACTTCCTTGTGTGCCTTGTACGATTTCAAAGGCCCTCATGACGTGTCGGTCCCCCCCCCAACCCCTGCATCCCTGCCACCAGCAGCTAAGTGAGTGGAAGGGCAAGAGGAGTCATCCTTAGCCAGGTGCCCCATTGCGTCCTCTTCACAAATCTAGTTTCAATCCTGCCATGGTTACTTCTGAAAAAAAAAATGTGGACCAGGAGAAATGCCGACACCCGTAATCTTGAGAGTGAAAACGGTGTGCACGTGTGTGTACCGTGCCAGGTCAGTGCCCCATGGCAGCTTGTCCAATTTGGGGAGCTCTGGCAGCCCAGGGTGATCCACGTGGCCTCGTGCACCGCTTCTCTGTGACCATCTGAACCAGGAGTGGGGAGCAGGGCTCCTTCACCCAGGTCTGCTCTGTGATTGGCATCGGATAGACTAGTGTTTCTCAACCTCGGCAACTTGAAGTCGGGGGGACTTCAACTCCCAGAATTCCCCAGCCAGCGCATGCTGGCTGGGGAATTCTGGGAGTTGAAGTCCCCCCGACTTCAAGTTGCCGAGGTTGAGAAATGCTGGGAGAGACAAAGAGGGGCTGTTCCCTGCAATTGGTTCCTATTCGGAGATGCTCCTCAGGCACAGCGAGAGGATAGATCAGGGTCTGGACTGCTACAATTACGTGGGAGCAGAGATTCCCTTGGGGCAGGGAGTGCAAGGGGGGAACCAGCTGTGGGGCTGACCTGAGGGTGCATCAGCACTCCCCATCTCCCTCATCCCCAGAATTGCACCTCTGGGTTGTGTATCCCAGATTGGCTGCTGCCGTTGCACGTGGTACGGCCCAGCCAACTGGGGGGGCTCTTGGCTCCCCTGCGCCTCCCTCGCGCCTGCCCCGGGGCCCTGCGGCGGTTCTGCTCCTGCCCCACCGGCAGAACACACTGTCGAGAGCCATCGCCGACCAGATCTGCAGCAGCCGCTCATTTGTTCCACCCTGCACAAATTCAATTGAACGTCTCGCTGCGGACAAGGAGAAAAAGATGTTGACTGAATTATGCAGTGCGCACGTCTCTATTAGGAATAATAAAACCGAGCTGGGGGTGGGGAGGAGTCCCTTCCTCGTGCAAACGGCCATGATAGCCTACGATGCTGGCCACCTGGTCCTTCGGAGCCCTTCCTTTGGACCCCACGGAGCCCCGCTTCTCCAGCAAGGTGCCGAACCTTGCCTCTTAAAGGGGTGTGCTCAAGCATCCCCGCTGCACCTGGAGGCGTCAGCCCGGCTGCTCCCCTTCTGGGGGCTCGGGCTCGGCTGGGGCCTGCCCGCACCTGCAAACGGGCCGTCCCTGCACGTGAAACGTCCGTCCAGCTGGCTTTCTCGTGCTGGTTTTCCTTGGAAGTCGGGGAGAGCTGTCTTCCTCTGCTCTGTCACGCTGATGCCATTAACGGGAATGGCTTTTACGGTTGCCTTCGACCATCCCAAGCCTGCTGGGCATTCACTGACCCACTTCCCAGACTCGGTGCAAGCCTCCTCCCATTCCCCTGCTTTCTGGATTAAAATAGGATACCAAAAGCCAACGCAGCTAGGAGAAGAGGGTACGGTTTGGTTGGCTCACGGGTGCTTTTCTCTTCCGTCCGCAGATCGGGAAGCAAAAGAGAGCAAACAAATCTGGAATATGTCACTTTAAAAAGTTTTTAAGCACTATGAAGAAATCCCCCACTGCCAAACACAGATGGAGGATTTGAAATTCACATGATTGTCCCATAATGAGAGGCTGGTGCGGTTGGCAGCGCCCAGCCGGCGATGTGCCGTGTGCATTAAACTCTTCCCCTGGCTGGATCTTTTGCATGGCAATGCATCCTTGGGTTACGCATCCAATTGGCTACCTCGGCCGCCTCTTGTGTGACTAAAACCTCAGCTGTTATCAAGCACTTAGAGATACTTGGCCATTCCAATCCCTGGGCTGCGTGATTGTTTTACCCCGTAATTTGGCACGGAGACTGCGGCTTACACGCTGTGATACTAACTCTTCCTAGATGACTGCGCGGTAGCTATTAGCCTCTTCCATTCTGAGACTGGCTGGGGAGGCAGCGAAATTAATTGGCTGCCTTTGCTCCGAAGTTTTCGCTGTTGGGGGCGACCGACCCCTCGGGGGAAGGTCCTCCTTCCGGGGGGCCTTGTCTGCTCAGCGGTTTTGGGGGCCTCCCTCCTTCAGGCCCAGGAAGGAAGACCCCCCTTTGCAAGTGAGACAGGCTGGGCCTCCTCTTAGCTTCCCTCCGCAACAGGCTCGGATGCAACGCGTTTGGGATCTATCAGGTATCCGCCCCTGAATGGAAGGCAATTTCTGCGCCCGCCCAGACGCGGCAGCCGAAGAGCAGGGATGGCAGTGCGTTTTGGCAAGCCACCGTGCCTCGCCTAGAGATCGGCTGGGACAAAGAGCACCCTGTGTTCCAGCGCTGCTGCTTTCTCATCTCCAAGAGAGCAACACAGTGCCAGAATACAAAAGCACCAGTTGCACCATCATGCGCAAAGCCGTGCGCGCTTGCACGGAACAAAGGGAAATGACACTGGGGACTTGGGGAGAGCATCTTCCCCCTCCAAGGGAGATGCCCGGTTTCTCTGAAGGGCACCGGGTTGCTTTCTTCCCCGTTCCCTCTTCACCCACCCAGGAAAGGGCAGTATGACAATATGCCAGGCCCCTAGGCTGCCAGCTGGGAAGAGGAGTGGGTTTCAGCGTTAGCGGTCCTGCGTCGGGTCCCCTCTTTCGGTCCTCTTTGTGGGAGGGAAGGTGAAGGGCTCGTTCCCTGAAGCCTCTGCTCCTGGGAAGAAGGGTCAAAGCTGGACCTCGGTCCTCTGTTCTGTCTGGCGACCGGACACTCCAGGCTGGCACACGTCCCCTCTTGACATTAAGTGGCTCACGTCTGCGAGACAGCAGAAGGAGTCGCGTGGAGCGATGGACGAAGCCTCCCAGCTGCTCTGTCCCCGTAACAAGCCCCTGTTTCGCCATTGAAAGTGGTCCCAGCCTTTCCCACAGAGACGTGGACTGAGAGGACGACAGTCCCCAGAAATCTGTAACATCGCTCCCCCGCCAACCTTTGGGCTGAAGCTGAAATGCCGAGAATGAGTTGTGGGCTGTTCCTGAAACAGCTGGCGTGCGCGCAAGCACAGGCCAAACACCCAGCACAGGCCTTGTTCCCTGACGCCCCTTCTAGCCTCTCCCCATTACGGCGCTCTGTCTTTCTTCTGGGAGGCTGGGCACACTTCCAAATGCGATGACCACCTACCATTTTTATTTCTTAAGAATGTCTCTCTGGAGCCCCAAGACATTCTCAGACATGGAGAAGATGTTCTGGCAACCCTTCCCTTCGGAGACCCTTTGAAACTGACCGCGACGTGGGAGGGGCAGGGAGCTGAGCGGTGCCAAGGCAGGAGTCTGCCTGCCGACTGTGCCCCCGCCCCGGGCCCACACGGAGACGCTCAGGGCTGGGGGAGGAATCATCCCGCTTCTTCTGTTCCAGCTTCCATGATTCACTGGACTCGGCAAATCAAGGATGTACTGAGGGCCCAAGAGGCGGTCGAGAGCCGGGAGAGCTCAGGCCCCCTGGAAGAGATTCAGTTTTGGAGGAACCGCTGCACCGACCTCTCGGAGATCAGCAAGCAGCTGTGCCAGCAGGGGGTGAAGCGCATTGAAAGCATCCTCTGCCTCTCCAAGTCTTCCTACGTGGCCCCCTTCCAGCGGCTCTCCAGACAGATCCAGGTTGGAGCAGGGAGGGGGCCGGGCCTCTGGCCTTCTCTGGCCAGGACAGGCTCCGGAGGAGGTGGGCCAGAGAGCGAGGCCAGCCCGGGGACTGCTCTGATGGTCTTTGTGGCTCCTTGCAGGACGGGTCAGAGCAGGCCCAGTCCAACCTCCGGTTCCTCTCCATCCTGAAAGAGCCGTTCCAAGAGCTGGCCACCTTACGGCCCAAGGACATCCCTGAGAAGCTGCCGCTTCTCATCAGCCTGGTCCGTATCGTGTGGGTGAACTCCCCGTACTACAACAGCAGAGAGAGGATCACAGCACTCTTCCGGAAGGTTGGGGCTGCCTTTCTTTTATTCCCCCCGTTTTAAAAAAAAAAAAACTTTTTTAAATTAAACATTTCCAAACTGTTTTTCTGTTCAAAGCGTGGCAGCCAAAACAGTTTGCAAAACTCAGCCACGTTATAAGAATGCAAAAATACCAAATAGTAAACATGTTGAATCTACCAACAGATAATGGAAGTAGGTCAATGCTGTAAAATAACAGCCATTTACTAGAAACCTGGGATAATAAAAAAGCTTTGGACCACTTGCCCAAAATAATAAGAGCCAGCTGGTCCAGAGTTCCAGAATCATGGCCTAACTTGAAACCCTAACCCTCTCCTGTTCCCCACCTGCCTCTCCTCTGAAGATGGAGCTGATTTGGATTTTCTAGGCATGTTCACATGGGAGAACATGTTGCCACTTGTCCCCATGGTTTTGGTCCACTAGCGAAAGGATGGGATGAAGGGGGTTCTGAAGCGTCTCTCTCTGCCTTCCCCCTAGATGAGCAATAAAATTATCCAGATGTGTTGCAAAGACATTTCTCTGGACCGGCTGTTTGAGGGATACATCAACTCTACTCGCCAAACTCTGCACAGCTGCATCTCGTGCATGTCATCTTGGAAGGACTGCTACCAACAGGCAGCCTACATGCACAACAAGTAAGAGAATGGAGTCTGGGTGGAAGGTGCCCCATATAAGCGGGCTGGTTCTTCCAGTCCTGAATTGGCTGTTCTGCCTGTCAGCAGGTTTCTGGGTCTCAGCTTAGAGGATGGCTTTGTCCCCACATCTGCTGCCTTATAACTTTCAGTTGGAGAGTTGCCAAGGGCTGATGATCTCTGAGCAAGCCATGGAGCAGCAATACTTCTTCATGAGAGCCTCTCTCTGAGTACAATATCAGAATACCAAAAAGGGAGCCCCTTTGATTGTCCTCTCGTGAGAAGCACTGTGCCCTCTCTCTCCAACATGGCCTTCCCTTCTGATGGGCCACTTGAAGTCCCTCTGTCAGCTCAGCTGAACTCCAGCTTTTGTCCTCTCCGCCTGTGAACTCCCAGCGAAATTCTTCAGCGCTCTTGTTCGTCTGTCTTCCATCTTCTCACCATGCCGGACAATTCTCCTAGTTTGAGCTGGGACAGGAGGCCTGTTGGAACGGAAGCACCTCTTGATGAGCTAAGAGCTGAGGGGTTTAATGACTAGAGCAGTGTTTCTCAACCTTGGCCACTTTAAGATGGGTGGACTTCAACTCATGGCTGGCTGGGGAATTCTGGGAGTTGAAGTCCACCCATCTTAAAGTGGCCAAGGTTGAGAAACACTGGACTTGAGGCTGGAATTCCACTAGATGGAGGGATTTTGGAAGCAGGAGGGAGCAATCTCTGGTGAGGGGTACATTCAGCCCACTTACAGTATTCAGCTCAAAAGGCTTTATCTCCAGGGACAAAAGAAACCTGGGCGTCCATCATGGAAATTAAGATCTCTCCTGACTGGCTTCCTTAGCAGCCCTATTTGTTTCCACCTACCTATGTGTATCCATCATGCTGCTCCCTTACAGGGTGTGCAGAGCGTGGCAAAAGAGCAAGGAATAGTAAGCTAAAGAAATGAAAGGCATGAGATAAGAAAAAGGAAGGAGCTCGTAGCCTGACTAGACTCCACCATACCTTCGTATCCTTGCAAGCCATCCTTGCATCCAACACTGGATACACCAATTCCTGCGTTGTCTTTTGCGCATTAAACTTCTCATCACTCTGTTTTGCAGGATCCCGTCAACTCCATCCAACCCCATTTTTCGTGACCTTCCTCTTCCTTTCGACACGTTCACTCACCTTTCCTTCATATCTCTGATGATTTGATGCTCATTCAGTCTTTCCATATGACCCAATCACTTCGGTGTAGTTTGATGACATGGTCCCTCCCATTTCTTTTACATTCCCCCCTCTTTCGGTTCATTCCTAACACCTCCTCTTCCTGTTTTATTACACACTCTTCTGCTGCTGCATTTAACTTATGTGCTTCTCCAGGGCTGCCCAATTCTCACTCCCATAACACAAGGTGGACAGAAACACATTCTTGTACGGACACATCCTTAAGGGTTTGCCAAAAGTCTTCCTCACAACAGACCACATACAGCGGCTACTTTCTGTCAGCATTTGTATGCTTTAAAATGTCTCCATTTTCACACCTTCAGTAAACGTTCTGCCAAGGTACACAAATACATCTTCACTCTCGGTTTTCACCATTGATGTGTAACTTGCAATTGTTCGCTCCGTTTTCCCTGTCCAACACAGCTACTTTGGCCTCTGAGGCGTTAATTCTCGGTCCAAGCTGCGTGTATATAGTCTTGTCTAACATTCCCTGTAAAAATGTGGTTCTCAACCAGCATGTAGAATAGTAGAGGTACAAACGTGTCCCCAACCCACACCTCTCTTCCATCACCCCAAGCATATATCTATAGTGAAGCAACCAACACTTTATCACCTACCCTAATCTTACTCTGTGCTCAGAGCTGGACCATTTCATAAGCATCCATTTATTCTCATTTACGGGAGCTTCTCCCATTCAGCAGCCAACCCTCCACTCCGCATTGAACAACACATTTCCCAAACATTTCTGAGCCTTTTCTTTTCATCTGCTTTTCTGAATCGACAAAGTCCAATGGACTTTCCCTAACTCATACGTTTCTCAGTGAGTTGCCGAAGAGTACGTTTGCTCCACGCGCTCCCTCCTGCCGCTCGGCACTCCCAAAACGTTCCTCCTGGTCACACTGGTACACTTTTGATCAGAATTCTGCGAGGCACACTTAACAACTTATCCCCCTGAAGTTGTTGCCTTCATGCTTGTTGCCTTTCCATTTGTGTGCGAGAACAATAACAGCCTTTTTTTTTCTAGTCTGTGACCATAATAAACTACTTTATTCCAACAGCATTCTTGAATTGTCAGGCACAGACAGTCTTCACGTACATGTTAAACAAGTCACCCAGCCATTCCATAAGCAAATCACATCAATATTTTAACATTTCTCCAGTTAGGCCGTCAACACCTACCGCCTTACTATTTTGTGACAGTCCCACAGCATTTATGGCTTTCTTTTCACCGTTTTTTTTTTCTTGGACGTGTGTAGCATTCGTTTCAATCCTGTTCTTTAGCAATCTCTAAAATACCTCTTCCCGCATTTCCTCACTTCAATGTCATCCCTGTTATTTTTAATTCTATTGACTCTGCTGGAAGTTCCTCGTTTAGCTCTCCTCACCCACTTCCAAAATTTCCATCAAATTGCTCTGCATTTTCTCTGCCTCATCGAGCCTCAGCTGTTCCTCGCTCTCTTGGACTTTCTCCCTTAACATTACCCAACAGCTTTCTTTCACCCTGATTGGGGGCAGCAACCCTTCCCTTGCAGGCTTTTTCCTCATCCTCACCCCTGCTCACGTCATCATTCCATCCCAGGTCGTATTTTCCAGTGGCATAGCCACCTGGAGCATCCTTCTTCTCCTTCCCTTGCCAGCAACTTCTGCCATCCCCGTCCTGACGCCCACTGCCCATTCCTTCTGTGGGGCAGATTCATCCATCTTCTAATCCTTTTTAACACAGGACTTGTATTTCCTCTTCCTGTGGTTATCCGGCTTTCCTTCTAGTTTCTTTCACACCTTTCCTTTTCTTCCCTGTCTGTTTTTTCCCCAGATCTGCTCCTGACTTTTCCAAAACAATGGCTTGCTTGCATATTTATAACCTCTTACCGTCCTTGTATCCTTTGCTAATCCTCTCAGCTCTTCATCATATCCCACCAGTTGCAGATTTAGGTTCATTCTTCTGCAGGTGTATGGAGGAATGGACTGATGCTCCAACAATGTATTCAGAACATGCCTTTTTCTAAACAGATATTCTCCAGTTCCCACTCTTGTCCATCCTTGGGTCTCTGAAGGGTGAAGTCACATTTACTGTACTTTCTCATTTCGTTCCATCCATTTTTGTCATTTGTTTTGTTCTGCGGCCTTTGAGCCTGTCCTGACTCCCAGCGACTGCCTGAACAGATCCATGCAGGGTTTTGGCGATGTGTTTTCAGGAAGTGGCTTCCCCGGCCTGCTTCTTCCTGGGCTGAGAGAGAGGGACTGGCCCAAAGTCACCCCACTGGATTCCTTGCCTCAGACAGGACTCGAACTCAGGGCCTCCTGGTTTCTAGCCTGGTGCTTTTAAGCACCCCAACAAACTGGTTCTGATTTACGTCACCTCTCAGAATAATTTATTCAGAATTTTGCACAGTTTTTTCCCACAACTCATTCATGGTTCTTCCATTACTGTACCACCTTTTACTGGAGCGTAACATGGACGGTCGCTGGCTTTTAGTTTATTCTTTCATACACACTTAACACAATCTGGATGAGACCAACTTGTATTTCCTGACATATATTAAATCTTCGTACACCTTCACTTGTATTTACCAGCTCCTCAAAATCAGACAGTCTTAATTCAGACCTATTCCCTTCCTCTTTCTCTTAACTGCACAGACGCACCATAGATCTCTTGTTCCGTTTCATTTGTTAATTTGAATGACCATGTAACAATTCCTTCTACATTCGAGGTCTCAATCTACCACATGCCAGGGTCGCCAGCAGATTGGTCCACAGGGACTGACCGCTGCTGCCCATCATGGCTTTGGTCAGTAGAGGTTCTCACATAGCCCCTTTTAGTAAGACCCCGGAGGGGCAGGCTAGGTTGCCAGCCTTAGTTGCATGCAGAGCATCTGCAGCATTCCCTGAGCATCTTATCAGTCAGCTTGTGCACTAACTGAACCCAGGCTTTATCCCCTAATTTATACAAGCCAAGATGTCTAACCTGGTCCTCAAGAGCAAAATTCGTTTATTTTGCTCTCTGAGTGATACACTCTTCTGGCCACATGAAGGCTGCTCCAGAGGCGGCCTTGAGCCATTCACGGCCATCCTAGAAGGATTCCTTCACAATCCTTGGCATGGCTCTGTTAGAAGCTGGCAAACCTTGGCTTTTAAGCAGGGCACTGTTATAATTGAAATGATCAGTGAGCTGCATGGTGGGGGGGGACCCTGCAATTCTTGGCTTCCCCAGTTCTGTTCCAGCCCTGCCAGTGTTGCTTCCCTGAACCCACCCCCCCAGCCCCGGCTTCTCTGTACTTCAGAAATAATGCAACATAATCCATCATTATGATTAGGGATGTCAGGTTTAAGTGGTTCCCTGGTCCTTGACAATTAAGTCTAAGTGTTACTTGTCTGCTTCAAATTCAAATTAGTGAGGCTGGATCAATATCAGGCAAGATACAAAGGCATTTAAGACGCGAGCAGTTTGGCCGGGCCTGGATTAGGCTCTTGAGCCTTGTTCCTGGGGTGAGGGTCCCGGGCATTCTCTGATTAGCTGATTTCTTCGGAAACCTCTTGCCACCCAGGGGGAGAAGGGGGAGGGAAAAGGAGATCGGCAAAGAGGAGGGAACGGGCGTGTTCTCCGTCCCCTTCTCTCTTGGCCAAGATGCCTGGATGGCAGAGGCCCCTCTTTTCTTAAGGTCTGGAAGTCCAGCGGGGTGCTTGCTGACCCACATCCTTTCCTGTCCAGGTGCTATTAGCCCTGTGGGCTCCGGGAGTTGGGGAAGTAGCATCCTTGGAGCAAAAAGTGGCAGGGAGGAAGGCAGGGCCAGCTTGCTTGACAACTGACTCCTCTCACAGGCTTTCCGGGAAGGGCTGGGTCCTGGACCAGACTAGCATCTTTGCCCAGGTCGATGCCTTTGTCCAGCGCTGCAAGGATCTCCTCGAGGTAAGCATGGTGACCATCTAAAGTTGTCCCATGTTAGCTTCCAAGGATTCACCTCAGGAATGACCTATGACTGCTTGTGTCCGTGGTGTCCAGGATGGATCGTCTGCAGAGCAGTGTGGGTTTGCTGGACCTAAGGATCTCCAGCTCTCTGCTCATGCCTCGTTTTCCATGGCTCTCTGGGTTCATGCAGGGCAGAAAAAGGACAAGCCCAAGAGAGTTCTGGGAAAGGGGGGATCCCAGCAACCTCCTTCTTCTGACAGGTCTGCGACAGCCAGCAGCACTTTGCCCGCTGGGAAGATGGCAAACAGACCCCGCTGCCCTGCTTCTTTGGCCATCAGGGCCCCCAGATGGCCCGGAGTTTGCTGGAGATAGAGGAGACGTTCCATAAGTATCTCAACAATCTCCGGAATGTGAAAGGGGGGATCCTGGATGTGAAGAACACTACCTGGCATGAAGACTTCAGCCAGTGAGAAAGAGTCCAGCATAGCGAGGGAGGCGTGCTGGGAAAAGACAGCTCTTCCTGTGTGCTTTGGCTGGAGTGTGGGGAGGGAGAGCTCAGGTGAGGTGGGCAAGGGAGGCCCAGGAAGCCTCCATCAAGAGCTGCAGGTGGCTCCCAACAGCCCCTTTCCCTTCCTGTATTGTCTTCCCGGGGGCATCAGCTTCCGTGCAGGAATCAAAGACCTGGAGGTCATGACCCAGAACTTGATCACTTCGGCCTTTGAGACAGTGAAGGACGTAGAACATGGGGTGGAGATCCAGGACATCTTCCATCACTTGTCATCCCGGGAGGTATAGCTGACCCAACAGCGTCCCTTGGCTGATCGGGGAGGCAGGGGGCAGCTGGAGGGAGGGAAAGGCAGACGCTTCCAAGAATGGCTGTATCCATGCTAAAGTGGCATGCTGGTGGACTTGTGCTCTGATGTCCTTAACCAGCAGTTAAGAAGAAGAAGGGGCTTAGTCTGCCTTGGCCCGGCCCCACCACGACCTGATGCAGCCTTTAGGTCTATTGGATAATGCTCTCGATGCTTGGAAGGGTTAAAGCAGTGTCAGCAACTTGAAGATGGGCGGACTCTGGGTTAAAGGATGCTGGGGAGATCCAGGAGGAGATGCAGGAGGGAAGGCGACTGGAGGATTTTCAGGCCCATTCCAGCAGGTGTCTTCTTGCTCCTTTAGGCCATCAAGCGCACCTTTGACAAGAAAACGGTTGACATCTACATGCTCTTCAACAAGGAGCTTTCCCTAGTCAACAAGGAACTGAGCAAAAAGATCCCTTTCCTGCCACCGTACATGTGCCATTACTCAGGCATGGCCCACTGGATGCGTGCTTTGAGGCGGCGTGTTGACAGACCCATGGAGGTAAGGCTTAGGCTTCTAGGCTTGGTTGGAGATGGTGGTGGTGGCATCTTCCAAACCATTCCAGCCTGGCTTCCCCTGAGGGAAGTTCTAGTTAGTTCCCTCAAACTAGAGCTCAGGATGATTGCAAAGGTATTTCCAGATGGTTTGGCGGAATGGTGCAGCCAAGGTCAGACTGGACTTAGATAAGCCATTGGCCCCTCTTTTGCCATCTTGCAGAATGCAGGATTGGCCTTGTTCCCCATCACCAGGCTATGCTCTAATACGGTGGAGGAATGGTGAATATCGCTCTGTATGTTAAGATTGTCACTTCCCACTGCAATGCACATTAAACAGGGTGGAAGAATCCTACCAGCTATCCTGTCCACTGGCCAGCAAAAACCATTTGGGCCTTTGTATGGCCACAATTGCTGTTCGCTATTCATCAAGCACCCTCATCAATTTTTTTGTCTATTTCTCAGCTATTTACCTCAATAACATCCTCTGTTGCTGAGTTCCTTTTGGCAGGTTTAATTATATGCTGGGTAGAAACAAAATGGCATTCCAGCCATCAATCAACCCCCCTCTCCTCATGCCCACTTGAAAATTGAAATTGACAAATCTGAGTTAGGATGCAAAGCAAACTGTCTGTAAATGGGTTTCCTCTGAAATTCCTTGCCCAAATCTTCCTCCAGGATGTATCTCTTTATGCTTATATTAACTGGCAAATTCCTGGACCCCGAAAGATGCTTCCATGTCTTGCTTTAGATGTGTGTTGTGTAAGATGTGCCAGTCCCAAAACACAGCTCTTGGCAGGAAAAGGGAATGCGTGCAATCAGGGTTGGTGTCTCTCTCTGGCCCTGGATTTCTTAGATGGAGGTGTGGGGAACATAATGTCTGAAGGCAATCAAGGCTGCTGGTGCCCCACCAGGGTGGCTTGGCTGCCAAAGTGCTACAGAAGATGCTGAAATGAAATTGAAATGGCAGGCAGAGAAGGGAGTCATGAGGAGCTTAGCCTTTAGAGGGGGGCATCAAGAACAGCGAGCAGGGGAGAGCTGAATGTGACTAACAAGTTTGGGGAAGGTAAGACTTTGGAACCCCATGTGAGGCTCTAGAAGGGCCTTGTCACATAAATGTGAAGACTTCATTGGGAGCTGAAGAATCTCAGCTTTCTTCTGAGTTTCTACTGCTCCTGACTGCCACTTGATGGAGTTCAAATGCTTCAAGGCAGTCTTTTTCAACCTTGGCAACTTGAAGATGGGTGGACTGCTGGGTGATGGGTGAATTCCCCAACATGGTGGCTAGGGAATTCTGGAAGTTGAAGTCCCCATCTTCAAGTTGCCACCGTTGAAAAAGACTGCCTTAAGGTGACCATTCCAGATCCCTAGCACCTTCCTGTTTTCCTAAGTGGCCCTTAGTGTCTTGTCCTTACTGGTGAGGAAACACAATGGCCATAGGGTTTTTTATTGCTGTTCTGTCATTCAGTTGCTTGCAAATCTTTGTAACCCAATGACCATCATATTGCTGGAAGTGTCTGCTAGTAACTGCCTCTTTGAGTTCTTGTAAGGTCTTGCTTGTGTCATTAGTGATGGTCTCACCACCTTGACTTCTGTTCTTCTCTTTTTCAATTGCCTTCCTTTTCCCAAGCATTAGGGTTAGCATCTGAGTCCAAACTATCGGCTTTAGTGTTTCCAGCGAGCAATCTGGTTTACTCATTTTTGCAGTCCAAGGTTTTCTCAACCATCATCTCCAGTACCGCAATTTAAAGACATCCATTGTTCATCTGCCTTTTCTGATGGTCGAGCTTTCGCACTATATGTGGGAAAACCACAGTCTTGACAAAGATACAGCTTTGTTGTTAGTATGATGTCTCCGCACTTTAATATTTAACCTAGATCTCAGAATTTTCTTCCAAGTAGCAGACATCTCTTTATTTCATGGCCACCATTCCTGGAAATTCTTCAGCCTGGGAAAGCCAAGTCTGTTACTACTTCTTCTCTGCACTGGGGTGGAATTGCCTGTGGACCTAATCAGTAACTTCAACCCACTTACACAGATAAAGGGGCTAAGAGGTTGATAGCCGGGCCTGGATCCCAGCTATGGAAAAGTCTGAAGAATTCCTTGACCCATGAAGGATGTTAATCACCAGCATGGGTTGGGTGCACCAGCCTCCCACATGTCAGCCAATCTCAGCACAGAACCTGCTGGCTGCTTTCTGTGCTGGTCCACCAAGACTTCCTCACCACTGCACCACCCTGTCCTCTGTTTCCCTGCCCCACCCTCCTGCCTTGGCCTCAGAGTCCACTTGCTGCTCGCCTATCAGCCTTACGAACTGGACCAGGTCAGGAAACTGACTCCACGGGAAGACTAGAACTCTACTTTATTGAGATAGGCTACGGTAGCAGAATCTTGTAAGTCCTCCCACATCTTCCCTTCCCTCCCTCTTATACCCCCATTGAGTCAGGGGGGAGTCAATATGCAGACAGGCTCCCCCCTGCATATGCAATCCACATAGCATTCCCCAATTGGTTATATGGGCTGTGACTTATGGGAGTTGTAATCAAAAGCATCTGAGGGTATCCGGTTGCCCGTCCATGGATGGAAAGCAGGGTGGCTGCTCAGATGATATCTGCAGAATGGCTGGGCCAGATTTTGGAGAGGGGAGATGAGCTTGCTCCTCTGTTCATTGGCTGCTGACCTGCCTTTCGTTCTTGGAAGGGCGTTGGTGCAGTGCCCCTTCCAGTTCTACACCCCTCGCCAGCACTGACGAAGCGACCCCTTGCTAGGAGAGCCGGCATGTAGCAACTGACTCAGCTATGCTAATGACAGCTGGTTTTTAAAAACATTTCTTACTTTATCTTGGCACCAATAATTGGCCTGATTTTTCTAGGTGACATATGTTGTTTTCTTTATTACACCCACCAGAGAGAGTCTAATGGGCAACTGGGAACTTATTTTCCAATTTCCTGTTGACCAAGCAGAGAGCTAGGTGAGCAGAAGACTTGGGAGTGGAATGTTGGAGCTCTGGACTGGGAGTCAGAAAGAGACCCAGAGGGATGTGCTCCCACCAGAACCTGTGCTTTTGCAGGCCCCAACTCAGGTGCACTAAGGCCTTGGGTGTCACTGATAGGATTTCACACACACACAGGTAACCACCTCTTTCAGTCCCTTCCGACACACAAGTGGGCTGTATCTGCAGGGAATTCATGTAGGCCTTCCTTCCCATTCTGGCCTCTCCTGCTATAGTTGCATGTAAAATTTCCCCCACCACCTCCACTCGACAACAAATTATATTATAACACAGGCTCTACGTGGAACAAAATTAACCACAGCAACCTTTTGCAAATTTGAGTACATACTTATTGTTTGTGTGCAGTTGTTTACGTATTTAAAATGGTGAATTGGGCAGGTGCAGAAGTTTGGACGCCCTTCCAGTCAGTACTTTGTAGCATCTCCCATTCTGTTATTTCCTGTAGTCTTTCGGACCTTGCTTTTGGAATTTATTCCCACTCTTCCTTGCAGAACTCTTCTAGCTCAGAAATGTTCTTAGGCTTCCTTGCACACACTGTACATTTGAGATCTCCCTGGGGATTTTGGGTAAGATTCCAGTCAGGGGACAAAAGGCCATTCTGAACCTATTGTCTTTCTTCCCTTCCCTTTGTATCTTCTTTGTCCTTCATGGTTGATTTGGAGGTATGTTCCCATGTACGTGAGCAGCTCATCTCCTTTTCCGTTTGCCCAGTGTCTCACCAAAGCCCACTTTATCCCGCACATTGGGACTGGAGAAGAGAGCTTCCAGGCTTATCAGCTTCTGGTGCAGGCCATGGATGAGATCGAGAGAAGGACCTTCCAGGAGTGGACCCAGGGCTTAGACAAGGACAGCTTGAAGCGCCTGGATACCCCTTTGCTCATTGCGAGCACTGAACAGTCAGGAATGCTGGACATCAATTTTGACAAGTGAGTGAGAGGTGCGGGAGCAACCAGAGTAGACGTTTGTTGCCCGGGCGGTCCACCACTTCTTCATTGAGCCTTCATGCTTCCTTTTCTAGGCACTTGCTAAAATTATTTGTGGAAATCCATTATTGGGAAAGGGTGCTCTTTGAGATTCCCCATTATGTGGTGGAGGTGTACGAACGGAAAGAGGACTTGAGGAACCTTCGGGAGAACTTGCTGCTGGTGGCCCGAGACTACAACAGGTCAGCTGCCTGAGTTGTGTGGGGTTTGGAAGGTTCTCATGACCTCCTTCCAATATTGGAATCGCTGTTATGGGATTTGAAATCCCTGCCTGTCTTGTGGGAGGTTAGACAACTACCTTAGCATCATAGCCTATATACGTGTGTGTGTGTGTGTGTGTGTGTGTGTGTATCGCGATATGTTGCACTCTCTTCCTGCAGCAGGTAGGCGTTGTCACTTGAGGCCAGGATGCTGATCCTGCTCCCCAAAGCTCTTTGGTTCAGATGGTTGAGAAACAGACCAGGGCTGCCCTTTTGGCACTCCTCCCTGCTTCACTTGAAGTCTGGGATCTCTAGATTTGGAAACCGGAATGCCATCCTGTACAAAACTGAGAAGCCCTCTTCATTTGGTGCAAGTGATTCTGGGCCTGAGCATTCTGAGCAAAAACGGTGGGGCGGCCAGGCAGTGGCGATCCCTCACAGCCCCAGCTCTAGCTTTACCTAACGCCTCTTTCTCTGTTGGAGGAAGAGAATGAACTCTGCGGAGAAGTCCTTCCTCTAATCCTCTTGCAGATTAGACCTTCCCACTCCCTCCTGTGGGAGAGCCCCCCTCCAGGCCCTCAATCGGTCCATGCGGTACAAGTAATCTGGGCTACTAGCCACGGGGCCCTTTGTCTGGCAGCTGTTTGCAGTAAGGGTGGTCCAGAAGAAGGAGCTGCTTGAAACCAGATAAGGCAAAGCAGCGCATCGCCTGGGTTGTCCTCTGCCCACAGGGGAGAGAAGAAAATCTTCCTCGGGGAAGAGAGAGCAAGGGGAGAAGTCATTTCAGTTGACTTCCTGAGATGGTTTTCTGGAGGTGTGTTTGGCAAGGAGCGTCTCTGTTTTTCTGTTTTTTTAAGTGTGACATAGAGGCGTTTCTCTGCTGAGGAAGTGTGGTTTGAAACGAGCTTTGTCTTGGCAGCTGTATTTTTGTCATGACACACGTGTAAGCATTTATGTCTTTTGTGCATGCTTTCCTCTCCTTGGAAATTAATTAGAGACCAAGCTGGTGTTGTGGGAGAGAATTGGGCAACATTCAGTTGCACGTTTGCGTCAGATCTGCGGATCTGCTCAGGAAATATTGAATGGACCTGTTCATTACCATCATCGATATCCAGCACGGGTTTGGGCCAGGGTGGCTGGGGGTAATGGGGTTTGTAGTCCAAGATGCCACCATGGCAGGGAAAACTGCAGGAAGGAGATTCTAGGAGGAGGTGAGGAAAACCTATGCAGGGTTGTGAGTCCTCCTGATGGACATCTGTGTTCAGAAGCAATCTTGTTTTGAAGATCAGTTGTTGAGGGAGCCTTGAGGGACTTTCAGGGTTTGGTTGGGCAAGACTTGCCTGTGTCCTTAAGAAAACTCAAAGGTATTAGAGGCTGAGCAATTTGCACTGGCCTCCCTGCCAGAACCTGCAATGGGAATGATTTATGGAAATGAGTAACATCTGGAGGAAGCCCTGCTGCTGCATAATGTATTTTGACGGCAAGACTTGGAATGCGTAACATTTTGGCTCGTTTTGGTCTTGGGGGAGGACGAGTGGATCTCTCATGCCTTCCACCCTTCGCTCTCCACTCAGGATCCTCGGCATGCTGTCCCCAGAGGAGAGGGGCCTCTTCCGGGAGCGCACCCGCTACCTAGACAGGAAGATCCAACCTGGCTTGAAGAAGCTCCACTGGTCCCTCAAAGGGGCAAGCACGGTCTTCATCTCCGAGTGTCGCCTCCACGCCAGCAAGGTCAGGACATGGGCTTGAGCGACACAAAGAACCAGGATCCACTTCCCAGTCCCCTAGTAGACATGTCCGTGGCAGATTTGCCTCTCTCCCAGCTGCTTTGTCCACTCAGAGCAGTGAGGCTGTGAAAGTTGGAACACAACAGGGCAGGTTGCCCCTGTTCCAAAGGTTCTGCTTGGGCAAGGATATCCCTGCTCCCCTTAACATGGGAACCATGGCATCACACCTCCACCTGCTTCAGACCTACCTATCCTGAACTAGGTTTCACCTCTGCCTTGATAGGCCTCTTTTGTAACCAGCAGCCCACTTCTTGGGCCAAAACCACCTCCTGCCTCTAAGCTGCTCCTCTGACCACTGCCTCCAGGACCGAGGAGATTCCCTCGACAGCCCTGTTGGTCTCCTGGGTCTGCCACTTGCTGTTCTGAGCGTGGACCGGTCTTCTCCCACACCCACTAGGAGCTTCTGTGGCTCCCCTTCCATCTTCTCCCCTGCTGCCCTCCCTCTCTCTTCCCTTCCCACAGGTGCAGAACATAGTGAATGAATACAAAGCTGCCACGTTGGCCGTTGCTCACCGGGCCCAGCAGATGAGCGAGGCTCTGCTGGTACGGATCACCGGTAAGCGGGTCTACAATGACCTGGAGTTTGAGGAGGACCAGAAGGACCACCGGGGCCTGGTGCAGAAGAAGCTGGTCACTTTCCATGAAGACAGCATCACCATCATGCGGCAGACATATGAAGTCTTCAAGCACGATGGGCCAGAGGTGAGGAAGAGCAGCGAATATCCTTCAGCAAGGGGAATCCACAGGAGCGGCGTGCTTGAAGGACGCTGGGCTGAGCTAAACAGAGGCACTGGAGCCCCCCGTGTGCTGCTTTCAGAAAGTACTAGCAGCTGGAAATTGGTGGCCAGAGATGCATGAAGAGCTGCCTGGGGAGAAGCCCTGGCTACGCGTGCAGTTGGAGGGGACAGATCGTCCCTTAATCTGGTGATGCCCAGCAGCTGTCTTTGCTGTGGAACGTGAAGGCACAGTGGCACCTTTAGGAGCCTGACGAAGCCTTCCTTTCTCTTGCCTCGGTGGGCTGAGGTGCCTGTTCTGCAGATTCCCAGTTGGCATTTCTGATGCCAGCCAGGCCCCTCTTCTCCAACTCTTTCCCAACAGGTCCAGCAGCACTGGTTCAGTTACACCATCCGGATGGACAGGATGATGGAGGATGCCCTGCGGCTGAACGTCAAGTGGTCCCTGATGGAGCTCTCCCGGGCCATCAACGGAGATGGCAAGACCAGCCCCAACCCGCTCTTCAGGGTGAAGGTTATTCTGCAGGACAATTCCCCCGGGCAGACCCCCCAGGTGAGCCTTTCAGCTTTTCTGAAATCTCAGAGCTTCCTCCTGAAACGAGTTATGGTGGGGAGTCTGTGGAATTATGTGCAAATGCAGCTTTTCCTGGGCAGAGCTCTGCCCGTTGCAGAACCAGAGGACAACGTGTCATTCAGAGCTCACGTAGAGACTCTTTCACCAAGAACCTGGAAGGAGGTCCATCTCCTCTTGGGCTCGTGGGCCTGTCCTCAGCATCTACCACGGGATCCCTGGAAAAGGGGCACTTTGTTTCTAATAGAGTCGTGTGTCTGTGACCCAAAATTTGATTTGGGTTTAAAAATACTGCAGTGATTTTCGTTCTTCCTGCTCTAGCCTGGGCGGACCTGTTCTTTTTGAGGCTCCTTGTTGTCCCTGGTTCATTTTGACTCCCCAGTTGGTTTCTGCTTTCCTAGGTGGAGTTCTCCCCCTCACTCCTACAGCTGGCAAATATGGTCAA
Organism: Liasis olivaceus; assembly: GCA_030867105.1. NCBI lineage: Eukaryota > Metazoa > Chordata > Lepidosauria > Squamata > Pythonidae > Liasis > Liasis olivaceus. The sequence goes on along the minus strand of CM061351.1, from coordinate 114,313,191 downwards.
TGACATCAGCACCCACTTGATCTCCAGCATCACTGTCTTCCGGCATCTTCCGGAGATCCTCGTCCGGCGCAAGTTTGCCCGCGATCCCATTTCTGCCCTTGTGGGTAAGGCGGCCTCCTTGTGTGGGTGGCTTCTTCCCCCCTGCTCCCCAGGATCTGTTGGGAGTTCAGACACAGGTCTTCAGAGACACATCTCACTCTGTGCATGCAAACTCTGGGGTCTGTGTGTTTCCTCCTTCGTAGGTTAGATGAATGCGATAGCCTGTCTCAGTTCAGACCTTGTTTTGAATGAAGCTAGGTATAAAAGCAGAGATGGGGAGGTGGGAGCCAGCCGTTTCCACACGAGAGAGAATCATTGTGTACCACATAACTGGGAGCTTCAGCTGATCCAGAATGCTGTGGCCAAGCAGTTGTGGATGTAACACCTCTGCTTTATGAACCGAACTAGTTACCAGTGGCTTCCAGGTGCAATTCAGGGTGCTGGTTCTCACCTACAAAGTCCTACAAGGCATAGAGCCAAGATATTTGAGGGACTGTCTCTCTCTTGCTGTTTCTGCCCATTCCGCAAGATCAGAGTTGGGGTGCTCCAGGTCCCAGCCATGTCAACCATGTCATCTGATGGGACCCAGGAAGCCTACCTTCTCTGTGGGCCAGGACCATGAGCTCCCTTTGTGAAGGTTTCTTATGTCTTTTCCCACCTTGTTTTGTCACTTTGGTTTTCAATCTATATGGTATCCAGAGTCATTGAGAAGTTGACCCACTTTAGAAAAGTCAGTAATACCTCAGTCCATGTCCACTTCCTCCCAAGGCCATCAGGAGAACGGCCGAATATCCCTTATCTCAGAAAGGCAGAAAAAAAAAGCCTAGAGTGGAAGGCTCCTTTGCACTGGGATGAGCAGTGACTGGAGGATCTAGCCAGGTCATGTCTGAGGTTCCCCTCCAAGTGCTGAAAAAAGGATTTGGGGTCCGGGGAACAGTGATTTGCCATATAGCTGTGGCGCAGCACCTGATGCTAGAGTAGGCATGATGTTCATACACAAAGACACCATCCCTCATTTATAATTTACTACGGACATCTCTCCTTAGTCCTTCAAAGCAAGCAGCATCTTGGGGTGCTTAACAGAGATTTAAAGCAGGAGAATCGATGTGCTTAACAGACAGCAATTCCAGAAAAGTGCTGTACAACAACCAGTTAAGATGGAACACAGAAAACACTGGGGGAAAGAAAACCTTGCACCATTTCCCCCCGCGTTCTCTTTCGGGGCCTCCCCTTTGTTGACCATTTGCACGACGCAAAGAGGGCAGGGGTGGATCCTTGGAGGTTGTGAAGCCACGGGGGCTGCCAGCTGCCTTGCCCACCTGGGCTGCCTGCCTTCATCCTGATCCGAGGTGCTGCCAGCGAAGGAGGATCGCGAAGATGAGCCAAGGCAGGGCAGCGGGGTGGCTTGGCACCTCTCCCAGGGCTCTGAACCCGCTTTCCCAAGAGCTGCTGGCTGTGAAAAGGAGAAGGGGAGAACAGAAATCGGTCTTTGACCGGGACCGGCTTTCAGGGAGGGGGGGCAGGTTGGTTAGTTCTGGGTGGGAAAAGCAGGAGCATCAAGCTGGCGAGCTCCTCACAACGGCCTTCACGGTGTGGCCCAGAAGGGCCAAAGGAGAGGATTTGGGAATGCTGGGAAGGGCCTCTGGCAATCCAGGAGAGGGGCAGGTTCTGGACTCCGGCCACGTGGGAACTGTGTGAATGAGGAGGAAGAGTGCTTGCCTGCTCCCTGCTCTGGCTCTGCTCCGGTTTCAGCCTTTTCCTGGGCAGAAGCCCAGAAGGCTTCTGTGTTCTTCTGCGACGGCGGCAGCAGCCTGCTTCCCCTACGCCCGGCTTCACAGATGTGAGTGCACGAGGCTGGTTTGCTTCACTGCGTGTGATTCAGGCTGCCGGGAACGCCATGGAAGTCTGGAGAAATGAGCCTTGAGTCAGGCGGGCCTGTGCTGATCATTCCAGGCTGGGTGGGATTCCTTCCCCGCGCTCTGAAAAGGGGGAAAAACAAGCCATTTTGTTTGCACCACGTTCCCTTTTTCTGAAGGAAGCCCCACGGGCTCTGTTTGACTCCTGAGGCTGCGAATGGCAGGGAAGACATTGGGAAGGGGACAGGGTGCGCCAGTGCCATGCTCTGGGTCCAACCTGGACCCGTAGCTTGGCGCCTTCCGCACATTGAATTTCCGCCCATCTCAAGAGCTCTGCTTCCCAGCGCTGCCAACTTATTTTGAATCTGAGTGGCCTCCATTGTGCAGAGCGCCATTTTCTGCTTGCAGATCCAGCAGGAAGGGGTTGTCCTACCATCAGTTTTCCTTTCTGTCCCTCTCCCAATCGTTCCTGGCATTGGATCTGCATTTCGACACATAGACCCTCTTAATGCGCTGCTCACTTGGGGATCGCTTTGCACCACTGTGCATCACTTTGCACCTCCTGACACAGAGTACCTTTGTGGATTAGCAGCTTGGGTTTTCCTTACTTTGAATAGTTGGGTGTGGGCATATCAGGGCTAATTCCAGATGATTTGTGCTGCACTAAAGTGCTCCCATTCCAAACTGATTCAGAGGTTCCATTTTACTTGTCCCTTTTTTAAAACGGTTAGTAATCCCACATCGGCTGAATGTATTGAGAAGCCTCTGGGGAGGGACGTGATGGAAAGTACCTAGAATATCCCATCTACCTGCTTTTCGGGTCCAAGGGGCAGAAAGGCAGGACTTCCCTTTGTGCAGGCCCTACTGGTTCTTCCCAGCAAGCAAGGGTGTCCGCTGGGCACCGTCAAAAAGTCAAGATGGCAGCCATGGCAGTGGATCGAAGCTCTGTACCACCATGGCTGCCAAGTTGACTATTTTGACCACGCCCCGTGACACTAGGCTTGCTTTTTTTATGTGATTTAGAAATTGAAACTTTAATAGTGTTTTCCATTGACTTATCTTGTAAATGTTCTTCTGCTTCCTCCATTTCTTTTTGAAGGTGAACTTCCTGCAGACTCTTCTTAGTACAAAAGTTGTGTTTAGTGATCTGTTTGTTAGAAGAGTAGCAACTTCAGCTTTGTTCTCTTAAGATGTCCTGTTATGATCACCCTGAGTCCCTGTGGCTGTGTTGGTTATTGGTGGTGAGTCCTAGGAAGTCCTGGGAAATTATGTGTTTCTTGTCCCTCAGAGCGGGATGAAGACGTCAAGAAAATCCAGGCCCAGATCAACAGCGGCATGCAGAGCAACGCCACCCACCTCCAGGCCTACCTGAAGACCTGGGATGTGTACCGAGAGATCTGGGAAGTCAACAAAGACGCCTTTATCAATCGCTACAGGCATCTCAACCCACTGGTCTCATCCTTTGATGCTGACACTGCTCGGTAAGGGTGTCCTCATGGCTATGGGATGGAATAAGGCAACTGCCTCCTGCTGCCACCAACCTAGAGGTACTTTGAAGTCTTTAAGAGAGCCTTAAGAGATCTCTCCTCCATGAATTAACCAAGTTCCTCTTTAAAGCCATCCTGGTTAGTAGCCATCGCCATGTCTTGCAGGAGTGAATCCCGTAAGGCATTAAGCACTTAAGACTAGCCCTGCTCAATCAGGCCAAGGCCCATCCTAGTCCAGCATAGGTTTTTCATGGCGACCTACCAGATGCCTCTGGGGACCTCACAGGCAGGAGATGATGTTCCCCCATCCTGCCATTGTCCTCCTGCAAATGATATTTGGAGGCACCTACTCCCTACCTCAGATAGCATGGAGTCTTCTTCAAGTGTGCTAGCCTTGATAGATATGTCCCTCAGGAATGTATCCAATCCCCCTTTAAAGCCCTCCAAGTTGGTGGCCATCCTCACGTCTGGTAATGAATTCCACAAGTTAATTATGCGTTCTGTGAAGAGGTACTTTATCTCTCCTAAATCTCCTTTAAGTCAGCTCCATTGAGCAATTAGATGCTTAAAACCTTTTCTGTGCTAAGCTGATAGCACGTTTGTGTGTGTGTGTGTGTGTGTGTGTCTGTGTGTGTGTACACGTGCATGAGGGGGTGATGTTGGAGAGACCGTTTAGATCCATGGTTCAAATGATGCAGCTGGTGGAACATGCGAGCCCCTGAATCGCATCCATGAAGAACCAGCCCTGTGGGAGGTTGAAGGGCTCCAGTTCCCAGGAGAGGTGGCCGGGCCCGAGCAGTAGCGCCAGCCAAGGCTGATCCAGAGCCACTGGCCCACGTACGGCCATTTCAGATCTTCCCAATGGCCAAAGAAGCCAAGTCAGGCCAGTCTCTGCAGAAGAGTCCACTTGACTTGAAGGCCCGGATGGGTCAAGGACAGGCAGGGCTGAGCATGGAAAGGGGCTTGGACCTGGTAGGAGCCTGTCCATCTCTAGTGGCCAGGAAAGGAGAGGAAGGGTAGAAATGTGGCGGTGCTCCCTATGAAGAAGGCCCCCAGCGAAACTGCCATGTCATATCTCCTTGGCTCTCAATGGTCCTCAAGGACCATCCAGGTCTGTCCAGCGAAGTTTCATGGGGAGAGAGTGGGGAGCCTGGGGATGACGTCACTGCAGCTTAGAGGGCTGGTCCAAGCAAAGCTGGGGCAGGGTGGACTGGAGTCTGTGTCTCCCCTCCCCTCCCCTCCCCTCCCCAGCTTGGGGCTGAGAACTCTCGGTGCCCCCCTCCCTCCCTGCCAGCAGAGGGCATTCACAGGAGGAGCGGAAGGACCGGGGCAGCAGGGCCAGCGCCTGCCCCCTGTCTTTCCCCACGAAGCCTTGGACGTGCTTTCCATTCCTGCCCTGAGCCGTGGCGGAGGACCGCTGTGCGCTGCTGCGCAGCTGCCCTGCCCACTCCCCCGAGGAGGCTGGAATTCAGCGCCGCTTGAGCGATGGATTTCGGCAAATGAGCAGCAGCAGGAAGAAGAAAAGCTGTTTCCATGCAAATGTCAAAAGCGATTGTGAAAAACCTAAAGTGGGGAGAGAAATGCAGAGTGTCTGTGTGCAAGTCGGATGTTTGTACAGCTCTGCCCCTGGAGACCTCCCATTAAGAGCTTTGTAAGCAAGATCCAGCTGCTGCAGGAGACCAGAGGCGCTCGGAAACCTCCGCCCCTCCGGAGACCTGGCCCAGTGGGGCTGCGGGGGGTGGCCTTGCCGGGAAAAGCAGCCTCCCTCTCCCCCAGCTGTGGGAGGCAGTCCCCTTGCTGGGAAGAGGGGGTCCCCTTCTTAGGCAGGGGAGCCGGTGTGCTTGGTTTAGTGCCTTCGCTTTGGGGAGGGGGAATAACGGTCCAGCTGTCTTTGATCAGTCGAATTTAGTATTTGAGTAGGGTCCCATCCACATATTTAGGTATTTTCTGAACATTTAAAATTTAAAAGGAGGCCCAGTTGAAGGAATGGAGGTAAGGGAGAGAAGCAGAGGCCGGATAGCGCCCAGAGCAGCAAGCGGGGGGGTGGGGGAGGCGTTTTGAGAGTGACGGAGTTGGAAGAGCAAGACCAGGGGCTTGAGGAGGAGGCCTCGTGGGCTCGGAGCAGCGAGCCATAGGCGGTCTGCGGTGAGGAGAGGGTGGCCGATGTCTTGGCAAGAGATGAGCAAATTGGGCGATGAAAGCAAAGGAGTGTGGGAGGCATAAAGCAAAGCTGCACGTGGCCTTTGGGAAAGGAGCATCCTACAGCCCTAGAACTGGGGCGTTGGAAGGGGCTGCAAGGACCATCCAGCCCAGCCCTCTGCCGCGGGCAGGAAAGCCAGCAAAGCTGTGCCTGCGGGGTGGCTGTCCGGCTCCTCCTTAAAAACCCGTCTTGGCCGGAGGGGAAAGAGAAGGTCCGTGTTGCGCTCGGCCCTCGGCCTTGGGAGCCGTTCTGGGGCTGGTCTGAGCTCCCCACCTTAGATCTGGCCGAGGCATCTCCTCTCTTGCTCCCCTTCCCTTTCTCATCGGTCCCTTCCAGCATCTTTTTCTTTTTGTCCAGCCACCAACCTACCGCAGAGGTCAGTTTCACTTTGGCAGGGGAAACTGGCGAGGCCTGTTTCCGGACGGATGGACGGAGGGGCAGGTCAGGCTCTTCCCGCCCAGCCAGAGGAGGCCAGAGCCAAGCAGACCCGCAGCTGCACATGAGAGGCAGATAAAAGGAAGGATTCACTCTCTGAGCCTTTAATCTTTCCATAATCTACCAAACAAGCCCGTGGAGGGTTGCGGAGGGGGAGAGAGGAGGGGCAGAGGCTTTCCCTCCTCCCACCCTGGGACAGCCCCTCGCCCGTTCAAGGGGGGGACAGGATGGCTGGAGACCACGTCAAGGTGGCTCTTCTTAGCCATGCGCAAGTGGAAAGTAACAAGCTCCATCCTCCGAGGTCCTTGTGTGGCAATCAGGTCAGGCCAGGGATGGTAGCCGTGCCCACTTGCCTTTTCAACTTCGTTTTGTTTTCAGCCTGTTTTACAGTCTTAGCATGGGGGGGGGGGGGGGTTCTTGAACATGCTTCTGTAGATGAATTCCCAGGTTAAATGCAAGAAGCGGGGGGGGGGGGGGAATCAGCCTCCCAAACCCAAGCAGCCATCCCAGGATGCTCTTCCGCCGTGTTGGTTCCACACCTGCAGATGGCGAGAAGCCGTGGCCAAGGGGAGCCAGGCATCGCGACGCAGCATAAATCTCTTTGGCACCCCAACTACCATCTTTCCAGCCAGCTTGCACTCCGTAGTACAGACTCAGCACTTCTGACACGCCTGATTTAGAGGCCCAGCCTGGGAAATGGCTGGTTTGGACCCATAACGGGGGGGCTGGCACAAGCATGCCGTAGCCTCATCTATCTCTGCCAGGACCCACGTTTTGACATTGCCCCCATTGGTCTCTGCATCTGCCGCTGCTGCTTTTTTCATTCCTTTCCCCTTTCTCCCCCTTTTCTGTTAATAAAAGTTTGGCTTTGTGCTTGCAGTGACCCATTAACAGGGAATTAATTAATGAAACAGGAAGATTTAATAAGTTCCCTTGGGGCTGGAACGATCCTCCACCTGCTGGCCTTCCTTGCTTCGATGACTCGGGGAGAGAGAAGTAAAAGCTACATTTCAATTAACAAATCATTCTAAAAGTTCTTCTCCTGCTCCAAACTGCTCCTGTCAGGTAGCTGAGGGACATGACTTTGCCAGATTTCCAGGCAGGCAACTGTTTTTTACCACCTCTGTATAAGGGAGGACAGTGGGAAAGGCGGCTTTTCTTTCTGCTTAAAAGCCTCCCCACCCCACCCCCGCCCCCAGGTTTTGCAAAGGTGGGAGATAAATCAAATGAGCTTAGGGTTTTTTTGAAGTAGGTCATAGGATACCTTTTGTCGAAGCGAGTGGAGATTAAGGATTAGATTAAGGTGATTCATTAAAGAAACCCCTGCATTTATGTAGGTTACATGCAGGTGCATTAGATTCATTATTGAGCCACCAAAACATCTGCTCTTCAACAGCTCCGCAGCCTTCACTGCATGCCAAAGAGCCAGACCGTTCTCTGCTGCTCGCCCAGTTGGGCTGGGGAAGGGAAGCAGCCTTGGAGGGGAGCCCTCTGGGGGCCCTTTGGGCGGGGTCCTGGCGGTCCAGCATGGAGACGGGGTACTGGTTGCCCTGAGCCCCAAAGGGGTTTCCCCATCGCCTGCAAACCGGGCTGGGGCAGGGGCCATGGGCGCATCAGGGCCGAGAGCTCTGGCCCTGCTGCTTCGTTGCGAGTAGCCAGGGTGCCCTGCTCGTTCTAGGTACATGGAGGTGGCCAACAACGTCCAGAAGGAGGAGACGGTGCTGAGCATCCAGTTTGTGCTCCTGGATTGCTCCCACCTGAAGGCAGCCGTGGTCCAACACTGCAACGAATGGCAGAACAAGCTCACCAATCTGCTGAACGAGATGGCCAGCAGCCGCCTGAGGGAGCTGCATGCCTACCTGCAGGACAACGTGGCAAAGTGAGTGCCCCGCAGCTGCTCTAGCCCCCCGGGGAGCTCCCGGCACCTTCCTCTCTGCCCCCCCAGCCTAAAATGTCTCTTTTGCACCTGCAGGATCAGCTGCCCTCCGCAAACCCTGGAGGAGCTTAGCCAAAGCCTCCAGCTCCATGAGATGCTGCAGAACGAGCTGCCCAAGATTGAAGGGCAGATCCCCCCCATCCATGAGCAGTTTGCCATCCTTGAGAAGTACGAGGTGGCGGTGGAGGAAGAGGTACGTCTGTCGCTGAGCTGGCCTGGCTGATGCGCCCCGGAGTGCAGTTTTCCTTGTTCTGCCGAGGTAGACAGCCTCAGTGTTACGTTAGGGCGAAAGGAGGCAGAGGATGATGGATTGATGGATTAATACCTGGGGAGATAGAGGAGGAGGAAGGGGGCAATTTTCTGCCCCTGTCCTCAGACAGGAGAGCAGGTTCCTGGAGCTCTCCAGCAGCAGCCGTTGCCTCCTTCTTCCCTGGTAGCATCTTGGTCAGGTCCCCCCACCCTTGACATTGTTGTGCTTCTCTCCTCTGGCCCTCACCTCTTCGGTGCTCAATGCCCCTTGGTCTTCCATCACACCAGGTGCTGCAGCTGCTGGGAGAGCTGAATTCAGAGTGGCTGGCCTTCCAGGAGTGCATCCTGGACAGTGAAATCATGTTGAAGAAGCACAAGGAGAAGTTCAAGACGGGCCTGATCCACTGCGCAGATGACTTCAAGAAGAAGGCCCAGAATCTTCTACAGGACTTTGACTTGAATGGTGAACGGCCCCAGGCAGCTCCTCCTATCCCTCCTGGCCCATTGTCCTCTTCCGACTGGCCTTCTCTGCAACCACCTTTCAGTTCCTTGGGGAAGAGTGGTGAAACGTTAGCTGGGGCAGGCTGGTTTCTTTTGGGTTTTTGGAAGAAAGCAGTAGAGCTGGGCTGACTCCCTGCGGGCTTCTAGTGGATAATCTCTGGGTTAGGGTTTCAGCTTAAGGGAACCCAACAGGGCTGGCCCTTTGTTCATATTCTCTTTGGGAAGGAAAAGGAGACACTCTGCCCAGGCCCAGGCTCACCTATGTCTGAGCCACAGCAGCCTCTAGAGCAGTGCTTCTCAACCTTGGCCACTTGAAGATGGGTGGACTTCAGCTCCCAGAATTCCCCACCCAGCCAGGGAAACAGCTTGGCTGGTCATCCCAGAACATCTTTCAAGATGTTCAAGACTTTCAAGGGTCTTGAAAGTCCTCAAATGGAGGGAGGGGGCTTCTGGATGCCTGGCAACTCCACAGTTCCCAGCTGTTGGGCAAGGTTGGTCTAGAGCAGTGTTTCTCAACCTTGGCAGCTGGAAGATAGGTGGACTTCAACTCACAGAATTCCCCAGCCAGCATGGGGTAAGGGTAAAGGGTATGTCCTTAAAGGCAGAATCTAAACAAAGATGGTGATAAAATAAGACACATCCCAGGTCACTTGCAAGGCAGTGTGGAGGATCAGCATAACTCAGAGGTTGTTGGTCTGTCCTCTCTCCTTTTTCTCACTCACCAGCTCTTTTTTTCTCATTTCATGACCTATGAAGTTGCTTCAACGCTCTCCCCCACCCCTGTCCCTACCCCACGCTGATACTGTAAAATCCAGTGATTTTGCCTCCCTTCAGTCACAGGTAGCCCCCGGGGCGGGTGCAGATCCGTCTTTGATTTGCCGGCCAGCCCCGGAGAAGGCACAGAGGTTATCTGGTTCTTCTTTCCTTCTCTGCTGGCAGGTCCTTTCACCAGTGCCATCTCAGCTGATGCTGCCCTGGAGCAGATCTTTGTGATGAGACAATTGCTGGCCAGCATGAAGGAGGAGGAGAACGCCCTGCGCTCTAACCTGGGCATCTTCAAGATCGATCAGCCTGCCTCCAAAGACCTTCAGAAGCTGGAGAGGGTGGGATGACTTTCTCTGGGTCTGCTGGTGACCCTCTCCAGAAGAGAAGAGCTCAGCTCCGAGGCTGGGCCTCACGCCCCCGGGGCTTTCTTCTGTGTTCTCTGCAGGAGCTGGACTACATCCAGCAAGTCTGGGAGATCACTAAGGAATGGGAGGTTCACTGGGAGGAGTGGAAGAACGGGAGCTTTAAGACCCTAAAGACAGAAGTGATGGAGAACACCGCCTTTGCGCTTTCCCGGAAGCTGAATAAGTTGAGCAAAGAGCTTAAGGCAAGTGAGAACAGCTGGCCTTGCGGTGTGAAAAGAGGGAAGAAGTATGATTCAGGAGCTCCCCCATGGAGAACGATGTTCTGCAAGATGGGCCTTGTCATCTTTCTGTGCTCCCCCTTGAACTTAAGTTCTGCTCCAGGGGTGGGGTTGTGGGGAGGGAGGGATTCCCTACTCTGTGGCAGTCAACTGAACTGAGGTTGAGGGAACCAATAGCAGCAACTGGCAGAAATCAGCCCCAAGCCCGAAGTCAAATGCTTTTCAGTTTTTGCCATTTAGTAAGCTTTTGCCCCCTCTTTTGTGACCTAAGGACCGGAACTGGGAAATAATTGAGACCTCCAAGACAAAGATTGAACAGTTTAAGAGGACAATGCCCTTGATCACTGACCTCAGGAACCCGGCTTTGCGAGAGAGGTAGGTGGCTTGATTTTGGCCAGGAACTGCTGTCTGGGGTTGGCTGACTTGAGGAACACTGACCTTTTATAGGGCCAAGAGAGAACTTTGACCATACAGAGATTGTCTCAGTGATGCAGCCAAGGCTGCAATGGAGGATGGAAGAACCCACTGCTCCCAGTGGCGTTACTCTATTGCACCATGTTCATGGATGTTGTACTCTTGCTTCCAGCTTCTTCCCTGGTCCTGTCCATCAGGCATCCTTGTAATGGACTGCTGGTAGCAACAGCACTTCAGACTAATGTACTGACATCTCCCACAAGGAGAAGGTCTGCCTATCGAAGAGCAGGACTGTTAAGTCATAGGAAATGAATCTCTATGGCAGAATTCAGTTCCCAGGAAAGAGAGCTCCAGATAGATAGATGATGATAGACAGACAGACAGACAGACAGACAGACAGACTCATTCATTCATTCATTCATTCATTCATTCATTCATTCATTCATTCATTCATTCATTCCTGGTTACCCATAGACACTGGGACCAGGTGAAGGATCTGGTCCTTCGGACATTTGATCAAGATGCTGAGGACTTCAGGCTGGAAAATATCATTGAGTTGGGCTTGGACAAACACGTGGAGAAGGTTGCTGAGATTTCTGCCTCAGCCACCAAGGAACTGGCAATTGAGCAGGTAGTATCTTCTGTTTGGAGCTTGTGGGCGGCTTTACCGAACTCCTCCCTCTCAGGGAAAGTCTGAGCATTTGTTTCAGAAGCACAGTGAGGCCCTTGACTTACATGAACTCTTGAGTGTCCAGCTGAGAAGTATCTACAAGTGTTCAGTATGGAGGGGTTACTCATTGTAGTGTCTTTCTCCTTGCAGGCTCTTGAAAACATCGCAAAGACCTGGGCTGTCACTGCATTGGATATTGTGCCTTACAAAGACAAAGGGCACCACCGAGTCAGGTAGGTCTGCCGAGTGCAGGGATGGGAGAAGGATGGCCACGTAGCATCAAGGCCTGGTAGCTGGCCATGGAAATGTGTGCTTTGGGCACATCAGGTCAAATTTCTACAATGTCTGAAGGTGGACCTGCCTCTAAAAAACCACTGGAAACATCAGCTGCCCCTGAATGCTGAACCAAGAATCTTGGTAAGGTTTTGCTCTTAGGAGCCTATGACGGCCATGTTGGTTTCTGGAAGCAATTAAATGTGCTGGTTACCATCATCTAAGATTTAACTGGTTTGGGCTGAGACAGGATAGCTAAAGACTATCTTCTCCCCTGCCTGCATTTCACAGTCTGCTGGCGGAATCCTTCTTTATATTCCAAGTGATGAGGCACAGTGATTGGGGAAGGAATGAAGGCTTTTCTACCTTCACAGTGTACACCAACTGGGTTGCACCAACTGCAGAACTCCCTTCCCCAGTAAGCGTGGTTGTCCTCTTTCAGCCTTTTGTTCTGGATGAAATTGGATTGCCAGATTAAGAAGCTGTGCTGTAAGTTCCTCTGTGCTGTAGGTCTCTGCTGTTTCTATGTCCGTCCCTAAAAGTGGTGTTTCTGCTTTTCAGTTATGTGTCATTTTTTTCCCACTCTGAGTGTTGTGCTATCACTGGAAAGATGGGGAATGCATCACCCTTTGAGTAAAATGAAAACAGAGGAATGTAGGAGCCAGCCATCCTCTGCCTCAGCTGCCAAGAGTGGAGGGCAGGCTGAGTATGTCTGGTCTCTCTGTCCACCATTGCTAAGCTTGATCAGCAGAGCTAGTTGAGAGGATCCAGGTGACTACAGATCAGTCAGTGTGAAATTGGAAAAAATCTAAGATTATAAACAGATCAGTCTGTAAGCATCTTTATAACAGTACAGTGATTATTAAAAGTCAGTACGGAACTGTCAAGAAGTCTTGCCGGATTAATCTTATTTCATGTTTTGATCAGGGAACTTCTTTAGTAGATTGTGGGAATGCTGTAGATGTACTATGTCTTGATTTCAACAAAACTTTTGACGAAGTACCTCATGATATTCTGATTAGTAAGTGAGTTAAGAGTGGGCTGAATGTCATGAGAATTAAATGGATACCTAGCAGTTTGGAAAGTTGTACTCAAAAAGTGTTTATCAATGGTTCCTCATGGAGCTGGGGAGATGGAAAGAAAGCCAGGATATGGAATAATGGCTTTAAGTTTTAAGAAAGCAGATTCCAATTAAATGTTAGAATAACATTGACAGTAAGAGCAGTTTGACAGTGGAACCAGTGCATCAGAAAAGTGGTTGGCTCCCCTTCCCTGAAGTGTTCAAGCAGAGACTGGATTTGGATTCCTGCACTAATAGGTGGTTGGATTTGATGGCCTCAGAGGACCCTTCCAGCACTAGGATTGTGTGTGATGATTTTGCCTGTGGGGGCCATCAGAGAAGTCCCATTTTTCTGCAGGCCTTGCCATTCAGGTGGAGGCAGCTGGCCTTCAGAGGGAGACCTCTAACATCCTTGCTCCATGAAATGTCTTGTGGGGTCCAAATGAGGGCCAGAACCTTGCAGGAGGGGAGAGGGAATAGAGCTTATGGAATAAGTCTTTAGCTGACTCAACAGCTAAACAGGCTAGAGAGCAGGGGGAGTGGGGGCCCTCTTCCACAACAGAGGGAGTGACTCAGAAGTCCTCTACTGCTAGGCCTTGTTTGAGACCCCGTTCTTATAAGAACTCTCTTTCTGCAGAGGAACTGAGGATGTTTTCCAGGCCCTGGATGACAATCAGGTGGCCTTGTCTACCATGAAGGCTTCCCGTTTTGTGAAGCCATTTGAGAAGGAGGTGGACCGCTGGGAACGCTGCCTCTCACTCATCCTGGAGGTGATTGAAATGTTACTGATCGTGCAGCGGCAGTGGATGTACCTGGAGGTGAGGATTTCATCCTTCCAGAAGCCAGGCTTATTCTTCCAGCATCTCTTTGGTGGGGCAGAAGGCCACTTTGGTGGTGGTGAGCAATGTTTTGTGGCTTGACTGTTAAAAGTAAGCAGCCCCTTTTCTCTCTCTCTCTGGGAAAGAAATAACAGTTTTCTTTGGTTGCAACCAAGTAAAGTCTTTAGTAGAGATCAGTGATGAGGAAACAAGATGTGCCTGGCAGCCTCTCCCATGAAATGGGCAGGTGCTTTAGAATCCAGGTGTGTCTGTCTCATTTTTCCTTCATCTCCAGAACATCTTCTTGGGAGAAGATATCCGCAAGCAGCTGCCTGGTGAATCGGCCTCCTTTGACCGTATCAACGGCAGCTGGAAGACCATCATGGACCGTTTTGTCAAGGACAATAATGCTCTGCGTGCTACTCATTACCCAGGTTGCTGTCCCTCCTTTCTGTCATGGTGGAGGGAGGGTCCACAGGTCGGGGGAAGAAGCACAATCTGTTTTGCATCCAACGTTTCTACGTTCTGCCTCAACATCTGGCAATATGAAGAAGGTTATCAGGGCTTTAGGATTCTGAGGCCTCTGGTTGCTCTGAGGAGAGTGGGTTTCATGGCCAGGGCAAGAGGGAGACACTTATGACTGTTCTGTGCTTCTCCCTGCAGGACTGCTGGACAAACTGGTAGAAATGAACGCTGCCCTAGAAGATATCCAGAAGTCCCTTGACATGTACTTGGAGACCAAGCGCCATATCTTTCCCCGCTTCTATTTCCTATCCAATGATGATCTCTTGGAGATCTTGGGCCAGTCCCGTAACCCAGAAGCTGTCCAGCCCCACCTCAAGAAGTGCTTTGACAACATTAAGTGCCTCAAAATTCAGAAGGTATGACTCATTGGAGGCAGTTGTCTCCTGTCCATGCCTCTTCAGTTTCCCCTTTGAGTATCCTCTTTCTTTCCATGCAATGCTGTGGCTGACTGGCAGCCAGAATTCTCCTTGGACTTGGCATTTTTTGGTGGGCAACCTCAAAGAAGCAGGTCTTCCCTTGGTCAGGAGATGATTAATGGGTCAGACTCCCATGGGTGCAGAATCCTTATGCTCTTTTCCATGCTCAGATTGGCTTGACCAACCGGTCTGAAGCCCTCGGCATGTACTCTCTGGATGGTGAATATGTGGATTTCACCCATTCTGTACTGCTGGAAGGACCCGTGGAGGTGAGCAATTTCTCCCTGGCTTCCCCTGGAATCATTTGATTCCTGCTAAAGTTTTGAGGCCTGAAACACTGGCTAGAGCTTTGACCCTGGCACATCCTTTCTCTGGCCCCCGTTCCTCCCTGCTCGCTGGATTAGACTGTTTTGCTTGGAGCTCATGATGGTACCATGGAATCCTTTTCCTGTTCCCCTGCTCTTCTGCCCACAACCAGCTTTCCCATGTGCTTTCCCTCTCCCTGAGCTGCCCAGGTCATGCCTTGCCCTGCTGTGTGTTGATGGGGGTGGTGCCAGGCACTGGTCCAGGGTGGTTTTGCCGGGCTCCCCGGTCCTCCAGTGAACTTTTCCACAGTGGAGGGCACTGGCAGACTCCATTGTGACCAAGAACGCACGTTCCAGGAGTGGCTATGTGACGTGGAGCGGGCCATGCGCTGGACTTTGAGGGAAGTGCTGCGGAACTGCCGGCTGGCCCTGAAGAAGATGTTGACCAAGCGGGACAAATGGGTGAAGGAGTGGCCCGGACAGGTGACGATGTAGAGCTGGGGGGAGGTCGGGTGGGGTCGGCGGGGTGTCTTGGCAGGTGCCAAGGTAGTGGCAGGTCCTGACCTGGCTGGGTACCCCATCTTGTTTTGGTGTGGCATGCTGGCCTCCTAGCATGGGGCTGCCACCCAGATGTTTACGCCTGCCCATCCTGCTCCTAGGATGATCTTGGGGGTCTCTGGCACGTTTGGTACCCGAAAGGGGAGGTGAAGGAGGGAGGGCTGCTTATGGGGTTTACTCCTCCTCCCTCCCTCCCACTCCCACTCCCACTCCCACTGTCAGCTTGGTTTCTGTTGTAACTGGGGGCTCCTGCGACCCCCCTTTGTCTAGACGTTCCGTTCAAGTCCCTGTCAATGGGAAGAGGTTGGTGTTCCCTCCCTTCCTTGAGCAGAGAAATCCAGAGGGAAAAGCAGCTGTTCCCTTCGGCCCCCCCCCCCGGCGCCTCAGGTCAAGCTGTGGCACAGGAAGATGGGGCTCCTTCCCCCTTCCCCCCCACCCCCAAACCAGCAGCCGTGAACTGATTTTCCCCAGCATCTTCCGGCAGATGGTGATCACCGCTAGCCAGATTCAGTGGACGGCAGACGTGAGCAAGTGCTTGGCCACTTGTAAGGAGCGTGGGGACAAGAAGTACCTGAAGGTGATGAAGAAGAAGCAGGTGAGACCCGGGACAGCCCCAGAGCAAGTTCCCAAGTCTCCCCTCCTGCAGCCTACCCCTTCGGCCCGGCCATAGCGGCGCCGAGCACCCGGCCGACCCGAACAGACCTCTTGTCCCTCTGCCCCGGGGAATCGAGGGCGGCTTCTCTCCAGGACGGAGGGTATGGTCCCCGTCTCAATGTTCGTCCTCCCTGTCCGAGGCTGATGGGAGCTGTGGGTGTCACCGTGGAGAGGGCTGGCGGTTGGTGGGGAAAGCTGGTGGGGCCTGGGTCTTGAAGAGGCTCCTCTTTCGGGCCCCTAGAGAATGCTGCATACAGGCCAGAGGGCCTGGTTTGGAAGTTGCAGCATCTAGTGCAGCGTTTCTCCACCGTGGCCACTTTAAGCTGTATGGACTTCAACTCCCAGAATTCCCCAGGCTGGTTGAAGTCCATACAGCTTAAAGAGGCCACGGTGGAGAAACGCTGGTCTGGTGCCTGGTTATAGCCTTTCCAGGATTTATAATTTCCTTCTCTTAAGCAAAGCCCCAGTGGGTGGGGTAGGGTAACATTCTCTCAGTGCCCAGCCTGTTTTCCTATACAACTCATCCAGCGGCTAGAATTGCAAGATAGGCTGCAACTGGACACGGAAGCTCCACGTGGCCGTCAGGACAAACCGCTTTCTTTTTGGGGATGGGGGGAGCAGGTATCCATGCTCAACAAGTATTCGGAGGCCATCCGTGGCAACCTGACAAAAATCATGCGCCTGAAGATTGTGGCGCTGGTGACAGTGGAAGTCCATGCCCGGGATGTCATTGAGAAGCTGTACAAGAGCAGCTTGCTGGATGTGACGTCCTTTGAATGGTTGAGCCAGCTTCGCCTCTACTGGGAGAAGGTGGGGAGCCTCCTGCGTTGCTCAGAGATGGGGGGGAGTGTGCGTGAGTGTCTGTGCACACACACATGCGTGTAATGCAACCTGTGGCAGCGGTGAGGTCCTGCTGCTGCCCTCTGCTGGAGAGAAGGGGCTGCGCTCTGGACTGCCGTCCCCACATCCATCCTTGCGTTTCACTTCCCCCTGCTGTCCGTGCGTGGGACTGCAGGAGACTGGGCGGCTGGGGAAGGTGTGAGCCAGGCCCCAAACGACTGGCTTTCACCTCTGCTGGCAGGCGGGCCGCCCGCAGTCCCTGCTTCTTGCGCACGGGCACTTCATGCGCGCTCCAGATCTCGTGTCCTCGGACCTCTAGGAGGGGCCCTGAGGCTGTTGCCACCCCATCTGTGCCCCCCAGATGGTCTTGGGCAGCCCCTCCTTGCCAAGCAAAAGGGTGTGAGGCTCTGGTTGATCCCCCCATTGGCCAGGGCAGGGTCGTGCCCCAAGGCCAGAGCGAAGGGAAGCAGGCGGGTCGTAGGAGTTCAGATAAGCTTTGACGTTTTGCTCATCTTCGAAACAGCCTTGGCTCAGTCCTTTATGAACTCCAGCCCCAATTCACTGTAGCGTCGCCAGTCAGATGTTGCCTTTGTGGCCCCACGGTCAGAAGGGGCCCATCGCCCTCGTGGCTTGGGGGTGAATCTCTCCCCCCACCCCCCTGCTCCAACGGAAGCCTTCTTTTCAGGACCTGGACGATTGTGTCATCCGGCAGACGAACACCCAGTTTGCTTACGGCTATGAGTATCTGGGAAATTCTGGGCGGCTGGTGATCACACCCCTGACTGACAGGTACCCTGCAGGAGAGGGGAGAGGGCGGGCTTCTGGCCCCATGAAGAGGGGTGGACGGGAGGGCGTGGGGCTGTCGGGCTGCCTGGATTGACTCTTGGGGGGAGTGGGAGGCAGGAGTGAGTCTCTGGGGTGGCAGCGGTAGTGGAAGACAAGTTGCCTGGCTGGCTGAACCCTTGAGGTCTTGCCGCCTCAGGTGCTACATGACGCTGACCACAGCCCTCCACCTCCACCGAGGTGGGTCCCCGAAAGGCCCTGCAGGCACTGGCAAGACCGAGACCGTGAAGGACCTGGGCAAGGCGCTGGGCATGTATGTGATTGTGGTGAACTGCTCAGAGGGCCTGGATTATAAGTCCATGGGGCGCATGTACTCCGGCCTCGCCCAGGTAAGTGAGGCACAGCTGGGAAGGGGTGGTCAGGCCCTCCCTCTGTTGAGCTCTCCGGGGTCCCCCGACTCACCCCCGCTGCTTCACCCCTGCAGACGGGAGCCTGGGGGTGCTTTGACGAATTCAACCGCATCAACATTGAGGTGCTCTCGGTGGTGGCCCAGCAGATTCTCTCCATCCTCTCCGCCTTGGCTGCCAACATGACGCGCTTCACCTTTGAAGGCCACGAGATCAATCTGGTGTGGTCTTGTGGCATCTTCATCACCATGAACCCAGGTGGGGCCCAGCAAGATGGGCCCCAAGGCTTTGCAGGGGGTGGGGGTGCAGAGGACCTCCTCGGGGCTGCACCTCTGCCTCCTGCTGAAGCCCTTGTCCGTGGGGTGTTTCGGCAGGGTACGCAGGGCGCACGGAGCTGCCCGACAACCTCAAGTCCATGTTCCGCCCCATCTCCATGGTCGTGCCGGACTCCACCCTCATTGCCGAAATCATCCTCTTCGGAGAAGGCTTCAACAACTGCAAGGTACCAGCCGGTCGTCGGGCCCTGTGGGAACCCCGCAGACCCTGGCGAGGCACCCCCCCACCTCTCGTCTCCTCCCCAGGTCCTGGCCAAGAAGGTCTACACTCTTTACTCCCTGGCCGTGCAGCAGCTCTCCAAGCAGGATCACTACGACTTCGGCCTGCGGGCCCTCACCTCTCTGCTCCGCTACGCCGGGAAGAAGCGCCGGATGCGGCCTGACCTTTCTGATGAAGAGGTGGGGCGGGCGGGGCTGCTGCGGGGTGGGGGCCGAGGGGCCTTGTGGCTGGAGCTCTGAGGTGCTGCTGGGTCTCTGCCTCTGCCGTGGGAGGGGGCTGACGGGCACGAGTGGGCGAGGGAGCTCGTGGAGGAAGGTCCCCCGAGCTCCGCAGGAGACAGCTTCTGCCCTCGGCAGCAGCTCCTCTCCAAGAGGCGGGGCCTCCTTTGCGAGGGCTTCTGGGGTGCAGGCAGCCTCTTCCCTCCCTGGTTTCAGATCCTCCTCATGGCCATGAAGGACATGAACATAGCCAAGCTGACATCTGGTGACGTCCCGCTCTTCAACGCCATCATCCAGGACCTCTTCCCGGGCATCGAGTGCCCCATCATCGACTACGGGAAGGTCAGCTCCTCTGTCTGCCCGGCCAGTCTGCAGGAACTGGGCCTTGCCTCCTCTTTTGGGAAATGGCTGAGATGCCGTGGCCCAGGGAGGGGTGGGGGAGCTTTCCAGACCGCCCCCCGGGGCAGCAGTGTCCCTTCTGGAGGGATGTGAAGTGCCCCCAGTCTCAGGATCGCCCTTCCTCCCTTCCTTCCTTCGCCGACAGCTCAAGGAAGTGCTGGAGGGGGAGTTGAGGGAGATGGGGCTGCAGGTCATTCCCTTCACCATGATGAAGGTGATCCAGCTCTATGAGACGAAGAACTCCCGCCACTCCTCCATGATCGTGGGCAACACCGGCAGCGGCAAGACTGTCACCTGGCGGGCCCTGCAGGCCACTCTCTGCAGCCTGCACAAGAGCGGGGAGATGTCTTTCAACTTGGTCCGGGTTGGTGGCTGTGGCAGTTCCCTGGGGTTGGGGTTGGGGAGGGCGGGCAGCAGGAAAGCAAAGAGCCAGTGCCTGCCTGCCTGCCTGGCTTCCCTCCCTCTCATTCCCATCTCCTCCCATCTTGCCTGCCTGCCTGCCTGCCTGCCTGCCTGCCTGCCTGCCTGCCTGCCTGCCTGCCTGCCTCCTTCCTTCCTTCCTTCCTTCCTTCCTTCCTTCCTTCCTTCCTTCCTTCCTTCCTTCCTTCCTTCCTTCCTTCCTTCCTCCTGCACTCCCGCCCTCACACCCCAGCTCTCTCCTCCTCTTGCAAATCTTTTCTCTTCCCTGTTTGGCAAGCAGCATCTGTGGGTTCGACTCTTCCCTTACGGTGAGTCAAGGAAAGCTTGTTGGCCTCCCTTGATATTTGGGGAAGGTGGGGGGCAATCTGGTTCCTCCTCCTGCCCAACGGGCTGGCCTTGGCTGCAGGGAAACCAGGAGGCTCTTGCTTCCTTCTGACGGTGGCTTCCTTCCGTCTCCTCCTCCTCCTCTGCTGCCTTCCTCTGCTTCCAGGAGTATCCCCTGAACCCGAAGGCAGTGTCCCTGGGCGAGCTGTACGGAGAGTACAACCTCAACACCAACGAGTGGACGGACGGCATTCTGTCCAGCGTCATGCGAATAGCCTGCGCAGGTACAGCAGCCTCGTGGCCTGGCCACACTGGCAGCCCTCCCAGCAGCCCTGCTCTTTGCTGCAGGCACACTTCTCCTTGAGCCCCGTGTGGCGCAAGGCACCCTGGCTCATTGGGAGAGAGAGCCCGGAGACGACCGCTCGGCCCCTCTGCCCCTGCGCCAGTGGGGAGCCCGGGAGGGGCGCAGGACAGGGGGAAGCCCAGGAGAGGGCAGCGGGGTGGACCCTCGGCCGGGCCTCAGGTGGAGCCTCTGAATGCCTGGGATCCCTGCTCAGCCTGCAGCCACGCTTGACTTCTCCATGGGAGCAAAGATTCCTCTCTTCGCTCCAGGCTGGCCGGCCAGACTTCTGCCCGCTTACCTCTCACCTCTCAAAGGCTGCGTTCTCCCCTTGGAGGAGGAGATGTGAAGCCACGGAGCCACTGGGCCAAGGGTCTCAAGGGCGTGGCCCCCCTGCGGCTGCTTGTGAAGCCATTAGGGTCTGGATGTAGATGCCACGTCTCCTGCGGGGCACCAGGTCCTTCGGCCAGGGTGATTTCGCTCTGTTGGCAGAGGATCCCTCGGCGGGAAGGTCTTTTGGGGCCAGTGGGGTGGGAATGTGGCTGTTCTAGGAAAGAGGGGGAGAAGGGGGCTTCCTCAGACCACAGCCGGTGTGAAAATGAAGGCCAGGGGCCCAGTGGCACAAGGCACGAGGTTTGTGGGGCAGAGCCAGCTCCAGGCTTCATCACTTCTGCTCTTGCTGAGTCCCGGGCGGTTTGGGGTGAGGGCCCAAGCAGGGAAGCTGGATCCAGGCCGGTGCAGATCAGGGCAACTGGTGCTGGTTGTCAGGCATTTTCCTAATCTGCTTGCAACTGCGCCATTTGCATATTAAACCACAATTAATGGCTGGTGGCTCCCATGGGAAGTGAACTGGGTGGCTTCTGGATTCTCACCTGGGCATCTGCTGCTGCTGCTGCCGCTGCTTTACACGCACCTCCTTCCTTCTTTCCTGCTCCAACGACACAGCTCCTCCCACGAGAACCCTGCCAAGGGCTCTGCCCTTTGTGGCGAGGGGAAGTGACTGGCCACATGCAGAATGGCGACCGCTGGCCTTCTGACGGTCACAGTCTGGCTCGGGTCAGCTGGCAGTGGGCGTGGGCCCTGGGCTCTCCCAATCATCTCACCCCCTCCACTCTCCCCCATCTCGCCTCCCTGCGGGGTTTCCCCTCAGCCCCAAATCCACAAGCCTTGGGGAGCTGTTTGGGAGGCATGTCCTTACCACTAGCAAGGGGTGCGATGGCATTTCGGCTTCCATTGTGCGCCAGGCCTGCCCAGGTATTTGCCTGCTGCTTCTTCTGTGCCAGGGATGAGCTGCTGCCGCCAGTCAATCGGCTCTCCTTTCTGAGTGAGCTGGCAGCTCTCTCTGCCTGAGCCTCTCAGTCAACCTCTCTAAGGTGCTTCTGGGAGAAATCCCGTGCTTCTCTGAAAATTTCTGGGTCCGTTGGGGTGAGAAGGGTCGAGGCTTGGGTTCCTTGAGCGGCCGATGGGATGGCGGGACCCGCATTGGGGCGAGTGGTATCTGGCAAGGGTTCAGCTCCTTCAGGTCTTGTCCGCGGCTGGCAGTGCTAGAGGGGAGCCTCTGTTTGCATTTGGGGAAAGGAAGGAGGCCAGTGATTTTCACAAGCAAGTCCTTTCGCTGCAGTCCTGGGAGTCCGAAAGCGTTTCCTGATGTAAGGGACCAAAAGGGAGGGCAAGAGGGGTAAACGCAGTGCAGGTCCCCGACTTCTCCTGCTCCTCATGTGCTCTGACAGAGCTTCCCCTCTTTTGCCCAGATGAGAAACCGGATGAAAAGTGGATCCTCTTTGATGGACCGGTGGACACGCTGTGGATTGAGAGCATGAACTCGGTCATGGATGACAACAAAGTCCTGACACTGATCAATGGGGAGAGGATTGCCATGCCTGAGCAGGTAGCCCAAAGGTCCTGCTCTCTCCCCCTGTTCCTTTTGGGCAGCCGGGCTGGGACCCCAGCAAGAGGGACCTGATGGGCGTTGGCACTGTTCTTCAGGTTTCGCTGTTGTTTGAAGTGGAGAACCTCGCTGTTGCCTCGCCTGCCACCGTCTCCCGATGTGGGATGGTCTACACAGACTACAGTGACCTGGGTTGGAAGCCATATGTCCTGTCCTGGATTGAGAAGCGCCCCAAGGTAGTGGAGGGACAGGAGCGTGCTTGGAATGTGATGCCAGTCACTAGGCCGTCTCTAGTGCTATGGGATCATCCATGGGTGTTACACACACACGCACACACAGCCTGCTGTATTTTCACTGGGCCAGCCCTCCTGAGGCTGTACCCTATATGTGTGGGGGAGGTCAAAACCAATAATGGGGGCATGATTAGAGAGGAAGCAAGGAGTCCTTGAGGTCTTTTGAGGGACACCTGTTGGTTGACCAGAGTCCTCAAAATGATGAGGAGAGAAACTTAAAGAAGAAATGGCTCTGTAGAAGGAGGGGCTTGGCAGGTGGCGTTTTCAAGACCAGGAGGTAGCATCACATTTCCTGGCTCTGCTTTAGGGAGAAAGCAGAGACTGAATCTGCACTTGTTTCTTCCCAGGTTGAAACAGAAACCCTGCAGCGCATGTTTGACAAATTCACCAACAAGATCCTGACCTTCAAGAAGGAGAACTGCCAGGAGTTGGTTCCTATCTCTGAATACAGTGGCATCGTGGCTCTCTGCAAACTCTTCACGTCCTTGGCCTCTTCCGAGGAAGGGGTAAGGGGCAGGCAAGGCAGCACCAGCAGGCCTTCTCGTGCTGCCCTGGATTTTGGATATATGAAACTTGTAGTTAAAGCTACAAGGAAGAAGGTTCAGACTAGACAGTAGGAGGAACTTCCTGACTGTGTGAGTTGTCAGCCGGTGGCACAGGCTGCCAATGGCATGACAGGTTCTCCTTCACTGGAGGTCTTAAATGGAGGCTGTCCAAGATGCTCTACTCAATGACCTCTAAGATCTCTTCCAACTCAGTGATTCTCTGAATCCAAGGGCGTCCTACTATGGCCTGTAGCCCTGTGGTGAGAGTAACCAAGAACACTTTTTTCTGGATAGACCAGCCAGGGAGTCGCCTTTGTCCTGCCCAAAGTGTGGAGAGTGGAGCCCTCCTGCCTGAGAATGAATAAGAGACATTTTGGGATTAAACGTTTTTAATCAACATCTCTCTGGGGATGCCCAGTTACAATGTCCCAAAAGTAGGTCTTGGCCCTGAGTGGGTCTGTTGACCCATAGCCAATGGCTGGAATCCCAGTGAGGAAGACCATACGTTTGCCAGCTAGTGTACTGGAGTGAATTTCCTGCCTGGACGGCCAGCCCCCCACAACTCCAGGAGTCCCCTAAGGCCATCAGTGCACCCTGTCTCTCTCCGTATCACATCCCTCCTGATGGGGTTGGAGGCTTAGTTAAGAACTACTCTTTCCCTCCAGCTGAATCCTGCTGATACTGAGAACTACAGCACGCTGGTGGAAATGTATTTCATCTTCAGCATGATCTGGTCCCTGTGTGCGGCCGTGAATGAGGAAGGCCGGAAGAAAATCGACAACTTTCTTCGGGAAATGGAGGGATCCTTTCCTAACAAGGTCACTCGGATCTGCTTTCCTTTCAGGGGTCTTCTGAGTTTGGTAGGTGAGAAGATCCAGCTTACCTGCTGACCTTCTTCCTTGCTCCCCTCAGGACACAGTCTATGAGTATTATGTTGACCCCAAGCGGAAACAGTGGGCTGCCTTTGAAGACAACCTTCCTAAGATGTGGAGATATCCCCCCAAGTGAGTAACCATCTGGCACGTTGGTCAAGATGCTTTCCTGAGACCTGGATCGGTTCTCTTGGGTGGTTTGAAGGCAAGCAGCTCTGATGGACAGAAGATGGAATTGCTTTTTCATGTTGTGCAGGGCGGGAATCATAGTGCTATTCCTGCCCTAAGACAGGACGCTGAATGGCTTTGCGGGTGTGCAGGCTAGAGAGGAGGAGGAGGTAATGGGGTTCTGGTCGTGAAGTCTTCCAAAGGTAGCTCACTCACCCACAGTGGAAGAAAACAGGTTGTTGGACAAGAGAGATCCCTGGGTTGATCCAACAGGCCTCTGGTCTGTGCTCATGTGAAGGAAAGTTGGGTAGGGTTGCCCTGGAGAGTGGTCCTTGTGTGTTTGGTTAGGGTTCCTTCGCTTGTAACCAGGGTCCTAGCGATGGAGGACCCTCTTCTCTTGCAACCAGGGTCCCTGGCGGTGGAGTCTCCACTGCTGAGCTACCCCCTCATCCCCTGCTTGACTTCTCTGGCCCTTATAATTTCCTGGCTCCACCCAACCCGACTTCACTCCCACCATATCACACAGCTGAGGTTGTGGTTTAAGCCAGTGGTTCGGATCCATTTCCCTCCCTTGCCCCTAATCCGATCAGTGGCCTGAAATTACCGGAACATGGTCCCAGAGCTGCCATGGGCGGCAGGCTGCCTGTGCAAAGTGCTGGGCGGAGGGACAAGCTTTCATTAACAATGGCTTCCTTCCAAGCTGTCAGGCTCCAGTGGGGATGACAGCTGCACAAATTGTGTCTTGTGTTGGATGTCTTCATGCATTTAGACAAGGGTTTTCTGCAGAGCTGCGACAGCTACCTTTGAAAAGACCACACCAGCGCTTGGGCAAGGATGGCGCATCTTCCCATGGAGGCTTTGGAGGGCCCTGGGTTGGGAGGGCCGAGGGTCAGCGATGCCTCTTCCCTCCACCCTGAGCTGGAACTTCCCCTTCTCTCCCCAGCATCCCCTTCTATAAGATTATTGTCCCAACCGTGGATACCATGCGCTACAACTACATTGTGAACGCCCTGATTTCCAACCAGTACCCGGTGCTGCTGGTAGGCATGGTGGGGACAGGCAAGACCTCCATTGCACAGGGTGTCCTGCAGGCCCTGGACAGCATCAAGTGGGCTATCTTGGTGATCAACATGTCTGCACAGGTAACAGCACGCAGGGAGAAGCCACCAGTGCCCGGGAGGACAAGAGGGAGGCCTTGCTGGACCCAAGCACATGGTCTCAGTCCTGGTTCTCTGTGTCTGCCCAAGGGATCCCCCCACCCAGCCCCAGGCTCCTGGAGGGCAGCCTTCTCTTGTCGCCCTGCAGACCACCTCCAACAATGTCCAGAGCATCATTGAGAGCCGCGTAGAGAAGCGCACCAAGGGTGTCTACGTGCCAATGGGCGGGAAGAGCATGATCACCTTCATGGATGACCTGAACATGCCTGCCAAGGATACGTTTGGTTCCCAGCCCCCACTGGAGCTGCTCCGCCTCTGGCTGGACTATGGCTTTTGGTACGACCGGGCCAAGCAGACCATCAAGTACATCAAGGTGAGGCAGGTGGAGGCAGGAGGGGCTCGGGATGCTCCTTGCAGGGAGTCAGGAAGTGGAGGGTGAAACCCCCGCCCCCCTCCACCTGCGGTGCTTCCTTGGATCTCACCGCCCGCCTGCCAGGGCTGATTTTTCAAAGAAACCTCTCCGTGCACATTAAATGCAGTCACGCACTGAATGTATTGTCTTGTTAGACCCTCGCTTGTTTGAAAACTCAGCAGCTGGTAAGCAGAGACATTTGTGCCCAGAATAATTGTCGTCGCTCTCTAAGAGGCCGCTGTGTGTCTGAATTTCAGGAGGGGGGAGAGCAGGAGGGGGCAGGCACGGCAGAGGCTCCAGGGGGCAGGGTGGCACGCACCATGGCAGCGATTATGCTCCTCTCTTTGTATGCTGCCTGCCTCTTCTTCCGCCCCGTCCCTCTCGATGGTTGAGTGTGGAGGCTGCTAAACCCTTTGCAGCCAGAGGGAGGGCTGGGGGGGAGTCCTTTTTTCTCCCCTGGTTTTGATTGAGGCAGACGGTCTGTCTTCCCCAGGACATGTTCCTGATGGCAGCCATGGGGCCCCCCGGAGGAGGGCGTACCGTGATCTCCAGCCGCCTGCAGAGCCGTTTCAATCTCATCAACATGACCTTCCCCACAGTAAGGGCTCCTTGGCATGCAGAGCGCGGCCAGTCGGGAGGGCTCCGGGCCAGGGGTTGACCGGGCGATCATAGCTAACGAGAGACACCGCCTGCCCTTTCCCGGCCCTCTCTCCTGGGGAAAGGTGGGTGGCCCCCAGTTCCCACCGAAGCGGCCCACCCGGCTCGTCTGACGGGCCTTGGGTTCCCTGCGCCTCCCAAAGGAAAAGTAAAGCCACGTTCTCTTCCACAGAGGGGAGACCTGTGAGGGTGAGGCTTGGTGCTGCAATGAAAGGGGGGGGGGAGCTTTGGGCTGGGTCTGCTGGAATGGGGCCTCGGGGCCCCAGGCCGGAAGCCCACCATAATACCTCCTCCTCTCTAAATCCCTGGGGCTCCATACAAGGGGGACTCCATTTGCACATCCCTTACTCATAGCCAAACCTTCCAGTTGAGCTGGAATGATGTCCAGCTAGAACTTTGGGGTCACGGCCCTGTCGTTATAGAATATGCTCTGGGGCAGTGTTTCTCAGCCTCGGCAACTTGAAGAGGTGTGGACTTCAACTCCCAGAATTCTAGGAGGTGAAGTCCACACCTCTTCAAGTTGCCGAGGCTGAGAAACACTGCTCTGAAGTATAGTGAGATACCATGGCTAGAATCCTTTAGCATCCCTGCTTCTCCCTTTGGACCGTATCTCTTCTTCATGAGTTGATAAAAGTTTTCAGTGGGGCCCTTTGAACAGTCTTTAATTCACACTTTAGGCCAGTTGTTTGCAGATAGACCTCCTCTGTGGTACCAGCACAGGGGAATGCAGGAAACCCCCTGAAAATCATTTGGTGGCATGTTTTATCTGCCTCTTGAAGTCCTTTGTCCTTCTGTGTGCGAATGCTGGATTAATGGATCCTCTGCTTTTGCTTTCCTTCCCTCTCTGCCCCCCCCCCCCCATTAATATGGCTTTATTAATGACTAAGTTACTGCATGGTATTCGCTTCAAGATGCATTTTTGTAGGAAATGGCATACGCATTTATTAATATCCACATCATACCGAAACATGATTATTACTGACTCTCCTGGAGAGGAAGATGTCAAAATGGCAGCACAGGAAGCCGTTAAATAAAGATGACGTAAGGACGAAGGGGTGATGCTGGGAAGAAGGCAGCTCTGATTTGGGAATGTGATGCAGTTCCAGGTTCTCCTGCAGGGCTTCTGCTATTTCATTGGGCCTCCTAGCATAACTTACGGGCCCCTGTGCCAGCCTGTGGGGTAGGCAGACGAGTGTGTGATAGCCAATCCATGCCATGCCACACAAGACTAAGAATCTAGCTGGCAGATGATACACCCTCTTCCTTGGGTGGAAGAGGCCTACATGTGCATGAGATCAACCCGGCTGGAGTCTGGAGTGTGCTGTCCTGCTCCCTGCGTGCCCTCTTCCCCCTTCGTGATTTTCTCTGTTTGGACAGGATTCACAAATCTATCGCATCTTTGGAACCATGATCAACCAGAAGTTGCAGAATTTTGAGGAGGGGGTGAAGCCCATCGGGAACATCATCACAGAGGCAACCGTGGAGCTTTACAACAGTGTTGTCCAGAGGTTCTTGCCCACCCCGGCCAAGATCCACTACCTCTTCAACCTCCGTGACATTTCCAAGGTAGAAGGAAGCCATCCTTGATCCTTCCCAGCCTACGAAGGCCAGGGGTCCAAGTGGTGCCGCTTCTGCTCTGTTCTCGGGAGTCCCTTGGCGGGGGGCAGCAGGTGCAGCTTCACTGGAGCCGTGCCGGCCGGCCGCAAGGAGGGGGTGGACCCCGCACAAGTTGCAGGCTGGTTCTGCCTCGGGCAAGGAAGCCAGTCCTCCTTAGCTCTCCACAGCCTGGAATCAGGGAAGGTTTTCTCTTTCCCGTTGCTGTGTTTCTCTACCTTCGTCCTGTGGTTTTCTTCCCCTGCTACCCCACTGGGAGGGAGGGTGCCGTGATGGGACCGAGCATCACCAGCCTTTAGGACTGTTTTCCCTCGACGGAGGGCCCGCCCAGCTCTCTTATCGCGAGCGAGGACGCCAGAGCCGGGGCTCCGAGCTGCCAGATGCATCCAAGGGTTAATGTTTCTGTACGCCTCCTCCGTGGATGCCCAGAGGCTGTGAGCATTAGGATTTCAGGCAAGCCAGAGATGCCGAGCGCACATCAAATGGGCACCGCAGCTTTGGAGACATCAAACACCGCTGAATGTTTGTCCCAGGTCTAAGCCCTGCAGCTCTGCTTGCGAGCGAAGTCACGCGTGAGCCAGGCGGTGGCTGCCAACCTGCGCCCCGCTCTGCTGGTCACGGGGTGTGTCGGGGGGCAGGGGCAGGAGGATCGGGGCCCTTTCTCCAGGGCTCTCTGTTTATTTATTTGTTTGTTTGGATGATCATCGACGTCATGGTTACTCGGTTATTACTGAATGATCCGACCCATTCAAACAGGGCAGGTCCCAAGCCAGGCCATCGTATTGAACCTTTGGCCTCACTTGGCCTTTGGATCCCTCAAGCGGCCCCCTTGAACCATCAGGAGTTGGTTCGCTGGAAGCCAGGCGGGGGGTGGCAAGATTCTGGAAAGCAAGAAAGGATCTGAAGGTTTGCACAGGGTGGCAGTTATGCTGGGAAACCAATTTAATTGAAAAGTGGACGAAAAAGGATAACTCAGAAGGTGATGTTTCCTTCACCTGGTTTAAAAGTGATTAATTATGTACAGCAACTACCCAGTTCCAGGTTCCTAGATAATCCAATTAAATAATCCAATCCAATTACATGTATTTTGCTTCAGTGAATCCTCCCCTGTATTGTTCCTTGTTAATTGTTAATAAATTTAAATAAAGAAGGAAAATAGAGTGCGAGGCTGGCCCGGAGAGGCTTTCCCGTTGACCGTTGGCCAAGGCTTGGAAGGGGCGTGGCCTGGCCATGCTGCAAAGTGTCCTTATGGCCTTTCTCATCAAGTCCCGCCAGGATCAGCAAAGGTCTCTCTGCTGGCAGCAGCAGCAGCGCCCAAGCCTGGTGGGAGGGCAGATGCGGTCACTCCCCCACCGCGATTAGCAGGAGCCGGAGGTGCTGCTGCTGGAGCTGAAAGGGGGCCTGTTGGGTCCCCTCCTCGCTCAGGTCTTCCAGGGCATGCTGAGGGCCCACAAGGATTTCCACGACACCAAAGCCAGCCTGACTCGCCTGTGGATTCACGAATGCTTCAGGTAGAGCCTCTTGTCTTCCTCCTCTTTCCGGGCCAGGGTGGGGGGTCCTTTTCTCAATGGGGAAAAAAGCTCGGGAGGGGCGTGCACCAAAACCCTCCACCCCATCCTCCCCTTCCTGATGGGGGGCGCCAGAGTGCCCCTCCTGGGCTGGAGATAGCCTTGCAAGGGGCTGCTCAGGGTGCCTCACTGCAGCTGTCAGAAGGGGGCACCAGCCAGGGTCATGGCTGGCGGTCCTGCTGGAGCGGTTTAGTGGGGGCCATCGGCCACCTGCAGGAAGAAGGGGCAAGCCCCTTTGGGCTTCCTCTGGGGCCGATGGTCCTGGAGCTCATGGCTTCCTTCTCCCCAGGGTCTTCTCCGACCGCCTGGTGAACAGCGCAGACATGGAGACCTTTGTGGCCCTCCTGAGTGAGAAGCTGGGCACCTACTTTGACCTGACCTTTCACCACCTTTGCCCCAACAAGCGCTCACCCATCTTTGGTAGGTGCCAACTCTTCTTGGGCACCCAAGTGTGGAAGGGGAATCATTTTGAAGCGAAGCTGTCCTGGCCTTGTGTATGTGGCTAAGGCAGGCGCCCCAAATTCCCTTGGGTGGTAGCAAGGCTGGCCTCAGAAGGGGGGTTGGGTTGGCCGGGGGCCTGTCCATCCAGCGGCACCGGGGCTGAAGCCGAAACCCAGGAGAGCAGCTGCTTCTAAGATGGCACCCTTTATGCAGTTTTCATAAGCTCTCGTTTTTAAATTTCATAAGGCTGGCCTGATTGACCAGTGACATTTGTTCAGTTCATCAAAGTGTCTTGAATTGATTAATTCTTTCGCTACATTAGGTGAAGCGACCTGTGCGTGGTAATCTTGGGTGGGTAACTGACAGAGACAGGATTGAAAGGGGAACAAAATAATAATAAATTAAGGCAATAATCCACCTGGTGTCCCCTGGGCATTATCAAAGGCTCTCAGCTCTTTGGGCTTTCGCATTGCATCCTGGAGGGGTAAATAAAAGAGAGTTAATGCTTTGAGCACCAGGAAGCTGGAAAGCGGGTCTAGGGGGTCCTTGGGGCAGAACCGTGCCTTCTCCCCACAGAACAGTGCAGTTTTCTTCTTCAGGGGACTTCATGCGCAACGTGTACGAGGACATGATGGACATGGCCGTCCTGAAGGCGGAGATGGAGCGGGCACTGGGTGACTACAACCGGATGCCAGGGGTGGTGCCGATGAGGCTGGTGCTTTTCCGAGATGCGATTGAGCACAGTGAGTGGCAGCTTCCAGGCACATGCCTGGATCTTAATTTCCCCATTGCAAGCATCACTCCAAAGGTGGATGCTCTTTTGGGGGAGGGGAGCATGGATTTCTTCTGGGCTCCATCTGGCATATGATCTGGAGCTCATTTCTGGTCCAAGATGGCTCCTCTCGGCCTGTCCACCGCTACGACCCTCTCCTTTCCTGCAGTAACCCGTATCGTCCGGGTGATCAGCCAGCCCCGAGGGAACATGCTGTTGGTGGGTATAGGAGGAAGCGGGCGCCAGAGCCTTGCACGCTTGGCCTCCTCCATCTGTGAATACTACACTTTCCAGATTGAGGTTTCCAGGCAGTACCGTAAACAAGAGTTCCGAGATGGTGAGTGCATTCCTGGCCTTGTTTTGTGCCAAGAACGGGGCTATGCATTCACCCCACGCGGCTCCGCTGCCTTGCTGATCCACGGCCCTTAGGAGGTATCCTCTTCCCACAGACATCAAGAAGCTGTACCGCCAGACCGGGGTAGACCTGAAGCCCACCACTTTCCTCTTTGTGGACACTCAGATAGCAGATGAATGCTTCCTGGAGGACATCAACAACATTCTCAGCTCCGGGGAAGTGCCCAACCTCTACAAGTCAGATGAGTTTGAGGAGGTGTGTGGCAAGGGACACGGCCACGTCCCCAAGCCATCGTTGTCTTCTTTTGGCTTGGTGGATGCTCTGAATGGCTGGGTAGACCTGGTAGGCCTCCTCCTCCAACAGCAATGAAGGGGTTGCCCCAAGCCCCTGACACTGGCCTGTCTCCCAGCGCTTGATGCCTGAAAATGGAGAGACGGGACCAAGACCTGCTCAGGAGCAACGCTTTGGATGTGGAGGCCATACTCCAGCTGGGCAAGGAAAGAGGCTGTTTCCTTGCTGAAGGGCCCCTGTGGGCCTGGGTCTTCCAAGAGCCTCCAGCAGGTGCTGCTCCGCTCGGCTGGGGTTTCTTCCTCTTCAGGCTGGAGCCGCGGGACCTCTGCTGTGATCACACACAGGCAGCAACAGGGCCCCCTAAGTTCTACCCGCGAGGGAGCCTTCGGCACCCTGGAGCTTCTGCTGTGGCCTGCTGAGCTTTTCCAAAGCAGGTCGTGCCTCGCAGCGTCTCATGACTCTTGGCTGTTGGCTCACTGTTGCTCCCCCAGCCTTCAGTCTCGGTCCTCCTTCTCCCCAGATCCAAAGCCAAATCATTGATGCGGCTCGGGCTGAGGGCATCCAGGAGAGTCAGGACAGCCTCTTCGCCTACCTGATCGAGAGGGTCCGGAACAACCTGCACGTGGTGCTGTGCCTGAGCCCCGTGGGGGATCCGTTCAGGTGAGGTTTTGGGGAGGCTGTCTAGACGAGGCAGGCAGGAGCTTCTGCTTGGAACAACAGCGACCTCCAGTGGCCGAGGAGCTGCAGGGCTGGCGCGCAGGGGAAAGCGTGGGAGAGGGGTGGGATGGGTCTAGAGGCCGGGGGCTGGGAGAGACCTCTGGCCGAGGCACGGGAAAAAGACTCAAGAGCCTCTGGCTCCAAAGAGGGCTCCCGGTGGAGGGCAGCAGCCACGTTCACACATAGCAGCGAACCATGGAGCCTTGCCCCCAAATGGCAGGGACTGGACCCTTAACGGAGGGGAGGTGGAAGTGTTTCAGTGAATTGGACACCATTAGCCCTCACAAGGCTTAGAGAACCTAATTTGTCTTTGGAGCCCCCCCTCCCAACTGTAGAAATCATTGGCTGATGCTTGGACCCTGGGGCCACAGAAGGAGTGCTGGTGGGACACTTAAGGGCTCCTCGTGGCATTCTGCTTTGCCTCAGGAACCGGATTCGCCAGTACCCCGCTTTGGTGAACTGCACCACCATCGACTGGTTCTCGGAGTGGCCCAAGGAAGCGTTGCTGGAGGTGGCAGAGAAGTACCTGGAGGGCGTGGATCTGGGAGCCGTGGAAAAGGGAAGCCTGGATACGGTGAGAGCCTGCGGCCCGTCCAAGAGGGGATTCTGAAAAAACCGCTGGGGACTGACGCTTTCCACTCCCCCTTCCGCCTAGATGCAAAAGCGAGTCGCTAAAATCTTTGTCACCATGCACTGGTCGGTGGCCAGATACTCCCAGAAGATGCTGCTGGAGCTCCGGCGCCATAACTACGTCACGCCCACCAACTACCTGGAGTTGGTGTCTGGCTACAAGAAGTAAGGGAGGGGTCTTTTGGCTCTCGCCAGGGAAGCAGGCAGGTGGGATGGTAGAAAACTCCCCCCACCCCGGAGAAACACCCTGGTTTGGAGATGGGTAAGTCTGGACGGTCCAAGGGCTGGGTCCAGCCCCTGCGAGTCACCCAGTCCTTGGACATTTATCACCACAGCGTGAGCCTTCTCCTGCCGCCCACTTTGCAGGCTTCTGGCAGAGAAGCGGAAGGAGCTTTCTGATCAAGCCAACAAGCTTCGCAATGGGCTCTTCAAAATTGATGAGACCCGACAGAAAGTGGAGGTGATGACTGTGGAGCTGGAGGAAGCCAGGAGGAAGGTGGCCGAGTTCCAGAAGCAGTGTGAGGAGTACCTGGTCATTATTGTCCAGCAGAAACGGGAAGCTGATGAGCAACAGAAGGTGAGTGTCCAAGGCTGCCACCTCTTTTCCGGCTGAGCCAGTGATGGGCATCAACCTCTGTCCAAACCGCCTCCTCTTTGTCTCTCCGTAGACGGTGACTGCGAACAGCGAGAAGATCGCTGCTGAGGAGATCAAGTGCAAAGCTTTGGCTGACAATGCCCAGAAGGACTTGGAAGAAGCGTTGCCTGCCTTGGAGGAGGCCATGAAGGTACCCAGCCAGAAGACCCACCAGAGGGCACCTCTGTCTGCTTGGGCCACTGTACAGGGCCTCTGACCAGCTTGGCGCTATTTATTTGCCCAATGAAGGTTTGAGGGGAAGCTGGAACTGGGTTCTGTGGTATGCTTAACCTACAAGGTGGTCCCTATGCTCTCTGCCTCCCCAGGCCTTGGAATCCCTCAACAAGAAGGACTTGACAGAGATCAAGTCCTACGGCCGGCCACCCACGCTGGTGGAGACTGTCATGCAAGCTGTCATGATCCTACGTGGCAATGAGCCCACCTGGGCGGAAGCCAAGAAGCAGCTAGGTAAGGGGCGCTGAGGAGCCCACTCCGAGGACCAACTAGGCATTAGCTGCCCGTTAGGCACCTTGTTTTCCTTGAAGAGAACCCCCATCTCTCAAAGCGCCCTCACTGGGATCTGAGCACTGTTCAGAGTGATTTCTCCTGGGGAGGAGGGGCTGGGTGAGGCAAACCTCCCTGAGCCGGATGGCTTCCAGTCTGGGCCTCTCTGATCCCACCTGGCCTCTCCAGGGGAGCCCAACTTCATCAAGCAGCTGGTGTACTTTGACAAGGACAACATCTCAGACAAGGTCCTCAAGAAAATCAGTGCTTACTGCTCCCAGCCAGACTTCCAGCCAGACATCATCGGGCGGGTCTCGGTGGCCGCAAAGTCTCTGTGCATGTGGGTGCGAGCCATGGAGGTGAGACCCGGGGTGTTGAGCGTTGGATGGTTCCACTTGGTCTTGGCACATGGCTTGCTAAGTTCTCCCCTCTCCTACTGTTCCCCAGATGTATGGACGCATTTATCGGGTGGTGGAGCCCAAGCGTGCCCGTATGAATGCCGCCTTGGCCCAGCTGGCCGAGAAGCAGGCGGCCCAAGCTGAAGCTCAGGAGCGGCTCCGAGAGGTCGGTTCTGTTTTAGCAGAAGATGGTCCAGGAGGGCGGATTGGCTATGGAGTTGTGGGAATCCCTGGAGCCCCTTTCATCCAGAAGGGCAGGGCAGGGCAGGGTAGGGCAGGGCTCCACTGTTTAGACCCAGGCCAGTCGTTCTCCAGGGAACCTGCTCCTGGAGATGGAGGCTGCGTTAGTCTTGTTCTGCAAAATCTTCCACTGCCTCCCCCTCCCATCCTCCCTCTAGGTTGCAGAGAAGCTGGAGATGCTGAAAAAGGAGTACGAGGAGAAGCTGGCTCAGAAGGAGGAGCTGCGCAAGAAGTCGGAGGAGATGGAGATCAAACTGGACCGGGCTGACAAGCTGGTCTCAGGCCTGGCTGGAGAGAAAATCCGGTGGGAGGAAACGGTCAAGGTAGGCCCTGACTTCCTGCTCTCTTGGGAAGGCCCCCCTGCTTGAAAAAGGCGGGGTGGGCCCGGCTGGGTATTCAGCACCCCCTGTTGAGTCCGGGGCCTCCCTTCCAGGATCCATCCAGGATGAGGTCTCTGGGCTTTGGGGCAGGAGAGGGGCAGAAGGGGTGGAAGAGGGAGAGGAGCTGTTCTTCTGAGACTGCATTCCTGCAGGGCCTTGAGGAAGACCTGGGCTACCTGGTGGGTGACTGCCTGCTTGCATCAGCCTTTGTGTCCTATATGGGGCCCTTCCTGTCCAATTACCGGGATGAGATGGTTTCCCACATCTGGATGAAGCAGGTGAGCCCTCGGGGACCTCCCTCTCTTCTCCTGGTTGGCAGCCGGATCCAGAGTTGGCATTCCCTAGCTTGCCCTCTCCTTCCCAGGATAAGCTCCTCAGGCGTTTGAGCCTTGCTGGTCATGCCTGCCCTGCCCTCCTCCTTAACCAGGGCTGGGTGGAGTTTTGAGACCCAGCCCTTTGTCCCACTCTCCCTGCCTTTGTGAGGAAGGACAGGAATGGCCTCCTTTGCGTGATGCGCCTTGCAGGGATTGGTCCGGGGGGGGGGGGTTCCAGGTGGTCAGGGAAGCCCTTGCCCATGATTCCAAGATGGCCAGGCCCTGCCATGTTCTGGTGCTGGGGAAAAGTGGGCTGGGCTTCTTCAGTTCCTCACAGCTTTGCCCCCGCAGATTCGGGAACTCCACGTGCCCTGCTCCCCCCTCTTCACGTGTGACAGCTTCCTTTCTAATCCAACCATTGTGCGCAACTGGAACATCCAGGGACTGCCGTCCGATGACTTCTCAACGGAAAATGGGATTATTGTGACACGAGGCAACCGGTGAGGCCCAGT
Organism: Liasis olivaceus; assembly: GCA_030867105.1. Taxonomy (NCBI): domain Eukaryota; kingdom Metazoa; phylum Chordata; class Lepidosauria; order Squamata; family Pythonidae; genus Liasis; species Liasis olivaceus. Next base: position 114,277,739 of record CM061351.1, on the reverse strand, counting down.
CCCTCTGGTCCTGCCTCTTGAGGGGGCCAAGGAGTCCTGCAGGAGCTCTTAGAGGGTTCCCTGAGGAATCAGAGAGGTTCCAACACTGCCCTCTGCCTTTCGGGTCTCCTTAGGTGGCCTCTGATGATCGACCCTCAATGCCAGGCCACCAAGTGGATCAAGAACATGGAAGCCAAGAAAGTAAGGAGCCACATTTGGCACCCCATCAGAGCTTCCTTCTGGAGCCACCTCCTTCCTTCCTTCCTTCCTTCCTTCCTTCCCCTTCTCCTCCCTCCCTCCCTCCTTTGGAGAAAGGGCTGTGCCAGTGGCTCTTCATTCAGGTCCCGCCAGTTGGATGTCCCCCATGAGTCACGGGAGCCTCCTGTTCCCTCACTGACACTGTGGGGGGCAGAGAGCGATGGTGGCCAGACAGCCAAGGGCTTTGAGGGCCTCTTCACTGCCAGATCCTGACGTGGAACGTTTCTTTTCTCTTGGAGTAGGGCTTGAAGATTATTGACTTGCAGATGCCCGACTACTTGCGCATCCTGGAAACAGCTATCCAGTTTGGCTCTCCGGTGCTGCTGCAGAACGTGCAGGAGGAGCTGGACCCCACACTGGCCCCCATCCTGAATAAGTCTGTCACCAAAGTGGGTGAGCGCTGGGCTGCTGCTTGGAGCAAGGCCGTGGAGTCCCTTGGGAGAGGGTTGGGCCTTGACCGGGGTGCTCCCCCAAGTAGCCCTGACTCGTCCCGTGTGTGGCAGGTGGGCGCTTGCTGATCAGGCTGGGGGACAAGGAGGTGGAATATCACCCCGAGTTCCGCTTCTACCTCACCACCAAGCTATCCAACCCACACTACACGCCAGAGACCTCCTCGCAGACCACCATTGTCAACTTTGCGGTCAAGGAGCAGGTAGGCACCTTGCCCAGACGCCTCCTGGCTGGCGCTGTGGGACCCTCCTGCTTTTCTGGCTCTGGGGTGAGAGTGGGGGAGATGGGTGAAGTACTGACTGGGCGCCCTGTTCCTTTCAGGGCCTGGAGGCCCAGCTGCTGGGCATCGTGGTCCGGAGGGAGAGGCCCGAGCTGGAGGAGCAGAAGGACTCGCTGGTGCTCAACATTGCAGCGGGCAAGAGGAAGCTGAAGGAGCTGGAGGATGAGATCCTCAGGTGGGGGGCAGGCCTGACCCTTGGGGGAGGGATTCATAACTTCTAGACCGCTTCGTGCATAACGGGTTACGGTGTTGCACAAGCAGCGCCTCCAAAGATCTGAAACTGCAGCAAAACTGAAGAAGGATTTGAAAGAAGACTTAAGAAAAGAAAAGAGATAGCCTGTGAGCTTTGGGTGCGTCGGGGTCAGCCCAGGGTTGGCCGCTGCTTCGCCCCACCTCCTGACGGAGCTGCTGGGGCTGCCTCGGCAGAGGGGAGCGCGAGGTCTGTGCGTTGCTCAGCCCCCAGGCCTCCTGCCCTCAGGTTGCTGAACGAAGCCACGGGCTCCCTCCTGGACGATGTGCAGCTCGTGAACACCTTGCAGACCTCCAAGCTCACGGCCACAGAAGTCACCGAGCAGCTGGAAACCAGCGAGATGACTGAGATCAAAATTGACACGGCTCGGGAGGCGAGTACCCATGTCGCTGGCCTGCCTCCACAGGATCCCCTTTGGCCAAAAGGAGCCATGGAGGGGGGAGGCATGACAGTCCCCGAGGCTGCTGCTCCAGCCTTCTGGCGTGGGGCACGAGGGGGCTCTCTGCGGCCATCCTCGGGTTGTTTGCTCACTGGCCCACTGCGGTGCTCCTGTAGGCCTATCGGCCGTGTGCTCAGAGGGCCTCCATCCTCTTCTTCGTCCTCAACGACATGGGGCGGATTGACCCCATGTACCAGTTCTCCCTGGATGCCTACATCGACCTCTTCAACCTCAGCATTAACAAGAGCCATCGGAGCAACAAGCTGGACGAGAGAATCCGCCACCTCAATGAATACCACACCTACGCCGTCTACAGGTTCGCTCCCCCTTCCGCCAGCCCCTTGGCCACGGGCAGAGGAAGGGCTCCTAGCACTGCAAACCAGAAGGCTCTAGCCACTCTTCCACTGTTCCTGGTGAAAAGGGTGGGAAGGGTGGCACGTGGCCTGAGCCCTCCTCCCCGTACGGGTTAAAGTTTGCGGTTAAGCAGTTCTGCAGCGAGTCACCCCCTTCCATTGATGCACCCGGAGACAGACTCTTTTCCTGCCCTTTCTCCTTGTCACGGAGTCCTCTTGGTGGGGCCAGAGTCAGGTTCAGGGGCCCGGTTCCCTGCTTCCCTTTCCTTGAGATTAGGGGAAGATGAGCCGACTTCTGCTCCCACAAACCCTGGAAGCTCGGTCTCCGCGCAGCGAGGCCTGAGAGTCTGGTAGGGAGCCTCTCCAAGGTTTCTTCTCCCCCCCTTGCTTTGCTCAGGTACACCTGCCGGGGTCTCTTTGAGCGACACAAGCTGCTCTTCAGCTTCCAGATGTGCGCCAAGATCCTGGAAGTGTCTGGCACCCTCAAGATGGACGAGTACAACTTCTTCCTGCGCGGGGGAGTGGTCAGTGCTGAAGGAGGGCCGGGTGGGGTCTTGGGCTTGCGGGATGATGCATCCCGAGGAAGGGCCGGGAGTAGCTTCTCAGTTTTTTTGGGGGGGGGGCTACCTGAGCTCCTTCAGTGGCTGAGGTTTTTCTCCTGCTTGCTTTGTGGATTTGGCTCAGCAAGGGAACCCCCCGGTGCCTCTTCCTATTCCAGCCTTCCCCCTTCCCCCTTACACGTTGGGCCGCAGGACCCTGCTTTTATTTGCTGCTCAGTGAAAGGGGCTTGATCCCTGCGAGGCCGATCAGGTGCTGGCTCTGGGCCTCCCACCTCAGAGCTCAGGCACTTTTTGCCCGGGGGAGGGTGGGTCAGAAGGGGGCCATCTGGGGATGCAAGAGCTGGGAGATGCTCCCAGTGCCTGAATGCAATCTGAAGAGGGCTTGGAGGTTGGCCCGGCCCCCTTCCCCCTTCCCGTGTTCACGTGGCCAGGCCATGTTCAGGAAGCCTCTGGGCCGCCTCAGAGTTTGCCCAGATGCTCCTCGCTTAGCCCCTGGGTCTCCTGGGAAGACCACCTCTTCTTGGAGGAAGCCTTTCCCCCCGGGGGAGAGGCAGGGCCCCCGGCTCTGGCACTGTTGTTTGAGGCTTTGGGCAGTTTCTCAGTTTCACTTCACCCAGAGAAGAAGCCTCTGCCCCAAAGGTGTCATTCCCCTGCTTGTCCCTGTGACAGGTGCTGGACCGGGAAGGGCAGATGGACAACCCTTGCACCAGCTGGCTGTCCGATATCTACTGGGACAACATCACCGAGCTGGACAAGCTCACCAACTTCCATGGCATCATGAACTCCTTTGAACAGTATCCCAGGGACTGGAACCTTTGGTACACCAGCTCCAAGCCGGAGAAGGCCATGCTGCCAGGTTCGGCACCAGGCTGAGCTCTTCCAGAGCCCACTCTCCGGCTTCCTTTCCCCTCCTGCGACATGCAGGACCACTTCGGGCAGAGAAGCGGGACCAGTTCAGCCTCCACTCCGTTCAGGCCAAGCGGGGAAGGGCTCTGCGGTCTCCTCCAGCCCCAGCCAGGCCGACCGCCTCTCCCACCCCTTGTCCCCCTCCAGGCGAGTGGGAAAACTCCTGCAACCAGATGCAGCGCATGCTCGTCGTCCGGTCTCTGCGCCCGGACCGGGTGGCCTTCTGCGTCACGGCGTTCATCGTCTCCAACCTGGGCTCCCAATTTATCGAGCCTCCGGTGCTCCACATGAAGTCGGTGAGCGAGCGATACCTGGCATGCCAGGAGGCCAGGCAGCTCCCCCAGCACCCTTCTTGCGGCGGGTGCCCCCTCCTCAACTGGACTCGGTGGAAGAGTTGGTCCCCAGCATTCACCCCCGTGGCAGAGGGGCCATCCACAGCCTGTGCCCCTCTTGCTCTGGCCAGGGCCCGCTTTGCTTCTCCTGGATGGGCAGGGGGGCAGATGTGTTTCCCGCCCACCCCCACCTTTTCCTCTCCTCCTTTCCACTTGCAGGTGGTGGACGACTCCACCACGAAGACCCCCCTGATCTTCGTGCTGTCTCCAGGCGTCGACCCCACCTCCTCCCTGCTTCAGCTGGCCGAGCAATCTGGCATGGCTCAGCGTTTCCACGCCCTCTCCTTGGGCCAGGGTCAGGCACCCATCGCCACACGCATGATTAAAGACGGGGTCCACCAGGGTGAGTGCCAAGCCCTTGCGCCTCCCTCACCGGGAGGGACGCCCCCATCTTCATCGCCCTGTTCTCCCCCAGGGCTTCCCTGGTGACTCTTCTTAGGGCTTCACCTCCGCAGGTAACTGGGTCTTCCTGGCCAACTGCCACCTGTCTCTTTCCTGGATGCCTCAGCTGGACAAGCTGGTGGAGCAGCTGCAGGTCGAAGAACCGCACCCCTCCTTCCGCCTGTGGCTCAGCTCCAGCCCCCACCCCGACTTCCCCATCTCCATCCTGCAGGCTGGCATCAAGATGACAACGGAGCCTCCCACAGTAAGGGCGGGGAGCCTGGCAGCCGCCAAGCACTCAGGAAGGGGCTGAGTCTCTCCCAAAGGAGTCCCGACTTTGCCCACCTCTGCAAGTAATGCTTTGCAGTTCTGCCTTCCCTCAGTCCGAGCGGTCAGTTTCCCACCCTCTTCCTTCTTGGTGGGAAAGGTCAAGGGAGGCCAGTTTTCTGTGGAGCAGAGGGCGAGGGTCTCCCCCTCCGCACAAACATACAGCCTGAGAAAGAGTCGATGGGAGGTTTGCAGGGGCCCTGAAGCAGTGATAAGCCCAGGGGGCCGGATGCTCTTTCTCCAGCACCGGGGAAGAGGGCTGGGGAGCCAAGCCAAACGGCTCTTTGTCCAGAAGAAGGGCCACCAGTTGTCCATCCAAAGAGATCATGCTTGGACGACCTGGAACAGTGGTTTCTCAACCTTGGCCCCTTTAAGACGAGTGGACTTCAACGCCCAGAATTCCCCAGCCAGCCATGCTGGCTGGGGAATTCTGGGCGTTGAAGTCCACACATCTTAAAGCGGTCAAGGTTGAGAAACACTGACCTAGAAAGTCGGGCCTTGGATCTCCAACAGGGTCTGTCTCCAACAGGGCTTGAAGGCCAACATGAAGCGCTTGTACCACCTCATCACGGACCCCCAGTTCAACCGCTGCACAAAGCCGAGCAAGTACAAGAAGCTGCTCTTTGCCCTCTGCTTCTTCCACAGCATCCTGCTGGAGCGCAAGAAGTTTCTGCAGCTGGGCTGGAACATCATCTATGGCTTCAACGACTCGGATTTTGAGGTGGAGCCCCCGGGAGGGAGGCAGTGGCGGCAGGCGGGGCAGGAAGGCCGCCGAAAGCTGGGAGGGAGGTCTCGGTGCCCTCCCTGCTTGGGCTTGGGGGCTCGGGGGCTCCGGGATCTGTTGCACGGCTCCTGCTGGGCCATCTTTGCATCTGCCATGTGATAGAGATGTGGGGCTGGTGGCAGAGAGAGGGATTCTGGTTGCTCAGCTCAGGAGTCATCTTGGCATAGCCTGTAAGCTGCATGTGGAGGAGGAGGAGCCCAGTTTGACACCTCTGGCCCAGCTGACCCCCCCACCCTCCTTGCTCGGCCCCCTCCTCTCCTCTAGGTGTCGGAGAATCTCCTTAGCCTCTATCTGGATGAGTACGAGGACACCCCCTGGGACGCCCTCAAGTACCTGATCGCTGGGGTCAACTACGGAGGCCACGTGACGGACGACTGGGACCGGCGCCTCCTGACCACATACATCAACGATTACTTCTGCGAACAGAGCGTGGCTGCCCCCTTCTACAAGTTGGTATTGGGGACGGAGCTGGGGAAGGATTCCATCTTGGCGGGCCTATTGGGGGCAGGGGTGGGAAAAGCAGGGAGAGCCTTTACCTGGAAGAGAAGGCCAACCTAGGGCCTCCCCGGCACTGATGGAAACTCCTTCTCAGTCTAAGCTTGATCTAGGAGGACGTTCTGGCTGTCCCTTAGCCCAGAGTTTCTCAACCTCCACAACTTGAAGGGGTGTGGGCTTCAACTCCCAGAACATGCCGGCTGGGGAATTCTGGGAGTTGAAGTCCACTCATCTTAAATTTGCTGAGGTTGAGAAACACTGCCTCAGCAGCTTGCCTGGCCCTCCTCAGTGGACAGCTCTCATCAGAGCTATGTCCAGAGGTGCGCTTTGATGCTCTTTCGCGTGACGTTGCAGAACTGTAGCCCATTTGCCTTGGGCTTTATTGCAAAGAAAGCTGCTGTTTCCTGCACCAGCGGCCAGATCATAACGGACTTTTTATCATAACTATCCGCCTTTCTCTATTTTCTAACAATGAAGCAAGCTTTTTTTTTTTTTTTTTTTGCAACGAAAGTTCGATTAGCCGGACGGGTTGCCTGCCGGAAGCCCAGCACCTTTCCTGCTTGGGGTCTGCTGAATATCATGCCCGTCTGGTGAGCTCTAACTCCCCTCTGCTCTCTCTGCAGGCTGACTGTGCTAGACACCTACTACATTCCCAAGGATGGCAACCTGAACTCGTACAGGGAATACATCAGCCTGCTGCCAGGCATGGATCCTCCAGAGGCCTTTGGCCAGCATCCCAATGCTGATGTGGCTTCGCAGATCACGGAGGCCAGGACGCTCTTCGAAACCCTGCTCTCCCTCCAGCCCCAAACCACGCCCACTGGGGTGGCTGGGCAGAGCCGCGAGGACAAGGTACCAGCCTCTTCCTGAAGTCCCGCTTGGCGCCATCTGAGCTGACCTGTGCCAACAGCAGACTTTCAAGGTCAACCTTCTTTGCTCTGATCCTCAGGACAATCCTGGGGCTCATTCCTAGCAAGAGAAATTCCTTCGGCCAGAGAGCCCCCCCCCTTCTTGCTCTGCGTGTAGTGACAGCTGATCTTGCACACACTCAGATGCGCTTCTGAGACTCACGGCAACACCGGGAGCTGAAAGGTGCTATCAGCAATGCGTGTTCTCGTGGCACGGCCCTCCCGCTTGCGTGAAGCCAAAGCCTATTGCTGCAGATGTCAGAATTCCCTGTTACTCTCAAGGGATCCTTGAGATCATAGAGCCAACCCCTGCTTAGTGCAGGCATCCAAAGTTAAGAGCTGACAGATGGTCATCCCACTTGACTCCAGTCCATCCAGCTGAAGGGAGCCCAACACCTTTAAGTTGCTGGCTCCTCTGTTGAACTCTCCCTGGTGGAGAGCTAGGAGTGGACAAGACGCCTTCCTGCAAAAGGTCTCTCTTCACCTTGTGCTTTTGTGCCCCCCCCCACAGGTGCTGGAGCTCTCATCTGACGTGCGCAGCAAGATTCCAGAGGAGATCGACTACGAGGGCACCTGCAAGGTGCTGTCCACCGATCCCTCCCCTCTCAATGTGGTCTTGTTGCAAGAGATCCAGCGCTACAACTCCTTGCTGCAGATCATCAGGTGAGGGGGCACCCAGGAGTTCCAGCCCAGATGCATTCCAGTCCCTCCCTCTCGCGTGGGGCGGCGAGGTTCTGGGTCTCTGGTTAGCAAACCCACCACAGAGCGTCGCTGGGTCAGAACTTCTGAGCTTTTCCCAAACTCATTGCTGTCGTTCCTCCAAAGAGAACTGGAATTTGGCTGCAGGTGTCCCGAAGTGAGAATGGCCTCTTTCAGCTGTGAAATAGAGGCCAGGAAGGCCTGCCTGGGGCTTGGATTACTCCTGGTAAACTGTCACAGGGCTCTTAACACTTAGAACAATCCCTGTCCGCATCTGCTGTCCAGAGGCTTAGGGACATGTGTGTCTCTGAACTGGCCCCGATACGGAAATGCTCAACCTGACCTCAGAATCTTTCCAAGGTGGCCAACGCAACTTTTAGTATGATGTAAGGAGGAAATGATTCAACACGCAAGGAATAATAACAACTAATTTTAAAATGAAATTTTAATTTAAACGTAATCACATTTAATGAAAAAGAATGCTTGGAACGATGAATTGAAAGTGGCTGTGGATGACAAAAATGCAGAGAAGGGAAGGTTGTCTACCGTGCAGAGAGGGAAAACGGTAGCTGCAAAGAATGTCTTCAAAAAGAGCAAGATTAAATGAGGCAGAGAAGACGCAGAGCAATCTTGTTGGAAATAAACGCTGGTTTTGGAGTGGGCGAAGAGGAGTCTCCAGCCGAGTGAACAGAATCAGAACTAAAAGCGGTGCAGTGAAACCGAAGTAAGGCAATGCTGGAAGGAGTATTTTAGAGATGTGTATGGAAAGAGCGGTGGTGTCTCAGTGGAACTGAAGTGAATGCTATACACATTGGTGTGCAAGAAAAACAGATGAAAAGGAAATAATAAATGCCGTGAGAATGCTGAAAAACGGAAAGGCCCACGGTATTGTTGGAGAAAAGTTAAAATAGGGATGCTTAGTCAGTTTAGTGTATCTTGTTGAGTCTGTGTGTGGGTGATGAAGTGAAAAGGCTGAGGATGGGGAAATGCATCCTAGATCCAGACTGACCAGGGGGAGAGATGCTGTATAACGTGCGGAGAGAGATAGTTGCAGAGAATGCTCCCAGCGTGAAGCTTAAGACTAAGCGAGGCAGAGAAAAGGCAGCGCAGTTTGATAGAGATAAAACAATGGCAGAGCTTCAGATGCAATGCTGCGGTCGCCATCTTGACTTTTTTGACCCCACCCTGTGGACGCCCCTGCCCCATCCTGTTTCTTCTTTGGGGAGCATGGCCCTCAGCATGCTTGGTCCCCCCAGCCTAGAGTGTCCCCCCCGCTCTAACGCCTGCCCCCCCTTGCAGCTCATCTCTGGTGGAGCTGGAGAAAGGCATTCAGGGCCTGGTGGTCATGTCAACAGACCTGGAGGAGATCTTCAACTGCATCTTCGATGCTCGCGTGCCCACCATGTGGGAAAGGGTAAGGGGCCTCTTGCTCCTGCCGCTCGTGGCTGCCCCCACCGCACCAGGAAAGGGGCCTTCTCTTTCCTTCTCTATGCTTGTTTCGTCTTGGAGGGCAGGGGGAGAAATGCCTTGGCAACGTTCCTAGGGGGTCCCCTCTGCCCCACCACCTCCTGCTCTGCAGGCAGGGAGGCCCTTGTCGCTCCAGAGCCCCTGCAGAGGGGAAGGGCCCCGTGCCAGGAAGGAGGTAGCCCCGGCCTGCTGCTTCCAAAGTGGGATCCCCCACCTGGCACCTGCGGCTGGTGCGGGGATTGGCACCTTCTCAGCTCTCACCCCCCCCCTTGCAGGCCTACCCCTCCCAGAAGCCCCTGGCCGCCTGGACCCGGGACCTGGGCCAGCGCGTGGAGCAGTTTGCCCGCTGGGCGAAGACGGCTCACCCGCCCGTGCTCTTCTGGCTGTCGGGGTTCACCTTCCCCACCGGCTTCCTGACGGCCGTGTTGCAGGCAGCGGCGCGCCAGAACAACGTACGAGGGGGCGCAGGGGGTAGTGCAGGGCAGCCCGTGGGGAGGGAGGCTGGGGGGCCTGGGCGCTGCATCCTGCCTCTTTTCGCAGATCTCCGTGGACACCCTCTCCTGGGAGTTCATCGTCTCCACCGTGGACGACAACAACCTAGTGTATCCCCCCAAGGTAAGCGGCCCCCTCGCCCCCCCCCGGCAGAAGGCGGCCTCCCCGCCCGCCTTCAGCTCCGTGCCCTGTCCTTCCTGGCAGGAGGGCGTCTGGGTGCGGGGCCTCTTCTTGGAGGGCGCTGGCTGGGACAAGAAGAACTCCTGCCTGGTGGAAGCAGAGCCCATGCAGCTGGTCTGCCCCATCCCCACCATCCACTTCAAGCCCGCCGAGAGCAAGAAGAAGAGCGGCAAAGGTGGGGAGCTGGGCAGGCAGGCGGGCGGGCAGGAGGCTGGCAGGCGGGGGCCTGCAGGGCTATGCAGGGAGGGTCTCCTGCCGCTGGGCCGCCCAGCCCCTGAGCTGTCAGGCTCTCCTCTTTCCCCGCCGCAGGGATCTACTCCTGCCCTTGCTACTACTACCCCAACCGGGCGGGCACCTCCGGGCGACCCTCCTTCGTCATCGGCGTGGACCTGCGCTCCGGAGCCATGCCCCCCGACCACTGGATCAAGCGTGGCACTGCCTTGCTGATGAGCCTGGACGCGTGAGGAGCCCTGGCCGGGGGGGGGGGCCCTCAAGCCTCCCCCCTCTGCCCCCCCCCCCGAAAGTGTAATAAAGCTATTTGGATGACCGTTTCTGGCTGCGTTTGGATCCCGTGGCTGCTTGGCCTCTCCGCAGATTTGGCCCCCTCCGTTCCAACCAGGCTCAGTGCCCCCGCACCCCCCCCACTTAGAGGCGAGGCCGGGAACCTCGCAGGTGGGGGGTGCTTGAGCAGCCTCCCCCGGCCCGCAGACCTGGGAGCGGAGGGAGGAAATACCTTTCGGGTGACACAGCCCTGTGCCGCTTGCAGCAAGCCGGGCACCAGACCCGGTGGGGCAGGGGGCGGGAGGCGGGCCCGGTCCAGCAGGAGCGGGGGCCAGCCGTGGGCCCAAGAAGCTGGGGGAGCCGGGGGGGCCGGCTCAGGTCAGATCCAGGCGCCGCGGGGCCGCGCGCCCCGGGAAGGAGTGGCTGCGGGCTGAGTGCGGCGTCCTGGGAAGAACAGCGGAGGCCGGGCAGCGGCAGCCTGGTCCCCGGCCGGGCCGGTCTACATGACCGCGGGGTGCCCCTTCTCCCGGGCTGCCGCGGCCCCTCCGCGGGGTCCCTCCTCGGCCGGCGCGGGCCGGGCGGGGCGAGCGGGGCGGGGCGGCGGCGGGCGCCTGGCCGCTGGGCGGGCGGAGGAGGGGCTCCCGGCTCCTGCCCAGGGAGCCCGAGTGACACGAGCGGGGAGGGGGAGCGCGGAGCCCGGCAGCGTCGGGAAATGCAACTGCGCAACGGGCAGTACTTTTCCAGGCGCGGAGCCGCCGCCGCCGCCGCCGCCGCCGCCGCACGCGCAGGGGGGGAGCGCCCCGGCTCCGCGCCCCTCCCGCCCCGGCCCGCCGGGACCCCCGCCCGCCGCGCGGCTCCCGCCAGCGAGGATGCTGGTGCGCCGCGGCGGGGCCCCGGGAGAGCCAGGCGGGCGCGCCGCTCGGCCGCGCGAGGGCAGGGCAGGGGGCTTCGGCTGCCCCCGCCGTGGCAGGTAAGCGAGCCGGGGGGGGCAGCGGATGGGCCGGGAAGGGGCTCCCTGCGCGCGGGGCTCCCCCGCCGGTGCCGTGCGAAGGCGCGCAACTTCGCCGGACGCGCTCGCGCTCGGCCGGGGCGGCCGGTCCCCCCGACGGGGCCCCAGCGCGCCTTCGCCGCCCCCTTCCAGGCCGCCGCCCCCTCGTTCTTTCACCGCGGTGGGGCTGGGGCGCGTCTCGGTCCCAAGCGGAGGTCTCGACTTGTGGTCTGGAAGGGGGCGTCGCCCCGCTGCTGCTTCCGTAGCCCGCGGGGCTGAACGGCTAGCGACGTGAGCAGCGGCGTGGCCGCGCCTCGGGCGGGGTCTTCCTCGCCCCCTGCGTCCCCTTTGCCCCTCCACCCGGCGCCCTCCTTTCCGCCCTGCCTTTAGTGGTGGTTCGGGGGGAGACTGGATAGCCTCGAGGGAAGCCCGGCCGCAGCGTCCTGGCTCCGGTCCCCCTGCGTTTGCGGGTAGGCTGGGCTGAGGCTGAGGCTGAGGCTGAGGCTGAGTCCCGCGCCCATGCCAGGCTCCGGCTAGGGAAGGGGGCTGCGTGTGAAGTGGGCTGGGCCGAAGGCCAAGATTCTTGCAGTCCCTGGAGAGGAAGTGCGTGGTAATGTGGGGTGGGGGAGGTAAAAAGGAGGCTTGGTTTGGCCGGACGGGAGAGCGGCCCCTGCGGATCGGGACCTCCCCAGATCTCTCCTTCATGCATCGGGCCCTCGTGAGACGGGTGGGGGGAGCCTTCCCCTTAACTTCAAAGAGTCATTTTGCTTTGTTTGCACGTGGCACACTCCGTTTGCACGGGCACAGTCTTTTTGTCTTTGACCTCACGACAGCCTTGCGAGGAAGCGGTGCTGGAGAGAATTCCGGGGGGAACTTGAACCCAGCCCCCAAACCCTCCGTCCCTTAGCTTCCCGGGGTGTGCAATTCCAGTAAGCCAGCAGCCTTGATAGCCATCTCTGTGCTGGCCTCTGGGAGAAAAACAAACCAGCTTTCATCTGGAGGAGCCAAATTCTTCCTTTGCTGGGCATTAAAAACAGAAAGAAAAAAAAAGAAAGAAACTCGGAAATGATTTTCCTACTTCGCTGTTTTGAAATGTAAAAGAAGAAAGGGGGGGGAACCTCGCAGCTTGCCTTCCTATTGGGTGCCTTGACTGAATTGTGCAGTTGTTTTGCCCAATCAGGACGGAGGGGGCTTGTCCTGTGTCATAGCCGCCTGCAAGGGGGCTGCTGGGTTCTAGAAACCAGGGGTGAAGCGGGCGGTGGGTGGTGATTAGAGGTGGGGTCAGCATCTGGTGGACTTATTTGTTGGGGCTAGCCTAGGAGTGGGGAGACCCAGCTTCTGCCCCCCCAGCCATGGAGGCTCCCTGGGGGGCTCTGAGCAGCCCCTCCCTCTCAGCCCGGTTTACTTGCAGGGCTGAGCTGGGGGGGCGCTGGAGGGCACAAACTGTACTCTGCCCGTGCCTTTTGCTCCTGAATGGGAGGCCAGGCGGAAACCGATGCAGGCGACTTGTCTAGAGCTCAGCCCCTGGAGCCGATGTTCAGATTTCAGTTTGCAGCAGGGGGGCTGGGGGGCTTTGCGGACCCCTCTTTCTCTAGCCCCATGGCGGAGAGAGAGGATGGACGTGCCTGTGGGAAATAAAGCCCTGATGGGTCACGTTCAAGCTTTTGAATGGAGGAAGTGTTCAGCAGCTCCCTGAAACTCGTATGTCCTATACCAGTGTTTTTCAACCTTGGCCGCTTGAAGATGGGGGGACTTCAACTCCCAGAATTCCCCAGCCAGCCATGCTGGCTGGGGAATTCTGGCAGTTGAAGTCCCCCCATCTTCAAGCGGCCAAGGTTGAAAAACACTGTCCTACACCATCATGGTAGCCTGGTTAAAGATTTTTTCCCAATATCGCTTTCCTTCCGTGGGCCCAACCCATGACAGAAACAACTAAGCCATCATTGTCCCCCACCCCCGAGATGGAATCCAGTCATTACATTGGAAATCACAGTTTCTGGGTTAGTTTGTTGTAAACCCAACCTTAAGCCATGGCTTAGCAAGAAAGAGTCTTTCTTTCTAAGCGCCGGGCTCAGAAGGGGCTTGAAATGGCCACTGACTCTCCCAAACCCAGTGCAGGACTGGCTCTGCTCGGCTCTGCTCTAGAGGGAACGATGAGGAAGCGATGAGTAGCTCCTGAGCATGTTCAGAGGGCCATTTGTCAGGATCGCAAACACGGGAAGAGACAGACGTGGGCTGGCTGACGCGGGCTGTCGAGTAGGTAACCGAGTGCCCTGCCTTTGGCCACCGGGTTTTCTCCAGACCTATGGGTGAAGCTCCCATCATCCTCAGCCAACATAGCCATAGGAGTTGTGATCCAGCAGTCTTGGGACCGCCGCTGCTACAAATGGGCATTGTAATGTAATGGATCTCCACGAGAGGGCAAGCAAAGACTGGAAAAGGGAAAGAGACCCTGTTGTGTAGTTCGAAGTCAACAACGAGGGGGCGGTTAAGAAAAAGTTAGACCTGAACCACGAAACTTAGCCATGGAGTTCTTTTCCTTCACTTAAGAGTCAAGGCTGCCGTCTTGGGAGCGTTACTCTGCTGCGGCTGCTTCTGTTAGTGTCTCTGAGCACATACAGAATCCATTTCTAGAATGAGCTCTGGAAGCTGACTTTAGTACTGGGGATCCCGTTTTTAAAAGACAAGTGAATCGCTGCCGTTGAGCCAACGTTGCTCCCCCCCCCTTTTTTTTTAATACGCTATTCCGACACAAACGGTTCACAACCCTCAGGAGAAGGTTAGGCTCTCAAGAACGTGCATCTCGACCGGCTGGTGCAGGAGGGATGACGTTCGGTTGAGAAAGGCCGCCACAGAGCTCGGGGTTCTTTTTGGCTCAGTTGCAAAAAGGTATTTTTCACCCGCATGCCCTCCTTTTGTGCCTGTGATGCGATGCCAGGTGTTTAGGCAAACCCTCAATCTCCATCTCTGTTTCTCAAGAGAGGGAGGCTGTAATTCACTTCTTAATTACAGTTTTCAGCCAATTTAGCTGGGCCCCTAACCCTTCCCCAGCTCCAGCCCCATATGCTGTTTGAAGAAACCATAAGGCCTTGGATTTAATGAGCAGGTGTGGAGAAGATGTTTACCAAACGCCTGGGTCTCAAATCTCCTCTCTTAGGGACTAGGATCTTGTTAATGTGGTGCTGAATTTCACCCCCTTGGGGCTCTGATTTCGGCAGAGACAGATGCAGAAGTAAAAAACCGAGCTGGCGCAGGGAGAAGGGGTGTTTCTGTATTTCCCACTGGGCAAACCTGTGGCTAGTTTGGTGCAGCCCTCCCCCAGCTCCTCTGCCTGCCCCCCTTTTTATCGTTGGTCCTTAATTTAGCCCGAGTTCGCGTGCCTCGTTGGAGTCTGTTGGAAACCTGAGAACGCCAGAATTCACGTGGCTCGGCTGAGCGCCCTCCTGTTAGTGAACCCAATCTCTCCCCGGTCTAACCGCTAGACAGCACTGCCTTTGGAGTCTTCCTTCCCCGCCAGATGCTTTGCATCCTTGGGGAAGCCTTATTCAACCCCCTCTGCCCCCCTGGGACACTTCTTTTGCGTGGCCCCAATTTCCTTTGTTACCTGAACAGCTGGCATCTGGCCTGCAGCGCCTGGTGCCACGCCTCTTACCTCTGCCAGGGAGGAACAAGACTTCCTCCTGGGTCAGGCGAGCAGGCTGGATCCTGCAACTGCAGGGCAAGCGTAGAGGATGCTGCAGGCAGGATTCCTCGACCCAGCCCCCTGCAGAAGTGTCGGACTCGGAGTCCCATCATCCACGCACCCTGTGGCAGGGGGGCCAGAAACCATCCCCCTTGGGGAAGGGAGCGAAAGACGGGCATCAGCTTGCTACCTGATCGCATGAGCTGAGACTAAGGGAGCGAATCTCACCTGGCGTGCACAGGCCGCACCTCATGCCCAGGATGCTGAGTTCAGCGTGCCTCAGTTTTCTGTCTGCAGAAACAGGGTTAATAAAGCAGCCTCTGACCCAGGTTGGGGCACAGTTGAGCCACGTCCCTGGTTCAGTTCCGGATGTTTGCGAGGAGAGTCTTGGAAGAGCTTTCATCTGAAATCCTTTTATGCGGGTTTGCGATTTGGGATTTCCTCCTTGGCCCAGAGGACAGGCAGCGAGGGCAAGGGTCTTGGTGTCCCGCCTGCTGAACCTGCCAGGCCCCAAAAGTGGCCCTCGAAGGACGGCGGTGCCCAACCTCAATTCCACCCCAGAAAGCCAGGCGCACATTCAGTGCAAATCCCAGACCCTCCCCGGTTGTGGCGAAGGTGCCATGCTTGATGTGGCTGCGGGAACCGTTGGCTTCTGCCCTCCCTCTCCTCACTTCGCAGGTGTACAAAACAGGAAACTGCCCCCCCCCAGAAAACAGGCGGGGAGGCAGTTCTTCCTTGGGTGCAACGTAAGGGGTCTAAGCAGAAGGGCCTCGGTGGGCCCCTCGCTTTCTAATTCTGACCTTTAGCCACAGAGAGTTGGGGTTACCTGGTGGTTGAAGCAGGTGCTTCTCTGCCCATCGTGGGCGCCGTGTTTAACCCCGCTTGCAATTCCACCACCTGTATGTCCTTGAGAATTAAATCTGGGAGTTGCAGTTGCCTTGGATTAATTTCTGGGTGTTCAGCATTGCCCGTGTCTGTTACCTCACCGAGTGAGCTCAAATGCACAGGCTTGCACGTTTTTGGGAGCCATTTTTTTCTTTAAAGCTATGTACGTATGTGCCTAAAATGATAGCCTTGAGGCATCTTGTAGATTTGGCACTGCATTCTGGTTCTTTTCCAGATGGGCTGGGTGGCTGGGATGATGGGAGTCGTCCTCCAGCGTGTCTGGAGGGCCCCATGTTGGGGAGGGCTGGACCTTCTATTTCCAGCGAGTTGCACGTTGGCATGTAGCCCTGGTGCGTGCACACTGCACCCTCACCACAAGCAGTCACGCATGGAGGTTGCTGGGGGCCTCTGCTTGTGCTCAGCTGCAGCGGATGAATGATTAACCTGCAGACACCTTTGCTCTCACCTGGAAACGGTGCCACAGGTGCTCCCCCCCTTTCCTCTCCATCTGCCTACCCTTCCCAGTCTGGCAGGTTTCTCGCATGGAATATTAATGTTTGCACGGCTTTGTTCTTTGTGGTCTCCTTCCCTCCGTGCCGCTGGGAGGGACGGCCGGTTTCCCAACTGCAAGAGGCAGCCCACGCGGAAGCCGCCCATCCCTGCCTGCCCGCCCCACGCCCTGCTTGCACCTGGCAACCCTTTGCTGCCCGAGGCCTGGCGGCTGGCGCCGTTGGGTCCAACCTGTCCCGCGCCAACGAGTTCTGTGAGCTGTTCACAGATGCGGGAAGAGCACAACTGGCTGCGAGGCGGGAGAAAGTCTGGCGACCTGTATTTCCAGCCGGGGCGTTGCGTCATGTGGGAAGGAGTTCCTCAGGGCAGCTGGCGTGCAAAAGCGGCTCCGGCACGGGTGGGGCCGCCGCCTGCTCAGGGCTTTCCAAACTCAGGCAGTTGGGGGGAGGCGGGCACGAGGGCCAGGGCACCGTGCGGGCTCAGCAGAAGCCCCGTGGCAGCTTCCAGGCCGGCGGCCGACCTCCTGTGGCCCTCGGTCTTTCCTCCTGCCCAGAGAGAGGGAGGAATGGGCAGGAAAACGGGTGGCTCCTCATATCTGGCGAAGCCCCAGTCCACAGGCGCCCCCCTCCCCGCTCCCACTTCCGCGCCAGCCTCGGAACATGTGCAGAGGGCATAGGGCTCTGAACGTGCGCTGAGCGCGTTTCCTTCCTGCGGGAGCGTGGGGCTCCTGGCTCCGGGACCGGCCTGCAGGTCCGCGGCCCCAGCGCCTGTTCTCTTCGGAGAGGAAGTGGCGATGCGGCTGTGCTTCCTCCTGGCACGCTCCGCTTCTGCACACGCAGGGTGGGGGTGGGTGGCGCACACTCACGGCCGGGCCCAGAGATGGGGGGGAGGGAGGCCCAGCCGCTCAGCTGCTGTGCTTGCCTTGTTGCCATGGCAACAGCGGCAGGCATGTTTGCCCTCATCCCCAGCCGTCCTATTAACTTTTCAGGGATGCTGACATCACCGGCCCGGCAGCCAATGGCCTCCCGGCGACGGCTTTGTTGCTCGGGCGATGGGAGGGGAGCTTGGAAACAGCTGCTAAGGGAGGCACGTGCAGGCACGCACATCCACAGGGCACGCCCGGACACGCTCCCGCACACATGGAACACGTCTGCACATGCTAGCCCTGGGGGGGTTAGTCAGGGACAGGCTGTGCCCCGCAGAGCTTTTGCTCCTCTACCTGCGGGTCTAGCCGGGACGCCTGGCCGCCTTTTCCGGGCCTCCACCGAGGCACCGCTTGCCAGCGCTCCGGCCTGCCTGGGCCTGGGCTGCAGTGCCCATCCTCCCCGGCCGGCTGGTGTCTGGTGCCACTGGAGGGTGCCGGTGTCCCCTCCTGTGCTTCACCCCCTCCATACTTCTGCCCAGCTCCCTGGAGAAAAAGCACGGGGGGGGGGGCGTTGCGCTGCAATGCGCCATCTGTTTTCTCAGCTCAGGTTCCTGCTCTCTCTGCCCCCCCGCTGCCCCCCCCCGATTCTCTGCAAGACTCCTTCAGTTTCTGATGGCTCGCCTCGGATTTCTAGGCTTCGCCCCCAGAATTGGAGGGAGATCGGTCCAGATTAAGGGGGCCACTGCCTCCTTCCCTGCCCAGGCCAGTGCTCTGCTGGGTGCCCGAGACGGCTCTTGGCCGTGCCCGTGAGGGTTGTGGGTCCAGGGGGTTGTGGCCCCAAGTGGGGGAGGGCCAGGTTAAAGCCTGCCCCCTGCCCATTTCCTTGCCACGGGTCGCCTTGTCCTCCTGCCTCCCCAAAACCCCAGCTGGTTCTAGAGCAGGGTTCCTCAACCTTGGCGACTTGAAGATGCGTGGACTTCAACTCCCAGAATTCCCCAGCCGCACACAGAAGTCCACGCATCTTCAAGTCGCCAAGGTTGAGGAACCCTGTTCTAGAGGACGGAGAACCCAGGAACGTGTGGAGGGCGATCCGAGCCCGGGGCAGGCGAACGTCCTTCGGGATCTCTCTCTGGGTCTCGGGCAAGGATCCCGGCCGGCTGTAGAAACCAAGGACGGGTCCCTTGGTCTCTGGATGAGTAACAGCCCCCTGTTTTTCCTTTTAGGGTTCCCCGGGGCCACTGCCTGGCCCCTCACTTGCCCTCCAAGACCGGGGACTCCTTCCTCCGCAGCCACCACGTCACGGTGAGTGTGGCTCTGCGCCTCCTCCTCTTCCCGGTGACTTTCTGCCTTCCTTAGCTAAGCATCGTCCACCTCCATTTCCCAGAGCTGGAGAACCGAGCCCGGCCCTGTTTGTTGCCCAGAGATTCCCAGGATTGTCACAGCTCCCCCCTCCATCTTGGGGGTGGAGGTGGGGCGGGTGGACTGCAACTCCCATCCGCCACCCGGTAGCCAGGCGCTTCTGGGGGGCTCCAGGTTAGGGGGAAGTCTAGTTCCCCCACTTTTTTATGCAGAGTCCCAGAGTCGCTGGGTCGGGCGGAATCACCACCACCGCCACCGGGCTGCGATGCCAAGACTGACGTCCTGGAAGAAAAGCCCTGCCGAAATGTGGCACCTGCTAGGGGGCGCCGTGGGGAAGGAGTGGGGTAGCGCAGCTGAGGCCGGAGGGGATCAGGGGTCCCGTGGCAGATGTAGACACCTGGCTTGTACATGGGGGGAGAGGGCTGAGGGCCTGTCCTGCTGCTCGGCTCACGGAGGGCCCAGCGCCCGAGAGAAAACCTGGCAAACAGAGGTTTCCATCCTGCCCCCTGCCTCTGTGGGGTGGGAAGGCTTGGGCTGGGATCAGGAGGAAGGTGAGCCTCACCTAGGGGGCTATGCAGAAGGGGTGCAATTCCAAATGCTGGGGCTCCTGGGATTTGGGGCAAGGGTGAGGTGGGGCGGGGGTGAGTCAGAGGGGCCTCGTCACTCGGTCCCTGGGGCCCGTTGTACTGCCTCCCTCCTCCTCCTCCTCCTCCTCCTCCCCCCTCTGCCCCCTCTTCCCCACCTTGCCTTCACTTTGCAAGCAGCTTATATAATGGCTGCTGTTAACTTGTCCTGGTTTGAACTCTCCCGTCTCTTGAATTGGCAAAGCAGAACAGGAGAGGGAGGGAGGGAGGGAGGGAGGAGGGGAGATTGCGTGTGGCAGCGCTGCGGATCAGGATCAGGCCGTCAGAGAGGCGAGGAGGAAAATCCGCTTGGAAGCAGTGGATGTGGGTATGTGGGTCAGATTTTAGGGCTCTGCTGGAGAAACGTTTGCACCTTGATCGGTCGCCGGCGAGGAGTTGCAAAAGGCACGTCCTTTGGGGGGGATCTCTCCCCCCGCTTAAATCTGCCTTGACCTCTGCCTCTTATCTCTGGAGGGTCACCCTCAGAGTCTGCCTTCCATAAGAAGCCAGGAGGCACAGAATCTCCGACTTCAGACGATCCTTTTGCCACCCCCCCAACTGCATGTTGCCTGCAAATAAATAAATGCAGGTGGAATACTGCAAGAAGGAAAAAGGAATCCCAGGCCAGAGATTTCCCTTCTGCCCCCCCCCCCCACTGCCCCCATGCAATGGGTATTGCAAGGCGGTGGGGTTTGGGAGTCTAGTCAGGGCTGTGTCAAATTGCCAGGAATTTTTTTTTTTGCCGGGTGGGGGGGACGGGAGGAGGTTTGCAGAAACTTGGGCTGGTGCATGCGGAAGGGGGAAGAGGAGGCAGGAAATCAGAGGGAGACAAAGGGGTGGGGGGAGAGGGGCCGGGGTTTCAATTTCGCCCCTAACTCTTGGCTGCATCTGCTCCTCTCCCGTCCGAGGTGGGGTGAAAGGTCGTTGGAGATTACGTCGCCTCCACACGTGCCCTCCGGCAGTTGCTGGGTAACACGGGTCCCCCCTCGCCTCACCATTCAAGCCAAAGCTATAAATATTCCCTGAGTTCCTCCAGGGACTTGTCTTGCTGGGGGGGGGGGAGTGACGGTGGGTTGCAGATTTCCATCCGGCTTTACCCGGGGAGGCAAGCTGGTTCCCCACCCTGGAAGTCTCCCTGCCAAGACGCTGCGCTCATCCCCAGTCCTCTCTCCCTGCTCTCCAGCTGTTGGGGAAGCCCCCATCTTCCCCACCCACCGTGCTCCAGGATTGGTGCTGCAGGGGGGGGGAGGAGCAGGCTTCCAAAGCCAGACTCAAGTGCACACACTGTGCGTACACACACACGCACGCACGCACGCACACCCCTCCTCTTTCCTGCAACTGTTGATAAGGACACTCAAGTGGAAGGCGTACTCCGCTTGACTTATGCCCAGACGCCCAACCGGAAGATCTCTGCTCCTTCGCCCCTCTGACTCCCATAGGCAAGGTCCTCCCCACCCCCCACCCCGTTCCAGCCAGGGCAGGCAGTGAAAAAGTTGTGAGTGGCACACTGACTGCTGCCCATCCAGCTGCCCTGAAAAGATGGTTTGCTTCTCCTGGTTTCCCCGGGAGCAAGTCCCAGATGGGGAAACTGTGTCTCCCGCAAGCAGCCCTCTGACTCTGGAGGCTGGGAGGGGCCCACGCTTTTCCCCTGGCAATGGGCCTCGCTGCCTGGCTGGTGGGGGGGGGGGAGCTTGAACTCAGAGCACCTCCTGGACTCTGCATTTCTCCCATTTGCAGGCGTTCCTTTAGCCTCTGCCTTCCTGGCTGATTTAGAGGGGAGGGCCATCTGCCTCCCATCTGTGGTTGGGAGACGGGAAGGTATTGAGTGGGTCCGAGCAATTATTTTGGATTCTCTCGTTTCCGTCCTCCTGCAGAGAGGAATTCCTCCTTGCAGGGCAGGCCCGTGCTCTCTCGAGGAACGGAGAACCCAGGTTTTGGTTTGGGGGGGGTGCGAGGCTGGAAGCCACATTGGTAAGACAACAGGGCTGCTCTCGCTACTAGGGAAATCCAGCTCTTCGGGATAGGGAGGGCCCTCGCGTTTGACCACTTTGGGGAGAACGGCATGGCGGCATGGAAGCAGGCGTGGAACAATTTCACCCCTCTCAAGCCCCCAAAGGGGGGGATGTCTTCAGGGGAACCGAACGCTGGGAACGGTAGAAAGAACAACTTGGAGCTGTTGGGAGGGAATGGCGTTCTGCGCTTGCCCAGAGGTACTGCTAGAGACAGCTGGGGGGCGTTGGGGCTCTCTGTCCCTTGGTAAAGTTTTCTGGAAGAGGGGTTGCAACAACTAGCACTCCCGGCCGAAGCCGCAATGATGCCAAGTTGATGCCACCTGTGTGGCAACATTGGGGTGATTGTGTCATCATCCTAAGCGTGTTTTCCCTGCGCCATCGCGGGCACCCCTGGCTATGTTGCCAGTCCCAGAATTACTGGCCAGCATGGCTAGTGACTGACAGCAACACTCCTAATCAGGTGCTCGCAACACGTAGTAAAAAAAGTTGAGATGGCAACGGTGCCATTGAAGCTCTGCCCGTTCCTAAGTGCGTGGCGCCATTGCGGCCACCATGCCCAGAGGCATTGCAGGTCCCAATGTGAGGGCGGTGGCTTCTGTTCCATTTCTGAACCCCGGGTTTCCATATTTTTCAACCAAGACACATTGGGAAAAATATGGGGTCTTTCTGTCCAGAGGGTATCTCCCATCTCCACCTGTTGCCGTTGGCGAACGGGGATGTTCTGCTGCCCCACTTGGGGAGGGTTTGGAGCAGGCCACCCGAAGGGCAAAGACGGACCTTTGAACCCATCCAGGCTGTTTTTGAGAGGTTCTGTTTAAAACAATACTCAAATGAAGGAAGGGGTGACCACCGTGGGGGACCTCTTGGCCATTTCAGAAAGGTGTTGGGGATCTCAGGAGAGTCATCCCAGGACAGCGGGTTCAAGAACCTCTAGGACAAGCCAGCCCCAGGGAGGAGCAGGTGGAGGGCCAAGGGAGGTTGGACCTGGCCTGTTTGGCAGCCCCACTCTCCCTCCTCTGGGAACGGCTGTACCGGCTCACTCGGGCAGGGATCCACCATTGCTGTGCCCGTGGGTAGAGCAGCGGGGAGGGCTGCAGCATCCTTCGAGGTCACCCCTTGTCTGGTCCGCAGCAGACAAAACTTCCCCCCCTCCTTCCCCTCTTCCTCCTGGGCGCCGGGATACCCGCCTGCCCACCTGCCCTGCCATGCACCCCCCCACGCTTTGTTTTTTTCAGGAAATGTGCTTGTTCCAAAGAGCAGCACCTCTCTGCAACCCCCCCCCCCAGTCTTCCTCCTCCTCCTCATCCCCCAGCGAGCCCAGCGCGGTGGCTTTCCAGCCTCCTGGTCTGTCCCTCCTGCCTGCCTGCTTTTCTTCCTTCCTGCCTGCCTGCCTGCCTGCCTGCCTGCCTGCCTTCCTTCCTTCCTTCCGTCCTGCCTTCTCCGCCTGTGGGTGAGCCGTCCCTGCTTCTCCGCCAGTGGGCTCTCCAGCACATGTGAGCGAGCTGGGAACATGGAAGTGAGGCCGCCTTTTGCCGGAAAGGGAGGGGGAGGAGGAGGATATGTCTGGGCTTGGGGAAGGGGGGGCTGGGAGGGGGTTGGGCACGGAACACAACCCTCATTTCTTTGTTTGAGTAGAGACTGGGGGGGGAGCGAGCGAAGGCAAGCCAGCCACCGAGTGTGCGAGGGACTTAGTGAGATCGCTTTCGTAGGGCTGAGCTCGGTGGATTTATCCTAGTTGGCACCAAGTCCGCTCCCAAAGAAGCAAGCTTGGCCTTTCTTTTTTTTTTTTTTTTGCCCTTTTGATTTTTTTTTTCTTTTTCCCCTTGGGGGGTTGGAAAATTTACAGTTTTTTTTTCTTTTCCCAGCCAGGCGAGGGGAGATCCCCAGGAACGAAGCCCTCTTCTGCCCCCAAATCTTAGCCGTCCCCTTCTGCAGGTAACGTTGGCTCTCTCTGCACCCCTCCTTCTCCTGTGCTGTCTGTCTGGCTCCCCCTGTTTTTCTTTTTTCTACCTTGTTAAGCAGTTTTGGGGGGTCTGGACTTAGCCGATCTTGCTTGACGTCCGTGTGTGTGTGTGTCTCTGGGAGGGAGGCAGCCTTGTGTTGGGGGGGAGCCGTGTGTGCGTACAGGGCTTCCTGGCTGCTTTTCGTGGCTTTGTTATCGGGTGGGAAGAAAAGTGAAGGGACGGGGTGGAGGAACCCGTCTGGCACAGGCCTGGCCTCCCTCCCTTGCGGGCGGGCTGGCTGGCTGGCTGCTGCCGCTGTCTCAGCGGCACATGCATGCCCCCGGACGAGGGAGCTTTTAAAGGAACAGACAACAGACCAGCTGGCCCGGGCTGGACGCAGGAAGGACACCGCTCCGGCTTCGAGGCCCGCTGGGCGCCCTCACCCCCCTGGCTCGGCTCGCCTGCTGCAAACGGGGTGCCCGGCAGTTCCAGGGCGGCGGTGGCGGCGGAGGTGCAGAATCGGGATCTTGCACTCTTTGGAGTTGCTCCTATCCCAAGCTGGCGGGTGGCTCAGAGGTGGGCGAGAACTCGCCAGAGCCCCGAGCCTCACCACGGCCGGCTTGGATGGGTCTCCTGTGCCTTCTCGGGAAATCGGCTGGTCTGGGCAGCGGAGGGCCATCCCCACAGCCCTTCGGGAGGCCACAGACCAAGTCCTACCTCTGGCCAGTCGAGCCCCAGCGTCTCCGTGGCAACAAACTGGGATCAGCCCAGCCGCTCTCGTGTTAGAAACCAGTTGACAGAACCCTGGAACCAGCTGTCTGCTTCCGGCTTGTTCGGATCACAACTCCCTCGGCTGCCCTCGGCGTTTTCCTGTGGGTGCCCTGGAAGAGAAGCTGGGGAGCCAGCTCCCTTGGAAGTTGGGACGTCAGGTTCCAGGGACACCCCTCTGTTGTGAGGATCAGCACAAATCAGGTGGAAGGAACTGGCAGGTGGCCACCCCAAACTGGTTCCTTAAGAGCTGGAGCGGACCTGGCCAAGTCCCCTCGGGAGAACAGGGGACGAATTCTGCTCTGGATGGAGGGTCTGGTATGAAATTGATCCGTGTTTGGTGCCTGCTGGTTTCATTCCTTTCCCCAGCTGGGAAGAGACCGTCCTCTGGCTCAGCCTCGGTCTACAAAACCCACGCTTTGGTTTCACGGCACAACTTCCAACTTTCCTCGCGCTCAATGCCCCGACCGGACAGGCTCAGAGAGTTGCCCAAATCGAAGATCGATGGCAATTTTTTGAAAATCGGAGTGGAGGAAGGGTGTGAAATAGCCAACCTGTGAGGCACAAGGAGGATGGTGGCATTTGGGGGAGCTGAACTGTGTGACTTTGAGGGGGTCTTGGGGGGGCTCTGTGGGGCGAACGTGCGTGTGCGTGTAGCAGGCAGAGGTAGATGGTGTGGGGCAGAGGGCAGTTGCTTGAGACAAGAGTATTGAGAGCCAGAATGGAAGTAAGAAGGAAGTTTTGGGTGGCAAAAGTTTCGTGTGGGTTTCCGACTTGCAGGGAATCTCTCTCTGGAAAGGTACCCGCTTATCATGGGTAATTGGAGCCAGCTTGGAAATAGGAAGGTGATGGATGAAGGGGAAGATAGAGGTGCAGACCTTTTGGAGGCAGCAGAAGTTGGGGTGAACTCAGCTGCTATAGACTGTGTTGTGGAGGATGGAGAGGAAAAGGGGTCTGTTTACAATTAAATGGGGGGGGGGCTTTAGCTTCCTTGCTCAGCCAGCCTTGACTTTAAAGCATTTCGGGGAGGGTGTGGGTGACCGCCAGAGGGAGAGTGAAGAAAGTTTTGCAACGAAATCCATGCCAACTGAGCACACACAAGGGCTTTTTTGTGAAGGGCAGAATGGGGGGGCCGGAGCTGGGGTTGAGAAGAAGTCTGTGCAAATCAAATGGGGGTTGAACAAGGCACTGTCTTGTGGGTTGTCACGGGCTGCGCCCCTGACTCTGTTTTCCATGGTAGGATTCCCCCCAGATGAATGCAAGACAGTTAGAAAGCTGGGAATGCTCCTGAGCACATACAGAGTGCTTTTTGACCAGTGAGGGATGTTGGTAATCAGGTGCTCAAGGGCTAAAGGAGTTGAGACAGAGAAAACTGTTTCTGGAGGTTAAGTGGCAGAGGGTGGAGGTGGGGGCTCTGCCAGCTGGTCACAGTGTCCCTTGGGGTGCAATCCAGGTGTTGAGGCTTGGGTGCCTGTCCCTTTAAGAGTACCCAGGTGAGATGGGCAGGGTGTGTGCGGCAGGGCAAGGAGGGTGGCACCAACCGGTTGGGCAGGCAACCAAGCACAGCAAGTGGGCGCTGAGGACGGGCCAGCCAAGGTGAGGCCCCTGTGCTGATTTTTTCTTGGTGTGTGTTTTTTGGAACGTTTATGGTGCGTTTCTGCTATAGCCGGGCAGGATGGTGGCAGCAGGCGCAGAAATCTTTTTTTTCCCTTATGCTTTTAAATAGGTGTTGCATGTGGTGTGTGAGATAGAGAGCGAGTGTGGGACGGTTGGGTCCCCTTGCTTGGCTAGGAAATAGGGGAGGGGGCTGTGAGCTGGCAGGGGCTCTCTCGACCCCTGGAAAGGCTTCTGGACTGGACAGGTTGACTCCGCAGGGGTCAGGGCTCACTTTCTGGTGCTGCGGCCGCTGGAAGTGGGGTAACCACAGTGCCAAGAACGCGGAGATGGGAGGGTCAT
Source organism: Liasis olivaceus (assembly GCA_030867105.1). Lineage (NCBI taxonomy): Eukaryota > Metazoa > Chordata > Lepidosauria > Squamata > Pythonidae > Liasis > Liasis olivaceus. The sequence goes on along the minus strand of CM061351.1, from coordinate 114,252,047 downwards.
GTGAGGTCATAGGGAAGGGTCTCTGGGTATGAATGAGATACCCGCTCCCCCCTCCCCACTTTTTCTTCCAGCTCGGGTCACGTGGCTTCTGAGAGGGTTGGCTCCAAGTCGCAGGGGCTGCTGGGAGGGAGGACACCTGGGGTCTTGCCCCGATTTAGATGGTGGGATGTGGCAGATGGCCAGGGATTGCCTTTGGGAGAAGAGGACCGGGCTGGTTCTCCTGAGCAGGAAGAACCCCGATGCAGAAAACGAAGCAGTGGCACCTTCAGAGCCCAGTGGGGGCCCTCCGGCTGGCGACAGTTCCTTTAACACCCCCAGCTGCTGCTCTGGGGTGTCAGCCGAGCCTGGTCCTTCCCATTTCCGGGTAGTTTGCATTTTTCCCAGGACGACGAGCCTGGGAAAGAAAGAACAGGACTGGTTGTGAAACTTTTCCACATTTGGGAGGCACATTTGCAATCAGTGCATTGCTCAGAGAGCAATGGGACTAGCCCACACCTGGGGAGGATCCCCTCCCATGTGACGTACAGCTTTGCCGAGCTGCGTTTTGTCGAGAAAACCATCCGCAAGGCGATTTCGTGGGCTGAGTGGGTGCTGGTGTGTGCGTGGGTGTTGACGCCCACTCAACCGCTTAGAACTGATTTTTTAGAGGGAAAATCCCTGAACGCATCTCTCTAAAGGCGGGTTTAAATATATTTTAAGCCCATCAGAATCTCTCCAAACAGTAAAGTTTTGAATTGTTTTGATGGAGGTGCCTAGGCCAATAATACCTAGAAATCTTTGGCGTTAAAGCCTTCCTGTTCATTCTTCCAACTTTGCTCAACTTTAGAGATCAGAACTCCCCCCTCTGAAACATATCTGTCTGGTGTGCTGGGCCATCATTTGCACGCTGATGTCACGATGCGCTTGATGTCATTCCCCCACTCCTCTCTCCCACGGATCTGTAGGCTCCCCCGCCCCAGGATCTTTTTTAGACCCCTAGAACGCTATTTAACACACACGCCCAAATGTTTTTTTTAATCCGTTTGCTGGTTTCCTTGCCTTATGGTAGCAAAGGGGGGGGTGAAGGTGGGGAAGTGGGAGGGTGTGACCCACGTGCTCATGGGCTGGGGGGGACTTGTCTGTGGCTGGCTGCTGTTTCCGGGAAGGGGAGATAGAGGCAATGGGGAAAATGACTTCAGATGACTGCTCCTCTTTGTGAGGTTGCGTGTGTGTGTGTGTGTGTGTGTGTGTGTGTACACCCAGAGATCACTTCCAACCCCTTCCCTCCCCCTGTTTTTTTCCCTTCATACTGGCAGGTGGTAGGTCGAGCCCTCTGCTGGGTCTCCTCTCCAGGGTCTTCCCACATACGTCCCTCCAGGAGCTTGGGCCCCCACCTGATTGCATCTGGGGTCACTTGGTTGCCCCGTGACATCCCCTTCCTTGCTGCGGAGCAGGGCAAGGGCAGGCACGCTTGTTCCCTCCAGCTGCGTTCTTCTCTTTCGTATGGATCCAGCCCCTTGCCCCCTGGGTTTTGTGCATTCCCCTGCCTTGACGCACAGGGCATGCAGCGCCTTGGCCAACTCGGAAAGCCCATGGAGCTGTGCTGGAGAGAGGTCCGAGTCGGGCTCTGTCCATCCTCCGGAGGGGATTCTGGGAGCCGAGGTGCCAGTGCGTCTCGGGGCACCTGTCTCCCTGGCCAGGTCTTGCGAATAAGACTTGCTAAAGGAGTTCAAGAGACTTCAGCGCTTACCCTAAGCATACCTCTCCCCTTATCCCGGGGCTGGCTGGGATTGATGGGCATTGGAGTCCAGGACATCACTGCATTGACCAGGTGGCTAGCGCTCTTAGGAACGTTTGGCTAGAAGTATTTGCTTGTGCCTTTAAATAAAATGGGACTGCTGTGCTTAATCAGGGAAGGGGAGGAAAAGTAAAATGTTAGACAGGTACAGGTTTGCGTGCTGGTTTCAGTGCGTGTTCCCCGGCTGCATTTCCGTTTTCCAGTGGGAATTAGAGTGCAACGCATCTCAAGAGCCCCGGCACTGAGAAGGTAGTTTGGACGTGCTGGCATTTGCTTAGATTCACAAAGAAAATAAGTTTTTCTGTGAGGCTGAAGGAAGGAAGAGGAGAGGGTTTTCTCTTCTTCAGACGTACTTTGGAATTCTGCTGGAATTAATGAAAGCTTTCAGAGATGGGACCAGCTGACGATCTGCATTTATCTACAGGGGGATCACCGATAGAATTTGGGGGGGTCCCTTGGCTGGTACCGGGAGTGGGGGGAGATAGAGCTCTCCACTCCTGCTCCGGCGTGCTTTTTTTTTTCCATGCTGGGAGAAAAACATAGAGGCAAGGAAAAGCAGATGGACCTGCAAGGGAGCCCGGCCCGGTGTCAGTGGTGCTCAAAGGAAGGCCGTCCCCGGAGAGAGATTGTAAACTTGGCCCAGGGGACGGCAGGTCGAACCGTAGGTGAAGTATCCATTACTACCCCCCCGAGTTGGTGCCAAGGGCGCCCAAGAACCCCAGAATTCCTTTTTCCGTCTAAGAGTCTTGTGATGTCTTAGAGCAGTGTTTCTCAACCTTGGCAACTTTAAGATGAGTGGACTTCAACTCCCAGAATTCCCCAGCCAGCTTTGAGTCCACTCATCTTAAAGTTGCCAAGGTTGAGAAACAATGTCTTAAAGGCTATTTCTTACTGCATCAGATTCTCAGCAAGGCTTCTGCGATAAGGCATTCCTTAGTCTTTAAGGCTAGTTGCAAAATGCTGAGTTGGTTACCCCTTCGGACACCCACCGGCGTCCCCAAACAAGCCGAGAAGGGCATACCCCACCGCTGAGCTAAACTAAGCCCAGCGAAAGAGAGGTTGAACCTAAACGACAATCCCGCTGGGGGAGATGCGGCGGTTCGCCATTCTCAGGGGGTAGGTCGGAAATACCGCGCAGGGGCCCCTGGGTCAGAGCAGCTGCCCGGCCCCCGCTGGAAGCCGTTACATCATGAGGCACAGCCGATTGCGCTCTCTTGCATCATCGGCAAGGACCACACCTGCCGCAGCGCAGAGTCCATGCGCCGGAGCGTTCCCAGGGCTGTCCCAGTGGGGCTGATTCCCCCATTGCTCCGCTTTGCTTTTCCTTCGCTCCCATCGACGGGCAGGTCCCGTCTGGAAGCCTCTACCACGAACTGCGAAAGCACCCCGGGGGCCAGGCTAGGTGGGAGTTGTGACCCCACCATAACTTGCCAGGTGTCCAAAGGCAAAGATTAAACATGTGAGCAAATAGATACTTAATTTGAACACACTGCAAAATTCAAGTCTCTTAGTTTTTCTCTAAATGAGCGGGACTTATTTCTTACAGGGGCATCTTTTGGATCCTTTGCTGTGCAAACTCTGAATGGGTTGTGTATGTGTGACTCTTAAGGTTCCAGGGAAGGGCCTCTGCAGAGGGAGGAGTGTCAAAAAAGTCAAGATGGCAGCTACCATTCTATAATCAAAGCGTTGCCCGTTTTTAACGGGCTTCCCATGCACGATGCGTACAACATAACAACAAGATCGTTCGATCATGGGGTCGTCGCTGCCATCTTTATTTTTTTTTTTTACCTCTCTCCCACAGACACCCCAGCAAACTGGGGAAGGTTGCTGGAAAGTTTCAGAATGAGCTGGGTTTGTTTTGCAGAATGATGGGCCCCCACGCTCTCCTCTTTGGCAAATAACAATAGTAGTTTGCTCCGTTGATATGGCCGCCCGTCTCGCCGTAACAACTCCAGGCGGCTAACCACAGATAACAACTTCAAATATTGCGTGCAGTTCAATATCCTGAACAGTTGTGTAGGGATACATAATCTGGGTTTGGTTCCAGAGTTCATGGCAGCGGCCTGGATGAAAATGATCAAAGGACTACGTTTTGCAAGGAGAGAGAGGCTCTTCCCTAGTTTCAAAATTACATTGCTAGCCCCTCACTCTGGAGCAGGGAGTGGTCAGAAAGGTCAAGATGGTGATCACCATGGTGCAATTAAAGCTGGACTGAATTCCTGCAATGTTTCCTAGGATGAATTGAACAAAATCCACACTTTTGGGAGTTCCCTCAGTTCTTGTCTTGACCCTCTCTGTGGTATCCTTTTAAACGATTCACACGTTTGTCCTAGAATGTCCTGAGGTTGGAAGCAAAGCTGGTCAGATCCCTCCCTGGACCATCTGGAGCAGCGTTTCTCAACCTTGGGAGCCTGAAGATGTGTGGACTTCAACTCCCAGAATTCCCTAGCCAGCATGCTGGCTGGGGAATTCTGGGAGTTGAAGTCCACACATCTTCAGGCTCCCAAGGTTGAGAAATGCTGATCTGGAGGGACATTGGCCTTACCAGAAAGGAGACTGTTGTCTGTTATCTCCAGAGCCAATGGGAGTGATACTGGTGGCTGTAGAAAAGATGCTGGCAGGACATTTCCATCTTTGAGTGATTTTACTCAGCTTTTTAAAATATAATTTTATTACTTTTTTTTAAAAAAGGGATTCACCTACAGAGAAATAAATTAGCAGTGGAAATACTGTACGCTGATTAAAACGATTCATGCATAACAGTTATACCGATCACAAGGTCTTTGGTATGGGTAAATATTTTATATTTTTCAAATGAGCGAAAGGGCCAAGGGGAATGATTTCACTGAGTGTAGAGTTTGGTGGGCGGGGGTGAGGGTCATCCTTCTCAGTCTGGTTCTTGACACCTTTGCATGACTTTGTTTCCTGAGGAAAAGGACAGCAATCCAGTTGTGTAGTTTTACGCCAGCCTGGAGAAAGCGGACAGGGAGAAGCTCTCCAGATATGGGGACCAGGGTCATGTGGTGAAGCTGATCAGAAGGAGGTTTAGAACAGACAGAAGGTCCGTCATCACCCAGTGCATGAATAGTTTGTGGAACTCACTGCCACAGGATGTGGAGAGGGCCACCGAGTTGGATGGCTTTCTGAGGAGGCTAGGTACACTCCTGGAGGACAGGTCTACCTTATTGGCCTTGAAGACTCCATGTTACCTCTGCGTTGGGGGGCAGAAGCCTCCAAACATGGGCTGCAGGGGGAGAATTTTGGGGGAGGGACACATCTCCATCTCCTGCTTGCCAGCACCCCAGAGGCGTCTGCCTGGTCACCATGAGAAACCAAATGTGGATTAAGTTGGGCCTTGGAGTGATCCAGCAGGGCTACTTTCAGGTTCTCACATGGCACAGGCCCTTCCTCTGACAAACTGAGTGGCCCCACAGAAACCATTCAGTTATTTGGGGACCTTGATTCCCACACAAAAAAAGCCCCCTGCCTTATTGGTGCATGGTAGTTGGTGCCGGTTGGGGAGTTTGGAGAGCTGCTGTGAGAAGACCATCCTACGTGCTGATTTCCATTGGGGGTTACATAGAGGGCCTATTTGGAGGGAGCGGGCAGTGGGGCTGCTCCTCGGTGGCTCTTGCCTGGCTCCACGCTTCACACACACACACACACACCGCAGAGGGATCTCCCTTGCCCTTGTGGGTGGCTCTGCAGGGATGCTTATGCCGGCCGGCCGAGGCTGTACTGTGTCCATTGTCTGGGCACAGGGTGGCCTTTATCCCAGCCAGGCCAGAGATGCCATCTGCTACGCCTCATTTTTCTCCTGAAGGTCTCCTTTGTAGACACTGTGTTGTCGCTTGGAGAGCTCTAGACTTGCCTTTTACCACCCTGCTTGCTCCCATTTTACAGGCCAGCTGAGGCTGAAGGAGAGGGGAGGCTGAAGCTGAGAAAGAGAGACCAAGAGCGATGCAGGGATTGCCCAAGTCTGCGTGTGGTGCACATAAAAAACAGAGCTTTGATCACACCGTTGTGGCCTCCATTGTGACTTTCTTGACCAGACCCTGCAGACCCCCTGCCCAGGCTTGGTTCTCCCCTAAGGCTAAGGCACGAACCGTGTGCAGAAACACGGTGGTTGAGTTCACCCCTAAGGTGTCTGGAGCAGTCCACAATGATGCAGAAATGACTGCGTGTCGCATCACCACAGTGGCCACCCTGGCCCCTCATGCCTGCGTCCCGATATCTGATGCTTGGTGCCGTGATGTTGGGGCACGTGTTTTGCCATCTGCCCACAGGGGACGCTGTGAGGCTTTGTGACAGGAGAGAAGTCACTAAGGCTGAGCGTGTGCTGGTTTGGGGGCCGGCCCTGCCCGGAGGGGGAATAACCTCAGACAGGTTGGACCAGGTTGGGGTGGGAAGACACCCCTGAGGCTCAGGCCCAGGATCGGTGGGAGGGAGGAGGGAGGGCTGGGTTTGGAGTACCCTTGCCTTGTGGAGGGCTGGAGCGTGGCATGCCCTTCCCTGCCCCACTCCTGCCACCACTCAGCAGAGCAAGTGCCTTAGAGTGGACAAGCCTGCTGGTATTTTTATGAGGAGAGAAGGCGAGGGGTCTGGCAGCCCGCCTCCGGACCAGTAAGAGACCCGCAGAGCCGTTCGGACAGGATCCTGTACAACTGGGCTGAGCCTCTGTCCTCCTCCAAGGATCCAGGGGTTTCCTTTGGGGGCTGGTTTCTCTCCTGGGCCAGTGGCAGGTGCCAGAAGAACCCTGCTCTCTCCTCTCCTCCCTGGGTTACGGGGTCTTTTCCGAGTTGGGGTCGTAGTTTTGCACATCGGCAGCGTGGCTGAATTGGTGGAGCGTGTGTGCAGAGGAATGTGGAATGCAGCGTGTGTGGGAGGGAACAGATGGACATGGCTGTCTCTTTCGGTAGGGAAAGGGGTGAACATAAATAAGTGGCTTTCCCTGGGGGATTGAAAATTAGGCTGGGGGGGTGAGCGTCAGGCTCTTTGAAAAAGCCCCTAATGCTTTCTTTCTTCTTCTCCTACAGAGTTGGGGTCCACACCATGGCGGGAGCGTAGCCGTACCCCCCCACCAGCCGCGCCTCGTGGCCCAAGACGCCGCATGGGCCCGGTGTGGGGGGGGAGCCAGCCAATGAGAAAGCAGCGAGGGGAGCATGTTCCTCCTCTGGTGAGTGGCCAAATCAGGCCTCGCGTGGACTTTCGGCCTTGCTCCGTTTCGGTTTCCCATTCCCTTTGCGCTCTTCGCTGTTGGTTTTATTGCCCCCGAGAGTCGGTGTACCTGTTGGAGTGTTTGGGGGAGGAATGAGGTGGAAGAAGTTAAGACTGCTCTCAAGCCAGCCTCTGCAAATCCTGGGGTCCTCCAGAGGTGTTTGAATAAAAACACCACTTTTCGGCATAGCTCCTAGACATGCTGGCCAGTAGCGATGGGAATTGTAGTCCAAAGAATCTGGAGGGGAAGGTCCAGCTTGGAGGCCCTAACAGAGAACTGAGGAGGATGCACTAGCGCATGATGGATGCGGCCCCAGGGGATCCTTTCCATGGCGGGAAAGTAAAAGTTAGTCCTGAGGACCCACAGAGCTATGCGCTCGAGGCAGATGTTGGAAGGGGAGTGGAACTGACGAAGCACGGGAGATTAGACGCTCGCCAAAGCAGAATGAGTTTTCAGGTGACCCACTGGCAAACAGATTTATTTTTTAAAAGGAACACAGAAACAGAAACAGTGAAACAATTACAGCTTGTTCAGCACATCTCGGCTACTTTTTAAAGGACGTGGATGTCTTAAAACCATGTTTAAGGTTTTTGTTTGGTGCCGCGTCTGCGGCCTGCGTCAAAACCTCCGTCTGTACGTAGCTGTGCCTGCACATCTTTGTACTTCCCCTGCACTCGAGAGAGACAGCATCACGCTCCCTCTGGAATGTGCCGTGTACAAATGCCCCCTCCCAGCTGCTCTCTTCCTCGTCCCACCCTGCAACTGCTGTGTGCTGGCGCGGGGTGGGCCGGCCTTGGACTCCTCCAGTGCTTTCCCCGCCCCCTGGCACGGGGCCAGCTAAGCAGCTGGGCCCGGTGGGCGGGAGGGGGAGCGAAATGGGGAGGGAGGATCCGCTACGTAAGGGCTGGGAGGAGGAGGACGACGGCGACGAGCAAGTGACTCACACGCTTCCCCACAAGCAGCCACTGTGACCTTAAAAGGCTCCTTGTTGGAGTGAACAGTTAACAACCCCCCCCCCCACCGCTGCCTTCACTGCTGCCATGCCTCTGAGGCCGGGCCCCCAAACAAGCCTTCCAGCTTCCCTTGGCGCCTGGTTTCTACCATAAGCTTCCCAGGAAGCACACTCTCACTCTCTTTTTTTTCCCCAACATATTATGATTGGCTTTGGGGAGAAAGACGGACGGGCTGTTGATGTTCACACGAGCGGAATTGTTCAGATGTACCCTCTTGCTCTTGTCCCGAGGGGCCCTGGAACGAGGGGTGACCCCATTCGGACATTGTAAACTCTTACGCTGCTACCGAAAACGTGTGGGTGCGTGAACCTGCGGGGATGCTTGCTTTCCTCTGAGTGTGCACGCACACCCCTTCTCTCTTTCGCTGTAGTGCCTTTGATCGGTTTCCCCTAATCGGGCACCCTCCACAAGCGCTGGGGCTCCTCCTGCGGGCAACGATGGGGAGATGTAGTCCCAGATGGGGAAGTGCCTTCGAAGGGGTCTCTCCCCACATGCTCGCGAACAATGAAGATGCGGAGACTCGCATCATTGCGGTTGGTCAGCGCCGTTGGACACTGTATATGGTTGCAATTGGACGTTGGTCGCGTGAGGCCTCCAGATGCGCCGCTGAAATGTGGAACTCTGTACCCAGTTTGTTTGCCTTACGTGAGGCTGAGTGAGCAGGGACTCTTGTGTACACAAGCACACACTTGCCCCTTCTGTTTTGTTATGCACGCCGCTACGGTGCCTGGAACTCTCCTCCGGGCAGAGTGAGGCTGCCCTGAGAACTCATTTCGATCCAGCGGGGAAAAGGTTACAGCTCTGATGACGTGAGCACGGCTGCCACTGCACCGGCAGGAGCTGGCACGATCCTGGCGTTCTTTGCTGGCATGGCCAAGTTTTTTTCCTCTTTCCTTATAATTGCTTAATGGTTGCTTTGGCAATGCTGCTACCGCTTCCTCGCACAACTTGGCACCTGGACGGGCAGGGAAGAAAGGGCTGGCATGGAGAAGACGGGTCCGGGCGATGCAAAAGACGTTGGGTTCTCGCTCCCTGGTTGCTCCTTCGGGCCGTGACAGAGAAGGACAGCGGTCGGGCTTTTCCTTCAGTCCACCTGAGCGCATGTGACGGGGGCAGGTCTTCCACGGTTGTGCCGTTATGAGGTGTGGGCCCGCACACGGTGTACGGTGAGCCGCGGCAAATGACCTCTTGGTGATACGTGCCGTGTGACATCGCTGGCATGTTTGTCTTCGGCGTCCTTGGACAGGGGGCTCAGTCTAGTATGTGCGGTCGTGCGTCTTCTGAGCGTGCCTTTGTGCTGGCCCTTTCCGTGCGAGTGCAGGGAACGGTCCTCGAACAAATCAACAGCACGCTGATCGTGCACTAGGAGGACCTGTGTCTGTGTTCAAACTTAGACAGCCGGGCCTCCTGTTATTCTGCGGCGCGGTGGCCTCTTTAGCACGAAGCCGGTATGACTGAGCCGTGGTTGTTTTTCTTGCGTTTCTTCAGAACGTGCGCCAGGGAAGGGAGCTGTACGGCGGCTGGAGCCGTGCAAGGGAGGAACCCGCTGGGATTCCCTGGCGGGGCAGAGCTTCTGAAGAACTGGGGGCGGAGGAGGGAACTAGGCTTGCGGGGGGTGGCGGTGATGAGGTAATTCCAGCCCTTTAAACAGTGACAAATTATCCGGGGGAGGAAAGGGGCTGAGTCACTTGTGGCCGGAATTTACCCCACACACATGCTCCACTGACTTGGCAGGAACCCCGAACCCCACATGGTGGCCGGGGGGGAGGGAGGAGAGAGAAGGACACACCAGTGGAGGGCAGGAAAGGAGTTACACAAGTTACATACTCATGGTGTGTCCCTTTAGCCCGTTAGTTGAGGCACAGAGGCACTAGTAAACACTCCTGTAGGGACACATCGCCACGACGTGGAAAGGGCTCCGCCTCTCGCGTCCACCCCTTGTGTGCCAGGAGGTAAGGCCGTACTACTGTCCGTGTGTGTGTGGTGGGAGAGATGTCTGGGCATAGGAGCGAGCGCACTGTTTCTGTGTACGAGGGCCTTGCCGTTCTTTCCCCCCTATACGGCAAATGTGAGCCGGTGCGCACGGTTGGTGAAAGTCTCGTGTGGTTGCTAGATTTGTTTTTGTAATTTAATTAGGCTCACTGTTCACGCGCCTCACCCCGTTTGATCCCCTTGGCCTGCCTCCAACTCGAATCGAGGGACTGTGGGTTTATGTCTTTGACCGGTACGCGCTGACGTTACTCTTCTGTTTTTTACTTTTTTCAACTCTCTGGCCGTGGTGTGTGAGGGAGCACAATTCGCCTGAGGACACACGGATGTGTTTCTGGATGTCTTTCCGGTTTATAGAGGTTGTGGTTGTGACTACGGGACGGTCTCTTGACAGCCGTAATTCTCTTTGCGCGTGAATTTGCGCAGGGCGTTGTGGGTCTGTTTCATTGGGTTGTGAGGTCACTGGAAGCGGTTAGCGGATCTGCGCGGCAGCGTGGCAACTTTGTGCGAGGGCCGCATTGCGCGGAAACTGTTCACGCGCCTGCCGTTCTCTGCCCCCCACCCCACCCCACCTCCCCAAATCTCGAGCTTTGGAATCTCTTTCGTAACTCCAAGGCAGCTTTTGACAACTTGCTGTCCCCCCAGTGGGTGGCCGGGACCGCAGTTCCCAAAATATCCCTTCTTCCAGCTGTGGTGGCCGGGAATTCTGGAAGCTGTCACCCCGCTACCTCTGGAGTGGCGGGGTTGGGGGCGAGCGCGTGTCTTTTGGCAGGGTTGAGGTGAATATTCTCTGGGTGCCTCTGGGTGAACGTCTGTGCTTGATTTCGCGCATCCCCGGTGTTTTGCTGCGCATAAATTCCCCCCCCAGCATTCAAAATAAGGGGCCTTCACGTGTTTGCTTTCTCTTTCAGACACCGATGAAGGGAGGGGGAGCGGGAATTGGCAGAAAAGAAAGGGGATTTCCCATTCCAATCCCTGATCTATAAACCTCGTGAAGGGGTTTTCCTGCGCTGTAATTCCTGACCTCCCTCTTGAGCTACGCGTATGTGTAAAAACCATGAAAACCCTTCGGGTGAGTTGTATATTTATCAGGCTGACCTTTCCTGGAAAGGGGGAGGAGACGTAACACGACTCAAAGCCACACTGTGTGCCCAGTGAGCATTCATGCACGTTCCCTGCTTCCTCCCCCCAGTGTCTGTGTGTATTTTTTAAAAGGAATCGGTTGGTGCATTGCTGTGTGAGACTTCTCGCCGCATTTATGTGTGTAAGGAGTGTCATCGGGGATCTGAGAGGCCTTCTTGGGCAAAGCTCCCCTTGGCAACTGAGTTTGTCAAAGGGCAGAGCTGTCGTCGTGAGCGCAGTGGCTGTTGTGGTGTGCGTCCGTGTGGGTCTGGCCATTCCTCTGGCGCCCCTTCTGCTGCGGCAGTGAAGGTGGAGGGGTTTTGAGAGCCCCTGCGCGTGGTTGCACCTTTCACAGCCAGATGTGTGTCTCTTCTGTCTCTGTGTGTGACAAAGTGCACCCCAGTGCATGTGAGTGGGGAGTATGTTTATTATGGTGTGTCTGGGAAAGAGCACGAGTGTGGCGTGGGTCTGAGTTGATGGGGGTGAAAAACAGGACATGCCGGGGGGGTTTTGCTGATTTTTCAGGTATGTGAACCAAAGTGGTTCTCGTTTCCCACCCCCCCCCCCCCCGCATTACATGCACTTCTTCCTCGCAATGCTCCGTAGTTTCCAGGAGGGGGGTGAAGGAGTGATGGCCTTGCTGGCACTGACTCAGTGCTGACGCAGCTGTTCTTGTGAGCATGTGGGGGGACCTTTCTTTGTGCCTAATGAATCACACCCTCATACACACCAAACAGGCGCCCTCCGCCCCCCCGCCACCTCCCAAAACAAATCTCAACCCCACATCCTGGAAGGCTGACCGATCCATATTTCCCACGCGTTTCTCCCTGAGCCTCCTCCACGTTATCCAAGCCACCCACCACAGCCACCGTTGAACGGAAGCCAGGATGAGCCACCTCGTGCCCTCCGGAGTGGGGCGTGTGCAACTCGCCCCCCATTTGCACTTCCCTGTGGGAGACTCCGAGGAGGAGGGAGGGGTTATATGTTCTGCGTGTCTTTCTGTGGGCTTTCTGAGACAAAGCAGGGCCTTTCCTGTGTTTGTCAGGATATCTCTGCGTCCCTCCAGCTGGCAAGCTTTATCCACGTGGGGGAACGCATCCCACAGGCGCTCACCTGCTTGCTTGTGCGCTGTGCTCTTGAAATCCAGAGTTACTTACTGGTACAGCCTTACTGGTGCCTCCTTTTTAATACAGGCCGGTTTGCACTTACTCACCCTCACCCTTTCCATGCACACAGCTGTATAGCAGCTTTGCAGAACTCCTCCCCACGCTAACCAGTCCTTCCCCAGCCTGGCCTCCTCCAGATGTGATGGCTGAAGTGATGGGAGTTGTAGTGCAATACATCTGGAGAATGCCAGAAGGGTGAAGGCTGCCAGAAGCTTTTCCTTACTTCCATTGACTTTCTGTAACTTACGTGTGAGAGCCAGTTTGTGGTTAAACCTTTGCAGTACTCTTGAACACAGCGCTCCCTTGCCTGGGAATGCGCGCTCACCCTTATTCATCCTTCCAGTCCACTTTTCCTCACACAGATGTCTGGGAACGTGTTCCCACCTACTTTGTAAAGATTTCCCTCCCCCCCCCCGCCCCCTACGCATAATGCTTGGGTCAGGCCCTCTGGTTTTATGCACACTTACCCACTCAGGGCTTGTGAATTGCCATTTCCTCTGTGGTTTCTGCGTGCTTGCGTCCTCCGAGGTTCCTTTTTCTTGTAAATCCGCACAACTTGGGGCCGAAATTTCTGTTTCGGAGAAGTTGCCGTGGAGAGGAAGTTGAAAGGGCTGGTCCTCAAAATGCTCAACGCGTAGGTGGGGAGAAGCCAGCAGCCCACCAGTGTCTCCAAGAAGAATTGCTGACCTGGCCAAACCACCCGGTTTGATTTCTGGGTTTCCAGCCTCGGGGAGCGCTGGCTGCATCCTGCAGAGGGGGGGAGCATTTCGGGGAACTCTTCTGCCCCATTCCTTTCCAGATAGACCTCTCTGGTGCTCCTTGCTCACCTTCCTAGAAGCGTGGGAGAGGTGGAGATCCCCTGCGCATCACCAGCTTGCCATACGGGGGTGGGCCAGGAGCATGCGTCAAGCAGTGGGGAGCCTCTCTGCTTACCCAGAATTCTCTGTGTGGTGCAAAGATTGACGGCGAGGAAATGGGAGGGTGACATGCAGCGGAGCTGAGCTGGGGCAGGGCTGAGTAGGCTCTGCGTGCAGAAGAGCAAGGGGGCGGGGGGCACGCCTGCCTGGCTACAGAGCTTGGTTTCGGCCACCATGTTTTCCCGCTGAGGGTCCACAGGTTGGACCTCCGCTTCCTCTCCCCAGCTGCGGGCCTGTAGTAAACGCTTTCGTTCTTTGTGGTGGATTTCTTGTCCCCGTTCCTTGGCGTGCATGCTGCTTCTTTGCTTCCTCCCGGGGGTGCTGGGGGTATCTCAGCTTTCCCACAATACACAGGGGCTTCCCAGGCAAGCCAGGGATGCAGTTTTCCCAGACTGCCATGCCCATCCCTTCGCCAGAAGAAGCGTCACTTGAATCTTTGCAGGCAGGACATAAAACCAGCTTGTCCATAAGTGCCAGCAATGGGGGGAACGGGGTGGAAACTGGCAGTTTCTGTGGCCCCCAGGAGAGGGAGGGGAGTTTTTTCTCGAACCCTTCGGCGTTGTATCAGGGGTGAACTCAAAAGCCCTAACGGAGGAGGCCGCCTGGATCTAAATTAGAGAATGTGTGAATGGGCTGGGGAGGAGAGAGAGGGAGCTCCCAGCATCGTGCATCTTGAGATGTTTGTGTGCGTAGGTGAGTGATGAAAAGGGAGAAATGGGGCATGCAGATTGCGTGCACATCAAGGCACACAGGAACTGCAGGTAGACCGGTGAATGTCCTTACGTGTGTGCAAATGTTTTCCCAGTTTTCCAGGGTGCAGAGAGAAGATGTGTGGCTTGTGTGCGCAGAACCCCGGACTATGCGCAGGCAGCTTAGCGAGGGCAGGCCGTGTGTTGGTGAAGATGCAGCGGACACTTACGGTTTGGCGCAGAAATGAGATATTTAAGGAATCCCTGTTGCTTTGTTGTGATTGTTGACTCTATGTGCCATATTCTCTGTTGCTGAAAACAAAGCAACAGCAGAGGACGGCAGAAAGGAAAAATGTCTGACGAAACCATTTGCAAAAACATCCAAACCACCGGGAGTCCTCCTCCTTCGGCTTGGAAAAATTCCACAGAGTTGGAATTTGGAATTGTAAATAGAAAGAGCAGCTGGCCTTGCTTCCCAGGCCAGCTCCATTTTAACAGAAAACCAGCCGGAGTCCTTCAGGGCAGGCACTCCGGATCCGTAAGTCAGTGGCCTGGACTTCTCCCCACTTGTAAGGGTGATGCGCTGCGCCTTCCCATCCCATCACGCTGATCTAGCCAGAATGCCGAGGGTCAGAGACGGGCTCTTGTGGGCTTGCCCTCGTGGGGTTGGCCTCGCTGTGCACAGAGGGGCTTGGAAGCGTGCGGCGTGTGAAAAGAGCACATCTTTGCAATGCAAGGAAAATGTGGCCGGACACCACGAGAGGGCTATGAAATGGACGGCGCAGAGGCCTTGCTTTAGGCACGTGTGGTCCAGTGCTTGGGGCACTGCTGTGAACTGAGTGTGAGGGGTGCAGTGTGTCTTTGGGCAGGGCACATGAAGGGCTTTGGTTCTGCGTAGCTCTCTGGCAACATCTCCCATAGCCTAAGCATCAGGGTGAAATGTCTCCTCCAGATCGCTCCATGTGCCACCCATAGAGCATCCCTGGCCAACCTTTCCCTGGAGAAACCTATGCCAGACTTGGTATTTGCACACTTCCTCCCCATGACTCATTTCCCTCTCAGGTTTGCATGCCCGTCACAGTGTGCTGGTCATGCTTTGCCCCCGTCGCACAAACGGACAAGCGAGGCGGCTGCTTGCAATTCGGCCCTGCCGTTTCCTCCATCGAAGGCGTGCTGGGAAGTCCTGGCAGCTCGCTCTCTTCCTCTTTCTCCACTTCGCTGCTTGGCAGGCGAGAACTCACACAAGGGGTGTGCCCCTGCCTGGCCCGTTGCAGCCGCAGCCACCCGGCCTTCCTTCGAGCCAAACTTAGCTCTGGGCTTTTCCAGAAATAGCCACGGTCCAGCCATTCATGCCTGCTCTCCCTCCCCAGAGTCGAAGGCTGGGAGGAGGCCGCTTCAGTCACCCAGAGACCGGGGGGGGGGGGGCGCAGGAGGGTGACGAGAAAACCCCCAACCCTCCTCTCCCCGCCTGGCCTGGTGAGGTGGGCAGGTTCCCAAGACACGGTCTGGCTCAGGGAGAAAAGACAGCCCTGACCGCACCACAGAGGGGCTGACTGGTGCGTCTGGCTCAGATTTCTGGCGGGACACGGGTCCAGACATGGGGGGGGAGCAGTGGGGGGTGAGTCACAGGCGCTGGTGCCGGCCACAGCCTCCCCTTTCCTTCCCTCCCATGACGTCTCATGGCGGCGTGGGAAAAAACAGCTTCCACTCCGGGTCCTCGGAGGCTGCTCTTGGCGAAACCTGGGTCCGCCAGCTTGGTTGAATTGCAGGGGTTGGGAGAGGAAGGCGGGCCAGGTTACGCGCTGCGAGCGTCAAAGACAGTTCATTCATCTGGGAGCTGCTCACCTGAGCTGCCCACTCTGCCCTCTTACAGGTGGGAAGACCGAGGGAATCGAAAAACACTCGCAGGCACGTTGGGCAGTGCCCACCTTGAAACAGGTGTTTATGTTGATCCAGAGAACTTGCAGAGACCGGGCATTTTAGTTTCAGCAAGCTGGCGCAGTGCCAGGGATGCTGAGAGGTTGGGCTGCGACTCCCACCCTCCCCAGCCACGTTCTGGGGCTTGCAGGAAGGGTAGGCCAGATGGCCCAGGTTGCCAGCATCAACCTGGGACCATCAGAGTTGTTGGCCATATTGGGAGGGCATGTTGCTGTCCCACACGCACAGGAGGCAGTTGCCCCCCTGCCCCCTCCCGTGAGCGCTGAGACGAGACTTGGCAGCGATGCCAAGCGGGAGGGGCAGCGAGGAGAGTATTTCAGTGGGGGCAGCACATGGGGCACCTCCCCTCCCCAAAGGACGGAAAGCCTTCTTCCTAATTGGGGAGGGGATGGGGGGGCGGCAGAAGCCGTGCCAGCTGCGATCACATGCGCTGCCGGGAGCCGCTGAGGCTGAACGAGCTTTGTGCCAAGGCTGGAGCGATTTACGACGGCCCTGCAGTGTTGTCCGCTTTCCGGCCAGAGCGCGGAGCGGGGACGGGCTTCTCGGCGGTTTGCACGCGCCGTGCCCGAGCGGGGGCAGCCCAGTCGCGCGACGGGGGGGCGGCGGTTTCGGCCTCCCTTCGGGAACGGCGTCCCGGCGCACGGCGGGCGCTCGCCCCCAGCGCTTGGGGGGACGCTGGAGCACCCTTCCCCCAGCCGACGGCCTCGGGAGGGGATCATGGACCTTGTAGTCCAGCGGAGGAGCAGTCTTGAGCTGTGCGGAGCGTCGGGCTTCGAGTCCCATCGCCAGCCGCCGTAACGGCGCACGCGCCCCGCCCTCCCCGGGGGTGCCCGTGATTCCCGCCCCCGGCTGGGAACGATGGGAGTCGGGGATCAGCCCGTTTGCTCGCGGAGACGCCGGGAGAGAATTCCGCGTCCGCTGCGGACGCGGAGGTTGAGGCGAGGCCGGGCGCCGGTCCGCTCCCTGCGGGAAGCGGAGCCGTTCACCGCCCGGGGCGCCGCCAAGGTCCGCCTCTCGCCGGGCGTTTGTCGTCCGTCGGGTCGCCGGGCGGTGGCCGTCGGTGACCGCGAAGGCTGATCTTGCCTCCCCTCCCGATTTATCTCTATGGTTTCAGACCCCTTTGGAAGATCAAGGTGAAAGATGATTGGTGGCCGTCGGGAGGAGGCTGTGTGATTGGTTGGTTGCAGGAGAAAGAGAGAATGAGAGACCGGCTGAGTGTTTCGGGAGCACAAGGTATCTTCGCTCAGGCCAGCCGGCGGGGCAGGGGTTAATTCGGGAGGCGGGTGGGGCGGAGGCCCCGCCTCCCTCTCCCAGAGGCGGGCATGCCATTGGAAGCGGAGCGAGGGGGGCCCGGCCTGCGGAGGCGGGGCCGGCGCTGACGGGAGGGAGAAAACACCGCCGAGGCTTAACCCCGTCCTTGCCGCGGCGAGCGGCGCTGCCGGGAGCGTGGGGTGGAAGCGGTCCTGGAGCGGCGGAGAAGAGCCGCTTCCGCCTGCTCGGGACGGAGACCGGGTCGCCTGCACGCGCGGGGAGCGCGCTCCAAACCGGGGCTGAATTAGCCGGCGCCAGGTCCAAAGGGCTGACCCAGCCGAACGCTTTTGCATGCAGGTTAACATCAAGGTGGAAACTTGCCAGCGTTTTGTACCGATGTTACCTAAAGCGTGTTCGCGCGGTGGATTTTTTAACACTAAGAACTGGAGGGAACGAGACCCGGGCCCAGTCGAAATAGCGAAGTATATGCATTAGGGGATTCTCCCACCCCCGCCCCCCGTTTCTGCCTGGCGTGCCTCTTTTTAGGGGGAGAAACATGTTGGACTACAACTCCCATCCTTCGCAGCCAGCACAGCCGCTGTCTTCCAACAGATGCGGTGGACCCAGAGCGCAGGGAAGCTGCAGCGGTGCAGAATGATGCGCAGCCGTTCCCCACCGCTGAGCCACACCGTGCTCTGCCCATCCTTGAGTCAGCAAAAAGTTAAACTGGCGTGAAAATTGCCCGCCTGTGGCCGATCCTTTTCCCGCCTCCGATCCTGGGCACCGCTGTCCCCTCCGAAGCCTAACTGGTTTTGCACATTTTGAGGCTCTCGGTGCGAAGTGACGGGGTATGGGGGAAAACACTACTTTCCCTTGTCACCCTCAGCACCTGTGGGTGACTTAAGCCTGTCTTGTTCCTGGGCTGGGGGCAGATAAAGGGGACACAGCGGACAAATGGGGTTGTCAGAGCACACTTTCAGGGTGCAAAGTGCATATGCGAATTTAAACTGTTTCTCCCTCTCTCTTTCTTTGTCTCTACCCTGCCCCCCCCATCTCCCATTCAGCATTATATGTGGCTGTGACCGCAGGAGGCTTTAGACCAGAGGAGGTCTAAACTAGCAGCGGCTGGGGGGGCGCCCGTCGCTTGGATCTGGGGGGGTGGAGGGTGGGGAACGAAGACGCATCCACTGCGGCAGAAAGGTAAGAGTTGGGCTTGCGGGGGCTGGGGGGAAGAGCCCTGATTTCCCCACGGAGTGCATGAGGGATGAGAATTTGGGGGGGGGGTGTCAGACAGAGGCTTAAAAGAATAAAATGGCCCCGCTAATAAAATTGGCAGAAGGTGCACCTTGTATCGGTGATTAATTATCCGTCTCGCTTTGGGCCTTCCGGTCCGTCTTGACCTCTCGTGGTGACAGGGGCAAGTCCACGCGGTTTTGGCAACGTTTTCAGAAGTGGTTCGCCTTGCCTTTCCTGGCCCAGAGCCCCCCAGCTGGTCTTGTGCCTAAGGGAGGACTAGAACTAGAACTAGAACTCACAGCCTCCTGGTTTTGGGCTTGGTGCCTTTAATCTCCTCCAAACTGGCTGTCTATTATTATCAGAGTACAGATATTGAAGCAAAGGAGATTTCTGGGAGAGAGAAGAGTTGTGTGTGCTTCAAGTGGTGTTTCAAGTGGGGACTCAGGACAAGAGCGAGAAGTTCACTGGGGCAAGAGGCAGAAAAGTAGGAGTGGGGCTCCCTTCTCTGCAGGTTCCCTAACCCTGTTTCCCTTCTCCACCCGCAGACTGGATGCATCGCACGTTGGAACAGTTGGGGGTCCGTGCTGGGCGGGACCCTTTTTCTATCGGCAACCTGGGCTGTAGCGGAGCCTGGAGTTCGTGCCATTCTCGCCCATGGCTCCCGGGGGGCAGGTATTCTGGGCACGGGGAGGGAGGGGAGCAGGTTCAAGGAAGAGCTCTGGCGGGGGGTGGGTCAAGTGCTTCTGGCCCCTCAGTCAGCCTGGCGATCTGCTCCCCCCACCATCTTTTCCCCCAAGTTGTTTTTCCAAGCGGAATTTGAGAATTTAGACTTTGGGGAAATCGCTGGTGTAGTAAGTTTAGAAAAAACAAAGAATAAACTTTCATACTGAAGTTGTGGGCTTACTAGGTAAATTCACGCATGCGTGGATCTCTGCAGAGTAAATGGGCTCTGCGTAGTCCGCAGCTGTGCAGATGTGACCCTGAGAGGCCCCTGTTTGTGGGCTCCTCCGGGGGATCCCCCGGAGCATCTTTTCCGCTTTCACCAAAACACATTCTTTGCTTGGGAGACTCCACCCGGGTTAGCCTAAGTCGCACTGCATTTCTGTTGGCGAAGCTTTGCCCTGCGCTTGCCTCCCCACACTCTGGCCCCTGACCCGTTTGGACGCTGCCAAATCCAGCTCCTCCTCCTCCTCCTCCTCCTCCTCCTCTTCCTCTCCCTCATTGGGTGGGAGCAGTTTCGGGGCTCTCTGCGGTGCTTCCTCTCCTGACCCTTCCCCCCCAGAGCTCAGCCCTGGCCTGTAGAGACCCCGAACCATCCCAGGGCATGTACAGAGCGCGTTTTCCACCCTGCAGAATAAACCCGGCCTGCCTGGATTGGAGCAGGGACCTTCTCTTGTCTCATAGTTGACGTCTCTTCTGTCTTTCTTGCCCGCCACGGCCTTCCGCTCCCAGGTGCTCTGCCAGTGCCGTCCAGCCTCCGCTGCCCCTGCCGTTGCCGCCCAGCCATGGTGCTAACTTGGGGCAGTACAGCAAAGGCTACTTCTCCCCTGGGTGAGTCTTGCTCCTGGCCTTTGGGGCACAGCCACCCAACTGGCAGGAGAGGAGGGGGGAACACACTGCTGCTCTGAAGGCCATGGCCCCTGCCCTGCAGCTTGCCTTTGGGGAATGGCAGAGTTGACAGCGATCATCCCGCTAGCTTGCGGACCCCCGTCCTGCTAGCCCTCTGCTGCACAGTCCTGTCCTTTCAGCTTCTTTGCGGTTCACAAAACTCTGGGCTTTTCTCTCTCCTTTGCTGCGTCCTCCTTAGCCCCCGCCCCGTATCGGCAGGAAGCCCTGTTTCCTTTAAGCCCCCCCACCCTTTAACTCCGTATGCCACCAGCATCCCTTCCCAGGGAGCCTGCCCCACTTGCTCCCTTCCCAATGCCGCCTGCTCACCGCGTTCCCTTCTCATTCCTCCCCTCAGGAATCTGCCCCCACGCCCCCTGCATGGGAAGCTGGAGGCCATCCACGGCTGCGTCCAAGCCCTGCTGCGGGACCAGGGCCAGCCTCATCTCTGGGAGCAGCTGGGTGAGATCTACGAGTCGGAGCAAGACTGCGAGGAGGCTGTTCGGTGCTACCAAAACGCTGCCCGACACCAGCGCGACTATGGGAGCTACGGAGAAATGCACGCCCGGATTGGGCGGCTACAGCAGGTAGGAATGGCTACCTGCTGGGGGGGGGGGGGGCATGCAGGATTTGGCCTTAGGAGAAGCAGCAGTGGGGCTGGGTGGGGAGGCGGAGGAGTTCCCACCCTTTTTTAAAAATGTATTGGGCAAGACAAAGTGAGAGTGCCCGGTGTTTTCCTGACCAACCTTGCCCAGGCGCAGAAGTTGAGCACAGCCTGTCCAGGTTGATTTTTGGATGGAAGACGACCAGGAAATTTTGAGACTACGAGACTGGGAAGGTGAAAATAAAAATTCCAGAGGAAAGCAGTTGCCAAACAAAACTCCACGAAGGAGCCCGCGAAGAAAAGTTTACTTTTTTAACCTGGTCTCTGTCTCTTCTTCCTCTGCCCCCACCCCGTTTCAGGCTCAGCTGTGGAATTTCCATTCGGGGGGATCATCTCATCACCGGCACAAAGTTTTACCCCCCCTGCAGCAAGTCTGGAACCTTTTACATCTTGAGGTGAGAAGCCTCTGCCTCCCCCTGCCCCACGCTTCCCAGATCCAGAGGATGCTGCTGGGAGGGGGGCAGCAAGGGCAGGGGCAAAGCTACCCCCAAACCCCTATCCCCATACTGCAGCCTCTCTTAACAGAAGGTTCCTGTTCACGCCATCCCCAACTTCCACAAACAGGGGGACCCTCTGTGCCCCTCTTCAGTGGCTGATTTAAATCACCCCAAACGTTGGGCATTCGTCAAGGCAAATATGGTTTGTCAAACTTGTATCATTTGGGAGTTATATAAGTTGAAGAACACCTGGTTTTGGTTTTTTTTTAAAATTCTATGAGTCATTTGACTGCTTTTTTTCCCCCCAACAAAGGTTTAGGACCAGTCTTCCCCACTCCACAGCTCTTTGTCAATCACTGTTCCCTGCCTGGCATTTCCAAATGTTTTGGGATAACTGCTTCCTGGGGAAGATGGATATTTTTCTGAATATTGAACGGGAGGAGTAAAAGAAGTAGTAGTTTTTGCAGGAGTCCTGTGTGACTCCAAAACAGCTGCATGTTTTATTGGCCTGTCGGCTGAAACGCCATGGAACTGAGCGGTCTCCAATTCCACGTCCTTCACTTCCGCGTGCCCAGTATTTTGAGATTTAACAAATGGTTTTCTTCCAACATCTAACACGGTGTTTCTCAACCGTGGCGACTTTCAGAGGGGTGGACTTCAACTCCCAGAATTCCCCAGCCAGCATGGCTGGCTAGGGAATTCTAGGAGTTGAAGTCCACCCCTCTGAAAGTCGCCACAGTTGAGAAACACTGGTCTAATGAGCAGCCTTAAGCTTCTGGTGGGCACTGCAGAAACACGATGCCGTTTAAGCTGAAGTGGGAACCCCGCTGAAGAAGAACAGAAGGAAAAGATGGAACCTCGCTCTCGCATTTCCGTGTCGTCAGGCTTTGTTACGTTTCAGCCTTTCTAAAATGCTTCCTCCAAGTCACTGCCAAAGAGAAGGAACTGCATAAGTGTTAACCTACTCCAGAGTATCTGGACGGCTTTTCTCAACACCTTTTGATCTTGAACCAATTTTTCTTTAGTGGCAAATCTTGGAAGCCTTGTTATCCCCTCATTTCCTCGGCATGGATAGTTACTGGCCCGAGCCGGTTTCCTCCAGGCCTCGCCTAGACGTGTCATGCTTTTGAGTGAAAGCCTCCTAGTTGGATTTTAGTAGATAAAGAGAATTATTCCGGGCAACTGAATCTCTCTTGCCTTCCCTCCCCGCTTCCAGAAGAGGAATTTCTCTGCCAAGCGCAACCCCCAGCTCAAGAGGCCTGGCCCGCCCATGGAGCCCCCCGTGGTCCAGCCCATCCCTCCAGCCCAGCACCCAGCCCACCCGGGGCACAGTGAAGAGATGCCCGCTCCCATGAAGAGACGGAGGAGCACCAGTCCCGACCAGGTAGCGTAGCCCCTGCGCTTTCCAGCAGGTGCACCACCCTTCCTCCCTTTTGCGCTCTGCATATGCTTAACAGCCCCCCACCCTTTCCAGCTGTTGCTCTTTTCTTCTGCTTTGGTGGCTGTCGGCACGAGTCGATCTGTAGGTCGACCTTGGGAGTTCTGTTCATCTCCCGCTGGGCTCTCTTTTCCGCTCCTGTTTCCCCCTAGGTGGGGAAGGATGTCCAGCAGCATGTGGGGAGGAGGCTGTGGGGATTCTGAGGCCGTGACCGTCTCCTCTTGCTCTCTTTCTGCAAATGCCTGTCGGGGAGCAGAATGGTGGTAATGGGGCGGGCCAGCACCTGTCCGGTCCCGGAGCCCCTGGCAATCCCCACTATCAGCTGCCTAAGCCTGGATTATGGAACCCCCTCCATGGAGACTTGTGGGGCCAAGAACGCAAGAACGTGGCTGCCCCAGAGAGACAAGTAAGGCTGGCTTCCCACTTCAGCCCTAGGCCAGAAATGTGGTAGGTAGGTAGGTAGGTAGGTAGGTAGGAAGGAAGGAAGGAAGGAAGGAAGGAAGGAAGGAAGGAAGGAAGGAAGGAAGGAAGGAAGGGAAGGAGATGAGAGATGGAAGGAAGGAAGGAAGGAAGGAAGGAAGGAAGGAAGGAAGGAAGGAAGGAAGAAGGAAAGAAGGAAGGAAGGAAGGAAGGAAGGAAGGAAGGAAGGAAGGAAGGAAGGAAGGAAGGAAGGAAGGAGATCAGAAAAGGCAGGCAGGCGTATGATACAGCTAATTTTTATTCCTTATTTTATAAACTGCCATGAGTCTGTATGGATTTGGTAGTATATATGTAGAATTAAAGAAATATTTTTTAATAAAGAAGAGCAGGCAGGCAAATCATCCACAGTGTTTTAAATCTAGGAGGGGTCCTTGATCAGGGCTGGGGGCACCTGTCAGGTCCCGGAGCCCCTGGCAATCCCCATAGTATATATGTAGAATTAAAGAAATATTTTTTAATAAAGAAGAGCAGGCAGGAAGAACCCCTGGCAAATCCTCTGTCCCTTGTCTTCCTGGATATTAGACTGCCCCAGATCTGGCCATCAGGTGGCAGGGAGTTAGCGCCCGTTTCGGGCAGGCCGTGGAGGGGGGTGGTTCGGGTTCTGCTCTCCTTTCCCCGCCGCCTTCCCCACGCAGGGAGGGGCCGGCTGGCTCAGCCTGGACTCCCGTGCTCTGCCTGCCCCTTTTCAGCAGCCTGCTTGGCTTGGGACCTGCGAAGGGCTGGATTGCAGATTGCGGGGGGGAGATGGGGGGCTCAAGGCCTCTTCTGGCTTTTGTTCTGGAGACCTTGAACGCTTCTCCAGGCCTTCCCAGCTCTTCCAGACCCCCCCTTCCCTGCAAGCTCACGGCAGTCCAGAGAGCTCCACCTCACAGGACGCGTGATGTGAACGGAAGGGATCTGGCTAGGAAAAAAGCCTTTGGGTTTCCGAGCGGGAGGACTGATTTTGCGTCCTTAACACAGACTTTTCTTCTTCTTCTTCTTCTGCCCCGGCTGCCCACCTAGGAGCAGAGGAACCCAGTGGCACATTCCTTCCCGTACCCGTCTCCCGCCTACAGCTCCCATCCGCCCCCACACCGCCTGCCGGCCATGGCGCCCAGCCCCCGCACACCGCCAGCACACCGCGCCCCCCTCGAGACCCACAGCTGCTCGGCCCGGCCCAACGGAAGTGACCTTAGAGATGGCCGAGTTCCCCGGGCGCGTCCAGACTCCACCACCACACCAGCAACGTCCGCCTGCGTGCCTTATGCCCCGCGCCCGACCCCGGGAGGACCCACCACCACCAGCAAGACCACCTCACGGGGGCAGCTGACCTCTGAAAGCCTTGTAAGTGGCCAGGCAGAGCCCCAAGGCACTGCTGTATCGCACCGGCAGGTTTTTCAGAGGCCTTGCCGGGGGGCGGGATTGAAAGGGGGGCAGCAGCCCGGGGGGGAGACCCCAGGCACGTGGAAGAGATTTTCTGATGGTTTCTTTCCATCCGCCTCTGCAGGGTTCTTCTAATCATTACCAAACGCCGGCATTGGAGTCATCCAGCTCCACGCCGGAGAACAGTGGGCGCAAACCACCCCCGCCGTCCCGGCCAGCCCCTTGCCTTGCTCCCCGCAATCTGCCCTGTGCTCGCATGCCGCCCCCACCCCCCAACATCACTGGGCCCCCGCCAGCCACAGCTCCACCCCCTCCTTCGGCTCCACAGTGCCCACCGCCCCCGCCCCCTCCTCCGCCCCCTCCGTTGCCCTGGCTGAACAAAGTGGGCGAGGGGAAAGCTGGCGAGGACCCCCTCGGGGACATCCTCTTTGGGTGTGGAGGAGAACCCTGTGGGGCCGATCCGCCCTCCTTGGCGGCTTGTGACTCGGGATGCAGCTTCCAGGATTCGGGCACCAGCAGTCAGAAAGGGACCTTCCCTCACCCCCGGGAAGGGGCTGGGGACACCCCCAGGCCAGCCAGCCCCGAGCCTTCGCCAGCCCCCCAATTCTGGCTTCCCGAGGGTGGCCGGGAAGAGAAAGGCTCTGGGGATGCCAGGCCCCTGAATCCAAGCCCCTCAATTACCTCAGGAACATTCAGGTCCCCAGAGAGCCCCCCACAGCTCCCGGTCCCACCCCCGCCTCCTCCACCGTCCCGGGCCTCTTATCCAAAGACGCCAGACCCGCCGGCGGTGCCCCCCACTGTGGAGGCCTCCTCTGATCGCCTCTTTGGCTTTGCCAGCCCCCCATTAGAGGACCAGTTTGAGGAGCCCCCCGAGTTCTCCAAGATTTTGCCAGATGGTCTGGCCAACATCATGAAAATGCTGGACGAATCCATACGGCGCGGGGAAGAGGAGCGGGAGGAGAGTTTCCCTCCGCCGCCGCCCCCTGCCCCTCTTCTTCCTAGCCCCCCACCCCTGGCAAGACCCAAACTGCCCTCCGCCTCTGCCAGCTCCTTTGACTACCCCAAACCGCCCGGGCAGGATCCACCGGAGCCCCCTTGTCTCTATCGCTTCGGCAAGCGAGACACGGAAGAGCAGCGGCCCCCGGCGGTGGCGGTGGCGGGGGCCGGCGGGGGGAAGTTCCCCCACCACAGCACCCCATCTCTCCTCAAGTCTTTGGCCAGTGTGCTGGAGGGGCAGAAACACTCCTATCGGCTCAAACCGCTGACCCCCCCAGGTGCTAAGGTCTCTCCTCCAGCCGGTGTGAGCCAGAGCCCCCTGCCCCAATTCACTACCTCAGGCCAGACGTGGGCTGGAGGAACAGGTGCCTCGGAGGAGCGAGCGGCCACCCCGCCCCCCCTGCCCACCCCTCGGCCCATCAAGACGGAGTCGGAGGTCCTTGAGGAGATCAGCCGGGCCTGTGAGACCCTGGTCGGGCGAGCGGGGCGGGAGAAGAGCCCCCCGCCCCCCGCCAGCCCCCCACCGCCCCCCGCCTCCCCTCCACCCCCTCCTCTTCCGGCTCCCGTGCCTCCAGTGCCACCACCCCCGGCTCCACGTCCCAAGGATGAGTCCCGCAAGCGAGACTGGGAGCATCGCCGTCACCGTCGGTCCAACAGGGACGGCTCGCGGCGGCATCGGGACGGTAAAGCTCGCAAGGGGAAGAACCGGCAGATTCTGGGCAGTTTGGACGTGCAGAGCGCAGAGGGCCAGGCCCGGGAGAATGGGGCCAAGCCACCCCCCCCTCCGCCCCTGCCCCCGCCCGAACGGAGGTCTCCCGTCAAGAAGGAGGAGGGCCCGGTCGGTTCAGTCTCCACCATGGTGTGCTCCGCCGACCTGCTCAAGCTGCGCTCCTTCACGGAGGGCCCTCCCAAGGAGCTGAAGATCCGGCTTATCAAAGTGGAGAGCGGGGACAAGGAGACCTTCATCGCCTCCGAGGTCGAGGAGCGGCGCATCCCGCTGAGCGAGCTGACCATCAACCATTCGGCCGCAGAGGTCGTGCGGGCCAGCAAGTGAGTTCCACCGTCGCCCCCCGGGACCGCTTTCTCCCAGGAGTTTCCAGCCACTGGATAGAAAATGCGAGTTGCCCGTGTACAGCTGGACAAAGCGGAGAAAGGAGGGGAGGCCGAGAGCCTGTTCTCGGGAGGCTGGAAGGGTTCCACTCTGTTCCTCCTCTCGGCAGCAGCACGGTGGCTCGCAGCAGTTCCCGTCCTGCCTCCTATCATTTATGCCTGCTGCATTACCGTATAATCTGGTCTATTTGTAGGCTCTCTCTGTGTAAAAATACAAAAGGTGTTTTGCAGGAGGAAAACTGGATTCTACAGTCTTTAGCCTGCAGATACGACACCCATTTCTGTTACCGCTGCTCTTAAAATTACCTTGTGCCACGGTGATTCATTTTTCTCGGTGGCGTCTGAAATTTAGCACCCGCAATCTTCCAAAAGCTTGCCTCCCTGCCCCCCCCCCCCTTTTTTAAGCTGCATCCCATTTTGCGGATTTACAAAACCTGGCCCTGGTGCCATCTCCCGAGAGTACCATCTCGTGGTTTCTCGGCGAGCTCCTTAGGGGACAGTGGATGGATGCGGGAAGAGAGTAAATCACAAGGAAATGGCACCGCCAAGGAAGAGGGTGAAGGAGAGATCAGCCGGTCTGTGGGCGGCATGGGGCGGGGACGGGACACAACGTCCAGGCAGGTTGTGAAGATGCGAGAACAGACTCCGGTGCTGCGAGTAAAAGGAATGTGTGCGCGAGCTACGTAGGCCTCCTGGGGGACTGTTCGTTCCAAACCTACAAGTGTCCCGATGCAAAACGTAGCGAAACGGGTGGGCTGACAGGCAAGCGAGGGGTGCCAAGTCCTCCCCTTGGCTTCCTTCCTCCCACTGGCCAAACGGGGAGCCTGCCTGCTCTGAAAAATCCAATCTCCGGTTAGCTGCATCGTGTGCGCTTAAGCAACGGGTGCTTCGTTTTGAACGTGCGCATCTTCAGGGAGCCGGTGGAGGTGCGAGGAAGGAAGAGGGAAGAAGCTTTCCTTTTCTTCTTCTGTGAAATGGATACATTTAAGGATGGAGGGCTTCCCTGGAGAGTTCAGACTCCCTTTTTCTTGGTTTCCCCTTTTTAAAGCCTTCCTCCCTCAAACGATTGTCTTTGGGTGGGCCTGAGCAAACATCAGCCGGCACCTGTCGTTGCACTGCAATCTATATGTTTCTGGTAGGGACCCTTTGCACATGCCCAGGGGCCAGAGACGGCTTCAGGGGTATGGGTGGCTTTCCGTAGCAGCCTCAGGAATCACACGGCGACGCAGCGACAGAATAAGAGTAGACTGCCAGTTTCCAGAAGACGCTAAGAGCAGCTCCGGGGAAGATGTTTTGTGAACCTTTTTCCATGGCCGCAGAAACGGGGGCCAGGAGCAGTGGGTATAAGTTGTAGCTACCTAGATTTTGTGTAAATAAAAGGGAGACCTTCAGAACAAGAGTAGCACGGGCTACCTGTGGAGGATGCAGGTTCCCCGTTTCTGGAGGTTCCTTAAGGAGACCCTCGTGGAGGATTCGACTGGTTTTCCTGCACCTTGAAGAGGGTTGGTCTAGATGATCCTCGGAGTACCTTCCAGCTGCCCCGTCCTAGGATTCTGTGGGCTGGGCTTGCAAAATGTACATTTCCCCCACTTTTCCTGTGCTCATGCCGCCTCCTCTTTCCCCTGCTCTCTCCAGGCACGCCAAGGTGAAAGGAAAATTTAAGGAATCTTACTTGTCCCCCAGCCACTCCGTCAAACCGCAGATCAACGTGGACGAAAAGCTCCCGCGGGATAAGCTCAGCCCCCCAACTCCGAGCATCTACGTGAGTGTCTGCTTTTCAGGGTAGCAGGAGGGGCTGGAGGAAAAGCTGCCTGGGGCAGGGCTGGTTGCGGGGGGACTGTCTGTGTGAGATCTTTGTGGAGGCATAAGAAGCAAGGCTCTAGCATCTTCGCCGCACTACATAAGCCAGGATATTGGCTTAGTTTTCAAAGACCAATAAAAGCGGCAGCAAAGCTTCTAGCCCTCATGGCTGAAGAGGTCGACCTTAAAATGTGCCGGGAGTTTCCTGGCGAATGTTCAGGAGCCCCAAAGGGCAGAGCAGGGCCATCCGGGGGGACGCAGTGGGCAAAAACCAGACTAAGACGATGCCAGCGACAACCGTTTCCAGCTCCGTGGGCTGCTTCTGGCCGGGAATCGGGGCCCTGCTAGCCCAGCCCTCCTCTTCCCGCTCCTGCATTTTGGGGTATACACAGAGGGGTCCCCGACACTGGGGATCTGGGATTCGATTCCGCCCGGGCGCCTCCAGCCCAACCCGCGGAGTGAGACTGGAGGCTAACCGGGAGGGCTTCGGTGCAGTCACTGGGGCCTTTGGAAGAAACCCGCCTGGTTGCTTGATCTCCGTCTCCTGTCCTTCAGCAGTCCTGCTCGCCCCGTCACCGTCTCATCCTCACATTTGAGGTTTCTTTTCCCCAACTATCTTCCACTTTGCTGTTTTGTGTTGGCTTTTGCTTGCTTGTTTCTGATTCTTCCAAAGATTCTTCCCCCCGACGGGAGATTGGTGGTCAAAAAGCAATGCCTCTACCCTGAGGTACCTCGATGCCTGGCTAGACAGACAGATAACTGACAGCCGTTTATTGAGGCAGATTTCATAGAGTTGGAAGGGACCTCAGAGGTCATCGAGCCCAGCCCCTGCAACTGGAGGATTCACTACCCTGCCCCCGATAGAGGACCATCCAGCCTCTGCTGGAAAACCTCCAGCGAAGGGGAAGAAACCCCTGCCTGCAGGAACCCATGCCACCGACTGACAGCTCTTCCTGTCCAGGAGTCCTTCCTAATGTCTCATCTGCGTCTACATCCTTGAAGTCTCATCCCACTCGTTCTACTCTTACCCTCTGGAGCAAGTGAGAATAAGTCCATCCCTTCTACACCAGTGTTTCTCAACCTTGGCAACTTTAAGACGTGCTGGCTGGGGAATTCTGGGAGTTGAAGTCCACACGTCTTAAAGTTGCCAAGGTTGAGAAACACTGATCTACACCCACGTCTCTGTCTCAGTCTCTCTTGCTTTGTATTGTTTGAAGAGAGCAGTCTTCCTTTACAGCAGTGTTTCTGTTTTCACAGAATTTTCGGTAGCATTTCCTGTTCATCTCAAAAAGACGTTGAGCTCTTAGATCCCCTATCCTGTCTTTTAAAACACCTATTTGCGTGACTCCTTGTCTCGCATCCTAATTACGAGGGTGCAGCGCCCCAGGTCTCTGCCTGGACCCCCGAGCTTTTCTCTCTCCTCTGAACTCCTCTTCAGCTCACCGTCCTTGTGCCCGGAGAAATCTTTTGATCCCCTCCACGCTGGCTCAGGCAGGCTTCTGGAGAGCTGGGAGATTGGGCTGCCTTTCCTTCTGTGCAGCTCGCTTCGTCTTAAATTTGTCTCTGGGTTGCTATTCAAGGCAAACCTCCTTCTCGTGGAAGGCAAAACAAAAGTGGTTTGTGAGACCCAGGAGACGTTTGCTCTCTGGGGACGGAGATGCTGCTTCAGTGGCTCTGTCTGGCAGCTTCTGTCCTCCCTCCTCCCTCTCGAAAAAGAGCTCTTTTGTGGGCCTTCAAGACCGGTTTTGACGGCTTGCTTCCTTTTCAGGCAGGGCCCAGCTTTGTAAGAATTAGCCACACACGTAGTCTTCGTTATGTTGTGCTGTGAACGCTTTGCATCTCCTTGGCTGGAGGAAAGCCTTGGCCCGTCTGCCAGTATTACAGGCGGGGAGGATTTTTGCAAATGGCTCCAAAGACAGGCGTAAGACTCAAAAGCAAATCAAAGGGGGCTGATGCAACGTTGAGCGTTTGGGAGCTCAGTAAGTAACAACCAAATACATCTGCCCTGCTTAGGATAGAGGCTGTTTGGTGGGGCAGTAACGCTTGAAGAAAGAGTCTCGGGGATAGTAGCTGGTCACAAAGTGAAGAGGAGTCAACAGCGATGTGTTGTAAAAAAAAGGCTGAGGTGACTTGGGGTAGCATTAACACCACTATAATTTTGCAGTTGTGAGAATTGGGAGTTCCATTTATTCTGTTTAAAGTCTCAGCCTTTGCATGCATCGCTCTTTATCTGTCCTGCCCCTTTTCCAGAACCATCCATCTGCAAAGGATGGTTTCTGTGCATGTCGGTTTCTGAACAAATTGTTAACGTTCATTTTATTTCTCATTGTGCCGCTTCTTTCCCTATAGCCCAGCAGGTCAGACTTTGTGAACTGTGTGTTTTGGCACTCAGATCAGGACTGAATTCTCTTTGTGGTCGTGTTCTTTAGAGCCAGGGTCTCAGGGCTTGATCTTACCACCTTTCCTGGCAGTTTCTGCCCAGGCAAAATTGCCCCCGTTCTGTCTACCACCATGGAGAGGCCCCATCTTTTCCTCCTGGGTTTCTGTGGCTCAGTTTGGGGAAAGATCCCCAAGAGGTTCCTTTTTTCCTGTGTTTCCCCCCATCTCAGTTCATTCTCTTTTGACTCTTTTTTTCTTCTCTTTTTTTATTTGGTGCCATTCCACAAGACTCCTTCCTCGTCATTACGCTATTAGCTTGACAGCCTTCTGCGTGCTCTTAGCTCAGTTCCGCGTCTGAGAAGACTGAGCCCTGCGTGCCTGAAATGTAGGCCTCTGAGCTCCTGGGAATGAGCAAAGCGCAGCCACAGAATGCGGAGCTCGGACTGATGGGTGGAGCGCTTGGCGGCCCTTAGTTTTGGGGAGTAGGAAGGGGGCTTTCCCCCAGAAAGACGTTTTGCTCCTCTTGGGATTCTTTTCCTTGCTGCCAGTGTTTTCTTCCAGTTTCTCTTCCATTTCATGGCAAATGGTCTTCGACTGCCAATGGCTCTTTTCCTTGCCTTCTCGTGAGTAAGACTAAAGGAATGGATGTTGGTCCAGTTTTACAGAAAGAAGGCATCTTTCCCCCTCTGTCTGGATGTTTGGATCTGTTCTCAGCACCTCCATCCCCTTTTCCTCCGAGAATCCCTTCTGCTTCTTTCCAACAAAGTCTCCCCCTTCAGTTTGGGTCTTTCCTGTAACTGCATGGTTTGCTAGTTGAGCCCTTTCTGGACAGTCTTTGGTGATCCTTTTCAATCTGATGGGACTGATGCCGTAACGATGTCCTACGACAAGCCAAGCTGGGACTCTGCAGGGGGAAAGTCGCAATGAAAAAGGGAATCCCCTTCCAGAACACACCTCTGGCTTCAGGCCTGTCCTGCTTGAACTTACGTGATTTCGCGGAGTCCCACATCTGCATTTCAGGAGAGGGGACGAGGCCAATCTTTGATCCACTTTTAAAGTAGAAGCCAGCCTTGGATATCCTTGATTGTCTCTAAGGGGCAACTGCTGGTTGAAAAGGAGGGATGTGGAATGAACTAGGGCAGGGTTCCTCAGCCTTGGCGACTTGAAGATGTGTGGACTTCAACTCCCAGAATTCCCCAGCCAGCATTTGGATTGGGAGTTGAAGTCCGCACATCTTCAAGTCGCCAAGGCTGAGGAACCCTGAACTAGGGAATGCTGACAGAGGGGCTCACCAGCCTCACCTGGGGGATTTTGAGCAGATGGGTGCAGTGGCCCAAACTGGAAAACTCTGGCCTGCATATTTTAGGAACAGCTTTGCAGGGATGGACCTAGTTAAGCGTTTCCCTACCTGGTGCCAGCCTGGTGCTTTGGATTCCCATTATCATCACGTCTGGTCTGCAAAATCAGTGATCCTCCCTGGCTGGGCATTATAGCAGAGGTGGTCCAATATATCTGGAGGGCACCAGGTTACTCTGCTTCTGGATCGGTGGGTGCCTTGCGCTTGAGGGTGGGGGAGCCAGACTGGCCTGTGGCGCTCTGATGGGCTCCTCCTCCTTTTCTTCAGTTGGAGAGCAAACGAGATGCTTTTTCTCCTGTGCTGCTGCAATTCTGCACCGACCCCAAGAACCCCATCACGGTCATCCGGGGTCTGGCTGGATCTCTTCGCCTCAGTGAGTATGCCCTGGGAGCAGGCAGGCAGGGCTGGGGGCTCTGGTTCCATTTGAAGCAGGCAGTCTGGCTGGGAAGGAGGAGCTGTGGGGCCGGAAAGTGGTGGTGGAGGAGGATTCCTGCAGCAAAGAGGGCAGCATCTTCAAGTCCGGAGTTTTGGAGTGGGATAAAAAATGCAGGGGACTGCGAGTACTCTGACAAAAAGATAGTTGGTAGGTTTTCCCCCCCAGGTTTGGAGAATGGCTGAGAATCTTTGTAGTTCTGGGTGGAGGGGAAGCCAAATTGGTTGTAAAAGTTTGCCTTTCGAAGAGAGGTGGAGGAGAAGACGCCTGATTCTCAGAGAGTTGGGCAGGGGAACCCACAACTACTCTCTCCTACAACTTGTGGAGGGGGCATTGAGGCCCTCCAGTGTCCCGCTATGACCCCCTCTCCTCTTGCCCCCAGATCTGGGGCTGTTCAGCACAAAGACTCTGGTGGAGGCGAGTGGGGAGCATGCCGTGGAAGTTCGCACTCAGGTGCAGCAGCCGTCCGACGAGAACTGGGACCTCTCGGGGACCAAGCAAGTTTGGCCTTGCGAGAGCAGCCGGTCACACACCACCATCGCCAAGTACGCCCAGTACCAAGCTGCCTCGTTCCAGGAGTCGCTTCAGGTGAGGGCGCCAGGCTTTCTTCTGTCCATCGCATCCCATGTGGACAGGACCAGGCAGATTTCTGCCCCCAGAAGGGCTGAAATGCCCTCCTGCTCACTGAATGCCCTCCCTTAACTCCTGGCGGCAAGGCCACCATTTTAACTTATCCCTCTGTCGAGGCAGGAGGACAAAGAGACGGATGACGAGGAGGCCGAGGAACCTGACAGCACCACAGAGACGCCCCCCAGGTAGAGTGCCCTGCTTCTGCCTGCTCATTGGGTGACACACGTTTTGATTGCCTTTCTGTATTATTCTTGGGATTTTGAGGGTTTTGCTGAGAAACGGCTTGCAAAGGCCAATATAAAGAGAGAGGGCGGTGTGAGGGAGTGACGGCAGGCTTGGCGGGCTTGTGTCTTGGACCTAGGAAGGCACAGGATGCCAGCCTGGGGGCCCCCGGCCTCACGACGTTCTGTTGGGGGAGAGTTGGAAAATTAATGCTTTCTCCACCTGGGAGGAGCCGAGGAGGAAACGGTTGGCTGATCACAGCTTCCCATCGTCACTTTTCCCTTTCCGCTCCTTGCAGCAATGCCGACCAGAAGCCTCATCAGATAATCAAGTTTGGGACCAACATCGACCTCTCGGATGCCAAGCGGTGAGGACCGTGGGAGGGGAAAGTTGGGCACCCTGAGAGAACGTGGTCTCCTCTCTCCCCCCACCCCCGCCTTCCATTTCCTGCGTGGTGTTGCCCTTTGCCACACAGCAAGGGGAATTTTGCTCTCCCCACAGCACCTTCTGCCTTTGGGGGATGAAGCTGCATGCAAACGTCCCTAAACCAGCTTGTTTGTGCTGCCCCCTTCGGGCCCAAACCTGTCACTGCATGAAAATGGCATGATGGCTGGTCTCCTCGAATGCCCTCTGTGCGGCTGGGCTTCATCCCGGCTCTTAGCTGCCCCTTGGTGGCCACCCATGGAACTGCATCACGGTGGTGCTCAGGGCTGCCCCCGCCCCGCGGGGCCCTATGGCGAAGCTCTCGCTACAGTCTGTTGCGGTGGCTCTCTGCTGCTCCCCAGTGGTCATGCAGGAGCGTTCCAGAAAGAACCTGCTCTGGGCGGAGGCTGCCCCCTGGTGGCCAGAAGCCATCAGTTCCACTAATGTGCTTAAAGGGTAGCGGCCCTGGAGTTCAGCTGAATTCCTAGGGACGCCACGCAGCTTTCTTGGCATGCCGGTGACTCGCCTTTGTCTTCTTCTCAGATGTTTTTTCAACATCCCAGTGTAACCAGTAACCCTGGTTTCCTATCCAAATTCTAACCAGGTCTGGCCTTGCTTAGGGTTTTTTTTCCTGTGATTTGCCACGGCCAGCTGGGGACACAGCATTCCCCACGGCTGCCCGTCAGTAGCCTTGTTTGGACCTGCATCACAGGAAATGCGTTTCTCTGCGCTGCCTCTGTGTGGCTTTTGGGTTAATTGCCCTAGTGGTGCTGCCATAGCTTTCTTTGTCACTTGCTGAAGTGCCTTCAAATCCCATAATTCCCGGCTAGCATGGGCAGGGATGTTCCCAGAATTCCCAGCCGTCTGT
This sequence comes from Liasis olivaceus, assembly GCA_030867105.1. Classification (NCBI taxonomy): domain Eukaryota; kingdom Metazoa; phylum Chordata; class Lepidosauria; order Squamata; family Pythonidae; genus Liasis; species Liasis olivaceus. The sequence continues at coordinate 114,217,527 of CM061351.1, read as the reverse complement.
GCAGTAGTAGAGGATTCCTACACCGGACAGAGGTTGGACCGGTTGATCTTCTGGCCCCTTCTGCTCTGAGAGTCTGTGACATCTTTGTTTCTCTGACACGCCGCAGATGGAAACCGCAGCTGCAGGAACTGCTAAAGCTTCCAGCTTTTATGCGAGTCACATCAACGGGGAACATGTTGAGTCACGTGGGTCACACCATTCTGGGCATGAATACTGTGCAACTGTACATGAAGGTCCCGGGCAGCCGTACTCCAGGTGGGAACCATTCTCTGTCTGGTCTGAGCGTGATGGGACTTAGCTTGGGGAAGGGGTTGTGCAAACTCTCCCACGATGAGTCCTGACAGTGAAATGGAACCTCCAGATCCAAAAACACTCTACCTTTGAGTGCCAGCTGCTGAGGGATGCAAGTGAAAGCCTGCCACTCTTAGGAACTGCTTGTAGGCTTCCCCGATGCCCCTGCGGGAAACAGGAAGATGGGCAGGAGGGACCCTGGGCAGATCTGAGTGTGAACCAGGCATCCCTGCATGTGGCTAAGGATGGTTTTGCTGGGAGCCTGGAGCTTCCCAGATTCCACTGTCACGTGAGCAGCCAGTTCTTCCACAGGTGTCTTCCAGGGACTTTCTGTCTGCCGAAGAGACTGCTTGAAATGAAGGGTTGGTGCCAAATGCTGAGCTTCTAACACCTGCCTGTGTGGCTCCTTTGCAGGTCATCAGGAGAACAACAACTTCTGCTCCGTGAATATCAACATTGGGCCTGGGGACTGTGAGTGGTTTGCTGTCCACGAACATTACTGGCAGAGCATCAGTGCCTTCTGTGACAGGTTAGAGGGCTTCTTCAGGAAGCCAGAACCAAGCTCATCAGGCCCAGTGCAATGGGTGAACCTGGCCCCAGAGAAGAAACGGGGTGGCCCAGGGAATCTTCTGAGTGCTGCGAAGGGATGGAGATGAGCGAGCTCCATGGCTTTGAACGAGAGGCCCAAGACTGTTCTTGCAGTCTGCACAGCTACTCTCTTCCAGCTGGGTCGGGCGGGAACAGAGATGGGGGATTGCTGCCAAACTGCCACAACCTGAGGTTTCTTGCAGGCATGGGGTAGATTATCTCACCGGCTCCTGGTGGCCCATCCTAGAAGACCTTTACCAGTCCAATATCCCCGTCTACCGCTTCATCCAGCGCCCTGGAGACCTTGTGTGGATTAACGCCGGGACTGTGCACTGGGTCCAGGCCACGGGATGGTGTAACAATATCGCTTGGAATGTCGGTCCCCTGACAGGTATTTCCTTAGGAGGAGGGAAGGGCTGGAGGCTGTTGTTCCGCCAGCAGTGGCCTCAGAAGGAGAAGGATGACCTGCTGGCTTTTTAGTGTGGTACCCACTGAACACAGAAGGGCTTTAGCCAAACTGGCCTTTGAAGCTAAACTTCTCCCACCCACCTCCCAGGCCAGAACAGAGCCTGCTAGGGCTCATGAGGCCTTAGAGGGCCAAGGCGCTGCTCAGTGCCAGATCCATTCAAGCATCTTTGACAGATGACCATCCAATCTTTCTGGACAATGGAAAATTCCTCCTTCCTTGTGTCAGCCCTTTAGATATTTGAAGACTATTATAATATCTGCCCTTTGTCATCTTTTCTGTAGATCCTTTTAATTATTCCTCATAGGGTTTGGTTTCTGGACACCTCACCATCTTGGTAGCCGTCCTCTGAATTTACTCCAATTCGTCACTGTGCTTTGCAAACTGTGGTACCCAAAATGACACAGAAATCCAAGTGGGTTCTGACCAGGGTAGAATAGAAGAGAATGCTTACTTTCCATGATCTGGATTCTGCGCTCCTGTTAATGCGCTCCAGTAAAATTTTAAGCTTTTAAGCAGCTGCATCACACTGTTAGCTCATGTTTAAATTATGGTTTACAAGGACATGCAATTCTTTTGAAGGCACTAGCAGAGGTGATCTCAGAACCTCCAGTTGTCATCTTTGAAAACTTCTGGAGACCTAGTGAGGTCCCAGGAGACTGGAGAAGAGCAAACACAGTCCCAGTATTCATAAAGGAGAAAAGGGAGGACCTGACAAACCACAGATGAGTTAATTTAATATCTATACTGGGCAAGGGACTAGGACAGATGGTGGAGCAACAGGTCTGCAAGCACTTAGAAGAATGCCAACACTTGTTAAGAACAAATAATTTAGGCTAATCTGTCTTTATGTCAGAGTGATTAGTTTGGTAGATCAAGGGAACACTCTGGATGTAATATATCTTCATCTCTGTAAAGCATTTGACAAGGTTTCCCCTGTAGACAAGATGCATAAATACGGGCTAGCGAATGATGTAGTCCGGTGTGTTTGCAACTGGTTGAGTAACTGCACCCAAAGGGTGTTCATAAATGGTTGTGCATCATCTTGGAGAGATTTATCAAGTCCCTCAGGGGAATGTCCTTGGCCTACCACTATTGAACATCTAGTAGGTGGAATGGAGAGGATGCTTAGATGACACCAAGCTAGGGGGATTGGGTTATACTTAGAAAACAAAGCCTCAACTCAACTCCAAAGCACCTCAGGAGACTTGAATATTGGGCCAGATCCAACAGGATGCCTTTCAGCAGTGCACCAGCTATGAAAGATCAAATCCTAGGTATAGGGTGTAGAGATCTGTCTTGATAGCAGTGCACATGAGAAAGATCTCAGGATCCTGATGGACCACATCTGGCCTTGTGCAAGCAGTGCAACGCAGTAGCTAAAATGGCCAATGCGGTCTTGGGCTGGAAGAACAGAAGCATCGATCCAGATCTTGGAAGGAGAGTTTCCTTGTACTCCACACTGAATGGACCACAGGTGGACTCCAGCATCCAGTTGGGGGCACTGCCCTTTTAAAAGGGACATGGAAAGGCTGGAGTGCATTCAGATGTTAGAAGATTGGGACATGTACACATTTTATACATTTATACATTTATTTTTACCTGATTTATTTTTACCTGCTTGTATAACCTGAAGTAAATGCAGGCCCAGCAATATGCCAATTGTATGGTTGACCTTACAGTGACTGGCCTCATTTTAGATTATCAAAAGGTTGCATTCTTGAGGATGTGACCCTCAACACTTCTTAATGTCTCAAGGATGCATTAATTGCTCTCATGGCTTGTCATCCTTGAGACATTAAGAAGTGTTGAGGGTCACATCCTCAAGAATGCAACCTTTTGATAATCTAAAATGAGGCCAGTCACTGTAAGGTCAACCATACAATTGGCATATTGCTGGGCCTGCATTTACTTCAGGTTATACAAGCAGGTAAAAATAAATCAGGTAAAAATAAATGTATAAATGTATAAAATGTGTACATGTCCCAATCTTCTAACACAGATGTGCTTCCAAGATGATCAGGGGCCTGGAAATGAAGCCCTTTGGAGACCTGTTGAAGGGACTGGGCAGGTTTAGCTGACCAGGGGGGAGAGGTGATAGTGGCAGCTACATATCTAAAAGGCTGTCATATTTTTGTAGCAAAATTTGAATTAAATACACAATGATTGGAGTTAAATGGACAATGGTTCAAGTTCATTATACAATGCTGCTTATACAGTATTATACTATCATACTTTTCCAGCTTACGTACAAATTCGACTTATGGGAATGGAACTCATTCTTAAACTGAGGACTCCCCATGACAGAGATTCAGGCTAAATATGAGGAAGGCATTCTGGGTGATAAGGGTTGTTAAGCAGCGTCTGTCTGCCTCTCCTTCCCTGGAGGGTCTCAAACAGGGCTGGGCGAGTCACTTGTTGGAGATGGTTTAGTTAGTTCTTGCGGTCAGGTTTCTCTTGGCACATACTGGAATACACTAATTCAAGGACCCAGGTCTCTGATAAGCACACCATTAAGAGAGAATTCTAGCAACTGCACTGTCTCAAATGCAAGCTCTATTTATAGTAGCATCTGGGTTCAGTTTTCACATCTTTTTCTTCCACCTGTATCGTGCAACAGACTAGAGACCTCACAGTTTGGGGCAGGATGAATGGTTGCTACCTGCCCACTCTTATGGACGCGTAATTGTCTGATTTCAGCCTGTTGGCTTCTGATCTTGCTAGTACCGGCTGTCACGTGTACTGAGCCGAGAGGTGAATTAAGTGACCTAGAAGTTCCCTTCTGATTCATACCTCCTGATTCTGTGATTCTCTACCCGGTTCTCTCATTGTAAAAGTTAGCACCCAGTCTCCCAATCACCTTTACTGCCTTTCTCTGAACCCATTCCAATTTTAATCTGAATCTTTCTTAAAATGTGGTGCTCAAAACTGGACGCAACAATTCTGCTTCTGATGGACAAAATGTGCGGTGTACTTCTACCCATGCACTTGCACCCATGAGTTTGACCTTGCCCAAATTCCAGATGTCTTGAATTTGCTGTAGATTGTGGAACCGACAACCTAAATTTTTCCCTGCAGCTTACCAGTACCAGCTGGCACTAGAACGCTACGAATGGAATGAGGTGAAGAACGTGAAGTCCATCGTGCCAATGATCCACGTCTCCTGGAATGTCGCTCGCACAGTCAAGATCAGTGACTCTGACTTGTACAAAATGATCAAGTGAGTTGGCTTTGCCCTTCCTCTGGCCTGTGTGCAGTATGATCCAAACTGGCCTTCTCTGTGCTGATACTCCCCTGGTGCATTGAGACTCTGGACCTAGCACTTTGGGGGCATCGGCTTGGAAGGTGGATCCATAGCCTGTCTTGTTTCTCCCTCCTTGAAGCACCTTTCTGGAGGTGAAAATACGTCTGAGATTGCTCCCAGAGACGCATAACATGACCACCACATTGGGGAAGCAGGCTGGAAGCCCGGGAGCAGCCCGGCTGCGTGTCTGGACTCACCACTCCTCCTTTCTTTAGGTACTGCCTGATGCAGTCCATCAAGCACTGCCAGGTCCAGCGTGAGAGTCTTGTCCGATCAGGGAAGAAGATTGCTTACCAGGGAAGGGTAAAGGATGAGCCGGCCTACTACTGCAACGAATGTGACGTAAGCTCCCGCCTTGTGGCCTGAGTAGGTCTGCTACAGTGGCTGCAGATTGAATGTGTTGTGACGAAAGCTCCCCGCTTGTTCTCGGAGTTTGTTTGGAGAATGGCTGTTGGGTTTCGGTCAGCTCTAGAGGGTGACGGTTCCCCCTCTCTTTCTCTGTTCTCAACTGCTCCTTTTCTGCAGCTGATGCCGGGCCAGAGTAGGTTAGTCCCCAACTGGTGCCTGTTCTGGGACCAAATGTCCAGATCAGTCTATTTCTCTGCAGTTTGGCCACAAGTGAGCCTTGGCCTCCTCCCTTCACACCCACCTGCTGTTAGTGCCTAACCTTAGAAATCATATTTCCAGTGGGTCTTCCAGTGCCTGCCTGGTAGGATGTGGGGGCAAGTTCTCCTGGACCATTGATGTGTTGCCTCTGAGACAGATCAATAGATCGATTTAGTCGTCCCATTTCCCCAAAGGGGCCCAGTGAAGGCTTCTGACAGCAGCTCTTTGCGGGTGCAAGGGTTTGTGAGGTCTCTTTGTCTTTAAAACACCTTCAGTACCTCCTGTCCCATCTCCAGTAAGGGATTTTTGCCCCTCCTTGTGCCTGACAGTGGCTGAGAAGTGGAACCGTAGTGAGGTGGAAGGATCAAAAACAGTGAGTATGATGCGTGTGCTTTTATAAGAGGAGAAGAAAAGGAAGAAGGAAGGAAGATGAAGAAACAGCAAGAGCCTGGAGCGTAGAAGAAAAGCCTTGGTCAGCATTGTTGTGACCAGGAAAAGAAGGTTGGGCCAATGCCAGTCTGGAAGTGGAGGGACTGCTGGGAAGAGGAGAAACTTCATCAGGAAGCGTTTGGAGTGTGTGTGGAAGCCATCTCAACACAGCTAAACGAGCGAGGAAGAGGACTCTGAGCGGCAGCTGTCTTGAAGAGGCTTGAAAATCATTGGCAGAGTTTCTCTGGCCTGAGAGAGAGAGAAATGGAGTAAGCCCCATGCAAGACTAGGGGTTCTGCGGCATGGAGGAAGCCGCATGGGTGAAAGAAAGGCTCGGCTTGGCCAGGGAAGGGTCTCTCCGTTGACCAGGAACAACTCAGCCAAGGAGGCAGGTTTTCCGCTGGGCTGCTTAAGAGGAGCAGGGCCCCCTTAGGCTCGCAGTCCAAAAGGTCTGAGGTGCGGAAGGTCTGGAATTCCAAATTTGGATCCAGGCGACAGTTAACAGTTGGCCAAGTTGATTCAGAGCCATTAGAAGGGCAGTTTCTGCCCCAGACAAGTCGAGGCTGGGTGGAATTGTGCGGCACTGTTAACCCAAGAGGAGTGCAGGTGGCCAGAGGAGGCTTTGCCTGGAAGAGTTCAAAATGCGGGAGATCCTGTATTGGTTGGTTCCCAGACAGATAAAGATTCAGATGTGCATCAACAGGTAGCTGGAAGCTTTCCTGTTATCAGCAAAGAGACCTGCCTCCTTGCTGGTTCATCAGATGGCGATCAGAAAGAAAATCAGAGTCTCTGTTGTATGTGGGGATATGTTGGTTCTGAACAGGAACTGGTTCAGTTGCTGGAATTCTTGCGACCCCATCCCTTTCTTCTCAATCAATCTCGCTAAAGAGAAAATCGTTCTTGGAAAGAATAATTTTCCATTTTTGGCATCTGCTCAAAGATGCTTTCCTTCAGCTGCTGAATTAGCTGTTCCACCTTGGAGACTTTGTACAGAAAGAATTGGGCAAGATCCTGGAGGAAGTCACCCTCATCGCATCTGCAAAATGCTAGCCAGCTGCGCTCTTTAGAATGTCCTTTTAGGGAAGGATGGGCCAGAAGAACGAATTACTGTGAATTGCTGTTGTCTAGCCAAGCATTTCATAGATAACATGGTCCGTATTTGCTCCAAGTTGGAATCTGGATGGACAGAATCTATATTGAGATGACAGGGGTCACACCTTGTGATGTTACCTGGAACGATTTTGAGCCTGTGGATCTTGAGGACATGGGCATTGTTTTCTGTGACTTCCTCTCTTCCCCCGAGTGTCGGACGCCTGCCCTACCTGGCCAGGAAGAGGACCAAGGGTTAGATCCAGGCTACAGTAAAAGGGATGATCTGATCTGCTGTCTCCTCAAGGATCCCAGCCTCAGTCCAATGGATATGAACAGCTTCTGCCTATCTCCGACCTCCCCTTCTTGGGAAAGGTTGTAGAGAAAGTGGTGGGGCTACAGTTACTAAAGGTTCTGGAGGAGACAGATCATCGAATCAGCCTGAATTCAGGCTCAGCCCTGGGAGAGAAACTGCACGCTGCTTTAGTGGACCGCCTGTGGTGAGACCTGGAGGGAGGGACTGGACCATACCTGTCCTCTTCCATCTCTTTTCTGTCTTTGCTTCTGTTGACCATGATCTCCACCTGCACGACTGGGAATTGCACACTGTTTTACTGTGGTTCCACTCCTATCTAAGAGGGCAGGGCGGAGAGCTTGGGTCATCAGATGATCCCTTAGGGAGCGTGGCAGGGCTTGGTCCCCTTCCCTGTTCTGTTCAATAGGTACCTGAAACTGCTGGGAGAGGTGATTGGTCGGTTTGGGATGTATCACCAGCGCCTCTCCACTCTGAGCCAGGTGGGAGACAACCTCCTGGCCCAGTGCCTGGAGGCTGTCTGGATGGGAGAAACAGGACGGAGGGCTGCTAATTCAGAAGCCGCCTATCTCCAGGATGGTACCATCTGGGACTCTCAATGGGGTTACAATCTGAGGGTCCTCCTGGACTTGAAGCTCCCGTGAGAGGAGCAGGTGGAGGTCGGGGCCGGTTGCAGTCTCACCTGGGGCAGGATTTATTTATTTATTTATTGAATTTTTCGACCTCCCATCTCCCCCCAATGGGGGAACTCTGGGCGATTCACGATAAACATTAGAACATAAAATATATAAACACATAAAACCTTAAATTAAATTAACATAGCTAAAAAGAAGGAGGAGAGACCAAGGGGATGGAAACCTGAGGCTGAAGGCCCTGAGGACAGTCACTCCTGCCTTCATTTTGACTTGCTCTGCAAGGGGCTGTCCTTGCAGACCTCCCAGAAAATTCAGCAGCCCCTGTGCTGCACCATTGATAGAAGATGCACAAGATTTAAATATTGTTTACTGTATTATTACTGTTATTGTATTTTGTTACATATATTGTAAATCAGGGTTCCTCACCCTTGGCGGCTTGAAGATGGGTGGACTTCAACTCCCAGAATTCCCCAGCCAGCCATGCTGGCTGGGGGATTCTGGGAGTTGAAGTCCACCCATCTTCAAGCCGCCAAGGGTGAGGAACCCTGTTGTAAACCACTTAGAGTTCAGGTGGATTCCATCCATCAGTCCATAAAAGACCTCAGAATCAGGGGCCTCAATTCTGTCTTCAGCCTGAATGGAGTAAACCCTAACCCCTTCCCTAAACTTTGGTGTATGTTTGGACTACGGTATAGCGCCCATTGTCCTGAGCCAGCCCAAGCACGCTCAGAAAAGCAGAAGGCTGGGGACGTTTGCGCAGAATGACCACAGAAACCAAACCAATCTGTGATCTGCCTCTTCCCTGTGCTGAAAGAGAAATAGTGCCTTTCTTCTCACTTCCCTCTGAGATTCTCCAGGCGCCTCTGAATCCCCGTGGACCCTTGATTGCCAATCACCGCTTCTTCTGCCTATGGGGTGGCAGCCATGCCAATGGCAATCTTGGCATCGCGGGCAGCAACTCGGGTTGCCCGCAGAGCCTCCCCATTGGCCACTGATGTTCTCCATGCAGTGGTGGGCGAGGCTCCCGGTCATCTCCTGCATGCCCCTTCCTCTCTGGTTTCTTCTGGGGACACGGGGGGCATGTTCCCTCTCTTCCCCTAGTGTGAGATGGGTGCCTCCCCCTCCCCACTCTTTTCTGCATTTGTTTTGAATTGTGAAACTGGGTGCCACAGAAATGAGGAGGCCGAGGCAGGGTTAAAATCTAGAGTTTAACAAGGCCCTCAGTGGGGTGGGGGTGGGCTTCCGGAGGGGGAGAAGGTGGGGAGGAAGCTGTTTGCTGGCTTGAATTTCAAGAGTAGGAGGGAGGGACTGGGAGCCAGGCACAGCTGGGGAGGATGGGTTCAGTTGCACACAGAGATGCGTGGAGCTGAGCTAGCAGCCTCCCGAGTCCCACCGTCCTTGGGTTGCATTTTAGGGCCGGTGTGGTCCCCCCGGTGACCCTTAGCTGTCGCCCAGCCTGTGCCTCTTCCCTTGCCCTTTGCCTGGTTGACCCCCGCCTCTTCCCCGCAGGTGGAGGTGTTCAACATCCTCTTTGTGACCAGCGAAAACGGCGGCAAAAACACCTACCTGGTGCACTGTGAGGCTTGTGCCCGGAAGCGAAGTTCCTCCCTGCACGGAGTCGTGGTGCTCGAACAGTACAAGACCGAAGAACTGATCAGCATCTATGACAGCTTCGCCCTGGTGAGTGCCTGTGGGGGGCCCTTGGCTGCTCTGCCAGCCGTCCTCGCCTGTGGCAGATCGCGGCGGAGGGAGGACTTCCGTCCGCCCTTCTGCTTCTGAAAACTGAATCGCTCCCTCGGAGGCGAGCGCTCTTCCAGATGGGGCAGAGCCGTTCGGCCAACTCAGCTGCCCCTTGTGGGTGGCCGGCCGGTCGAGGTCCTCCCTGTCTGTGGCTTTGGGGGCAGGATTCGATCAGAGCGGAGAAGCGGAAAGAGGGTTGGGAGGTGGTCCCTGATTCACACACAGCCCCCGTCTCTTTTTTGGCAGGCTGCGTCGCCTAGTTCAAGATGAGCCATATCACGCCCGGGCGCAGATGTCTGGGCTAATCTTTCTGTGCTAGTTTCTCCCACTCCCACTGTGAGTGTTGGGGCGGAAGCTGCTGTACCCCCTTCCTCCCTCAAGAAGGAGCCGAGCGTCCGACCCCATCCATCGCCTCCTCACGCCCGTCCTGAGCTGGAGCAACACGGAACCAGCACAGCCTGTTTCCCCGATGGACCCTTTTTAATTTATTCTTCAAAACGAACCTCCTTTTTTTTTCCCCCCCTGGGTGGTGCTGATTTTTTTTAATGAAAAGAGAAAAAAGAAGAAAAAAAATCCTGAATTAAAAAGGGTGAAGAACAGTGGAGTTTGATCGAAACGGGGAACTCCTTTCCTAGCGGGATCGGGAACTGTGTCCCTGTTCGCCTCGAACTTCGGCGTGCCTGACTTCCCCTTGGACAAGCATCGTGCGCTCGGAGGGAAGAGAGAAGACGGGAGCGTAGCCCTTCACGTGAGCATTAAGTTCTCGCGCTTTCTCCCCACGGCGGAGAGCAGATTTGCGGAACAGAGACAGCGGGTTGTTCATCTGGGCTGCCTGGTGTGGTTTTTCGTTTAATTACATTTTTCTTGTTGAAAATTTTAAGAAAAAGGTTTGGAAAACAAAAAACGCAAGCAAGCAAGCAAAAAAAAAAAAAATTAATACGGGTTTCTTAACACAGGACTTTTATGGGTTCAGTTCTCTCTGGGTGAACTTCTGGTTGGGCGGGGGGAGAGAGTGTACATTGATTTATATATATCGGCTGGGTGGGAATGGGGACAATTCGCGTGTGTGGTTTTTAATTATTCTGATGGACATTTGATTTCTTACATCCTTTTATATATTATATATATAAATATAAGGAAAAAAAATCTGGTTTGTATTAGAAACTGCTTTTAAAAACAAAACAAAACAGACAAAAAAAATATATATACAAGTACAGTCGAAATGTTTGTGCAAGGCACAGGAGAATTAACTGTGCAACGCATTTGGATAGTGAAAATACAACCCTGTGCAGAGGGTGTGGTGCTCGCCCCAAATCAGACACACGGGTAGATGGGAGGAATTTTTGGCAAAATGGGGGGGGGGGGCATTCTCATTGCTGTCCGAGCTCTTTTACAATTGTTAGGTGTAACGTAACAGTTCTTACTCCTAACTCTATTCTCCTTAACTACTCAATGCCCTTAACTCTGCCCCAAAATACTCCATCTTTAGCAAATGTGATTATTTAAAGCTGATCGTGTTTTCCTTGCTGGATTCACTGGCCTACCTTCTTATAGTTTTAAAAGCTCTACAGTTCTCACTCCCAGTTCATTTAAAAAACAAGAATGTCTCAGATTTGGGGTAATTTCTCTCTTCTCTTTTTGTTTTTAATTTTTACCTCCACGTGTCAGAATTGTTTTACAATTTATAAATGTTCTCTCTTTTTAATTTATATGTCTTTTTTGGTAATGATTTCTCTATTTATTGGTCCTTTATGGGGGTTTGATCCAGCTTTTTTTTTTTTTTTTAAGAAAAATCTTTTAAAAATGTTGTATCTGTTTTGTTTTTTAAGACATGTCTCTCTTTTTTGTTGTTCCTTTTTAGCTTCTCTCTGGAATTGTTATTGAATTTCTAAATGTTTTATTTTTGTCAGGAGTTTCCTGGACGTAATGCTCAGTTTTCTCATGGGGTTAGGTGGGGCGGGGGACGTGGGGGGTGGGGGAGGGAAAATAAAGATTGATTCTCATTCATTTGTTGATTTCCTTATTAACAGAATCTCATCCTACCCTACACTGTAAAGATATCTTCCTTCCGAAACCTGCACTTTTAAAAGCCCAGATTCCCTCTCCCGGAACACACTGTAATTTAACAGATGAAGATCTAGTTACTTTGGAAAAACACACACACACACAACACACAAATGGATTCTTAATGTACTGTAGGGGACAAGGAGAAAGCAAATCTTATTTTGTAAATGTAAAAAAAAAAATTAAATTAACTCACAGAGATAAAATAAACCAACCTGTTTCTCGTGCCTTGTTTTGATCTATGGCAAGAAGAGTTTGGGTTCAGATTGTATTGATGGAACTGGCACGTGGCATCTTGCCTCCATTGTTAAAAGGGCTGCTTTCGGGGAAGGGGGCATGTCTACCGGGAAACAAATGCTGCTTACACGTAAAATGTGGTTTCCTATCCGGCGACGATGGAAGGGTTGGGATCCAGAGGCCTAAGGATCGTCCCACGGATTCGAGAACCCCTCCAACTGTGCCCAGATTGCCGCCTCTTACTTATTTCAGGGGTCTGGAGAGGAGAGCTTTCTGCCGCATCCCAGGGTGGCGCCTCCTGCCCTTAACGGGCACCCCAAACTTGCCACCTCGAGCGACACCCTTGAAGCTTCTCTGGATGGACTTTTTAGAGATTTAAAAAGCGGGGAGGGGGTGCTTTTACAAGCAGCAACATCTGGCCTGGGCCCAAGGGGGTCTGTGCCATTTAGGGGAGGCGGGCAGAGAGAGGCATCTTTGGAATCTGAGTGGAGGGAGACCCTTCCCCCTGCTGGGAGGGGTGCCACAGGCATCCCCCGGAGAGGCAAGTTTTTCGGTTGGGCCGGGAGTTTAGAGAAGTGCTGGTGCTGCGCGTGCGTGTGTGCGCGCGTGTGTGTGTGCGTGTGTGCCTGCATTCCTAGCTTATCCTGGAGGGATGGAGGCTGGCCCGGCATCGGTGGGGTGGAGAAGGAGGGGCGCCTATAAACGCATCTCCGGCTGAGCCGAGCCAGAGCGCGACTCTGGAGGGCCACGCAGACGCCGGGATGAGTGTGGACGCCAGCTCCGCCAAGCCTGCGCCAGGGTGCCTGGAGCGCGAGGGGAGCCCGGGGGTCTCGCCGCTGACCCCCCCTCCTTACGCTGGGGAGGGGGGCCTGGAACTCCGAGGGTCCCTGGACTGCTGGGCGTGCGCCGTGCTGGTCACCCTGCAGAATCTGCTGGTGGGAGCGCTCAACCTTCTCCTGGCCGGGCTCGTTTTTGGCCTCATCCTGCTCCCGGCGGGCGTCCTGTTGGGCTTCGGATTTCTCTGCCATTCCAAGGTCAGTGGTCCTGCGAATCCCCCGTCCCCGTTTGGGGCAGGGCGGGGCTCGAAAAGGCACTGAACTGGAGCGCGGAGAGGCGTCCGAAGCAGGAGACCCCCTTCGCCCTCCTCGCGGACAGCCTGCGCTACAACTCCCAGGGGATGGGCGGGGGCGGGGGCGGGGGCGGGGGGGACAGTGCTTTTCAACCATTAAGAGTGTAGGGGGTCCTAAAGTGGAAAACCTCCAAAGGATCGGGGCTAAAGGCTGCAAAAGGTTGCGTGCGCACGTGTGCGCAGAAGGGCCTTTCGCGGGTCTGAATCTGAAAGTGGTTTCGCTGCTCCAGATCTTAAGTGCCCGTCCAACAAGGCAGAAATCAGGAGCGGTCTGGAAACGCCTTTTCTGGCTCACAGATTTTATTCAAAGGCAGGACTTTCTGCCTTTGAATAAAGGCTGTGAGCCGGGAACGGTGCTTCCAGACTCCTCCTGATTTTTGGCTACCCTGGACTAACAGGGTTCTCCTGCAATGCCCCCAAAGAGACGACGGGCTAATTTGTAGTTCTGATTTGTAACATGCTAGTTAAAAAGAAAAAAAATCAAGACAGCCATCCTTAATCTTTGGCGTCCTTCTGTCGTTGGGGACGACTCTCACCCCTCCCATCTTTGGGGGAGAAGGGGCTTCAGATTCCCGAAGGCCGGTTGAAGCTTTGATGTGCACCCTTAAAGGTGCCTGCTTTGCCCTGGCATGAAAATTGAGCCAAAGGAGGAGGCGCCGATGTGGCCGAGAGTGGAAAACCATCATTTGGCACAGCTAGGCAGAGTCACCCTGTGACCAGCCTCCCCCAACCCTTGCAGGCTGCTCTGGCCTCGGAGCATCCTCAGCTGGGGCTCGCCAATGTGTTGCGCTGCAGCTCCCATCACTCTTCAACCAAGGAAGGACGCCAGCATCCCCTCTGCCCCGTGTTCCCCCGGGGGGGGGGGTTCGCTTTAATTCCCATGTGAATCCCCAGTTCCCTGCCCCACACTTTGGAAGCTCAGACACCTTCTCCCCACCCGTGATTTGTGCTGGGAGGGCAATTGTTGCAACTCTCTTGCTTAATTCATCGGTCAAAGCTCTTTTCTGTTTTCTATAAAGACCCACTTCCCCAGTCGGGGAGACTGAGGTCCTGTGTGTGTGTGTGTGTGTGTGAGAGAGAGAGAGAGAGAGAGAATGGCTTTCTCAGATGCAGCCAAGGAATCTGTAACACCAAAGGTCTTGTGCTGTAAGCACCAGAGAAATGGAGTAACTGAGCCGGCGTGGTGGGACGAGCAAAAGGCACTCTGCACATGCTCCACATCTCTCAGCAAAGCCCCGGGCTGCCCTAATGCCAGCATTTTAAGAAAACATAGTGGTTTCCTGCAACTCTCTTGCCCCGCAGTGGATGGCTGGTTTCCCGAGCCTGGGCCCGATTGTGCCTGGATCTCAGGGCAAGCCACAGCCCTGGAATTTGGTTGGCCCCCCGCCCCTTCCCCGCGCCCACCCCCAGCCACGGGAGTCATGCTCCTTCCTCCGAATGCACCCTCGCCACTCCAGGGTTGGCGTGGCAACTGCGGGGTGGTCTCCCCCCGGGGACGGTTCAGGGCCGGGGGAGTGGGGGAGAGGCCGCTCCTGCCAAATGCTTTGGGATTAAGTCTCCTGCCTGCCCGAGCCGAGATGTGGGGCCTGTCGCACATCACCCTCTTTGTGGAATGCAGTGTGTGTGTGGGGGCATGGCCAGTCATCCCTCCCCCTCTTTGGGCAGGCAACTTCTCTGGAGTTGCAGTATCTTAGTTTATTTTTTTTAATTGGGCATCCGTCTACTGGCATCTTCCAGTCCTTGCCGCTCTGATTTTCCCAGCGGTTGTCAGAATGGACACGATGGTGGTTTGCACGTCTGTATGCGGGGGAAGGGAAGGGAGCAGGATCCTGCATGTGAGAATAAGACACCCAGGTCACCGACCACAACAAGGGTTTCTCGGGACACCTCAAAACGCACTGTTTTGCATGGCTGATTCAGTCAAATGCAAAGCGTTAGCACGTATTCGGGAGAACAAAGTAGCAGTAATCAGTGCCTGAATCATTTCAGATACTGATGACAAAATGGCTTTTAACAGTGTTCTGTAAACCTCCCTAAGTTTTTTTCCTTAATTTTTGTATTTATTTATGCCATAGACCAGAACACAGACAGAACCATAAACATACATCAGATAGGATCATAACACCATCAGCTTAAAAGCCCATCTCAACATTAAAATGTCCAGGATTTGAATCTTATCGAACCATACCCCTGACGTTGGATTGAAATATTGGACATTTTTTTTTAAGACGGGTCTTTCTTCCATGATCCTGCAAACCGCTGCAGAAAAATGAATTACTTTCACACATATCTCCACAACTGGCCTGCTTAAATTCAGTCTTTCGAGCAGGAATCCAGCTTTCCCACTGTGGGAGTGCTTTAAAAAGAACAGAAAGAGAGGATTTAGAAAGAGGATCTCCTCACCTACGCCTTTCTCTGCCATTCAGAAGTTTACCTTCTTTGGTAGAGTCCCAGCCCACGCCTGTGTTTGCCCGAAGGTCCGATGTGCAGCCTGCCTTTTTCATACAGACAGGAGGGAGGGATCTTCCTTCATTTGTGTCAGAGGTGCAGGTAAATTCAGCCTGTCCAGTGGGGAACATCTCTCAAGCATTTTAAACCACGATAGGGAAGGGATCCAAACTCAACTTCCATTCCCAGCTCTCAAAGATCTCAAAAATAATCCTGACATCCAAAGGCACCGAGCCTAATTTTCCCCCCAAGAAGATGCCAAACTCAAATAGCAACAAACCAGGACCGAGAATGAAGGGCAGGGCTGGCGTAGCTAAACCAGGCCACCGTCCATCGTCTGCATATCGTGGAATCTTATACGCGGCCTCGCTGTTGCATCGAGTATCTTGGGGGGTTGGCTTTCCCCAAATGCCTAAGAAGATACTGAAAAAAGCCCAGCTTGCAGCCCTGGCCGGTGGGATGACGCCGCTCACCCGCCCTGCGCGAGGCAGCCCTCCCCAGAAGGATTTGGGCCCCCGCCCAGAGCGCCTTCCCGGGCTGCTGATGCACGGCCGGCTGCTTTCTGGTCAACAGGAAGCCCCAAGGACCGCTGGCTGGGAAGTATGGCGGCTGGCCTCCAACCTTTCTCGCCTGTCCCCGGTGAGACAAGCCAGATGCCCAGGCTGGGGGCTGATAACCTCCTGGGGCCAAAGCACGCATTCCAGGCATGCCCTCAGCTACCCCCATCCCGCCGTGTTTCCCTTTAAGGGGAGCGTCTCCTCTTCCCGCCTGCCTGCCTCCCCCTCCTCCCCCTTCTAGGTGTGTGGGGCTGCGGCTCCTATCCTTCCCACCTGGACTGGCCTTCCATGGGCTGAAGGCAGGCCACCTGGATGGCTGCTGGGGGGGCAGCAAGGGAGGGTAGGACTTGGGGGACCGGCTGCTCCTGTCCTGCGGCTTGGACAGAAATGGGCGCCCCTTCCCTGGGCATGGAAGGAGATGCACCCCTAAAGTTCGTGTATTTGCACCCTGGAGAGCACCTTCCTTGGTACGTGCCTGTGGTTCGCATAAAGGAGATGGCTAACAGCCCCCTTTCCCCTGTTCTCTGCAGTTCCTGAACATCCAGGAGCACTACTGCACAGCCCACTTGCACGACGCCGCCTCCGTCGCCCTCCTGGTGGTGGGCTTCGCCCTCCTGGTGCCCCTCTTGGTCTTGGCCCTGGCCGCCTACTGCCGCCTGGCCCGCCGCCTCCAGCTGAGCTACTGCCTGGTGCCCTACAGCAAGGCCATCTACAAGAACCTGCCGGCCACCCGCTACCACAGCATCGGCTGCGGCTGCTGCTCACAGGACCTTGACGTCGGGGAGAAAGTTTGGGTCTGAGGAGGGGCAGGGCGGTGTCTTGGGAAAGGGGGGTGGGAGAGGCCTGGCAAAGACACGGGGGGGGGGCAGGATAAGCAGGCTGGGATGGACAGCTGTCGGCACAGCTTCCGCAGGAAGGAGCTGGGTCTTTTCCCAGCAAAGGGAAGACGCCGGGCAGCAAGAGGCACGCGGTGACTGGGCAGGTCTCCTGGGGCATGGAGGAGCCGGCTGGCACAAATCCCAGTGGAGTCCACGTACATCAAGCACATGGGAAAAGGAAGACGCAGCGGGCCTATTTTAGCAACTGGCGCATCCCCAGGAAGAGGAAAAACTTCTTATTCGGGCTTCCAAGGGGGGACCCAAAGTGGCCCTTCTCTCTGTCTGGCTAATGGACACGGAACTGCACGTGGCACCCGGTACACACCTGCTTGTTGTCCTCATGCTTGCGTCATCTTGTAAATCTCAGCCCTCCATCTTACTGTCTCGCTAAGCAGTGTTTTTCAGCCTTGGCAACTTTAAGATGAATGGACTTCAATGAAGCCCACCCACCTTAAAGTTGCCACGGCTGAAGAACACTGAGCTAACGCATTTACTAAAGTTGCCGCCAGTGAATCAACCAGCAATCCTCTCTTTGATGATACAGTAATACACTTCATACATACAGACTCTGGTGGGGCTTTGCTGTATTTCTAGGCCGGAGGAAGGAAGGAAGGTGGGGAAATTTCTTGCCTAGAAAAGAGGAGAATAAGTCAAACACCGAGGGCAAGTCCATTTTGTAACTGGGATGAATGTTCAGACAAACCCACAGCCTGAATTGACGATCCAAGGAGGGTTTTGGAGCACAAATTTTCATTTGCAAAGGGAATAAATAAATAAAAGGAGATTGAGGAAGGCAGCTTCCTGTCGCAACCGACAATGGACAGCAGGGTCACCACCTTTAATCGCGTCCCCCAGAAGTTCCACGTGCTGACGACTAGCGCTAAGCAACTTTTCCCAGTTTGAGATTCTCACATTAGAAGCTCAGGGGCACCTTTACTCCGATATAAATGTCCATTTGAATATTCAGTGGAGAAGCTGAACGGGATTTGAGGGCGTCTCTCCCTTTTACAAACCCCACAGTATGTTATTGGAAGGTAACTTGGTTTCATTAGGGATTTTTGGGAGGACTAATAAAAACTAAACCAGTGTTTCTCAACCTTGGTGACTTTAAGATGTGTGGACTTCAACTCCCAGAATTCCCCAGCCAGCCATGTTGAAGTCCACACATCTTAAAGTCGCCAAGGTTGAGAAACACTGAACTACATCATCAAAGGTTACCCAGGAAGCCTGGAGTTTGCGTTTTCTACCCAAGTGCTGAATGGAAAAGGGGGTGTTCTGTGGTTATCCTTCCCATAATTAACTTTTCCACTAGAAGCAGAGATGATTATGGCCGGAGTCCTGACTTAGCAGTTGAACAGCCTGCATTTGTCCCCTGGATTGGAGATCGGCATCCAGGACTGGAAACGTGGTGACCTGGGCTCATCCGAGGTGGCCTAGGCCCCAGGCATTCAGTTCTGCTCCAGCAGCATTGCTGCTTCCACCTAAAGCAATGTTTCTCAAGCTTGGCAACTTGAAGACGTGTGGACTTCAACTCCCAGAATTCTGGGAGTTGGGGTCCACACGTCTTCAAGTTGCCAAAGTTGAGAAACGCCGATCTAAAGAGCCTAACCCTGCGCTACTCCTGACCGAGATGGCTCAGAGTGCCAGAGGCTTCACACCCCACCGCACGTAGCTCTAACAGAAGGTTATCGGGGAGGTGTTGACTTTGGGTAGGAAAAGGGGGGCATCTCCCCTTGACTAACAGCAGAAATTAAACAAGACAGGCTTTTCTTGGCATGAAGAAGAGCAACCGCAGGGAAAAAATGCTGCACACAGTAAATTCATGGTGCAGCTGCAGAAGGCACGAAGGCCTGCCAAGGAAAAGACAGGGACAGGGACAGAGAGGGGAAGAGCCTGCTCCGAGCAGGATAAGGAAGAACTGAATCAGCTCCCCGGGCGCCAAAGAGCCCGAATGGAAACTCCATGTTCTGGGGAGGAAGGAACCCCTGATTAGATAACCCAGGGTAGCTGCTGGCTTCCACAAGCTCCCCATTGTGAGGTGGGAAGAGAGAGGGCCACCCCCCTTCTATCTATAGACGCGGCTTCCTGCTGATTTGCAGCCAGGATTTGGGAAGACGGCCCACCGCCTCTTCCCAGGGCACTTCTGGCAAGGCTGCTGGGGTGAGAAGGGCAAGGGGGCCTTCCAGAGACATGCAACCCTTCGGAAGCTGGTCAGCACAGTGAACGAACGTCCCATCAGCAAGGCCGTGTGGCCACCCAACGGGCTGAGGCGGCCAGCCCTACTGGCGTCCGCCTCTGTAGCTCGGGTTTTTAGCTCTGCTTCAAATGTGCGGATGTCAGATGCCGTTGGGAGAAGGTAAAGATGGATGGATGATTTCCCTCTCTCTGGGACAAAGAAGTCCTTCTGTAATCAGAAAATGCTGCTTCCGTTGTTAGGGCATTTTAAAAGAGCATTAAACAAGCCTGTTCTCTGACTGTCTTCGAAGGAGGCCGCACAGGTTTAACCATGCAGAGTTCTACCTTTGCCTTCCACAGGTGGGCCTTGGCTGGCAGGCGGGCTGGGGCCCTTTGCCCACCGACCTTTTTCGGTTTGCTGATTTAAAGGAAAGGAGGCAACGTCAGCCGATCCACGCCTTGGGATTCTGGGGGGGGCATTCACTGAACTTCAACACAAAACGGGCAGCCGAGGAAACATTGGAGCCCAACGCTGGGAACTTGGAGGAGATCTTTGGGCAGGAAATGGCCAAGAAGCAGAGGGATGACAGAGCAGGATGAAGCCCATTAGTCAAGCATTTCCCTGTTTGCTACATATAAAATTATACTCCTTGAAACAGTTCAAGGCTTGGGAAAGGTGTCTGCCTCTTTCTCATCAAAATTCCTCCTTCGCATCCCCCAAACTCCCTCATATTGTACATCTGCCTGCTGGCAATCCAGGCCAGGTTCTAAAGATTTGGCCTGGAGATGCCTTTTGGCCAGGGGCCACAAGCTGCTAACCCCCACCCCACCTCTGATCCTCAAAGATCAGCAAATCTTTCTGGATTCTTGTGAAGAGGAAGAGCATGGGCAGGTGGTCCATGGCAGAAGAAACAGGGTGAGGTTCCTAAGGGCTGTCAAATACACACACACTCAGCACTGGGGCAGAGTTCAAGATTTAACAAATATCAGGCAAATACAAACGTCCTTCCAGGTCAACTGTTTCTCAAGTCCTGAATGGTAGGAACCCCCCATTTTTCAGCATGGAGGGCAGCAAGCTGGTCCAGCTTTTCAGCGCAGTTTCCACTCCCCAGGCCTTGTCCAGGTAGGGTCACGGCAAGCAGGTGGAAGAAATCTCTTAGCTACGCTGCTCCTGGCGGTCTTCTCCGTCTCCTTCTTGTGTTTTAAAACGTTGAGGCACAGCTGCCCTCCAGGGATGTGGTCAGAGGTACTGCAAGGAGGCCAGGCTCTCCAACTCTACTTCAATGGATATAATGTGGTGCCCTGGAACCATCGCTAGGCCCAGGACTCGGGGTTCGCCCACTGAGAAGGAGTCTGCAGGCCACAGGGAAGAGAGAAGTCAGTCCCTCCTAGAGCAGGACAGTGGCTCTGATTCTAACCCCCCCCCCACCCGGCTTCACTCCTCCAACAAAACCAGGAGTCCCGGTGGGAGTGTTCTTTCTCCCACAATCGGAAGTGTTCCCTGAGGCCATCTAGTCTAACCCACAGGAACCCCGGTTTAAGCATCTTGGTAGGTAGGTAGGTGGCTGGCTGGCCTTGGCGAGGATGAACCCCCTATCTCTCTGGATCCCTATTTCTTTCCATTAGAAAGTTTGGGGGTGTTTTTAAACATTCCACCAGAACTGGCCTTCTTGTAAGTAAGAAGAACAAAGGCGGTCCCCACCCCTTCCCGGCGTTGGAAGCACTGCCCCACATCATCCTCAGCATTTCCACCACAGCATAGCGGGAGCTAATTTTGCATGAAGAGCCCTCATGCATTGAGGAACAAACAGGGGCACAGAAGTCAGAGACCAGCTTGGTGGGGACTCACCAGTGGGTTTCAGGTATTCTTGGGCAGAACCCAGGATGACATTGCAGTCCCGGTCGGTGCACAAGAAACAGCCCACGAGGGTCCGTCCGTCTGTCATTCGGATCCGCAGACTCTTGTTTAGGAGGTTCTCCAGCTTGCGACGAGCGCGCAGGTATGGCGAGTCAGCTTTTCCTTCAACTGGGTCCTGCCAAAAACACCCAGAAGGTATGAGCTCAAAGTTCAGCACAGCGGCTTTATTCCCTCCCACCTCGAATTTCGTTTTGCCGTTTTCCAAAATGAAACCAACCCACTAAAGGCTGGGTGGGATTGTTGGACATGGCTGATCCCGGGGAAGCTTCCTCTCAAGGTGCTGTTAATTAATGGCTTGTCCGATTAAGCTATATTGTTAGGGACCAGTTTGACGGGATAATTACTAAGAGCAATTTTACTAAGATAATTTGTTTGTTCTCCCTTTCTTTAACTTTAAAAGGACAGTCAGTCCTTGTTACTGTTACCATGAAGTTTTGTTTTTAATATGCTGCTGTAAGCTGCTGCATGTCCTGAAGATTCAGCAGCATACAAATTTAATAAATGAATGAAAATTTGTAGCATCTCTTTCCTTTTAAATGGGGAACAGAAGTTAACCCGCAACTGGAGAATCAGGGGGAGGGGTAGAACTGTGCAGAGTGCACAAGTCAAACGAATTGAAATAAAAAAGACGCTTTTTCTATGGCTGGCTCGTTCTTTCAGAACAGACACTCTTCCCCAAAATCCTTATGCCCCCCCATGTATTTCTGCTCCCCAGAGCACCCAAGGCAGCATCTGGCATTTCTTTCAAGGATTGCTTTTAACACGCGTACATATTTCATCTTTTCTTTTTCACATCATTACTGTTAGGCATCGGTTATGACGACAGTTGGATTTTTCAGAGTTTTGACTTGGATGTTAGCTGCCCAGAGTGTCTGCAGCTGGGCAGGATAGGCAGCGTAGTCCATTAGTGCTCCCAAAGGAATCGATGCATTACTTAATCGCTGATAAACTAACATTTCTCAAGGCATTCACCCTTTCCCTCCAGGCCGGCCTTTCAATCCTGCAACGCCTACCCCTGGCTTCTTTGCCCGCTGCCGACCCTAACCCGGTGCCCACAGCACCTCTTGGGCAGTGCCCCTCGGTCGGTCCTGGCTGCGGAGCGGCCCACGGACGCCTTTGCAGCACGTGCTCAAGCCACCAACCAGGTTAATGCTAACCATAGTCAGCAGGCTCCCCCCCAGCACCTTTCCACCCTCCAGATGGAGAGCTCCCTGGCTGGGGACGATGGGATTTGAAGTCCCAGACGGGGGCAGGGCTGAGCCGGGGTCCTTCACCCCCCAGCTGCCACATGGGGCCCAGCCCCCTTTCCGCCCCCCCGCCTTGAGTCCTTCAGGCTAACCTAGAGTCATCGGGGGGCGCGTAAATTTAATAATAATAACAGTAATAATAATCATTATTATTCTGGAGGCCAGCTTCCCCACGGCTGCCCCCCTTCTCAACTCAGCGCGGCCGAGCACGATGGGAACTGCAGTCCCACGCCGATGGGAGGGGGCTCCAGGCCCCCAGCTCTGACCACCACTTCCCCTCAAGGGGAAGTGTCCACTATCCCCCACCCCCCGCCCGAGCCCCAGCCCTGTCCTTCCGCGGCGCTCCCGTCCCGCTTTCCTCACCTCGGGGGGGCTGTTTCCGCAGCCATTCTCATCCCCCCCTCGCGGCGGCGGCGGCGGCGGCGGCTGCCTCAGCAGCAGCTCCTGGGCCGGCGGGGCCGCCATCTTGCCCCTCCACCGGCGCAGGACGGAAACTACCGTTCCCACAAGGCCTCTCGGCACTCCCGGCATCCTGCGCGCGAAGCCGCGTCCCCTTCTTCCTCCGCCCTCCCCCGGCCTAGACTACATTTCCCGAGGGGCGCTGTGGCGGCGCGTTGCCAGGGGGACGCGGGACGCGGCGCCTGCGTGGGCGATGGACGCCTCCTTACGGCAGCGCTTCTTCACGTCAAGGGAGGTGGCGGTGCACAACCGGCCGTGGGACCTTTGGGTCTCTTATTTGGGGCGGGTGTACGACCTCAGCCCCCTGGCCGAGCAGTACAAGGGTAAGGCGGGTGGGGCTGCGGGGGCGCCAGAGCAGAGTGGAGCCTCCAGGCGGAGAGGCAGTCTACCTGGAGGGGAGAAGAAGGAAGGCATTTCCAGTCGGGCCTTTTGCTGGGAAATCGCTGCTTGCACGGGTGGTTATCCGAAAAGGGGTGGAAAGAAGGGCAGTAAGGGAAGAAAGGAGCTGGAGGGCCAAATTCAAGGCTCGGCTGCTGGACCCAAAGCCCGGCGTGGCTTTGCAGGGGAGGTAAAAAAAAGTCAAGATGGCGGCCACAACCACACAGTGACAGCCCCACCCCTTTTTTACATGCATCGCTGCACACAGCCACAAAGGCGGGGCTTTCATCACGTGGTTGTGGCCGCCATCTTGACCTTTTTGACCCCCTGCGGGCTCCCAGGCCGCTTGCAGCCTTCGCTCTGGGGCCACTGGATCCCCTCCAGCACGTAGCGGCAGGGGACGGGCATTTCCAAGGGGGAGATCGACGAGACCACCCAGGAACAGATCGCCTGAGTCGCTCCATGCAGCTGAGGGCTAAGCGGCGTCTCTCTCTCTCTCTGTCCAGGGGACCTCCTGATGAAACCTCTCCTCGAAGCAGCAGGAAAAGACATCAGCCACTGGTTCAACCCCAAAACCAAAGACGTGAGTATCTGCGGCTGCACCGGGAGGCAAGGTTTCTGCCCATCCGGCGAGGCCGGGCAGAGTGGGCACGCGTCAGGCCCGGTTGATAAAACAGGGTCCCCTTGCGGGACCCAGGAAGCAGACCTCCGGGATGCCTGTCCCCCCCCAGACCTGAAAACCTGGCCCTGCGTTAGCCTGGTGTGATACGCTGTGCAATTCTTTCTTTTAACCTCCCGTCTCAATGGTTGCATCTGGTGAGCCGCCCAGAGTCATGGCAGGTTGGGGCAGCCTATAAATTCCACAAAGAAGTAAATTGCTGGGTGATGTTCAGAGGCAGCCTGACATTCTGAATATGGGTACTCAGAGGTATATGGGTTCCATGAGAGTTATTGACTGGCTTCACAAAATACGCTAGGGGAGGGCTAAAACGGGGTTGGGTAGTTCAGGGGGCTGTGGGAACCCAGCCAAGGGTGTGTGCCCCAGACCATGTCATAACCCCACAAAATAGCGTGTTTGGGCATCACGTGTGATGTGAGCACAGCAGTGGTGTTTTCTTCACCTGGATTAGGGTTTAGCCCAGTGTTTCTCAACCTTGGCAACTTTAAGATGCATGGACTTCAACTCCCAGAATTCCCCAGCCAGCCATGCTGGCTGGGGAATTCTGGGAGTTGAAGTCCACCCATCTTAAAGTTGCTAAGGTTGAGAAACACTGGTTTAGCCTATTGGGTGAACCAGCTGTTCCTTGGTAAGCATATTTAGAACATAACTTTAAGTCTCTCTTTTTTTTAAGTCGTAAAAAAAGGTAAAGCCCTACATGGCATAGGGCCTGGTTACTTGAGGGACCGCCTGTCTCCCTTAACATCTGCCCGACTGATTCGATCCTGCAGGGTTTGAATGCTCCAGGCTCCTCTGAATAAATGCCTTCCCTCTGGAACGAGCCCCCCCCCCCCCGAGATCTGGATAGCCCCTACTTTGGCCTCCAGTGAGGGAGAGACCCCTCACTTCATTGCCTTGCCATCTTTTACCTTTACCATTTATATTTTATTGATTTTATTGTACTTTCTTTGTCTGATGGTTGTGAGCCGTCCAGAGTCGCTGAGAGCGGCACACAAATGTAATTTATTATTTGTCTGCTCGTTTCCTTGTCTGGTGCCCTTCGGCTGCCCTAGGGGATTCCTCCTTTTGGCCAGCTGTGCTCCCCAAAACTCTCCAGCCGCCCCCGGGGTGCCCTCCCCATTCTCATGCTTCGCTCCCTTTCTCTTGCCAGTTTATGTGCTTCTTGCAATGGCCGCCCAGCGTCCGATTTCGACTGGTTCTGGGCCCACCCGTGCACCGATCTGGTATCGCAAAAAGGCTCAGTCAGACATGGTGTATTCAACAGTGGCTGTTTTTTGTTTCGGTTTGTCCTTGCTGAGAATTTGAGGTCGTATGCTCTAAACCAAATGTTCGAAAGGTTTCATCTTTTGAGTTAGGTCTGAGTAAAGAAAAATTACTATTTCTGCGATGACAAACGGCAAAAGATGTCTGTTAATTTGGACTCCTGATAGGGTTACATTCAGCTGGTTGCTCCTTCGGGGGGAACCATCGTTGTTAGACGATGTCTGACTCTGGAATTTCCCACCCTCCCCGTCCCTTTCAGATACAGACGCACATCGATCCCCTGACCGGGTGCCTCAAGTACTACACGCCCCAAGGCCGCTTCGTGCACATTCCGCCGCCTCTTCCTCGCTCCGACTGGGCCAACGATTTTGGATTGCCCTGGTGGAAAGATATCGTGTATGAAGTAGGCACCTTGTCTGCTAAAACCCGGTACATACGGATTGTCAACACTCTGACCTCTCAGGAGCAGACCCTCGAGGTGAGTCCTGGGCTCTGGGGTTGCGCAGGTGGGATTGAAACATCCCCCTCCCCCCGCTGGCCCCAAGACCCTTTTAGCGGCTGAACCTCTTCCCTTGCTCACTTGGATTGCGTTTGCGCCACAGGCTTGAGCAGGGCACTTCGTTAGGGTTAGGCTATAAACCTAAGAGCTGTATTTGCTTAATGTGCTCATACGTGCTTAGGGTTAACTACGGTTAGGGCTATATTGGGCGAACCCAGCTTATTTGGTGAGTGTACAGTTCGACATATTGTCCCAGCCCAGAAGAGGAGTTAAAAAGTCCCCTTGTTGCACGAGCATAGTCAGTGTGGAAGTCAAGCAAAGCTGACAGGCTCCTCTCCACTCCCACCCTTACCCCCGGGGGGCTAAAGGCCACCTCCCGGTGTTTGAGAGGCCTTCTGCCCTCCTGCAACGGGCCCTACGGACAGGCGTGGCCTTGTCTGCAGGTATGTTCAGAAGAAACGCTGTGGGAGATCCTGCGGCGCTACCTCCCCTACAACGCCCACGCAGCCAGTTACACGTGGAAGTACCACGGCGTCTGCCTGGACATGGACAAGAACCTTCAGAGCAACAACATCCCCGATGAAGATGAGGAGTTCTACCAGCTCAACCTGGACGCAGATGCCTTCACACCTGCTATTTTGCTCTACTTCAATGACGACCTCACTGAGTTCTAGAAACCCCTGAACGGAGAGGGCAGAAGAGGTGAGGGCCGCAGCCACCCCCGCCCCGCCGCCTAGTCTTAGGCCTGTTCCCTCCAGCGGAAAGTCCAGGTTCTCTGCCCCTTCTTCTCACCAGCAGCAATTCTTTGGCACAACCCTGAACTTTAGTGATAGCTGCTCATTCGGTCCTCGGACTTGGACACTCGCACTTGGTGGAAATGAAGATGCACCCCAAAGGATGGCGGTTTCCTAACATACGTTTTCCCAGGCTTGTGAATGTCCACCCTGAACCTCAGCGCTCTCGCAGCTACTAAGCTGTTCACTGCTGTGGCCACGAGATGTCAGCAGTGGCTCATTCTGCAGCCATTTTGGTTTAAAAAATAAAGTAACCACCTTATGTTCCCCAGTTCATTATCCTGCAGGCCCTGACCTCTGAAAGAAGCCTTGCCGCTCTTTCCCTTTTATTTGGAGAGGGGAGAGAGGGACCCGCGCGCTTTTATATCTTAACTTTTAAACTAGTATCCTGTGGCCGGAATAGATCTGGATGAACATCCTGCTCAACCATGAAGTAAATTAAGTAACCTTGGAGCAATTATTTTCTCCTACCTAAGCTATTTCAAAGGGCTGTTTTAAGGGTAAAATGGCAGGAGGTGAAGGAACCAGATAGGTAACCGTGAATCCCCTTGGAGGATAGGTGGGATAAAAATGCAACAGCAAAACAAGATGTTTGCATTGAAAAGACATCATTGTCACATTCAGCTTTTTAAAAAATCATCTTGATGATTAGATGATTCATTAGAAAGAGTAAATCTTCAATAAACATAAACTTTTTATTGCATAACTTCAGATGCTAAGGAAAAAATATGTGACTATCAGTATCACGTGTTCTCTGGGTTATAAATTAATACGCAGACACCCAACCTCATGCTTACTTTCTCAGAAGTAAGCCTGTTCTGATCTATTTAGCAAGGGTGATTTTGTAGGAACTCTGTTCAGGATTGCAGCCAAACTCTGTTTTCACAAACCAGTGTTTTCAAAGAAACAAAAGCAAAGTTGTATCCGAGTCAAACTTGATTCTTGGTGATCTAGGGCTTTTTGGCAGTGGTACCCAGGTAGCTCGTCATTGTTTTCTTCTGGAATGTCTGGGCATGTCCTGGTGGTCTCCTATCAAATATTAACTAGATCCAAGTTTGTTTAGTTTTTGGAGATCAGCCAAAGTCACTTGGACGATGTCGCATACCTGGGTACAAAGAAAATAAATAATTATATTCAGGTATATATGTGGAAAAATTGGGGTTTCTTTTCCCCAGGTCTTTCAGATGTCCACTTCCCTCCTCATGACGCAAGTGTAGCGGGAGGGAAGTCAGTGATTCTTCTCTCTGTCCCCCACCCATAAAGCATCTGTTTCTGCCATCAATCATTACAGTATGCGCGGCGTCTTTTTTACAATCAGTACCCGGCATTCACTGCTCCAGTGTAAATTAGGCATCATTTCAGACCTTCATTTTGAAAGGCCCCAAGGAGTTCCTTTAAAAAAACAATTCTGCATCTAAAATACAGGTGAAAAAACATCCCCTGGAGGAGATTGTAGTCCACAGTGGTTGTGAGACGCAGCCTCCAATAAGAAGGCATTCTGCGGCCTCCGGTTGCCTCTGATGTGTTTTAAAACCGCAGCCCCCGTAAAGACTTCTCTGTGTGCTTCTGCTATTCAAGAGTTTAGAGCAGTGTTTCTCAAACTCGGACACTTGAAGATGGGCGGACTTCAACTCCCAGAATTCCCCAGCCGCCCATCTTCATGGCCAAGGTTGAGAAACACTGGCTTAGAGGTTGTTAATCAAAGATAGATCTTAAGTGGCTGTTGAGATCCAAAGACTCACGTGCACACAGACCACTAGTCCCATGAGACGGGGGGACATCTGTGGAGCATGCTGAAGGGACAGACGGTGTAAAAGAACAGGAAACCCTCGAGGATCAAGATAGCCCTGAGGACCCCCCTCCAGTAAGTGTGCTAGCAGGGTCATCGCACGGGTGTTGCTTCTCCCCAGTGGCAGCTGGTTCCCTGCTGGCTGACCCACCTGGAGGCAAAGTGGGCAGGCAGGGAAAGCTTTGCTGGAGGTGGGAACGAAAGGACACCCCGCGTCTCCGGGGAGGATGCGGGCTCTCAGATTCTGAGGCAGCCTCTGAGCCGTCCCGTCGCGGCACTGCAGGCTGCGCTGGAGAATCGCAAATGATTCTGAGACTTAGACGGCACAAAGTCATGGACAAGAGACGCTTTACACTGCTGGCTGGGGAATTCTGGGTATCGAAGTCCACCCGTCTGAAGGTCGCCAAGGTTGAGAAGCCCTGCCCTAGAGGGCCTGGTCTTGATCTGACTTGGAGGGAGGCGGTGGGAGCTTCCGCGGCTGTTCTCAGGCTAGCCCCGGCAGTCCCCCTGGGGACATAACCTCCCCCTCCACCCTCCGTGTCTCCCGCCCACCCCGTCAGGGCATCAGATCTTTCCATTATGACAGAGAGAATAATGGGCATCGGTCTGTTTTCTCATAATGCCAGCAAGGCTCTCGCCACATCAGGCCAGCAGTCCTCTTCTTTCTCCCTCTTGGGTTCGTTCCTGTCTGTGACAGCTGTTAGAGGGAAAGCAGGGGGGCGAAATCCTAAGTGCGGGTTGTGAAATGAGACTTGAAGGTCAAATATTATCTACAGTTCTGGCAGCCCCGTAACCCCAGGGAGATTTTCACTTGTACTGAGAACAGATGGGACTGTTACCCTCCATCCTCCATCTTGGGGGGAAGAAATGCAGCCGCTCCGAAGAAAGCCCCTTCTGAAGGATGCAACCCGCCTTTCTGTTCCCTTCCAGCGCCGCGGGATTGTCTCCCCTCCCACCTGCCCCTGCCTTTAACCCCAGCACACTCCTCCTGCCATCTGACAGCTGGTTTGCACAAGAGTAGCTTTGGGTGGCAGTTTGCCCCCTTCTCCCCCCCACCCCCCAACTCCTGGCCTTTTGCTCTGTAGGGAAGAAGAGTTTTTCTAAAGAGGACTGTATTCTTTAACAGAGTTTATTTGCTGTTTTTTTTAACCAGTTTGAGGCTGCAATCACTCGTACGCTTGTTTGGATGTACGCCTCCATGAATAAAGTGGGCTGTACTTAACAAGCATAGGATTGAACTGCCTTTGTTTTAACTAACTTCTTCCTTGGTGACCTTTTTAAAAGACAGAATGGTAGGCTATCTTTTTACTTAAAAAAGAGAGGGATAAATGTTGCAAATTCACCTTCTTCCAAAGTCCATTCTCAAGGAGCCGAGGCAGTTGGTGACTTGCTTCTCTCATCTCTGGGGATCATTCCCAAAATGAGCCACCCTTTCTTTGCACTAGCCCACTTTGCTTTGGTAAGAGCCTGACACAAAGGGAACCCCCAGATGGATGATTGGGGCTCCCTTCTGCCACTCAAGATTGTGTGGCCTCAGTGGAAAATGAGCCGGCCTTAGAATGGTTGAGCCAGGAAGTCTGGCTGGCTGATCTTGGGCGAGATGCTGCCTTGCAGCCTATCCCAGTAGAGAGGGGGGCTATGAAGATAAAAGGGGGGACAGCTGCCACGTGCTGCTTTGAGAATGATGGGAGATCCATCCATCCATCCATCCATCCATCCCCTACCGTGTATTTTATATATGTATAAATAAGGTCAGCGGCTCAGTGGAAAATATAAAAATGGTAGGTGAGATTGTTATACGGTGCTGACTGTTATACCTTTGCTGACTTGTCAGCCTTCTCTGAGCGTGGATGCATAAAGTAACTGTCATTAGAAGCAGCCAATGTTTAAAAAAAAGAATCTATTTTCCACTTGCTTTCCAAAAAGAAGGCAAAGCAGCTAAGAACAGTAGAACTGTAATACTCATACTATAAAAAAAATAATCACAATTTCTGTAGACAGTAAGTTAGTCAGCACTAGGAAAATATTAAAAATAAACTGGAAGATGTTGAGCCAACAAGTTTGTTACAGTCCGTAACTATGATTTTTATCAGCTGTTTAAACCAACAGAGTGATTGGGCTCAATAAGCCTGCTGGCAATGGCAATTGCGGGATCAGGAATTGTGCAGGTATTTCAGATGCAATTCTATACACAGCTTAAGATGGACAAGGTCCACAACATTGTGGTAGAAGAAATTCTCCAACAGAGCTGTTGGATTAAGTAGACACTGGAGCGTACAGCATGACCTGGAACTCACAGGCTGGTTAAGACCTGGGGGGAGCGTTTATTGCACTTAACATCCAACCTTCACTGTCAGCTGGAAAGTTGTCACAAGTCTTCAAGCATTTGATGATTTTGCCAGAAGGTGTGGGCTCTTGTTTTCTGAATGCTAAAATCTGGTAAAGGTACTAGCGAACCACCTGACCTCATGGGATGAATTTGTGACAGAGGCTCTTGTCCATCTGATCTTTTGTACCCAAGTGTTTAATTTCTCCAGGCTCTCACCCATGTTTCCAACATGGTGCATGCTTAAGCAATACCAGAGGCATCAGGGAAAAGACCTTGAAAAAATCCTCCCCCCCCCGGAAACAACAATTCCCTCAAGGGAAGGGCAGGCTTATGGGGTGAAGAGCCCTGCATCTTTGGCCCTTTTGAAAGCCAAGTGGCAGCGTGGTGGGGGATGAACTGGTGAAATAAAGAGTGCGCTTGATGGGATTCCTGACACTGTGGGCATTGTGAAGAAGCTTCAAAGACAGACCGGAGAGTAAGGAAAAGGATGTTTTCTTCTCTGCAGTCCGTCCCCTTGAACAGCAAGGACCTAAGGATTTTGGCTGGGTTCAGGAAGTTACGTTCAGCATTTGTTGCTTTAACTAATGGGTAAGATGAAGCTCAGAACTGGTGAAACTCCAAGCTTAAATTCAGATGCTGCTGCGCCACTTCAAGCTTTCTCTCTTCCATCAGGAAGAGGAATTATTGTACGTAAACTAGAAAGTACATTTCTAAGTAAAAGATTTTGATAGCGTGAAACCTCAAACGCTCTTCTGGAGTGAGCATTGGCTTCCAGCATTGCCAGGGAAATGTTTCAACATGAATGAATGGGATTGGCGCCCACTGGCTCCTGGAGGGCTTCAGAGGGTGTTGCGTTAAATGTAAAAGCCACATGGGGGATAACATTCATTTGGCAAACTGTGTCTCCTGCAGGCACAGTTACTCCTCTGTGGACACTTATAACTGGTCTACAGGGGAAAAGCTTAGACTTAGGTTGAACACTGTCATAAAAATGGAAAAGAAAAGCTGCATTATAATAGCTTAAACTGGGCTCCATTCCTTCCCATTAAAGAAGGCTATTCCCACCCCAGCCAATCGTTTGAAGTGAGCGTCCCATCAGCACCTACTACTGTCATTTCTGGATATTATGAAGTGTGATATGGCGAGGATTTAAATATATGCATATTTAAAAAATCTCTACTGAAATCAGCAAGATTTTCTTTCATGTGCTATTTTGTCTCATTTTATACTTTCAGAAAATTGCAGGTGGAGAAAATCTGCAATGCATACTCCTCAAAGTGAATTTGGTGATCAATTTTGCCACCACATTTAGCACAGTACAAAATATATGCTGAAATGGGACTCTTGCTCTGTGGTCCAGTTTCAGTAAAGTTGGAGTACTTTGAATAAGCCTCATTGTTTCCAGATTTATTATTCTAAGACTCACCATTTTAAATGGGATTACCCTGAATGAAGGAACACTGTTTGTAGAGGATTGTTCTGTAACATCTCTATCCAGGATCAAGCAATTCAGGGTTCAGAATACTTTTATTTTCTATCTGGAATCCAATAACCTGAAATGCTTGAGGGGGAAGTGTTACGAAGACTATAAAAGCAGATTTTTAAAATTAACACAAATGTGTATCTCACAGAAACCTGACGCTAATAACAGAATCAGCTCTTTTAAATAGATACTTAAAGGCTGTATTTGGACAATATGCTTATCTTGGTTTACTCAATTAGTCCAATTTTCTGGGTTGGTGTAGCAAACTAACCATAGGGGCTGGGTTTGTACATGTCAGGCTAAAATGTGGCCAACTGACCTGTCATTCAAAGTGACACATGGACCCAACCATAAAATAACTTGAATTTTACCTTTCTGAAATATTACCGTACGACACAGGAATAACATTAAATCACATGTAAGCTTTTAAGTTACCATGTCACCCAAGTTCAACTAGGAAGAACATATCAAAGTTTGCACCGTTAAGTCAATTGTGCTCCACAAGTATATTTGAATTTATAGCAAGTTTCTGTAACACAGATGGGCCTATTCCTGTAAGGTGGTACATTTGGCAGGATCAGACTCCTAGCCATATTTCACTCAGAATGGGATGTGGCACCCAAAGCTTGCCCACTGAAGATTTTTCATATTTATTCTAATCATGTTTCTTCAGAAGTAAATCCCACTGGATGGGTAGAGTTGCTCAATGCCTTTATTTTCCTTTCAGGAGCACGGCAAGGTGATGCAGAACTTCAGTTTGGGATTTGCAGTCCCCTTGAGATTTATCTATGTGGTTGAGTGCAGCAGTGCCTCTACTCGAGTATTAGGTGCAGCCCACGCTCCTTCCCTTTTCTTTCATGAGGACGGGACTTACTTACTTATATACCGCGGCCTAGGGCAAAGCTGGTTCCGTAATTCTCAGATATGCAAGTAGAAGGAGACTGTCCATTTGCTACAACTTAAGAGATAGACATGAAGAGATCCAGGCCCTTTACAGCTTCTTTTTAGGTTGTTGGGAACATTCCTATCACAGATGTCTCTGTAACAAGTAAAGAGAAAGTTTTATAAAATGCATTTTAAACTCAAACAAATGTCTATTAGGTTTGGCAGAAATAATAATGCTGCATTCCTATTGTTAACCAATTTTTTCTCTATCTTAATTATATGGCTTTTAGTAGATTCCCCCTCTGTAAAAATAGGGTAAACGGTTTTAAGCTATAATGGAACAGAATTACAGAACAGTCCTAATAAGGAATACATAAGTAATAAGCTTTTTTGCATTCTGGGGACCTTAACTCAGGCAAATACGTGAGTTCATCTTTAGACACTCTCAGGTCACATGCAATAATTTAAGTGCATTAGTTTCACTGCTGGATTGTGTCATAATCACCCCCCAAATCTGCTTGAAAATTGTTCCTGTCAGTTTGGTGAGGGAAAAAAACATTTTGTAATAGGTATTTTATCACACTAATTTAATTATCCATTAATTTGTCCTGTGGGGCAAATGTAACACACTAGGGTAGCTAGAACCTAGCTTTCAATTTTTTAAATTTAATATATACAGACTTTTTTTAATACAAAACTTGGCAAAAAATCATATACATATTATGTATGTATGTATGAAAAGAACTCTCATCTGGGAAAACAGTAAAATCCCCTTTGTGAATGTGGACAAAATCTTTTAATGAATTGCAGTAATCAGGGAGGGTTTTTTCTTCTCTTCTTCCTTTCTTGCCCTAGAGGAAAAGGAGAGAAATAAGCCACTCCCTTCTGAAGTATTTAAAGTTAGAGAGAAAAAAAAGGGGGGGGAGGAAATAAAACACCCCTATTCTTTTTTTCGCTTGTGCTAGTAAAGCAAACATAGGCACACACAAAAGTCGTGGTCTTACTAGTATGGAACTAGTTAACCTTTAACAATTTTATGCTGATGTCATAACTGAGCATGAGTACTGATTAATCCAACCTTTTCTCTCTCTCTTCCCCCCTCCCAGTAAAAAATATTTTTATTGAGGGAGGTGGGGGGAGAGCATAAGAAAAAAAAGAAATAATTTAGAGCAGCCATCTTTGTTTTATGCAGAAATCTTGTCAGGTTCCCCCCAGTGCCAGGAATGTCTAAATATTGTTCATGACCACAGATCTTGGGAGATTGAAAAGAAAATATCACAACAGCAAGAAGAGAAAAGCCTTTATCTTGATTATCCTTTTTTCTTGCATAAGGTTTTTGTTTTGTTTTTTTAAATTTGGAGCTGATTGCTTTTGGAAAGGGGGCATATCTTTTTGAACCCTAAGGAAGAGGGGGTTAAAATTAAGCCAGCCATTTTGGTTTTTTTTTCCTTTCTTTCTTTTCCATGGGGGGCACATTTATCTTTTACCTCGTGGGGGGGTCTGTTTTAAAAATAATTTAAAGGCGGCCATTTTTGTTTCTTGCTCTGGTGGCAAATATTATCCTGAACTCCCCACCTCAGAACTGAAACCCATCTTTCTTCTTTCCTCTCCCCCACCTTCAATTTTTTCCCCCCCTTTTCAGAAGGGGGCTGAGGAAACCTCGCAAAGAGGAACAAAGTTGTAGTGGAGGAGAGTCCTGGCAATTGCATGGGACTTCCCCCCCACACCCCCTTCTTAATTTTTAATTTTTGGGGCTGAGATGGTGTGAGGGGGGGCGCTTTTTCGTGCGGGAGCGCGCGGGAGGGAGGGAGGGAGGCGGGGAAGGGGGGCTGCCCCCCCGTCGGCTTTGCTCCGGTGTTCCCCCACCCACCCCCTCCTCCGGCACCACCATGGCTTCCCCTCTGAGGGAGGACGAGGAAGAGGAGGAGGAGATGGTGGTGTCCGAGGCGGAGGGGGATGAAGACGAAGAGGAGGAAGAGGAGGAGGAGGAGGAGGAAGACGACGACGAAGAAGCCGCCGCCGCCGCCGCCGCCGCCGCCGCCGGGGACGACAGCCCGGGCGACATCTTCGCGCCCGCCGCGCAGGCGGAGGCTGCCCCGCTGACCCCCGCCGCCTCCACGCCGACCGCGGCGGCCGAAGGGACCGAGGCGCCTCCAGGTAAACAACCGCCGACCCCCCACCCCGCCCGCGCGCGACCCCCCCCAAAGCGGGGAGGGGCGGGGAGGCTGTTGGTAAACAACCAACGGCTTTCGAACGCCGCGGGGCCGGCCGGGAGTGCCCGCGCGCCGAACGTTCAGGGACCCCGCGCCCCCCCGCCCCGCCGCGCGCGCCGCCGGCCCCTCCCCCCGCGCCCTGCCTGGCTTCCCGGAACGGCCTCGCCCCGCGCGCGCCGCGGCCGGCGCGAGTCCCCCCCCCCCGCCCGGGGGGCCTTCCGAGGCCAGCCAGACTCCCCTCCCACGCGGCTCCCGGCCGCGCCTCGGCGGGCCGCCGCTCACGCCGTCCTCCCGGGAGGAAAGTCCCTCCAGTCCGCCGCTGGGCCTCCCCACCTCGCTTGGGGCCTGAGGCTGCCTCTGGGGGAGGGGAGGGGAGGGGAGGGTGGAGCGCCCCCCCGCCGGCGTCTGGCGACCCGTCTCCTGGGCCTCCTGTGGGGATGGCTCCCATCGCAGGATGGGGCTGGGCCACTCGGGGATGTGGAACTAGACAAGTGGGTGCCGGGGTGGCGGGATGACTGCCGCTTGAGGGCTGGGGGCCTGTTCTGACGCCCTTAAGGGTGGATGGATCCCAGGCAGGGCGGGTGGCTGTGGGGGCCGGAACCGTGGGGGTGACAAGGGGTTTCAAGAAGCAGGTCCTGGGGAGGAAGAGTCCTGTGGGGCCGTGCCCTGCTGAACTGGGCCAGGGTCCCTTCAGCTGGGCTGCCGTGGGATGGCTGGTTGTCCAGCGTCTACATGACCAGTCCTGGGGATTTGAGGCCTCTTAATCTTTTCAAGAGTTTGCAGTGAGGCCTGGGGATAGTTCTCAGATCTAAATGCCGGTAAAAATGAATAGAAACAGGCCGCTCGTACAGGTGTGCAACTTAAGGAAGAAGGCATGGCAGGTGTCGGAGTCCAGTTCAGGTGGAGTTTTGGTACAGTGCTTGGCAAAAAAATCATGTGGGCCATCGGGAGTTAGAAGGCATGGCCATCTGCAGCTTAGAGTGAATGAGCGTGACAAAAAGCAAGATAGAGAGTTTCAGAGCCAAACGGGGAATGCCAGGCCAAACTTCACATTAAAAACTGAAACAACATGGGAAAAAAAAAACCCTTCTAAAACTTTTAAAGGTCACAATTTTGAAAGGTGAATTGGGCAATGGGGGAAAAAAAGGAAAATAATTGAAAGTTGTTTAGACGTTATAAGTGACTTCTGGTAGTTTCACTAAGGATATTAAATCCTATATAGATAAGGGAAGCTTATTTATTCTCTTGTTTCTAGTTTAAAGATAAACTTGGAGAGAAGCAAAATGTTTTTCTGTCGTCGAGGGCTTGTAATTTTGTTCATTTTGGCCAGTGGCTGCTGGGAATTCTGAGTAGCAGCCCCATCACCGCTAGAAAGGCCGACCTAACTACTGTGAGATGTGCTTCTTTATTATTCGCCTGTCCGCAGTGGTGGTGTTACTGTCATGGATAGACAGTGACACTCTCTTCTTTTATAAAGTGTGGCTAGTTTATAAAAACTAGAATTCTAGAATGATTGCTAGAAAAGTCACTGGGATAGCTTTTCTGGCTAGAGCCTTGTTAGGTACAGTAGAGGAAGAATTTGTATCAGTCTGGGTATATATAGACCAATATGGATGTGCCAGACAACATGTTGATTTAATTATCTATAAATTGATGGACTCTTCCCACGTGGCTTTAGCTGCACCTGTGACTGGCAGCAATATGTATGAGATGCTATTCCTAAGAGGAAAAAAATGGATGCTCCTTAAATGTACCGCCCAGTTGTAGTTCATTTGATTTGACGGTAGACCCTCAGTCAGTAATTCTGGTGCATTAAGAAATTAGCTGTTCCTTGGACTTTCTCATAAACTGGACTATAGCACTGTAGTTTCTTCTTTTCTTTGGGTTGTTGGGTTATGTATTGCATCTATCGCTCCAGACTATGGAAGTCCTCTTGTCAAAGCTAGACTTGAGCCATGGGTGCTAGTGGACCCTTTCTTGCTTGTGATGTTTCCATTCTGCAGTCTGTGTTTGTTTTATTTACTGGGGTGAAAACACAGGACTATCATGAAACTCCTAACAAAAATTCAGGTGGATAAAACCTTGTAAATTGGATATAGTTCCTGTAACCTGTGGAATAAATCTACTGGGCCCTCATTATGTTGTGGTATTTTGTTCATATTGCTTACTACCCTGTGTTTTCAATTGCTGATCACTGTAGTATCAAATAATAAATACAAACATTTACATTTTGATCTTATAAAACTTTAGTCCTTTAGTCATGTTTTGTCATGACTCCTTAGTGGCCTGCCTCCAGGAACGTGACATTGCTGTGATTGTTGCTGAGACCACTCAAGCAGCAAGTGCTGAAAATGTAGGGAGATATGATACAAACCATAACTAGTGATGTGTTAGACTAAAGCACAAAGGGGCTTAGAAGAAAGGCTAAAAGCAAGGGAGAAGAAAGGCATTTTGGCTCCATCAGGAGGACGAGGAAGGACGAGGGAGGGGTGGGCTGCTGCTCCAAGAAGAGGGGAGAAGAGAGCAGAGCTTTCAGGCCCAACTTGGCTTTGCTCTGCTCTCCAAAGGGGAACTCAGCCTGAGCAGAGCATCGACCCAAGGAAGGAAGGGCAACCCGAGGCGAGGAAGGAGAGGATGGGGGCCATTGGCTAGCATGAATGAGTTTTATGCCTCCAGGACCAGGCCGCTCACCTCTTGAAGGTGCTTGTGACGAAGGGAGAAGTCATTTCTTTATATAGCTCTTTTTCTTTACTGCATCCTTATTTTTTCTTTTCTATTTTTTTCTTCTCTGCACCTTCTATTCTTTTCTTTTTATTCTTTTCTTTTAGTTTGTATTGGTTTTTATCTTTGCAATTGTAATTTTTAATAAAATTACTATTAAAAAAAAAAGTCTTGAAGGCGTTTGGGGATCCCGTTCCAGAGCCCCTCACTGTGTTTTGGGGGAAATCATGGAGGTTGGCATAGCGTCAGAGGATTGGATCGGGCAAACGTTATTCCCATTTTCAACACGGGAAAAAGGAAGCTATACACTGGCCCGCTTGATGATACCAGGCAAAACTCAAACAGATTATTAAGTTGTTAGATTGTGAGCATTTAGAAAACAATGCAGGGAGCCAGCATGTGTTTATCAAGGATAAGTCATACCCAATCAATCTGGTAGCATGCTTTGATAGAATTACTAGTTTAACTGACCACAGGAATGGTCACAATGGTGTACCTTGACTTCAGGAAAACTTTTGTTAAAGCTTGCTGTGAGGTTCTTATAAAGAGGATGGCAAAACATTGCCTGGAGTCCGCAGTCAAGAGATGGATATAAAGTTGGTTGAGCAATTATATCCAGCAAGTGTAGGTGGCTCTGTGTCGAGCTCAAAGGAAGCGTTGAGTGGTGTGCTGCGGGACTCTGTCCTAGGTCCGGTGCTGTTATTTGTCAATGACTTGGATGAAGGGTTAGAAAATACCAAATTTTCAGATGACACAAAGTTGGTGGGGGGATAGCAAACATCTTAGAGGACCATATCAAGATTTAGGAGGATCTTGACAAGCAGGAGTATTGACAAAATCCAACAAGATGAACTTTAACGGGCAGATATAAAAGTTTGTGGTAATTGCATCACGTGCTCTGTGAAGTTACCCCCATTGTGTCTGCTGCTGTTGGGGACAAGAAATCTCATCTGGTTTCTTCTCTATTTTGTGAGAACAAACATCCCTGGTTCCTGTGATGCTAAGAGAGCTAATTATTTATTTGTTGGATTTCTATCCTGCCTTTTGTTCAGAAGCTTAAGGGAGTGTACATGATATTCCCTCCTCCCATTTTCTCCATCAACAACAACTCTGTGAAGTAGGTTGGGATGAGGGACAGCGATTGCCCCAAAGTCACCCAGTGAGCTTCCAAGGTTGAGCGGGGACTTGAACCTGTGTCTCTCTGGTGCTAGTCCATCACCTTAATCCAGTGTTGTCCAAACTTGGCCACTGTTCCCATGGCTGGCTGGGGAATTCTGGGAGTTGAAGTCCACTCATCTTAAAGTGGCCAAGTTTGGACAACACTGCCTTAATCACTACATCACAGTGGCCCACAGAGGCCTAAATGGGATATTAGGGCTTTAAATTTAGCAAAAAGCTGCATTTTATGATCTCCAAGGAAGGAGATGATTTTAAAATATTGTCTGCTGCAACTGCAGTCTGCATGCTGACCATGTCTTGGAAATGTCTTGGTTTATTTAACAGATTTTTAATCTGCCTCTCAGGTGGCATGTCCAGCGGCAGATTACGAGGCTGCCAAAATACACAGATGTATCATTACAAACAGTAGCTAGAACTCGTTTTTCCCCAGTTCACCACAATTCGACCAGATTAGACTGAAAAGAATATTTGGGCTCTTGAAGAAGAGGGAGGTGACAGGGTAATACAGGAGAAGAAAGTGCAGGCAGTGCTCAGGCAGTGGCGAAGTAGGGTCAAAAGCAGAGCTTCTCTGATGAAGAAGGCCATGCTATTGTCAGGATGAGACTTCACAAGAAAGATCATCGTCGTACAGGGGGAGAGAAGCAGGAGCAAGACAACAGGGCAAGCGGTGGATGGAATCAGAGAAGATAAAAGTCCCTTAGTGCCCACCAGTTTTAAAAAGTTCCAGAGAGCCCCAGACAGTATAGAAATACTCAGAGCCAATTGCTGCTCAGATTTCCGCAAGCTTCTATTTATTCTGGAAGCTAACCTGGTCTAGCCCTTCTTTTTTGTCTGTGGTCTCTTGCTCCCAACAGCGTAATTTCTCCCCTCCTGCTTTGCAATGCAAAAAGGCCTGTGAGTGCTGGGAGGGAGCCCTGGTGCCCTGACCTCACCCGATTTGGTCGGCCATCCGTGCCAGCAGTGCTTCTTGCCAGCTGATGCTCTTCGAGTGTAGTTTTGTAGCAGGGTAACTGGCTTGAAGACACCCTTCCAGTTTTCAGCAACAGGCTGGAGTTGACAGCTGGTTGTCAAGCTATTTTTGAAAGCCCAACGGCTTGTTTCTCTCCTCTCGTGTTCAACTGTTGAGAAAGCAGAGTTTGGAAAATCTGGGCTTGCTTTTAATCCACTGTGATTTTCACAGGCAAATCGCAGAATTGAGCCACCCCATAAATCTTTCCCATCTCACTGAATATGCTTTTTCCCCTTGCCACTCCCATCCCCGCATGACTGTTTTTATCCTCATGATTAAGATTTCTCACTAATGGAAATGGCTGTTATTCTCCGCCATTAACTGACACAGATAAAAGGCGCTGTTCTTTTTTCTTTTCAGATTGGCTGTCCATTTTTTTTTTTTTTGGTATTAACTTGAAATACATAAATACTGTTTGTCTAAGTAGGATTGGTCTACTATAATTTGTAGTTATGGCTACTCATCTACATTCCTTCCCCCCCCTTCCCCATTTCCTATCCAGATCCTTTGTTAGCTTTATATAATATATATTTTCAAGGTAGGGAGTAGAAATATCACGTGTGTGGAAAATTCTAGTTGATTGCCTGCCAAATATAAGAATCTTCTGCGCATGTGTGCCAATATTATGATTAGGAAAGGGGGGTAAGGGGGAACAAGAAAGCGTGGAAGAAGTAGGAAGAAAAAAAGATTGATAGATGAATTAGAAATTGACAAGAGTTGTGGGGGAGGGGGTGTCTGGTAAAACCTATCCTGATGTATTTCCCCCCCTCGTATTTGTCAATTCCATCCCATCAGAAGCGGAAGGAAGGTGGCGTTGTATGAGGGAAATGCAACAAGGTGAATCTGCTTGGAGGATTCAGAGATAAATGTTGTATTGTCAGAATGAGCTAGAATTGTGCCAGATGCAAAATGTAGTGTGTGTGGAGGAGGGGGGAGGGATGGGAAGTGGGTGATGGTGGTGGTGGGGTTGAATGTAGTTATTGCACCAATGTTCATTAAGTTTAACGGCATTTGTTGTAACTGAAGTGGAATGGAGAAGGGGTGACAATATGAGCTTTATTTGCAAGATGCTTTGTTGTTGTTTTTAAAGCATAATAGTGCTGGGTTGACTCAGTGTGGGCAAGGATTGTATTGTAAATGCTTCCCATACCAATACCTCCTCCTCCTCCCCCTGCCCCCCCCTTGAGAAGATGCCTGCAGTGGAACATCAGCTTCTTGGTTGGTTAAGCCCAGATCTGCCTTACACCTGTTTTTAATTTG
This sequence comes from Liasis olivaceus, assembly GCA_030867105.1. NCBI lineage: Eukaryota > Metazoa > Chordata > Lepidosauria > Squamata > Pythonidae > Liasis > Liasis olivaceus. The sequence continues at coordinate 114,176,473 of CM061351.1, read as the reverse complement.
GGAGGTCTGCTAGGAAAGAGTTGTATTTTTGGATTGCATTTTGAACAGAGATTCAACCAACTGCTGGATTGTCTCTGAAATTTGGCAAGTGTGCCTGCATTGTGTGAATTGGCTGTTCTCAGATACTTGACAAAGAGAGAAAGAGGAGTGACAGTGGGGAACAGGTCTGAAATAGGAAGAGGGGATTGGGTATGCAATGTCAGTGTCTCCCTGCAGGCCTGATTTAGCTCTCGGAGTAACTCCCAGGGCTATTTTGAGTTTGGCACGGTTTTAAATGGAGGCTGGGTTGGCATGAGTGAAGAAGATCTGGCTGGCCGGCAGCACGGATATAAAATTATCTTGTTGGGTGGATGAGGAGAAGGGGGTTGGATTTGTACCAACCATGTTGAAAGGGAAAAATGCAGCCGCTCTGTTTACCCACAAAGGGTGGACACCATTCTCTTCCCACACATGCTGGCTTTCTCTGCACTCAGTATGTTTAATCTTTGACCTGAAGGAACTCCCCTGCGGGAGCACAGGAGGGCAGTTTAGCTTCCTGCAGTCCCGTTTAGCCTGCGACCTCTCTGGCAGAGCTGTTGGCGCAGGGAGCCAATTAGTGCCAGCTGTGATTTATACAGTAGCTTGTGTCCTGTGGGTTATGGGGGCGGGGTGAAAGGAAAGGAGCACGGGGTGGGGGGAGGCATAAGACCCTGACAACGCATTGTGTTGTAGGTCATCCAGCAGACATTGGGTGGCAGTGACTCCTGGCTCCCTTTAAATGTTCTGTTGCATTAGAGGCTATTGCCTTTTTTCTGTACTTCCTGTGCTATTGACAGTGTCCCCCTGTCTGGGTTGGAACTCATTCATCACTCCAATTGCAAAAATATCTGGAAGTGCTCTAGGCCACCAAGGTGGGCCAAATCCAGTATTAGCGCCTAATTACATTTCAGAGATGGCCCTTGAGAAGTGGGACAGAGCCAGAGATGTTGGCTGATGGTGTTGTGAATCTTTGGTGAGGAGTGAATCTTAAATTTGAAAATATATATATAACATTAAAACTCTGTCTCTGATGCTTTTGGGGTTGTGGGTTACTTTACAGCCTGAACATATTGATCCCCTGTGAAATGGGTGAAAAGTGTCATTCCTACTTACCTGATAAGGCAGAGGTTTTCTAGATTGGTAGTTCCTACATGTGTACAGTGAATAAATAGTCTTCTCTGAAGGGGATTGTAGTCCTCTTATTAAGGAAGAAATACTTAGTTTGGGAGTAATAAAAATCACTTCAATGTCAGTGGAGGCTATAGTAGCCATTGTGGCCTAAGGTGCTTTGGCCCACTTTGCCTAATAGTTGCATCTGCTCCTGTTAAAGGAATAGCCTGGCCAAGGTAGCTCTGCTCTGTTAATTTCCCATCTGGAGTACTGCAGAGCGTTCCGTATGGAGTGGCCCAGTGCAGAATGCAGCAGCTTTTAGCAGTATCAGGAAGGGCCTACAGGAAGAACATCAGGTTTGAGAGATAGGCATCCTCTCTGGGGCTGGGGCAACGCTTTTTTTCTGTAGGTCCTAAAGTATTTCTGTATTTCTATGCTAAATAAATATTTTTAGTAACAGGGAACACGGGGGACAGAGCAATACCATACGTGTGGGTGGAGTTGATTTTTCTTATTTGACAGTTGGTGGTAACTCACGTTGCTGATATTCAGAGATTCAGTGCTGAATTTTGGTGGCACGATCCCCGGTATCCGGGGGCTGCAGAAGAAGAATTTGAGTACATACTGCACTTGCCAAGGTGATTCAGACCCAGGTTCAAAGAACTGGGGATGCTATTGATAATGCTAAATGGTTGGGACTTTGCGTCTGAGGGGTCGCCACTCCTGGTGCATAACTTTCTGGGTGTTAAGATTTGTTGCAAGTTCTCCTTTATGCTCAGTTGATGGAGTAGAGATGGGGGGTGGGGGGAGCCTTCTCATTTTTGCCAGCTGATTACAGAATGCCTCCCTGTTCCCTCAGACGTTGAGCCAATGTTGGACTTGACTTCATTGTGATTCTAGATTAAGACTTGGCTATTAATACAAACTTTTAAGTCTTACAAAAATAAAGCGTTATGTTTCTATTTGTTAAGGTGAGTTGGTTTAAATAGCTGTTACCGAAATCAGATGTACCTCAGTAGTTGGGAAGATTCATAACCTGGAGGCCATCACTAGCAAGATCCTGTATCTTGTGCCTATCCGCTGAATTGATCTTGTGGAGGGCCTGTGAGTAGGGCCTTGAAAAAGATCTTACTGCATGGGCAAGTTTGTTTGGTGTTAGGGCTTTAGAGGTAGATGAAAACAAATCATGAAGTTCATTGGGTAGCCTGTAGTAATTTTATATAAGATAGAGAAAGACATGACAGGATTCTGGACCACGTGCAGCTGCAAATGTGGTCATATTTCTCATGCTATTCTATGTAGTATTCCCTGCAGGTGGTGAATTAGCACATCAGAGCTGGTACTAATTTATTATATGTTCTAATTTAATGTGGGGGATATTCAGAATGTGATCAGCCACTCAGAGACTGGAGCTACTGCCTTGCTTTAGGTCATTTAGGTGAATTAAATATAGTGTGATCTCTGTCTAGGAAGGACTGAGGCCACTATCATCCTAGCTCATAGTCATAACTCTATCTTAAAGGAGAAGTCTGACTATCAATGCACACTTTAAGTCTACAATTCATGATTCAGTGGATTATGGGCTGGTAGTGCCATTCATTAAAAAAAAAAACTTGGAATTTTTAACCACTTAGCCCAAGAGGGGTGTTTTAATTTGAAAGTCTTTTGTAGTAAGCTAGCCTGATTCATGACTGTGAAAGTTGATGACAAAAGGCCTATTGCTTTTTGATAGATACAAAACTGAAACTTTTAAGTGTTTAGCTTAGCGTTTTGAATTGACCAATAACATACCAGTTCTAGTCAGCACATACGTATCTTATAGGGAGTAGGTATGTGCAGGTATGTGCTTCCCTATGTATAACCGCTTGATTGCATTAATTCAGTGTCCCTTGTTTCCCAGTAAAATTCTCTCTGCTTTGGTAGCCAGCTTTCCCCGTTGAGACTTCATCCTTGTCCCACCAAACTTGGAATGACTAGGATTCACTTCTGTTCATGTGCACTGTGTATGCAACTGCTTGTACCCAGGCACACTGCTCTATTCAGCGCTGTTTTTATAGCCCCTCATCTGGTATTTCTTCATCTCCCTGTAATAACAAGCTTTCTTGGAAGTTCCCGAGAAGACAAACTCATCTGCTGGGAAGTAGTTTAAAGGGAAAGTCTACAAGATGAAAGTGGCACATCTTTACCAGGATACTTCATCAGGTCTCATTCTAGTAATCGTGTTGCTGATATTTGGCGGGGGGGTGGGATCATAGCGGGGTTCCCAGCCTGGCAAATAATTTTTTGATCTCTGTCTTTTTTCTAATGGGATATGTGTACAGTAACCTAGGAGCAAGTCTGTCTGGACTGTGAAAGCAGAAGGGGAGAGTAGAACTACAGGGGAAGATTAATTTTTATGTAGTATCCCATATGTGATTTTTTAATGTTAACCCATATTTACTTATTTATTTCCAATGGATTGGAGCAGTGTCGGTGGCATTTCTGGTGATTCTGGTAAAGCCCCTGGCTTTAATGGTGTAACCTAGCTATGTTATCTTTGAACCTTTCCTTGAACTTGTCATGGGAACTGAGTCTGAAAGATCTGTCATGCAGACACATACAGTACAAGTTTCCCAAAGTTAAGACAGCTATCTTTTCCGACTGCAGGAATAGTCATACAGGCAGCCAGGGCAGGATGCGTGGTTTTCAGAGGACTTGTTCGGATAGGTGGGTGGGCAGAAACATTGAATGAAGTCTTAAGTGTTTTACAGAATTTTATGTGTGCAAAATAGTATTTTATTTATTTATTTATTTATTTATTATTATTATTATTATTATTATTATTATTATTATTATTATTATTATTAAATTTGTATGCCGCCCATCTCCCCCAAATGGGTGACTCTGGGCAGCTCACAATTAAAATCAGAAAACCCATCAACAATTAAAAATCCCCCATAAATAGTTAAAATAAATTAATCCATTAAAAATCAAATATAGACAACAAACCCTGTACAGAAATACTAATTTTATAAATTTAGCAACCACCCATGTAAAACAGATTAGCCCCAAAATACCCAAGGTCAGCTACCCTGTAAGCATTATGGCCTAGCAGGATGTTGAACCTGGGATGGGAAGAGTGTTCCTGCTTGTCTCGATGGGCTTTCATGTTATTTCCCTCTTTCTGACACCTTGTTCTCTGAGTTTGGTGGGCTTAATCCTGGCAGGTTGTGGACTTTTCTGAATGGGTTGACGTCAGGTTGTAAACAACAAAGTCTTAGCTTGCCTAGGGTTGGAAGGGGTTTGGTTAAACTGGGATGGTATGTGATGTATTGGCCCTTCTAATTTGGGAAAACTTTTTCTGAATGTTGACACTTGGTTGGGTTATGTCCCACATTAATCACAGCCAGGTTAACAGCGAGACTTTTCTGTCTCTTTCCCTGCCCACCTTGTCTGGCAAGACAAGAGAAATTGCTTAAGGGGACAGAGTGACTCTGGAGCATCTAATTACCACCGAGGTAGCTGTCCTGCGATATTAACGAGTCAGTGGTCTGTGTAGCCTCTCTGTGTGGTTTGCTAGATAGATAGAACCTTCCTCCGTGCATCGAAGGGAGCAGGAGGTTAAAAAACTGTCTGAGAAAACCCAGAGGATTAATGGTCTCTCCTCTGTCTTAATATAGTGAAGTAATTTCTGTTGATGTTAGGTGGAGTTGCTTCTGATTTACAACAAGTGTGAATGAGAGGGGAGTTGGCCCAGGTGACTCCTATTAAGGAGTTATGTTTTGTTGCTAAACCTGCGGCATAAAGTGAGTAGCACTGCTTGTGACACTCATGCTTCTGCTAGCCTTGGGAAATTTCTAAACCTGACCCTTTTATAGAGATCATTGTGTTGCTGACTATACTTTTTTTCAGTTCTTCTGGAAAGGGTTTGAGTTCTAGCATACTCTAGCAACATTAGGCCTAGGAGACATAGTAGAAGGAGCTTGAGATGTTGAGAATGGTCTCCTTCAAGCCCATAGAAAGATTGGCATGAGGAGGTTGGTGCAGAACATTTTCAGTTGACCTTCCCAGGATGTAAAGCAGGCAAGCCACCTCACATCATACCCCACTTTGTGGCTTCAAGTGGTTTTTGAATTGAAATGACCCACAGTCTTTGTGAAATTTCCGTAGAGAAGTGTAATCTGTGCCCTGTTCATGTCTCAGGAGCATTTGAACAGATGGCAGCCCTTCTGACCAAAGTAGGGCTGGGAGTAAAAACAAAAGTAAAAAATGGAAATAATTGAACTTGTCTGAATAAGGCTGACAGTGGAGGATTCTGCGTGCCCTTCCCACTCCTCACTGCCTGGCCCTTTCAGCATTGTGGTGTGACCTCGCTGAGAGTGCAGGGTACGAGGGTTGGTGGCAGGCTCAAAGAGGGCAATTCTTGGACCATGTCATAGAGCTGAGAGTGGTGGCACTTCAGCAGTATCAAAGCAGACAAATGAATTTCTCTTTCTGTCTTTTTTTGGGGGGGGGTTCTTTTCCCTATTTTTTATTCCAGACGACGAAGAGGAGGAACTGTGCAACTTAGAGAGTCCCCTTGTTGTCAAGAAGAAGAAACGAGGGCCCAAAAAGCAGAAGGAGAACAAGCCAGGGAAACCCAGGAAGCGCAAAAAATTAGTAAGTCACTTGAACCAAGCCTTTTCTCTTTCTTCGATGTGGGTACAGTACATGTCTTGTGTCACTGGTGCTTTCTTGCTTTTGTGGGAAATCGAGTGTTTGATGGGCCGCCTAAAGCAAGTTCACAAACAGAATTAGGACTTCTTCAGCTGTATTGTTCCTGATCTTAGATAGAGGAGAACCAGTTAGGGAAAAATGGAAGCTTGGCTTGGCACCATGGCAGGATTTCTGGAATCCCCTTTCATCCATGAATAGGTTAATTGGGAGCTGGACTAATGTGGTGCTGGTGTTGTTGCTCTTAGGTGGGGTTCTGGCTTGGTCAAGGGCATTGTGAGTGGACGAAACAGCGGAAAGAACTCACTTTTAACTTGGATGACACAAAGGCCAGAAGCACCGTTGCCCTTATTTTCTTTTTCGGTTTGAACTGTGTGTGTTACCACTTATGTCCGTGCAGAGTGATGGGAATCCTTCAGGGTCTCTTATCATTGGCTCAACCTGCCTAAGGACTCCTCTTTGTAACAGAAGTTTTTCTGCATCTCCTCTTCGAGGTTTATTCTTTGCTCCTTGCGTTGACAAAACCCCCAGACTGTTTATTTTGCCAAGTCTCTTTATTATGCCACAATGAATGGGCTACTGTGGTCCTGGCACGGGGCTTCTCAGTGCTCCGCAGGAAGGCTTGTCCTTAATTAATGCTAATGATCTCACTTGCTGTGTCCTCTTGCTCTCTGTTTTTTTTCTTGGCAGGTCAGTGAGGATGAGTTTGAGTCCGACAGAGAGGAGTATCGGGCCAAGTCGGAGAGCGGGGGCAGTGATTATGGAGGCGTGGGGAAGAAGAAGCGACGCAAGCATCGGGAAAAGAAAGAGAAAAAGACCAAGCGGCGGAAAAAGTCAGAAGAAGATGGAATGCAAAAGCCAAAGGTAAAGGTCTCAGAGCCTGGAGAGCTGGCCTCCTCCACGGCTCCCCGTTGAAAGCCGGCCGGGAGATGGGGTGGAGTGGGAGTACAAGAGCAGTTAGTTGCAGGCTGAGGGGCGCCCTGCCAGGACTCGCGCGCTCCTGACCTCTGGCGTTTCTTCTCTGTCACAAAACTGAAGCACTTTCCCTTGCCTTGTTCCCACACCTCATGCTCAACTCTGCTTTGCTGGACCATGATTTATCGAGCACGGTGTAGCATCCTAGTTTATGCGTCATGCTAACCAGTAAGCTCTAGCTGACAAACAGTGTCCAGTTTCATCCATTCTGCTAAACCCAAACCATGGGAACCATACGACGCTGAGTGATGTGGGAAATTCCACGTCATGGGAACGGGGATGGAGGGGGTGTTAGAACAACGTTCCCACATTTTTGATTATGTGACACTCAGCTTTTGCAATATATATATATAGATAAAATACTTTTTTCCCGATGAACAGCTCAGAAAAAATGAGTAGGTGTGTTTTTACAATTTCAGTCTAGCACGGTTCCCTCAGCTTTTTGAAGTCCTTGGGCCAGCTGATTTGGGGGAGGTATCTGTACAGATTTTCTGTGCTTATCACCTGTAACCCAGAGCGTATCACCAACCCTGCAAACACTTTGCCTGGAATGAAGCATTGTTCATAAATTGGTGGTAGAACATATGTTCATATAATTAATACTCCCAACAGGCACGATGTGATGGATGTATCCAGTGTAGGGGTGGTTTAATATACTAAAGTATGATTCTGTTCATCTCAGAACATTGGTGCACTGGGTAGAAATTTCCATTATTCCCCCTCCCCTCACATCTCCCCCATATTGCAGTAGCACAGAGAGTACATTGCCCTTGGAGGGTATTCTGAACATTTGTGTTATGTTCCTTTGAAGGTAGAGCAGAAATCTTCTGCTCAGCTGCTCATGACTTGGGGGCTGGAAGATGTGGACCACGTTTTCACCGAGGAGGACTATCACACCCTGACAAATTATAAAGCTTTCAGCCAGTTTATGAGGTGGGTTCTTTGATATCAGCACGGCGGGGGCGGGGGGTGTAGACACATGACACAATTCTAGACAATGTTTGAAGCTGTTTATAGACCTTCCGAATGAGCAGCACTTAATTCTTATGGTTTATTTATTTATTTAGAATATTTACTGATTGCCTTTTTGAACAGAGTCATCTCAAGAAAATGAGCCATGATAAAGTTGCAGTTTTGTAAGGATCATCAGGTAGAACATACATGTCTGCACCCACACCTTACCACACCTAGGTCCTGCCAAATGATATTCCCTGTTAGATGGGACACAGTTTAGTTGTGTAGGAGGACCCAGAACATGCCCCTTCTGTTGGACTTTGTGGGGCAAAAGGCTACCGTTATATGTGTATTATTATCATTATTGTTTGGTTCTGTTGAGTTTTAAATTTTATGTTATCTTCCCAGAGTCGTTGAGATGGGCAGCCAGATAAATGGACGCAAATAAACAAATTGGCGGATGTATATGAATAAGTCTCTCTGCCTGCCCACCCCAATGCACCCTTCTTGCTCCTCTGCAAAAAAGATTACGTTCAATGAAACCCCAGGTTGTCCTTTGCCCCACTTTCTAATATGGTCCTACTCTGGGAGCATTAAGAACTGCACAAATACTTTGAGAGGACAGGATTCTGAAAAGGAGCCCCTCTGCCTTGTGCTTATATCCTTGCGTGTGAGGTGTGCTGGAGTAAGGATGTTTCATTAAATTGACACGGTAGCTTGTGCCAAGGTAGTCTCTTGTCGCTGTCTCTGTGTGGAATGGCAGGCAGGCAGGGAGCCGTGGTGGAACAGGGCGGGAAAGATGAGATGCCTGCGTGTGTAACGAGGGTTTTCTGCTAGCTGTCGGTGTTTCTTTCGAAGCTTGGTGGCCTTGTTAAATGCAAGTGCTGGAACATCCAGTAGCCCAGCGTCTGCATCCAGAGACCTGAGGGCTTCTCTGGCTGGGAGCCTGTGACTCAAGCCAGCGAAGGCTGAGCTCATGTCAGCTACAGGGAAGCAGCCAGTGGCCTTGGCAGCCCCTGTGGTATCTCCCTGCTTTAGCTTGGCGGGCAGAGGTACGCTCTGCTGCCAACAGCACTCGGTGACCAATGGCAGAAATCTGGCACCAACAGTTGTGGAATCGTGAGGCCACCTGGGCCTCGCCAGTTTTAATCAAGGCGGTGATTTATCCCAGGTGCTCAGGGGACAGGCCTGCCACTGGGGCTTAAGGGGAGGAAGCTCCTAGCCTGCCTCTAATTAGCTCTAAATTGTTTGGCACTTGCCTGTACAGGAGGCAGATTGCCTTCCTTCCTTGCTGCTGCTGGAATTGCCAAGAGCTCCCTCATGATGAACAAGATAGAGTTCCTCCTGGGAAGGTCCTTTGGAGCCTTTTCATGTATTCCTCATGGCTCCCTGAGGGCTTCAAGGTCTCTTGCTGTGCATTTGGGAGCAGCTGTGCTCCTGAAATGGAGTGCAGCCTCAAGGCTTTGGGAGAGTTGTCTAATAGCCGCTGCGCCCTCTACCACATGAACCAAGGTTGCGTTACCTCTCAGCGTGCCAGTGCTTTATTGTCCCTCACCGCAACCCTGGAATTGGGCTGAAGGAGAGAAAAAATGTAGCCTCAAACTGCAAGACATGCTTGGGGTGCTTTGGGTTTGGATAAACACACAAGTGATGAAGCCTGAAGTCATGGGTGGAAACTGGGGCTGCTAAGGCTAGACTCCTGGGAGGAGGTCCAGGACCCCACAGTTCCCAAGATCCATAAATGTCCTCTCCCCTGTGCTCACTCTTCCTCTTCCCACTCACCTCCTTTACCAAGCCAGAATATTTTCCTGGATAGGATGAGAAGCGCATGGGAAGAGGGAAACTGCGAGCAACAGCATGAGGTCAAGCAGAGAGGCAGATGTGTGAGGCCTCTGGCGAGCATCTTGTCCAGCGCCGCTTGACTCTGGTGGTGCCAGGGTGAGGTGGGGTGGGTGGAGAGATGCGAACTGTCTGAATTGAAGCTTAAGGCTGATACGGAGAAAAGACTGGCATATGAGAATCAAAAGGTGGCATGATCAAAGAAATAGACTTTGCCCTGACGTTCTGATTTGGCTGGAGAGTTGAAAAGCTCGGTGGGTCACATGGAGTTATTCTTGGGCTAAGTTCCTCTTTCTTTGCAGGAGGAAAGAAGAGATGCAGCTTGCAGTTCATTAATTCCACCATCCTTTGCTTCTGTAGTATTTCATCTATCTGGTCTCTCTCTGACTTCTGTCATGCCGCTCTTTCCCGTACTAAGGCGCTCTCTCTTCTCCCCCCTGCCCGTTTCTCTTAATCTGTTTTTAATATTCTACCTCTGTTTTTTTTCTCTGGATGCAGAATTGCTCCCATATGGTACTGCAGTCTGAAACAGCAAGTGATGTATGCTGGGCCTTCCTTTATCTTGTGGTTATACTTGTCTCTGCCTCTCCGTTTCCCCCGCCTTGCTACATTCTTTTTCTTCGGTTCTTTCCACATACAAGCCATGGTAGACCTGCTGTGTCGTTTTGTTCAGGCCTGTCTTTGTCTCTGAGACACGCCTATTTCTGGAAACCATTTTGAAATTAAATAAATTCAGACCCCTCCTCCCTTCTTCTGTGCCGGCACTTATTTTCTCCCCTCCCTTTTAAAGTAAGAGCTCTTATTTCTTTAATAGCATCTCTTAATAGTCTGCAATGCATTGTGGGCTGTATTGACTATCAATAATTAACAAGTCAAATCCACTAGTCAAAATGAGATCAGAGCACAGTGCAGCATAGCAGGGCTCTTACTGGCTTCGTCCAGATGATTTTTGACATGGTTTGGAGCAAGAGGCCTGAGGCCCCAGGGTTATGTGCAACCTCCAGAGCCCTGAAAAAATTTCCCACCCTAAAGAAGGTCTTTAATGTAACAGAAGGGAAAAAATATTATATTAACTCTCCTATGATATTTCATTTTTGTTATGTCCTTACTTTCTCTTTGTCCTGACTATGCCCTTTTGGAATATAGGTCCTTGCAAGTCATTCAAGGTCAAAGTATGGTTTCGGCCTGAAAAAAATTGTGCGTTCCTGATTTAGGGAATATGGGCATATGCTTTCCTGTACTTCTCTTTTCCCATCTTACCTGCCTTTTCCCTCCATTTTCATGTGGCTTATGATTTCTACACTGTAGTTATGTGTAATCCTCCAAACCATGGTCTGCAAACACATTTCAATTTATGATCAGCTGTGATCAGCTGTAACCATAGTTTGTTATGAAAGCCATGTTTAGGAAAAAATTGAAGGGGCAAGTGTGCCAGAAGAAGGAAAAGAGAGAAAGGACTCTGCAGCTTAGACACTCATCCAAATAAAAGAGTTGTCTACTTTCTAATTCAAATCCCTTTATTTGCAGGCAAATTTCTGTAGCAGTGAGGAATAGGATCATCTTATCTGGAGGGGAGGTTTCATTTATTTTTTATTTATATATCAAATTTGTCACCGCCCATCTTGTTAAAAAGCAACCTTAACAAAAGAACATTTGGAAATCCACAGATAGAATAGTTTCAGCACTGTTATTAACTAAAATGAAGAATAATTATAATTAGGCTCAAAGGATGCCTAGATATTTTATTTTATTTTATTTTATTTTATTTTATTTTATTTTATTTTATTTTATTTTATTTTATTTTATTTTATTATTTTATTTTATTTTATTTTATTTTATTTTATTTTATTTTATTTTATTTTATTTTATTTTATTTTATTTTTGCCTTCAAGTCAGTGTTGACTCCTGGTGACTACTTGGCCTAATCCCTGCAGTTTTCTTGGCAAGATTTTCAGAAGGGGCTTGCCCTGGCCTCCTTCCTGGGGCTGAGAGAGAAGGACTGGCTTGAGGTCATCCAGCTGGCTTCATGCCTAAGGAAAGACTAGAACTCTCGGTCTCCCAGTTTCTAGCCTGGTACCTTAACCACTGTGCCAAACTGGCTGTCTTAAATTTTAAAACTGGTATGAGGAAATTTTGCTACTGGATGACATCTTGAGAAGTCAGGATATAAATTGATCTGCCACTGTGCCCTAAAATAGATGATATCATAATGATGGCAAGTGCACCTCTGAAGAATCACAGCCAGCCCCTGACACTACAGCTAGACTTGGAGAACAGGAATCCAGGTGTTTTGAGTCCCCACAAGCCCTTTTTCCATTACACCTACTGTACTCTTAATATGTGCATTCATGTGCTCTCCTATCATCTGTCCAGCAAATGGAAAAAAAATTGGATTATGTGCAGAATTCAGGAATTGAGAAACTTGCCTTTCACTTTTCTCAGCTATTCTCTGTGTGAATATGAACTCTCGATTTGCCAGGAGTGAGCAACATTTTAGATCTGTTGCCCATGGGCAGAAGTAACAGAATCAGTCTGGGTTCACAGAGCATACTAAACTGTGGATTATGTGCTGAACATGCCACAGCTAAGCAGTAGACCTTGGTTTTGTAAACCCTACTGGCTTGGTTTGTACAACGTGTTAAGCCAAAAACTAACAAATCACCTTGGGAACGTAGCAACTAGTGTAAAATATGGAAATCCACTAATATACAAATATGGTTCACATGCAGAGTACTTTACTTACCTTTTAAAATCATGGTTGCCCTCGGAAGGTGCTATAGGTCAGTAGAATTCATAAGTGATAGATACAGAAACTTGCACAGAAGTGGAGTTGGGCTTTGAATGTGGAGCAGGACAAAAAACATAATTTCGTTATGTTCAAAATTAACCCTTGAAGTGCCTTGTGTATAATTTTCCTGCCAGACAAGTTTTGTAAAAACCAAACCAAACATACATCCGTTGTGCTGTGAATTTCTGCCAGCCAAAATCCCAGGGGTCTTTGTAGACTAAAGCCCCAACTGGGTCAGACATCAGCATATTGGTTCCTAGCACTGGGCGCTGACAGCAAATGAAGTACTGAAGCTAGTCGGGGGCAGCAAGATCAAGATGCAGCCGCCTTTGCAGCAAGAATGATTGCAAATGATGGATGTCTTCTGCTTCAGGGTTCTTGGCTGGGGGGTGGGGGCGAGGAGATGAAGGCAGTGGGGAGGGCCAGAAAGCTTTTGCCTCCAGGCCTGCTCTGCAATATTCAGCATTGTTCTGCCGAGTGCGCCATTGGCCTCTGTCAGATTAGATGGAGTTGGCCTGTTCCAGTTTGGCAGCTCTTGTCTTCCCTTGAGACTGATAAGAGCGGAGAGGAGGGAGCAACTTTAATCCTTGCTTTGGTGTGCTATGGGGTTATTCCTGGGGGAGGAGCGAGCAGAAGTGGCTTGTGTGTGATGTTGCAGCCTGCTGAACGAGCAGGCTTGCTCACATATTGGCCAGCAGTTTCTCCTGAGCAGAGTGCCTGCTTGATCACCTCATTGATGTGGCATGTCGATAGCTTTCAAGCCTAAACTGTTTTCATGCTGTTCGTTGGACCCCAGTGGCACGCTGTGGGGTTCCCAGGTATTCCATTCTTACGTCCCCTTTCAGAACTTGATAAAAAATTTTATATTATTCCTCAGAACCTTTCTTCTAGGGTCTCTTTCCAATAAAACACGTCTCCGTTTCTCAAACAAGAGAGCACCTTGTGATCTTATGATACTAAGAGCTTGGTGCCTTCTCCTGATTAAAGTTCCCTCCAGTGTGGGGACTGCAGAGAGAGGGCAGGATTTGGTTGCCTCTGAAGTCTGTAAGGGTGGGGCCCAGGGGTATATACCCCTCTGTTGTGAATCCTTCTCCTAATCTCGGCCATAAATGAAAGGTGGGGGAAAGCTGGTCTAGCCATGCCATCGAGGCATATTCTTTGTTAGAATTAAAGGTAGAGTGTAGCGATCTCATGCTGAATTAAAGGGACTTAAATGCTCCTTGGTTTCCCTCTCCCTCCCCTAGGCCTCTCATTGCCAAAAAGAACCCCAAGATTCCGATGTCCAAAATGATGACCATCATGGGAGCCAAATGGCGGGAATTCAGTGCCAACAATCCCTTCAAAGGCTCGACGGCAGCTGTGGCCGCTGCTGCCGCTGCTGCTGCCGCCGCCGTAGCAGAACAAGTATCAGCTGCCGTGTCGGCTGTGACCCCTTCACCTGAGCCCCAACCGCTGCTGCAGCCGCCTGCTCAGCCTCTTCCAATCCGCAAAGCCAAAACCAAAGAGGGTAAAGGTGAGTGCCAGGAGCCATGAGCCTTCCTGAGGAGGATGCTTGGGCGAAGGGTGGGGTGGGGACACAGGGAGGGGCAGTGGTGGCCGGATCAGGACAGCTGTTCTATGCATAGAGGCCGGTCTACACTGATAGGAAATGGCAGTGCTGAGAAATAGGAGGTGTTTAGGGGAGCATGCGCATATTCTAGAATTGAGTTAGTTCTAGGGTAAAAGTCCAGAGCCAGGGCGTAGCATCTTGGGCTTAAAGCAGAGGCCCTGAGCTTTTGCCTTCCTTGCAGAACTGAGAGGAAGCGTGGGATTTTAGTAGCCAGGGCCGCTTGCTTCCTCAGGAGAACATTGGCCTAGCAGTTGTTCCACTCACCTGCAACGCAGGGTTTCGTGGCCCTCAGCTTTCCATACTTCAACATGGTAGGCTCCGTCCTTTCTAGAGAATGGGAAGGTGCCAACTTTGAACCGTCTCTAGCCCCCATGTCCCCCACAGGTTTGATTCTTTGCAAGTGGGACAGAGCATAGAGGCCTGAAGCAGAAGAGGATGGCAGCCAAGATGTTTGCATTTTTGCAGCATCTGGTGGGATGTTGTTATTCCAGGGATCTCTTGCCAAGGTTTGCCATCTGCTTGCTGCTTTGTAGCATCACAGAAACCCACGTTGCTCTTTCAGATGAGGGGCAAATGTTGAATGTTCATCTGAGAGGTTCTTCGTTTTTTCCACCAAAGGACCGGGCCACAAGAAGAGGAGTAAAAGCCCTCGCATCCCAGAGATGAAGAGGAAAACGAAGGGGAAGAAGATGGCGCCCCTGAAGATCAAGCTGGGCATGATTGGAGGGAAGCGCAAAAAGAGCAGCTCGGTAAGGCCCCCTGCGTGGCAGCTGCGTGCGTGGATGCTGAACCTTAGCTTGCCGTGGTGATGGTCAGGACGGCTCGGCATTTCTGGGCAGATTGGTAGGGCAGAAGAAGGGCTTTCAGTTTTTTAAAAAGGAATCATGATTCCACCTCAGAATGAGCTAATTTCTGTGACCAGTTTATGTTTTGCAAATTAAGCTGATTAGGCATCATTTGCTCGTTTGCATGCTGCACTGGCTACCACTAGCCACGGGGATGACCCTAAGCCCTGGCAGTCCCACTGCCCTTTTGGCAATATCATTAGGAGTTGCCTGAGATTTCTTTTATGGACTCTGGTAGCAAATTCAGCTACACTTCAGGTTGCACGGTACGACTGCGGGAGTGCCTGCTTGTTTATAACATCATCTCCATTTTTGGTCTTCCTGCCCTCACTTTCGCCATGTAAAATAGAACTGCATTCAGTCCCTCTGCCCCAACCTCCCTGGGGTGTAGTTAAATGGGGTTGGATGTAAAGATACTTCTTTTTCTTTCTGCTTGCTTTTGAGTGTAGCCACTAAGTTTGGGGACCCAGCAGCCATTTCCTTTCCCACTGTTCCTCTTCATTTCTACCTCTTTGTGGGTTTTTCCTAATGGAGGGCCGCTCCGGTTATGTACAGCATTTGTTTCAGAGTGACGAGGTGGGAGAACCTGAAGAAGAATCTGACCTCGACAACTCTAGTGTTCACAGTTCTTCCGTGCGTTCAGACAGTTCAGGAAGGGTCAAGAAACTTAAGCGGGGTCGACCTGGACGAAAGAAGAAAAAAGGTGAGTGTAGGATCATCACATGGGGTGATAGATGTACGCAGTCCTTCTCTAGTAGCTATGGAGAGGTCATCTTCTAATTAAAAAGGGTGCTCTGCTTTCCTCAGTTGTTGAGAAAGAACAGCTTTTTCAAGCTTCTGGTGTCCATAGCTAGATAATTCTGGAGAGTTTCATCTATGCCCCCTTCTCATTTCTCTTGGTCTCTGTCAGCCATGCATTCTGTTCCCTTTTTTATACCAGATATTATAATATTAACTAAGATGTGGATTATTTGGGGCTAGGACACTCTAACAAGGCCAGTGCTTTTGTCGTAGCAGGTCTCTCATCCCTTAATTTTATTGGCTGAGTTCTCATATTACACTACCCATGATTTGTTGAATAAGCCATAGTGGCTAGTTCACAGATAACATGAAGCTAAAAACTATGGTTTACAAATGTCAGTGGCTGGGTTCACGTTAAACTAAACCAAACCACATTATGATTTAGTGCGGTGAATGGAACCCTTCAGAGATGTAAGCCACTATCCAGGCTTCTTGCATTTCTGTGGGATGAGCTGTGGAACGTGGGAAGGCTGCTGAAAGGTCCAGCCTCAGGTGATAGAACAGGCAGGACGTGTCTTGGAACATAGGGAAGTGCCTCATGCCCTGTTGCTTTCTCCCCACTTCCCGGCTGGCAGTTGCTGGTGAAGAAGAGGCGGACGGCTACGAGACAGACCACCAAGACTATTGTGAGGTGTGTCAGCAGGGCGGGGAGATCATCCTCTGCGACTCATGTCCCAGAGCTTATCACCTGGTGTGCCTGGATCCGGAGCTCGACAAGGCCCCCGAGGGCAAGTGGAGCTGCCCCCACTGTGTAAGCTGCTCACCTTTCTTCCTTGTTCTCTGCACACTAGCACCTCCCACCTCCTGTCTCCTCCATCTCCAAGAAAGGAGGTAGCTTGCTGTAGCTGCTGTTTGGATGCGGGGTCCAGCTCAGGGCTCCAAAATTCTGTGCTTCAAGAAAAACAATAAATACATTTAAAATCTAGAAAATTCAGATTCTGCTGATTAACATAATGAATTTGCTTTTACTAATTCATGTGGTTCTGGCTGCAAAGCATGCTTTGTTCATTCCATTTAAAATAGTGCTTGGTTAGGGAAGGTAGAAGAAAAGGGATTTTGGGGGGTGCTGTGTGCATAGGGACAAGGAGACGGGCTGGGGTTTGAGGAAGGACTCTGTTTTGTCCGCTAAGATGCCTTGTGGTTTCCAACTTTCTGTTAAGCCCTCATCTCTACCTGCACTCCAAAAGCTAAGAATCAGCTGTCTAGTAACAGTAAACACGGGGAATTATTCTGGGGATGTACTCAGATCCAAACCCAGATATCAGTGTCTTGATCTGTTTAGAGAATCTTAAATTCTAGCAAGCGGTTCTGGGCCTCCTAATGCTTCAAGCCCCTTCAAAGCCATGCTCTTGCACGTCATTGCTGGACACGCTCTGGCTTTGCTTCTTCTTTGAGCTTCCAAGCCCTCCTCTTTACTGACTCCTATTTCATAATCCAGCTCTCTTTTTTGGCGGTGTCGTGTCCCTGGCTTACAGGAGAAAGAAGGGGTGCAGTGGGAGCCGAAGGAGGAGGATGACGAGTACGAAGGAGAGCTGGACGATGGCGAGAAGGAGGAGGAGGATGATCACATGGAGTACTGCCGCGTCTGTAAGGACGGTGGCGAGCTCTTGTGTTGTGACGCTTGCATCTCTTCCTACCACATCCACTGCCTCAACCCACCACTTCCTGAGATCCCCAATGGGGAGTGGTTGTGTCCCCGCTGCACGGTGAGGGCATTGGGAAGGAGTGGACGGAATAATATAATCTGGAGGACAGGCGGTAGGTGGGGTGACAAGGGAGGCCGAGAGGAAGAGCAGTCCCTCCATCTTCAAATACATGCGCTTGCCAGAAAGGCTCAAATAACAGTATTGTCTTCAGGAGGGTGGGTTGGCTAGATAAGCTCCCTGATTTCTGACAGCTTCTTTTTCTTGTCTGCAGTGCCCTATGCTAAAGGGCCGTGTCCAGAAAATTCTCCACTGGCGATGGGGGGAGCCCCCAACACCAGTTGCTGTCCCCCTACCGTCCGAGGGCAACTCAGACGACCAGCCACCAAAGCCGCTGCAGGGACGTTCGGAGCGTGAATTCTTTGTGAAATGGGTTGGCCTCTCTTACTGGCATTGCTCCTGGATAAAGGAATTGCAGGTACCCCTTTGGGTTCTGTTCGAGGGAGGGGAGGTGTGGGCAGCTGGTTGCTTCCTCGGGGAGATCTCAGAGAAGCCAGGAGGCAATCAGATGGTAACGGATTCTGGGGTCGGCACTGTGTAGGCAGAGCTTGGAGGCTTTGAACTGGGAGTTTTCGGTTGCCAGTCCCAACTGGCAGTTGCTGGTGAAGAAGAGGCAATTTTCTGAATGACCCTTTTTGATATGTGGAGTCCTTGGGGTTCTCTTGTCTTATTATCGCTTGGTGCTAATCTCTGCTCATCTGGGTGATGATTGCTGGTGAGGAATCATCACCCAGATAAGCAGAGATTAACACCAAGATTATCACGAGACACACAGTCAAGCAGTAAACAATACCCTAATCAAGGAACTACCGGGGGGGGGGGGGGGGGGGAACCAACACAGGCAGGGCAAGCCACTGTAGATAAACAGAGAGCAAACTCCTACTCCACTCTAGCACTGAAGATGTTACCTAGCCGGATAGCGAAACGTTTGCAAGAAAACAACCAAGTTCAGAGAACCCCAAGGACTCCACAGTTCAACCCGGAGCGACACATATTCTCTTCTGTTGGTACCTTTTTGATCTGTAATTGTATTTTACACATTTTAGTTACTGCTGAACAAATAATGGGTATATCTGTACCTCAGGATAATAATCTGTGTATCTGATGAAGTGAATTGTAGCCCATGAAGGTTTATGCCAAATCGAGACATTACTCTGTCAGCTGAAACAGTGCTTTGCTGCAAGAGATGACTCTGTGGTACCCCCTTGTCAGCAGCTTGAACTCTTGCCTCTCCCTCTTCTACAATGAGAACAGCTATGACTGTGGATCAGATTACTTCACTTCCTCTCTCCTGTCCCAAGGCAGCTATCATTTTTGGGCTGCCAGGATACTAGTCTTAGCAGTGAAATTTATAAAATACCCTTTATGGACTAGACCCTGGCAATTCCTGCCAACAAGGGAAGGAACAGAAATGGGTGAGGTGGCAAGGAATGAAAAACGCGCCTCGTTGTATTGGCTGTCAGATGGCCACAGGTTGATTTGGCTCTCTGCTGAAGGTGTGGCAGGACCGTTACTGACCCAAATAAGCAACAGCAAAGGCTTGATTCTGCAGACCACGATTTTATACTGAAAAATGTATAAATTTTTAAATGTTTAAAACAGGAGAGCTGCGTGGAGAAACAGTCTGTCAGTGATTGATTGGCAGTGATAGCCAGAACCTCAGACTTTGGGTCTGAAGCCATGGGTGTCCTCGTAGGACGCCCTGGGACTAAAAGTGCTTTTGATTCACGGGGGCATTCTTCAGATTGTCACTTCTTCTGCTCTGCCTTTCTCCCTTCCTTCCCGCCTTGCTCTCTCCCTGCCCTTCAAATCCCAGCTTGAGATTTTCCACCTAGTGATGTATAGAAATTACCAGCGGAAGAATGACATGGATGAGCCTCCGCCATTTGACTACGGCTCTGGCGATGATGATGGCAAGAGTGAGAAAAGGAAGAACAAGGATCCTCTCTACGCTGAGATGGAGGAGAACTACTACCGCTACGGCATCAAGCCGGACTGGATGACTATCCATCGTGTTATCAACCACAGGTCAGTCTCCCTTTGGGCGAAAGTCTTGGCATTTCTTTCCCTCTCCTGTCACATCGTGGGGTGCTTTACACATTGTCAGTATGCTGCTAGGTTGGTTGGTTATTTACTTACTTATTTATCAAATTTATATGGCCACCCATCTCGCAAGAAGTTACACTGGGCGGTGTACAGCAAAGACATTTCAAGACCCAGAAGGCTTTAGAAGATAGGCAGATCCTATCTTTGGTATTGTTATGTGCTCTGTACAGGTTAAGGGCTGGCCCAGAGAAAGTTGTGGGTTCACGAGAGACAGAGCAGCTTGGCGAGGCCTGAAAATCCCAGCCTTCTTTTAAGAAGACCGTAGTTCTTGTGGCTGGAGAGGTCATAGGAATCAAAGCATTTCCTTGGATGCGTTTAAATATGATCCTTTTAATTGTTGTACGTCACCCAGAGTCACCTTGTGTGAGATGGGCGGCTATGTAAATATGACAAATAAATAAATTAAAAAAAACCCTTCTAAAGGTCATTTTGTGGTGCTTCCAGATGGGAGGCTCCCAGTGCTGTCATTCAGAAGGTGCCGTGCGGCTGTGTACCAGAGCAGCCTTTCCCTACGGTCTGGATACGGCCTTAGCTACACTTAAAGATACGACGGTGGTTTGCTGTTTTTTCTTTTTTTATTTGTTGCATTCAGACTGAATGAGAAGCGTTGTGCTTGTTAATTTCTTGATTCTATCAGCTGCTTTGCCGCCTTACAAGGATTGCTGACATGGAACAGAACACTGTAGGTAAACCTTGTATGTTTGTTTCCTTTCTCTTCTCTCTCCCACTCACTACCTCATGTATTCACCGCGTGTAGCATTGACAAAAAGGGCAACTATCACTATCTGGTTAAGTGGCGTGACCTTTCTTACGACCAGTCCACGTGGGAAGAGGATGAAATGTCCATTCCCGACTATGAATATCACAAGCAAGCCTACTGGTTGCACAGGTAAGGGGTCGCATGGTGGACTTGATTAGTCGAGTCAGCTCAGCTGTGGACCGTACTAGAAGCCTCTGGAAGGGACCTCAGATGGTCTTTCTCTCCTCCTCACCCAGAGAACTGATTATGGGTGAAGATCCTGCCCAGCCCAGGAAGTACAAGAAAAAAAAGAAGGAACTGACCCCAGACGACCCACCAAATTCCCCCACAAATGATGTAAGTTCTGGGGTGATTCCTGTGGCACAGCAGGGCAGAGGGCATGGTTGGCGGATAAGGGGCTCACATTTTAAACAGGGCTTGGTATGATCTCTCTGTCCCTCTGCTCCTTGCAGCCCACCGTGAAATACGAAACACAGCCACGTTTCATCACAGCTACCGGGGGCACGCTGCACATGTATCAGCTGGAAGGCCTCAACTGGCTGCGCTTCTCTTGGGCCCAGAGTACGGACACCATCCTGGCCGACGAGATGGGTCTGGGCAAGACCATCCAGACCATCGTCTTTCTGTACTCGCTGTACAGAGAGGTGAGGCAGGAACACACTTTCTTGGCCTGGGGCACGTGAGCCTCTCTTCGTGGCCAGGGGACGTTCAGCCGCATGCAAGTTGGCTTTGCTTTCGACAGACGCACACGTTCTGGCTCGTTCACGGTCTGTCCTTCCATCTTTTATCCCCATTTTTTTTCTTTCCAACACCCCCCCCCCCCCCCCCCCCCAGTTATGGATGCAAAGATAGAAAAGCTGCAGTGTCCTCTCCTGATTAGCAGGGAGAGGATCTTTGTGTCTGAAAGCATCCACCTTCTCTTTCCCTTGCCATCGCTTTACTTGAGCTTTCTTTCAGGAAGAGAGACTTTTCTTTCTCTGACAAGATTATTCCGAGTTCCCTCAGCCTGTGCTGTGTTTGGGACTTCCAAGTCACTGAGTGTTCAAGTGCCAGATCCTTCCTGCGTGGTTCTGCCTGTCTGTATGAGCCAGCCCTGAAGAGGCCATTGAGCTCCTCCTTTGCACCCCACTTGGCTTCTCTTGCCAGAACAGCCTCCCAGTGCACCCTGGCTTTGCCAACACACTTGGCTGAACCACTCAAGCTGCAGGCTTTTTACAAAGATGAAGTGGGGGGGGGGTTCTTTCTGCTGTAACTGAGCAGCTGATAACTTCTAACAGCTCCAGCTGCTGATTCTTTAGCATGAGATAAACAGGTTTTGCCTCTCCTCCTTCCTCTATAGAGAAGCACGAGAATCTCAAGAACAATTACATTTGCACCAAGAAAGCTTTGGCCCTGCTCTTAGGCAGCTCCTTGGCTTATGACTGCCTGGGGAAGCATACTTGCCTTCCCGCTATGAATGCATCTCGGAAGCCTGATGAGGCCTCTTTTCTCAGAGGGACGTACATTTCTGCATGATGCTCACCACGCAGTGTAGTCATTGCAGTGCGGCACAGGGGTTTTCCCCACGATTGCTAACGTCTGTGCGATGTTGATTGTTAAGCCTTTTGGGCCATGGTTGTGTCATACCCGCGTTCTGTGCTGTGCCTGGCACAGTGTTGATGCTGAATGAATCCTTGGTAGGAAGCGTGTGTCAGCTGCAGGCAAGGGGTCCTTCCGTGAACAGCTGTTATTTCTGTGTGAACAGCTGCTGTGGCTGGCTGCGTGTCAGTGATCCCAGTAGAGCCACAGGAGAACCTTGCTCATTCTGGCGTCCTGCTTTTTATGAATGGATTTCTCTTTGCATAGCTGAGCTCCCGGGAGCCAAAGCAAAGAGGCTGAGAATTGCTGCGTGAGGCTGAGTCAGGGTGGATGGGACGTTGTCACGTTATGTGATAGACTGGCAAGTTCCTTCTAGTTCATGCCTGGTCTGCTGTTTTGCTTTTCTCCCCACCCAGGGCCACACCAAGGGGCCCTTCCTGGTCAGTGCCCCACTGTCCACCATCATCAACTGGGAACGAGAGTTTCAGATGTGGGCGCCTAATTTCTACGTGGTGACCTACACGGGGGACAAGGACAGCCGTTCAATCATCCGCGAGAATGAGTTTTCCTTTGAGGACAATGCTATGAAAGGCGGCAAGAAGGCCTTCAAAATGAAGGCAAGTGAAGGAGATTTCGTCCCGCTATACTCTGCTTTATTCTGGAGCCTGCGGTGGGCATTTTATTGGCTGCTGTGAATGGAGTCTTGCTGCTCTCTTGATCCTGGACTTGAAAGGCACTGTGTTAAGTCCTTCACTTGAGATTCCTACTGGGCTATCTTGACGGCGTACCTTAAAACGCGAAGTGGCTCTGCACTTTTGCCGAAGAAATATGGTTGTGTTCAGCAGTGCCACACAGGGTTTTCTGTTTGTGCTGATTTTCCAGATTAGCAACAGCCCTAGGCAACTTGGGTAAAGGGATATAAGCCCTTAAGCAGGGTCACACCTGTTTCTTCCTTTTATTGCTCCTCTCATTGAGAGGAGTATAAACGTTTGATTTCGTTCTGGGTTTGTGAAACGGATGTTGAATGTGGATTTGGCCTCTTGCTGAGGGGGAGGGATGGTCATTGGACACGCATCCTGGATGGGAGCGTGGAGCTGATGACAGTTATTTTTCTTTCTTTCTCCTCCTCAGAGAGAAGCTCAGGTGAAGTTTCACGTCCTCCTCACTTCCTATGAGCTGGTCACCATTGACCAAGCTGCCTTGGCTTCTATTCGGTGGGCCTGCCTCGTTGTGGATGAAGCTCACCGGCTCAAAAATAATCAGTCCAAGGTGAGGGGGGCAGGCTTGCGGTGGGCGAGGGAGGAGGACTAAAGATGGCCACGGGCTGTGTATTATCTGCTGCTCTTGATTTCAGTTCTTCAGGGTGCTAAACGGTTACAAGATAGATCACAAACTGCTGCTGACGGGGACGCCTTTACAAAACAACCTGGAGGAGCTGTTCCACCTGCTGAACTTCCTCACCCCGGAGAGATTCAAGTATGGCCAATGCCGCACTTCCTTGCCCCTTGCTATAAAAGTCCGTCGGCGGTGGAACAGGAAGCATTTGGTCTTGCAGTCTTTCCTTTTTGTCGCCGGTATCTTGCCCAGCTTGCCCCTCTGGTGCTTTCCCTTTCTCCCTGTTCTCTAAATCTGCGTCGAGGTTCATTTTGCCCTCTTGGGATCCAGCAGTCAACCAACTTGAAACCATGGGGTTTCTGCCCAGTCTCCACACTCTTAGAGCTCGGTTTCTCAGGCTTGGCAGCTTTCAGATGGGTGGACTTCAACTCCCAGAGTTCCCTAGCCAGCCTTGCAGATGGGTTGAAGCCCACCCATCTGAAAGCTGCCAAGCTTGAGAAACTGAGCTCTGGAGAAAAAAGGTCCTGTCACCTCCCCCCTCTTAATTACCAGGAAGTCCTAGAGCTAGACTCAAAAGTTGAAGAAACATCCTAGGGGATGCCAAGGGCAAACTGCTTTGTGGATGTGACACCAGGAGTCAAGCCTAATTCTGGAGCTTTGCCTTTGTAACACCTGAAGGGTTCACGCAAGAGCCATCTGCTTCGTAGGGTAACCTGTGTGCAAAGCAGAGGGCCGTGGAGAACGGGCGGGTGTTCTCAGCTTCTTAAAAGTTTGTGCCTGGCAACATGGCTCCCTCTGTTGGCCAGATTGGGTATTGCCAACATTCTGGTATTCTGGTCACCCCCAATGTAACCCTGCAAATTGTTAGGGTCTTAGGAGACCAAGGGACAACTCCTCCCGTCCCACCAGTGGAAGCAGGACAGAGGCATCAAGCAAATACTGTGAGGAGGAGGAGGACTTGGAGGAGCAGATGGCCCTTTAATGCTTTGGCCTGCATTCTCCCAAGTTTCAGGAAACTCAGCTGCTCTTGTCTATCCAAGTTCAGGCTCCAAAACTTAGAAGTGAAACTAAGAGAGAGGGGGATCCTTTTTTCCCCCCCCCCACAGGCTGATGTAAATAATCAGAGTTGCTGTCTTTTGTGGCTTGGCACCGAGCTACCTTACAGTGCTGCTAACAAAAGGATTTAGCATTGGTCTCCCTTTCATCCATCCTGTCTCATCAGTTCTCTTATCCAGCCCTGATTCTGACACCTTCCCGTGTACTTCGCTAGGGATTAACAAAGAGAGCAAATGAAACATGGTCTGTTTTGGCTTTGACTTAACAAAGTGGGACATTTAACAAAGTTGAGAATCCGAGCAGTGTCAGTGATGAATTCTTTCTCCCAAAGGTGAATGACTAATAAGGAGTCCTGATATTTACACTTGAAAGTTGGAATGGTTTCTTTAGATTTCAGTTTCCAACCTCGTAAGTAATTGCTTTCTTCAGTCATGCTTGTATATCCTTGTGAGTATCTGGTTGGCCACTCTGTGAAAGAGGATGCTGGACTGGAGAAGCAGTGGAATTGAGTCTGCCACTTGGATTTTCAAAATTTGGGATAGTTTAAAGTTAGGAAGTTGCAGGATTGCAGTTTCAGTGAGTTTTGTCTTAGACAGTGTTTGTGGTGGGGCAGAGCAAGAACAATATCCTTATGTTTCGAGAAGGCTACTGATGGTGCATGCTTTGTTTAGAACTTGAGGTGGGAGGAGGTTGTAGATTTCATTAAGCCTCCCCCCTCCTTCTCTCCCCAGTGTTGGATCATTTTTATTTCCCAACCTTATGTCATTTCTCAAGTCAGAATCTCCTCCTCCAGCCCCCGTATATGGCATTTTGCTCTCCAGCTATATATGCGTAACCACTATTGTGTCTGTCCTCTAGCAACCTGGAAGGCTTCCTGGAGGAATTTGCTGACATCTCCAAGGAGGACCAAATTAAAAAACTCCATGATCTTCTGGGCCCCCACATGTTGCGCCGCCTCAAAGCTGATGTCTTCAAGAACATGCCAGCAAAGACGGAGCTCATTGTTCGGGTGGAGCTGAGCCCCATGCAGAAGTACGGGCAGGATTGGGGGAGTAAAAATGGCTGGGGAATTCTGGGAGTTGAAGTCCACGAATCTTAAAGTGGCCAAGGTTGAGAAACACTGAGTCAGAGACTGGGTGAGTTGGGCTTGAGGTGTTACAAACACTAAGTCAGTGTTGTCCAAACTTGGCCACTTTAAGATGAGTGGACTTCAACTCCCAGAATTCCCTAGCCATCATGAAGTCCACTCATCTTAAAGTGGCCAAGTTTGGACAACGCTGCACTAAGTGGTTAGCTTCTGGCAAAACCAAAATCTCTTGGAGCTAGGTGGGTGAGTAAAACAGAGCAGGATCCTGGCTTCTTTCTCCAGATCACTTGGAGGATAGGAAGAGCTGACAGAGGTTCATTGGGTATAAATCACTGTGTGTGTTTGCACAATCTGCTTAACCAAGCCAGCTAAAGGCCTGGCAGCTGTATTTATATATGTATGGAATGATGGCTATGGTTCAGGGCACTGAATGAACCCAGAAAATGGATTAACTCATTAACTGGGTTAGCTGTGTCACAATCTAAATCGTGGGAGTCATGGGATCCTGTTTTTCATAAAGTTATTACATGTGGATAAGTGGGTTATAGCATCTTCCTTATGCTGTTTTTCCCCTCCTTCTCATTTTCCTCTGACCCCCCTTTTTCCCAAATCAGGAAATATTATAAATATATCTTGACTCGCAACTTTGAAGCTTTGAACTCACGTGGTGGCGGGAACCAGGTATCGTTGCTCAACATCATGATGGACTTGAAGAAATGCTGCAACCACCCCTACCTCTTCCCTGTTGCTGCGATGGTATGTTCTCCAGCTCCACGGTTTCCAGAGGACTGGGTAGGGCCAGGGGGGCAGCTTGCTGTGCTTGGCAGGAGTGTGCCCGGGCGGCAGGAACTGTTGCCTTCAGCTTTGCGTTCTCTTCTGCTAACAGCACTAGCAGGAATTTGTGGTGGCAGATGGGCAGGATCTAACTGGAGAAACTGGAAAAGAAACTCCTGGATATATTTTTTAAAATTTACATTTAAGCTTAGGAAGTGATGGGACAGATCCTGGGTGGGCAGATCCGCTCCTTTCTCCAGTTCCCTGGGCTTTCCCTAAAATGGAAACCAAGAACCAGCCAGGTGTTATTTTCTGCATTAATTAATACACTGATAAGTTGCCTTTTGTCATGACAGGAATCCCCCAAGCTGCCAAGTGGTGCCTATGAAGGGGGCGCTCTCATCAAAGCCTCTGGGAAACTGATGCTTTTGCAGAAGATGTTGAGGAAACTGAAGGAGCAGGGCCACCGAGTGCTGATCTTCTCCCAGGTAAGAATGGGCCAGCATACGGATTACATAGAATGGGCTGGGATCAGCAGTCTAGTGGGAAACAGACGTAGGGAACTTGCCACCTTGCCACACAATAGTAACCCTACCATTTTAGGGCAATTCAGGTGAGGGAGTTATGTCTCTGAAATTTATATTTTTAAAGTGGGGTTAAAAATGTTTCTTTCGCTACTTAGTCCTTATTATTAGAAATAATTAGAAATGATTTCTAGTAAGAGTCTACTGTATAGCAATACCTCTATTTACTGGATCTTGATGCAGCGGACTTCATAAGCGATGGACCATTTTCTTTTCCCCACCAATTCGTGTCTTTGAATAATGCTGCCTTTAGACAAATGACAAATTGCTGCAAAGGACATAGTTTACATACTTTGCATAATGTCATTATGCAGACGACATAAATTGCTGCATAATTTGTGTCATTTGTGGTGGTGACATTGTTATGGAAATGATGTAAATTGCCTTAGGTGAATACTGTCCAGTTGAAGGGGCATTAATCAATAAGTCACCCTAACCCCAACTGGTCCATTAACACAAGGCTTCACTGTATTCTGGTTCTGGTATTAGGAAATTACATCTCCTGTATAATGTTAACATAGGCAAAGGCTAAAGAAGAAAACGTGCAAGTTGTTTTTCACTGGTGTGAGGAGAACGTAGATGACCGCTTTCATCACCCTGCCTCAGAGAGGAGTTAGGAAATCCCGTGAAAGACTTTTGCTCCTCTCCTTTTTGATGAACCTCCATACTTGATTTCCATGGACAAGCTTGAAGAAAAAGACACATTGCCTAAAAATATAAGTCTGAAAATATGTAAAGGATGAATGAGAAGAACATGAGAAGGAGAGACACTTGTTTGTAATATTTATGGCAATGGCAAGCATGTGGAAAGAGAAAGATTTCTAGTAGGTCCTGTATTCTGTCCTCACACCAACAAGAAGCGTGGAAAGAATCAATGTTCCATGTTGCGTTGGTGTGACCATATTGGGGATATATGAAAATACTGTGATGGCTCATTGTAGCTATTGACAGCTGTGGGAGCACCTATTGAAATAAACTCCTACAAAAAGATGAGGCTTATGGGTCAAGTTTATTAGGTGCTGTAAATCAGGCTGGACTCCTTTTGATTTCATGGACAAATGTCATCTTCACCTGTATTCAGTATTCTCAAGTGTGTAACAATCACAAATATGCTTACAGAAGTTCAGGTAGCTTCCCAGAATATATCAGATATTGGTGCATTTACAGAAAAAACTGCTGAGGTTGCAGCTGCTCCAGTGGAGTATACTGTAAATCAAGAATTCTGGAATGTGCTGAGATTCACATACTGCAATGATATACAGGTATACACATCATACTATTCCCTTTCTGCGTAAGCCACATTATGCAAACTGCAGAAAAGGAGTAAGAAATAGTAAGCCAATGAAATTAAGGCATAAGATAAGAAAAAGAAAAGGAAACACAGTTCATACCAATACCGTTCACTACACAGAAGCCTCTGTATAGTGAATGGTATACACTACCTTATTGAATGACCACTCATTCAGTGACTATTCAAAGTTACAACAGCGCTGAACGAGCGGGACTTACAACGGGTCCTCATAGTTGTAGCCGTCGCAGCGTCCCTGCAGTCACGTGATCGTGATTCAGGTGCTTGGCAACTGGCTTGCAATTATGACATTGCAGTGTCTCGTGGTCATGTGATCGCCATTTGCGACCTTCACTGCTGGCTTCCCACAAGCAAGGTCAATGGGGAAGCCGGCAGGAGGTCGCAAATAGCGATCACATGATCAAGGGACGCTGTGACTGTGCAGGATTCGCCTGACGGCAACTGGGACTGTTGCAAATGCCATTATAAGTTGGTGCAGTCCCATGACATTGCATGTTAAGCAAGGACTATCCGTATAACTTAAATCTTTCTGTTTTTGCAAACCATCCTAGCATCCAACATATCCATACACTGATTCATATATTGCTTTTTGTTTCTTAAATGTCTCACTTCTGGGTTTGTTTGTTTGTTTGTTTGTTTTTGAGGATCTCATCAACTCCATCCAACCCTTTTCTTGGTCATCTCCCTTCCTTTTGATCCATTCACTCTTTCTGCATATATTTGTTTTGCAGTTTGATCTTTGTTCATTTTCTCTGTATAATTGAACCATCTCAACATACTTCCTTCATACTGGTCACTCACTTTTTGACATACATGCATAATTAAACCTACACCTTCACTTCTATGCCTGTATTCATCAGTTCCACTCCATAAGATTAGCCATCTTCGTTCATATCTGTTCCATTCCTCCCCCATCTCTTAGATTATGGACACACAATATATCTGTTCTTCTTTCTTTCACTTCATTTCATTCATGCTATTTGCCATTCATTTCTCTTACAGTCCAAACTGCAATCTTCCATTTCCCATGACTATCACCTGATGAGCCACCAAAGTGATCTCTGTGGCCCATCATGGTGTTGGTCAATCAAGGCTTTCACATAACCCTTTTCAATAAGATAGAGAAAGTGCAGACTGAGTTACTAGTTGGGCCTGTGCTATGCAATAAGAACAGTCCCTTTCACTTTGGGCACATTTTGGCCAGTATACCACAAGTGCAACCCAACCCCAGTTTTATCCCAACCATAATGTTATTCTGTACAAGCTAGGATCTCTAATGCAAAGACTACCTGCCATGCCAGCATAATGTTGCTGGCATCTCACCAACTTGGATGTACATAGAGTGTACTGACACGCACTCAGGATGCTACAATGGCACATGCTTTAATCCATAGACTTTTTTCCTGTAACAGTAGGATGGAAATGGAGAAGAGATTGGTCTGAAAAACAGCTGTAGGTGGACTGATGTTTGGAGAGGCATCCGGTTTCTGCCAGAGGTGATCATATGGTTGTGTCAGGCCTAGCCCAAGGAACTCCAAGAGACAATGCAAATTCAGTTCAGCTATGTTTATTAGCTACAACCTCTAGCAAGAATCTTCCCAGACTGAAACCCCATCTCCCAAGTCAGCCAGCCACAACCGTGTGAATTCCTCAGAGAGCTGCCAGCCTCATCCTCTTGTAGCTCCCATGCTCCTCCGGCGAGCTAAGAAAATGTTTATCTCCCTAAGCCTGGCCTTCATAATTCCATTCCGTCACAGGTTGGGATGAGGAAGAAGGGAGTCTAGGTTCTTGTGCCCTGTGAAAAGTGGAGTTCAACTTTGGGATAAAAATAGGATCTCGTCTGGGGATACTATGATGTGAAAACTGCAAAGATGTTTTGTGACTGAGAGGCCCTTGTGTTCTGATGCTGCACGTACAGAGGTTAGGGCAACTAGAAAGGGTTAGGGTTAAAGTGGAGACACCAGCTTTAAGAACCCTGACTTCAATGGGAGGTTTCTGCAGTGTTTGTTGGATTATATGGAGCTTGCAAGCTTGATATTACCACTAAACCTAAGATTGGCTCCTGGATGAACTTTATAGGAGGAGGGTGTTGACCTGTTGGGAGAATGGCCAAATTTAGACATGGAAAGAACTGAGATTGCCTCCTAAGGGGGCCAGGCTTAGTTTCTTTAATTCTGGTGTGACTTTTTTTCTTTTATACTGTCTGCTGAGCGTTTTCCAGGTAGACTTACTAATCTGATTGGTTGACCGTTTCTTCTTTCAGTTTTCATATGGCTGCTTAGTGTCTAGATGATGAATTCATCTCTGGGTTAGGTTGTCAGGAAGAAACCATGGTTGTGACGTCAGGTTCATTATTTCTAAAAACCACTCTTTGAAGCAGTAAAGTGCTGTCGTCAGTAGTAATGTATGTTTCTTTCTGACCTGTCTTACTAGGAGAACTAAGGGAATGCATAAAAGCAGCTGTTAGGGCAGCCTGTGATCAGAGCGTTCATTCCTCTTGCTTCTTCAGTGGGGAGCTGCAGAAAAATCTCAGCATTTTGCAGTTTATTGGAAATATGCTTAGGTCTAGCCTGAAGTGCCCAAGGTGATTCTGAATTGCTCTCAACACATTCATGCTCCATTCTGACTAATCCTGGACTTTCCTGCTCAGTCAATTTGCTCTCGTGCTGGTGAAGCGGGTGCTCGTTCTGGCTTCTTTGCATTGCTAAAGGATGATAAAAAAAGGATTACCGGTGTGAGATGGCAAGTTTTCTGGAAAACTCACTGCACCTTTTATGGAATAATAGCAACTTTCTTGCACTGGCTGCGGGGGATTTACAGCATAAAAAAGCCTTTGAAATAGGAGATAGGTAATTTTTCATAGTGAAGCATGAAAAGAAGACTGATCCCCTTCAATATCCAAACCCAGATCAGACTGTTGCCCTTTTTGATCGGTTTCAGAAAGATTTGGAGAGAAGTTATCTTCTGATTGCCAGTCGCTTTTTGAGCAAGCTGTCACGACAACCAAAGGCAGACAAAAGATGAGCCTTCGGACAATGAGAAAAGCTTGCAACAGCTGAATATAGAATATAATCTTCAGGCAAGAAAGAGCAAAGAAAGATACCTCAGTTAAGAATGTAAACAAATAGAAGAATATAACAAGTAGAGAAATAAAACAAGGCAGGAGAAATTACAAAGAAGTTGCAGCTGAAGTAGGACAGCCCAGAAGACCCACACCAGCCGTGAAGTAGGACTGTTTGAGAGCAGTCATGGAAAAGATCTAATAAAGGTTTATGAGGTTAAAATGGGATTATATCATGCCAGCATCTGTAGAAAGAGAATATATTCAGGAACTGGCTCCCCTAGAAAATGATGCATGACAAGCAAGAGAGATCGGTCAAGTGGAACAATATCAGCCGCAGAAGAAATGTCTCCTGAATTGTTTAAAGCTGCAGAAGAGGTTGTTACAGTGTTAACAGCTCTGGATCAAGGGAAGTGGAATAGAACTGTGTATACTGAAGAAAGGGAGATAGAAGAGTATGTGTGAATGAAACTTAATTCCTCATGTAAGAGCTTACACACAAGAGTATGTGCAGGCTTCAAAAAGGCAGAGGGACACAAAGCGGCTAAGGAGATTGATAAGTTCTCTAACATCATGAACCCACTGAGCAAGATCATCCAAGAGTTATGGATATGGTATCACCAGATGTCCTTTCCCAGTGCCTCGAGGTTGTAGGGCTTGGATGGGGAAGAACAGGCTGAAGCTGAACCCTAGTTAGACAGAGTTGCTGTTTGTCCATGGGGGGTCCCTGTTGCCACCGGGGTTGTTTCTCGATGAGCAGGCACTACCCGTGAAGGAGCAGGTCTGTAGTTTGAGGACCTGCTTGAAGCTGGTCTGTGCCCAGCTTCAGCTGGTGTGGCAATTGTGGCTGCACCTGGTGCAGGAGAACCAGGTTACAGTAACAAAAGCCCTCATTACCATCCAGCTTGACTACTACAGTGCACTTTACATGGGTCTGCCCTTAAAGACTACTCAGAAACTGCAACTGGTCCAGATCATGGCGGTCTGCGTGCCTACTGGCTCTTGTTGTTGGGAATGTATAACACTGATTCTGGAGGCCCTGCACTTGTTATTGATGAGTTGTTGGTACTGACCTACTAGTTGCTAGTATTGACCTATGAAGCCCTTTGTGGTTTGGTACCTGGATGCCTACAGAACCATCTCCTCTAACCAGTATCATCCTGACCTGTTAGAAAAGCTGGGGAGGATCTACTGCGGCAGCTCTGGTACTTCAGAACAACCTCCCAGTGCAGATCAGGCTGGCCCCCTCCTCGTGTTTCCAGAAAATGTTAACTCGAGGCAGTTACTAAGGGTACCATGAACTGCAAGAACGGATCAGTTAGTCCTAAATGGAGCAAAGACTGGCTACTCCCCTGAGGCAGTGATCAGCAAACAGAGACTTGCATACTTTGGGTATGTGATGCAAGCAGAAGACAGTGGATGAAGTGGAGAGGTTCAAAGAAATGACAGGACTGTCACTGGAAGAGTGAGAGAGAGACAGTTCAAGGTGGCAGACATTTGTCCATGTAGCCCCCCAAGTTTCAAGCCTGACTTTAATAGCCTAGTATCCTATCCAATCCTAGTATTGCCTGCATTGGCTGGTTTTGCAAGATAGGATATGCACCTGAAGGTTCTGCATGTGAACACAACTAATTTGGAAGAAATTGGGTAACTTACATACTGAAGCTCAGATGAGCCTATAGTTTGTTCCTCCTGAAACAGATAAATATATTCTGGACCATGAGACGGAGACTGTTCTCATGTTGATTCATGTTATTCCCTGAATACAAATGTTATTCCTTGAATACATCTCTCTTCATTTCAATTTCTAGGCTATCTGCGCGTGTGCGTTGTTTTGCCTTTTTATCTTGCTATTTGCAAGCAGGAGAGCTAGATGTAAAAGACGTAGTGGGAATTTTTTTTCCTCTTGCATAAATTGAATTACTCAAAATATGCGTTAATTGGAATATTTATGAGCTTTTGAACAAAACGGTCCTCTGTCCTGGGAACAGGGACGGTCTGGCCATTAAAAATCCCAGAATTTTCTCTTGCTTTCCCCAAAGGCACAGTTGCAACTAATTGCTCTTTGAGTCTTAGGAGGCAATTGTTGTGTTCTGCTGGCATGGGATGACATTGCCCCAGGTAGGCAGAGTCATTCGGCTCCATTCAGGAAGGGGCGGGTCAGTCGGCTTTGGCGAGGGAGGGAAAGACTTGCTGTAGCTAATGCCCAAGGACCCAGACTCTGAGATTGGGCGCAGCCTTGCCAGCTGGTTGTTTCTTTGCTCTTCCTGTGCCGATCAGAAGCCCTCTCATAAGTCTTCCAGTGAATAGTGTCCACCCACAGGGCTCCCACTGGCTTGAAAAACTTGCTTCTGTCTCCTTCCAGCGGTTCTCATCGTCAAGCAGAGCAGAGACAGGAGAGGAAAGGAAGCAAGAAAGTAAAGAACCGAAGTCCGTTTTAAGCAAGCTATAATGACTGAAAGCAGAAGCAAAGTTAGGTACTGAGGAAAAACCTAGCAGAAGAAGAGTTCAGTTTTGGTGGGGAGGGGGACTCCATCAGGAAGGGGGGAGAGCAAAAGATGTGGTTTCCTGCTTCTCAAGCCTGGGCAGAAATTTGCCCCACGTGATCTTCTCACAGCAGAGAAAGACTGCTTTTGAAGTAGAATAGAAGCAGTTTGAAAAAAGGGGTTGTGCGTTCTGTGTTAAAGCATCGTACTTTTTGAGCTTACAAACTAGTAAGAAAAGTTTGCAGGTGGGGGCCACAGAATCTAAGGGTTGGAGAGGATGTTTGAGGTCATCATGTCCAGCTCTCTTCCCAGGGCAGCTTCATTTGTTCCAACAAAAGCAAGGGAGAATGGCAAGGAATCATATTAACTGTAATTAAATAACAATTCAGATTTAATTAAATCACATTTAGTTTTATCCTGCCCTGTCTGTTTTCTAGAGTGGGATCCCTCATATACCATTTAAAGGCCAAATGCAGCTGAAAAGCACACTGTAGCTCTGATTTACCAGATGTAATTACTTTGACGCAGTATTCTCAGCACCTGAAGAAATGGTGTGCAGAATAATAATTAATAATAAATTTTACTTTAAAAAAAAAGAGCGAACATTGAGAAGTGTTAAAAAAAAGTGTTACTTGTACTTTAATTTTTCTCAAGATGTTCAGTTTTTTTGAGAAGCAAATGTGTTATTTCCTCATGACCGCAAGGTTTCAACATTCCTTCACCTTTTTACTGAGTCTCACTGATGGGGGTCTTTTCCAGATGACAAAAATGCTGGACCTTCTTGAGGATTTCCTTGACTATGAAGGGTACAAGTATGAACGGATAGATGGGGGCATTACTGGGGCCCTGCGGCAAGAAGCCATTGATAGGTTTAATGGTAAGTATGAAGGCTGTTTGAGGTTCTGTATGAAGACAGGAGATGGACTCGCTATGTTATAGCTTGAGATTTCTGTGACCTTATTTGTTGCAGTAAGCAGTTACCTGCCCGAATCTTCCAACAGCATTCCGAATATTGAATATTCCACCTTTCCTGTTCCTTGGTTTTTCCCCTGTCAGTCACTCACCAGAGCATTCCTTTTCAGCCCCAGGAGCTCAGCAATTCTGCTTCCTGCTCTCCACGCGAGCAGGCGGCCTGGGTATCAATTTGGCCACAGCGGACACGGTGATCATCTTTGACTCCGACTGGAACCCTCATAATGACATCCAGGTAAGCATCCCGCTCTGTTCAGTTATCGTTCCCGCTGAAGACACATGAAACATTAGGAGATCTTTTTCGAATCCACCAAAAGCTTCCTCTCAGGCTGCACGCCTGCCTCTTCAGAGGGAGCCCGGCCCATCCAAAGCAAGCCACTCCATGAATTGCTGTGATTTAGGTTGAGGAATGAGATGTGTGAAGCATTGGCCTAGCAGAAAGACATACAGGGTTCCTTGTAGGTGCTGTGTGCCTTAGTTGGACACTGTCTAACCTCGCTGCCTTTCCCTTAAGTCTTTGTGCAGCCCCATATGTATTGGAAAGCCCATGCTCCTTTTCCTTCCTCCCTCCACTCGTGTGCCCTTGATTCATTTCATATTGATATGAATATTTTGGGTTGTTTTCCCCCTTCACCCCCCTTAGGCCTTCAGCAGAGCTCATCGTATCGGCCAGGCTAACAAGGTGATGATCTACCGCTTTGTAACACGGGCCTCAGTGGAGGAACGGATTACACAAGTGGCCAAACGCAAGATGATGCTGACTCACCTGGTAGTCCGCCCAGGCCTGGGCTCCAAGTCGGGTAGCATGTCCAAGCAGGAGCTGGATGACATCCTCAAATTTGGCACTGAGGAACTCTTCAAGGATGAAAATGAGGGTGAGGAAGCAGAGGATGGTTAAGGTTTGCATCTTCAGGGGATACCCTGAGGAGAATCAATTGTAATAATTTAGCTTTGTCTTAAGGTCTTTTGGAAACCTTTAAAGACCAAATTGTTTCGGAGAGCTTTCCCCCAATGTGAACGCTGCTGTCTTTATTTCTGTTTGTTTTATTTGCAGTTTTATGTTGCGTGGTTTTTATCTTCATTGTTTTTGTTGTTATTTTATTCCTACCATGGATGTTTTAATCTGTATCTCTTCTTGTAAGTCACCAAGAGTCTCTTCGGATTGCGGCAGCTTAAAAATACGTTTAATAAATGAATAACGAGGATGATGACTGTTTGTTCAGAATTCCAACAAAGGGACGTGGATCTCCAGCTGCAGCAGTGGATCTAACACCTGTGGATTTGGATGCAATTTTCTCTACCTATAATCGTTCCAGGGTGATTCGCAGGAAGTCCAGTTATAATCCCAGTGTCTTTAGTGACAAAATGGTCTCAGCCCTGATACTTTCTCCTCCCCATCCTGTTCCAGGCGAGAACAAAGAGGAGGACAGCAGCGTCATCCACTACGATAATGAAGCAATCGCACGGCTGCTGGACCGAAACCAGGACGCCACCGATGACGCCGATGTTCAGAACATGAACGAATACCTCAGCTCCTTCAAAGTGGCGCAGTACGTGGTTCGGGAAGAGGACAAGGTCAGTCGTATAGGCCGGCTGTGGGCCTGCCGGGGCTGTTGGGTCTTATGGCAGAAACACTGGGGGCGGCACTAGCGGGTGCAGAGGTGACCGTGCTTATTTCCCCCGCGTGTTTGTGCGTCCAATCTCTCTCTCTCGGGCATTCACAGATTGAAGAGATTGAACGGGAGATCATTAAGCAGGAGGAGAACGTGGACCCGGACTACTGGGAGAAACTGCTGCGGCACCATTACGAGCAGCAGCAGGAGGACCTGGCTCGCAACCTGGGGAAGGGGAAGCGTGTGCGCAAGCAGGTCAACTACAACGATGCGGCCCAAGAGGACCAAGGTCAGCCCTTCACGAATGGTCTCCTTGGGGACAGCGGCACCCTCTTGGCATCCCCTGCCAACTCTGCTCAAATCAAATTAAACTGGCTTCCAGCTTTGAGCACCTGACACTTTGTTCGCTTAAAACTGTAAAGCTAAAAACAAGTAATAATGGAATAGGGTAGTGAAAGTTACGTTCACAAGATATGCATAGAAGTGAACACATCTCAAAGCTGTGGGTCCTGTGCCGTGTAAGAGTCCTTCAGATCCTGTCCACCAGAAGTACCCGATTATTGTGCTTTTGGGGCTGGGTATAGAATTAGGGATGTCTCTCCCGTAGGAAATTGGCAGAACTTAAAATTCTTATGCATGCCCCTCTGAAAACATAACAGCAGTGTGACCACAGATTGGATAGGTAATGAAGCAGTTTTATTCTCCCGTACTTAGTGCTCACGGGGTGAACTCCAGAGGCACTGTTGGGTCAACTAGCTGCATCTGGAGTTTGGGTTTGAATTTGGCCGGTGCAGCTTGAGGGCAGAGGGGGAGCAGAGCTGAGAGATAGAACGCATGCTTTGCTTCGTGGGGAGAAGGCGCTAGGCTTCCTTTTGAATAGCTCCAGGCAGGACTGGGAAAGACTGCCAGTACTGAGGGCCTAGACTTCCTTTATTCCCCTGAGCTTCCCTACGGGGCTAGGCAGAAGGGAAGAAGCATTTCAAAAATTGCCATCTTGTATCGCTTGCAAACTGGCGCGCTTGTATTTCAGACAATCAGTCTGAATACTCCGTCGGCTCCGAAGAGGAAGATGAAGACTTTGACGAGAGGCCAGAAGGTGAGGGCTTGTTTTGTCTTCATGCTGTGGGCCTGAAAGTGTCTGAGGGTCTTTCAGGGTCCAGTCATTTGATCTAGAATGGCCCCTTCCTTTTACTGGACTCAGTCCACACAGAACGTACTCTCCTGCCGAACAGAACAGGGGGAGCCTAAGCTGGGTATCTTGATGCTTTGATCTGGGGGAGATATAATTCTTGCAGCGCTTGCAACTTGGCATCAGAGCTGTGAACTGTGCCTGTCTGCGTTGCTGAAAAGACATGGCCTATGTTCAGTTCTAATGCCCTTAGCAAACGTGGTGAGATGTGCTCTTCCTTGGTAGGTTGCATAGGGTGGGAGATTGTTCTCTGTAACGGCAGGCAGCTTTGCTTTTTTTTGGGAATCCAGACATCCTTCTAATCACTTTGCCAGGTGACTGTTCCTGGTTTTCCTGGTCCAAATGAATGTATGGCATTGGGCAGACTAGCACTGGAGACTTTGGCGAGGCCTGCTCCATCTTCTGCCAAGCCAGGCGGAGGCTTTTCGGGCACCTGACCATACCTCTAGTGATTGAAATATTTGCTTGTAAGACTTGTCTCTCACTCTGCGCATCAAGGTCGCCGACAGTCCAGACGGCAGCTTCGGAACGAGAAGGACAAACCTCTCCCCCCACTTCTGGCACGTGTTGGTGGGAACATCGAGGTGAGGATAGAGCTCTGTGGGATGCAGTGGGAATGTGGTGGGGGGATAGTTTGGAATAAAACTGCATACCAAAGGAAAAAGAGAGGGATAATTCAAGAGTCTTTCTAGGGAAACCTCATTGATGGAGGAAGTGTAAAGGTGTAAGGAAAAGAGGAAGCTTTTATAAGCAATTGAAAGAAGAATTTCCTGTTCAGTTAGGTACGGTATAAGAATATTTTTATGCAACTCTTTCGTCTGGCTGTCCAACTCTAAAGCCCAGGATGCAAATGTTGTACTTTATTTATTTGCTACCCTTGTCCAATTCCAGTAAAGCAGAAGCAAAATAGCATTTTAAGAGCTTATTTTTTTAAAGATTTAGCACAAGAGTGAGTATTCTCTCATTCCTAATGATTGATTACAAACAATACCTTTGTACCATATACATGTAGGGATGAACCCAGACTGACATATAATCAGGTTGGATCAATGATATTGAAGCCTGCTTAGTCCGAGAGCAGTTACTGATATAACCCAAATTCCCTACCACCCTGAATTATGCCTATTGTCATCTCAGAGCATAATCTGAATTATTATGGGGTGGCAAGAAACATATTCCTCTTTTTCCTTATTTAAGAGTGATATTGGGGAAAATAAAGCCTGTGCTGAGATTCCATCTTGTCATGTAAAATACAGGGGGGATTGCTTTAACGCAGGACAGTGTACATTCCACCTGATCTGAACTCATTGCCAAAAGAGAAAAATGTCTACCTTTTTTCAGCTCAGAGCCACAGACTGGCCTATTCTTGTTTGTGCTACCCCATTATCCAGTTAAGGCATGTGCAACCCAAGCTATTTCTTAATCTATTCGTATTCAAGCTGTTGTCCTTACATCTCCTTTTCATACTAAAACGTATTCTAATGTGATTAAGCAGAAGCTTAATGCAAGGTAGTTTAGGTCTTAGACTTAGCTTTTGTTACTCACAGAACATAAGCATTTCTCTTTCAGTGGGTTCTAGTGGTGTTACAAGAGTGCTTTCTTTTATAGCAGCATGTATATACCTTTGTTCAATCTCCGCAAATGCCCTCAAGGTGGTAAAGCTTAAAAATAATCTTCACGGTCTGTATGTGACTCTGCAGCTTCCCTTGCAGGCTACGTCCCCTGGATAAGTGGCTACCTTACTAGGTTTGGGCAGTTTGAGATGCGGCTGTCATGTTAATATTGTGGGGCTCACCTTGGCCTCTGTGCTGCCTTTCTACAGGTGCTGGGGTTCAACACCCGCCAGCGTAAGGCCTTCCTGAATGCTGTTATGCGCTGGGGTATGCCTCCCCAGGATGCCTTCACTTCTCAGTGGCTAGTTCGGGACTTGCGGGGCAAGACGGAGAAAGAATTTAAGTAGGTATCTCTTGTCTGGGAATTGTATTTTACAATATGCATCTCCTCACCCGTGGGAAAAACTCACTATACAAGCTACAGAATTTAGAATCTTTTAATGTTATTAAAAGGAAACAGCTGTTTTCAGGCACCGTGGTCTGAAAGAAGAGTTTCTCCTTATATTCATAGAATGGAAAGATTGGAAAGGATGTTGAAGATCATTTTGTGTATCCTCCCTGCTCATTGCATGAAACCATTACAAGAGCATCCAGTTTAACTGGATAACTGAGCATGATCGTGCCTCAGTTCTCTTGACCAGGCCTGCCCAGGCAGAGTGTGGACCCAAGCGGTTTTATTTGTTAGATGACATGAATATTCTTCCTAGTGGGCCTGTAAGTATTCTTGTGGACCATCTCTCCCTGGCAGGAAATGGCTCACGTTTAAACACTTCCCGCAAGAAGCAGTCCATCAGCCTGTCCCATTTTTGAATAGGTCTTACCATTAGGAAATGTTTCTGATGTTCAACAGAAATCAACTTTCTTGTAATTTAAACCCATTGTTCTTGTCCTGTCTTCTGGAACGACTCTGAACAATTCAGCCTCATCTTTTACATGACAGCCCTTCAGATACTCAAAGGCAGGTATCAGATCTCCCTGTAATCTTCTCTTTTCCAGGCTAATACACCAGCGTCTCCAACCACCACCTTGTTGAAACCATCCCTTTTTTTCAGAAGTCACCTTCACATGAACCCGACCACATGTCACCTCCTGTGGGGCCTTCACCAGCCAGGAGGGACATGGATCTAACCAGTAGATGGCTGGGTTAACCAACCCAAGCATCCTGAACACTTCCTCAGGAATTACAGGATCAAATTCTCCCCAGATAACTGAGCATGATTGTGCCTCAGTTGTCTTGACCAGGCCTGCCCAGCCAGAGTGTGGACCCAAGCGGTTTTATTTGTTAGATGACATGAATATTCTTCCTAGTGGGCCTGTAAGTGTTCTTGTGGACCATCTCTCCCTGGCAGGAAATGGCTCACCTTCAAAAGGGCCACTAGCCAGCTCTCTGTGGATGCAATGAGAGTGGGAAAATGGATGCTCCTTGTCTCCATGGTGTACTCCCTCTTACACGTGCTCACTCAAATTCATATTTCTCCAGTGGCACTTTAATGGTCTCTTTTGTCACTTAGACTCCCAGAGCTCCTTGGAGAACCTGGGGGTGCCTTAGGACTGATGAACAGGGAGAAGCCATGTAGCAACAATCTAATCCAAGGCCTTGTCATACCCCCATTCCAGGCAGAGTCTACCAGATCCTTGGGGGAAAAAACCCAAGCTACTTCTGAAACCTCTCGGAGTCCATTAATCTCCTGGGGCAGACTGAGCTAACAGGTCCTACCTCCCTGTGGTGGGTGGGCGGGAAGAGACACAGCACTAGCAGGCTTAAGAGCAGCCTGGGAGTGATCTGGCCATGATAAAGGGATGATAGTAACGTCATCAACCTTCCAGTCTCGTTGCAATGGCCCTGACAC
The DNA here is from genome assembly GCA_030867105.1 of Liasis olivaceus. Lineage (NCBI taxonomy): Eukaryota > Metazoa > Chordata > Lepidosauria > Squamata > Pythonidae > Liasis > Liasis olivaceus. Next base: position 114,135,766 of record CM061351.1, on the reverse strand, counting down.
AAAAAAAACAGTACCTGTGACCACCTGTGCATGTAAAGCCGTCAATGACTTGGGTTAGGTCTATAGTTGCCACGGCGGCCGTGAACTTCTACCATCAGTCTTGGAGACTCCACTGCCAGTCTGGTGGTGGAGTTGGGCAGCTCCTTCCTGAGCTACGTCCTTTGACAGGAAAGGGTAAAGAAAACACCACCCAGCAAATTCCCCCTCCTGCCTAGCACTTCCATGTCTGGCTGTGCCATTTATTCCCCTGTGAGTCAAAGGATATTCTTTTGTGGGCTTAAAGAATCTTGGAAGCATTTTGATCACATCCTGAATGTGTGTCTTGGGAAGGCCGGCAGTGGCCTTCTCTTGACAGACCGTCCACCCAACAGATGGTTGCTACAGATTCTCTCAGGAGGAAGTCTCTGATGTTGCCTCAGGGCAGAGGCAGGAATCCTTCCTTTGTCATAGCCTGTGGGGGTGTCCTCCTCAGTCTTTGAGGCTCATGGCAGTGGCTGTTCATCAGAGGGTCCAAAGACATCATCAGTGAGGCCACTGGAATCTTTTCTGAAGCGTCAGAGCACGTGAGCTCTGGTTGACGGGCTTTGGCGTCTCTCGCGTTCCTTCGCCTCTCCCCCCACTCCACTTGGCTTTCTTCTACCTTCTAAGAGGCTTCTCGATACTGCTGTTGCCCTGCAAGTGCTTCCTGTTTCTGATTCAAGAACTCCCCATCTTCCCTGGGAAGCTGACAGTTTTGCCTCTGGCTTCTCCATCTTCTTTTTGAAGAGGGCCGTCTGCCTGCGTTGATAGCAGGTGTTGCCCATTTGTCTTCAGGAAGGGGGGGAAAAAAAGATGCATCTCCTGAAGACAAAGTGAACAGTCCCCTCTGTTTCCATGTTTCTGTGATGAGTAACAAATCGCAGATTTAAAAAGTGCTTCTCTTGTGGTCTCTCCGACAAACTTCTGCTTGCTTGCTCAGTGAGCTTGCTCTCTGGGGAACTGGCTTAACCCCTGAAGCTGCCTCAGCTAGCTCAGCATAAGCGGTGCTGCGATCATACGCAACGGACGATCCACGGCACTCAGGAAACAGCTGCAGCAGTAAGTCATGGGCCTCCCCCTCCAAGTGGCTTTTCCTCCTCCTCCTGCCTCTTCCCTCTCTTCAGTTGGAATCCCTGCCAGAATCCTTGTTCCCCTCCCTCTTTGCTTGCCGAGTGAGTCTGGCTTTGTTGGTGTCTCTCTCAGGGTTCCCAGACAGGATGGAAAATGCACATTTAAAGAAAGTGGTTTTATTCCTATGCCAAGCTTTGTTTTGGTGGGTTGAGGATGAGTGCGTGCAGAGTAGCTTTGTTTGCCAAGTGATGATGGTTCTTACTCATCTGACATCCCCTCCACCATTTTTCTGTCTGTATTTTCCTGGAGAGTGAAGTGAAGGGTTGATTTCCTCTCCCTCACGCAGACATAGACCAAGGGAAAGCTGCGGCCAGGTGCATTGGGGAGCCTGAGGCGTGGCTTCTGCCAAGCTGGTCCATAGCCACAGAGCCCTCTGCTCTCTGGGTGAAGACGTAAGAAGAGAATCTGATGGCAAACATGCGGAATGGAAAGTTTCAGAAGCACGCTCTTTTGTCATGGGGGCAGTATTTGCTTTAGGATCCACTCCAGCTCCTAGAAACTTCCCCTCCCTCCTATTTGTGGTTTGGGGGCTGTCACGAGTTACCTCTAATCACTGTTGCTTTGGGAGATTCCTGCAGTTCAACAAATCAAACTGCCTGCTAAAGGTTTGAGAGACATCCTTTCCCTGAACTAGAGGGAGTAGTAATCAGCCACAGTAGCATTATCTTTCCCTAAATTTGCCTAACACCTTTTTAAAGCCATTGCAGCTGATGGCCTTCAGTAGCTGTTGCGACAGTGAATTCCATAAAGAACGTGAGTCTGTATGGAACAATATTCCACTTTTTTCTAAGCAAAAAAAGGCCAAATGTTGCCAGCGTCTCTTGCAAGGTTGCTGCTCCAGCCCTTTGTGAGCAGGCACAGATGGACTTCTGGATTTTATGTTTCCTCAGGGCGTATGTTTCTCTGTTCATGAGGCATCTCTGTGAGCCTGGTGCGGATGGTTCAGAGACCTTTGCCGACGGGGTGCCGAGGGAGGGTCTCTCCAGACAACAGGTCCTGACACGGATAGGAGTTATGTCTCTGGTAAAAAAAAAGGTATGGAACCGTTGGGCAGGAAAGACAGATGGATAAAGAGGAGGCACCGATCAAATTACTCTGCGTTGGTGTGAGCATGGCTTCTTTCTCCAAAGAAAGACAAGTTTAAAAGTTTAACAGAAGATGTTCTGATTTGTTTCTGAGGATGGGGGGCGGGTGGTGGAGCTCATCTGCTTGGAGGCCTTTAGCATGGATTGAAGTGCATCTTCGTAAATCTGTACATTGGCAAACAACGCGCTTTTTGGTTTGGGTGTTTCTCTGTAAAATTCCAACCAAGAATTTGTTTGGGTTGACTTCTCCGTTTCGTTGTGTTGTCTTATTTTTGTAACCTTCGTTGTCGCAGTCTAAAATATACTTGCTCACGAGGGGCGGGGGCTGTTTTTGCATGATAGGTGCAAGAGTTTGAACATATTAATGGCCGCTGGAGCATGCCTGAATTGATGCCTGACCCCAGCGCTGACTCCAAAAAGTCCTCCCGAGCTTCCTCCCCCACAATCAAAACCTCTACCACCACCCCAGAACCCAGTTGCACCAATACTCCCTGCACCTCCAAGCCAGGTACGCAGTGGGGAAGAAGGACGGGTCTGTGGCGAGGCGGACCTGAATCCCAGACCGCTTCTGCTAAGGGTGCTAGGATCCACCCAGCTCCAGTGAATTCAGGTCGAACAGCTGAAGGTGAATTTGTCTGTATTGTTTCTTTCCAGGATGTCATCGCTGCTGCCTTTTATGAGGCTGGCTACAGTTACTAGTGTACTGGAGTAAATTGCTTCAAATTGGCGCTGGTGGCAAAGGGACTAGAATTATGCCATGAGGCTTTAGGTTGGATTCTTAGTCAGCGAAAGAGTGGGTTTACTAAGGTGGCCGTAGTATTAGCAGCACCCATGGAATTGAATTTTGGTTGATTAAACCGAATGGACTACCTGGTTTTAATGTTTATATTTTTGTAAGCTGCTCCAGCCACTTGGAAGGTGGGATGCGTGTACATTTGCAAAATAAAATACAGATGTTAAATGCTACCTGATTTTGAAATGACGGGTGCGGCTCAGCTCTGAGTGAAGGCAGGCAAGATACAGGGGAATATATCGTTTGGGAAGGAAAGGAGGACCGATAAAACGAAGGCCGTTTATTGTGTTCTCTGTTCCATCAGCTACGCCAGCTCCAAGTGACAAAGGAGACGGGGGGACCCTGACTGAAAAGGAGGACTCAGAGGTCAGGGAGGAGAAGTCGGAGAAGGAAGCCAAGGGCGGTGAGAAAATGGAGACTGAGGTTTGTACTTGTCTTCAGTGCACAATGTGAGGGAGATATTGGGGGAATCTTTTCAGAAAGAGTTATTCTAGGGAAATTACTTTGGTGTTGGTAGGAAGATAACAGATTAATGCCTTGTGAGTCCCTGCCTGTTATCCTTTCACCTGCTCCCATGTTATAGTCCTCATTTGTTGTGTCCATTTTGTTTCTTAAAAAAACCCGAATTCCAAAGTTAGGTTTTAAAAAATGGTTTCACTTCTAGACATAACCACATGATGCACCTCTAGTCATGTTGTGTACGCCTGAGTGCTTTGATGCAGTGTCGAGGGCATGACAGTGGGCTGCTGGCTCCGAGGGTGGGCAAATGACTGCCCCAGGGTCTTCAGCAGCTGCTCCGTGCTGTGACGTGCATTCCTCTGTAGGGTCTCCCTGTGGGAGCTGTCCTTGACCCCTGCCCACCTTGATCCTGCTGTATCGGTAGTCTTATATATGGCTGTCTGCCTTGCATTTCCCAGCCTTCAGCGCCCGAACAGCACATTTCTGCCACATTCTCAGGGGAAAAAGTGGAGCTGGATTCTTCAAAAAAACCTGAGGAAGAGGGACTGATGGTAGTCGGGGAAAAAGAGTCAGAAGCTGAACCTGCAGTCAAGGAGGAAAAGGAGAAAATGGGTAAAGGTTTATAAAGAAGATTCTTTTAAAAAGGATGAAAAGGGGGGAAGGGAGTGAAAAAGTCAGACTGGAGCATTAAAAATGAATTTACCTTTGGTCAGCAGTAGAAATGCATTCTGCTCTGGAAGAATGGAGCCAGCCAGAAAGTATTGGCCTTTTTCTTCCCTGTGAGGGGAAAGATACCCCAGTCTTGGGTCTGCTTTCAAGAGAAATGCAGGGTTCTTGGATGCCAGTGACAGACTAATGAGAGAGGGGAATTTGATGGGAAAAAGAGAGACTTGGTTTCCCCTCCCAGCATTTTGCTGGTTTTAAAGATCTCACCCAAGAGAAGGGCCTGCAAACTGGAAGGCTGACTGGATGATCAAAGAAGGGTGCGCGCAGACTCTTCCAGTATCTCCTTTTAAACCATCCCGATCGCACCCTGAAATTCCCCTCTGCTCTTTGCTGTGGAAGAGAAAAAGAATATGGATCTGCATAGAGTTTTCGGAGAGGTATCCTTGGCAATCCATTGCAGGAAAAGCAGCAGAGAGTCTTACGAAACTTTAAATCATGAGAAATATATCAGGCATTCACTGTTATCAAATGGAGTCCACTCCATCGGGTGCCTGAAATGTTAACCTAAGTTGGAAGGTACAAGGATATGACAAGACAGAATGATATACTGGGAAGTTGGAGGGGAATGAAATGCAAGAAGCACAGATTTTGACACGTTTATTAGCATCAGAAGTGGTGCTGGTGTGAAGAGCTTGTCATAAATGTGTTTTTTGGTAGGTTTTCATCTGAAGCATTTTGAAAGAATACAAAACAGAAACAGCATAGCAGGACCTCAGTCACTGAAGTTCCTGGGTGTGTCCTTGGTGGAAAATCACAGAGGCCATTGGCAGAGTGGGCATTTTTCCCTTCCCTTCTCTCACATTCCTCCTCTGCTTCCAGATGCTGATTTGGAGAAACTCGTGGCAGATGAAAAATCCACTGAGAGTGATGACAGCAAGGAAAAAGGGGAGGGAGAAATGCAGGACACAAAAAAAGGTAATGTGTGCTTTAGGAAGGATTCACAGGCATTTGCTAGCTAGGAAGTCGTCCCGTAGCAGGACTCGCACTGGGAGCCCTGGTCGTTTAGGGGCAGCTTGTGCATCCCCCAGGGCTGCTCGCATCCTGGCTGGGAAGAGGTCATGTGACAACTGCCCAGGTTCTTGCGTTCGGTTGGTCTTGGCTGCCGGGATAGACCCGCAGCAGGGCTGGTCACGGCTGCTTTGATAGCACAGGAGAGCCGATTGCTGCACCAGCCCCACTCATTCCCCCTCCAGCAACTGGCTGGCTTCTGCAGGAGGATTCTGCGGGGTCCCCACGCCAGGCAGACCTGCGGATTGTGGGTGTCACTTGGATAGAATTTGGCTGGTGCTTGTCAGCAGGCAGACCTTAAAAAGAGGCGGTAATGGAAGGATGGGAAAGTGGATTTCGTCCCAAATCACACTGTATCTTTTTCTTTTAAAAGAAGATGTGAAAGCGGAGAGGGAGATGGCAAAGGAGCCCAGAGTTGGGAGCATCAAAGATGAGAACCGGAATAACGGGAAGAAGGAAGATAAGACTGAGAAGCCCCGGTTTATGTTCAACATTGCGGATGGTGGCTTCACAGGTAAGATGTGGCCTGTGGGTTGATATCTTGATGAAGACTTCTTTACTTATAAGTTAGATTGAAAAAGCTACCCCCCTACTTAGCACAGACTCTAGGCGGAGTACAATTAAAACCTATACAACACCTAAAAAACCCAAAACAATATAAAATTGAATATAACAGGGGAGAACCACGTGCCTTGCCCAAGACAAACTGCACACTACAGCAGTCTATCTCAGAGCTTGGCGAAAGAGCCAGGTTTGCAGGGTTGGGGCAATGAGTACAGCCAGGGTGGGGAGTTGCACACACTGTCAAATTGTAATTGCCTAGAGTTTTTGTCACTAAGGAAAAGAAAAATGGTCCCTTTTTCCACATTACATATTAAGATGACTGGGTGAATTAAGCCTTGATGGGGGAATAATGTTTGCTGTTTGAGAAACTGGGGGTTTAGCTGGTTGTTCATATTGACCTGTGAACATCTTTCTGTTCTCTTTCTGGCTAGAACTCCACACCCTGTGGCAAAACGAAGAGCGAGCCGCCATCTCCTCCAGCAAGCTCAATGAAATCTGGCACCGCCGACATGACTACTGGCTGCTGGCAGGCATTGTCCTGTATCCTTTGACTTAAAAAAGGAGGGTGCCTGTGGCTCTGGACCAGGAAGGAGAACAGGCACCATTGCATGGGAGTGAGAGGGAAGGCATTCCCTGAACAAGGACACAGTCTTGGGAGAGAACCGTGCAAGAGCTCACAAATTCATCTAATTGGGAATGGGGAGGCCTAGAGTTTTTCAGGGGACAGCCAACTTCCAAACTGCAAAGCTGGTGGCTGCTTATTTCCTGCGAGAAGCATGGCTCTTTGGAATATGTCTGAGTGATAGTGGCAAAGGTTTCTTAGCATTGGGCAGAACCCCTGTGTCCCAGGTGCCAGTTTCTGCTAAATAGCTGCCTACTGAGGAATTCAGGCAGGAGTTGAAACAGCCTTCCGCTATTCAAACATGCCCAGCACAGTCATTTCCGTAGATTCACCTGGATCTGGAAAGATCTGCATAAAGGATTAAGCTGCCCTGTTTTCTCCTTCAAAATTGTAGGTTCTTGAGCCTGCCAGCCAGCCAGCAGTGTGTGTGTGTGTGTGTGTGTGCGCGCGCGCTGAGGGAATAGGGTGGGAGGGTTTAATGAAACATGGTTTGGCAATAGGGAATAGGGTGAAGAGGAGGAAAACTTCATCCTTGAAGCTGAAATATCCTAGTATTAGCCTTGGATTTGCCCGTCTGTACTCCATGTGTCTCTCCTTGGCTGAGAAGCAGCCCCCAGTGAGCTCCTGCCTGCAACTGTGGAAGTTCCTTAATGCGCCTGCAGGCATGGCTATGCTCGCTGGCAGGATATCCAGAATGATAACCAGTTTGCCATCATCAATGAGCCCTTCAAGACTGAAGCCAACAAGGGCAACTTCTTAGAGATGAAGAACAAGTTCCTTGCCAGAAGGTTCAAGGTGCGGATATCTTAGGACAACAGATGAGAAGGCAGGACTTCCTCAGGCTTAGACATGGATCCCTGTTGCTCCCTGTTCAGGGCCTTTGTAATTTAGAAGCATGCTAAACATTAGAAGCACTGCAGAAACATTCATTTATTCATTCATTCATTTATGCAATTTCTGTAGCCATCCATCTCAATCCAAGTGACTCTGGATACTAAAGCTAAAGCTGGTTTAACAAAACACAGTTTCTCTGTTATGCCCAAAGTGACAATGTGCAGTATGGCTTCATGTGATGTTCTGGTTCACAGAACATGTTAAGGTGGATTCCTACAGCTTGATAAACCACAAACTACCCATACTAGCCTCATGCGGTCAGCAGCTGCCTCGCGAAGGGCCAGGCCAGGCGTGCTTGGTCAGCAGCGGGAGCAAGAAGACGGTGAAGGTCAACTAGGGAGGCAGGGGCCGCGGAGTGCAGGCACCAAAAGGCCATAGATAGGGAGGAGATAGGCAGGTGGGGGGAACTGAAGCGCCCCTGCGGTAGTAAGTGTGGGTGGGCTGCCAAGTGCCTGAATGTTGATCACGTGACTGCGGGGGCGCTGCAACGGCTGCAACTTTGGGGACTGGTCATCAACGTAACTTCGAATGGTCGCTGAATGGATGATTGTTAAGCGAGGACTATCTGTAGCCTGCTTCTTGACTCTTCCTTTGCTGCAGTCTTACACAGTGAGGGGTAGACATCAGCTGAGGAAAAGAAAAAGGCTGACAAAACTAGCAGTTGGGAAATGGCCCTGCTTTCTTTCTTTCTTTGCCTCTCCTGCAGACTAAGAACAATCAAGAGCTTAAGTCTTCTAGGGGAACTTCTGAGCCCCTGCTCTTCTTTTGTCGCGTAAAGGAATTTGGATGACTAAATCCATCTCTTTGACAATGCAGAATCCCCGCCAGCTGCATGTATGCCGAATCCTGTGCTGAAAGAACAGCTTCCGTTTTCAAGGTCTCCACCGTCTCCTCCTGCTCTCAGTTTCCTTCCTTTCTTCTTCAGCTCCTGGAGCAGGCCTTGGTGATCGAAGAGCAACTCCGCCGGGCCGCTTACCTGAACATGACTCAGGATCCCAGCCACCCGGCCATGGCCCTCAACACCCGCTTTGCCGAGGTGGAGTGTCTGGCCGAGAGCCACCAGCACTTGTCCAAGGAATCTTTGGCTGGCAACAAGCCCGCCAACGCCGTCCTGCACAAGGGTAAGAGGCGGGGGGGTAGGCGGGCCCGGAGAGGACAGTCTATGTAACTCCCCTCGCCTCTGTGCGTGATCCTTCTGTACCACACTCTGAATCCATTAAAGTGCGGTTGTGATGAGAAAAGCCGCTGTGTGTGGTTGTCTCCTTGATCCTGCTCTGTGTATCTTTGGTATATCTGCTTTGGTCTATCCATGGAGTATCCCACAAGTATCTTCTGAAAATCTGCCCCATCTTTTATGTGCCGTCTGAGCATCCTCAAATCTCTTCTGAACATTTCTCTCCCCTCTCACTCTTGAGCGTGCTTGCTGAGTATCCTCCAATAACTGTGGAATGAGCATATCTCTGTGCAAAAGCACCTTTTGCGTGCTTGATAGAGCTTTAAAGCAACATTCCCAGAAAATATTCTTGAGTTAGATACTAAGTACTTCTGGGATATCTGGCTTGGCGCCCTTTTAGTATATCTTGTATACTTCACCAAGTATTGTGAGAGTTGCACTGATTCACCGTTGTCCCCATCAAAATGTCATGTGAATACTTCTCATATATATACACGTATGTATGTATGTGTGTGGGTATGTGTGTGTGTGTGTATATCTATACATACATACATACCTACATATACACACGTCACTACCTGTATAATTTTGGTGCATTTCTCAAGTATCTCTGGTTTGTTTCCCTGTCAATTTCTCTGGTGTTTCTTCGCGAGTATCATGTGAGTATCTCCTGTGTGTAGTTTCCCTTTGGTGCCTTTATTTCTCTTCCTGCCCAGTTAGAATAGACCAAAGCGCCTCATGCTTTCTGGCTGCTCAGGGCGCTCCTTTCCTTGTCGGGCGATAGGCTTCCAGCTTCAACCCCTTCCCCTTGAACCGCAGCCAAGAAAAACAGTTTGCCAGGGCCTTAGCCTGTCTGGAACAGCCGGCCTTCGCCCTAGACGTGGGGAAAGAAGGCTCTGTCCAGAAAGGGTAGGCAGCTGCCCTGGATGCCAGGAAAGGCCATCTCTGAACTTTGGCCCTGACGGATTCTGGTTTCTCTTCTGTCTCTTCTTTCCTGCGGGTGGGCAGTGCTGAACCAGCTGGAGGAGCTCCTCAGCGACATGAAGGCAGATGTGACGCGCCTGCCAGCCACGCTTTCCCGCATCCCTCCGATCGCTGCCCGCCTCCAGATGTCTGAGCGCAGCATCCTCAGCCGCTTGGCAAGCAAAGGGAACGAAACCCAGACAGCTCCGGTAACCGCCAGCCTCCGCTCTCCCCACCTCTCCAACCTGTTTCCTCGTCAGAGCAGTGATGAAATTGTCAGCCGGGGCGAAAGGGGGCTGTCCCCATCATGACCTCCCCTTGTTTGGCTCTGTGGTGTCAGGGGAATCTGAAGTGGTTGGGGCTGCAGGATTTTTATTAGCTGAGCTGTGTTGCCTTCTTAGCGGTGAAAGAAGAGGTGGCATGGAAAATGTCAGCTGGTAGGATGGAGGAAAGGCTTTTCCCAAAGGGAGAGAACAGCCCCTCCATTCTCTGCTAGATGCTACGTTTTTGCCTTGGGCATGAAGGAAGACGTTTTCCTTCCTCTGCAGCTAGCACAGAAGCCAGCTGGGCCGGGGAGGATGGTGGGAAGAATCCTGTTGCTGGCTTTGAATTCCCCCTTGGCTGGGCTTTCTACCTGTGGTGTGATTGGACCTTGGTTTCCTCCCTCACCCCCTTTCTCCTTTTTGTCCCCTTTCTTCACAGGCTTTTCCCCCTGGGCCCTATGCCACCCCACCTACTTTTGGGGGCTCCTTTGGTGCCCCCCCTGGCGGGGGACTGCCCAGTATGGGTGCCAACTACAGCCAAATGCCAACTGGTTCCTTTATAACAGGTCAGTTGTGGGTGAATGAAGAAGGTTGGGGGCTGCCGTGCATGCTTGTAGCGAGGGACGCCATTGCTGTGGCTGCATGTGAAATGCACAGTGTGTTGTGAAAGCACTAAGCATCCAGTATTGGAGGGGAAATTCTGCTCCATCTCACTGTGTAGAAAGAAAATTGTATCTTTAAAACGGAAATCAGGTTCCAGGTTGTTTGGAAAGAAGCACTCAGTAGGATGTTGGTGAGAGAGACCCACCATCCCTGGCTTGTCTTCTGTGGCTCAAGGTATTGGTGTGTGGGGAGAAGATATGGGGATTTGGGGGCAGGAGCCAGAAAGGAGCCTTCACTGGAACCATCTTGATAGGTGGTCTTCGTGGGCAATTCTGGGTTGAGAGGGGGGCAGTCCCAGATAACCCAGAATGCTTCTTCTGTCACTGGTGAGAGAAAGAAGAAGCAGGACCCAAGGATGACCTTGGCCAGGTGGCAAGCCCTGTTGGGCATAGCTAATCCAGAGCATCCCAGCTCTCACCATGATTCTGCTTTTGAGGCTACGGAACACAAAATGCACTTTTTTTACACACACACGCTTGTGCTGAGCTTGTTTTAAATAAGGGGTTGAAGGAGAAAGTGAAAAGAGCCCTTTGAAAGTCCTTTGGGTAGAAAGGTGGGAGATAATCTCTTGATTTTATGAACCTTGATTTCAGGAGATTTCAGATGGGACAGAGAAATTATAAATTTCAGGCAAGAGTGGACTTTGTCCTAAGCCACGTTTTGTGAATCGGTCGAGGTGACGTTCATACCTTTTCTGTACGTTGCACAAATGCATAAATCCGATTCACCGACATGAATTATAGAAGGTTAAAATGCCTTCTATGAAGGCCCCACCCGAGTCACCAACCTCAGAAGAGATATAACTCCTGCCTCTTTCTCTCCCCCCCCAATGTATCGTTGCAGCCAACGGTCCCCCTGTGATTGTGAAGAAGGAGAAGGAAGGTGAGAACTTGGAGAAGAAAGAAGCAAAAAGCGGGGAGGTGATTTGCATAGACGACTGAGGGGCGGCTGGGCCAGCTGTCCCACCACGCCCCATCTGCGCCGGCCCTGCCTCTGGTCGAAGGGCCCTGCTGCCCTCAAGCCTCTCCTTTTTTATTTCTGGATTATGTGATGGCTTTGCCTTAGAGGTGGGGAGTGCCGGTGATCACTGCCCCTCTCTCGGGACCCCTGCCTTGGATTTAGTTGCTCTTCCCAAGCCCCTCCCTTCCTGCTTCAGGGAAGTGGGGAGCCACATCTTGAAGCCAGCCAGCAGGTTTAGAATGACCAAGAGGTACTCGGGAGCCAGGACCGACCGGGTTTCTATTCCTGGCTCGAGGTTCTAGGAGGGGCCAAATTAGAACTAGAATCCAGGCCCTTTGGGGCTTTGACGGGGAGGGGGCAGCCTGCTTTGTGGCTCTTGCCCCCAGCAGTGTTGAAACTTTGAGAAGCACTGCAAAATGACTCTATAAATATGAATATATATATAATGTATACACACTCATCCTGTATGTTTAACCCCCTTCCCACTTGTGCTTGACCTCCCTGGGGGGCGATAACGCAGCAGACTGGGGAAGGGGGAGACACTCCCTAACCACGTTCTGTTCTGAGAACACATTGGAGTGGGGAGCGACCACCCTCACCCCAGAACTCTTGGGGAGCCTTCCCAGAAATGTCCCTGCTTTGGGAGGGCGAGGCTGTTTCTCCCCCTCTTCCACCCTCACCTTTGAAGGCAAGTAGGTCTCGAGGGACGGGGGTGGGGAAGAGGCAGCAGCAGCTGCGCCAGCTGCACTCCTGGATTTGTTGCCGAATTTCAAGTCACTTCTTGTTTAAATCTTGCAGAATAAAGGCACTGTTTCCTTGGCTACATAACCCCCATGCATTTGCCTCCTTTTGTGTAGGTTGTGCAATGTATGCATTTTTGTTCCGTCACAAACGACCTTTTTCTCCCCAAAATTGGATGGATACAAATAGAGATGCTAAATGCTGGGCAGTAGGTTGGGTGGTGAAGAAACTCATCAGGATCTGGCAGTGGATCCATGGCAGTATTTCTCAAATCTCAGCAACTTTGAGATGTGTGGACTTCGATTCCCAGAATTCCTCAGCCAGCATTGAAATCCACACATCCTAAAGCATGCTGGCTGGGGAGTTCTGGGAGATGGTCCAGACATCTTAAAGATGCTGAGATTGAGAAACACTGGTCCGTGGAGTCTGTCCAGAAAAATTGGAGGAGAATGAGAATAAGGAGGTCCAAAAGCAGAATAGAAGATAGGAATCCAGCTGCTTTAGCAGTGTCAACTTTGTAGAGAGAGGTTTTCTTTCTCCAGCTCCCGTTCAGCTCGCTTAACAGACTGTCGCATGATGCTCCGTGCTTAAAAATAAGCGATGGAAAAGCCGTGGTGGTGCATCCTAACCTAAGCGTTAGACACCACACACACACGTTCAGGTTGCATAATGCTGAACGAAGATAAGAGGCCCCTGCAAGGACCTTGCAGTCTAAAATTACATACTCTGGTCTTTTGGAGGTGGGGAGAACGCAAGGATGTGACCAAACTACATTGTGATGTAGCTTCAAAGGGCCCTCTAAAATGCCTAACCAGTTCGTTATCGGTCTCAAGAAGTCTGTGAGCAGAGCGTTTTTTCTTTCTCAGTATTCATCTTGGGTTTGATCTGTTCAAGCACTCCGTGGGACTTGCTAGCTCTTTGTTGTTGAAGGGTGTAGGTGTGCGTGTGTAAGAGGGGGGCATTGTTGAAAAGCTGGGTTGAGCTGCTAAATGTTCTGGTCTATAAAAAGCATTGCTGTAAAAAAGGAACGTATTGCTTGATTAGGTAAATTAGTTTTCATTAAGAGACTGGTTTTTTACTTTTATGGAATCCCCATTTAAAAAATACAAGATTCTGCTCTTAAGACACTTTTTTCCTATCCTTTGCAATAGCAAAAAACCCCAGGAGGTCAAGACAGTCTTTTTAAAGCCACCCTCTCTCTGCTATAAACTCAGCATATGTTCTGAAACCCAAGAACCTCCCCAAGCAAGCAACTAACAAGCTGGGTTTGCCCTTCCTGTCTTGTTTCTGGATACTTGGCTGTCCTGTTTAAAAGGCAGTTTCTCAGCCAAGCATAGAAGTACATGGGGCTTGGGGAATTTTCACAGGGTTCAAGACAATTCGAAGTACCTTTTACGTTTATTATTTTCTTAGGAATGTATGGACGTAGGTGAAGCAGAATGGACCTCTAGCTCAGAGGATACAGTATATTAATTCAAGGGAGTAGGAGCAGAGTGGCGATGATACTTAACACTATCTTTTTTTTTTTGAGTATGCACTTATGTAACCCAATAAATCAGTGGATCATTAAAATTCATGTGACCTATAATATACACAGATCATATTCAGTATGCTTAACTAAGACAAAAGAACTGGAAGCAAGGGTGTGGACCCCCACATTTGTATATGCCAGATAATAGTGATTATGATGCAAAAAGATTTCCAAGAGAAAATGTCCTGCTTTTGTAGCTGTTTAGCTTTTAAAGAAGGAAAATGTTGAAGAAACCTCTCCTATCTGCAAAAGCCAACCTAACTCTATTATTGGCGTCAGGTTCTTTTTCCATTGTAATTCGAATTATTACTGAAGTTCTGAGATAGCCACAGGAAGTATCATACAGTCTGAATTCAGCGATGGGTGGACCTGGAGTGGCCTGGCTTTGTATAGTTTGCCTCAATTCGTGGCTTTGGGAGCAAGGTGGGACCCACCTCCTCCAAGTGTGGCACGGCACAGCAGCAGTGGGAGAAAGGGCTCGCGTGGGTTGTCCTTGGCAAGATGGGGAGGCGCATCTTTTCCAGTACGTTTTTATGGGGCTTCTCTCTGAAACGCTGTGCGTGTAGCAATTACACGTGGGGTAAAAGGGAATGGAAGGGGATGCTTTCACTTGGTTCACCCTCTCCTGAAGAAGCTGTTGGTGGATCCAGTTGAATTGGACAACTTTCATCTGGACTCCAAACTTTCCTTTTGAGGAAAGGTTACTGAGAGGGTGATGGGCTCACAGCCCGGAGGAACTGGGTTATCTAGACCAGCTCAAGTTTCAGGCCGGGTTATAGCACTGAGATGGCTTTGATCATGCTTGTGGGTTCCTTCTGGCGGGCTTGCGGTGGGGACAGATAAATAGCGGGGCTTCTGTCTCGCAGCACTTGCCATGTGGAAGAGTCTCCTGTTAGCCTTCTGGAAAGCCTTGAAAACCTGGCTTGGGCATTGGGGCCAGGTATCAGTTCTGCCTGGCATGTATCAGTTTATGATGCTGAGATTATTTTTAGGGACTTAATTACACCAGTTTTGTTCATGCATTATTTTATGTTTTTATGTGTCTGTTGGGAGCTAGCTAGAATTACTAGTTAATATATATAATTTTACAAGCAAATTCCCAGGGACTAGAACTATTGCATGTACCTGTGGATAAGCTGACCCTCAAATTTTTAACCAAAATGCCATGAAAAATGCCACCTTTGGATAAGCTGACCCTCAGAATTTCTGCATGTTTTTTCAATATATTCTGAAGGACTTTTCATATTTTATATCAATACATAGTGTTTTCCAGAATAGCTTCCATTTTAAGTTTTCACAATTGGCACACTTTTCATGGTATTTTGGTTAAAAATTCGAGGGTCAGCTTATCCTCAGGTACTTTAAAAAAGTATTACCATATGTACTTGTGGATGAGCTCATCCACAGACAAGCCAATCCCAATTTTTGAGTGTATTTCGGAACCTAAAATGGTTAGCTTATCCGTATGCCTGATAGTTCCAGAGTGAGCACGTGAATCTAATGCTCTGCCTGAGACCCCAGTGCCCTGGCAGGCTTGGAGATCACTTCCAGCCACTGCCTAACCCTAATGAAACTCTTTCCAGACTGGACGAAGCGCCTCTATCTTGGGCTGGAGGGTTTGTGCTGACAAAACTGCCTCTCAGCTCGGGCCCACGGTCTGCCAAGGGCACTCTGGGCTGATGGCCAGTGGTCCAAATACCCAGGGAAGTCCTGTTGCCGCACTGAAATCTGCCCCAGCACCTACATCTTCCCCTAAATTAAAAGGGCAAATTCACATTGTAGAGCACCTCAGTGTAGCACATTATGGCCCATCATATTGTTACAACTTAGAAAATTAGGTTAGTGGGGAAAACTGGTGAAACATGGGTAGGTGTCATACAACCACAGGCAGTGTTAATAGCTGATAAGTTTGTCTTAATATGTAAAGCTAATGCAGGAACAGGAATCATCAGTTCATGACGTGTTTTTCTTCAACCCTTATGTCAGTCCAAGTTGTTGCTTCAATGGCTCTTCTGAAATCTGGAGGCTTCCATGGTCCCCTAAAAATGTTCTCGTATCAATTAGCCCCAGGGTGGTTTTCAATTTGCTGTTTTAGGATGGGACTCCTCGGCCACCAAAAGCTTTAGTCACATCCCGCCATGCTTGGTCAGTTTGCAAGTAGTTCACTGCCTGTTGCTTCAGGCCAGGGTGGATCAAGCATGGTGACTCAGGGGCCTCCCACACGGTCCATTAAAAACAGCACTTGTCTCAGGTCACGAGAGATGGGAGATTATACGCCCAGAGTGGTGAACAAACAGGATATGATTGATGAAGCTGCAGTAATCTTTGCATGGAGAAATCGGGATCAAGATTCCAAGGATCAAGTGCCCGCTGTGCTATGTAGAGGCCTCTGGTCTGAATCAACCAGATGGAGAAACCAGAGGCTGCAGGAGGATGGCTGCATTCCACAGTTGTTACAGTTCCTTTACCCACTGCAGGTTAGGTAATGACAAGGCTACATTTACTTGCAGGTTCAGGACACCAGTCACCTAACTGCAATCCCAGAATGCTAGGCAAAGCACTGGCACATGGCTTGGGGAATTCTATCAAGGCCAACTATGGAAACAACGATGCTGGCTGTGTTTCTTATGTTGGCCACAGATGAACTGATTGGGATCCATTCCAATTATATCACCCATAAATACTTAAAATCTTACATGTTTATTAACATTAAATAACTTATAATTGCCACACTATTAAATCAGAATACAAATATGAAATTATTAAGTGTTTTGAACACATTTCACAGAAATGCTTCTTTGAAAAATACACAGCATTTAAAACTCAGCTTTTCTGACAGGGTCGTAAGATCTAACGTGATCTGTCTCTAAATGCAAACTGTTCGTGTACAGGAATCCCAGAGCAGGAAAGGACCCCGCAAAGCATTTTTCCAGTTCACAATCGGGACGACCAAAGGATATCCTGATAAAAGAGAGAGCCTAGAGCAACCTTGTCACAATGACACGGCTACATTTAGCTCCAAAAATCAAGTTACTTCCTCAGGAACTGTTGGGATCTTTGACCTACTGATTTTGGTTTCTCATCTAAGAAACCAGCCCAGGTGGATAAGGCAAGCTTCCTTCCCCTCCTACAGACCAGAGGTGCTTCTAAAAGTCAGGTCTGATGGCTTCACCAGAGGCACCTTGCAGGATGCATGCCTTCTGCTCATTTCAGGTCTGTGGATGTGAAGGAGGTCCCCATCCAACCACAGAAGCCGGGCAGGAGATGGCAATTCTATTTATGGGGCAGAACCCCCATGGTACCATAGCTCGAGAGAGGACTATTGCTATAAACTTGTCTTTGCAATGCTTTAACATTACTCGTTCTCTGTAGGTTGGAAATATGCCATGTAAAATATTTGACATAAACAAGGATTATAGATTTCCCAGTACCCCTTTGTCCTATTTCTCCAATTAATCAATGATCCGCCTCAAATTGCATACAGACAATTACAGGGAAAACAGTCCACTGCCCCTGACCCATTCATTCAACTTTTTAATCATGTGGACTACTGTAATCATTTTGCCAGAGTGTTTGGGGAGGGAAGTACTTTCAGAGAATAATGTCTGAGTTTCTAAAAGACAGGTTCTGAATCCTCCCTTTGCTGTAACTTTTGCCTTGCTGCATTTCACAATGAGAAGCGGAGGACCACAGAGTGGAAGAATTTCTGTTAATTCTTGGGTCGTGTCAGCACAGCCCCTGATGCGACAGCAATATGAAGCAGGAACTCCAAGGCAGCAAGGAGGCAGTTCAGCTGCATCCTTTCCAAAACGGAGAGGGCACCCATCACCTTCCACGTGCTGTAGGGAAAGCAGCGTCTCGGATAGCCAACCCTTGAAGATGCAACGCAAGCTGCTACATCTTCTTGATGCAAATGATCGTAAAATAGTTTGTCCGTGCAAAGCGACCATCGCTCTTCAGATGACGTAGCAAGTCACAAGTGCCAAGTCCTTCGTTTCAGAGACGTAGGCTGTGGGAGAGAAGAGAGTGTCACTGACATAAGCAGGCAACTGTACTCGTAACATCTGAAATGCTGGCTTTTAAATTCTCACCTTCACAGAAAACATGCATTTAAAAACAATGATTCATTCAGTCACAACTGTGTTCAAAACCCACATCTTGGCACACCCATATCAAATGCTCAACTCCAGGCACAGAATGCCCTTCTAACCCCAGAGATGCAAGATCTCCATCTCCAAAATGTTTGGTTATCTATACTTCCCTGATTTGACCTATTATGCCAACTCTCACTCTCAAATAAGAATTTAACACGTGGAAAATCTCTTTATTTCCCAAGGAATTGTTCTCATAGGAATTGATCAGAACTCCCAATAACTGACTAGCCTTTCTACCAACATGGCATTAACTATAGCCTCCAGTCCCCTTCATGGTCAAGTTATTTCCCCCCTCCCACACACAAAAGAAGAAAAACAGCAAATGCAGTAATCAAAGTATAAAGGATAACAAGTATCAGCCACTAAAATTTCACTTTAGGGGACAAATGGAATTATTGTTCCTACACTTAAGAGACAGACTGGCCCTGACTGGGTTTTTCCCAGGGGAGAAGCCGATTCTGTGCCCAGTTGCAATGTTTTATTTTTTATATATGAAATTTGTCACCGCTCATCTCGTTAAAACACGACTCTGGGCAGGCAATGTTAAGGACATGTAGGCGCTTACATCTAATTAAAAGCAACAAAATGCACTGTTGAATTGTCTAATGGAGCTGACATATTTTCTCAGAGTCCCTGAGTTGCACCTAGCTACGAGAGAGAAGTTGGCTCTTGCCTGGAAAAACAAGAACCTTCAGCCAGCTGTTTTCCTCCTTGAAAATGTTTTGGTTTGTCGAACCGGAAATGGGAGGTCTCCCTTCCTCGCCTTTTCATCTGCAGTCTTGTTATTACATCACTTTACACTCTGTACTCCTGACTTTAGTCACTGTTATCGAGGTGGAATAAAGTGGAAGCAGAAGGCTTATTCATCTTTACGACTTTGATGCTTCAGTTGTGCCACTAAGCAACCTCCAGCAATGTTTTAATATAATTACAACAAAATCAGTAAAATACATCATAAACATAGAGTCGGCCTCCTAATCCATAATTATGCTCCATACTGACATTAATGGCACTACCACTCATTAGAGCTGAAACCACTACTCAGATGCCAGGTTTACAACAGCTTCCTAAAAAGCATGAATGTTCCTTGATGTTCCAGCACAGAAAGGCCTGTCTTCTGCAGGAAAGACATCCTGCTTAAGGGATGCGTATAGCTTCCAAGGCTGAGACCTGAGCGTGCAGCTCATTGCAAGTTTATGAGTCACTTTGACTACGGCAGCTAAAAAGCAAGATACAGATCTAGGTACCAAGCATCCTTAGAACACTTTAATTAAAACATAAGTATACATGTTTTAAATGAAGGTACATATTTAGAACCCGTGACTCAAGAATTAGAAAAGGCATAGAAAGCTAACTGAGTCATCTTGATCTCGGCCACCAAGATGGGTGTTTGACTGAGCAGGACCTTTTATAAAGCAGGCAGCTCTGCAGAGAATAAAACGTGGAAAGAATCGGGATGGCAGGGCAAACAGAACGAATCAGAGGGCATAATGTTGGCTGTGGCTTATGAGAATTGTAAATGTGGAGGACACCAAGAGGAAAGGGCTAGATAATGCCGGTTTTAATGACCTCCACCGGCACCAGCAGGTGAATCTTACTGACCTCCTTGCGTGGCCACCCTCGAGGGTCTCAGCACCCACGCTGGGGTGTCCCGCATGCTTGAGGCCTTTCTCCACTCCTGCTCCAGGGTTAACACCCAGAATCCACCCTGTCCTGGAGGAATTTGAACCCGGGGCATTCAGGGGCCTCCTTTCCAAAGCCCGCGCCTCCCTTGATCCCCAAATTAACCCCTCTTCTGGACGCCGCAACCGCTGAACCTCCGCAGAACACTTCGAGGCCCACAAAAGCTCCGCCGAGCTAAAACCGAGCCAAATGCAGCAGGAGGCTGCCGGGCTCCGGGTCTGAGCCGGCCTGTTGAAGCATGTGGTGCAAGCCCTGCCTTGGAAGTGGGAGCAACCGATGGCCGCGACCCTCCCCCTACACGGCCCCTCATCCACCCCGGGCACTGCCCGCAAACGCCCCGCTGCCCAATTCTCAGCTGGGCAGAGGCTTCCGAGTCAACGCTGCCCCCCGCAACGGGCGGAGTGAAGCAGTGAAACGCCGGAGCCCCTCCGGACTTCAATTCCCAGCACCCCTCGGGCAGGACGAGGAGGGACACTCACGGTTGATTGGCTGCCGCCTCCGCCACGCGGGCAGGGAACTGCTCCGGCCCCGCCCCCTCCGGCCCCGCGCATGCGCTTGACCGCCTCCTCCCTTAAGCAGCTTCTTCAGCGCCCGCCAGGGGCGCCACTGCTCGTCCTCGCCGCTCTCCTCGCCGTCGTCGAGGTCTTCGTCCCCGGCCAGGCGCTCCTCGCGGCCGGCCTGCTCCTTCTCCTGGAGGACCACGCGCTGCCAGAGCTCGGCGTCGATGGGCGGCAAGACCAGGCGCCGCCGCCAGCCGCCGCTCCCGCGCCGCACGCCGGCCGCCAGCAGGTTGCCGCGCTCCCGCAGGGAAGTGACAGCGCGGCAGTAGGGGCACGTGACCTCCTCCCACCAGCCCTCGCGCGCCAGCTGGCACACGCAGGCGCTGCAGATCACGTGGCGGCAGCGCGAGGGCTTCCAGGAGCCGCGCGCGCCGCCGAGCCGCCGGGGCGCGCGCCCGCAGCGGTCGTAAGGCATGCAGCATATCCCGCACTCCAGCGCCTCCGCCTCCTCACGCTCCGGAACCGCCATCCCGGCGCCCTCCTTCCCTTCCCCACCCGCCACGTGACGCGCGCTGACCACGAGCCACCGTCCACTGGACGAAGGCGCTCCCCGGCTCCCTTGAGATATAGGCGCGTGGAGCCCCGGGCCACGCCCTGAACATTCCGCCCAATCAGGAACGGGAGAGGTGGGGCGCGCGAGGAGAGGACACGCCTCCCCTGCTGTCTCTAGGCGGGAAAAGGCCAGGAGGGGCGGGGCTTCGGCTGAGGCGAATGGAACAATCGACATTCTTCAGGCAGGAATCGGTCCGGTGAAGCTCCTGTTTCCTGATCGGGAAAGCTCAGCTTTACCTGCTTAGCTTATACCTACCGGGTGCTGCAAGACGCCCAGCAATTTTTATGTGTACTTATAATATAGCATTGGACAAATAGATTAAAAAAGTAATATACCACGTATCCAGTATCTGCAGTCAAGTAATATAATACAGTAATCCGTACAGAACATTTCCTAATTCAATATGCTGTGCCGGGTTCCCTCCAGGCTGGGGGACTACACCTCCCAGCACTCCCAGCCAGCACAGACTGGGGATAATGGGAGATGGTTCCCACAGCAGGATGCTGTTGCTGGTCCAAAGTGGCAAATCCCCCCCCCCTGCTCTGTGGCTCTGCTTTTTTTTAATTAACTAGGTTTTTCTCCACCATTAGTGGTTAAATTAGCTCGGTCAAGATAGGAATTTTAAATGGTTTCCAATTAGCGCAGTTGGGAATTGTCACTGCCTGGAATCTCACTAGTCAAGTACCTTGTAATGAGAGACGGCATTCCCATATGTGTGAATATATACACACCATCTCTCTCTACACACACACAAGCGGCACCTCTTTTCCATAAAAGATGCCACCCGAAATCCGTTCAATTTTAACGTTTCATGGGATTCATTTTTGAACAGAATTACTCCTCCAGAATTCTAGCTTAGTTTTGTAGCCCAGAAGTCCTTAAGTCCCTCCAGAAAGTTGCTGCCAGATTGTAGTTCTTAACATGGCAGAAAGAGAAAATGATCCCATTAAAAGTATTTAACGGGTTAAAGCCAATTCAGTCGTGCTGGCTCTGCCCAAGTTTGGACTGCAGCTCCAGCAGGCTGGAAAACATAATTTCTGCCCTCCTGCTTGAGCTTTGCTTTGGAAGGGCAGAAGATGGCACCTGGAAGAATGCAGCCCTGTCCGTCAGGTAAACAGGAAGCCCTCAAACCGGTTGAGCACCAAACTGGTGCCAATTTCATTCTTGGAAGCTGGAATGATCTCTGACAAAGGAGTTAGACACCTGGCTGTCACGAGCACTTTTGAAATAGTCTGGATGGTGAGGTCTATTTCTGGGTCAGCACCGGGGGGGATGAGATGAATAATTACATCTGTTGTTGAAGAGGGGGGGAATCTGCAAATATGCCCACTAATAACCCATCTTGTGAGCGTGTAAAGGTTGAAGTTCATGCCCTGGACTAGAGATTGCACTAGTATGGACCTCTAGATGAGTCACCTGCTTTCCTGCCATCCTCCTCACTCTGTTCGCTTCTCTTTGTAGGATCAGCTTCTTTAACAGAAAGGAACCCAAGCAGGAAAAAAGGACAAAAGGTATGAGAGAGAGAGAGAGAGAGAGAGAGAGAGAGAGAGAGAGAGGTGTTTTACCAGGCAGTGAAGCAGGACCAGGTGGTGCCACCAGCAGGAAAAGGTTGGGTGAGTCAACATCTTTCTAAAGAGCAAGAGTAGCTTTATGAACCCTGGATTTGCCAATCAGTACCAGCCAGTCCCAAGACAATTACTGACAATACTCATAGACAGTGGGCATTTTAAGGACTGCATGCACTTCTCAGGCCTTGCATCGTAAACTTAGGCAACAACTTTGTAGGAAGTTACTGGCATTCATTCTGCATTGCACATTCCACCACTGCAATCTCAGTTGTCATTCCTCTCGGGGCACAGAAATTGGTTGGTGCAGACTCCAGGCTAGCTGATCCACAGTAAAGTGGTCTTGCTGCCCCATTGTAGGAGGAGAGCTGGGTTAGTCTGTGGTAGCCAGAAATCAGGCAGCACCTTTTCTGACAAGCCGCTTTTATTAAACGACAGAAGCTGCAATTCTCAAAAACCTCTGGCTTTTAATAAAATTGGTTAGTTGGAAAAGGTGCTACCGGATTCCTGATTGGTGGTTTCTCCATACATTCAAGAAGGTTGAACCTATTCTCTTCGTTGAACATCATCATCATATCTCAGCCCAAGTGCAGAAATAAAACAGCTTACGCATCTGAGTAAGAACCTGGTGTTGTGCCGGTTCAGAGTTTAGAATGAACACGTGCAGACTCAGGATATGCCAGCCAGATTAAAACTTGAGAGTCAAATCTTGCTGGTGTAATAAAATTGAAGTGATTTTATTGTACGGAAGCAGTTAACCAATGAAAGAAAGACCATTGGGCCAGATGAGCCATTTCATCAATTGTTCAGAGACACTTGAGTGAGAACAAGGGTATAATGCGATTGCTTTGCTTATTTTGTGCTCAGACTGGTCTGATAAAAAACAAAATCACCTCGCCTGTAATAAGAGCTTATGGTTTCGTGTTTTGTTTGGCACACTTCTGGCCCCTATTCATTTTCCTTCTGACCTGATAATTGCAGGCATCTCCTCTTGCTTCTTCCAACAGCCCAACCAACTCAGTGTCTCTTTGTGCGTTTCCCTGCTCGGATCTGGCCAGCTGCTTTGGCCTGCCCAGATGAAGCAAACCAGGGTGTTGGAATACAACTCCTGGGCTTTAGTGAGCACGAGCTGCTCTTGAGAAGAGACTCGACTTTCTCCATCATGCTGCGGTGGACAGTGTGTGGCTTTCCCAAAATGCAACGCCGGCTTTCCTTTCCACTGGCCACCTATGCGAGCCACTTCATCTCTACAACAAGGGGAACAAGAGTGTGCCGATGTCTGGCTCCCGCTTGCAGGACCGTCAGTCTGTGCCAGCCTCCGACTCCCTAAGCTCTGGTGAAACAGCAGCAGCTTAAACCGTGCCTTGCAGGATTGTCCAAATGGACCAATAGCAAAACTTGTTATGCTGAAGGAATCCAACCCTTGACTTTCAGCCTCTCAATTTGTGACAGAGAAGCTCATGGTTACTTCCTTTTGAATAATGTAATCGCACAGTTGAGAGGAAGTGCCAGTTCCCCTGGAGGACATTTGGCACGTGGATCAGCCCTGCTTGTCCCGCCTGCAAGGAAATCATGATAACATATCATTGTTATGACATGGCCAAGTAACCCTTCCAGGAATCTAACTTCAGAGGTGCCATTAGGGCTGGGTTACAGGGTGTAGGTCCAGATCTCCATAGAGCAGCCAGCCCAAAATTCAGCATCATGCACAATTTTTATTCAGTTGCTACTGGGCAAGGGTCAGCTTAATAGATGTCTAGAGAATATTCACCTGGGGTGAGTGCAGTTTAGAAGTGTACCTACCTGCCCTCCAGAAAAGGCAGTGGTAAGCTGGCACGGTAGAAGGCAACTTGACAAGCTAACTTCATCACAGTGCTCCTAATTGCTTTGGCTTCAGTCTTTTTTCTGGATAGACTTGATGTGCTTCCAAGAAATTCACCAGCCTGCAGCTACCTGTCATTTTTATTTTCAAAGAATGCCTCCATTATCTATGCAGGGTTTAGGAAAGGTGGTGCACTCAGAATATCAGGTGTCCAGAACACCACAGCGCTTTAGCAGAAATCTCAGGAAGAAATGACAGTTCAGGAGTTTTTCTTTGCTCAAGCAGCTTCGCATCTTACTTATACTGAGAAGTTGAAAACAGCACCAGGTTAAATCAACCTCCAACTGCCTCTTCACAAGGGATGTGAGAAAGAGGAATAACGCCAAAGCAGGCCAGCTGTATTTGGTTTCATCATCTAGTGTTTATTTCAACAGTTCAAATATTTTCCCCGCTCCCCCCGCCACAATCAGGAAGAAAAAAAAGAACCTAGAATTAGCTAGATGTGCCCATTCTATTGATATCAAGCATGTCTTACCCCCAAAGTGGTCTCTGCAGGTGGAGCAGCACAGCCATTCCTAACCCCGCCCTGGAGTGCAGTGCCCGTCACCCCCAGGGCACAGCTGAACAGGTAGAAGAGGCCAGGTTGCAGAAGCAGCTGGGGAGGGGCAGAGCTGGAATGGGAGAAGGCTGCTTGGCTGTGCGCTAACTAAAGGCTTGGGGGAAGAGGAGGAGGGAAGGGCGGCTGACTTTTCACGCTTTCCACTCACTCAAAGCTCGGTCCTCTCAAGGTTAACTTTTAGCCAGGCAGCCCTGCCGAGAGAGGCGTTGCACATCCCTTCGTGCCTCTCTTTCCGATTCCTGAGCTGAACAAACGTCTGCTAAGCCACAGGCTCCGAGTTCTTAAGGTTCTTCTCGTCAGAGCTGATTAGTGCTTGAGTTTAATGGGTTCTTTCGTTTCGTTATATGCGTTGGTGAATTATTTCCCCTGAAAACTGAATATATCCACTGTTTTATTCCCTCCAAATTTCCTGTGTCCTCAAACAATAAAAAGTGTAATGTCCTGAGCTTTCAGAAGGAAGGGGGGGTTTACAAATCTATATCAGATTCTTTAAAAGTTTAAAGAACTTTAGACTCTTTTTTAAAAATGTTTTTTTTAAGTAAAAATTCTTTTAAAAAAGCCATTTGGCAGCTTGTCACCTTTCTCAGGTGAGGGTCTTTTGTGTTTTATAGGTAGAAATGCTACTGGAACAGTTTTCAGTTACTATGGCTCCACACTTAGCTACTCTGAACCCGCTGGATGTCTTTCTAACTCTTAAAAAGCTAACGCTCCAGAAAACGAGTTCCATTTGTGCTAATGGCGGCCAGCCACCACAATGCGGAGTGCGAGAAAGATGTACAGAAGTGGTTTGCACGACAGGTGCAGTATGTCTTATCTGGAAAATGATCAGATTTGATAGAGGAGTGCTTTGCACCACAATTAGAATGCAGATTTAAAAGACTACGGAGGTTTCTCTGCAGGACTTTGCCAGTTGAATAATCTTGCCCAATATCACCTTCCTTCATGGCTTCTGATGTAATGTAGCTGTTCCAGAGTCATGCAAAAGACAGAAAACCCACTAGGATGCAGGAATCAACGTGGGATTTAACTGAGCGGCACCCTGTGCCATTTCAAACTGACAACTCAGAGCTGTTGCAAATGCTAAGATCAGAAATTGGGTTTCTTCTTGGAGAATTTGTCAGCTGCATGCAAAGGGATGGGGCACGTTTTTGTGAGAAAGCCCACTGTCTCAGTTCTGACCAGCAGATGCCCACCCCTTTGCTGCCCTCTACAGAGACCCAGGGAAGAGGCAGAGATGCTACTCTAGAGTAAATTTCACAGCCAGTGCAAGGCGCAGGAAGCGCATTGAATCCAAAGGGATGAGAAGTGCAGAAGGGGGCGCCAGGCGTCCCAGAGCAGAGCTTGGGGTGGGAACACAGTAGCTGTCCTTCCTCTCTCCCCACTGCCCATGTGACCCTTGACCCTGAGGGGCACTTTTATTATTGCTTTTAAAAGAGATGGCTCATTCCCTAAGAAGAGACTGGATTTGGTTTGAAAAGAGATAAGAAGGAAGGAGGGAGGGAGGGAGACCGAGGAGCTGAGAAACAGAAGAGACCTGAAATTCTCCTCCCTCTCAGTCACTGCTACAGGGGACCTGGAGGAAATCTTGTTTTCCTGCCAATGCTAGCAGAGGGAATAAAAATCCCTCTTCAGGACAAGTTCTAGAGCAGTGTTTTTCAAACTTGGCAACTCTAAGATGGGTGGATTTCAACTCCTAAAATGTCACACGTCTGAAACAGAAGATGGTGACATCCCACTTGGCTCTTGGTGACTCCGTTTTCTTGGCAACAGCCCAGAATCAACTTGCCCTCTTCTGAGACTTTTTTCCCCCTTCCCAGTCTAGTCACCAGCCCTGAGATTCCTGGTGGTTTCCCATCCCAGTCCTAACCAGGTTGGACCCTGCTTTAGCTTCTGAGATTGGCTGCAGCCAGGGGGTGGTATAACTGACCTAGATAGGTGATCCAGGCAGGTAAGCTGACCTACAAATTTGCTTCTTGAGAAATGGAGGGGAGGGGTCAAAAATGGCAAGATGGCGGCTGCAATCACACGATCAGAGGGTCACCCCTTTTTTATGTGCATCATAACACACACACACAAAAGGGCTGAGGCTGTGATCACAAGGTCAGTCATAATCTTGGGTTTTTAACCTTGCAGGTGTCGCTGTGAGTCCCTTCCCCCCGCTTTTTTTGGAGGGAGGAACAATTAAGAATGAAAAGGGGGAATCACAAGGCTCTGCTGGACAGATTACTTTCGGGAGTAATGGAAGTAAGAACAAGGAAGGCGAAAAGAACTGAAAATGCAAACTGGAAGAGTTAAATTGGGGCTTAAGGAATGATGGGTTGGAAACCCAAAGGATCTGTTTTTCCTTGACAACATGTGGGATTTTCCCACTTACATCCTGATTTAGGCCAGCCTAACCCTTTGGCAATGCCTCTTAGGGATTTCTGACAATGGTGCTGGTGTTCATCCCGGGGAACTTTGGACCGTATTGCGATTGTGATGGTTCTGGGGTGTTCCTTGAGCTGCTCTCCCCCAACTGATGCCTTTAGGACACGTGTTGTTCTACAACCCCAGGACGCCCCAGCATGTCCAGAAAGAAGGCAGCCGGTTGGGGAAAGTTGCTTGCCACATGGCACAACCCCCAAGGGAGGGAGAAATCTGAGCCCTGAAAAACAGTCCAGAGAAACAAAGAGAAATGGGTGGAGTGACTCCACACAAGGGACAGGGGGGTGCAGTTAAATCAAGGTTATCTTACACCAAAACAAATCAAGGTTCTCTTATATCAAGGTTGTGCTTATTTCTCTATGCTGCCCCCCTTCCAACAATCCACCTGCCCCTCTGGAGAAAGCCAGGCCTCCTGATATGGAAAGGGGCGAAGCGGCCTGGGCTCGAGCCCAAGCGGGAAGCGGTGGGTCTCCCCGCCAAGCCCTAGTGCTGATTGCTCATGCCATAGTTTGAACTCAAGACTAAGCAGCTGCCACGGGGCAGGAGGAAACCCTTCTCCTTCACCCGCCATGGAAGTATACGGATATTTGGTTCATGCGCAAAGCAACTCCTCTTTGCCCACCCCGCCCCATACAAGGCAGCAGCTGGTGGGAGGCGGGCGGGGGGGACGGGATCCACAGAGGAGCAGGAGAGGGGCAGTCTGATGGGACAAAAGCGAGCCCAGTCCCGGGCGCCAATGCGTCCCTACGCCCGGGACTCCTTCTTGGCGTTGGGCTTGTTCCCCAGGAGCGCATCAATTTCCTGGACGACTTGTGGGGTCAGCTGGGTTAGAACCTGTAAAAGGAAAAAGGAGGACAGCGTGAACAGGGAGGAAGCTCAGGGGCATGGCTTGGTCCTCTCTCCGAGGCCCCCGACACATCTGTATTGTTACAGCTGCCACCTCGGTGGCTTAGAGCAGGGATCCCGGCCTCTGAAATGTCATGGGTGCAGTCACAAAGTGGCCAGGTGGGCCTCCAGCCCAGCAGAACCCCAGATTGCAGCCCCCCACCCTTGTTATTCTCTAAGCACGTCTGCAAGGCTTGGCTGGTCTCCGGAGATGGCTGGAGGCTGGTATTTTCTGGCATTTTTACCTGTTTTCATTAAAACAAACTTGAATGGTTGGAAAAACTCAGGTGGAGCTGGTACATGGGTGGCATGGGGACATACTGCTCCCACCAACAGCCCCTACCTTTACGGGGTTAAATGCTACCCCCCTCACCCACTGAGTGATTGATCACTAGATCTCTGGCCTCCTCCAACTCACCTGGATGGATCCAAGGTTCTCAATAAGCTGTTCAGCACTAGAGACCCCCAGGAGCACGGAACTGACCCCTTCAGAGCGGAGACACCAGGCTTTGAGAAAGAGGGCCCAAAAACAGGCCAGAAAGGAACAGGTTTAGCATCTTCTTCCAGTATGGTGTCCCCTCCTCTCTAAAGGTGCTGTCTGTGTGTCTGTGTGTGTGATAATTCCCTCTCATCTCTAGTCCATTCAGAGCCACTTTTCTGTATGTCACTCCTTGCTGTGAATGTTCTCCAGGGACTGTAGAGAAACTGTTTTTCCAACCCAAGAGTGTTGCAGCTGAAGCATCAGAAACCAAAATGTCTCTGATACCACCACATCTGTTTACCTTCATTTGTCTTGGATGTTCTTGGGTACCACCGTTCTTATATATTTTTCAGTTTCCCAATCTAAACTAGAACCGTGACATTTCCTGGTGGCCTCCTATCCAAATGCCCAAGTCCAATCTTGTTTAGCTTTTCAAGAATAGCCAAAATCATTAGGCGACTCCTGGAAACGACATGGCCATCTGACTCTAGGCAACAGCACAGAAGTGGCTTGCCACTAACGTCTTTGGGGATTTTTTCCCAATCTTCCTGTCTAGCCGACAACCCTGGGGTTTCCTAGTGGTCTCCCATCCCAACAACTAACCAGATCTGCCCCACAGCTACCATCAACCCAGCAGTTAGAAACCTCATTCCAATTTCTAACTAATAATGTCCAACTAGTGGCTGTTAACCTCCATTGTTACCTTTGACTTGAATAATCGCTCTCCCTTTCTTTCTCCTATGTTTGTTATTATTACTGTTGTTGTTACTATTCTACACCAGAGCTGTGCAGCACTTTGTTTTCAAAGGAAAAAGGTCTTCAAAGCACGCCGGGCCACGAATGCAGCCCTGCACGATCCCAGGAAAAATGACGTTTGGTTTAAGGAGCTGCAGAGAGGTGCAATTCCGCTCCGGTGTTTTCCATTTTGCTTCCCAAAGAAGTATCGAGTGATGTGATAAAAATGGCAGTGCAAGATAATCCAAGGGTGGCGTGCCGTTGCACACCCCTTCAAACCATGTGTCCGTATCGAAAGACATTAACCAATTCAGCACTTTGCTTGAAGGAAGTCTCATCTGGGGGCAGCCGTTACCCTGAAAATGCCCGGCCAGCGATGCCCACTTTGGGCTTTTATCTGAAACGACGCTGTGCATCGTTCCCCGTAGGTGGGAGCCCCCTCGAGAAGGCCTTATCTGAGTCCCCTGGAGGGACAGCACCTGCCTGCCTTGAAGTCTTGCCCCCCAAATACACACAAATGCACACAGGGTCACGCAGCCCCCTCCAGAGTCCTCACCAATGGCCAGCTGTGCCACGGTGCACCCCAGGCGTTCGGCAATGGGCTGGAGCTCCTTCACCTTGCTCTGCTGCTTCTTCCCGTCTTCGCTCTGCAGCTTCTCCTTCAGCCATTGGTACCCCTGGAAGGGGAGCAGGGAGCAAAGACACGTCACGGGGGGGGGCCTCGTGGGCCAGGAGGCCGTGACTCTCAGCCACGCCACTGAGCAGCTGTTTAGAACAGAACATTCCCACGATCCCTTCCCGGTATTAACACGATCCACCAAGTTGATGGGTAAGTAGTGAGACTCAAATACAATTCAGCCTCAGCTGAAGATGACATTTGGGGCAGGGGGAAGGAGAGATTAACTGAGCCCCAGACTTTATCCTCACTTCTGGGTCCAAACTTGGGAAAAACACAGAGAGACTCCAAAAGGACCTTTGGAGGCCAAGACAAACATTGCTGGGAATTTTGCCCCGTCAATGCCACCTTCCCCTACGTGGTGCCTCCCAAGTGTGAAGGGCGTGCAGCTCCCAGAACCCCGAGAGTTGGGGGGCACCAGTTGAGGATGGGCACTTGAAGGCAGTAGGGCCCAACCGTTGCAAATTGCAGAGTTATGGACTGACTCCCAGAATTCTCAGCCTTGGCCTTGCTGGCCAGGGGACTCTGGGAGCTGAGGTCTCCACACCTAGAAGACAGCCTTCAACGATTTTCCAGAATTCTCAGCAAGGGATCCTGGGAGCCGAAGTCCACAGAGCTGGGAGCTGCCTAGATTGGAAAACCCCACTGGGAGGGACCGCATTGCGTTTTGGCAGGAGGGCAGCTGCAATCCAGAGTGGTTGGGACCATACCTTCATGGCAGCCCGACAGTTTTCGGGCACTCGCTCCTCGTATTTTCCTGTGATAAGCCCACACGCCAGCGGAGACCAAGTTATGGCTCCTACTCCTGAAGAAGGTGAACAGGGCAGGTAGTCAGGAGAGACTCTCACCGAGTCTTCGGGTATCACCCACACCCCGCCCTGCAGGCTTGGCCCCTCCCTCCAGCCTCCCGTGTCCCCAGAGCAAGGGGCCCTCCAGACCCTCCAGGCATCGTCCAATTCCCCAAAACTGAGCTGGCACTGGGGCTAAAAAGCCACCTCCACTTCTGCAATGTGCTGTGTTCGGGAATTGTGGTTTGCCTCTTAGGAAAGGGGAAGCCAATTGCAAAGCTCGAAAAGACACACAGCTGGGCTCCTTCTGTGCTCAACTTAGGTCAAAGCACAGCTGCAGTGTTTAGATGGGGAGGGGGGCAAGGAAGAGCCTTATCATGCAGGCACAAGGTCCTGGGGGAAATGGGACAGAAGAACAGCGATCCATTTGGGCCGTTCCACAGCTTGCTCTCATTCACCTTTCCAAACCCAATAATGCAAAGCCCACCTCCTGGGTTTCGCTGCCTCCTCCGCCTGCCGTTCCTTAGGTGTCCAAATTGCTCCGCTGCCTCTGCTCTCCAGCCGCACGTTTGATCCCCCTCCCCAGTCCTGCACAGCAACCCGCCTCCACTGCCCCCCAAGCCCCCCTTTCTCCCTCTTCATACCAATCTTGTGATACAACTCTGGAAGCTGGGTCTCCACCTTTTCCCGCTGGAACATATGATATTCTGCCTGTTCGCACACAGGAGGAATGAGGTTGAACTGTCGTGCCACAGAGTAGGCTTCCTAGTCCCAGAGAAGGAAGAGGGAGAAGAGAGAGGAGATTGGAGAAGAGAGAGGAACCCCTTTTGAGCCAGCCTCTGCTGCCCCCAGAAAGCCGGAATTTACCATAATCTCCATGGCGCTCCAGCGAGAGGTCCCCCAGTACATGGCCATCCCCTGGTTGATCACGTAGGTCATGGCTCGGACAATCTCTGGCCGGGAGAACAACAAAGTAGAGAGACCAGCGCTAGAGGATCTTCTCCCTTCACCTCTTCCTCCTATTTCAAAGACTGGAAGCCTTTCACATGGTCAGAGAAACAGGTTGGGACGGAGAAGGGAAGCAAAGGCAAATAGCATGATGGGGAACATCATCTTTGATGGTCCATTTTGTTCTGTTTCAGCTCCAAAATCTGATGGGAATCATATCCTGACACACAGAGAGCAATTTAAGAGTGTTCCCCAACATGGGTAACTTCCAGATATGCAGACTTCAAATCCCAGGATTCCCCAGCATGCTGAGCATCCTGGGAATTGAAGTTCCCCCATCCAGAAGTTGCCCATGTTGGAAAACACTGATTTAAGGCAGTGTTTTTCAAACTTGGCAATTTTAAAATGTGTGGACTTCAACTCCCAGGAATCTTAAAGTTGCCAGGTTTGAAAAACACTGATTTAAGTGATCCCTCCAAAATCTACAGCCTGAATATAAATTCAGTGGGGACCTCTGAGAGAAGGAGGGAGGGGTGTCAAAAAGTCAAGATGGCAATTACAACTGCGTAGCTGGAGCTTCCATCTTCACTCTTTTGATCTCCTTTGTGGACACCTCTGCCTTTTGGCAAACCCACACCCTTTCTGGGAAATTGGATCCCTTGTCCAAGTCTGTACCTAGATCAGTCGTAGAAGGTCCTCACAGACAGGGAGTCCATGTGCAAAGCAAACATGGCTTGTTTTGGCGTAGCATGTTCTGAGAACCCAAGCATTGTGGTTGATTCAATGAACCACAGTTGAAAAGAAAAGAAGAATCCAATGTATGAAACTAGCCCATCAATAATTCTTCATTGCCACATTATATTTTCAATTTGGAATCACCTAACTGAAGACGGGCTAGGCTTTTTCATCCCTTTGCATAAAGGAAGTCCTAAGCACTGCGTTTTATTCCTTTCTTGTTAATGAAAATCAAGTAAGTGGAGAGTGAGGGGTGAAATACGTTGCAAAGAAAGCCTTTCAAAAGTTCTTCCGAAGACAGGAACATTCTGGCAGATTTGCCTTTTCTCTCCTTCCCCAAAATGCAAAATGTGTTCTGTGGGTGGGTCAATACAACTTTAAAAAACACCCAGGTGCCAAAAGGTTTGCATTTATGCACACTCAGATTAAAGACCCTGGCCTCCAGTAGAGTTGCCAACTCTTTCCATGGCCTCTGCGCCTCTCCCTTTCATCGCAGCTCGATCTCAGGCCCTAGACGACAATAAGGCCTCTCTCCAGACTGAATAAAGTTTTCTGGTCAGGATTTCTGGACGTCTCAAGTTGCGGCGGACATGATAAGAGCAGCAGGCCTGGAGTCTTTCGCTCAGTTGGTAGCACAACCCATACACAGCTTTATACAGTGGGCCACAAAACTTGCAAGTACACACTACACACATTTGCTTCCTACACAGAAGTACAGCGGGGTTACAATACTACACTGTGCAGGTCCGAGAGCACCAACCGAGACCACTAAGGTGGGAGTAAGCCCCATTGAAATCAGTAGGGTTTACTTCTGGGAAGACATGCAGGAGGTTACAGCAGTGTTTCTCAAACTTGGCCACTTTAAGACATGTGGACTTCAACTCCCAGAATTCCCCAGCCAGCATGGAATTCTGGGAGTTGAAGTCCAGATGTCTTAAAGTGGCCAAGTTTGAGAAACACAGGATTAAGGGGTTATAGACTAGGACTGGCTACAGTTAGGAGGCTACTATAGGTGGCAAAGGGAAGTCCTGGGTTCAAGGGGAGAGGAAAAGGCAGGACATACCTCTCAAACCCTCGTGCAGATTCCTAAGCAGCCTTTCCACTGTGATCCCCATGTGCTCCCTGTTCCATTTAAAAACCTGATTCGTGCCATCTTGTCTTGACCACCACCAGGGAGAAACATTCCCGCAACTCCGAAGAGATCTCAACCCGCTTCCACCCCACAACCTTGGCCATCAGGGGTGTCTGCAAGGGGCGGTCAAAACAGCTTTGATCACACCGCCACAGCCACCATCCTGACTTTTTTGACCACACCCTACAGATAGCCCTACTGGCAGTATGAGGGTCCTTCTTCCTTCCAGCTACCTAGGGTCGGCACAAGTTCAGGCACTAGACAAATAAATTAAAAAAAAATTTGAAATGGGGGCTCAAGTTTTTTTTCCCCTCAAGGCCATGAAGGCAATCAGGATTTAATTTTAAATGAAGCAAATCTAAATGTAAGTAAACTTAATTCACTTAAATTTGACTGATCAAATTTAATACACCTCTGCCATCAACTTAAAACCTTTTCCTCTTCTGTCATGTGGAAAATCCCCACTCAGTGGCCACTTTTCAATGGTGGGAGAGGCCTTTCCCAGGCCCTGGGGTCTCCCAACCGAAGATGCCATGAGGACCAAACTGGAGACATTCCACAGGTGAAGCCATTCTCCCCAAGCCCACCATTCCCTCTCAGTGCCTTGGGAAACGCAAACTTTAAAGCTCATGCAAATTTAACAGTTCCACTTCCCTAAGACACAGGAAGGAAGGACACTTTAGATGCAGAACCCTCTCTATCTATACCAGTGTTTCTCAACCTCAGCAACTTTAAAATAGGTGGACTTCAACTCCCAGAATTCCCCAGCCAGCATGCAGGAGGTTACATGCATGAGGTTACAGCAGTATTTCTCAGACTCAGCCACTTTAAGACAGGTGGACTTCAACTCCCAGAATTTCCCAGCCAGCATGGCTGGCTGGGGAATTCTGGGAGTTGAAGTCCACCTGTCTTAAAGTGGCTGAGGTTGAGAAACACTGATTTAAACAGAAGAGATGGGTTGCCACCTGGCAAGTGGGCAGTGCTCATGTGCTCCCACTGGGAAAGACCCCAATGCAAAATCCCAAATGTCCTAACCATGTGGCTGTTTTTCACTTGGCCTCCGTTTCTAAAGGCTTGAGAGGTACGGGGCCCAAGGGTCAGGAGGGGGAGCAGGAAATTGGGGAGGGGGTTTTGCAAGGAGGCAATCTTTAGTACCTTCCAGCAAGAACACTCGGAAGTTCACGTCACCCTCTGCAGAAGGAAAGAACCAATAGACCAGGCTGGAGTTTGCAGGCACATCCTGGTTGCCTGGACACCAAGATTGGGGGGTGGGGTTCACACAGGCCCCTGGGGCAGCTCCCACCCTTCTCAGCCTCGGCCCCTTGCTCACACCGCCTGAAAAAATATGGGGTGAACAGTGGCCGTCCTCGAAGGATCACTTCGGCAGGGAGGCAAAAGGAAGATCTTGCCGGGAAGAGCAAAACGCAATACCTGTGATCCCCCTGCCTTCTTCCCAGGAGTTTTTCAAGCTTCCAGCCCTGGATATTCCTGGGGGGGGTCTTTCCCTAAAGTCGTAACCAGTGCTGTCTTGGTTTAGCTTCAGAGCTCCAAGCTGGCTAGATACTGTCACCTACTTGGCACGATCATGACCTGAATGTCTTCTCCAAGTCCTGAGTGGGAGTCCGGACAGTAGAAATTCCTCTTACTGTCGTTGGCGTGCAAGGCAGCTGCTAGATTAGGGAGCCTAGCTTGCGTGGAATAGGTGGGCATCCTTGGGGCAAAACTGGGCTTTTGCTGGAGGAAGCTGGGCCCCAAAAGTGCCCAATTTCCAGTCTATGGATGCATATTCAGGACTGTCCTTTCCATTTGCAGGGAATGTGGCACGTAGTTAATCAAAGCCAGGATGAGTGGCCAAACTCACTATCCACGTTCCCACCTGGCAACGTCCGACGTGTGTGAAAGATTGCAGCTTGAGTGTAAGAGAAGGAAATGGTAAAGAGCATAAACTAATGGACGAAATGAAAAAACCGAACGAAGAAGGAAATGAGGTACTTGAGAAAAAGGGGAAGGATGCAATAGAGCGGAAGGAAGTTGGTCCGGTTTTGGGAAGCACAGTTGATGAAAACATGCAGGGGAGAGAAAGTAGAATTTCAGGGCTCAAATGTACATCAGAAAATACGAATTGGGGTCCTCCAGGTTGTTGTGAGCATGAACTAAGGAATCCGTGGATCGGTGGTGGTGAGCGTGACGGGGCCTTCACCTGCTGAGTGTGTAAAGGCTGCCTCTGAAGACTGGAAGGCAGCCATTTTGGCTCTCCTAGACCAGTGTTCCTCAACCTTGGCCACTTGAAGATGTGTGGACTTCAACTCCCAGAATTCCCCAGGGGGAATTCTGGGAGTTGAAGTCCACACATCTTCAAGTGGCCAAGGTTGAGGAACACTATCCTAGACAAAGGACGCTGAAGACCCGAAGCATGCTGTATTGGTGGAGGAACAGACGGGGTGTGTTTGCGTGTTGTTGTTTTCCTGGAGGGACAATCGTTAAATGGAAAAAAAAATTATGGTGGAATTATTGTATGCCATATGCAGGAAGTGGAAAAAAGGCATTTTGTTCCGGGTGGACACGGGAGACGGCCCTTCCTCAAAACAATGTTGGGAAATTGGGGGTCCCTTTATCCTGAACCCCCTAAGGTTTGCTGGGGGGGAAGACTGGAAGAGAAGAGCCCACTCACCTTCCATGGGGCTGTTAGCGTCCATCCGGTTAGCAAAGACGATGTCAACGTATCCCAGTTGGAGTCTCTGCAGGGACCCTTTTAACCCTGAAAAATGGAGGGGGGGAACGTTGGAATAGGAAGCCCCAAAGTTGGAGGGGCAGGGATGCTCAGCAGCCTCTAGGCGGGGGGGATGGGAGTTGGGGCAATCCGCTGGGGAAGTGGGGCTCGTAATCCATCCCTCCATCCCCCCCTTGCATCTCCTACCGAAAGCTTAACTCCAAAGATGGTTTCCTTTCCAGGAACTGGCCCCCTCCCCTCTCCCTTGAGACTCGGTTCCCATCCAGGGGTCGCTTCCCAGCCCCATGAATTTTGACCTGCCCAACACAAAACCGGTCCTGCCTTCAGCCCCCCAAGCCCTTTCCCCCCTTACCCTCAATGATGTGCTTCCGGGATAAGCCCCTTTCGGTCTCAGCCCTTTCAAGAAAAAAACAGAGGGTGAGTGATCCGCACCCCAGCTCCACTAATGCCAGGTAGATTTGGGGGATCAACAAACAGGGAGTCGAGAAGAAAACTGCAGGAGGGGGTCAGCCCATTTTCCGCAGGGGCCGACCCGATGCCCCAGGGAGGAGTCCACAAGCAGGAGGGCAAGAGTCTTTGTCCCCAGCACTCAAAGGTAGACTGCACCTAACTAGGGAAGTTCTATTTAGTCCACGTGCACGGCCCCTGTGCCATCCGGGTGCTAAACGGGCACGTTAATAATGTAAAATAAATAGAAGAACTGAAATGGAGCTCAGAGCGGTCGAGGGAACCTGTTCTCCTAAAAGGCTTTTAAGCAGCCTTAGATCGGTGGCCGTGGCTACCTCGCTTGGCCACCTTTAACTTATGCAGTCGTCCCAAGAAGGATGACCGATCATTTCTGCTCTTCCACATCTCCCCATCCCCGCAAGGAAAGCCCACGCTTTGGAGCAGTGGGAATTTGGCTCTCGAGGAATCTGGAGACGGCAGGAATTTCGAAGTCATGTTTGGCAGGCCTCGCAATACGCAGCGTCACAAGAAAAGACACGTGCCCTTATTCATGGGCAGGGGGCATTTTCCTCCCCACCGCCCCCGCTGTGCTGTTGGGGATGATGGGAGTTGTAGCCCCATGCCATCAGAGGCCACCCATTGCCTTTGGAAAGGCTGCACTGAAGAGTAAATATCTGCGGCTGCCCAGTTTTTCTGCAGATGAACGTGTCTCCGATATGGGGGGGCCTCCCCTCCTTCCCACTGCACTGTTCGGCCCCCCATTTCTTCCTAAGCCTCCCTTGGAGCACTTACTGGCCTCCCCAGTAAATTTTTGTGGTGACGACGTAGCTGGAACGCCTGCAAAAAAGTCAGAGGAAAGAGGAAACGTGAGCATACAGCGGCCCTCCAAGCCATAAAGCGAGAGACATGCGATTTCTCGTTGTCTCGCAAAGTGCGCGAATTTTCACTGAGGCTAGGAAAAGCGAAGGAGCTGTTTCCCTTCGGTTGCCCCTAAATTAGCAACCGATACAGATGCTGTGGCTCCGCCCCATCGATGACCTCATAGCCCCCCCCTTCACCCTCTGCCCTTAAGAATAAGGTTAAAAGCTGTCAGCATCCTCAGTCCCGTCTGCACACCGAGACCGAGCAGCTGCCTTACCTCCAACCTTTGCTCTTCAAGATGTTCCCCAAAGTTTTTTCTGCTCTGGAAAAAAGAAGAGAGAGAGAGAGGAAGGAGGAAGGAAAGAAGGGAGGGAGGGAGGGAGGGAGGGAGGGAGGTTTGTTGAAGGAAATGAGGCCATTAGGACTGATTGATCAGGGGCAACTCAGGTCTGTTGCAACTGGTAGCAGGAGAGCTGTGTTAGTCTCTGGTGGCAAAAAAACAAAAACAAAAACTGGAGTCTGTCCAACTAACAATTTTATTAAAAGGTGAAGCTTTCATCAACTGTAGCTCACTTCATCTGATGCACAGAGGGGCTAAATCAATGTTTTTCAACCCTGGCAACTTGAAGTTGAAGTCCACCCATCTTAAAGTTGCCAAGGTTGAAAAACACTGG
Organism: Liasis olivaceus; assembly: GCA_030867105.1. Lineage (NCBI taxonomy): Eukaryota > Metazoa > Chordata > Lepidosauria > Squamata > Pythonidae > Liasis > Liasis olivaceus. The sequence continues at coordinate 114,097,698 of CM061351.1, read as the reverse complement.
CTTAGATTGATGTAGGATTTAAATTGGGATGGAGGGAAGGGAGGAGGAGTTAGCACATTACAACCATTAAATTGATAAGGGACTTGCAATCTTTCTTGCACGAAGCCTGCATCTGCAAAGCCAAGCCATCTTCGCCCGATCAGGCTAGCCACTCCATGCATTGCCTGAAGGGAGCCGCAGCTCGCAAAAGCGTCTGCCTGGTCATACAATCCGTGAGTCAGAAAAGGTGCTCCCCGACTCTGACCAGTGGGCCAAATTTGGAGGCCGAGAATGCACCAAGTGTGATAAACTCTGCAGCCGAAAGAGAGTTAGCCGGACTGGCGGCGCAAAACAATCCAGCTTTCTCCTCTTGCATTAAGGACCAAAAGCTGAGGTGGGGGGGCGGGATGGAGACGCTAGCGGGCTGCCCTCGGCATCGTACGCTGCTTTTTCAACGAGCTCTTTATCCTGATCAAGATTGGCCTTTGCGGCCCTCTGTGGTCTCGTTCCACCGCTTTCCACCCAAAGGAAGACAGCCGTGCGAAGCCGCTGGACCAGAAAAAACATCTGCAATTTGCACAGTTCTGGATTCCAATGAGAGCTACCAGGTCAAACCCACACTGAATGAGGCTTTGCTCTATCCTTGCACTGCCACGTAGAGGCTGACCCGATTCTGCAGCCCAGATGCAGCAGCTTGCGCTTGGCAGGAAGAGGAAAATCGGCCGCCCTGGGTCCAACGCATCTTTTGCCCATCTGCGTTCGGCATGGAAAGATCCAGGCATTTCATCCTTCTTGACAGCCCCATCGTTGACGTTCTCCTGCCCCTTTCCTCCCCCCTTTCTCCCTTTTTTGCTGAGCGAAGCAAACCTTTCATGCTTTTAAGAAACGAGCTTCGAGGCCACGATGTACTGCAAGATGCTCGGTTGCTTTTGTGGCGAGGGACTAATGCAGTTCTTGTTCAACGGCTGTGTCGGGAAATCATTGGGTATTTCCAGTTTGGTGAAAAAAGCCATACCGTATGTCCCTCCCTTAGTCAGGAGGGGTCTGGTAAGACCTTTTCCGACGCATCAATTTTATTCAAAGGCAGAAGCTTTTGTGAAGCTTTTTATTTCAAAGGCAGACACACCTCACGAAAGCTTCTGCCTTTGAATAAAATTGGTGCGTTGGAAAAGGTGCCAGCAGATGCCTCATTTTTTGCACTGTAGATTAACACAACTCTCCTCCTACACCATGCAACCATTGTTGAGGAGCTGAGAATGGCAGTCACACAACCCGTCCAGTTCACCAATGCCCATTTGTGTGTTGGTGCGTGTGAATGAACAAGTGTGTGCCCCGTGGGCTACTGTTTGTACAAAGGTCCTGCCTGTTCTGTCATGGTTGCAGTTCAGCTCCCCCGAATCACCCCTTCCAAGTTTGCTCTCTTGTCCTCTGAACGATGTGCCATCACGCTTTGACAGATTTCTCTCACACACACACACACACACACACACACACACACACACACACAGCCTTTGTTTGGACTCAGCTGATCCCCAAATCCAGAGTGACAGAATCATGTCGCTGAGTTTGAAATCGGCCACGTCCAGGGAGAAAAGCCCCGAGCTGGTGCTTTGCTCCCGAAGGGACAGGCAGGGAATCAGGACTCAGCAAGGAGTGCTAAGCCATCTCGCCTAGAACAGAGCTGTCAGGGAGAAGAGGGCTTCTGAGCATAGAAAAAGCACATTTTTTCTCCGTGCAAAGTGGCCACAGAGCTGGAGAGCCTGTGAAATGGGAGGGGGTATTTAGTAGGTCTCCCTTGCTCCTGGAAATTGCTATGGGGAGTTGAAAGTTGAGAGGCCAGGCACAGAAGGAGAATTGGGGTTGGCTTAGGGGTTGGGGGGCCAGAATGCCTTGTGGGGCCGTGATCGAGGTCCCCTTTGGCGGACCCAGCTAGATCTAAGGGAACCTCACCCAGACAGTTCAATTCCTACTGCATCAGAGCCAGATTTCTTTCCCCTCCCTGTCTCGAAAGCCTCCTTCTCTTGCCCAGCCCCAAAGCCATTCAGCCAGAAGGCCCAGGGTTACTGCCCACAGCTGCCACCTTGGCGGAGAGGCCATAAAAACACCCACTTTCCCCAGCTCCGGTGCCAAGGGGAGAAAATCTCTGCCTGTTGAATTCCATCCAGGTCCAGGAGACGGAGGGCTTGGTCTGCATGTGCTCTGGGTCCCCCCCCCTCCACTTTCCCGCAAGGAAGCCAAGGGTGACCTACTTGCCAGAAGCGTAGACTTCAGCCGTGTCAAAGAGGTTGACCCCGTTTTCGTAAGCGATCGTGAGCACGTTCTCGGCCATCTGCAAGCAGAAAGAGAAAGGGGCTTTTGGAAAAGGGGAAGGGGCTCTTTTAATCTGAGCGGCTTCACCCCCTCTCCCCGACTGTGCCCCCGGGAGAAGCTGCTCTTGCACAGAGATAGAAAAGTCTGCCACCAGCTGCTTAACGCTTTCCCATTAACCGTTCAGAAGCAGAGAAAATAAGAGTTAGTAACTGTGATCTCTGTCCTGCCTTTCAGAGACAGCTGTTTTCTCAGCAGAATCTTTTTTCTTTTAAACTTTCAGGATATGAGAGGAGGCTGAGGTCAGTCTAGTCCAGCGTTGTTCAAAGTTGGCCACTTTCAGACGTGTGGACTTCAACTCCCAGAAGTCCCCACGTCTTAAAGTGGCCAAGTTTGAAAAACACTGATTTAGTCCAATGTTGTGTCCAGTTCTGGGCACCGCATTTTAGGAAGGATTCAGAGAAACTGGAAGAGATTCAGAGAAGGGCAAGGAGAGGACCAAGTCCTCAGAAGACAGACTGAAGAAGCTGGATGCATGTAGCCTACAGAAGCTTTTCTTCTCCTCCTTTGCAGAGCACATCAAGGGCGGCTTTTGCCAAATCAAGAGAGATTCCTCCTGATTGTAAAAGTGCAACTGAAGGTGTAAAAGCGGAGCGTCCTCACTGTTGCAAGAGCCCAACAAGGTAGGCCAAACTGAGAAACTAGTGCCACATAGATCAGGACTACTCTTATTGTAATAGCTATAGTAGCAGAATCTTGCAAGGCTGAATGCACTTCCCCCTCCCTCCCTTTATCTTTGTCTGAACTAGGGAGGGGCTTGTCAGAGATGTTTTCTCACGTTACTTCCTTGGTCTGGGCTCAAGCCCCTCTTATCTGACTGTTGTCTTGGTGGCAGTTCTTCCTCCCTTCTTCAAGGCCATTCCCTCTTCCCTCTACAGTCACGCAATGGGTAGCTGGGCAAAGTTTGAGACTTACCTCGTCTGAGATCTGGGACCCAAAGGTCACCCACGTACCTGCAAGAGAAAACAGACTTTTGAGATGGGGCTCAGTCAGGCTGCACCCTCCTGCTCCCTGTCTAGGGATCTGCTAAGCTGCTCTTAAGCCGCCTAGAACCAAAAGTGATTATTTCCAAGCATGATTCCCCCAGAGCTTATTTCCAAGCACGATTCCCCCATCTTAAACTTGCCAAGGTTGAGAAACACTGCCCCAGAGTCTCTCCAGCAGGATTTATTGAGAAGAAAGGGACAAGAATTCTAGAAAATGGACTTGTTCCTTTCTAAAACCGCTATATCTCCAGAGTACCCTGGGATGGAGACTTCTTGATTCTCTTTCTAACTGTCATCCTGTGAACTGGGGAACCAGCCAGTCTTTTCACTGAAAATGGGGAAGCTTGCAGTCTTTATCTGTTTACCTAATGGTCTCCTGAACCTTGATCAGTCTGGGAACAGACTCTTACACAGATCTGTGATGGACTTGGAGGTTGGTTGGTGAAGGACGAAGCTCCAAGCACATCAAAAGAGGGTTTCCCAAAACTGAGAGAACCTCCCAGCCATCAGAAGTATTCTGCACCACTGAACCCCAGCCCTTGTTTCTCGTCCTCTAGAACTCACCGAGGCCAAGGCAGGAGACTCGAAGGCCAGACTTCCCAAGGTTCCTGCAATGGGAAGAAATGGGAAGGTGAAACAGGGGGCAGACTTTGAGCTAAGCTTTTGGGACTGGGGGAGGGGTCTGTACTGGTCGGTGGGAATGACCTTGGGAGACAGGGGAAGAGCCACACCCAGGAGAAGGGTTGGATAAGAGGCAGTGAGCCCACAGCAGGAATGGGGGTGTGGGAAATGTCTCAAATGAGACCTCCCTAGTTTCTTGGGCTGTAAAGGCAAGAGTGCGAGAGGTGTACTTTCAGACTTGCAAGATTGATGTCAACCTTGTGAGGTAGTCCAGACAGGAAGCATGACCAGATGGACTAATTCTACTTTATTGCAAGGTTACCTTAATAGGCTCTTGCAAGACTGAAAGAACCTCTCTCCTCTTCCCCTTGCCTTCACACCCCAAGAAACTAGGGAGAGTCCCTTTTGAGATGTTTCCCACACTCCCATTGCTTCCGAGGGCTCAGCTGCCTCTTATCTGACCGTTGCCTAGTCTATGGCTCTTCCTCCTGTCTCCCAAGGTCATTCTCACCTACCCTTACAGGGTCTCTGTTCTCCTCCACAAGCTTTTTTCCACCAACACAACAATTGTGTTTCATGTCAGCTTTCTTTTAAGTAGAGTGTGCTGCCCTCCATACAGTATGCAATATTGTTGCTCTGCTGCCCAGCATGCTGGGAGATGTAGTCCAACATCTTTAGAGGGCGCACCTTGGAGAAGTCCAGTACAGAACACACTCCGGGGGAACAGCTGCATCTTCATTCATTTGGTATTTTGCGGATGAGCGAGCCAGGAATTCATGGGTGCCCAGAACTTCTGAATTCGACCTTGGACATCCTTCCCACGTTTCTGGCACACCCCAAAAGGACGTGGCTGCTCCTTTTGGGTCCTGTTCCTCCCTTGAGCTGTTTAATGCCCAGGGTGACTCTTACAGTTTTCTTGGGGAGCCACTATTCTGAGCAATAACAAAGATAAAAATAGATGCTGGTTTGCGCCTGGCACTTTAAAACAGAGTCACTCCTGCTTCTGAGGAGCTTCTAAATGCTCCTAAATTCATATGCTCCTAAATTCATATGGGGAGCTTTTTTCAATTCTGTCTTTTAGCGACATCCTGGTCAAATCCTTTATATTTCCTATTCGCCCTCTTAAAAGAAAAAACAATCATACACAGATAACTGCTCGAGACATAAATGTGGGCCATACGTCACAAATATTAAACCATTTTTTTTCATTACGTCTTTACAAGAAACGAGACGGCAGCCTGCAGTATATTCATCCCTGCATTTTTTAACATCCGTTAATATACATTTGCATTTTGCAAAATGCAAAACTCGCAGGACGCAATGGCTGCCTGGCTCCGTGACCTTCACCCACCCCACTGCTGGACACGGGCCCTGACCCCCTGCACCGTCCTAAGCAGTTCCTCCCGCTGCCCCTGTTGAGAAAGTTTGTCATCGCCCGCTTTTCATCTGCTGCCTGGCCGAGTTCCCAGGGAAGCTGAGCCCGGGAGAGATGCAGAGCAGCAATTATGGTGGAACTGGTGAGGTGGTTTGGAGGCCGGCCAGCCCCGACAGCAATCCGATTCGGGGCCCCAAGGGAATTGGACCTCCACGCTGGGCGGCTGGCCAGCCCGCCCGCCCTCCAGGCTGCCCCATCAGGCCTGATTCCCAGCGGGTCTCTGTTCCTCTGGCACCTGGCCTCCCTGGCGGCCATCACCCCCCCCCCACTGCATACCAAGCCTTTTCTCCTCACCCCATCTGCACCTCTTGCAGACACACGCGCACACACTCAGCAGAAAGACAGGAGTTTTACACCATGCAGCCTTCCTTCTAATATTATTTGGGGCAGGCAGGTAACTGTGAAGGGAAACATTTCCACTGGGGCCTTAAACTGAGCAGAATGCAAATCTGGACACCTTCGCCCCCCTTCTCTACGTCCAGCTGTGCCAATCTGTTCAGTTTCCAGCCAGGACATTGGAGAGCTGAAACCCAGCACATCTGGTTTTCACATCTGACCAGGTTGGAGAAGGTTGGTTTTACAACTGGCTCGTCACAGCTGTCAAAGTCACATCACTTTAGGGAAATGGGCAGTTTTCCAGCACTTTTTTTTTTTACAGGGGAACCCCAAAGTCTTGGATCATTTCCGCCCCCCCCCCCCCCCCGCAGCAGCCCCATTTGTTCCCTCCTTTCCTGGAACAAGTCAATTAACTTTGAGGATCATAAAAAACCCTCTAACTTTAATTAAAATGCCAGAAATGAAGCAGGGAGGTTAAAATGGTCTCGGGAACATAAGGATGGGAGAAAGTGGTGGGAATATATTTTGGGGGGCTGCACAAGCCCTTCGGGGCTACCGGAAAATGTTTTCCCCTTCCCAAACCACCACACTGGCTCCCGTGGGATCTCCCAGCCTGGCTCCAGGACTCAATTGTGAGTCTGTTTCTTTCTGTTTTAGGGGTTCCAGGAGCCCCCAGCCCCCTTTTCTACTGTAACTGCTCCCCAGCATTCTGGGAAGGAAGAACCCCAGAATCCTGGCCACCACCCCTATCAACCTCCCCCCCTTTTCAAGAAAATAAAGGGACCACTTTCCCCCCCAGCACCCCCTCCCTTACGTGGGGGGTGTCCCCTTTCCCCCATCCTCTTTAAAGCCCCCAGCCACGTCTCTCTCCAACCTCCTTCGACACCTGAGAAAGCGTCCCAGAAATCCGATAGCCTGGAACCGGGCACCCCCCCCCCCGCGCTCCGTTGGTCCCCCGCAACCCATCGCTGCCTCCCTCCGGCCCAGCAGCAACGGGAGCCCCCCCCCCCGCCCCACACCTTAGCAGCCCTCCGACAGCGCAGGACCGCAACCTTCAGCACCGCCAGCCAGCCCGGCGCGCACCGTACGGCCGATGGGATTTGTAGTCCAGTATCCCCGGAGAGTGGTGCCCCGGCCCCATCCGCCCGCAGTCAGCCCCCCACCCCTTACCTGTAGTTCATGCCGGTGGCGCGCCCGGTGGATTCCCGCAGCAGGAAGGCGAGCGGGTGCGCCAGGGTCTGCCCGGCCGCCCGGCCGCCGCCCGCCAGCCGGGGCCCCTTGCCCAGCGGCGGGAGGGCGCCGTTGCCCTGGCCGGGCGCCCCCGCCGCCCGCCCGCCGCCCCCGCACAGGCGGTCATCGCTGCTGCGGCTCCGCAGGTTCTGCTCGGTGCAGGCGATGGAGATTTGCATGGCTCGGCCGGGACGCCGCGGGAGGGGACCCCGCGGCCGGGGGCGCGCGGCGCAGCCTTGCCCCGCGCGGGGGGCGCGCGGACGCCTTCCTGCTGGCGGGGCCGGGGCCGGGGCCGGGGGCGGCTAGGCGGGGGCCCCGCGCGGCGGGCGGGACGGGACGGGACGGGACGGGACGGCGCCTGGCTGCTCCCTTCGGGATGCCGCGCGCCCCCCGCGCTGCGCCGCGTTTGCATCTCCGGCTCCGCCCACCTGCCCTCCCTGCGCGGGGGGGGAGCGGGAGGCGCGGGCCCCCGAGCGAGGCGAGAAGGCGTCGGGCGGGGATGCGGGGAGACCGGCGCGCCCCCCCGACCAGCCCCTCCCCGAGTCCGACCCTGCGGGGGCCATCCCAGGACCCGGGGGTGGGCAGGGGGTCACAGCCGCGGAAAGCTTGGAGGGCGGGGGGACATCGCCCCCGTGCCCCTCTTCTTGGGAAATCCCCGTGAAAGAAGGGCTTGCGAGGGAAGCCCATCCGGAAGGGGGGAGGCGTCACTTGGGTCGGGGGGCAAGAGCCATTTCGCGTGAAGCACCAGCGCGATCAGGGGGCGCGGGGAGGGGCGGGGGAGGGGAGCGCTCGTAGCGCAGGGCTGCAATCGGAGGCCTGCGCTGCCCCCTCGTGGCGGCCGCTGGGAACGCCTCTCGGTCGAGCTTTCCCGCCCCGGGGAGAGGGGGCTGCTCCCCCCCCGCATTCCTCCCTTCTTCAAGCCGCAGAGGGCGCCCCGGGCAGGGCAGGGCAGGGCAGGGCAGGGCCGGGCCGGGCCGGCCGGCGGGGCCAGGGTCCTGCCCTCCCGAGGGGGCCAGTTCGCGGCGGCCCCAGACTCAACCCTCGCAGCTTCGCTGGCGCGAAGGTGAAGGGGGAATCCTTCACCTGTTCGTTTTCGGCCTGGAACCCCGAGGTTCAGAAGCTGGGGGGGGGCTGCGTGCGTGTGTGTGTGCGTGTGTGTGTGTGCAGGAGAGATGCAGCCTTCATTTTTAATGCATGCTTGGAAATGTATCTGTTGTGTTTCTGGTTTGGCCAACCTTTGGCTAGCCGAAATTTTAGATTCCTTTTAACAGTCTCGTCCAGGGTTGCTCAGCCTTGGCCGCTTGAAGATGGGTGGACTTCAACTCCCAGAATTCCCCAGCCAGCATGGACTAACATAACCCTCCTCCTGCAACTTAATTCAACTCAACTTAATTCAACTCAAGTCAATTCAATTCAATTTATATATGTTATATTATATATTACATCTATTTCACTTTGGATGCTGCTTGACGCTGAACGCAACATCTACAACAAAAAATAAGGAGGTCCATTTTGCCAGCCAAGGCTCTCGGGGGGGGGGGGGGGATTTATTCAGCGATGAAGCTTAAGTGGTTAATGTGGAAGGATTTAGACCAGTATTGCTCGGCCTTGGCACCCTGAAGATGTGTGGACTTCAACTCCCAGAATCCACCCCTCTTCAAGTGGCCAAGGTTGGGAAACACTGATCTAGACTGAGGTTGGCGTAAGTTTCTACCTGCTTAAACCGCCTTAAATCACTTAAACCAGAGTCTGTTGAGTTGGGCAGCTAGTAAACGCAAATAAATTAGAAGAACAACCCTTTGCATCTAATATTTCCCCAGCTGAGCAACATCTGGTGCTGGCCAAGGATGATGAGTGTTGCAGTCCAAGAGATTTCGAGGACCCCCCAGGTTAGGCCAACATGGGGGGGGGAGATTCTAAAATCAAAGGGGTAAAACGGCACATTGGTAAACCCAACCATTGATCTAGTGCTTGCTTAAAGCCAAGACTTGCTCCATGGAGTCCTTCGCTTTGGCCCCAGAGCAGCGTTTTTCAACCTCAGCCTCTTTCCGATGGGTGGACTTCAACTCCCAGAATTCCCCAGCCAGCATGGCTGGCTGGGGAATTCTGGGAGTTGAAGTCCACCCATCTGAAAATGGCTGTGGTTGAGAAAAATTGCCCCAGAGGGAGACTCGCTCCTGCAACAGAGGAGTTTAGAAGCAGTCACAACTCAGTGGAAACAGAGGACTTAAACTCCATTAGCTGCGTTTATTAAGGCACTGAGTTTTCAAAGGAAGAAATGGCTCCTCGGGGACAGCTAAGGCAGGAATTAAACTTGTTCCTCCGGAAAATAAATGGCTTCAGTTAATCACTCATCTGGAAGAATTCCCTCGGAATGTGTTCGGCCTTAAAAATTAAAATTGCACGCCGCAGCTCTTGATGGCTATTGAAATATTCCTTTTTGGCTCTGAATGAAAGTCAAATTAAAACAGGCGCCGAAGACGGTTCTGTGTAATGGGAAAAGGCCTGCCAGAAGTAACACCATTAAGTTTTTTTTTTTTAAATGATATTTGAAAATAACAATGAGAGGAGATCTGTAATTAACGTCTCCTTCCTCTTCTGGGGACAGAAACGGACTTAATTAATAATGGTGCTTCAGGAAATAATGAAATAATAACCTGCCAGAATTGGGGGCGGTGGGGGAAAGGGGGGAGAGTTTTAGTGATCAGAGTAGGATCTTCTGGAAAGTCTTTAAGACGGTTTGCTAATCCAGAAGTGGTGTGCTACTACTGCAATGCTGTTTTAAATGAAGAGTTTAAAAAAAAAAAAACTCCAAAATTCAGGTTGGGAGGAAAAAAAAAAGAGGAATTGCACAGAAGGCCGAGTGGCTATGGGTGCAGGGCGATCTGGGGCCTGGAACTAGAGAGGTGCCATCGTGGATGCTGACTGGGGGTGCCCTACCCTGTTTTCATTCAGTCTGCAGAGCCAAGGTGGCTCTGTTTTTATATACACAGATTTGAGTGCTGCATAAATTTAGGGCCAGGGGCACCCACGGGGTGTCAAAAAAGTCAAGATGTTGGCTTGGATTGTGGGGTTCCACTGGCTGACAGCTTGCAGAGTCAGGAAGTTCCTCCTGACTGCTAGCCTGAACCTCCTACCTTGCCACTCCTTTTTGCAAACGGAGGAACACGTTCTAACAGCCATCTCGTTGCTTCCTGTTTGGCCTGGAACGGCCCCCAAAGGATGCGACTCTGTCTAAATCTAATATATTAAATAAATATAAATCACGTGTAAAGGGGAAGAGGACAAGGTCAAGTCATGGCCCGTGGTGCGGTCTTCGTTCGGAAGAAGGGCCTGGCCTTTGGAGACTCAGCCCGTGCAGTTCCTTCCCAAAGTCTCTCTGGAGGTCTGTCCCATAGAAGAGGACGAATGCAACCCTGGGGGGGAGGCTGGGCGGGCAGCAGCGCTATGATGTTGCACTGCCCCAGACAGACCCAGTGTGTAATCTGGGGTCCTCCTGGACTCACGACTCCTGCTTGAGGAGCAGGTGGCAGTCGTGGCCAGGAGGACCTTTGCCCAACTTTGCGCCAGTTATGCCCTTTCCTGGATTGGGAGACCCTCCGGTCAGTCACTTACGCCCTGGTCAACTCTCGTTTAGACTACCGCAATGCGCTCCTCATGGGGCCACCCTTGAAGAGTATCCAGAAGATGCAGCTGGTTCAAAATGCAGCTGTACGGGCAATTTTAGGTGCCCCAAAGATGGCACATATTACACCTTTGCTGTGGGAGCTGGTTTGGGTACCGGTTTGCTTCCCGGTCCAAATCCAGGTGTTGGTTATCACCCTTAAACCCCTCCACGGCATGGGTCCAGGTTACCTGAGGGACCGTCTCACCCCCATCACATCAACCCGTCCCACCCAGTCAGGCAGAGAGGGCATGTTGCAGATCCCGTCAGCAAGAGAATGTCGGCTGGCGGGGCCCAGGACGAGAGCCTTCTCTGGCGTTGCCCCCACTTCCTGGAATATTCTCCCCCCAGAGGTGAGGCGGGCCCCTAAGCTCCCGACCTTCTGGAAAGGGGTGAAGACCTGGCTCCGCCAGCTTGCGTGGGGCAAGAAGAGTTTTAACCAACCCTGGGGGTGACTGGCACCCTGGTGACACTCCCCAAGCCTAATACCCTCTAGTTACCATCAATCCTTGGAATATACTTATTATTTATTTAGGACTACTGTTACGCTGTATTTTTAATTAATTTTACCTTTTCTGGAAACCACCCACAGTCGCTTTTTAATAAGGTGGGCGGTGACAAATTTGACATATCTACAAATAAATAAATAAATAAATAAAACGGCTTGATGGCACATAGGCGATCAATCAATCCATGGGTAAAACGGGGCTTAAGAAGGCAGTTTCCCCCTTGCGCCAAAGGGGGCAAAATGTTTTGGTTTTGCCCTGTGGGGGCGCTCTGGGGCCACAAAAAGGGGCGCATAAGATTCTGACTCCGGAGCTAAAGGATGAAGCGTGTGATCCTAACAGAGGGGCCTATACTTTTAAGCTATCTGGTAGTGCAACGCGAACACACGCACACACACTTAGAACCTGCAGATCAGCGGGCCCCCAGGTGACCTAAGCAAGGAAACTGTTGCCTCCGATCCGGCAATCCCTGGTCGCCTGCAGACGGTCTTGACTCGCCATAGGTGAGAATGTAAAAATGGCCACTGATGGCTGCAGGGGTGTTGGAGGCCCTGAGTTCAGGCACCGCTTCCTTCTTCCAGAAGAAGCTTGGCCTGGTCCTTCCACAGCCTCTCCAACCTGCAGCGCGTGCCTCCTCCTCTAACCCACATCCAAAGCCCTCGGCGGCTTTGTTGTGAATGGAAACGGATTCATTTAGGCCACGCGACCAGAGATAATCTGTTCTTGCTTTCAAAAGGAAAGAGTTCCTCACTTAATCTCTCGTTAAGCCTCTCTTGTGGGGTTGGGGGACAACCAAGCGGCGGGAGGGAGGCTGGTGCCGGTGTGAATTTCCCCTGGCCCCAGTGCCGTCTGTTTCTGTTGCCAGAAGCATGAAACTCAGGTTACAGATTGACGGATGTATGCGGTGGAGAACAAATCTGGCTTGTAGGCTGGACCCCTTGCGTTTCACCAGGTGCATCTCACCCCATTTGCGGCCGTTCAAACTGAGAGCACGCAGAGCTGTCGGACAGATGTGTGAATCAATGGGTTGTTCACGCTCATTGAACTCCCCGTAGGGCAGTGTTTCTCAGCCTTGGCAGCTTGAAGATGCGTGGACTTCAACTCCCAGAATTCCCCAGCCAGCCATGCTGGCTGGGGAATTCTGGGAGTTGAAGTCCACGCATCTTCAAGCTGCCAAGGCTGAGACACACTGGTGTAGAGAATGGTGAATTCCGGTCAGCAAAATCTCAAATGATTTTGAATGATTCCTCTTAGGGCTGTCCTGTCCTGGTTCTTCTGGTGCTACTAAATTCCCAGATTCCTCCAATCTGTTGTGTTATGGTCACGACATTTCACGTTTCTCACAGGCCAGAGCCGGCTTCCCGATGCGATCAGCTAAACTGTTTTCTAACGCAGCCCTCCTCCGTTGATCTATGCCTTAACTTCCCTCCAGGTTTTACATATAAAACTGCCATTTCTGTCACTTTTACATTCAGACGTAACTCTTCAGGGTTAACCAGATACTTGCATCAGTTCGTATTGAAAGAAACCCGTATGGGCCTGCTGCTATATTCGGTTGCAAAGGTATTATTAAAATCCAGAGTTTCCAGAATTTTCTAAGGCTTATCTGCCTTCCAGAAATATATTATGTATTTGTTTGTTCCTCTCCTCATTTCTCTTCCCTTCCTTTGGTCTCTCCATCCCCAATTTTCATTTTAGACCCTAAGCATAGGCTTCCATTTGGAACTGTGCTCAGCATTATAAATAAATACTTATAATATTCTTTTTTTTTTTTTAAATAATGAACAGGACATTCTTTTAGTTGCAAGGAAGGAAAAAAGCATGTAAAGCCAGCTATCAGCAGAAGGAAAGGACCGATTAAAGACTCTTTTGGAAAGAGCGTGGCTGGGGCAAGAATTTTCAGAAAACTTAGAATAGTTTTTGACTAATCAGTCCAGCTGCCTGTACAACCTGCAGCATACCAATGCTGAAATTCTTTTTAAGTTTTGCTCCGCTGGGATTCTGGTTTTCCTGCGGCTTGACGGTCGGAAGTGGCAATTACATTTTATCAATGGGGTGCTGCTTTCTACGGTTTTACAAACTGTTGCTGGGAAGAAACCGAAATGGAAAGTCACAGGAGGAACTCATCACACGTCATCGAGATCGCAAACTGAGCAATCGAATGGTCTGTTCTGGAAAATGGGAGAAAATGAAGCTTGCTATGCCTCCTCTCCCTTGGAGGGCTTCCGCACTACAGCATCGGTGGTCAGATCCCTCTCTGGTGGGGTGAGACGGTGACAGACCAAGGAGCCCTTGGGCCCAATCCACCAGGCAGCTCTTTGCAGAAGAAATACCCTGCTCAGATCCAGCCCACGAATTCTGCTGCTTGCTACTGGACAGCAAATATCCTCTTTTCTGTCTGATATCCTGCCTCTCCTCTAAGAACTCGCAGCATTCTCCAGTTTTCCCCACAACCACAACCCTTTACGGTAGGTTGGGAGGAGAGGAAGAGCGTGATCTTCTGCCGCCAAGGATGGATTTGGACCTGCATTGGCACCATAGAAGAGGGTTTGGCGTATTTTCCAAAATCAGGCAGATTTTTCTGGCGGGAGAGGAAAATCTAAAATAAAATCCACTGGTTCCTTGGCAGCAAACCCAGCAATTCAGTAAGTGACACATTCGCAGTCCTTTCGAGAGATCCGAAACCAGCAGCACGAGGTATCCCACTCGCTAAACCGAAGCGACACCCAGCAGCTGGCGCAAGAGGCAATTCGGCTTTGCACGGAGCCTCTCCCTAGCTCAGAGCCGCCTAGATGGAAGCCAGAAATCCCTGAACCAGGGCTTGCCTGGACACGGGTTCAAAGGGAAGCCACACTTTTGGACGCAGGAATGAGATTTCATGGACCCTGCTTATGTCTCCGTCAGTGTTCCCCCACTTGGTGTCCTCCAGGGGGGTTGGACTGCAATTCCCATCATTCCCCAGCCAGCCAGCCTGGCCTAGGCTAACTGGCACACCCTCCCACAAGACCCCCTCTGGCAGCCTTGCTCCCTTTCTCGCTTGTTTCCAGTCTCATGTGGGGCTGATCCATCGGCCTTGCCACCCGTGCAAAGCTGGGTGTCTTCAGAAGACCTTGTTTCCAAGGGAAGGGAAGCCAAGATGGCTTGGTGTGCGGAAAACGCCTCGTTGCCTTATTTTCCATTTGGGTCATCTTTGCCCCTGCCCCTCTCAGAACGTGGAATAAATCGGCACCTGCTGCAAGTCGAAGTGGAGGGCTCAGGTCCCCGAGAGCTGAGGACAGGTGCGGCCTGGGGACTCAGTGGTGGGGATGAGCTCCAGGGTCTCTCCACCCTGAGCAGGAGATCTGGAGGACAAACGTCACTCGGACGGGAAAGGAAAAGCAGCACGCCTTCTTTCCTGAGTTTTGGCAAGTGCTCCCCCCCCAGCTCCTGGAGACGGACACTTAAAAAAACATTCCTAGGCCCCGGCGACATCCCCTCTGGCTTGCCCCCCACGCTCAGATCCCCCCTACCTGTGTCTCATGCCGGCCTGGCTCCTCTCTGTCTCCCCTGCCGTCATCCCGGCCTCCAGCAGGCAGCTCTCCAGCCGCCGTTGCTCCATCAGGCCCCCGGCGGCCCCCGGCCCCGGAGCAGCATTCAGGACCTCCCCATCAGGCCCCAGAGGGGCCCCCTGACTCTTCTGGCTCCACCGCTGGAGGCCCTCCCCTCGCCCTTTGCTTTTCTTGGCCAGGCCATAGAGATCTTCCAGGCTGTATCTGCCCCCTCCTCCACCAGCCCCTCGTCCCACAGGGGCTGGGCCCCCCCGGGAAGAACTAGCAAACATGATGTCCCCCGGGAGCGAGCGGGAGGCGGCCCTGGGGAAGAACCAGCCTCACGGGCAGCAGCCTTCGCTGGAGCCCCAGTGCTCCCTGCCCAGAGGTTGTTTTTCCTTGCTGTCCGCCCCCCCAACCTGCAGGGGGGACACGTGGGGGATTTGTAGGGCTGGCAGCTGTTGAAGTGTGGTCTCTGGCCTGGCACTTTCTGTTGGGCCCTCTGCTCTCCCTCCCCTCCCCTCGCCCTGCGTCCTTTCAATCGCTAGCGACGCCTAATCCTTCTTGCGCGGTTCCTTTTCTTTTGGGGCTGGATTATTAACCAATTGGGGATTGCTTTGCGTGCAGGCAGGGAGTTCCGTAAGGTATGGCCAAAAAGTCCAGAGGGCGGCTGTGGTGGTGCAACCAAAACCCCACCGATGTAGAGGGTTGAGAGTGGGGAGCGGTCCAGCCTTCCCTCTTAAGGCAAACACCCTAATGGGAGTTTCATGGCCTGCCTCTGAAAGCAGCTATGTCAGAGGCGGGACAGGAACTCGCCAGGCACACATGCTGTTCTTCAAACTGCAGCATTTATTGTTCTGGTGCTTCTAGGCAGGTAATTGGTGCACAATTCCAGCAGATACAGTAGCCTTGGCTTAACAAGCTACACAGATACAGTTCTACAGGCCCAAGGTAGCTTTTGGGAATCTCTTATCTGTCTCCCTCCCTGACTCGGACAGCTTCACCCGGTACTTTCACTTTTGGTGTCACTCAAAGCCTGGGGGGGGAATGGGAAAAAGGAAAACAAACTCTTTCTGGGGCTTCTTGGGTTCCGGCACTTTGTCTACCTTCACTTTTGTCCTCCAAAATCTTGGGAAAGAAGCGCAGACAGTTTGCTCAGCAGATCTCTCCCTTGATCTCCTGCTGTGGTCAACCAGATTCCCCTCTACCTGATCCTTGATACACACAAGATCTCCAGGCCTCTCTCTACCAAAACTGCTCCAGAAGCTTCCACGGATCTCCACTACTTACTACTTCTGCCTTTTACATATGTCCTGTTAGAAGGCAGACATGCCTGCCTCCAGATGTTTTAATCAGGCACAAAGCTTCTTGGGGCCTACGTGATCATGAGCCTGGCTTTGGCACACAGAAAAACCTTCCAGCCTTGAGACCATCCCATTCTCCCACATCTATCAGAGCAACCGGGCCCGTCACAAGCTGTTTGAAGCTGCAGGTGCAGATTCCGAATGGTTAAAACCTCTGGGCCCAACCGTTGGCAGAATTCACAGATGTTGCTGTCCACATTTGGGGCTTTGTAGGAATTAAAGCTGGAGAATTGTGAAAAATGTAATGCTTCTCAGTGTGAGCAGAGCACCCAAGCTCTTGGCTGAATGCCAGCGGGCCCGTTTGCTGGGATCAGAGGGTGCGCGGTGGGAGGAAGAGAAAAAGCGGTGAATAATGTGTAGCGGGGCTCTGATCCAAGAGGAACATTCAAGATTCCGTTTGCTGGTAAGCATGAGAGGAGAAACCCAAAATCATCCTGATTTCCCGTCACCTTTCAAAATAACGGCTCCAAACCGTGAACAACTCTCGCATAATATCCTTTGCAGAGGGCTGTGTGTCAGAAATTTCTGCAAAAAAATAAAAAATAAAAAATTGGGGAGTGGGAGATCAAAGGGCCCAGCTCACACAGAGCAAAGTGCAAGCTCACCACTGAACGGGAAACTGAAAGCAGATTAAGCCTTAATTATGCACGACGGTAACTCAAACAGGCACTCACAGATGCATTTTTTAACCTGCAGAGGCTCAACCACATGTATTCACGTGACCAAAACATGCCAGAAAACATAAAAGCAGAGGTGTTAGGAGTGTGAGATCTTGATCTCAACAACAGAGACTGTGTGGCTGAGTTAGAGGGCCGTGGCCAAGATTTCAACACTTCATTCATGGGAGAGACCCACATTCTCTGTGCAGGTCTCTTCCTCTCTGATGTGGGAATGAAATCATTGTGTTTCAGGAGCCACCCCGTGGCATTCCCCCACCGCCATCCTGCTGGCACCGCCCCACAAGAACTCAAGTCTCTCAAGCTGGTGCCGCCAGCTCTCTCTCTCTCAGATTGGTCAGGGGTATTGCCAAGGCAGATCTGTCAGCCCCTGAATCCGAGTCCAAGTGACCAGCCGTCTTCCCTCAAGGGAAAACAATCTGGCCGCCTCGCCAGACCAAGTGTAGAACTTCGAATGGTTTGGGGGCCACCCACAAACACAGCACCGTAGCTCTCCAACAGCACAGACCCGCTCATGACAAAGAGGAGGAGAGACAGTGTCTTCGTTTTTCATCAGCTTGTATTTAAGATGCTGGAAATAAGCTTGGCTCTGAAACCCCAGAGCAAAAGATGCTTGGAATGAAAAGATATACACAAAGGAGTCACCTAGCCACATTTACCATCTTTCTAAGACAGCATCGAGTTTCTAGCCTGGAGGTAGAGCTGCTGAATGCTTTTATTTTCTTTGTTTCTGGACCTCAAGGAAGTAAAAAAGCAAAACAAAAGAAAACCCCTGGGCTGTGTAAAAACTTGCAACCTAACATGCTTCAATACAGGTAGTCCTTGCTTAACCACCATTCATTCAGCCACTGTTTGAAGTTACAACAGCACTGAACGAAAGGACTTATGACCAGTTCTCAAAGTTCCAGCCGCTACAGTGCCCCCATGGTCACATGAACAAAATGTGGGCCCACCCACATTTACGAACACCCCCTTACCCCCCAACTGACCTTCACTGTCATCTTCGCCTGCCTCCTCTCCGCCGGGCTCACCATCCTGGCCACGCGTGGGGGAGGCGCCATAAAAACATCCTGCAGGCCGGCAGGTGAGAGCTGCTGGCGTGTGCCACAGTGCACTGCTATCGGCCAGGTCTTTCTTTTGCGCACTGGCCAGGGCCTCCTTCCACAAAAGAAAGACCCAGACAGCCCACGAAAGAAGGCCAGCATGAAAGAAGGCCCCGGCTGTACTGCCATGTGAAAAGAGGCCCTGGCTGGTAGTGGCCCATGATGTGGTGGATAGGTGGGCGGCCAAAAGGGCAGAGATGGGGGAGAGATAGGTGGAGGGAGGAGTTGAAGTGGAAACAGTCCCTCACCTTCTTCCAAGAATGGCTTGGATCAGGATGGGTCCTCGCCTAATGACTGCGTGGGATTCGCTCAACAGCAGCAACTGGGATTGCCGGAACTGCCGTGACATTTTGCTTAATGACCGCTCTGCTTAGCGACAGAGTTGCCGCTCCCAACTGGGGTCATTAAGCAAGGATTACCTGTACATTTTCACAGCCTGTTTGTTAGACTCAGCAGGGCAGAAACGTCACTTTCCCAAGTAGCACTTAGTGGGGTTGGGCTAAACGGAGGCATTGGAGGGGCCATTATCCACTGCAGAAACAGTTCAAAGAATGTTCAATTAGCCAGCCTTTAGGACCCACATGCTGTCTTGAGCAGTGTTTCTCAACCTCAGCAATTTTAAGATGTGCGGACTTCAACTCCCAGAATTTCCCCAGCCAGCATTTGGCTCTGGGAGTTGAAGTCCACACATCTTAAAGTTGCTGAGGTTGAGAGCCCTAGTCTAGAGGACCAGAGCTGTAAGAGATTGAATCATTTTTAAACAGAAGGAATGGAACCACTGATGCTTAAATCTTGAATATGAGAAAAACATTATCTCCCCCCGCAAAAAAAGCAACAGAATCACTTTTCAGCCTTTGGTGTTTTCTTCTCCCCAGCGATGGAAGAACTATATCATCAACTCCTCTTTTGGCCAGGTGCCTGGGAAAGAAAGGCAGAGGCTGCACCTCTCTCTCAAAGTCCCAGCAGCCTCTGGTGTATGTCATGCCCAGGTTGGGAAAACACCGAAATGTTTGTGGGGGACAGGAAGAGAGACGAAGAGCTATAAACCAAAAAGGACAGTCCCGAACGGGCCAAGATGGTGCGTAACAAGAGGAACGTGGTCAGAACATCTTGAAGTAACTAAGATCCAATTAAAAAAAAATCAGAAAAATATATTCCACTATAAACAGAGTGATACCCAGCTATGGGGCCACATCCAGATCCAAGGGCCTGAAGAGCAATCCTTCGGAAGGAAAACAGCTGATGGAGACACTTCCTGTTGAAAGGCATACAAACTGGTCCAGATGCACAAGTATTATGGGAAATAACGTGGCTTGCTACATGCAGACTGCTCATGCTCACCGTAGTCCTTGGGGTTGTTAGAACAACAGAGCTATCCAGCACGAGCCGAGAAGAAGGGCAGGGCACGGACAAAGCTGTCCAGCTTGTTGCGGAAGAGCTCACTCTGGATGGTCTCGTTTAAGTTGCAGAGAGGGTTTTTCACCACATACTCCACATAAATCTAAGGAGAGATGAGAAACAGGCCAGGAGGTTGGTAAGCAGGGGTTCCTTCTCCCCAAGCCCACTCAAATGGAGCAGGATTACTACCTTCCAAACAAATGCCCCCAATTTGTCTTCTCATTATGCAGGAACTTCAGTTTACAACCTTCCCAGCCGGAATGAAACAGAAACTTTTTAATTCTGCTTATTAAGGCTACCCAGCCATTTTAAATGAGAGTAGAAAAAGATTTCCTAAACATCCCAATGCTTGACTTAAAGGAAAAGAGGCTTTTTCCAATTTTCTCAGCAGTCTAAGGAAACACCCACCAACAATTTTCCATGGCAAAGTGAATCTCTTTTTATACCTTAAAGCTTTAAATAATTCAGCCACTACGCTTGCCTGCTGTTTACGACTGTGATTTTTGCTGAAAGCCACTTTGAGCGATGCTTAAGCACTAAGACTGGGAAGAAATTCTTACGCACGCTGTTACGGATAAGTGCCTATTACGGCCTGTCCCTCATAGAAGCAAGCTTTGTGCAACTCAGCATCTTCAGGTAGCGAATAGGCAGCATTGAATAATAGCGTTGCTGCTCTGCTCTGCGTGCTCCCAGTGCACCTAGAATTGCCAACCACTGCCCCCTGCACATGACAAGATTATCACAGACAGGGAGAAAGCACTGCGGGGGGACAACACACAGACCCTCACATGGCTGTAGATCTGGTGCAGGATGTCCTGGATGTTGCCCACTCCCAAGTCCGTGTTCATGACCACCTTGAGCCCGGTGGGTGTCTCGTAGTAGTGCAGCTTGTACTTGCTGGTCTGGAAGGAGAGGAAGCCATCCTTCCTGTGGTGCTGAGATTAAGGCAAACAGGAGGGAAACGCAGACTTCGCTGTCCCACCCGCTGTCAGCCTCGAGGGTAAGGCTTTGTGCACCATGAAGAAAGTCCCCATGGAGTCCATCCCCCAACCCACCAAGAGATTGCCCGATGGGGAAAGGATACATATCCAGAGGGCTCATTTTGCTAACAAAGGAACGGATGGAGAAGAGCATTCCATACATCAGCTTGAACTCCTGGGACAGGGAGGGGGAGAGAGAATGAGCACAGAGGGAAGAGATGAGAGGCCATGGCAAGGTCTTTCATGTTTACTTGTAATGCTTTAGCATCGCACTGCAGCGAGTCAGTGCAAGTTTATTCAGATTAGGACAATTCACCTGTTTCAGCTCCATCACGCACAGAAAATTGCACCATTATGTTTCTCCAAGCTTTAAGGTTTCCATCCCCGCTTGACACGGGAGACAGACAAAAACAACTTAATGCTTCAGAGATGCACTCTGGGCCCAGCAGGGGTTGGTGCTTAGACATTCTTAGAAGAGACTCTCTACCAGTGTTAATCCTTCCCCAGCTGAACATGATACTGCAGCACCATTTCATCTGATTCTCCTGATCAGGATACCATTGTGGGAAAAACCCACAACATACATACATACATACATCAATCTTGCCCAGAGTGCAGGACCCAGAATCAAGCATTAAAATGACAGGATGGCAGATTCCAACCCAATGTTAGAAAAATCTTCCTCACAATGAGAGCAGTTCAAGGGTGAAACCAGTGATCCGGGGGTGATAGGTTCCTCTTCACTGGATGTGTCAAGCAGAGGTTGGCCAGCCACCCGGAGAATGCTTTGATTTGGATTCCTGCACGGGGCAGGACCCTTTAAACACAAGATTCAGAGCAGCAGGTACTGCAGCTCTTATACCTGCCTAAAAACAGAAGTGCAAAGCTAAACCACTGCTTCTCTTGCCTTTAAGAGCCAGAAGGGGTAGCTCTGCACAGCAGCAGCTGCTGAAGCACATGGAAGCATCACATTCAATCGGCTTAACATTTTTAATCCATTAACAGCTAAGCCATGCTCACTTGGAACAAAACCAAATTTTTGAAATATTCGTGTCAGACAAGATTAGCAGAAATGAGGCTATGCAACTAGAAAGACATCTAAAACCCAGGTCAAACTGAAATAAAATATCTGTAAGTGTTGAAGCTTAAAGCAGCTTTGGGGATGTCACATCTTCAAGTACATTCTTCTCCAACCTGGTTCCTCCTAGATATACTGGAACTGTAACTCCCATCATCCCCAGTCAATGGCCATATTGGCTAGGGATTATGGTTGTTCAAATTCTCTTTGGTTTGGAATGCAGTTTTAATAGCACCCCACCCCAGGTCAGACCAAGCTAACCCTGTTGGCATTTAGAAAACTGCTAACTGGGTGTTCTGGAAGGCCGTTGTGGATTAATGGGTGCTAGTCCCCTTCCTGCAGTTGAGTTTATTTATTTCCATTACAGTGTTGATAGCCCACACAACTCAAAAGACCCTAGGTGGGTTTACAACAGGTTAAAATTATAAACGAAACAACAGATTGAATCAAAATTACAGCAAAAACAGCAATTATACATCCAAAATAAAGAAAAGACGCTCCCCCAAGATGGAGGCTACTAAAATACGGGAAGGGTTGAAGGCCCAATGAAATAAAACTGTTTTTAAAGACAGTGATGGGCTTGGAGGCTGAATCCTACAAAGTATGGTTAAAGGACCCATATGTGTTTGGCCTAAAGAAGAAAAGGCAGGTGAATGCAGTCTTCCTATCCTTGAAGGGCTGTCCCAGGGAAGAGGGGGTGGATTTATCCTCCAGAGGGCCCAGGGGTAGGACAAGAACCAATGGGCGGAAGATTAACGGAGAGAAACTTGAAATAAGGAGGAATTTGCTGACCGTGAGAGGTCTGAAGCAGCGGAACAGCCTCCCTCCTGGAGTCGTGGGGCTCCGTCACTGGAGGCTTCCAAGCAAAGGCTGGACAGTCCTTTGGCGGGAGGGTCTGAGGATTCCTGTGCTCAGCAGGGGGTTGGACCAGATGACCTCCAAGGTGCCTTTCGGTGCCATGACCTTCTAAAAACCAGGAGGCAGGGAGCTTTACAGCCCCTGGGGGTAAAGGGTCCCAAAGTCTGGGGCCTCTCATCAGGCCCATGCCCCCCTCACATAAGGGGGGGCTCTTAAGGGGCCTTCCTGAGATGCTCTCACCGGAGGGGCTGGTTCGATTCTGCCAAGGCAGTGCCCGCCGGACAGGGATTTACAAGTCTCTGCAGTATCAGCCACTCAAGAGTGTGTTATGACTGTGTGTGTTTTCCGAGATGGCAAATAGAAAGGTTTTAAGGTTATCTCTGACCGCTAGGCTTCTGTTGTGATCTCCTGTTAGTTATTTTCTCTTCTGTAGCATTTGCATTTTATTTGGGGGGACCGTGATGAATAGACAAAACGGATCCAAGACCTAAAGTCACCTGCTGCAGCGAAACCAAGTCAGGAAATGGGACTCTGACGCAGACCAGACCCACAACGGGGCCTGGCGGAGGCCTCTGAGCGCATGCAGAGGGCCTCCCCCCTCCCCCGGGGCTGAGGCTCACCTCCTCTTTGGAAATGCCGGCCTGCTTTTTCCGGTTCCACTCGCTGTAGTGCAAGCAGGCGCCATTGCGGTCGAAGAGGTACAGGTTGTGCACCGTCATCTGGGAACGGAGAGAGGGAGCCGGAGCCCCGTTAAGAGCCAGGCCGCAGGAGAGGCCGCGTCGCCCGCTTTCGCTGCAAACAGCCCCCAAGCCCCAGAGGGATGTACATACGGTAATAATAATGACCACGCCACCACCGCCCCCCTCCCGGTCAGGCTTCTCGGGGTCGGGAAGGACCCCCGGGCCTACCTCGGCCGCGACGCCTCACCGCCCACCGCCGCGACTCCCGTCTCTATGGCAACCCCGCCGGGCCAGACGTCTTTAACTTCCGGGATAGGGTGCGTACCTAGGCAGCGCCATGACCCCTCTCGCTGATTGACTGCTGTCTGGAGGCTCAGCCCGCCCCTCTTCCGAGCATGCGCTATGGTCGCCCTCTCTACTGCCCACACGGCGGGAGGACTTGCCCGAAAGGAAAATGGCGGTGTCGGCTTCACCCCGCTCCCGCCCTGAGGCCTTGCCGGGCGGTGCGCGGGGGAGAGGGAGCAAAGTGGGGCCCCCTGCGAGGACCGGCGCGGCGGCCTAGAGCCTGGCGGGGGAGCAAAGTGGGGCTGAAGGCGAGGACCCAAGGCGGGGGCGCTAAAATAACGGGGAGGAGGCGCCCGAGCTCCTGCAGGTGAGGAGGGAGCGCGGTTTACCTCAGGGGTGGGGGAGAGGCCTGCGGCAGGACCTCCTCCGCATTGGCGCCCTCCAGATGTGCAGGACTCCAACTCCCATTGCCTCCCAGGCAGCGTGGCCGAGCTCGCCGAGGATGATGGGAGTTGGAGTCCAACATGGTGGGACAGCCAAGGGGGGTCAAGGGGTGCAGAGGGGAGGCTCTGAGGAGGGACGGAGTAAACAGGAAGGCTTCTTGGAGTCCAGAGCAGGGTTGGGGGGGCAATCACACCAACTGCTCTGTTACCTGGTTCTTTTTCTCAGCTTTTAGCCTCCTGTCCTGGGATTTCCTAGTGGTCTCCCATCCTCTCCCCCCTGCACCCCAGCTGAGCTTTTCAAGGTTGGCTAGGTGATGCTGTGCCAGGCTGAGGAGGAACCTGAGAGTAAATGAAGAAGAGGAGCCCTCACCACGGGGGCAGTGCCTTAATTCCCCCCCTCCGGCTGGCCGATTCTGCCGGAGGCTTCAGGGCAGCCAAGCCGACACGCCGGCCTGCGTTCCTGGGGCTGGGGCTAAAAATCAGCTGCCGCGTCACTCTTTGAGGTCCCCCTACAGATCTGATTAATCGCTTTAAAAACATCTAGGGGAAGGTAGGATCCGTCTGCCCACCTTCTTCCTTTGCGCTCTGAATTTCAAGCTCTCTTTTTCCTTTTCTAGGACCGGCTTGGGGAGCTAGCCGTGCCCCCTACTTTCCCGCTGGCTCCAGCCTCCCTTTGCCGCCCTGCCCAAACGTGCTGCCCGCCGGCGTTTGGTGCTCCATTATGACAGAAGCTCTGGCCTTCTGAACACAGAATGCTTGCGCTGGGCACTGCCCTTCCTTTAGAACCCCGGGACCATGGCCGAGAAGAGCATCGGCCGGGCTCTGAGCTCTTCCCTCCGGAGCGACGATCTCTTGAGCGACATGGAGCTGCTGCCAGCGTCAGACCCCCCCACCCCAGGGCAGCAGGTGCCCAGTTCTCAGCTGACTACCCCGTATACCTCCAAAGTGACCACCCAGCTCTACGCCTCCCTTCACCAGAGCCGACAGGCTGAGGCCCAGGCCCGTTCTCGCCTGGAGAGTCAGCATGGCTCAGCCCTGGCCAGGAAAGCCGTGGAGGCCGATGTCGATCTGGACACTCTAGCGGAGGAGCTGAGCCATCGGCTTTCGGCCAGCGTGGAGGCCAGCGCATTTAGGCAGGTAAGGCCTGCTCCTTAAGAAAGTGACTCCTAGGACAGCAACAGCCAGATTGCAGGAAGGCTCAATGACATGTCTCTTCCCCTCTTGCAGGGTGCCGTGACTGAGTCCCACCATATTTCGGAGATGGAGAATGTGCGGTGCCACCTACAGAGTATGCTGCGGGGATCCAGAGATGTACATGGTGAGAGCAGGAAAGGGAGATGGCTTGGCTCGGCTCGGCTCGGCTGCAGTGGGAAATTAAGAAACAAATAATAAAACCCTTTCCTTGTTCCATTTCTATGGCTGCCTGACTACAGGTATTTTCTAAGAGAGGTGTACTTCACGAAACAGGGTTTCTCAATGTAATGCCCTTCCCATGAATTGGACTGTGATACCCTTCGTCCCCCAGCCAGGGTGATGGGGCTGTAGCCCAACATATTAGAAGGCACCAGGCCAGGGGAGGCTGAAATGCATTAACGAAAGTACAGCACTCAATCGTTAAAAGCTGAATACAGTAAACACCCCATCAAATCCAAAGCTTTTCTTCTATAAAGGCCAAAATGATTAGGGAAACCCAACGTAGCTTTATTTCAAATGTCTCAGCATATGTAATGATCTTTAACCAATTGTCTCACATACAGCTTGCAGTCTGTTGAGTGCACTGAATTCCCAATGGTTAGGAATGCATTTTCTTTAGCTCTTAATTTGCTTAATGGGATCCAAGGGCCACTAACTCTAGGCTTCTGTTCCCTTGCGATGGTAAAAAAAAAAACCTGGGAGAACCTCATGCTTCACCCCCAGAGGGACTTTCCTAAGTGAAGCTCTGTTTGATGCTAAAATTAGGAGGGGAGAACAGTACTCAATTGCAGTAGGATCCCTTAAATCTTTGATCTTGCACTCCTTTCCTGCTCTGGTGAGAGTTGTAGGGGAAGTACACCTGAAAGCCGTGCCTGCTTTCAGCTGCTCCTTTTCCTCTCTTTTGCAGGCGGTCCCGCTGTCACACTGGAGACCTTGGAGCGGAAAGATGACGACTCCTTTGAGAGTGACAGCACGGCTGCTCTGCTCAAGTAAGATGATCTCAGTGGAGTAGGTGGTCTCTTAGTGTAGAGAATAAGGAAGATAACCTGGGTGGAAATGAGCAGGAGCCATTACCTAAAAGGGGCTGAAACATTTTTTAAGCCCAGAGCATCATGATAACAATTGGAAACAACTCAGACAGATACTTCCCTGATTCACGATGGTGAGGAGGAGGAGGCCCAGCACAAATACTTGCAAGATGCTGTTACAGGTAGTCCTCACTTAACAACCGCAATTGGGACTGGTAACTCTGTCGCTAAGTGATGTCATTAAGTGAAACATCACATGATTGCACCCAACTTACGTCAGTTCTGCTGTGGCTGTTAAGCAAATAACCCATGGTCGTTAAGTGTGACATCACATGACCGCAACTTGCATCTTGCTGTTGGCTTCCCCATTAACTTTACTTGTTGGAAGCTGGCTGCGAAGGCAGCAAATGGTGATTATGTGATTGTGGGACGCTGTGACCATTGTTAAGTTTGGACCTGTCGTAAACCTCCTTTTTTCAATGCTGTTGTAAGTTCAAACGGTTGCTAAACAGGACAATTGTTAACCCTGTTACTACCTGTATAACAGCCAATCTCAGTAAAAGTCGTTTTGGCCTTCCTGTGGAGTTAATTTCCTGGTCTGGTCTACCTAGTGGGGCTGATTCTTAGCGGAGAAAGAATTTGGCATTTTCTGGGCCTAAAAAACAACCGAAGATTTGAAAATCTTTCTCTCTGGTTCCCTCTGACACAGCAAGTGACCTGAGTTTGCTCACAGTGACTAATGAATAAGAAAGACCCTCCCCTCCCCTCTGGCAGAACAGTTGGCACATTCAAAAGCTGCAGCTGAATTTGTACCAAAGGCCCGGGCTTGGTTCACATGGCATGTTAAGTCATGAGTGGTTTAGGAAGCCTTATGGCAGTGTTGTCCAAACTTGGCCACTTTAAGATGAGTGGACTTCAATTCCCAGAATTCCCCATGGCTGGCTGGGGAATTCTGGGAGTTGAAGTCCACTCATCTTAAAGTGGCCAAGTTTGGACAACACTGCCTTATGGTTTAACTTAGCACACTGTGAGCAAGGCAAAGATAGCAGCTTCGGGAGACTGTCTCTGTGCAGTTTTATGGAAGCAGCTTGCCCTTCCTTTTCTGAGGGGTATTTTGGTTTCCCACTGACCCTGATTAGCTTCTGAGGTGGGTATCAAAAAGTCAAGATGGCGTCACAACTGTGGGATCAGAGCTCCACAATGCACGTATAAAGGGGCAGGGCTTCGATCCCATGGTTGTGGCGCCATCTTGACTTTTTTTGACCCCCTCCCTGCCCACACCCATTTGGAGATCAGCCTCAGCGAAGTCTTGCCACCTGGTGTGGCTTTACACAGGATGTTTAATGTCAGTCGTGGATCCCAAACCACACTGGTTGGGTTCGTTTTTCAGCCACATCCGAACCAGCCACATTTTGGCTTAGTACTATGTGTGAGTCCAGCCCCAGCAGAGGAACTGTATCACTGAGCAGCCTCTGCCAGATGTGTAATTGCCGGGCCGGCAGTTGTATTTGGTGAGCAGATGAGAAGGCATCTAAGGATGGCAGCCCTCGGAGTGGCTGGGAGGGGTTTCATCCAGGCCAAGAATTCAGGATCTGGTATTCAAGGTCAAGATGCTGGAAGCTTGGAAGGTCCATCTTTATCCTGTGCTTCCCAGCCACCGTCATTGTTCCTTGCTAAGACGCTTCTTTTGGGTTTGTTTAGTGCCCGTCCTCTGCACGAAGTCTCTCCTCCGGGATCTCTGACGGGCTTTGAGGAGCTGTTCCCCCGCTACACCAGCCTACGCCTGGGTCACTTCCACGACCAGCTCTCCCACCTGGATCCCCACTTGCTAAAAGACACTTTGGAGAAAGAGCAGGCCCGGCGGAGAGTGAGTTGGGCGAGGGGACTGCTGGAGGGTTGCAAAGGATGGTGGGCAAGCAAGAGCCTGAGGTGGCGAGGCCACGATCCCCAGAGTCAGATGCTGTCCTCACTGGCCTTGAGAATGGCTAGAGTGGCTTGGGGCGCCTTGTTTGCCCTAAACACAACCCCCTGAGGTCTTTTTTAGGTGAGAGGTTCTGCTCACCCAGCAGCCTCTCCTCTCCCACATCTCCCCAGAGCCCTTCCTAAATGCTACAAGAATTGCTTTGCATTGCCAGCCAAAGCTTTCTTGAAGGATGGACCAGGACGGCTTAGGGGAGGTCATGTGATTTTGACATTACGCAAAGCTCCTTGACTCAGCTGGTAGAGTGGCCTCTAATGACCTTCTTGTCACTGGCTCCCCCCCTTCCACTTGCAGTAGGGGAAGAATATCTTCTCTTTCTGTGGGAAATGAGGAAAGTAGTCTAGCCAAATTGAGCAAACTGCCTGGGAGCAACGCTTAATCTTTTCTTGCTCCCCGCAGCTCTAATGTTGAGCATGCCAGAAAAAGAGAAGATGTTGCAGACAGTGCCTTAACCACCACGAGAAAATAGCCAGGAATTAGGGAGCCCCCAAAGAGTTGTTGGGGGAAATGCAAACTTTTTCGAAAGAATCGAAAAAGCTTGACTTCCCCAGGGGGAAAATAATATTCTGACACCCGCCTGCTTAGTTCTTTTCCTTCCTCTTAATACTGCACACACAAAACCAAGATTAGTCATTTGCTTAGAAATGAAGAATTTGAGGTCTTATGTGGAAATTGGCATTAAAATGTGACCACTTGTAATAACAGCCCGTAATGCTGCAGAGAGACATTTGTAAACATGACAGCAGTGATTTCAGGCTACCCAGTCCCTGAGCAGAACCCCCAAAGATCTATAAGGCAGTTTATCTCTTTTCTGCGTCCTCATCCCAAAGGTGAGCTTCCTAATGGAGGCTGCAAAACCTGGCTATTTTTCTCATGAAATTTGTATGTGTATGTTGTTGTACAAAATGCACACTCTTCTGCACAAGAACACAACCTTTGATTCATCGTAATGGAGCAGCCATATTAGTTTAGGGTAGCCAAAACCACCTTATGCCTTTTAATAACATTGATTAGTCTAAAAAGGTGCTGCCAGACTCCTGATTTTTAACCTTTGGTTCAGTAATAGGTAACCTGGAAAATATTTGCCCCAGCTTGGTTAGTGTGGGGTTAGGTTTTTACTCATTTCACAAGACTGCACTAGTGTAGAAAAAGTTTCCTTCCTACTGCTCTTTAAGCGGTGGGTGGGCTGACTTTTTGAAGACCCACTGATTTCTTTTATGCTGATGAACTCAAGAGTGCCTACTCAAGTGCCCTTAGAGAGTCAAGATGCTCCTAATTGCATGCAAATGCTTTGCTGCATCAGACCACAGCCTTCTGGTCCAACATGCTCATTTTTATTTATGCAACTCATATCCCGGCACATTCCCATAAAACGATCCCGGTTATGCCTATAGGTGTCTTAGCTCCGCTTGCATTCAGTCTCTCAACTTTTGTTCTCAAACCTACAGAATCTCAGTTTCCTTGTTGCGCATTCTTCCACCTGTAGGTCCCGTTACTTTTCAAAGTGTAGGTAATACGAGGCTGGGGATAGGCAGAGCAGGATTCCAGGAGGTGGCACCGGCATTCTACAGCCACTGCCCACATGGCACTGAACTGGCCCTAACTTTGTGCAGCTTTAAGCTGCTTGCCGGGGTAGGCGGAGAGCCAGCCAGCCCCTCCCTAGGCTCCATTTAGCTCTGTAAGCCTATTAGAATCCAGCTTGCCTTCTCTGGTGCTGTTAGGGGCCCTGAAGGAAGCTGCAGGCTCTCACTGCCAGTCTTCCAGAAGTGTTTTGGTTGATGGTACCAAAAATGCTCAAGGAGGATCCGGAGGGTTACATTTCCCCCAGCCCCAGTCTCTCTAAAGTTTCCACACTGAAACCCAGCTGATGAGCAACAGTAATTTTGTGTATTGTCGAAGGCTTTCACGGCCAGAATACGATGGCTGATATGGGTCTTCTGGGCTGTGTGGCCGTGTTCTGGAAGTTTTGGTTCCTAACGTTTCGCCAGCATCCATGACCGGCATCTTCAGAGGACAGGAGCACAGACAGGAGCAGTTCAGAGGACAGGGGCACAGAGAGAACTGCTCCTGTCTGTGCTCCTGTCCTCTGAAGATGCCGGTCACAGATGCTGGTGAAACGTTAGGAACCAAAACTTCCAGAACATGGCCACACAGCCCGGAAGACCCACATCAACCGACAGTAGTTTTGTTCTAGTACCTTCAAGAAAAATACTTCCAGGGAGCCATGGGTATATTAAAAGCAATTGAAACCCCCCTCCCTCCCTCCCTCCCTCCCCCAGATGTCAACAGCCACACAACCACGAAGACATTGGTGGCACCAGCAGCTGTTGAGTGAGTTGTTCATGTGAACCTGGCAAGAAAAGTCTCACTTCGGCCTCATTTGCCTAATGATGTCACCATACCCCTGAACGTGAATGTGGCTTTCCTGGACCCCCATGCTCAGAAACAGAATCCTTGAAAATCTACAGAGCTCTTTTAAAAAAAATCATGTTTCTATCCCTGATAGTTGCAGGGTGACTTGAGCAGAGCGTCAGAGGTGGTGTTTGAAGCCACGTGCCATGGCCACTCCTAGCGGAATTCCTTCCTGCCTCCCTCGGCTCTTTCCATCCTGCTGCAACCTGTCTGACCATCTCCCTCTCCTGTCCTTCTCAGCATTGCGAGCGGCACATCCAGACCCTCCAGAGCCGCATCCTGGAGTTGCAGCAGCAGCTGGCGGTGGCCGTCTCGGCCGACAAGAAGAAAGACAGCATGATACAGCAGCTGGATAAGGTGAGTCCTCAACTGGGGCAAGGGGGAGGCAAGTTGAGAAAAAGACCTGCATGAGAGCCACGGGGAGCCTGGCCTGAGTTTCCCCATGACGTTTTGCTAAGCGGATTGTGGTCTGTGGTTCGGCTTAGCCAAGGGTTCTTCAGCAAGCCTTGGCTTAATGTTGGGTGGCTAAGGGAGCAATTTCATAGAGCCTTCCCTTTCCTTGAATCTCTCACTTGCCTGCCTAGGCCTGGATTCACACATGATGCTAAGGCTGCATTTATTCATGGCTGAGTGAATAAGCCAGTGTTTCTCAACCTTGACAACTTTAAGATGGGTGGACTTCAACCCCCAGAATTCCCCAGCCAGCCTGGCTGGCTGGGGAATTCTGGGAGTTGAAGTCCACCCATCTTAAAGTTGCCAAGGTTGAGAAACCCTGGAATAAACTATAGTTGGCTGGGTTCATATAATTAGCTCAAACGATCCACATGCTGGCTGGGGAGTTCTTGCAGCTGAAGTCTGCCCATCTTAAAGTTGCCAAGTTTGAAAAACACTGCCTTAGTCTGTTGTGTGACTCTTGCCTCTGAAAACTGGGCCGTTTCCAATAACGTTGCCCCATTATCCCTGGGCTGTTCCCAAAACCAGGCTCCCTTTAGCCTCTCTGTCTCTCCAGCAGCACTTCCTCTGCTTCAGCAGGAGCCAGGCCATCTGCTCACTCCCAGCCCCTGCCTTACTTTCGATCTCAGGTCCTGGTGTTCGGGAAGCCCCTGAATGGCTGATTGCTTGCATGCCTTTAGCAAGCTAGCTTACACCATCGCTGGTTATCAGTGCCAGAACGTTATCTTTCAGACCCAGGAACTCTTTCTAGTTCAGGAACCTTCAGAATGTCTTCCTCAGCTTTGGATTATATCTCCCATCCACCACAATCAGGGCTGTGCTATCTGGGGACGATGAGAGGCATAGTCTCTCTTCCCTGGAAGAAAGCCTGGCATCAGGCTTTCCCAGGAGTGAGAAAAATAGCCGGTGGTTTGTGTTTAACTGGATCTCCCTTTCTTCCCTCTTCAGACTCTGGCCAAAGTGGTGGAAGGCTGGAACCAGCACGAGGCCGAGCGGACGGCGGCTCTGCGCAGACTGCAGACTGAGAAGGAGGCTGCTGAGCAGGCGCTGGGGAGGCAAAAAGAGGTGGGTCTTTGGCAGGGCTGGACGGTTATGCCTCCCATCAGCCCCCGCTCTTGAGCATGGGGGACCACCGATCCTCCCCTCTGTTCTTCGTAGCTGCCCTGGAGGTCGTTCAGTGCCAGCTGGGCCTCTCCTCCTCTGGCAATGCGTGTTGTCTTCTTTAGAAAGTGGCAGAGATGGAAGGACGCCTCCAACAAGCCTTGTCTGCCCTCAACCGAGAACAGCAGGTGGCCAGCCAGTGCTGCAAGGAGAAGGAGGTCTTGGTAAGAGCTGCCTCCCGGGGGGACAGTGGGGGCTTATTTTGAGGGTGGCCTGTTTTGGCTCGCATTAAAGGTTTAGCCTCGGGGTAGAGACAACCGTGGCAATTGGTAAACCATTGGCCTAGCCATGTCCTGTGAACCCAGCCAGCGATGGTTTATTCAGTAAACCCTGGTTAAGCCTAAACTCTGAGAGCCAGGAATAAGCCTTTCATCTTCAAAGGCAGGGCACCAGCTGCCCAAAGCTGAGTCTCGTTCTGCCCGCCAGGAGGAGGAGAAGGCCTGTCTGTCGCGTAGCTTAGACGCGGAGCGTGTCCGTGTGCAGAGCCTGGAAGCTGAGTGGGATCTGGAACGGCGCCAGCAGGACACCCTGCGTGCGACGCTGGAGGAGCAGCAGAGGAGTTGGGCCCAGCGGGAGAGGCAGCTGGAACAGCAGCACCAGGCTGTGCAGGAGGAGAGCCGCGTCCATCTCGATAAGGAGAAGGTGAGGGCGCGGGTCTCTTCTTGGTCCGCCTTGTCTGGGTGTCGCGTCTCCCTGGCTGCTCTCTGCCTTCAAAGTCGGAATTTGCTTTGGTTCATAAGGACTCAGCCCACGCTGCTTGTCACCCGCTTGGCCTCCTGGCTCCTTTTCTCTTGCTTCTAGGTGGGTGCAGTACGGAGTTAACCCCCTCTTAGGTCGACTCCCAATAGGCTCACTGACCTCTGGGCCTTTTGGTAAAGCGAAAGACAATATCCTAAAGCTAAGGGGTTAGAGAGCAAGCCCACGGACCACAGAACCAGCTTCTTTTCTTGCTTCTTTTAATATCACCTTGTGAACATGGCAGCTTTTTCACTCACCTTCTTTCTGCTGCTGCTGCTGCTGCTGCTGCTGCTGCTGCTGCTGCTGCTGCTGCTGCTGCTGCTGCTGCTGCTGTCTCGGTGCTCTTGAGTTTCTTCCAGAACAGACTCCCTAATTCCTGCTCCTTTCTTAGCCATCCTCTTGCCTCCGTTTATCACTGCAACTGGGGAAGGCGGCTCCCAGGAGGAGCAGGGGCCACGCCCACCCATTTGGAAGGGTGATGGCCTTTCCGGCCCAGGCTGCCACGGCCCCACCCTGAAAACATGAACTCCTGGGCTGCCGCAGGGAAGGCCTGCTTTGCAATGGAGCTCCAGGCCTGGGAGGAGTTGCAGCTGATGGGGGCTCTCTGTGTGGGCGGGAAACGGCCACCTTCCCAAACAGTGAGTGGTGGGGTGGCCGGATCTCATCTTGTCCTTTTAAATTGCTTTAGCTTATAAATGGAAGGCAAAGAGACTGGTTAGTCAAACCACTGCAAGTCTGGATTATCAGAGCCATTTCTTGGGTCCTGTGGCTGCCTTTCATATTTTAAGGATTCTTAAACTTTCTCCTTGGAAAGTTTCTAGCCCGCAGTGATTCAGAGAACAGCTTGTCCTGTCAGAATTTTCTGTTCAAGGGGGAGTTTTGAATGGAAGAGTTTGCCTGTTTGTGATTTACAGCTCCTCCTCAGCGCAGCTTCAAATGGCTGCCTGGGAGTTTTTAAGAAGTTGCTTAAAGAGAACAGCGCTCTTCATTGGCTGAGCCGGGTCGTGGGATCTGCACGGAATGCGAAAATAGAATGCCAGGGTGTGGGTGTGGGTGTGGATTGGTGTTTGGTACTTCTAGGTAAGCTATTACCGTCACCCGCAACTATCCTGGGTAGGGGCTGGCTGGGGATACTGGGAACTGTAGTCCAGCGCTTCTGGAAGGGGGAATGTTTGCATGAGGTGTATTTTCTCCTTGAGTGCAGGAGGCCAGTTAGATTGGCGTACGGATGGATCTGCCCCTGAGGTTGGGGAGGCGATCCGCAACGTACTTCTGCGGGCCTGACCTATAGCCTCTGATCCTGCGACCTATAGCCTGTCGCCCTTGTGACTGGTGTCGCTCAGGCCTTGGCAGCCTTATCCCCAGTCTTCGAGCCTGAAATGGAGCAGGGCAGGAAAAAGGAAGGAGGGCAAGGCAAGGCAAGGCAAGGCAAGGCAAGGCAACTTCTCCTCTCCCTTAGATCAAAGTCAGGGAACTCCTGAATATCTGAAGTAATCCCACTTGTGATTTTCAGGGATGTTTGTAGTACAGGAGAGCCAGTTTTGGTGTAGAGGTGAAAGCACCAGGCTAGAAACTGGGAGACTGTGAGTTCGAGTCCTGCCTGAGGCACAAAGCCAGCTGGGGGACCTGGGGCCAGTCCCTCCCTCTCAGCCCTGGGAAGAAGGAAAGGGCAATGGCAAACCCATCTGAAAATTTGCCCAGAAAACTGCAAGGGCACAAAGATAAGTTATAGTACAGACCAAAGAATACAGACAGAGTTAGGTCAGACATCTCCTTTCCTAACCCAACAGGTTCCTGTGCCTTTAATGTGTCCCTGAATGTAAGATTCAACAGGTATAGCAATGAGGGAAAATCGGCTCCTGTTAAGTATGCTGTTGCAGCTGTTGGATGGCTTTTATACATTTACAATCCGAGTAAAAAAGGCAGCGTTGGCCTCATGTTGAATTCTGTCATTGGGTGGGACTCAGCTTTGGCATGAAATGTTGCTGAAATTATGTGCTCTTGAAATTCAGGCTGTTACACCTTCTCTCAGGATGCAATTCCAGTGGCATTTAGTGCCCTGTTGATAAACCCACAAGCCACTGTTACCTCGTTCTCCAAGGTGTGGGGAAATCAATCTTCTCTCAAATTATGCTTTTTAGGCTTATTAATGAGCTTCATTGTGGGTTGCCCCTCAGGGTCACGCTAACTCTGGGCCACAGAAAACTCGCTTTTCTTTCTCAAGACAGACATAAATAGGTGCAGGAAGAGCCCTCCAGAGTTGCTGTCCTGGCAGCCGGGGCCCAGCAGCCTCCCCATCTTGTCCTCTGCTTCACTCCATCCTTGTCTAGATGGTGGCCCTGCGGGAAGCTCAGAAGGCAGCGGATGCTCAACGGGTCTTGGCCACGGTGCAGTCAGAGATGCAGGGACTCCAGGGAGAACTGGAGGCTGTGCGCCGAGAGAGAGACACCCTGAAGGTGGAAATGAGTTTGGTGAAGGTAACTGGGGGTGGAATCTACCATGCACGCGTGCTGCTTTGGGACTGAGAAGGGGAGGAATAAATCAGCCTTAGGTGTTTCGCTCCAATTCCTGCTATGTTGTAGGGGAGAAGGCATTTTTACTGAGGGAAAGACGCCTTGACTTCAGCACCCCATTTTGCTGCAGCCACAGGGACCAACATCCGATCTTGGATGGAACTCATTGCCCTCCTTGCCCTGGGGCTGAGACCTCCTTAATTCACGGGCTCTTGGGTTCAGTTGGAAACCAGTGAGATTGGCCTTTGTGGACACCTTGAGGAGCAGGAGCAGGTTGGATCCTGGGAATGTAAGATAAATGTAGTTCTTCCCTGCCCGTCCCCATCTCTTTGTAGGCGCGTTTTGAGGCCCAGAAGGTCAAGCTGGAGTCGGAGCTGAAGGTGGCATTGGAACAGCGGGTGACGGAGCGCCTGGCAGAGGTTCACGAGGATAGTTTACGCCAAATGAGTGCCATGAGAGAACAACACAGGTGGAAAGACTTTGCCCATCGCCCTCTTTGCCCTAGGGGCCACGGCCTCCCAACACGCGTGACATTTCTTTGCTCTGCTCCTTCGGTTGGTCTGGTGTTTCATATCCTTTTGAAACTGAGATGGCCGTGGTCTCCCTGGAAAGGTCCCCCTGCCCCAGATCTTGCTCTTATTTTTACTAGGGCCTTCTTGTGCGTTTTCTCCCTTGCAGTGTTAAGAGGTGTGCTTATTTCTTTTTCAAAACTCCAGGCTCTCAGGGCCAAGGTTGTCCCATCTATGAATTGGTTAGGTGGTGTACCCAAAGTCGCTCTTTCCTGCCTTTCTGCCTGCAGGTCTCCCCTGCGCACCCTTTGTTATGAAACTTACGTTTGGCATGCTCTTCATCAGAATTGGAAGAGGTGGTTGCAGGCATGACTAGAAAACTTTGCAGTGTTTTTTGCTGTTAGTCGAGTGGAGTGGCTGCAAGTTGTGGTTGAGCAACAAAGCAAGCCACAAGTTCCCCCTCCCCTCTTTAGATACAGGGTAGTAGAAATGTGTTCTGTATAACGGTGGATGATGTCAGGCTCTAAGGCAGCATTTCTCAACCTTTTCACCCCGGAGGAACCCTTGAAATAGTTTTCAGGTCTCGGGGAACCCCTGCATAAACATGGCAAAAAAAATGACTTCACAATACAATCCACTTCTTATGACATTTACAACAACAGCAAACCAGCAAGTTGGCAGCTTAGTTGTGGTATGTAAAAATTCCATGATGAGCACTAGCATTGTGCAGTGTGTGAAATTCAAAAAGCAGTGCTTATTTTTTTCAGTCACAACTTCTCGTGGAAGTCCAGTTGAGAATTTTGCTCTAAAGAGAAGGCTTTTTCCCAGGTTCAGATGTTTGGCTAGTGTCTCACTCTGATCTGCTTCAGATCAAAACCCCTTTTTATTTCCCAAGACAGGACCTGAGGTGCCTCGTGCTCCTTCATCAGAACAAATGGATGATTTATTGTTTTCCCCCTATCCTCTCACCACTCAGATGTTCTTAAGTCTGCAACTGAGCTGTTCCTTATCCAACAGCTCAAGGAGAAAATCTACACATTGTTGCTCAAAACGTCTGAATTCAGAATGATGCTATGTGCTGTTTTCCTGCATGTATTCCTTCCATCCATCTACTGCTGTTAATTTGGGGTTCATCTAAAGGCTTTAGAGAAGAGTGGAGGGGGGTTCAAAACTTTATTTCAAGTATTTATCCCCTGCTCTACCCAGAAAGGTTTTGAGAGATGCATAAAGATCAGTGAAAGTAAGGAGTCCATGCTCTGTGCTGTACAGTTTAAGAAGATACAACACAGCTGGGGGGGAAAAAAACCTCATTTGGGAAATTAACCAGGAACGTTTGCTATGAGCTCCTTTATCTTTTAGGCCTGGATGACGAAACGTAGATAACACTAGTGTGCAATCAAAGGTCGCTTGCTAGGCAAAATGCAAAACTTTGTTTTGAGTAAGGAAAAACAACCCTTGTTTCCAGAGAAAAAAAATTCCAGTTCTTTTAGATGGAAGATAGATTCTCTCACGGCTCATTCGTGGCTACTTTCTGGGATCTGCAAGAGACATTTGCTTTGTGGAAAATCTGCCCCCCCTTTCCCCCCCCCCTTTGCAGGAAGCAGCTGTTGGAACTAAGCAGCCACCACGAGAAAGAGCAGGGCAAACAGCTCGCTCAGTTCAAATCTGACCTGGCGGAGAGGGAGGAGCGACAGAAGCACCTCGTTCAGGACTACGAGCATAGGTACCTTTCCTAATGGGGTGCAAAAGCTCTTTACTGAATCTGGAGGGATGGACACATGGGAAAGGAGCTTCTCAAGAGTCTGAGACCAAAAATGCCTGTTCTTTAAAAACATGAAGGATGAGCATGCAATTTTGGGAGTAGTTTTACAAGGCTTGGCCACTGTCCTGTATGGTTTTATGCTGGTTCCTGAAGGGATCTGTCTGGATCAAACCTGCTTTGTTTGGGGTACGCGAAAGCATGGCTGCTGCAATTGTCTTGCTGTTTTTGACCAGCTGATTTCCCCCCCCCCGCCCTTTCTCGCCTTTCAGGGCTTCCAAGCAGCAGGAGGAATTGCGGGAGCTGAAGGCCAAGTATCGGCGGCTCGAGGCCCAGCGAGCAGAGATGGTCAGCCAGTTCCAGGCCATGATGCAGGCGCACTGGAACGAGGCTCTGCGTCTCTTTGCTGCCAGCAGTGCTTCCCTACAGCCTTCTCCCAAAGCCCAGCGGCAGGTGAGGCCCGGCATCCTTGTGCCTGCAGAATGCCTGAAGAATGGCTGTTCTCTCGCACAGCCTTAAGTTCCCCGATCCTCTAACCCTAGCAAGGGGTGCAGGTGAGTCGGGGAAGCTGAGCTGGGAAATGGGACATTTCTGGCTTGAGTTTTCCCTGCACCTTGAGTTCATGGAGAGAGGCCTTCCTGCTCAGCTTCGCCCTCCCTTTTTAACCACACTGAGGAGGTCATAATTCTGGCCTGCTTTGAGGGGCTATTGTAGGAAGGGCTGCAGCAAGATATTGTAAAATGGAGGTTTTTTCTTGCCTTCCAGCGGGCAGGAAGGTGTCCTATTTATAACGCTTTCAGTAGTGCTCGGCTGTTTCTTCCTGAGCTGGCGTTTTCTTTCTCCCTTTTTCCTCGCTCTTCTAGGAGGCTGTCTCTGAGCCAGAACCCACCTCCAAGCCGGAGTTTCTGCAGCCCTGCGATCCGCTGAAGAAGACTCAGAAGATGGAGTCTCTCGGCAGCAATCAGGGCGCCGGCGATTGCAAGGAGATGGCGTGGGCCAAGGCGGTGCCTCTTCAGCCCATCCTCCAGCAGAGCAAACTGCAGGGGGCTCCCGAAGGCTCCGAAAAGTCTGCGCAGGATCCTTCCCGGCATTTTCTTCCCCTGATGCCTGACATGGGCCGTCTCTCCTCCGAATTCAGCCACATTCTCAATTCCAGCCTCCTCAGCCAGCAGGGCTTCCAGCAGCTGGACCCTCAGGTGGACACCACTGTTGCTGGATCAGGTGTGCAAGTGTGGCTGGATTCCTTCCTCGCAATGGCTGAAAATGGTTTGGCAGAAGCAGCTGAGGCAGTAGTGGCCGGTCACATGTTGTCCCTTTGACTTGACCAACCTGGTGGCAGCCAGCCTGTTTTTCACCTGCCTAAAGGGCAGCCCTTTTATTCTTTCCAATCCAAGCAAAGGTTCCAGAGAGGTTACAGACGGGGCTCAGGACTCGGTCTACGCATCAGCAGGATAATGTCCTGACACCTGAGCTGACTGGGACCAGATCTGGGGTGGAGGGAGAAGCTGGCAAGGGAAAAAGTTTGAAAATGGACTGAATCTGGCTGGAGGCTGCAGTGAGAAAAATTGGGAGGGGGGGATTTTTTTCCTGGGAATTTCCCCCCAGTGCACTTCTATAGCAGAGGAAGATGGGCGTCCACTTGGAATGTCCCCAACTGCTCCACTGCGAGCCCCCCTCCTCTCTCCTGCTCACACGATCTAGAAGGGTGCCCGTACAGCTCTCCCCATGCACACACACACGCACGCACACCAACCACCAACCCACACAGGAAGGGAGCAAAAATACTGATGCAAACCTGTTACCTTGCTGCACAGAAGAAAATACAGGTGCCTCTTATGGCTGCTGCTGGTGGAAGGCTGGGAGGTTCTGCGGGGTTTCCTACCTGGTTGAAACGCTGTAAGGGTGGGGTTGGTCTGTCACAGCATCGGCTTGCCTTGCCCTGTAAGCCTGCAGTAGCTGAGGGCAGCTTTGGCAATCGAGCAAGCTTTCTTAAAATAATTAATTTAAAAGTGATTTTGTGATTTAATTGTGATTTAATCAGGGGTGTTTATGTTTTTATTGTCTTGGTTTTTAATTGTTAGCTGCCCAGAGCCACCCCCTGGGGGAGATGGGCAGCACATAAAATTAATAATAAATAAAAATAAAAATAAATAAAAGAGGTGTTGTGATCTCCATAGGAGCTCCTTGCAATGCTGTACGGCATGTATAAATTTTATCTCCGGTGTGGCACGGCGAATGTACAGACGGACGAACGTAGCAGAAATTGAACCCGTAGCTGAACGGAGATTGAAACCTGGGCCTTTCCTTTCTTCTTCTTTCCTCCTTCCCCTTCTCCGTTTTCAGGTTTGATTTTCCACCCGGAAAACCTCGCAGAACACCCCTTCACGGATGAGAGAGAGGACTCCAGCCCTGAGCTGGCAGGAAACGAAAGCGAGGTCACTCAGCCTAGCACTGTGGAGAGTGGCGCTCAAGGGCCACTGCCTGACTTAAATTACTACATGCGCCTGGTAAGGGTCCTTTTCCTAGGCCCAGGGAAGGGACGTCTGTATGTGGGAGTGCGCAGATGGCCAGCTGGCTGGAAGGGTAGCAGAAGTCTAGAAGTAAGATGCGTGGACTTCAACTCCCAGAATTCCCTAGTCAAGAACAAGCTACAGTGAATCAGAGTGACGCCACGAACATCACATCAGTGCAGACGTGATGCAATTGTGTACTTACATAATTATGGCGTCTGTGCCATGAGGTCATGGTACCTGGGATGTCACGCTCTCCTCCCGTGAACACCCAGCATCTTCAGGCCTGGGGCTTTGCTAGGTCGCGACAAGTCATGCCCAATTGCCAGGTGTCTTTAGTAAAATATGGCTTTGGAATCCAGATATTTAACACAAAGTGCTTGATGCATCGGTTACAGTTTAGCGTTAAGGTACCCCATGTTTATTGCGTACAGGTTGGCTTTAAAGTGGCTAAACCATATAGAGCAAGTTCTAAATGATAAAAATAGGCTGTCTTTTCTCCCTAGAAACTCCAACTTTTATCCACCCTAAATGTGGGATTGCTTATTACTTTTCTTTACAGTGTCGGCTCCCCCCCCCCCCCCCCCCCGGTTCTGATAATTGACCTTGAGTGGGGTGGGGCGGGGGAAGCCGAGGCATGCAAACTTAACTCTTGTCCAACTGCGACCCCTGCCCTGCCAGCTTCTGGACCGTTCCACAGTTGAGAGCAGTGCTCCGCAGCAGGAGGGGTGTTCCATGGAGAGCCCACCACATACCACAGATCGGACACAGATGGGTAAGCACTGGCCCAGCCTCCTTCCCTTTCCCGAGACAGGAGTTCTGTGGCTGTCTTCTAGCAGCTCCTGATCATCCCCCAACCTTTGCTGTGTGCGCGGGTAGGTGCCAATGGATCAGAATTCTTGGCCTGGTAAGAACCGTGTGGATTTGGGTAATGGCCAGCCTGAAGAGGGACGCTTGGTCTGGTGGCTGCACCAAATTCTTGATGACATTTAGGTCTGTTGTCCCTCCCACCTGAGGATTCCTTGACTGTCTTCTCAGGTAATTCGCAGTCTTACCACGAACAGTCCACAGCCCTCTGGGATCCGGCACAGCCGTCTTTCAACACGATTCGCATCCAGCCACCCAGCAGCACCGCTGTCCACAAAACCAAAGTCCCTCTGCCCAAAGCCGGACCGGTGTGTTTAAGCCTGGAACCAGTTAGCCCCTCCAAACAGAGTGTTGGTGCGTGCTCCTTCTGGGAAGAGCGGTGAAGGTCTCTAGTGTGTGCCCAGTTGGCGAAGGTCGGAGCCCCAGGCTGACTTTTCTCTTTTCCTCCCCAGCCCACGAGGAAGGGATCCTGTCTCCAAAGCACGTGGCTGCAGTCTCGCGCCTTCTGAAACAGTACCAGGCCAAAGGGAGGCCTGTGCCCTCGATTGAAGAGCTCTACAAATACTTACACAGTTTGGGCCAGAACGGGTAAGGTGGAAGGAGAAGGTCTCTGCTTAGGCCGAAGGTGTTCTGGGTGAGGCCCTCGTCCCCCTGGGCTCTGTGGGGCGGAGGAAGGAGACGCCCCACAGAGGGACTGGGACTTGGGCGTGAGAAGCCCCATGCCGCTGGCAGCTTTTACGGGGGGAAGAGCCCAGAGGGGCTGGGATTTGCTCTGATGGCTCCTCCTGCATTTTGGGATTCCATATCCAGTCCAGAAACAAAAGGCAATGGGAGTCTGCCAGCACGCCGGAACCTTGATCCCAAATTGACCGAATCGATGAGGAAAGAGGTACGTTTCCCCTTCAGGTGAGGCCAGTCAAACTTGCAAGAGAAGAGCTAATTCCTCTTTTCCTGGGTTGGGAAAACAGCAAAGGGCCCTAACCGCAAGCAAGGCCCTCTCTCGTTCCTTCCTCAGGGCCCTCCCAGCCGGCGGACAGGGGCCTTGGGACTTGGGCGGGAGAAGCCCCACGCCGCTGGGAAGGCTGGAAAGAAGCTGTCCGGTTCGTTGGCCTCCAACCCTCGGAGCAGCAGAGGAGGAAGCGTGTGGAGATAACGGTCTCTTTGACCCAGTTCGCTATTTGTCTGCAGCTCTCCGCTGGATAGATGCGGTTTGAGGAAAACGCCTTTCGTCACCAGCTTTGTTATCGACTGCGGCTAGGAATCTAAAACACTGCCTGAAATAAGGCCTAGAACAGTCGTGCAGAAGTTGGTTTTATTTTAACGCTCTGCTTCACTCTCGCAGAGTCAGAAAAGGCGTCCGCTTTTGACAATTCTTCACAACAGGAGATGCTGCCAGACCCCTGTGGGACCCACTTCTCGGGATCTCTGCATCCCATCCCTTTGCATTTCCCTGCTTCCTTCCTGAGGTCTGTCTCTGTCCGTTTGCTGAACAAATCCTGGGAAAGAAGGCTGCTTCCCATAGAGCCTAGATTCAAGTATTCCCAAGGAAGATGCTGTCTCGTGTGAAGTTCTGGGACCCGTCTCCTGCTTTCCTACAACCACCTGTGCTTCTTTCCCTGATGTTTCTCTGCATCCTGATGTTGTTTGGAGTGCTTTCTTCTGGATGCGCAGTTTTAGAGGCACCTGGCTTTGCTGTATAGGTTCGCTCTTTTTTGCACAGTTAATTATTTTTGTAAAAAGTTTATTTTCTAAATAAATGGAATTGTGAGTTATTTTTAAGCAAAGGGTTCACCCTCCCGCTTGTCATTGGCATTGCTGCTATTTTTTGCAACACGTACACTTCCAAGGGTTCCTCTCCAAAATACCTTTTGAGAAACTGGTCTGTCAAAATTGGGGGTCTTAGGGAAAATAATTAAGTTCCTCTCTTATTGGCACAGTCTGGCTGAGGTTTAAATCCTTAGATGCGGGATTCAGATCTCTTGGACATGTAAAGTTAAAGGCCCCGTTGTTTTTCAGAGGTCGTACATGACATTTGGTTACTTCCTCTCTCCCTCCCCTGCGCCTTGCAAGCATTTGCAGGATGCACACGCTGACTTCTTGCTGCTCCAGCAACTTGCCTGCGTGCCTTTGTATATTTTTGTATACCAACTGGGTGTACGCTGCCCTCAAATAGCTCCCTTTGCATGACGCCACGTTTGAGCAAATATGCCCGAAGTATGTTTGAATAAATACACATTTCCATTAGACAAGCACACATTAAATGATGGTAGGCTTTATTGCCATTAACCGTGTACAGTTTTCCTTGTCTGTTTCCTGCACTTCCTTCTGTGCTACATTAACCTCCAAGAAGGTTAAGAAGAACAGAATCTCGGAGGCTGGAATAGAAACAGTTTTTCCCTTTTGTCGTCCTCACTGTTCCGTGTGGGAAGCTTGGGCTCAGATGATGAGATTCCCATGCTTTCACATCTGCAGATGTTTCGGG
Source organism: Liasis olivaceus (assembly GCA_030867105.1). Lineage (NCBI taxonomy): Eukaryota > Metazoa > Chordata > Lepidosauria > Squamata > Pythonidae > Liasis > Liasis olivaceus. The sequence continues at coordinate 114,054,574 of CM061351.1, read as the reverse complement.
GCAAATGTCACTTGCTTACACTATCGCACCTTCCTATTTTCAGCGCATTTTGTAGCTCAGCTTCTTTCCAACCAAGTTCTGCCAAAGATGCTGCTCAGAGCCCCCACTCCCCGGTACAAAAGCAATAGAGGAAGCTGTTCCACCACGGGTGGATTTCTTCCAAAAATAGTCTTCTGCAGAAGTATTAGTCTTCTGCAGAAGTATTAATCTGCAAGCCAAGCTGGGCTGTATGCAGAAGAGGAACAGACCCTGCCTGATTTTGAAGTGCCTGCTAGATGGGCTGCTCCAGATTCCGCTCCTGCTTTCTTTGGAGAAGTCCTTTTCTCTGCTGCCCCAGTTTGATCTCCTTTTCACGTGTCCTCTGGTTACCCGACAGTCATGCAAATAAACCAGCATTTTGGACTTACAGTGGGTGACTCCTATCTCTGCTGAGTCATCTTGCACCTTTTTCTTTCAAGCTTTCCTTTGCTTGCTCTGTCCAGATCTGCACAAGTACCCAAGCGGCATTTGCTCAAATGGGCTTGCTTTCAAAATCTTTGGCCACTTAGTTGCCTCTTAGCCCGTGGCTCCATCTTCCCCAGTGGCCTGGTGGAACTGTTTCTCCTCGCTTTCCCTCTTCCCATCGCATCTCTTCACCCTTCCACACCCCTCCTTTGTCCCCCATACTTAGCTTTGCACGCTTGCTGCTCTGCGTCCCTCACTCTTGTGTTCTGCCACCTTGCAAGTGTTGAACATCTCACGCTGGGTCAACCCGTTCCTTCATCTCCATCCCCTTGCTCCATCTAGACCTCCTGTGTCTCTGCCACCCTGGCCGTGGGGTTGCTGCATCTCTCTTGCCGCCCGGTCAGTCCAGTCTGCCTTCCCCCTCCATGAGTTTCTAATCTGATTAGCTATTAAGGGACCGTGGAACATGGATTATGGGTTTAAAAAAAACCCACTCTGCTTCCCCTCCTCCACAAACGCCAGCCTGGAGGCTTGTAAGCCCCCAAGTCCACTGCTCCACTTTGCTCCTTGGATCCAAGAAAGACATCCAGTGGCCATCACTGCCCCATACCCTGTGCCCCACAAGGAAGAACCAGGGGAGGGAAGAAGCCCCAAAATGCTCAGCAAACCCCCTTTTCTCCAGGCCAGTCTCCCCCAAACCGGGGATGGGAGCTGGAACTGATTTTCGGCCTTTGCCTTTTCTCGGAGTTGCTTCCTTCCTTCCTTGCCGTTCTTCTGGTTCGGTTTCCTAAGAACAATTCCCCCTGGATTTGAGCACGTGGATTTTTTGCTTTGCTTTTGGAATCATTGAGACTCGGTAAGAGAGTGTTACGTGTCGCAGAACAAGCCTGGTAGTTTGGCTCTGGACTAGGATCATGATGGATCTGAGAACTAGGAGTTGTGGGTTATGCAAGCAAAAGGGGTTATCGGGGAGACCGAAACCGTTTTCAGTTTTTTTGCAGCCTGAGCAAACAGTGGAGGGAGGCCAAGAACCGGGCAGTGACTTTTTATTGTACATGCCCCGACGTTTGGTCCACGCTTGACCTTTTTCCTTGTAGCTTCACGCGTCCGGCATCATTTTGCTGCTGCAAAAAACGTAATCTCTGTGTGTGTCTGCTGGGAAATGTGTTTTGCTTGGACTGGGTGATGGAACCAGAAGGGAAAAGAATTGAGAAAGATGGCCTTTTGAAGGGGGGACGTTTGTGGATTTGAGGCCCCGTTGATGGAATTAGGAGCGTTGGCAATAAGGGAATGGAGGAAGGATATGGTGCAGGAAAGGTGTTAGGCAGAAAACCTGGCGTTGTCCTGCCAGGAGGAGAAAGAATGTGGGTGGTGTGTTGAAGGTTCTCAGTCATCCAGGTGGAATTATCTGGAGGTTGAGTCGTGCCAAGTGGACTCCTGTTCTTTTCATTTGATACGTTTCACTGCTTGTCCAAGCAGCTTCTTTCTAGACTGAAGCTGAAGAAGCTGCTTGGACAAACAGCAAAATGTATCAAGCGAAGAGAAAAGAAGTCCAGTTGCCGTGACTCAACCTCCGGATAATGTGGTTGGTGGTCTCTTACGTATTTTGACTGTCTTCAGACCCCAGAGGCGACATAATGAAGTTATCCAGTGTGTATCCCTTCTCTACAATAATCTCTTAGGTTGAAAATTGTTACCCTCCAACCAGATAGCAAAGTTCTCTAACTTGGCAGTTATGGGAAGTAGCATCCCACACATCTGGAAGGCATTTAGTTGGAAAAAAAACCCCTGTCTTATTCCAACCTGTGTTGACATAACAAGAGCTAGCGAGTTGTTCTTTTTCAAATAGGGCCCAAGATGGCAGTGCCCACCCTCTGTGAAACTTTCCACGTCTGCTGTCTTTGATATGTGTGTTGGTCTGCATATGCCTCTCCATCTGTTTTGGTTGTTGGTTTTTTGCCTCTTTATCAGCCCATCGACCAACCAAACCTTCCTTTTTCAGGTCTTCTCTCTCTCTTTCCATTCTTGTAATTCTGAGAAGGCTCCTAACCCTTGTTCCCACTTGGCCAAGGGGATGTGGGTGAAGGTGTTCCAGCGGTGAAGAGTGACCTTCACCATAGGGATCCTGGAGCATCTGCTCTTGTGTGAGTCTCCTACTTTACAAATGTATGCTTTCTTCTGTAAAGTTAATCTTACCCCTGGGCTGTTTGGGTTCACACATTGTGCTACATGATGATTTTTAATCATAGGTGGTTGATTAATCCATAGCGTCTCACTACACACAAGCAAACCCCCTTATGCCTTAGCATACCACAGGAACCCAGAAAGGTTCTTTTTTACTAGATCCCAGAGCAATTGGGATCTTCTCAGGCACCCATCAGGTAAATTGGTGCACCCCATGATATCCAGAGGATACCAGGTGGAGGAAGGCTTCCATGGAAAGTATTTTGGGGACCTGGGATCCTACTTGCTATTAGACATGCTTTTATTAAATGTGACATTTCAAGTGGTTGCCAGAATTCTTAGGAAATCAGAGAAACTGGAACAATATTTTATTTCCTGCAGTTAATGAGGTTACTGAAAAATATGTCTTTTGGAAATAGCAGTTAATCATTTCCCAACAATCAAGAAACAATGATCTCAGGATTAGGTTACACTCTGTGTTGTTGTAACTCCTACTAACTTTGTAAACATGTCCATGCAATTTTCAGGGCAAAAGTGTAGAAATGATTTGCCAGAATGTCACATCCTGGGATTTTCTTCAACTGCCCAATTTACAGCCCTAGGATTCTGTAGTGGTCTCCCACGCACGCCCACCTACGTATTTGCTAGGTCTGACCCTGCTGAGGTTCCCACCCAAGACACGGTCAGCCAGGACCTTTCGCAATTCTTCCCTCTGTGGGAGAGACAGCCAGCTTGGCAAGCATTGTGACTGATTAACTGGCACAGTTCGCAGGGTGTTTTGATACCGTTTGCATTCTCTACACAATTGGAAACGGGTATTGGAGGGAAATCTCAGCAGGGTTTAAGACTTGGCCAACCCAGCCCGGACTTGGAAGCTAAGTAGTGTTAGATTAATGCTTGGCTGGGGAGGAGAACCCTAAGGGTCTAAGGTAGATTGGAATCTTGAAAAAAACCTGAAAAAAAGTGATGGTGAACCACTTCCTGAAAAAGTAATGCCAACTTTTAACAACTAAATCTGAAAAAGTGAACAATTTCCCTGTTGTGGCCAAGAACACTGCATGAATGTGTCCCGAGGTCACTAGGAGTTGAGCATAGACATTACAACAGGGTCAGTTGACCTTGGCTGATCTGAGAAAGCTAAGCAGGGTCAGATCCAGGGAGCGCCTGGCTATACGGTGGCTACAGGCCATGCTCAGACTCCACAAAACAGTCACAAACATTCTAGCAGAAGGTATTGTTGCCAAGAGCGCAGAACGATTGCAGCTCAGTTTAAAAACATATTTTCCTTATATGGAAAGCTCTACAGCAGCAGGAATCTTATCCTCAGTGACTTGGTGCTTGATCATTGACTGTTAAATACTCAATGTGGGGTCTTTCCCCCCGCCCCCCACTCCTCAAAATGTAGGAATGGTCCTGGGGTCAATGTATCCTGAACCCTTATGCAAAGTTACTAACTTTGTGGTGATGTCACTCTCTTGGGGGGGGTTTAAAGGGGGATTAGATGCATATTTGGAGGACAAATCTATCAAAGGCTAGAACTCTTGAAGAAGATTCCATGTTACCTCTGGGGTAGGGAGCAGATGCCACCAAATATCACTTGCAGGGGGACAGGGGTAGGACAGGGGAACATCTCCATCTCCTACCGGTCAGGTCCCTGAAGGCATCTGGTAGGTGGCCGTGAGAAAACAACCCTGAACTAGGATGAGCCTTGGCCAGATCGAACAGAGTTAGTCTTAGGTACTAAAGTTTTGATTGCTAGTTATGGTTATCGGTTTGGAAGGCATTGTAGCCATCACTCCACCTTCTCTGCCACACAGCCAATGTTGTGGAATGGGGACCCTTTTACAGAGAGAGAGAGAGAGGGAGAGGGAGACGGAGAGAGAGTTATTTTAGTCTCACTAGTATCAAGGCTTGGGTAAAATAAGATCTCAAGGGACAGATTAACTCCTTAAATCTCCCTGAAAGGATTCTCATTTATCCAAGCTCATTTAGAAGGTGGGTCAGGCTCTATTTAAAAGTAAAATAGCCTTTCCTGATAACCAGGACCCAGGGGAAGACAGGAATCCTAATATTATCGATCCTGAATGTGTGTGACCTGGAAATCTTTATGGATTCTTGCTTCTCTTTGTGGTTTTTTGGGGTCTCGGCAGCTACCAAATGCTCCTGGAGGCTCTAAATTGAGGGGGGTTTGGTTAACGTATTTAAAGGCCTTTCCATACTGTGGAGTTGAAGCAATCTTCTCCCCATCCTTGAGTTGGCAGAAAAATACACGTCCCTATTTTCAATCCCTGTCCTTTACTGCCTTGTTCCCAGTCACTACCTGTCCCTCCTCCAAGCTAATAGGGGAGAAAACCCCACTGGGACACCAACACAGGTAAAGGCGATTTAAGTCGGTCTCCCTCCTGAGCTGGGGATGAGATGAAGACAACTTTGATGGAGGACAGCAAACCAAGAGGTTTCCAGATCATGTTTGTGCACAAATGATGGCCAAGTGGCATCATGGTCTATGGTTCTTATTAAAGAGTCCCCAACCATGTGTCAAACCCAGTCCTGGCCAAACTAAGCATGAGTGGGGTTCTTCTATGGGAAAAGAAAATCAGCAATGGTGAACGGACTAAGTTCTTCTCATCAATATCATAGCTTTCTGTGCATACAGAGGGATTTCTTTTAGTGGTGTGGAATTATCCCAACCAAACTCATCTCTGTATAAAGTGACCCAGCAGTTGGTCTTACTCTGAAGAGACTAGAAGCATCTTCAGAAAGTCCTCCTTCGATAAAGCTATTATGCTTAGGAATGTGTTGTTCTCCAGAGTGATGAAGGCACATTCTTTCTGGGATCAAGCCTTGCCCTGGTTTGACTTCTCCCCTAGTATAGTGAATTCCTCTTTGCCATATCTCAGATCTACTGCCCCCCTCACTTTTCTTGGTCAAACTCCTGCCACGTTTACCCTGAAATATGCCCCTTTCATCTAAAGATGGGGTCACATGGCCTAGTTGTCTGCATGTTTGCTCAGCTGAATGTTGGATCTGTCTCTGATGGGGCATGTTGCCTCCAGAGCTAATCTATCACTGGCTAATCTATCAGTGGTGAAGAGCAGGTGGTGGCCAAGTCATCCAGGGAAGCTGTCATCTGATAGGACTATCCAAGAGGAAAACTGCATATTCATGAGCTGGTCCAAACATAAATCTTTTTCTCTGTACTACAGCTTTGGGCCACCTCCTAATATGGGGTTCTGTGTCGAGACCTGTTGAGTCACCAACCACTTCAAAGAGGCAAAACTCAAAGAACATCCAGAGCAGGAGTGGGGTGCATTTAGACCACCCTTTGGAGAAAAATTGTTTTGGGGTTTTCTCTGTTTTTTGGGTTGTGTTACACCTATTCTAGGGCTAATGCTACAGTTTTGATATCTTCCTGTCTATAAATAACCTAAATAACTAAACACATGTCTTCCATGAGATGGTGGTTAACTGCAGCCAGTTTTCAGCCATCATTGCCAGGGCTAAAAAGGAGGTTTAACCACAGGATCTACAACCAAATCTGGGGTGTAATGTTACCATAACGAAACGGCATTATTCTGGCAGGCTGTGCCTGTTCTTATGACTAAAGACGGAGTTAGAAAACCTGTCCTTATTGTTGATGTGGTTCCTTCCTTCCCTTTGAGGAAGCCTGAAGGTGAAATGTTTGAATTGGGACTGAAATTGTTTGAAATTGGCACTCAGGCGGTTCTCTACACAACCAAGAGGCTGGACTGTAAGAGATGGCCAGCTTTCTGATGGACTCTCAGGCCTGTCTGAATGACGGGCAGCTATCTTGTCATCCAATGTCATTTGGTTCCCTGAAAGAGACACGCAAATGGACCTTAGAGAAAAATAAAAGGAGGAGTGTGCATTGCGGGGAGGGCAAAAAAGTCAAGACAACAAGTTCAATTGTGCAGTCATGGTTATCACCTTGATTTTTGGATTCTTCCTCCCCACCAAATACCTCCATAGACACCCCTGGTGTAGAGTGAAGTGTTGGAGATGGCTTGGGCAAGGCTAAACAGAACAGCTGTTATGGAGCTATGCAAAAATAAGAATATCAACACAAATGCATTTTGATAATGTCAAACGTGTGCATATCAGTCACCATTTCCCTTGAATGGATACGCGTGCGTGCATGTCTACTCTTTGAGAACTTTAACCCTCGTTCGCTCTTTTGTGATCTTTGAGTTAGCTAATGAAGTGTTAATGAAGTCTTTTTTTGAACTATGACCATCTGGCAGACGGTACAGGATAATAAAAACAAGGACAAACAGGCTGAAAAATAGCTTTTATCCCAGAGCTGCAACTATATTGAATTCTACTGTATAGTGCAATATTAATGTAACATCAGGGGTTGTGCAATGGTGAATAGAATGTGAAGGATGCGTGTTTTTATTTTATGGTTTTTATATATAAGGTGCACTGGGGATGGCATTTAATTTCGTTGTCCAAGGTACAATGACAATAAAATTTACAAACAAACAAGCAAATAAAGTATAATAAAGTAATAAAGTGAGTCACGCTGACTCACACCACAGACTAAGCCACAATGTGTGACTGTCACAGTTTGTAAACCATGGTTTATACTTTTGGATGTTGTGTTGACCCAGACAATGACTTTGGTCCAGTCCTCTCTCAATCCAACTTCACAGGGTTGTTATTGTGGGGATAGAACTTCTGGCCCAACATTGGCTGGTGGTCTTCAAAAGAAAGAAGGTTCCCCACTCTGGGGTGGCATGGATGCAAAGGGATGCTTTCCACCTCTGATGAAATTTGACATTCATTCTACCCAGCTTCCTGTAGGTAAAATACTGTTTTCCATTATAATAAAATAAGCTGCAAGTATAGGGAAAAAATGGGAGAAAAAACACTGAATTCTTCTCCAGCCTGCTCTGATGTTACTCTTGTCTTTCTTTTCCAGCTTCATTCTTCCCTTCTTTTCTCTTCCTTTCGCTCTCTCTTTTGACTGTGAAGAGCAAGTTGATGGCAGCAGATGGACCCGAAGATTTCTGGGCCTGGTTCCTCAGGAACTGAAGCTCTGTGAGCTGTGCCTTCTCCCATTTCCCTTCCTTGCCTCTTCCACCACGTCATTTGCTAAGTCCACAACAACAACATGATACTGGTTTGGTTGGGCTTCCAGCTCCGGCTTTCCAACCACCCCAGGTGGGCCTACTGTAGAGGGCCTCCTTGGTGGGCCTTTCTGTTCTGGCCCTTGCTTCTTTGCCTTCCTCTCAGTATCCACGCCGCTACCTTCAAAGTTGGTGTGATGGGTCCCTGGAACTGTGACTCCATCTATGCCAGAGCCTACCCTGATGCAGCAGCTAAATTGGCTATTACCCGGATCAACAAGGACCCAACCTTAAACAAGGGATATTGGTTTGATTATGTCCTCCTCAATGAAGACTGCCAGACATCAAAGGCCCTTGTGGGTTTTGTCAGCGCACAACACTATGCCTCTGGTTTTGTAGGTCCAGTTAACCCAGCAACCTGTCAGGCAGCGGGGTTGCTGGGCAAAACATGGAACAAGCCCATTTTCTCCTGGGCTTGCTTGACTGACGATGCTGAGGTTGAACGTTATGGCACTTTTGTCCGGCCATTACCACAGGCCTCTGCTGTGCTCTACACTGTTCTTAAGTACTTCCAATGGGCTCATGTGGCTGTGATCACCTCTGAGGAAGACCTCTGGGTGGAAGTGGGACAAGCTCTAGCAGACTCATTGCGGAACTTTGGCCTGCCTGTCACCATAGTGACTACCATGGAAAATGAACCTGGTGGGGTGGAGGATGCCCTCCAAAAGATAAAGAAGGCCCACAACGTACGAGGTATGGTTGCGATGGGCAGATGTGCCTCATGAAGGGGGAGAGATCTAACGTAAGTTAGAAAGATATGGAGTCTGTCTCTCTTCTGAGTAAAGGGCTACAGGTCAGCTTATGGTTTCTTCTGAGATGCAGAAGTCCAACATGATTGTTTCTTCACTTCTGGCTTGACTTGGACTGTTCAAGCTCCTCATTTACTCAAAAAACTATCACAGAAAGAAGATGGAAACCTACTTTTCCTTAATCCCAAGCTACAGGAAGACCGATTCTAGTAGAACATTAAAACCTTCTTCTTAGTAAGGGAAGTTGGACAATGGAACCACTGAGCTAGAAAGTTGTGGGTTCCCCTTTGTTGGAAGCCTTGAAACAGAGAATGAACAGCCACCTGTGATTTGAATTTCAAGACTGACGGGGTTGACATTGGTGGCTGCAGGTTCCCTTCTAATTCTGGGATTCTATAAAAGTTGGTTTATATGACAAGAAGCGTGCTATGTGACTAATTCACATGTTTAAGCAGCTTCTTTGTCAGTCAAGGAAGACTATCCCCTGCCCAGTGCAGGAATCCAAATTCAAACATCCCCAGAGGTGGATTCCTGGCCTTCGTTTCAACTCTACCAGTGAAGGGGAACCTGTCCCACTCTCAGGTTCCATAGTTCCATTGCTAACCTGACTTGCTGTTAGGACGGTTCTTATGTTCCATCTGTATTTGCCCTCAGCTATTTCCAAACCATTATTCTGTGTTCTGCACTCTGGAAAGATGGAGAAGAGGTCTTGGTCTTCTTCTCTGTGGCACCCTTTCAGCACTGCTTATCTCTCTTCCAATCTGAAGACTAAAAAATACTTAATGACCCCACATCTCAACTCCTAAGACTTGGCTCCCAGGCTTTTGATCAGCCTAGGTGCCCTTTTCTTGATTCCTTCCCATTTTTCTGCCTCTTCCTTTGTCATAGGTGAAGTATCTATTTATATCAATGCTTCTCAACCTTGGGAACTTTAAGATGGGTGGATTTCAACTCTCAGAATTTCCCAGGGGATTCTAGGAGTTGAAGTCCACCCAACTTAAAGCTGCCAAGGTTGAGAAACACTGTTCTGTGCTGAGACCCTGAGATGGTTGCTCTCAGCGTGAACACGGTGGCCTCATTTCTTTATTATTCCCAAAGATTCAGATTCAGCTTTGTTGAACTCTCTGTTCTCTTAACCTTCTCACTCTCCACACTTTTTTTTCTCGGCCCAATCTTCCTCCTTCTCCTTCTCCTTCTCCTTCTCCTTCTCCTTCTCCTTCTCCTTCTCCTTCTCCTTCTCCTTCTCCTTCTCCTTCTCCTTCTCCTTCTCCTCCTTGTCCTCCATTTCCTATCCAGCGGTCATCATGTGTATGCATTCTGTCCTGCTGGGTGGGGAAGAGCAGCGTCTCCTGTTGGAGAAGGCCGAAGAGATGGACATGACAGAAGGGACTTACATTTTCATCCCCTATGATGCCCTGACCTACAGCATGCCCTACCAGAAGGAGGTCTACACAGTGCTGGATGACAACATCAAATTGCGCCGGGCGTATGATGCCGTGCTTATGGTCACCATTGATTCCCCAGAAGGCTCCTTCCGGCAGGCCTTTGGAGAGGCTCAAGAGAAGAGAGAGGTCCCTGGCCACCTCAGTGCTGACAAGGTGCCTGAGAAAGGAGGAAATGGGGCTGGGATGGTGGGAAGAAGGACAGAACTGTGGGCATTAGGCTGTGCAAAAAACGTCATACTTAGTTACGAAATCTGGTACAGAACTCAGATCCCATTAAGGTTAAGATTCTAAGTTGGAAGCAAGCAAAGAGAGGAGATCTTTAGCCTGCAGTCTTATGAGCATAACTTCAAAAGTGTCTTCAGACACTAGACTGAACAGCACCTCTATGCTTGCAGAGCAAGCAAAATGCATGAGACAAAGCAAATCCTTTATTTGTGTAATTTGTACAGAATTTGGACTTAGCTGATTTTCCTCCTCTCTTCAGGCCCATCCTCTGTTTGGCACCATTTTTAACTCCATCTACTTCCTGGCCAAAGCTGTGGAAAACGCTCGTCTAGCTGGCAAGAGGGTGGTGGGAACCAGCGTGGCTGACCACGCCAAGAACTTTGAGCTGGAAGGGTTTAGCCAGACAGTGTCAGCGGACGGAAACAGAGGCGCTGGGCTCCCTTACGTCATCTTGGACACGGATGGAAGAAGCAACCATCTTCAGCCCACCTTCAAAGTAGACATGGCTGCTGGCATCTTGCGCTACATGGGACATGCCATCCATTGGCCTCACCATACCAGCCCAGCTTCGGACTCCAGCTGTTGGTTCAACCCTGCCACCATTTGTACTGGGGGTGAGTGTGGAAGCAAAGTGGGAACGGATGGGTTGTAGCTACCAAAAAGTGCAGCTCCCAGGTAGTTCTGGCGCCACAATCCACCACTGAAAATGGATTGCAATGCTTAATCCAGTTGGCAGCAGCCAAGATGGGCCTCAGGCTAAAGAAAATGACAAGAGTTTTTCTTCTTCCTCCTTCCAGGAGTGGATGTCGGTTTCGTTTTCCTCTTCTTCCTGATGGTTATTGGGTTGTTCCTGGGTGGATCTGCTCTGGCTTACTATCTTCGGTGAGTTCCACATAAACCGCTCTCATGATTCTCCACTCTAGATTGGTTATTGGCAGTCATTCTGGACAGTTTAGCTTAGGGGTGAGCATTTTTAGCTTCTGACGTTTCAGCTGCTCTTGCCTCGTTTTTCACAGACGCCGGTTTCTGCATGCCCAGCTAATGAAGGGACCCAACAAGATTGTCCTGACCACAGATGACTTGACTTTCATCAATGGCCAGAACAGCAGGAAGGTGAGCAAGGTTTTATGCAATAGCCTTGAAGAGAATACAAGCCACTGGAAACAGGAAGTGTGATTGTGGAGGTAAAGCACTCCAAAGTCAGGGGAGGACAAAGCGAATAATAACTGACTCAGATCAATGCAATAAAAGGAGTTGTGTTAGTGGCCTTGCCACATTGGTAAAGATGGCCAAGTTTGGGACTATCAAGATGTAGCTATCCACCAAAAGTTATGTCCACAGGTCAAAGTAACCCCTTTTCTTGTTCTTAAATGTTGCTCAATAACATTATTATTTCAGAATGTTCTTTAGTTTACAATGAGCTGTCCTCTTCCTCTCCCAGAAGATGGATGACAGCCCCTCCAGTCTTGCGGATAAGAGGTCGTTGGATATGAAAAGCTTCAGAAGTGAGACGGCTGATCTGGAAAACTCCAACTTAGCTGTGGTTGAGGTGAACACATGTTCTTCCCTGTGCTGTGTCTGGTCCCACATTCTTCTAGTCTTGTGAGGGTGGAGGAGGGCTTTCAGGAGTGAGCTTGAGGGACCCTCTGATATAAAGCTGTTTCCTCCAAAGGTTGAGGTCACTGCTTGTTCCTCTGCCCAGTAGCCTATTGTGGGACAGAGCCAGCCCTGACATCAACTGTGGGAATACCAAGAAGAAGGTTGTCATCTTGAGCTTGTCATCTTTAATGGGAGTCATAGAGGATTTGGGTTTGAGCTCTTGGTTGCTCCACTGAGTTGCCATAGAGCTTGGTCCTTCCCTCTTTGTTATTTAACATCTATATGAAACCACTTGGTTAGGTTATCCATCAGTTTGGAGTGAAATGTCATCAATATACCAAAGACGCTTGATTGTACATTGCCACCATGGCTGAACTAGAGATGCTGTGGAATTTTAGGACCATGTCTAAAGGCTGCCAGGGACTGGATGGGCAGAAGCAAGCTCGGATTAAATCCCAAGTTGGAGTGGCTATTTGTGCATAACATTCTGGACTCTTCAGAAGCTTCAGCTACGGTGGTAGTTCTAGATGAGGTCATGCTTCCCTGAAGATGCTGGTCCACGACTTGGAGGTCCCTGGATTCATGGTTGCTGCTGGAACAGCAAGTGGAAACCATGTCCAAGGGGGCCTTTGCCCAGCTATGGTTGGTGTACCAGTTTCAGCCCTAGTTTCAGCCCTTGCAACGCTAACTCCCACCCTGACCACCAGGCATTTGGATTATTGCAACATGTTCTAGGTGAGGCTGTCTTTGACTTATTTTATGGGTTGTTATGCTATATTTTGATTTTTCTTGTTCACTGCCTGAAGTCTCTTAAGACTGGATGGTATGCAAAAATTGTAAATAGATATAATAAATAAATACACGGGTGTGATTATGAAGCCACCAGGAAGCAAGCTTGATTCAACAGTGACTTCACTTTTCATTCCATTATGGGGGTATCAACAACCAGAAGACTGTCTCCCATCTGCCCTCACTGTTTGGAGGGGTCAGTTAGAACATCCATGGTGTCCTCTCTCCACCACTTCCCTGTCTGTTTACCTACCTGTCACTCAAAATCAGTTTATAGGATATGGCATTAGAAAATCTTCAAGGCCACATGGATTATTGGAGAGAGGTGATCCTGCAGGATCCAAATCAAAGTCATAGACCTGAGAACATAAGAACATTAGCCGTGGCATGTTGGATTGAACCCCTGGCCCATTTAGTCCAGCAGTCTGTTCTCACCGTGGCCAGCCAACTACACAAGGAAGCCCACTAGTGTCCCTGCAGATGATCTTCAGAGGCTGTCCCACTGCCATTGAGGCTAATAGCCATTGATCCCCAGGGCTTCCATGAATCGGTCCAACCTTAGAGTAGAGGGACACTCACTTCCATTCCCTTCTTGTCGGAGAGTAACAAGACCTTCTTCCCTCCTTTTCTCCTTCTGTGGACCCTGCTGGCTTTGCTTTGCCTCCCTGGACCACACACCTGCCCTCTCTGGGTTGTAAATGTTAATGCAATTCCTCTTGTTTCCTTTTAAAAATTTCCCTCCCTCTGCTTCTTCCTTTGCTGGCTCTTTTGTGACACGGAGCAGGTGTCTGCTTTCCTTCTTTCCTGATTCTTCAGAGCACCCTAGGAGATTGAGGGTAACCATTTTTGCTCTTCCTTGTGTCCCCCGGCCTTTAGGGTGACTGGGTGTGGCTGAAAAAAATCCCAGGAGGAAAGAACACTGAAATCAAACCAGCCACCAAAATGATTTTTTGCAAGGTGAGTTCTGGATATCTTTCATTCAAAGGTGAGCAGATAGAGGGTTAGGGTTAGGGTTAGGGTTAGGGGGCAGTGGTGGGGAGAGATGGAGTAGGTAATAATTCCTGGTTGATGTATCAATGTGGCTTCTAGGGTTAATCAGCCAAGGAATTTCAGCCAGTAGAAAGCAGTTTCCCTGCACTTCTTTTCAGCTGGGCTCTCTACGCTGAGTCACAGATTTTGACCAATCAGTTGGGGAAATGGTGCAGAATTGCCCCGATTTCTGTGACCAGCCCTCTGGGCTTCACCCCACAGCTGGGTTGGGGCATTCTCCTCCCCACCCTTGAGTCAATAGCAAACTTGGCCCGCACCGCCCTTGCTGACCTTGCCATTGCTGACCCCTTGCCTGCCTCTGTTGTCTTCCCAGGGAACAGCTGATGAAGCCTACAAGATTTGGCGCATCTTAAGGCTGCTCTCGGGGAGGGATGGAATAAGGGGGAAAACACTGCTTGAATTCAGTACCATTAAGGAATGCCTAAAGGCTGTTTTAGTCACGGACTGAGGTTGAGTTACGCAGACCCGAGAGAAAAGATAGGTTGCTGGGATGCTGGTAGTTGGGTGCAAGTAGGGACAAGGCCGTAAGACAGGGTACAATGTCTTCTGCAGGAACACTTCCCAGCCATTCCCACCATACTGGGCCAGCGAGGACTCTCACTTCTTTATTCCCTTTGTTCTTCCCCATCTTCAGCTGCGGGACCTGAGGCACGAAAATGTGAACCTTTTCCTGGGCTTCTTCCATGACTGTGGGATTTTTGCTATTGTCTCAGAGCACTGCGCGCGAGGGAGTCTTGAGGATCTTCTCCGCAATGAGGACATGAAGTTGGACTGGATGTTCAAGTCGTCGTTGCTGCTGGACCTTATCAAGGTGCCTGGGGAAAAGAGATCTAGCTGTCCTGAGATCCAGCTTAGGAGAAAAATGAGGCTGGGATGAGGGTTATTCACTCATGTTGAGAAAGGGGTTGGTGTCTCTCAATCCTGTATCATAGGAGGATGACAGAGCTAGGGAATTAATGGATCCTTCCTGCAGTGGCCACCAGAAGCCTTGAAGAAAGTTCTCAATTCTTGCTTTCAACCACCATCATTCAGGGCTGTGGGCATCTGAAGCTCATAAGAATTCAAATTCATCAACAAGGCTTCAGTCTTGGAGAGATCTACCTATCATGACAAGAGATGGTACTAAGAGGGAGAACCTCTAGAAAGACCCATTGATAGTTAAAAATATTTTTAGGATTACCAGAACGTTCCATTCCTGAGACTATAATTGTATAGTCTCCTCATATAATTGTAAAGATCTCCCTGATCAGAAAGTGCAGGCAGTCCCCATTTAGGGACTGCCTCATTTAGCAGCCATTCACAGTTACGATGGTGATGCAAAAGTAACTTTACAACCAATCCTCTCATTTACAACCTTCGCAGGTCTGTAAAGCAAAGGAAAGCTGAAAGATCATAGGCACAGCCACAGTTTCACTTAATGACCACTTCACTTAATGACTGAGTTGCCAGTCCTAATTGTGGTCACTAAACGAGGGCGACCTGTATTGTGACATTTGCAAGATCCGCTCACCCCTTCTTTTCTCCTCTAGGGAATGAAGTATTTGCATCATCATGAAGTCCCTCATGGCCGGCTGAAGTCTCGGAACTGTGTGGTGGATGGCCGTTTTGTCCTCAAAGTCGCTGATCACGGATACAATGAACTGTTGGAGGCCCAGAAAATTATCCCAGAAATGAAGCCTGGGGGTTAGCAAAGGAAGATGGGATTTAGAAGAGAATTAGATGGGCTGATAAACAGTCTAGGACAGGGTTTCTCAACTCATGCTGGCTGGGGAATTCTGGGAGTTGAAGTCCACACCTCTTAAAGTTCCTGACTTCAACTCCCAGAATTCTCCAGCCAGCATGGCTGGCTGGGGAAATTCTAGGAGTTAAAGTCCATACCTCTTAAAATTCCCAAGGTTGAGAAACACTGGTCTTGGACATAGTTGATAGAAAGATAAGCCATTTCTTGTTAAGCAATCGTGTGTTTATCTTCTGGGTAATCCTACTCAATAATTCTGAGTGATGCTGCTTGTCCAACACTCCTGCTTTGAGTCCAACCAATCATAGCCCATGAAGTTGCCAAATGACAATATGGACAATGTCAGAGTTGAGCCGACAGCAGTCCCTCCCTTTCTCTCTCCATCTCTCTCTCTTTATCTTTGGGCTCCTTTGTATATTTGGAAATATGCCCCGAGTTGTGAAGGAGGCTGAATGTTCCAATGCCCAGAAGCCTATTATCTGCACGTTCAAAGATTTAAAGTCCTCCTGGTTGGTCCTGTTCATAATTATTTTAAAGGGAAGTTAGAATATTTTTTTTATCAAGGATCCCATCAGCTTCTCTCAGCCATGGACATCTGCTGGGGAAATCCAACATCATATGCATCATGAGGTTGTAGCATAAATGACACAAATTGCATCATTTGTGCAATGATTTCATTGTGGCTTGAACTCTGATCACCCAGGTCATTGCCTTTTGGGTGTGTTGAACTAATTCCCATGATACTTAGCCAGTATGGCCAGTGGCTACACCAGCTGGGGATTATGGCAGCTGAAGTCCAACATAGCTTATCACTCCCAGGTTGAGGAAAGCTGGTCTACCAGACTGTTGGAAAGGTGAAAAATCTAGGTGAAAAAGAACCTAATTAGGTAGGTAGGTAGATTATAGATAGATAGATAGATAGATAGATAGATAGATAGATAGATTGCCAATAGCTGAGTGAAAAATAAACCTACTTGGACTTAAAGCTTCAGATTTCTTTCTTCTTGATGTTAGAGAGAAGAACTATTCTAAAGGGATACTCAGTGGGGTAACTCAATGTGTATAAATAGGGGATAGGGGCAGAAAGTTCCATGTGGATTTACAGGTGGAGGGTATGATTAGAAGAACAGAATGAAGGAAGTTATTGGATATTTGCCTTTCTTCTACCAGACCGGTTCTGGACTGCACCAGAGTTGTTGAGGAATCCAGTGCTGGAACGAAAAGGCACCTTCTGGGGAGATATCTACAGTATTTCCATAATTATTCAAGAAGTTATATGCCGTGCTGCCCCTTACTGTATGCTGGACATGACTCCTGAAGGTATTTAGAGAGTAACAATGAACAGAGAGGGCAGATACGGGTTTTTCTCTCATCACCATGGCACGTGGGTTGGAACAATTGGTTGGGGGCAGAACAGCAGGACCTTCACCCAGATTCTCTTAGACGTGGGAATCTCATCACAACATAAAAGTATCCACTCTGCTGGCTTGGACTGAGACAGAACGCTGGTCCATTTTGCTTTCTGACTTCATCCCTGCGAACGGTGATCCTCCTGTCTTTTCCCCAGTTCAGTAGGGAACTGAGCTTTGGGTGCCAAGTTTAGGCTCTGCCAAATGTCCATACTTCTCTTCCCTGCAACTTGGTTTCACCACAATTGTTTTACCTATTAAAGTTTTTGCAAGATAAAAGTCTGCTGTTTACCACATGAGAAAGGTCACTATGAACTCGTGACACAACTGCAAGAATTTAGGCTACCAACCAAGGTTGTTGTTGTTCAGTCATTAAGTCGTGTCCGACTCTTCGTGACCCCATGAACCATATTGCGCCAGGCCTTCCTATCTTTCACTGCCTCCCTGAGTTTGCTCAATTTCATGCTCATTGCTTCAGTGATGCTATCTAGCCATCTCATCCTCTGCCGTCCTCTTCTCCTTTTGCCTTCCATCTTTCCCAGCATCAGGGTCTTTTCCAAAGAGTCCTCTCTTCGCATTAGGTGACCAAAATATCAAACGATATTTCATAGATATACCTATCATTTATACATCTGAATTTTTTGGAATATATATGGTTGGCCTGACTATAAATTCATTGGCTTCCTTTGGGCAGAAATGAGATGTAAAACAAGTTAAGAAAAGACGTATAATACTGGAAGGAGCTGCATTGATTTATATTATCCTAAACGAACAGGATTAGCTTTGATTGTATAGAGAACTGTGGTTCTTCTCAGTTCCTAGCACGAGTTGGGCTATTTCTCTGGTGGGGTATCTGAATCAAGGTGGTTATGGAATTTGTGGAGGGCAGCTTGACCAGAGCAACAGTGAAAGTTTTGTCTTTGTCCAAGCAGAGATCATCAAGAAAGTGGAGAAACCACCACCTCTTTGCCGTCCCTCTGTTTCTATAGACCAAGCTCCAATGGAGTGCATTCAGCTGATGAAAGAATGCTGGAGCGAGCACCCTGAAAGGAGACCAAATATCAATCAAATTTTTGACCAGGTGACTTGAGATCAGGAATGGTGGCTACGACACCAGGATCTCAGAGAGGAAGGAGTTGGCCTCTACCTCTCTTTCTGTTCTTCTCCCACAGTTTAAGAACATCAACAAAGGTAGGAAGACCAATATCATTGACTCCATGCTACGCATGCTAGAGCAATATTCTAGCAATCTGGAGGACTTGATCCGGGAGAGGACAGAAGAGTTAGAGGTTGAGAAGCAGAAGACTGACAAGTTATTAACACAGATGCTGCCTCCGTGAGTCTGCCAAAATCCAGGGGAGCTTAAGCAGGGAGGGTAGAGACCATGTCCTGATTGCAGAAGCCCTCTTATGTTCCTAGAAACCTAGAATTGCAAGACACCATTTAGGCCACTGAGACCAACAACCCACTCAGTGTAGGAATCCACATTAAAGCAGAAAGCGGTTCAGACTCCGTTGGGACATATGCAGCAAAGGGGAACCCACCACTTTTCTGGGT
Organism: Liasis olivaceus; assembly: GCA_030867105.1. Taxonomy (NCBI): domain Eukaryota; kingdom Metazoa; phylum Chordata; class Lepidosauria; order Squamata; family Pythonidae; genus Liasis; species Liasis olivaceus. Next base: position 114,036,235 of record CM061351.1, on the reverse strand, counting down.
TAGTAGTTCCCCTGTTGAACTGCTTAGTTGGAATCTGCCTCCCAGTAACTTTAATCCATGATTCCCTGCCCTGCATTCAGAAACAAAGTGGAAGAAATATGACAAAGGAAAAAAAATAGTATGATATGTCATTATAACAGTAAATAGTTACAATTCTCTATATGCTTATCTAATACAAATATTATTCAAGTACATAGTATATTTCTAATAGAGTTATATGATTATCATATATTTTTTTAAACCTACTGGATTTTGTATAAATGAGTCCCACAGTTCCTTATACTTGTCCATACAAAGTCTACGTCTATAGGCAATCTGCTCATAAGTGGCGAGTGCAATCGGGTCTTCAATCCATTGAATAAATGGGGCCATACATTTATCTTTCCAATGCTGCAATATCAGCCTTTTGGCCATAGTAAGGGCACGGAGGATCCATTTACATTGTCCAGTTGTCATATTCCATGTAATGGGTATATAGCTGGCTTCCAGTATTTAATACTTGACAATAGCAAGATGATATAGCTCCAGATTCGGAAAACCAGATTCTCCCTCATTAATTGGTAATTGCATTTTCTGTAAAGATATTTCAGAATGGAAGATCCCCATAGACATTTTCTAAACAACGAATTTATTTTCTGAAAATATTTTCCATATATATAAACTGGAATTCCTCTCAGAATACAGATTATGGTTGGTTTAAATCTTTCTTAAAATTCTGTGTCCAGAAATGGAACTAATACTTGAGGTGGGGTCTTAAAGTGGAACTATAATCCCCATAATTTTGTAAGTTCTGTTGATGGAGCCAAATCTGCATTTGCCTTTTTGCAACCATAGCACACCTCTGATTCATATTCCAAAAGTAATTTACCAGGCCAGGTATCCTTTATCCTATACCTTTGCATTTCAGCCTGTTTCCTAAGTGATTAACTTTGCATCTGTATTAAATTTCATTCTGCTATTTTCAACCCATTTCTCTGATCTCTTAAGATTATTTTGAATTTTATTTCTATCTTCTATGGTATTGGCTATCCCATTCAATTTTGTTTCATCTGCAAATCTGATAAGCATTCCCCTCACCCCTTCATCAAGATCATTAATAAAATGTTGAAGAATATAAGATGCCGAACAGAACTATGTGGATCTCACTCTGTATCTCTCTCTCTGTTTTGATGAGGAACCACTGATTATCATTCTTTGAGCATCATTTTTGATCCAACTATGTATCCAGTTAATTCTCATGCTGGCTTAGCAATCTTTGGGATACTTTGCCAAATGCTTTGCTATAATCAAGATATATTGCATCTACAGCATTCCCACACTCTATTAAGGGAGTTAATCTATTGAAAAACGCAAACAATGAATTCTTCTAAGCAAGCAATTTTGGAAGGTATTAGGTTGAGCAAGGCCACCTTTCAAGAGTACGCTATTTTTGCAAAAAATTTATTTGGTATCTGCAAACTGATCAGCTTTCTGCAGACCTAAAGAGGCATCAACTGACATTTATACTTGTAATCTCTTCAGTTCTGTGGCTGAAGCCCTGAAGACAGGTGCGCCAGTGGAACCAGAGTATTTTGAAGAGGTGACCTTATATTTTAGCGACATTGTCGGCTTCACCACCATCTCAGCCATGAGTGAACCCATTGAGGTGGTTGACCTTCTCAATGATCTTTACACCCTCTTTGATGCCATCATCGGCTCCCATGATGTCTATAAGGTGAGGACAGATCAGCCTTGTTTGCTATCATTATCACGGGCCGTAGGCTTGGTGGAGGCAGGGATGGGGGGAACAGAACACCAGGTGGCCTTGATGCTTGATATGATCATACAAGGACCGTGTCATCTGCATACTGGCTTTTCAGTTAGTTGATGACTCTTGGAAGCGAAGTTGTGGACCTGGCGGGCTAGATTTCTACGAAGTGGTTTTTGGGGGATGTTAGAAGAAAAGAGGGCAGTGGTGCCTGCCTTCCTAAATCACCTTTGTTCTCTGGCAACTGAAACACCTCTCTCCTTTTAGATTCAATCTCTGTTAGCATGAGAGGTTATGGAGAGGTTGATAAAGAACTGGGAGGAATGTTCCAGGATCGGGGTAAAGTACAGAATTTTTGTAGCCGGAACTGGGCTGCTGTTTATGACGCAAACTCCTAACAAACTCCTCTCTTTTCTCTGGGTTGTTTATGTCTAACATTCCTCCCAGTTCTTTATCAACCTCTCCATAACCTCTCACACTAACAGAGATTGAATCAAACAAGGAAGTTTTGCTTCTGCCACTGGATGTTGCTGCACATGCTTGACACCTCGCTTCCCACCTCTCTTCTGGAGCGGAGCTGAGTCCCCCCTTCCAAGATCTTTTAGCCGTTTTCACCACTCCTGTTCTGCTTGGCAGGTAGAGACCATTGGCGATGCCTACATGGTAGCTTCAGGGCTGCCGAAACGGAACGGGAACCGACACGCGGGTGAGATTGCCAACATGTCCCTAGATATTCTCAGTGCGGTTGGCACTTTCAAGATGCGCCACATGCCAGAGGTACCCGTTCGGATACGCATCGGTCTGCACTCCGGTAGGTCATCAGAAACGAAGGAAAACAATGACAAAAACACACACACACAGACACAAGGCAGTTGAAAACCGCTAGTGATGTTTAAGAACGCCAGACTGAGAACGAATCTGTCTGATGTCCTTGACAGGGCCCTGTGTGGCTGGCGTGGTAGGACTGACAATGCCACGCTATTGTCTCTTTGGGGACACGGTCAACACTGCCTCGCGGATGGAGTCCACAGGCCTTCGTGAGTAATGCACGCTTGCGTTGGAAGAGCCCGCTGATTGACCGGGCACAAGGAATCTGGCGGAATACGTTTCGTAAATCCAGACGCAATCTTCCGCCTCGGGCAACCCAGTTTCATTGTCTGCAGAGGATTGTAGATCATCATGTTCTCTGGCTCTCCTCCAGAAGGGTCTGCAGGGGAGTGGCAAAAAAGTCAACGAGATGGCTGTGACGCCACAATCAAAGCCCTGCTTCTTTTTATGTGCACTGCAGCCACCGTATTGACGTTTCTGAACCTCCCTGCCCCGCCCCGACAGTTGTGGCTTGCCAAACCCCGTTAGCTTTGCTGGCTGTGCGCTTCAAACTCTGTGCGTTTCAACGTATGTATTGGTATGTATTTTTTTTGCAGCTTATCGAATTCACGTCAACTTGCGCACCGTCGAGATCTTGCATTCACTCAAAGAAGGTTTCAAGCTCGATCTACGAGGGAAAACAGAGCTGAAGGTATCGAAATTCTACATGAAAACGTGCGTATTAAGCAATAGAGAGAGAGAGAGTGAGAAAGAGAAAGAGAGAGATGAAAAAGTTTGCAAAGAAACACATTGTGTATTAGACAAAGGCTGTACAAAAAGAAGCAACTAAGGAAAAAAATAACAAAAAGGCAAATTTTTGAGAAGAGACTAAAAAGAAATTACAAGGCATGGCTGAAACAGGATGAAACCAGCTTGAGGGTGGAAAAAAGGAACGACGGATTAAAACCAGATGGGCTACCTAGATCTGATGCATCTCGCTTCCTTTTTAGGGAAAAGGCTTGGAACACACTTACTGGCTCACTGGTCGTGACGGCTTTACGAAACCCATCCCTACTCCCCCAGACCTGATGGCAGGGTAAGAGGGCATCTTCTTGGAAGCAGGATGGGGATCAAAGAGATTTACAGAGTCATAGAACCAAGAGTTGGAAGGACATCTAGTCCAACCCCCTACTGAGCACAGGAATCCTCAGACCTTCCCAGATAAGTAGCTGTCCAGCCTTTGCTTCAACATCTCCAGTGATGGAGCCCCACAACTCCAGGAGAGAGGCTGTTCCACTGCTTCAGAGCTCTCACAGTCCACAAATTCCTCCTTATTTTGAGTTGGGATCTCTCTCTCTGTGTTAATCTTCTGCCCATTGGTTCTTGTCCAACCCCTGGGCCTTCTGGAGGATCAATCCACCCCCTCTTCCCTGGGACAGCCCTTCAACGATTGGAAGACTGTTAACATGTCTTCCCTCCACTGTTCTTCGTTAGGCTAAACACACCCAGTTTCTTTACATGTTCTCTGTAGGATTCAACCTCCAAGCCCCTCGCCATCTTTGTCATGCTTCTTCGTGGTTCAGACATTCCTGAGTTTGCTCTTTTTCCTTCAGGGCAAGCAGCCATGGGATAAGCCTGGATGAAATTCCTGAGGAACGCAGAAAGAAGCTACAGAAAGCTCGTCAAGGACAGAAAGTATAGCCTGAGAAGAAGACTATAGCATGAGGCCAGTTGTGATGGCGGTGAGACCATGGTGGGGGAATAAAGGCGTACCAGGGTTGCATTCTTTAGTCCTTGCTTCGAAGCGGTGGGAAAAATTTAGAGTTCCTTCCCTCTCTTTGCCATGAAATAAAGCCTCCTCTTTTTTATTTCAAGATAATAGAAGATTGTGACCTCCCTCCTGGAGGTGTTTACAGGCTGCATTTTCTTTACAAGGATGGAAGAAGCTGCTTTCATAATGCTGGTCTCCTAATTTTTAATAGTGTGAGACAGGGTAGCACATGACTTCTCCCAGAAATGTTCCACTCCCCAAGCCAGGGAGATATGACTGAATGCAACCTTCCCCCGATAGGTTCTCTGCATAATCTCCCAGCAGCATCTTCATTCTGGTGTGGGCTGAGGCTGTGTAATGGTCTGTGAGAATGTCCTTGAGAGACAGGAAGAGGAAGAAGAGGAGCCGCAGACTAGGCAAATGGTCAGATAAGAGGCAGCTCAGCCTGCAGAAGCAATGGGGGTATGGCGAATGTCTCAGGAGGGACCCATCCTAGTTTCTTGGACTGCAAAAGTGAGGGGGGAGAGATGTCCTTTCAGACTTGCAAGCTAGATGTCAGCCCTTTAGTCCAGACAAGAAGTTCCAACCACGAGTATAAACACTACCTTTATTGTAAGGTTACAAGAATAGAATCTTGAAAGTTAAATAGGATAGTTAAATAGGTGATTTCCAAAAGTGATTAGAAAGTGCGGTTAGTGAACCCAGCGTCCTTTAAAAGGCTCTGCTGCAGATGAGAGCATGATGGCTTCCCTTCATCTCCCGGCACTCAAACTTGTGGAAAACCACTAGCCTGCAGTCTCCTTGCAAGGAGCAGCTGTCTGGAGCATAAGCAGGCAATCTCCCATCCTCTCCTTATCTGGAGAGATTCCGTGGGACCAGTCTATTCACCGGTCTTTCGGTCGTGGCCATGACGTCTTCTCCACTTGTTCGGAGACGTGCTAGCTTGCCTCTTAGCTGGCTGTTGCCTAGACTCCTCCTCCTCCTCCGCCTCCTCCTCCTTCTCCTCCTCCTGTCTCTCAAGGACATTCTTAGAGACCATTACAGGCTGGAAGGAGCCAGACTGGGGAAGGTTGACATGGAACATTGCGACATAGGGAGGAGAGGTCTGAGGAAGCACAGGGCCTATTTATGAGCTAATGCCCTTGCTCTTGTTTAACCAGATCAGCCAGCTTCCAGGATTTGTGGCTGCCGCTGCTGAAGCCTTTTGAGCAAATCTGCAAGAAGAGGATGAATCCACAACTCGGCAGACAACCATCCCATAGTAATCAAAGGGGATACATCCCTTTCCACTCCGTATCTTCTGCTGCTTTCAAGTTTCTAGTGCGTGATGGAACTTTGGCCACTCTAGGACTTGTTATTTACCATTGTGAAAAAAGGGTGAGGTGCATGTTGGGATTTTGGCCAACCTGGTCTTCCATATTTGAACTCTTTAGATCAGGGCTAAGTGCATGATGGGACTTCGGCCAAGCAAAGAATGGCTGTTGTTCTTGACTCTCACTGGAGACTTGGCTACCTTTTTATGATACCTGGATTCTGTAATATTGCTAAGAAGTCAGAATTAATGCAGGAGAAATCCTATCCCAACTTCCCAGTGCAGCTGTCTCCAGGGAAGACTCACAGTTCTTTAGCAAAGAGGGCATGATGTGGAGAGAAATGCAAAACAATGGAAGGCAGTGATTTCAGAGAAATCGCAGAGGGATAATCCAGCCGGAACTGGCAGCGGATGGCTTTGGCTCTGTCTGGCACAATCCACCTACATTTAGCAATGCAGGGGTGGAAAAGGTCTACTGAGGTCACAACACAGCACAAACAGACCTTCAAGGAGGGTACATTGACTGTCTTCTGATTTTCTAGAAGAAACAAATTTCATATGGAGATGAAACTCTGGAATTGAGAAGATGCGCCTGGCGATTGTGCAATGAATGGAACAATGCTCATGGACACCAATGAATGTTGAAATTCAGGTCCAACGGCTAACCATTAGATGTTGGTGTTGCCTCAAGGGAATATTTAGGGCAATAAAAAATGGGCTTTCTTCTTAAACGGCTAATTTCCTCTTCCAAGCTAGGAGACTGAATTTAATTTAATTTAATTTAATTTAATTTAATTTAATTTAATTACCTAATCTCTACCCCAAAAGCAGCTGTAGAAGAGGACAATTTAAGGTAGAGGTGTAGGAAGGGACCATGCCCAACTCTTCCATGATTCAAGAACGTAGCTATTTTGAGGAGGAACAGGAGAAGCTGTAGTCTTACCCTGCATATTCTTTAATCTAGCTGAGGATGAGAGGAGAGGATGGGTGTTGGGGGGATGAGTTGTCTCAAACCTTCCTTCTGGAAAATACTCATTTTTAAATATAGCAACTTGAAGTGACTGATCATTCTATACCAACCAGGAAGGCATCTCAGATGCACTGGGTTTCTTCCAGAACGTCTGCGATGACTTGGAATTTTGAAGACTGTAATCCAGTTCCTGCGGTGTTTTTCAGACTTGGCAGCTTTAAGAAGTGTGGACTTCAACTCCCAGAATTCCCCATGAAGTCCACACGTCTTACTTGCCCAGCTTGAAAAACACTGTGAGAGTAGGGAAGACCACTCCATAACAAATAGTAAAAGGGAATGTTATGTTATCTAACCTTTATCTAAACCACTACAAAGGTGATTGGAAACTACCTTAAATTCAGCTATTTTGAGTCTTCACATTAGGACAATAGTTTCAAAGTTACGGCTAAAATGATTCCACGGTTGATTCCTCTCTGTCTGAATTTCAAAGTTTGCTATATTGTATGGGTTTCCTACAGTGTCACTAAATATGATACAGATATATAAGAATGTATTTTCTTGAAGAGAAAAAGGATGTTCCTTGCAACAGGCAAAAAATGTTTTGCTAAGAAGAGCAGACCCCTATTTCCCTCCTGGGCATAGATTGTCCAGCTTCAGAATCTCTATTATTGTCATGCACATCCTGTGTGCAAAATGTACATTTTCTTAACTCTTACTCATGGGTTTGGTCTGTTTTATTGACTTAAATATATTTTGCAAAGCTGCTGTGCTACTGTTGTGGTTGTTTTCAGTTTCAGGAGGTAGCCTGAGCTCCTGCAGAATTCGTGGTGGAACCGAAGGGGATGAGGGGTAAGTGTGTGTATGTGTGTGTGAAAGATCATACGGAGATCCTTGTAGACCCACTCCAACGGGGAACCTCCAAAGTGAGCCTACAACACATTCTCTTCCAGATCTTGAAGCACAACCCTTCCAGAATTCCAGCAATATCTCCAATTTACCTCTTTTGAGGCCAAACATCTAGAGATGTGGCTTTCACTTGGACCCTGTTGCGCCGAGTGCAGCAATACTCCCAGAAAATGTGCTCAGGAAAAAATACACATCAGCATGAGAGATTTACAGAATGCAATGTCCATATTTTGTTCTCCAAAGCAATCCAGCTAGAAAACATATACTATCGGGTGTTTATTGATAAAAAATGCAAAACTCCATAAAATACAAGTTACATACAAAATATAGGAAAAAACACGTCTTCTCATAAATTCAGCATCCAAGACTTATCTGCTACACAAGCTTAACAAAGTCTCTAGCCAAAAACTCTCAGAGAAGAGGTACACTACTTGGTTATTAGTTACAACTACATAACCCATAAAAACTAACTACATGGTGGCTAAAACTCTACTGAGAGGCTGGGCATATGGTCCTCCCGTTATATTGCCACTCCTTGAATAACTAGCATACACACGCCAATAGGTGGCAGTAAATAGCAGTCCACGTGCACAATTACAATAACAAGTTGCACACGACTTGCAGTTCTAGTCTAAACACTGTTTTGCAGATAACGAGATGAATCCTTTCCATGAGAATCTCCTAACAGACCTCTCTGTTGTTTGGACCACAGATTTAAACTCCTATCTTACTCTACTACCTTCTTATTACTATAAGTTTACTACTATTCTATTTCTATTCTGATTTCATCTATACATTTCTCTGTGTTCTCTTTCTACGTTCGTTTTCTTATCTTAACTATTTCTTCTTTAAATTCCTCCCCCCCCCCCCCCCGCCCCAGGTCTTCAGCTCTTGTAACCAATCTCGGTCCGTCTGCACTTGAACATCCTTTTCGTTTCTCTATAGACTTGTGAAAGGGCTTTTCTCTCCCCCACTCCAGCACTCAGTCCTCTGTTTCTGGAGCAGATTTGGGGAGCTCTGCCCCTGGGCTGGTACATGCAATGGGCCGGCTTGGGCTTGCAGACTCTGCCCGGGCTCTTTCCTTCCCCCTCCTCTCAGAGCTCTTGCAGCTCCAAGAATGGAAGTTTTCTCTCTCTCGGCTACAGCTGGAGGGCTCTTTTCCTCCACATCCCCTCACACACCTGCTTGTTTTCAGTTCCCTTTTTCTAAAACAAGCTCTCCCATGAAGGAGAGGGTGGGGCTGTTGTAGCCCCCTTTGTGGGGAGCACCAAAACTCTGGATCCCGGGGGACAAAGATGCCTGCTCGCTCCAGGTGGTGAGTTCGCTCTTCCCCAAACGTCCAAACCCATCCTTCAAGACAGGGCTTCCCAAACGTTTTCCTTTATTATCCCAAACTTGGGGGGAAGGAGGGCGCTGGGGGGTATGTGCATGTGTGTGAGCCAAGGGGGGAAGGAGGGTGTGGTGTGTGTGTGTGCGCGAGCGAGCGAGTGAGTGAAGAAAGGCCAGGACTGTTGGCCAAGCCATGGATTGGCCAGTCAAACGCTAGGATGCAGGAGCCAAAATCAGGCACAAGTGGGGAAATTGCAACCTGTTGATTCTGTACGGCAATAAAGGGGCACCCTGGGGACCCAAGTCGCAAACTGAGAGCCCCCCTACACAAATTAGCACAGCCTTTATACACTGGTGAAAACAAAAGCACATGATCGTTTGAACTATAGGCAATGGGCAAGAAGTCAATTATTCACACCGCTAGCTGGGCAGAGCACCCCCCCAAGAAGTGGGCTCCTTCCTAAAACGTTACCGCCTCTTCCCTTCTATCTTTCCCTAGCTGATAAGGCTGGTATATAAAACTTCTAGCTAATTTATCTACAAAATGAAAAAGGGAGCTGGCCTTGGGTCTTCTGGTTCCAGATCTTCGATAATGGCAACCACATGATCGTTCCAGGAACTCGCAGGGCAGAGTAAAGGGGCTCAAAGGAGAGCAACCATGAACAAAGATGGGCAAAATGGGGTTTCTCTGGCTCCAGCCAGCTGTACCGGCCCATCAGGGTGGGTGGAGGAGACTTACTTGAGCAATTTGCGACCTCCCCTGCTGGCTCCCCCATTGACTTTGCTTGTGGGGAGCTGGCAGGGAAGGTTTCCAATGGTGATCACGTGACCACAGGGGTGCTGCAACGGCCAGAACTTCAAGGACCGTCCATAAGTCTCTTCCTTCAGCACCATCATAACTTTGAACAGTCACTGAACAGATGGTCATAACTCGAGGACTACCTGTGTTATAAAAACAATATAATTGAGTTATTTCTATGTCATTTCAACAAATTACCATTGGCCATTTCATCGATTTTCGTCTTGATAGGAATACTTTGGGACATTTTTGAATATATTTTGGCATGTGGCAATTTTTCAGTCAGTTTAAATGCCCCTGTTGTGAACGGGTTTGCATGTCGTTACCCAAAGAAAAAATACTTTTACCCAATTTTGGGTAATTTACCCAGGTTTGGGAAGCACTGCTTTAAGGGGTGCTGTTGGGGGGGGCAACAGGACATTTGGAGGATCCTCCTTCCTTCACCATGGCCCCATATCAGCTGGCATGGTCACAAGGTACAAATGTTGCTCCATTTTTTCCAGACTTCTTGCCAGTCAAGGGAAACTAAGCATGACCCAGCCAACTGTCAAGCGAAGGATGGGTGGAGAGCATTTTATTGCTATGAGGTGGAGCTGGCATGGGAAAAGAAGTGGGGTTGTCTTACTGAAAGGGAAAGTTGGCCCCATTTATAGACTCCATCTTGCAAACTGCAGCAGAGGAACTGGATGCAGAGGCCCGTCCAGCAGGAAGCGGATCTCCATCATGGCAACGTACAATGTCCAGGTTGTTACAGGCAACTTCCGTCATTCAGGCACCTTTGATTTAATTTCCATCACCTTGGTGGGCACCAAGGGCGAGAGTCCGAAAACCGCCCTTAACACCCTGAGTTCCCACTTCCGTCGAGGCATGGTAAGTTCTGAAGAATGGAACCTGGATCCTGGGTGCCTTAGCAAGTTAGATCTTCTCCCTTTTTTTTCGGAGGGTGGCAGGGTGATCAAGGGTACGGTGGGAAATCTCTTCAAAGCAGTAGACACACAGGCACACACACACACACACACACACACACACACGATCTGCTAGTGCACAAAGCAAGCCGAGATACATGTTTTTTCCCCTCCTCCAAATAACTGCAGCGTGTGGATGTGAGTTTTCGCTAGTTTTATGTATGCCTGATATCTGACTCTGCTTCAAAACTTTTCATGTTCAGACACGTGGGTCAACAATCCTTCGTGTTTTAATTTACAGGCATCACTTTTTGCATTCTGAGGGGAATAACTAGTCCAACATGTCTATTCTCCAAATTACAGTTTTTGCAGGGATCACGTTTTCGCCCGCATGACCTGAAAGAAAAAGATGTTCAATCTTTTGAAGATTTTTTTTTTCTTCATGTGTTACGTGGCTTCTCTGGGTCCTTCCTCACAACCATGTTAAAGTGCTTTCCTCCAGGCTGTAAGGATACGCCCTTTCTCTCTTTCTTGGCTTTTGCTGAAACCACGGTGAAGCCTTGGCTCCTGCTGATCATTTCAGCTCAGGGCAACAGGTGTGGTGAAGCTTCTTCCTCTTGCCTTCTTATTTCACAACATTTTGGTTCCAACACAAGGTGAACTGACATCATCCACACCCACATCCTAGTTCCTCCTCACCACAACTGAAATCTATGATTCACCACCACCCAAGGTTGCCAGCTAAGCAGAGGATGGGTCCCTAGATACAGCAGCAACGTGTCCCCTAGAGAACCAGTTGAGGTTCCTCTGACTCATGACGTCCCCTTTTCTTTTCCATGATGCCTCTGGATGCTCCGAATTGTCAACTGCAGGAGAGTGAATACAAAATCACTTGTGAGCACGACCTGGGGGAAATCCTTCTTCTCCGCCTCCAGAAAGATGCCTTGGTTGAACCTCTTTCCAACAGCTGGTATTGTAATTTTGTCACGGTTACATCGGCCAAGGGGATGACCTACAATTTCCCCTGCTACCAGTGGATAGAGGACTCCCAGCCACTAGAGCTCCGAGAGGGAATGGGTGAGTAGGCCTACTCAAGGGAAAGAGGAGAAGGCTGTGAGCCTCAGACTCCTGCTTACACGCAGCAAAGTCAACGAGGCGTAACATCCTGCATCTGCACAGTAGGTGAGGGAAGGCAAAGCGATGTCAAGTGCACCATCACACAGATGGCAGGGTTATGCCACCTCCATGAGTCACTGACACACGTCATTCTCATCGTTTGCATCAGGAGGGTATCACAGCCATTATGGCATTGTGACCTCTTACAGATACTGATAATACTCCTTTACCCTCCCTTTTTTTTTTAATATTGTGATTTCATGGGGTTTTCGTTGGTATTTAGTCTTCAGAGAAAAACACTTGTGTACTATTAACCTGATTGCTGTAGCAATAAGTGCTGGTCACTGAGCTTTCTGGAAAACATTTGTATTTTTTTTTAAAACACACTGCTTGAAATTAGACTCAAACTCCTGGCATGCTGATCTTAATGGGGCCATCACTATGTGGATTTTTACATTCTTACAATATACAGGCAGTCCTCGACTTACGACCACAATGGAACCAGAACTTCGGTTGCTAAGCGATGTGGTCAGTAAGTGAGTCACACCAGATTTTACGACCTTTTTTGCAGTGGTTGTTAAGCGAATCCAGCTTCCCCCATTGACTTTGCTTGTCGGAAGCCCCCCAGGAAGGTCGCATATGGTGGTCACATGGCCACAGGACACTGCAACTGTTGTAAATACATGCCAGTTGCCAAGCACCCAAATTTTGATTACATGACTTCGGGGACGCTGCGATGGTCGTAAGTACAAGGACTGGTTGTAAGTCACTATTTTCAGTGCCGTCGTAACTTTGGTTGTTAAATGGATGGTCATAAGTCAAGGACTACTGTGGAATCAAAAGGCAGGACACAAATGCAAAATAATCAAGGCTTCACTGCAGTGTTTATTAGACAGTACGTACTGGAGGGGGACCTCACCAGGGATTAGTGGGAGACACTCCTGTGTAGGCAAAATGGATGCCTTGATATTTATACAGTTCTACAAGAACGGGAAGGGAAAAAGAAAGCATACGCATACATATTCATATGATGATGCAGGCAAACCTAAATAAGCAATACTTCTCAAGTTACTTTCTGCCCCTCTATCTACAAGGGCAACTGTTCTCTTCAGGAAAAGAAGAAACAAATTAGCTCAAGGTGCCAAATGCCAGGAAGAAGGCATCCTCCCTTAAGTTGCTGTGGGAATGTTTGTGACAAGGGGTTTACAATCAGCTTAGTTCACACCAGCTTCAAGGGTGCTGCACATTCCTTTATGTTTCAATTTTATTAAGGCGATCCCATTCATCTGAGGCCTCTAAAAACTTGCTTCTTTCACCCAAAGGCATATTTTCTTCACACTACCTGTATTTAGTTTTGGTTTAGCGTACGCCTCATTTCTTGTACATTCAGCTCTGACCTATACCTCTGGAGCAGTAAAGGTTCCTCTGTCCTGAAAAAGGGTGAGAAAGAAACTCAAGATAACCCCACCTTGATTCTATTTAGCATAAGATGGGACAGAAAGAAACTTGGAGAGGCTGGCAAGATTTTGTTATGCTACCTTACTCCAAGAAAAAACCTTCCTGGAATCCCCGCTGTGTCGGTTTCTTGACCTGGCCTGCCTCCAAGGGTTGGCGAGCCATGAGAACGTCATGTGCAAATGACTTGAATTCTGTTACTTGCACCAGTTACCAAAGCAAATGATGCAACTGACATGATTCATGCCATCTGTGCAATTAACATACATACATACATACGTGTGACATATGGCCGCCTTCTCCCTCTCCAGGGACCCCCGTGCTAATGGCTATATACTACTTCTGAATGCCAATTGAGAGGGGCATCCTGTAGCCTCGCATCCGGCTTGTGGACTTCCCTTTGGGACCCCTCGCTGGGCATGATGGGAACAGAATGTTTCAAGGGTTTGGTCTGATCCATCAGGCCATCCTCCGTTCGTCCCCTGGTCTCCTTTGACCTGCTCCAGAGGAGTCAGGATGTCCAGGATCTACTTCCAGGGATCTCTTGAGGGAGCAGCTGGTTCTTCTTGCTAACCTCCATCTTTGTTGCTATTTCCCCAGCGAAGACACCTGCCATGGACAGTTTGCCAAGGCTGCAGCAGCATCGAAAGGAAGAGCTTCAGTGCAGACAGAATACATACCAGTGAGTGAAATTTTGAGGCTGCCCAGAGGCATCCATGGGGGTGGGGTGGAGTCCCGAAAATGAAGACCAAAACTCAACACGTGTAAGAAGGGGTTGTAGTGCATGGACATGGTCACCATCTTGACTTTTTTGACCCACCCACAAGTTGCCCCTGATGCTGTTAGTTCAAACCCTGGGTCTTAGAGAAGCAAGGAATGCGTGTGTTTGTGTATGTGAGGGTCCCAATGTCCTACGACATGAAAACAGCCTCTCCAAATTCTGATTTATCCTACTTGTAGGCAATGAAATTGGAGGTGCCATTTTCCCAAATATTTTTTCAGGAGGAAAGAAAATCTCCTCCTCCTCCTCCTCCTCCTCCTCCTCCTCCTCCTCCTCCTCCTTCTTCTTCTGGTTTTTTTTTGGTTTGGCAATAATTCCCCCTCCTTGCTGTGACGTAGTTATTCTTCTGCATCTCTCACCAAGGCCCGGGTCCAACACTCTTCCAAGATACCATAGGGGAAAAAAACCTGACAGCTGACACAAGATGAGAAATATTCTGAAAAATGACTCTTTTTAGGGAAGGAGTAGGAAGATAATCTCAGAAATATTCTCAGAAAAGGTTTTTGTGAAATTTTAGGGCAGTTCTACAGAGAGGTATCCGAAGGGAGGTCAAAAAAGCCATGATTGTGCAATCAAAACCCACATGTAAAAAAGGGGGAGGGCAATCATGGCCACCATCTTGACTTTTTTGACCTCCCCCTCATGGAAACCTCTGGTTCTACATAATACTAATGCTCACTGCTTTAGGTGGAAGGAGTTTGCACCAGGGGTCCCTTATTGCCTGGATGTCAACTCTGTTGAGGAGCTGGACACAGACATCAAATTTTCTTTCACCAAAGCCGCCACCTTCATCAAAAACTCCAAGGCCAAGTAAGTTTTGTGCAGGAAACAAAAGATCTTAGCTCACTTTGGATGCCTAATGAACTTTGTTTTTAAATGATGGTATTTTGAATTGACTGTATTGTATTGTTGGTTTGGGCTACCAAAATATCTTGGTCAATGTTGATCAGAAGATACAGCCAAAGTAGATCCTTATGAGTAACAGCGTTTGGTTAGGGGAAATCCAAAAGGACTTCTGCAGGCAGAGAGGAAGGAATTGCAACTTGTAGTACCAAAGAACCTGGTTGCCTATATTTGGGAGATGGTGAAATACTGGATGTATCCTTCAGTGGAAAAATGTTAGCCTAGTTTTTCTCAAAGTGACACTTTCCAGATGTTTTTTGGGGAGGTTCTGGAGGTTGTAGCCCAGACACATTTGGAGACTACTCAGTTGGGGCTGGTTGGCAAGGAGCTGTTCAAAGAAGACTTCCTGGAATGTCTTGCCAAAGCCCCAGGAGTCTGAAGACTCAGGTCCACTGAGGACATTATCCCAAGCAATCAAGAGATGGTAGCTTCACTGTCTTCCCAGAATGCCAAGTTATAAAAGTTCAGAGCCAAGGAATCTCTCATTGGGAGTTACAGGTCTACTGAAGAGAAAGACCTTGCTCGTGAGAACTCCTTCTTTTTCCTGAGTCTACAATAGTGTTTTTCAAACTTGGCAACTTTAAGGTGTGTGGACTTCAACTCTCAGAATTCCCCTAGTCTAGATGATGCTCTGGAACATGACAGAATTTAGTTTGTAGTAGACACAGGAGTGGAAGGACATTTATAATCAACCTTGTTATTCTGATTTTTCTCCTTGGTTATACTGAAGTCTTCAAACCTCTGGGTTTTCTTTTAACCTGCAGTTAATTTGAACTTCTAGGTTAAGGGTAAATATTAATTTAGTGATTAATATTTATCAGCATAGGGAGAGGGCTATTTTCTTCCTTTGTGAGCACCTGGTTGGCCTCTGTTAAAAAGCAGGATGTTACAGTAAAGGATGGCTTGCAAATGATCTGGCAGAGGAACTTCTTATAATATGTTATGACACAAGGAAAGAGGTAGCTTCAGTTCAGTTGGCCTTGAATAAGATGAACTTTTCTGCATGGGGGTCATAGTCACAAGAATGTTTGACCTGCTGTGTTGGTAGTTCACCATGTCTCCCTGTGGTGGCCTGCACATCCTTTGTGCCACATGTTCTCAAGGTGGATGACCTAAGCATTTTGTGGAATGGGTTCTTCCCAGTGGGAGGAATATCTGAAGGTAGGGAGACTATGGTCTACTCAATCCTGCTTTTCTACTACTCCTAGGCAAGTGGAACTAAAGCTGAGAGGGTATTCTGATAGACAAGAATCCTGGAACAAATTGGAGGACATCAAGAAGGTTTTCTGGTTTAACAAGACAGAGATGTCAGGTAATCTGGTGGTCTAGCTAGCAGCTAAAAGCCCATTAGAAGTGACATCTGATAGATCCTCATTCTGCTTATTTCAGAACCCTCTGAAAACTGAGTGGAGCATATCCTCTGAAAATATTACTCCCCAGATTTCTTCGTTTTACCAGTGTGGTAGAACCCAAGAATCCTGCATGTGAATTCCCCTGATGGAACCTGCCCAGTTTAACTTTGATTCCAGAGAAGGGGATACTGAACTGGATTCCAAATTATGAGGCCATCTTATCTTTTTGGTAGCCACATTCTCCCCTTGATATTCTTTGTTCCAGAACATGTCATGGAGCATTGGAAGAGGGACGAATTCTTTGGCTACCAATTCTTAAATGGACTGAACCCAAACGTCATCCAGTTATGCACCAAGATCCCATCTAACTTTCCTGTGACCCAAGAGATGATAGCCAGATCTCTTGGGGACTCCACCACATTGCAGAAGGAGCTGCATGTAAGGAAGCTGGTGCTACATGCTTTAAGGGGCCCTTCTGGGAGACCCCCCGCTCCCTGGAAAGGAAGCCATTTCATCAGTCCACTTCCATGTCTGAGTTTCTCATGCTATGCCTCCACAGAAGCGAAGGATTTTCATTGCGGATTACCAAATCTTGGAGGGCATTAGTCCAGGGCTGAATAATGGACGTCTTCAGCATATAGCAGCTCCATTGTGTTTGCTACACTTGTCATCTGAAGAGCGTCTCATGCCTCTTGCCATCCAGGTATGAAGTTGGGTTATTGGAGACTAGGAAGGTGTTAGAGACTTGTTGTAGTGACACAATTGGGAAGGAGGAAAGACTACACTGCCATGCTGCAGTGGTGTTGAGCAGGAACACTGTCTGTCCACTGCCTTCTCTAAAACAAAGTGACCATAGACTCATCGAATGCAGGGGTGTCCACAGGACAGGGTCAAAAAGTCACGATGGCAGCTACGGCTGTCCAAGTGAAGTTCTGCCCCTTTTTTACCTGCAGCATATGCTCAACACACATTAAAAAGGGGAGGGCTTCAATCGTCTGGTAGCAGCCTCTATTTTAAATTTTCTAAACCTCACCCCCACCCCATTCATGATAAACAGACAAATGGATCATTGAACAAATCAACCCGGAGTTCTCATTTGAGGGACCAATGACCAGGCTCAAATGATCCTACTTTGGACACATGATGCGAAGACCCAGCTCTCTGGAGAAGGCTCTGATGCTGGGAAAGGTGGAAGGAAAGAGAAGAAGAGGAGGACTCAGCAAGGGGGAGGGACTCAGTTATACTGGTGATCCATTGGAAGACCTGAAAGTAGTCTAATCTGATTTGAAATCACATTGATTCCATTGGAATCATTGATTGGATTTGCATCATCCAGTCGATTTGGACCAAATCATCCAAATAAGTCCAATTCAAACTGACTTGGATGATAAAAACCCAAGTGCACGTCTGCAAAGATTGTTCAGATGGGTCCAAGGCAAATAAAATGTATCTGATATGATTTGGCAATTCAATCTGAATCAGGGATCTGAGCTGGAAAATTATTTTGAGGAGGAGAGTTGATTGCCTTTGAATCAAATCTCTGAATTAAATCCTTGCTCAGCTGTGGTATTCAGCAGCCCAAGGGGAGACTCATCTGCGGTACCTTGGTGTGTCCCATGCTGGTTAAAAGGTCAGGTGCTGGGTCACAACCCCCCAATCTCTTAGATATATTTATTCTAGAACAGTGTTTCTCAACCTTGGCAACTTTAAGACGTGTGGACTTCAACTCCCAGAATTCCCCAGCCAGCCATGCTGGCTGGGGAATTCTGGGAGTTGAAGTCCACTCGTCCCAAAGTGGCCAAGGTTGAGAAACATTGTTCTAGAAGTTGTTTACATACACACACACACACACACACACACACACCCCTCCTGATGGATTGGCTTCTGCTCCTTTTCACAGCTTAGCCAGTCTTCCAACTCACCCATCTTCCTGCCCAGCGATCCTGAATGGGATTGGATCCTGGCTAAGACCTGGGTGCGCAATTCCGACTTCCTCGTGCACCAGGCTCTCACCCACCTGCTCCGGACGCACCTCTTGGCGGAGGTGTTCACCATAGCGACTCTCCGACAGCTTCCGATGTGTCATCCTCTCTACAAGGTAGAACTCCATTTTTCAAGCGTGACAGAAATCATGGGCTTTGGTTCAAATCTTGATTCACTCAGGGTTCCTTCCTCACCATCTCATAGTTTACAGTGGTTAGTGTGGCTCTACAGCAGAAGGACCTCATTATCTTCCTTTTGTTGGGTTTGGTAGTTTGATGGATGTCTTCCTGCATCTGAAGGTTTGAATGATCTGCCAGTCCTGTCATGGTGTACGATATATTACTTTTGTGACAAGATAATATTGCCTTTTGGGGAACGGTGTGGACTTTCAGAAGGGAGAGGCACATGAGTCTCATTGATATGACTGTAGATGAGTCTATCTTTTCAGTTCTGCGTTGCGTAGCCAACACAGCATGAAACTATTTACCGTATTTTTCCAACTATAAGACGATACTTTTTTCTAAAATCCTTGCCCTAAAAATTGAAGGGCGTCTTATTTAAGGAAGTCAGCCGAAGAGAAACTCACTGTTGCAAAACTGCCCATACTTTGTTTCTGCAGGCAGCTTCCTCCTATTGCTAGCCTCCAATCACGAGTGAAATAGCTTGTCTCCCAAACAGACTTCCTCCAATCACGAGCCTGATGTAACTGATGTCAGCTGATGCTGAACAAACCAATTAGAGGAAGGCTGTTTGCAGAGACAAGCTATCGGCAGTTTCACTCGTGCTTGAATGTAATCAGTTATGCAAAAGAGCCTGGAAATAGAGCTGCAGAGAGACGGTTTGGACCTCCTCCCACCGAGTGTAGCAGGTCAATGTTAACTAATTACTAAATAAAAATGTGTTCTGCACTATCTTTAAAATATTGATTTCTTAATTTGGGGTTGGAAAAATGGGGGTCATCTTGTACATGGGGGCGTCTTATTGTCAGAAAAATACGGTACTTGCTGGCTGACCAAGATGCTCAGAAGAAGTCCTGCCTTTTCCTACCCTTTTCTTCTCCCTGGCAAGTTTCTCCTTTTTGAGCCCATAATGTGGGCAATTCCTAGGAAATAGGAAGCTCCAAGGAGAAGGAGAAACTTGGCTGTGTATATATAAAAGCAGCAAAACTGAAACCAAGTTCATTATGCTGAAAAATTTACTACATTCCTTTTCTGGGAGAGAATTTGAACTCAACACAGCCCAAGCGAGTCATCCAGTGAGTAAGCTGCCTTCCCTAACCTGTCCATGGCTGATGGCTGAGGACGATGGGGAATGCAAGCCAATATATTTGGTGCCAAGCTGAGAAAAGCTGATATGAGATTGTGCCCCATAGAGGTCTGGACGAGATGGTACCAGTGAGGAAAATGTTTTGCCTCTCAATTTTCTTTTTGCCAGCTCCTGATCCCTCACACCCGCTATACCCTTCACATCAACACCTTGGCCCGGACCCTCCTTGCTGCGAAAGGAGGAGTGTTTGATAAGGTAGGTTGGCCTGCAATTCACCAGACCAAGCCTGTCTTCAAGTAGGCTCCATCTGATAACTGGAATTTGCTGTTCCGATTCTCCTTCTAGGCAATTGGCACGGGCTTTGAGGGCTTGGTCCAGCTGTTGCAAAAGGGGATGGCAGCTACGATGTATTCCTCCCTTTGTCTCCCAGAAGATATCAAGGCTCGTGGAGTGTCTTCGTTGCCCAACTATCACTACAAGGATGATGGTCTGAAGATCTGGGCAGCAGTAGAGAGGTTAGGGCAGGAGGAGGTGGGATCACGTAGGACCAAGTAGTGGGCCCACAGGGAAATTTAAGGCAAATTGGAAGGATGTGTTTAGAGCTGGAGAAAGCATTTCAAGCATTATGTGGGTTTTGAAAAGGGGACGTGGGGGCAGAGGATATGGCTGAGGGAACACCAAAGAAATAACAACAAGAACAACAAGTATGTGGATGTCACACGTTTGCACAGGCTAAATATTTAGAGTCACCCATTGGGGGAGATGGGCAGCATACTAATTTAATAATAAATAAATAAATAAATTTAGAAGAGGTTCTTTAGAACCTTTTAAGCATTACAACCCATCATCCACAAAGGATGGGTGGAATCTCAATACTGAAAAAGTGGTTGAGAACCAAAAGGTTAAGATTCTAGAGGATTTCCAAATACAGATGCATAAACCCATAATAAGTCAGACATGACTATAGTTAGAAACAAATCAGTATGGATAATTGGCTTTGTAGAACAGGAGATTGAAGGGGGAGAAAGAAATAATAATAATAATAATAATAATAATAATAATAATAATAATAGAGAAATATGAAGTCTTTCAAATAGCAATTGAGCGAATGTGTGAATGAAAAGAAAATGGCGCCAGTCGTGGTTGGTCGGCTTGGTGCCATCCCAAAAGTTCTGGACAAGGACTTGGACACAATAGGAACAGACAGGATCTCAACTCACCCATTACAAAAAGTTGCCTTACTTGGAACAGCACATATATGATGACAATATCTTTAGCTATCCTAGATCCTTGAGAAGAATATGACAATCAGAAGTCCCAAATCCAGTGAGAACTATCTGGTAGACAGGGTATAAATATCGGTAATAATAGGAAAGGGAATTATATCAAATAACGGTTGCCTAGCTCAAAAGCAACTGGAGAAGTCTGTACCTATCAGGACTGGCAACTGAAATGCAGAGATTATGGAATAAACCAGCAGACGTTTCCCCATAGTTGTTGGAACATTAGGAACTATAACGGTAGAACTGTCAAAGCAGCTGAAAAGAATTAGAATTATTCGACCTCACAACATTCAGCTTACAAAAAACAGCGACTCCTAACTACAGATGTATTATGGAGATGTTTGGACAATTCTTAGGCTTTTGGTTAAAGCTTGAATTGATCCTGAACTACTAGTATCTGCTGAGCAACCTTCAGAAGAGGACACATCGTCATAATCATCACAACTACTACTATTAAGCGCAAAGTCTGGCTTTCTGCTTCCCTAATTAGCCCAGGCAAGCTTCCAACAGGCACATGCAAAATATAACGCACAGTACCATAGCTTTGACTATGCGGATCTTTGTCGGCAAGGTGACGTCTCTGCTTTTTAATATGCTGTCTAGGTTTGCCATAGCTTTCCTCCCAAGGAGCAAGCGTCTCTTAATTTCATGGCTGCAGTCTCCGTCTGCGGTGATCTTGGAGCCCAAATAAATGAAGTCTGTTACTGCTTCCATTTCTACCCCTTCTATTTGCCAGGGATTGATGGGTCCAGATGCCATGATCTTAGTTTTTTTAATGTTGAGTTTCAAGCCAGCTTTCGCACTCTCCTCTTTCACCCTCATCAAGAGGCTCTTTAGTTCTTCTTCACTTTCTGCCATTAGGGTGGTATCGTCTGCGTAAAGAAGGCTGAACGCCGAAGAATTGATGCCTTTGGACTGTGGTGCTGGAGAAGACTCTTAAGAGTCCCCTGGACTGCTAGGAGGTCAAACCAGTCAATCTTAAAGGAAATCAACTCTGATTGCTCATCGGAAGGATTGATAATGAAGCTCAAGCTCAGATACTTTGGTCACCTAATGCGAAGAGAGGACTCTTTGGAAAAGACCCTGATGCTGGGAAAGATGGAAGGCAAAAGGAGAAGAGGACGGCAGAGGATGAGATGGCTAGATAGCATCACTGAAGCAATGAGCATGAAATTGAGCAAACTCAGGGAGGCAGTGAAAGATAGGAAGGCCTGGCGCAATATGGTTCATGGGGTCACGAAGAGTTGGACACGACTTAACGACTGAACAACAACAACAAAAATGAAATATTCACGATCAAAATTGAGATAGAATCAAGAAGATTAAGAACAGCCGCCCTGTTAAATGCCTGGTGATATATGGATGTCTCTTTGCCATTTTCCTAAATACTGGGTAGAAGGGCACCACGTAGCTGTTCCTGGGGAGCTCATTCCACCCCTTGAAGACCATGCAGGAGAAGGTCCTCTCCATGTATCAGATAGGCAATCTCTGGTAGATGGAGCATCTCCCAGAAGATGTCTCCTGCTGCTGGAAGTAACCAGCAGGTTCCAAGAGGAGACAGGTGGACGCTAATATGCTCAGGGCTCTAAAAGTCATAAGCTATTGTTATTGGTTGAGTATTGAGGAAATCTGGAATCCTTGACCTTCTTATAAGCCAGGGTTAGAAGTTATTAAGTCATTCCTGTAGAGTTCATCTTTCCTCTTTGCTTCTTCTCTTCAGCTTTGTCTCTGGCATGGTTGAGTTGTATTATAAGATGGATTGTTCCGTCCAGGAAGATTCAGAACTGCAGTCCTGGATATATGAGATTTTTCAGAAAGGCTTCCTGGCACGGACATCTTCTGGTAAGGACCAGTCCTTTAATAACACACAGATACTGAATGCAGCATAGGTGAGCTTCAGATAGCATTATCAGTTGTGTCATTTTGGATTAAAAGTTCATCTGGAAGTTCAATTGAAAGCCCATTGTTTAAAATGGATTGGTAAATAAATAAATAGGCAGGGGAATTGGCTGATTCTGGGGTGAAGTGGGCTGTTCAAACAATGAACGGCCACCACAGAATAGTAAATGACACACAGTGTTGGGTCACATAGTCTATGATAATATATAAAAACATAATCAACTGGGCATTGGAAATCCCTAGGATTGTGTTTCTCAACCTTGGCAACTTTAAGATATATGGACTTCAACTCCCAGAATTCCCCAGCCAGCATGCTGGCTGGGGAATTCTGGGAGTTGAAGTCTACAGAACTTCTTGTTGCCAAGGTTGAGAAATACTGAGGTAGACATTAAAATGGACATATTCATTTATCCCAACCATTACTATAATACATTGCCAATTATAGGGTACCAATTAAAAACAAGCAAATGAAAACAAAACTATTCCAAGAATGAGTCTTTTTGAAGTACCTAGGAATGACTGATCGATTCTTGTTCTCCTGGAAGAATTCTGCAGAAGGTTTTGAATGCTATCTTGAAATTCACAGCATCTTCCTCAGTAGAAAATTATTTTTGCATCTTTATAGTTAACCGGGTAATACCTAACATCAAGAATTTGGGTTTTTTAAAATAATAATTTTATTAAAAATTACATTGTACAGATAAAACTAATGCAAACTACAAAAGATAACAAATTTTAAAAGTGCAGAAAAAGAAGAAAAAAAGAAAAGAAAGAAGAAGGTAACTCCCCCTTCATCCCAATAAGTATAGATAACTTTAACAATTTATCATCATCTCTTAAAATACAACAAACCACCTCTTCATCCCCTATCCCATCCCATTCTCTATAAACAGATCTTTAAAGTCCCATCACTCCATCCTAATCAGTAAAAGTCCATTAAGGATAATCAGAAATAACTACATATCTATTACAAACTAAATCTAATAAACTCATTTAAAATCCTTCCTTTTACAACCGTCTCATTATATCTCATTTTCCATCTTTAAAGAAAGCCCCCAAACCTCATTTCAAACCGAGTCAGTAAAAATCCAATAAAAATTACCTGAAATAACAGTATTATTTTAACACTATTTTAGTCCTAATGTATAACCTTAAAATACGACAAATGATCTCTTCTTCCCATATCTCATCGCGAATAGATAAACAAAACCTTTAAAACATTGTCATCCAGTCCTGGTCAGCAAAAATCCATTAAAAATTATCAGAGAAAACAACCCATCTATTTTAACCTTGATCAAATAAACCAGCTTTATATTCTTTCCCTTTTGTCCAACAATCTGTAGTCTCTTTAGATAATGTCCTAACATCTGCTTTCTTTTCATGTTCCTTTTGTCTCTTCTCACAAAATCGTTGCCAACTTTAAGAAGTTCCTTTTGTAAATCCAGTATAAAAAGGTTATCCACATTGCTCTTTTGGTTTAGCAGTTGTATATCTTTTTCGGCTGGTTTCATTTGTGTATCCAGTATTTCGTCTTTTTGTATATCCAACATTTCATCTTTTTCCATCTCCTTCTTATAGCCTGTCATTTTTAAATGCACATTTCAATCAATTTCAGTCTTTTCTGATGAAACTTGTTCCTCTTCCATGACACCATCTAGTCTGTCTATGATAGTAGATAACTTTAAAATTAATTTCTGAGCCCACTATTTGTAAATCTCTCTGAATGGATCCACTGATGCATGTATTTCCTTCTGATGCCCTCTAGTGTCCAACCTTCAAAGTCATCTTATCAGTTATTTTTTCCCCCCCAAATGTATAAACAGTTTCCCATGGGAAGGATTCTTATAATTAATTTCAAAGTCTTAATTCGAGTCCATCTGGACCCGTAATCTGTTTAAAACTTTCTAAAATTAACACTCTAATCACCCTTTTTCTGTATACAGATAGTCCTTGGGTTAAGAATACCCGGTTTAAGGAGGACCCATAGTTAAGAACAGAACCTACTGTAGCAAAATTCAAGTTAAATACACAATGATTCAAGTTAAATACACAATGATTCAAGTTAAATATGCGGTGGCACAAGGGCTTAATGACGCTGGAGTTTGCCGGTCAGAAATGATCGGCGCTACAGCGGTTCGGGCCCGGCTCCGCGGGACAGAGTGAGCTCCTGTCCCTTGTCCTAGCTCCTTGCCCACCCAGAAGTTCGAAAGCTATTCCATCTGCGAGTAGATAAATGGGTACTCCCGTTTAGATGGGAGGAACCGGTGGTGCTGCGCGGGGGAGCAAAATACCGGTGCTGGCCAAACTCCGAATGCAGCTGGCATGAGCAATGAGCGATGCGAGCGGCGAGGAAGATCTACGGAGGAGGAAAAGCCCGGATGACCCCCTAGCGACCCCTGCTGGTCACACAGCGTAACAAGCACTAATTGTATAATTGTAAGATTTGTAAGATTGTAAGATTTCACTGTCTCACTGTTAGAATTATATATATATGTAGTTTGTGAGCCGCCCAGAGTTCCCCATTGGGGGGAGATGGGTGGACAATAAATCGAATGTATGAATAAATAAATAAATAAATAAATAAAATATTACTTATACAGAATTATACAATAATACTGGTCTGGCTTACATACAAGTTCAACTTTAGGACAGACCTTGGGAACAGAACTTGTTCTTAAATTGGGGGCTACCTGTATTCTGAAAATTTTTTGCAAATCCTTAAGGTCATAGTTAAAACTTGTTTCTTAATGGATTGAAGAAAACTCACCCAGTGAATCAATAAAACTTGCCATTCTAAAGGTTTTCAATCTTTAAAAAGCAGTAAAAAATAAAATAAAATCCAAAGTGATTAAGATATGAGGCTCAGTCGAACCTTGAGTCCAAATAGGCTATACTGACAGCTATGAAGCTCATGTAATCCTGCGACTCCCAGCCATTCCCAAGCCAGCTGCAAAAACCTTGATTCCTGCCATCTGCTCATGAAAACTGGCTGTTTGGAGTATGTATGGGCAATCTCAAAATCTCTCCTTTCTCCAGAGAGATTTCGGTGGTCCAGATCCAACATCTGGCCTGCCGTTTTCAGCCATAATGTCATCCCTCTCTGCCAGGGACATCAATTCACCATGTCCTCACTGGAAGTTATCCCCTAGCATTAAGAATTTGGAGCAACGTCCATTCATGTTGCATTAGCCAGTAAGGGGAGAAGAAAGGAAATGATGAAGAAGTCATGAAGAATGACCAAGTCAATCTTGGAGTTGGAGAACCTACAATCTCCACAGGTAGACTCTTCCACTGTTAGAACATTGGCGTCATTCAAATCAATTTCCTTCAGTGATGATTGATTGATTATGTGCCATCAAATCAGAGTTGAGTCTTAGTGACCACATAGATACATTTTCTCCTGAACAATTCAGTGTTAGGGTTGCTTGTTTTCAGAAAAACAATTACTTGGAATCTGATGAGTTCAAGGAATTCTGAGTGGGTGCACACTTTGGTAAACTTTTCCTCTGCTTGCCTGTATGCATCAGCTTTCCTTATGTACCTTGTGGAGGATTGCTTTTAATAACTGGTTGCGTATTTCTCTTTACGTTTTCCTTCCCTACATTCCCAGGCATCCCTTCCTCATTCAGGACTGTGAAAGAACTCAAAAAGTTCCTGACCATGGTGATTTACACCTGCTCAGCCCAGCACGCTGCTGTGAACAGCGGACAGGTAGGAACAAGTGTACCTGCCAACAGGTAAATCCACTGAGGGTCATTAATTTGCGTGGCCATACCCTATAGGCCCCACTAGGTGGCAGCACGGAGTCACTGTTAGTGGATCTTGAAATGCTAAGCAGGGCCAGATCTGGTTAGGATTTGGATGGGAAAGCCACTGGAAGTTCCAGGGCTGGAGACTAGACTGGGAAGTTAGAAAACAGAAGAGGGTAATAGGAAATCATTTCCCATCACGTTGCAAGAAAAATTCCGGGACATCCTTGGAGTCACCAGAAGTCAAGGAAACTTCCCTTACAGAATCAAGCAGCTGGACATGATCATCATGAGGACCAGGGTGTGGGATGTAACCTACCAGGAACCCTTTGGTGTTGTTCATTCTTGGAATGTTGGATTGCAGTTTGATATCGGTGCCTGGATGCCCAACTTCCCCTCCTCCATGAGGAAGCCTCCCCCACAGAGCAAGGGCCAAGCGAGTCTGAAGAGCTACAAAGACACCATCCCAGAAGTCAACATCACATCCATCATCCTGAGCACCCTGTGGCAGCTCAGTGCCCCTTCAGGAGACATGGTGAGTGCACCCACCCACTCTAGAAATGGATGCCAAGATGACAGGCCCACCTCCCTGATGCTTCATTGACGTGGGGGGAAAGGCAATAGTGGTGGAGCACCTTGCTAAGGATCCCTAAGGGCAGTGCCTGGCACCTCCAGATAGGCTGTGCAATGGTCCTCTAAGATCTGCTGTGTCCCCGAATGACAATGGTAAGCCAAAGAGTAAACACTAATGACAACAATGAGCTGGTGGACTCAACCATCTATCTCAGCATAAGGCAACGTTTGCAGCCCATCCAGCCTGGGGCTTGCTGATGCCAGTGGGATAAATCCTTGGAGAAGATCAGTGGAACCACCTCTCTGCTGTGATGGCTTGGTTCTACCATTGGTCTACTTGTAAGCAAGTGCTGAGTAGTCAAGCTTTGAGGGTTAGGGTTAGAGCCATTATGAACACCCCTCAAAATAAACTCTGAGTATGGAGTTTCCACCTGCCCTGTATACCTTCTAGTTTGCAGTGTTGAATGGTCTTCAGGATTGGTCCCCATGCTTTTTGTAAACAAAGAACAAAAACAAAGCCGCCCACACTATTTTGCATGGGAGTCACCTTGGAAGAAGCACTGGTAATGAAGAACAGGAGGATGCAGGCTATAAGCAATGGGAGAAAATGGTGCGGGAGGAGAAGTGGGAGAAGCAACATTTTGGTGGAGCTGAGGAGCAGGACACCCAGCGCAAGCCTCTTTACAAGTGGATGGGGCTGTGATAATGGCCATAAATATGACATGGAGATGGGTTAAGAAGAAGTGGACGATGAAAGGTCATTTTCAGAGACCAACTGGTTGAGGTGCTTGTTCCATATGTGTACAAAGTTGCTGTGGCTGCAAATGCAGTTTTAAGTTGCTTCAATGCACATCTAGTTTCCAAATCATGGGAAATAAATCATTCCACCGTGTTCTGTCAGTTCGGTGTCCATATTTGGGCACCACCCTTGAAGGAAGATTCGGAGAACATGGAATAGCTTTAGAGAAGAGAAATAGACTAGAAACCCAAGTCCTACAAAGAGAAATGGAAGGGGCTTGGGATGTTTGGCTCTGGGAAGAGAAGATGGGATGATGTGGGGAGGGGAAATAGGATAGCCCTCTTGAAGGTCATCCCAGACTACAGAATATGGAATAATGGATTGAAGTTATAGGAAGGCAGAATCTCTGGAATGTTAGGAAAAATTACTTAATAGTAAGTAATAGTCAGTAGTTCCACTGCCAAACTACAAAGTGTAGTTTGACAGTGGAACTACTGACCCAGAAAAATGGTGACCTTCCTTTCATTAGATGCTTTCAAGCGGAGGCTGGAGAAGACTAATACTGTCTGGGATATTTTAGTTTGGAAACCTGCACTCAGCAAGGTTGGGCTCCATGGCCTCAGTCGCCCTTTCTATGACTCAAGGGAAGGACTTCATTAGATGAGTAATCCCTTCCTTCTCCTTCTCCTTCTCCTTCTCCTTCTCCTTCTCCTTCTCCTTCTCCTTCTCCTTCTCCTCTCCTCCTCCATTCCTCCTCCTCCTCCTTCAGATTCCCTTGGGCCGATATCCTGACGAGCATTTCACCGAGAAGGCCCCTAAAAAGCTCATTGCAGCCTTTCAGGACCAACTGGACAAGATTTCCAAGGAAATTAAGAAGAGAAATAAATCGCTCACTGAGAAGGAGCCTCTCACCAAAGAGGATGAGTCTGTCCTTGTTGCTTACAACTACCTCTATCCTCCCGAGATAGAGAACAGCGTCAGCATTTAAGCAGGGAGGGGGGAGGGGGGACTCCATTCTGTGGAAGAATTTAAGCAATCTGAATATTATTAAAAGTTTTAGCATGGAGCTTCTGAGCATAGGAAGAGTTTGAACTGTAGCAGCAAATATTTAGCAAGCAGGTGGGCTTCAAGAGGAAGTAGTTTCTATGTTGTATTAATGGGTAGAAAATGCAAGAGAAGGTGGACTAGATTGTGAGAGCTCGTGGAAAGTTTTGCTGTTGCACAATGCAAGGGCAGCCTGATTTCATATAATAATTTTTTTGTTGTTGGGGCTTTCTGTAACCAATCCTGCTTTCACAAATCTGTAGTTCCTTGTTGCTTCATTATCAATAAACCCTATTGTCTTTTGGGGGGCCTTGCCCATGGCGTACAGCTGGACGTGTCCATATGTGCTTGGCCTGGCTTTGCGAACCCATCATAAATGTTGGAGATTGAAAGACTCCGTGCTGTCCTGACCAAGTAGAGAAAATGAACCTCCTCTTCCCCTTGTGAAGGGGAGAGAAGGGAGAGAAAGTTGTAAGTCGAAAGCGGGATGGAGATTAAATTCATAAATTCCCTCTTCCAGGTTATTCTCCAATGGTTTGCAGCATTGCGAGGATTAGGGTGGTCATGCTGGCTGGGGAATTCTGGGAGTTGAAGTCCACCCATCTTAAAGTTCCTGAGGTTGAGAAACACTCCTCTGGAGGACACGGTGGGCATTCAAAGGGGGGGGGCAGCAACTTCTTCCCTTTGCACAGCTTCTATTCAGAGCGGAGCAAAGACGTGCAAGTTTGCACAGGTTCTTTGCTTGACCTGGAAGTTAGCATTGGCAGCTGGATAACAAAACATCACAAGACGGCAACCTTCTGGCATGCTGTTGATCTCCTTAGCTAGATTTCTATTTCTGCAGGAGCTCAAGGTGGCAGAGAGAGCACTCCTTCCTCCTATTTTCTCCCACAGCTCTTTTTCTTGGGGGAAGATGCATACCACAGGAAATCCTTCTGGCAGTCACGGGAAGACTTCCTGGTTGGGATCGGGCTGCTCACTCAGCTGATAGCCGGCGTCCTCACCAGGTGGTAGCAGGTGGTCTCATCTGGGATGAGGAGCAAAGCAGGGTCAGGCCTGGTGTGGACTTGGATGGGAGGCACCAGGGAATCCCAGGGTGTCAGAGTGGGAAGAAACCAAGGGTGAAGCAATTCCTTACAATGCCAAGAAACCTTGACGGGCCTACTGATTGTTGCATTAGCAGACGTGTGGTTTCCCAATCTTAGGATGCTTTACGTCTACTTTATTCTATTCTGGTTGGACCCCAGTTTGAGAGTTTTGTCCAGTTCTAGGTGCCACATTTGAAGAAGGATTGGAACAGGGGCACCCTTGCAGAGAAAAACTATATCTAGGGGACTAGAAACTGAATTGTGTGGAGACGAATGGTAGGATTTAATTCTAGGTTTCTTAGATGTATAGCCCTTCTGTAGTTCAGGAGCTCAAGGGGGTGTAGATAATATTTCTTCTTCCCAGTATTCCCCACAACCACCACTCTGTGGGGCAGGTCGGGCTGAGATAAAGTATTTGACCAGAGGGGAAAATGAGAGCCCTCCATTCACTTGTCCTCCATGAATGTGTCCCAAATCCTGAACTAACCCTTAGCCACTTCCAGCAGAACAAATCCTACATTCTTATGACTTTGTAGGGCCAGAGATTTTTTGGGAGGTTCATAAACTGTGTCAGTCTGAGGTGCAGTGTTACTCAACCCCAGCAACTTTAAGATGTGTGGACTTCAACTGGCTGGGGAATTCTGGGAGCTGGTCCAACGTCTATCTATCACTTATCTATCATTATCTATCTATCTATCTATCTATCTATCTATCTATCTATCTATCTATCTACCTACCTACCTACTTATCATTATTGAGAAGAAAAAAACCACATAGAAAATGCTTTAACAAAAAAGTGAAATACAACAAAGAAAAAAATGTTAATATGTCATTATAATAGCAAACAATTACAATTCTATGGATACTTATCTAATGCAAATATTATCCAAGTATGTATATATTTCTAATACATTTATAGGACTATCATGTTTTTTTTTAACCTATTGCATTTTTGTATAAATGAGTCCCATATTTCATTACATTTGTCCATACAAAGTCTACATCTACTTTCAGATGTGTGGACTTCAACTCCCACAATTCCCCATGGTGGCTGGGGAATTCTGGGAGTTGACGTCCGCACGTCTTAAAGTTGCCGGGGTTGAGAAACATTGCCTTAAAAGCCAGTGTATGTAGGAGTTGCTTACCAGCTGGCTAATGTTGTAAACTAACTTTGTCTTGGTTGTGCCAAGAAGTCCTTCCCTTGCCTTGACCAAGATTCTTGGTCTCACCCAATTCCAGATTTGTTCTGCAATTTGTGGCGTCTCCACCTCTGCCTCTGAAAATGGCTATCTGCTTATGCTCACAAGGCCTTGAATTTAACTACATCTGAGCTGAACAGGTTCTTCAGAAGTGGCCAGAGGGAGATTAGAAAAAGGAAAAGAAACACCACTAAAACTAAAAACCACGAACTGCACTCCTAGACCTCTCCATATCTTTCCATCTTTCCAAGCCCGTCTTGTTTCCACCACCCATACAGCATGCGCTGAGTCACATGCTGCCTTTGGCTCTTTAAATCTCTCTCCTCTTCCTTTTTCCAGACGATATAGCTTTCTCATCCTTCCCCTTCCTCTCGACCCATTCACTCTTCTTCCACATATTTCTTTTGCAATTCAGTCCTTGTTCATTCTCTTTCTTTGAAGGACCAAACCGGGTCAAGATATTTATCTCCTAGCTTAGAAATGTCACCAACCACGGATTCCTACCTTCATAAACGTTCTGTCAGAATCCCTGCAATCAATCAACTGTCTTGCTAGTTTGCTTGCTTCGTTTCTGCCATTACAGAGAAAGGAGGAAGGGGGGAAGGTTCGAAAGTGAACCATTAGGCGCAGATGGACTGTTATCTGTTTCTCAGGAATGCCCAAGGCTGTCCCAGCGTGAGACCAGGAGAGGACCGTTGACATGCGCAAGGAAGACTCAGAGACAGAAGGGGGGAGGCCAAATCGGAGGGGGGTAAAATTAGGTTTTGGCGCGCACGGGACTCAGTTCCAGCAATGCTTTAGGGCTGTGCACTACTTCTCAATAAATGAATTTTTCTTTGAACCTGCATCTGTTTCAAGGGGAATTGCTCTCGTTGGGAACTGAACACTGCAGTTTCTTACACATCCACACTCACCCAGAGGACCCCAGTTTGTGCTTTCTGACATACATTTTGGCCTTTTCATTCATCATTACACATATAGCTTCACTTAATTAAAGTCAATTAAGTCTACACCTAACTAAACCCACACCCAATAAAATGTCAATACTTTGATATAATTGTACCTTCACGTAATTAAACCTATGGCTTCACTTCTTGGCAGGAGTTCAGAAGCAAAGCTACTAATTATGGCAACCCTTAATTCCAAGCGGGTTGAGGTTTGCAATCGTTAAACCAGATATGTGAGATGGATGGCTATATAAATGTGATAGATAGATAGATAGATAGATAGATAGATAGATAGATAGATAGATCTAGATAGATAGATAGATAGATAGATAGATAGATAGATAGATAGATAGATAGATTCTAAAATAATTGTTTCTTTGAATCCCTGAATCAGTGTTCCTTAACCTTGGCAACTTTTAAGGTATGTGGACTTCAACTCCCAGAATTCCCCAGCCAGCCTAGAGGGAATTCTGGGAGTTGAAGTCCACACATCTTAAAGTTGCCAAGGTTGAGAAACACTGCCCTAAATGGTCAACTGCCAGTAATTGACTTTCACGAAGGGTTAGGAAGAGATAGGTTTCATAATTGTCTAAATACATTAACATTACTAAACATGTTTGATCCCTTACAGCAGGGGTCCTCAAACTTTTTAAACAGGGGGCCAGTTCACGGTCCCTCAGAATGTTGGGGGGCCGGACTATAGTTTGAGGAGAGGAGGAGAGCCGCCGGACCCGGCATACCTGTCATGTAGAATAGTCCAGCTCTGCGATCTCCCTCCTCGTGCATCGCCTGCAGGTCCGACACAGCCCCAACATTTCTGCTTCTGACAGACAGCAGTGGCGGCCAATCAGGCGGGCGAGCCGGATAAATGACCCTGGTGGGCCGTATCTGGCCCACGGGCCGTAGTTTGAGAACCCCTGCCTTACAGATATGATTAACATTTCCTTTTTCATAGCAGCTTATGGGGGCTTCTACGGCTGCAGAAACTAAGACCAGAATGAACGGGTATAAGTGGCAGAAACCTAGATTTTATGTAAATATAAAGAAATACTTCCTGATGATAAGATCTATAAAATCTATGGAGATTGTGTTTTTAAAGTTTGAGTTTTTAAAGAAGAGTTTGGGCAGCCGCTTCTCCTGGGTGGTTAGATTGGCGTTCCTGCCCATTCCAGAGGGTGAACTACATGATCTCTGTGGCCCCTTCCAACACAATGGTTCTAGGATTTCATGAGGATATTGATGACCTCTCATCCTGTTTCATTCAACATGGCTATTATGTCCTGCCCATAAGTGAGCCAAACTCCAGGCTGAGTTGAGTTTCTCAGTGTCATCTCTAGCATTTTTGCCCCTTAGAGGCCATGTCCCCATTAGTGATTTACAGGTAGTCCTCGACTTACGGCCATTCATTTGATGATGGTTCAAAGTTACGACAGTGCTGAAAAAAGTAACTTACAACCAGTCTTCACCCTTATGACTGTTGCAGCATCCCAGGGTCACACGATCACCACTTGCAACCTTCCCAGCTGGCTTCCGGCAAGTAAAATCAATGGGAACCATGTGATTCACTTAATGACCACTGCAAAACATTTCGCAAAATCGGGTGCAGTCACGTGATGCCTTGCTTAACGACCACACTGCCTAATGATTAATTTTCTGGTCCCTATTGTGGTCGTTGTATACACCTCCATAGGATCAGCCAGCCATCACTGAAATCCTGAGCACTGAGCTTCTGGGGAAAGGTGTTGTGCAGAGCGCAGCAAAGCTCTCAAAAACTCCGCTCTCAGGAAAACCACACATCAGCATGAGAGCTTGCAAAATGCAATGTCCATATTTTGCTCTCCAAAGAAAATCCAGTCTGAAAATATAGACTAACTGGTTTTTATTGATAAAAATGCAAAACTCCATAAAATACAAGTTGCATACAAAATATAGGAAATAACAAAGACTTCTTCTCATCTTAGCATCCAAGACGTATCCACAACAAAGTCTCTAGCTAAAAACTCTCAGGGAAGAGGTACACTACTTGGTTACTAGTTACAACTACATAACCCATAAAACTACATGATGGATGAAACTATACACGACTGACAGGCTAGGCATCTAGCCCTCCCGTTATATTGCCAGCATGTACCCCCCCCCCACTGAATAACTAGCATACACCTGCCAATAGGTGGCAGTAAATAGCACAACACAGTCACAAGATGCTTTGCATGAACTCATAAGCCAGTCATAACAATGTTTGTTGTACAGATAACGAGATGAAATTTCTTCCCATGAGAAAATCCTGACAAAAGGTTCGCCTGCTGCCAATTTAGAAGACAGGGAGAGCCCTCTTTGGCAGAGGTGTCCTCAGAGAGGGGGGTCAAAAAAAGTCAAGATGGCACCCCCAAATGTGTGATTGAAGCCCCGCCCTTTTTTTACCTATGTCAAAAAGTCAAGATGTCAGCAGCAACTACACAACTGAAGCCCGCCTCTTTTTTTAAGTGGTCACGGGCACCAACTTGACCTTTTTGAGCCCCCCGCAGAAATCCCCGCTCCCTTGCTTCTCGGATTGCCTCTCGGATCTTTCCCTCTGCAAATTAAGCCGTTCTTCCTTTCAGGTTGGGGCAATCCTCTGTCCCCAGTTGCTACACGCTGACCCGGCACTTGCATTTTCTAACAGAGCAGGAGAAGATTGATTCGCAGGTGAATCTTTTAGAAGGAGGAAGATTAGGCGGCTACAATGCTTTTGTAGGCCACTGAGGGAAGGGCCAGGGAAAGGAGGTATGTGAAACATGGGCACACCCACACCCTTGTCTTGGCACTGCTTGCCTTTGTTGACACAGGGTGACTTTCTCCTTCCGTCTGGCAAGGCTGGCAGAGTCGGTTCTCTTCCCCTTGGGCTCCGTGAGTCCCCCAGCACATTCCTTTCCGCATCATTTCTGCTTTGGCTCTTGTGGCTCCTGATCCCTTCCATGGGTTACCCCTTCTACGTTAACACACCAGCCTGACTTTTTGACCTGGGTAAGGAACTAACTAAGCTAGTGTCTCTCAACCTTGGCAACTTTAAGATGACTGGACGTTAAATGTCATGGACTGTTGGATGACAAGCAAATTAAAGGAGTCCTTGAGAAGAACAAGAAGACTGCAAAAAGCTGAATGAACTCTGTGTGTGTGTGTGTGTGTCTTGACTGTGGAGGATGTAGGCACAAAAGCACACCTGGAGGATTAAATATGTTCAGGAAGGGATGGTAAAGAACTGAAGCAAATGGAGAAATCATACTTCACTGAGCTTAAAAATGCCAACTTGGAAGTCCTGGCATTTGAAATATTTTTTTTTATGAGTCAGCAGCTGCTGAAAGAACAGGAAGCAGAGGAGGAATTCATGAACCGATCCTGCAATGAAGGAATATAAGCTGTGCTTTTTAAGCAGCAATGAAA
The DNA here is from genome assembly GCA_030867105.1 of Liasis olivaceus. Classification (NCBI taxonomy): domain Eukaryota; kingdom Metazoa; phylum Chordata; class Lepidosauria; order Squamata; family Pythonidae; genus Liasis; species Liasis olivaceus. The sequence goes on along the minus strand of CM061351.1, from coordinate 114,000,892 downwards.
ATGGGAATCCATCCGTAGAGCCACGCGGGAGAAGATTCAGTGCCGTCGAAGAGCAGTTGCTTTTCACGTAGCATACAATTAAACAACAAAAGTCACACCCACAAGTTGGTTGGCGCTGTACCAGGTCAAACGGAGTTGAAAAAGCACTGGGGGTGATGGAAGATGGTGGTGAGGTGGCAGGATACAAATGGAAAATTATTTGTAACTTCATTCTGATCTTTATCCTACATTTTTGGGTTATGTAGTCCTATTCTACATTTTTGGGTTATATAGTCCTAACTAGTAACCAAGTAGTGAACCTCTTCTCTGGAAGTGTTTTTTTAGCTAGAGGCTTTGCAGTGATAAGTCTCGGAAGCAAATATGAGAAGAAGTCTTTTGTTATATCCTATATTTTGTATGAAACTGGTATTTTGTGAAGTTTTACATTTTAAATGTAACTCTCTGTAACTTTCCTTTCTGCTGGTGCTGAGTGCTCTTATCTCCCTCCCTCCTCAGATAGCAATGCTCTAGACAACAAGGCCGAAATGTACCCAAAACAAGGTACAACCGGTGAAGACAAGGACTTGTGGTTTAGCTACCAGCAATTGACCAAATTTGGAGTACGGAAGGCATGGGGAGGGCACTGAGGGGGGGATTGGGGAGAAACGGCTCTTGTAATGATAAAAAGGCTTGCTGAACTCCTTTTCGGGGTTCAGTTCTTTGCAGGGACCTGCGAGTCCAAACTGAACCTTTGCGCAAATAAAGCTTCTCCCTGAATGACCCAGTGAGAGTCTCGTCATCAATAAATGTTGCGTTGCTCCCACCCGTAACATTTCTGGCGACCCAGATGGGACTCTCCCGGCCCTTTGAGCAGGACCAGTGGAACTCCTGAGACTCAGCGACGCCCGGCGGCTCGACGCAACCAGCGCTGGCAGGACCCTTGACTCCTGTGCCTCGGGACCAGCGGACGCCACAGAGAGTAGGGAGCCTTCCCCTGGATCCAAGGACCCATTCACGGTGACGAGCAGAGGAGTGAGTGGACGGCCGGCCGGAGGAACAGAGGAGTGAGTGGGCCGACTAGCGACCAGACCAGGCGAGTATACTCAGTGGGGAATACCCGTCATAACCGGTGAGGCGGAAGAGGAGGAAAAGCGCATCCTCCTGGGGGTGAAGGGCCCAAGAGTGGGTGCCTTCTAGGATTGTGTGGGTGGTTAAACAGTCGCAGTTCCTATTGGTGACCGTTGAGTGTCCGGCACCGTAGGTCGGCTGTAGTGTATAGGCAAGTGGGTTGGGAACATCCCTTCTCCTAAAGGAGTAAGGGATTGGAAATCTGGCACGCTCCGTAGCAGGGATTGGTCTTTAAAAGGAAGAGCCAGCGTTTGCTGGGAGACCAAGGCAGGAGGGGACAGGTCCTTTAAAAGGAAGAGCCAGCGAGTGCTGGGAGGACTGTCTCGCCGTTTCCCTGAGCCGGACCGAGGCCTGACAGGAGAACCCCTTGCCAAAGTCTAACATCAGGTACACGTTAGGAGACCCACACCATGGGGAACACAGGAAGCAAAGTTACCCCTCTGTCGTGCATGCTGAAAAACTTTAAAGCTGCCTTCAGTGGCGACTATGGGGATCCCAGGTGCGACCCGGGTACCCTGAAGATTTTCTGTAAACAAGAATGGCCAACGTTTGGAGTCAACTGGCCTGAAGAAGGGACATTTGATTGGCTAATAGTAAATGCAGTATACAACAAAGTCTGCCAAGACGGCCATTGGGATCAGTATCCCTACATTGACCAGTGGCGATGGGCCGTGAAGACCCGCCCCGGATGGTTGATTAAATGCGCCTGTGAGGCCGGCGCTGGGCCAGTTAAAGTTTGCCTGGCCGGAGTGGGACCAGTTCCAAAGCCCACAGCAAAAGAAGTCTTTGAGAAATTGAAAGCCAAGGATAAACAACAGCCACTCTACCCTATTTTGATGGACTCCAGTCCAATTGAAGATGAGATGCCCCCTCCCTATCAGGGCCCCCGAGGACAGCCCAGGATGAAGGAGGAAGAGGTCATGGAAGAAGTAGGAGGACCTTCGGCTCCCCCTCCAGAACCCCCTGTGGCTTCCCGTACTCGGAGCCATGATCCCCCCTCATTGATGGCACCCTTGCGTGCAGTCCAGACAAGGGAGGCCGGGGAGGAAGGAGGCCAGTCAGTCATCACCTCTATCTTCCAGTATACTCCTTTCACCACAACTGATTTATTAAACTGGAGGCAACACTATGGCCCCTTCTCTGAGAAACCACGAGAGGTTTGCGACCTTCTCGAAACTGTTATGCATACCCACCTCCCTACATGGGAAGATATTCAACAGCTCCTGAATACCCTCCTCACTCCTGAGGATCGGGAAAAAGTCAGGTCCGCAAAAGAGAATCTATTAAAAGAAATGTACCCTCTGGATACCCCCGACCAGAGAGATCAGAGGCAGCGAAGAAAGGCAGATGAAAACCCAGGGTGGGATCCAAACAACCCGGAGGGACAGACACACCTCCATGACTACCGCACCCTCATAATGAGAGCCTTGCGGGTGGCAGGAAAGCCCCCTGTCAACTTTGCAAAAGCTGCCTCCATAACCCAGGGTCCCGACGAAAGCCCAGAGGCATTCTTGGACCGACTAGTGACTGCGTATGAACAGTATGCTAGCATTAACCTGCGTGCTGCAGACCATAGGATGATGCTAAATGAGAAGTTTATCTCACAAAGCACCCCAGACATTCGCTTAAAACTCCAGCGTCTGGATGGTGCCCTAGGAAAGAACATCGGGGAGTTGGTGGAGATAGCCAAGCGGGTGTTTGTTAACCGACCCCAATTGGCAGAAAAGCAGAAACAGGAAGATATGTCCCGCCAAGCGAACCTCTTGGCAGCTGCTCTGCAGGTTCATCCCCATGGGGCAGGGCGGCCTCGTAATCCCAAGCAAGGTGCTTGCTTTCAGTGTGGCAATCCAGACCACTGGAAGGCTGAGTGTCCCCAGGGAAGGGGATGTGCCAATTGTGGCGAAAAGGGACATTGGAAGAGGGAGTGTCCACACCCACTCAGACACTTTGAAAGAAGACCCCGTGCGGCACCCCGGCCACCACGCAGCCGAGTAGCCATGAGCCAGGAACAATGAAGAGGACCGGGTTGCAGGGACCCACCCCCCGAACCCATCGTTACCCTCAGGGTGGGCGAGACGACCGTCCCGTTCCTGGTAGACACAGGAGCCGGTGTCTCGGTACTGAACCAGAAAATGGGACCCCTTGGATCTGAAACCATGATAGTGCAGGGAATCCAAGGAAGGAGCACTGAACTTCCATTTACCAAGCCCCTTGAATGTGCCCTAAAAGGAGGAATGGTCCAACTGCATGAGTTTCTATACATGCCCCAATGCCCAGTATCCCTCATGGGAAGAGACCTCCTAATGAAGATGGGAGCTACCATCTCCCTCACGCCTGAAGGGACCAAGGTTGAAGTCCGCAGTAGACCCCAGGAAGCATGGCGTGTTCTTCTTGCCAGGCCCACAGAACCTCCCAACGATGACTGGCGACAATTCAAAGTTCCCGGACTGTGGGCCGAGGACAACCCTCCTGGGTTTGCCGCCCACCAAGCCCCTATTATAGTCAAGCCTAAGCCCTTTGCTACCCCAGTTCGGGTGAAGCAACGGCACTACCCTCCAGAAGTGGTGCGTTCAATCCAAAAGCTGCTAGAGAAGTTCTTAGATGCCGGAATTGTGGTCCCACTAAGTTCCCCGTGGAACACAGCAATACTTCCCATCAAGAAGCCCGATGGGTCCTACCGGCCGGTTCAAGACCTGCGCCCAGTGAACGATGCCATAGAGACATTGCACCCAGTAGTACCAAATCCATACACTTTGTTGAGTGGCATCCCCAAGACGGCCACCCACTTCAGCGTTATAGATCTCAAAGATGCCTTCTTTACTATTCCTTTGCATAAAGACAGTCAGCCACTGTTTGCCTTTGAATGGGAACACCCAAAGGCTGGGCGGCGCCATCAGTTCACTTGGACCCGACTTCCACAAGGGTTCAAGAACTCACCAACTTTGTTCGGCACAGCCCTGAGTGAGGATCTGAAAGAGTTCCACCCTGTACGTGTTGAGGATGTCCTCCTCCAGTATGTTGACGATGTTCTCGTCACTGGCAAAGATGCCCTGGATTGTTGGGAAAACACTCACCGGCTCTTGCAGCTGCTCTGTGCCAAGGGTTATCGAGCCTCCCGTACCAAGGCTCAGTTAGTCAAAACTGAGGTGCGCTACTTGGGCTATGTCATTTCTAATGGACAGCGGCAGCTAGGAACTGAAAGACGAGATCTGATAGCCCGCACCCCAGTCCCCAAGACCCGACCACAACTGAGGACTTTTCTAGGAATGGCTGGCTTCTGCCGCTTGTGGATCCCAAATTTCTCTGCTATTTCAGCCCCTTTGTATCAAGCAACAAAAGGGGGGAATAGGGAACCATTCATTTGGGGCCCTGAACAACAACAGGCTTTTAAGAAATTAAAGACTTTGTTACAGGAGGCACCTGCTTTAGGCCTCCCAGACCAAGACAAACCTTTCACCCTATATGTGGATGCCCGCGAAAACTGTGCAGTGGGAGTCCTGACTCAAGATGTGGGTTCCTGGCCCCGACCAGTAGCATACCTCTCTAAACAGCTTGATGGGCCGGCTAAGGGCTGGCCACATTGCTTAAAGTTGGTAGCAGCAACTGCTATGCTGGCCTTAGAGGCAACCAAGTTAACTCTATCAGCCCCAGTGATGGTGAAATCCTCGCACGCTGTAACGGAGATACTACAAACAAAGGCACATAAGTGGCTCTCCACCCAGCGTTTACAGCGATATCAGGCTTTGCTACTAGAAAACCCACTCTTACAAGTGACCCGCAGTGATAATTTGAACCCAGCAACATTGCTCCCTGATCCAAACCTCCCGCCTGTCCATGACTGTGTCACAACATTGGACTTTCGCTTTGCATGCCGTCCTGATCTCAAAAGTGAACCCCTGCTTAAGGCAGATCTTAACTGGTACACCGATGGCTCGAGTTTTGTCCAAAATGGGGTTCGCCATGCCGGCTACGCGGTCACCACGACCGATGAGGTCATTTTTGCCGCTCCTTTGCCCGTAGGAACCAGTGCTCAGGCCGCTGAACTAATAGCCTTAACAAAAGCTCTACGCATGGGAGTGGGCCGTCGACTTAATGTCTGGACTGACAGCAAATATGCCTACCTAACCCTTCATGTCCATGCAGCTATTTACAAGGAGCGAGGGTACACCGATGCGTCCGGTGGCCCCATTCGCCACAGAGAGCTCATTGAAGACCTAATAGCAGCAGTGCAGGAGCCCCAGGCAGTGGCAGTGATCCACTGTAAAGGACACCAGCGTGGGCCTGGAGAAACTGCCCGTGGCAACCGGATGGCTGACGGCACGGCCCGACGGGTTGCTCTCCAAGAACCCAGTAAAATCCTGCGATGTGAACCTCAGGAGGAGCCCCATTACACTGCTGTTGAGAAAGACCGTGCTGAAAAGGACTTAGCATGCTTAAAACAAAACGGCTGGTATATCCTTCCAGATCAGAGGCCCTATGTTCCCCAGAGTTTGGCATGGCCCTTTGTCCAGAGGCTCCATGCCCGCTCTCACTTAGGAAAAACCAGTCTCACATCATTTATCCTCCAAGAATGTTACATGGAGCATGCCCATCAGTTTGCTGCCAGGATGTCCCGTCAGTGTGAAACGTGTGCCCGCTCGAACCCTCGACAGGGACCCCGCTTGCCCCCGGGGCATCAACCTCGAGCTGCTATTCCAATGGACTACCTTATGCTAGACTTTACTGATATGCCCCGTGTGGGGAGATTCAGAGCCCTGCTAGTCATTGTAGACACTTACACTGGATGGCCTGAAGCCTTTCCTACGGCTACAAAAACAGCCCAGGAAGTGGCGCGAATTTTGATGAAACACATCATTCCGTGGTTTGGCTGTCCATCACGTATCTCTTCTGATAACGGCCCAGAGTTCACGGGAAAAATCAGTCAAGAAGTATCTAACCACTTTGGGATTAATTGGCGGTTTCATTGTGCTTTCCACCCCCAGTCGGCGGGCAAAGTGGAACGACTGAACCGCACCCTTAAGAATCTTTTAACTAAGACTTGCATTGAAACCAAACTCAAGTGGCCTGAAGCTCTCCCCCTGGTTCTTCTCAATCTACGCATGACCCCCAGGCAGGAGACAGGTCTCTCCCCCTATGAGTTGTTATTTGGGAGGCCTCCACAGATTCTTCGTCGAGAGCTGAACTTGACTGCTACCCCTCCCACGACCCACCATGCCCTAGTTCGCCAAGCGCAGCTTCTCAATCAGGCAGTCATTGGCTTGCGCTCTTTCATGTTAGAACAATCACTCCTGGCACTGGAGACGGAAGTTCACCCCTTCATGCCAGGCGATCTAGTCTGGGTTAAAAAGTGGAAGTCTGAACCTTTAAAACCACGTTGGTCTGGGCCGTGCACTGTTGTCATGTCTTCTCCCCTTGCAGTGAAGGTAAAAGGTCGTAAGAGCTGGATCCATTGGACCAGACTGAAGCCTGCACACCGAGATTGGCATGCCATCCCATCGCCTGACCAGCCCCTTCGATTGACAATACGCCGAACTGTTGTCTCGGATTAGCCCCTGCTGAGGCGTTCCTGGGCAGCGGCCTCTCTACGCACGGGCCAACGTACCAATGGACATTTCAGATGTGTATCTGTTATTGTGTGTTTTGTGTGCTTTTATAGCTCTCTTGCTTGCATTGTTTTGGTTCTGGCCCCGTTGTTATGGGTACCCTAAAGAAAAAGATCCTCCACCTCCGTACCCTCTACCCCCTCCTTACACTCCTCTCCCTGACTCCAGCCCTAAAGGGGCTAGTTAAGGAGGACACTTCTTCCTTTGCCCATCCTTCCATCTGCCTGGAAAGTGCAGGGCAATGGAACATGCGCAAACTAACGGTTGCCCCAGAATCTGTCCTAGTCACATGGACACCTCCCCCATGTGAAGGACCCATCATATCTCTGACTGACCCCAGAGAGTGGGTGAGAGATCACTGTTGGAACCCCTGCTTCAATCCTCATCACTTCAGACGGCTCATTCAAACCCACTGTCAAAATAGCTTTCACACTCCAGAGCTAGGGTTATGCAGGCAGGCAGGAGATCTCCTTTTCAAAAGTATTTGTGCCGCCCCATTCTATCCCCAAAGGAGGGGCCGAATTAACTGTGGCAGGCCCCCTCCTGGTGAGAGATACCTCTTTCCAAGTGGGGAAAGGCCCTTGACTGCTTTACCGGCAGGGTGGGCGGGAGTCTGTAAGTTAACCAAAACCAGGAACCCGGCCCGCCCTCGCCGTAGCATCGCAGCATCCAGCTCCCCCCCAATCGATTTCGGTTGTACCCCATGTATCAAACAGACTAAAACGGAAGGGAAGGTGACCAAAACCCTGGTTTTTCACAGTCATTTGAGTTGCACCAAGAAAGAACAGCAGACCTGTACTTACAATGGGACCACATACTCTCGTTGTGCGGATGGGGATCTGACAAAGTGCTATGATCCTAAAGCCCCCTCCCACAGATATAATATTAAAATCCAGGCCGGGTCCAAGGTTTTGGTTTCACACGATTTTTATAATTTGCAAGTAGCCCAAACAGTTATTTTTGATGCATGTGAGGCCATGGATGAAGGGAACAACGAATGTGGTTCTCTAGCATGGAGACGAACTTACACTCATAATGAGAAATATATCTGTGCCAGGTCTCCAAATCCCCATAGCGATTGTGGGAAGGGCACGTTCTGTGGCGACTGGAAGTGTGTGGACTTTCAATCCCGAGGCTATACTGTTCACCCCGATACTATCCCACACTCCGATAGCCTCAAAACGTTGTATCTTACCAGGGTTAAACTTAATGCATCTCTGGAAGGTAAATGTTTTCAACATTCATGCAATCCTATTAACCTAACCTTTCCAGTCCCAACAAATTGGCTAAAAACCCAGGCTTGGAAAGGGAAGGATGATGAATATGGCCTGGGCATTCATGGAACAGGGAATGATCCCTCTGTCAAGTTGAAAATTCAGGTTACTCAACAAACCTTGGACCCCACCACACTTTCCCTGTTTCATTCCTACTATCAGGAATTTCAGGCATTTCAGAACATGCAGTTGCCCCCCAGGGCAGTTAACATGTTCCTTGCCCTGGCTGAAACTATTGCTAAGGAATTAACTGTTAAAAATTGTTTTGTATGTGGTGGCACCAGTATGGGTGAGCAATGGCCATGGGAAGCCCAAGAAGTTAATTACACCCACGTGGCGGCCCACGAGGCTAATTACACCTTTGTGCCAGTGGGAGAAGAAATTTGGGCCATTACCACTAATTTGGTGGGCGCTGTTTGTTATGAAAGAAATCAGACCTCTAATCGAACCTTTAATGCTGGTTCCCTTCGTTGCCTGGGAACTTGGAATTCAGGCACCTGGTGGTCTGGGGAAAATACCACTGCGCCCCCTAAATCTCTGGAAGGGATGACCTCTATGTCCTTCTTAAAATCTGACACTGACTCATCCCCTTGGAAAGCCCCAAATGGCTTGTACTGGATTTGTGGCCGCTTTGCTTATAATATTCTGCCCCCTAACTGGTTTGGTTCTTGTGTCCTCGGAGCTATTCGCCCAGGTTTCTTTCTCTTGCCGCTCCGTCAAAGGCAGGTTTTGGGGGTTCCCGTCTATGAGGAAATAGGCAACATTCGGAGTAAAAGGTCCTTAGGGACCAGGGATGTTCATAAAGGTAATTGGAAGGATTCCGAATGGCCCCCTGAACGAATTATCCATTACTATGACCCTGCTACTTGGGCAGAGGATGGAACCTATGGTTACCGCACCCCCATTTACCTTCTTAACAGGCTTATCCGACTGCAGGCTGTAGTTGAAATAATAACTAATGAGACTATCCTAGCCATGACCCACCTGGCCAAGGAGAGTGCCAAGTCCCGAACTTACATCATGCAAAACCGTTTGGCCCTCGATTACCTCCTGGCTAAGGAAGGTGGTGTCTGTGGAAAATTCAATCTGTCAAACTGCTGCATTGAAATAGATGACAGTGGTAAAGTTATCCAGGAAATTACTGACCGGATGGTCAAAGTTGCCCATGTCCCTGTTCAGACATGGGAGGGTTTCAATATGAAAAGTCTCTTTGGGTCCTGGTTTCCCAAACTCCCAGGTCTCCAAGCTATAGTTGCGCTTATTGGAATAATTGCTGCTGGCTGTGTGCTTATTCCTTGCATTTTACCTATTTTTATTCGCACTATCACAAGTACCCTCTCCCTCATAGCCAAAAGGGAAGCAACAACTCAAATAATGGCTCTGTGGCATTATGACCCCATTCCCACTCTCATGAGTGAAAGCCCTTCGGCAAAGCCAAAGGACTTTCAAAGGGGGGAATGAGGTGGCAGGATACAAATGGAAAATTATTTGTAACTTCATTCTGATCTTTATCCTACATTTTTGGGTTATGTAGTCCTATTCTACATTTTTGGGTTATATAGTCCTAACTAGTAACCAAGTAGTGAACCTCTTCTCTGGAAGTGTTTTTTTAGCTAGAGGCTTTGCAGTGATAAGTCTCGGAAGCAAATATGAGAAGAAGTCTTTTGTTATATCCTATATTTTGTATGAAACTGGTATTTTGTGAAGTTTTACATTTTAAATGTAACTCTCTGTAACTTTCCTTTCTGCTGGTGCTGAGTGCTCTTATCTCCCTCCCTCCTCAGATAGCAATGCTCTAGACAACAAGGCCGAAATGTACCCAAAACAAGGTACAACCGGTGAAGACAAGGACTTGTGGTTTAGCTACCAGCAATTGACCAAATTTGGAGTACGGAAGGCATGGGGAGGGCACTGAGGGGGGGATTGGGGAGAAACGGCTCTTGTAATGATAAAAAGGCTTGCTGAACTCCTTTTCGGGGTTCAGTTCTTTGCAGGGACCTGCGAGTCCAAACTGAACCTTTGCGCAAATAAAGCTTCTCCCTGAATGACCCAGTGAGAGTCTCGTCATCAATAAATGTTGCGTTGCTCCCACCCGTAACAGTGGCCTGCTGTCAGTCCTGAAACACTGAATTGGGGGAAAAAATGTGGATTGGAGAAATGGCTTTTAGCGAGGGACCTAGATGGTAGCTGAGCAAGGACTGAGCCTTTCTCTCAGGGGCGCCCACAAGGAGGGGGTCAAAAATGTCAAGATGGGTGGCCGCAACCGTGCAATCACAGCCCACTCCTTTTGTCACATCTCTCGTGACTTCTGTTTTCCACAGCCAGATTTCTGGACATGGTTAGGCCAAGGTCCACCTCAGCCTAGCCAGCCCAGATGTGGTGTCCCAACTCTTGCCAGTGTCTTTCAAGGGGAGATCTTTAATGACTCCGTTGGCTGAGGAGCCTCACTGCACCACAGGCTGGGTGGCAGGTCCTTAGATGGATATGCTGTTCTCTATCTCAGGAGGGTTGAGATAATTGTAGGGCAGCAGCAGGTGCCGGTTCCTTTCCTCGATTTCCTTGGAGATGGTGGCCAGATGTTTTTGGAAAGCGGCAATAACCTTCTTTGGGCCTTCCTCTGTGAAATGTTCCTCAGGGTAGTAACCCAGAGGTCTCTGGAAGAGATGAAAAAAACCCATGGTGAGGTCCCATCTTAGTAGATCTGGAGAACCATCTTCTGGAGGGAAGATGTCCTGGGGTTGCAGAACCATCAGCTCCAGGGAAATGTCCGGGGATCATGAGAAGTGTCCCTTTTGGAGCAGATATCCTGGAGTTAGGGGCTCTATCAGCTCCAGGGAAATGCCTGTAAGGGTGATCTGGGATCTGAGGAATAATCCCTTGAAGGAAATCCAGAAAAGATGGGGAACGCATCTTGATAAGACTAAAAGGTACATTTCCTCTTGGCACACAGAGCAAATTGCCAACTTTCTAACATGATGGAAGAGTTCTGCAATGCCAACCAATTTAATGAAAAACAAAGCAAGAAAAACTGCAGTCTTGCACCTCACTTTATATTTAAAGATTACATTTATATATCCTACCATTCTTCCAAAGAATTCTAAGTGAGCTACGTGGTTCCCCTGTCTCCATTCTATCTTCACAACAATCCACGAGATAACTTAGACTGAGAGGCTATGACTGAATTCAGACTTCAGTCTGTTCAACTGTGGTTTATTAACTAATCTCGAATTGCTTGGGCTTGTAAACCAAGCTACAGTGCCTGGACTGACATGCCAATTAGACCAAACCAACAGGAACCACAAAAACATATTACAGCGTAACCTGATCTGTGAATCTTGGCTGTGGGATTATCTAGAAACCCCATGGCTAAATTACAGATTGGGATCAAGCTTTCCTTAATCCTTTCCTACAATTTACACCACTGTGGCCTGCTTAGTTTGGCTCTTAACAGAATACGGGAGAAATCCTTCTTACCTTGTCCCCTGGTTCTCTGCTGAGAAGCCATAAGATGAGCAATGTTTGGCAGCTCGTGCTGACATCTGGCAAGGTCTCCAGGATGTCCGCAAAAGTCACACTGCCTTTGGATTCTGGGGGAGGCTTTCGCATGGTGGAAGGGTAGTTGGGCATCCAGGCCCCAAAATCAAACTGGAGAAGAATGGAAGCTGGAGGTTAGAGCACCCCCAAACCCACAAGCTATTCCTTAGCTCCCACCTAGAAAGACAAAGTTGCTGAGAAGGTTTATCTGGGACACTTTCTACCGGTACCACCAAGGATCTCCCTCTTCCATAGCTCCTTCTGAAAAGGAGATTTTTTTCAGAGATGTCAAAGGATATCAGGACATTTGCAGAGAGATGAAAGAGCTGGGGAGCCCCATTCCACTTCCTGGGACTCAACCACCCATTATTAACAAATGTTGTGCCCAATTTCTTCTCCTGTCCTCACCCTGGGAAATGATCTGTGGTTTTAACAGTTGCACATCAGGTAAGATACCACATTTCTCCATCTCCAAGCTTGAGTCAAGTTTATTAAAATCATTTTTCATGTGTGGAGTGAGGTTTCCACCAATCTGATATTCAGATATCTTGGAGTTTACCTTCCATAATATCTAGCTAGCATGGGAGGGTACTGGGTTGGGGAAAGGGGGCATATGCACAGTTCAACCCCCACTATCCTTCCATAGAGCTAAGAAACAGGAAAAGAAGGCCCCCAAACCTGGCCATTGTTGACACTGGCATGGCGGACGGAGCAGGTGAAGACCACCATTGTCAGGTACCTGGTTAACTCCGCAATAGTTCCTAGATGTGCAGGGAAACCTGAAGAACAAAATATATTGGCGGGGTAGGATGGGCTAAAGTGTGGTGAAACTCCCCTCCATTCACCTGGCCTGCTATTCCCTCCCAGAATTGCACCAGGCAATTCTTGACTTTACACCTTTATCACAGAAAAGCAGTGGTGGAATTGAGAGAAAAGAGTTTTACCAGAGGATTGTTGCTGATAGAAACATTTCTCAAAGATTTCAGCCACCCAGGCCTGCAGCTCCATATCCTTCTCCACAGCGGTATCACTTGGATAATAAAGGCTGATAATCCCAGATACGAAGCTGCAAAGATGCAAAGCGTGGAGGGCAGGGGAACAGAAGTGGCATCAGTCCCAGTATATGGAAGAGAAACTGGCATTCTCCTAAGCAGCAGTATATGACAGCAAGAACTTCTGATAAGTAAATGTACTGTAGAAAAGCTAAGAAGCCATTATGGAAGAATTCTACTGACTGCAATGTATTAAACACAAGTTCTTTTTACACTGATCTGTGTTTAAATTCCTTGTGCTTTTTTTCCAGGCCCATAGATATTAACCTCTCTTACCCATCATGGCTTCTGCTAATCAAAGCTTGCACATAACACCTTTTAGTAAAACAGAAAAAAAATGTAGAACTAGGTTACCAGCTTTGGCTACATTCAACATTCCCTGCTCATAGTAAGGAACGATGCCCATCAGTTTTGGCAAATATTGGCCAGGAAACCCCAAGTGCAACCAAAGCCCATTTTTATCCCAAATATGCTCACCTGTTCCATGCAAGCTAGGACCTCTAATCTAGAGATTGCCTTGCAGACCAAGATACTATGACCTACATCCCCTTATGGTATACCGAAACACACTTGGGGTACTGGATGTAGGATGTCCCTTATCAAGCTGGGAATTCTGTGATTTGAGGATGGGGGTGCAGATAGACCTTGCTTGCCATTCTTTCACCCCTCCCATTCTCTTTTACCGGGATCACACCTCTCTATAGCACCCCAGAGTTTCAATCCGTCCTCCTTGTAATAGTAGTTGGGCAACGATTCGACCCCTCTGTCCCGGAGTTCGTCAGGAAGGCAGAGAGTGGAGTAGGTCAGCTTTGAAAGTCCCCTGGCCACCAGCTGTGACAGACCCTGGAAACCTGTGCCCATCACCTGGAAAGAGAGAAAAGAAAGAAGGAAGGAAGGAAGGAAGGAAGGAAGGAAGGAAGGAAGGAAGGAAGGAAGGAAGGAAGGAAGGAAGGAAGGACACACTTGTAGTAGACCTTCACAAGGGGACTCCTGTCACATGTAAAAAAGGAGTAGGGCTTTAATCATTCAGCAGTGCCTTTCATCTTCCATTTTTTGACATACCAGACAGCTTTGTACGCCTGGAACAGTCTAGCACACAAAGATGCCTCTTTCCCCCCCATAACATCTGCCCTTCCCTTCCCATGTCTGGTGCAGTTCCATCTGGAGGACAACTGCCCCTAGGATCAGGACGATCAAGGGCGAGGAGGATCCATCCTTTACCTTGTCTAGCATCCCATTGGGGGCAAGGAGGTTCTCCCTGCCAAGGACGTTGATATGCAGTGTGTAGCGGAAGTGTGGGATTAGCAGCTGTGGGAAAGGAAACCACAAACAGGTCAGAGAAGAAATGAAGCAAGTGGTGAAGTCCCTAGGAGATCTTCTCCCTCCCCTCTCTCTCTACAGCCTGTTGAGGCCAACAGGGAGAATACCATATAACAGGTAAGTGGAGGTACATCTATTCTGCACCCCTCCTGAGGATACTTCAACTTTTAGAGAGTTGTGGGTGAGTTATTGGAGATGCTTTGAGTGGGTGACAGGCTACAGCAGTGACTCACCCAATCCAGTGGACATCTCTGTCATCTCATAGCCAAGTTTTTTGCTTCATCCCTGAACATTCAACGGTGCTGACCCCTCCTTGTGGCTGACATATCTCTTCTGGCTTTCCTCCCCATGCATACTCACCTTGTGTACCGGATGGCACCTGGGAAGCTGCCGGAGGGTGGCCAGCAAGAAGACTTCCACCACCAGGTGTGTATAAAGCAGATGGGTGAGCATCTCATGGATGTAAAACGTGCTGTTGCGAACCCAAAACTTGGCCAGCGCCCAGTCCCACTCAGAGTCCGTGGGTAAGAAAATGGGGCTCTTTGGCCCAGGTTGCTGGGTCAGCTAGAAGGAGAAGAAACTCTTGAGATTCCTGCTTTTTCAAAGAACCCTCTGGAGGAAATAAAACGGTGTCTGATCTCCACTCAAGTACACTTAAACTCATTGAATCTCAGTCGGTCAAGGATCTGAATGATATATAATCCACCTTTCCTTAAGTTCTCAGATCAGAGAGATACAGACGTTACAATGTCAGTTGAGATGTTACAATCTCAACTGAGAGATACAGATTGTTATCAGTCTCAATTGGTCAAGTATCCAAATGGTATACAGTCCACCTTCCTTTAAGTCCTCAAATCATAGAGATACAGATGTTACAATCTCAACTGAGAGATACAGATTGTTATCAACCTCAGTTGGTCATATATCTGAATGGTCCACCTTCCTTTAAGTCCTCAAATCATAGAGATACAGATGTTACAATCTCAACTGAGAGATACAGATTGTTATCAACCTCAGTTGGTCATATATCTGAATGGTCCACCTTCTTTCAGTACTCAAATCAGAGAGATACAGATGTTACATTACATCATGTCCTCATGTACAAGGTTTTACATGACTTCCACCACCACCCCCTTTGGACAGAAGGCAATTTCTCTATTTTTACAGTGTAGATCCTGCGTGGTGTTTTCAGTTATACCATCCACCAGGAGGCAGACACTAAAGTGACATGTTTCATCCTATTTGGGACTCGTCAGATGTAGGTGGCCAGATGTTATCCTATGGGGTTCAAACTCTCTACCGGGAATTGAACTCATGGGCTTTAGTACCTTAGATGACAATACACGGTGCATTAGAAGTCACGTAAAACCCTGTACACAATTGTGTAAATGTGTATAATGGTGTGTAAATGTGGTTATCACTATCAATAGACACATAGAGATAAACCACCATTCAAAAAAGACAATAAGAAAGCTAAGAAGGAAACCAAAAGACCAGAACAGATCCTCTCTAGGAGCCTACACCCAGATAAGCGGGGATTAACACCAGACAAACAATCAAGCAGAGAACAATACCCTGATCAAGGAACTACCAAGGAGAAAACCGGCAGGGCAATATATAAACAGGGATCAAACCCTACCCTCACTAGTGCTGATGATGTTACCTAGTTGGGTAATGAAACATCTGCAAGCAAACAACCAAGCTCAGAGAACACCAGGACCCCAAAAAACCATACATTTCAAAACTGCCTCTAATTGCTACGGCAACACAGAGAATTGACAATACCAGTGCTGTTCCAGGAGCTTTCTACTCATCTTTTGACTGCTTTATTCCTTGACTGATAAGTTAAAAACTGCTTAGAATTTTCTTCATTTAAATCACTGCTCTGTGGTGATAAATTATGGGTCCAAAGAAAGGAAGACAAAGGGAACAAGGATCACCCCATCTTCATCCAAGGGAAAACAGTTTCTTTGTACTGAAGAACAGCTGCAAGATGAATTTATTTCTGATCCAGCAGGGAAAGTAGACATTCTTCCAACAGGAGATAGATACTTCCTAACTTGGACAATCTAAAACCCGATTATTATTATTTATTTTTTTTATAAGAAACTCACATTGTTTCACACAGAAAGCTCTCTTATCTAATAGATGGTTGGTGAAGTATATAATAGTGGAAATTCAAAATAATTACAATTAACAATCTTCAAAATTTATAGTGGAACAAGATATAAGTCCAGAAGGAAGAATTCCAGAAGTTTTCAATGCTGGTGATTAAAAGTTCTAGCAACTGTATTGCATTTATTCATTGCTAGGGTCTTGCTAAGAACCATGCCGACGTTTTAGCTGTGGATCAGAAAATTACAGCTGGAGACTTAATCAAATTTTATATCCTTGGTTAAACTGTAAAGTATTCCTCTCTTCTAGCTACTTTAATAAAGCTTTTCATCCAAGCCCAATTAATTTATGCTATCTTTACTGAAGAAGCTAGGTGCTGATCTTGAAATCTAAGCAAAGACGAACCTTGTCAATATTTGGATGGGAGACCACTAGAAAATCCCAGGGCTGTAGGCTTGATTGGGAAGTTGAAAAACATTTCAGAAGAAGGCAATGGCAGAGAACTTTCACAGCGCCCTACTATAAAGGACGCGACTTTGTAATAGAAAATGTTTCTCCTTGTTCAAAACCCCTTTTTTAACTGCCTTTATAGTTGTGTGATTTTATATCTTTTTAAGATATGTGTTGCTGCTGTGAGAGCTAAGTCTGTTCTCTCTGCAGCCCCAGATCACTATAAAGAGGCTCTTCCTAGCAATGGGCAAAACAGACAGGGAAAAAGGAGCTTTCGCGAAGGGGGGAGAATCTAGAGACCTTACCTGAATTGCAATGGGCACCATCTCCCCACACGCAGTGAGGCGGAGGAGGCAGAGGGGGGCCGAGACGTACTGGGGGGACCCATTGAGGCTTGTGGCGGGGATCCCTTCCAGAATCTGGCAGTCTATGAGAAAGATGTGGCCTTCCTAAAAGTCACAAGCAGAGCATTTGAAAGGGTGGGGAAGAGGTGGAAGAGGAGACCTGGAAACGCAATGCTACATTTCTGCAATGAAAGATGTGGGTTTCGCTCAAAGGGCCACCGTCCCTTCCCTTCCAGCTTCAGATCTGAATATCTGGACTGTTTGCAGTGAAGGAGCCCAAGCCACCATCTCTGGGGGGAAAGAATTAAATTAGGAGTACTTGGAGACTATCCAGAATTCATGCGTTGGGTGCTACAGAGGGAAAGGCTTAGGTTGGGGCTTGGGCTCCCAAAATCAGTCTGGCATGAGTTCCACGTACAGTAATGAATAAGAGCATTTTCAGTGGGGCAGGCATGGAACTGTTTCCCATAGAAATGGGGCCCTAATGGATAACTAAAAGACTCCATTTTGGGTTTCCTATCTCAGGAACCCAAAACACCTCGGCCTTACCACTGTATGATGCAGTGAAGGTTGGACTGGACTGGGGAGGTCCCCCTCAACCATGAAAGCACCCTGGGTGACTTTTAGTCAGGGCTTCTCCCTCAGCCCACCCTACCTCACAGGGTTGTTGTGGGGAAAAAGGGGTGGAGGGAGTGTTAGATATGCTATCTATGAAGCTTCCAGTTCAACTCAAGGGAGATGCTGGCTTTCCATCCCCTCTTGACCAGAAAAGCTTCTCCGAAACAGCAGTTGGTTGTGCTTTGTGAGCCGGTGTTGGAACAGGCCTTCTGGTTGGTGTGTTTCTCATCTTACCTTCACCTCTTTGTCAAGGGTGGTGTCAGTTCCCAAGGATTCGGCCACCATCTCCTGTGTAACTGGGAATTTAGCTGGAATCTCTGGGCATCGCTGAATGATCCCTGGACTCACGCCATTGAGATATTGGTAGCCAAAGAAGGCGTCTTCATCCCAGTGCTTGCTGACATATTCTGGGGACACAGAGATGTCCTTGAAAGGTCACCCGGAGGGCTGGTTTTTTAGGACAGGAAAGAGCTTGGCTGGCTGAACTCCAGGACAGCATTTCTAATGCTCTGTCCCTCCCGTTTGAAAACTAGATGTCATAGTAAGTTTGCTTATATGGCAGGGTTCTTGGGCCGTCACGGAAAAAATTCCAAATCTGCAACAGGTGCAGAATTAAAATTTTGACGAGTCTCAGCTTTTCCTTTCTTTTAAAGCCCAGTTATCCAGAAGCGGCCCTTCCCCACTGTTATGATTCTGAGTTTCTAGTCCACATGGCTAGGAAACTGCCTGGAAATTCACAGGCCGTTCCAGTGCTGATGTTCGACAGTAAATATTGGCTGAGGTTTCTGTGGACCTCACTCTACTGAGTCATACACAAGGCCAGGAGTGTCCGTAGGGCAGTGTTTCTCAGCCTTGGTGACTTTAAGATGGGTGGAGCTCAACTCCCAGCATTTCCCAGCCAGCAGAGCTGTGACGGGTATTTTTCAGCCTTGGCTGATTTTAATGCAGTCCTTCACATGGTGCCCACTGAGTAGGTCATCCTCTGTTCCTTGGAGAAAGAACTTTCTTGCAGCTTCTTTGGGTAAAATGGAAACAAGGGTGACCTTGGTGGTCTTTGAAGGTTGATGCACCTCCGTCTTCATGCTGGCTGGGGAATTCTGGGAGTTGACGTCCACCCCTCTTAAAGCTGTCAAGGTTGAGAAACCCCGCCGTAGGGGATGGTCGGAGAAGTCATGATGCAATCAAAGCTCAATCGTGACCCTTTTAAGTGCCCTGCGGGCAACCCTGGAAGTAAGGCGAGGTGAGCAGACTGACCCGAGACTGGGGTTCGATAAAACCAAAAGGCCCTTCGGATGTCATCCAATTTCCTCCAGGAGCTCTTGTAGTTCAGCAGTCCTTTCAGCTTCAACTCAATTTCCCTGGCATTGAAAAAGGGAAAATAAATATAAGGCCACCAGACCTCTCCTCTACTCCCACCCTCTGTGCCCTGAAGCATAAAGAACCATCAGAATTTCAGGAAATACAACCAACTTTTCTCTAGTTGGGAGGCAGGAAGGGGGAAAATTCCCTCTGCAGCATTTCATCTGACATGCGGTTGATTAGAACAGGGAAAAGGTTGAGCTGGGCATAACTCCTGGTGCCTACGTAGATGGAAAGAGTTCAACCCTGTTTCTTTTCAAGAACAACCATGCTGGCTAGGTCGGCCACCTGCCAGGTCTGCTGGTTAAAAGGGAGGCTTGATCCTGGCTTCTGGAAATTGAATACAAAGCCCCAAACATCCATATTAACCATAATATTAGTCATTATTCCATCTAGGGTAGTGTTTCTCAACCTTGGCAACTTTAGGATGGGTGGACTTCAACTCCCAGAACTTTAGGATGGGTGGATTTCAACTCCCAGAACTTTAGGATGGGTGGACTTCAACTCCCAGAACTTTAGGATGGGTGGACTTCAACTCCCAGAATTCCCCAGCCAGCCATGCTGGCTGGGGAATTCTGGGAGTTGAAGTCCACCCATCTTAAAGTTGCCAAGGTTGAGAAACCCTGCCCTAGTGTCTCGTTCCTGCACCCTTTCCTTCTTTGGCTGTAGAGATTTTACAGGAGTTGCGGAAAACCGATTAAACCACGGCAGCGAATTGAACAAGATTTTTTCTTTCGGTAGCCAAGAATACTTGGATTCTCCTCCTGCTCCATTCCGACTCGTACGTACGCGGCTGTCAGGTAGATTTGGAAAGTATTGGCTTTAATGCTCGAATATTGATCGTTCGGGTGCAGTTGATCCACAGAATCGACATCTAAGCATTTGGGCCATCCTGGCTGATAATCTTTATACCTGTAGCAAAGAGACACCAGAAAGGGCTGTGGATTAATATTTATTGTACTTATTTCTATGCCCCCCCAACTCAGTGAATGACTATTTGCTCTTTTCTATAAAAGTTTTGCTCTTCAATGGCACCTACATCGATCCAGCCTGGGGTTGGGGGCTTCCATAAAAATAGTTTCTGGAACTAACCATTAATATTATCGCTCCCACTCTTCCATTTTTTCTATTTTTACATTTCCTCCCTTGCGGGAGAACAAGGTTGGGCTTCAAGTGGAGAAATGCTTCATCTCAGAAGCATTTCCAGAAGCTGGCTGGGGAATTCCGGGAGTTGAAGTCCACAGGTCTTAAAGTCGCTGAGATTGAGAAACATTGCATTAGATTATTAAATTATCCTTCATGTTTATCTATTAGGCACATATTCTTCTTTCCATGGGGAAGCACCCCTGTTGGGTTTCAGGCTGCCTTCTCCAGAGGGGTTCGATTCTAATTCCCATCATCCTTAGCCAGAATCTGCTTTAGGGGTATTGGGGGAGAAAGAAGTAATAAACAATGGCGTTTTGCAAACCAGGATCCGAGGTCGATGCCCAGATCTCAACCCAATTTGTAGCTCTGCAAAGCAGTGAGAGTAAACTTCTGAAAACTCGGCAGCAAAAATCGGATTCCCTGGCTAGTTTTTACGGCCTCGGGAATTTAAGATATACTGGGTGTGTGTGTGTGTTTGTGCCTGCATGCAAGAGGGAGTGTTTAAATTTATTTGTGAGGAATCACATCCTTTTAAATATTCACACGTGGCCTTAGCATTTTAGATAACCTGACTCACCGGTAGGCTTCCTGTTTTGCTAGTAGTTCATATCTCCGATGTTGTAAAAGCAATTGATTATTTGCATCCATGTGCACAATTTTAGCTGCAAAAAGAGAGGTGACAAATCGGCTGGTTAGAATGATTCGTAAGCTCTCTGCTTTGTTTTCTTCCTTCTGCCATGCTGAAAGAACAGAAGTTCAGAATATCACTATCCTCTTGTACGTTAAAGATAATAATTTGTGGCTGTAAAATATGTCGGAACCTTCCACCTAACTCTTGTACGTTAGTAAAAATAATTTGTGACTGTAAAATATGTTGGAACCTAGCTCAGGACAGCTGCGTACCCCTTAAAACTCCCCAGTCAGATTGCGCTTTCGAATAGCTGTCACGGAAGGCAGAAATTCCACTGGAAAATCTTTCTCAACAGAGCTTTTCCATTATTGTCCATCGGCTTTTACATCAGCTGTCCTTATGGTCTTTCTTATGCTGCATTCATGTCATTTTAATTGTATTTTGATCTGTCAGCTGTCTACAGTCATGACGGTGAGATGGCTGGCTGTACA
This sequence comes from Liasis olivaceus, assembly GCA_030867105.1. NCBI lineage: Eukaryota > Metazoa > Chordata > Lepidosauria > Squamata > Pythonidae > Liasis > Liasis olivaceus. The sequence goes on along the minus strand of CM061351.1, from coordinate 113,979,848 downwards.
AACCAAATAAATAATAAATTTCTGCATCAGGCAGGAAAAACTATAGCTGTGGATTCCTGCCTGTCTTGTGGCCGAAGCTGGAGGCTATTCAAGGATCCTTCACCACACTTTTCCTCTGCGTCAGCACAAACTGCAGAGGCTCCCTTTTTTATGCTTCCTAAGAAATCATCCCCTGGTTTTGTAACTTATCTATCTACTAGGAAAACATTCAGAAATACAAGTGACAATGCTACAAAGCTGCTGAACCGTATCTGGACTATTCATTATACAGCACTGTTTTTCAAACTTGGGACCTTTAAGATGGGTGGACTTCAACTCCCAGAATTCCCCAGCCAGCATAGTTGAAGTCCACCCATCTTAAAGGTCCCAAGTTTGAAAAACACTGTTATCCAGAATTCAGTTCTTACTATTGGGGGGTGGGATAGTTGCCCCAGATCCATCCCAAGGAAGGAACCCATCCAGGGCTGGAGGATCAAGGTCAACATAGTAACGGGGACCATGCAAGAGGCCCTGTTCCTTTTTTACATGCCGCCCCAGCCACATCTTGATTTTTTTGACCCCCCCCCCCCATGCCCCAATCCCATCCCTCTTCTGGTTCAGTGTCGTAAAGGATCCCGTGCCTGGATCCCTTCCAAGGCAATATAGCCTGTCAGAACACAACTCAACCACGACCGCTGTACTTTGGATTTCTCCCCTGGGTCCGACGGACAAAAATAAAATGAAATGAAGAAGGAGGAGAACTTGACATGGACCTTCCCTGCAACGCAAAGCCTCGTAGAAGATGGGAAGGTCTCACCTGTCCCTTCTCGGAGCTGGGAGGTGGAGTAGCCCAGGATCCACTGGTAGCAAGGGAAACGGTGGGTCTGCCCCTGGGGCGTCTCCACTTCGAGGAAGCTGCAGTTCCAGTTGGTAGGGGGGAAGAACCTGTAGGGCTCCTTATGAAGGCGGACCAGCAGAAGCGCCCCCAACTCCCTTGGGGATTCAACCACGAATTCCTCTACCTGGGAAACCCAAAAGGAAAGTTGAAATGGATCTGGCAGCTGGGGAGCGCCTTCTCCCACTTGCTTGCCCTCCAGATACAATCCCCATCAACTCCCGTCATTGTTGGCTGGAGATGATGGGAATCGGAGAAAGCAAGGCTAGAGAACCAGGAATGGTCTCCCAGTTGAAATCCAACATCACCTACGGGGTCTGTTGGATGACAGAAGGCCATTGCGCTCCTTCGGCTTCACCTACCTTATAGAGCTGTTGTTGTGGGGCTCAACGGGAAGGTAGGATGAGCTGTGTCGGTGGGGTCAAACTCCACAGAAAACGTTAGGATGCAAATAAATAGGAAAATCTCCTTTTGGTTGAGGCTGGGACTACCCAGACGCGATCACATAGATTTTTTGACAACCGTACAGGAGATGTTTGCTAGCTATTTGCTTTGCCCGATGTGCTCTTTCCAACTTCCCTAGTTTGGGGCTTTCATTGTGGTCCCCCATCCAAGTCTGATGCGGGCTGACTTGATTTGCTTAATAGGAAAATCTCTCTTTATTCCCAAAAAGCAAACAAGCCAAAATTCAACTCGGCTCCCTTCTGCTACCCGAGATGCAAAACCTGCAGCAGCTGGCAGAGGGGCCCTAATTTTAGGCCCCCTTTTCAGGGCAGAACTTGACGTATTCCTGAATTCCAGAACGGCGAGACTTTCCCTTCCCAGCTCTTATATTCTTCCCTGGGAAGAGGAGGCACATGCAAGAACGTGCATGTCGCAGAGCTCGGAGCACGTCCAACCTTCCACCTCCACTCCCCTCTGCAAATAAAAAACACGCCACAGACTTAAGTGGTGGAACAAGATTAAAGTTCTGCTCAGATCTGCTATAAGAAAAGCACTGTTGCACCGTTCTTATGCTCAGGAGGGAAAAAATCTCCAGTTCCAGTATGGTTATCAGGTGAGCGAGAATGGAGCAGGGTTGAATTGGCTCCTCCCAGCCCCCAGTTGTGGGTGGCAAACTGGGGGGGAGGATAGATTTCAGCCCCTCGTTGGAAGGAGAAGAGACTAAGTTAGCAAATTTTTTAAAAAAGCAAAAAAAAAAAAAAATTAGCAAAACCGGAAACAGAAAAGTCTTGCTGCTTTTCTCCTGCTGGCTTTGGGGTCCCTGCCCCGCACAAAATGGGGACCCAACTATTTTAAATTTTGGCTCAGCCCTTTGTGTGCTGGAAAGACAAGCAGCTGCTTGAATTAGGAGGAGTCTGGCAGCATCTTTGCAAGCTAACAAATGTAATTCAAGGGCAGAAGCTTTCGTGAGCTGCAAAAGCTTCTGCCTTTGAACTACATTTGTTAGCTTGCAAAGATGCCGCCAGACTCCTGATTTTGGGGTATCCTGGACTAATTTGGCTCTCCCCCTGTAATGCACACAAGGCGACGCACAAAATCCAGCCCCATGGAGTGGAAATCCATAAGGCATCTGATGGAGGGGGCTGTGGGTCCGGAAAACTTCTGCCTTTTTATAAAATTGGTTACTGCAGTCGGAAACGGCGCTCCCTGCCTCTTCCTGATTTTCTCTGACATTCTCCTCCTACAAAACCCCTCCTCGAGCAGCAGTGACAGGGTGAGATTAGCAGAGGATAATCTCTTCCTCTTCATCCAGTTGAGCAAGATCTGCCGTGATTTCTCCAAAAACTGATGCTATCCTTGCCTGCCGAAAGCCCAACGCTCAGCCTATTCGGATAGGAATGGGGAAATCTGGAAAACTTGAAGTGTAGGGTAGCAAGATCTGGCCTGCAAAGGTCAGACGACCACAAGATGTCAGCAGAACAAAGAAAGAAGGAAAAAATATCTTCTTTGTTGCCCTCTAGCGTGGCCAAGGAGATCTCCCTCCCGAAGAACCCCCTGGCAGTCTGCAGGAACGAGGCAAAGGATGATGGAAGCTGTAGTGACATCTGGAGGCTCAAAGACTGCCTCCCAAATTACTAAACTTCCAAGCACTTACTTCTCCAGGAGAAAAATCTTTCCCATATTTATCCAGCTGAAACTTGGGACTCTCCCCGTGAGTTCCCACCAAGGTGATGGAGATGGAATCCATAGTCCCGCCGAAGAAGTAGTCGCCGGTGGCCGCTCGGATTTTATAGGTGACCGGGGGAACTGCTGCCATGGTGGCCGGTGACCCTGATGGAGAAGAAGGAAAGAGAAAAGAAAGAGGGAGGGAGGGAGGGAGAGAGAAAATATCACCCCCAAATTTTTGTCTTCTTTTAGTGCCTGGAATTTGTCTATGTAAACAAGAGGCCCAGGAAGATGACCCACTGGTGTGCCTTGGAGGGATGAAGCTGGTGAGAAAATACTGTCCTGGTCATGAGACTCCTGGATGGGGCCCTCCCTTCTCCACCACACCTTTGTCCCTCCAGTGACAAATGCAACTGCTCCCTGGCAGACAGGAAGGGCCACAGCACAAGGCGAAGTCATCCGACGAATGCTGGAAGAAAACAGGTGCCAATGTTTCTGGAAGCCAGCTAAGCACTTCCCACCATGCATAATCATTGAGGCAGGAGGGTGCCCTGAAGGTCATTGAGCCCAGCCCTCTTCTCAACGCGTGATCCGCAGTACAGGGAGCAAGCATGAGCTTCCACAGATGGCGTCTCGCCTCAAGGATCTCCGCTCAGAAAGTGTCCACCACCTCCAGAGGCTGTTGGAGATCCCTTTTCCACCAGCACGGACCATTCTGAAATTTCTCCTCAGGGCCAACTGAAATTCCTCAGCAATTCCACTGATGGTGTAATCCTGTTCACTTCATCTTCCCTTCTCAAGTGAAACGTAATCTGCTCTTTGAACCATTCCTTACTGGACGTAGTCTGCAAACACTTCACCATTCAACTTGCCCTTTTTTATGACACTTTCAGTGGATAACCATCTGGCACCCAGATCAACTGGTTGTTGATGTGGATTTGAGTGGTTGAGAACCAAGTGAAACCATGATTTCTGGAGACCTTGAGCTGTGGTTAAGGCAGCCAAGGGCTGCATGTCCCTTTGGTCTGTTGCATCAGACATACAACCCTGGTTCCCATTTGGTGTGGGACCTGCTAAGCTCCTCCTACCCCAGCTGTCTTTTGGAACATAGAGATATACTTTAAAAACCTACAGGCAATCTTTGACATTAATTGCCATTGAACTGACTGTTATGGCCTAGAATTCAGCAGCCCTGAAGATTTTGAAACCTGATTTTGTCTTCTGACCCCTCCTAGCTTTGCATCATTGCAAAATCTGATAAACAGCCCTCTTTTCTCTTTCTCTCTCTCTCTCTCAGTTCTGCCATTTGAAAAGAGCGTTTTGAGCACCGAGTGCAAAATGCTCCAGGGGTCGGGATCTTCCACCAGTTTGACCCAGAGCCGTGGGGAGCCTGCTATCATATTATTACAGCAGAATTAGCCTGCTGACATATTATTACAGCAGAAGCCTGAAGGATTTTGCAGTCTGGCCAACTGCCTAAATATTTAATTCTGCAGACCTGATCGGGGAGATCCAGAAGAGGGAAGCCAACACGCTGTGCTGCATTAGCCAACTGGCTGGTTTCTTGACGCCTAATGCTAAAATCAGAATAGACTTTTCCAGGGGGCTGGCGCACCATGAAAGAGCCCCTACTCCAGGCTGGGGCACTATGAATGACCCTGAAAATAACCCGAACCTTTGGAGGTGTCCAGGTGAAGCTGTCCTTTCTGCTTGGAAGCTGCTGTGGTCAACGCTCTGTAATGGCCATGGGAGACAGGAGGAAGAGCTGCAGACCAGGCAATGGTCAGATAAGAGGCGGCTGAGCCCTCAAAAGCAACGGGAGCGTGGGAAAGAAGACGATTTGGAGCTGTGTTGAAATCCGACAAGCCCAGGGGATGGACAGATGTTGAGCAAGTGGTCGCTATTGCAAAAAAGGGTTGAAATAGGCAGTCCTTTGTCCTCTGTTACCTTGGGGATTTTGACCAGTCTGCTTGTTCCTCCCATCCTACTGCTCATCCTCTGTGCCCACCTAAGCAACGACGCTCAAGCCTGAATCTTGGAAGCGCAAAGACGGCAAGGGGAGATGGGGGAATCGCCTGAAGGAGGTGCGAACCCTGGAACACCCGGCTGCAAATATTTTGCTTCCTTATACCCGGAAAAGAGACCATCAATTCCCTTCTGAGGCGAAGGCATCATTTTCTTGCTTGGGGATGGAAGGCCAAGCCCTAAAAGAATTTTTTAAAATATCACCCCCCATCTCCCTGCAGAGTGACTTGAGAGCCAATCAGGAAATTCTCTAGTCATTCTTTAGTCATCCCTGGTCACTTATTTTTAAGATGTGAATAGGAAATACATGAGAATCTAAGCCAAAGATTCTGAACCTCAGCTACTTTAAGAGCTGGCTGGGGAATTCTGGGAATTGAAGTCCACACATCTTAAAGTTGTTGAGGTTGAGAATCTCTGACCTCAGCAACAGCTCACCATCAGTTACCATTGTTTCTTGTCAAAAGGCCTCCTTGTGCCCGGGGTGCGTTGTACATAACTTTGACAATGGGTTCAGTCAACTTCTTGCTTCCATGAGAGATCAGCCTGGGTGGCCACAAGGAATCCTGGGTTCAGATGCATCTTTGGGCCATTGTTGTGTTCCCAGTTTTGCCAGCTGTGCAATGGGCATAAGTAACGTGGTATCGCAGGGACCCCAGCAAGTGCAGAGCCAACTGGGAGGGGACAGACAAACTAAACAAGGCTTGGCTGGCCCTACCTTTTGACCTTGCATTCTTCTCTCTTGTTCCCTCTCCAGACTGTAACTGAGCAACATTAAACCAGGTTTAATTGAGGGCTTCTGGCCCAAGGATTCTCTCTTCACCTGTTCAGTTTTAAAGAGCAGCCTCCAATCTCAAGCAACAGCAGGGCGAATCAAAGATGTTTTCTTCTCCAAATTGTGCCCGAAGCTGCTCGAATTTAATTGTGTGTTTAGGCACCTGGTCGCTCCTCCCTTTGACTTTATTAAGCCTTGTTTGGGAGTAGCAACCCAGCCCGGCCCGGCCTTCCCCGGTTAAGGGCCCTCCAGAAGTTTTGATGGCAACATCCATCATCCCAACCAGAGCAACACATCTGGGTGGAGGGTGTGCACATCTGTCCACAGAGCCCAATTATGCACCAGCATTTTATTATTCCCTTTTTTTGGGGTGGGGGGAGGGAAGGAAGCTGAGAAGGCAAAGAGGAAGGGAACTGGGTGATGATGATGATGACGACAATGTGCAAATAAAGCAAAGTCCTGGAATCAGACCAGGGTTAAAACTAGCCAAGCTTGGTGTGTTGTGTGAAGGCAGCTGCTGGGTCTTTATGTGACCTAAGAAGGAGTCTTGGGTGAACTCCAGCGGGGTGGGATCCATCTGCATATCAAACATCTGTTTGGGCAACCTGTAGATTTGCCTCCATTGTAATTACTTGGGCTTCCTGCTAAACTGGCTGTTTGTAAAGAATTCCCTCATCTGGCACCTGCTGGTTCTAACCAGAGATTGGCAGGGGATGATGGGAGTTGCCATCCATCGCAGACAGAGGTTACCAGGCAGAGAAAGGCTTGTAAAAAAATCTAGGTACGCCTCAAAAACTTTGGAGCTGTTTGTTCAGTCTGGCCAAGGCTGATAGGCTCTCCCATCCTGACCATGGAAGATGGGCAGCAGAAGACTGTGAGAAGCATCTGGAGAGGTCCTATTGCAGTTTCCAGATGGAGAAACTCTTGAGCTGGGCCTCCCTGGGTTCAAGACGAGTGAACTAACGGTGACTTTGGGCCTGTCCTTCTTTCTCAGCTAAATCTGCCTCACAGAGTTGTTGGGGTTGTAGAGAACAAAAAGGGAGGGAGCACCATGAAACCCATCGTAAGCTTCTCAATTAACTAACTAAGTTAAACAGCAAAGCAAACAACTAGACTTTGGCGTGTTGTGCTAGTTGCCAAACTGCAGGTTTGTGCCGATAGTCTAGAAGCGCGCATGCTTGGCGTGGCCACACATGATGGCAATTCCATGAGGAGACCCCCTGGATGTGACTGACAGGGAATTGTGGCTCTCCCAGGACAACTTAGTCAACGCTTCAAAATTTGGTATTTGCAGATTGAATGATGCAACGCAGACTGACAGGGAATTTGTTCAGAGCTTCTGAAAGGGGCAATGCTTGCTCCGGGGAACTGGACCGAACCCCAAGTTGCTTGCATTTGAGCAAGATGAAGCCCCCCAAGGGCTGGGACCCCACAGCAAAGCAAGGTTGGAAGGAGTGGCTGGAAGTGAGAACCAGGGAGCTCCTGTGGTCATTTCTCAGGTCTTCTGAGATGACCTTGGCGTGGAAGGAAAGCCCATTTCCAAGAGGAAGGGTCCAGCAAAATGTCTCCAACGTCCTTTCCCCAGCTTTTCAAACAGGTTGGATTCCAACTCTCCTCACTCCCCTCACCCCAAGGACAAGATGCCTTGCAAGGCCCAGGTTCTCCACACTCTTGGGTCTCACCAGGGCTTCCTTCCTGTCCTCACAGGAAAGACCAGTCAGGAATTCTTATTATTCTCACGACCCACGGGTGGGTTTTCACTTGCCTTCCTTGCCCCCGCAGGAAACCCAACCCTGCACCGGACAGACCTTTGGCCTGTTCCTGTCTCCAGATTCTCCTCCTCCTTAAACATGACGCTGGTTCCACCTGGATGGGAGACCTCTGGAATTCGTGGGTCTCAATTCTGTGATTTCTCTAAGAAAATCCAGAGACTGTTTCTGCAAAGGTCTCACCCTCGGTACATTTATCCAGTCGCCTTTAAAAGCATCTAAGCCAGGTTTCTACAGTGCTATATTCACACCCTGCAGCCATCATAGCTACTAGGAAAGATGGCTAGAAGGTGATGGGAATTGTCCAATATTTCTAGAGAATGCCAGCTTGGGGAAGGATAATCCAAGCTGTTGTCCACCACCATGACTTGAGAAGGCCTTAAATGCATGTCATTGTGGATTCTATGCTTTCTTACTTTTGGAAGCCTGCCCATCTGCTTCATGGGTGGCTCCATTTTCCAACATCACAAGTGCCTTCCTCACTCTCGGAATTGGATGAATCTCGGATCTGCAGATCAAGAATGTCCCCTTCTTGGGCTGGTCTGTCTGTTGAATCCTGCTGGATCCAACAGGCTTCTGGTTCCCACCCTCCCATGTGAGAAAAGCAAGTTTTTTCCCCCCTGCTGATCTTGCCGGCCTCTGTAATTCCTCCTCTCTTTCCAGCCCTGACTGCCTGCTCACCTTGAATCTGGAGAAGCTTCAGCTCCTTCCCAGGATAATCCAGTGTTAATGCATTCCACAAGGCGTTTTTTACATATTTAATAGCACCAAGATCGCCCCGTGAAACCCGGTCATTAGGTGAGCAAAAAATTGCAGGGGATGAGTAAAAACAGATGACTGAGCAAGGAAAGATTAAAGGCTTCCATCACGGATTTCCTCATCTCCATCTCCCCAACCTCAGAGGGAGGATGCAAAGAGAGAACAGCTCAGAAAAATGTTTTTTTTTTCCCTGCTGGATCTTTTCATATATTACCTGCTCCTATCATAGCTTAGGCAAATATAAATATGGAGGTATCAAGGCAATGTGAAATGTCCTTTACCCATGTACGGATCCGGAGGATAATGATGAAGATTCTTGTTATTTACAGTTACTAAGCTCATGTTACTAGTCCTGATGACATAAGCTTTGGAAATACTGGGCAATTATTAAACGTACAAAAAAGAGAACCAGTCTGGGTTGAGTTTCAAGAAATAAGAGCATTAGTTTTGCAACAGAGACAATCCCTTCTCCATCCTTACTAGATTTCTTTGATTTCTTGTTCTGTCTCATGCACCAGCCCATCCTTCCCCTCCTCGCACGTCCCATGATAAGCAGCCGAATGTCCCCCCCTTCCACCCCCTCCCGCAAGCCTCCTCCCCCCCCCCCCCCCGATCTTTTGCAGAAAAGCAGAGTCTCTGATGGTTGAAACTTGACCTCCATGTTGCAGGCTGTCAGTTAAACGTAAACTACCTTCTGCCTTCTGCAGAGCTGGGCAGTGTTGCCTGACAATTATATGGAGACGCTGTTCTGGACCAGCAAAGGGTTCAGATAGAGGTAGCTGATGGGCAAGGTCTGGTTCCTTTCCTCAATTTCTTCAGTGATTACAGCCAGGCTTTCCCGGAAGGCAGCTATCAGTTTCTTTGGCATCTCCTCAGTGAAATGTTCTTCAGGGTAGTGCCCCAGCGGTCTCTGGAAGAAGAAAAGAGGGAGAGAGCAGAGAACATCATGTACGGAGGTGGAACAGAGCAAATCTTCAAAACTGTCATGTCCAGGGTGGGACCACGTTTGTCTTTTTGCAAAAAATAAATTGCTCCTGGCATATCAAACCACTGTAGAAGCTTCTGTTTGGCCCACCTAAGTGACAGTATCCAGTTGATCTTGAATTGCTAAGCAGGACCAGGCCTGGTTAATGTTTGGATGGGAGACCAACATGCTGGTGGCAAGAAAACTACATGGAGGTGACCAGGAGCTGAGCTCAACCTGAAGGGGACTTGACCTTAAATGTTCAACTCGTGAAGTAGTGTATTATCCACAAAATCTTTGGTAGTCCTAAACCAGGGCTACAAGGCTGAGTTGAAACAGGGTATAATTTTGATACCAGACATAACCTTAGAGGCTGGGTTTGTATAACATATATAGAACATTATTAAAATCTTACTTTTAGGGCTAAGCTTCAACTTTTTTGTGGGAATCCTGTTCTATCACTCTTGCAACAATTTGCATTCCAGGAATCTGGAATTTGCCAGATCCCAGAACGTTACGGATATATTTGGTTAAGATTCTTAACTTACAGAATCCAGCATTATTGTGAATCAGCTGTATTCCAATGTTGTCTTACTGTTCTATCTTTTTGCCTACTTGTGGGCGATATTTCCATTTAAAATGCAATTGTGGTATCATCTTATCTGGAGTTGAGCCGAGAAACTTCGCTCTAGACAAGTGTTTACAAGGCTACTGTGCTTTTCATTTGAAGCTTTCTCCTGTCACTTTCTCTTCAGTGAGATGAAGGCATTGCTGAATTTTCCCTTAACATGCTGTTATTTAGAAAAGAAGAAATGAGAGGGAAGGGATAATTAAACTCCCCTTTTAATTATCCCTAACCCCCTTAATCCTCTTAACAAAGATTATTAACCTGTCATCCTCCAGTCTGTTGAACAGGAAGCAATAAAAGGCATAGAACGAAGAAGAAACTATTAAATAACATAGCAGGGGATCCTGGCAGAACAGAACTTGCAAAGAGCGTTATCAAAGATCATGCTCGCAGGGCATGATTATAACATTATAAATGCTAATTTATTCATTTATACCAGTGTTTCCCAATCTTAGCAAATGACCGATGCATGGCCTTTGACTCCCAGGGTTTCACAGCCAGGACACTGGACATTGCTGAGCATTCTGGGAGGGAGAGTCCCCACATCTGGAAATAGGTAAGGCTGGGAAACATTGTTGTATGCAAACCACAGCTTTTCAAGTGAAGAACCTGGGACAAAGAGGACCTCAACCCCCACCCTTTGGGGACATTAGGCCATCATTTATTTACTCCTCTGACTTTGCTATCATCTTCTGACTCTCAGGTCCACTTACCAGGTCCCCTGGCTCATAGCTGACGATGGACAGCAATGACAGAAGGGCACAGGTGGAGTTGACTTCAGGGAAAGTCTCCAAGATGCTCTTCAAGGAGGCAGTGCCCTTGACTGTAGGAGGAGGCTGCCTCAACGTGGCCGGTGTGTTGGGCATCCACGCGGCGAAGTCAAACTGTCACAACACACAAAGAATGCAGAATTGGAAGGTCTACAGAATGTGAGGCTGCTCCTTGGCTGGGGACACAGCGAATGGAGAGGGACCAAGGTGGGAACGGGGGCAGCTAGATGTGAAGACCAGGTTGCCCCAGAGGAGACAAGAAGCAGGAAGCCATCAGGCTGAAACTCAAAGCCAAGGTTGAACGAGAGCAGACACCAGTGGATAAGAAGACGTTAGTCCAGGGCTGAATAATCTTAAAATGCAAACCTGCAGTCACGCCCAGCCCTCAGCTATCAGGAGATCTCAGCAGAAGAGCTTGGAAGCTAATTGTGTTTTGTCAAGCAAGTTTTGGGGTTCTTTTCCAAACCACCACAACAAAAAAAACAGTTTGAGTGTAGGCTCGCATTTCTGATTCTGATTTTAAGGCACTGTCTTTTGCAGTATTCCTAACCTCCTGCCAACGCAAGAGTTGTTTTCCCCCAGACGGGCAGCCAGGGCACCTAGCGATGCAGAAATCCCTTTCACTTCGTGATCTTGCAGGAGATGCTGAAGGACACTCTCCAGCAAGACTTGCCATCTTGCATAATCCCGTGGCAAAGGATGGAAATTGGGAGAAGAACACCGATTCGCAAAAGGAATCTCCTACCTGCCCACTGTTGACCGCCGAATGCCGTGCGGAAGAGTTGAAGATGACCATAGTGAGGAACTTGATCAGCTCAGCTTTGTTTTCCAAAGTGGATGGGACACCTGTTGGGGATGGACAGGAAGTTGGGCATTCCCCCCAGTTCTAAGCACTGTCCAGCAAAGTTACATTGACCACCATCAAGAAGGTACCACATGACTATTGTCGTCCAATTTGGGACTCATCAGACATACATAGTCAGGTGTTACTCTGTGGGAGTGTTTCTCAACCTCAGCAACTTTAAAATGTGTGGACTTCAACTCCCAGAATTCCCCAGCCAGCATGGGGAGAGCAGAGAAACACTGCTCTACAGGATTCAAATAACATCTGGATACCTACATCTGATGAGTCCCAAACAGAACAAAACCAACCACGTAGTACCCAGCTCCTCATGGTCAACTTAACTGAAAACCCCACACAAGTTATACAGTCCACTGTGTAGAACTAGAGAAATCCCCCCACTCCAAGGTAGGGGATGGCAGTCACGTAAAATGTTGCATGTGGGGACATGATGTGATGTAACATCTGTATCTCTGAGAGCTTAAGGGAAGGTGGACTGTATATCCTGTTCTGACAAATGTCCAACAAAGGCATATATTATTCAGTTTGGCTTGTTCATGTATATTTCCTCTTCTCTAGAAAACAGGGAAGAGGACGGAAAAATGATGGGTAGAGGAGGGAAGGGAAGCGCCAATCACTGATGGACCTACCACAGAGGTAGTCAAGCAAAGGTCCTCCTTTTAGCAGGAAGCATTAGGAGCATCAGTGTTGATGGAGCATCTTCTTTCAGACCATTATTCTGTCTGCTCAGCAAAGGACCATTGTTGAACTCAACCAAGTAGAGATAGTGTGAAGGAAACATTCTTCAACCTGGTTCCCTCTATGTGTGTTTGACCCACTAGCTGGGGAATTCAGAGAGTTCCCCAAGAGGGGGCCAGGATGGTAGTGGCTGGTGGGGAATATTACCTGAGGATGCCCTACTCAGGAAAGCCTCAGTGAAGATCTCATGAACCCAGGCTTGTAGCTCAGGATCCTTCTTCACGGCCGCATCTGATTTGTAGTAGAATTCAACAATGCCAGAGACGAACCTGAAAATTACCAAAGCAAAATGGAGAAATGGGGTTATTTGTGATCCTAAATCCCTGGGCTTCTTGGAGGTCTGACAGCAGCATGAGGAACAGAAATCTGACAGAAGTATCCATGCAACTTTGGACTAAGGAAAAGCTCAGTTATTGATGTTCTGAGAAGGTTGCAAAGAGAGTGGAGACCTATCAGGGAGAAGTGGAGACCACTCTAAGGCCCAAGGATCATCTAGGAGACCTTTCCAGGAAAGTATAGTTTGTCAAGGTACCTTCTGACCCCAAAAAACAGTAACTACACGTCTTTTAAACCGGTTTAATTGTTTGGATTATTTTTTTAGCTTGCCAGGTGTTCTCTTAATCATCGCCTTTGCTAATTACAGAGGGGAGCAAAGTTTGGGCTCAAAGCCATCAGTTTGGCTGAACTTGCAGAAACACATCTGGAAGATGCAGGAGGGGGGGACCTGGCTTCAGGACAGACACAATTAACACCTTCCATCCCAAATACTTGGGGAACAATGCTTGATCTCCCTGGCCTATCATCCTGATTTGGCACTTCTTCCAGTTTCTTCCCTATGAGGTTGACCAGACCGTGAAACAGAGGCCAGGCATGCCTACAACTACTTGGATTAAGATTGGCTATACTGTATTTGTTTAAATCAAAGTAGTTTTAGGCACAGCTGGCCTCTGTTTCATGGTCTGGTTGACCTTGCAGGGCTGACATGACCAGACATTTCCACCCAAGGACTTAGCATTGGTTAAAAGTCACGGACCCCTGTAAACCCCTAACATGGGGCAGCTGAGTGGGCCTCTTTGTGGGAGACCCATGTTGCAAAAAAGGAAAAAAGAGAGGTGTTTGGGGGGGAGGGGGTTGCAGTGGTAAAACTCTGTGGACACTTCAGGTTTTCTATGCCCCACTGGAAGGAATCTGCATGCCATCCTTGCTCCTGAATCTTGGCGGCTGGCATGTCTGCTTCAGAAGGTAACTTGGCTTGGTTTAGCAGGATGAAATTGGCCAAGAACTCCACTTGCCTCTCTGGCAAGGGATCAACAGGTGGGCATCGATTTTTCATTTCTTTTCCTTTCCTTCTTGGGTGCAATGGGGGCACTGAGAAATTTGGTTTATTCTAGTGGGATGGAAACAGTAGCCATGTGGAAAAGCTCTGACAATGAGCTTCAGCTTCTGCAGCCTAAAAGGTATTGTACGCAATTTTATTTAGAACTTATAGCCTTCTCACCTTCTGCTTTCGCTCAGTGCTTCCACCTAGAACTGTGGTTGGAGGTGTAAAGCACGTGGTTGTTAAAAGGGATGAGACAATATTGCACCACTTGGAGAAGCCTCAGTGTGAAGCCTAATTTAGAGGAATGGGGGCTTTGCAGCCAGGCAGCTTCACCCTGTTGCAAATGCTCAGATTTTTCCACCAACACCCCAAAATGCATACAGTGTGTACTAAAACAGAGGGCTGGGGGCAGGGGTGTCTAGCAGTTTTTTCTATTTTTTTTGTGTGGTGTGAGGGATTTCTTTTGCTCACTCCAGGACCTGCAGTGGCTTGTGACAGGACACTGACTGATTACATGTTTTGTATATTCTTGTTCATCAGGTTAGCTCGGTGTTCCAAATTTGACTAGAGGGAAAGATTGTGGACCACAATCACAATCCTTTGGGGAGATTTTTGGAGTGGAAATGGACATCTGCACAGAGTAAGGTAAGAGGGACAAAAGTTATAGGCAGGAAAAGTTGAGATATTTGCGTCCCTTCTGCATTAGGATATTTTAGAGCAGTGTTTTCTGAAGTTGGCCACTTTAAGATGTGTGGACTTCAGTTCCCAGAATTCCCCATCCAGCATGGGGAATTGAAGTCCACACATCTTAAAGTGGTCAAGTTTGAGAAACTTCCCTACATGGCAGGCACAGAAGCACAGAGAGCAATGTTTTCAGCTAGGCAGAGCCCTGTTGGCTCCTGCTGAAGATAGACCCCAAAACCCAACTACCGAAAGCCCACTCACTTCTCAATGGCGCTCCAGATCTTCATCCCATCATCCCGAAAGTAGTAGTTGGGCAAGGAGGTGACTCCTCTTTCTTCAAGGTCATCCGGGAGGCACAATGACGTGTAATTGGATGCCTCCACCCCTTTGGCCAGCAGTTTCAACATGCCATCCCGACCCGTGGCCGTGGCCTGGAGAATGGGGGATACGAAGTCAACTGCCACGAAAACTGAATTCTCTTCTAGGGAAGGCTGAAGTGGACTCATCAGCTGGCATCCGTGGGGCCAGTTTACTTGGGAGTGACCTGCTAGGTCCCCCTGTCTTCCCATGAGGAGTTAAACATGGGGAGTTAAACATTTAGATCCAGTGATAGAAACCGAAGGGACTCTTCCATTGGGGAGAGACCACCTGAGCAGTAACGGCTGCATTTCAGAAACTGGATGGTTTCCAGCTCGGCTGGGACTCTCATACAGGCCTTCTGTCCCATGGAACCTAAATATTCTGCTGATTCCTTGGCTACATTTCCTGTCTATTACAGGATCCTGTTCTTTGACTACTTCTGCATCTCCAGTTACTTTTACCAGAGCCACACTTCTACCTCTGTTTAATTACAAAGAGTACTGTAGACCAGTGTTTCTCAACCATGGCTGGCTGGAGAATTCTGGGAGTTGAAGTCCACCCATCTTAAAGTCGCTAAGGTTGAGAAACACTGGTTTAGCCACTCTATATATCTGAGAAGTGCAGCTTTTAAATAGAATTTGTTAATCAGAAAAGGAGCTAATAGACTCCTCCTGATTTTGTGTAACCGTAGATTAATACGGCTCTTCTACAACGTCTAGTATGTCGCCACTGTTTCTGCAGCCCCACAATTAGACATACAAAACCACTGGGTCTTAAATGTGCACCTGTTCAAACAACCTGCTCAGTTCCCACCCTGACCAGAGGCTGATTTGCACTTTAATACAAATTTGCCTTTCTTAAATTAATGCCGGAACTGGAAGAGAAGTCATAATTATATTCAGGTTCTTCAACACGTTGCAGTCCAATTAGCTGATGAAAAGCGATGTACAGCCTGCCCACTTCAGAAGAAAGAATAGTCTCATACTAATGAAGATAATCCACATAGAGCACTCTTTTAGAGAAAAGCCCACAGAAATACGCGTGGGTCTGGAGCAGTGTTTCTCAAGCATGACCACTTTAAGAGGGGTGGACTTCAACTCCCAGAATCCCCTGGGATGCTGGTTGGGGAATTCTGGGAGTTGAAGTCCACACGTTGTTGCCAAGTTTGAGAAACACCAGTTTGGAGGAACATATAAAGAAATGCAGAGCTGTTTTTGTTTTAAAAGCAAATTGTAGAGTGGTGGATGTTAGATACCCAGATGAATCGTATTTCAGAGACCCAGAAAAAATGAAGCTGATTGATTTGGCAGCCTCTACAGCGTGCACGTGTGGAGTTTGTTCTCTGGCTAATCTCTGGATGTAGAATCAGCAGGCAGGTATTTTTGTGGTCAAAATATCTCTCATTCTGAAGATTTCTTACCTGATCAAATACCCCTCCTGGCTGGATGAGATTGGTCCGGGCGAGAGTATTAATATGGAGGGTATAACGAGTATGGGGTTTCAGAAGCTGAAAGAAAGAAAGAAAGAAAGAAAGAAAGAAAGAAAGAAAGAAAGAAAGAAAGAAAGACAGACAGACAGACAGACAGACAGACAGACAGACAGACGAAGGGGATTCAAATTAGGTTTCACCATGGAATATAGTTTTATTCCACCTGCCTCCTTGCAATTTGAGTTCTACCAAATTTCATAGAATCATAGACTTGGAAAATCAGGGATGTCCACAGGTTGTGGTCATATGTGACATGCCTAAAACCCAGGCAGAACTTTGATTACACCATTATGGCCACCCGCTTGGCTTTTTTACCCTGCGGACACCCGATTATAATCATCTTTTTCAATCTGCCGTTCAGGGCAGGAATCCAGATGAAAGCATCTCTAACATAGGGCTGTCTAGACCAGTGTTTCTCAACCTTAGCAATTTAAGATGGGTGGACTTCAACTCCCAGAATTCCCCAGCCAGCATGGCTGGCTGGAGAATTCTGGGAGTTGAAGTCCACTCATCTTAAAGTTGCTGAGGTTGAGAAACACTGGTCTAAACCCTTCTTGAACAGATCTAGTAAAGGGGGGTTCCAACTATCCAACTGCTCTGATTGTTACTAATAATTTGGTTTGGGGGTCTCTGTCATTGGGACAACAATGATTAAACCTGATGTTTAAATCAAGTTTTTGCTTTATTGGAGTTTGCTTTAACCAGCATATGATGTTCAGACTCATTGATTAAGTCCAGACTAGTGTTTTTCAAACTTGGCCACTTTAAGATGGGTGGACTTCAACTCCCAGAATTCCCCAGCCAGCACTGGCTGGAGAATTCTGGGAGTTGAAGTCCACCCATCTTAAAGTGACCATGTTTGAAAAACACTGGGCTAGACCACAAAGGCCTTTTTAGGGCCAACCTAGTTGGGTGATCCCACAGTCCCTGGCTTCTCAAAATCTCCATGGTCATCTTTCTAAGTTGGTTTTGAAGGCAACAACAGTATTTTAAGAAGCAAAACAAAGAATTTAGCTCTTTCAACATAGCATTAAAACAAATCTGTAGCTCCCTCAAGATTAGCTTTGGGAACCACTAACATATGCACAAGTCCAACCATGTACTGGGACACCCATTCTCAAGACATTTACCTTGTAAATAGGATGACATGTTGGTAGTTGCCGGAGGGTGGCCATGGTGTAGACTTCACAGTGAAAATGGGCTTCAAGAAGGTGGGTGTTGACCTCATGGATGTGAAAGTTGGCCATTCTCACCCAGATCTTGGCTAAAGTCCAGTCCCATTTTCGGTCTGTGGGCAGGAAGATGGGACTGTCCAGGCCAGGGGTCTGGCTGAGCTGTGCGGAGGAAGGGGAAACAGGATTTCAGCACATTGATCCCCAGTCAACAGTTCTGTGGATCCAATGGGTTTCCAATGTTCTAGTCTTACTGTAACAGATTCCAAAGTCTTCTATATGCCCTACTAAAAAGGGACCTTGGTAAAAGCTGGTTTTCTTTTATACAAGGCTGTGTAATAAATTAAGGATGATTCCTCAGCGTTGGAGATGCAGATCCCAGGTTATGCAAGTGGTCTGTTCATGAAACCCTTGCATAAACCCATATCTGCACACATCAGATCGTCATATGCCACAGATAGGCACAAAACAGTTGTTACACCCAGTGCTTAAAGTTGGGTTTGTGCAACTCAGGGCTTGCCAAACCCAGCATCGACCTATCAAAGGCCGATCTGCCCAGCTTGAAAAATGTAACAGTCCTATCCACCAGGCTCCCTAATTGGTTGGCCTCAGATTTTTGGCCAGGGAATTCAGAAATGTGTGTGTGCATATATTTACTGGTCTTGCCTACGTCAAGTTGCCCAGCAGTCTTTCGCCTGTACGGTGACTTCCTAGAGACCCAGAGCGGTCAAGGGGGTACACAGACGCAGGAGAAAAAACCGCTCAACCATCTATCCCACTGTTTCTCAACCTTGGCCACTTGAAGAGGTGTGGACTTCAACTCCCAGAATTCCCCAGCCAGGATGTTGGCTAGGGAAATCTGGGAGTTGAAGTCCACACCCCTTCAAGTGGCCAAGGCTGAGAAACACTGCTCTATCCTGTTTACCTGGATAGCTATAGGCATCATCTGCCCCTCTGAGTTGAGGAACAACAGGCAAAGTGGGGCTGCCAGATACTGCTGCTTCCCATTCAATTTGCACGTCGGGATGTCCTCCAAGATCTTGTAGTCGGCGATGAAGATGTTCCCTTTCTGGGTGGGAGAGAAAGAGATGGAAGAAGCCTGCTGTGAATTGAGCCTAGGTCTAGGACTCCAGAAAACACAGTCTTCACCATTGGGAACTGGAGGATCCCAGGCCTTTTTCTCTTTGCGACAAGCCAAATCCAGTGTTATTCCCATTTTAGAGAAGGGAGAATGGGCACTGAAGAACCTGCCTAGGGCTTTGCCACGAATTGGTGGCCTAACCATTGGAGACCTGACTCCCGAAGTCAGATTTTGTCAGAGCTTCTGTTTACCAGGCTACCGCTCAGATCTTTATGCGGACATCTCCTGGTGAGGTTTCCAGAGGCCAAAGGAATGTAGGAGCCCCGAAACAATCTACCTTCTCCAACCCATGAGATGTGCACATATGTTACCTTCAGCTCTTTCTCGAGGGAGGTGGAT
The DNA here is from genome assembly GCA_030867105.1 of Liasis olivaceus. Classification (NCBI taxonomy): domain Eukaryota; kingdom Metazoa; phylum Chordata; class Lepidosauria; order Squamata; family Pythonidae; genus Liasis; species Liasis olivaceus. The sequence goes on along the minus strand of CM061351.1, from coordinate 113,961,072 downwards.
TTTCCCAAACTAGAAGCCACCATCTCCTCCTTCACAGGGAAATTGTCTGGGATCTTGGTGCATTTCCGGAGCAGGACGGGGTTGACTCCATTCAGATACTGATAGCCGAAAAAATCATCGTCCATCCAGTGATCCATGACATATTCTGGATTGATAGAAAGGCTCCTTTAAAGAAGGCTGTGAATCCCTATTTGCTACAGCTCTATACAGTGGATCCTGCATTCCTGGCCATTGATGGGGAGTGCTTTTTTTAAAAAAAAGCAAGCAAGGAAAAAAATATCAGTCACATCCGGCTCGTGCCTTCATCACAAAAAGGATGTCAGGGAAAGGGAAGGCTAGACAGCCACAGCCCACATGAACAAGCCACACGTCTATGGTGGAAAAAGGAACAATGTTTGGGGCTTAGGGAAAAAAAGGAGAAAAATAGGAAGCATGATGGAAACACATAAAATTATATGTGGAGTAGAGAAAGTAGGAAAGGAAAATCTATCTATCTATCATCAAACTAACTATCTATCTATCTATCTATCTATCTATCTATCTATCTATCTATCTATCATCTATCTGGAAATTGCAACCATGAGATGTGGAAGTCACTGCTGGCTTGGTCAGCTTAAGAAGATTATATCATCAACCCCCAAGATTATATCATCATCAACAGAAAAAGGGGATTTGATAAATTTATGCAAATGCTGTTGTTTCTTTTCCAGTGTTTCCAAAACTCCAATGCTGGAGAAATGGCCCCTCTCTGCACCCCCCAACCTATCCATCCTGCACCCCTTAACCTATCTGTCCTGCACGTCTCCCAACTGATGGACAGACATCACAGACAGACGGACACCCACAAAGAGTCGGGCATCTTTATCCAAAAGCAGGCTTGGGGGAAAGTCAGAAGCGTGGAGGTTTGTCTGGCTCTGGTCTGCTTGGGAAAAGGAGACCCACCTGTGACCGGAGTTTTGTGAAACCAGAAGATTTTCCGGAGATCATTCAGACTGTCCCAGGACTCCGTGAGGTTAGAGAAGCCCTTCAGCCTCAGCTCCAGCTCCCTGCAAGGAAGGACCATAATGGGTGAGCTGGGAATGGCGAGAACCACTGTGATGCCCACCAGCTAAACAGGCGATTCCAGTTCCATTGGCCAGTGCAAATGGGGACAATGTCAACACCACCACACACTGCGCTGTTGGAAAAGCTGCCATTCATCTGGGGCTGTTCCCTGCAGGCAGCTAAACCTGGACAAGCACACTTCGCCAATTGCTTTTTTTCAGCTGTGCCATCTTCATCTGACCCCAGCTGAGGAGGGAAACAGGCTGGTGTTGGCCTTAGCAAAGTTACTGCCTGTTCTCTAGCCTGGTGTCTCTCAAGCTTGGCCACTTGAAGATGAGCGGACTTCAACTCCCAGAATTCCCCAGCCAGCATGGAATTCTGGGTGTTGAAGTCCACCCATCTTCAAGTCACCAAGGTTGAGAAAGACAGGGCTAGCATGCCTGGAATAATAATCTTAAATGTGTTGACACCAGATTTCACTCAGATGCAAGGAAAAATTCCCCCAGTCAAGAGCAGTGAAGCCGGAGAGAGGGTGGGCTCTCCTGCACTTGGCAGAGGGTCCGATTAGGTCGCCTCAAGCGACACTTCCCAGTCAAGGGCCTTTTGCCTTTCCAGAGGCTGTTCTTCTCTCTCTCTTACTGGGAGAGACCTAGAAGGCTGCAGCCGAAGCCGAAACCCGGCCCCCGGCCCGCCACCCCCGTTACTCACGACTTGAAGGTGCGCATGGCAAAGATGGCGCTTTTGCTGAGTAGATATTGAGAGTTTGAATGCAGGTCGTCGATGGTGTTGGCATTGAGGCACCTTGGCCAGCCTGGGGCATAGGTCTTCCAACTGTAATGAGAACATGTATGTATATATATATTTTTTAAGAACACATGAGGTTATGGAACACCTCACTGCAGGATACGATGGCTGCCCAGGTAACTTTTTGGGGGAATTCTGTCACTTGCTCTTCCCCAACCTGACGCCCTCCAGCGGTGCTGGACTGCAAGGCTGTTGGTGTCTAGGAATTCTGGGAGTGGAAGTCCAAAATGGCAGCTGGGGTGGGCGCCAGGCTGGAGGCCTAAACACATGACACCTGCCCATCTTTCCGTTTTGACGTTGCCTTTGAACGCTCAGAGGGGCAGCTACAGATGTCAGCGTCGTCATTCCAGTCCCCTTTGTGCTATACGTGCATACAGAGACACACGCACACACTCCATTCTGTCTGATCACACTGCGGGGTCCACACTAAGATCCTTGGCAGACTTACTTAAGGTTACAGTCTTGCTTCTTACAGGCAGAATAGAGCTAGTTTTGGGGTTTACCTAATTCAGACTCGCAGTGGGAAGGTAAATTGAAGAGTATCTTCATGGAAAGCAAACATGCTGTGTCCTTAGAGCAGTGTTTCTCAACCTTGGCCACTTGAAGATGTGTGGACTTCAACTCCCAGAATTCCCCAGCCAGCCATGCTGGCTGGGGGATTCTGGGAGTTGAAGTCCACACATCTTCAAGTGGCCAAGGTTGAGAAACACTGCCTTAGAAGACTAACGCCTCAAGCAAGTTGCAGTTTCTCCCAACATCCCATGTTCTTCAGGCACTCAACTTCTGAGGTTCAGGTGAGTGGCTTTAGGGCTACGGGCAGGTACCAAAGAAAGAGACGGGCTGCCTTGCTCACCCGTAGCGTTCTTGCCGTTCATTCAGCTCTTTCTTGCGTTGTTCCAGCAGGAGAGGGTTCTCCGTGTCATCAGCAGCTGTTTTGGCTGCAGGAAAGGAGAACCGAAAGGCCACTGGCGTCAGAGCGTGGAAATCCCCTGCAAAGCGCAGGCCGCTTGGACCTCCGTGGGCCCCGCCTTCCCTAATGAACTGGGGTGGAATGCTGTGAACTCATTGCATGTTCAGAGGCTACCGTCCCAACCTCTTTCTCAGGCTAAGGCTAAGTCCTGAATCTTTCAACCCCACGCATCTCCAACCTGGCACCCTGTAGTATACCGGATATAGCTTATCCCCAACCACCAAGGGCACTGGGGATGCTAGTTATTGCAATACAGGTAGTCCTCACTTAATGACCACAATAGGAACCATAAAATCGGCTGTTAAGCGGGGCGGTTGTTAAGCGAATCAGATCCAATTTTACAACCTTTTTTGCGGTGGTCGTTAATCGAATCACTGTGGTTGTTAAGCAAACCACACGGTTGTTAAGCGAATCGTGGTTCCCCATTGATTTTGCTTGCTGGAAGCTGGCTGGGAAGGCTGCAAATGGCAATCACATGACCCTGGGACACTGCAACCATCGTTAGTGCAAGATGGTTGCCAAGCACCCAGATTGTGATCACATGACCACGGGGGTGGTGTGACGGTTGTAACTTCAGGCAACGGTTGTAAGTCACTTTTCTTTAGCACTGTTGTAACTTTGAACAGTCACTAAATGAATTGTTTTTAAGTGAGGCTATCTGTACCACACACCTGGGTGGCTTCAGATGGGAAGGGGTCTCCTGGCCCAGCCCTTCTCTGTTGGGATCTCTGTCCTGGAAAGCAGGGAGAGAAGCAAATGACAATGTCGGGATCCCCAAGCCGGTGCCATCTTCTGCTGTATCTTGAAGGACCCTCTCCAGAGCAATCAGCCCAGCTGGGTCTGGGGCCAGGGATCTGGCTCACCTGCCTTCTCCCCTCCTTCCCAGGTAGGGGGAGAGAAAGAAGAGGCCCTACCTTTGCCTTCCCGCAGGACCAGGGAGCAGTAGCCCTCCAGCCACTGATAGGAGGGGAAGTGGTACATCTCCCCATGTGGTGCCTTCACCCGGATATAGTTGCAGAACCAGTTGTCTTTGGGGAAAAACAGGTAGGGCTCCTTGTGAAGGCGGACCAGCAAGATGGGGCCCAAATCGTGTTCACACGGCACTTCGTACTCGTCCACCTGGACACAGAAGAGAGTCCCAGACAGGTTCAGGCAATGTGGGATAAACAGGCTTCTGTCTCTTGGACAAGGCACAAGAGGAGAACAAGGACTGATGGAAATCGGTGTGTGGGTGTGGGTTTGTGTCTGGGGATCAGTTACCCCTTTTAAGGCATCTGTTGGCTTCTCCTCTGCTCTACTCATAACACTTGTCAGTCAAGCAACCATCACAACATCAGTGTGAGCTCTCCTCCACGGGGAGGGAAATCTCACAACTTCTGCTCTCTGGCTGGGGATGGAAAGGATTGCATCAATGTCTGATGTTCTTCCCAGTTCAAGACCTGATTCTGCATGTTTCCATTTTGCAATTGAGGAGGACTCTTTTGGTCTTGTACAAAGCAGTTAAGATGATTGGATCGAGCCCATTTCTCTGCTGATTAGGGAGATCTAATCTGGAACAAATTCCTAAACACGCATGTGGAAGAGAGAAGACCAGGAAGCCATGCGCATAATCCCCCCCCCCCCCCATGAGAAGCATCTGCTCCCAAACTGTCTGCCTCTACCTCCAAGAAGATTTAGCAACTTTTAATAGGTATCAGAAAGTTGGGACAATTTGCTCTCTGGCACCCATGGCAGAACCTCTTTCTAATCCCCCCCTCCCTGCTCGGTCAGCATACTCACAGCTCCGGGCGCAAAATCCTTCCCGAGCTTATCCAGGTGGTGCTTGGCACTTTCTGCTTGTTCCCCCACCAGGGTGATGGAGACGCTGCTGTAGGTGCCTGCCAGGATCATGTCACCGGTGGCCACGTAGACTTTATAAACAGCCATTGGGAAAGGTTGGAGAGAGAGCTCCGAGCCCAGCCAGGGAGGAAAGGTGTGTGCCAAGCTGCGTCCTAGAGAGGCTGGGACACCCTCCTTTGCTCCTCCCCGAGAGGGCTTCTGCACCGCACCCACAGCCCATCATTGAGCCATTTCTCCTGCGCCTTGGGGAGAACCGCGGGTGTGAAATGGGATCAGCCTCTGACTTGGAGTTGCACCAGTCTGCGCTCGCTGCTTTTGCTCCAAACAGAAGACTCACATGCTCTTAGTGCAAAACCACCTCGGCTAATATTTGACAGTCTTGATTGCTTCCAAACTTGAGTAGGGAGAAATCGTCGCTTTGGTGAGCGGTTGGTGCATGGCGCATCCCCACCCACTTTGCTCTCTCCTATCCAACTATGCATCAGGTGTTGTGGCGCCAAACGCCTTGCTTGGCTGACCACCAGCCACACCGAAAATGCTGGCCTTCTTCCAGAGAGTCGAGGTGTGACCTTTTTCTTTCGCCTGAATGGGTTGGCGACTCTATCAGAAAAGGACTAAACCTTGGTCTCCATCCTTCCCCACTGCGCTCCAAGGCCCCAGTTCGGAGACCTCGTTCTCTTCCTTCTTTCCTTTGGCAAACCATGAAGATGAGGAGGTTTTGCCCTGAAAGAAGGGGTGGACAGAGGGCAGGGGAACTCTAGCTGTGCAATTCAACACCGCTGGGCCACCCTCTTGGTATCCTCCTGGAGAAGCAATCCCCCTGTGGCCCAGGCCGGGCACTCCGTCTGATGAGTGCAGATTGCTTTGGGACGCACGGCTTTCCAAGGAGTTACAAGGGGAGACAGATGTACTTGGAGAACAATTAGGTTTCCTTCTGAAAAGGTTTTTTTGCAGCTCAAGAATCACAGTTTGGGGCCCAGGAGAAACCCCAGAGCCCTGCTTTCCAGAGCTTCAGCTTGGTTTTTCTGAGGATGAGGCCTCCCCCAAGCCCTGCCTGTGGGTTTCCCCCAGCAATCTGGACTCTTGAATTGACCCACTTGCAACGCCCCCCCAACCCAATGGGCATGGGTTCCCCAAGAGACAGAAACGCAGCATCCGATGCGCAGGCAGAAAAGAGCAGTGGCGCCACCGGGAGGCCACAGTGGGTAAAGCCCAAGGCTGTGCTTCCTCCAGGTGTCTTCGTCCCATCAGCAAACATTTGCAGGAGTGTGGGACATTTTTAAATTTTTAGTGTTAAACATTTTTTCCCCTTGGAGGATTTTAATCATCTGGTTCATAGTTTGCAGCTTTTAAAAAAATTATTCTCGTTCTCCCCTGAACTCCAAATCTATGGTGCAGATTTTGGTTCCAAGGAGAAGATGCTGGCAAATCCTCCTGGATTCCTGGTGATTTCATGGACACAACCATGTTTTCCTGGCAATAGTACAATGGTTTGTCACTGCCTTCCTCTGGGGTATCTTTCATCCTCCCAGGCTTGCCCTGAGATTTCCTCGTGGCTCCCCATCCAAGCCCTAACCAGTTCTGACCCTACTTGGTTGGCAAGACCAGCAGGGTTGGCCAGGTTCTGCCTCCTGCTGTGTCAGGAGAATCACACGAGAGAGTCTGGAAATCAGCTCAGCTTCTTTATTAGCTTGCACCTAATAGACAGAATCTCGCCAGACTAACTCTAATTCCCCAACGAGAACAACTATAACCATCAAGCCCTTACGGAGGGGCCAGTCTCTTCCTCTTGACTTTCACACAGTCCAGCTGGGGGCTGAGGAGATGCTTGGAATGTCACTCCCCCTCCCTGCAACCTTGAAGCTCCATGCCAGAATCGTCCCCACTCATGCCTTCCATCACGTGCTGGGAGCAATTAACATTTATTAGGATTTCTGAATGCCTAATTCAGCCTTTCCCAAACTCCCAGAATTTCCGGGTAGCCTATAATCATGGTGGCTTAGGAAGACCATCTCAACCACTCGGGAGAGACCACTAGGTTGGGGAAGAGAGGTTAGAAATTTGATGTATTACCAGATGCTTCATCTTTTGATTTCCTGTGCAGAATAAAGTCATCACTCTGCGTCCTCTTTCTACTTTCAGCATCAGACCAGTGTTTCTCAACCTTGGCAACTTTAAGATACGTGGGCTTCAACTCCCAGAATTCCCCAGCCAGTCCACCTATCTTAAAGTTGCTAAAGTTGAGCAACACTGGCATAGACTGAACGACATGGACAGCCGGTTCCCCTCCATTTAGGCCTCAGTGGATGACACCGGTCACTTTCAGAGGACAATGGTCTTCCAGGTCATTTGCATCAGGATAGTGGTTCCCAGTTACTCCTCAGCAGAATCAGGACACTGGCCCTCAAGACAGTCCCTCAGAGAGCTCGACTTTCAGACCTGTTTAGCTTTGACAAGTGATAGAATGGAAGGGGTCCAAGGAGGTCATGTTGACCAACCCCAGATGTATGACAACTGCTAGGAACAGCTGGTGGAGTTAAGAAGTGGGTGCAGATCCAATCTGCCAAATTCTAAATATATTATTTCCTCTCATCAGTTTATTTTCCTATGGCACTTTTGAATAAACAATGCTGTTGAGTTTTAACTGCCACATATAAGGAGAAAAGCATATAGTTTTAGATTTAAAACGTATTTTTATTTTAAAAATATATATGTACTTTTCCATTTATTAAAAGTATAGTCATTTCCATACACATCAGAAAAGGAGAATAACATAAACGCCCTAAAATTTAAGAACAAGTAACCCTTAATTACAAATGTGCCTTGATGTAAATTATTACTTGTAACTCCTCTGTGAAATCCACATTCAAGACGCTATATATTTACTTCATTTTCAAAACTTTGTGCAAAATGGGCACTAAATTATTTGAAGTCATGTGGTATTTTGCAACATGACTTTAAATAATTTAATGAGCTTAAAAAACACTCCAGGCAGTTACTGACAGAGAATCCTGGCAAAACCAATGTTCCTCAGTTCACAGACCACAATTACAAAAATGATTTGATATTTTTCTCATTTAGACACAATTTGAGGATTGATGCTGAGGCTAATAAAAGCTCCGTCCTTCTTAATTATGTGACTTAGAGTTTGAAGTTGGACTAACTTCAAATAGATGATGTCCTCCTAGTTGCTGATTCCCATCATCCGTGGCCAGCTTCTTCAACTACAGTATGCTGATTCTACCATTTATCTACCCCTTTCAACTTCGACCCCTTGGGAAGAATTGTTTCCAGCCAGGAGGATGTCAAAAAAGTCAAGATGGCAGCCATCACCATGCAGTCAACCCCACGCCTCTTTGTTATGCAGAGATTTGACTGCACGGTTGCACCTGCCATCTTGACTTTCTTGACACCCTGGGCAGATAGCCTGTTCCCAGGCCAAGCCAACCCCAGTGGGAGACCAGCTACCTCTTCCCCAACAGGCCCACTCTCTTTGGGACCTGCCAGTGTGTAAAATATTTGCAGAACAGAAGAATCAAGAACAGACCCAACGTTGTTTGTTGTTGTTCAGTCGTTAAGCCGTGTCCAACTCTTTGTAACCCCATGAACCATATTGTGCCAGGCCTTCCTGCCCTTCACTGCCTTCCTGAGTTTGCTCAGTTTCATGCTCATTGCTTCTGTGATGCTATCTAACCATCTCAAGACCCCACATAAGCATCCTCAATTTTTAGGCCACGGAATCCACCAGGCTTTTGATAAGGATGAAGGGGCAAGCCTCAGCAAATGTTCTTGTCCTGCAAAAAAACTGGTTTTCAGTTCTGCAGAATTTCGGCCCAAAGTTGGAGGACAGAGCACCCCAAACGTGAGGTGTCTGCAGTTCTAGACAGAATCCTGCTGGATTGGAGAATCAGGACGGGCTGAAATCGCCCACCTGGGGCTGCCTGGTTCATCACCTCTGCCCCAAGGCCTAGATGGAGACACTGTTCTCGATGTGGGGCGGGTCAAGGTAGTTGTAGGGAAGAGGCAGCGACTGGTTCCGCTGGTTAATCTCCTCTGAAATGTTGGCCAGGCAATTCTGAAAGACCCCTATCAGCCGGTTGGGTTCCTCTTCAACGAAATGTTTGTCTGGGAAGAACCCTAAAGGTCTCTGGAAGAGATCCACGGGAGAAGCGTTACAGCACGAAAACACACCGGGGTCCCCAAACCCTAGCTGGCTTTGCATTCTACATTCATGGCTCATTGGCAAAGGCTCAAACCCCAAATTTGTATGGTGGCATCAGGATACCCCCAACATTATTTTGAAGTCACCCGGGTCATCCTTCACCTTGATCGGATGACCAGGAACCCGGTGCCTTTCAACTCCAAAATGTTTCCCCTTCCTTTTTTTTTTATAATAACTTCATTAATTTTGTTCAAAAAGGAGCAGTAAAAATGAACCAGAACCAATATTAAGAGAAAGAATAAGAAGAAAGAAAAGAAAACTGAAAAAGGAGAAAATAGTAGGGATCAAAAGTGCAGAAGCAAGAAAGAAAGAAAAAAGAATTCACTTCCGACCCTCCTTGCAACAGATAAGTAACAATACACATCAAACTCGTACTCTAAATTTAAAACATAACTTCCATTATTTCTCTGAATGCATGTTATTTCTAATCAGCAAATTCATACAACATGATTTCATTTCTTTCTGTTTCCCGCAAAAAGTCCAAAATAGGTTTCCAGCGAGCATTAAAATTACACAAGTCTTATCTCGAATCAAAGCCGTCAATTTCACCATCTTGGCATCTTCACCATCCATTCCTCCACTGTAGGGAATGTCTTAGCAGTGTTTCTCGACCTTCGCCACTTGAAGACGGGTGGACTTCAACTCCCAGAATTCCCCAGCCAGCCAGGAATTCTGGGAGTTGAAGTCCATCCGTCTTCAAGTGGCCAAGGTTGAGAAACACTGGTCTTATCTTTCCACCTCTGTGCATATAAAACAAAATTTTTCCCTTTCCGAAGAGGATCCCCAGCACTTACCCGATCTGCGGCTTCTTGGCTCAGGAGCCACAGGGAACAGAGGGCGATGCAGGTGATGTTGACCTGAGGAATTGTGTCAAGGATCCCCTCCAGAGTTGCCAAGCCCTTCGCAGTTGGCGGGGGTCTCCTCATGGTGGAGGGGCTGTTTGGCATCCACGCCCCAAAGTCGAACTGAGAACGAGGGAGAGGCCTGGATGAGCGGACCCTTGCAATGCCCACCCTGTAGGGCACATGCGGGCTTTCCCGTCTACATGCCAAGGTGCAGGGGGCAATTTGCAGCACGTTAGACCAGATGTCGTTCCCCATCATCCGGGATGCCATTGCTGAAATTTGGTGCCCAAATCTTCCAAGTTTGAGCGCATGGGTATCTCAGGGAGGGGGCAAGGGTTGAAAATCCATAGGACTGGGGGGGGGGCACGATGTTGCAACTGAAGTCCTGCCCTTTTAAGCCCCCTCTGCCATCTTGCTGATTTTCAAATACCCCCTCCATGGCCAGTTCTGTTGGGCAACATAATGTTTTTAGGATTTTTTAAAAATTAAGGTCAAGGATGGGAGCAGAAGATCCCGGAGGGGCTTCCACTCTCCTTCCTGTCTTAAATCTCTACCCCACATCAAGGAAGAAAGCTAAAAAGCCCACAAATGTTTTCCAATCCCTGTTTTCTGGGCTAATTTCAGCTTGTTTGGGGTGTTTTTGGGGTTTGGAGGCTGAAAATGAGAAATTTCTGGCTCTCAGAGGCCTCCCGCTTCTTTTTGCAGTGGGTTCAAAATGTCAGCTTAGCCCCTCTGGGTCATGCAAATGCCTCCTGTGGCCCCCCAAATGCCTCTCCTGAGGCTCATACCAGCTCCAAGTTTGCCCACCACAGCGCTATATCCTAGTTGGACAATTGCAAGGCACTCTACATGGGGCTGCCCTTGAAGACCATCCAGAAGCTTCAGCTGGTACAGAATGCAGCTGCCCGGGTGGTAAATAGTGTTGGCTACTCGGCACGTGTAACACCGCTGCTCCGGGAGCTGCACTGGTTGCCACTGTGTTTCCGGGTGCAATTCAAGGTGCTGGTCGTCACCTACAAAGCCCTTCATGGCTTGGGACCGGGTTACCTGAGGGACCGTCTTTTCCCAGTTGTTTCTACCTGTCCAATCCGGTCCAGCAGGATGGGCATGCTCCGGGTCCCATCAGCCAAGGAATGTCGGCTGGCAGGGCCCACGAGACGTGCCTTTCCTGCTGTGGCATCCGTCCTCTGGAACATCCTCCCTCATGAGATTGGGATGGCCCCAACCCTTTTGGCTTTTCAGAAGGCCTTGAAGACCTGGCTTTGTGCCCGGGCCTGGAGCCCCGAGTGTGTGTGTGAAGGGCCCCGTTTCATGGTTGTGTTGATACCGAGTTTTTAAAGATCTCTTGGCTGCATTTATATTATATTTAATTTTTGTACTGTTTTTAATGTTGATTGTTTTTATTGTTGTTAGCTGCCCAGAGTCACTGGTCTGAGATGGGCAGCTATACGAATGAATGAATGAATGAATGAATGAATGAATGAATGAATGAACGAACGAACGAACCAAGGCTAGCAAAACACAACTGATGGTTCACACAATGTGCAGGTGTCGAGAGCGGGCTTCCTGAAATACATTCAGCCACCAATATTTTAGCCTAAACTGGCTTGGTTTGTGAAGTCCACCATTTCGTGAAGTTTTTTGCCACGGCTTGGTTGGAGGCTTCATGATATTTAAGAGTAAACCTGCTGGAATCCATGTTTGTGGGGGACTCATTTAATTGTTACTGAGTCAACTTTGTGCGGGACCAAATCTGAACCCAGCGCTGTGTTCATTAGTCAGAGGTGGTCCATGGACACCAAAACACCACCTGCTCCGGGGACGTCCAGTGATGATCATTGGCTTCAAAGTGGTGGGCGTGACTGGGAAGTCAAAGCCCCACCCCCTTCGATGGGTACACGATGCCTGTCATGCATGTTACAAAGGGGTGGGGCTTTGAAGCTAATGATCATCGCTGGACGTCCCTGCCTTCTCCATTGCTAGATCCAAAGCTTTTCCTGACCTGGATGGCAGAACAATGACCATCATCCTCTGCTATAATGCCATCTGCAGCTGCAACCTGATGAAGCGTTAGCCATGAAATTGGGCCAGGGCAGGACAGGTCATCTGTCCAGCGTGGGATGGTTCTCACCTGCCCACTGTTGACAGCACCATGTTGAGCTGAACAAGTGAAAATGACCATTGTCAGGAATTTTGTGAGCTCCTCTGTGGTCCCCAGAGATGAGGGAGCCCCCGATGCCTCTCTGCTCTGGAAAGCTTCCGTGAAAATCTCCAAAATCCAGGCCTGGAGCTCAGAGTCACCTCGGACACGGTCATCATTCCGGTAGTAGAATCTGACAAAGCCTGCCACGTAGCTGCAACACAAAAGCTAAGAGCTAGAAGGTCCCCTCCAGCTTCAGTCTCGAAGACCTGGTGGTCCCAGACATGTGTGGCTTCAGCTCCCAGAATCCCCAGCTAACCTAGGCAGAGGGTGAGAGATTCAAGTCCATCAGGTTCCAATAGGTGGGGAAAGAAGGAGGAGACTCTCTGAAGGGAGCCTGAATTGGCTGAAGACCAAAATTGACACATCAGAATTAGCCAACAGTAGCCTCCCTTCCTTCTTGCCCCTCTTCAGGATTCCCGATTGTGTTGACTGCATCATTTCCCTGCAAAAGCTAAGCCAAGCTTGACTGGGCTTAGAAGCTAGGCAGGTTTGAACCTGGTTTGGACTTGGGTCATGAAATCCCCAGGCTGGAGGCTAGACGTGGGAGTCAAAAAATATCCCACAAGGCCAAGGCAAAAAGGCTCATGAGGTCAGCAGGAGTCAGGCTCAATGTGAGGGAGATGCTCATTGTGTCCAGCTGTGTGGTATCTCTGTGTTGACCTGGGCTAATGTAAAAAAGCTAAGCAGGGTTGAAGCGGGTGTTAGATTTTGGATGGGAGGCTATCAAGACATTTCCACTTTGTTGCCAAGAAAACCCTGTGGCTGTGTCCATGCAGACATCAGAGACCGTACAAACCCAACACCAGGCCTCACCTCTCTATAGCAGCCCAGATCTTTGTTGCATCGTCCCGGTAATAGTAGTTGGCGACAGAGTCAACTCCGCGAGCCTTGATGTCCTCTGGCAAGCAGAGGGAAGCATAGGTCAGCCTCTGAACACCTTTCCTTACCAAGGGACCAATTCCTTTGAATCCTGCTGAGGTGGCCTGAAAGATGGAGAGCGTTGAATCACATACAGGCAGTCCTCACTTAACGACCACAATTGGGACCGGAATTTAGGTCACTAAGCAATGCAGTCATTAAGTGAATCATCACGTGACCAGACCCGATTTTCGTGGGTTGTTAAGTGGTGGTCGTTAAGTGAATCACACAGTTCCCCATTGATTTTGCTTGCCGGAAGCTGGCTGGGAAGGTCACAAAGGGCGATCACGTGATCCTGGGATGCTGCGACCATTGTAAGTGTAAGCTGGTTGTCAAGCACCCGGATTGTGTTCACGTGACCGCAGGAGTGCTGTGACAGTCATAACTTTGGGCATCAGTCGTAAGTCACTTTTTTAGCGCTGTCACAACTTCGAACAATTATGAAACAAACGGTTGTTAAGTGAGGACTACCTGTACTTCATTCTTGCTAACACAGTGTGAGTGTGTCTCAGGTTGGAGGGGACAGAATTCTTCTCTCAAATCTCATGTTAGACAAAATGAGTATCTGGCTCTCAAGCTCAATATTTATCTCTCAAACTCAATATTTATCTCTCAAACTACTAATTCTGCCCTCCGCCCACCCAAGGTGAGAAGAAAGGGCCTTCTAGTAAGCGAAAAATAGATGTACCTAGCAGGGAAATACAGCTGGATGCTACCTGGAGCGGTCATTGAATCAACAAGATGTGAAAATATGGAACTTCAATACTTGAAATTATTTCTATTCCAGTTCTTTCAGAATCACGAATCACAAAAACAATTCACGTGTCCCTTGTGCTTTCAGCATTACATCCTTAAATGTTTGGCTTCTTTTGGCATATTAAACAGGGAAATTATTTGAAAGCATCATTGAAAATCTTCAGTCAAAAGCAGCAACTGGACGGTTTTGCAGTGCAAAAAAAAAAAAGGCAGATTCAAATTCAGTGAAATTCTGCTGGATTTGAAAATGTTTCTTTTAGTTTCCCAAGGCAGTTTTCATTTCACAAACGTTAAAATAATAGGAGAATGTTTGGCTTCAGGCAAATTTGCTTGTAAATATCAAATATACATTCTCTTTATTTTTTTTTTGAAGGTGCAACATTGGTAGTCATGGATATTACTGGATTTGACTGCTGGGTGTAAGAAAATATGCATTTTTTTTTTCATTTGACAGTGTGGCTGTACAAGATTTCCCTGGACACTGAACTGAACACAAAAAGATATCTCAATGATCTTTTTTTGTATTTCTGAACGTGACTGTTTGGATTCCGATTTTGACAAATCCGTAACATCAATGTATTGGGTCAAGGTGTATTTCTCCTTCTCTTGGACTGGAATCTCATGACATTGGCAGTAATATCCGAACGCTTCCTCTGATGTCTATTTGAACCTGATATGCTTGAAATGAGCCTTAACTCCTATTTGCACTTTTCCTGAAACGGCTTTACGTAGTTTATTTCTGAAAACTGCTGTATTCAAATAAATGTTCTACTGAATGCAAACCCTCCTCAAAGGCATCCGTTGCTCTGCTTGCCGAATCCAAAATGGAAGGAATGGAGAGGTGTGGGTGAAAGCAGAAAGGACGGAGAAACTGAGCCGGAAGGACCATCTTACCTGATCCATCATTCCACCTTCCTTGATCAGCCGGATCCTGGCTAATATGTTGATCTGGAGGGTGTATCTCAGGTGGGGTATCAGGAGCTGCGAAGGAGGAAGGAAAGCTATTAAGCCCTTCAGCCTTTGGGTTGGAGAAGATCCTCGGAGGCCAAGGGGCTCAACTGGGAGGCCGGTGATTCAGAGCTTCTAACAGGGGACAACCTGGTGGCTGACACAACCTGTGACCGATCAAACCAAATGCAGACAACAGGTGAGCGGTCTGGGCCTGCGGTGAGCAGGAAACCTGGATTTGCACTCTCAAAATAGATGGAGATTGGGACAGGGACAAAACCTGAATGCTGGCCTGTTTCTGAGGCTCAAAATGGGAAGCCTGCCTGGTGGGACACAGCTCTCCAGCACACAGGACAATTTAGCAGGGAGGGCATTCTCTCCCCCTTCCCCCAAACTCCATCTCCACCAAGAGACATGCCCCCTTAATGCACCTAAATTTGAGACAGACAAGACATCATGGTGCGTTCATCCAACTTGAGAAGTTGGAGGTGGTCATATTTCACTTTGGGATATACTGGGTTCTAGGAAGATATCCAGGGAAGAAAATCAACAGAATAATTTCTTGTTCCTTCAGTGAAGAGTGGATGATATTATTATTTGGATAGGGTGTCCCCCATTATGTTGTATCTCATATCGTGTTATATTCGTTTCACGGACTGCTCAGAAAACCTTGTGTTACGGGGAAGCTAGAGAAATGCACCACAACCCACGTGAAAAAACAGCAGTCTGTCTCCCACATCATACCTTGAAAACCGGGTGGCACATGGGTAACTCCCGTAGGGTGGCCACAGTGAAGACCTCGGCCATCAGGTGGGTCCGCAGGAGGTGGGAGATGTTCTGGTGGATGTGGAAGTCAGCATTGCGGACCCACATCTTAGCTAGGGTCCAATCCCACAGGGAGTCACTGGGAAGGAAGATGGGGCTCTCGGGGCCCAGGTTTTGGCTGAGCTACAGGAAGGAAGAGGGGAAACAATGATAGATGTGGGAAAAGAGATTAGCAGGGAGATTGAAAAGCTTCATTTCATAGCCCTTTGCATCACTCACTGCTTTGCCAGGGAACCACTTATGGCAGAGCTGGGTGGATGGTTAATTCAGTACAAGGGAGAACCCAACATTTTGATTCAAACTATCTTCTCAAATTTAAAACACCCAGTTTTGGGCTAAACACAAGTAGTTCCACGCATTTGAGAAGCATCAGCCCCACTGAGTAGACCAGGTCAGGAAATCAACCCCACAGGAAGGCTAAAAATACTTTTATCGAGATTGGCTCTAATAACAGCATCTTGCAAGTCTGATTGTGCTGGATCTCCTCCTGCTTCTTATAGTTCAGGGAATTAGGGTAGTGTCTGCCTGAGACACTTCAGAAAGTTATCTTCTTGCTTAAAAAATCTTTCAGCCCCTTTTACGTAACGGTTCCTGACTATTTCCATCAAGGTCATCTTCCTTGCTCTCTATCAGAAACGCCTCAAGCCCAAAACAGGTGGTTTCAAACTTGAGATGGGTTCAATCAGAACATTCTGCCCACCACCTCTTGAGAAGTTCATTTAGAAGACAATTCAGTTGATTAGAACAAGCAGACCTCCAAAGCGATCCACAGCGTTTGGATGCTTCGGCATCCCTTTGGAAAGATTCAGATCTAATCTGAAGTTTCAGCAGCCACACGTTCAGTTTGTCTGAAGTGATTTGGAAGTCCAAATCAAATCCAAACTCCAAACTGGGTTTGGGGTAGTTGGCACCCCCTTAATTTACAGCCACATCTTCCTAATGGTAAGGGTTTCAAGTCCAAGGAGGAAGAGAAAAGATTTCTGGAGACCTGCATTCCCTCACCACCTGACATTCTCCTTCCTCTGCCTCTCCATCCTCCATGGCTGACCCATGAGGGACCTCCTTTGGTTTGGGAGAACCAGGGGCTGACCTCTACAGCACTGCGACAGCAGAAGAAGTTGCATGGACACAGAGAAGCTATTTCCAATTTTGTTTCGGTCAAGAAGACATTTAGGCGTCTTGAGACGTCTGTCTTCAAATGGAGCAAGATTCAGGGGACCCTTCTTTGCCAAGTTGGCTGAATCTAGGTTGCGCATTTACCTGGATTGCGATTGGCACAAGACTTCCAGAAGGTGTCTGATGAAAGAGGCACAAAGGGGCGGCCAGATACTGCTGTTCACCTTGGATTACGTTGGTTGGGATATCCTGGAGAATGTTGTAGTCCACAATGAAGATGTTCCCCTTCTTTAAACAGAGGAAAGAAAGAGTGAGGCTGGGGGAAGGTCCTTGCTCTCATGTGAAAAGCAGCCAGCCTTCACTGTCAAAATGCATCCTACAGCTAGGAGGTTTTTCTGGGCCACGGGCATCCATGGGGAGAGTTCAGAAAGTCAAGATGGTGGCTTCGGTGGTGCAGTAGCAGCCACCATGTTGCTTTTTTGGACTCTCCCTGTGGATGCCTCAGCTCTTCCGCCGAGAAAATCACCAGGGCTTTCCCCAAACACAACTGCCATTCACTGGGGAAAGTTAGAAACCAAACCCTAACCACCTGCATTTCCTCTGTGAGAGTGGTGGACTTTCCAAGGGACTTGGCGACCATCTCCTGAGTCACAGGGAAGTTGGCCGGGATCTCGGTGCACTTCTCAATCAGCACGGGGTTGACACCATTCAAATACTGGTAGCCAAAGAAAGCGTCTTCTTGCCAGTGATCCGCAACATATTCTGGAGATGCAGAGAGGATCAAAAGCAAAAAGGGGTTGAGTTTCTGCTGGGCTACGAAGATGCTGATGACACAGGGAGGTTCCTGAATGGAGAATTCTGGGAAGGTTAAAAACACTGTCTTCCTTCATTCTTGCAAAATTATAGAGCGGACTGGGATCTTGGATCCAATTTGAATAGGAATGCGATCTGGGGGATTAACCGCTTGGTGTTTCATATCATTCTGGTTGGGGTTCTTGGAAGAGAAGGTCAAGCACTCAGGTCTTTGGCCAAAGGCCTGCTTACAGAACTACAGGCAGGGCGACCAACAAGTCAAAACTGCAATGGCACAATTTTTCTGCCCTTCCACACCATCCATGATGACCATTCTCCTCTTCCTAATAGGAGGGCCAACCTAGCCTTGACTGTGCATGCCCATTTCATCTTGGGTGAATTCTGGAATTTTATCCTTGTCACGAGAAGTAGGGTTTTGGGAGCAGACACTGATCAGCATTCAGGCTACCGCCACAGATCAGAGAACGTGGTCTATTGGTAGATGGGAATGACTTTGGGAGACAGGAGGAAGAGCCGCAGACTAGGCAACAGTCAGATAAGAGACGGCTGACTCCGAAGAAGCAATGGGAGCATGGGAAAAGTCTCAGAAGGGACCCTCCCTAGTTTCTGGGACTGTAAAAGCGAGGGGAAGGGGAGAGAGGTACTTTCAGGTTTGCAAGACACTGTTAATGTAACCTTACAATAAAGTTCGAGCTAGTACTCCTGGGTGTGTTGCTTGGTTGGACTACCTCACAGGGCTGACATCAATCTTGCAAGTCTGAAAGTACCTCTCTCCCCTTCCGCTCGCCTTCACACTCCAAGAAGTTAGGGAGGGTCCCTTCTGAGACGTTTCCCACACCCCCATTCCTGCTGTGGACTCAGCCACCTCTTATCTGGCCATTGCCTAGTCTGCAGCTCTTCCTCCTGTCTCCCAAGATCATTCCCACATTGGGAATAAACTTAGCTAGGAAAAAAACGAGGCAGCCACTCAGTGCCGGAGCTCCATGTTCTGTTTTCCAAAATAATCCTCATGCCCAATATATTTCTTCCACACCTTGTAGACACTATTTCTGTCTGTGGTCTTCCCATATTCTTCCATATTTATTCTTCTCATCTGCTTGCAAAGGGATACTGTGAGACTAGGCTGAAGCTGCCATAACCTAAAGATGAAGCAGGCACGTAAGCAGAGAGGACAAAAGCCAGGAAACTTATCTATGGGATCCCTTCGGGGAGGTAGATAAAAAGGAAGGGGGAGGTAGATAAGAAGGAAGCAAGTCGTTAAGGGAAAAACAAAGGACCTGAACCAGAAAGAGGAAGTTGGTCCTGAGCACATGGAAGCCCTCACCCCAATCCTATCAACTTGTAAATCAATCCAGCAAGGACTTTTGGGGATAAAAGGGGTCCCAAAGCCCGCCCACTCTGAGTCATCTGAGTCATCTGAGCTGAGTCACCTGAGTCACCTTTGGATCAAGACTTGGCGGCTTCCGTCCCTCTAGCTAGTGCCTGGCAGCCTAGTTGGGAAGGGCGTGGGCAAGTGTGGATGACCGCGTGCGTGTGTGTATGAGAAAGAGCAAATGTACCTTGCAACCAGTAAAGTTTTGCTGTTACTTTAAATTCACTGGGTCTCCGCGTATTACAAAGAACCTCTTGTGCCTCGGTGTTCGGTTGGAAGTGATTTGTGTGTGCCCCTAATTATTTCCTGGCTGTTGACCAGGGCTGTGTGTCTGTCTGCTCCAGCCGTACCTCTCTGGAAAACCCAGGTGGAAAGCAAGGGGGGCTGACAAGATCCACATGCCTCAACAGGCTGTGAGTGTGTGAGTGAGTGACCATAAGCCGAACCTGGGAGCAGTGTGTGTAACAATACCCACCTGAAACGAAGGACTTATTGAACCAGAAAATCTTGCGGATGTCCTCCAACCTCTTCCACGAGTAACTGCAGTTCATTAATCCCTTTAGCTTGATCTCCAACTTTCTGAGGATCAAAAGAGAAATGGGATCCCGAGTTAGCCTGGATCACACTTCAATGGCCAGATCAGGGCAACAGTTGTTCTTTGTGTGAGGGAAGAAAGAATAAATGCTCTGAATGGTCTAATCCAGAAGACGGTGGTTTATCTTCAACACCGCCTGCTTTTACAGTGCTGAGAGCATCCTCTTCATGCTTCAAGACCACCTGAATTCAGAACCCTTGGGGCTCTTCTCCCTTTGCAGCCAAATACCCAAGTCATAAATGCCTTGCACAGAGAGGCCTCTGGCACAAGCCACAAGGACATCAAAAAGATGAAGTGTGTGTCATCAGCCAAGCTGTGTGAGTCAGACAATGACCCCCTCAAAGGTCCCAACCTGAGGAAAGCATGCAAAGAGACTCCATTTTAATTAACTCACTTTAAATGAGGGTTGGAAATTCCTCTGGCGGTTTCTCGGAGATTGTATTGACCCCTTACAAAAATCTGTGTAACTCCTGCTTCATATATATATGGAGTTACACACACATATATATATTTAATATATGAAGCAGGAGTTACACACATATATATTTAAAGATTTTTTAAAAAGGAGAAAAAAAAACTAATCTAAGGAAAGAAAGAAAAGAAAAAAACAAGAATGAAGCCAAAAGTGCAAACAGGAAGAATGACAAGAAATAGGAAGAAGCGGCTTCTGATTTTCTTTATGGCAATTTAAAGGACGCACCTCCTGCTTCCTGGATGAAGCTTGGCCCGCGCGTCCTTTGCTCAGGAAAGGAACTCCGGTTTCTGGCACCCGAAAACAGGATAAGCCCTCAACGAACCAAATAAGCTGGATTCACACGACCACGAAAACACTTGCCAAGGTTACTCCGAACCAGGGTTAGCTTGGCATGTAAAAAGGAGCCATTGGTCTTCCACTGACGAGGTTATATGTGTCATGCAAATACAGCCACTGAATTGCTGAGAAATTCCAGTTTCAGACTCAGGTTTTCTCCACCCCTTCTGGAGACGGTGAATTGAGCCTACGTCGCAAAATAGTTGCTTTATCTGTTGAACTACAGTGGCACGTTTAGATATATATGGTTGTTTTCAAATGTAAGATATGTGGGTGTGCACCTGTACAATTGATTGTGGGCCTTTGAGTGAGTACCCGATCTTGTGGTTCCAACACAGTGTTTTTCAAACTCGGCCGCTTTAAGATGTGGGGACTTCAACTCCCAGAATTCCACTGCTGGCTGGGGAATTCTGGGAGTTGAAGTCCACACATCTTAAAGCGGCCGAGTTTGAAAAACACTGTACTAATGGAACCAGCTTTTGAAAAGTTTAGAGAAGTTCCATTTATGGACTTCAGCGTTAGCTCAAGAACCAATCAATCAAGCAATAGATCTGATTGATTAGATTGTCTGATTGATTAGATCGAAGGCAGGAACCTATGCTGGTCCACTTGACCCCTGGAGCAACTCCTAGCCTCTCTAGCAAGGAAACTCAGGATTCAGAATGTGAAAGGCCTCCGTTCCTGGATTAGACTGTTCTCCCCCATCTGGTGCCCACCAGTTGAAGTCCAGTACCCTGAAGGTACCAGGGTGGACAACTCGGGCATGAGAGAGAAAAAGAAAGAGAGAAAGATGAGGTGAGAACAGAGACAAACTCAGACGCCGGCTGGTTTTGCTCTTAATGCTCAGGACTCACGTCAGTTTCGAACGGACCATGAAGGTGCTCATCTTCGTCAAGGAGAACTTGATGTTGGTGTCCATCTCCTCAATGGTATCCACCGCCACGCGCCGAGGTACACCGGGGACAAATTGGGCCCACCTGGCATTTCAAATGGAGATACTAAATTCATCTTCAGTATACTTTTCACAGAGGGAATGACTTTGGGCCAGAGATGCCCCGCTGGGTCCCGAGAGACTTTTACACGATCAGATGCTCCTCCGTAAGAAAAGAACAAGATCAAAGTAAGTGGAATCTGCAACAAAATGTTGCAGTGCAGCACTAGGATGGCTTGCTATTAAGATGCTGGCCAGCCAGCCCCGGTGTTTTCTGAGAAATTCCATTCCATTTCATCTCCTTCCCACTTTCCGCTCCTAATTAACAGAAACAGCATTCGGTGGCTGCTGAACCAAGCCAAATCCAAAAACGCAAGGGAATTCTGGGAAACCTGGCATTCGGAAAAATCAGCCATCATAGAAACGACCCATATTTACACACGCTTCAACCACACCACACCATTCAAAGGAGACAACAAAAAGCTAGGAAGAAAACAAGAACATCAGACCACATCTCCTCCAGCAGCCTACACTCAGATAAGCGGGGATTAACACCAGACAAACGATCAAGCAGAAAACCCACACCCTAATTAAGGATCTACCAAGGAGAAAACTGCACCCCCACCAACGCTGGCAGGGCAGCTACTGTATATGGACAGGGAGCAAACCCCACCCTCACCAGCACTGATGATGTGACCCAGTCGGGTAATGAACCATCTACACGCCAATAACCGAGCTCAGAGAGCACCAAGGACGTCATTGAAGCATGATTTGGGGATCCCCCCGCAAATTCTTCCGCAAACAGCCAAATCCATGCATCTCTTATAAACAAGAACACTTGTCGGCTAGATGTTGGAAATAAGGGGAATTTATTTTATTTATTTAGATAAACGTGTATGGACACACAACTCAAACACGTGCGATTCAGCTTTTCCCCAGCCTTGATCTACAACTACAACAGTGTTGTCCAAACTTGGCCACTTTAAGATGAGTGGACTTCAACTCCCAGAATTCCATGCTGGCTGGGGAATTCTGGGAGTTGAAGTCCACTCATCTTAAAGTGGCCAAGTTTGGACAACACTGAACTACAACATGCCCCAACCAAGATGGCTAGGAACGAAGAGTGCTGCCCTTTCGCACTCCTGGAAGGCACCAACCAACGGGCAGCTGCATTCATACAACGGAGGCCCACCCTTGTCAAACACAGCCCTTTCCCCCCAACGCTTCACTCTTTGAAAATGGGGCTGAAATGAAGGGGACGCTGGAAGTGAGCCACTCCACATCTTGACGAGCAAATCCGCCCCCTCCCTGTGGCTGCTGAAGGGTATTTGCATGATTATTTGCAAAGAGGCCAAAAGGGTCCTGTGTGTGTGTGTGTGTGTGTGTAAACCTCGTGTCAGAATAGAAGGGATGGTGGAGAGAGGCTCCAGAGAGTCCTACCTGTACGTGTCCTGCCTGCACCTCAGCTCTTCCACCCGGTGCCTCAGATGCCAGGGGTTAGCACCATCATCGCAAATTAATTTGCCTGGGAGAGGCGAAAGGGAAGGAAAATTTGCTTTGCATGCAAGGGTTCCATTTGCACTTGCGTTTCTCCAAGCAGGAGAGTTCTCAGATCCACCACGGTGCGGGGGGGGGGGGCGCTGGGAAACTCTGCTGGTGGGGTCCTTGCTCCCGTGATGGGCTTGGGGGTTTCCTCTTTCCAAAACGTGGGCAGTGATGCTCCTCAGGGTGCTGGACCCGAAAAAGGGGTTGATCTGGGGAGACCAGGTTCAAGATCTCATTCAAGGTTCTGTCTCAGCCCAAACGACCTCACAAGGTTCTTACTGAGGGTATAAAATGAGAGTCACCTTCCCGACATCCATCTTGAGTTTCCAGAGGAACCCCCCGTGTTTACCATAAACAATGCATAATTAGGGGAGGACGTTACTGGGGATTATTAGATGATTTTTTTAAAAAAAGTCCAAGGACTCAGCTGGTGGACGGAGTGGGGTGGCCGGCTGTTCTCACCTGTCCCCTCTCTCAGCTCCAGCACCTGGTGGCCCTCAATCCACTGGTAGCAGGGAAAGTGGAAGGTCTTGTTATCTGGGGTGGTCAGCTGGACAAAGTCACAGAACCAGGAGTCCTCTGGAAAAAACTGGTAGGGCTCCTTATGGAGCCGGACAAACAGGAGGGGGCCCAGATCACGATCGCTCAAGATTTCATAGTCATCCACCTAATGGAAGAAAAGAACCTGTTGCTGGCAGAAAGCTCGACCGGTGGGACAGCAAGCAGCCTGTCAAGCGCCCCCTAAGCAGCCAAGACCCAACGGAGGGAAAACATGGTGGAGCGGAGGCTGGTGCTGTGAAGGAGGTCAGGGGATGGGTGTGTAGATGTGAAGGTGTCTTGCCTTTCCAATCATCAACTGTAAGGGTTGAAAGGAACCTTGGAGATCACCTAGTCTAGGGTTCCTCAACCTCGGCAACTTTGAGATGGGTGGACTTCAACTCCCAGAATTCCCCAGCTGGCTGGGGAATTCTGGGAGTTGAAGTTCACCCATCTCAAAGTTGCCGAGGTTGAGAAACACTGCCCTAGTCCAACCACTGCCTGGTCCATGAATCCAAACCTAGACCATTCCTGACCAATGGTCACCCAGCCTTGTCGCCACCTCCAATCAAGGAGAGGCCCCCGCTTCCTGCCTCATTGCTGAACAGCTCTCAAGACATTCTTCCTGACCTCCGACCAAAATCCATGAATCTGGAACTGGAACTCATTCCTCCTTCTCCTGACCAAGCCTGTCCCATCTACTATCTGACCGTCCTTCAAGAACACAGGTACGACGTCTCCGTGCAGGTTTCTCTTCCTGCAAGCGAAGCGTGTCTCAAGCCACCACCATGCCTTGACTCCTTTCCTTCCAGGCCCTCGACCGTTTCGGATGCTCTTCTCTGGGCATGACCCAGTTTTGCCCATGCCTGTCCTAAAATGCAGCGCTCGGAACTGGATGTGGCATTCGAGGCGCCATCTGACCAGTGCAGAATGAAGAGGAGCCGTGATTTTTTTTAATACTGACGCTGTATTTCTATTGCCGCCACCTAGGATGGCATTTGTTTCATTTGCAGCGGCATCACACAACGGGCTCAGGATCCGCTTCGGAGTCCCCGAGAACCAGATCCTTTTCACGTGACCAACTGCCCGGGATATTCCCCCTTTCATTCTTCCCCCACCCAAAATGTCAGACTTTCCATTTGTCTGTCCTGAAAAAGATCTTGGTGTTTTCTGCTCATTCTTCTGGCTCGCTAAAAAAATCCTTCTACATCCTGGGCTCTGAGGCGCTTGTTACCCCCCCCCCATCGATCTGACCTTTGCAGATTTAATAACCACGTTTGGCCACCCTTCCCACTCCATTTAGAGATATGTTGGACAGCCCAGGACCTAGTGAAGCCTTGGGCCGCTCCACGTGTCCCTGATGTGGCGGGACCCCTGATATCTGCTCACTGGGCAGGCTTGTTCAACCAGGCTGGGAAAAGTCAGGCTCTGGGATGGCCTTCTGCAACCTGACGCCCCCAGACAGCTGGAGCCTGCTGGATTTTGCTGCCCTGGGTGATGTCCCAGGATGAGGCAACGAAACTCTGCACGCCGGCCAGCGCAAGGACGCCCTCCTCCCTCCGCCCTGATCGGGCGGCGCCCTCCTCTCACCGTTCCGGGGGTGAAGTCCCTCCCGGTGTTATCCAAGAGCTGCTTGGGGCTCTCCCCTTTCAAGCCCACCAAGGTGATGGAGACGGAGTCGAACGTTCCCGAGCCCCAAAACTTCCCGGTGGCCACTCGGACTTTGTACACCCACGGTGGCATGTCTCCCCGGCCGGACTGAGCTCGCCAGCTTCTCCAGAAGCTCTCCTTTTGATGCTTCGGAGGCAAAAGGTGAGACCAGAGAGATAGCGTCATTGCGACAGTAGAAACGTATCGAACTCGAATCCAAGAGCCTAATTTTCCCCAGACACTTGGCCTCGGGGATGCATGTCAACGCTGATCGGTATCTTGCAAGCTCGCAAGTGGTCGAGCTCACCAATAAAACTGTGGTCTCACGTGGAACACTGTCCGTGGAGAACTTATTTATTGCAGCAAACAATGACTAGGATTCCCCCTGGGACATGCTCTCATTTTTAGCCAAAGGTATAAGGTTTACCTCAGGCTGCCATTCTAACAACTCTTTTTTCTTTTTTTTTTACTTCTGTAAATTATTTCCATTCCAGCTGGTCATTTTAAGAACATTATCATTTGAAGAACTGGTCCCTGGATGTGCATGTTTTTCCTCCTCCCTCCTCATCTTTGTTTCCTTTTGTGGTGTTGCTCCAAACAGGAGCAGTATTATCTTCTGACAAAGAATTCTGGGGGCCTTTTCAGATGTTCAGGAGTAAAATGTTTCAAGCAAAGAAAAAAATTCACTTAATTGCCCACAAAAGGACAGTTGAGACTGAAATCCCTGACAGTTCTGTACGGGCAGCAAAGCGTTAACAGGGCTTGGTGGTCTCCAAGGCCAGCCCCTTCCTCCCGGCAGAGCCTGTAGCCTGGGAGAGGGTGACTTTTCTGTAACTGATGTCTGTCCTCCTCCTGCCTGACTATCTGGCAGCGGATTGGAAACTCCTGGTTCTCTTCCAGTCCCCAGAAGAACCGGCAGCCCAGGCAGGCAGAAGCGGACCTCCCCAGGGCTCTGCCTTCTTACCCCTCCGGCAACCAGGAGAAGCCAGCAAGACCTCGAAAGGAAATGGTGCACATCAGAATATCAGCATGCAAATAATGCAAATTAGGGGGTTGCCCCAAATCTGTGCTGACACCATCTCCCAAAACCTACAAGCTCCATATTATTGACCAACGTTTCTTCCTGGAGGTTCTACAAACCGCATCTCCTGCCCGCAAAGGCTGGTTCCTGACTCACAAAACCAGCTATAACTGCCATCGATTTCAAGAGGAGAATTTCAGCAATACCTTCCAGAATGCAAATATAGATAGTCCTCGACTTACGGCCACAATAGGGGCCATAAAATTTGCCATTAAACAGTATGGTTGTTAAGCGAGGTGTCACATGACCCCACCCGAAGGTATGACGTTTTTGCTATGGTCATTAAGCAAATCACATGGTTCCCCATTGACTTTGCCTGTTGGAAGCCAGCTGGGAAGGTGGCAAATGGCGATCCTGTGACACTGGGATGCTGTGACTATTGTAAATGCATGCTGGTTGCCCAGTGCCTGAATTCTGATTACATGACCGCAGGGACACTGCGACAGTCATAGTGCAAGCACTGGTCGTAAGTAGCTTTTTTCAACGTCGTTGTAACTTCGAATGGTTGCTGAACGAATGGCTGTAAGTCAAGGACTACGCGTGCCCTCTTGTAAGAAAAACAGATAAAGTTACCTGCAGTTCTTCCTGCAGACAAGTAGCTTTCCTCAACAGTGTGAAGCCACATCCTCGAGTCCCCTGGAATCTGGCAGGGACCTTACAGCCCTCCAGCATCACCCGGTTCAAATCAGGGCCCCCGAAGGGAACCGACTTCCTCCTACGGTCACCACTGTAGGCTGCAGGAACAGGACATTTTTAAAACGGCCCTGGGCCACCTGCCGACCCTTTCCTGACTCGGAAAACAATGCGCTGACTCACTGCAGTGGGAAAAGGCCCCCCTTTTGAATGTTCCCCCATTCTTTGGCTGGAAAACCAGGAAGCCAAAAACCTTGACCCACAGTTGCAAACGGCACGTTAGCTTTGCCCGCTTCTGGCCAGGAACTCCTCTGCCCGGCCCGCTGAGCCCTTGCAAGGAGCAATTCTTATCAACCCCTCCTATTCCTCAGCCAAGGGCCTTTCGTAATATTTATTCACAAGGTTTATTTGCCCAGGAAAGGCGAACGGGATAGGAAAAGGTGTTTCCACAACTGCATCCGGCCGCCTCAATCGTTTTTAAAAATGAAAAAATGAAAAACCCTAATCAAGTACAATTAACAATAGCAGACCGGTCACCGTTGAAAATAAGGTCTGCCTCGTTTGAGTTCCAGAACCTCAAATCCCACTGAATTTAATAAGACCGTGTCCCAATTTCCAAAAACCTGTCAAAACTAGTTGGCACATCACTGCTTCGGCAAATTCCTCCACCCACTTCTTGGAAACATGTCCATTGTTTTGGATGTGAACTATTCAGCATTTAATATTTCAACCTCTGTTTATTTTAAACAAAAATAAACCAATGATTTTTTAGCAACGCTTTGCAAAATGACCTTAAAGTTGGCCACTTTAAGACGTGTGGACTTCAACTCCAGAGCTTTGCTGGCTGGAGAATTCTGGGAGTTGAAGTCCACACATCTTAAAGTTCCCAAGGTTGAAAGACACTGTTCCAAGCTGTCAGCAGCCTGAAATTCCACAGATCTGGCTTTTTCCCACCATGGAGGGAAAAAGAGTCCCCCCTGTTGGATGTTGGCCTGTCACACTGGAAAAACGACCCACCCACCCAGGATTAAAAGCATGGCAGGTAAAAATTCAGATATGGTATAGGAGCTGATGAAGAGCCTCACCTCTTTAGGCTGTTTGATTTCCTGCCAAGAACAAGAGGCCTTACCTCTGGCTGGAGTCTGGCTGAAAACTCGACGGCCACCACCGAGGACCGTCCAGGGCCCCTGCAACTTCTGGAGCACTCTGAACTGCATTGCTGCGCACCTTGGGCAAAGAAAGATTGGGGAAACTCAGTAGGGATCCGACATTCCTAAATGAGCAGAAACACCCCAGAGGGAATTTTTTTCCAACTTCAATACTGTGTTGAAATTGCAGAAGTGCCTCCGTGGGTGATTTTGTTTCTCAACACTCTCTAGCTTTCCTAGTGGCCTCCCATCCAATACGAGCCAGGTTTGATCTGCTCAGCTTCCAAGCGCAGACAAGTCCGGCCATTTACAGACAGGGAGATTGTGACCCAGTCAGTCCCGCTGCACTACAGTTCTGCAAATCTAACTTCACTTTCAAGGTCCGGTCAGCGAGGGAGCGACATTTGGCGGTTCCTAAGAGGGGGGCCTTTTCTGTGGTGGCGCCCGCTCGGTGGAACATCCTTCCCCCAAAGGAAGGCCGGCTTCATCTCTTGTGACCTTCCGAAGGCCCCTCAAAACCTGGCCTGGGGACCCCGGGGGACTGGTGAAGGACTGGGGTGGCTCCCCCTATTATTAGCATCTCTTCGCCTAACATTTCCTCTTTTTAGCTTTGTCTGTCGTAGTTTTTCAGTGTTTTTTAATAACAAGATTGATAATTGTGTTACTATTTATTAATTTAATGGTCTTTTAGCTTTGTTGCATGCCACCCAGAGTCCCTTGTTTGTGAGATGGCCGGCTATGCACATCTGGCACCCAACTAAATAAATGAATTGCATGGACTTCAGAAGGAGCACGCAGAGGGCCAGTCCGATTAAGGCGCGGGCTTGGGGGTGGGGATCCCGAGCGCCAGGCCCGCCTTGGGCACAGCAGCCGGCTGGGTGACTCTGGCCGCTCGCCGCCCCTGCCGCGGCCGAAAAGGCTGCCAGGAAAACTGCCCAGATCTGTCCAGGTCCCTGGAAGGAGCCCCGTCTGGCGGGGGCGGGAGCGCAGCAAACGGATGCGCGAGATCGGAGCGCGGGCGAAGCTCCGCCGACGCTGCCCTGCTGAACGTCTGCCTGTCCCGCGGCGGCGTCCGGCGTCTTACCTTGCGGGAGTCCCGGCTCGCTTGCTCGCTCGCTCGCTCGGTTCGGCGGATCTTCTCCCGCTGCCTTTCCGCGAACTGAACGTGCGACCGGTCCGCGGAGCCGACGGAGCCTGGAGGGGGCGCAAAGCGGCGACGGTCCCGTCTGCGGCTCCGACAGGAGCGCTTGGGCGCCCGGGGGCTTTTAGGGCGCCCCGCCCGCCCACCCGCAGGAGGGCCCGGGAGTGCCGCCCGTGCCCCTTCCGCAGCGCGGCGCCCCGCAAGCGGGCAGCCTCCGCCTCCACCGCCCAGCCCCTCCTGCCAGCGGGCGCGATCCCGCCCGGGGCGCTCCGCCCGAGACGAGGGAGAAGGGACCCGCGGGAGGGTCCTCCCTGCCTTCCCCTCCGGCCCGCCGTGGGGAGCGAGGGCCGGGAGCCGGGAGCCGGGAGCCGGGAGCCGCGGCCGAAGGCGCCGGGCCGGAAGGGTCCCGAAGGCGGGTGAGCGCGCGCCGACCGCAGAGCCTCCCGGCCAGCCGCCGCTTCCTCCACGCCGGCGAGCGGCTGCACGACCCCACTCGGCGCTCCACCTGGCGGGGCGTGGTGTCCCCGCCCCCGCCAGGCTGCTCGGCCCCGCCCCGCCCCGCGGCTCCGCGAGCAGCCCGGCTGCCCCGCACCCGCCCGCGCCTCGGGAGGGATTCCGGCGCGGCGCAGCGCAGCGCAGCGGGGCCGCCTGGCGAGGCGAGGCGAGGCGGGGCGGGGCGGGCGCGGAGGCAGGCAGGCAGGCAGGGGGGCAGGCAGGGGCCGCCGCCTGCGGACCCTCCAGGGACCCTTCCTCGGTCGTCCAGCTTTCTTCCTCTGCGCGACCTTCTGAGCCCGTCTTCCAAGGCTAAGCCGCCAGCCTGGAGTGTCCTCGTGGCCCCCCATCCAGGCCGACCCGTTCAGCCTCCAGCCTGGGTAGGATTTGGAGGGGAGGCCAGGAGGAAAGTCCAGGGCTGGAGCTCGATCCGGAGGTTGGAAAGACCCTCCTGGAAGAAGATCTGCTGCCAGACAGGGGGAGGGGTGTGTGCGGCCATCGGGAGCCACCCTGGATTAAAGGAGGCTTCACGTTTACACTCCCCCCCCACCTTTGGAAGTGGTGCATCTTCTGGGTGACACAGCGATCCAAGGAGAATGAAACGCCACGCAGGCAGGCAGAGTGGCAGGTTGCCATTAAGGCAACCGCATCCCTGCCAAGGAAGAAACAGCCCACCAGGTCGGATAAGTAAACAATAAAGGTGCACCATGGTGGCTCCGTCTTCACTTCTTGGACCAGACCCCGCAGGCACCCCGGAAGGTGGGTCAGAACCCCTGCTTTGGGAAGCCCACATCAAGACAGAGGATGGAACGATGGCTGGGAAGCTTAGCTGCCGTCAACGGAATACGAGCCAACAGCGTGGTCTGGCTGCAAAAAAGTCGAACACCATTTTAGGCTCCATCAAGATAAGTAGAGTTTCTGAATCGCAGGAGTTATTCTGGTTTCGTCAGGCCTGCCAAGAACACTGTGGTCACGGCATAAATGTTTGCGGGCTGCTGTGAATTTGAATTCCTAAGCAGAAAATACAGCAGAAAGTAGGGCCATTGTGGTGAGATCCTAATAGGGTTCGTGCCAGAAAGTCGATGTTCCTGATAACAGGCATTTAGTGTTGGGTAAATATAATAAAGCAGCGGGAAAGACTTTAACCTCTTATTGATCTGTAACTCAGATTTCTCTTTGAAGTTACTGCTTAGTACGAGGCTCAGTTTCATCTGGTGCAGAAGTTTCATCTGGTGCAGCCCGGATCGTGCTATTTATCTGCATCTATACTCTGCCTTGCCTTGCCTTGCCTTGTGATCCTGCAGTTCACAACCCACTCAAGCCATTTGGGGGTAGTGTGTGCTGGTATCTTCATGCAACCCGCGGCTTCCACATTTCTGCCTTAATTTACCAGCTGTTTTCTTGTTGCAGGAGACTAGCAGACGGGCGCGGCTTGTTCTCTCTCAGCTCAGCCCACCTCACAGGGTTGTCGTTGTGGGGGAAATAGGAGCAATTGGTATGTTTGCCACCCTTGAGTTATTTACAGAAAAGCCAAGATAAAAATAAAGGAATTAGAAATATAAGAACAAGAAGCAGGACCAGGTTTAGAATCTAGGACTAGAACCGGAAATCCCGCAAGGAGACGTTGAAGGAGCCGGGCTGTTGAGCCTTGGAGGATGGGGAGGGGGGAATAGGACGCTCCCCTCGGAAGGCCGAGGAGGCCAGAGAGCTGCCCTCCACTGACCCGGGGCAAGCTTCAGAAGCATGGATTGAAGCTGCAGGAAGGCTGATGCCC
Organism: Liasis olivaceus; assembly: GCA_030867105.1. Lineage (NCBI taxonomy): Eukaryota > Metazoa > Chordata > Lepidosauria > Squamata > Pythonidae > Liasis > Liasis olivaceus. The sequence continues at coordinate 113,930,059 of CM061351.1, read as the reverse complement.
TGGGGATGAGAGGAAGAGCGGGGAAGCACGGGAGGGGCGACGGTCTCCCCTTTTCCAAGGCATTCAGGCAGAGGCTGTTGGGGATGCTTTCAATGGGGCTTCCTGCCCCAAGCAGGGGTTGGGCTAGATGGTCTCAAGGGAACCCTTCCACCTTAGGGATCCTATGATTTCCAGGCCCTGCGGGTGACGGTCTCAGGCCCTGTAGATGGGCCATATATGCCCTAGGAAGCAGGGGGGTGGCACAGGAGGGGGGAGGTGGCAAATAAACGGGGTTGGACCGGAGGAGGATCCGCAGCTGTTCACCCTAAGCCTTGCTGGTGTCAACGTGACCGTTTGGGTGGCATGGCACAATTTCTTCGTGGCACCTGTTGCAAGAACACAAATCCCGTGAAGTCATGGCACAATGGCCTGTCTCATTGCAGGGGTGCTGGGGGGGGGGTCAAGAAGGTAGCTCAGCCTTGCAACTGAAGTGCACCCAACCCATGTTAAAAAGGGGTGGGGCTTCAACCACCCTCCTGAATTTTTGACCCCCTTCCCGTGGACACCCCCTTAATGCTCCCGACCAATCTCTCAAACAGCAGGATTTAAGCCAGCTGCTGCTTTCTCCTGTTCTATTTTTTTTCAAGATGCCATTTTAAGGGCAGGGGTTTAAATCTTTTAATCTGCTTGCCTTTTATTTCTAGAGCTGTATTTGTTTTTATTTTCCTTGCCCGTGGCTCTCTCTCTCTCTCTCTCTCTCTTTCGACATAAAGCGTTGTCCTGATGGAAATCTGTAAGTTAATGAGTGAAATGGAAAGGGCAGGGCCGGAGCCTCCACTCGCACCGTGCAGGAAACCCAAGTTGATTAAATTCCCCTGTTCCCAGAACGCACGATGCCCAAAGGTGTAAACCGTCCTATGGCTATTGCGCTGGCCGGGTTTGCATGCCAGGCTGAAACGGGGGCCGACCCTTTGGCCACAGCTGGTCCGCGGGTTGCGTGCACCGAAGCAGAGACCCGTCTCCCACCTCTGAACCCAAGCGCGGGGTCAGAGGAATGCAGCACAGGTTGCAACTGGAAGGTGCTATCAGTGTAACGATCTCTTCCGGCTGCGGCTCCCGGAGTTCAGTTCCTCCCCGACGCTTGTTAAAAGGAACAGCTATTCGCGATGGCACAGATTCTCAGGGAAGAGATGCCAGTGTTCTCTTGGGCAACATGTTTCAGTTCACAAGAAGGTGCCAGATCTCTTTGGGGCGAAGCCAAAGAGTTGAATAATTTACCCCAGCTGAAGCTTCCGGGAGCCTGGTTATGAGAACGACCTCCTCCTCCTTCTGCATGTGCTGATCTTCAGATATAGTGCCCCTGAACACAGAGGCTCACTGTGGCTGCGTGCCTTAGCGTTGCAGACAGACCTATCTACCTTCTATGAAGCCGGAGAAGTCCACTTTCTGAACATGCCGCCTCCAGGCAGCATGGTGAAAGGCCAGGCTGGCTGTGGATTATAGGGGTTGGAATCTAACTGTCTGAGTTCACCAGGTTAGGAAAGTCCCATCTGACCTTTGAAGGCATCATGGAGCGTTCCTGGCGAATCTTGGCGAGGCCTGTCTCCAAGGATGCCAAAACAGGTGAGACTCCAGATCTAACTCGGATTAAAGCAGGACCGTTGCCAATTTAGGGGGATCTGGAAGGAACCATGTGGGGACCTGCACATTCTCCCCTCTCCCTTGGTTCTCTGGCCCCACAAGCAAACCGTCACATCTTGTGGCAGGGAATTCCACAGACTCCTTCTGCGCGGTGTGTGAAAAAGGGCTCGCAGTCTCGCCGGTGATGCTTCTCTCCCTCCCTCTGCAGCCTGTTTCAACGCCTCGGCTCAGCAGCGACTCCTCCATGTGCCTTCAGCCATCCCCGTGTTCTCACGCCCAGCCCCTTGTCGCCTGCCACAGGGCTTTGCTTTTGGAAACGGGCCCTGCTAAGAGCCCCCAGGCCCCGAGAGCTTGAGATGCGACTTCAGGTCTGATCTGAAGACAGGTCGTCTGCTGGTGCTGCAACGCGGATCCTCGGCGGACCACGATTTGTGTTATTCCTCCTGATTTCAGGGCCAGCTGGCCTCTTCCCAAGCTTATCAGCTGGAGAAGTCCCTGGCTGGTCCAGAACAGGGCCTCACAGTCCGAACAGGGGCACGACCCACAAAAGAAAGGGGCCCGGTTTGATTTTACAGATGTGGTCACCATTTCAATTTGTCACACACACACATGGACACACGGACATGGACACGCGTGTCAGCAGCTTGGAACAGACTGTGTTGGGTTGAAAAGAGGGAGGCCATAGCATCTGCGGCTGCCTGCCTCCCTTAAGGGGGCTATTTTCAGGTTTCCAAGAAAGTCGAAATTGGAGGCAACCGAGGGGTCAAATGACTTCTTCCCAGGGATCTTCAGAGGTCATCTTCTGAAGCAAAGGGATTTCCAACATCCTGTTTCGCTTCCTATTTCAACTGCAGCCTCAGCAGGTTCCCTTCTTCATCTCTGCATTTTCTCCCGCAAACCACCCTGGGCTGTTTTCTGATACTGCCAAAAAGGTCTTGAGCCTGCATTTTCTGACCCCTCATCCAAGCCATTTACAATTGTGTGCAACAGTTTCCACTCCCTTCATGAGAAAATTGTCCACAACAACAACAACAACAAAAACTATTTTAACTTCTTTGCAAGCCAAGATGGGAGAAGATCCTCCTTCTGTTTTAAAAAGAGGAACAGAAGTAGATCCCCAGGAACCTTCTATCATGGACTAAATTGGCCTAGAAATCTTTGAGCCAGGCTGGCGATGCTGGTAAATTATACAAGAAAACGTAACTTGGCACCACTAGAATGAAGTATAATTGGAATTATTTCATTCAGCAGCCTCTGAATATCCAGCTGGATTGCTCTAAAATTCAAACAAAAACAGTATTTCTGTTTCATTTTTTATACAAATATTTCTCCCTTGATTTTCCACGTCCAAAAAATTATTTAAAAAATTCATAAGAAAAATCTAGAATTTGTTCTTGGGCCAGTCGAAGCGACGACCAAACTCCCATTTGCAAGCTGACTTTAAAATAATGCTTACCTGGGAATGTGAAGCTTCCACGTCTTGTGATCTGATGCATAAAAAGTTAATCAAAGGTAGTGGTCTATGTCCTGGTTTATCTCTGCCGTTGACAGGCTGAGGATCTTGGGTGAAAAGCCAATGGCGGTTTGGGGGTAGAGGGAGATTGGGGTAACGTTTATATCTACCACACGCAGACCGCACACCCCTGAGCACAGCAGCACAGACACACGAGGGGACGCAGCAGGGGAAGGAGGAAGGAACCGGCTGAGCTTTTAAGCCTTCGGATTGGGACTTTCACACGCGAATGGGTGAGTTCATACAGTTCGCTTTGACCGGGTCAGTTCCAGACTGGGCGCTCCGTTTGCACAGGAGGCAAGTGTGTGGGTTAACTATGATTCCTCCCTCCCCCTCTCCCTCCCTCCCTCCCTTGAAAGTGGCATGATGTGTGAAGGCTTAACTTTGTGAGAATTAACCTTTATATGTGCTGATCGGGACACGGGGAGACTCTGAACCACTCTCTCTCCATCTCAGCCCAGCCTACCTCACAGGGTTGTTGTGGGGGAAAGTAGGACGGGGAGCACGACGTCAGCCACCCGAGATGAGTCTGACCGCTGACCCTCCTGGCTGGGAGGCTAATCCGCAGAGCGTCCTGCACCTTAGGGGAACACGCCGAAGTGGCCTTCTGGGGAGACGTGTTGCCGACCCGGGGACCTGACCGAATCAGGGGGGAGGCGCTGCTTGAAGACCGAGGCAGCTAAAGACAACTTAAGCCCATCTTATTCCAGGGCTGGGAACATTTGATCGATTGCTTGATCGAATGCTTGATTGCTGTAGTTGCCCATCTCAAGTAGAGGCTGCAAGATGCAGGCAATGCCATGGGGCAGAGGGAGGAAAGAGGTGCCGGGCATTGTGCCCTGATTCCGTGCCAACGAGGAAAGGCCCCATCTGTGCAGACCCACCTCCTCGCTCGTTACAAGGTGGACCAAACCAGAGGGCAGGCAACTTCAAGAGTGGCAAAGCCGAACATTTTGCCTGGTGCGTCGCGTGTCCGATGTGAACGGAAGCCTGGCCAGGGCAGCGGACTGGAACGGGAAAGGCACCGGAGCGCCCGGGAAAGGAGGCCGATCGCCCCCACCCCCCACCCCGCCACTCTGCCTCGTTTTACAGGCAGGAGAGCAAGCCGGAAGAACCTCAGCGCCGGCAGGAAGCGTTCAGGGTGGGAGCGAAGGAGGCGCTGCACGTCTCGAGCGCACGCCGTTCAAACCGGGCGTGCTCGCTGGGGCTGGCTGCAGATATCACAGGTTTGCCATCAGGGGCACCCACGGGGTCAAAAAGCTCAGGATGATGGTTGCAACATGGAGATTGAAGCCCCTCCCCCAGTTGCACACTGCTGACTGCCCTCTTGACTTTCGTGACCCCCTCCTCCCCGCAGATACCCTGAGTGCAGTAAACATCCACACCGTCCGGAGGATTGCAAAACGATAGGGCTCATGATTGCAGCACAAGAAACCCGAGGGCAAAGTGACACATGGGCTTTGTATTATCAGATCTTGTCACCCTTAGGAGGGACACGTCAGTGTAAATACAGACTGGAAGTTCAGCATTTCTTCTAAGGGGGAAGTCACGTCCCGTTGCTTAAAACAGGATCCATTTCCTTAGGGAAAACCCCAAGCGCCTTGGCATTTGCAGCTCCAAACACGCCCTGGCATCCTGTCACTGAACATTTACAGCAGACTTTCCCAAACAGTCGCCTCTGCGTTCATGGGAGAGGGAGCGGTCTGCAGCTTCTGCTGTCCGGGGATGATGGGATTTGAGGTCCAGGACATCTAACGTGCACCGAGTTGGGGAAGGCTCTTCAGCTCAGGCCTCCAGCCTGCAGGCTGAAGAGTTGGACCGGTTTTTCGTGGGGCTCGCGGGTCCTCTGCCTCCTCTGTTGCACCGAGGGTTCCCGGAGGCACCTCTGGATCTCCGGCGCCCAAATGCCGTGGAACGGGTGAGCTGTTCTGGTCTCCCCATTTTAGAAGAAAACAGGCAGGGTTGAAAACTGAGGACTAGGAACACGCGTAGGCTGCCAGTACAGGGCCCTATATGGTCGTGCTGTTTTCGATGTTGGGTGGATAGAGGTAGGTGTAGGGCAGCGTTAGGGACTCGTTCCTCCTCTCGATCGCCTTCGAGATGCGCGCGAGCTGCTCCTGGAAAGCCCTTATGAGCTGCTGCGGGGCCTCCTCCACAAAGTGTTCCTCGTCGTAGTAGCCCAGCGGTCTCTGCAGAAGGGGGAGAGAAAAGGGGGAATCGCTTCCTCTGAACACGAGGGCAAATGCTGGAGATGGTGAAACGCGCGCGAGCCTCTTCCTCCGTGTCCTTGACAGCGGGCGGCTCTCAGACCACAGACGCCGTCTGAAGTGAACCCCAAAGAAGTAGCAGAAGGGCCGGTTTCCGTCTGCGGGCACTGGAGGAATGGCAGCCTTTCCCCCCTCACATCTGGCCAGCAGCTACCGTTCGTTTTGCCCGCAGGGTTGCAGGACCAAATGGCCACAATTCCCCCTCCCAGGGGCTGAATGGTTAGAGGGCTCCACAGATCTTCCCACCCACGAGAGGCAGAGACTGGCAATGGGAAAACACGCCTAGCAAAGCGGTGGAGTCCCTCGAGTCAAACAGAGAAGGATTTTGGGGGAGAAGAGCCATCAGGGGCTGCAGAGCGGAGGGGCGGAAGGTGGCTGGGGGTCAAGAGTGAAGATCTGGGGGGACGTGGGGCTGTGGGGCAGGAGGGATGGGGTTGACCCCAAGGGCCAGAAAGACCATCATGCCCACTTTGCTCATGCTGCGCGCCCCGATTCAGGGCAGAGGGCTGACTCTGTGCCCTTACCATGTCGAAGGCCTCGTTGCGCAGGACCCAGAGGACAGAGAGGACCTGGCTGGTCACGTTCATTTCAGGGATGATGTCTAGGAACTCTTCCAGGGTGACGGCGGCTTTCTCCTGGGGCGGGGGCTTCCTCATGGAGGAGGGCAGGTTAGGCATGAAGGCCCCCATTTCGAACTGCATCCCAGAGAGAAGACAAGACGGGTGAGGCAGCGCCGCTCCGTCCGCGGCTGACGGAAGACCAGGCGCCCTCCGGTAAATCTCAGGCCGTCTGAGGCACGAAGGCCTGCGATGCCTCCAACGGGCTGCAGCGGGCCCCTGCCTGAGAAGTGAAGGGGGCCCCGAGTCTGCGAAGGGGCCCCTTCGTGGCTGGGTTGGCGGCTGCTCTGGCGTTCCTAATTTTTGATCTGTATCTGTTTCGGCTTTTCTTTTGATACTGTTAGCCTCCCAGAGCCATTTATGGAGGTGAGCAGCGCATCCGTTGATTCAATCCATCAATCGGTCAAAAAGCAAGAGTGAGGAAGAGAGTGAGAGAGAGAGAGATGGAGAAAAAGAAACAGAGAGAGGGGGAGAGACAGAGATAGAAGGAGATGGAGAGAAGGAAGGCAGGAAGGCAGGAAGGCAGGAAGGCAGGAAGGACGGCAGGTGGGCAATGTCTGAAGCAGTGCATAGACGAAGAGGATGGCCTAGTAAATGGGGGTTGCATAAGCTGCATTCAGCTCTTTCCTTCCCTCTTTCTTAAACTGTGACTTGAGTGTCCTGGGCTTTCTGTCTTGCTTCTGGGCCCTGCATCGCGGAGCAAACCCCGAAAGAGGAATAGCCTGATGGGGGTGGATGGATGGATGGATGGATGGATGGATGGATGGAAGGAAGGATGCAGAAAACCCAGGAGGGCTGGAGGTGGCTGAGAGCCGACTGGACTCCCCTCTCCCAGCCAGGATCCAGAATAACCCTGCATACCTGCCCGCCATTCACCGCGGCATGATAAGCCGAGCAGGTGAAGATCACCATGGTCAGGAACTTGACGAGTTCTGGGGCTGAACGGATGGAGGACGGGACTCCTGCAAGGAAAGGGGAGAAGAGGTTAACCTAGGAGTGCTGCAGGAGTGTCTGGGTGTGTGTGTGTGTCAAAAAAGTCAAGATAACTGTCACACCCATGCGGTCACAGCCCTGGGTGGACACGTCTGAGATAAGGCTGGGGAACTTCTGCAGTGCATCAGCCAATCGGCCCTTTCCAGCAGCGTCTCCTTCCAGACGCCATCTCCATTTCCCCTGCCTTGGAGCTATGATCATCCGGGACACTGCTGTGACAGCCCTGTGAGGTAGGCCAGCTCAGGGAACAAACACCCCGAGTCACTCTGCTTTGCTGTGATCGGCGGCGATAACAGAAACTTAACAGAGCCTCAGAAAGATTTCGTCCACATTAGCTCCGTTATTACTGCGTCTTTCCACGCGCTGGCTTCCTCTGAGCTTATCGCAGCCAGCCACGAACCGTTCGGCACGCAGAAGGAGTCCAGCGCCTTGTCGGAACGGGACGGCGAGAGAGAAACAAACGCGCGGAAATGCAGAGGACGCTGGTGTGTCGCGATGCGTGAAGTGTCTCTGCGGACCAGGAACGTGGCATTTCTGGGGCCGAGAAAACGGCCAAAGGGCTTGGACGGGATTTCGAGAGGGAGCGAAGGGTTTTCTCGAAGGGAAACGGCAGCCGCAGGAACAGACCCAGCGGAGGAGCGTTCCTCGCCGTGTCTGGAGGCGCAGTACCTGACGCCTCCTTGCTCAGGAAGCCTTTGGCGAAGACCTCGCCCACCCAGGCCTGGAGCTCGCCGTCTCCCTGGACAGACGCCTCGCTCTTGTAGTAGAGGCCAACGATGCCGGAGACAAAGCTGCAGGGGGAGAGGGAAGGAGGTCTGTGCCAGCAGCGAGGGGTGAGCCGCCGGCTCCTTTCCCGCGCCGGCCGCAGGCAAAGTTTGTGGCTTGGCACAGAGGTGGTGCGAGTTGGAGAGGCGGGGCTGTAGACGCAGCTGCGGCCGAGATCGTCGGGGTCGAAGTCCAGGGCTTTCTTTTCAACCCCTGCGCGATCCCCCTGAATTAGGAGGACCCCGGCCAATCTGGAGCCCCTTCCCGTGCCCCTGGCTCAGGCCGGCCAAGAGGACGGGACCGGAACCAGCCTTGGACGAGGCCGGGTTGAAGAAGGTTGGGCTGTCCCGCCCAGCTCTCCATCCGAGGTCCTTCACCTTCCGATAGCGTCCCAGATCTTCAGGCCGTCGTCCCTGTAGTAGTAATTGCGCAGGGAGCCCACGCCCCGGGCCTCGATGTCGTCCGGAAGGCAAAGCTGGGTGTAGGTCAGCTCCTGCAGGGCGTTCTGGACAATCACAGCTAATCCCTGGCGCCCAGTGGCAATGGCCTGCGGGAAGAGGAGAGACGGAGGTGTCCTGGGGGTCAGGATGGTGCCCACAACCGTGCCAGCCAAGCCCCGCCCCTTTTGACACCACAGAGCAAGTGGCTCGGGTTGCATGGTTGGAGCCACCGTGTTGACTTTTTTGACCCCCTCCTTGCAGACAACCTCCAAGAGAGCCATGTCAAAAGAGACGGGTGACATTCCCAGGCATAAATTTTCAAATTTCCCCCCTTTCACTTTCCTTGTAGAGCATCCATACATGGTATTCCTTTCACAATGTCATCAGCACAACAACCCTGTGAGATAGGAAGAGGGGGCCTGGCCCTTAGAAGGTCTTAACCCAAATATGGTTCTTTCCAGCAACCTAATTCTTCCGCTTCATTGCTTCTCACACACATACCCAGCTGTTGCAAACCCAGCTGTTGCATATATGTCTCTGCTTCACACTAGCCTTTCCAAGCCCTGATATCCTTGTTAACTGTTGGCTTAAGTTCAGGAGGCCTGGGTTCGAGTGTATCCTTGGCTTGCTGGGGGATCGGGGGGGGAGGGTATCGCTCTCTCTCTCTCTCTCTCTCTCTCTCTCTCTCCTCCATCTACTTTACAGGGTTGTTGTTGTGGAGATCAATTGTGGGTGGGAGTGCCCCCACCTCCAGCAAGAAGGACGTGTGGCCCTTCTAGTGGGATATGACGGGCACCTTAATTTAACCCGGTTAGGTGGGAGGAACTGTTGAGAGTCCTTCACACACTATTCTTTTCAGTGGGAACCTTATATTGGGTCACCCCCGTAAAGCCCACCCTGCCCTGTCAACCTTCACCCCCAAGATGTTTCCTGGATGCCCATTTACCTTATCAAAAGTCCCTCCTTGGCTGATCAGGAAAGTCCGAGCCAAGACGTTGATATGGATGGAATAACGGAGGTGAGGTATCAGAAGCTGGAGCAGGAAGCAAGCATAGAACTGGGTTACTATAGCTAAGCATATTGCAAACCACAACTGGTTTGCAATATGCTTAGCTCCAGAATAACCTTCTATTTGGCTGCTCCCCACCGGCTGCAGCCCAGCCCCTGCGTTCCATCCTTGCCCACCCTTTTGCCCCCACCCAGGAAGAAAGCCCCCCCCCCGCCCTCCACCCCTCACCTTGTACAGCGGGTGGCACATCGGGAGCTGTCGGAGGGTGGCCACCGCGAAGACCTCGGCCATCAGGTGGCCGCGGAGGAGGTGGGCGATCCCCTCGTGGGTGTGGAACTCGGCATTGCGCACCCAGGTCTTGGCGAGGGTCCAGATCCACTCTTCGTCGGTGGGTAGGAAAATGGGGCTTTGGGGCCCAGGGCGCTGGCTGAGCTGGGGGGAAACCGGCAGGGAAAGCTGTGTTGGGGACCCCCGGGGGTTGAGGGAGGCGCCCTCGCAGGGAGACCTCCCCAGCAAGAGGCTTGGAGAAGGCTTCTTCTCCCGAATGGCTCATTGGCGGGAAGAGCCTCTGAGCTTCCTTCCGAGGCTTCGTTTCCTCGACTGGCTATCTCTAACCACGGTTTACCTACCTGGATAGCCAGAGGAAGGACGTCTCCACTGGGTGTCTGGTGGAGCAAGCAGAGGGGAGCCGCGATATACTGCTGCTTGTCGTTCAATGAAATACTGGGTACGTTCTCCAGGATCTTGTAGTCCACCAGGTATATGGTTCCTTTCTGCCAAAAAAGAATTTTTTTTTTAATTAAAAATTATTAGCGATGGGGCCGGCCTGTTCAACAAGCCCATGAGCTGGAGCTCCACTGGAGCGGTAACAACCCAGCTGGCACCTCTCTTGATTTCTCACAAAGATGTGCAAGAAATTGTTCGTTTGGGAGTGACATATCTCAGGGGAAAAATGCGTTGGTGAAGGTTATGTCCAAAGAGGAGTAATTGTCACATCAGGCCAAAAAGTCAAGTTGTTGGCCATGACGGGGCGATGGAAGCTTTGCACACATAAAAAAACATTTGTTAACCTCTCTTGTTAGGCTTGCTCAACAGCAGCTCAACGGCGTTTCAAGGGGGAATTTGTTGACAACGACGTGCCAACGCACACAGCCACCCTGGGTGGCGGGTGGCCCCCGAGCCTTAGAGGGGCAGGGGACCCGAAGTGAGGAAGGAATCACCTTCAGCTCTTCCTGCAGCGTCGTGGACTTCCCTAAAGCCCCAGCGACCATCTCCTGGGTTACAGGGAAATTTTCGGGGATCTCGGTGCATTTCTGGATCTTGATGGGGTTGATGCCATTCAGAAACTGGTACCCAAAGAAATCGTCGTCTTTCCAGTGCTTAAACACATACTCTGCAGCAAGGCACAAGTAAGGGAGGCCGGGATGATGAATGCGGTAATAGAAAACGGCTGGAAAACAGGCAATTTATCCCAACCAGTGTGTTCTCCTCCAACGTCGCTCTTTCAGTGGAATTATTTAGAATGGAGTTTCTCAAACCTGGCAACTTTAAGATGTGTGGACTTCAGCTCCCAGAATTCCCCAGTCAGCATGCATTTTAACACATCTTAAAATACTGAGGTTGAAAAACACTGGGCTAGAGTAATGTAGGATTTAATATAATCTAAAATGCCTTTTAATAAAATTTGCAAGTTGGAATCGGTGCTGCCAGACTCCTGATTTTTTGCCAGCATGGACTAACCCGGCTCTCCTCCTACGAGGCCCACTCCTAGGAATAAGGGACTTTTGGCCCATCCTGCCCTTTTTCCTTCTGGCAGAGACGATATATGTGTTGGCTGGTGTGGGTCTTCCGGGCTGTGTAGCCCGGTTCTGGAAGTTTTGTTTCCTAACGTTTCGCCAGCAACTGTGACCGGCATCTTCAGAGGGCAGGAGCACAGACAGGAGCAGTTCTCTCTGTGCCCAGGATGATGTGACCCTTTTGTGGGTATTTATAGAGATCAGCGAGGGTGCCTGAAGGGGGTGGGGGGTGGGGGGGTGGGGGGGTTGGGTTAACAAGTGGCTGCTTGTTTTGGTGTCAAATTATGTGTGTATCTTCCTGGGGGTTAGGCAGGGTTTTTTCTATTGAGTTGTTAATGAGTGGCTCCTGCCCTCTGAAGATGCCGGTCACAGATGCTGGCAAAACGTTAGGAAACAAAACTTCCAGAACATGGCCACACAGCCCGGAAGACCCACACCAGCCATCATATTCTGGCCGTGAAAGCCTTCGACGATATATGTGTTGCTTGAGCCCGGTTGGGTTACCTGGTCTGGGTGAATTCAGTTGTGGAAGGGGTGAACGTATTGTTGCCACATGAAAATGACGCCCTCGCCCCTCACTGACCTGAGGTGGGAGTGTGGTAGAACCAGAAGATTTTGCGAATGTCCTCCAGCTTCTCCCAGGAGTACGGTTTGTGGAGGAACCCCTTCATTTTTGCCTCAAAGAGGCTGACGGGAAGACAGAGAGAAAGACGTGGATTATTTTTCTTGGAAAGAAAACTAAGAAGGAATGGAGTGAGAGAGCAGGATTCCTCACTAGCTGGTGCAGGGAACACTCTGTGTTGTGTTTTCCGGAGGCAGGGATGACTAGACAGATGAACGTGTAGGTTCAGGGAGGATTTGATGTTGCATGTCTGTCTGTCTATCATCTATCTATCTATATATCCATCCATCCATCCATGTCCATCCATCCATCCATCCATCCATCCATGTCCGTCCATCCATCTTTTATCTCTCTCTCTCTCTCTCTCTCATCTATCTATGATCTATCCAGATAGAGAGGGAGAGAGAGAGAGATGTTGACTGGTTCAGAGAAGATTTGATGTTGCATGCACAACCTATATTATTATTATTATTATTATTATTAATAATAATAATAATAACAACAACAACAACAACAACAATATTTTCATGCTGCCTGACTCCCAATGATTCTGGGCATCCTATATGAATGTAGGGAATTTCCTCGTCCGTTCATTCTTTGCACCATGCCTTTCTTCCAGGGCCTTGAGGTCATATACGTAGCCCTCCGTCTTCCCATTCTATTTTCACAACCACCCAGCAAGGGAGACTGGGCTGAGAGAGAAGGGAACTGGTCCAAAGTCACCCAGCTGGCGTTCAGGGCTGAAGGGGGACTTGGCCGGGATCTCTCCCTTCCTAGTCCAGCACTGCAGCTCCGATGATGTCCCCTTGGCATCTAGGCCTGGGGGGCTGAATCGGGGTCCTCCCCCCATAAGCTGTGGGGTGAAGCTCCCAGGATCTTTCCCAACGTTGCTCTCAGACTGCAAATTTCAGCACCACAGGATGTAGTGAAATACATGGCAAGCAATCGCAGTAAGGGCTTCGTTCAACTGCCCACATGCTTACTGAAATAAAAGCAGATTTCATTGCCCTCCTGCCCTCCCTGCTCCCCTCCCCCTTCTCCCTCCACCTGTCCAGAGACCCTCCTTGCTCTTTTGGCCTTGCCCTGCTGGGATCCTGGTTTCCCAGGGCAGCATCCAGCTGCATCTGCCGGGCCAAGACAGAGCAACGCAAGGTCAAGAGGCCCCAGGCTGAGTTCGACTCCTGGGGACCGCATGGAGAAGAAACTCTGGTGCGCTTGCCTATTGCCTTCTACGGGAGGTTCTCCCCCTCTCCCCAACAAGCCCTGGTGTCTCCTAGTGGTCTCCCATCCAGTTCACAAGCAGGCCCGACTCTGCTTTGCTTCCCATCCCAGACGAGGCTGCCCAGAGGACTCGCTAGTAAAACCCCATCTCCAACACTTACGCTGTCGTCCCACGCCCGAAAAAGGCAGTTGACTTGGGGAAGGAGTATTGAATGTTGTTCTCCATCGTGGCTGCAGCATCAATGTCGGCACACCAAGGTATAGCTGGCAGGTATTCCTTCCACCTGTGCAGAGAAATTGTCCTTTTTGGTATTTTTGCTTTTATTTTTGCATGGTATTTGTAAGCCCCTGAGAGTCTTAATATGGTGTTTCTCAACCTTGGCAACTTGAAGATGTGTGGACTTCAACTCCCAGAATTCCCCAGCCAGCATGATCTGTCCAACCTCCCCCATACTGTACAGGAATGTCCTCCTACAAATTTGGAAATGAACAATCTTCCCCCCCTCCACCCAGCATCTACTTTCTTGAGAGCAAGTTCCATTGAATGCCACTTTACTCCTGAGAGCTTGTAAGGTTGTGCTGGGACATGCAACAACTCTCGTTTGCAGGCTGCCTCTGGCACAGCTTTTAGCACCCGAACATATAACAAAAGAGACTTCTGGATGGTTGCTGTTCTTCATGGTTGCTGCATTCCCGTGCAAAAGACTTTGCTCCCAAGGGACCGGACCTGGAGACTCGGATGCTGGAGTTTAAAATGACCACCCTCAGAGTCCACCGGTTTTCTCCCTGACTCACCCATATTTCCTGTGCCTCAGTTGCAGCTCTTCCTGGCGATGTGTTCGCTGGAGACTGTAGGTGTCATCCGAAGGGATGTGAGCTGTAGGTAAGAAAGGAAGAAAGTCAGGAGGAGGGACTGAAGCCTTTTCTACTCTCCTTGTCTCGGGCTTTTCGGCAGGGGCCCCAAAGGATTCTTGTGCACTTCTCACAGGGTTTTCTTTAGCAAGATTTGTGGAAAAGAAAGGGGGGGGGTGATGAGAATTCCAGCAACTGAACGGGTTCCCCTTTAGAACCCACATATCGCCCCCTCATTAGGAGGGAGACTCTCTGATTTTCTTCCTGACGACCCCCCTATGATTCTGGAAGGAGGCCGGTCTTTTTGCCGATAACAGAGAGGCCTGCAAAGACCGTATCTGTGAGGGCTTCCTCACTCTGGAAACCGCTTCTGAGAAGCCTCTCCGGTGGCTTTCATCAGAACGACAAAAGCAGCGTTGCGGTATCACGCCAGAGGCTCTGTCCCTGTTGCATGCACACAACACAATGATGCACATACAAGAGCGTGGGGGGGGGGATGGAGTTTGCATCATGATGCTACGATGCACCTTTTGTCATCCCCCTCCCAACTCCTTGTGGATGCCACTTCCAATTTTTACACCTTGTGTCCTTCTTACCGGTTGTCTGAATAAGCCTCCAAACCAGCAGGCCGCTGGCTGACCTGGCTGACCGTCCCCATCGCCCATGCTGCATTAATCCCAATACAGCCAAAAAGCATCTGGTCGAGTTGGGGAAGTTTTTTGTGCCCACCATGCTGGAATCCAGGGAATTTGGGAGAATCAAAAGAACTGGAGCAGGGTTTCTCAACCTTGGGAATTTTAAGCTGTGTGGATCTCATCTCAACTCCCAGAATTCCCACGCTGGCTGGGGAATTCTGGGAGCTGAGGTCCACACAACTTAACGTTCCCACGTTTGAGAAACACTGGTCTGGAGGGAGACGCTTCTTCACACAGCAACTTAGCTAATAAGTGGGAGCAACGGGCTCCAAACTTAGATGGCTTTAGGTGGAATCAGACAAGACTCACAGACACCAAGACTATCGCTGGTTGCTGTCATAGCTTTATACTACAGCCTCCTAGGAGGCAACATGCGTCACTGACCCATTGTTGGGGAACCTAAATGAGAGGGTGCTATTATTCCTGTGTCCTGTTTGTAGGTTTCTCGTGGACATCTCAGTGACCACCATGGGGCCAGAATGGTGGGACAGATAGGGAACAATCCTCTGTGATGTTCTGAAGATCTTGGAGGAAGGTCACAGTGAAAAGAGAGCGTGCATTGTGCTATTTGGGGTGTGTGAGTGCAGAAGACCACTAGTTTTGACTCAGATGTCTGATTTAGGTCTCCTGTTCCCAGCTAGTTTAGAAGAACGCTGTCGGGACACTCACCTGTTCCTTCTCTGAAAGTGACAGTACAGTAACCCTCAATCCACTGGTAACAGGGGAAGGTATAGACCTCCCCCTGTGGGCACGTCACCTGGACGGCATTGCAGTACCAGCTGCTCTGGGGAAAGCATGAGTAGGGCTCCTTATGCAGGCGAATCAGCAAGATGGGTCCCAGCTCACGATCACATGGAATATCCACCTCTTCCACCTGTTGGAGAAGTGAAGAGAAATATGATAGTCCAAAGAAGAGGAGAAATGTGGTCATGTTACATATGATCCACGATGTTCATGTCAGACATTCAGTCAACACTCTAGTACAGTGTTTCTCAACCTTGGCAACTTTAAGACATGTGGACTTCAACTCCCAGAATTCCCCAGCCAGCAGGTTGAGAAACACTGCTCTAGCAGATTAAAATTCAGTTCCAGCCTCAAGACGTTGCAACGTATCTTTCTATATCAGCAAGAGCATCATCTTGGGAAGTTTGGGTTTGGGTCTTTTTGGGGGTTGTGTTCTTTCTGCCTCTTGGTGGCATTCTTCTCAAATTGTCGTGAACTTCTTTGCAGAACTCCACCTGGTCAACCTGTGGGTGTTTGTGAGCATTCTATGATGCCAGCTCCACTCATCTCATTAGAGCTGGTTCAGCTGCACCCATGAGACTGCTGTTCATGCCATATTCCTTTACAAGATTCTCAGGTCCAGGGACTTGACGACATGGCCTAGGAGGACAGGCTGAACAAAAGGAGAATGCTCAGTCTGAAGAAAAGAACATTTAAGAGAGACACAATAGCCATGTTCAAAGCCACGGGGAAGATAGTCAAGAATTATTGCCTATGGGCACAGACACTAGGACCAGAAATACTGGGTATAAGTTGCAGCTATCTATATTTTGTTAAAATATAAGGAAAAATATCCTGATGCTAAGATCTGTAGAACCTATGGAGATTGTGGGTTCTCCATCTTTGGAGTGGCTGGACTGCCACCTCCTGCACATTGCAGTTTGCCCTAAGTGATCCTTGTGGCCCTTTCTAATGCCACAATTCTGGAAGTTGGTTTTTTCCCAGCACCCGGTGAGATAGCTGGCTGTCCAGGCTTTCCTCAAACACCTCCAGGGAAGAAAAGCCAAACAGTTTTCTGTGTCACTGGTTCCACTATCCAGCTGTTCTTCATTTCCCCCGCCTTCTTTGACTCCTTTCATGACAACTAAGCCAAGGAGATCAAAGACCTTCCAGGTGATAGCTCGACTGGACTCCACCTGCAGAGCAAGTTCCCAGTCGTGCAACAGGCTGAAAGGCAACCTTGAGTCACTTGCCAAATCCAGCCAAGGAGAGATCAGACTCTGATAGCTGTCGTAACACAACCACACTAAGCCAGATCACACTCAATCTGCCATGCAGCGCGGTCTCAAACTGCTCTCCAAGGCAAAGGGTCTCCAGTTGGGCTCTGCTGGAGTCATTGTGGGAGGAACCCCAGCGTCAAGTCTCCAAGATTTGGGTTTTCTTCAACTGGAGGGCAGGTTCACAGAGGGTGTTAAGTCATAAGCTGGGGCACACAGGTTTTACTGGTTTATTTATTTATTTATTAATGTATCTCCCCATCTCAAGCTTGTGGCTGTGGGTGGTTCAAATGCAAACATAAAAACAAGAATGAACAACACAACCTTACAACAAAACTGAGACTCTTAAGACTATAAGGCAATCTAACCATGCATGTTGGGCTCCGCTAACAAACTGGCAAAGCCAGGTCTTCAAGGCTTTCTGGGAGGCTAATAGGCCCGGGACCCTCTGGATCTCAGAGAGGAGGCTGTTCCATAAAACAGGTGCCCAGCAGAGAAAGCATGCTTCCTGCATGCAGGTGGGTGGCACTGTTTCATGGAGGCTGGGGAATTCTGGGAGTTGAAGTCCACACATCTTCAAGCTGCCAGGGTTGAGAAACGCTGGTCTAGATAATCTGCGTCCTCCAGGGGCCCTTGAAGCTGTAAGCCTACCCGCTTCTCCACAAGCTTCTCCAGAAAGGGAAGATTGGCAGCTGGACTAGAATAGTCTGTTGGAAGCAGCAATGGGATCTTAAGGAGAGGAGGTGGAGACGTCCCCTCCCTCAGAGAAGCATTCACCCCTGCATGGATCTAACACAGGTGGCCTCTCGAGAGGCCTTGACCAACCAGGTGAGACATGGACCTAGAATGCAGGAGGCCGGACACACAGCCCCGAGGACCTCTCTGCTTCCTCAAGACTAACAGGCTTAAATTCCCCGAGCAAGACCGTGCCTCGGTCCCCTCCGCAGGAGCTACACGGTCCCTACAAATCCGAACCGTTTTATCTGACCGATGTCTTGAAAACTTGTCACACCACCCGCAAGGGCTCCCAGATCCTACCCAACCCAGGAGGGCTGAGCTGGCTCTTTGCCGCTCTTACTGTCACAGGGCAGTGCTTCAAGAGGGCCGTGCCCACGCTTGGCCAGAGGTGCACTGTCTCTTTCCCCGGGCGTCCCTTCTGTGGTTTCCTCTTCCAGAATGCGCCAGCTGCCAGGGGGCCTTCCGGGATCCCTGCGTGCAGAGTCCGCACAGGCACAACTGGGCCCAAGGCCACTCTTGCCTCCTCCTTCCAAGCAGCCGCCAAGATCTTGGTCAAGCCGTGCCACAGAGCACCTGGCGTGGACGGTCAGATTTGCCTTCTCCCCGGGATGTGGAGCTGGCACGGGGAGCTGGCACGCTAACAAAGCAATCTGTTTGTGACCGGGGGCCGATGGAGACACCCCCAACTCCAGATCGAAACGCTGCTGTCCCAAGATAAAAACCAGGTCTAATGTGCACCCCCTCAAGCGAGTCAGGCCTGGACTAATGGCTGCCCCGTTGGGCTTGAGAGTCATGCTGGACCCAGCAGAGCCACCTAAAGCAAGAGGTTCTGCTTCAACGCTTCTCTGGAAGACCTGCACCCCAGCCGTCCTAAGCCAGATGGGTTGGACTACATCTCCCATCACCCCCAACCAGCCCTGGCAGGAGGAGATTCCACTTGAGATTCTCTCCAGAGGTGGGAGCCGTGCTCGGAAGTCCATTTTCTGCTCATTTATAGCCCCAGTTTCACCACTCATCTTTCCAGTTCTCACACACACACACTCACAGACACTTTTCAAAGCCCCTGTATGCAGGAAAGTGTGAGCCCCTTTCTCTTTCGAAATCAGATGTGCTGGTATTTGCTGGAAAGGCACCGTGTTTGTGTGGGGGGTGTTGATGGAATCAGCTTTGGTCTTCACTCCACATGAATCACGTTTTTGGTCATCTTGTGCTATCTGCCCCTGGGAAAATACATCAGTATAATCCCTTAATTAGTTCAAAGCCTGGTGACTAACAGGCCCGTGAAAGCTTTTCCGCTGTGAATTGCCAAAATGATAAATACTGCTTATTGGGGGGAATTTTAATTTGTTAAAGGAAAGTCCCCTGCCACCCTGAAACCAATCCAATTTATAGCTGAGGTCAGCTGGGTTATGTTCTCAGAACGCATCCCTTAATAGTGCATTAGACGCATTTCTGGAGGAGGAGAAAGAAGAGATGGGATGGAGAAGAAGGAGAAGGAGGAGGAGAAAGGAAGGGAAGAGCAGCAGCAGATATTCAAATGCCTTGTCACTGGTACACAGTACAAGCGGGGGCACCGATTGACACAATCCCCACTGGAGAAGCACATCTCCAAAGAGGACAGGGAAGTGTGGATGGGCCATCACAGATTCAGGACCACAGCAGGCTTATTCAGAGCCTCTGCCTCCCTTCCCTTGAAAAGCAAGGCCTTTCAGTTGGGAGGAACCCTAGCAGCGTGGTGGGTCTACCCCAGCTTTGCAGACCAAGAGCCCTGTGGGTGAAGAGCAACATCTTGTAGAGTTAGCATCAGGCAGCCCCTGGAAAGCCTCTCCCAGCATCAAGAAAAGATGGATGGAGGAAAGGCCAGATCTTCTGCGCACGCACTCCCTACATTCCTGTGAGTCAGTCCAGATGCCCATTGCCTATCATCCAATAATTGAAGGGTGAGAACAGGGGGGACTTCTGGGGAAGAAATGGTGAACTGAAGACTACCATGGTGGAATGAAGACCAGCAAGGAAACCAGCTCTCTGTAATTCTTCTCTGGACAAGAAGAGGACTTGAGATCACCCACAAGTGCTCCAAACAGTTGCGAGGAGACTGCAAGACAGCAGTCTCTGGTGGGTTTACAGCTCTAGGAGATGAGGAAATAGCCATACTTCTGCTCAAACTGTGGTTGGCACCTTCAAAAGTACACTGGGCTCACATACTTCCTTTTTTTAATCACTTTCGGAAATTGCTGTTAACTGAAAATTGCTTTTCGGCTATTAGGAACCTTTGCATTGACAAGTTTTATAGCGCTGTGTGAGTTTCCTTCAATCCTGAGCAAAATAAGTTTTGAATACAAGCTGAAGGACTTAAAAAAATTCTTTTGGAATAAAAAACAAAGGGGTGATTAGAACTTTGATTTTGGAAAGTTACAAATGGACTAAGGGTCCAGATGGATTTGAAATAAGATTTTGGAATTAATCATAAACCTTCCTGTGGAAAAATGCTTTAGTTTTGAATTCTCTTTAAAAAAAAACACACATTATATGATGAGACTTTCAAGGTTGGACACTAGAGGGAACCAGAAGGAACTAAAGATTACAATTAAAGGAGAATTCTTAAATTTGACTTAGTAATACAGAATGGAATAAAATATTTTATCGTTGGACATATTGAAGGATATTTTTGAACAATGGACCCAGAAGTAAATTTTAAGAGTGTCTGCCTCTATACACAGACTGTGTTCAAAAGATGTTATGAAAGAGGAACAAGTTTTACCCGACAAGATTGAGACTGATCTGAAAGTGATCTTAAAAATGACAGGTTATAAGAATGATGTGGGAAAAGATGCTACACCGGATATACAAAAAAACCAAAACAACTGGTTGATGTCTTAGTAATTGAAAGGGATATACAAATAACAAACCAAGAGAGTGACCTAGATAATTTTCCTATACTGGATTTACAAAAGAGGCTTGTTAAAGCTTTGAAGAATTTTGTAAGAAGGGACAAAGAAAAAAATGAAAAAAAAATCAAGTTCTAGGACTTTATTTGAAGGACTAAAGATCAACATAGTTACAAGTAAAAAAATATAAAGTTGGTTTATCTGATCAAGGTTAAAATAGATATGTTGTTATCTCTGGTAACCTTTAATGGACTTTTGCTGACACCAGGACTGAAATGACGACGTTTTAAAGGTTTTCTTTATAGATAAGAAGTGAGATATGGGAAGAAGAAATCATTTGTTGTATTTTAAGAGAAGGTGATAAGTTACTAAAATCGTTTATCCTTGTTGTGATGAAGGGGAAGTCATTTCTTTATATACTGCTTTTCTTTTTCTTTACTATATTCTTATTTTTTCTTTCTTTTCTAGTTTTCTTTCTACTTTCTTTACTTTCCTGCACTTTCTATTTCTATATTCTGGCTGGGGAATTCTGGGAGTTGAAGTCCACATATCTTAAAGTTGCCAAGGTTGAGAAACACTGCTTAACATGCTCCTGATTCCTGGCAGAAAAACAAGGAATGAAGCAAGAGGCAATATTCCATTGGATTGTCTGCCTTCTCCAAACCCTCTCAGAGCCTTCAGTGGGCCCTTAATGGGCAAAGCGACACAGCCAAGCGGGCTATGGCTATAAAGACTACCAGTAAGAGCAAAAAAAAAAAATCAGGTCTTCACCTTGAGCTGAAAAACAGTAAAATGAAAACCATCCCAACATTGGCTGCTGTGAAAGAGAAGGCCACCTCCCGCATCCCCACGTAACGTGCGGCCCCTGCAGATCATAATGTTTGGGGAGGGACCTGCTGGGAGAGGTGCCCCTTCAAGTATCAGGGCCTAAACCATTTAGAGCCTTAAACATCCGGACTAAGGCCTTGAAGATTGACCAGGAGCCTGTAGGAAGCCAATGGACTTCCTTGAAGACCAGGCTGTGTGGTCTCAAAGACCAGGTTCCATGGGCCGAGCCACACACACACTGTCATGTTCTGCCCCAATTCCACATCATCTTCCAGAAGAGTCCCACAAAAAGCACATTTGAGTAAAATAAGTATGATTTGCTCAGAGTTCAGGAGAGGTGGCAGATGGGCCAGACACATCTGGCCAAATGTTCTTTGGGCCAGCAAGGGACAGAAGAGACCAAACCTCAGTCCAGAATGAGTTTTTTTGCAGGCCTATCAGTCAAAAGTTCACCACACCTCCATTTTATCAGGGTTCAATATCAGTTTATATTTGTTTATATAACGCCACTGTGGGGGATAGCAACAGAAAGCAAGGCTATCAGGAAGGAGGGGGTGCACGCCAGGAAGGGAAAGGAGACAAAAGACAACACAGTCCGGAGCAGGAGCGTGGGAAGCGTAAGAGGCTCAGGATAGCCACTTCCTAGAATCTCCCAGGGAAGATCCACTAGTTGCAGTAGTATAGATTGAGTCTGGCAAGATTCTGTCTATATGGTGTGAGCAAATAAAGGAACTTTGCTCACCTGGACTGTTTCATCATTGTTCTTGTGCTGGGCCTGAGAGTCACGTGAGACATTACCATTTTTATGCCTACCTCTGCTCAGCTGATCCTGATGACACGAAAGAATAATCCGAGGTGTCCTCCAATTCCACCGTTAAGGCCACCTCAGCCAGCTTGGCAAAGAAGATGACTGTGGCACATGGTAAGCAATAGACCTGAAACATCCTGGTCTTGTCTCTCTGGACCAAAACCAGGCACACATCTATTCCAGGAGCTAAGATACTCTCCCAACTCCCTTCTCTTGGACCTAAACCCAAGTCTTACCGATCCTTGACAACAGCTCGTTCCAGCCTGGTTCAGAAAGCACTTGGGGCTTTCTCCAGTGGTGCCCACCAAGGTGATGGAGATCAAATCAAAAGTCCCAGTTAAAAGACCTTGCCCTGTAGTCACTTGAGCCTTGTAGATCACCGGTTTGCTTGGCTGGCTCTGGACGCTTCCATGTTGTGCCATCCTGCTCGTGGGATCAAGGCAAGCGGACACCTGAGAGAAGAAGTGGAGAACGTGGCTCTCGAGTGTGATGCGGTGAAGAAAAGAACTGCCTTTGGAACTGGCTCTTCTCCCCTTATGAGCTACACCCAGATGCCTCCAGGCAAACTGAGAGTAACGGCCCCTCCTCCTGCTCCTCCTGCTCTTCTTCCTCCTCTCTCTTTTTCTGCCACAACCCCTGGCCTAGTGCATAACTGAGATCCATCCTCCCATCACGAGAGGAAAACTCTGTAGCGTGGTAGCTGAGGGCCAAGGTTGACCACCCCGGTCTCCATGCTGGGCGGGGACATCACGGCGTGAGCAGGGAGGTGTTCATGAGGAGGGATGCATCCAATAAATCCCAAGGGGCCGAAGAAAAATAAATAGATGGATAGGTGAGGAGGTGAATATCCATCCCTAAAAATCTGAGAGGGGATGGTCATTTGGGGAAGCGGAAAGGATTATGAAGCGAATCAGCTTTGTCTTCTTGACCTGTTGCGGTTGCTTCTTCTCCAGCCCTGTAGCTTTCATGCCTGTTTTCTGTTATTTTATTGCTTTCCAGTTACACAGAATCGCCAACCTTCATCAACCGGGACAAAAACAAAACCTCTTCCTTGTGTGTCTGCTTCGTTTCATTCCACTATCGATCTGTCTTCTTGGGTGAATTCAGGCCGCTCCGAGTCCCGGCCTGGGGGCTTGTGCTGCAGGGGACCAATCGATACTCATTGTGCATTTCTAACTGATTCCCTCGGTTGGTGGTACAAATGCCCGTCGGGGTAGAAATGACACCTAAAGGGGCTCTTCGGAAGGTTTGCCCGTCTCCTTTCCGCCCAGTTTAAGGAAGCAGCAAGCGTGCTCCTTCTGGCGCTCGCCTACCTGCCGAGGGTCGCGTTTCTTCTTCTTCTTCAGTGAGGTGCCCTGTAGAGGTGTTGGACCACAATGCCCATTACTCTGACACCATCAGCCTCGCTGTGATTATTGGCCCTTTCAATTTCCAGATGACGAACACGTCAAACAAAATGTCCGTTGCAGAAAAAACCTGCCAGGCAGATTCTTTCGGCCTTAATCTTTCTGTATCAAAATCACTTTTGCCCGCGCCGATAAAAGCTGAGTTAAACTAAAAACATCAGCTGTCTGGGTCACTCGAATCTTCTGATTTCCACCTTCTGAGGGGTCTTGGCCACCAGGGAAAATCATGGTGGTCTGAATGTCAGTCATAACTAGCAAAAGTTGTCCAATCAAGACAAACACATTTAGGTCTTTTCCAATAATTGTTTTCTTTGGCCCAGTCTACAAGGGCCATTTTACTTCCTCATAAGCAGATGTGGACGTTTCACAATGACGTGAAGCTAAATCAGAGTGCGGTAGGAAGCCTGTTCAGAGTGAGGCGGGAAGCATTGCCCTCAGTCTGAACAGGCTTTCTAATAACAGCCCATCCCATCTGGTCATAAGTTGACCTCACAAAGCCCTCTTCCAGATCTCTCTCTCAGATTGATTTGATCAGCCCTCCCCAGCCGAACACCGCCCACATGCACTGCGACCACAACTCCCAGTTCCCACCCGACATGACCGAAGTCTGCCTGGGCATTACGGGAGGGTCACAACCCATTGGAAAGTTAGACTTCAGAGACAGAGCACAAGAGCTCCAAAGGAGCTGAGGTGACATGGAAGCTCCAGGTAGCAATTTCTGAACCAGCTTCATGGAGATGAACAGGCGTTGTGCAAGTGACCTTCTTCGGCTCCGCCCCAAACAATTACCTAAATTGCCCTTTTGAGAGGAGTCCATCTGGTCATGGTAAATAATAAATAATCTTCCATAATTGTCCGTAGATGCCAAGTTCAGCCTGTTCTGCAATATACGGTATCCTGTAATTTGTTTTAATTTGCTCAATTAAGTCATATCAAGGAGAGAAAGAACTTTATTGTCATGCAAAACCCGTGAGTCCCACATTCGTCCGCCGTGCCTGGAAACGTTGACGCGAAGCCTCAAGAGGGATGTGTCTTTACTCCAAGGAAAGAGCCGGTTTCTCCCTTCGGCTGTTCTGCCCCCCCTTTGAATCCCCTCTCGGCCACGCGGTAGCTCCGTCCATCTGGCCGGGGCACCAGGCGGCCGCCTTCCCCCGGACTGTCTCTGGGACACCAGGAGCCGCTGCCACAAGAAGTGGTGTGAAGATCCCTTCACCTCCCCTTGCGATAGATCGGCTCTGCTCTCTCTTTCCACCAGTGAAGCGAAGCGTTCCCAAACCGGCCAGTGGCTCAAAAGGCCGAGCGCTCTGACAGCTACGGTTGCCGCGTCTTCCCTGCGCTGAGGCGTCCCCGGCAGGCCCGGCCCAAGGGAGCAGCGCGGCCGAGAAGAGCTTCTCGGGACGGGGCCCTGGAGCTGCAGCTGCACATCAGCCCGGGGGGGGGTCAGGGACCGCTTGTGGGGTCGATGGGCGTGCACGGGGGTCTTCCAGGGAGGGACACGTTCCAGGGGACACGTGCAGAAAATGGACCTGACCACCCTCCTCTCATCAGCCGAAAGCGACAACGTCTGCAGTCCGAACAGAGCTGAGAAGGGAAGCTACAAGCGAGGGAAAAAGGGGGGGGGGGGAAGGCATTTTGGCTCCGTCAGGAGGACGAGGAAGGACGAGGGAGGGGTGGGCTGCTGCTCCAAGAAGAGGGGAGGAGAGGGCAGAGCTCTCAGGCCCAACTTGGCTTGGCTTTGCTCTGCTCTCCAAAGGGGAACTCGGCCTGAGCAGAGCATCCACCCAAGGAGGGAAGGGCAACCGAGGCGAGGAAGGAGAGGATGGGGGCCATTGGCTAGCATGAATGAGTTTTATGCCTCCAGGCCAGGCCGCTCACCTCTTGAAGGTGCTTGTGACGAAGGGAGAAGTCATTTCTTTATATAGCTCTTTTTCTTTACTGCATCCTTATTTTTTCTTTTCTATTTTTTTCTTCTCTGCACCTTCTGTTCTTTTCTTTTTATTCTTTTCTCTTAGTTTGTATCGGCTTTTATCTTTGCAATTGTAATTTTTAATAAAACTACTATTAAAAAAAAGAGTCTTGAAGGCGCTTGGGGATCCCGTTCCAGAGCCCCTCACTGTGTTTTGGGGGAAATCATGGAGGTTGGCATAGCGTCAGAGGATTGCATCGGGCAAATGTTATTCCCATTTTCAACACGGGGGAAAAAGAGGGAACTATGCACTGGCCCGCCTGATGATACCAGGCAAAACTCAAACAGATTATTAAGCTGCCAGATTGTGAGCATTTAGAAAACAAGGCAGGGAGCCAGCATGTGTTTATCAAGGATAAGTCCTGCCAAACCCATCCGACAGCATTTTTTGATACAATGACCAATTTAGTTGACCATGGGGATGTGGTAGACATAGTATATCTTGACTTCAGAAAAGAACTGGACAAAGCCTCCCATGAGATACTAGTAAGGAGAATGGGAAAATTTGATCAGGACTACATCATTAGATTGATACAGAGGTGGTTAAACTATTGTACCAAGCATACATCAAGAGCTGCACGTTAATGTGGAAGCTAGTGTCAGGCTGATTATTGCAGGGCTCTGTTTTAAATGACTTGGGTTATAAAAGATGATTATCAGATATTATCCAAAGCCTGAAATGAACAAACAGAACAACACTGCAGAGGAGGCGCAGATATATTCATTCCTGCTTCCCATGCAAAGGGCTTGGATTGCAGGAAGCGAACCCACGCTCGGTGTCATTGTGGCAACGCGGGTTGCATAATTGTTTCACCGTTAGACACGCTTGATGGGCTGCGCCCAGTTGTGACACTTGCTGGATCACCACAAATCTGAGTTTGAATTAAAAAAGGAATGTAGGAACCTTATATTGTGCCCCAATGTTTTTGCAGGTTTTTCTCTAGGGCAGTGTTTGTCAAACTTGGCAACTTTAAGACCGGTGGACTTCAACTCCCAGAATTCCCCAGCCAGCCATGAAGAACCACATACATGATGAAGAAAAAACGCAGCCTGATGTTCCTCCAGTTTCTTCAGACAACCTGTGGCGGTTTTATTCTAGTTTAGATTGGGGATGTAGAAGTGATCTCGGATGTTCTTCCTCAATCGGGTGGCCTCCAGATGTGCGGCTGGCCACTGGCCATCCTGGCTGGGAATTCTGGAACCTGCAGTCCTAAGACATCTTGGATGGAGTCCCCTGGATGGAGATGGGCAGCTATAGAAATTGCATAAATAAATGAATAAATGAATCTGGAAGGCTGAGCTAGTAAGGGGATGGTTGGATTTGCCTCTGCTCGCTGGCCCACCTCTGTGGGGGCATCTCCATCGTTAGCGTTTGTAACTTACCCCAGCAAAAGAGAGGAACTGTATTCTCCTTGTAGCCAAATGGCTGGATCCCATCAGATACGTCCCAGCTCTTGATAAATTCCTCCGCCTCTGCCCTGGATGATTAGACACTCACACATGTTGCCATGTATAAACATTCTGGAATTTCCTCCAGGTGCACTTACCACTCATGAGCGTGCACCTGTCAATCGCTGGGTTCCTCATGAAGCATCCGATGATCTCCTTGGACCATGTTACCCATGGCTGACTGGGGAATGTTCAGGTCGCCAAGGTTGAGAAACACTAATTAATCCTGCAGCTTCAATTGCTTTGCAGTTTTGAAGCATCAACTGTTCACTAAAGACTTGCCCCGTAGTGTAGTTATGAGAAGTGGGTCCTTCTTGGTGGTGGCCCCTTTGTGCAATTCCTTCAGAGGTACTTCTGCACTCCTCGCCAGCTGGGGAGGCCTTTGCCGAGAAAACTAACACCAGGACCAGAATGCTACGCAAGGTATTTTTAAAGGGGTTTCTTACTTCATTGGTTTTGAATAACATTTTAGGGTGTGTAAATATATTTTAATAGTGTTTCAGGGCACAGCTGCTTTTGGAAGATTAATAATAATAGGAATGAGAATGAGAATATACTTTTGTTTATCCCATGCTGCTAAGTGTTCTAGAGCTTGCAAAAGGAATGACTTGAAATTTATAGTGTAGGGGAGAAAGGAGCAAGTGAGTAAGACTGATAAACTGGGTTTTTTTTAAAGTCCTGTAGAAAGATGACTTTTTAATCGATCATTGCTCTATAGCTGTGTCTTTTACAGAGCGACTGATGGGGTGATCTTAACCAACTGTTAGAGGCTTGAAAGAAGACATTTGCACGTCACATGCAGGAAATCTGATTTCTGTAGCTCTTCAGCTACGTCTGTTCTCTGTAGAATTAAGGTTACGAGCTTTTGTACACGCAAAATTGACTGTACTTGAATTTCCATGTGTATATCTTTGCGCGCATGTGTCTTTACACGTGATCATAGCAAGTCTATTCTTGATTCTTTTTTAAATTCAAATGTTCTTTTGGTTTTTCCGTCCAGATTTTTAGATGTTCTTGTTGACATGTTTGTTATGGCTTGTGTTATTTTGAGTCGTTCAGTAACGCCTGCAGGCAGTTTCTTTCTGTTGAAAACTACGGGTTAGATCAGTGTTTTTCAACCTCGGCAACTTTCAGATGTGTGGACTACAACTCCCATGGCTGGCTGGAGAATTCTGGGAGTTGTAGTCCACACATCTCAAAGTTGCCGAGGTTGAAAAACACTGGGTTAGGTTCTTCCAGATCAACGTGCAGCAGTCCCACTGAATTCAATGGGACAAAGATTTAAGTCCCACTGACTGACCTGGCCTGGATGCGTCCATATTGAGCGATGTAATAATATATTTACGTATCATGGGGGGGGGAGGAAGGAATGCTGTGCAGGTTTTCTTCTATCACCCTGGAAGTTTCCAGAAGTGATGGATGTTTGACTCAACAGCCCGGCATTTTCTTTCTCCTGGAGGCCAGCCAGCTGTCTGGGGGGCTCACAAGCCAGAGGCGGAGACCTTCCCCTCTCCTCCAGCTGTTCTCCTGCAAGTAAGATTTGGAGGCATCTGCTCCAGACTTGGAGGCTCCGTGGAGTCCTCAAGGCCGAGGGCCCTCGAAACATCTGTCCTCTAGGAATTCCTCCAACCCCCCTTTAAAGCCATCCAGGGCGTGCCTTGTGGTCACGGAGTCCACGGGTGAGGGATGCGCTGCGTGAAGAATAGCATCTTTGTCAGTTTTTCATCTTCCACTCCTGGTGTTTGGAGAGAAGGAGAAACTTCTCCCTGCCCACCGCCTTCAGGCCACGCTTGGTTTTATACGTCTCAGTCGCAGCTCCCTTCTGCCCCCTTTGGCCAAGCAAAGGAGCCCCGAATATTTCAGCTGCTTCTGAATCAGGAAGGGCTGGTTGCCCTTTCCAGCTCTGTTATCCACAGCCCCGTCCCCCCCACCCCGGCCTGGTGCAGACGCACCACGGATCAGTGTTCCTCCACCTCGGCAGCTTTAAGCTTGTGGCCCTCAACCCCCAGAACTCCCCAGCCAGCACGCCTGCTGCCAGGTGGGCCGGAGGGCGTTACGACGTTGGCCTTTTAATTTTCAGTCCCTAGCACAGAATCTGCCTTTCTCCAATGGATGCACGCAGAGGGCCACCCCCGAGCAACGACCCCAAGATCGCTCCTCTGGGTACTTACAGACCACTCCACCAGTGCGTACATGAAGCTGAGGGTCTTCCTCCCGGTGTGTGAGCTTTTGCACTTACCCCTATGTTTATCTGCTGTCTGGTTGACCCGTTTGAGAAGCCCTTTGGGAGTCCTTCAATCCCTTTGGGTGTGCCCCCTTGACACGCTCGGTGTCCTCACGTGGGGAAAGGATTCGCTCATCCCCACTCTGGCAGGCTACTGCCCCATTGCAGAAGCCTCCTGAGCCGTGAGGTTTGAGATGTCACAGTGTGGCGTTTCCGATCTCTGAGATCTTCAAGGGCTCTTCCTGGCTCTGCAGCTGGAGTTTGGGGAGCTGGACCCCAACTCAAGCTGGAGAAGAGGAGAACGGCAAGAAGAAACAGCCGGGGGGTCCCAGGGGAAGGAAAGACAAGGTCAGGATGCCGGCCGTGACAGTGCGACCGAAGCCCACCCCTTTTCGTACGTCCCACCTGACTCTCGCAACTCTGAAAAGGGAAGGAGACAAACTCCGGCACTGATCTGGGGTCAGGCGGCACGAAACTGAAGAAATTAGGCTAAAATAGACCACCTGGCAGAGAAACGTGCCGCTTTCAGAAATGGAATCTGCGCCCCAGATGGGGGAGGGGGAGGCCCAGATGCTCACTGCCGATTCAGAGTGTGCAAAGATGCCAGTCCTCATTGTCCCTTGGCTTCGGTTCCAAGCCCAGACGGGCAACCTGCTGCCCACACCAAGGCTAACACCACCAAAAGGTACATTGCTGCTTCGTTAAAAAAGAACTTTTGTTCTCCCAGAGGAGCGTACAGGAAACCTCACCCCACCGGGAGGACGCTAGACAGGGCAGGCAGTTAAGCAGCTTGGCGTGGCTACAAACCGGTGCTTGAGCTGCGTTCAACAGCAATGGGGCACCCGTGGGGCACTGATTGCTATTTCTGGCTCTGGGCCCATGCATACCCTCAACCTCCCTCTAATGTGAATTCAGGCCTAAATAAAGGGTGTGTTTCTTTCTTGACGCCAGGCCAAGGCAGATAAATAGCATTGGGGTGGCTAATTGGCTTGGGCAAAACAAGTGTGAACGGTGCCAAAGTAATGTAATGACTCGCACCTACTTATTGAAAGACTAAAAGTCGCTGTAAGGCGGTGCTTCTCAACCTTGGCCACTTTAAGAGGCGTGGACCAACTCCCAGAATTCCCCAGCCAGCCAATACACCTGTCAGGCAACGCCACCTGCCCTTCAGCTGGCTAAAGGCCTCCTCCAAAGGTTCTTGGCATCGGCTCAAAGTGGCATTGAAGTATTCCCTGGCCTCATCTAGGTCTTCAGTGTAAGGGACCATCAGCCACGGCAGAAGAGGGTAGGCCGGTCCTCCCAGGATGACTCGGGGGACGGATACCCCGTTTATCTCCACGGGGCCCGGAGCAAAGAGGGTCCCTTCCTGCCCTTTGGTGAACAAGGTGGACTTGTTGAAGATCTTGGCCTCGTGAGTCTTCCCTGGCCACCCGGCGCTCAGATGGGTGAACTTGCCCTGGTGGTCCACCAAGGCTTGCAAGGCCATGGAGTAGTAGCCTTTGCTGTTGACGTACTCTGACGCTTGGTGCGGGGGGCACAAGATCGGCATGTGCGTGGTGCCCACCACCCCCGCACAGTTGGGGAAGCCCCTCCCCTCGAAGCCCCGGAGGATGTCCGCCAGGCTGTTCCCCACGTTCACCGTGGAGCGCATCAGCACCCTCTGGATGGCGCGGCAGACCTCCAGCACCACGGAGCCGGCAGTGGACCTGCCCACCCCAAACTGGTTGCCCACGTCGCGGTAGCAGACGGAGGTGGCCAGCTTCCAGAGGGCGATGGCCACCCGCTTCTCCACGCTCAGCGGGATCCTCATCCACGTCTTCTGGCGCTGCAGGGCGGGAGACAACCGGGCGCAGAGCTCCAGGAACGTCGCCTTGCGCATCCGGAAATTCTGCAGCCACTTCCTGTCGTCCCAGGTCTCCAGGACCGTGCGGTTGCACCATTCGGTGCTCCGGGGCCGGGCCCAGAACCGCCTCTCCACTGACTGGAGGCGGCCCTCCCGCCTAGGGCCGGCACTAGAGGTCTGCCTCGCGAGGAAGGCCTTGTCCTCTTCCCCATCCTCCTCTTCCTCCTCTTCCTCCGCGTCCTCCTCCTCCTCCTCCCCTCCCCTCCACCTCAGGGAGCACAGGAAAGCTGTCAGGCCTAGCCCAAGGAACTCCAAGAGACAATGCCAATTCAGTCCAGGTATGTTTATTAGCTACCACCTCTAGCAAGAATCTTCCCTGACTGAACCCTATCTCCCAAGCTAGCCAGCCACAACAGTGTGAATTCCTCAGGGAGGTGCCAGTCTCATCCTCTTGTTCCTCCCACGCGGTTCTGGGGAGCTAAGAAAATGTTTATCTCCCTGAGCCTGGCCTTCATAATTCCATTCCATCACAAAAGCCCACCGATGCCAGGAGGAGGCTGCTGTCACTGTTGATGGCCTTGCAAAGCATCATCAAAGAGGCTGCATCACCCAGCAGCAGGGGGAATTCCTAGAGGTCTCCCCTCCAAAGACTAACCAGAGCAGACCCTCCTTAGCTTCCGTACCTGGACAGACCTGGGCTGAACGTTCCACAAAAGCCACCGCGAGCTTTCCCTTGTGGAGGATCGCCCGAGCTGTGCACAATTTCCCAGAATCCCTGACTGGCAAAACAACAGCGGATAGAATCGAGGGGAGCCATCGGTGATCCTGCCGCGCCCCCGCGTGGCTGCTGGCTGGACAGGGAAAAACATTCTCCTGCACTGGCTAATCCATCCCGCCGTGGCAAACTGGCCTCCTGCCTTCGGTCAAAGGATCACGGTTAGGCTCCAAGATTGACAAGAGAAAAGAGACCCAGAGGAGAGAAAATCTGGAGTTCCGTCATCCAGTCTTCTTTCCCCTACCCCGTTCCCCTGCAGATTTCCTGGGGTTCAAACTCCAGCACAGCCTCACGCATGGCTGACGAGGGAATCTGGGGGCTGATGCCAGCCCCTGGCTCTACCGAGGAGCCATTGGGGGCAAAAAGAGGTTTCAGGAAGTGGGGATTTTCTCTCTCCCCCACAACTCTTCTGAATTAAAGGGGGTGTCATGTTTTCAGCTCAGGTCACCCTTATGGAGGGTGCCAAGGGGGCTGGAGTTTGCCCCTTGGTACAGCCTCCCCCCAAGGGCTCGGACTGCAAGCCCCATGACCCCCTGCCAGCACGGCTGTGCCAACCGGGAGCAACGGAAGTAGGGCAGCAGTGGACCTGAAAAGGCGCCGAGGCAGAGACGTTTTAGCCCGCTGGGTGAGGATGATGGGATCAGCAGTCCAACCTGTGGGGATGGTATCCTTTCTCACATCCACGTGCTTTGCAAACGGTGGCAAACTCAAGGAACCAGAAGCATCTGTTTTTCTGGAGGGGTCTTTTGGGCTGGGAGGGTAATATAACAAAATCTCCAAAGCCCCTCGAAGCCATGCTCCAGACCAACCTATACCTAGTGTAATTAAGGCGCTCTCGCTCTGAGCCTCCTTTCCGTGTTTCGGCCTTCCCTTGGACCCCTGTTTTTCAACTGGGCCACTTTAAGAAGTGTGGACTTCAACTCCCAGAATGCCCCAGACAGCACGGCTGGCTGGGGCATTCTGGAGTTGAAGTCCACACACAGTTGGCCAGGTTGGAAAATGGAATGATGAAGCTTTTGAGGCCCGCACCTTGGGAAAAAAGACAGCAGCCCTAGAGCCGTCAAGGTGGAAGGGTCTCGGAGGCCCTCCAGCCCAGCCCCTTCCCCACGGCCTCTGCTTGAAGCAGCAACTCTCCAGGATCCTACCCAGCTGACCTCTGCCCAGGACAAGGCCGACCGTCCTTGACCTCAGGCCCAGCAGCGGCCGGCCGGGCCGGATGTCCTTCCTCGCAGGGTTGTTGTAGGGGCGCCGATTGGAACCCCCGGACCATTCTCCCCACGGATCGCAATCCGGCGCGGTTCAGCGGATGACTCCGTGGAAAGGACGCGTTTCCCCTCCCCGTTCTCCGGGGCAAGGCCCGCGCCCTTCCTGCGGTCGGGCTCCCCCCCGGCGCACACAACCGCCTTGCTCCGCCGCCGCCCCCTCCCTTTTCCGCCCCTCAATTTTCCGCACGGGCTGCAAAGCGCGGCCAGCATCAGACGAACCTTTGGGCAGGTCGACCTTCGGGAGCCCGGAGAAAAAGGGGAGAGGCCAGAAGGGAAGCGCAGCGGAGGGGCGGCGCAGGCGAGGAAACCCCGAATTCCGTCGGGCGCGGAGGAGAAAGGAAGAGGAGCGAACCCGCCTGGAAGGCCAAGGGTTAACCTGGCCCGGGGGCGGGTCGGAACAGCTGGAGGACGGGGACGGCCCCGCCCACTTCTCCCGAGCGACGGGCCTGCCCCGCCCCCGCGGACCTCTCCTCGCGTTCCCTGAACGGGCCCGCGGCAAGAACGGGAAATGCAAAGCAGCAGCGGCGCCATTGGCTGGCGGCGTCCCCGCCTCCTTCGCGACGGCGGGCAGTGAACGGTGGTTGAGGGGGCGGCCGGCCGCGGTTCCGTGGTGTAATGGTGAGCACTCTGGACTCTGAATCCAGCGATCCGAGTTCGAATCTCGGTGGGACCTGCCCTTGGGGTGGCCAAGGTGCGCCTAGCCGGGCCGAGTCGGCTTCCTCTGCCTTTTTTACGGCAAGGGCGTGCTTTGAACGCATGCCATGTAGCGGACCACGAAGCCAATGAGCTGCGGAAACAGCCACCCGAATAAAAAGGTTTGAACCGAAGAACCTTATGGACCACGTGCCGATGGAAATTCCGAACGAGGCAATGCAGGAATTCAAAGGGCCTCTCTGCAAAGAACCAGGTCACGCGGGAGGAAAGTTCTGTCTTTGTTGTTTTTTCAAAAGTTGCTTCTTACAATTTGCAGCAGCGTTTTTCCAACCTTGACCACTTTAAGAGGTGTGGACTTCAGCTCCCAGGATCTCAGCGGTCCCTGTTGCTCGCGTGCCAATAGAGATCCTTTGTTTCAACGATCTCCGATCTCGTCGGTACCTAATTTAAGTGGGCATTTTCCCCACCACACTTCTCAATCCCGGACTTCCATACCCTTTCTAATTCTGTCACTCTCCAGCGCTCCAAACTACAGTTGAACTACAGTTCCAGCAGCCGTTCGTCATCCCAACCCTAGAAGGGGCTGTTTCCACCGTTGTCCCCAGACCTGCAGCCTAAAGAAGCATAAGGCAGTGTTGTCCAAACTTGGCCACTTTAAGAGGAGTGGACTTCAACTCCCAGAATTCCCCAACCAGCATAGCTGGCTGGGGAATTCTGGGAGTTGAAGTCCACACCTCTTAAAGTGGCCTAGTTTGGACAACACTGGCATAAGGCAAGGGAATGCCTCTGCGCACCACCGATCCCACCGGGTTTGGATCCTGGAGAAAGGAGGCCTAACCCTGCCTGACTGCAAATTGCTAACCTGGAGAAAAAGAAAGGTCTATGTTAGAGGCCCCAGCGACATCATATGCATCGTGACATCATCTCACAAATGACCTCATCACGGGGCATAGGATGTCACTGGCCTCCTTGTGAATGCCCCTGCCAAGGGTCCTTCGCTGCTGCTCTGTGGCGTCACCGAGGTTAGCTTTGGCACTGGATGCCGAGGGGCCTGCTGGCGCCACCACTCCGATAATCGGAGGTGTGTGAAACAAGCACCACGAATCTCTCTCTGGGTGAGTCAGAAGTAAAGTTTTATTGGAAGCGTTTGCAAAGGCCGGTGGGCTTCGTTGCAAATAAGAAGCCACACTTCTTACAGGTTTCAGCACACTTTATACAACCCCCCCCCCCCATTGGCCGAGGTACTCTGAAGTCACAATCTTTCCGGCCGCTCTAGGATTTCTTCCTGGTCCCTCCCATCTCATCTATGGTAATTGCTCAAGGTTTCAGCTAATTGCATTATTGCTCCAAGTTAATTTGTGTTTACATTGTCCCACACAAGGAGACAACTTCCTCTCCATCTGCCACTATTTGATAACCATAACACTTAACACTACTTCCTTATCTCTCACACAGCTGCACTCTTAGCATGCTCAAGTTACTATTTCTTTGTCAATAATAACATATTTTATCCATCTCTCACAGAGGACAGATCGTTCTCACGCAACAGAGGAAAACGTGGCAGTCCCACCTTCCCCCCTCTCTCAAGAGCAAATAAACCAGGATCCATAACCAGGGAGACTGCAGACCTAATAGGAGCTTCTTGCTCTTTCCTCTTCCACTGCATTTGTAGACCCTTCCCAAAGTCTTGCAGAAACAGGCCTAGGCAATTCCCCTCAGAGAAGTAAGAATGAGGCAGCGGCACACGTGAGCTTCATCTGGATCGTCTGTTGCCTTAAAAGTGACTTTCTAAGGGGAAGGCAGAGTCATCTTGACAGATTGCAATCCCCGCCTCCTTCCCCAACCTGGCCCTTTGAGGTGGGCTGGGCTACAACCCCCAGCGGGGCAGAAATACAGGTATTATTAGCCAACGTGTCTGGAATTGCAGATGAAGCGCCACAGATCAGATTCTCCAGAAGCCTCCTGCGCTTGGAAAAGCTTGTGGTCAGCCCTCCTATCCTGTCTAACTGGCTGAATAAAGGGGAGGAGGAGAAGCGCCTGCAAATTCCCCCCAAAGGCTGGCTTTGGAAGCAGGCCAGGGGACCCAGTCCGGCCCCTTCGGCGGGTTCAGCCCAGGCTGCCTTTCTTGCAAGCTGATGAGTCCTGCGTTTTCTCCCCCGGGGTCCAAGGAGATCACCGGACGCTTCGTGAGCAACCCAGCGATGCAACGGCTGCACACTCATGAGTGGCAGGTCCACCTGGAGGAAATTCCAGGAGACGTGAATGTTTTCACATGGCAAGGTGTACGAGCGTCTAATGGTCCAGGGCAGAGGTGGAGGAATATATCAAGAGCTGGGACATATCTGATGGGATCCACGCCATTTGGCTACAAGGAGAATACGGTTCCTCTCTTTTGCTGGGGTAGTTTGCAAACTCTAAGTATGGAGATCCTCCCACAGAGGTGGGCCAGCAAGCCGAGGCAAATCCAACCGTCCCTTCCTCCCTAGCTCAGCCTTCCAGAGTCATTTATTCATTTATTGATTGATTTATCCAATTTCGGTAGCCACCCATCTCCATCCAAGGGACTCCATCCAAGATGTCTTAGGACTGCAGGTTCCAGAATTCCCAGCCAGGATGGCCAGTGGCCAGCCACACATCTGAAGGCCACCCAATTGAGGAAGACCATCCTTGATCACTTCTACATCCCCAATCTAAAACCGCCACAGGTTGTCTGAAGAAACTGGAGGAACATCAGGCTGCGTTTTTTCTTCGTCATGGTCAGAATTCACAGGCATTTCATCACCAACCGTTCTCTCGCCCGCATTCCCCAAAGCATGTTTCCCTGGGCAAAAGCACCATGGTTAAACTTTCTAAAGACAGTCCCTGAAAACCAGGCCAACATCTCCACAGCTTTGCCTGTAGCCCCGAAACCAGGAAAATGGGTTCTTCTGCCCTAGAGTTGGAAAGGATCACCAGAGGTCATCTAATGCACCCCGGCTCCCTGCAGGGTCTGCCAAAATGCTTTGCTTGTCCAGCTTCTGCTGGAAGGCCTGCAGTGAAGGGGAACCCACCACTTCACTAGCCCTCTTTTAATCTGCTAGTCTGAGCTGTTCCTAAAGGAATTCACATCCGTTACAGAAGCGATCACGGCTATTACGGTCCCTGCATTTTATACAGTTTTACTGGTGGGATAAAGAGCTCCGGTAAAGTTGCATAAACCTTTTCTAGGTAACTGATGGAAACAAAGTGGATCCCACTAAGATAGGCCATGCAGATCAGTAGCAGAATGCTAAATATTCTAAATGCTTAAAACCAACACATTCAGTTGTAAAACTTTCTGAGTAAGAACTTAAACTACTAAATCATGAAACGGCTAAGGGAATATATCACACATGCGGACACAAACAGACATGATACAGATCATCATCATTATCAGTTCAAGTCAGTCAGAAGAGAAGCTCGAGGTTCGAGAGGATCTCGAGAGACGTGGCATTGGGCCCTGTGCCCCAATATGCAGTTCAATGGGAGGGAAGGAGCCAACAGCGTGCCGCGGCTGCCGAAAGGGCCAATGTGATCTTGGGCTGGGTCCAGAGAGAGACCATGTTGAGATTGTGGTTCGTGATTGTTCTGCTCAGTCAAGCCATACCTGGAATCTTCTGTCCCATTTTGGTCACCTCAATCCAGGAGGGATGCTGAGGAACTGGAAAGAGGCAGAGAATACGGGCTTGGGGGCTGATTGCTATGAAGAATGGAAAAAGGACCTGGATGTGTTTAGCCTGAAGAAGAGAAGGCACATCAGTGGAGTTTTCCAATCCTTGAAGGGCTGTCCCAGGGAGGAGGGGGTGGATTTATCCTCCAGAGGGTCTGGGGTAGGACAAGAACCAGCAAGTGGAAGATGAGCAGAGAGAAGGAGATCTAAACTTGAAATCAGGAGTTTCCTGACTGTGAGAGCATTCAAGCCTGTGTTTCTGAACCTTGGCAGCTTGAAGATGGGTGGACTTCAACTCCCAGAATTCCCCAGCCAGCATGGGTGGCTGGGGAATTCTGGGAGTTGAAGTCCACCCATCTTCAAGCTGCCAAGGTTCAGAAACGCTGATTTAAGCAATGGAAGCGCCTCCCTCTTGGAGTCGGGGGCTCCATCACTGGAGGCTTTCAAGCAAAGGCTGGACAGCCATTTGTCCAGGAAGGTCTGAGGATCCCTGTTTGGGGCGGGGGGTCTGACTAGATGACCCTACGTGTTGATGGCTCTGTGAACCCCCCGCAGGATCAAGCCTCTTCAGCTGCTTCCCAAAAGCTTCAACGTGCCACGAGCCATTTCTAAACCGTTTGAGTTCAGCTACGTCATCCGTTTCTAAGGGTGCTTTCTGGCATGTAACGGCGGATCGATCGTTGTGCCATACGGCTGACCGTCGTCATTTCCATGGAAGGATCTGCTTCGGTCTCTCCCGTGTCTGGGCCGATCCGTATCCCTCCTTCCTGGTCACGTCGTGCAATGCTGACCCTCTGCCGTTCTGAGCCCCTCTGTGCCACTCTCAAATTCGGTGCTGCTTCGGGGCTTAATGTCCACGTTGCACAACTCTGTGCCAACACAGGTTGATCACACAGTTTCCTCTTTAAGGTGGGTTGCTTTGAAATTCAGCGGTCTTGAGTCAGCTTCCACAACACAAAACACATGTGCGCACACACACATCACTTCATTGTGGTCTGACCCATCACATGTGACACGAAGACAGTACGGGAAAAACAGCATGAAACCATTACAAAACCTATATTTATTGGTATAGAAATGCTACTTCCAACCTAAAACCAACCCCTCAGTTCTCCATTAAGCCCCAAAACTTTTTTAAAAACCCAAAAATCAGATAACCTCCCCTCTATGCCCCTTTTAAACCAATGTTCATGTCAGTGAGTATAAAATCCCTAGTTCAGATTGGATACTTTCTTCTTTGTGGAAATGAGAAAAGGGAGAAACCGGTTATGGAACGCTGTTTAAAGAGGCCCAAATAATTCATTAAGAACAAGGCTACACCGGTCTTAAAGTTGCCAAGTTTGACAAACACTGCCCTAGAGAAAAACCTGCAAAAACATTGGGGCACAATATAAGGTTCCTACATTCCTTTTTTAATTCAAACTCAGATTTGTGGTGATCCAGCAAGTGTCACAACTGGGCGCAGCCCATCAAGCGTGTCTAACGGTGAAACAATTATGCAACCCGCGTTGCCGCAATGACACCGAGCGTGGGTTCGCTTCCTGCAATCCAAGCCCTTTGCATGGGAAGCAGGAATGAATATATCTGCGCCTCCTCTGCAGTGTTGTTCTGTTTGTTCATTTCAGGCTTTGGATAATATCTGATAATCATCTTTTATAACCCAAGTCATTTAAAACAGAGCCCTGCAATAATCAGCCTGACACTAGCTTCCACATTAACGTGCAGCTCTTGATGTATGCTTGGTACAATAGTTTAACCACCTCTGTATCAATCTAATGATATAGTCCTGATCAAATTTTCCCATTCTCCTTACTAGTATCTCATGGGAGGCTTTGTCCAGTTCTTTTCTGAAGTCAAGATATACTATGTCTACCACATCCCCATGGTCAACTAAATTGGTCATTGTATCAAAAAATGCTGTCGGATGGGTTTGGCAGGACTTATCCTTGATAAACACATGCTGGCTCCCTGCCTTGTTTTCTAAATGCTCACAATCTGGCAGCTTAATAATCTGTTTGAGTTTTGCCTGGTATCATCAGGCGGGCCAGTGCATAGTTCCCTCTTTTTCCCCCGTGTTGAAAATGGGAATAACATTTGCCCGATGCAATCCTCTGACGCTATGCCAACCTCCATGATTTCCCCCAAAACACAGTGAGGGGCTCTGGAACGGGATCCCCAAGCGCCTTCAAGACTCTTTTTTTTAATAGTAGTTTTATTAAAAATTACAATTGCAAAGATAAAAGCCGATACAAACTAAGAGAAAAGAATAAAAAGAAAAGAACAGAAGGTGCAGAGAAGAAAAAAATAGAAAAGAAAAAATAAGGATGCAGTAAAGAAAAAGAGCTATATAAAGAAATGACTTCTCCCTTCGTCACAAGCGCCTTCAAGAGGTGAGCGGCCTGGCCTGGAGGCATAAAACTCATTCATGCTAGCCAATGGCCCCCATCCTCTCCTTCCTCGCCTCGGTTGCCCTTCCCTCCTTGGGTGGATGCTCTGCTCAGGCCGAGTTCCCCTTTGGAGAGCAGAGCAAAGCCAAGTTGGGCCTGAAAGCTCTGCCCTCTCCTCCCCTCTTCTTGGAGCAGCAGCCCACCCCTCCCTCGTCCTTCCTCGTCCTCCTGACGGAGCCAAAATGCCTTCCCCCCCCCCCTTTTTCCCTCGCTTGTAGCTTCCCTTCTCAGCTCTGTTCGGACTGCAGACGTTGTCGCTTTCGGCTGATGAGAGGAGGGTGGTCAGGTCCATTTTCTGCACGTGTCCCCTGGAACGTGTCCCTCCCTGGAAGACCCCCGTGCACGCCCATCGACCCCACAAGCGGTCCCTGACCCCCCCCCGGGCTGATGTGCAGCTGCAGCTCCAGGGCCCCGTCCCGAGAAGCTCTTCTCGGCCGCGCTGCTCCCTTGGGCCGGGCCTGCCGGGGACGCCTCAGCGCAGGGAAGACGCGGCAACCGTAGCTGTCAGAGCGCTCGGCCTTTTGAGCCACTGGCCGGTTTGGGAACGCTTCGCTTCACTGGTGGAAAGAGAGAGCAGAGCCGATCTATCGCAAGGGGAGGTGAAGGGATCTTCACACCACTTCTTGTGGCAGCGGCTCCTGGTGTCCCAGAGACAGTCCGGGGGAAGGCGGCCGCCTGGTGCCCCGGCCAGATGGACGGAGCTACCGCGTGGCCGAGAGGGGATTCAAAGGGGGGGCAGAACAGCCGAAGGGAGAAACCGGCTCTTTCCTTGGAGTAAAGACACATCCCTCTTGAGGCTTCGCGTCAACGTTTCCAGGCACGGCGGACGAATGTGGGACTCACGGGTTTTGCATGACAATAAAGTTCTTTCTCTCCTTGATATGACTTAATTGAGCAAATTAAAACAAATTACAGGATACCGTATATTGCAGAACAGGCTGAACTTGGCATCTACGGACAATTATGGAAGATTATTTATTATTTACCATGACCAGATGGACTCCTCTCAAAAGGGCAATTTAGGTAATTGTTTGGGGCGGAGCCGAAGAAGGTCACTTGCACAACGCCTGTTCATCTCCATGAAGCTGGTTCAGAAATTGCTACCTGGAGCTTCCATGTCACCTCAGCTCCTTTGGAGCTCTTGTGCTCTGTCTCTGAAGTCTAACTTTCCAATGGGTTGTGACCCTCCCGTAATGCCCAGGCAGACTTCGGTCATGTCGGGTGGGAACTGGGAGTTGTGGTCGCAGTGCATGTGGGCGGTGTTCGGCTGGGGAGGGCTGATCAAATCAATCTGAGAGAGAGATCTGGAAGAGGGCTTTGTGAGGTCAACTTATGACCAGATGGGATGGGCTGTTATTAGAAAGCCTGTTCAGACTGAGGGCAATGCTTCCCGCCTCACTCTGAACAGGCTTCCTACCGCACTCTGATTTAGCTTCACGTCATTGTGAAACGTCCACATCTGCTTATGAGGAAGTAAAATGGCCCTTGTAGACTGGGCCAAAGAAAACAATTATTGGAAAAGACCTAAATGTGTTTGTCTTGATTGGACAACTTTTGCTAGTTATGACTGACATTCAGACCACCATGATTTTCCCTGGTGGCCAAGACCCCTCAGAAGGTGGAAATCAGAAGATTCGAGTGACCCAGACAGCTGATGTTTTTAGTTTAACTCAGCTTTTATCGGCGGCGCGGGCAAAAGTGATTTTGATACAGAAAGATTAAGGCCGAAAGAATCTGCCTGGCAGGTTTTTTCTGCAATGGACATTTTGTTTGACGTGTTCGTCATCTGGAAATTGAAAGGACCAATAATCACAGCGAGGCTGATGATGTCAGAATAATGGGCATTGTGGTCCAACACCTCTACAGGGCACCTCACTGAAGAAGAAGAAGAAACGCGACCCTCGGCAGGTAGGCGAGCTCCAGAAGGAGCACGCTTGCTGCTTCCTTAAACTGGGCGGAAAGGAGACGGGCAAGCCTTCCGAAGAGCCCCTTTAGGTGTCATTTCTACCCCGACGGGCATTTGTACCACCAACCGAGGGAATCAGTTAGAAATGCACAATGAGTATCGATCGGTCCCCTGCAGCACAAGCCCCCAGGCCGGGACTCGGAGCGGCCTGAATTCACCCAAGAAGACAGATCGATAGTGGAATGAAACGAAGCAGACACACAAGGAAGAGGTTTTGTTTTTGTCCCGGTTGATGAAGGTTGGCGATTCTGTGTAACTGGAAGGCAATAAAATAACAGAAAACAGGCGTGAAAGCTACAGGGTGGAGAAGAAGCAACCGCAACAGGTCAAGAAGACAAAGCTGATTCGCTTCATAATCCTTTCCGCTTCCCCAAATGACCATCCCCTCTCAGATTTTTAGGGGTGGATATTCACCTCCTCACCTATCCATCTATTTATTTTTCTTCGGCCCCTTGGGATTTATTGGATGCATCCCTCCTCATGAACACCTCCCTGCTCATGCCGTGATGTCCCCGCCCAGCATGGAGACCGGGGCGGTCAACCTTGGCCCTCAGCTACCACGCTACAGAGTTTTCCTCTCGTGATGGGAGGATGGATCTCAGTTATGCACTAGGCCAGGGGTTGTGGCAGAAAAAGAGAGAGGAGGAAGAAGAGCAGGAGGAGCAGGAGGAGGGGCCGTTACTCTCAGTTTGCCTGGAGGCATCTGGGTGTAGCTCATAAGGGGAGAAGAGCCAGTTCCAAAGGCAGTTCTTTTCTTCACCGCATCACACTCGAGAGCCACGTTCTCCACTTCTTCTCTCAGGTGTCCGCTTGCCTTGATCCCACGAGCAGGATGGCACAACATGGAAGCGTCCAGAGCCAGCCAAGCAAACCGGTGATCTACAAGGCTCAAGTGACTACAGGGCAAGGTCTTTTAACTGGGACTTTTGATTTGATCTCCATCACCTTGGTGGGCACCACTGGAGAAAGCCCCAAGTGCTTTCTGAACCAGGCTGGAACGAGCTGTTGTCAAGGATCGGTAAGACTTGGGTTTAGGTCCAAGAGAAGGGAGTTGGGAGAGTATCTTAGCTCCTGGAATAGATGTGTGCCTGGTTTTGGTCCAGAGAGACAAGACCAGGATGTTGCAGGTCTATTGCTTACCATGTGCCACAGTCATCTTCTTTGCCAAGCTGGCTGAGGTGGCCTTAACGGTGGAATTGGGGGACATGGGTTGGGTGCACTTCAGTTGCAAGGCTGAGCTACCCTCTTGACCCCCCCCCAGCACCCCTGCAATGAGACAGGCCATTGTGCCATGACTTCACGGGATTTTCGTTCTTGCAACAGGTGCCACGAAGAAATTGTGCCATGCCACCCAAACGGTCACGTTGACACCAGCAAGGCTTAGGGTGAACAGCTGCGGATCCTCCTCCGGTCCAACCCCGTTTATTTGCCACCTCCCCTCTCCTGTGCAACCCCCCTGCTTCCTAGGGCATATATGGCCCATCTACAGGGCCTGAGACCGTCACCCGCAGGGCCTGGAAATCATAGGATCCCTAAGGTGGAAGGGTTCCCTTGAGACCATCTAGCCCAACCCCTGCTTGGGGCAGGAAGCCCCATTGAAAGCATCCCCAACAGCCTCTGCCTGAATGCCTTGGAAAAGGGGAGACCGTCGCCCCTCCCGTGCTTCCCCGCTCTTCCTCTCATCCCCAGGGCATCAGCCTTCCTGCAGCTTCAATCCATGCTTCTGAAGCTTGCCCCGGGTCAGTGGAGGGCAGCTCTCTGGCCTCCTCGGCCTTCCGAGGGGAGCGTCCTATTCCCCCCTCCCCATCCTCCAAGGCTCAACAGCCCGGCTCCGTCAACGTCTCCTTGCGGGATTTCCGGTTCTAGTCCTAGATTCTAAACCTGGTCCTGCTTCTTGTTCTTATATTTCTAATTCCTTTATTTTTATCTTGGCTTTTCTGTAAATAACTCAAGGGCGGCAAACATACCAATTGCTCCTATTTCCCCCACAACGACAACCCTGTGCGGTGGGCTGGGCTGAGAGAGAAGGACTGGCCTAAAGTCCCCCAGCTGGCTTTCATGCCCCGGGTGGGACTAGAACTCACCGTCCCTCGGTTTCTGAGCCAGCATTTTAACTACTACGCACGCCAAACTGGCTCTCATCAAACTGGTTCTTTGCAAAGGTGGTGCCTGGGCCTGGACACAGGACTTGAGGTGGCTCTGGCAGGGCAG
This sequence comes from Liasis olivaceus, assembly GCA_030867105.1. Lineage (NCBI taxonomy): Eukaryota > Metazoa > Chordata > Lepidosauria > Squamata > Pythonidae > Liasis > Liasis olivaceus. Next base: position 113,886,493 of record CM061351.1, on the reverse strand, counting down.
AATAAAGTGGAACGACGACCTCCCGTGATTTGGATCCTTTGTTGACGCAGCCTAAAATCATATTTGCTGGTTTTGCTGCCCCATTACACTGCTGGCTCATATTCAGTTTGCAATCAACACTACTTCAAGACCTTTTTCACAAACACTGTTGTCAAGCCGCGTGTTTCTCACCCTATACCTGTACATCTGTTTACTGTTTCCTGAGTGAAGAAACGTGCACATTCATATTACCTGTCATCGTTATGCTCAGCCCGATTTTCCAATCTATTAAGCCCATTTTGAATGTTGTTTCTCTATTAACTTTTCCACCCAATTTGTGTCACCAGTAAATTTGATACACCTTCCCTCTCCCTCTTCATCCAAGTCATAAATGAAAATAGGGAAGAGCAGAGGACCCAGCACTGTTCCTCGTGGCACCCCACTTGAACTTCAGGAGAAGCCACGGACAAGCACTTTTGGAATATGAGTTTGAGCCAACTCCAAGTTTACTTAATCGCCACACCATCAGCAGATCAGGAGGTACTTTGTCAAATGCTTAGCCAAATCAAGATATATTATGTCTGCTGCATTCCCACAATCTATTAAAGAATTTACCCGGTCAAAATGGGACATAAAGTTAGTCTGGCAAGACTCCTGGCTTGTACAAGCCATGCCCGTCTGCTAGTCTCCCGCAACAAGAAAACAGCTGGTAAATTAAGGCAGAAATGTGGAAGCCACGGGTTGCATGAAGATACCAGCACACACTACCCCCAAATGGCTTGAGTGGGTTGTGAACTGCAGGATCACAAGGCAAGGCAAGGCAAGGCAGAGTATAGATGCAGATAAATAGCACGATCCGGGCTGCACCAGATGAAACTGAGCCTCGTACTAAGCAGTAACTTCAAAGAGAAATCTGAGTTACAGATCAATAAGAGGTTAAAGTCTTTCCCGCTGCTTTATTATATTTACCCAACACTAAATGCCTGTTATCAGGAACATCGACTTTCTGGCACGAACCCTATTAGGATCTCACCACAATGGCCCTACTTTCTGCTGTATTTTCTGCTTAGGAATTCAAATTCACAGCAGCCCGCAAACATTTATGCCGTGACCACGGTGCTCTTGGCAGGCCTGACGAAACCAGAATAACTCCTGCGATTCAGAAACTCTACTTATCTTGATGGAGCCTAAAATGGTGTTCGACTTTTTTGCAGCCAGACCACGCTGTTGGCTCGTATTCCGTTGACGGCAGCTAAGCTTCCCAGCCATCGTTCCATCCTCTGTCTTGATGTGGGCTTCCCAAAGCAGGGGTTCTGACCCGCCTTCCGGGGTGCCTGCAGGGTCTGGTCCAAGAAGTGAAGACGGAACCACCATGGTGCACCTTTATTGTTTACTTATCAGACCCGGTGGACGCCCTGCCCCCCTTCCAGATGCCGGTGGGCTCTTCCTTCCTTTGCAGGGATGCGGTTGCCTTAATGGCAACCTGCCACTCTGCCTGCCTGCGTGGCGTTTCATTCTCCTTGGATCGCTGCGTCGCTAGGAAGATGCGCTTCTTCCAAAGGCGGGGGGGGGGGGGGCGGAGTGCAAACGTGAAGCCTCCTTTAATGTAAGAGACCCTCCTGCCGGTCTCTTCTCCCTCGTCTCAGGCTGGGAGGTGGAGGTGGAGGCTGCCCCCTTGCAGGTGGGGTCATGTAATGCCTCGCTTAACGACTGTACTGCTTAACGATGAATTATCTGGCCCCTATTGTGGTCGTAAGTCGAGGACTATCTATATTTGCATTCTGGAAAGTATTGCTGAAATTCTTCTCTTGAAACCGATGGCAGTTATGGCTGGTTTTGTGAGTCGGGAACCGGCCTTTGCGGGCAGGAGATGCGGTTTGTAGAACCTCCAGGAAGAAACGTTGGTCAATAATATGGAGCTTGTAGGCTTTGGGAGATGGTGTCATCCCAGAAATGGGGCAACCCCCTAATCTGCATTATTTGCATGCTGATATTCTGATGTGCACCATTTCCTTTCGAGGTCTTGCTGGCTTCTCCTGGTTGCCGGAGGGGTAAGAAGGCAGAGCCCTGGGGAGGTCCGCTTCTGCCTGCCTGGGCTGCCGGTTCTTCTGGGGACTGGAAGAGAACCAGGAGTTTCCAATCCGCTGCCAGATAGTCAGGCAGGAGGAGGACAGACATCGGTTACAGAAAAGTCACCCTCTCCCAGGCTACAGGCTCTGCCGGGAGGAAGGGGCTGGCCTTGGAGACCACCAAGCCCTGTTAACGCTTTGCTGCCCGTACAGAACTGTCAGGGATTTCAGTCTCAACTGTCCTTTTGTGGGCAATTAAGTGAATTTTTTTCTTTGCTTGAAACATTTTACTCCTGAACATCTGAAAAGGCCCCAGAATTCTTTGTCAGAAGATAATACTGCTCCTGTTTGGAGCAACACCACAAAAGGAAACAAAGATGAGGAGGGAGGAGGAAAAACATGCACATCCAGGGACCAGTTCTTCAAATGATAATGTTCTTAAAATGACCAGCTGGAATGGAAATAATTTACAGAAGTAAAAAAAAAAGAAAAAAGAGTTGTTAGAATGGCAGCCTGAGGTAAACCTTATACCTTTGGCTAAAAATGAGAGCATGTCCCAGGGGGAATCCTAGTCATTGTTTGCTGCAATAAATAAGTTCTCCACGGACAGTGTTCCACGTGAGACCACAGTTTTATTGGTGAGCTCGACCACTTGCGAGCTTGCAAGATACCGATCAGCGTTGACATGCATCCCCGAGGCCAAGTGTCTGGGGAAAATTAGGCTCTTGGATTCGAGTTCGATACGTTTCTACTGTCGCAATGACGCTATCTCTCTGGTCTCACCTTTTGCCTCCGAAGCATCAAAAGGAGAGCTTCTGGAGAAGCTGGCGAGCTCAGTCCGGCCGGGGAGACATGCCACCGTGGGTGTACAAAGTCCGAGTGGCCACCGGGAAGTTTTGGGGCTCGGGAACGTTCGACTCCGTCTCCATCACCTTGGTGGGCTTGAAAGGGGAGAGCCCCAAGCAGCTCTTGGATAACACCGGGAGGGACTTCACCCCCGGAACGGTGAGAGGAGGGCGCCGCCCGATCAGGGCGGAGGGAGGAGGGCGTCCTTGCGCTGGCCGGCGTGCAGAGTTTCGTTGCCTCATCCTGGGACATCACCCAGGGCAGCAAAATCCAGCAGGCTCCAGCTGTCTGGGGGCGTCAGGTTGCAGAAGGCCATCCCAGAGCCTGACTTTTCCCAGCCTGGTTGAACAAGCCTGCCCAGTGAGCAGATATCAGGGGTCCCGCCACATCAGGGACACGTGGAGCGGCCCAAGGCTTCACTAGGTCCTGGGCTGTCCAACATATCTCTAAATGGAGTGGGAAGGGTGGCCAAACGTGGTTATTAAATCTGCAAAGGTCAGATCGATGGGGGGGGGGGGGTAACAAGCGCCTCAGAGCCCAGGATGTAGAAGGATTTTTTTTAGCGAGCCAGAAGTATGAGCAGAAAACACCAAGATCTTTTTCAGGACAGACAAATGGAAAGTCTGACATTTTGGGTGGGGGAAGAATGAAAGGGGGAATATCCCGGGCAGTTGGTCACGTGAAAAGGATCTGGTTCTCGGGGACTCCGAAGCGGATCCTGAGCCCGTTGTGTGATGCCGCTGCAAATGAAACAAATGCCATCCTAGGTGGCGGCAATAGAAATACAGCGTCAGTATTAAAAAAAGTCACGGCTCCTCTTCATTCTGCACTGGTCAGATGGCGCCTCGAATGCCACATCCAGTTCCGAGCGCTGCATTTTAGGACAGGCATGGGCAAAACTGGGTCATGCCCAGAGAAGAGCATCCGAAACGGTCGAGGGCCTGGAAGGAAAGGAGTCAAGGCATGGTGGTGGCTTGAGACACGCTTCGCTTGCAGGAAGAGAAACCTGCACGGAGACGTCGTACCTGTCTTCTTGAAGGACACACACAAACAGTGTGCAAAGGGCCCCGTTTCATGGTTGTGTTGATACCGACAGTTTTTTAAGATCTCTTGGCTGCATTTATATTATATTTAATTTTTGTACTGTTTTTAATGTTGATTGTTTTTATTGTTGTTAGCTGCCCAGAGTCACTGGTCTGAGATGGGCAGCTATACGAATGAATGAACGAACGAACGAACCAAGGCTAGCAAAACACAGGTGATGGTTCACACAACGTGCAGGTGCCGAGAGCGGGCTTCCTGAAATACATTCAGCCACCAATATTTTAGCCTAAACTGGCTTGGTTTGTGAAGTCCACCATTTCGTGAAGTTTTTTTGCCACGGCTTGGTTGGAGACTTCATGATACTTAAGAGTAAACCTGCTGGAATCCATGTTTGTGGGGGACTAATTTAATTCTTACTGAGTCAACTCTGTGCGGGACCAAATCTGAACCCAGCGCTGTGTTCATTAGTCAGAGGTGGTCCATGGACACCAAAACACCACCTGCTCCTGGGACATCCAGAGGTTAGTGTAAATCAGTGTGTTTCAACCCTGGCCACTTTAAGAGGTGTGGACTTCAACTCCCAGAATTCCCCAGCCAGCCATGGGGAATTCTGGGAGTTGAAGTCCACACCTCTTAAAGTGGTCAAGGTTGGAAAAACGCTGCTGCAAATTGTAAGAAGCAACTTTTGAAAAAACAACAAAGACAGAACTTTCCTCCCGCGTGACCTGGTTCTTTGCAGAGAGGCCCTTTGAATTCCTGCATTGCCTCGTTCGGAATTTCCATCGGCACGTGGTCCATAAGGTTCTTCGGTTCAAACCTTTTTATTCGGGTGGCTGTTTCCGCAGCTCATTGGCTTCGTGGTCCGCTACATGGCATGCGTTCAAAGCACGCCCTTGCCGTAAAAAAGGCAGAGGAAGCCGACTCGGCCCGGCTAGGCGCACCTTGGCCACCCCAAGGGCAGGTCCCACCGAGATTCGAACTCGGATCGCTGGATTCAGAGTCCAGAGTGCTCACCATTACACCACGGAACCGCGGCCGGCCGCCCCCTCAACCACCGTTCACTGCCCGCCGTCGCGAAGGAGGCGGGGACGCCGCCAGCCAATGGCGCCGCTGCTGCTTTGCATTTCCCGTTCTTGCCGCGGGCCCGTTCAGGGAACGCGAGGAGAGGTCCGCGGGGGCGGGGCAGGCCCGTCGCTCGGGAGAAGTGGGCGGGGCCGTCCCCGTCCTCCAGCTGTTCCGACCCGCCCCCGGGCCAGGTTAACCCTTGGCCTTCCAGGCGGGTTCGCTCCTCTTCCTTTCTCCTCCGCGCCCGACGGAATTCGGGGTTTCCTCGCCTGCGCCGCCCCTCCGCTGCGCTTCCCTTCTGGCCTCTCCCCTTTTTCTCCGGGCTCCCGAAGGTCGACCTGCCCAAAGGTTCGTCTGATGCTGGCCGCGCTTTGCAGCCCGTGCGGAAAATTGAGGGGCGGAAAAGGGAGGGGGCGGCGGCGGAGCAAGGCGGTTGTGTGCGCCGGGGGGGAGCCCGACCGCAGGAAGGGCGCGGGCCTTGCCCCGGAGAACGGGGAGGGGAAACGCGTCCTTTCCACGGAGTCATCCGCTGAACCGCGCCGGATTGCGATCCGTGGGGAGAATGGTCCGGGGGTTCCAATCGGCGCCCCTACAACAACCCTGCGAGGAAGGACATCCGGCCCGGCCGGCCGCTGCTGGGCCTGAGGTCAAGGACGGTCGGCCTTGTCCTGGGCAGAGGTCAGCTGGGTAGGATCCTGGAGAGTTGCTGCTTCAAGCAGAGGCCGTGGGGAAGGGGCTGGGCTGGAGGGCCTCCGAGACCCTTCCACCTTGACGGCTCTAGGGCTGCTGTCTTTTTTCCCAAGGTGCGGGCCTCAAAAGCTTCATCATTCCATTTTCCAACCTGGCCAACTGTGTGTGGACTTCAACTCCAGAATGCCCCAGCCAGCCGTGCTGTCTGGGGCATTCTGGGAGTTGAAGTCCACACTTCTTAAAGTGGCCCAGTTGAAAAACAGGGGTCCAAGGGAAGGCCGAAACACGGAAAGGAGGCTCAGAGCGAGAGCGCCTTAATTACACTAGGTATAGGTTGGTCTGGAGCATGGCTTCGAGGGGCTTTGGAGATTTTGTTATATTACCCTCCCAGCCCAAAAGACCCCTCCAGAAAAACAGATGCTTCTGGTTCCTTGAGTTTGCCACCGTTTGCAAAGCACGTGGATGTGAGAAAGGAACCTGCCCAGCCAGCCTTCCCTGGGTCGATACCATCCCCACAGGTTGGACTGCTGATCCCATCATCCTCACCCAGCGGGCTAAAACGTCTCTGCCTCGGCGCCTTTTCAGGTCCACTGCTGCCCTACTTCCGTTGCTCCCGGTTGGCACAGCCGTGCTGGCAGGGGGTCATGGGGCTTGCAGTCCGAGCCCTTGGGGGGAGGCTGTACCAAGGGGCAAACTCCAGCCCCCTTGGCACCCTCCATAAGGGTGACCTGAGCTGAAAACATGACACCCCCTTTAATTCAGAAGAGTTGTGGGGGAGAGAGAAAATCCCCACTTCCTGAAACCTCTTTTTGCCCCCAATGGCTCCTCGGTAGAGCCAGGGGCTGGCATCAGCCCCCAGATTCCCTCGTCAGCCATGCGTGAGGCTGTGCTGGAGTTTGAACCCCAGGAAATCTGCAGGGGAACGGGGTAGGGGAAAGAAGACTGGATGACGGAACTCCAGATTTTCTCTCCTCTGGGTCTCTTTTCTCTTGTCAATCTTGGAGCCTAACCGTGATCCTTTGACCGAAGGCAGGAGGCCAGTTTGCCACGGCGGGATGGATTAGCCAGTGCAGGAGAATGTTTTTCCCTGTCCAGCCAGCAGCCACGCGGGGGCGCGGCAGGATCACCGATGGCTCCCCTCGATTCTATCCGCTGTTGTTTTGCCAGTCAGGGATTCTGGGAAATTGTGCACAGCTCGGGCGATCCTCCACAAGGGAAAGCTCGCGGTGGCTTTTGTGGAACGTTCAGCCCAGGTCTGTCCAGGTACGGAAGCTAAGGAGGGTCTGCTCTGGTTAGTCTTTGGAGGGGAGGCCTCTAGGAATTCCCTGCGCTGCAGGCTAGACACAGACACAAGGGTGTTGAAAGAAATCTCCCTTTCACATAGTGGCCAAGGAGGAGGCGCGGAAGGGTCCCCGGGCTGGGCGAGGCGATGATCTGCAAGGCCACCAACAGCGTTTCCTTTCCAAAGGAACGTGACGTCTTTCTCTCTCAATCTCCAGCATGGATGCCGCGCAACAAGAAGCCGTCGTCCTGTACGTGGTACAGTCCGGCACGCTGATGATGGAGTACTTGCGCGCCCGCGGAGAAGCCTCTTCAGCAGCAGCCTCCCGGCGCCGGTGGGCCTTCCTGCGCTCCCTGAGGCGGAGGGGAGGGGAGGAGGACGGCGAGGAGGAACCCGAGGAAGAGGAGGAGGAGGAGGACGCGGAGGAAGAGGAGGAAGAGGAGGATGGGGAAGAAGACGAGGCCTTCCTCGCGAGGCAGACCTCCGGTGCCGGCCCTAGGCGGGGGGGCCGCCTCCGGTCGGTGGAGAGGCGGTTCTGGGCCCGGCCCCGGAGCACCGAATGGTGGGACCGCACGGTCCTGGAGACCTGGGACGACGGGAAGTGGCTGCAGAATTTCCGGATGCGCAAGGCGACGTTCCTGGAGCTCTGTGCCCGGCTGTCTCCCGCCCTGCAGCGCCAGAAGACGCGGATGAGGATCCCGCTGAGCGTGGAGAAGCGGGTGGCCATCGCCCTCTGGAAGCTGGCCACCTCCGTCTGCTACCGCGACGTGGGCAACCAGTTTGGGGTGGGCAGGTCCACCGCCGGCTCCGTGGTGCTGGAGGTCTGCCGCGCCATCCAGAGGGTGCTGATGCGCTCCACGGTGAACGTGGGGAACAGCCTGGCGGACATCCTCCGGGGCTTCGAGGGGAGGGGCTTCCCCAACTGTGCGGGGGTGGTGGGCACCACGCACATGCCGATCTTGTGCCCCCCGCACCAAGCGTCGGAGTACGTCAACAGCAAAGGCTACTACTCCATGGCCTTGCAAGCCTTGGTGGACCACCAGGGCAAGTTCACCCATCTGAGTGCCGGGTGGCCAGGGAAGACTCACGAGGCCAAGATCTTCAACAAGTCCACCTTGTTCACCAAAGGGCAGGAAGGGACCCTCTTTGCTCCGGGCCCCGTGGAGATAAACGGGGTATCCGTCCCCCGAGTCATCCTGGGAGGACCGGCCTACCCTCTTCTGCCGTGGCTGATGGTCCCTTACACTGAAGACCTAGATGAGGCCAGGGAATACTTCAATGCCACTTTGAGCCGATGCCAAGAACCTTTGGAGGAGGCCTTTAGCCGGCTGAAGGGCCGGTGGCGCTGCCTGACGGGCCGCAATGATTGTGCAGTGGAGAACCTTCCCCGCCTCATCTCGGCCTGCTGCGTGCTGCATAACATCTGCGAGGAGAAAGGGGAGGCCTACGAGGACAAGTGGGAAGCTGAGGCCAGGCAGCTGGCCGCCACCTTCGAACAGCCCCTTCAGCGCCCTGACACGCGCATTAAACCTGCCGCGCGGTCGGAAAAGGTGAGGGAGGCCCTCTGCCTGCACGTGGCCAGCCAGAGGTGAACGGCAGAGGGAGGTAGCTGCAAGAGCTTTGGGGGGAACTTGGGGAGACCCGGCGGGCACCAAGACTTCGCACCCTGCGCACGGCCCGGCATCCACCCCAAAGTGGCACCAAAGGCGTTTGTGTAGCGTTCAGCCGGCGGACTGTCTTCTTGCAGCTGATTTTGCTGTGAAGAGTCAAGAAGTTGCGGGGTAGGGAATTCATAGTGTGCCCCCTTGCTGTCATCGTGGAAAAATAAACCCGCGTGTGCACGTGTAAAACCTAACCCTCTGCTGTCCTGTTGAGTTGAACGGTTGCCCATCAACTTTGCAGAATTTGTTTCAGTGAGTCGTCCTTTGCAGCTTCCTTCTTCCCCCGTGGCCCCCAAATGATGGAGAGAGCTGAATTCAGCCCTGCTGAGCCTTGTTGGGGGTATTGAATGGGGCGGGTGCTTCGTTCAATAGAAAAGACCGCCTGGGCAGGCTGAAATGGGGGTCTCCCCAAAGGGGAGCGCCAGTTTAATCTTTCAGGCCTTGAGAGGAGAAAAGATGTGCCTTTGTTTTTCCTCTCCCTCCTGTTCTTAATCAGCTGCCATAACACTACTTAAAGTTGCTCACCTGGGGTGAGGAGCCACTCACCCCAGGCGAGCAGCTGAATGTCAGATCACAAGGCCAATGTGTGGAGCAATGGGGCTCCTCAGAATACCAGCCCTTACAGCAGTGTTTCTCAACTTTGGCCACTTTAAGAGGCGTGGACTTCAACTCCCAGAATTTAAGCATGGCTAGCTAGGGAATTCTGGGAGTTGAAGTCCACGCCTCTTAAAGTGGCCAAGGTTGAGAAGCACCGCCTTACAGAGACTTTTAGTCTTTCAATAAATAGGTGTGAGTCATTAGATTACTTTGGCACCATTCACACTTGCTTTGCCCAAGCTGATTAGCCACCCCAATGCCATTTATCTCCCTTGGCCTGGCGTCAAGAAAGAAACACACCCTTTATTTAGGCCTGAATTCACATTAGAGGGAGGTTGAGGGTATGCATGGGCCCAGAGCCAGAAATAGCAATCGGTGCCCCACGGGCGCCCCATTGCTGTTGAACGCAGCTCAAGCGCCGGTTTGTACCCACGCCAAGCTGCTTAACTGCCTGCCCTGTCTAGTGTCCTCCCGGTGGGGTGGGCTAAGAGCCCCCTGGAAGGGAACGCAGCAGGTTGGGGTGAGGTTTCCTGTACGCTCCTCTGGGAGAACAAAAGTTCTTTTTTAACGAAGCAGCAATGTACCTTTTGGTGGTGTTAGCCTTGGTGTGGGCAGCAGGTTGCCCGTCTGGGCTTGGTACCGGAGCCAAGGGACAATGAGGACTGGCATCTTTGCACACTCTGAATCGGCAGTGAGCATCCGGGCCTCCCCCTCCCCCATCTGGGGCGCAGATTCCATTTCTGAAAGCGGCACGTTTCTCTGCCAGTTTGTCTATTTTAGCCTAATTTCTTCAGTTTCGTGCCGCCTGACCCCAGATCAGTGCCGGAGTTTGTCTCCTTCCCTTTTCAGAGTTGCGGGAGTCAGGTGGGACGTACGAAAAGGGGTGGGCTTCGGTCGCACTGTCACGGCCGGCATCCTGACCTTGTCTTTCCTTCCCCTGGGACCCCCCGGCTGTTTCTTCTTGCCGTTCTCCTCTTCTCCAGCTTGAGTTGGGGTCCAGCTCCCCAAACTCCAGCTGCAGAGCCAGGAAGAGCCCTTGAAGATCTCAGAGATCGGAAACGCCACACTGTGACATCTCAAACCTCACGGCTCAGGAGGCTTCTGCAATGGGGCAGTAGCCTGCCAGAGTGGGGATGAGCGAATCCTTTCCCCACGTGAGGACACCGAGCGTGTCAAGGGGGCACACCCAAAGGGATTGAAGGACTCCCAAAGGGCTTCTCAAACGGGTCAACCAGACAGCAGATAAACATAGGGGTAAGTGCAAAAGCTCACACACCGGGAGGAAGACCCTCAGCTTCATGTACGCACTGGTGGAGTGGTCTGTAAGTACCCAGAGGAGCGATCTTGGGGTCGTTGCTCGGGGGTGGCCCTCTGCGTGCATCCATTGGAGAAAGGCAGATTCTGTGCTAGGGACTGAAAATTAAAAGGCCAACGTCGTAACGCCCTCCGGCCCACCTGGCAGCAGGCGTGCTGGCTGGGGAGTTCTGGGGGTTGAGGGCCACAAGCTTAAAGCTGCCGAGGTGGAGGAACACTGATCCGTGGTGCGTCTGCACCAGGCCGGGGTGGGGGGGACGGGGCTGTGGATAACAGAGCTGGAAAGGGCAACCAGCCCTTCCTGATTCAGAAGCAGCTGAAATATTCGGGGTTCCTTTGCTTGGCCAAAGGGGGCAGAAGGGAGCTGCGACTGAGACGTATAAAACCAAGCGTGGCCTGAAGGCGGTGGGCAGGGAGAAGTTTCTCCTTCTCTCCAAACACCAGGAGTGGAAGATGAAAAACTGACAAAGATGCTATTCTTCACGCAGCGCATCCCTCACCCGTGGACTCCGTGACCACAAGGCACGCCCTGGATGGCTTTAAAGGGGGGTTGGAGGAATTCCTAGAGGACAGATGTTTCGAGGGCCCTCGGCCTTGAGGACTCCACGGAGCCTCCAAGTCTGGAGCAGATGCCTCCAAATCTTACTTGCAGGAGAACAGCTGGAGGAGAGGGGAAGGTCTCCGCCTCTGGCTTGTGAGCCCCCCAGACAGCTGGCTGGCCTCCAGGAGAAAGAAAATGCCGGGCTGTTGAGTCAAACATCCATCACTTCTGGAAACTTCCAGTGTGATAGAAGAAAACCTGCACAGCATTCCTTCCTCCCCCCCCCCATGATACATAAATATATTATTACATCGCTCAATATGGACGCATCCAGGCCAGGTCAGTCAGTGGGACTTAAATCTTTGTCCCATTGAATTCAGTGGGACTGCTGCACGTTGATCTGGAAGAACCTAACCCAGTGTTTTTCAACCTTGGCAACTTTGAGATGTGTGGACTACAACTCCCAGAATTCTCCAGCCAGCCATGGGAGTTGTAGTCCACACATCTGAAAGTTGCCGAGGTTGAAAAACACTGATCTAACCCGTAGTTTTCAACAGAAAGAAACTGCCTGCAGGCGTTACTGAACGACTCAAAATAACACAAGCCACAACAAACATGTCAACAAGAACATCTAAAAATCTGGACGGAAAAACTAAAAGAACATTTGAATTTAAAAAAGAATCAAGAATAGACTTGCTATGATCACGTGTAAAGACACATGCGCGCAAAGATATACACATGGAAATTCAAGTACAGTCAATTTTGCGTGTACAAAAGCTCGTAACCTTAATTCTACAGAGAACAGACGTAGCTGAAGAGCTACAGAAATCAGATTTCCTGCATGTGACGTGCAAATGTCTTCTTTCAAGCCTCTAACAGTTGGTTAAGATCACCCCATCAGTCGCTCTGTAAAAGACACAGCTATAGAGCAATGATCGATTAAAAAGTCATCTTTCTATAGGACTTAAAAAAAAAACCCAGTTTATCAGTCTTACTCACTTGCTCCTTTCTCCCCTACACTATAAATTTCAAGTCATTCCTTTTGCAAGCTCTAGAACACTTAGCAGCATGGGATAAACAAAAGTATATTCTCATTCTCATTCCTATTATTATTAATCTTCCAAAAGCAGCTGTGCCCTGAAACACTATTAAAATATATTTACACACCCTAAAATGTTATTCAAAACCAATGAAGTAAGAAACCCCTTTAAAAATACCTTGGATGGCATTCTGGTCCTGGTGCTAGTATTCTCGGCAAAGGCCTCCCCAGCTGGCGAGGAGCGCAGAAGTACCTCTGAAGGAATTGCACAAAGGGGCCACCACCAAGAAGGACCCACTTCTCATAACTACACTACGGGGCAAGTCTTTAGTGAACAGTTGATGCTTCAAAACTGCAAAGCATCTGAGATGCTGGGCTGAATTGCAGCTGCTGGATTGATTAATCAATCAGTGTTTCTCAACTTTGGCAACTTTATTCTGGGAGAATTCTGGGAGCTGGGGAATTCTGGGAGTTGAAGTCCACGCATCTTAAAGTCGCCAAGGTTGAGAAACACTGAATTAGATGCCTTTTGTTTGGCAGCTCCAAGTGGCATACGTGGCATGCCTTCCTATTTTCCTCCACAACCACCCCCCTGTGAGGTAGGCTGGCCCAAAGTCTCTCCTGGCCCCACAGCTGTTTGGAGAGACGCTCCTGTGCTTGGCTCAACAGTTTATCAGGCTGCTTTTCCAAGAATTCTTGACTTACCTGCAAAACTCTGCGGAATCCAGGATTCTAAATCGACAACTTATTTTGCACCAGCTCTAAAGCCGAGCCTCGTTCCCGAAGCTGGCTCTTTTACAGATTTTGCTCTTGTCAAGTTTATGCTAGGGAATTTCTTTCTTTACTAAATTTATACGCCGCCCATGTCCCCCAGAATGGATTGGGCTCTTAGAGGGCTACCGAAGATCGGTTGTGATTGCCTGTTGATATTTTCTGTATTTACACAAACAGCACACCAAACCATAACAGCAGCAATAGGGTTGGGTTTGCATCGTATTTGTTCAGCACGTTGCATGGCTGCAACCAATGGTCATTTTATTGGAAGGCTGTGCGCGCTGGCATTAAAACCTTTAAAAGAAAAGGACCTTTAAAAGAAGTGAATTCCAGCATGAGGTGTACTTAAATTCCCAAATTACAGTTAGTCCTCGCTTAACAACCATTCATTTAGTGACCGTTCAAAGATACAACAGTGCTAAAAAAGGTGACTTACAACCGGTCCTTGCACTTATAACCATTGCAGCAGCTCCATAGTCACATGATCAAAATTTGGGCGCTTGGCAACCAGCTCACACTTATGATGGTTGCAGTATCCCGGGGTCATGTGATCATCATTTGCAACCTTCCCAGCCAGCTTCCAACAAGCAAAGTCAATGGGGGAAGCCAGATTTGCTTAACAACTGTGTGATTCACTTAACGATGGTTGCAAAAACGATCATAAAATTGGGTCCAATTTGCTTAACAACCACCCCAATTAACAACCATTTTTCTGGTCCCTACTGTGGTCATTAAGCGAGGACTATCTGCATGCTAAACCTGATTTTTAAAACCAGGGAGTGCTGATGAAGCCAACATACTGTGCATAAAGCAGGGTTTCTAAATCACTCCGGCTAGGATCCCACAATGCATTCAGCCAGACAAACCACAACCTGGCTTTGGGCAATGTGTGAATCCAAGCCACTAGTACCTAAGAAATCAGCCAGCAGGAGAATGCTACATTGGAGATGATGGCTGTACATTGCAAAGTCACTCTTTGGGCAGCCGAAAGCTGATATCGAGGTTTTATGACTGAAGGAGCAAAAAGGGTGGGCAGAGGGGGGCGGGAATATCTTTGCCCTAGGGCCAAGGGCGCCAGAAAGTGGGTAGCAGGGAGATGCTTTGCGGTGATGCATCACTTTCTGGGGGGTGGGGGTGTCTCTGTCGACTCCCCAGGTGTCCGGTGCTGGAGGAAGGCGGGTCTGGGCTCCGGAAAGTCCTGTTCAGCTGCACCGGTGAGCAGAAAGCCTCTGGGGTCCAGGCAAGGGCTTCCTCAGAGGAGGAGGAGCTCGGAGAAAGTGTGGAAGAGCTCCAGTCCTGGGCTGGTGGTTCTGCCGTGGCCGTGAGATAAACGCGCAGCCCCTCCCGTAAGTGGCTCTGGACCGATGGGTGGGCTTGCTGGATGAAGGCTGCCAGGTGCCCAAAACACGCCCGGAATCCCGTGGCATAGCAGGTCTGCAGGCCGCTGTCCTCCGCATCCGCTCCTACAAGAGTGGAATTGGAGAGCCGGGGAGAAGGCCGGTCACACCAAACCCGAGGCCGCTCAGCCCCAACCGCCCCGGCCCTAGGGACAGACGACTTCTCAGCTTCGGAAAAACAAAATTAACGGCCAGCAAAAAACAGAAGCCGACCTCGGGCAAAGGTGGGAGGCTTAAGGCCAGCCATCCCCAACCTGGTGCCCTCTGGGAAATTCTTCCCCAGCGACATGGGGATGGGGGATCAGATGAGAGAGTGGGCAGAAAGCACTAAAGCCGATCAGAGCCGATTTTTCCTTCTTTATTAATAAATCACTCCTGCCCACCACTGTTGTATTTGTGTGAACACACAATACTACGGAGAGAGGGGCGTGTGGACTAATCGTGCCCTGGAGATGATTCCTCTAATTTCTTACTCTGCACATCCTCTAGGGCAGTATTTGTCAACCTCGGCAACTTTAAGCTGGGTGGACGTCAACTCCCAGAATTCCCCAGCCAGCCATGCTGGCTGGGGAATTCTGGGAGTTGACGTCCACCCAGCTTAAAGTTGCCGAGGTTGACAAACACTGCTCTAATGCTTCCCCCACCCCACAATGAAACAGATGCCAACATCTGAGAACCGTTTTTTCTAATAGCTCCATTTGCCAACTTCCTCCTTCCCACCCACCATGCAGGTGAATTGTACCCCGGGGTTTAGCCGTGTTCCTCTCCTGCAGGTATCCCACGGCCAGCTCCAGAATCTCAACCTTCTCCACTTTGGGATTCTTCAGGGTCTGTAAATAGAAGAGGTCCAAGAAGATGGCTTGAAGGGGCAACGCTGTTGAGAAGAGGCAGGGACGCCTATCAAACGCCTGTCATTGCCTGCTAAGTGGAACCTCCACTTCCGTGAGCAGTGTACCTGCATCCCACTTGTTGGGAGAAAAAGAGTGGAAGAAGAGAGTCGTCTGAACCTCCTTCAAACAGGGGGATGAGGAACATGTGATGAGACATACCCAGCAGAGCGTTTCTAACATCTCTGGAAGCCTGTATCTCTGGGCTGTGAGTCCAATAGGATGATTACATCTACATCAGTGTTTTTCAACCTTGGCAACTTTAAGAGGCCTGGCTGTGGAATTCTGGGAGTTGAAGTCCAGGCCTCTTAAAGTTGCCAAGGTTGAAAAACACTGACCCACATAGTTGCTAACCATTCCTAGGTATTAAAATGCTTCAATAATCATAATATAAACTGTTTTCTTGCTGCCAGAACACCCACACAGAGTACCCAGGACTAGAAAACAAAGACTCCCAAGTGATTGTCCCCAAGTTCTAGCTTGAGGAAGAGTTCTGTGCTACCCTGCACCTTGCACCTAGCCTGGGACTCCAAGAAAGACATTACTTTATTATCCCAAATAATTATTGGTGTTCTAGTCAAGGTTAGAACTGGGTGATGGTTCAGCCTTACAAATATATGCACTACCAGCTCAGGGCCTCTTAACCCACCACGGATGTTTCCCTACTGGGAAATCGTTGCCAATAAATGGTTGTTAGGCAAAATGGAAACAACCACACCAATACCTGATCAAGGGTCCAGGGCCACCTATTTCTCTGCCATTTTATGGAGACCGCCTTTAATAGCCGGGCCAGGTAGAGCAATCGCTCCCTCTGCTGGCAGTTAAAGAAATAAAATATCATCCACTTCAATGCACTTGAAGGGGGTTCAACCAACTCTAAGGATACCTAGGAAATCTAAAGACCACAAAATTAATCTGGATGCAGGTAGCTCTTCTATCTTTGTGGAGATGCCCTACACCACACTTGTGGGGGGGGGGGTGAGAGGGGGCAAGCTTCAGGGGGCATCACTTGCTGACCTGGCAGTGGGTTTTCTGCAGGAGAAGTAGGCGCAGCTCCTCCAGGTTCCTATTGATGCGGTCACGGCGGCGTTTCTCCACCAGGGGCTTCAGCATCTGGGCAGAGAAAAAATTGCGGGGGTTGACCCCTGGATGGGGTGGGCTGTACACACCCATGGAGGCCTGCGCAGGCCTGCTTTTCTACAGGTTGATTGCTACGGGCAGTTCAAAATGCACCAGAAAATTCAGATTTTGGCAATCCTCTGACAATCCCTTGTGGATTTCACCTTTGCGTTTTGCACCTAAGGAAAAGATGGACAGTCCCCGGGTTGGCTGCTCAGACAACACCTTGTCCTGTAAGAGGACACACAGGCTGGGCTCACACAATCATGCTGTGTTGCAATGACCCTGGGTCGTGTGTCCTCAGAACACAGTCAGTAGACCTGGACTGGACGGTGGTCACTTCCCACCTCTGGGCTGAAGCTTCCAAGGCCAGGATGGCCATTCCCCGACTCTTTGCCAGCCATGGTGGCATTAAATTGGAAAGGCTGGGTTAGGGTGTCACATCTGAACTCCTTCCAAGGTTAACTTCTGCTATTCCAGCCCAGCATCCCTGCAATCAATCCTTTAGGTCAGTATTTCTCAGCCTCAACTACTTTAAGACATGTGGACTTAAGTTAATTTGAAACACTGCCTTAGGTTAATTTGAAAAAAGGCCCTTTACACATACAGAAAATACCCAAATCATAAAATAACCATGTTGAAAATAAGAGGGTCTCCAAACAATCTGCAATCCAAAACCTGATTATTAGAAAAATAAAGTTCTATCCTGGGAAGATATTTTGCACAGGAGTCGAATATGGCTCGATGGCAAATAATCAACCAATCCATTGAGCCACAGATGACCCTGGGGAAAGGCGAGAGCTTTTCACCTGCCCCCCCTGGGGTTCCCGGGCCAGGCGCTCCCTTCCCCTTCCTTTCCGTAGCAGAGGCTCCCCCATTGCGGGCGGCTTAATCGTGGTTTGCCGAGAAAGCCACCAATCTCTGGCTTCGCCCGAGCGCGAAGCGGGCGCCGCGGTCCTGGCGGGGTCTGCCCCCGCGAAGCCAAAGAGCGCAACGTGGGAACGGGCTTCCCCGCGGTGGCCCTCGGCCCGCCGCGCCCTCTGCTTCGGAAGCACCGGTACCTTTCTCACCCCGCCTGCCTGCGAGCTCTCCGTGGCCAGCATCCTCAGCCCCGCGGCCGCCTCTTCCCCGGAGATGCGCCGAGTGAGGCCGCCGCCCGCGCCGCCCCTTTAATCCCTCGCCCGCCCCGCCCGGGGAGCCCCGGAGGTGTGAAAGGGCCGGGCGGCGCGAGCAAGCAGCGGACAAAGGGGGCCGAGGCTCCTTGCACGCCCCCCCTTCCGAAAGGGAAAGAAGGCGAGGGGTCGCGCGCAGGGCAAGGAGGGCCCTCCCGGGTCTTGTTCCTTCGCGCACGTACACGTGCTTTTGCGCGCATTCCCACGCGCGCGGGCCTCCAGAAATCGAGGGAAGCTGGAAGGGAGCTGAATGTCTTACCCAGTCTTCCCACCCTCCCTCCTATTTTCCTTTTTCCCAAGCCTCATCTCGCTTTCTTCTGGAGAAAGCCCCGATGCTTAAGATTATCTTGGCCAAACCCACCGCGCGGCATTGGCTGTGCGCGTTCACACGACGCACCCGTGGTTTACTCCGCCCGGGCTTCTCGGCTGGCGCGGCGCTTCTAAATTCGAAATTAGGGCGGCGGCGGGGTGGCACGACCGGCTCAGCTGCCGTGGGGCTTGCTGGTTGGTCTGCCGTGGGAACTCAACCCCTCGCCCCCCAGTCAGGAGTTAGCGTTAGGGTCTTTCGGCCCTGCAGATTTGAAGCCTTTGAACCTTGCTAACCTACAGGTATTTGTATTTGGATAGGAGACTATTCTACATCTGGAAGACTCTGTGTGCGCGTGTGCGTGCGTGCGTGCGCGAGAGAAGCCAGTGGCAGACTACATTTGTGCTTGTAGTGTGACCAAGGAAACTGCGTGGACAGGTCCATGAAGTCATCCGGAATTAAAGTTCAGTTGAAGGAAACTTATCCTCTTTTTCAGGGTTAGAAAAAAAAGAAAGACAAGCATGACAGAGGTGCACAGTAAGAGAATGAATCGTCAGCAACATCTGCAGGAGATGCATTGGTGGTTCAGTGGTAGAATTCTCGCCTGCCACGCGGGAGGCCCGGGTTCGATTCCCGGCCAATGCAACTGACATTTTGACCTAGGGGTCCACTTTTCTGGAAAAATACATTTTGCCAGAAATGAGATGCCTCAAAGGGGAACTATGTTTACCCAGCTCTCTTCCCTCTGTGCATCTAGACCCACAGAGATCTGTTAATTTAAAAAAATATTTTTTATTGCAAGTGAATTAAAAATAAAACCAGACGGAAAGGAAACAGATTGGTAGTCCTCGGGTTAAGAACGCCCGGGCTTACAGACGACCCATAGTTAAGAATGGAGTCTATTGTAGCAAAATTCGAGTTAAATATACCATGATTCGAGTTCATTATACAATAATACTGTTCCGGCTTACATAGAAATTCGACTCCAGGACAGACCTTGGGAAGGGAACTCGTTCTTAAAGTCAGTATACGAGCGCATAAGCGAAGGGAAGGGAATGGAGGCCCAACGGATGACCAAAACAGCAGCAAAAGTCTCGTTGCATTGGCCGGGAATCGAACCCGGGCCTCCCGCGTGGCAGGCGAGAATTCTACCACTGAACCACCAATGCGCCGTGAAGAACAGCTGGATGGCCCCTTTGATGGAATAAAAAAGCCAGCGTGATCCAAGCTATGAAGATGAAACCTCTCTTTGGCGAAAAAAGGAGTATTGATTAAAAACATTCATTTAGTACATTTACAGCATAAGACATTGTCTGCCTGCCCTCTGCCTAAGCGGGCGTGGCGGGGAGTCCAAAGCAAAGGACGCGATGCTCCAAACGCTTTCACCTCCGACGGATAGTTTTATTTACAGTTCATAAAGGTTCCGCCACGCCGAACCTCTCTGGCCGGCAAAACTCAAAAATCTCGTGCCTCTGAGCAAGTACAAAATGCACCTCGCCCATCCCTTCCCTCCGGACGCCACTCTGCACATCTGGGCTCAGGAAGGAAGGTCGCCCGCTCCTTCTCGGGCTCGCGGGCTGGCCTCGCCGCGATTCGGATTCAACCCTCGCTCGCCCATCTCACACGCGCGTGCAACACCCCCCCTCTGCCCAGCTGTCACCCACCAAACTGCGCGGCGGGCGGGCGGGCGGGCGGGCGCGCGGGGCGTGTGAAGGCTCGTGTGAGCTTCCCGCGAGGTGCGAAGCTGTCCCCCCCCGGGAGGTCATCAAAGAACAGGCGACCTTTGACACCGGGGCGTGTGGAAGACTTTCCCAGGGTCTCAGAGGGGGCGGGGAAGAGGCCCAGCTCCTGGCACATTTGCTGGGGGGGGGAGGGGGAGCCGCCGCCCTGCTCCCCGGCTTAAAAAGAAAGAAAATGGCGTGCTGAATGACCCGGGAACATAACCAGGGAAAGCAGACAGATTGCACGCGCGGGGAACTCGCTGATGCAAACTGCCAGAGAGGCAAGAGTGTTTCTGAGCTCGTGCAGAGCGCCTTTCTCTTCTCCTGCACCCTACGCCTATTTTCCCTGGTTACGTTCCCGGGCCATCTAACACGCCACTTTCTTTTTAGACGTTTCTCTGCGTTTCGTTATAGCTTTCCAAAGACGCACCGTGAATAAAAGACCAAAAGCCCCCTCTGGTCGCGCTTGACCCCTGGCCGGCCAAGTGCTGCCCCACTGCTTTCCTCTGGGCTTTTTGGCAACTTCCCACTCTACCTCCAGCCCGGGCTTCCTGGTGGCCTCCCATCCACGTCCTACGAGGTCGGGCCCGGCTGCGTTTTTCTAGACCAGCCACGGCCGGTGGTGCTGTGGGCGCTCGTCCCTAAGGGACGCGTCGCGTCTGGCTAGGCGAAAACTCTGGGGAGCTGGGGTGGGGTGGGAAGGCAGGCAGGCCCCGAAGTGTTTGGCAGGGGCGGGCGAGGAGGGCGACCCCTCCCGCTGCTTCGGGGGCCTGCCAAGCCAAGCCAAGCCAAGCCAAGCCGCGCTGGCCCCCGCGCGCATTCGGTGGAGGAGTTTCCTCCCCTCCGTGCGCCCGGAGGACCAACGCCTCGCCTCGCCTCGCCTTTGATTCGCCGGCTTAAGCCCACCAGGAGCCCCGTCGCCCAGGGGTCTGCACCTCTCCCCGGCACCTGCCAGGGACTCCTCCCGGGAAAGGTGCGGGTGGCGCGCTCAGCTGCCATTTTAATCCAAACGCGCAAGTGTCAAAAATTCACACCCCGAGGGCTTTTCCCACGGCAAAGTGACCCATCGTAATCGAGTTACGAATCTGTGCAATGCGCTCGATGTTCTCGGGGGTCGCGATTTGGTGGAAGGCGGGCGTAACAGGTTCGTGCAAAATGCGTCGAGCCCCTTGGCAGGTTGGCGGATCGTGCGAACGCAGCTGCGTTTCACCCAAAGCGTTTTACACCCCCCACCCCCTTCCGTTTGCCACCTGAGTGGGTTTTGCAAACTCTACGTATTTTTCTTTTCAGAAAAAAAAAATTATATATATTTTATATTTTTTTATATTACATATATATATATAAAAACCCTCTACTGGTTAACTGGTTGGTGCAACGTCAGGCCTGGCTCCCGTTCCAACTGCATAGGTTGTGAAGGGGGAAAATCCAGCTGTTTTCCAGAGCAGTGGTGGTTCAGTGGTAGAATTCTCGCCTGCCACACGGGAGGCCCGGGTTCAATTCCCGGCCAATACAACGAGTTCTTTTTCTTCAGTGTTGTCATTGTATTACTCTATTGGCGGGACGTTTACCTTGTTCCAAAGAATGAGCCTGCTCTTCTGTCTCCCCCTCCCCTTCCCTTAAGTGTGACCCCTGAAGCGCTTTCTAAAGAGTGGGGAGCGGAATGTCCCTCGCTTTTTCAACCCTTCCCCAAGCGAGGCTGCAGCGTGCGCGAAAGCAGCTGGGCTTCGCTGCCAATCGGCCCCAGGAGCTGCCTCTGGAGGAGGCGGAGAGAAAGGAAGCTCTTGCCGCTGCGCTTGGCAACAGCGCCCTCCGCCTCCCTCCAGACCCCCCCTAGGGATTTTCCACCCCCCCCCCCCGATACTTTTGGCCCGATACTGACACCCTGGGCTTCAGGGCTCCCATCACTTTGCCGTGGGAACGGGATTGCGCTTCCAATGCCAAACGGCGGCTCGTTATGCCTTTTCGGGGTGGGGGTGGGGTGAAAATTCACAACTGGGACCGCTCCAAATCCTGCCTCCCCGCCCCCCGACTCGCTCCAGCAAATGGGGGCATTTCGCCCCTGCAAGGAAGGCGTGGCTTAGAGGGAGCTGGGGGGGCAGGGGACCCGGGGAGGGGCCAGTCCAAACAGGCTGCCCCCCGCCTGGGTTCAACCCATTACTCTCCAAGGCACAGGTCCCCCCCAGCAGCCTCCCTCGCCCCCACCCCCGTGCACAGCTTCTGTGATGATAAACAGTGGGGTAATCTCCTTTTTTGGCCGGGGAGGGGGTCCGTGCTATTCTTGGTAATCTCACTGCATGTGGATGAAGTGAAGGAATGCCATCTGTTTTGATTGTTAAGGTCAGATAACAATAACAGTAACAATCAATCATTAATATTTATCTATTTTAATAAACGTTTGTTCTGGTTTTGCTGTAAACCATCCAGAGTCACTCTGCAGTGAGATGGGAGGTGCCAAATTTGAAATATAAATAAATAAATAAATAACAGTAACAGTAACGTACATGGTAGGGTCTTACTCCAAGAAGCTGGTTGTCCAAAATCTGGTGCAAAAGAAGTTTCAGGAAAATTAAGCCCAGGAGTGATGGACGCAAGGAAGGATTTAGGCTTCTGTAAGTTAGGCTCTATTTAGGCTAGCATTGATGGGCCAGGCAATCCAGATTGATGCATTTTGCTATGCTTTGTTACTCAAATTCCAAGATCCATCAACTAAAACCTGGTAGTGTAATGGTATGTGGGAAAGACCTTGGGAGACTGGCCAAGAGATGCTGCCCTAGGGAAGGGTCTGATAAGAGACAGCTTAGCCCACAGCTGCACAGTGGGTGGGGAAAGAGGCTCAGAAGGGACCCTCCCTAGTTTCTTGGGCTGTAAAGGAGACGGCAGGAGAATTGACTGTGAGATTTGCAAGATTCTGTTAACGTTGCTTTACAATAAAGTGGAACTAGTTTATCTGGTCGTGTTTCCCATCTGGTACACCTAGTAAGGCAATCAATCTTGCAAGTCTCAAAAAACAGCCCCCCCCCCCCCCAATCTCCTTTAGACACCAGATAAGCTGTCTCTTATCGGACCCTTCCCTAGGCAACATCTCTTGGTCCCATCTCCCAAGGTCTTCCCCACATACCATTACAAGTAGAGCCAGGACTGGCTGAAGAGTGGACTACAGGGGTACCCACTGGGAGAAGGGTCAAAAGAGTCAAGATGGTGACTTTTTAACATACTTCACGTAGGGATTCAAACACATGGTCTGCATCTTGACCGTCTGGAACTTTCTTTGACCCCCTCCCTACAGACGCCCCAGACGACTTCCCCAGAGGAATTCCAGATGCAGGTTCCCTCCTCAGCCACAGAAACATGTGGGGTGACGCTGGATGGTTTTGAGGATTAATTATCAAGGGAGACAGCTGTTCAAGCTCCCTTTAGCTCCCAACAAATTATGAAAAAAGCCAATGAGCAGGTGGAGCGGTTTACGGACAGCTATGAAGACGGTCCGTGTGGGACCCCCAGCAGAAAGGCCATGAAGGGGCCACCAAGGCCAGGGGAGAAAGGGCTGCGATCGTGGGGGAAGGACCAGCGGACTGGGGAGGAGACTCATCCCGGGATGGGCATGGGGGGCCCTGGGCCTGAACTTCTGGGGAGCAATAGTGGAGGCCTCCCTGAGAGGTGCGTCCAAGCGAGGAGGAGATGCAGGCGGATTAGAGGGCAACTACGCGTGGCTAATGAAACCGGGGAAGGGAGGGGGGCCGGGTCCAGCAGGGAACAAAGGCCTCCCGGAACGGGGCCGAGACCCCTGGAGATGGTGGCAGTCAAGCCTGCAGAGTTCAAGGACCGTCAGAGGTTTAATTAACAGGAGGGTGACCCCAATAAACGCCCTCTTCCTGGGGCTCCAGGGAGGCACGGATCAAAGGCCGACCACGGTTCCAAAGCCAGAGGACCGACTCGAGTGCAGCTGGTCTTCAGATCTTCCTTTGCCCTTCCAGATGTGGGGGGACTACAACTCCCACAATTCCCACTCGGTTGGGCATTTTCTGAGTTGTAACCCTTGCAGGGCCCTTGCTCGGCTCAGGTGGGGCTACCATCCTCGGCTCTACCCAGCCATTGGGTTCACCCAGCAAATGAGCCCCAGGTCTGGGTTAGCTGAACCTGGGCCTTGCTCACATGATACGTGATGCCTAGCTAACAATCCACACTGAAACTGAAGTTCACACAACTGGTAGATCCAAAGGCTGGATTCCTGTGGGGTCCGAACCACGAACCACCCAACCGTATTTTAGTTCACTCCTAGCATGCTGTGTGAACGCAGCCCTCCTGTGACACTTTTGCCTATACCAGTGTTTCTCAGCCTTGGCCACTTGAAGACGTGTGGACTTCAGCTCCCAGAATTCCCAGAATTCCCCAGCCAGCTGTGATGTCCACACGTCTTCAAGTGGCCAAGGCTGAGAAACACTGTCCTATACTGTATTGATTTCACATAGCTATCAACTTGAATGCTAAATTTGGCCCGCACAAATACATTGATAAATACATTGATAAATATATCAATAGATATATTGATTCCTTACAAAGGACCTCATCTGTCTCTGGATTCATAATGTCCTTTGCTGTTCCCCTGATTTCCTCCTATTTTCTCTCCCAAAGATAAATGCATGTTATTTTACACACCCGTGCAACGTTAGGTGTTTTGTATCTTCTCGCCTCTGGAATGGGATTCAGTAAATCAAATTGGAATAATAGCCACAAAGGTCTTGCCACAAGAGACTAGACCTCAATGAGGAGGTAAATGACCTATCAACAGAGGTGAATATGTGTAGCTCAGGGTTGAACTATGGAGTCCTTGGGGTTCTCTGAGCTTGGTTCTTTTCTTGCAAACATTTCATTACCCGGCTAGGTAACATCTTCAGTGCTAAAAGTGCTAAAATGACCTATGCGGGGCTCCCCCACTTCAGAGTGCAGGCGTATGGGCTCACAGCAACACGCCTCAAATTCTTTTTACGTGAAAGGGGGGCTCTAGGTGGGGGTGTATTCCTGACGTGCTAGCTTTCTACGGGCGGTGCAGAGCAGGGTATCCAGGATTCAGACACGGGGGCTTGTCCTAAAAATGCAGCCTCAGCCCCTGGACTGTGCAGTGAAGAGAAGAGGAGGGAGTGCTTGGAGAACAGCTGTATGTTCGACCTTTTTTTCCCCCACACAGCTGTGATGGCCGAGTGGTTAAGGCGTTGGACTCGAAATCCAATAGGGTTTCCCTGCGCAGGTTCGAATCCTGCTCACAGCGCGAAGCCAAGAAGGATCCCCTTTTGGGACTTCAGCGGACGGTTTGTTCCTTTTCCTCTTGGAAGGAGAGTGTGCGCACGTGGCCGACTCCCTCCTTTGCTTCCCCCTGGAATCAGAGAGCCGGGCCTGTATATGCCGCTTGAATCCAGCCAAATTATTTGATTTATTACTCCCCCACACCCCGAAAGCAAAACAAGTAATTCAGCCCGCTTGGCTTCCTTCTATGCCAGGAGTTAAAGACAAACGATTGCAAAGCCAGGCAAACGATGGGCCTGAATTTGATTTAATTTCACGGAATGCACTTTTCTCTCTTTGGAGCCCAAAGGAAGCAGCTTCAGGAAGTCCCTTAAAACGAGGTCAGGCCAACAGGCTCGGGGATCCCAAGGAGGTGGTGAATGAGGGAGACGGCTTTATTGCCCGTAACAATTGCTCTCTCTGCTACTCTATCATTGGGAATTTTGGCTGGTGATTTAATTGCTGCGTTTTTAAATTGTTTGTTCTTTTAGGATTGCTTTTCATCGCAAGCCTCCCAGCGCCGCAGATCTGTGAGATGGGCAGCTGTATAAATATGATATACAAATAAATAAATATAAAAAATAAAGAAACTCGGCCGTGTTTTAAATCTGCGCATTCCCTACACAAAACCAGAACGAAAACATATTCCAAGCTACGTGCGTTTTTGGAACAGCAACTCCTAACAACTCCGATTAGATACGTCCCTCATTTTAGGACACCTGTGGCTGTTCGGTGGGAGGAAAAATGCACTCTGCACGCGTCTAGAGGTCCTCTCCCCTTTAGACTTTTTGTGGGGATTTGGGAATGGATGCTTTTTTGTTTGGAAGCTCTTCCAGGACCCCGTCCTCAAAGAGGCAGGGTGTCTTTGCTTCAGGGCCAACAATCCCGCTTCACACGTCGCTCGAGAAAGGAGAATCTGGTGGAAGTCAATGCTCTCTGCATGTGCTCTGAATCTCTGTCCCACGCTTTTCTGGGGCGTAGAAATGAAACTGCCACAAGGCATCGGCTCCCAGGAAGCCTTCCTCAAAGGAAACCCTCCGTGATGCTCACACTTTTGAAATTGAAATGCGGCGGGCCCTGTGGGACCGCCAGCCAGCTCCCAGTTGTTCAAGGGAAGTGGGGCAGAGTCAGGAGAGTTTCCCTTGGAAAAACCCACCTTTTTCTCTCCCGTCCCCTCTTTATGGCGGAGCTGCAAAGGTGGCCTTTGATCCAGACGGTTCTTCTTCTTCTTCACACCCTGCAGCCAGCCACAAATCAAGCGCTCCCCCCCGCCCGGCCTTCTGCTGTCCACGTGCCTGCCGGGGGTATCTGGCGGGGGGGGGGGGGACAGAGAGACCCCCAGCCAGTTTCCCTGCCTCCGCTCTCGGGTGAATTTCAAAGCTTCCAAAACAGGCCCGGTTTGGGGCTTGATCGATGTCTGTTGCCTTTCACCTCCTGTCTTGCAGGCCGAAATGCAACAGAGGTAGCCTTTGTTGGTGTGGGGTTACGGGGTGCAGAGAACGCCCGGCATAGCTGCCCCATTTCCTTTCCTCCTCGTGCAAATGTCTAGCTCACTTTCTGTGCAATTTTAGAGTCCAGTGATCTCGGGGTGAGCTGGCTGGGACAGGGTTGGGCGGTCCCGGCCGGGGGCTGAAATCTGTCCTTGAATGGAAGGAGAGGGCTTTCGAAACTGGATTAAGGAGGGCCCTTAAAGGGAAAATCCCGTTAGCTGGATTTTTCTTTCGGTGGCTTTTGTGGTGGCCGGGCTTCGGAGAGGAATGATCCGATTAGCGCTAAATGAAAGAGTTCATTCCAGTGTCTCCTTTCTCCTTGGTGCGCTCAATAGACAGGGCGGCTAAGAATTCACATTTCTTGGACGGAGGGAGGGAGGCAAGGAGGGATGGAGGGAGGAGAAGGAGGGAAGGAAGGAAGGAGGGAGGGAGGGAGGGAGGGAGGAAGGAAGGAAGGAAGGAAAAAGAAGGAAGGAAGGAAGGAGAATGAGGAAAGAAGGAAGGAAGGAGGGAAGGAGGGAAGGAGGGAAGGAAACAGGGTGCAAAAAGGAATGATGTTTGGAAATGGATGGTGTTTGTTTAACTTCTTCCTCTCAGGACCTCTTCCTGATATTTACATTAGAAATGGAAGTCACAAGTGCCTTTAAGCTTCAACAGAGGGTCTCCCCCGGACTCCATCAGCCCCAACGAATGCCTCTCTGAAGTTGCTTGAAGCAACTTCACCCCTCCGGGCTCTAAGGTGGGACCTCTGCTGCTACATTTTCCAGGGCCTTCCCTTCTATCTGCATCATATTTTCCACCCATTTTGAATACTTCAGGGCCAAAGTCCTAAGACAGCGTTTCTCAGCCTTCGCCCTTCTAAGACATGTGGACTTCAACTCCCCAAGTTCCCCGGCCAGCTTTGGAACAAAATCCCACCTGCCCCCTTCGCTGTTTCCAGCAGTGCACAGGTGCGACATTCAGGGGTGTCTCCTGGACCCTTAGCCCCCCAAAGCATAAAGCCATGGCGGGGGGGGGGGGGCGTTGGATGATGCTGAAACGTTTTCTGATCTGCCTTGGCTCTTAATCCCATAACTGTGACAAACGAGAGGCCTCTGTTATGCAGATCTTCCCCACATCCTCCTTGTCCTGCCTGCCTGGATGGTTTCCCTGGGAAAGGGGCGGTTGCCGGGGGGGGGGGGGGCGCATGGCTGGGAAGCAGCAGGTTGTGTCAAATGCACACCCTTCACCTACCTGGGGTGTTTCCTTCCTCACGTTCCCCCGCGAGGTGCTGTGTTTTAACACCGGGCCCTTCTTGGATTTTACAGGCTGCTGCTGCTGCTGCTGCTGCTGATGGAGGCAAGATTGGGGGGGGGGGGGGGCAAGACAGATGTTCAATCCTCTGGGGGCACAGGACAAAAGGCTATTGGAGGCTCATCCCCACCCCCCTAGGGACCACTTCTTCTGCGCCAGGACGTGTCAATGCAAAGACTTTTGAAGAATCTTGGAGACTGATCGGTCCGTGTTTCCCACGGAAAGGTTATGGGTACATGGAGGGGGCTGTGGGGGGAGAGGAAGGGGGAGGAAGAGATCCAGCTACTTTTGAGAATCGCCCCAGACCAAGGGCTCTCCCTTCCTTTGCAACAGTTCATTGACAGAGGTAGACTACCCTGGAACATGGAGGTTCTATGCTGCCAGTAGGCCTTGCCTCTTCCAGAAATTCCCTCTTCAACCCACACAAGGCTGTGACCCTCATCTTCTTTGATTAAACTTGTGAAGATGATGATGATGATGATGATGATGATGATGATGATGATTTAGTCTTTAATCCAACCTTTCCTTCAAAAAGGACAGGGTGTTTTCTCCCCCTGCCCTTAATTCCAGATGTGTACAGATGGGCTCAGTTTCTCAAGAAGGAAGAAATGCACTTAAAGCTGATGTCTACAAGACCCCACGAACTACAGCTGGACTTGGAATCCGGGATACTGTATTCCACAGCCCCCAAACTCAGACAAGAAGAAAGGAGAATGAACAGCAGAACGGATTTCACACAATGCGTAAACTAACATGGTTGGTTGAATAAGCCACCATTGCTTGAGTTCATGCAAACTGCCTCCTAAACAGAATAAAGAAAATCATGATTCAGCAGGACCTACAAATCTTCTGACCGCCCTGGGTCTGGGCTCAAAAATCCAATCTTCCATTACTGCGTATTGTACCCATTTGATGCATAAGCAAGACTGAACCTCACAGTTAGGTCTGCCAGTTTGGGTTAAGAGAAGCCCAGATCTGATAGTCCTATGGAACAAACCCAGAAATTGGGGTGGGAGGGGCACTTCTGTAGAATACGGGGTATTGGGTCCCCTAATATCAGCCCTGGGAGCTGAATGCTACCGGTTAATATGCCCAAAATATCGTCTTGATTGAGACATCAGCAGGCTGTGAGCTGAGAAGGCTCGTTCCGTGGCTGAACCTCATCTACTGATCTCCTGGACAGTAAGTGTTGGAACAAGTTTCCTCCTACCTCTGCCTGTCGGATCATTTTTAGCAGAGGGCATCTTTCTGCAACTGCATGGTTGTGTCATCCACTTGCTTTATCAAGAAAAGCATTTTAAAACTTGCATGGATTGACAAGTTTCATGATAAGCCAACTTGAACGATTCATTTTTAATAAATACATACAGGATTGGTAGGCAGAGGGAAATAGAGGGAGGATAAACATTCCAAGATTTGCAAAATAATAAAATAAAATAAAATAAAATAAAATAAAATAAAATAAAATAAAATAAAATAAAATAAAATAAATTTCTGATGGGAAGAATCCAGTAAGAAATGAACATATTTTTGGATGTGGGTTACTTCAACGAGAAATAAAAAGAAGACCATGATGGGATGGAATAGAGGAGAGTTTCTCGACCTTGGCAACTTTAAGATGTGTGGACTTCAACTCCCAGAATTCCCAGCCAGCCATGCAGAAGTCCACACATCTTAAAGTTGCCAAGGTTGAGAAACACTGGAACAGAGTATCCTGAACCTGAACACTTAGCATTCCAGGAATTTCTGAATTCTTTGACACCTAAATTTAGAGCAGTCCATTTAAGAGGACCCCAAAGTATTATTCTGTTTGTGGAAAAACGGACATTTATTCATTTAAAAAGTGCAGAAGTAGGTCAGAACCAAGAACCCTAACCTTCCAGGAATGCTCTCAAGGAAGGCTCAGTAACCCTCTCCTCTCGGCCATTTCCCTGTCACTGATATTAATTTCAGATACACTGCCTTGAAGAGCGAGGCTCCATTCAGCAGCGTAACCACCAGCTGTCGGTTGAGTGATGCACGATTCATTTACCTTTCCTTTCTGGAATGCAAAAAACCCTTTCAGACAGCAGCCCACTGTATGAGACCCTATCTTCATTCCAGAAGGCATCACACAGATGTGCAAAGCACTGCTTTTCTTTCGGCTTACCCTGAACCTGCCGCCACTCCAGGGACTTCTAAAAACGCCGATACGGATGAAAAAGAGTCAAACTTCTACGTGTGATTCACAGCCTCTGCCCTGATCCGCCTTTTTCACTCCCCTTCCAAATTTCCTACTTGTGGGAAAGTTCTCATCTTTTTATTTCCAGCTGTTTTCCAGCTTCGGGCTCTCCTTCTGGGGTTGCGTTCTGACACCTCCGTTTTTATGGCAGGGGCAAGAATGGCTGCGGGCTGCAGTTTCCCACAATCTGGTCACCATCCTCTAATGATGGGAGCCCAATAAAAGGTTATAAAAGGCCTGACGCTTTGGGAAGACAATGCTCGACCCCCTCCCCTCTCCCCCGTCCTGGGCTCATTCACGCAGGAGGGCCCCCCATCTGCTATTGGGATGGGGGGTGTCTGAAGGTGTCTCCCCAATAAATACACTCCTCCTTTGAATAGCCTTGCCCAAAGGAAAATACTTTCCCCTTCTGGGCATTTCATTCTAGGGCAGTGTTTCTCAACCTCAGCAACGTTAAGAGGGGTGAACTTCAACTCCCAGAATTCCCCAGCCAGCCATGGGGAGTTGAAGTCCACCCCTCTTAACGTTGCTGAGGTTGAGAAACACTGCCCAGGGAACAGCAAGGGCAGAGTCTCCTGCCCCAAGGAGCTTACAATGTCAAGTTTGATTCCCCCACCTGCCCCACAGAAATGGGCTTTGGTGTTCCTTTTCAGAAGCAAACTTTGAAAAACTGTCAAAATGCAGCCCGGGAGAGCTGAACAGATCATCTCTTCATCTTACCTGCCATTTTTCCGAGCGCCCACTCTTAAAACTTTCAGAGCTGGCAGGGCTGATGTCAATCAAACATTAATCTGCACAGCTTAAGGACATCTGACATTTTCAGGAAAGCTGACATGATTTAACCCCTTTGCCCTTGTCTTTTCTACCCCATAGCTGTAGCCCTGTTGCCACCTTTTGCAAAGTACCAATTAACCTGGAAAAAACTTTTTCCTGGTTCTGTGTTTGCAGCGACGGAGGCTGTTCCACCTATCAATCCACCCTTTAATATATATATATATATATATATATATATATATATATATATACACACACATATACACACATACAGTGTGTGTGTGTGTGTGTGTGTGTGTGTGTGTGTGTGTATGCGTGTATATATATATATATATATATATATATATATATATATAGGCATATACCAAGGTGATGCACTGTCCCCACTGCTGTTCTGCATAGGCTTAAACCCCCTCAGCCAGATAATCACAAGGTCTGGATACGGGTACAAGTTCAAGAGTGGAGTCACCATCAGCCACCTCCTCTACATGGATGACATCAAGCTGTATGCTAAGAGTGAACGAGACATCGACTCACTGATCCACCTGACACGGATCTACAGCGAGGACATTGGGATGTCATTCGGACTGGAGAAGTGTGGCAGGATGATAGTAAAGAGAGGGAAGGTAGTTAAGACCGATGGAGTGGAACTACCAGTGGGCCACATAGCAGACATAGAGACCAGCTATAAATACCTTGGTGTCCCACAGTCACACGGGAACCATGAGGAGGCAAGGAAGACAGCAACATCCAAGTACCACCAAAGGATAAGACAGGTCCTGAAGAGCCAGCTCAATGGGAAGAACAAGATCCATGCCATCAACATGTATGCCCTGCCAGTATAGTGAGCTGGCCAAAGGAAGACATGGAGGCTGCTGATGTGAAGACCCAGAAGCTCCTCACAACGTATGGAGGTTTCCACCCCAAGTCCAACACCCAGAGACTGTACACCAGGCTCAAAGAGGGCGGGTGGGGCCTGATGAGTGTCAAAGCCACTGTCCTGGACGAAACCCGAAGTATCCAGGAGTACATCAGTAAGATGGCACCCAAAGATGAGCTGCTGAGAGAATGCCTCAGGCAGCAGCAGACAAGGCAGGAGGTTCAAGCAGAGGAAGTGCCATGGCAAGACAAGTCCCTGCACGGGATGTACCATCGACAGATAGCTGAGGTGGCTGACACTGGGAAATCCTATCAGTGGCCGGAAAGGGCCGGACTAAAAGACAGCACTGAGGCACTGATCATAGCGGCACAAGAACAGGCACTAAGCACCAGATCCATAGAAGCAGGGGTCTACCACACTAGACAGGACCAAGGTGCAGGTTGTGCAAAGAGGCCTCAGAGACCGTCCAACACACAGCGGCAGAGTGTAAGATGCAGGCAGGAACAGCATACACTGAACGGCACAACCAAGTAGCTGGCATTGTGTACGGGAACATCTGCACAGCGTATGGGCTAGACCCCCCCAAGTCCAGATGGGAGATTCCACAGAAGGTCGTGGAGAATAACAGGGCTAAGATCCTGCGGGACTTCCAGATCCAGACGGACAGGCAGGTCCTGGCCAATCAACCAGACATCGTGGTAGTAGACAAAGACCAGAAGACGGCGGTAGTGATAGATGTAGCAGTGCCAAGTGACAGCAGCATCAGGAAGAAGGAGCATGAGAAGCTGGAGAAGTACCAGGGCCTGAAGGAAGAAATCGAGAGGATGTGGAGAGTCAAGGCCAAAGTGGTCCCAGTGGTGGCAGGAGCACTCGGGGCCGTGACTCCTAAGCTGGGAGAGGGGCTCCAACAGATCCCAGGAACAACATCCGAGCTCGCTGTGCAGAAGGGTGCAGTGCTAGGAACAGCTCAGATCCTGCGCAGAACCCTCAAACTCCCAGGCCTCTGGTGGAGGACCCGAGATTGAGGAAGACACAGACCACCCATGGGGGTGAGAGGGGAATTTTTTTCTTTTTATGAAACATCCTAGCATGGCTGCATGTTAGGGCACGAAATTGTATAGGGGAAAATCTATTTGTTATGTTTGTTTGTTTATTTATTTATCTATCTATCTATTTATATTTCAAATTTAGACACTGCCCCTTTCACGAGGAAGTGACTCTGGGCGGTTTACAATAAAATGTAATGTGCGATAAAGAAATTATTATTTTTTTAATGGCCACCACCCTGAGATGCAATTAGGTAGAAGAACATAATCGGAAGAGCACAATCTATATTGTTTTGGTATGCATACTTGTGCCCTGCTGCAAAGATGAGTCTGTCGCACTCGAGAGTTTTTGCATGACACGAGAAGGCCTGGGAATCATAAGGGTGAGGCTTTACAGGTCCATGTGGGGCTGGGATCAATGGACAGTGTAGTCTAAACCATCTGGAGACCAAAGGGGGTGAGAATGAGAAACAGAAGTCCCTGTCCTGACCTCAAATTAAGTGCTAAAAAACTAACATCTTCCCATTCCTTCCCACCCCTTTAATTGACACTGGGGAGAAGGGGGTCAACATAAAATATGCAAAATAGTGGGGGCTTTTAGGGGGGTTTCCTTGATCAAATAGGGTCTCTGGGAATGAGATGGTAGTCTTGGATCATCTCTGGAGTAACTGGAGCTTGATAGCAGTACGAATGACTTCTCCTAGAGGAATTTAAATTTAAATTTAAAAAATGGGACTACTTTACGGTGCAAACCCTCCATTGGTTTATTTGTGCTCTCTGGGGGCCTGGGGTGTGGCCCAGGTGGAGGTTAAGCTAACACAGTGTTTTCCAAACTTGGCAACTTGAAGAAAAAGCTGGTTGGGGGGAATTCTGGGAGTGGAAGTCCACACATCTTCAAGTTGCCAAGTTTGGAAAACATTGAGCGAGCGTTGATCTGCACTAATCTTTTGGCTCTGAAAAAATGGGGGGGGGGGGGGCATTGTCTCTTATCCCAGATTCCAAACATTATTATTTTCTGTTCTAATTTAGAATTGCTCACTGACAATAGAGGAGGGGCAAGACTTGTATCTTTCAGTAAAGGTAACTTGCAAGCATCTGCAGGACCCAAATCTGGCTGGAGCAAAGCTGGATAAAAACAGAATTAAAATGGGCAACCTTTTCATGGCTCAAGGAATTCCAGTTCCTTTGATTCCAGCCTACCTTATCCAAAAAGAGTCAGAATGAATACAGAATGTGAGGAAAGAAAGAAAGAAAGAAAGAAAGAAAGAAAGAAAGAAAGAAAGAAAGAAAGAAAGAAAGAAAGAAAGAGAAAGAAAGAAAGAAAGAACGAAGGGAGGGAGGGAGGGAGGGAGGGAGGGAGGGAGGGAGGGAATTGAAACATTCCAGCAAAAACCTCAGGATAATGAACATTTGAAAAGCATGCACAAAAACATTTTCAAACTTAAATCCATGAAAAACTCTAAATCTGGGCTACTCTGACTTTTGGGGAGAAATGCTGTGTCTCCCCTCCGCCCCTTCTGAAGGTTGTGTAGATTTGTTGCTTGATTGTTGCGCATTGTCCGTTTTGATCACTGCCAGTTGCTTGCTTCAGTTAAAGAGCCCAATGTATTTTTGTGCATTTGTTTTGGACCATGGGTTTTGTAGTCTGGGAGCTGCATCAACACTCACCCATTCTCCACTATATCTTCCAGCCCATGCACTGTGTACTCTTGAAGAAGTCAGCTAGCGCTTTCCCACCCTGTATCTATGTTTATTTTCTTTGAGGAAAGTAGTGATATGTAGAAAAAAACCTCCACAATATAAAAACTCAGGAAGGGCTGATAAATCTTAACAAAAGTCCAAAGTATCTATCTACTGGGAACTGCAAGAACCAGAGAGGCAACAGCTTGCTATTTTCCCCCAGAGATAGACTGCTCTTGATCCTGGAAGTTCTGTATAACTGTGGCAACACTAGCGAAAGGCAAAGACTTCTTTGAGCTGATGATTACAATGTACATTCAGTTTTCTTGGCATTAATCTGGAAGCGTTTGACAATAATTCTGGAACATCCTCCTCCAGAATATTTCTTTTCCAACTTTCTGGAATGCTTTTATCACAACTCCTTTTAAAGCAGTGAATGTTGTAATTCCCAGTGTTATGGAATAGGGAGAAAAAATTCTCTCTCCTGGCACAATTTTGTAAACTTTGGGTCCTGTCACTCTGCTCACAATTCTCTCTTTACCAAAAAGATCAGCCAGGACAATGATCTTGGATTTGTAACCAGTTGTAGTTTGGCACACACTGGCAGGGAAGCAAAGGCAACTTCAGCCTGTGGCCAGTATTGCAATCATTATAATAATTATTATGCATTTTGTGAAGCAGTAGGGTGTGTTTGTCTCTGATGGCGGATGGACATTATGGCTCTCAGGCACTTGTTAACTACTTGATGGGCTTTTGCACAAAAGGCAAATTTAAGCCCACCGTCCACTGGGGAACACACAGGGTGACGTTGCAGCAATTGCTCTACAGCCGGACATACTTTAGGGTGGTCCCTGTGGGCATGCAGTTAGGGGAAGCTTGGCTGCGGGCCATCTTGAGCGGCCAGAGAAAAAGTAAAGATTTTAATGCAATCTATCTGTCCCTGGGTTTGGACTTGTTCACACGGTTAGCAGCCCCGCAGCTCCACTGAGCTGGGTCAACGTGTTGGGCAAAACCACCACCACTACGGCTTAGGGCCATGTGATATCAGAACCCAGGGTGCAACAAACCAGGATTAAAACAAACTGTGGCTCAGCGCAACATGTAAGACTCCATCCCGGAGCTGACTCAACTTTTTAAAACTAAAAAGCATCTGCCTTCTCTTGAACGCGCTCGCCGCCGTTCTGTGGGGAAACGCTGCCGGGGCTACCGAAGTTCCCCCACGCCTTTCTGCGCTCCCTGGGGCACCCCTTCCACGGGGGACCCCGCAGGGCCCTTCCCCTGCCCGGTTCGGAACTGTTCCGGCGGGCTTTTCTCTAAGGACAGCGCCGCGCCCCAGATTGGCCAGCGCCACCCAGAGTGGGGGGCTCCGCGGGCAGAGCCAGCGCCGCGGGACTGAGGGAGGCCGGCGCGCAACAAGTGGCGTGTGGGGGGGGGCGAGGCCGGGCCGGGGTCCGCGGGGGCGTCTTCCTCCCGCACGCGCGCCTGACACGCGCCAGCTCCCCGGCCGGGCAGGGAGGCAGATCAAAAGCGGGGCGGGGCGGGCGGGGGCTATAAAGGGGTCCCCGGCCCGGCCCCCGCGCAGAACGGCTCGGCTCCGGCTCGCGCGAGGTCCGTCGGCCGCCCCTGCACCGCCCGCGCTGCCCCGACCCGCGGGATGAAGATGGCGAGTCCGAAGTGGGAACGCAAGGAGGAGAAGAAGGTAGCCGCGCGCGTGGGGAGGCGCTTCGGCTGCGCGGCTCTGCCCGGGCCCGGCCCCGGCCCGCCCGCGCGGGGCCCGAGCCGGCGGAGCCCCCCGACTCACGGCACGCTCTTTCTCGCCCCCCTCCCGCCCCGCTCCGCTCCCTGCAGCTGCTCAAGCCCCTGATGGAGAAGCGGCGGCGGGAGCGCATGAACCGCAGCCTCGCCCGCCTGCGCGTCTTGCTGCTGGAGGCCACGCGGGACGAGGTAAGCGCGCTCGCCGCCCCCGTCGGCCCCCCGCCCCGAGAGGGCATCGGCACAGCTGCAGAGTTTCGTCTCATGCCGCCTTCCTTCCTTCCCGCTTCTCTTTCTCCCCCACCCTTCTCTCGTCTCGGGCTCTCTCTCTTTCTCCGCAGAGGCTGAAAAACCCCAAAGTGGAGAAAGCCGAGATTCTGCAGAAGACCGTCGAGTTCCTAAAGACGCAGCCGCTTGCAGGTGTTTAGTTCTCCCTCCCTCCCTCCCTCCCTCCTCCGACGGAAGAACCCTGCAAAGAGCTGTCCAGGTGTTCAGGGAAAACTCCCCTGCAGTAGAAAATAGCTGCTCAGGGGACTGAGATGGGTCTCAGCTCCTTGGTCACCCCAGCTGTCTCTAAGCTGGCCTTCCCCAGGCTGAGGCTTCCGGAGGGCTTCCACTCCCAAGCCCATCACCTTTGGCCAGCCATTTATTCCTGTGGAGCCCACCCCTTCAAGAAGCCTTTTCCGGCTTCTGGCCATTGTGATTGGCACAGTAGTTGGCCTTTTGTGATTGGCGTATACATTAATTAATTGATTAATTAATTCTCTCCCGCTCCTGAGATTTCATTAGCTGAATGAAGGCAAAAATGTAAGGAAGCAAAGGCTTTCCCTGGCTCAGAAATGAGAAAAACCAGACCTTTCCAACTCTGCAATCCTGGGTTCACCTTCTGGTGCTAAACCATGGTGAATGACTACAGTTAGCCAGTGGGCACAACACGTTAAAGTGAACTGCAGACAAACCAGGTTGGGGACTGGGGTGATATGTGAAGCTGGTCACTGTGGTGAAGAAGTGATGAAAACACTTTCTGGAAACTTGCTTTGAATGGTGTTTCTGAAATTTGGGAACTTTTAAGATGGGTGGACTTCAACTCCCAGAATTCCCCAGCCAGCATGGCTGGCTGAGGAATTCTGGGAGTTGAAGTCCACCCATCCTAAAAGTTCCCAAGTTTCAGAAACACTGCCTTGGAAGAACGTTCTCTCCTTCCCTGGGGTACCCATATTGTTCTCTTTCCCGCTCCAATACATTTCCTTTCTTCCCCAATCCACTTTTGTTTTTCTCTCAAATGCCACCTCAACTGTTGGTATCCTGGGGTAAGTGCAGTTGGACCTGGGGGGCGTTCTGGGGGATTGTCACTGGTGATTTGGGTATCCAGAGTGTCGCCTACATCTCTCCGGGGCAAGGGGGCAGCTCCTCTTGGCTTATTGGGGTAGCCATGGCAGAAAGAAATGTAGGAGTGGGTTTCTGCCCTCTGTCAGGGTGGATTATGGGATCCTGGCATTCCAGGAACCCTGGAGAGGCATGTGTCCAAATTGCCAATGTGAATCCTAAATTGATCTATCTTCCTCCTTCCTTCCTCTGTCCCTCTTTTCTTTTCTTTGTGTTCTTTCTCTCTCCTTGCTTCCAACCTTTTTTCTTCTTTTCTTTCTTTTCCATCCCTCCCTTTTTCTTTTCTTCCCTCCACCCTCCCTCCCTCTTCTCTTCTTTTTCTCCTTCCTTTTTCTTTTCTTTCTTTTCCCTCCCTCCCTCCCTCCCTTTTTCTTCTTTTCTTTTTCTCCTCCCTCTTCCTCTTCCTCTTCCTCTTCCTCTTCCTCTTCCTCTTCCCCTACAACGCAGAGGGGAACTCCCAGGAAGATGCTCTCCTTCAGAGGTACCACACTGGATACCGGGAATGCCTGGCACGAGCTACCCGCTTTCTCCGAGTCAGCCCAGGGGTCTGTCCTGGCCAGAAGGCCTACTGTGTGGAGCGCATCTGCCACTGCATGGAGCAAATCACAGCGCGTTCCCGGGCGGAGCTCCCCTGCGCCCCGCTGGCGTCCTCCTCCCACCCCAGATACGAATCCCAGCCGTGCTGCAGCCCTGACGCCTTTGGGGGGTGCAGTCCGCCTCTGGGGGGGCCGGCGTGTGTCCTGCCCCCACCCCCCCGCCCCTGCCCCACCGGCCAAAGACTGCAGGCCTGCGTGTCCAGCCTGGCCCCGCCGGAGGGCTGCAGCAGAGCCCCGCAGAGCAGACTCTTGGAAAGATGGGGCTCCACGGGACTGACCGTGTGGAGGCCGTGGCCCTGAGGAGGCTCACCTCCTCTTTGGGAAACTTTCTTCGGATGCTCTGTTGACTGTATTCGATGGGCTTTAATGTTGCCAAAGACTCAGTTCCCTCTCTGGGATGGTGGTGGGTTGTGGTGTGCTGTGTGTGTGTGTGTGTGTGTGGGTTGTGGTTGTTTTTTGTGTTTTCCCTGCATCTCTTGGCACAAAGACAATCTTGGAAATGTCTTCCTTTTGGTATCTTCTCAGTGACCCAATCTGTTCAATTTAGACTATAAATATGGAAAAACTGTAACCCAGCAGTGTGTGTGCTGGGGGAAAAAAGAGGAGTGCATATATATATATATTTTGCAACTTGTGATACTCCTGCATTCTGCATTTCCATGTATGTCCTGGAGGGAAGGTTGCATCGAACCGTGTTGTGTTTTATCTTTAAAGAACCCTGTTGCAATATGTTTCTGAATCATTCTTGGATTTGAAATAAATGAGTTGGTTTTACCCGGAGGAAAACAAAGTGTGCAGAAGAGTCACCTCATTCTGGCGGTGTGAATGCCCTCGACTTCTGAGCGAGTCATCATCCAGATGGGATGAAGTTGGCCCCCGGGGATCTGTGGAGCAGCAGTTATAAAGGGGGGGGCTAATGCCTCGTTGTGCAGGACAAGCTGGATCCGAAGGGACTGGGAAGTTTAAATAGGGAGGTTTGGTAATGTAATAGGTGGAAAAACAGATTAAAAAAATGATTTCATGCGGTAGTTCGTATTGCATTTTTTTCTTAATTGCAAGGATTTTAATCACCTGCAAAACACAATTGCACAAGCGAGCATTGGTGGTTCAGTGGTAGAATTCTCGCCTGCCACGCGGGAGGCCCGGGTTCGATTCCCGGCCAATGCAACTCAACTTTTCTTCCTACCAGGCGCATTATGTAAAATCCACCTTTTCCCCCTCTCCACCCAAACCTTCCCACAACCAGGGCCCCAGTCTCAGACGGTTTTCCCCCAAGCCAGCCGTCAGGCTGCAGGCGAGCGCTGATTTTTGCGCGGGCGGTTTGCCTGGGCCGCGGTGGGGCGCGCGCGGGGGCGCGAGAAAGGCCGCCCGCGGGTTCAGGAAGGCGGCCGAGGGTGCCTCCGCGCCAGAGAGAGAAAAGGCCTTTCGCTGCCTGCCCCAGCACGGCCTGCTGAAGGGACTTGCTGGGATGGACCAATGCAAAGCGAACGCCCTTTCGCGGGGATCGCCGGCAACCGAAAGGGAGACGGCGGCTCTCAGCAGGACGGCCGCAGCGCACCCGCGGACGCTTTGCAGGCCGGAAGCCGAAATCCGGGTTAACCCGGCGATTTGTGGGGAGGAAAAACGGAAAAGGCACCGCTGGGATTCGAACCCAGGATCTCCTGTTTACTAGACAGGCGCTTTAACCAACTAAGCCACGGCGCCGCTTGGCGAGCCTTCCCCTTTTCCGTCGTCTCAGTATGTAAAGATATAATCTCCTCCTCCCCCTCCTCCTCCTCCTCTTTTTAAAAAATTCCCCCGCTTTGCAAGGATGCGCCCGCAGCAGCCAGTTAGGAAAAGCGGGCCGGGGGAAGCCACGGAAAAGCACCCCGCGAAGGGAGAAGGGGGCGACGTGCGGGGCTTCTCTTCCCTCCCTCTGCCCACGGTCGTGCAACTTTGCCGCTGGCAGGCGGCGGGGCTTCTCCAGTGCTCTGGACTTGCTCAGAAGCTGCCTTCCAATGGCTCCCGGACGAGTCTAGAAAAGGCTGCAGAGAGGCGCGTCAAGAGCCACCCGTGCAGAGCCGGCCACAGAAGGGGGATGTAGCTCAGTGGTAGAGCGCATGCTTCGCATGTATGAGGCCCCGGGTTCAATCCCCGGCATCTCCACTTTTGCACGCGGGCCCCGCTCCGAGGCTGCCCGCAGAAGCCGCCCCGCCCCACGGGGCTCCCGCATCCCGGGAGTTTTCCCGGGGAAAACGGGCTTTCCAAGGTCCTGCTTTCCACCAAGCCGCGGTGGGAAGGATCGGGGGACGCAGCGCCCCCTTGCGGTGGGGAAGGGGGCCGCAGGCTTCCAAAAGATCTCGGGGGCGCCTGCTTGGGGACCCTTGCAATCTCTCTCTGTCTCTCTCCTGTTTAAATCCTTTGCTCCAAACCGGTTGCATTCCATGAGCCTTTGAAAAGTTTCTTCCATTTGACAATGCACTCCCGGTTTTGGCCTGCAAAGACTTTGTAAATTACCTTGAGGCGTCCCTTCCGTTCAGATCAGTGTTTTTCAAGCTTGGCTACTTTAAGAAGCGTGGGCTTCAACTCCCAGAATTCCCCAGGGAATTCTGGGAGTTGAAGCCCACGCCTCTTAAAGTGGCCAAGCTTGAAAAACACTGGTTTATCTTCAGCACCAGGAAAAGGAAAAGGTGGATTCATTCAGTTCTGCAATCCTCGGTCGTGAGATTTGAGCATTTCAACCGGATTGTTCACTCCACTGGCGGGAACGGCGACCAGCGGGAAGGAGGGTGCTTTTGCAAATAGGAGGGGCGCAAGTCCGAGGAACAGAGGAGGAGGTCGCATTTGCAGACGGACAGGCGCGCAAAACGGATGCGCTGTGAGCAGGATTCGAACCTGCGCGGGGAGCCCCCATTGGATTTCAAGTCCAACGCCTTAACCACTCGGCCATCACAGCTCGCTCTGGTCTGTTTTTTTTCACACCTTTCCCGAATTGGATCCTCCGTGATTTTCCAGGGAGGTTTATCGGATATAATAAAAGTTCTGCAGGTAAAAAGCGTTGCTTTTAAAATGCCCAGACATCTCTTCGTTTCATCTCCTGGGCAATGCACGCTTTTCCTCCCATATTTAAACATGACTTATTATAAAGGTTAACCCGAGAAGCATTTGTACGATTCCCCCTTTAATGCAAACAATGGGATTCTTGCGTTCAGGGATCCTCGTTTAAAAGATGCAGAAGGAATCATGGGGGTGGGATGGGGGATGCAGGAAAACTTTATTGCAGTGCAGTCTTCCATTCCTTCTGTTTGCTTCTAAGTTGGACAGATATCTATTCGCTCGCTTAAATATTCCGGCTGCCTCGCTCAGCTATTTTTCGCGGGGATGGTAGGTGGAAATCTGCTTCTTTCCCGCGGAGAAAGAGAGTAAGCCGAGCAGTGCAGCCACGGAGGGGTTAAGAGAATGGGCAAGTGCCCGTAGTCAAGATGGCCGCTGGAGACGGAGGCTTTCAAACTCTCGCGGGGCTGCCTGAAGCTCATCCCCGGAGGAAAAAGAGAGGCTGGGCCTAGGCGGTTGCCACTGGCAACGGCGTGGCCTAGTGACCAGGCTCGAAGCCTGAGAGACCACGGGAGCTCGTTTGATCTGCGGGCGACAGGCGGGTATAGGAGGAGGCGGTTTGCTGTTGTCGGCTACCGTGGGATTTGGGCGGGACTTTGTATTTTGGGTGCTTGGTGCTCAGGTGGGCGGGCAAGAGAGCATCTGTGGGGACCCAGAGCCAAATAAGGTGTAAAATGTTGGTACGTTCATACGACATGCGAGATAGCGGTTGGTGCTGACCTGGGTTTGTGTTTGGTGGGGTAACCAAACTCGGCCGGATTGGTTAATTTGAGGCTCCCTCTGGCGCAAACCCCGCAAGGGGGCTAACTCAGGTTAAGAGCGTTGTGTGAATGCAGCCTTTCATCTGCTGCAAAAAGTGGAGGGATGCGGGCAATTAAAACTGGCACAAATAGGCTCCTCTCCAAATTCCCACTGACTTTGAATGGTCTATTTGTTGATTTATTGGATTTACAGCCTACCTTTCCTACAGGAGCTCTCAGCGACCTACACAGCGCTCCCTCTTCCTTTTTCCCTGCAACAACAACCCTGCGAGGTAGGTTGGGCCGAGAGAAAAGCGGCTGGCCCAAAGTCACCCCACGAGCTTCCACAGCTGAGGATGAATTTGCTAACAAATTATTTTTATTATTAAGAAGTATTAATTTGCCATTGACTTTCTTGTTTAGGCACCTTAAAACGACTTCGGGATCTCTGGAAGAGGGGATCAGCAGAGCCTCTCGTGGCCGTCTGGACTTCCACACCCCAGAGACGGCGGCCCTGAGCGTGCCGTAATCAAAGTGCCGCTTTCGAAGAGGCCGCGGGACTCGGTTGCCCTTGCGGAGTCAGGCTGCTCCGGTCCTCCCACGGGTCACCTTCAGGCTGCTGTACACAATTAAAGTAGGCTACCCGGCAGAGAAAACAGAACGCAATAAAACCATCACCTCCACTTGACCTACTTATAAAATTAGCAGGAGAAAAAAAGCCCCTCATAATATAACTCCATGATAACATTCTTCAGGTGGGGGGGGGTTCCTTTGAGTCAGTTTTTGACTCCGGGCAACTGCCTGGACAAGTCCCTGCAGTTTTCTTGGCAAGATTTTCAGAAGGGGTTTGCCCCGGCCTCTTCCCTGGGCTGAGAGAAGACTGGCCCAGGGTCACCCAGCTGGCTTCGTGGCTATGGCGGGACTTGAACTCAGGACAATGAGAATCCCTTCTCTTCAGAAGCGCGTGATTTTAAACGTCAGTGGAAAATTATGCCACCGGAAGAGTCGCCCCCCCTTGCATCAAAAATAAGTGTATGTGCCAGCACGACCACCTCTCATTAGTTTGATGATGATCATTTGTTGATGGGGAGTTCCCCCTGCCCATGAAATACCTTTCAGTTCCTGCCATTTTTGAATTTTAATTTTTGCTATGGCCGCTTGCTGTTTTAAACGCTTAAGAACTGCATGCATTTGCTAATTTGCAAAGCCAGCATTTCTGCAGCCTGTACTAAATGTTTCTGTTCAGATGTTTTCCTTGGGCTGTGAGGATTCTCTTGCTCTTTTGCAGGCAGGGAGAGAATGCCGCTGGTCAACGGATTGGTTCCCTCTCGATTCCTGACCCTCACAGCTCATCTGGTCATCGTCATCACCATCTTCTGGTCCAGGGTGAGAGCCGCGTTCCTAGTTTCGATTCAGGTTCCCTAGGAGCCCTCCCTCCCAAATTTGCCCCCCGGTCTCATTCTGTTTTTAGAAGGGTTCCTTTCGAAAAAGAGCACGGATCTATTTTTGAGTCTTTGAGGGGGTTATTTTAAGCCCCCTTCTCAAGGAACCGAGGGTTTGCTTGGCATTGCTGGAATGCTAGCCTTGGTGGGACCCAGGAGAGCAAGGGAAGGAAAGGAAAAAGGGATTTGTAGCTTGAGACAGAAAGATGCTTGCAAGTGGATATCCCTTTTTACTTTGAGGAGAGTTGCTCTGCAGCCGGGGTCTCCTGAG
The DNA here is from genome assembly GCA_030867105.1 of Liasis olivaceus. Lineage (NCBI taxonomy): Eukaryota > Metazoa > Chordata > Lepidosauria > Squamata > Pythonidae > Liasis > Liasis olivaceus. The sequence goes on along the minus strand of CM061351.1, from coordinate 113,843,045 downwards.
CCCTTCAGCCCATCTTGGATGCTTCCAGAAGCTCCTCGCCATCTCCTCCCTTCCCCTCGTGCGCCGGCTGGGGACGCTGAAGAGAAGAAAGGGGTCTTCATTCATTCATCCTGCCTCTCTCTTCCTCCACAAAACCTCCAGGCCTGAGTGGGTGCAGAAACAGGTGGAGAGGCTGTGCTTTGCTGCCCAGCTCTCTGCATTAAATGCCTCTAAAAAGGAGAGAAAGAGCCTTTCCTATTCCTGCAGGCTGGCCTCTCCCCAGTGTTTTCTTTCCTTTTTTCCAGGAAAACAATGTCCGGGCTTCCCTCCCTCTCCAGTGCACGCAAGCGGAATATGACAGCCGAGACACTGAGTAAATCGCTCTACCTGGGACTGCTGCTGCTGCTGCTGCTAAAAACCACCTCTGCTGCTGTTTGGAAACAGCCTTTGAGAGAACAGGCTCTCTCTAAACCCAGCCCATACACGCACACACAAACTTGTTTATTTTTCAAATTTAAATATGGTGGGAAGATGTCAGGCAACAGGGCCATCTTGGCTGGGGTAGCCTGAATTTAAAACAGGTTCTCCCTTGAGAGATGCCTGGTCCCAACGCCACTTGCTTTTTGGGAAACAGAGACAACCGTTTTGTTGTGAGAGGCTTTTCCAGAGTATTTAAAAAGATAATTCTGGGACAGCTATGAGTGCTGTCGTCTCAAAGTCCCTGGCTTTCTCTGCCGCCGAGTGAGAATGGCTGTCAGTGCTGGTTGCCGAGGCGCATGGGTGCTGGGTGCTGGGTGGCTTAGCCGGGTGTGCTCAGGATCTGGGCCAGCATTGGGCTCTTTGTTGTATTGCAGTGGAAGCTCCCGTGGCTCAATTTTTAAAGATTTTATTGAATTTGCAAAAAGGGGGGAGAGAAAAAGAAAAGTCTTATTGCTTGATCTTAACAGAGGCCAGTCATTAATGCAGAACCATCTTAAAGATCGTGAGAAGTGAGGGAAAATAAGCTGGCTCGTACTGCAAAAGCTTTCCATCCCGTGGTCTCACCCTCCATTCTCAGGTGGGGAGGGCAAAGTTGAGAACAGCTCACAGCAGTGTTTCTCAACCTTGGCAGCTTTAAGATGGGTGGACTTCAACTCCCAGAATTCCCCAGCCAGCCTGGCTGGCTGGGGAATTCTGGGAGTTGAAGTCCACCCATCTTAAAGCTGCCAAGGTTGAGAAACACTGGATTGCAGTATTCTGTTGCTTTGGCCCACAGGATATTTAATCGTCTGTGGGCATTTTTTTTTGTCTGCTTCGCCCAATCCGTCGCAACTTAGGTGACAGTATTTGCAGGCTAATCTATCTGGAAGTTCAGCTTGGGGAGGTTGTCCTCGGCCTGCCTCCTCCAGTGGTGTTTCTCTCTCCAGGATGGTGGTGGCCCTGTCCGTAACCCTCGGGCTGTTTGCGGTGGAGCTGGCTGGCTTTCTCTCCGGGGTGTCCATGTTCAACAATGCGCAGAGCCTCCTCTGTATCCTTTACAAAAGAATGGGACCAGCAAAGGTGGAGCAGAGGGGGTGGGGCAGGGAGGGAGGACTCCCGTAAAAAGCAGCTTCGGAAATTACTTGCAGTGCAGGAGAGATAAGCCACAACATAAAGTAATTAAAGCAAGTTGCCCAAAAGGTGATAAAAGCAAAGCTGATCTTAGATGATGATGATGATGATGATGATAATATTACATTTACATGCCGCCTGATTTCCAGTGACTCTGAACGGTTGATCAGTCCTACGTGATCATTAAAGAATGGTATTGATTAACCCCTACATGAAACCAACATCTCAGATTAGGGTCACTTGTTTTTATTAAAGGGATTATTATTGATCGTACTCCCTGTTGATAGTCATCCACGGTCGCTCATACAGCAGGGCAGCCCTCCCTTGGTATGAGGGATTTCTTTGAGGTTGGGGCTCTGAGGGGGCATCTGTGGTCACTAAAGTCTTCTCGGGTGTTGCTCAGCTGGGCTCCCTCTGGAGCCTCCCCGGCATTTCTGTAGCCCAGGACTTTGGCAACTTCCAGCAAACACTTCAGCTTACAGACCACAAGCCGTTTCCTTAGAGGCCTCCGAGTTCTGTCCTTCTTGGCCGCCGAGAATCTTCCCATCAGTTCTGATTTTCAGCTTCCTGGCTGAACCCACTTCTCCACTGGTAGCTTTTATTATTTATTTATTTATCAAATTTGTCACTGCCCATCTCATTAAACGACTCAGCGGTTTACAAGCTTCCTTTGCTTGAAGGTTTAGGCCCTTCTTTTTATCTGTTCCGCCCCCTGCAAATTTCCCCCCCTGCAAAATGTCCCCTACATCATGTTCTAAAATGCTTGCATGGCATTTAATCATCGATATAAGTACAATCAATGATTATTGGTGTTATGGTAACTTGTGTGGTGGTCAGTGAGTGTATGAATTAGAATGAACCATAGAGTAGCTGCAGAAACACTAATAAGAATCATGGGGGGAATTTAAGGGGGCAAGGCTCAGTGTCTTCCTCCCTCCCTCAGCCAGTTTGGTCCAGAGGTTGATGGATTTGCCAAACGGGGCACTGTTGCCAAGCCCCGAAGTCATCAGTGTCACTCCAGGGCGTGGGCATGGCTGCCTTGAGTGGTTGTTGCTCCGTGACCGAGCATCTCTCTTTCCAAGCGACTGCCGCTCATGCTTCAGCCGGAGTCACGCTGCTCTTCTTCCTGTTTGAACAGTGGGACGGCAGCCTGTACTGGTGGATCTTTGCGTTTTGCAGGTTGGCTGGGATCCCTGGAGCCAGAGGGACTGTGGGAGGGGGCCCAAGGGAGCTGGCCGGCCTACAGGATCTTGCCTGTTTATTTATTTGTTTATATTACTCCATCCCCCTCACGGGGGGAGAATGTTAGGGGTGGATTTGAGAATGGAAGAAAATGACTAGCGACTGTGTTCGTACAGCAGGGTCCATTAAGCCAAGTAGTTGTGGTTCTGCAGGGAGCAGAAACACGGCCCTTGGCTTAGCAGGCTGTGTGTACCAGGCCAACTTGGACCCTTGGAACATGGCTCACCTCTGTCCCTGAAGTTAAAGACTTTTCCTCTGTTCTCCCCCCCATGCCCATTCAAAATAGATGGTAAGCCTCGGGGGTCATTTTGTGTGAACGGCTGACGTTTGTGGGCCTGCTTTCTAGGCAGGCCCCCCCTTTAGAAGGATCCTTTCCCTGACTGCTCCCTGTTAGCCTTGGCTGCCCACTGCAGCGCTTCCATCTGCCTCTCCTTTTTCGTCTTTGAGCGCTGGGAGACGGTCACTTACTGGTACATCATGGGCTTTTGCAGGTAGACTCCTGTCCCTGGGTGGGGGCCGATGTGGCTGGGAAGGCTTGGGGTTCCCCCAACTCAGGAAGGGGAGTGCTCTTCTTTGGGGTACTGACCCCTCCCCTCTTTGTCTGTTTTCACCCCCTGCCCAGCGCCTTACCCGCTGCTGTCGAGATCCTGCTTTTCATCTCTGTCTTTGGCCTGAAGAAGAAGCCGCTGTAAAAAGGAGGGCCCAGGAGGGAGAACGGCTTCCACCCACAGAGGCGTTTTGTTCGGATTATTCCAGGGAAGGGAAGAGCCCCGAAGAAGCACGAGAGGGATGTCAAACGCCCTTCTCAGAAGGCAGGAAGGAGAGGGATGACGACCAACCTCCCCTTGTTTTCCACTCCACCTCTGCCCGCCGGTCAACCTACAGAAGCTGTAACAAGGCAGCTGGACCTCCTGCAGCACATGGACCCCCTTCGGCGGAAGCCTCTTGGTATTGTATCTATTCTGGCGGCCCCACGTTTCATCTAGGGCTGCCTGATCTGAGTTGCCAAAGTCCAGCAACACTAACTCCATGCCCCTATCCCGTGGTCACCCAGATTGTTGCGGTTCTGATTTGATCCACACCTTTTTTCAAGCTAAAATCAAGGATTGGCAGTGCCAGAATTTCTCTTGAATGGGGATTAGAAGGCAGTCTGTCATTCTAGGCCCCTGATAAAAGATAAATCCAGTCTCTGGAGGAAAGAATATATATTATATGTATTGGTATGCTTCATTAAGGACCGAGGATGGTAGACGGTGCTACTTAACTGTTTTTATCTTAATAAACATCACCTTCTGGAAAATATCCAGGGTGGTTTGGGTTGTCAGTGTTAGAAATGTTCTTGGTTTATGTGGATTCAGGGACACGTCTTCCATTTCTTGCTGAGGCCCTAACAGAGTTGAGGCTCGTTCTGGCTGAATAGCTTAAAATCAGTTTTCAGATAGCCTCGTGTGGACAAGATTTCTTCCTTTTCCTGAGCTCTGAAAGCCACTTTTCATGGCACGAAGCACAAGATACCCACGTGGACCAAGCAGCACCTTCAGAAACTCCCTCGATAGACCATATCCTTCCTGTGGGATCTCGTCTAGTTCCCTCAGTATATTTCCCTCCCCTTTGTTTTTAACCATAGCCAGTTGGTCTGAACCGAAATCCGAATTGGTTGAGGAGGTAGAACTGTGTTCCCCATAAATCTGTCATTGGCCATGTCACCGTTGACGTCCGAGACGGAGCTGATCTGGCTCTTGGGCCAAGCCACCCTTGGTCTTAGGGGCTTCCACGCCTCAAACGCACATCAACAGGTGTGTTTCCATTCCAGTCTCTCGCCTCCTTCAAAACCATGCAAACAAGTGCCTGAAGTTGCAGTGCGAAAGACAAGCGTGGTGCAAGGATTAAAAAGTAGATGAAACGTAGTTAGCTGCTTGGTTTTGAAAACAAACAAACAAACCCACAGGTTGCCTTTTTTCCCTGTTGCATCAAAAACAACTTCCCCCAAATAAAGTTTCTTTTATATATTACGGGCTTCAGCGGTTAAAAAAGATGATTGCTTTGGTGTTTTATTCTTCTGTAGATGTTGTAGGGCACGCTGTATTTAACTAGCTATCCTGTGGGGTTTAGACCCCCCAGTTGGTTGCTTGGCGTTTCCCAGGGATTCCTAGCCAGCCTCCCTTGTTCGTGTACTTCCAATTGCACTTCCCTGGGCCCTATCCTGGCGCTCCGGCCCCGTTTGTAAGTCATCTGAGCAAAGCCAGCGAATCGTGATGGGAGCGGATGAACAAGGGAGGGTCTCGGGGCCTCTGAAAGGACAGCGGAGACGGTGCTGCCGGGTTTTCACTTCACGTCACGTTTATGCAGATTGTGCAGCGCAAGGGCGCCTGGGAAATTAGACAGCGCCGCCGCTCGAAGAGGCTTGGACGGCGACGGAGCGCAGCGGGAGCCGGGCGGAAGAGAGGAGGCTCGGCGGCGGCAGGGAAGGGTGTCCTCGCGGGAGGCTGCCTCCGGGGCCACCGTGACCTTTCCAGTCGTCCCCCAAACAGCGGCTGCCGTGGCCGAAGCGCCTCGTTATCGTCAGTGAGGTATATCCTTACCTGTTCCTCCTCCGGGAGAACAGAAGATGATGAATGGAGAGGCATGAGACGTGATTAGAGTCTCCGCCAGCCGGGGAACGGCAACGCCCCGGTCTGCTCCTTTCTGATTTCGCTGACGGTCCTTCCGTTGATGCGTGTCTTCAAAAGGCAGAAAGAGAAGGGGAGATCGTGGGGTTTCCCGCTTGTTTTGGGACTGCGGACGAAGTATTGTGTGAATGCAGGTGGCAGGGAAAGTTTTTCCTACTTCCTACTCATGTTGTGTCGCTGTAATTTTTGGAACCCCGGAGAGTTTTTCTTATCGACACCGTTGCTTTTTACACTGCTTCGTAGCAATTGGTCAACGAATGCCCTCAAGACAGGACTTTTAGGCTTCTTGCCGTTCCCATCCTCCTCTCATCCCAATAGCTCCAGCTGTTTCGTTTTTATGATTTTTATGCACTTTTTAAAATACATTTGATACATTTTGATACAATCGGAGCGCCTGCGCCGAAAGAAAGGTGCTTGCCACAGCCCTGCGAGGGAGGACTGCGGGGGCGGCGCTTTGTGTACAGACTCTCCTTTCTGATTGGCTAATGCGGCTTTCCATCACACCCTACCCTTAGCATACGGGAGGGTTGTCCGCGTATCACTGATTGGCTGCCTTACCTGCTCCTTATGTAGCGTACGGACCCCGCCCCTTCTTTCCTTGGTCCTTTTAAATGGTGCTTTGCCTAAGAGCTCCCTCTCTCTGTGCAGTCCCCGGAGTCTCTGAACATAGCGCAAAATGGCCGGCTTACCTACCGAGGTAGCTTTCTTCTTCATTCTGATTGGCTAACGTGCGGAAACTGGCATTGCATCTTAGGAAGTGGAATGGATCCTTCAACGACTGGGCCAACCCAGAGCTTCTGGCACAGGTCCAGAATCCCGCCCCTTTCTCTCCCTCCGTTCTGAGAAGAAGGGTGGGCCTTAGGTCAGGGACAAGGCAGAAGCCACGCCGAAGGGGAGGATTGTCCAATGGAGGTGGCGGAGCTCAGCCGGCTACGAGGAGTCAGCCAATAGGAAGCCGAGAGTCCACCGCGCTAGGGCGAGGGGTGGTGCTCGCCGTCACCAATGAGGCGCCGCGTTTGTCGGCGTACGTTTGGAACGCTGCGGCAGCCAATAGGGCGCCGGGAGGGAGATTTGAAAAGAGAAGCCCGGCGGTCCCTGACGGCGGTTCCTCTGCCCGGGAAGCGGTAAGAGATGCGGCGGCGGAGCGGGAAGCGGACGTGGGAGGGCGGCGGCTGCGGCCCCGGCTCCTCCGCGTTTGCTGCCCTCGACTTACCGCGCGGGAGCAGGGCCGGCGAGGGCGCGCTGGCCCTCTTGGCTCTTCCCAACTTGGCGCTCTCTGGCGGTGCGGCGTCGATCAGCTTCGCCGGGGATTATGGGGGTTGTAGTGCAACGCGTTCAGGGAAGCTTCTTAGGTTCGCCCCGGGAGCAGCGGCGCCTCGGCAGCCCGGAAGCGCCTTCCCCGAACCAGCTGCCCTCCGAATGAGCTGGACTGCAGCTCCCATCATCCCCGTCGACTGTGCTGAGCGGCCGGCCAAGGAAGATGCATCTGGAGGGTTGGGGAGTATTGGGTCGCCGGAAATGTACTGATAGTTCCTCCCTAAGCTTTGGGCAGTTTGGAGGAGGTTAAAGCAAGTGATAGTTATCAACTGAAATAATAATAATAATTAAAAAAACGGCCTGGGGGGAGGGAGGAAGTACCCTGACATTTACACTGTCACGACAGAAATGGTGGATTCGAGCACTGTCCTGGGCCAGGACTGGGCCACACATAACCCCTGTTCGGCCACGGTGACATTTCCTGCATCCTGTAAGACGCCATTGTCTGATAGAGAAATAACCCCAACCTGAGCATATTTCTCTTTCCAGTTGTTTTTTTAGATTTTTTTTTTATCCTTGTTTTTTATAAATCACTCAAGGTGGCGAGCATACCTCCTCCTCCTATTTTCCCCACAACAACAGCCCTGTGAGGTGGGCTGGGCTGAGAGGGGGACTGGCCCAGAGTCACCCAGCCGGCTTTCAGGCCTCCGGCGGGACTAGAACTCGCCGCCTCCCAATTTCTAGCCTGGGGCCTTCACCGCTAGGTCAGACTGGCTCTCGGTTGCTTCCTATTTTACTACATTCTCTCTTCTGACCCCCAAGACGAGGAGGGGCAGCCTGTGAAGCGCTTGGCGTCTCACTCCACGCTGCTTCTGTTGAGCGTGGATGTTCACCTAGCATTGACGTGAAGCTGAGTGGGATAAATGAAACTGCTCTGCTTATTTACAAAGAGAAAATGGGAACAGCCATGAAGGTTCCCCAAAAAGTCACTCTGCAAGGTTTTGCACACAAGGACTCTTCATAGTATTTTACAAATATCGGAGTATTTTTAGCTGGTGGCTTCCCATCGTATTTATCATTTGGGTAAGCGCTTTGCGTGCCTTCTCAGTCCCTTGCATCATTTTATAAGGAGGCCGTTCCTGTGTACTCTTGACCTTCTGCCTTTTGCAACTCTGTAAGTGTTCTTCAGTTGGAGGGGCACTTTATTCACATTCTCACCTTGATATAAAAAGTTCACTATTGGATGGGGGGGAGTTTACCTTGTCTCCTCCCATTGGAGGTAAAGCGAATCCCCCCCAGTCTTTCCCTATTGATTCTTTCACTTACAGTATTTGAGTCATTTGTCTGGCTTTTCTTTTCTTTTTGTCTGTAACTCAGTCATCAGTTTTAGGACTCAGTCTCTGCTGTCCAATGGCAGAGTTATTCTCAGCATCTTGATACTGAAGCTGTGCTCATCCGGAACGCCCTCTCTGGCTCGGTGCTGGATATCCATCCTGTATTTATTCTCCATCTGGCACTGCTGTTCTGACTGTGGAGAAGAAAGAGGTTCCTCCTCCTCCTCCTCCTCCTCCTCCAGGATGGCAAACAAGGAAAACGTGAGCAGTATCTACAGTAGCCTTTCCACAGTAAGTCTTGGTCTGCGTTCGCACGAAATTGTGTCCGGTGGGAATCTCGAATTCCCTAGTAGGTTGACACTCTTTCTGTTGTTTAAAAAAACAACATCTAACTCTTATTTGAAACTATCTCTTGTGTGGTTGATATAGGAAAATAAATAATACTGAAGCTTTTCAATGCCGGTGGGAATGTTCTGGATAAGAACTAGGAACTTGATGTAGAAGACTGATCTCCATCTTCAGTTTATATGCGGGATATCCTGAGCAATGGTACAGATAGGTTGAAAAATGTGTTGTAATATTTGTAGTAGAATAACCTGGATCTTTCCTCAGATCGCAAAGAAGAAAACAACCCAAATGGGCCAGATTCCTTTCTGGGCCCATTTTGAAGAGCTTGTGAATTAAGGGATCTTTAAAAAAAAAATGGGTGGGGTAAAAAGTTGAGTAGACTGAAGAGTGGGGAGCGGGCGTCTCTCTACCTGTTGCTGCTCCCAGTTTTTTTCGCCTTTGGCAGGCCTGGCTGAGGCTGCAGGGAACTGCAGGCTCCCTGCCTGATCTAAATTTTTGTGGAGCAATATTGGTTCAGTCGAAGTTCAGGGCTCTTAAAGAAATGCTGCTCTCCATCAGGCTGAGGTCCCTTCCCTTAAATGGTGCCATCTTGCGGGGCCAAGGAAACACACTTTTCCATTGCAGCCCTTGACCTGCGGAGCGTCCTTCCCCTTGAGATCCGGCAGGCCCTTCCCCTTTTAACCTTCCGGGAAGCCCTTAAGACCTGCTTCTCACCTGAGCGTTGGGATTGGGGGAGAGCAGAATGGGAAGGGAGTGTTGGGGGCTGCATCAGGATGTTCGGTTGCAGCACCAGCTTTTTCTGCTTTTGGTTTTATTGCTTTTTGTTTTTATTCCCTGTATATATTGTTTTTTATCCTTTGGTTGTGAGCTGCCCAGAGTCTGGTTTAAGGCGGGCAGTCATATCTGTGTTTTAAATAAATAAAACGGAGTCTTCCTGTGTGTTTGGGGCTATTGTCGGGTTAATTCAAAGTGGATGTTAATATAATATTTTATTAAACTTGGATGCCGCCCGATTCTCAATGACTCTGGGCAGCTCACCCCAAAGACATTACAGGAAAATCAATAAAACATAAAAAAAAATAAAGATAAAAAGATGGCAAGCCGAATGAAGCGAGGGGTCTTGCTCTCCCTCGCCAAAGGCCAGGGTGAAGGCTAAATATCTGAGTAAATGTCTGGATTTGTTTTTACTTTCAGCTGTAACCCATCCTTGTTGGGACTGTGTTCCTTCTGTGGCAGAGTTATGTGGAGGCTAGGGTTTTTTTTATGTGAACGGGTCAGCCACATAAGTGTATTTCGTACCGTTTCTGCTGTCCTGGAGGGGCCGGGAAAAGGAATCCACAGAAGCCTTCTGCTAGCTAGAAGCCAGGCATTTTTTCTCTGTCAGGGAAAGAGAAGCCCAAATGTGGTCCCTTGGTCAACAGTGGATCTTTCATTTAAAAACAAAACCATTGATTTACCCATCTGCTTTCCTTCCTTCCTTCCTACAGTACCGCCTCAACAGCCAGGCAGCTGGCCCTCACCGCCTTCAGTATACCGGCACTCCATCCAGCACCCCCTCTGGCTCACTTCTGGTGCAGAGAGCCATCACTAACAGTGCGAAGCACACCCTGAAACCTGCCTGCATCCAGAATCCAGGTAAGACCTTCCTTGAGTGATGGGGGGGCGGTCTGGACCCGGTAGGAACGTTGGTCTCATCCTCAAGGTGATCCAAGGGCTTCCGATGCACTTAATAGCAATCGGGGCTGATGGCCTGCAAACTGCAGAAGGCAGTGGGCTTCTAGAGGCTGTCGGGGGCTGTGGGTCAGGTTCAGTTTTGTGCTGCAATATTCTGATTTTGCCTTCTGCCTCCCTAGCTATCCCAGGGAGGGTGCCTGTGGAACCCGCTTCCGTTGCTCCATCCTTGCAGGAGGGCCCAGAGTGAGTATTTTTCCAATGGTTTCAAAATGGGGAATGTGCGTTCGAACTTGCGGGTGGAGAGTTTGAAGCGTCCCTGCCTCTTCTGGCTCACTGGGATTTTTCTGTGCCTTTATTCTGTTCTGCCCCGGACCTCAGGCCAAGGCGAGTGTTCACCATTGACGACTTTGAGATCGGGAGGCCATTGGGCAAAGGGAAGTTTGGCAACGTTTACCTGGCCCGGGAGAGAGACTCCAAGTTCATTGTGGCGCTGAAGGTGCTCTTCAAGTCTCACATGGAGAAGGAGGGGGTGGAGCACCAGCTGCGGCGGGAGATCGAGATCCAGTGTCACCTCAGGTACGGCGGGAGCTGCGGCTCGCAGGTCAGACCTGGTTCTCGCATGGGTTGGCCTTGACTCGGTCTTCTGCGTGGGCCAAGCCTTTTGCAGCTTATTCAACGCACAGACCCGTGGCTGAGTGTGACGGGTGCATCCAGCACAGAGCGAGAGCAGGATTGCAAGTATTTGAGGCTAAAACTTTAAAAGCCCCTTAGTGTGATATTGCCTCCAGCGCTGGAAGGAGGGTTACCCAGCCCAAGACTGCGGGGCTCCTGCAGCCTAAGATGAGGCCAGGTTGGAGAAAGCGTTTTTTCATGGAGCTGCATTTTAACGTGTTTCTCCTTCCCGCAGCCACCCCAACATCCTGCGCCTCTACAACTATTTCCATGACAAGAAGCGAGTGTATCTGATCCTGGAATATGCCCCTCGAGGGGAGCTGTACAAGGAGCTGCAGAAGTATCAGCGTTTTGACGAGAGGAGAACTGCCACGGTCAGCTGCGCTCTTGAGGATCCGAAAGTTGAATTTCTTTGTCCTTTGATTGGAAAGTTGGGCAGTTTCAGGTCTCCTCTTTGGGCGCATCCCACTTGGGTTAATTGGTGGCCGCAGGCCCAGGGGGGTTCCTTTAATAATTTCTTTGAAGCCCGGGTTTTCTAATGAGGCTGGGGGCTTGGACCAGTCTCTCCCATTCCTTAGTGCACCAAATGGGCAGTTTAGGTCACTTAGGCCTCTCTTCGACGGGGGCATCTCGGGGCCTCCAACAGCCCTTCTTTGTCTGTCTCTGCAGTACATGGAAGAGCTGGCCGACGCCCTTCTCTACTGTCACAGTAAGAAGGTGATCCACCGCGATATCAAACCCGAGAATCTGCTCATGGGGCTGAAGGGGGAGCTGAAGATTGCTGACTTTGGCTGGTCCGTGCACGCCCCCTCGCTCAGGTTGGTTGTCCCATGGGTCTGAGGGCCGCCACAGGCTGCGGGGGGACTTGGAGCACCGAGAGCACCACCTGGGCTCTCTGAGAATCGCAGCCTTCTGCTCCTTCTCCCCCATGTGGCTCTTCAGGAGGAAGACCATGTGTGGAACTCTGGACTACTTGCCCCCTGAGATGATCGAAGGCAAAGCCCACAACGAGAAAGTGGACCTCTGGTGCATTGGGATCCTGTGCTACGAGTTCCTGGTGGGAAACCCTCCGTTTGAGAGCGCGTCCCACTCCGAGACCTATCGGCGGATTGTATCGGTGAGCTCTGCTTTGCTGGTGTTACGAACGAGGGTCTGTGCAATAGCGCCTCACTTCCAAACCGGGCTGAGCGATCAGGTTTGCCCTGCTGGGGTGAGAGAGAATGGGCCAGGGAGCTTATATTCAGTAGTGCTGCTTTGCAACAAGATTCAGCAAGTAAATCAGGTGTTAGACTCTGGTGCTTGTGAACCAGGGTGAGTCCTGGAATTGATTGAACGGGCTCCTTTCTTTAGGAGGCAGAGCCAAGATCAGGATCAGAGCTGCACAGACATATACGTATAATTTTAATTATTTGGTTTGTGTCTTATTCTGTACGACTCAGTGTGACGTACATGCCTCCTTTTTTCCACATAACGACAACCCTGTGAGGTGGGTTGGGCTGAGAGAGGGACTGGCCCAAAGGCACCCAGCTGGCTTTCCCGCCTAAGGGAGGACTAGAACTCATGGCCTCCTGGTTTTTAGCTCAGCATCTTTCCCACTACACCAAGCTGGCTCTCTTTATATTCATGCGCATATTTATACTGTTAATATATAAATCTATATATGTATATTCTTCATACATATGTAAGTAAGATACAAATTTTATACGTGGTGAATATTTTGGAAGTATATCTGTGAAACTCAAGGGTAATATTTTATGCATCCCTACTCAATTTTTTTTTTTTTTTACAGAGACACATAACAATGGGGATAATTTTTTTTCAGTTACCCTTTTCTCAGTAATTCTTAATAATCAGGGCCTTATTTTACAGGAGATTCATTGCCCAGGTTCCCCAAGTGCTGCATACTCTAAATTATGTGGATACTTTTTGCTGCCCGCAGCAAATATAAATAAATAAAGTGCTTGAGAAATTGAAGCTTCTCTGACTAATGCCTACTTCAGCTTCCCTCCCTCCATTAATGTCTAGAATTTCCTTTGAAAGCTTGTCTGAGCTACTTGCTTTTAGAACTGCTGGATATAAATTGATTTATTTTATGAGGAACTTCCTTTTTCTCTGCTTGAAAGAGACTTGCCTTCAGAGGAAGTCAGGAGTCTGGAGTAACCAGGCTTCATTGTCCAAAAAAATAAATAAATAAATCAGTAAAATGTTACAGAACGGTCCAATGTAGGAAGAGCATTGGGCTCTGGCAATCATCACCCACAGCACCCTTAGTGAACCTTCAAGGCTTCTGAGTACAATATATTTTATATTTATATTTCAAATTTGGCACTGCCCATCTCACGGCAGAGCAACTCTGGGCGGCTTACAGTGAAAAAGAATAAATATTAATTAAAATAGAATAAATACTAATTAAAATACAGTACAGCAACAACATTCCTATATAATGCTTCCAAGAGACTGATGTGAAGTAGGAGTTACTAGACTTGGGAAGTGTCTTAGGGCTGTGCTGTCTGTGAGACAACCACCTGGAGCAAAGCTGCTCTTAGCGATGGCGGCAGCTGTTTCTCTACAGCCTTGGTGTTGCACCCCTCGGTTTCTGTTGTTAGTGGAAACCAGCAGCCCAGTGGCACTGGGGCGGGGGTGCTTAGAACTGGAAGAGCAGGTGGCAGCCGTGGCTTGGGGGGGAGGTCTTTGGACCCATCTTGCTTGTGGCCAACGCTGGATTGGGGGGCCTTACTCATAGTCACTGATGCCTTAGTTCAGTGTTGTCCGAACTTGGCCACTTTAAGATGAGTGGACTTCAACTCCCCATGGCTGGCTGGGGAATTCTGGGAGTTGAAGTCCACTCATCTTAAAGTGGCCAAGTTTGGACAACACTGCCTTAGTTACTTCTCATCTGGACTACCGTGATACATGCTACACGAGGCTTTCCTTGAAGACCACTTGGAAGCTACGGCTGGTCCAGAATTTGGCAGCGTAAATAGTTCTAGGTGCATCTTAATACGCTCATGTAACACCACTACTACCATGTAGGCTGCACTGGTTACCAGTAAGCTTCCAGGTGTGATTCAAGGTGCTGATGATCACCTGTGAAGTCCTTTGTGGTATGACACCTGAATATTCTTCCTTCGTATATCATGTGTTTAACTCTTGTAAGCTGTCCAGAGATACTTGGCAAGTGGGCAACCATGTAAATTAGTCAAATGAATAAAAAAAACAAAACCCAGCCAATTAACCAACCAACCCCATGGAAGGAACACAACTAGACCAAAGTGGATTCTCCATTTGGAGGACCTTTTCTCCAAAAGAGGACTATATAGAGACCTCTACCAGTGGACACTCAAGTTCTGTTCATGCTTTCTTTGGGGTGAGGAGAGGACAAAGCGGTGCGTGGGTGTTGCAAAGCTTCCTCCTCCCCTTTTCCTTTTTTCATTGGATGCAAACAGCTTTAAGGGCAGGCAAGCATCTTGCAGCGATGAACAAAATAGTGGCAGGTGGACGCCACCTGAGACAACAGGCTCCGTGTGATTTCTGGGCATCTCATGCCTGTTAAGTGTTAAACAGAAATGAACCTTGCTAGCTTTTCTGCTTTGAAACAAGGAAGGGTCCAGAGAAGTGTTCTCTAGGATAAGAAGCCTGTATTCCAGTGTTTCTCAACCTTGGCAGCTTTAAGATGTGTGGACCAACTCCCAGAATTCCCCAGCCAGCACAGCTGGCTGGGGAATTCTGGGAGTTGAAGTCCACACATCTTAAAGTTGCCAAGGTTGAGAAACACTGCTGTATTCAGACACGTTTGCTCATGATGATCAGGTAACCCAATTTTCTGCTTTTGAGCCAACCACATTGCCTGGGTTTCAGGCCACCTGCTAAGTTAAAACCAGCTTTGCTTGTTCAGTCTGCCGGCTCCTCCGTGCCTTCCTGTTGTGGTTGTGCCCTCACCTTGGCTCTGCCTCCCTCCCTTCTCCACAGGTAGATCTCAAGTTCCCACCGCTTGTGACAGAAGGTGCCCGGGATTTGATTTCGAAGCTACTGCGCCACAACGCAGCTGAGCGTCTCCCGCTGCAAGCTGTGATGGAGCACCCTTGGGTGAAAGCCAACTCCAAGCGGGTGCTGCCCCCCGTCTTCAACCCGGTGCCCGTGGACTAGCTCTGCGAGGACGAACTGGACCCCCAGCTCAGCATTGTCCCCAAGGATCGTTTTACCTAGTTTGGGCTACTGAGGCTTTGGAGGGGGCATTTTTGCAGGGGATTGGGTGAAGGACTTCTCTTCCGGATCGCAAACACACTCACTCCCCGAGATTCACACTTGAAGAGCTGACGTGGACTGGGATCTGGTTTCTGAGCGCTTGGGAAATTCTGTGTGTGGCCCCCATCACCTGGAGGGGCAGGCCTTCCTGGAGGGGCCCGAGGGGTCACCCTTTTCTGTGCGGTTCCCTGATGGCTGACCTCCTTCGGAGCCATCCCAGAACTGCCACCACAGTAGCTAACGTCTTGCAAGCCTTGACCCTTGTTTTTTTCATGAATAAGCCAACTATTTCCCAAACAATATGCCTGATCTTTGTGTATATATATTTTCTATGGAACTGCTGTAATTTTAATAAACTTTTTTTCCAGACCTCTACTTTTTAGTCATGTATTTTAGTCGCGTACGCAGATTTCTGGAAGTTATGCTGATGTTCCAAGAACGGTAGAAATGGAAGCTGTATAATTTGGCATTGGTGCTTGGCATAAGGTTCTTTCGATTAACAATTGAAAGGATAGAACAAGGAACGGGAATTACTAATTCTTGGACACTCTGGGTGTAAAGTGCTTTTAATAGAGGTGCTTCGCTTTACGGCTACATTTTTGTTGCGTCTTGTTAATGTTGACTGTGACAGCTCCGTTCTGCTTTAGCAATTTAGGAATATAGTTTTTGGCTTTTCTGCTATGAAAAGAAACCTGGATTGGCTATTTTGTGCGCAAGAGTACACACAAAAGATGAACCTTTGAGTCATGCTTCCCGCTTTCAAAATGTGCGTCAACATTGGTTGTGTTTGGAGTTACTTCTCCATCCAAATTTGTAAAATTACAGGTGTATTTAAGGCTCTTACTGGGCTGAGTTGCTTTTCATTAAATTACATTGTGTGTCTTCAACCAGCTCTTGCCTGTCACGCTATGTAATGTCAGAAAAAACTTGCCCACTCTTGCTGTCATTTTACCCAGCTGTGCAAATAATATATGCATCTTTGCCCAGAGCACCAGAGGTCAATTTTTTCCATTTCGTATCTTGGTTTCATAGCACGGTTTCAAAAAGGTACATGTGGGAGCACTAGCAGCTATTTAAAGGAATAAGGCCAAACTAGACCAAAATGCTGTGAGCCTCTTAACCAGTGTTTCTCAACCTTGGCAACCTGAAGACGGGTGGACTTCAACTTCCAGAATTCCCCAGCCAGCCATGCTGGCTGGGGAATTCTGGGAGTTGAAATCCACCCGTCTTCAGGTTGCCAAGGTTGAGAAACTACTCTTAACAGATTAAAATAGGCCAGTGCTACACAGTGCTATATTCTGAGTATCTTTCAAAGATGGAAACCCTATTTCTGGATTGTACAGGGGACCTTTTATTCTTGTTTCCAAGTAATGGTGGTTTATTCAGTAAACCCAGTTTTCTGGGTGGGCAGGGCGCCTGGAATTGGCAACTAACCCTACAGGCTGGATTAGCACAACATGCTAGGGTAAAATGTGGTCCGTTGCCTCAGTTGTGGCTCTGTGTGTTGTGTGAACACAGCCAATGCCTTTTCCTCAAGCGCCGCCCTTCCCTTTTGCAACCCGGTGCCCTTTGGGGAGTCACTGCATCCCCCCAAAGCTGGCTGGGAATGATGGGGGGTGAAGTCCCAGGGGCACCAAATTGGCGCTGCCCGGCCTTCAACGCCTGGTTTACTGACTAAACCCCAGCTGGCTGGGTTCCCACCACCGAGCCAGGACAGGACATGTTTGCTTCACGTGTCCTGTGAGTCAGGCTTTTCCTCCTGGCTAATTTTGTGAGGGGAGAGTGGGTCAAAACGCCCCATTTTCAGGTCTGCCGAGCTGGCAAGGAGCAATTTCTGAGGGGGACGGTGGCTTTGCGCTGTTTCCCTTCGGAGGCTGCGTTGTTTTGCTTCGTTTTATTGTATCTTGGGGGGCTTTCTCCTCGCCCCACCCAGGGGCGCTCCCTCCAGCGAGGCAGTGGGGTTGAAAAGAACCCCGAACAACATGGCGGCCGCCGCCCCCTCCTCCTCTCCCCCTCCCCTCCCTTGAAGTGCCCGGATGTGACAGCTCGGCCGCCATTTCCCTGCCTCTGCCGAAGCGAGCAGCCTCATTCGGGAAGCGCGAGCCTCGCAGCCGCAGCAGCTGCCGCCGCCGCCGCCGCTGACACTGACCGCCCGCCTCAGCCACAGCCCCAGCGTCCTCCGAGATGTAAGTAGCGCTGGATGCAAAGCGGGGAGCGGCGTGCAATGCTCCTCGGCGTGCATAGAGGCAGGTGCATGCAAGAACGCAGGGCTTCCTCGCAGCGGCTGAGCCACCCACGCCTCGGATTCCGCCCGCAGGGTGGGGGTCGCGTGTTTTTCTGGGTGGGGAAGGATCGTTGCAAGGAGATCGATCGCGTGCAAGACTCCCCGGCTTGCATGGGAGTTTATGCCCAGGGACCGACTCTCCCTCCCACGCCTTGTATTGTCTGGGGGAGAACGGGAGTAGGATCGCCCGCGTTTGGTCCGCAGGTTCAGGGCGTTAATGGGGAAGGGGCTAGGAAAATAACAAATAAATAAATAAATAAATAAGCCTTCCTGCCTCTTTTGCTGCAGATGATGCTTTCCTTCTCGGTCTCTCCCCCCCCCCAGCGCTTTAGGGGATCTGGTGAAGGGAGGGGGGTTTCAGACCTCGGGGGGGGCTGGGCTGCCTTCTTCCACCCCCCCCCAAGAAAAACACAAGGGGGGCTTCCTTTAAACGCTCTCTTCCTGCCCCACCGGATCGCACGAACCCTCTGCGGGCGAATAAACAGGGGCGCCCAAATGAATGAATAGGCGCATAAGTAAAATGGAGGGTCATCTTGACGGTGCCCCCTCCCTCCAAATCTCGAAAGCCGGGGGGGGGGCTGACCCTCCCCGACGCCCCCCCCCCCGCCGGGGGAGGAAACAGAAAAACCCTACCGGTAACGTTGCATTTGTATTTATCATTCCCAGGAATAAATGAGGTCATCTTGCATGATCCTTCCCTTTTGCAAACGTGGAGAACGGGGGGGCGGGGGGGTTAGAAAGGGAAAAAAAGGCGATGCTGCCTTTTTAAGCAAATCCTCTTTTTAGCACATCAGCGCTTAAGATTTTTAGAGGCTCCCTCGGATCTGGCGTGGGTATCGATCCATGCATTTAGCCCCCCCCGCGCCCCTTTCCATATTTTTTCCGTCGTTTGGCTCTGCTCCGTGGAAATACCGGGAGCGGTTATTGGGTACCTGCCAAGCCCCAAGAAAGGCGTGGGGAAAATCAAAAGCGGGGGGGGGGGGGGGGAAGGCATTTTGGAAGAGTGCTTCCCCGCCCTGTTTTGCATACAGGTGGAAAGTGGGCGTGTTATAAGGGGGGGCTGTAAAAAAGGTCTCTTCTCCCCCTGCGAATGTGGAAGGTGACCATGGATTGCAATAATGTTCCTTTTCATAGCTCTCAGAAATCATCAAAAGGGTTGAAATGAAAGGATTTGGGACAAAGGGATGTTTTTCCGGGGGGGGGGGAGGGGTGGTTTTTTAAGGCAGATGCAGCCTTCTCCCATCTACCCTTCTGAGTATTTTTAGATTTTGCAAAGGCAGGCAAGGCAGATGGAGGACGCTAAAAATATCCCCCCCCCCCCCCGCCATTTTCAGGCAGTGACACTGCTTTGATTTCGGTTTAACCTTTGTGGTTGGTGCTAATTTTCTTTTCCTGTGTCTTGCGGGGTGGGGGGGGTATGATGATGACCACCCTTTTTTGTCTTCATCTAAGTCACCCAAAGTCCCACTGGGCTCCAGGAACGATGCAAAAAAGGGAATTTGGAAGGGGATGAAGATGCGTTAATGGGGGGTGGTTTGGAAGTGGAATATGGGCAGAAAAACGGTGACTATTTTGGACTTGCATAAAATGTAGGGGGAGGCAAAACAAATGCCCGGGGGGGGGGCTTTAAGGGTTATTTTATGCATGAGAACAAGGGGCTGCTTTTCAAAGGGCGCTGCTCGCCGTCTAGCTGGGAACCACAATCTTTCCACATCTGGAGGGGGCCGAATTGGCCAAGGCTGCTTCAGAAGAGGATGGGGGAAATGAGAGAGTGGATAAGGAGGTGGTCAATGCAGAGAAGCCATATTTTACTGGCTAGGTATAGGTGGGGTTCGGAGTAAGTGAGAATGCCTCTTCTGAATTTCTTAGCAGCTGGAAGATGCTCCAGGGATCAGCGAGAGCTGCTCTGTTGTTCATGGAGGTGTTGATGGCGGTCGCCCACGTCCTGTGGAAAAAGGCCGCCTGTCTCGTGGGGAATGAATATGGTGGCCTTGGCCCGGAAAATGGCTATTAAATTATTGTAATCCGATCATGAAAATTTGGAAAAGAATCAGCTGGGCAAATTAGGTTTTTGAGAATTTGAATGGCCTTGTTGGAACACACACACACACACACACACACACACAGACACACAAACAACCCAAGTGTGACTGTTAATGCTTATACAGTTGTACTTTGCGCCTAAATCGCTAACGTTTCACTGCTTTCGTTGCAAACTTTGACCATTTTTCTAACTAGGGGCGTTAATTGAATGACTGCATAAACACGAAATGCCTCCAGCAGGTGCTGAATCACCGCATTAAAAAATTTTGGGACGTTCAATTGCCATTCCTGGCAATCTTCCTGCAGTTCCCCTTTTTTGCCACTTTTCTCATAACCCTTAAGAGTTAAAGAAAGGAAGCCCAATGAAACAGTGCCATTATTTCCTTTTTTCAGAGCAGGCATTCCGTTACTTTCCATAATAATCTCATCTTCCTCCCCTTTGAAACTGGCTTTCCAGTCCTTGGGCCCTTTCTTCTCTCAGTGCTTCGCTACCTGCTGCCGGGGTCAGCATTTTCGCCCTTAAGAAAGGAAGACAGACACAGACGTTGTCTTTCCATCCTCGAATTGCAGGGCTCTTATTTGAGAGAGCCTTGTCAATAACAAAGACAGCAGAACCCTTGCTTGGAGGAGGAAGGAAGGTGCGATCCAACAGGCTGGAGGAAGGTGAGGGTGGAAATCAATCAGAACTGCAAAAATCTACAAAACCCTCTTTTTCATCCCTCCTTGTTCCTTCCTCCCTGGAAAAGATAACAGAGGAGCTGGGGGAAAGCCACCATAATAACGTGATTTGTCCTTTGTCGTGTGATTCCAATCCGGCAACTTCCTTGCATGGCACAGCCATGGGAAGATCTGCCTTAAAGGGTATGGAATCTGGGCGTACAGCTGCAGCTACAGAAGGAAGAGGGGAGGGAGGCCAGGCTGGCACCGGTGGCCAAACAAAGCTGCTTGTCTTCAGCAGATAGCTAGGCTAGTTGCGCCCCAGCCTGGTTCCTCTCCTCTCCTGTTCTCAATTGTTTGCTGCCTTTCTGAACAAAGAGTTGCATTCTTTGTGTGCCTTTCTGAAGCCTGTGTCATACTCACGAGCCCAGTTTGAAAAGCTTAACTTCAGGCTCGTAGGAATGCCCCCTAGAAGACTGAATTGCTCCTAAGACTGGTTTGCTCACCTGGAGGACTCAGGGACTCACCCTAGGAGAGCCTCCTCCCCTCCTCCTGTTCGCTTTTCCTTGTCCTGTTTATTCCTCACTAATAATAAAAATCCCAGGTTTTAGCTTGCCACCCTTCCACTTCCATTCCTTTCTTTACAGATGTGTTAGTTGTTAAGCAGGACAGGCTGGCGCTGCGTCTGTTGGTCTCCATACAACAAGCTGATACCTGAACTTACGGAGCGCCGAATGTTTTTTTTTTCCTTGGGCAATATTTTTGATACACCTACCAACTCTGGAAATGTTTCACAATGAACATTTCTTGGCAACCTGATGGCGATGTTCCAAGCCCAGCTGCTTGCCATCCCCAAGGCTTCTCCCTCACCTGTTCCTTTTAAAAATGTGTCTGCAGAAAGCAGACCCCCCTTTTCTTCCTGTTCCCACATATACTTTTGGGGTTGGGTGACTAACATTTTCCTTTTTCCTGTACGCGCATCGAAGTTGGCTGAAGCCATGCATGTTTTACTCGGCTGTGGCAAGCAGGGGAAAATATATTCAGCCATCCCCCCCCCAATAAAATTAGGAGTGGCTGTAAACAACGGAGAGCCGGAAGTGGTGAACACCTGCCTGGGGCTCTTGAATGTGAATGGGAGGTTTCTGGTTTGCATTGAAACTGAAATCGTAAATGCAGATTTTCCGATCTGTATGAAAATACAGAGGTGTTTGATAGCAATTCCCATGACTCCCTCCTAACATGGCTACTTCTGGGAGTTTTATTCCATGGACCGGCAGGACACCCAATTCAAAAACAGCTGTTTTACCACAGAAGGATGGTGCTTCATGTGCATTGAACTAAACCATCGTCCTCTGTTTTGATGGTGAGGACTAGTAACTTGAAGCGTGCAGTTTTTTTCTTACAACAGAGGAAAGCTGAGGAGAGTTTGGGAGCAAATGTTCAGCTCATAGCAGCAAGCAGGCTTAAAAGCTGGGCTGGAAGGTCTCTGCAATTCTCTGGGCTTGCTTGCAAGCGTCGTTTTCTCCCTTGAACGGTCGGAGCATTTTGATCCATGGGGTGATGGCGCGTCTCAGTATAAAAGCTTGTGGTGATCTCACAATGGTGACCTCGTGCACCAACTAGCTTGGAGCATCTTTAGTCATCCTTGAATAGAATAATTGAAATCCAGTGTTCACGTAAGTCGTGACTGAGTCATCCCGTTCATTTCGTCGGGTTTACTGCAAGCTCAACCAAATGTGTTTCCGTCCAGCTGTCTGGATGAGGGAGAACGCAAATAGCTTCTCTCTGTGATAGATACTGGGGGAAGATCCATGCTGTTTCTTCCTTTTCTGTGGATGGATCCGGACAAATCTGGATTAGATCTGAAATCTTTCTGCTCAGACAAAACTTTAGGTTTTGGAAAGAACTGGGTATTTCCAGAGCTGCAGGAGTGATCTCGCCCCTCTTTTTTGGTGCTTTCAGAAATGCAAGATTTTCTCTGAAATGGAGGCAGTTTTTGCTCCGCTAAGATGAGCAAGAATCTTTTATGGGCAACTTGCTTTCTTTTCTTTGAGAAAGGGCCATGAGTGTTTCTAGTTCTTAATCCCCTTTCTTTGCATGTCCTGCCTGACTGTTGCAGCTTAGAACTTTAGAAATACAAACCAGAAGACTAGCCTGTTGGAAACCATTTCCGAGTTCACTGCCAACATTTCTCTTCTTAATGCCTGCCAGTTTTTGCCTTTCTGAAAATACTAAGTCTAAGCGGGACTTTGGATGTGCTTAAGAATTCATTTTTGTGCTAAAAATAAAATAAAGTTGCTGCCTTTTTTGAAATGTGAGCAGATCAGATTGGTCTGAATATAAGGTACTGTCTATTCTGTATATTTTTTTCCTTGCAACTTCCTGGCCCCATCTCCTCTCCACGAATTCAGAAGTTCGCAAAAGCCTCTGCCTTTTAATAAAAGTCGTAAGTTGGAAAAGGTGCTACCTGACTCCTGAGTTCTTCCCAGTTTCAGGAATTCAGAAAGCTAATAGGCTTCCCCCCTTCAAATACTGGTAATGAAATTTCTATCTAGGCTGAAGCCACAAGCTGGATTTTACACACTTGGACATTTCTGCATGGGAAAAGTTCATTCCCTGCATGTAGGGAATTAGCAAGTCGGACAAAAGGATTTTAGCATGACTTTCTCTCTCAAATAGTGGAATTCTATGTTTAGAGCATTCTGTGGAGAAATGGACAGAGAAAAAAACTGATTTTTTGGGTCCATGCGATCCCTTGAACTCTTCCGATTTCTATTTTTCAACCCATTTTTGCCTTCTTAAAGCAATAGCCCTGATACCTCTTGCGGGGACACATCATAGCCAGCAAATGGGAGATTTTGGGGAGCGTGGCCTTCATGGAGCAAGCAGGCAGTATCGGTCCTGGCGGTGTAATTCGTCCATCTTCTGTTGATTGATGTTACATGCAAAGCAGTTGATTTCTGATTAGGGAGTTGGTTCCTGGGATTTTGGAATTCTTTTGTCCCAACTCTTCTGTGCATCTTCTGACCTAACAGATATTTATTTCCAAAGGCTGCTTTTGGTAATTTGGGGACAACTACTACAGTACTACTTCTACTAATAATCTTGGTTTGTTAATCCCTTTCCAGGGATTAAATCTAAAGCTTTTCTTCTTAACACCATCCTTCTAATTACACAGCTCCTCCTTGTACCTCACTCCTATCTGAACAGCCCAAAGAAACTCACAAAGGAGAGCTGTTAAGTATTTGAACAAACCCCTCCCCAAAAAGGGGAAAAAATTCCAAGTGGCTTCTTTAAAATAACTAGCGTAAAAGGTTGGGGTGGAGAGCTAGCATGCCTATTCACACATAAAACTGATTTTATTCTAACTTCACTGTGTGTTTTATCATCTATGGATTATATTGCTGCTGTATATATTTAATCTTCTTTTGTTTTATGCTTGTAATTGGGTTTTAACTGATTTTATGATTGTACGCTGCCCAGAATCACTTGTTTGAGATGGGCGGCCATAAAAGGAAGGAAGGAAGGAAGGAGAGAGAGAGAGAATGAATGAATGAATGAATGAATGAATGTCTGTTGTATGTAAATAAAATTGGCTAATGAGAAAGGTACATAAGAATGGCCAGCAGTGGGAACTAGACATTCCTTGGCCCTGAAGAATTTTATTTTATTTGCATTCCACCCATTTTCCATGGTGGAATGCAAGGTGCTGTATTTTCCTCTGTTGACCAGAACTAGCCCAGAATATGGTCCAAGCCTTTTACCTCTTGGGAGTAGACATATGCAACACATTCTTGCACAGACTGTTTGGTGCATGTTTGAGGTGCTCAAACGTGCCTATTTTGGGATGAGCAGAGGCATTCTGGGATCATAGAACTGTGCACTTGGAAGGGTGCAGGCCTTGGATCATTTGCCAGGTGCAGGCAAATCAGCTAAACCATCCTCAAGGGGTGGCTGTCCAGTCTTTTCTTAAAAACCTCCAGAAATGGAGAACCCACAGGCTCTCTAAGTAGACTGTTCCACTGTTGCACAGATGTTGCCATCAGGAAGTTTTCCTTATGTTTAAACACAATGGTAGGAAAAACGCTACAGTGGCCATGAATGGTAAGGGAAAGGAAGGTGCTGGGAAAGGTATTTATTTATACAATTTCATAGAGCTGCCGACCTCACAGCAGTGACTCTGGGCAGAGTACAGTACAACAATTAAAAATTCCATAAGAGTATAAACCTGCGATGCTCTGGTTAAATAGTAACCCCTGGTCAAAAATCACATCATCCACAGAGCTCACCTAACCGCCTGGCTCCAATGCTGGGGGGAACAGCCAGGCCTTCAGAGCCTTCCCAGAGGCTAACAGGGTTGGGACCATCTGGATTTCGGGGGGAGGGGGGGAGCTGTTCCCCAGGGCAGGCACAGCCATAGCCACAGAGAAGGCACAGCTCTGGGGTCCAACAAGATGGCATTGTGGGGTGTAGGGACAGGCCTGTTGTTTGGGCATCCTGTGCTTGATTTCAGGCATGGTGGCCAAGGGAAAAGACAGTGCCAGGAGGATTTGCAGGAAGGTGGTACATAGGCACACAAGGGAAGGAAGGTGCATCATCCTCAGTCTACTTGCCCCATAAGATCTTCTGGATTTTGTTGAGGCCAAAACCTGTAAAAACGAAAATGCTTATTTATTTGCCTTCTGCACAAAACATGTTTTTCCTTTTTTTTTTTGCAAGACTATCCCAAACCAGATTCTCTACTGAGAATTCTGTACAACAGAATCTGAATCCTGGTCCTGTTCAATATGTTGCACCTGGAGCATGCTTTCCCTTTGGCGGGAAGCAGCAAGTGACCCTCCCATGTTGTGAGCATTTGCAGGCTGATAGGCAGCGTCCGCTTTCCATATCTTGCTGGAGAGGAGGCCACCACGTTGATTAAAAAGCCAAATGGACCCCAATCGGACAACCTTCCCCAATTGGAGCCTTCCAGTTGTGTTGGGTGGTGATTTCCAATTGGTGCCCTTTCTGTACACGCTGGAAATTATGCGATGGCAGAGCTAGCCAAGTATTTTAAACTAATTGTAGAACAGTTGCTTCTCTGGTCAGTAATGTGACTGCAGCAACCTTCTTTGGTCCATAATTACCCAGCTTTTTCATCCAGAGGAGATGAACCTGCTGGAGGCTTCTCTTTCAGCCCCCCAAGAACTCTGTGAGACCCTCAGAATGGCCAAAGAAGATTGTGCCCCCCAATGGGTCTCATCAGGGATTTGAACTGCCTGATCCCATTCACAAGAAGGGATCAAAGGAGGACTTTCTTAGGCCTTCAGCTCTGCTTCCCAACCTTGGCAACGTCTAGATGTGTGGACTTCACCTCCCAGAATTGTCAGCAGTGGCGCTAGCTGGCTGGGGGATTCTGGGGACTTTCCTCCAGGAAAAACAAGGCTCGGATAGGTATCATCTGCCTATGAGTTTTCTTTGAGATTGGATTAGCCTACAAATGCTTGTGAAGGATGGGGCTCAGTTCAGCCTTTCAGCCCCAGCGGCGGACTAAGTTTTCAGTGCTGAAAAACAAAGGTGGGTTTGTTCAGGTTCAAGTGGGTTTCTTACCACCGTGCCAAGGTTCCCTTCGGCAAGTGGGGGGCTTGCCAAACGATAAACCCTTCTTGTTTTGAAGCTGCGCTGTGCAGGGGAAAATGACGCTCTCTCTCTTTTCTCAGGTCGGCTCCTGCTTCTGCACCACCTGCTGCTGCTGGAGGAGAGGTGGGGGGTCCTCCCGCCCCACCGCCCAACCTCACCAGTAACAGGAGGCTCCAGCAGACCCAGGCTCAAGTGGATGAGGTGAGAAATAGGACTGTGTTGCTGGCTGGGGGATTCTGTGAGCTGAGGTTGAGAAACACTGCTCCAGAGGAAGAGAGCTTGTGGGTAGGGGGGACATCTGCTCCTGCTCTTTGGGAGGGGTGCCGAGCTGGCTCTTGGAAGGCACCAAGATGTATCTTCCTACAAAGATCCCCAAATCCATATTTTGCATTTATTCTGTTCCTTTGGAAAGATTAGGACAATTTCCTCCCTTCCCTTTTATTCTGGAGAGGTTGGATTTGACATAATTTTTTTCCCTGTTTCACTCTTGGGTTTTTGGATTGGCTAATGGTGTTGTTAGTGTGCGATGTGGCTCATTTGCATTGCACCCTTTTTTGTGTGGTGTCTTGTGTGAGATTCTTCACTAATGAACGAAAAAACAAGTCGACGCGCCAAGGAGTTTAGAGTCCGCAGGTAAATGGGCGGGGGGAGAGGGAAGATGAAGGGGGCAATGCAGAAGCTGAGGAACATGTTTGGGAAGTGCCCTCAACCCCCCTCCTACTTGTAGGTTCCCCAAAACACTTGGGAAATACTGCTGGAGTAACCAGGCCTTCGGTTTAATCCAACTTCAGGGCTGCTTTTACATTTGGAAGAAACACCTTTGCCAGGCTCTCCAGCATACCAGGGAGATGCTGGGCCATCACCAGCTGAGTAATTCTGGGGATTAAACCTGAGACCTTTTACGTGGGTGGACTATGCTGTGGGTCTTCTCATTTCCTAGATGTAACATTGTTGATGATTTAGGTAGGAGGGTTGGGTCCTCTGCAGGCCAGATTGCAGCTTTGCTGACTGAGCTGGGCCTACATTGGGTTAGGTTGATCTCTGGCTGGCCTTTCCTAGGAATTTGAAATTTTACTAATACTTTTCCTCCCAAATGGTGGTAGAGAAAAGGTGAACGTTCTCAACCTGAGCCCAAATTTTTAGTAAGCTGCTTGCCTTTCTTTCTTGCTTCATCCACATGGTTGAAGGTGTGTGGTAAAGCTGAAGTTGAGGAAACTGGAAGAAATCCAAACTGCAACTGAGTCTTTCTGTTGTCTAGAAGAGGATTTGAGTCTGGGGGTGTCCCCTCCATTGAAATCCCATAAGCTACTGGTTGCCACACCCTACAGCAGTGATGGTGAACCTTTTGGGCTTGGCGTGTCAAAAATTCAGAAAATGCCTAATCTGACTCTGCTGGCATGTTACCCCCACACCCCACACTCCTGAACAAAATAGAAACAATTCTGTACATATTCATTTATTTTAAAAAAAATACAGTCCAATCATGTGTGGTGCTACGTATTATATAAAGAAACGTCAAATAGTTACAAAAGTGAAATATGAGTAAAACAAACTCAGTTTCTTTGGTAACTCAAATAGGGAGAATAGTTGTTGTTGGGTGTTGGTGAATGCTGGCGTGTCACCCAAAACGTCGTGATGTGTCACCTTTGACACGTGTGTCATAGGTTCGCCATCACTGCCCTACAGAAATAGCGGGGGACCTCTAAACTGTGCCCAGAATTTATTTTCTGCAGTGTCTGCTCCTTTTTTCATTGATTGGACTGTGCTATTGCCATCTATTTTTCCAATAGGCTGTAGGAAAGCAGAGGAATGATTGATAACGTGCATATATATTCCAGATGATGAGAGTAGAATATTGCAGGTCTCTGGCCAGAAGCAATTTCAGTTTATGTAAGGAGGGTGCAGTGTTTTCCAGGATGAGGCCCTCTCCTGACCCTCAGTGGTCCTGGGGGGTGGGGGATCATACTTTCAAAGGTTTAAACTATCAAGACCAAAACTGAATCTGATTTAATTTCAGCTATACACAAAAGACCCCTAAATTAAACAGCATTAATATAATAACTCTCCTGTCCAGTAGGTAGCGTTTTTCTCATTTTGTCCCATACTTTAATCTGCCAGCTAGGTTAAGTTTGAAGGTCCCTGGGAGCCACCACCAAATAAGTAAATTAAATGAATGAATGAATGAATGAATGAATGAATGAATGAATGAATGAATGAATGAAGCAAGCAAGCAAGCCCTGGGCTCTAAATTGCCCACCAAGAGACAGTGAAGGAAAGAGAAATGAAGGCAGCCGTGTCAACTAGATTCCCTCTCTGTTCATCTACGTTGACCTTGGAATGAAGGCATATTCCTGTGTTTACAATGAACTGTTGGTTGGAAAGCGACATTGAGTTCTATCCTCTGAGACAGGGGTGGGTTTAGGGGCTCAAATGGGTGCTGGGAAACTGTGAAGGCTACCAGTCACCCACTCCTGCTTCAGGCCTTTCCTCTTTAGTGAGTTGGACCCTTTGTACTTTCCTTAATTCTTCACTTAGCAGGGAGGAGGAGAGGTTAGGTGAGGCTGGCTTCTCAGAATCCTTTGATTTGGTGGAGGTGACCACTGCGAGTCAATCTTCTAGACCTCTTTGGTGGTTCTAACTGCCCTCCCCTAAATCTCAACTTCTCCTTGGCTTCTCTTTCCCTCCCAGGTAGTGGACATCATGCGAGTGAACGTGGACAAGGTCCTAGAGAGGGATCAGAAGCTTTCAGAGCTGGACGATCGTGCCGATGCTCTTCAAGCCGGAGCATCTCAGTTTGAAACAAGCGCCGCCAAGCTTAAGCGCAAATACTGGTGGAAGAACCTAAAGGTAGGATGGAGGGGAGGGCTGTCCCCCTGCCCACCCCATGGGGAAACCCCTTGGCCTCCTTCCCCTTGTCCAAATGGCCAGTCTGTGCTTGGCTGAGACACCCTCTGGTGCTCTCCCTGGCAAGTGTAATCAACGTTATAAGGAGAAGTCCTCTGAGTCTGGACAGATTCCATCTTGTGGGGAGGTGGGGGTTGTGTTTTTGGATCACTCCTATACGGAAGCGTCTCACGGTTGTGGATCAGATAGAAAATGCCCACTGGATAAAGCACCATAAAAAACTTCTCAAGGCAGTGGAAAAGGAATACGGGCAACCTTGTCATGGAGCATCTGTGCAGAGAAGACTTGGGTGAAGAGATCCCAGGAACCAGTTGTCTCAATAATGGGGAGAGGCCATGGGGGGGGGCACTCTGGCTCTTGGGAGGAATGCTGGACCTCCCTCCATGATCTCTGTGATCAACTAGATTTATTTACAGGTCTGTTGTTGCTAAGGTGGTCCATTGGGTGTCCTAGTGCCAAGCTGCCTGGCATCAGGTTTGGGAGAAGTAGGCAGAGGGTTAACCTGGTGAGGGCCCCACTTTCAAGCGGGCCCAGCCACAGGGTCCCCCTAGCCCTCTGGATGTACGCAACTTCAGCCTTCCTGCTCCTAGAGGCTGGGCCGATGAGGAGTGATGACAGCTGGAGCCCAAAGCCTCTGGAGGGTGCAGACTTCCAGGACCACTATTTGAAAATGCTTTCTTTGCCTGTGATGTTCCTGGCATCCGGCTGGGGAATTCTGGGAGTTGAAGTCCACACCTCTTAACGTTGCCAAGTTTGGGAAACACTGATCTAGTCTTCATTCAGCATTCAGTTTTCATGTCTTCTTTTCTTCTTTCCAATTGCAGATGATGATAATTCTGGGGGTGATATGCGCCATTATCTTGATCATTATCATTGGTGAGCTGCACGGCAAACAGTGTGGGTGGGCGGGGGGGTACCCAAACTGCTTTAGGTTGGGTCCCGTCTGGAGTTTTGCTGTGAATAGGTTGATACAGCTGTTGCAAAGCCCCTTCATGTTCCCCCTCTCCGTTTTCCAATGCTTAAGGTAGCAAAAGGGTGCCTGCTGTATGGATTGCAACAAGAATGAGCTTTTTGGTGGGCTTTAATCCAGCTTTCCCAAACCATGCTTGATATATTGCGGGGGAGATGGGCGGCATACAAATTTAATAAATAAATTTATTGGGGGATCAGGGGGGCTGTTTATTGCTTCTGGCCAGCACCTGCCTAGGGACAGGCCGGCCCAAAGTCTACATCCATGCTGACGGGGAGGATGGAGATGTTCAAGGGTCAGATCCCTCTTCTAGATGAGAAATAGTGTGGCTGGTTTTTGAAGAAAGGGATTACAACCATCCTGACACTTTTCTGAGCAGTCTTCTGGGTGAAGAGCAGTCTTCTTGCCCGAATCTCTAATGTGGCTTGATGTAGCAAGTTTTGTGAGGCCAGTTGTGGTTTCGGAAACAAACTGTAGCTTCGCCCAGTCCCATGTTGCGCAGTGCAGACGCCGAACGGGTGACTGAATCGCTGGGATCCTTAATGACCCTTTTCCTTTCTTTTCTCCTCCTCTGCAGTTTACTTCAGCACTTAGTGGAATTCACCGAGTCATTTCCCATCCAGGAGCAGCGGCCGGGAGAGGCGCGAGGGGCGAAGTCTTCCAGCCCCAGCTTCCCCTCCATACACACCCCTTACACCTCCCTTCCCAGCCCATCCCCTCCCCGGTGTGTGCGAGTGTGCGTTGCGTGTGGGTGTCCTGTAAATAGCCTGATTTGTTATTTATACATATACATATATACATATATATATATATATATATATACATAAAATATATATATATTATATTATATTATATTTTGTCTGTTTGTAGATTTCTATCTAGACTTTCTATGTGTCACGGAATCTCCTTCAGTCAGCCTCTAACTCGCCCCGTCCCCGTGTTTTTTCAGTGTCTTGATTTTTAATTAAAATCTTTGAGGACCAAGAATGCCTCCCGATTCTCACGTTCGTTTCCCTTCTCCCCGGTTAGGTGGGCTCCTGGCCCTTTTCCCCAGCTCTTTTGTTCCAAGTTGCCACGGTGAGTAGTGCCCTACCATGGAGTGTATTTCCCCCCTTCCCTCGTTCCTCTTCCCCATAGCTCTGGAATCTGAGGATGCCTAGTAAGAAGCTGGCTGGAGGGGGCACGAACCCTCTGTGCCCAAGGGAAGTGCTCGCTGCCCACAAGCGCCACTGATTTGGTCCGCTCGGCCGTGTGGCTCGTCCTCGGTCTCTTTGCCTTCTCCCCTCCCATCCTGACCCTTTCTTCCTGGGCCTCCACCTTTGTGATGTTCTGTACCGGTTTATTTATTTATTTATTTGACTTGTGCTGCCGCCCATCTCGCTTAAGCGTCTCTGGGCGGCTCACAACATTCATGGCGCTGCCCGCGAGCTGCGTCTGGGAAGTGCTCCTCCACACGACGTCTTCTGAGGCTGCCAGTCTGAGGGATGGCGCTGCATGGGAATCCTGCGGCCGTCCTCTCCTTTCTTTGCTGCCTCCTCTGAACAAAGGCGAGGGAGCTGGTTTTACTGCCATGAGTACTCTGCGTAAAGACCACCACTCTTTTCCCCCCCCTTTTTTAACGACGGCAACAAAGCAAGGTTGTGATTCTTACATTCCACACCTCTTCTCTAAAGGAGACAAGGTTATAGAAGAAAGTTACCCTCTCTAGGACCTTCTCTTCTTGCAATCACTGCCTACTCGTAAGGAATGGTGTGTGTGTGTGTGTGTGCGTGTGCATTAAGGAGCAATGAAGGAGGGGGCTCAAGGTGGTCTCCTTTGAGAAGGGACAAAGAGATTTTGCTGGAATTACCGTTAACCTTCAGTAGATCTGTTGATGGAGAAGTGGAGGAGCGGTGTCATTGTGGTGTATTCCGGGGACTAGGATAAACCCTTCCTGACCAATCCTGAGAATTAAATTAGGGAGGCCGGCTACGTCCTAACCCCGTAGTGAAGTTTTCATTTATCCGTGTCTGCTCTTTCTGTTCCTGAACGGGCGGCCGGCCGAGGGGCGAGGCGCTTTCCCCAGGGAAGCAGGGGACAGAGAAGGCTCCACGTGGATGGCTGTCAAAGGAACCCCCTCCTCTTTGTCCTCCCCTCCCGTGTTGGCACTGTCCAATCTTAGCCACTTTAAGCTTTGCAAACGTTGTAGTTGTGATATTGTGATGAGTGACACCTTCTAAATTCCTGTTCAGCACAAACTGCCATTTTTCTTGGCCTGTTTATAATGTTGGCAATGTGTGAAGTTTTTTTAAAAATATTTTTTGGTACATCCCCCCCCGCCCCGTCCCTTCCTCTCCCTTCCCCCTGAAACGGAGGAAACAATCGCATCCTGTCCAAAAGGAAGGAAGGAAGGAAGGAAGGAGCGACGTCTGGAAGCGGCGGGGCAAGGCACGCGTTGGGTCCTTGGGAGAGGACGCTCGGGTGGGAGGCCAGGCTGGGAAGAACGGATTGGGGAGGGGGAGGACCTGGCTGGAGGCAGGAGTTGGGGGGAAGCAAGCGGCTTGGGGTCTTCTGGCTCCCAGTTTGGAGGGATGCGGGAGCAAGGAGGCCTCGGAGGGATGAGCAATGTCTCTTATGCCACCCTCTTGTCAAGCCGGGCGGGTGGCTGATTCTGGAGCTGTGATCTGATGAGGAAGCAACTCCTGGGGAGGGTTGGACCGTGAGGCAGCGCCTTGAGAAACGGAGCCAGAGCGGTCGAGGGGGTCCTTGACGCATCGTCTTCCATGTATAGGGTAGCAGGAGAGCCGTCTGAGTCTCTGGTAGCCAAAAATCAGGAGGAGCATCTTTTCGAACCCAGGTTATTAAAAGGCAGAAGCTTTTGCGAGTGGCAGCGCGCTCCATGGGAGGCAGGGAGTGGCTGGACGGCCGTTGGGTTTAAGCCGGGCAGGTGGGCCAAGCAGAGGCAGGTTTCGTGGGAAAGAGATTGCCGGGATCTTGTGGATCAGCAGTTGTCATGTGTTGAAGACCCGTTGTGCGGGGGCCTTTGGCGATGGGCTGAAACCTTTGGAGTGCACTCTCTTGTGCTGAGAAAGAGACTTCAGCTGCCTTTTAATAAAATGGTTTCGTTTGAAAAAGGGCTTCTGGAATCCTTGTTGTAGATGATGTAGAGCAGTGTTCCTCAAACTTGGGCACCTTAAGATGGGTGGACTTCAACTCCCAGAATTCCCCAGCCCCATGCTGGCTGGGGAATTCTGGGAGTTGAAGTCCACCCATCTTAAAGTGCCCAAGTTTGGGAAACTGGCGTAGAGAAGGATATGGGATTTTGGGGTGGGGGGGGGGAGAAGGGGCTGCCCTTCTCGCGTTGGCCAGCAGGCGTCACTGTTGATTTGTAACTTGCCCAAAGAGATGTAATAAAGAGAATAAAGGGGATAAAATTGATCCCAGCTGAAGCTGAAGCAGGTCCGAGACATTCATGGTAAGGAAGATTTCTTGAGTTGTTGCCCAACCAGCCCTGCTCCTCGGCAGGAAGAAGTAAGATCCAACAGGGATACAAGCAGGGGTTGACTATGCTGTGAAAAAAAACAAAAAACTCATTGATATTTGGAGAAAAAACTACAATAAATAAATGTCCTGTGGAGAATGCCCAAATTCTTGTGTTCTTTGCTTCTCTGTCTGTCTTCTAAGCTGGTTTCTTTCTTGCCGTGCAAAAGGGGCCTCTGACTTGTAAAGAGGATATTCCCTTTTTTTCACCTCTCTCCCTGCTGGGGAACAAAGGCCACGTGAACAGGTTAATAAGTCGGCATGGTGAGTGACCGAATTTACAGAAGACGCATTTTTTCCCCTGCTTTTGAGTTTGTCTTCTAGAAACAGATAACAATGCTGGCGAAGACGCACAGTGCAGCCCTCCATTTCCGTAAACGTCACCCAATTCAGTTAGCAACTTAAATGCATTCCATGCAGCTAAGCACGTGTGACTCCTCTTTGCAAGAGACACTCTCAATTTTTGCCTGGGGAGGGCCTTAGTTTTGCTCAGATGATGGTGATATAACTCAGAAAGGGAACATGGGGTGATCGTATTCGAACGCCACTGGGTTTTTGCCACACAAGAAACCACTGACTTTGTGCGAACGGGAAGAATCTAATTTGGTTTGCGAACGTTTCCTTCAAGAGGCCACGGAATTGCCACGTCCTGCTGGGTTCATCCAGTGATTCCAACTGTGGTTTAAACATGGCTTGCTTGAGAAACCGCACTTCTCAGGTAATTGAACCTGTTAATGTGTGAATATTAAAATTGGGGAAGGATTTGCTAAGACAGTTAAAAACGGGTTCTTAAGTGGTGTCCCTGGATCCCTTGGGGGCCCATGGATAGATTTCAGGGCATCTGTGAACTTGGATGGGGAAAAAAAACACTTTATTTTCACTAACCTCCAACTGAAACGTACACTAGCTTATCAACGTTATTGATTTAACGGAACAGCGAAGAATCACATACTGTATTCTACATTTGTTATACTTTAATGTTTTGATAAAAGTATCTGAGCTTATTTGGTTTCCTTTGTAATACAATCTATATTTTATTTTACACATTTAAATACATTTTTCTGAGAAGGGCCTGTGGTAGAAAAAGATTAAGAACCCTTGATTTAAAAGAAGGAGACTTGGGCCAGGATTGAAAGATTGCACACATTACGTGGGCGAGGAGGGCTTGCATGCAGGAGAACAGGCATTCCGGTGGACGGAGCAGAGACCTGATTCAAAACTGATTTTTGAATTTTGCAAAAGCCTGCAGGGGTAGGAAAGTATTGCAAAGTTCAGATGAACCCACCACGGCCAAATCTCAGATCTCAGGCCTTGGTGGAAGGTGCAAGAGAGTCAAATTCGTTTTTTAAAAATGGCCTTTGGGCACCTACCTTGTGTAAAATGCTGTGATATTGCAAAACATTTTGTTCTGTACTAGCAAACTTCTTCCTCAAGTCTTGGTGATCGCATGGAGAGACCCAGGTCATCTTCTTAGCAACTTTGGAAGCGGGTTGCCATTGCTTTTAAGGATGATTTTGCAACCTGCCAGTCACAGTCTACAACCCTTGGATATCTACCACACAAGAACTCCCCCTCCAGAAATCCCTAAATCTTTACGATGAGAACACCCCCCACCTCCACCCCTCATGGGTATCTAAGCTGATGCATTGAACTTCAGTTTTCATAGTTGCTAATGACAGCAGAGAACGTGCACCGTGATCGTAAATTATCTGGTGGGCATCTTGATTTGGACGACCTGCATGAAAAGCTAGCAAACGAGGCCTGTGCTCTTGTAGGCTGGGTTCATGCAAAGTGGGAGCACACGGTAATTTACGGTGTGATGTTTTTGCACAAGCCTGGGCTGTTGGGTTAACTGGGTAACCTAGTTGGCTCAACTGTAATCCACAACGGGCAGCAATGTGTTGAATAGCAAGAGTCCAATAGCAATGAAATGCAAGGGTTAGTTCAGCAGCAGCGGCTGGCCCCAGAGGGCCCAAACTTTGGGGCTGGGGGCACGCTGGAATTTTGAGATGTGTGGTGGGTCCATGGCAGGCATGGAGGTTATGCCCGTGGACAAAATCGTTGCTGGTAAGAGGGAGATGATTATAAAGCCCCAGTTTACTAGAGTGCCATCTGGCCCCCATAGCACCCCTCTTGTGGGGCACCACCTCACCCTTTTGGGGGGCCAGTATGCACCCTTTCAAACGAAGCCGCAACCTCCCCCTTGAAAGCCCCAAATTAAGCTTTCTAATTTAAAGGAAGAGATGGGTGAGTGGCAGATGCCAAGGGAAGGGTTGGAAGGCCCAGGCTGGGGACCCAGCATCGGGCACCTGGCCTCGTGGAGCCATGTAATGCCTACTGTGGGACCAACACCACCCACCTTTTTGAGCCAAAAGGAAGTGACGGTTGCCATACTTTCTGGGTGCCTTTATAGAGGAAAAAAATGGGAAAAGTGGCCTCCCCTTTGTGCAGAAAAGCTGGCTTTCTCTTGGGCTGAAAAGGCAGCAAACGTCACCAAGGCTGTGTCCGATCGCAAGGAGGAGGGAGCTGTTTTTCCAGTCGGTGCGGGAGAGAAGAGAACAGCTAGGCCCTGGAGCTTAGCTATTAATAATTTCAGTCCGACAGGAACAAACTGTTCTCACCTCCTGACCCAGCTTTCTCTGCGGGGAATTCATCTGGTTCCACCACAGGGCGAGGTTGCCAAGCGGCAGCAGCGGGCACGAAGAAGAGCCGAGGAATGCCTAGGGGTGGGCGGGGGGGAGGCCGGGTGGCACTCAATGTGCCCGGGAAGGAGGCCCGGAGCGGACAGAGCCAGAGCAGGGGTTGGGAGAGGAGACGTTGCCCATTGGCAGGGAATGGCTGGCGGAAGGAATCCGCTTCCCCGAAGGGAAGCAGAGTGCTTTTTCCTAGAGATCTGTTTTTGCCTCTTAGAAATCTGGCTCTTGAGCGCAAGGATAAAACTAAGGCACTGGTGCGTGGCTGATGCTCCAGATGCTGCGGGGCAACCTTAGGGGCTAGAAAGCCCCCCCCCCCCGTTGCCCTGTCCTAGACAATGCAGACTTTTATTTATGCCTTTAAAACGTTTCTGCATTGCCAGACTCAAGGCAGCTTACTATACAGACCAGTGTTTCTCAACGTGGGCCGCTTGAAGATCTACCCATCTTCAAGCGGCCCACGTTGAGAAACACAGGTATAGACATTCGGCTAACAAGCAAAAATGTGATTAAAACAACCCACCGCATTCTGTTAAAACAATGCATTTAAAAACCACGGCGGGGTTAAAAACAGAGCAGTATCTTGCAGGAGGCCAAGCCGAAATTAAGGGATCTGAAGGCGTTCCGAGATAAATTGTCTTGGGCAGGAATACCCTGAGCGATTAAGCAGATGAACAGACGTCCAGGGCAGGAAAGGTCGGGCCAACGGTGTACAGTACACAACCTGCCCGCCCTTGCAGTGGGGAGCAGACAATATTCTTGCCACCTGCGGGGATTAGAGGAGCTGAATTAAAGATAATACCTGGGTTTATGTTTTGCAACACCTGCTCTTGGATTTGCGGGGTGGGGGGAATGGACGCCCTGGAGGTCGGTGGCAAAGTAATGACGACCCAGAAAATGTGAAATGGGACACCTGCGGGAGAAACCAATCAAAATGTGCTTTTTTTCCCCGCTGGCATCCATAACATTACATGTATGGCGCCCTTGTTGATGCATCAGGAGCCCAGCCTTTTACGCACTTCCTTCTTTTCTAAAAAAAGACACAGGTTCCCTGAGTCAGAATGAATTCCTGGTGATTTCAGGCACGTCCACCTTCATGCTATTTTTGGCAGCGGCGTGGAAGTGGCTTCTCCTGACCTCCTTTCAGGATCTAGTTAATGACTCCCCAGTAGAACGTTTGGGCTTCCTGGTGGTCTCCTATCCAACCCGGCCCGATCCTGCTTCTCAGAAGCCCGGCTTTTAACAAATGATGCCTGATTACAGCAACTATACGTCCTTTATTATAGTCCTTTATTTCAGAAAGCTGACCTTTAGTTTTATTTATTTTTCGAAAATTCCCTTTGGTCCTTTAACTTTTATCGTACAAACGGTAGCACCTAATGCACGATCTTTCGTATTCATGTGAAAAATATGGAAATGGAGTGGTCTTTTTAAAATCAAGTTACGTATAGGGTTTGGTTTTAGATATTTTTGATAGAATACGCGCTTTTGGAAAGCGTTTCTTAGTTTCGCCCTTGAATTTTTCTTCGTAAAGCCAAGTTACAAACGTAAAAAAATATTTTTGTCTTTTTACCCTTGTGAACCTCTTTCAGATTTGCCCCCTTTTCTGGTTTTTCCCCAAGAAAACGTGGTCACTATATGCATGATGGACATTCCTGCATTTTGTGGTTCAGTGCATGTGTCCTGCAAGTTTGCATGCTAGATGTGGATCGTAAATCACACGCATTGTGTGAGCCTATAAAGATGAGTTTATATCTCTGGTTTAAATGCTGCTTTGTACCGAAGATAAGAAGCAGTTTATCTTCAGAGCGTCTATATTAAATGTTTGGCTTCTGGTTGCGCATACGGAAGCTGCCGCTATGGCAACAGAGCAAACTTAGGGAGTCATGAGTAAGACCTGTGGCTGGAAATGCCGAGGACATATTTTATTATTGTCTGCCATCCTCAAGTAAGGAATAGGCTGAGGGTCTCAGCCCGACGGGGCTTCCAATCTGTCACGGGCGCAGGCGGGCAGGAGGAGAAATGGACATCAAGGCCAACAGGAGCTGAAGAATGATGCTGTGAACCCGGATGTCCATCATCTAGAGCAGGGTTTCTCAACCTTGGCCACTTTAAGACGGGTGGACTTCAACTCCCAGAATTCCCCAGCCAGCCATGCTGGCTGGGGAATTCTGGGAGTTGAAGTCCACCCGTCTTAAAGTGGCCAAGGTTGAGAAACCCTGGGCTAGAGAGACCACTGTACGGCGCCCATCCATTCCAATCAAAAGAACTCACGGTGGCTGGAGGATTATGGGGGCTGTAGTCCGAGGCATCTGGAGAGCAACCGATGTGGAAAACAGGAGGAGAGATTTACAAGTTTCACAGGACGCCACTTACCAATAGGCTCGAGACCCACTGGTCCTAATCTTAACCTTCCTTTCCCCACCCCATCCCCTCTTTGATGAAGATTTTATACTGATTTTTATTATTGTACTTCATGCTTTGACTGTAAACCACTTTGCAATTTGTTGTTCATTTATTCATTTAACAAACTTCTATTCGGCTGCGATCAAAGTAACTCTTGGTGGCTTGCAGAATACATAGACCGTGTGGGTAGGTATGTTTTAATTCTTGCTTATGCGTTTATATGTACAGAATATTAAACAAGAATTAAAACACCCACAGTGACAATCAATCCCAGTAACCATAATTGCATAAAGTATAGGTGAATATCCTTGCCAATTAAACTGATACAAAACGCTTACCAGCTTGTATTTCCCCAGCAACAGCAACAATAGCTGCATTTCTGGGGTTACTTTACAAGCAAGTATTCTTGTACGCACCTCATACAAGATACAGGTAATCCTCAAATTACGGCCACTTGTTTA
This sequence comes from Liasis olivaceus, assembly GCA_030867105.1. NCBI lineage: Eukaryota > Metazoa > Chordata > Lepidosauria > Squamata > Pythonidae > Liasis > Liasis olivaceus. The sequence goes on along the minus strand of CM061351.1, from coordinate 113,804,479 downwards.
ACAACTGTTTGAAGTGACGACAGCGCTGAAAAACGTGTCTTATGACCAGTCCTTACACTTATGGCCATCACACATCCCACGGTCATGTGATCCAAATTTGGGCGCAGCGTCCCGGGGTCACATGATCACCATTTGTGACCTTCCCAGGGGGCTTTTGACAAGCAGAGTCAATGGGGGAAGCCGGATTCGCTTAAGGACCGCAGTAAAAAATGTCGTAAAATTAGGTGCGACTCACTTGATGACCCCATTGCTTAGCAACTGACGTTCTGGCCCCAACTGTGGTTGTAAGTTGAGGACGGCTTGTAGTCAACTGCATAAATCTGGCTTGAAGACAGGGCAACCGATTATGCACCCAAACAAGCCAACGCAGTGGGAGATTAAGGCTGTGGAGGCTCAGGGGGACTTAGATGCGTGCCTTCATTTGGGTCGCCAATGGAATATCAGTTCCTTGCATTGCCCTCACTCCACAATGAACGGCTTCCTGATGCTATAAAACACGGATCTTCAGCCGGGCTCTTGCTTAGGTGCAGCCCATCGAAAACCTGCATGACATCCAAGGGCCGGTGTAATTTCCACGTCACCCCCAGTCTCAGCGTCTGAGTTTCTTTCTAGGTGAACCCAAGGTGTTTCGAAGGATGCGCTCATCCGCTTCGCACGACCGGGATCCATCCCGTTTTACGAAACCATCTTCATCTTTCCTCTCTCTCTTGTGCTTGTGAGCTGCAGTGGTGCTTCTCAACATTAGCAACTTTAAGCGGGGTGGGCTTCAACTCCCAGAATTCTGCTGGCTGGGGAATTCTGGGAGTTGAAGTCCACCCGCTTAAAGTTTGCAAGGCTGAGAAACACCGAGCGACAGGCTTTGTAACCTGTTAGGGAGACAGAACATTTCTGGCGGAAATGTCTATAATTAAGCTTGGCCAAGTTTTTTCAGAAGGGTTTGCCCTGGCCTCCTTCCCAGGGATGAGAGAAGGTGACTGGACCAGGGTCACCCGGCTGGCTTTGTGCCTAGGCAGGACTTGAACTCACAACCTCCCGGATTCGAGCCTGATGCCGTAACAGCTACACCAAACCGGCTCACAGCTGCTAAGGCTGAGAAACCCTGAGCTACAGGCTTTTTAATCTAATTTTTAATTTAATTTCTGGCTGAAATGTCCATAATTAGTTTGTTCATTCCTTCCTTGGAGAAACATATATAAAACAAATTTTGTTAATTATATATATATAATAATTCCCCTCTCACCCCTATGGGTGGTCTGTGTCTTCCTCAATCTCGGGTCCTCTACCAGGGGCCTGGGAGTTTGAGGGTTCTGCGCAGGATCTGAGCTGTTCCTAGCACTGCACCCTTCTGGACAGAGAGCTCTGAGGTTGTTCCTGGGATCTGCTGGAGCCCCTCTCCCAGCTTAGGAGTCACGGCCCCGAGTGCTCCTGCCACCACTGGGACCACTTTGGCCTTGACCTTCCACATCCTCTCGATTTCCTCCTTCAGGCCCTGGTACTTCTCCAGCTTCTCATGCTCCTTCTTCCTGATGCTGCTGTCACTTGGCACTGCTACATCTATCACTACCGCCGTCTTCTGGTCTTTGTCTACTACCACGACGTCTGGTTGATTGGCCAGGACCTGCCTGTCCGTCTGGACCTGGAAGTCCCACAGGATCTTAGCCCTGTTATTCTCCACGACCTTCTGTGGAATCTCCCATCGGGACTTGGGGGGGTCTAGCCCATACGCTGTGCAGATGTTCCCGTACACAATGCCAGCTACTTGGTTGTGCCGTTCAGTGTATGCTGTTCCTGCCTGCATCTTACACTCTGCCGCTGTGTGTTGGACGGTCTCTGAGGCCTCTTTGCACAACCTGCACCTTGGTCCTGTCTAGTGTGGTAGACCCCTGCTTCTATGGATCTGGTGCTTAGTGCCTGTTCTTGTGCCGCTATGATCAGTGCCTCAGTGCTGTCTTTTAGTCCGGCCCTTTCCGGCCACTGATAGGATTTCCCAGTGTCAGCCACCTCAGCTACCTGTCGATGGTACATCCCGTGCAGGGGCTTGTCTTGCCATGGCACTTCCTCTGCTTGAACCTCCTGCCTTGTCTGCTGCTGCCTGAGGCATTCTCTCAGCAGCTCATCTTTGGGTGCCATCTTACTGATGTACTCCTGGATACTTCGGGTTTCGTCCAGGACAGTGGCTTTGACACTCATCAGGCCCCGCCCGCCCTCTTTGAGCCTGGTGTACAGTCTCTGGGTGTTGGACTTGGGGTGGAAACCTTCATACGTTGTGAGGAGCTTCTGGGTCTTCACATCAGCAGCCTCCATGTCTTCCTTTGGCCAGCTCACTATACCGGCAGGGCATACATGTTGATGGCATGGATCTTGTTCTTCCCATTGAGCTGGCTCTTCAGGACCTGTCTTATCCTTTGGTGGTACTTGGATGTTGCTGTCTTCCTTGCCTCCTCATGGTTCCCGTGTGACTGTGGGACACCGAGGTATTTATAGCTGGTCTCTATGTCTGCTATGTGGCCCACTGGTAATTCCACTCCATCGGTCTTAACTACCTTCCCTCTCTTTACTATCATCCTGCCACACTTCTCCAGTCCGAATGACATCCCAATGTCCTCGCTGTAGATCCGTGTCAGGTGGATCAGTGAGTCGATGTCTCGTTCACTCTTAGCATACAGCTTGATGTCATCCATGTAGAGGAGGTGGCTGATGGTGACTCCACTCTTGAACTTGTACCCATATCCAGACCTTGTGATTATCTGGCTGAGGGGGTTTAAGCCTATGCAGAACAGCAGTGGGGACAGTGCATCACCTTGGTATATGCCGCACTTGATGGCCACTTGTGCGAGCTGTCTTGAGTTCACTTCCAGTGTTGTCTTCCACAGTCCCATTGAGTGCTTGAGGAAGGTCCTTAGTGTCCTGTTGACTTTGTATAGCGCCAGGCATTCACAGATCCATGTGTGCGGCATTGAGTCATAGGCTTTCCTGTAGTCAATCCAGGCTGTGCTCAGATTGGTCTGCCTAGACCTTGAGTCTTGGGCGACTGCCCTATCTATGAGTAGCTGGTGTTTTGAGCCTCTGGTGTTGTTCCCAATGCCCTTCTGAGCTGTGCTCATGTACTGGCCCATATGGTCCTGTAGCTTGGCAGCTATGATGCCTGACAGAACTTTCCATGTTGTGGGGAGGCAGGTTATCGGCCGGCAGTTGGATGGTGCTGTTCCTTTGTGAGGGTCTTTCATGATCAGCACCGTCCTTCCTTGTGTTAGCCAGTCTGGGTGGGAGCCTGCTGCTAGCAGTTGGTTCATCTGTGCTGCTAGGCGTTCATGCACTGCTGTTAGTTTCTTTAGCCAGTAGGTGTGGATCATGTCCGGGCCAGGTGCTGTCCAGCTTTTCACGTTCTTGACCCGCTGTTGGATGTCTGCTACTGTGATGGTGACTGGTTCCTGTTCTGGGAGATTGCCGTGGTCTGCTTTCAGGTCCTGCAGCCACTTTGCACTGGTGTTATGCGTCTTCTCTTTCTCCCATATGTTCTTCCGGTACTGTTCAGTTTCTGCTGCTGGTGGCTCAGCTGCTACTCTGTGGTTGCACTGCAGTTGGGAGTACATTTTGGGTGGTTCTTTGGAGAACAGGGCATTTATCTTCTTGGCCTCTGCTTCTCTAGTGTATCTCCTTAGCCTGGTAGCCAGTGCTGTGAGCCTTTGTTTAGCAGTCTCTAGGGCTTCAGATGGAGTCAGGCCCATGTATTTTTCCGGTAGCCGAGTCTTATCCTTAATCTCCACACGCTTCTGTAGTTCCACCAGCCGACTGGCTTCTCTCCTTGTTGCCTTGATCTTAGCCTCCAATCTCATTTTCCAGGGTGGGTATGTAGTGCTGTTCTTCTTGATCGTGTAGCCAAGCAGTTCCAGGATTACAGCGGCTGTAGCATATACCAATTCATTGGTTTCAGTTATGGTGGTAGTAGGGATTGTCTGGAGGGCTCTGCTGGCGTCTTCTAGCATCCTATCTGATGGTACTTCTCCACTGAGCCTTGGTAATCGGACTCGAGGGTTGACTGTAGCTAGTTTATCCATGATCTTCTGCCTCATATCAGCTGCTGTGCTCTGTAATGGAAGGGGTGGCAGTGACATCCCAGCTTCAGGTGTTGGCTGCGCATCTGCTTGTTCTTCCGGGTCTGCTTGAGTCCGGGTTGTAATGTGGAGTTGGTCTACCTCGAGTTGTGAGAGCAGCTTCCTCTTCACTACGTTGAAGCGCTGGGTAACTAGTTGTTTCTCAGTCAGCGTGGATGTAGGCCTTCTGTCTATCCATAGTTCCCTCATGCGTTTCATATATCCCCTCTCATTAGGTCTGCTGTTGTTGTAGTATTCCATCATTTCCAAGTTCTCTTGTCTCGTCCATGTATGGTTTGTATATAAATATATATATATTTAATTAAAATTTGCTTTAGGCAAAAATTTGTTGACAAAGGCACGTGCAGAGTATAATACACAGACACAGACTACGCACACATCTGTGGACACCACATTCTAATTAGGATGCTTGTGGATCACTTGAACCATTATTTTAACAGATTAAACTGATTCTGGGGAGGTTGTGGACACCTTTCCCCATTTTTTATGGACATCGAAAAGGGATTTTAAGCATTTTTTCTGAACGTATCTCAAGAGCCCCGCCTCCCTCGCAAAGCGCCAGCCACCATATTCCAGAGGCAATGGCCGCGTGATCCTCTCCGCACGTGTAACTCCGTTCTCAGCGGGCTGGCTGTCGCGAGCCAATCAAAAGGTTCCTTTGCAGGGCCAGCCAATGGGCACTCGCGGAGGGCGTGGCCACGGCACGAGGACTCCTGCATGCTGCTGCGGAGCAACCCAATAGGAGGGGAAAGGGGACGGGTGCCCCCATTTTGCCGGCTTCGCCAGGGCATCAGGCGGCTTCTTGCCTGTTGCGGCGCCGGCCAGCCAATGAAACGGCGGCCGTCTCAGCGTATTTATAGAAGGGCGCCAAGGGGGCGGGACGTGGGCGGAGAGAGTGGAACGGACGGCCGCCATTGGCTAGCAGCGTGGGGGGTGTGTCGCAGCGCCACACGCGGACCGCTGCATGGGCTGAAGCCGAAGGCTGTACTCGAGCGTGCCGCGGACCGAGCCGAGGGGTCAGTCTGCTGGGGAGGTGAGCGGGGACGGCTCGGGCGGGGTTGGGGCGCGGGGCTGCACAGACGGGCCTGGGGCCGGTCAGGAGGGAGGGGCCGGGGGCTTTCTGGGCCGGGGGGCGGGTTTGGGGGCATCCCGGGGGTCCGCAGGGTGGGGCCGGGGGCGCTGGGTCAGAAGGCGGACCTGGCTTCTGGAGGGGCCGGGAGCCGGCTCTGGTGGGGACAGGGTCGAGGGGGAAGGGTCGCAGAAAAGGGGGCGGGCGCGGGCGCGCCTGGGGACCCCCTTTGAGCCTTGGGGTGGAGCGGCTAGGAGGGGGCGGGGAAGGCCGAGGGGACGCTGGCTGCTGCCGTGGGGTGCGCGGAGGGCGGGAGGGGCTGCGCCTTGGCGAGGCTGAGAAGGGGCTGCTGGGCGGGGGAGCGTGCGAGCAGCCTTGCTGGGTCGGGCCGGGAGGCGCTCCGTCTCAGCCGGTGACCCACCGGCTGCCTCGAGGGTGTGGAAAGGGAGGCTTCCCGTCGGGAAACCGGATGAAAGCCGGGAGTGGAAGGGGACCAGGTCGGGTGCGGAGCGAGAGAGACGGAGAGGGGGCGTGGATGTGGGTCAGGCAGCGCCAGTTGCGGGGCTGGCTAGCCCGACGTCCGGGAAGCAGCCGGTGGCGAGTCGCGTTTAGCGTCCGGTGCATCTTCGAACAGCTCTGCTCATCCAGGTCCTTAGAAATGCTGGCCAGCGGTTGCAGGTGGATCATGTCTGGGAATCCTGGGGGAGGCCAGGAGGTTGGCAGGCTGGCCCTGGCCCTGGCCCTGGCCCTGGCAGAGCTGGTGCTGGCAGCCTTCTCCGCGGTGTGGTCTGAGGAGGTGTCGGATGAACCTGGCCAAGCCAACTTCCAAAAAGGGGTGTGCGCGCGGGCCGGGGGAAGCAGCTGTTCTTGAAGCCTGAACGGTGTGATCTTTGTAAACGTTTTGCATAGGTGAACTTTTGGATGGCAGCGTGATGAATAGGTCTGTTTATGGACTCGCTGGAATGACAAATGTGCTTACACTGAAGAGATTGGGGCAGTACATGGGGAGAGGCATTATTCAGAGGGCCAACAGGAGAAAAGGCTCCGGAAAAGGTTTGGGGGAGGGGGCTTAGCAAAATTATGCGGTGGGGCTTTAGGGGCGTAGCTGAGCAGGAGTGCAGGGTGACGGGGCTGGAATTAGCAGAAGGCAGAGATTGCCCACCTGAGGCAGCTGTTCGATGTGTCCTGCTTACAGGAGGTGGGTCTTAAATGCAGAGAGAACAAGGTTTGTTGTGGGGAATTGGGGGGGGGTAGAATAAAAGCGAGATAGCGAGGCTGCGTGGAGGAGGAGGAGGATGGGAGAGAATCTGAAGAGGGAGCTACGGAGCATGATTGCATGAAATCAGTTGAGAAGATTAGATCAGAACACCTAAATGTTTCTATAGAAACATAATGCCTCTTTTCCCGGTAGTTACGAAGGGCAGAGAATCCCGGGAGCCGTCTATTCAGTTGGAAATTGTTTGGGGGGAGACTTTCCTGCCGCTTTGGGAGATCCCTAGGATTGGCTTCTGTGCTTTGGAACTGAGTTGCGCCTTGTCGCTTGCTGGAAATGCTCAATGCGCTCTGAATGAACGATGCAGCGGGAGTTGTCATCCCCAATGGTTTCTCTATGAGCAGGGTGATGGCCCCTTCTGAATGCCCGGTGATGCCTTCCTGCCTGCTTCTCGGTAAAAACCGCGATTAGGTAACACCAGGGTGAATATCCAGGGATATGCAGTTCTCCATTGCAGTTATGTAATAAACGAAACACAGCTGTTGCACTGTTTGGGGCATTGTGTTCATGTAATACTCCGAGGAGAATGAGTCATTATATCACCAAACATCAGCTGGTTTATTGCACGGTGTTCATGTTTGCCTAGGATTATGGGTTGGGGGGAAAAGGAACTGCAGTGGGAAGGGGTGGTGACGTGCTTGTCACATGTACAAATAAAAGAGCAGCCTGTTTATTGTCATTTTGAGTTCCTGGTTATTTATTGACCTGATGAGGTCTATCTCTCTATCTATACCAGTGTTTCTCAACCTTGTCAACTTTAAGATGGGTGGACTTCAACTCCCAGGATTCCCCAGCCAGCCATGCTGGCTGGGGAATCCTGGGAGTTGAAGTCCACCCATCTTAAAGCTGCCAAGGTTGAGAAACACTGATCTATACCATATTTAAAGACAAATAACATTCTCAGAAAGTAAAACCTACAGCACAGAAGTATCCAGAAGGAAACTGAAGCTCGGCTTTAATACACAGGAGGAGTGGGGAAACAGACCCAGTTGCTGAGTTAGCTGAAGTCTTCCAACAAAATATAACCATAGAACCATTTAAAATCTACTCAGAATAATCACACCGGCATTTCGCAAAACCTATTTGCTAACTGCCACCCACCTGCAATTTAAACTTGCTTCAGTTTGCTCCAGGACTGCCTTAGTTACGCTGGGTTTCACCTTTTTAGGGGCATTCACAGGTGAGACCGGGGAGGACCTCCCCGTAGCAAAGCTGCACCCTCAAATATTCCCAAACCAGGCAGGGAGGCCAAACGTGTCCTGGATATTTGCCTCTTGTCCTTTCCGTTATTGTATGCTGTGTGCAATTAGAAACGAGCGATCTCCAAGGCAGGCGCTCGGATCCTCTTGACATTTGTGGTGAAGCTGCTGGCGGAGAGCTGTTTTTTGCAGAACTCTCAAGCCAGGTTCGAGGGCTGTGGTCTCCAACCAGCTGCCCAAACTTTCTTTGGTGCCTCTTTTGCGCTTATAGATCTGTTGCTCCTATCCTGAAATGCACAAGGCTTTCGCATCCAACCGGAATAGTTCCTTTGTTGTCATCCAAAAGACCACCTCGCCTTTGCGAACCTTTTGAGTCTGAGGTTGTGTCTTTTCCAGATGGATGTTCTTCTAGTCCACCCTTCTTGCTTCTAAGCGGGACACCGGGAAGCAGATCTTCTTTCTGACTCTGCTATTTCCCTCGGTGAGTGTCCTTTTTGGTGGTAGTTTTCCCTCTTCCCCCTCTTTTTCTTTCTGTTTTGGCGAGTTGTTGAGTCACGTGTTTGTGTGCATGCAAATCGTGTGTTTTTTTCACGGTCCAGCAAGAATGTGGAGCTGGAATGCGTCTCAGAACAGCATTTTTTGAAAGGAAGAATATTAATAAAAGAAATGTGTGTTGCCCGCGCGCATATATTACAAGAACAAGAGGAACGTTCTTTTGAAAATAGCCCAAGCTTTTCATCATTGTTCGGCAATTATAGCTTTTTCCTTTCAATAAAGAACAAACATTCCTAAATATGAAACAGAGAGGTGCAGCTTCTGATTAATAAAATGTGTTAGTTGGAAGGGGTTTTCCCAGATTCCTCCTGACTTTTTGCTACCCGAATTCAGAAGGGCTGAAGATTCCACCACCATCGCACCCGTGGGATGAGATGAGGTGGAGAGATTGACAAGTGCCACCTGTGATACGTCCTCAGACGGTGGGACAAAATGTGCCACCGAAACCCCAACAGACAAATCAAACAACAGCAACAACAGGCCCCAAACAAGGAAAACAACCCAAAACGACTGAAGTGAAGCTTAATTCTTGAAGACTGAGATCAGCGGGTTGCGAGGAGCAGAACGGCAGCAGGATTACAGCGGAGAAGATGGCAAGGTCCATCCCTCAAGGTGTCCTCTGCAGGAACGTTTATAATTAGCAGGGCCAGGATTAACCCTCATTGGCCGGGTTTCTGAAGAAGGAATGACTAACATCCCAACGGGAAAAGAGATTTGCTAAAGTCCATGAGTTCCTACGGTCTCTTAGTTCTTGAAGGTATGACTCAGACGAAGGTAGGCTCGCTGTTTTATTTTTATATCCAGGAAGAACTGAAGTTGAGAGAGAATGAAGGGGAGCATAATTAAGGCTGGAGAGGAAGTGAAACTCACTAATAAATAATCTAAGTGGTATTTCTCAACCTCTGCAATTTTTAAGATGGGTGGACTTCAACTGGAGTTGAAGTCCATACATCTTAAAGTATGCTAGCTGGGGGATTCTGGATGTTGCTCCACATATTTTGAAATTGTTGAGGTGTTCTAAAGGAGCTGAACTGGATGTGGAGAAGTGCCTGGCAGCTAATGAAATTGTGATTAATAATGCCAAAATGATAGAGCCAAAGTCCCTTCAAGTTTTCCGAGGGCTGTCCAGATTCCTGCGCGAAGCCAAACGCTTTGCTCTGGGCTACCCTGCGGTGGGTCGGAGCAGAATGAACGAAAGCCGTGGGCGTTTCTGGCAGACGGGGGTCGCCCACGCCGCGGGTTGAATCCTGAGCGGCCCCGGCAGTGTGAACGTGGAAGCTTCCGTGTCGCTGTTTCGCTTGATCAGAGGTACAGTAACACCCCAAACATGCTAAGACTACAGTAGGGGAAAGGTGATTGCGCCATGCGAGGTCGGGCAGCTGTGAGTCTTCCTGGGTGTGAATTATTTGGGGCTGGAACAGGCCCCGGGGTGGGTTCCTCCATTTGTGGAACTGGTGTTCCAGCAACCACGCACTGCCCCGGTTGCACAAATCCGAGACATGATGTTCCATAGCAGTGCGAATTTGGGCGAGGCGGTCCTGCGAGAACCTGCAGCTGGGTGTGTGTTTGTGTGTGTGTGTGTGTGTGTGTGTGTGTGTGTGTGTGTGGAGGGGGGGCCGGCTGGGGCCAGGCCAGTGCTTCCAGCAGAGGGCAGCACCTTGCAAAACCTCAAAAAAAGAAACCGCAGCTTTGCAAGGACAGGATGAAGGCACGCCGATGCCCTGCAGGAAAACTTTTGCATCTGCTGCGCACACCTTTAACGGCTCTAACTCTGAAATGGGAGCGCCAGGAGCCAAGCGATGGAGCTGTGGTTGCCCGTCTCTACTAGCTCATCTAGTTCCTTGGACTATGACTCTCATAATCCACAGGTAGCATGGCCAAACTCTGGCTATGGATGATGGGAGCATACCTGAAGGCCTGCTGCTTCAGAAACTGTAATGCAGTGTTTCTCAACCTTGGGAACTCGAAGAGGTGTGGACTTCAACTCCCAGAATTCCCCAGCCAGCCATGCTGGGGAATTCTGGGAGTTGAAGTCCACACCTCTTCGAGTTCCCAAGGTTGTGAAACACTGCTGTAGTGTATGAAGCCCAATCCAGGGAAGAATCGAAACCCCCTGGAGTTTAAAGCCATTTTGCTAGAGATTTGTTTGCCCCAATCTAGGGTTGGTGCCCACTGAGTTAGCGGGTGGCTTTGGGAGAAGATGCCATCCAAATTGCCTCCCTCGTGGATTTATCGGCCTCCTTCTCTCCGGGGCCTTCCGCAAAAAGTTTGAAAAATACTGTACAGTACAGCTTACAACCCGAACCCCCCTTGAAAAGCTCACCGAAGCTTCTGCCCTGCCCTAAAACAGGGTGGATTGCAGAAGGCGCTACCAGGCTGATCCCCCCCCCTTTTTTTCCTTTTTCCTTTTTTTTTTGCCCCTAAGCAAACTCTCCTCCCCAAAAGCCAGCTTGGCTGGCTTCTCTGACTCAACGCAAACATTTCTGCTTCGCCTTCGTTTTATGATCTTGTCTCTTTTTGCTGGAGGAGTGTGTGAGCAGGAGGCGGTGGGAGGGAGGCAGGAGCTGGCAGGCTCTCGAACTGGCAGAGCCAAGAGAACAAAATGTTCCCGTCTGGCTCTTTACGGCCGCCGCCTCCCCGCGCCGCCTCCGATTCGCTGGGTGGAAGCTGCTCCCAGCTCTGCGGCAGGCGGAGGGCGGGCGGAGCCTCTGCCCCAGAGGCCCCGCCCCTGGCTGGCGGTGGCAGCTGGCCCGCCCGCCGCTCTGGGAGCCGTGCTCGGAAGTGTTCTATTATATAAGACCTGTGGATGGGCGAGGAGGCCCAGCCGCCTGATCAGATGACCTGGTTATGGGAGGAATTTGGCCCATGCTTGCTGGAAAGCAGCAGGGCTGGCTTGCTCTGGTTACAGCTGGCGCCGTGCCCGGCCGAGGTGGCAAGGGGCGGAGACAGGCCGCCCAGCACAACTCGGCAGCATCCGTCACAGCGTCTTGCTCTTAGCCGTGGAGGCTCGAGGATCGGACGATGTTCCCTGGGGTTGCCCTGTTTAAACTCATTTGTGGGGGGTCGTATCTGGAGGGGGGCACTTGGGAGTGCCATGGGGCCTGGAAGGGGAAGCAAAGGAGTTTTAGAAGGGGATTCTGGCCTGGGCAGGGGGGTGGGCTAGGAGACTTCCAAGGTCTCTTCTAGCCCTATAGATCGATCTACGATCTCCTAATTCTGGGAGTTGCAGTCTACACCTTGTAAAGTTGCCAAGGTTGAGAAACACTGCTGTAGTCTATATGCAACATTCCCTTTCTCCCGAGCATCAAAGCGGGATTGATGGATTGATATTTTTGATTTCTACGGGTATCCCCTTCTGGATATTGGAGCAATACGTCTCCCCGACCCCTTCACTCCCATTTGAATTCTCCCCAATCCAGAGAAGCCCAAGTGAGCTTCAGATTCCAAGATCCCTTCCTCCATGGCCTGTGGGAACCCTAGAATCTCAGGTTGGAAGAGACAAAAATACCCTTTCCTTAGCAGCAGAGTAAAATGCAAAAGAGGTAACAGCAACCTCACTTTAACCAGGCAGGGGACGAATTTGGGAAAGGGGAGAACCACCTTAGCTGGTTCCATATATCTCTGGATGGTTAAAAGGCCGTGCCAACTTCCTGTCTCGCGTGCATGTCTGTGTGTGAGTGTGCAGCAAGGAGGAGGTTTGAGGAATATTTTGCAATAGAAAAATATATTTTATTTTCTCCTGCCCCTTCTGGCCATGCCCTAAAGGCCTGCTAGACCCTTGAGTCTCCCCGATGTTGCAAAAGATTGCTGTGTGCATCAGATAATTTGGGGTATGCGTTTGGGAATAAGCGTTCTGCTGATCTGCTTACGTGAGAACGAGGTGCAAGGCTAGTGAAAAAATGCACGGGAGGCTAAATATTTCCTCCTGCTTCTTTGCCAGTTTTTTGTTTTTTTTAAAAAAAACATCCTTTCTGTCAGGCTTACTGGTCATATTTTTGAACAAGGCAGTTAATTGAGCAGTAGTTCCATCTGGTGATAGTTAAATTGCTAAACACATAATGCGCTGAAATGTACTTCAGTGATGCTCAGTTGTCTATCCCTAGTGATTCTAGCTTTTACTTGAAATGGCTGCCTGTTAGCGTTCCTTGATAGCTAAGCCAAGCCCATAAAGCAGTGTTTCTCAACCTTGGCCGCTGGAAGATGTGTGGACTTCAACTCCCAGAATTCCCCAGCCAGGCTGGCTGGGGAATTCTGGGAGTTGAAGTCCACACATCTTCCAGCGGCCAAGGTTGAGAAACACTGCCATAGAGCCCCCAGGTCAACTATATAAGGACCCTATTTTATTCATTTATTGGGAAATTCTGCGACTCATTTCCTCGGTATTCTTTCTGCCCTCTGCTTATGTTCAGGAGCACATCCTCTGGCAAGGGTCCCTGCTGAATTGAAATCTCTGCCTGTATTGCTAAAACTGAACAAACCCAGGTTACTGGCAGATGCGAGTCAGCTTAAAATTTAGGGAAGTTGGGTTCTGTAATGGCTTTTCTGGAAGCAACCTTTTAACGAATGAATTAATTTACTTGAATTTGTTAGCCGCCCAACCCCAATGGGCTCCAGCAAAAGTTTGTTTGCCGCTTAAATGCTTGTTTATAACCTTGAAGAAGTTCTGATGTGTGTATTTGGCACCTGAGTGTCCTCTTTCGACTCAGGCCAGAAGTAGAGTGCCCATCTGTGACTGACCATTTGACCGCCTGGCAAGTTTGGTGATGCAAAACTTGCCAACAGCCTCTTCTTCTTGGTCTGTCCCCAAACCTTACAGGCTTCTGCACGCGCTGCAGATTTTTCTTCTCGATTACAAATCCATCTGCAACTGATAAAAAAGCTTTCAGAAGTTATGGGGCTTTTCTTATAGTTCCTCACTGGCTTGAGCCTATAGTAGCCGTTTCCTTTAGCGGTGGAAAGATACGTTTGCGCGCTCAGTAATTCAGTGGATTGAAGACCTGATGTCCCTTATGAATGAATTGCGCTACAAATAGAGATTATATATGCACAATTATAATGAGATATATTCAGCCTTTATGGGAACCACTGCGTGCGCTTTCATAGACTGTGCATATATGCATGTATTGGAATAAATGTATGTTTCCTTTGTGCTGCGTATTTTCTTTTGCTATTTTCTTTTTGTTTTGGTTCTGTTTCATTAAAGGCAAAAAAGAAATGCTGTTAAAAGCTTGGTTAATAGCTGGTGATTATTTGATAGCTGCTTTCTCTGGGGCTGACGGCGTAAGAGCCTGTGATTGTGAACCTTCGATGGTTGTGGGTGAGTTGGGAATTTTTCCGAAGCATACGTTTGTTTTCATTAAGAGGTAGCTCGCATCACCCCGTTTCTTTATTTATTTGAATTTATTGTCTTGAATATGAGAGTTAACTAGAGTAGACGTGTCAGATAACCAAGGACAGAACAGCTGCATATGCTTATCACATCTGCATCAGATTGAGGAGAGCGGAAAATTAGATCTCCCCCTCATCACACATCTGTCACATCTGTTGCAGGCCTAGTTTTCCATCAGCCATCCACTCTTGTTGGCTATGGGGTATGCAACATTGTGGAATCAAGGGGGAATTGTTGAACCTTGGTTAATGCCCACAAAAATCAGGTGGACGTTTGCTTTCACCATGCTCTGTGGATGCCTAAGTAGCTGGTAAGTTGTCATGGATCCCAACTGTTGAAGAGTTCTGTGATGTTTGGAAACTTGCAGTCGTTGACGCAGCCAGCTTTCGGTCACTTGGGTCCTTCAGGAGCGTTGGCCTGTGGCTCTGGCCATCCTGGGGAAACGTTGAAATGTACTTCCATCCGTGTACTGGGAGACAGCTGGGTGAGGCTAACTTCCCCCCCCCCCCCCACGTCTTTATTGGCAAGGCTTTTTGGGAACAGGAAATGCAGAATTCTGCTCATCACATCCAGGCTAAAGAAAGCTCTGTGGATGGAGAATTATCCTCAGGGGTAGTTCCCCCCCCCCCCCGAATTATTATTTCCTTTGGATGACCGCAGGAGATGGTCATATTAATGTCTCTTGTGTGGTTCCCATTTTGATTTTTTTGGGTATTTTTTTGCCCTTCCCAATGATCAGTACCCTTGGCCTTTGAATGAACAGCTGGACAGGAAGTTCTCCATTGTGCTGAAGAAATATGGGCTAGAGAGGCCCCCACAGCTGTGCAGGTGGGGGCGCATGAAGGAAAACCAATGGAAAATGCTGCTGTTGCTGGCACTCAGCGGCTTCAATGGAAGGAAGGAAGGAAGGAGAGAATTGAATAGGAGAGTCATTAGGGTTCCCGCTGTTCAGGTTGATAAAAGGTGGCTACAATAGAAGACAGAGTGCTTTTGTTTGGAGGACGTAAAGGCCCTTGGTCTGCGTGTCTTTGTATGAAGAGGGAAATTGGGCTCTTTGAAGGCAGCTTTGCTCCCTTTCTAACCATGCGTCTATGCAATCACCGAAAATTTGGGGTAGGCGAAGGCGAGAGAAAGCTACATCCGCCGAGCCTTTATCTCCCGTGTTGCAGCTGGAGACCTGCGTTGGCCTCTCTCCCCATTGTCCTGCCCACCGGCAAGTCTTTGGATTGAAACGCCAGACCATGTTTCAGTGCCTAGTTGAGAGCAGGGGTGGGAGGGCCTCAAGAGGTTTAATGAAGGGCCCACATCTGGGGCTGCTGATGTCATGTCCACTGTTGCTCCAGGAATTCATGCCCACCAGTGTCTGGGGGGAGGGACGGCTTTTCCAAAAGAAATCTCTAGGGTAAAGTTTCTTTAGGGCAGTATTTCTCCAATGGGTGCCTTCCAAATATGTTGCACGCCGGATCTCCTGCCGGTAAGAATGGCCTATCTTGGCAAGGGACAATGGGTGATGTAGTCCCAACGTATCTCACCTAACCACACGTCATTCAGGCGATCGTGGAGGGCCAGAGCTCTGCATCGGTGGTGTGCCGTGGGTAGCCAGGTTTACCGGATCCAGGAGCGGCTGGTCTCTGATGCATGCTTGAGCCCACAAACAGGAGAACAGGGTCTCCCATGGAGAAGGCACGAAAGGCACTCTGTTTACCGAGAAGTAAAGCCATTCCTGCTTTCTGGCCAAAGGCGCATTATACCTGAACCCCGCCAGGTCCTCTTTGTAAATTAAATTGAATCGATTTCGCCGTACCACTGCTTCGTATCGAAATAAATTAGGCTACCTGCCTTCAGCTTCTGCCCGTTCTGCAATTTCTTCCACCCCTCCTTGCCTTTCCACAGGTTTTTCCGGCTCTGCTCCTGCTCTCTGACTGCAGCCCTTTTGTCTGACCAGGTATTTTAGGGAGACACTGCAAATTATGCTAACTAATCCGTGGTTACATAAAGGCCTCTTTCCTGTCTCCAGCGCCTGTTGTGTGTGTGTTTGTGGAATTCAAGGCGCCCGTCTGCAAGGCGGTACCCAGGAGATGATGACACCTGTGGCGGAGGCTCTGTGAATAGACTGTGCTTTTAAAATCTTTATTGTTTTTTTAAAGGGGCGAGAGGGAGATGCAGAAAAAGCCATCAGTGGAGCCATAGGAGGGGTCCCAGGGCGGGCTTTTTAATCATGCTTAGTGGTGATTTCTAGAACAAATCCCTCGCCTGGGAAAAACCCTATAATATTTGTTGTGGATCAAAACAGGAGTGTGTGTGTCTTCCTTTTTCACCTGATTTTTTTTTTTTAAATGCTCTTCTGGTGGGTCACCCAAGGAATATCTCGTATATCCATATTCTTTTCTGTGGTCTGGAAGTCCTGCTCAGTTTCTAGAGTTGGAAGTTATTGAGGGCAAAGCATTATAGGCCTGTCCCATTTATTTTTGCAGAATATACTTTATTTAACCATATTTTCTATCCGCTGGTAACCAAGATGTCTAGATCTCTTCCTCCGGGAACCATAAGCCACGTACAGCCCCTTATGTCAGCCTCACACACGCCCCAAACCATCTGAAAGCCCCTCGAAATGCTATTAATTTCCAAACATTGTAAAGTCTGCTGTCTAAGGTGGCTGGGAAAACGGACGCGAGGTGACAAGCAATAAAATGCCACCTCTCCTTCAGTAAACCTTTTCTTTAAACTGAAGAGTTAGCATGACCTGATTACATGAGGAGGAAAACTAGAAATCCGTGGGTTGAAGGTCCTGCCCCATTTCCAAATTTAGCAGGCGCCGAAGTCTTCTGTTGTGATTGCTCCTCGTTTCTGTCCGGGCGCTCGTCGTTCCAATTTGTTAATCTGCCCTAATTGGGTCAATTTTGGAGGTTGAAAGGCGAGCGCGCTCCTGGCGATGGAGGTTAACCGAGCGGGCCGGGGCCGGGGCCGGGGCCGGGGCCGGGGCATGCTGTCCTGGGGGCGAGAAGGGGCGTTGCAGGCGGAGAGGACTGGGGGGCGGTCTGGGCGCCGCGGGCGCAGGTTGGCGCTCCCGCCGCCCGCGCAGGCTGCTGTTGAGTCCGCTCCCGCCCCGTCTATTATGCAGTCGGGGCTCCGCCTCCCGATTGGCCCAGCCGGGCAGCCAATGGGCGCGCCGCGGAGCCTCCTGGTGGCAGCGCCAGGGTACACGTGCGCGCGGGGCGTGGAGCGGGCCGGGTGACATCAGCGGCGCGGGGCCAGCGCCGCCGCTCCGCCTCGGATTATACAACGCGCCGCCTCCCCGCCCGCCCGGCCAGAGCCAGAGCCAGAGCCAGCGGCAGCGGCAGCGGTACAGGCAGCTGAGCCGGGAAGGCGACCCACGCTCCTCCGCGCTGCTCGGCCCGCCGCTCCCCGCGCTCTTCTCCCCCGCGGCCGGCGAGAGAATGCATTTGGTCAGCGAGGGCGCCGCCGCCAACTGGTCGCGAGGAGCCGGAGAGCAGTTCGCCCCGTCCCAGGCGTGCGTCGGCTAGGCGCCCCGGCAGGCAGGACCCGCCCGTGAGTGCAGCGGGGCGGCCTCCTTCGGGGGTGCGGGGGGGGCAGGGAGCCCTCCCCCGGGGGGGCTTCCGTGCCGGGCAGCGGGAGCTCGGGCCCGCCTAGAGGCTCCAGGGCGGCGGCGGCGGCGGCGGCGGCGCCTGGGCTTGCAGCCCCGCGCCTGCATCACGTGGGCCGGGCTGGGAACAGAGTGTTCTCTCCGGCGAGCGCTTTCGTAATCCGGCTGGCTCTGCCGGGCGGGGGGGGAGGGAGGGAGGAGGCGCGCCGCCGCCGCACCAGTCCTGGCCATGTGCGGAGGGCGGAGGGAGCGCCTCTCGCTTCTGCGAGGCGGGGAAGGCTCGGGGGTCTCGTCTCCGCGGGGTCTGCCTGGCCCGAGGAGACCCGCTGAGCGGGGCGAGCAGGAGGAGGAGGAGGGGCGGTGTAAGTTGCGGGTCCAGCCTGGATTTGCTTTTGCTCCCCCCCCCCCCCCAGTTCTCGTGGCGTGGAAAGGAAGGGAGCGCGGGGCGCTGGAGGGGCAAAGCCTGTCGTGGGAAGGGGGAGCTCAGCGCTGTTCCGGAGCGCGTCCTGGTGGGCTTGGGCGAAGTGAGGATCTGGAGGCAGCCTGCCGACCTCTAGGCCGGCGTTTCCCCATCTCAGCAACTTTTAAGAGGGGTGGGCTTCGACTCCCAGAATCCCCCCTGCGGGCTGGGGGACTCTGGGAGTTGAAGGGCGCTCTTAAAAGTTGCCCAGAGGGAGAAACGCTGTCTCAGGTGCACTGTCCCGATCGAGGGGTGTGGCTCGCTGGTTGCCCCTTCTCCCCCCCTTTGGGGGGACTTCGGTGCTGGCTTCCAGAGGTTTGCCAGCTGAACCCCGAAACCCACTTCTGGTATCTCTCGGCCAGTCCAGCTCCGTTGGCAAAGGGGGGCTTCGCTCTAACTAATTGGACTACGGCGGCAACCAGAGGGTTTTGTTTCGCTGGGGGTCAGATAAAACAGCCACACGGCTTTAAAAGCGAGGATTTGGCTGTTGGATCCCTGAAATTTGGCTTTGCAAATGGCAGCTTGGCTGGAGGACGTATTATTTGCCCAGCAAGCGCAAGTCGCCTTCTTGGAAGTCTTGCGAAGCCTTGTTGGTTGTAAAACAGAATATCGTTTCTTTATCCAGCGGCAGCCTAAAGAAAAACAGCTTTTGCCTTTTATAGAATTTCTCCGTCCTAAGAGAACATGCTGTGCTAAGGGTTTGTTGTGAGATCCTTTCCAATTTCCCTTTTTTTCTTTTTTTTCCCATGGAGCTCCTCCTGGCTGTGAGTTGCCAACTGTCTTCACCACCACCTACGCCTCTGTACAGTTAGGAACAGCTTGTTCTTTTTCGGTTAGCCCTGCCTTCCCCAACCTAGCGCCCTCCAGAAGTGTATATCAGCTCCCATGATCCCCGGCAGCGGGGCAGTGGGAGCGTTTGCTGGGGATGGTGGGGTCTTCGTGCCGCGTGTCTGGAAGAGATCAGTTTGTGGGCTGGTAGCGGGTAGTCCTCCTCGCTGAAATTGCTAGCCTGCAAAGGTTGGGCTGGTGTTTTTACAGCTGTTGGGAGCTCAAAGAGACAGGGACCCAGCTGTTTCCTTGTGAGTTGGCAGTGCGGTATTCCTGTTGCGTATTTTTTTTTCTGGAGAGGAGCAAGGAACGAACGCAAGGCCGGTTGTTTGCAGTGCTGATGATGTGAGCCTGCCTCCAAAACAGGCCTTTGTTCCTAAAACCTGATGCCACGGTGGCCGTTAAGGTGTTTCAATGTTCTTTTTTGTCTCTGGGAATGACGGTAACCGGCCCTTTGTCTGGAAACGGAAAACATAGGCGCATCAGGTGAAGCCTCCCAGTGTGTCTGTACAGGCCCAGTTCCAAGTACCTGAGTTTCATTTCAGACGGTCAGTGTGCACGCCTGTGCAAATACACACAGTATTTGCGTGCATACAGACCTTTTGTAAGCATCCAAAGTCCTTCCAAATGGAGGTGTTTCCCTTCCAGTCTGATTCCCTAAGTCCCAAAGAACAAACGTAGGGTATAATCTTGTAAGGCTTATATTCAGCTGAGGCAGAAAGCTCTGTCATTATCAGAGCTTTGGATGTTCCCAGCCTGCATCGGCCTGGTAAAAAATTGCATTTAACTCGGGGAATTATGTCCTCCTGGAGGCCGCATGTGGTAACAGCCAGCTTCGTTCATCAGCGCTGAGCCTCCTTGCGGTGTGTTTTGCTTGGTAAGAACTGAAAATTCGTTCTGCGAGATGAAGCTGGGACTTTCAGCACTAGCGCTGGAATTAGGGACGATTCCACGAATTCTTTAAAAAGTGCCGTTTCATCTCAAGGAAGCAGCCGGTTTTGCTAGGGCGAGTCAGAGTCCTCGTCTCACACCTTGGCAGGGAGCAAATCACTCTGTGGCTTCTAAGAGTTGCTGACTGCAGCATTTTGATACACCTGTGGCTGGAAATGGCACCGAGATCCCAGTTCTAGAGTTGGAACCTACACATATTTCTAAGGACAGGCGTGGGCATTTTTAAGCATCCCCCTCTGACTCAGCAGCCCTGGTGTAAATTCTTGGTCGACAAGAATATTTTAAAACTAGAAAGCCTCCAAAGCTAACTTGATAAAACTTAGCTCTTGCAATTGGTTAACACCGTGGTCCCTTCCGAGCAGTAGAAACCCTATGAACTTGCAGGTTTTGTGATGGGAGGAATCCAGGTCCTAGGAATAGAATTGTGAGGCTTAAATACAATTTAAGAGCAAGAGATTGGGGTGCCGTTAAACATCATCTACTTATAGGAGAACAGGGAATAAAATAAGTGGGCTCTGGTTGCTATAACAACTCTCTGAAGATGCTTCAAGGAGAGTCAAATTTATCCAAATACTTGGGCCTGGCAATCCTGAACAAATCTGCATGATTAGCACGCTTGATTTATTGCGGTTTATTTGCAGCGTGGCATCGGTATTTTCAGATACCAGCTTGTAGGGTTAGGTGTGTTTTATCTGGGGAGAAAGTGTTCTGACTTCAACAGCAGAAGGTCACAGATTGAGATTATTAGGGGTGATTGTATGGTCAGGATGAGTCAGTCCAACACAACTGAGAAGCACCAGGTTGGAAAAGGCTGATCTGCATTGGCAGACTGGCAGGTCGTGGCATAGAGAGAGTCATTTTGTTTCCTGCCAAAGTTTAGCCATGGTTTGGCTGGAGGAAAACCTGTATATGACTGATCACAGAATGGGAAAACAGTATTGGAAACCTCAGTTGGTAAACCCAGAAGCAGATACAAGGAGGCTTCAATGCGTACATTGCACTAAACCAGTGTTTTTCAACCTTGGCGACTTTAAGATGTGTGGACTTCAACTCCCAGCATTTCCCAGCCAGCATGCTGGCTGGGGAATGCTGGGAGTTGAAGTCCACACATCTTAAAGTCGCCAAGGTTGAGAAAAACAGCACTAAACCATCGAATCATAAGTTCGGGAAGGGTGACTTGGGTGTAGAGTTCAACCCTCCTGCTTAGCGCAGGAATCTAGTACATATTGTGCTGGATTTCATTAAGGTTTAGCAGGAGGACCAGAAACTTGGTTTTTGGCCTTTGAGGGCTGTTAATATAATATAGTGACAATATACTACAGTTAAATTTCTAGCCCATTTAAATTATTGGGGGGTGGTAGTGAAAAGAGAGTAATGCTCTGCAACAGCTTGTATAATTATAATTGACTTTTGCTGTGTTTCGGCTAAAAAAGATGAATAGTGATGCTGCCGGAAGAATTTTCCAAAACAGCTAATTTAGCTTTTCTTTTTTACTGCTAAGGTGGAAAAAAGGGAGCATGGGTTATTCCAGGCCTTCCGAAGGAAGCTTTATCCACTGTAGCGTGATTGAAGTTCCTTCGGGTCTCCCCTGACTGTTTCCTCCAAAATCTCAACCGGGGAGGGGGAGGACTGAAGGATCCTTTCCCAGAATGTTTTGACTTGAAAAGGGAGTGACCTACCCACCCAGGTTCAGGAATAGGGACCAAGGGCACCTTCTCTGTTCCTCCCCAGTTTATAAACGTGCACCAGTTCAAAGCTCAAATGGTGGAGTCTCTTGGTCCTTCAAATGCTAAGTGAGCAAACCAGGGCCCCGAACAGGACAGGTCATTGGTGCAGAACAGCTTGTATAATAAACACGGTGTATTTCAAATATACCAATATGACAGCGTAACAGGGGGCTGAACTCAAGTTACAAACAGGACAGCACAGATACAGTTAAACCCTCCTCTTCTTGATCCTGGCCAAAACCTGCTGAGTTAAGGCGATTAGCAGATAAACAAAGCAAGTTTTATCATCCTCAAGCAGGACAAAATCAATATTGTTAGTAAACCAGTCAAACACATCTGGCAGAATGGAGTTAGGAATTGACTTCCCAGAAGCCCTCTTTGTTTAAGTGAAGGACAGTAGTGGCTCCTGGCCACAATCACACCCCTCCCTTCCCAGCCTTCAGCTGGCTATGGAGTAACCCCCCCAAAGGTTCAAATCTCCCCCCGGCTCAGCCATTCTCTCCCTAGCAATGCACTCCTGAGGGGATGGATCTCTCCCAGCCCCAGACAATCCCACTCCACCAGCACAGGCGCAATACAGGTAGTCTCCGTTTAGCGACTGCCTTGTTTAGTGACCATTCGCAGTTCTGACGGTAATGAAAAAGTAACTTTGCGACCAATCCTTGCATTTACGACCTTCGCAGGTCTGTAAAGCAAAAGAAAGCTGAAGAAAGATGATAAGCACAGTCGCGGTTTTGCTTAGCAACTGTTTCACTTAATGACCGAGCTGCCCATCCCAATTGTCACTAAATGAGGACTACCTGTAAAAGCAGGAGGAGAAATTCTTGGCCTCTGCCCAGCCACCCCAGCACTTCTTCTGTAGCCGTGCAGCCAGGAGGATGGATTCGGACCATGGCTTTCCCTTTAAGATCAGGACCGACATATTATCCTGCGTGACTTAGAAAGTTTTTGTTGGAAAGAAAAATAACACATGTTCTTGGAGAGGTATAACTTATTAACGTATTAGTTAATTCTTGACTGGATTTCATTTTTTTGGTCGTCTGGACTACATTTCCAGAAGACAGTGGTGATGAAGGCTTACTCAAGGCTGGGAAAAATGAGCAGCAGAGAAGTGAAATTGTGGCTAGCTGGTTTCCGTTCACCCTCTGATCGGTTGACTCTTGTGGTTGCTCTGGGGAGGGAGGGAAGATCAGGAACAATGCTGGGGATACCAGATTAGCAGCCGCGGATTAGAACAATTAGAGATGTATAGATGATAAGGGCTGGCCTTTGACCTTAGTGATGCAAGGAAGAGCGTTTGCCAGGGATTCTGTTAGAGGAAGGGGTCCCGGAGGGAGGTCAGTATGCAACAGTGTCGTCCTGCGTGTTAGTTCTATTTTAGAGCCCTTGTTATAACATTTATTCTAAATTTGGGTTCTGTTTCTTTACCCTCCCCCCCCCCACCGGTTTCTCTTCCCTTGTAGGCGTTCCCTAAGAAATGTTCGCTGCTGATGCAAGCCATCTAGCCCCACGTGAATAAGGAGGTTCCCCTTCGGCCGGCAAGCTCCCTTCCTTCTCCCCAGGCTGTGCAGGGTGGAAGCCGCGGGGTTTTTGCCACTGCTCCCCCTGTTTCTTGGAGGCAGGGCCCATGTTCCAGAAGCAGTCATGAGTGCCGGCTGCGAGTCCAGCCAGAACAGCGGGGGCGGCAGCAGCAGCAGCAGCTCCGGGGCTCCCAGGAGGACCCGGGCTCCTCGCGGGAGTGACGCCCAGGGCCAAGCCACCGACGACATGGACGTCAACAGCAACGGCTCCAGCGGCAACGAATCTCACGGCGATTCCCATAGCAGCTCCCACAGCAGCGGCAACGGCAAAGATTCTGCCCTTCTGGAGACCACCGAAAGCAACAAGAGGTATTGATCGGGTGTGCAGAGAAGATGGGCCTCGCCGCCTTCCGGCAGGAGATCACTTTGCCAAGTTGGCGATGGGAGGTTGGATTCGGTAGTAAGCCCCGGTGGGTGGTTTGGTCACGAGAAGGTCACCGGGACGGTCTCGAAACGGGATGTGGGGCAGTTGGTCTGTGGCAGGGCCAGCCCACATCAGGGTATCCAAATGCAGGGTTCGCGTTCCCCAGGCAGCCGTTTCCCGTTGCTGTCCGGGAGAACTAAACCAGCCCCTGCCCACCCCATCTCTCCACAGCTCCAACTCGCAAAGCCCCTCTCCCCCCAGCAGCTCCATTGCCTACAGTCTTCTCAGTGCCAGCTCAGAACAAGATAATCCATCCACCAGCGGCTGCAGGTAACCAGGGGCTGGCAGGCGTGGGCGGGCAAGGCACACACGGGTGGAGAATTGACCTGCAGATGTGCAAAACAGTTTCTGAAAATGGATGGTGGGAACGTTTAGTAGGGAGAGAGAGCGGAG
This sequence comes from Liasis olivaceus, assembly GCA_030867105.1. Lineage (NCBI taxonomy): Eukaryota > Metazoa > Chordata > Lepidosauria > Squamata > Pythonidae > Liasis > Liasis olivaceus. The sequence continues at coordinate 113,780,912 of CM061351.1, read as the reverse complement.
TGCAAATCTGAACGTTACGCCTGCGGCTGTCTCTGGGTGCTCTCTGCTTGCTCTTCAAGTAAAATGTTCTGGTAGAAGAATGTAAAGATAAGAATGCGTAATTTGGAAAAGGATGAGAAAAAAAAGAAGAGATTATATCAAAGCAGCATGAAGCAACTGAGCAAAAGTAATAGTTACTGTAAGCTATTTTGTGTCTGTCAAGATAAGAATTTTTGTTTCCTGTTGCACTGAACTTGAGTTGTTTTTAATTCTTCTCGCCGTGGGTGTTTGGAGAGGATGAGAATTTTGTGTGTGTGCGTGCATGCAGGTCGGTATATACGACTTGCGGTGGTTCAACTGTCCTGTGTGAGTCCTTCCCAGAAGAGTTCACTCTGCTGTTGCAGCTGGCTTGACTGGTCTCTCTTTCATTGGCCCCCCGTAGCAGTGAGCAGTCGGCACGGGTGAAGACACAAAAGGAGCTGATGAAGGCCCTGAAGGAGATGAAGATCCGGCTGCCCTCCGAGAAACGCAGCAAGGGGAAGTCGGGGACTCTGGCTACCCTCCAGTACGCCCTCTCCTGCGTGAAACAAGTCCAAGGTTGGTTCTTTGGGCTTAGTGGGAATTGCCAGATGGCTTTACTGGGCACTTTAGAAAGAATTGGGCGGCCTTACTTCCTCTCCTTCCTCCCTTGTTCCCCTGCATGAGACAGAACCTCCAAGGAGGGGGCCAGTGAGTCGTTAGGGGGACCCTCCACTTTTCCTGAGTGGCCCACAACATCACACCACTGTCGGAGGGCCTTGTGTCCTGTTGCATTGAGGGGCTCCTGAGTAAGGAGGATGGGTTATTGTCTCCTTCCAGATGTGAAGGTCCAGGTTCTCTGCTGGAGCCAAGCAGAGCTCCCGCAGAGCACAAGGCAAAGGCCTTCGTGCTGATCCACTCTCCCTGCTGATCCACTCTCCCTGCTCTTCTCCCTTGCCTTTTAGCGAGCCAAGACTATTATCAGCAGTGGACCATTGATGACAGCCAGCCCTGCAGCCTGGATATGTCTACTTACAACATTGAGGAACTGGAGAACATCACGTCCGAGTACACACTCAAAAACCTTGTGAGTAATGCTGCCTTGGGTTTTGTTCCCCAGGCAGTTCTTCAGGCCCTTCGTGGGAACGCAACCCAAGTTGGGGGCTGAGAAATCCTGTCAGTTGAGGTGGGGAGCACAGTTTGGTTCCGTGTGCCAAGCGCACATACTTCCATGCTGCCTCTGAATGTCCATAGAATCATAGAGTTGAAAGGGGCTGGAGGTCATGGAATCCACCCCCTGCTCTTCGGGATCTACGGAAGTGTCTGACAGAGGACCATCCAGCCTCTGTTTGAAAACCTCTAGTCAACGTTTACCTAAACTCCTCACTGAATCTCTAATAAGGCAGCTTGAACGGCATCGCTAATTCAGGCCATCTCCTGTCCATTCCATCACCCTTTCATCTTTGATGAGAGCTGGTGTGGTGTCATGGTGAAGTTCTGAGTCCAGGCCTGGGGAGATTGAGGTTTAAATCCACCTACAGAAGGTGCTGTTGGGCCAGTTCACATATCCCCCAGTTTGTTGTAGGCATAAAATGAAGATTCCTATGTAAGTTTTCTTTGCATCTTGAGGTCAAACCTTGATGGTTCCTTCCATTACTGTGTCCTCAGGTCGGGACTAGGGCATGGGGATTGGAGCTGATTGGTGCCCCACCTTAACGGACCTCTTGCCCTCTAAATGTGCTGGACTTACAGTCCTATCGTTCCCAACCAGCCTAGTCACTGCCAAGCCTGTTCATCCTGACTTTCCAGTCCCTGTTTGTAGGCCCAGAAGGGCTTCTAGGGAGTGTCTTCCGTTTCTCAACCCTCCCTGTTTGTTTTGGTTGCAAAGGATACGTTCACAGTTGCCGTCTCCTTCACCACGGGCAAAATCGTCTACATCTCGGACCAGGCCGCTTTCATTCTGCGCTGCAAGAAAGAAGTCTTCAAGGGGGCTAAGTTTGCAGAGTTCCTGGCACCTCAAGATGTCAGCATCTTCTATGGGTCCACAGCACCATACCATTTGCCCTCCTGGAGTGCCTGCCCCTCTGCCAGTAAGTGGGGAATCATCCGTGAACTTGGCGTGGGGGCCACCTTGGGCCTCAGGCCCACTTCGGCTTTTTAACCATTGCAACCAAGACTGTAGTCCAGGAACAGCAATAGAGATGGACTCTTTAATCCTCCTTTTGATGTATTTGCCAAGGGGCATCTAAGACTTCTAGGAGAGGTGAGAAATCTTGTTGGAGATTTAAGAATTTAAGATTTAAGAAATCCTAAGAAATCTTAAAAAATCTTTAAGAATTTAAGAGTTAAGAAATCTTAAATCTTTTATTTAAAGCTGTTTGTCAGATTAGACTTAAGGCCCAAGTGAGGAATTAAGAAAAAAGCCCATTTTCCTCAACTTCCAGACCAGCCCATTCACCACAAGCTGCTCTTTCTTCCTGTCTCCCTTTCTTAACCTGCAGCTGCCATGGATTACACCCAAGAGAAATCTGTCTTCTGCCGGATCAGGTGAGTTTCGTCTTCATCAGATCCCGTGCCTCCGTAAGTGTTCGGAAGACGCGGGATTTGAACTTGGCTAGAGGGTAGAAAGAACCCGGTCTTTCGCGTCAAAAGCCCTCTGAAAGCCTTGCCTGGCCGGAAGAGCCCCGCCATGGTTTGGCTAACTGGACAAGGACTGTGCTGGAGGATAAAAATGAAAAAGAGGCCCCCGGAACCCCTTTAGGGAGGGAGGGTCCCTTCCTGCCAAGCGAGGGTGAGAAGGTGGAACCCTGGGCAGGGTGGGAGGAAGGATGGCAGAGGGCACAGTTGCTCCCAGGTCCCCCCTCCGCCCCTCCCTCTGTTGCTCTGCTGCTCCCTCCTGCTGGTCCTGGTCTCCTCCGGCCTCTGGTCTTATTGCAGGCATTTGTTTCTCAGCGGAGGCCACGCAGGAGGGCGCGAGCTGCGCTACTACCCCTTCCGGCTGACGCCTTACCTGACCAAAGTCCGGGACTCCGACAGCGCCGAGGGACAGCCCTGCTGCCTGCTCATCGCAGAGCGCATCCACTCGGGCTACGAAGGTAAGGGGGGCCCTGCATCTCGCCTGTCAGTCAGACCGCGGTGTGCTTGGGGGGCAAGGAGGAGCCGTGCCTGCCGGTCTAGCTTCCTGGCGGTGGCGCTCAGCCCTGTGGCAGCGATGACCTCGCTGGTTTCTCCCACCTTTGAGAAAGCAAGCCTCTCCCGGGATCCCGCTTTGCCAGCTGGAAGGAACAGCCGCGGGTCTACAAGGGGAGTCGTGTGGATCTTTACAGACCTAAGAGGCTGAAAATTGGCTGGCATGGGAGGGGGCGTGTTCTACCAAAGCCCGCAATCTACAACCTATCTGTAGCGGCTGCTGATGAATCAGATAATTATTTCTCCATGATAGAGCTTGGTCCCTTTCAATCAGTGTTCTTCAACCTTGGCAACTTTAAGATGGGTGAACTTCAACTCCCAGAATTCCCCAGCCAGCCATGCTGGCTGGGGAATTCTGGGAGTTGAAGTTCACCCATCTTAAAGTTGCCAAGGTTGATTTAAAAAGCCACCTAAGGTAACAACTATTATTATTTTGCATAGGCAGAGCACTTCAGGTGGAATGCTCTTGATTTAAAATAAAGATGCGTGTTAATCCTTTCTTTGCATGCAGAAGGCCAGAACGTCTGGGAGAAGAGTTAACCCTCTCCCTGACATGCTTTCTTTTTAACACACAGGGAGCCCTTTTTAAAAAACAAGCTTTCCCAACTTGGGGGAAAAAAGTCTCCTGCGCTAAATAAAACTGGCTCTATTCTTAGCAAAACGGGATATAGTGTGAACAAGCAAAAAAATATCCTCCCCCCCACACCAAATCAGTGACAGAGAAAATACCTGTAATTGTGTGTCTGACTTGCTCCACCTGGGAGGTTCCGTAACATAGCTTTAAATTCAGACACGCGTGTGTTAAATTCCAGAACTCCGGCTACAGCTGGATTGATCCTTGAACAAGCAAGGCGGGTGGGGGGAAGGTTCGTCCACTTTTGGGGCTGGAAGTACAGGAGTTTACGCGCCTTTACCTACCCGGCGTTCTCTGTTCTTGCAAGTCTGTTGTTGCGTCTCCTCACAACGAGGCAGCGGGAGGGAAGCCGCAGAGCAGAAGCCGGTTGCTCTAACGCGTGACGTTTTTCAAGGGAAAAACTGCAGAGCCTTTGGGAAACCCGGGTTGTGAATCTCGAGAACGGGAAAAATCAAAATAGAGAAGTTTTTAGAAATCAATGGACAGGTTTTATGCGTCGGTAGGACAAGGTGTGCGCCTACCAGGCGTCCCCGGAACGATTTGTGTTAATTGGGCCTTGCCTTTTTTTCACCCCCAGCCCCCCGGATCCCTCCTGATAAAAGAATCTTCACCACCAGACACACGCCCAGCTGCTTATTTCAGGATGTGGATGAGCGGTGAGGAGTTGGGGTTGCAGGTGCGGTGGGGTGGGGCGTCTGGGGGCAGCCTTGGGAGACGGTTCCCGGGTTCCCCGATCCAAGCGGCCTGCTCGGAAAGGAGGACTTGTTGGTCGGTTATCTTGGGGGGTGGGTCTTCCTCTGCGGGGTTTAGGAGGGAGACCGTCTCCTTGAAGTCTCTGCTCAGGTATCTTCTGCCTGGATTCAGAGAGGGCTGTGCAATTCCTCGGTTAGATGCTGACGATTCCCTTTTGCGCTAAACCCTCCTGACTGCTGCCTGTTTTCATTCTCAGAGCTGCCCCCCTGCTTGGCTACCTCCCCCAAGACCTGGTTGGAACCCCTGTCCTTTTCTACCTGCACCCTGAGGACCGGCCCCTTATGCTGGCCATACACAAGAAGAGTGAGTACGGGATGAACGAGTGCAGCACGTGAGGCGGTTGAGGCTGATTTTTTTTTAAATTAGCAGCTTTACGCCTTAAAGCAACTTGAAGCTTGGCCTAGCGGCAGTTGCCACTGTGGTTCACCCTGCCCCCCTCTTTTCCAGTCCTGCAATACGCCGGCCAGCCCTTCGACCACTCGCCCATCCGCTTCTGCGCTCGCAACGGCGAATACGTCACCATTGACACCAGCTGGTCCAGCTTCGTCAACCCCTGGAGCCGCAAAGTCTCTTTCATCATGGGGAGGCACAAAGTGCGGACGTGAGTGCCAAGCCCTGCTCTAGAGGAAGGGGGTTAGGGCAGGGTATCTCGAAGGGCGCTGTGCCAAAGGACCCTGGGGGCACCCAGCTCCTACCTGAGACAGAAGGGAGCGGAAAGGGAGGACAGAGCCGGCCGCCTCCAGGCCAGTGGGCAGAGCTCAGCTGGGGGGGGGGGGTTGATGGGGGCTGAGCAGCTTTGCAGGGTAGGGGAAACACTGGGTGTTTGTTGTGGGGAGGAGAGGTCAGTGGACTTCCAAGATGGGGCTGCAGGCACAGAAAGCTGGCCTTGGGACGGAGGAGGAGGGGCGAGTGAGAAAGCGGGGGGGGGGAAGGGGTCTTCGGATCGGAGTGGGGAGAAAAGAAACCGGTCGGTGGACCTTCAGCGAGTCCTTGCAGGGGGCTCTCTGTCTTCTATCGCTCCAGGCAGCAAAATTCCCGCCCAGCTGTCTGCTTCTCCCAGCGAGGCCTAATCCTTCCCCTTTGGGTGCATTAAGCTGCAGTGCCCAGCCGGGACCCCCTGTAGCCATGCTGCCTGGGGATCTGGGAGTTGCTGTCCCAGCCCCCCTGGAGGGCAGAGGGATGCTGCTGGCGGGCCCCTGTCAGTGGGGAGAGGGGGCAAGAGCAGGGGGAGGAAAGGAGTGGACGGAGAGGAGCTGGCAACCGTCGTCTTCCTAGCGGGAGGAAGGATTGGGTGTGAAGAACGAGGGACCTTGGGGGGGGGACATGAAGATGGTCTCTTCTCATCTCCTTCCTTGCTCACCCCAGGGGCCCCCTCAACGAGGATGTTTTCACAGCCCCCAAAGCGCTGAAGGCAAAGGCCCTGGAGCTAGACATCCAGGAGCTTTCCGAGCAGATCCACCGGCTCCTGCTGCAGGTGAGGCCTCCCCTCCCCTCCCCTCCCCTCCCCTCCCCTTCCCTTCCCTTCCCTTCCGCCCCAGCCCCAGCCCCGGCTCTAACCGTCTTCCCGTCTGCCGTTGCCAGCCGGTGCACAGCAGTGGTGCCCTGGGGCTTTGCAGCAACGCTTCCCACGAGCAGTTCCTCAGCATCGCCTCCTCCAGCGACAGCAACGGCTTCCCCCAGGAGGAGGCCCAGGCTCTCCGGCCGGTGAGTGCGGGGAAGGACCAGGTCCCGTTGTCCCTCGGCGTCCTTTGCTCCCTTCCAGATCACATATCCCAAGAGAGTGGCTCCATAAATCAGCTCTCACGTTTAATAGTCTGCTCCACCTGGCCCTTGAGACCTGTGACGGAGCCGATCCTGGTGGGTTGAGGGAGGGGAATACCTGGAAGCCAGTCTCCTAGGCCTGGGAGGTTGCCTGGGACTGCTGGACCAAGGGGAGGAACGTGTAGCCCAGCCAAGTGGAGCGGGAGGCTCTGGGGGTTGTGGCTGCCCTGACTCTGCCTCCCTCTGGATCCCAGATGACTTTCCAGGAGATCTGCAAGGATGTCCACATGGTGAAGAACCAGGGCCAGCAGGTCTTCATTGAGTCCCGAGTCAAGCCTCTGCCCATCAAGCCCTCTCGGCCAGGTGAGGAAGGGGCTGCTAGCCATCCCTGCATATCTTCTTAGTAACGTGTCCTTGCACGTGCACATGCATGCACACACGTGCCTTTTTGGTGCCTTCGTCCTGTTAGACGTGGGCTTTGCTGAAAGACCCCGGGGTCTCGTGCACTTCCTCCACCTGCTGAGGGAGAGGCGGGGGGCCCAGGGTGGTCTGAGGAAGCTTCTCCCGGCTCAAGGGCGCTCTCCCCCCACCGCCTTCCCTTTCCAGCTCTGGATCCGCCCATCAGTCGCACCGGGCAGTCGAAGGAGGCCCTGAAGGACTCAGAGAAGAGGCCGTGCAAGGCGGCGGCATCCGAGGACTCGGTGAGGAAGGAGCCTTCCAGCTACTCCTACCAGCAGATCAACTGCCTCGACGGCATCATCCGGTGAGGCTTCTGCGAAATTACGACTGGCTCCCCTTTTGGCTTAAAGCCTCTGGGTTGTGCAGGTGGTTTTGCTGGCGAGCTTCGGAGCTCTCCCTGGAAACTCTTCCTTCGTATCCCGGGGCCAGGCCGGCGCTTGATTTCTGCTCCGCTGGTTATACGTCAAGGAAAGGAGGGGGGGTTTGGAGCACAGCCCTGAGTTCCCCCCCCCGAGGAGGAGAGCCCTTTCATCTAGCTCTTTGCTGCCTTTTCAGATCTCCCCCCCCTCTCCCCACCACACAGGTATCTGGAGAGCTGTAACATCCCCAACCGGGTGAAGCGCAAGTGTGGGTCCTCCTCCTACACCACCTCCTCCAATTCTGATGACGACAAGCAGAAAGTGCGCGAGCGGGTGGCTGCCCAGAGCAAAGGTGGGGTTCCTCCCCTCCCAGCTCCCCAGCTTCCTCCACGAGGTGCCGCTTCCACGCTTCTCCGTCTCCTGGTTCAGGAAGCCCAAAAAGTCCCTCCCGGTTACGCTCCCAACGGCCGTCTCCCTTCGTGGCTGGGTCGGGGACGTGGTTTTGCTGCTGCTCCTGCCTGGACCGCCGGGCTGGGGGCCCTGGAGCTGTTGCTCGGCCTCTTCCGGGAGCGAAAGGTCTCCCTTGGGGCTGGGGGTCAGCCAGGCATGGCGGCTTCCCGCTTCTCCAGGGAAGGCCGCCCCGTGGCCTGGGCTGCCCCGCGGGGTAAACCCGGCCGAGGCGTTAGCACCTCGAGGCCTGCGTTCTGGCGGCCAGCGCTTCTCGGAGGCTCCGACCCCCTTCCCGCAGTGCTAACCCAGCCCTGTCTCTTCGGACAGATGCGCCCGAGGAAATGCTTCCGGCCTCCGAGAGCCCGGCCAAGAGGGAACAGCCCGGGACGGCAGCTGCTGCCGTGGTGGGAGGCTCTCTCGCGCCACTGGCCTTGCCTAGCAAAGCCGAGAGCGTGGTCTCGGTGACCAGTCAGTGCAGCTTCAGCAGTACCATCGTCCACGTGGGAGACAAGAAGCCCCCGGAGTCGGGTAGGGGAGGTGGACACCACCTTTTTCTGGAACATCCTGGCCGGGGGGTGGGGGGAGCTGAGGAAGGGTAGAGGAGGGTCACAGCTTGATGGGGCTTTCCAGTGGTGGGTCGAGGCAGGGGCAGGGGGGGCGGTCTTCATGCGGTCTGTCATTGCCTTTGGGAACTCATGGTGTATTGGCTGTTGAGCCCTAAAGCAAGGCCAGGAATTTTTGGCGATCGATCGCTCTGTGGCAGCATCTAATTGATCTTGGCCGTCCTCAGAAAGTTAAGCAGGGTCAGACTTAGCTAAGATTTGGATGGGAGACACCAGGAAACCCCAGGAAGTTGACCCGCCCCCCCATCCCGCCCCATAAGGAAGCGGGAAGGTACTCCTCTACCGCTGCCGAGAAACCCGCATGGATTTGCCCCGCGAAGTCATCCGGAGTCCAGCTCCACTTAAAGAAGGTGTTATCTTTACTCCTACCTTAGGCACAAGTCAGAGCCCCCGACCTCTTGCATGATCGCTTGTCCTCCCCTTTCCCTGCGTGGGAAATTCCTCTTGAGTCTCTGGCCCACTGGGGTGGGGGGGGGCTTGATGAGGCAGTTCCCAGGTCCCGATTGCAGAAGGCTGCTTTGCATCCTCTTCCCCTTCAGGAAGAGGCCCAGAGCTGAGCCAGACAAGCCATGAGCCCCGCCCTCGGCATCTGGAATGGGCTTGTCCCCCTCCCTCTCTTCCCCCGTGATCAGCAGCTCTTTTCACCGTGGCCTTTCTTGTTCCGGATCCCCCGAAGGCCCTTTGAGCCTTCTGCTCTGGCAAATCCTTCTTACGTCGCCTTTCGCTGCAGTGGGGGAGCCCAGTTGTCACTCCTACCAGGACTTCTTCCCATCCCAGATGGGGTGACTTGCATGCCCCCCATGCCCTCCCCGTGCTGAACCCCACCTGCCGGACCTTTGCCGCATTCCTCATTCTTAGCCCACCTCTTGGCTCCCTTTGAGGTGTTGGGATCTGCAGTTCTGCACTGATCCTGGAGCTTGATCCCCATTCCCCTCCCCCACCCAGACACGCACCTTGCACAACAGGTGAGGCTATTGGATCTAGCTGTAAAGAGCTGTTCCAGCATTAAACCTGCATTATTGGCTCATCTGAGTGTTTGGCGTTTCTGCTTTTGGCTTCCGATGACTTAACTGGTTCTCCTGGATGATGTAACTCCTTTCCTTTCTGATAAAGAAGATCTCAGCCCCTCCCTTGCAAATTGCTCTAGCTCTGGGGCTTACGCCCAGACCCTACGAGGCAGGGAGGGAAGTTCACTCCTTCCTAATTACAAAAGAAATTGCCCAGGTCCATTCAGGATTGAGAGTCGTTATGAAAAGGCAAAAGTTTTCGTAAGCCGCAACTTTTATAAAATTGGTTGGTCGGAAAAGGTGCTACCGGATTCCTGATTTTTCTTCCTCAGTGGAGGATCTGAATAGAAAGTCTACGTAGATGACCTGGTCCTCTGCCCCAAGTGGGGTCAAGCCAGTAACGCTGCCAGTTGTTCAAATCCAACGCAGCTTGGACAGGAAACGTGGGCCAAACGGCCCTTTTCCTTCTTGCGATGGTGCTGCTTTTTGGCGTGACTTGTCCAAAAAACAGGCTGCTTTTTCGGTCTGGGAGCTTCGGGGAATGGCTGTAGTCTGGGTCTGTGCTGTTGCGAATTTCAGAGATGGCTGCAGCTGGTCTTATGCGTTAAAGAAGAAAACCTCCTCCCCAGTTTCTGTTTTGTCTGCTTAAAACAGGAGTGATCCACGTACAAGCTCCCAGTTTATGCCACTGAAATGTGGTGGGGTTTTGGTGGGGTGGGGGAAGGGGTAGAAGTGGCTCATCTTCCAGAGGCTTCTAACCTTATTCGCTCCCCCAGGACCCCTAAAATGAACCAAAAGGGAAAAATGGTTCCCCCCCTTCCAGGGATCTGTGGCATCACTGAACAGCCTCTGCCAGCGGCCCGCGGCTCACCGAAGGCTTTCACCGCTGCTGATCAAGTCGATCAGAGCCATATTGCAGGATTAAATAAATAGGCCGGGGGACCAACCAGCCCATCATGGAGTAGGGGCGGCAGTAAAAGATGCTTGGGGGGGCGTTCAGAGGAAGGTAGGGCATAAACGTTGAGGATGATGTTCCAGGCTGGAGAGCAACGGATGGGCTGACCTCTCTTGTGTCCCGTTTTGGTGTTTCCTCCTCCCTCCCCTTCCCCCTCCCCAGATATCGTCATGATGGAAGAGACGGCGCCCAGCGCGACCCCCCCTGCCCCCGCCCCCAGCGTGACCCCGGACCGGGAGCAACAGTACCGCAAGGTGGGCCTGACCAAGGAAGTGCTTTCCGTCCACACGCAGAAAGAGGAACACGCCTTTCTCACCCGTTTCAAGGACCTCAGCCAGCTGCACGTCTTCAGCTCGCCCTCGGGGCTGAGCTGGCAGGAGCTGCGCCACCCCCGGGCCCACGACGAGCGAGGTAATCCTGGAGTGGTGGGCCTGTGGCCTGGGGAGCAGGGTGGCTGCTGCTGCTGCTGCTGCTGCTGCTGCTGCTGCTGCTCCTCCTCATCCTCTGTCCCTTTTGGCCCCCCAGGACACCGAGGTCTGCGCCAGGGACCCCGTGGGCCCAGTTGCCGGGGGCGGAGCAGGAAGTCCAAGGCCAAACGCATCAAGCAGAACAAGTCGTCGGACAGCACAAGCTCCCCCCGGAACTCGGCCTCCCCGCCCCAGCCTCCCTGTCCCCAAGGCGCCTCCTCTTGGCCCCCCTCGGCCACTTCCCAGCCAAGCCTCCCGAACATTTCCTACCCGGCCGTTATGCCCACTTACCCGATCCCCGTCTTTCCCCCTCGCCCCACGGCGCCCCCGGCCACCGAACCTTCGCAGAACCCCTTGCCAACCTCTCAGTTCCCCACCCCTCTCGTCACCCCCATGGTGGCCTTAGTCCTGCCCAACTACGTCTTCCCCCAGATGAACAACCCCCTCCCCCAGCCTTACTTTCCTGGCGGACCCGTTTTCCCCTTTGGCCCTCCTCAGCCAGGCAGCACGCTGGCTCCCGGGCCCGAAGCCGGCCCGCAGGTCCCCTCCCGATCCTCCACCCCGCACTCGATGAGCCAGCCGGAGCGGGCCGAATCCCCGCTCTTCGAGTCGCGCTGCAGCTCCCCGTTGCAGCTGAACCTGCTGCAGATGGAAGAGATGCCCAAGCCTTGTGACCGCCAAGAAGCGGGCATGAACGGTCAAGCGGGACCAGCCGGCACCTCCGCGGACTGGGCTGGAGTGACTGGCGGGCAGGGGTTGGTGAACGAGCTCGGCCCTCAGAAGGAGACCTGCATGGTAAGTGGCCCCCAGTCAGTGCGCTCCCCAGGGCTGAGGTGCTGGCGTGTCGTCAGTCTGAGCAGAGCCCCTTCCCGGGAATGGGAGTCGGAGATAGAGCTTGATCCAAGGAAAGGGGCAGATCGCCAGCTGCGGGGGATCCTGTCCTTCCTTTGGCATCCGAGGTGCCTCCGCTCCTAGCAAGCTGGCAAATGAGTCGGTTCTAGTTTCATTCAGAGAGTGTTAGAATTCTGACCGGGGCCTACCGGTCAGATTCCTTTTCCCCCCAAACTGGAAAGGGGTTAGTTTTGCTTCAGCTGGGGTCGGGAACATGAGCTGGACAAGGAGATCTCGGAGATTGAGACTGCGTTGGGAGAGGGAGCGGTGGCTGTGGGAACAGGGGTGACTCCAGGATATGGCCAAGACGACTGTGGTCTTGGGGAGGAGGGCAGGGTGTTGCCATCCTGGTCCTAATCTGAACCTTCGCCCTCTAAATGTGTCCCCTTCCAGGCGGAAGCCCATGATTCCTCCAACAACGATGCTTTGTCCAGCTCCAGCGACCTCCTGGACCTCCTTCTGCAGGAAGACTCGCGCTCGGGCACGGGGTCAGCCGCCTCGGGCTCCATGGGTTCCGGCTCCAACGGAGGAAGCACCTCTGCCAGCGGTACCAGTAAGTCCAGGAACTGGATGGTGTGGGAGGATCTGGGCGATTCCCAGTGCCCTTGGCTCCCTTCACCATCAGCTTGTCTTTCTTTCGGACCCCGAAGCCCTGAGCTTCTCTAGCAGGACCTGCCATCCCACGCCCCTTTTAGCGTTGGGTAATGGAAGGAGCAGTTCTCCCCGCGTGGAGGAGAATAGAGGGGTCAGAATATTTGGAGCTCGAAATGCTCTGACCTGGAAGAGGGCAGGCAGTTTTGGGGTCAGGATAGCTTCACTTCAGGGGCGTCCACAGGACACGGTCCCAAAGGTCAAGATGGCGTCTGCGAGGGTGCGACTGAATCTCTGCCTGTTTTTTACGTGCACCCTCACGGTCGCCAGCTTGACTTTTGGGAGCCTCCCTTCTTCGCCTCAAAATGTTTTAGGTACTGAGGGTGGGCGGTCGGTCAACAGGGCCCATCTTAGTCTCCCCCTGCTTGATCTCTGAGGTCAAGAGCACCTGCAGAGAATCTTCCAGATCTGGGTGGAAAGAGGTTCTCTTGAGCTCAGCTCAAGAAGGGCATTAAAAGATGGAACGGGGCTAAGAAGCAGAGCTGGCAAAATGGCTTCCTAGCTTGCTACAGGATTTCCCTGGGACTGAGCCACCAAACATCCAGGACGTACCTCGAGGGCCAGAAGTGGCTTTTGGGGGATTTTCACAAACAGCCCCTCATGCGGCGCTCTGGGATGTCTCTTCCTCGTTGACGGTATAGGGGGGGTCTTTTCTATACCCACCAGTGCCTTTTTCCTCTCCCTCCAGCAAGCAGCAAGAGTAGCAACACCAGCAAATATTTTGGCAGCATCGACTCCTCCGAGAACGATCTACGGGGCAAGAAGCGCTCCGAAGCTGAGGACAACGAACACTTCATCAAATATGTCCTCCAAGATCCCATCTGGCTGCTGATGGCCAACACAGATGACAAGATCATGATGACCTACCAGCTCCCAGCCAGGTGAGGCGCTTCCCTGGAGCCCTTCTTCACGTGGAGAAAGCCTTGGAATCGCTCGATCCCACTGGGATCAAGATTTAGGATTCGTAAAGAGAGGAGAGGACCCAGGACGGGAGCCTCCTTTGGAGCGTACTGGAATAATGCCAGGGAGAGGGCTGGCGTTTGCTTTTATTTTGGGGTAGGGGTTGAAGGCTGGGGATGGGGCTGGCTCGGGGCCACTCCTCTCGCTTCTGGCTTGGTGGACAGGGAGGTCCTCCTCCCGAGTCTCCAGGCATTTCTGACCGACTCGCCCGCCGCCTCTGGCTCTGCAGGGACATGGAGACCGTCCTGCAGGAGGATCGGGAGAAGCTGAAGCAGCTGCAGAAGCAACAGCCCCGATTCACAGAGGAGCAGAAGAAGGAGCTGGCCGAGGTGCACTCCTGGGTTCAGAAGGGGATCTTGCCCAAAGCCATTAATGTCACGGTGAGGAGGCACCGCCTGGGTGAGGGAGGGAAGCCGGGAGCACCGAGCTGGCCCTGGAGAATCACCCCGGTGTGTCCTTTAGCGCATGTGGCCCATGGTCATTTTCCTTCGCTGTTCGCCCTCTGTAGATTCATTTCCCTTGGGCGAGGGGGCCGTGTTTCTACAGCAGCCTGTCCTTGGGTCTCTAGTGACGTAAACAGGATCTCTGAAAGTTGGGGGGGGAGTTTTGTGAGCGACCCAAAATCCACAGACAGCCTCCTTCAGAGGGTTCTCCCCATCCCTTCTCGAACGGTGGTGATACAATTCCAGTTACTCATCCAGAGGTGATGGAAATTGAGGGAGGCCAGCCTAGCGATCCGAGGGATTCAGAAACAGAGCAGAAGATGCTTCACCATGTAGAACATCGGCTGCCAAACCTGGAGATGACAATGAACTTACCACCACCTCTGTCTTCCTCTTCTTCCTCAGGCCTGCGTGGAGTGTGTGAGCAACGCTGCCTCTCAGGTAACGCCTCTGTACGACGTTGAGATCCAGGACATGGACCTGAACGGCATGCTGGAGCCGATGGAGGAGGGCAACGGAGGACAGGTCCCCCTGCCCCCCTTGCCCCTAGAAATGGCCATGGAGGAGGAGGAGGCTGGAGAGAGCAGGGCGGTGGGAGAGGCAAGCTAAGCCCCTGGAGTGGAACCTCAGGACTCCTTCGGGATTGCTTGGGAATGAGGAGACAGGCTGCTGAGCAGCGGGACTCGGGAACAGAGGCAGCTCGAGGGGTCCCCGTGTGAGCACCCCGCAACAGGGGAGACAGACAGCGGCTTGTCTAACAAGAACCTCTGGACTGGCGGGTCTCCAGGGGTGCCAGAAGCCCCTCGCAAACATCCTCCTCTCTTTCAACCGGACCAGCCGCGCTAACCCTCCCTGTGTTCTGGAGGGTCTGGACCCAGAGGGCCCGGGACGCTGGGCAGGGCGACTAGAGTTTTCATGTATTTATTTTTGAAAAATTGTCGTTTGTTGTTTACTGTTTTTTTTACCGATCTGCAGCCAGCTCTAGAAAGGGGCCGGTTTGCAGTGCTGAAATTAGTAATAATAATATTAATAATAATAATAAAAGAGGTGACCTGCAGACAGTGATGTTGACACAGCCCTCGTGTGACTTTGCCACTAATTCCCGGCTTGAGGTCTGGTGGGGGAGCGAGGCTTCTCTTGAGCTCTTCGGTGGCTCCCCCGGGTTCTGCGGAAGAGATGGTCTTTGCATAGCGGATCAGCTTTCCGATTTTGTTCTTCTCTCTGGTGCATCTACGTTGGCCCGCGCCATGCTCACCACACTTCCTGCTGCAAATGCTCTTCCTAACTTTGCTGGCTCCGGTCCCTTTGGGGAAGGGGACTCTTTCAGCTCTATACACAAATCCCCTTTTTTCTTAAGACGTGTTCAGAGGTGAGGACCAAAATACCGAAAAGAATCTCTGCCTCCAGTCAGGGGTTAGCACTCTCTCTTTCCCTTCCTTTCACCTGCTTTGGGCAGGCTGCTGTTCCAGAGCGAGCTTTCTGGGGCACATTTGGGTCTGGAGGGAGTGACGCGCGGGTTGCAAAAACAGCTTTGGATGACGGCTGTTTTTGCTGTCAGTGCCTGGTGTCTTTCAACTCTGCGTGGAATTTCTCAGTGGAGAAGGACGTTGGGAGCCAATAACACACGTAAGGTGCAAGGAGACCTTTCATCTGGAGTGAAGAACGGGACCTCATCCACGCAGGAGAAAAGTTCCTTTCTTCTCGGACAACTGGGAGCAAATACTTTTACATAGCTTTTTCTCGGCAAGAATTTAAAGGACAATCATATTTTTTCTTTTAAAGCAGTTTGGTAAACTTCTGTTGATTAGCTTACCAATAGAGAAGCTTTTATAGAGATCTTCTCCGTAAAGGTTAGAAGTTCAGCACCAGCAGGTCCTTTAGAAGGTCTGCATGACCTTTAAGTGACCCATCTCTTCCTCCCACTAACCGGGACTGTTGTGTAGGTGTGTGAAAAAAACTCAGTGAATTCGGACGTCATATCACTTTCTGTTGTTGGACCAAAATGCTGTGTGGCCCGGTACATGTTGTGAATCTCCAGAAATGATTTGCCCGCGTTTGATGCCCAGAAAACACAAGTGTAAAATCTGCCAGTCCAGGGAGAGAACCTGCCCTGAAGAATCTCTTGCTTGTTTGAAAGGCCTTTCTCGCCACTAAATTTTCCTGTGGACCCCAGGATCCTTGGACAACTCCAGGCAGTTGGTCTGTTTCTTCTGCATTGGGAAACAATGGTTCTTTCCTGAAAGCTGAGTTGGTGTCAATCGCGAGGATGATGATGATGATGAAGTGCCTGCCCTGTGTTGCTCTGGACTGCGAAGCAAGAATATAGTGGCTGGCTGGCTGCGTTTTTGACTTCTCATGGCCTTTTTCTACCCGTTGAAAATGCGTGATCGAATCTTGCCATTCCTGTTGGGGGTTGCGGGCATACCCTTCCGCAAAGAGCATTAATGTACAGCCACTGGCCTTCTCCCTGTTTCTCTTCTTGGGAGGGAGCATCTAACTCTTAAATTGGCATATGGTCATGGTGGAAAAGGTCTCCAGGATGGAAATAGACTTCATTTGCAACTCATGCGCTCTTTCTGAAAGCCGACTCTTCTCGGTTTGGAGCACTTTAGCTTTAATTTTCACTCCTCTGGAAGAAAGTGTCTTTGGACACACGTGCCTTGGAAATTTTTGCTAAAGGGTGGACTTTAAACCTTGCCTCTGATAAGCTATCACTGCCTTTTTCTTACTGTCTCACTGAACTATAAAGGAAGGGAGATGATTACCCATAATGGCATTTTTGGCTTAACATGGAAAATAAATAGCGGCCTCTGATCTTAACTCTGCATTGGTTGAAAGTGTCTCTTTCCCCTCCAGTTAAAAGGGATAAAAGCTCAGACGGGGATATTTTGCACAGAGTTGTGACACCAGGAAATTTCATTTGCATCCTCTTGGTTCCCACCCATGCTTTCTAGATCTGTTTCTGCTGGCGTAGATCAGCAACGGACAACAGGGTACAAAGGGTGGGGAGGCTAAATTGTGTTTCCTATGTTTTCTTGGTTGATAAAAACACTATTTTTGTATAAAACCATGAGTTTGTTTTCTTTCTTTCTCTGCTTTCGAGGGGGATGTGTGCATGTGCAGGAAATCTGTCTGATTTGTGGTGCAATTTCTGTGAATCCGATTCTGTACCCAAATAAAGGCACTTTGTCTTTCCCCTCGTCCGGCGTGTTTTGGGGGGATTTGAGGGGAAAGGGGGCAGGTGGATCTTGAGAGCATTGAGGCAGTTTGATCCAAGGATGTTCAGTTCTCTCACGCTTCAAGACTATTTCTGCTGAATTCGTAGTGTAATAAAATTGATTGATTTATTAAATTACATTTCTATCCTGCTGCAATCAAAATGATTCTCAGAGAATCTTACCTAGAATTAATGATTAAGTTCAAGGGAGTTGGAAAAGTGGTTGCCCACTTCCTTAACACATTGTGTGCTTGCCTTAACCACGGTTCCTTGAATAACCTCTAATGGGTTTGGGCTGATAAAGGTCTTTAGGACTTCATGTTAAACAGAAAAAAACCCAAAAAACCTTGATGCCATTTGTAATTCAGGGGACTTTATTTGGTTAAAAACTTAGATGGAAAAAGTGGTCTCTGTGTGGCTTGGCCTCGTACAAGTGGATGAGCTTGGTGACCTAGGATGATGGAGGAAAAGCTGTTAATTTATTCATTTAAATGATTTATAGAACTGCCCATCTCATAGCAGTGACTCACAGCAGTTATTCCTAGAATTGCTGTGAATTCCTATAGGTAACAGGTCCACCGGCATCTACTGGTCTTCCTACTCAGTTGGACCATGTTATAAGAGAGTCTTCAGGTATCTCATTTCTACTGTGTCCGGGATTTTCCTGTCCCCACCCATACATCTGCCCCCCCCCTCACTTTTGCACGGATTGAAGCTATATTTTAGGTACACCTACAGAAGTAATCCTCAGAGGAAACAGATGGGGCGGTGATGGTCCTCCCTGTAGGTGCACGCACGCAACCGATCAGACAGGATTTGGGGTGGGGGTCTTGTTACACTAAACAAAGCGTCTGGCCCATTGGTGAGCATCAGGTTGCTACAAACACCCCTTGAGTTCCACTCTCGCAAAGAGAGCGTTCTGTGGATGAAATCTTTTCTTACAAGACTTATATCCTGCCTTTCATGTATGTATGTATGTATGCTTTTGTATGCACGGGAAGCTGCATTTTTGGGCTGGAACCTGAATCACTTCCAGCAAACGTTACAGTGACTGATGCAACGAGGAGGATGAGTCTGAAGATTGACCTATAGAATTGGGTTGGACAGGGAAAATGGAGGAGGAGGTGCAAGCTACATGAAAACGGTGAAAAAACAGCAAAGAGATTCAATGGTGTGCCTTGGTAGAATGTTTACTCAAGAAGGGATCACGATGGAGAAATTCTAGCACAGATACTTGTAGAAAGGTAATGGGTACTATGCAGTCGGTTGCAGGGGAAGCACGGTGAAGGAAGTGACAGTAGTTGTATATGAGAGTGTGCTCGTCTGGAGTATGAAGATGAGATCTTCAAAATGGAGAGGTGAGTTTAAAAGAAGACAACATATGGAGCACTCCATGGCTGTGGTGGAAAGGTCTAATGCAATGTTTCTTAACCTCGGCAACTCTAAGACGGATGGACTTGCTGGCTGGGGAATTCTGGGAGTTGAAGTCCACCCATCTAAAAGTTGCCGAGGTTGAGAAACACTGGTCTAGTGAGTAGTGCTAGTGTAAACTGGGTTTAGCTATGCTGCTGCTTTTAAAATTGTATGCCTTTCATATTTTAGCCTTTTTCTTATTCCTTTTTTCTGCTCTGCATAACATTTCTTAGCTCCAAAGGGTATAATGCCTCCTTTGTAGTAACATTCCCTATGTTGATTATTACAGTCAGGACCAGAAATATTGGAACAATATTGGAACAAGGATAACTGTTTTGGCATTTGGCCTCTGTACACCACCACATTGAAGTTGGAAGGAAGCACACCCAGATGGGAGCGAAGTCAGGACTTTCAGCTGTAATTCAAGGGGTTTGACAAAAGGGGGGCACTAACCATTCAGGAAGTACAGCCAGTGGCATACTCCCCCCCCCCCCCCAATCGTTGGTGGCTCATAAGTAATGGAATTAATGGCTGGCAAGTAGCTGCATGGCCAGGTGTGGCCTGTTTCCTGGGCACCCCATGACCAATCAAGCAGATCAAAGGCCTGGAGGTGGTTCTGAGTGTTACATTTGCATTTGATAGCTGTTCACTGGAACTTTCCACATGAGGTCCAAAGAGGTGTCCATGCGAGTGAAGGAGGCCATCATTAGGCTGACAAAACAAAATAAGCCCATCAGAGAGATCGCAAGAACATTGGGAGTGGCCAGTACAACAGTTTGGAACATCCTGAAAAAAGAGGAATTAACTGGCAGGCTCAGCAACAGCAAAAGACCACGGAAGACAACCCAAGTGGATGACCACAGAACCCTCATGGTGAAGAGGAACCCTTTCACGACATCTAGCCGGGTCAAGAACGCTCTTGAGGTAGGCACGTCATTGTCAACATCTACAGTCAAGAAACGGCTTTATGAATGTAAATGCAGAGGCTTCACAACAAGGTGCAAACCGCTGGTAACCCTCAAGAACAGAAAGCCAGATTAGACTTTGCCAGCAAACACCTAAAAAAGCCTGCCCGGTTCTGGAATAAGGTTCTTTGGACTGATGAAAGCAAGATTAACTTGCACCAGAATGATGGGAAGAGAGAAGTGTGGAGAAGGGAAGGAACAGCTCATGATCGAGAGCATACCACATCATCTGTCAAACACGGTGGAGGCAGTGTTACGGCGTGGGCGTGCATGGCTGCCAAGAAACCAGTGCTTATTGATGACCTGACTGCTGGTAAAAGCAGCAGGATGCATCCTGAAGAAACGTATGGGGCTATACTTTCTGCTCAGATTCAGCCAAATGCTGCCCAATTGATGCTTCATATTGCAGATGGATGATGACCCAAAACATACAGCAAAAGCTACCCAAGAGTTTCTCAAAGCAAAGAAGTGGGATGTTCTTCAATAGCCAAGTCAGTCACCCGATCTCAACCCAATAGAGCAGCGTTGTCCAAACTTGGCCACCTTAAGATGAGTGGACTTCAACTCCCAGAATTCCCCAGCCAGCCATTCATCTTAGTGGCCAAGTTTGGACAACACTGCAATAGAGTATGCTTTTCACTTCCTGAAGACAAGACTGAAGGCAGAAAGACCCCCAAACAAGCAGCAGCTGAAGGCAGCTGCAGTAAAGGCCTGGCAGAGCATCTCGAGGGAGGAAGCTCAGCATTTGGTTCCAGACTTCAGGCAGCCATTGACTGCAAAGGATTTTCATCCAGGTATTAAAGGCGATCCTCATGTTTGTAACTATGTTGGTTTGTTCCATTACTTATGAGCCACTGACGATGGGGGTGTGTGCATGCCACTGGCTGTACTTCCTGAATGGTTAGTGCCCCCCTTTTGTCAAACCCCTTGAATTACAGCTGAAAGTCCTGACTTCGCTCCCATCCGGGTGTGCTTCCTTCCAACTTCAATGTGGTGGTGTACAGAGGCCAAATGCCAAAACAGTTATCCTTGTTCCGATATTTCTGGTCCTGACTATATGTTGATTAACACGATCTATGTTGATAAGGAAGTCTTCACTTTCTTATCTAGGCTACTCACGTCCAGAAAAATGTAAAGCAGACTGCTTAAAAAAAACAAACAACCCCCTAAATTTTCCAGTCTTCACTTGTACCCAGACTATTTAATTTGAACCCACCTCCCCAACATTTTTCGTTTGTCATTTCCAGGCACCCACACAGAAGAAACTTCACATCCATGTAGTGTGTTAGATGTGTTACTTGATTCCATTAAAGAAGCAATTGTTGTCAGGTTATCACCCAAGATCCTTTCCTTGCTGGAGGGTCAAGATGCAGACCCTGCAGGGCGCTGTATTCAAGGGCTTCCATGAGGGTTTCCTAAAAGGCACCTTCAGGATCTCCAGGGACAGGCAAAAGTTTACAGCGTCAAGCCAGAAGACGCCGGGAGAAGTTGTGCTACCCACTTTCCCCCCACAGTCTCTATGCTGCCCCAGTCAGTGGAAGCCAGGACCCTGTAAGAAGACAGCATCCCACGTGGATGGGAAGGGATCCGCGAAAGGGGGGTTTATTAATTGACCACTTTATGCAGATGCAGAAACACAAAGGTGCAAGGACCAGGCGCCCGTTCTGCGAGCAAAGCGCCGTGCCTGCAGCGGACCAATCAGGGCGCAGCTCCTCCCCTATAAATACCAGGCGCCGGCCTCCGGGCGAGTCGAGGTTTCACGTCGGTGGAAGGAGGCGGGCCGACGGGTATGGCCGAAGTCGCGCCGGTTGCGCCCGTGGCGGCGCCCCCGGCTTCGAAGGCGGCGGCGGCGGCGGCGAAGAAGGCGGCGGGCGCTGCGAAGTCGCGGAAGCCGTCCGGACCCAGCGTGACGGAGCTGCTGACCCAGGCGGTGACGGCCTCCAAGGAGCGCGGCGGCATCTCCTTGGCCGCCCTGAAGAAGTCTCTGGCGGCCTCGGGCTACGATGTGGAGAAGAACAACAGCCGCATCAAGCTGGGCCTGAAGAGCCTGGTGACCAAGGGCACGCTGCTGCAGACCAAGGGCACGGGCGCCTCGGGCTCCTTCAAGCTCAACAAGAAGCAGGCGGAGACCAAGGACAAGGCGGCCAGGAAGAAGCAGCCGGCCACGGCCGCGGCGTCCAAGAGCGCCAAGAAACCCGCCGGCGCCGCCAAGAAGGTGAAAAGGGCCTCGGGAGCCGCCGGGGCGAAGAAGAGCGCCAAGAAGGGGGTCAAGAAGGCGGCCAAGAGCGCCAAGAAGCCCAAGGCGGCACCTAAGGCGAAGAAAGCGGCCAAGAGCCCCGCCAAGACGCGGGCGGTGAAGCCGAAAGCGAAGCCCAAGACGCCCAAGGCTAAAGTGGCGAAGCCCAAGAAGGCAGCGCTGAAGAAGTGAGGCTCAAGTTCGAGACCCGTTGCTTGAAAACCCCAAAGGCTCTTTTAAGAGCCACCCACAAACACATTAAAAAGTGCTGGCTTCCACTAAAATTAAAGTCCCGACCATCTCACAGGGCCGTTGTTCGGAAAACTTACTTAGCGGTCTCCGCCATCTTAATCCTTTGGGAGTCAAAACAAAAGCACATCACCGCCCGATTCTACTTCGTTCCCCACAATCACTACAAAATTATAAGCGGGGGAAAGGGAGTAGGGAGAATATATTGGGAACCTCTTTGCACCTCACGAGGGTCTTTTCTATGTGTAATTAGCCTGACCGCATTCGGGCTCCTAGTCTCGTCAGCGTTATCAGCACTTCTCGTGGAGAATTGGTGGCTCTTAAAAGAGCCTTTGGGTTTCAGAAACGAAGTACTCTCGTGGCAGTTAATTAAGCCCGCTCTCCACGGATACGGCGGGCCAGCTGGATGTCCTTGGGCATGATGGTGACGCGCTTGGCGTGGATGGCGCACAGGTTGGTGTCCTCGAAGAGCCCCACCAGGTACGCCTCGCTCGCCTCCTGCAGCGCCATCACGGCCGAGCTCTGGAAGCGCAGGTCGGTCTTGAAGTCCTGCGCGATCTCGCGCACCAGCCGCTGGAAGGGCAGCTTGCGGATCAGCAGCTCCGTCGACTTCTGGTAGCGGCGGATCTCCCGCAGAGCGACAGTCCCGGGCCGGTAGCGGTGGGGCTTCTTCACGCCGCCGGTGGCCGGGGCGCTCTTCCTGGCCGCCTTCGTGGCCAGCTGCTTGCGGGGCGCCTTCCCGCCGGTAGACTTACGAGCAGTCTGCTTGGTACGAGCCATTGCGCAAATCGCACTAGAACCAATTAACTGCGCGGCCGTTCTTCAGGGTATTTATAGGCAGTTCGCACTGCCTGATTGGCTGAAGCATAAGAAATATCCGTTAAGACGTTTGAATTTCCAGGGCTGAGCAGCAATTGGCTAGACGAGTGGTCAGGCGGCAGTTCCGTTAGAATCGGCTCTGATTGAGCCATTTCAAACACGCTATATTTGATTGGACAATGGTAACATACGCTGTGCCTATTGGACTCCAATTAAGCGCTAGTGGCAAAGTTTCCTTTCTGGTCGGAACTTCTTCTATATAAGCCGTAGCTACACAAGTAGCGGGATTAGTTTTTCTTTCTGTGCAGTTTGTTGGATCTTTGCGTAAGATGTCTGGTCGTGGAAAGGGCGGAAAAGGTTTGGGAAAGGGGGGAGCGAAAAGACATCGGAAGGTGCTTCGCGACAACATCCAAGGCATTACGAAGCCGGCTATCCGCCGCTTGGCTCGCCGTGGAGGCGTGAAGCGAATTTCTGGGTTGATCTACGAAGAGACTCGTGGAGTGTTGAAGGTATTTTTGGAGAACGTTATCCGGGATGCCGTGACCTACACGGAGCACGCCAAAAGGAAGACCGTGACGGCCATGGACGTAGTGTACGCCCTGAAGCGCCAGGGCCGTACCTTGTATGGCTTTGGAGGCTAATTCTCAGACTAAGGACAGACATAACGGCCCTTTTAAGGGCCACCCACATTTTCAGAAAAAGAGCTGCAGCATATAAAAGGTCTTGCTGTGTGATAAGAGTAAGGCGGGTGTTATTGGGAAAAAGCCAGTTTGCTATAGTGGTGAACGCTCCAGGCTAGAAGAGGGTACGGTGAGTTGCAGTCCCGCCTTAGGCGTGCAAGCCGGCTATAGAGTCTCAGCCCAGCCCAGCTCACTTCACAGGGTTGGGGGGAATAGGGAGTACTATGTTTGCCGCCTTTTGAGTTGTCAAGAATTGGCACCGTAAAACGTTCGCGCGCGCATTTTCTGGACTAGAGACGTTTTTTGAGTCTTCGCCCTCGTGGCCCTCCAACCCGCCGCCTTTTTCGTTTGGTAGGCCAACTCATTACTTTCCCCCGAAATGCCTTGCTAATGCGACCAACTTTTAGAGAATCAGCTTTTTTGTGAGACCGTAGGTGGCTCTGAGAAGAGCCTTTGGAGTTCTTCGTTGCCAAAACTTAGAATTACTTTGCCTTGACCTTGTGGCTCTCGGTCTTCTTGGGCAGCAGGACGGCCTGGATGTTGGGCAGGACGCCGCCCTGGGCGATGGTGACCCTGCCCAGCAGCTTGTTGAGCTCCTCGTCGTTGCGGATGGCCAGCTGGAGGTGGCGCGGGATGATGCGCGTCTTCTTGTTGTCGCGGGCCGCGTTGCCCGCCAGCTCCAGGATCTCGGCCGTCAGGTACTCGAGCACGGCGGCCAAGTAGACCGGGGCGCCGGCGCCGACGCGCTCGGCGTAATTGCCCTTGCGCAGCAGGCGGTGCACGCGGCCCACCGGGAACTGCAGGCCGGCCCGGGACGAGCGCGTCTTCGCCTTGGCTCGAGTCTTGCCGCCCTGCTTTCCGCGTCCAGACATGGTAGAACAAATCGGATCTTACAAAGCACGAAATGCAATGCAATGCAGGAGAACAAGCATTTCAAGCCGTTTATTTATTTACTCCTGGGTTTTCTAATGGCCTCTTTTGATTGGATGACGGTCGCGGTTTGGTTTGGTTGTCCAATAAGAGCGTCGTTCTTTCAGCCAATCAAACCGTGGCTTTTATTTACTCAGGCGCGCGTTATATTTTTACTTCTTCCAATCGTAAGCCGCCTTTGAACGCCTCGAACTTGTCTGCTTATTTTCGAGCAACGGAGCTGTGGTTCTTGTTTTTCTGGCCCAGAGACATAATAATTGTCTTAGAATACTGTGCCTCCTATGTAAATTAAAAAAATATATTTCCTGGCTGGTACTTCAAGGCTTCCATTTAAGGCCAAAATTGCCTTAAGTAGTTTAAGTAGTTATAAAAGTACTTTAAATGGAGCCAACCGAAATGGCCACTGCCTGCACTGCTCACAGTCCAATAATACTCAGTGCTGCCAACGGATAGTTTGGTAACATAGCCTGTAAATCCCTCTTTGGTCAGTGCCAGCGTGGGAAGCCAGCTTTCACTGTCAGTCCCACGAAAAGTCCTGCTTCAGTAGACAAAACCCACATCATCTTGAGAAGAGAGAAAACTGGCCCGTCGCAAAGGGAAGGGACAGGAGTCCGCTTCTGCAGCTTTTCCTCCAACAGTAGGCAAAATGGGATTTATCTCCTACTTTAAGCAAAAGAGGAGGAACCCAACTATAATGCACAAGTAGAGTCACAGTAGAGGCCAAGGCAGAGGCTGTTTGTCATTTTTTATAGTGATTGAGTGGCTGTTAGAGCTGTGGGGCTCAACCTCAGCAACTCTAAGATGGGTGGACTTCAACTCCCAGAATTCCCCAGCCAGCAATTGTGGGAGTTGAAGTCCACGCATCTTAAAGCTGCTGAGGTTGAGGCGCACTGCGCTGGAGGAACACGTTTGTTCCAGCTTCAGGCTTCTTTTTCAGTTCACTGGCTTAGAGATCTCAAGGGCTGTGTGCCTGGCACTGCCTTGGTTAAGACTGCAGTGGCCGCCTCAGCTACTCTCCTCGACATCAGCTGAAAGCGATGTCTTTGCAGAAATATAGGGAAATGCACAACACAACACAGCTTCTAAATTTTTTCCCACCCCTTCGCTGCTATGGCCACTGGGTGTATCTAAAACATGATGTCATTGCTCTATGCGGGCACATTTCTGTTTTCCCGTTGTAAAGTTGCATCTCTTTTTGGAGGTGTAAATGGGTGCTGAGAAGCATAGGGCTGGCTGCAAACGCTTCCCTGACTTGGGTGGGAGGATGTGGGGGTCTTTCAAGTCGCTGCCCAGCCCTTTGGGGTGTACCGGTGGGATTTTCACAGGATTTTGGCTACTGATATTCTATTCACAGGATATTGGCTAGCAAAATTCTATTTTTATTGTATTTCATATCATTTTTATTGTATTCTAATTAATATTTATTATTTTATTGTGAACCGCTCAGAGTCACTTTTTTGTGAGATGGGCAGTATCTAAATTTGAAATATAAATAAATATCTTTTTTTTTTCTCTGCCCCCTAGTGGGATCCAGCCCATTTTCACACTCTTGGTTTTTCCTCCCCACAATTCCAAATCTGGACCCATTTCATAAAAAAATCAAGATGGAGGATTGCGTGACTGAAGCTCCGTTCTCAATGTGTGTGGCAGCGGAACAGGGCTTCTGTGGTGGGGTTGGGGCAGAGACCTTGGTGCCCCACAGCATGGTCACCCCTGCACTACATTCCATTATCCTAGTGGCAAAACAGAACGGTCCCAAGGTCCCTTCACTGCTTTTCTTTCCACCACTGGGTTAGAAAAAATAACTAAGTAAAAACCATTAAGGTATTACTCTGTTTAAAACCACCCAGTCTGGGAAACAATGGCTTGTATTCAGTTATCCCCTCCTGTTGACAGGACACATCTTCCATCAGCGGCACATGGTAGAAGTTTCTTCACCTTTAGTTCTCCTGCTTCCATCTTTGCAGCAAGAAGATGTGGGTCCCAAATGAGTTTTTCTCTCGTATGAAAAAACTTTTTCTTCGTGCAACTCCCATGGCTCTTCTGAGGGTCACCCAACTAGGATATTTTCAAGTCTTCCAGACCCTGGCAGAGGAAGGTTGATGTTCTCAAGGCTGCCTATCAACATGGAGTTTTGGTTTGATCCCAGGGGATCCAGTGCTGTGCCATAGGATCGGCACTAATGTTTATTCAGAACAGCTACGTCTTCACCCCGTGCAGCTTCTCTCCCCAAATTGCGTTCTTGATTTTCGTCCATTACAGTAACCAGCTATTAAAAGGGTACCGCCTCTTTCTCAAGAACGTAAGGAAAAACAATTATCATTGGACTTGGGAGGGTATGTAAAATTTACTGATATAAATAAATCAACACTGCAAGAGTAGGGGTTTGTCTTCTCTGTTAGAAATGCCTAATATAACTTCTCATTTGGAGGTGACGTAATATTTATTTATTTGTTCAAACTCATTATAGCTGCCCAGCTCCAAGGATTCGGGGCGGTGTACGAAACCAGAAGAACAATTAAAACATAAAAAAGCACATGGACTGCCAAGACCAAAGCATTCTTAAAAGCAACACAAGTCCCAACAGGGCCCCCAAACACCGGGCCTGGGGCCAAAGTCACGTTTTATGATTGTGAGGAAAATATACCTTTGGGTGACAGAAGCAAGTTTTTAGAGGCCTCAGCCTTAATAAAATTGAAACATAAAGGAATGTGCAGCACCCCTGGAGCTGGTGTGAACTACTGAGGCTTCTGCCTTGAAGGAGGATGTGTTCTTCCTGGCATTTGGCACCTTGAACTGGTTTGTTTCTTCTTCTCAGAAAGGTTATTGGTTTCCTTGTAGATAATAGATAACAGAGAGGTAGAAAGTAGCTTGAGAGGTATTGCTTATTTAGGTTTGCCTACATCATCATATGAATATGTATGCAGATGCGTTCTTTTTCCCTTCCCCTTCTTGTAGAACTGTACAAATCTCAGGGCATCCATTTTGCCTACAGGGGAGTGTCTCCCACTAACCCCTGGTGGGGTCCCCCTCCAGTACTTACTGTCTAATAAACACTGCAACGAAGCCTTGGTTATTGTGCATTTGAGTCCTGCCTTTTGATTCCACAAGATCCTTCTGGAACCCCCCTATCAATTCCTCCTGTGTTTCCTTAGAGGTTGCTTGTAAAAGTAGACTAATATCTGGGTTTAAAATTTGTCCTGCAAAAATCTGGACAGGCAGTAGACGCCACAAAGCGGGATTTTGCAGCCGCCAACCGGTCGCCCGGATTTCTGCAGCTTAGATCCGATAAATCGTCAGTACCGCAGAATGCGATGCAACTCCCCGTCCGGTTATTTCCGTGGCGGCTTTCTTCGAGGAATCCCGCAATGACAGCCCCATTTCCGGTTCCAGACTGTTCCTGCTCAGCCTCCAGACTTACTTTCCGAAAGTACGGAATAAAATGTGGGACCTGACCACTTAACATTTAAGGATCAAGACGCGTTAAAGAGTTTTTTGCTTGCATTAGTCGCTTGAGCCAACGCTACGGTTTTAACGCGATGGTATTGCAGTTTGATAGCAAGAACAGCCCACGCGACCAGACTG
Source organism: Liasis olivaceus (assembly GCA_030867105.1). Taxonomy (NCBI): domain Eukaryota; kingdom Metazoa; phylum Chordata; class Lepidosauria; order Squamata; family Pythonidae; genus Liasis; species Liasis olivaceus. The sequence goes on along the minus strand of CM061351.1, from coordinate 113,753,219 downwards.
ATCTGGAAGGGCTATTAAGTCAGCGGGGAGGGAACTTTTCAGGTTTCCTTCTGGTCGGCTCCCCGCCGCCAATGACTTGAGAATCGCGGGGGGGAATGCCCTGTATCCTTTTTACGAGTTTCAATCGGAGTTCCGTGGGAGTTATTTCTTCTCTTGGTGCCCTGTGATAGGTCAGAAGGACCTTTCAGGGCTTCAGGCGTTAGGAAGCGCGACGAGCTCTTTCCTGACTTTGTGAGCGGCTCTGAAAAGAGCCTTGGGGGTGAGCGGGCTGGAGAGGCTCATTTTGCCTTGACTTTGTGGCTCTCGGTCTTCTTGGGCAGCAGGACGGCCTGGATGTTGGGCAGGACGCCGCCCTGGGCGATGGTGACCCTGCCCAGCAGCTTGTTGAGCTCCTCGTCGTTGCGGATGGCCAGCTGGAGGTGGCGCGGGATGATGCGCGTCTTCTTGTTGTCGCGGGCCGCGTTGCCCGCCAGCTCCAGGATCTCGGCCGTCAGGTACTCGAGCACGGCGGCCAGATAGACCGGGGCGCCGGCGCCGACGCGCTCGGCGTAATTGCCCTTGCGCAGCAGGCGGTGCACGCGGCCCACCGGGAACTGCAGGCCGGCCCGGGACGAGCGCGTCTTCGCCTTGGCCCGGGTCTTGCCGCCCTGCTTTCCGCGTCCAGACATGATAGACTTCGACCAGCGACAATCACAAGGCTCAAGCTGAGAAAGAAGTGAGAAGCTGGACCGGCGTCCCCCCTGCTTTATTTTCGCCTCCGGCTTCTGAAGGCTGGAGATGATTGGACAAGAGGGAGCCCAGTCCTCCAATGAAACGTCGGACGTGTCTCCGTAGCCAATCAGAGAGCGGCCCCTAAAAGTAGCCAATAGGAATTGCGTCCAGAAGAACCCTGAGAAAATCTTAGAACGATTTTTTTTCTCAACGGGTCGGTTTGAGTTCGCTTCTGGTGGCGCGTTTGCAGCTGCTTCGGAAAGGGTGAAATTAACCGAGCCTTTAGCTTGAATGGTGCAGAAAAGGGACTCGTGTCTTCCAAAAAGAAGCCAAGCAATGAAAAGATCACAGCGTCAGACATTTCTGCCCCTTACGCTTCCATCACTACTTCGTTTTGAGTATGGCGGAGCCATTCATCCACGGAATCCTTGCAGAGTTGCATTTCCCGGTGACTGTTACTTGCACGCTTTGAGGCATTAATTGCAGTCACATGATTTCTACCTGGCAGGGCTGTTGTCTCCCATTCTTTAGGTCAGTGTTCCTCAACCTTGGCCCGTTTCAGATGGGCGGACTACAACTCCCAGAATTCCCCAGCCAGCCGTGGGAGTTGAAGTCCACCCATCTTAAGCGGGCCAAGGTTGAGGAACACTGCTTTCGGTCCTATCCCTCCTCTGAGCACTGTGATTACGCACTGAGAGCCATTTGAAACACAGAAAACGTTAAGGGAACTGAAGGGGACAGATGTGTCAGCCATATACGACATTGCAGCTGGAGCTCCTCCGACTTTTGTCACCCTGCCAGCAGACTGCCTGCCGCCATGAGGAGCAAACCGCTGGGCCAGAGAAGGAAGGTGGCAGAGAGAGAGAAACGAATAAATCACCCACATTCCTCTCCACAATTTCGGGAGAAACCATAGCGGAGGCAGACATCCCCATGGGCGTGTGCACCGGCTGGGTCAACTCCAGAAACGTTAGTTTGGGTGCAAAAGAGTGGGAAAGGATGCAATAACATTGGCAGCCGGCGAAGGCTGATTTTGGCACCCCGCCGGGCCCTGCCGCCTCGTGGAGAATCCCCCAAATTGGATTCTGCTTTGAACAAAAATTACTAGGCTTTACTTATGGTGGTTGGTGATATGTATAAGCTTCAACAGCAGAATCTGTACCCTAAAAGGTGTGACATATATAACTGTTGTTGTCATTGTGGCCTAAAAACTCAGGCACCCCGAGTGGCGTGGCTCTGAAGGAACCTATTTCCCTGAATTTGGGGGAGAAAAACATTTTTACCTTTTGCAAAAGTGGCTTTTTCGCCCCTACCCAACAATATGAATCACAAGGATTTCAGGCAAAATGAAAAGAGTTTATTAAGGGTTGGGGGGTGGGGGGGTCAAGTCTTTTTATAGGGTACAGAAACAAATGATACATACATTCGGTATATGTGATACATCAGAAAGCAAATAAAAGTAAGTAAAAGACATTGATTATGCATGAAAACACTGATTCCAGATAACCTTCCACAAGTGGCAAACTTATGGGTTATGTCACTCCCTTTCCCAGCAGAGTTTGTATCTTTCTTAAAACTTGCAAGTGTATTCAAGGACTTTTCAGAATACGCTCTCTACGGTTTAGTTGCTGAAAAGGCTAGTTTTTGCAGGTAAAAAAAGAAGTGGCTTTGGCTAAAAGGAAAACATGGTTTCCTGAACTTCACCCTTTTTTTAAATCCGTTTAATCATGTCCGATTCTCGCAGACTGCCTGGACAAGCCCCTGCAGTTTTCTTGGCAAGGTTTTTTGGAAGTGGTTTGCCATTGCCTCCTTCCTAGGGCTGAGACAAAGTGACTGGCCCAAGGTCACCTGGCTGGCTTTGTGCTGATCAATATATCACCTTTATTAAAAAGCTAATAAGGAAGCCTGAAATTCCAGGTAACATTGTCAGTAGTAACATTTTGTTTCCCTGACAGTAAGAGAGGGAGACCGATTGCAGCACTCAGGAACTGATTTTGAGTCCTGGAGAGAGAAGGAAAGATTTCTTATCGGTGAATGAGTCACTCATAAAATAATCGTTCTGCAATCGGTTCAGCTTCTCCTTGCCTTTGACATCGATCCGTGCCTTGGCGATCTGGAGTGTGCAACAACAGAGATCTATAGGATCTCTCGTAAAGTCCCCTCACAACTCCGCATTGGTGGTTCAGTGGTAGAATTCTCGCCTGCCACGCGGGAGGCCCGGGTTCGATTCCCGGCCAATGCAGGGAACTTCTTTTTCTTTGCAATTCGGAGGCTACTCAGTTTGCCCCAGCAGGCCTGAGGAAGCGAGGTGGGCTCCCCGAAGACCCCTTTTTCCCTTGCAATCCACCGTTTCCAGTTCAACGCCGCCGCTCCTTGCGGCGCAGGCCCAGGCAGGCTTAGCCCCCACCCCACGTTCCACTAAGGACGTCTATGGGCGCAGCTAACGTTCAGTATCGGACTACACCTCCCATCATCTCAGCTGGAGGCTGGGGCACGGGCGGGGGGCGCTGCGCCACGCCCGAAAAGCAGCCAACGAGGGGAAGCAGCTGCCTTAAAAGTGTTCCACGCTTCGTGCCGCCCAGGGAGCCGAAAGAGGAAGGGAAAGGAAGGGCGGCGCCGGGAGAGCCGGCTTCAGTTCCGCGACTGCGCACGCGCCCCGGCGCTTCCGTGCGGCCGCGGCCGCGCATGCTCTCTTCCTTCCCCGCCGAGGCTGCCGAGCGCCGCGATGGAAGCGGGGAAAATGGCGTCTCCCAAGAGCGCCCCGAAGGATGCGCAGGTGAGGCCGGGCCGGGAGGGGAGAAGCGGGGGAAGCCGGCTCCCTTTGCAGCTGCGGGGGCCGCGTGCGCAGCGCCGCCTCTCTCCTTTGCACGCTGGCGCTCTTTCCTGGCTGGGTGATGGGCTTTGTAGTCCGAGGCGTCTGGAGGGCTCCGGATTAAGGGGCGCTGATTTGCAGTCGCCTGCTCCTTGGGCTTGCTTAGTCATTTATTATTAGTAACTCTTGGCATTCCGGGCGATGGTCGCCTGCCCCTCAGACCTGCTGTGCTTCCTTGGGAGTCACTTTCTGCCCTCAGGTTTCTCTAAGAGCAACCTGGGGCAGGTTTCCTGTGCATGTGATGATTGCCAGCCGAAGGACTGGCTTCCCCGAGCTGCCTTTACAGAAGTGCTTTTCAGACCTTGGTGCTGGACTCAGAGCAGGCACCCGCCTGAGGATTTCCTGCCTGATACCTCAAACGTTGCTCGAGCAGAGCAGCCGGTTTCTTTCAAGCACATCGGCCATCACGAACTTCGCAAAACTAAAAAGGGCAAATAGAAAAGAAGGAGTAGAGATCAGAATCAGCAGGGAAAAGAAAGGGGTAGGGAAGAAAATTCAGGGAGATGCCTTAGAACTTTGTTTTTATTTATTTATTTTATTTATTTATATATCAAGTTTGTCACCGCCCATCTCGCTGAAAAGTAAAATGTTTAGTTTTCAGAGGCCAAGGAGCATTAGATACTTAGCAATAATATGTTTGCATTGGAGTTGATGCTGTGAAGTGCCTGACTATTTCATTCTGTTGGACAGGTGATGGCCCAGATCCTGAAAGATACGGGGATTACAGAGTACGAGCCGCGGGTTATAAATCAAATGTTGGAATTTGCGTATAGTAAGTGATCCCTTGGCTGTCTTCATGTCTTCATACACCTTCCTGGTTCTTCACTCTCTCACGTAGAGGCAGGATGCATGACAAATATCCTTTAAAAAATGTTGGAACTGATTCCATCTCCTTGATCAACTTGAGCTTAAATGCCCCAAATTAACCCAGATAAAGTAGGGTTTCCAGACTTCCTACCACAAAATGAAAGGCAGTAGGAGCACTAGGAGGACCAAAATCTGTGACTCAGGTCTTTGTAGAGCAAAGGGCTGTGCAAAACCCTTTTGTTCTGGGACATTTTGAGTTTTCCAGAAGTGGTCTGATCTTGATGGAATGTTTTGCACACCTTGTCCCATCAAAGAGGGTCTTGAAGCTGGCTTGTTCTTTCCGACGTTGTGAAACTCTGGATTCCTTCTGTCTGCAAGCCTTGGATTTGTATTTCTGTCTTCCCTAGCCGGGCTGTCATTCTTTCTGCTGATTTTCTCTTCCTCCCTTTCTTCTGAGTTATCCCTGGTCCTAATCTTGATTCCTGTGGCCTTTGTTTTCCCCTCTCCTTGCATAGCTTGGTCTTCCCCTTCCACCCTCGGCCATTCCTATTCCAGGACAGGGTTTGATCTATTACGGGTCACGCCATCTGGGGATGAGGGGTGTTCTAATTTAGCGTATTGGGAAGGCTTTAAGCTTTGTGTGTCTGTCTCGGCTTTTGGACTACCGCTGCGTAGTTCAAGGATCAAATTCTTTCTTGTAGCATGAAGCTCACCGGGCTATCTTAGACCATTCAGGCTACTCTGCCTTGAAGGGTTGGGTGAGGATTAAATGGGAAAGCATCTGTGAAGACAGCCATCGAGGGAGGCCAGGGTAAAGGTCTGATTAATAATAATTCATGTCATTGAGGTTGTATTGGCTGAGTTTATGGGAATTCTTTGATGTGTGTCCCTATTGGTTTGTGAATGGTTTGAAATTTTGTCTTGGGAATAATAAACAGGGAATTTGTCATGAGAAAACCCAGTTCTGGAAACACGGCATTTTGCGGGTGGGAGGAGAGGGCAGGCTGCTTGTGCGTCTGGTTCAGTTGGCTTGAACGTCAGCCACACAGCTGCCCTTTCAATCTCAGCATTTTGTTTCCCAAAAGGATACGTGACAACTATCTTGGAGGATGCCAAAATTTATTCCAGCCACGCAAAGAAGTCGAGCGTCGATGCAGACGATGTGAGATTGGCCATCCAGTGCCGGACAGACCAGTCGTTCACCTCCCCACCTCCCAGAGACGTATGCTTTGTGTCTCTCAAATCTTGCCTTATGCTGGGAAAGGGAATCCCTCTTTTTGGGAGGGAGGGATCTGTAAGCAGAGCTTCCTGAGAATGCTTCAGAAGGGCCTCTGCCCCAAGAAGCTGGCACACGACTTTTCAGTGGCAGGCTGGGGATGGAGGGGCAAACGGGTAAAGGTAGGTACTTGAGTTGCATCCCAGAGCCTGGGCTGTCATTCGGCAGGAAAAGGACCTATTGCTGCTAAAGGGAGCGTTGGGGAGGAGGGGTACTAATGTTTAGTAAAATGTCTCTGTGTCTCGTAGTTTTTGCTGGATATTGCAAGACAGAAAAACCAAACTCCCTTGCCTTTGATTAAACCATACTCTGGGCCAAGATTGCCACCAGACAGATACTGCCTTACAGCTCCAAATTACAGGCTGAAGTCTCTGCAGAAAAAGGTCAGTAGGTTTACTTAAATCAACCGTATAACCGAATGAATGCTGTTTCCCTTGGTGGGGTAGAAAATATTCTTAAGAGGCTGGCTATTAGAATCGTGGTCTGCTTCCCTATTTATAGCCTCTCAGTTCAGTCATTTAGACCAGCATGCTGGCGGGGGAACTCTGGGAGTTGAAGTCCGGCCATCTTAAAGTTAGCAAGGTTGAAAAACACTGTTTTAGACTGACATATCTTTACAGTTAAGCTTTTACACAGTTCATATTCTTGAGACCTTCTCCAAACTGGAGGGCTCCAGATAGGATAGACTTCAACTCTCAGAATGCCCCAGCCTGGCATTCTGGTAAGTTGACATGAGTCCCACTGGGAGGGTTCTGGTTGAGGAAAGTCGCTTTAGCATCTCCTTCCAGATCCAGACCTGAAGCCCATCATCCTTGGAGAGGATGTGTGAAAGTAGAGTGGGGAGAGCTGATCTCCACTGGGGTTAATCATGGACTGCCCAAGTGTTACAAGCAGAGAGGATTTTCAAGCGAGCGTGCTGACGTTTCCCAATTTCCTGCTTGCAAGCACAGAATCTGGCGGTCTGCCTTCTGTGCCCCGTAACCCTCACTGGGCTTCCCAGGAAGAGCCCACGGAAGATGAGGGTGCAGGATGAGGCCTGTGGCAAAGAGAGCAGGCCTGCCTGGGGTTTTCCTGCACAGGCAGGGTAGCTTCCCTGCCTTTCTTTCTGGGTTGTTGACGCCTCTCAAAACAGGTTTTGCGATTCCAGCCAACTCTCGGTCCTGCTTTTTCCCAGGTTGCGTCCTCTGCCGGAAGGATCACCGTGCCACGGCTGAGCGTCGGCGCTGTCACCAGCAGGCCCAGCACGCCAACCCTAGGCAAGCTGTCCCTCCAGTTTCCTTGGGCTGTGTTTTGGACTGCCTCTTTTTTTCTGATAGTTTCTGTCGGCAAGTGCTTCCTTCTCCACTCAGCGTCCTCGCTGAGAGCATTGCCTCTTAGAACTCATGGCTGGTTTCTTTATATGTGGCTGTTCCATGGTGTTCCAGCAGGTGGCAGCACCTTGCCAGGCTTGGCTGATCCCAAACAAACTAGCACGGTTGGGTCTTTTAATACCTGGATGGGAGACCACCAGGAGGCCATCGGATTTACCAAAAAAAAAAAAAAAAAGTAAAAACATCTCAGAAGAAGACAGTGGGAAACCACCGTGGTCTTCTTGCTTATTTCTTGCATCTTTCCATGTGTCCATGAAATCAATCACCAGCTTCCATCAAAAGAGACTTGACTCTCCTTTTTTTCCAGAGGAACTGATTATTAGCGGGCTCATAACTTGCAAAATGCATATTTATTTATTTACTGAATATATATGGCCACCCATCTCAATTATATGACTCTGGGCAGCTAACAGTATTTAAAAACAGAATAAAAACAATATAACGTAAATAGCAGCCAGGAAGAAACAACAATAGTATGCAATGCCTTGTTCCAAAACTACTGAAATACCAAAATCCATTTCAGTAATCACGCAGGTCTTAATCTATATTAAGCAATCTACCACTGTTTAATATGGAAAAATAAGTCTCTCCAGCTGAGGATGAGCAACACAGAACCTCTAGGTGACATCTATTGACCCACTCCCCCCCCAATAAAAATAGCTGAATTTCAGAAGATCTCTGTGGTCTTGTGTGGGATTGTGTGACGATTTGGCCATCTCTGATTTATATGTGATATTGTGGTGAAAGTGTTGGAACGGCCCTGGGGAGACCTAGGTTCTTGTTCCCCCTCAGTCACAGAAGTTCCCTGGGGGGACTTTGGGCCTGTCCCCCTCCCTTGGACTAGCTTGCCCTGCAGGGCTGTTTTGGGGAAAAATGGGAGAGAAGAGCAGGCCGTTCCATGCTCCTAAGCGAGAAACAGGAGAGAGATTTAACAGAATCAGTTGCTTTATTTGGGGGTACCTGCTCCGCTCTCTATAAATTCCCCCAGGAGCGATTTCCAGAAGTTAAATAAGCTGGGGGTGGGCTGGCCTTTTCCCAGCAATATGGAACTGGAGTCCTGCAATTGCAAGCTGGTGGGGGGAGATGAACCAAGCCCGGGGGGGGGGGGGTAGGGGCTTTCAGGGTTTAGGCTGAGATGTCCTTCGCTTGCTGCAGTTCCCGTCTGACCTGCCTCACCTCCAACCTTGAACTTGTTGTTGCAACTTGCAGGACCACCCTCAGCACAGGCGGTGTCCGTTTCAACGAAAGTTGGGACTCCCGTCTCACTGACGGGGCAAAGGTTCACCGTCCAGATCCCCACCTCCCAAACGTCTGTAAAATCAGGTGAGAGGTTTGAGTGTCTCTTTTGGGTGGGTGGGGGGAAGAAGGGAGGGGTGCTGGGGTGGAACAATCTCTGTGGCCCTTCTGCTTTTTCCGATTTTATTTTCTCTGAAATCTGCTGTGAGGATGTGGTTGTGAAGAAAACGTGTCGGTTGGGTGCAGATGGTATCCTTGGCTTGCGTAGAGGAGCAGAGAACTCTCTCTCTGCGGTCTGCGTGTGAGGGCTGAACACACAGTGGAACCTGGTTTCTCTTTCTTGTGTTGTAATGGTATACATACCGTTATAACGGTGGGCATGTGAATTGGTGAGCGTGCATTGCTGGGGATTTCCTTCACGGCGGTCAGATGAGAGGAACTGTAATCTGACCTTCAGATATTCGTCAGTTCCCCTTATTGTATCAGCCCCAGCCCAGGGCTAAATTGTGGCCAGGTCTTCTGTCAGCGTGAAAGCTTCTTCAATGAAATTGTCCAAGTTTTTCTCTTAGCCTGACTCCCTGACTTGTTGCCAAGATGAATGACGCCGGTTTTATTGGAAGAGTGGTGGGACAAAAAACAGCCACACAGTCATTTGTTGTGCCTGGTTATCCCCAGAGGATTTGGGTTGTTGGGCATGGTTGAACCAAGGAATATAAATTGCATTTAGTAGACAAGGCAAATCAACTGGGGTAGGTCATTAACAGCATTTTGCCCCTGGGTCACAGAGATTGGGGCAAGGATCTTATAGAAACTATAGAGATACTACACTTTCCTTGTCTGGTTTTTGAGATTTAAATGGTCATTCCACTTCCCGTCTTCCTTTGATTCTGCTCAAGGCATAAACAGGGATCTGCCTGTAGAAAATGGCCAGCCTCACCCGTGTTTCAGTTTCTGATAGGTTATGGAGTCTTCTGATAGTAATGTCGATCTAATGAACCTGGAGTCCTTTAATAAGGCTGGAAAACTTTGCCTTATTTTTAAAAAAAGGGAAAAAAGTGGGTGCGGGAATCCCAGGGGGCTGCCAAATCTTGTGACAGCAGAGGCATGGGAAGCCGACAGTCCTGGATTTAGGGAAAAAGCAAGCGCTTCTGATCAGCTCTGCTCACACTAAACCAAAAAAAAGAAAAAAGCTAACTATGTTTAGAATCCAGTATATTGTGCTGTGAGGTCAGATCATGGTTTGGTATGTACTGTGGAATCAAAATGCAGGGCCCAAAATAAATAATCAAGGCTCACTGCAGTATTTATTAGACCAGGGTTTCTCAACCGTGGCAACTTGAAGATTTGTGGACTTCGACTCTCAGATCTTCAAGTTGCTAAGGTTGAGAAAACACTGTATTAGTCAGTATGTACTGGAGGGGACCCCACCCAAAGGATAGTGAGAAACACCTCTGCAAAGGAAGATTTATACATTTTAGAAAAACGGAAATAATGTCAGGATACACATTCATGAGATCATGCAACCATATCTTTTTGTAAGTAATAGGTCTCGAGTTACTTCCGGCCCTTCTGCTATCCACTGTCTACCAAGAACACAATAGTCTTACTGAAAAGAAACGAATCAAAGGGAGGGGGCAATTCAGTCTGCCCCATGCCAGGAAGACCAGGTCCTCCTTTGAGAGACGCCTTGGTTGCTTTGGGAATGTTCTGATAAGAGGAACAAGCTGGTGTGAACTAGATGTTAAGCTAGCCTCAAGGCTTGCTTGCAAACTCCTTTAGGATTCAGTTTGACCCAACTGGCGTCCTTCATCTAAAAATTTATCTTCCTCCCAGTACAGTCCCAGAAAACATTAGCTCAGCCTGCCATGGAGCGGTAAGCCACAGTGAGTGTGTCTTGGGTTGCTTTTTAAGAGTAAAACTTGTGCTGTAGTTGTTCACGCTGGCTTTTCCTCCACCTTTTCCCAGCAACTCCGACCACCCCCACCGTCCAGAACGTCTTGATCAACCCCTCCCTGATCGGGTCCAAAAACATCCTCATCACCACCAATATGGTCTCATCGCAGAGCGCCGCGGGCGAACCCAACCCCTTGAAGCGGAAACACGAGGACGAGGAGGATTACGACACGTTATGAGTTCCCAGGGGCTGAGCCCACCCGGATGCCTTCCGCTTTGCAGTGAAGCAGGCCTGGCACCGGAAGTGCTTTTGGCCAGGGAATCAAAAACTGTCTGTGCTTGAAGGTCCACCCCGCATGGAATCCCTTCTACCGGGGCCTCCACGCCCTCCTCTCCCATCTCCCAAAAGTGGACTTGGTTCCCAAAGGCCTCTGAGCTGTTTGGAGCCAGGACAGCTGGGGGAAAGGTGGGTTGGGGCTGTCAAAGGAGAAACAGGTGCCATCCACCCTCCCCTTCTACCAGTTCTGCAGGGATTTCATGTAGACAGGCTCACTCCAGCCCCATAGTTCAGCTTCGAAGGGAGGAACGCCTGGTTATGGAGATGTTTTATTCAAGGAAACGTGTTTCTTTGTTGTGCGATTCCTGTGACATTGTGGAAATCCCACCATCTCCAATGCTTCCCCCCCCCTTTTTCCTTGGGGCAGAAGTTCAGCTTTTCCCTTCATTTAAGGTTGTCATCTCTGGCTCAGACTGGGATCTGGAAGGAGAAGCCACCTTCCCAGTTTTGCTCCGCTTTTTTAAGGGGATAGTCACCCCTGGTGTGGCAAAAACCTCTGCAAACAATTTTGTTCTATTTGCATCACTAAAAAAGCAGCATTCTGTTGGTTTAGGAGTGTCAAGTTACATCACTATTATTTCTGGCTTTAAAGGAGTGTCAACAACAATACTTCCCTTCTACCCCCCCACCCCTTTGCAGGTCACTGCCATGAATAGTACAGTTTCTATTTCTCAGGAGAGCTCTGTTCTTAAATTAAAAGATTTTTTGAGAAGTAATGAACCAGAGGTGTTCGGTTTTCTCATTCAACCCGGCTAATTTACTTCTGAAGACATAAGAGTGGATGGGGACCACCTTGTCTTGCAAGAAGTGGGGTTTTGCTAGACCCTTAAATATTTGATTTTAGGTGGGGATTTTATGCACTTCCCAGTTTCAGGATGTAACAGCAATAGAAAAGATTTTTGGGAGGAGAAAAAGCATTATTTTTTTTACAGAGAATGTATGTTGAAAAGAAAGCCAGGATGTGTACGCGTGTGTGAAAATAGAAATAGCCAACCTGAACAAGAATTCTATGATCCACATTATGATTTTATAAGGGGGGGGGGGCACAGTGCCCAAAACATTGCTCCCCATTGCAGTTGAGCAACAGCTGTTTCACTTATCCTTGGTGTGCTAGTCTGTTACGGAACCTTAGAATACTTGCAAAGTGTGCACAAAATGTGCAAAGAGGAAAATGGGCTTTTGGCTGCACTCTTGGAACAAAATTCAAAGTGGCTCGAGTGTTCTGTTATCACCGGGGACCACATTTGAAACCATCTGAACATCCTGCTCATGAGAAACAAAATGGGGAACTTGTCTCTTCGCTCTCCTGAGTTTTATCCCACGGCCACAAATGCAGACAGAGCGGCAGTCTGTGCCGGATGCTGCCCACCGAAAACACGGCCAGTTAGAACAATGACTCGACTGCCCCAGTGTGCACCCCGCAAGGGGATGAGAGGAGTTCTCAGCATGGATTGCTCAGGTAGGTGAACACCGACCCCTTCCAGAATAGCTGGACTTCACCTGGGCATGGTGGGTTGTTGGCAGTGGTCCGGAAGGGAAGGGGGGGCTGGCCCTCAGACCCCTCTAGGGGCAGGTCCGGGAACCCAAGGAGTGGGAGATTTCTCTTAAGCCAAACCCTCGATGCAGAGTCGCTTGGGAGTTGTAAGCGGCCTGACGGTCCACGCCAAGGACGCTGCCCTGAGCCGAGGCTGCCGTGCTAGAGGCAGGCCTGGATGGGTGTGCAAGGTGTCTAGCGCACAGCCTCCTCCTCTCCTTGTGGATGCAACCTGGGCTCCTCTGCCAACGGCCACGGGCTGACGTGTCCCTTCTCTGCTACTTGGCTCAGGCAGGGTGGCTCTCCAAAATCCTTGCCAGCCCTCGAAGACCTTCAGGGGCTGCAGTGCGAAACCAGGCCGCCACAGTTCAGCCATTGCAGCATTTGGCTCTGCTGGGGGGCTGCTAAGGCTTTCTTGAGGGAAGACCAAAGGGCCTGGCCAGCTCAGCACGGATGCGCTTGAGAGGGTGTCGCAATGGCTGCTTGGGAGAGCAGGTGGCGGGGCTCCCCTTTGGAAGAGGCCGGTTCTGTTTCCAGGACCTCCCCACACGAGTGTGTTCCAGAGCGCCATGTTGGGGTTGGTTGTCGGCTTCAAGGGAAGCCACAAAGCCTAGGTCCGCCTGGAGCCGGTAGAAGCCAGCCAGAGAAGGCACCAGTACGTTGCAAATGTTTATTCAAAAAACCTATACATTCTAAAACAATTCTATACACTAAAAGAGCCGGCTGCCTTGCTCATTTCTCCCCTCTCCCTTCCACAAAATCCTCCTTGATTGGAGTGCACCCTGAGAAGAAGCGACTGGTGTTGCTCAGGAGACGCTTCCTCCGCTTCTTCATCGTTGGCAGCAGGGGCTCGCCAGCCTCCGTGGGGCCCGGGGGCAGGAACGAGGTCAGGGTGCCGTTCTGGGGGGCCAAGGCCTCTGGCTCCAGGGTATCTTCCAGGACCTGGTGGGGTGGGAAGATGGCACAGGAGCTGAGCTGAGCTGAGCTGCCAGACCAGAACGGCCCACAGAAAGGGATTCTCAACCGTGCCGGGAGCTGGACGTGGCACGTGGGCAGAACAGATTCCCAAATTAGTCTCTGAAGCAGGACAGAGCCAGGGCTGTCTGCATCAGCAGGTGGCGAAAGGAGGAGACTAGGTCCTCCACCACCTCAGAATCTAGTCAGGGGTCTCTGCAGGGAGGGGATCCAAAAAGGCAAATTGGCAACCGTGACCCTGCGGCTGAAGGCCTGGCCCCCCATCTCGGAATCTAGTCAGGGGAGTGGAGGGAAGAACCCACTCTCTTCTTGGTATGCCTCCCCAACCCATCTCGCTTGAGCGTGCTCCAAAGCACCATGCTGCACTCTGCTCTCCTGTGATGGATGGGTTGCAGTAGAGAGCCAGGTAGAAGGGCAGAGGGACAGGAGACCACACAGTCCAGAGCAGGAGCGTGGGAAGCATAAGAGGTTCAGGGCAGCCACTCCCTAGAATTTCCCAGGGGAGATCCACTAGTTGCAGTAGTACAGATTTAGTCTGGCAAGATTCTGTCTATATGGTGTGAGCAATAAAAGAACTGAATTTGGATGAACTGTTTCCCTGTTGTTCTTGGATTGGGCCTGACGTCTCTGCCTGCTTCAAGAGAGATGGCGGGGAGAACAGTTTATTCCAGCTTCCCTCTTCAGGCACCAAATGAACCCCAGGAATACAGTACCCAGGGGTCCTCACAACAACTAGCTGAGAAAATGTGTCTAGAGAAAACACCCTATAGCTACAAGCGTTAATGCATCCTATTTCTCCACACCGCACAACATAACGTTCCTTGCTCCTTTCTATTTCTTACTTTTAAAAAGATCCCCAGTTGGCTAGCTGAGCATCCAGTTCTGGCCTGCTAAACAATGGCCTCCCCCGATGAAAACTCAGAGCCCTTCTATTCCCACCCCAGCGGCCTCTTGGGCCGAGCCTCTACCTTTCTTGTCGGTGTGATGTCAGGAGGCTCAAAGAAAGTGTCCCCTTGGGTCACCTGGGTGGGATCTTCCAGGCTGAAGGTGTTGTCTTGGAGACTGCCCATCTGCTCATCCGTAAGCACCCCTTCCTAAGGGAAGAAAAATGGCAGCCATTAGCTAGAAGATCAAGCTCACATCAGCCCAATGATGGCAGTTGTTCTGACGAATGGAGCTGGACAAGAAGGGCAAGTCTGGAGACCCTGACAGGCCAAGAGCTTAGTGTTCTCCAAGGCTCCAGGGCTGTGAAAACAAACTCCCTTTTCCTAACCAAAGCAACTTAACAATGTCATAAATAGGGAGAGATTTAGCAGCTTAGGGCAACTCTCCTCAGCCAGCTGACCTCCAGATGCATTGGAGCAGAGGTTCCATGGTTCCCAGCTGGCGCAGCTGTGGTGGGATAATGGGACCTGCAATCCAACACGCCTGGAGGATGGCAGATTGAGGACAGGCGTGGTAGAGATTTGAGACTTGCCCTCTATTTAGTCAGAGCCAGCCAAAGAACCCACAAGATTATCTTGACATTCAAACTTGCAGATCTGAGTCTGCAATGCAGGAGAGAGCAAATGCTACCAGCACCAGCATGGATGAGACCAAAAGGCATCACGAAGGGACCAGTCAGACACATACGAGGAAACCATTTTTCACGTCCCCAAATTCAGAACCATTTCTTCTCGTGTCACAGAAAAAAATCCCTTTAGGAAGGCAAAGATCTGTTTTCCTCTTGTCCTCACCGGAACGCACATTTACTCTGTCAGTTGAATGAACATGGTTGACCAACTCCAGATCGTGTGGATTTGGTTGGAACAAATGGCAGAGAATCCACCCTTCTGCCCTCATGTGGCATGCAAGAACACTTCCAGGGACACACAAACCAAAAGAACAGCTTTTTCTTAAAGCCTCTCGTTTTTGACCTGGGCAACGTTAACCAATTAACGGGTCAATCAATTCTGCTCTTTGGAATCTCCTTTCAGCAAGTGAATCCTAGGGCTGAAAATGTCAGTTCTGCTGCTGGACAAAACTGCTGCCACTTTTTTTCTTTTAGCCTCAGAAGCCTGCTCTGCCCTGTAACGAGGCTGACCTCCTCTCTCATTACGCTGCTGTGGGCTGCCGGGCTCCCTCGGAAGAAGAGCAAAGAAGCTTCACCACCGGGAGAAACTCACCAAGACGCAGTTGTCCCGGTTCCGACACTTCTCTGCCTCACAGCGACAATCCTGCGAGCAGGCCAGTTTCTGTTTCCGGCAGCCGCACTGCTTGTTCCCACAGCGGCCTCTGCAGGTGCACTAGGAGAGGAGATTCCCCAGGAGAAAAGTCAGAGAGACACCCCACCAGGAAAGGGCTGTGATGTGGAAGCACCGTCGCCGAGACCCGCCAGGCCCCGTGAGCTCTGGGCTCAGCCAGCCATTCCCCCATGCCAGAGAAAGAGCAGATGGGCTGAGAAGACAGTGAACTCACAGAAACCAGGTCTAGCATTAGACAAAAGGAAGGAGTGGTGCTTGAGACGAGTCAAAAGAGAAGATCCCAAGGGCCTGGTGCTCACGTAGAACTCCAGCCTGCAGGAATTCTTTCTAGCGACTGAAGGTTAGCATGCTGCCAAGTACTTTGATCCCTCCTGGCGATACTGAGGCCATCAGATTACTCACATCGTGTGCGTGCACATGTCTTGGCCATTTGAAATCATTTGTTTTATATTTATTTTGTTCTACAATTGAGACCCAGAAGTGATGGTGTTTAGACAAACCTGGTTGGACTGCATTCAGTGGGTAAAGATGGGAATTCAACAAGACAAAATTTCAAGGGCGACTGCAAAACCAGAAGGGAAGGCAGACCTCTGCTCAATGGCTGTTTGCTAAGATGGAAGAAGGGAGCCCCCATGTTCAGAAGCAGTCTACTGAAAACTAGAGGACAACAAATTGTGTGGAGTTACTTCCCCGTCACTCTCATACCCCTAAAAAGCTCTTTCTGATTCCTCTGGCAATTTTGGTGGGCACCCACTCGGCATCTTCCCCTTCTTCGTCCAAATCATCTGATTCGGAGAACGGTTCTTCCTCGGCCATCTCAGATTTAGGCTTCGCGTTGGTTGGCCGGCGGGGCTTCGGCTGAGGAAGGTAAAAGGAGGAAGAAACCTGAGCTCCTAGCTGAAGCAGAAAACGAGCAAAGGTAAATGTTACCAACCTAGGATCTTTCAGATTGTCAGTTTGGCTAAGCCACGGCCAGCCCTGAAGCCCAGAGAAGGGAGCTACAGACTATGTTTCTCAACCTCAGCAACTTTAAGATGTGTGGATTTCAACTCTGGGAATTCTGGGAGTTGAAGTTCACACATCTTAAAGTTGCTGAGGTTGAGAAACACTGGACTAAGAGCCGAAAAGGTTCTGAGTGGCCCTTTCAACTCTCATCTCCTAAACGTTTTCTGCAAACTAGCCACCCTCCAAACACCTGGATGGAGACTTCCAGAATTCTTAGCCAAGAACAGGGCTGCTCCTCAGTAGGGCCAGTGCGTGGCTGCTGTTTATCAGCAACAAGGCCAATGAAAATATTAGAGTTTGCCTATTTCGCATCCCTGCTGAGTTGTCCAGGCAACAAGACAGGCTTGTAATCCCAGCCACTGCCTTGGTAGGCTGTCCCACAGGACACGCACCTTGGGTGGAATGTAATCAAAGGGAGATTCTGGGGTATCTCTGAGGCTGGGCTCAGCTTTATACATTTTCTGGCCACTGGCAGCCTGAAGAATCTTCAGCTTCTGCAGGAAGGAAGGTGGACAGTGAGTTGTGCTGCACAGCAAGAGGCCAAGCTGCCTCCCCAGGAGCTTGAGTCATCCTCTGACCCACCTGCTTGGCCGCTTCAAGCTCTTCGCAGAGCTCCTGGTTCTTCTCAAAGACTTCTTTCATCTTGCCGAGTTCTTCGTCCTGCTCACAGAAGGGGAGACGTGTGAGGCCAAGAGCCCTCCTGGGCTGGAAAGAGGCCCGGCACTGGGCTACTTGCAGGCGAAGGCTTTTTCCAGGGGAGGTTTCCTCTCAAATCTGGCCTTGGTCAGGACTCAGCTGGGCTGAGTTTGGCTCCCTGATGGCCACTGTGGCTTTAGGGTCCCCAAAAGCTCAGGTAAGGCCTCCCAGAGTTCCTCCTGAGTACCAGATTAATGCTTACGATTGCAAAGGGGACGAGCTATTAAATCAATATAATAATATTGAGTCCCTTTCCATTAAATGGAAGCAAAAAATGAAACTTTGTCCTGGTTCTGCCCCATTTGCAGCACAACTCTGGCAAAGCCTCTGTTTCTCTTCCGGCTCCTGACAGAACTGAACTCTGCTTGGTTTAGAAGGGCAGGGGCTAAAAGAGGCAGCAGTTACTTTTTCCCGTCCTCTCCCTAAGCTGAAAACAGAGCCCTCCAAAGCACTGGTTCCCTGCTTCTTCTCCGGAGCCGCCAGCAAGGAATCACTAGGCCCTCCACTCTCTGCACGTGGCCAAAGAAGGGGTTGCTGGACCGGCTGCCTGTTGTCCTGAAGCGCTGCTGAGGCCTGCCTGGTTTTAAGGATGTCACCCCCCGGCCTTTACCTGGAATTTGAGTCGCTCAAGGAGCTGCTGCTCCCGTTCCGAAATGGAAGCTTCGAGCCTTTCCTCAGCTTCTTCCTTGTGTTGGATTTGGCTGAGCAGGTAGAGAATCTGTGAAAGGGGACAGGAAAGGAAGTGGCGGTGTCTGGAAAGTGAAGGCGAATCCAACCAGGCATCAGTGGGATTGGTCCAGTAAGTGCAGGTCCCATGATCCACAGCTTCCCCGGCCTTCCCTTTCTTCTACTGAATGTCATCTGCCCACCAGCCCATCTGGAGAGGAGTCCTTGAGGGTGCCAGACACCCTTCCTGCTCTCTTACTATGCCCTTTCCCTGCTTCCTCTCACTGTTATTAAATGAAATTTACCTGGCTGTCTACTCACTAAGCAACTCTGACGTGACACCCACTTTGCTCTTTGTGTCAAATTTTAGTGTGTAAATTCCTTGGGAAACCCTTTTATTATGCATTCAATTTTATGCATCTTGCGGATGCTAGAGAGACACTAATTCCTGGTCAGGCCATCACAGACCCACGAGGCATTTGAGGTTGAAGTTGTCATTCCAGGCACACCCAAGACAAACATTCAAACAGGAGATGAACCCTGGATCCCACATACTCAGGACCAAGGCTAGCCCTGATCAAACCCTCAGGCTGGTTCAACCACCAAAGGGAGTGGCAGTGCTCAATGGGGCAGAGTTCACTAAGTGGGTCACCAAGCCACCGTGTTCCACAAAGACCCCCAAGCCTGCAAGTTGAAAAAAGGAGCAGAACCCAATTCCAGGAAGTCCTTGCCTTGGTTCACAAAGGACTTGTTCCCAGTCCCCCTTCTCTGCAGGAGATTAGCAAAGGGTGGCTGAACCAGCAACCACTGCCTTAGGTTTAATTTTAATCTGCTGGCAGGGTCTGAAGGGTAAAGGTTTCTACTTCTGTCTCTGGTAACAGGAGCCACTAGACACCTTTATGGAGGGTTGCTGCAAGGGGAGGGCACCCTACCTAATGCAGCGTTTCTGCAGGGGGAGGGTGTCTTTGACAGTAGGTCGTACCTTCTCCTGATGGTCCTGCTCCATCTGGACCAGCTGTCTCTCAAGTTCCGCTTCCGTGTCGGCAGCTGCCTTCCGCTCCTCCAGAAGCAATTTGTGCACGTCGGCACAGGTGGTTTTGCTCTGCTGAAGGCGACTCTCCAATTTCCCATCTTCAACTTTGGAGGAGACCAGCTTCAGGAGCAATCAAATCCAGGAGGCAACATTAGAGAAGTTTCTGAGCAAGGTACCTCTTCCAAACCCACCTCTTGCTCAGCAGAGGACATGTGAAGGTTGGACCTCCTCTTGGAGATACCAACTGAGCCACAGCTCTGGGACAGACAACCCAGCAAGTCAGTCCCTTGCTCCGTTTCTGAGGGGCCACCACTTCTCCGTTGCCCCTAAACTTACTTCGCCAATCAGGTACTTGATGGCGCACTTGGCTTCTAGAATGGTGGCGATGCTTTCCCAGCGCTGCTTGGTCCGGTCTCCAGTCTCTGCATCGAGCAACTTCTGTTGCAGATCTGCAATCTGGGCGCTCCTTTGGAAGGTGGAGTCACAGAATTGGTGGATATTAACTTGGAGAAGAGGGCATCTTGAGAACGAGGCCACCTCGCTCCCCGCTTATGTGCGGATGGTGACAGAGACGTTTATGGGGGTGCCGCCAGTCCACCTCTGTCCCTTCAGCCCTTGCCACTCTAAAATATCTACAGCAGAGATTCCATGAACATTGGCCAGAACAAGCAGGCAAAGGTTGAGGTGATAGCAGCCAATTTATGAACTTCAAACATCTTACAGGACTGGAGAGTTCCACATTGCCAGAAAGAAAAGGGGCTCTGCGGCCCTTCTGGGGGACAATGGGAAAGGGCCAAGACTGCTATCCTGTCCTGCTTTGGGGCCTACTGGAGGCATCCAGTTGTCATTCACGGCCTTCACTCCAGATGACGTACATTCTTCATTCCACATTTGCTCTTTTGACCATCTAAGGGGAGCAGCTTCTCACGCTCTCTTACCTGAGCTCCATCTCTGTCTCCAGGCTCTCGATCTGCTTGCTGATAGAATGGTCGATTTCCGCAGCTTTATATGAAAAGGTGCGTCTCTGGGAGCAACAAGAGAGAATTAAGTACTTGAGCATCCCAAGAGGCTGAGCGAGGTGGGCCTAATTCCATTTAAAGCTTCAGGAGCATTTTCCTGGGAGGGGAATCACCTCAGAGGGAATGGCCCCTTCTCCTTCTCCCCCGGCCACTTTCCCCACGTTGCAATGCTCTGGGAGCTGCTCACCTTATATTTTGTGGGGAGGTTCTCCCCAGCCTCCTGCTTTTCTTTCAGCAACGCAATCTCCTTGGCCAAAGTTTTGCGATCATCCAGAAGGTCATTAAGGTGGCGTCGAGCCTCTTCTATGCTCACGAGGACCTCAACTTCGTTCATGAGCCAGTTCTGGTGTGGAGGAAACTATCTTGGTGCAGGGTCCCCAAGGGAGTCTCTCCCAGTCAGTGCCCCCGAGTTGCGCTGGGGCAGGGACACCCAGTAAAGAGGGCATGCCTGCTTCCCCAGCTACTGGGACCCTGAGACCCAGACCAAGCTAAGGAGTGGAAGGGGCACTGCTGGACTTTTACCTTCACCCGGGAAGCAGCTCCTTCAAATCCGCGGTTCTGGTTCTCCTTTCGCTTAGTAGCTGCTTCTTGCTGTTTCTGGAGAGCCTCCTTTAAGCGTTTGTTAGCTGCAGCAGCCTGAGAGAGGGACGGGGAAGGTCAGAGTCTTGAAAGGCAACCAGAGAGATTCTGATTCAGGCCCTCAGTTGGGGAGTGACCAGAGGACAATCTCTCTGTCAAACCCAGGAGGGCCAACCGATGAGTTTTGAGACCAAAGAGGAGAGGAAGATGGAAATAGAATCAAAATAATATTCTCAGCTTCTTGGAAGAAGGGTGGGAGATGGACCATTACAGTTCTGCAAGTAGACTGAACAGAGATTGGCGACATCCTCCCTTCCCCATCCACAGATGAGCCGGGACCCTCACTGACTTGGAAGGCAGCAGTCCTAAAACTCTGGTTTTAAAGCCAAATCAGCAAAATTGAGGTGGTGAAAGACAGAAAGGTAAGAAAAGCAGAAACAAGAGGTTGGCAAGAGTGAAGGGAGCGATTCCCTCAAGGTCCTATCCCAAAGATCTCCAAAGGTACCCTTTCCTGGAAGGGAGGTTCAGTTGCTGCAGTTTGCCGAGAGTTGGTGGGCATATAAATTTAATATATTGTTATCATCATCATCATCATTATTCACCAGCATTACCATTCCAAGAGCCAGCACACTGGAGTGGTTAAGCTCTCAGACCTGGAGCAGGGAGACAGAGGGGAAAGTCCCCACACATTGGGGGACGCTGAGTGAATCATTCTCTCACAGCCCATCCCACCTCACAAGGCTGTTGCTGTGGGATAAAATTACGGGAGGCCCCAGGTGTGCTGCTTGAACTCTCAGAGCAAAGGCAGGATACCAGCACCACCATAGCAATTAGCCTAGTCTGGGTATCTTGGAGAGCATTTCCCATCTCATTCAAGCCTCGCCCTCTGCAACCCACGTCATCATTAGTGTTATTATTTTAGGACAAAACCCGGAGACTTCTGAAAGAGAAAAGGAGAGCACGTCCGCAACCCCTCACTTCTTCGGCTTTCCGTCGGAGGACGCTGGCTTGCTTCTGAAAGTCTTGCTCCAGCTTGACGCGTTCGTACTGCCTCTTGCGATCCTGAGGGCAAGACAAGAGTAGGAAAGGCTAGGCTGGCCGGGCCAGGAAGAGGAGGAGGTGCTCAGGTCAGCACAACGCTGATCTGGGTCTTATCAGCTGAGATGTTGGGACATCACGACCGGCTCAGCTTTGAGCAAGAATATGGGAGGCAATCCGATTCTATCCAGTCCAAATCCATTCCATGCCAACCTAGTGATTTCCAGGTGCGTTGGAATATAACTCCCAGAATCCCCAACCTCATGGCTATTGGTTGGAAAGCCCAGCAGTTAGGGGAACAGTAGTCCAACCGACCTGGAGTGCACCAGCTGGGGAAAGCTGATCTGTTATTTTATTTACATAGGGAGAGAAGAAACCCCACAAATGGGTGAACGTTCTCTCTTGCTTGCTATGGTCTAAGGCCAGTGTTTCTCAACCTTGGCAACTTTAAGACATGTGGACTTCAATTCCCAGAATTCCCCAGCCAGCCATGCTGGCTGGGGAATTCTGGGAGTTGAAGTCCATACCTCTTAAAGTCACTGAGGTTGAGAAACACTGGTCCAAGATGATTAACCTCTATATTTCAAACATAACCCCCCTAGATGCAGGCAGGCAGTCACCCTCTGTGCTAGGAGAGCTGATCTGAAGGAGGATGCTTTTATGTGAAAATGACCAATATCCAACTCACCTGGGCCTTCAGCTGGATGACTTCCTTGTCCTTCTGCTGCTTCCACTGCCGAAATTTCTCAGCATCTTCTTTCATCTGCCGAATCAGCTGAATGCGTTGGTTTTTCATTGCCTGCGAGCAGAACATGAAGGAGAAAAAACAGCTTTGGGAAAAATAGTCTGTGGGAATGGTGAATAGAGTTCTAGTTCTGACAAGTTCAGGAAATGGTTCTTAAAGGACTGACAGGACCAGGATGCCTCACACTGTACAGGCAACCTTCGGGAACTGATTATATCACTAACCACCTTCATTTCCCATAATTAAAGGATCAAGTTTCCAAATGTTTCTGTGTGTCTTACATGCACGCATATATACTACATACATCTATGCATCTGCTTTCCTAATATTATCCCAAGATGTTTTTCTAGCACCCTAAGGAAATGCCAACCACACAGCTGCAGGATCAGCCCAGGGCCAACCAGCCCACAGTCTCAGCTCTAAAACTTTTGCGGCTCCTTCTCGCTCCCTCTTATTTCAACGTTGTTTACCCGAATCTCCTGATGGAGCTTGCACACTGTCTGCTCGCTGGATTCTTTCATTTTCAGAAGCTTTGACTGCTCCTTCAGCTTCTTCTTTAGGTCGGTCATCTCCCCTTCCAGCTCCTGGAGACGTTTCCGGCGACGTTCACTCAGCCTGAAAGGAGATTGGAGCCAGGCGGTCCGAGCGCAGGACCCATTTCAGAGTCCCTTCCCTAACGGCTAAGCCCAGGAACCTGCGTGTCTTACTTGGCCTGCGTGACGTCTTTCTTGGTCATCTGAAGTGCGAGGACCAGGTCTTCCTTCTCTTTCTGGAGTTTGGCAACCTCCACTTCTAGGTTCGTGATGTTGATCTTGTCAAAAGGAAAAGGCGACTTAGCTTCTTTCAACGGGGGGCAAGTTTCAAGTCAAACTGCTCAAATGCCGCAGCCCGGAGGGTTACTTCCACTGGCCAACCAGCCTCAACCCCCTGCTCGTGCCTCTTGATTAGCAAGACGTTTCCTGTGATTCTGATAGGGAACCCTAAGGGATGCTCAAAAGAGGCTTTGCAGAGAGAAAAAGAAATCAAACACCAAGGGGCAGGATGGGGGACGCCTAGCTTGTGAACATTAGGTGCAAAAAGGACAGGGGTTGATCACAAGCTGAACGTCAGCCAGCAGTGTGAGGGAATCGCTAAAAAGATCAGTGCAATCTTCTGGTGCATCGACAGAAGCAGAGTTTCCAAATCACCCAGAGTTAAGATTCCACCCGAGGGCTGTGCTCCCACGCCCTGGCCCGCGAGGTCTGGCGGTGCTGCCCATAGCCCTTACTTGGGACTGGCACTGGATGGGCTCCAGCTGGCGGTCGCTCTGGGACAGCTTCCGAGCCAGAGCCTCCTTGAGAGCGAGGGCTTGGTTGAGTTCTAGCAGTTCCTTCGACATCTGAGCTTGCTGGAGAGCATGTTGAGCAGCAAAGTCTTCTGAAGACTGCGGGGCCCCCAGTTCTATTGCAGAACCCTGAAGAAGAGAGAAGGTGGGGTGACGGTGGTGGCGAGTACTGTTAACGCTCTAATGAAAATAACGCAAAGCAAAAACACACCGTGCCCCGTTTCTCCTGAAGGTGAACCCTAGAGAGACCAAGAGAGCGAACGCCTCCTGAAAATGGTGAGCCAGACTCAGCGATAGGGCTGGGGACAAAAGAGCAAATGCTGTCTCCCTTTCTGCCCTGCATATTCTTTATTTAAAAAGAAAAGAAAAGAAAAAAAAATCTTCATTCAATCCTTCAAAGAGATCCTGGTGCAGACAGCAGAAGAATTTAAATTCATGTCATCAGAACATCATTTGATTTGTGAACAACCTCACTGTGTTCCTGGATGAAGAGGAGTTTGGTAGCACCTTTACAGAGTAATGCACTTAATAAAAGGCAGCAGCTTTCGCGAGTTAAGCTTTTCAGACCAACAATTTGTTCAACTGAAAAAATGCTACCAAACTCCTCCTGATTTTTGGCTACCACGGACTAATGTGGCTTTCCTCCTGCAACTAGTTTCTGGCTCAGTGTTTGCAAAGTGAAAATCAAGATGTCCTGATTTTAAACCAAATTTTCCAAGAAACAGGACACGTCAGAGCTTTTCTCTTTACTTTCCAATTTACAGTACTTTAAGCTACTGATAGAATCTGTAAAAGATGCATTATATGCTATTTAACCAATTTAAAGCCAAGGCGGACAAGGCAAGTGGACCTGCGGAACTTGTACAATAAGTACCAATTACCAAAATCACCTGCAAAGTACTTCAAGTTTTACTTCCCCAACCCCAAATTCCAATTTGCACAATTCTTTGCACAATTAATTGAAATGGAGCAGTGATATATATCCTGCCAGACAAGCATCCATTTGGTTAAAAATAAAGGAATTCAAGCCAGCAAACAAACCAGATGAAGCAAACTGTCAAGATAATATTTACTTACAGGATCAGAATTCTGCTGTGTTACGTCCATGTCAGCAATAGCAGGAGAATTTTCATTCTGTAGAAAACACAAAGTTTAGGTTGACAAATACCACGGTTCCCACACCTTCCTGTTTGCTGCAAATAATTTTACCAAAAAAAAAAAAGAGAGGGGGTATTGTATTGCTCCGAAGAAAACAACATGGATGTGTTGGTAGAGTAACCGCAAACATTACACAATGGGTAAGTAGGTTGCAATTTTTCTAGATTTCCTTACAATACTGGAATTCTGGATCATCTAACAAAGATGAACCATATGAAGATTCAAGAATGAAAGATCTCTTTGATACAGCACAATTTTTTTTCCTCTCTCAGGTTAGAAGTGCCGGACTGCAGGGAAAGACCTGGCTAGCAACTCCCTTTGCAGAGTGCTACTTGCTCGACCCTGATTCTGTTCTTTATCTACTTTGGAAAACCTCACAAGCCCGGGACAGTTAGATGCAAAGATCAAGGGAAGTAAAACATCCCTAAAAGAGAGCCTTGTTTCCCCTCCACAAGAGAAAAATATCTTCTTCATATAACGCTACAGGATTCGCTTCAACAAGATGCGCTAACGGCCATCAACTTGGAAGGAGTTAATGGAAGATAAGACCACTGTTGGCAGGCAGTCTTGATGCCTCTATGTCCCATCTGGAGCATGAGCTGGAGGTGACTCCTGGGCCTCTGGTCTTACTTATGTGCCTCTGTCACTATGGTGAGAACTGAAGATGGACCAGACTGACCTCTGGCCTGCAGAACAGCACTCTTCAGCTTTCACTGAACCTTCCACCCCTAGACCCAGTACTAACAAATGTGGCCCACAATAAAATAAACAAGCTGCTTTGCAGGTTGAACCGGTCTGGGATCTCCTTCAAGGAGGTCCCCGTTTGGGATATGCCTGGCTCCTGAGCCTGCTGACAGCTGTGCTACCCTCAGAGATACCCGCGTTCTTCTGGATAACCCTCACCAGCAGCTGAGTGATCATCTGCTGTAACTGGCGAAACAGCTCCAGGTGCTCTTTCAGTTCTTCATCCTCCAGAGATTCCAGCAGCTTCTGCAGGTCGAGCTTCAACCTGAAATTTTAAGACCTAGATTTGGAGACGTTTTCCATGCTGCAGATGTGGTTGGCTGATAGCCTGCATTTTGTCCAATGACACTGCGTGTGGGGGTCGCTTTCCCCCCTTCTCTTATGAGCATTTCCCCATCAACAAAGCATGATGGAAAGACACACACAAACAGAGCAGCAGATCAGGTCATGCAAACAGAGCCTTCTTTTTCCTTTTTGTCTAAACCAGTGTTGTCCAAACTTGGCCACTTTAAGATGAGTGGACTTCAACTCCCAGAATTCCCCAGCCAGCATGGGGAATGGCTGGGGAATTCTGGGAGTTGAAGTCCACTCATCTTAAAGTGGCCAAGTTTGGACAACACTGGCCTAAACCAGGAGCTCCAAGCAATGTGCATCTCCCTTTCCATATTTTTGACCCAGCTGATTCCATGCCATCACTGTGGATCTCATACAGCAGGTGATCTGCAAGCACGTGCACCAAGCAGGTACTTACGCTGCATGTTCTCGAAGCTCTTCCAGCTTCATGCCGATCCTTTCATTCTGCTGCTCTGTCTACAAAAGTGGGAAATGGACTTAGGAGAGCGTCTACGATGCATATTAACAGGAGATCGCACATACCCTCCATGCACACCTCCCAGGTTCCCCAAGTGGTGGATTTTTAGTCAGCCTTGGATGCATGCTATTTCTTTTTCTTCCACATCTACTACACCCTGGGAGAAAGCCAAAAAAAGGTCTCTTGAAAACTGATCCAGATTTCAGGAAGGGGAGGGATAAAAACCTGGAAAGATGTGGATCTGGCTGCATTTTTCACAAAAGCAGAATTTGTTCCTTACCACAATGACCCGCTCCAGCATCTGAGCAACCTGACCAGCCGCTTCGCTCAAGCCACGGCTCAGTTTTTCATTCTCCTCCAGGAGCGAGTGGTTTCTCTCCATCAGAGACTGGAGGTTTTCTGCAGGCTCACCCCTACCGTTGGGCAGAACGAAAGCATTAGACCTGTTCTGGTGCGCCTGCAGAAACTGAAGCATTCCTATACTTGAAGCTGCTACTTGATACACCCTGAGTGGAAAGGAAGTTCCAGGAAGAGAATAAGGACAGCTCTGTAAAGGTCACCCATAGGCCAGTTTGGGCTAAAAATGGCTTCCTTTATTTCATGCTGAGACTAGGAACCTTCACTTACACTGGAGAGGTCATTACTGCAGACAATTTAATTTCCCTCCAACAACAAACCGTGTCTTAGGGAAACACAGCGCAATTGAATTTAAGAAGAGAAAAAGGAGGTGGGGGGACTTCCTTGGGGGAAGAGAAAATCGTCAAGCCTTCAGGGGCTATGGGACCACCAGTCCTTACCGAAGAGACACTGGCAGAGTTCCCCCATGGGCTTGGAGCAGTAAGACTTGCAGCTCTTGGACCTGGAGATTAGAGCAGAGACCAGGGATGTGAATTTTATAATTTTACAACTCTTAAAAAAATGTAAGGTTATGACCCTGTTTCAGTCAATGGGAAGATCTGCAGGGACACTGAATGTATTCTCACAGCTGTGCCCATCTTTAATGCCCACTACTTCCCTTCCTTGATCTAATGGGCAAAGTTGTCCATATTTATTACCTGCAGCCTCAACCGGCTGATCTCAGCAGCTTGAGGGTCAATGTTCACAATTGGCTTGTTCTTTATTCTTCTGGCACGGTCAGCATAGCGGAGGGTGTTCAATGTCTCTTCAAGGTTGGAATCTGCCGGGCTCACGCAGGCAATCATCAGGGTGTGGCTGTTGCCACCCAAGGAATCTGAAATGGAGGCAGGCTTTTAAAATGCCCTTGGCTGCACTACTGCAGCAGGAAGAGCAAGGCACAATATACATTATATATATATATATATATATATATATACACACACACATACATACATACATACATACATATACATATACATATACATATATATATACATCCCTTCTCCATCCCCACACAGGCCGGGCGTTCCACTCTCACCTTGCAAAAGTCGGGTCAGCTTGGAGTCTCGGTAAGGGACAAACGTGCCCTTCTTGGTTTCATCCCCGAGAGCACTGATGACATTCCCCAGACAAAGCAGCCCTTTGTTGATGTTGATGCCTGCAGACATCAATGAAGAAGACGGGTCATCTCAGACAATCCTTCTGAGTGATACCTTCACCCCTTTGAGAAAAGGGCAACTGGGATGTCATGCCCACCTTCCTTCTGGAACATAAGCCAGCTAGATCAGCTATTTCCTTGGCTTATTGTAAGGGAAAAACGAAGGGCCGTTGCTCTGTATTCCCAATTGTTAGCAGTTTCATTCCCCCAAAGAAACAGCTCGCCTTTTCCCCTTTACCTTCTCGCAGGCGATCCCCTTCAGCTTTTGTCTTCTTTTGCCTCTCTGAACCAGCCAGGTCAACCAGGTGCAATTTTGAACGAAAGCTGACGTTCCTGAGCCAGAAGCATAAGGTTTACTCACAGGGCAACCAATGGAAAAGGCTGGGATTTGATAAATGGCTTATTACAGAATATTTAAAACAGTAACTAGATCTCCTGGAGCCCAGTTTAGTTAAATTAGAAAACCCACAAGAACTGAACTTGGGAGCAGAAACAAGGGGTTGTTTTCCCGTTTCTGGGGAAGAAATGGTGAACTGAAGATGGCTTCGCTGAGAGTGGAGCCAACGAATGTGGCAGAATGAAGAGCCAGCGAGGGGACCGGCTCTTCAGGATTCCTCCCCAGGCAAGAAGACTTGAGACTGCCCACAAGGGCTTCAGATGGTTGCTCCTCGCAAGGAGACCGCAAGACAGCAGTCTCTGGCGGGTTTAGTGCTCTGGGAGACAAGGGAATAGCCAGTGGATTTAAAAATGACAGCCTATAAGAATGATATGGAAAAAGATGCCACTGGATATACAAAAGAAACCGGCTGACGTCTTAATAATTAAAAGGGATATTCAAATAACAAACCAAGAGAGTGACCTGGACAACTTTCCTATATTGGATTTACAAAAGAGACTTATTAAAGTTTTGAAGAATTTTGTAAAAAGGGACAAAGAAAGAATGAAAAGAAATCAAGTTCTAGGATATTATTTGAAGGGACTAAAGATCAAGATTATTAAAAGTAAAAGTGAGGAATATAAAGTTGCTTTATTCCATCAAGATTAAAATAGATGTTATCTCTGACAACCCTTAATGGACTTTTGTTGACTAGGACTGACTGAGGTTTTAAGGATTTGTTTATAGATGTTTATAGAGATGGGATATGGGAAGAAGAGGTCATTTGTTGTACTTCATGAGAAGGTGATAAGTTACTAAAATTATTTATACTTGTGATGAAGGGGAAGTTATTCCTTTTCCTTACTACAGTGGTACCTCGAGTTACGAACGCCCCTCCTTACAAATTTTTGGCGATACGATCAGCTCCAGCCCCAAAAATTTACCTCGCCGTGCGACCTCCACCCCGCGCTACGAACCGGATCCGCGGCCATTTGCCCTGCTGCCACGCGGTCGCGGCTTCCTGTGGGCGAGATCGCGGTAGCAAGGAGATGTTGGTGAGGCTTGTGGTGTGTTTTGTGGTGTTTGGAAGGTTTTTGGTGTGCTTGTCAGCAGGGCTCCAAAGAAAATGCAGAGCCGTATGTATTTACATTGAACCTTATGGGGAAATTTGCCTCGCGGCGCGACCAAATTCGGAGGGCGGAACGGATTAGCCATATTTACATTGAACCTTATGGGAAAATTTGCCTTGCGGTGCGACCAAATCGAGTTGCGATCAGAGTCACGGAATGGATTAAGTTCGTAACGCGAGGTACCACTGTATTTCTTTTCTATTTTTCCTTCTACTTTTTAATTTTCTGCATTTTCTATTTTTTCTTTTTAATTCTTTTATTTTTCTTAGTTTGTATTCATTTTTATCTTTTTAATTGTAATGTTTAATGAAATTACTACTAAAAAAAAGGGGGGGTGTTTTTCTGTCCCTCAATATCTCTCGTGTTCCTGGAATTGCTCTTGTCAGAAAAGCCCCAAGGCTGCAATCTCTGTAAAAAGGTTGGTGATCCAAAGGCTTTTCTTACACGTCAGCCTGGCTTTTCTGCTCCACAGACACTGTAAAGATGGCATGAGAGCGGGACGACTGCGTGTTCATTGCTGTGGCCGCCACTGTTCGTGAGTTGTTGCCTTGTTCCAGGCAGAGGACGGTCTCCTGCGCACTGGACACCATGTGCTCCGTCAGACCCACAATCTGTATTGGGGCAACAGGAGGAGAAAAGGCACTTTCCTTTCTCCCGAGGCAGGCATCACTCCATGTTCAGAAACCCACCAAGCTGAATTTTGGCCCACGACTATGACTTTGTAAAATACGGATTCACCCTCCTTGCTAGATCTGCTTCAGGTTCCAGCCATCGAGATTCACAAGACCATGATTCCACCCTTGCAATCATTTGGGAAGAAGGCATCCATTACAATCATTGACAAGCTTACTTCTCACTAGCCACTATGCGTAATCGCATGGAGAACAGGAGGCTCTCTTCCTTTTGGGAACCTTGGGGTCCAAAAGGAGGATCCCCTTAAAATGCCCCCCAAAACAAAACAAAACAAACCCCACCCTGTTTCAGTCCCCCTTACTCCAGAACTACCCTTGAGATGGGTTGGCCTTCAATTTCTAGAGTCCTCCAGATTGGAGAATTACAAGCTTGCGTGTACTACAATAGAGCAAGGGACAGCTAAGGTAAAGTCTTCTGCAACCTGGACCTGACCAGACATCTCCAGCTCTGATGGCCCCCCATGTAAACGTAGGGTAAGCTCAGCCCCCTTTAGTTCTGAGTCCAGGCCAGGATGGGCACCTGCAGGAAAATGATTAATTGGATGGTAGCGGCCTGGCTTCTGAAGATACTTTATGTCAGTGCTCCTCAACCTTGACTACTTGAAGATGTGTGAACTTCAACTCCCAGAATTCCCCAGCCAGCCTTGCAAGCTGGGGAATTCTGGGAGTTGAAGTCCACACATCTTCAAGTGGCCAAGGTTGAGGAACCCTGCTTTATGTTACTCCCTTAAAAGTAGTAAAGTATTAATAAATAAATAATCTTACCTTAATGCCTTCCTTGGGGTCTTCCCGAATGCTGATTTGAGAAGTCCGTTCTTTGCTTGGTGCCAAGAGGTCCAAGATGTCTTCATTGTAGATCTGAAGACGTTAGAAGAGAATCAAACAGAACAGAGGAGACATGAAGAGAAGAACCAGATTTAAAGTGTCCGAAATCCCATTTCTGCTTTAGAAAGACACTGAAAATCAGGCTTCAGCCAGGCCACATTTCATGACCCCAGGTGATAACCGATGTGGGGTGGCTAAAACTTTTTAACATATTTCCTTATAGAGTTATTTAAATTGTATACATTTTGCATTTCGATTGTTTTGAGTCTTTAACATAAGCTAACTTGAGTCTTTCTGATTTGATGGCAATAATAATAATAATAATAATAATAATAATAATGGCGGCGGAGGCTTCAAGTTAACTGGCACAGAGTTTATGTGGAATGGCCTTTGAAACACAAGTCAAGTGTTGACAAATCAGCTAGCTAGCTGGCTGCCTGCTTAACATAACCACCCTTTAAAAGTGCAGTAAAAATGTTTCTAAATTGTACTTTAAATATATTTATTTACTGATAACATGTGGAATGTTGACTGGTATGCTGGTGGCCAAGGCACAGGCCTGTCATTTACTTGCTCAGCCTCCTTGGCACTGTCAGCTCTTCCTACTACGCCATTAGCAAATCCAAGCTTGAGGGCCTTTCGGGAATCTAATCCCACAACAGGGTCCCCTTTATTCTTCCAAAGACAGAGAATTTTTTGCTTAAACTTACTTCGTTTAATTGTATGTTGTTAGTAGGCTTTATATGGTCTGGTTTATTATCTTATTTTTATTTATTTATTTGTCAAATTTGTATGGCCGCCCATCTCACAAAAAGTCACTCTGGGCAGCGTACAACAATCAAGTAAAACAACAATATAAAAATAATTATAAAAAATAGAAATGGTCCTTATTAAAAATTAAAATATATCAACCACAAAGCATGTAGTGAGTATATCAACCACAATGGAGGAGCCATCTTAGAATGTCACTGATTTCCTGGGACCCCCAGGCCTGGTGACATAACCAGGTAGTGAGGGACTTCCAGAACTTTAACAGGGATAGAGCTAACCTAACTTTGGGTGGGAGACTGTTCCAAGGCAGGCATCATGGAAGAGAAGGCTCACCTCCTGGGACCCACCAAGTCTAAGTCCCTAGTAGATGGTACCCGCAACGTGCCTTCTCTGCCAGATCTGATGGGACAGGCAGATGCAATCGGGGAGAGGCGGTCCCTCGGGTAACCTGGCCTATGCCATGAAGGGCTTTAGAGATTAAAACCAGCACCTTGAATTGCATCCGGAAGTGGACCGGCGGCCAATGCAATTCGTGGGGCAGAGATGTAACGTGTACTGCTGTAGGGGCACACATAACTGCCCACACCACTGTATTCTGCACTAGTTCAAGCTTCAGAATAGTTCAAGGGCAGCCCCACGTAGAGCGCATTGCAACAGTCCAACCTGGAGGTGACTGGGGCATGAGTGATGTGAGCAGAGCCTCCCGCTCTAGGAACAGGCGCAACTGACGCACGACATGAAGCTGTGCAAAGGCCCTCCCAGCCATGACTGCCACCTGCTCTCCGAGCAGGAGTCGTGAGTCCAGAGAACCCACAGACTGTGCACCGGGTCTGTCTGGGGCAGTGCCACCCATTCAGCACCAAAGATGGCACAGTCCTAGAACTGGCAGGCCCCCAAACCCAAAGCCACTCAGTCCTGCCAGGGTTCAGCTGAAGCCTGTTGTTCCCCATCCAGACCCTCACAGCCTCCAAGCTGTTCATGGCATCGTCTAATTCACCAGGGGCAGAGATGGAAAATTGGGCATCATCAGTGTACTGCTGATACCTCACCCCGTGACAACAGATGAGCTCACCCAGTATCCTCCGAAGATGCTGTGCAACCACCTTCTCAACCACCTTCCCCCAAAAGGGGAGGTTAGATACTGGATGAAAATTGTCCAGTATAGTGGGGTCCAGCGATGGTTTCTCGAGGAGGGAGCAAATCAAGGCCTCTTTAAGAAGTACAGAAACAACCCCCTCACTCAAAGAAGAATTAACCATCGCTGGAACCCACTCACACATCACCTCCCGGGCCGCTTTAACCAGTCAGGAGAGGCATGGATCTAAAGAACAGGTGGCTGAGCTCACAGTCCTAAGGACCCTGTCCACTTCCTCAGGCCCAACCTGTTCCCAGTTAACCAGGTAAGACTCCTCCCCAGGTATCTCCTCTGGACCCGCCACAAGGCTGAGACCAAGGAGCTGGAATGCGAAACCGGTATAAGACATTTTATTGTACTGTTAAGTGATCATTTGTTCAATACCCCACTCAAATGGCCAGTCAGCCAGATCCTTCTTGACTGTTCAAATGCCCAACCCGTTCAGAGGCCACCATGGCCCTAATAATTACAGCCCTGTTTGGATTTCAGAAGCCTGAATAAGGAGATTGGTGCCTTGGCTTTGAATATAAGATGGAACCTACCTCCAAATAGGAGACTTTCAAGGTAAAGTGCCACTCCACTTTTTGTTTCATTTCTTGGAAAAGGAGCGTTATCACCCGGGGAATGGCTCCAACAGTGGGATCATTCTCTTGGTCAGCGGTGTAAGCCCCACCCATGGAGTAGGTTTTCCCGGAGCCTGTCTGCCCATAGGCCAAAACCGTGGCATTGTATCCTATGTAATGACAAGCACAAAACCAAGTTAGGGTTACCTGCATAGCCTTTAGGCACTTCCTTAAGGCAGGAACTTGGCCATTCGAGTTCTCACAGCACAACTGAGATACCTAAAACGGGCCAACATACGCATTGCCAGATCTTGACTATTACCTCATTCAGGTACTGCTTTGAAACTTCGTGGTTCATAACCCGAAGCTATCTTGGTGCTAATATTTTATATATTATTAGACCGTGTTAGCTATATAGCTACAATTACATTAGCTACAGTATATTTTATTTTCCACTCCCTGTTACAGTGAATGAACTACAGTCTGGTGTTCCAGGCCTAGCAGCCTACCCAGATGCATTGGCCTACAAACCTCATCATCCCCAGCTAATGTGACTATTGTGAGCAGCGACCTCACTGGGATAAGCTGCTCCTGATCTAACTGTGAATGGAAGACTGTCTGGGACCTTCCAAATAGATTGCCTTTATTTCCATGATGGAAAATGAATACATTCAGCAGGATTGCTGTTTTATTCCAAGTTATCTTTACAAAATGCAAGTTTAATGGGCAGAGACAGCCAGTGTGACATAGTGGTTAAGGTGAACTAGGAACAGGAAACCCAAGTATATGTAGCCTTCAGAAGAGAAAACTGGGATGAGATACGACAGCCTTTTTCAAATAACTGAAGGGCTGTCACACACAAAAGGGAGTGGACTTACTCTATTACCCACCAGGGCCATTGGCTAAAAGTACAGGGAAAGCAGATTCAGATTAGATAGGAGGAGCAAATTCCTGATGGCAAGAACAACCAGCAAGTGGAATTGGCTGCTTCGTGAAGGGATATCTTCTCTTTCAGTGGAGGTCTTCAAGCAGAGTTAGATAGCTGTCTGTCCAAAATGCTTTAGCAGGTCTTGCACCAAGCCGGAGGTTAGACTTGATGACTTGTGCAGCCCTTCCAACTTTATGATTCTACCACCTACATCTTGAAGGACCTATTAGGTAAAGCGCTACACTTGACTCAGTTGAGTGATCTACAGCAGCTTGCCAGCCACCCTCTTCAGAAGTGCGGGATTGGGTTCCCCAACTTTATTCCCAGCCTTTGTCTTTATTGAAGGTAAAAGGAGATGTACCCCAGCTCAGAAACTCACAGATTCAAGACTGTAGCTCTGGTATTCTCATTTACAATAAATATTGTTCAGATAATAGATTCCAAGCTGGAAATATTGCACTTCTAAGAAGTTAGCTATTCCCAAGCATACAGTACATGCTTTTTGGAAAGACAAAAGATTGTGTTTGCCTCCAGGATACTGTCCTTTCTACTGAAGATTCCTCCTGAATGTTCAGCTTCTAGAGGCCCTTACCGGAGAAAATACCCCTTACAAGGGGGGCAATGCAGGTACTGAACACTTCCTCCTGCTCGGTTGATGGATCAAACACATAATCATACGTGAATGGTTTGTCCTTGCCTAGAACCACCTGTAGAAAAGGAGGAGAAAGAGAAGTAAGAACAGTACTGTGCAATGTTGTCTTCTCACATTAGCGTGAGACGCTCCCAGATGAGCTATAAGATTTCAGTAGTCAAAGTGTGCAGCACCTCCCAGCTGTGAATCTTTCCTCACCTGTGGTTCTCCAGGGACAAAAGACAAACACATGTGACAGCCCTCAGAAATTTCTTTAGGAACGAGCGGGCGGCATCTCAGTGCCACCTTCACCGGGATTACCCGGTCTTCCTCTTTAGGCATTTTATATTCTTATCTTCCTAAAAGAAATCACAAACGTTATGACACACACAAAATACATATGTAGCTGTTTTTTGCAGCAAGCAACAACTTCCAAACATAGCCATCCAGGTATAGGCTGGTAATGATCAACTGTTCAGCAAGGAGAAACACTGCGTCCAAAAAATCGTAATGATTGTTTTACAGCTTTAGGACTTGTTCATTTTTTTAAAAAGTGAATTCTAGGCCTAGTACAAAGGCAAGAAAATTAAAAAGCTTTTCTAAGCCTTTGATTAAGCTGCTCCAGTCAGTATTCGGAAAAACACAAAATAGCTTTAAAGCCCTAAGGCTACAACCCTATATTCCTACTGAATTCAGTAGGTCCCTCACTGAAGATCATGGTGATGAGAGGAGATCTTGAAAAAGCCCAGGAAATAATATAATTGTCATGAAAGTAGAAAAATTCCCCATGCTCCAGGCAAGATCTACTTGGGCCAGACATCCCTCAACTGAAATTCACATCAAGAACAGCCACCTACACCTGACTTAGCTATTGGCAGGCTGACAACTGAATTCCTCATATGAATATTGCTAATGCTACAACTCATATTATTCTATAAAAGTAACCTTTGAGCTGAGCTCAACCCCTTGTGATTCCACAGACACAGTCATACGGATTTCTTGGCAAAAGTACAGAAGTGGTCTGCCATTGCCTTCTGGGATGTTGCAAAACTTCCTGGCCTAATCTACCCCTTCGGACTTCTTAATGGTATCCCATCCAAATGCTAACCACATACAATCCTATTTAGCCTTTTGAGCCCAGCCAGGCTCCACCAACCACAGAGGTATAACTTTCTGTAGAGTACAGACATACGCCCGGGAGACCTAGTGGCAAAACTCCCCTGTAAACCAGATCAGCATTATGCCTCAGCTGAGGGTGAGAGAACTGAAAATCCCGGACTGCGCCGGCAAGAAGTAAAAATTAAGCCGTGGATCACCGCAGCCCTTCAGTTCTCTGTTGCTCAAGTCATCATCACCTGTGTTCTTCCCTGCAATTTCCAGCCGACCTGGCACCTCTCGGCTGCCAAGCAGCACCGCTCAGCCCAACCTCCCATTTCCCCTCTGGGGGAGATAGGCGGCAAACCAATTTAATAAACGAACAAATAAATAAAATAAGCCTAAATCTGCCAAGCCCTTCAGGACGAGTCGCTGGGCCCAAGAAGAAAAGGCCGCGCGGCCACCTGCTCCAAAGGGGCCTCGCTCCTGTTCCCCTAAATTTAAAATTTAAAAGCCGAGGAAGGGCAGCTCAGACAGACCCGAAGCACCAAGGAGGAGCGAGCAGGCAGAACGGGAGAACCGGCCCGCAGAGGGCGGTTACCTGCTCCGAAGGAAGGGCTCCTCGGAGGGCCAAACCGCGGGGCGCCGGGCGCGGCTGTTGCCCGGCATCGGGGCTCGCGGGCGCTGCGGGCAGAGGCAGCCCTCCTGCCGGGCGCCTGGGCTCGAAGCGCCCCGGGTGCCTGAGAGAAAGAGCCGCCGGCTCGCCGCCGAAGCCTACCTCGCAGGGTTGTTGTCTGAAAAAAAAACGCCGGACGGAAAAAAAAGGCGGGGGGATGATGGGAACCGCAGCGGCGGCGGCCCCTCCTCACCCCGGCGGCTTCCGAGGCCTCCCGGCGTGGCTCCGGCGCCTCGCTCGGCAGGCGGAAGGGGAAGGCCGCGGAGGCGCCGCTGCTCGCCCGCCGACCGTTGCCCGCCGAGCGCCGGTCCTCCCACGACGTTCAAACGTGGCGCCAACCCGGGTGGGCGGGGCGCATCGCCCGTGACGTCACGGCGTCGCCGGCAGAGCCGCGCGCACGCGCGCGCCGCGGGAGGGTCTCGGGGGCTTGAGGCCGCGAAGCGGGCCAGGGGTGCACGTGTGCCGCTGGGGCCGCATCGGGAGGGCTCCTGGTGGGGATGGGCGGCGTACGGGGTGGCGGCACTTTCTGCGCCGTCAGGAAAGTAAATGGCGCTCGCCGTTTTCCCGACTCTTTACTTGCTCTACCCCTCAGAACTCTGTTGTAAATCCTGGCGTAGAAAGTCTCCGTTTTAGCCCCACCCCGTGAGCCTCATCGGCCATGTCCCGTTGGGCGGGATTAATCTGGCCTTTATTATACAAAGTAGATGCCTTTTCCAGAGCGCCCGTTTTCGCGTCATTCGGAAGCGTTGCCATGGCAATCCCCGCAGCGGCGAAGCCTTCCTTTTTCCCGCCCCGCCCCCTCAATTCCAACCAATCCGAGCGCCGTCTCTAACCCTCTGGCAGAACGCCTAGCCCAATAGCAGAAGGGGAGCCCTTTCCCTCCACCTGATTGGGTTGCTGGTGAGAAGGACCTGCTGGGATTGGAGGAAGGAGAGGAGGGAGGCGGGCGCCTCCCTGACTCCTTCAGACCAGCTGCTCAGGCCGGGGGGGAAGGCAGCGATTCCCGGAGAGTCCGGTTCGTGGCGTGCGGCCGCCGCCCCCCTGGCTGGCGCCGTCCGCGGAACTCGAGGAGACTCGGCGCTGAGCAGGTCGGGCCTAGGGAACCTCAGGGCCGCGGCGATTTAAGAGCGGCTCGGAGGAGAGTTTCTGGAGGGGGATAAAGGGAAGGGTTTCCAGGCCTTTGGAGCTGCAGCTGAAGCCAGATCGCTGCCATCGTCTGGAATGGCTCCCCTCCCCGAGGTTCCCTCCTTTGGTTTTCAGCCCTCAAGGGCTTAGGGTAGCGTTCCTCAACCTGGGCCGCTTTCAGAGGGGTGGAGTTCAACTCCCAGAATTCCCCAGCCAGCCATGCTGGCTGGGGGATTCTGGGAGTTGAAGTCCACCCCTCTGAAAGCAGCCCAGGTTGAGGAATGCTGGCTTAGGGGGAGGGATGCGCTCATTCTCTTCTGCAAATAGCCCAAAGAACTGCTATATCTCTGAAAAAAATTATTCCTTAATTACGGGGAACTTGTGGATGGGAATCTCACTGACGTCTTGTGCTAGGTCAAGCCTTTGTGTCGCTGCACTGACCCAACATGGATATTGGAGGCAGTAGCCGGATTCCGTATGATGACTATCCTGTGGTCTTCCTCCCGCCCTACGAGAATCCTCCAGCCTGGATCCCCCCTCATGAGGTGCGTAGCTGTCGATCCCCTTTGGGTCCCAGCGGTCGTTTGGAGGTCTGCGGCCTTGCCTGGATTTGATAGCATGCCGACCTCGCTTTAAAGGGGCTTGCGATGTTCTTTGCGGTGAATCTCCACGTTCTGAGACTTTTCTCCTGGCAGAGCTAGGGAGCGGTGCATGCCAGAAGGGTTTCAGGTTTCCAAGGACGGAATCCATTCACACTATTTCTTGGTGTATCTTTTGATTTTCCCTAGAGAATTTACCATTCTGATTACAACAACGAGCTAACCCAGTTCCTGCCTCGTACCATTGTACTGAAAAAGCCTTCGGGGGCTCAGGTGAGACTCAACCCCTTCTCAAGGACTGGGGCAAAGAGGGGACCTCTAAGGCAGCCTTCCCAGGTTGACACTCTCCAACAACTCCATCATCCCCAGCCATAAGTGATGGGAGCTGCAGTACAGCTGGGGGAATAGCTCTTTGACTCTTCGTGGACAGTTCTGTTAACTAAATTCCTTTACAAAAATGTTGGTTTTCCTCGGGAGGTATAGAATTTCTTCTGCAGAGCTAGAGCTACTGGATAGTCACTCAGTCAACCTTAAAAAGCTTAAGATTTTGCCTAATTTGGAGGCTGAGTAGAAGCCGATGCTCCTTCCTAGAGTGGTTACAGAACACTTTGCAAGAAGATTCGGTTCTGGGAATTGCTGGCTGTGAATCAGGGCGGGTGGGATAAAAGGGGGCTGAAAATCACTGTGCTCTTTCTGCAAATGGGTCAGATTCCCATCTTTGTGAGATCCTGGTCTGTTGTATCTCTGAAGAGGGCAGAATTGATAATAACAGACACGATGTTCCATTGTAGAGTGTTGCATTGGGGTTACGTCTGAAAAATAACTAATGAGATTTGTCATGCTCACCTCGACCGTGAAAGCTGTTGGCTGTTGAACTTCCTTGCCAATAAATGGGTTGAAACGTGGCCAGATATATCCCTGTTCATCAGCAAATTCATGGAGCTTTGAATAAAAAGCATATTTATATTTGCTGCCAACTTTCTTCATTCTTTTTCCTTCCTAGCTGGGTTTTAACATCCGAGGAGGAAAGGCTTCTCAGCTGGGTATTTTCATCTCAAAGGTATGTTGTTCTCTTGTTTCACTCTTCTTGCTGGCCAGTTTCCTTCTTCCTTAAGAAGCATGTGAAATGGGGTTTTCGGTCCTATGCTCCTTGCAGAATCTGCAGCCTGATTCTTTGTCTTCTCTAGCCAGCTGCCAAGGGCCTACCTAGTCATAATCCAACTTCTGTTTAAAAGATTACAATACAGAAGTAGACTGATGAGATCCCATTCTTCTAGCATTTGCCAGTTTTTCTGTGTGTTTACACAGAAGAAAATACCACTTAGTTCTGTGTGGCTTCCTTCAAAACAAAAATTTAAGTTGCACTGTATGATGTACTTCATCAGAAAGAGTGAAACTAAAATGGAATACATGGGACTATACGTAACTTGTTTAGCTCTTTCCAACTTGTTTTAGGTTTTAAAATAAGAGGCAGATTGGCATTCTGGCCTTTTCAATCTCACTCCCATTATTTTGCCTTAACTCAAATCTTTTTCCTTCTGCTCTTCCATTTTTCTGGGCAAAGAGAGCAATACAATGCACTGGCCTTCCCCCCAACCTTGTATTCCCCCTCCCTGATTTTTAACTATAACATCCATCATCCCCATTTGTCATCTAAAGCATTTGGGCTGTCCCAGGTTGGGGGAAAGGCTGTTTGACAACGTCTGCACCGTGGCAATCTCTCATTTCTTCCGTGCTAGGTGATCCCAGATTCTGATGCTCATCGAGCCGGGCTGCAGGAAGGAGATCAGGTCCTGGCTGTGAATGACGTGGACTTCCAAGACATTGAGCACAGCAAGGTGAGAGGTTAGAGTTTGGATGTTGGACTTGGGACGAGGAGATGGCCGAGGTCCCAAGTGGCTAATCGGGCTCTCTCAGGCCAGCCTCCCCCGCAGGTACAATGATGTCCAGTGGTGGAAAAGTGGGATATAAGTCAGTAAGCTGTTTGCAGGAATTGCGGTGGTAGCACATCAGGATGGGGAAGGCTGATCTTGCTGAAATGCAGCCACTAAGTGGCTGGGTGGGAGGTTGCTCTGGGCCCTTTAGGATCCCCCCTCTTGAGTTCCATCAAGGAAACAGAGAATATACATAACGTGACAGTCCTGTTTGCTGCTGTTGAGGATTCCGCATTTTTTCCCCTCTCTCCCAGGCTGTAGAGATCTTGAAAACAGCCCGGGAAATCATCATGAGAGTCCGTTTCTTCCCTTACAGTAAGTATTGCTGCCACTCTTTGGTGGGAAAATGCACCTTTTTAAGATGGAAAGATATTGTGTGATTCACTGTCTCGCAAAATTCCTAGTCGTGAATGTACCCCTTTTTACAAGAAGGGAAACTGAGGCTTCATGCGGTCCCTTCAGGACTTAGGGGAGAATGGGAATCTATTGGATATTCGTATCACTGGGAAGGATTACAGGACTAATACGCTTTAGGAAAATTGACAGAAGAGATTCTGTGCCAGGCTGTGATGGGGGAACAAGATCTGTGCCCACTGTGGAATGCCAGTTACTGGAAGCAATAGCAGAAGAGGGCTTTTGTCCTCGTCCCCATCTTGTGAACTTCACGTTGACCTCTGTCCACCAGGAGCAGGCCGCCTCAGCAGGGTTGTCTGAGATCCTGGCCTTCATTTTCTCTTCTTCCCTTCCAGATTACCAGAGGCAGAAGGAGAGAACTGTTCACTAGAAGTTCCTTCCCAGTTTCCACCTTCTCGTTGTACAGAGCTTGCCAACTTCCAACTGATTCTTATTTTTAATTGTTTTTTGTAATTCTGTGCTTTGTTATAAAGCACACACTTTTATTCTGTTTTAAGTCCCACTGAGGACCCAAAAAGTTTTTTGGAGGTAGAAAAGAGGTTTGCTCTGGTCAGATGCATTGTGGAATCCCTACAAAGGAGGACAGAGCTAAATTTTGATTTTACTCCGTCTGCTTCGTGCTGTGGACCAAAAGATAAGGGCTCTCAGACTGATTTCAACTCATCCCTGATCCAGGAGGACACATTGATGGCTAATGATGCCATGTCCCTGTGGAACCGCAATCATTCTATTTTGTCCCCCAGAATTGGAAGAGGAGCAGCCATCTGTCTCAGAAGGAGCAGATCGGCTGTTTGGCTCAAAACTCTTTTGGATACCGGAGGCCTGTGAGGCAGGCTTGAGGCATGGTCTGCCGCAAACAGCTGCCCTGTGCCCTGCTGCTCTGAAAGGGGTGATTCCAGTTCCCTTGTTCAAACCAGAAATACTCCTTCACCTCCACTGTTCTCCATGCTCTCCCAAAGCAGAAGTGTGATTACTGTTGTTTTCTTTTAGAGGAGGTAATTACATGGTGTTTCTGTCCTTTTTAATTAAGGAGTTAATGGAAGGGAGGTGCAGATACCTTCCTTACCTCAGCAAGGGATTCACCTGGAGAACAGCTGCTTTCCTTCCTTTGGCTTTGGGTCCATCCAAATGAGGGCAGCTGGAAAGGCCACCCCTGCAGACACGCAGCTTAAACAGCCACAGATTCCTGAACTTGAAACTTGCAACAAAGCCATAGAAGAAACAGTTTTTTTAATCCTTCAAGTCCCCCTTTTATCTGACTACTTCAAAGCTGAGTTGCCGTGGAAGCAACAACCTTCTCTTCCCTGGGTTTGATTTTTCAGCCATGGCCCTGGTTTGGATAAATGTCCATCTTTAATAAAACATTCCTATCACTCTGTGATTGATGTATTATTCCACTGAGAAGCAGGTATTTTCCAAGGAACGCCACATCCCCTTTCTACATCTCGTTCAAACATGTTGCTTTGACCATTGCTAAGTAGGAGTGATGTCTTTAAAAAAAAAACAGCTTTATTCAGTGTTCCAGAAAGGGAGTGCAGGTTGGGGAAAACAGCACTCACTGGTGATGAGAACTTGTCCTGGGTTGTTGAATAAGGCCACGGTGCACAGAAGGAAGTGAATTAGACGGTCCACTAAAAATCGGCTTTGAGAGGGAGGGGAAAGTATTTCTTTGAAAGCAGTACAGCCGTAAAGGGGTCGGTTATGTGCAGCTTGTTTCAAAATACTCCAGCAAGAGGGAGCAAGCTCGCTCTGAAGCTGCTTTTTAGCAAGGCAAGGCAAGGCAAGGCAAGGCAAGGCAAGTCTGCCTTCGGCTGGAGAGAAACCTAGGTGTGAAATGTTCCAACAAAGGAAAAAAGGCTTTTCTTCCTTCTGTGCGGAAGTTTCTCTTTTTAATGGTCTGTTCTGGATAAAGTGTTTCACTAGAGCAGTTTGAGGTTGAAGTTGCATGCAGACAACAAGCAAAACTTGTTTATTTGTGGCTTGGGATGATTCGGTCACCCAGTGCTTTAGGTCACGTCATGGCCCAACGTCACGTGTGAAAAGGGATTCGCTCGGCGTGTTCCATGAAGAGAGTGCCGCTATTCCCCAACAGAAACAGGCCAGCCTGCTACACGGCCATCCCTCACAGTGATGCCTTAATTGATTTTGGAGCCTGTCGCCTACAGATAAGATTTTGGATCAGTGACATAGTCATGCATAAGCTATCACTGAGGCTGGTGAATATACTGATCTTGGGAAAGGGTTAGCTTTCTCTGTAAACTGAGCCAACTCAGGTTAAACAAACTTGGCTCGGGGTGATGTGTGAACTCAGCACTTTGGAATGCTAAATATTGCTTCACAGAAAGTAGCTGTTCCAAGTAGTTGAACGAATCCTTAAAAACGTGCTGCTGCTGAATTACTAGAAGTTGACCTGAGAAGGGATGGGTCTTCCAAAGCAGCCCGGTCCAAGGCTGGTTGCATTCACACAATGCAAATGCGGTTATGCAATTGACCCAAGTTCTGTGTTTGCCCCACAATACAGGTCAACCTAAAGTAACCAAACTGGTTGGGTTTGCACACCATGATAAGCCACAGGCACTCCCAACAAACAAAACAGGAATCAAACCTAGCCTGGGCTCATCCTGCCGTGAGGTTTGGGACCCGAGTTCAGTGTGTTGTGTGAACGAAGCCCACGCGTAGCTGCAAAAATGGAATATTTGTGTTTACCACGGCCTCACACTTCCTCCCTTTTCCTGCTGAATGCCTCCTTTTAGAGAGGGCAAGGTTGACCAAATCCACCTATGTCAAAGGTGTGCGCTTTTATGTTAGTCAGTGATTAACCAGTTAATCCAACACACTTGTTGACCGTTGTGCCAAACCAGCCTTTGTTCCAGCCCCAGTGTTCTTCCCCCAATGTCACACTTCCAGTTCAGCAGCAACCCGTGAAACCACCAGGCGTGGGGTTTCCAGGTGGTCTCCCATCCAAGCACTAGCCAGCTCCTTGGGGATCAGCCCGGTCCCCTTGGGGCTGCCAGCTGCTGAGACCCAGCCCGAAAGGGCGCCATGCGCTCCCGGCCCTGCGCGGCTGCTTGCTCGCTTCTTCGCCCGAGGAGCCCCCCATGTTCCGGGACGCGGCCAGAACGTGGGAAAGGAGGCAGGCCGGACCTCAATCGCGGACAAGGCGGGCCGAGGAAGAGGCGGGAGCGTCATTGGTTCCATGGTGTAATGGTTAGCACTCTGGACTTTGAATCCAGCGATCCGAGTTCAAATCTCGGTGGAACCTCCTTTTGGGCTCCGCTTTCCGAAGAGAGCGGGACGGGCTGGGCCTCCGCCTTCCCTTCCGTCTCCCCTGCCAAGTCCCTTTTGTGGCCGCTTCGGCTCCCGGCGTGGCGGACGGAACCCCGCGCGACTTTCAGGCAGCGTCTCTCACCCTTGGCCGCTTTAAGAGGAGTGGACTTCAACTCCCAGAATCCCCTAGCCAGCCAGGCTGGCTGGGGAATTCTGGGAGTTGCAGTGCACCCCTCTTAAAGCGGCCAAGGTTGAGAAAGTGCAATTGCAGCCAGGCTGGGCCGCTGCTCCTGCTTTGGAGAAGACCCAATCTCCAGAATAGGGAAGAAGGGAGCCTCAGAAGGAATCTGCATAGGAGGCTT
Source organism: Liasis olivaceus (assembly GCA_030867105.1). Lineage (NCBI taxonomy): Eukaryota > Metazoa > Chordata > Lepidosauria > Squamata > Pythonidae > Liasis > Liasis olivaceus. The sequence continues at coordinate 113,709,069 of CM061351.1, read as the reverse complement.
ACAGGACAGGGAGGGAAAGTTTCTAGGAACGAGGCCCTTTAAGCTTATAGCACCAAGCAGGAGAAAGGCTTCCTGTCGGCGCATTGGTGGTTCAGTGGTAGAATTCTCGCCTGCCACGCGGGAGGCCCGGGTTCGATTCCCGGCCAATGCAAGACTTCTTTTTTTTTTCCTTCTTAAAAAGGGTATTACTGTTCTTCTCGAGAGGATAAAAGCCCTTTGGGGATTTCTCAGCCTCAATTTTCTTTTCTTTTACAAATCCCAAGATTGGATATTTGCCTCTCTGTATCTTAAAGGGTTCTTGTTTTGAACGGCTGCCAGATGGGCGTCTGCGGTCTTCTCCCACCTCCTTTGTTCTCTGGCGGAAGATTCCCGACCCGTTTTCAAGCGGGGCAGCCGCCTTCCCCTGGCCCCTCGAGCCGAGCCGATGGACAGACCGAGATCAGTCGTGCAAATCTGGCTTCCTGCACGCGTGCGGATCTTAGCAGCCCCGAAGGCGTGCAAGCAACATGAGGTTTTATTCTTCTGTTGGACGTGTCAGTGGGAGAAACGTACGGTTTAAGTGTTTTAGTCACTTTTTCCAGCAAGACAGAAGTTCTTCCTCCCCCGTTTCTACCTGAACGCGGATCGGCGAAGGTGGGAGAAAATCCCCGCCCGGATTTCCCAGAGACAGAGAAGGGAAACTGCCCGGAGTAAGATTAGGAGCAAGCGTGCAGAACAGCGGGGCCCTGCTTGCTTTCCGGCTTTAAAACCAACCTCCGCGTAAATCCTGGGGGGGAGGGAAAAGGGGCCACAGGAAATGCCAACAGGGTGGAACGTTTTCGTTTTAATACACAAGGCTCGCATCTTTGCACGAGTATAGTTGGGCAGGGGAAAGCCACGAGTGTTCCCGTACACGCGACGAGGTGGCCGAGTGGTTAAGGCGATGGACTGCTAATCCATTGTGCTCTGCACGCGTGGGTTCGAATCCCATCCTCGTCGGCTTTGGGCGTTTAGGTGTTCGTTAACATCATTTTGTTCTTGGTGGAAATCAGGCAGGGATACTCGATGCGCGCACGGGGTTCGGCAGCTTTGGACGGACAAATCAGCGCGTTTGCTGTCTTAAGACACATTTGCGTTTAAGATATATTGCACTCCGCAGGCTTTATTCCCCACAAAGCCGGGAAAATCACATTAGGTGTGGAAATAAAAGCACGAAGCACGAAGAACTGTGGGAAAATTAACTAATGGCAGCGGTGGGATTCGAACCCACGCCCCCGAAGAGACTGGAGCCTTAATCCAGCGCCTTAGACCGCTCGGCCACGCTACCCTTCTGTTACTTTTTCTCTGCAATAGGTGAAGGGAAGTACTTTCTCCAATCTGCGAAAGCAGCTCTTTTCGGGACGATTTGGGTGGCTCTTAAAAGAGCCGTTGTGTTGGAAGCAGCGCCAAGCACAGCCTCACTTTTTCTTAGGGGCGGGTTTCGCCTTCGTGGCAGCCTTGGGCTTGGCTTTTCCTTTCGACTTCAGAGGCTTAGCGGGGCTTTTGGGTTTTTTGGGCTTCGGGGCCTTGGGCTTTTTGGCCGCTCCTGCCGCGGAGGCGGGCTTTTTGACCCCCTTCTTGGTGCTCTTCTTCGCCCCGGCGGCTCCCGAGGCCTTTTTCACTTTCTTGGCGGCAGCGGCGGGTTTCTTGGCGCTCTTGGCTGCCGCCGCCGCGGCCGGCTGCTTCTTCCTGGCCACCTTGTCCTTGGTCTCCGCCTGCTTCTTGTTGAGCTTGAAGGAGCCCGAGGCGCCCGTGCCCTTGGTCTGCAGCAGCGTGCCCTTGGTCACCAGGCTCTTCAGGCCCAGCTTGATGCGGCTGTTGTTCTTCTCCACATCGTAGCCCGAGGCCGCCAGAGACTTCTTCAGGGCGGCCAAGGAGATGCCGCCGCGCTCCTTGGAGGCCGTCACCGCCTGCATCAGTAGCTCCGTCACGCTCGGGCCGGACGGCTTCCGCGACTTCGCAGCGCCCGCCGCCTTCTTCGCCGGAACCTTGGCCGCCGGAGCCGCAACAGCCGGGGCTACCTCAGCCATCCCCAAGCACGACCTCCACCTTTTACCGCTGTCGAACCTGAACTGAGGCTCATCGATCGCCGCGCCTGGTATTTATAGCGGAGGTCGCGCTCTGATTGGTCCGTTTCTTTTGCCTTCTAAACGCACCTTCTGAGCTTGGCGAGTTTGTGTTTCTCCAACACTCGATGAATTCAAATTGTTCGAAGCGCCTTTCACGGATCCTTCTGGTTCCAGGTGGGGTCCGTGGGGAGGATGACTGTTTTCAGCGTCCGGACTTTCACGCTTGGGAGAAGTAAAACAACTCAGGTGAAAAGAAAGAAGCCCAACCACCGCTTGCTGTTTCTGCTGGCAAATTTGTAAATTTTTGTTTTTCATTGAAAATAACAGATGTTCCTTTCCGCAGTTCTTCGTGGCAGTTCCTGAAGACGATGCTCTGAACGGTGGGCATCTTGGAGGCGAGGAAAGGAACATTTCTGGCTGATCACTCCAGGGTAATCTCCTAGATCGTTGACTCAAGTAACACAACTGGCCAGGGCCTCCACCAGTCTCCAAAGTCCTTGGGTCCATATTTATTGTAAACTAAACATCATTCTTGCAAAGAGGAACAGAGAATTTTTTAAAAGCCATTAATGCTGAATAGTGAAGAGAGGAATGCTGTTCCCATCAGGTGATTGAAAAAGGAGAGGATGCAGTTTAGGTGGTCTGGAGAATAACTTTAGGCTTAGAAAACTTCAACATCTTTAGACCAAAAACACTTGTTCTGAAGCCTCTCAAAAAATACACCTGTTTTAGTAGGGCTGTTTTTTAATTATTTGCTGTATTGGATCTACACTCCTTTTTTCTTCTAATGAAACAGGAGTTTGCTGTCTCTAAAACAGAAATACCTTATCTGGATTTAAGTTAAGCGTCTTCTTTGATCCCATTATCAAGATTAGGTAATGGTTGCATTCTCTTTCCCCGGGAGTCAGAAAACAGGGAGGGAGCTGGGAGCTGTGTGCACAGAAACAGCACCCAACTCCGAAGTCACAATCTCCTGAAGTTTTCACGTTGATGTTCAGTAGCAGAGGGACGAGACACCATAAGTCAACAACCTACGTGCCCGATGGAAGTTTCCCCAGCATCACCTTCGGTGCACATCCCGACCGAAGGACCATAATCGTGCTAAAAAAATGCCCCCAAGGCCCAGCTTTGTCAGGTGGCCCAAAAGGCAGTAAAAACTTGTAAGAGATGCAGGAAAAGTAGCCCAACTGGGCTTTTCCCATTTAGTTTCTGACACAGATCATCCACCAAGGAAAGCCAGATGGTTTTTTACATTTAACTCTTAAAAAATGATAGCATGTTGCTTTGTGATGGGGGGGGGGGAGCCAACATGCTGTGACAATAACTTGGTTAGGACCGACCAATGTGTCTTAAATGTGTTTTCAAAAAAGTTGGGAAAAAGCAAAAAAATCCAAAAATTAGAATAGGTGTCTTAGCTATGAACTCTGTGGTTCAAAGCCAATATCAAAATGGCAATTGTACTGTAGGCTGAAAGAATGAGGTAGTATTGTCAGTTTTTCTCATGTCCTTTAGGGAGAAAGATACATCAAGGAACTTCTAATATTTGTTGCTTGGTAGCCATGAAGAATTTGCCCTCAGTTATGACATGCTATGACATCACAGCATCTCATAATTCTCATTGGATGAGGAGAATGTGTGTGGCTCATAAAAGTATTGGGGCAGCTTCAAAGTTCAAAGGATTAAGCTAATGTTACCAGAGTAAGGGCAGAATGATAAACTGATTAAAGGTTGTGGGAGAATCTTGGAGGAACAACATTTCAAAAGTCCACTTAGTCCAGAGGCTTAATATGAGAGCTGAGCTCAATCATTTTCCCTCAGGGTTTTGTTAGGAAGCTAGAAGGAGTGAATGTAGCCAAAATATTGTAATCAAATAATAATATTTTATAGGGAGAGGGCTGCCTTGAGCTCTTGGAAGAAAGCTGGGATATAAATCTAACAAATGAACAACACAGTTTCCAAGTCCCATAGCCAAAGGCATGGAGAGGAACAAAGATCAAAGTAACAATAACTGTGGCTCCAAGGAGAATAATAGCACTCCAGAGCCCATAGTGGAAGGATTTAACTGCATCAGGCTGTGAAAGTAGGGAAAAAATAGTCAGCTTTCATCTTCCCTCACAGCCTCAATTTGAAAAGAATGAAGATATAAACTTTTCTCCTCCATCAATCTTCATTATTTTCCATGTATTTTACAGCCCAATTTTTTTCTAGCAAGCTCTTCAGGTGGCTGCTTATAGATTGCAGAAGCCTAATTGCTACAAATACTTTACATGATTAAAAACGTTACCCAAATCATTTCCCCCCAGTGCCTTTTCCCTGAGAAAGCAAGCGCTCCAGAGTTTCATGATGGCTTAAAGGTTGGATTCAACTCCTGGTGACTTAGTTGGCAACAATACACCTGTAGCCTTGTAAGGGGATGATTCTCCTTCTCCTTTTTTACTTTCCAATTGATTTTACTCTAGTTCAGTGTTTCTCACCCTTGGCAACTTTAAGATATGTGGACTTCAACTCCCAGAATTCCCCACCTGGGGAATTCTGGGAGTTGAAGTCCACATATCTTAAAGATGCCAAGGGTGAGAAACACTGCTCTAATTTAAGGACTTATTTCCAGCTAGACAGATTGCAATCCTGACAATTATTCTTAACCTGACTGGTGTGCCCTGAAAAACAGTACACCGATTCAGCCTTAAAAAAAAATCCAACGTCAAGCAGTGCGTGCAAAGGGACCAACCAAGGCACGAGGGCCATTCTCATGGCCTTTTGGCCAGGCAGAGAGCCCCCCTCCGGACTGGAGATTGCCTTTCACCCCATGCAGGGCAGCGAATGGTGCCTTAGCTGGAAGTCAGAGCCAAACGATTAAACGTTCGGCTGGGAAACGCAGGGCTGGAGGCTGGATTGGGAAATCAAAAAGATACCCCGCGAGAAGGCGGCGGAAAACGGCTTCCGTGCTTGTGGCTAAGGAAACGGCTCCCAGAGCCACCTAAAAGGGCTTTTAAGAGGCGCGGCCGCCGCTCTTCCAGTGTCCTGAAAGAGGGCAGGCGAAGCACAGCTGCCAGCGGCCTCCTCGTTAGTATAGTGGTAAGTATCCCCGCCTGTCACGCGGGAGACCGGGGTTCGATTCCCCGACGGGGAGAAAACGCGGCTCTTTTTAAAACACAGTCCGCGCTCTTTGGAAGGGTTAATTCAGCGCGGGGAACTTGAAGGCGGCTGGATGAGGAAAACGAATAGAATAGAAGGGCTGCCCCGCGCGACGAACGAAGAGCCCAAGCGGGCGTAAAGACCCTGATGACGTCATGGAACACTAGTCTCCCAGGTTGGTTCGCCGTTGCCTTTCTCCGGGGATGTTATTTATTGATTTACTTACTTATTAAACCTATATGCCGCCCCGCTCCCCCCGGGGGTGACTCCGGGCGGCTCACAATTAAAATCAAGCAATAACAGGAAAAAATAAATATCCCTATTAAATTACCTAAAAAAATAAGACTCTGTAAAAAGACTGTGCATAAAAAGACTAGATAATTCAAGACGACGAGGGGGGGGCAGAATCAAGTACGCCCCCCGGCCGATTCCAACAACGCGAGCCCCCATCAGGACATCCGAGCTGCGGAAGCAGGGTCAGTGGCTGGAGACCAAGGCCGCTTCTCATCCTTGAGGACTTTTCTTGTAGCGTATTTCTTGCCGTGGTGGTCCAGAGCCCTGCCGAGAAAACAGCTGGCGGGGGGGGGGGTTCAAACCCGAAGGTCCGAAACGATTGGAGCCCCGTGGCGGCGCCTCGCCCCGCAGCCACCTTTTCCTAGAAACCCAGGATTGTTTAGCTTTGTGCGTGTGCGAAACTGCATCGCGTCAACGTTTTAGTTAGTTATTTATTAAATTTACGTGCATATAAACATCCCATTTATGGCCCTTCCTTTCCAGGTAGGGCCGAAGGCGGCCCTACGGCCTTCCTCTGATTGGATAAAACAAATGGGGGCACGAGCCAAGCGCGCCCCGACACGGAATATTGTAATTGGGCGATTAATTAGGAGACTCGGTCGCTCCACACTCATCATCCACCGCGGAAAAAGGTACGCTGGGGGAGGCGGGCTTATGAGGTCGCGCGTCTGCAAATTACATCCAATCCCTGCAAGGCGCGGAAGATTTAAATTCAGCAAGTGATTGGCTGAACACAACACCCAATCAAAGAAGAGGAAGCAGTGTATAAATTGCGCGCCAGTCGCGGTTTCCTTTTAATTGCTGTCGTGCTGCGAGAGAGTCTGTGGTTGCTTCTCCATCTTCAAGTCGTGATGGCTCGTACCAAGCAGACTGCTCGCAAGTCCACCGGCGGGAAGGCGCCCCGCAAGCAGCTGGCCACGAAGGCGGCCAGGAAGAGCGCCCCGGCCACCGGTGGCGTGAAGAAGCCCCACCGCTACCGGCCCGGGACTGTCGCTCTGCGGGAGATCCGCCGCTACCAGAAGTCGACGGAGCTGCTGATCCGCAAGCTGCCCTTCCAGCGGCTGGTGCGCGAGATCGCGCAGGACTTCAAGACCGACCTGCGCTTCCAGAGCTCGGCCGTGATGGCGCTGCAGGAGGCGAGCGAGGCGTACCTGGTGGGGCTCTTCGAGGACACCAACCTGTGCGCCATCCACGCCAAGCGCGTCACCATCATGCCCAAGGACATTCAGCTGGCGCGCCGCATCCGCGGGGAGAGGGCTTAATAAGCAGGCTCCTTTCTTGAAAAAAAAGGCTCTTTTAAGAGCCATCAAATACTCTCAAAAAGTGCTGGAACCTACATGAAACTAATTGCAAGTCACATGATGTATGCTTTCTCCACCACATAAAAATGGAAAGCTGCTCCCGAGTTACAAAGCACTTAGAAGGGCTTCAAAAGAAATTGGCTCTTAAAAGAGCCTCTTGGACTTGCCGTCCTTTCGCGTTTTGGTGCCGGCCTTCGACCCTTGGGCACCGGGCTCAATTCGCGGACTCAGGCATCTTCGCCGCCTGTAGTACCAGTTCAGATATCGCAGTAATAACGCGAGAGTTCCGTTGGCTTAAATTTATGCAGATAGAAGTCTTCGGACGTTTATTTGACTATTGGCTGGGAAGAATGAGCCGCGCGACGGTTTTTGAAATATTGGGTTCCTATTGGCTAAGAAAGAAGCGTCTCTTGGTTGTGCTGGAGAGTCGTGCTTTCATTGGTTATTGGGAGTTTAAATGGGTATCCAATAAACGTTGCCAATTTGAAATCAACAAACGATAGGGCTAATAGGAAAGTGCAGTCGCTAGTTGAATGCCTAAAATATGCGCCAAGATTTTTTTTTTGAGAAATAGAATACTCTCAAAGGGAAAGAGAATTTATGTTTTATGTTCTCATACTTAAAAGTGCTGATTCAGTCACGCTTTTCTTTGCCCATTTTTTTTGTGGAATTTCCGTCAGCTTGATTCTTACCTACATCATTGATGACTGAATTGATAAATGAGTATGCTGCAGGTCCCTTTCATTAAATGTCATCTAGCAGGATCTAGGCAGTGTGTCTTCTCTGTGGCTGCCCCTACCCTTTCCCCTGGGGTCAGGCAGGCCCCCACCCGCTGCTCCCTGCCTTGGAGATCTGACTTCCCAAAAGCACTGCCGTAGGATGAGGGTGGAACCCAGCAGGAAAAAAGAAGAAACAGGATTCATTTGCAGGAACTGTTAGCTGGGATTTTAAGCTTCATTATTAGCATTTTAAAAAGGTGATACTAGCATTTTTAACATGGCAGTCTAGGTCTCTTTTAGGAAAGCATGTTTTTCTTCTGGGCCAAGGCCGTTTCTTTGGGTATATTTGAGAACTTGCCTTTTCAGCAACTGAACAATAGAGAGTGTATTCTGAAAAGTCCTTGAATACTTGCAAGTTTTAAAGATACAAACCCAGTTGAGAAAGGGAGCGACATATCCCATAAATTTGCCACTTGTGGAATGTTATATGAAAAGACAATGTTATCAATGTCTTTTATTGTTTGATTAGTTGCTTTCTGATATATCACATATACCAAATGTATGTATTGTTTGTTTCTATACCCTGTAAAAATACTTGACCCCCCCTTAATAAACGCTTTTCATTTTGCCTGAAATACTTGTGATAGATATTGTTGGGTAGGGGTGAAAAAGCCTCTTTGCAAAGGTAAGGGTGCTTCTCGCTCAAATTCAGGGATAGGTTCCTTCAGCTCCACGTGAACTCGAGGTGCTTGAGTTTCAAGGCAGCAGACCAACAGCATGAAGGTGTTTGGGGTTTGGCATCCTGTAGAGCCTTGGCCTGGAGAACTGGGAACAGGGAAAACCAAGTTTGTCCCCTTGGCACAGAAATGTCACAGAAACGCATGAAAGCAGATGGGCTCATCTGGGTCTTCGGTCACTTGAGGAGCTTCAGAATTAAGAGATTCTTTTGTACTTGATGGAGCTGATAGAAGATTTGATATAATTACATACACATATATTTCATATTTAGTATTTACACACACACACACACACACATCTATATACACTTATATTTGGTATTGAAACATTTAGACTTTCATTAAGGATTTCTGAATCCTGTTTCCTTCTTCAAATTTTTGAGCGTGGAGGCCTTTTTCATTAGTCTTGATAGATGAGAAGCTGTCCCTGTAGGATAAGGTGTACATTCCAAAGATAGTTTTTCCTAGGGAAAAGATGTTTGGTTAATGGTCAAGGGCCCTGGGAGGAAAGAAGGACGTTCCTAATATGGAATGATACTGAGGTAGGAAATGGGTGACTGAGTAAGGGGTGATATTCTAAAGGAGGAGCTGAATGAAATGTATATATTGTGCCAAGAGGAGGGGGTCAAGTGCGGCCCCCCACCTAACAGTTTGCTGTCATTGCTCTGGCTTCTGGGTGAAGAATAAAGAACTGACCAATAGAGGCAAATATGTGGAGCTCAGGGTTGAACTGTGGCGTCCTTGGGGTTCTCTGAGCTTGGTTCTTTTCTTGAAAACGTTTCATTACCCGGCTGGGTAACATCTTCAATGCTAGAAGGGAGTGGGGTTTGCTGTCATGCAACTGCCTGTTGTCTCTTCGATCCCGGCTCAGAAAGGAACCCGCAGGGAATAATTCTAACACTTTTAATTCCAACAGAGCACCTCCAAGACGAGAGGGAGGGGCATTTCAAGTGTCCAGCTGATGCTCTTGAGAAGTAAGTCAACAAGATTCTCGGGGGTTCATCTGCTGCAGAAGCCTGGGGTCTCTGCTTAAATCTGCTAAACCTGGATCGGCATTTTCTTGAGAAGCAGACAAGGAACGCAGGGGAAGCCCACCACCAGGCCCTGGAAGATTGTGCCAGGGGTTGGATCAAAAATCAAGACGGTGCAGCCAAAGCCCTGCGCCTTTTCACGTGCCTCGCAGGTAGGTAAAAAGGGGCAGGAGTTTGCACGGTTACAGCCGCCACCCTGACTTATCTGACCACTTTCGTGATCGCTGCCAGCCACACTGTAAAGGGAATCTTGCAGCATGGGAAAGTACAAAAGCTCTCACTATTTATTTATTTATTCATTATTAGATTTATATCCGGACTTTTATTTTGCACAAGTGAAGGCAGCAAACTCACGCTCCCTCCTATTTTCTCCACAACAGCCCTGTGAGGTGGGTAGTTTCCATTGCTAATTATCAAGCCGACTTCCATCAATATGACTGAATTCAAACCATCAGTGTACCTGAGTTCAAATACTGATACTGTCCCACTGTGCAGAAAGATACGATCACATATTTTATCCAAGAATTAATGAAAGCACACACAGAAAAAGCATCATCGACTACTGAGGAAATGTTCTGTAGGTCCCCGGGGTGAGGGTGCCTGTGAAAGAGGAGACACCTCCGAAGCCACCCTCCAAGATCGTAAAACCATTTGCCACTCTTGAGAATAGGATGGAAGCCTAACTGACTTCGGGTTCGTATTTCTTGCAATCACTGATCTAAGCAGAGCAGGGTTCCTCAACCTGAGCGACTTTAAGATGGGTGGACTTCAACTCCCAGAATTCCTGTTCAGGTTATCTAGGAGAATTCGCCTTTTTTCCCAGCCTCGGGTTCTCGCGCGGGGAAAACCAAAACGACTGGAGATGCCGGGGATCGAACCCGGGGCCTCATACATGCAAAGCATGCGCTCTACCACTGAGCTACATCCCCTCCCCGTTGCAAGCTTTCCGAATAGATGTAGAAAAGGCGCCCATCCCCGAGAAAAGAAAAGTAGAAACACCACAAATTATTAAATACCCGAATTTGTCGCCCGAGGCACGCACTGATGAAGTATCACGGGAGGCAGTGAAAGCAAAAACGGAAACTTCATTGGGTTTCTAGTTTCATTGGCTCCCTTTGGTAGCCCCCTTTGCTAATTCGCGGGGAAACTTATTAACTCACGCGGGGAAAGAAAACAATGTTTAGTGCAACCCCTCCTCACTCCAAAGCCTGCACTTACAACAGACACAGCTCTTTTCCGGAAAATGGGAGCGGCCCTTAAAAGGGCCTTTTCGGTGTCGGTTCAGTTTATCCTCTCATCCGTCCTGTCTCCAAGTTAGCCGCCGAACCCGTACAGAGTCCTGCCTTGGCGCTTCAGGGCATAGACCACGTCCATGGCCGTGACCGTCTTCCTCTTCGCGTGCTCCGTGTAAGTCACGGCGTCCCGGATCACGTTTTCCAGGAAGACCTTTAAGACGCCTCGCGTTTCCTCGTAGATGAGCCCCGAAATGCGCTTGACGCCCCCGCGCCGAGCCAGCCGGCGAATGGCGGGCTTCGTGATGCCCTGGATGTTATCCCGAAGGACCTTCCTGTGCCTCTTGGCGCCCCCTTTCCCCAAGCCTTTCCCGCCTTTGCCTCGCCCCGACATTCTTCAGACCAGCGCAAAACAGCCACTATGTCTCACTTGAAAGACGAGTTGGTTAATATACCTCCCTATCGGACCAGAGGGAAAACTAAACCGGCAGCTTTTCGCGCCTTTTTTCGTTCCCCATAAAATCTCGTCACAACAGTCGAAATGCCTTAAAAAGTGAAGGGCGTGACTAGAGACCTGAGTGTTTCTAATCAACATAGAGCTCCGAAAAATTAGGGTTATTTGTTCTAAATGTACGTCAAGCTACGGTTTATAAACCATGGCTAGGAAATTAAGCTAAAATCAAACGACAGCAGCACGGTTAATGCACAAATAGGAAACATTCGCAATTTGCATTACTTCAGTGCCTTTATTAATATAACTGAAAATATCATAAGGGAACAAGGAGGGAAATATTCCCTGGCTCCGCTCCTAAGTACCTTCTTGGCCAATGTGAAAGCAGTTTGCCACTAATTTGAGATGTTTTTCCAGTCTAGCCTGTAACCCTGGCATTTCCTAGTGGTCTCCTCTCCATGTTCTAAAATAAATCTGGTTTAGCTCTTCAAGCTCATTCATTGTGACAACATCACAAAAAAGGGAGCAGTTCCTTGTCTGCATTTACACAAGACTCATACACAACAGTTTTGCTTAAGCTGAGAGGCAACCATAGTGAAACTATATGTTATCCCACTACATGACTTTCAAGTAGAGGATAGTTGCTCAACAAAGCTATAGTTACCAAGAAATTGGTTGGCTGGGCAGGGGGGAAGCTAGCTTGGTGTGGATGTCCTAAACAGTCATAATCTCAGCACAAAAGAAATTTCACAGCATCCTAGAAATGCTTATTCAGAAGCAAGCCCCAAATATATTCAGAGGCATACGTGCATACTAACTTAAAACTTAGTTGCATTAGGCTCTTCAAGGTGATAACACAAGTTTCAGGAAATCCCTTGCAGATGCTAAAACAAACAAAACAGCCAAATCTGTTTTCAAAAAAAATGACCTTCACGCCTAATTAGAGAAACACAGCAAGGGTGGTGGAAATCTTCACTAGGAATATGCGACTGTATAGTCTTAGAGGATGCATTCTCAAATTGCCCAGGCCAAACCATGAGAAGGAAGTACAGCTTCCAACTGTGGGTAGGCCAGAGCTGAAGGAAGCATTTGCATATTTGCACATTGGAAGAACAAAGGCTTATTATGGGGTAAAGAAAAAAAGTTAACTAGATTTTACTGACATCACAACTCCTATTGCAATAGAACAGCTGCAATTACATCATAAACTGGGATCTTTTAAATTACACTAGGCTTTAGGTGGATTCGGTGTTCTGCAAGCATTGGTGAATTCCCAGCTTGCCAGCTTCATGTAGGGTGCTTTGGAAATGGAGCCCTAGGAAGATCAATCTGCAATCCCCTTAATAAGGATTAGAGTGAAGAATCAGAGTAATTAACTTGCTTGGAGAAATACAGGCACACAATGAAATGCACCCCCGTGTTTATAAACTTAGTTTCCTTTAACAAATCAGGAGTCCTCCAATGGCTATGCACTGAATTACCACTTTTTTTGCACAATTGTGAAACATCCCCAGAGTGACTTAAGGCTTTTCAAGGAAAACGTGAGCGGCTCTTAAAAGAGCCTTTTGGGTGATCGGCAGCCTTCCCTCCCGTCTACTTGGAGCTGGTGTACTTGGTGACCGCCTTGGTGCCCTCCGAGACAGCGTGCTTGGCCAGCTCGCCGGGCAGCAGCAGGCGCACAGCCGTCTGGATCTCGCGAGAGGTGATGGTCGAGCGCTTGTTGTAGTGCGCCAGGCGGGAGGCCTCGGCCGCGATGCGCTCGAAGATGTCGTTGACGAAGGAGTTCATGATGCTCATGGCTTTGGAGGAGATGCCAGTGTCCGGGTGCACCTGCTTCAGCACCTTGTAGACGTAGATGGAGTAACTCTCCTTGCGGCTCTTCTTGCGCTTCTTGTCGCCCTTCTTCTGCGTCTTGGTGATAGCTTTCTTCGAGCCCTTCTTGGGCACGGGAGCGGACTTCGCAGGCTCAGGCATTCTCGCACTCGCTCTCTCTCTTTTTCCCGTTATCTCAGCAAGCAGAAAACTGGCGAGCCTCGCTCTCCCGGTCCTTTTTATAGAAGCCGTATGCTGATGAAGGGCTCCAAACCTCACGTTGCTATTGGTCCGTACAGTTTGGGCGGGAAAGTTGAACGCGAATCAGAGCGTTCGAAGCGTTCGCTTGCTATTGGATAACTGGACGCGGCTGGTTTGAACGCTCTCCGGAGTTGCTTTCTCATTGGTTCGGTTGAGAGTTCGCTCTCATTGGTCTATTTTCGTGCCGAATGGCTGGATTGCTGTTTGCAAGCCGAATTGCTGAATACGATGCAGACGAGCAAAAGGAACTGTTCTGGCTTTAAAAATAAATAAAGGCAATAGACCGGCTTGCTAGTCTAACTGAAATACTGCAGTTTGGAAAATTGGGTGCCGTCTTATTAGTTTCACAGAACTTTTCGTTGCCTTACACTAGGCTGCCTTGCATCACCCATGTCGATGGACTGCAATGAGAGTTACAGTGTTAGTTATATATATATATTATAGTTATAGGTCTGGGGCAGCTGCCTGAAGAAGGTTAAACTGCAGAACTAGCCAGTCATTAAATCCGGGGGTCTTCATTGAGTCAGTTGGAAAACCAATAGGATTGATTTAAATTACAGCCCAACAACTCTGGAAAATGGTTAATAGAAGAATGGACTGAGTTTTGAAAGCTGAAATCCCACGGCAATCTGATACGTTATTAAATTTCATCAAACCACACATTTTTCTTCAAAGTACAGTGGTACCTCGGGTTACGAACTTAATCCGTTCCGTGACTCTGATCGCAACTCGAGTTGGTCGCAACGTGAGGTAAATTTTCCCATAAGGTTCAATGTAAATACAGTTAATCCGTTCCGCCCTCCGAATTTGGTCGCACCATGAGGCAAATTTCCCCATAATGTTCAATCTTGCCAAGCCTGCTCTGCATTTTCTTTGGAGCCATGCTGACAAGCACACCAAAAACCTTCCAAACGCCACAAAACACACCACAAGCCTCACCAACATCTCCTTGCTACCGCGATCTCGCCCACAGGAAGCCGCGACCGCGTGGCAGCAGGGCAAATGGCCGCGGATCCGGTTCGTAGCTCGAGGCGGAGGTCGCCTGTCGAGGTAAATTTCTGGGGCCGGAGCTGGTGGTATCTCGAAAAATTCGTAAGGAGGGGCGTTCGTAACCCGAGGTACCACTGTATACTGAATTGCCTTTATATATGTTAATAGATTCCTATGTGCTGTCTATTGGAACACGTTTGATTCCTTCTTTGGAAGAATAGCTAACCAAATTGTGGGAGTGTGCTTTGATGTCCCGAATAACTAACATTAGGAAACATAGAATGAAATATGATAATTATCACTCAAAATGGCTAGAAACAAGGATGTCCACGTTGAGTGGAAATGCTGGGAGTTGTGGAGGGCCATGCATTTCCTGCCCTATGGGGAGATTATGGAAAGAGAACTGTCTTCATAAAATAGTAAAGTCTTCAAGATGAACTCCTAGTGACATCACAGGTATAGCCATGATTTTTTAATGCAACAATATGGTAGTAATTTGCCATTGCCTTCTTTAGGATGTTTTGCCTTTCCTAATCTATCCTCCAGCCCTGGGGTCTCCTGGTGGTCTCCCATCCAAGTTTATTCTTCTCATAAAATTCAACAAGCAGTGCTGTGAATGAAACTATCCTCCCCAATTAAGGATTCATCTGGCTCCAGAATGAGGTGGTCATTGACTTTTTCCTCGTACCTGCAAGTAAATTCTCCAGTGTGATTGGATTGGGCATGGAGGTTCTTTGGAGCTCTGCAAAGATTCCCCTCTGCTGATCTCAACTCAATCCTTGCAGAACTGAAACTTTTTTCTTATTGTTCATCTGGTTAAAGCTGAGCAGGTAATAAGCAGACGATCCCCTTCATCCACCTGTCTGGATGGAGGATCCATTTCCAGAATCAAAGGTGAAGGGCAACCTGGAGAAGTCTCGTGTAAAGACAAGATTATCTGCAAGGAATTTTCTACTGTTGTATGGGCTGTCCTTACAATGGAGAACCAATTCTCTTCCATGTGCACCTGTTCACAAAGCACATAGAAGGCAAACTCTGTCAAAACCTACAGAGGAGAAAGAGGATCAAATGTCTTATCAAGTCTGATTCTTCAGCTACTAAGAGCCTCACCAAACCTTGCGTCAGCTTTTTATGGTCTGTGGTCCACCCCTCGTCACAAGGAGAGACCACATACTTTATCTAGTTGTAGGAGAAGAAAGCAGTGTAAGCACATTTCAGAGGTCAGAGGCATTTGGCATATTAACTCTTTGAACAGGAAAATGCTTGAAATACACGTCTGTTTCCCCACACGCACATAGCTACATTTTAATTGTATTGCCTTAGATTTAAAGAACGTTTATTATGCTTTAATCCCACCGGAATCAGTTAAAAATTTTAGTCATGTCTCTTCGTTGATTTAATTGAGACTAAGGTGAGTCTTATGGATCTAACTCCATTACATTAAATTACATTTTAATTGTTAAACAGCTAGTCATGTATGTTGAAAATCATCCTTGGATCAGTTAGCAGAGGCTGCTCAACTGAAATGTCTCCACGGCTTTGAGCTATGGGTTGTCTAGTTTTGGGTGCTGAAATAGTTCTGCTGGCCCACACTTTCAACTCAGAAGTTTCTTCATTTTGGATTTATTTATTTATTTAAGCAATTTATATGGCTGCCCAGCTCACTCACGGTGACTCCAGGCGGCTTACAGAAATCAAACCCCAAACACAAAACGCACGACACCGCCTACCCCAGCGACAACAGTACATTCAGACAAACCACTTGATGAGCTCCGTATCAACCTCCATTAACCTTTTCCTGAGGCCCACTGGCAAAACCATATCTTCAGGGCCCTTCAGAAGAGTATCAAGATGGGGGCCAGTCTTATCTCCATGGGGATGATGTTCCACAGGGAGGGAGCCACCATGGAGAAGGCCCTTCTTTTTGGTCCCACTAGATAGACCTCCTTAATGGGGGGACCCATATCATACCCTGCCTCCCTGATCTGGTGGGTCGGGCAGATGAAATTGGGGAAAGGAGGTCCTTCAAATAACCATTCACTTTTCCACTCATGACAAGAAAATAAAGGTTGTCCTATAATGTATCTTCTACCAGCTCTATCCCCATAATTGGTCACGAGGCATTTCGGAAGAGGATGGACACCAGATCTGTGGGTGGGAAAAGCAAGAACAGTGAGCGTAAAGTTGTGGTTAGGTAGTCAGTCAGGAGAAGTAGAGGAACCTGGTAGGAAAAATGGTTTTGCTTTCTCCCTGGAGGGAGAGGTTGCAAAGATCCACTGGTTGGGAGGAACCCTTAGAATGGTATTTATAGGACAGAGACCAGGAAGTTTCAGCTTCTCCCCAAAATAAAATTGTTCAGCAGGTAACAGTGTGTTTCTTTTTCCTTTGATGAAACTGGTTCACTTTCCCCTGCCAAAGACCCAACTAACAAGAGTCAGGAAGAAGTCCTGGGATGACCACCACACCCTCACATCTCTAGCAGTTCTTAATTAAGGTTGGCACTCTACCCTTGGATAATGCCATTCGGCTAGCAAGATTTATAACTCTTGACCCCTTCTCCTCCAGGACGTTCCTAAGGTTTATTTAGGTAAGCTAGTGTTCATGGCACATCTGTAAACTGACAGTTCCAAAAAAGCACTTCTTTTTGTTTTTCTGCCTATCTCTACTAGAGAGGGTTGATCCATAGAGTTAGTTTTGCCAAACTCTGATTCAGTTTAAAGGCAATTCAAATTAATTCAAATTCATCATCCCTTCAGATGGAAACTGAGAAGGAAATCACCAGATCTCCTCCTACTTTGGGAGACAAACTCCCATGATTCAGAATCTGAATGTTTAGAAGGGCAGAATGTAAAATCAGATTATGAAAACAAACTGCAAATTAGCCTCCAAAAACCCTTCCCACTGTTCACAGACAGCATGCATTTTTATGAAGCAACCCAGAAGTGGTGAAAAAGAAAGTGAGATCAGTTCAGATTTTACTTCTGAAAAGCCATAGAAATGAGCTCGAAGCCTGACATGATAATGGCTTTCCACTTCCCCTTCTATCACACTTTTCTGGCTTGTAGAAAACTGCAGGGGTCCAATTTTCACACTTAGCAAATCTACAGTTGTGGCTGGCTTTTATTTGTGCAGCTATTTGCAAGAAACAGCATTCAACCACAACTTGTTTACTTACCCCTTGGAGGATGGAACCGTATGACTGGTTTTTCCCCCTGTAAGCATGAGTAAATATTTCCTTTGACTTCAGAAACCTCAAAGAGACTTCAAGGTTTTGTTTTTTCTTGTAACTGACATTCAGATCACTGGCCACCTTCTTTCAGTACCTCAGATGGAACCCATTCTGCCTGGTGACCTTCTGAGACAGAGTGTTACGAGTCTAATTTGCTCTCTGTGGACCAAGACACTTTATGGAGGAGACCAGGACCCAGCGGTGGTGGAACCCTTGCAGATCCCAATGACACTGATTCTTCAATGCCTCATTACCTACTGACCACAAGTGACAATGGGTGTAGATAGAGGTTGAAGGATTTACCCTCTGTCTGCTCTTTCTCTATGAGATTGCGAATCTAAGGTCACTCCCTTCCCTCTTTCTTCCCAGACTCAAACCCACAAAGCACACGTTCTTTGACACCTCCTGGTAGGATGTCGTCCTCTAGGTGCTAGGCTTTGCCTATCCCTGTAATTTATTTCCTGTAAATAAATCTCCTTTCTGTTATAGTTACAACATCTGCCCTTGCTCAGTTCAGATTTCTGCTCTCAGGAACCCTCATGCACCTCCCACACCCCAGAATGTTTTGTCCTCCAGAAAGAGCCATCTTTTTTCAAGTGTTTGTTCCAAACACTTCAAAATTTGGAATTTTTAGGACATATCAGAGGTCTCTGGCTCTTGTAGGGTGTGGGCCATTCAGAGGGAATAAGAAGAATTGAAGAGCAAAACTGAAATGCCATCTCAACTTAGTCCATTCTCAGCAGTGGAACCAACACATTTAGAAGCACCTGAAAACCCAGGAGAGGGGAACAGCTGTTATTCATTCCTGATTATCTTTCTCAACCACATCCTTCCTTTCCTTCAGATCACCTTCTGTTACAGGGATGTCCACAAGGGAGGCAAAAAAGTCAAGATGATGGCCACAAGCATGCACATCCAAGCTCCATACCAGTGTTTCTCAACCTTGGCAGCTTGAAGATGTGTGGACTTCAACTCCCAGAATTCCCCAGCCAGCATGGGGAATTCTGGGAGTTGAAGTCCTCACATCTTCAAGTTGCTAAGGTTGAGAAACACTGCTCTATACCTTTTTCACATGTGTCACCATGTGCATAAAACAGGGTGGGGTTTCAATCGCATGGTTGTAGATGTCATCTTGGCTCTTTTGACCCCCTCCCTGTTCTGTTACCTAATCTTTTCCCTTATTTTTGCCCCCCAAATTTACAGTATATTAGAACTTGAGATTTTCTATTTTAAAATTTTCATTTCAGATGTAGTCAGAGAAGTGACATAAGCCTGAAGTCCAACGAGTCATGAGTCACCTTTTCCCTCTTAAAGATTCAGGTCACCAGTGGTCTTGTTTCCCATAAGTCAATGAGATCATTTCTATCTCATCCCTCCATAACCAGGAACTCAGCTATCACATCTACTTTGCTGGAAAGGTTGTTGAGGTTTCTTCCCTTGCAATGATACCTAACATTACACACAGCCACAATTCCTAGCAGTATCTTCATCCATGCACAGTCCCGGGCCAGTTTTATGGCCTTGTAATGCCTTGAAGAACATGTCTCTTGATACTTTCCTCCTTACAGGAATGGAGAGCACCAGAGTCACCTCCTTCCCATGGATGCAAACCAGGCACTGGGGATCCCCAGAAAGAATTGTGCGTGGAAGGGAATCTAGAATTCCAAGGAAAAAAGAAGAATGGGATAACATATGGCAGAGCAGAGTGGATTTAGAGAATCCCTCACGCAGCTACAACAAGATTCCTCCATGTTCCTGAGAGAAATAAAGCGGCTGGCACGTCTTGTGCAGACAACACAATAAAATTAGAATATATTGTCCACCTTTCTCTTGGCAGAGTCTGCAAAAAAGAGTCACCTTGGCAATCTAAGCAGGTAACTGGACCCAAGTCATGTCAAGCTGAGCACCTTGAATTGGCCTAATCACACTGAGGAACCCTGTACCAGCCAACGAAGAACCGACTGCTAATTATATTGAACAACCACAACCACATCCTGTTGGTAAAGATTAACCACAACCAACCATCAATGGGAACATGTTGCTTCTATTGGCTCTCGAGCTTGACTCCTGGTGGCCACACTCATGATATTTCTTTGGTGGTTTCACAGAAGTGAGGCGTGCCATTGCTTTCTTCCGTGAAGATATTTCCGATTCTCAATCTAGCCAATATCCCTGGCCTTTCTGAGCCCCTACTCCCCTCCAAACACAAAGAAGGCCAACTATGCTTAACTCAGGTGTTACCACCTGTTGCAGAGTTCACATTTATTTAGTACTTTAAAGAAAAATGGTGTCATAAGTTCTTTAGCCTGGGAGTTTGTTCTCTTTCATTCTCTGTTGCTTTAGGCTTGTTCATGGCTTCCTTTCCTATACACAACTACTTTTCAGAATTGGTGAGGGAGAATAGCGTAACAGTTAAAGTGCTGGACTAGAATGGAAGACACCCAGATTCAAGCTTATGGTGAATTACCAGATGATTTTGGGGCAACCACTGTCCGTCCGTCCGTCCGTCCGTCCGTCCGTCCTTCCTTCCTTCCTTCCTTCCTCCTCCTCCTCCTCCTCCTCCTCCTCCTCCTCCTCCTCCTCCTTCTTTATGCCCAAGTCAGGACTGACTCCTGGGGACTGCCTGGACATGTCCCTGCAGTTTTCTTGACAAGAATTTTGGAAGTGGTTTGCCCTTGCCTTCTTCCGAGGGCTGAGAGAGAGTGACTGGCCCAAGGTCATCAAGTTAGCTTTGTGCCTAAGGCAGGACTGGAACTCACACTCTCCTGGATTCTAGCTGGAGGCCTTCACCACTACACCAAACTGGCTCTCTCATTCTCTCTTACATCAACCTATTTTACAGGGTTATTTTAATGGATGTGGGGGCGGGGGGCAGGAAGGGAAGAAGGAATGTTACATATGCTCTCTATATCTTCCAAACAGGGGGTATAAATCTCACAAACGTTCTTTCATTTATCCCACCAAAATTTTTCTAAAATTTGGAAAATGTGGGAATGATGTGAAATGGTTGATCAACAAAGCAACCCCAATTATCTGAAGAGATCAAAAAAGGCTGAATTCATCTGCTCCTGACCAAAGCATTTGGGGAGATGCATTTCAGGAATGTGGGGGGAGGGGGGGGATGGAATTATTTTCTCAGCTTTTTTTCAGGAACTAATCTTAGTCACTCTTGCCTGTATTAACTGCACATTTATTCTTTGAACAAGGCACTTCTATAGCAGTTGCAAAGACCTAAAACCTGTTTACAACAATGAGATTAGAAAAGTTGTCGATAAGAGTCATATGTGAGAGAATGAATGATCAAAATGAAACTGAATTTTGATGTAGTCAGTATACTGTATGTTTCCTTGCTCTTCCTTTGATGGGTTGGAAGACAACGTCACTGTACAACACCGGCCCCTCTTCCTTTGGTGGGAGACGGTCCTTCCTCCTTGGTCCGGGAGCAGGTTGAGTGGAGGAGACCTTAATGACGCCGTAGGTGACCTCTGAGTCCTGAGGAAACAAAGACAAACAGAGGATGTGGCTCACAGATTAAATGCGGCTGTACCCTGTGCACTCATGGAGAGCAAGGTACTTTTTCATAATTTAAGGGCATGCTTAAAAGAAATGAACTTGACTTTTCTGGCACAACCTCAAGGAACCCTGGAAAGTAATACACAAACTGAGGGGTGGAAAGATTGACAGCTGTCTGAGAAAGAGAAGGATTGCCCTTTGGCATCAGGTCTGATCCAGTCTCATTTCCTGTTTCTAATCCCAGATGGTAAAGAGATGCTCCTGAGAAACCCACCAGAAATCCTAAAGCCACCTCAGTTCTTGGACAACACAAATCATGTTCACATCCAAAGGTCATAAAGGCAAATATTCCTCATTTATTTAAATAAGATCCAGGGGTGCTAAAACTCTTAATGCCTTGACTGAAGCCAAGGAAATCACGACACTTAGAAGAAGTGTTTACACAGGTCAAAACCTTTTCTTCTAATATCCCAGGATCTACGGGTCAGAATGGTCTTTGGGAAGACAGACTCTGGCTGGATTTGGGGATTAGAGTTCACATTAAATGACCTACTAACCTTACACTGCCATGATTGAGCTGCTATAAAGCCCATCCTCATCACCCTTATTTCTGCACAAACAACAGTTGGATGACTGTAGAGGACACCATCGGTAGCTAATAGGGATTCCAGGAACCTGATTTAACTTTTGAGGGTATACAGATCTTCCCAGCAGGGACTGAGTGAAATCACTTATGAACATCACCAGGTACCTTAGCAGGTGACGGAGCAGCTGCTCTTGCTGTTTGAGGATCCACCATTCCAAGATCATCTCTCTCTTCTTTGCTTTCCTTGGCTTCAGATTCTTCCCGGGATGGCAATAATACCAAGGCAGCAAGAAAAAGAAGGAGAAAGAGGAAGGGGTGAGTCTCTATTCTTCGCTTCTTTCCATATTCCTTGCTTATGGTTTGCCCCATCATCTCCAACCCATCATCCCCGGCAGGTCTCTCGGTGAACGTCTCCAACCACCAGCACCCGCCTCTGACTGCCAGGAAGGGAACCGCTGAGCCCAAACCGCCTCACTTACTGCTCTTTTTCCTCCAGCAATAAAAGGCAAAGGCAGCCAGCAGGATTATGAAAGGAATCGCCAGGCATGTGTATCTCCACATAGTATCCGCATGGTGGGTTGAAACTGGTTACCCAAACAAAGACAAATGATTCAATATTTCCTGGGAGAAATTTTATCCTGCCCTCTCCTCTCTTGCTCATCGTATCTTCGTCCATCTGACTCACCTGTGACATTGACCGCCTGGCTCCAAGAAGACATGATCCATCGGCTGCTTCTCTTTTCTTCATAGCTGCAGGCAAATTCCCCGCTGTGGTTGGGCTTTGCATGCAGGATTCTCAGAGAGGCATTTTGAAGAGGATCTGAGGGTGCCCTGGAACTTTCCAGAAGCCATTCAAAGCTGGGCACCATCTCCACCGCATCCTTGTAGAAATGGAACTTCTTCTCTGTGTTCCCTCCTTCAGCTGAGCAAAGCAAGAGCAGGGAGTCACCGTCCTTCACTGTCTGGGGCAAAGGATCCACTCTCAGCAGCGGGGAAGGGGGGACTTCTGCAAGAAAGATTCAGAAGGGAAATACTAAGGTCTGCTTTGAAGGAGAAATGTTTCCTGAAATCTTCCACATTACTCTTGAAGCTAAGATACCATTTGTATGAGGAAAAGCAGTCATATTTCAGAGAATGGAAATTAAAATGAATTTGACTTTAGCTTGGAGTGAAAAGGAAAGAAAAAAATAAGCACAAAAAGAATAAATTCTGACTTCTCATACAGCAGATGTAGAGAAATCATATAATGGCCTCTTACTCTACACATACGTGTTTTGTATAAGCTATTAATTTAACTAATCATGAAATCCATCTATCATAATTCCATTTTTTTCTGTCTCCTGCAAGAAGTCCAAAAGGAGCTTCCAGTAGCCCTTAAAGTCTGTTTTCCCTAAACAAATCTGTCAGTTCTGGGGAGAGAGCACTGCAGTGCAATTCCTTCTCTGGAGGGAAAGACGGCTTGTGGAGGACAGAAGGTCAACTTGGGGGCTGGAGGGATGAACCTGTTAGGGACGAATCTGTGGAAGGAAAGAAAAGCCACATAGTTCTTCCTTCTGGAGTCACATCTCTTGGACTCAGACCTGTACGGGGCAACACTTCCAAAACAGCTACCAGCCTAACCCGGTCCATGGTGGCTTGGCCTGGCTTGGCTCAGGGCTCCTCCTTACGAGAGGAGAAGCTGGGAGAAAGAGGGACTGACCGTGCGGAGCTGTGCAGGTGAAAGGCTGCAGCTGCCCAGGATTGGGGCCTCTGACAGCCACGGCCAGGGAAGGAGCGGGGTCTCCTTCGCCAAGGGCTCCCCACTCATGTTCCCACCAAGGCGCAGGTCTGCTGCTGGGCCTCCTTCACCACCCCAAAGCTTTTTTCCCAACCGCTGCTCCCACCCTCCTGGCCCCTCTTCTACAGAAGGGCTATTTTAAAAAGAGAAGAGGCCATCCTAGGAGGCTGAAGCTGAGAAAGTCACCCAGAGCCATGCAAAAGCATCTGGGCCCCTTCCTCCCCCTAAGCCAGGGGTCTTCCTGACGGACCCAGTGAGAACTGCCTCCCACTTTGGCCCCAGTGAAAGCCTGGAAACCACTCGGCTGGCTGGAATCAGAAGGGCCAGAGAAAGACTCAGGCAGAATAGACTGTGCCCCACTTAACAGGAAGTAATCGGAGACCAGTCCCAGCAATCCTTCTCTCAGAGTCTCTGCCCATCAGCCCACTTTTCCAGGGTTCAAGTCTTCGAATAAAGGAAAAGCACATCTCTGTAATTCGCAGCACGGAAGACGAAATATTCCAGGCAAGAGTGGAGAAGGCCTCATTTTCTCTGGAACTGCTCTCAGAATGGAGTCACAGCCATAATGTCCCATGTGGGAGACACTTTTCTCATAGAAATAAGGTCCTCCTAACCATTTTCTTACGGAAGGGATTGTTTATTTAACTATGGATTTGTTTGGTGTTTTGTTCGATGGCTTAATTTTTGAAATGTTTATTGTGCATTTTCATGGGTTGAGCATTAGCGCTGCCTTTGGTGTGAATATTTCTAGGCCATAAATATTCATCTTACCAATGACTGAGAAGACCAGCTGCTTACTATTGGAAGAATAGGACCATCCAGGTTTTTCCCAGTAGCTGCATATACATACTATCTTCATTTGGTCTGAGTTCAGATCTGCAGTCGTGAGATTGAAGGTATTTTTCTCCTGATACTTATATTGGATGGCTCCACCTGATTCGTCGTGGCAGTCGAAAAAGATCTTTTCTCCCCGAGATCCTTCTGGGATGGAGCATTGCAAGGAAATCCATTCTCCTTGAACAAGGACGGTATATGGGGGAGTTGAGGTCAGCCTGGGGGCTGGTAGCAATGAACCTGTCCACGAAGGAGAGGAAAGAAAGAGAAAGTATTTAGTCCTCCTAATCTTTTTCTATCTTTTCTCCTGGATTCTCTACTCACGTTTTTCCCAGACCTTTCCCAGAAGCGTTGTTTTCAGTTTTGAGAAAATAGGGAGAGCTTTTTTGTGGAGCATTATTTAGTGCTGTTACGTGCTTGAGCCAAACTGCAGTCAGTGCAAGAAAAGTCTTGCATTATGAGGTTAGCGACTTCCAAGACTATTTAGAATCTCCTAAAAATACACTTCCTTTCGGGTTCAAATGAGCACTCCATTTCTGCATCTTCTCCATAGAAGTTGCAACCTCCTTGTTCTTCTAGGAAAACAGGGAGGTGGTGCTGCTTACGTGTTGGAAGAGGACTCAGGAGACCCGGGTACAAGGCCACCCCCAGCCAGAGTCAATCATGGGGCCTTTCTCAGCCTGATCAAAACCTCAAAGTTACCTCCACTCACTTGTACAAATCAAGTTTTGGGGGCCCAGAGAAAGAATTAAAGGGGTAGGGGCAGTGTGGATAAGAAAAATGAAAGCGGTAGAGAAAAAAGAGAAGGAAATTCTTCCACCTTTGCTTCAGGAGCTCTGGATCCCTGCCTGTAACTAAATGGTTGAACAGCAGAGTCATCCCTAAAATTAGGGCAACGTCTGCTTCGAAGGAGAGGTGTTTCCCCAAATCTCCTTGTTTTACGTATCTGAATGTTACAGAACGTGACATTTTTATGAGGCACAGCACTGTTATTTTGGAGTATAGAAATGAAAATGGCAAATAAGGGAGGAGAAAGAATTTTACTTCCCCTTGGAGTGAAAATAAGAATAAAAATGCTGCCGCTTTTCACAAGGGAGGAATGAGTTTTGGGTCAAGAAAGAAAACCTCAGAGCTCAGCTTTGCTTCTCTGTGGACTGCTTAGCGATGGCATGTTTATTGTGTGCTTTCAATTCCTAAACCTGAGGGCTGCTCTCGGGGTCGACGGATTCTGGCAGGAAGGAGCTCTCTTACCCATCACCAAGAACTCCACCTGGTTACTCCGTGGAGAAAAGGAAAAATCTCCTGCATTTTCAGATCTCAACCAGCAATGGCAAGTGAACTTCTTTCTTTCCGTTGCCTTGAGATTTGGAGTGCTGATATTCAAAGCCTTGTTCTGATGCCATTTTTCTAGGATGTGTGAACCCCATTCATCCTTACAATGGAACCCGAACAGTCCTGCCCCGTATCTTTCTGGAACTGAACAGGTCCAGGTCATCTGTTCTCCTTGAACGAAGATGGCGTGTGGAGGAGACAAGGACAGACTGACGGCTTGTTTGGATGAACCTGTCCCTGAACCTGAGGAAGGAAAGAGAAGCCATTGAGCCCTTCCTTTTCATCCTCTCCTGGAAACAAATTTCCACTGACCTCTTCCTATTTTTCTCTATAGATTTTTTTACTCAAATTACCCGAAGTCTTCATAACTTTATTATTTTTATTTCATTATATTTAGCTGTATTCAGGTTTGAGGAAAAAATGTGCCACAACACCGGTATTTCAGGAAAATATAATATAATGGAGGATTTGTCAGATTTGGGAAATGGACCACTTGGATCTCTTGACTCTGATATTCTCTTTTGTAGATTCTTCTCTCACAGGAGATAAAGAATTGCTTCCTCTTTCTCTTGTTGAGGGTCACATTTTGCTTCCGCTGCTCTCTCTTAAGTTCTCAGTGTTTTCAAAGCCCTGACAACGTGACTGATAGAGACAACAATGCAAAATCACCTTAACTTTTCTGCAATGGCTTTTCTTTGGAGGTGATGCCCACCCAACCAGCAGTGCTCATTCCTTCATTTTCACAAGTGTCATGTTTCTAGCAATGGGGGAGAATGTCTGTTTCCTCTTCTGCTAACTCTAAATCTTGAGCATTTGGCATCATCATAATCCCCTTTTTCACCTCTCTTGTGAACAGAAGCAGTTGTGTAATGTTTGTGCAGATGCCTCTCCTACCAAAGAAAGGAGTAATCCAGGTGGATTTTAGTTATTTTGCTTCTTCATTGAGGCTGAGGGACATTTCTCCATAAAGGAAATAACCTCATCAAGGTGGAACTTAGTGATGCTCAAAAGCCCCTCCGATGTCCAGCAGTGGACAGTGCCCCCACCAAAGCAAAAAGAGGACCAGCAAAGGCAGAAGGGGAGGCTGTTCCCCTTGTGCGTTTATATCTTGTGTATTATTTTGCCCTCTCTGTCCTTCACAGGCGGCAACAATCACAGCCTGGCTTTCTGTGGCTGCAGAGAAGGTCTGCCCAAGAGTGTCTCTTACCTGCTCCCAGCAGCATCCACGAAAGAACTGAAAGAGAGAAGAAGAAGAAGAAGGGAAAGTGGACTTAATAGAACACGAAAACTCAGATCTCTGCACAAAAGTGGCAGTTTCAACTTCCATAATGGGGCTTCCCAGAGGGATGGAGGGTAGAAGAGACAAGCAGAAGAAAATCAATAGAAAAAATGAAACCAAATGGAAGACTGAAGAGGAGGAAATTATGCAGTGAGACCTTGAAAACGTGACTAAAAGCCAGCACATTCTGATGAAAAAGAAAAATACTTTTATATCCCTCATAAACAGAACATTAAAAAAAAAAAAAGCACCCTGACTTTAGGACTGTGATAACAACATCCTGATGACCCAAACTTGAATTTCATGCAAATTAGTGTAGGGATTTCCAGAGACAGCCACCTTCGATTCCTTACCCTGTTACACAAACGCTCCATTTCCCCCAGTAATTGCAGCCTTTTTTGAAAGCATGTGGCAGAAGCAATGTTTTTCTTAACAAATTGGGAAGAAATCTAAGATGTGATTCAAAAATGATGCCGAACAGGAAGATCCACTCCATTTCCTGGGTGAGAATTTGCTTTGAGCTTCCTCCATTGGGGGGCACGTGGTGTGTGGTCCTGACTGCCTGGGAGGACGCTGAGGGGCACATGGACGTCCCGCCTCTGGCTGCACAACCGTCCCTCCTGCTTCTGCCTCCCTCCTCCCAGGGAGGCCCTGAAATGTGGACAGGAGACATCAGGGAGGCTCCAGCTATGGGGCTTTGTCAGATGGGAAATATGGGCAGGAGGGAGGTTCAGGAGGATGGGAAGTTGGGGGACAAAAAGCAATATGACAGGCAAATGCACCCTCAACTCAGCAGGAAACATCTCCAAGAGAAATGGGAAAGGATTCTCAAGTACTTGGCTGAAGGCTCCCCCTGGGAAGATCAGGAGACCAGAGAAAGTGTGACTGATGATGCTGGGCTGTGCAACACTTTCATCTCCAAAGTCCTCAACTAAATCTTCTGCCGTAAGTGGATTCAGCAGATGAAATGCTGCCATGAAGGAGGAGGAAGGGGTCCTCTGCCATCCATGTCCTGGCTGTTGGGAATTGTAAGAGTTACCCAACCCATCCTTTTCATGACT
This sequence comes from Liasis olivaceus, assembly GCA_030867105.1. Taxonomy (NCBI): domain Eukaryota; kingdom Metazoa; phylum Chordata; class Lepidosauria; order Squamata; family Pythonidae; genus Liasis; species Liasis olivaceus. The sequence continues at coordinate 113,681,408 of CM061351.1, read as the reverse complement.
TTGAATTAGCACAGAGAAGAAAAAGTGGGGACCATCAAGGGCCCAGGAGTGTTTTCTCTCTGAAGTTCAACTGTTCTGACATCTTCAGTTCTCTGCAGTTTGAGAGAAGCTGGAGGGAGTAAAGCAAGGCTTCTTACAGAAAATGGCCTTCACTGCAACACACAAGAGGACCCCTTTCTTCTCTGCTTCATGGCTCCAACTTCCTTTCTCTTTTATTGACTCTGAGGCTGCTATTTTGGGTTTCCTTCTGGGTGTTTGTGATGGGAGGAAGAGAGAGGCGGCCTTGCATTCCCCCCAAATGCTCTTTCAGGAAGATGTCAGTGAATCATGAGATCTGGGTCAGAATGGACGTGGGGACCAGGAAAGTGCCCTGGTTGCTCAGGTTCGTCCCACAGTGTGGTGTAGTGGTTAAGGGGGTAGGCTAGGAGTGGGGAGAGTCAGGTTCTTGTCCACAAGGAGCTCAGTGTATGATTTAGGCCCTCAGTCCCTCCATCTCAGCCCAACTCACCACATATGGTTCTTTTGTGTGTGGGCAGATGATAGAAGGAAGGAGCAACATCAGCTCCAGAATGAATGGCAGGATAGAAATCTAAAAAAAGGTAAATTAAATGGGAATTTTTCATAACAAGGCACACAGAGTAAAGATCTTAAAAGGTGGAGGTTGGATTCCTTCTTGTGCACTTGGGTCTTTATAAAGATAGAGCTGAGCTTTGTATAAGCGGAGGCTACAGAACAATTTCATCAAGATATATCTGCTTCTCTGCGGAAGAGCTGCATCAAGCAATATTTCCTACGCAACCCTAACTCTACCTAAGAGGAGATTGGTCCCAATGAATGCCATTGAAGGTAGAGGAAAGCCCATGGTTTTATCTCATTTTCAGAGAAGGATCTGGAGGAGAAGTGTATGAGAGTAAAGCAATCAGTTCTAGGTTGCAGAAGAGGAGAAGAATCAGGTTTAGATCTGAGGGAAGAAGAAGAAGGTCCCAAACCTGCCATCCAAGTGATGGTCTCCATGTTCAGGAGTCCTTGGGAAGCTGGAGTTTGGCTCCTCTGTCCTCGCTTCTTCCTTTCCCCAAGAGATTGAGACCTGTAAGTTCTCTTGATTCAGTCCTTCAACAGCAACGGCCAAGGAAGGAACTGCGTCATCCCACCAAGGACATGACACCCACACGCCCAGCTCAGGACGCAGCTCTGCTGCCAGACCTTCTTCACCACATCAAAGCCTTTCTCTGCACAGGAGCTCACTGCACCCGTCCTCCTGGCCTCTCTTGCCCCCAAAGAGAAGTCAAGGTAAAAATAGCCATCTGGTGAGGTGGGAGGTGAGAAATGCCTTTTCATAGTGGAGCCATAGACATATACAATAAAACCAACTATAAAGCATCAATTAAGAACAACTTAAATCTGCACAGATCAGTAATGTTCTGCTAAAACAGTTCTGAAAATTACTGGTTATATGTAAAACATCAGGATGATTATCATAACTGTGACATGTTTGAAGGACACCTAAAACATCATCTTATTTCAATAAAGAGTTAACATTTGTTCCCAGGATGCATATTATATATCTTCAAGAACTCTGAATTAGGGGACATAATATCCTAGGCTCGTAAATTAACAGCAAATATTCTTCTAACAAATATCAAATACATATTTTATTTTGGTTTGACATTCACCGTAGAATGAATGTGGTATTCCAAAATCTCTGATTTTTGTTGAGTCACTGTTCCACTTATATTACAGGCAGTCCCCACTTAATGACCATACTTTTAGTGACAGTCCACAGTTACAATGGTGCTGAACAAAGGGACTTTGAACCGGTTCTCACACTTATAACCGTCAGAGCACCCCTGCGGTCATGTGATTGCAATCCAGGCACTTGGCAACCAGCTTGCAGTTATGACAGGTGCAGTGTCCCAGGGTTACAGCATCACCCTTTGCGACCTTCCTAGCCGGCTTCCGGCAAACTAAATCAATGGGGAATCACGTGATTCGTTTAACAACCGCATTTTTCACTTAACAGCAATGGTGATTTGCTTAAGGACCCTGCAAAAAAGGTCATTAAATTCGGTGTGACTCACTTAACAACCGCCCCGCTTAACAATGAATTTTCCGGTTCCTATTGCAGTTATTAAACGAGGACTACCTGTACTTTATTCTACCTTGCTGAACTATATTAACAGGTGTGTTCCTTTTCGTGCATGGCCCAGAGCCTTTTGTGGTCCAGGTGGCTTGGAAATATAGCAAAACAAAAATCTCAGAGGCCTAGCACATGGTGTCTCTCCTGGGGTGCTTCTGCCTTTCACAACACAGCCAATTTCTACAGCAAAGTCTTTATATTCTGTTTCCTTTCGCGGATTAATTCTATCCAGCACATCATTTTCTTCTGTCTTCAACTCATTCTCCATAATGGACACATCAACAACCAAACCAGAATGTGAACTCGCAAACTCAGAAAGGGAGGCTTTTCCATTGTGCATCCGTATTTTGGGTTTTAATTTGCCTTTTCTCTTCAATTAATCTTTATTGAAGATCCCAACCCACTATTGGGGGCCAACACACAACCTCCAGCCATCAAAAAAGAAGGAGAAAAATTGCAACGTGGACCTAATAAACATGAAAACTCAGATCTGTATGAAAATAATGTTCTTACACAGCTCCTCTTGTGGGAGGCTGGGTTGTTGCTTTGGCAATGGAGTACTTGATTAGCGCGGGTTGTTTTTTGATAGACTTGTGTTTGAACATTATTCAAACGAGCGCAAACACATTGCAGCAACCAGAACAGCAGAAAAAGGAAACAGACCGCCTATACAACATCTTCCAACAAAATGGATACCCACGCAACTTTATCAAAACGTGCCCGACCCCTCAACCTACTACAACACAATCAACACGAGCTATGAAAAGGATCGCACTGCCATACATCAGAAACGTCTCAGAAACCACCAACAGACTATTACAACCACATGGCACCTCCATACCACACAAACCCTCCAAAATATCTTAAATAAACCAAAAGACCCAGTAGCCCAAGAAGAAAAAACAGGGGTCATCTACAACAGACAGTGTCAGGACTGTAACAGCCACTATGTAGGACAGACAGGCAGAAGCCTTGCAGAGCGCATCCATGAACACCAACTAGCAGTCAGAAGACATATCCTTAATCTCACAACACATGGACAGACTTAACCATAGTTTCGACTGGGAAACTGTCAGCATCTTAGACCGAGCTAAATCCAAAAATGCGAGGGAATTCTTGGAAGCTTGGCATTCAGACAAGGCAGCCATCAACAGGCACACAGAGATAAACAACATCTACCCACTCTTCAAAAGAGACAATAGAAAGGAAAACAGAAGACCAGAACATCTCCTCACCAGCAGTCGTCCCCCAGATAAGCAGAGGTTACCACCAGGCACACAATCAAGCAGTGAACAATAACCCAATCAGGGAACTACCAGAGGAAAAAATAAAACCAGACCAACCCCCCACCCCCACCAACACAGGCAGGGCATGCCACAGTATATAAACAGAGAGCAAACCCCATTCCATTTTAGCACTGTGTGGGCTCTGAGGCCGTTTAGTTTCTCGGCCAGCAAAAGTCATTAGTTAGAGAGAAGGCCACAAAGACGATAATTTTCCCCTACTTCTTAAAGTAAGATATGGGAGTACTACAACTCCTAAATGCTTTGACTCAATGAAGAAAGTTGAGAAACTTAGAGTAGGTGTTCACAGAGATCAAGACAAATGATCCCATGGAAGCTAAATCCTGGTGAATTTAAGGGTTAGAGTTAATATCAATATTGTACAGGTACTCTAAAGCCATCCACATCACTCTTATTTCTACACAACAGTTGGATGATCACAGAGGAAACCATAAGTCACTAGTGGGGATTCCATGAACCTGGTATAACTCTCTCTTTAACCTTCCCTGTACACACTTTCATGGGTTGAAAATGAAACTTTTGGCCAACCACTGTCTGTTGTCTCCTCCTCCTCCTCCTTCTTTATGCCCAAGTCAGGACTGACTCCTGGGGACTGCCTGGAAATGTCCCTACAGTTTTCTTGACAGGAATTTTGGAAGTGGTTTGCCCTTGCCTTCTTCCGAGGGCTGAGAGAGAGTGACTGGCCCAAAGTCACCCACTCAGCTCTGTGCCTAAGGCAGGACTACAACTCACAGTTTCCCGATTTCTAGCTTAACACCTTAACCACTATACCAAACTGCCTCTCTTATTCTCTCTTACATCAACCTATTTTACAGGGTTCTTTTAATGGGTGGGAGTGGGAATGGAGGAAGGAAGGAATGCTACATATGCTCTCTATTTCTCCCAAACAGGGATATAAATCTCATAAATAATACCGTATTTTTCCGACTATAAGATGATACTTTTTCCTAAAATCCTTATGCTAAAAATTGAAGGGCGTCTTATTTAAGGGAGTCAGCTGAAAAGAGAACCGCCCGGTGGCAAAACTGCCCATACCTTATCTCTGCGAACGGGCTTCCTCCTATTGCTAGCCTCCAACGACGAGTGAAACTGCCCATACTTTGTCTCTGTGAACGGGCTTCGTCCAATCACGAGCCTCATGTAACTGATGTCAGCTGATGCTGAACAAACCAATTAGAGAAGGCTGTTTGCAGAGAGAAGCTATCGGCAGTTTCACTCGTGCTTGAATGTAATCAGTTATGCAAAAGGGCCTGGAAACAGAGCTGCAGAGAGACGGTTTGGACCTCCTCCCACCGAGTGTATCAGCTCAGTGTAACTTACTAAATAAAAATGTGTTCTGCACTATCTTTAAAATATTGATTTCTTAATTTGGGGTTGGAAAAATGGGGGTCGTCTTGTACATGGGGGCGTCTTATTGTCGGAAAAATACGGTACATACATACATACCTTCTGTTTGTGATAGATTCCAAGCCCACCACAAAGTGAGGGGCTCTGTGTCCACCTGGATGCTCCTTGACGGGGACACAACTTGGATTTAACTCGGTCCATGTTTTCTTCTTCTTTCCCAAGAGAAACACCAAAAAATTCAGTTCAAGCTTTTAGGGAGCTCTGGACACACTTGCCCTTCCTGACCTGGCTCTTCTCTTCTAAGAAAACAAGCAACAGGGTCAGTCTGGAGGTGGCAAAGTGGAGGAACCACAGTTGGGAAAGAAAGAAGAGGGATGCAAGGACTCTTGAGGACGCATCGCAGTTCGGGTCTGGGCACGTGTCTCTGTCCAGTCTGATGCAATGGGAAGTAGGAATCACCTGGAGGAAGAGGAGGAAGAGCTGCAAGCAAGGCAAGAGCCAGAGAATAAAAACCTGAGTCCGGGGCAGGAATGAAACCTGAGAAAGGGTCTCAGGCTAGACCCTCCCCAGTTCTCCTGAAGATAAAGGAAGGGCGAGGGAAGCACATTCAGACTTGCAGGTTTCTGTTGCTGTAACCTTAGAATCAAGTAGTCTTCGCATTCATAACTCTGACCTCCTAGACTGCCTCATTTAGCGACCATTTGCAGTTACAACACTGATGAAAAAGTAACTTTGCAACCAGTCCTTGCATTTATGACCTTTGCAGGTCTGTAAAGCAAAGGAAAGCTGAAGGAAGATCATAAGCATAGTTGCAGTTTGACTTAGCGACTACTTCGCTTAAAATCCAAGTTGCCTGTCCCAATTGTGGTCACTAAATGAGAACTACCTGCACTGAACAATATGTACAGTATAATGCATATACCTCAATAGTTTCTGCAAGGCACACCCAAATCAAATCAAATCAAATCAAATCAAATCAAATCTTTATTGACATTAAAGGAACCAGAAATACAAAAACACACATTGGTGTATCATAAGGTTAACCAAAGGGAGAGCCGTGCTTATTGAGAGATTTGTTTACCTTTACTTTTATTTATTTATTTATGTATGTATGTATGTATGTATTTATTTGTTAATTATTAAACTTGTATGCCACCCATCTCCCCCAACGGGTGACTCTGGGCGGCTCACAATAACAAAAAGGAAAAAACACCAATCCCTCCAACAATGGCTACAATCCATAAATAATTAAAATAGAAACATGCATTAAAAATGTCCTAAAAACCCCCTATAAATTTACTTTACCTTTGAGTGCTTCATCCAAAAATTTAGCAACAATTCTAGTAATTTCAGGCACGGCATCTCTTAGGATGGCACAATATTTGGTGGGTATTTACCCTGTAAAGGTTTTAAAAGCAGCTCATAATGGAGAGTCTCAAGTAAGTGGCAATCAAATATTTTATGATGGATTGTATCTGGAGTGCCGCAAGAACAGAGCCTCTCGCGGTTAGGAATGCCTATGCTGGTCTATGACCAAAATAAAATTGATTGATTGATTGATTGATTGATTGATTGATTGATTAGGAATGTGTTTGTACCTTCCAAAAAGTACCTCGGAAGGAAAGGAATTTACTCTGGCCCAAAAGAAGGCCCTGCGCTGTGATGGGACCGCAAGATCATACAGATGATGCACCACCTTACCCAAGTGAGTTTCTATGCCTAACATAGCAGGCAAACAGACACGGGGTTGGGCAGGTCCAAATTTGTGATATTCTAAATCTAAGACTCTCTGTTTAATCATTCTAAATATATAAGTTTCATCCGATAAATATAAATCATCAACTGCAATCCCAATTTGCTTAAGTGTAGACATACTATGCCGAGGCCAGAGCGAAATACATTTATCCATATGAAGATGTAATAACAAACTACGAGGAACAGCTCTAAATAAAATCCTGAGCCAACGTTTTATTGTTATTGACCAAGCTTTGGTTTCTGTCGGATGCTGACCAGTTTCTAAGCAAACCGTGAAATAGGAGACACAGTTGGGAACCCCAGAAGCTGCCTCAGAAAAGTTGCCTGAATGCCCTCCCTTTTGCGATTAAAAGCTCCCAGCCAAACGGGCATACCGTCTCAAAGCTGAGAAAGAGGTTTAGCGTTAAATATTCTAATCGCTGCAGGTGCGTATTGATTTCCTCTTGTAAAGTAAAATTGTTTAATCCGAGCAGCCGAACTATGAGCCAAGGGGATTGTCTTGTTGCGTTGAGTGACCCAAGAGAGATTAGAACGAAATGTAATATTTAAAACTTTTAACTTGTTCACTTTCCATGTTACCCATGAATCATCTCTGTGAGCGCCATCTTTTGGCAAATGTTCTTACCTTTGATTTAGAATGGTTGATCGTGAGTGAGTTGCGTTGACAGTAGTTATAAAATGCCTCTAAATATCTTTGCAAACCCACTCTCAAATAAGAAGGAATTGTGGTATCGTCAGCATGCAGTAGGAATGGGGTGGTAAGTGCTAATCATTCAAAAAGAGGTTAAAGAGATGGGGGGCGAGAGCACAGCCCTGCTTAACCCCCTTCTGGGTGTGGATTCTCTCCGTTAAGTGACCCTTAGATGAATATTTTACTTGGCAGGAGGCAGCCATGTGGAGTTTCTTTAGTGAAAAAAGCAGTCTCGGGTCAACTCCTTGCTTCCTCAGTTTGGCCCGTACCAAATCCCTTGGGATTAGATCAAATGCACTTTTGAGATCAATAAATGCTACGGAGAGCTTCTTCCTTCCTAAGTTCAAATATTTTCCTATAAGGAAATTCAGTATGAGACAACGGTCAATAGCAGAATTTCCTTGGCAGAACCCTATCTGTTGCTGCAAGGCACACCCAAAACAACAAGAAAAATCACATCTGACAGGCTCAGACTAAGCTTATGCCCAAGAATACAGCTACATCTTTAAGGCTTTCCAAAAAGCTGTCCGACTTGGGCCAGTCTAATCTTGGGGTGTTCCAAAAGAGAGGTGCTGCAACAGAAAAGACTCGCTTTCTGTCCTGCCAGGTGACGTGGTTTCATCAACAAGACCTGCAACGTCATTCTCCTGTTGGACCTTGCAGGTTGGATAGAAACAATTGGAGAGAGCTGGCCCCTCCACAATAACCCAGCCCCATGCCCTGTAGGGCTTGTAAGTGACAATCAGCACCTTGAATTTCACCCATTAGCCTTTGAAATGCTGGAGTTTCACGAACTTTGGAGTGAGGGGAAGCCATTGCCCCATTGGCAGGACTCCCCATCTCCTGGATCCAGAGCAATCTCCTCCTCCCCATATTTCTAAGCTGCTGTAGCTGCAAAGTATTATTTTCAGACCTGGTCTTTTAAATTGAGCAGGGGAATGGCACCACGACAGCTGTTCACTCCACCTCCCACAGCAACCACCGTGATTTTTTTTTTAACCCTTCACCAACAAAACACGTCAGAAAGAGAATTCTCCTCTGATCAGGTGCCATATTTTACGCTCCCAAATTGGTTAACTGGGGGGTAGGGGTGGGCATCACTGCTTGCCTGCTGATGTGGGGATCTCAGGTTTTGAGTTCAGCTGCAATGAAAACAAGTCAGGTTGGTTTTCATTTGGGAAATGAAAAGAACGGTGACGTGAAAAGGGCCTTCAACAGCCATGATGGGAATCTGGACCTCCCATATTGGGCAAGCTTCTATACTGAAAAACTACCCCCCCCCCCTTTAAAGAATAAATACTGCAAAGTAACATTTGTTTCCACTTTGGATTCGGCAATTATATTTCCTCTAAAGCTGAAACTTGCCTGGAAGAGATTAAAATATCTTAGAGTAGAATCCGCTTGATGCTGTGTTCAAAATGAGCATTTTTTATATTGAAATTATATTTGGAGAAGATGATTTTTTTTAATCTGTCCCACCACAATGTTTCTAAAATTTCGAAAATGTGACAATGATATGAACTTGTTAAATAACAAAACTGCCCCAATTCTCTGAAGAGATCAAAAAAGGCTGAATTCGGTTGCTTCTGAGCAAAGCATTTGGGGAGATGCATTTCAGGATGGGGGGGGCAATTATTTTCTCAGCTTTTTTTCAGTAAGTAGTCTTAGTCACACTTGCTTAGATAAACTGCACATTTATTCCTTGAACAAGGCACTTCTCTAAAAATTGCAAAGACCTAAAAACGGTTTACAAAAGGGAAGAAATTAGAAAAGTTGTCAATAAGAGTCATATATCAGAGAACGAATGATCAAATTGAAACTGAACTTTGATGCAGTCAGTCTACTGTATGTTTTCTAGCTCTTCCTTTGATGGGCTGGAAGAGAACGTCACTGTACAACACCGTCCCCTCTTCCTTTGGTGGGAGACGGTCCTTCCTCCTTGGCCCGGGAGCAGATTGAGCAGAGGACACCTGAATGAGGCTGTAGGTGACCTCTGAGTCCTGGGAAAACAAAGACAAACAGAGGATGTGGCTCACAGATTGAATGTGGCTGTACCCTGGGAACTCATGGAGAGCAAGGTACTTTTTCATAATTTTAGAGCATACCTAAAAAGAAATGAATTTGACTTTTCTGGCACAACCTCAAGGAACCCTGGAAAGTAATAAACAAACTGGCGGGGGGGGGGGGGGTAGAAAGATTGACAGCTCTCTGACAAAGAGAAGGATTGCCCTTTGGCATCAGGTCTGATCCTGTTTTGAACTCCAGATGCTGAAGAGATGCTCCTGAGAAACCCACCAGAAATGCTAAAGCCACTTCAGTTCTTGGACAACACAAATCATTTTCACATCCAAAGGTCATAAAGGCAAATATTCCTCATTTATTTAAATAAGATCCAGGGGTGCTAAAACTCTTAAATGCCTTGACTGAAGCCAAGGAAATCAAGACACTTAGAAGAAGTGTTCACACAGGTCAAAACCTTTTCTTCTAATATCCCAGGATCTAAGATGCAGAATGATCTTCAGGAAGACAGACTCCGGCTGAATTTGAGGATTAGAGTTCACATTACATGACCTACTAACCTTACACTGCCATGATGGAGGTATTATGAAGCCCATCCTCATCACCCTTATTTCTGCACAAACAATGGTTGGATGACTATAGAGGACACCATGGGTAACTAATAGGGATTCCATGAACCTGATTCAACTTTCCATGGTAAACAGATCTTCCCAGCATAGACTGAGTGAAATCACTTATGAAGATCACCAGGTACCTTAGCAGGTGAGGAAGCAGCTGCTCTTGCTGTTTGAGGATCCACCATTCCAAGATCATCTCTCTCTCCTTTGCTTTCCTTGGCTTCAGATTCTTCCCGGGATGGCAATAATACCAAGGCAGCAAGAAAAAGAAGGAGAAAGAGGAAGGGGTGAGTCTCTATTCTTCGCTTCTTTCCATATTCCTTGCTTATGGTTTGCCCCATCATCTCCAACCCATCATCCCCGGCAGGTCTCTCGGTGAACGTCTCCAACCACCAGCACCCGCCTCTGACTGCCAGGAAGGGAACCGCTGAGCCCAAACCGCCTCACTTACTGCTCTTTTTCTTCCAGCAATAAAAGGCAAAGGCAGCCAGCAGGATTATGAAAGGAACCACCAGGCATGTGTATCTCCACATAGTATCCGAATGGTGGGTTGAAACTGGTTACCCAAACAAAGACAAATGATTCAATATTTCCTGGGAGAAATTTTATCCTGCCCTCTCCTCTCTTGCTCATCATATCTTCGTCCAGCTGACTCACCTGTGACATTGACCGCCTGGCTCCAAGAAGACATGATCCATCGGCTGCTTCTCTTTTCTTCATACCTGCAGGCAAATTCCCCACTATGGTTGGGTTTCGCATGCAGGATGCTCAGAGAGCCATTTTGAAGAGGATCTGAGGGTTTACTGGACCTCTTCAGAAGCCATTCATGGCTGGAGGTGATCTCTGCTGCATCCTTGTAAAAATGGAACCTCTTCTCCACAAGGCCTCCTTCAGCCGAGCAAAGGAGAAGCAGACATTCGCCTTCTTTCACCTTCTGGGACAAAGGGTCCACTTTCAGCCGTGGGGGAGGAGGGATATCTGCAAGAAAAATTCACATGAGAAGGGGGACCACCAAGGGACATCTTGTGTGATTAAGCAGTGAAGAGTTCTTGGTTCTTTCCTCCTTTCACAGGAAGCTAGTTTGTGGTCCAGCATCTCTAATGAGAGCTCACGGTATGCAAATGGTACCAGATTTGCCCATTTTATGCTAAGGAACCTGAAAAATTTCTTTTCTGGGTGAGAGGAGAAACTTTGGAGCTTAAGAAGATATAATATTTGGAGCCGATTCCACTTTAACTCATTTCTCTGCAGTTTCCCAGGTCTGATCACCCGCATGGTTACAAACATTCATAGTAAAAATCCTGATGCTGTTTCAGACCTTTGGTGATTTTCCAGTTCAGAAAAGAAATGAATCTCACACATGGGAGCATCTGCCAGGCTATCCTGTACAATGAGAGAGGTCACCCGTGATGGCTTTGGAGGGGAGCTTTACATCTCCGCAAACTGCCTTGAAGGCAGACCCGGACCCCTGACCAATAACTCTGGATTTTAGTTTGGAAAATGGTTCATCTCTTTCCCCACAATCATAAGCTAAAATAAAACACCATTCCCTTGAGCCACACTGCAGTCAGTGCCAAGAAAAGTCTTGCATTATGAGGTTAGCGACTTCCAAGACTATTTAGAATCTCCTAAAAATACACTGTATTTTTACACTGTATGTATGGCTGTGAGAGCTGGACCATAAAGAAGGCTGAGCGCCGAAGAATTGATGCCTTTGAACTGTGGGGCTGGAGAAGACTCTTAAGAGTCCCCTGGACTGCTAGGAGGTCAAACCAGTCGATCTTAAAGGAAATCAACTCTGATTGCTCATTGGAAGGATTGATAATGAAACTCAAGCTCAGATACTTTGGTCACCTAATGCGAAGAGAGGACTCTTTGGAAAAGACCCTGATGCTGGGAAAGATGGAAGGCAAAAGGAGAAGAGGACGGCAGAGGATGAGATGGCTAGATAGCATCACTGGAGCAATGAGCATGAAATTGAGCAAACTCAGGGAGGCAGTGAAGGACAGGAAGGCCTGGCGCGATATGGTTCATGGGGTCACGAAGAGTCAGACACGACTTAACGACTGAACAACAACAACAACAACAACAACAAAAATACACTTCCTTTTGGGTTCAAATGAGCACTCCATTTCTGCATCTTCTCCATAGAAGTTGCAACCTCCTTGTTCTTCTAGGAAGACAGGGAGGTGGTGCTGCTTACGTGTTGGAAGAGGACTCAGGAGACCCGGGTACAAGGCCACCCCCAGCCAGAGTCAATCATGGGGCCTTTGGGGGGAGTCTCTGTTTCTCAGCCTGATCAAAACCTCAAAGTTACCTCCACTCACTTGTACAAATCAAGTTTTGGGGGCCCAGAGAAAGAATTAAAGGGGTAGGGGAAGTGTGGATAAGAAAAATGAAAGTGGTAGAGAAAAAAAGAGAAGGAAATTCTTCCACCTTTGCTTCAGGAGCTCTGGATCCCTGCCTGTAACTAAATGGTTGAACAGCAGAGTCATCCCTAAAATTAGGGCAACGTCTGCTTCGAAGGAGAGGTGTTTCCCCAAATCTCCTTGTTTTACGTATCTGAATGTTACAGAACGTGACATTTTTATGAGGCACAGCACTGTTATTTTGGAGTATAGAAATGAAAATGGCAAATAAGGGAGGAGAAAGAATTTTACTTCCCCTTGGAGTGAAAATAAGAATAAAAATGCTGCCGCTTTTCACAAGGGAGGAATGAGTTTTGGGTCAAGAAAGAAAACCTCAGAGCTCAGCTTTGCTTCTCTGTGGACTGCTTAGCGATGGCATGTTTATTGTGTGCTTTCAATTCCTAAACCTGAGGGCTGCTCTCGGGGTCGACGGATTCTGGCAGGAAGGAGCTCTCTTACCCATCACCAAGAACTCCACCTGGTTACTCCGTGGAGAAAAGGAAAAATCTCCTGCATTTTCAGATCTCAACCAGCAATGGCAAGTGAACTTCTTTCTTTCCGTTGCCTTGAGATTTGGAGTGCTGATATTCAAAGCCTTGTTCTGATGCCATTTTTCTAGGATGTGTGAACCCCATTCATCCTTACAATGGAACCCGAACAGTCCTGCCCCGTATCTTTCTGGAACTGAACAGGTCCAGGTCATCTGTTCTCCTTGAACGAAGATGGCGTGTGGAGGAGACAAGGACAGACTGACGGCTTGTTTGGATGAACCTGTCCCTGAACCTGAGGAAGGAAAGAGAAGCCATTGAGCCCTTCCTTTTCATCCTCTCCTGGAAACAAATTTCCACTGACCTCTTCCTATTTTTCTCTATAGATTTTTTTACTCAAATTACCCGAAGTCTTCATAACTTTATTATTTTTATTTCATTATATTTAGCTGTATTCAGGTTTGAGGAAAAAATGTGCCACAACACCGGTATTTCAGGAAAATATAATATAATGGAGGATTTGTCAGATTTGGGAAATGGACCACTTGGATCTCTTGACTCTGATATTGTCTTTTGTAGATTCTTCTCTCACAGGAGATAAAGAATTGCTTCCTCTTTCTCTTGTTGAGGGTCACATTTTGCTTCCGCTGCTCTCTCTTAAGTTCTAGATGTTTTCAAAGCCCTGACAACGTGACTGATAGAGACAATGATGCAAAATCATCTTAACATTTCTACAATGGCTTTTCTCTGGAGGTGATGCCCACCCAAACAGTAATGTTCATTCCTTGATTTTCACAAATGTCAGATTCCTTACAACGGGGGGAGAAATTTGTTTCTTCCACTAACTCTGAAGATTGAGCATTGGCATCATCATAATCCCAATGTCAAAGCAGTTCACTTTTTCACCTCTCTTGTGAACAGAAGCAGTTGTGTAATGTTTTTGCAGATGCATCTCCTACCAAAGAAAGGAGTAATCCAGCTGGATTTTAATTATTTTGCTTATTGAGTGATGCTGAGTGACATTTCTCTATAAAGGAAAGAACCTCATCAAGGTGGAACTTAGTGATGATGATTATGGGTAAAAAGTTTGTTTTGCATTTTCTTGTTTTAAGAGGAAGGCAGCCGTGTGTGTCATTGATTTCTATGCAAGAATAACCAACAATAACCAGAAAAGGCCACCTGGTTACTTTTTGGAAAACTGGACCATTTGCTGGTGTGAGTTTCTGTCCCATAAATACAAGTAAATGTTTCTTCTGAATACAAGGAAATATTTATTGTGCATTTTCATGGGTTGAGGATCAGCACTGTCTTTGGTGTGAATATTTCTAGGCAATAAATATTCATCTTACCAATGACTACGAAGACCAGCTGGTTACTATTGTGAGAAGAGGACCACCCAGGTTTTTCCCCGTAGCTGCATATACATATGATCTTCATTTGGTCTGAGTTCAGATCTGCAATCATGAGATTGATGATACTTTTCTCCTGGTACTTATATTGGATGGGTGCACCTGATTCATCCTTGCAGTAGAATAAGAACCATTCTGCCTGAGATCCTTCTGGGATGGAGCATTTTAAGGAGATCCATTCTCCCTCAACAAAGACAGTATATGGGAGAGATGAGGTCAGCGTGGGGGCTGGTAGCAATGAACCTGTCCATGAACATGAGGAAAGAAAGAAAAGGCATTTAGTCCTTCCTTCTGATCTCCTCCTGGAACCAAATCTGTATACCAAGATGTTCACCCCAAGTTCCCAAAAAAGCATGAAGCTCAGAGAAGAACAAGAACCCAACAGTTCAGCTCTAACTGAGCTACTGATATTCTCTGCTTTTGCAATATTAAGTACACCCAGATTCCCCCGTGCTTCTCTCAGGTTATCTCCAATTGTGCCATCTAATTTGTCTCATCTTTCTGAAATGGTTTATTTGAGTTTATTTGAGTTCCTCTGGGTTCAGCTTCCTTTCTCCTCAGAATATCATCCTCTGATGGAAAAACTGAATGCAGCTCTTGAACAATACCTACAGTCCTGTGCTAATTCTCAGCAGGACAATCGGTCTGACTTTTCTTTAGCTCAGCTTTCTGCTGACAATTCTGTGTGGTCTTCTTCTGGCTTGTCCACTTTCCAGGCTGTTTATGGACTCCATCAACATCACCACCATTTCCCTTGGAAGAACCAACCCTCTCTGCTGCTTCAAAGGTTGCGTTTCCTACAAGAGCTGCCAATGAGTGCAGCTCCTCCTCAAGGAACAGCCCACTATTACTGTGGGGATTGTGTCTATTTTCCTCCAAATGTCCACCCTCCTATCACCCTTCTAAGCAATTAGAAGCCAACTTTATGAGTCCCCACCACAATGGCATGTCAGAGTGGCCTTGTTGACTTTGGCTTCCAGCTGCTGGCCTGGAGGAAGGTCGACCCAGGAATTCCTCACTCCCAGCTCTTTCTGGACCACCCTCCTCCATGCTCTCTGGGCTCTGCAGACCCTCCTCCTATTTCTATTGAGGAGAAGAGAAACTCGAGGTAGATATATTTTGGACGGGTCCATCTTTGATTCACCAGAAAGGCTACCTTGATGCCAGCAGAAGGATGTTTCAAGGTTACTCTACCTGGTAAAAAGAGCTATTAGTGCTTCGGTTAATGGAGTCAGGAGATAATCAAAGGAAAGTCATTAAATCTCCCTGCCTTGGCTCTTCAGGCAGGCTGAGGGACGTGTCTCCACAAAGGAAGACACCTCATGTGGGTGCATCACAGCCGTCTTCAGATGTATAGATACCCTGAAGTGGAGGGCTTGCGGCTATATAACAATTGGCGATAGAATCCAGGAACACTGGCGATATCATTTTGGCAATCAATCTCCCTAATTCTTTCTTTTGTTATTGATTTGGCCTTTTCCTGGGTTAATTGGCCTAAATATTCTGGAGAGAGGCCAAGGCTGCAAAGTTTTTCTGTACAAGTATGGTGCCAATGGGACTGGTAGCTGTCTGACAACAGCAGAGGCATCAGGCCAGTAGGGTCCAACACGAATCTGAGACCTGAGATTAAAATGCCTGGTCCAGGCCTGGGCCTTAATGTTTGGCACATTAGCTTCAAGCCTCAAAACTGCATTTGGGCTGCATTTTGGGGTCCCGAACAGAGTCCTAAGAAAATTAGACTGAATTGCTTCATAAGCCCTTAAGTTGGTATATGGGCCAAGTTGTATCCCATAGAAGAGTTGGGCAACTGTTTTAGCCATAAACAGTTGATTGCTGCTGGGACATAATTTGTGCCTGTTGCCTATACAATTTGGTTGTTGCTTGTGTGCCCTTTTGGGCCATGGAAGTGGCATAATTTTCCTGGGCTGTTAATTTCCTAGAGGCCTGAAATACTGTGCCCAGGTATTTAAAGCATTTGACCTGCTCTAATTCATGGGAATCAATGGATCATTGGCACCTTTGTCTTTTATGAGAGAAAACTAAACCTTTAGATTTATCATAATTGAGTGTAATGAGTTGTTCCTCATTACAGTCGGATGCCAGGAGTCTTAGTGCCCACTTCATGCCTACAGATGACAGGGAGAGAAGAACTACATCATCAGCATAGAGTAGAATTGGGAGAGATCTTTCGGCTAATTTGGGTGCGTGGATATCAGCTCTCTGAAGGGCTTTAAACAGAGAGTCGGTATATATGTTAAAAAGCAGCGGCGCTAAAATACAACCTTGCTTTACCCCCCTGGCAGTCTGAATAAGGTCAGAAAGGTCCCCTCCCCGGTTACATCTTACTCTGGGCAATATAAAGGAAGTGTGTTTTTAGCATATTTTAATTAATTAATTAATATTTATCTATTTTAATTAATGTTTATTCTATTCATACTGTAAACCACCCAGAGTCACTCCACAGTGAGGTGGGCGGTGACAAATTTGAAATATCAATCAATCAATCAATCAATCAATCAATCAATGCCCATTTTGGTCAGCTCACAAGCGATCCCACCTAGGCTATTTAATAATTTCTAGAGACCTGGCCCCTTGCCTTAAGCACTTTGGCTTAGTCCCTAGGTCTGAAAGCAACCACCTTCCCTTAACTTTCACTTGCAAGGGTAGGCCAGGCCTAATTAGGAACCAAGCTAAGGCCTGTTTAAGATGCCTGACGGGAGGGGGGAGTCTTATAGGGTCAGATGGACTGGCTCCCTTGAAGACAGGATAGCCCAAAGGTTCCCCTCAGAGGAAGGAAGTGCATCCCTTTCAAACCTCCGTAACTCTGGGGCACACTCAGACCCAACCATCCCACAAGTTGGCAGAATACTTGATGCGTGCCATGATCGTACAACTAAGCTCCAGCCTTTTGTAACGAAAGCGAAGACCAACCCGATCAGGAGGGGATGGCCTTCGGAGAGGCGGTTCGACAAATCTTGCATCACTGCCAAAGCAGCACTGTGGGAACCCTATGCGACTTTAATGAAGGCCAATTCACCACATTCCACCCAAGCTCTAAGGGAGCAGAAAAAACAACATAAGGCCTGCTTAGGGGGGAAAAAGCAACAACCCAAGACAAGAAGGAAAAGGGGCCGCAGCTAATCGAAGCTACTAAGTCCAAAAATCCCTCTCTATTCTGGCACACTATAACCAATTGCTCACATCAGAACACTACACACTTGCATTGTAGCACCCCCTCGAGTACCTGGGTACATCACTTCCAAGCCCTTGATAGTGAACTGCACGCTCACACCTATGTGATGGATATATCTTTATCCTCACTCCCACAGGGGCCCCCAGTCGCATGCAAGGAAGTTAAACATCTCATTAACCAGCTTAAGTGTGGTAAAACCCCCAGGAGTGACCATATCCCTCCAGAGCTAGTTAAATCCAACTCACATTGGTGGGCCCCTGTATTGGCCTCTTTATTTTCATATATTAACCACACAGCCAAGATTCCAGAGGACTGGGGGGAAGCCATAACTGTTCCCATCTATAACAAGGGTGATAGGAATGATCCGGATAATTATAGGCCAATTAGTTTACTGAACACCATTGGTAAATTATATGCAAGGTACTTATTCATCAAACTCCAAGCCTGGGTGACAGATGAGGGAATCCTTAACCCTGAGCAAGCGGGGTGTCGACCTGGATGTTCTACTGTAGACCATTGCCTAGTGGTTCAGCATCTGGCAGACAAATACTCAAGCCACTCTGACTTGAATCTATCTGCAGCCTGTACTGATGTCAAGGCAGCCTTCGATAATATTTCAAGGGTTGGCCTCTGGGACATTCTGAGAAGATCCTCTATAGATAAAAGACTCTTGCTCTTAATTCACAAACTATCACAGTCTACTTCTGTGTGGCTGCAGGCCAGGTCTGCACGAAGGTCTCTTACCTACTCCCAGGGTCATCCACGGAAGAACTAAAAGAGAGAAGAAGAAGGGAAGGTGGTGTTAATAGAACACAACATCTCAGATCCCTGTGCAAAACTGGCAGTCTGTCCTTGCAATCGGAGGTTCCTGGAAGGACTGAATGGAAAAAACCAAATAGGGGAACAGAAACATGTGAGAACGTTGAACAGGAAAACATATTGTAGTAAAGAAAAAGTGTGGATGAAAAGTTGAGTTCTTAGCAAGGTACAAGCTGATTCAAAGGATTCTTGAGAAAGAGTGAGAAAGCCCGCATCAAACATGATGGAAGAGTGTGAAAAGAAAGGAAAGGGATTGTGAAAATTAAAGGCCTTAAATTCTGAGGAAAAAGGTGGACAATTTTATGCAGCATAGAAGTTTAATATTTGAAATTAAAACACAGAACTGTCTCCGGGACAGAGGTTATATATGTCCTTGTGTCCCGGAAATTCATGGAGTGGCAGCATTTAGAAAATAAAAATTAATATCAAAATGCATTGCAGGAAAGAGTAGATAAAAAGTTTGCTTCATTTGAGGGTCACAGTCTTATTCAAAACATCGCAGAAAGAGAGAGAAACCGTAGTGGAAGAGAAATCATGGCATGAGAAGTTGCAAAGCTAACTAAAAACTCTCTTACTATGAAAGATAACATCAATTGTTTTACACCTCATATAAACTGAAGATCTCATTTTTTTTTAATAAAATGGCTTGAGGACTGGGGAAACACATGCCCCAATGTCCCCAAATGAAATTGAAATCAAGCAATTTCCAGAGGCAGCCACCTTACAGTCCTAGAAACCATGTTAGGCTGAGAAGGAACTGCCTTGAGCTACCCTAACCCTGTTTTTGAAAGCATGAGGAAGAAACAGTGCTTCTATTAAGGAATTATGATTAAACTATTAAAGAATTGGGGGGGAAATCTAAGAAGTGGTTGGAAAGTGGTGCCAGAAAGGAAGATCCCCTCGATTTCTTGGATTGGCTTTGAGATTCCTCCACAGGTGGAAGAGGAGGTGGGCCAGATCCTCCTGGGAGGACGTGGAGTTTGCTCCTGACTGCCTTGGGGGAAGCTGAGGGGTGCATGGACATCCTGCCTCTGGCTGCACAACCATCCCTCCTGCTTCTGCCTCCCTCCTCCCAGGAAGACCCAGAAAAATTGACAGTAGACATCAGGGAGGCTTCTGCTACGGGGCTTTGTCAGATGGGAAACATGGGCAGGAGGGAGGCTCAGAACGATGGGAAGTTGGGGGACAAAAAGCAGCATTGCAGGCAGTTGCACCCCAAAGTCAACTGAAAACATCCCCAGAGAAATGAGAAAGGATTCTCCAGTACTTGGCTGAAGGCTCCCCCTTGCAAGATCAAGAGACCAGAGACAATGTGACTGATGATGCCGGGCAGAGCAACATTTTCATCATCAGAGTCCTCAACTGAACTTTCTTCCCTTGATAGATTTAGCAAATGAGATGCTGCCATGGAGGAGGAGGAAGCGGTCCTCTGCCATCCATGTCCTGGCCACTGGGAATTGTAAGAATTACCCATCCCATCCTTTTCATGACCTGGAATTAGTACTGAGCAGAGAAAGTGGGGACCATGAAGGGCCCAGGAGTGTTTCCTCTCTGAAGTTCAACTGTTCTGATGTCTTCAGTTCCCAGTAGTTTGAGAGGAGCAGGAGGGAGAAAAGGAAGGCTCCTTACACAAAATAGCCTTCAGTGCAACACACAGGATGACCCCTTTCTATTCTGCTTCATGGCTCCAACTTTCTTTCTCTTTTATTGTCTCTGAGGATGCTATTTTGGGTTTCCTTCTGGGTGTTTGTGATGGGAGGAAGAGAAAGGATGCACTGCATTTCCCCCAAATGCTCTTTTATGAAGGTGTCCGGGAATCTTGAGATCTGGGGGCAGAATGGATCTGGGGGGCAGGAAAGTGCCCTGGTTGCTCAGGTTCGTCCCACCAGTGTGGTGTGGTGGTGAAGGGGATAGACTAGGAGTGGGGAGAGTCAGGTTCTTTCCCTCAGGAGCTCAGTGTGTCATTTGGGCCCCCAGTCACTTCATCTCTGCCGAACACACCACACATGGTTCTTTTGGGGGGGGGATAATAGGAGGAAGGAGCAACATGACCTCAGAATGAATGGCAGGATAGAGAGCGAATAAAGGGTAAATTGATATTAAATGGGAACTTTTCATAGCAAGGCAGACAGAGTAAAGATCTCAAAAGAACTTTGGATTCCTTTTTGCGCACTTGGGTCTTTATAAAGATAGAGCGGACTTTAATATAGGAGGAGGCTACAGAACAATTTCAACAAGATGCCATTGCTTCTCTGCAGAAGAGCTGCATGAAGTAATACTTCCTACACAACAGCCATAACTCTACCTAAGAGGAGATTGGTCCCAATGAATGCCGTTGAAGGAAGAGGAAAGCCCATGGGTTTCTCTGATTTTCAGAGAAGGATCTAGAGGAAAGGGTTATGAGAGTAAAGTAATCAGTTCTAAGTTGCAGGAGAGGAGAAGAATCATGTTTAAATCAGAGGGAGGAAGAAGGACATCCCAAACCTGCCATCCAAGTGATGGTTTCCATGTTCAGGAGTCCTTGGGAAGCTGGAGTTTGGCTCCTCTGTCCTCTCTTCTTCCTTTCCCCAAGAGATTAAGAGCTGCACCTTCTCTTGATTCAGTCCTACAACTGCAATGGCCAAGGAAGGAACTGCGTCATCCCCATCAAGGACGTCACACCCACGCCCCCAGCCCAGGATGCGGCTCTGCTGCCAGGCCTTCTTCACCACACCAAAGCCTTTTTCTGTGCTGCAGCTCACTGCGCCCATCCTCCTGGCCTGTCTTGCTCCCAGAGAGAAGTCAAGGTAAAAATAGCCATCCGGTGATGTGGGAGGTGAGAAATGCATTTCCATAGTGGAGCCATAGACATATACAATAAAACAAATAATAAAGCATTAATTAAGAACAACTTAAAGTTGAAAATGTTCAGTATGTTCTCCTAAAACTGTTTTGAAAATCACTGGTTGTGTCTAAAACATCAAGATGATTATTATAACTGTGACGTCTTTGAAGGGCACCTAAACCATCATCTCATTTCAATAAAAAGTTAGAACTTGTTCCCAGGATGTATATTATATATCTCCAAGAGTTTTGGAATTAGGGTGCAGAACATCCTAGACTCGTAAATTAAGAGCAAATATTCTTTTAAAAAACATCAAATACATATTTTATTTTGGTTTGATATTCACAATAGAATGAATGTGATGTTCCAAAACCCATTCTTGATGAAATCTGTGACTCTGCTCTTGAATTACACCCCCAGATTTACAATTATATGAAGAAGGGACCTAATCCACTATTAAAATCGGATTATTTTGCCAAGCCTTTCTCTTCAAAAGCAATGGCAGATGCCTCTCTGATTTTCCTTGAATCGCTGTTGTATTTGTATTATTCTATTCTACCTTGCTGAACTATATTGAGTGTGTTCCTTTTTGTGCATGGCCGAGAGACTTTTATGGTTCAGGTGGCTTGGAAATATAGTAAAAGAAAAATCAGAGAGGCCTAGCATAAAGTCACTCTCCTGTGTTGCTTCTGTCTTTCTCAGTGCAGCGGATTTCTACAGCAAAGTCTTTATCTTCTGTTTCTCTTCGTGGATTGACTTTATCCAGTACATCATTTTCTTCTCTCTTCAACTCATTCTCCGTCATGCAGTCATTGACAAGCAAACCAAAAAGTGAACTCACGAACTCAGAAAGGGAGTCTTTTCCATTGTGCATCTGGACCAGGAGAGATACGTGAAGGGGTTGGGGAAGGTTGTCTATAAACGTTCCAGGTATGAGGAAGAAGAATCACTCCCAGTCAGAAGCTACAATTTGCTGCAATCAGGGGATTATTTTGCTGTTCCTTTTTGGGTTGAAACATAATGTCACTGTACACTATCCCCTCCTCTTCCTCTCGTGTGAGACGGTTCTTCATTGTTGGTCGAGGAGGAGAAGGAGCGAAGGAGATCTGGACATGGCTGTAGGTGACCTCGGAGTGCTGGGAAAAGAAAGGGAAAAAGGATGTTGCTCACAGACTGAATCTGCCTGTAGCTCAGGGACCCCTGAGAACAATGCCTTTCTCCATCACTTTAGAGCATGTTTAGACATAAAGAAGGTTGACTTGTCTGAGACAACCTCAGGGAGTGATGGAAACAAAAACAAACGTGGAATTGTAGAAAGGTTGTCAGCCCATCAAGAAAAAAAAGGAGTGACCCTTGGCATCAGACCTGATCCAGTCTAGTTACCTGTTCCTTCATGGAAGGTAAATCCTGGTTGAATTCAAGGGTTAAACTAAAGCCATTTACTAATATTGTTCCAGTACGGTTCAGGCACTCTAAAGCCATCCACATCACTCTGATTTCTGCACAAAAGTTGGATAACTCTGGTGGAAACCATAAGTCACTAGTAGGGATTCCACGAACCTGGTTTAACTCTCCAGTGTAAACAAACCTTCCCTGCACACACTGATTTAAATCACTCATGAATCCCACCAGTTACCTTGACAGGTGAGGGAACAGCTGCTGTTCCTGCTCGAGGTTCCCTCGTTCCAAGATCATCTCCTTCCTCTCTCTTTTCCTCCAGCTGAAATGCTTCCTGGGACGGTGAGTCTTCCAAGGCAGCAAGAAAAGAAAGAGAGAAATGAGGTTGCTCCATTCCATTTTCCTCACTTCTTGTCTCCCTATTCTGCCCAACCCCAGGCCATGGCTCTCCTTTCCAGCATCTCCAGGAGATCTGTAAGTTAACCTCACTGACCACAAGCACCCGCCTCTGACTGCAGGTAAGGGGAACATTGAACCCAAAACACTTCACTTACTGTTCTTTTTCTTCCAGCAATAAAAGGCAAATGGAACCCACAGCATTATAAAAGGAATTGCCAACCAGCTGTATCTCCACATAGGATCTGAATTTTTGGCCCAGACTGCTTAGACAAACAAAGAAGAAGGATGATTTAGTGTCTCTTGGGAAAATATCTTTAGCCTGCCCTGTTCTTCAAGGTTTAGGTCCTGTTGAAAACATTGTTTAACATGAAATAGACACCTTCTTCCATGAAGGTCAGTTCTGGTTTTTCATGGACTTATCCATGGAGTTTACTTAGCAACCCCATTGAACCCCTTTGCCCTTGCCTTTCTCCAGGTATTTCTTTTTCCCAGACTACAGTGGTGAGATTTGCTGGTGGTCTCACATCCAAGTATTAAGCACATCCAACCTTCTGGCTCAACTGTGACGTTCACCCCCTGGCTCCAAGAAGACATGATCCATCGGCTGCTTCTCTCTTCCTCATAGCTGCAGGCAAATTCCCCGCTGTGGTTGGACTTGGCATGCAGGATTCTCAGAGAGGCCTTTTGGAGAGGATCTGTGGGTGGCCTGGAACTTTCCAGAAGCCATTCAAAGCTGGTGGTCATCTCCACCCCATCCTTGTAGAAATGGAACTTCTTCTCTGGGTTCCCTCCTTCAGCTGAGCAAAGAAAGAGCAGGGAGTCACCGTCCTTCACTGTCTGGGACAAAGGATCCACTCTCAGCAGCGGGGAAGGGGGGACTTCTGCAAGAGAGATTCACAAGGGAAATAGTAAGGTCTGCTCTGAAGCAGAGATCTTTCCTGAAATCTTCCACTTTGCTCCTTGAACCTAAGATATTGTTTGTATGAGGCAAAGCAGTGATATTTCAGAGAATGGAAATTATAATGGAAAAGAAGACAGGAGAATGAATTTTACTTTAGCTGGGAGTGAAAATTACACAAAAAAACTGCCCCCCTCGCACAAGAAAAATGAGGCTTAGATGAAGAAATAAAAATTCCCTCCTTCCCCCTCTCGCTGTACTTCAGCTCTTTTCGCTTCTAGAAAACCACAGTGCTCAGCTTTGGTTTCTCATTGATTCATTATGGGTAAGATGTTTATTGTGCATTTTCTTGTTTTGAGGGGAAGGCAGCCGTCTGTGTCACTGCTTTCTACACAACAATAGTCAACAATAACCAGAAAAGGCCACCTGGTTGCTTCTTGGAAAACTGGACCTTTTGCTGGTGTGAATTTCTCTCCCATAAAGGCAAGGAAATGTTTCTTCTGAGTTTGGATTTCTCGTGGAGAGATTGAAGCGGCTTTCTGACTGGAATGGACACCTGAAGGGTTGGCTGAATGTTGCCCTCTCCACTATCCCTCTGGGAGACAGCACTTCTTCTTCTTCTTCTTTTTTTATAAGAACTCTGGGCTCCTCCTGAGAAGCTGGGAGAAAGAGGGACTGACCGTGCGGAGCTGTGCAGGTGAAAGGCTGCAGCTGCCCAGGACTGGGGCCTCTGACAGCCACGGCCAGGGAAGGAGCCGGGTCTCCTTCGCCAAGGACTCCCCACTCACGGTCCCAGCCAAGGCGCAGCTCTGCTGCTGGGCCTCCTTCACCACCCCAAAGCTTTTTCTCTACCACTGCTCCCACCCTCCTGACCCGTCTTCTACAGAAGGGGTATTTAAAAAGAGAAGAGGCCATCCTAGGAGGCTGAAGCTGAGAAAGTCACCCAAAGCCATGCAAAAGCATCTGGGTCCCTTTCTCCCCCTAAGCCAGGGGTCTTCCTGACGGACCCAGTGAGAACTGCCTCCCTCTTTGGCCCCAGTGAAAGCCTGTGAACCACTTGGCCGGCTGGAATCAGAAGGGCCAGAGAAAGGCTCAGGCAGAATAGACTGTGCCCCACTTAACAGGAAGTAATTGGAGACCAGTTCAAGCAACCGTTCTCTCAGAGTCTCTGCCCATCAGCCCACTTTTTCAGGGTTCAAGTCTTCGAATAAAGGAAAAGCACATCTCTGTAATTCGCAGCACAGAAGATGAAATATTCCACACAAGAGTGGAGAAGGACTCATTTTGTCTGTAACTGCTCTCACAATGGAGTCACAGACATAATATCCCATGTGGGACATATTTTGTTTGCTGGATTAATTTTGAAAACTTTATTGTGCATTCTCATGGGTTGAGCATTAGTGCTGCTTTTGGTGTGAATATATCTGGGCAATAAATATTAATCATACCAATGACTGAGAAGACCAGCTGGTCAGTACTGGGAGAAGAAGACCGTCCAGATTTTCCCTTGTAGCTGCATGTACATATTATCTTAGTTTGGTCTGAGTTCAGATCTGCAGTCGTGAGATTGATGAAATTTTTCTCCCAAAACTTATATTGAATGGGTACACCTGATTCATCATTGCAGTAGAATAAGAACCATTCTGCCTGAGATCCTTCTGGGATGGAGCATTTTAAGGAAGTCCATTCTCCTTGAACAAGGACGGTGTATGGGAGAGATGAGGTCAACCTGGGGGCTGGTAGCAATGAACCTGTCCATGAACATGAGGAAAGAAAGAGAAGCCATTTAGTCCTTCCTTCTGACCTCCTCCTGGAACCAAATCTGTATACCAAAAGGTCCACCCCAAGTTCCCAGAAACCATCAAGCTCAGAGAACAAGAACCCAAGACTTCCACTCTAACTTAGCTCCTGATAATCTCTGCTTTTGGGCTATTAAGTACACCGAGATTCCCCCATGTTTCTCTCATGTTATTTCCAATTATGCCACCTAATTTGTCTCATCTTTCTGGAATGGTTTGAGTTTATTTGAGTTCCTCTGGATTCAGATTCCTTTCACCTCAGAATATCATCCTCTGATGGAAAAACTGAATGCAGCTAGTGAGCAATATCTGCACTCCCATGTTAATTCTCAGCAGGACAATCTTTCTGACTTATCTGTAGCTCAGCTTGCTGCTGGCAACTGTGTGGTTTGTCCACTTCTGGTTTGTCCACTTTCCAGGCTGTTTCTGGGCTCCATCACCATCACCACCATTTCCCTTGGAAGAACCAACCCTCTCTGCTGCTTCAAAGCTCGAGTTTCCTACAAGAACTGCCAATGAGTGCAGCTCCTCCTCAAGGAACAGCCCACTATTACTATGGGGGATCGTCTCTATTTTCCTCCGAACTTCCATCCTCCTCTCACTCTTCTAAGCATTTAGAAGCCAACTTTATCAATCCCCATCAAATGGCATGTCAGAGTGGCCTTGTTGACTTTGGCTTCCACCGCTGGCCGGGAGGAAGGTCGACCCAGGAATTCCTCATTCCCAGCTCTTTCTGGACCACCCTCCTCCATCCTCTCTGGGCTCTGCAGACCCTCCTCCTGTTTCTATTGAGGAGAAGAGAAACTCGAGGTAGATATATTTTGGACGGGTCCATCTTTGATTCACCAGAAAGGCTACCTTGATGCCAGCAGAAGGATGTTTCAAGGTTACTCTACCTGGTAAAAAGAGCTATTAGTGCTTCAGTTAATGGAGTCAGGAGATAATCAAAGGAAAGTCATTAAGTCTGCCTGCCTTGGGTCTTCAGGAAGGCTGAGGGACATGTCTCCACAAAAAAAGACACCTCATCCAGGTGGGTCGCAGCCTTCTTCAGGTGCCTCCTGAAGAAGCAAGAAGACCGGATTCCTGCACCGCACTAAGCCAAGCAGAAAAGCGCAGCAGACCCAGAGAGACGGGCTTTTCTCCTTGTGCATCTCTCTTTGGGCTTTCAGTTTCATTTTGCCCTCTCTCCTTCACAGGCTGCAACGATCACAGTCTACATTTAGGTGGCTGCAGGCCAGGTCTGCACGAGGGTCTCTTACCTGCTCCCAGGGTCATCCATGGAAGAACTGAAAGAGAGAAGAAGGAGAGAAAGTGGAGTTAATAGAACACAAAAATCATCTCTCTGCACAAAACTGGCAGTCTGTCCTACCAACTGGAGGTTCCTGGAAGGACTGAAAGAAGAAAACCAAAGAGGGGTTTGGTTTAGAAAAATGTGAGAACGTTGAAGAGCAAACCTTATTGTGGTAAAGAAAAAGTGTGGATGAAAAGCTGATTTATAATCAAGCTACAAGCTGATTCAAAGGATTGTTGAGAAAGAGTGAGAAAGTCTGCGTCAAACATGAAGGAAGAGTGTGAAGAGAAAGGAAAGAGATTGTGAAAATTAAAGGCCTTATATTCTGAGGAAAACGGTGGACAATTTTAGACCTCCTAGAAGTTAAACATTTGAAATTATAACCCAAAAGTGTCTCCAGGACAGAGGTTATATGTGTCCTCGTGTCCTGGAAATTCCTGGAGGGGCAACACTTCGAAAATAAAAATTAATATCAAAATGCATTGAGGGAAAGAGTGGATTGCTTTATTTGAGGGTCACAGTCTTATTCAAAACATTGCAGAAAGAGATAGAAACCATAGTGGCATGAGAAGTTGCAAAGCTAACTAAAAAATCTTGTATTATGAAAGAAAACATCAACTGTTTTACACCTCATATAAACTGAAGATCTCATTTTTTTTTAATAAACTGTCTTGAGGACTGGGGTAACACATGTCCCAATGTCCCCAAATTAAATTGAAATCAAGCAATTTCCAGAGGAAACCACCTTACAGTCCTAGAAACCAAATCAGACTGAGAAGGCGCTCCCTTCCCACCAATAACTGCACATATTTTTGAAAGCACGAGGAAGAAACAATGCTTCTATTAAAGAATTGGGGGAAAAAATCTAAGAAGTGGTTGAAAAGTGGTGCCAGAAAGGAAGATCCCCTCCATTTCTTGGATTGGCTTTGAGCTTCCTCCCCAGGTAGAAGAGAAGGTGAGCCAGATCCTCCTGGGGGGACGTGGCATTTGGTCCTGACTGCCTGGGGGGAGGCTGAGGGGCGCAGGGGTATCCTGCCTCTGGCTGCACAACTGTCCTTCCTGCTTCTGCCTCCCTCCTCCCAAGAAGACCCAGAAAAGATGACAGGAGACATCAGGGAGGCTTCTGCTATGGGCTTTGTCAGACGGGAATTCTGGGTAGGAGGCAGGCTCAGGAGGATGGGAAGTTAAGGGACAAAGTGCCACATGAAGGTAGTTGCACCCCAAAGTCAACTGAAAACATCCCCAAGAGAAAGGAGAAAGGATTCTCAAGTGCTTGGCTGAAGGCTCCCCCTGGCAAGATCAGGAGACCAGAGACAATGTGACTTATGACGCCAGGCTGTGCAACACTTTCATCACCAAGTCCTCAACTGAATCTTCTTCCCTGAATGGATTCAGCAAATGAGATGCTGCCATGGAGAGCAGGAAGGGGTCCTCTGCCGCCCATGACCTGACACTGGAGTTACCCACCCATTCTGAGCATTGCCTGGAATGTAGGTGGAGCAGGAGGGAGAAAAGGAGGGCTTCTTACACACGATGCCCTTCCCTGCGAGACACGGGATGGCCCCTTTTCTTCTCTGCTTTGTGGCTCCGACTTCCTGTCTCTTTTATTGACTCTGAGGCTGCTATTTTGGGTTTCCTCCTGAGTGTTTGTGATGGGAGGAAGAGAGAGGCTGAGTTGCATTCGCCCACCATACTCTTTCATGAAAATGGCAGTGAGTCATATACGTATATATATATAATTTTTATTGAAACTTTTGAATAAGACGATAAAAACTAAAACAAAATAATATCAACTAAGAAAAAAAAGAAAAAAATCAAAGAAAAAACAAAAAGTGCAAGATAAAAGTTGAAGAAAAATAGAAAAGAAAGACAAAAAATACTGTGTAAAGAAGTGGCTTCCAATATTCTTCACAGCAATTATGAGTACAAATATATTTTAACCTCTCACTCTCAAGCAGTGTTTCTCAACGTTGGCCACGTGAAGTTGTGTGGACTTCAACTCCCAGAATTGAAGTCTGGCTAGAGAATTATGGGAATTGAAGTCCACACATCTTCAAATGGCCAAGGTTGAGAAACACTGCTCTAAAGTTACATCATATTACTTTTCTTTTTACAAACTATCCTTATCTAATCATCAGCACCATAAACCACACATTCATTTTTGTCATTTTTACACAAAAAGTTCATCAGAGGCTTCCAGTCATCAATACATGGAGATAACGTCTTTTCTCTAATCAAAGAAGTCAATTTATCCATTTCAGCTAAATCTGTCAACTTCACCAACCATTCCTCCATAGAGGTATTGTCGAATCTTTTCATCTCTGTGCATATAGTAAGCTCACCGCAGTAATCATATATTGAAATAATGTTCCATGGTTTTTTCCTCATGGTTTATCCATTAGTCCTAAAATGAAAAGTTTTGCTTCAATTGAATGTTGATCTTTAAAATCCTCTGTATCAAAGAATGTATTTGAATCCAATATTGTTAGCTTTTCTACATTTCCACCAAGCATAATAAAATGTCCCTTCATGTTGTTCACATTTCCAACATATATTTGAAGCGCCTTTATACATTCTCAATAGTTTATCTGGTGTTGTGTACCAACGATACATCATTTTATAAATATTCTCTTTGAGATCATAACACAATTTATATTTCAGCCCTTTTAACCACACGTTTTCCGACTGATCCATCTTTACATTATAACCAAAATTCTTAGCCCACTTTAACCTGTTCTTCCTCCATTTCAAATTTCAACAAAAGTTTATATATTTTAGCAATTCATGTTCATCATTAGTACACCATTGTATTTCAAATTCTATCTTACTTTGCTCCATGGCTTAAGTCTTTTTATCCATTTTAAATATTTCAGATAAGTGTAAATGGGAAAACCATTGACAGCAATATTGCTCTCCTGATTGAATTTTAAAATCCCCTTGATTGTTTTCCAATGTGTCCCAGTACATCAATCATTTGTCTTTGTCTGCCAGTTCTCTTCTATAAGATGCTTCTTGAGCTGAGATCCATAAAGGCATTTTCAGGCACAACCTGGTTTTATATCTATTCCATATTCTCAATATGTCACGCATAGTGAAACGATTTTTAATGGCCACATTAGTTTGAACTTTATTGTACCGTAAATATCCATGCCATCCAAACCTCAGGTCACGACCTTCTAACTGTAAAGGTCTCTTGTTTCTCAGCAACATCCATTCCTTCATCCAAACTAAACACCAAGCAGCAAAATACAATTTCAAATCTGGTAAACCCAATCCTTCTCTTTCCTTTGCATCTCGTAACACTTTATGTTTAACTTGTGGATTTACCCGTTGCCATATAAATTTAGATATGTCTTTTGCCATTGTTTAAATGGTACATCTGTTATCAAAACAGGTATTGTCTAAAACAGAAACATCATTCTTGGCAAAACATTCATTTCTAGCACAGAATTTCTCCCAAAAACTGAAAATTTTAATTTCTCCCACCTTAACATATCCTTCTCAATGTCATGTCTTGATGTTGAAGCTGCTATTTTGGGTTTCCTTCTGGGTGTTTGGTGGGAGGAAGAGAGAGGCTGGATTGCATTCCCCCCACATGCTCTTTCATGAAAAGGGCAGTGAATCATGAGATCTGGGCTAGAACTGATGTGGGGGGCCTGGAAAGTGCCCTGTTGCTCTGATTAGTCCCCCCAATCCATACACTGCTTTGGTGTCATGGTTAAGGCACTGGATTAGGAGTGTGGAGACTCAAGATCTTGAGTATGTTCAGCTCACTTTCTAACTGGACAGCAGTGAGTTCACTCAGCCAAACACACCACACAGGACAGTTTTTCTGGGTATGATAGCAGGAAGGAGCAACAGGACCTCCAGAATGAATGGCAGGATATAAATCAAATCAAAGATAATTAAATTTAAATGTAAAAATTTCATAACAACCCTAAATGCCAATCTCCAAAGGAAGAAGTGCCTTAGTCACAGAACAAGGCAACAGAGTAAAGATCTAAACATTTTTCACCAGATTCCTTCTCATGCACTTAGGTCTTTATAAAGATAGAGCTGAGCTTCATATAAGAGGAGGGTACAGAACAATTTCATGAAGACATCTTTGCTTCTCTGCAGAAGAGCTGCATCAAGTAATATTTCCTATGCAACACCCATAACTCTACCTAAGAGGAGATTGGTCTCAATGAATACCATTGAAGAAGAGGAAAGGCCATGGGTTTCTCTGATTTTCAGAGAAGGATCTCAAGGAGAAGGATACGAGAGTAAAGTAATTAGTTCTAGGTTGCAGAAGAGGAGAAGAATCAGGTTTAGGTCAGAGGGAAAAAGAAAGAGGTCCCAAACCTGCCATCCAAGTGATGGTCTCCATGTTCAGGAGTCCTTGGGAAGCTGGAGTTTGGCTCCTCTGTCACTCTCGTCTTCCTTTCCCCGAGAGATTGAGAGCTGTAAGTTCTCTTGATTCAGTCCTTCAACAGCAATGGCCGAGGAAGGAACTGCGTCATCCCCACCAAGGACATCACACCCACGCCCCCAGCCCAGGACGCGGCTCTGCTGCCAGGCCTTCTTCACCACACCAAAGCTTTTCTCTGTGCAGCAGCTCACTGCACCCATCCTCCTGCCCTCTCTTGCCCCCAAAGAGAAGTGAAGGTAAAAATAGCCATCCGGTGAAGTGGGAGGTGAGAAATGCATTTTCATAGTGGAGCCATAGACATATAGAATAAAACAAATAATAAAACATTAAATGAAGAAGAATTTAAATCTGCAAAAGATCCATATGTTCTGCTAAAACAGTTCTGAAAATTATTGGTTGTGTCTAAAACATCAGGATGATTATCATAACTGTGATGTGTTTGAAGGGCACCTAAACCATCATCTCATTTCAATAAGGAATTAAAATTTGTTCCTAGGATGTATGTTAGACATCTCCAAGAACTCCAAATTAGGGGTCAGAATAACATAGACCCGTAAATTAACAGCAGATATTCTTCTAAAATATATCAAGTACATATTTTATTTTGCTTTGATATTCACAGTAGAAGGGATGTGGTATTCCAAACTTTATTCTCAACGAAATCTGTGACTCCACTCTTGAACTACATCTCCAAATTTACAATTATATGAAGAAGGGACCCAATCTGCTATTAGAATCATACTATTTCGCAAGCCTTTTTCTTCACAATGCAATTGCAGATGCCTCTCTGATTTTTGTTGAATCGCTGTTGAACTTTTATTGCAGGTGGTCCTCACCTAATGACCATCCACTTAGTGACCATTCAGAGTTAAAACGGTGCTGAACAAAGGGAGTTAGAACTGGTTCTCACACTTACAAGTGTCACAGCACCCCCGCGGTCATGTGATCGCAGTGTGGGCACTGGGTATCCAGCTTGCGCTTATGATGGCTGCAGTGTCCCACGCTCACAGGATTGCCATTTGCAGCCTTCCCAGCTGGCTTCCAGCAAGCACAATCAATGGGGAGTCGCATGATTTGCTTAACAACCACATGATTCACTTAGTGGCCATGGTGATTCACGTAATGACCCCTGCAAAAAAGGTCATAAAACCAAGTGCAACTCACTTAACAACCGCCCTGCTTAACAACAAATTTTCCAATCCCTGTTGGGTTTGCGGGAGGACTACCTGTCCTTTATTCTATATTCATGAACTATATTAATGAGTGTGTTCCTTTTTGTGCATCGCCCAGAGACTTTTGCGGTTCAGGTGGCTTAGAAATATTGTAAAAGAAAAATCGCAGAGGCTTAGCATAAACTCTCTCCTGGGTTGCTTCAGCCTTTCACAATGCAGCGGATTTCTACAGCAAAGTCTTTATATTCTGTTTCTCTCTGTGGCTTAACTCTATCCAGTGCATTGTTTTCTTCTCTCTTCAACTCATTCTCCATCGTGGAATCATCGACAACCAAGCCAGAAAGCGAACTCTCAAACTCAGGGAGGATTTTCAGTTGTGCATCTATATTCTGGCTTTTCTTTTGCCTTTTCTCTTCAATTAATCTTTATTGAAGATCCCAACCCACTATTGGGGGCCAACACACAACCTCCAGCCATCAAAAAAGGAGGAGAAAAATTGCAACGTGGACCTAATACAAATGAAAACTCAGATCTCTGTGAAAAAATAGTGGGGAGGCTTTACTTACTTACTTACTTACTTACTTATTTATTTATCACATTTATATAGCTGCCCGTCTCATATAAAGTGACTCTGGGCGGTGTGCAACAATTAAAAAAATAAATACATAAAAACAATTAACATAAAAAACTCTAAAAACACAGAAAACAGGAGGGGATAAAATTAATAAGGGAGCCATCGTAAAATCTCTCCGGTCCCTTGAGAGCCCCAGGCCTGATCACGTAGCCAAGTCTTGAGGGACTTAAGGCATGTTAAGAGGGATGGAGCTAATCTCACTTCCGGGGGGAGAAGATTCCACAAGGCGGGTGCCACGGCAGAGAAGGCCCACCTCCTGGGAACTGCCAAATGTAATTGCGTAGCAGACGGGATCCACAGCATGCCTTCTGTGCCAGATCTGATGGGACCGGCAGATGTAATCGGGAGAGGCGGTCCCTCAGGTAACCCAGCCCCATGCCATGAAGGGCTTTAAAGGTCAAAACCAGCACCTTGAATTGGACCCGGAAGCAAACCGGCAACCAGTGCAGCTCACGAAGCAGAGGTGTGATGTGTGCCACCCGAGGGGCACACATACCTGCCCACACCGCTGCATTTTGCACCAGCTGAGGCTTCAGGATACTCTTCAAGGGCAGCCCCATGTAGAGCGCATTACGGAAATCCAACCAGGAGGTGACCAGGGCATGAGTGAGACTGATTAGGTCCCTCTGATCTAGGAATGGGTGCAACTGGCACACAACACAAAGCTGTGCAAAGGCCCTCCTAGCCACGACTGCCACCTGCTCTTCAAGCAGGAGTCGTGAGACCAGGGGGACCCCCAGATTGCACACAGGGTCCGTCTGGGGCAGTGCAACCCCATTCAGTACCAAAGATGGCATAACTCTAGCACCAGAAGGCCCCATCATTGTACAGCATGTTTAGACATAAATAAGGTTGACTTGTGAGGTATAAGGTCAGAGAGTTTGTAGAAACTAAAATACAAATGGAGTGGTAGAAAGGTTGTCAGCCCATCAAGGAAAAGAAGGAGTGACCTTTGGCATCAGACCCGATCTAGTCTAGTTCCCTGTTTTAGATTTCAGAGGGTGAAGACATGCTCCTGAGAAACCCTCAGGGACATTCCCCCAAAAGCCTGCATTAATGGCTTTTAAAATACTTAGTTTTCTTCAATATACTGTATCTTTCTCTTTGTATGTTTGTTTGGGTTTGAGGCCATTTAATTTCTTGGCCAACACAAGTCATTAGTTAGATGGAAGGCCATAAAGACAATTATTTCCCCCCATTTCTTAAAGTAAAAAGTGGGAGTACTACAACTCCTAAATGCTTTGACTCAACCAAGGAAGTCGAAAAACTTAGACTTGGTGTTCAGAGAGATCAAGACAAATGATGTCATGGAAGGTAAATCCTGGTTGAATTTAAGGGTTAGAGTTAAGCCGTCTACTAAGATGATATCAATATGGTTCAGGCACTCTAAAGCCATCCACATCACTCTTATTTCTACACAACAGTTGGATGACTCTGGAGGAAACCATAAGTCACCAGTAGGGATTCCATGAACCTGGTTTAACTCTCCAGTGTAAACAAACCTTCCCTGCACACACTGATTTAAATCACTCATGAATCCCACCAGTTACCTTGACAGGTGAGGGAACAGCTGCTGTTGCTGCTTGAGGCTCCCTCGTTCCAAGATCATCTCCTTCCTCTCTCTTTTCCTCCAGCTGAAATGGTTCCTGGGACTGTGAGTCTTCCAAGGCAGCAAGAAGAAGAAAGAGAGAAATGAGGTTGCTCCATTCCATTTTCCTCACTTCTTGTCTGCCTATTCCGCCCAACCCCAGGCCATGGCTCTCCTTTCCAGCATCCCCAGGAGATCACTCAGTTAACCTCACTGACCACAAGCACCCGCCTCTGACTGCAGGTAAGGGGAACATTGAAACCAAACCACTTCACTTACTGTTCCAGCAATAAAAGGCAAATGGAACCCACAGCATTATAAAAGGAATTGCCAACCAGCTGTATCTCCACATAGGATCTGAATTTTTGGTCCAAACTGGTTAGACAAACAAAGAAGAAGGATGATTTAGTGTTTCTTGGGAAAACATCGTTACCCTGCCTTGTTCTACAAGCTTTAGGTCCTGCTGAAAACGTTGTTTAACATGAAATAAAGACCTTCTTGCATGAAGGTCAGTTCTAGATTCTTCATAGACTTATCCATGGAGTTTACTTAGCACCCTCACAGTACATCTTTGCCCTTGCCTTTCTCCAGGTATTTCTTTTTCCCAGACTACAGTGGTGAGATTTGCTGGTGGTCTCACATCCAAGTATTAAGCACATCCAACCTTCTGGCTCAACTGTGATGTTCGCTCCCTGGCTCCAAGAAGACATGATCCATCGGCTGTTTTGCTCTTCCTCATACCTCCAAGCAAATTCCCCGCTGTGGTTGGACTTGGCATGCAGGATTCTCAGAGAGGCATTTTGGAGAGGATCTGAGGGTGCCCTGGAACTTTCCAGAAGACATTCAAAGCTGGTGGTCATCTCCACCGCATCCTTGTAGAAATGGAACTTCTTCTCTGGGTTCCCTCCTTCAGCTGAGCAAATAAAGAGCAGGAAGTCACCTTCCTTCACAGTCTGGGACAAAGGATCCACTCTCAGCAGCGGCGCATGGGGGACTTCTGCAAGAAAGATTCACAAGGGAAATACTAAGGTCTGCTTTGAAGGAGAAATGTTTCCTGAAAATTTGCACATTACTCCTTGAACCTAAGATATCGTTCGTATGAGGCAAAGCAGTGATGGTTCAGAGAATGGAAATTAAAATGGAAAATAAGGGAGCAGGATGAATTTCTGCTGGGAGTGAAAATACTACAAAAACCTGCTGCTTTTCCCACAAGAGCAACGAGCCTTAGATGAAGAGACAAAAATTCCCTCCTTCCCTCACTTGCTGCACTTCAGCTCCTTTCACTTCTAGAAAACAACAGTACTCAGCTTTGGGGGGCTTTTTATTCGTTATGGGTAAAAAGTTTATTGTGCATTGTCTTGGTTTAAGAGGAAGGCAGCCGTCTGTGTCCCTGATTTCTATGCAAGAATAACCAACAATAACCAGAAAATGCCACCGGGTTACTTCTTGGAAAACTGGGCCATTTTCTTGCCTGAGTTTCTCTCCAGTCAATCTAAGGAAATGTTTCTTCTGACTTTGGATTTCTAGCAGAGAGATTCAAGGAGCTTCATGACCGGAAAGGATACCTGAAGGGATGACTGAAAGTTGCCCTCCCCACTATCCCTCTGGGAGATGGCACTTCAGTGAAATCCCTTCTCTGTAGGGAAAGACAGTGTGTGGAGGACAGAAAGTGAACTTGGGGACAGGTAGGGAAGAATCTGTTAGGAATGAATCTTCCTGTGCTGCTGTGAGGAAAATATATCTTTGTGTGAATTTTTGGGTGAAAGAAGCAAGTTTTTAGAGGCCTCAGATGAATGGGATCGCCTTAATAAAACTGAAACGTAAAGGAATGTGCAGCACCCTTGAAGCTGACATGAACTAGGCTGATTGTAAACCCCTTATCTCAGGGAGGATGTCTTGGTCCTGGCAGTTGGCACCCTGAACAATTTGCTTCTTCCCCTCTGATACTATTGCTTTCCTTATAGATAGCAGTTGTTCCGTCCTTGTAGACAGCGGCCAAGAACAGGGACAGAAAGTAACTTGAGAAGTATTGCTCATTTAGGTATGCCTGCATCGTCATACGAACATGTATACGTATGTGCTCTTTTCTCTTCCCCTTTCTTGTAGAACTGTACAAATTTCAGGGCATCCATTTTGCCTACAGGGGAGTGTCTCCCGCTAACCTTTGGTGGGGTCCCCCCTCCAGTACGTACTGCCTAGTAAACACTGCATCATCATACGAACATGTATACGTATGTGCTCTATTTTGACTATTTTGCCTTGGAGTTCTGCGTTTTGATTCCACACTGCCTTTGGTGTGAATATTTCTACGCAATAAATATTCACCTTACCAACGACTGAGAAGATCAGCTGCTTACTCTTGAGAGAAGGAGATCATCCAGGTTTTTCCCAGTAGCTGCATGTACATATGATCTTCATTTGGTCTGACTTCAGATCTGCAGTTGTGAGATTGTAGGTAGTTTTCTCCTGATAGTTATATTGGATGGCTACAGCAGATTCATCCTGGCAGTAGAATAAGAACCACTCTCCCCGATATCCTTCTGGGATGGAGCATTTCAAGGAAATCCATTCTCCCTCAACAAAGACGGTATATGGGAGAGATGAGGTCACCGTGGGGGCTGGTAGGAATGAACCTGTCCGTGAACATGAGGAAAGAAAGAGAAGCCATTTAGTCCTTCCTTCTGATCTCCTCCTGGAACCAAATCTGTGCACCAAAAGGTCCACCCCACATTCCCAGAAAGCCAGCAAGCTCAGAGAACAAGAAGAACCCAACAGTTCAGCTCTGAGCTACTGATATTCGATGCTTTGGCAATATTAAAGACACACTCAGATTCTCCTGTGTTTCTCTCATGTTATTTCCAATTGTGCCATCTAATATGTCTCATCCTTCTGGAATGGTTTATTTGTGTTTATTCGACTTTCTCAGGGTTGAGATTCCTTTCTCCTCAAAATATCATCCTCTGATGGAAAAACTGAATGCAGCTCTTGACAAATATCTGCGCTCCCGTGTTAATTCTCGGCAGGACAATCAGTCTGACCTAACTGTAGGTCAGCTTGCTGCTGACAACTCTGTGTAGTCTTCTTCTGGCTTGTCCACTTTCCAGGCTGTTTATGGACTCCATCAACATTACCACCATTTCCCTTGGAAGAACCAACCCTCTCTGCTGCTTCAAAGCTCAAGCTGCCAATCAGTTGAGCTCCTCCTCAAGGAACAGCCCACTATTACTGTGGGGGATCATGTCTATTTTCCTCTAAACGTCCATCCTCCTCTCACCCTTCTAAGCATTTGGAAGCCAACTTTATCAGTCCCCACCCCAATGGCATGTCAGAGTGACCCTGCTGTCTACCTAAGAGGCGATTGACCCCAATGAATACCACTGAAGAAAAGGAAAGCGTCATGCCAGACCTCTTTCTATTTTTCTCTATAGATTTTTTTACTCAAATTACTTGAAGTTTTCATAACTTTATTATTTTTATTTCATTATATTTAGCTGTATTCAGGTTTGAGGAAAAAATGTGCCACAACACCGGTATTTCAGGAAAATATAATATAATGGAAGATTTCTCAGATTTGGGAAATGGACCACTTGGATCTCTTGACTCTGATATTCTCTTTTGTAGATTCTTCTCTCACAGGAGATAAAGAATTGCTTCCTCTTTCTCTTGTTGAGGGTCACATTTTGCTTCCGCTGCTCTCTCTTAAGTTCTCAGTGTTTTCAAAGCCCTGACAACGTGACTGATAGAGACAACAATGCAAAATCACCTTAACTTTTCTGCAATGGCTTTTCTTTGGAGGTGATGCCCACCCAACCAGCAGTGCTCATTCCTTCATTTTCACAAGTGTCATGTTTCTAGCAATGGGGGAGAATGTCTGTTTCCTCTTCTGCTAACTCTAAATCTTGAGCATTTGGCATCATCATAATCCCCTTTTTCACCTCTCTTGTGAACAGAAGCAGTTGTGTAATGTTTGTGCAGATGCCTCTCCTACCAAAGAAAGGAGTAATCCAGGTGGATTTTAGTTATTTTGCTTCTTCATTGAGGCTGAGGGACATTTCTCCATAAAGGAAATAACCTCATCAAGGTGGAACTTAGTGATGCTCAAAAGCCCCTCCGATGTCCAGCAGTGGACAGTGCCCCCACCAAAGCAAAAAGAGGACCAGCAAAGGCAGAAGGGGAGGCTGTTCCCCTTGTGCGTTTATATCTTGTGTATTATTTTGCCCTCTCTGTCCTTCACAGGCGGCAACAATCACAGCCTGGCTTTCTGTGGCTGCAGAGAAGGTCTGCCCAAGAGTGTCTCTTACCTGCTCCCAGCAGCATCCACGAAAGAACTGAAAGAGAGAAGAAGAAGAAGAAGGGAAAGTGGACTTAATAGAACACAAAAACTCAGATCTCTGCACAAAAGTGGCAGTTTCAACTTCCATAATGGGGCTTCCCAGAGGGATGGAGGGTAGAAGAGACGAGCAGAAGAAAATCAATAGAAAAAATAAAACCAAATGGAAGACTGAAGAGGAGGAAATTACGCGGTGAGACCTTGAAAACGTGACTAAAAGCCAGCACATTCTGATGAAAAAGAAAAATACTTTTATATCCCTCATAAACAGAACATTAAAAAAAAAAAAAAAAGCACCCTGACTTTAGGACTGTGATAACAACATCCTGATGACCCAAACTTGAATTTCATGCAAATTAGTGTAAGGAATTCCAGAGACAGCCACCTTCGATTCTTTACCCTGTTACACAAACGAGGAGCTCCATTTCCCCCAGTAATTACAGCCCTTTTTAAAGCATGTGGCAGAAGGAATCTTATTACTGACAAAGTGGGGAAAAATCTAAGAAGTGGTTCAAAAATGATGCCGAAGAGGAAGATCCATTCCATTTCTTGGGGGAGAATTTGCTTTGAGCTTCCTCCCTTGGGTGAGATGTGGCGTTTGGGCCTGATACCCTGGAAGGAGGCTGAGGGGTGCACAGCTGTCCTGCCACTGGCGGCACAACCGTCCCTCCTGCTTCTGCCTCCCTCCTCCCAGGGAGACCCAGAAAAGTTGACAATAGACATCAGGGAGGCTTCTGCTATGGGCTTTGTCAGATGGGAAATATGGGCAGGAGGGAGGTTCAGGAGGATGGGAAGTTGGGGGACAAAAAGCAGCATCTCAGGCAGTTGCACACCAAAGTCAACTGAAAACATCCCCAAGAGCAATGAGAAAGGATTCTCAAGTGCTTGGCTGAAGGCTCCCCTTGCAAGACCAGGAGACCAGAAAAGGTGTGACTGAGGACGCCAGGCTGTGTAACACTTTCATCACCAAGTCCTCAACTGAATCTTCTTCCCTGGATGGATTCAGCAAATGAGATGCTGCCATGGAGGAGCAGGAAGGGGTCCTCTGCTACCCATGCCCTGGCACTGGAGTTACCCACCCATTCTGAGCATTGCCTGGAATGTAGTTGAAGAGGAGCAGGAGGGAGAAAAGGAGGGCTTCTTACACACGATGTCCTTCCCTGCGGGACACAGGATGGCCCCTTTTCTTCTCTGCTTTGTGGCTCCGACTTCCTGTCTCTTTTATTGACTCTGAGGCTGCTATTTTGGGTTTCCTCCTGAGTGTTTGCGATGGGAGGAAGAGAGAGGCTGAGTTGCATTCCCCCAACGTACTCTTTCATGAAAATGGCAGTGAGTCATATAGATATATAATTTTTATTGCAACTTTTGAATAAGAAGATAAAAACTAAAACAAAATAATATCTACTAAGAAAAAAAAGAAAAAAATCAAAGAAAAAACAAAAAGTGCAAGATAAAAGTTGGAGAAAAATAGAAAAGAAAGAAAAAAAATACTGTGTAAAGAAGTGGCTTCCAATATTCTTCACAGCAATTATGAGTACAAATATATTTTAACCTCTCACTCTCAAGCAGTGCTTCTCAACCTTGGCCACTGCTCTGCTGCCAGGCCTTCTTCACCACACCAAAGCCTTTCTCTGTGCAGCAGCTCAGTGCGCTCATCCTCCTGGCCTCTCTTGCACCCAAAGAGAATTCAAGGTAAAAATAGCCATCCGGTGAGGTGGGAGGTGAGAAAGCAAAGAACCCAATTCATTCTGCTCTTTTGCAAGGCCTAAACCCCATTTGATCAGCTCCGCTTCACATCCTAAACCACTCATTTCCATAGCAGAGCCATACACGCATACAATAAACCAAACGATAAAGCGTTAATTAAGAACAACATAAATCTGCAAAAGAGCAGTACGTTCTGCTAAAACAGCTCTTAAAGGCGCTGGCTGTATCTAAAACATCAGAAGGGTTATCCTAACAGTGATGTGTTTGAAGGGCACCCAAACCATCATCTCATTTCAATCAAGAGTTCAAATTTGTTCCTAGGATGTATATTAGACATCTCCAAGAACTCTGAATTAGGGGACAGAATATCCTAGGCTAGTAAATCAACAGCAAATTGTCTTTTAAAAATATCAAGTACATTTTTTATTTGGGTCTGATATTCACAGTATTATGAATGTGGTGATTGAATCTGAGAATCTACTCTTGAATTACATCCCCAAATTTGGAATTCACAGTTATATGAAGAAGGGACCCAACCCCCATTCTTCTGAGGAGGCCTTTAAACCATATTATTTCAGGAAACCTTTTCTTCAAAGGGCAATTGTAGATGCCTCTCTGATTTTTGCTGAATCGCTGTTCTATTTGTATTACTTTATTTTATGTTGTTGAACTGTTTTAAGGTCCAGAGCCTTTTGTGACTCTGGTGGCTAAGAAATGTTGTAAAAGAGAAATCGCAGAGGCCTAGAAAAAAGTCACTCTCCTGGGTTCCTTCTGCCTTTCCCAACGCAGCCGCTTTCTATGGCAAAGTCTTTCTTTTCCGCTCCTGTTTCTGGAATGTCCTCATCCATCACGCCCTTCCCAATTCCTTCCCCACCATCGGCCACACGGAAATCCCAGGAAGGGAGATGGAGACCAGCGGATGGAGGGCATCTGTCCTGCCTGAAACTGGTTTCATGCCAAGAGGGTGAAGAATGGCCAGTTCGGTCCAGAAATTGAGCAAGAGGGCAGATAGCATTCAGAATGGCTCTCCTTTTCTGTTGATCAGCCTGGTTGAGCAGAATCACCCAACAGCAGCTGAAGAGATGTTGTCGACCCCCTTGTGCCTCTTCCCTTTCTCCCCAGCACCTGGTAACTCAGAGGTGAGTCACCTCCAGCTCTGTTGGCAGGGTGGGATTGGTAGTTCTTGGTCGGTCCCTCGTCCATCTATTAAAATGTATTTAGGCTGAGTTCATCTAGATTAATTCAGTCCCCAGATCTTGTGATAGCCCATTCCACTTCAGAAAATAATAATAGAGACCAACAGAATCAGGACAGTGACAGCCAAACTTCATAGGCCAGTATTAGAGGATGTGAATCTTGTGCCTAAACTGCAGGAAAGAAGGAAGTGGTTTCGCCATCACCTCACCAGCAGTCTTTTCTCAGAGAAGTACGGGAAATAAATAGGATTGGTTTTAATGGAAACATCAAGAAGAAACTATGACGTGCAGGGCACCTACCAATGGACCACTTTCTACTCTCTCTGGACGTTCTGAGAGGAGGTTATGGGGGCTGCCACGGAAGAGCCACGATGCTGGATCCGTCCATTAACAAAATAGATACAGTGGTGGCTGTGGTCCCCACAGAAAATTCCCTGACTAGATATTCACTGGCTGGGGTTGCTCCCTTCTTCCCCCCCAGGACTCCATGATCCCCTCAGCCACCCACTGCATTCTTCCCAGATGTTTTTTCCCACTCTAGCCTACCGG
Organism: Liasis olivaceus; assembly: GCA_030867105.1. NCBI lineage: Eukaryota > Metazoa > Chordata > Lepidosauria > Squamata > Pythonidae > Liasis > Liasis olivaceus. The sequence goes on along the minus strand of CM061351.1, from coordinate 113,639,025 downwards.
TGTGGGATTAACTGGGCATCTCCCCTCCAAATTTAAAGTAGGTCTTAGACCTCTCACCAGGGAGGCCTTCTGCACATGCCGTGTAAGTTAGCAGGCATGGATGGATTGACCCATTGGTCTAAAGAAAAATAAATGTAAGCAAATTTAAGAATAATTTTTCCCCTTGCATAGTGGTCTGCTGGAGCTGGCTCGTACTGGCTCACAAGAGCTGATTGTTAATTTTCTGGAATGTTATGAGTAACACGAGAGCAGTAACCAGTATGGCCAGTTGTTATACATTTACCAGCACACCAATGCTCCCGTGTGGCTTATCATTTTGTCATTGATCATATTTTGACTTGTCTCTCATTCCTCTTTATTGAGTATCACAGTCCAGTTTCAGGTGGCTGCAGGCAAGGTCAGGCATCAGAGTCTCTGACCTGTTGCAAGCAGAATCCATGAAAGAGCTGAAAGAGACAAGAAGGAAAAATGGACTGAACAGAACACGAAAACTTAGAAACCTGGTATTTTAACTTTTATAATGGAGGTTCTGGAGCGACAATAAGTAGAAAAGCAAAGAAGAGTGAAGATGACATCAGTAAGAAAAATCAGTAGCAAAATGTATTAAAGGAAAGAGAGAAAGTGGGAAAACTCCATTTATGATAGAGTCACAAACTTATTCAAATAATTCTTTGGCAGGAGGGCAAGAGTCTGGATCAAAAGACAGTGGAAGAGTGTGAAGAAAAGAAAAGAGGCAGTGAGATCTTGAAAAGCTGATTAAAGCACCTTATATTTTGAAAGGAAACAAATGATTTTTCTGTTACTGGACAGGAGGTGTTCCTACTCCCAAAAGGAGTAAAGTTTCAAGCAGAAAATGGACTCAGACCCAGCACTGGGAACCCAGAAAGTCGATAAGAATGATAATAAAAAATGATAAAGTCCAAGAAGTAAGCTTGTAGCATTTTCCATTTTTCTGGGTTAAATTCAACTGGGGTGGTATTGTGATCTAACAAAGGATCCAGAATTTGATTACAATCTCCAGCCATCATTATCTGCCCCACAGGAAACATCTGTCTTGCTTTTCTGGGAGAAGAGTCCCAAGTAGGTTTTTCATTACCCCCCAGTGGGAAATTGGGGCTTAGTTTGTTTATGAGTGTCTAGAAACAAAGTTCCAGCTCAGATCCAAACTGTGAGGGTTGAGGAACACAACAGCTTTGGTTCCTTTGCTTTCTCAAATCCAGCTCCACGCAGCTACTCTATGGTTTTCTTATCAGCCTAGCTCAGAAGAGAGGAGAGGTAAGAGCTGAGCAAGGACGGATGTGGTTAGATGTCCACCATGATAGCATGAAGTACAGTACATTCAAAGTGAAGTTGTTGGCTGGAGGCGTGGGTGAAAGGCACTGGGAAAAAAGAGAATTGAGATCTTCTTCATTTTGTTGCCAGGGGGGGCAGATGTATCACCTTTATCTCCCTTGGAAAGAAGAGGACAGAGATGGGGCTGAGTACCAGATGTGCATCTTAGCTGAGCACAGAAGAGGTCCTTTGGGTGAGAGGCTGCGATGCTCCTCTTCCCTCTGCCTCTCGCAGGGCAGATCTCTCTCTCTCCTTCTATACCCAAAATCTTGCCTTTTCTTTTTCTTTTTCTTTTTTAAACCATTCTCTCAATCTTCTTAAAGGATTTGTCTCCTCAGTGAATACGGATTGTGTTCTGGCTGAAGTATTAGATCTGACCCACTTTTCAAAGGAAAACGATTCATTAAATCATGAATTTTACAATTTTGCTGCAGTTATCGGTTAGTAAGCAGGAACTGGGTGGATTGTTAGCAAATATTTTGTTGAATTAATCACCTTCTCTTGCTGAATTTTTGCTGAAGAGTGACATTCTTTTGCTGAATTCTTTTGAGTTAATCACATTTTAAGGTAACAGGTCACAAATTTTAACTTTATTTAAAACTCTAGCCCACTAATTTGTTAAAACTGGGAATTCCAGTTCTTTGTCCTAAGTTTCTTGCAAGTTTCCCATTTCTTGTTTGGTAATTTTTTTTAGTTGTACATGACATTAACTGAAGATTTGGGAAGCTTTTCCAATAATATTAATAATACTGTATGGGAGTTTTATACCTTGCTAAAGTGTTGGGCCCAAACAGTCAGCTCACAGTAGATTTTAATTGAATACATTGCCATTCAGCAGTTTTAGGCAATCCAAATCTGTTTTGCAGTGCATCCAATGTTTTCAAAGACTGATTAAGGGTAACCTGATCCAAAGTGCTAATGCCATTAATTGCCAGCAACTCCAAAAGAAAGACATACCAGCAGTTTTCAGGCTGGGATTATTCCATAGTGTCAATTTCTCACGAGAATTAGGATCAAATACAGTATACATTTCCCTTCCAGGGTTGATGGGCATCATTTATTTTATTAGTGATATGTCTTTCCCCCCTACTAGGTGAACTCATTGTGGTTTGGTTTGTTCATTTTAGGCATTGTATTTGTTTTAACTGTATGCTGCCCCGAGTGGGTTTTGAAGCAGGGCAGCCTTATAAATTGAAATAAGAAGTGGGCTCAAAATTAGAATGTTAAAATTAGAAAAGATGTTTTAAGCTGAAACATAGCAGCAGGTGTGTAATATAAAACACCTTAGCCCAACATTTCCTGTCACACAGCTGAGAATTAGTAGACGTGGTGCCCAATAGACCTGGGGGGCCTCAGAGAAAACTGGGTTAGAATCAAAAGAAACTCACTTCCCAGTGCAACTTTTCACTCCAGGCTCTTCCAGATGTGGGTCTAATTCCATTCCTGCATCACTGAGCCTCCCACCTGTCCAGTGGAGCCAGGTCCAGGTTTTCGTCGTCTCATATCCCAGCTCTCCTCTGCTGCATTCCTTGTTTGAAGCAGGGAAAGCATTGCACCCATGAATGGAAGATCTGTGTGACTGGAAGGGATGCCTGTGTAGACCCATCTTCCAGCCCCATGGGATCCAATTGTGGGGCAGAACAGTAGCCATCCCAAGGATAAAGAAAGCCACAACAGCGATCACAGAATCAGCAGCATTTTTAAAAAAAATCTTTATAATATTTTTTATTTGTTTGACAGTATTTTTATTTCCCCCACTTTTTTCTCCTTAAACAACAGGGACAGGAGGTACCTTTTAGCACAAAACGGGGAAGGCAGGACAGCGCATTAATTCCCGGCCAGCAATTGTATGAGAGTCCAATAGATCTACTCGCCAGGAAAGGTGGATAGGCTGTCAGTTCTCCGTGATTTCTGTGGACTCCTGAAGATATAACCATGTCTATTCCCAAATACTCCAACAGAATCAGAGCAACTCCTCCATTCCTGGTGATGGAAAGGCTGGTCTTCTGAAAGTGGCCTTTGGATAGCTACTCAAGCTACGCTGTTCTGCTGGTAGCTTGAAGTTGGAACTCACTGTACATGACTTGCTCACTTTCTGTTGTCCTCAGATCATTCTCAGTCCTAAGTCCCAAAGGAGTCACAGAGGATACCTTACTGACAAAAGCATAGGTGACCTCTGAATTCTAGAAAGTCAAGAAAAGACAAGGTTGGCATTAAACCAGAATCCATTATAAAGGGGACTTTTTAACCTTTGCTTTGCAACAGGTTTATCAACGGAAACTGGATTAACTCTTCCACTGTCCCACACAGAATCCTTACCAGTCACTAACCAAGCATAAAAAGCGACCACACAGCATCAACACCAACCCAGTTCCTCCACTTCCTGTCACCCAGTCAGCCGTCCTTGAGAGACGTATGCCAGAAAACCATCCACTTTGATTTATTTATGGCATGAGAGGAGGAATCCCTAATTTCTATGATACCTTCAAAAACAAAACTTCCTATTGCGCTGATTTACAGCTCCCAAACTTTTCTAGTTTGAAAAACAAAAATTTATTAACATTAAAACAAGCTGTCTGGAAAATAAAATGTTAGCAGGATCATAGACTCCTAGAGTTCAAAGGGGGCATTAGGCCAAGACTTCCTCCAGCAAAGGGAAGGCCCTCTCTCTCCATGCAAGGGGGTTCCTCTGTCAAACTCCTCTTGCTGTCAGAAAGTTTTTCTAGTATCCCATCCAAATTTCACTATCTATAACTTAAATCCATTCCTTTGGGATGATCAAGAAAAACCTGTTGGTTTTCTCTATGTGACAGACTGCTTGAAAGAGTGACTCCCCTACCACCACAGTCTTCTCTTTGGAAGGCGGAACAGTCACAGCTCCCTCAGTTTTCCTAAAGGGCTGAGTTTCCAACCCATGATCATCTTCATTGCTCTTCTCTGAACCTGCTCTGGCTTCACTGAACCCTTCATAAACTGTCCTGCCCACAAATGGAAGAATGCTTGAGATGGTTACTTGTAAATCTTCTCTCTCAAGTCTCTCAGATCCAAGATCATTCAATTTGGCTTCCTCCTTCTTCTCTTTATGCTCAGATTTCTGCTGGCATCCTGATGCTTCCAGAGCCATATAAAAAGAAAGCCAGAAATAAACAGGTATTACTAGCTCATCCTAGTTATTTCAGTATCTTACAAACAAAGCAAAGATAGAAACATCCTTGAGTTTTCTTGGCTGCAGTGTCCATACTGCCTTCTTGGAAACTGCCTAGCCTACAGCTAAGCAATTTACTGGTGGTCTCCCATCCAAGTATGACTCAGGGCCAACATGCTTACCTTCTCAGATCGGCTATTTGCTGAGGTCCGCTCTAAATTCAGGCTGGGAGGAGAAAGACTCCCCTTTAAAGCCAGATCAACTCTTCTCAATTCAGCCACCTCCTCCCAGTACAGGAAATGTCCCCAACCCAATTACTAATGAGGTAGTTACAATGAGAGCTGGAGTTTCTTAGCTCGGAGGTGCCAGCTATATCAACAGTCAAGACACATCTAGTCCCAAGGCTAAGAACGACAAAGCTAAATGTCCACTCAATTGTGGGAAAGGCAGGAAGAAGGACACTATATTTGGACCCTGATACCTACTGTTCTTCCTCCTGCTCCAGTAGAAGGCCAGTGGGACTCCCAGGAAGGGGACAAGAAGACCCAAAGCTGCGTAGCCCATTGGTGAGGCAAAGGGTGCTGAGGAAACTACAAAGTCAAAAAGGGAGAGGGGAGAAATATCATCCTGCATGATTTCTTTGGATAGTTAAACAAAGTTTTCCAAAATGTTCCTTCCCCAATTTATGTGGGGCATATTGGGACCAGACATTCAGAAACCCTTGCCCCAAAGGACAGAGGAAGGAATAAAGTTTTTTTTCCCCTTAGTATCTTTTTGGGGCAGATGTGTTCTGTTTAGACTTACTCAAACTGATTAAAAAGTCACCTAAAACATTGGTGCATTTAGCCAGCAGATGACTCTTCCCGCTGAAAAAGACTCACATGTGATATTCAGCATCTGGCTCCAAGCAGACATGATCCATCGCCCATTTATATTTTCCTCATATCTGCAAGCAAGTCCCCCACTTTGATTCTGATTGGCATATAGGAAGGATAGAGGCATATTTAGAGTGACATCCACAGGTTCTCTGCTGCTCCTCAGAGGCCCTTTGATCTCCACACCGTCCCAGGAGAAATGGAACCTTTTGGTATTATTGCTCTCATTGGACAAACAAAAGATGGACAGGGGTTTGCCTTCCACCACTGCTCCAGAGGGATGGTCCACTTTCAGCACTGGGGGAGGCAGTGGATCTGGAGACAAGAAGAAATGGGAATCAGCTTGGAGTTGCGTTGATTCCACAACCTTCAGGGTAGAGACGTTTCTGTGACTACAGTAGGGAAAGACCTTTATATACAGGCTCTAAATAAATACAGCCCCAGTTATAGGACACACATTTTAGAAATGAAAAAAAAAAATCCACACCTCTCACCAGAATTGAGACAGGACGGCTCCACTCTGAAGTGATGTTTCTCTTAAAGTTCCTCTCTACATAGCGGCAGATATACCTTCCCTCATTCTCCCTTGTGGCTGTGAGGACCAGCGAGGAATTGTCATGCAAATCCAGATTTTTTGTAGAGGTCTGATTCTCAGCTGACTGGGAGAACTGGTAGTGTCTCCAGCTTCCAAGAGTGACGGTGGGAGCTGAGCACCAGAGGGTAACTTTCTCCCCAGCAAAATACACGGGTTCTGACGGAGCTGGAGAAAGGCTGGGAGCTGGTGGAGGATCTAGGCAGTCCCAGAGAGGAAAAAGAGGGGAATATAAAGATGGCTTTCAGGCATCCCCATGAATGTCTTGACTGGCACCAGTCAATTCATCTAACCGCACTAGAGTTCTCAGCTGGACTTTTCTTTATGCAGAATGGAATGGCTGACACATTATCTTTCCATGGACAATACTCCTTGGAAATCAGGAAGCTGAAGAAACCTATATTGGGCAGCTTCACAGCCTGAATAGTAGGAAGAAATAACCCTGAAATCTCACTAATAGACCATCACTCTCCAGTGATATTCTAAGGAAACTGAACCTTGGCTAAGTAGCATCAAAATCTCCCTGCTCCAACATGATGAAAGCGTGCAATGTTACATTTCCCCCTGCTTTCTGGTGTAAAAGAAATTTGTCTGCTTCAACATTTTCTCTCTCTTCCAAGGATTTTCAGCACTGCATAAAAGTCCAGCCTCCTTTGAGTCTTCGCTCTTGTTGATTTGATGGACATGAAGTCTATCTAATTTGGGGACAAGGCCTGTCTTGTTTTGCAATCACCATTTCCCAAGATTTTTTTTTCCAATTTCCCACTCCATTCAAGAGCTGTGGGATTCCTTGATCAACCTCCATCGAAGTGCTCCCAAACCTGCCTCTGTTTAGCTTTTTGAGATGAGGAAGATTGGCGAGGTGGGTGACATCTGACTCTCACATGAAAGCTGATGTTGGCAGCATTGTCCAACCTCAGGTGAGCAAACATGCATATACAAAACCAGCATGCCAAAGGTCTCCCTTGGCTACATTGTAGGATGGGCTGGGTTATGAAATAAGTAAGTCCAGACTTTTAATTTGACCCCCTCCAGATGTGTGAGCTGCAATTCCCAGAATTACCCAGGCAGTATCAGCACAGCTAGGAAGCCTGGGAATGGATGTCCACACGTCTGTACAGCATCCAAGCTTCAGAAGGCTAACCTAGTCCTAGGCTCACACCTGTATTAGCAAAGTAGAGCCAAAGTTCTAGCTAATCTAGCAATTGTTCTCACTGATTCCAGCCAGATGCTCCATCAGGTACCTCAGAAAAAATACATCAAAATACTGTTAGCATGACATTGACTTTTGTTGCTGGGAGTCAGGTGGCATATACATTTAATATTTTATTATTATTATTATTATTATTATTATTATTATTATTATTACTACTACTACTACTACTACTACTACTGCTGCTGCTGCTGCTACTACTCTTTTTTTCAGTGATTGGCTATTGTTGGCCAATAGTCTTTCAGTTTTATTTGGTATTTTATTGTCTGTTTTTTCATTTAATGAATTTAATACACAAGTATTGAGTCTCCTTAAAAGTAATATTTTGTGTGGTAGGAGTCTCTTAGGCATCTTTCTATCAATGTATACATTTCAAGTAGTAGAAGAAAGTTCCTTACCAATGACAGAGAATTCAACCTGATTACTCTTTTGAGACTCGGACCTTCTGCCTGCACTGTTTTTCCCCCAGTAAGAACAAAGAAATGTTGCTTTTGGAGCCACTCGTAATGCAAAAATAAGCAGAGTATTTCCATTCTGTTCTTTATATTTATATTCTTGACCCTTTTCATCAATGCGGTAGAAGACGTGATTCTCTCCCTTCTGTCCATCTGGGGGGGAACAAGTTACTGTGATCTGTTCCCCTTTGACAAAGGGGTGGTAAGAAGGGGACCAGGCCAGGGTGGGAGCTGCTGGAGGCTGAATCCAAGAAGAATTCTCAAAATCTGAGAAAGAAAAGGAGATTTAAAAAGAATCCCATAAAAATCCTTGCAAGCTGTTAAGCAGTACTGTGTCGCAAGAATTTAAGAGAAGCCCCACATTGTGGACGTACACGGAAACAACCAAATTATCTCTTCCCAAATAACTCTTAGGTCTTTACATCCGGTGAATGGGGAGGGGGAGCAGACCATAACTGTCAACACCTCTATCAACCACAACTAACATAATTCCTTGATGGAAGCCCAGACAATTAAACGGATACTTGTTGAGAGCTCGGTGCGGACAAAATGCGGTTTTCTGCATGTATTGCTGGATTACAGTTCCCATCATCCCTTACCATAGGCCATATGGGATAGGGCTCATGACAGCTGGTATTCCATAACATCTGGAGGATCTCATGTAGACACTGATAATATTGAGGGCAAACAGGAATCCTATAAATTCAGCTTAAGAGACATACTTTCTTCTGTCTGCAGATTCATATCCATGTGAAGCTCTTCCTCTGTGCTGCTTCCCTAACCCCTTTCAGATTGTCTCCAAGGGTAGGGAACCATGGGCTCAGTGCAGAGGATGGGAAAGCAGAGGGAGATCTTTGCCAGATCTACCTCTTGAAATCCTGCATCCAAAGCCTGATTTGAAATATTAGGGTGTTATTTGTGAGCAGAAAACATTATCAAATACATATGGGTTCGTTTTATCTGATACAATAGAACTACATTCCTCTCGAGGCAACTTAAATAGATAAAATCTCTTCTAAATTTGAGAATGATTTTGCAACAGATGCCCATTTTCCAAAGGAGGAAGCAAAGGACCAACACTCTCTAAAATTTCAGGAAAGGAAGTGAGAAAAACAAGAGTTTCTAGGAAGTTAAATCTCATTACTCAACCTATTCATCAAGGGCAAAATGTTGGCTTTCCCTCTGAGACTTTTCACTTTTTTGCCACCTAAATTAAGCAGAGCGTTTACAGAATTATCTGATTCCTGGACAGGAATGTTTTCTTTTCAGAAAGAAGTCAAAGGATCGCTTCTCAGAAATAAGAAAAAGGACAATTTGGGGAGCTTTCAGTTCACACCAGTTTGATAGCTTATTTATCTATGCTCTGGCTTCTGATATTACCCGTACATTTTCAGCCACAGCGGATAGGATTTCCCCACTCAGTCTTGGGAGAGAAATCTTCACTTCCCTATCCTTCATCCCATTTCGTCTCAGAAAATGGAAAACGCAACCATGTAGAAGCAAAGAAAGTAAAATTTACCTTGGCGGGTTGATTCGGAGAGAAGGATCTGGAGAGAAACTGGAAGAAAGAAGAAGAGAGCCATCAAAATTATGGAGGGAGCAAGAGCAGCTGAAGTGTGCCAAGACAAGAGAGAAACCTTCAACCTATCATCCAGGCGACGGCCTCCATGCTCCAAGTGATGGTCCATCTGCAGAATTGGCCTCTTCTCCGCACCATCACTGCTCTGCTTTCTGGAGAGCAGAGCTCAGCGACACCACTGCTCTGCTTTCTGGACCTGCGAACGCTGCCTTTTGACAACAAAGGGCCACAGAGGAAGCATGTCATCAACACTTCTCTCCACTCACACAAACTCTTTGCTAGCAAGTCCAGTGCAGGCCAACTCAGTTCACCACTCAGCTCCTGGGCCTTCTTGACCACAGCAAAGGTTGACTGACAACTCTCACTGGCATTTCACCACCTCCGGTCCTTGGTGTGCCTTTTGCTAGTCCACTGTGTAACCACACAGCTTAAGAAGAGTAAGAAATGGCACGATGGGTCTGGAAGGGAGAAAACACAGAAGTAAAAATGACAATGTTTCGTTTCCATACTCTAATCTTTGAACATGCTCCATGGGTTGTAAAAGATTCCTTTATTCCCAAATTAGAGCCATCTGCACTTTAATCTACCAAGTCTCCCGTTCAGGTCCCACAGCCTGAACAAATTTGAAAATCCCTGTTCTCTGAGAGCCTCCAGACAACAGCAGAGTCCTAGTAATGGGGTAAGAGGAGGATAAGTTATATGGTCATTCTGTTTTGGCTTTATGGTTTTATGGTTTATCATTTTATACTTATTGGGTTTTATTGGGTTTTATTGCTCTCATGAGCTGCCCAGAGTTGTGTTTAAGTTGGGTGGCCATACAATTCCTATAAATACATACATACATACATACATACATACATACATACATACAAATAACTAAACCAAGGGCTCCAAATTACAAGCCATTTCAAGATATCCGTGCACCACAATCACTGCATCGATGGGAAGGAAAATGCCATTTCAGAAACAATGATCCGTCACTGACTTCTGCTTGAAAAGGGACCTACAGAGTGGATTTCTGCTCCCCACATCTCCCATCATCACAGTGTGCTGGCATGGTTAGCAAAGGGAGCCCAAATGCAGGTTTGCTGCACTGATAAATAGGAGCTGGGAGGGTGATTCATGATTTCTTAAAACAGTCCTCCTCCCTTCACATGGCTTTTCCTCGTATTGCCTCTAGGATTTCACAAGGAATCACTATGCACAAATGTTTGCACAAAAACACACTGGGCATAGATATCAATTTATTTTCCGTTCCCTTGGTGACAAAAAGGACGAGATCTTTCTCAGGCACAGATCTGGGAATACCTGTGGGAGCAGGAGGTGGCTCTCTGTGATTGGCCAGCCTGAAAGGAAAGCAACCAAGCCCTGATTGGTTGGTTGTTCTCTGCACTCTGCGATTGGCCAGAAGAAGCAAACACAGACCGGGATTCTGAGGAAACATAAACATCTCCAGACAAAACAAAGATGCACTTTCTTTTTCCACACAAATGCAATGGAGTCCAATTAGCCTGAGATATCATTTCTTACTGCATGAGCCATAACCAGTTGTGAGCCACCCAGTGTTGCTTCAATGAGACAGGCAGCCATACAAATTAAAATAACAATCACCGTTGTCCCCAAAATGGGTTTCGCCTGGTCCCGAAGCCAATTAAGACATCCAGACACAAGGCGCAGTATTCTAAAAAGACTTTTATTGAAGCGCCCCAGCAAAAGGGTCCCGGCAGCGAAAGGAGCCGAGACCCCGAACACTGATTACATCAGCCTTTTATACCACTTCAGAACAAGAGAACACAGAAATGAGCAACAATTGGCTCAAACTCTACTTTTTCCCTTATATGGGATTTTGGCCCACCTTTCTAAGACCCCCTCCCTCCGAGACATGATCTGTCCCCTTCTCCTTCCAGCCAGTGGTTTATTTACACCTTCTACTGTCTGATACAGAAGGGGGGGGGGGGGGTCCACCAGGCAGGACTCACATGTACACACTTCTGCCTCACTTTGGACAGTCCTGTATGTTTCAGAATGGTTCAACCTTGATTCATAGCCATCACAACAACAGTAACAACATATAATTATAAAGACTGATTCTGTGGTTTTGGTCTCTTAGAATTTAATGATCCCGACTAAGAACTTTCTGAAGTTGAAATACTACTGGTCCAAATTGAGCTATCAGTAAATGTTGTATTTATAAATACTACCAGTAGGTGGCAATGATTTTTTTTTTTACCTTTTAACGTAGAAAATTATACAAACTCAATATCATCTCCTAGCTGACCTCAGGGCAAGCAAAACAGCTGCATTAAAGTCCTTGAACCGGCAGGAAAGAGCACCATATTTAAGAAACAGGTCCAGCGCACTCTTTCAAAGGAGCCTGGAGGAATGCTTATAATGAACCCACCTAAAGCCTGATAAACGTTTCAGAAAACGTCCGGTCTTTCTGCAGCACAAGCCAAAATGGCCTTTGAGGGCTCTGCCCAGTGACCAGAGGGGAGGGCAAGCAGACTGAAGTGACCAGTAGGAGACCAGTGGATCACAGTCTTAAATGGATCGGCAATCACCTCATGAAGAAAGTGTGCTAGATTGGAACCGCAACACAAATGTGTCAGGAGAAGAGGGAAAACGTGACTTCAGAATTTCAAAAACTAAAGAGGTTTTCAAGCTGGGTCACAGCAGCAGGTGTGCAACCAGATGGTGCGCGATATAAAGCAGCAACCCAACATCTGCCCATCATGTAGCTGAGAATTGGGAGAGTCGGAGCGCCATGTGTCTGGAAGGCCCAAGTCAGAGAAAACTGGGTTAGGATCGGAAGACCCTCACTTCCCTGTACAACTTTTCCCTGGGTTGTTGTGGGGAAAATGCCCACTTAAGTTAGGAACCAAAGCAACTGGAGATGGATGCAACGAAATACCTTTTATTGGCATGCACAGCTACAGTGATCTCTGGGCTCCTCCCTAAAGAGCCCCCAGGTAGTAAGGTCACAGGTTATATACTGTACCTTTGGAGGGGTTGCATAGACATTATGAAGAAAGCAACGTAAATCATACCGTGGCCTTTACAGCCAGATGTAGCGTCTGATAACAACATGGGATGACCTTATTGTGGTCTGACCCGGTGCCTCCAAGTTCTGCATTCCTACAAAGGCTCCAGGCCTGCCCCCTTCCACTGTTACTAGCACCTTCTAACATAAAAAATGTCCTCTATATTGTCTCCTCTCACACCAAGGAAAAGGCAACAATCTGGTTTCTGTTACCTGTCTTCTTCTCTCCAGGGTCATCAGGCTGTTAGGTCTAACGCAGTGTTTCCCAAACTTGGGAATGTTAAGATGTGTGGACTTCGACTCCCAACTCCCATGGCTGGCTGGGGAATTCTGGGAGTTGAAGTCCGCACATCTTAACGTTCCCAAGTTTGAGAAACACTGGTCTAAGGTATACTTCAGAGGCATAAAGGGATAATGGTGATGATGATTCCCAACAGAATATAGTTCAACTCTTACATCACTGAGCCTCCCACCTCTCCAGTAGATCAGGACCAGGATTTCATCGTCACGTGATATCCCAGCTCTCCTCTGTTGCACTCCCTGTCTGAAGCAGTGAAAGCATTGTACGAATGGGAGATCCGTGTGACTGGAGGGGATGTCTGTATAGTCCCACCTTCCAGCCCCATGGGATCCAGTTGTGGGGGGGGGGAAGACAGAACAGCAGCCTTGCCAGGGACAAGAAAAGCCACAACAGCAATCACAGAATCACCAGGATTACCAAAAAAAAAAATCTTTATAATGTTTTTTATTTATTCCACAATATTTACATTTCCTCCACTTTTTTCTTCTTAAGCAAGAGGGGCAGGAAGGACCTTTTGAACAAAAAGGAGGAGGTGGCAACTGTCTGGTACGCTGATAGTTCTACAGGTGAGGAGAGGTAAAAGCTGGTAGGCTTTTGGTTCTGAGAAGGTTCTGTGGACTCACAACCATTTAACCCTGCCTGTTCCCAGATACTCCAACAGAATCACAACTCCTCCTCCATCCCTGCTGATGGAAAGGCTGGTCTTCCGAAAGGGGCCTTCAAACAAGTCTCTAGTGTGTTGTTCTGCTGGAGCTCACTGTACAAGGCTCCGTCACCTTCCACTGTTGTCAGGGGTCCCAAAGGAATCCCAGCAGATGGGCCGCTGGCAAACACATAGATGGCATGCTGTGGATTCTAGAAAGCCAAGGGTGGTAGTAAACCATGAATTACAACGGAGGCTTCTCATCTTGTTGAGGAGGAGGAACATGACTATAAATGGAAAATGGATTAACTTCGACACTGTCCCACAGGGAATCCTTACCCGTGCTACCCTTAAAATAAAAGAAGAAAAACACACACACACAGCATCAACACCAACCCAGTTTCTTTACTTCTTGTCATCCAGAGAGTGTCTTTGAGAGACTTACACCAGAAACGTTTTCTTCTGCCTTGCATTTTTTACTCCTTCTTTCTATTCTCTTTCTTTAAGTTTAGTCTGTATTAGATTTTACTAATATAATCCAAATTCTTAATAAAAATTATATATAAAAGAGAGAGGAAGTGACTTACATCAGGATAACCATACACTTTGATTTATTTGGGGCATGAGGGGAGAGGAGGAATCCCTAATTTCTACTTTTTTTTTGTAAAGAAACCTTTATATTGCACTGATCTACAGCTCCCAAATGTTTCTAGTTTGGAAAATAACAATAAAACACACTGTCTGAAAAATAAAATGTCAATAAATCATGGACTCCAATGCTCAAAGGGGGTCATTAGGCCATGCAGCTCAGGGTAGGAATTAAATGGAAGTATCCTTGAAAAAGGGTTGCCATGCCTCTCTTTGCATGCGTGTGGGAAAGGGGAGCCCACTCCTAGGCATGTTTTTCTAGCATTCCATCAGAATTGCACAAGCTGTAACTTAAATCCATTGCTCTGGGGTCCTATCCCTTGGGATGATACAGAAAAGCTCTGAACCTACCCCGGGTTCACTGAATCCTTCATAAACCGTCCTGCCCACAAATGGAAGAATGCTTGAGGTGGTTACTTGTAACTCTTCTCTCTCAAGTCTCTCAGATCCAAGATCATTTAACTTGGCTTCCTCATTCTTCTCTTTACGCTCAGATTTCTGCTGGCATCCTGATGCTTCCAGAGCCATATAAAAAGAAAGCCAGGAATAAACAGGCATTACTTGCTCATTCTAGTTATTTCATTCTCTTACAAACAAAGCAAAGATAGAAACATCCTTGAGTTTTCTTGGCTGCAGTGTCCATACTGCCTTCTTGGAAACTGCCTAGCCTACAGCTAAGCAATTTACTGGTGGTCTCCCATCCAAGTATGACTCAGGGCCAACATGCTTACCTTCTCAGATCGGCTATTTGCTGAGGTCCGCTCTAAATTCAGGCTGGGAGGAGAAAGACTCCCCTTTAAAGCCAGATCAACTCTTCTCAATTCAGCCACCTCCTCCCAGTACAGGAAATGTCCCCAACCCAATTACTAATGAGGTAGTTACAATGAGAGCTGGAGTTTCTTAGCTCGGAGGTGTCACTTATATCAACAGTCAAGATTCATCTAGCCCCAAGGCTATGAGCCACAAGGCTAAAGGTCCATTAAATTGTGAGAAAGGCAGGAAGAAGGAGCACTATATTTGAACTGCGATGCATATTAGAGTAGTCTCCACCATGTTGACAAAGGGGCAGTCCACTCTTCCAAGTGGCTTCATCCTGTTCTTCGATGAAGGCTCTTCTCTAGCCACCTGTGTGGGTGAAAGGATACTTTCTGCTGCCTTTGAACCAGGGACCCTGACACCTACCGTTCTTCCTCCTGTTCCAGTACAAGGTCAGTGGGACTCCCAGGAAGGGGACAAGAAGGACCAAAGCTGCATAGCCCAATGACGAGGCAAATGGTGCTGGTGGAAATAGAAAGTGAAAAAGGGAGAGCGGAGAAGTGTCATTCTGGATGATTTCTTTGGATAGTTAAATAAGGTTTTTGAAAATGTTCCTTCTCCAGTTTATGTGGGGTATGTTGAGACCAGAGATTCAGAAACCCTTGCCCCAAAGGTCAGAGGAAGGAATAAAGGGGTTTTTTCCCCCTGGTATCTTTTTGGGGCAGATGTGTTCTGTTTAGACTTACTCAAACTGATTAAAAAGTCACCTAAAACATTGATGGCATTTAGCCAGCAGATGACTCTTCCCGCTGAAAAGACTCACCTCTGATATTCAGCATCTGACTCCAAGGAGACATGATCCACCGCCCATTTATATTTTCCTCATATCTGCAAGCAAATCCCCCACTTTGATTGTGATTGGCATATAGGAAGGATAGAGACATATTTAGAGTGACATCCACAGGTTCTCTGCTGCTCCTCAGAGGCCCTTTGTTGCTGGAGGTTATCTCCACACCGTCCCGGGAGAAATGGAACCTTTTGGTATTATTGCTTTCATTGGACAAACAAAAGATGGACAGGGGTTTGCTTTCCCCCACTGCTCCAGAGGGAGGGTCCACTTTCAGCACTGGGGGAGGCAGTGGATCTGGGGAAAAGAACAGGTGGGAAGTGATGCGCTTCAAAATTATAGACCAATGTCATTATTGGATAATGATTATAAGTTGTTTACAACAATTTTAGCAAACGATTCGAAATAAATCTGCAAGAAATTATTCATGAAGACCAATGTGGATTTTTGCCTAAAAGACAGCTAAAATACAATGTCAGAACAGTGTTGGATGTTATAGAATACTTGGAACAGCATCATGAAAAACAAGCTGTACTAATTTTCTTAAATGCAGAGAAAGCTTTTGACAACTTAAATTGGCCCTTTTTATTTAAAGTTTTGGAAGATATGAACTTTGGAGAGAACTTTATAAAATCTGTAAAATCGATTTAAAGTTCACAGACAGCACAAATTATTGTTAATGGAAATCTAACAAAACCTTGTGAGATACAGAAAGGAACAAGACAAGGTTGCCCATTATCCCCTCTTCTGTTTATTTCGGTTCTTGAAGTTTTGAACAGAGATATAAGGCAAGGTGAGAAGATAACGGGTGTAGAAACTAAAAAAGGGACTTACAAGTTGAGAGCTTTTGCAGATGATCTGGTGCTGGTTTTGGAAGTTCCTTTAAAGGGGATTGAATTAATAATGAGAAAATTAAAAGAATTTGGTGCATTCGCTGGTTTTAAGATTGATAAACAGAAGGCAAAGATGCTAACAAAAATATGAAGATACCAGATCAAACAGAATTGGTGAACAAAACAAGTTTCAAGATTGAGAAAAAAATAAAATATTTGGGTGTTACTTTGACAAATATGAACTGTATGTTATTTCACAATAATTATGTTAAGACATGGAATGAAGTTTAAAAAGATATGTTAAGATGGGATAAATTACAATTGTCATTCTTGGGGAAAATTTCTATGATTAAGATGAATGTTTTGCCTAGAATGTTATTTTTGTTTCAGACAATACCTGTTTTGACAACTGATGTAACAATTAGTGGCAGAAAGATATATCTAAATTTGTGTGGCAGGGGAAAAAAACACAAGTTAAACATAAGGTGTCACAAGATGCTAAAAAAAGAGGATGTTTGGGTTTACCTGATTTGAAACTATACTTTGCAGCTTGCTGTTTAGTTTGGATGAAGGAGTGGGTGATGCTGAGAAATTATTGGAGCTAGAAGGACCTGATTTGAGGTTTGGGTGGCATGGTTACTTATGGTATGATAAAGCTAAAGTTAATGTTGATTTTAAAAATCACTTTGTTAGACGGGCCATATTGAGAACATGGAATAGATATAAATCGAGATTGTGTCTGGAAATACTTTTGTGGCTCTCACTACAAGAAGCATGTTATACAAGAGAAATGATAAGTAAACATAAATGGTTAACTTATATTGATATATTAGAATTCTCCCATGGAGAATTCAAAATGAAATCAAGAGATGATTTGACATTAGAAGGATACATGTGTCAATGTTTTTCCTATGTACAATTATTAGAAACATTTAAAGTAGATAAAAGGACTTTTGGTTTTGAGTTTGAAACAGAATTATGTACAAATGATGAACATGTTATTGGTAAAATCTATAAACTTTTATTGAGAATTGAAATAAAAGAAGAACAAATGAAAGAACATATGATAAAAAGGGCCAACATTTTGGTTATAACATACAAATGGAACAATGGGAGAATATGTGGATGAAAGGACTGAAATTTACATTATGTTATAATTTTAAAGAGAAGTTTTATAAAATGATGTATCGCTGGTATTTGTCAGCAGAAAAATTATCTAAAATATATAAAGGTACTTTGAATCTACGTTGGAAATATGAACAACAAGAGGGGACTTTTTATCATTCTTGGTGGACATGTTGTTGTTGTTGTTTAGTCGTTAAGTCGTGTCCGACTCTTCGCGACCCCATGAACCATATTGCGCCAGGCCTTCCTATCTTTCACTGCCTCCCTGAGTTTGCTCAATTTCATGCTCATTGCTTCAGTGATGCTATCTAGCCATCTCATCCTCTGCCGTCCTCTTCTCCTTTTGCCTTCCATCTTTCCCAGCATCAGGGTCTTTTCCAAAGAGTCCTCTCTTCGCATTAGGTGACCAAAGTATCTGAGCTTGAGCTTCATTATCAATCCTTCCAATGAGCAATCAGAGTTGATTTCCTTTAAGATTGACTGGTTTGACCTCCTAGCAGTCCAGGGGACTCTTAAGAGTCTTCTCCAGCACCACAGTTCAAAGGCATCAATTCTTCGGCGTTCAGCCTTCTTTATGGTCCAGCTCTCACAGCCATACATTACTACTGGAAAAACCATAGCTTTGACTGTGCGGATCTTTGTCGGCAAGGTGACGTCTCTGCTTTTTAATATGCTATCTAGGTTTGCCATAGCTTTCCTCCCAAGGAGCAAGCGTCTTTTAATTTCATGGCTGCAGTCTCCGTCTGCGGTGATCTTGGAGCCCAAATAAATGAAGTCTGTTACTGCTTCCATTTCTACCCCTTCTATTTGCCAGGGATTGATGGGTCCAGATGCCATGATCTTAGTTTTTTTAATGTTGAGTTTCAAGCCAGCTTTCGCACTCTCCTCTTTCACCCTCATCAAGAGGCTCTTTAGTTCTTCTTCACTTTCTCCCATTAGGGTGGTATCGTCTGCATATCTGAGGTTATTGATGTTTCTCCCTGCAATCTTAATTCCGGCTTGTGATTCTTCCAGCCTGGCATTTCTCATGATGTACTCTGCATATAGGTTAAATAAGCAGGGTGACAGTATACAGCCTTGTCGTACTCCTTTCCCTATTTTGAACCAATCGGTTGTTCCATGACCGGTTCTAACTGTTGCTTCTTGGCCCGCATACAGATTTCTCAGGAGACAGGTAAGGTGGTCTGGTATCCCCATCTCTTTAAGAATTTGCCACAGTTTGTTGTGATCCACACAATCAAAGGCTTTTGCATAGTCAATGAAGCAGAAGTAGATGCTTTTCTGGAACTCTCGTGCTTTCTCCATGATCCAGCGAATGTTGGCAATTTGATCTCTAGTTCCTCTGCCTCTTCGAAACCCAGCTTGTACATCCGGTAGTTCTCGGTTCACGTACTGCTGAAGCCTAGCTTGTAGGATTTTGAGCATAATCTTGCTAGCATGTGAAATGAGTGCAATTGTGCGATAGTTTGAGCATTCTTTGGCATTGCCCTTCTTTGGAATTGGAACGTAAACTGACCTTTTCCAATCCCGTGGCCACTGTTGCGTTTTCCAAACTTGCTGGCATATTGAGTGCAGCACTTTAACAGCATCGTCTTTTAGTATTTTAAATAACTCAGCTGGAATACTGTCATCTCCACTAGCTTTGTTGTTAGCAATGCTTCCTAAGGCCCACTTGACTTCACTCTCTAGGATGTCTGGCTCAGGGTCAGTGACCACACCAGCATGGACATCAGGGACATTAAGATCTTTCTTGTAGAGTTCTTCTGTGTATTCTTGCCACCTCTTCTTAATCTCTTCTGCTTCTGTTAGGTCCCTGCCTTTTTTGTCCTTTATCATGCCCATCTTTGCCCTAAACGTTCCTTTGATATCTCCAATTTTCTTGAAGAGATCTCTAGTCTTCCCCATTCTATTGTTTTCTTCTATTTCTTTGCATTGTTCATTTAAGAAGGCCTTCTTATCTCTCCTTGCTATTCTCTGGAAATCTGCATTCAGTTGCTTATATCTTTCCCTTTCACCCTTGCTTTTCGCATTCCTTCTTTCCACAGCTATTTGTAAAGCCTCATCAGACAGCCATTTTGCTTTCTTGCATTTCTTTTTCTTTGGGATGGTTTTAGTTGCTGCCTCTTGTACAATGTTACAGACCTCCATCCATAGTTCTTCAGGCACTCTGTCTACCAAATCTAATCCTCTAATCTATTCATCACCTTCACTGTGTACTCACATGGAATATGATCTAAATCATACCTGAGTGGTCTAGTGGTTTTCCCTACATTCTTCAATTTAACCCTAAATTTTGCAGTAAGAAGCTCATGATCTGAGCCACAGTCAGCTCCTGGTCTTGTTTTTGCCGTCTGTATAGAGCTTCTCCATCTTTGGCTGCAAAGTATGTAATCAATCTGGTTTCGGTATTGACCATCTGGTGATGTCCATGTGTAGAGTCGTCTCTTGTGTTGTTGGAAAAGAGTGTTTGCTATGACTAGCTTGTTCTCTTGACAGAACTCTATTAGCCTTTGCCCTGCTTCATTTTGTAGTCCAAGGCCAAACTTGCCTGTTATTCCGATTACTCCTTGACTTCCTACTTTAGCATTCCAATACCCTATGATGAAAAGGACATCTTTTTTTGGTGCTAGTTCTAGAAGGTCTTGTAGGTCTTCATAGAACCGGTCAACTTCAGCTTCTTCGGCATCAGTGGTTGGGGCATAGACTTGGATTACCGTGATGTTGAATGGTTTTCCTTGGATACGCACTGAGATCATTCTGTCGTTTTTGAGGTTGTACCCCATTACTGCCTTTCCCACTCTCTTATTGACTATGAGTGCAACTCCATTTTTTCTAAGGGTTTCTTGCCCACAGTAGTAGATATAATGGTCACCTGAATTAAATTCACCCATTCCCGTCCATTTCAATTCGCTGATTCCCAAGATGTCGACGTTCAATCTTGTCATCTCATGTTTGACCACATCCAGCTTGCCTTGGTTCGTGGATCTTACATTCCACGTACCTATACAATATTGTTCTTTACAGCATCGGACCTTCTTTTCGCTTCCAGATACATCCACAGCTGAACGTCCTTTCGGCTTTGGCCCAGCCGCTTCACTCTTTCTGGAGCTACTTGGAATTGCCCTCCGCTCTTCCCCAGTAGCATATTGGACACCTTCCGACCTGAGGGGCTCATCTTCCGGCGTCATATCTTTTAGCCTTTTAACATTGTCCATGGGGTTTTCTTGGCAAGGATACTGGAGTGGGTTGCCATTTCCTTCTCCAGTGGACCACATTTTGTCAGAACTCTCTGTCATGACCTGTCCGTCTTGGGTGGCCCTGCACGGTATAGCTCATGGCTTCACTGAGTTACACAAGCCCCTTCGCCACGACAAGGCAGTGATCCATGAAGGGGGTGGACATGTAAAAAAGCTTAAAAAATTGGATCCAAATACATACATTAATTCAGAAGAATTTAAAGATTAATATACAACTGAAGCCAGAGATGTTTGTTTTGGGATTGATTGACAAAGACTTGGAAAAAACTCATGAAACTTTGTTTTTATATATGATAACAGCAGCAAGACTTTTATATGCACAACAGTGGAAAGATTTGACATTACCCACTATGGAAGTGTGGATCGTGAAGATGGTGGAGTTTGCTGTGATGGCTAAATTGACAGCTCTGGTTGGAGAAAAGACACTGATTACATTCAGTGCCAAATGGACACCCCTTTTGGACTTGGCTAGGCATCCATTTTTTACCAATATGAATCCAAAATGACGAAACATGCACAGTGATATCATGATGCAAACTCCACCCTTTCGTACTAGTGTAACAACATTAAATGCAAGCATATAAGAGCACAGTTTGCACTGCAACACATTTCCTCACTTCCCCCCCCACCTTCCCCCATGGATGCCTTGGACAGCAACTCAGCAGTGGGGACAGGCCATCAAAGTCTGTGGCTCACCCTGACATTTCAACAGGAAGAGCAGTCAAGAGAGACCTGTAGACTGGAGGTGGGCCTGAGTTTCAGAAAATGGGAGGACATCAAGAGATGGCTGCCTGTTTCATACTGACTCATATAACCAGACAGATGAGCAAAGGGAGATTAACTCCTTTGCCCAAAACTGCCTCGAGAACACAGTGAAACTTTCATACTCGGATGTGGGAGGAACGTAAGAAAGACGATTCTGCTGGACAGTACAAAGGCAGGCACTAAAAAATAGAGCATCAACATTATGTACTCCCTGTAATGATCCTAATTTAAGAAAGACCTTTATCTGCAGGCTGTAAATAGCCCCCAAGCAGACAGACCCAAATTTTACAAACTGAAAAAAAATCCACACCTCTCACCAGAATTGGGACAGGATGACTCCACTCTGAAGAGATGCTTCTCCCGTATTTCCTCTCTACGTATCGGCAGGCATACCTTCCCTCCTTCTCCCTTGAGGCTGTGAGGACCAGCGAGGGGTCTTCATGCAAATCCAGGCTCTTTGCAGAGGACTGATCCTCAGCTGATTGGGAGAACTGGTAGCGCCGCCAGCCTTGAAGAGTGACGGTGGGAGCTGAGCACCAGAGGGTGACTTTCTTCCCAACAAGATACAGGGGTTCTGAGGGAACTGGAGAAAGGCTGGGAGATGGTGGAGAATCTAGGCAGTCCCAGAGAGGAAAAAGAAGCTCAGAGGCATCTTTCACAAAATACATGCGCTACATTTAGTAGAAGAATGGTCCTTACCAATGACAGAGATTTCAACCTGTTCACTCCTTTTAGATTTCGATGCTTTGCCCTCAGCATTTTTCCCCTCGTAACAACAACTAAATGATACATTTGGAGGCAGGCGTAGTGTGGAAAACGCCATCGTACTTCCATTCCCTTCTTTACATTCAGTCCATTGACCATTTTCATTTGTGTGCAAGAAGCAGATGCGCCCTCCACTCTGGCCTTTGGGGATGGAGCATTTCAACTTGATCAGTTCTCCTCTGATGAAGAATCTATGAAAAGGGGACCAGGACAGGGTGGGGGCTGGTAGGTGCGGGACATCTGAGAAAGGAAAAGAGGTTTAACAAGAAACCCATAAGGATCTTTGCAAGCTGTTAAGCAGTGCTGCATCTCAAGAGTTTACAACTTACAGGCAAACAACCAAATCATATCCTTCCAACCTTTATTTCTGATGAGCGAAGCTATAACCCTCAACACCTCTACCAACTCTAATTCTCGGAATTCCTTGGGAGAAGTCATAACAGTTAGACCGATGCATCATTTGGGCCATGCCAATGAAGAAAAGGGATTATAAGTTCCCATTTTTCAAGGGAAGAAACCAATCTAAAATTATCCATAAAATTTCAGGGAAGGGAACAAGAGTTCCAAGGAAGTTAAATCTTATGACTCATCCTGTTTATCAAGCACAAAATGTCAGCTGTTAGACTTCTTACATGTATATATGATCCTGTATAAACCATGATCATTATATGCTACTTAGCATGTGAAAGAGATTGTTGATTAAAGAATTTAATTTACCATTTAGGTTTTTTATAAGGATTCCAGTTTAGTAAGAGAAGCATGATTTGGGGCGCTTTCTACTTTCATTTCATAGATTATTTATCAATTCTCTCCCTTCTCAAAGTATCAACACATTCTCAACCATAATGGCTAGGATTTTTTCCCCCTCAATATCTTAGGAGAGAAATCTTCAGTTCCATGTCCTTTACCCCATTTTGCCTAAGAAAAGAGCAAATTTCAGCAATCTAGAAGGGGAAAAAAAGTCATCTTGACCTTTCTGGATTGATTCAGAGAGGAGGAGCTGGAGAGAAACTGCAGCAAAGAAGAAGAGAGCCAGGAGAATCATGGCGGGAACATCAGCTGAAGCAGACCAAGAAAGAGAGAAACATTCAACGTGTCACCCAAGCAGTGGCCTCCATGCTCTGTTAACTTCCCTTGAGCTCGCAGAACTGGGCTCTTCTCAGCGCCACCACTGTTTTGCTTTCTACGCCAAGGGATGACAACCTGGACCTGCAAAGACTGCCTCTTGACAGCAAAGAGCAAGAAAGGAAGCACGTCATCACCCCTCCACCCACCAAGCTCTTCGCCTAGCAGGCCAGCGCAGGCCCACCTAGCTCATTGCTTAGCTCCTAAGCCTTCTTGACCACAACAAAGCTTTACCGAAAACTCTCAAGGATATTTCACCACATCTAGTCCTTGGTGCGCCTTTTTCAAGTCCACCAGGTAACCACAGAGCCTAAGAATAGCAAAAAGTTGCATGAACAGTCTGGAACTGAGAAAACAGAAGAGTAAAATAATAGTGTTTCTTTTGAATCATAATTCAACCCTCAGCTTGAAACACTCCCTGTCAGCTCCAAAACAAACCCTTTTTCTTCCACTTCCCAAATTCATTGGCCCGGCCCATATGCTGTATCTTGAAAGTCAACTACAGAACTCATGATCCTTGCTCTATGAGATCCTCCTGGCAAGAGTGGAGTCCGAGTAATCAGACAAGATGAGTCCCCACATATAACTTAGCCAAGAGCTCAAGATGGCAAGCCATTTCAGGATATCCTTGCACCACAAGCACGGCATCGGTGGGCAAGAAAATCCCATTCCAAGGGCAGTGAAGGCCATTTCAGAAACAATGATCTGTCACTGACTCCAGCTTGAAAAGAGACCTACAGAGGGGATTTATGCTCCCCACATCTCCCATCATCACAGTGTGCTGGCATGGTTAGCAAAGGGAGCCCAAAGATTCCTTTATTCCCAAATTAGAGCCATCTGCACTTTAATCTACCAAGTCTCCCGTTCAGGTCCCACAGCCTGAACAAATTTGAAAATCCCTCCTCTGTGAGATCCTCCAGACAACAGCGGAGTCCTAGTAATGGGGTAAGAGGGGGGTAAGTTATATGGTCGTTCTGTTTTGGCTTTATGGTTTTATGGTTTATCATTTTATACTTATTGGGTTTTATTGGGTTTTATTGCTGTCATGAGCCACCCAGAGTTGTGTTTAAGTTGGGTGGCCATACAAATCCTATACATACATACATACATACATACATACAAATAACTAAACCAAGGGCTCCAAATTACAAGCCATTTCATTGCATTGATGGGAAGGAAAATGCCATTTCAAAAACAATGATCTATCACTGACTTCTGCTTGAAAAGGGACCTGCAGAGTGGATTTCTGCTCCCCACATCTCCCATCATCACAGCAAAGGGAGCCCAAATGCAGGTTTGCTGCACTGATAAGTAGGAGCTGGGAGGGTGATTCATGATTTTTGAAAACAGTCCTCCTCCCTTCACACAGCTTTTCCTCATATTGCCTCTAGGATTTCACAAGGAATCACTATGCACAAATGTTTGCACAGAAACACACAGTGCATAGATACCAGTTTATTTTCCATTCCCTCGGTGACAAAAAGGACAAGATCTTTCTCAGGCACGGATCTGGGAATACCTGTGGGAGCAGGAGGTGGCTCTCTGTGATTGGCCAGCCTGAAAGGAAAGCAACCAAGCCCTGATTGGTTGGTCGTTCTCTGCACTCCGCTATTGGCCAAAAGAAGCAAACATTGACCAACTGGGGATTCTGGAAAAACATATAAACAACCCTCTGGTTCATCTTGCTCTCCAAAATTTGGAAGTAATCAGAACAACCTGGATCCATCTGGCATTGATTTTAAACTGGCTTGAGAAGATTTGGGAGATGGAAACCTGCCATTTCACATTTTCATTTACTTTCATAAAAGCCCTTCACTTTTATGGTGCTAGATGGGCTGCAAAGAAGTTCTCATGGGAGCAAATGGCTGCTCAGAGCTGAGGGGATTAAGATGCCATCATGCAGAATCATGAGAAATAGCCAAAGAAAGAAAGAAAGAGACAGACCATGATTGGATCTCTGTGGTGGGGAAGGGCAGAAGGCCATCACCACCACCAGATGCCCTTCCAACCCAGAGGGCAGGTTAGAGAAAGGGAGACAGAGCAGGCCAGAAGCCACTGGCCTATTCATCTATTCATTCATTTCTTTCTTCTGTTTTAATCTAAGCATTTTACAAGTACAACCACAACACTTCTATAACAAACCCAGCATTATTGACAAAACCCAAAATGAACATTCTCCAACTAAATGAAGAGTTTGCAGTTTGGGGGACCTTCATGTGGTGATTCCGGCCACCACCAGCCTCCATGGGTCTCTTTGGGCCACAATCCCGCATGTCACCTCTGCATCCCTGTTCCTCTGAAAAGTATCTCAACTTTCTGCCTTTTCGGAGCAAATGTTTTTTCTCTCTGGCTATCCAGGTCCCTTAGACCTGACCAAAGAACAACTCTTTTTGTTTTGAAGACCAGGAAGATGACTGTTCCTAACCCCGCACTGTTCTATTCATCAACCCTCCCAGCTCTTCTTTTGATTCTAGCTGACCCTCCAATTCTTATTTTCATTTTTACCTCACAGGGGAGCTGAAAATGAAATTCATTCAAACCAAATCACGCTACCATTTTCTCTAAACCGGGGGCCTTGATTTCATGGGATCTTCAGTAACTGCATCGGGGGGGGGGGGGGGGAATCCACCCAAGACTTCCCTGCTCTTGGGTACAAAAATCTAAGGTTTTTTTCTTTAAAAAGGATCCCATTTTAAACTTTGGCATACAGTTGGTTTAAAGGCAATATATGTTACAGCTTGTTCTTCGAACAGGCGTTGGAAATCTCTGCCGAGTCTCCTTTCATCCCCAAACCTGGGACGAGTTTCACCAAGTCACCCTCTCATGCGCCCCATTTTTAGCAGCTTTCTCCAAAGTTAGCAGTGAAGTGTGTGGGGATCTCCCGCAGGCAAAGTCTGGAGAAATAACTGTGATCTTTAACCAAAAATGTTTTCGATTTGTCTCTCAGCTCCACCTGAAATGGCCCTTCTTCTCTTCCACGTCCCTCTGAAATTTCCGGGCTTCTGATTCTCTCGCATTTTCCTTTCTTTCCTCTCCATTCCCCTCAGCCTGTTCCGTTCCCTTAGTATGTCTAAAGAGCCAAAACCTGGCTTGATTTGGAGTTTCATTTCGTTTCTTTTCATGAAATGAAAAGTCTATTTTTAGTCAGAAATATTTCCACACTGGCTCCCCCATCCTAATTTCTCTTTTCCTCGCATTCCTTCACTCACTGCCCAATGTCTGAGAGCCATTTCAATTTCTATTAACGTGTGACCATTATTTTTTATTTCAACCACCTTCCTTGTACTTCGTCTCTCATTTTTAGGGTTATATAGTTTCTTCTTTTCTCAGCTCTTAGTAACCGAGAGCCACGTAGCTTCCACATTGGCTCCCTCAGCCTGAATCTTCCGTGCCTCACATTTCTTTGTTATGACAATTTTGCCCACGGTTCAGAATCTGCCTTTACATTTTTATCACGGTCTTTTTTGGTCTTTTTCATCTCCTATACATTTCTCATTTGGTTTCTAGCTTTTTCGGGCCTTTTTTAAAACACTTTTTCCCTCAGACTTTTTTACTGCCTCTAATCCCTTTTCCTTCCATCTTGTTTGTGAGGTAAATTCTCAACCCGTCTGCTCTGTTACCACAGGGGAAAAAGCAAGTTTATTTCCTCATAACTTCCCTACAATCTTCCACATGTATTTTCGGAGTGAATAGATGTAGTTTGAAATCTCGTTGCCAGCACAACCAAATTATTTTATGCTGATACTCTCTTTTCTTTTGGCAGCTCTTTTCCCGGTACTTTTGTGCCTTACACCAGTCCTTGACCATAAATAAGCTTTTCATGGGGCAGTGATGCTTCCAATGGCATCTCAAGCGTGGGAAGAGGGAGCCATGAAGCTCATAATCTTTGTCAGGGGAGAGACTCTGTTTACTGGTATTAGAACAGATACCTGTGCAAAGGATGTGTTTGAGTTCTTAGTATTTTCCTTAGTGTCTTATCTTTGAGAGTGCAGTATCCTACTGTATTTTACTTTATTTTATTGTATTTTACTGCATTTACTTACTTATTCATTTATTTTACTGTTTTTACTGTATTTTAGACTGAAGCATCCTCTTGTACACAAGAGAAGTGTGCAGCATTTTAGGTCTTTCAGTGGTATGTCAGGAGAATTTCCAAAAGTTGGTAGGGCCAAAACCAAGAAATCAGCATGGCCAGATCAAAAGCTACATCTGATTCAATATGATGTTATTGATATTCAATTTAATTCCTATGTGTATATTTAATAATTTCAGTTTTGACACAGTGACACAATTCAGCAATATAAGCCACTTAGGTGAATTTGGGCCAGTCGCTCTCAATCAGCTCTAGGAAGAAGGCAGTGGCAAACCACTTCCAAAAAGTGTTGCCAAGACTACTAAAAGGACTTGTCCAAATAATCACCAGGAGTCAAGACTAACAAAGTTAAAAAAAAAAAAAAAAAGCTTGCACTATCATCTGAAGCCACAAAAAAGAATTTCTTTTTTTTTTCCTTCAAAGTAAATACTATAAGCCACAGATAGGAGAGATAGGAGGACTGGCAAAGGATAGCCCGTCCCTAAAATTAGGATGTTGTGCATGCAAGTTAACAGAAGAAATTTTTCTCTTGCTGGC
Source organism: Liasis olivaceus (assembly GCA_030867105.1). Classification (NCBI taxonomy): domain Eukaryota; kingdom Metazoa; phylum Chordata; class Lepidosauria; order Squamata; family Pythonidae; genus Liasis; species Liasis olivaceus. Next base: position 113,611,099 of record CM061351.1, on the reverse strand, counting down.
ACACAGGGGGGCCATTCTTCTTCACTGTGGGAGCATGGAAAGGATATTCCATCAGTAAAATATCATCTTTTAAAACTGTATCTAAGATTAAATACTGTACTATGTAAGGTGAGAAATAGAAATGGCAGCTGTAAGCACCTTTAGATTATAGTTCCTACTGTCAGGCTAGCTGGAAGAGGCCATCACAGAGATCTACTTAGATCTCCTAAACCCAAGAATTGGCTCTAACAATACAAGCTATTGCATTTTATTGGCAGTTCTGATTACAGTATTATTTTGACAATAAGCCATAATTGATCTGTGGTGCCTTCTGTTGCACAGAAACCCCATTACCAGCCTAGGCCCGTCATCTGTTAATGCCCAGTTTATATTACTGAACTCTAATGCAGAGATTCCCAGATTTTCTTGGTTCATGGCACTGTTTCCATGAACTGTATAAGAGGGATGTGAGTGTGTGTTAATGAAACTATTCTGCATAGAGAATAAAGATGGTCACATCCCTTCTGCCACTCTGGAAGCTCCACATATGGCATATTTGATGCTGAAGGTGGTCTGTGCGCAGCGCCTTCCCCAGACTTTTGTCTCTGCTGAGATTCATTTGCTCGGTCTGGTTTAGAGGCTTTTCGCCTGGACTCCAATTAATCGTGCTTACTGACCTTGTGTTTATTAACAAGAAACACACTGCCTCTCAACTAGCACTCTCATTGAGACAGGATGAGATAGCCTTCCAGCCAGCACCATCCAATCTCTGTTCTCCTGATTGTCCATCAACCAAAGACGTTTTCAACAAAACATTAGGCAAAAGCCCGGCCAAAGGACACCTGAGACACAAACAGCATTCCTCAAAATACAAGAAGCAGGGGGAATACAGCACAAAAGTTTAATACAGAACCAAGATCCGTGCAGATGGAAGAGAAAAGGAGTAGCAAGCCTTTGGAGGACCTTTGCGTCTGCAGCGCTACTAGAGCAGGAAATGACACGAGAACTGAAAATACACAATGCAACTGGAGGTCACCAACTCACATCCTTTTCCCCACAAAGCAGGCCCTGATGAGCAGAGGACTGTCTCAGCCCCCCTGTCACTTCTCTTGCAGCCAGACCACTTCCTCTGAAGAGCCGAGCCGGCTCCGTCCCTCTGCAGCACTGCAAAATAGGCACATCAGCTGCTCGCTCTCACCTTGTCGCAAACATGTGCCAGTGAACAGAGGGAGTGGCTAGGCTTCCGAAAATAAACGCAGGGCCAAGGCAGAAAAGCAGGGACCACAAACCAGAATGTGAAACTGTTGTCCTGCTAGAAGCTGTGCAAAGGGCCCTTTATCTTGTGAACGCCCTGGGAGAAGGGGAGGAACCTGAAAAGTCTTTGAAAGTCTCCCCAGTTCCTCCTGGCAAGGTGTTTCCTTGAGAACATTTTGATCAGGCCGACAAGTCACTTTTAGAGAGAGAATGGTGGGGGCAAACAAAGGCGTCTCCATCTCTTCACCTTTCTCTTGCTTTCCCCCAGAGCTTAGACTTGCCCCCACCCCACTGGCTTTCTTTAAGGCCTTAAAGTCCTGGTCTTTTTGAGATGGGCAGCTATATAAATTGATTGAAGGACTGAACAAATAAAACTAAGGAGAGCCATTGGTGCTTTGGCATCACGCAAGCAGAGCTCGACACCTTGCAAAGTGGCCAGCCGCATGCAATCTCTCTAGCAGAGACACTCAGAATTCTCATGCAGCATTTCCTCTGGGGGCGATTCAAGAAGGTGGGGACTTTCACTCCCTTAGCACACCACGATTCAGTGTTGCAAGGATGGATCTCTTAGGTAAGGCTCCTCTGTAGAGCAACTTCCCTTCTGTGCCTTTCTTCCTGACCACCTCGCACATCCCACGCTACCAATTCAATCACTAGGTTCTTCCCTTTTTTCAGTCTGCAGGAAATTTAGGAAGCCAAATCATCAGGTATAAACATTTATCTCGTCTTTTCTCTTTCAGACACCTTCTTGGCTCTTTTCTGGATTATGTTCCTTGCAGGTAATAAAGATGACAAGTTGCTGTTTACCTGGCCATTGTCAGGGAGTCACGGATCTTCCTTGAGTAATGGCCTCAGTTGGTTCCAAATAAGAAATAATGAAGAATACATAGCATTACTTCTTCAGAGAAGTGTGCATACGTGACTGAGGCACTTCTCCTTTTCTGCTGTGGGGCTGTTCTTTCTTCAGGTCCTCCTCTGAAGTCTAGCAGTTGAAGGAGGCAATGAGTAGGACCCGATGGGTTCATCCAAGAAAGACAAATGGTGGGAGATTCAGGAGAGACAAAGGGGAATAGATGTCACAGAGCAACCTTGGGATTCCCTGCAGTAAGCTATTGTGGTGGGCATTTCCTTGGATCATTTAAAAATAATTGCACCCACCCATGACTGCCAAACGAGGGCTTCCTCTTCCCCAAATGCTGGAAATGTAATCAACAGGTTGGATCTTTCTCCCATATGTAGTGGCAATATTGCAAAGCTCAGCAGTAATGGAAATTAATTCATTGCAGAATGGAACCCATTTTGAAAGTCTCAATTCCATTTCAATCTGAGATATTTTTATTAATCTTCACCAAAACACACATTCCAGCAAAATATACTGAATTGAAATTGAATCTGATAACAGCTGCAAGAATTATATATGCTTTCTGTTGGAAAAGATCTCTGATCTCCTCCATGGAAGACCGGTTAACTATGGGAACATGCTTCGATGTCTAGAATAACTTCATATCTGAAAAATAAATCTTACATATAATTCAGGATTACGTGGACTATGTTTCTATACATTGAATTGAGCCACATCCCAAATTTGGGTTCTAGAGTTTATATTTCAATCTGATAAAAAGGCTAGATATTATATACAGTATTCTTTTAAAGTATTGTTTATATCTTCTAATGTATTGTTCATGATTTCTAACTTCTATTTTTCCTGTTATCAATTTCAATTCTGCCAAATATTTTTACAGTTCCATACAGAAATATTTTGACTAGAAATTAGATAACAAAAAGCCATATAGTACTCTGTTGTTAATGGTATATAAGCATATATTAGCCATACAATATTTTAGACTTGCAGGTTATTCAAAATTTGTCAATCATCCATCCGTATTTTATTGCTTATATTGTTTTTTCTTTTTTTTCTGTACTATATTTCCTATACCCTTTTAAGTTTGTTAAAAAGATGGTAGATAGATAGATAGATAGATAGATAGATAGATAGATAGATATAGAGGCAGAGATTGATAAAAAATAATTGCAGGTTATCACAGAAGACAAGAGTATCTATCAATGGCCACTAGTCATGATGAGTACAGATTACCTGCAGAAACAGGCAGGACAGAAACATGGGAACAAGGGGTTTCATCCCTGTGTCCGGCTTAATAATGTCCCTTTTGCAGTTTTTTGGCCACTGGGGGATCAGAATAAGCCCTTGGTCTCATTCACCTTAATATCCTTTGAAGAGTCCTGCAGGAGGTTCTGCTAGAAGAGCGTGGGGCAGAAAGGGATCAAGAGCCTTCTCCAAAGCCTGAGCTGCAGGAGGAGATCCAAAGGATTTCTAATTGCATAAATTTCCTTTCCCAGGGCGGCTGCTGAGAGCTGTAGATCCACCTCCATCCCATCCGAGGCTATCAATTCACCCGCCATACAACAGCTTTCTCCTAGAACAGTGTTTCTCATTGACTTGTTCACCTCCCCAAAATCAAACAGTATATTTCTTTCATGAGACTACAACTGATGGAGCATGGGTCCTCATGAAAACTCAGTCTGGAAATACCTTGAAAGTCTGCATTAGACATCTAGAAACGGAGAAAAAATATGCATGTCACTACATGGAGGGAAACAATGGAGGACTACAGAACAAATCTTCTTCACTCAGCAATGAGATTAAGATCTCCATCCTTGGTGAGAAGAACCACCCTATTTACTCCTTACCTACAAGGTCTTCCTCCCCACAGCGGGCAGGGGAAGAACCAGATCTCCAGACTTCCTCGACAGGGAGAGGAGTGGGTATAGCAGCAGGGTTCCTTTTGGGCAGAAGGAGGAAGCTGCCCCAGATGGCAGCCTTGGGTGCCGGGGACCGACAGACAGGAAACCAGGCAGAACAGTCTGTTGTGCGGGACAATTCAACTTTCTCAGCACAGTCACAAAACCATCATCCTTGTAGCTCCTTAAAGAACACAAGACAGTCTCAGAGTGTTATCTTTCAGCTTCAGTTTGTAGAGGCATCTCCCAGAAGATACAGCTAAGAGACAGAAAGTTTCCAGAGGTTTTTCCGAAAAATACAAAACTCCTAAACAGCAACAACAACTACAGTTTTGCTATATGCACAGAGAGCTGAAATAGGTCATATTTCCATAAAAAGCATTACTTCGTTTCATGTTGTTTTGTACAAGTCTCCCATTTATTATTTATTTCCTCCCTCGTTTACCCCTTTCTCTCCTTCTTCCATAAACCTCCAGATCGCCTACCTGCTCCAATCCTTTCTCTAGATCCCCACCAGCTGGTTTACAACCCAGGGCAGCAAGTGAGGCTGATCTGTTCTGCTTCTGAATGGCCACAATTATCAGAATATCAAGTTCATTACAAAGATCCTCAGTATGAAACCAAATTTCGGAAAATCTACTTGACCAGTAACAATACGAGGCAACATAATATAGTTGTCGAAAAAGACACTGCTGGAGAGTATAGATGTCAATACTGGATCGTTGTATCAGGACAGGAGATCTGTTCCCCATGGAGCAAATTAGTCTCAGTGGCCATGACAGGTAAGCAGGTCAGCCGGGCAGTCCAGGAAGTAGCAGAGAAGACAAAGTTTCTGTGATAGGACTCTCGTCCCATCTTAGCCCAGATTATGCTAGCGGTTAAAAGACAAAGATCTCACAGACGTGTCACAGATGTCCAGCTGTACTCAGAGTAAAAAAAAACAACAACAAAGCACTTCATTATCCATTAAAAAAAACCCTGGGAGCCACATTCAAATACATGACCGTAAAACATGGGGCTTTCGTTTTTTAAAAAGCTATTAAAATTGTCTTGTTTGTATTGAGAAAGAGAGAGAGTGAGCACTATCAAAACACATGGCCTTTTGCAGAATAACATGCTGAACTAAAGTGAGAGCCCTTTCCCACAGATCCCATAAGGCCAGTTTTATTCAGAAATAAAGCAACAAGGGCAGAAATGGAAGGGGAAATGAGAAGGATGGGTTCCAGGTAATTGCAGCCAAGGAATGCTATGGCATGTCACCCCATTGCTGTTCCAAGCCCAGAAGACCAGCAAGGGGGCATGACTGGAAGACTGGTGGGGTGGGGTGAGGCAGCCTCATTGTTCTCTTCTGGTAAATGGGTGTTTTCTATGCAGCCATGGAGATTCAGCATCACGTCCCTGACCAGATAACACTGAATGCCACCTCACTGGCAATTTTTATCCAGGAGGAACCAAAGGAATTCAAACTCAGATTTCTCAGCAAAATCATAAAATTGTAATCCTCGTAGCTCTTTAAGAAACACAAGAGTGTCTCAGGATATTATATTTTAGCTTCAGTTTGTAGTTAGAAACATTTCCAGGGAGATACAATTAAGAGATAGGAAGAATTCAGAGGTTTGTGTGAAAAATACTTAACAGCTAAACAGCAACTACAGTTTTGCTCTAAACACAGAGAACAGAAATGCTTTGTATATCCATAGATAGCATTACTTTTCTACTGTGTGATATTGTACAATTCTCCTGTTTATGATTTATTCCCTACCTCATTTATGCTTTTCTCTCCTTCTTCCATAAATCTCCAGATCCCCTCCCTGCTCCAACCCTTGTTCTAGATCCCCAGAACCCCGTTTACATCCACGGGGAACAGGTGAAGCTGATCTGTTCTGCTCCTGAAGGGCTGGAAGTAGCAGGATACACACTTTACTCCAGAGAGTCAGAAGATGTAATGAACGCTAAGGAAATCAACGGGACCAGTGGAAAAATTGGACAATATCAACTAATAGCTGAAGAAAGAACCGCTGGCGAATACAGATGTCACTACCAGAGGGTGGTGTCAGGACGGAAGATGCTTTCCCCGTGGAGCAGCCCAGCCTCAGTGGCTGTGACAGGTAAGCAAGAGGTGGAGAAGAAAAGGCATTTGAAACTCACCTCATAGTTAAGGAATAAGCAGTTCTTTACTGGAAAGCGTTGCTATAGTTCTGATAAAATAAGTAATCTAAATGCAATGTTATTGAAAAAATGATAGCTGAGTGAGTAGTATCATTCATGTCCTGAGGACAAGCAAAGATTCCTTAAAAAGTGGGCATAAACAGAAGTAAAGCTTCTGTTTATGCACATTGTTAGGAAACATCCCCAGTGTGAAGCAGCTAAAAGATGGGAACTCTTCAGGGGTTTTCTCAAAAAATACATACAGTACATGCTGAGAAAAACAACTGAAGTTCTTTTGTTCTGTACACAGAGAATACATATCCTTCATAGTTACTCTTCTATTATATCGTACAAGTGTCCTTTATATTATTTATTCCCGCCCTCATTTGTCCTTTTCTCTCCTTCATCCGTAAACCTCCAGATCCCCCACCTGCTCCAACTCTTGTTCTAGATCCCCACCAGCCTCTTTACATCCACGGGGAACCGGTGAGACTGATCTGTTCTGCTCCTGAAGGGCTGGAAGGAGCAGGATACACATTTTATTTCAGAGAGTCAGAAGATGTGATGAATGCTAAGGAAATCAACGGGACCAATGGAAAAATTGGGCAATATCAACTAATAGCTGAAGAAAGAACTGCTGGAGAATACAGATGTCAGTCCTCGACAGTGGTGTCAGGACGGGAGATCTTTTCCCCATGGAGCAGCCCAGCCTCAGTGGCCGTGACAGGTAAGCAAGAAGTGGAGAAGGCCTTATTGTTAGGAATATCTCCAGGAAAAATGTCCAGCTCCATAGTTCCTTTTCTATTATATTGTACAAGTATCCTGTTTATGATTTATTCCCTCCCTCATTTACCCTTTTCTCTCCTTCTTCCGTAAACCTCCAGATCCCCTACCTGCTCCAACCCTTGTTCTAGATCCCCAGCAGCCTGTTTACGTCCACGGGGAACCGGTGAGACTGATCTGTTCTGCTCCTGAAGGGCTGGAAGGAGCAGGATACACATTTTATTCTGGAAGGTTGCAAGATGTCAAGAATGTTAAGGAAATCAACAGGACCCGTGGAAAAATTGGGCAATATCAACTAATAGTTGAAGAAAGAACCGCTGGCGAATACAGTTGTCTGTCCTGGACAGTGAAGTCAGGACGGGAGATCCTTTCCCCAGGGAGCAACTCAGTCTCAGTGGCTGTGACAGGTAAGCAAGAGGTGGAGAAGAAAAGGCTTCTGAGTGAAGGAATCTGAAGCCATCTTAGAGCCGGTGACATTACTAGTTAAAAGAGAACACTCTCTCAGATCCGTTATGCAAACGCAACTGCATTCTTCATAGGAATACTAGATTTTCCATTAAATGAGAGAACAAACACCAGTCTGAAAAAGGGCCCAGCTGGAATAGTGGGTTTGTCATGCTTTGTATAGCACGCAATTTTGAAACTCATTCACAGTCAAAGAATAAGCAGTTTTTTACCTGAAAGGGTTACTATAGTTCTGGTAAAATAAGTAATCTAAATACAATGATATTGAAAAAATGATGGCTGAGTGAGTAGTATCGTTCATGTCCTGGGGACAAGCAAAGTTAGCATATTTGGAGAGTTAGTGGGGAGCATCCAGGGCCACCTCACCTTTCCCATTTGGGTAATGGGTGTTTTCCATACAGCCTTGGTGTCCCAGCTGACCAGGTAACAGAGGATATGTGACCTGTTGGAGTCCTGGCATGTTCTTTAGGCCAAGCCTGCCTATTTGGATCTCTGAAGAGTTCACGAGCTCTTGCTCTGACCCAATTCTGATCCATCATAATCTGGGTCGGAGGACAGCTCAGAGGAGAAGAGGCCTAGGTAGATCCCTCGGACTGAGGGCCTCTGAGGTCATGCCAGCGGCTCAGTCCAAGAAAGAGATGGGCAGGACAAAGGAGAAGATAAGCCAGCCCCAGTACCAAATTGGGTGCCACTTGAATGGAAAGATCAGATAATTCCAGCTGAGTACATTATTTTCCATGTATTTAATCATTTTCCCCATCTCTCATCTTAAAAATTACACTGTCCAAACTAAACCTAATGCTTTGGCAAACTTCTTCCCAATAATTTTTTTTTTCTTTTCATAGTAATTTTATTAAGGATTGTAATACAACAATAAAAACAAACACAAACTTGAAAAAAGGATATTGACAGGTCTTCAATATAAATTGCCAAATTAGTTGTGGGGGATAGGTTTGCCTTGAATTTGCCAGGAAGTTGGCTTCCTATGACACATTACCTTCTAGCTGTTGAGAACAGTTTGGAGCCAAATTGGGTTTCTTTAACCATAAAGGCATGTCCAGGGCATGTTGGGAGCGCCAATCAATTACCCATCAGGGAACCACCAGGGAACCACCAAAGGAATTCCAATACAGGATTCTCCGCAGAGTCACAAAAACTTAACCCTTGTTAAGGGAGGCAGAAGATTCTCAGGCTGTTATGTTCAAGCTTCTGTTTGTGCACAATGTTAGGAAACATCCCCAGTGTGAAGCAGCTAAAAGATGGGAACTCTTCAGGGGTTTTCTCAAAAATACATACATGCTGAAAAAAACAACTGAAGTTCTTTTGTTCTGTACACAGAGGACATAAATACTTCATAGTTACTCTTCTATTATATCGTACAAGTGTCCTTTATGTCATTTATTCCATCCCTCATTTATCCTTTTCTCTCCTTCTTCCGTAAACCTCCAGATCCCCTCCCTGCTCCAACCCTTGTTCTAGATCCCCAGCAGCCTGTTTACATCCACAGGGAACGGGTGAGGCTGATCTGTTCTGCCCCTGAAGGGCTGGAAGTAGCAGGATACACATTTTATTCTGGAAGGTTGCAAGATGTCAGAGATGTTAAGGAAATCAATGGGACCCATGGAAAAATTGGGCAATATCAGCTAATAGTTGAAGAAAGAACTGCTGGAGAATACAGATGTCAGTCCTCAACAGTGGCGTCAGGGCGGGAGATCTTTTCCCCATGCAGCAGACCAGTCTCAGTGTCTGTGATAGGTAAGCAAGAAGTGGAGAAGGCCTTATTGTCAGGAACACCTCCAGGAAACATCTACATCTCCATAGTTACTTTTCTATTATATTGTACAAGTATCCTGTTTATGAATTATTCCCTCCCTCATTTACCCTTTTCTCTCCTTCTTCTGTAAATCTCCAGATCCCCTCCCTGCTCCAACCCTTGTTCTAGATCCCCAGCAGCCTGTTTACATCCACGGGGAACTGGTGAGACTGATCTGTTCTGCTCCTGAAGGGCTGGAAGTAGCAGGATACACATTTTATTTCAGAGAGTCAGAAGATGTGATGAATGCTAAGGAAATCAATGGGACCAGTGCAAAAGTTGGGCAATATCAACTAATAGCTGAAGAAAGAACCGCTGGAGAATACAGATGTCAGTCCTCAACAGTGGCGTCAGGGCGGGAGATCTTTTCCCCATGGAGCAGCCCAGCCTCAGTGTCTGTGATAGGTAAGCAAGAAGTGGAGAAGGCCTTATTTTTAGGAACACCTCCAGGAAACATCTACATCTCCATAGTTCCTTTTCTATTATATTGTACAAGTATCCTGTTTATGAATTATTCCCTCCCTCATTTACCCTTTTCTCTCCTTCTTCCGTAAACCTCCAGATCCCCTACCTGCTCCAACCCTTGTTCTAGATCCCCAGCAGCCTGTTTACGTCCACGGGGAACCAGTGAGACTGATCTGTTCTGCTCCTGAAGGGCTGGAAGGAGCAGGATACACATTTTATTCTGGAAGGTTGCAAGATGTCAAGAATATTAAGGAAATCAACAGGACCCGTGGAAAAATTGGGCAATATCAACTAATAGTTGAAGAAAGAACCGCTGGCGAATACAGTTGTCTGTCCTGGACAGTGAAGTCAGGACGGGAGATCCTTTCCCCAGGGAGCAACTCAGTCTCAGTGGCTGTGACAGGTAAGCAAGAGGTGGAGAAGAAAAGGCTTCTGAGTGAAGGAATCTGAAGCCATCTTAGAGCAGCTGACATTAGTATTTACAAGAGGACGATACCTGAGATACACGATGCAAGCACAACTCCATTAAGTATAAAAACTGATATTACATTATCTATTTGAAAAGAAACGAACACCAAAGTAAAAAGGGGCCTGGTCAGAACAGTGTGTTTGTCATGCTTTATATAGCCCCACAATTTGAAACTCATCTCCATAGAATGGAGTGTTTCTTTTCTAGAAAATACTATTATGTTAGAAATCATAGAGTTTGGGTTTAGGCCTCACTGGGGTCTAGGGAATCTCTTTGCTTCCTGGACCAGATCTCAGACACATATGCCCTGTAAACTAAGGATGTACTGCTGAACTGAAATCTGATCAAGTCTATTGGGGGGTTTTTTTTTCTTTATTTATTACTGGTATTTCTGTATTCTTCTCCTGCAAAATAGCATCAAGCAACATAAAACAGGAGAAAAAAATTTAAAACATCAAAACACTGACGATTAATATACATTACAGTGGAATTAATAATCTAGGAGCTGTTTTCTCATCCTTCTGGAAACTCAGTAGGAAAGTCATGGTTCTTCTATGTGTACTGGAGAGTGCAATTCAAGAGCTGGGGCAGCTCCCAGAGTAGAGGTGTTGTGGGCAGATCCCAAGGCCCTCAACACTACAAACTCAGATCCCAAAATAATCACATGCCCCAGAGGTGGAACCCATGGCTTAAAATAATTATTGCAATGTACGCTAAGAAGGGAAAAAAGCTGAACACTCAAATTCTGCTTTCCACACTTCCATGACTTTAAAATAATTGTCTCACTTTCTAAGTTCCAGCCCCTGCCTGGAGATATACAGATTTTTACCACAGAATTTGGCATCACTGCTTTCATATTTTAAGAAGGAAAGTCTTTTCAAATACCTGTTTTCTTTTATGGGGGGCATGGGGGGGGGAATTAAAGTTGAACCTGGTTTGGGGAATAGTCCTCATTGGCAGAAAAATATGTTCTGCTCCTGAAGTTGAGGGAATTTCTAATTTCATTTTACAAGCTTTTAGACCTCAAGGTTTTGAACACACAGTCTGGACTTGGTCTGAGCCAGGATCAAGCGGCTTAGCTATGCTTATTGTACAAAGATGAATAATAACCTTAAAAGAACAGTTTTGGACACGGAATTACATTTTGTTCATAACCACATAACCCCAAATTTGAGGCTAAGTAGAGGCTTCCAGACGGGATATTTTTTCTAAGGGTCGACAGGAGATGCTTCATGCTGGTGGTCCCAAGGGACTAGCAAGGATGTTTTAGGCACTGGAATTATAACTCAAAGAGAGAAGGAGAGGTGAGCAAAGTGTGGTGGAGAGAAGACCTCTAACTAACTTTCCCCAAACTGCTTTGCACCAATTCTTTTGCACAGATCTGATTAATTTCAACCTGCTGGCTGTTGGATGTGCAGGCAGTGGCATCCTGATTCTTCTGGTGTGTTTCGTCTGCCTTTACAAGCTCAAGCATAAAGGTATTTGAGGGGTAGCAAAGCGGGATCAGCCAGAAGCAGGGAGAGAGCATCCCCCCCAGCTCTTCAGACTTTCCACCCTGAGTAGGAATGTCCCAGCCAGGAATATTCTTAGTGCTTTGCACAGCGTTTTTGTTAATTGTCTTCCCTATCCCTCTGGCTTCGTCCTCATACCTTTCCCACCTTCCACAATGCAGCTGGTGCTTTCCCCATGCATAGCCCGATCATCAAAAAGAAAAAAAAGTGTCAATTTCTATGAATCAGGCCAATCTGAAATTTGAAGAGAGAATAAGGTCCTTGAATCCTTCCATTTAAACTTGTATCTCACCCAAGCCAAGAGAGAAGAAGTAGGATTTGTTAGGACGCTCAGCTCAAGAACACCCAGGTCCCCAACAGGACGTCAGAGAAGGGGATCAGAGTCTCCCACTTTGGTTGGCTGAGATTTATAGGGGGCACCCAGTTGGAGAAGCCAGCGCTAAAGGAGGAAGATGGAGAGTTGTCTGTCAAAATGCTCTTTTCTTTTTTCTTCCCAGGCAAAAACCAGACTGCCATCAGGTAAGCAAGTGTGGGCCCCTTAGCTTGGGCTAAGGGCAGCTTCATCTGGGATGGCTGGCGCTTGTGATAAACCAATCATACTGGGAAACAGAGTTCCTGTGCAGAGAAAAATGAAATGAGGGTTTGTACCCTCAGGCCAGAAAAGGCAGAGCTCTCAAAATTTGCCTCTTAGGAATGTACAAAGCTCTATCCAGCCCAAGATTTGACTTTTGACTCTGGGAGGGAGACAGAAATAAAGCAGAAGGCAGGAGCCACACCTCACAGCTACGGATATTTTGAGATGCATTGCCCCTGGCCCTGGAGGTTCTATAAAGTAATTGGGCTTACTCTTCAGCAGCCGAGTGTCCTTCCTTCACGAATTTGATTAAGACCTGTTGAAAGCAGGTTAAGCAGATGCTAAATTAATCACCATCTCAGACCTGGTGGCAGTGAGTCCCATAATCAGGTTTTGAATTCAGGTCTTTTTCATCTGTCCTTTTTCTGCAGGATTTTCAGCTCTGGCCATTCTGGAGGGGCTCATGCTTTCCTTTCCTAGCAAATAGCAGGCAGAAATTCAATTGTGAAGTTGTTGCTGCATCCGCAAATTGGAAGAAGCTTAATTATATAAGTGTTAACTGAAGAAGCTTTGCAGCAAACCATCCCAACAGCTCATTAGCCAGCTGATGGAGAAATTATCCAACCATTTTTTTTTAAGTCAGGCTGAGCGCTTATACTCACTGAGACGGTGAACTATATAACCCTTAATTCTGTATTTTTTCAGTAGATGGGAATGGAGATTAGTCCTCATTGCTTGAGGGAGATGAGGTTCTGATAGAATTTCCCCAGAATTCGATCCCTCATGCAGTCTCAGCCATCCAGTTCCACAGCTTGATTTTTGACCTACACGACTTGCACATTGTTTGAAATGCGGCAAGCAGGAGACCCATTCCTTTATAAGTAGCTGCTTGGTAGATATAGGAAGCACATCTTTAGTTTTGTTTTGGGATAGGATCAACTGAATGTCCTTAAAAATTCCAACAGCTCCTGGAATTGAGTTTTTCCAAGTTAAAAGAAGAAGAAGAAGAAAGCTGAGCCATGTTATGCCGGTCAAATTTACCACCCTGTAGGCCTTTCCTTTTTCCACCTGGTCTGTTGCTCTTAGTGTGCTTAATTGCTTCTTCTCAACGTTCCTTTGCAGGGCGTATTGGAAACCACGAACACTTCAGCAGACCACGAGTATAGGAAGGTACGGCAGAAGTTTGCCTTCAGCTTTTGGCTTGCTCTTTTGAAGATCTACAATACCAGGGGAACAAAAGTGAATGTGCCATTCCCCTTTACGCAGCAAGTGGATTGCAGTTTTGAGCTGACTTGGACTACAAGCTGGTCCTCAAAATCTGGCCCTCAGATGAAGATTGGGAGGAAGGGATACCTCTTTTCAGGGTGCTTCTGTCTCTTGCCATCATTCCAGCTTGGCTTCAGCCTTACATGGAGCACTTAAGCCAACTTTCTCTTATCTCACACCATTACCACGGAACGAACTCTCTGTTCCACGTTCTGCAAGCTAAGGGGAGCAGAGCCAATTTTAAAAAGTTGGCAGTCTACGTGACCAGCTTCCCATTCACATTATTCCAAATGCACCCTCCCATTAAACACTGCTTTGCTATTTTTCAGGAACGAGGAACTCACTGATTGCTCAACAAGTAAGTAAGAAGTTAACTGCCTTCTGCTTTACTGTGAGGGCAGAGAAGAGTTGCTCATTTCTGCTTTTTTCATCTTTTTCTGGTTGCAGTAGCAGTTTCACCTGCCTTCAAAAAATGCTAGCCACCCTTCTTTGCCCCCCAACACACGTACACCTCGCTGTAGGTGATTTCTGGAAGGTGGAGGCACTATTCTTTTGTACCCAAAAGGGGAGGGGGTGTCCTGTGTAACTATAAGGGCTCTTCAAATGTTATTGCCTAAATCTCTGTGGTTTTTCTTTAAGGAGTAGCACAGGGACATCCACAAAGGGGAGGATCAACACACACACCCCAACACCCCTGATCTCTCACATTAAAAACTGCTGAGAGTGAAAACTTTTGGAGACACCCAATTGCTCCCCTAAAATTTTGGGTGCACGTATGGTCCTAGGGATCTCAGATTGTGCTCCACTGCATTGAAAGCAGTGACAGGCATCGATCCTTGATGATACCCAAAGCCATTTTGTAACTAGATTTCCAAGAAGAGGGCAGACCTGAACATCTGCAGCGAGACAGCCTGGACTGGGGGGTCCTGCCTAAAAATGAAATCGTGACGAAAAAGAAGAGAGCTAAAAGCACAGATCCTGGCGCTGACAATTTTCCAGTGAGTGTCAACTTCACCATGTCGGCAACCATGGTGAGTTTCTCATCCCTTCCTGGCAACTTTTGATTTCATTTCCCATACACATGTATATGTTTTTCCACCCCTTTCAGACAACCGAGCCAGTCTACACACTCCTTGGCTCCTCCTGCTCCACATTTTTATGGGAGGCCAAAAACTAAGGAAGATTGTGTCAACTATAAACCTTTTCTTCAGCCTTCTCGCCTTTCTCTTCCCCACGGCAACAAAAGCTATACTCAGACACTGTTCCTTTCTTGGCGTCAATTTCCAGAATAATAGCACAAAGACTCATGAATAGGGCTGTGGGGACTCTACACACTGGGAAATCTCTTCCAGAAGATCCATCAAAATGAAAAGGAGCCTGTGGAGGCACAAATGTACTGCGGGGTTCTTTTATACAAACTTCATTGGGGTGAATGGGGACAATCGTTCGCGTCAGTTTTATTGGGTAAGCAAAAGTCCATATAGCTCAGCATTTCAAGGTACTAGACCTCAATGAGAAGATTCCCTGCTTTCCCTTTCCTCTCCCCCTTCTATTCTGCCTTCTCCCACAACAAAGGCTTGTATTTCTACTACCATCACCCATTAATTCGGATGCAGCTTCTACAAGAGAATATTGTGCCCTGTGGTAATTAATAGGTGATACATGGACTGAAGAATGGTGCCATTTAGACTATATGCCTCAAAAGTCAAAATGTCTTGCCTGCTCAATTTGTGTGCTGAAGAAATGCAAAATAAGGAACATACTCAGTCTTCTACTGATCTTATAAGTGGGTGCTGTTCATACATTCTGGTATTTATGCATGCTGATCTATTTTAGCTCCTGCCAGGATTATGCCTGAAGGACAAGAACCAGGAATTCCCCATTTATTCACTAGAAATAATATGCAATTTTTAAAATTTGAGACCTGCCATTTATAGTTAGTTGTTTCTCTTTTCTCTTGTTCTAGTTTTGGCAAGGAATCTAAGATACAAAGTAAACCAGTGGTTTAAAAGAGAGGTTCATTTCAGAATATGAAATATTGTATTACTGTGATGGAACAGGTAAACTCTGTGGGCCAGCTTGTCACATAATCTTCCAGACATAGTAACTGTATTTGTAACTGATAATCTGAGCTGGGAGAAAATCAGATAAAGGTTTCTCACAGCACAGAAGGTCTCCTGTGAGACTGAGGAGGAAGCTGAAGAGAGCTAAGCAGTCAGAAGGAACTGAGCGGTTGTCAGTTGAGAGAGAAGGATGGGGTGAAAAGGGTGGGCAAATAAAGCTGGATTTAGACAGTTCCAAGGTGCTAAAGATACGAAGGTTCCCTGTGGTGGAAGATTACTGAAGATGAGTTGGCCTTGAGGCTGCCTGCAGAAAATGTGGGATCATGTCTCTTTAGGAAGGTTCCAGAGGGGGAGATCCAAAGAAACTTGAAGTTCTGCTGCTCAGAAAAGGATACCAGTCAAGTTTTAAAGTTCTCGATTAACTCAATGGGGGGGATTTATTATCTCTGCTATCCACATAGCAATAGGCATATGCTGACATACTAGGCAAAGCTCCAGTATCTGCCGGGGGGAGGGGGATGTTAAAACCAGCAAGTTGACAGATGGAGGGTCGTGATTCAAGTCCCACCCCTTGCATGGTGACCCTTTCTCCAGCTTGCCAATTTTGACATCCCTTCCCCAGGGATTTCTGCATTACTTTTGCAGGATTTGTTTATCTGCTTTAGGTGAATACTGCTTGCAGAACTATCTAGCTCTGGCAAGAGTCACGCTCTTAAAGAAACAAATGCCTTTTCTAGCTTGGAAAAGTTACAAATAAAGACAGTTCTGAGCTGACTCGCAAGAAGGTGCTCGCAAGTTGTGGTTTTGTCTGTTCAGTCCTGAGAACCCACACACATGTCCCATGACCATTATTCTACACAATAAAAGTAACAGTAACTGCATTTGTTTTTCGAAAAAGGAACAGAAAAATATTTCCAACTCATTGCTGAACAGATAGATTAATCTAATGGCAAATCATAGAAGTTTTTATACCGAGAAAAATATCGCGCCAAATAATCAGCTCTGATCATTAAACAAACAAACCAATTAGGGACCAATTAATACCAGACAAGGTTTTGTTGTAGCAAATTGGCCCACTTGATTTCAGCAAAGTGACAGGCAAAGCCCTCCATGACAGGCTGATTAGCAAGCTAGTTAAATGTGGGCTGGAAGGCATAATTACCAAATGAATATAGCTGCTTCAAAAATCATAAAGAGACCCTATGGCAGAGAGGTAGCAGTGGAATGTGCCGGACTTTATGCTTCAATATTTATATTAATAACTTGAACAAAGCAGTGGAGTCTGAAGATGACAGAGTCAGGTGGGATTGTTAATATCCTAGAAAACAGAATTAAACTTCAAAAAAGATTGACGGGAGGGAGAGCATTTTGATTTCTTCAAGCCCCTGAAATGCCATTGCACAGAAGGCAGCCAGGACTGTTCTCTGTCATCCCAAATGCAGGATGTGGAAGAGTGGATTTAAGGAATATGCACTGCAGCTGGATGCCAGGGGTGGGGGCATCTTCCAAAAATAAGAGCAGTTTGATATCAGATCCAGTGATCCAGAGAGCTGGTAGATTCCCCTACATTAGATGTGTTCAAACTAGATAGCCATCTAATAGAATGCTTTTATCTGGATCCTTTCACTGTGTGCTTGATCTCTGTGGGCTCCTTCATCTCAACAATTCTTGATGTTTTGCTTAGTTCATGTTCAGGGCATTATATTGATGGCTTAATTCACTAACCAGATTTAACATGTATGAACACAGACTTAGCGTTCCATCACATCTATGCTCTTTCCTTACTAGCTAGTCATTCTTTATTGGGAAATTTCTGGGTGGATGAAATTAAAGTGAGGTGCTTCCGTTCCAAAGGAAGTCCTGACAAATTCCTTGATGGCCGGGCAACAGGGCCTTCTTTGCAGTGACACCCAACTGTAGAACGCCCTCTACCTCCTTCCTTGCTGAAATATGGACTGGCTGGCTAACCTCATTCAGAGAGTCAGCATTCATGGCTCTGCATCAAATCTGAGGGCAGCAACCACTGGGGTCCACAAGAATCTGTCTTGAACATTTTTATTGATGACCATGATAATGGAGCAGTTGGGCTGCTTTCAAAGTTGTACCTGACACAGAATTGGGAGGGTTGACCAACATCCAGGAGGACAGAACAAGATTGCAAGATTGTTGGACTGGTTGGAGGGCTGGGCTGAGTGGCTCAGGATGCCTTCAACAGGGAGAAATATAAGGTGATATATCCTGGGATGAGAAATATAGGGCACATATACAAGGTAAGGGATTTGTGGCTTGGAAGCACTACATCTGAAGACCCAGGCATGGTCAGTGACAACCAGCTGAACATGAGCCAGTAGTATGAGACAGCCGCTAAAAGGATTAATGCAGGTCTGGGCTTCATTAGAAGGAGCATTGTATCAGAGACACATGAAGCCATTGTCCCTCTCTGCTCTGCGCCGATGAAACCATACCTGGAGGGCTCTATGCAGTTCCAGAATGGTATGGGACAGGTTAGAGAGGGTTCAGAGGACAGTAACAAAGATGATCCGGGGACTCGAGAATGAAGGAACTTGGGATGTTCACTCTAGAGAAAAGAAGATTGAGGAGAAACCTAACAGCCATGTTCAGGTGCACAAAAGAATACCATAGGGAAGACGGTCAAGGACTATTTTCTATGGACAGAAATGAGGACCAGGAATAATGCGTACAAGTTGCAGCTACCTAAATGTCTTTAAATATAAGGAAAAATGTCCTGATGGTAAGATCTGCACAGCAGTGGAACAGTCCACCTATCGAGGTTGTGGGTGCTCCATCCCTGGAGGTTTTTAAAGAAGAGGTTGGACAGGCACCTCTCGTGGATGGTTTGGTTTTCCTGCACCTGGCAGAAGGTTGGACTGGATGACCTTCATGATCCCTTCCATGAACAGCCCCTCCTGGCAGACTCTTTTCTCTATTGAGTACAGTCTGGAAAGCTTTGGCTGTCTCTGTTTGCCACCAAACTGTAATCTTGAATCTGATAGAACCAAGGTAACGATGAAATCTCCTCCAAGTTAAACTGGAGCCCTCGTGACTTCAAGAAAGCGTCTTTTTCCAGTTTAACAATACAGCTCTGGGCCTGACTCTGCTTACCTTTCAGAGTCAAAATTAGTAGGGTGCTGCCACCTAGCAACTACCCAACAAAATCTTTAAAATACTGTATGTGGAGAGTCAATTATATTCACTATAGTCCATTTATTTAACAACACTATAATTAAATCTAATGTTGTTTTTGGCCTGGACTCAACCACTTCTTTGACACACGCACACACCTAAATATAGTATAGCACGGCATCCAGAGAAGTGTTAAAATTTGTCCCTCTGTCCTTTTCTTACACTATTATTGGTTGGTTTTTAATACAATGCCACTGTCTGACGCACAATTTTTCTGTGACTATATAGACCCTGTTGATTTTTTAAAAAATAAAATTTTAATTAAGTTTAAAAACAAAAGAAGTTTTCTTTTGTTCCTCTTATCAACGTTGGGTGTTCTCCCTCTGCAAAAGCAATGGCTTGGTCAGGGTAGAAAGTCAAAACAGTCAGCGGCCAACACAAGAATATCCCCCGGTGTATTATGTTTTGCCTCTGGCTGCTCACCTTGGAATTTGTACTATGCCTTCCACCCGCACACCCGCACGCACATAAACACATGCATGGTCCTGCCCACAAATGTACGGTCCAGAGTCCAGATAGACCAAACAGGGCAGGTTGTCCCCTTTGCAACTCAACACAAAAAGAGCTGAGGAAGCCAGGAAAAAGGAACACCTTTGATCGGGAGCCCATCAGCCCCTGCCTTGGGCACCATGGAGCTTATCAATGCCTTGGCCCCCTCAGCTTTGTTGAAGTGAGTGTTTGGGGGCACGGGGCTGGAGGGGTTGCGGTTGGCACTCTCGGCTTCACGGGACCTTATCAGCCTGGTTTCTCCGGCTAGTTCCCAACACGAGCACAACTCCTGTGCCTTATTTTGTGCTCACTTTGATCCACATCTCAGAGACCGTCTGTTCACGGGGTTACAGCAGCCGACATGAGGATCGGGAGGGGGGATCCATCCGCCTGTGTGCGGAAAAGCAGCTGGAAACAAGTAGACGGGGTGGGGGGAAACTTTCACAGCTGGGTTCACACAGTGTGCTAAGCTTGATCTGTGTTCATCTGGCTTAGGGGTTGTGACTTGGGAAGGGAGCAGAGTGTGTTATCCAAACCTGGTCTGGTTGCTCTATTTATGGTTCAAGAGGCCCAGAAAATGGCTTGTTTCAGGAACAGATTAAGCAGCATGTCAGTTCTGTTAGGGAGCCTGGTGGAGCTGAAAGGGGAGAGAGATGGAAAACCGAGGAGGGGACGGAATAATGTGAGTATCCTGAAAGAGAAACACCTTGGCAATGAGCCGGCTGACCCCCGAAGAGGGCTCGACCATGCAACTTTTGGGGACACAGTTGATGTGGAAGTTTGAAACTGATTGGCCAACAGAACAAGATCTCAGTCCTGAGTTCACTCCTCTTTTATAGCAAGAATAAAGGGGGACAGAAGTAACTATTCGTATCATGCCAATTCAGGAAATATGAATAGTTACCTTTTCAGATTAAAGGGCCTTACTAAGCCCAGCTCAAAAGCAGCAGCGCTCAAATCTTGGCTGATTTCACAAACGCAAAGTAGGGCCTGGCTTGGTTAGTACTTGGATGGGACACCACCAGAAAGGACTTGGATGGGAGACCACCAGAAACTCCAGAAGCTGGGCCAGAAGTTAAAAAAACTCAAGGGTGAATCACTTGTGTATCACTGCTACACGGACACGTCCGTGCAGTCAGCGAGACTTAAGCTGGACTTGATGGCTACTCCACCGCTACTTCTGCCCCCTCCTTTCTGGAGAAAAGTGCCTGGAATTTGGACTATGACATCAACTGCCAAGGAACAGGAGCCGTAATAAAGAGCTCCACGTAGTCCTGATTAATTGTAGCTGTTTGGGGAAGCTCGTTAAAGCTAATCTCAAAAATCAGGGACGTGCAGTCTTGGAGAGGAGCGTTCTTAGTGACAGAAGTGGAAGGCATGCTTTTCACCGGACACTCTGCGCATGCCCTGATACTCAGCCACCGCTCAGCCAAATGATTTCTCCTTTCTCCCTGAACCCAGGTCGGTCTCCAGTGCAGGCTCAGAAATCTCCCGGCGGGTCTGGACACCGAGCCCTCCGCCCCAACGGCCGTTCCGAGTGTGCAACCACAACCGCAATGTCCGCAAAGGCCTCATGGCAGGCACGTTGGAAGAGTTACTCGACAAGGTGACCATGCTTTGTTTCCCCCCAGAAAATATCCGCCCCCCTCCTGTTTTGGAAGCCAGGTCCTACCCTTGGCTGGCTCACCGTGAACTTGCAACCATTCACCCCAACTCGACCTCTCTTTTCCCATCTGCAAAATGGACAGATGATCTTGGGAAATAAATTTAAAGTTTCCCTTGCATGAAAAAAGCGGGGGGGGGGGGTCTCTTTGCCCTCTGTGCTTCAGCTTCTTCGGTTCCTTCTTTTTCAGGCAAAAGAGACTCTCTTACTATCCGGCATGGTCTTCTTGGTGCTGGAAGAAGACGGCACCCTGGTTGAGACGGAGGAATTCTTCCAAGTCCTGGATGACAACACCGCCTTGATGGTGCTAGAGAAAGGGCAGAAATGGAGCCACAGCAGGGTGAGGGTCATCGAATCCCCAGCTCTTGGAAAAGGGGATCGTAGGTTACAAACAGAACATCGCTGCATTCCTTCTTTGTTAGGAGAATGGGCAGCCACCTCCCCAGGGCATCAACGGGCGTTGATGCAACAGGAGTTGAGCAAGGAGCTTGAGAAAGCTTTGGTCATATGACTTAAACATAACACGGTGGCCTGAAGTGAGCCAGTTGCCCAGATTGCTATAGCCTAACCCCGTTCTTCTTGTGGCTATTTTGCTAAATTTATTACAGCTGCCCATTCCAACAGACTCTGGGTGGCTAGAATAAATTCGGTGGAATAATACTTTTTGCTTTCATTTCGTCCAGTTAAAGAGGACGCTGAGAATGCTGCTTTTGGGTTTAAGTAGCTGCTGAAAGCTTGACTGTAAGGCACTGTTTCTCAACTTTGACACCTTGAAGATGGGTGGACTTCAACTCCCAGAATTCCCCAGCCAGCCTTGCTGGCTGGGGAATTCTGGGAGTTGAAGTCCACCCATCTTCAAGGTGCTATGGTTGAGAAACACTGCTGTCAGGGAGCATGGCGTTGGGCGTGGGTGCAAAGGAACGGGTCAACCAGATGACAAAGCGAACATTAGGATGTGTTGAATTCCAAGTCAGGCATGGCCTGAAAGAGGGGTGAAAATTTTCTATAGGGAGCTGCTGACCCACAAAAACCAACCAGCCTTTGGAAGCTGGGACGGGCTTGATGCTAGATCAAAACTAACCACGCTCACCTGGTTTCAGGAATTCAGCCACAGGTCCTCTGCCTCGCTGGATAAGCATGCCGTGTGAACATAGGGAGTTGGAAGGATCTCATGAGGCCATCCAGTCCAACCCCCGGCTCCGTGCAAAAATCCAAATTAAAGGGTCACCAGCGCTCCACTTGAACCCCTCCAGGGAAAGAGAACCCGTCACTTCTCTGGTCTCTCATCCCCATTCGCAAAGTGCTCCCAGTCTTAGGGAGTTTTTTCAGCATTCAGTTACAATTTGCTTTCTTACGGTGTTAGTCTGTGACCAAGGAGTCTTGGGAAGCTGGTAGTGTACAAATGCGAGAAATAAATTCTGGGCCCTGTCGGTGTTCCAGATCGATTTTGGCGATGGCAAGGTCCGACTCCAACATCGCCAGGCTTCTCTGCCTATTTCCTCACAAATCTGGCTTTTTCTGTGGCAAGCTAAGGTCCCAATTGTCACTTGTGGTACACCAGGATAGAACCATAGCGCTGGCAGGAAATCCCTTTGATGCATTTTTTTTAGCAAACCCAAACCGCAGTAAAAGTAGCTGATAAAACAGCATGGGAGGATTTTTTTCAGTCTGAGGGTTTGTTTTTTGTGGTATGCATTTTTCTTTTTTGGATCTCAATTTTCCTTTTATACTTATGGTTTTATGCCACCCAGACCCACAAATTGTGAAAAGGATAACTGATACCGTTTTTTAAAATAAATAAATAAAGTGTCCCTAAATTAAAACTAAAATACCATTACTAGTAAAAGCTCTTTTTAGGAAAGATCAGCTGGCACCTTAGTGATTCCAAAGGGACAAAGCAAGTTACTGTCCCGCAAGAGGCAAAGAGCAGGAACTTACAGCTACCTTCCCCTTCCAGATGTTCCAGGACAGCAAGACCCAGAATTCCCAGCCAGTTGGGAGTGGTCCCAGCCCATCCAGATTGCACCCCACTGGCATTCAGTAGTGCAACCTCTTCTCTCCCCCAGAGCTCCAGTCAGTCGTACAGCCTGAGCCGGCACAAGCCTCAAAACAGCCGGGATATCGCCCGCATCACGTTTGACGTCTACAAGCTCAACCCGCGGGACCTTTTCGGCAGCCTGAACATCTCGGCCACCTTCTACGGTCTCTATTCAATGAGCTGTGACTTCAAGTGCCTGGGGCCCAAGAAGGTGTTGCGGTGAGCCTGGCGCCTGGTTTCCTTGCACTTCCTAGGAGAAGATGCCCGGGGGGGGCGGGGTTGGGGATGGCCCAAGAGCTTTTCCAATCACCAGTTCCCCCCAATTCACAACCCCCTCCATAAAAGGTTGGAAAGAACATGAGAGCCTTCTTACAGAAATGCAAGAAGGCAAAATTGGTGCAAGAGATTCTCCGGCTATTACAGGTAGTCCTTGCTTAACAACTGCTCGTTTAAAGACCATTCAAAGTTATAACGGCCTCAGAAAAGTGCTTTACGACCTGTACTCATGCTTACAACTGTTGCACCCCCCCATGGTCACATGATCATGATTTGCAACCTTTTTTACAACAGTTATTAAGCAAATCACTGCAATTAAGCAAATCACATGGTCATTAAGCGAATCACGTGGACATTAAGTGAATTCCGGCAAAACCCGTCCATTGGGGAAGCTGGATTCGCTTTAATGACATGATTTGCTTAACAATGCAGTAATTCACTTAATGACCATTGTAAAAATGGTCGTAAAATCAGGTCCGTCACGTGGTGACTCGCTTAATGATCACCCCACTTAATGACCAATTTTCCTATCCCTTTTGTGGTCATTAAGAGCGGACTACTGTACCATGATAAATCCATCTCCCAGTTGGCCCAGTCAACGTTTCCACTCATTCAACTCCTTCATTTCTATCTGTTGTGCTGTTCATAATTTGGGACAGTCCAGACCGAAGCCCCTCTCCCCAGATGGGTTAGGACGATCCTCTTCATCAACACCTGCAAAGTTTGTTGAAGGACGCCTTATTCCAACATGCTTTTAAGCCTTGCTTAATCCCCACCCCACCAATTTGGCATCCTATAGGAAAAGGATGCTACTTTGTTCCTGGCCCTTGTTCAGGTTTGGGAGGGTAACTTCAAAACTAGAGTAAAAGCTCCTTCAAGTCCAGCTTGATTCCTGGTGATTTCAACACTTCCACTGGCAACAATGCAGAAGTGTGCTGGCGTTGCTTTCTCTGTCAGCCCTTTGAGGTAGACCAGACTAGGAAACCAAGGCCATGCAGACTAATACTACTTTTATTATAATGTAACAGAATCTTGCAAGTCTGAATGTGCTTCTCCCTCCCTCCCTTTACCTTTGTGAGAACTAGGGTGGGTCTTGCCTGAGTCGCTTTCTCAGGTTACAGTTCTGCCCTGGACTCAGGTTTCTTTTATCTTGACCTTTGTCCTGGTGGAGGCTCTTCCTCCTGTTCCTCAAGGTCATTCCTTCTACCCATTACACTTTTTGATTTCCTATCACAGCCTGTCCCCTCGAATTGCTGGTGCCTCCCACCCAAGTACTGTCCAAATCCAAGCCTGCTTAGCATTTTTGAGCTAGACGAGGGCTTAACTTTTAAACGTTTCTGTGGGGGTAAGCGCAGGGAGAGGGGTCAAGAACGTTCTCTCATCCCCCGAACAGCGAGGGAGAGATAAGAGGATGAGACTGGCGCCTCCCTGAGGAATGCTAGTGATGTTTATGGATTGACCCTGGGAACTACTCTCAGTCTGGGAAGATTCTCTGTAAAGGGTGAAGCCAAATAAACCTTGCTGGATTGAATCTGTATGGTCTCCTGGAGTTTCCTGGGCTAAACCTGACAGTTTCTCAACCTTGGCCACTTGAAGATGTCTGGACTCCAGCTCAGCATGGCTGGCTGGGGAGTTCTGGAAGTTGAAGTGCAGACATCTTCAAGCTACCACGGTTGAGAAACACTGCTTTTAACAGTTATGTTTATGGATTATTTTGATGGAAATCCCTCTCTTCCTTTTCCTTCCCCCCAGGGAGATCCTGCGAGTGGCTTCTGCTGTCATGCAAGGCTTCGGACACATTCTTTTGGGGGCCTCCCACTACATCCGCCGGCTCCTGGAAGGGGGTGAAAGCTGGCACCCACAAGTCAAGATCACCAACTGTCACCATTAATGTCTTCCTCCCTGAAAATGCCGGAGAACCTTCCCGCTTCGAACTGGCCTTAGGAGAAACCCCTTGATTTGGGACTGATTTAAAGGGTATTTAAACAGAGAATGGAGATCCTGACCTGCAGCCTTTACCCCCCTCTCAAAGATCAAGGGGGGAGCCCAAGGGCTTGATCCAGGGTGGCAAACAGGGAATTGCTTAGCCAGTTTAACAGACGACTAATGCAGCACGCGAGTTCTTCAGACTATCCAAGGAAAAAACTGCTTTTTGCCTTCTCCAGCCTCACATCCTGCAAAGGGGTAGGGCTGCAAGAGCCATCATCCCTGGCAGCACAGTTACTATAAACCACCTTCGGAGGGAACCAGGCTTGACAAACCTACCTGGCAGTGCAGGCCTTCCCGCTGTTACTGCCCACAATTTTTAACCAGCAGATTGAAGCCTTAATCTAGGTTTGCAAAGATTAAGGGCCCTAGAGCCTCCAGTTCAGCGATCACTCTACCTGCATTTCACTGGGAAAGCAGAAGTATCACAAGCCACGGACTGTGGCTTTTATTCCTGCTGTTCAATATTTGGTCCTCAGACGATGGCTTCCCAGTCAAGCCAAAAGAAAGGGTGCTGTGTCTTCTCTCCCCCAGCCTTCTACCATTGAATAAAACAGCTCAGCCTGGTCACCGCAGCTCCCTTTCCCTTAACTTCACGGCAGACGCTTGAGAATGTGCATTACCATCTCAAGGCTGTAGGAAGCTGACAGCCCTCTGGGCAAACAGCAGGGGCCACAGGAGCTGGAAAGACCCAGCCGATGGGCCTGTCCTAAAAACAAGAAATGACAGCACGTGCAAAGGAATCGCTGCCTTTAATACCTGCAAAAATATAAATAAATATCCATTTGAGAATAGGGTGAAGAAAGGGGTGCCCAGAGCAATCTCAAAAATGCACCATCTCCCTTCTTTCCATGGCTTTTGGACTACAGCTCCCATCATGAGCTGGCTGAGAGTTATAGGAATTATTGGCCTGAAGGTGAAGGAGGGTTCCCGAAGGCTCTCCCGTGCAGACTTTGGCAGGGTGTGGAACACAAAGCCCTCTTAAGGAGCTAGTCCTCTTGATTTCATCAGCTAGCAAAAAAGGTCCTGTCTTTTGCCACCTCAAACTCTGGGCCCAAAGCGAGTCCCTCAGTCCCAGTTCAGTCCTCCAGGATCTCGGCAAAGAGCTCTCTCCGCTTTTTCTCCGCCTCCTGGTGGCTGTCCCAGTCTCGGCGTCGTTTCAGGAAGTGGGTCAAGGCGAAGTTGCGAACGAGGTGGTGGCCGAAGGGGTCATGCCGTAGCTGGGGCTCGTGATCCGCTGGGAGGGCAGGGAGAAGAGAGGGGGCCTTCAGGAGCTAGGCTGGCTTTGGGGACGCCAAACAAGCCCTTTGGGAAATGACTGCAAGGCACAAACAAGGTCTCCGAGAAATGGAGAACGCCGTCTGACCCAGAGACCGGGTCTCCGCATGACGTTCAGCCAAAGCGTCCTTTGTCTGGCTCCACCTTAGCATGCTGTGTGAACCCAGCCGCTGGAGGTGGTCAATTCTGAATTATGGCCTGCCATGTTATGAGTTGGGCAGCGTTATACATTCTGTAACTCAGTGCTTCTCAACCTTGGGAACTTTAAGATGTGTGGACTTCAACTCCCAGAATTCCCCAGCCAGAATTCAGCCAGGGCCAGGGAGCAGCAAGGACAGGCAACCCCTTTCACCAAGGAGCCTTTCCCAAAACAGAGGAAGA
Source organism: Liasis olivaceus (assembly GCA_030867105.1). Lineage (NCBI taxonomy): Eukaryota > Metazoa > Chordata > Lepidosauria > Squamata > Pythonidae > Liasis > Liasis olivaceus. The sequence goes on along the minus strand of CM061351.1, from coordinate 113,584,234 downwards.
GCAGAACGGGGGTTTCTTCCACAATCTGCTAGTCTGTGACATGTTTCGCGAGGAAGGCCGGGAAGACAGAGGGGGACCCACGCGATGAGCTGCGACCAGCCAAGCCAGCAGGGAATACAAACCCCATCAGCCCCTTGAGGGCCCATTCATTCGCAAAATCGTCTCACAGGAAAAAGGGGAGGGGAGGAAAGGAAACGGAGGTCTTACCCAGCTCCTGAGCCAGCTCCTGTTTGGCTGGCAAGGTGGCTCTGCCCCAGATGGCATCCAGGACACGGCTCCCGTGCTTGGAGCAGGCGAGAGACACGTAGTGGCCCTGAGAATACAAAGCAAAAATGGAGGGAGAGACGGAATGAGGACTTCCTGTCCCCTCCTGCTGGTCATAGGTTGCTGTCACTCAGGACCTCTACAAATAAATGCAGGTTTACATCTGAGCTGAGATCCTTCTCTCCCACTTACACACACACTTGACTTAAAGTCTAGCTTGCCAAGCTAGGTTTGAGTTCCAGGAAAATCAGGGCAGGAAACCTGCCACCGTTTTGGGGGACGGCTCTGAACTTCCATCTATTCGTGTGTTGCACAGAAACAAGAGTTGAAGGTTGAGCAATATACGACGGAAATGAAGTGTGCGTGGGAATAAAGGGAAGGCTTAGCAAATGGGGCATCAATGAGCAGAGAATAAAACAAGGATGGGTGATGTCTTAACACACAATGGATAAACATATAAATAATGGTTGTGACAATGTTAAGAGTTGTGCTGACTGTGGAAATGAAATATGTACTTTTGCACACAAATGGCGACATGGTGTTGGCCAAGAATGCAAGCAATTGCAGATGTTAGATTGTGTAATGCAACAAGGAATGTGGATCTGAAAAATAATGAATCAAAGATCATGGCAGTTTTCTGATGACAAGAAAATGGAGGTGAACAATTGCAAATTATACATACGTGATGAAAAACTGGAGCAAGTAAATGCATTTATGTATTTCTGTAGAACGTATATTAAAGATGGAAAAGTAGAAACATTTTAAGATGCCTTCGAGGAATAAGTCCCGAATGAATGCAGAAGTGAATAACCTGTATGAAAGAAGGATGCTGAAATGGTTTGATCAGAAAGAATGAATGAGGGTCAAATATCTTTCTGGATATACAGTAACAGTCATCAAGTATTTGTTGTTAGATAGAAGACAGAGTAAAGTTGTTATTCTCTGTTGCCCCAGAGGGCAGGAGCAGAAGCTATGGATTAAAATTACAAGGAAGGAGGGTCAGGCTAGACACCAGGAGGAAACTCCTGATGGTATGAGCTGTCAGCCGGTGGAACAGATGGCCGCTTGAAGGGGTGAGGTCCCCTTCCCTGAAAGCCTTGAAATTGAGCCTGCAGAGTCACCTGCCAGAGGTGCTAATACAGGATCTTGCACCAAGGCAGGCGCTGGACTACATGACTCTTAGGCCACCTTCTTTACAATCCTGTGATTTGCAAAACAAATAAACAAAGGAAGGCTGAATGCTTGAGTTGGGTTGAGTGATCCAAGAGTCGTGACTGGACGCAGTTGATGAATTCCTCAAAACGAGAGGGGAGAAGTTTAAATAAAAACACTAAATACCAAGAACAAAGGGCAACCTACGAACCGGAGGACGTAGGCAACAAGGACGCAGGGACAGAAAGACGCAGACAGGTCTAATGCGTGGGGTTAGTGTAACCTAGTGTTAGTTGCGCTTCCTTTCCTCTTCCTTATCTCATACCCTTAATTTCATTGGTTTACCATTTTTTTACTCCTTTTCTGCTTTTTGCACAATGCTGCTAACCCTGAGAGCACAACAGGTATGTTACGAATGGGTGTATATACAGATATAATGCCCACTAACAGTATGGTGACACGCTCACCTTGAGGACTAAAAACCCTGTAAAATGAAACGCTCCAGAAGTTGAATCTGGCACCTGAATGTGATAATAACCAAGAGTCTATATCAGTGTTTCTCAACCTTGGGGACGTTAAGATGTGTGGACTTCAACTCCCAGAATTCCCCAGCCAGCCAAGCCAAGCTGGCTGGAGAATTCTGGGAGTTGAAGTCCACACATCTTAATGTTCCCAAGGTTGAGAAACACTGGTCTATACGGCGTAGGGGTGCAAATAAAAACAGGCAAAGCTTTGATTGCAGCATCACAACTTTTCTGATCACACCCTACAGTCACCCCTGCACCACTGATCCAAACACAACGAAATGCACTCGACCCCAGTAGCAGAAGGGGCAAGCGATGCTCCTTAACCCAACTTTTAAAAGCCCCACGACCGCCAGCTCCAAAAATCTGGAGCAGAACCTCATGCGGGCTCCCAAGACTTACCATATTTTTCCGACTATAAGACGATACTTTTTTCTAAATTCCTTACCCTAAAAATTGAAGGGCGTCTTATTCAAGGAAGTCAGCCGAGGAGAGAACCTCGCGGTGGCAAAACTGCCCATACTTTGTTTCTGCAAAGAGGCTTCCTCCTATTGCTAGCCTCCAATCACGAGTGAAATAGCTTGTCTCCCAAACAGACTTCCTCCAATCACGAGCCTGATGTAACTGATGTCAGCTGATGCTGAACAAACCAATTAGAGGAAGGCTGTTTGCAGAGACAAGCTATCGGCAGTTTCACTCGTGCTTGAATGTAATCAGTTATGCAAAAGAGCCTGGAAACAGAGCTGCAGAGAGCCGGTTTGGACCTCCTCCCACCGAGTGTATCAGGTAAATGTTAACTAATTACTAAATAAAAATGTGTTCTGCACTATCTTTAAAATATTGATTTCTTAATTTGGGGTTGGAAAAGTGGGGGGCGTCTTGTACATGGGGGCATCTTATTCACGGGAAAATACGGTACCTTGAGCTGGCGCAAGACTTTGCGCCTTGGCTTTTCGGGGACGGAGGGGCTGGCCAGGAGGGCATCGAAGACGTGGCTCCCAGCCGGATCACAAGCCAGCGTGACCAGGTCCGCGGGGGGCATGGCGGCCAAGCTGCGCAGCACGAGGGAGGGTTCTGCAAAGTGCAGGAGGTGCTGCAGCACCAGGGAGCCGTGGTAGGAGACGGCGGTCAGCGACGGCGATGCAGCTGCCTGGAAAGAGAAGAGTATCCGATGGGGAAAGCATGCTTGCTTCACCTCCGTTGGAGGACCTATCTACACCTTCCCCAGCCAGATGCCTCCCAAAGGCCACACCAGCGGGGCCTTCTGGGGTTGCAGTCCCAGCAGATCTCAAGAGCCTATGCTGGGGCGACATCTCCATTTTCCACTTAATGCAAAAAAAGCCCGATACTATTCAAAAGAGACAAAAGACCAGAAGATCGCCTCACCAGCATTCAATCACTAGCAATCATCTCCAGCAATCATCACCCAAATAAGCAGAGGTTACCACCAGGCGCACAAACAAGCAGCAAACATGTGCCAATCGAAGAACTACCAGAGGAGCAAAACAAAAACCCCATTCCCACCAGCACTGGCAAGGCAGGCCACAGCAGATAAATAGAGAGCAAACCCCATCCCATTTTAGCACTGAAGGTGTTACCTAGCCAGGTAATGAAACGTTTGCAAGAAAAGAACCAAGCTCAGAGAGCCCCAAGGACTCCACAAAAAAAAAAAGGCTTTGGTCCCTGTAGGAAAGCTTGACTAGGAGCAGACAGAGACTCTTTGATTCTAGAGGACGACCAGCTGACGCTAACCAATGTTTAAAATTAAAGGGTTCAGAGTCAAACCTTTGGGGTTAAGGTCTTCGGGTTCTACGTTCACCTGCAAAAGAGGCTCTTTTGTAACGGCCAGTGTGTAGCAAGCCAGATTTCCAGGCCTGAAAACCTCTGGTTCTCAGAAGCCAAAGAGACAAACGCTGTTTAGAAAGGGGATGAATACACGGATTCTCCCAACTACGAAAACCATCCCACGCAGCAGGAAAGACCCTCTGCGCAGATGCTTCCAGAGCATCATCAAGTTTCAAGCCCCTAAGACCTGCTATGCCTAAGTCAGTGTTTCTCAACCTTAGCAACTTTAAGGTTGAGAAACACCGCTCTACACTCTTAGCAAAAAAAAAAAAGCTTTCAGAGCCGCTTACAGCCTATTAATAGGGGGCTGAGGGAAGACAGCTCAAAAGCTTATGGCCTAAAAGAATCCATACAAAAGGAAAGAGAAAGGAGGAGGGGAAAGGAAAACAAATAAGAGGCCTACAATGTTTGTGTAGCTGCTCTGGTTGTTAACAAAAGGTTAAGAATAGGAACCCAATGGATGGAAGACCACCAGGAAACCCCAAAGGAAGGCAGTCATCTTAGCAGAAGAGATAGAGCCCCCTCCCTCTCCCAGCAATGACGATTAACATCTGTCACCTACCCGCTCCTGCAACGGACTCTCCTTCTCTTCCTCCTCACCAAAATAGACCTCGTAAGCCAGCATGGAGGCCATCAGGGGAACGCAGGCCAGTTGGCGAGAGGGGGGCTCCCAACAGTGAAAAGCCTGCGGAAAAGAAAACCGCTCCATTATCTGGCGGAGGAGACAAAGCAGAGGACGGACAAGGAAAACACGCAAAACCTCTTACCTCCAGGAGGATCTGCAACACCTCCGGCTGGTGGGCCCCATGTTTCCGGCAGGCCCCCAGGAGCGCCGTGACGATGCCAAGATGCTCCTGGGCCATGATTTCCTCCACACCTGGACCCAGCTCCTGAAACAGCTGCCCCAGCTGGGGACAGGGTGTGAATGAGAGGAGGCCTTTCTTCTAAGCTCCCCTCCCCTCGTCCAGGCCACTACACTAGGGGTCTGTTTTAGAGATCATCAGCTGATACCTGGCAGCTTTGGGGACAATATATTGCATAACGCCCCTTTCACGGGGGGGGGGGGGACCAAGATATTCCCTCCATCCTTTCCAGCAGGAAAAAAAAGAGGGAGAGAAAACCTTCTTCAGTTAAACTGAGCGCCTGGAAACTTTAGGGGCACGGCAGTGCGGTTTTCTTGGAAGCAAGACAGAGGCAATTGGCTTCCCTGACCAGGACTCTGGAGTCGGCACATAAAACCTTTGACTCCGACTCCAACTCCTTTATTCATGGTACCTCCAACTCCAACTCCTTTAATTATATATTGATACAGGAAATAAATTATAAATATACTAATTATATATTTCCTATATCGATTGCAAGCACGCAACATACAAGGCATTAAAATTCAAATATGCCCTGAAAAATATAGGTTAATCAAATTATTATCTATGCAATAGGAAATATTAACACATTATTCATATCCTATACAATTTAGATTTATTAGGAGTCGGAGTCGGTACATTTTTACCGACTCTGACTCCAGCAACCCAAGAATTGCTTCCGATTCTGACTCCGCAGCCCTGTCTGTGACTTCCCAGGCCAGCCCGCAGGCTTGGTGTTTCCTGCTGCTCTCCCATCCAAATCCTAACCAGGTCTGGCCCCGCTTAGCTTTTCAAGATCAACCCAAAAGGGGAGGTTCTCCTGACCTCAGGGTCCCCGCGACAACTCCCCGATTTAAGCCAACTGTGAGGCAACCCCAGGGCCCTCTCTTACCAGTTTGCGGGAGGCTGCCTGGATGAGCCGCTGCAAGGTGAAATTGGCCACCTTGTGGGCGGACAACACGCGGAGCTGCCCCTTCACGTGAGCCTTGTAGAAGGAGCGCAACGCCTTCGCGTCCGACACCTCCAGAACTTTGTCTAGCACCCGGCTGCATGTCGCATCCTTCAGAAACACCAGGAGGCTGCTAAATGGGGAGAAAGAAGCAAGACAGGAGCACAAAGTTACTTTTTGCAAAATGGGCGGCCATATAAATGGGATTAATAAATAAATTACTGCACCTACGCCCGGCCACGCACAGGCGCGCGTGCTGGAAAACTCCAAAGCCAGCTCAGAAAAAAATAACTAAGGGCACTAACGTTTCATAAGGAAAGGTTTAGCCTGCCTCGAGAAGGAAATCGAGTCCCAGGAGAAAGGAGGAAAAGTTCTGCTATTTCATTTCGTAGGGGGTTATATCTCAGTGCAGTAGAAGACTTATTTTTCTCCCCCAAAACCACTGTGTGAGGAAGGTGCAACTGAGAAAGAGCGACGGATCCCGACAACCAGTCAAGATCTAATGCTAAGTAGTGTCTAGAACGTGGGTCTCTCTAGTTCAGTGTGTCTCAATCTTGGTCACTTTAAGACAGGTGGACTTCAACTCCCAGAATTCCCCAGCCAGCATGGCTGGCAGGGGAATTCTGGAAGTTGAAGTCCACCTGTCTTAAAGCGGCCATGGTTGAGGAATGCTGCCCTAGTCCAACACCGCTACACCACAGTGACTGGTGTGCCTTTAACTTGGAAACGAACAGCATAACCAGCACAGTGCTTTCTCGTGGAAAGTCCATGAGCAGAAGCAGCAAAGAACTTTGCAGTGCAAGAGCAAGGCTCCTCCCACCATCCCGCCCCCCACACCTCCCAGCCAATCCGACTGCCTACCTTTGCCCAGCAGCCGGGTTGCAGCCGCTCAGGTAGCCAATCACCGCCCGGCAGAGCTCAGCGCAATCTTCAGGCAGCTTCCTGTGCAGGACCTCCAGCGCCACCTGGAGGCAGAGGCTGAAACATTTGTGGGTAATGAAATCTAGAGAGAGAAGAGGCTCGTTTAACAGCGGAGATCTTGGTTGTTAAGTCAGGCGGGGAAGGAGGACCCGGCCGTACAAATGCACGGCCTTTCCTGAACTCATCTCAAACTCATCTTCAAGAATGGAACTCTTCCATTCCCACGCGTGTTCATTGGGAGAGCTGTGCAAGGCTGCTGTTCCCGCACCTGCCCAGCAGATGGCGGCAACCCACCTGCAATGCATTCCTGGAAGCAGCCTTTGAATTCCCGCAGGAGGGAGACGAAGCTCTCCGGGACCTCAAATGCCGCTGGTCCTTCACTCCCCACCTTTGATTTCTTGGCCTTGGAACGAAGAGGCCCTAAGGAGGGTGGAAAGGGATGGAAAGGGGTGAATTAGAGGCATTGCTTTTCCTGCAAGGGAAAGATTCATGCAGAACCTCTCGCTGCAAACGCCCGACAGAATATGACATTAAAGGCCGGGCCATCAGCTGAAGTTACAGGGACCATGAAGGACAGTCCTTTACTCCAAAAAGCTGCCTTTAGATTCATTTCTTTTTCAAACACTCACTTCTGTCCTTTAATTTTGGTCATTTAACTTTTACCCTACAAATGGTAGCACTTCATGCACAGTCTTTCACATTCGTGGGAAAAAATACGGAAATCGGATGGTCTTTGTTATGTAAATTTACACACAGTTTGTTTTTAGATATTTTTTATTAAAATACATGCTTTGGTAAAGTTTTTCTGGGTTTTGTTCTGGAGTTTTCCTTTGCAAAGCAAAGTGATAAACATAAACATCTTTTTTTTAATCTTTATGACCCTCTTTTAGAGTTGCCCGTTTCAGGTTTCACCGTAGCTTGAAAACTTTTCACCCTAGCTTGAAAAATTCCCCCCAATTCAGGAACTCATCTCCTCTCCTCCGGGCCCGTGAAGGCTCCCAAAAGGCAGAGAAACCATCAAGCATGCTGCTTTTCTCCAATGCTATTAGGCCTTCTCCCCACTGGCAATGAGGGGGAAGCACAATATTTTATTGCTTTGTTCTAATTTCATCCCACTTTCCCTCCAGGAACTCAAGGTGATGTCCCAGGCACCCTGTCCTTATTCCACCCCCCAAAAAACAGCCCTGTGTGGTAGGGTGGGCTGAGAAGAAGGGACTGATCCAGAGTCACCCAGGTCTCCCCGTTCTCACTCCATTCCCGCACTTGTTCTGAACATGCAGCAAGTTCTGAGATGCTGGAAAGAGGGTTTCACCCTCCGCCCATCACATGATAGGGCACATGTTCAATGGCCGCTACTCACCTGAACCCGGGAGCCCCCGGCCCCCATCCGACCCAACTCGGGCCCCTCCAAGCACCTGCAGGAGGGTCCGCACCACAAAGCTGGCGTGAGCATCCAAGGCAAAGGTGGGCAGTTCCTCTTGCAAGCTCCTTCCCAGTTGCAAGACGAGGTCCTCCAGGGATCCATCCTCCTCGCCTCCTTCCAAGATCAGCAGTGGGGCCCTCCATAGGGCCTCTTCCAAGATGTGGGCCCCACAGGGGTGGCAAGCAACCAGGCGCAGGGAGGGGACCAGGGCCCGGAGCAGAGGAGCCAAGCTGGGTGCAGAGGCAGAAGGAAGCAGGGCCTGGAGGAGCAGAGAACCCAAGGGATCCAGGGCTAACGGCAATGCCACGGCCACGGCCTCCTCCAGGACGTTGCTAACAAACAAACCTGTGGGGCCGAAGGGAAAGGAAGGCGACGCACATTACCACCTAGTGCAGTGTTTTTCAACCTTGGCAACTTTAAGCTGTGTGGACTTCAACTCCCAGAATTCCCCAGCCAGCTGGGAGTTGAAGTCCACACAGCTTAAAGTTGCCAAGGTTGAAAAACACTGACCTAGTGGGATCCAGCACCAAGTAAAATAAAAGATCTTCTTTTCTAAAGACACAGTAAAAAACTTCCATTTAGAGAAGACAATACTAGCACACGAGAAGCAGCAGTCATACGTTTTTCCATGTTTTCAAAGAACACGGATTAGATTCGTTCTTCTGCAAAATGTTGACTTCCAATTCTCCCCCTCGTCTGGGCAAAAATACAACTCTGCTTTGGTCCCCGTCTATCTGCTTTTAATTTATTATCGTGCCATATTGCCCAGTCTGCCAAGGAGGCACAGCTATTTATAATTGATCACTGTAACATTCACAACACAAACTCAATTAAACCCTCCACAGTAAATCAGCTAAATTAAAGTGATGGATTTTAAATCCAACACAGAGTTATAACAATCAACCGATCGTTAGCAACAGCAAAACTCATAACCCCGGCGCTAAATAAATAATCACCACCAGAAACTCTCCAGGACAAACCTACTCCAGGCCATATAAATTTATTAAATAATAATAATAATAATAATAATAATAATAATAATAATAATACTGGATTGTATCTCAGAGTCAAGCCAAAGTCCTTTAGGACTCTAAGTCAAAAAACAGCCCTTTCAATGAACTGTACTCAGAAGCAGATCGAAAGCCGATGGAGGGGCTACAACAGTGGTGTGATACACTTCTAGCAGCCAACACCCATTGGGCCTCTACCTTTTGCACCAGTTGTCACTTCTCTGTGGTCTCCAAGGGCAGCCCCACATAGAGGACACTGCAGGAGTCTAAAGGCAAAGTGACGGGGGGGAGGCTCTCAGGCACGGCTGCAGCTGGCCCCCCAGCTAAAGCTCAGCCAAGGCCTCCTGGCCACAGCCTCCCTCCGCACATCCAGCCACAGCCATGAGTCCAGGAGGCACTGCCAACCCCTCAAGAGGCAGCTGTGTATTATTCACATCCACACCATGCCCACCACATAGCCCATGTGCAAGGCCCTGGCCCATAACAAAAATCCCACCTCCCTTGTCCCCAAATTTCTGGAAGACCTACAGAGCAGCCTACAAGCTTTCGAAGGGGTTTGTCTTCCTAACCCCCCCCAAAACAAACCTTATTTATTTTTTATTTATTTACACATCACGTTTATGTAGCCGCCCCTCTCACACAAAGCGACTCTTTGTGGCGGCGGACAACAATTAAAATCAATACCAAGAGAATAAAAACAGGCATTAGAAAAAGAGGAAAAAGCTGTTATTCTTAGAATGAAGGCATTATCCACATTTTTTTAAAAATCTAAAACATACAAACCCCACGGAGAGAGCAGAATTATCAAATACAGTGGAGCCGTCGAGGAACACTCCGGCTCCCAAAGGTTTTCCCTTACCTTTCTCCTCATCCGAGGCAAAGCCAGACTTCAAGGTTTCATGCGCCTGGTGGAAATATTCAGCTGCCGCGGGCTCCAATTTGAGAGTGCCTCCTCCTTTGCTCTCCTGCAGGTCCCCTTTCCGGCTCGAAGCAGCAGGCGAGACCCGCTTCTTCTGTCCTCTGTTGCTTTTCGCTGCTTTCCGGCGGTGGGAAGGGGCTTCCATCCTTCTCCGCAGCTCAGCCAGCCTGCAGGGGGGAAATCCAGCAGGGGGGAAATTAGCAACAAGGGAAAATCTTGAAGGTTTTAAGGCTAAAAAGTGCAGGGCATTTTTAGGATTTTTAATGTATGTTTTTATTTTAATTATTTATGGATTGTAGCCATTGTTGAAGGGATTGGTGTTTTTTCTTTTTTTGTTATCGTGAGCCGCCCAGAGTCACCCGTTGGGGGAGATGGGTGACATGCAAGTTTATCAATCAATCAATCAAATGGAGAGATGGGTACAAGGGCCTGGCAGAGGGGCAGTTTGCTTAAACAGGACCGGAGAAAACCCAGGTTAAAACCCCCTTGGCGTTTCGCCTTAGCTCTTCGCTGAGCCCACCTCACAGGGGTGTAGTGAGGATACAGTGGGCAAAAGAAAGAGCAGGCCAAACCCTGAGTTTGAGTTTGCCGTCTCAAGGCATTTTCAGGGCCTTTAAATACGCTTTTTCCCACCCATGTTTCTGAATCATCCCGTTATCCAAGTCACAGTGAGGGCAATGTATAATAAAATTTAATTTAAGGGTTTTTCCCCCCTTCCAACCCATCCACCCAAAGTTTCAAAATCAGTTGAGGCTGAATTAGACTGTAAAGCAGGGTTTCTCAACCTCAGCCGCTGTAAGATGGGTGGACTTCAACTCCCAGAATTCCCCAGCCGGCTGGGGAATTCTGGGAGTTGAAGTCCACCCATCTTACAGCGGCTGAGGTTGAGAAACCCTGCTGTAAAGGGTCAAAGGTCTTCATAAAATACCAAAACCACTACAGCTTTTTAATCCGGCAAGAAGATGCAAGTCGCGGCCAGTTAAGAGGCCACCCCCGGGAAGGCCGTGAGGCTTCACCAGTTGCATTTCTGCCTGCAGCGAAGCGACACGCAGGCGCAGACAACCCGAAGGAAAGCATTGCACGGCGACAGCCAAACCCTTACGCAGAAGGAAGACCCGCCGGGCGGCACCGAGGGCTTCGAACCGCAGCAGGAAAGCGGGGAAAAAAGTCACGGGGCAGGGCAACTCCAAATAAGCTGGAAAATCAGAGTATGCACGACTTACCGGAAGCGCTCGACCCCGACTTTGCTCCGGCTGCTCCCGCTGGGTTTTAAAAGGACGCCGCGGAAAAGAGATCAAGCCCCCCATTCCCCCTCCCGCTGCAACGCCGCAGCCCCTTTTGCAAGCATCGCAGCACGCGGCCGGTCAGGCAGCCCCGCGCGCGCACGCGCGAGACCCTCGCAGGCCACGCCCTGCCCGGGGAGCGCCGCCGGAGCCTGGCCACGCTGCATCCCGACCTGCCCCGCGCGAGCGCGCCGGCCACTCCCCCCACAGTGCATTGCGCCTGTTGCGTCATCCGTTCATTCATCCCTGCTTTCATTCATCCCGCGTGGAGCGGGGAGGCGTGCGCGGTTTGTCAATGACCGAATGCAGTAAAGGCGGGAAGGGGGGCGGAATGCCTTTAAATTATTTGAGATGCGCTAGCATTGCAGTGGCCACTCGTGGGATTGGAGGCTTTTGCGATGCGTTGGGGTGTCCCGCCCCTCCTCCCCAGCCAGTTGGGAATTACAATCCGTGTGGATCGCCTGGCCGACCGGGTCTTTGGATGGGAGACCACCAGGACACCCCAGGGTTGTTAAGCGAGACCAGGATTTGAACCAGCATCCTGCGAGCAAGACTGTTATATGCACAGCGTTGGAGAAATACGCAAATACCCACAACAGAGGAATGGATGGTGAAGATGGCAGGACTTGCAGAAATGGCAAAATTGACCTGTTTGATCAGGGATAAAACAACAAGTACTTTTATAAAAGACTGGAAACCTTTTAGGGACTTTTTGCTGAAAATGGGGGGAAAATGAAATGGTGATTTCTGGATTTGCTGATTGAAAGGCTTGAATATGCTGCGAAGAAGATCGGAAGTTGCTTCTTTAATTACCTTTTTTTCCCTCTCCTTCTTTGTATTGCTTACCATTTTTCTTTCATCCTTTTCCTTAACTTCCCTTTATCTGTCTTTTATTCATGCAAACGATAAAAATCATAGAAAGTACCAGCTCATCAGGTTCTTAGGTTGACTCAAGGTGAAGGGTTGCAGAGGCCAGACAGGTTATGACACCTGAGAAAACCCCACAAGCCCCTCCCCCGTTTCCTGGCAACCCAAAGGCAATAACACGATAAATATTTTGGTCCCTTCGTGCAGTCCATCCAGCCTGGACCGCCTGGGGCTGCCGCCTCCCTCCGCCTAATGAGCCCTGCAAACAAGTCCGTTGCGACAGCACGGCCTGCCTCCTTCTGGGAAGGCCGTTCTGACGGATTCATGGGAGCATCCCTCCGGATGAGCCATCGAGGGCAGGTCGCCCCGAGAAAGGCAGCGCCTCCAGTGTGAATCTCATCCCGGGAGGGGGGGAAGAATCCCAACAAGCAAGCAGTTTCAGGACTTCTGGCCCTGTTGCAAGCTAAATTCCAGCCGCGGGGGGAGGCTGGGTTGGTTGAAACTCCGAGCCGCAGGCAGAAATGCGACAGGAGTGGCAGGGAACATCTCCTGAGCGTCCAGCTCAGTTCCTGGATGCTAACAGGGCAGTGGGAGTAAATAAATCCTCATTATCCTTAAGCTAGCTGTCCATTTAACAGCAAAGGAGCCAACAGTTAAGGAATATGCTTCAGATTAGCACTTGGCAGAGCAGCCATGAAGCCCTCGGAAGAGAGATCCAAATGCCGTGATGTGTTGATCCCTACAAAGATCAGTCTTGTCCAAGTCATGGGACGCTCTATGGAAGCCAAAGTTGGACTTCAAAGAAGGAGAGGAAGAGTCTCGACACCTTTGAACGTTGGTGTTGGAGAAGACTCTTGAGAATACTGTGGACAGTCAAGAAAACAAACCGATGGATCGTCAAACAAAGCCCAGAGTTTTCACTTGAGAGACCGATGACCAGGCTCAAATTATCCTATTTGGGAAACATGATGCGAAGACCCAACTCTGGAGAAGGCTCTGATGCCGGGAGGGGTGGAAGGAAAGAAAAGAGGATGGCCGGCAGCAAGATGGACAGACTGTTACAGTAGTGACGTGTGCGCCCTTGGGAGTCCTGGAAGAACAGGTTAGGGTTAGATTGTCATGGAGAAAATCCATCTATGTCAGTGTTTCTCAACCTCGGCAACTTTAAGATGTGTGGGCTTCAACTCCCAGAATTCCCCAGCCAGCAGGCTGGCTGGGGAATTCTGGGAGTTGAAGCCCACACATCTTAAAGTTGCCGAGGTTGAGAAATACTGATCTATGTGGTCTCTAGGAGTCAGAAATGACTTGATAACACATAATAAGCAATCCAAAGTCTGGTATTGTCGTTTTCAAATGGTCAAAATCCCATCAGAGGTGTCTACAGAGGACAAAGCTCAGCCTGTATTTTAAGTGTGTTGCATGTGCCAGGCCCATAAAACAGGAACCCTTCCTTCATCCATTCTAGAGTGCTGTTTTACACGTGTAAAAATGCACAAATGAAGCGCAAATGCTCCAAGGCCCCTTTGTCACTTATCGATAGGCATTCACAGCTCCGTTTTACACCAGCATATATTTCTTTAACCTCGGCCACTGATGCTTCGTGTGTCGTGCTTCCCTGTTAATTTATTGTTTCATTGTTATTATTAAAGAGGTTTTAATTGCTGTTAGCAGCCCAGAGTCATGAATCTGAGGTGGGCATCCATATTAATTAATGAATTAATTAAGGTAAAGTATGTATGCATAAATACAAAAAAGGGCGCACGGGTTTTTCTTTTGCAGAAGCATAGAAGCATAACAGCCATGCATAAAATCCCATTGCTATTTTATCCCATTCAGTTTTAACAGACACTCAGCCCCACGAGACCATTAAACTGAGAGGTTCATTCTTCAATTTTTGCACCTCTCTGCCATCCAATTTTTGCCCAACCGATAACTAATACAGACACAATAGGGGTATAAAATTTCGTATTTTAGAAACACAAACTTTTAAAAACTACTAGCCCATCATGAATAAACACATTCAAGTCAAATTAGAAGACCAGAACAAGGATGGTGTTACTCAAACTGAAATCAAAATGATTACAGTATTAACTATCCAAGTGATTAGCTTAGGAAACTAAAATATTCTTCCAATTTCTTCCCTTAAAGATACTATAAAAATACAGTAACATAAAAAGAATGTATGTTATAACCCTTTTAAGATGCACTGTATGATAATTCAGTGAGTATTCCAATAAAAATAAAGCATATATTAAAAGTAGAACTGATATAACCGTCTTTTTTTTTTTAACCCCCTGATGAAATATTTCAGTTCAGCTATTTTCAGCTATCAAGGGGAAAATTCTGGCTTTCCAAATATGTGTAAGGCACATTTTTTAAAAATGTGCTTACGAAATGTAAATCTGGCAAACCTGTTGAATGAGATCACTTATCACTTTAGGGAATGGAACGCATTCCTGTTCAAACATCTAGACACTCTGAATTTGATCTGTACTTTATAGCATACATTATAAATTATAGCACCTGAATGAGTGTTTCTACTGGTTGTGGGAGGGGGACAGAAAGTTAGTACTCCCAGTCCAAATATTCTGCTGCGAAATATCCGCCTAGGTGTGTTACATACTTTTTCAAAACAGCCATTAATCCCAGGCATGAAATTGGCTGTGCAAATGTGAATTTATAATAGCAGCCAGTCCCCTTCGGTCCATGAACTCAGACAGATGTGACTGCCAGGCGTTCCCAGCTACGGGAATATAAATCAATCACATCCAAGTGTCACCTGAATACCTTCCCCGTTCCTTCTGGCTTACCTGTGCACCCATCTTCCCCTGGGAAGTCCTGATTCCTTCAGTTGTCAATGACTTCATGCCCACACCCCTATTTTTCACCTCTGCTTTATTCACCCGCAGGAGCCCTTGTTACAAAAATCAGAATTAAATTATACCCATAATGTCTGAGCCTGCATTTCAGCGGTAGTCCTCTGCTAACCCAAACAACTGATCCTCATATGGATCCTCCATCTCTGGAGGTTTTCAGCAGACGAGCTGTCACTTCTCAGGAACAGCTTAATTGGGTTTGGGGTCCCTGCCAGCTCCACAGATTTCTACAGGGCTGTGACTTCTGTGCAGTTAACCCTGAAGTAACACAGTGCAGGGCTGTTGCCTCAGATTGTTGCAGAAAATTTGAAGACAGGACGCTCAGGTCTTCATTCAGGAGAGGAGTTTATTTGCGCAAAGGTTCAGCATAGGCAGCAAAAAGTCTGAACCCCGAAGGGTCCTTAGCATATGCTTTTTATACCCTTTTTGGTCCCTCTCTGTCCTCCCCCTCCTTCGAGAGCTCGGCTCACAATCTCCTTTGAAGTTTCAACACATAATACAACTTTAACTGGGTCCTAGATATGTTAATGCATTGTCAGCAGAATCCACATCTCGCTGCCCAAGCTTTAACTGGGGAGAGAAGTTAATTCATTGTCAGCAGAATCCACATCTCGCTGCCCATGAACTCTTTGACCTAAACCTACATATCTTCCTATTTCTAAGGAATTTCCTCAATTACAAAGGCCTGTTTTATTACATCCTGGGGCCTGTTTTTTCTCATGAGTTTGAGGCATGTCCCATCCTCCTTATGTGGTTACTTTTCTTATGTCTCCATTCCTAGCCTCACTAGGTAACTTTTCTTAGTTCTACCTTAAGATGATCAATGTTCTAGGAACAGCAGGTTCAGGTGAACCCACCCTGCAGAACTCTTGTCCAGGAACAAGAACCACTTGAGAAGGACGGGTGTAACTGGGAACCGTGACGAGTCTTTTGATCTGTTTTTTCATCATTATTTAATATCTTTATTTTCTGTGACAAAGCAATGTTTCATCTTAAAAAAAGAAAATTAAATTAAAAGTACAAACTAAGAAGGAAAGGACAAGAAAAAGAAAAACAAATCTATCCTATATTTTATACTGATCAATAGTCCCTGGTTTGCCAATGAATTCACTACTATAATATGAACAATATACGGTATTATTGTAAGGTAGCACAATGCCGCCTAATAACTCTTTCCTAAAACTAAGGGTTTTAAACTTAAAAGTTCTCACGATCCCTGCCACTTCCTCTCTCAAGAGGTTAAGGAGACAGATGACAGAAAGGGAAGTGTGTCTCTTTTCAAAAACCTGCCTCAATTCCTTTTTAGTTGACTCAACACTTTTACAGCAAGAGGAATATCAGCACCCACCCACTGAGAGCACCAATTATGGATTATTCATACATCAGTGTCTCAGATGGCTATGAGACAGCAAGGACGGCACCAAATTTGGGGTGAAAAGCAGGGCAGTAAAAATGTGGGCCTTTTAGGGCAACAACTGGATTTCCAAGCACACACCCACTGCGACTAAGACCGTTCCTACCTTTGTGGTTGAAATCATCCTTTCCCACTCCTTCATCCCAGAACCCGGCCTGAGATAAAGGGTCAATTGATCAGTTGTGCAACACGCGTGCTGGAAAATGCAGAGCTTCTGAGAATGCACAGATTTCGTTTAGGGAAAGAACCTGATTTTGTTTTTGTCTTGTTTTAAACCTTGCTTTCTTTTCTCCTGTTGAATCTCCTGCTGTCACCACCAGTGGTTTGAACTGCTTGGAAAGAAAAGCAGAACTGTAAAATTAAATCACAGGGTACAAAGACTCTCTGGGAATCGGAGACAAAGTTAGTGGTTTGTTCATCCCCACCCAGGAACGTTTCTTTGTTCCCTACAGATACTGTGCTTCTGCAACAGCAAATAAAAGAGATGTTTTGAAGAGCACTTTGACACTGGATTTATACCTTCTCACCAATGTGATCTGCTTGTTTGTGTCTCGGCGTGGCTTACAAGCCCAGGCAGCGGAGGTCTGTTGAACAAACTGTGACTTAATACGATCGTTCAAATGCAGACAGCTCAGGACAATGTTAGAGAATTCAAAGATGGCGTTGGTTAGGCTAACTCTGAGCGAGAGTGCTGAACATCCTCAGTTAATGGCAAACTGACATTTTGACCTGATCAAGAGCTGAAAATGAGCAAGTCAATTCATAGCAGTTAAGGGGAGCCTTGAAAGCTCAGTAGTGGAAAATCCCAGAATTCCCCAGCCAGCATACAAGCTGGGGAATTCTGGGAGTTGAAGTCCACCCATCTTCAGGTTGCCAAGGTTGAGAAACACTGCACTATAGAAACCGTGACCTAACTCTATAGCCATATTCCTTAGCACAAGAGCGTATATTACTCTGCATGATGGGTCCTTCGCTCAGCCTGCATGCTGTTGAGGCACCCGAATTGATCAAATGCTTCTGGTTTGCAATGCTGAATAAAGTTCTGGTTGTTTCCCTACCACTGTTTAGTTAACTGGACAGCTGGCGGGCAGCAAGAAAATATTTGGAAATTATTATTTCCATGCCGAGAGTTAACCCCTCTACGGCGCTGGCATGCAGGAGATACCAGGACAGTGCTGAATTCCTTTCAGCCAAAGAATACGCTCTATGCACTTATTTAGCCCCGCATTCAGTGAAGCCTACTTCCGAAGAGATATCTTGGCAGCTGCATTTTAAATTCACTCGCGTCATCTCCTGAATGCTGGGAAAATGGGAGTATGTAAGAATGGAAATGGGAAATCTCCACCCAGCCATCCACACCAGCTTCAGGCCTGTGGATGCTTTCCCATCCACAGAGTTTATGCTGTCAGCAGCATTTCTGCATTTCTGGCTGGAAAGGGCTTCAGACAGGGTTCAGTATAGGCCACTGTTTCTCAACCTCAGCAACTTTAAGGGTGGACTTCAACTCCCAGAATTCCCCAGCCAGCACGGGTGGACTTCAACTCCCAGAATTCCCCAGCCAGCACGGGTGGACTTCAACTCCCAGAATTCACTAGCCAGCATGCTGGGAGATGAAGTCCACCTATGCTGGCTTGGGAATTTTGGGAGTTGAAGTCCACCCTTCTTAAAGTGGCTGAGGTTGAGAAACACTGGCCTACATGACACTAAGCTGTATGTGATTTCTTTGGCATGTTATGCCATGATGGTTTGTAAAGCAGGGCTCGTGCACAACCAGCCAATTGTGATTTAATGATTGGAGAAAGTTTAGCACAGTTCATGAGTCCACCCTTCACTTCGAGCTTATAATGAACTCTCATTCACCACCTTCCCTTTAAGAGAATGAGAGAAAGGAGAGAAAAACTGAATACTGTACTGTAAAGCTGTTCCTTTAAGAATGAGGACGCTCCGTCCCGCTGGGAGGTTTCAACTCGATAGCCTTCGGGCCGCAATGGTAGGACCCATCACCCTCCCCCTCCGCCTTAATTGGATTCGCCCGAAGGAGCCCAGTTTTGCTCGCAGAGCCGCTGCGGACGAGACCACTCGCGACCGACCGATTTCATATTCGCCGCGTGTCCCCCCTTCTTTACCGGCTGGTTGGTATAGCCCCCTAGGGGCTGCTAGGATTAGCCCGCTGGCTCTTTTCCAGTTCTACGCCCCCACGGGCGTTTTCAGGATGGTCTCGCCCTCTTGAAATCGGGCTAGACTTTCCCGGAAGAGACCACTTCACGGCTTCCAAAAGGGGAGGAACAAGTAAAGGAATTGGTGGGGGTTCTTTAAATGTAGCTGATTGTGCATCAGTCCGAAGGCAAGGAACGATTTGTGCATAAGGGGGTGGGGGAGGTAAAATAAGCAGGGGACCTAAGGCTGCCGCCCCCAGGTTTTGTTCGAGGGTGTCTGGAAGCACAATTTGCTTTGCTCCCCTCATTTCTGCGCGGGTCAGAAGCCTTTTTGCTAAAACAAAGGCTGCGTGTGCACGCTGGGCTAAACTGCGGTTTTTTGCACTGTGGCTTCTTGAATAAGCCACTATTGGCTGAGGTCGTGCTTGGCACTACCCCAGACACACGGTGTAACCAACAGCCGTGGCTTGAGTTTGCACAAATTGTCAAGCCGTGCTTGCACGCTGGTTTAGTGCGATGCACAAATCTGGCTTTAGCGTGTCTGGGATTGAAGGAGCCTGGGGGGCTACCGGGTTGGGGCAACAGCCCTGTGGCAGGATTGCTGCCTTTCTTTTTTAATTTCCCACAATGCCCCAGAGTTGTTGGGTGATGCATTATGGGAAATGAACAGGCTGCCATTGCCTCAGGCTCTGGATCAGAAAAAAAGTAATCATTACCAGTGTTAGTTATAAGACTCCAGGAGCTAAAATTAACCAATGAGACGCACTACGTGAATCTCTCTCTTGTCGCCAAACTTCCCTCGCAAGGTTGTGGCGAGGAAAGTCTTTGGTGTGGTTGCACCATTTCTCACCAGGTTGCAAAACCAAGTTCCACCTCCCGTTTGGCCAGGAAGCTCACAACACATCTGAGACAAGCCATGTTTAGCCCGGTCTACTTTCTGGGGTTGCTGGGAAGATAAAACAAGAGAAACTCGAGTAACTTTTCTAAAAACGTGATTGTAAACCTGCACTCGCATCTGAAGGTCAAAACTATATTAAACGGCAATTTTGTTGTTTTTGGTAGGACTACAGTTCCCATCATCCTTGGCTTGGCTGGGATAGTTGGGCTGCAGCATCACTCTCGTTCCTTTTTTTTTCTCCTTTCCATTTCCTAGGATACGTAATCGGTTCCTCGCCTCTCTCTTTGGAGCCCTTTCAGCTGTGCAGTCAGTCAACATGGTGAGTTCTTTGCCTGGTCCTGCGGTCCTCTGATGAGGATCCTTCTTGGTGGTTCCTCACTGCTTCCCCAAAGGAACGTCTGTCATCCTCAGCCACTCTCTCTTTGGTTTCCCCCACCAGCACGGCAGGCTGAAGGTGAAGACTACGGAAGAGCAAGCCGAAGCCAAACGCCTCGAGCGGGAGAAGAAGCTCCACCAGTATGTGACGGCCACCAAGGCCATCTTTGAGAAGGTGAACACGTGGGGCAGGGACTCATCCTTCTGGTCCTGGGACAAAAGTCCTGGTCCTGGTCCTGGGACTGGGAGGTCTTCTGTTGATCATGACACCTTGCCCTGTGGGCCTTTGAAATCCTGGCCCTTCTCGCTGGGTTGGATTTCATAATACTCTTGGCGTTGCAAGAGAGAGAGAATGTTTCATTGTGCCTCAAATGAAATTTAATCTGCAGATCAATGAAGGAAGAATCCATGGTTTGGTCTCTGGATTCTTCCCCTGGTAGGTTGAAGGAAGTGCGATGCTGTGAACTTAGCTTAGGTGGGGACTTTTGACACGTAACCGTTGCTGCTTGAACGACTGCCCCACATTGCAACGCTAGCTGCTTCCCGTCCTTAGCAAAGACGTTGCAAGGGAAAAAGAGGAACAGATCCCATTGGTAAGAGACGTGTCAAGGTGGCCCTGAGTTTTAATTTTTCTGGGGCTAACTAGCCTTTCTGCTTCTCAGTTTCAATTTACATCAGGGAGGGGCAACTTGCAAGCATCATGCATCCTTCCCCCCGCCCCAACTCTAGGTCCAGAGCCCCCAGATTGCATTGCTGAAATTTGCTGGCAAATTGCCGTTTTAAGGCAGCATAATTTTTTGCAGTGGTCGGGGAAAGGCTAATACAGGTATGAGCAGCATTTGAAAGCCTTAAGGTGTCGATTTTGCATTACAAAACCTCCCTCCCATCTCAATCACCCCAAAAGGTTCCAGAAAAGGGATCTCGTGTCCTCTGAAGCCCTTGGAGGCAAAATAAAATAAATAAATAAATAAATGGGCAGACCTAAATGCAAAACAACTGACTGCCCCACATTGACCCACATCAAGGAACCAGGTCAACCTGACCTGCCAGCTTTGGACTGAAGGTTTAGCAAATATTGCCTGGATCCATACACTACAGTACTGTAAACCCCAACCTAAGTTACCAAACCCCAGCCTAATGAGTTGGGCCACAACAAACGGTATAGTGGCTTATTGGGACGGTGTGGTGGTCTACCCAACGTGGACAGTGGCTGCATTCCCACGATACTGTGAAGGTCTAGTGTGTTTGCAGACACAGCCATTATACAACTAGGAACCTTGGAGCCACAACCCTTGGTTGTGTAAAGGCAGTGTTTCTCAACCTTGGCAACTTTAAGATGTGTGGACTTCAACTCCTAGAATTCCCCAGCCAGCCATGTCCACACATCTTAAAGTTGCCAAGGTTGAGAAGCACTGTGTTAAGGAGACACTCCTCTCGCTTCCTTGCCTGGTGTGCGAGTTGCCAAGTTCTTCATCCATGAGGAATTGGAGGAGGAAGGAGGAGGGCAGGGAGCAAAGGGTGTTTGGGACCCAGCCATCTTCACTTTTTGTTTCAGAGGAAACTGGGGCAGCTGGATAAGGAAGCCCTGGAGCTGAGCAACAAGGTGCTAGGTGCCAACCCAGATTTTGCTACTCTCTGGAACTTCCGGCGAGAGATCTTCCTTCACCTGGAGAAGGAGGAGTGAGTAGGGGAGGGAGAGTGGGGAGGAGGCTGGGGGCCTCCGTGGACCAGGCCCAGCTACTCCAACGTCCACACCCTTGTCTTCTGCCAGGAGCCCAGAAGAGATGCAAGCATTGTGCAAGGCAGAACTCACCTTCCTGGAATGCTGCTTGCGGGTCAACCCCAAATCTTATGGCACGTGGCATCACCGTTGCTGGGTGATGGAGCACATCCCGAAGCCGGACTGGGTCCATGAACTGGAGCTGTGTGGCAAATTCTTGGAGATCGATGAACGCAACTGTGCGTACCTCCCTCCTTTGTCCCCCAGCACCCCTTGACTAAGGAGGTCTTCCTCTAGTTCAGTGGGATGACTCCAAGCAGTGTTTCATTTCACCTTCGCCCAGCCAGTTCCCTGAAATCTTCACTCGTCTCAGATTTGACTCAAAAGCTGGGTTCAGACAACACGCTGACGCTCTGTTTATTTTGCCGCAAGTGGCTGAATTCATCCACTTGCTGGAGTTCACGCAAACACACCAAGCCATCAGCTGTTCAGTCACTGTTTGTTTGTTTGTTTGTTTGTTTGTTTGTTTATCTATCTATCTATCTATCTTTCAAATTTATGTAGTTGCACATTTCATAGATATGACTCTGGGCGGCTTCCAAACAATTTTAGCCAATTATGCAAGCCTTCCAAAACTACTTCTTCCCCATGTTAAATCTATCTATCTATCTATCTATCTATCTATCTATCTATCTATCTATCTATCTTCCTATTTTCCTTCCTTCCTTCCTTCCTTCCTTCCTTCCTTCCTTCCTTCCTTCCTTCCATCCATCCATCCATCCATCCATCCAATCAATGTTTCTCAACTTTGGCAGCTCTCAGATGGGTGGACTTCAATTCCCAGAATTCCCCAGCCAGCTGGGGAATTCTGGGAGTTGAAGTCCACCCATCTGAAAGCTGCCAAGGTTGCAAAACACTGAGTTAGGGGGACCCTGAAGAGAATGAGGGTTGGGCCAACTCAGGTTTTGACCCTTCTCTGTGGTACCTCCTGCAGTTCATTGCTGGGACTACCGGCGTTTCGTGGTGCAGCGGTCGCAGGTGGTTCCCCAGGACGAGTTGGCGTTCAGTGACAGCCTGATCACACGGAACTTCTCTAACTATTCATCCTGGCATTATCGCAGCCTCCTCCTCCCACAGCTGTACCCTGATCCCCAGCACCAAGGCCGGATCACGGAGGAAATCCTTCTGAAAGGTGGTAATCTGGGGAGGATGGGTTGGGGGAGGCACTGGGAGGGAATTAATCTTATTAGCCATAAGGGATTCAGTGTTTTCCTGCTGGGTGGGGAGTCAGATGGCCTCCCCAGGAGGAGTGCAACCACTGATTGCACGCTTACAAATGGCTGCATTCCTGCGTGTTGGAGAGAATGCTCCTGGAGTCACTGAAAGTTGGGAAAAAATGGATTTCGGTTATTCGTGTGTTTATTCATCCATTCCTTCGTTTATAAGATGTATTATCTGCTTCAGTCCCAAGGGATTCTAGGCAATGTGGAGAATACAAAATATAATTTAGAAATATGGAATAGTAATGATAGCAAAAATATATTGCAATAATAACATTAATAATCAACAACATTAGTGAGTCCAGGGCTAGTCATCAAACAAATTGCCAGGTCTGTGCCCAGAGGAGCTTACAGTTTAAACGTTGACTTGGGGTAGACAGCCCAGGAGAGGAAAGATCAGGCATAATCAATTTTTTAAAAAAATAAAGAGTAAGCAAGAACGTTTTGCTTGCTGTTCAACAAAGCTGGGCTTCGTGACTGCCCAAAGACTTGGGGAAAGATAGATTTTGAGAGGTAAGGGAATTGGCATGATCAACACTGCCTAAGAGGTCGCTTAATTCCATCCAGCGCTAATTAATTGTGGCAAGTGCAGAAAATAAGTTTGTCAGGATGTGGAGGGCCTACAGGGGCAGGTAGGAGAACTGGTGACCTATGTCATATGGGCTAGTTAAGAAGGATGGGAGTTGGACCCTTACAGTAGGGGAAAGCCACAGCTTCCCCATCTCTGTCAGAGTTAATCGGACCAACCAGGCTTCCAGGTTGGATGCACAGAGCAAAGTAGCCAAATACATTAAAAAGAATTTGCAAGCCACGTCATATAATTTAAGATTGCTCGGACAACGAAGTAACTGATAACCAACAAGGCAGAACAGCAAAATGAAGAGAGCAAAGGAGGTACAGTATGTCTCTAAGCCAGTGTTTTTCAAATCTGGCAACTTTAAAATGTATGGACTTCAGCTCCCAGCATGCCCCAGCCAGCATGGGGAATTCTGGGAGTTGAAGTCCATGCTAGCTGGGGAATTCTGGGAGTTGAAGTCCATACATCTTAAAGTTGCCAGATTTGAAAAACACTGGACTAGAGTGACCTTCCCCCAAAGTGGCCTTTGGACATGCTCAGGACTACAACTCCCATCTCTGTTAGTGGAGAATGATGGGAGTTGCAAAGGCACCAGGTTAGGGGAGAGGCTGGCTGAGAAGGAAGGGCCTGTGGCTGGCAAGGATGGATTTAGAAATTGTCTAAAACAGTATTTCTCCATCTCAGCAACTTTAAGACCTGTGGACTTCAACTCCCAGAATGGAGTTGAAGCATGGCTGGCTGGGGAATTCTGGGAGTTGAAGTCCACAGATCTTAAAGTCACTGAGACGGAGAAACACTGGTCTAAAAGAATCCTGAATTGTTTAGCCCATCCATCTTGCTGTCCCTTCTGCCTGCTGTTTCTCACCAAAAGGCAAATGCATCGTCTTTCTCCAGTGCCTTTCTCTTCTCTCCTGATCCACTCATCACCTCATTTTGCTGCTTTTTAGTCTTCTCAACTCGTGACTCTTTAAATAAAATGCTTGCAGAAGTAGGCTTGAAACCATGCGAGCGATTCTTGGCGAAACCTCAAAAGGCTGTGGTTCTTATCAGCTGTGGACGTCTTCAAGAACAGCCCTGGCGTAGCTCCACCGTTCTCTTCCTTCTTCCTGATGGCCAGAAGGAGCTAAAACTTCACAAGATAGATTTTCCTTTCAGATTGATATAGCACCTTGATTTAATTGTGCCATAAATCAGCTTTGGACAGGTTAATTTGTCCAGTTCAGCTTTGTGCAAGCTCTGAGTAACTTTATCAGATGAATTCATTGTCAAAACAGAAGGAAAGGAAAAAATCCAGTTTCTCTTTTAAGCATCTGGAAAATAACTCTGGCAAGGCAGCTTTCCTCTAATTATTACCCTTACAGGCATTTTGGGGCAATGAAGGGCAAACCTTTCTCAGATGAAGATTTTTTTTCAGGGAGGGAGGCAACTCCAAGCTTGGCATGCCGGCAATCCCAGGTTCAGCCTTCACAAACCCATATCCTCTACTCGTGACCTGCAATAAAAATAGATAATGTGGGTGACCTGGGATCGTGACCCTAGAATTTTAAGATTCTCCTCTTGAGGTCTGTGATTATTTGAATCTCCCCAGAAGAAGTCTCCTTGCATTTTCACTGCAAATATCAAAAATCATTGAGAGAAGCCTAGTGTTGAAGCCAAATCTGCCAAATCTTTTATAAACCATACCTGAGTCCACGAAGAAGAAAAATCCAGGGTTATGATCTGTAGGAGTCTGGAGCTGGCATATTTGATAACACAGTGTTCCTCAGTATGGACCCTCCAGATGGGCTGGGACTTCAACTTGAATATATTGAAGTCCCAGCCCACCATATTGAGGAACGCTACTATACTAATTTATTTATTTTATTTATTTATCGCCTTTATATGGCCGCCCATCTCACACAAAGCAACTCTGGGCGGCGTACAACAATTAAAATAAGAGAATGATTAAATGATTAAAATAAGAGAATTATCAAACATTTTTTAAATAGATCTTAAGCTGTTTCATGGAAATGAAGTTTCATTTGGTTTTAAGTTGAATGCATCAACTTTCAAGTTGAGTGAATCGCATCAAATAATGTTTCATGTTGAGTGAAGCCCATTTTTCAAGTTGGGATCGCAGAATGAGAGGGTGGGAAGGCACCTTGGAAGTCTTCTGCTCCACCTCCCGCCCACCCAGCCCAGCTCAGGAATCCTCATACCATTCTGGACAGTTGGCTGAGGAATCAGATCCCTCCCTGACTTGTCCTCAAGGAATGTGGGGAACAAAATGGAGCGTTCTCAAGCAACCTGACCTGATGGGAGACTTTCTCCCCAACCCCAGAAGAGAAACTGGCAGGTCTCATCCATGTGAAAACAGGCTCTGTGCAAACTTACCCTGCCCAGTTCTTTTTCTGTCCTTTTAAGTTTTCTAAAAGTTTAAGTTGGCTCAGACTGACTCCCAGTCATCTTCCCCAGCCAGTCTCTGGCACCGCTCTGGTCCTCAAAACCTGATCCCCCCACAATTAGTCCATTTATTTCTGGAGCAAGATCTCTGTTCAGGGGTATGCCTTCTCTCCTAAAGACCAGCCGATACAGGGACCTCCTTCCTGTTTTCTGATATTGTCAGCCTCACTACGTAGACCAGACCAAAAAATCAACTCTACAGGAGAGTAAAACAGTGTTTGTTGACATTGGCTGTAATAACAGCATCTTGCAAGTCTAATTGTATTGGACCTCCTCTGCCTTCTTATCCTCCAGTGCGGTGTTTCTCAACCTTAGCAACTTGAAGACGTGTGGACTTCAACTCCCAGAATTCCCCAGCCAGCCATGGCTGGCTGGGGAATTCTGGGAGTTGAAGTCCACACGTCTTCAAGTTGCTAAGGTTGAGAAACACTGCTCCAGTGAATCAGGGAGGTATCTTCTGAACATCTTCTGGACTTAAAAAATTATTTAGCCCCCTTTGCATAGACAACAGCACCCACGTCTCCCCATCAAGGTCATGTTTCTGACTCTTCAAATATTGAGGTTTAAGCTGTAAACTCTTTGGGGGCAATGGTCTTGCCCTGAGAGAAGTACTTGCAGACCCAAAACTATCTGTGGCACTTTCTATAAGTTACATCTGTTTGTTTTGTTTTACTTAAAACTCTCCAGTGGGGGAGAAAAGGCATAGAATTTTAATTTCTGGCACGGAATTCAGTTTGGTCTGGTTCTTTGTTTTCAGTCCCCGTTCAGCTCTGCTTCTCATGTATTTATTTGAGATTATGTGAAGGCTGCCTTTTCTTGCAATTCCAAGTAGCAGAGGGATCTGCCTGTGCGTGTGTCCCAAAAGGTCAAGATTGCAGCCGTGACCGTGCAATTGAATGCACGCAATAAAGGGATGCGGCTGCCTTCATGAGTCCTCCCCCCAAGATACCCCTCCCAGGGAGCTTAAAATAAATAATGATAAAGCACCCCCAAACTATTCATGAAATCCATAAGCAGTTAAACCCTATTAATAAAACCATTGAATAAAAACTGCAATAAAAAGTTGCTTCTAGGGTGTGGATGAAAGGACTTGGATCGGGGAGGGGGCTGCGGTGCAAAGGGGCAGAGTTGCCCCACGCACATCAGAAAAGCCAAGATCGGTTTTAGGGGGGAGGGAACTGGAGTGGTTAGGTTTTTCCTTCCTTCCTTCCTTTCCTTTTCCTTTCATGCCTACTTGAGACCCTATCCTGCCTCCAAGGAGTGGGGACCTCTTGCAGGTAGGGCCATGCGAAGGCTGCAGGGGGATCCCAGATCAATCCAGTGCAATGGATGAAATGGGAGCCCTCCTCTTAGCCTACACCCCTAGTTTGCAGAGGATAAGGAGCCACTAATCTCTTCGAAGAAAGAGAGCTGGAAAGGGTCATTAATCATAACCTTCTGCAGGGAGAGTGGTTTCCCAGGCAGGTTCACGTTTTAATCTCCTCTCTCTTTTCCTTGGCCTTTCAGACTGTTCCCCCCTCCCCCACACACCCACACACCCCAAATCCCCAGAAACAAGGAAGTGAACCAAAACCAAGCTTGCCACACCTGTGGGATCTCAGCTTTGTCATGAACTAAAAAATGTTGAGTGATTTTTGTTTGGAAAAGGCAGGACAGCAACCTGCCTAATGCCAGCCTGGAAATGAACTGTGCACAATTGTCCTTGAAGCATTTTTAATCTCTCTCTTGTGTGCGTGCGTGTGTGTGTGTGTACGTGTGTCCTACCTGGTGCGGTGCCCTTGTGACATCCGAGGAAGAAAGTGTGCTCTACTCACAATGAACCCGGACCCTTTTGGCGACGTCCACAAACAGGGGTGTCATTATTTAAGGGAAAAAAATTGAGTTCTACCCCTTTTCTTGATGGAGGGAGAAGTAGTCCCGGGGTTAAATCTGGACCAGGTTTGCCAAGCCTGGTGCCTCCAGATGGGTTAAAAGTCAACTCCTGTAATGTGGCATTAGGGATGTGAAAACTTAAATAGAGGCTCCTTGTTGTTTTTAAGCATAAAGGTCAGTGGCTTTTTGGCAATGGCCAAGAATTCCAATTCCTGGCGCTGGCCCTCTCTATTTACCAAACCGTCTCTCTTCCAGAGCTGGAGCTGGTGCAAAATGCTTTCTTCACGGACCCCAATGACCAGAGTGCCTGGTTCTATCACCGCTGGCTGCTGGGCAGAGGTAAGAAGTTTGAGGGAAATTCAGCTTCAGGCTGGTTCAGGGCAGGGGGGCTTTGGGCTTTTCAAACTTCCCCAGGTTATGAAGGGGGTCACACAAAGGATTGTCTCAAGACCTGCTTGTGGGGCCCCCAGAAGCTTCTGGTTGCTGCTGAGGACCCTGGAGGCTGGGGGAAATGGGGCAGAAGCTAAAGGACTTTATGGATGCTCTGAAGCTGCCTTCCTGAATTAGGGGCTCTTGCCCCTAATGCAGGGGCAAGGGGCCCTAAATCAGGTGGGGACTTCAACTCTCAGAACACCCCAGCCAGCATGGCCGCCGCTAAAAATTCTGGGAGTTAAAAGCCCACCTATCTGGAAGATGCTTATGGTAGAGAAGTATGATGGAATGGAATTATGAAGGCCAAACTCAGGGAGGAAAACATGCTCTTTCGTCTCCTGAGGAGCGAGGGAGAGATAAGAGGATGAGGCTGGCACCTCCTGAGGAATTCACAGTGTTGTGACTGGCTGACTTTGGGAACTGGGGTTTCGGTCTGGGAAGATTCTTGCTAGAGGTTGTAGCTAATAAACATTGCTGAACTGAATCTACATGGTCTCCTGGAGTTCCTTGGGCTAGGCCTGACAAGAAGGCAGCTCTAAACCCATCTTCCACTCCCAATTTGGGTGCCTTTGTTTCCCCCCTCTGTTCCTTCTTCAGGTGATCTGGAACCCACCATTCGCTGCGTCTACGTCAACCGGGAACACGCCTCCCTGGCCGTGGCTTTCTCCCGTCCTGTGGCAGTAAGTTCCAAAGGCTGAGAAGGACAGAGGGCTTGAAGAAGTCCGCCTGGCCGCAATGGCTGTTCCCTCCTCTCCTTTTTAGGTGGCTCCAGCATCTCATGACCTGATTGTGTTCGGAGACGAATCCCCCCTGGTGGTCCGCTGGCGCACGCCGGATGGAAAGAATAAGCCCGGATTTATGTGGGTATCTTTTCAGACTCAGCTGGACAAGGAAGGATTCCCTACAGGGAGGGCAAATATGGAAAGTCGGAACAAAGTTGGAGCGCAAAACGCTTCCAGTTTTGGAGAGAATTTGTCTAGTTCTCACCAAGGATGAGCAACCCATAGTGGATTTATAGGGAGCAAAGAAGCAAACTGGGGTGTTCTTTAGATGTTTAAAGCAGTGTTTCTCAACCTTGGCCACTTTCAGATGGGTGGACTTCAACTCCCAGAATTCCCCCGCCAGCATCTGAAAGTGGCCAAGGTTGGGAAACACTGGCTTAAAGTATCCAGGCCCCCTTTAAAAATAAATCAATAAATTTGCCGTCAGCCTGTAGGCTTACAGTCAATGGCTGCCTTGTGTCTTGCAAAACTCCGGTCATTTCTAAGTTACATATTCGCCAGGAGTGATGGGGGGGAGTTTAAGGGAGGGGAGGGGAGAGCTTGGGGGAGACCGATCTTAGGAGCAAGGATGGAAGGGCAAAAGGGAGAAGGAATGGGAAGCGGGTCCACCCGATTCTCCCGAAGCTTCCTAAAATGGAAAATGGATTTATTTTTATTTATTTATTCATCAGAAGTATACGGTAGGGCCTCCCATATCACGAAAAAGTGACTCAGGGCGGCATACAGTAAGACAAAGTGATTCCCACGGAGTCTGTTTAGCAAGATTCCTGGAGAAGAATGGGCGGGATTACGGGAATTCCAGCAACTGGACGAATTACTCTTTAGAATCCATTAATTGTGTATTTTAGGGTACTTTCTGACTTCTTTTCGAATGCCCTTGGTGTGGTCCAGCAAGGAAGCAGCTATTTAAATTGACAGCAGAGAATTTTCCAGCTGATTGTTCACATGCCAGCTTCCTGAAAACTTATCAGTCCGGGAACCAACTCTTACAGGCTGACTGGAATAACAATCTATATTGTTTAAAGTGGTCCATCAATCTGAAACCAAGAGCAGGGTGAAGGAAATTTCTTTTCAAAAGAAAATATCTATTCTTTTTTCCCTGGAATAGAAAACCAGGGCTGGACTTCTCTTCTCCAGTGCGGGCAGACAGACAGACAGATCTTTTCCCATACGGTGGTCAACCAAACACTGAAAATAGGAAACAGCATAATAAAGACAGAACAAATTACACAAAAGCTTTAAAAAAAAAAACAATTACAATTTGGGAGCGTATGTAAATAGGTTTGTAAACTTAAAGGGAGAAAGATACTGTATTTAGTATTTCTGTTTCTTTTTTTAAAAAAAAAAAACTTTGAACATGCTCAGAAGTCCCCTAACGACTGCTTCATTTGAGAGTGAATCTTCTTGCCCAAAGCAGGCCCTCTGGGGACACAGAATCCAGCACAAACCAGTGACACCAGTTATGACTCTGGGAGCAGTGAAGGGCATGAATTTGAGGAAGGGGCTATAAGAAGCTGGGGTCCAGGCAGACTTCTTCCAGAGTTCTGGTTTTTCCTTACATCCGGCCCCTTCCCCAGCTGTGTGACTTGCCGACCTCTGCGCTCAACAACCACTGGCCTCAGCACACCTTTCGGGTCCTCTGGGCTGAAGGACAGGTGCAGAAGGAATGTGTCCTCTTCAAAGGTGATCCGGCTGCCTCCCCACGTCTCCCCAGCTTACCTGCTGCGGCAGCCTGACTCTCATCCCCGCTGTCTCTCCTCCCCAGGGCACAAGGACTGCTGGACCCAGGACTCCGTGACCGAGGAACAGGTGTTCAGGTAAGGCGGGACCACGATCTCGGGATGGGGGTCTTTGGCTGGGTTCGCACAACACGCTAAACGAGGCTGAAGCGGCTTTGGGGTCTCAGCAAAAGAGGTGAACCAGGCCATGGTGTGGTTTATTGGACTGAGCGTCGCGGGAAGTTTGGAAGCTTTTGCACAACCCCGAAGCGAAAACGTTAGCTGGTTGGGGTCTCGGTGGGTTTGGATCCTTTGCTTTTGTCCCAACGTGTGGGTGAAAACAGCCTTTGCCAAGTACTAGCCTGTGAGGAAAGGCTGCGACACGGGGGGCTTTTTAGTCTAGAACCGAGGCAGAGAAGAGGGGACAGGATTGAGGGGTGCAGAACTAAGCATGGTGTGGATGAAGTGGACAAGGAGAAGCTATTTTCCCCTTCCCAAAATGCTAGAACCGGAGGTCACCCAATGAAATGGACTCCTGGAAGAATCAGGGCAGGCCAAAGTAAAATATCTGTTTACCCCACGCATAATTCAACCTGAATTCACTACCACGAGATAGCACTCTGGCTACCAGGTTGGCTGGCTTCACAAAAGGCTTGGACCAATTCGTGGAAACCATGGGGATCTCTGGCCATTAGCCTTAATGGCAGTGAAGGCCGTCTGTTGGGAGACGAGGAGGCTTCCTTGTGCAGTTGGTGGGCCCTCGGGAAAACACACTGCTGGACTAGATGGGCCAGGGGTCCGATCCAGCAGGGCACAGCTGATGTTCTTATGTTCCCCTGGTCTCACCCAGCACCCATAAATCCTTATCACAGGTAGTCCTCGACTTACAACCACGATTGGGACCAGAACTTCCATCACTAAGCGATGCGGTCATTAAGTGAGTCACATCCAATTTTATGACCTTTTTTGCGGCAGTCATTAAGCAAATCACATGGTTTCCCCATTGACTTTGCTTGTTGGAAGCCCCTGGGACGGTCACAAATGGCGATCAGTGATCTTGGACGCTGCAACCATCGTAAATCCATGCCAGTTGCCAAGCGGCCAAATTTTGATCACGTGACTGGAGGGACACTGCGACGGTCATAAGTGTGAGGACCGGTCGTAAGTCATTCTTTTCAGCACCATCGTAACTTTGAATGGTCGTTAAACAATTAGTCGTAAGTCAAGGACTGCTTGTTGTGTAAGAAGTTCAGTCCATTTTAGGTTTCCTACACAATCTTATTCTGGATAGAAATCAGCTGTCCCTTTTCAAGAGGTGCCACAGCTATCTACTCCATCTTAGCTACGGAAGCACCTTGATCCAGCCAGATCTGCCATTGCTCTGGGATGTTTTACTCCCCCTCTGATCCTGATACAGCCCACCTGCATCTCTTCCTCCCTCCCAAATCTAAACTAATATCTCCTCTCAGCTGCTTACCAGCCAAGGGAGCACAGGCCGGTTGGTTTTGGATGTCTGCAGGGACGCGAGGCTATGGGACCAGTCAGCGAGATAACGTGGCAGAGGGCCCATCCCACGTGGGTTCAGTCTGAGCATGGGTTCCCCAGATGGTCTCCTTCACATTGTGCTATTTGCCAGTTTCCCCTCTGTGAATTAGGAACAGCACTGGAGATATATACCATAAAGTGGCCAGGGGGTGGTGCGTAAAGAATAGAAAGTCCTTTGAAAATTTGAAGTATGTGGCTTAACCATAATAACACGGCTGCTCTTCTACCAAGACACAGTGGTGATGGCTTTAGGGAAGTGTTTCTCCACCTCAGCAACTTTAAGATAGGTGGACTTCAACTCCCAGAATTCCCAGCATCTGCTGGGGTTCCCAGAATTCCCATGCTGGCTAGGGAATTCTGGGAGTTGAAGTCCCCCCATGCTGGCTGGGGAATTCTGGGAGTTGAAGTCTACACATCTTAAAGTTGCTGAGGTTGAGAAACACTGCTTTAGGGTACAAATCCTTCTAAATGCCCAACTGACTCAGTGGTTTTCATTAATTAAGAAGAGAGGCATGCTAAGCTCTACTTAGCGCCACGCAAACCCTGTTGGGAAGAAAGTTAGCTAATTCATTTATAGGTTGCCTCCATCAGTGCAGCAAAACTAGGCA
The DNA here is from genome assembly GCA_030867105.1 of Liasis olivaceus. Classification (NCBI taxonomy): domain Eukaryota; kingdom Metazoa; phylum Chordata; class Lepidosauria; order Squamata; family Pythonidae; genus Liasis; species Liasis olivaceus. Next base: position 113,551,519 of record CM061351.1, on the reverse strand, counting down.
GTCGCAAGAGCAAAGGGAGGAGAAGGAGGAAGAAGAGGAGAAACCTCCTTGGGGAAACAACGCAACCGTTGTGCAACCTCCACGCCTCGGTTGATCCCATTTGAGTCAGTGGGCAAAGCAGGACCACGGATCCCTTTGGCCCCGGCCTGAAGAAGCAGCTTTTCCAAAGGCACCTGAGGACTTTGGAGGGACAGGAATGCCTCAGGGAAGGCCCCGTTCTGAGATCCCGCGAAGGTGGCCGAGCTGACCCCAGCAAACTCTTCCAGGACGGGCAGAGAATCAAAGAAAGGCAGTTTGGTGGGTACACAGAAATAGACCAGTTCAAGAAGCCGTGTCTCTCTGGAGGGCATCAGGGTGCAGACCTGCCGCCTGCAATTCGATCAGGCAGCCGCCTGGGGAACTCAGGGAGACTTGTTTCCAGCTCAGCCAATTTTCCAATATTTATTTATTAGATTTAGAACCTGCCTTTCGAACAGGAGCGCAGGATGGCCTAGGTAGCACTCCCTCCTCCCGTTCTGCCCCCCAGCCACCCCCCTGTGAGGTAGGCTGGGCTGAGTGGGGACTAGAACCCAGGTCCCCCCGCTGCTACCCGGCACCTTCCCCTCCAAACCACCTTGGTTCTCTTCCGCGCTTGGGCAACCACAGCCCGCTGCCCGCACCAGGTTGACCAAGATGTTGCCATGAGCTGGAGAAAGAGGAACCCAGCTCAGCTGGAGGCACCGGGAGTGATCTATGAATAAATCTTTTTTGGGCACAAGTCAGACTTCCACAGAAGCATTAAGCATTTCTTGAATCACCAGAGGAAAAGAGGTCCGTCAGGGTTAGCAGGTTGGGAGATGTGCTCATCACGGCTCAGTGGGTGATGTCATTTTGCGAAGGGTGGGGTGAGTGAGTTCGGAGTGGGCTGCCTGAAAAATGCAACTGAAGGGGGGGGCATTGCGTAATTGCAGCTAAGCAGCTGCAGGCCGGCTCAGTAGCCAGAATAGGGGTCTTGCAGGGGACCGGGTGGGGGGCGGAGGCAATGGCATTACAGGTGAAAATGAAATCAGCTTTTTTTTTTTTAAGGGGGGATTCCAGAGTTAGCGGATTTTCTACTGCCTCGGTCGCTTCTCTCCTTCCAGGGTGGGGTTGGGGCAGGGAGGGGGGAGATCTGGTCTCCGTAGAGTTAAATCCTAATGATAAAATTGTAGGAAATTATAGAGGTCTTCAGGTTCTGCTTTAACACCTCCGCAAGGAAGGTCTCCCGCTGCCCCCCCCACCTCCTAGGGACAGTGGGAGATCTCAATAGACTTTAGGAAGTTTTCCCCTAAGGCAGTGTTGTCCAAACTTGGCCACTTTAAGATGAGTGGACTTCAACTCCCAGAATTCCCCAGCCAGCCATGAAAGTCCTTTGAAAATTTGAAGTATGTGGCTTAACCATAATAACACGGCTGCTCTTCTACCAAGACACAGTGGTGATGGCTTTAGGGAAGTGTTTCTCCACCTCAGCAACTTTAAGATAGGTGGACTTCAACTCCCAGAATTCCCAGCATCTGCTGGGGTTCCCAGAATTCCCATGCTGGCTAGGGAATTCTGGGAGTTGGAGTCCCCCCATGCTGGCTGGGGAATTCTGGGAGTTGAAATCCACTCATCTTAAAGTGGCCAAGTTTGGACAACACTGCCCTAAGTCTAGCTAAAATCTTTCTGCTTGCATTTCCCCTTGACAGGCGGGACCCTTCTATTTTTGAAAAGGCACTTTTCTCCCTCCCCAAAATGCTCAGGTTTTGCAACTGTTCCTTCCAGACCTGCCTCTTCTGGCCGGCTTTTCCACGGTTGATTTCTAGTAACCGGGGGGCGGGGAGGGAAGTTAGTCTCTCTCTCTCTGGATGACTCCAATTTGGGCTGTACCTGTTCAGACGGCAGGAGGAAGGGTGCAGGATGAAATGATTCCCAGCACCTGTGTGTCTACGTATTTAATGTACACCTTGCATATAGAAAACTAGTATGTTGGGGGAAAGGGTTCTAGATTAGCTTTTTCTCTCTGCTAGTTTTCTGTGAATAGTGAAACTGTATTGTATAGTTTTGCAGTATCTTTCAGAAGGAGGTTTACCTGTTCATTCTCTGTTTAATTGAATTTGACCAGAAATATGGGGAATGAGTTGGAAGAGATAGCGGTTCATAATTGCCACCAATACCTCCCTCCCTCCATCCTTCCATCCTTCCTACCTTCTCCTCCTTTCCTTTCCTTTCCTTTCCTTTCCTTTCCTTTCCTTTCCTTTCCTTTCCTTTCCTTTCCTTTCCTTTCCGTTCCTTTCCGTTCCTTTCCTTTCCGTTCCTTTCCTTTCCTTTCCTTTCCTTTCCTTTCCTTTCCCCTTTCACTTTCCCTTCCTTTGTTGTTAAAATTCCTCCCTCCCTTTCCTTTCCTTTCCTTTCCTTTCCTTTCCTTTCCTTTCCTTTCCTTTCCTTTCCTTTCCTTTCCTTTCCTTTCCTTTCCTTTCCTTTCCTTTCCTTTCCTTTCCTTTCTTTTCCTTTCCTTTCCTTTCCTTTCCCTTTCCCCTCTTTCCCTTTCCCTTTCTTTATTGTTAAAATTCCTCCCTCCCTTTCCTTTCCTTTCCTTTCCTTTCCTTTCCTTTCCTTTCCCCTCTTTCCCTTCCTTTGTTGTTAAAATTCCTTCCTTCCTCCCTTCCTTCCTTCCTCCCTCCCTCCCTCCCTCCCTCCCTCCCTCCCTCCCTCCCTTCCTTCCTTCCTTCCTTCCTTCCTTCTTGCCAGAAAGCTGGCACCTGCTTCCTCTCCCCGTCATGCGGTGCCCCAGTTCTTCCCAAGAGGACGCTCCCTTTCCTGACCAGCTGCCTCCTTCTCCCGCCCCAGGTGCGAGCTGTCCATCGAGAAGTCAACCGTGCTCCAGTCTGAGCTGGAGTCCTGCAAGGAGCTGCAGGCCTTGGAGCCAGAGAACAAGTGTACGGTTCAGAGCGCCGTCATCCCCACACAGCACACGTGGATCCTGAGAACAGACCTCAGTAGCCGCAACAAATGTTTTTGCTCTGCTCCCGGGCCTTAAGGCTGCAGTAGCAGTCTGTGGAACATCTGGCATTAGGGGTTCACAAGAGCTGGCCCTGGGACCTCCAGTCTTACAGCACCCTCCAGGACTAGCAACTTGAAAGATAAACTGCTGATGGTCAAGGCAGCCTTGTTTATGATTTTTAGCGGGGCCCCAAAGGCTGAATTAGGGCAGGGGGAACAAAATTGTTTTATGCTTTTCTGCAGCTCTCGGCCACCCAGCAAAGTATGCAGAATAAACAAACTTCTGTGAATGAATTTGCAGTCATGATTGGGTAGGTGGGTGGGTGGGTGGTAGCTTGATTAAACCTGAATCTGCCCTTTTTTCCTCCTTAGGGTGCCTCCTGGCCATCCTCCTCCTCATGAGGGCTCTGGACCCCTTGGTTTACGAGCAAGAGACCCTCAGCTACTTCGCAGCCTTGAAGGTCAGCCGGGGAGGAGGACCCCAAGCTAACATTGTGCACGCGGATTGCGACTCTTTGCCGCAGCCGTTCTGGCTGGGGACTCTGGTCGCTGCCCTCCCAGTGCACCCCAAGGGTGTCAGGCTGGGAAAAGCAGCAATAAAATCACTCCCAAGGGCCGCCACTCCCAGCCCCGTCTGCGTGGAATGCCATCTGGGAACAATAGTGCCCTTGAGCATATGCAGAAGTGCCTTCCTTCTTCAGCCACCTTTTGTTTTCTCACTCATCCATCCCTGCAGGGGGTTACAGAAGCTCCCTGGCTTGAGCCGGGGCCAAGAAATTAATTTGAGAAAACGTCTCAGACTTGACCCTCCCTAAGTTCTCTTGTAGGTAAAAACAGGGAGCAGGGCGGCCCTTTCAGACTTGCAAGATTCTGCAACTGCAGTGTTTTTCATCCTTGGCCACTTTAAGAAGCGTGGACTTCAACTCCCAGAATTCCCCAGCCAGCATGGCTGGCTGGGGAATTCTGGGAGTTGAAGTCCACGCTTCTTAAAGTGGCCAAGGTTGAGAAATACGGCTGTAGCTTTACAATAAAATAACCCTGACCTCTAAGGCATTGGTTTCCTGGTCTGATCTACCTTGATATAATACCAATCTTGTTAACGTTATGCTGATGATGGCCTCTTCCTCTTCCCGGCTCCCTTCGGCAGGCCGCAGACCCCATGCGCTCCTCGTATCTGGACGATCTCCGCAGCAAGTTTCTGATTGAGAACAGCATCCTCAAGATGGAATATGCCGAGGCGCGGGTGGTGGACCTGTCACAAAAGGTAGTTGGGCAGCGGGGTCTGCATTGGGCGAGAAGGGCCAGGAGTGAGCGATGGGGGCCCTGCAGGTGGGCAGAACTAAACCAGGTGATATTCCAAAGAGCATGCTCAGAGACGTGAGGGAATAGCCAGGAAATTTATTTCTTTATTTTTATTTATTTATATATCGCATTTATATAGCCGCCCGCCTCACGCAAAGCGACTCTGGGCAGCATACCACAATTAAATAAAATAACAAGGAGACAGAAACAATCCTGATAAAAGATAAAAAGGGATTATTCAAATGCAACTTCATCAAAACGTTTAAAAAATTTAAATTTTAAAAAATATAAAGCCCACCGAGTGAGAGAATATGATTCATTCTCTGGGTACCAAAACCTCTCTTTGCAGGTTATTATTGTTTATTTGATAGGTATAGCCGCCCATCTCATTGAAGCAACTCGGGGCAGCTCGCGACAGGTTAAAAACAATAAAAACCAATTTTAAAAACCAATATACAAACGTATAATAGCTGCCTACAATCCATTTAAAAACATAAAATCACGATCAGCAGCAGAATTCACTCCGCATACGAGCTCCCACCGTTGCCACTACCCACTGTGGTCACCAAATCAACGGCCAAGCCAGCAACGGGCTGGGTCTTCTTCCTGCAGATCAGACCTCGTTACAGTGGACAGGCAGCCCTGCAAACCTGTGAAGGGTTTATTCCCCCCCTTTATGCGCGCGCGCACACATACGCGTGTCTTTTGGTCCTGGCTCTGGAACATGGACCCTGTTTACAAAAGCCAAGCTACTGGATGCCCTTGCCACCTGACGTGGTGACCGCTTCCCCTTATGTGGCTTCCAGAGGAAATTGGCTCATGAGATAAAATGAGAGGTGAGATGTGGGGAGGGGGGGCGAGGAGGGGTAGGCGAATACGGAGGCCTGGAACGAACGGAGGCCAGTTTTTCTCCAAATGGGGAACCAGGCATAGGTTCCGCAGGGCAGGAATCAGCTCTCGGACTGCTTGGGGGCTTCGTGGAAATCTCCAGTGGATGATTGTGAAAGGAGAGGTTGAGGGATGGATGGCTCACGGGCCTCACCCTGCCCGGCTGCGTGTTGGCGCCTGATGCTTTTTTCCGAGCACGCTTGCAAGGTGAAACCAAAACTTGTGCCAGTCTCACGTTTGTTGCAATTCAGGAAACCTCAGCATAGTGCAATACGTCAACTGAAAGACTGGGAAACGGGGGGGAACGAAGCTAGCTTAGCTAAGCCCCCCATGCCCCATCTTTGCCAACCCTTCCCCTGCTTCTTGCTTCCCTCAGGGCCTTACCACCCTCTGCCACCTGGAACACCTCTTGCTGGTCACGCACCTGAACCTCTCGGACAACCTCCTGCCCTCCTTGCCCCCCACACTGGCCATGCTGCGCTGCCTTGAGGTAAGGCCCCCTCCCTCCCATCGCCCTCTTCCTTAGCTCGGCTTCCCCGACCTGGTGCTCACCAGCTGGGCCCGGTAACCTTCAGCCACCGGCCCCTGGCGGGCTTTGGGTGGGCAAGCCGTATCTCTGCCTCTCTCCCCAGGTGCTGGAGGCCGACAACAACCGGGTGGAAAGCCTGGACGGGCTGCCCCCTTTGCCCTGCGTGGAGGAGCTCTCTCTCCGCAACAACCGTATCCTTGCGGGCGGGCCAAGGCCTGCCCCGAACGGGGCTAGAGAAGGGGACTGGCCGGGTGGGCCGGGGCACCTCGGAGCGAAGCCCTCCTTAACTCAGCTTGCCTCCCGCAGGGATCCGGCGAGCCTCAGACCTCCAGGCTCTGGCTGCGTTCCCCACATTGGCTCACCTCAACCTGCAGGGGAACCCGCTATGCCAAATCGAGGGTATCCAGTCGGAGCTCGCCACGCTGCTGCCCAACGTCACCACCATCCTCACCTGATGGTCTTGGGGGGAACCACCCGACACCCTTAATTTATTGGAAATTAAAAGCATCTCAACCCCAGGCTTTGTGCTATGAGTCGTCTGCAACAGGGACACGGGACTCAAACGTGGGCAGTTCGGGGACCTGTTTCGGCTTCCTTCTCCCCACCCTGCACGCACACATACACAGGCGTAATCTTCACATGCATGTGCGGTCACTAGAATTCTGGGGGTCCCAACCATCTCTAACACCACCACGTTAAGACACACCTGTATTTTTTTTCTCTTTTTCCCTCAGCACTCATTCCTTCACAGAAGTAGTGCTATCAGCAAAGGAAAAGGAAAACTCTCCCCCAAGGAGCTTACAGTCCAGATTCCAGCAGTGAAACCAGGCCATAGAGGGAATCAAGGGTAACTTTAAAAATGGATGTGCCCTGTTTTTCCTCTTCCACCCACACACACACACACATACTCCTTTAATACACCCCGGTTCACCTAATGTAATGGAGCCAAATGATGGTTTAAGTTTTGTCTGGGCCACTGCAGGAATCTAGCCAACTGGGGTTTATTCAATAAATTACGATTAAGCAAGCCAAACGTTGGCATTCTGTGTGGATCCGGGCAAGGACTGAATTCACATATTATGCCATCAGCCTAAGGAGTTTTGTGAGATCTTGACAGAGCGCCGATCTGCCATTTAATGAAGCATGACCTGGCCCAATTTATAAGCTCGTGGATTAACGCTGCATTCTCCAACCCAGCATCCTTGACACTGGGCTGGCTCCAGACACCCGAGCTCCACGCTTGGCAGCCAGGTTAGCTGAGGTTATGGGAAGCTGTGCTGCATCGCCTCCAGAAGCCATCGAACCTTGAATGGGTTATTTATTCCGCCAAAATATATTTAACCATAGGGACATTGCAGCTGTAAACAGGTTTAGAAATTTCCCCCTTCCCTCTAAAGCTCGGATTATTCTGGGCCCCGTTTTTATCAGTGGCACGCACATATCCTGGAAACTATGGAAGATCCTCTTAATACCAGTGCACGATTAGGAGCCAGAAGTCACAAAGCACCCGCCTTCTTCAAGCTGGTTTTTATTTTCCCGTTCTGTTGTTTTTTCTAAGTCCTCCTCCTGAAGCATTAGGAGCCAGGGTATTCCTAGCGGCAAGTCTGGCCTGCCCCGTGCCCTTGCACGTGAGTGCGCCAAGAGCCATGCGCACCCTTTTGCACCAGTCCGGCCAACTGCCTCCCACCTCCGAAAATCTGCTTTGATGTGCCTCTTGGGGGCTGTGGCGTTCCCCCTCCAAAGCACCGCCTCGGAGCAGAAACCCTATGTCAGTGTTGTCTGTTGCAGACCTGTTGCAGCTACAGGGCCTGCAATTTCTCCAGCCATACCACATTAATAAAATTCTCTCTTGGATTTGGCCCAGCTTCATAGTTCTTTGCCCTGATGAACAAGATCCCTGATTTAGCAGACGTCCTGCTGAACGTGTTGTCTGTGCCGTTCAACGCAGCCCATGTGCACCACCTTCCATCTATGTCCCGTGCAACACTGTGAAGATGCTAAGGATTTTTAAACAATGACCGCCAAACACTCTGTAGCATGAGGTGCCAAATCTTGCTCCCATGGCTTCTTGGCCTGACTCATGTTAACTGGACAACCAGACAATTAAAGGATGTGAAACAAAGGAAAGAGATTAAACAGCCCGCTGTCCACAGCACTAAAACCTTATTCTTTGCCTATCCTCTAGGGCAGTGTTGTCCAAACCTGGCCACTTTAAGATGAGTGGACTTCAACTCTCAGAATTCCCCAGCCAGCCATGCTGGCTGGGGAATTCTGGGAGTTGAAGTCCACTCATCTCAAAGTGGCCAGGTTTGGACAACACTGCCCTATGTTCTTCTTGATTGCTTCACTTTTGGTGGAAGTTATGATTCAGAGGTTTGCACGCAGTGGGGCTCGTGGACCCGGCTTTTGCCACATCCCCTGCGTGAGGGTGTGTGCTAGGAAGTTGTTGCACATCGTCCAGGGTGCGTCAGGAGCAGGCAACTCCTTTCTTACGTCAGCACTGTTTACCCTGTTCCTCTTCACCCTCTTATCGAAAGCTCCTTGATTTCATGTGCAAACCCTTTACTGAATGACAGCACGGACCGCATTTCTCCTCTGTCAAAGCGGCTTTTGGAGAAAGCAGCTTTTGAAAGAAGACCCGTGCCAGTTCTTTACCTGCTCCCTAATGCTGCCCTTCTGAAAGTTGAGCAATGAAACTCAGCTGGACCGCTGGACCAGTTCTCATGCTGGCAGCCCGGGGTCCACGCCTCTGCTTCACAAGCCAGTTGCCAAATGGCCGTTGCGCGGTCACCGGGGATGCCTCGATTTTCCCCAGGCCAGAGAGGTTAAAAAAAAAAAAAGGCAACTTTATTGGCTTTGATGATCCCTTTTGCCGGCTGCATGTAATCGATGCAGATATGCAATGGGGGGGAGGGGGGGTGGCCACCCTGCAATGAAAAATGATGAGGAGGTCATCATTCTGGAGGAGTAATCGTAATATTGAGAGAGGAGCCCAACTGCACCCAGCCGGGTCCTGGGACACGTTGGTCAGGAGGAAGTGAGAGTCCAGCAGCTCGGACATCACCGGCCAGTGGTGCTGTGGCTGTCGCTGATCAACGTTTTGCCGCAGCGATGAATCAGCAATGGGGCAGGATCCGTTTGCCCAGTTCACTTTTAATCCAAGTAGATCCAAGCCTTGGTTTTCCCATGTCCCTGCTCTCCTGTGGGCAAACGTGGGCAGACTGGCACAGCCTTTTCCCTCTGGCTCCTCTTGGAGCACACCCAGACCGCCGCGGGGACTACAGCCCCCATGATGCACAGCCACCACCGTCCCGCCATTCCCTTGGGGGGGAAGCAGGTAACGAGGCTCGGAAGGAGGATCGATGCCGATTGAAGACAGTTTTTGCAGGTTTGAGAAAATTCTCCCCCCCAAAAAACCTGCCGGACCTGTTTGATCTGCGATGCTGGTGAGAAAAGGGACACTGCCTTAGATTAAATTCTGATCATCTCCCCCCAAGAACAGAGAGGCTTTTTCCCCCCAGTCTCATAACATAACAAAACCAGATGCTGATAGGACTCACACCTTGTGCTAAGCTGTGGTTTGTTTAACAAACCATGATTGCTTGAATTCACACACCACAGGCCATGCGATGCAATTCCCCAACCACAGGTGTAGATCTCACTGCTGGCTAAGCCATACAAACCCAGGGATGCTGACAACCCTCTTTCACCCCCTGCCGTGCAGGCACGTGGTATATGTTCCACCATCAGCACCATATGGCTCTCCCCCCTTTGGCGTCCAGCTGACTCCAGTTCTCTCAAACCAGAGATGGAAATAAGTGGCAACTTTCTAGATTTTGTTTCAATGCAAGGAAAAACCTCCTGATGGTAAAATCTGGCCCACTGTGGAAGAGACTCCCCATGGAGGTTGTGGGCTTTTAAGAAGGGGGTGGATAGTCACCTCACTTGGATGCTTCCCTGCACCTTGCCAAGGGTTGGACTAGATGATCCTTGGGGGTCCCTCCCAGTTCTACAATTTGGTGATCCCAAACCAATGTCTTCCGTCCTACTTGCTTTCCCATCCCCGGTGAGGCCTTGCATGCTTCCCAACTTGCTCACTTTGCTGAGGGTTGGACTAGATGACTTTTGGGGGTACCTTCCAGCTCTACAATCTGGCAATCCCAAATCAACATCTCTCCATCCTACTTGCTTTCCCATCCCTGGTGAGGCCTTGCGTGCTTCCCAACTGGCTCTCCCAGCCCTAGCCACTCTTCTGGTCCAGCCGGCTGAGTAATTCCCCAGCCAGCACAGGTTGGGTGAGGCACCCTCGGGCGTATGTCACAGCAGGTCCTTCCTTTCCCCTCCCACCCCTGCCCTGCCTTCTCCCATCTCACATGCCAAGCACATCATCCACCCTGCTCTCACAAGAAGGTTGGCGAGGCCAACTCAGCCGGCTGCAACCTTGGGAATTCTCCACCGCTCCAGAGCCCTGGACACATGGATCGCCTTCCTCGCGACATCGAGGTCCTTGCAAATCTGGGGTTTTTAAGAAGGGCCAGGGGGCAGATCTGCAACCCCAGCAGAAGGATCTGGACCAACAGGCGGTGAAGTTGCTACCACTTCTCAGAGGAGTTGCACCTGTTGGTTTTCAGCCTGCCATGCACCTTTCCAAGCATAGCGGCTGCGCCAGGAAAAAAAGGCGTGGTGGTGTTTTGAAGCAAGAGGACATGTATTTGTCACCCAGATCAGGGTGTCTCCTGGGCATTAAAGGGGCTTGATTTTAACCAGGGCTTAATCTGAGATATTTTGGCTGCAGTGCTCGTGTTCAGCCGCAGGACAAAGTTATGGTGCTTCTGAGCAAGTGCAGAGTAATTTTGCTCACAGAGGTTGGCTGTTTCCCATGATATACATGGACATGTGCCTATGTGGCACTTTCTAGCATTTGTTTGCACACATGCACCTGGGCAAAACACACATCTGCAACCATCATTCATGCACAACCAGCCACAGCACCTTTGTGTAGATTGCACAATTATTTTCTCCCCAACCTGCTTCTCAGAGCTCAAAACCTGTGTTGTAACAGAGCTCCTTAAATACAGTGGGCTGTGCTAAACAAGAGTGCTTCTGAGTGTGAGTACAAAGTGTGCTGTATTTTGCACTGGGCATTAACAGCCATGCCCCACCTCTGGTGGAGTGGGGAGGACGCAGCTCCCAGGAGGTAGCATAAAAGCCCGCAGCATATCTTCACTTACACCAGTGTTTCTCCATCTGAGCAATTTCAAGATGTGTGGACTTGAATTCCCAGAATTCCCAGCCAGCAACTCCCAGAATTCTGCGAGTTGAAGTCTACGCATCTTGGAGCATGCTGGCTGGGGAATTCTGGGAGTTGGTCCATGCATCTTACAGTTGTTAATTTGAGAAACGTGACTTACACCATACAAGCATTTGATATATTTAAAAGTGCAGAAGGGCTGGGAAAATAGAACATTTGACTGCATCTGAGATTAAAAATACTGCAGGAGGGGCAAAAAAGAGAACCTGGAGCCTGTCTCCTTTTTTCTCTCCCTTCTTCCCCCCCCCACCTTGTCTTTTTGAGCTATGTGGTAGGCAGAAATTCATAAGGTACTCCAGTACAGGTAATAGTGGATAAACCTGATGGAAGTCAGATCACATTTGCTGCAGCTGCTGCACTGCTAGAAAACCACCTCCTGCTGGTTGAGTTTGCTGATGGATGCAAAATGGGTACCAAAAAAAAGTAAAGGTTTCTAGAAATGCACACTTAAGGAAAGCTGCACCAGTGGAGTGTCTGTCTGCTGTGCCACTCCTAAAGGAACCGGCTGACTCACAGGCAGAAATAAAAGTGGCAAGGTGTCACTCAGGGCAGGCCTCAAGGGCTTCTTCATGAGGGGGGGAGCGGGGAATGTCAGTTCTGGAATGCTAAGAAGTCATTTCTCCATCCCTTTTCCCTGATAAGCCCACTTTGACATGGATATCATCTGAATGCATGCCAGCCCTTCTAATCACAACCCTTCCCAAGCCCACTCTGAGATGTAAAATATGTAAACTAGAGCAAAATGTTTGCTCTGGTAACTGGGCTGTCAACCCTCCCGGAACTCCAGCCCCCGAACTTTGGGGAAACTGAAAGAGTGTCCAGAACTTCAGGGTCTCTTCAGGCCCTTCCTTCTTCTCGCCATCAGTGTGGAGTTTCTAGGAAGTGATCTCAACAAACTCCTGGCCTAGGTCCTAAGAACAAGACCTGGGTTTTCTCAGAAAAGAAAAAATCCCCAGCTGGTGACTCAGGGCGGGCCAAGATAGCTTCCTGCATGCCTGACTCCCCCTTGGCCAGGGCGCAAGCCTTTACCAGGAAGGGTGGCACAGACAGTCCATTCCCAACACGGTCCTCTTAGCAGTGGGGCTTCCTTCCTCCCCTCCTTGCCCTGCCCTGCCCTCCGATGGGACAGCGCCCAGAATGCCCAGTGCCAAGCCAGTGGGGTATTTGGGGGCATGGCAGTCCCCCCAAATCTGGAAGTGGCCAAACTGAGAGAGTCCCCTTGGAAAATGTATGCAGCCCCTCCAAAATCGGGGCAGGGGGGTTGGATTACAGTGGGGGAGGGAGGGGCTGGATTACCCCTCCCATCTGCTGCGGGCTGGGAATGGGAGTTGTAGTCCAACGCGCGGGGAAAGAAAGTTGATTTCTGTCCTGGCAGACAGAAGCAGTGCCCCTTTTCTCAGAAGTAAAAAGTAGACAGGTTCTGTGAAAATATTGGCAATTTCTTGAAAAACTTTTTCTCATTGTGTTCTGGTCTGGGTAGGATTCCCCTGCTAGTCACAGTTCTTTCTTGACATAAGGCAAGAGAAGAAAGCCCCGTTTGGATTTTCCTTTCCTTCCCTGGGGACACTTTTAATAAAAGTGTGGAAGTTGCTGTCCCAAGTGGGGCTTCCCGCCCTGGCACCTCTCAAAGGGGTCTTTCCAGCTGGAGGAAGAGACCTATGTCCGGCCATTATTAGTCCTCCACCTGAAGGGAGCCTCCACATTCAGAGGCAGTCTACCCCCTATTCCGAGGTCCTAGAAGAGCCTCAGCTGGAGAGGGATCTGATCTTGCACGACTTTTTGGGAAGCCACGGAGGGGCTCAGAGGGTCCGATTCAACCGATTTCAAAGGTTTGAAATGTTGATCTTTCACGCACAAACCACCCTGGACACAAGGATTCAGCCCGAGGGCTATCCCAGCCTGTATCACAGATTGTTGGGGAGGGGTGATTATTTTCTTAATTAAGACCCCTCCCCACAGATAGAAAGATCACGGGGGAGTCAGAAATACCAGTCATTGTCCAAGGGAAGCTTCACCCATTCACCTCTCTTCTACTTTCCTTCCCTCCCCTTTCTTTCGGAGGGGCCAGTGAGTTCGTCCCCTGCTGACCCTCTGACTCAGCTCCCCAGACGCTCCCCCCCTTCCCTGTCCTTCACCCCACGCCTGGGGAGTCCGTCCCCAGCTGCCTCCGTCCTCCCCTCCCCGGATGCTTCTCATATTTGTGACACCACCAAACTCCACCCCACACTTTGACAGGACTTGCCATCCCTCCTCTGCTCCAGAGAGCTCCCGGGGGGCAAACAAGCCGGATCGGAGCTGAGCCGCCGAGTGCCAGGTAGGTACAGACTGGCATCAGGTGGGCACAAAGAAGCCTGGCCAGCTGCAAAGGTCCCGGAGGTCTAGGGAAGGTGAACTCGGAGGAGGCGTCCTAACTAGGGAGCTGGGAGACCGAAGTCCGCTGCGGCAGTACCAGAGGTACGAAGGGACTCCTGGGAGATCGGAGCAGGCAGGCAGGCAGGCAGGCAGGGACGCCTGGACCAGGGAGGGGAGCTTTGGCAGGTGGGAAGACCGAGGTGTCCGCAGCTGTGCGCACAGGCACCCGGAGGCGCATAGAGCCAGTGATGGGTGCCGGGCGGGGTGGGGAGGAAAAAGGAACTTTAGAAGGAGCTGCCGTAAAGTCTGGGGGTGGAAAGAAATTCTGGAGAAGACCCACCTTCCAGGGAACCAGAGGAAATAGGCTGAAGGCAGCAGAGAAGGGGAGATGGGGGAAGAGGGGGCGCGAATCAAGGGCAGAGATGGGGAGGCACAGAGAAGGCAGCCAAAGCCGGCTTGGAGGCTACAGAGAATGGCGGTAGACCAGGGGACTCTGGACGACCCGGCAGGGAGGGGAAATTTGGGGGCAGGGAGTTGGGGCTGTAGAAGGGATTTAGGGGTGCCGAGGGCTTGTCGGGAGAAGGAAGAGATTTGGGGGCCGCTGGGGCGTCCTGAGGAGCCGACTGGTGGTGAAATTGGACGTGGGGCCAGAAACCAAAAAGGGGGTCTTTTGATTCCCGGGGGGGGGCAGCAGTGGGGCACGGGGGGGGGACAGAAAATTGGGAAGGAAGCGGCTGTTGTAAGAAATGCGCGTCGTCCGGCGGGACTCCGGAGCGAACGTCGCACGGGAAGGGAGGGCAGGACTACAGCGCCCATCCTCGGGAAGATGGGAGTGGTAGTGCGGCGCCCCTGGACCGCCGGGGAGGCGGGCGAGTCCGGAGGCTTGGAGGGCGACCCGGGAGTTCGGGGCCGGTCCGGCTCCCGGCGGGCACTAAGGCGGGCAGGAGCCGGGCCAGCAGACGGCGTCGCGAGAAGGGCCAGCGCCTCTCGAGCTCTGCGCGAGTCTCCAGCGGCCCGTCCTCGCCGCCTCACAACGACCCTGCAAGGCAGGCCGGGCTCTACGAGCTGAGCGGGGACTTGAAAGCACGGCTGGGCGCGGCTTTGGCGAGACGCGTGGACCTGACCCTACCGGGGACAAACCCGTGGGCTTTCTGGGTTCGCGCAAATTGGCAGAGCGTTCGTGGCCTGGTTAAGCTGGGTTGTGGGAACCCAGAGCGGGCGCCTGTTGCGGAGTTCTGGGCGAAGGAAACGCGTTTGCAGATCGGGGATCTCTTGAGTGCCGTCTTGGGTGTCGTTTCATAAAAGCAGGTCAAGGCGAGATGGAAAGCCGGAGGGGGCTTCCTTGCTTGCGCACGACCCCTGGAACTCCTTGGCTGAGTTAACCCGCTTTCCGTTTTGAACAACACGGGAATGCCTAAATTAAGCGAAGAGGCGAGACGCGTGGCAGGCCAGACTGCAGAAACAGTCTGGTAAAAATTGTGTGAATATTGTAGGGGAAAGGTGTGTTTGTCTATGGCAGTGTTTCTCAACCTTGGCAACTTTAAGATAGGTGGACTTCAACTCCCAGAATTCCCCAGCCAGCTTTGCTGGCTAGAGAATTCTGGGAGTTGGTCCACCTATCTTAAAGTTGCCAAGGTTGAGAAACTCTGGTCTATGGTATCAAAAAACCTGGAATCTGAGACCCCTTTTCCGATGAAGCTTGCAAGAAAGCTTCTGACTTTCGATAACACTGGTTGGTCGGAAAAGGGGCTCCCAGACTCCTGAAGTTGTGTGAAGGAAGCTGCAAGACTTTTACCTTAATCTGATTAGGCATGTTGTGCCAAGCAGAGTCAGAGAATTCACCATTCTGAGATTCAGAGGGCAAACTGAAGAATATCGCGTGCGCGCACACCCCGTCCCCCTGCTTATTACAGAGTGCAGAACATGAATTAGAGTTTAAGTGATTGGAAGAGCAATTCTGGTTGAAAGTTGGAGGAAATACGAGCCACGGGATAGCAAGACACGTGGAGAGCTGGTGGTCTTCAGGGCACATCCGTCTGTGGCGGAGGCTTTAATTTGAATTTGGGTGGGACTGGATGACCTCAATGCCCCCTATGAGGTCCATATCCTTCTGGTGACTGGTAGGGATCCTGCAGGATCTTCTTGTTCAGACCAGGACTGGGGATGACCTCAGAGCATCAAAGGATCTTCCATGCTCTGACCCGTGATAATGAGGCTTTCAAGAGTGACTCGGGTTTGAGATCAGTTGGCACTGAAGAAAAATTATGTCTTTGCGAAATTGTTGTGAAATTGTTGTGAAATGGTTGTGAAATGGTTTCTCTTTCCTTCTTTGTTTCTCTTTGAGCTCCTCTGCCGCAAAACGTTTAAAGAGAAGAGCTGATTTTGAGTTGGCTGGATCTGCACAGTTGGATGGTTCAGTAGAGTTTGCCCTTCGGAGACACTGCAGATGACCCTGGTTGGATCCTAATACAGGTAGTCCCCGTTTAGCGACTGCCTTGTTTAGTGACCATTCACAGTTACGTTGGTGATGAAAAAGTAACTTAACGACCAATCCTCGCATTTACGACCTTTGCAGGCCTGTAAAGCAAAGGAAAGCTGAAGCAGGATCATAAACACAGTTGCGGTTTGACTTAGTGACCACTTTGCTTAACAACCAAGTTGCTGGTCCCAGTTGCGGTCGCTAAATGAGGACAACCTGTAAAAGAAGGCAGTTTTTATTCATGGCCAAGAGTGTCTGAACCGATTACTCCTGACCTTAAACATTAATTGTTGTTTGGAATTGGAGGGGAGAGGTGTCAATTTTAGGGGCCCGGAGAAGAGAACGAGAAAGAGGGAGGCAACCCTTGTAGCATGTGTGTCTGTGTGTGTGTGTGTGTGTTTGTGGCACGCACATGCAGGCTTGAAGAGTTCTAAATTGATTTTTCACTTTGCCATTCAGTTCATGGTCAGACCTGGATGGAAGGATCTGCTAAGCTTGCCGTAGGTCAGTGTTTTTGTCTAGGACATCTGCTTCCAGAAGTAACATTGCAAAAAGAAATGTACTTTGCCCATGCTCAGAGGAAGTATTCCCTTCTTTCTTGCAATAGCCTGTATTCCAGAACAGAGTCCTGGAAATAAAATCATTCTTGCATAGGAAAGTAGGAAGTGGGCAGAGAGAACTGAGAAGGTAGCTTGGTATTCCCATATTTTTTTTCCTTTCTTAAATGTGCACAGATCATATCTTCCCACTGTGCTAAAAATCTTGGCTCGCTTAACCATGGTTTATTGAGTAATCCACAATTGGTAGTGTACTCATCAGGCAAAGCCACCAACCCTGGTTTCCAGGCCACAATTTATTTATGTATTTAATTATTAAATTAAATTAAATTAAATTAAATTAAATTAAATTTTAATTTAATTTAATTTAATTTAATTTAATTTAATTTAATTTTTATTTATTTAATCTATAGAGCCACCCATACCCCATATATGGCTGGGTTCAAACACATACTGAGGCAGCAGATGATTTTGTACAGCCCAGCGCATGTGGGAAGCCTGACATCACCCAGAAAAAGTGCTTCCAGTCACAAAGGCCAGCTTCCTGTGCAAAATACACTGAAAGGATAAAAATTACCATCTGAATAAACAGACCAGTTTCAGAACTAGAGCGGTGCGTTTCCTCTTCTTGGAGAAAGGGGGTCCCTCTGACCTAGCCTAGATCAGATCAATAACTGCAAACGGTGTAGACTGCTCCTGATCACGGTGCCGGCCACTCCGTGGGGCCTTCCTTGGAGACTCCATTCCAACACCTCCAAAACCAATCAGAAGATTGTCATTGCCCCCATTAAGTTATTTTTAGGTCCATCCCCACACACAAACCCCACTCCAGTGACACTGTAATTCAGCAAGCGCCTTTATTGCTGATTTTTCCCTGCACACAGATGGTACAGCTTGTCTTTCCCCAAGAATCCATCCTGGGAAACCGGTTTGCTGCTTAATGTGCTTCTCAAGCAAGTCTCCTGCGCTGAAGTTCAAGACAGGCAGCTTTTCCCTCCCACCTGGAAAAGGCTTCCCCTGTTGGATTCCTGCCTGCTCTATCCCTGTGAGAAGTCACAGGGTCTTGCAAGGAGGTGGAGAAAGTGGAAATGGAGACAGAAGTCTGAGAATTCCTGCCCTTTGCTTGTCCTGCTGGAGGCTTCGTTATGCTAATGCCGTGTTTCTCAACCTCCACAACTGCACGTGGACTTCAACTCCCAGAATCCCCATGCTGGCCAGGGAATGCTGGGAGTTGAAATCCACACTTGCTGGGGTTGAGAAACCCTGTGAATGGCTCAACCAGAAACCTCTCCCATCTGCACCGGCCAGACCAACTGGCAGGCTTGCCACGCACCTGGGCACTCCTCCACGGAACCTGTCCCCGTTGGTAGTGGCAAGGGCCTGGGTGGGGCAGAATGGCGGATGAGTAACTTTCCGGTGCTGGGTGATTCCCAAACATTCCTTCTTCCCCCCCAGGCAAGATTTCAGCTTTGCGTCTCAGCTCATTTCAGCACTCCAGCGGCCGCGAAGATTTCCATCCATTCAGCCAATTGCTTTGAGGGGAGAAAGTCGTCTTGGTGCCAAGGGGCTGGAGTGGGTTCCGAAGGCCATGGGGCCTCTGAGGACATGCAGAGTGAACCCCCGAGCAAGGAGGGGCTCGAGTCTTGCTAGAAATGGGAGAGAGATTCTCAGGATCTAGTTTTGTTTTCTTGGCCCCCCACGTTTTCCTCAGCCCTTAGAAACCTGATTAATATCTGTGCAAGGGTTAGGCATGAGGCAGGAAAAAGAGAATATAAATACTGGGCAAAAATCTTTAGTGCAAAATGCTTGACTTAATTTTGCCCTCCCAGAGGTTTCGACATCAGACTTACAAGCGCTGAACTTCTTGGACTGTAGTTCCCCTAGTCTTCCTGGTAGACCTTGAAGGCTGGGGATGATGGAATTGCAGTACCACACCTTTAGAGAGCACCTGGTTAAAACGGGCTCCCTTTCTTCACTGGCTTAGTTCAGGCCACATGCGAAATGTGTGTGTTTGCATAAGCAGAAAGGCGAGGTACGTATGTAATAACAAAATAACATTAAATCAACGCGGTGGTTTCTCTGGGTTTGACTTAGCATGTGGCATGAACCCTGTCATTCGGGTTTGCTAACTGCAGCTTCTGGAGACCTACACAGTTGTGGAAAGCCAGCCAACTGTGGCTTGTTTAATGATGCTTGTTTAAAGAAACCCCAAGGTAGCGTTTTAGGGGGAACCGGGCCCCTGTGTGCAGAATGGACTCCCGTTTTTCGAGCCTGAGAAATTCTTGCCCGGCGCTGCTAATACATTTCAGCTTTTAACTGTACTTCACTAAGCCGGCACCGAAACTTCGCGGGTTGGAAAGCCGAGCCACTGTGCAGAGTCCTGGGCGGTCCCGCTTCCGAAAACTCACCTGGTGTTGCTTAAATAAAGTTTGGATGCACAAGGAAACCAAGGGAGCGTTGAATCCAGGCAAGGAGCAGAATGCATAATTCGCCTGGGGAACTCGCTGCCACTAGAGGTGGCAATGCTCGTGGGCCTTCGTGGCGATTCAGCAAGTTTGCAAGGGAGAAGGACTTTGAGCATGGCCTGTGAGCAACCATGGCTGGATGGAGCCTCTTCCCCGTTTGGGTTGAGTGGTAGACGGGCCATTGTGGGAAGCAGCACACAAAGTTCGGTGGGTTTTGCTTCCCATCCGAAAGGCTCTTGGGGCTGAGGTCCCACATCCCGCTAAGGTGGGGAGGGGGCAACCTGGGGGCCCCTCAAGTCCCTTTCCTGGACCCCTCAGAATGCCCCCTGGCCGTGAGGGTCGGAAACGGATGTCGGGGCAAGAAAGCGATCGATCGTCGGGCAAAAGGAATCCCGTGGGGGAAATAAAAATCCAGTTTATCCTGCAGTGTATGGTCAAGGGACCACCAGGTTGCTTAGAGGAAGAAAATGGGATATGTGGGAGGATGAAGTAGACCAGTGTTTCTCAACTGTGTCGACTTTAAGACGTGTGGACTTCAACTCCCAGAATTCCCCAGCCAGCATGGCTGGCTGGGGAATTCTGGGAGTTGAAGTCCACCCATCTTCAAGTGGCCAAGGTTGAGAAACATTGGTCTAACAGAAACAGCACCTTTCCTGCACTTGCCCCTTAATTCCAGCTGTTTTCCCAACTGTGCTATCTAGTTGACTCCAGTTCCTGGTATTCATATCCATTGTTACACTGGCGGGCCCTTTCAAGGGGTGATTGCTTGGCACTGGGAAATTGGGAGCGTTGGAAGGTTGGAAAAAAGGAATAATATCCATGTTCGGTAGGCAGGGGTGGGAGGAATAGCCACCGTCTTTCCTTTTTGCACTTAAAGAAAAGAGCTTTACCAAAAATGGAATTATTACGGTCCAGTCTTTCGCGTTGCACTTCAAGGCACAAACCCCAGCAGAGAATGCACCAGCGCCTGCGAGATCGGACAGATCATTGCAATATTTGGCGTCCAGTGACTAGAAAATTCATATGAAATGCCTTCTTAATGGTTGGTCAGAATTTCTGCCAGATCCAAGGCCTCGGGGAGCTGTGTAACTTTGTGCTGCGCAGAAAACACTCAGTACATGCTCCGTGGCCGCCGCCTCCCTATCCCTGGTTCACATGTCCCAGGGAAAGGAAGATTTTAATAAAAATTAGGAGGAGGGAATTTCCCTGTGAAAGTACAAAATGTATTTCCTTTGCCACAAGAACTCAATCCCAGAACAGCTTTGGAATTTGGGTAGAACAAAGGAGGAGAGAGTGAACTCAGATGAATTATGAATCAAATATAAACATGGTCACCTTTCTGGTTAGCAATCCAAATATATATTGCATTTGACATCAATGCAGCCACATGCAGTAATGATTTTGGCCATGAAAAGGCTACAATTAGTGACGGGCGCAAGAATAATTGCACCCACGCCAAGCCCTCAAGAAGCGACATATCCCCACTCTGGACACGGTTCTGATTTGTGTCCTCACGCGCAAACACCCAGATATACACAATCTGCTTTATTTATCACTTCTTTCACCCGTCACCCTTCCTGCAGACTAGCTGTCACGTGTCCCATTCCTTCCATGTTTTGACAGCCAAGATAAACTTGTCCATTCGCTGCAGGCGTGAAGCAGCAGGTCAGGGAGAAAGGGGGTCCTATGCTGGCCCTTTTGCTCCCTTCCAGATTAGATTTCTACTTGTAGGGAATCTAAATTTGCTTCCAACAACAGAGAGAATTCAAAAGTCAGAAGGGGAAGATTCTGTACATTTTCTACAGAAACCGGATTTTCCTTTTAGCCGAGCATTAAACTGTATTCGCGTTTCGTGAATGGCAAAGACTTAGAGGGTTTCTAGCCCACCAGCTTGCCACGTCGCCCAAATCCAAAAAATGCGGAGATAAAAAGGGCACGGGAACATTGCTAATCCTGGTCCAATTTCTACCCCAGACTTGAGAGCAAAAAGACACCACCTGCCAGGGAAAACCAGAAGTGGCAAATCCATATTTTTTCCTCTAACGTGAGACACTCCGAGCCATCTTTGCCCTGCTGTTTCACATCACACCAACCCTTGGTTCACTTATCTGTGGTTTGACCAACAAAGCAGCTGAGATAGTGTCTCTTTTGCGGTCTGCAAAATGACCGGGATGCAACGGGGTCTGTTCCAAAGCTGGGTAGGTTTCACTCAAAACAGAGAGGGCTGACTTGCTGTACAACTCAAGCCCTCTTCCTCCTGAACAATTACGATTCAGAGGTAGACTGCCTCTGAACCTGGAGTTTTCATATGACTATCCTACCCCCAGGTTATGCCTAGAGGGAGGATTGGTTGGTCAAGCCCCAAACTGATCATCTGAACCAGACAAAAAACCCTCAAAGGCTTCCAACAGGAGCATCTGACCCCAGATCCTGGGGTTATGGGGAAGGCCAGCCTGGAAGAGGGACCGAAACAATGGGGGGCCAAGCAGATGTTGGCTGAACCCCTGACCCATTTCTCTTCCACTTGATCCCAGTCTGGACTCCTTTGGCAGGACCCACACTCCAAAACCTATTAGCAGTTTCCACCCCGTGAAAGTACAGCTTGTTCTCTTTCTCTCTTCTTTCTTGTCTCAGCTGTAAGTTTCCTTCTCGCCTTTCCCCTGTTTGGTGTTCTCCACATCTGGCCCTAGCAGATGGCAAAAGAGCTGGGATGTGGGGAAGGTGGGAAATCCCCTTGGCTGTCTGACCCTCACTGTCCTTTCTATGGCCCTCCAGCCATGCTGAGTCAGAGGATAGAAAGGGGAAGGAAGGCAGAGCCTGCAAGAGGCCTTAAGGACTAGAAACTTGGTCAGCCTGCATTGAAGGGAGGAACAGGGTTAAGGCTGGGCGATTTTTCCAAAGCAGAGTCCAGGAATAGTTGCAAAGGGTTTCACTTGATACATTGAACGGCGGTTTCTTGCATTTGGGCTCAGCTGCCCCGTTGAACAAATGGTTGTAAATCCAGTTAGGAAGTTGTGTGTGAAGCAAATGGTGGTTTCTTCACAAGCAAAGTATCTGCATGATGTGGGAACGCTGGCAAAATGTTCCCAGTGAGGATGGGATGTTATGAACCAGGATACCCCTGGAAGATTTACATCCCATGTTGATCAGCCTTTTTCCAGCCGGTGATGCCTTTCAACCCAACATCTGGATAAGCTAACCCGGGTCGATGGGAGTCATTCTCAGATTACGTGTAAAATTCCTGGGTTCTCCAGTAGAGGAAATTATGTTTGCAGGAACTGGTGTCCTGCATCCTAGAGCAGGAATCGGCCTTGTTGTCTTCTGCTGTCCCTCAGGCTGGTCCACGGGGACAGGATGATGGAAGATGTGGTCCAACATCCAGAGGCCATACCTTGCTCCTGTCGGAGAAGTAGAAACAAGCAGGTGACTAAATTTAGGGTGGACTCAGTGGACATACACCTTTAAAGAAGGGCTTGTCTTTCTAATAAAACTCACCTGGTCAACCTGCTGGAATACCAAACCAGGCTCTCCAAGACAAGCTCTTTGCAAGGATCCTCACAGCTGGTACAACAAAGGATATTAGTGGAGCCCGACCTCTATATCTGTGGTTTGTGATTTAGCATCGTCTATGAACATATGCAGTTTATGGCACGAGCTCCTAGGAAGCAAACTATGGCTTAGTGTGATGCAGGCACCTGGCTAGCATGTCTATGATGGGGCTCAGGCAACTGGATGACTGGAGTTGTTTGTTTGGCAAGGATGCAGATGTTGTATGGATCCAGGCAATTGGGGCTTGTTCTACAAGCCATGGTTAAACAGGAGCTTAATGTCCATGCTAACCAGGCCTAGGGGTGCCTTTGTCTATATTCTTGTAAGGTAAACATCCAGCCTAGATTATCATATCGGTGGCTGCCAATTCAGCCCTTCCCTGAATCTTGGAAGGACCTGGTAGAGGAATATATTTGATAGTTGGATTTTAATTGATTAATTCATTTTAATTATTTATATGGAGTTGTTTTTAATGGCTTGGGTTTGTGGTTTTAATTGTGAGCCGCCCAGAGTCACCCGCTGGGAGAGATGGGTGGCATACAAATGTAATAAATAAATAAATATCAAGCTGACTTTGGGGAAGGTGTGAGCGAGGCACTAAGGGGGGACTTGGGCAAGAGATTGCCTAGTCCCAAGACTAAAAGAGGCATGAGAAAGAAAGTCAAAACATTCCCACCTGGATTTGGTTGGATATAAGAGGGGCTAAGGGAAGTTTTGGTAGGCTTCCAAAAGATTCTGTTATTTTACCCTACCACAATAGAGTGGCATTCTTGCAATCCCTTCAGGGTCTCTTTTTCCACCTGGCCTGCCTCCAAGGGCTGGCCATCATGGACATCAGAGTTAAATAATAGAGGAACCAGGGTACAGTGGTGCTTGGAAGAGCAGGAATGGGGTCTATCCGGTTGCCATTCTGCGACCATTTGATGTGCACCGAGGCATTTCCAGGAAGACTCTGCCATGTCTGTGTCTTGACCTGGCCCGCCTCGAAGGGCTGCCGGGCCTCCCCCTCAAACCCTCGAAAAGCCCCGCCGATCTTTTCCGACATCAAACAGTCTGTGAACCCGGTTCTTCAATGAGTTGGGACCAAAGCCAGCTCCTATGTACTTTGGCGTGTTAACAGAACAAGCTTTAGAATAGTGTTTTTCAACCCTTGGCAACTTGAAGATGGGTGGACTTCAACTTTCGACTGTCTTAGAAGAATGTTCAATTGCCCGGAGGGACGTGGGGCCTCCCGGTTGACGGGAAAGGAGGAAATCTGCCGCGGGGTTCTCATCTGCATTACTTTTTTGGCAGGAGTACAGAAGGGTGAGAGGCAGGGAGGCAACCCGCCGTGCCCAAAACCTGCTGAAAGGTTTTGCCCTTTTGCACTGCTACGGAAGGGGTGGGGTGGGATCTTGTCAGGAGAGCCTTGACTTTTGGAAGCCAGGTAAATTCGGGGAGTGGGGCCTCCCCAGAGTGGATCCTAGACTCCCCAGCACGAGAAGGGGTATTATCTAGGGCAGTGTTTCTCAACCTTGACAACTCTAAGCCGGGTGGACTTCGACTCCCAGAATTGGGAAGTCAAAGTCCACCCAGCTTAGTTGCTAAGGTTAAGAACCGAGTTCTCCTGCTATTTTTAAAACTTTTGACCATGTTTTCATTTTAATAATCACTTTTTATCTCGTTATAACGATCGCTTCCCTCCGTTTGCTATTTTATTCCATTGTTGCATGTCGCCCAGAGTCACTTTGCGTGAGATGGGCGGCTGTGTAAATGTGACATATTAATAAAATAAATAAATAAACAAACCCAGCAAGGCACATTTTAGGGCGACTGCACGGCCGGGCGGTTCCACCCTGCCTGCAGGCGCCTGTGGGCTGCTCTCGCCCAGGCGCTACCAGCCTCTCTTTTGGGGCTCCGATGCCACCCCAGGATACCCGCCCTGCCCTCCTTATCTCCTCTCCAGCCTCGTCCTGCTGGTTTGCAGTCGGGTGGCAATGGGAACCTGAACTCGAAAGCCAGCTGGCACTTCTGCTGCCTGGCCCTGGATCGGGGTCGGGCAGCTAAACACTGCTCTTCTTTCTCCCCTGCAGACACTATGCCGGTGCCGGATCCGCGGGGAGATGCAGGCCGGTGGGCCAACGTCAGCTACCGGGTGCGACAGCCTAATCCGCCGGAGCCAGCATCCCGGAGGAAGAAACAAAGCTGGTTTCACAAATTCTGCCGATGCTGTTCGGGCCAGAGGGATGACAGCGACTGGGGACCCGCTCCTGGGGAGACCCCTGGAGCTCGGCGAACAGATCCCGTCGTCCGGGGTGAGCGACGGTCCCAAACTCAGAGGTCTTGGGGCAGGGCGGGGAGCAGCTCCCTTGGGTGCAGAATCCCACCCCTTGCTGGAGTTCCAGGTTTTGGGAAGGCAAGGAAACTGGGATTTTAAAGTCTGGCTTGGAGAAATTAAAATATCCCCCCCTCCTCTCTGTCAATGAAATCCAATCGGAGCATGCCATCTCTGCTACCCTTGGTAATTCTTGGCAGACAGGTGGGATAGAAATGCAAAAATTAATAAATAAAGGTGCCTCCGTGCTTCCAATATTTTTCCAGGTGTTTCTCACCAGACTAGTGATGGTTTAGAGCAGTGTTTCTCAATTTTGTCAACTTTAAGATGGGTGGACTTCAACTCCCAGAATTCCCCAGCCAGCAAAGCAAAGCTGGCTGGGGAATTCTGGGAGTTGAAGTCCACCCATCTTAAAGCTGCTGAGATTGAGAACACTGGTTTAGAGCTTGAATGTTTGCACCCATCTTCACCTTCTTCTCTTTCTCCTTGGGTTGATGCTCCATGGAGCAGATGGTTTCCTTGCATTTGTGCCTCGCAAAGCTTTAAGCACCTGCTGCTTATTTAGGGGGTCTGCAACTTTCTTCTCTGGTCTTTGCAACACTTTGAAATCCAGCAATCTGGATTAGGGACGGGCCCACTTGGTTGCTCCTGTTCCAAAGCGACTGTGCCCAGAAGCGCCGTTTCCCAAAGCGCCGTTTCCCAAACCTGGAAAGTGGACCGCGCAGAGTGAGTGACTCTCCTTTCTTTTTCCCCGCGCAGAGGGCATGCTGGTCATCAAAAAAATCGACTTAATGAGCAGCCGTTCAGGCAGTAACCGCCGTGCCCATCACACCGATGAGTACGAATACAACAACCTCGTAATTCGCCGGGGGCAGCCCTTCGACATGAAGCTTCATTTCCAACAGCCGTACGATTCCGACGAACACCGCGTCTGCCTCGAGTTCCTGATCGGTGAGTGTGCTGAGGAAGGAACGTTCGGCGCCTTCAGGCTTCTAGTCCTCATGGTTGCCCGGTTCATCTGGGAAATCTGGAAGGATCAAAACCAGATAAAATGCCAGCAGTGTTGGAGGCTGGCAATGTTTCAGCGGCCTGGAGCCATGCTTAAGGGTGCTGTTCGGAAGATGGCAGGGATCAGGTGGGACTGTACCATCATACACGGCACACTTGTCTGTTTTGAGGATCATCTCTGATCCTGGGGAGGAAGACTAGGCCAGTTCTGAACTTAGGAATGGCAACCTTTTATTGACTGAGAGCTATACTTAACACCTTGAGATGGGGAAGAGTTGTAATGTTGGAGGTTTATCATGCAAAGAGGCCCACATGTTATGTACATGTGTGGGACCTTCGTGTTCCTCTAGAACAGTGTTTCTCAACCTCAGCAACTTTAAGATGGGTGGACTTCAACTCCCAGAATTCCCCAGCCAGCCTGGCTGGCTGGGGAATTCTGGGAGTTGAAGTCCACCCATCTTAAAGTTGCTGAGGTTGAGAAACATTGCTCTAAAATTTGGACTTTTCAATGGGACCAGCGATGCTGCATTTTTGGATGGGACCGGTTGAAAAACTGGGAACCCTCCATTTCCAAGTCGGATCCCTTGCAGGTCAGCCTGATCTAGCTGGGAACGGCCGTTTCAGGGTCACTGCCTTCTGGGGTGAAGCGTTTTGACCTTCTGCAGAACGGGCACATTCTCTTTTTTCCTGGAGTTGCGGTGTATGTTTGTGTGTCTCAGGCTTCACTTCTTTAGTTTTAAAACTACGACAATCCTCGGATGATCATTTGGGGGTATTTCCCTTCTCGACAACGTGGTGGAACGCTGCCTCCCATTTTTGGCAGTCGTAGGGGGTCCTGGGGTGGGCCAGCAACGAGCTCTTGAATGAACATGAAAGGATAATGTTAAGTTCCTTGAACTGGACCCCACCACAAATTCAAAAGGCAGTGTTGTTAATGCAGTGTTGTCATAATAAGATTATATCTTTTAGTTGCCATTCAGAGATCCATTGGGGGCTATTTTCAGCTCTTGGGAGCTTCCAGTTACCCAGCAAAGAAATCGAGTGAATTGCATTCCACGCTGCTTGTGGCTGCCCTGTTCCTTTCTGGCGAGAAGGGCAGACAGAAGGTCACCCGGTGCAGCTTTCTGCCCCAGTGGCTTTGCAGAAAAGGAGCACCTGCAGAGTTCCACTTGGTGCAAAAAGCGAAAGAATGAAAACGGAAGGGAAACAGCGAGATTACCGGTCCCACCCTTTGCTGAAGACAGACAAAGCTGCATAGTTGGGAATCTTCCAGGAGGGCGAATGTTGTTTACTGGTGGAACTGGTCTGAGGTTGGAATGCTTTATTTTTTTACCAACCTCTCTCTGCTCAAGTGGGCGAGGAATTTAGCTTGCTGTGTCCCTTTGGTGCCTCGTTAAATTTGCTCAAGAGATAGGGCAGGGCACATGCCGCCTGCCTCCTTGGCCTCCTCCCCAGCCAGTCTGGTCATTAGCTACAGCTTCCCTTCCCCATCTCCCACTTTGCGTTTCCTCCCCACCATCCCAGCTCTTCAGGAGCCGTGCAGGGCCACCCTTTGATTATCTATCAAGGCTGGGCAAGGCTGTCATTTCCTGTGTCTGAGAGCTGGACCACCTCTGTTTCCCTCCGTGGTTGGGAGACAAGACAGCCCCTTCCTTAATGCCACCCAGAATCTCAGTTTATCCCCCTGGGAATGCCCGCAGCGCACTTTGGCAGCGAGGAAAGGCAAGAGTCAAAAATAAAAATGTTTTGAAGGAGGGGACAGCTTTGCAGGTCCGGGGTTTAAATTCCCCCCCCCCCTTCAGGGCCAAGAGAGAAAAGACCCCGGGCACAAATTTACTTGAAGTAGGCCACACGGGTTTCCTCTGATCTCTGACAGCCTCTTATTTTACCACCTACCTGCACAAGCGAGCATAAGTACAATTTGATCCAAGCCACACAGAGTCATCACCTTCCCTGCACTGGGGTCTTCCAGATGTTTTGCAACGCAAAGCCCAAACATCGCAGCCACTTTGATAGGGCTGACAGGTTTGGTACCCCAAATAGCTCCAGACTGAACAAAGTAGGAAACTTTGCAGGGATTTTGAACATGTACTATTACAGTATTATTATTTATTTAAATGCATGGGCCGCCCAACTCCAATGCACTCTGATTCTGGTGAATGGAATCAGAGCAATTACTGATGGAAGGTTTTCTTCTGAGCTGGGGAGGGGGAGATATTGAAGAAAAAATTGCCAGCCAGATCAGGCTTACTATGGATTGGGGTCAGGCACGCCTCCCAGGCTTGTGTTCCCTGCTGATGTTTCTTGCAGATTTGCATGTAGGTATAAGAGCTGCTGAGCGTGTGCAGAGTGCCGTTCTCCCATTGCTGGCATAGCCCTTGCTTTGCCAAGTATGCCAGCTTCCGCCCAGGTTAGAAAGGGGGTCATCCAGAAGAGCTTATTCCCTTTAATGAAACAGAGAAGCATTTTCCCAATCTAGAAAGAAATGCCCCCCGTGGCGTGTCACGGGCACCCTTGGCTAAAATTGAGCCGCTGACGGGCAAACCACGATACAGCCAAGGAGAATGTAACACCTTCTCCAATTAGTTGCTCTGGCTGAGATATGTTAATTGGAGACTGGCAATATTTCTCTTTTTGGGCTCCCCGCCAGAAAAACGCGATAATCCGTGATCACAACACAGCCAGACAACCACTGGACCATTGGATAAGTAAAGCATGGCCCTCCCACCATCTAGTAATTCCTTGAAATCAGGCAGCGTTCTTGCCCGTCCTTCTGAGATCAAGCAGGATCCAAAGCTGGGCTGAAGATTTTGTCACCATCCTGGTCATTGATCCTTTCGGCTTGAAAGGAGTTACTAGGAGTGGCTCTGGGCATGAGGGCAAGCTATTCGCCTTTCCCTCCACCACACCCATAACTACTTCTAAGGGGTCTCTTTTCTAGTAGGAAGCTGCCCCAGGACCTCTCTCTTAGAATAAATTGAATGCCCTAAACCGGGCGCACCCCATCCGAGGGAACATGGCAAAAGGAATTCTTGCCGATGCAAATTCCTCCCACCATGATTGCACCATAAAAATATTGCTGCATCAGGCACAACACCCAGCACCGCAGGGAACGGTGTCAGGATAGGTGCAGTCATATAAACACAGCAACAAAGCAATTGAGAGATATCAGATTCTGACGTAGACAGTCCCATTACAGCAATAGTGACTGGTCTCTTCCCATCCATCTGTTTAGCTTACATCAGTGTTGTCCAAACTTGGCCACTTTAAGATGAGTGGACTTCAACTCCCAGAATTCCCCAGCCAGCATGGCTGGCTGGGGAATTCTGGGAGTTGAAGTCCACTCATCTTAAAGTGGCCAAGTTTGGACAACACTGGCTTACATATTCTCTCCAAAAGCCAGCTTAAGCATCTAATTGCCTATCCTTGTGGCAGAGAGTTCTGTAAGTTACTGAATTCGCGTTGTGTGAAGAAGTGCATTTTTTGCTTGTCCTAAATCTCTGCAAATTGGCTTCATCGAGTGATCCCAGATCACAGTCTGAGAGAAGGCAAAGAGCTTTTTTGATTACAGACAATTCAGTGAAGAAGTGTTGACCCCTTTCAGATTTTCTGAATGTTATCTTTGTCACTGAAGGTTAGCAAAATGTATGTCCTAAAAATATATTAATTCTAAATCCGTGCCAAGCCACACTCAAAAGAGATTTCTGAAGACCTCCATAAAAATGTCATCAATGATGTGAACCAGTCTACAAAGCTTACAAAACCTGGAGGTTTAGTTCTCACGTGGAGATGTTTGGGGACAAGACTGGCCAATTTCCCACAAATGGTTGACCTGTCGAAATCACACCAGCCTAAAATTGTGCAAACAGTTCCTAAAGGCTACAATCCAGACATTTAGCCACCTTGGCTAAAGTCAGTGTCATGACTCCATCATCAGAAAAGTGTTGGGTACAAAGTGGATTCCTGGGCAAGAAACATTGGAAGCCATGAATGAACTCTTGGATGATCCTCCAGACTTCTAGAGAAGTTCTCTATGAAGAGACAACTAAAAAAAATGAATTTTGAAGACTACCTGGATGTTATAGCTGGTGGAAACCAAGCACTTTACTCCACCTTAAGAACCTTGTGTAGGCCATCAAGCACCGAGATAGGAGTGTCATGGTTTGGGAACATTTAGGACTTGGACCATTTGTCAACCCTGAAGGAAATATGACTTCTGCTTCATAACAGAGATTTCTGCAGGAGAAATCTGTCCTGGCGTTGAAGGTGGAGCCCAGGTGAAGTGGGTCAATTCGGCAAGAGGATGAAACATCCAAGCAAGTCTCAAGAAGAACCAATTTGGAGTTTTGCAATGCCCAAGTCAAATTCCAGAAATATTGTTTTAAGCTTAGAACAAGCAGTTTCTGATGGAAAGCCCTAAAATCTTACAAGCTGAAGCTGTTCACCACGAAGAAAAGGATGCAAAATTCTAATTATAGGAAGCGTTTGGTGGCAGTTGTTACAGCTGAAGGTGGTAGAACCAGTTACTGTATCCGAACACTAATTACTTCTTCATACCAACATCGTGCTTGTTGGATGACTTCATTTATGAAATACATCTATGAATTTATTTCATGAAGTGAAAGAAATGAAGAAGTGCTATGTAATATAAAGCTGCAGAGTTTCCTGCGGGAAGGTGCCCCGGGGACCTCTCCTTCGAATGAAACAGATGCCCTGAAATGGGCACACATCCTGACCCACGTGATGACATTCTCTTTGTATATCAATAGGACCCACGTGATGACATTCAGTGGCAAAGAGAAATAAAAATTCAGAATATCTGAAAAGGCACACACCCTTTTTCACAGAAGTCTGCATTGTGTTTTAAACGTTTATTACGTCCCACGTTCCACCACCCCAAACGAAAGATGTCATGTTTTCATCTTTCTCTTTGGGGAAAATTCTCTGCTTTCACCTTTCACAAACAGTGGCAGGTTGAAATAGGCGGGACATCATCTTTCTGATGAATGAAACTTAACCGGCTGAATTTCTGCCTGTGGCATAGCTCATCCTCCTCTAAGCGATGAATCCCAGGTGCGCTGAATCCCAACCCCCATTATCCTGATTCAGTAAAGCCAAGCTTATCCCGACCATGGGAAATGTAGTCCGACTTCTTTCAAGATTGTGGGGAGAACTCTACCATCCAAGGCTGAATTTCTAGCTAGAAAACCCAACCTCCCAACCTCATCCCAGGTGCCCCTATCGCCTGCGAAGTGAAAAGAGCCACACCTGGAGAACAGGTTTTTTTTCCTGCTTGTCCTAACCTGCAGCTCCAAATAATAGGGAGGGAAAAGAACATTAGAGGTTGGGGGGGAAAAAACGTGTTTCCAATTCTCCTTCTAAGGGTTGTAGTCCCCGATGTCCTACATCAGTGTTTCTCGACCTCAGCCACTTGAAGATGTGTGGTTGGATTGAGAAACACTCTTACAAAAGCACCAGGTTAAAGGCTGGCTGAGAGGGAAGGGCCTGTGGCTGATAAGGACCGATGTAGAAATGGTTTAAAACAGTGTTTCTCAATCTCAGCAACTTTAAGACCTGTGGACTTCAACTCCCAGAATTCCCCAGCCAGCATGGCTGGCTGGGGAATTCTGGGAGTTGAAGTCCACAGGTCTTAAAGTTGTTGAGGTTGAGAAACACTGTCTTAAAAGTCTCCTTACACAGCAATGAATGGAGGACTTTAGGTGCCCCCACAATCCAGAGAATGCTTTCCTTTATTTATGGAGATGGGGGGTGACAAATTTGAAATATAAATAAATAAATGTTTATTTTTTCTTCCTCCTGTTGCACTCTTTATGGACAACAGAGACCACGGTCAGCCAGAAAGCAGCACCTTCGGTCGGGACCGTGGCTCCCCCACCCCCAAATAAGGAAGGCAACTTTTGCTCCGGGTTGCAAGGGGCAAATGCTTCCTGGGGGTCTCTGGGCCATTAATCCCTGGTTTCCCCTGCTGATCGAGCTGCCGTTAAAGGCACAGGAGCAAGGCTGGGCTGGGCTGGGCTTCTGGCGGCCCCTTGCCTTGATCTGAGGTTTGTTCAAGGGTTGAGCCAAGTTGTGGAATGAGCGGAATCCACGTTATCTTTTGGCACACGCGTTCTCCGGCGTGGCAGGCGTGTTTCTGAAGGGAAAAGCTGTTGTCTCCCACCCGCCAGGCCCAAGCTGTTCCAGACCCCTTATCTAACCCTCCCTAGCCCATTGAGGCTTAACTCGCTCTGAGTTTATGGAGATTCTCAGTCAACTCGCTCTGCTTGATAAAACATCTGGTTTTGGGCAGCGCAGTGCACCCACATCGAGAAACAAGGGTGGGTTTGTTGACGTTTGGGCGTGAGAGTTGGCTTCCAATGGGCGGGCTCTGTTCGCACAACACATTATACCCCGGTTATCAAAACAGAATTCTTGCATTCGCATAATGGATGACGCCCAAACAGATAAACCATTTTAGGGCTTGAAGATTCCCAGGACAATGCCGGAGTAAATCCAACTCTGTTTTAGCTTTGCCATGTGTTGTGTGAATCCACCTCTTTCTGTTTTGTGATCTACCTTTCGGTCACCCCAGAACTGAAGTAGGCCAACTAGGATGGGGGGGGGTGTGCTCCAGATGTTGGGAAACTAAAACTCCCAGTTGGCCAGCCTCATCCTGATGGTGAGGCATGCTGGGAGTTGTAGTTTTGCCACCTGGAGAACCATAGTCCTACTGTATTTGGGAAAGTGTTGGCATTCCAAAATCTGGTGCCCTCTAGATGGGTCAGAGTGCATTCCTGGGTGAGGATAAAGGGATTTGCAATCCAGCTCATCCCGAGCGAGTCAGGTTTGAGACAGTTGGTCAGTTAGCACTGCTGAGAATCGAAGAGCCGTTGCATGGCTGTTAAACGAAACCTGGATCTCGGTCACAACTTTTGTTCCCCAGCTCCAGCTTCTGCTTCCAGTGCTTGTCAGGTCAAAACGGCTTGAAATGTCTCCTTTTCTTACACTGCTTCTAGACTGCACCTGCTGGATTTCTGCCTGGAAGAATAATTCAGAGTTTAGTTGCCCTGCTTGGGTAGGTGGGAAAGTGGTGTTGCTCTGATAAAGAAATTCCACTTTCCAGTCCCAAATCGCCTTGGGACAGGCTGGGGGTGGTCATAAAGGTCATAAAGAGTGATATGGAAACAGGTTCTGGGCCCGAGCCCTGATGAGTCCCAGATAAATATATTTTGCAACATGTACAGCTCTTGGGAAGAATTCATGCTAGCCTACCTTACAGGGTAGTTGTGAAAACATTAAAACAAAAATGGGAAAGATGGCTTGTAAAGCATGCTGTAGTAATGGTTTTTAAAAATGATTCAAATAAGAAAG
Organism: Liasis olivaceus; assembly: GCA_030867105.1. NCBI lineage: Eukaryota > Metazoa > Chordata > Lepidosauria > Squamata > Pythonidae > Liasis > Liasis olivaceus. Next base: position 113,518,394 of record CM061351.1, on the reverse strand, counting down.
CAACAGACTTAAGCATAGAGGTAAATTATCTGATTTCCCTCAATCCTATAATGCAGTGTTTCTCAACCCTGGGAACTTTAAGATGTGTGGACTTCAACTCCCAGAATTCCCCAGCCAGCAGGGCTGGCTGGGGAATTCTGGGAGTTGAAGTCCACACATCTTAAAGTTCCCAGGGTTGAGAAACTGCTACAGTGTCTTGCCCTAAGTGGTCTTGAGTATTTGTCGGTCTATATAGATGGCAGGGATCAGAAGCTAACCCAGATTAGCCCTGGTTACAGCTTGGACTGGAGACTGAAATCCCAATTTAAAATCTACACTGGGAAGTCAGAAAAACTCCCCAAAAGAATGCAAACCCAACCCCCTTTTGCCTTATTGCAGAAAAACTATTCAGAAAGTCCTGTGAAGGAGTTCATCCAGGGGATCCTTCCTGTCCCCTATTGTGGTTCCCGCTTAAAAAAGGAAATTGAGGTTTTAGCCAGCACGGCTACCACGAGCTCAAAGGAGTGACAACCGTGGTGTGCTGACCGAGGAGACGGGAGGGAGGCGTGGGCCCCTGAGCGGTGGCCGGCTGTCTGTGTCACGATGGCGAAAAACGGGATGAAAAGTCAGGGTAACTGAGGTTAGCCTTGTGCAACCAGGTGCTGTCAACATGTGCTGGGACTCTGGTTCTCAGCATTTGCAGCTGCACAGCTGGAGAGGCTGTTAAGCAGCCTAGGGTGCCAGGTTGGGGAAGGCTGCTCAGTGGAGTATGGAAAAAAAAGCAGGTATGTTTTCTTAAGCTACTGATCTACACCCCACCCACCCCCGGCATCTGTCTTGGTGTGTTCCAGGACTCAAGCAAGGCAAGGGAACTAGGACTGTACCAAACCAATGGGTGGGGGGATAAAAACATTCCCGAAAGAATGGCCTGCTTAGGACCCGGGAGGGCTTCCTCTGATCTTTGAGGACCTCCCGTTATTTTCATTTCCTGGCAACTGCGATCATTTTGCTGGTTTGGCAAAATCCTCCTGCAAAAACATTTGCCAGTTTTGGAAAATTATCTTGCAAAAACTTGGGTTTGAGGGCTCTGGTGGAACATCCCAGAGGGTGGCTGAGGTGGGAGGGAGGAGAGGAAGCGGGCGTGGCCAGGAGAGAATGTGGGCGTGGCCTGGGGAAATCCCACATTTTAATATCGAATTGATTCCACCCATCGATCAACCTTCCCTGCTTTTTAATTGAAATGCTTCATTTTGGTTTCGTGCCAGCTCCCCCCATCTCCTTGCAAGCAAGCGAGAGGTTCAAATTGCCCTGGACCCCAAAAGTCCTCCTTGCCTCAAGGCCCCAAAGTAACTCCCAGCAGGCCAACCTCGCTAGGCTGTTGTGAGGATAGCATGAAGTCCTTTCAAAACCAGCTGCCTTCATACCAAAAGGGTCTACGATGCAGTGTAGGGAGGAAACCAGCTGAAAAATATCAGAAGGTTTTCCAATTTTGTCGAGGGTTTTCTGGGCATTTTTTCCTGACCGTCTTTCAGATTTGCAGTGGGGCATCTTGATGGCCCGTAGGGTGGAAAATGGGAATATTACTGTATTAAATCAAAAGTATCATAACGGTCCAAAATCTGAGGAGTCACACACATGGGCTTCTACTGACACTTTCCCAAGTTGGCATTCTCCAGAGGTGTGGGACTACAAAGACGCTGTTGGAAGAGAACATGGGGCTTGTAGTTCGACATCAGTGGAAAATGCCATATTGCTCATGGAAAGAGAGTAAAGTGAAGAGTTCACAGCAAGGGTGTCTGCAGGGTACGGTCAAAAGAGTCAAGATGGCGGCCATCCCACCACCCCTGGTTCTCAGCTTAATGATTCCCTCTTCCCTCTGCCTTTAAATATTCAAATAAACTTACAAATATAAAAGTATAATGCTAAAAAAAAATACATTTAATACATTGCTGTTGTTGTTGTTACCTTCCCCCCCCATTTTTTCTCCTTCCGGCAGGGCCCACCCCACAAGCCTCCAAGGGCACCCACATTCTGGTCCCCCTAGGCAGCTCCCTGCCCGGCGTGGGCTGGTCAGCGGAAGTGACCAGCACAGACGCCAACTCCGTCTGTGTCCGGGTCTGCCCCTCGCCCAGAGCTGTGATCGGCAAGTACCAGTTCAGCGTCAAAACCCGAAGCAAGGCGGGCGAATATGCCGCCCCCTTTGACCCCAACAACGAGGTTTACATCATCTTCAACCCGTGGTGCAGCGGTAAGTCCTGGAAGGGGCTGAGAACGAGTCCAGAATTAGCCTTGCTCCACTGGCCAGGTTGGGATTTCGGCTGCCGGAATCCCCTAGCCAGGTTGGGACTTCAGTTCCCAGAATTCCTTCGTTAGCGTGACTAGGGAATTCTGGGAGATGAATTCCCAACCTGTCTGGAAGGCTGATGTAGCCAATCTTATATTTGTGTGTTCTATCTATTCTTCATCTGCCTAACTCATGAACTAAAAACTTGCACCCTCTTTTTTTTATGGGAGCACAATCATTTTGGATGGATGGATGGATGGATGGATGGATGGATGGATGGATGGATGGATGGATGGATTCATTCATTCATTCATTCATTCATTCATTCATTCATTCATTTCTTCAGCCTTTTTCTTAATGATTTATAGTATCAGACAGCCACTGCAATGACTAAATAAATCCTGTCTTCATTACGGAGATTTTGCTAGAGTGATGGTTGGGGGACATTCTAAAACACTGGTAGCCTTCGAAATACCTGCCCCAAACAGGTAACACCTTAGACATGTCATCCTTTTTTCCCCCCCACGGAAAAGATCGGATCTGGATCGCCTTGACGTCCCTTGACCTCCGGCAAAAGGCAGAAATGCTTGCTTGCATTTCTGCTGGACTCAGCAGGGCGCAGAAGTGATGGAGTGTTGATTGGGGGTCCCAGGAATGTCCAGAAGGAGGGAAGGCAGAACAGAAGAGCCCAAATCCGTGGTTTCTCCTCCCCACCACTGCCCCTACCCCGCCCCAAACCTGTTTTTTATCACAACTGGAGATGAACTTGGTTTCTTTTTGCATTTGGGGGGTATTTCTTAAAGATCAGCTTGACCCCGGGGCTTTGATGCAGGCTGTAGCCCTCTCTTCAGAGGGAGGAGTGGAACCTGTTCCCATTCTGGCCTCTGCCTGAAAGATTTCTAAATTTGGGATATTTTGGAATGAACCAGCAGATGTGGTGCGACTGTTTATACACAAAGACAGTGTTTCTCAACCTTGGCAACTTTAAGATGGGTGGACTGGCTGGGGAATTCTGGGAGTTGAAGTCCACCCATCTTAAAGTTGCCAAGGTTGAGAAATACTGGGCTAGAGTTTTTATCACACTTCCACACCCTTATTCCTGTTTCTTTCCTGAACTCCCGGGAAGGTTGAGAAGAGGCAGAAATACTGGGGTGGAGAAAGGAATTATTTTCTTTCTGGAATTCATCAAAGGGAGGACCAAAGCAAATAAATCTTTAGCTCACCACGCAGAAAGGATCTTTAGAAAAAATGAAAGCAAGGACATACACACATCAATACAACATTTAGGTAATGTCCTTTGGACAGGAAGGAAAAGGACAATAAAACCCCCTCTGTGCATTGATCAATTTTTATTTCGATCAACCGTCAGGAAATGACTTCATTACGTTGGACGAGCCATCTCTGAAAGGCTTTTCCCCAAAAGACAGATTGTTCAAGGAAATCTGTAACAATAACCCTAAGGGTTTTATTATGATAATTTTAAAAATTTTAAACTTTTTTCAGAGGAATCACAAGGTGGCCCACGCAAGCTGCAAAACAATAAAAATTAGAGACATTTTTATTTGCCAGACAATAACCGCAGGAGCAAAGTGTTTTAATTTCCCCAACTAAAGGATGTTTTAAAAAGGTAGATGAGACCTCCAAGGTGTGTTTCAGTGGCTCTGTTCTCCCTCCTTCCTCCCTTTAAAATCCTTTTGAAGGAAGAACTGAAATGCTGGAATTTTTCACCTTCATTTAAATTTTTTTCCCGTTTTCTCCTCTTTAGAGGATTCAGTCTATATGGAAAACAGCGAGTGGCTGGAGGAATATGTCCTGAACGAAACGGGGAGAATCTACTACGGAACGGAGAGCCAGATCGGGGAACGGACGTGGAACTACGCGCAGGTAGATCCCTTTTCCCCTCCTTGCTCCAAAAATGTTTGAAAGGACTCTTGAAAGGACTTTTCAACGCTCTTAAAAGGACTCTGGAGTTATGTCTGTACCTGCAAACGCTGGATCTCCTTTTGGACCCGCTTGCTGTTTGCAGCTGCAAGGAAAAGAGTTGGCAGCTGTTTTGTTCAGGTTGAAAAACTGAGCAGTCTACAAACAAGCAAGCAAGCAATGTCTGATGCGATCGTAGAATCATAGAAACATAGAGTCGGGAGGGACCTTGGAGGTCTTCTAGTCCAACCCTCTGCCCAAGGAGTCCTCATACCATCTGGGACAAACGGTTGTCCAATCAGTCTTAAAAAAAAAATTAAGTTTTATTAGTGAAGTGTAAGAAAGAAAGAAATAGTACATCCAATGTGAGGCAAACGTGGCTAAATCTCGCGCCAGGACAGGGGTGTCCACAGGGTGTGGTCAAAAAAGTAAAAATGGCAGCCACAATGGGGCAATTGTTGACCATGCCTTGCGGGCACTCCTGCACCAGGGGTTAATTCCCTTGTCCGAAAGTAAAAAGAGATGTGGAAAGCAGATCGTTCCCTGCTCCAATGACCTTCCTTCTTTTCTTCCATCAGTTTGACCACGGTATCCTCGATGCATGTTTGTTCATGCTGGATAAGCGCGGGATGCCTCACGTGAGCCGGGGAGATCCCATCATGGTTTCCCGCGTCGTCTCTGCCATGGTGAGTTGTGGATTGGTTCCCCCCTCGCTTCTCCCATCTATCTCTGGAGGATATTACAAAATCATCCTGACATATTTCTCCATCCTCTTAGCTTTTCTAAGATTCTGTTGATAACCCTAACTCTGCCCTCTCTTCTCCCTGGGTTTTCTTTTTTCAAATTTCACAACAACTCTGTGAGGTAGATTAATCTGAGCATGAGTGGGTGCTATACAGTTATTCAGCAAGCAGAGAAAAGGATTTGAATCCTTATAAATCTGGAGCATCATTTTCACTGCAAAACGGACTCTGATCGTGGATCCGGGAACTTGTTAAAGAACGGAAAATGCCAATTATTATTTCGTTTACCTTACTGTATGCTGTTCATTCCTTTTGCCCATAATTTCCTCTGTTGCTTTAATAAATTCTCCCCATCACTTCCCTTCTTTGAGCTATCCCCCCATTTTACTCTCTGTATTCTACATTTTCCTTCCTTTTCCAAATGTATTCCTTCCTCTCTCTCTCTCTCTTCTCTTTCTCCCCGTGCATTAAACTAACTAAATAAATCCAAGTGCAGCAGTTCCTTAGCAGCTGAGTAAAACGTACACCCTGTTGTAATTCCTTGTGGTTCATTCCAGAATGGAAAAATCTTTGGACTGAATTTGCCTAGGGAGCGTTTTGGTATGCCCAGAGAAGTCTTTAACGCCCTGTCCCAAATCTGCTTCTGTTTTTACTCACATTTGCGAGACTTGTCAATAAGTCTGCTCACTATTTTTTAAAAGAAAGGGCACAGGGGGAAAAAAATCAGAGGTGCCTCATTTCTCTGGATGTATACACTTAACTAAGATTACTTCACCCAAGTATCTAAAGGAATGCCTTTAAACTTGATCCAATGTATGAATTAATAGATGTGGATCTTGTATGGCTGGTTTAATCAGCGTTAAGCCTGCTTCTGTTGTAAGAAGTCCCACAGATCTAGAAGATGCCTTCTTTGTGCTTGCAGACTGCCGCCACTTAATTGGCGCATATCTCTTGCAATAATGAGGAACAGGATGCTGGCTTCGCTTCTCATCGCTTAATCAGACCGATTGCTCTATCACAGTGCCAGATCATCCTTGCCATGCAATGCCTGAATCACGCGCAACGTTTTGGGAACGGCCATTATATATTGGAAACGATCACGGCCTGCTCCTCCTGTATTTTGTTTCCTCTGACCTCTCCTTTTCCTGTTGCTTTGCTTGCTCAGTGATGGGTTTGCCCCCAAGATAACCCTTCTGGCTGCAATCCATAAAACGCTCGTGCCATAATAAACTTTAAAAGTGTCACAAGTCTTAAGAAACCGTAGAGAGCCACAGAGATGTCCTTGGAGCAACTGTGCAAAAGGGCTACAGAAGCAAAGCAGGCGCTGAGCACAGGAAAAGAGACAGCCTTAGATTTTTTTTTCAATGCTTCATTTGTTGTTTTCTGTATTTCTTCACTGTTGGCCCACCTTTTGTAATTCTGTTTATTTTTTTTTCTAATTTTCTTACAGAATAAAATAAGTTTAATTGGAAAAAAAAAAAGGAGGGAAGGAAAAATGCAGTCAGGCTTTCAAATTCTGTTCCTCCGGCCCAGTGTTTTTCCACCTTGGCAACTTTAAGACATGTGGACTTCAACTCCCAGAATTCCCCAGCCAGCATGGCTGGCTGGGGAATTCTGGGAGTTGAAGTCCACCCGTCTTAAAGTTGTCAAGTTGAGAAACACTGGGCTGGAGGAACAGAATTTTGAAAGCCTGACTGCATTTTCCCTTCCCACCCTCTTACACCCAGTAAATTAGGGTGGAACCAGCCTGAGTTTCTTTCTCACGCTTTCTCTGTTTCCCAGGCTCAGCACCTGCTTTTATTTCAGCAACCATTTCCGTGCAGCTTCTCCAAGCTCGTCTCAGTGGCTCTCAACAACCTGTCTTCATTTTCTATTTTATGCACGTTTATTCACTTGGATCTTTCCCCCCACTCAGTCCTTTTTGCAGACTCCCCCCTGCATGCTACTCAAAGTCTTAAAAGTGGGTCTTTTAGGGGGGGGCGAAGTTATCCTGGTTTCTTTGGATTCATCTCCACCAGATTAGGGAAAGACCCTTGTGGTCCTCCAGGGTGGATGGTGGTGCTGGGAAAGGGTGGCCCGAAATGGATTTCACCATCTCATTTGCTCTGGCATTTTGGAAGAGCATCCTGGCGAATGAGGGTCTGAGAGAGAATCAGGCAGCCGACGCCCTGGGCACCGTTGGCCTCGGTTTGGTCGATGATGACGTTGTGTTCCCTCTCAGGTGAACTCTCTGGATGACAATGGGGTGCTGGTTGGCAACTGGACTGGTGACTATTCCCGGGGCACCAACCCTTCGGCGTGGGTTGGCAGCCGAGACATCCTGCTGAAATACCTCCGCACAGGTTACCCCGTCCTCTACGGCCAGTGCTGGGTGTTCGCTGGCGTCGTGACCACAGGTAGCCGCTGTTTGCTGGCAAAATGGGGAGGTTGCTAGGCCACCAGAAAAGGAGGAAGAAAGGCAGGGATGGGGGCTGTAGCCGGTGAAGTCAGTTGCTATAACTTGGTCCCAGATTTTTCCTTTTAAAAAAGCCCATCGGACTGAAAAAGGAAAAGGACGATGCTTTAATTAAGTTGCGATGGCAAAAAAAAAACAGGCCGCTCCATTCTCAGCCGGTAATTGCCAATCACCAGCAGAAAACAGGCCGGCTGGGCCATCTGGCCTGTTTTTTGCCAGCAAGTGGGGAACAAGATGTGGTTTCATGGCCTCCGAAGGGGTGATCTCACTCCAGAAGCCTGCATTTTCAGCAGCATCACAGCCCAGGAATGTAAAGGAGGAGCTTTTGGAGGGTTGTCACTGAAGGGTGGGGCTTGCCCCACGCCCTACCTTGTCCTGCTTTGCTCAGACCTCCCTGGCAGGGAGAAGCAGAAACCCAGATTCCGATGATTTATACCTGCGATGATGAATTTCTGGCAGCCTTTCTTATCAAAGACTATCTTAAGCCCACCAAAGGATGCCAGAAGAAATAAACCACGCGATGGTTTACACATCGTGCTGAATCACAAGCTACCTGGCTCCATTTGAGCATAGACCACATGTTGTGTGAACTCAAACGATGGGTATTATTGTCCAACCATTTTGGTTAGCACAGTGTTCCTTATCCTTGGCAACTTTAAGATGGGTGGACTTCAACTCCCAGAATTCCCCAGCCAGCATGGCTGGCTGGGGAATTCTGGGAGTTGAAGTCCACCCATCTTAAAGTTGTCAAGGTTGAGGAACACTGGGTTAGCATGAGGCTTGCTGATTGATCCTGGTCCTTGCCGATGAATATTTTGCCCTCAGTTCAGGGGAGCAAGCACCACATTCAGAAAGTCCTGCCAACTTTTTGGATAATGGCACAGTAGAACCAGAAGGCCTTTTCCCTGATGTCCTTCCCCTCTGTCCCCCTTCCTCCCCAGTGCTGCGGTGCCTGGGCATCGCCACGCGGACGGTTACCAATTACAACTCAGCGCACGACACAGATGTCAGCCTCACCATGGACATCTACTTTGACGAGAATATGAAGCCACTGGAGCATCTCAATGCCGACTCGGTCTGGTGAGGAAACGATGCCTCCTCCTCCGTGGGTGTTGGGGAGGTCAAGATGGAGACATCTCAGAGTCTGTTTCACTGAACGCTTGATTTTGCTCTTTGGGATGCAGGAATTTCCACGTCTGGAATGATTGTTGGATGACGCGGCCGGACCTGCCTTCGGGGTTTGACGGGTGGCAGGTGGTAGATGCCACTCCCCAGGAGTCCAGCAGTGGTAAATTGGGATGGGGGAAAGATGTCCTATCAAATGGGAGTTTCAACCCCGGAACCACTGAGAAGGTTCTAGATGGGAAGTGAGATACTTGGGATTCAGCCTCTTTTCTCTTCCTGTTTCCTTTCTCACGAGGCCCACCTTCCATCTCTCCCAACAGGCATCTTTTGCTGTGGGCCCTGCTCGGTAGAGGCCATCAAGAACGGTCTGGTCTACATGAAATATGATGCTTCCTTCTGCTTTGCTGAGGTATTTCCTTCTCTTAGCATGGAAGAAAAGCAACTGTGATGGGGCACGGTTGAGATGTAATCAGTCAGGCATGGTGGGGTGAAAATTGGCAGAAGTGCTCTCTCCCAATAGATCAGGGGTCATCCTGAATGGATGGAAAATAATTTAGAAGAGGCCAAAGAAAACATAGGCTGATAACTAACCTGGGGAGTTCATGAGCACAAGACATGGTGTTGGCCAGTAACTTGGATGGCTTTAAGAAGAAGATGGCTACATTCATGGAGGAAAGATCTACAAAAGACTATTTGTCTTGAAAATTCAGTGCTACCTCCAGGCTGGGGTCAGATGCCTCCAAATCCCACTTCCAGGGAACAATGGCAGAAGAGGGGTATGTCTCTGAGAGCACCCCAGACATCTGGCTGGCCACTGTGAGAACCAAACGCTGGGCTAAGACGACCTTTGGCCTGATCCAGCAGTTTTCCTAGAACAAGGCCTTAGTCTGGGTACCCTCTTGATGTGTGGACTTTAACTCCCAGAATTCTCAAAAGTGGCCATACCCGCTGGGAATTCTGGGAGCTGAAGTCCACCCATCAGGAAAGGAACTAGGGTGGAGAAGACTGATTTAGAGTACTTGGTTCAGCACTTGGGACAGCTCCAAAGAAGGCAGACGTTATCCTCACCATCACCATGACAAACCTATTAGGATACTATCCATCTTCAGTCTCAAAATGAACTGGGTCCCTGCTCAGATTTCCAGCACAAAATGGATAAGATCTTCAAGCTAGAGATGAGGAGTAAAGAGTCATAGACCTGCTCCTAGACACAATCATGATCCAAGACGCACTTTGAGCAAATGGTGGGATCGGTGACAGTTTGTCTTCTCAGGTGAACAGTGACAAAGTGTACTGGCAACGCCAGCCGGATGGGAGTTTCAAGATTGTCTACGTAGAGGAAAAAGCCATCGGCCATCTCATCAGCACCAAGGCAGTAGGGTCCCAACGGCGCCACGACATCACGACCCTTTATAAGCATCCTGAAGGTAAGACGCTGCTGGTCGGAGGAGGGTTGGGACCGTGGTGGCGTAGCGAAGAAAGAGAAATCTAGAGTTTCTCTTTTGGGTGGATTTATTGAAAAAAAGGAGCCAGCCCCTTCTATTTTGTGCTTTTACTCTGACACCACAAGGTTGATTTATTTCTGCTCCACCTGAATTTCCAGCAGAGGTTTGGGATTTCAGAGTCGCAGCAAATGTGTTCATCGCAGGGCCTCCCAACTGTAACTATTAAACGTTTCCAACCGTTTTTCCTTTTGTAGGGAGATTATCTTTTCAAAGAAAGTTTTAGTGGCTATAACAAATCTGAATAAATTTGAATCAGTAAATGAAAAAGAACGAGGTGACCCAGGAGAATCCAAACATTACCCGTTCTCATTCTAAAATTGTTTTAAATTAAAATAAAATGGTGCTTTCTCCACACACGTATGTGCTCCTCCACGTTCTTAAATTTCTGGCGGAATTTGAGAAAGGAACCCCTAGACAAATAATACCATCCCTCACTGAGTCCCTCTGTCTGACAGATATATCTGATCAAGCAAATCGTCTGCCAGGGACATTTAACTGCCTGAAATGGAGTAGCCTCTGCATCTTAAAGAAAGTACAGAGTTCCCAGTCGAGCTATTTTGGCGCCAGAGATAAAGAATTGCCTGGATATTTTTCCCTCGGTAGCATTAAAAAAATGTAGTATTTTTAAATAACTGATCATTTCATGCCTTACTGTGAACTAGTCGACTGCTTGAAATGGCCATTTCACTCTACCTAACGGTAGGGCCAGCCACTCAGAAGAGTCCTAGTAGTTCTGGGTCCTGCCTGGGCAAGGACAGTCCCTCTAGGTAGACCAGACCAGAATCTCAACCCCACAGGAAGGCTAAAACTCCTTTTATTGAGATGGGCTATACAGGTAGTCCTCGCTTAACAGCCATTTGTTTAGTGACCATTCAAAGTTACAACGATGCTAAAAAAAAGTGAGTTAGGACCAGTGCCTGAAGTTATGACTGTCCCAGCACCCCTGTGGTCATGTGACCGTGATCTGGGTGCTTGGGAACTAATTCACACTTACAACAGTTGTAGCATCCCAGGGTCATGTGATCACCGTTTGCGACCTTCCCAGCTGGCTTCCAGCAAGCAAAATCAATGGGGAACCATGTGATTTGCTTAACAACCGCTGCAAAAAAGGTTGTAAAATCGGGTCTGATTCACTTAACGACCACCCCACTTAACAACCAATTTTCCAGTCCCTATTGTGGTCATTAAGTGAGGACTACCTGTAATAACCAAATTTTGCAAGTCTGTACTGGACCTCCTCCTTCTTCGTATAGTCCTGTGAATTAGGGAGGTGCTTTTTGCCTAGGTAAAAATAACTAGGTATTTCCATCAAGGTTGTCTTCGTAACTCTCTACTCGGAACAGGGAGGGGAGCCCCTTTGCAAATCCTCTGTCCTTTCCCCATGCAGGATCGGAAGCTGAGCGCAAGGCGGTGGAAACAGCTGCCAAACACGGCACCAAAGCCCACATCTATGCCAACAAGGACTGGGGAGAAGACATCTCAGTGTCAGTGGACACTCAAGAGGCCTACACAGGGCAGGACATCTCCCTGCGGGTCATTCTGAAGAACCGAAGTTCGATGCCCCGCAGCGTCTCCCTCAACCTCTTTGTGGCGGTCATGTATTATACTGGAGTCACCGGCAGCAATTTCAAACAGGAGCAGCGGCAAGTCCAGATTCCAGCAGGAGGAGGTACATGTCTCCAGCCCCCCAGGCACGGCATCTTGTGCCAAAGCTGGGAGTGATCCGGCCTTGTTGAATGCAACCTTCCTCCCAGGGTTGTTGTGAAGACGGCCGGGAAGGGACATGCTGGGGGGCAGAACTGGCAGTGCAAAAAAAGGAAATAAAACCATTCAGATGCCTTGGTATTTATTTATCGTGAGGGTCTCTGTCGACCTAACCCCAAATTTGTCTTCATTCCTTCCTCCAGCCCAACCGGTTCCCATGGTGATCTCCTACCCAGAGTACAAGCCCCATTTGGTGGACCAGGGGGCTATGAAGCTGAGTATCTCCGGGAAGGTAGCCGAGACCGGACAGGTCATCGCAAAGGAACACACTTTCCGTCTTCGCACACCAGACCTCACCCTGACGGTACGACACGGACGTTGGGCTGCCTTCGCTCTTTTGGGGTGGAAACCAGACCCATCTGACAAACTAGGCTGGAAAATGGTGGCGAGATCAGTTGAGCCCAGCATTAGGGTTCTCACAGGGTGTCACTTAGGGAAATTTACTGCAGGGTATAATAGCAGCTGTCCCCAAACTGGGGGCTTCCAAATGGGTTGGATTCCAGTTTCTACCAGGAGTTGTACTCTGGGGATATTGGCAACTGCATTCTACACATAGTGCTTGTTTAGCGACTGCCTTGGGCAGCGACCGTTTGCAGTTACAACAGTGATGAAAAAGCCTTGCGACCAGTCCTCGTGTTTACGACCTTCGCAGGTCTTAAAGCCAAGGAAAGCTGAAGGAAGATTGTAAGCACATTCGTGGTTTCACTTAGTGACCACTTCGCTTAATGACCGAGTTGCTGGTCCCAACTGGTGGTCGCTAAATGAGGACGATCTGTATGTTGCATGGAGGCTATTTGGGAGTAGCCGGTGTAACTGCCATACCATTCAGCTGTTTGTAAGAATACTACCCTTCGGGGGGGGGGTCTCATTTTCCAGAATAAGGTAGCATCTTCCCTTGGATGTGTCTAAAAACAGTGCTTATTTGCAGGGGGGAACGTGTTCCCGTTTCTAAGGGGCATCTGTAGAAATATATTTCTAAAATAGGCAACATTCCCTTTCATGACCTCTTGAGGATCTGTTCGCAGCCTCTTGGTGCTGTTCTTCTTCCTCATCCCTCATCCTCTTCCTCTCTTCCTGCAGCTGCTCGGTCCAGCCATCGTTGGGCAGGAGACCCAAGTCCAGATCGTCTTCAAGAATCCCCTTCCGGTGACGCTGACCAACGCTACCTTCCACATGGAAGGATCCGGGCTCTCCACTCCCAACACGATGACCGTAGGGTGAGTCTTCCTTGGCAAAGCTGCCCGTTGCCCGTTCCAGCTCTTTCCCCTTGGCAGTCCCTGCGTCTCTTGCTTGCCCTTGGCAGGCGTTACCTTGAGTTCTCAGAATACAATTCTGAGGAAGACGCTTCACCCAAACAGTCCTTGTTGGGGAGACTGATGGCTTCACGCCACCCCCGCCCCCAGCTGTAGGCCCACGTTCAGTACCACGAAAACAATATTTTATTGCCCCATCCCGCCTGTACACGGTGCTTTTGAAAGAACAGGTCTTTACGGCCGGGCGTGTACAGTCAAACACTGAGCACACCGGTAGGGATAGATGGAGGAAGAATTATTCTGTCTTCTAAAGAGTCTTGCGACATGGCAAGCCATCACACGCACATAGCAAAACGGTGAAGAATATTAGGAACAATGGAGGCCGTAGTGGAAACAGGGGAAGGATTTACAAAGGCCAGTGAGGGTTTTTATAGAGGTGATTATTTTCATCATAAAAGGATTTCCAGAAGAAGAACTTCGCAAAGTGCGCTTTAAAGAGAAAGAGAAAGAAAGGCTGGGGGAGGTGTTGATTTTGATAGAGAAAGAAAGTGACTGTTTTATAAAATTGGTAGGAATCCTAGAGGTCAAGCAAATCCCTCCTCGGTGCAGAATCTGCACAACAGATGAATTGCAGACAGAGGATTCAGTGAAAACTGGCAAGGGCAATCCTTCCCCTGCGCATGTGCAGAATTCCTGCCTTTCACTTCCGAACGCTTGGTCACCACCTGGAATTATGAGGCAGGACTTCCATCATGCGGTTCCTTAATACTCTCCCCCCTCCCAGACCCACACCCTTTGTATGACGTCAGTTTCTACCATATCTTCTTTTCTCCGCACATCATTTCTCCCTCTGCTGTCCCCCGTTTTGGCCAAGTCTGATTTGGAGACACCACCCAGAATACCGACTCTCTGTTCTCACGTTGCAGGGATATTGGTCCGCACCAGACGGTGACGCTCCGCCAGAACTTCACGCCGTTGCGCCCCGGCCGTCGCCAGCTGGCTGCCAGCTTGGACAGCCCCCAGCTCTCCCAGGTCCACGGCGTGCTGACGATCGACGTGGCCCAGGGACCTCCAGCGGGCCCCTCGGCTTCCCCTGCGCCTGTCCGGGGATCTCCCGCCCGGGGCCGAGGCTCCCCCGCCCATACCCGAGGCTCCCCCAACGTGGCTCGAGCCTCCCCAAGAAGGCAGCCCGCCAACCACAGCAGCCCAGCCAACGTGCGGGGCTCCCCCAACCGCCAGCCCAACCCCCGGGCATCCCCCAACGTTCACAGGGCAGGGGCCGCGGGGCGGCCCGTCTGAGCCAGGTCCTGACCGCGGGGCAGAGTGTGAAGTGACAGCACAGCAGAACCAGGTGGCAGAGAGAGGAGGGGGGCCCTGCCTGAGCCACAGAACCACAGTGGGGTGTGCCGAGCTGACGAGGTTGGCGGGAGAAGTTTCTCCTGGTCTTCTTCCGGGAGACTTCTCCGCCTCTATATCCACCGCCTTGTCTTTTCTTCGTTTTCTCTTCGTTCTGCTGTCCCATTTTTCCTACATGCATTTTCCCTGTACATAGACCCACCCGACCGAGTTGTAATTTCTAAGGCCAAGCTCACTGTTGGTGCAATCTTGCCGTCTTCCCCATCCCACACCGTTTCCCCAAGGTGGAGGTCGCGGACTTTGCTGCCCCTCCAGCTGATAGCCCCTCCACCCTGCCTCCCCTGCCCCCAGGTATTCTACCAAATCCACCCTGCTAAATGAGCCCCCCACCCAAAATGTTTATTACTTGACTTTTTTTCACTGTGACTTTATTTCCTTTTTAAATGTGCACTCACATTCACCTGCGCACACTCGCTTCTACTAATGGTGAAAACCGTCTAAGGGGGATAAGTTATAAATTTGCTTTTCAAATTATTATTCCTCCTAAGATGAGTGTTGTCTTCTCACTCGAGTCAAAAGAATTCTGTAGGAGTTCCTCCCATTTTCCCCCTCTTTCCTTGGACCCTGTTTGGGCAGCTTGTGGGGCGGGGGCGGGCGGGATTTTATTTGCTTCGTTTTTTCAGCAATTGTCCTGGAAATGTATTTAAGGGAAAAGTGGAAGTCAGATTGCTGAGGAGGGTTAATGCAAAATAAGTTGGTTGGTCAGTCCTGGTGTGCCGTTCATGCACTTAAATATATGCACATTAAAAATGCCAAATAGCTGATAATTTAGCATGGAAGCTGAGCTGAACCAACAGAAGTACGAAGAAAGTTTTTATTACAGCCAGATCCTTACTGTTCATTATGTTTTCATCATGCTGCATTTAAATTATATGGAAAACAAATGAAGCAAAAAGAAAAAAAAAGCTGTGTTTTTTGTGTTCATACTAATATAGGTATTTATTTGAAAATAAATGATTTTTAACTCAAAGCGTGCTTTTTAAATAATGGCGTGGTTTTATGTTTTTGTGAGACCCAAGTCATTTCAGGAGGTACCTCAGCTCGGCAATTTGTGCCCTTTTTATTCCTCGCTGTGCTATAAAATTCAGGACCGCAAGCCAGAATGCTCTCTGCACTTTGTGGGAATGGCAGTGTAGCTGGCAGGCTACCGAACCACAAATTGGTGCAAACGTTTTCGAAGCAGTGACCTCTCCTGCAAGAGCTGCACCTAAAACTTTGAGTCCACCTTCCAGTTCCCTATTTTTATTATCGCTGGACTAACTTCCCAGGATCTACTGCACCTCGCAGGGTCTTAGGGAAGCTGTAGCCCCCCACTAGTGTTGGGGTAGCACAGGGCTCCACATGAAGCCTCCGGGTGAGGTTTATTTGTTAGCACGGGGTCCCTGCGCAGAGATGTTCAACTTCACATCTTGAGCTTGGGGTGGACGGGACGATATGGAGGTGCTCTCTCAGCACCTGGATGGAGAAGATCAGGACCAGGCTCAATCCCACCAAAATGGTGTGGCTTTGGTTTCGAAGAACGTCCCATCGGAGGGTGATTGTATCTTTAATACTGGATGGGATTACGCTGTGGAACTGGGTCATCATCTGGAGGTTCTCCTTGACTTGTAGCTCCCACTCAAGGAGCAGGGGGGAGCTGTGACCAAGAAGGCCTTTCCACAGCTTCCTCTTCCGCCCCAATGATGACTCCTCTTGGAGCAGGAGGCTCTATCAGATGGATGGCAAAATACTATACACCCAAGAAATTGGGTTTCGCTTCTCCACAGAAGGGCTTATCCACAAATATATACGGGAATACTTTTTTAAAGTACCCATATATCCCGCATATATTATTATTATTATTAAATTTCTCCCCCGCCCATCGCCCCCCAATGGGGGACTCACACAAAACCTTAAAACCATAAATACATATAAATACGTAAAACATAAAAATGTTAAAAACATACTCACATATAAGCCCATCCGCGGACAAGCTGACCCTGGAATTTTTAACCGAAATACCACAAAAAAGGGATAATTCGTGGATTACCCATGGATAAGCCAAGTGTGAAAATTAAAAAACAAGAAAATTTCAAGGGCTGGCTTAACCATGGGTGGCTCATTTTTCATGGTATTTTGGTTGGCTGATTCAAGGGTCGGCTTATCCGCAGACGGGCTTCTATACGAGTATATAGAGACATTATTAAACATGTTACAGGAGAGCAATCGTACCAGCGGCATTTCATTTTCATGAAACGTCATGGCAAACGAAGTTGAATTTTGTTTTGTCCTGACCTCAGCCGGGATGTTTTATCCTTCCACTTACGATCCAACTGCTCAGAAATAGCTGCACCCCCTTCAAAAGACTTGGAGTCAGGGAGGCTGTCCAATGCAGCTGAAAGCGGGGGGACTTAAGACAAAAGGAAGGATTTGTTCCCATGGTGCAGAGTCCCAACAGGGCCATTGCGGCTCCAAGATCTGGAGACAGTTGCCAACTTGGTGGACTTTGAAAAGCGTTCCTGGTCGCAGTAGTTCACTTCATTTATTTATTCAATTTATATAGCCACCTCTCTCACATTCATCACGCTGGCAGCTTGCAGTTAGAACATAAACAGTACCTGAAAAAATAAAACAGCCATACGAACAATGCAAATGTTAAAAACAATTAAACAATTAAAAGCCATAGATTTTAGGTGGTAGCGGTGTTTCTCAACCTTGGCAGCTTTCAGCAAGGTTCAAGCTCGATTCAGCTGGGGAATTCTGGGAGTTGAAGTCCACCCGTCTGAAAGCTGCCAAGGTTGAGAAATCCTGGGTTTTAGGTTATAGATTTCCCTTGCAAGCAGAAGCTGCCAGAGGTAACTGGCTGAGAACAGTGGTGGGAAGATGCGAGGACCCTCGTGTGCATCTGGAGGGAGCCCCCAAATGTTAGCAGAAGCTGATATAAAAGGGCCTGGGCTCATTCCCACGCGGCTCCTGCACTTGGTGCCCCATCTTTAGGGGGAAATGCTTCCTCCTGATCGCCCATGCAAGGCTGAAAATGAAGCCCCTGGGCTGCAGCAGGGCTGTGGTGGAGGTCCTGCCTCCTGCGCAGCAGCCCAGATTCAATTCCTGGTCAGTGCAAGAAAACAGCTTTGAAAGCTGGCTTGAAACTCAACATTAAAAAAACTAAGATCATGGCATCTGGACCCATCAATCCCTGGCAAATAGAAGGGGTAGAAATGGAAGCAGTAACAGACTTCATTTATTTGGGCTCCAAGATCACCGCAGACGGAGACTGCAGCCATGAAATTAAGAGACGCTTGCTCCTTGGGAGGAAAGCTATGGCAAACCTAGACAGCATATTAAAAAGCAGAGACGTCACCTCGCCGACAAAGATCCGCCTAATCAAAGCTATGGTTTTTCCAGTAGTAATGTATGGCTGTGAGAGCTGGACCATAAAGAAGGCTGAGCGCCGAAGAATTGATGCCTTTGAACTGTGGTGCTGGAGAGTCCCCTGGACTGCTAGGAGGTCAAACCAGTCAATCTTGAAGGAAATCAATTCTGATTGCTCATTGGAAGGATTGATAATGAAGCTCAAGCTCAGATACTTTGGTCACCTAATGCGAAGAGAGGACTCTTTGGAAAAGACCCTGATGCTGGGAAAGATGGAAGGCAAAAGGAGAAGAGGACGGCAGAGGATGAGATGGCTAGATAGCATCACTGAAGCAATGAGCATGAAATTGAGCAAACTCAGGGAGGCAGTGAAGGACAGGAAGGCCTGCTGCGATATGGTTCTTGGGGCCACGAAGAGTCGGACACGACTTAACGACTGAACAACAACAACAACAACAACAAAATGGACTGGGGGGGAGGCCCTGGGGCTAGCCCATCCTCAGCTTTGGAAGCCCCCTGGGAGGGGCTTTGGGGCCAGTCACTCTTTCAGCTCAGCCTACCTCGCAGGGTTGTGGTGGGGAGAACTGGAAGGAGAGATGCAAAGTATCGCACCTTGAGTTTTGGAATGGAAGGCGGGGCAGAAACCTAATAAATAAAAAAAGGAGCAATGTCTGGAATGAATTCAGTTCCCCAAGCCCCATGAGCCTCCGGATACGTTGGACTACAACTCCCATCAGCTCGTAGAAGACCTACAAGAGCATTGATCCCCTGCTGGTGCCATTCCACCAAAGAGCCACCAGGGGGCACCGCGGCTCAAGAGGAGGAGGGAACCGCCTCCGGCTCCCGGAAGTGACGACCTCGGCGCGGCGACGCGAGGCTCGTCCCCATAGAAACAGCGCGGAAGTTCCGGGGCGCGGTAAACAAACACGTGGGAAGCGTTCGGAAGTGGGAGGCCGGCTTGAAAGCCGTTCGCCCTTCCCCGGGCGGAGGATTCAAAACCGGGGAGGAGAGCAGCAATCCTGTGGGGGGACTAAAGCTGTCAAAGGGGGGGGAACGGTGAGGGTCGAGCGCGAGAGGGGGCGTGGCCTCTTCGGGGGCGGGCCGCGGAGGGGAGGGGCTGGGGAGGGAGGGGCGTGGCCAGAGCCGGCAGAAGTCGGAGCTCGCCGGCGCTGCTTTGGGTCCGCAGGGCGCAGCACCCATGGGCGACGAGGCGGAGGAGGAGGAGGCGGAGGAGGAAGGCTCTGCCGCCGCGGCCGCAGAGGGGCCCGCCCCTGCGGCGTCCCTGAGGCTGGTGGCCGCGGCCGCCTGGCACGTGGTGCGCGAGCGGCGGGTCCCGGACTTCCCCCGCGTGCTGGCCTTGCTGGAGGCCGTGGGAGAGGCGGCGCCGGAGCTGGTGCCCTTCCAGCACCTGGCGAAGCTGCGCCTGGGCCTGCAGGCCAAGGTAGGCTCCCCCGACGGGCCGGCCGTGCCCGGCTGGCGGAGGCAAAGCTCCTCTGGGGGGCGGTGATGGGGGCTGGAGGGCCAGGCCCCGCGGGGCAGACCGAATGGGGGCTCGCGTGCCGTCTGGGCCTCCGCGGGTGGCCGCATCTCAGGCGGGAAATTATTGTTCCCGGCAGGCAGAATAAGCAGCCGAAACTGCCAGGCGTGCAAAAACAAGGAACGAGGCCCAGGCCAGAAAGCAGACTCGACAGGATGACTGGAACCATCCTTTATGGAGATAGCCTATATCAGTGTTTCTCAACCTCGGGCCCATGGAGATGGGTGGACTTCAACTCCCAGAATTCCCCAGCCAGCATGGCTGGCTGAGGAATTCTGGGAGTTGAAGTCCACCCATCTCCATGGGCCCGAGGTTGAGAAACACTGGGCTAGAGGAACAGAACCTTGCGAGTCTGCCCATTCCCTCTTACACCCCATTGAGTCACTGGGAGCCAGTCTGAGACCTTTTTTAATACTCTCTGAGTCTTAATGCATGTTAACCGTTTGCACCAGTTGTTGTCCTAACAGCCTCTGGATGCCTTCTCCGAGGTCGTCTCCGTGGCTCCCTCTTCAAGATAACCCCAGATGGGGAGGTGTACCCCTGCTTTCCCCCAAATCTCAGGTTGCGTTAGGGGGGATCGTCTTAAACGGGGCCTCTCTTGCTTTCTGTTTTTCTCAGATTATTATGAACATGCTTCAGGAGGAGCAGCCCCATGGGAAAATCTACGATGCTCTCGATACCTACTTTCCAGAGAGTGAGTCTCAGCTCCACCCCAAAGCAGTGAGTCTCTTGTGTGTTTGTAGAAACACCCCAAATCCTACTGCGGGAGCATCCTCTGCACTGTTTTTCTGGACTACTCGGCCCACCTCTGCCTTAAAGAGATTCTCTCTCTGTGCATTACGCCATTCCATCTCCTTTTTGTCCATAGACCGCTCAGGACTTGGAGCTAGTACAAACAGCCCAGGAAAACTTCAGAGTTCTGGTACTGGGGTTGCTGAGTGACCGCAGGCACCAGGAAAAATATGTGCAGGTGAGGCTGGGAAGACAGGGGTGTCTGCAGAAGGCTGAAACCTTAGCCACACAAGGGAAGGCAGGGTCATGGTTAAAGCATAGGGTGCCTGTTTAGCCTGCGGGGCGAACTGGGCACCTCCACTTCAAAGGGTTAGCTTTGAGGGTGATGACAAGGGCCTGGACAGGTTTTTTGTTTTAAATTATAAACCATGCTGGATTTGGCAGTCCTTTGGGCCTGAAACAGTAAAGGCTGCCCTGGCTGTTTGTGGTTTTAGGAGCATCTGGAAAATGATTATGGGGAGTCTTTCCTGCAAGTGGTGGAGGAGCTGTTCAATGATTACTTGTGGAAACTGGAGCAGACTCTTCCAGAGCCCCACTTCCAGCAGGTACCAAGCGAAAGGGATGGGTTTGAGCGTCATTTGAAGGAGTAAAACGAACGGCTGCCTTTTGCGGTCTTGGCAGTGGCATTGCAGCTTTGTGGTAGACCACGCGTGGCTTTCAGTCCTCTCCCCTCCAGTGGAAGTGGTCCAGAATGGTAAAGAGTGTCCCTCCCCCCCCACCCCCTGCACTTCCCAAAGCCACCAGTCTCAGCTGAATGAACTACTAGGGCTGATCTGAGAAGCTCCCTATTTTGACCTCGTTCCCTCCACTACGATTTGGGAAACTGGAGAAAAGACCCTACTTCTATCTTTCCTTCCCTAGTTGTTGGAGGCTGCCAGCATCCAAGGCTCCAGCCATCCTCCCCAACCCAGTGCCAGTATCCTCTCCCAGTACCTCGCAGCTGTGGGATCCCAGCATGCAAGTGAGTAAGGAAACAGGGAGCAGCATAAGATGTCTGGGTTGTTTTCTGTAGTTCCTTAGCCTGCTTCCTGTCCTCTAGGATGTCCTGAGCCTTCACCCTCTCCCAGTCAGTCAGGCTCCCCATGCCAGAGTGAGGAGGACAGCCTTGGGGTGTCTCAGCCTTTCTCACCACAGCCAGGCAGGGGCAGAAGAGAGAATTGTGTTTCCTGCATCTCAGAAGAGTAAGCATCAGCCTGCATCTTATCTCCCCCTCGCCCCCTTTTTCCTGATCTTGCTGCTCTTAAATAGCTCATGGTATCCTCTTTATTGACCTTCAGAAATTCCCAGGGGCATCACTCTGTCAACTGGCAAGCAGGTAGGCCATGTCACTTCGTGATCTCTTCTTCCTCTTAACAGCCCTGCGTGGGTCAGCCTGTGAATTATTATACAAATTAGCCAGTTCGGTCCACAATTCCTGACTCTGCACTGCTCTTGTCATTCACATGTGCAAAAAACTGTTGCCACTTTAGCCCGTGATGAGAGAAAACAGGGCTGGGGGCTGGACTTGGTAAGCAATGGGTGAGGAAGCCAGTGGTGGGAGAGAGAACAGATCCTTCCTGATTTGGTGCTGCTTTTCTCCCCGTTTCTGAAAATCTACTTGTGCTTCCCTTGGTGAGTCTGAATCCTTTCCTCCCCCTTTTGCCCCATTATCCTCTGCTCTTAAAGGCGGGGGGCAAGAAACTGGAGCAACTTCTGGGAAGGACAACAAGGCAGATCAGGGCTCTACAAATTAAGTTTTGTGCGGGGGGCTTAAAAGAAGCTGGGAATGTAGGAACGTTTGGCCTTGAGAAAACTGCCAGGGCTATGGTGACACCTTTTACCTGATGGGATGCTCCCTGGAAAAGATCAGCTAGAGGAAGAAAAGATCCAAGTAAATAGTTTGCGGGGGGGGGGGGGGGGGTTGTTCTGTCAATAGCAGCTGATGGACAGTGGAGCAAATTATCCAGAGCCACGGCGAGTGGTTCTTTACTGGATGGGTTCTTGTAGAGGCCAGACAGTGTCTGTCTGAAATGCTTTCCTTGAGGTTCTTGCCCTGCACAAGGGCTTGGACTCAGGGGCCAGAATAGCCCTTTGCTCTAAAGATTCTGGGACGTGGGGTCCAATCCCAAAGCTCTTGCTTCTGCCCCAAGAAGAGAGAAAGAGGCGGGACGTTCTGCTTGCGAGGCACAGACCCCCAACTTTTTTTTT
Organism: Liasis olivaceus; assembly: GCA_030867105.1. Lineage (NCBI taxonomy): Eukaryota > Metazoa > Chordata > Lepidosauria > Squamata > Pythonidae > Liasis > Liasis olivaceus. The sequence goes on along the minus strand of CM061351.1, from coordinate 113,496,083 downwards.
CCTTTGCGTAGATGCATCTGGGGATCTTGTGCCCGATTCTGAAAGCGAAGGCAGCAGCTCCCCTTTCAAGGTGAGGAAGAAGCTGGAAGAGGTCTTTGCATATTGGGCAGGGGCAAGACCAGGCTTTAGTGGAAGGGGATGGACAGAGGGACCAGAGCAAGCCTTGAGGGAGCTCATGAAGACACCCTTGGCTTACCTTCTGAAGGCCTGTACTCAGTGGCACTAAATCCACAATAACCTCTAAACCTGTTAAGCAGGCCCGGCCTCCAACTCTGCCTCCTTATTCCCAGGTCAAAGGTTAGAGGACAAGCTCCTTGAGGCCAGAAGCCACCCTGGGGCAAAGGTGCTCAAGTAGCAGTGATCATTCCTCCCTTTCCCCCCACCAGGGTGAATACCAGGGCACCCGTCACTGCACCCTTATCCCCACCTTCCAGGAGCATCTCAGGGACAGCAGGAGCCAGTGAGTGACCCTTCCCTTTTCCTAGAAAGGGGCTCCTCCTCCGTACCTGGCCTAGAGAGGCAAATTTATCCCAGGAGGCATATTTTTGGGGGTGGTGGAACCTAAGCCAGCAGTGGCAAAAGCCAGGGGTATGCACACACTCCCCCCAGCCCATACTCTAGCACAGGGTTTATTCACTCAGGATCCATGAATTTGGATGGAAAGAAAACTAACTTTTATTTTCACCAACCTCTAGAGCAGTGTTTCTCAATCTTGGCTGCTTGAAGCTATGTGGACTTCAACTCCCAGAATTCCCTAGCCAGCCATGCTGGCTGGGGAATTCTGGGAATTGAAGTCCAACAGCTTCAAGTTGGCCGAAGTTGAGAAACAGGGCTCTAGATGAAATTTAGCTTGTGTTATTACTGATTTAATGAATAAAGAAGCATATACATGACTAAAGACCAGAAGGAATCTAGTGGCACCTTTTCTGACAAACCACTTTTACTCAAAGGCAGAAGCTTCTGCTTTTTTGCCACCAAATGTTAGCATGACTCTCCTTCTACAATACATTACAGATGGGGTGGGTGGGAGTGGGGTAGCATTTTGATAACTGGGAGCGTAATTGTTTTTCTTTGTAAAACAGTATATATGTATATATATGTATTTTATTTTATGCCTTCAATTATATTTTTCTGAGAAAGAGCCCATAGGTTCCACCAGACTCTCAGAGCGATTCATGGCACAAATAGATCAAGAACTCTTATTAACCGTTTGGGTGCCTGTTGCTGAAAATGTGTGGCACAGGGAGGGATGAAACACCTGAAAACTGTATTTCCAAATATAGTTTGCGGGAAAAAAACTTTGACTAACGGAGGGGAACTGAAAGCCTTGCCTATGCTTAACATTCCCCCCCTGCGGCCCTTGCAACAGTCAGGTGTGGCCCACCAGTTCCCCCAAAGTGACCCAGCCCTGCTCTCTCCCCTTTCCCTGTTAAGTTCCCTGAGTATATCCCACAAGCATGCGTTTACAGCATCTGGCTGCCAGAGAAACTCAACTCAGGGCTCTGCAGAGTCTCTACCAATAAAATCCCAGCACATCTAAGTCATAAATTTTGAGAGAGTATCCACAAGAACACAGAGCGGCAGGCCTAAATCTGCCCCAAGCTTTTTTCTTTCTCTTGCAGCAACCCAGTGTGGGCTGTCTGCTTCAACACAGCCTAAGCCGTTCTGCTTTGGCTACATTGGTCTCCAGCTTCTTATGTGTTTGGCCAAAGTGAGCAAGAGGAATCTGTGGAAATTGAAGGCCACCAAGTCTGCAAGGACCAAGGGTGGGGAAAGCTGTGCTGGTGGGCTGAAGATTTACATGTGATTTCTTCCAGGTGCTCCAGAGGCTGAGGAAGGCAACTTCCCAAAGAGAACCCCCAATTCAGAGCCCCTTACAGTGGGGGTTCCTGGAAGGCTGAGCTTTAGGACAAGGCTAGGCAGGCTAGATCGAGTGGCCATGGGTCACTCAGCATCATTTTAACATCGTTCTGCCTTTCCTTTCCTTATAGGTATGCTAGTTCTCCGATGAGATTAACCTCTCCAGCTGTGTGATGGATACACTCTTCCCCTCCAGCAAATACACCCAAAGCCCAGCCCTTGAAAATTATTTTAGAGCTTTATTCAGTAAACACTGTAAAAGCTTTGACTTCGTTCATCTGGCCTATGGGAGGGGAATGGAAAATTCATCCACCTGTCTCAGGCCGAGGCGGTGGCGACGGTAACAGCTTGCGCTTCCCGAGGCAGTCTCGGGAAAGCAGTGACGGAACTGTGAGACGTAAAGGCTCCTTTAAGCAATGGAGTGTTTGAAGAGCAGTAGACCAATAAAATTATCACAAATACCTTCCTCTGAATGGAAAAGTAATTGTTGCGCTAGGAATGAAAGAAAGAGGAATTGCATGCCTGTCCTTAAGGAAGTTGCTGACGTCTGGCATGGAGGAATCACTCCGTTTCTAAGGAAAAGAGCCATTCTGTCTGGCTTGGAATTTGAGATGAGATAGGTGGGTATGAGAGGCTTGATTCCCCCAGGAGCGGCACCCCGGTTGGGTGCGGGGTGGAACATCACGGCTCATCTGTCCCCCCAAAGATGGGATTCACTTGCTGGGTGACGCGGATGAAGGTTGTCCTGCGGCTGAGCTCCTTCAGCTTGGCAGCTCCCACGTACGTGCAGGTAGAGCGGATGCCACCCAGAATATCCCTCAAGGTGTGTTCCACATCCCCCTTGAACGGCACTTCCACCACCTTGCCTTCAGATGCCCTGCAGGTGAGACGGAGGAGCGTTGCAGGAATGTCCTCCATATTTGCTAGCTTCCTTTCATATGTATGGCAGTGTTTCTCAACCTTGGCCGCTTTAAGATGTGTGGACTTCAACTCCCAGAATTCCCCAGCCAGCATGGCTGGCTGGGGAATTCTGGGAGTTGAAGTCCACACATCTTAAAGCGGCCAAGGTTGAGAAACACTGTCTTAGGGGAACTAAGTGTTGCCATACAAGATTCGCATTAGTTACAGCTTCTGTCAGTGTCCAAGCTACGGTCTCTGGATCCAATATTCCAGGGTTTCTCAATCTCAGCAGCTTTAAGATGGGCAGACTTCAACTCCCAGAATTCCCCACGCTGGCTATGTCATTCGCTGGATCTGAAATATGTCATTCGCTGGATCTTCCAGCACGAGGAACCAAGGCACATTATTCCCGTCATGCAATGTGCTTGCTTCGAGTTAAATTATTTGCTTAATTTATCCATTTCAGAGGGGTTCACCCAGTTCATTGCATCATGAAGTAATTGGCCTGCAATGGCACCATGTTTTTAGGACTCAGCCATGCTGGTGCCTTTGTGGTTCAGTCCTAAAAACATAAAGCTGAAACGGTCATCTAGTCTAACCCCCCACCCACAATAGAAGAGAATATCTGTAGTTCAGGGTTGAACTGGGGAGTCCTTGGTGCTCTGAGCTTGGTTGTTTGCTTACAGATGTATCATCAGTGCTAGAAGGAAGTGGGGTTTGTTCTCTGTGTATATACAGTAGCTTGCCCTGTCGATGTTGGGTGTGTGTGTGTTTTTCTCCTTGGTAGTTCCTTGATCAGGGTACTGTTCTCTGCTTGATTGTTTGTCTGGTGTTAATCCCCGCTTATCTGTGTGTAGGCTCCTGGAGAGGATGTGTTCTGATCTTTTTGCTTCCTTCTTAGCTTTCTTATTGTCTCTTTTGTATGGTATGTAAATGTGGTTTATCTCTATGTGTCTACTGATGGCTGATTTGTCTGAATGCCAAGCTTCCAGGAATTCCCTAGCGTTTTTGGATGTAGCTTGGTCTAGGGCGCTCACCGTTTCCCAGTTGACACTATGGTTGAGTCTGTCCGTGTGTTGGGAGATTAAGGAGTTTTCATCGTGTCTTCTGACTGCTAGTTGGTGTTCATGGATGCGCTCTGCCCTGCTCTCTAACCCCACCCTCACTAGCACTGACGACATTACCTAGCTGGGTAATGAATTTTTTTTTTTTTAATCTGCGCTCAGTTGTTACTGACTCTGCAGTGACTGCTTGGACGAGTCCTTGCAGTTTTCAAGGCAAGGTGTTTCGGAAGTGGTTTGCCAGTGCCTCCTTCCTAGAGCAGAGCCCAGCTGGTGAGCGCAGGAGGTGGGGTTTCCGTTGCTTCGCGCTCTTTTCGGGCGAGCGTGGTTTTTTGCGCTTGCCGGCAACTGCTCCCGACTCCTTTTGTGAGGCGCCACCATCATTTTTCCTCCCACCGGAGTGAGAGTACCCATTTATCTACTCACATGAGTTTTCGAACTGTTGGGTTGACAGGAACTGGGGAGGAAACAGGAGCTCACCCTCTTAACGCGAAGGCTGGACTCGAACCGCTGAAGCGTCAACCATTTCTGGCTGGCAACTTTCAGCGTCATTAAGCCGCTGCGCCACCGCGTCCCCCTTAGGGTAATGAAATGTCTGCAATCAAACAGCCAAGTGAGAGAGCACCAAGGACTCCACAGTCGAAGCCCCACTTTGTGCCAGAATCCAAACAAAACGGATGGGCCTCTACCTAAACAGCAGAGGAAGACTCTCCACCTCTTCACTCGAGAATTGGCCCTTCTGTCTTACTGCTCCCGCATCTAACTTTTGAATTCTATGAGAGCAGGGATCCTGCCTAGCCGAAAGCGCCACAATCGTGGCTGAAGGAATGGGATTTAACAGAGCAAAGAGGCAGAACCATCCCGTTAACCGTTTTCTGCTTCCATACCGATATTCGGCCACTCCTCCGGCGTACTTCTTCATAGAAACCTCGGAGCTCATGCCATAGAAGAGCTTGTACTTCTTGCCCCCCTTTTCAATCAGGTCTCCCCCAGATTCGGTGTGTCCAGCCAACATCCCTCCCACCATCACAAAGTCTGCACCGGCGCCTAGGGACAGAAGGGAAGTTACACCAGCAGAGCCGGCAGCTGCACCATGCGAGGAGAAAAAGCGAGTGCCCTGTCTCGTCCCGGCACCACCCCAGCAAATTTAACGGGCAGGATTTGGAAAGCGGGATTTTACCGAAAGCCTTGGCCACGTCACCTGGGCAGCTGCAGCCCCCATCCTGCAGGAAAGAGGGCAGAAGGTTAACCTCAGCATTTCCGTGTTTTATTTTAAGGCTGCTATCCTAAACACACATCAGTTCAGTTCAGGCACAGAGGACTACCGCCAACAAAACGAAAAGGGTAAAGCAAGGTTCCAGTCCTCAAGGGCAGTATATATGAGCTAGACAAATAGAATTGGAGAAGCAAATTGGGGATTGTGCTAGAACTCTCAAGCCTTTATCGCTGGTCGCTGATAATTCTGAGAACTATAACTCTTCGCTAGATGAACAAGGATCCTTAAATGGCACTTTCCAAGGACCAGCTGTCCTGCAGCAACTGAGAGGGAAATCCTGAAGATTATGTCAAAGGCAAAAAAATGATTTGCTCGTAATATAAATCCCTGCCTTCGTTCATGTAACACTTTCATTCTATAAAGCTTCGCTTACTTCCGCCCTTCCGTCAGCATCAACTCCTAGATTGCTGCTACCAGAAACTCAGTACCAGGGCTGGGTTTCTCACCGAGATGATGTGTCCGCCAAGACCATGGGCTGCGTCCGCACACTCCATGACTGCGCTGAGTTGAGGGTAGCCCACCCCTGTCTTCCTTCGGGTGGTACAAACTGAGCCTGAAACAAGCCAAGATTAAGCCAGGCAGATCACCAGGGAGTATTGTACAGTCCCCAACCTGAAAAATAATGCCCAATTCAGCAAGGGGCTACCCTTTTCTGTTCTACAGTTACCGTTTTCCTTTCCCACTCCCAGGACCAAGGTGGGCACATCTCTTCCGCAGGGGCACCCTGCCCTGAGCGCAAAACAGCTGGAATTTCCAGCCATAAGCTCAAGGTTGACTCCACAGGGCCCCACATCACCTGGTCCAATCCCCACTTTGATGATGTCGGCTCCCGACAAAATCAGTTCCTCCACCATCTCCCCCGTCACTACGTTTCCGGCCTGTGGAGGCAAAAGAGAGGGGCAGGGGCTGATGAGACCCCCCAGGGCTGACTTGGGAGCCAAGGCAGCGACAGGCCACATAGCCAACCTCGAAACATGCCGCTGGGAGACTGGAAAGCTAAAATTCAGCAGCTGAGAGGAGTTAGCATAAAAGCCCTTCCTTGCTGACCTCGAGAGGGAAAGTGGGACATAAACGTACCATGATGGTGTGGTCAGGAAACCGTTTCCGCAGGTCCCTCAAGAACTGGACAAAATGTTCGGAGTAACCGTTGGCCACGTCCAGACAGATAGAGCGGACCTGCGGCACAGCCTCCAGGATTTGCTCCAAGAGCTCCAGGTCTGCAGTGCCAGTGCTGGCAGCCACGTTCTAAGGAGAGGCACCCAGCAGAGAAGTCACAATCCCAAGAAAAAGGACGGGATGGCAGAAATCGGGTGAGGGAGGGAGTAGGGCCATTCCGCAGCCTCCAAATCTGATGCAGGAGCTGCTGTAATGCTACATTAGGACATATTAAACCGCAACTGACTGAGTTTAGACAACACGCAAAGGCATTAACAATGGGTTGCAACCCAGGAATGCTAAGTTTGCAGCACGCGAGATGTGACCCATTTTGGCTTGGCTTTTGTATGTGGTGTGGACATGGGGGGGAGTGAAGGCCAAGGACAACGTCACATACATACCTGCAGGCAATCTGGGTTCTGAGCTGCAAATTCCTTCCACTCATCCAGAGTATAGTGTTTGTGGATGGCAGTGAAGAGAGAGAACTGGGGGAGGGAAAAAAAGAAGCTTGCAGATCAAGTTCTTGGCAGCCACTTCTAGAGAAAACAAGGCTCTCCCTGCATTCTTTTTAACAAGATGCATTAAAGAGAACAGGTAAAGTTATAGAAATCTCAGCAACTGAACAGTTGTCACCTTTGGAACCCAGTTAATCCCTCAGAGAGCTTACGCCAGTGTTTCTCAACCTTGACAACATTAAGATGTGTGGACTTAAACTCCCAGAATTTCCCAGCCAGCATAAACGCTGGCTTAGGCGAAGACTTCTTCCATCTTTTGCTAAGAGCCTCTGTGTTCTCGGAGAACTATACCTTGCACAAAACCTTGGCCATCTCAAAGGTCCCCACAGTATCCATGTTGGCAGCAATTATGGGTATCCCGGTATATGTCTGCTTGGAGTTGCGGAAGGTGAAGGACCTCATCAGATCCACCTAGACAAAGGGGCCAAATGCGGGGAGCTGTAAGTCCCAGAGGCCTTGAAGTGGCAATCAAGCCTGGGATTTCTGCAAGGAGAATGAAGAATGAAGAAACACACACACACACACCCCACCTCACGCCGGGACTTGAGAGTACTTCGCTTTGGCTTCAGGAGGACATCCTTGAAGTCCAATTTAATGTCAGTATCTATGCGTGGCATCGTGGATTCCTGTAAAAAAAAAAAAAAAAATCAACTGGAATTTTGGAACATCGGGGATAAAATCCCAACCTTTTATTTCCCAAACCTGAAATTATACAATCTCTGAAGCAAATTATTCTCAATGGGGTTGCAAACCTTTATTCTGGAAGGCTTTTGATCGATTTATTATTGCTATAAAAAAAGAACAGAGGGGCATCCTTACTCAGGGTCATCAGTGGTAGTTTTCAGTTTACACATTTCAGCTTTGTTATACTTCTAGTTCTCTTACTGTTGGTGAACTGCGTTGCTTTCAGGAACCAAAGGTTGCTGCTAATAAATGTTTACGACCTCTGCATGGGCCTCGGTCTCTAGTTCTCCTGCATGGCCACCCACGTCATTCTAAACAAAAAGGAAAATTTTAATTTCAAATATCCAGCCTTATCATATCTGAATCTCTCCTTCCAGTAAGTCCTTTATTGGCCCACAAGCAGCCCTCACGTAACCTCCAATCTCTCGAAATACTTTCCTCCTTTGACTACCATTACCTCAATGCACACAGTCACAAGCTGTGGGCCTGCAGCTTCCTCTGCCCATGCTAAAAGTTCCATTGTGTGCAATCACTTCATCCCAAACTGGGAAGCCTCAGAGCAACCTCTGGTGGGCTGGTGCCATTTAAGTCTCTCAATAGCTCTTACATCTAGGAAAGTCACGGCTTCGCTCTTTACCCCAATGCCTGCTTGTCTGAATGCCATCGGTGGGGGGGGAGGTACCAATGGGTGAGGGCACTGAGGCCTTCGCTGTTCGAGTCTACCTAGGAGAAACTCCATCAAAATCAATCGATGCCATTCTGAGTAAGGTTCTGTCTCCGCGAGATTGCAGAGACTACAGATCTCGTGGGACTACAGCTCCCATGCGCCCCAGCCGGCGTGGCCCATGGGAGTTGTAGTCCTGGCCCCTCTGGAGGGCACCGCGTAGGTTGGGGGAATGCCAGGTTAGCCTAAACGATGTTAACCTCGCGCCGCAATCCAGGATCCCCAGTCCGGATCTCAGAGGAACGAAGCTGAGATCACATCCTAAATGTCCAGTTCAAGATGCGGAGTATATGGGGGGGGGGGGGGTCGCACACACCCAACTTCCGGTTAGCTGTTTTCGCTTTCCCCACGTTTCCGGTCTTTCGGGGCCCCCGATCGGGAAAAAGTGGACCCCCACCCCCTCTCCGCTTTCAATGACGCCGCTAGCCCTCCGCAGCTCCCTCTCCCTTTCGGACCGGAGCACTGCCTTGTGGGAAACGTAGTTGTGACCCTGAACCTCTATAAGGCCCACGAGAGATATTATGACTACAGCTCCCATAAGAGAGTGCGCTTAAACGGGGTGACGTCACGCGCAGAGAGCTCGGAGAATTATCAGACAAGAAAGACTACAACTCCCAGAGGCCAAAGCGCGACAACTATTTCTCCGAGCGTTCATGTTTTGTTTTTTAGTGCCTGCCAGGTACTTAAAGTCGAATTGTTTGCGGATACTACCGCCTCAGCGTTAGAATAAAGCTTTAAATTATTGTGTAGAAATAGAATTATAGCTCCATCCTTTCCGGTAACGGCGGCTCTTTTTTAAGCATCCAATCCAAAAGAAGAGCAATGAAAGGACCGCGGAGCGTGCTGGGAAATGGAGTCACTAGCTCTACTAATCACGGCGGCCCTAGTGGGAAAACGACTGCATCTCCCTAGTGCAGCGCGACAACGGCGGAAGGATATGTTGGATGGTCTCCTGCTCTGAATTCTTAACTGAGACGAACAAAAGGCCTTGCGGCTGGGACGGAAGTGGCGTCACAACTGACCGGAAAGAAGCCGGCTGCGAGCAAAGACGCCTTTCTGCGAAGCGCCCTGCCAGTTCCGCTTCCGAGGTTGGAGGTTGGGCAGCGGTGAGGGACCGGGCGGGCGGGCGAGCGAAGCGGCCACGATGCTGATCAAAGTGAAGGTGAGGCGGGGGGGGCTCTCGGCGGAGGGAGCGGAAGGTGTCCTCCGCGTGCCCCGAGGCATGGCGGGATCGCTGGGGCTGCCGGCCGTGATACATTGTGGGTGGCGGGAGTTGGTTCTGAGCCTCCAGCAGCAGGCAGAAGTGAAACCGGTAGAGCTGCATTCTCTCCTTCAGCTGGGAGTGTTCTACCCCTGGAGGGCTGCCTTCCATGCCGCCACCTCGTTGCTGGAGAACTAGAGAAGGCAGAGCCAACTCTTTTCCTCCCCTCAGGGTCTTTGTCCCCCCACAGTCCTCGCAGTCACCACCAAAAGAATCAGAGCTCGAGGGCAGATGCCCCTTTAGGGCATTTCTCAACCCAGCTCAACTGATTAGAGGCACCCTTTGCTGATCCAACATACCGAATCAGAGAAGGGATCTAAATCAGGATTCCTCAACCCCAGCAACTTTAAGATGGGTGGACTTCAATTCCCAGAATTCCCCAGCCAGCCATGCTGGCTGAGGAATTCTGGGAGTTGAAGTCCACCCATCTTAAAGTTGCTGGGGTTGAGGAACCCTGATCTAAATTACTAATCAGGTCATTACCCAAAGTTGCTTGGCGGTGCCCTGATTCCAGAAAGGTTTTTGCACCCTGGAAAAGGTTGCACGAGAAAGCAGCAAATAAACTTAGAAAGCTGTAGAATAAAGGAGCGCTTGCATTCTCCTTGTGCAACCTCACACACACACTGTGCACACAGAGCTGTTCTTTGTTTCCTGTTTTATAACGTAAAACGGTTGGATTGTTGGGCTCTGGCCAGCTAGTTTTTTTCCATCTGGTCAGGGAACAGTCTTACAATTTAGAAGACAATCAGGCAGGCACTTGCTGTTCAGGGAAGTTCATGTCCTGACCCTTGGTATTTTTAATTATTAGTCACACTTTAATTTTATTCTGGTCTCTGGCATTGTCTCCAGGCCTTCGGCAAAGGAAAGCGAGACCCCTCACTTTACTGCCCTTGCCGTCTTTTATCTTCCTTTTTTTAAGTCTTGCTGATTTTATTGTAATTTCTTTGATTGCTGGGAGCCGCCCAGAGTCATTGAGAGTTGGGCAGCATACAAGTTTAATACATTATTATTATTGTTTTAGCCTGCTGTTGCACTCTCATGCACCTGTCCGTTCAGATGGACTGTATTGTTGTTAGACTAAGTATTCATCATAGGATTCATTAAGCTCAGTATCCATTGCAATCACTAGAAAAAATCACTGGCTGGCCAAGCCTGGAAAAAGATTATATTCTGTTCAAACATGGATTCACTCTGACTGAGCTTGCCCTTGGTTTCTGTATATCCAAAGTACCCTTACCCTTCCAGCAGTACCCTATCTTCAGAGGGAGGAATGGCAATTCACTAAATTACTATCTCCCCCCCCACTCCAAAATTCCATTCAGATATTTGAATTCAAGCATATCAGTAACTACAATGTACACTAATCAAAGATGGTGCAGAATGGGCAAAGTCTTGAGGCCTAATTCTAATAGCTTGAAGACACAATCATTTGTGGGGTTAATTACAACCTGGCTCTTCTTGGAGGTGCAGCTGGTAATTAAAAGGTGGGAGGTCTCCCTCTCTGCTTTTTACTTAGGGAGAAATAAGGACAGACACTCAGAATCATTCACAAGAGAGACAGTGGTGACTTTGGAAGAGGGGCAATATAGAAGGTGGGGACAGGAAAATGGGGACACACACACACACTTCTTGTTCCATACATTTGCTTGAACAGAAAAAACTCATTCCTCTGCAGAAAACTGGTTCAAGGATGGTGGAAGCTTATCTCCTGTCAAGTACACTTGAAATAATATTTCAGCTATGGAACCCAACAGTGAATACTGGAAGTATCCTCCAAGATACTGCAGCACAAATTTATGGAGGCCTTCATGGCTCCAAATGAAATTACTTGTGTTTCTGGCATTACAGTCTTCCCCCAGCTGGCTCCCTCCAGGCCTGTTGTGCTGACATTTGAAGAGAGGCAGGCCAGAGAAGTCTTTCATATATAAAAAGGATACAGAGCTTTCCAACATCAACCCCCTAAAATTCAGCAGCAAATTGCTAATTTTTACAAAGAAAAATAGAAGTACTAAGCTTCTGCATAGATATTTTAGTCAGTTTCAATTGTCTGTTTTGCATGAAAGAATCTGAAGAAACAAGGCATACACTTTGGGCCTGCCCCTTCAGTTGACATCACAACTGTGTCCCAGTGGAATCTAAAAATAAATTAATTACATGTATGGTCTTCCTGGAAAACCAGCTCCCCTTCCTCTTCAACTGGAAAGTTACAGAATCACGGGAGTCTGCCAGCAAGAGAGGGTTGACAAAACCCTACATCAACTTGCATGACATCTTAGAATGCAAAAACATACAGGATGCATTTACATAATGACATCACCACGCAGATGTCATCATTTCAGAGTTATCACGGCTTGCTGCAGATGTAATAAACTCTGCTGCATCCTAAAATATGATACATTTTGATGTTGGCTTCTTGCCTGTTGACGCATACGGTTAACGCATGGGACGTCTGCTGGCAAAAATGTTGCGGCTGTAGGCGTGGCTCGGCTGCTGATGCCACAGCTTTTCCTTTCTGTGTGTTCCTTGTGAATTTTCAGCATTGGGGATTCCTCCGCAGCTCAGCTGAGAGGAAAACAAAATAAGGTAATCTGTAGAAGATTACCTTTTCCAATCCTTAACTCTCCAGGTACGTGAGGCTATGATTTTCCTGCCCAATCAGAGAACTATTGTTAAATGTTCCCAGCATCTGATGTAAGTTAAATAGCCCTGTGTGCAGTGTGCCTCTGAATCTAATCTAGAGGTCCAGAAGGGATGTGGATGGTGTCTTCTCTTCCTTGCCTTTTCAGATTGCCTATCCAGAAGGTCCCCTATATACAAACTTTCAAGTTGTGAACTTCGGCCGATGCGAACAAGATGGACCCGGAAGTTGGAGCCGGAAGTTGGGAGAAAGCACGCCACAAACTAACCCTTTCCCGCCATCTCCTGACTTCTGGTTCCAACTCCGGTCCTGACTTCTTGCATGGTCAGTTGTGTTTGGTGTGTGGCGACTGCAAATTGCAGACTGCAAATGTCTGCAGTTAAGCGCAAGCACCTACATCAACGCTGCCGCTTATGTAAGGTGCGAACTGCGCGTTTTTTTGCTTCTTGGACTTACGAACAAAACAGACTTACGAACAGCCTCTTGGAACGTAATCTGTTTGCAAGTAGGGGACTGTCTGTATCAAGCAAGCAACCCCGGTAATTGTCTCTTTCCCCTGCAGGACTTCTGCTCAGGTTTTAGCCTCCAGCTGCACAGCTGTCTGATCCCCAGAGACTCAGGCTGTGAAAAATGCTGATGGCTCAGTGCTTGCTGGTTTTGCTCCCAAGCAGCTGGGTCCAGAATATCTGTACTGGTGCTGGTGGGATGCAGATGCCCCAGTAGGTAATAAAGTTCTGTCCGCCTCCGGCTCTTTCTCCAGCCTGCTGTAGTGATGGAGAGAAGGCAGTTTCTGTTTCAAATCCCATGTAGGACACGGCAAGGTTTTAAGGAGGCGGAAATGTTGGTATGAGCAGTTTTAACAGGAGATGGTGTTCAGTCTGGAATATGATAGGAGGAAAACAGGGAGGGAGGGAGGGAGGGAGACTGGATTGGGCCAGAGAGAGATGCAGAGCTGTGTACAGAAAGGTAGATAGCTTAGGAATGAGAATTTGGGAAATGGGGCAGATCCAGCCCCACCTCTCTTTAGAACTGAAATAGGGTGGGATCCTGCAGAGGGACTGGATATTGGTAATTTGTTGAAACCTTTTCCTTTCGTTGCAGACGCTTACCGGAAAAGAGATAGAGATTGATATAGAACCTACAGACAAGGTACCGGCCCTCAAAAGAATGGGGTGGGTTTGATGTCGCTGATTATCCTTGTTACGCTTCCTGCTTTTCTTTCAAATACAATTCACCCCTGACCCCAGAAGGTCTATATTTGTAGAAAGAGGAAGGTCTCTATTTGTAGCTTCAGTGCAAAATAGGGGGACTTCCTCCACCATGGCCCACCTTCTTCCTCCAATCCCCGGATAACTTCAGGGAAGGGATCGTGGAAAGATGACCCCCTGCCATGCAGAAGGAATGATTCAGCCACTCCCTACATCTTTGTATTCATCCTCCTCTCTTTAACTTTCATCAGCCAGCCAGTTTTCCTCAGCCTTCATTTTTTCCACCTTCGTTGGCCTGCACTTTATCGAGAATCTCTCCCTGTCCCCACTAGACCCCCAAGCCGTTACTGACCCCAGCAGGGCCCACCTGGCTGGGAATCACTGCCCCTGGCCTTCCCTGGGGGAACTCTTGGCACAGTGGCCAGATGTTGATGGCCTACACGCTTTGAGTGATGACTACGGGGTGGGGAGAAGATACTTGGGTGTTTCCTTCTCGGGGCAGAATCAGAAGTTAGGGGCACACTGAAGCTTTGTGAGTTTCGAAGGAAGTTGCTTCTTTCTCTGCCCTATGGCCCTCCCTGGCATGATCCAAACATCTAAAACAGTGTTTTTCAAACTTGGCCACTTTAAGATGGGTGGACTTCAACTCCCAGAATTCCCCAGCCAGCCGGCTGGGGAATTCTGGGAGTTGAAGTCCACCCATCTTAAAGTGGCCAAGTTTGAAAAGCACTGGTCTAAAATGATCCTATGCTGCTTGTTGTGGCCCTTCCCACCTCCAACTGGTTGAAGTCAAAACCTGTTCTACGGGGAAAGTGACTTTGTTCTTCCCTTCCCTTTCTCTGTTCCCTTCCAGGTGGAAAGAATAAAGGAGCGAGTGGAAGAAAAGGAAGGGATTCCTCCACAACAGCAGCGACTCATCTATAGCGGCAAGCAAATGTGAGTTTCAGCCAGGGAGAACTTGTCATGCCAGCACCTCTTTTATTCTGAAATTATTTTTTTTTTGGCCAAACAAAAAGGACAAAATATAAATATTAAAAATAAAAAATTTGAAAAAGTCCAAAACCCAACCAAAAATGAATTTAAAAGCAAGCAGAAAGGATGATCCATATGTAGCTTTGAGAAGAAATGGAACTTTTTAAGTACCCATATTCATTATTTATATTTAAACTGGCTTTAAAAATGTCAAGTTCAAGAGAAAATGTGATCAAATTTGATTGAATTTGTCCTTCCTTGCGGCATTTTTCAGGGCTCTTTGCTGTGGTGTTAATTTTTTCAGCGGAGGTCATTTCTTACACTTTTGAATACTACTAACTCAATAAAAATTATATTTTGGTTTTCAGGTGTTTTGCTGTAACAGACCAGGCAACTAAAACCCAATCAAATCAAGCTTTTATTCTGAATTAATGTATATGCATTAAGAAATATAGATAGTAAGCTGGCTGCAGGATTTGTTATAAAAAATATTGGATACTTTCCCCAGTTTCTGCAAGAATCTTTGAACAAAAATACTGATGAACTGGGTATTGCCATAAAAATTATTAGATGTAAACTTTTGTTTAATATCCTCACCCAATGCAGTCTGAGAAGATTGCAATGGATGAGGTTCTCTTGCTGTTAAATGAAGTATATAAACACCATTTAAAAAAAACCTTGATAATTCTATTTATTTTACAAACAAATGATTAAACTTGCCTCATTGACATCAAGATGGTACTTGTGTCTCTTTTATAAATATGTTCAGAACTCAAAGGACTGCCAGCAACAGTTAAATCTCTTAATTTGTTTTAAAGGACTCACTTTTCTTGTTCCTTGCATTGAACAGATCTAACCTCATGTTTAAAAAGTGAATGATCGAGGAAGATGGTTCCTGCCATTTCCACAGTAATTTCCTACAATTTTAAATATGCAGTTCTGTCATATTTAAAAGTGGCAGTGTTGCTCACACAGAATAAAAAAAATCTAATCTTTAAATCAGCCCAAATCCAAAAATACTAGGGAATTCCTGGAAGCGTAATATTCTGACCAATCAGCTATCAACAGACACAGAGAGATTAAACAATCTGATTAATTGATTATATACCATCAAGTTGTTTTCAGCTGCTAGCAACCAGATAAATAGACTTTCTCAATGACAATCTGTCCCTAACCCGGTCCTTCAGGTCTTGCAACAGTGCGACCATTGCCACTGTAACTGAGTCCTCCACTTTCCTGCTGGTCTTCTTCTCTTTTCTTCCACCTTTCCCAGCATCAGAGCCTTCTCCAGAGAGCTTGCTCTTTGCATCATGCGTCTGAAGTAGGATGCAGGTAGTCCTCGCTTAATGACCATTCGTTTAGCAACCGTTCAAACTTATGACAGATTGAATGAGGGGTACTTACGACTGATCTTCAAAGTTCTGGCCATCGCAGTGCCCCCGCAGTCACATGATTGTGATTGGCGCGCTCGGCAACTGGCCCGGATTTCTGACCCTCCCGTGGTCACATGATCGTGATTTGCAACCTTCCCTGCTGGCTTCCCACAAGCCAATGGGAAAGCTGGCAGGAAATTGGAAGTTGTGGTCACGTGAGGTCCTTGCTTAACAACCCGCATGGTCCTCACTTAACAATGGCAACCAGGAACTGCCAGAATTGCCGTCACTAAGCAATGCGGTCACGTGACATCGGGCTTTATGACCACATTGCTTAGCAACAGAAATTCTAGTCCCAATTACAGTCATTAAACAAGGACTACCTGTAATTTGAGCCTGGTCATTTGTGCCTCTAGTGAGAACTCTGGATAGATTTGTTCGATGATCCATCGGTTTGTTTTGTTGGCCGTCCATGATCTCAGGAGTCCCCAACACCAACTTTCAAAGGCATTAAGACTCTTCCTCTCCTGCTTCTTTAAAGTCCAACATTGGCTTCCACAGAGTGTCACAGGGAAGACCATGGCTTGCATTTCTGATCTTTGTAGGTATAGACACATCACAGTATCTGAATATCTTCCCCAAGGCCTCCATGGCTGCTCTTCCAAGTGCTAGCCTGTGGCGCATTTCTTGACTGCCGGCCCCTTTAGTGTTGAGGGTTGATCCTGAAGGGCAGAAGGTCTCCACCACTTTAATATCTTTATTGCCAGTTCTAAGGCTGGTTGTTCTACCTGTTGTCATTAGTTTGGTCTTTATATTTAATTTTAGTCCCTGTGCTCTTTTATTAGTAGACCTTGCAGTCAGCTATTAAAGGGTGTCATCAGCATTGTGCAACTTACTGAACTTTCTTCCTCCAGCTTTAAAACCACACTCCTCTTCTTCCAGTCCAGCTTCCCTCAATATATATTCAGCATATAGACTGAATAAATAAGGGGAGTGTATACAGCCTTGTCTCTCTGGCAACCTGGAGCCAGTCTGTTTCACCATCTTCTGTCTATACTGTGGCTTCCCGACCGGGATATAGGTTTTACGTAAGGACAATGAGATGTTCTGGGATTCCCATTTTTCTGAGCACATTCCACGGCTTGTCATGATCAAAACCACATGGATAGAAGATATAAAGCCCCATCTACCTGCCATTTAAAAGATGCGACCAAAAGTCGGGGAGAGAAACAAACCACTCATAAACACTTTCTCCCTCCCAGCCAACACCCAGGTGAGGAGGAAACAGCACCAGGTCAACAATCGGGGAAGAAGCAGTGCTCTAATCAAGGAAGAAACGTCACCCCAGCCAGGACTGGCGTGGCAACCGGCCAACTTCGTTCTCCCAGTCATGATGGTGCTACTTAGCCTGGTAACAAAACACCTGTAGGGAAACAGTGAAGAACCCAAAAGTTCAACTCTACCGATACTGTCTACTATCAAAATAATCTAATGCTAACTCAGTTTGTACCCAATGGACATGTTCTGAATTCCTCATAGTTTGAATTATGTCTTAGATCAGTGTTGTCCAAACTTGGCCACTTTAAGATGAGTGGACTTCAACTCCCAGAATTCCCCAGCCAGCATGGCTGGCTGGGGAATTCTGGGAGTTGAAGTCCACTCATCTTAAAGTGGCCAAGTTTGGACAACACTGTCTTAGATGAAAAGCGTCAGAATAATATTTCAAATTCGGCATGCCTAAACCTCCATCAGAGTTTACACAAGTACCCTGCAGTTTAACTGTAGGTAGCTTTTAACTCTAAGTAGTTTTTCTAATTATATATAAACAAAAAAAATATTTCTTACCATAGATGAAACTAGGTAGGGTCAATAGAATTGAATATATTTTGAATATATATATATTTTTAACTGCCACTATTTTTCCCAGTGATGATAATGAAAAATGTTGCCATGCCAAGTTAATTTTTTTCATCTAACACAGAAATGGGCCATCATTTTGGTGGGGTTGCTTAAGGATTTGGTTATTTTAATGAAACTCCACCTAGACCCAGGTGAAGTGTAAACATTTCTTGAACTGGTTTTTCTGTGATTCTTTACCAATATTAATTAATATAGCTGATGTTAATCAACTTCTACACTTACCCCTGTATGACATCTCTTTAATTTAAGACTGCAATCATATTCATCTAAATTCCTAAGAAAAATAAATGTAGTCATTAGCAAACAGCTTAATTATATTTTGTTTTGATACTGCAACCTCAAACCTTGCCGTGTTTTCTAATATTCTGTGCTAATAAGATTTTCAGTATAAATGAAAGTCTTTGTTTGGTCTCCTTATTTATCTGAGAGGAAAACGTGAGTTATCTAATATAATGATGCTAACTACTAATTGTGTCGGTGAATACAATCAATATATTATCGAAATCAATAATATATGTCCGAATTCCAGGCCCCATAACCCAACTCGAGCCTAACAATGGAATCACTTCACTGAGTGAAAGTTAAAAGGAAAGAACTCTTCAACTTGTCAGGGGAAAAAACCTCATTAAACACGGGAGACAGACACACCATAACATAAGTTACTTCAAAGTTCCAGAAGCTTTATTAAATGTTAGTTCAATAAGCAAGTAAAATTCAGCCAATAGCATACAAGGTACTCACTTAGATTCACACTGACCAAAATGGTACCGATCCCCTCAGATGCAATCCTTTTTATCCTTTAAAACCACAAACCACAGACATGACTCCTAGGTTTAGCAACTAAATCATAACTTCCTTGGTGCTAATTTGACCATCCTTTCCTGTTCTATTCGTCCCTGTCACGTCTCTTCCCATCAACCAATTTGCTTAGCCTTGCAAGTTTACTTATTTCCTGCCATTGTCCTACAGGTCACATTTTAGCTAACTTGGCTTTATTAAATGCACTCAAAACTAACATTAAAACATATAGAAGGCAACTAATAATTTTCCTCTCACAAACTCATCATAGACATTCAGCTTAATGCCATTTATCTTACAGGACGTTTTGTTCCTCTTGTGTGGTGAGATCTTTTTTTCTTTTGCAAAATATCCATTCCTCCTCTATGAATAATAATTTCCCCTAAACGACTACATTTTCACCCAACAATGGAGGGGCTAACCAGACAAAAAGTGAAATGCATTAGAAGAGAGTCCCTTTGGCAGTACAAAGTTTTGGTAAATTGGACTTGTTGAAGAATCGGGCATTCTGGATACAATCCTTACTGTTGTTTTAAGACAAACACACCCCCGGGCACGGGACTTCTGACATATTCAGGGGAAGTTCTGTGCCATCTTTCTAAAAATGCCCGTGTTCACTGCCTGCCTCGGTCTCTCCGCAGGAACGACGAGAAGACCGCCGCCGACTACAAGATCCAGGGTGGATCGGTTCTTCATTTGGTCCTAGCGCTGCGTGGAGGAGGCCTGCGATGATGGAGCATCTCGCCCCGCCACGTCCCCCTCTTCCCCAGACCCACTGGATGTGTGTGAGCCCAACCCTTGGATGCGTGGGGAGCCCGTCCGGCGCACCACGTCCCGCAGCTTTAGTTTCTTCCTAATTCCAGGAGGACTGCCTGCCACCGCCGCCCCTCCCAAAGTTTTTTTTTTTAAGCCGTCATTGGGAAGGGTGCGTTTAGGGGGCAGGGTGCTCTAAGTTATTGGGGTGCAGCATCCGGCTTCAGCCCGGGGTCCTGACTGCATGTGAATAAGGATTCATCTGCTGGTTTTCACCCCCTTTGTTCAAAAGTCCCCCCCCGTTACCCCTCGTAATGGCTAAATGTTAAATAAACGTTTCACAACCACCACAGCATCTTGAATGATCTGACTTTGTATCTGCTGGCGTCTGAGTTGAATTTTTTTTTCTCTGCGCCTTTATTAATGGGGACTCCCCCCTTCCTAACCAGAATCCTTGACCCAAAGCCATCTTTGCTTTTTTTGGGGGGGGTACTCTTCCAGTTAAGATGGTAGTGCAAGAAGCTGAGCCTTGCAATGGCTCCTCTGAGAATTACAATCCAACTTTATTCTTCAGGCCAATTTTATGTCAAAGGAAGCGATTAATGAGTATTTGAGTAAGAAGAAAGTTACAAGAGCCAACCTAACCCGGCCTCAGAAAATAAAGTTGTCACTGCTACTTTCATTATCAGGTTGATAAATGGTTGAGGAAGATACACATCCAAGTTTAATTTCTTTGAGGAAAAGCGTGTTACATATTATTTGCATTAGGTTTGTGTGGAATTCCAGGCAGCGTCATTTATTTATTTAAAAGCTTTGTACAGGCACCTGTCTTGTGTAACAGCCTTCAGCAGCTCAGATAATGCTCTCGCCTGTTTCTTCCATAACAACAACCCTGTGAGGTGGGTGGGGCTGAGGGACGGGGCAAAGTCACCCAGCCAGCTTTCATGCCTAAGGGAGGACTAGAACTCGGTCTCCTGGTTTCAAAGTCCAGCCCCACCACCACTACACCAAACTGGCTCTCATATGTGGTGATTGGAAATTATTAGCCCCACGTGATTGTGATTGCTGGTCTTGGGCCAATTAATGCCTTTCCTCTGCAGTGTCTAGCTTGGCTCACTTGCTCGAGCCCTCCGAGGCCGCCTGTTTCTGCAGATTGCGACGGGCTACGGCATTCTTCGATACCCTCACGATGCAATAGCTTAAAATATGGGATGCAGCTTTGCAGAGGATTATTTCTTTCCCCAATACAGGGTTGGGTTGGGTCACACCTCACCCCTTCTGATTTCAATATGCTTTTTCAAAAATTAAAACATCATGACTGCAGACGGTCCTTTTTATTGTTATTTTACTTATCTGATCAAGACTTAAGACGTTCTACGTTTTGCTGGGCCCACAGGGTGAAAAAGCAGAACGTCTTGTGTGCCTAAAACTCTGCCCACAGTACACATGAGAGCCAGGAACTTGATTCTGGAATTTGGAAACAACAGCCAAAGTACTTGGATCACAGCCCAGCAAAATGCTAGCAGGTTTAAAGGGCTGGGGAACTTTAGGTATTAAGAGGGAAAACCTAGGTTTAAAGCAATATTTCTCCACCTTGGCCCCTTTAAGAGGGTGGACTTCAACTCCCAGAAGTCCCCAGCCAGCCAGCATGGCTGGCTGGGGACTTCTGGGAGTTGAAGTCCACCCATCTTAAAGGGGCCAAGGTGGAGAAACACTGGTTTAAACTCTCTGTTGCAAAATTCCTTAGCTGACCAAGCCAGGCCTAGCCCACCTCATTGGGCTATAAGCATAAACAGCAGAAAAGAAGAATTATGGACATATCCTGAAACTCTTTAAAAAGAGCTAGGTTTTATGTTAGAGCAAGAACGCCACTGAAATAACCTGCGGAGGAAAAGCGAAACACTTAACATTTGAACTGTGCCCCATGCCAGACGCTAAGACTCCAGGGCAAATCTTAGTTTACCGTTCAAGGGTCTTCACCGCCACCGACCAACGTTTTGCAAGTTATTCTCAACTCGGCTTGCTAACTCAACGGAGGGGGGGATCCCGTTTAACGACGACCAGCCTGGCCCCGGGCCCCTAACTTTTTGCTTTAGATCAGGTGCTTGGCTTGCCCGGCGACCGCGAACTCGCTGCCAACCTGGGGTCTTGCTCTGCCCTACATCTTCCCTGGCACAGTGTCTGAAAGCGTTTGGCAAAGCTGCCCCCGTCTCGGGCTGCGCCAACCTGTGCCCACCTGGGCTAGAGCATCTTAGAGAGGCTCGCTCGTTCCGCCCAGCCTCTCTCGGTCCGGCCAGGGTGGCGCAGGGTGGCACAGCCCGAGAGGCGACTCAGAGGGCATCCCACCCAGGTTTGGGGTCTCCTGTTAACCACCACCCCCCCGAGCCCAGCAGCGCACAAGCCCCAACGAGGCGCCTCTTCTTCCCGCCCCAGCGCGCCCGGCGATCCTTAGCGCCGGGCAGAGCTTTTGCCAGGCACGCCTGGCCGGGCCGAGCCGGGCCTGCACGCGGCTCTCCGGGCTGGCCCGAGCGCGGCGGCGGCGGCGGCGGCGGCGGCGGCGGGCAGCCCCCGGGGCAGCCGGGCTTCTGCGCGCTTGCTGCGGGGAGCCGGCGAGCGGCGAGGCGCTCGCTCCGGGCCTTCCGAGCGGAGAGGCCGGAGCTCCCGGCGCCTGCGGCTTTATCTCGGCCCTGGGAGCGCCGGGGCTCCCTCCCGCGCAGCACGCCGGCCGTGCGCCCTCGCCGGCCCGCACTCCGCGCCCCAACTGGGTTCCGAGCGCAGGCCGCTCCCGGCCTCCCGGAAGCCGCGCGCCCTTGTTTCCAGACAGCTGCGCCGATCCTACGCAGCCGGCCTCTTTTGCGCGCCCCCTCCCCCGGTCGGCAGAAGATGTGCCGGACGCCCGCCCTGGTGGTGTTCGACCTGGGTGAGTGCCGCGGGTGGGACCTCGCTCCCCTCATCCTGGGGGCCGGCTGGGGTTAGGGGAGGGGGAGTGGGCGACGCGCCTTGGCCGGGGAGGAAGGCTGGCACCTGGGGAAGGCGGGAGGGTCTTCCCCTGCATTCCCGGGGAGACCCCCAAGGCCGACCTCTCTCCGTCCCTCCTTTTTGCAGATTATACCTTGTGGCCGTTCTGGGTGGACACCCACGTGGATCCCCCCTTCCAGAAAAAGAGGTGGGAATGGGGGGTCCTGCCAGGGACCCGCGGGGGGCAAAGGCAGTGGCTCCTCTCTGCATTTCTCACACCCTCTTAAAAATGGAGGGGAGGAACCGGTGTAAAACACCTAAAGCGCTGTTTCTCAAGGCAGCGACTTTAAGATGGGTGGACTTCAACTCCCAGAATTCCCCAGCCAGCAAAATTCTGGGAGTTGAAGTCCACCCGTGCTGGCCAGGGATTCTGGGAGTTGAAGTCCACCTGCACTGGCCAGGAGTTCTGGGAGTTGAAGTCCACCCGTGCTGGCTAGGGAGTTCTGGGAGTTGAAGTCCACCCATCTTAGATTTGCTGTGACCGAAAAACACTGACCTAACGAGCAAAGAGATGGAGGAAAAATCATAAGGAACGTAATCGCACTTTTTCAGACTAACACATTTCGTTAAAAGCCATAAACGTTTGGGAGGGGCAGCTCCCTTCATCAGACGCAACGGAGGGAGGGCTTCATGGAGGAATAGTCCACGTTTAAATTTACGTGCTTAACACATGGCTGTTCCACCTCCCCAGTCCCCAATTCAAGCCTTTTGAAATGAGCGTCATAAAAATGGCAGCAAGTTTAGCACAATTATGAAACAGTGCCCTGGCATTAAAAAAAATTCAATAAAATCCCACCCTCGTCCATGGGTGGCTATTCTGTTTTCATAGATGGATAAAAACACCCAGGCATTGGGAGATTAGCGGAGAGTTTCACTATTTCTGCAGCATGTTGAAATTACTGTTTTTTGGGGGGGGTGTTTTAAAGTTGGGATAGAGAAGGGAGGAAAAGTTGAGGGAAACGGGGATCAAGGTGGCCCATCGGGTTGCTTGTTGGCTGCACAAGAGTAAGTCCTGTGCCTTTAAAACTAGCACGGGTCCGAGCTCGACAAGGGCAGATTTTCTGTGCCGCACCTGTTGCGTTCCTGCCTGTGCCATGAAAACTAGTTTTTTTCTCTTCTGAATGAAAAGACAACAAGCTAAACCGCTTCTTGTCTGTATTCTTCCCAGCGATGGTTCAGTACAAGACCGGAATAAACGGCCTGTTAATCTGTACCCCGAAGTTGCAGATGTTCTCCAGCAGTTGCAGAGTAAAGGTATCCCCATGGCAGCTGCCTCTCGGTAAATCTGGGCCTTGCCCACTTGAAACTTTCCCCGCGTAGACATGCCACCCCCCACACACCCCCTTTGTGATGAATCAGCCCTATAAAGCTAGCATTTGGCTGTTTCTCTGGGTTATTCTAAATTCCCGAAATCACAGCGACTCACGAAATTGCTTATTTCTAGCATAACGTGAATGCAAGGCAAACATTTCAGAGCATGCACAGAGGACCGGCAGGCACATTTTGCAGGACGCAAAAGAATGGGCCGGACCAAGGGCGTAAAGTTGCACACGAAGGAAATGGGGCCAGCTGGAAAGCTGAAAATCAGAACAGAGGTTCAGACTTTAGGCTGAATTCTGATTCAGACAAACACGGAGAAATTGAGTTATTGGGCTCATGATTATTTTGTTCACAGTCCCTCCCTAACAACCCTGCAGTGCAGGACCGAGCACTCGGGCTTGGAGAAGGGAGTATGGTCCATTAAAGAGACTTTGACCTTAACTTTATACATTCTCACCCAGTGTTTCTCAGCCTTGGCCACTTGAAGGTGTGTGGACTCCAACTCCCAGAATTCCCCAGCCAGCATGGGTGGCTGGGGAATTCTGGGAGTTGGAGTCCACACTCCTTCAAGTGGCCAAGGCTGAGAAACACTGTCCTCATTTATTTTTGGATCAAATTCCCCACTGTCTTCAGGGTGTTGAATGATCCCCGCTTGTTTGCCGAGTGGGGGGTTCAGTGCGTTGCGTGGCTTCCTTTAGCAAAACGAGTTAAGCAGGTTGTGCGAACATGGCCTAAAACTTTTAGGGTCAAAATCAGTCCCTATTAGAGGAACTCAAGCACCTGATCTTCAACCTGGCCTGTGCTCTTCTCTCTCAGGACGGGAGAAATCCGAGGAGCTACCCAGCTCTTAGATCTTTTGGGCTTAAACAGCTACTTCCACTACACAGAAATCTACCCAGGCAGTAAAGTCACCCATTTCCAGAGGTAAAAGAAACTTCGGGTTCTTTATTAATCCCCCTGATTTGGGGGAGGCAGTGCGGGCAGATTTTTGTGAAATCCAAAACCGTTCTGGGAGTATCCTTGTCTCACCTTCTGCTTCTTGCGTTCTCAAATCCCTTGCAGTAAGGTAGGGAGAGTAAAACCTTTTTAAAAAATGCTTAAATGGGTGCATCGGTTTCTGGTATGCGTCCAAGCGCAGTTCAAGGTGCTGGTTGTCCTTGCGTGGCAATGCCAGCTTGCTTGCGGGGCCATCTGTCTCCAAGGGTTTCTGCTGTTCCACCAGATGCGACAGGGTGGGCAGGGCCTAGTTCCCCTAGATCGGGGTTCCTCAACCTCAGCAACTTGAAGATGGGTGGACTTCAACTCCCAGAATTCCCCAGCCAGCATACTGGCTGGGGAATTCTGGGAGTTGAAGTCCACCCATTTTCAAGCCACCAAGGTTGAGAAACCCTGTTTTACACCATGCTAAACAGGCTAAATATCTAAAGTGGTGCAAACCCTGTTGGTGTTCTTGCTGCAACAGACGAATAACAGCCTCTCCTCGGCAATTGTTTTTGAATCCCCAATTATAAAATACTCTCAATCTGATCGGAAAGCTTTAAAAAAGAACTGAAAATCCTACAGTTCAGATTAAGTTAGGGGTCTGGTATCAGGGCTTCAGCCAGATTTTCCCTGGATGGAAAATGGGACTTTCTGAACTTAATTCCGCCCTCCAAAGAATTAGAAAGCTCAGTGGGGGTGGGTTGGGGGGGATGATGGCTGATTGCCTTCTGCTCCTCTTCCTCTCCAGGTTGAGTCAACAGAGTGGAATCCCATTTCACCAGATGCTCTTCTTCGATGATGAAAACCGCAATATTCGGGACGTCAGCGAATTAGGTATCCCTCAAAGACAGTGCATGATGGGACTCTAAACCAGTGTTTCTCAACCTTGGCAACTTTAAGACGAGTGGACTTCAATTCCCAGAATTCCCCAGCCAGCCATGCTGGCTGGGGAATTCTGGGAGTTGAAGTCCCCTCGTCTTAAAGTTACCAAGGTTGAGAAACACTGCTCTAAACCCATCAATAATCCTCTGAGCGCCCCCGTTCATTCCAGATCTGGTCGTGCATGAGGGTAACTAAAGGGGTGGGTTGTGCTCACACAACACACTGAATCAAGGTGACCTCCTTTAGCCTAGTAAGCCAGTCCTTGCAGTCAGCTTAGGTTGGGCTGATGGAATAAACCATGATTGAGTAACAGAGATGTATGTTTTACCAAGCTCCCAGATTTCGCCTATCCTGCGAACTCAAGACAAGTGGCAGAGCAGATCCTTCTAAGCTGGGAGCCATGGCCAGCCCCAAATGCAAGGGCAGTGCGCAGGTTAAAAAGATCCAAAACAGCACCCAGGTTGAATTTTTGCAACACGTTGAGCCTGAAATCTTGGGTGTTAATCGTACCGGCTTATTGTGAGCCAGGATGCAGATTAAGACCACACTCTTTGCTCCTTTAGCAGCAATCCTCATGTATTTTATTGACTATCTGTAAAACTTAGCAGTTTTCCTGGTGCTAATCCACGAAAAAAAAATATCTCTGGTTGAGTTCACACACTGCACAATTCTGCAATATGGTTTGCTCCCTTCAGGCCTATCATGATGTGTGAATTCTCTCTTTGGGGTTATCAACCGTGGTTTATGGCTTAGAATTACATGTGGAGCCAGCCGACCATGGTTTCCTCCACAAGCTACACTGAAAACCAACCATGCTTTTGCACTGTGCGCCAAAGTCTATCAAGAATAGGCAAACCTCTGGTATTTGGGGTTCCAGTTCTGAGGGAGATGGGCAGCGTATAAATTTAATAATAAATAAACCCATCAGATTTCTAGCAGGGCCCGAAGCAAGAGATTCTGGGAGTCACAATTCGGAAGGCCTGCAGCCCAACTCAGGTGAGCAAATGCAACACATTGGCTGTGCGGAAACGCAGTGGCATCACCCTGGCTGCCTCTGCCCCTAATCTAGCTGCAGGTCAGGCTATGTCTGAGCTGCTTGAGGCTGATGCATGCTGGCAAAAAGAGATGCTCAGGAAGAAGAACCCTAACATATATTGATCCCCCAAAGGAAAGGATGGCAGCTGAGCTAATGTAGGGAAACCATCCAGTTTCTGGGAGCTCCGGCTATAGAAAAGCATCAGGTTTGAAACCAGCGTCATCCATGCCTGGGGGTCAAAAAAACCCAAGCTGGCAGATATAGTGTTACTTGTTCCCGTCTTGTTTTCTCTTAGGGGTGCTGTGTGTCCTCGTCCCCAGAGGCATGACTCTCTCACTCCTCAACCAGGGCTTGGAGGCCTTTGCACGCTCTTGAGGACTCTGCTGGCAAGGCGAAAACCTCAACCCCTGGAATCTCCTCCTCCTCTTTTTCTCATGGGGAACGCGGGCTGGAGATTTTGGACACTATGTGGACATACATTATGATGCGTTAGAGGCAGAAGGATGGAGGGGGGGCATCTTCCTACAGCTTCCTGCAAAGATCTCTGATTATAAAGACTTGCGCGTCCTCTTCCTGTCTGGTGGTCATGTAATGCCCACAAAGGGATCGTGTTTGAGCCTTTTATCCCAATAAAACTGGGAAAACAAATCCGTCTTTCCTTTTGTCAGTTAGCACAGTGACCGCCGGCAATGAATTATGTTTAGATTGTGCTGTGATTTCTGTTGGAGGAAAAGAGGCAGAGACACCTGAGATCACACTGCTAACATCCGAAAAATAATAAAAACAGCTAAGGGGTTCAAGAAAGTCATCTGTTTTTGCTTTACTGTTTATACTAACACTCTCAGTTTAGTATAGACCGTTGTTTCTCAACCTCAACAACTTTAAGATGGGTGGACTTCAACTTCCAGAATCCCCCAGCCAGCACACTGGCTGGGGAATTCTGGGAGTTGAAGTCCACCCATCTTAAAGTTGCCAAAGTTGAGAAACACTGATATAGACCATAACAAATTGTGGAAAGCCTTAAAAACCTGGGTGTGTCAGGCTACCTCATTTGTATGATGGCCAGGAAGCAAAAGTTAGCATACGGAGCCACAAAATAGTTCCAGATTGGGAATGGAGTGCATCAAGGCTGTATATTGTCATCTTATTTCTTTAATGTATACACAGAATGTATAATGGGAAATGATGGACTCGAAGAAATAGAAATGGGAAAAGTTCAGAAATGCTGATGATACGTCTTAGATGACTAGAAGCAAGGAAAGGTCTTTCTTGTTGAAGTAGAGAGTTCAAAATCAGTCTTTTGGTCAATATTTTTAAAAGTAGGATTATGTCAACAGGCAAAGCCAACCCAATGCAAATTGGCGGAGAAGTTGAAGTAGTAAGAGACTATCTTTCTACGCACAGAAATTCCCTGGGCTGGTCCCTCTACCCATGAAATAAAGAGGCATCTGTGACTTAGGAGAAAGGTTGTGGCAGATCTAGACAAAATATTAAGGTGTAGGGATATCACACTGATAAGAAAGGTACACATTGTCAAAGCCATGACTTTTCTAGCTGGGATATACGGTTATGATAGCTGGACCATCAGAAAAGTTGAATGAAGAAAAATGTATGCCTTTGAACAGATGGGGCTGTAGAACATAAGACGAAAAAACCAATTCAACGTGAGATGAAATAAATCCAGTTCGTTCACCGGAAGCACTAACAATGATGAGAACACTGAAATATTTTGGATGCATAATTCAATGACAGGGTTATCTATTGATTAGTGTATTTTTATTTGTTAGATTTGTGTCCTGCCTTTGTGCAGGAGCTTAAGGCAGTGTACATAATGTTCCTTCCTCCCATTTTCTCCGTCAACAACAACCCTGCGAGGTGGGCTGGGCTGAGTGTGAGCGGCTGACCCAAAGTCACCCAGTAAGTTTCTCTGGTTGGGGGTAGACTCGAACCTGGGTCTCCCCACTCCTTAACCATACATTTATGAATGGGTTGGTTAAATTAATATAATCTAATATAGCACTGCCTGCTTAGTTCACATGTTTCAAAGCGGTGTGCTCAGGCAAACTTTAATCCTGTTCCTATAAATTCAGCAATAACTGAAAAATAGTCATTTAAGAATGTGGATGAATGAAAGGAAGATTCAAGCAGCTGAGTGGGTGGCATCTTTATTAAAATAAGCAGTCTCACATTCCCTTTTGGAATGGCGTCTCGGTTGTTACATGGATGGAAAGGGTGCGGCCCCTTTAAGGCCTGAAACGATTATTTGGGGATATGGTTCCTTTAAGAGAGAGAGAGAGAGAGAGAGAGAGAGAGAGAGAGGCCGGGGGAGTGACGTCACGGGGCACATGATTTATCACATTTCGAAAGTCTCCCCCCATGCTTTCATCACATGCCTCTAGCTGGCCCAAGGGGTTCAGCTCAGTGTGGTTCGACCACTATTTCCGGCTCCGATTAGACTTAGCAATAGAGTGGCTTAGGACCCAATGCAGGGGGAAACGGAAGAGGGTGCGGGCTGCCCGTTTTTCACTGCAGCCCTTTGCAGCAATCGCGAAATAATCGGATCGTCATTTCAAGGCTCCTCAGCCCAAAGGGAGCTTGCTACTTTGTTTTTAATTTATTCATTTAACGTTTTAAGGCTGCCATTTCAACGTGCACGGTGCGAGGTAGTGCCGTTCTCGCCTCCCACGCTTGCTTCGCTCGGCAGCCCGTGGCTTTTAGCGGAAACACGAACACGGCAGCTCTTTAGTCCTTGACACGTCATGGGGCGGGGCGAGGCTGGTAGGTGGGTGAAGCCGGAAGAGGAAACCCAGTGAATTTCCCACCAGGCGAGATGAGTGGTTTAGGGAAGCTGTTTGGGAAAGGTGAGGCTGATATTTAAATTTTCCACCCCGATGGAGAGTTGGTATCGCCCGAAGCCCATAGGGGATCCTGAGACTTGGGAGCAACCAAGTAGTGGGCGGGGGGAGGAGAAAGAGATGCGCGTGCAGGAAAGAAAGGCTATATAGAGAAATAGGTTGGTTGCAATTTTTCCCCGTAAAGAGGGTACCGTATTGAGAAGAAATACGGTTTGGAGGCCCTGCATAGTTTTAATTACTCCTATTCCCCAGGGTTCAGGGTCTGCGTGAAGGGCTGCATCTCCTTCCCCCCAAGCAGAGAGGGTCATTATTGGGGGGGGGGGGGTTGAAGAGGGAGGGCAGGAAAGGCTGGCAATGGATCTCGGTGTGATCTGACAGCATGGCTTACCAATTCTGCTTTTTTTCATGTTCTTTGTTTTTTTGTTGTTCAGTCGTTAAGTTTTATGGCATGTTTTTAAGCTGGAGCGGTTTCATGGGAAGCTGGAGGGCAGCAATGCACCCCCCGCCCCCCAAGAATGGTTTCTCCTCTGATGCATTGGGTCGGGGCTCCCATCATCCCCAGGTGGGGATGATGGGAGCCCCGACCCAATGCATCAGAGGAGAGCCCCAGTTTTGCACAAAGCGGCTTCGTGGCCATAACCTTGCTGTGGGTCTCCCCTTGTTTCTTGCAGGCAAGAAGGCCAAGGCCCCCACCCCGCAGGAGGCCATCCAGAAGCTGCAGGAGACTGAGAAGACCCTCGTCAAGAAGCAGGAATACCTGGAGGAGAAGATCCAGCAGGAGCTGCAGATGGCTAAGAAACACGGCACGAAGAACAAAAGAGGTGGGAGGCGGTTTCGTGGGGAGGCAAACCCAGCATTTCTCTGAGCCCTAAAGGAGGGGCCTGGAAGGATTTGGGGGGGTCCTTGGAAAAAATAAAATAAAATAAAACGGGGTCTGCTCTGCTTGTAGCAGAAAAGCCCCTTGCACAAACATTGGGATTCGTGTTCCCTGCGTCATCAGTCATGTTCTTTGAAATACACGTCTGTGTGTGCACGCATGCTTTTATTCACATATTCCGTTGATATCCTGCCTTCGTTGTAGGAGGAGAGCTGGGTTCGTCCACGGGGGCCAAAAATTGGGAGTCTGGTAGCGCCTTTCTCAACTCACCAATTTTATTAAGAAGGCAGAAGCTGTTGCGGGCTGCAACTCAGATGCACCAGGAAGCTCCTGCCTTTTCATAAAATGGGTGAGTTGGAAAAGGCGCTACCAGACTCCTGGTATGATTTAGCCCTCCCTGGCTGGGCCAAATGGAAAGGCACGGTACGAAAAGTTCCAAAATCACCAGTCACTTTGAAGGCTGGGAGCCAAGATCTCTGTTTGTTTTTGCATATCTTTATACATGCTGGGGGACCTTGTCTGGATTTGGAAGCTAAACAGAGTCAGGCTGTTTAGTACTTGGGTAGGAAGCGATCTGGAAATCTCAAGAGTGTAGGCTAGAGCAAGGTTCCTCAACCTTAGCCACTGTAAGATGTGTGGACTTCAACTCCCAGAATTCCCCAGCCAGCCATGCTGGCTGGGGAATTCTGGGAGTTGAAGTCCACACATCTTAAAGTGGCTAAGGTTGAGGAACACTAGGCTAGAGTGTGGGGATGCAGGCTAGCAGTTCCAATATGTACATAAACTTTTATATATTACCCTCCCCATGATAACCAGTAGGGAGAAAAAAACCCGCAAGGAAGTAGTTTTAATAGTTCTGTGTGTATTGTGTAAACACACACGCAAATCGCTTCCTTGAGTTATTTTGGTCAGTCTCCCTGGAGCGCTTGCAAACATCTGCGCGTCGATGATTATTTTGAAGACGGCATCCCGTTTTTTAACAATACAAACGCTTTTCTCTGCCCTCGCTTACAGTCGATATGAATCATCCCCCCTACGCAGGATCTGCAGTTTGCTCGTTGGCAGGCCGCCTTCCACGACCCCCACGAAGGTTAATTCGGCTCCCTGTCTCGTATTTGAGGTCTTAACAAGCACCCTCCACAACTGCTTTGAGCAGCTCCTCTCCTGCATGAGGACTAGAAGCATGGGGTGACGTGTGTTTGGAAACGGAAGCTCAGCTTAGGGAAAAGGGAACCGGTGGGCCAATCCCGGGCAGGGCCTTCGGCCAATGCTTCTGGGGCTTTTTTTCATTCTTGATGCAGCTGCTTTGCAAGCCCTCAAGCGGAAGAAACGTTATGAACAGCAGCTGTCCCAGATCGACGGCACCCTCTCCACTATCGAATTCCAACGAGAGGCCCTCGAAAACGCTACCACCAACACCGAAGTCCTCAAGACCATGTCGGAAGCTGCCCGGGCCATGAAAGAGGCGCACCAGCATATGTGAGCATCACGTTTCTCCGCATCTGTGAACATCACCCGGGGAGGGTGGCCGGGGAGACTGGAGGCGGCAGAATAAGCAACCTGGTTCTCCTTTGATGAAGAAGGCAGGTTTTGCCTTTAGTTTAGATCAGTGTTCTTCACCCTTGGCCGCTTTAAGAGGTGCGGACTTCAACTCCCGTCCACACCTCTTCAAGTTAGCAAGGTTGACAAACGCCAGTTTAGATCAAGGGCAGCTTGAAGGAACATACGGCCCCAGCCTCCATCTGAGATGGTGCACCCAAAATTGCTGCTGGCGTTTTAAACGTTGGGCCGATGTTTTCAGCCCTTTTGGGAGTGTTGCTATGTCCCTCGGTGCTTTCCCCGGTGGCCTTCGCTGAAAAAACATTGCTCTGATCCAGTCTATAGGCTTCTGGCAAAGTTAAAATGGATTCTGAATGGACCGTGGAATCTTCTTTCAGCTCTGACAATTAGTCCAAAGGAAGCAAATATCTGTAGCTCAGGGTTGAACTGGGGAGTTCTTGGTACTCTCTGAACTTGGTGGTTGCCTCATGACCCAACTAGGTAACATCATCAGCGCTAGATGACATTCATTGATGATCATCACACTGATGATGTTATTTAGTTGGGTCACCAGAGACTCCACTGGAACTCCCTCCCTGCATTAATTTGCTTGCTGTCCAAGAGTTTCCTTATTCCCTTCCTTCCTTCTGCCCATCTCATCCCTCACACTCTCGCTCTAGGGACATCGACAAGGTGGATGACTTAATGTCCGAAATCACCGAGCAGCAGGACATCGCCCAACAGATCTCGGATGCCATCTCTAAGCCGGTTGGCTTCGGGGATGATGTAGATGAGGTAACGCGGGTGCAAAGGAGGGCTGTGCTCGGTGGGTTTGCTTTAGGAGGGATTGGGCGCTGGGAGGCAGAGGCCTTCAGTGGAAATCTTGGTCTTCTGCCTTCACAGGACGAGCTGCTGGCCGAGCTGGAAGAGATGGAACAGGAAGATCTGGACAAGGAGCTTCTGAACGTTGGGGAGCCCAGTCCGGAACTCCCCAACGTCCCCTCCTCTCGCCTCCCCAGTGTGCCAGGTACAAAGCAGTGGGGGAAAATGATAACATCCATGGCCCCTGAAGCTTAATATCACGTCGCAGGAGACCCCTTCCCTTGGCCTGACCCCCTCCAGATGTGTCGGACGTACGACTCCAGCTGGGGATAATGGGATGCTAGTCCCGCCCCTCAGGTGGTCGTTGAGTTGGGATGGCTCATGGGCCTCTAAGAGAAATCTAGGGTGGAAAACAGGCCCTTTCCTTCGCCCTGATTTGCCTTTTCTTCCTGCAGCTTCAAAAGTGCCAGCAGCCTCCCTGGACGATGATGAGGAGGAGTTGAAACAGCTTGCTGCCTGGGTGTCGTGATGCATTGTGGGAAATTCCCCCGCCTCCCTTTGCTTCCTTCTGAGATAGAGGCAGAGATGGAGAGGACCAGTTTCTCCCCTGCGGCTCCCGGTGTCAGGGAAGTTGGGCGGGGAGGAAAGGGGGGGGCGGAAGTAACACACCCTGCCTAAAATGACCTTACGTGCCGAATGTAAACAGTTTTATAGACAGATTTATATAAATATATATATATATATCTACAATATAGAACGGGAGTGTGTTCAGGGGTGCTTAAAGGAGATCCCCTCCCAGATAAAGACTGAATCTTATAGCATCTAGGGGTTTGCTCTTTTTCAGTAAAACAGAGGATTTGACCCTTCTTTTGGGTACAAAGAGTGGACAGTGTGACGCTCCCGAAAATGAAGCTTGAAAAGTTCTCAAGAGGTACATCCTGTTCTGTATCTGCTGTCTGGCTGCTGTCCAATTCTGGGAGTTTATCGTCCTTCCTCTGCAACTGGTGCTCTCCTTTTGGGAGACCTTGATCTCTTGTGCCTGTGCCCAGCCACCCACGCACCCACACACACAGTGCGCACACACCCCACACGCACAAAAGGTGCCGTACTTCATTTCCCCCACGTACCATGTAACAGGATGGTGTTAAAAGGAATGCTTGGGGCGGGGGGGCTGCCAAGAAGGGCGGATTGGGGTGGGGGGAGAAATCGTGATTTAGTTTGGATTGGAAGTACTGTCTGTCCTGGTTTTATCGGTAGCGTGTATCTGTTAACACGGTTTGGGTCGTCGGTTATGTGTTTATTTTTAAAAGCTTGCTCGGTCTGCCTTTTTTTTAAAATTGACTCGTGGGCAGGAGCAGGATGGGGGAAGCGTCGCCCCCATTTACACATGTGTGCTCCTGCAGTGTGGCCCTTTGTTTCGTTGCTCTGTGCCCAGTGAATAAAGTGCCCTAAAATGTGTTGTCTGAAGTGAGTGGGACATGTCTTGCTTTCCCCCCCCCAGATATAAAATCGTCCCCCCCACCAGGCCCTGCACACAGTCCAGCACTTTCTCCATCCCCAGCTGGACTTGCTCTTGCTG
Source organism: Liasis olivaceus (assembly GCA_030867105.1). Taxonomy (NCBI): domain Eukaryota; kingdom Metazoa; phylum Chordata; class Lepidosauria; order Squamata; family Pythonidae; genus Liasis; species Liasis olivaceus. Next base: position 113,462,076 of record CM061351.1, on the reverse strand, counting down.
GAACGTACACCCAAGACTCTTGTGCCTTTTAAGAAGCACAAAAGTGAGCTGGGGTCTGTCCTTCACCCTCAGAAAAACGGCACACAGATGAGTATCTGAACCACACCGCTTTATCTGGACCAGCCCTAGATGGGGCACTCTCCCCCCATCCCCCTCCTTTCCCAGGACATAATTGGCGACAGGTCCCCACAGCTGGAGATCCAGCAGCTCAGCCCCACGGCCAGACGCTAACAGCTTAGAGTCCCTCATTTTTTAATACGCCTTTCAGCTTGTTTTCTCCGCGTTCTTCGATGGCTTGATCTGGCCGGTGCTGCGAGTCCGACTGGCCGCCTTTTTTTTGTCCACGTTAAAGGTGAGGGACCTCGATTTCGTGGTGGGCGTTGCGCTTTTGCCCGCCTCCGCTGCCCGGGGTCCGCAGATCGCCTCCAGGGCCTTCAGTTCTGTGGTGGGCTTTTCCGCCAAGAACTTCAGCACCCAGGAGACTTTGAGGACCTCCAGGATGTTGAGCCGTTTCGAGGCCGGGCGCAAGATGCGACGGATCAAGTCCTGGAACGAGATTTCCGTGGTGAGGACCAGGACTGCCTGCTCGTGCCCTCTCCCTGCAAGGAGAGCCTTCTCCAACCTCTGGTGCCACCTCAACAGGATGGACCACGCCCCCCCCGGCGCTCCCAGCTCTTTGGGGCAGAGGCCGAGCAACTCTGATAATGGGTGAGTATGGCCAATTGAAAACCAATCATTAATAGCATCTCTGGGGATGAACCTTCGTGAAGATAGAGAGTATAGTGTTCTACTGCTGAAACTCTTCCCTTGCCTGTTTGAGGAGAGGAAGGGTTTATGCGATTCTTGGAGGCATAAAATTACTCTGTCGTATTTCCTAAGTTGCTGCTGTGTTCATCCTCATCACGGAGGATGCCCCCGAGGCCGCTCTGCCCAGAAAGGGACCAAGACTTGACCCAGCTGGGCAGCCAGGCTTCCAAGCGAATCTGTGGCACAAGAACAAGGTGTTTTCCTGGAAAAGTTAAAAAGGCCAACCTTGAAGCAGAAGATGAGGGGGATGGATGAAAGAGAAAGAGCAGATTGATGAGAAAGGCAATAGGAATGGAGAGATGGATGGAAGACGATAGAGATGGGTGGATGGAGGGATGGGTGGAAGACGAGATGGGTAGATGGATGAAAGACAATGGAGATGGGTGGAGGAGGGATGGAAGATGGGGATGGATGGATGGATGGATGGAAGATAATGGAGATGTTTGGATGGATGGGAGACAGTGGAGCTGGACAGATGAGTGGTTAGATGCTGCAACTCCTAAGGAACCTCCTTTACAAAAAAAACAAAGGCTTTCATGGTGGGATTGTGAAGTTTCACAACGGATTTCCCTCCATGCTGGCCAATCTGATTGGGTACCTAAATAACAAAAGTATCTGTTGTGCGTCAGAAGAGCTGTTCGCATAATGGTGCCCCTTTTAAGAGTGACTCTCTTCATCTGCAGTTGGACCTGGGGGAGGTGGTGGGAAATGGGGGGGGGGGCAAGAGCATCCTCCCATCATTCATTTCTGGGGCCCATTCCATTTTATCCACAGGTCAAGAGCTTTCAGAAACATCATACAACCTGATGATGAGCCTGGCTATGATTAGTGGATTAATAGCCAAGTCCAATTCACATAGTGCTTAAACCTGGGGGCAAAACACAACCCAAAGAAGGCAAGCTGTGTTCCTCCATCTGGGTTAGACTGTACTGTACACCCCTCATTCCCAACCAGTGTGAGTAAGGGAAGGGGTGCTAGGTAGATACCTTGGCAAGCAGCTACTCTCACCTTAATCTCCTCATTGATCTGGAGGTGGCTGGGGAAAGTCACCTCCTTCTGGGTCTCTCGCAGGAGCTTCTTGAGGTTGGTGTCATCAAAGGGCAGATGAGCCACCACCAGGGTATAAAGGATGACCCCCATGCTCCACGTGTCGGAGAGGAAGGGGTTATAGGGCAGGCCCAGCAAGATCTCTGGACAGGCGTAGGCAAAGCTGCCGCAGTAGGTCTGGCTGAGGTGGGAGAAGCAACTCATCATACGGTACGAGGGGGTGGGCGGGGGCTGTGTCTGGGCGGCCACCATCTTGGAGAAGCCAAAATCGGAAATCTTGATGTTCTCACGCTTGTCCAGGAGAAGGTTCTCCAGCTTAAGGTCCCTGCCGTTCAAGGAAAGGGTGGGAGAGGTGAAGCAAAGGCAACCTGCATAAGAGTCGTGGCACTGTGACCCCTGTGGAGTCCACCACAGCAGCCAGGCTGGTGCATCATGTTAAGCCCTCAGCTGTGGCTCTCAGTCACAACAGTTGCATTCACACAACACATGAAGCCAAACTATCAGTGCAAGATGGGAATCCCGCATTGATTGGCAGGCCCATGGAAGGCCTTTGGAGGAAGAAGAGGGAGAGGTGAACCCAGCCCAAGAGGATGCTTTGCGTGCCTTCAAGGAGCACCCAATTAAAGCGTCTGTGAAAGATTGCTGATCAGGGTGGAACACGTCCACCTTCTCCCTTCTTCCCCAGCAAGGCTGATATATACCTTCAACCACCCCTTAGGGCCCCAGCTCAATTGGTATAATATTGTGGACCTCTTGCAGTAGGATGATTGGACATTGGAACCGTCAGTCAAAGCATTGGAACCTGGGGCACCTCCTCCCAGTTTATATTCTGGAAGGAGGAAGGATTAAGGGGAGAATTTGGGAGGTACGGATAGAAAGAGGGTTGGACAAAAGCTTGAAGTCATAAAACACCCATCTGTCCAAGTGGCAGCCTTAGGAATATATATTTAGTATCCGAGAAGGGCGAACAGCCTCTAGCTATGTCATAATATTATGGCAACCTGTTTACAACCCTTTGAAAGTTATTAAACGTTCGAGTCATTCTTCAAACATTGACCAAGGATGGTGCTGTTCTCAATCTACCCCACCTTCCGCAAGTCACATTGCCTCCGAGATAAATGAAGAAGTATAAAACATTGAGAACCTCCAAGCCAGCAACGTCAGCTGGGGGCTGACAGCGAAAGCAATAGTCCTTTAATGATCCCCCTGGGTTAATGGGATTACGCTTTAATGTTGAGACAAAGAACGCTAAGATCCCGCTAAGATCATCTACTGCGTTTCCATCACTCCCAGATCGGTGGGTGTGCAATTCCTAGGAATGAATGCGTTGCTGCTGCACCGGAGGAAGACGGAGGGAGCGCTCTTTCCACCGGAGAAGGTTGGGATGGGAGAGGCTGTTTTAAGGGACAAAACTCCAAGGAAAGGTAGAGAAAACCTCTCTTTGGAAAGAAACTGATATTCCAGCGTTCCCGATATTGAAATGGGTTCCTATTTCCCTTTTCTTGACAGGACAACTCTTGATTTACTCACTGAAGATCCATCCCACCGTTGTTCTGAAAGCTCAACGTGCGGGAAGGTCTCCATTCATTTTATCCTCGCCCCCTAAAGCGGGATGTTGCAGAGGGAGTCCAGAGATGGCCTTGGAAAAATATGCGGCAACCGTTAGTAAAAGATGAGCTTAGTCCAGGAAAACAGGGAAGTGTGAGAAAGAGACTCAAGATCCCCCACTTTGACTTTCTTTGGTACGAAGGATGGAAAGAGAAAACAGTTGGGCTTTCAAGGTTATTATTTTAGCCTATACCAGTGTTGCTCAGACTTGGGAACTTGAAGATGGGTGGACTTCAACTCCCAGAATTCCCCAGCCAGCCATGCTGGCTGGGGAATTCTGGGAGTTGAAGTCCACCCATCTTCAAGTTCCCAAGGTTGAGAAACCCAGCCTATAGCAATGAAGTAGAGTTCTATTATTTCCTGTGGTGTTTGCTGAGTTGCCTACCTCAGAGGGCTGGCAGAGAGACCCCTGGCTCTGAATCCCCTAGTGAACTACATGGATGAGTGGCAATCCCAACTCTTCCACTAAGCTGTCCCTGTTCGAAACCGAGCTCAATTAGAAACCCGAATGACGCCTCTGGCCCACTCTCACCGATGCACAATGCCCTTGCCGTGCAGGTAGGCAATCCCCAGGGCCAGTTGGGAGAACCACTTCCCAGCCAGAGCTTCCGAACAAGCTCCTGACTTCTGGATCCATTCTAAGACATCACCACTTGGTGCCAACTCCATGATGATGTAATGGCGGGAGGTGGTTTCAATTGCCTGGTAGAAACTGATCACATATTTGTGGCGGAGACTCTTCATCACCTGAAAAGAACAGAAGGCTCGGGGTTGGAAGCGAGACTTGCCCCCCGCCCCAGCAACCCATCCTTATTTAATTATTTCTAAATATGTATTCTGTCTTTCCACTAAAGAAAAACTAAAATGTCGTAAAAACAAAAATATAACGATACCTCCCCGTACTGAAATTCAGACTATGAAGGCACATATGAGAATGAGAAGCAATCATGGAGCAATAATGCCTCTGAGTGAGTGCAAAGTGCCTTTCTAAGCAATGCCTCCCTTTTAACCAGTTAGGCACTGAAAAACTCCCCATTGGTAGTTCTGTTGAACCTGTTGTTCAGTTCCTGGAACAGTACGAATGTAGATGTTTACAAGGGACTCAAAACTTTCCTTTCCATTCAGGCCCAAGGGATACCCAACCACCCGCCCCCCAGATAATGACCTGTATTTCTCTGGGTAAGAATTTCGTGAGATAATCCTCCGAGGCCTTCTTCTTGGATATGATCTTAATGGCCACCATGGACTTCTGCTTGGCGAAATACGCTTCGTAGACGGTCCCGTAGGAGCCATGCCCAATGACTTTGCCAATCTGGTAGCCATACTGGTCCATCACCGAGACGTACGGCGTGGAGGTTGAGTGTTCCACCATGGCTAAAGGCTAGTTCACTCGTGAAACCTCCTTCGAGCAGTCTGTCGATGCGATCTCAGCTCTAGGAAGACCTAAGGAATGGGGGAGGACGTGCCACCCAAGGACGGTCGAGTAGACGACGTCTGACGGGACACCACTCAGAAGACCTCACTGGTCTTCTACAGAAAGGGTAAGCCGTTTCTCCCACTATGCATTCCTCTCCCCACCGATCTGGCGGAGGAGCTTTTCTTCGGTTCACAGGGGACCGGGTGGAGGTGGGGATCCAGCTGGGATCCACCTGCCTTCACCCTAGCTGAGTCTAGGACAGGAGCGCCCAAGGAGACCTCTTCCCTGAGACAGTGTCAGAGGAATAACGGGCTGCAGCCTCCAAGACCTGAAGGGTTGACCGGAATCGCTACAACCGGATCCCACCAGGGTTCCGATGATGCCACAGCCGTGCCCGAGCCTTCTGGCCGCCCTGATTGGCCGGCGGGGTTCCGGTTACCAGAGAGGACCTTCTGTGAATGGCGGGCAGGGATTGTCTTCCAACGGAGACCTCGGAGGGTGTTCCCCCCAAGGCCGAGGGGGAAGGAGCTCAGGGGACGGACCCTGGTCGCCAGCTCCAGTCTTCCTTTCTGTGGCAATCATGAATTTACTCTTTAACGAAACCTGCGTTTGTACAGGATACACAGATGGATAAGGTAGACAGGACCATCCAGCGAACATCGTCTCTTTTGCTTTGCTTAACACGGACCTCCGCTTCGTCAGTGAATTACAATTCAACCAAACCATGGTTTAGTGTCTTTTCACTCCAGCCATGGTCTACAAATCACGTAATTCTGCATTCATGTACCATGTACAGCTGTAATGTAATAGGTTTGGTTTGGGCTTATCTTGGTTGTGTGAACTCTGGCCACTGGGTCTTGTTTCACAGGCCATCGTTAAGCAGGCCGTGACTTAGCCGGGTTTGTGTTTAGCACATCGCAGAACCCCGTCCTATTTTTGCCACCCTTCATGACAAATTCAGCATCTGGCTTGCCCGTTAATCATTTCAGCACCCCTGATTTAAACTGGGGAAACAAAGATACAATCTGGTGAGCAGTACAAGAGCTGAAACTGATGCATTTAGACTCAGAAGTAAATCTTTGGGAATCCCTGTCTGTTTCTCGGAGATACTTGTAGCCTCCATTGCAAAAAAACAGAAAAAAAAAATAATTTAAATATAGTGAATGAGTGTCTAGAGCAGTACTTCTCAACCTTGGCAGCTTGGAGATGGGTGGAATTCAACTCCCAGCAAGGCTGGCTGGGGAATTCTGGGAGTTGAAGTCCACCCACCTCCAAGCTGCCAAGGTTGGGAAGCACTGATCCATAACCTGAGATGGTACTTCACGCCACTATTACTCTGGACATGATGTATTATTATTATGGTCGGTCGCCCAGTCAGCCAGATGTTTAGACTGGATTTGGCATTTTTATCCACCTGTCGAGTCCTCCCCAAGGACCTGGGATAGGCAGATGTTGTTGTTTGATGGTGTTAAAGGTATCGTCGCAGGACGGAAGCTGTTCCAAGTAAAGCTGCCTTTTGCAATCGACTGAGGGTGATTTTGTCAGTGCCGATGGATGGATGGTCGTCAAGTGGGGCTCCAGATGTTTTGGGATTGCACCAAGGCGCCTATGACTATCGGGACTATCTTTGCCTTCTTTTGCTGCAGTCGTTCTACTTCTATTTGCAGGTCTTTGTGCTCTGTGATCTCCTCCAGTTCTTTCTCTTCTCTCCTGCAGTCTCCAGGCATTGCAACGTCCCCATCCAAACATTTTTGTCTTTCTTACCAACAATTGTTATCCTGGGGTGTTGTGTGGCGGGCGCTTGTCTGCTTGAATTCTAAAGTCCCCAAGTGCTTTCGCTTCCTCCTTTTCTAGGACTTTGTCTGTTTCAGGGTCCCCCCAGTTCTCACTTGCAGGCCAGCGGTGTCTCTTGCAGATCTTCCAGCACACCACGATGGCTACTTTGTCATGCTGCTGATCTTCTTGCAGCAGCTGACTAGGTGGGCCACTGTTTCTTCAGCTTCTTTGCAGAGGGGGCATTTGATGTCTGTTGCTGTCTTCTCAAGTCTGGCTTTGTATGCATTTGTCCTTAAGGCTTGGTCTTGTGCAGCCAGAATTTGTCCCTTTCTTCAGCTTTCCTGCTCTTAGCCATTGCCAGGTCTTGTTGTTATCTGCTCTGCGTGCTAGTTTTTTTGCGTACTAGCCATGTAATACTTTGCCTTGCCATGTCTCTTTTCTATTCTTCATTTGGTCTTTCTTGTAGGCCAGTTTGGTCTCTTCAGTGTTCAGTAAGCCTTCATGGGATACTAGCTTCAGTGCATCTTCTTCACTGCCCTTCAGATATTCTTCCAATGCCCTTTTTTCTTCTTCAACTGTCTGGTGTACTTTAATATTCCACCCCCACCTATGCTCCTTGGTAAGTAGAGTCTGTCAACATCACTGGATGAAGGGCACGAATCGTTGTTATTTTTCTGGTCTTCCTATCCAGGGCTTTTAGTTCAGCTTGAGTCCAGTCCACTATTCCAGCTGCATATCTCATGATTGGAATTGCCCAGGTATTAATCGCCTTGATGGTATTTCCACCACTGAGTTTGGACTTTAAGACCTTCTTAACTCTTCTGATGTATTCACTACTAACCTTCTTCTTGGCTTCAGCATGCTTGACATTGTCAGCCTGAAGGATGCCCAGGTATTTGTAGTGATCTTCTTCATCCAGATTCTAGATGTTATTTCCGTTGGGCTTCTTGATTCCTTCAGTTTTCACTATTTTGCCCCTGCTGATGGTCAGGGGGGCATGTTTGTCCAGTCCAAACTGCATTGCAGTATCTTGGCAGTATATTCGGACAGTGTTGAGCAACGATTCCACTTCAGATGGTGTTTTTCCATACAGCTTCAGATCGTCCATGTAAAGGAGGTGGGAGAGCCCAGCAGATGTTTTTGATGTTTGATAGCCATGGCTTGACTTGTTCAGTATTATTGACAGAGGAATCAATGCAGTGGCAAACAGTTGTGGTGATAGTGAGTCTCCTTGAAAGATTCTCTCTTGATATTAACCTCTCCCAGTCTATTGCCGCTGACCAGCAGCTGTGTCTTCCATTGTGTCGTTGACCTTTGCACAAAGCTTCTGATGTTTCTACTAACTCCTGTTATTTCTAGGCATTTTATTATCCAGTCACGTGGCAGGGAGTCAAATGCCTTCTTGTAATCAGTCCAAGCTACATTCAAGTTGGTCTTCCTTCTCTTGCAGTTTTCCAAAATCATCTTGTAATAATATAGTTGGTCATACAGTCAGCCAGATGTATTGGATCCGGCATTTTTATCCACCTATTGTCCTTCCCAAGAACTTGGGATAGGCAGATGTTGTTTGATGGTGTTAAAGGTATCATCATCGTCGTCGTCGTTGTTATTATTATTATTATTACACAGGCTTGGAAAGCTTTTAGAAGACAAATAATTAAAACAGTCCTGGAAGGAAAAAAGAGTGCAATTTTTGTGACGCTTTCTTTGGAGGGATTGATTTTCACCCACTGAATTTCTGCCTGCCTTCTGTACAGCACAGAGCTGTGTTACTTGTTCACGCCTCTTTTTTCCCTTTTCCAACGTGAGGCTCCATCGTAGGCCTGTCCCTTTAAGAGGTGGGCGGGGCGAGAGCGTTACAGCGCCCTTACGCTCCCGCTCTCTCAGGGAGGGAGGGAGCCTCCCGCTCCCAAACCCGGAACTGCGTCGTCGTGTGGGCAGCGAGGCCCCCACGAGCCGCTGAGGGCGGAAGCCATTGACGGACGTGGCCGGGGTTGCCTCGGAGATTGCCTGAAGGACCCCAGGCGCTTCTCAGCCTGTGGCTCTTCGGATGAGTCATCCCTCGTTCCAGGAACCGCACGCCAGAGATGCAGAGAAGCAGAGAGCGGCCGTGCTGAGAAGGAAGACGGCTTAGAGCAGGATTGGAGGGGGGCGTAGAGTCAGGCAGCGCTTTGGCAGACCGCTCAGACTGAAGCCTCCCCCTACGCCCCCCGCCCCCCTGCAGCTTGGGTGGCTGCACTTGTGAACTTTCGCCTTTTTTTTTTCTTAAGGGGCGAAAGAAGCTGCAAGGGGCTCAGGCAGTGCTCGGGGCAGCCCTAGAGGAACAGGTGAGAGGGGAGGGGGCCTTTTGGGGAGGGGGCTTGTGCCATAGCCGGGGGGAGGGCGGCTGGGGTGTGGGTAAGGCACCGTCGCTTTACTGACCAGCTCTTCTGCCCAGCCTGGGGAAGGAAAACTCCCAGCATTAAGCCTGGCCTAGCCTACCTCTCAGGGTTGTTGTGAAGATAAAAGGGAGGGGGCGAGGCTCATGGTCTCCCACCCAGGATTTCTTCGGGGAAAGGCAGGCATGTTAGGGCAGCAGATACATCCACAGACTCCCAGGAGGGGCACTGGCCAAAGAAGACCCCCAAACAGGACTTCCTCTGCCCCCCAGCATCGCATGGCAGTGGGGTGACCACCCCCATACCATGGCCATAGGGCTGCCTCTGAAGCAAAGGTCCCTGACTGGAAGGGTGATGCCCGATGCCCAGCGCTGCAATCATGAATTGATCAGCATCCGGTTCACGTGTTCTGCTAAGCCTCAGTTGGCGCATCCGTCATTTAAATTAAAACTGGCCTGGTTCACAGAACCGGCTAAGCCAGAAAACAACCAACCCCATTATGGTTTTACATTAAGAGTGCAGCCCATCCGGGGGCCAGGAGGCTTGCCTAGATATATAATCACATAGATATGAATATAGATGGAGCCTAGTTCTGGGGTAGGAAGATCTGAAATAGCATGGCAGGACACTTTCCTGATGCAACCGGTGGGTCTCTGGTCCGTCACCAGAACCAGGAGTGGAAGCCCTTCAGCCTGAGTGTGAGGTCTGTGCTAGGTTTGCGTGTGCAGGGACCTAAGGCAGCTGAGTGCTAAAGCCTCCAGGTGTGGGTTGAAGCAGAGGAAATCAATAGAGGAAAAACATGCTAACGCTGTAGTTCCTTACTGGAGAAAATTTCTCTCTCTCTTCCTTCTCCAGCTCTTACCCCCACCCTTGACCCCAAATCCTCCCCAACATGGCTTGCCATCTGTTCCCCGTCCTCACCTCCTTCCTTTATTTCCTCTTCGTGGCCTCTTCGGAGACTCACTATCGGCCGGGGGCAAAGGTGATGCTCTATGTCAACAAAGTGGGGCCTTACCACAACCCACAGGAGACCTACCATTACTATCAGCTGCCGGTGTGTTCGCCAACTAACATACGTCACAAAAGCCTGACCTTAGGGGAAGTGCTGGATGGGGACCGCATGGCCGAGTCCATGTACGAGATCCGCTTCCGTGAGAATATCGAGAAGAAGATCCTCTGTGAAATGAAGCTCTCGCTGAAGGAGGTAAGTCCGTTCACAGCAGCTGAGTTGGAGACCCTGTTCTAGGCAGTGGGCGCCCGCCTCTGCCTACTGCTTCTTCTCTCATTTTCCTTCGGATTGCTTTGTTAATCTTAAGAAAAGGAAAGGGAAAAAAAATCCTTTTCCATGTTAATATTAAATAAGCATATGGTATAAATTTAGCAAAACAGACTGTGGTGTCCTTGGGGTTCTCTGAGCTTGGTTGTTTTCTTGCAAACGTTTCATTACCCGGCTAGGTAACATCTTCGGTGCTAGAAGGGAGCAAAACCCCATTCCATTTGCTCCATTCTAGCACTGAAGATGTTACCTAGCCGGGTAACGAAACATTTGCAAGAAAACAGCCAAGCTCAGAGAACCCCAACGACTCCACAGTTCAACCCTGAGCTGCACATATTCACTTCTATTGAAACAAAGACTACAGGCCCATGATGTAAAGTAGATGTTAGAAAAAGAAGGAAAATGAGGAAGGAAGAAAAAGAGAAAAAAACATTAAAACAGGAGCGTTTTAATCAGAAAGCAAACAGCTAAAGCTGAATTGGGTCGTCCCCTTCTTGTTGTATCAAAAAACAGCCACAGGACAGAGATCTAAAGTCTGGGAGGGAGGTAAAAGCTCATGGATTAGATTTAGGTAAGTAACATTTGCCATCCAGCAGTCACTCCCATCATCCTTAGGAAGCACAGCCAAAACTGGGAGTTATGGATCAGTGACTTCTGGAGCATTACACATTTCTTGACCTTGGGCCAGATGTTGGAATGAAAGGCAAGAGAGAAAACTGGAAATCCTAGATCCATTTTCTTGGTTCTTTTCCGTGGGCTGCTGCACTCAGAATAAGAGAGTTGGTGGCTTCAGGGTCTGGGGTCTGGGGGGTCCCCTGTCTCACTCCTCAGTTGTGTGGTGACCGTTCCTTTCTCTGTGGCAGGTAGAGCGCCTCCGCCAGGCCATTGAGGAACTCTACTACTTTGAATTTGTGGTGGACGACTTGCCGCTCCGTGGCTTCGTGGGCTACATGGAGGAGAGTGGCTTCCTGCCCCACACCCACAAGATTGGGCTCTGGACCCATCTGGACTTCTATCTGGAGTGGAATGGTGACCGCATCATCTACGCCAACGTCAGCGTTCGCAACGTCAAGCCCACCAGCTTGGATGATGTCCAGGGCGTGTTGCCCATCACTTATACGTACAGCGTCCATTGGTCCGAGACCAGCGCGGAGCGGCAGGGTGAACGTAGGGGAAGTCACAATGGGGATGACGGCTTCTTCCCTCACACCTTGGAGATCCACTGGCTCTCCATCATTAATTCTATGGTGCTGGTGTTTCTGCTGGTGGGCTTTGTGGTTGTCATCCTGATGCGAGTCCTCAAGAACGACCTGGCCCGCTACAACCTGGATGAGGAGGCCTCGTCTTCCTCCTCAGGAGATGACTTTGACCAAGGGGACAATGGGTGGAAAATCATCCACACGGATGTCTTCCGCTTTCCACCATGTCGCAGCCTCCTCTGTGCTGTGCTGGGCGTGGGCAGCCAGTTCCTGGCCTTGGGCACTGGCATCATCGTGATGGCTTTGCTGGGCATGTTCAACGTCCACCGCCATGGAGCCATCAATTCAGCCGCCATCCTCCTCTACGCCCTCACCTGCTGCATCTCCGGTTATGTGTCCAGCAACTTTTATCGCCAGATTGGTGGCGAGCGGTGGGTCTGGAATATACTGCTCACCACCAGCCTTTTCTCAGGTGAGGTTCCATCTCCTCCAGTGCTTGAAGGTTGTCTTCCACCGGTTCCATCTGGCTGGGGGTCCATTGATTGCCCCTTTCCTTTGGCCAAAGATTGAGACACTCTAGTCCTTCTCTGATAGTCTTTATGGCACATTCTTATTTGGGGGACTTTTTCCAAGTGGCTAATCTTGAGGATTCTCCTCTGCTGTGAAAACTCTGGAGTAGACTTAGTAACCGAGTGCCTTTAGCTATACTCTCTCAACCATGAGCTCCAGCCAGCAGAGCCAGTGGTCAGGACTTATGGAAGCTGTAATCCAAAACATCTGGGGATTATGGCTTGGCCTACAGCTGGGGTGTTTTTTCTTGTATCCCAACATTTCTTTTGTGAGTCAGCATTATGATTGTTCCCATCCACTTGTCCTTTTATGCCATCTTGCTGGGGAAAGCAGGAAGCAGTTCTGTACCGCCCACCCCACTCCCGGTGCTCTTCTCCTACCACGAGGCTGGATCCCTCAGCTTTCTTTGAGGTCATAATCAGAGGAAGGGATCTTTCTCCTTGCGTGTTATGGTTTCTTGCCAATTGTATGGAGGGGTCCTGTTTCTAGAGTTCTCTTGAGAAAGGCGTGAGTACGACAGGAAGAAATGGCAGAGCATTTCTGGACTTGGGGGAAACTGAAGTGCCTCTCAGACGTCCACTTCTGTTCTAGGATCCGTAGTGATTCAAGCAATGGGGTGGATAGTTGAGTAGGATCTTTTTCATGGATGTTACGTTGGGAAGCCTGAAATTAGAGGCAGGATGGAGTTGGGTTTTCTTGATTAATCTTACGGGAGTTCAACAGAAGCTGCCAGGAACGCTCTGCTTTCTTTTCTAGGACTCCAGCTGACAGTCTCCGATTTGCAAGTAAGGGGACTATGTGCCCCCTTCCGCCCCATTTGGGGAATCTCGGGCACATGTGAGCAGCATGTTTATCCCTGAGAATTACATTGAAGAAGTTCGCCACGGTATAATTGGGCTTCTGATTGCCCCTTAAGGGCTAGAAACGTATTTTTATTTGTAAGGTGTCGTAGGAGATCCCACGCACCCTGTAAGCGAGCCATGGTGTGATGGTGGTGAGTTCAAGGTGCAGCTGGATATTTCTTTGATAACAGCTCTACTTTTCCAAACTGGTGTGCTGACTGTGTAATGTTTCTCTCTCCTCCCTTCTCTCTTCAGCGCCCTTCTTCCTGACCTGGAGTGTGGTGAACTCGGTGCATTGGGCCAACGGGTCAACCCAGGCACTGCCGGTCACCACCATCCTGCTGCTGCTGACCGTCTGGCTGCTGGTGGGCTTCCCGCTGACCGTCATCGGTGGCATCTTCGGCAAGAATCGGGCCAGTCCCTTCGATGCGCCCTGCCGCACCAAGAACATCGCCCGGGAAATCCCACCCCAGCCCTGGTACAAATCCACGGTGGTCCATATGACCATCGGAGGCTTTCTGCCCTTCAGGTGAGAAGCAGCAGGGGGGACGGGTATCTCCGTGCTCCTGTGCCTTAGCTTCCCTCCCTCCCTGGCTCCTGTTGATGGAAGAAGGGGGCCAGATCCTCCTGCCCATGGCTGCTTCTCCTTTGCCTGTGCCTAGACCGGTGCTCCCCTCCTTATTTTAGAGACCTCGAACAGAGGCTTCAGAAGATGCATGCCTCGTTCAGTTTGGCACCAGCAGTGCTGGAGGTTGGGAGACGCAGAGTTTCAGGGGCAGAGGATGACTCTCACCGGGTCCCCCCTTCCTTTGCAGTGCTATTTCTGTGGAGCTGTACTACATCTTTGCCACCGTGTGGGGCCGAGAGCAATACACCCTCTACGGAATCCTCTTCTTCGTTTTCGCCATCCTGCTGAGCGTCGGGGCCTGCATCTCCATCGCCCTCACCTACTTCCAGCTCTCGGGAGAGGACTACCGCTGGTGGTGGCGTTCCATCTTGAGCGCGGGCTCCACCGGCCTGTTCATCTTCCTCTACTCGGTCTTCTACTACTCGCGTCGCTCCAACATGTCGGGCACGGTGCAGACGGTGGAGTTCTTTGGGTACTCGCTCCTCACGGGTTACGTCTTCTTCCTGATGCTGGGAACCATCTCCTTCTTCGCCTCTCTGAAGTTCATCCGCTACATCTACGTCAACCTGAAGATGGACTAACCGCCCTCCTCTGCTCTCCTCGGCTGGGGCTGCAATAAAGCTCTGTTTTCCATTGTCAGGATGGATGTGGGTCAGAGGGGTGCCTTCCATTACAGAGCATGAAAGACATAGGTTCAGAAAGTCTGTTCACAGTTGGCATCTCCACCGAGCTCTGAAAACATAGGCTATTTATGATTTATTCTTTCCTTGGCTGGAATTTGGGAGCATTTCCAAGCTCACCCTAGTGGCGCTTGCTGGAGGGCCACGAAGTAGGGGACAGGAGGCATCGTTATGTTCTCTCCTGCTGGTCAGGACAACTAGCCAATCAGTGACCTTCCTATGAGTCTAGCCAGTTAGTACCCCCCATTACAGGATTCTCCTCTTTGTCTTTTTAAAGTTAAAGCTGTGTTGCTGTAACTGAAGCGAATCATTTCTTTTTCTCCTTGCGTTGGTAGAAATGGGACCATTTGAGAGGGGTTTTTTTTTCCTATTGACTATATGATCCAGGCAACTGGTAGAAGTTACAAACAATTAAACACACATCTCTTTCTTCTAAGGGGTTCCCTCTCCCCCGCCCTCCCCCGACCATTCAGAAAGTGTGAAAATGTTTCTGCCTCATTTTTCCTCTTCTCCAGAATTCTTGCTCAGTTTCATTAGGAGATCCCAGCCAATCATATACATACATTTAAAAAACAAATACCTGACATACATACGTATAGAGAGAGAATGGTCGGCAGGCCGATCTCACAAGTAAAACTTACCCCAACAGCCAGCAACATGTTTGAGGTTTTCCTTCTGCAGGATTCTGGACCTGGAAAACAATTTGGCTAGTTTCAGGGGGAGCTCTAACTCTTGGGGGAACTTTCCCAGCTTGGTAGCGTCTAGAATATTTTGGGTTTCATACTGGTTGTAGATGATGGGAATTGTAGTTGGAGGGCAACAAGTTGGGGAAAGCTGGCGTAGAGATTTCCTTCAACCAGGTACTTTCTTGATGGACAGAAATACAAACTGCTCTTTCTAATGTTGGAGAGAATGGGGGGGGGGGGGATTCTGTGCAATTTGGGGCTGTCATCCAACATGATTTTTTTCATGCAGCTTTTAAGGGTCACTGAAGAGACAAGTAGGAGGAGTCAGCTAATTATCTTCAGGGATCTATGCAAAGGATCTAGTGCAGTGTGTTTCAAACTTGGTAACTTTTAAGATGTGTGGACTTCAGTTCCCAGAATTCTGGGAGCTGAAGTCCACACATCTTCAAGTTGCCAAGGTTGAAAAACACTGATCTGATGGATTCCTGCCGTTGAATGTTATCACCTGGTAGATGGGACAGTTTCTCCTCCATCAAACATGTCTTACTCTCTGTTTCGCCAAGATTTTTTCCTTTCTCTTCTTCACGTCCTTTGTACAGTACTCGCAAGGTGTCTGGCACTCTTCTAGTATGGGTGAGAGAGAAGCTCTCCATCTCCTTCCACCTGGGTGAAGAAAAAAATATATATGGAAAAAAACTATATAAGGAATTATATATATTAGCAAGGATTGAAGTTGGATTATTTTTTAATTTGATGTCTTGTTTTGGGTTTCTTTTTACAGATCTTGAAGTTAAATTTTATTAATAAAAAGAAAATGTAAAAACCAACATCTAAATGCAGATTTTAGGCGTTATCTGTACTGAATTGAGTCTGCTCCCTTATCGCTTCTGCCTCTCAAAAAATGGTGATTAAAACCAGCACTGTATCAACACCACAGACATGTGCCTTGTGCATAAGGCTTGATAATGGATATCACATATTTTTGACTTTGAAAAAGTTTCCACTCCTTAAGACTGTACAGCGAGCTCTCAATCCACGTGTCCATTTACAATTCATTTAAATATTTACATCCTGCTTCTCGGAGACAGCCCAAATATAAGTCAACATACGTGATAGATGATATACCGTAGATGTTTGCCAGACCCTTTGGAGTTGGGCGGCTGAAATACCTTTAAAAAATACATTAAAACAATAAAATAAATGTGCTGTTAAATAGAGAGCACTAGTTCCAGAGAAGTTATGGTATGTTTTTGACAACTTTTACCATCTCAAGCACACGTCATTTTGTCTCTCATTGGATTTGCGTATCGTAGTAATCCATTGTTTCTTTACCTGGTTTATTGAATAAGCCACTGTTTCTTTGGTTCTTACAACACGTTAAGCCATAGATCATAACTAAGAAACCACCATGGCTGGATAGGCAGAAGGTACTAAGATGAAACCAAATAACCTGTATTGCACAACATGAACCCAGTTTGTTCTTCTCATGAAACTCAGTAAACTTTTCTTCTGAGTAAACATAGATAGGGAAACACTAGGGCAGATTCCTTATATTATACCAGTGTTTCTCGCCCTTGGTGACTTTAAGATGGGTGGACTTCAACTCCCAGAATTCCCCTGCTGGGGAATTCTGGGAGTTGAAGTCCACCCATCTTAAAGTCACCAAGGGCGAGAAACACTGCCTTATACAAACATCCATTGGGGCTGCTGGAATTTGGAAAGTTATGGCTGATTTGGGGGCATTTTCCACCTGCTAGATTGCTGTCCCACTTTTTCTCAAGGGCTAACGATAGTGTCTGTGGCATTCGTTCCCCCACAACACCCCTGCAGGGTAGGCTGGACTGGGGAAAAAACGATTGCTTTGGGACATTAGAGCACTGTTTCCCAACCTTGGCAACTTTTCCACTCCCAGAATTCCCCAGCCAGCCATAGTAAGTCAGTCCTCCACGCGTGAGGGGTGCCCTGGCCGCAACGCTTCCGAGTCAATGCCTCTGAACATGGGCAGAGCGCTTCCCGCCACCGGCGCCCCTTCCGAGGGAGCCGGGCGGGGCCGGGGCGCCGTTGTAGTAAGTCCTCCGCGCGTGAGCGGCGCCCAAGCCGCAGCGCTTCCGGGTCCCTTCTACCCGCCGGAAGCTGCGTCTCGTCTGCTCCACGTGTGCTGGGAGTTGAGGCGCCTCGCAGCAACCGCTGGCCGCGCTCCGCCCGGGAGCTGCGCCCCTTCCTCGCCCCCGGCCCCTGGCTCTGGGCGGCGCCGGTGGGGCCTCCTCCGCCCCCTGGCAGCTTCCCTTTCCATGCCCCCGCCCTCTCCCCCCGTCCTGGGCTTCCCTTTCGCCCCCGCCTGCCTTTTCTCGCGGCCCCATGGCGGCGGAACAGCTGGAGCAAATCCTTTCGCACTTGCTGCAGCCTGACAATGCCGTCATCCAACAGGTAGAGCGGCAGGCAGACGTGGGGAGGAGGGCCAGGAAGGGGGATTGCGAGTCTGGGGCGGGGGAGTGGAAGCGGCTTTGCCGTTGGAGGCGAAGGAAGAGCCGTTGATTTTGCGACGGGGGGGTGAAAATAATGCCCTTTGTTCCCCGAGGCGGTGTGGAAGTTAGCGGGGTCTGAACAGTTTGGGGGGTTTCTTCGCCTAGCACAGTGTTTTTCAAACTCGGCCACTTTTAAGACGTGTGGACTTCAACTCCCAGGATTCCCCAGCCAGCATGGTCAAAATTAGGACTTGAAATCTCAGCAGCTGACAGATGTGACAGTTTAGGGCACTGTTTCTCAACCTTAGCTATTTTAAGACGTCTGGACTTCGACTGCCAGGATTCCCCAGCCAGCCATGCTGGCTGGGGAATTCTGGGAGTTGAAGTCCAGAGGTCTTAAAGTGGCCAAGGTTGAGAAACATTGGTCTAGCACAAATTCCCCTCTCTTTCACCTTTATTTAATTAAGCAGAACAGGGAAGGGAAATAAAACACAAGACAACCAAAGAGATTATATATTGGAAGCCTTCTCCTACACCTGTATAAAGTTTTACACCAGTTTCAATAGAGGGTAAATGTATCTCGTTACTGTATAATCATCCGCGCATCATCTCTGTCTGTAAGGAACTCAACATCAGGTCTCCACGGAGTCATGGGGCCTAGAAGTGCTGTGGCTAAAGAAAAGCTTTGAGGACAAACCTTCAATATTTGGGGCGGGTTTAACCCTTCACTGCCTGTTCTCTCATCCTACCAGGCGACAGCCCAGCTGAAAGTGGTACTAAAGCAACCTGCAGCTCTTTCCCATCTGTGCCACGTGATGACACATTCACAGGATCCTCAGGTAAATCCCAACAAGGCTTACCTCTGCCAGGTGAGAGGCACTGGAGCTTAAAGCGTCCCTTTGCTCTGCTTAGTTTTAAATGTAGGTAGTTGCAAACAGTGAGAAGGGGAACAGCACTCTTTGTATGCTCTGAGGCAGTGTTGCTCAGGCTCGGCAACTTTAAGACATGTGGCCTTCAACTCCCAGAATTCCCCATGCTGGTTGGGGAATTCTGGGAGTTGAAGTCCACCCATCTTAAAGTTCCCAAGTCTGAGCAACACTACTTTAAGTGTTACCTTCTGCTTTGCATCCTCCTGCCGAACCACAGGGGCATGTTCTGTGCCTTTTGAGACAAAAATGGTACCCCCCCTTACTTTTTCTGTGGACCCAACTGAGAGTTTAGATTCATGAAGAAAGAAAATGTTTCTGCTACTCTTTTGAGCTCACAACTCTACCACCAATGGCTTTTGCCATTTTAAAAACGTAATCGTTTATTGAAATAATGTTCTCTCTTGTGCTTGTTTGAGTGCTTCCTTTCCTACATTCAGTTTTGTGCAGTGCCTCAGTTCCTCGTTGCCAAACCCACCATTCCTGTTTCTCAGATCTGCTGTTTTGGTCCTTTCATCGCAGCCTCACGTTTCTCTCTCTTCCTCGTCTCCTCCTTTCTCAGATCCAGCAGTTTGCTGCCGTGTTGCTGAGAAGGCGGCTGACCAAACACTGGAAGAAAATTAGCGCAGAGGAGCAAGATATGTAAGTGCAGGGCTGGAAGACAAATTTAGCACTCCATTTTGTTTGGTCTAGATCAGCGTTTCTTAAAGTGTGGTCCAAGGCCCCCTGGAGGTCTGTGAAATCAAAATTATTTGCTAGATATTAAAAATATTTGCAAAAATTTAAAATAATGTCACTCTCCTCATTATCTTTTTATTTGTTAAAAGAATAGAAGGTTTTTCATGAAAAAATATTTTAATATCTAATGGGTTTAATATTGTCATTTTTACATGACTCAATAAATAAATATTCTACAAATGCATCCATTTTAATTTTTAATGCAGCAAATATCAATAAATATAACCCAGTCAAATAAAAGGTCTTTTGGGGTCCTCCATAATTTCTAAAAGTGGGAAGGGGTCCTGAGCGCAATAAGAAACAAAGATGGAGAAATAATCACTTTTTAAGAAAACAAGCAGTAAAAAACAGTGTTCCAGAAACAAATCCAACACTGAAAAAAGGAGAAACAGTGTGAGAACAAAACTTTAAAAACCAGCAAACTTCACAAAAGTAAAATAATTTGTAATTTTGGAGGACATATAATATGTGCAAGGGCCAGTGTGAAGTCATGGTTATGATGCTGGCATTAGGGAGGCCCAGGTTGAGGAAGATCTGCTGGTGGTCAACGATGTGGCTCACTTGCTAAGCTAGGACTGTATTTTAATTCCAGAACTAAAATCCGTCCCAAATCCTGTCTTTTTCAGGCTCAAGACACTGGTGCTAAACAGCTTGCAACAGCAGACAGAGTGAGTATTCCTGCTGGGGAGGAGTTATGGGTTAGCGGTAGGGACTTTGTCCTTCACACACAAAGGCCCCATAAATTCAGAATCGAAGGAGAAGGTTTGATCTAATTGGGTGGGGGGTGTCTTTGAGCCTCTTCCCAAAGACCAAAGTCTAACACTGCTAGTTTTGAATCTTAATACACACCTGTCCATTGAGTTGGAGGAAGCAATTAGGAGTTTTGTTTAGGATGTGTAGTTCAGGCCAGAGAATGGGGATGGGAGAGGAGTCATGGTTTGAACTGGGATCTCAGGTTCTCATCTCCCTCCCCACCATTCCAAAAAATGTCATCTTTTCCAGCCATAAGGTTTCCCTGAGCTTAGCCCAGTTGGCTGCGGTCATTCTGAAGAACGAGACATTGGAGAAGTGGCCGCAGATGCTTCAGATCATTCAACATGGAGCCCGTTCCCGAGACCCCAACAAGTGCCAGGTGGGTCAGCACTCTGCAGGTTCTGCAAGCAGGGGGTGGGAGCATCTCAGGTCCCCTTTCGAACCCCCCATCATTCTTGCACCTCCTTGTGGGCACAGATGGCGTTGCTACTGCTGCAGTCTGCTGTGGAGCTGGACCCGGACCTCTTCTGCCCCTACTACAAGGACCTCCTGCGCCTCTTCCATCAGACGCTCAACAACCGGGGTCAGGCGGCCATCCTCTACTACTCTCTGCGGAGTCTGAGTGCTCTGGTTGGCGGGCTGAGCTCTGACGAAGTGGTGGGTGAACACTCGTATTCCCTCTTCCATCCCGTCTCTCTGGTTTTCCTCATCATGTTATTGAGACCGAGGTCTTCAAAGGATGTTGCTGGTAGGACGCTTCTTCCAAGGGGCTGGGGAATTTTGTGCAACCAGACCCAGAGGAACCTGGGGCCCTCCCAGTGCTCCTGAACCGCCAGCATCCCCCTCCACTGGCCAGGTTGGCAGTGGCTGCTGGTCTGGAGAGCCACAGGATCTTCACCTCTGGGCTACGTAGTGCTCTTTGGCTGGGAGAAAGGTCTTTTTTTAGGACTGGAACTCTGGGGAATAGATGTCTGTTGATTGATGATATGCTTTAATTTATTGGTTGGTAAAATGATGAGGTTAAGATCAAGATGCCTTTGAGTCAAGCTCAACTCTTGAAGATTTAATGGGCACATCCGTGGCTGGCTGGGGAATTCTGGGAGTTGAAGTCCACAGTCGCTAAGGTTGAGAAACAATGCACTACGTGATGGCTTTCATTTTTCAGTGTAATCCGTCCTGTGGTTTCTTCTGGCTCTCTCTTGATACCTGCTTCTCTTCTGCATCTCCCAGAACCTGATGTCTTCCATGGTGCCCAAGGTGATAGCAGCCATCCGAGAACTCATTCACGTTAACGAGGTGCGGACTCTGTGTGGGTGTGCATGTAAATGCTTGCTCTTGGGGACCAGCAGGTACAATCTATTCAAGTCAACCAATTGCACTGTGCATGTCTTTGTATCATATTGAGCTTTGATATTCATAGAATATCAGTGTGTGACACCCAGCTTCACCTAAGAGTGTTTCTCAACCTCAGCCACTAAGATGTGTGGACTTCAACTCCCAAAATTCCTCAGCCAGCCATGCATTGACAAAATCACCCTCAGTCAATTGCAAAAGGCAGCTTTACTTGGGACAGCTTCCATCCTGCGATGATACCTTTAATATTATTAAACAACCTCTGCCTATCCCAGGACTCAATAGGTGGATAAAAATGCCAAATCTAGTCTAAACATCTGGCTGACTGTGCGACCAACAATGGTATTAATGATACAATTAAAGGAGAAGAACACTTAAATTTGATGACATCATCATCATCATCATCATCATCATCATCATTATTATTATTATTATTATTATTTGTATGCCACCTGACTCTTAGTGACTGTAGGCAAAAGTCAAAGAAATTACAATAAAATCCATAAAACAGAGGCTTCCATGTCTTTGGGATTTCTCTCTTCTGCCATAAGCCCACCTCCCTCCTTAATCTTAATTCCTCTCTGGCTAAAGGAATTTCTTAATTATCTTGGGTCAACGTGAACTCGCAGGCAAGCATCTGCACAGAACGAAGCCCTTCCGGTCAACACTTCCAAGCTGGTTCTCCATCGCCAAAGCCAGCCGCAACTCTGGGCCCCACAAGGGTTGAAATGCCAACCTTGAGAGGTTGAGAAAGGTTATTTAGGGCTTCTAGCTGTGGCTGGGGATTTAGCTGGCAATCAATCAATCAGTCAATTTTATTTCGGTCATAGACCAGTATAGATTTAGCTGACCTTCTCCAGCCTGCCCTCCTGATGGGCTTGGGACTGTGGTGGACCCCATTGGCCTCGAGATCTTGTGAACTGTTGCCCTGTGTGGAGGGCGCCAGTTTGGAGAAGGTTGCTCTGCACATGTAGCATCTTCTGCACGTCCATCTAATCCTTGGAATGCAATGTTCCCCCCCCCCGCCCCCGCAACCTTTCTCTTTTCTGACTTGTCCCTGCACACTCCCACCCTCCAGGTCCAGGCAAGCGAAGCGATGGAGGTTTTTGACGAACTCCTGGAGACCGAAGTTGCCATCGTGGTCCAGCATCTCTCGGAGGTCATGAGCTTCTGCCTGGAGGTGAACGGGTTGGGCAGCTGGCCGGGCCTCTTCCCTGCAACCTGCTCCAGCCCCCTGGCACCTCCTGCTGGCTGGGGACAGGACGGGCCGCCCTTGACTCCTGCTTTTGCCACAGGTGGCCTCCAATCGGACGCTGAGCGACGGCCTGCGGGTGAAAGCGCTCTCCTGCATCAGCTACCTCATCAAGCTGAAGAGCAAGGTGAGGGCTGCCCCAGCACCTCCCCCTGGGCACCACGCTCCCTCCTTTGCCTGCTGGACAGCCTGGCTCACGGGGCCCCTCGCCTTCTCTCTTCCCTCAGGCCATTTTGAAGCACAAACTCCTCTCGCCCATCCTAAACACCCTCTTCCCCATCATGAGTGCGGAGCCACCTCCAGGCCAGATGGACTTGGAGGATGAGTTGACGGAGGAAGACATCGAAGACCAGGCGGAAGTTCAGACACCCAAACACTTTGCAGTCCAGGTCTGCTGGGGGGGGGGGGCGGCTTGTAATTTCGCAACTTGCAGCATGGCTTCAACTCTCCCCAGCTCCCAGGATGCTCTGGGTTTCATGGGCAGGGACTCTGCCTGGCTCCCTCCCAGCATTCCCGGGGCTCCCCCAGCTCACCACTCCTTTGCCTGCACCCTGCCACTGGGTCCTCAACTCCCAGCATGCCCCAAGCTTCTCTTGCCCCCTCCCCTGAGTTCAGTCCCAGAATCCCTTGCTGGGAAATCCCAGCTGGTCTCCCCTGGCCCTTTGCCCCACAAGATTCCTCAATGAAACTTCTTTTCTGTCTCCTCCCAACAGGTGGTGGACATGTTGGCACTGCATCTGCCCCCAGAGAAGCTCTTCCCTCAGCTGGTGAGTATGAGCCTTGTTTTGTGGGGGTCAGAATTACAACCCTGGAAGCCAATAGTGCCTTCAAAACGCTCCTGTTGGTTTTCCCCCAGACTCCCCTGATGGAGCCAGCGCTTTTGAGCCTCAATCCGTACCACCGGAAGGCTGGGCTCATGTGCCTAGCGGTGCTGGCAGAAGGCTGCGGGGATCACATCCGCAACAAGTACGTACCCCAGGCGGGGTGGATGGCGACTCATATCGGGGTCTCTTCTTTCCACTTTGTCAGCCTCCGGTCCCAAGCATGCTGATTTATTCTGCAAGTCCTTTTCCTGTGCTTCCACAGAGTAGGACGGTGGAGACCAACGTTCAACTCCATCCTTAGCCATGGGTGTCTTGCAGCCAGTTGCCCTCTCGGTCCAGCCTACCTCACAGGGTGTTGTGGGGAGGAAGGGAAGGGAGCTTTGAGCTCCTGGCAGAAAGGTGGGGTAGAAGCCTAATGAATTATTGCCCCGAATTTGCCAAGGGGCAAGGTTCATGCAAACCACTAGCCTGGCTACAAGGAGGTTAAGTGGTTGGGGGAGCCCTGCCGTTGTCTTAGGACGATGGCTTACCTGAGTGGTTGGCCTGAAGATGTAACAGGGTTTAGTCTGGACATGGCTGTTACGAGGGAAGGGTCTTACAGGCTGGGCAAGGGACTGAGCTCTGCCTAACACAGTCCACATTTCATCATTCTGTGATGTGCCAGTTCCAGAGCATTGCAGCTGGAAGAGGGTTTGAATTTGGGATTCTCTCCAGTTCTCTTGTGTGCAATGGGGGAGAAGCTGCCCTGAGCTCTTAGGAGAAACGGAAAGATAAAATGTAGTAATATATCTCATCAGGGGAGAGCTGCTGCAGCTGATCTACTCCTCTGGATTAAATAAGGACCTCACATTTTGCAGCAAATATGTTGGTTGAGTCGCCCTTTCCCAGCATAAGTTATCTATGCTAGGAATGTCAAGAATCCCTACGTGGGATGTAATCAGAACCCATTTAGGGAAGCCTTGAATGACTGAAATGCTGTGAGCCCACTTCATATGTCAGCGTCCTTCCATTTACAGACATCTTCAGCCCATGTTGCAGGTGGTCTGCCGAGCACTGTCAGATGAAAGTCAGGTTGTGCGCAATGCGGCGCTCTTCGCCCTTGGGCAGTTCTCTGAGAATCTGCAGGTGAGCCATGCAGAAAGGAAGAAGGTGTTTTTAATTTGGGTCTATTATTACCTTCCTGGTTAGACGCTCCCACATGCAAGCAGATGTACTGTGTTTTAAGTCCCCCTGCAATCCAGATGTTTAATCCCCTTTTAAGAAAGAAAATTCAGTGGAGTAGCAAAGACAGTTTATTATATTTTTATTTAATATATTTATTTCTTAAGGCTGCCCGACTCCAAAAAGACTTTGGGCAGCTTGCAATTTTAAAAGAACACATCATATAAAAAGAAAAACATGAGTGCCCAGACGGAGCCACACTAATAACAGCTAAAAAGTCACCAGGGGCTTCTTGGTCATGCTAACTAGAGGTTATGGGAGGTGGTCCAATCACCTGGAGGACAGCGAGTTGGAGAAGTTGGACTTGGGAGATCCAGGTTCAAGTCCTCATTCAACTCCGTAATTCACTGGGTGACAATGTGCTAGTTATTTTCTGTCTCCTTGGACTGCCGTGCTGGGTTCTGCAAGAATAAAACCCTGGAAAGCTTCTTTGTAGGTCACCAGCAGCTCTGAAGAGAAAAGGCAGAATATAAGCGCAAGGAGAAAATAATGCAGGTTTGGTTTTCTGCAGCTGCTAAGGACTGTAAAATAGCTTTCCCAGATCTTGTGCCATCCAAACACATTGGTCAACAGTTAGCTTCCAGTTTGCTGATTTGGGAAACTGAAGTCCCAATATCTCAAAAGCCACCAGGCTGGGGAAGAGTACTGTCAAATCAGTGCTTTGCTTTTTATGAAGTTCCTAAGTTTTATCCCAATCTTTTTCCTCCCCTAACCATAGCCAGACATTGCTCGTTTCTCGGACGACATAATGCCACTCCTCCTGCGCTACCTGGAGGGAGTCCAGCTGGCCCACACCACCCACTTAGCCAAGGCCTACTATGCTCTGGAGAACTTTGTGGAGAACCTCGGTAAGAACCCTTGCAGCCTTGTTTCCAAATAAAGCCATTTTCTAGGCTCCCGCTGTGTGGGGAACCATAAACAGGAGGGTGCGTGTAACATCCTGGGCCAGAAAGTCCCTTCTCCTCCACAAGGCCAACACTTCACCAAGGTGAAAACTAAACAAATTTTGTGAATTCAGCCATTAGTCCTTTAACAGATCTGGAGAGTCGTGTTGGATGAATATAGAAACAAGGTGCCAAACAGAGCGCCTTGTCTTTGGAAAAGCCAGTTGGAGTGTTCTGGGACTAGTCCGTGTCTTCCTTACAAATCTGTACGCTCCAGTCCTTTCCTTCCCCTCCCTTAAGGATCTGAGACCCTTGCTAATTTATTAGTTCAGGGCACTTCCTCGGTGGTTGTTCTCATTGCCTGCTGAAATAGATAAAGGTTTACCCAACCTAAAAGAGGGTGGAGTTCAAGTTGGCCCCTCCTTCCACCTTTCTCTCAGAGGAGCCCCCAAACAGCTTGGCTGCAATTTGCTCTTGTTACACACCAAACCATATTTTCTTCAGCGACAGATGGGTTCACAGTAAGCCCTAAAGCAGTGTTTCTCAACCTCGGCAACTTTAAGATGTGTGGACTTCAACTTCCAGAATTCCCCAGCCAGCCATGTTCCCCATGCTGGCTGGGGAATTCTGGGAGTTGAAGTCCACACATCTTAAAGTTGCCGAGGTTGAGAAACATGGCCCTAAAGCATGGCTTACAATACACTGTGGCCCTGCGGATGTATCGATGAATCATATTATATAGCTGAGTGTAATATGTGGGCCTGTGAGATGGTTTTATTTTCCTACCGTTTCTCTCCGCTCCCAACAGAAGACAAGATCTCACCCTACCTCCCAGCTTTGATGGAGCCGATGCTCAATACCTTGACCTGTCCTGGGAGTCCACGCACCAAGGAGCTGGCTGTTAGTGCCATTGGGGCCATTGGTAAGCAGGCACTCACAAACACATACCGAGTCTCAACTTCGAGAACCCCTCGCCCAGCCTCCATGCAGTTCATATGGCGACAGGCAGAGAGTTCAAGGCGTCTTCAGAGAGTGGCTTGGGAGGTGGGTGGTTAAAGGTTCCCACTTGGAGGGGACCTTATGCATTCACCTAGTTAAAATGATGAATTTCTCTGGAGAGCACTTTTAGGCACAGTCTCACAGGCCTGTCTTTGCTGAAAATGGCACTGCGGTTTTTAATGCTCTCCCCCGAAAGATTTAACAAACTTTTGTTTGGGTTTGATGGCAATAGCAACTTGAGGATTAAAGAAACGAAATGAGAAATAGGAACCAGAAATGGGGGAGAGGGCTTGTTTACCCTGCTTTCTCTTCCTCCATCCCCCCACCCCCCGAGATCCTCATAGATCTGTCTATGGCAAGGCCGAAAGCAGGAGCCAGATCATTAGATCTCTTCTGGTGGAAACCGTTCCCTGCTCACCCTCTTCCCCCTCAATCTCCAGCTCAGGCTGCGAAGGAATCTCTCCTACCGTATTTCCAAACCATCATGGAGCACCTGACAGGTTACATGCTCACAACCCGGGAAGACCTCAGACCTGTCCAGATTCAGTCTGTAGGTAAGGAAAGTTTTTCACGCCTTACAGCCATTGCTGACGTTGGAAGCGTTGGTGCCCAGCCTTTCAGCCTATGAGATTCCCGAAATAACTTCCACGATCATAAGAACAGCCGGTTCATGTCCTCATCCTTGCAACCTGAAAAAGGTAAGACTTGAAAGAGAGAAAAAAAGGTAGTAAAAGCGAAAGGAAAGAGCCAATAGCATTTCTTAGTTTTCTGCGTTGTAGGAAGTGTTAAAATGTAGTGATAATAGTCTGATGCAGCAAGATTTTCTGACTACCGTGAGTTGGAATGGAAGGATTACAATTTGGGGGATTGGTTTTCAGCCCTCTATAATTGGGAGACAGTTGATGGAAGATACATTGGAGGCCACTGATAGGTACCTGGATGATTTGCAGTCTCCCAGTTTGTTTAATGATGATTAATTACAGCATTTTTTCTCCCCAGTCATCCTTTCCATATTAAGCCGCTTGGAAGGAAGACTTTAAGAATTTAAGGTAGTCGCACTCCTGTCATCCAGAAAGGTGGAATGAAGAAACCAGGAATTGCACACTCAGAAAAAACGTGTGTGACCTGTTGCTAATTCCTGCTCAAAATAATCCTTGAAATTTTTCTTCCCAGTAAATGTGTGCCATCTGACTCATATTCAGATATACGCACGCACAAACACAAGTATATAGAGAGGCTGGCCAAAAGTCACATTCTAAAAAGGGCAGGGCCAGGATGAAAAAACCAACATTGATTAAATAAATAACTACAGATTAAAATTAATTGCCTGTAGAAGAAGACTCCCTATTTATGAGATTAATTGAGCCCCATCTTTAGATGCACCAAACGATCTTTCACACATAAACCTAGAAGTGCTTG
The DNA here is from genome assembly GCA_030867105.1 of Liasis olivaceus. NCBI lineage: Eukaryota > Metazoa > Chordata > Lepidosauria > Squamata > Pythonidae > Liasis > Liasis olivaceus. The sequence goes on along the minus strand of CM061351.1, from coordinate 113,434,328 downwards.
TACACGTTCTCCTGCGCCCTCTCCTCTTTTCAACAAAACTATATTTGGGTTGGGGGATATGGGGAATAGTTTGCTGCCCCGGGCAGGAAACTGAATGGAGATGGAGGGAGGGGAAGAGAGAACGGGGCTGGGAAAAAATAAGGAACCATGTGCTTTTGGATTGCAGATGTCAAGGGTCAAACTTCCCCAGTGGTGGAAGAGGGTTTCCGTTGAGTAAGCACAGAGCTTGGAAATTCTCTGTTCTCTTTCCAGACCTCAAACCTCCCTTGAGCCATGCTGTTTTAGGGGTTAGGTGCAATGCTCCAGGGACAGCCCAGCCTGAAACATTTAGCCAAATCTCCCTGTTTTGTTTGCAGAGACGGTGGCTATCCTTGCCAACGTCTTGGGCAAAGACATCTTCCTGCCGCTTTCCGAGAAGTGCTGCCAGCTCGGGCTGGACCTCTGCGACAGAGTGGACGACCCAGACTTGCGGAGGTGCACGTAAGTCCGCTGGGGCCTCTCCCGTCATCTGTGAGTTTGCACTCTCAGCTTGACCCAGCCTTGGTTCCTTTCGCCGGCTTCCCCCAAATCCGGTTCCCCTGAAATGAGCTGGACTCTGGTCTGCTGTAGATGGGTGCGCTTTCGGTGATGGGAGGCTGCCAGTTGTTGTCCTTGCAGTCAGGCCGAGGCACAATCCATGTCCGAAGGTGCCTTCTGGGTCTGTTCGTTCTCTTGGTTCTGCTATGGCACCCTTTCTCCTGTTTTATATAAAGCCTGCAAAAACATAGAGGTAGCCTACGTGCCATAGCTGAGATTAAGCACCTGGAAAATTCTCACCCTTCTGCTTTTGGGTTTGTCTGGCACAGGGTGGGATTGTTCTCTGTACGACATTGACTTTTCGGTTGCCAACTTCAAAAAGGAGCCTGGCTAACCCAGAACCTTTGTGCCACCTTTAGGTACAGTCTTTTTGGCTCTCTGGCGAATGTCATGGGGGATTCAATCACACCATACCTGCCTCGCATCACCACTCTTTTGCTTTATTCCCTCAAATCCACTGAGGGCATCAAGGTGAGCATGCAACACATGTGTTTCCCCAAGCTTTCCTTTGCCCCTAACAGCCTGGGTCTTTTCCTTCATGGGGGGAAGCCCACACGAAAGCAGAGACGGTGTTTATAGCCGCACAACAGACACATGTTTCTTCTCCAACCCACGTTGGAGAACTTCATGGCTCAAGAATTCTAGCAACATTCAGTAACTGGAGAATGACTCTTCCCTCTTACTAAATGCTGGGCACCAGAACTCAGAATCCCATGAGAATGGCTCCTTTTCTGAAGCTGTTGTAGCCCTCTTTTGATCCTTGGATTACCTTCGCTGGATTCTGATTTCCTCTGAAAATGTTCAGGAAGGGTTCCGGCACAAAGTGCTCCACTGTGGGCGTGTAGAAAGACGCAGGGCCCAGCACAGACTTTTATATCTTGTCCAGTTAATTGGACTGGGTGCAGTTTAAACAGAGAGTGCTGCGGGTTGTGGCTTTTTGTTAAAACATCTGATTTTGCTTCAGGTTTGCTATTACCATGATGTAATAAGAAAAAATGTTACAGCAAGCTTTCCTCCTAAGTATCTTTAGTACTGGATGGGGTCGCGCTATCCTAGACGGACCCAGTGCACAATCTGGGGGTCCTTTTAGACCAGCGTGTCTCAACCGTGTCAACTTTAAGACGGGTGGACTTCAACTCCCAGAATTCCCCAGCCAGCATGGCTGGCTGGGGAATTCTGGGAGTTGAAGTCCACCCGTCTTAAAGTTGACACGGTTGAGAAACACTGGTATAGACTCCTGACTCCTGCTTGAGGAGCAGATGGCAGTTGTGCCTAGGAGGGCCTTTGCACAGCTTTCTGTTGTGCGCCAGCTGCACCCCTTCCTGGACCATGAGGTTCTACTCACTGTCACTCATGCCCTGGTCACCTCCAGGATGGACTTCTGTAATGTGCTCTACACGGGGCTGCCCTTGAAGCGCATCTGGAAGCTTCAGCTGGTGCAGAATGCGGCTGCACGGATAGTTACGTGTGCCTCTAGGATGGTACACGTTACACCTCTGCTCTGCGAGCTGCACTGGTTGCCACTTCGCTTCCGGGTGCAATTCAGGGTGCTGGTTTTGACCTTTAAAGCCCTACGTGGCATGGGACTAAGTTGCTTGAGGGACCATCTCTTCCCGGTTACCTCTATCCGTCCCATCAGGTCCAGCAGAAGAGGGATGCTCCAGGTCCCGTCTGCTAAGGAGCTCCATGTGAGGGGACCTAGGAGATGCGCCTTTTCTGATGTAGCCCCTGTTCTGTGGGACATCATTCCCCCTGAGGTGAGGTTAGGCCCATCTCTGTTAGCCTTCCAGAAAGCCTTGAAAATGTGGTTGTTCCATCAACCCTGGGGATCCCGTGGCACGTCTGCAGCGTGGCTGAGGCTATGTGATGGTTGTCCTCCTGCTCTCTTGGGGTTTTTCTATGTTTCTATTCTTTTATATTTTTATGTTTTGTCTTTGTTGGTATTTATGTCTGATGTTTTTTATACCGTGATCCAGTTTTATTTATTTCATTTATTTATACAATTTATACAGCCGCCCATCTTACCAGTAAGCAACTTACCAGCAAGGTATACAACAAGGCTAAAAACAATCATTTTTGCTTTAACAGTTTTAATTGTTATTCCGCTTGTAAGCCTCCCAGAGTCACTTTTTGTGAGATGGGCGGCTATATAAATTTGCTAAATAAATCAAGCAAGCAAGCATAAGGTCGCTTTTCTTTTTTAAACTAGGGTTTTTGCTTCTGTCACCATTCAGGGCACTGAATCTTAAGTCTTGGTGCTGGTTTGCCCATGAAGTATCTCCAACCTGGTTCGATTCCTGAATCAATGAACAGGCTTCGTTGCTGTTCATTGATTCAGGACTCTAACCAACTGGGCTGGATTGACCCAGCACCGCTGTGATGGTTTTTTTGAACATTGTGGACCTTCACTAACTGAAGTCACTGTTTGTTTCTCACAGCCCCCCCTCAATTCTGGAAATTCTTTCCTTTTGTTTGATGACGAGGAAGAGGAGGCGGAGGTGGAGGGAGAAGAAACCCTTACTGATGAGGAAGACGAAGAAGACCCTGAGCTGATGGGGTAGCTTTCTCATTCACGGGAGGGTTTATTGGTGATCCAAATTGGGAGGGCCTTTCTCTTGCGGGTGGGCAGGCCCAGGACAAAGGCCCAGGAGCTGGTTTCATTACCTTCCCTCCCAGTTTCTGAGCTTGTAGCTGGGTGCTGTCTCCATGTTCAGAAAATGTTCTCAGCTTTCATGTGGACTAGAAGCATAACTTCCTCCTGTTAACACTCATAGTCTAGCCAGGTACAGCGTAGTCCGGCTCTGATCATTTAGGCCTCAAAGCCTTTCCCATCCTGTCTGTGAGGAAGCTTACAGCTTCTCACCAACGAAAGACATCCGGATGGGAAAAAGCCATCTAAAAGGTTGCTTTCGAGTAGGGGTTTTCAAAATGTTCAGGCCGTGGAACTTGTTAGTAAAAAAGAAATAATAATAATAATAATAATAATACAAATTCCCAGAACCTCTGTGTCTAAGGAGAGAAAACATAAGGGGCTTTGCAGAGAAGGTTTATTTTAGCTGCTTGCAGCAAGTTTTTTCCCCTTAGTCTGTTGTGGAGATTTTATTTCCCTTAATGACTAAGGGGGAAAAAGAACTCTGCAAGGGGCTCAGAGAAAAAAGAAAACTTGTTCCATTCTTGTTCCATTCCAACCCAATTTGAAACCCTCTGGTTTGGGGGTTTGTGAGAGGCTAGCTCCAACTCTCCCTTCTTCTCTCATTCCCCCTGTCCCCCAGGATTTGCATGCGAAGCGTCTTTATGGATGAAAAGGAGGACGCGTGCCTGTCTCTGGGAGAAATCGCCGCCAGCGTCAGGTATCTTGGGTCTCTTTGGGTTTGCCTAAGTCGTAATCCTTCCATGGGGCAATTTGGAGCCCCTGAAGGCGAGATGGGCAAACCTGGGAGGGGCGGGGAGGGAGGCTGAACGCAGCCTCCTAACTCTGCGGAGAGCTGCAAAGGCATCCAGTGATGTTGTGAGGTGACGCTCAGCAGCCACCTTGACTTTTTTAACCCCCCTGCAGTTGCCCTTGTGGTAAAACATTGCCCTTCAGGCCCCGCTGCTTAAAGGGGGACCGGGACCATCTCTTGGGGCTGTACGAATGCAGCGAAGAGGCCAACAGGGTTGTAGATGGTGAATACGGGAAGGCAGGAGGCAGCGTCTGGGAGAACAGGGGCCTGTAGGAAAGCAACATGCTGAGAAGAGAGCCTGTTTGCTCCGGGAAGCCTTCATTTTCCCTTCCTTTCTTTCTCTCTCAGTGGGCCCTTCCTGCCGTATATAGAGAGCTCGTTCCAGGAAGTGTCCAAGTTCCTGGAGGTAATGCTGGGCTGGCACAGGGGAGGAGGGGGCTGCCTTGAAGCAGGATGCAGAGTGGGAAAAATCGGTCTCAGGTGGGAGGGGTCCTTGGCAGAAGGGGGAGGATTCCTGGAGAAGAGCAGAACAAGGACAAGCCACCTCAAATCCTTCGGTGCTTTGGGACCTTACAGTTCTGATGCATTCTTAGAATTGTTGCCACCGTTAATACGGCTTCGCTTGACCCAGGAAAGGGGTGGAAAAGGTCTTAGTCCTGGGTAGGGCATAGTTTAGTGGGGTGCAAAAGATTTGGCGCTCAGGAGCTGTTTGAACCAGCGGTTCCGCTCCGTCCATCGTCTCGTGAGTTTTCACCAGCCTCTGAAGTGCAAAAGAGCCCTCCTTCAAGCCTGCCGTTCCAGCTGCTCTGAACCACTTCTGCTGAAGTTGGGACCACTGGGTCCAGGGCAAAGGCAGGTAAAGCATCATGCCCTGCTTAGTTGCCTTCTCATCTCTCCCATCTGGGCCTGCTCCTCTTCCAGTGCCCCCACATCCGGGTGCGGAAGTCAGCTTTCGAAGCCCTGGGACAGTTCGTCATTTCGCTGCATCGGGTGTGTAAGCAGGACCCGTCCGAATCTCACGTCACTGGTGAGTGAGTGCCAGGATCAGGAGGGGTGAATTAGAACAGGCTGCAGTACAGCGGAGGATTTGTGGGGCTTTCCTCCATCTTCCCCAAAACCTGCTGATTGGTGTCCCGGGAGGAAGACCCAGGCAGCCGTGCCCAGCAGGGACGGTGGCATTTAGCTGTCAGGACTAAACTATCAATTGGGGCAGCAATAGAAGGCCATTACAGAAGATGCATGGCAAATGGTCACAATAGCCCTTTCCCCTTTGTGTGGTCCTAAGTACCAATTCCTGGGAACCGTAACAGGAGAGAACTACCCACACTTCTTCTTTTGAGCTGCTTACAGGCACCAGGTTGGTCCTGATGCCAGAGAGGCCTGTGGTCTAACCAAGCAGGACTTTTCCCTTCCCTTCCCTTCCCTTCCCTTCCCTTCCCTTCCCTTCCCTTCCCTTCCCTTCCCTTCCCTTCCCTTCCCTTCCCTTCCCTTCCCTTCCCTTCCCTTCCCTTCCCTTCCCTTCCATCAGCTTTTCAGAAACTGGTATCTGCCGTGCTGCCAATCTACATGAAAGGGATTCAGGAGGACCAGGAGCGCCAAGTGGTGATGGCTGTTTTGGAAACCTTGGCCAAGGTGGTGAAGGAGTGCCAGAAGGATGTCCTGCAGGAGCCTGGCCAAGTGACAGAACTCTGCCGGGTGATTCGGGAGGTGCTGGAGCAAAAAGTGAGCCTTCTTGCGGAGCAGGAAGAAGGCTAGTAGGGCTGTTCCTCCTCCTCCTCCTCCTCCTCCTCCTTTATTATCTTTATGAAACTAGTGATGGTCTAGTGACTTTTTCCTTTGCATCAGGAGTTAGTGAACATTTTAGTCAATTTATTTTATTTATTTATTATCAGACTTGTATGCCGCCCATCTCCCCCAACGGGTGACTCTGGGCGGCTCACGACAATCTACAATGGATACCATTGCGCAAATCTGAGGGTTCCCATGCTAAGACCCCATGAGTTTTTGCCCCCTTTTTAAAGCTTTTTTAATTCTGAAACATATAATTTAAAAGTCTCAGTTTTGGAAAGAGGGTGAACAGTATAGCCATGCACACAGACAGTTGCCCATGTATTTATCTATGTCTGAACATAGGTTCCCAAGCCCATGCAGCTGGTTGGCATACGTGCGGGTGAAGCAGAGAAGCGTGCAAGTGAAATTTCTCATTGTGAAATTCCCCCCTTCCCCTTTGTAGGTAGCCTGCCAGGACAGCGAGGAGGATGAAGATGATGATGATGATGAAGTAAGATTGGGAATCAGCAACCTCAATTTCCATGCAGATTTTGCTTCTGGCTCTTTTAACTGAGGAAGCATCCTGGGCAAAAGGAAAATTTACCAGGGTGGGGTGTGTAGGTACACTCGTTGTGCAATTCTCAAATCGTGTTTTGGGTGGCTGGTTTCATACCACAGACTAGGCTAGGCTCATGGAGTTGGGTGTTGTGGGAACCCGGCTATCTTGGCAAATCTGGAATGTGGTTTATTTGCTTGGGTATTGTCTCTGATGACAGCCTAGCCACTGTGTTTTCTTTGCAGCAACCCAGCTTTGAAACCAGGTTTAACTTTCTTTTTGATACTCTTTATTTTTGAACCCTTTATTTTTGATACTCTCCTATCGTCTCTATAAATGGGCTTTTATAACTATAGTTAATAGCAGTTTACAAAAAAACGAAAGAAAAAACCTCAAGAAGTCCCCAAATCAAAATTAAGCTCGGTATCTGTGGCCTGTGGACTAAAAGGTAGAATCTGAATTATAAAAATAAACCAAGTAAGCTTTAAGTAGAAAAGCAATAAACGGCAGTAATAGCTGATAGGTGTGAAAATCTTTTGTACCTGTGATTGAGGACCCCACCCTTCTGTTCTGAAATGCGAGACTGCATCTTCTTAGTCGGGAAGCCAACAGAGCCCACTCAAGGTGTCCTTCACGGGTGTCACGTGTTGGGCTCCAGCTTTTCCTACGTGGGAAAACACCTGTTGGAGGTGGTGTCCTGTTGCATCCCCAGACCTTCATCAGAGTGTCTGCAAAACAGCCCCATCAGTCTCATCCCGCATGCAGTTGCCAAGGGGAAGGGTCGTGGCGTGGAAGATCCGCCATCTGCTGCCTTCGGCTGAGATGAAGGAAGGGGATTGTGGGTGCCTGGAAGGAACTGTCAGGATTTTCTCATGGGAAGAAAGTCATCCCGTTATCTGTACAACAAAATTGTTATGTCTCCTGTATGTAGCTTAATGTAAACAAAGCATCTTGTGACTGTGTTGTGCTGTTTACTGCCACCTATTGGCAGGTGTATGCTAGTTATTCAGTGGGGGGGGGGTACATGCTGGCAATATAACGGGAGGGCTAGATGCCTAGCCTGTCTGTCGTGTACAGTTTCATCCATCATGTAGTTTTATGGGTTATGTAGTTGTAACTAGTAACCAAGTAGCATACCTCTTCCCTGAGAGTTTTTAGCTAGAGACTTTGTTGTGGATACGTTTTGGATGCTAAGATGAGAAGAAGTCTTTGTTATTTCCTATATTTTGTATGCAACTTGTATTTTATGGAGTTTTGCATTTTTATCAATAAAAACCAGTTAGTATATATTTTCTGACTGGATTTTCTTTGGAGAGCAAAATATGGACATTGCATTTTGCAAGCTCTCATGCTGATGTGTGGTTTTCCTGAGAGCGGGGTTTTTGAGAGCTTTGCTGCGCTCTGCACAACAGGAACAACCACACTTTTCTCCACTCACGCCTCTCTCTTTCCTGCCACGCTCCAAAGCAGGCAGAATACGACTGCATGCTGATCGAGTACGCCGGGGAGATGATTCCTGTCCTTGCTGAAGCCGCCGGAGGAGAAATTTTTGCTCCGTATTTTGCCGGCTTCTTGCCTCTGCTCATCAACAAGATGGTGAGTTTGCATCCCAGGCTGGTTGCTTCTTGGCTACTCCCCTCTCCTTTTCTTCAGCCTGATGTTCCCAGAGTATTTTATCTTTTAGTCTCTCAAGTTCCCCTTTCGTGTGTTTCTACCTTCTCTTCATTGATTCCTACCAGTGAACAACTCTGGGGGTCATTTCTCAAGACCACCTTCAACTAATGGTAATTGGGGCCTTGTGTTTCCTCCCTCCCTCCCTTCCATTCCATTCCATTCCATTCCCATCTCCTCCCTCCCTCCCTCCCTCCATCATATGCATCACATTCTCACGACTCAGTGCTGCTAACGCTTCATTAAAAACCAAGACAGAAAACCTGAGCAAAGTCATCAAACCCACCTGCGGTGTGCCATGTGCCAGAGCCTCCTAACATTTCTACTCGGTTTGAATCAGGCCAGATTTTGATCGCTGCCGTCCAGCTTCACCTAGCAGGAGGTTCATTCCCAGCAGATGTTGCGAGGGCTTTGCCACCTTTCCTGCGTTCAGACCAAGAGCAGAGGTCTTCGTCTGTGTCTCTAAGCCTCCTTCCTTCCTTTCTTCCTTCCCGTCCTCTTCCGCAGAAGCCGTCCTGTTCCGCAGCGGACAAGTCCTTTGCAGTGGGAATCATCGCAGAGACAATTCAGGGCCTGGGATGCGTCTCAAGCTCTTTCGTCCCGCACCTGCTGCCGTTGCTGATGGGGGCGGCCCGCGACGAGGACCAGGAAGTACGCAGCAACGCCGTCTTCGGGCTGGGTGTCCTGGCAGAACATGGCGGGGAAGCCATGTACGAGTATCCTTGTTTCCTTCCACTTGGGGGTGCGCAGGCGCCCCTGTTCAGCAAGGTTTGGCCAGAGGAAAGCCCCCACCCCACCGCCCACTTCTCCCACAAGTTCTGAAATGTTGGTACAGTGGCTACCAATTCAGTTGTTTGGGAGAGTGGATGGGTTTTCCACACTCTTCTGGGAATTTCTGTTGCAATTTCTGTTCTCCCTGTCGCCCCAGGAGGAGGACTGATGCATCTAAGGGGCAGAGAAGTGCAAAGCAAGAAGCGAATCTCTCACCTTTAAACGCTTTATGAAAGTAAATGTAATGATGGCCCTCTCACCCTGGAACTCGACCAATAAGGGGATGTAAACTGGATTTACTCCTCTTTGGGAACCTCGGAACCCAAGCTGGATTTCTCCTGGGCCCAGTTGCAACTCTCACTTGTTCAGACTTTCTAAAACAACAGAAACGCTGCTCCCCAAAACATTTCCACATGCCATTAAGGCAGATGGTTCTGTTAGCGGCGGTTTGTTAGCTGGGTACAAACATTATGCTAAGATACAAACATTTACAAACCACAGTGCTTGGGTTCATTTAACATGCCACACCCAACCATATGATGATTTAGGACAGTGCTGTCCAAACTTGGCCACTTTAAGATGAGTGGACTTCAACTCCCAGAATTCCCCAGCCAGCCATGCTGGCTAGGGAATTCTGGGAGTTGAAGTTCACTCATCTTAAAGTGGCCAAGTTTGGACAACACTGATTTAAGACAACAACACAATAAAAGCATTGGGCAGTCTCTGGATTTTGGCTGGGGTTGGCCAGCCTTTTAACTTGAAACCTGTTGTGAAACTTGCTGAGAAGCGTCTCTGGGTGTCCTCTGCAGTATAAGCTGCATGAAAGATTTGTAGTAAAATACGCCATGCTTCTCCCTAAGAAAATCTGTGTAGCTTTTGGTGGAAACCAGGAAGGGGCTGCTTTGCAAAATACACTGCAGCACTTTTACTTGCCCTGGGAAGAACCAAAGAGCAGTGCCTTTCTGTTCACCCACCCACCCACCCACACTTTTTTTTTTCCTTAACCTCTTTTTACCTGGCCAGACACTACCCCAGGATCCTGGCACTTTTATCCAACCTCATTTCTCAGGAGCGCAACAGCCGGGTGACTGATAACGTCTGCGGCGCTGTTGCGAGGATGCTGATGAGCAATCCTGGGGGGATGCCTGTTGAGCAGGTGAGACCCAAATGGGTGGGGTGGGGTAGGGAGGTCTGTAGGGCTGCTGACCTGGAGAGAAAGTGCAGCCAGTGAGAGTTCAGACCTTCCAGCGTGCATTACCTTCTCATTGCGGTGCCCAATATTCCCTCATTCTGGCTAGCAGTGTGGAATTAACTCTCTGGTTGGCTTAAACCAAGAAATACTAACCTGCCTGAAACATCATATCATTTAATTTCATTTTGTACGGTTTGGAGGCTGCCAGACTCCAAATGACTCTGGGTGGCATAAAAGTAAGAACAGTTTAGGGGGGTGGGGGGGAAACAGACCTTAAGCATCCAGAAGGCATACTCTGTATACAACAGAATTTCCACGCAAGCTGTGTTGGGTGCACACTGTTGGAAAAGAATGGGCTGACAGTCTTGAAGATGATTGGGATCCTTCTGCAGGCCATAAACTCGGTTCCATAGTTGAGGAATTATCTTCAGGGTCAACAGCCAGCTAAATATTCAGCTTGGAGTCTTGCGACTTGCTGGAGAGCGAGGCTCTGAGTTTTTTGCCCCTCTTGCTGCTCAGAGGAGCAGGGAATGTAGGCTTTTCGCTTAGAGACCCTGGTAGGGAGCCCCAGAGGGTGGCTAAAACCATGTTAGGAACTCTGCAGAATCTTGAATCTCTGACTCTTGAATTTTTGACTGTCACCTGGCTTTTTTTCAACAGGTTTTCCCTGTCCTGCTTCACGCCCTTCCTCTGAGGGAGGACCTTGAAGAATACAAAACGGTGTACCGTTGTATCGCATTTATCTATGAACATGATCCAACACAGGTATGTCTTAGGGGATTGGCTTCATCCCAAGTTCGTCCAAAATATTTCTTTAATCACTGTGTCTTGGGTATCCTGGTTTTAAGCCTCCTTTTCAAAGCAAAGCTGAGATTCTGAACTAAGGTAGAAAAATATTTCCTGCCCCACCTCCACATCACACACACAGCCAGTTGACCCTTGGATAGGAATAAGTTCTCCAGTGCCTCCTTCAGAACTAGGGAAACTCTCCCATCTTCCACCAGCATATCACATTTGATCAGGCACAGTAATAAATACTAATTCTCCAGATACCCCATCTTCAGTAACAGCCAAAGCTTCACAGATTCAACACAGCTTAAATAAGATGCTTTATCAACAAGAAAGAAGAATACAGGAATCAAACTCATATACAAGTACTCCTCGACTTATAACCATTCATTCAACAACCGTTCAAAGTTACGACAGTGCTGAAAAAAGTGACTTACGACAGGTCCTCGCACTTATGATTTTCATAGCATCCCCACAGTCACGTGATCAAAATTCAGGTGCTTGGCAACCAGCATGCATTTATGATGGTTGCAGCATCTCAGGGTCACGTGATCACCATTTGCGACCTTCCCAGGAGGCTTCCAACAAGCAAAGTCAATGGGGGAAGCTGGATTCACTTAAATAGCCACATGATTCACTTAATGACTTGGCAAAAAAGGTGGTAAAATTGGGCATGACTCACTTAACAACTGCATCGCTTAATGACAGAAGTTCTGGTCCCAATTGTCGTAAGTCGAGGACTACCTGTACACACACAAATACACATGGGTTTGGTTCCTGGATGCACCCCAGGGTAAAAGTTGTAGGTCATTCTCATCTGACCATCAAATCACTGGAATTGGGCTATTTTTTTCCAGGCCCTGAAAGTCAGAGATACCTTTCCATGTTCGCATAACAGAATGGTGGGATGCCATTGATCATGAACCTGCTTTTTAAGAGAATGGATTTCTATGTACCACCAGCTCAGAAATAGTGGGATAATTGGGTGGGGGTTATGCCTTATTCTCCCCAGAAAGGGACCTCTGCAAGGCCGGGGAAGCAACGCAAATCTCTGGTTTTTCTCCCCCCCCCCCCCCCCACAAAGGTATTGCAGCAGATTCCGGAGATCGTGCGAAGCAGTGGCTCTGTTCTAGGTTGCAAAAACCTCCCAACAGGTATGTGCCTCCAGGGTGGGCAGCATCTCCCTCTGTCCCCACCTCAAGGCAGCCTGCCTATCTGCTCTTCCTCCTCTTTGACAGTGTCTGTGGATGGGGGAAGGAGGCAGAGACGGACAGTGAAGGGAGGAGCTTCACTGGGTGAATCACGCACAATTGGGGGGAGCAAAACTGCCCCTAGGATCAGAACATCCAGGGGGCTGAATAAGTTACTCCCTGGTCCCCAAATGCCGGGAACCGACAGGGTGATGACAACCCTCAAGCCTTCCTTGCAAAACGTATTTATTTATGTAGAGAGAAGCTTGTTATTAGCTACAACCTCTAGCAAGAATCTTCCCAGACTGAAACCCCAGCTCCCAAGCCAGCCAGCCACAACATTGTGAATTCCTCAGGGAGGTGCCAGTCTCATCCTCTTGTAGTTCCCACACTCCTGCGGCGAGCTAAGAAAATGCTTATCTCCCTGAGCCTGGCCTTCATAAGTCCATTCCATCACAAAGCTAGAACAATATAACAAGAGTGTTAAAGGACAGAGATGTGCGTCTAGGAAAAAAAGAACCACGCAACATTACAGGGGCTCACCGGCGCCTTCCTGCAAGGCCTGGGAAAATAGCCAGGTTTTCGGTGCCTTTCAGAAGGTCATCAGAGTGGGAGCCAAAAGGATCTGTATTTAAACGATGAAAATCAGATGTCGCGAGGAGCCTGGTAGCCCCTTTTCCGACCCACCAATTTTATTCAGAGGTAGAAGCTTTGGTGAAAGATAGTTATTTTTCAAAAGCTTCTGCCTTTGGGTAAAATTGGTAGGTCAGAAAAGGTACTACCAGGCACCTTATGGTTTTTTGCTCTATAGCAGTGTTTTTCAACCTTGACAGCTTTAAGATGGGTGGACTTCAACTCCCAGAATTCCCCAGCCAGCTTGCTGGCTGGGGAATTCTGGGAGTTGAAGTCCACCCATTTTAAAGTTGCTAAGGTTGAGAAACACCGCTGTATAGACTTAACACAGCTCTCCTCTGACAACATCTGATGTGTAAATCTCTCTTGATGCTAACAGCAGCCCCCTGACATTCTTTCGGTCTCTCCAGAAGCCAGGAACCTCCTGCTTACGCTCCTGTGCAGCCTCTCAGCCCACTGCCCCGCCGAGTTCCAGACGGCCGTCCTGGCCCACCCTCCGGAAGTCGGCAGTTTGATCAGCGCGGCCATCAGCTCCGCTTGAGCCGGCCAGGGAGTGGCGCTCTCGTCCAACTTTGCACCATCAGCGGCCTCCATCAGCACCACCTTCTTTGTGGACTTTTGACCCCCACCTTTGGTGCCAAAGCAAAGCCCCCTCGGTTTCCTGTTGCTCCCTTCGCTTTCCTCCTGATCCAAACGCAAAGACCAGCGTTCAGAATTGCAGCCGGGCGGCTGTGTTTGTCTTGGGGGCGGGGGTCAAGATATTTGTGGGGTTTTTTTTCAGAGTTAAGCTTTTTCCTCCCCCCTCTCCCCATTTTATCATAAAAAGCAAGCTCTTTGGCTGAAAAACCCGATCGATATCCCGGGGTGGGTTGCAGCCATCCCTTAATGCAGCCGACAGGATTTGAAATGTCTGTATCTTTAGCAGTTTTCTACCTACAAAGATGTCAAGGCAAATGTCCATTGGCCTGGTGAAACCAGCACGCTGCAGTTGCTCCAATGGATTCTTATTTCCAAAGAAAACCTCTTTTTAACTCCGATGTTGCAGGCTTCCTGACCATGGATCAGCAGCCCAGTGAGGTTTGTTTTCTGCTTCGGTTCCCTGGAAGGGAATTCATGTGTTCAGGCATCTGGGGCTTCCAGCGGGTACCTCAGCCAAATGGGGGCTGTTGGGACTGCAGAACTGGTAACTCATTGGCCATTTCGGGGAGACGAGCACAGGATTTAGAGATTCGCTCAATCTGGCCATGGACTCCTGTCAGCACACCCACACTTGCTATCTCTACCCCAACAAACCCGAGAGCGGTGCATGAATCACAGTGCAGTTGACATCCGGTTTGATAGTCCTTGTTTTCTGCCAGCATTAGAGGGCATTCCCACACTGACAGAAGAAAACAAGCGAGCTCTGTTTGTAGAAACGGTTCTTACGGCCTCGGCACAGACCGCACAACCAAACAGCTGGTCGCTCTTAGCAGGTGCCCAACCAACCGCTTTGCCATGTTGTGAATATGCAGACCTTTTTTTTTATGATTCTCCCAACTACCGTTATTTTTTGCCTGTTGCCAAAGAAGCTGGGAGGATCCCAGTTTGGCCTTCATCCCTCTGGGGAAGCTTTCCTAGCACTTGATTCCCCCACATTTTCTTCTGAGGGGTCATATTTGTGTGCGCAAAGTTCACTAGTTCTGGAGTAGTCAGTGGGAGGAGATGACTTTGCAGAAACGTGGCTCTTCTAAGTTTTTCAGCTGGATTCCTGCCACAAAGTCACCGTCTACGAATCAGCTATGCCTTGGTCCTTTGTATTTAATATTTTAACTTTCTGGTTTGGCATTTTTTGGAACAAAAGACTAAAAATATACTGTATACAGTACCTTGTAATAAAATTAAAAGCCTGTTTCTTTGAATGTGGTTTCCTGTAAAGTTTCTCTACGTTGCAAAGAGCGTTAGCGCTCTGAAAGCCGCAGCAGGGCATCTGTTAAGGCCCCTGGCATAAACAGTTTCCTTTTTCCAGCAGGCAGTATTGCCAGAGGGGAAAGCTCCAGCAGCGATCCCAGGCAGCCACATTGCATCTGTTGGAGAAATGGTGGACAGCACGGTGCGCGAGAGAAAAGACTACAGAGAGATCTGCCACAGATCGTCAACTCTCAGCTTTTTGTGACTGCTCTCGCAAAACCTAAGCAAGATCAGACCTTGTTAGGGCTTGGATGGGAGACTGGGAAATCTAAGTTACTGAAAATTATTTCGCCAAGCTCAGTTACGTTCCTTTAAAAAAATCTGTACTGGAAATTCAAAATGACAGTCTCCACTCACAATTTAGAACTCAACAGATTTATTTATAAAAAGAAGGGGAGGACAAATAACCGAGACCTGCAAATACATTGGTTTAACCCAAAATTTCACCTGAAACAGAAAATGCTTCTTCCCAGCAAGCCTGAATCCTCACCCAAGGAGGCGGCTGATTTGCCGGGGGGGGGGGGGGGGGCAGTATCAGAACAGCAGAGCTCCCCTGGTTGATGAGCTACACAAGAGCCAGAGCAGAATCTACTAGCTGGGAGGGAAATGAGATCCTGGTTTAATGGTGATCGGACCGTAAGCCTCCATTTGCTCCAGGTGCAGGATCTGAGCTGCAGCAAGAACTAGGGAAAGGAAAGACACTGTATGGAGAATAAAATATTTTCATACATTGATGTCAAAGCAAAAGGTTTGAACAGTTCTTGCAGGAGGGCAATAGGAAAAGAAGTCTGATAATGCTTTCTCATTTCCCAGCCCATGTGCTGCAAGGCACAGATAACTCAAATGGACTAGAAGTTTGTTTTCTTGCAACTCGCAAGATTGGGCCCAGTTTGGTATAGGAAAATCACCTGTAGCTGAATAAGGAAGCAGCATAAGTCTATCAAATAATTAAAAAATATATCTCTGCAGATCTTTAAGGCAGCCAGACAATTTCCAAGTGGACTGTAATGGCTTTGCATCCTGCAGTGAAAAAGACCTGGACATTCAGAAGATGCTTTAAGGGGACAAGAGCAAAGAAGCTTTGGATTCCTCACTCCCACCCCTTAATCTGTCCCTCTAATGTGCTGGGGCTGCAACTCCCCAGCAGCCTATTATGTAGGAAACAAGAGGATTTGAATACAGGTAGTCCTTGTTTAGCGACTGCCCCTTTAGCGACCATTCACAGTTACGACGATGGAAAAGTAACTGCAACCAATCCTCATTTATGACCTTCGCAGGTCTGTACAGCAAAGGAAAGCTGAAGGAAGATCATAAGCACATTCGCAGTTTCACTTTGCGACCGCTTTGCTTAACAACCAAGTTGCCAGGCCCAGTTGTAGTCACTGTACTGTTTCTCTAGAATAATCTCATTCTTGAAACAAAGCAGCCGCTGGGAGTCGGGTGGCATACGCTGTTATTATTATGACTTGCTAACTCTCTTCAGTAAAAAATACTCATCAGAAGTTCTCAGAGCTTTTGTGAGCTTTTCTAAGGGGGTTCCAGCCCTGCTTTTGGGGTGAAGCCTGACAACACGGAGGAAGCTTCTGCTCCAAAGTACAGCTTTCTCCCAGTTCAGGACTAACACCAAAAGCCAAGCCTGCTTGTGATGCAGGCCAGGAGCAGCACACGATACAAAGGGGCAGAACCCTGGCCATGCAGGTGTGGCAGCCATCTTGCTCATTTGGCCCCTCACCCCACCGGTGCCCCTAATGCAGACTTCTCTACTTCATCAGGTCTTTTGTATTTGCCCTGTCTCACAGGAAAAATGAAAGAAAAACAAACAACCCTCAGTATGTTTTTCATAAACCGTACACACCCAAACAGATGTAGAAAAACCGGCTGGCAACAGCCCGAGAAGCCGTCAAGGGCACCAACTGATCAAAATCGATCTCTCCAACCTGTTCCAGTCTGGCGGCAACCAACCTGCCAGGAAATCAGAGGAGAAGTTTGCCCTAATGCCAAAGAGGGTTTGGGTGGGGGCAGCAAGAAGTGGTGCCACGGAATGAGGTGCCAAAGAAGAGAGATTCCTCCATCTCCTCCTCTCTCTGCCACTTCCTAGGCTCCCTTAGCAGCTTCCTCTCGAGAAAGGACAGAAAGCTCTTCATTTTATTTTTAGAAGGAACAGTGCTTTCAAAACATCTGAAAGAAGGAAACCCACATTTCCTGGGAAGTGGTGGAATTCTGCCTCTAGAAGCGGGGGAGCGGCAAGAGCCAGGGACGGCTCACCTTACCTGCGGACATAGTCCAAGGTGATCACGTCCTTCTCCAGGGGCACCTCAAAACTTATTTCAGGGAGTTCGGGCACAACGGGCAAGATCCCTTCTTCTGGTTCTAGGAGAATCCTGTTGGGAAGAGAAGGAAGAATCAGATGCCAAGAAGGCTTGTTTCCCCAGCCCCAAGAGGCAACATTTCTTGGGGGCAGGCAGACAGGCAGGCACATAGCTGAGATTTACCTCTCTTCGGTTATCACCAAGCTTGGACGAGGTTCTTCCTCAGTTGTCTCAAGGGATATTTCTGCAAGGAGCACCAAAACTCCATCAAGAAGGGCCCACTTTTCATCTTTTGCAGCACAAGAAGGAGAAGGAATTAGCTCAGTATCCTGTGATCTCCGGAGGTCAATCCAAGAACTCACCTGAGGAGCCCACAGGAGGCCCACTTGGTTCTTCAGCTGCTCGCAACTCCTGCAGGAAGAAGGAGAGAACACCAAGCCTCATGGACAAGGAACAGTGAGCCAAAGGCAAAAATGGTCCAAGAGGTTAAATAAATTAATTGCTACCAGAGGCAAGCACCAACCTCCTAGCTTCAATTGGCTGACTTGCTGTGATGTCACAGATGTTCATGGACGTTCTACTGACTTAGTTGTCATGGATCCTTTAATGGGGGAGTGAGCATTTGAGGCCAAGGAATAGGTGGGAAGCGGGCAAAACGGGAGCTTTGAAGACTGGAAGACTCTGAGTTTAGGGAATTCTCCCTATTGTTCAATTTAGGATTCCTGGTTTATAGATGCAAACCTTGACCTGGAGACCAGCACTTTGCTCAGATCACTGGGAGACCAGGATTTCCACCCAAACAAGACTGATGGACCTTGTATTTCAATATCCTGTTTCTTCCAATAGAGACAAATCAGCTGTTTCCAGGAAGCTTCTGATCTGACAGGCAGCCTTTTCCTGTTACAGCATCTTCTATACCAGTGTTTTTCAAACTTGGCAACATGCTGGCTGGGAAATTCTGGGAGTTGAAGTCCACACATCTTAAATTTGCCAAGTTTGAAAAACACAGAGATAAACTACTCTGAATATGAAGCTTAATTGCATCAATGGCTATTGATCAACCTCCATTGAGACTGTCTCTGAAACTGGAAGCAGCCATCACTGTATTATTAATAATAATACTATTATTATTCCTGAGATAGAGATAGGTAGGTAGGTAGGTAGGTAGGTAGGTAGGTAGGTAGATAGATAGATAGATAGATAGATAGATAGATAGATAGATAGATAATAGGTCAACTCAAGGCAGTGAACATACCAAATACTCCTGCCTCCTATTTTCCCTACAACAACAACCCTGTGAGGTGGGTTGGGCTGAGAGAGAGTGACTAGCCCAAAGTCACCCAGCCGACTTTCATGCCTAAAGGAGGCCTAGAACTCAGCTTCCTGGTTTCTAGGCCAGCCCTTTCACCACTACACCAACTGTTTCTCTCTGTATTTTGTAAACTCAGTGATTTGCTACTGCATTAACACACAATATTTTTATGAAAGAAAAAACAAGTGGCTATTTGGGCTAGGTTTCCTGATAAGAACATCTTTCTCTGCTCTCACAGTGCTGAATAAAAGTGTGAGGAAAATAAGTTTCCAGATGGAGATGCATACATTCAATTGCAGCATAAGGAATTTGCAATAGCCTTGGAGCTGGCTTACACCAATTTTATCAGAGCATTCCCATGGCAATTCATGAATCTGTCCTAGAGTTTTGGCACTCTAAACCGCCCCTCCCTCTGATCTGTTTCTTTTCTTTTAGAACAATAGTTCTCTTTGAAACCGATAGCAGAGGGCAGGAAATAACTCCAGACCTATTACTTACGTATGCCTGCACCATCATACGAATATGTATGTATGCATTGTTTTTCCCTCCCCCTTTTCTGAAATGTATAAATATCAGCGCATCTCTTTTGTCTGCAAGGGGTGTCTCTCACTATCCCTTGGTGGGTCTCCTCCAGTTGTTGCCGTTGTTCAGTCGTTAAGTCGTGTCCGACTCTTCGTGACCCCATGAACCATTTTGCGCCAGGCCTTCCTGTCCTTCACTGCCTCCCTGAGTTTGCTCAATTTCATGCTCATTGCTTCAGTGATGCTATCTAGCCATCTCATCCTCTGCCGTCCTCTTCTCCTTTGGCCTTCCATCTTTCCCAGCATCAGGGTCTTTTCCAAAGAGTCCTCTCTTCGCATTCGGTGACCAAAGTATCTCAGCTTGAGCTTCATTATCAATCCCCTCCAGTACATACTGTTTAATAAACACTGCAGCAAAGCCTTGATCATTCGCTTCTGGGTCCTGTGTTTTGATTCCACAGAAGGAAAATAAACGTCACCCGCAAGCCAGCAGAGCCCCAGGTGGCAGAATCACCACCCCGCCCGCTGCAAATGCATTGCCGCAGCGGTCAGAAGCTACAGTTTCATCTGTCAGGAGATCACGTCCAAAAAAGACGATTCATCAGCCGATCTACTCTTGCATCAGGCAATCTTCCATGCAAGGTTTCCAGGAAAAAGACAGCTGGAACCAGGCCTGCCCTTGCGCCTTACTCATAATTCCAGCTGATCGCACCTGATTAATAGGCAATGCCCTAACTTAGGCACAAAACTCAGCAAACGCTGTCAGAAGTGCTAATCTGGCTACAGTCAGGAGATCAAAAGGTGAAATACCCTTCGGGCGGATCTTCCTCCCCACCCCCCACCCTGATATTGTGGCAAAGATGCTTTACACAGTTATTTATGCATGCAAACATCACGGGGAACGCTCTTGCTGTCAGCAACTTTCAGCACATAGATGCCATGGGTTCACACATGAAAGGCACCACCAACAGGAAGAAGTGACCACAGACAGACAGCAACATCTTCCTCTTCCCTCCCCACTCCCACCCCAGCTGTGCTCTAACAGGAAGGCCATGCATAGATTGGTGGGTGTTAGACCGAGGACTCAGAATTTAGAATCGCTAACTGGCACCCAAGCTTCCAAAGAAATGTACTGGGGATTTTTGCTTCCTTGATTTCCTGGGAACACTTATGATTATGGTTAAGTTCTCACTAAAAGAGGAGTCGAACTCCTTCCGGCTTGCTCATGAACGTCCTCTCATGACTTTTCTCTGCAGGGCCCTCAACCATCCCATACACTGAGGCAAGGAGAAACTGAGGCCCGCCAGGCCCCACCTTCAAGCATCTTGTCTGCTGGATGACTTCTCCATGGAAGGCCCTGATCCTCAGTAATCGCTCCAAATGGGGACTGAGAAGAGGTGGATTGCTAGTCCCTAAACCAGTGCTTCTCAACCTTGGCCACTCTAAGTTGTGTGGACTCCAACTCCCAGAATTCCCCAGCCAGCATGGCTGGCTGGGGAATTCTGGGAGTTGGAGTCCACACAACTTAGAGTGGCCAAGGTTGAGAAACACTGCCCTAAACTGTCACGTCTGTCAGCTGCTGAGAGATTCTGAGTCTGAATTTTTACCTCAAGTTCACTGGGGGCCTCAGCTCTTCGCGCTTCCTCCTCGGCGAATCGTTGCTTGGCATAGTTCACCTGCTGGACGTTGGCACAGCGGGCCCAGAAGCCATGGAGAGTGGGGTGCATCCATCCTGATCAAAGAAAAAAAGCAGCATGGGTGGGCTAATAGGGCAAAGGCGCTGTTTTACTGCTGAAAAGGGAGGTGTAGGGGCTTAAATCCCAACACCCTTGAGCTGGCGGCTCCCCTCCAAAAAACCCAGAGCTGCATTTCTCAAAATACGGGTAGTCCTCGCTTAACAACCACAATTGGGATTGACAACTCTGTCACTAAGTGACATGGTTGTTAAGCAAGACATCCCATGACTGCAACAGGGTTACGACCTCACTTCCACTACGGTTGTCAAGCAAATCACCCGTGGTTGTTAAGCAAGACATCACATGACCACAACTTGTGATTTTACTGCTGGCTTCCCAGTTGGCTCTGCTTGTTGGAAGGCAGCTGTGAAGCACCCGAATGGCAATTGCGTGACTGTGGGATGCTGTGACCATGATAAATGCGAGGAACAGTCGTAAAGTTGCTTTTTCAGCACCATCATAACTTCAAATGGTCACTAAACAGGGCAGTCATTAAGTGAGGACTAGCTGTAATGCCCACCAGAGATGTTAAACCTTTCCCACCCTGGTGGCAGCTCCTTCAACTCCAATGCCAGCATGGCTACCCAGGGAATTCTGGGAACGAGAGTCTCAACACATCTGGAAGGGACAGATTGGGGAATGGCTATGTTAGCGTTGCCTTTAAAACTCAGGCACCCAAGTGGCGTGGAGTTGGAAAGAACCTAGTCCCTGAATTTGAGAGAGAGACACTATATCTTTGCAAAGTAGCTTTTTTGCCCCCCCCCTCCAATATGAACCACAGGTATTTCAGGCAAAGGAAAAACCATTTTATTAAGGGGGGGTCTAGTCTTTATATGGAGCAGAGAAACAAATGATACACTCATTCGATACGTGTGATGCATCGGAAAGCAACAAATCAAATAATAAAAGATGCTGATTTGATGTGAGAAAAGACCAACACCCTTAAAATATGTTGCATCTCCTTCTTTCCCACCTGGGCTTGTTCTTTAACGCTTGCCACCCTCAAGGACTTCAGAATGCAGCCCTACTGTTTAGTTTCTGAAAAGGCCAGTTTTCACGCATCAAAGGAAATGGCTTTTGGCTCCAAGGAAAAGTATGGTTTCCCAAAACTAAAGGAGAGGCCTCGACTGCCATGCTAAACTGCCAATATCACCTTTCGTAAAGAGCTAAAAATGAAGCCTAAAATTCCAGGTCACGTTAGGTCCAGTCAAACCACGGAAACCATGTCACGTTGGCTGGGAATGCACATAAGAAGCAGACAGAGCTTCCACTGCACCATTGCAGCTGCCATTTTGACGTGTTGGACCACACCTGTGGACATCCCTGACCACATCTCTCTGGTTTGCCCCCAGAGAGCCTTCAGTTCTACCCGACCGTGGCAATTCCCAGACGGAATTCTCAGGAATGGCCAGGACTGTTGGCCAAGCCATGGATTGGCCAGTCAAACGCTAGGATGCAGGAGCCAAAATCAGGCACAAGTGGGGAAATTGCAACCTGTTGATTCTGTACGGCAATAAAGGGGCACCCTGGGGACCCAAGTCGCAAACTGAGAGCCCCCCTACACAAATTAGCACAGCCTTTATACACTGGTGAAAACAAAAGCACATGATCGTTTGAACTATAGGCAATGGGCAAGAAGTAAATTATTCACACCGCTAGCTGGGCAGAGCACCCCCCCAAGAAGTGGGCTCCTTCCTAAAACGTTACCGCCTCTTCCCTTCTATCTTTCCCTAGCTGATAAGGCTGGTATATAAAACTTCTAGCTAATTTATCTACAAAATGAAAAAGGGAGCTGGCCTTGGGTCTTCTGGTTCCAGATCTTCGATAATGGCAACCACATGATCGTTCCAGGAACTCGCAGTGCAGAGTAAAGGGGCTCAAAGGAGAGCAACCATGAACAAAGATGGGCAAAATGGGGTTTCTCTGGCTCCAGCCAGCTGCACCAGCTGTGCCAGCCCATCAGCGCTGGCTGTGGAATTCTGGGATTTGAAGTCCACGCACACTTGGAAATTGCTACGGTCGGGAAACACGAACTAGGCAGACCATTGCTTAAAATCTCATTTTAACTCAGAACAGTTTGATTTTGCACCATGACCTCTGACAGGTTTCTCGGAAGCTGCTTCCAAGCAGTTTAAACCAACAACAACCCACACATTGTCCTCCACCCATCCTCTTAATGTTATCAACCTTTTATTACCGTTGTTTCACTTTTACTGAAAGCTGATCAATAGTGGCACCAGAAATCAGAACCGATTCCAGAACTGAGCTTCCTACATCAAACCTGCATTCATCTTTCATCATAGCTCAGTTCTGTGTCGTTTTAGCCAACTTTGACCCAGCACACTTTGTCCTATGTTTATTAGCAATCCTGAGGCTGATCCACCCCAGCCCAATTTTGCAAATGAAGCGAACTAAAAGAAAGGTTATCACTTTCGATCCACCCAAGAGCCTAACTGAAGCTGCAGACCTTAACAGGAAGAGCCTGGTGCAGCCTCTTATGCCGAGATAAGCCATCTAAGATTCATTGAAATAAGTGACAGTGCAGGGGTCCTGTGGTTTGAGAACCCAGCTTGCTAGATAATTTGCCTTTTCTTTCATTGCAGGCTGAAGTAACACAAGGCGGCAATTCAGTTCAAGACTGGAACTGAGCAGAATTAATGCCACCCTATATTTAGATTTGAACGAGTCGATTAGTACAATAGTATGCACAGTCCAAGCCAGGTCCTAAAGGAGGGAAAGAAGTCTGTGTTCATTCCCACCTGTCAGGCAAGGTCCTGAATTATTCTGGGGCATTGATGTGAGACAAAACATTTGCCTCCTGCAAAGTACAGGAGGGGAAGAGAACTGCCTGGGGAATCACAGAGACAGGGAGGTTCATTTACCATATGTTGGGTTGCCCAGCAGCTCTGCTGGAGTCTTTAATCTCTTTGCTGGCAAGAGTACCATCTCCTAAAAAAATGGCAGGGAGAAGTCAAGCATTAGCATGTAAAGGGGGGATGAAAAGGGAATCCACCCGATTGAGATGGGAGACAAGATTTTGGAACGCTCTTTTCTTTTGGCTGTGAATAAACCTACAACCCTGTAGCAAAACTCCCCTGACTTCTGCCAGTGGAGAGAAGAAACTCAACAGGAGGGGAAGTGGCTTTCCAGGCGCATTTGAAGCCCACATCTCCCTGTATCGAACATCTACCAGTGGCTGGCACTGTGTGCGGGGATCCGCAATCTGTTTCTGGAAATCTTCCCGGGAAATCTGGGTCACAACATCCATGAAACGCAACTGCCTTCGCCGCTTAGAGGGGCGTGGCGGAGACGGCTCGTATTCAGGCAGACGGAGCTGAAAAAACACACGAGAGAACTTTTGGCGTGACCCCGAGCAGCTCGTACAACGTCCCTCTTGTGGGCAGCCTCGGCTCATTTTGAGTGGGAGAGAGACCCTCCTTCCCACCCTCCTTTTCTCTCACCTCAGGACTCAACGGGGCGGGTCGCTTTATCTTGGGGCTAATCCTGGGTGAACGAGGAGAAGGTGGGAACTTCGGTTCCTGTGCTGGAGGAGTAATCTCTAAAGATAAGGAGCAATGCTTCGTTAATGAAAGCAATGATCAGTTTACCCAAAGCGTTTGGAAAACAACCATGTTTTTCTTGTCCACATAAAGCACGTCAGAGCTAATAGGATTTTCCCAGGAGAGGCAAGATCACAGGCAGAGAAAAAAATGTCCGGCCTAATTGAGCACGGATGGTTACATCCTCCTGGTGCCGTAGCCCGATCCCAACACGTGTGTGCGGGTTTTATTCTGTATAACGTGTATCGGGTGGTTTGTGAAGCTGAACAATAAGTACACGGAGCTTGGGTTTCAGAGGTATCAAAACTATTCAAGATCTTGCAGCAGATTAAATCCGGGAGTTTTTGCTCACATAGATGGCCGTTCTCATAGAATCAGGCCATCTTTGAGTCGAGTCAAGTCAAGTCAAAGTGGAAGTTTCTTTGAAAGGGGTTCCACAGATCATGCTCTTTGCCCTCCCGCCCCAGCCGGGCCTCTTTCCCACAAGGGACGCAGACCACTCACCCAAAGGCTGCAGAGGAACGCTGACAGGGGGCTGGGTCTCTTCTCTCAGCAGCAGCCCCATTTCTTTCACAGCCAACGTCTCCTCCACAATCCTGCCCCCCCCACCAAAGAAATGAAATGCCATGTTATATCTATAGAAATATCTGGTACGAAACATATGCATTGTTGAAATAGATGGATTCTACGGATTTTTTTGAATGCTAGGCTACAAATTATTTTTATTATGTAAATGTTTAGATACTAGAGTAAGAGGTGAACATAATTTACATTTATACCCGTACCAAGGAAAGTCGGAAGCTACTCTTCCTTTTTTATGCTTTTTCTTTACTGATTTTTCTTTTCTTCTTTGACCTTGTATTTTAAACTTTTGGAAATTTAATAGAATTTATATTCTAAAAAAAAGAAGTAATGAAATGCCCATTTTTATTCTGTTTCATTTTGTCGCCAGAATAAGGGCCTGTGGCATACAGGAGGTGGGGCTGGCCATGGCTGACAAGCTTCAAGGGACAAGAGATGTTTGAATAATGCAAATATATGATTTTTGATATGTGAATAATGTAAATAGTGCCCGGGGAGCTCATGGCGTTTCTTGTGGAAAAGGAACAGGAAAAGGGACTGGTGGAGACTAGTTTGCAATCGAGACACCCCAGTTATAAGTTGTAGCGATTGGCGGAGGGGGTGGGTATTGAAAGCACGTTTCCCCACCCCATGTTTAGACTTCAGCTCCCAGAAATCAAAACCAGCATGGCCAGTACAAGATGGGGCACTCCCACACAGGCACAGGTGTCACAGAAGAGACATCCAATCTCAGCTTTTTAAATTTATTTTGGAGTGAACTGGAGCCCCCAGGCCACCAAATTCTATTGCAACGCGCTCTACATGGGGCTGCCCTTGAAGAGCATCTGCAAGCTTCAGCTGGTACAGAATGCAGCTGCCCGGGTGGTAAATAGTGTTGGCTACTCGGCACGTGTAACACCGCTGCTCCGGGAGCTGCACTGGTTGCCACTGTGTTTCCGGGTGCAATTCAAGGTGCTGGTTGTCACCTACAAAGCCCTTCATGGCTTGGGACCGGGTTACCTGAGGGACCGTCTTTTCCCAGTTGTTTCTACCTGTCCAATCCAGTCCGGCAGGATGGGCACGCTCCGGGTCCCTTCAGCCAAGGAATGTCAGCTGGCAGGCCCCAGGAGACGTGACTTTCCTGCTGTGGCATCCGTCCTCTGGAACATCCTCCCTCATGAGATTAGGATGGCCTGACCCCTCTGGCTTTTCGGAAGGCCTTGAAAACCTGGCTTTGTGCCCTGGCCTGGGCCCCCGAGGGTGTGAAGGTTCATGGTTGTGTTGATACCTTTTTTTAAGATCTCTTGGCTGCATTTATATCGTGTTTAATTTTCTGTACTGTTTTTCATGTTGACTGTTTTTATTGTTGTTAGCCACCCAGAGTCACTGGTCTGAGAGGGGCGGCTATTTCAATTGAATAGATAAATAAATTCAAAAATCATGCTAGATGAGCCAAAAAAAAAAAAAAAAGTAAATAGTTCCCAGAGACAGTTTAAATTCCTTAGTATAGCTTCTGGATAGGCTTTTGAAATCCAACAAGCCCGCTGCAACGGTTTGATCGCTAATCAAACTGGGAAGAGCGTGTGCAACTCGCAGGGGAATCCTCCTTCTCCTTTCAAGCCTCTTTGATCGATTCTTCCAAGTTTCAAATCATTCTCTCTGCCTGTTCTCCACCGCCCTACCCCTCCCTTTGGACCCTCCCTGGGCCTGCATACCCAGATTCACCCACAGCCCAACGGGGAACATCAAGAGAAGTCTCCAAGTCCCATCCTTTACCCTGTCGGAGGCGACAGCCCCAAGGACACCCAAGGTTCTTGTGCTCTGGCTTCCTCCACAGATTCTGGGGAAAAAAAGAGTGAAAGGAAAAAGGTGAAACCACACTCATGAACCAAAGAAGAAATGTGGGCAGGGGAGCTAAAAAATGAGATAGGGAGGTAATTGGGAAGTTAGAAGAAACTTTGGAAATGGGCAAGGAGAGGACCCATATTGCAACCCAGCATTTCTGAACCTTGGGAACTTTAAGATGTGTGGACTTCAACTCCCAGAATTCCCCAGCCAGCATGGCTGGCTGGGGAATTCTGGGAGTTGAAGTCCACACATCTTAAAGTTCCCAAGGTTCAGAAACACTGTTGTAACCACTCTACAGAATCCTGTAACAAAGGTATGCTTTTTTTTCTCTCTGTTCACAAATTTTCGTAGCCTCCAGAAAAACTTTTGCGAAAGTTGAGCAAGTCCCCCAATGAGACGAAACAGGAACAATCTCTCTCCTTCCACCCTTCCTCTCTGTACTCAGTATGGAGATGGGACAGACCAGCCCTTCCCCACCAGGGGATCTTCAGTTGTGGTGGCTCCCGACCCCAAACCCTGGTAGTTAAAGGATGAGGGGAACTACATATCTGGAGGGCTGGGATGTTCAAAGTGGCTGATGTCCTCAAGACGATCTGCTGAGATAGAACTCCAGACTCACCAGCTGATTTTCCCTGCTATCCTAATGCCCACATCCCACCTTCTTGCAAAGATCTTAAAGATGAACCAGAGACCCTCCCTGGATTTCAAGCATGGCCTCCCCTCTCCCGTCCTGGGGATTTCAGAAAACAACAGAGGCCACTGAGGAGAAGACCATCCGTAGATCTGATACACCTCAAATGTTCCTGAATTTCAGAACCAGCCTAAAAGTCTCACCAAGTCTGATGGGGCCCTCTCCTTCTCTCCACTCACCTTCCTCCACACGCCTTTTCTTGAAAGCAACCTGAGGGGACAGTGGTCCCTCCTCTGCCCCGGGCACCAGGAATCCTTCCTGCTCCACCAACAAGTCGATCTCTCCAGCTGTGATTTCAGGGAGATCTTGCTCACCCTAAGGCAGGCAGAAGAAGCTGCCATGGATCTGTCGTGTTGGTCTCTCTCCCGCCCTGACATTACGGATCAGGTCATTCTTGTCCGCCTCTTCCCCACTTCCCGGCATGAGGGCTTACTTCAATTTTCAGCAAGGTGATGGGCTCGGATTCTTTGAGTGTGATCACTTCAGGAGAGACTGTGATGACTGGTTTTCCTTTGGAACAACAGGATTTGGAGATTAGTGGTTGACTTTGCAAATTCACACTCTCCCTTCCCTTAGAGCCATGGAAACTAGCTACAACAGAAATGCCATTCTCTAGAAATGCTGAAAAATAAATAATTGGATGTGCGAAGCCAGTGAATCTTCACAGAGAGTTGTTTTCATTTATGGCATGGTAAGATGTGCATTGTTCATCCTTGGCGAGCCAAAAGATTCTGTGATTTTCTATTTTTGCTTTTGTTGCCGCAAATGATTACATGGCAAACTACCTCCGAAGAATTTCTACTGGGCTATTTCTGTATAACGGCCCTTACACAGTTGAAGAGGCAGGCAATGAGCAAACAGAAGGAAAGGGCGTCTTTCTGCAGTCCTTGGCAAGTTTGAAAAGTATCTGCCAGAAGCTGCAGAGAACAAATGGGTTCTGGAAAGGCAAAGAATGATGGCCTATTTTCCATCCGCAGAGGAAAGGGGCCTGGGTCGCAACAATTGCCCCCACGCATTAATTCCTGCAAATGTTACATGTTCTTACAATCCTTTGAAAGCTGCAGCCAGAGCAGGCTTTTGGAAGCTTTCACACTTGCAATGTGTTAATAACAGAGGCTTCTGGGCAGTTTCAATTTCAAGCCGCAGCTGAGCTGTACAGCAGAAAATCATTCTGCATAAATGAGGTGAGAGTCACCACATCCTCCTGCAACTAATGTGGTTGGCAGGACATGTATCTGCAGGTTTACAGCCTTCCTGCAAGGCAAACCAGTAACTGTTGAGGGAGGCAGATGTTGGCCTGTTGATAAGGCTTCCCACCCCAAACCGCAGTCCTGACCCGAGTTTTGGCCTCACCTGCCCTTCGAGGTGGGACGGATGGAGGAGGTCGTTCCGGAGGGCTTCTTTCAGGAGTCGGTGCTTCCAAGATGTCTCGGATCTTGGAAAATAGGAGGGGCAATCAGCCTTATATTGCGCCAGGAATTGGATTCACGTGGCTCAAGATTTCAAGCGGGAGTTTTTCCAGCTCAGGGTAGGACCAGCTGGATGACCTTTGCTGACTTAACCAAGGCCAGAAGTGGTTTGTATTTGGATGGGAGACCACCAGGAAACCCCACCATTGCAGGCTACACTGGGAAATAAAATATCTAGAAAAAGTCCATCCTAAACCCCTTCTGCATTGTTGTCACAAAAGTGCCACGGTCATACCTATAAACTGAGCTCAACACAAAGAAGCATTTTCAATCCAAACAAGTAGCAGTAACTGGCTGGCCTTGTCAGGGCTTGGAAGCTAAGCAGGACCAAGCCCGGCTAGTGGTCGGGTGGGAGACTTACCTAGAAAACTTGGGAGTGTAGGCTGGACAGGGAAGTGCAAAGCAATATCCTGGAAGAAAACAGCTGGCAAACTGTTTTCTTCCATCTGCTGCCAAGAAAACTAGGTGATGTGAATTGAAGTCAATGGGAAGGGGACTTTCCCTTTACCTGGAGAGGCCCAGCCTTCCAAGAGGTGGCACATGAGCTAGAAGTGCTTGCGGCCCTGATCCAGGACGCCAGACGTGGTTAGGGCATCGGGGTGGGGAGGAACAGCCCTCAGCACCTCCAAGAAAAGAGATCATCTTACGTGAGGGATGGATAAAGGACTGGGCAGCACAGGCTCCATCATGCCAAAAAAGGGATCCGGAGCTTCCTCCAGAGCTTCCATCAGGGCCAGTTGATCGGGGAGGAGCAGCCCCGGTCTGGAGTTGGGAAGAACAGAAAGAATTAACAACTTCCTGAGGAATCCTAAAAGTCACGGGCCTTTTACTTTCCCGGAACCATTCTAAGCTGGGTTTTCCCCAGCCTGGTGGTTGAAGGACTACAAGATCCATCATCTCTCCAGCAGCACCCTTAACTGGGGATGATGGGTGTGTAAACCCACACATCTGCAGGATGCCAGGCTGAAGAAGGCTGTTTTAAACCATCTTCCCTACAAACAGGGAGGCAAATAACATGCATTCTAGAGTCATGAGGGAGGAAGAAGGCTGGACAGTCCCCTTTTGTTAGTGTTATTTTCAGATCAAATTTCCTTATTCACCCAGCGACTCTGAAATGCCTTGACAACCACGGGGAATCTTCTGACCTTAACTTTCTCCCATAAATCCCATCCCAAGGATTTTCCCACTCAGCATGGCTGAGAAACTGAGGCTGAAAGATGTATCTACCTCCCTATTTCCACGAGGGATCACTCTGATAATTAATATTATTTTGCAGAACTGGAAATTGTGGCCCAAAAAGAGACCAACTTGTTCAAAATCCACCTACAAATCTAAGTCAGGCAAAATCTCCATCACTCACTGCTCAAGATCCGTCAAATCAATCCTTATCTGTTGATGAGCTCGGCTGAGGCGTTCCAGGGTGTGTTGGATTTCCTCTGGAAAGAAAAATTCAGAACTGGGAACAAGGTGAATAATACCAACTTGGAAGCAATACTTCCTGTTTCCTTAATCCAAATGGTTGAAATAAACATATCATCAGTGGTACCCCTGAATTTTGGAAAATACACGCAGGAAAGAAAAATACAGGCATGGTTCTCATTTAAATTCCCCGACTTAGCTTCTTCCAAATGGGTTGGACCCAACCACTAAAAAACCAACATCCTGGAGTTATTGTAAAGAAGGACTTTGTAGGAAGAGAGCTATGTTCGTCTATCAGAACCTAGTAGCATCTATTTAGGCTAGCAACTTTTGTTAAAAAGCAGGAGCTTTTGTGAGATGTATCTGATAAGTAAGTGGCAACTCACAAAAGCTTCTGCCTTTTAATAAAACGTGTTAGTTGGGAAAGGTGCTACCTGATGCCTCCTGATTTTCTGAAAGAAGGAGAAACCCGTTCTAGTAAGGAACAAAAGGGAAAGGTGGTTTGGATGGAATCCTACCAACAAGATATTGACATTGGCGACTGTAGACCAGGATCACGCCGTATTGCAGCTGAGCAGAAAGGTAGAGTGAGAATCGGGGCCGGGGTGCCCCAGGAACTGGTGGCGGGACACGGACCAGAATGAATGCCATGATCTCTTCGCTGTAGAAAGAAGGAAATAAAGATATTCCCATCAGCCTCTCTGTTCTTCCTCACTATCCATCCCGTCCTCCTTTCCGTGTCTTTGCTTTGGGGACAACCCCAAAGTTAAGGCACTGGAGCTGAGCACAGCCTGTGAGCCCAGGAAGAATGGCACTATTGATAGATACAGTATTCTACATCTAGACCACCTTTCAGGTTTTCTTAAGCACTAGTAACTTGAGCTTTTAGGAAGTATTGCATGTTAAAAGCGGCACGATTACAGAACTTGGAATGCATGTACACAACCTTGGTGGAACAACTAGTAACCTGGTTCTTTGTTCTCCTCATTTGGAAAAGATGGCGGGAGAAGATGAAAAGAAGCTGAAGAGAAATTTCAGGAAAGCCAGATGTGACAGCATCTGGCTGGATTTATCGATGAACCAGAATGTTGGGAGCTACCAGCCATGAATTAGCTCTTGGAACAGTCTGCATATTTTCAGTGCACTGGATGACTCACACACACACACACATTCACCTCCAGCCACTAAATTTAGAGTTGACAGTGTGCAAACACATAGCACTTTACAGCCTAGGGTGGTGATGGCAAATCCATGACTCACATGTCAAAGGTGACATGCCACAAGGTTTTGGGTGACACACCAGCGTTCACCAACACCCAACAACTGATCTCCCTGTTTCAGTTACCAAAGAAACAGAGTTCATTTTACTCGTATTTCATTTTTGTAATGATTTGGCGTTTCTTTATATAATACGTAGCACCGCACAGGATTGGACTGCATTTTTTAAAAATAAATGAATATGTAAAGAATTGTTTTTCTTCTGTTGGGGGGGGTGGGGGTAGTGACATGCCAGCAGAGTCAAGTCAGGCATTTTCTGAATTTCTGACACGCCGAGCCCAAAAGGTTCACCACCACTGGCCTAGGGCTACCGGATCTAGGCTGCAAAATCAGATGGTTTCCAGATGGCAGCAAACCGCCCCTATCGTGTTCCTCTCTGCTGCCATCAATGGTCATTGATGGTTCTGCATCCCAGATCTGGCAACCGTATTGCGGTGCCTTTCACCAAACCTGCCCTCTTAAAAGAAATAATAATAATAATAAAACACTTCATCTGCCCAACAGATCTCAAATCCTCTTTAAGGGGATTCACCCCTCACTCACCATGTTTGTGGAACATTGACCTTCAGGTATTCCCGCTTTAGGAGTTTCGCTGCGCCAGTCGCTGCCAACCTGTGGGGCATGCGGGCTTGTCATCTAGGGGGGTTAAGAGCCCTGATCCACGTGCAACACTATTCTACTGCACCCAACACCTCAATTCCCAACAAAGGAAATTACCAAATCGTAGCAAAGCATCCAGTATGGCGTTGCAAAACGTTGGGATAGTAGAACATGATGGAATCAGTATTCTTTTTTAAGAATTAATAATAACCCGTGAGACTTTTAGACACTGTCAACTTTTGGGGGGGAGTTGCTTTCCTCCAAAAAGGGTGGCCCTTTTTCAGAAATTCTAATTCTATAGATTTATTTTATTATTTTATTTATATATTTATTCAAATTTATTAATAGATATATTTAAGTTTGTTTCTTAGAGTCAAGGGAGTTTGTTTGACCTCAGAAATCAAGTAATCTCAACGTCTTAGTTTGACACAGCATCAAAATTAAGACAGGCACTTTTTCCTCCCCATAAAATTAAATTATTTCCTTGTGAATTAGGGTTTAAATCAACATTCAGGCCAGTATGCAATTAATTAAAGGAAATGCTAAATAATGAAAAAATGAAAAGTAGGATTGCGGAGATTTTTAGGAACACTTTTAAATTAAAAGGGCAACATGAACAAGTTAATAAGCAGATCGAATTTACTCAGAGAAGGCCCCTTCTAGTGACAATGTTAATGAAAATAGCTGAAGAAGACAGGCCTACAACTAACGTTCAAACTGTTTTATAAGAAAGAAAAGGAGAGCTGAAGCCCAACTGGACATACAATTAAAAATAAATTTTATTATACTAATTGTGAGATGTAAATAATGATACAATATTAAGAATTAATACATTGGTAAGAGGAATTAGCAAGAATGGAACATCAACCAGAAACTTGACACAATTAATTAACAATAAGTGACCAAAACTAATTAATAGGGGACGGATTATTGATCTGAGGAAACCAGATTAACAGAACCCAGAAATTCAAAGCTTTAAAAATAATTTTTTTTAAAAAAAAGCAAAGTTGCCATAAAAAGTTCAAAACTGGAAGAGGCAGAATCACAAAAAAGACAATTAATGAGGATTAATTAGTGCTTAATAGTTAATTATGCTGTTTTAACTGGAGTAAAACCAATAGTTTGGAGTTTTTGACCAACTACTTTAACCTATCTTGTTAATTATTGCAAAGGTGTCAGTAATTTTTGAGAATTCAGGTGAAAAGATGAATAAAAACGATACACTGACAACAGTTAAGCTATCCCCAAAATGGGGAACCTGGTTGGTTAACTAATTTGTTTAAATGTGGAGCCAGTAATTAAGGAATGTAACTGGAATTAAGTAAGAAAAGAGTTGGATTCAGAATTGTGCTCCTAAGCACAGAGAAAACCAAGCGCCCAACACCGCCGAAGGTCTCCTGGACTCAAAGTGAAACAAGTAACAGTCTGGTCTCTAAAAGAATGGCTTTGAACCAATCGCTGCTGTCTTCTGCAGCTCTGACCAATAGAAATCTCTCCCTCCTGTAATGGCTCAGCCAATCCTGGCACGGAGAGGCACGTGATGAAAACTTCTTTTTGAGCTTGGAGACAGACTTAGTTCTCCAGTTCCAACCAATCACATCTCCGTTATTCTCTCTTCCCCCTCTGGACGCAATTGGGTAGCTCCACGCTCCTGATTGGTTCGAGCCCAACAACTGCTCGTCATCCCGTCCTCCTTTGACTAGGGTGGACCAATAAGAAGGCTCTTCAGAGTTCTAGCCAATCAAATCTTACCTCTTCGATTCTCAAATAAGTGCCATTCTGTCTTTTCCTGAATACCTTTCCCCGATGCCCATTCGCCCGCCATCTGCTAATCTTGACCAATGAGAAGAAAGAGCTTTGTAGGAAAACCATCCAATCACAGCACATAGTGATGTTGCCCCTCCTATTTGCCCTGGAGGTTCTTTTCCCCCCTAGAGATAATAATGTGTTCCTTAATGTCACAACTGTGTTGTTGTTATTGTTATTGTTATTATTATTTCAATTATTTATTACATTTATTATTATTAATTAAACTTATATGCCACCAGACTCTCAACAACTCTGGATGGCTCACAACAAACAAATTACAATTAAAATCAATGAAACATAAAAAGTAAAATAAAATAATACCCCCATCCTTCTGTTTACACAATCATAAGGTATAATGAAAATAGAATTATTAACAATAAATACCCAGGCTGTCATTGTTGGTCAGCCTAGCCTACCTCACAAGGTTGTTGTGAGGGTTAAAGCAGGATGGGTTAAAAATCACTTTCTCCCCTCTAGTGCCTGTCAGAGGAAAGAGGAGGGAAAAGTTCTAATTCAGCCCTTCTAAGCAGGCTGTATTACATGTCCCATCCTCCCCTGCCAGACAGATTAGAGTTGATGGGAGTTACAGTCCAACACAACCAGAAAGACCCAGATTAGGGGAAATAGCTCTGTGTAAATCATAATCAGCGTTTCTGTCTTCCTCTGGAATTTCATTTCGTTAATTTATCTGAGACGAAGAATCAATGGCTGGCACTAAATCACAGGGCCCTGCTTTATTAGTGGCTTATTTTTATGTGGTTAGTTGTATTCCTGCAACTAACACACTTTATTCTACAATCTTCATGTCTAGGGCTCTGGTTTGCTAAATTTTCCTGGGTTTGCACAGGAGATGATTCTGCATAGGCCAGCTTTAATTCAGTTTTATCTTACGGTTGATTTGCAGGAATCAAAGGGAAAATGATTTGGGAGGATGGGTTGCCTAGCAACCCTGGGAGTATGCCCTGGCCTCGCCTCTCCCTCTGAAATTAATTGCAGGCAGAACCTGGATGTCATTTCTATGCCTTATTCCAGCAATCTGGCGTATCATCTGCGCTGCTGGTTTGGGACTTTAGCAGTGTTCGAGTGGATTGTGCAAAGAAGATGAAATGACCAAGCAGAAATAGAAAATCAGATGTGAAGAGCAGAATAGTTTGGACTCTGCACCCAAGGAAGATGGGCTTTGGAGTCGCTTGGAGCCATTCCCCTGTAGCCGGAAAGACCAATTGAAATTAGGGATAGGGAATCCCCCAGCAGCTAGGAAGAACAAATAACAACTTCAGAACCTATTTATTATTTGACATATTTTTTTGCCCAGCAGCAATTCAAAAAAAGACCGTCGGCTCGCACGACAAAGGAATTTTTATTTGTTTGCATGCGGTGTGCATCTCCTTCGAGGGTCAAGATCTGAACTTAAAGGCTCTTGCCTTCCTAAGAATTGCAAAACAGTTTGTGCCCAAACTGAACACTGAAGTGTGATTTAAATGTACTATCCATTCATCACGTTTTCCAAATCCAACCCATTTTTTCATCATTAAAAGCAATCATAGAGCTGGAAATGAACTTAGAGGTCCAACCTCTCAGTGCAAGACGCAATCCCCATGTTAAAAATGAATTAACATTGATTGATAGTTTGGGAAGGGGAGGGAACTGGATGGTAACTACCCAGTTGCTCCAAAACAGGACAAGACTATTTCAGCCATTTTAAGAATTGAATGATTTATATGAAAATGCAGCATTTTAGTACTGGATCACTTGATCACTTCTCCAGATGTAGCAGAACAAACCTGGGGAGACCAGAAATGCCTACTTGAGCTTTCAAATTTGCTGGATGTTCGCCTTGGGAGTTCCCGTTTGGGGAAAGGTGTAGCAGGAAGCCCTCTTGCTAGCACTGTCTTGCTTTGGCTCTGCCAAAAGTTTGCCCCTTGGTGCCCTGGGCTTCCCAAAGAGAAGAAAAACAAGATCAGAATGAGCTAAAGAAATATAAAACAATGTTTTATATTTATAATAAAACAATACAATGTTTAAATGCAATGGGGTGGGGGTAGTGAATGTCAACTGTTCTTAACAGAGCAGTGCAAAATTGCAAAATTCCTCCGTCGCCCTTCTGGGAGAGCAAAGAGAAGTTATGGGTAAGACAACCTAGTGATATCAGCAAAAGTGGAGCTAATTAATAAAAATTGGAATTCAACTGAGGTCATAATTTGTTGGACCTACACTCCTCACTCTGACATGCAGACTCTGATTCCACAACAGAGTGGTCCTCACTTTGACGTGCAATAAACTATTAGACTCGGATTGCACAACAGAGTGGGTCATTCATCTCTGTTTTAAGTCTGCTAATTGACCAGAAGGGGAAGATGTTGATTAGATAGGTAAATAGCTGTCGAGCCCAGGGGGGATTTGGAGGAGGAAAGATAGAAGAGAGAAAGCAGATGTGAAAGATTCATGGACGTGGGCACCTATAGCTTGGAAAGGTATAATGGTATTTTGGGATAAGTGCACATGCTGAACTGTGTGACCAATCATGTACTCTCTGGTGGTGAGGAGTCCTCAATTACTAAGGTGCCTTAATAAATGTAAATGAGTTTCTCGAGTCCAGTCTTTCATTGGGTTAAAGGACTGGGCTGAAACCAGAGTTTTGTGGACAACACTAGTTCAAGAGACATAAAACTCTGTAAATCTTCAGCTAGAAATGGAAGAAACTACCGTGGACCAATAGTTTGGTGCTGCAGTGCTAAGAACAAACCCCAGTCCCGCACTCAATTCATGATGTATAAAAAAACCTGCTTCCTAAGAATGGCTTAAATTTCCAGCTGATTTGGGCAAGCAACTAAATTCAGAAAAGCTACATAGTTCATGAATAACAAGAGATCTTGCAACATTTTAGTTTTTAACTGGGAAATGATGCAGCCGCTCTACTTCTTGGAAAAAATGGTAAAAGTCTTGCGTTTCAAAATGAGTATAGCCTCTTGAACTTCCTCTTTTGTGACAAATGACATTCATGAAACAGAAAAGGAAAAAAGCCAGCTGAGAAAAGATTAATTATTTTATGAATGCCAACATGGCTAGCTAACAGAATCCTAACCCTAACAGAATTTTTGGAAGACTGAGGATGTTCTTAAAAATACTGTGTTCCTAGAGACATTTTAAATAAAACCAGAGCAGTGAAACAGTAAAATAAAGTTTTTAAAAGAACAAAATTCTAATGGAAGGACCTGCAGAGAAAAAAAAAAATGAAATTATTATCAGGGTCTTGAGTAACTCCAAAGTGCCAGCTCTCGTATCAATGATATAATACTGCCAACATCAAAATGCCTTTGTGTAAATCCATGGTACTCCCAGATTTTATATGAATTTGGCCATTCCACCTCCAAAAAAGTATTGTACAACTGGATAAAACATTGCCGAACAGATAAAGAAATAGTATTTCACACACCATGCAAGTTAGGGAATTCTTTCTTTAAACAGATGCTAAGATGGTTTGGAAGGGATCTGTTTAAACCTGGAGACAAATTTAGCCCATGTTTCCATTTAATTTAATTTTTGAACAAAATTTTAGCTTAATGTGCTGCATGAATCAGCTTGTGGTTGAGTGTGTTGTGTGAATGAAGAATCCTGAATTAATTTCATAAACCAAGATTCAGCTAACTGAGGGGGTATCAAAGCTCTCACAAGGCCTCTGGACAGATCCAGAAGTCCAGTTAACAACTCTCAAATTCATGGAAGTGGCTTTTGACAACAGTTTCAGACTTTAAACCTCTGTGTACAATATGGAGACACTGACAATTCAATATCCTTTACCCTCTTAGATGGATTATAAAAATGAACCCTGCTGCTGGTCTCAGCTGAAAAAAAAGCAACTGGTTCTTATAAAAAATGATCAGAAGAGAAGATCTCTTTCTTTTTTTAAATATTCAGGTGCCTGTTTTTTAAACCGCCTACATCCAACCTGCCTTTGCGATAGCTCAGCCACAAAAACTTCCCTATTTGAAGATTCACCTGCCAGACACAAGATTCCAATGTGACTTCCATTCACCATTTTATTAATTCAGATAGATTTTATATATACAGTAAGAGGTCAATCGAATTAGGTGTCTTCTAGATTCAGCTAAAGTGCGAACAGTGTAGAGAAGGTTTACAAACTGGTGAAGAAGAAACTTCCACCCTACCAGGAAATGTAGAAGGTGGCAGGCTCATTTTGCTACAAGGGCTACAGAAGGACATTTCTGTTCTTGACTCCAAAGAAAAATGGCCTCTTCAGTATAGTCTAGTGTTTTACGTTGGACGTAACTGGCAACACTTTGCCAGCCAGAATGGCCCTGGAGACTAGTGTGGGCCACAGAGGAAGTCCCAGTTCAAGGATCTGAAGAAGAAACTGATCGTGCATAAGCTATGCACCTCCTTCTGAGCCCACCAGCTCTGCCTTTGAGGCAATACGTGCAACAGGATACTGGCCTCTTCAATCCAAACTTCTCACAAGGCAGGAACCGAAAGGTTCTCATTCTCAGGTGATGTTTTCTGCAGACGACGCAGCAACTAAGACAGGGTGGACATAGGAAACTGGGTCTTCAGGTAGGTGGGGGGAGAAAGCAGCCGAAGAGCAAATGCCTGTTCCATCTGTGTGGGTTGAGGGTGAAAAGAAGAAAGAGGGTTCATCAGACTTCCTGGGAGACATTTAAGAAACTGTAGTAGCCGTTGGATTTAACCTGGTTTCTCCTGGTCTCCAGCATCCATGATTATCAGCTCTGTTCCAGTCTCGAATGCATGCTCACCCCATAATAGCCTTCTGTTAAATGCATTTCTGCAATTTCCAAATGCCCACCAAGGAGCATCAGAACTATGGAGTACCCCATTATCCATTTCCCATCTTCCCGAGAGCCAATATCGGCCTTCCCAGGTAGCCCAGACAGGAAGCACAACCCAATGAGCTACTTTATGGTAAGGCTACATTAACAGAACTTGCAAGTCTGAGAGTGCAAATCTCCCACCGTCTCTTTTTATAGCCCAAGAAGTTAGGGAGGTTCCTTTCTGAGTTTTTTCTCTTTCCGTTATGCAGTTGCAGGCTACACCCCCTCTTATCCGATTGTTCCCTAGGCAGCATCTCTTCCCCGTCTTCCAAAGTCTTTCCCCCGCCTTCCAAGGTCATTCCCACATACCATTACAGCCTACGACTGAACGGTGGTCGAAATAAACAAAATCAGTGACGGTTCCTAATCACCACCCAAAATACAGAACTTCTCCGGAAGACCATCTATCCAGAGCTGTTTCCTCTGGCCACTGACCAACCCCAACGTGTATGACTCATCTCTGAGCTGCACACGCTGCTTTGACCCCAACTTGCAATATATTTTTGCAGCACCCACCTTTACCCAGTCTTACCTGAATGACAATGGGCTTGTGGTCCCTACTTCCATTTCCTTCCAGTTCATCTCCTACACAGAGAACAATCCGGTGATCTGGTAGAGGCCCACAGCCCAGACGGTACTGCTCCAGTGCTGTGAGTCAGATACAGAAGGATCCGCAATATTAATTCAAGGGATAACGCCCCTCTTCCCTAATCTGATAGTCCCTAAATATATTAGGACTTGCAGCTCTACTCGGCCATATGAGTTGGGAATACTGGCTGTTGGCATTTAGAAGGCGGACACTGATGGGCTAAAATAGGATGGGCAACTAACGCCTGTCTGGAGGTGGACGGACCTTCCAGCACCAAAGCTGGCATGGCCAACAGTGAAGGATGATGGGAACTGTGGTTCAACATGTAGCTTATCCTTAGCTGAAAATGAACGGTCCCTCTGCAAACAGATGGACTCTTTATTGGAAACAACACCTTCCCGCAAGCTCAACAAACAAGACCGGCTGTTTGTTCAGAAGTTGGCCTCTATCTCACCTGCTTGGAATTCTTGGAGTTTGAATAAGTGCAGATGAGTGTTAATCTCCAGCTTGCTCTGCCCCTCGGTGGCATTGAGCCCCCACCAGGAGATGGAGGCGTTGCCCCGGCACTGAAGGAATATCCCTCCTCGGTTACTGGCAACCATGACGCCTTTTTCCAGATCCTTCAGCAAACTCTGAACAGCTTCCTGCTTTGGAGAGTCAGCTATTTTAACAGGGCACGGCAGGACAACCCGTTTCATGCAGTCAGCTGGCGCATTCAGCGAAGCAGTGACAGATGTAATCACGTATTCGCCTTCTGGGAGCAAGTACTTCTCGATCAGCTCGCCAAAGTAGAAGATGGATAAGCAGAGGGAGAATTCCTCTAAACGCAAAGAGAAAAAAACAGTCAACCATAGCCGAGGGCTTGGCACTCACTGGCTTCGTCATCCGTTACCATTAGGGTTGCTGCATCAAGGGAGTCCCAGCAGAAGTTCACCAAGGTGATCTCTGAACGAATGGGAGAATGGTCTCCACCCACTGAAGGGAACCATTATGGGGTTGCTTTCCCAGCTGTTCCTCCAAAGGCAAACGGGAGGAAGATTTATTTGCTGGACAACCTTTTCTGTCAGCCCAAGCCATTTTGTCCTCTCAGAAAAAGAACAAGATGATGCCACGTGCAGAAGACCACAGGATGGACACGTTGGACGGGTATCTCCACCAGCTTTGAAGGACACAGGGAATAGGAGACAAGCCGGATGCTTACACTCTCTCCTTCAGCACCTTCTGCTTTCCCAAAGGGACCACCAACTCCAGGAGGTTATTAGTATCAAAAGTCCCTCAGTGCACCACAATCCTTATCTCTGTTAGCAGGGTTCCTCAACCTCAGCAGCTTTAAGATGGGTGGACTTCAACTCCCATGGCTGGCTGAGGAATTCTGGGAGTTGAAGTCCACCCATCTTAAAGTTGCTGAGGTTGAGGAACCCTGTCCTATAGATCCTTCAGAGGAAGCCACCCCCACTCTATGGTCTCACCTGTTGGTCCAGCAGCAGCGTTCACAGCAGGGCTGGAATCTGGTCCCCAGCTCCGGAGGGTGATCTCGTTCTCTTCGGGTGCTGAAGCGAGGAAACAGAGAAAGGATCACAACTCAGAGCGATCGCCCCTTTCGCGCAACCAAGCTACCCTCTCCTAACTTCTTGCAAGTGCCATCTTTCTCCTGGGCTGGAAGACACCCCCCCAACCCAGGAACGTCAGTAACTTCTAGCAGTGATGCCGTAGCCTAGAATTTATTTCAGGCTGGAATCTCCTCAAGGATGTTTGGGGCCTGGAACGAGCCGTTCAAAGTGGCGTTTCTAAGCAGGGAATGCATTTCACCCACCACCCTGGGCCCCACATAGCTGTAAAACTAGCCCTTTAAAAAGGAAACCCTGCACCCCCTAACCCACGACACTCCTATGCACTGCCTGGTTATCTGGCCATCCTTGCCCCATATTTACTGATCCTCCTTGCCAACGAATGCAAAATACTTGGGAAAGACCCACCCCAGAATTCCTGCTGTTTGAGCAGAGGAATTGGAAAAGTCAACAGCAACGCCGGGTGGGAAAAAGTCATATTCTTTTCTTTTTCCCACCCAAGAGACAGGGCACTAGAGAGACAGGGCACTAGAGAGAATCCCCAAAACTGGGTCAGTCTGACTGCAGAGCTGCTCTCTGCTCATGCACTCCAACGCACTTTGAATTTTGCTCTTGCACACAGGTGATTTCTCAGTCAGGGATCTGTGCAGGGTCTCAGATGTGCAAGAGAACTGCACCCGGGGGCCATCTGGCCTTGCAGAACTGCCTTGGGAACACAGCCAGAACTTACAGGGCAATGTGAATTCCCCCACCTGCTTCACCGGCCTGAGGACTGACTTCCCCACTCTGGTAGGCAGAAGTGTAGAAAGTGTTGGACACAGGGCTCACCATGGCTTCTGGAGTAAGAATCGTTGCCTGCAGAACCAAGAGAAATTATGGTCTGTTTGTAGAATCAAATCAAAGTTTATTGATTACCCTTAGGCCGTATCAAAATTCAAAATTTCAAACACACAGTGTTAATAAAACCCAATATAATAACAAATTAGGTGAAATGGAAATAAAATACCAATTTTAGAATTTACCCGTTTCCCTTGCCAACACTGGCCCTCTCCTGTGGCTGTGGCTGCTGGGTCTTGGCCAAGCCAAGCACATTGGACAGCGACGGGGCATCACTGTGGGGTTGGGTGGAGGAACCAGTCTGTGTTCCCCCATTATTATGACTTTGGCACCACTTCTGCACAGTTTTCCTCTCCCCCAAATTAAAACCAAGGAAGCTAAGTCAATGGAAGAGATATCCAAGAAGGAATATTCTGATAGGTTATACTGATGAACAACAGATGCATAATGTTCAGATCCAGAGGTGCAAGAAACCCAAATACTCCACACACCTGCATTTAACCCAGGTAGAGGCCACCTACTAAAATCCAAGAGAGTTGTAAGGTTTCAGCGAGCACATCCTTCTATGAACCACGTGCAGCTGAGATGAGGATGGGTTAGGTTTACATTTCACCTTTTCTCCCAGGAGCACAAGGTGGCATATCCAAGCTCCAAGTTTATCCTACTGGCACATTTATTTTATTTATTTGGATTGATGGAATGGGCCAAGGAGTAGGGCTGGGCAGTGGGTCGGATTCAAAAGTAAAAAGGTGCAGAAGCCACAGGAGCGTTCACATAGACCCGGCCAAAACTCAACTGCAAGAAGCCACAGCTTTTCCTGGGATCACAAGCTCTATGCAGGCCCGGGAAAAGATGTGTCAGGCTCCTTGGCATCTGCCTAATCAGAAGGGATGATTTCCAAGCAAGATTCACACCAAATTCCCATTCGCAAAATGCGTTAGGATGAAAGGAACGGGGTTACAAGAATTCCAGCCCTTGGAGTATTCCTTGTTTAAGAACTAATTTATTTCATTGGGCATCAGGGTGGAAACCTCTCTGGGGTCTTTCTAACAGCCTAGAGGCAGGTCTTTTCACTGATAATGGTGACACTGGCACACGGCTGTTTGCAGAACGATCTCCCAAATCTTTATCAGTCTGGATATCCTTTATCGGTTGCACTGAGCAAGGAGTGGGGGAAGAGAGAGCATTTCCACTGCCTTCAGACCTAAACAGAGTGCCTAATACGAGATAGATGCTCCTCTGCGCTTGATCGACCTCCCATTGTGGCCTCCACCAGTCCCATTTTTGTCACTTACCGTATTCAGCTGCAAAAGAGAATCAGCTGGCTGCAGGATCCAGTCACCGGGACTTGCAGGCCCCTTACAGTTGTCAGGATGCTCTGTTTCTACCTGCTTCGTTTTCTGTGCTTTACATTGCTTCCCTTGAAAGGAGAGGACAGGATATTAAACGCAATTAAGGCTTTTCCCGTTCCTTGCTGTCAGCCCTTCAAGGTAGGCCAGGTCAGGAAATATAGCAAGGATTCCAGGAACGCTGCTTTATTGTTGTAGGGCAGTGTTTTCCAAACTCGGCAACTTTAAGATGTGTGGACTTCAACTCCCAGAATTCCCCAGCCAGCCGTGCTGGCTGGGGAATTCTGGGAGTTGAAGTCCACACATCTTAAAGTTGCCGAGTTTGGAAAACAGTCTTAAAACCTCTCCCCTGAAATGGCTCCTATTTCTGGAATGCAACACTTGATCCATTGCAACAAGCTGGTGCAGCCCTTGAGGAAGCTGAGAGAAAGAAATTCAGTGTATCTGGGCTTGTGCTGGGGAGGCCTGGGTTCAAATCTTCCTTCATGCTGCTTTCTTTCTTAGCCTCGCCTACTTGGAAGGTTGTTGCAAGGGGAAAAGTAACAAGCATCGATGGAGGCCAGCTAAGCTTGTTGGAAGGAAAGTAAGTGTCAGGATCTGCGCAAGATCTTATTATAGTAGATTTATATAACTATGCTTTTGACTTGTATAACTATGCTTTTGTTACTCATATCTGCTTTACTCATTTATATAAAATGTTGAGGGGCTTAAACGGTTGTTATGCCAAGAGTTAATTCAAAGAATGTTTTAATTAACCACTTGCTTGATCTGCCATGAGAAAGAAGGGAGGAGGAGAGGAACGCACTTATCTGCAAGGTCAGGAGTAAGTGTGAGAATGGAAATAGGCGCGAAGTATGGAAAGCGGGAATCAAAAAACTGCAAAGGGGGGAGATTGGGTTTTTAAGGAGGATGAGTTTCTATTCTGATTTCAGTCTCAACAAAATGTCAGAACCTGCTTACTCATTCCTAACACATAGTAAATCTTCCAGAAACAGGTAGCTCCGTCAAAGATTTCCTTATTAGGATAAGCATACAGCATCAAAGTTGTTGAGATTGAAATCAGAATAGAAACTCATCCTCCTTAAAAACCCAATCTCCCCCCTTTGCAGTTTTTTGATTCCCGCTTTCCATACTTCGCGCCTATTTCCATTCTCACACTTACTCCTGACCTTGCAGATAAGTGCGTTCCTCTCCTCCTCCCTTCTTTCTCATGGCAGATCAAGCAAGTGGTTAATTAAAACATTCTTTGAATTAACTCTTGGCATAACAACCGTTTAAGCCCCTCAACATTTTATATAAATGAGTAAAGCAGATATGAGTAACAAAAGCATAGTTATACAAGTCAAAAGCATAGTTATATAAATCTACTATAATAAGATCTTGCGCAGATCCTGACAGTAAGATACCACTGAAATTAATAATGTCCAAATTCTGCAAGTTAAACGGGATCAACTGGTGGAGAATTTGGGCATATTGGGTGAGTGACATTCAAGCCCTTAGAAGGAGTTCCCTACATCCAACTTTTCCATCCTGCCCCCAGAGACATGTTCCTGTGCAAGCCCCATCATCCCCAAGACGCATCCCCCAGGACCATGCTGGCTGGGGATGATGAGAACTGTAGTCCCGCACAGCTCAGCAAAAACAGCCGAGAGACTTTCTAACGGGGAAGGAAGATTTTGAAAAGAAAATTCAGGTCATCTCCTCACCCACAACCTGCTCCGAGACTGGTACCAAGCGATACACTTTGAAAGGCTCCGTGATATCCAGCCGGGAACGTGCCGGCATCTCCTCGAACTCGGGGCTTTTGCTCAAAGCGCAGCGGAGGCGTGTCTTCCAAACAGCCGGGTTGCGTTCCCCGGGACTGTACTTTTCTTTAAAGATGGCCCACGCCTAGGAACAGAAACCCGTTCGTTAAAAAACAATATTTCCTAGAAACCCTGATCAAGAGGCAAAGCTCCGGGGATAGAAAATTAACGACGTTCAAGGGAACTCCTTTACTTTGCCCTTAATCTCTCAAGGAGCCACCATCAAGTTCTCGGAACAAAGTATGAACAAGCCTAGTTTAGACCTTCTTTCGTTTGTTGGGTTTGGGGGGGGAATCATGAACAAAACAGACCAGACCGTTGGGAGAG
Organism: Liasis olivaceus; assembly: GCA_030867105.1. Lineage (NCBI taxonomy): Eukaryota > Metazoa > Chordata > Lepidosauria > Squamata > Pythonidae > Liasis > Liasis olivaceus. The sequence goes on along the minus strand of CM061351.1, from coordinate 113,389,355 downwards.
GAATGGACACGCAAGCAAAGCTGGCTCACGGCTCTGGGTCTCTGGCAACTGGTAGAGGTTTTCACCAACGCAGATCTGCAAAGACTAACAATTTAATCTGCCAGGGAACCCGGGGGAAACCCAGGCTGGCTTCCAACAGCAAGTGGGGACCTCAAGAGCGCAGTTGGCACGCTTATCACACGCCCCTCCAGGGCAATCCAGCCTTACATGTCCACCACTGAATTCCTGCATCTCAAATCCAATACCGGAATATTGCAAGGAGGCGACTTCACCCCAGCTCCAGGAGACATGCACTGAGCTTGTGGCACGGGCACAATCCATACACCGTCTCTCCCGTTTGCACAACGCAACGGCAGAATTCGGAGCTGTTACATATTGCACCCGTGATCGTGATCCAGCAAACAGGAAAGGAAGAAGCTGAATGTCATACGGGCCTGGGCCAGAACCCCAAGACAGATTTTAGGCTTGTTTCTGGCTAGGTTGCCCCCTACAAATTCCAAAAGGTCCCATTTGTGTATAACTGGCAAGTACTGCACCTTGAAAATACCAGCATCTTCTTCGAGGCGGAACTCCTGCTTTCCGGCATGTTTCCATGGGATACGGAATGCAGTTTTGGCTGGGGGGTCATCCCAGACCACTCCAGGAAACTTCCCGCTCTCTACCTGCTCCACAATCCACTCGCGCAGCTTCCGGGTGGATCGCATACCTCGCTTGGATGTTGCCATCTTAGAGAAGAGGCAAAGAGACAATAATTATTTGCAGATTTCTCACCAAACTAACGACACATCTTCGATTGTCCACAATTTGGACTAGTAAGGGCCATCCAGAAAGCAAAAACAGGTAGTCCTCATTTAGCGACCACAATTGGGACCGGTAACTTGGTTGTTAAGCGAAGCAGTTGCTTAGTAAAACTACAACCGTGCTGACGATCTTCTTTCAGCTTTCCTTTGCTTTACTGACCTGCAAAGGTCGTAAATGCAAGGACTGGTTGCAAAGTTACTTTTTCGTCACCATCAGAACTGTGAACGGTCACTAAACCACCCAGAGTCGCTTTGTGTGAGATGGGCAGCTATGTCGATGTGATGTATAATTAAATAAATAAATAAAATAAACAAACAAGGCAGTTGCTAAATGAGGACTACCTGTACAGAGGTTTCCAGAAAAAACTCTCACATAGTAACAGAAGGAAAGACCGTTGATAACTTTTTTTTTTCCCCAAATTTGTGAAAGCAGAATTAGGAATAATCTCCCAACTTTTTACAGCAGAATCTTAGCATGGGCAAATGTCTCGGAAGAGCTTCTAAACTTTCCCCACTGAGAAGGATTCATAACTTACCCTCGATGCTGTTCATTGCGTGGATTAAAAAACAATCTAACTTAAAATTAAGCGCTGATCTGCCCTATGTATCCATCGTGTTTAACATGGATCCTTTTTTAAGACAAAAACCCGCCAACTGTCAATGAATGAGTTAAGTTTTGATGAAGCCTGAGTGATGAGCAGGCGGGAAGCCCACGCTTACAAAACTCAGGGGTGGAAACAGCATCAGGAGCGAAGCCAGACAGATGAAGAAGCCGCTGCGCCTGCTCCGGCAGCGCAAGGAAGTTTCAATGCAAACCCCCCCCCCCCAAAGCGTTTCTTTGTTGAACTTGCAGTAACTGCAGAAAATTAGGTGTGAAGATAAGAGAGTCCCACAAGCGAGAGAGGCGGCTGTGCAAACTGAGCAAATTAATACATAAAATGGGCGACATACACATTTAATAATAAACAAACAAACAAATAAATAAATAAAATCCATAAGAGAGAGGCGTTCAGGAGGAGCCCTGCAGGAGAACGCGGGGGGATGGAGGGGGGGACTACAGTCCTGTAGACCGGGGTTCCTTGACCTCAGCAACTTTAAGATGGGGGGACTTCAACTCCCAGCAACTCCCCAGCCCCTAACCCTAACCCTGCTGTAGACTCAGCAGTGATAAAAGTATGTAGAGGAAGAAAAGACTGCAACGGGGGCTGCCGCATCTCTTCTGCAAAGTCCTTCCCTGACTTGCCCGTCCCTTGAGCCAGGAGCGAGGGATGGGACCAGAGGAAGCCAACTACAGTATCTATAAACCTTTGGCCCTCTAGACAGGCTGGATTACCTGGCCAACCGGGGATGATGGGTGCCGGTCGCACAATATCTTGGGGGGGGGGGGAAGGGGCCCAGGTTTGAATGCCTTTTTGGAGGAGGAGGAGGAGGAGGAAGAGAGGAAGAGGAAGGGGAGGAGAAGAAGTAGAAGAAGAAGAGGAGGAGGAGAAGGAGAAGAAGAGGAGGAGGAGGAGGAGGAAGAGCAACAGCAACAGCGACAGCAACAGCAACAGCAGGCGGATGGCACCCTGTCCTGAAAGACAGAGATCGGGCGGGTTATGCCTATTTGCATAAAAAAAAAAGAAATAAACCGACAAAGAAGGGAGTTTAACAAAGGGCTGGAGAGAACAGATGAGAAAAGGGGAAAGAGGAGGAAAAAGGAAAGGAAAATTGCACCTGGCCGCGCTCCTGTTTTCTTCCTCTTCTTCTTCCTGCCCTCTGACGCCCAGCCCGGCAGCTCGCAACTCCGCGCAGCCAGCTGGCGCCCCGCTCCTCCCCGTTCTCCCTCCGGTCCGCCCCTCCTGCCCCGTTTCTTCTCCTCTTTCCCAGTTCCCAGAAATCACGTGGTGTCTCCCGCCTCTGGGCCGCGCTCGCCCTCCAGGGGGCGGCAGAGAGCCGGCTCTTTTTTCCCAAGCGAGACGCTCCCTGCGAAGGGGCGAGTCCCCCGCTCGGCCCTGCCCGGCGTTGGACTCTCGGCCTCTGCTAGCGGGGCGATCCGCTTTACGAGCCTGACCCGCCCCCGGAAAGGTTGAACGGGGTCCAGTAAAGCAGCGGAATTTCTCCAAACTTTTTCTAGCCAAAATGAAATTTCTATCATTGCTTAGCAGTTGCTGTAAAGGGGTGGGGGGTGAGGGGTGGGGGGTGGGCGTGCTCGTGTTTTTTAAAAGGGGTGTGGGTGTTTAAACTTTGCTCCCCGGTGATCATTGTACTAGATTCTAGCTTTTCCTTCCTTGCATGCTCTCCGGTGACATGCGGGACTACAACTCCCATCACCCAGTCAAGATGATGGGACTCTAGATGATCTTAATCACAGGCAGGGAAGGGGGAGAAATAACATTTCCTCTACACCAGTTTCTCAACCTTGGGGACTTCAAGCTGGGTGGACTACAACTCCCATCATCCAGTCAAGATGATGGGAATCTAGATGATTTTAATCACAGGCAGGGAAGGGGGAGAAATAGCATTTCCTCTACACCTCTACATGGCTGGCTGGGGAATTCTGGGAGTTGAAGTCCACCCAGCTTGAAGTCCCCAAGGTTGAGAAACACTGGCTTAAAGACCTAACCAGCTGGAAAAAAGCCAGCATATCCTCTTGGAAGTATCTGAATAATCATTTTTGGCAAGCAGAATATCTAGAACTATGACAATACCTATTATCACATTCAATAAGTGTGTAAGGAAGAAATCTGTGGGAAATGGCTGTTATTTGGACAAATGACTTCCTGGATATGTAAATGTTCAAGTCAGGTTGTTGTTGTTGTTGTTTAGTCGTTAAGTCGTGTCCGACTCTTCGTGACCCCATGAACCATTTTGCGCCAGGCCTTCCTATCTTTCACTGCCTCCCTGAGTTTGCTCAATTTCATGCTCATCAAGTCAGGTAGAAATCCTGAAATTTTCTAGCTGCTCAAGGAGAAAGTAGGAAAATCATCCAAAGCTGTAAGACACTGCAAATTTCTCTGAGATTTAACTGGACTGGGACATCTTCAGTTCCTAAGAAGCCATATCAGTGAACTCCAGATTGGCAGAAGTTTTCCAGATTTGGAGAAAAGGGGGGAAAAAACCCAACCCAGATGTTTATTTTTAACATTTTTTTTTTTTAGCAATGGAAAAATCTAAATGCCAGGGCCTGGGGAACATATTAAGGACAGCAAAAAGAGAGTCACGTTTATCAAAATGAATTTTATTCAGACCACTGCATTTCCCAGGGGGCATGCAGGCTGGAAGAACAAATGGAATTAAAACAGCAGGACAGACCTAGAACTGGAACAAGAACCTTTCAATTTAAGCACAGCATCCTTTTTATCCCCACGTCCACCCACCAGTATTTTTTTTTTCTCCACAAAATCTGGATACAATATTCCTTTAAGAATAAAATCAAAAACTTGCTGAACAGCTTTAGGGAAAATCTAAAATCCTTTCCTTTCTCCATCACCTTCTTCTAAATGCTCCCGAGGAGGAGACATCGGGAGGTGCATCACACAAGACAGAAGAAACGGGGTGTGCGACAACACAACCCTCCAAGCCAACCCAGTGGTTAGGGCAGAAAGGGGTTTAAGACTCCATCTCTGGAGCCCCCAACTTGAACCATCCATCTGAAATGATGCCTCTGAAGACCCAACATTTCTTCTCCTCCTCTTCTCCATCCATTTGCCAGCTGATCGCAGCTTCTCCTTTTCCCCACCCAGGTGACTTACTTTACTTCCGTCTCCGTGGGATCTCCAAGCCCAGAGGGACCTGATCTCTCAGAATCTACAGCAGATGGGTGACAAAAGCAATCCAAGCAATTAGAAGAGAAGAGACAACCCAGATTTTCTCGCCTTTCTACCCTCCCTGCCCAGGCTCCAGCCTGTTTCACCTGGATCAGGCGCCCACGATAAGCTTCCTCATCCTCTGCCGGTCCCTGGGGGAGCAGCTGAGCAGCGGTGAGGTGTCGCCGGCAGACGATCTCCACTTCTTGCAAGGTGTAGAGGACAGCGGGGTCCAGGGTCTGGCTGTTGATGAGGCTGACCAGGTATTCCTTGTAGTGCGCCCTGGCGTCAGGGAAGAGGGGACAGCGATCAGTGCAACGCCCAGCTCTCCTGGCCCCTGCCAGTCTGCATCATGGCTGCAGCTTGCCGTGCCTCCTAGAACCACCCTCTGCTTAAAATCTTTCTGGTCCCTGTGATCCTAGAATCAGAGTTGGAAGGGTCATGAAGTCCAACCCCTGCAACTGGAGGATTCATTACCCCATCCCTGATAGGACTACCCAGCCTCTACTGGAAATCCTCCAGCGAAGGGGAAGAAACCACTCCATGAAGTAACCCATGCCACCAACTGACAGCATTTCCAGTCCAGCAGTTCTTCCTAATGTCTCATCTGTGTCTACATCCTTGAAGTCTCATCCCATTTATTCTAGTCTTACCCTCTGGAGCAAGTGAGAATAAGTCCATACCCTCTACAGCAGTGTTTCTTAACCCTGGCAATTTTAAGATGTGTGGACCAACTCCCAGAATTCCCCAGCCAGCCAGGCTGGCTGGGGAATTCTGGAAGTTGAAGTCCACACATCTTAAAGTCACCAAGGTTGAGAAACACTGCTCTACAGTGTGACAGCCCTTCAAGTATTTGAAGAGAGCCATCAGGTCACCTCTCAACCTTTTTCTCCCTCCCTCCCTCCCTCCCTCCCTCCCTCCCTCCTTCTCTATCTATCTATCTATCTATCTATCTATCTATCTATCTATCTATCTATCTATCTAAATTTAGTCACTGCCCATCTCACTCAAAGAGCGACTCTTTGCAAGCTAAACATCCCTCAGTCTTTTCACCGTTCCTCATTGACTTGGTTTCCAGATCTTTCACCTTCTTGGCAGCTCAGCTCTGGACTCGCTCCAGTTTCTCAATGTCCTTTTGCAACTGGGTTGCACAGAACTGAACGCAATTCCCCAAGGGAGGCCTGACCAAGGCCAAGTAGAGCGGGATGATGACCTCCTGCAATCTTGACTCTACGTTCTTCTTGCTGGTCCTCAAGATGTCGTTGGCCTTCTCTGCAGCCAGACTGATGTTGCTTCTCCCAACCTAGTATAATCTAGCTCTGCTGGACTGCAGCGAGGAATTCTGGGAAAGGACCATGACTTTCTGACTCCCCTTAAAAGATTTTTACTCACTCGCAAAGGCCGGCATATTCAGCCGGGGTCTCTTTCCCACATGGCTCATCCTTCAACCCTGACATGGTTTCCTTCTGCTCCATAACTCGGCATCCGCCTGCGTACAGAAGAAGGAGCCCCTGATATTTAAAGCATGCAGATTTCTTCCTACAATTGGGTCTATTTTTTATTAATTCATTTTAATGGCTTTTTGTGGACCATTTATCACAATGGTTGGCAAAAGCAGTACAGGGCAAAAATCAGAATTGAGGAGGCAACTGAGCAAAAACCCAACCACCGTTGCAAACTTTAGGTAGTGGCTGAAAACCAGAAACAGACTCTTAAATGAAACTGCCTACCCCACCCATTTCTAAAGTGTTGAATGAATTTAACAGAAGTGTTTATTTAGGAAATATTTTGAATCACAGCATCTTTAGGTGTTGCTTGGAAACGGGATCTGTCAAACTTGTAATAGCCGATTACATCTTAAGACCAAAACCAAAGACCGGCTGGAGGACTTTGGGCCAGCCCCTCTCTCTCAGCCCAGCCCACCTCACAGGGTTGTTATTGTGGGGAAAATAGGAAGAGGAAGGAGTATGAGGTACGTTTGCCACCTTGAGCTGTATATGAAAAAAAAAAAGGTGGGATAACAATCTAAAAAAATAAAGTCTGGCTGAGACTTCTTTATCTACAGGTGAAAGGGAAAAAGCAGCTTAAAGTTAATAAATTCCAACAATTAACCCCTTTCACTTTTACAACCGCTTTTATCACTGAATTAGCCAGATCGGAACTGCTTTCATTCCTGCTGAGGAACAGGAGTTGTAGATGAACATTTACAAGATAAGGGAGGAATTGCCAGATGTTCTGCAGCTTGCAAGATTTTCAGAAATGCTCTTTTTCCCAGGCTCAGAGGAAATCTTTGCACCAAGAACCTGAAAAGGCCAGGCAGAAGCCATAAAGGTAGAAGGATGTGAATGGAACAACAGTGGGACCTTAACAAAAAAGTTTGGCATGCTTCTTGGTGATGCATGACATCACAGATGCATGCAAATATTTAAAACACAGACAAATAAAAGGAAGGGGTGCCCCATTACAGCTTCATGAGAAACCTCTCCCTTCTGTAATGCAGTGTTTCTCAACTTTGGGAATTTTAAGAAGTGTGGACTTCAACTCCCAGAATTCCCCAGCATGCTGGCTGGGGGAATTCCGGGAGTTGAAGTCCACACATCTTAAAGTTTCCAAAGTTGAGAAACACTGCTGCAATGCAACACTATTTGGTTTTTAATTGGATTTTAAGAAGGGGAGAGCACTGTGTTTGTTACTGATTTCTGTATTTACTGGTCGTGCTATTTGGTTGTTTTAATTACGTGAGCCGCCCAGAGTCACAAACGTAAGATGGGCGGCTATACAAATTGAAATAAAAAGAAAAAGAAAACAATAATAAAGATTAAAATAATAAATAATAAATAAAATAAAATAAAATATTTGAAGTTGAGATAACAAATCTCTTGTTCAGGACTTAAAATGAAGCCATCCTGTGACAGCCGGATTTCCTGGGAACTTTGTCACCTACCTCCAGGGGCGGCACGGGTCCCTGCTGGGGGGTCTGTGTTGAAGGCAATATTGTTGTCCTGGGACAGGGAGAGGCCAAGAGTGAGTTCCAGCTGGTCCTTCCAAGGAGCGTGTCCCCCAAGCACCCTTCCCTTTTGCAGCCTCTGGCCTCTTCTTCCACCCTCCTCCCCACTCCTGGAGCCTCCCCACCCCGAGCCCGGCTGGGCTGACCTGTAAGAGGCGCTGCAGACGTGGCACAGACCAGTCCCGCAGGTAGAAGAGGCAGTCGCGCGGATGGTGTCCATGGAGGGACCGCCGGATTGGGCACTGGGCTATCGGGCATTTCTGGCAGAGATGGAAACAAGGCCAGGGTGGGAGGCAGCTTGAACTGCCCCCCCCCATGAAACTCTCTGATTCACATTCCTGATCTGGTCAAAAGAGGGTGTGTAACTGAATCCGCAACTAGGAGCCTCAAAGCTAATCCCGGCCTCCTGCAGAAAAAGTCCAGTTGGCCCTTCTCCAATTGGCCAGCCTAGAGTTGAGTAGTGGGTGTGCATGTGAACGAAACGGTATCTGGGGTAACGGACTTGCCCGCAGGAAAGGCCGCCCTGCCATCACCTTCGTTCACAAAGCCTCGCTCCAAGAAATCTAGCTGTCGAGCAAGCCCATTCAAATTATCCTTTTAGAAGCAGGGTTTGGGAACGTCGGTCCCAGGGGTCAAATGGACAGTGCATCTGGGAGAATAAGAATATTACTTTGGGGTTTTGGTCCATTCTATGGTTTGGGGTTTTTTAAACAAAGCAAAATAACATAGCGCCGCCATTTTATCTTCACTTAAAAAAAAACACCTCAGGTTCAAAACTACAAATCAATTCAGATAACTGCTCTTCTATTTTTCCCAACAGGGGTGTCCACACTGGGGGTCAAAAAGGTCAAGATGGTGGCTGTGATGGAAGCCCAGCCCATGTAAGTAAGGAGGCAAGGCTCTGATTGCATCAGCCATTTTTTCTTTTTTGACTCCCACCTCAGATGCCCGATCCCAGATTGATTCCTGCCAAATCTGAATCGGACTGTAATTCCTCTTCGTCTTTGTTTTCCTGTAATTGTAACTGCTCTTTGAGATGCTCAGAACATTCACGACCCATCACCCGCTCTCTTGTAATTCGCATGCCAGTGTCGGCCAGGTTCTTTCCACCATCCATAAGGACTAGAAACCTGTATCTTACTATGACTTTTTTAAAAAGGATGGTGTACCTGTTTCTATCGATTTACATGCATTCAGAAAAAAATCCAGCAACACCAGTAGACAGAGGTCCGAGAGCCTCTCTTTGCAACAGGCTCGTGACAGATGGCAACTTATGTTCTTTCCAGCCCAGCTCCCCTCCTCTAAAAAACACGGAACTGAATCGTGGCCCACCTTAGGAGGTGAAGAGCAACTGCAATTTGGAAGATGCACAAGAGAACAGGATCAAATACAAACCGCAGAGAACAGCAGAGATGACCTTGAACAAAGTATGCAGTGATGGTTAGCAAAACACGGACTCCGTCCAGGAAGATAAGATTGCTCCGGTTTAACTTTTTTTGGAGTGAGAGAGGGGGAAGAGAAACACCATCAGGCTTTCAAGTTTCTGTTACTACCAGTGTCAATAAAGCAGTGTTCCAGTATTTTTAAGTTTCTTTCTCACACGATCTTATTTTCCCAGGCTGAGTTCGTGTTGCGCTAATGGTCCTTGCGTATGTTCTCCAAGGCCATCTCTACAAAACCCACGAGGGGGAATTTAACAGCAACCGTGCACCGAGTTCTTGGCTCCCATAACCCAACCCCATCCCTGAGCATCCTTACATTTGAGGCATAAAAAGTTCCATAGCAGCCACTGCAGAAATGATGTCTACATTGGGAACACTGGAAATGCATGCACCCCCCACGAGCCAATGCATATGAGAACTTGCATTTTGGACAAGCTGGAAGAAGAGGAGGAGAAACAGAGGGAGGTGAGGAGCAATGCGCCATCGCAGAACGCAGGAACTGGGAGCGTTAAGACCCGCTCCCTGCCTAATGCAAGAAACTCTGTTGGTCAGAACTGCCCCACGCTTTCTGTGGCAGCCCCAAAAATGAATGGGGGGGGGGAATCCTCACCAATCCCGTTCTCCTGGAGATACACCGCCAAACCCTGAGCCTGGTATTCGGGGTCATTTGTCCGCTTCCATTCCAGAAACCCGTCACACGTCAGACCCTGATGCTGGGGCTCCCACTATAGCCGTGGAGGAGAAAAGAAACCCCAAATTCAGCCACTAGCATGCCATCCTCTCTCTTTGGCAGAAGATGCCAAACAGGCAAACTCCCCCCCCCAAAAAAGCTGGTGGGCCTAAAGGACTCCTTGCAATGGCACCCCACTTGGAGGAATTCGCTCGCGAGGAATGCCTGCCTGGTGCCTGTATTAATTCCTTTTCTAACACAAGGCTTTGACCAAGGAACCAAGGAACCCCCAAATTATGGAAGACTACTTTGATAACAAGATGGGCAGCCATACAAAATGTTTAAATCGTCATCTTCATCTTCACCAAAACCAGAATGGGGCTGAGGGATGCGGTACCCTGGGGAGAAATTCCCAAAGCTCCATTTCCACTATTTGCTGGTTGTGCTTTCATAACCTCCGATAATAAGCATATCTTGGACAACGTCCTACCAGTTAAAAAACATTCCCCGAAATGATGTATTGAGATGTTTTATCGTATTAGCCTTTTGTAGAGCCTTAAGCCCAGGCTTTTCTCCGGTGCGTTGCACCAAGGCGGCAAAAGAACCTGTTCTGTTGAGAGAGGGAGTGTTAGCCTCAGCTATGCACCTCAACTCTTTTGTTATATCGCTTTGGTTTCGGTTTTGTATTTGCGGATGCCTTTGAATCAGTCCTGACTCTTGGCAACTGCCTGGACAAGTCCCGGCAGTTTTTTTGGCCACATTTTTTTACTGTGATCTTCCCTTGCCTTCTTCTTCCTAGAGCTGAGAGAGGGACTGGCCCAAGGTCACCCAGCTGGCTTTGTGACTAAGGCAGGACTAGAACTCACGGCCGCCTGGTTTCGGGCTGGTGCCTTGAACCACTACGCCAAACTGGCTCCCATTGGTTTCATATTCTATCTGGTTTTTTTGCCTTGGGTTGGTTTTGATTTTTTGCTTGAGTACCTGGTGTTCTCCCTGCAGACGTTTCACTACCAGGCTAGGCTACATCATCAGTGTGAGGGAGGGTGGGGTCTGCTGGCTGTTTTATATATATAGTAGCTTGCTTTCAGTCTTGGTGGGGTGTGGTCTCCTCCTTGACAGTTCCTTGATTAGAATCTTGTTTCTTCCCTGATGGTTTATCTGGGTGCTGGCTGCCAGAGGCTGCTAGATGGTCTGCTAGCTGGCTGTTTCCATCCTCAAAAACCTTACTAAGTTTGGGTTTTTATTGATGCACTCTGCACAGTCACCAACCGTGAGAGGAGCAGCCTTCTAAATTTTTTAAAATAAAGTAAATACAAAAAAAACCCACATATATGCTAATAACGAGGCATATGGGAGCACAAACAGAGCATCTCTGTGCAACCCTTTAAAGCAGCTACATCTTTCCCCAGAATCATGCATCTGCTCTCCACCCCGGCTTCCAATCCCAGGGAAGGAAATGTTGGGTTTATGAAGTTGCAGGGAACTGTATTGTAAGGCTCTGAAGCACTTTTTTTGTTTCTGAATCCAAACAAGTGTCCGCCAGAGGGGTTAAAACAGCCAAGATGGTGGCCGCTGCAGCACAATTGAAGCCCCGCTTCTTTTTTGCCAGCAAAAAAGAGGCGGGGCTTCAATTGTGTGGTGGTGGCCACTATCCTGATTTTTTTTTTACCCTCCCTGGATGCCGCTGAATCTGAAGCACTGCACAGTCCTAATAAAAGACCGCAATGATATAACAAAATCACAAATAACTAAGGAAAGGCAGAATGCCAAGATTCTGGAGACATTAAAAAAGGCACAGGAAACGGAACATGCCCTAAGGATGATAATGTAAGTACCAGGGAAACCATTTTGGAGTGGAATTTCACATGTGAGGTCCCTCTGCCAGGCTTCAGATTGAGAATTTAGCAGCTAAACAGCGTTTTGCTCCAAATTGCATGAAACAGCAACAATGGTTAAGTCTGAAGGAAAGTCTGGTGGGTTCTCAGACCACATCTCAGCCACCCAGCTTGCAACCCACTTCCACCTGGTGGGCAAAGAACCGGGAATCATGGTTCTCCTCCCCCCGCCACCGTCACCCAGAGGGCTTACCAACCTGGCGTTTGCACTGGACACAGAAACTTTTGCGGCACTGTGGGCATTTGGCTTCCAGCTGCTCCGATTCATATATGAAACCAAAAGAGCACTAAAGACAGGGGGAGAGATTAAAAAGTTAGCCCCTTTTCCTAGGCCACAATCTGACCTTCCCAACTCCAGGAAGAGGCAGCGGGGGCTGGCCTTAAATGAAACTGAACAGGATGGAGTTGTTGCAGGCCACCCCGATTGGCTGGACATTTGAGATTTCAGTAGAAGCAACCAGCTCTGAGTCCACTTGGCAGCAAACTGATGTTTATTATGGATCAAAGTTTATTTAGAAACCGAGCAAATGAAATCAGTCAACGCAGGGAATGATTAACTTATCTCTGCAGCCTTCCTAGGGGAGCAGGTCAGTCTGTGCTCCCTGGCCAAGAAACCTGCTGATCAATGAGACTACAACTCCCATCACCCTAACTGGCCTCACTAGTGGGATGACGGAAGTTGCAGTCACCCAACCCACCTGGAGGGCTCTGGGTTGGGAAAAACAGGCATTTAGCCCAGCGGGGCCAGCTCCAGCCTCGGTCCCTGTTTCTTAGAAAAACATGCCACTCATTCAGTGACTTTTGTGGGTATTGCCTTCTCTTTTTCATGCACCTGAACTTTTGACTCAGTTCCCCTTTTATTTGGAAACAAAAGCAATCTCGGTAGCCACTCACATGCGTGCACCACTGAAACTTGGGGTCCTGCATGAGTACATGTTCAGTCAGCTTCTTGTGGAAGAGTTCATAAGTCTCTTGATCCAGGCAACTGCGTAACTGTGAAGAAGGCCCATAAAGAGAAAAGAATTAAGGGGCTGGCCTATAGATTCACCCCAAAAAGTTTGCAAAGGATCAACAAGAAGGTCTGAAGAATCTGGTCCCTTCACCTCCACCAAGGTGGGACGGGAGGCAGGGACATCTGGAGGCAGGGATTCAAAAAGACAAGATGGTGTCTTTTGCTGCCTGCATGACTGAAGCCCTGCCATCTTGACTCTTTTGCCCCCTCCTGCCCCACACAGGCCCTTGATTGGACATAAGGGTTTAAATTGTCAGGTTTTACTTTGGTTAACATGTTAGCAGCATTTTGCAAAGACTTGAGAGGTCAGACAGAAGAAGGTGAACCCCTTTTCTCAATCACCCCATAGAAATGGCTTTGATGTACAGGCAGGCAATGGCTGTCATGACCCAGAGATGTGCTGGGCCCCCCTATAGGGGATGAGTTTGAGCACAGCCTGGATGGCCATTGGCTAGGGATATTTTCATCTAGATTCCTGCACATAGAAGGCTTGAGGCACTCTTCCAATTCTACTACGTTCCCAACTTGTCGTCTTCCAGATGTGTCAGGATTAGATTCTCAGTGGGCTAATCCGTCAGCCACAATACCCATACATCTAGGCACCTCCACTGGAGAACATCAGAGCTTCTTTTAACAGGAAAATCTACTCTCCCTGGTTTCTCCCGCGTTATTAACATCCAGGGGCAGGGAGAAGAATGGAAAGGCCCAAAAGGCTGCCATTCCTGCAGGCCCCCAGAGAGGAGCTGGGGCCCACACCGAATGGGGAAATGGAGCAGGGGGCCGTCACCTGGATATCCAGGGTGGAGAAGTAGTTGAGAAGTTCTGTCTCATCGCTGATCTCCGGCTCGGAGCAAGCCGGGCACACCAAGTCCGTGATGTGTTTCTCCTTCACGGCGATGGTGAAGTGCAGGGCAAAGCACTCCGGACAGATTGTGCACTCACACGACGTCAGCGACTGCATCTGAAAAGAGCAGGAGAGCGAGCGTGGCTGGAGGGTGGCCCCAAAGACCAACCGGCCCAGGGACCGGTTTCCATCAGAGAGCATCGCAGGACCCCAGAGACATTCTCTGCTCCCCTTCTATTTTTTCCCATTAGGAAAAAAAAAATGCAACAATTGTTTTAACCCGTAGGACAGATTTAAAGCACAATGTAAACAACAATTATTCATAATCTGGGCCTTGCCCACTTCACGCCATCAACCTGCCTATTAATTTATTATTAATTGATTAATTAACTGTAGCTAATTAACCAATTAGTTGCCCTCCGTTAAACCACTGAATGCCTTTCTTAAGCCATCTTAGCCAGTGCCAGTCTGGGTCTTGCGGCAGTGAGTTCCATAAGTTAATTCTGGGTTGTATGAAAGTCCATTCTGAATTTAGCCCCAACCAAATCCAGGGGGTGACCTCCAAATTTTAGAGTTGGGGGGGAAGAGAGAGAAGGGAGCCTGCATTTTGCACACTTCTTTGTCAAAGCCTACTGTAGCCTTCCCCAATCTGCGACCACACACTGGACTACAGTGCCTATCACCCGCAGCCACCATCTGAGGAAGACGGAGCTCCCGTTACCGTACTGGCAGAAGTAAAAAGTTGACAAAAGCACCCAGTATTTGGTGGGCCTGGCTCTTTTACAAAAAGTAAAACTTCCCAAGAGTTCCCACAGAGAGAAAATGTAGAAAAGAAACATTTCCGGGGATGGAGGTGTGGGGCTGGAGTGGGTGGAAAAGAGGTAACAGAATTGTTTCTGATATATTCATCAAGCATGGTGTTTCTCCACCTTGGCCACTCTAAGATGGGTGGACTTCAATTCCCAGAATTCCCCAGCCAGCCATAAATTGAACATCTGCAACCAGCACTGAAAAGTTTCCAGCAACTCTTTTATTGTGCGCTCAGCTCAGAGCAGACGTGATCATAGAGACAAGATGGTCTCATCGTTGGCCAACCCGGGTTCTCTGTTCCCAAGAAGAGACATAGCCATGGTTTGGAGGTAGAAAGAAGGAAATGTTTGGAGACCTCGCCATGAACAAAGAAGAACAAGCAGATTTCATTTTTGGCTGGAGGTTAGGGCCCAAGGCACCCGTGGGTACCTTGTTGCGTGGCAAGGCCAGGCTGCACACGGCGCACTCCCAGCTGAGCAAGCGTTTGATGAAGTCGCGGCTGGGGGAGGCCTTGACGGCTTCCACAATGTCAGCCAACTCCCAGCCTTCGTTCGGCTGCTCGAGCATCAGGGAGACCACCAGCTCGGCCCGGCCCCAGCTGGGCAGAGAGAGGGAGGCCAGGAGTCGTCGCAGCAGAGCCTAGGAAAGGAAGAGGTGAGAAGGGACTGGTCGTGACTCCCACAGGCCGGGCTGGTGGGGAAGAAGACCCTGAAGGCTCTCCCTTCCTCTCTCTCACCTGCCGGTCAGGGGTGTGGAAGTCCATGGGAGGGTCTTCGCTCTCCCACAGCCGCTGATGGAAAGGTGCCAAGCGGGCACGCTGCAGCTGGACCAGCGCACGCCACAGGTCGCCGTTGTTCTGGTACAGGGCCTGCAAGACAGGGCCCTGCTCTTCGAAGCCCAGAGCCTTCAGCTCCCGCACCTGTGGAGGGAAGAAAGTTCAAACTGACATCCCACGTCATCTCCCAACAGCTGAATCCCAACCAGGACCTGCCTTTATCTGTTAGAGCAGGGTTCCTCAACCTTGGCAACTTTAAGACAGGTGGACTTCAACTCCCAGAATCCCCCAGCTGGCAGGCTGGGTGGAGAATTCTGGGAGTTGAAGCCCACCCATCCTAAAGTTGACAAGGTTGAGGAACCCTGCGTTAGAGCCTCCTTCCAAAAGCAAATTTGGCATACCTTTAGAGCAGTGTTTCTCAACCCTGGCTACTTTAAGACGGGTGGACTTCAACTTCCAGAATCCCCCAGCCAGCATGCTGACTGGGGGATTCTGGGAGTTGAAGTCCACCCGTCTTAAAGTTGCCAAGGTTGAGGAACACTGCTTTTGAGACACCTGCTTGTTTTTTCTCATTTTACGTATCTCCACTGAAGCTCCTGTCTCTACAATTCCCACAACCTGGCTCCCCTTCAAAATCTAGAAAGGCCAACGCCTAGAACTGTAGGGTTGGAAGGGCCTTGGAGGTCACCTAGTCCAACCCCCTGCTTAGGGCAAGATCAACCTCAGACCATCCCAGGCAAATGGTTGTCCAACCTTGGCTGGAAAACCTCCAGTGACCTTAAAGATTTAATTAAAAATTTAATTCATCATTTCATGATTAATTCATTAAATGAATTCATCATTAAATGAATTCATTTCATGATTCATTCATCATTCATTTAATGAATTCATTTAATTAAAGATTTAATTCATTTAACTCACTCATCAACCTTTTGCTGATGTTCCCAAATGTAACTCATAACTCCCGTTGGATTCTTGATGTTCTCTAAGCTTGGTTATTTTCCTGCAGACGTTTAGTGATCAGGCTAGGGAACAGCATCAGTGTGTGGGGGGAATGATGTTTGCTGGTGGTTTATAAATACAGGTAGTCCTTGACTTACAACAATTTGTTTAATGACCGTTCAAAGTTACGATGGTGCTGGAAAAAGTGATTTATGATCAGTCCTCGCACTTACAACCATTGCAGCGTCCCCACAATCATGTGTTCAGAATTCAGGCACTTGGCAACCAGCATGTATTTATGATGGTCGCAGAGTCCCAGGGTCACATGATCGCCATTTGCGACCTTTCCAGGGGGCTTTTATCAAAGCAAAATCAATGGGTGAAGCGGGATTCACTTAACAATGTGATTTGCTTAAGGAACGTGGCAAAAAAGGTTGTAAAATTGGGTGGGAACTCACTTAATGACTACATCGCTTAGCAATGGAAGTTCCAGTCCCAATTGTGGTTGTAAGTCGAGGACTATCTATATAGTATAAAGCCCTGCTGTCTTGGTTGGGGTGTGGTTTCCTCCTCAAAAGGAAGATTATCAAGGAAGAAACTTCACTCCAATCCCTCTAGCAGGGTAAGCTACTATATATAAACCCACAGCACTTCCCGTGCACTGATGATATTCCCTAGTCAGGTAATGAAACATCTGCAGGAAAATGACCAAGCTCAGAGAACACCAAGAACCCAACAGTTCAACCCTGAGTTATGCATATTCTCAACTAGGCATAGCTGAGACCCCCGGGTCCCCAAAATATAGCACACCCAGATGTTGACCTGCTATTCCCAGAATCCCCGGCTGGTGTGCAATTTGGAGATCTGTTGAGGCATCCGTGGGCCAATAATATTCTCAACTATTGAATTCCTTCCCTTTTTCAGCTTGAAATCCATCAGCCCTACCCACTGCTCAGTTTCCTCCCCTCCCGATCCTTCTCTTGAACCCCACCCGTTTTCCAACCCCCCTACCTTGCCCAAGGGACTCTGAATGGTAACTCCCCCTTCTAATGTCTTCTTCCATGTTTTCCCAGGCATCTCGGCCAGACTGACCTTGCTGCGGCGGGCACTGAGGCATCGGCTAACAGCTTCGTCCACGTCCCCCCGGCTTGCCACCCACGCGGTTTGGACTTCCTGGAGTGTTATGGCACCCAGCCCGCCGCCGGGTTCCTTCTCGCCTCGCTGCGTGGCCAGTTCTGCCATGCCTTCCAGGACGCAGGGAAGCTCCGAGTTCAGCCATGCCAGGGGCAGCTCAGCTCCTGAGTAGCACAAGGCAGCTGCCACCATCTCGGGGGCCACCCCCACACTTTCAGCCTCCTGCAGGGCAAAGGCAGCGAAGGATGGAGCCAGGTCAACTGGACCGGGATTACAAAGAGAGGGCCAAATTTAGCTCCGAAGCTGGTTGGCCGGGATGAGAATGAGTGATGTAGGAGAAAAAGGGACACCCCCCCATAGAGAACACAACCCCATCCCACCCCATTGTCCCTTTTCCCATCTGATGTCTGTCAAAAAATCCACAGCTAAGCAAGGAAGATGCTCTTGGCACTTGTAGTTAATCCCCATACCCTCAGCTTTCCTTCAGCTGCTCCTGTCTTGGAAAAATATCTTGAATTTGGGACTGAAAATAAAAAAGACTGCACTCTCCTGCTCTAGCCCAGGGCAGTTTCTGGAGATTCTTTGGCAGGATAGATAGACAGACAGACAGACGTCTATACTATATGTATATCTATATTATATATAGCTATATAAAAAGGGATTTGAGTGCACATACAAGAGAAAAACAGAGGATAGGTTGGCACAAAACATCTAGCCATGGTTTACCGAATAAACTACAATGACCTAGGATCATGCAATACACCAAACCGTAAACCATGGCTTCTAAACCACAGTGGTTCATTCCCAGATTGAGCCTAAACAAAATCATATCATGGGGACGGTGCACCTGCTCAAAGGGTTTTGTCAGGTTTGCTCTTCAGAGGCCCCCGGGACCCCAAAATGTAGCACACCTGGATGTTGAACTGCAATTCCCAGAAACCCCGGCTGGCATGCAATTTGGAGAAGACCCATTTAGGAATCCATGGGCCAAGAGTTATTTGGGGGACTTGCTTTGGGGGTGGGGGGGAGCTCACCCTGATCATGGTGACCATCTTCTGCCCATCCTCCCGCAGCTTTTCCTGCCTCTGATGCTCCGCCTCCTCTGGTGAGATGGGCGGAGCTCTCCACAGCCCCTTGGGTTCTGCGGGGGCTTCCACCACCTCTCTCTTCAGCCTTCCCACCACCTCTTTCTCCAGCTGGGGGGACTGCTGGGGATCGCTGTGCAGGCTGGTACAGTTGCACATCTCGCATATCCGGCCACGGACACTGTTCCGGAACGTGCAGTGTTCACACTGCCAGCTGGGGGCCTGTGGGAAGAGAGGGGTTCCGTGCTCTAATCAGAGCCGGTGGGCAAGACCGGGCACAGCTCAGATCAGACACTGAGAGCCGCGGGCTGTGATTAATTTTACGAGAAGCCGAGCTGCCATTTAGCCAAAAATCAGCTTTTTGCAGGGACTTTGAGGCCTCAGTCCTATGCACTCAGAGGCAATGGTTGAGCATCCTTCCTTTTTCCAAAGCGTGCTATTTCCCCATATCACCTCATGGACTTCAAGGTGGACCCTTGGCCCAGAAAATACACGCGGGGGCTAAGCCACCAACTCAGCGTTACATGCATCACTGGCTTTAGAATATGATTCCAACAATTTGGATACCTGCTTGTCCTCCAAAAGCAAGGCTCTAGACCTCATGATGATATAACAAGGAAAATCAGCTTGGGAGAAAGGGAGAGAGCAGCCGGCAGGGGATAAAAAAACCTTCCACATTAGCCCGTTCTTTGGGAACCTCACTTTTTAAGCAGCACCCAGACGCTGTCGTTCCCAAACGATGCTCCCAAATTTTCTGCAGGCTCTTGCTAGGTTTCTAGCCGACCCAACTCAAGCTTTTGAAAAGAAGTAAAAATGGAGCTGCTGCCCCCCTCCCACGTGCTTTATTTTATTTTATTAGATTTAGGTGCTACCCGACTCTGAGCAGCTTTCAAATTAAACTCAATTTGCAAACCCCTCCAGCTTCATAGCTTCTTACTGATCCCTGATAAAATATTACCAATATAACTTCCATAATTTTCAAAGGCAAAGGGTGTCCAAGCATGAAAGGGGTGTTATCCTACGTGCCAGGTGGGGGAAAGCTGATCTTGGCCACAGGAAGCGGCCATGAATTAACTAGCGTAATTCAACTTTAAGTATACAAGGAACTGCTAGCTGAGAAAAAGCAGTGAGTGGTTTAGGGTTCCCCTCTCCAACAGGTCACCCCTGGGCACAAAAGTGGTCACAGATTTCTCTCTCTCTGTGTCACAAAGTGTCTGGCCCTCTTCGCTTGTTTTAATTAGAAAAAAAAAAAAGATACTATATACTGTTCCATATGATCTTTATTTCCAAAGATACTTCTGAGCTATATATGGGTCTCAGAAGCTTTACTTTTTAAAAAAATAAAATAGGGGTGGCTTCAGCCCAGCTGTTTGCTCGGAAAGCACAGCAAGGAGACAAAAGCAGAATAGGAAGGACCAGGCTGCAAATATTTTGTGTTATTTGTGTTTTAATCGGGGGGGGGGGGGTATATTTTTATTGTTTTTATGGTCTTGGCTTTTAATTGTAAGCCGCCCAGAGTCACCCCCTGGGGGAGATGGGAGGCATATAAATGTAATAATAAATTAAAAAAATATATCAGGGGCTAAAAGGGGGTCACAGGCAGTCTGCTGATAAATCTGGGTTTTCTAAGTGTTGTACGTCCATGGAGAGAGCCAGGGAGATGGCCTTGAAGGGAATGTTTTCAAAGGGGTATAAAAGGGTAGGGAGGAAAAACACAAGCAGACTTGCAAAATCCTGTTAATATAGCCGCGCGATTCTCAAACATTTGGATCTCAAGGCCTCTTTACATTCTTAAAAATGATGAAGGACCCCAAAGATCTTTGGTTTACATGGGCGATCTCTCTCAATATTTACTGTATTAGAAATTAAAACTGAGAAACTTTAAAATATTTATTTGACTTTGCAGACCCCCGGAAAGGGTCTTGGGGAGGGTCTCTCCAGGCCACCCTTGGAGAACTGCTGCTATAACCTATCTCAATAAAGTTCTAGTCTTCCTCTGAAGTCAGTGTCTTGATCTGGCCTCCCTCGCAAGGCTGACAGTCCGTTAGGAATGGACTAGGTTGTACAGATCACAAATCAAGAAAGACCTAAGTGAATGTCGTGAGGGCCCCCCATGACAGCCAAGCGGTAAACAGCAAGAGCCATTTTGTGAGAGTGCCCACTATACACCCCAATATTCCAACATGCTCCCCAACCCCAAAAGCTTGGGGAACTGCATTGTCACCATCACCATCATCTATTAACTTGATATGCCGCCTAACTCCGAGTGACTCTGGGCGGTTTACCAACTGTTAAAGATATTTAAAAACAAGGTTTCCTCCTTTTAGAAAGAAGGTTCCCTTGGAAGCCCCCATACTCACATCTTCCTGCTGGGGTCCGTTCTTCTCCCCCCAGGCTATGAGAGGCTTGGCGTCGCCGGTGCCCGGTCTCCCGGCCAGGCGCGGCCTCTCGCAGACGGCGCACAGGACTGTGGCCGCCTCGTTCTCAAACGTGCAGGTCTGGCACGACCAGCGCCCTCTGGCCAGCTGCCCCAGGCTGCTCAGCTCCTCTTCCGGGCTGAGGCTCTGGGGGGTCTTGCACCCCCGGGGTCGGTCGCAGTCTGCACACAGGACGGAGCGGGCATCGTTGGTCTTCTGGCAGGATGCACAACGCCACGGGGGCCGCGGGTTGGGGAGGCTGCGGGAGACCGCGGGAAGCCGCAGGGAAGTGGTTTCGGAAGGTATACTGCACAAGCTTCAAACAGACAAGAATCAGATGCTTCATAAATCAGGGCGCATAATCCCGTGAGTTAGAAACACGGCTTTAGCCACAGCTTTTCAATACACGCAGGAGGCTGATGACCAAGCTGGCTGCCCTCCAGATGTGTGGGCTTCAGTTCCCAGAATTCTCTGCAACTGTTGTGCCAGCAAGGGAATTCTGGGACCTGAAGTCCACATAGCTGAAAGCCCCAAGAAGGCTGGTCTGAAAGCCAAGGACACCAAGCTTACAAACCCAAACCTTTTCCTAGGATTGGGGCTGAAAGGGGCAGAGGAACCAAGAAAGAGCTGTTAAAGTTACAGCAAACTCTTCAAAAACCCATCGGGTAAAATCCTCTTTTTGAAACCAACATCCCCTTCCTGCAATTCTTGTCTTTGCCCCAGTAGCACAGCCCTGAACTGGCTGGGGAAGATGAGAATTGTAGTCCAAGGTGCCTGGAAGACTGAGGGGCAAGGAAGAGATGCAGGGATCCTGTAAGCTCTCCTGGCAAAAGAAGAGACGAAAGGCCGAGAGAAGGAAACGGAAACTTTTTAAGGGCCTGACCAGAGAAAAATTAACGTTAACGGCATGAAAAGCCCACATCTGCCTTTATCAAGGTTTTGTTTTTCTCTAAAAGAGGATCCTGGATAAATTCTTTGGTGGGAAAAATTCCACAAGGGGGGAAAAAGGGAACTGGTTTGTGTTTCCAAACCGCAGCTGCAGATGCCAAGAACTGCAGCCCTTCCAGGTGGGCTGTTTTGCTGGCCCAGGTGACCCGGCCTGCAAGGGGTGCATTGAGCAGGCTGGCCGAGTAGCTTCCAAGTTTGGTCTAGTGGTGAAGGCCCCAGGCTAGAAACCGGGAGACGGTGAGTTCTAGTCCCGCCTGAGGCCTGAAAGCCGGCTGGGTGACTTTGGGCCAGTCCCTCCCTCTCAGCCCAGCCCACCTCACAGGGTTGTTGTGGGGAAGGAGCATGAGGTATGTTTGCCGCCTTGAGTTATTTATAAAAATAAAAAAGGCGGGTTAAAAAATCTAAAAACAAAGATAGAAACTACCTGGGGGGAGGGGGTGGCGGCGGATTCTGCCAGGTCTGGTTTTTCACCGGCACCCGGTGGTGATGGGTCCGGGAAGGGTGCTTATGAAACAGCCAGTCGCAGTTCGGACACAAGCTCTGATTGCAAGCTGAACAGTGCTGGGACGGAGCTTCTAAACCGCAAAGCAGGCAGGTGTGCGGAGGCAAATTCCCTGCAGGCCGGAGAGAAAAAAAAAACAAAATAGCAGACTCCCTCTTCCTCTGTGCTCAGCCAAGAGAAAGACACCTTGCAATTGAAAGAAATGAAAAGACACCCACCCGTGTCTTTCCATACACTCCTGTTGCCTTTTAAACATCAGGGGGAAAAAACCCTCCATCAGAGAGGCCTTCCTGGACATTGAACATATCAAAGCGAGCTCTGGGTGTTTCATGGGGCAAAATCAACCCAAGCAATCAGTTTTAGGAAACCGCAGGGGCCAGAAACTTTCTCAAGTTTTGTTCTGTTTATGTCTGGAAACCAAGATTCAATTCCATCTGTCTACATCCGAGGACTCGACTCTCAGAGGCAAAGGCATCATCTTTTATTGCGGGCGTGGGCAGAAATTAATTCAAACCAAGTCAAATCAAATCTTTGTTACGGTCGAAGACCAGCATAAGGAGGGTGAAGAGCAGTTAATTAAAAAGCATAGAAAATACATCAGTCCAATAATTAATTAATTCAGGATCTACCAGCAAGCCCTGGATGATCTGCAAGAGGTTGGAAAGACCTTCAAATGTCTAACCACAGAAGCAAAGAACTAGCTGTCTTCCCCTAAAAGATCCTCTACTTTCATTCTTGGTTCATCTCTACCCACCAGTATTTTGCATGTAGGTTTGATTATGGTCCTGGTTTGCATTACAAAAGAAATCCCTTGAGTGTGGCGTCTGACCACCACCACCCAGTGAGTGTTTCTCCCCGCCAGCCTCTCAGCATCCCGTTACCTGCGTGAGAGATAGCCGAAAGTGGATTCAGAGGCATGGCGTCTGCAGCGATGTCCACCTGGGAAAAGACAGATGGAGAAGGGCCACCCCATCTCAGTCTAAGCCTGGAAACTTCATCCAAAGTTTCATTCTTTCAAGGCCAGACTAGCACACCCTCAGTCAAGGGTGGCCCTTGAAGAAGATTTAGACGCTATCCTCAAGGAAGAAAAACCAGCCCATAGACCGGCTTATAATCCTCCCCACTCCAGATGTGTTGGACTCTATCCTTCATCATCCACTATCAGCACTGCCCATTCTAGTGGCGGATTACGGAACCCTGACGGAGAAGGTGATGGATCACAGTTGGTTTATCCAGAGTTACAGAAGCTCTTTTTCCTCGGCTTGGCAAAACTCTGGATGAGTTGCAACTGGGTTTGTCGGACAACAATAAGATAACATGTGCACCTGCCCCCACCCCCAAATTAAGCTGCTGAACCTAAGAAGGTGGGTGGGAAGGAAAGGGGCAGAAGTCCTAGTGAGGAATTATGTGTGAAAAGAACACAAGATGAATTGTGGTGCTGAAAATGCCATTTGGGGTTGCATCCTCAGAACCCTGTCCTTTTATTTTAAATCAGTAAGGGTGAAAAATGACTCTAAAAGCCTGAAGCTGACTTCAACAAGAGCTTGGATGCTTGGAGCAGATCTTCAAAGATCTAGAGAATGCCTTTTTGGGGGGACTTTTTGCGGGACACAGAAAAATTAGATTATGCTGCATGGGTCTGATGATTTGAAATAATATGGGTTAATAAAAAGAATGGAAGTTATGTTGTAAGTTTAGAGCAAGAGTTTGATGTATATTGTTACTTATATCTGTTGCTAGCTGAGTTGGAAATCAATTATTTTGTTTTTTTCTCTTTTTCTTTTCTTTTCTGCACTTTTGCTTTTCACTATTTTTCTTTCTTTTTTTTCAATTCCTTCTTTTTTTTCTTATTTTCTTTCTTAATGTTACTTTTGGTTAGTTTTTACTGCTTTTTAAAAAAATAATAATAAAGGTATTATTAAAAAAAAATCTACAGAATGCCAACAGGGGTGGGGGTCACACAGATTTCAGGGGATCTCATTCCAGAGGGTAGGAATCACAAATTAAGAGTGACTAGAAAGCATTAAAAAAAGGGGGGGGGAATGAAAGCATGAAGCTTTCTACACCTTGCTCCATATTTTATCTGCAACGTGTACCAGCTCACCTGTAAGCTGTAGTCTCTCTGCATTAACTCTTGCAATGCCTGAGGGTTGGGGTGAGTGTCCTACATGGGGAGAAAGAACCACAAGCATTCTTCAACTCTTAGCAGGGACCCCAAAGCTTCCCCGAGCCCCCACAGTCCAGCATGGTCTCATGGCCACCCTGTACCGATAGGAGAAGGTTCAGCTCCGTGCGGAGCATCATAACATCCACTGTGACGGAAGCCACGTGGGGAATGTTCGGCTCGAGTAGGCGGTCAGGGAAGTACAGCCCATCTGCCTTTTCTTCGGAATAGCCGTACAGCCGGAGGACGTCCCGTCCGCCCTGCCGGGAAAGAAGGCACAATTTCAGCAGATCTGGAAGGCAGGCAAATGGGTCATGCACACACAGAGTTCCCTTTTGCAAAGGGTTATTTGATGCCAATCCCTTATTTAAAACATTTGGAAACTCCCTCCCCAGGACAGGCACCGCCCCCGGTGGTGGACTCAGGTGGAGGGACTCAGTTCCAGCGAGGATGGGTGCACCGTTGGAGGACCTGACGGAGCAGGCTGGGGACAGATCAACCTACAGAAAGTCGATTTACGTGACCACCAATGTTGACCCTAACTCAGTGGCACAAATCAATCAATTTTGGAGAGGAAAGGATGGGGTTAGTGGTGGGGTGAAGCAAAAGAGAGTGTGGGAAACCCAGTAAAGTTTTAACAGACCTATTTCGCTTGTCCTTACTTATAAAAAATTCTGGGAGATTGCTCTGTTAAATGTGGACAGCGTACAGCAGTGTTTCTCAACCTTGGCAACTTTAAGATGTGTGGACTCCAACATAGCTGGCTGGGGAATTCTGGGAGTTGGAGTCCACACATCTTAAAGTTGCCGAGGTTGAGAAACACTGCTGTACAATAATTGAGGGGGCTTTGAGGATGGTTTGCGGCTCATGGATTTTCAGGGATCCCCAGCCCTGTTATTGACAGAACCAGGTTATTTCTCTCAAGAAAGGATCAGATCAGAAAGGACCTGCCCCAGACATGCAGTATTATCACACCTTCAGTCCGCCCTGAACTGGAAATTCGCCAGATATAAAAAGACAACATTGGCACTTAATCT
This sequence comes from Liasis olivaceus, assembly GCA_030867105.1. Taxonomy (NCBI): domain Eukaryota; kingdom Metazoa; phylum Chordata; class Lepidosauria; order Squamata; family Pythonidae; genus Liasis; species Liasis olivaceus. The sequence continues at coordinate 113,364,083 of CM061351.1, read as the reverse complement.
TCCAGTTCCACTTCTGCACCACCGAGATGCTTCCTTGAATCTCCCTCCCTCCTGGCCCCCACCTGGCCCCCAGGGTTCTTCTCCAGTTTTACCAGGGCAAAAGTCAAGCTGAAATAAAGTGGGGCAACCAAGACGGGGGATCACGTTGGGGGGACCGGGCCCAAAGCTCTCACCTGGATGGTGTCGACCGTGTCCCGGAAGACGGGGTTGTTGAATTTGACCGTTCGCCAGAAATGGGGTTTGCGGGGATGCAAAAGGTTGCGGCCGTATTTCTCCAAGATGTTGAAGGCGGTGGATATCATGCGCAGGTCCACCTGGAACTGGGGAGAGGTTGGCAGTTCACCAACAACTTTTCTCAGATGCTGCAACCACACCAAGAAAACCACCGAGAACGGCACGGCAGCGAACCCCACCGTGCAGTGCTCAGCTGGAAGGGAGCTGGCTTACGGGGTGTCCCGGAGCACGGTAATCAGCCCCCAAACTGTTTCTCTTGAGGACTAGAACCCTCGTTTTGAAATAGAACGTTGAGGACTGCACCACTACATTCCCCATTTTTTTCACAAAGAAAAAAAGCCTCCAGCAGATCTACCCTTCCTCCCTGAATTAAACCTAGTTTATTTTATTTATTTAGTTAGTTATTTGTTGGATTGCTCCCCCGCCCATCTCCCCCACAATAGGGGACTCTGGGCGACTTACAAAAAACATTAAAACTATAAATATATCTAAAACACATAATACATCCAAAATTAAAACAATACTAAAAAAGGAAAATCCAGGAAGATGGAAAATCAGGCTGCAGACAGCTGGCCACTATGGGGCTAGCCATCCCCCTGCTTGAAGTATTCCCTCCCCACCCCAGGCCAAGTGGCAGAACCAGGTCCTCAAGGCCCTTCGGAAGGCCAGGAGTGAGGGGGCCAATCGCACCTCCGGGGGCAGAATGTTCCAAAGAGCAGGGGCTACCGCAGAGAAGGCCCACCTTCTGGACCCCGCTAATCGGAGTTCTTTTACCAAGGGGGTCTGAAGCATGCCCTCTTTGTGCGATCGGGTGGGACGGGTTGAAGACATAGGGGAGAGGCGGTCCCTTAGACCCCCAGCTCCCCTAAACCCTGCTGTGCTTCCTAACTAGGTTTAATTCTATTCCTCCACCTATGCTTAATTTTCTGCCTTTACGAGGGTGGTTTCCTCCCATCAGGTCGAAGTAGCATTACAGGCAGACATTCTGCTGGTAAAGCATCTACGTGTCACACTACACGAGTCGATCTATCCTCTCTTCTGCTGTCCGCCTTCCCTGGTAGACCAGATGGGAAACACAACCCAATGAGTTAATTCTACTTTATTGTAAGGCTACATTAACAGAATCTCGCAAGTCTGAAAGTGCAAATCTCCCGCCGTCTCTTTTACAGCCTGAGAAGTCAGGGAGGGTCCCTTCTGAGTTTCTTTCTCTGCCCATTATGTAGCTGTGGGCTATGCCCTCTTTTATCTGTTCCCTTGGCAGCATCTCCTCCTGCCGTCTCCCAAGGTTGTTCCCACATACATTACACCTGCCCGCTCCTCACCTGCTCCTTGATGTTGGCTTGCAAAATGCCCTTGGCATCTATCTCCAGGTACTTCTGGGCAAGGGGTAAGGGCAGCTCCACCAGGCGCTGCACAAGCTCAGGACTCTGCTCCGAAGGGCTCCCAATCAAGTTGGCTACCAGTTCCTGCCGAAGGGACGCGAACCTGTGACTCGCCTCCCCCATGACTGACACCACAAAAGAAACACAGGAAGGGAAAGAAAATAGCAAGACGGGTGAGAGGCTGTTTGGCAACATCCAGCAAGTTTTTTTTTCTTTGCACAGAAAAAAGCAAAAATTCTTTGGAAAGTAGGTGTGATCATTCTGTCTGACCTCACAACAACCCTGGGAGGTAGGCCAAAGGTGAAGCTTCATGCCATGGAAATTTGTTGGCCTAATCAGTGTTTTCCAAACTTGGCAACTTCAGGAGGGGTGGACTTCAACTCCCAGAATGCCCCACCCCTCTTGAAGTTGCCAAGTTTGGAAAACACTGGTCTAAATAAAACTCTTGGGGTTGGAGACCCTAAAAGGATTATAAAGAACAGGTGAAAACGTGGGAAGGGCCTAAGGGGAAAATACCCATGTCTCGGAAGCCAAGCCAGGCAGTTCACAAGAGGGGTCTCGCACCCGCGATGTCGAGATCCGGGAAGGGGAAGCGAGGCCGCAGGATTACGAAGACATTTAGCATAGGTCTGAGGCGGATGGGAGCTGTAGTCCAACCCTCCTAGGCAGCCCCGCAAGCTGGGGAGCCAAGCAGAGGGGGCACCTGCAAGCCAAGAGGGGCGAGGGTCTCTGCCCCCGACGGGCGTCCGGGGAGGGCATCGCTCCGGCCGGGGCCGACGCCCCGGGACTGAGTCCGGAGTCCTCCCCCGCAGACGCGCTTCGCAGCGCGCCCCGAACCGTCAACCCGGTTCCCCTTTGCCCCCCCCCGCCAAACCGGACTCGAACCCGACGCGGGGACGGCGGCGTCGCGGAGGAGCGCAGGGAGCCGGCGGTCTACCTCGCAAGCGGGGCCTCCCGCCCCGGGCCAAGCCGCAACAGCTGGAGGGGAGAGCCGCCGCTGGAAAGCGAAAGCGGAGAGGGGCGCGGGCGGGGAGAGCCGGCAGCCGCCGGCCCGGCCCGGAGCGGCCGAGGGGGACCTCAGGGGACGCGGAGGAAGAACTACAGGCGCCGGGCCAGGGCCAGGGCCAGGGCCAGGGCCAGGGCGCCTCTGGGCACACGCAGAGCGCCGGCGCTGGCCCGCCCGCCGCGGCCGGCGACGCCCGCAGCCTTGCCGCGCGGCCCCCGCCCCGCGGCCCGGACTCCCCGCGAGGGGCGGGGTGGGGAGGGAGGGAGGGGAGGGAGCGCGCGCTCGCGGCCGGGCGGAACGTGGGAATGTGAAAGCGAAATCGCCGCGGCGGCGCTGCTTCCGCGAGGGCGCTTCTCGGAGACACCATGGCCAGGCCCTGCAGCGCCGCCGTCCGCGTCGCCAAAGAGACGCGGGAGAAGGTGGGGGGCCGCAGGGAGCGGGTGGCCCGGCCCCGGTTACCTTGCGTGCCTCTGGGCATGTGTGGAGGGCGCCGTGCCGGCCGAGCCCCCGCCCCTCGCTGACGGGAAGGGCAGGTCGGGGTTTCTGCCCTCGGCCGGGCGCCCGTCGGGGTCCAGCGCGAAAGAGCGGGAAACGCGATCGGTGACATTGCACCTTTGCAGAAAAGAGGGTGTTAGCTCCGTTAATTCGCGCGCGGCTGAGGCAGTTCTTGGCCCCGGCCTTCAGAGGGGTTGGCGGCATAGAAACTGACCGGGGGCCCCGAAGCACTGGGCAGTCGCTTCCCTGGAATGGAGGACCGGGAGCCTCTTCCGACTAACCGATTTTATTAAGCGGCAGAAGCAAAGCCCCGATCGGGTTTGTCGCCTGAAGAACCCTCCCGGGCTCCTCCCGAGGCCTGGCCGCCGAGCCCGGGAAGCACCCGCGGGGGCGTTTCTGAGCCAACCCGGGGCCGCGGGGTCGGCGTGACCGGCCGGCCGCTTCTGAGGTTCCTTTTTCCGAGTCACGCGAACCAATTTCCAGGATTTTTCTGCGGCGAACTGTTGAAATACCGTTTGCAGAACGGGCTCTGCAAGGCGCCCTTGAGGACGGAGGCCATTTCCAATAAGGACAGCCAGAGAAAAGTTTTACCCCGGCATGTCCCCTTTTGCAATGCACCCATTTCCTGTTGAAACAAATTCCCGTTTGTTTTAATTTTAGTTTAGTGTAATGATTTAATTTAATACATAATTCAACTAATTGAATGCATCGTAATTAAATTAAAGTTGAAACAGTTTTCCAAATTCTCCCAGCTTAGACATATTTTTCGCAAAGGTAGAGTTAACGTGCAGGTTTGCTGTTCGGGGCTGTATTTTCCTTTTTATTAGGCAGAGGGAAAGATTGGAAGCCAACTTTTTGGGTTCTACGTGGGATTTTCTTGAAAATCCCCAGTAGGTTTCTAAAGGGAAGTCCGTCCACTTCTGCTAATTATTTTACAGGATGTAGAATAAACAGCAGGGAAAGTATGAAGGTACAATGGCACCATTTTCAGTTGTTATACCATTGGTTGGTTTGCATTATGGAGGCCTTTGGCTTTGAGAAATAAAGTTACACCTAACAACAGTCCTTTAGGGCACTGTTTCTCAACCTTGGGAACTTTAAGATGGGTGGACTTCAACTCCCAGAATTCCCCAGCCAGCTTTGACTATGAGTATCACCTAATCCCCAAATGCTTGGGGGGGGGTGTCTTATTTTTCCCTTCAATTGGATCAGCAGGATTCCAATACAGCTATAAACTTAGTTTAAGGTAGTTTGGCTCCTTCACTTCTACACATCAGCCGTACATTCTGTTTACAGTTGGAATTTCATTGAATATAATGTTTTTGCTGTGACAGTCTCCTGCTGATGGGGCTATGGCTGTACGCAGCATCTTCGCTCAATCCACTAGGGTTTTTTTGCTGGAAAATATTAGGGTTAAGATTTAGCTGCTGCTTTTTTTTTTCTTTTTCCTGCAAAACCCTCTTCGCGTTTGGAGAATTGGTGAAATTTTTCAGCATGGAAAATAAAGGTCTCGTGCAATCCTTTTGGGCTGCTCAGGTCCAACATAGGTTGCAGTAGTACAGTACGTCTTATAATTTCCTTTTTTCTCTTTAGATGGCCTTCTTTAGAGAATCCCTTTTGAAAGAGGTAAGTCTCCATTGCACCACAAATATTACTTGTTCACCGATTATCTGACATTTTTTCCCTTTTCCAGATAACTCACTCTCTCTCTCTCACTCTCTTTCTTTCTTTCTTTCTTTCCCTGCAGGGTGAAGAATTTCTTTTCACATTTTTACCTGCAAAAATATTTCAGTTGGATCAGTTTCTTAAGGTAAGCACATATCCCAAGGCAAAGTTTTGCTGGAGGGACATGTATACGTGCTTTTTAAATTGTCGCTCCTTGTCTGCCCCTCCAGGAAGACTCAATGAACATTCAAGATTTGACAACTCTTAAAGCTCCTTTGGATATCCCTATTCCAGACCCCCCACCCAAAGAAGATGAGGTGAGTTATTGGGGAGGATTCTCTCCCCGCCCCCCAAATTCAGTATAACCTGTAAGTGGCAGAAAATGATATATATGGATTTGATGTGTTCCTTGTAGATGGATACAGAAAAAGAAGAGAAAGAAGGTGAGGAAGAGAGGGATAGCGGAGGGGGGGAATGAATTTTAAGGATTTCCCAGCGTTTTATGGACTTTATTTCACTTCTTCTGCAACTCCCAGCTCCAAAATGTGGCTATCTCAAGGGGAATGAGCTTCTTATTTCACTTCTGGATCGTGTTAAGCCTGAAGTTCGGGAGTTTAAAGAGAAAAGCATTTTGGTGAGTTGGCAATGGGGCCTCTTCACTCCCCCATTTCTTATTTGTGAGGTGCAGTTGTGTATCTGGTGAAGAGCTGTGTGATTTTTCTGCAAGGCCACTTCCATCTCTTTCTCCTGATCCCCATCAGGTCACGACCTGGATTCAGTTCATGATTCCCAAAATTGAGGATGGCAATGATTTCGGGGTAGCAGTTCAGGTAACAGGAACTTAAGGAGACTCTGCATTTCCCTGCCCTAAAATCTTTATTTCCCTGGCTGGGGGATCTCTTTTGTGGCCCACCAACCCTTTCTTTCCTTTGCAGGAGAAGGTGCTTGAACGTATTACGGCTCTGAAGACCAAAGCTGAAGCTTTCCAAACAACAATTGCTAAGTAAGTGGTCAAGTTGGGCTAGCGCAGAACGGAGGCAAACCAGAGAGCTTACATGGTGTCTGTGTTCTAGAGTATCATGAATCGTGTACGGCAGTCAGGCACCACTCCTGTTGGTGTTTCTCCAAACCAAAACCCCTGTAAAGCATCATGGAGTCCTCTCCTGCCTTAATAGTGTAATGAATCTCACAGTCCCTACTTCCCATATATCATGGCAGGCTCTTCCTTGTTCACTGTGTTTGCAGTCATCCTGGGTAATGTTTCTTCTAGCCAAGGTGCCTTGTGAGCATCAATAAAAGATCCAAATGCTAGCTGAGAGAAGAAGCAGAGTATGCATTCTTGGGTCAATTCTGGCTCTCTAGAGCCATGATGCAAGCTGATCAAAAAGCAAAAAAACGTGAGGAAGAGAAATGGATGTTGACATCACAGGATGAGGGTTTAATCCATCTTGAAATGGTGACAGGGGACACATATAGAGAAAGGCCTCTCTGCGCTCTTATCCAGGAAGTTCATGGCTTTATATTTTATTTTATTTGTAGGTACTGGTCCAAAGAGAGCCAGTTTGGTGTAGTGGTTAAGGCACCAGGCTAGAAACCAGGAGACCTGCCTTAAGCACAAAACCAACTGGGTAACCTTGGGCCAGTCACTCACTCTCAGCCCTAGGAAGGAGGCAAGGGCAAACCACTTTCAAAAATCTTGCCAAGAAAACTGCAGGGACTTGCCCAAGAAGTCACCAGGAGTCAGTGACTTGAAGCCCCCCCCCCAAAAAAAACCCTAGTCCAAAGCAACATAATTTATGCTGTGGAACCAATATAACTTCTGTTCCTTCTAGATATTTTCTGGAGCGTGGAGATGCCGTCGCCAAGGCCTCCAAGGAAACTCACGTGGTAAGTGATGAAGAAAGGTTGCAATTATTTGCGGTCTGTTTGGTGGCATGCCTGATAGGAAAATTTGAGCTCTCCTTGTTTCTCTCCCCCCTGACTCAAAGCTGGGAGAAGACCTTCCTTGGAAGGAAAAGCCAAAACAGCTGGTTTTGACTGGGAGAAGGAAAACAGCACTTCAATTCCATGTTGAGTTGAGACCTTGATTAACTCAGTGCAAGGTTGACGTGATAGTTCTTGGAAATGTGAAAGCCTGCAATTATTATACACATTAATAAAGTTATTGTCTCATATAGATTTTGAACTGCCCAGAGTCATTGGGAGTCAGGCAGTATACAAACTTAAATAATAGCAATGACGATAACGATAATTCCATTCCCCGCCTCTTGAAATTGTGTTCCTGCTTAACTGGTTTCATTGTGATTTTTTAAATATATTACAGCATCTGGACTTGTAGAACAGTTAAGCCATAAACCATGATTTACAAACCACTGGCTGAATTTACAGAACGTGCTAAGCATAGCCAGGCAAACCACATTGTGTCTGAGAGTGTCATGGGAATCCATCCTGACTGTAACATGCTTGCCTTGTTTCCTGCAGATGGATTACCGGTGCTTGGTTCACGAACGTGACGAAGCCATCTACCGAGAAATGCAGACCATAGTGCTTGATATCCGTGGATTTTATGTGAGTAAGCTGAACTGATTATAGCAGATTTCTACTACGGGAAGATAGAGAGTGCAGGAGTAAAGGAACGAGGCAGATTTCTTTCTGCGTTTAACTCTTTCCCATTTCTCTCTACCCTAGGCTGAGCTGTACCACATCTTAAGCACAAATTTGGAGAAACTGACCAACCCCAAGGGTGAAGAGAAGCCATCCATGTATTAACAAGAAAAGGGCATCTATAGGGCGAGCAGGCAAGGGTTGATGTTATGTGGGTCATGATATCCTTGTGCAAATAACACAATTCACCAGCATCTGTGGTGGCCACTCCTTGCAGAGGAGCTCAGTGTGACTTTTCCTTTCTTTTTGGGGGGTGTTTTGCAAACATAAAAATCTAGGGTCAGAAAGAGGCCTGAGAAATTTAGAATCAGGAGAGAGATTTCTGGGAGAGATGAAGCAAATAGTATGACAAAATAAAATGTTTCAATCTATTCGGTTTTGCTGTTCTCTGTCTTTTTCTGAGAGGTCCATCAAACAGCATTTTGGCACAGCTAGGGGAAATCTTTCTGTACCAAAAGTTTTTCTCTAGCCATTTTTTAAAACAGCGTTGATGGTAAGACTACCCTGAAAGATTGTTCTAATCACATTAGTAGATGCTATGTCTGCCTGAGTTCCATGTAAAATGTATTCACCTGTAGTTGACATGTCTTGAGAAAACAAAGGCTATGGGGATGGGTCCACAGCACAGAAGAGATCAAAGGGAAATCCCAGTTGAGGTGATGAAGAACTTGTTGAACAATCATTAATCTCTAAATGTTAGATCTCCTTGAAGCAAAATGTATAAAAACCCTGATTTCTTTATGTTCAGGGAGCCTCTTTTCATAGAGGTATCCCCTTTACTACTGCGCACAAATAAAGGAATTTTGCTCTAAAGGGTCTCTCGTGTCCAGTGAAGCTATTGGCAGTCGTCTCTGGGCAAGAACCCCATTTTGGGTCCAACAAAGGAGTTGCGTTGTCAGACTGCCTCAGTCTTCTAGAGCAGTGTTTTTCAACCTTGGCAACTTTAAGATGGGTGGATTTCAACTCCCAGAATTCCTTAACCCCTGGGGAATTCTGGGAGTTGAAGTCCACCCATCTTAAAGTTGCCAAGGTTGAAAAACACTGCTCTAGATGAAACAGTTGATGTTACAAAGGAGCAAATTCTCCTCCCTTTATTTCACAGGTGACTTGAATTAAGCCATTTTCAGGGTTTGCGCTATACATTAAATGCAGAAATAACTAAAAAGAGGTGCTTAAACCTATTTTGTCTAAACTTCATCAGGGTTTGGCCTTACACTTAGGCAAAAGCTCAACCGGTGCAGCTTTTCTAGGGATGACAATATGGTTCAGAAAGCTCCACCTGTTAGCATTTTATAACTCCAAACTGGGACTTCACAGGACTCTAGATTGACTACAACTCCCATCATTTCAGAGCTGCTAGGGGTTGATGAGTTTTGTAGCCCATGTTTGGGGTCGCCAACCTCCCTGGTTTTTGCCCAAAGGAGCCACTCTGGCAGGCTACTCTATGATTCTGGGACAGGCTCAAAGGAACAGTTTCTTTCCGGTAAATCCAGACTTTCTAGACAGTTCACCTCTATGGTTGAGCGGCTTTCTGCGTGGGAAATCCCGACTGGAAGAACCATAGAGCGGATGTTTTCCTGTCTGTATTGGGAAGGGAGGAAAGAGAGGTCAATCCAGGGCCGGAAGTGGCTGAAGAGCGACGATGTTGTTGCTCCTTGGGATGTCACATGAGTCAGCAAACAACGCTAGACACTTGAGTTGAAAAGAGTTCCGATCAATCAGCGCGCAGGGTGAGCGCGCCCAATGAGAGGGAAAGAGAAGTGAACTGACGCGAATACTGTGCTGTGATTGGATCTTTACTGACCAATCCGGAGGCACAGGTGGGCCGGCCTGCACTAGGCGGGGCTTGGGGCGGCAGTCGGCACCTGCGCAGGAGAGGAAGGTGGGTAATTCTGCGCGGGACTACCGCACCCATCATCCTCGGCGTGGATTGTGGGCGATGGGCGTTGTAGTCTGGGAAGTGTCAGTGGGACAATCTGAAGATCCGGGAGGGGGGAGCTGGATGGATTGCTGGGGCTGGCAGTGGACATTACCTAGCCCTGATTCTTAATTTATTTTTTTAAACATTGGATGCTGCCCTTCCAACCCCAGGTTTCCCCAGTGGGACAACCCAAGGGGCCTTTGGAAAAGGAGGAAGAGAAGAAAAAAGTCTGAAGAGCCCAGGTGAGGCGGCTGCCGGGTTTGAGGGCCCCTCCGGGTCCTCTCCAGCTGGGGCCAACCACAATTCCTATCATCCCCAGCCATGGGGGCAATGAGCAGAGTAGACCAGCACCTTTGGAGGCCAGATGCTGGGGCCTTAGGATAGCGTCCCAAGGCCTGGTTTCTGGCCGAACGTGGTGCAAAGCAGCATCACGCCAAGGCTTCTTTGCTTGGCAGGATGGGCGAAGTGGAGATCTCGCCCCGGGCATACGTCAAGATGTGCCTGCACGCGGCCCGCTACCCCCACGTGGCAGTGAACGGAGTCCTCCTGGCCCAGAGGCGCCAGCCAGCCGCTGGTCAACCAGGATGCCTCTACGTCACGGACTGTGTCCCCCTTTTCCACAGCAACCTGTCCCTCACCGTGATGCTGGAGGTGGCCCTGAACCAGGTATGCCCGGAAGCTGCGAAGCAGAGAGCTGGTTGAACCCCGAGGGATGGGACCTAACCGCCCCTAACACCCCCTTTGCCCTGCCCCCAGCTTCTTAAGCCAACCTTCCCCAATTAACTTTTTTCCAGGTGTGTTGGAGTCCAGCTCCCATCATCCCCTACAAGGACACCCAGCGGCCCTGCTGCTTGAGCAATAATGAGAGCTGATCCAGCACATTTTGAAAGCAGCAGGAAAGAAGTCGCAGTATGAGCTCGGATCAGTCATTCCTGTAACCCTCCCAACATCCCTTCCCTTCCAGAAAATCATTGGAAGAGTAGTAAAAAAAATGTGGGATATTGAGTTGTTGAAGGACTTGGAACTATATGTTTTCCAGTTTTCCTTTCAGGGTGAAAGTAGCTTTAGTCATAAAAGCCACGAATTTCAGATGCCAACTGACATCAATAATAATATACAATGCTAAAGGGTCATAGGCTTGATTGATTTTTCTGTAGTTAGCAAAAAGCAATAGTGAACAGAAAAAGTAAAGTCTGGGCTCATACATCAGGTTAAGCCAACATCAAAGAAGCCAGGTGTGCTGTATTCAAGACATCATGGCTTAACACAATGGGTAAACCTGGCCAATTATTTACAAGACCACAATCTTCTTATAAAATTGGTTTTGCAGTTTGTAGACAGTTAGGATGTTCCAGCCCTAACCCTGTACCTTCAGCATTTAGCAAAATTGCAGATTATTGCTACTTAATTCCTAGCAGACATCATCCCGAGTCTTTAACAGGTTGCAAACATCAGTGTTCATACTCCTTTGCAGGTGGACATTTGGAGCTCAGAGTCCGATTTGCTCCTCGCTGGCTATTACCAGGCCAACTCTGGCATTGATGACAAAAGGTGAATTTGAGGAGGGGAGTGTGGTGAAGGGACAGATCTGTTTTCTCCCCAAAGTATCCCTTACTCCTTCCCTTCTTCCCTCCCTGCAGCCCTTCCACCCTGGCACAAAAGACCGCTGGGCGGATTGCTGAACTCTGTGACGAGGCGGTGCTGATCATGGTGAGGCCTGGGATCCTGGGCCCTGGGCGAACTGATCCAGTGTTGGAGAACTAGGTGTAATGGCTAAGGGATCTTCCTTCCCAACAGTGTTCCTTTAAGCTTCTGATAGGATTGGCCCACGGGCTTGGCAGTTGAAATTCCACTATGCTGGTTTTAAATTGGCGCATAGAACAACTCAGGCATCCTCTGTTTTGTGGGCATAAATGCTTTGGGGGATATTCACCCCACCTCGCTATACACAGATTAATTTTAGCAGCTGCAACAACCTCACACCCCCTTCCCATCTTTCTGTTAAAAAAAGAAGCTGCTTTTGATGTTTTTACATCTGATTTCCTCATAGAAGTTCTCCAAATTCAAGTCGGGTATCACTGAATAAATTGGCTGAATAAATAAATAAATTCCCTCTTGCCACTCCATAGTTGGACGCAATATTTTATGCTTACCCACCTCCGTTGGGAGCCCCCCTAACATGCTGTTTTTGCCATGGGATTATTCTGGAGAAAAGAGAGACCTTGACCTGCTTTTCTCCATCTGATTTCTTCCCCAGTTGGATAACCGCAAGTTTACGATACATCCTCAGCTTCCTCCAATAACTGTCTTGGAGCAGAAGGATCGTCAGTGGGTTCCTAAAGACAAGAACCTGTGAGTTACAGCTACTGATGGTTTTTGCTGCACTTATTTACAAGCTGTCCTGCAGTAGTATTTGCACACACGCACATCCGTCATACCGCTCCTTTAAGCAATGGGAATGCAAAGCGCAGAAAAGGAGGAAGAAATAATACGGCTAAGAAATTAAAGGCATGAGATAAGGGGGGGAAAGAGGAAGGATAGCTAAGGCTAATTTATATCAACACCATTCACTAGAAAGGCATACCATCTTTATTCCCACATCTCTGTGCACCGATTCACGGGCTGCCTTTTCTTTTTTAAACTTGTCATCCCTCTTTCAGGATCTCATCAATTCCATCCAGCTATAACTTTCTGAGTTTTCCCTTGTTGTCAACTTTTTCCGGTAGTCCAGACTGGGAAACTAAAATCATGAACACTAACGCTACTTTTATTGTAAGGTTACAGTAACCGAATCTTACAAGTCCGAAAGCACTTCTGCCTTGCCTGCCTTTAGGTTCCAGAGAATTTGGGAGGGTCAATTCTGAGACACTTTCTCCCCTCCCATTCCTGCTCTGGACTCCAAGTTCTCTTCTCAGACCCGCTTCTTTTTGTATTTACAAATAGTCCTAAATCTACAGCCATTCAGTCAGCGACTGTTCGAAGTTACAACGGCGCTAAACAAATGGTGATTATGACCAGTCCAACCGTCCCAGCACCCCTGCAGTCACGTGATCTCTATCTGGGTGCTTGGCTACCAGTTCGCACTTATGACCAGTTGCAGTGCCCCACAATCACGGGATTGCCATTTGCAACCTTCCCTACTGGCTTCCCCAGAAAGTCAATGGGGAAGCCGGCAGGGAAGGTTGCAAGTCGCTGGGGTAAGTCTCTGCCACCTGCACACCCTCCCCCAGCCCGTCTCCACTTGCACACCCTCACACGCCTGCCTGACCTGCACTGTTAAGCAAATCACTGCAGTCATTAAGCAAGACATCACATGACTGCAACTTGCAATTTTACTTCCATGTTCTCCATTAACTCTGCTTGTCATGAGCCAGTTGCAAAGCACATAAATGGCAGTCACGTGACCACGGGACCCTGCAATGGTCGTAAATGTGAGGACTGGCCATAAAGTTACTTAATGGTCACTAAACAAGGCAGTTGGTAAGTGAGGCCTACCGGTAGTTGTGTCAGACAAGTTCAGGAATGATGCAAAACTAAGCAGGCTTGTCTTTCCCATTTAAAAAAAATATTTTTTAGAGGTCCATGGCCCCCCAGTTTATGAAGCCCTGCATTCGGTTAGAATGGGGCTTGATAGGTTTCCACTGGTTGTGTACTGCGAACCCATCCCCTACGGTGAGTAAAACACAGTTTACAGATGAGTACCACGTGAGCTCAGCCAGTTGTGGCTTGCTTAATAAAAGAGGGTTGAATAAACCATGCCTTAGCCAAGGGGCAGACCTGGGACAAAGAGGAAATTGTCCCTGCCCCATCGGCTGAATCCTGGTGCATTTCTGATCTTTTCAGCGTCATGTGGACCGACTGGGAATCCTCTCGACACATTTGCAAGTCTCTCCTGGAGGCCAAAGTTTATTCCCAATTGGTTGACTTTGACAGCCACCTGGATGACATCAGACAAGACTGGACCAATCAGCAACTGAATACGGAAATCGCCCAGTTGGTGTCCGTCGCCAATGGCAGCGCATGAAGGAGCAGAGCAGATTTGCCATTATCTTCCGTGGTCCCCTCCAGCACTTGGTTTGTCAGGGGCATCCAGAATGTCGGACGAGTCCAGAGAGCAGCTAGGACCGTGCGACCGGAGCCCCGCCCCTTTTTATGGCATGGCCACATCTTGACTTTTTTGCCCTCCCCGTCCCCCAGGTAAATGCCTCTCCTCATGAAGAGAATGGATGAATTTGCAACTGGTCTCTTTATTTATTCCATCTTTGGAAAAGAATTACCCCAAATGTTCTTGTGTGAAAAAGAAAGGGGGGGGTTACCACACACCCCGCCCATTTTATCCAGCGGATAATTTCAGAAGATCTCTACCATCCGAGCTGCTAGATTTTATATTTATCAAGCCTGCGTTTGTAAACGCTTCTAATCCCAAGGGGGAAGCGCTGCGGCATTTCTTAGCTTAGGACCTGAATTAAACGTTCCTCTCGACGCGTTTGTAAAGATCTGTTTATTTAAAGGGGATTGAGTTGATCGGGAAAGGAAGAGGGTACAGGATTTGGGGGGGGGGGGCGGTTTCCTTCGGTCCTGATCACTGGCTGAGCCGTTTAGTAGATCATCCCTTTGTTTTCATCCCGGGGTTTCTTGATCTTGTCAAAATTCTTCAGGACGCTGTCGTAGACCACAGCCTAGGAAGAGAGAGGAGAAGGGGGTTCAAGAGGGGGCCTGGGTGCGGCCGGAAGACCGGATGGGAGTCAGGGCAGGTCAGAAAGAAGAGAAAAACTTGAAGGAAGGGCTAAGGCAGTGTTACCCAACCTTGGGAACTTGAAGAGGTGCGGACTTCAACTCCCAGAATTCCCCAGCCAGCCATGCTGGCTGGGGAATTCTGGGAGTTGAAGTCCGCACCTCTTCAAGTTCCCAAGGTTGCAAAACCCTGGACTAAGGAGTAAACTTCTTGAGACATCTTCAAATGAAGCCCTTTCACGCACTTCTTGGCCCAAGGCTTCCTGCTGCGCGGAATTTCATTCCAAACCTGGCCTCTGCTGACCCATGGCTCGTCCTGGGACCCCTGTGAATCCAGTGTTTGAGAAAGATCTGTTTATTTAAAGGGGACTGAGTTGATCCCCTTTAAATCTATCTTGGCAACTTTTAAGAGCTGTGGACTTCAGTTCTGGAAGTCAGACAACTTTCATCCAGTCTCCAACCTTCCCAGTTTGGGGGAAGGCTGTCAAGAGGGTGATTGGCACGCCGCTTCAGGGGGCCCTGGACGAAGCGGATTATCTGGACCCTTTTCGGGCGGGGGTCAGGCCGGGGCACAGCGCCGAGATGGCATTGGTCACGCTTGCTGATGACCTTTGGAGGGCTCAGGATGGACGTGGCGCACCTCCCCTGGACTCCTTGGCAGTTCTCGATAACATCAATCATGGTATCCTTCTGGACTGGCTCTGGGGGTTGGGAGTGGGAGGGACCGTTTTGTGGTGTTTCTCCTCCTTTTTCACGGCCAGTTCCAGTTGGTGCTGGTGGGCGAGACGTCGAGCCCTAGGCCCCTGCAGTGCGGGATGCCTCGGCTCGGGTCTCTCCCCCTCCTCTTTAACATCTCCATGAAACCGCTGGGTGAGGTCATCTGATGGAATGAGGTGTGGATGATACCCAGCTATACATCTGTACCCCTCGCCAGGCATGTGACAGAGTTGCGGTCCCGTCCAAGTGCCTGGAGGCTGTAGGGGTCTGGATGGGGTTGAACCGACTTCACGCAAGACGGAGTGGCTTTGGGTTTTGGGCCCCCCGGGGTCTGGTGACTTGTCATCTTTGCCTCTGGACGGGGTTGTACTCCCCTGGACCGGGCTGGTGTGCAATGTGGGGGTCCTCCTGGGCTCACAACTGCTTGATGAGCCAGTGGCAGCCGTGACTAGGGGGGCCTTTGCACCGATCTGTCTTGTGCACCCTTTCCTGGACCGGGAGGTCTTGCGCACGGTCATTCGTGGCTCAGTCACGTCCCGGTTGGATTACTGCAATGCGCTTTACATGGGCCTGCCCTTGAAGACCACTCGGCAGTTACAACTGGTCCAGAATGCAGTGGCACATGGAGTATTGGGTGTTCCTAGGTTCGCCCATGTTACACCTCCGTTGTGTGAGCCACACTGCCTCCCAGTGTCCTTCTGGGTGCAATTCAAGGTGTTGGTCATCACCTTTAAAGCCCTACATGGCACGGGATCCAGTTATCTGCAGGACCACCTCTCCCTAAGAATATCTGCCTGTCCCACTAGATCAGATAGGGTAGGCTTACTTCAGATCCCTTCCCTGAAATCCTGTCACCTGGGTTGCCTTTTCCACAGCTGCCACTATTTTATGGTTTTATGGTTATGTTTTATAGTTACTGGTTTTACTGCTGTTGTGCTGCTGCCCAGAGTTGTTTAAGATGGGCGGCCATGCAAATCTTTTAAATAAATGATTAAACAACAACTCCCAGAATTCCAGTGTGCTGGGGGATTCTGGGGGTTGAAGTCCACACCTCCTAAAGTTGCCGAGGTTGGGAAACGCGGCACTGATCCAACAACTCTTGACTTGAAGGCCGGGACTGCACACCCCACCCTGGACCAGGTCGGTTACAAATCCAGGTTGGGTTTTATCTGCCCAATTTGGTGGTTTAGCCTATTTGTATTGCGTGAATTCTGAACACGAGCAATCCGCTTGCTGGATGAACGGGTTGTAGGAACAGGGTATGGGTATCTTCTTTCGGGGGGGAGATATTTTTAGGAGATACAAAGGCACCTAGACTTCCCCAAAGTTAAATTTAAAATGGGGTAACCCCTGTGCAGAATTCTGCAGCAATCTGGGGGTTTTTTTGGCTATCATTCAGTTTCTTTCAGAAAAAAAAAATGTTTGGGCGACACTATCAAGGTCCGCTGCGGGAACTCACATAAATGTTTCTCAGTTCGTTGATCATGAATCGGATTTCCGCGTACTCCGCTTCATCAATCTCGTGCACCAGCTGGCGGTAGTCGCCCTGCGAGTGACGGAAAAGTTTTTCAGAAGGAACCAACGGGACGTTTGGGCAAAACCCCGTTTTAGTTTTGCCCCAGACTGCAAAGGTTTCAGTGGGGTGAAACTTACCACGTGGGGGCTCTTGGCAGCTTTGGCAACGGCTTCTCCCCGTTCAGAATAATACCTGGGAAAGCGTGAGACAGAGAATTAAAACTCGGGGTAGTTCAGCGCATAAAGGTTGTCACTTTCATTGCAAGAGAAAGAGTCAGGTCAGTGGAGTTACAGGTACCAGTGGGGGACTCTGGGCCCGTCACTCCCTGTCAGCCCAACCTACCCTGCAGGGTTGTTGTGGGGAAAAAATTCAAGAGGGCCACCTTGAGTCCAGAATGAAAGAGAGGCTATAAATCTAATAAATAATGAGGATTTGGCTGAGAATCTAACATGGGAACGAAAATGTTGGAAGTGTGGAGTCCTCCCAAGGGCCAGCCAGGTTTGCAGATTTGGCATACCGTGGCCCCCAAAGCGAGAAATGAATTTGGCTGGCCCTGCCCCACTAATAAAACTCGTAACTTCTCTGGCGTCAGGACTGGGCAAGAAATGCCTGCACTGTTTTAGTGATTCTGTTTTCATCTGATGATTAAATTAAATTAAATTAAATTGATATCTAATTATACGTCTCTGCCCCTGGCGAATTAAGCGATGCTGTGAATGTCTAATCCCGGTGCCTGGAGGCTGTGAGGGTCTGGATGGGGAACAACAGGCTTCAGCTGAACTCTGGCAAGACTGAGTGGCTGTGGGTTTGGGGGCCCTCTGGTTCAGGGACCATGCCATCTTTGGTGCCGGATGGGTGGCACTGCCCCAGACAGACCCTGTGTGCAGTCTGGGGGTCCTCCTGGACTCATAACTCCTGCTCAAAGAGCAGGTGGCAGCCATGGCCAGGAGGGCCTTTGCCCAGCTTCGTGTTGTGTGCCAGCTGTGCCTGTTTCTGGATCAGGAGGCTCTGCTCACGTCACTCTTGCCCTGGTCACCTCCAGACTGGACTACTGCAATGTGCTCTACAAGGGGCTGCCCTTGAAGAGTATCCAGGAGCTTCAACCGGTGCAGAATGCAGCAGCGCGGGCAGTTATGTGCGCGCCTAGAGCAGTACATGTTACATCTCTGCGAGCTGCATTGGTTGCCAGTCTGCTTGCGGGTGCAATTCAAGGTGCCAGTTTTGACCTTTAAAGCCCTTCACGGCAGGGACTGAGTTTGCTGAGGGACCGCCTCTCCCCAATTACATCTGCCTGTCCCATCAGGTCTGGCAGAGAAGGCATGCTGCGGGTCCCGTCTGCCAGGGAACTACATGTGGCGGGTCCCAGGAGGCGGCCTTCTCTGCCGTGATGCCCGCCTTGTGGAATCTGCTCCCCCCGTGAGGTCGGCCCCGTCCCTCTTAACATTCCACCAGTCCCTCAAGACCCGGATATGTCTCCAGGCCTGGGGGTCCCAGGGGACCGGGGAGAGTTTGCCATGGCTCCCTTACTGGGGGCAATGTCACCCTCTCCTGTTTTGTGTGCTTTTGATAGTTATTTTTTAATTGTGATTGTTGTTATCCATGTTTTGTCTTTAATGAAGTGTTGTAAGCTGTCCAGAGTCACTTTTATGTGAGATGGGTGGCTATATGAATATGATAGATAGACAGACAGACCGGCCGACCGACCTGGGTCTCAAACTGCACAGCAACTGCCCAACTGGGGTTAATATGAGGAATTCTGATTTGGCCTTCCATTCAAGGATTAACAATACCCCATATTCTAGATTTTTCTCTGGGTGTGGCCTCCTCCCCTCTTCTCTTGCACACAAATGCACCCACACCCATTTCGATTTAAGACGTGCAAGCAGCACCCTCAATATTCAGGTGATCTTAAGCGGCTCCCGCGCTGATGGCTCTGGCCAACCCTGTCCTAGTTAATCTTTATTTTCCTTCCTAGGCCCACTGCTGGCTGGCTTCACGGCCTTTCCAACCTGCCCAGAAGAATATTGCTTTGCACTAGGAAAAACAAGAGTGAGACAAACACCTCTTCTGCAAACAGAAGCTTTGGTGTGCCGCCTCCCAGCAATTTATATTTAAAAAGTCTCCTGGAACAAAGTTGGGATGATCCCAGGGAGGCCCCAGAACAAATATGGCTGGGCTAAACAGACCAGTTTTTCTTTAAAAGAAAAAAAAAACTGGTACCACATCTCAGAACCTTCCACCCTCCCCAAAATGAACTCGGCATTTTACAGCTGACGACAGCAACTAAAATGCCCCTAACTTTCCTAACTGTGGCTTCCAGGCGTTGTGGGAGAAACCCAAGAGGAGGAGTTTTTCACATCCCTGCCAGGAAAAGCTTTAAAAAGTTTGCGTTTCTGCGAGCTGCAAAGCTACAGACAGCTCTGAGCAGAGTGGGGCAGGGCCTGTCTTCTCTCGTGATCCTGATGCGAGAGAGGGCAAGACGCATCGCTCCACCGGTCTCTCTTGTAGGGCTAGATCAGATTGTTCCACAATGTGGGACCTGCCCCGGTTATCATCTCTGGATCTCGGGGCAGGGAGTTTAGATGAGCGGAACAAGATGGTTTCCTTTGGAGTGACTCGCAATTCAGCCTACCTGGGGAAAGGGAGAGAGGAAAGTCCAAGGAGGGTTGGACCTTAGGCATTAGAATAGCTCTTAATCAGCCCAACACCAGCAGAAGTCCTATTCTTTTAATTCAGGGGACAGCAGAATCCACAGGGAGATTTAGGGTGATTTTTAGCTTACTGACAAGGGTTCCACGGTCTCCCCCTGCTGTGGTCTAGACTTACGGATTGCAA
Organism: Liasis olivaceus; assembly: GCA_030867105.1. Lineage (NCBI taxonomy): Eukaryota > Metazoa > Chordata > Lepidosauria > Squamata > Pythonidae > Liasis > Liasis olivaceus. The sequence goes on along the minus strand of CM061351.1, from coordinate 113,344,914 downwards.
CTCACACGAACCACGGTGGGCACCGTGACTTCTAGGAACCCTAATGGGGTGGTCAGAGGGTTCAGGTGAAGGCTGAAGGGGGCCAGGTTTCAATTGCCATCCAGCCACATTTGCTGGGTGAGTTTGGGCTCAGCCTAACGCTTCACGGGACTGTTGGAAAGGGGGGAGAAAGAACTCTGTACCCTTGCCTGAGGCTTGCTGGAAGAAGTTGTGCAATGTAAGACAAAGAAAGGGAAGAGGAAATATTTACATAAAAAAACCCCAGAAAATAAAAGCAAAAGAAGAAAAGCAATGAAGTGCTGTGAAAGAATTACAAGATCTTCCTGCGACTAACACAAACTCTGTCCGTAATTCTAAGTGCGTGCCTTTCACGCACAAACACACACACCAACAGCACATCTGTGTTGGAGGAGCAGTCGGAAAAGTCAAGATGGCATCCATGACCGTGCAGCCAAACTTTTTGACCCCTCCCCTAGATGGCCCTGCTGGGTTGAACTTCCAATTTCAGGTAATCCACCCAAACCAATAATGTAGAAGTCTGGAGATCTTTCTACCCCTGCTTTAAAACTCCCGACAGAAGAGGAGATCAAGTCAGCTATTCCAGCTACAGCATGTCTCTCTCTAACCCTGTAATTCACGAGGGCTTCATAAATGTCTCGCAGCAAACATGGGTGGGAAAAGACAGAAACAGCAGCCATCTCTCTCTCCTGTTCCATCACGTAAAAATCCAGGAGACGGCGAGTTCGAGTCCTGCCTTAGGCATGAAAGCTGGCTGGGCGACTTTGGGCCAGTCCCTCTCTCTCAGCCCAGCCCACCTCACAGGGTTGTTGTGGGGAAAACAGGAGGAGGCAGTTCGCCACCTTGAGTTATTTATAAAAATAAGAAAGGTGGGTTAAAAAAATCTAAAAAAAAAAAAGGATATAAACTCCCTACATCAAGCTCGTGGGCTGATTATTACTTGATATTCCTACTCTGATTTTTTCAATAAAGGCTGCACCTTTCCTTCAATTTCACTTGGCTGGTTCAAACCACTGGATTAACCGGGCTATTGAATCAACCCATTTCCTGAGTTTGCTCCACCCGCCGAATCACAACCTACACGACATGAGGCCGCGAACAAACCGAAGCGAGTTTAAAACTAAGCAAGCTTCATAAACTAACATCATGAAGGACTGAACACAGCTGTTTGGGCTATGAGTGTTTCTCTCTCTCGAACGATAGAAGAAAAAATACGAAAGTTGCACGCTCCTTGAATCCGCATTCAGGCTTACTTGGAGATGTGTGTCTGAAATCCTTCCAGCTTCGTCCGAGCCGAAGTCAACAATTCATACACTTTTTCCTAGAACAGAGAAAGAGGGGGGGGAAGAATCCAGCTGTAGCAATAATATAATGCAGTGTTTCTCAACCTCAGCAACTTTAAATGGGTGGACTTCAACTCCCAGAATTCCCCAGCCAGCATGGCTGGCTGGGGAATTCTGGGAATTGAAGTCCACCTATCTTAAAGTTGCTGAGGTTGAGAAACACTGATGTAATGGGAGGTAAAAATAACATTGCCCCAGGACACGTGGTTGAAGAGTTTCTGAAAATCTGAGGGCCAGCTTAAAACAGATCGATACACCTGCTGTATGTGCAAGGAAAGCAGAACTTGTGGGCACGTGGCAGTGGGAACTCACCTGCACCGCAACCCCAAAATTATTCCCGTCTTCGATCCGTGGCACCAGGAGCTGTAGCCAGAGAGAAACCTGGGGGAAGGAACAAGATCCCCAGCTGAGCATCTCTCCTGCTCAAACATGCATTTGCACCGCGTGCAAATAAATCAGCAGCGTTTCCTTGCAGTTTCTCACCACGTTCAGTTTCTCCTTTGCCCCCTGGATCTCGGGCTTCACTCGGTTCAGCAAAGCGGTGATCTTGTCGTTGTGGCAAACGGGTCCACACGGTGGGGCTGGGGAAGGAGGAGAGCAGTTGCGGAAACCAGCATTGGGGGCTCAGCAAAGGCCGCTGAGAACAACAGGCCTGGCTTGGCGGCCGCCGAAGAAGAGGCATTCCAGAAGAGAGAATGCCGCTTCCCAGATGGACGCGTAAGAAGCATTCCCTTCTGGGAAAGGAAAGAATGCCTCTTTTAAGGAGAGGTCCTGCTGCTATGAACTGGTAAAGCACGCCCTGGGCAGACTTTTCAAATCGGTTGCAGATTATCGGCGACCCCCTCCCCATCTATCGCTAACAATGATTTCTGAATGCCTTTTATTATGCTGTTTGTCTAAAAATGGGTGATTAAAAAAAAATGAAGGAATAACATCATTCCACGGTGTCTTTTGACCAGCACAGAAGCATCGTGCAGGAGCACCAGCTTTCTGACCTGGGCAAGGAATGGCCTAATATATATATTAAAAATTAAAAACTAACTATCAAAAGCAGAGAAAACCAATATATATATATCTGTGTGTGCATGCTATCAGGTCTCGGGGGCCCAGGGGCCTGGGAAGAGTTTGCAATGGCTCTCTTATGGTGGTTACTATCATCCCCCCCAATTTTGTCTGCTTTTTATAGTTAGTTTTTAATTGTGATGGTATTTATTGTTTTTAATGAAGTGTTGTACGCCGCCCAGAGTCCCTTTTGGGCGGCTATATCAATAAGACTGACTGACTGACTGACTGACTGATTCCCATGGAGTTAAACCCCAGACTGCCAGTGCGAACACAGAAGACTCCAACCGATGCTGAGACGGAAATTAAACCTGCTCAAACGGGCGCCCAGCGAAAAGGTGAGACGCTCAGTCAGAACTAGAAAAAAGGCAGAGATTCAGCCCAGTAAATTTGCACACGCAGATCTTGTTCGTCAAGCGGGTGCTTTAAGCAATCGTGCAAGGCTGAGTTTCTCTTCCCACCCTACCCCAAAGGCCTCCTAGGGCCTCCAACACACAGTCCTCACCCACTCCTTTGCAGCTTAGCTATTCAGCTGAGTGGCTAGTCTAGTTAGCGCCTTTCCTGAGCCAGAGGGGTGAAAAAGTCCCCCAGCTGGAATTTTCAGAGGCCGAATCTCAGCTTTGCAGCCGGACTGGAAAATATCGTCATCGTGGGAGGGGAATGGCTTCCACATCCCCTTCCTTGGAAAAGTGTTCCAGGGAGGTTTCAGAAGGAGCATCTTCCAGCGCAAGCAGCCTGGCCTTTCACGGGATTTTACTAAAAATCCCGATGCCAACGTCTATTTCAATCTCTTGAATTTTCCATCTGTCCTCTTGCGATGGAAAAACTCACAAAGAAGGAAAGATGGGCTCTCTCAGGAGGTGGGGTGTGGGGGTTCAAAAAGTCTAGAGCGGTGTTTTTCAAACTTGGCAACTTTAAGATGTGCGGACTTCCCCTCCCAGAATTCCCCAGCCAGCAGGGGTTCTGGGGAATTCTGGGAGGGAAAGCCCGCACATCTTAAAGTTGCCAAGTTTGAAAAACACCGCTCTAGAGGGCCTGCTCCTTTTTAATATGCAACACACATTAAAAAGGGACAGAGCTTCAGTCATGACCCCCATCTTGACTTTTTCGACCCCCCCTCCCCCAGAGACCCCTCGTTAGGTGGCCAGGCAAGGCGTGATTCAGGAACGCCGTAGCTATTTGACTTGAAGCAGCCCCTTTTGGCATTCCCAAAGAGTCCTCCCCTCCCTTCCTTTGTACCTTTGTCCTCATCCTCCTTCTTAGAGCTCTTCGCTTCTTTTTTCTCCTCCTTCTCTTCTTTCTGCCCCAAAGAAGAGCCCGAATTAAGGAAGGACACCACGGAAAGATAGAAAAAATTCTAGGCTACCCAAGACACACAGCGTTCGGTGAACGGAAAAATGAAACGTCTCAACTGCAAAGCTTGGGAAATCAGCCTTGAGAGGCCCTAAGAAATCAGCCTGAAATTACAGATGCGATGTCCCTGGCATGCGATGACCTCACAGGACACGTGGACGTCATCGTGGCCTGTAGCAGACCCCTGTGAAATAGCCATCGTCCTCGCTTTTTATTCTGGCTCTCCAAAATATTCCCAGCCCACCCCCACACCCAAGAGGCCTCAAAGCACAAAACCCAAGTGGCAGCAATCCACGACTCAGGTCTAGTGCCCGCGTGCCCGTGGGTGGCAGAGAAACCCCGTGCAAATTAATTACAGCCCCACCAGAGCTTTGAGATTAAAACGCTTTTGTCAAGCTGAAATGAAGCGACTGGGAAAAATAGGGGCGAGGAAGACTTATTACACCCCACAGCCCTCGACGTTTCCCAACGGGGCAGGGTGGATGAAAAACAAAGCGTTACTTAACCACCGGGATGTGCCAAGAAAATCTCTTTATCCCTCCAGGCGAGAGGAAGGTAGACATTAAACCAGGGTGGAATAATAGCAGGATCAACTTCTTTTCTTCAACTAGGACAAAGCCAGTTGTGGAAAGAAGTTGGGGAGCAACCTTGGCTGTGATTCTGGGGGGGGGGGGGGGGGGAGGAAATAGCATTAACCAGCCCTCCTCACAAGAATCCAGGGACGGTATCTCAGACAAGAACTGGCCGCTCACTGGAGGAGGCAAAAGGAAAAGACCAACTTTTAGAGTCAACCGGGCTTTCCCCAGCGCGAATGTGTCCTCCAGGCCAGGAGGAAGACAGTGTAAAATCCAGTCGCTGTTGTGCAAAGCGTTCACATTCAGGGACCTCCTGTGCAAACTCGCAGGCTTCCACCACAGGAATTTCGAAACTTGTAAAGGACTTTTGCCAACTTTCCGGCAAAAAAAGACAAAACAGGCCACGGATTACGGAGAACTAACCTCCCCCCTGGTTTGCACACCCATCCCCTGGAGAGGAGAGACGGGCATTGTCCAAAGAGCAGCCATGTTCTTATTAGCCAAATACGTCCTCCCTAAACTAGCAGCTCACTCCCCCCAGCCCGATTTTGAGCCTTGCTCACTTCCCGCTGTTTGCGACGCTCCTCGTCCTTCTTGGGATCCGGCACGGGGATGTCTAATTCCGCACGGAGCGAAATTAGGTCTGCAACGTTCAGCTCGGGAGCCTTGGAGGAAAAAGAAAGAGGCATTGCAGACATTTCACTTCCTGCTTGGCGCCCACGTCCTCTACCCTGGGCTAATCCCCTAGTTTGGGTGCAAATGTGATTCGAAATCACAGCCCGCTTTGTTTTCATGCCAAGGCTCCGGTCCTCATGGGAGTAATCTTTCGAGGGGAACCATAACGGGGGGTAGGAAGACTCAGTCCCCAGAAAGTGGCATGTAATAATTCTCTATCCCCAACAGATGTTAGAATTTAACCTTGAAATTTTGAGATTATTACCCAGTTCATCGTCCAGAGACAACAACTGCTGTTTAATCCATCGACTGTCTATCTAAGGTGGGCCAACCCCAACCCATTGGGCAAAGCTCATCAGCTTTTTTGGCAACTGCATCGGAGATATCCTAAAATGGCAGCTAATTTTAAATTCACGATTACCCTTATGGGTTTCTTTTTTGTCTACAGTATCTAAGTCCAGCCTTGGAAAATTTGATTTAGAGATCTACCCACTGCTATTCCAGCCCAGACCCCAAATGCATGAAAGACTTAATGAAAGTATGTAGATTTTGAGGTTTTCTTCCTTACAGACAACTGCCTATGAGAAGGTATCCCCAGCTCTTTGATCGCTGATAATTCACGGTTCTTTTTATCTTTAGTTTTCATTTCCACATCCGCCCGAAGGCAGCCTTACCTTCAGAAAATTACTGAGCTCCACAACTTTTTCAGGGAATCTTCTGGCGACGAGATCTTCGGCCTTGGGAGAGGAAGAAGGCAAATATTTGAGTCTGGGTGAACTTAATTAGCCAATGAATACGGGAAAGGGAAGAACGGGGGCCCATTTTCAGGACCATCATCCGTCATCACGTTTACAATTAAAATGTTCTGCGGTTACGTGATAAAAAGTATGGCAGTCGTGACCCACGCCTGCTGCAATCTTTAAATATTATTATTAGTATTATTATTACTCTTACTACTAAGCCTTGGGTGGAACGGAACCTCCAATCTTTCTGATCTCCGGCCCGTCCATCTTAGATCTGTGGGCCACGCGAAATGCCCCGTACATTTCCTGGGGGCATTAAAGGATGCAACTGGGGTGGGGGGGAACGGATTGACTGATTATGGGCCCTCAAGTCAGGGTCGACTCTTGGCACCGCAGAGAAAGATTTTCTCCAGGAGGCAGAAGGAATATCCCTTTGGAAAGCCCCCCGCCCGCCCACCCAGCCCGCATCTCTCACCTGGACGCAAAGGCTCTCCTTGAAGGCGTTCACCTGCGGAAGGGAGAGAGAAACAGTGATGGGAAGAAACCCAAAACTCCGGAGAAGGAGCCGCTGGGGCGGAAGAGGGCCCTGGGCGCCTGGCCAGGCGCAGCGTCACCCGATCCCCCTGTGCACCTGTTTGCGTCTCGCTCCAGCTGCCCGTTTGACAGGGCAGGAGACGGGTGCCAGGAGAGCCCCTCCCCCTCCCTCGCCCCCCCACGATCCCAGGACCCGGCTCCAGTTCCTCCCCCCCATTCCTCCAATCAAAGCCCCCGCCCCCTTCTCCATTTTAGCACGGCCGCTCCCTGGCGGGGCCCCCTGGCCTTGGCTGCTTGGAGCAATCCAACAGGTGAAGCTTTTTCCAGACTCCCCCTCCCCCAACTCCCCCCCCAAAAGTCCAGTCCTGAGCGGAGCCCGGGGCATGCGATGGAAGCCCTGGAGCTTCCCCGCCTGGACTCGCTCAGCCGCCCTCCAGGCGGATGCCCCACAGGAGAAGCGAGCTCCCACGCGGTGGGGGGACGCACGAACCCCCCCGCTTACCTGCGCCTTGCACTCGGGAGGAACCTCCAGGGTGGCCATCGGGGGGCGGCGGCGGGCTCCTGCCCGGCCGGGGGGCTGCGCCGAGTCGGGGGCGGCGAAGGCGGCGGCGGCGGCGGGAGCGCCAAACCCGGGAGGCGGCTGGCGGCGGCTCGGCTCGAAGCGAAAACGAAAGAGCGGCAGGAAGAGAGAAAGAGAAACCCGGGCAGGGCTTCCCGGCGCAGGGAGGCGGGGTCGGAGGCGGCGGAGACGGCCCCCGGACGGGGATCGGCAGGCCGCCACCCAACAGGTGCAGCCGCGGCGGAGCCGCTGCGCAAAGGCGAGGGCTGGGCGGCTCTCCCCGCGCCGCGGACCCGCCGGCGCGCATCTCTGCCTCGCGCGGAAGCGAGGCGAGGCGAGGCGAGGCGGCCCCGGCGCACAACCGCCCTGCGAGGTGGGCCGGGCGCGCCCTCGGCCCCTGCCCTCCCGCTGCTCGCCGGCCCCGGGCCGCCCGGGTCTGCGGACAGCGCCGGCGGGGCTCCGGCGCGGACCGCGGCGCCCGCGGAGCAGCCCTGGGGCGGCCGCGGGCGCCTCCCTGCCCGGCCCCGGCTGCGAGGCGGGCGCGCGCACTTCGCTCGCGCGGCGATTTATTTCGCTGCGAGGGATCCCGGCGGCGGGCTCTGCGCTCGGCCAGGCGGCGAAAGGGGTCGTTTGCCCCAACCGTGGAGCGGGCTGCCCAGAATCCTTAGCCAGCTTGGCACCAGGTTGGCAAAGAGGCTGCCACCTATCGCCACCACCAGCACCACCACCTAGCTGGTGGCTTAAAAAGTTTCTTAAAGCGACCAGGTTGAGAAGTAGGCGATGGGTTAAAAGGAGAGGAGGGAGGGAGGGACTCGGGGCCACGGGCCCCTTTGGTGGAACGTGCAGCGGAATTTCGCTTCCACGCAGAACGAGACCCGAAACGCTGCTTTGCATCTCTCCGGACCCCCTCCCCGAAACCACAAAGAAGCTCAACGAAGAGCGTTGGAAACAGTCCTCTTTTTATTTGGGCACCCGACTTCGGGAGACGCTCAGTTCTGCCTCGCGGCCTCTCTGGCGGCCCCCCTAAGGAAGAGGCCCGCCCCAGGTCTGCCCGGGGAGCAGGGGCAGCGGTACCAGCACCGGTAGGTGAGGAACCAGCACAGGGTGGCGATGGCGGCTCCCACGACTTTGTGGCTGTAGTCGTAGAGGTAGACCACGGTGCAGGCCAGCAGGAAGTTCCAGAGGAGGAGGAGGAGGATGTTGAGGAGGAAGATCAGGCGCAGGGGGAGCCCGGCAGGGTGCCCCTGGGCCAGGTAGCGCCGGAAGATGGCCGTCTCCTCCACCATCAGCAGGCAGCAGAAAGTGAGCAGGAAGGTGTGGTCCGAGACGTTGTACCCATGCCACTTGTGGCCTTCGTGCAGACACGTCCACTTGTCCGGGAGGCTGTTCACCAGGAGGCCCTCCGGCACGGGGTCGAAGCAGTAGCCAGTGAGGTTTTCGATCAGCAGGAAGGCTTGGGTGGCCCCCAGCCAGAGGCCGGCCCCCACTGCCAAGCGGGCAAGGTGACGGGCGGTGAGCAGCATCTGGTGGGTGGGCAGGTAGACGACCAAGAGGATGAAGCCACCTAAGAAAATGCAGGTCCAGCCCCAGGCAGACCGGACAAATTTTCTGCGGGGGAAGAGAAGTGGGTGGGGGCAATGAGAATCACAGGTCTGAAAGGGCCCCGGAGAACCAAGGCACGGGCCAGAGAGGGAAACGGCCCCTGGACAAGCTAAGGTCGCCACATCCCACATCGATATGGTACTCCTTGCTCCGTATAAGAGAGTGGCTGAGAATTACAGATTTTTCATTCAACTTATGACAATGCAGCAAGGCAGAGAATGGGGAGACATTACTGACCAGAGAATGGATAATGGAAAGGTACTAACGAATGAACGTTGAAATCAAGGACATCCTCACATATAGGAAGCTGATAAGGATGGAGGAATGGAATAACCTTGGGTGACCTTACTCCATTTGGTGATGTGCAAAGAGCGTTTAGTCCCCGAAGGCTTCTCTTTCCTCCAAGCTGATCTCTGCCCCCACCAAGCTTGCCCCCTGCTTTATACACCGGCACCCTAGACCCCAGGATACTCACATGTTAAAGAAGTTATGATGATTGGCAAAGATTGCCCGGGGGTTCACGTAGAACTGAAGTAGGGGGCCAAAAATGACCACGGCCGCCAGCCAGAGGTGGTAAGCGCGACGGAGGCCTGGCACCCCAAGGAGCCAAGCGTACTGGTTGCTCCAGAAAACTACCAGGGCCTGGCCCAGGGCTTGGGCCCACCCAGCACCCACAGCCAGCAGAGAGGAGGACCTCTTGGGGCCCGATCCGACCGCCATCCCCTCCCCTCGGGTCAGCCCACCTGAAGGTGGTCGCAAAGATGCCCCGGCCTCCTCTGCTGGGGGACGAAGGGGAAAAGAGTCAACGGAAAAACGTCACACAAAACTGACACCCAGGGACAGCTGCGGGCACCTCGCCAAGCTCAGCGTGAACAGCTGATCGAAGGCAAAAGAAGGGAAGGACAGAATGGCAAGCGGATTAGGGGAGCAGGGAGGGTGGCTGGGGAAAAGGCACTGCCCCACAGTGTGTTAGAAGCCAGCCCTGCACTCTGGGTCTGGGGGAAGGAAGAGGAGGAATCCAAACAAATCAAATTTCAACCACTTTTATTGACACGGACAGCTGTTTGCAGAACCCCCGAACAGAGATGTGCAGACCCCCCCCCCCCGCCTACAAAACCAAGATTTGGAAATGAGCCCCAGGATGGCCCTCTCTCACCCAGAAGGCAGGACGCAGGGGCAGGATGGAGGGCTCCTTCTTCAACTAGAGAAAACGAACCAGGATTTCTCCTGCTTCTTCACACTTAAAAGCAACACGCAGCACTCTTCAGTCACCCATTCAACCCACTTATTTTTTATTTCTTAAAAAAACTCTCCGGGTGCCAGAAAGGCACCTTGCAGAAGCCTCACCGTTATATTTACAGAGGAGGTGAGGCCATTTCGGAAACACGGCAAACGATATGGAACAGCCGCACCAGGAACCCCAGGGCTGGGACCCCCCGCGCAGCCACCTTCGCTCAAGAGGAAAAGGCTAAAGATGACGCCCACCCCTGCCCCTTTCCAAAGAGGCCTGCCCCTTCAGAAGGAAGGGGCAGAGAGGAGCCCCTGGTCCTTGGGGTGACTGAGGGCAATGGGGCGATTTGGGGGTGGACGTGAAGCAAAAATACGGGGATGAGCATCTGAGAGAAGAGGAAGAGGCTGGCAGCTGCACAGGAAGAACGAAATGTACTACCCCCCTCCTTAGTTCAACTGTCCCTCTGCTGCAGTCTATAAAAGCAGGCGACATTTTCCCATCGCCGTAGAAATGTCCTGCAAGGCCCAGAGAATCGTAAGGGTCAGTGAACACATGCCATCCCTCTTCAAACAAAGGGGGAGCCGTTTCAGTCAACTTTGGCCACTTTAAGATGGGTGGACTTCAACTCCCAGAATTCTGGGAGCTGAAGTCCACCCATCTTAAAGTGGCCAAAGTTGAGAAACACTGTCCTAGAGGATCTTCTGAACACAAGGGATCTTTCAGGATCTCAACCCACAGGTTTCTATTTGAAGACCGCACGCAGCTGCCGCTAACCACATCGCCTCTCAACTGCTCAGACCCAGAGAAAATGAATTTTTCCATTCCCTGATAAGCTCCGGAATGAGGCCAAGTTGTACAAGGTGCCCCGAAAAGACGCGAATCTAGTTGCTTCCACCTTCTTTGCTAAGGTGGCCAACGATCCTATACGTTGCTGAGGCCGTTCTACAGGGAGGCAGGGGGAGTATCTGCCCAGAGCCAGCAAGGACCGACCACTGTTGGGGCAGTTTCACTTCATGATTTTATGCCCCCAAACAGTAGGTTTCATTCCAAGTGCCCTCAGGGGCGACCGGTGCCACTGTCCCCAGCCTCAGCCCTCCAGATGTTGTGGATTACAATGCCCCTCATCCTTTAGCAACAGCCTCACTTGGCCATCAGACCAGGATCAGTGGGATGGGAGGCTAACTCATCCGGAGGGCTCCAGAGTCATGAGACAAAGACATCCAGCTGTGTTGTTTCTGTCATTTCTTTTGCCTGCAAACTTTTCTCTTAATTGTCATCTAACTATCCTTATGATCCGCATACGGAATGATACCCATTTCCTCAAGCCAGTTATGCCCGAGGTTTCAGTGATGGAAGAGCTGTAACTCAGGAGGGGTGTGTTAACATGACACTTTCACCTTCCCATCCTCTCAAACACCCTCAAACCATTGGCAAGACAAGACATATTTCCCCTCACTGTCAGCCCTTAGCAAGTCCAAAATTGGAGAACAGCGGCAAACAGCAAGAAAAGGCTACTGGTGTGGGGCCCCTGCCAACTTGGGGTACTTTTCTCTGGTAGTAAGAAGCTGCTTGGGGTCTCCAAGATCATCTTCATCATATTCTGTTTGGTGATACTCCCAGAGACACACATTTCCATCCCACTGTAACCGAGAGAGAGAAGTTGTTCATTGCTTCTACTCAGGTATTACTTAGCATGTTAAGTAATAACACTCTTGCTGTGCCGGTTTAAGAAACAAGTGCCCTGGATTTGCACAATGTGTAAGACTAGGCTAAAAAGCTAAAAGGTAATTCAGCACATTGTGGGAACCAGGAATGGTCACAGTATGCTGTGTGAACTAGGCCATTACATTAAGCCAGAGTCTTACTTCCTTGTTCAGGCATAGCATGCAACGAGAGCATAGCAACTATGTTTTGCTAGCCCCAATTTAGACTTTAGTATACCATCATATTTGGGGGGAGGGCAGAGGTGTCAGGAAAACACAAGAGGCCCCTAAATAACAGGCCACTTGAAAGATGCAAGTCCTTCCACTGTAACCAACTGGGTCCCCCAGCTATGGTCTTCTTCAAAATATGGGGCACATGTCCTCCACCCCACAAATGGCTAAGTCTGCACTCCAACCTCAGCCTAAGAGGTCCTGCTCCAGGTTCCCTCTTCTTCAGCCTCCATAAAGGCAGGAAGTAGGGGCTTCTAAATGATTAAGTTCTGCTCCAGCTGTTGGTCACAGCTGCAGGGGCTGAAGGGGAGCACACCAGCCCCTGGCAGTGGGCAGAGGACGGACTGCTAGAGGAAAGCCACTAGGAATTCAAAGTGACTCACCCTGCTGACAATCTGACCCAAAGGCCAGACAGAAATAAATACTGTAAAGGACTTGGAGCACCCTTGCTAGAAAAAGGTGCCTTTTCTAACTCCTTTGGACAGGCCATAAAATGAACAAACACAACCCCGCAAAAGGTGCTGCTTCTCCTCTGGGAGCCAATCAGAGCAAAAATCACAGCATGGCTCTAATTCCTTCTCCTCCTCCTCCTCCTCCTCCATTCCCAATACTTGCCGAGCTACTGACAATCTTCTCCTCGTAGGGGTGCCAACTCACATCCCGGACGCATGCTTGGTGATTGATCAGTTTCTTCACAATGAGGCCACTCAGGAGATCATACACTAAGGGGGTGGGAGGGGGGAGAAAGGAGCATGAGCAACAAGGTAGGGTAAGAGAGAAGAGGAGAGGACACCGAGTCCGGGAGGGCTTTGGGCCACTCCAAGATCTAACAGGAGGCTCTGGGTGAATTGGACATCAGACTGTCAAAGTAAAGAGAGAGTCCCCAAGTCTTTCAAGCACAAATAACCTGGCCCTTTCTCAGCTCCTGTTTGCCCTTTACGTCGCTCTGTCAGCATAATCCCTGGGAAAATATTACAATGGTCCCCCAAGCCCTGATTTAAAAGCAGAAATAAGAATATTGAAGAGAAATTTTCACATCTTTACGTTTTCAGTCCCCCACCTTTTGACAAATGCCATTTGAGGGACTTTCATTTGGGAGAAATGTCTATGTCAGTGATTCTCAACCTCGGCTCCTTGAAGATGTGTGGACTTCAACTCCCAGAATTCCCCAGCCAGCTATGGGGAGTATTCTGGGAGTTGAAGTCCACACATCTTCAAGCTGCCAGGGTTGAGAAACACTGGTCTATGTCTACTCCAGCAGTCACCTAAGTTAAATGCTAGATTCACTCTCTTCCCCAACCCCAATTCTCTATTCAAGCAAACTGATGTACTAACTGCCCCCCTGCCGTCTCTTCTCCATATGCCTCGAGGGCACTCTGGTTCCTGAGCCACTCACCTACCACCCGCCCTGTGGAGCACCCGCTGTAAATGTACTGCTGGCCGGTGCTATGAGGAGGGGAGAAACGGCAGCGGATCAGGGTGTGCAGCACTCCGTGGCCCCGGTAGGTCATGAGGGACGTGTCGCCTGGGAGCTTCGATTTACGCCGGGCTGGGAAGGAAGGAAGAAAAGAAAGGCTAGACTAGTGCTGGCGAACCTGTGACACACCACGTTTTGGATGACACACCAGCGTTCGCTGACACCCAACATCGGCTATTCTCTCTGAGTTGCCAAAGAAACTGCGTTTGTTTTACTCGTATTTCATTTTTGTAATGATTTGACGTTTCTTTATATAATACAATACGTAGCATCACATATGACTGGACTGTTTTTTTTTTAAAATCAATGAGTATGTAAAGAATTGTTTCTCTTTTGTTTGGGGGGGGGGTGACAAGCCAGCAGAGTCAAGTAGGCATTTTCCGAATTTTTGACACGTCAAGCCCAAAAGGTTTGCCATTGCTGGGCTAGACTAAAGTTGTTCTCTGCACACGCATACACACACACACACACACACACCCCACACCCACTCCAGCCCCTCCCCCCTGGGGCAGCGCACCTTTCTTGGGCACCTGTTGCCAGCGGTAATCCCAGTTCTGCTGGGTGACAGCGTGCCGGGATGCTTCGAGGCCCTCCTGACTCGAGAACCTGCGCATGTCCCACAGCTTAATCGTCTGGTCCTTGGAGTTGGAGATGAGGTACCGAGCATCCCCCTGGGGGAGGAGGAGAACAGCTGCGTAAGAAACCGTTTCGACTCATCCCTCCTAAATGCAAAAAAAAAAAAAAACTTTCTTTCCTGCAGGGGCATCTCTAAAGGACAACACCTGGAGGACCCAAGGAGCCTTAATTTGGATTTTGCTTTGCTTCCTAGAGTGCTTAATCCAATGTTGGAAGGCGTCTTCCGTTAAAAGGTACGGGACTCTCCACAGCAGCTGTGTTTTCACTGGGAGTCCAAAGGAGTTCACTGCACAGCCGTCCAGATCCCAAGCATTTTTTAAAAAAGGAAACGAAATAATCACGGCATGCAGAATCTGTTATGAGATCTTTAAAAGGAAAACAGCCCCAAGGGTCTTCCTTAAGCCAGCTTTCTGCTGACACTGGACATTGCTGCAACCATCCCTGGGGGGCTTTAGGGCAAGAGGGAGCCATGCCTACTTTGCTGTCGATGAAGGTGATGCCATCCTGGTGGCCTGCCAAGATCCCCACAGGCCGGGGGTCATCCTCTCTCAGGGTGCGCCGGTCCCACACTTTGCAGATGGCGTCGTCGCCCCCCGAGAACAGGATGTGGGAACTGTTGTCAGCAAAGGCGATAGCATTCACGTCATCTTCGTGGGACTCGATCTGTGGAAAGGGAGCAAACTGAACAGAGAGGCAAGGAAGGAAGGGGACTGCAAAGGGACAGCACGTGCTTTCTGACTCCAATATTTTTTTTTCCCCAAAAAGAGATTTGATGGGCTTCAATGAGAAACCCTGTCCACTTGCCCACAAAAGCTGCTGCTAAACTGAGGGGGCCACATTAGGCAACACAGAGGGGTTCTGGAGGATACAACTCAAGATTGCTGGGCACTCCAGCCAGCTCTGGGGCCTCAGATGATGCTTCCCTTAGCCAGATGGACAATGCACTGGACTTTGGTATTTAGGAAAGAACCATGTTAGAGGACCAAAGAGCCCAACCCAGGAGTACCTTGAGCGTTCGCTTATTCTGCTCCAGGTCAAACACGTAGACACAGCCGTAGTTGGCCCTATGGAGTGGGTAGAGAAGAAAGACAATGTGAGGTGGCACGCGGGGTCAAGCTGAGGGCCCTAGGCAGCAGCCCTGCACAGGAGAAGAATATCTGAACAGCAAAGATCAATGCATTTAAACTTAGTCATGTTATTTCTACTTTGCCTTTGGGATTCAAATGGGCCTACAAAACTAATGCTAGAAGTGGGACCCAGGTTGCTTTCTTCTGCCACTAAGAAAGAGCCAGCAGACACAGGGGCATCGCTTCCTTGCCTCCAAGCAGAAGCGGTGCTGAGAAAGATAGCTGAGGGGCGGAAGGAGCCCGATGGCAGAACATCCCCAGAAAACTCTTGGTCAACAGAGGATGCCTAGAAGACCTTTTCTCCAAAGGCTCAAAGCAGGAAAGGTTGATGGGGGCCCTGCTCTGAGGGAAAGAGACAACTTTCAGAATGGCCGGCTTACCCGCCAAGCACTTCCCTTCCATCTGAGGAGACCGCGAGGGAAAAGACAGCAAAGCGGCGTTCATCGGGCCTGCAAAGAAGAGAAAGACGTTATGCCAGAGGCTGGGTCTCTTTCATTCAATGGGGCTGGCCAGGGTCTCCTCTTTACCTCAAATCCAGTGCTGTCTGGGTCTCACTCTCACCGTAGATGTTGCAGATGTGAACTAAGAGAGAAGGGAGCAAGGGAGTCTGCTAGTACGTGCCACCTGGAGGCACCAGCTTCCCAGCAAAGCCATACTCACTATAGTCTGACCAGCTGGAGTAGAGGAAACGGGCCCCGTCTGGAGTAAAGGCTACATCCAGCACGCTCCAGCCCACGTCTCGGGCTTTGATACTCCGGAAGTTCCGGAAGGCTCCGTAGGCGCAGTCATATAAGCGGATCCGCTGGTCTAAAAGTGAAAAAGGGAACAGAAAGCGTTCTTGCGCACAATGCCTAGCAGCCCAGCATTTCACCCTGGCTGTAGGACCATCACCTTGGTTTCCCATCTTCTTGCGTATATACCGTACTAGTATATTTCACAGTTGATCCATCCACTTTGCTAAGCTATGACCGATTAAATCTGAGTTTTCTGAATAAACCACAGCTGGCTGGATTCACAGAATACACTGAGGAATAAACCAGGACCGATGAACCATAATGGCCAGGTTCATACAACACACTAAGCTAAATCCATGCAAACCACATTATTGCCCTGTGCAGAGGGGAAACTCTGTTCCAGAGTCAAAAACTATTAAGAGAACTCTGAACAGAATTTTACCACAAACTCTGATTCAAAGACTTTGCTTACTGATCTCTGTGATAACAGAAAATGGGATATCTGTCTTGTTCAGAATGCAACAAGAATGTAATAACCATGATGGAGGGATCTTCTCCAGCATTCTGTTCCCAAAAAGGCCAAACAAAGAAGATGATCTAAAATAGGAACCATTTTTTTAGAATAAGTTTATGAATTACCTTGACAAGCAGACATAAAGACCTGTCCATCGCGGGAATAGATCCCACAGAAGGCTTTCTGAGAATAGGAGTCTGTGAAGGTCAAGTGATTGGGGAGGAAGCTGGAAGGAGAGCAAAGATGAGGCATAGATTACTCTGGCAGAGATTCTCTTCTGAAATCACTTGTCTGTTTCTTGCCTGGGAATTTACACACGCACATGCAGGATCTCTCTTATCAGATACTTACTGCGACACCATCTGCGAACACTCTCCAGCAGAGAAACTGCTGTTATGACAAAGGCCTCGCTCCCTCTGTGGGAAAGGAAAAGGGAAATTACAACCACCTTCTCACAATCTATTCTAGTAGCAGGAAAACAAGGGAAAACAATCCAGAAAGCCAAAGTTAGTAAAACATTTTGTTAGGGGAAAGAACTACCGCAGGCCCCAGACAGAGGCCTCTTTTTTGGTATCAAAGTAGCCCGAGGACATCACTCTGAAATCTCCCCCTTCGTTTCTTGCTGAAATGCAAGGTTCTACCCTGTGACTAAGGGCTAAATTAACAAGTACACGAGATGCTGAAACTGCACACACAAATGTTTTCTTGACAGAAAGCACTTCTGGGGCAAAACTAAAAGTCATTTATTTAGCGGCAAGCCCATGCAGCAGGAAACAGGAGAATGTGCCTCAAAGAGCAGACTAGCTGCACCCTCACAATCGGACGGGGGGAGGGAGGATACTTCTCAGATCAGAGGCCCTGCTTCCAGACAAGACCAATTTGAAATTAAGGCCTGCTTTCGAAGCCACTTCCCCCGTCTTGATCCCACCCTGCACTTTTAAGCCAAGACGGACCAATTAGTTTCCAACATCTCAGGACAGCAAAACAGGACACCTGGCAAAGTAGTCTTGGGATGCTACGGTCACCTCGCCCTGGGCCAAGCCTGCCTGTTGCTAACTGGATGCGCGTTTTGATCTCGTTGCACTCAAGATCACGAGTATCGGGTGTCAGATCCACTGCAGAAGATTAAGAGAAAGAAAGAGACTGCATATAAAATAGCCCTAGGCAAACTTGGATATTTTTATGGATATCTATGTAGCCAGGAAAACGAAATCCTCGGGCTTTGGTTTATTTTAAGTCTGAGACTATCTGAACATTGGGTGTTGTGCCTGAGGTTTAATTTAGTGTTTAGACAGAATTGTGGATCACAAACAGCCCTGAGTGGGACATGCTAAGACCAGACTTTTCAGAGTGGGGAGAGAAAATACAACATTCAGAATTCTGAGGCCTAATCTTGCATCTTTCCAATCTCAAATATAAGCCCAATCTTATTAACTTTTGTTTACTACTATTACATAAACTCAAAGCAGTGCATCTTCATTAAGAAAACAACACTTGACTTCTTTAGTGGAAGCCTTCATGATACCTGGGGGCTTGTACTGATCTCCTAATCGTCCTTCCCAAGCATTGTCAGTGTCATCATCCGAATCAGAAAGTGCCTGGAACACCCGGGCACCGGCGGTTCCCCCTCCCTGCATCAGGTGAAATTGTCCCCTGGGGAGAGTAGGAAGGAGACAAAGAGCAGTATTAGGAATTACAAATCCATTGCTCCATGAACTACTTCCCCATAGTACATTCACAAGTACGAAAGGAAGTGAGCAACATTCTTGTTTCCTGTTTCCTCTCATTCTCCGATAGTTTTAACTGAGCAGCCATGGAATTATTTCATCTGAAGCAAACACTGGTCCGAAGGCTCCAAGGAGAAGACTTAAGAGAAATGAAACGTAACTCAGCTTTCAGAGACAAGAACCGTTGTACGAAGGTGAAGGAATACAAGGCAGAAATCACTGTATCATATTACTTTCCATAGGAATTTCAGGCATTAAAATGGAAGCTGGTCTCAAATTTTCCACAGTGATATAAAATAAACACATGACTGCAAATTGGGAGAGATGGAATTATCCCAATTTATTTTGTGCTTTGTGGGACAAACCTGCTTTTGAGCAAGGCTCAGAAATTTCATGCCCACTAACATGTGGACTACCAGTTGAATACTTTTTTCCCAAACCTATGCTTAGCAGGAAATGGGCTACACTGGATGCAGTACCAAATGAAATTTTTGAAGTTGCACACTATTCTCCTAAGAAGTCTCCACTAAATTAGCAAGTACACAAGATGCTGAAATTGAACATACAAATGTTTTCTTGACAGAAAGCTAATCAGAAAAGCTTCTTGGATTTGTGATTATGCAGCTGCTTTAACTCCAACATGTCACATGATGAAAAGGCACAAAAGATGATCTTGAGATCTTTTCCAGCTCCATGAACATTACAGAAACCAGGCTAGGGAAGTGCCAAAGAGAAATGTCTACCTTCCTAGTCAGTCCACAAGAAATAGTTGCATTTCCTCTGTCCTTCATGTGTGCTTGATCTCTTTCCTTGGTCAAATTTCTGTAAGTGTAATAGTGCTGACAGAATCTTATTTTAAATGCTTACAAATTTCTCCCATCCTATGCAATGTAGGCAGAAGTGCATACCCCATCAAAACTGAATGCCAAAAGTGGCACAGACATAAACTCTTCTTCCACAAGAAAATATAACAATGTTAAGGGATTGATAACGTTAAGGTAAGCAGCCACTGCAAATTATGGGATCCAACATACACGCTATTGGTTTCTGATGAGAGTCCAACCCAACAGTTAGGAGAGCAGTTAAACTTAAATCATGACATGACTCTTATGATTCTTTCTGTGATTTATGTGTTTTATGAAAATAACACCACCCTCACTCAGTGGTTCAGCCAATATTATTAAATATACCCTTTAACTCCTTGAGGAAAATATTTGGTACGCTGTTCCCCAGATATGCACGTCCTATTAAAAAATCTTTAGCACGGAGTTTCTCAACGTTAGCAACTTTTAAGATATGTGGACTTCAACCCTCAGAATTCTAGCATGGGCTGGATGGGGAATTCTGGGAGTTGAAGTCCAATATCTTAAAGTCACTAAGGTTGAGAAACACTGCCTTAGCAGCTCACCAGAAAACTGATCACAACAGAGTTTTCTAGGAATGCCTCATGAGGCTCCACGCCAAATAACAACTTTAGGTTCCACTTACTGAGTCAATCTTCTTCATCCAGGTCACTAGTTCAGATGGGAAGGATATGCCTAGTTCCTCTCCGTTTCCCGCCTTGACAGAACTCCTATGCTTAGGAGAAAGGCTTGTTCCCTGGCCTCCTCAAGATAGCCTATGCACATCCTAATGTGGGTAAGGATCAGGAACTGCATCCCTCGCCCAGGAGGTATCCCATAGCCATGGTTTGGTAGAAGGGGGCAGAGGGGGAGGTGAGTTACCTGCGCAGTAGATATGCCAGTACCTGGGCCAGATCCACATCCTCGTCGTCCTCGTCCTCACTGCGCAGGATCCCCGAGTCCCTCTGAGACCAGCTGCCTTGGTTATCCCGGCCCCCAGAGCCAGCGTTGCTACTGCTGCGGGAGCCCATGTCTTAGGGCATTCTCCAGGTTTGCCAAACACATACACTGCCCCTCCTGGTGTTCAGAAATGAGACTTTTGTGAAAGAGAAAATCCTGCCCCAGGGATCAGAGAACTTTGCACGCCGCTGGAGGCAGGGAGGAGAGAGCATCATGGGCTTCCTCCCGTCACATGGCAAAGCCACCCGTCAATCAAGTCCCTTCTTATTGAGGAAGCGGCCTCACTCCTTCCAGCGGACTAGGAGTGTTCCCACCAGCCAGAGCCTCTGAGCCACATCAGGAGCGTCCAGGAACCAAAGGACGGTCTCCCTTGTTCCCACGGCCTCCCTGTTTTGCCTCCCATACCCGTTCGCCTGTGGCCCCTCTCCGGGTCCCCAATCCCAGCATCCAATGCTGGAAAGGCTTACTGGCTCCCCTAGCTAAACAACCCCATCTTGGAGGCGCCTGTTAGAGCAACTGCCCCCCGCAACCCTTCACCTCGGTTCGTCAACAGCCCCCGGCTGCAGCCCACCAACCAGGAGCCCGCATGTTAGAACACTTCCCGGGCGCTACCACCTCTCCGCCAATGGGCGGCCCCCGTTTTCCACGCTCCTCCAATCAGCTGGCGCCATATTGGGGGGACACTCTTGCTGCCCAACTGCCGTTCTGCCCACCAATCAGAAGGATTCTTGCATTAGTTTCTTTCTGGCCCCTCGACTTTCCTCCCGCCTCGGGGTTGTCTAGACCGGCCAATGAAATGCCGCCGCTCGTCCTTCGACTGCCCCCCCCCCGCCCCGCCGTGAGCGCGAGACCCTCCTCACCCTCTAACGGTCGGAGCGCGAGGCCTTGTTTACATCTTAGAGGGGCAGCCGCTCGAACCCAAGTGGAGCAGGGGCGAGAGGAGGGGCGACCGGCTACAAAATGATTGGCCGCAACCTTCTACCCCACGTGGTGGTACGTGAGGCTTTAAAGGAGGTCCGCTCTTCTTTGATTGGTTGCTGTGACCCTTCCTCGCCCCGCCCACGCTGTAAACTAGGTGATAAGGTAAACGCGTTATCGATTTGGCCCAAAACACCCCCGGAAGGCGGGCGGTGGGCAGAAGAGTTGCTCTCATATTGGCTTCCTTGAGTTTGACCGACAGCTTTCATTGTGTAAACGCTCTCGCGCAAAGTCCTTGGGCGGACTGATTGATGTCGTGAGAGGAGGCGGGCTCTGGAGGAACTTTCTCGCTCTCTGATTGGACAATAGTGAAGCAGGTGACGTTGTGGCGGGTGTTGATAAAGCACGTATCATGTTGCTACATAAACAAGTCCATTAGTTGCCGACAAGATTTGTTTTTTTATTGCTATACAGGCATGTTTCTCAATCTCGGCAACTTGAAGAGGCGTGGATTTCAACTCCCAGAATTCCCCATCCAGCATGTGTGGACTTCAACTCCCAGAATTCCCCAGCAAGTCCACACATGCTGGATGGGGAATTCTGGGAGTTGAAATCCGCACCTCTTCAAGTTGCCGAGGTTGAAGAACACCGCAGTAGAGGAACAACATGGCTGCTCAGTGGAACCCTACAAAGCTATGAAAGCTTGTGCATTGTGAAGCGTGTTTGCTACATACACATTTGGCTCCTCAGAGTCATGCTGACATCAGAGCCTGTTACATACACCCAGCAAATGCATGGATGATTTCACTGTGCTCTCCCCCACTGGGAGTCCCCCAAGTACGTTGGACGGATTGCCTGTGGATTAAGGGCACTGTAGTCTGACAGAACTGGAGGACATCCTGAGATCATAAGGGCTTCCAGGAAGAGATGCTTAAGCATCTGTGAAGCAACCGTGCATGTTAACTGGTTGCATTCCCACAGCACGCTTAACCGGTTTATGCCATAAACACATTCTGGGCTGTTCATACAACATATTGAACCACCGAGTAACTACACAGGCTGGATTTGCAGAACGTGCCAAGCCACCCAAGCGACCCCAACACCAACCAAGCTGAAAACTAGCCAAGCTTAGCCTTTGATGGCTAAGTCTGTGGGGCGACAGTTATCATGTTAAATAATGGTGATTTGAAACTAGGTTTCTCTAGATATTTGTGCTCTTCCCCTTTCCCTGATCCAGCACTCGAGGCTGAATATTATGTATATTTTTTCTTCTGCAGGTACAATTTTTCTTATGAGAGACTTATCATAACCAACCCAGGTTTTGGAATGCTTGGTAGGGATTTCCCCAAACGCTTCCTACACAACGGCCACATTCATACATAAGTTAACGACCTAGCAGATGCATTTGCACAACACACTAACCGAGGTTAGTGTTAGCTGTGGTTTGTGCCTTGTGGCAACCCCAGAAAATGGCTTAATGCAGTAACAAAGAGAAGCATGTTGTGTGAACAACCTGAAAGCCCAACTGAGGGTGCTAAGGCTCCAGGTTTGGGTAGATGTGCAAAAACGATAAAATTTGCAACCTTTTTTCCCTCACTTGTTATCCCTGGAGAATAACAAAGAGAAGTAACGGGCGCCAGTTCTCCAGCCCCTGAAGTAGTACAGCTGCACCATCAGAATTTCGACGTTAGGATTAGTGATGGTTTGGGGCAGCCCATCTGGTGGGTGCACCATTGGGGAACGCCTATCTCAGAGCCTCAATATGTGTAGCTGAAATCGTGCAGATTTCTCCATTTCCTTCCTCTTTTTAATTTCTGAGTGAATTTATAAATGGCTGCATCCCAGTCCTTCTGTTCTGCATATTCTTATAAGCGTCTTCACAACACTGTTTCCTAAAGGCTCCAAGGAAGCCAACAGCCAAACTAACTTTGGTTTAAAAGTTGTGAATCTAAATCTATTCACACACACACACACACACACACAGTGTCTTCCCCAACTCTGCAACACCCCCCCACCCCGTAAATGTTTGCCACCAACTCAATTCTCAGCAATGGCCATGCTAGCTAGGAATTCTGGGAGTTGAAGTCCTCACATCTGTTGGCTTATTGTGTATTTATTTCTTATTAATATATTAATAAAATAAACACTGCATGTTTATTTCTGTTTAAGTTTGTATCCCTTTTCCTCCACTTCATTTGCACGCACTCACAAACACACACTACCTGCTCCAGTGATTTGGAATAATACATTTTTTAAAAGATCATGAATTATTATTCTCATTTTAGTTTATTATTAATAAAACATGTTTCATGTTTGAGAACCCTCTGCTCCACACACACAGATTAAATTGCAGTCAAACATCTAGCTTATCTTCTGTGTTTCTTTGCAGATGCTGCCTCATTTCTGGTCAAAATGCCTTCATAAAAACTCTACTCAAAGATGTTGACCTGTTTTATTTTTCTTGCCCCCTTCTTTTCTCTTCAGCAGCGTGTCCCTCTCACCACAGGAATAAAATCCAGCACATTATTTGCAGTTTGAAAGAGGCAAGCAGGGACATAAAAACCCATTATCTGGGGTCTAGATGTACTAGGAATGTAGAGAAATAAGAAAAAAATGGACTATCACATTGAGCACCAATTAAAGATTCCACATCATAGCCAACTACTAACATTCTTGACTGATTAAGTGTAACAAGCCTATCATTTTAGTGTGTAAAGAACAGGCTCATTTTGTAATTTACTCCCCTCACTGAATTTAAGATGTGCAATAGGCTAAAAAGTGAATTCCTCCTTAGCTATTGGTCACACTGCTGTGATGTCATAGAAATATCTAAATATTCCAAAAGTTTCATTAGCAATGCAATATTAAAAGACACCGAACCCACCCTAATCTGAATCCTGTCTAAGGCTGGTAATGGAATTATGGTGAGATGGTACCCAAATTCTGCCCAAGCGCAGACAGGTTCCTTTCAAAGGAATGCTATTTTTTTCCAGCATTAGTCCTTACAACAACCCTGGTTTGTTTAAGGCCACGCTTGATGAAAGATCTCAAGACCCCAACCCACATTCTTCCTACAGCAATGGACAAGTTAACTAAACATTTCAACCAAGTTATTAACGTTCCTCAAGCCAACATAAATTTAGCTCTTCTGAGAGGAGCAAAATTATTTAGCTCTATCATTCTACCTCTGCTCAGCAGGACTCGGTTACCTTTCTAGGGACTGCAGCCAGATTTTACCTCTGGGATCACTACTCTACTGGAGACCATCATAATCAGTCTTACAAAAATCAGAACTGGATGGAAGTATCCTCATGTTATGAAATGTTGCCAGACGTTCCTATGTTGGTAGGAAAGCTGTAGCACGCTGAGAGAGGATTCAAAATATAGATGGATCTTGACTGTTTTATGTTGAATTAGTAGAAAGAAAACTTAACACTTAGTAACACAGTTTTGGTTTGCTTAAGAGCTGGATGTTCTGGGTGCAATGTTTCTCGGTTTGCTCTATGTGTCAGTGGATGGATAAACGTAGAACTAATGCAACAATAGGACAGCAGAAATGCTGTATGCTAATGTTACCAGAGTGGGCAAGGTAACGTTATCAATTCAACAGCTTGATCCATCATCATGCACAGTTTGGTGGGGATTTTTTGGGGGGCTTTCTGATCTCCCTCAATGCAGAAAAACCATTCATGATTTGTCCCAATTTGCAAGGAATCTACAAAATCTATCCAATTAAGGGGCAACAGTTCACGTACTGGACGGGAAAGGAGGGAATTCATCAGATTAAAAGGTCCTCCTTGGTTTTGTATCACACGGGACCTCTGTGAGGTTAAGCAAGTAACCTTGCCTTGAAGACAGATCGATAATCTGACTCAATATAAGGCAGTCTGAAATGTGGATCCAGAGACAGAATGACTAAGGATGATGGCCTGTGCCATATTCTAATTAATATGGGTGTTAGTAACAGATTTAGAATCTATGACTGAGCTGAACTGATGTCCTAAACATGGTAGGACTATGAAGGTGTCATAGATAACTCTGTTTCTGCACCCCAAGATATAACAGTTGCAGCATTCAAGATAAATGTTGGAGCCACCCTCCATGTTAGCCTCAGATGTCCTTTTTCCCTCGTCTTCCCTTCTTCCCTCTCTATCAGTGATTTTTCCAAGTTACAAAAAAGGAAAAGGCAGCTGGTCAGAGATCAAAGCCTCTCAGGAGCATCTACAGAGAAACTGCGCAGACAAAAATCATCATCTCAGAAGGGGACCAACACCCATCTGATGCAAGAAGATGCAAGCTCAGCCCCTTCCCGTTTCCCTAGAGCTGAAGAATGACAGTGTCGTTGAGGAAGGAAGCGAAGCAGAGAGATCAAGGAAGGTGACTCGTGTCAAGGAAGGTACGCGTGGCAATAGGAAGTTAGGTGGCCATCTCCTGGCCATGGAAACGTGATAGGGGACACCTGAGGCTGAAGAGGCTTAGCTGGTAAGAAAAGGGGAACGGAATTTCTGTAAACAAGCCCCCTGATGTCTCCTCTTCCCCCCTGCCCACCCCCCCAAGAAACAGGGGAAGAATCTTTGGTCTTTTTTTTGTTTTTTGGGGTCTTCCTCTGTTCAGGTCTCTCACATCTTCTTCACCCGGTTCTCCAAGGCTTCCAGTTCTTTCAAGACTTCTTTGGGCAAGTCCTCGGGTACTTGGGCCATCAGATATTGTCTCACTTCCCGGACCTCTTGTTCCCAGAACTGCTTGGGTAGCGAGAAGAGGTCCGGATAGCTCACCTTGCTTAGGCCCGACAGGTCTAAGGCGCCATCTTTGGGGATGTACCCAATGGGTGTTTCTTGGGCACTCTCTTCTCCATCCACCCGGCGGAAAATCCAGTCCAGGACCCGGGAATTCTCCCCGAAACCTGGCCACAAGAAGTTCCCGGCAGCATCTTTGCGGAACCAATTGACATGGAAAATCTTGGGAAGGCGGACGCCCTTGCGCCCTTCCATGCTCAACCAGTGCTCCAGGTAGCGGCCGAAGTTGTAACCAAGGAAGGGGCGCATGGCGAAGGGATCATGCATGATGACCTTACCTGTAGAACCATTTTAGAGAAGAGGGAAGAAAAAAGAAATGACAGATATATAAAATGATGCCTCAAGCTGTTTAAATCCTTCTTGGGGGATGCTGGAAATTGGAGTCCACCCAATGACCACCGATGCCACACCACAAGTGCCAAAGTACAAATGACATCTCTAGAAGGCAACTGCGAGACCCCTCCCCAAATAAATCAAAGTTCCATTACAATATATAAAAACAAGTAGCAATTTCATGGCTACCAGTTTTACGAGATGTCAGTCTTCCTGCCTGAAGTGTCACAAAACATCAACCTTTTGGAAGATTTCAACCACTGTTAACTGGCAGAGTTGTGCTATTGCGGGCCTGGCATAAGAAAAAGCTGTTCGCTCCTAGAATAAGTCATGGTTTGTTCATAGGCATCCTTACAAACCCCAATAATGTAATGTGCGGGATGATGTCATTATACCAATTAATTCCCTGTATCATTTGCACAAAGCTGTTATGATGCACACGATGCCAGTTTCCCCTTTTCCGTTGAGTAAGCTACCCCTGATTGGGCTCACACCAGGCTTTAAGCGACACATTGCGGCTTATAAGCCTCCAAGCCAAATTCACACAACAACCCAGACCAAAGACTGTGAGAGTTACACCAACCGGAAGATAGGACTTTTCAAAACAGTGAAGAGATGCAGACTGTCTCACGGTTACAAATAGAAGTTTCCAGCCCCTTTCATTTTAAAAACACTTCTGATAAATATTAATAAATCAGTGTTGGGTTTTCTTCATTGTTATTGGATTAACTTTTCCAGCCCGCCAAACAAACTCTCTTCCAACTTAGCAAGATGGAGAACCCTGAACAACAGGAAGCGATGCCCAATTTCAAACCCGGAGCCCCCACCTTTGTGCTCAGCCGCTGCTGTGGACTCGGATCGCATGGCGCAGCCCACGAAGACCCCATGGCGCCAGTTGAAGGCCTCGTACACCAAAGGGACCCCTGTGGGGGACAAGACGCCAGGAGGTCATTCTGAGAACGTCTGGAGGTCCAGAGGTCTGGGAAGAAAATCCGGGGAGGGGGCTCTTACCTGCCGGTCTCCTGCCCCCAAATATGATGGCGTCGATGGGGACACCCTGGGGAGATTCCCAATCCGGGTCCATAATGGGGCACTGGCGAGCCGGGGCACAAAAACGGGAATTTGGGTGGGCAGCAGCTTCTGGGTCACCTTGGAGAGGAGGGAGAAATGGAAGAATGGAGATGACCATATCCTGAAGGGGACATCCGCATGAGATACCGGCATTCAGGGAAACTTCAGATGATCCGATTCCAACATCATTCGGAAGATCATTCTTCTGCCGCATGTTTTGCCCAAATGGACAATCAAAACTTTTTCCCCCTTTGTTCCAGCTTTTGCCTGGTGGTTAAGATTTATCTCCAGTTTTCTTTGTTGTTATTTCTGCCTTACAACTACTGAGGCTGCATGTTATTAATACAGTATTATTATTAAATGGAGAGGGCATTTTTATTCGGGAAACAAGAGTATTGCCTTGCCTGAACCAACATGGGGACGATCCCAAAACCTTAGGAAGACAGATGTAAAATATTCCTACTTGGATGCACAATTTTGGAATTTGACCCCTTAGTATCTTGTCCTTATTGTTTTAAATGTTAGCTTCCCATACTCAGTTCCTTCCATCTCCTGGCTCCTAAACTCATCAGCATCCAAAAAGCTAATTGCCTCAATATCCCATAATGCTTTAGGAACGGATAACCAGGCCATTGGTTTGTTTACCTCAGTGTTTTTCAACCTTAGCAACTGTAACATGTGTGGACTTCAACTCCCAGAATTCCCCAGCTGGCTGGGGAATTCTGGGAGTTGAAGTCCACACATCTTAAAAGTTGCCAAGTTTGAAAAACACTGGTTTAGCTCAACAGCCTCACAATACCAGCTGGCTTTCTTCTAAGTTAGGGCTGTTTTCTGTGACTGCAGACATTATGGTGGGATTGTTTAAATTACTGTTGTGTGTTTTTTTATATTTTATTTATTAAAACATTTAAAAAAACAAAATAGGTACATTAAAAATTAAAAGATATAAAGAGACATAGCCAATAAAGAAGAAAATATCAATAAGAGAACAAAGAGTTTGCAATTATAATTTTAAATTCATTATTTCATTAATTAATTGAACATTAACTAGGTTTAAAAAACAAGGTTTATTTACATAGCTTAAGAAATAACTAAAAATCCCTATAAAACTCTAAACCTAATATTACTATTGATCATCACCACTATTCGTAATCATTCAAAAGGAAAAGAAATAGAAAAGAAAGAAAAAGGAGAGGAAACAAAGTTTTTTTAAAAAAATGAAAAAGGGAAAAATCAATAAAATAGTGTTAGGAAATTACATGGCTTTGAATTCCCTCCCATTGTACCAGTGTTTCTCAACCTTGGCAGCTGGAAGATGTGTGGACTTCAACTCCCAGAATTCCCCAGCCAGCTTGCAGTTGCCAAGGTTGAGAAAACACCACATTGCACAAGTCTGACTGACAATTGTATCAACAAAATTGTTTTTGAGATGGGTGACCATATCAACTGCTTCAACAAAGAAATATATCACGCCAGTGTTGCGGCACCATCCTATCTGGAAGGCACCCAGTCGGGGAAAGCAGATCTCTGCAGAATCAAAATAACTCTCCAGGGACTCAGAGGGCTTCACATTTTATTCCCAACCCTCTTGGAAACATTCAGCCCCCTTTTGCAGCAAACCCTGTTCTCGCCTCCGAGCTCCAGCCTTTCTCTAAAACAAGGGGCGAGTTGGCACTCTCCCCTCCAAGGGGCGCCAGCTCCGTCACCTGCTTGCCCACCCTGTGCCCTGCGCAGCCGGGGGGCATCCCCGTGACTTTGCAGCTGGCAGCTGATCTTACCAGGTTTCCAAGGTTTTCCTTGCCAGGTGCTGATTGTGACTCCTTCGGGGATCATCTGGTCGATGCCCTCCCAGTAGACTCCACCTTCGCTGGTCTCAGCTACGTTGGTGAAAATGGTGTTACGCTGGATGGTGTGCATGGCATTGGGGTTGGTTCGGGTGGACGTCCCCGGGGCCACCCCAAAGAAGCCATTCTCAGGGTTGATGGCACGCAGGGAGCCTAGAGAGACAAAAGTGGGGCAGGCGGTTATTCCCCACAGCATCCCTTCCTGGAGGGTCTCCAGATCTCCTTCTCCCAACACCGTAAACATGGACAGGCAGCCTTGGGCCACCTGGGGGCCACACTTGTGCCCTGGGGCAGCCTGTGGGGAGGGTTCAGTTTATGTTGCCAGAAAGGGCACTGAGCTTTTGCCAAAATGCCGAAAACACTCTTGTATCCTTCGCTGCTTGTGTACAGGGGTGTGATGTCAGGACAACTCCTGCAGACAACTCCTTTTTTATTATTTGGCCTGAAGTGGGGAAAGGTGAGTGTAAGACAGTGTTGTCCAAACTTGGCCACTTTAAGATGAGTGGACTTCAACTCCCAGAATTCCCCAGCCAGCCATGCTGGCTGGGGAATTCTGGGAGTTGACGTCCACTCATCTTAAAGTGGCCAAGTTTGGACAACACTGGTGTAAGAGGCAAAATGACCCCCACTTCTGCTAACAGCCCCCAAACAGGCAACATGAACTGATTTTGGGGGTGCAGAAAAGCTTTGCAGAATGCTCTGCAAGGGTCCGGGCACCCACTTTGCCTCTAAGGCACCCAACCCACAAATAAAAGCGATGCAAAGGTTCAGCCCCACTGGGGGATGCCAGTAGGATACTGTGGGGAGACCGGCATCCTGGGGGCCACTGGTTGCCCACCTTCCATCATGCAACATGTACAGGGGGACAAAACAGTCCTGTCTCTTGTGGGTAAAAATCCCTTTTTAACCAGCTTCCCTTCTGCTTTGTGAGAGGGACAAGATATTGGAGAATATGAAGCTCTACAGACAGAGGAACCTCCTTATGTCTAAAATTAGGCTTTTCCAACCACAGAAACCAGTACTCAGCAGATCATTTTGGATGAGTTGGTGAGGATGAAACCATCCTGATTCAAGGAGGGGAACACTGAGGACACTTTACCTCAAGGCCCCACAGACTTCCAACTTAACTTTAAAAACTTGAGACTGTGTTTGATCTTCTCCTCTACCCTCCCCATCATTCTTCCCTTTTGGGTGACGCCTTTTAGAAGAGGCCTGCGTGCAGAGGGCTTTTCCAATCCCCAGCTGACTGGCAACCCTCAAGCTTGTTTTTATTTTAGATCAAGGGCAGGATTTTAAAAAATGCTGCAGCTAAACAAATCAAGGAATAAAACATGGAACCGGCAAGCTTTCCCCTTTTCAAAACCGTCCGAACAATAAAAATGTATTTCTATCCCTTTTCTCTCTTCCATCATCAAAGGGGGGACATATAACCTGATCTTCCCCTCTCTTATCCTTTACCCACCAACTAAGCCTTCCTACTTCTCTGACCTCAGTCTCGGCCCCCTCCTGCTCCAGCCCCCCAATTCACCTTCGCTGTCAAACTTCATCCAGGCGATATCGTCCCCGACACACTCCACCCGCCAGCCAGGCAAAGTAGGGTTCATCATGGCCAAGTTGGTCTTTCCACATGCACTAGGAAAGGCGGCAGCCACGTATTTCTTCTTCCCCTCGGGGTTTGTGAGTCCCAGAATCTGAAAGAGACGAGAGAAAAGCATGCCGCCGTTTGGCAGGTGCCGAGCACAGAGACCCCAAACTTGGGACATACCGAGGTTCGCGCTGCATCAGCTGCCAGATCTGGATTACAAAAATCCAGGTGACCAACACAGAGTAAGAGGCTTCTGCATCTCTCTCTGTTTTCCAGTCCAAATGAGTTAGCTCAGTGTTTTTCAAACTTGGCAACTTTAAGATGTGCGGACTACAACTCCCAGAATTCCCCAGCCAGCCATGCTGGCTGGGGAATTCTGGGAGTTGTAGTCCGCACATCTTAAAGTTGCCAAGTTTGAAAAAACTGTGTAAGCTGCATGTATCTGCCTTCCCTCTGTAGACACCCTCCCACTATGTTGAACTTCATCTCCCAGAATCCTCAACAATTTCTGGGGATTCTGGGTTGGGGATTCTGGAAATCAGTCCAACCATCTACCGAATATCACACTGGGGAAGGCTCCAAGCTGCCTATGAGACCTTCAAAAATAGATGGAGGAGCACTGCAAAATATTTTTTGGAGGCCCGGGTCCTCTTCCCTTGCCCCAGACTTTCAAAGAGATGGAAAATTGGACCATGGATAGACACGATTTGCAGAACTGATTTTTCTGACTGTCCCATCTTCGGAGCCATGGACGAATCCAGCGGGTGGAAGAGGTGGCCGCGCCCTCACTTCATTATTCTCTTTTAATACCTACTCCAGATCGCATATAAAGTCCACCGGTGAAAAACCCTTGGCAGGCCAGGATATCCTTCCAGGGGCTTAAGAGGGTGGCTGACATTGCCCCCCCCCCCCGCCCAGTCTGATTCTCCAGTTCAAAAGACTCTTGACCGATTACAAAGGCGCCAATTAACTCAACAACTGATTGGGAAGGACCCACAATAAAGCCGGGAGGTCAGTGGAAGTCAATGATTGTCTGCAGCATCAAAGAAGGCTGCAGAGATGGGACCCCCGATGCTGCCTCGAAGAAGAAACATAACTTCAGAAGGGTGCATTCCTCAGCCAAACGGCGCAGTTTTAATTTCATTTAAAAATGCCTTTAAAGCTCACCCCGTTAAGTGGCTAAGGATCCCTGAACAGGCATGATGATTCGGGAAAGGGTTTCAGTGTGATTCTTCCTGTCTACGTTGACAAGAAGGAGGATAAGGCAAGGCGATATGACTTATTTCTGCAGTTAATTTCTTTTAGTCTAATCTTTCAATCTTACTTTAATCTTTTACTCTCGGTGGGACTAAAATTTTAACCTTCACGGCCATTTCTTATTGTTAAAGGAAGTACCGTAATGGCAAGCAAACCAAAATTTGTTCTTTGGGGTGGGAAAATGCTTTCACGCTTCACATTGTGTTTTTTTTCCCCCTAAATAAATCTAAATTTCAACTCCGTGCTTGCATCTGTCTGGTTGCACGCTTAATTAAAACGGTTCAACACTCCACAGCTGTCCCTGTTCCACCAAGCTCGGTTAGTGTTAACCGGGGTTATTTTTTTTCCTGTGGTTTAGCATATCACGCAAACCCAGCCTGTCTGATTCGCTGAAGATTCAACATCTTGAGCAAAGGCAGAAAACAGGTTAATTCAGTGCAACAAAGCCTATTTTACAAATGCCAGCTCTGAATCCTGGGAAATCTGCAGTGAACTATATATATAAAAAGATAAATAAATCCCCCTCTCACTCCCATGGCCTTTGCACCACTGCAGCCTTCCTGAACCTGGTGTCCTGCTGCAGGCCAAACTACAGCATCCATCATCCCCAGTGTGCTGGCTGGGGGTGATGGGACCTCCAGTCCTGCCCACTGAGGCGGCTCCATGGGCAGGGGGAAGCTGCTTTCAAAAACAACCACTTCTGCCCATCACCTCCAGCCCCCGTGAAAGTCCTCCCAGCCCCAGGACAATGCCCCCCGGGCTCTGACGAAGGTCCTGCCCTGTCCCTCTCGTGCGTCAGACTTATCCCAATCCATTTGGGATTTCAGCAGGCCTCTGTCAATCATTAACCAATTAATATTTGCTCGTTAAATATCGCTCCTAGGCAATGTAAACACCCCCTGTCCTTTGGCCTCGTGCCTGATGGACCAGATCTCCCCCCCACCCGCTCATTCCCGGCCATCGACCCGCCATCCAATCATTCGGCCCGCCAGAATCCGGGGGTCCTACTGTTGCAGAAGCCCCAGCAAGCCACGGCTGGCACGACAGCCCCGCCCTGGGGCAGGGGCTCCCTGCCTGACTTCCTTCCCGGTTAGGTGGCTTCTGTGGCAGATCCAGTAAATGAAATAAATAGATCACATGTTGATTGAGGGAAAGCGTATCTCTGAGCATGCGCAGGAAATGCAAATAGCATTCGACTCTCCCCTCCAAGCCATGGATCAGAGGGAAAAAAAGAGTTTCTACCTTTGGGGTAAAATGTTGGCCGCTGACCACTTCCAACCACCCAGGTTGGTTTCAGGAGGTTGGGGGCCAGGCAAAAAAGTCAAGATGGCAGCTGAGACCATGCCATCCAAGTCACCATCTTGACCTTTTGGACCCCCTGCCCTGCAAACGCTGCTGCCCTCGCCACGCACTTTTCCCACCAACCCCAGATGTGGGAACTCTGTAAACACCCCCCCGGATCTCTGGGTCTCCCTCTTCTTGCAGTGCAGGGCCAGGTGGCCCCCCTTCGACCTCACCCCCCTCACCAGCATGTGCTCGGCGAGCCAGCCTTCATCCTTGGCGATGCAAGAGGCTATGCGCAGGGCAAAGCATTTTTTCCCCAGGAGAGAATTGCCCCCGTAGCCGCTGCCAAACGAGACGATCTCTCGGCGTTCTGGCACGTGTGCAATTAAGGTCTTCTCCGGGTTGCACGGCCAGTTGTTCACTAGGTCTTCTGCAGGAGAGACAGAGAAGACGACACTTTAGGGACCACGCGTCAGGATCATAACCCAAAGGGCGCTCCAGCATCTTTGAATCACAGGCAATCTGGGAGCTCTCGCGTGTGCTGGGGCTAGCAACTGGGAATTCTGGGAGCTGAAGTCCCCAAACCTCTGGAATAATCTCCTCCAGCTTGGCAGGTCCTCCAAATATGGGCATCAGCTCCCAGAATTCTCAGGAACAGCAAGCTGCCTCAGGAATTCTGGGAACGGTCCACCCAGTTTCCCTTCCTCTTTTTTAATGCAACCCCCCTGCTATTCTTGCTTTGCCCGAGCATCTCGATGCGTAGCCTCCTCGCTGCATGACGCGAGGAAGGGTTGACGAAAACCCGAAAAATCTGCTGAAAGGAAAGAGCTCTCCTCGTTCCCGCCGGCGGCTTACCGCTAAGGGGCAGGGGACGCCCCACAGAATGCAGGCATTTGACGAACTCTCCGTCTCCGAGCGCGCGGAGGGCCACGGTGCCCATCCGCGTCATGATGCGCATGCTGGCGACCACGTAGGCCGAATCCGTGAGCTGGATCCCGATTTTGGAGAGCGGGGAGCCTATCGGGCCCATGCTGTAGGGGATTACGTACATGGTGCGACCTGCGAGAAGGGAGGGACCGGGGAAGGGAAGAGAGATTGAAGAGAATGAGGAAAGAACTGGCTTGGAACAATAAAGTCTGCCCGTCCAGGTGCGCTTCTGGTTCCTTCGTTGAATCAAACAATGTCATATTGTTTGGCTGTATTAAATCAAAGACGTCCTCATCGTCATCCTCATCATCTATCAGGACCTAGGAAGGGGGCCTTCTCTGTGGCATCACAGCTTCTGGAACAGCCTCTCCTCGAGATCGGTACGGCTCCCACCCCGGCGATGTTCAGGAAGTCGTTGAAAAGCTGAAAAGCTAACTATTCCCCTGGGCCTTGGGGCAGAGCCCTTGTTGAACTCCTTAGAGCAGTGTTTCCCAACCTTAGCAACTTGAAGATGGGTGGACTTCCATGCTGGCTGGGGAATTCTGGGAGTCGAAGTCCACCCATCTTCAAGTTGCTAAGGTTGGGAAACACTGCTCTAAATGGTATAAATGGATAAAGTATCAAAAACTAAAGAGTTTTGCAGGGTTGGATAAATTGGTTCATTTCTTGGGGAGAGAAAGTCCCCAAGGCGGTATCCCTCAGGAAATGGACAAATGGCTGGAGCCCTGTTTGTAATCTACGTACAGAAAAAGGCCCTTTGTTTGATCCTCTGTTCGCCCCCTGCCCTGGTTCACCTTTCATGCAACCAGGGAACCTGTCCTCCACCGCCTCTTGGAAGGCTTTGGGGTTCATCCAGTTGCCCAGCTGCCCTTTGACTCCTGGGGCAGTGATGGGTATCGTGTCCCTCTGGCTCTCAGTAACAATGACAGTTCGGCTCTCCACCCGGGCTACATCCTTGGGGTCAGTTTTAGCCAGCCAGCTGCAGAAGAGAAAGAAAAGGATCGCGGGGGGGGGGGGGGGGTTCAGTGTTGGAGCTCGCAATGCATCTCTTCCCCAGCAGGCAGCACCAAAGGGCAGTCCAGATGTGCAGGACACCAACTCCCATCAACCCCAGGGGTGATGGGAGTTGGCATTCCACCCCCACGGAGAACCGCTGGATGGGCAAGACTGCCCCCGAAGATGCCTGCTTACCAGTTCTCGTATTTGGTCAGTGGCTTAATGATGCCTTCGGATTCCAGGAAGTTCAAGATCTTGCTGTTTTCCTTCTCCGTCCCATCGCAGACATGGATGCTGTCAGGCTGGCAGAGCCGCGCGCCTTGCTCGACGAACTCCTGGACCCGCCCTGAGAGCTTGGCCAAGTCTCCATGGAGCACCCGTGGAGCATGGGCCCAGCGCACCGGCACTGCAGACCAGCTTCTTAGAGAGAAGGCTCCTAGTCTGCAAAGAAGGGAAGAGGGGGCTGGCGTGAGTCAAGAGGCCTGAACGCCCCCCAAAAGTAAGTGTGTATATGTGTGTGTGTGTGTGTGAAGGCCTGGCGCAGTCAAGATGTAGCCGATTGTTTCAGGTGCCCCCAAATCAAACACCTCTCTTCTCTTTGGAGAGAGTTCACCGGCATGTGTAAATCTTGCCCAAGTTTGCACCGGCTCAGAAGCCCAGTGTGTGAACTTTGTGCAAGCACAGGGTGAGGCAACCTCTCAGAAATACCTCTGTGTGCAAAACCAGCCAGGAGGCTGCAAAAGGACACGTAGAAAGGAAAAACTGCTGGTGTAGATAAACGGGCTTGAATTAAATTAAACCAGACTTAAGTAAATGGACCCGCTTGATCAAAAGAGAGCGAGTGAACGTCAATGCAAGAGGCAATACACTCTTCCAAGTATGCACTTAGGAATATTTCTACGCAAGCCTCCTCCATACATGTACCTGTGTGTTGGCTATCGCGAGTACACACAGGAGTATGAAGACATTCTCCTGGCAGCCTCATTCTGCTGGGCAAGAGACATTTTTGTGTCCACGGCTGCCAGCTATGCAAATCAGAGCAAAAGCATGGCTTCACAATCTGATCTTAAAAGCTGCTGATTTTTCACATGCAAGGAAACACGGTTCAGAGTCGCTGAGTTCTGCACATGCTCTATAAATGGACGGGCGTGTTTAAGCTTGGCCATCTGGCTCTCTCCTACAGGCCATGTCCCATCCAGAGCAAGGTGAAACGAAGGGTACAACCCGTCTGAGAAAACTGGGGGTGGGAAACAGCGAAGCTGTCTCAGTAATTAGATATCCACAACCAGATTTAATCTGTTTTTGGTGGCGCATGGGAGCGTTTGAGGAACAGGGGAACGTGTGCAATAAACCTTTGCATATTTTCCCACAATGCACAATTTTCACATGGGGGGGGGACACAAAGATGCACACTTTGGACATGCAAAGAGTTTCTGCTCAGGTATCGCTGGTGTGGGAAAGTTGATATGTTCTCTCCCACAAAAGCTTTCTCTTGGGTTTGTAAGAATAATCAAACCGTATGCACAAGTTACGCACGCTAGTACAAACATGCATTGGCAAACTTGCTCGCACTAGCAGGCATATGCATAAGTGTATGCGGTTCCCACACCTGGTTCTCCGACACAGAGCCAATGCCCACCCCATTCCCCGTACAGATCTGCTGTTGTTTTATTTTCATTTTATTTTAGAGACAGATACGGCTGCCCAACTCTGGACACATGGAGACCACAGTGTTGCAACGTGCCTGCAAGATCCCTCCCTTTGGGCACACTCGTGAACCTGGGCGTGCAAAAGCCCAGTCCGGGTAAAGCCCAGCGGCTTGATTGCACGCTGACCTCTGACTCCAATTTCCTGTCCTGCAGGATCTTCGGCGGTGAATCCCCGCAACCCAGCTGCAGCCGGTTGGGCTGGGCTCCTGATCCTTGCACGCTGGATCCGGGGTGGAAGGGAGCTGATGGCACCTCTCCGCCCCCTCCAATTGGCTGCCCGCCCTTGGGTGAGGCACCAAGGGCCCGAGTAAAGAACAAGGGGCAAACGCACAGCGTGGACTTTCACCCGAACCGAAGCCTTTTTTACAAAGCAGGAAAGTAGGTCGCGGCCGTGCCCCTAGAGCACCGCTGAGCTGGGATGGAGGAACATGGTGTTCCTGGGTTAACCAGAAGCCCTCTGCTCCCCTTCACCCTTGTGCATCACCCCGTTGCTGCAGCGAATTTTCTTAATTAAAAAGAACCAGGCGTGCCACCACACTCTGCAATTTCACAGGGCCCTTGCGGGGATGTTTGCAGGCCACCCATTTTTTTGCAATACGATGTAAATCTCACTGATAGATCGTCCAGCCTTTCCAGCTATGCCATTTATTTCCAGCCTGATTTCTCCTTTGAAAAACAGGAACAGCGATGGCCCGTCTCATTCCCTGAGAAGAAAGCCAAATGAACTCATCGGGGAGCCGATTAGATAGGTTTAGCACTTAGAAAGGAGACCACTAGGAAATCCCACGTCTGGACGCTATACTGGAAAGTCAAAAAACATTGTGGAAGAAAACCAAGGCACACCACTCCAGATGCTCGCCCAGAATGTGTCCATGATCTGACCAGCTTAGCTTGAAGGGGAGACATTTCCTTTTCAAATTTTGTATAGCCTATTTACAGTACAAATTGTTAAGAAGGGAGTGAATTTAGAGTTAGGAATTTAGACGTTCCTATCTGCAGTGCATGACGCTGTTCCCAACAATCCTGCAACATTGGTCACTCTTCACCCCATTTTACAGGCTGGGAAACTGAGGCTTACGGCAAAAACAGGCTGGGAAACTGAGGCTTACGGCAAAGACCGGGCACCATTCTTTGTCTCCCACTGCCATGACTTGCTGGCTTTTTATTTATTTTTCGTCTAAAGCAAACAAACTTTTCAAAAGCCCCCACGGAGGTTGCCCAACTGCCTTTCCTACGCGCCCACGAACTCTGCAGCCAGGCTGTGCTTCAGTGGGGGATCACGATGTGACCGTTTGCATCCAAACACCACATCCGGGATACGTGCGGAGGTGAGACTTCAGGCACACGTAACCCAAAGTCACAATTTCTTGGGTTCAGGCTGGGTGTAGGAACGGGGTGAGAAACCGAGACAGCAGGACAAGGAGGCAGTGTGTGTGTGTGCGTAAATGGCGGGAGCAGGGGCGAGAAGGAGGAAGTCAAAAGTATCTTCCGGGTTTCTCTGACAGCCCAGATTAACTGTATCCCTACTGTAGCTGAGCTGGAATCATTGCCAAGGAAATAAAAGAGGAGGAAAAATAACATGAGTTTAGGCACGGATCTGTGGGTTAAAGGTTACAGAGGGGGGGCTAGTCCCTGGTGAGGAGGGTGACGTGGAGAAGAAGCAACCAGAAGAAGCCAAGCCTGAGTTCTTCTAGCAAACAAAGGGGGCATGCTCTAAGGAACAGCCGGACACGCAGCCGGAGCAACCTGGCTAAGAAGGCTCGGTCTTCTCGCTCTCCCCCATTCACACAACCCGGGCAGGCAGGGAGCCCCTGGTTTTCTCCATGCACCTTCAACTTCTCCACTGGGTCCTGCCAACAAGAGGGGTTAGCAGACAAGCCAGCAGCAGGAAGGGGGGAAATCTGAGCATGCAACGGGGGCGGGGGGCAGGAGCAGGGAAATAAGCAAGCGAGGATGAGGATGATGCCAGGCGGCTGCCAGGTGGCAGGTGGGAACAAGACGCGGGAGAACCAGCCAAGGTCAGGGCCGTGGGGGCGTGGGAGGTCTCCAGGGAGGCGGGGGCAAGGAGCCAGAAAGGGGGCTTGCAGCCATTGTCGATGGTACGGGGCATCGTCTTATCCCCATTTCACAGGCAGGAAACTGAGGCTGGATCTGTCTGCAGGAAAGAGGGGGAAGGACAGCTCTCCTACCCGGGACCACCAGCAAGGGCTCTGGTGCCCCCGAGCCACGCAGGTCTCCAAAGGAAATGCCCTTTGCCTGGAGGGCCTGGGCAGCCCCAGCCAGCCGTGCGACCCCTTCCCCTCCCAAGGGGGACGCCACGGGTCGGGGAGGGGACGGGAGCCCCGAAGGGCGCGGGAAGGCGAGGATGCCCGGGGCGAAGGGGCGCTGGAGGCCAGGCTGGGGAGGGAGGCGGCTCCTGGAGCGGATCGGGGCCGGGGAGGCTGCAGCTGCGCCGGGCCGGGCCGGCGCTCCCGGGGCAGAGGCGGGACCGGAGGAGGCGCGCGGGCGGCGGCGGCGGCGGCGGCGGCGGCGTTTGCTCACCCCAGGATCCGCGCGTACGGCGCCGGCATCGCGTCCCCGTTCCGGCAGCCCGCGCTGCTCAGGCTGGCCCCGGGCGCCCGGGCGCCGGGTTAAGAAGGCGAGGGGTGGGCAGGGCGAGGCGGGGTGGCGCGAACCCTTCCCGGGCTCGGGCTGGGCGGGCGGGGAGCCGGGTCCCGCCCGCCTCGCCCGCCTCATAGGCTGCCAGGGCCAGGCCCCCCGACCGCCCCTCCCGCGCCGCCGCCGCCGCCGCCGCCTGCCCACGTTGCTCGCTGCGCGTCGGCATGATGTAACCGCGGCTCGCTCTTGCTCGGCCGCCGCGATCGAGATGCAGCCGGCGGCGGCGGCGGCCGCGGGAGGGGCCGAGTGGGCGACCCGCGCGGGGGCAGGGCGAGGCGGGGTCGAGAGGGTGCCCCTGGGCACGTGCAGAGGGCAGGGCGCCGGCAAGGGAGTTGCCTTGCTGCGGGCAGATCAGTTCACGAGCGCTTTAAATAAAGCGCGGGGCGGCGGGGAGCCACTGAGCGCGGCGTTCCTTCTGCGCCCGGGCCTCTGAGCATGCACAGAGGGACTCACCCCCAGCAGCTTGCTCCCTGCACATTTAAGATTAAGGAGCGGGGTGCCTTTCCGGGGCAGGGGAGTCAGTTTCTTCCGAAGGTGAAAGAAAGGGCTCATTGAAATATTGATAATGGGGATGCTGACCAGAGTGGGGTTGCCCCACTGAGAAGCCCCCATCCTGGATCACTGCTTTCCAGGCCATTTCCACAACCAGGACTACGGGAAGGACCTCCCTGGCTGCTCCCAGGCCGCAGGTCAGTTGGCACGGGGGGGGGGGGGGGAAATGCTCTGTAAAGTCTAGGCATGGAAGCCCACCCCAAAGAAACAGCTCCATCACCAAATCAAGGGGCGGTAGAAACCACCACCCTCCAAAAGAGGGTACTGCAAGCTCCTTATACCGCATAGCAGGAGAAAGTGGTGCAAGAATTTGAACCTTGATTTCACTCTAAATAGGGCTCGCATTCAATACACAGCAGTCAATGGAATTCTTTCATAGTGGCCTCCTTCGCTTTCCTACAGTCAATCTACTCATCAGAAGCCTCTGCATCTTTGAATGCCTGTTTCCCTGTTTCCCTTCCAGCTCACCAAGGGAAAGCTGACATTATATGTACGTGTGCCTT
Source organism: Liasis olivaceus (assembly GCA_030867105.1). Taxonomy (NCBI): domain Eukaryota; kingdom Metazoa; phylum Chordata; class Lepidosauria; order Squamata; family Pythonidae; genus Liasis; species Liasis olivaceus. Next base: position 113,304,835 of record CM061351.1, on the reverse strand, counting down.
CAAGCATTGACAATGTGGCTTGCCCAGCTGCCTGGAAATGCTAGGGAACCTGGTCTTTTTTTTGCTGGGTTAATTCTCGGACAAAACAATGTCTCAGAGACAGAGAAGCTACTGCTTTTGGAGAGACAGCGCGTGCTGAGTAAGGCCAGAGCAGCTGAAACATTTAAGCGTGGGGTGAAGGAGAGACCTCCATGCTTGAGACGCCTTCATGGCTCCCATGCTGAAGATGAGCCAACAGTGTGATGCAGCTGCAAAAAAAGCAAAGACAATCCTAGGCTGCAGCAACTGGAGGAATCATCGTCTCTCTCTTCTTCAGGGGTCAGATCATACTTAAAAAACTGAGTCCCATTCTGAGCATTGCATGTTGGGAAGGACGTGAACAAACTGAAGCGTGTCCAGAGGAGATCCAGCAAGATGATAAGGGGATGGAAGGAAAAGGTTGGAGACGTTGTGTTTAGCCTGGAGAAGAGGAGGCAGCCAGAAGACAAGACGACTGTCTTCAAGGATTGAAGGACCAGCTCTTCCAGAAGTCAAAAAGCTGTTAGCTGAAATTACAAGGAAGCAGATTTTGGTGGGAGATCAGGATTCAACTGCAGAACAAGCTGTTAACTAATTCAGGCCCAGGAGAAGGAAAAGTATTTTACAGAACGGATTTGCTGACCACCAAGTGGGGCAACTTGAGAAGGGGACAGAACGGTGGTGGCTGTTCCCCCCTCCCCGGACTCCCAGGAGCAGGCCTGAAATACATGCGGCTGGGAAGGGCCAGCAGAAGGCGGCTCTCAGCCTGGTCTGTGCCCTCTGCAAATGCATCGGATTGGCCGTTCTGGGGCAGACCCCCAAGGGTGGGCTGTGTAGGCCAAGGGCCATATCCAGCGTGACTCTCTGTGGCTGTAAGCACCTGGCCAGCTCTGATTCCCCAAATTTGCAGAATACAGGCAATCCTTGACTTACGACCACAATTGGGACTGGAACTTCCATCGCTAAGCGATGTGGTCGTTAAGTGAGTCACACCCAATTTTATGACTTTTTTGCTGTAGGCGTTAAGCAAATCACACGGTCATTACGTACATCTGGCTTCCCCCATTGACTTTGCTTTCCCAGGAAGCCCCTGGGAAAGTTGCTAATGGTGATCATGTGACCCCAGGATGCTGCAACCGTCGTAAATACATGCCAGTTGCCAAGCGCCTGAATTTTGATTATGTGACTGCGGGGACACTTCGATGGTTGTAAGTGTGAGGACCAGTTGTAAGTCACTTTTTTCAGCACCATTGTAACTTCAAACAGTTGTTAAACGAATGGTTGTAAATTGAGGATTACCTGTAAAGGATCAAGGGATTGGGACAGAACAGGCCTAAGAGAGACAAAGATCTGGGTTCCCATAAATAATGTGCCCATGGATGCCTTCCTTGACGTTAACCAGGTTCCCGACCCCACCAGAAGCTTCTGCTTGTTTCTGTCAAAGCGTCTTCTGAACCCCACTGGGTTTTCTGAAAGAGTCTGTTTCCTTCAAAATAAGTGGGAAAACTGCAAAGTAAATCTGAAATCTCCTTTATTTCAAGAAGGCCTCTGTAACCCCCAGCAGCATTCTTAGAAAATTAAAATAGTGAAGGTGGGGAAGGAAAATTTTTGCCTATTCCTCCCCCCCCACCCACCAAGGAGGTAGTAGGGAAAGGCACATTGGAGGGGGGGTGTTGGTAGAAGAACTGGCATGGGTGAAGTCTCCCAGTTTGTCTTCCAGTAATGAGTTGTTTCGTGAGTGGCCATAACTCCAGCAGCAGCAGCCACCATTTTGTGAGAGCACCACGAGATGCTTGTAAAATCCAAACGTGCCCCCCACCCAGCTGGTGGAAAGAAGGTGGAAATTCTTGATAGAGAGACACCATCAGGCCTTTGGAATTAAACAAAAGGTTGCACACAGACATACCCACTCCGAAAAAGGCTAAACACAAGTAGCTGTAAAGAGGTTTCCCTGCCGCCATAAAAACTAAAAAGGTTCTGGATGTGAAAGTAAAACAAGGAAACGTGATAATGTGCCCAAATATTCTAATTCAGAGAACTTATAGAGAGATTGGGTCAGAAATCCCCCTTGATTGGCCGCCTTACAGCAGCCGATCAAATGTTCCTGGCGAACAAGATGAGAAGGGGCAAGAGACCTCTCCCACCATTATTCCCAGGAAATGATAAGTGGCGATACACTGCCCCTGTACATGGAAGTTCTACTTAGACTCCAAATTAATAGCCGTGCATAGATTCACACGCCAGCCTTTCTCAGCCTGGCACCTACGTTGCCTGGGAGTTTGGGGAATGTGTGCCATGCCAGCAGTTTTGGAAGTGTTCAAATCCCTGCTTCCAGATCTCCAAAGTCACTTAAGGCAAGACCGGGTAGCCAGATTTTCTCCAAAATGCAAAGCCCAGCCGTGTCCCGTGTCCCAGGTTTGCAGCGACCAGAGAGAGATAATAGAAGCCCCTTTGATCTCCGTGTCCGACAATCCCAAAGTTCAGCAAACAAGTTTCTTCCTCGGAGGAGATTTTCAGCTCCAAACAACCAAAGACCGAAAAGCAGAGCAGAGGGCTTTGCTGCAGGACGTCACAAAACTGGCCAAAGTCTGCAAACTCCGGGAAGCTTCTGACCATGTTTATGGAGATTTGCAATGCAGACAGAGGCCCGTGGCCCAGAAGTAAATCCCACGCTGTTGACTTCCAGAAAGTCCATGGGACGACAGCCGCAAAGGGGGGATTAAGTTAAAGTGGGAGCAAAGTTGGGGAAAGCAACTGTTTGGCTCTTCCCCTAAAACCAGAAAGCCTGCAAGAATTTGGGGCTGTCTTCCGCAGGTAAAGGAAGAGATTTTTCTCCTTGTATCTGCTGCACTGGCAATTTTAGACCCGTGTTAGCCAGTCTGGCAGTCCTTCAAGTAGGCGGACCAACTCCCAGAACGTAGACATATATAAATAAGTAATAAATATATATATTTGTTTCTCTGCTTTTGCAATTTGCGTAGAGTTTTCTAAGGAAACAATCTTTTGGAATTTTGTTCCCAAGCAACTTTGTAACTTTGTGTGCTTTTGAAGGGAAACAATAGAGCAGGGTTTCTCAACCTTGGGAACGTTAAGATGTGTGGACTCCAATTCTGGGAGTTGAAGTCCACACATCTTAACGTTCCCAAGGTTGAGAAATGCTGGAATAGAGTATGTATTTCAATAAATGAATAGATGGGTTACCTGCAGAGTCACATGTGCACAAGGAAAAGGGGAAACGTCCATGTCTTAGATGCAGGAAGCAAGTCATAAGAATATAAAGACAGCCTCTGAACATGTGCAGAATGCCCAGCTGTTACTGTTAAGAAAACAGAAATCAGCCATTTAGCAGCCAAGCTTCCAAGCTGGAGGAAGCCAGTCCCATAAAATTTCAGCCCTTTCACCTTCCATGCTAGAAATTAGGAGTTTTGATTGCACATGCTTTTCAATTAAAAAGCCCATTTAAATCATTTTGATTGTTTTACATTTTTGCCTCCTCCCCCTCTCTTGTTTTTTGTGGCATATCATGTCTGAAGGAGAGTTTGGGAGAAGTTGTAAATCTGTACATCCTTTTAGGTGGATTTCAATAAATAATATCTAGTCCTTAGTATTACAGTTTGGTATGAAAACAGACCAACTTGGCTATGGAATCTGCGCAGTGCAGCTTCCGGCCACTAGGTGGCGGTGTCAGTCTATGGAACTGCTTTCCCTTGGCTTTCAAAACTAAGATTTTGGGGCAGATTTTGAATATTCTGCACCAGCCTTTCCTAATCCATTGCCCTCCAGGTATATTGGACTACAATGGCCATGCTGCCTGTGCATTATGGGAGCCGTAGTCCACTGCATCTACAAACCACCCCATCGGAGAAGTTTCAATTCATAGCCATTGGATCGTTTCCTTTGCTTGCTTTGATGGGGAAAACCGCTTCTGAAATTCAGCAAAATGGAAAATGCAGTATTTTGTGGGCAGGGGAAAACTGGAATCCTCAAGGCCTCTCTGTCAGGTTTTCTGCAATCCATACAGGTCTAGGTTTGGGGAGCGCTTAACCACGACTCCTTCCAGGGCTTTTGAGCGAAGCAGACCCCTTTGTGGGCTTCCTTAAGGCCCCTTAAATGCCCCTTTATTCCAGTGAGTGACAAGGGTCAGGTGTGTTCCCATTGGCTGGATTTCTGTGACATCAGAGAGTGTGCACAAGCCAGGTGTGTTCCCATTGGCTAAATTTCTGTGACATCACAGAGCGTGCAGAAGCCAGGTGTGTTCCCATTGGCTGGATTTCTGTGACATCACAGAGCGTGCACAAGCCAGGTGTGTTCCCATGGGCTAAATTTCTGTGACATCACAGAGTGTGCAGAAGCCAGGTGTGTTCCCATTGGCTGGATTTCTGTGACATCAGAAAGCATGCAGAACCCAGGTGTATTCCCATTGGCTAAATTTCTGTGACATCAGAGAGCGTGCCAAGCCAGGTGTATTCCCACTGGCTAAATTTCTGTGACATCACAGAGCGTGCACAAGCCAGGTGTGTTCCCATTGGCTAGATTTCTGTGACATCATGGAGCATGCACAAGAGTCCTATTGGCCACTGGAGGCGTCCAGCAGTTTGCACCGCTGCACAGCTGCTCCCTTCTTAGGTTTCTCTCCCTCTGCTCCTGGGGTTTACACCCAGTTTTCTCTGATTCGCTTTGCGTGGCTTAGCTCTCAGCAGAGGATCTGAGTTCATCTCAGTCTGGGAGAGATACGGCATTTCTCGAGAAAAGTGTCTGACTCACAGGCACACCCTGGCAATGCTTTCTTGTGTTGGCAGTTCTCGCTTCCCTCCTTCTTAGTATCTAGGATGGGGAAGGGCCACTGAGGTCATCAGATCCACCCCACAGATCTGGCAGAGGCTTATCCTCAGAGACGGTGATCTGGCCTCCTTCCAAATCCAGCGAGGGGGGGGAACCCGTCTGGTGCCCCTGCCACGCAGGCCGAGACGATGCCGTTGCATTTGCAGCCGTAACCCCCAAATCCCACCTGTGTCTCTGGGGAGTTTTTTTCCTTCTCTCCTGGAGGGCTGACTTTACACCAGCTCGCATCGGCCAGCCAGGTGCAAATGTGCCGCCCGGCCATTTTTATTGATTTTTATTAGGTTGATGTGTTTATTTACTGCCCCAGAGAAGGATGTCTCTGAAGCATCTTTCGTTAGAGGAGGTGCCCAGAGTTGACGGGGAGGGCATCCAGTCCAACCTCTGCTCAGGGCAAGAATCTGCATGAAAGGATCCGAGGCAAGAGGGCTGCTCCTCCAGCGTAGGGGGGCACACCTCCTCCCTTAGCTTTTGCTTCATTTTTCAAACTGCTCTTACTTTTCGGACTTTTTTCCTAACCTACCAAGGGAATCTGTCTTCCCGTTCTTAGTTCTTTTTTTCCCACAGCCTGCCCTCTGGAGTGATGGAGAACAGGCCTTACTCTGAGGGAGGAGCCAAGATGGTGACCAGCTGGCAGGCCTTACTCTCCTCTGCTTGACATCCTTTTGGGAATTTAAATTTTCTTGACCCGAGTATTCCCAGTTCCTTTGTTCCTTCCTCACAGGATACTTTCCAGCCCCTTGACCTTCTTCATTACCGTAACTCTTCTCTGAATCTGTTCCAATTTCTCTGAATCTTTCTTAAAGCGTTATGCCTAGAATGGGACACAGTGCTCAGGATGCAGTCAGGAAAAAGAAATGTGCCCATCATTTGGAAATTCCTCCAAATCCTCCTTAAATTGGGATGCCCAGAACTGGATGCAGAACTCCAGGAAGAGTCTGACCAGCACAGAATAGAGAGGAACAATTTACTTCCCATGATTTGGAAACTCCATGTCTGTTGATTCTGCCAAAAATTGGCTTTGCCTTTTTTGCAGCTGCACGACGCTGCTGGCTCATTGCCTGTTTCCAATCCATTCCAAATGTTTTTCCCAGATACTATTACCATCACTTCATGGGGAAATTCTATCTATGTGGTGCTCAGAGTTGCCACAACTTGAGAGCACATAATCCATCAAAATGACCATTGCTGTACCCAGCATCTGCTTTCTGTTTCTCGGGGAAGCACTTTGCGTTTCTCTCTGTTAAATGGCACCCTGTTGTCTTCAGCCCATTTGTCTAACTTATCAAAAGTGCTTTGACTGAGATTTATTTCTGACTCCTAGGCTACTGTTCCCCCCCCCCCCCCAAAGTCTGTCCGGTCTGCAAATTGGGCCAGCATTTCCTTAACTTTTCCACCCAGGCAATTAATAAAAACATAGATGGACAGGGCTGACCTCAACCTTAAGGCATCCCATTCAGATCCTCAGCCCCCATACCTAAACTGCTTTCCATTTGCTTTCTCCCGGCCCCGAGTTCCTCATTTTTGCTTGCTGACTTGTGCAAGCCACTGATTTCTTCTCTTATCCGCTGAGGTCAACCAAGTCTCCAGAGGAGACATCACGAGTGGGTCAGCTGAGCTGACTGGACAAGCTCGCTCCCCCTCCCGAACCCCAGCTGCCTCCTTTTGCAAAACAGATGCTGAACCACGCTTCTTGAAAGTGCTACAGCTGGCAAACACCCTCCCCTGCTCTGGAACGCGGTCCCCCCCCTTGCAAAACAACAGCCCTGCGTGTTGCACCAGCAAAGCAAGGGGCAGTGGGACCCTGGACTGGGGGATGTTGTAGCCCTCTTGCTTACACCAAAAGCAGGACCGCCATGGAGTCCTTTAATAGGCTGAACCCTATTGCATGCAGAGCCTCTGAGCATGTGCTAAATTCTCCCCCTCTGTAATGGGCTGTGAGAACGACCTTGAGGAACAGAAGGAAGAGCTGAGCCTGGACAATGGTCTGATAAGAGAAGGTGGAGTCCAGAGGAATGGGGGTGGAAAGCGACTCAGAAGGGACCCTCCCTAGTTCTCTGCAACGTAAAGGCAGGGGAGGGGGGAAGCGCTTTCAGACTTGCAAGATTCGGTTACTGTAACCTTACAATAAAGGTAGGGTTAGTATTCATGGGTTGGGCTTCCTGGTCTGGACTACCTTGCAGGGCTGACACCCCCATATCGATGAATATTGTCAGCTGGTCCCCTGGACCCAAACCTTCCCTGGAGAGAGGCGACGTCTTCCTTCTGGGAGCCAAGATGGTGTGTGTGGCAGTCCAGTTTCCCCCCCCAGCAAACCTGTAAGGGAGGTTGGGCTAAGAGAGAGGGAGTGGCCCCCGGTCCCCCAGGCTGGATTGAACCTGGATTTTTCCACTCCTAGTTTTAATGCTTTAACCAGACCACATTGCTTTCTTGTGCAAACTTAACCAGTACAGGAAATTTAGTGTCCTGGGTCTTGGGAATCAGCCAACCCAGATCAAGTAAATGATGGGCTAGCACAGTGTTTCTCAACCTTGGGAACTTTAAGACGTGTGGACTTCAACTCCCAGAATTCCCCAGTCTAGCATGTTGTGGGAACCCATCATTTCTTGGGGGGGAAATCTCCCTCGGGGATGCCAGTCTGCGATGACGACGTCACCCCTTTTCAGTTTCTTAGCCTTCCCCAAGAAAACATCGTGGAAATGTAAAACCGCAGGCTCCTCTGCTGATGTCCCAGAATGCCCCAGCAGATGCTGCAGCAGTCCCTCCAGGGGATTGTGGGAAATGTACCACACTCATTGCCCACTTCTTCCAAGCAGAGCCACCTGATATGGAGATTCAGGGCAGGCGTTAGCCGTGATGTGGGACAACTCGGTTTCTCAAGGGGCTGAATACCGACATTCGCAATGCGAGGGTCCACAGTGTCGATGGCGGGTTGGGTGTGCCCCCATCCTCATTCTGCTTCCCCATTTGCCACCCTGACGTTTACTGCAGAAAAGCCTGCTCGTTCTCAGGGAGTCAATTTTTCACCCGCTCCCACCTTTCAGCCTACAATCCATCGGTGGATCTCGGTGGGTGCAAACGGGTGCCCGCCTGCATTTTCCCGTCTTCTCGGTCCGTTGGCCCCGTGACCAACCAGCGAACGGAGAGCTAAACATGGTTCCTCTGCTTGTAACCGGGTTGCAACACAGGGACAGCCCAGGGGAATGTGTGTCGAAAGGCACTTTGTGCTGAGTCAGGGAAGACAGAGCGGTTGGGGTGCTGAGTCACTTTTGGGTCTGGCTGCAACCTGTTTTCCCCATGGCGGTTCCCGTCTCTGGGGTTGCTTCCTCCACCAAGCAGAATTTTATTTTAGGCCTGTGTCATCCCTCCCTCCCAGGGCACGAAAATAGAAACCACTGAGAGAGTTGGAAAGAAAAACTCCCTCACCCCTTTAACCGCCAATAAGTTGGCACCCCACATTTTAGTACGTTGGAAATCGGCCCGTGGGTCTGAAGGCTCCGTCCTGAAGACGCAGAGCTTAAGTGACCTGTAAAATAAAGACCTCCTGAACCTCAGCATCTTATTTCCTGCATTTGTCTAAGATACCATTCAGTTATCTTTGCCTATGCCGAACGGGAGAAAAACAGAGCAAACGTAATGTAATTGCCGGGGTTTGAAATGGAACACGGGGCACATTTTTCATTTTGCTGGCAGGGCACTGCGAAGGGCAGGGGGAGATGTCTGGCTGTTGGCCACAGGTAACCCGCAGCAAACCCACCTGCGAAACCCCTTCGTTGTCTTTCGGCCTTTAAGCTGGCTTTTTCCAGAAGCTGATAACAGGGCAAGGGGGAGGAATGCTTGGTGAGAGACAGGCATCTGCCATTGTGATTCATAGGCTGTGTGGGCAAAATCTGCCTAAACCTGGTTACTGAATTAACCCATTTGCAGTTCACAATTCTGGAGCTGCTAACCCGACAGGGTCAGTTCACTAACCGGCTGGGCCCCTAAATAATCCAAGGTGAATATCCACCAAAGTCAGGATTTTATGTCAATGTAAATACTATAACTGGACTGGTAAGGGTGTTGTGTGAATACATCCTACATAAGGCTTGCTTCTGCATTTGTGGCTTGGTTCACTTAGCTAAGCCATTTGCAACAATCTTCCAGCATCATGTCTGGTCTTAAGATAGCTTGCAATATAATGATGGTGCTATTAAATCTCACCTCTGAAATATATTTGCATATAAAAGCCCAGGTTAACTCTGTTGGTTAACCATGGAAGAACAGTTAACCAAGTTGTGGGAAGATACTTTTCTGTTAGATTTAAAAGTAAATCTGACACAGAATTCAACTTACACCAGAAACCATCCCTAAGCTGTAACTTTGTACGTGGATTGGTACCACATCCAAAATTTGGGTTTCTCTATGCACAGAATCTATATTTCAGCTTTACGGGATAACTAAATCAGAATAGATTCTTGGTAATATGGAGTGAACTTATTGCAGTTCATAATTTTATTTGGCGATTTATACAGTATTGACCGTGGTTCTTGATGTTCACTCTTAATAGTGATTCTTGGTCTTCTAAAGTGATATAATAATATATAATATACTCAATTATTTACCACTGTTTAATACTGTAGTAGAATTATTTATAACCTCCACAACATTGCTCTGTCCCTCGATTATTCATTTCTATTTTATTCTTTTATTCCTTCACATCTCCTTTTTAAAACTGAAATTTTTCCTTTAAAGTGTCTAATAAAAATAGACACCCCCCCCCCCCCATCACATAAAGTTCAGGTTGCAGACGCAAAGGTTTATCCCCCTAACGTGGTTCGGTGTAACCTCGAACAGACCAACTTGTGCACAGGGTTAAGCTTTCTCCCCCAGTCAGCGGCACGGTCAGAAGCCCTCAGCCCGGGCAACCCCCAGACCTTCATGATTGAAGGGGACCGATCAAGCAAGGACCGTAAACGTAGCAGACTCTCCCGAACACTGCTGGGCTACGAGGGTCAGGCTGCTGACCGAGCCAGTGGGGTAGGGTCAGTAGCCACCGTGGCAGAGCGCGGTTCTCAAGTGGCGTTTGACCCGGTTAGCGTGATCATCTAGTAATGTATGGCTGTGAGAGCTGGACCATAAAGAAGGCTGAACACTGAAGAATTGATGCCTTTGAACTGTGGTGCTGGAGAAGATTCTTAAGAGTCCCCTGGACTGCTAGGAGGTCAAACCAGTCGATCTTAAAGGAAATCAACTCTGATTGCTCATTGGAAGGATTGATAATGAAGCTAAAGGTCAGATACTTTGGTCACCTAATGCGAAGAGAGGACTCTTTGGAGAAGACCCTGATGCTGGGAAAGATGGAAGGCCAAAGGAGAAGAGGACGGCAGAGGATGAGATGGTTAGATAGCATCACTGAAGCAATGGGCATGAAATTGAGCAAACTCAGGGAGGCAGTGAAGGACAGGAAGGCCTGGTGCAATATGGTTCATGGGGCCACGAAAAGTCGGATACGACTTAACGACTGAACAACAACAAAGCGTGATCATCTGCTGCTGGGTTTGAGGGGGTTAGGGGGTGAAGGGGTTGAGCGTTGTGGGTACAGGCATGAACCTGAAGGAGAAGGCAAGGGTTGGGGTCGGCGTCCATCCGGACGCTGCAAAGGACATCCGTCTGTTTTGGATGTGGGTGTGACGTCGTTGCACTCGTGTAAAAAGGCTGAGCTTGCCTCCTGACATCGAGGGGGGCCGTTTCTCATTTTGGCACCTCATGTTCAGAAATGGGTCCTTCAGAGTCCAGGGCCATTTGCACACGCGGGTGCCCAGACACAGAGTGGGACTGATAAAGAGACCCTGAACTTGGAAACATGTTTTCTTTCCAACAGGTCTCCAAGCCTGTCTTTGCAGCCTGGGAATTCAAAGCTTGATTTTAGACCGAAAGGAAACAGGAGAGCGGCCATGGGTGTCTGCAGGGGGTTCAACAGAGTCAAAATGGCAGCTGCGGTCATGAAGGCCATGCCCCCTTTATAACATGCGTTCTGCACGTAAAGAAGGATGGGGCTTTCATGCATGGTTAGGGCTGCCATTTTGACCTTTATGACAACCCTCATAATGGTTGTGTTCAAGGGACGCCCTTAACCAAGACCTGACAGTGTACAATCCAATGATTAAACATGGTTTGCTTTAACCTCGGTTAGGTGTTTTGTGGCTTAGTGTGCAGCATGAAACCAGCCCAACTGGTTCACTCAAGATACAAGTGAATTGCGCAGACTCAAAAATCGGTTCGTTCAGTGTGCGAACGAAGGAAATGAAGTCACAATTCCCACAACACCAAGGTATAAAAGAAATAAATTTTGGGAAAGGAGGAATTTGGAAAATAGAGACACTTGTCAAATATCCCACAGGCACACTAGGGTGATTTTAACAGATCAGCTTTCCCATAGCAATGTTGGCTGGGGATTATGGAAGTTGGGTCCATCAAATTTGAGGACCCCGGTTCAGGGAAGACTAGAATTGGGAGGGTAATGAAGTAAAAAAACGGCCTTCTTCCAAGTACAGTACCAGCAATCTCACCGATCTACCGGATCTGGGCTGCACATCCCTAGCTGTCCACCAGAGGGCAGTGACCGGTTTGTGCCTCCTTGCTGCCCTCTAGTGGCCATTGAGAATACCGCAGCCCTGATTTGGCCACCCCAATCCGTACTTACCTTCCAGCCATCAAAATACGTACCTTTCGAAGCCCCCCACCCCTGTACGTCCACCACGCTAAGCAGTGCTTCATTTCTGCCTCCCAGAAATTAAGGCCGGGATCGAGCAGGCGCATGGAGAGACACATGGCTCTGAGAGCCTGTGGCTCAGCAAACGTGTGTGGCTTCCTCCCCCAGCTTTGCATGTGCCAAGATGGAGCAGAGGTTGAAACACCTGATAAGGGGCCATAAAAATATCTGAGCCTATTATGAGCTGATTAGCCATAATCGCCACACTCCGCCCTCACCTGGAGGGTGAGGATCAGGGGCAGGAATGGGAGTGAAATGCCTCCAAAGCGCAAACCCGGGAGTGCCGCTCCCCCAGCCCCATTGTGACCCCCCCACCCTTGGCCAGATGGCCAGGACCAGAGATCCTAGCTCTCCGTCTTTGCCCCCCGGCCCCCCACCCGAGCGCAACAATGCCCAGCCGTCAAAATCCCTCCTGTCTAATCCTTCAGCGAGTGGCACCTTTAATGAGATCTGATCTCAAGCTGATTTGCCCCCTCCTCTCCCCTCCCTTCCTGATCCCTGGCAAAAACAAACAGGTAGATTAACCCGGGGGGGGCGGGGGGGAGACTTTTAATGGGATCCCTGTGTCTGGGAGGTGGATGAATTCAATTTCTCCTGCGGTCCCAGGAGGTGAAGTTTTAACCCCCTGTAATCTCCCCCAAGGTCTGGAAGGGAGAGCGTTGGGGTCTGGAGGCTCCAAGATCAGGTCTGCTCTGGGCCCAGGATGATGGGATGCAGGGGTTCCCTTTGCGGAACAGCCGCTGGGCCTGAGTCCCGAATTCAGCTCCAGTCTCCTTCAGGCAGTCCCAGGACAGGACCAAAAGCAAGACCGTAGGAAGCACTTTTTGATGACCAGTTTCCCAATTTCTCTTCCCAGCCGCCCAACCAGGAGCTAAGAAGGACGCCTGGGAGCCAAGACGTCCGAGTCCTACTTCGGCTGGGGCTAACATGATCAGATTTGGGCTGCAAACATCGAGGTGACCACAAGATGTCATCAAAGAGTGTTTTCTGCCTCTTTTCTATGCCATCCAGTGGCTGGTCAGAGCTCTGCAGGTCAGATGGGAGATGGCCCTAGCGGGGACCCAGGAGCAAAGGATTCTGGGATTCTGGACACCTGGGTTTGGTTCTGGGCGCATCTAGGCTTCCACTCTTTGGCCTGCAGAAACAGCAATGACCCCTAGATGGGGACATCATGTTTGAGGCTTTGGTGTCACTTCGCTGACCCCTGCTGGTCCCCTGGAGGTAATCCCACCCAGATTTGGGAGGCCAACCTGAAGCTAAAGAATAAGGACTGAGACAGGATTCTGGGAGTGAACCGTATTGCATTCCATTCTGACTGGAACAAGGAGCAAGGGATTCTGGGAGTCCGGACCAAGGAGCAAAGCATTCTGGGCCCTGTTCAGGAGAGAAACAAAGGAATCAGAACTATGTTCACAACAGCATGGATGCAAGAGGCCAACGTTGTCTAAGTCAGTGTTTCTCAACCTTGGCAACTCTATAATGTGTGGACTTCAATTCCCAGAATTCCCCAGCCAGTGTGCTATGCAAATTAGGAACATGCAAATTCTGTCTGCTAAAGTGATCTATTGCAATTTTGGCTGCACCACCGCTATCCCTTCACTCTATATCTAAGTGAAACACAGAATGGAAAATATTTTGACACAGAAGCAGAGAAGTCCTTCGTTCCTGCGTGGGAGCGATGCAGTCGGACGATCGCTGTCAGATCAGGTGCCAGGTTTAAGCGTGAGATATTCTTAAAATTAAATCCAGATGTTCTGTTTTGCATAGATGTCCAGTTCCTTTGCTTTCTTCTGTGTATAATCCCCACAGTTATTTCTGCTGCGCTCAAGATTCACTCTGGCCGATAAAACCAACCTGGACAGAATCAGTCCCATTCACTTGTTTCCCGAGGGAAATGCAACATTTTCCTGCTCCCCTTGCTCGACAATGGGATCTGAAAAATCAACGGAGATGTTGTGGCAAGAGGACTAGCTCTATAAAATTAGGCTGGTCCCTGCCATGGGGAAGCAAGGCCCAAGTTCAGTTTTAAACAGTGCAAGATGTGGGGAGGAAACTGATGCAGGAAATACTCCTGCCCAGGGTTTCTCTCCATTGCTTCAACGTCTGCAAAGCAGGAAGGAGAGCAGAATTTTCCTCTTGCTTGGGGAGACGTGACAGCGACGTGCCCTTCGGCAAACACACCCTCCCTGGATTCCCCCCAGCTCTCCTTTACTGCCTTCACCTGAGTAGAGAGCAAGGGTTGGTTGAGAATGATCTTGAAAAATTACTGGAGGAAACTTTGACCCAAAGGCTGCTGCCTCGCTGAACTCTTTCGGATTTACTTCTGAGTGAACATGGAGACCTTATAAAAAAGGAGATTGATCCCTTCCCCCAAAGAGATCAGAAGTCCTTTTCAAGTTCCATATAATTGCCTTCTTATCTCATGCTCTCTTCCCCCCCACCCCATCCTTCTTTCTTTTTCTCCGTTTTCTGGCCAAGTTTCTGTTTCTTTAAGGCCCTGCCACAGACTTGAAATTCAACAGGGAGAGAGTCACCGTGCCCACCTGTCGGGTGAGGAACTTTACCTGTTGAACTTCTCAGGGCCACGGGGCAGCTGTGCAGTGGAGGAGCCCCATTTGAAAATAAGGTGGTGGCCTCCCCCTTGTGGGGCAGGGGGGCAAATCTTCTGTCTGTTCAGGGGCTGTCCTTGGCTTTGCACTTGACGCCAAATGGGGCACCGGAAAAGTGCAAGCAGGCCTGATTTTTCAGTGGGTTTTAGTCCGGGGAATTATGGGGTGAGGTCTAGCCCGATAATCCTCTCTAGGCTCTTGCAAAAAAACTGCCTGACCATTATTTTGGCCCCGGGGACTCCGAAGCAGCCCAAAGTGTCTGCAGATGTCCATCGGCGGTCTTGAAAATCCAGAAATCACACCGAAAACATCATTCTTTGAAAAAGCGATGTCGACGCTGAAAGGCTGCCACTTTTCAGCATCCCCTCATCGCTAGAGTCAGCCACCATTCCAGGTTTAAATCCACCAAGAAAAAAAAAGACCAGGATTGAGGCTGTTCTACGCAGTTTGTGCAGAGTTTATGCACACTTGAACCTATTAGCGCCCGAAAAGTGTTGCTGTGATGCAATCAACAGAAGTGCTAACACAACTGCAAAGAGAAAACACTTCCAGAGAGCTATATTAAGACCAGGGCTTCCTAGTTTCCAGGTTTACTAAATAAATTGCAATCTGTCTTTTTTTTAACCTTAACTTTTCGTAGCCTTCAAAGGCCCTTGACTTTGCAGCCCGGGGATGGTGGAATTCGTAGCCCGGCACCTTTTAGGGCAGCTGGGTGGCAAAGGGCAGTGAGATCCACCCACACCAAGGTTCCCGTAAAAGCCCCATTCAGAAGCCACCGTTTTCTGGATCATTCCCCAGTTTGCCTCCTGCCTTTCAGTTCTCATGCGGGCATCTCCGTTTCCAGCATTTCCCTGCATAGTGACAGCCTCTGAGTGACAGCCGCAGGAGGGGGCACCAAAATACAACACGCCGACCGTTGGAAACACGTGAGCATCCTCTGTCATCGCTTTCTGGATGGTTCTCCGAATAACCACGTTAAGCGTTCTGGCTTAAGGGTGCCAGAAGTATGCCAAGCCTCGTTTTGTGCCTCTGGGGTGCTCACACGCCACTAGCCCCACGGATCACCCCCAACCTGCCTTCCACCGGGGAGGATCCAAAATGACAAAGGTTCGTGTGGCACCTTAATGACAAACCCACTGATGGGGACATCTGCTTTTATTGTGGGTCTGGACAGCCTTCCCCAGGCCCAGATATGTTGGGCTTAAACTCCTAGAATCCCTGGCGTCCGGAAATTCTGGGTGGCTGAACCCGGGAAACAAAACTCCACATTTCTTCTTTCCCTCTGGGGAAACTGAGTCGCCCCAGTGCCACAAAATAGACACTGCCCCGTTCCCCTTCTGGGTTTTGGAGCCATTGCTGTTTAACCCCTTGCATCAGGGATTCTCAAACCCTGGGGCAGTAGCAATTGGGGGGGAGGGAGGGCAGGAAGATTGCCCCCCCCTTTAAACCTGATCAAGGTCACAGAGGCCCAAATGGAAGCCTGGTCCAAATTTGCACTGGTTTTGGGTTCTCGCTTTGTAGCTGCAGTGCACAAAATTTGAGAAAGAGGAACATCCAGTTGTTAAATGCAACGTTCACTTCTTGCTTGGCCCCGACCCCCCAAAAATCATCACTTTTAGCCTCAAAGGAGTCACACAAACGCAATGACAATTTTTGAAGTTCATAGCACTGCCAAGCTGGAAAATCCTTGTTGTAGACCTGGAAAGAGAGAGAGAATGAGGGGATGACAAGGGTTAAACGTTTAACCCCAGCCCACCCCACCCCAGCCCACCCCACCCCTGATCCAGAGGGAGAAATCTTCCCTTCTGCCCCATTCCCCAGATCCCATTAAAAGTCTTCTAATCCGCCTGTTTGTTTGCTGGGATCAAGGTTTGGAAATGCTCCCCAAAGTCTGGCAGTTGGCTCGGCTGAGCTGCGAATCCATTAAGTGCGCTACCGTACCCAGATCGGGATTAGATAGGAGGGAAATGTGGGTCAGCAAGGTCGAGAGGCATGGGGGGGCGCGCGGAAGAAAGCTTGGCCAATTAAGCTGAGAATATACCTTAAAGTGATTAATAGAGCTAGGCTTTATTTAAAGACATCTGGCGAAGGGGGTTGGCTGCCAACTTGGCTGTGAGTTGAGGAGGTTAATAAGTCTTTTACAGGCCGTCCCATTCATTGCTTAGTATGAACGTTCCTGCTAAAATGATCATTTAAGATCTGATGGGTCTCCTTCTGCTTTAAGTTTAATCGGTCAGCATTTGAAACAGGTCTCCCCTGGGACGTTTGCCTGACCTCCTGAGCTGCCAACTAGCCCAGCTGTATTTCAGCCTGCCTGGCATCTTGTCCAAACCCCAACCTGGGTCAAGAATTTATGGTTCCGGATCCGGCAGGAACCCAGAAAATTGCATTCGGTCAGGAAACCTTGGTTAACCAACATGGTTCACCAGGATGCACTAAGGGGCATTTGCTGTAAATCCAACAAAATCACATTGCTATTTCCCCCCTGCTGGTGGGATGCCTCTGCCTTTAACAGCAGCACCACAGGCTGAAATTCAACAGGTGAAACGTAGTCATGGCAGTTCTTGCTAACCAGGTTAAGGAAAAGTGGGTTTTTTTCAGAGAGGCCTCCCTTCACATGCCTGAACATTCTAGGTTTTGCTCATTCACCCCTGGGTGCATCTGAACGAAGCCTTGGGGCTGAAGGGAGCGCTTTAAAAAGCCAGATTAGTTCTGTTTCAATCCGACAGCGACAAGATTTGCCTGCTGGATTTCTGCCTACCGGAGCTAAGGGCCTGGGCACTCTGCTCCACCTGCTAGCCCCAGCAAAGCAGCTAGTCCTCAAGAGGCTGGCAGGCAAGCCGGCCCCAGAATTGCAGTTGGGGGGAATAACGATAGAACTGGAAATGGGGCTGCTGCGGTGGAAGGGGGTCATTTTGTGGAGGGCGGCTTTTTCTCCACGTTCCCTTTCTTTCCTTTGGGGGCTTAACAACAGGGCTCGGTCAGGTGGGGAGGTCACGCCGGGGGTGGCCGAGCCTGGGCGAGCGATGGGGTGAGGCCTGATGACAGGCTGATGTCCCCCTGAATAGGCTGAGAATGCCTTGTCAGAATGGGTTAGCAACGCTGAGCTGGCCCTTTGTGGCCGTGTGGGGCTCGGTATTAGCGAAGGGGCGGGCCGGCCCAGGCACCATGGCAACCCTTCCATTCCGACCAGGGGTCCAAACGAGGGACGTCTTTTCTGCCCCGCTGGACCCGCTTCCATCGGGGCGCTGGCCCTCCGGTCCTTTACGCCTCTGTGGGGGCTGCAGTTTGCAGGTGCAGGCACATGTGGGTCTGAGGCTTCGCCCCTGTCTCGGAAAACACGGTCTGTTGCAAGGGAGCAAGGCAGGTTTAGGACCTGAACCCGCCTTCCGCAACCAGGCATGCTGCAGACGGACTCCAAGTCCCATCATCTCCACCCAGCGCTGAATTCCAGCTCCCTAAATGACATAGACAGGTCGAGCTTCTATCATCTGGGCATGCAACAGAGTGCCTTTCCCCTACATCTCCGGCCATTGCTGAGAGGGCAAACCATCTCTGAGCATGTTTAGAGTGCCTTTTTCTTTTCTGGAGGGGAGCAGCTGCGGATCACAGCAGCGCTCAAGAGGCCGTGTTCCTAAGCATGTCCAAAATGGCTTTCTTTGCCCTCCCGTCCCGCAGAAAGCAGCTTCTGGTTTTGGAAAAAGTTTTCCAACCGACCCGGCCAGGCCAGCGGGCGGAGGGCGCGGGGTGAGCTTTGCCTAGTGAAAGGAACCAGCTTTGTGCATGCTCAGGGACGCTTCGTGCCCGCATGACCTCATCCGCTTGCAGGACCTTGTCCCTGGCGCTCCGCCCGGGGTGGGATCCAAGGCAGGGCAGAGGGATTCAGCGGGGCGCGCAGAGCCGCTCGGCCGGGAGCGCTGGGCCTTGTAGTTCCACCCTCGGGGCGGGGGGTGCTCGCCCGAGGAAGGGCGCCGTGCAAGGGGGGGATCGGGGGCGAAGCGTGTGACTCGCGGCGCTCCCCAGAAGAGGAAGTGGGAAAAGGCAGCAAACTTCCTTTCCGCGGCCGGCCGGGCGCTGGCGGAGGGGGGCGGGGGGGCAGAGCTGGCCCGCTTGGCAGAGGCCCCGCTCCCGGCCCCGCCCGGCCCCAAAGTCCAAGCCCCGCATTGGCTGGCTGTTAATGTATGCCGATGAGCTCACTCTCCCGGCGTTTAAAGGGGACCCCGGGGGCCGGTCTCTGTTCTTTGGGCTCCGCACCCCTTGGCAGCGGCGTGCGGCAGGGCGAGGCAGGGCAGGGCAGGGCAGTCCGGAGCCGGACGCGGGCACGGGGAAGGAAGACCGATGGACGACCAAGGAAGCAGGTGGGCTGCGGGAGACGGGTCCTCGCCCCACGGCACCGTCGGGAGGGTGGGCGTTGCACGACTTCTGTTCTCCTGGGACGTTTTCTGCCCCGTCTGCTCCCGTTTCTCCGCGCCGCCGCTCCCTGCGACTGGAAACCCTCGGGGCAGGGGCCTGATCGCTCTCCTGCCGCTGCGGGAAGCGCCGCGGGTCTCCCCCGGGGCTGGCGGAGGGAGAGCGGCGGGCGCCGGAGAGCCCTGAAGCGCGGCTCTCGGGTCTGGGCTCCGAGCCTGGGGGTGCAGCCGCTGCGCGAGCGGCGTCGAGGCGTGCCAGGGAAGGAGGGTGCAGACCCGTACCTGTGGCTGGCGTGATCGAAGTAGGCATTGAGTTCGTGGGGTAGAGGAACAGGGTCTTCTGGGGGCCTCGGGCAAAACACCTCCCCCCCGTGGTATCTTTAGGGGATCAGGGTCCAGGTACTGAAGGGGGGGGGGGTCTTCGCTTTACCAAGCCCCACTCAATCTGAGGATGGACAGTGGGCACCACGGGGAGGTTGTAGCAGCAGCCTGGCCAGGGAAAATACCGAGAAATCATCCCAGCCCCTACTTTCCAGCGGGTGAGAAGCTCAGCTGGGATGGAAAAACCTGGCTGTTTTCTGAACAAATCCTCAGAGATCTGGGGGAGATCCCTTGTGGGCTCACAAGGGCTTTCCAAATCTCCCCACCAGCCGCTGGGAACTTGATCTGGCCGGGGTGTCCTCGCTGGGCTGCAGAAGCTCAGCAGGGAACACCAAACCGCGGCTTGATTGTGGGTCCTTGGGAGTGGACTTTACTCCAGATTAATTGGTGTGAATGGAGTGCAAAGTAGTGATTTTGCACCTATGGCAACGGATCGTGCCTTCCCTGCAGTCTGTCCCAGGCACTGTTGGTAGAGTATGGCTCACACTGGTCCAGGCAGTTGGCACATCAGCAGTGCAAGATCTCTTCTGCATCAACTGTGGGTGCTGCCTTTTTTTTTCCTCTTTAATTCTTGGCACCCCCGCCCAAGTGTATCCTGAACCTCTACCCAGTGGGTGGGTGGGTGGTACTAGAAGTCTGCTGTGGGGCTGGATGAGTGTGCAAAACTACCACGTGTGATGCACAGCATCCTGAGGAAACTGGTGCAAAAGGGTGTTGGTTATTCCAAGAGTTAATCCATTAATCCAGATCTCCGGCTCTGCTCTTCAGCCAGGTGAGAGGCACGCACACACACACACGCACACGCACGCACACACTCTCTCTCACACCAACCTGATCTTTCTTTCTTCTACACAGAATGAGTGCCTTGCCTGCCAGCCCCATCGCCCTGGACTACCTGGACGACTTCGACCTGCTGAAGTTCGAAGTGAAGCAGGAGGTGCCCAGGCCGGAGAGTAGCTCCTCTGTCAGCTCTACCCCCTGCAGCTCCGTGCCCCCCTCACCCACCTTTGACAAAGTGGGGGACCCCAAGTCCTCACTGGAAGAGCTGTACTGGATGGCGACGCTGCACCACTCGTTGGCGGCCGCAGCCACGGGCACCAGTCCAGAAACCCATTTGATGCCAGGGCTGGACGAGGCAGTGGAGGCGTTCTTGGGTGTCCCCACGGCAGAAGGGGGTCTCCGAAGCAACATGACCCCCCAGCTGCAGGGATTTTTAGGATCCGCTGAGAGCTTTGGCGCAGAGCAACAACAGGTGAGACTGAGATGAAGAAGCTACAGATATCTAGGACTGGGGAAAAGGAGGTGAAGTAGAGAGAAGGATAAAAGGGAGATCTGTTTCCTAGCCAAGTCTAGGCAAATATGATTTCATTAAGAGTCTCTGAGCGTATGCAGAGAGCCATCTTCCTAGAAGCAACACCCCTTGTGCGTCGAGAGTTAGAGTAGCTTCTGAACTGAAAGGGTCCCTAAATGAAGGGATCCCCAAGTTAAACGAACCCACTGGAATGCCTAGCTTTCGAGCATGTGCAGAATGCTTTCCCCCCACCACCAGGGCAGAACGCTCATAGATCTGTAGTATGAGAAATGAGCACTTGTAGATCTGGACTGTGGACCTTTCCGGAGAGGAGGTCGGATGGTTTGAGGGGAATGAAAATATTCTTAATTTCTCAGGGGTGGAGGGTAACTGGTCAGACAGCATTAGAAGAACTTGGCATATTAGGTGCATGCTTGCTTGTGGCTAACTAAATGGTGTTTTTCTCAATCTAGTTTTCAGGGTTCTGACACACTGAGCCATAAGCGGCCAGGATTGCAGAGCACACTCCGTTAAAACAGGCATCAGTGGGTTCAGAGTGCCATGGAGATGTCAGTGCTCAGACCTTGAACCAGCCTTTCTCAATCTGGCACTGTCTAGACCAGTGTTTCTCAACCTTGGCAACTTTAAGATGGGAGGACTTCAACTCCCAGAATTCCCCAGCCAGCAAGGCTGGCTGGGGAATTCTGGGAGTTGAAGTCCTCCCATCTTAAAGTTGCCAAGGTTGAAAAACACTGGTCAACACATTGAGAACTACAACTCCCCCTCCTGGGAGTGTGGGGAATTGTAGTCCAACCACATCCAGAGGGTGCCAAGTTGGGAAACATTGGCCTCCATCCTCTCCGGCTTGGTTACACCCCCAAATTCAAAAAGGATCACAGATCTCTGTTGCGGTTCATCCTACGGTTAGGGCTACCCCAGGCTGACCCCTCGTGGTGTCAATCTGCCCTGTCCCTAACCCCTAGTGCGGTAACCCTGAACTTTTCGCATCCTCGGCTCACCGGATACGGCTTTTCTTTTCCTCCCAGCTTCCTCATTTCCAGCTGCCCCGGCTTTCCGACCGCTTCTCCGACGCCCAGCTGGTCTCCATGTCGGTGCGGGACCTCAACCGGCAGCTTCGCGGCTTCGGGAAGGACGAGGTGCAGCGACTGAAGCAGAAGCGACGCACCCTCAAGAACCGTGGTTATGCCCAGTCCTGCCGTTTCAAACGGGTCCAGCAGCGCCACATCCTGGAAGCCGAGAAATCCCAGCTGGCTCAGCAACTCGAGTCTCTGCGGGTGGAGGTGGCCCGGTTGGTCCACGAGCGAGACATCTACAAGGCCCGGTGTCAGAAGCTGCTGAGCGAGGCTGCCGGGGGGCATTGTGGGGAGGGGGCCAAGCCCCCCGTTGCTCAGGCTCCCTCAATGGTGCAGTTTTTTCTATGAGCACCCCTGGACTTCCCTCCGTATACATCAAACTGTGGGAGCTGTGCGGGAGATGAACTTGCCAAGAAGCTGTTTCCCTCTTTAGTGCCACCAGAGGGGGACACTGGGCACAGCTCCTTAAGAGGTAGTCCCCTTTTCCACCACCAGATGGTGCAAAAGAGTCTTGACCATCTAGGCATGTTGAGGGCAGGTATGTTTACATGCAAAGATAGCTTTGGGGATTGAAAGCGGGCATGATGCTCCTCTCAAAGGCTCCTGGGAGTTGTAGTTTTGTGAGGGTGCTGCCAGTAATTCCATCTTCCACCCCAGGAACTACAGCACCCAGGGTTCCCTGTGGCCTGATTCCTCAGTCTAGTGAAGTCTATGGTGCAAATAAGGCTGGTCCTCTTGGGCTTGTTGAGAAACGTGTTTTGCCATCATTCTGCTCCCCAAAGGAAAGAGGGAGGCAGAGAGAGAAGGAAGCTGAAGGCAATGCTTCCAAACTCTCCCCAGAGCAAGAATTTGGTGGGCAACGGAGTCACTGCAAGAACCGGGCCAGGGCAAATGAGGTGGCTTCAGAAAGTTTGGGAATCCCTGCTGCCCGGTTTTTAGGTACAAAATTTGCTTTGCCCCCAACGGAAGGGGTTTTAGGAGGGGAAGGGATGTGCAGCAGGAATTCTCAATTTCCGGAGCCACTAGGTGCAACGTGGAGGCCATATTGGAGCCTGGAGGGTGCCACGGAGGGAGGGGCTTGCCCCTTCTTGAAATGGCTGCCTTATCGGTGAGGCCAGTTCTAAAACGATCAGTGGGCCAAGGAGCCCACAAGACCCAAAGGCAGTGTTGGAGATGCCACTGTCAAAAACATGCATTGCATTTTCCTGTTTGGGAGTGAGAGTTGTGTGGGGAAAACAAATCTTTTAAGCATCCCCAGCCTGATCCTCTGCAGTCACATTTTGAGAGTGCAACTCCCAGAATCCCTAGCCAGGATCCCAGAATCCCTAGCAAGCTGGCTAAGCGTTCTGGGAGTTGTGGTCTCCGGCTGGAGGAAGGCTGCGCTAACAGCAGTGTTGGGATTGGACAGTGTTGTCGTGGACCTGTCTGGGGATTTGGCCAGTTTTGTGGGAGAAAAAGTGTGCGAAAAGGGCAGCTTTGTGATGTTTCTGTTGCAAAAGGAGACACACAGTCACCCGTTAGCTCATGTCAATAAAGACCAGAGTACTTTTACAACTGCCCGTTCCCTCTCTCCTTAGCATGATTTCTCCCACTCCAGCCACCTCTGGGGACCAAATTCCCACGGGGGAGCAAAGACATACCCACGTAAGAGAAGATGGCATTCTCCCACTTATTCCAAGGGTCCAGAAATCCACGGGCAGAAAGGTGGTGCCGGGGAAATGTTCCAAGAAAAACGGTGGGGACACTTAGCCGTCTAGTTTTCTCACCGCCCCCAAGGAACAACTGCATTAGTTTGACTAAAAATGAAAACTGAACTTTAGGCGGGACCTGTTATTCAAGAAGCGTGCTTGTGTGTGCGCGTGCGTGAGAATTTCTGGGCGCTTGGGAGCAGATGTGCCCGTTCAGAACCATACACCTGGGCGGGGCACCCGTGTAAACGTGGGAAAGAGATGCAGCGGTGTGGGCGACCGTACCCATGTGCCTTTGCAAAATTGTACTGCTGCAGGGAGAGCAAGCCACCTCTCTGCCGTGGTCAGGCAGAAGCGCAGAGCCGCAAACCGTGACGTGGAATCGACCTCTGCGTAAAGCCAGAGGGGCAGAACAAAGCCTTCGCACTACAGGTAGCCTTCGTTTGATGGATGGATTCATTATGGGCCATGCAGTCGTTTTCGACTCCTGGCGACCACGGAGATAGATTTTCTCTATCCTTATCCTGTTCCTTCTAGTCTCCCAAGGGCGCACACATCACGACTGCCACTGAGTCCCTCCCCCTTGCTGAGTCCTCCTCTTCTTCTCTTTCCTTCCACCTTTCCCAGCATCAGAGCCTTCTCCAGAAGCTGGGTCTTCACATCATGTGTCCCAAGTAGGATCATTTGAGCCTGGTCATTGGTCCCTCAAATGAGAACTCTGGGCTGATTTGTTTGAGGATCCATCAGTTTGTTTTCCTGGCTGTCCACACTATTCTCTGGAGTCTTCTCCAACACCCAAGTTCAGAGGTGTCAAGACTCTTCCTCTCCTGCTTCTTTAAAGTCCAACTTTCCCTTCCGTCAAGTGTCACAAGGGATGCCATGGCTTGCACGATTCTGATCTTTGTATACATAGACACATCATGGCATTTGAATATCTAGTCCTCGTTTAGCAACCACAATTAGGAGCAGCAACTTGTTCGTTAAGTAAAGCGGTTGCTAAGGGAAACCGCAACTGTGATCATACTTTAGCTTTCCTTGGCTTTACAGACCTGCGAAGGTCATAAATGTGAGGATCAGTTGGAAAGTTACTTTTCCATCACTGTCGTAACATGCAATGGTCACTAAATGAGGTAGTCACTAAATGAGGACCACCTGTATTGGACACCCCCTGTTGTGCACTGAAATCAGACAAGCCCAATACGGCATGCGCAGTCCCACAGCTGTGATAGGAGTTTTGGGAACTGCAGGCCCATGAAGTGTGGCTGTAAGTATTCTTTAATAACTTGTGGGTTGCTTGTGCACCAAAATTGTACAGTTGAGAGGGAGCAACACAAGGTTGGGTGTGGACACGTGTGCTTCGTGGTGTGCTTCCAAAGGTTTATGGACTTTATCAATCCCACCTCACGCCACAGACATACAAACCAGCTCTCTTTAGCTCCTACCATTTTCTTCTACATTTATTTTTCATTTTTCTTTTTCTTCCTTTCTGTCTCTCACAAGTGAAACTTTAGAAAGTTCCCAGCTTAAGTATGGATTTTTAAAATAATGAAACATCTTTTTTTAACCCCCCCCCCCCCCAAAAAAAACAACAACCTCAAAGCAAACTTGTAGGGAATTGTGAAGGTTTTGTGGAGTGAAATGGGAACATTTTAACACCGCTTGTAGTCAAAGCCTGGTGGCAGATCTTGTCTGAGTTGGAAGCTAAGTATTTTATTTTTGTTTGTTTCTTTAAACAATTTATGCGGCCACCCACCCCACAAGAGTGGCTCTAGGCAGAGAATCAAAGATTCAGATCAAAAGACAAGCTAAAGAGTTTGTTAAAATCATCAACTGAAAACTGGCAATACAACACATGCTTGTGGTCTGAAAAAAATTCCATATTCACAATTGGAAAAGGAACTGCAGCCAAACAAATACACTGACCGAGAGTTGGGCCTGCCTCCTACTTGGATAGGAGACCACTCAGAAGGCCTGGGGTTGCAGGCTAGACTGGCAATTTGAGAAACATCCAGGAAGAAAATCATGGCAAATAGTTTCCATGCAGTGGCCAAGAAAACCCCATGGATAAATCCATGGAGACATCTGGAGGAGGCTGCTACTGATAGTCCACCAATCTCACGAGCATCTTAAAATGTTGTTTATCCCACCCTGGAGGTAAGGGCATCTCTGAGACTTTTGCCTTTTGCACCAGCAATCTGATCTGGCTAAAATCCAGGGGGAAAAGAGTGGGACTTCAACGGGACACCAGGGCAAGTAGGCTCAAAGTTCATCTGCCATGAATGTATTGCCTGACCTTGGTTTCCAGGTATTTTTTATCAGTGTAATGGAATATTATTAATCTAAGATGCACATGGGAGGGGGCAGGTAATGATTGCAAAATTGCATGCGTATTTTGAAAGGTCCGTGCAGATGAAGAATCATTGCAGTTAACCCTTGCAGCGCAAAGTCCCAGCTTGGCCAACCCCCTGAAATAAACCCTTCCCTCTGTTTAGAATAAATCGCTTTAGCCACGTTGGGCTTTGCCCCTGGCTGAACACAGGATGGCCCTCGGAGACGGACGGACCTGCGTGTAGTACTTTTCTGACGTGCTGTTTCATTTCCAAGTAAGCGACATGACACGCTGTGCCGAAAGGGAGAAGGAAATAGGAAATTTGAGAAATAAAGGCACGAGATTAAAAAAAGAAATCTAGCTCCTACTAACTGACACCAGCGCCACTCACTAGATCCCTCCAGGCACTGCTTTGTACGATCTTTCCTTCTTTAAACTTCTCCCCTCTGCTTTTTCCAGAACCACCCGTTTTTTGGCACCTCAATCTATGTCTTCTTTGGTGCATGGTTTGCAATTCGATCCATGCGGCTTTTCATTCAGAAGCAAGCCCCCTCAATGTATTGCTTTCATCCTGGTCATTTTGCTCTTGAATCCAATCCCCGTTCATTCAGCTCCCATTCCTTCTTGGCCCAATCGCTCCAGCTTTACCACGCGCCTGTAAGGACCCCCTCGCCATGAAGCGAGGAGAAGCGGGCTCTGATACACAGCTATTTTCACTCCTCCTTGGCCACACGCAGCCCCCCAACTTTTGAACAGCAGTTGCACACCCTGAGCTTTCCATCAGAATTCTGCCAAACGCTTGGCAGGCAAATTAAATAAACAATATCCTCTTTAGCCTTTGCATTTTCTCTTGATACCTTACCCTTTGTAAAAGAGGGGAAAAAAGAAAAGAAAAACAACACAGCATTTAATTGTCAGACCCAGTTGCCACCTTCATCCACCTGCTGAACAGGTCACCTAGTTGCTTCCTAAGCAAACCGTGTCCGTATTTTAACATTTCTCCCATTACACCTCTATTTCTGCAAACTTAGTGCTTTGCAACATTCTCATGCATGCTGGCTGGGGAATTCTGGGAGTTGAAGTCCACACATCTTAAAGTTGCCAAGGTTGAGAAACACTGAGCTAGAGGTTACATGAAACCTATCGACACATACTTTATCCTCAAAGAAACCATGTTTAGCATAAGTTGCTTTTGCGTGTTGGGTTGTATCTCTAAGATGAACACAAGGTGGCGCCAAAATACAAGCAGATCTGTTAACAAGGGTTGGAAGAGGGCATTTCCCTTCCCAGCAGGGATGATCAGCAAGAGAGAATTATTTGATATCTTCCATCTCTGAGTGTGGAGCCTTTAAAGATTTCTGTGAACAGCAGGAATTTACAGGTCAAAATTTGCTCCTGAGCAGACTCTTTTCAGTCCCAGGTGCCAAAATGGCTCTTGATTTACTGAGGATGAGGTGAGTGAGATGGTACCCAGAGCAATGATGGAGGAAAATTAGATAGTGACTGGGATGAGTTAATATTTGGGCCTCCACTATGGCAATGGAGTGGCTGAGCATTCTTACTTCTGAGCATTTCTTCCACTCTCAATTCTCACCCTGTAAGTCTTCTGGATAACCCACTCCTAGTGGTGGGACAATCGTCCAGCAGGCTCTGCAGATAACATTGCTCATATTTACTCCAAGTGAGAGACAAATTGCACAGAATCCAATGTGATGACTTGGGTACGTCTTGCCATGTTATTTGGGACTCGGTTAATCTTGTTGAAAATGAAGAAATATATAGGATTTTCTATGGAAGGAGAAGAACAGTCTGTGAGTTGGATCCCTGTCCCTCCTGGATCCTCTGTGCTGCAAAGAAGGACATGAATGGCTGGATCCAAGAGGTGACAAATACTTATTCAAAGAGAGCAAGGTGACACCAGTTTTGGAAGAGGTGGAGTGGACTTTCTCTTGAAGAAGCCATCTCTTGATACAACCGTGTTGGACAACTGCTGCCCTCTCGCCAGCTTTCATTTTGGGGGAAGAGGGTAGAGAAGGTCACGGTGGCTCATCTTCAGAGGATACAAAGAAAGCAGATTAGTGGATCTGGATCCTTTTCAGTCTGGATTCAGATGAGGGCAGCATTAAAGTCACTCTGGTGGAGACCTCTGAAACTTAGAAAAGGGGAGTGTGCCCCCTTTGTCCTGTTAGACATCTCAGAGGCTTTTGATACTTCTGAGAAGTATCTCACTGGATCGCCAACAGAAGTTGAGAGTTAGAGGCATCATTGGGTGGTAATTCTGCTCCTACTTTATCAGGAGGTTCTAGTAAGTAGTGGGGGGCTCGGCTACCTCCTCACGGCTTCTCAGCATCTATATGAATCCCTGGGGAAAGATCATTTGTTGGTTTCAGGTGAAGAGCCATCACTGTACTGATGATGCTCAATTGCATACAGCCACTACAGGCTGAACTGCGGTCCTGACCTTGGGTCTAGGGGTTGTGAGAATGGGTAAAAACAAGGTCTGGCTAAAATCCAGGTAAGACAGAGTTGAAATATCTTAACTTTGTGACAGTCCCGGTGTTGGCCCTGGCCAGGATCCCCATGTAGATCCACAATGTGGGGTTCCTCATAGCTCTTGCTGGAACAGCAGATGGAAGCCTGGACTGGTGTAGCCCTATCTCAGTGTTGTCCAAACTTGGCCACTTTAAGATGAGTGGACTTCAACTCATGGGGAATTCTGGGAGTTGAAGTCCACTCATCTTAAAGTGGCCAAGTTTGGACAACACTGCCCTATTTGAATTGGAAAGCCTTGTCAATAACTTCTGCCTTTATCACCACTCCATGTAATTCTGTATTGCACTCACGTGGGACTACCTTTGAAAAGGACTTGGAATTTCCACTGGTGGTAGAAATATAGTGGACTGGTGCTGAAAGAGGACACCTCCTATTCTTCGACCGGTTATTCCATTGGCTGTCCATGGCTTCCAAGTCCAAGTCGAAGGGCTGGCCTTGATATGTAAAACTGTGTAATGGGAATAATCTTGAGGAGCAGGAGGAAGAGCCATAACCAAACAACGGTCTGATAAAAAAAAAAAATCTGAGCCTGGGCCAGAATTGTAATCTGAGAAAGCGACTCAGGCAAGACCCTACTAGTTCTCGTGAAGACGGAGGGAGGAAAAGAGGGAAGCCCCTTCAGACTTGCAAGATTGATATCAGCCCTTCAAAGCAGACCAGACTAGGAAACCAAAGCCATACAAGCTAATACTACTTTTAGTGTAAGGTTACAGTAACAGAATCTTGCAAGTCTGAAGGCACTTCCCCACTCCCTCCCTTTATCTTCGTGAGAACTAGGGAGAATCTTCCTGAAACGCTTTCTCAGGTTACCATTCTGGCCCGGACTTAGATTTCTTTTATCTGATGGTTGTCTTGGTTGCCGCTGTTCCTCAAGGCCATTCCTTCTGTCCATTACAATTTGGCTCCAGGTTACTTTACACACTGTCTCCTCTGGGAGGACCTGCCCAGGCCCTTCCCATTCCCATAGGGAAGCGATGCTCAGGGTCCCACCCCTATTAGAATTCAGAGGAACATGGGCCCAAGACAGACCTTCTCTGTGATGGCCCCGCAGCTTTGTGGACACCAGGCTCCCAGAGATATGTCTGGCAGGCAGCCTCTCTCTTGGCTGTCCGTAAGGCGGCTACGACCATCTCGTCTGAACAAAGCGTTTGGGGGTTGCTGAGGGAGGGTTGTTAGGTGACCGAGAGGGGCAGGTGCTGTTATGGTGATGCATTGAATTTTGATACGGTACCATTAAAGCGTTTATCGATTTGATTGATTTTAAACGTAGTCAACTGCCAGGAGTCGATCTGAGAGCAGCAGGATTAAAAGCGGAAGAAATAAGCAGACAAACAAACAAACAAACAACTCAAGTTTCCTTTCATTCCAGCATGGAGGGTCCTGAAAGCTATAAAAAATGCTGTGAAAAACCCCACAAAGAAGAAATTCGTCCCTGTCTGATCACGATTCTGGGGCTATAGGAGGAGAAACGCCATTCTGGATAGAAATACTGAACCCGGACCTACATGGACGGCCACGTTTTATCTCATTATTATTTCAGGTTTTCTTTTTTTTTCGCCATTGGCTTATTTTTAGAATATTAATAAAATACTGTGCTATTTTATAATGATATACATGAATATCTTTATATGAATATTAGTTCGTTTCGTTCCATTCTGTTTCGTTCTGCCGGAGAGAAAAGTCAGCCGGCCTGCCAGAAGGGAGGTTGGGTGAGCAGAAGCAGCGAGTGAGCAAAGTCTTTTGCAAAATTACGGGTGATTTCAACTGGGACCCCGAGGATGGGGCTAGGGAGACCACCTCCCCCCCAAAACACAATTGCCTTAAAGAAGAACTGCTGGCCTCGGCCGTTGTAGCTTTGGAGCTCATCCCGGGTCTGCAAGAACGGTCATGAGGCGTCCCCTGCACCCCCCAACCTCAATTTTTGCTGCAATTTCTCACCAACGGAAATGGTAGAATCTTCCCCCTGCCTGCTAATTTCTTTTTCTTTTCAGCATCTGCTTGGAGGCTGGGTGTTATTATCCGGGTGCAACAGGCATGACAATAGATATTAGAGCAACATCAACCTAGTCCCCCGCTGGGTAAATATTCCCCCACATTCTCCCGGGGTGGGTGGGGGGCTGTGACAAGAAAGCTGCACCCCGCTGTCACCCCTGGAGCCTTGCAATTAAATCCCCAAAGCAATGGCTCCCCAATGGAGCCAGGACAGCTTCCAGCACGGGCTCTCTCTCCTCCCAGGCTGGACGCCTTCAAGATTTCCCCCTCCTCTTCTGTAGCCAAGGGCAGTCCCCCCCCCCCCCCCCGCAAGCTGGAGTCTCTCCAAGGGGTTGGACGGCAACAGATGGCAAGGCCTGGATAACACAGAGAAACCCAGAGGGTTTCATAATTTGGGTTTTGTCATCCCCTCGTCCGCCTGCTTCGCTGTAGCCGGCTTCCAGAGGATGTGTTGGCACGACCTGCGCACAGTGCGTTGACTTTGCTTTTCTCTTTTCGCAGAAACCCAGCTCTTTTGGCCATAAAGACTGTAAAGCAAGGTTCCTGAACCTTGGCCACTGTAAGACGGGTGGACTTCAACTCCCAGAATTCCCTAGCCAGCATGTGCTGGCTGGGGAATTCTGGGAGTTGAAGTCCACACATCTTAAAGTGGCCAAGGTTCAGAAACCCTGCTCTAAAGTAATAGCATTGTACAAACCAGCTAGGGGTTACCCGCATTCACAAAACACCTAATTCCCTTTTTTTAGGGTTTGCACAATGCACTGACTAATTAAACAAGACGAGGGGACAACCTACCACTCACCACCATCCTGCAATCAGGGTTAGCACTAACCAAGCTTAGTGATTTGCCTGACCTAGGTTAACCAAGCTGTGTGAATGAGTCAGAGGGAGAGGGTCAAACTCTTCCCATTATCTAAGTGGATTGTTGCCTCATGGGACAAGGCTGGATATAAATCCATACATTTCCAAATGTGTATTAGACGCAATTGCTTTGCAGCCGGAACTCAGGTTCATACAACAGAGGGAAGATGCAGATTTGGTTAATTTCTGGCAGGCCCTTCCAAATGCGAAAGCATCTGAACATTCAACGTGTTCTTAATGTTGCAGGGCATCCCTGAGCCCAGAACAGTCTATCTTAATAGTTAAAAGTGCCTGCATTCTAACTCTGAAAATTGAAAAAGGATAGCTGGAGTTGCCGGGCTTCCAAGTTGAAAGACGGATCTGAATCTTCCGGTACATCTAAGTGATTTGCGGTAGCGTGCCAAGAGCTTGCAAGCGAGTTTCCAAAATTACAAGGAATGATTTTGCACTAGTGAGTGTTTAGCTAATTGCTTATCACTCAGACTTGGTGTTCCACACCTGTAAAATGGGTACAGGGTCTGCTGCTTTGGCCACATCTCTGTTCAGTTCTGCTGGCTGCTAGTGCACCTTGGATCGATCCCCCTGTGTGGTTTGCAAAGTGAAGGAGAGACAGATTCTGCTCAGAAGCCACCAGTTCCTCCTGGCTGTTAGTCCTCAGTGGTCCAGTAACACCCAAAATTTCTCTTGCCAGCTGGAGCTCTGCCCACCCCTGACTGAATTTACCTCTTCTG
This sequence comes from Liasis olivaceus, assembly GCA_030867105.1. NCBI lineage: Eukaryota > Metazoa > Chordata > Lepidosauria > Squamata > Pythonidae > Liasis > Liasis olivaceus. The sequence goes on along the minus strand of CM061351.1, from coordinate 113,273,286 downwards.
CCCATCCGCAAAGCCCCTGAATGGTCTTAATGGCACTGTGCAGGATAGTCACTAGTTCCCCAAATACTACAAGCACCAACATCTTCCATCTCCACCCCTTTTTAAGAAGATTTCCAGCAGGGCAAACTTCATGCAAAGATTCCCAGCAGGACAAAGTCACGCGATGTGGTCGATTAATGAAGCATCCAGGTTGGGAAGCAGTTTATCTCAGAGGATAAGCCTGCTTCCTTCCAGCTCTGCAGAGGCGGTTTCTAGAAAGATACTGCGGGCAAAACAAAAGAGTCGGAGTCGGAATCTGCCCTCCCCACCAGCTTTCCATGAGACTCCGCCAGCCCCTACCTTCATCTCTAAATATTTCTACCCGTCTTCAGCCATGCCCAGGGACTGTTATGGAGATATTTAGATTTTGCTTGCAAAACTGGCCCGCAGCCACGGCTGGCATCTTGCCTGTTGCCAATAAGCCCATTTTTGTCCTCTGTTCTCTTAATGGTCTCCCTGTAATTAATCCCACGCTCTTCCCCTGAGCCCCCAACTCTGTTTTCAAGGCAGGCGATCCACCTCCAAAAGGCCTTGAAGCCCCCGCCCCAATCTTCTGCTGGGTCTTTCCTTTGGAGAAAGCAGGAGAGGTTTTACATTTTAATTCTTCTTCCTTCTTCCCCCCTTGCTGGTGTTTTTCTCCCCATCCAGCCTGTCCCAAATTCGCAGCTTCCCAGCTGAGGGACGGCTGCGATGCGGGGGCGATGGTGTCAGGTTCCGGCCCATTGATCGCTGCAGCAGGCGAGGAAAAAAGATCTTCCCACTTAGGAGAAACGGTTGGGGGGAAGGCGAGGGAAGGATCATGAAACACCTTTACTATTATTCCAGGATGTCATGGAGAGCTGATATTCCTCATCCCTCCCTTCCTTCCTTCCTTCCTTCCTTCCTTCCTTCCTTCCTTCCTTCCTTCCTTCCTTCCTTCCTTCCTTCCTCATTCTCTTTCCTTCCTTTTCCTCCCTCCCTCCCTCATTCTCCTTCCTTCCTTCCTTCCTTCCTTCCTTCCTTCCTTCCTTTTCTCTCCCTCCCTCCCTCCTTTCTCTCTCTCTCTCTCTCTCTCCCCTCCCTCCCTTTTTTAAGCTTCTAGTCCTCATGGATTTGAAGGCACATTTCTAAAAAGAGGAGTCCTGAGAAAACAGCTCGTCCATCTCTGAGCGAAACATGTGGTGCGTGGGGGGCCAAGGAGGGCCCTTCCTCCTCTTTGTTGTCTCAGCACTGGCCGGGGACTGATGTGCGGGAGAGGCCGAGGTCTAACCCATCCCGGGGAGAAGAAACAAAAGCGAGGCAGACGGTTGTGCACTGCAGGATGTTTTCCTCTTCTGCTCAAAAGCAATTCCTGGAAAACTGTACATTAGTGCAAGTACAGGTTCACTTCTTGCACATCTTGGCTGCCTATGACGCATCTCCAGTGCCTTATTCCTCTAACAGATCGCCCCTCATTTGTCCCCCTCTCAAAAAAGAGGATGATGGAGGAATGGTTATTCCACACTGTCCTCACAACAGCCCTGCAAGGCGGGCTACCAGAGAAAACCCAATTGTGCTGAAGGCCGACTCTGCCTTGGGCCTTCCTTGGCTCGCTGCACTGCGGCACTGGCTGGGCACACATTCAGAGCCTCCTGCCCCAGTTCTGCTTTCCGCCATCCTTCTCCTCTCAACGGTTTTGCACAGGATCCTTTGCGAGGGACGGCCTCGGGCCAACTGAGCTCCTTCCAACTGCCAGTCCTGCAGCTGAGCGGCTCTGCCACCCGGTTGATCCAAAGTGACCCCGGGGCTCAGCTTCTCCCAACCTGGTGCCCCCTGACATGTTGGGACTGCAACTCCCAGAATTCCTGGCTCTCAGGGAGCCCGATTGGCTGGGAATTCTGGGAATTCCACTCACAGTGTTCCTGGATGGGCCCAGTTGGGGAAGCCTCCTCTGGTTGCTTAGCAACCCTGGGCAAGCATAGGAAGTCAGAGGCCTGCCAACCAGGCCCAAGGGGTTGCCTAGCAACTAGGACCAGATGGCTTTCTCTTCTCCCTGTCCTGCCGTGAGGGCTTGTTCAAAAGAAAAGAACATTTTAAATGCCTCTAGCAAGTTCAAGGAGGAGTGCATGTTCCTTATCCTGGCGCCCTTTTGATCTCCCTGCGAGGCAGTCCAGGCTGAGTGAAAATTGATGCAGCAAATGAAGATCTGAGCTGGAGGTCCCCTTAAGCCTCCCCTTTTCATGCACCAACCTAGCTTGGCTCACAAGCCCACAGGCAAACCCAGATTAAAGAGAACAGCCAGTCTGTTCTCTCAGTCTTGCACTGCCAGCTTGGAGGCCTAAAAAGGACCCAGCCAGCTGCGCCAGACCTGGACTTAAATCCCGGCTTGATCCCGGCATCCTTTTCAAGGCCTCTAAAAGAGTTGCAAAGAATGCTTTTTCCCCTCCTGGAGTCTTCGAGATCAGAAGTTTGGAGCCGGCGGGACGATGACTTGCAAAGGAAATTGGGACCATGTCTCGCCCTTTGCTATAAGAAGGAGGCCCCCGCTGGCAGGGGGCTTTGTTGAGATACTCCTGACGCTGACCTCCAGGCCCTTACAATCCGATCTCGCTAAGAGCAGGGCTCGGTAATGGAGTGCTGAAACAGTTATCAGTTCCAGAGTTGCAAGAATTCATCATGCATTGGAGAGCTGCGGAAGCAAGCAATTTCTGGAGGATGCGAAAAAATAAAGGAAACACGCCGTCTTTGCATTTGGGGGCTGGGGCTGACACAGCAACACCTCCCGAGGCCCAGATCTCCTGTGTTCCCTGCGCTGCTGTGGAAACCTTGCTAACAATAGCCTGCCGGTGGACACGCACCCTGCTTCATCATCCAGATGGAAACATTATGGAGCCAATCGATATTATTTATGAACTGCCGAGAGTACACTGGAATCGCTGAATGCCTCGTTGGATGGATGGGCCCATCAGTGCTAAATGTCTTAATGTACTGGGGACGCATGTGATGAAAGCTGCTCGTCCCGAATGGCAGGGGGAGGGAGATGGCGGTCAAGGATGGCCTTTCCATTAAGACCAGCCCTGGCTTTTCAACGTGGAGAACGTTGAAAATGGGGATGTTAAAACGCAAACGGGATCTTTTTGGTACTCCCGTGATGAATAGGGGTTTTTTTTGGTTTGTTTTAAAAGGACATTGGTCAGGGGAAAAAGCAAAGATTTTTTTAAAAGACTGCAAGCGTTCTGTGGACTTTTGTTGAAAGAAGAAAGATGGAATTGATGACTATGGATTTGGGGATTAAGAAGGGTTAAAGAGGAAGGGGAAAGAATCAGATGGCAATTACTTAATAGAAAGAAGGGTGGAAGTCATAATTCTATGTCTTCCTTCCTTCCTTCCTTCCTTCCTTCCTTCCTTCCTTCCTTCCTTCCTTCCTTCCTTCCTTCCTTCCTTCCTTCTCTTTTCTTTTCTTTTCTTTTTTCTTTTCTTTTCTTTTCTTTTCTTCTATCTTCATTTTTTCTTATTTTTCCTCCAATTTTTTATACTTCTATTGTATTGGAAAGTTCTAATCAAACATATTTTTTTGAAAAAGGACATTGGCCCAATAGGGTTCTAATATTGATAATGCAAAATTACATTTACAATCCACCCTTCTCTATGATCCAGCTGTGGTTTTTCTGAAGCTTCTTATATTTGGAGGAACATTTTTGCATAATACCGCTGTGGGCAAACCTGCAGAGGATTCTGGGAACTATATAGGGAGTCCTTTTTGTATACGCACACTCGAAACCTACAGGCGTCGATGTTATTCCTCTGCCCTCCACAAAACCCTGGGATGGTGTGAGCCTTGGTGTCTTGAGGTCTTGATTGGGTGAGACATGAAGTCTCTCTTCTATCACGACTGCCATCGCCCTCCAATGTTGGACTACACTACCTCTGATTCCCACCCAACACAGCCCATGTAGTTCAACTCATCTGAAGTATGCTTGATCAGGCTGATTCTATTTTGAGCTTCCACCACAGGCCCCAGTTTTAACATTGCATAGCAAAGCCAAGTGTCCCAGCTTAGTGGGGGTGACACGCAAGCGTTTACTCCTAAAGAGGCCAACATCTTCCAAGAAAACACGAGCGATGGAAAAGACAAGGAAGCTTATCTCATGGGGAGGCTGTGAGCCGTTTCCGAGGCGCTCAAGGATGCCTCAGAAGGCCACGATTCAAAAGACCCTCCTTGCTGGCTCTGTATCAGAAGACATCTGCTGGATAAGCGGCTTCTCCATCCAAGAAGTCAGCAAAGCAATTTGTGCCCAAAGTGGAAAACTCCTCCGTAATCACTGTGCAAGCTTTTTGCTGACAGGGTTGGCTGTGTGATGTGCTCAGCAGGACCACCCCGAGCGGGCCCATGTTGGCTTGGATTCCAGCTGGGTGCTGGGAAAGCATTGCCCAAACAGAACACCTCCCCTGCTTGGGAAAAAGTTGATGATGCAGCCAGATCCTGTGTGATTTCACTGTTAAAGAGGTTAAGTTGCGCAATGCATGATCTAGAACAGTGTTTCTCAACCTTGGCAAGTTTAAGATGGGTGGACTTCAACTTCCAGAATTCCCCAGCCAGCCATGCTGGCTGGGGAATTCTGGGAGTTGAAGTCCACCCATCTTAAACTTGCCAAGGTTGAGAAACACTGATCTGAAGTGCTCCTGAACATGAGCATGGGCTTTGAAGGAGTAGGATAGGCTGACCGGCTTGCTTTTTCTAAGAGGGGGGCTGACACAGAGTTTGTAGGGGAGAAGCACGCTCCCCACTGCGGTTCCAGTCTCCACAGGGCAATGCTCTTTCAGGTTCCCATGCCCACAGCCTCCCCGTGCCAACAAAACCAAGCAGATTAATAGAGCTTCTGAGAAGCTGCCATAAATGAAATGCAAGGGAAGACCACAAGGGAAGGAAACCACACGAGACACACTGCAGCGTGCAAGGGAGGAAAAACGGCCCAGGGTTTAGTAAGGGAGATGTTGTGCGGCTTGCCCGGCGCTAGGCTGCAAAATGTCAGCGTTTGAGGTCTCTCCAGCAGCCTGGATGAGGTATGCTTCCGATTATGGCCACCAAGGGGTGAATGGCATGCCCAGAGGCAATGCCATTTCAAGTACTACTTTGATGGTCAAGTACTTGTAATGCAGGACAAGCTGAAAAGCCAAGGCTTGGCATAATTATGGTTTAGAGTTGGTGCAACCCATCAAGAGGCACCAGCTTGGAGAAAGCTGACATATCCTTGCTAAACTAAGACCACTCCAATGATCTCACTTTTATTAATATGCCCTCCCCACCAGCCACCATTGTCTGTCTTTGATTTGCAGTAATCCCTGGTGACCACATGCAGCCTGAAAGGAAGCCCCCAGGGTCAAAAGCTGCCTCACCTGATGGGGCCCACTCCCTAAATAAGTTAAGATGAGCATTTTAGCCCCTGAGCGTGCCAAGAGGGGCTACTGAATAAGGGAACGAATTAGGAAAAGAGGAGGGAGGAATCTATTTCCCCACTCCCCCCCCCCCCACGCCCTCCCCATTTGCACACATTTTAGTGTCATTCAGTGCCCTCTCCCTTGGGAGAAAAGGTGAAAAACACAGCCCTAAATTCATTCTGGCACCTAGAAATGCCAGACAACAGAATGTTTTGATTTTCCCTTTCTTAAACAGCAAGAGGTTGGTGGGGCTGCTTCAACCATTTGCCCCATAAGTCCCGAGGTCTCCTTCCAGGTGCATCATGCTCAGAATGGCTGCACCTGTGGCATTTCTGCCTGTGATTTGTTAATCAGTGAAGAAACCAAGGCACTCTGAGCATGCTCAGGGACAGCCTGATCCCAAGGATGGCCCTGAGTAAAAGAAACCATTGAGAGCTAAGGAGATCCTTTTTCATAGAGGGTACAATTGGCCACAGATAACCTAACATTTTTCCCTTGCCAGGAATTCTTTATCTGACTCATCTCGTGGATAAATAGCATGTAGAAATAAAATGAAGACTCATTTTTTGCATCCTCTTGGCCCGAGTAAAAGCTCCAATACTGAAGTCACAATTTACCATTAGGCTAGGCTTCTTCCTTAAAAAAATGAAGCAGTTCGGGCCCAACGGCCTGCTCTGAATTCCACACCTGTATTAACCTTCTACTACTGCTTGTCTTGCACGCTCCCTTAGAAATCCACATCCCACTTGAGAATAAAACTCCAACACTGGCCAGTGAATGTGGTAATTTTCCCATCGGCAAACGTCAACCTTCACCGGTTTGCACATATCTCTGTCTCAAGAGAGAACCCCCCATATCAGCAGTCTCCAGCTTTGGACACTCCGAGAGATTGCAAGCAGCAGGAAACAGAAGAGAATTCAAGGAGGAATTCACGGTGTTTATTAAAGGAGACGGGATTCACCATTGCAAGCTACTGGGGGTAAGGCTAAGAGCAGGGAGGGCAGAGAAGGGAGGGCAGAGAGCCCCGCCGGGGATGCCCGGATGCCGTGTAGTGCCAGCTAACGTCCTGAGTCGTGGGTGGAGACCTGAAGCCAGAGACAAGATTCTCGTTTGTTTTCTCTCTCTTCCCCACCAGAAGAGGCAGGGGGTGGAGTTCCTACTGGACCAGAAGCTGGAAGACGGAGGTGTGAGGAAAGAGAAACAGGCACCTGTGCCAGAGAGAGAGAGAGAAAGAGAGAGAGAGAATTTATGCAGGACCCCCAAATCTGCTGGTTCACACAACCCACTCACCCTACACCCAGGTTCTCGCAGTTGGGACAGCTGCACAGACGCCCTCTGGGAATCCCAAGATTCTTCAGCTGCCACTTTCCAAATGACCTTCTGCTTTGGATTTGTCCCATGGCTATTGTCCCCCCTCCACCCACCTCCCCTTAAGGCCTGCGGGGTGATCGGCACATTTCCCCATCCTTTCTCCGTACAACACGCATCAAGGCTGGCTAAGAGGAGGGAGATCGACCCACTTCAAGGTCACGCCGTGCTCCGCTCTGAATCCGACTTTCCCAACTCCTTCCCCTCCAAATGATGGGGGACTGCCCACCCAGCATTTCTAGCCATGTAGCTCGGGATGCTGGGAGTTGGCAGCCCCCCATTATTCAGAGGGGCTTAGACTGGGCAGACCTTCTGTAGTCTGCGCCACCCTCAAACTTCTTGCTAATTCTCTCCTCCTCTTTCATCGCTGCCCACCCGCAATCGTATCTCTACCTCACCCCCCACCTCCCATCCCCACCACTCCAACGCCACCCTCTTGACACTCACATTCAGGTGCTGGACAGATCATGCCCACAGGGAAGGGTGCTTGGGGGTCTCACTGGGGCAGTGGAGAGGAGGGCTTCTGTGTCCCGGGGGAGATGCCTTTGCTCCCGTAATATTCCACCACCTGCTTGGGGACTTCAGCCAAAACGGTCTTGGCTAGGGCATTGGGGGGAGCCTGGGAGGAAAAAGGAGGGTGTGAAAGTTGAAGGAGCCGGGTAGGAAGAGCACTGAAGCTTTTGAACGTCGGCGTTGGAGAAGTCTCTTGAGAATACCATGGGGAGACAAGGAAACCAGCACATGCATCGTCAAACAAACCAATTCAGAGTTCTCATTGGAGGCACAAATGACCAGGCTCCAGTTATCGTATTTGGCACACACTGTGGACAGTCCCAGCGCTCTGGGGAAGTCTGCAATGCTGGAGAAGGAAAGAGAAGAGGACAACCAGCCACAAGGTGGATGGATCCAGCTACAATGGCAACGAATGCCCCACTGAGAGACTTAAAGGGCCGGGGGAGGACAGACCACCCTGGACAAATTTCAGCTATGTGGTTGCCAAGAATCAACAGCAACGTAATGGCAAATATTACTACTAGTAATAGGAGAAAGTACATTTGAATATTGTTATACCGGGAGGGCATCGGGAAGGTTAACCAACCAAGAAATTTAATTTCTACAAATTTCTGCAGCCAGGAGCTGGTGGCTACCAGCTATATAGTGCATATCTGTACACACACCCACAAACAGAAGCTGGGGTGACAGTGGAGGAAAATAACTTGGTAGTTACCAGCCTGCTACACAAAAGCTTGAACTATGGAGGCTCTGATGGGGTGCTTCAAGCAGGGATATCACCCTGAGCACCCTCTCTCCCTCCCTCCCTTCCCCAGTTCGAAGAGTGTATTGCTGTAAACAACTATGATAAACATTGATGTATTTTCAGTACCCACAAGGGTGTGTTTTTAAATCGGATCTGGCCCCATGGAGTTTCCCAGTCTGAGAGAGGGAGGAGATTGAAAGAGTTTGCATTGTGAGAAAGTTGGAAGGAAGGAAGGAAGGAAGGAAGGAAGGAAGGAAGGAAGGAAGGCAGGCAGGCAGGCAGGCAGGCAGGCAGGCAGGCAGGCAGGCAGGCAGGCACCAGGCAAGCGGGCAGGCGAAATTGAGAAAGAAGTACTGCATAGGCAGAAATTAGAGAGAATAGAACAGTTAAAACAGATGCCCGAAGCACGGGTTTCATGGCTACTGATGGCTAGTGGCTTCTAGCTGTAACACACACTAGCAGACCACAACAGAGGATCTCTCACCTTCTTAAACTCGCGCACAGGCACAAACTGCACAATGTCGCGGACTGCTCTGCCCTCCTCAGTCTCCAACATCCCGCGGTCCCCATTCAGCTCTCGCATGTCGGAGAAGTCAGCGTTCCCGATGCCCACAATGATGATGGACAGAGGCAGGCGGGAGGCCCGCACGACAGCATCACAGGCCTCGGGCATATCACTCACCACACCATCGGTGAGGATGAGTAGCACGCGGTACTTCTGCGGAAGAGGGAGAGGAGGGTCTCAAGGCAATGATGTGGCAAGAGGCTACCCCTGGCCCCTTTGGGGTCCTAGATGTCCCCCCCCCACCGTACCGTGGGCATTCCAGTTTTCTCCTCTTCGGCTGCAGGACCCGCCACCTTGTTGATGATGGGCGCCACGTTGGTCGGGCCATAGAGCTCAATCTGGGGCAGACAGCGCTTGTAAGCCTCGATCACTCCCAGGATCTCTGTGAAGAAAAGGAAGAAAGAAACAGGCCTAAATTCCCACTAGACCTGGAACAGGAAATGCAGGAGGACTTCCCCGGGTACGTGCACCCTTCCCGGTTGTGCGGCAGGAGGAAAACCAGCAGGTAAAGACCCTCACCACCTGCACAACTGTTCGAATTACAACTTGTGGAAGCAGAGAAGGCACGCTTTTGGGGAAAAAACAGCACTCTCTTAGGCACGTTAAGCATCTAATGCATCAACCCCACCTCTTTTCCATTTCCCACAAGAAATGGTTTCTGCAATCTGCTCATTTCTAGAGAGCTGGGATTATAAATGCCAGCCCTCCCTCCCAGCCTGGTTCAGGTGAACAGTCCAACACAGCCAGATGTTGAAGGTTTGAAAAGACAATAGAAAGGAGAGGGAGAGGCATTTATTTTCAGGCTCTTCCAGGTTCAATCCAGAGGTGGCTCATGACTGAAAATATCCAGCCCGTTTCTCCAGACCAGGAAGAATCTTAGCTAAATCTTAACCATTCTCCCCAAATCTAAAGCAGAACCCATTTCTTCAGTTCCCTTCCTCCGACTTTCTCTCTCTTTCCATCTTTATTCCAACACCCACCCCCTTCAAAAAAGTCTGTATTGCACGGGGTTTCAGCCTCCAAATCTTTCTAAAAAGGAGTTTGCACAAGAAACAGCAATTCCACTGGAAAAAAGAAGTTCTCCCTACTTTCACATTCCGGGTTCTCCGGGTCGAAGTTGATGGCAAAATCATGAGACACCTGCCAGAGGAACAAAAAAAGGAACAAGGGTTCGAATTCGAAGTGCAAAAGGGAACGATTTGCCCAACTGTGTGGCTTAATCAGATTTCAGAACTCTCCTGGCCTTACCTCGAAATCTGGAGGAATTCGTGCCCCGAAACCAAAGGCTGGGAACCGCTTATCGCTGGAATAGAAAATGCTGGTCAGTTTTCTATCCAGACAGCCTCCCTCTGGAGGCGGCTGGGGAATTCTGGGAGTGGAAGTCCCAACACACCTGGTAGGACCAGGTGGATGAAAATTAGCCTGTGCAAACCTGTCCTATACCTGTCATAGTCCTGGCAGATCTCACCCACAGACGACAGAGTTTTCAGGTATTCGTTCGGCTCCTTAGGGTTGATGAAATGGAGTGAATATTCACTCCGGGGGTCCCCGTTGGAGGCTGTGAAGTCAATGGCTACCTGGGCAGGGGAGAGAGGGAGCCAATGATGTAGCCCAGTGGTTAGAGCAGTGTTTCTCAACCTTGGCCACTTGCAGATGGCTGGGGAATTCTGGGAGTTGAAGTCCACACAGCTGAAACTTGCCAAGTTTGAGAAACACTGGGTTAGAGCATCGGATTCGTACCAAGAGGCCGGAGTTCCAATCCCCATTTAGCCACAAAGCTCTCTGAGTGAGTTTCATTCAGCCTACCTTCAAAGGTTGCTGTCAGACTCAAACAGAGGGCTGGAGAAACGTTAGCTAGGTTAGGGCAAACAGATTCAGATGTAAGGGGTTTACTTTGGGTTTTCACTAGATTGCCAAAATGTACCAGTGGAAGTCTAATGCTGAAGGCATACATGAATATGCAGAATATGCAAAACATGAATTTGCACAATATGGAAGAATTCTGAAGCCAAACGTATATTTGGGGGAACTAACACAGGTAGTTCTTGTTTAGCGACTGCCTTGGACAGCGACTGTTTACAGTTACGACAGTGATGAAAAAGTAACTTTGCGACCAGTCCTTGCATTTACGATGTTTGCAGGTCTGTAAAGCAAAGGAAAGCTGAAGGAAGATCATAAGCACATTCGCGGTTTCACCTAGCAACCACTTTGCTTAATGACCGAGTTGCCGGTCCCATTTGTGGTCGCTAAACGAGAACAACCTGTATTGAGAATGTCCTTTAAAAAAAATCCACTCACTATCTTAAATGTTCTTCATTTTAGCATGCCAGTTTAAGATGGGACAGTTAAAAAATACATACATACATACACACATGCGTATATTTAGCTAAAATGGCTCAATAATTTGGAAACTCTACTTTTTTGCCAAACTTGCGGTTCACTTGGGGTGAAGCAGTCGACCCAAGTGTCTCTTTTGATGGCACAAAACCAAGAGGAGAACGAAACCTTGCTTTTCATGTTTTTGTCATAAAACTTACTGTGAAGGAGATCTGTAAGCCACCCATGATGTAATCCAGGAAGGTGTGAACTTTCTCTATCTGCAGAGAGATGATGATGATGATGATGACGACGACGACGGAGGGGGAGGAGGAGGAGGAGAAGAAGAAGAAGAAGAAGAGGAGGAGGAGGGAGAAGAAGAAGGGTGGTGGTGGGACTGTTAGCCATCTTCAGTTCTTTAACTTTCTCCTTTGAATGCCCAGAATACCCACACCAGCACCCCCAACACACCACCTACTGCCTGAGTGGTGGTCTCAGGCAGAAGGCAGACCATCTGCTACAGGGCTTCTGCACACAAAACAGATGCGTTCCCACCTCGGCAGGAACCTTCTGGATGAAACAGGGGCTTTCTGGTTGGGTTCACACAACCTCAAGGGTGTGTGTGTGCGTGGAATCTCATCTTCCCACATCCTCAAGGCCACACTGCATCCATCTCAAACTGAGGTCTATGGAAGCTTTGGACTGCAGACTAACATGGGAGATTTTTCCTGGCTCTTGGACAATTTCCCAACCCTTCCTTGCTGTGTCCTTATTTCCCCCTCGGTCCTCAGAAGGATGCATTCCTCATACTCTAAGCTATCCATCACTTTTCCCAAACGGGAGCAGCTTATCCTGGTCCAATGCTGTCCTTTTTTCAAAGGCATCCTTTCTGTTTCTCTCCCGTTTCCCAAAGCAAGTTTTTCCTAATTTTCATTGCAAGCTGCCTTCCTGTAACTTAAGCCCATTCTAAGATCCAAACCAGTGTTTCTCAAACTTGGCAAGTTGAAGCTGTGTGGACTTCAACTCCCAGAATTCCCCAGCCAGCTGCTGTGCTGGCTGGGGAATTCTGGGAGTTGAAGTCCACACAGCTTCAGCTTGTCAAGTTTGAGAAACACTGATCTAAAATGTTCTTTAATTTGATGCCAAACTGAATAGACACCATGGTCTATCCCATTTCCCCCCTCCACTTCCCTCTACCCCACTCATCCCCAGCTATTCAGAGCCCAGTCCTGCTCTTCCCTGTTCCTCAATGATCCAGCAATCGAGATCATTATTTGAAACTCATCCTAATATTCCTGTAGCAAACATTTCCAGCACTTGGGGCTGACAGCGCTGTGCTGAACAGGACAATAACTGCAGAGCCATTTTCCACCAAGGGAATTTTTATAATCAGAGGGTTTAACTGCTGAGCTGAGCAGCAACGGGTCCATTACCAGCCTGAGAATTTCAAAGCCAGGCGCCGTGTTTAAAAATTATTTTGCTTAATGTTCTGTCTTACCTGAACTGGATTGGAAACAGAGTAATGATGACAGCCAGAAGGCTTACCTTGCACTGCGTGAGGCCGATATAGCCAGAGTTCTTGTAATGCTTCTTCTTTTCTTGATACTTATGGTTAATACATTCCCATTTTACCTGCCGAGAAGAAAAGGGGAACGGGTTATAATGCATACTTTTGGCTTCCAGCATTCAAAGTGGTGGAATAAGACCTGGGCGAGGAAAAGCAAGATTTTTTCAACTAAGGTCTACCATAAAAAACAACAACCACAACCCTCTTTTAATTTAGTTTCTTGTAAAATATATATATTCATAAAGCTCGATTTTTCCTACAATTATGCTGAACCTATAAATTACTGGCAGTATATCTATGCTAGCCTAATCCCAAAGGTTGTGAAAACTCAGCCACTGAATTCACAGTCCTTCCATCACCTTTGCTTTCAGATTTTTTCTCCTCTGGGGGCGGGAAATGGAGGGGCTTTGAAAGTCTGAAGGGAAAGTCAACCCAGCACTGCCTGGCTGGCATCTGGAAGGTTTCTCCTTCCCCCGATCCCAAATTCCCAGAGCGAGTTTTCTACCTTAAAAAGCATCCTTTTTTTTTTTTTTAAATTAAAGGCATAATTGGCCAGCTGGCCATTTTAAAAAATTAAATGGAGGAAAACTGCTTGTCTGCAGCATCAAGACGGCATTAAAATTTATAGTGTGCTGTGTTTGATTTGCTAAAATCCACATTTCAGTTAAGCTCTGTTTCTCACCCGTGTCAGCCCCCCGATTAGTGGCTTCGTTCCGAGCCCCAGAATCCCCCCCTCTGCAGGGCCATGGTTGAGAATTCTGGGAATTGAAGTCCACATGCAGGGAGCTGACCCAGGTGGGACCCCTTGGGACCCCCCGTTTTTACAGAAGCTGATTTTAGTCTTTGCTGTCCACCCTACTCCTCCGGTTCTCCATTACCTCTTCTCCAGCAGAAGCCTGCAGCATCTCTTGGAAAGATGTGCTGAACTCCCCAATGTAGTCATGCTTCCCACTGGAGTCATGGTCGTAAACGACACACTGGAAAAGGAATCGGGCGAGGAAAAAGAGCCAGAAAGGCTCCAAGTTAGAGACAGGGAGCCGAGGATTTGGACTCCAAGTAGAATTGCTCTGCCTGGTTCCTTTCAAAAAAGACAACATTCAAATTGTATTAAAAGGCAGGCAGACAGTGATCTGAATGGTGTTTTCTCCAGAAGCAGAGAAATGAAATGGATTTCTATTCTAAGATCTAAACCAGTGTTTCTCAAACTTGGCAAGTTTCAGCTGTGTGGACTTCAACTCCCAGAATTCCCCAGCCAGCATGGCTGGCTGGGGAATTCTGGGAGTTGAAGTCTACACAGCTGAAACTTGCCAAGTTTGAGAAACACTGATCTAATCCCTTATTTAATTTGATGCCTAGAACTATATAGACTTTTCTCACAACAGGCTTTGACCAATGCAGGTGTGACTTTTGAAGGCAATGTTTTCCACCCAACTGATGCCCCTTGCTTATTTTTTTTTAATAGGGCCCATGGTGAAGCTTACCCGTATGGCCTTGCCGGGGTCACAGCTGCACAGAGATTGCAAAGAGATCCGGAACGGTTCCCACCGAGGACTCAGGTTGTTTTTGACCACCTGGTGCACAAGATCAGGGGGAGATACAAAAGTGGGCAAAGGATTCCCAAGCTTTGAACCCACAAGAAATTGCCATTTTTTTCTAAACCACACCCCTGGCCCCACATCACCGTCCTTCCTTCTCCTTTTCAACCTAGAATCATGGTCTGTTTGGTGGTGGCCCTGAAGGGTCATAATGTTTCCCGCTGCAACATTTGAGAAGAATCCACCCGTCTAAACAAACCCTGAAATTTATCTGTGTTCCCCTGATCATCAGAAGGGTGCTGGGGTTAGGTTCTGTTGTTTCCGTTCTGTTCTGGCTACCCTCGCTTGTCGTTTCCATAATTTTTGAACTGGGAGAGCGCAAAGCCTTGAGGAAAAGTTGAGTTAATTTATTACCTTTCAGTCCTTTACTAATTCACTTACACAGCACTTCTCCTCCCCACCAGCCCCGTAATTGTGAAACAGGAGAAAGAATCTCTTTTTAAAAAATCATTACAAATACAGGGGATTATATTTAGATAGCAAGTTAACCCATCAGTTAGCCTGCTAATCTTCTGCTCCTCTTCAGCGCCATTCAAGCCCGTTTTCTTTTCATCTCCAGGTTTCCCTTTTTTTTAGCCCTCCCCCAAATTCTCTGGAGTGCCCATAATATCCTCACCTCTGTCCTCCAAACCAGAAGCTCCGACTCGCCACTGCTAACCTTATATATTTCCAAGAAAGGATCAGATTTGCTGAAGAAATCCTAGAGGACAGAAGACACCAAAGCAAGTTCTCAAAAACCTCCAGGGAGTTATGGAGAAGCACGTTGCATACGTTGCAACCAATGGGAGTGAATGACAACAATGATCCAGATTTGATATCACACCAGCTGTTCTCTCTCTCTCTCTCACGCACACACACGCATTCCTCTAGACCAGTGTTTCTCAACCTTGGCCACTTTAAGATGGGTGGACTACAACTTCCAGAATTCTGGGAGTTGAAGTCCACCCATCTTAGAGTGGCCAAGGATGAGAAACACTGCTCTGGACATCCCACTTCCCACACTTAGGCTGAACTTAAACCACCTTTCCTACAAGAGGCATGACTCCGAGACCATCCATGTTCTCCAGAGAGCACATGGGTTTTGACAATCTTTACCACTCCTTTTTAAAACTAGGCTGAATCCCCTCCGAAGGTCGTTCTCCATCCCTAATCCAGGCACAAACACACCCTTGCAACCTTTTTCTTCTGCTGGGTTCCCAGGAGGTAGCCTGAATTCTGTCCCCAGCCCAGGAGTAAGACCGCCTTAAGCCTCCCATAGTGTTAAAGGACAGTTTACTCCTTGTTCTAACACTCTCCCAGGACAGCCTTAAGGGGGTAAAACTGGCCAGGCTTTGTCCCCGCATTGTTGGAGAGAAGTTAGGGAACTGTCAGGGACTGGGAAGAGTGAAAGGAAAGAGATCAACAATGGGAAGAGTAAAATGCACGCAGGCATAACGTCTCGCTGATTGAAGGATGGCTGGAATAGGACTTTAATTCCGTGGTGCAGAAAAGTCCTTAGTCCTGCTGAGAGCAGGTTCTCTTGAAATGAGCTCCGCCCGGCTGGGAAGCAGCCGAAAAAGGCTGGAAAGATAAAATGGGCTATCCACAAACTGACGCAGCTCACCTCCCACAACCACACTGCGTCTAGATCCAGTTCTCCCTCCCTCAATAAAAACAGGCCCGCATTGCTCCGGGCGGCTCTTTCATCTCCTTGCGAAAGGAAGAAAAGATGCCTGGAGCAACCACAGTGGCGTAGAAATAAAAGTCAGCATGATCGGGAGCCTATTCGACGGCCAGAGCAGCGGTGAAACCTGCTGCTCTCGGCGGACGGCATCTGCAGCGTCCTGGCCGAGGGTCCCGTTCAGGGTGACCCAGACCGTCCTTGGCACGGATGGACAGCACGACATGCTATCTTGCCACCCCGACGAATCTGTCCGTTTCCTTGCAAACAACGTGGCTGGTAAGCACTCTAGTCTGGAGGCCAAACGGGCCGCGCTAAATGAGGAGTGGGAGGCCTCCTGTGTTACCCCCGGGAGTCTTACGTGCTTGGAGAACCTGAAAAAAGTGGGTAGGGTTTGTCTGCAACGTGGCCTCTGTCCCTTGTTCCTCTCCAGCTGAGTTCCAGTAGGGAAAGGTGGCCGAGCATTTGGCTGCTCCAGGGGGAGATGCTGTGGAGTTTGGTTCTTGGCCCATATTATTGAACATCTGTTGGAAATGGCTGAGAGGTTGCCCATTGGTTTGGGTGAGGTTGAGGGGAGATGCTCTTGATCTGATCCTATCAAGGCAGCATTACTGGGTGTTATGCAGGTGGAAACCGTGGGCAAGGAGGCCCCTGGGAGAATGAAATACTGGGGCAGAGTTGCTTTTCCCCTCATCTTGTTTTAGGCTCTTCTCACGCTCTAATGCAGGGTTTCCTAACCTTGGCATTTCCCAGGGGTGTGGACCAACTCCCAGAATTCTCATCAAAGGCCATGCTGGCTGGGGAATTCTGGGATCTGGAGTCCACACATCTGGAAATTGCCAAGGTTGGGAAATAGTGCTCTAATGCAGTGTTTCTCCACCTTAGCTATTTTAAGATGTGTGGACTTCAACTCCCAGAATTCCCCAGCCAACCATGCTGGCTGGGGAATTCTGGGAGTTGAAGTCCACACATCTTAAAATAGCTAAGGTGGAGAAACACTGCTCTAACGGATCCGACAGAGGATAATTTTGAGCAATGCGCCTAACACAGCAGATCTGTTTGTGAAAGAAGGAGTAATTTCCAAAAGATACCATGTTTCATTTTTTAACCTCAAGTATATTGTAAAAATAAATATATTCTTTACAGGGCTGATAGAGGAAGTTCTAAAGTTCAAAGGAGATCCTTAGTAGCTTAACCAATTCATACCAGAGGAAGATTTTGCACGATAGAATGGAAAGATTCATGCAATTGTTTTACACACACCAAGTAGGTCCAACCGTGAGAAATGGGGCGGAGGGGATAATTTAATTCTAACCCGAACAGGTCATATTAAATTATTGCTTCCAACTCTATAATTTTGTGATTCTAGATTCTTTTGCACCCCCCTGACCAACGTCCCACTTTTTATTCTTCCTCATTTAAAAATGAATAATCCATGAGATAACGTTTGATTTAAAATGCCGCCAACTTTTTTGTCACACAGCTCTCTTCTTCACAGCAAGAGTCCTGTGACACCCCAACCTCAGTGTTGCTTCTCTAGAATCTCCCTCCGGGGAAGATGAGCAGCATACAAATTTAATAAACAAACAAACAAATACATTTAAAAAAATCTGATTTCTGCCTTTCTTTACCTTGTCATCCAGCTCTTGACCATAAAATTCCAATTGCACAAACTCATTGGTTCTGGAGACCTCTTCAGCTTCAATCTGCCGATAAAAATGGCCCAAAAATTCATCCTGAGACAGGAAAATGCAACATTGCCTGCCCGCCATATTCTTGAAAGCTGGTATTCTAGTTACTACTAAACTCGTCTCCCAACACTGAAAGGAAGGCCTGATTTTACTAAATGACTTAAAATATTCTAAAATGCTTATCATTTAAAAGGGCCATCGCACTCCTCAATCCATCTCTCCCACCCTAAATTTGAAATCGATGGGGCTTAAATTCCTGTAGTCCAGGGGTTAATGGTGATCAGAGGAAGACGGGGAATAGCCAAACTCAAATATCCATTTTCCCTGCAAAGCACATAGCCTGTGCTACCTTAAAAGGTTGTTGTGCAGACAAAATAGAACGGAGGGGAATACAAACCATTTCAAGAAAGGCAGATTATAAATATTTGCAAAGTAACGATGAGAATCTGCTCTCCAACAGCCAGAGCAAACAACTCCTGTAAATAAGCCAAGCTGTACGCCAGGGGAAGTAAACTAAATGTTGGTTACTAGAGGATAAGACAGGTGGGCAGAAGGTCAGCTGTTATGGGACTTGTGGTCCCAATGCATCTTGACTTTCAATTAAAATAAATTTCCACCCCAGGTTCTAGACCTCATGATACCCAGCGTTAGGTTGAGGAAAGACAGTTTCTGATCAGATCACGCTGTTTCCATCAGTCACTCCTTCTGTTCTCTGCTCTGGGCTGTGACTCCTGTCTCTTTTTTCCTCAAAAATATCCTTGGTTTCACCTTGTTCTTCTCTAAAATTAAGATCGTTTCCCATTTCTGTCCCCTCCTGCGCCTTCCCCTGGATTACGCTACCGTGATGGTTGAATTCTCCAAAGTCTCTCCATTTGGCAAAGCCAGCTCCTTGGTGACCTTGGTTTGGGAGACAATCTGAAGAGCCAGAAAAAAGGGCAGAATGAATGTCTGAATGCATGGATGGATGGAAAGTTGGTTCTTTCTTTCCCACCCCAAAAGAAATGAAAGAGGTTAGCCCAGAGTTCAACACGGCATGTACAATTAGTATCCCCCCAAAATCCCCTTTCTTTTCAGCTTATTACAACCTAACAAACTTTCAACCCAAGTTTCTAGACCTCATGATATCCAGCCCAGTTCAAATCCTTGCTTTGCCACAACATTCCTATGGAGGCAGCCTACCTTACCTTACAGTGGTTGGGATGAGGAAATTTGGGATAATCCTGTCTATCTCCCACTGGGACCCCTGCCTCATCCCCAACTGAGGATGCTCCTAGAAAACACCAAGCTAAAAAAAAAATATCACTGTGATGTGAAATCCCAGCGATTCAACACTTCGACTGATCGCAGTTCTCTCACTGCCTCTCCCTCCCGGGAATTCGTGCTTAGCTGGATTAGTTGGCAAAACGTGCTTCCCAGCATGATAAGTCCAAGAGCCGGTCCAGGGAACCTCCAGCCACTTGGCCTGGGTGGGGGGACCAAGCAGCTGGGCCCAGGGACAGCAGGACAGAGGACATCAACATCTGGAGGCTGCTGGGCGCAAAGAGCCTAAAGCGAAGCTCCAGCAGGATTTGCTCTATTTATGGCTGGGATGTTGTTCAGTTAAGCCTCCTGCTGACAGGGATGCTGTGAGGGGGGCACGCAATGGAGGGGAGACCCCCAGGACTTCCTCTCCCTTCTGGACTGGATCTTTATGCCCACCCCTCTTCCCCCACGATCCCCTTCCTTTCCATTTGCTTCAACCCCCTCCCCTTTCTCAGCCTTCATTCTGCTCTCCTTTCTCTCAGTATCTCCCTTTTATTCTCAGTATTCTTCTGCACCCCCTCCTACTCCTGGAAAAGGCTCAAAGCAACCCTCTTATACCTCTACAAAAACACCTTTACTCCAGGATTATTCCAGGATCTCAGGGCTTCCCTCCCTCCCTCCCTCCCTCCCTCCCTCCCTCCCTCCCTCTTTCTTTCTTTCTTTCTTTCTTTCTTTCCTTCCTTCCTTCCTTCCTTCCTTCCTTCCTTCCTTCCTTCCTTCCTTCTCTTCCTTTCTCTCTCTCTCTCTCTCTCTCTCTCTCTCTCCCTCCCTCCCGCCTTTCCCTTCCCTCTATAGCTTTCTCTCCTCCTTTCTCTCCTTCTTCTGATACCCCTTTTCTCATCTTCACTCCCTTTCAGACCCCCTTTCCTCCCCCAGCTGGACCCCTGCCAGGGAAGGTCAGGGGTCCCGCGGCCAAGGGCCCACTCTCAGTTGCCCATCCCGATCCAGGGGCTTCTCCCAGGCAGAGACTCATCCTACCTGCCCCACTGAGCATTCGATGGTCCCGAGGAGTGTCCCAGACCCATAGCCCACATCCGTGGAGCTTTCCCCATCGGCATCGAAGACCTCGAATCTCAAACTCTGCATCTCCTCAAAGAAGTAGTCCAGGGCAAAGACGTGAGCGAAAACGGGGTTCCGGGACCCACGCAGGACTTCGGAGCGCCCCACCTGGGGAGGAAAGGATGATGGGTGCGAGCAAGCCCAAGAGACCAGAAGGACTCCCGCTCAGGAGAGAATTTGGGAAATGTTGCTTTCAGCAGCTGCTTGAGGTGTGATTCGACTGTGCTTTTAAACTTGAATTTCGTGTTTCCTCTCTCTAGTTTTCCCACCTATTCGATCCTTACAAACTTGCAAGAGAGCTTAGCTTAGTGTTTCTCAAACTTGGCCACTTTAAGACATGTGGACTTCAAGAATTCTGGGACTTGAAGTCCACATGTCTTAAAGTGGCCAAGTTTGAGAAACACTGGTCATTAGCTGAATGGTGATAAACAACGTAAAACCCAACAATGAGGGTCAAAGCAAGAGAGGATTTGAACCTGCTGGTGTTGCGATTTATTTCTTAAACTTTTCAGCTCTGAGGGCTGAATAATCACTAGAATAGATCTTTTTTGCCCCCTTGCTGGTTGCAGGAAGGTTAAGCTTTATAGGAGCCCTAAAGTTTTACAGGAGCAATAAATAAAAACAATCCTTATTTTCTTTAGTTTTCCCTCAAACGTTGGTGGGATATCATGCCACCGTGGGGCGGCCCCTCGCCAAAATCCCATTCATTTTTTTATCATCATGAACATTTTAAAATCGTGCCACAATAAATTAAATGGTCACATATTATAAAATATGAAATACTGTCCAGTAGATTCCGCGCTATATTTTTTTAAAAAAATCACAGCAGTTCAAAAAAAAATAAGAGCAGCAGATGAGCGTATTATAAACTACCATTTCATACTAGGGCACTTAATCTTTTTCCTCTGCTTTTCAAAAGACGGCATCTTCTGTTCTTGTGTGCTTGGAACAGTGCTGACCTTTTAGACCTGAATGTACGAGGCCAAACTGAAACAATACCCTGGTTTTTAAATCGGTTGCTCCTTTGGGTAAAGACTATTTTAAGGGCTGATTTTGCTGCTCTCTACAGCTCTGTGTTTCTGAATTACTTTGCCCATGTGCACAGAGTACTGTAAGATAATGATATCACGATGAGGATTGTTAATCTACAATTAGATCCACAGTCTGGTAGAAACTTAATAATTCAAGTCCTAACCAAGGACCTAAGAATTCTTCAGGTAGTGTCTAAGAATACAAGCAGTCCCAAGCAAGGTGGTTTTTTGGAAAATTAGAGTGTTCAGCTCCGATAAATTCAATATTTCCAGATACCGAGGGAGTCCTTCAGGTATTGCTCCGAGGGCTCCAATCACAATAGGTGTAACAGCGGATTTCTTTTTCCTTAAGCGTTCAACTTCGATCTGCAAGTCCCTGCAGTTCGTAATTTTTTCCATTGTTTTTCCTCGATTCTAGCATCACCTGGCAGAGCAACATCAATGAACCAGACTTCCTTCCTTTCAATGGCTGCTAGATCAGGCATTATGAACAAGATGCCTCTGTTTGGATCCTGAGGTCCCCTAAGATCTTAACCCGCTCATTTTCCAAAACCTTCTCAACCTGATGGTCCCAGTCGTTTTTCCCACTACTCTGGCAAAGTTTCCAATGAATAATTTTGGCAACTCGGTTATTATTATTATTATTATTATTATTATTATTATTATTATTATTATTAGCCATACCTCATTCCAGTGGCCATTACTGAGCAACTGGATGATCAGACACGGGTCAGGCTTAATGTTCGCTTCTCTGTCAGGAAGGTTCCAGCAGGACACGCGCAGCTCGACACGGGATGCCCCCAAAGCCACCGGCTGCGAATCGGCCCCTTCAGACATGGTGGAACCTGAACCGAGGGAGGGTGGGAAGGGCAGGAGAGAAGGAGAAACAGGTTGAGGGACAGGCCAGAGGACGTGTCCCCAGGGAAAGTCCTGTGTGGGAACGCAGCAGGGATTTAGACCCCCGTGGGGAGACGGAAAAACAAACTGAACGAAGCAACTGGCTGGCTGCGGTTGATGGGAACCGTGATCCAGCAGATTTGGAAAGAGTCCTGGTTGGAGAAAGCTGCCCTAGAGCCTTGGAGGAAAATCGAAGGGTTTAATTGCCGGTTGTGCTGGTTGGACGCGGTGGGGAAAATTTCCCCCTCGACACCTTCCAATGTGTTGATTCCGCTTCTGTGGAGAGACGGGTTCACACCCCAGGTTTAGCCTGGTTATGGAAGGAACCCATTTGCCGGTTTCACACAAGACACAGAATCCTCACCTAAGGTAAAAGGCTGCGGGTGGGCGCCACACGCCCCCACAATAAAACCACCCGAAGTCAAACCTATCCGCTGCTAGCTTATTCTGCAAATGCACCAGCTGAGCCTTTTGTGTGAACTCTGGGTTCACACAACTCTGGGTTGTGTGAACTCTGCCCTGGTGAAACGTCTCCAGCTGGCTGCAGCTGCTCCCTGCGCTCGGCCGAGACGGGTGGGTGTTCTCCTATGAGTTCATCGCCCTGAAATCCGGGGCTGAGCGGTCAGAAACGGGCCGGAGATCCAAAGGGAGCAGGGATCGCTGATCCGAGCGGCTGGAATGAAAAGCACAGCGTGGCAACCCGGGAATGCCAACTCGAGCTAGGTGTTGGGAACAGCATCTCTCCTCTCGGGGCAAAGAAATCGCCTCGGAAACAGGTTTCCTGGCAGGCCACGGGGATGCTGTGACTTACACACCGTCCAACTTTCTTCTCAGCTCAGGAAATGGGACCTGAATGAAAGGGAGGCCAGCTGGCATTTCCAAATTGGCACCTGAGCTTGTGAGCCCGGAGGATGCTGAGTCAGCTCCCTTGCTTTTGATTTATTACATTGTGGTGTGGATGGGGTAGCTTGGCTCCCACTTGGGATATGAGTCAGGTCAAATCCGGGATGCTCCAGCAGCAGAAAAGGCTGGGGAGAAAAATGCTTTAGATTTGCCTTCTCCGATCTGCTGTTCTCCAGATGTGTTGGGAGGGCGATACCATCTGGAGGGCACCAGGTTAAGATTTCAAGGGGCACCCACTGTGGATGGTAAAAGATACTCATGTAAACCCAAGAGCTTTCCTGGAGGATTATATATGAATGGCTCTTAAACCCAGCAGCGAAATGGAACCTCCATGTTTCAAGGCAGTGTACCTCTGGACACTAACATCTGGGGGTGGGGAACGTGAAACAGCAAAGGAAGAGTTCTAGCCTTCCTCATATCTGATTTATGAGCATCGTGGCAGCACTGAGCTGGAAATAGGATGCTGGAGTAAATGAGCTCTGAATCTGGTCCAGCACGGCTCTCTTTCAGCACAGACTCAGCACAATCAAATTAAGATAAAATGCATTTGTAGAGGCTCGGGTATCTCCGGGAATGCAGGCAGATACACACCACCAAAACCTGAGGCTCCAAACTTCTTTCTGAAAATGCCCCAGTTCAGTTTCTGAGCAGGGCTGTGTCTGCAGGGTAAGGCCAGCTGCGTTTTTGACCCCACCCTGCAGATGCCCCTGTGTCTGAAGAGGAGAAGCACGGAAACGTTTTAAAAGGTTTGCCCTAACTGCATGTTGCTTTGAGTTGCACATTCTCCACAAGCAGGCTTTTTCTGGGGGGGGGGGGGGGGGGGGGGGCACACTGGAAGGCAGGCATCCAGATTTGTTTGTGGGTGTGCGTTATCGGGCTGGGAGGCCAAGAGTTTGCTTACAACCCAGAACGAAAAAGCAAATCTGGAGTGGGAAATTATAACCGTGGTCCTCACTCTGCAAGGTTTCCCTTTTCAGCAGGTCAGAGTAAATGCCTGTTCACAGAGGAATGCAAGCGTTATACCCTACATGAGTTTCTGTTCCCCAAGAAAAAGCTGTTCTGCTGTGCCTCTCCATGGTGTAATAACACACACCCAGCATGGCTTCCATCCTGCCACGCAATGCTGGCTGAACAGAGACAAAATCAGAGCAAGTCCTCATACAGAGATTCAACAGGAAGCCTCCCCAATGGTGCATATCACTCTGTTCTGTTATTCTGATCCAGGTCAGCTGTGGGGCTGACAGAGCAGGATTTGGGGACAAGTGTCCCGAGCCCCACCCAGAATGAATAAATGGGTCTCTGAACTCTCTTACATTTGAAATCAGTGAATTACAAATGTTGATATTAAGATAATTAAGTCCCCAGTTTACAAATGCCCAGCTATTACACTCTTTACGGCAAAGGTGGGCTGCAGGCCAGCCTTAGGAAATCCGTTTGGGATATCTGTAGGATAGGGTCAAAAAAGTCAAGATGGCCTCCATGACAATGCACTTGAAGCTCCCCTCAAAAGCAAAGGTTCGATTGCATCATTGCAGCTGCCATCTTCACTCTTTCTTACGATAGATAGATAGATAGATAGATAGATAGATAGATAGATAGATAGAATGGTTGTTTAGGGTGAATCTAGAAATGATTATTTTGATCTAGGCTGGCTGAAAAATTAAGCAAGTCCCAAAATGAACCACAATTCTGCCTCCGGAGTGTGCAAAAGGGTGCATTGAATTGCTCTTGACGCCAGCTAAGATTTTCACTTAGGGGCTTCCGCTAGTCTGAATGCCAGCAAAGACATTCTTGGATGCTGCGTAGGGTAGAGGGCACAAACCAGTTTAAGTTATTAAATTAATTAAAAGGAGTCACTTCTCGTGAGATGGGCGGCCATATAAATTTGATTAATAAAATAAATACATTTGAGGAAAGGGGGCACATTCTACAAGTCAAGGGGTGCCTTCAAAGTGCCGCATTTAAAAAAGCACGATTGAAAAATGCATGGAAATAAGGAGCAGATTAATTTGTAGTTTCCACTGGAATCAATTCAGTTAAGGTCTGTGCGATCTTTGGAGAACTACAAAACCGATTAGGCAGCAGGAAGAGAAATGCCTTGTTGGCGGTCTTACAGCAACCACCAGCTCAGACGCTGCTACGAAGCCCCAGAGAAGGGTGCAATATTATTCCAAAGTAACACTGATTCGGAACGTGAATAATATTATTAATAAAAAAGATAAATTCATACCATGAAACCAACAGTTCTTAAAAACAATATATACCCAATGGAAACTAGCCCGATTTTTAAATTACAGATCCATAGAACGTACAGATTGAAAAGTACCTTAAAGATCATCTAGCCCAGTGTTGTCCAAACTTGGCCACTTTAAGTTGAGTGGACTTCAACTCCCAGAATTCCCCAGCCAGCCAGGCTGGGGAATTCTGGGAGTTGAAGTCCACTCATCTTAAAGTGGCCAAGTTTGGACAACACTGATCTAGCCTAACCCTCTGCCTAGCGTAAGAATCTGCCACTATTGCCAAAAAGCAGTAACAAGGAAGTCTGAATAGGGTCTGGTCCTGGAAGAGTTGCTCTCTTGCTAGTGCCTGGCCAAACAAGCATGTTTTAAATGATTTTCCAAAAGAAGAAATAATGAAGGTCGATAGACAACACCTTAGGTTTGTGAATTATCCTTGATAGGTCTCTATCCTCATTCAGTAGCTGATCCGCAGATTCTGCAGGTGCGGGGAAGCCCATAGTACGGTTATATTAACTGCTGAGACAGGTCGGTTCCTCCCCAGCTGCTATTTTTGGTTAATTATGATTTTGTTATAATGTCTTGATCCTGATTTAAAGTACAGTCAGCCTCCCAGAGCCACGCATTTTGAGATGGGTGGCCGTATAAATTTAATAAATAACTAAAAATAAATTCTAGCCTTGCCAATACCTTGCAGCAATCGAATCCTTTCTTTCCGTTTTGCATTGCGTGGAAAAACCCGTCCTTTCCCCTATCAATTCACTACAGCAAAGAGTTCTATGGAGCCGCAAAGCTTGCACACACGCACACACACGCACACCGGATCCCAGTTATTCTAACAAAGCCTTTTTTTCTTGATTTTGTTTCTGTCTCAGCCTAGGAGAACCAACCAATGCTTAATTGCTGTACTGTAGACTAAATTGAGAGGGAGCCTCCAGCCCTGTAATGAATCAACACCCAGCATCTCAAGATCACACCACACAACGTGTTGGTCATGCTGGAACAACACAGAGGCGGCGTGCAGCAGTGTGTGTAACCGCTAAAGCAATTCCAAGGTGTCCGCCTTCAGAGAAGGGAACGCACCCCGAAGACAAGCAGGATTGGGCCGCGCCCTACGCAGAAGCAGGCAGCGGACGAGATACTCGCGTGTAACACAACAGCGAGAAGGAACATGGACCGTGGAGATGCTGTCTGCAACTGTCAAGCCCAAGTCTTTTAAAGCAATTACACTGTTACCAATTTGCACCATGACCATGTCCATAAGTAGGAAGCATCTGTTTGAACTGTCCAAAAAAACCCCCAAAACCAGAAGCATGTGCAGAGAACAATTTCACTTGCACACTTGCTTAATCTGCAGTTTGCTGTAGTGGATCACAGGCTGTCCCCAAACCAACAACACCCAGGTTCAAATTCCAGTTTTTCTGCAAACAAAATCCATCAAGCCTAGCAAAAATAGCCCACCTTATGAGGCTGTTGTGAAGATTTTTTTTTTTTTCTAAAGTTAGGCATAGGTATGGGAAGGAAATCTACTGGCAGGTCTAAGGAGAGTGAAAGAAAAGCTTCCATGTGCAAAGGCAATCTATCTGATAACCAGAGAAAGCCCATGGAAAGGGATGGGATATTCCTTTACTCCTGGAAGGAAAGATGTAGTGTAAGTGCATCAACCAGGACCCAAAGAAAGAAGAAAACTCCACATCAAACATCGAAGGATGTCCACCACACCAAAACGGGGAACAGAACATTAAACCCAGAGGAACAAAATGCGCAACCCCTTGAAATTGCACAAGGTTGTCCTGCAGTTAGCAAGATCCCTCGGCGTCACCCCAAGCTGGTCACCAAAAGAGGGAGACCGTTCCTTCCGCCTTGCCCCGGCATCCAAGCCCCTCTGAGCTATACTGCCCCTGAATCAGGAGGCTCCGCTTTGTTTGGCCCAATTAACTGATGCCGGTGGGGCGAAGGATCATCCCTGCACCAGCCCTGACCCTGAAGGAAAAGCTGCCAGCTGCTGTGCTGCTCCCCTGAGGGTGGGCCGTGCTGGGCACCGACTAGAACTTTCTCTGGCAATCCCCAAAGAGTGCCGTTCTCGAGGAGAGAGGAACGTGGGAAAGGGGTCCTGACGGAACCCGGGCAGCCAGCCGGAGTCAGAGAACCCAGGAGGCCGGGGATGCACGGTGGGGGCCACACACGTGGGAAAAGCTCCCCGAAGGCTGCCCTGGACGGGGTGGGCAGTCGCGCCAGGCGGAGGAAGTCCCCGAGATGAGGGCGCCAACCGTGCCAGCTGAACGGGCACGCCCGGGGGGAGGCGGGAAGGCGATGCGGGGTCCGGCTGGGGAGGATGGGGGTGACCGACCCGGGCGGAGGGAAGCGGGTTGAGGCAGCTGGGGCGAGGCGGCG
Organism: Liasis olivaceus; assembly: GCA_030867105.1. NCBI lineage: Eukaryota > Metazoa > Chordata > Lepidosauria > Squamata > Pythonidae > Liasis > Liasis olivaceus. The sequence continues at coordinate 113,246,007 of CM061351.1, read as the reverse complement.
GGAGCGGCACGGGAGGAGGAGGGAGCCGCGCGCTCTCGCCGGGCACCCGCGAGCCCCCCGCGGCATGACCGGCGCTCCGGGCAAGACGCGCCCAGCGGCCGTGGGGAGGCGGCGAGGCTGCGAAGGGGACCCTCCAAAGCCAGGCGCGGGGGGAGCGCCCCAAACCGCCGCCCACGGGAGCCACGCGCGGGAGGGAGGGAGGGAGCGAGCGAGCGAGCCCCGGACCCTCCTCCCCGGCCGCTCGCAAGAGCTCCCCGAGACGGGTGGCCAACTCCCGGACCACAAAGCCCATCTCCGCCGCCCGCAGGCGACTTGGGCGAATCCCGAGCGCGCTCCTGCCGAGCCCGCGAAGCCACCTGCCCCCCGCCCCAGCCGGGGACCGAGGCTTGCGGCGGGAGAGCTCCCCGCGGGGCGCCGCCGGAGCGGGCAGGGGCGCCCGGGCAGCGGCCTGGAGGGCGCAGGAACGGGCTCGCCGCCGCCGAGGCGGGCGAGCGGGGAGCGCGGCGCGGCGTACCTTGTCCGAAGAGGCGCGGGCGCGGGGCGCGGGCGAGCGTCGGGGCGCCTTCTTGGCCCCCTCCTCCTGCTCCTGCTTCTGCTCCTGCGCCCGGCGGGCGACGCCCGCACGCCGCTCGGCCCCGGCGACCCTGGGCTGGCAGCAGATCCGTCCCGCGCGCGCCTCCTCCGGCTCCCGCCGCCGCTCTGAGCCTCCGCCGCTGCTGCCGCCGCCGCCGCCGCCGCCGTCAGTCCCCCCCGAGCATCCCGGCTCCTGCCGCTGGCCGGCTCCTCCCCTCGCCAGACTCCGCAGTGCACGGAGGGGGCGGGGGCCGGGCGCCCCCCCGGAGGCCGCGGGGCGGAGGGGGCGAACTTGGCCTCTTCTCCGCTCCCCCCTCCCGGACACGGCCCGGCCCGGCCCCGGAAAGGCCTCGGTTGGACTGGAGGCGGCGAGTGGGACCCGTCCCCACGACCCGCTCACCCCGCGAGGGGGAAACGCGGTTGCTGGGCTCCCATCCCGCGCGATGCCCGATTCGACCCGTCTCTCATGGCTTGGTTCTCACGACGCCCCGAGCCCCAAGCTACCCAAGGCCAGGTTGCCCAGGCCGGAGGGTCGTCTGCGACCACCCACTCCGTGTGCGGCCGGTGGAAGAGGGAAACACGCCAGCCCTGGACTCGCACGAGAGAAGTCTTGGGTGAGCGTTGCAGCTAAAGCGGTTTTCAGCCCGGGGTCCACAACCTGCAGGGCCACATGTGGGCCCCCCAAAGCCTTGCGAGGGCCAAAATTTTTGAACAAGGCCTTTAACACTCACCTTTACAGAAACATTCATCCTGTAATAAACCGGGAGCTCACGAAAGGGGCTAACAGGCTCCTGATTTCTGGCCACCAGAGACGAACACAGCTGCCCTCCCACAATGTATCCCCCGATTTGTCTGGCAACCTGATTTATTTCTCGTTTCCGTTTATACACCACTCCATTTCCAGGAAGGATGGAAATTGCTTGCCGCTGCTTTTTCTGCTTTTTGGGGGGACCGAGCCTACATCCCTGGGATCTCCGATTGCGCTCCCATCCGTGTCCTAACCAGGTTAGCTTTTGCGGACCATCCTGAGTTGCCTGAATGATGCCCCGGGGCTCTTGCCCAAAAGCATTTAGCGCATTCTAATTTTTGTAAAGTGGCAGAAGGAGAAATGGATAAATACCTGACTGGAAAATAATACTGATTTTTAATCAACTACAAAGTGAAATGAAATGAAATGAAATGAAATGTAGTGTTTGGCTTTGGACCTCCACTTTTGGGACAGTGCAGCCCCCTGCACATCCTTCAAAGAGCCCAGAAAATTTGGGCAACTGGCTTTAACGGTGGGATGAATTCATGGAGGAAGAGGAGGTGGAAGATCCATCAGCGACTATTTCCCAAATGGATCCTCCATGTACAGGAGCAGTGTATCTTTGTACTGCAGTTGCTAAAGGCAATCATGGAGGAAGGCCAGCCTTTCCACAGCCTGGTGCCTCCAGAGCTGCTGGGCGATGTGCTTGCAAAGATTGATGGGAGTTGTAGTCCCTAGAGCCCAAAGACACCAGGCTTGGGAAGGCTGATCCGTTTCCTTCCTGGCCTGGGGTTTGGGGTTTGTCTGAAGCTTCCGGGAGGGACTTTCTTGCCCTCGTTTGGCACAAGGCAGTGGATGAAAAGGGATTAATTCATTGCCCGATTTAACAAGGTCAAGAAAGAAAAGATGGGAGAGTTCAGACCTGTCCTGCACGGAGGACACTGAAGCAGCAAAACCTGGGTTCACACATCACCCTAGACTAGGCTGTAAAAAGTTGAGTTAGCCATTAAGGCTCTCTTCTCTTTCCATGTTCTGTGAACCTGGCCATAATTATGATTCTATCAGTGTATCTCAATCTCAGTGACTTTAAACCTGTGGACTTCAACTCCCAGAATTCCCCAGCCAGCCATACTGTACAGGTGAAACTCGAAAAATTAGAATATCGTGCAAATGTTCATTTATGTCAGTATGGCAACTCAAAAGGTGAAATATATGAGATAGACGCATTACATGCAAAGCGAGATATGTCAAGCCTTACTTTGGTATAATTGTGATGATTATGGCGTACAGCTTATGAAAACCCCAAATTCACAATCTCAGAAAATTAGAATAGTGTGAAAAGGTTCAATATTCTAGGCTCAAAGTGTCCCACTCTAAGCAGCTAATGAATCCATAACACCTGCAAAGGGTTCCCGAGCCTCTAAATGGTCTCTCAGGCTGGTTCAGTAGGAATCGCAAGCATGGGAAAGACTGCTGACCTGACAGTTGTGCAGAAAACCACCATTGACACCCTCCATAAGGAGGGAAAGCGCCAAAAGGTAATTGCAAAAGAAGTTGGATGTTCCCAAAGTGCTGTATCAAAGCACATCAATAGAAGGTTATGTGGAAGGGAAAAGTGTGGTAGAAAAAGGTGCACAAGCAGCAGGGATGACCGCAGCCTGGAGAGGATTGTCAGGAAAAGGCCATTCAAAAGCGTTGGGGACTTTCGCAAGGAGTGGACTGAGGCTGGAGTTAGTGCATCAAGAGCCACCACACACAGACGGATCCTGGACATGGGCTTCAAATGTCGTATTCCTCTTGTCAAGCCGCTCCTGAACAACAAACAACGTCAGAAGCGTCTTGCCTGGGCTACAGAAAAAAAGAACTGGTCTGTTGCCCAGTGGTCCAAAGTCCTCTTTTCTGATGAGAGCAACTTTTGCATCTCATTTGGGAACCAAGGACCCAGAGTCTGGAGGAAGAATGGAGAGGCACACAATGCACGATGCTTGAAGTCCAGTGTGAAGTTTCCACAGTCTGTGTTGATTTGGGGAGCCATGTCATCTGCTGGTGTTGGTCCACTGTGCTAAGTCCAGGGTCAATGCAGCCATCTACCAGGAGATCTTGGAGCACTTCATGCTTCCTTCCGCAGACGAGCTTTATGGGGTTGCTGACTTCATTTTCCAGCAGGACTTGGCACCTGCCCACACTGCCAAAAGTACCAAAACCTGGTTCAGTGACCATGGGATTACTGTGCTTGATTGGCCAGCAAACTCGCCTGACCTGAACCCCATAGAGAATCTATGGGGCATTGCCAAGAGAAAGATGAGGGACATGAGACCGAACAATGCAGCGGAGCTGAAGGCCGCTATTGAAGCATCCTGGTCTTCCGTAACACCTCAGCAGTGCCACAGGCTGATAGCATCCATGCCACGCCGCATTGCGGCAGTCATTGCCGCAAAAGGGGCCCAAACCAAGTACTGAGTACATATGCATGCTTATACTTTGCAGAGGTCCGATACTGTTCTATTTCCAATCCTTGTGTTATTGATGTCATGTAATATTCTAATTTTCTGAGATTCTGAATTTGGGGTTTTCATAAGCTGTACGCCATAATCATCACAATTGTACCAAAGTAAGGCTTGACATATCTCGCTTTGCATGTAATGCGTCTATCTCATATATTGGCTTCACCTTTTGAGTTGCCATACTGACATAAATGAACATTTGCACGATTTTCTAATTTTTCGAGTTTCACCTGTATTAGAGGATTTGATTGTGTTCAGCCGTAATGTGACTGATCCATCTGTGCACGGCTTGTGATGTACATGTAAGAATTGCTTTGGTTAATTTAGATTTCAAGTTTACGGTTCATCTAAATGGGTTGCAACTGCAGAGCAAGGGTGGGAGCCAGAATTTGCCAAACTCCTGAAGAATTCTTGCAAACTAGAATCCACACGGCCCCCAGATGCTCAGGGCCGGAATCAGCAAGCATTCAGAGAAACATGGCTCCCCCCCCCCGATACACGCATGCATGCACGCACACACAATAAGCAATTTGCACGACACACTGCCCCCTCTTCCCCGAAAACCAGCAAGAAGGATCTGCAACATCTGAACCTAAGAAGGCAATTTAGTGACCATCCATCATGCTAAAGCTCCCTCAGGAATCACGGTAGCGATGGGACACACATGTCAGGGCGTGGTCTTCTTAGCACCAATCCTCATTTTCAACTCAGGAACGTAGGATGAAGTGCAGAGAAACTAACCAGGCGGGATCTGGAACAACGAGCCTCAGAATTCAACAAGAAAGACAATCCACGTTGCTAGTTCTCATGATGACAGAGAAAACAGGAAGCTGCATAGATGTTTTTTTCCCAATCGATGCTAAAGTGGGCTTCATGTGCTAGAGAGAGAGCGTTAAAAAACTTACCACAGTCACCTAACGGACCGTGGTCTGTTAAAAAGCTAAGCAGGATTGGGCCAGAATGGGTCTCGGAGGCTTACCGGGAGTATTAACGATTATTTGTATGTATGAGTAAATTTGCAAGGAGAAACTGCAAAACTTCAGACCTCCTGATTGCATTTGAACTATATATTTTTTTTAACTTCTCCCGGGACTAGTCAGATATTTTGATATCCCACCCCAAGTGCCCTGTTTGCAGGTCACTCCAGCCCTCTCCATCTCTCCTCCCCGGATGGGCCCCATTCATTCAAAAAGGGATCCTCAGAGCCAGGATTCCCAGATCCAACCAAACCCGAGAGTTCCTGCAGGGACCATCTCTCGTGGGAATCCTCCGCTGAAAAATACAACCCATCGTGAGAGCGGCTGAAAGCTGCAACTTTTCCCCCCTCGCTATTTCTGTTTCTCATCGTCCTTTTGCTTCCTTCCTTACAACCAGCATCTGTTGGATCTTCATTTCTATTTCTCTGTATGTGAGTGAATACCCTGGAGCGTGTCTTTGCTCTAAAACAATAGTTATTTTGAATTGGAGAAACTCTGGAATGATTCTGAGTTAAGCCAGCCGGATAAATGGGAGTCAGATGCCTTCTCCTGAAAAAAATTGGGCAACGTAGATCGGAGGATACCCCTTTATTTTCAGAGGACATTCCCAGTTCAGTTAGGCATACGATTCCCTAAATCCCCTAACCCTAGCCCAAGGAGGATCCTGGGAATCATGTTCCTAATATACCTGGGGATTCTGGGAATTGTACTCCTAACCTACCAGGGGATCCTGGGAATTGTATGCCTAACCTACCTGGGGATTCTGGGAATCGTATTCCTAACCTACCGGGGAATCCTGGGAATTGTATTCCTAACCTACCTGGGGATTCTGGGAAACGTATTCCTAACCTACCAGGGGATCCTGGGAATTGCATGTCTAACCTACCTGGGGATTCTGGGAATCATATTCCTAACTTACCCAGGGATCCTGGGAATTGTATGCCTAACCTACCTGGGAATTCTGGGAATCGTATTCCTAACCTACCGGGGGATCCTGGGAACTGCATTCCCAACACCCCTGGAGTCCTAAGCCAGGGATGCAGACTGAAAATGCTGATTTGCTCGAGAGGACACATCTGTGCTTTCCACTCATTCTCCCCAGGGCTTCCCTAGGGGGTTGGCGTGGGCGTGGGGCAGCTGCCTCTGTGCACGTTTGCAACCCACTGGTGCGCCGCACGGGGTCCAGCCTGCCATTTCACGCCTTGCAGCTGCCGAGGCATCTTTGAAACCGTTGATAACCTCCTGCCACGCAAATTATGGTTTTCCTAGCATATCTTTATGTCTGAAGAAAGCCCTCCTGGCTTTGGAATGGGCTGAAGGGAGAAGAAATGAATGCAGGGCAGGGAGGGAGGGGGAAGAGGTTTGGCAGTGGGGCCTGGGCTTGGGGGTGGACTCAGCTTTAGACACCCAGCTCCATTTGGGGCAGGGAGGTGGGGGGAGAGTCCTGCTGAAAGCTCGGATCTCTGCAACTCATTTCAGCGCGAGCTCAGCCGGGTTTTCCATCAATTCCAAGCATGTGCAGAGAGCTCTTCCAGGGTGTTACTGCAGCTGTCCATCATGCCTCTGAGGTTGCTTGAGATGTTCTAAGCCAACATGGCTTAGCATTGTGAACATCCAGATATTGTTCAACTCCGTTTCATCAGTTGCAGCCAACCTGGTTGGGGAAAAGGGAGTTCCAAGCCACGGATCTCTAAAATGTCTTGGGTTCTCCAGCCACTGCAGATTCTCCATCACCTCAGATCCCAGACGCTTACAAAGGGTGGCACGTGATGCACACCAAAAACTGTCACCATAGTGGCCATCTTGACTTTTCTGACCACACCCTGCATATCCAGCTTTCCTATAATATGATATAAAATGGTACCCTTTAATCATTTTGAGCCATGCCAGTGTCTGTGAACGTTCTGCAGAGGGCCTGAAATATGACCAAGAGCCTGCAAAATTGAAGATTTTGACCAAATAATAAATAATTACTTATTGATGGGTCCGGATTGACGACCCAGAAATTGTCTCTTTGCTTTGGAGCAGCGTGAAATCTGCTTTGCACCTCTGCAGATGTGACCTTTAGCATTTTATGGTGCTTCATTTCAAGACAGCTAAAGATCCCTACACATTTCTGGAATTTCAGCCTGGCTATTTGGCATTTAATTCTGGCTTTTCTTTAATACCCAACCTTAAGGTTTAATGTTTCTAATTGGGGCCAATAAAGTGCCCCACCCACTCCAATGATCTATAATTTTGCTTCTGGATTCAAGCATTGCATTAAAATGTAGTTTGCTCCATTTGGACTTGGTGCGCTGTTTGAACCTGTCCCTAAGAGAGATAAACCCCGGCTTAGATAAACCCACCCAAGTGTGTTTGGTTTAACAAAGCATCGTTAACTAAACCAGGGCATAACAAGCAGTGCAACATTATTTGCAAGCATTTAAGGCTGAAATAATTCTTAAGGTTATGGTAGTTTTCCCTCTCCCAGTTCTCATCTTCATTTAGCCTCTTACAGATGGAACTGTAACAGCAAAAAGGCAATTGCTAACTAAGACATCTACATCAGCATTTTTCAAACTTGGCAACTTTAAGACATGTGGACTCCAACTCCCAGAATTCCCCTGCCAGGAATATAAGCATTTATTTTTTAAGTATTATCTCACTATTTTTAAAGTATTTATCTCACCATTATCTACACTATTAAGTATTATCTGACACAATATTTAAGTATCTCATTGTTAAGGCAGGAGGAGGCCCCCAATTTTTCCCAACCTCAGCTTCCCAGATGAGTGGACTTCAATTCCCAGATTTCTCAGCAATGGCCCTGCTGACTGGGGAGGGGAGAATTCTGGGAGTTGGAGTCCACATGTCTTAAAGTCACCAAGCTTGAAAGACACCGATCTACATGCATTTCAGTCTTTTAATCTTGTTATTTCCTTTTTCTATTTCTATCTCTATTTTCTTTCTATTTCTGGGAGTTGAAGTCCACCTGTCTTGAAGTTGCCAAGTTTGAAAAAGACTGATCTACATGCATTTCAATCTGTAATTTTGTTTTTTTCCTTTCTATTAATGATTAGCTATTCATCAAGGTTATGTCAATTAACTCAACCCTGGTCTTCATGCATTTCCTTCTGTTTCAGAGTCATGCAGCTGACAGCAGAGGAGACCAAACGGGAACAGGAAGGACGGAAATGTTTCCAAGTACCATGAATATTCTGCAGCGGTTTTGATTCTTGCTGGAGAGCAGGGGTCAAGCCCGTTTTCCAACTGTGGCAACTTCCAGATGTGAGGACTTCAACTCCCAGAATTCTCCCCTCCCCCAGTCAGCAGGGCCATTGCTGAGAAATCTGGGAATTGAAGTCCACTCATCTGGGAAGTTGAGGTTGGGAAAAATTGGGGGCCTCTTCCTGCCTTAACAATGAGATAAATACTTAAACAGCAAAGTGTAGATTGCAGAAGAGAGCAGGTAAAGAATACTTGACCTACAAAAGGAACCCGCTCTGATCTGGAACATCTCAGTTAAACACCATCAGCCTGCAGGAAAGAGTTGGTGATCTTGGAAAGATCTCCGAGACCAGCTTTCCCCATCCTGAGGGGCAGGCATGGCAGAGGGGTGTGGGCAAAAGGAGAAATAGTTTCTCTTGTCTTTAAGGAAGGAAGGAGAAGCTGAAAAGCAGAGAGTTCAGTGATTTCAGAGAGAAGGAAGCATGAATGGAAAGAGGCAGAATAAATTCTTGATGTTCTCTGGTACAGTTCTTCCTGCAGCACTGCTGGTGCCATCTCCTGGCCATTTAAGAATATCACAGACCTGTTTATTCCTCTCTCCCTTCCTTCCCTGACACAGGAGACTGGGAACCCACAAGACACAATCCTGGGTGTATGGACGCACATACACACACAGAGCAAGTCGTTCTTCATCTTGTTCCTTGTTGAGGAGTCCACTGTCTGAAAGCTGTCTTCTTCCGAATCCAGGTGAAGCCAGTGTCTTTCGGGACATCCATCTGAGTGGATCTAAGTTGAAACTGGCAAAGATTCCCAGGATCCTAGGCCTTTCCCAACTCCATAAACCGAGGTCCATTGTAACTGGATCTGGAACTTCTGGCCTGTTTGGCTGTTCAGCAGGAAACCCATGTTGTAAATTTTCATTCCAACCAGTTTCTTTCCATCCATCCAGTTTCTTTCTCCTTCCATTAACATCTGCCTCCACAGCCTTGCAAATTTGGTGATTTGTTCACTAGACCTAAATTGGATATTGGCTGGCATTTTTCAATGAGTGGAGCTTTATGAATGCAGGTAATCCTCATTTAGTGACCACAATCAGTGGTTAAGTGGTCGCTAAGTGAAACCATGACTGTGCTGATGATCTGACTTCAGCTTTCCTTTGCTTTACAGACCTATGAAGGTCGCAAATGCGAGGATTGGTTGTAAAGTTACTTTTTCATCACCGTCGTAACTGCGAACGGTTGCTAAATGAGGCAGTCATTAATTGAGGACTACCTGTAGGTTCATATACCACATGACCCTACTGCTGGTGAACTACGGAGGGTGTGACGCACCATTTGCTCCACATTTAAGAACATAAGTAGGCTTAGAAATAGAGTAGTGCATGCAGAAATTAAGTTTGCATTATAATCTGCAAATATGTGTACGTATAGAGTTCTGTGCATATTTAGACAAAGAAAATGAAAATACTCGCACTTGCAGTTTAAACTGCTTATCAGCTAAGTCTTCAGAGAGTGGAGGACTGCCAAAGAATGTGAAGCAACTGGTTGCTTGCCAAGTGAGGGTAAAAGAACAAAGAAAAGGGAAAAAAACTGGTGTCTTGCACTGAAGTTCTAACAAATCCTAACAACCCACAGGCCCTGTTCCAGTTGCACGTGGCTTGTGGCACAGACCACCATTGCAAGGGTAGGCCGAAGCCACGGCAGCTTACAAGCTACAACAGCTGTTTTTGTGCAATGTGTTAAGCCAAAACCAAGCAAACCATCTTATTAGCATCATGTGTGAAGGCGGTCAACATGTGGCTATTCAAACAGCCTTCCCAAAGGGGCTTTCCCCAAATTCTTGCAGACGACAGCTCCAAGACTTCTTAGCCAGAGCGGAATTGCCCCAGGCCCTTGAGGGGTGCCATGCGGGAGAAGGTTGAATTTTCCTAGGCGAAAACAGTACAGCACCACCAGACAGGTCTTCTTTAAATGTCCATATATAATTTATTACGATTCTCTTTTCTTTTATACAAGCTGAAAATAGACTGCAGAGGGAAAGCGGGGAGGGCGGCAGGGGGTGGGGAGAGGTGTGAAATGCGGGACCAGCAACAGTGGCAGGATGGGGGGGCGGGAGGCGGGGGAGAACAAACCAGGGACGAGGGGAAGGAAAGCCATCTTTGGGGGGGGGGGACAAAGGGAAGGGGTGCCCTTGGCACCCAGAACAGCTGGGAGGGGAGCATTCTTGTGGCTTTCTTGTTTCCTCACCCCTCTGGTTAAAAACGAAGCTGGGGATGGGGAAATCCCCCTGGGCAGAGTGGGGTGGACGTCGACCCAGAAGTGAGAGAAGAGGCACAAACGGAAGGAAGAAAGAAATGAGGGTTCGGGAGGCCTGGTCCCCAGGGGGAACCTTCTGGAGACAGGAGACCGGCTTCTCTGGGGGGGAGAGCTTGGAGGAGATCCTCCCCATGCTTCGCTCCCCCCGTTGTGGCCCGTCCGGCTCCCCCTCGGTCTTCCTGCCAGACGGGGAGAAGCTTTTGCAGTTCCATCCTCGCCATGCCCGGGGAGGGCCTCTCCGTCACTCTGCCCCAGGTCTGGGAGCTCCTGCAGAAAGAAGATGCTGTCAAAGGGGAGGAAGGAGAGAAAAAAAGCGGGGCCTTTAAGCGACCCGCCACCGTGCTCCAGAAGGTCATCTATACCTACCCCCCGGCCGATCTGCTGGAAGGAGAGGAGGAGGAAGAGCGGGGCGAGATTTCCAGCCAGGCGGGTCGAGGACAGGGGGAGGAGGAGGAGGAGGGTCAGGCAGAGGTAGGTCACTGGCACCTGGGAGGGGAAATGAGGCAGGAGAGAAAGGGAGAGAGACAGCGTTAACAGTGGGAACCTGGCTCTCCAGGGAGGGTTACGACCCCAAAACCCAGCCATCGCCTTTCCAACTTCCCAGGAATAAGTTATACAAAGTTTTACAAAGTTTTACAAAGTTTTACAAAGTAATACGAAGAAGCATCCTCTGAGCATGCTCTGAGTGCTTTTCCTTCCCCAGCAAACGTTCGTAAGGGAAGGCCAGCACCGCCTTACCTCCAGAGCCCAGGTTCCGTCCCCGATCTGACTCCAGCTTGTCGCATGACTGGGCTCGCCGTGTTCTCTTTGGTTTGAGAGGAGCCGTCTTCCTCCCCACCTCGGGTTCCCCTAGAACGGAAACGGGAGCATCAGAGAGTCCTGAGCCCCAGAGAGAACTTGTTGGTTAAGGTGACCGTGCCTGGGCTTTAAAAAACCCAGGGGCCACTAGATGGCAGCAGAGGGTTCAGGCTTTCCGTAGCCCTTTGCTGCCCTCTGCTGGCCATAATATATGTGGCATGGTTCTGGTTGCCCTGCTGCTGGTCCTCCTGGAGATCTTGACAGGTTTAAAGCAGTGTTTTTCAAACTTGGCGACTTTAAGATGGGTGGACTTCAACTCCCAGAATTCCTTGCTGGCTGGGGAATTCTGGGAATCAAAGTCCACCCATCTTAAAGTCGCCAAGTTTGAAAAACACTGCTTTAAATGAATGGGGACCATCCTCAGTTGAGGAGCAGACACCCTTGAGGTCTCCTGGGGATCTCAGTAGCCAGACAGACTGGCACTCGTGGTGAGATCTCCTTGGGAAAACTTCCTGTTGATCCCATCTGGCCATTCTGCTTAACAAAGCTCAGAACAGAACATTGTTTTTGCTCCCGTCCCTTCAGGAAACCAACATCGGGATGATCGCCGCGAGTGGCTGGCTGTCAATAAAATTGGTAACGCGCCCCCTGCTCACTCTGGGCTCCTCTCCTCGCATTCAAGAACCAAATTAATCAAGAACGGAAGTGCCATTTTCTCCAGAAATGAATGAGGAACCTCTGTTAGCCTTAAAACATCAATTAAGTCAAACCCCCAGCCCTCCAAGAAGACGGGAAAGAGGGCCCCAATCCCCCCTCTCGTGTGGCCTTTAGCAACAAAAGATCGCCCACCCCATTAAACAAACCAGAACAGCGAAGTTGCAGAATAATCACTTGGTGTTTCGTTCCTCGGCTGCCGCTTCAGCATTTTCACCTTGCCCTGGCTCTTTATTCACTCTGTGTCATTTTGAATATGCTGCCTCAGAGCAGTGTTTCACGTCGGACATCGGAAAAAATAATAACACAGCAGGATGCCCGGGGCCTGTTTGGCTGAAACGGCTATGGTATTCCCGTGATGGGGGGCCAGGCTTTTGTCACTTGCCCAGAATTGTTGGGCAACCTGGTTCCTGATTTTCTTCCCCCCAAAGGGGCAAATATTACAGGCTTTCCAAACACTTGCATGGCCTCTCAAGGTGAATATGGTCCAGGAATCCGATATATGTGTGGCCAGATGGTTAAAAAGTCAGGGTAACTCTGCAGGGTTTTGATCCATCACCAACAGAAGCATTTAACGGTGGAGTCCTTGGTGCTCTCTGAGCTTGGCTGTTTGATTGCAGACGTTTCATTACCCGACTAGGTAATGTCGTCAGTGCTAGTGAGGGTGGGGTTAGAGAGCAGGGCAGAGCGCATCCATGAACACCAACTAGCAGTCAGAAGACAGGATGAAAACTCCTTAATCTCCCAACACACGGACAGACTCAACCATAGTGTCAACTGGGAAACGGTGAGCGCCCTAGACCAAGCTACATCCAAAAACGCTAGGGAATTCCTGGAAGCTTGGCATTCAGACAAATCAGCCATCAGTAGACACATAGAGATAAACCACATTTACATACCATACAAAAGAGACAATAAGAAAGCTAAGAAGGAAGCAAAAAGATCAGAACACATCCTCTCCAGGAGCCTACACCCAGATAAGCGGGGATTAACACCAGACAAACAATCAAGCAGAGAACAATACCCTGATCAAGGAACTACCAAGGAGAAAAACACACACACACCCAACATCGACAGGGCAAGCTACTATATATAAACAGAGAACAAACCCCACTTCCTTCTAGCACTGATGATGTTACCTAGTTGGGTAATGAAACGTCTGTAAGCAAACAACCAGGCTCAGAGCACCAAGGACTCCCCAGTTCAACCCTGAACTACAGATATTCTCTTCTATTAGAAGCATTTAACTCTTTAAATTTAAAGTGAAAGGGATGGGGAAAATCCTTTGTGGGAAATGTGGAAATAGAAAGATGTTTGCCAAAGATCTAACTTAGCACACAGAGCTTCAACTATTCATCAGGATGTGAATGAATGGGAAAAATGGGATCTCCCCCTTCCCTTTACAGGTAGTCCTCATTTAGTGACCGCCTTGTTTAGCGACCGTTCACAGTTACGACGGTGATGAAAAAGTACCTTTACAACCAATCCTTGCATTTATGACCTTCACAGGTCTATAAAGCAAAGGAAAGCTGAAGGAAGATCATAATCACAGTTGTGGTTTCACTCAGTGACTGCTTTGCTTAACAACCGAGTTGCTGGTCCCGATTGTGGTTGCTAAACGAGGACTACCTGTAAATAAATTAGGAGAAAAGAAGGGAATGCCACAGAGAAAATGCTGTTTTCCAAAAGGGAAAACTCCTGCCCTTTGAATCCCTGCACCAATTAATCCTGAATTGGAGTCCAAGGTCCAATCCCAGCACCCCGGTTTCACTTCACCTTTGTTTTCTGGCTCCTTGGATCTGCGTCGGGGTTGAGCTACTAGAGGCAACGTGCATGTGTCTTCCGGAACGACGATGCCTGCTACGCTGGCTTCTTCGTTGCTGCGACTTCTTTCAGGCTGGCTGGGGGGCTTCCGGCCCCTGGGGAGGGCCACAGGCTTGGGCGGGTGAGGAGTGGAAGAGAGATCCCTGAATTGCTGCAAAGGAAAGAAGGCCAATGTAGAGATACGAAAGCGGGAGAAATCGCGCTCTCTGGAGCTAAAAAGGGGGTTTCTCGGCCTTTTGGAATAAGCAGCTTCCAGCTGTTGCTGAACTACGATTCCCGGCAAAGCCAGCCGGCCTGATTCATGGTGTGGAACGCCGGGTGTAGTAGTCTGCAACCTCCAGAGGGTTGCAGAGGGCCACGTGCACGTCCTCCCCTCCTCCGTTTGCTGAAGAAGGATTCGGTGAAAGTCAGAAGCTGGCCCATTTCCTGCCCCGGTCAAGAGAATGAGATGCACTGAATGAGGCCCTTCCCACTTGGCCAGGGGCTCTGAGCAGGGGGATCTGTAGGAGAAAGCTCTGAGAACATCTGGCATTTCCAAACTAAAGTGCTCGTGCTGCTGAGGCAGTAGGAGGCCCACAGAGGCGAGAGCATCAAACAAACCGTCCTGGTCCATCTCATTGGGAGCCTCTTCACAACCCCGTTGCACCAACTTCTCCCGGCAGTAGGTGTCAGCCCCACGACAGAGACCAAACCAAGAAACCAATTTCACAAGAAGGCTAAAACGTCTTGAATTAATATCGGCTATAGTAGCAGAATCCTGCAACTCTGGCTGTGCTTTATCTCCCCCACCCCCCCTTATACTCCTGTGGATGAAGGAGGTGTCTCTCTGAGTCACTTGCACATACCTTCTGGTTTGGGACTTAAGCCCCGCTTTTCCCCTTGCTGCCTTGGTCAGTGTTGTCCAAGTTTGGACAACACTGGCTTTGGTCATCTCTGACAAGGTCATCTTCCTTACTCTACCATACGCACAATTTCACACAGATCGCACAACGATTTGAGACAAGAGACAAGTGACTCCTTCTGATTTACTCCCCTCTTTGCTCTTCTCTGCCCTCTTCTCCCACTTCTCTGCGAGCCCATGAGTCCTCCTTCCCCAATCCTTCCCCCCTGGCCCCCAGCCCCAAAATAACTCTCTCCTGCCCCTTGAATTCAACAAGACCTGTTGCTTTGCACCGGCTGGTGCCGTCAGACAGTCCTTCTCGGAATTCGGCGCGGCCCCCACCATGCCCCTCTCCTCTGCCCCCTTCTGCTTTTCTTTCAGGGAGTGGTCTCGCAGGTTGCCTTTGCCCCCACACTCCCGGGACGAGCTTTCTTCAGCTGCAAATTTGGGGGAAGAGGAACAAAGAAGGCGGAAACACCAGGTTAATTCAAACTACTTACCTTGGAATAGCCAAATTTATGGTCAAGGCAGTTGGCCAAGGATTCTCAAATTGCTTTGCTGAATCTCATCACAATTGTTTGAATCCTGTATCCTGCTTCCCACTTGGGCGAGCAAGAGCCGCTGGACCAGACCATTAACCGCACGAATCGAGACCTACCTGCACTGCCTCGTATCCGGCAGTGCAAATCCTTTCAGAGAGAGGATCCTGCATGCAAACCACCTCTTCGGGATTGTTAAAGCAGGCGCGTCGTTTGCCACTCTCAGAAAGATGCAACTTGTGGAAGCTGCCTCTGCATGAAAGGGCAGGGCAACGACGTGAGCCGGGCAAAAGACGTGGCTGCTTTAATCATTTGGAAAAAAGTGCTTTGCGCGTGCTCTCAAGCATCCCAGAGCTCCCTCTTTCAAAGGATTGTATCTCCCAGCCACCAAAATCAGCCGAGCTTGTCTCACAAATTCGTCCCGTTCATGGCTCCGTGGGTTGTGCAAATCAGAGAAATGTCAACACAACAGCTGGGCTGTTGTTATTCCCCCATGGGCCAGACTTCCCTAAACATCGGCCTAAACAGCCCGGAAGACCCACATCAGCCATAAACAAGGTTTGCTGGCAATTCTAGGAACCCCTACCCACCTATGTCCCAGCTGGCTTCTGCACGACGAATGGTGGCAAAACTTGGCTTGGCGCTTTGCGGCGGCGGGTGGGGCCTCCATCCTCTTTGCCCTGGGTGGATTAAAAAAAAAATCGATCAATAAATATCGAACACTGTCCACTAATATTGAAATATGAAATCAGCACAAAACTGCTCTTTTGGCCATTGTACAGATGGCGACATTCAGTCTCTAAAGCAGCGTTTCTCAACCTTGGTGACTTGAAGATGGGTGGACTTCAACCCCCAGAATTCCCCAGCCAGCTTGGTTGAGAAACACTGCTCTAAAGTCTTTGATGCCTGGGATCATGTCAAACTCTTCCCAGCAGCCCAGGGCAATGCGATTAATGGCAAAGGATGTTGGGAATTGTAGTTCAGCAAGATTTGGAAGGCTACAAACTCTTGACTCCTGAATTAAAGGGTGAAGCTGCATTTGAACTAGAGCCAAAGGCAAGGGTGCCATCTTGCTTTCTGCATCTATCTATCTATCTATCTATCTATCTATCTATTCATCGGCATAAGCTGAACTGAACTGATGGAGGCTTGTGTGTAAATAAATAAGAACTGTACCATGTTGCTTATCCCACCAAATAATGCACATTTACTTCTGAGCAAATATATTTACTGAGCTCTGTCGCTAATTCTTGCCAAAACCTCAAATTTGCTCACCACTGTCATGTTCTGTTAATGGTCCTATTTACAATATGCTCAATGGAGTCAGGTCATTCCTGGGGAAGGGTCGAAAAAGTCAAGATGGCGGCTGCCACCTTGCCACCAAAAAGGAGAAGCACTTCGGTCACAAGGTGGCAGCCACCATCTTGACTTCTTCGACCCTGCCACGGGTACCTCTGATCTACGATGTTGGCTTTTGAGATGAAGACGACCTACAAAACGTTCATTTTAGGAAGGAACCCCCCCTTGCAGAGGACTTCCTTTTTTTACATCCACGGTTTTAAATCTCAGCCCCCATGAACTCAACCGGGCTTCGAAAGAGCTTCCGTGGGCCAGATGAAGCCCCCAGACTCACATTCCCACAGAGGAGAGATGAGCTGAGAAGTACCTGTGTCATCCGAAGAACGTCTTCTCTGCTGCTCCCGTAAACTCCCTCTCCTCTGCTCCATTTCAACGCTCTGACCAGGGAAGAAAGCTGATGAATGGCGCGCCAAGCAGCCAAGACAGTCCCTTTTCTCGCTTTCCCAAAATCTGGCTTTCTTCCCAGTGGACTGCCCATTACCTCCAGCTTTGCATCCAGACTCCAGCCTTTAGCACGTCCCATCCCCGGCAACGCCACGCCTTGGACTCGCGAGGGCTGCAGCAGTTCCGTCCTTCTGGAGTCTGCCTCCGCCCTCTCTGAATCGGGAGTGGAAATCTTGTTTTGGAAGGAAAGGAAATTAAAAAGGGGAGCCTCCACATCCGAGCCCCCACCCCGGAAGAAAGCTTTCCTTACCTGCTTGGAACGGCTGGGGAGGCCTTTCACCCCGCTTCCAGGCGCGACGGCCCCCATTCCCGGAAGAGGCATTGTCGTTCCCGCAACGTCCTGTCCCAGCTTCCACTCCTTCTCGTGGCTAATGACTGAGTACAGCAGGGGAGGTGGGGGGGGATTCGGGGGCAGATCCTCGGGGTCCTGCTCTCCCTTGATGCTGCGGTATCGGCGGAAATGGAAGAGGCCCTTTCTCCGCTTCTTTTGCAGAGGGGGGAGAGAATCGCAGGGGCCTGGCCGGACCCCACAGCTCTCAGATATCCGAGGATAGCTGCGCGGGAGAAAGATGGTGGAACCGAGATAGCAGAAAGTGCTTTTGAAGGCAGAAAAACGCAAGACGTTAACTCTGGATTAGGGAGACCTGAGATAACTGCGAGAGAAAGACGGTGGAACTAAGATAGGGGACAGAGCTTTTCTTTCAGGACGAAGGCAGAAAGGAAAGAATCGAGTGGCATTAATTCTGCCTTACGGAGATCCGCGCTCGGCTCACCTGATGGTGTCGCTCAGAACCCTCCGGTTAAAAAACTCATCTAGACCCTCATCCAGCCGGGGCACCAACCCATTCTCCTGCTCTCTGGATTCCAGGGAACCCAGGATTCGGCTCTGAAAAGGGGAGAAAAGCCCGTTGCCCTGTTAATTCTTCCCACGTACTGAGTGCAAAAAGAAAAAAAGAGATGGAAATAAAACAGAACGACAAGTAAAAAAATTAAAGAGGGCTGGAAAACAGTTGGATTGAGAAACACTCCGTGGATGGCCCTGCGTGGAAATGGATGCTAAAGATGACTGGGAGAGAAAAGGAATGCAGATGAGTGAGATCCAAAAGTGATGAAATGGAAAATACGGGCGGCCAGGTTGCTCGTAAGCCTCTTCCTAGGTTTGGCCAAACCCACCCAAAAGGCCGAAGCGAGGGATGAAAAGGCTCATGAAGAACGACAAGCTGAACAAAGAAGGCAGCAGGAGGAGGAGGAGAGCGATACTTTGTGGGAACGCGTGTGTCAGGTACTCACGTTGGAGCGGAACCGAGCCGAGCGAGGTGGCCGGGGTCTGCCGCACGTCCGGTGCTCAAGCCGCGCCCCTTCTGTGGGTAGCTCACAAAGCCCCTCGAAGGAGGCGCTGTGGGAATAGGAGCACTGATTGCTGCCGACCAGAGAGATCCACCCCAGGGGTGAGCTCATGTTGGACGCTGTCAGGTCCCCATCCTGTTCGGATCCACCTGCAAGAGGAGGGGAAGACACACCTCGATGGAGATCAATACTGCCCAATGTGGAACAGAGAAGGGGTGTGTGAAAAGAGACAGGTTGCACTCAAAATGGGTGGTGCAAACTGTTTGGGAGTGTCCCAGGACAGTCCCAAACACCCCAGAAGTGCATCGGCGCTGTTCCAACTATTCCAGAAGAGGTTTCAAGCTGGAAACAACTCCGTTTCGAGTCCAAAGTAGATGCTTTGGGCTCAAAACGGGGGCTGTTTTAAGCCTGAAATCCTTTTCCGTTGCCTGGATTCTGGATGTGGAAGCCCATCATACTCCCATGGGAAAGCTTAATTAGAATTTATAAAGGACAGTAATGCGTCATCATGCAAGCAGACAAATGAGTCATATCTGGAAATAAATTAGGATAAGGCCAAACAAGCTGCACTGCAATAATTTAGAGCTTAGAAGAAGAGATTCCACAAACTGCTTCATTACCAGCCTCTAAAAATGGATGCATTGGGGAAAACCATCTGAGATGCTCCTACAATCCCCTTGGGCCCTAAGTAATAGGATGCCTGAAAGTCCAGCCATCTCTAAAGCTGAAATCATGGCACATACAGGTAGTCCTCAACTTACGACCATTCGTTTAATGACCATTCAAAGTTACAATGGTGCTGAAAAAAGTGATTTACAACCAATCCTCACGCTTACTACTGTCGCAGTGTCCCCATGGTCATGTGATCAAAATTTGGGCGCTTGGCAACTGGCATGTATTTACGACAGTTGCAGCGTCCTAGGGTTATGTGATTGCCATTTGCGACCTTCCTAGTGGGCTTCCGACAAGCAAAGTCAGTGGGGGAAGCTGGATGTGCTTAAGACCATATGATTCGCTTAATGACCGCAGCAAAAAAGGTTGTAAAATTGGGCATGACTCACTTAACAACCACATTGCTAAGCGACGGAAGTTCTGGTCCCAATTGCGGTCATAAGTTGAGGACTACCTGTAGTATGGATTTAAGAACAGTAGCTGGGGAAGTCATTCTTACACTCACTAATAAAGGCAGAAGCAGGTCGGATCCTACGGCAGTTCTTCTGTCTTTTGATAGCCATGGTGTCCTGTGGGAGAGAGTCATGTCAGTCATGCTGTAACTCAAAATCTACACAAGTTGGGACTTGCAAAACTGGGGACCTCGCCCGAGCCAACCCATAAGCACTTACGATGCTGGAGTCGAGCTCGTGATCGGCGAACTCCTTCTGGTCCTGGAGCTGAGGTTTTCCCAGCTGCTCGGGGAGAATAACACTGTCTTGACTCTCAGAAAGTCGGTGGAGATGGGCGATGTGCTGGGCCTGTGGTTGGGGAGGAGAGAGTGAAGACGGAGGTTGTGAGCTTCTGATAATTCTAACAATGCTTCTGTTGTGCCAAGGCTGGACACAAGGGGGGTCAAAAAAGTCAAGATGGTGGCCACAACCTGCCCCGCCCCTTTTTTTACCATCCATCACATGCGCAAAACCTGTAGGAAAGTGCAACTGTCATCTAATTTTTTTGACTGTCCTGCAAATAGTCCTTTGCAGCACTCCAGTTTGAATTCAGTTCCGAAGCCAGGAATATCATTCCTTTCCCCTGGTAATCCTGTGGGCACAAGGCCTCTCTTGTCTTTTACTCAGCAGCGATGGGAAAACTGACCAGCTTTTAAAAATATTTAAGATATTCCCATATTGCCTGTCATGCAATGCATTTCCAAGCCCTGTAGGAGCTTCATAGAGAATATGCACCCTGGGGATTTTCTTCTTCAATTTACTTTTGCATCTGCCAGGCTGAAACATAGTTCAGAGAAACAACGCAAGAGACATGCATGTTCCAGGCCTGAGTTAAGTGAAGCCTCCTGTGAGTTGGCCTTGGCTCCTGATGACTTCATGGACAATCTAATGTAGCTTTCTCGGTAGCACAATGGAAGGGGTGGGTTACTTACTTCTTCCATGACGTTGCTTGGATTTCCCAGTACAGCTTGGTTTTCCTGGGGCCTCCCACCCAAATACCAACCAGGTCCCACCCTGCTTAGCTTCCGAGCCCAAACAAGGTCGACCAGGTACTCTGGTCTGCCGAGACTCCAAGCCAAAAATCAGGATGAAATCATGGCAAGGGAATGTGGGATATGGGTCACTGGTAGTGGTGGGAGAAGGAGATATCGTTCTCACCAGATTCTTGTGAGCGTGATACAGCTCCTCCAGAAGTTCTTCCACAATTGTGTTGGTGAGATACGTCACGACGGACAGCTTCACCTCACTGGAGAGGGACCCAGGTTGAAGAAGATCAGAGGACGAGCAGACATAAACGCCTGCTTGTTTCTTCCTGCTCAAGTTGGCATTCTCATCTGCTAACCTTGCTCTGGCATTCGCCTTCGCAGCTGCTCTCCTGCAGATACTGGCCCTCCCTACCCCCCTGCTTTATTTACACCCCACTTCTTACTTGAGCTTGTTTTGAATATCCTGGCCAGTCTGTTCCAGCAAAGCTCCCCGGATGAAGTTTCGGGGCACGGTGATGTGCTCAGAAACAGCTGCCAACATCTTGTGATGCTCTTCGGCTGCCTGGACGGCATGTGGACACAGCTCCTCCGTTAGGGCAACCATCGACTCTAAGATCATCTGGCAGAAAGGGGAGCCATGAGTCAGGGGTGTCCATGAGGGCGGCAGGGAAATCAAGACCGCCATCTTGATTTCTTAACACCCACCAAAGACACCCCTGTCTTGGACACTCAAATTCCCAAGACCTATAGCCTGGGACTTCCCATCATCGGGGCCCGTCACTATAAGCAGCATGTCTGTGTGAAAGGGAGATTGTGATGCCTTCTTCACAATACCTGCAGCTCCTTGTCAACCGCTTTTGCCACTTCGTTGGCCACGGACTCCAGCCGGTGCCGCACTGGCCCATCACTGGCCAACAGGTGCCCAAGTTCATATAGGCTGGGAAAAAGCTGTGGGGAAGAGATGAGAAACAAGGCTTAAGCAGAATACAGGTAGTGCTCGTTTAATTATCACAATAGGGACTGGAAAATTGATCGTTAAGCAGGGTGGTCGTAAAGTGAGGCATCATGTGATTGGATCCAATTTTACGACCATTTTTACAATGGCCGTTAAGCGAATCACTGCAGTTATTGACTGAATCATGTGGTCATTCAGTGAATCACGTGGTCATTAAGCAAATCCAGCTTCCCCAATGGATTTTTTTGCCAGAATTTGCTTAACAACCACGTGATTCACTTAACAGCTATCGTAAAAAATGTCGCAAATCGTGATCACATGACTGCGGGGGATGGTGCAACAGTCGTAAATGCCAGTACAGGTTGTAAAGCACTTTTCCAAAGCCATCGCAACTTCAAACCATCATTAAACAAACAGTTGTTAAGCTAGGACTACCTGCAAGGTTTTAGAGATGATTTGACCATTTTCCTTGATTACAGCAGTGATGGATGCCCTGTTGGAAGGCCTGAAAGGCCGGGTACATTGGGGACAGATCATCCTGGACAAGGTCTATCTATGTGGCTGATAAGAGTCAATACCAACTTGATGGTACATGATCAATCAATCAATCAACCAACCAACCAACCAATCAACAATTTTCCCCTCTGGATTCATGGGATCCTAGAATGGATGACACTGTGAATTGTAGGGGTTGAAGGGGTTGAAGTCCAACACATCTGAGGGACAGCAGCTGACAACCCTGGTCTGTAAAAACTCCTTTCAACCTAACCCTGAATCCTAATATCCATAAAAAATAAGGATCCTACAACCTGAACTTGTCTTCTGGGGACTTCAGGGACACAATAATGTCGATGTTTGGCAACAGCCTCAGAGTGGCTTGCCTTCCCTTCTTCTGGGATTCTGACTTCCCAGTCTGGTCTACTGCCCCGGCATTTCCTTGTGGTCTCCCGTCCAAGTACTAATCCAACCCTGCTTTATTTATCCAAGGGCTACCGCTGACCGAGACCCCTATAGATTTTGGAAGGCAATATAAAGGGGCTTCTTAGAGATTTGTGATAGCTCTATGAGTCAAACCAGATGTGAATACGAACCAGCAATTTTTAGAAAGCACTTCTACCTTCAGTCTTGCTCATGTAGCTTTCTTTATGAAAAGGCAGGGGATGTTCCTGGCATCCTGCCTCCAAAAGACCGGGCCGCGGAAAGGGAAGAGTTACGCGGTAGAAAGGGAAGTGAATTCTGTACATGCTTCAGAGGGGTCCTTTTTAATTCCTGGGGCAACACGGAGCTTCTGTCTTGAACTGTAACCCAGCTAGCAACTTCTAAGACATGGCGATCCGTATCGTATTCAGGAAGAAGTTCCCTGTGTAAGGAAAATGTTTTAACTTACCGCTCTTGAATTTTTGGCTTCTTTCATCAGCTTCCGGGCATACAGGACCTCCTCCTGAACAGAGTCAGCAGAGCACGTTCGCAGGACCCGTACTTCTTCCTGGACTCTCACGCAGAGGCGGTTCATCATCTAGGAAAGGGCACGGCCGTGTTAACTCCCACTCCCCGACGCGCCTGTCCCAGCAAACCAGAGACCCTGGTGACGCTCAGACCACCCGAGTCCCACCATGTCCTGCATCCCCTTGGTCACGTTTGGAAGGGACGCAAGCATCATTAAGGATGGATAGGAGAAGGTGGTCCAGGGAGATGGGAACGTTTACTTGCTCGGCGCTATTGGTGACAATTCCTTGGTGCAGGCGGAACGCTTGGTCCTGGGAGACCTTCGAAGAGTGGTTGTTCCTCAGGAGACACCACTGGATCTGGGAAGGGAGGAGAAGATGGAGGTGGTGCTGGTGCTGGTGGTGGGGACAACATGGGCAAGTTCCTCTCTGTCCCGGCAAGGGAAGGCATCCGACGGGTGGGAGCGGGCTCACCTTCTGCCACACCTCATCTGTCCTGTCGGGGGCATTGCGGTAGGCTGTGGTGATGTCACTCATGGGCAAAGACATGAACTTGAGCGTGTAGTTGCTGAAGAAGAAGAAGATGGGGGGATGAGCCACTGAAAGTCTCTTTTACAAGGTCCGAACGGCATGCACGGTCCCAAAGGTGTGGGCCCCAGCGAGCCCCCCTCCTCCCCAGCTTTTTCACCCATGGCCCCTGCAGAAGGCCTCTCTTTATGCAATTGTTTGAGGCATGGGAGGGGGAAATTTTGGCCAGGGGAATAGAGCAGGCGGAAGGAAACACCTGTCTCAACCCATTCCTGCTTTCCGTATCCTACAATGAAATATCATTTTAAAAAATGTTATTGTTTAGAGAGTTTTCTTTCACACGACAAAGTCTAGAGATTTACTTCAACGGAAGGGGTTCTTCTCGGAGCAGTGTTTCTCAACCTTGGCAGCTTGAAGATGCGTGGACTTCAACTCCCAGAATTCCCCAGCCAGCTTTGCTCTGGGAGTTGAAGTCCACGCATCTTCAAGCTGCCAAGGTTGAGAAACGCTGTCTTAGAGGCATCCACAGGGAAGGTCAACAACTCAAAAGGGCAGCCATGCTTGCGCAATCGAAGCCCTGCCCTTTTGGGTGGGTTCCTGCACCTGAAAAAGGGCACGGCCCCCGTCTTGACATTTTTGGCCCCTCAGGGACGCCTCTGGTGTGCCTTAAGCCCACTTCCACTCTCAGACATCATTAACTGACATCAGTTTGACACACACATATTCAACGAATGCACGTATTGTTGGAACACTCGGAGGGATGTGACAAGAAGCGGAAATGCTTCTGCAAAGCAGCCTTTGGCAAGAGGTGGTTTGGGGTTTAATCCCACCTTTCTTTAACCACCATGCTCTGCCAGTCTAGGTCACCGCCGCTCAGTAATGGGCCACTAGGTCTCCTCCCCACCAATTGCTCCGCAGGCCGTTCGGTTCCACCTTCTCCGCATCCCAGCCCAACCCACAGCTCGGCCACGAAGGAACCCAAGTGGACGTCTCCCTTCAGTTGGGCGTCCAACATTCGTTCAATCTTTAAAGCAGAGATTGCCAACCACCAGGTTGGTTGAGGGGGACGAGAACGTCCTAGACAAGCAGTTTATCTTCCATCAAGGAACCAGCTCCCTCAATGCTTCATCAAGCTCTGTATTTGAAGGACATCTCTACCAGCCCAATGGAATTCATTGACTCACTGACTCATCCAGATTCATTATTATTGAAGCCACCCGGTGGACCCATTATTGCTAATGCCATCTTGCTACCAAGGAGTGCACGCCAGTAGCGGGATGGGTCAAAACCCGCAGCACACGGGGCAGTGGGGCTGTCCCCTTCTCCTTCTCTCTCTCTTTCTCTCCCCCACTTCTTCTCTGCCCAACTGAGCTGTGGGTCCTTTCCAAGTGATGCTTTCAGAAGAGCTCTGGCAGGCTTAAACCAATGGTTTGCTTTCTCCCCAGGGGATCGAAAAGTGCCGTCAAGAGGGGGGTTGGTCTTCCTCCCTCCAGGTGGGTACTCCTGCTCACTCACTTCTCCAAGGCTCGGGCTACATCCTGGAAGCCTTGGGCCGTGGTTCCATTCCTGTCCCAGGAAATGCTCCTAGAAAGGAGAAAGACGGTCTTGCTGAGAGTAAGTTTTCTCCCCTTGCGTGCATCCCTTTCCATGGCACGAGAGGCCTTGCAATCGGCCTCCATCTTCAGGGGCTTCTCCCCACTGGGATGACCGAGCAGAGAATGCTGCCAGACGCCCTCCAGGTCTCCCTACCTGAGTGTGCTGTTGATCTGCAAAGCTTTGGACAACATCTTGGCGCCAAGGTCTTCCATGCTGTTCCCACTCAGGTCCACTTTGGTCAAGCAAGTGTTGCTCCCCAGGGCATTGATCAGGATGCTGCAGCGGGTTTTCAGACGGGAGTCGGCCACCGAGAAGGACTGTAAGGACTTTGGGGAGGGGGAGAGAGCAGGAGGGAAAGGGGGCCGAGCAGCCAATTTGAATCCCCTGGAAACCCAGCTTCTACTGCTTCCCTTCACCCCAGATGCAATTCTGGGCGGTTCTCATGCAGCCTCCCTGCCTTAAATAAATGTGTTTTTTACTTAATTTTACTCTGTGCTTTAGCTCCCATCTGAATCAGCCCCTCTGAAACTTTCCCCCCAGAGTATCTAGAATGACAATGTCACATGCAGCATGACACACACCACATTCAAATGGTGTCATTGGTATCATTTTCCAATGATGTCACTGACCCCCTTCCCATCAGACACCCAATATACTCCTGGTAGGAACATTTTACTTTTTACTCTCAATGCAAACAGGAGGTTGGAGGAACCCAGCTTGGAACAAGACTACAAGCAATGTTGGGTGGGAATGATGGGAGTTGAAGCCCAACCTAGTTCTAGGTTGGGGTGCCTTGGCTTTCTGGGGAGACCCCAAGCTGCCTGGTCCTGCTTGGAGTTACAGACAAGGAAGACAAGATGCCAGAGGAGGTGGGGTGGGGGAGAGGAAATAAAATCTCCCTCCTCTTCTTTCCTTCCATCAAGGCTCATTTTCAGTTGAATAGGCTCCTGGAGACTACTGGACCTGCCTGTGTAATTTTCCAAGCAACCAAAAACCTTTCAGGGTGGTTTTTCAAGGTCCTACAGTATTCAGCACGCCGAGGGAAATTATCCTTTCAATCAAGAAACGATAGAAAGACTCAAACACTGCAACCCACTTCTAAGTCGCACCAAGATCCCATTAATTAAAGAAAAGTGACTGTGGGGAATATGTGGGGGGGGGGGGGGGGGCTGTTCAAAATCTGCAAAATTGCAGGAGCAACTAAAGCCCCACTCCATAAAGATGGCGCCTGCAAATGCCCTGGGGGTGGGGACAAAGAAAAGACCATAGAGATGTCTATCTACCCTTTAATTTTAAGACATGTGGACTTCAACTCCCAGAATTCCTCAGCCAGCATGTCCTAACATAGCCAAGTTTGAGAAACACTGATCTACCCCCTTGCTCAGCCTGCAAAAGGAGGCTTTAGGGTTGGCAGTTGTGTTCGGCATGAAAAATCCAGATGTTGCTTTAGCATCTCCTGTGAATGCCCTGAAGCCATAACATGACTGATCTTTTTGATTTGGTGTGTTATGCAGATATAGGGTTTTGTTAACCCGCCCTCAGCTTACAAGCATCGCTAGCTGCCGGGTGGGTTGAACCAAGTTATGGTGGACTGTAAACCTGGCATGCCAAACTGGATAGCTGTAGCTTATTCTACAAACTATGGTTAAATAATAGTTAACCATAAGGTGTGAACCCAGGCCCACATCTCCAGAGCCACCTTCAACTTACACATTTTGTTTGGAGCAACTAAGAAGCCTTGTAAATAATAATAACAATAATAATAATTTTAAAAAAATTATTCTACAGAGTTCTGTTTTACAGAACCAAGAACTTACGCAGTCTTCTTCTTGGATAAATTGCACTATCTTCTGAAGAATTTCTTCCAGCGTTCTGAGAAAGGAAAGTAAAAAATGCTTCATGTCAACTTCACCACCATCCTCTTCTTCCTCCTCATTTTCCAGACTGGGGAGGAATTGCACCCAGTTCCTGAGTTTGCATATTTGGGCTACATAAACCACCTCAAACATCTGCATAAGCAGAAAAGCAGAAGCAGGGACACCCACAAGGGGACTCAACATCTGGAAGATGGCACGTGCAGAGCATTGCAACCAAGCCCCGCCCCTTTTGGACACACTCGTATGAAAGGGGCAGGGCTTGGATCACAATGCCATGCTTGCCAGCTATAAGGTTGACTTCCCCCTGGGGTGCCATTGGACAGAGAGTCAGTTCAGCAATACATAATAAGTAAATTATCAAATTCCCCAGCACTGAAGGATGCTGAGATGAGGAAAGAAAAGATGCCATATGCTCTTTCTTGGAATGGAGTCTGTCTCTTGCCCTAGTGAAGGCCTCACCTCCCTCATGAAAGAAGGCTTAGAGACCAGCTTATGTGTTACCCCAAAATCTCAAAAATAGCATTAGGGATCCTTGACTCAAAATAGTTCCACCAAAGCCTTGTGCCCCATCCTGATCAAACACAGCTCACTCACTTAAGTTACAGGTGGCCCCCAGTTTTAAGAACGAGTTCTGTTCCCAAGGTCTGTCCGTAAGTCGAATTTGTACGTAAGTCAGAACAGCATGATTGTATGATTCTGTATAAGTACTGTTGGGTAATGAACTCAAACCATTATGTATTTAACTTGAAAGTCTTCGCATCTGTGGTTCGCTGCTTGCAGAACAGTCGTGCACATACCCCTGCATATACCCACCGGGATTTGACGTTGAAATTTTTTCCCAGCCAGAGATGTTTCAGAGATTTGTTCTTGCTCAGCGCCGGAAGAAGAGTGAGCAAATCTGCATCAAAGCCTGATGGAGCGAGAAAACAGCACAGATCACGTCCGGAAGAAAACAGTCTTTCCCTGCAGTTTGTTTTTATTACGTGTTTTTTTTTTAGTTACCTTACACATAACTATTTCTACATTCTTCTATCAAGTAATTTGAATTTGCCAATTACATCTTGATGGGTATTCGTTTTACATCATTTATAAAGCAGATAAAATCCCACTCGAATAATGATTCCCCCCTTTATTCTTTAAGGAGGTGGATATTATCAGAGAATTTCTCAAGCAGGGCAATAGAGCAAATCTTACTGGGCTATTTTCCAAGCAATAGATTATTTGAATAATTCCATTGTGGGAAAATAATTGACTTTGCTGCTAAAAGCAGGGAGGCAAGAAGTAACCGGCTTAGTTAACTTTTATTCCTTCCATTGAACGAATAAAATAAGCCTCATTTTGATGAGAATTCAAGCCTTTTTGAATTCAAGCAATCATTTCATGAATGACCTCCTTCCAAAAGTTCGAGACTTCGTTGCACGCCCATCAAAAATGAAAGAAAATATAAGGAGGAAGCCTGGAAAATACCAAGATCGAATTTGGATGTATCAGAAATGAACAAATGTACTGATGTAAGTTCTTGATCCTCCACTGTTGGATTTCTTCTCCCAACAGGACTCACTCAATAAGCAAAGTCTCCATCTTTGGTTTGCTTAGCAACATCTCTCCCCTGACTTCTTCTTCTCTTAACAAGCCAACATCAAATGCCAGGAATAATTTGTGGCTTAATATTCTGGCTTATTAAGAAAGTCAACAAGCCCAATTGGGCTGTAATTCTAAACCAAATGTATGCAACCTACAGCACTCCAGATGTTGCAAATAGGCCCCTCCACGTATTTATCTGGGCTTGCTTTCTGGTGATGCTGGATAGTCCAATGCAACATCTGGAGTTGCCTATCCTTGTGCTTAAAAAACTACAGATGTAGGAGTTGTCTGAAGCTGAAGTTGTCAAAAGGAACCTATAAGATGGTGCCTGCCCATCTGCTGGAGGACAGACTGGAGGAACTTGAGATGTTCAGTCTGGAGAAAAGAAGACTTAGGGGAGACATGAAATCAATGATCAGGTACATAGGAAAGAGTTTAGGGAAGATGGTCAGGAATTATTTTCCATGACCACAGAAACTAAGACCAGAAGTAATGGGTAAAAGTTGCAGCTAAGAAGAGGAGAACCTTCTTCATGTTGAGGATCCTAAAGGAAGGTGGCTAAACAAGAACGAATCATAGAATCATGGAACTAGTCTTCCTGCACATCGCAAAGGGTTGGGCTAGACAACTCCACAATTCTATGAATCTACGATTCATTCCTCAGCCTTACATCCAAACAGGATTTCAGACTCACCATTATCCGATAGGTCAAGACCACTCAGGGCACTAATCCCGGGCATCTGTTCTTGAAGCACCTGAGCCCCTGGAGAACGGAGCTAAGGGAGAAGGGGGAAAGAAAATCAGGAGTGACCAAGAATGAATTGGAAAGGAGTTACGTTCAGCAGAAAACACCTGATGTATCAGCTCCCTTCTGATGCAGTCCCCTGCCCCCCGTGTTAAAAGGGGAAATGGAAGGGATGTCATATCCTTAGCACACTAGTTGAAACTATCCTTGAAAGAAAAGAATATAGGTAGTCCTTGACTTACGACCATTTGTTTAATGGCCATTCGAAGTTACAATGGTGCTAAAAAAAGTGACTTATGACCAGTCCACACTTACACTCGTTGCAGCATCCACCCAGTCACATGATCAAAATTTGGGCACTTGGCAACCAGCAAGTATTAATACAGTTAATCACATGATTACCATTTGCAACCTTCCCAGGGGGCTTCCAACAAGCAAAGTCAATGGGGGAAGCCAGATTCACTTAATGACCACGGTGATTCGCTTAACAGCCGTGGCAAAAAGGTTGTAAAATCAGGCACGACTCACTTAATGACTGCATTGCTTAGTGACGGAAGCTCCATTCTCAGTTTTGGTCATAAGTCAAGGACTACTTGCACAAATGTTTCCTTGTGCTTTTCTCGTTTCTTTTCAAAACTCTGCAAATCTGACTATTTTGTCTAGGCAGCGTGAGTGAGGCACAACGCCCACAGTTATAGATAGCCAGAAGTGTGATGGTTCCATTATTTTTAACAAGTGCAGGTCTGTTTGGGGGCAGTTCTGCCCTTTTAAATTTGGCATTCATTTCCTATCAGGTGTCCAATCAACTCCATTTTTGCAACCTTCTTCCACCATTCTTCAGATCCTTCAGTTAAAGTTGCCGCTCGGATGGTTAGTTTCACCCCTTTTAATGTTATAATTATAATGTTATAATTTTTATAACATTAAAACATCCATTCAGGATCACTTCAATGAAGAACTGTTTGAGTGCAGATTGAAAACACTTAAAAGAAAATTGCTAGGCTATGAAGTTAAAAAAAAAAAAATCTAGAAGAATTCAGCTTGACTCCTGAGGACTCCCTGGACCTATCCTGTAGTTTTCATGGTAGCCATTCAGGGCATTTTGCCTTCTTCCTGAATGTTTCTCCACTTTCTCACATTCACTTACAGCTTTGGGATTTGCTAGTGGTCTCCCATCCATGTACTAACCAGGGCTGGTCCTAATTAGCTTCTGAGCCCCCAAACGTTCTACCAGATATTTCCTTGTTCTGAGACTGATTCCGTGGACATATCCATGCCATTTTCTTGGCAACAGCGTAGAAATGGCTTTCCATCAGCTTCTTTCAGAATCCTGTTTCAACATCCCACTGGCATTTCCCAGTGGTCTCCCATCCATGTTCCTACTATATGCCCCCCCCCCCGCTTAGCCTTTCCAGATCAGCCAGTCACCTGCCACCCCTTTTAATCCTATTGCTAAAAAGGTGTGTTGTTACTCTATTTCAGTGTCTCTCAACCTTGGGAACTTCAAGATGTGTGGACTTCAACTCCCAGAATTCCCCAGCCAGCCATGCTGGCTGGGGAATTCTGGGAGTTGAAGTCCACTCATCTTAAAGTTGTTGAGGTTGAGAAACACTGCTCTATCTTCACCATGCTCCGTTACACTGGTTAGTTTGGGGAGGAATAATGAGATACATGCAAACCAGTTATATTTGCCCAAAGGGAAGCAGTTAAGTTGCAAAGTCATTTGAGTGTGGAAGTGTGCACAGGCTGGTCTCATGACAGACGTGCAGAAAGGGGCATGTCCTTTCTGGATAATTCCGCACGTCCTTCCCTTACCTCACATCCGCTCAGATCCAGATGCAGGTTGCTGAGGTGGGTGTTGACAGACAAACCTTGCATGAGAGACCTGCACGGAGAACGCAAACGCTGATTATTGCTTTTCAAAGTTTTTGCCTGTATTTCCCCCCCCCCCAGCCTCTTGGGATATTGAAGAGGGGGGTGGTTTAATGTAACAGGGCGGCCTACCAAACCACCCAATATTGATAAACCAAAAAAAAAATTAAAAGGCTTTGGATAAAACACAAGGAACAGGCAAACTCAGGAACTGGGTGAAATTGTTACCCCAAAAGTGCCTTAAAAAACCTCTGTCTTTCCCAATACACACCCACAACACACGCACACAGCAGAAAATGTATTACCAGTGTTTCTCAACTTTGGGAACTTCAAGATGTGTGGACTGCAACTCCCAGAATTCCCCAGCCAGCTGGCTGGGGAATTCTGGGAGTTGAAGTCCACACATCTTGAAGTTCCCAAGGTTGAGAAACACTGCGTATTACCCTAAAGCACTACTTTTGGAAAAGTTCACTCATCACTTCAAACTTTTTAAAAAATGCAAAATAGGCTTTTTTACTTCACTGGGTTCCCAAATTTTCCTTGTTTCAGGAGGGAGAATATAAAAACCTGACCCCCCTCCCTTGCAGCAAGGCCCAAGCATATTTTCATTCTTCCAAGTTTTCACCTCTCTCCTTCCACCCTTTTAGCCTTGGGCAATGCCCACTGGCTCCTTCTCGTGACCCTGATGATATTGCACCATCCCTGATACGCCAATCCCGGTTTTGCTGCAGCCACGGCGCAACGCGGGACCGAGGCAGTGCTTGACGCTCACCGCAATGCTTCTACGGGGACCCTGATGCCCGACAGGTTCACGCAGTTCAGCGAATAGGCACTGCAGAAAAACTGTTTTAAAGATGGGGGGAATTCTTTTCCTTTCCTGTGGAAGAGAGCGTGCCCGTTATTCAAGGGGAAGAAAGAGAGCCCTCCTCTTGCAAAGGAAGAAAGAGGATTTCCTTACCGATGGGAAAAGGTGTTCCGCGCAAGGTTGAGGTAGCATAGACGTGGACAGCAGCCGTGTAGCAATGCACTGAAAAGCTACGGGGACAGACAGACAAGCCCACACCGAGGCGTGAACCACAGTCCTGCTCGCCGGCTCGCAGGCCACCACTGAATTTTGCACCTGGGCCCCCCGTCACCCCGTAGGCACTCCGTAGCCAACCCGTCCCCACGTTCTCTGGAAATCTTACGGCGTCTACCGCACAGTCCGTGGAGGACAGGTCCAGATGGATCAGAGCGTTGGGCTGTGCCAGGAATGAGTAGAAACTCTGTAGGGAAGGGAAGAAGGAAAGGGGTAAGCCAGGATGTTCAGGCTTTTTTGGGGGGTGGGTGGGCAGGGCCGTCTCCGGCCCCTGCATCAGAATCTCAGAGCCGTATTTCAACGAGAGGGTTGGGCCACGATAAAGAAGAGGGCGACATCAGGACAAAAACCGAACTCAGTTCAATTCTCTTCCAGCGTCAGTCTCTACCACGTTGGGTTTTTGGGCTTGTCCGATGCTGAATTTTCCCATGATGCTGGAGATAAGGGGAGAATATGGTTTTGGATCCCCCCCAAAGCTGGAAGTCTCATCCAGCAGGTGATCTTCTGGACAATGGTGTGACCTGGCTCCCCAATTCCCCCCTGCAGCTTGATGAGAGGCCGGTCACTCACATTTGCCTCGTCAGTGCCCAGAAGACCCGAATTTTTGCTTAAGTCAAGGTGGCGGAGGGAACTGGTGAACGCTGGGTTGGCACTGAAGGTCTGGCACAAAATGGCAAGTCCTGGGGAAGGAAACCGAGAATTGTTTGGGTCTTGAGGGTTTAAGGCCAGCTCCCCCAACTTCGGGATGTGAAGCCCTCCATTCCCAGAATTCTCAGCCATGGCTAGGCTAACTGAGGAATCCTGGGCATTGAACTCCAGGGGACACTGTCAAGCCATTGCTGAGGATTCTGGGAATTGAAGGCCTCACACCTGAAGGGTGCCCGGCTAGTTTGGCGTATAGGATTGGTTGAAGTCCCCAATCTGTCATGAATGCATGTTTTATCAATTTATGTTTTTTATTCTGTTTTTAAGTGTTAACCATCCAGAGTCATGCATATATAAATACACATATAAATGTATTAAATAAATAGATTCCTTCCTTCCTTCCTTCCTTCCTTCCTTCCTTCCTTCCTTCCTTCCTTCCTTCCTTCCTTCCTTCCTTCCTTCCTTCCTTCCTTCCTTCCTTCCTTCCTTCCTTCCTTCCCTGGGCATGCTTTCATTTTCTCTCTCCCTCTTCCAGCTACCTCAAGAAGAAGATTAAAAGAAAGGAAATTGCAGCATTGCAAATTGCTCTGAGATCCTTATCAGAAGCAAAGTACAGTACAATCTTTGAATTAACACATCACCCAGCACTCTTCCTTTGCCCCAGCTGTGCCCCGTGGTACCTTTAGCAGTGATGCTGGTCTTGGAAAGGCAAAGTTTGCTAAGGCCTTTGGGAAAACAGAGTAGCTGCTGACTCAGGGCACTGAGGCCTGTTGAGAGGGGAGAGAAGAACGGGGTCAGGGTCTCTCTTCCCCAGGGGCCACCCCCTTTTCAAAGCACGCTTAGATTGCCCCACAAGCCTCTGCAGGATCCAGTGCTTTCACCAAAACTAAGAAGGCAACATGGCACCGTTGCACCACTGCCCGGCAAGCGCCATTCCTTTCATACGTGTGTGTGACATCACGATGAACATACCACCACCATTGAGCTCACGTTGCATTGATCAACTGATCGCATCGATGCTTGGCTGGTTTCCCCCACCCTAAGCCCCCTTACAGATGCCGCCCGATCCCCTGTCCTCAACCCGATGCCCTCCAGATGTGATATGGCTCTAACGCTCAGAATCCCTAACCCTCATCGAGTCAGGATCCTGGGAGCTGAAGTCCCACACCTTTGGGGAGCCCTGGGGTCGAGGGCGAGCTCCTTAAATTACCTTTGTCCTCCAGAGGATTGTGCGAGAGCGTGAGGACATGGAGAGCGGTGTTGGGGTTTTCTGCCAAAACGCAGGCGAGTTTCATGGCAAAATCACTACGGTCAAAGAGAGCAGGAACAGATCAGTGGGAAATCTTACAAGAGACACATTTTTAAGGACACGTTTACAAGCCCCAAGATGTGGTAACAATGGAGAACAGTGTTCAGTATCGAGGCAGAGAGAATTCAACACAATGTTCTTTTACCCACAAACATTTGGATCTTTGTTTTCCACAAGCAAGCGCACAGAGGCTAACAACTATACAAGCTAAAACAAGGGGGCAAATTTGGAGGTTATCAGGGCATGCATGGGGATCAAAAAGGTCAAGATGGGGGTCACGAATGTGCAATCAAACTCCACCCCTTTTGCACGTGTGCAAGTACAAATCACGTCGTCACATTTGCCTTCTTGATCCTTTTGACCATCCCAGTGTGCACCCTGATAATTAAAACGTCTTGGAACACAATAGCTATGAAAGTGAGTTTATAAAAACAAGCACAGAGCCCATGATTTAAAGCAACAGAACAAGGAGACAAACTTAGAACCTAACTGAAAGATATCATTGAGAAAAGGGCCCCTTCGCTCCCTAATTTAAAAGACCTTAGTCCCCCAACTCTGTTTGGGGGTTATAGTAAAGGGAGGGTCCAAGAAATGGAGCAAATTTGCTGACTTGGGACTCTGGAAATTTCAGAATGGGTTTTCAATCACAAAACCAGCCTCAGATTGTTTTCTGAAGACGGGCAAAAGTTGGGTGCAGAACTAGGAGATCCATCAGAAGACCCGAGGAACGAAAGAATTCTCTCGGCATCAAACTTTGTGTCAGTAAATGTGAATTTCAAAGTCTAGCCAAGCCTCACGTTTTTAACCCTGCATTGTCCAGCACCAGCTCCTCCAGGTGATGGGACTTGCTCACCGTGTGCAAAATCTGCTCGGCTACTTCAGAGCCCTGAAAAGGAAAGAAAATAGGGCAGCGGAAAGAATAAAGTGGGAGAAGAACTTGAGCTAGCACGTCCTAGTGGAAGTCCAGACAAACTGAGCAAGCTCCTTCCTCATTCATTCATTCATTTTGATAAAAAAATGAAGAATAGCCCTGCTGATCAGACCAAGGCCCATCTTTCTCCCAGTGGCCAACCAGATGTCTGGGGAACTGACAAGGAGACAGACACCTTCTCCTCTTCTGCAGTTGTTTTCCTGCAACTTAGATTTGGAGGCATCTGCTCCAGTCTTGGAGGTAATGTGGAGTCTTCAAGACTGAGGGCCCTCAAAAAACCTGTCCTCCAGGAATTTCTCCAATCCCCTTTTGAAAGCCATCCAGGGCATGCCTATTCCACCTTGTGGTCATGAAGTCCACAGGTTAGTGACGTGCTGCGTGAAGAACAGCATATTTTGTCAGTTTTTAATCTCCTTCCAGTCCTGACGTCTGGAGAGGAGAAAACTCCCTACCCACTTTCTCCAGACCATGTCTGATTTTATACATCTCAATCACATCTCCCTTCTGTCCCCTTTTGCCAAGCAAAATATTTCAGCTTTTTCTGAATCAGGAAGGGGGCTGGTTGTCCTCTTCTGCATTTTTCCAGCTCTGTTATCCACAGTCTCCCTGGTGCAGACATACGATAGATGTGTCTAATGCCACCACAGTGTTGGTATTTTAATTTTCAATCCCTAGCACAGAATTTGCCTTTTTCCAACAGATGTATGGTGACATGCACCCCGATCTTCCTCAACATCTTCTCTAAGTTACAACCTATACATCATCCTCTTGTCAAAAATCTGCTCTTAGCAGTTTTCCCTCCCTATCATTTCCAAATGTTGGGTGGTAGCCCTTGGTCCTCTGGCCAGATCCTACTTTCCTGAGGAAAGATGTGGCTGGCTGGCCAGACAAACCTGGGAGACCGGCTGTGGATCCTGGAATGGAGGCCAGATTGTCTGGAAGGAGCACCCCCATATTCAGAACAGCTTTACCTCCTGTCTCTACCACTGGACAGAAGGGCGACCACAGACAAGGAAGGAGAACGCTCCAAGACAGTCCTGGGAACGTACCAGCCGCAAGTCCTTGCAGTAAAGTTTGGTGAACCACTGGTTATACGCCAAAGCTGCCACAATCAGAGCAAGGTCTCTGGGAATGGAAAAAAATTAAGGGGGAAAAAAGTTAGAAGAAAGATGGATCAATGATGGTTCATCTCACAAACCTGCCCTCTCCTTTAAGACCTCATCTGTGAACCCTAGTGCTGTGTTTCTCAACCTGAACAACTTTAAGCTGTGTGGACTTCAACTCCCAGAATTCCCCAGCTGTGTGAAGTCCACTCATCTTAAAGCTGCCAAGGTTGAGAAACTCTGAGATAAAATAAGGTGAGGTTTAAACTGAGCAAGCTGAGTATGTTATGCAAATATAGCCATGAGATTTTTCACTAACTAGGTTAAGCATCTTGTGCAAACCCAACCAGGTGGCACATAGTAGTCTTCCTGAGGATCAAAGGAGGGATAGGCTCCTGCATCAAGAGAAGCACGAGGTTGGTGGAGGTCAGAAGCATGAACAATTTCTTTTGCCTTTCCTTCTTTCGTCCATGGAGGGCAAAAGAATACAGGTAGTCCTCAACTTACAACCACAATTAGGACTGGAACTTCTGTTGCTAAGTGATGCGGTCATTAAGTGAGTCATGCCCCATTTTATGACCTTTTTTTGCCATGGTTGTTAAGTGAATCACTAGAGTCATCAAGCAAGTCCAGATTCCCCCACTGACTTTGCTTGTTGGAAGCCTCCTGGGAAGGTTGCAAATGGAAAACATGTAACCCCAGGATGCTGCAACCGTTGTAAGTACATGTCAGTTGCCAAGTTCCCAAATTCTGATCATGTCATAAGTGTGAGGACCGGTCATAAGTCACTTTTTTCAGCACTGTCGTAACTTCGAATGATTGTTAAATGAATGGTCATAAGTCAAGGACTACTTGTAATTCTGTTCTACTCTCATGTTGTGCTTGAAAGTACTTCACACAATTGTGGGCACAAGACTTTGCAATGGTTGGAAGGACCAGCCTCCAAACTTAAGGGCTGAAAGGGAGACCATGAAGTTCAGGAGGACATGGGGTTGAGAAGATAGCTGAGACCACTGGGTGGCAGAGGGGGTCCAATGGCTTCTTCTCACCGACTTTCCAAGTGAGAGAAATCGAGCAGGTTGAATTCCCGGTTGTCTTCTGAATGATAAATCGTGTCCACGTCCTGGTGGTGGTTGGAAGTGGTTGAGGGTGAGAGAAAGAAAACATTCAATTATTTTTACAGTTACAGTGGCTTCCTCCCAAGATGTCCAGGAGCTCCTTAAGCATACACGTTCTTCCCATCTCCTCTCCCACACTGTAATGGTCTGTGGGGATGACCATGGGAGACAGGAGGAAGACCAGCAGACCAGACAATGGTTAGATAAGAGGCAGCTGAGTCCACAGCAGGAATGTGGGTGGTGTTTCTCAACCTTGGCAACTTGAAGAAGTGTGGACTTCAACTCCCCATGCTGGCTGGGGAATTCTGGGAGTTGAAGTCCACGCCTCTTCAAGTTGCCAAGGTTGAGAAACACTGAATGTGGGCATAGCAAACGTCTCAGAAGGGACCCTCCCTAGTTTACTGGACTGTAAAGTTGAGGGGGGGGGAGATGTCCTTTCAGACTTGTAAGATTCTGTTAATGTAACTTCACAATAAAGTTAGAGCTAGGACTTCTGGATGTGGTTCTTGTCTGGACTACCTTGCAAGGCTGACACCCCCCCCCTCCACAACAAGCTTGGAAGGTAGACCAGGAGTGGGCCAAGATTATCCACTGGCTTTTTTTTAGCTCATATGGGAAGAGACTCTTGGCCTGTGTCCTTCAAGACCAAGAGAATGTGCCCACTCTAATCCACACATGAAGATTCAGCAGGATCTGTCAAGAAGCCAGATTTCCTTTTCTCCCATAACGTCCAGCCTGGAGTCAAAATGTTTCAAGATTCCCATCATTGACTGTAGCCTAGATTTTCCTACTATGCTCGCCCTCCTTCTTCTGCTCCCCTTCCAAGTCAACCTGGATATAATGTGTACCAGAAATGCCACTTATAGTTGCTTTAAAACCAAAGAAACACTCATAAACCCTAAAACATCCTATTTTTTAAAATGCAGAGATGTCTTGATGGCATAAAGAGAATGTCATAAAAGGGGCTACATCCTGAACAATCCAGGGCATCCATGGAGGGGTGTGTGGCTCAAAAAAGTCAAGATGGCAGCCGTGATCATCTATTAAAAGGGGTGGGGCTTTAGTCACACGGTCGTGGCTGCCATCTTGACTTTTTTGAATCCTCCCCACTGCAGCCATTGCTTTATTTTGCAGCTGTTTTCAAGGATGTGGTGAACCATTTTATTGGACAGTGGCTGCTTTCACAAGAAAGTTCTGACCGAGAAGGCAAACCATTCCCCGCTCTTCTCGGTTGGTGAACTCACCCACTGAACTTCTTCCCGGCAAGACTGTCCATTGTAGTCGCAAAGGGCAGCGTACGTTTCAGAGAAACCTCCTGAGGACAGGGGGGAAAAAGTTATATTCTCTCTCAACTGACTTCACTGAGAAGCCTGACAAGTTGAAGATCAGAATCATATCAGCATCTCTGCAACTTTCCTACAAAATATGCTTTTCCATATTAAAACAAACCTTGCATCTAGAAAACTAGCGCATCAGGGAGACACTGGGCTAGAGCCATCTTGCTGAGGTACTAGCTTTCTATGTAAGGGGATTGTTTGCATTTCCTTTGAGATACCTGTGAATTGTACAGAGGCCCTCGGCTTTCTCAACACAGGCCCTGAAAGCAAGGACTAAACAAAGATTGTGCAATTATTTTATTGATGCAAATAGTAATTGTGGGGTTTTTTTAGGTAAACAGCAGTGTCATTATTCAAATCAGGATATAATGGAAGCTTGAATCTTTTGCCATAATTTGCTTTTAAAAACATAAACATCCAGTAACATTGCATGATATCATAATTTTGTATATTGCCCAGAGCAGTGTTTTTCAACCTTGGCAACTTTAAGATGGGTGGACTCAACTCCCAGAATTCCCCAGAAGTTTTTTCAACTTCCAGGCTAGGGCTGAGAGTGAGTGACTGGCCCAAAGATACTCAGCCAGCTTCCATGCCAAAAGAAAGCCTTGAACTTGGGTCTCTCTGCTCCTAGTCCAGGGCCTTAACCATTACACCAAACTGGCTCTCATTAAACAGTCAGGTTCCCAATCTCTTAAAGCAGCCATGTCACTTTTCGGGCTCACACAGAAACCGTTCAAAAGGATAGAGCTGCTTTAATGAGAAAAAGAGAGCATGGCTGGCTGGGGAATTCTGGGAGTTGAAGTCCACTCATCTTAAAGTGGCCAAGTTTGGACAACACTGCACTAAGCTCACACTTGTTCCAAACTGATTCTTCCGAACTGTGTTTCAAGCGAGGCTAGACCCGTTAATTTCTGTCTACCACCTAAGAAGCAGACAATTTAATAAAATGTTTTAAATGAGCAACAACAAATAGCAATAATCATTTTTAAAACGGGCTTTTCGGCGTTCAATTTCCTCGAGATGGAACCTCAGCGTCTCAAGGCAATATACCTTTGATAACCAGGAGTGGGAGGGAGACCTCAGAAGACAGCAACCTGATTTACAAGCTTCTAAACTTCTTCGGCTGCAAGCGCTTAATGGACATTGCCTGATCCAGCAAAGCAATTTGTGTGTTTTTATGAGAACACTTCCGGGATTCAGGTCAGTGGGTTAAGTGGAAAATGCCGTAACTGTAATTAAAATTTCATACAATTTGCTCTGAAGGAAGCTTTCAGCTCCTGACTTTCTACTGTGCAAGGACTCAGTGCTGAAAATCTGGGAACCGTTCTCCCTCCGCCAAACTTGGCTCGCGATCCCCTTCTCACCACAAACGCTGTGAACGGTGGAGTTTGAGCTTTCCGAATTGGGGGACACGTCCCTGGATGTCTCCGGAGTCTCCACATTCCCATGGCGAATCAGGCAGCTGGAATGCAGTGAGGCAAAAAAGAGGACTTTACAGGTAGTCCTTGATTTATGACCACAATTGGGACTGGAACTTCCATTGCTAAGCTATGTGGTCATTAAGTGAGTCAGGCCTGATTTTTTGACCTTTTTTGCCATGGCTGTTAAGCAAATCACGTGGTTGTTAAACAAATCTGGCTTCCCCAATGACTTTGCTTCTCAGAAGCCCCCAGGGAAGGTCACAAGTGGCAATCACATGACTGTGGGACACTGCAACTGTTGTAAATACAAGCTGGTTGCCAAGTGCCCAAATTTTGATCACATGACCGCAGGGAAACTGTAATGGTTGTAAGTGCGAGGACTGGCCGTAAGTCACTTTTTTCAGCACCATTGTAACTTTGAACGGTCGTTAAATAAACGGTCGTAAATTGAGAACTACCTGCATATCAGGAACCGGAGCACCTGAGCTCTTATACCCTTCTCACATTGTGCATCTGCCTTTTCCAACATGGTGCCCTCCAGATGTGCTGAACTTCAACTTCCGGAATCCTTGGGCTGGCTAAGAATTCTGGAAGTGGAAACAACAGCACACCTGGAGTGCTCCCGATTGGACATTAATCCCAGGAGCATGATGAAAAGAGGGAGAGAATATCTCCCTATAAATTTGGAGCCAGGCTGTCCTCTTCTCCCCATATCATCTTTTTCAGTTTTCCCACTCACTGAAAATAGTCCAGGCCCATTCCACAATGTCGGCCTTGCAACAGAACTCCATCAGCTGGTTCGGAGAACGCAGAATTTGGTCCTAGGCAAAGGCCACCCTATGGATCCTGCCTTGAATCTCATCACTCTACCCCTAAATTGAGTTTAGGGATAGAGTTTGATGAGGTTCAAGGGAAGATATGACAAAAATCCATGGGGGGGGCCTCTGTCAGTCA
Source organism: Liasis olivaceus (assembly GCA_030867105.1). Classification (NCBI taxonomy): domain Eukaryota; kingdom Metazoa; phylum Chordata; class Lepidosauria; order Squamata; family Pythonidae; genus Liasis; species Liasis olivaceus. The sequence goes on along the minus strand of CM061351.1, from coordinate 113,205,128 downwards.
AGCGGCATTCATTCGTCCTGCAGAGCCGCTGTCAGCCCGAGTGATAGAAAAAGCGCGGAGACCCCCATGCCCGCGGGAACGATCAAAATGAAATGTATAACATTGCCTCCCCAGACCAGCCCTTCCCAAGTAGTCCCATCCAGACAGTCCTGGGAATTCTGGGACTTGTGGTCCGGGAGGTCTCAAGATGGGGGACTGGCTCAAACCTTGAAATCTCTCCCAATGCTCTAGCAGAACAGTGATGCTGGTAGGCGATTCTAATTTTTCCCTCTGTTTCTAAGCTGCTTCGAAATGTTTGCAAAGGACCGGCCAGAACAACGTCCCATTTTCCACTTCTCACGCTGAGCACCGTTTCTGCTGTCCCCTACATTTGCCAGCAAGCTGGGACTTAAGCCACCTGGCCTGCTCTTTTACCCCTAAACCCCAGGGATCAGCAAAAACCAGCAGACATTTTGGGTCCCGGGGAGAGAAAGCATCGTCCTTGGCAACAGGTTTGCCCACGAGGGAGCTCGTGGCACAGCTGCAGGGAAGGCAGAAAAACTTGGCAACCTTACGGCCGATTTCCCCCCACCCCGGCTGCTCTTGAATACTCACACGGAAGCTGGGCTGGGAAAAATTTTGGCTAAGGCGGTGTTGACGTGTCTCGTAACCTGACCAGCACTTTCCGGAGTGGGGAACTTCAGATTGTAGTTGGCTTTCTCTGTTTCCACCAAGATCTAAAGCGGGAAGGAAGGATGGGTGGAAATTTGCGAAGAGCCATCCTCAAGCCAATAAAACCTTTTTTTTTTTTGAGGGTCAGCTGCAGTTTCGTACCTGATTGTGGTTCAGTGTGTTTAACGCTCGGATCTCCAAGACGTTGAAAGAGCATTCGGGCTACGCAAGCAAGAAGGAAGAAGTTAGTCTAGATTTCTACAGGAGCCTTTGACCTCTAAAGATAACGTCTCCCGTGAGTTGAGTTTTTCTCGACAACGGTACAGGATAGGCCTGTTCCTGCTTCCTCCCGAGACGTTTGTGTCAACCCGTAATGCTGGGACTCCCCGTCTCCAAGGGTGAACAAGGTCTAATTTTGCTTAGCTTCCCCAGATCGGCTTAGGTCGAATCAAACACTTAGCTGCTTTGTCTAGAATTGGCAGCTAAGTGGAATGAGACCTAATACTAGGATGGGAGACCACTAGGAAATCACAGAGCTGTAGGGCAGACTGGGAATCACACGGGAGGAACGTGGCCCCCCAAAGAACATGGATGTCATCCAGAATTGAGGACATGACTTTCGTCAAGTTAGGTGGCTGCCTTTAGCTAATTTAAGCTGCTCGGAAAAAAGGGATGGGAGACCACCAAGAAGTCCTAAAACATCACTCAGAAACCCTACTGGAAGAGGCCATGGACTGAACTGCCAGAGATGAAACAGCATCTAATCACCTTCCCCTTAGGTCAGTGTTTCTCAACCTCAGCAGCTTTAAGATGTGTGGACTTCAACTCCCAGAATTCCCCAGGCAGCATGCTGCCTGGGGAATTCTGGGAGTTGAAGTCCACACATCTTAAAGCTGCTGAGGTTGAGAAACACTGCCTTAGATAACCCCCTATTTCCTCCCTTGCTCTACTCACCTTGGCAGGCATCTTAATTCCAAAGAGATAGACGCGCCAGGTCGTGAGAACCTGTCGAGAAGCAGAACAGAAAAAAATAAAATGAAATTGAAACTGGTGAGCTTCACTGCAAGCACTGGCTGCAATCAACGACGCAGGACTTTCCCATTTTTCCCCCAGATTCTGAAATCACGATTTTTTTTATAGCTTGGCTTGGCTTCCAGTGTCGTGCTACCCCCACCCAAGGCCGCCCCGGCTGGGGAGGATGGGTGCTGTAAGCCCATAGCTTTAGAAGGCCCCAAATCGGGCACAGCAGGTGTAAGAACTCCCCCCCTTCTCCCCCCCCCAGGCTTAGGAAGGGAGTCTTAGAAGGCAGAAATGAGGAAAGCCTTTGTGAGTTTGTGGTGTGCGAGTGTGGGTGTGCGAGACAGAAGAGGGAGACGGATTGACTAACCAGGAAGTCGATGGAGCTAGGGTGGGCCATTAAAAGACCTTGCGAGAGGGGGAAAAGAAAGGATCAGTCGGGAGTCTTTGCCCATTTGCAAGGAGGGAGGTGAATTATTGATGGCTTAAGAATGCCAGAAGATTTCTTCCTTAGCAACCGGGTTGGGAGGCACTGAGGCCAGAGAGAAGGCACAGCTGGCACAACTGCTTCCTAGCAATCCTCGTAACCGGTGCAAAAAAGGCAGAAGCTTTCTGGTGCCCCTGATGGAGCGATCTGCAGCCCGTGAAGTCGCCCGCCTTTGAATAAAATCGGCGGCTCGGAAAAGGGGCTACCGGAACTCCCGTTGTTTTGCAACCTCGACTGACCCAGTTCCGCTCTTACGACGTCTTCACCGTCGTGACGCTGGCCCGCCCTTTTTCTGCCCCGGCCCACCCCGCTAGGATCTGTCCAAGGGTGCCCACGGCGCCCAAGAGCGTGGCGCTGTCCTTTGCAGAGGGAAAACAGCCCTTGCAAAGAAAGGGCCGGCTCCTTGAACCGCTCCCACTATCCGCAGCGGAAGAGCCTGAACTTCGACGTTTGAGCCGCTTGCTAAAGTCAAGTCCAAATTCGCCATCCAAGGTCTGAGTCGCTGTTTCAAATGGCTATTTTTTCCTCCTCACGTGGCTCCTGCTGTTTCCACAAAGAAAGCCCTAAACGTGGCAATTCAGCAGGTGCAGCATTTTCCCCTTGGGTTGGAAAAAGCTCTACCAGTTGACTTAACAGCCTGAACACCTAAAGTCCCTGGGAGTCTGCTATTAGGAAGGGAAGAAAAACCTTCCCTCAGGCTTCAGTCTAGCCACTGTTCATCATCCTTATTATCTTTTTATTTTATTTTATTTTATTTTATTTTATTTTATTTTATTTTATTTTATTTTATTTTATTTTATTTTATTTTATTGTTTTCCAATTGCTGGCATGGGCAGGGGAATTCAGCCAATTGCTTGAACTTGCTAGTAGCTTCCTTTCTTTAACAAAAGACAAGCTTCTTCTGTCTGCTCCAGTTTCTAACTCTGATATTCATCTGTCTTAACCCAGGAAAAGCCCCTCCACCCCCCTTCAGGTATTTCTCCCTTGATCTGTGCCTCCAGTCTAATAAAACCACCCTAAAATCGGACAAAATGTTACCCCAAGCACGAGTCCACAGCTAAAGCTCTCCCCAACACGGAGAACTAATGGCAGAAGATCTACCGATGAATGTCTGCCTATTTTGGGGAAGTGGTTTTCCAGGGGATATTGCTAACTAGGGAGAGGGGTGCAGCCTCTCGGAGATTTCTGAGAAGTAAGGTAAGGGGACAGAGCCTCTTAGGGGATTCTGGGAAGGGAGGAGAAAGGGGCGGGTCCTCCTGGGGATTCTGGGAAGGGAGGAGAAAGGGGCGGGTCCTCCTGGGGATTCTGGGAAGGGGGAGAAAAGAGCGGGTCCTCCTGGGAATACTGGGAAGGGAGGAGAAAGGGGTGGGTCCTCCTGGGAATACTGGGAAGGGAGGAGAAAGGGGCGGGTCCTCCTGGGAATACTGGGAAGGGAGGAGAAAGGGGCGGGTCCTTCCTGAGGATTCTGGGAAGGGAGGTGAGAGAGGTTGCTACTCCCAGAAGATTAATGAGGGAGTGGATCCTCCCAAAGGGTTCTGGGAAGTGAGGTGGGAGAAGCGGATTCTCCCAGAGGATTCTGGGAAAGGAGCAGACGATTATGCAGGGTACCGACGGGGCCCTGACGCTGCTCCAGAAGGCTGCAGCGAGCGCGTCCGCACGCATCTCTCAACCGTCGGTCGTCAGCCGAGCCGAGTGCCGGCATCGCAGACCGCAGCGCCATCTCTTCCGCCTCTGCCGCGTCCCCGGAAAATCTCACCAGCACCCGGTCTTCATTTTTCTTGGGCTTGGTTTCCAGCTTCACCCTCACCAGGAGATGGATGGGAGGCCGGTTGAGAAACTTCCGGATACTTTCTGCCAAGGAGAATTGCAAGAGTGAGGATAGGAAGGAAGGGCCACCCCGTGGGTTTTGGATCCGGTTCCAAGGACAAGCAGGGCCCGCGGTTTGCTCCCCCCACCTGGCAACCCGGGTAAAGTGCCACGGAGCATGTGCAGAGGGTCTCACCTCCCTGCCAAGCTCCTTGTAGTACAGCTGAGGTGGAAAAATCCAGATTTTGTAGCTAGAATCGGCGAAACCAAAAACTAATGTACGCTCTGCCAGTGTGGAGGTTTCAAAGCTCTGTCTCGGGGGTCCTGCTGGGATTCAGGAAAAGGGATTCCTTGTCCAAAATCATGGAGCCGTCTTAAGCGACAGGCTTTAATCTTTACGTTTTCCAAAGTCGCCCCTTACGGGAGGCATTTCAGATTAAAAGGAGGGGTGATTCACACTTTGCTCTCCTTCTAAAGCAGTGTTTCTCAACCTGGGCGACTCTAAGATGGGCGGACTTCAACTCCCAGAATTCCCCAGCCAGCTGTGCTGGCTGGGGAATTCTGGGAGTTGAAGTCCGCCCATCTTAGAGTCGCCCAGGTTGATAAACCCTGTTCTAAAGCAAGAGATCTTCCCCTCCCAGCTTTGCATAAGTCACGTTCCAAGGAATTCGATCATCATATTATTCTATTAGTGGTAGAGATGAAACAGGCTTCGGCGGATATTAACTGACCCATTTTTCTCCCTTCAGACAACTTCTCAGCTTCAGCCGAATGAACTTTCCTGGAAAGGTTTTCCTCCGTTCTCACCCCTCGGGGTAAACTGAGGCCACTAACATCCTGAGTCTCGTCTGTGCCCAGCACAAGGGAACGATGCCCCTGGCTGAGCGCGCAGGGCACTGGAGCAAAACATTGAAAGTGACAGTGACAGCCAAGAAGACAGATCGGTCCTGACAGCCAAGGCAAAGAGGAAGAAGCATTGGAGTTTACCCAGTTGTCCGAACAAGGGCCATCCCAGAAAAATCTGGGACAAACTCTAATAGGTGTCTCACGTCATTAAGCCAAGTTGCACACTGGGGCAGGGGTGAACAGAATTGGGGCCTCGCAGTCTAAACCATTCTGACCATCTGCTTTTTTTCAGATTTCAGCAATGGCCTCCTGCAGCGCAGTTCTTTACACCTGAACCAGGCTTAAATAAGAAAATAAGAAATCCCTTCAGAAACTTTTGCCTTTTTGGGTAAAGTTTGTTCCCACTGACATTTTCCTCCTGAATATTGCAAACTCTCATCCGTCCTTTGCTCAAATCCTGAATCAGCAAGATCTCTGGGCAGACTGGTTTGGTACCTTTATTTACGGAAAAAACAGTCAGCCATGGTTTGTGTTAATTGTGGTTTTTGTTGCATCTATTGTTGTCTGCAAACCACAGTGTCCAGTTTATACAGCATTCTAAGCCAAAACCTAATCAAATATATTATAGGTTAGGGCAGTGTTTTTGAAACTTGGCAACTTTAAGATGCGTGGACTTCAGCTCCCAGAATTCCCCAGCCAGCCATGCTGGCTGGGGAATTCTGGGAGTTGAAGTCCACGCATCTTAAAGTTGCCAAGTTTCAAAAACTTTGGGCTAAGGCAATACATGAGTCCAGCTAAGGGTCAAGAAAAGAAGCTGAAGGTTTATGATATCAAACTACAACCTCATCACAACAGCAGTGATGACAACTCCCATAATCCCCAGTCAGCAGGGCTAGTGGCTGATTAAGGTTGGGAAATGAAAATGTTCCATCGTGACTCCTAGACATTTTAATTTAAAGGGCAAATTATTAAATATATACAGGAACGACTAGACCACCAAATTCACTGAATTGAGCATGATCTTGATTAAATTTAAATTCAATTAAATCCAATGTAGTTTCATTCTGGGCCCACCTATTTCTTTTTCAAAAGCGGGGCACCTTTGAACTTCAGCTGGCCACGTGGGTCTTCAAAATGAGTTTTTGTTTCATTTCAGGCCAATAGCCTTTTTCTTTTATCTCCTGCCTTTTGTTCATGATTTCTTACTCTTTCCCTGGGCTTTGCATAATGTTGCTGAACCTGAAAGGAAATAGCATGATGGCAACCTAGGTATGATCCCTGTGCATATTTTGGACACATCCGAGCCACAAGAGTTAAGCAAAAATCACCGGAAGCCGTTTTTTGTGATTCAGCTATTTAAACCCAGTTTTCCCTGGTCCGTTTCCCTGCCTCAGAGAGAGTTGGATGCCGAGGGAATGAAATCTAATGCAGCCTCATCTCCTGATGTGAGAAAGATAGAAAGAGAATTGGGATGCTGGGAAAAATCATGGAATGCGGAAGAGAAAAGGCATTTGACTGGGTTGAGAGGGCTGCTACGGAATTGCCCTGTCCTCTCACTTCCCTAAAATCCATGGACAAGCAAGGTGGCTTCTAAAAGTAGCTTATAGTCATGGCCCCACACACCCCCTGAGAACTTAGTATTGATTTTTATTTACATTTTTTAAAAAAATTATGATATTTACACATCGCTAACTTCACAAGGACTTCTGATAGTTTACAATACTTCTTCTGTTGAAACTGGACGGCAGCCTTCCCCAGTCTGCTCCCTTCCAGATGTCAGACTTCAACTCCCATCATTCCCAAGGGACTGTCCAGTGGTGCTGTGTTTCGCTGCTTTGGCCATGCCTTTTTTCAGTAATCATGGCCTTTTCTCTCCCTCATTCCAGGTAACCTCACAAGGCTGTTGTGATAGGCGAGGGCAGAAATCACACGTACTGCCTTGAATTCATTAAAGACGTGGTGGATCCAAGCTCTTGGCAGGGCGTTAAGATCAGCAGAGAGACCACCAGTTTAACATAAAGTCTCTGTCAGCCCTTTGAGGCAGACCAGCTCAAGAAACAGACACTGCATGAACTACTGGAACTCTCCTTATTGTTATAGGGCAGTATTTTTCAATCTTGGCAGCTTTCAGATGTGTGGACTTCAACTCCCAGAATTCCCAGCCAGTGGGGAATTCCGGGAATTGAAGTCCACACATCTGAAAGCTGCCAAGGTTGAGAAACACTGTTATGGTGTATAACAGCAGAATCTTGAAAGCCTGATAGAGATTTTTTCTCTCTCCCCTCTTAGACTAAAGGGAATCAAGGTGGAACAATCTTGAGGTTTTTCCTCACTTCCTCCTATCTATCAGGGCCAAACTAATGTTTCCATAATGGTCATTAAATTCCTTCTTCAAGACCATCTCTGTACTCTACAGTCCTCCTCAAATTCAACTTAACTCCTGATGACTTGGCCACAAGATGACATGGTTTGTCACTGCCATCTTCCTGTACACGTTTTTCTCTTCCCCGTCTAGCTCCCAGTCAATTTCTTGGGGGTATTGCCTGGTGGGCTCCCTTCCATATACGAACTAGATCCAACCCTGCTTAGCTTTCTTTGAGATCATCCAGGGTCGAGCAGCTGCCTTAACATACCCAAGGCCCTCTAAAGCCACAGCACCAGAATTAACTTGGAGGAAAGACAAAGAGACAAATTATCTATCTATCTATCTATCTATCTATCTATCTATCTATCTATCTATCTATCTATCATCTATCTATCTATCTATCTATCTATCTATCTATCTGGCCAAATTCACACAACTGCATAGCACTACTTTCATCCCCTGTAATGGTATATGGGAATGACCTTGGGAGACAGGGAGGAGGAGATGCTGCCTGGGGAATGATCGGATAAGGGAAGGCATAGCCCACAGCTGCATAATGGACAGAGAAAGAAACTCAGAAGGGACCCTCCCTAACTTCTCAGGCTATAAAAGAGACGGCAGGAGATTTGCACTTTCAGACTTGCGAGATTCTGTTAACGTAGCCTTACAATAAAGTAGAATTCGCTCCTCTAATCGTGTTTCCTGTCTGGTCTGCCTGGGAAGGCTGACATCCCCTGACCCAGCCGGTAAGAAACTATGATGCCTTGAAAGTACTCCTTGTTCACAGCGGGAATGGGCTTGCTATGCACTTCACTGGGTTCTGCACAAATCTACCAATCTGTAATTTTTCTCTTCCTTAGCCCCACCAGCTGCAAGGGCTCTAGAGATGGAGTAGTCAATCCTCTGACACACCTATTACGAAAGAGCAACTGCGAACGTCGTACATTATCGCTCCTAGCAGGCCACCTTAGAAGGCAGGATCCCATCATGAAACAGCTACAAGATCACCAAAAATGTTGGACCATGCTACCTCCCATAGCTGGAGCCAAGTATTATCTGCCTTGTCGCTGGAACCCCGGGACAAGCATGGATACTATCCCTCATATCAAGGAACCGAGAATTTGCAGTGCAATTTGATCATCTAGCCCAGTGTTGTCCAAACTTGGCCAGTTTAAGATGAGTGGACTCCAACTCCCAGAATTCCCCAGCCAGCCATGCAGGCTGGGCAATTCTGGGAGTTGGAGTCCACTCATCTTAAACTGGCCAAGTTTGGACAACACTGATTTACAGTGTCTAATGCACATGTTAGGGAAGCCAGCGTGTAAGTAGACCAGTCATCTGATAGACCACACTGTTCGTCAAACGGAAAAAGCAGAGCGACTGCAGGAACTGGAGGTCTGGTCCCACTGGTGGCCAAAGCTGGACTGAGGGACAGGAGAAGGCTTCAGGCGGGAGGGGGCGGTCCAAAGGACACCGAGAGAACCAATCGGAGCTTCATTGTTGGCTGACATCATTTCAGGCCGCCTCCCCCTTGAACGTCAGGGCGCCTCATACTGCACATGCTTTGGGACCGGCAGACGGGGTGTGGAGGGCTTTGTGGACCTGGCTAGGGGTGGCTGCAGAGGGGGAGGTCAAAAAGGTCAAGATGGCAGTCTGCCCACCCTTCATCAATGCTTTACCATCTTGACTTTTTTGACCTCCCCCTGCAGATGTCCGTGGAACTGACTGTACTCGTGAGTGTAAGAGGCTGGCACCTAAGATTTACGACAGTAGACTCATTTCTCTTACGGGTTCTCTTACGCACACACTCCAAAATGGGAAAAAAGGCGTTAGGCAATTAAAACCCCCAAGAAGGGAGGAACCTTGAAACCCCCATGGCGGGCTTGAGGCAAGACGGCCCTCCCGGTGGTCTTCTCTGCCTCTTCTTTGAAAGGGGGCGGCGGGAAACGGTGCATTTTAACTGCTTTGGCAGGATCACCCTTTGCAAATTTGTTTAAGGGGATTAAAAACGGGGAGCAGGGGTGCTTGAGTTAAAAGCCGCATTATCGCCAAGAGGGAAGCGTCTGATTGATTTCCACCAGCTCGGTTTATGCATCTGCGTCTTCTGAATACGCAGGAAGCTGGTCCCAGTAGAGTTGGGGTTTGGAGGACGGAAGGGATCTTTATAAATTATTTGTCAGTACTGGCGCTCTGGGCGTGAGAGGCTTTGTGGGTATTTCAGAAGCATGTTGGAAAAATCCCATCTCTCGGTTTGCAGTCCAGCTGACCCCTTCCTCCCCAGGAGCTCACTGTTTGCTGGTTGATCGAATAAACCACAGTTAGCTGCTGTCATGCAAGAGGTGCTGCAAACTGCGGTTTAAGCACTCCATGCTACCCTGATGGTTTTTGAAGGATTTACTTTCCAGCATGCTTCGGATGTTTCCAGGGCCCGACCTGCGTCAAGTCAGGAAAGCAGAGTGAACATGAGAAAGAAAAAGGAACACGCAGGGTTGGGGATCATATACTATGGCAAACTGTAATATTATTCGCTTTGGTTTAGGGTAAGCAAAGCACAGTTTGTGGTTTGTAAGCCGTGGTTTATGGCTTAGCATGCTGTGCAAACTTAAGCAATTATGGTTTAGGCAGTAAACCAGGGTTAAAGAAATTAGGGCTTAGCTTGACAGATAAACGGTGGAGTCTTTGGTGCTCTCTGAGCTTGGTCGTTTGCTTGAAGACGTTTCATTGCCCAACTAGGTAACATCATCAGTGCTAGTGGGTGTGGGGTTTGGTCTCTGTTTATATACAGTAGCTTGCCCTGCCAGTGTTGGTAACTGTGATAAACCGTGATAGACGGATAAATTGTGCCCCTGCTCTCTGTCCTCCTTCCTCACATTTCAGTGTTTGCTGTAACTGGACACATCATGGGGAAAAGGAGTTCTCACGACTGTTTTTAACAGGTGTATAAGAGGTAAATTCCCCTCAAGTCAAATTTGATGTCTGGTGACCATAACCTATCTGTGTCATTTTCTTGGCAACAAAAGGAAGGTGGTTTGGCGCTGCTGGCTTCTGAGGTATATTTTAAGATCTCCTGGTCTAACCCAAAGCCCTGGGACTCCTAGTGGTCTCCCATCCACATGCTAAACAGGAAATGAAAATCCAACCCTGCTTAATTTTTTGGAGATCAACCATGGTCGGGGAGGTGCTGATGTAACAATCCAGATAGAAATGCTATTTTAGTGTTTTTAAACGACAAATAGTGGGGTTCTGGCACTCAGCTCAGAGATTCAAATCCTTTCTCACATTGTTCACATCATCTATTGTACTTTGCTGTTGATAGTTAATTTTTTATCAGGGGTAGACCGAGCACTAACCGTGCAATCTCGGTGATTCCATTCACTGATATTCTTTTTCTGTGTCAATTATGTTTTCCTTTTCTCCATTTGCTTCCCTGTTCACGCTTTGCTGTTTTTAATGATGAATACACACATTTTGTAAACAAGGAAAAAACACAACAGGAAACGTGCCATTTGGCAGGAATGCCAAAGGGCTGGATGCTAACCAACAAGAACATCTAAGAAAACTTTACTCCTGCCCAGAACTGTTCAGATGCTAACGCCAGGCTCCGTATGTAGTAATAACCCTAGTGCGGTGTTTCTCAACCTTAGCAACTTTAAGATGGGCGGACTTCAACTCCCAGAATTCCCCAGCCAGCATGCTGGCTGGGGAATTCTGGGAGTTGAAGTCCGCATATGTTAAAGTTACCAAGGTTGAGAAAAACTTTTAGTGCATGTCTGCGTGCCTTTGAATCAGCCTGGACGAGTCGCTTTAGTTTTCTTGGCAACGTTTTTGGAAGCAGTTTGCCTTTCCCTCCTTCTTTCGAGAGAAGGACCGAGGAACTCATAGTTTCCAATCCAGCTTTGGCTCTTAATAACCCTATATTAACACTAAAATAACACACACAGACACCCCTGACCCAAATGCTGAAGGGGGTGAGATGCCGTTGCAGACAGAGAACGGAAACCAGAAGGACCCTCAGCGCCAACGGTGGGCGATTTCAGTTACGAGAAGGCTGGCTGGATAAATGGGTATTCCGGTCAAAATATTTTGCCTTCTGAAAGCCGTGGTTGGGGGAATCTGTCAGGGAAGTGACGAATCTCAGGTGGCACCCGAGTCCTGGGGCGAGACATATTATTCAGCCGGCTGAAAGGCTCTCCAGATCAATGTACACTGAAGTGGAAGGGATAAAGAAAAGAAGGAGGAAGTTGAAAAAGGGAGAGGGGGGAAAAAAGAGAGTCAGTCTGTCTCTCTGTGTGTTCAAAACGCTTATGTTCTTGGCTATATCCTGAACGCTTGGAAGCTATCGAGATATCAACATTGTGGGGTTTCGGGGTACGGGGGTTGCCCAAGGGAATTACATTACAACGTTGGAAGGTAAAACGTACAGCTGATGTGCAGGGATGGGCATTAATATCAACCTTTGAGTTAGGTGGGGGGGGGGTTTTTAGAACAAAGGTACAAGGGTCAAATTGGGGAAAGTTATTCACTTTCTCCCATAATTTCCCAAGCCTTTTCTTTTTCTCCTTTCTCCTTTTGAGGTGCATTCGGAACCATTCCAAAAATGAGATATTGTAGAATATTCCATTCCTGGAGCAGTAGGGTTTGCACATATTCAGTTACCACAATAATTACAATAAATCAGTGTTTCCCACCTTCATCAACCTTAAGATGTGCAGGCTTCAACTCCCAGAATTCCCCAGCCAGCGTGCACACAGACCTACAGCATGCTGGCTAGGGAATCCTGGGAGTTGAAGTCTGCACATCTTAACGTTGCCAAAGGTGGGAAACCCTGCAGTACAGGTAGTCCTCACTTAAAGACTGTTCATTTAACCACAGTCCAAAGTTATGACGGTCTCGGAAAAAGCGCTTTACAACCTGTATTCACACTTATGACTGTTGCAAACCATTGCACCACCTCCACGATTACATGATTGTGATTTGCAATCTTTTTTATGAAGGTCATAAAGCAAATCACCATGGTCATTAAGTGAATCATATGGTCATTAAGCAAATTCTGGCCAAAACATCCATTGGGGAAGCTGGATTCCCTTAACAACCATGTCATTCGCTTAACGATCATGTGATTCACTTAACAACCACAGTGATTTGCTTTACAACCATCATAAAAACGGTTGTAAAATCGGGTCTGATCACTTGGTAACTCGCTTAACAACCATCCCACTTAAGAACCAATTTTCCAGGCCCTTTTGCGGTTGTTAAGCAAGGATTACCTGTATATGATATTGTTGCTATTGTTATAGCTGTTTCTACTTTTTGCTTTTCTTAGTTTAAGACAGATAGGCAGGCAGGCAGGCAGGCAGGCAGGCAGGCACACACAGGAGCACCAATTGTGGCAGATGCAAAATCTGGAAGAAGGTGGCTGCAGCATCATGAGGGAAGCCCTGCCATCTTGCAGATTTTGACCCCATCCCCATAGATACCTCTGGGCAGATAGACAGAATCAAAACTCTCCCAAATGCCCAGTAGATATTTAAACCCATGGCAGATCAGCCAGAATGCATATTTTTTTAGGAAAAGTATCATGGAGTCAAAGCTGATGCTAGAAATAGGGTGGTTTAAGCCAAAAGATTCTTGGAGCTACCTATCAAAAGACAGGAAAGTACCTTGATCTTTCCCTCTTCTTGCAGTAGGTTCCCAGGGGGTCTACTAATCTCCCCTGAGACCAGATTGTTTTTAAATCTGGTTCCGAAATGTTCTGAAATGAAAGGGATAAGCAGTGAACTGGGCAAAGTTCACAGGTGACCCCAAATGATTTAGGGTAGGAGAAGGAAAATGACATTGTGAAGAAACCCCAAAGGAACAGATAGGCCATTGAAGGGCAATTGATGGTGATTGCTGGGGAATTCTGGGAGTTGAAGTCCACACAGCTTAAAGTCACCAAGGTTGAGAAACATTGAACTATAACAACAGAGTCTTGCAATTCTGAATGTGCTTCCCCCTCCCTCACTTTATCTTTGTGTGAATTAGGGAAGGACTTGTCTGAGAAGTTTTCTCAAGTTATTTTCTTGGCCTGGGCTCAAGCCCCTCTTGCCTTCCTCCCCTCTTCAAGGCCATTCCCTCTTTCCTCTACAGTTTCTGAGTTGGCAGGATTCACCAGAAAGGGGACCTTGAGGTGACGGTGGTGAGTTCGTTGAAAATACCAGCCAGCAAAATGGAAAAAGGGCAAATGCCACAGCAGGGTTACTGGGCAAGGCATTAAAAAATAAAAGAGCTGATCTTGGCATGTCGCTGGTGCAACCCCACTGCGAATACTTCATGCGGTATCTAACGAAGAGTTATTAGAGCACCTAGCCAATCTTGGCTGATTTCAAAAAACTAAGCCACATCAAATGTGGTTAGGCCATGGATAGGAGACCCCCATCTCCCATTTCTAACTATAGGTTAGACTGGGAAATCAAAAACATGGTGGTAACTCACTTCCATCTGGTTCCCATGAAGACTACATGGCCGTGGCCAGATTATCTCCAAGAGTTCCTTCAAAGGAGACTTTGAAAGATGCAGAATTGGGCAGCAACTATGACACAACTCTCTGCAAAGGTTCCACATTTGGGGCTTTCATTTCAGTTCATTTAGGCAACTAAGGGGCAGGAGGTGGTAAGAGGCTTGGAAAAGTATGCACAGTGAACAAAAGGTGGGAAGAGAAAAGAAAACTAGAAGGCTGAGGTGGCCCCATGGAACCCGTTCACAGAAGATTCAAGATGAACAAAAGAAAACACTTGTTTGTACCATGCATCATGTATGGATTTTGGCCACAAGGTACGGAGATCAATTGCAGGCCTAAACTGCTTGAAAAGGTAATGAAACAAAAGACGAAAGTGTCATGGACCAAGAGGCATCGGGGGGGAGTTAAAAAGCCATGATGGTGGTCACAACTCTACAATCAAAGCCTCCCCGTGTCACCCAGACCCACCCTAGTCCAGCATTTTATTTCTCCCACTGGCCAACCAGACACCTCTGGGTGCTTGCAAGAAGGAGGTTCAGACATCTCCCTGTCCTGCTGCTGATCCCGTGCAAGATTTGGAGGCATCTGCCCCCAATTCAGAGGTAACATGGAGCCCTCAAGGCTAATAGTCTTAGATAGACCTGTTCTCCATGAATTTCCACAATCCCATTTTAAAGCCATCTCAGTTCACAGCCACCACCATGTCTTGTAGTCATGAACTCCACGGATCAATGGTGCACTGTGTGAAGAAGTGCTTTCTTTACACTGTCTGGAATCACCTTCCAGGTCATTTCATCGAGTGAATTTGGAAGGAGACAGAAAAGTTCTCCCTGCCCAATTTCTCTGTATCAGGCATGACTTCATGCAGTGTGAGAGATAGAGCAAGGGTAGTGAAACATGTGCTCTCATCACCAGAGGAGCGGGGGAGAGATAAGAGGATGAGACTGGCCCCTCCCTGAGGAATGCTAGTCATGTTGATTACTGAGCCTGGGAACTGATCTCAGTCTGAGAAGATTCTGTAAATGGTGTGAAGCCAAATAAACCTTGCTGGATTGAATCTGTACTGTCTCCTGGAGTTTCCTGGGCTAAACCTGACATGCAGGCCAAACATGTCTCCCTTCAAATACTTTTTTCCCATGCTGAAGAGCCCCCAATGTTCCACCTTTTTTCCTTCTTATAGGGAAGATCCTTGAGACTCTCAATCATTTTGGGGTATATCAGCATTGCTGAATGGGTGTCCACAAACTGCATCTACAACCTGGTTGATCGGTTGCAGACAACAGGATATTCGCTTGCCAAGTGCCCTCTGGATTATTGATCCTGGCTGCATAAGCATGCTTGGGATAAACTGGGATTTTGTGAAAGCTTTGGTTTGCCAAAGCCATGATAGGCCACTGAGTCAATTATTTAAGAAGTGGGGGGGAAAAGGGCTAAACAAGAAGCTTCCAGCAGAGTGAACGGAACTACAAATAACAGGTTGAAACTGAAGTTGGGAAATGCTGGAAGGGGTATTTTAGGGGGGATTGTATGGGGGGTACCTGCATCCCACCCACCAGTGGCTTATCAAAGAGCAGAATGCAAATGAATGCTATGCATTATAGGAAAAAACGATGCAAAGAAAGTGATAAATGCTGTGAGAATAATGAAAACTAGCGAGGCTGCAGGTGTAGCCAGAGAGTGTCTGCCTGGCCATCCTGGGTGGGCTGAGAGTAGGCTGAAAATCCCTCTCCCCATTATAGATCTGGTGGGAGGGAGTCAGGAAACAGGCTATCCCACTGGCATCCCCTTGGAACAATGTGACTCCCTGAGGTTCAGATTGATTGACCAAATAAATAAATAAATAAATAAATAAATAAATAAATAAATCAGCTGCCGTCATTTCACAGACTCCTGGCTGTTCACAATAAAAACACAACAATAAATAACAACAAGCATATTAAAACAACCTCGTCCCTAACCAAAGTCATCCACTTCCCTATTCCACAAAAGCTCTCTGCCGTACTTCAGTCCTGACCAGCTTTCAGAAAACCATCATTCTCTGCCCTGTCCCCCTCTTCGCTCAAAGTAAGAGATGGCTAGTCAAGTTGCACGTAAGAACAATATTAGAAGGGTGGATTTGACTTGAAAGTGTCAGGTTTAGCCCATGAAACTCCAGGAGACAATACAGATTCAATCCAGCAAGGTTTATTTGGCTCAGCCTATACAGAGAATCTTCCCAGACTGAGAACAGTTCCCAGGGTCAATCCGTAAACACTCCTAGCATTCCTCAGGGAGGGGCCAGTCTCATCCTCTTATCTCTCCCTCGCTGTTTGGGGGATAACAGTACACGCTTGACCCCCCTTGCCTGGCCATTCTCTGCCCACACTCTCACAGACAGAGGCTGTCCTGTAGGTATCAGAAAGGGCCGCATGGGATCAAACCAGCACTTTGAACTGCATCTGGACATCTACTGGAAGACTCTGCAGGTCCCCAGACCAGGTCATACGTATCTCGGGCACCTCTCCCCCACCAGCAACCAGGCCGCTGCATTTTGTGCCCACTGCCATTTCCGAGTGGTTTTCAAAGGCAGCTCCACGTAAAATGCATTTCCCCGGACCCTTCTGTGCTACGGTTTTGGAAAGCAGTGAAGACGCTGCTTGGGGACAATAAGTATGATATAATCAGGAGCAGCTGACCCAGTTTTCGTTTTGTTCATTTTACTGTTCCATCGTGGCATGGGGTCATTTAATGTGAACCGCCTAGAATCAAGCGAGAAAAGAGTGTATAAATCCATAGAAATAAATAGTGCATAACCAAAGACACATTAAAATACGGATGTTGTTTGCTTATTGAGTGGCTGAGTGACTTGTTTAAAATGTGTGGGAAGGAGGCATCTGTGGCTGACGGTTGGAAAAATGCTGTTCCTGTTCCTACACCGAAGGAAAAGTTTCGAGAGAAAATGCAGATCTCCGGGGGTTGTCTCTGCTAAGAGGCACGTGGCCGAATTCTGGCGGAAAGGGAACAAGGAGGCGCCAGTCGTAAAATTTGGAAAACGCAACGCGGATTTATGTCAGGCAGGTGGGTTTTTGTTCTTCAGCAGATTCTTAAGAAACTAAGGGTGAGAATTAAAGTTTATTGCTGTCTGCGTTTGTTAATTTACAGAAAGTATGAGATAAAGTGAACCAGCACGAATCACGGAAAATTTTGTGCAAGTACGGAGTTGGAGTTGGCACGCTGATTGTGATGATGAGTGAAAACTTCAAGCAAGTGTCTAATTTTTTCTATCTTGATAGAATATTTGTGGAAGATGGAAAAAGAGATGGGAAAATGGGAAGACAGGAAGATCTGGTCGAAAGAAATGGGCAGCAGGTGGTCTGTTGTGAAAAATGAATGTTGAAAGGGCCTAAGGAAGTGTTTTCCAACCTTGGCGACTTTAAGATGGGTGGACTTCAACTCCCAGAATTCCCCAGCCAGCATGGCTGGCTAGGGAATTCTGGGAGTTGAACTCCACCCATCTTAAAGTTGCCAAATTGAAAAAAACTGGTCCAAGAGCTTTCTGAAAACTTGGTTACCTGGACATGAGAGTCGGGCATAGCAGAAGGAACATAAAATTATGTTGAACCCAGTGGGGATGGGGCCGTTAAGAAGCACGTTAATAAAGCGAGGAGAAAGAGGATCAAAATGGACGGGTGATGTCTGAGCGAAAGAGGAGCAGGGTGGTGGCTCGGTCACTCCGAGAGAAGGAATGAAGATCGAAAGAAGGAAGAATGGATGGAGGAAGACGGGGAAGCACAGCTGGATGGAACAGACGGGAAGCTGAGAAAGAGAGAAGTGGACGTTTAAGGAGGAAAGGGTAAGATCTGAAGCAGCCCATCGCTGGGCAGGAAACAGAGATGGGTTACAAGGACAGGAAAGTGGGTTGGTGCCAACGAATCACAGACTTTTCTAAAGTCACACCCTTCACTTCCCTGGCAGCCTATTTCGTAGTTCTTCCCTGTGCTTTGCATAGCACCGTCTACCCTGAAAGGAAATAACACAGTGAAGAGGTAGGTAGGTAGATCCTTGCAGCTGCCCTGTTCTTCGCTCTGGCTTTGCAATTCATGCTGTGCTGGTGTGCCTGTACCACGTAGCAGAATGTGGCGGGCAGGGCTATACCACTTCCCCCCTCCACCTGGGGGCTGAAGGCCCCACGCTGCTCTAGAATTCCACCATCTCCTTGGAAGGCCTGAGTGAGACCAGATGGACACCCAAAATTGTCCAGCCCCACCCCTTTGAAGGGATGTGCTTCCTTTGCACGCTTGTGGGTGTAAGGGAGAGGGAAACAAAGCCCGAAAGTGCAACAACGTATAGCAACTTGCATACACATGGGGGGTGATAAATGAGGCCTGTCTGCCAACCTCCCTTCCTGTTCTATGAACACCCTGGCATTCATGCTGGCTGCAGTAGTAATAAGGACAAGGGAGCCTCCAGGCACGTACAGAGAGCTGCTTCTCTTTCTATATGGCTGAACTCCAAAAGCAAGGTTTCTAGGCTGGATCGACCTCCCTAAAGGAGGCCCGTGTCTGTGTGCTAACCTGCAAAGGAAGATGCCACAGAGGAAGACAAAAAGCTAAGTACGTTGGTACACACACACACACGTGTGTGTATGTGTGTGAGAGATTTCAACTGTGCCTGTTATTTTTTTCATGCAACCATCTGGAACCTTCAAGGATTCTCTTTCTCCCTTTCCCCCACCTGTATAAGATTGGAAACAACTGCAGATGCCAGCTGGGAATGATGGGCGTTGTTATTCAGTACCAAGACGGAGCGTCCTATCTCTGCTCTCTCGGATGGCTAAGCAAAGTGGGGGAAACCTTTTTGCACATGTACTGCTCTCCGCAAAGAGGATATGATGAAACACGCGCACACAGAGACCCAACCGCCAGGCAGTTCCCACCACAATCCACCAGCCAGACCAAGGAGGAATATGCAAGAAATAAACCTTTATTTTGGGAGCATGGGTGGGAAGCCCAGGAACATCCCTTTCTGGACCCCCCCCTCCGGACCGGCCTTCCCCAACAGCGTGCTCTTCCACTGGAACCATTTGCCAGCCCCTCCTCCCATCCCAGCTCTCAGGACCCGGGGCTGGGAAAAGCAGCTTCGCTCAGCCTTCCCCCAACCCAATCGATCATCCGTCCCCTCCCCCAAATGCAGCGACCCTCCCTGGGGGGCTGCGCCTGCGAGGGCTGGGTTATCTCCCGAACAGCATGAAGTCCTAAGGCTTCGGGGCAGAAACATGGCTTTGCCACGTTGGGCAAGGGTTGGCTAGTTGGTGATGTAGTGTCTTGTGTGAATGCAAATAATGTAGTGTGTGTGTGTGTGTGTGTGTGTGTGTGTGTCTATCGGTGAGCGAAGAATTAAGCACCCTGGACAGGGAAGAAGAAATGACCCTGGGAGTTTATTCCTGAAAGAAAGGTGTTGGGGGTGGGAGGATTGGAAGTAGGAAACAAGAGAAGGACACGGGCATTGACAGTTATTATTCCATGCAATGGAGAGAGATAACGCCTGTCCCCAAAAGGCCTTTGCACCATCCCCTCCCCAGCGAAAACAGGACCTGGGGTGATGAAAACAAGAGAATGCAGAATTGGGGCTAGTCCTTATGATTCTCAGGCATTCAGGGCCAGAGTTTGGGGTGGGGGCGGGGGCTGTACTCCTGCAATGGCTATGGGGTAATGGGGCCCGGGATTGGCATGGGTGGCCAGGGGTGGGGTGTGGGAATGCAGAATCCAAAGTGAATGGGAACCCACTTAAGCTACAATGAGCTGGGACCTTGGTGTGTCTGGGTGGGAGACCGGCACCTGCTCGGTGGGTAAGGGGGGGGAGGGCGGGACAGCTGGGAAGGATGAAGATGGGGCAGGGGCAAGGCCTGCTCCCAGGCATTGGGGTGGGGAAAGGGCAGCGTGGGGAGGAAGAGGAGGGCTGCCCTGGGGAGATTCAGAGCGCGGTGGGAAGTGGGGCTCCTTGGATGGAGAAAAGAGGGCAGGCCATGGGGGACAGAGGAGGGGGAGGCATCGAGAGACCCTTCCCCGCAATGGGAGCCTCCGCTGAAGGGGGCTCTGGGGCAGAAGCTGGGGGGAGGGGGGGGGACAAGTATCTCGCCTACCGTTCCGGCTGGCGGAGGAAAGAGGCATTGGAGAGCTGGGATGGCGGGCGGGGGAGGGGGCCATTCCCAGGGGTCTCACCGGAGGGCTTTCCCCCTGCCTGGAGGGAAGCGGGGGGGGGGGCAGGGGGAAGCGGAGCCAAGAGGAGAAGGGCCTTTTCTTGAGGGGGGGCTCTTTCTGGGCAGGCAGGTCAAGGGGTCCCCTGCACCTTGCTAGGCGGATGAAGCGAGCCGGCCGGCGGCGGCGGCGGCAGCAGCGGCAGCGCAGGGATGCTACGGGAGAGGCGCCCGGCCAGCCGGGCACGGGGCGGGCGGGCACGGGGTCCCCTTCCCCTCCCCTCCCCTCCCCTCCCCTCCCGCGGCGGGTCCCTACCTTGCAGCTCCCGAGCAACCTCCCACCCGGCGTGGGCCATCTCAGCTGCGGCAGGAGCCGGCACATGCCCGGCTGGGGCGGCGGTGGGAGCCACGGCGGCTGCGCAGCCTCCTTCGCTCGCCCCCTCCCGCGCCTCGCTCTTCCTCCTTTCTCTCGCCCGGCGGGCACCGGCGCTGGGCGGACCCGAGCAGCGCCCTCCTGTCTCTGCCTCTGCCCCTGCCCGGGCCGCCCCCGCCCGCCCCGCTGGCCTCCTGCAGGGAGACCCGGGCGCCGCGCTGCCCCTGCGCACCCAGACCCGAGGGCGCCCCCGAAACCTCTCTTGGCGAGGGGCTTCTCTGTCACCCCCATCAGTACGCATCCGGGGGGCTCCCTGCGCACATCACTGCCCCCAAATGAACGGCGCGCTCCGGGGCCCCCGGCTGCTCCCCTCACCCTCTTGCCCTCCTGCCCGGTCGTGCTCTTCCCGGGGAGGGTCAGGTGGTCGTTTGAATGCTCCTGGCGGGCAGAAGGTGGCAAAGGTGGCTTTCTCCTTTCCCCACCGCCTCCCCGGGGTCAGCAGAAGACCCTCCGACCCCAAGAGGCGCAGCGTTCGATTTGGGGACCCACCTCATGCTTCTGCAGCCCCCCCTTACCCCCTCCCTCCCAAAGCTGGTCCTCAGAGAGTGGAGGGGGCAAAAAGCAGATGAACCAAAGCGCTTCCTGGTGCCAACAAGGAAAATGGCTTAATACGACAACGGCCTGGATATCTCAGTCTGTCAGGCCAACAGGTGAGTTTCCCCAAGACCCATCAACCCAAAGGTGCAAGTTCTTCAGGCAAGAAGCAGACTGAATTGCACTAAGCCAGTGTTTCTCAACCTTGGCGCGTTTAAGAGGGGTGGACTTCAACTCCCAGAATTCCCCAGCCAGCCATGCTGGCTGGGGGATTCTGGGAGTTGAAGTCCACCCCTCTTAAACGCGCCAAGGTTGAGAAACACTGCACGAAGCTCTCTAGTTTGCATTTGCTGCACCTGATCATCAAAACAACCCTTTCTCGGACCCTGAATGAATCACCAACAAACCCAACGGGCTGGATTTGCAGAAGGTGCTCAAAGCCACAAGAAACCAAATCCAGAACTACAGCTCACCAGGCCCATGTGGTTCAACCACCAGCTGTTCAGCCAAGCCAGTGTTTCTCGACCTCTTCCCAAGCCTTTGGAGGACCCTTCTGAGCGGTTTTATGTGCTGGGAGCTAATCAAGACAACAGGATAGGACCCCTGGAGAAGGTTAGGTTGGATGTTGGCCAAAACTGCTGGTTGTGGCTTTTTAAAAATCTTTTGGCCCACTAACCAGACACCTAGCGGACCTTGGGCGATTTTGCAGAAGTTAAGCAGGGCCAGACTTGTCCGCATTTGGGTGGGAGATCACCAAGAAATATCACAGTCAAAGGCTAGACAGGAAAGTAAAAAAAACCAGAAGCTTGGGAAAAGTGGCCAACCACTTCCACGTCGTGGCCAAGAAGATCTACCCAGAGAACTCCATGATCCCCAGGAGACCAACTGTAGTTGAAGAAGACCTTCCCCTTTTTTAAACAAGGGCCAGAAGCAGGGGAAATGATGCAATGAATGTTAGAAAGTTGGGTGTTAAAAATACTTCTTGACAGCAATGACAGTTTGACCGTGGAACCAGCATTAATTGGACATCTGGAGACTAAACATCCATTTACCCGGAAGGTTTTAGTCTGGATTCTTGTGCAGAGAGTGGAGGGTTGGAACTGGCTGGATTTTTCTCTCCTTTCACCCCATCCTGGGGAGTTTAGAGGATAACTAAAACCAGTATCCACAAGTTTAACACATCAGTTTTTATTCTGACATTCCAAACTGAAAAGGAGTTTGTGCCAATTGGGGGGGGGGGGGAGGAATGGGCTGCCAAACAAGGTTCTTTCACCGGCTATGTATGAAGAGACCTAGGACTGAAGAGACCTAATCCACTTCTGAAAATGGATTTGCCAGGAAAATAGTCCTTCCTCCCCTTGCATGGAAAAACGCTCTGCACGTGCTCAGAGGCTCTTGCAATGGCTTCTTTTATGGTAAACTCAAAGCCAGAAATGGCAAGGAAGGGCTAGGCCGGTGCGATTCAAAGGGGAGGATGAATATAATACTAGTATTATCTGTGAGAGAGAGTGTGGATTTCTACCAGTTTTCCTTCTCAATTTGTGTGTGTGTGTGTTTGTGTGTACCGTACTTTCAGTCTGCCTCATTTTGTGCCTGACTTCCTGTTGTTCTGGCTTCGTTACCTCTTTTCTTGCACGGCCACTTCCTTTCCATCTGTAATTGTGTTCTGGGCTTCACAAGATGGTTCTTTTTAGCAGCTCCAGGAAGCCAACTGATGGGTCTCCACCTTTCTAGCAGCTTGCGCCATCGATTGCTAAACTCCCCTCGAGAAGAGAAAGAGGCTCATTTGAATGCCGCAGCTGACAACTGAAGCACCCCCAACCATTGCCGCCAGCTGGGTTTGCAACGGAACAGGCAGCCCAAGGCTTCTGTGTGACACCGAAACTTGCATCCTGCCTTGCAAAGATGGATCGAGCCTAGTGCTTTTCATCGTCCAGGCCTGGCAAAATTACGCTACCCCTGTTCTGGCCCTTTCAAGGACAGCCTGGGCGTGGGCCACACAGGTCACCGAAGTCTGAGTATTATAGAATGGGAAGGGGCCTATGAGGTCATCAAGTCAACCCCCCACTCAATGAAGGATTCTAAATTAATGCTTCTCCAACAGAGAGTGGTCCAGTTTCTGCTTGGAGAATCCAGTGAAATGGAACTGACCACTGTTCTTTCCATTAAGAAAACTTATTTGACAACCTGTTCTGGATCCCAGCCACTCTCAGTAGTAAATCATGGTCTAGAGCAGTGTTTTCAACCTCAACAACTTTAAGATGGGTGGACTTCAACTCCCAGAATTCTCCAGCCAGCCACTCAGGGTGGCCTACTTCGTAAGACTGTTGTGAAGGCAAGTGACCAAAACAGGACTGGGGGCAAAGGGGATTCTGATATGACTTTATAAACAGGCAATGCGGAGGGCGGGGTGAGGACTCAGATACTCCATTTGGGCCGGGAATAATGGTCTCTGGGAATATCCTTGAGAGACAGGAGGAGGAAGAGCCGCCCCCAGGGCGATGGTGAGATAGGAGACATCTCAGCCCACAGGAGGTGTGGGGGCGTGGAAAGCGTCTCAGAAGGGACCCTCCCTGGCTCCATGGAAAGTAAAGGAAGGGGGGAGAGAGAGGCTTTCAGACTTGCAAGATTCTGTACTGTAACCTTACAATATTCTCTGGTTTGATAATCCCTCCCTCCTCCCCTCCCTCCCTCCCTCCCTCTCTCTCTCTCTCCATTCTTACTTTCTCCCAAACGATCTTCCTTCCTTCCTTCCTTCCTTCCTTCCTCCCTCCCTCCCTCCCTCCCTCCTTCCTTTCCTCTCGCTCTCTTTCCATCTCTCTCTCTCCATTCTTACTTTCTCCCAAATCTTCCTTCCTTCCTTCCTTCCTTCCTCCCTCCCTCCCTCCCTCCCTCCCTCCCTCCCTCCTTCCTTCCTTTCCTCTCTCTCTCTTTCCATCTCTCTCTCTCCATTCTTACTTTCTCCCAAAACTATCTTCCTTCCTTCCTCCCTCCCTCCCTTCTGCACTTAAGAAGGTTGCCCAACTCCGTAAAGACTCTGGGCTGCACAGAACAATAAAAACAGCAAGAACCGATATAATAAAACAGCAAAGCTTGTCCAGAAGAAAAAAGCGTTTGGACTAACCTAAAATCATATGTGCAGCTCTCCGTACCCCGAGGCCCAAGGCCCGGGGGGAAAGCCAGGGTTTCAGAGACAAGAGACTCGGGGGGGGGGGGGCACTCGGCTCAGAGGATGATGTTTTGCAGAGGACATGTAGGCCCTGATTTGCCCAAAGTCCCCAATGTCGGTCAAAACATTGGGTTTTTTTTCCAGAATGGGTTCCACTCCTGCGCTAGGTTTAACCAACTTGCTTAATTATGTCAGTTAAAGACCTCACGCTCGGCGGGGTTAGTTTGAACGAGGAAAGATGCGTGCCTCTGCGTGTGAGTGTTGTGCAAAGGCCACGAGGGAGATGCCCGTGGCTGAGCCGGCGCTCGGGCCGCTCGCAGAAACGGATCTCCTCTCTTCCCTGGGTCGGAGCGGAGTCGGGGCAGGCACTCCTCCAGGGGGGCGGCGGGCACCCCCCTCCGAGGGCGAGCTCTTGCACGGAACTCTCGCGGTGCCCGGCGCCTCCCTTGCCCGCCAGAGGGCACCCGCGCCCTCCTCGCTCCTCCCCGCCCGCCCCCGCCCCCGCTTTTGCTCCGGGCCCGCTGCGCTTTGCGGGGCCGCGGCCGGCGACCCGGGGCAGCGCCGGGGGAGAAGCAGCCGAGAGCGTTCCGGGCCGCGCAGGCAAGGCAGGCAGGCAGGCAGGCAGGCGTGCCACCGGAGCAGCAGCAGCAGCAGCAGCGCCCGGGCAAGGCTGCTGCGGCTCGCGGGGCGTGCAACCGGGCTGGGGCCGGAGGCGGGTGGCGCCTGGCGATCGGCGCCTTGCAGGGTTCCTGGAGCGGCGCGGGATCCGGAGCCGACTTGCGCGGGGCCGGCCCGCGATGCAGAGAGCGCTCCTCGCCGGGCGCCCCGCGTTCAGCCTCCTCGCCAGGATGAGCAGCGCCCAGGCGGGGCGCTCGCTGGCCGACAAGGTGGCGCTGGTGACGGCCTCCACCGAAGGGTAAGCCCCGCTCCGCTCGTCCAGCCGCCCGGCCGACTTGGCAACGCTCTTGGGACTACGACTCCCAGAATGCACTGCGGCCCTCCTAGAGGGTCCTGGGGATGGTGGTCCCCGCACAGCTGGAGGAGGCCAGGCTGGAAAAAAAGAGGCGCACCGGAGTTGCTGGCAGGAGGAAGCACTTTGCGCTCCCCCAAGGGCGCTCTTGCACTTCCTCGGGCTTTCAGGGCATGTTGTCACGAACCCGTCCCTGGTTTAAGTTAAACCGAGGGATAAATGTTAAGAAGGATGCGAGCCAATTCTTGCATTTCTGCTGAAGATGTGATTTTCCGGGCGGGGGGTTATTTCTAAATTGGAATCCCTGAGTTTTGACTGAGAGTTTATAAGGCAAAACCTCTAATGCAGTGTTTCTCAACCTTGGCCGCTTGGAGATGCCAGGACTTCAACTCCCAGAATTCCCCAGCCAGCCTTGCTGGCTGGGGAATTCTGGGAGTTGAAGTCCAGGCGTCTCTAAGCGGCCAAGGTTGAGAAACACGGCTCTAGTGGATCGGATTAAAAACCTTCATGTGTTCTCCAGCATTTTATTTGAAAGTGGCACAGGATCGACCCACTTTGCTATTTTTAAACAAGTATTTCAGAGTCTTTTCCAGATCCCCAAGCGGCAGACAGGAATCTGGAAGAGGCAAAGTCCAAATGTTGAGAATGAATAGTTGATATATTAACAGAAGCAGGCATTTCCATATAGCCACAATCCTCTCTGCCTGTTCTGCATGGTAAAACCGAAATCCAATATAATGAGATTGGCTTTGGAGAAAACAGGCCCGGGTCATCGTTCTACCTCGTGCTATTTCAGTGTGTCTCAACCTTGGCCCCTTTAAGATGGGTGGACTTCAGCTCCCCGAATACCCGAGCCAGCTCCCCAAAGTGGTCTGTCCCCCATTCTGAAGATCTCACCAACCTGGCCATTCTTCCCCAACTCAGTCTTTCTGCCTGAACCATGAAATCAATCGCACGTTTAGGTTTCTATTCATATTTTGGCCTTGTGTTTACACAAATCGTCTTGTGTTTAAAACACATACACTAAATAAACGGGGCTTTTTCTAAGCCCACCCTGATTGGGCCCCGTTCTCATTCATTTTTGGGTTTCCAGATGGCCCAACGTCTCTTGCTGAACTCTTCCATCCCGTTCCCACCCGCTCATATCACTCAACAAAACAATCTTCCTGAATAACCTTATTTCAAAAGGCTGCACAATTTTTCCCCAACCTTATCTCTAGTTCTTCCTTTATCACCGTCACTGGAACAGAACATGCAATGACCTGCAACTTTTGTATGCGTTGACAACAACCTGTTTCCTGACCTAATGACATGGAATAAGTATTATGTTTATATTATAGCAAAGACTTCTTTATTCTGCTCCCTCTGCTTTCCAACCATCCGGTGCGTTCCTCTCCCCCCCGGTGCAAAATGCCGTATTTTTTGAGTAAATCCCACTTCAGGCTTTGGTTCTTGAAATAATGCCTTCAACGCACGTGCTACTCATTTCACTCTGCTGTAGTCTTCGATCCCAGCCGGGCGTGGAAGTTGCCAGTGTGGCTGATCTGGATTGGAGAAAGCTGTTCTTGGGGATCTAATTTCAGGCACGTGTCAGTGAAACGAAGGTGTATCTGTTGTGCGGTTTTATGACAACTCTTCTTTTTGCCTGGTTGCAGGAATCTCAGAATTGGCCTCGTTATAAGCTATATGAGGCTCTTCTGCGTGTCCTCAAAAATTATTGGAGCCTGGGCTGGTTCAGAAGCGGGCGAGGGTCACGTGGAGCTTTTATATTATACCTATACGTCTTAGGTGCTGCACTAGTGTTTTCACATGTTTTCCACCTTAGAACTCCAGGAAACTTGCCAGTTTTCTTCCATCGTGGGCTGAAGGGCACGAGGAATTGCATTAAAAGGACTTGGAGGCTGGGCAGCCCCTCAGCTCTTGCTCTGTTTCTGTCCTGGCAGAATCGGCTTGGCCATTGCACGCCGGCTGGCCCAAGACGGGGCCCACGTGCTGGTGAGTAGCCGCAAGCAGGCCAACGTGGACCGAACAGTGGCCGAGCTGCAAGCCGAGAAACTCAGCGTGTCGGGATTGGTGTGCCACGTGGGGAAGGCGGAAGACAGGCAGCACCTCGTGGACACGGTGAGAGCCACGTCCTTGGCGGTGTATCGTGCACCTCATATCACTACTCTTGAGAGTAAACAAGGGAGCGTTTGACTCGGGGTTTTACACTGCTGACTCTTGAATGCTTTTGATTCTTCCAAAACCTGGTTTTCTGCCGATCTTTTTGTAATATTCAGTTGTGAAATTCTTCCGCCTCTTCTGATATTTATTTCATCCATCCCGACCCTTCTGGGTGATGAGCTGCAAATGTTTAATTACGGGGATCATGGTATCAAGCCCATTCCAAGTCTTAACCCCGCCGTTCTGGAGTTTATTTTGTTTCTTTAAAAAGGGGGCCCGTGGGGCAAGCAAGATTTGTCATTTTGCCATTGCATTTGGGCAGAAATGCAGGTGTCCTGCAAACTCTCCACACCTTTGACCTGCAGGGTGGGTGATGGGGGTCCGGCTTCTCCCCCTTTGTACAAGAACTGGAAGTGGAGCAGGCAGTGATTCAAGGACTTCGGTCTTGGACCAGTAAGCTTATTGCAAGAATTGAACGGGAAAGCCATTAAGAAGGAATTCTAGTGACTGCCAGGTATAAAACGCAAGCCATGTTTGTAGTAAAATCACATTCAATTCTCGTGCTCCATTCTCTCGCCCATGTGAACAGGGTGAGAACAGTTGCCACCCTTGATGTAGCAACAGATTAACCCAGTCTCAGGCTGTTTGCTTTCAGCCTTCCAAAATTAGTTCTCACAGCAGGGGAGTGGAAGTGGGCCAGTCGCTCTAACAGTCCGGGAGTTCCTTCCAACATTCAGGGTTTCCAAGACGGCCATTTTGCAGCTTTACTGCAGCAGCCCACTTGCACGGGGTAAGAAATCTGAGTCTTGCACTTGGATTACGCCTCACCATGTGGAAAGACAGAATGCTGTGCAGATTTTCTGCCTTGGGCCAATCTCTTGCATCATTGCAACAGAAATTGCCTGGGAATATGGTTCCTGCTGTTCAAGACCCAGCCTGCAGCAGAGGCACAGAGCTGGGAATAATTTCCCCAGGTTGCCTTCCCAGCTGGGCTTGTCGGAGGAGCGGGGTGGAATAAAAGTTGGTTGGTTGTCATCGCCCGTGCCTGTTGCAAAAGATTACTTCCTCCCATTTCCAGAATATTTTTCCGCCTTCTTTGCAGTTTCAGGAACCTAAATGGAGATTTTGCTTCTTGCAGAATGGGAAGGTTGGAGGGCTGGCTGTTATCTCGCCCTCCTGCTCGGAAGATTTAGCTTGATCCATTTTTTGCCTCCCGTTCCCAAGAAATTAATTTGATCGAGTCAGCAAAGGCACTGAAGATTTTGGCTTCGCTTGTCTTGTGAAACAGTGGTGAAAAGGGGTGGCACTTTGCCTTAGAAGTTGGGCTAGCTTTTAAAGCAGACGATGATGATGTTGAATTCTCACCTCTTGCTCTTAGGCGCTTGAGCGCTACGGGGGAATTGATATTTTGGTCACCAACGCAGCCGTGAACCCGTTTTTTGGAAGCATCTTGGATGTCCCGGAAAACGTCTGGGACAAGGTGAGAGCCGGAGAAGAGGACAGACGAGAAACACACAGCGCCTGGGGTCAGAAGGGAGTGCCCTGGGGCAACCTTAGCCTTGCCAGCTTATCAGAGGAGCATAATCCAGGCCCTGCTGATCCGTTGGCAGTGCCAACCCAAATGTCCCCAGGAGGCTGCAGAAATGGACAGGGGAGTCTGTTGGGGACGCATCGCGTCGCTGAGCCTCCCCTTTTCCATATGGGCTGGACATCACTCATCATCCCCAGCCAGCAGGAACCCCTTGCAAAAATCTTCTTCCCCTTTATTTATTTTAGATACTGGATATCAACGTAAAAGCCACTGCCTTGCTGGTCAATCTGGTGGTCCCTCATATGGAGAAGAGGGGGTGAGTGCGTCCCGACAGGTCTATCATTTTGGGTTTTTCCTCTTAATTTATATATTGCGTTTCAGTTTGGAGCTGGGGGGAACCCACTCAGTGCAACTTATAGTTTGTCCATATACTAGGTATGTTTGGGCTGGAAAATCATGAGGTTATTTTTTTCCCCCAATTCTTTTTCTCCCCGCCCATTCTGTGACCAGCTTTGACTACCTCTGTTGGCATTTCTTTTCCTTCTCCCCACAAGTGTTTCAAGTTTCTAGTCCTCATTGTGAACTTCTCCAGCCCTTTGCAGCTTGCTATGCCTTCACCCATCTTCTGGGAAGACGCCGCAGAGAAAAAGAAGGCCCCGATTCTGATCAATCCCGGGGTGTGTGAAGAAGGTGGCTTTTTTCAAGAGGCAGAGTCTGCGCTCTTTCCCATTCTCTGTAAAATGCATCCACTACGGAACACAGACCGGATTCTTGGTCTTCGTGGCCGAACCCCGGGGGCTTAAAGAATAGCAGTCGCCCTCTACCCTCAGAATATTATTTTATTTCACGTTTAGGTTCTTGTAGCTTCTTGCAGTAGATTAGGGCACTATCCCAGAGTCCTAATTAATGTTCACAACAACCCTGTGAGGTAGCTCGGGAGAGAAATTCCAGGTGAACAGAGGAATAGGAGAGGAGAAAGGAAAGGAAAAAAAAATTCTGCCTCTCTCAATCCCTTGCTTTGCTTTGTTACAGAAACGGCTCCATTGTTATCGTATCGTCTATTGCTGGATATACGCCATTTCCAGTGAGTTGAGCGAATCTTTTCTAATTATTTTGCGTGCCTCGTGATGTGTCTGAAGATGAAATAAAAGAATTAGGCAGGGAAGAACAGCATTTCTTCCGCCTTGACCCTGAATATGAGCCAGCCGTGTTACGCGGCTGCGAAAAAGGCAAATGCAATTTCCGGCTGCATCAACAGAAGTTGATTTTCGAAATCATGGGAAGTAAATCATTCCCCTCTATTCTGCACTCGCGAGAGCCCTCCTGAGCATCGCAGTTTAAGAAGTATTCAGAGAAATTAGTCTAGACTCAGAGAGGGGCAAGTAACCAGGATGATCAAAAGAAAGGACAAAATTATGCAAAGAGAGATGTAGGGAGCCGGGCCTGTTTAGTTTTGAGATCAGTCTGGGGGATGGGACAGGAGGTCAGAAAAGTCAAGATGGCTCCTGAGGGTACCCCTGATTCTGCTTGCTTTTTTTCTTCTCTGGTAGGGCCTAGGGCCTTACAATGTCAGCAAGACAGCTCTCTTGGGCTTGACTCACAACCTCGCCATTGAACTGGCTCCCCGCAACATCCGTGTCAACTGTCTGGCGCCTGGCCTGATCCGCACGAAATTCAGCTCGGCTGTGAGTACCTGCAGGCGGGAAAGAGCGGCTTTTCCTTCTAGAGCAATGTTTCTCAACCTTGGCCCCTTTAAGATGGGTGGACTTCAACTCCCAGAATTCCCCAGCCGGCTGGGGAATTCTGGGAGTTGAAGTCCACCCATCTTAAAGGGGCCAGGGTTGAGAAACACTGCTCTTAAAAGTTGAGTATCAAAACAACCTAGGAGAAGTTCTTTTCTGAACTGGTGCCCAAAGCCGAACCAAACTTGAAAAAGTTGTGTTAGTTTTATAAACACTCACCATTCTCTGTCATCATCATCATCGTCAATCAGTTGCTCCTTATGCCGGACGATGGGCTTGCTACCCCCAGAAATGAGAAGGAACAGAGCAGGTCAACTCAACTTACGGCTGTTTTCTCTTCCTAGTTATGGCAGGATGAAAACTCAGAGGCCAGAATACTGGAAACCCTGCGGATAAAGAGGTAACTTTTAATAAATCTGAGCTCTCCGGGAAAACGATGGGTCAGTGGTCTGACTCGATAAAGTTGCAACAAACTTCAGCTGTTCTTTTTTTGGGGGGGGGGAATACCTTGAAATTGGCAGGCAGATTCTGAGGCTGTTTGGAAAGCCTCCCCCGTCTCCCTTTCTGGCAATGGTGGTCCATGCCTTTCTAGCTAGCTATTTATTTTTAAATTTATTTTATTTTATTCTTTTGTTTGTTTATATATATAAATATTTATATAATTTATATATATACATATTGTTTATATATATATATATAAAATTTTGTGTGTGTGTATTTATTTAATTAAAAGTTTTCAATACAATAAAAGTATAGAAAAGAATATGAAAGAAAAAAAAGAAGATAGAAAAAAAAATATCCTTTTGATTCAGGAGCTCAAGACAGTAGACACAGTCCTGCTTCCTCCTGTTTCTCCCCCCAACAGCCCTGCAAGGTAGGTTGGGGGAGACAGAGTGACTGGCCCAAAGTCACCCCAGAAGCTGCCGTGGCTGAGAGTAGACCTGAACTTGGGTGTCCTGCTCCGAATACGACACTTTAACCACTATACCACACTGCCCTTCCCTCCATGAACCCCAGACAGAGCTGGGCTAGCCAGATCAGCTGTCAACCCCGCCATGCAGCCCACCTTTTCTGACCCAGTGGCCTGCAGAAAAGGCCATACCTGCTGAGGATGATGGGAGTTGTAATCAACACATCTGAAGACTGCCAGGCTCCTGCCTGTTCTGTATTTCCAAGGAGCTTCTGCCTTTGTCTGATTAGGGGTCTCTCCAGATACCCCCTGGATGTTAACATTAATGTCTCAGGCAGCCAGGATTGCCCTCGCCGAAAGCCTGGACTTTGTAGTTCTTCCAGGCTGGAAGGAGCTAATGGTCAGCTGATCAAGCCCAGGAACGGTTATCACGCACCTTAAGGAATCTGGGATGCGGAGTAAATCCCACTGTTGGAAGAATTTATGGGAAATATGGGTGCACCGTACCCTTGTAAACGCGGGTGTGATGGGGAGGGAGAAGGGAAAAGCTCCGTTGTGGAGCATCAACCCCTTGTAGGAAGGCGAGTGCGTTCCAGATGTTTCAACAGCTGCACCGAAAGCCTTTGGCACCAAAAATTCCTGCCTCCAGTTCGCCAATCCAGTTATCTTACGCCAGCCCACCTCGCAGGGTTGTTGTGGCGGGGAAAATAGGAGGCAATATGAGTCGCACAAAATAAAGGCAGGATATACACGTTAAGACATAACCCTTAATTAAATGCATAAATAGTGTGAGCAGATCACGCCCAGCTCCCCTGTAAAATTTTCTGTCCAGTCAATATGCATTGCTGTCTCTCAAGCAGTCTTGGAAAATATTCTTTCTTTCTTTTTTTTTAATTGGTTAAGGACATATATCTGTATTTCTTTTTTTTTTTAATTAAACATTTTAAAGAACTCTTTAACGGGTGTTGTTTAAAAGGGTTAAAGAGATGTAAAAAGAGATAAAAGATACATAAAAAGAATAGAAGGGTGACATTCAAATAGTAAGATAGAAATGGTATAGGTGGGATCTATAAGATCAAGGAGATGACAAGGTTTTTTTTTCAATATATCATTTGTGCTTTAGAAAAGTAGGAAATGTTCTGTATCCCTTTTTAAAGGAAAAGCTAAACATCTCTTAGCTTTAACACAGTATAAACCACGAACTAAATTATAAGCTGTAATAAATGAGATCAGTCCTTAAAATCTTAATTTCCCATGAAATTGAAACATAGGCTTTATACCTAGAAAAACCTAAATTTGGGGGTTAGTACAAATCCATGTATTAAATTATAGCCAAGAAATGGTTTCTGGTTAGAACTGAGTTTTCTGTTCTGTCTTGCTAAGTGAACAATCATCTAGGACGGTGTTTTTCAACCTTGGCAATGTTAAGATGCGTGGACTTCAACTCCCAGAATTCCCCAGCCAGCATGGCTGGCTGGGGAATTCTGGGAGTTGAAGTCCACCCAACTTTATGTTGCCAGGGTTGAGAAACGCTGATGTAAATGGTTGATCGCTTTTCTCCCCAAAGTGTTTGGATTTCTTTTTGACAACTTATCCTTTCTTTCCCCCTGTATCTTCTGCATTTACCCCGGGACCTGGAATCAAGTTAAATGTTTATAGAATTACCTGCACCCAAGTTTTTCCTTAGAGAAATTGCCTGATCTCCATTCTAGAGTCCAGGAATGAGTTTGCAAAGCGTTGCTCTTCTGTTTGTGAAAGAATTTGGTGGACTTCCCTGCGGCCAGTGCATGTATCCATTTGCCCTGGTCTCCTCCATCTCTTCTTCCTCCCTGTGACTTGACCCACAACTGCACACAACTCTTGCTTAAAACGGCCCACCCCAAAGATGGACCTCCAGACAGCCCCACCTTTCCATTACCAGTGTTCATTCAAAAGGACTCCAGTGATGTTTGGGTCCCCATGTGGTTAGGAGAGGGCCTGGGTGCGTTTAGGGACTCTCGCACTGGGAGGGGATCCTACGCCGATCTTGAAATTAATTTTAGACCTTCTCCAGATGAAATCAGAAAACAGCAAAGTGGAAGGCAGGCCACATCATAAACCAGTAAGGGACGAGAATGAGAGACCTTGACTCGTGGCCCTGAATGGTCACAACTAACTCATAAATGGTCAAAACCAGTAACTCACTTCACTCAGACCCCAGCGGGCTTCATGCAGCTTTTTTGTTGTTGTTCAGTCGTTAAGTCGTGTCCGACTCTTCGTGACCCCATGAACCATATTGCGCCAGGCCTTCCTATCTTTCACTGCCTCCCTCAGTTTGCTCAATTTCATGCTCATTGCTTCAGTGATGCTATCTAGCCATCTCATCCTCTGCCGTCCTCTTCTCCTTTTGCCTTCCATCTTTCCCAGCATCAGGGTCTTTTCCAAAGAGTCCTCTCTTCGCATTAGGTGACCAAAGTATCTGAGCTTGAGCTTCATTATCAATCCTTCCAATGAGCAATCAGAGTTGATTTCCTTTAAGATTGACTGGTTTGACCTCCTAGCAGTCCAGGGGACTCTTAAGAGTCTTCTCCAGCACCACAGTTCAAAGGCATCAATTCTTCGGCGTTCAGCCTTCTTTATGGTCCAGCTCTCACAGCCATACATTACTACTGGAAAAACCATAGCTTTGACTATGCGGATCTTTGTCGGCAAGGTGACGTCTCTGCTTTTTAATATGCTATCTAGGTTTGCCATAGCTTTCCTCCCAAGGAGCAAGCGTCTTTTAATTTCATGGCTGCAGTCTCCGTCTGCGGTGATCTTGGAGCCCAAATAAATGAAGTCTGTTACTGCTTCCATTTCTACCCCTTCTATTTGCCAGGGATTGATGGGTCCAGATGCCACGATCTTAGTTTTTTTAATGTTGAGTTTCAAGCCAGCTTTCGCACTCTCCTCTTTCACCCTCATCAAGAGGCTCTTTAGTTCTTCTTCACTTTCTGCCATTAGGGTGGTATCGTCTGCATATCTGAGGTTATTGATGTTTCTCCCTGCAATCTTAATTCCGGCTTGTGATTCTTCCAGCCTGGCATTTCTCATGATGTACTCTGCATATAGGTTAAATAAGCAGGGTGACA
Source organism: Liasis olivaceus (assembly GCA_030867105.1). NCBI lineage: Eukaryota > Metazoa > Chordata > Lepidosauria > Squamata > Pythonidae > Liasis > Liasis olivaceus. Next base: position 113,170,720 of record CM061351.1, on the reverse strand, counting down.
GTATACAACCTTGTCGTACTCCTTTCCCTATTTTGAACCAATCGGTTGTTCCATGACCAGTTCTAACTGTTGCTTCTTGGCCCGCATACAGATTTCTCAGGAGACAGGTAAGGTGGTCTGGTATCCCCATCTCTTTAAGAATTTGCCACAGTTTGTTGTGATCCACACAATCAAAGGCTTTTGCATAGTCAATGAAGCAGAAGTAGATGCTTTTCTGGAACTCTCGTGCTTTCTCCATGATCCAGCGAATGTTGGCAATTTGATCTCTAGTTCCTCTGCCTCTTCGAAACCCAGCTTGTACATCCGGTAGTTCTCGGTTCACGTACTGCTGAAGCCTAGCTTGTAGGATTTTGAGCATAACCTTGCTAGCATGTGAAATGAGTGCAATTGTGCGATAGTTTGAGCATTCTTTGGCATTGCCCTTCTTTGGAATTGGAACGTAAACTGACCTTTTCCAATCCCGTGGCCACTGTTGCGTTTTCCAAACTTGCTGGCATATTGAGTGCAGCACTTTAACAGCATCGTCTTTTAGTATTTTAAATAACTCAGCTGGAATACTGTCATCTCCACTAGCTTTGTTGTTAGCAATGCTTCCTAAGGCCCACTTGACTTCACTCTCTAGGATGTCTGGCTCAGGGTCAGTGACCACACCAGCATGGATATCAGGGACATTAAGATCTTTCTTGTATAGTTCTTCTGTGTATTCTTGCCACCTCTTCTTAATCTCTTCTGCTTCTGTTAGGTCCCTGCCTTTTTTGTCCTTTATCATGCCCATCTTTGCACTAAATGTTCCTTTGATATCTCCAATTTTCTTGAAGAGATCTCTAGTCTTCCCCATTCTATTGTTTTCTTCAATTTCTTTGCATTGTTCATTTAAGAAGGCCTTCTTATCTCTCCTTGCTATTCTCTGGAAATCTGCATTCAGTTGCTTATATCTTTCCCTTTCACCCTTGCTTTTCGCATTCCTTTTTTCCACAGCTATTTGTAAAGCCTCATCAGACAGCCATTTTGCTTTCTTGCATTTCTTTTTCTTTGGGATGGTTTTAGATGCTGCCTCTTGTACAATGTTACAGACCTCCGTCCATAGTTCTTCAGGCACTCTGTCTACCAAATCTAATCCTCTAAATCTATTCATCACCTTCACTGTGTACTCACATGGAATATGATCTAAGTCATACCTGAGTGGTCTAGTGGTTTTCCCTACATTCTTCAATTTAAGCCTAAATTTTGCAGTAAGAAGCTCATGATCTGAGCCACAGTCAGCTCCTGGTCTTGTTTTTGCCATCTGTATAGAGCTTCTCCACCTTTGGCTGCAAAGTATGTAATCAATCTGGTTTCGGTATTGACCATCTGGTGATGTCCATGTGTAGAGTCGTCTCTTGTGTTGTTGGAAAAGAGTGTTTGCTATGACTAGCTTGTTCTCTTGACAGAACTCTATTAGCCTTTGCCCTGCTTCATTTTGTACTCCAAGGCCAAACTTGCCTGTTATTCCGATTACTCCTTGACTTCCTACTTTAGCATTCCAATCCCCTATGATGAAAAGGACATCTTTTTTTGGTGCTAGTTCTAGAAGGTCTTGTAGGTCTTCATAGAACCGGTCAACTTCAGCTTCTTCGGCATCAGTGGTTGGGGCATAGACTTGGATTACCGTGATGTTGAATGGTTTTCCTTGGATACGCACTGAGATAATTCTGTCGTTTTTGAGGTTGTACCCCATTACTGCCTTTCCCACTCTCTTATTGACTATGAGTGCAACTCCATTTCTTCTAAGGGTTTCTTGCCCACAGTAGTAGATATAGTGGTCACCTGAATTAAATTCACCCATTCCCGTCCATTTCAATTCGCTGATTCCCAAGATGTCGACGTTCAATCTTGTCATCTCATGTTTGACCACATCCAGCTTGCCTTGGTTCGTGGATCTTACATTCCACGTACCTATACAATATTGTTCTTTACAGCATCGGACCTTCTTTTCGCTTCCAGATACATCCACAGCTGAACGTCCTTTCGGCTTTGGCCCAGCCGCTTCACTCTTTCTGGAGCTACTTGGAATTGCCCTCCGCTCTTCCCCAGTAGCATATTGGACACCTTCCGACCTGAGGGGCTCATCTTCCGGCGTCATATCTTTTAGCCTTTTAACATTGTCCGTGGGGTTTTCTTGGCAAGGATACTGGAGTGGGTTGCCATTTCCTTCTCCAGTGGACCACATTTTGACAGAACTCTCTGTCATGACCTGTCCGTCTTGGGTGGCCCTGCACGGTATAGCTCATGGCTTCACTGAGTTACACAAGCCCCTTCGCCACGACAAGGCAGTGATCCATGAAGGGGATGCAGCCTTTTAGACTAGCCTAAAATGGGACTCAGGATTCAGACGTTATCTCAGCACGTTAGATGGAGCAGGCAATTGTGATGAACATCGCGTGATTCTTTGGGGCAGATCATGTTATGCAAACGCACCAACTGTGTTTAATTAAGCTGGGTTGAGTGGGTAGTGTATTGTGGGAATTCTGGGAGTTGAAGTCCACACATCTTAAAGGTGCTGAGATGGAGAAACACCGGTGTAAACCTTCCCCTGCATTATGCAGCTTTTCTCCTGTTTTTGAGACTTTCCTCCTTCGCTGCATCTGTTCTCCCATCCTCTGGTTCTCCTTCCTGCTTGCTCTGCCTCAAGCCACCCACGTTCCTCTCAGGAATCTCTCAAGCATATGGGTGGGCAGCTTGCAGCCCACAGGCCCAGGCAGGCCCAGCCCTTTTCTTGCAGCCTCCCAAAAGCAAGAATTGGCTGGAAAGCCCATAAAATTAAAGGAAATCAGGGTTGAAAATCAGGTTGGCTTCGTGTGTTGCAAAAACTTTGTCGGCCAGTAGAGGGCAACATGACAGTTTTCCAATAGACGTACTGCCCTCTAGTGGCTGAACGGAGTTTGGCAGGCTGAATATGGTAGGAATGGCTTAATGCACCTCTAAATGTAAACCATGCATCTTCCCGGTGAAAAAACAGATAAATGTTCTGATGATCTCTCTGCACTCATCTCTAGGTTCCTGTTTTAGTCCTGTGCTGTGAGGGGCATGAACATGGCTTGAGCACTAAAGCAAGATCCTTGTTTACTGCAAACCAGTTGATGGATACAACCCATTCACTTCCCCTTCTCCCCTTCTCCCCTTCCCTAGCCAGATCAGTTAATTGTGCCCCAAATAGGTTTTAGCAAGTGGCCTGAATGCACTCTCAAAACAAGCGGCATTGATAAACCCAGAATAAATCCTGGTTTATTGTGCAAAGGGTGCCACAAGCCAGGTTCCTGGGAGCAGGTTACATGCTACACAATGTGTTTGGCAATCATTTAGCTGAGATGGTGTGCTGTGCATCTGGAAGACAATGATCTGAGGAAGGCAGGGTTAACCACCCAAGTTAACTGGAGGGGACACATCCAGAATGAGAACAGAGGAACTGCATCGCCACATATCTTCCTAGCTAGGATCCTACAGCAAACATCTGGTTTGTTGGTCACACAAAGCCATTGTTTGTTTTAATCATGGCGTTATTTATTAAGTTTAATTTTGGCGCTGCCCAACTTCAGAGTGACTCTGGGTGGAGCCAAACAGTTTGTTCGACAAGCCGTTGTGGTCAGAGGCTCAAACATTTGGGACTCTCTTGCATAGTAAAAAGGTGATAAGAGAAGAATGGGGTCTAAAAATCAGGCAGAGCATGGAGAAACTTCTCCTATTTCTTCACTCCCAATCCAGTGAAGCTGACAGGAAGGAGATTAAAAACAGGCCAAAAGATGTGCTTCTTCACACAGCACATCACTAACCTGTGGACTTCATGACCATAAGGCGTGGAGACCACAGGAGGTTGGAGGAAATCCTGGAGGACAGGTTTGCTGAGGGCCATCCATCTTGGACTCTATGTTACCTTGGAGCAGATGCCTCCAACTTACAAGGGCACAACTGCAGGAGAGGGGAAGGTCTCTGTCTCCTTGTGAGCACCCTAGACGTGTGGTCGGCCACCAGCAGAAGCAACATGGTGAACCAGGATGGGCCTTGGCCAGATCCACCAAGGCTGTTCTTGGTTTTATGTTCTCTCCAGTCCTTGTATGCCTTACAAAACACAAGTACCACATCACCCTAACCTTAAACCAGGCAAACTCTCTTCTGGATGAGTGCGATGCGCAAACCCAGTCTTTGAGTCTCCTATAGGTTCTCTGACCACTAACCAGATCTCCCTCCTCCCCATTCCCCAGGATTGGAGTCCCATCTGACTGCTCTGGCATCGTCTCTTTCCTTTGCTCTGCGGACGCCGACTACATCACGGGGGAGACGTTTGTGGTGGCTGGTGGGGCCCCATCCCGTCTCTGATCAGGGGGTCGTGATGTCTTCCTGTTCAGTTATGATGATGGAGAGATGATTGTCCAACGGTGCCCCAGAAATAAGATGTAGGGTTAATTGGGGGGGGGGTCACAGCAACTCACAGATAATGATTGTTGTTGGATCAGCTTGCTTCAAGAGAGATGGAGGTTCGCTCTCCTGAGAAGAGGTGGTGGAGCAAAAAAAGTGACATTCTTCTAACTTGATGTTGGGGTCTCATTTGGGGTTTTATGTGCAAAGAAACGAGGTCATGAGCGCGGCTGAGTTTTAGGAATTCCTTTTCACACATGCATGGAGACCCTGTGTACACTCTTGCTTTGGGTCCTATTGAGTGAAAGGTGGCTATCGGGGGGGGGGGGTGTTGATCTTGGTTTCTCCAACTTCAAACCTTTGGGTTGATGGGGAGGTGGGAGGGTTCCCCAATGCTTCATGGCCTTCCCTATGAAATTAGGGAGGGGATCTTTCCAGGGGGACTTCTGTGGGGACCCCTGGTGGAACTGTGTTGGAAAAGGGGGAGCAAGATCTGGAGGACTCGATCCCAGATTGGGGGAACAGCCGTGACAAGCAAGGATCTGGGGAGCAGGAAGATTTGGGGGGAGATTTGGGGTAGTGCTCATTCTCTGCCTTCAGTGCCTTGTGGGTTTTACTTAAAATAAAGATACCTTTTGAATCTCCAACCCTTTGTCATGATCTCTCTTGTGGGGGTGGGAAGGGAACCCCGGAGTCCCAGTAAAGGGGTTCTGCAAGAGGAGCAGATGCCCCCCTTTTCCTGATGTCCACCGCATTTGGGTGGGGGGCCGGTTTGGGTACCCAGGAGACTCCCCTTTTAATAGCACAGTGCCCCCTTCCTGGGCTCCCCCCACCTTTTCCCCAGCCCCAAGGGACTTTCCGGCCAGGCGCCCACTGTTTCATCAGAATCACCCCCCTTGTCCCCCGTATCTCCATCCACTTCTTCCCCCTTGACCCCAGCTGGTTTTTCCCTCTTCCCTTCTGATTTGATCTCCCTCCCGGCGGGGGGGCGGGCGGGCAGGAGAGCGCCCCCAAAGCCCTCCTGGTCCTCCTTTCGGGCCAGCCGGCGCCGCTTCCGAAGGGTCTCCCCGTTTTTCGCTGTTCCTCCGGGACGGCCGGGCCGGGCCGGGCCGGGCCGGGGAGAATGCCCCAGCCCGTTCCCTTTTGGCCAGCCGTCTCCCCGCTGCGCGGATCGGGGCTTCCCCCCGCCCGCCGCCGCCGCCGCCGCCGCAGCTTTTGTCTCCGGTGAGCGCCTTCGGGGGCCTTTCTGCGCTGATTCGGGTCCGCTCCTGTCGCCGCGAAGGTCCCCAGCTCTCCTGCTCGCCTCCTTTCCCCCTCTGGCTCTCCCCCTTTCCAGCTGACGCTTCCAGCCGCTCTTCCTGCCTCCCCCACCCGCCCCTTTCCAGCGATGTCCCGTGCTGTTTCCTCCGGATCTCTCCACCTATTAATCTGCCTCTCCTCGAGCTTTCGCTGATCCACTTCAGCCTGGCTCCGTTTCTCTCTCGCTTTTGCGGTTCCGGCGGGCTTCCCCCTCCCCCTTCCGCTCTCTCCATGGGGCTGTGTTTTGTCCTGCCCCCCAGCAGCGGTATTCCCGGCGGAGATTTCTCTCCATCCATCCACTTGCTGGAGGCTTGGGTGTGTCTGTGAATCGCATCTTGCATTTCCAGCAGCTGGCGTGTGGCTTTTCCCCCCTCGGTTGTCTCAAGAATAAACGCCGGGTAAGTGTGGAAATTATTCTTGGATATCTCTGTGGCGCGTCCGGGCAACCGAGGAGTTGTTGCATTTCATTTTCCTGCATGCAGCTGTCGTTAAATTGAACGAGACCGTTCTTTTTCCTCCACCACAGGATGCTCTCAGATGCCCCAAAGGGCTTTCCTTTGCAGATTTCTCTCTGTCTGCAGGGCGGCTTCTCTTCCCCTGACGTTTTATTATTGTGGATATTTCATGCTTGTGGAAACTGGTGGGAAATGCTGGGCGGTTAGCATCTTGCTACGGATTTCTCCCCTTTTGCACGAATGTGGGACAAATTTTGTCTGGGGCAGGCTCTGCAGCTGACTTAAATGATCGCCTGTATGTGTAAAAGTGATCAGCCCATAACAATGGCAGGGAGATGGGCAGACGGGTCCATGTCTACACCCTTCCTGGAATGTTATTTTGTATGTCCACATGTCTAGATACGTGAGTGTGTGCAGCCTTATGCTGACTTAGCACGAATTCCTGCTTCCTTCTGCAGCATGCCTGTATGTGAGCTGGGGAGCCCTGCTCTGAAAAAGACCCACTGGAGTGCCTTATGCATGCGTGTGCTCACGCGCATGTGTGATCTTTCTAGAGTGATGTCAACCTGCCTTCTGTTGTGAACACATTTGATTGTGGTCCTTGTTTACAAAAGTGGACTGTGTGCGTGTGTACATTTTGGAGCACATCTGTCTCCCATAGGAAGGAACCTTTTGTGTTGTTTGCTGTCTTGACTGCCAATACGGAGCACCGAACGGATACGGAGGTGAATCTTTACAGCTTCCTCAATTTCCTTGCTCCTTAATTTCTTTCTGCCCCTCTCTCCGTCTCTGTCCCCACCTTTTGCCAAGCTCACTTGGGTTTGCCTAATCCCTGTGTCTCTTGATGCAGGTTGCTTCCTACTTTTTGTACCACGTGGTATTCCTCACCAACTCTCCTGCCTCTCCACCCTTGGAAGAGGCTGCCCGAGTGTGGGAATGGTCTAGATTGCTTCTGAGTTGCTCCTGATGAGCCCGTCTGGGCCCTAGCGAGAAAAACCCCGGGACCCACTCTCCTGTCTGATGCTACAGATGCTTGTAGACACAGAATTCCACAACCTCCCTTCACTGATGGCCTCCTAACACCAAGAACAGCTCAAGAAGTGAAGCTGAGGACCTTGGGAGTCTCTCGCCCACCATTAATGCAGCATCACCGTCCCTTCATGGCCAGCTGAAGTTGGGGACCCACCTTCAGGCTCCCTTCTGTCCACAGGACACCACTGAGTTGTGCTGTGGCAACTCTGTGATCCAGGCCACCATAGGCTTCTCAACCAAAGACGTCCAGGCCTGTATGTTTCCCATCCCTCTGTCCAACCTGTGCCGCGAGCTGTAGAACATCTTGTGAAACCGAAACAAGCAACTGAATGGTTGTCTCCTGCTGCCGAAGAACTGGAAGAATCATGAAAATGAAGTTCTTCTAGGAACTAGCATGCTTGGTGCTAGCCAGAGAAATACAAACTCCCTTTTGCTAGGGAGCTCTTGTATGCCTACAGTCAAAGAGGAACCTGAATCATCTGTAGGTCCACCAGACTCCTCTTCAGATGACAGAAACCCAGGCCTTCTGGTATTCCAGGTGTCCAACAGCTCTTCAAACACTGTGGACCTCTAACTAGAGAACACTGAGTCTTGATCAGCTTGTAATTCTCTCAGATAACTCCTGAACTCTTGCTTAATAGTTGGAAGACTCTTTGGGGTTCTTATAAACTAGGAAGAGCCGTCATCTGTACTCAGATGAGTCCACAGGACTGTTCACAGACAGAAAAAGGGTTTTTTTAAAAATTGCTTTTTGCACTTTCATGCCTGTGACTTTTGTAAACTTTAATATAATCATAACTCTACCGTGTGCTCATTGCCGCTAATATTGGCCTCGCCCTACGGCTAGTTTCTTTCTGTTTCAGCAAACGGAGAACTCAGCGGCTCTGCCAACGAGTCTTCTGTTTCCTTGTTGGCCTTTCTCTGTTTACTGCCCCAAGAAAGCAAAAGGAGGCGGCATTAGCAAAGTTTGAACCGCAGTTCTGCCACTCTAACTGGAGGCCTCCCAGCCAGAGAAGGCTGCCAGATGTCTGGCTGTCAAAAAGGAGACATGAAGGGCTGAATTTTGTCTGGGTGGAGCAAAACCATGTAGAAGGAACTTAGACGCAGAGCAGAGATGCGCACGGGGACTCGGAGGTAACTGGAGCCCGACTGGCCGGGGAGAAACGTTACATGAATGTCCAACGGAGGCAGGTTCGAGTTTGACGATGGAGGCTGCTATGTGGGTGACTGGGAAGAGGGCCGGGCACATGGCTATGGCGTGTGCACAGGCCCCGGAGCCCAGGGGGAGTACAGCGGGCGCTGGAGCCGTGGCTTTGAGTCTCTGGGCGTCTATACCTGGCCCAGCGGGAACACCTACCAGGGCTACTGGAGCCAGGGCAAACGCAGCGGTCTGGGCACAGAGAGCAAAAGCAAGTGGAGTTATAAGGGCGAGTGGTGCCATGGGCTGAAGGGGCACCTGGGCGTCTGGGAAAGCCACTCGGGAGTCATCTATGAAGGCGTGTGGCGTGAAGGTCTACAGGATGGATATGGCATGGAAACGTACGCTGATGGAGGTGAGCTGGCAGGACATGACAAGAAGGGGTAGGGGTCCACTCCATTGTTCATCCTTGGTCTTGTGGTCCAAGTGTCATACTAATAATCCCATTTTCTCGGCCCATTGGGCCAGTGAGAGAATGCCCGTTTCCAGTTCTCCTCCTTTAGCTGGTTGCACAGGCAACTAGAGAAGCCCCTGGTTCCTTCCATCTCTCTCACACACTTTTCACACACTGTTGCTTCATTTCTTCACCTAGACGTTTCTCGAGCACACCATCTCTCCGTCCCAAGATAATGGGGTGGTGGTAGTGATGTGCTCCATAGAAAGGTGGTCAGGTTTCATCACAGAGTTTCAAACTCAATTTGGCCATAAAATGTAGCGAGTTTCCCCAAACACACTGCATGTTCACCTTCAAGAAAGCCTACCATTTGAAATGTGGGACTAAAAAACTCATCTTGGAAGTCCCTCGAAAGAACAATAAGAGGCAAAACAAAATGAATTATATCCCGTCAATGACATTTACCCACCTTTTTTTTCTTAAAGAAACCCTCAGATCTTCTTGTGAAAACACTCATGCTTAGGTCTTTGGACCTCATCCCTGACTTTTCTCCAAGGTCTCCAACACTAACATATGGGATCCTTGACCCAGTTTTCATGCAGCAAAATGGTTCTTATTTCTTGGTAGGCCTGAGAACGCCTTCACAGTCCTCTTCAGCTGGACCCGTATTTCCTTTTCTTGCATCCCTTTTTCAACCTCTTGTCGCATGTCCTCCACATTCCTCTAGTTCTCCTGGTTGACCTCACCTTTCCCCTCCGTTGCAGGTACTTACCAGGGCCAGTGGCAGTCTGGCAAGCGTCATGGATATGGAGTGCGCCAGAGTGTCCCATACCGTCAAGCCACCCTGGTGCGCTCCCCACACCGGACCTCCTTGGAATCTCTCCACAGTGAGGCAGATCCTAATGCCCCTGTTGTACCACTCCCTCCTCCTTCTCTGCCTCCTCCACCACTCCCTGGGGACAGCCCTGCCTCAGGATCCAGGGGTGGTTTTGTCTTAGCTTTTCCTGGAGACCCAGATTTCCCCAAGGGGGCCAAGAAGAAAAGTGGGGGGTTCTTTCGGCGTTCCCTGCTCCTGAGTGGGCTAAGAGTACGGAGGGCTGAATCTAAAGCCTCCCTGGGCAGCAAGCGAGGGTCCCTCAAGAGCGAGGCAGGGGTAAGTTCAGCAGGAAGCGAGGCCACCACGCTCAGCTATGCCGAGACCGAACCTCCTGAGCTGCCTTCAACTCTGACCATTGAAGGTTCTTCCACTGAGGTCTACGCGGGAGAATGGCGGGCGGACCGGCGCAGTGGCTACGGGGTGAGTCGCCGCTCCAATGGGCTGCGGTACGAGGGCGAGTGGTTGGGTAACCGACGACATGGGTACGGGCGCACCACCTACCCCGACGGCTCCAAAGAAGAGGGGAAGTATAAGCTCAACCGTTTGGTGAGTGGTAAGGTGAAGAACCTCATCCCGCTTCGCCGGAGCAAAGTCAAAGAGAAAGTGGACCGAGCTGTAGAAGTGGCCAGAAGGGCGGTCAGCATGGCCCGTCAGAAGCAAGAACTCGCCATAGCCAGGTAAGAGGAAAGAGAGGTTGTGGAAGGGGGAGTTGGGGGGACGGCCCTGGAGGTGGGAAGAAGGCAGCACAATCCTGCAAACTCTTCCACTAATGGTCTCGTTCAAGAGCTGACATGGGAGAAGGTTGACGTGCAATGAAGAAGGAGTCTTCAGAATGCGAGCGGAAGGGAGGGTGACTCAATTTGTGAGAAGTCCCCAAAACGAAGAGGCTCATTTAAGCCTGTGAACGTAAGAAGATGTATGCAGATTTGAACGGGGTCCTGGCCTCGAACTGAAACAAGCTTCAAGTTGAAGATCTTGGAGAAGGATGAATGGGCGTCAAGCAGCTACTGAACAGGAGTGAAGTTGCTGGGGCATATTTAGGTGGTACACCAAGGACTGTGTTGTGAGCTAGGAACGAGGGCCTTGCTTTAAAGTAAGACCTACCTGGCCTTTGCAGCCAATCAACCTTTTTTTCTACCCCTTTTTTCCAAATTCCTTTTCTCCGCTGAGAAACCAGCCTGCTGTCTTGGAAAGTCTATCTAGACCAGCCTCCTTCAGTCTGGATTTTTTCTGATATTGTAGGAGGAGAGATCAAAATTGTCTCGAGGAGCCAAAAATTAGAAGGAGTCTGGAGCGTGTCTTCCAAGGAACCAGTTTTATTCCAAGGCAGAAGCTTTTGGGAGCTGCGGCTCACAAAAGCTTCTGCCTTGGAATAAAATTGGTTCCTCGGAAAACGTGCTCCAGTGGCTCAAGATGATAGTTCCTCCCTCCCAGGCAGGAAGCCATTTTAAAAAAGATTCCCTTTCCTGCATTCTGGGGTCCAGGCAGATTTGGGGGCGTCTGCCTTAAAATCCATCATTAGCGGGCCTCCCAGATGGAAAATTCATTATAAAAATAATGTGTGGCTGGTGGGAAAAGATGAAAAGGCCTGACCTTGTTGGTGTGTGTGTGTGTGTCCTATTTGAAAGGTATTAGGAGTAGACTTTTCTACCCTGATTTCTTTTAAAATTTTTCTTTTATATCCATTTTCTTTCCACTTTCCTTTCTGCCCCTTAATCCAGCCTCTCTCTCTCTCTCCCTCTCTCTCTGTGTAAAGCTATAGGTGAGTGTGTGTGTGTGTGTGTGTGTGTGTGTGTGTAAAAAGGCCCGCTCCTGGTGTAGGCTGCCTGGTCTCCTAGGCAACTGGGCAATGGCAAGGTGATTGGCTAGCGGCTGCTATGGCAACAGCCGCAGCATCCTACGGGCATGGACCGAGGCTGGGGTGGGATGGAGAGAAGCAGGAGGGGAAGCAGCGAGGTAAAGTCGTCCATGGGAAGAAGATACAGGCGTGGGGCTGATCAAGAAATGTTGGTGTTTCCCCCGCCCCCACCCCTGGGTGGGGAGGAGAGCTTAGAGACATGGAAACAAGAGAACCTGACAGCGAAGAGGAGGGCCAGTGTACATAAACAAGCTAGGATGCAGGTTGCGTGGGTGAATGCAAGCCAGGTGCTATGTGGGTGACGGGTGGAGGGCAGATTGCAAGGACCCAAACATGCTCAGGGGGGTGGTATCCAAGCAGAGCCCTATGGAAACATTGCAGTAATAACTGATTTTTTTCCCCCTTTTCTTTGGGCTTAAAAGGGGTTTTTGAAATATACTGGGGTTAGGTGACTCTTAAGACAGCATGCTTAAATACCAACCACATGTCCACGAGGAATTAAGGCTGGAGAAAATTAAGACCTGGGGGTATGTATCAATATTCGGGGGGGGGGGGAGCGCTGTGCATGGATTAATGGCAGGGGTTCAGGTGGTGCTGGCCCCATCCAGAAAGATTAGATGGTTCTCGTTTATCAAGAGAGAGTTTCAAGTCATGGCAGAATCGTTGCGGGTGAAATTCCTCATGAAGTTATTGACATCCATTTGCAGGGGGTGGCAGGGAAAGAGGCTTATTTTTGGGAAAACCAGGGGTTTCTGCAGGATGGGGGTCCCAAAAGTCAAGATGGTGGCCATAGCCCCACCCCTTTCTTCCATGCGCCATCTTGACTTTTTTTACCCCCCTGTGGACATCTTTTTACTACACGGTTTCTAGAAAAAAACTGGGATGTACTAGAAAGCGAAGTCATTCACCTTAAATTCTTGAATTTACACTAGACAGGCAGAGGCTGGTTTTAGCTGAAGTCTTCATACCTAACTCCTGAAACCAAAGCCAGAATAAAATTACTGGCCCGCAAACAAAAATTTAAACACGATAATGGTGTCTAACTATAGCAGCTAAGTAGCCAGCAGAGAGTTTTTAAATCCTGAAGCAATAAGTTCCAGAACTTAGTTTTTCCATACTTAGACACAATCTAAATTGCACAATGGATGTTGCAAAGCCACCTCAAACCCTGTGCTGGACCGCAAGACCATAAGAAACTAGCATGCACTAAGTGGGCCTATGCTGGCTTTTGTGATGGCACCTTCCCCTTCTGTTTGTGCGATGCATGCGCAACAAAAACCTGTTGTTCTAAATTGGTCTGAGAGACGATTCACCCAAGGTTCAAAGCGATTTGTTTGGCAGGTCATAACTTTAGAAGGGGGTGCATTTTTCCTCGGAGTTACACGCTTCTTCAACACCCATAGGATTACTCACAGGCCTCCAGGAAGCTGATAGTGGTGCAGAATGGCAGGACTGAACAGCTGCGAGATACAGAATTGATAACAATCCACGTTCCTCCCTCCTTCCTGTAGAATTGGTGTGCCAAAGCTTGCGAAAAAGGGGGGGAAAAACATAGCAAGAACAACATGTAATGAAAATTACCGAGATAGAAAAGCCACAACGCTAGAGAACTTATAATTATAAGCTGTAAGATGCTAAAACGGCTGTGTCAGGTTAATACACTCTTAAGCCAGCAAGTTGGTGGGAGGCTAAGCATCTGAGAAAATGAGGTTTCCAAGTCTTGCTTAACACAAAATAGAGGAAACTCGATGCATCTCTCCAGGGAGAGCTTTTTCCCATCCTTGGTAACCCTTAAACAAGGGGGCAACCTTTTAAAACACTTTTTTTGGGGGGGGGAACAAAGGAAAGCTTCAGTGAGCAACTTATTCATAGCACCAAAATGTGCAGACAGGAAAGGGATTCCTGGTGTGTGTGTGTGTGTGTGTGGGAGAATTGGTTGTCTAAGAATTCAGACTTTCTTTTTTGGTGCATTAAGCCTAAAAGGCGATATACACATCTTTTAAAGTTTTAATTCTACCCTGCCCTTTCAAAACTGAGTGCAATCTTGCCTCTATTTCTTAAGAGTTTATTGCCAAAATTCAGTGGTGTGATTCCCAGGGAGCGACCAAATCAGGATGAGCTGTCTTCCCTTGCGTTAAAGATGATCTGGTACAATGTTTCTCAACCTTGGGAACTTTAAGACGTGTGAACTTCAACTCCCAGGATTCCCCAGCCAGCCATGCTGGCTGGGGAATTCTGGGAGTTGAAGTCCACATGTCTTAAAGTTGCCGTGCCTGGAACTTCACAAGAAGGGACCCCAACTCATTTTTAGCTTCATCTCCTGTTCTGAGAAGCCCCCTCTAAAGATAAGGCAAAGTTAATTAAGAAGGTTTGTCCTCAACAAACCTTGCATCTGTCTTCCAGACGGGCTGGATTACAATTCCCAACCATGCTGAGTGAGTCCAAGACATTTGGAAGGCTACCAACCAATGAAAAAAAAAATAAATTAGTTTCAAATTAATTAAAAGATCTCGGCTTTCCCCCAAAGCCATCAGAATTATAGTTTTGTGTCGCTGCTGGAAATTCCTTATCAAAGTCCTGTGATCCAGCCCTGTTGCCCAATGTATTGGGTTGAATACATTAAATAATAATCATAATAACAAGGAGAAGAAGACTAGGCAAAATGGAAATGGAATGTGCCAGTGAAAATATTTTTCCAAGTTTTTAAATATTTGGGGGTTCCTCCAGCCATTTATTCCAGGACAAATGGCAGACGTTGGAACAGATGCTAATTGTGGCATGGATCACAAAGCTCAGACTTGCTGGTCAACAGCTTCGGCTCCTGTGGTTGAACAAAGTTGTGAAGAAAACCCACAACGTGTTCTGAAAATTACAGGAAAGGGTTCAGCAGGTCCAGATCTGAAGCTGAGGATCAACTTCGAAGGCAGAGCCTAAGAGTGAGGATTAATGGAGGCCACGTTAGTTGAGATGTTCCTAGCCCAGCTGGGTAGCATTTACCAGCTCAGGGTGGATATCACAGAGGGGTCACCCTAGAAGGAGGGGTTTTAGAAAGGACCTTCTTTCCCCATTGATCCCAAAGCTTTCTCTCCATCTCCACCTTAGGGCTGCAGATGCTCGTCTGAAGGCGGCTGCAGCGCTTGGGGCAGCCGAGAAGGCCCTGGAAGCCTCCCGTTTGGCCAAGATTTTGGCCCAAGAATTACAGCCTATTTTAGCTGATTCAGGTGAGATGTCTGCATGGTGGTTCCCCTTCCAGAAGTAAAGATCTTCTGCCTCCTTGAAAGTCCAGCCTGAGATGTTGCCTGGAGAATGGGGAGTGGTTTTGGCTGGGTGGTGGTGGTGAAGGTCCAAGGAATCAATGGGTTTTTACTGCATGGTCCCATCTCCCAAACATGACACGTACCTCTGCTCCCCTCCCAAAGACTTCCTAAGTCCTCAATTCCCTTCTTAACCCAATTGTCCAATCCTGGGATCAGTAATGTGCCACGTACATTGATGTTGCTGTAGAACAGTGTTTTTCAACCTTGACAACTTGAAGATGGGTGGACTTCAACTCCCAGAATTCCCCAGCCATGCTGGCTGGGGAATTCTGGGAGTTGAAGTCCACCCATCTTCAAGTTGCCAAGGTTGAAAAACACTGAAATAGCATGAGGTAGAACTATGATCCATGCCTGTTTTCTCCAAAGCAAATCTCATTATGGTGAGGATAGAGCAGTGTTTCTCAACCTCAAGAACTTTAAGATGGCTGGGGAATTCTGGGAGTTGACGTCCACCCATCTTCAAGTTGCCAAGGTTGAAACACACTGCTGTAGAATCTAACTGGGGTGTCATTAATGAATACCAGCATCGCTTCTATTATAGTCCCCGTTCTCATCTTCCTCCTTACCTTTCCCTTTTTATCGAAAGCGGGAGAACGTGACATGAAAGCGATTTCCACCACCCATCTTTCTTGAATCCAGAGCTTTTCATATCTGTCTCTTCTTTCTTTAACTGCCAGCCCCTTCTCCTTCCCCAGAGCCGCGAGGCCGGTTAGATTCAGAAGGCACCGACCCTGATTTCCAGGAGTACAACAGTCCCCGCGTCTACGAGAATGGCATCACCCCTTCCGACGTTACCCCAGACCCGAGCTTACCGCCAAGCTACCCACCCACACCGTTGCAACCCTGGCGGGGGGACCCTCGGCGGACTTGGCCCCCCTTGGAGAACGGGGGTCCTCGCCAGCACCTCCCCGAGGCCTCTGATGTGGAGGATGAGTGGGGTTCCCGGGGTAGCTTCCCGTCTCGGACACCGCGGCTCGTTCCCGAGGGGTTGTGGGAGGGTGAGGAGGAGCAGGGACAGCTGAGCAACTATGAAGCGGAGGAAGAAGATTACGAGAGGGTCCCCCAGCACCCTCAGCCGGGCAGCCCAGTCAGCGGCAGCTCGGGCAGCCTCCGAGAAGAGGAGGAGGAAGAGGAGGAAGAAGGGACCGCTTCTAAGACTTATCCTGGGGGGATCCAGGAGGATCTGGCACCCTCGGGAGCTCCTGCGAGCACAGAGATGAAGAACGAGGAATGGCATGGACCTTCTCTTATGCTGGAGAGAGGAGAGAGCCTGCAAGCAGTCCGAAGGGGGAGACAGGTAAGGATGCTAAATGGATGGAAGGGAGGGTGGGACACCTTACATTCGGTTCTTCCTTGGCCAGGCTATGTAGGGTTTGCGATAGCACTAGCAAGCCTAGGTGGGTGGTTCCATTTTGCCCTAATGGAATAATGCCCGACGCCTTAGAGCTGGGCTGAATGTCCAGGAGCAAGACTGTCATCTCCAGGGAAGAAGATCTGGTGGCAGAGGATGGAAGAAGAACATCTAATTGGAGACCTGCCAATAGGGCAGGGTGTGTGCAGGAGGGGTCAAAAAAACTCAAGATGGGGGCCACCACCATGCGATCAAAGCAGAATCACATGGTGGAGGCCCCCATCTTGAGTTTTTTTTACCCCTCCTACACACACCCCATCTCAAGCTCTCTCCAGTGCCCCCTTCCCACAAGAAGGAAACAGATTCCGATGAGATCTTGAATCCTCTGAGGTGTAGCTAGGATTCTTGGGAGTCGGGTCCCGAAATGGAAAGCGCTGTTTGGGTTTCTGGAAATTCTGCAAATGACTTTGTCCAATCTAACGTGTTGGACTCATTCCCATGACTCCTGGCCAGTGCTGGCTAGGGTTGATAGGCGTTGGAGCCCAACCTCAGGAGGGCCCACAAAACCTGTCCACCCCATCTTGTGTTTTGCACAAAAAGGTTTCCATGTTTTATAGCTCTGGGGGTTGGAGGCAGCCTTTGATCGGTGAATCCCAAATACTGTGGGAAACTGAATCAGTTGGACTTCTGCCTGTCAGGCAGCTGTTAAAAGCACAGGGCGATCTGTCTAGGTCCACAGCAGATGCTTCGGTCAAAATAGGGTTTGCTTGCCTGTGTCTTCGTGTTGTGAGAGATCAGCCAATGGCAATTTAAACCACATTAGCAAATCACAGCTTTGCATATTGGGTGGAGGAACCTCTGTCTGTTTAAAGACCACAGGATACAAGTAGAAAGTGATCTAGTTCACCCCTTGCTAAGCCATAACCCGTTTTGTTGGGCTGTGGCTTTTGTATTGCAATTTGTAAACCATGGTTTATGGCTTAACAGTAGGCGTGAACCTAACCATGGTTTAGTGAGATGTGTGAATCATGCCTTGTGGCGGCAGGAACTCGGATGTTGGACCTTTTAACTTTCTCTTGCTCTGCGGATCAGCAATTTTTGATGCAAATCAAGGGTGTCGGGGGCAGGCATCAAAAAGTCAAGATGGTACCCACGGCTACATTTGCCATGATGGGCAGACTGGGACTTCCAAGGTTTTCCTAGACTCAGGGAAGTTTTTTCTTATTTTTAACCTTGTTCCCATAGCACGCTCAATTTGGTTAATGCAGTAATCCATTTTCTGAGTTTGCACAATCTGTGTTGCTATAAACTCACCCAATGGCCTAGATCAGTGTTTCTCAACCTTGGCAACTTTAAGAGGAGTGGACTTCAACTCCCAGAATTCCCCAGCCAGCATGGCTGGCTGGGGAATTCTGGGAGTTGAAGTCCACTCCTCTTAAAGTTGCTAAGGTTGAGAAACACTGGCCTAGATTGACCCATTGCCCTACAAGTTGTACCTGCCTCATAAATGTGTCTTTCCTCCTAAACGTGAGCGGGATCTATGCTGCCAATTTTCAGCATTTGCACCCCTGAACTGCAGTTGCGGGGGGGTTGGAGGAAGGCTGCAGCTTCTGCAACCCCCCCCCTCCATGTTGCATGAAGCATCTATGCCGAGCCTCAACACACCCGAAGCGAAAATAGGGCCATAAACCCATCTGCCCTGCGCGAGCAGAATCCCTGCAGTTTCATCCCAGCTTTTGCCTTATCCACACAGTCCGCTGAGATCCACAACCTGTCCTGGAACCCACCGGATAAAATATCCTGCTTTTCCACAAGGCGCCTGCCCCCTCCCTGCATTCTGGGCTAAACTCCCTTTTGCATCTGCAGGGAGAGAGGAATCCAGGAGTCCTTATTCAAAACGTCCCCCGTCCTCTCTCTTCCCCTCTGCCTGTTCATAGGACTCAAAGTTGGATCTCCAAGCTTATTCCTGCCCCCCTCCCTTGTTGGCAAGCAAAGCATGGCTTTATCTCCCTCCTGGGACTGCCCCCACCCCCAGGAGCTTTTCACGGTGAACGCCCTTCTTCCTTTCTCCCCGATTTCAGAGCAGGGCTGCTGTTTCCCTTTTTAAAATCTGCCTCCCCCCTTCCTCCTGGACCCGGAATCCGACTGGGAATAGGATGCAGGCGGGACGGGTGGGGGGCGGGGGACCTAAGCACCGGCTCCCACTGGGGATTGGCTAGCCGCCTTCCTCCCGTCTCTAAGCAACCGGCATCTTTTCTTCAGCAGCATCCTTTTCGGTCCCGCCTTCTCCACTGCAGCATCGGGCCCTGCCCCACTGACAGAGCCGCAGTGGGGGGTGCTGGGAATCGCTGGAAGGCGGGACTGCGGGTCATCAATAATCCAGCGCTTGAACAGTGGGGGGGGGGAGGACTCGGAGCCAGGGAGGGGAGGGGGAAGCAGCAACGCTGGGGCCCAAAGTTATCCGGTAGCCTGGCGGATGTGCCAAGGACAACATTAGCCCGGTGCTGTCGTTGCCAAAAGCCACATGGGCGCCTAGCAGACCTGGGCGCTTCAGGGGACGTCCCCTCCCCCACCCTTACATCTGTATCCCATACATTACCCGCCTCCCCACCCCATCGGATGTGACTGCACGTAGCAGGCTAGAGTGCTTGCTCAGGAAGAATTTTCTTGCAGTTGGACAATAGTACAGCTTGCACACTTGAAAAGAACAGGCGTAGCACGGTCTGCAAGCCTGGGGGGGGGAAACAACAACAACTCCTCCTCCTCCTCCTCCTCCTTCTTCCCAGGGAGGAGGCATTTTCGTAGGGTGGGGGCAATTCTGGAACATGCCACGGTGGAAGAGCCAGGTCACGGGTCCAGCTAAGCCAGCCTTCCCCAACCAGGTGCCCAGGTTGGTCTTCCTGGCGCGAGAGGGCCTGGGGGTTTGGCCCCAGCAGCTTCAAAGGCACCCCGTTGGGGGAAAGGGACGTGTCTGAGCTCCAAGCTGATCCAGCAAGTTGGTCCTGGGCTGGAGCCAGGGGGGGGGGGGGGGAGAGCAGCACAGAAAGACCGGTGTTAAAGGCAGACGTCGGGGAGGAGGCTTCATCCCAGCATCCTGGTAGCCCCCCATTGTGGAGAGCCAGTGGCGGTTGACGTCGCTGCTGCTTCTGGATCCGATGTCCACCCTGCTTGGCGCCAAGGTGGTCTTGATTCTCCCTCTGTTCTCTTGCAGGGAGCTCACGTGCTGGTGGTCGCCGCGGTCCTGCTGATCGATGTGAGCCTGGCTTACCTGTTCTCGCTCCTCCTCGCTTGAGACGAGACGATGGAGGCAGGAGGCCCACTTTTGACCCTGTTTCCTCCTACCCCCCCCAAAGAAGTTTGATAACAAACTCTGATCTCTGCCTCTCTTCCCCCCCCCGCTCCCCCCCCTCTCTTTTCACACGTCTTTAATCACCCGCCCAACGCTGGCTGCCTCTTATCTATAAACTTTCTAGATCGTTTACATATAAAGGGCTCTCTTTCTACTGGAGATTTTGATTTTTTGCCCCCTCTTGGCTGCCCCCCCTTCCCCAAATAACGAACATCTGCTTTCCCTGCCTCATCTGTTTTTTTCATCCAGGGGTACCCTCCCTTCTTCACTTCATTGTGGAACGGTCGGTTAATGGTTGCCTTTCTAAGGTGGCACGTAGTAGAACTGGACCACGACCCAAGGAGGAATTTGGCCCTGCGGAGAATTAAATATTAGGGCTGTGGACTAGAGAGAATCTCAAGCTGCTTGCTGGTCTGCTTGCTAGGAAGTTACACCCCCCATCCCTCTGCAAACCGAAGATGTTGGTTCAGGATTCTTCCCCCCACCCCAACGACCACCCCGGCCTTAGGAACCCATTTCAACACACAAAAGCATCCTTTTTTTTATCTCTCCCTTTTAGGTAGTTTCTGAAATGTGGAGAAGGCGGATTTTTTTTTTCCCCGTATTCCCACCTCCACGGGATAGTTGCTATTCTGGAATGAGAAAACAGATGTCCTTCCCAACTAGAGGTGGTGCAAACTGGGGAGCGTTTGTTGGAAGGGGGGAGAACACATTTGGTTTTGCTCTCTGTTTTGTTCCATATTCTTTATTTCTCCGTCTGCCTTTTTAAAAAACTCCCCCCCCCCCTTTGCTTCCTTCCTTTCCTTGAGGGAACTGGAACCTTCTTTTCAAACAAACCAACAACAACAACAACAGACAAAAAGAACAACAACAAACAACTAGAAACCCTTTTTATTTATGCTTTTATAAACCTTTTTCTCGCAGCGTTTGAATAATGAAAAAAAACTATACATTCATGAGAGGGTGAATGGGAGATTCCTGCTGCTGGGGAGAAAAGGACTTCATAAACAGGGAATTGCACGATTCCCACAAACAGGAGATTCGGGTGTGGAAAAGGGGGCGTTGCTGGACCAAACCAGCAAAGGCCTCTTTGGGGAAGAGAAGGGTGTCTAAGTAAAAAGTAGGGTGTCTGCTCCTTGAAGGGGAGAATCTCCTTGAGGTCCCTCCAGCCCTGAATCCTGGGGATGGAAAAATGGCAGAACACTGGATGAAGCACCTTAACGGTGCACCCTGCACCTTTTTCCACGAGGAAATCAACCGGTGATGGAAGCGAGTCCCACCTTGCGATGGGCTGGACGCTGGAAGGAGCTGACATGGGGGGTGGGTGGGGGGAAAGGAGAGATAATTTGCCTTCTAGAGGGTGAGTGTTGACCCCGGTGGGGGAGAACGCAAACCCAAGAAGTTGTGCCTTTGGAAAGAAAAATGTGCAATAGCAAAGGGCCTGCGATGGCGGGACAAACGGGGGCGTTCCGCATTTTCCAGGCTGCGTCGTGTGCAATACAGGAAGTGCTGCCTTCAGATAGCAGGAGAGGCATTTTAAGGGCAAACGCTGTACAAACGAGGGCTTCTCTAGGGGGTGGCTTGGGGGCCCCTCCCTCATTTCGTTTTGTGGGTGCCTGGAACGACAGAGGAGGCTCGAGGGCCCCCGGAGGATGACGAAGACGTTGATGCTGCTGCTGGTGGAGGTCCTTTGGTCTACGATGGGTCTCCTCCCCAAGGAATCTCCCCTCAACCCTTTTCCGGATCTTGCATGAGGACGTGACTGACCCTTTGCTGCGTGCTGTGTATACTGAGAATGTCTGTATAGCCGAGAAAAAAAAAACAGGAAAAATAATATGAATAATAATAATAACCCTTCTGTACGATTTTCTACTGCCTGTCCCGTTTCTTCCCGTGCTTTGCGCCGGCCTTGGTCCGAAAAATTTCCCTTCCCGCCCTTCCTTCTACTTCTTCGTTTGCCTTTTCGACTGGATATTTCTTATTTCGTGTCTTTGGGATTGAGGAAAAAAAAAACCTTAAATAAGTCTTGCAGGAAAAAAATAATTTAATAAAATATATTAATTAAAAAAAACACACCCGGACGCAGTGTTTCATTGGCGAGAAATTCTACATCAGACTCCTCGCAGGTACGACCGGACAGGATTGCCGTTAAGACTGAAACGTGCGGAGCGAGGAGGACTAATGGGAAAAGCGTTAATGGATGTGGGTGAAAAGTCATTGTTAAGTAGAGCAGAGCTCTGTGTGTGTGTGTGTGTGTGTGTGTACGCGCGTGCACGATTGGGTGTATGGGGGTTTGCATAGGCCTAAGATCGGGAACAATGTCTCTTGTGCTGCAAGCTATAATTAGCCCATCAGTGTGACTGATCCACTAACCATTTAAGCTTAGCTTAACCATCGTCTCCTATTTGTTCATCCTTTTCAATATTTGGGGCCCACATGTTTCTCCCCAAGTGACCAGGATAGGTGGCTTCCAATCCAGTTTAATAAACACACCTCAGTCAATTGGTGGCCACCGGAGCGTCTGTAATGGGAGGGGGGTCAGAAAAGTCAAAATGGCATCTGCAGTGGGGCAATGGATGCCACTCCCCCCTCTTTTTTTTAACACGGGACACCCTCGTCCCCTTGCACTAGACTACCGTAATGCACTGCACGCGGGGCTGCCGTTGAAGGTGACTCAGACGCTGTGGTCAGTCCACAATGCTGCGGCCCATCAGTACACTGGGAAAAGCAGATTTTGCCGTCTGACACTGATGCTCCGGTGCAGTGTTTCTCTACTGTGGGAACTTTAAGATGGGTGGACTTCAACTCCCAGAATTCCCCAGCTGGCTGGGGAATTCTGGGAGTTGAAGTCCACCCATCTTAAAGTTCCCAAGGTTGAGAAACACTGCTCTGGTAGATGCATCGTTTATCAGTGTGTGGTCCAATTCAAAGCACCGATTTAAAGTCCTACGTGCTCAGAGTTTCTCTCAACAAGATTTGGATGGCCCCATGCACTCTTCAAGGGAAGATGTACTCCCCCTCCCCACCTGAAATGAAGAGGTGGGGCCTGACAATATGCTTTCTCAGTAGCCCCCCCACACACACACACACCTTGTCTCCCGACGTATCGAGCTCCCCCACTCTCCGTCCGGGGCTGTCTGCAGGGTGTGGTCAAAAAAGTCAAGACGGCAGCTGCAACGGTGCGGTGGAAGCTCCATCAATTTTTTATGTGTGATGCATCTTCACTTGTTGGATCGCATCCCACCTACCCATGTCCTCGAAGCTAGCTATCCCGCACAGCATTTGGGCAGTACAGGTAGACCTTGTTTAGTGACTACCTCGGTTAGCGACTGGTCACAGTTACGACGGTCATTAAACTTTATGGCCATTCCTCGCATTTATGACCTTTGCAAGTCTGTAAAGTAAAGGAAAGCTGAAGGAAGATTGTAAGCACAGTCACAGTTTCACTTAGTCGCTGCTTCGCTGAACAACCAAGTTGCTGGTCCCAATTGTGGTACCTGTAATGGTGTTAAAGCTGCCTTAGTTAGTTAGTGTCGTCTTTGTTTTATTGTATGATGTGAATTTTGCTAAATGGATGGATTTTATTTGGTAGTAAACCGCCTGGAGTCCAAGTGGCAGTTTATCCAGTTTTGTGTAAATAAATGAACAGAAACGTAAACCACCCAATCAGGCTGAGTTCACACCCCACGGTAAGCCACTTCAAATCAAACCATGTTACACTAATCTAGTCTGTTATGCATTTATTTTTGGAACGAATCTTCTCATTGCCTGCTTATGGAAATCCAGGCTGAAACTGATCTTTATGGCGGTGAGCTAGGTCTAGATTCGCAGCGGCTCAGATGCTCCTTTGAATTCAGCCAGGACAGGAAGAGATCTATAGCATGGCTGGCTGGGGAATTCTGGGAGTTGAAGTCCACCCATCTTCAAGCTGTCAAGGTTGAGAAACACTGATCTACCCCATCATGCTGTTCTCATCACGATGCCCACAAGCTGCATAAGGATCAACTGCATTTTTCTGAATATGTTTCTCAACACTACTGAAAAATCTACTTCCTTCAGTATGCCTTAGCAGGAGGCAATACTTGCCTGGGTGTGGAAGCTCAGCTGGGTCGGACCTCTTTAGCATTTGGATGGGACACCACTAGGAAATCCCAGGGTTGCAAAGTGAGGTTGGAAAGTTGAAAAAAACAACAACACCCTGAAAGAAGGCCGTGGAAAATCACATCCGTACTGGGGATAAAAAACGGCACCGATGGGTCCATGAGTCACCAAGGGTTGTGTCTGACTCGCTCGCTTTCTTCAATAGTACTCTCATACTCTTAGTGCAATCTACCCAGCAGGAGTTAAGATGCTGGACTAGGAGAAAAAGTTCTTTGGGAGACTTTAGGTCAGATGCACCCTGTGGTTCAGTGAAGCCTACTTCACAGGGTTGTTATGAGGATAAAATTGGAGAGGGGGGCCAAATACCCAGTAGAGGGCGCCCAAGAGATACAGAAAACGCAGCCCGTTGTCGCCACCTAGTGTTCGGTTCAGAATTGTGGCAGCCCTGATCTAGCAGCCCGCAGAAAAAGGTAAAGAGAGAAATTTGAAAGCAATTCTGAGTTGCGACATGCATGCATTCTCTTGCTGAAATCCTTTTTTTCAGGTGGGAGGAAGCACAGGAGAAAGAAAGAGAACGAGAGGGATCTACTGCTAAAATACCTCTTTATTCTTGCATGGGGCATCTCTCATTTCCGCCCGGCAGGAGAAAAAAGCATCTCTTAAAACAAGCAACTGGCACAGGAAGCCAGGCAAGTGGTTCAGTCAACTCTAAATTTTTGAATCTATGGTGGCGTGAAACTTCGGAAGGAAAGGGGCGTGGCCTTGCCCTGGAAGGACGATCGCCGTATGACGACGCTCCTGCCGTTTTCTCCATCATGCTTAGAAAGCTTTACTGCCCCCTGTCGCTTGTTTCGTTGTTTACATCTCTGGAGTCTCACTGCACTACATAATTGTCTTTATCAATGGGGGTACTGAAATTACTCTTAACCCCAACGACCAGAAGGCCCTCGGCTAAGGATGATGGGCGCTGTAGTCCAAGAGGTCAGGAGGCCGCCAGGTTGGATGAAGCAGTGACACGGTCCTTATCCTCAACTTTCTCTTCTTAAACACGTGCAGAAAAAAGGAACCTGGGTCTAGCTGCCCTGGCACGTCTGAATTCACTAACCTCCTACATTCCTGCAGAAATAATCAGAAAAGGGAATGCTGCCTAATTTGTATTAGGCTGGCTTCAAGAAAGACGTGAGGTGTAAGGAAACAAAGAGCGGGAAGAAATCATTGAAAAAATAAAATTGCAAGCAACAGGGGTATGGCTTTGCCCACCAGGATGTCTGGATCTGGGGCAAACTCACTTTCCTGCCTGCAAGCTACTTTTCTTCATAAACATTGGGGGGGGGCAGGATTGGGCTGGAGATCCTAAAGCTCCTTTTGCACATATTTAATTACCACAATCAGTACAATAAATCAATGTTTCCCACCTTCAGCAATATTAGGATGTGTGGCTTCAACTCTCAGAATTCCCCAGCCAGCGTGCTGGTAGGAAACACTGCAGTATATGATATTACTATTATAATAGCTATTTCTACTTTCGCTTTTCTTAGTTTAAGATAGAGATAGGTAGATAGATGATATAGATGAATGAATGAATGAATGAATGAATGAATGAATGAATGAAAGAGATAGATAGATAGATAGATAGATAGATAGATAGATAGATAGATAGATAGATAGATAGATAGATAGATAGATAGATAGGATGGATGGATGGATGGATGGATGGATGGATGGATAGATAGATAGATAGATAGATAGATAGATAGATAGATAGATAGATAGATAGAATTTTGCTTGGCTAGACCAAGCTCCAGTCCCCCTACCTCCACCATTGGATACTCAACAATTACCCTTCTTTGCACCACAGATTATTAGCTGTCTAGAGTCACAGAAAAGCGAGATGGGTGGCTATGTAAAGCGAATAAATAAATAAATTACTGTTATTTTGCTTAAGAGCCACCCAAAATCCATGCTGTGCATGCGACAGGGAATAATTGGGAGCCAGACTCCAAAACACTGTATTTATCATTGATTGATTGCTTAGGTGCCAACAAGTCATTGTTGACTCTTACTGTAATGCAGTGTTTCTCAACCTTGGTCACTTGAAGATGGGTGGACTTCCACTCCCAGAATTCCTCATGGGAGTTGGGGAATTCTGGGAGTTGAAATCCACCCATCTTCAAGTGGCCAAGGTTGAGAAACACTGGTGTAATGGAATGTGAGAATGACTTTGGAAGACAGGGGAAGAGATGCTGCCTAGGGAACGATCAGATAAGAGGGGGAGAAGCCCACAACTGAGCAATGGGCAGGGAAAGAAACTTAGAAAGGACTGCCCTAACTGATCAAGCAGTAAATAGGGACGGTGGGAGATCTGTACTTTCAGACTTGCAAGATTCTGTTAAGGTAGTCTTACGATAAGTAGAATTAGCTCATCTGCTCATGTTTCCTGTCTGGTTTACCTGGGAGGGCTGACACTTTGCAACCACATAGATAGATTTTCTCCAGGACGATGTGTCCCTAACCTGGTTTTTCAGGCATTGTCTTTAATTAATTAATTGGCATCCACCCATTTCCTTTGATACAGAAGACTCAATATGGCTGTCTTCCTTTCCATGCTATGTCACAGTCCAGGTTGTATTAGGAATGGCTTTAAAGCAGTGTTTCTCAAAACCTGGCCACTTGAAGATGTGTGGACTTCAACTCCCAGAATTCCCCAGCCAGCAGCGATACTGCTTTAAAGGCAGAAGGGGGCTATCGATCAACTCGTCCCTCGAATGTCATAGGTGGTCTGTCCAGCAGAGGGCGCCTAGGGCCAAGCTACCTGTCCAAACTCAGGTGAGCTCACCTGGCTGGCTGCTTGTCCGGAACTGCAAGAAAGTTGACTCGGGGCCGAAGGGGAGGTAGACAAAGAGGGATTCCAGCTGCTGTTCTTCGGTTTCCCAGAAGCATCCGAGGAGCACGTGAGACAAAGACTGCGAAGGGGCACTCTGGACAGGTGAAGGAATGGTTGCGGGATAATGGAGAAGTACTCTTAAAAAAAAAAAAAAGCAGAGAATGAATTAGGATCGAGCGACTGGAGGGCTCAGAGCTCAAATCAATCTAATTTGCCAAGGCAGAATATTTCGCAACAGGCACTTTTACCACTTTTACCTTACCACTTTTACCAAGAGAGGAGGGACCCTTCTTAATTTAAGGTTGGGTGTTGGAGGGCCTACGGGACATTGCAAGGAACGTTTGAATGGGGAGGGAGGCTGGGTGAAAATTCAAGAAGGAGCAGACTTTGAAACCGGAGAGGTCCTGAGGAATTAAAGGCTTCACAGAGCAAGGATAACTTTGGATGCTGTCACTAAGAGTTTCGGTTTCCCCGGAAGAATGAGGAGAGCTAGGCCAAGAAATTTGCTGGCAGAAATGAAGCCATAGATCCCCATTTTGGCGGGGGGGAGGGGGGGGTTAGTGCAAAGACCACAGACCCAGAAGCAAAAACTAATCTTTGCATGGAGATTAAAAAAAAAAGAGGAGGATCATAATCATTAGCAATTTGCTTCCATTTAATGGCACCCCAAATCGGCCGCCTGAAGTGGTTGAACCTGCTGAGATACCACCTACAAGGAGGAATCAAAGAGATTAGGATAAACCACCTTTCTAATTGTTCTTTAACTGTTTCTTAATTGTAAGCTCAGCCAAAGGTTATTTACGATTTAGAGAAAAGGTACTGAGGTCTGGTCTTCCGAGGAAGCGCAACGTGCTAAACCGGATGACTAAATTAACCCATTTACTTTGAGTCACAAAGTAGTAAACCCAAGCTGGGTTCAGACGACCCACTAAGCCATCCAAAAGATAAAAACTTATCAAGGTTAGCACAAACCGAGTTCGGGGTCTTGGGGGAGAAGCCCAAGTGAAGCTTCAGAGTAACGTTTCGTGGTGGTGGTGGTCTAGCCATCTAGAAGAGACTCCCCAAATCTCCAACTAGCAGGTAGAAATTCTGCATTTTGGGACTCCAAGGCACCCGAAGGCCCCAGGAGATGGGTTCGGCCTTACTTCCTGTGTCCTAGTCTTGAATTTTGGGGAATTTCAAGAAAAAGACACGCCGTGCAAGGAAGAGAGGGCAGGGGAGTTTTTCGGCTAATCCTGCCAAACCGTTGCCCATCACATCACGTTTCTCCTTCATCTAGGATGCCCGAAGTCCCGCTCACATTGCCGGTCCTGATCCGGACCATACGGAGCGCACGGACGCAGGCGGAGGAACGGGAATTGGTCCAGCGAGAAAGTGCCAAGATCCGGGGGGCTTTTCGTGGCGACGAACCCGAGACCCGGGCCTCGAATTTAGCTAAGTTGCTCTACATCCACATGTTGGGGTATCCTGCCCACTTCGGACAGGTAGGCATCAAGGTGTGAAGGAATGTAGATCTGACCTTGGGGGTAGGGAAGGAATGGGGGAGCTGTTGGGGGGACGTGCACAAAAGATTCCTCAGCCCTGGGAAAGAGGGAAAGGCGAGAAAGAAACTCGAGACGACCCCACCTTGATTCTGTTGGGTGTGAGAGGGGCAGTTTGGGCAGGATTCCATGTTTCTGTTACCATCCTCTGTTTTTCAACCTTGACCACTTGAAGATGGGTGGACTTCAACTTCAGGCTGGCTGGGGAATTCTGGGAGTTGAAGTCCACCCATCTTCAAGTGGCCAAGGTTGAGAAAACTGCCCTACAACAATAAAGTCACATTTCTTAAATCCCTACAGTGTCCGTTTCTTGATCTGACCTACCTCCAAGGGCTGATGCAAGTGGACCATCCTACCTGAACATGTGATTTATTGTTATATTTTAAAACACCCTCCACCCTTGAATGAGTTCAGGAGGGCTTAACACAGGTTCTCCCAGATTATCCTCAAAACAACCTGGTGAAGTAGATGTACTGGCTCAAAAGAGCTTCACCACGAAATCTGAGCCCCGGTCTCCATGGTCCTGTCTGGCCTCCTGATCCCTCACGCCACGTTGACCAGTTGCTTTAATCATGGTTGGCTTAACCATGGAAAGTCCTTCTCCCTAGCCCAGATTTGTGAAAAACACGTGCGGCAAAGAAAAGTAGGCTTTGTACACGTTCAGGAACCTATTACGTAAATTTCCATAAATTTCCATAATTGATTGTCCTCGTGCCAAACATCCAAATAAATTTTGGAAGTCTTTTCAGATCTATTTTCATTTGACGGGGCTGGGGTGTTCTTTGCATAATCTAGGACTGTTGCTGGATTAAAGAAATGTGGATAGGGGAAATGATGGACAGGCTAAATGCATATATTAATTAATATTAATTGCAGAAGAATTCAGGAAAGCATCCTCTTATAAATATATTCAATGCATGCATTAAATTTGGAGCTGACTCTGTTGTTAAGAACAAGAAGGCATCCTGCTTTTTGGTTTTAGGTGGGGTAGTGTGGCAAAAACATCCTTCGCTAGCTGGCTGCATTTGGCAACCGCCATTTTGATGTCCCACAATGCCCCTAACGAAGCGCCGCTGCAAAGGATTGTGGGAAGAGTAAATAATCTTCTTCCTATCACAACCCAGATGGAGTGCCTGAAGCTGATCGCCTCCCACCGATTCCATGAGAAGCGGATTGGCTACCTCGGGGCTGCCCTTCTATTGGATGAGAAGCAGGACACTCACCTTCTCCTGACCAATAGCCTCAAGAAGTGAGGGGGTGACCAGATTTGGGGATCTCCCTTGCCCTAATGTGGGTGAGACCGGATCTGAGAAATCAAAATCAATCAACTTAGGGTCACGATGTTGGAAGAGGGAGAGATTCAGGTAGACTTCCCCAGAAGATGTTGGAGGAGGTTTCGAAGATCTGGAGTTTCGGAGATCTGGAGGGGTGTAGATGATCAGGGTCCTGCATTACGCTAAGACCCAAGGCAGATGCTTGCTTCTGGCTTAAGGTTGCACCAACATCCATCGTGGTTTGTAAGCCTTGTTCTATTCTGGCTTAAGGTTGCACCAAAAGCCATCGTGGTTTGTAAGCCTTGTTCTATGGCCTTGCGTGTTGTGCAAACCCAGCTGAGTGGGGCTTCTAATGGTGGTTAAACTGTGGCTTAGTGTAACATGCGAGCAGGGAACTGGATTTGAGGAACTCAGAAGCAGGGGCGTCCGTAGGATGCGGTCAAAAAGCCGAAATGTGAAGAGGAGAAGAGGAGAAGGTTGTGAGCCAGGCAGATGTTTGTCCTGCTGTTAAGTATCATTGGCTGCTCTATATTTAGGGACTCCAGAGCATGGTCTCTCCTTCCAGTTTTCCCCACAACAGCCCTGTGAGGTAGGTTGGGCTAAGAGAGGAGCTTCCATGGGTGATTGGGACTAGAACCCAGGTCTCCCCGCTCCTAGTCCAGCAGCTTCACCCCCAGACCACTTTGGGTCTCCTGTTAGGCCCCATTGCCCCCTTCACGCGCTCCGTGGCCTCGACTAACATTTGCAGCGAGAGAATCCCTGCCCCTAAGGTAGGACATATTCCGGGAAGCAGAGATGTTGCTTTCACACCGGATTTGGGGGCTGAAGGCAGCAGGTGGGGAGGAGACGACTTCTCATGCCACCTTCTCTTCTTCTCACCTCTCCCGCCAGTGACCTTCTGCACGCCAGCCCCTGGGTACAGGGCCTGGCACTCAGCGCCCTCGGTTCGCTTGGCTCCGCTGCAATGCTGCAGGATTTGGCCCAAGAAGTGCAACAGCTGGCAAAAACCGGGCAGCCCTCAGTGCGAAGGAAGGTGGGCAACTTCTGACTCCCCTTCCTGTAGTTAAAAATGGTTCGTGTGCACCAGATTCATCCGGGAGTTAAATCCTAGCGCTTCCACTCTTTCATTTTTTGAAAGGGAGTTCTTTGCATTTTTTAGCCCGTTATTTTTTACAAGGAGTTGCCTGAAAGCCCTATCTCATCTCCACCTTAGGTAGGTGGGTCTCTCTTGCTCAAAAATCCTCTCAACCTCTTTGAAAATGGGCTGCGAGTCGGAGTTGGGAGCTCGCCCTGTTGACCCAGAGGCGTGGGAGGCGGGCTCGCATCCCTCCAGCGGAGAGCATTCTGCGCATGTTCAGAGGCACTGGCCTTTTCTCAAAAGCTAAACAGACAGGACCGAACTTCACGCCTAAAACCTAGTCCTGGAAAAATGTGAATTATCCATGGCATCAGCCCATGACAATTCCTCTTTGCAAACCCTCCGTTTCTCAGGCTGTGGTCTGTGCTGTCCATATAACCCGGAAAGTGCCAGCGTTATCAGATATGTTCACCCCCCTCGGAGAGCAACTGCTGAAGGAACAAATTCACGGTGAGTGAGCCGGGTTTTGAGGTTGCTGTGGATGGCCAAAACGGGGGAATTGCACGGTCCACGTGTGCACGGAGAGCCACCAGTCAATTGCAACGTGCCAACTGGCTTCCTTGCTGGAACAGGCAATCGGAAGGGCTGGAAAAACTCCCTGAAAAGTTCAAGGAAAAGTTTGAGAAGAAGGAAGGGAACACGAGGGCCTTGGACTGAGAAACGGAGCGATTGGGAGGAGCCGTTGAATCAGACTCAAAGCCAACTGTCTTATTTTTTTCCAGGCGCCCTGTATGGCACCGTGATGTTAATCGCGGAGATGTGCGAAAACAGCCCACAGGCCCTTGAACATTTTTCCAAGGTAGGAAGATATCGACTGGACCACTTGTGGGTCCTACTAACCATGGCCCATCCACAAAGGGGTACAACACGTGGAAAACAGCACCTTTGGCTGAAGGTTATAGCAACCATCTTGACTTTTTCGACACCTGTCTGCACAGACACCCCTGGCCAGGAAGTAGCAAAGAGCCGGCCAACGCCTTTTTTAAAATAGAGAAGGGCATCGTTCCTCACCACGCATGAAAAATAGAAACCGTGGGGTGGATAAAACCCGGAAATCTATCCATGTTTTGGTATGTTTGCGGGCAGACCCGCAAAGCAATTAGCCTGAAATGGGGAGTAAATACATTAAGTCAGTAGCAATCTTTTGCACTGCGGTTAGCAAGAGCCAGATTGGAATTTTGGTGGCCTCCAGCTATGTGGACTAAAAGTCCTGTTGGCCAGGATGGTTTGGCACAATCTCACATTTCCACCTGTACATCCTTCAAGAACAGTGTTTCTCAACCTTGGGAACTTGAAGATGTGTGGACTTCAACTCCCAGCATTCCCCAGCCAGCTATGCTGGCTGGGGAATGCTGGGAGTTGGTCCACACATCTTCAAGTTCCCAAGGTTGAGAAACACTGTTCAAGAAGAAGAGCGACTGGGATCCAGAGCTGACACCTACATGAATTTTGCAGATGGAATCCACCCAGCATTAACCGAGATGCATAAGATGCCGTTTGTCCTAGGGAACAGCTTTCCAAGCATGCAGGAGGGCCCTGGCTGTGGATGATGGGATGCAAGACCCCTAGAAAGACATTCCCTTGGGAAGAACCTCACTGTCTTGACCTCCTTCTCTTTGCCCTTCTCCGCAGTTTGTTCCTCAGCTGGCCGGGGTGTTGCGCAATCTGGTGGTGGCTGGATATTGTCCGAATAACAGCATTGCGGGCATCAGTGAACCTTTCCTACAGGTAGAAGATCTCCTTGCCTTCTTGCTACGATGCCTACAGAAGGCAACAGCTGGAAAAAGCAGGCAATAGCAAGGACATGGGGTGGGCAGCAAAGCTGTTTGGGAAAGGACAGACTTAGCCTGCAGATGCTTAGGTAGGTCCACCAGTCAAAACATTTTGCAGATGTGGCTGGAGCACTGCACTTCTCAACAGCTGGAGCTCCTTAGCAGTTGGGTCAAACAAGTTTGTTAAGGCTCTTCTTTACTAGCTTCTCAACCCAAATTCCAATAATCTGTTGTCACCTCTCTGAGTCCTTCTTGCTCCTGTATCTTTACTCTCCCTCCCCAAAGGTCCAGCTTCTCCGGTTGCTACGGATTTTGGGACGAGACAATGGGGAGGCCAGCGATGCCATGAACGACTCCTTGGCACAGGTAAACGAGAAGAAGGACATTTGGGAAGGAGAGGGTGGTTTGAGAACTTTAAGATTAACCCAGGAACAAATGGGAATAAAGAATACATTCCCTATTTTAGCTTTCGTTGGGTTACTGGAGATCATAGGATGTGGGAACGCTTTGAAGAGAGATGGTGCCATTTTCTGGCTTCTCCTCTGGGGCAACAGAGCAGTTTGGAAAAATGTAAAGTGAAGAGGTTGCTGGTGATGCTTTCCTTCTTCCTTCATCCAGGTGGCAACCAACACCGAGACCACGCGGAACGTGGGCAATGCCATCTTGTACGAGACAGTTTTGACCATTATGGGAATCCAGGCTACCAGCGGATTGCGGGTACCGTGAAATTGTAAAACGCAAAGATCAATGTTTGTCTGGTTTAAAGCAACGTTTCTCTCTTTAGCCTTGTTGGTTAAGGGTTGAGGGCACTGCAATGAGTGGTACGGATCGTCCTTGTAGGTTTCTCAGGACCCCAGATGCCCTCTGCTCTTAGCACCTCCTGTATGGAGGTGAGCTAAAATCATGAGTCTGGTAGTTCCACAACCTATCCTTGACTCAGCCATCCTTTCCCAATCCCTTTTACCTCAGTTATATTTTAAGAAGTAAAGGAGTTTCTTCTTTTTTTCATACATAGGTTCTGGCAATAAATATCCTTGGGCGATTTCTCCTTAACAAGGATAGGAATATCAGGTAAAAACAAAAGAAAATCAAAATTAAAACCAGATGTGTTAAAACTATCCAAGTCGAGCCAGGTGAGACCTAGTTTCGCACTCACCTGAATTGAGCCTTGTGTAGAAATAGCTGCCAGGCACCCTATTCTGTGTTCTTCAAATTTTGCATTTCATTCCCAAGAATCTGAATAATTCCCTAGCAGAGGACTGTATTCGGCTCATCTTCGGCTGATTTTCGCTGCCCGTCCGAGTTTAAATCTGCCCCCCCCCAAAAATGTTCATTTGAGCTTTCC
This sequence comes from Liasis olivaceus, assembly GCA_030867105.1. Lineage (NCBI taxonomy): Eukaryota > Metazoa > Chordata > Lepidosauria > Squamata > Pythonidae > Liasis > Liasis olivaceus. The sequence goes on along the minus strand of CM061351.1, from coordinate 113,137,143 downwards.
TCCACTTCTCTAAACAGCATCTTCCACCCAAACAGCATCTTCTAGCCCCCCAAATGCTCTGGAGATAATTTAGTTCTGTGGCTCATTCTCTTTTTCTCACGAACCTGCGGTACGAACAATAACGCTCGATCCAGAAGGGGAAGGTGGTTTTAAGGTGATTTCTGAAAGATGCCCTCCAGTGGCCTGCTGGAGAAAGCATGCGAGGGGGCAGCGTCCCCAGAGGCTCTTAAAGCGCAGAGCAGCTGCGCCATGCACAAAAGATTTAAATCCGCACGATTGGATCCTCATGTCAATTGACGGCATGTTTAGGTACGTGGCCCTCGCGTCGCTCCAGAAATTGTTGCAAGCGGAAAACAGCGCCGTCCAGAGGCACCGGGCCACCGTCCTCGCCTGCCTGACAGACCCTGACCCAACGGTGAAAAGGTGAGCTGAAGGCCCGAAGAGGGGAGCAGGCTCCATGTCTGGCGAGAGAGAAGACCGAGGTTCTGGTTTTTGCTCTGCAGGAGAGCCCTCCAGCTGAGCTTGTCCCTGATAAACCACGCGAACATTCGGACAACCAGCAAGGAATTGCTCAGTTTCTTGGACAGCAGTCCCCCGGACCTCAAGTCCGAGTGCGCTTCTGGACTCTTCTTGGCCGCGGAGAAGTGAGTCAGTTCCACCATCGCCTGCAGGGGGGGCTGGGGAGAGCTGGGGATTAGGAGGACATGTCCATCTTCTGCCTTTTGACCTCCTTCCACAGGTTTGCACCCAGCAAGCGGTGGCACATTGATACCGTTCTCCAGGTTCTGACCATGGTGAGACCGAGGATGGTGGCAGGAGATGGTGTCCACTACGTGGCAGCAGAGACCCAGAAAAGTTTAATCTGCTGCTGCCCTCTAGAGGCTGTGTTGTGTAGGACAGATTTCCCAGTGGGTTCACCTCCTTCACAAAAGTTGTCCTCTCCTGCTCCTGCTTCTCCTCTGGGGAAGAGTGATAAAGTAAGTGAAGAGGATCCTTGGAGTGGGGCACAAATGTCACCTTCCCGGTTGCTCTCCGTCTCCTTGGCAGGCTGGCTCTTACGTGCGGGATGACGCCGTGCCCAACCTCATCCACCTGATTGGAGGAGCAAAGGAGCTCCATAGCTACGCCGTGCATCAGCTCTACAGCGCAGCCGCCCAAGACATCTCTCAGGTGTGTGTCCGTTTCAGCATTCACACCATACCCTGAGCCCTAAACTAATCCAGCAGCAAAGGTTTAGCAAGGAAAAAATACTAACCAAGATTAAACCAGTATTCCATGATGATGATGTGTGTTGCAGGAAGACGGCCAATGGGAGTGGTAGGGGGTGATCTCGGGGCTGCAAAGGGCACACTTGCCAGTGTTGGGAGAACTGAAACGAACATGGTCTATGTTCATGGAACATGGAACTATTTTTGTTCATAGAACATGGAACTATTTTTGCAGAATTGCTGGAGAAGAAAGGAAAACGATGGACAGATACTTTCTGCAAAATATACACATACCCCATAATTCTTTCTCCTCCATCTCTTTCATTGGATGTAGATCTTCCGGTCTGCCCACTATACAAAGTTGCAAAAGGATTATTTTTTTCCCCAAGAAATTCCAAAAGGGGAAAAAAAATCATGAGAAAATAATAGGGAAAATTTGAGCCCTCTTTTTTGCTCGCTGTGCAGTATTAATATCTTGGTTAGGATGATGGTTATTGCCACACTGACTGCTCTACTTTTCAGCCACCGTGCAGTCCAGGACAGAGGGTCAAAAAGGTCAAGATGGCAGTCACCGCCGTGCCATTGAAGCCCCACGCCTCTTAAATAGGTGCTGCAATGGATGTGAAACAGGGCTTAATCGTGTGGTTGTAGCCGCCATCTTGACTTTTTTGACCCCAGGTGCCCTTGGTCCAGCATAAAGGAGCCTATGACATAAATATTTGAGAAGTTTTAAAGCTGGGAAGATTTAATTGCTTGCAAAGATGCACACGGACACAGTCTTACTCTTCTTGTTTTGCTTAGGCATTGCACATTCAGAACCCATAGGGAAACATCTGCCATTTTCCCCAGTTTTAAAAAATCACGTTGAGGGCTTGCAGTAACAAGAGGGAACGTTGCTGCAGATCTCAGCATGCCTTCCTAGGAGTAAAGCTCACTGACCGCTGTGGGGCTCATTTCGGAAAGGGAAGAGAGGGGTTAGCACGTCCCTGATCTATCCTGGGAAGTCTGGGGCCAGATGAATTAAGAAAGCCAGCCTGAGAACTACATAGCCCCCACCCCAAAGGAGAAAAAAAAGTTCGTCCCCCTGGGCAGCAGGGAAACAGGAAGCTGCAGTTCCACCACCTGTCCACATGGTGGTGCTCTACGCCCAGCAGAAAGCGGGTTAACAGCCCCCTCTGGTGGCAGAGGAGGGTAATTTCATCCTGGCACAGGATGAAAAGTAAAGGCCAGGTTTGCCTGTATCCAGGTCAGCTGTCCCCAACCTGGTGGCTTCCAAGGAACCCCATCATCCTCTTTTCTGTGGTGCTAGTGTATTTTAATTAATTAATTCATATCTATTTTTAGTTTAATTAATATTTTTTCTGTTTTTCCCATGAGTCGCTCTCTAGTGAGAAGGGCGGGGACAAATTTGAAACATAAATAAAAAAGTAAGTAAATAAATAAATAAAATCCAGGGCAAGCGTTTGCTGCAGACTCCCATACTTTACACTGAGCTTCAAAAAGTGAAATCTGAAGCTCTTTAGTGTTGGGCATCGTCCAAGAACGCACCGACGCGCCTTAAAAAACAGGTGGAGCTTTGGATCGCCGCCATCTTGAAGTTTTCGACCATGCTCTGCTTTCAAACCTTCATCCTCTTTTGGCGTTTGCGGTCTTAGCAGAAATGCTGTGGCACTGTCTTCTTGAGAAACATATACTTTGGCTAGCACCTCTGAAACCAAAATTTAAGGTTCTAGTCCAGTGATTCTCAACCTTGGCCACTTTAAGGCCTGTGGACTTCAACTCCCAGAATTCCCCAGCCAGCAAGGCTGGCTGGGGAATTCTGGGAGTTGAAGTCCACAGGCCTTAAAGTGGCCAAGGTTGAGAATCACTGTTCTAGTTCATTACAAACCAGGAGCCCTGTCTCTGCCTGGCCTACCTCCAGGGCCGTTGTGGAGATAAAACACACAACTCTGGTTTGTCATCTCAGTCCCGCAGCTCAGAAAAGTTTCGTAGAAGACACCCGATGAAAAGAAATCATTCATCGGGCGGCTGGGTTTTTCTCCCAGATCACTTAAAACACAGGGAGGGCCAAGAACGTTTCTGGAGGTCGCCTCTCGCGGCTCCCTCCAGCCAATGGCCGGCTCGCGTCCCACCCCGATTCAAAATGACCGAGGGGTGGGCGATGTCGAATCCCTGGCCTGACATCTGCACGGGGGGCTGGCGTTTGCCCCCCTCTTTGTCCCCCCCGCAGCAACCCTTGGTCCAAGTTGCAACGTGGTGCCTGGGTGAATACGGCCACTTCCTGCTGGAGGGGCACTGCGACGAGGTGGAGCCGCGGCAGGTGAGGTCTCCGAAATCCCGTGGCGAGGGTCGGCAGAGGGGAAATTGGCCCTCTGAGCTCTACATCCTTTTTTTGGCCTTTCAGGTGGATGCCGAAGAGGTACTGACTCTGCTGGAACGCATCCTCCAGTCTCAGCTTTCCCTGCCCGCCACCCGGGGCTATGCCCTCACTGCCCTCATGAAGCTTGGCACGCGCCTCCAGGATGGGGACATCAAGTGAGCCTGGGGAAGAAAACATCCCTTTCCTTTTTTTTAATGACACGGCAGATCAAAACCGGGGTGCGCTTTTGCAGGTCCCCGGGCATGCGGCGTTTTGCAACTCCCTCGCGCTTCCCCCTGCCCCTCGTTTTCCGAATCGACTGATTGCAAGCCTGGCTTTGTCCGACCTGCGCGCTGGATTGGGCCCCCTACTCCCCTAATCCCCAGCTGGTGGGGGATTATGGGAGTCGAAGCCCAACCCCTTCAGAAAAAAGCTGGGTTGGCGGAAGGGGCGTGCAATGGACTGCCGTCTCCGGTGTTCTGAAATGAAAATTTGGGTGGGTTGAAACAGGTTTAAGCTTGCGGTAGAGTGGTGGGAAATTCACCTCTTCCAGACAAATAATGGGCTCTGATAGGTATTCCAGCGGAGCGCAAGACTTCACTTCCAAAATATTCTGCGTTTCCAGGAAAGTGGCCAGTGGTGGTCCCTGGAAAAATCTGGCTCCATCCAAAGCAAATGTTTAAATCAGGGTTTCTCATAATGCGGTCAGTGGTCCAGTCCTGGTCCTTATAAAACCCTGAAGTTCTTAGAAAATGTGCCAATAATTGCCCAGGTTGCCTGAAAGCTGAGAAAAAAGGAAAGCTTGAAAAAGTAACTTGATGCAAGTCCTTTGTGCAGCTATAAAGTAAGGAGGAAAAAAAGAAAAAAGTCTGCAAAACAGAACGGTCCAGGGAAAAACAATTCTTCACTTATTTGCAACACCCGGCTTTCGATGTATTTTGAGGGCCTGTTTAAACATTAAAATTGCATTTATGTGTTTGCTATTTTTCCCTCTCCCTTCCAAACCTTGCCCGGAGAATTTGTTTGGCTTTTAGAAAGGGGGTATGAGATATATAATAAGGAATGCTACCTGTCCTAGATTTTGTAGGATGCTGGGCGTTTTCAAAATACACACATTCTTCCTTTTTTCACCAAATTAGCACAGGGAAAGGTTTTCTCCACTCTATTCTCTCCTGTGCAGAGACTTACAACCAGTGAACATATCACACAGGTGTGGCATATCTGCACACTAACAATCTATGCCAGTGTTTCTCAACCTTGGCTGCTTTAAGACGTGTGGACTTCAACTCCCAGAATTCCCCAGCCAGCAAGGCTGGCTGGGGAATTCTGGGAGTTGAAGTCCACACGTCTTAAAGCAGCCAAGGTTGAGAAACACTGATCTACGCACTTCACATAATTAATTTTCCTTTAGTTGAACCCCTCCTCCCAGTATTTCCCACCCATCAGGATATCTCCAGGCTGGTCAAAAAAGTCAGGATGACATCAACAGCCAAATCATCGGACGCACGCCTCCTTTTCAGGTAAAAGGGGGCGTAGCTTCAATCACCTAAGGCAGAACCTGAACCCCATGGGTTGCATCTGCCATGTTGACTTTTTTGACCCCCCTGCCATTCATCCGGCCTGCCATTGCACCACACCTTAACTTCACGACTGAATCAACCCACTTTTTAGGTTTGGGGCCACTTTACGGATGCATGAAGTGAACGAAAGGGGTGGTTTACACCATATGCTAAAGCAAGGAGAGAACAAAAATAATTCGTGCTAATTATGCGCCGCACGTGATGCGATGGCGGTCCTGGATCTTTCCCTGACCCGGTGAAAGGCATCTCATCCCTTTTCATTCGCCTCTCCGTTTGGTTTGGCTATTTCACATTGGGAATTTTTTCCGTCTTACAAGGGGCTTGTAAAATTGCCAGGAAGGGAGTTGCTGGGGCTGACGGATCAAGACAGGAAGAAAAAACACAATAACCTCTTCTTCTCCCCTCTTTTTTCTCTCCCCTCCCAATTGCAAAGCCGGATTCGGAGTCTGGTTTCTGTTTATTGCAGCTGCCACGATGTGGAACTGCAGCAGAGGGCGGTGGAATTCAACGCCCTTTTCCGGAAATACGATCATCTCAGGTACTTGCTAGACCCTTGCGCCTCAGATGCCAGGCTGTCCCTGAAGCCACGAAGAAGCCATCTTCCTTGGCAAGGGAGCAGTTGGCACGGGAGTTCCACGCCCTAATGCCGGGATTCGGGCAGCATTTGCATCGGGATCTGTGACTTCTCTTTCTGACTGCTCTGCTTCTGTGCTTCAGAGCTCTGCATGCAATGATTCTTAGTGCTGGATCAGACAAATCCCTAAGCTACTAGTCCTCATTGCCTTGTGGGAAAACTGTGGATGGGCAAAAGGAAAGGAGGCAGTTACAGTTCTTAGGGAACCCTTCTGGGTGTTTTGCATTATAAGAGCTGCTCCAATTTCTTCCTAATCTCCCTGCCCTCTTTCGTCCTTAAATATCTGCCAAGCCAAAGCAATAGACCCTACAAGGACAAGAAACTTGATTTATTTTTAAATCAGAAGAGCCCAATCCCCTCAAATCCCCCAGGGGCCTTCCAAAAGGCCCCGCCTAATTGCAATTTATAATAGGATAGGTAAAGAATATTTGATTTTATTGACTCAGGACACAGCACATTATTGCACGGCTAAATACACAGGATGTAAGTCCTATCAACTTCATGAAATTACATCTGATTGAACACATTTAGTTTTCCCCCTGGCCCCCTATGCTTTTGACTCAGTGTAAAAAGATTATTCGCTGTTTAAAAAGATTGTTCCCTTCGACTTTAAATCAGCAAGGAGACTCTGGGTTAATTTCTGGCATCCAGAAAGGGCGATTCCTTCAAATTTGTCTCAGCCCCTGTGCGTTGTGGCTCCCCCCCCCCCGCAAGCAATTATTCTGTTCACTGACACACCAACGGTTCACACACACACACAGACACCCCGATTCCTCCTGGTGATGAAAGCAGAGAAAGATTAGGCCAAATCATTCCCCCGCCCTCCCCACCTTGCCTTGGGGGCTGAAAATGAAGACATGCTATTTTTCCTTCCCCTTCCAGAGCATCATTACTGGAAAAGATGCCCGTGGTGGAGAGAACTGGAGATGGCAAAGATACCCATCAAGCAGACCAGAATGGAAATGAGATGGTTGCCCCCCATGTCCTGCAGGTGGCACCATCCAAGGAGCCCCAACTCCAAGAACCTCACCAGGTGGGAGGTGCAGTTCCCAGCGTTGGGCGGCAGGGGGCAGCAGGGACCAACAAATCCTTACTGCCATTGGACTACAGTATAAATCTGATTATTCCTATCAGGGACGGATTTAATTTGGAAATCTAATTTCTCTTGCTCCTGGATTACTAGCCGAAGCTAAATTTAAGCCCTCATAAAGAACAGCTGGGGAGATTTTTAAGAGTGGCGATCTGGAGGTTTTGCTAACAATAGTGTAAACACACCTCGGCAAATCTCTTTTTTGCTTACATCTGGTTCACAGCCCAGGAGGAAATATTCCTTAAATCATGCTTTGCTGAGATGGACTTATGCTGAGCAGAACCATGTTAGTCTATGGTAACCCGACATCAGAAAGAGTTTGAGAGCGCCTTTTCAAGCTAAGACATTTTAGGATAAAGCAGATGCTTTCGTGAGCTGCAGCTTTGTAGCTTGAAAAGGGGCTATCAAGCTATTCCTTCTTCTGATAAAATCCAAAAACTGTTTCCCAGTGAGTAAAATCGGTTAGCTATGATCGCCAAACCTGAGAATACTACAGGCAGTCCTCGGTTAACAACGGTAATTGGGGCCGGAATTTTCATCAGTTGCTGTCGTTAAGTGCGTCCTGTACGGTCGTTAAGCACGACTTCACGTGCTCACCGTTTGCAACCTCCTGCCAGCTTCCCCACTGATTTTGCTTGTCGGAAGCCAGCAGGGAAGGATGCAAATGGCAATCACGTGACTGCAGGATGCTGCATCGTTGTAATTCTGAGCTGGTCACTGAGCAGCTGGATTGTGATCACATGACCGCAGGGACACTGTGACAGCCGCAACTATGAGGGCTGGTCATAAGTACCCCTCATTCAGCACCGTCGTCACTTTGAATGGTTGCTGAATGAGTGGTCATTAAACAAGGACTACCTGTATGGGCATCCAAGAAGAACAAATGGATGCTAGGACAAATCAGTCCAGCATTCTCACTTGAGGCACAAAGGACCAGGTTCAAATTATCATATTTGGACATGATATGGCAAAGACCCTTGAGAAGTCCTTGAAGTTGGAAGTCCTGGAAAAGTTGGAAGAAAAGAAGTTGGAAGAAAAGAAGAGAAGAAGTTGGAAGAAAAGAAGATGATCAGCAGCAGTGTGAATGGATTTAATTGTAGCAGTGATGGGTGCACTGTTGGGAGTCCTGAAGGACCAGGTTGGGGACAGAGAAGGTCTATCTACATGGTTGCTAAGAGTCAACATCAACTTGATGGCCTATGATCAATCAGTAGTTGTCCAAATTCAGAAAGAATCTGGTAGCCCCCTTCAGACTAACAATGTCATTAGCTTAGGCCTTCTGATGGCCTTTGTTACTCTGAAAATGTGCTACCAGACTCTTCCTGATTGTGAGCAGATGGAAAGGTGGCCTCACAGTGTGTAACATGGTTTAGGCTTTGTCACCCATCGCCTTGGAGGGAAGTCAAGAGATGGGGAACAGAGGCCAAAAGACAAGAGGGATCAGTAATGGGGGCCATAAATCTCACACCAGAAGAGCTTTCAGCTGACGCAAGGGTGGTTGGACAGCATCTGTCAGGCCTAGCCCAAGGAACTCCAAGAGACAATGCAAAATCAGTCCAGCTATGTTTATTAGCTACAACCTCTAGCAAGAATCTTCCCAGACTGAAACCCCAGCTCCCAAGTCAGCCAGCCACAACAGTGTGAATTCCTCAGGGAGCTGCCAGTCTCATCCTCTTGTAGCTCCCACGCTCCTCCAGCGAGCTAAGAAAATGCTTATCTCCCTGAGCCTGGCCTTCACAATTCCATTCCATCACAGCATCTCAAGTCAGCAGTAGGAAAAGATCTCCAGTGTAGAAATTGGTATCATTCTACCCCAGTGGGCTGGGGAATTCTGGGAGTTGAAGTCCACATATCCTAAAGTTGCCAAAGTTGAAAAACTCTGGTCTACCCTGTTCTGTTTCTTCTATGCGTCCAGTAGAGAACCCTTAAGTGGTTTTGATGCCATCAAAAGGCTGAGCCATCCAGAGCAACTGTCATGAATCCCAGTCATGAATTGTGGTCTGCTCAGAGATAAAAGTGTTTTCTCTTTGACCTTCCCAAGGAAGGAACCTACTACCTCCATCACCCACCTTGTCCTTTTCTATCTAGGTCTTGGATCTCTTGGACCTCCTTGGAGAACCTGTAGATTCATCTCCAGCTCAACCAAATCCAGCCCATTCGGGAACAGGATCTCTCCTTGGTTTGCTTGAAGATCTAAAACCTCCAGGTAGAATGGGATGGATCCATCAGAGGAAAGAAAAGCAAAGGGTTCCTTCCGATTTACAACCGTTGAGCATCTTGGTTTGATATCCTATAACTCTGTTTTTCCCAAGAGCCTTCCATGCATGTTTCCAAGGATCTTCTGGATTTTAAGCCCCCAGATATCTCATGCTACGCTGCTCTGTGGGATCAAAAGTCTCTCATTTTCCTGAGCTTCAATTTGACCTCCTGTGGCCTGAACCGCACAGGAAACCCTTGTTCCCAGCTGTAGCACTGTTTGGCGTCAGAAGTAAAGATGAGAGGGCTTTCCATCTTTAGTCCCATCTAACGAAACCTCCGTCAGAATTATTAATATTTTCTGCTGTTTTTCAAGGATATAAAAATACACTACCAGAAAACCAGAACGGCCCCTCTTAGCCTTGCAGGTCACCGATGAGTGTGCGAGATCAATCCACTTGTCACAAAGAGAACACCTTTGTCTAAATTGCAACACGCACGTTCCTGTATTTGCAGCACTCAGCAGAAAGGGTGAAAGGCGCACGAAGGCACCTTTTGCCTCCTTCCCACCGCTAAGATTCAGACTGCAGGCTGATATTCAGATTTTAGGGGATTCTGCATCTGGCTGGGGAGGAAGAACCTTTTCTGAAGCTAACCATGCCTTCGCAGACGCTGCTCCCTCCCGCATGGCCGTCTACAAACAGGACGGGCTGCTGGTTGAATTCTCAATGGATCGCCCCCCGCTGGAGCCCACCTTGCTGCTGATCACGGCCACCACGACCAACGCCACCTCGGGGGACGTTCACCACTTTTCTCTGCAGGTGGCCGTTCCCAAGGTGAGCCCCCTCCTTGGCCCTGGGGCCGCCCACCGCCTCACCCTGAGAGCCACCCTAATTCCTTGACCTGCCGGAAAAATCCCTTTTTGCTTCTGGAGTTTTAAAGTTGCCTCCCCCATTGTCAACTTACGGTGTCCAGAACGAGCCTCGGGAATCAGCTTTGGGAAGCCTAACTTGGTTTTAGAAAGTCAGGAGTACAACAGGAATCTCTTGCACAATGGTGATGAAGGAAAGTTGTTGGTGGATTCGTGGGGGGGGGGGGGGATGTGTGGTATGTGGGGGAGCCAGGAGTTTATTTCGGTTTTTATGCTTTTTATTTTTTTGTGGTGAGGAACTGTTTTTTATTTAGTTTGGTTAGATTTAGGGCCCACCTTTCTTCCAGTCTTGTACATCTTCTGTACACTTACAACCTCCTTCTCTTCCTCCATCTCCTTCTCCTCTGCTTCTTCTTCCCCCTCATCCTTCTTCTCTTCTTCCTCCCCTTCTCCTCCTTCTCTTCTTCCTCTCCTTCTCTGCCTCTTCTTCTCCTTCGCCTCTTCCTCTCCCTCTTCTCCTTCTCGTCTTCTTTCCCTCCTCTCCTTCTCCCCTTCTTCTCTTCCCCTCTCATCTTCTTCCTCTTTCTGTCCTCCTCCTTCTCCTCTTTCTATCCCTCCTCTCCTTCTCCCCTTCCTCCTCTTCCCCTCTCCTTCTCCTTGTCTTCTTCCTCTTCCTTCCCCTCATCCTCTCCTTCTCCCGCCTGGCTTGAACTTGCTCTTTTTCTTCTTGCCCCAGTCCTTCCAGGTGGAGCTTTTGGCCCCCAGCAGCTCTACAGTTTCAAGCCAGGGAGGTCCCCCCGTCACCCAAGTGATTCGAGTGCTGAACCCCAAAAAGGTAAGAACGATGAGAGGATGAGGAAGGCAGGCTATAACATTAACTTGCCAAATCCACTGTGAACCCATTCAGAGATCTGCTTAAAAACAGTGCTGGGGCAATACAGTGCCATCACTTGCTCCCTGTTCTCATGGTGCAGCATTTCTCAACCTTGGCAGCTTGAAGTCGGGTGGACTTCAACTCCCAGAATTCCCCAGCTAGCCTTGCTGGCTGGGGAATTCTGGGAGTTGAAGTCCACCCGTCTTCAAGCTGCCAAGGTTGAGAAACACTGTCATGGTGTGGCTTCATCCTCGTGGCATCAGAAAGACCAAGGGGACACGTGTCAAGTCCCCTAAAAGTCCTCAAGAACGCTAGATTGTCACCGTTTCATCAGGCAGGTTTCCTGCAAAGGAAGAGGGATTAAGGTACGGTATGTCATAAGCTGGATACGTGTGTGCTTCAGCCCCGCTTTTATCAGCGAGCGGATTAAGGCAGATTCTCCCGGGTGCCTTTGATCCTCTTTCTAACTCGCTCTTGGCGGAAGGGGAAGCCGGCTACCCGTTTAGGAGATCCGGAACGAGCGTCTGTCCGTTCCCGTTCTACGACGTCTTGCCGACGGCCACAGGCCCAGCAAACTCCATTATGGAGTCCTCGGGGTTCTCCGAGCTCAGTTGTTTTCTTGCAGACGTTTCGTTACCCGACTAGGTAACCTTTTCAGTGCATTATACATTGTTTTCTGCTTCCTCCCATGAATACCCTCCTAAATGTTGCTTGTTTTAGCAGCCCTGCACCCGCTACCCAAAAGGCTTGGCGATTAAAACAAAAATTTAGGCGTTGCTGCGGCTGTCCTGCCAGGGTGCAGGAAGGGGAACTTGGCTTCTTGTGAGAATGAAACGGTGGTGCTTCCACAAGGTTGATCTGCAGCTTTCGGGCAGCCGTATTTATTCATTCAATCAATTTATGGCACTGCCCATCTCACCTACGTGCCTCTTGGTGGCTTACAATAAAGAGATAACATACATACCATATAAAAAAAATTGCTCGGCCCCCGCCTTCCGCCGAGATGTGTTTCGCCTTCCTGGTCTAGCCTGCAGCCGTGGAATTTCCTGGTGGTCTCCCATCCAAGTGGGAATGAGGCCCAGCCTTGCTTTCTGAGATCTGCCGAGGTTGGCTCAGAGCAGTTGGTTAGTGCAGAGATGTAACGTTATATACGTTTTCTTCTTTCCCGACCCCAGATCCCACTGCGGATGAGGCTACGGCTTTCTTACACGCTGCCTTCTGGGGCTGCCGTACAACACATTGAAGAACTCAACTCGTTCCCAGAGACTGCGTGGAAGTGAACAGTCCACGACTCAAGGGGAGAACGGCTCCCGTCGTGATAGCCGCCTACTCCCAAGCATTCCCTCTTGATCTCCCAATTAATAAACATGTATGCAATCAGGGAAGGCTGGATGGCCCAATGGGTGAGTCGATGCGGAGGGGGCAGGCGGGGGCAGAGGCTGTTTAAGGATGCTTTCCAAAAGAACAGGCCAGGGAGCCCCCTCCGGACTGGGGAACTGCCGAGCAGGCGCACGTGCGGGTGTGTAAATACAGGAATCCCAACCTCCTGTCAGCATTTTTCCTCTCTCCTCATTTCAACTGCTGGGAAATCAATTCAATTGATCAGCCAGTTGGGGAACTCCACAACAACTGAGTGAGACTAAATGGAAATCAATGAAGATAAAGAGTGGAGGGAAGACAGAGGAGGAGGAGAAGCCATCCGTCGAATCGCCACAGCCACGCACCCCCGGACCCTTTCCAGCGCTCGATTCAGAGGTTCTGCCCAAGGGGTCCCCCCACAGATGTTCCCCTGCCTAAATCTTCTCCCATAGCCCCCAAAACACAAGCAAGGGAAGAGGGGGCCTCCATGGAGTTCCACCAGCTTCTTCCAGGGTTGTGGAACCCATCAGCCATAAGGGACACCGATGGGCAACCTGGGCCACCAGCTTTCCTCCTCTGGACTCCAGGTCCCATCACACCTGTCTAGCATGTTGAAGCTGGAGAACCACCCCGCTTGGTAGCCCCCAAAACACCCCGCTTGGTAGCCCCCAAAACACAAGCAAGGGAAGAGGGGGCCTCCATGGAGTTCCACCAGCTTCTTCCAGCGTTGTGGAACCCATCAGCCATAAGGGACACCGATGGGCAACCCTGGGCCACCAGCTTTCCTCCTCTGGACTCCAGGTCCCATCACACCTGTCCAGCACGTTGAAGCTGGAGAACGTCAAGTCTCCCTTGAGGTCCTGTTGGGAGAAGGGCTCCCCAACCTAGTTCCCCTACTACACTGAGGCTGAATGTTCTGTCTGCTTGAGCACACGGCGTGAACCCTGAAGGCAAGCCAGCCCCTGGGGCGTGTTAACAAACCCTGGTCAAAACAAACCACGCAGGTCAACTCCCACAATCCCTGGTTGGCAGAGCCAGAGGGGAAGGCTGGCCGAGGGAGCCCCAAAGGTGGGCCCAACCACACCACTTAGGTTCTCCAAACATGCTAAGCCAGAGGCATCTGCCAGGGGTCGAAGAAGTCAAGATGGCAGCCTTAATCGCGGATCAAAACCCTGCCCCTTTTTCAGGTGTACCCTGACCCCCTGTGCCAACCAGGTTGATTGAACATGATGTGCGAAGTCAGGTGTGAGTTCTATAATGATGTGGCATGTTAGAATTAAAAAGTTGTGCTTCTTTTAACATGCTGCTTCTTCTCTCCATCACCCGATCTCAAGCCATTTGAATCTGATCACGAACAAGCCTGTTCCCCCTTCCTCTTCTCCAATCTGGGGATTGTCTGCCCACAAGCCAAGCCCCTCCCCTCTTTCAGCCATTGGCTCATCTGCTGTGATGTCACGTCAGGCTCATGAAATACTACAGCAGTGTTTCTCAACCTTGGCCACTTTAAGACCTGTGGACTTCAACTCCCAGAATTCCCCAGCCAGCACAGCCAACCTCTCCATGATCCCAGAGGCTAATAATCCTAGAAAAGAAACAGAGCAATAGTGTTGGGAAGGCAAAGAAAAAGAAGGCGTAGGGAAGTGTTTCTCAACCTCAACAACTTTAAGATATCTGGACTTCAACTCCCAGCATGGCTGGCTGGGGAATTCTGGGAGTTGAAGTCCACAGGTCTTAAAGTGGCCAAGGTTGAGAAACACTGTGCTAGAGGGTGAAAGGAAAGGGCCAGCTACTGAAGAACAGTGCAATTGCTGGCATGGGAGTAAGAAGAGAAAAATGAAGCCGCCCAGTAGTCCTTTACAACTATTTTTCTTTTGGAAAATAGGGGTGCAAAGAGAGAAAGGGACTTTAAAATAATTTTAATTTAAAGATCACTCTGGCACAGGGGCCAGTAGTTCGGAGGTGGACCTCTCTCACCCCTTCCTGGTTCCTGCTCCTGGCAGGCATTTCCGCCCGGTCCATGGGTTGCATTTCACACTTTCCGCACAACTCCGGCCTCCGTCAAAGCCTTGTAATGGGCGGGTCTGAATTGGTGCAAATACACAGACATCTTGCCCGGAACGGCTGCCTTCTCTTCCAAGCCTAATGGAGGAAGAAAAAGAAGGGAGTTTTTCTTCTGTCCACACGCTGGAACTAGAACAACGTTTGGAGCAATGCAAGAAGTGGAAACGAGGGAATGTGGTGCGATCGTAAACCATGAATCTAAAACCTTCCGGCTGTCCTTTTCTCAAGCCGAACATTTTAGAAGGCGTTTCAGAGGAAGACGCCCAATCGTTAAAAAAAAATGGAAACGTATCACCCCCCCAAGATTGGAGAAGTCCCGCCTCACCTAGCTGTCTACCAAACCTCTGTATCTTCTCCAGAGCTTCGGGGACCTCTTCTAACCGCCGGACCACAGCTTCCACCTCACCCACGGCATAGCCGAAATCCGCCTCGTCGAGATCCACGTGCAGGTCACCCACACGGTATTTGCGCCGCGTGGTCACAAAGGTGGCAAAGACTTGCAAGTTGAGTTCCTCTACTGCTTTGGACACACAGCCCCTCCAACTCTGTCCTGGGTCTTTCTCCAGTAACGCACAGATGCGGGTCACGATATTTTGGGGACACGTCACTTCTTGGTACTGTGTGGCAGCTTGGGCCCGGCTCGAGATGTTTGGGGGCTGCAAAGGTGGCGGAGAGGGGTGGTTATCCGTCCCTGCCGTGCACGGGGTCCCCTTGCTTCCCGCAACCCCGGCTGCTAACCGGGGGGGACATTTTAGCTCCCAGCCGGTCCCCTCGCGTTCCCGCAGCCAGTGATCCGCTCGAGTCAGGCACCAGTCGGGTACGTCGTAATAGCTGTCACGAAAAGACACGCTGCCTTCTTGGATCGCCCCCAGCTTCGCTAACTTCTCGAGGGTGTTGGGCCCGAAAAGAAACTTTTGTTCCACCTCGATGAATCCAGAGACCCGATCTGGGGGAAAACAAGGAGGAATCCAAAATTGCAAGCAAGCCTAATGAGTTTTCTGCCAAAAATTGGACTCTCCTCTTTCTGTCATCCTCAGCTGGTTCTGCTATTTTGGAGATCATGCTAACGAAGACCTATTTTAAAATACAGGTGGTCCCCAGTTTAAGAACGAGTTCCATTCCCAAGGCCTGTCCGTAAGTCGAATTTGTACATAAACCAGAACAGTATTATTGTATAATGCTGTGTAAGTAGTATTGTGTAATGAACTCGAACCATTGTGTATTTACCTCGAATTTTGCTATAAAAGGCTCTGTTCTTAACTATGGGTCATCTGTAACCTGGGGGTTCTTAATCCAGGGACTCCCTCTACACTTATACGATTCTGAATTCAACATTGAAAAGGGACTTTGGAGCAGATGTGGACATGCAAGCTGCCCACATCTGCTTCAAAGCCCCTTTTAGGCTTCAGATGCACCTCCTAGGAGACATCAGACTGGGAAATGCTTCTAAGGGGTCATTACTTGATTAACAAAACCATCTTCCTCTGTCCTCGTCTTTCAGAAACAAAACAAATTCAGGGTCACAGCTAGACTGAAATAAGATGTGCTTTCAATCTCCCTAAATAGCCTTTCCAGTGTTTCTCCCTCTGCCTTTCTGTTTCAGGAACAGGCCATTTTTCATTTAATGACAGCCCGCTTTTCTTTCACAACCTGAGGACGCTTCCCTCCACCCGTTTTATCCACAGGGCCATCCTGCGAGGTTGGCGAGGCAGAGCCAGCGGTGAACAATAGTGCCGCCTCCATCAGGGAACGTCACGGCTGAGGGAGCATTTGAACCCAGGCCTCTCGAGCACTGGGCTGCCCGGCCACGATTTCAGGGGAAAGCCACCATGAGCTGCGTTTACACAAGCTACTACGGCACAAACCATGGTCTGCAAGCTACATCACATGCGGGCCAAGGAAGAAGCTAAGATACCCTGGTGGCTTTCAGATCAGGGCTACGACACGCAGGCGGCCTTGCAGCGAGGGAGCTCCTGCTTCCCCAGCTGCCATCCAGCGGCGCTGGGGATTTTTGCAACTGCGATCTTCGCCTTCGTTGCACGTCCGTGGCACGTGGCACGTTGCACGGCGGCTGCCGGCTCAGCCCATTCTTCTGGTCAGGCTAACAGGCAGGAGAGCGCCAGCGCACCCCGGGCTTTTGCGGGGTGGAAGTGAGGCTGGGGGCCGCCGTCAGCGCAGTCCGCTTTAACTGCACTCCCGCCCGGTGCTTCTGCTCCGCACCGGCCCCCTCCACCCATCCTGGCACTCCCGGCAGCCCCGGGCAGGGCGCGGCCCACTGACCTTCCCCCGGCTGGGGGCCCGGAGCCGCGGGCGCCTCGCGCGCAGAGCCCCGCTCCATGTTTGCAAGGGCTACGCGCTCCCCGGGCCGAGAACTACACCTCCCAGCGTCCTTTGCAAAGGGACTCGCCGGGCAGAGCGATTTTCCGAGGATCCGAGGCGGCTTTCCAAGCTGTTTCTCTTCCTCTTCCCAGGGAAACAAAGAGAGGGCCCTTGCTGCTCGTCCGGGCGCCTACAGCCCCAACAGGGGCGAAGTGGGGGGGAGGGAAAGGAAGGGCAGCTGCACAAAAGGCCGGGAGCGGCGCAAGGGCACTTGGGAGTCGTAGTTTTTCCGCTTCCCAGCAGGTACCTTCGCAACTCGCCTACCTCCCTTCTCCCTTCCTTAATTTGCTGCTCTCGCTGTTCTATTTTTTATTCCTCTCCCCATGTGACTGTCTCGCTCCCTCGATCACCGTTGCCACGGTAACCGGAAAGCTGCAATTAAGAACAGCAGGGGGAGGGGGTGCATTCCCAACCGGGGGGGGGGACGGCACAGGCTTAACTCCTTCCAAGCCAGGATTCCTGGTTTCCCTGCGCGGAGGGACGGCCGGCCGGGCAGCGAGATTCTTGCCCCCCTTCCCGGGGTGGGGGGCGGGTGGAGGGGACGGGGAGGCGCGCGATCACCTGCTCTGCGGTTCTCCCGACGCTCAAATAATCCCTTTTTGCCGACAGGATCCCCTAAATCTTTGGAATAATTCTCTGTTCGGGGAAAGTGGTGGGGGAGGGGATCTTGCTAGAATAAATGATTCAGGAGGACAATAATAGTAATAAGAAGAACCATGCGGCGTTTCATAGCTTGCCAACTTTAAAAAAAAAATCCGAGTCCTGTTCCCCTGCTTGGGAAAACGCCGCACGCGCGATTTCTCCGCCGAAGCGCTCCAGCTTTCCAGTCTCCGGTCTCCAACACATCTGGAGGGTACGGAATTGGGGAAATCTGCATTAGGCCGACAGCTGGTGCAAGAGGCTCTGATCTTCCCTCCCAACCACACTGCAGGTGGTCACGTTTGCTGGGGTTTGGGGCTGTCACTGAAAGGCTGAAACTAACCCAGCTGTTGTGTGAACCGGCGGCTGCCTGAAGCCAGCCTGTATCCCTGGTAAATGTCTTGGGCAGCAGAGCAAGGGCCACTGAAGAGCCCTATCTGCTCTGCCTGGGCTGGGTGCTGAATGCTCTCAGTCTTCCTCATCTGTAAAATAGGTATAAGGATTCCTTGTGCTTGTCAGCTGCAGATTTTGCCTTAAGAAGTGCAGATCTGTGACTGTCCAGATGCTGTCCAGCATTTGGGGTCTGCCGTCTCCTCTCCTCTGCTATTTTAGGCCTGTTTCAATCCGCGTCTGGTGGTCCAGACACACCAACTTCGCATAAGCTCTAAAACCCTATTATCTCATTTCTTTGCTGTTAACTTGGTTTATTGTGACCACTGGGCCTTATAAACCATACCGTAGCTTATGGCTCAAGGCTTTGAGCAAACCTAGTACGGAATCAATGAATGACGGTTATACAAACCACAGCTTAGCTGTCTGTGTGAATACCCTTCATTTGGTTATCCCCTTTTCTGGATTTGGACAAGACACAGAACCGTAATTAAACTGAGATGAGTTTGCACAACACGTTACCCCCTCCCACGTGCAAGAGCAGACCCAACCCACCTCGCAGGGTTCTTGTGGGGAAAATAGGAAGAAGCAGGAGCATTGGGACGTTTGCCACCTTGAATTGACCGAACAGATGATTAAAAAAGGTGTGATAAAGACATTATTCAAAGTTAATCAGAACATCTCTCTGAAATGGATCACAATCCTTGGTTTTTTTCAGGCAAAGATTTTTTTGAAGGGGGGAGTCTGAAAAAAACAATTCGAGCAAGTAACCAGGGTTCACACAGTCCTGAAGCTCAGAATTGCTGCTTCTCGTCCCAAGGTATGCCCAGAGCAAACAAATCTTGCAGGCTGATTCCTCAACTCACTAAGAGTCAGGTTGACCTCAATCGCCCCCAACCTTAGAGTTAACTTTGTCTAGCACAGTGTTTGTCTAGAATTTGGAATCTCTCTTGCGCTCTCGATGGAGGACAACGCCCTGTGGCCCCCACACTAAACACATTGTGGGACCCAGTTGCTTCAGAAGCATCGTGTGCCCCTCTTATCCATGCTAATGGGCTCAGGCAGAATGTGGGAGAGGGGAGCTGGGGTAGGGAATTGGAGCCAGGACAAGGGCAGAACATTTTTCTAATATCAGGGTTAGGTTTGGACTCATAGAAGAGGGAGCTTCCCTGTTTACTCAACAGTGAGAAAAATGAACTCTGCACCTGCTCAGGAGCTCTGAAGGATAGCACATGTGCCAGGTCAGAACAAAGCTTGGCTGTAGCTCATCCTGCTTCGAATGGTGGGCAAGCTGGCCTCGAAAGCAGTTTCTTTCCCCAACACCAGCCTCAAGTCTTTGCCTCTGAGCACTTGCTAATCGCAGGTAGACTGCAGCTAAAGCAGGTGGCTTATTTTGTGGGCTGCGGCAGATAGAGCTTCGTCCTCCGTGGATTACTAGTGGCAGGGAGTTTCATCAGTCAAATATGCCTTGCCTGAAGACTTGACTTCTTTTGATAGGTTTATAGCAGTGTTTCTCAACCTTGGGAACTGGAAGACGTGTGGACTTCAACTCCCAGAATTCCCCAGCCAGCTGTGCTGGCTGGGGAATTCTGGGAGTTGAAGTCCACACGTCTTCCAGTTCCCAAG
Organism: Liasis olivaceus; assembly: GCA_030867105.1. Classification (NCBI taxonomy): domain Eukaryota; kingdom Metazoa; phylum Chordata; class Lepidosauria; order Squamata; family Pythonidae; genus Liasis; species Liasis olivaceus. The sequence continues at coordinate 113,117,877 of CM061351.1, read as the reverse complement.
GTTGAGAAACACTGGTTTACAGGATTGGATCAGCAAAAGCCAGCGATCATTGCAGATCAAGCGGTGGCCATCTTCAAGGCAGGATGAGAGAGCATATTTTCAGCAGCTGCACTTTTCAAAAATGGTCATTTATCTCCCCACACCCCCACCCCTGCAGGGCAAGGACAGTGACATCACGCGTGTGGATATTTTTGTGGTCGGGGGCGTCCTTTAAAAGCAGCGTGGGGATGTTCCACTCGCCCAGAGGAACACAGACTGCTTTTCCCCTTTCCTTTTGACCTTCGGCCGGAAATGGCTCCTCCGGAATTTTACATTTCGTGCCCGTTTTTGGGGGGCAGAATCTCAGCCAGGAGAAAAATGAGGGTGGGGGGCATCGCTGCTCTTGGGTACAGGGGTGAAAAGGGGGGGAGCAATTCTGGAAAGGCCCTCACTTTATTTTACTTTTATGATTCAAATTTATACGCTGCCCATCTCACTGCATAAGTGACTCGAGGAAGCTTATGAGTACTGTTCCAGACTTATGGCAACCCTGTTCTTTCGAATCAAGGGCGGGCACAATGTCTCCGGGACCCACAACTGGCTCTTTTAGGAAGGGCGCACCTTTGCAACTCCCTGCCAACCCCCTGGTGCATGAATCCCCCGATGCGATTACAGTGGGGCAACCTGGGTGGCCAGCAATCCAAACTCCCCCCTTGGCCTTAGAGGGACCAGAAAGTCCCTTCCTGCACTGGCCTATCTTGTGGGGTTGTTGTAAGACTTCCAAGGGGGGTGACCCTGTCTGGGAAGACAGCTCACCTCACCGTTCCTGCTCCTTGTGTCACCAAAGTGTCATCACCATCACCGCCACAATATATTATTAGGGTTGGTTGCACAATCAGCCAGATGTTTAGACTGGGTTTGGCATTTGTCCACCCGTGGAGTCCTTCCCAAGGACCTGAGATAGGCAGATGTTTGATGGCGTTAAAGGTATCGTCGCAGGATATCAGCTGTTCCAACTAAAGCTGTCTTTTGCAATCAACTGAGGGTGATTTTGTCAGTGCTGATGGATGGATGGATGGATGGATGGATGGATGGATGGATGGTCGTCAAGTGGGGCTCCAGATGTTTTGGGATTGCACCAAGGCGCCTATGACTATCGGGACTATCTTTGCCTTCTTTTGCCACAGTCATTCTACTTCTATTTGCAGGTCTTTATATTTTGTGATTTCCTCCAGTTCTTTCTCTTCTCTCCTGCAGTCTCCAGGCATTGCAAGGTCCCCTATCCAAACATTTTTGTCTTTCTTACCAACAGTTGTTAGTCCGGGGTGTTGCGTGGTGGGCGCTTGTCTGCTTGAATTCTAAAGTCCCCGAGCGCTTTCGCTTCCTCCCTTTCTAGGACTTTGTCTGTTTGGGGTCCCCCCAGTTCTCGCTTGCAGGCCAGCGGTGTCTCTTGCAGATCTTCCAGCCCACCACGAGGTCAGCCTGTGTGATTTTCCTGCAGCAGCGGACCAGGTGGCCACTGTTCCTTCAGCCTCTTTGCAGAGGGGGCATTTGATGTCTATTACTGTTACCATTATTATTATCTGCCGTTGCTGTTCTTCTCCTTCTCCTTCTCCTTCTCCTTCTCCTTCTCCTTCTCCTTCTCCTTCTTCTTCTTCTTCGTAGCCAGCGGGCCCGGGACTCCATTTCCCATCGTGCTCAACTGCACCTGCCAAGTAGCTCCTCCCGCCGCCGCCTGGCTCGTGTATGGGTGTGCGCGCGCGCGCGTGTGTGTGTAAGGGCGAGTGTGCGCCTGTGAGTGTGCAGTCGGAGGGAGGCGGGCGCGAGCGGGCGCGGGAGGGAGGGAGGGAGGGAGGGAGGGAGGGAGAGGCGGAGGGCTGAATTGATTATTCCATTGTGTTGGAAGGCAGCCGCCAGGTCCGCGGAGCGAGGGAACGAGGCAGGCTGGGAGGCGGACGAGTGTAAATCAATGGGGAAGCCCCGGCGCGGCGAACCCCATCGATTTTTGCCTGCCTGAGCCGAGCCGAGCGAGGAACGGCGCGGAGGAGCCGCCGCCAGACGAGGAGCGCTGACAACTGAGCCTGCCTGCGCCCCCTCCTCAGCCACCCCACCCACCCCGGCGGCCAGGAGCGTCAGCGGCGCCTGCTGGTCCCCTCTCTCTTCCAGCGGAGGTGTAAGTGGCATCGATTTCCTATCCCTCGCTCCGAGCCAGCGAGCGCGCAAGCGGCAGAGAGGAGGAGGAGGAGGAGAGGAGGAGGAGGAGGAGGAGGCGGGCGGGCGGCCGCGGCAGCAGGAAGAGGCGGCGGAGGAAGCAGCGCGACGGGCGGGCGGGCGAGCGGACGGCCGGCCGGCGGGCGGGCGGCGGAGCCAGCTCGCCAGCCAGCCAGTCACCGCCGGCGCGCGCCGCGCCCGAGGGAGAGCTGGAGGCGGGGATGGAGGGCTGGCCAGCTGGGCGGAAGGCAGCAGGCAGGCGGGCAGGCAGGGAGCAGGGCAGGCAGGACAGCCGGCGCGGAGGGCCGGGCCGGGCCGGGCCGGGCCGGGCCGGGCCGGAGCGCGGAAGGGGCGGAAGGGGCAGGTGGAGCGCGGGGAAGGTGGCGGCCGAGGCGCCCGGAGGAGCGGCGGGCGGGCGAGGGATAAATGAATGCGGAAAAGGGGCGGCTGGAGGGGCGGCGAAGCGAGCGGGGGCGGGCGGGCGAAGAGGAGGAGGAGGAGGAGGAGGAGGAAGGCGGGAGAGCGCCCCGAGCTGCCGCTGCCGCCGCCGCCGCTGCCGGTGGCGGCACAGTGTCCCGCTGGAGAGCCCCGAGCGGGGGACGAGGCTCGGGGAGGGGGCCGGGCGGGCAGCGCCGGAGCGGGCAACGGAGGGCCCAGCGGCAGAGGGGCTTCCGTCGGGGGACAACCGTCGCAGCTTCCGAATATGACAGCCGAGCGGGGCCGGGCGGGGGGGGGGGGGCCGGCTGCGCTGCGAAGACGCAGGCCAGGTTTGGGGGCAGCTACCCCTCTTCCGTGATCCCTCCCTTTCTTCAGGGGTCCAAGCGGGAGAAACTAGAGCGATCCAGGGCTGGAGGCGCAATTGTGCGCGGGGGGGGGGGGGAATCCCAGAAATGGTGTGTGTGTGTGTGTGTGTGTGTGTGTGTGTGTGTGTGTGTGTGTGTGTCTGAGGGAGAGCGAGAGAGAACTAGAGGAAGCTATGGAGAACTCCCCCTTGATCCTTCCTACCTCTTCCCCCTCCCTCTCCTTATCCTCTGTCCTGGAAAGGTGGAAAGCCCCCCCCTCGCCATTTCCTGGAACAGGTGGGGGCTGCACACCTGCCCCCTTTCGGAAGATCACTTTGCCTCCTCGGAGGGCCCAGCACAGCCCCCTCCAGCGCCCCCCCCTCCCCATGGCTCCCTCTCGCAGGGCACCCGGCTTCACATCCCCCCTCGCTCCGCGGGCTGAGCATCGCCGGTCTTCCTCCCGGGCCAGCTTTGCTCCCCGTTTGTCACCGGCCCTGCCTGCCTTCTCCTGCTGCCTGCCTCCTGGCAGGGCGGCTGCTCTCCCAATGGGTGGTCCATCCTCTGATGCTCCCAGCCCCCTGCCCCAAGGTGCCCCCTGCCCCACCCCGGCCCCCCTCCTGCCCTGGCCTGGTTCTCCCTTCGGCCCTCTGACAGCGATGGACAGGATGATGGAAGAAGTCGGGAAGGCCCTTGGCAGAGGTGTGGAAGGCAGAAGTGTGTTTCGGCAGCTCATATTTTCCACTCTGAGACAGACTGTTGACACAAGGCTCCTTTAGCAACTCATTTAATTGATTTTACAATCTTTCTTCCTCCCCTCCCCTCCCTCCCTCCTTCCTTCGCTCACTGCTCACTCACTTGTGTGGCTTGGCTCGCTGACCCCAGCCTTCTCCCTCTCCCTGGGTTCACCTGACAAGGTGAAGAAGGGGAGGGGGAAAATGGAAACCCCGACCAAAAGTTAGCCAACACATTGTTTGGGGCTAGCAGGTTTGGAACCAGAAATCCTGGTTTCTCCAGAGGGAGGGAGTCAGGTGGGTGTACTGGCACCCCTGTTGTGTGTACATTGGAATCCAGAGATTAATGTTGGGGCTTAAATCTGGATGCAGGTGATAGTTTCTCCGCTTGTTCTCAGAAATATGAGGGCAAGCTATGCAATACTCAGTGCTGCACAATATGCACTTTTTACATGCTCAGGGAGACTGTTGACTTTTCTGTTAACCTGCTTATTCCGTGTATTCTAGTCCAGCATCAGCAATTTAAGCCCTAATTGGATGTGTATCTGTGTTTTGATGGCCATTTTATGGAATACTTTTGAAAGCTGCAAAAGTCCTTTATTGCCATAATGAGAAGAAGGGGAAACTGAGTCCAAGAGGGTTCACGGTGATAGGACACTCCCGCAGAGGCTTTTCCTAGATTTCTGAGATCCAGGTGGCAGTGAAAATGTGTGTGTGTGTGTGTGTGTGTGTGTGTAAAATTCTCAAGGAGATCCCCTTGAGGGTGGTGGTCAAAATGCTAACTCCCTTGGTGTGGGTTGAGGAAGGTGTTAAAAGAATGATGGGTTCGGCCAGCTGGTGTGCAAAGCACACTTCTAATGTTTGTAGATTGCCAGAAAAAAAAATGGTGTGAGGTTCGCCAGATTTCCGAAAGCTTATGAAATCTCATTTCTGCTCCTGATCCACTTCTCTTCCCATTCCTTGATCTGGGAGGAGAGTCTCTCTTAGCATTCCAGATTCCTGAATTCTGGAATGAATTCTGGCTGGTTTGGGCCAGAAGAAGTTAGGCGATTTCTTGGACGGTAGTCAGAACTCCGCGGGGTCCTATTGCAATATGGTGTTGAGGAGTGCTTTTGTCTTATGTCGCTCCCTGCCTTCGCATTGCGCGTTGCCAGCAAAAGGTGGAACGTTGCAGAAGGTCCTTTTCGGTTTCCTAGAAAGGCCGGGCAAAACGGTCTTTGAGCTGCTTTACTTATAAGAGGGTGATCCGTAGGCGCCTGCAGCGTGAAAAGGTAGGCTGAGGTCAGGGGTACCACATGCCGTTGTAACTCCATACAATGCGAACGGGGGAAGAATCGAGGGAGACAATGCGCCCTTTGCACAAAGGGGTTGCCGTGTCACAGTTGGAAATAATTTCCTCAGAGGGCTGGAAGCAGCAGTTTCCGGGGGGCTACAGTCTCCTAGGTGAGGCCCTTTCTTACGTGGCCTCCTGTTTGCAGCCCCTTTTACAACAAGCTTGCAGGGTTGCCTCCTTTCACGCCCGATTTCTTGGGGGGAACCAGGGCCTCGCCGTGAGTTCTTTCGTTCCCACTCAAAACTTTGTCCTTTTGTTGGCCCTGGCACTTGAAGTCCCACCTCCTGTGCAAAATGTGAGTGAATCAGCTATTTACCTTCTTATTTTCTCACCTGCCACCCCATTAACTGAAGATCAGCTTGTGGTTGCAAGCTTCCTTCCTCCCCACCTTCCTTTTTTGATAAATGCTCCAAACCTTTGTCCTGGCACGGAACATCTGTTCGATGGCAGACTCAGGTTCACATGCACAATAAAATACAGTATCAAACTGGCTCCTTCAACCACCCTGAGCTGTCAGCCTCTACAAATCTGATCACCCCCAGCCATATTTGACGAAGGGGATGAGAGGTTTAGCCCCCAGAAATGTCTAGAAGGCAGCAAGTTGGCAAAGAGCTTTATACACTTGCTCAAGATCCCCAAGTCATGGGCTTAGGAGAGAAGAAGATAAACTGAACCTCCAACCACAGAGGCAGTCTACCTCTCAACACCAGATCCCAGGGCCAAACACATCCTGAAAGCTTTCACTACTGCACTACAACGATTTACACCTTTAAAGTATTTTGCTTGCCACTGGACGGAAGGCTAGATCAAGGATGAGGGATCCGTAGCCCTCCAGATGTTGATGGAGTGCAGATCTCTTTATCTCTCTGGCAGATTCCTTGCCCACAGCCCCTTCCAAGGTGTGTGGGATTACAGCTTCCAGAAGCTGATTGAAGAGTGCCTCTAATTTAATGTCAGCTTTCCATCAATTCTCGTTCAGTCCAAGAGGAGAATATTTGAATATAGTTCTTTGGGACAGGCGTGCAAGCAGGCAAGGGAACATCTGTTCCATTGTGAAGATCTGTGCCAATGTCACAGATCTGGTTTTGTTTTGTTTTTTGAGAACCTGTATGTCACATTGCTACCAAAAAATTATGTATGACAAAACCACCCAATCATAAAGTAGCACGGGTACAGTCTCGACTAGTTCCTGTTTAAGGCCTACAGTGAAGAAGAGCCCATTTTCACAACATTAAAAACAGCACAACCACAAACATACGCACCAACACAGTGCACAAGGAAGCATGCTTAAGCCCCAGCCACTCAAAACTTTACAGTTTTGGGAACAAGCAGCTAGCAAAAAATCATAAAACACCATCTATACTTTGTAAATCTCAGGAAGAAGCGATATGTAAGACAATAATGCATAAATACAAACAGAAACCCCATGTCTACAATAATGTAGATAAAGACATAAAATATATGGAAATCTGAGATCTTTCCAGTGGTTTTATAAGATAGGGCAGATACCATGTATAAAAATTCTAAAATTCAAGTGAAGGGGCTGAGAACATACAAGGAAGTAGTGAGTCTAAGGACACGTATAGCTCTGGGCTCAAATAACACCTGGGCATTTCCTGTGTCTAATTATCAGGTGCACAAGAAATACACGTGTTGCACACACACTGCAATCCTGGTGGCCCTTCTCAGCTGCTCCTTCGGTCACGCTCCTCTTTTGTGAGCTGATTGGATCCCTTCTCGGGCAACGCTTTAAACGCATTGTTCCGGGCACCCAGAACCTGCTTGTACAACCATCTTGGCGCATTTATGGCAGCGTGCGCTGAGTTTATTTTGTAAGCCTTGCATCAAAATGGAAGGAGTGTGGGAGAGAGCAGTGCAGTCTATGCCTCAGAATTGCAGGTTCATTTCCATTCCCCCTCCATGTACGTTCCAAGGATGATAACCCCTATCTCAAGTGCGTAGCCTGTTCTGATGCTACACTAAAGTTACAACTTTATTCCTGGCCTCTGGGTTGTCATAAACCTGAGCTGAGCGTCTCATTTCTAAAAGTAGTTGTGCAAATAGTTGGACAGGCATAAAGGCAGTAATGCAGTGTAGTTTATGTCCCAATTATGAAACTAAGTTGCTAGTCCTTATGGATGCAAAGCAACATTGTTCATACGGGCACTGCAAGGTGAAATATTAGAAGAACGCTGCTGAAGGGGCCTTGTGCTAGGAGTTGCTAAGTCAGATTTCAGCTTTTTTAGCTCTCTCCATATATGCAAAAAAATTGGGTGTGTGTGTGTGGAATGATACATGGCCAAATGAATAAATTGCATTTTGGAGGGTGCTGTATAAAAGTGTTTTAAAGCATACTGTGTTTTTATTTTGCCCATTTAGTGAATAAAAGGAACTTTTTGTCTTTCTCAGTGGGTGGGATTTGGATCTTTTTAAAGAAATGTATCACCTATCTATCAGTTTGGCCCTGGCTGAAAATATTTCATTTGCTACTCAGGTGAGGAGAGGAAGAGTGTCTGCCCCAGAATCCCTTGGCACCATAGCAAAGAATTCTGGGATGTTTTCTCAGGTGAGAAAACTCACCTGCAAATTGCTCATCCTCACAAAAGGAAGAGAATTGATTTACCCTCCCACTCTTGTCTAATTCAGCCTCTCCAGTTCGGGGTGCTCCAGATATGTTTGTTCCCAGAATTCCGCAACAGGTATGGCCTTTCCTGAGAATTCTGGGAATTAGTCCACACAGCTAAATGGTGTCATTGGTCCACCTATTAGTATCAGGAAATGTGCCGTACAGAAATGGAACATGTTGTGTCTCTCCTCGCAATTCCTATTATGGGCAGGGAATGCTTTGATGACGCAAACATTTTAGGATCACACTTTGCCTAAAGGAATGTCGAGCTGGCCTTCCAAAGTTAGATTTGCAGTGGTTCGGGCAGCGTTTCTCAACCATGGCCGTTTTAAGATGGGTGGACTTCAACTCCCAGAATTCCCCAGCCAGCCGGCTGGGGAATTCTGGGAGTTGAAGTCCACCCATCTTAAAACGGCCAAGGTTGAGAAACGCTGGATTAGGGTATCAATGGCTATGCCTCTAAAATTTTGTCTCCTTTGTTGAAAGCTCTGTACAGAGCTCAGCAGCTTGCTAGGGAATATGAACGCCCTCCCCACCCCCAAAAATTCCACCTATATGCTTCTTCTCTGGCGCATCTTGCTAGGCCACCGAGCAGAACACGGGATAGATAGCAGGCCTGACTTCCCACGGTTCTCGCATTTTTATTAACACGGCCTTCCCGCGTTTCCGCAGCTGCTTATTCATTCTGCAGGGAGTGCATTTTAAGCCAAGAATACAAGGGCCCACTGCCTAAAATACGGCGCCATCCACCTCTTAAAACCCATGGCGTCCAGAGCGCTTCCTAGAAGCTGGGGGACGAGAGGGCTGAATTCGCCTCCTTGCGACGGCTGTAATATCCCAGCCTCCCATCTTCACGGTTTATTGCAATTGGCTTTAAATTGTAGATGTCCTTGGAGAGGACATAACCTCATATTACAACCGTGCACGCATGCGCAGTCCAGCATACACACGGGCGCCTACACAACAGTAACACAAGCACATTTGGGTCCCACAGTTTGGCTCCCACCGCCGAAAGGCCCCAGGGATTCAAAAGCCGGGGAAACTCGCCTTTCTACATCTTCCAGAAAAAACCCTGCTCGGATGTTTGGGGAGTTCATCTCCAGGTCTTAAAGGGAAAACCCTCTCAGATCCCCCCCCCCCCCCCCCGCCACCTTAGGGATGATTTCTTTCAAGACAGGTGTGGAAAGCTGGGCTTCTGGGCCCCGGGCATTTTTCACACTTGGCCTCCCCCCTCCTGGATCACCCTCAAAGGACAGAAGGGGATCAAGGGTGTCTTTTTGCGGGAGGGGGGAAATCCCACGCTCGGGGAGCTTTGCACATTCTGCTCCGCGGACAAAAAAACTGATAGTATTATTATTTCCATGCACCATTTGGGGAAGGTCTCTCTCTTCCGGGGGGGGGGGGAGGAACCTCCTTCGCTTCCTCCACAAAGCTGCAGACTGGAGGGTGCCAAAGGCGAGACATCCTCCCCTCCATATTGTATGCAAATCACATACAAATGAAATCCTAAATGCATTGCGGGATTAAACAAAAGCGGGGGGGACCTCATGTCTCCGTCGTTGCACAGCCCAGCCCTGCATGCCGCCCGCCCGCCTCCCTCCCGCCCTCCCGCAGAAACGCAATTGCTCCTTAGGGGGAAGACAATATCTAGGGTCAGGTGAGCCTTCTCCCGCCCCCCACAAATCTCGCACCTCGGCGCCCCCCTCCCCAACTCGGCTCCGCCAGAAAGGACTTTCAGCCTCCCCGCGTCTCCCTTAGTGACCGTTCCTGTGAGCGACCAGCTTGGCGAATATTGGGGAGGGGGCTCTTCTGAGGGGCGCGCTGGCGCGTCTCTCCGGCGAGAGGCCTGCGGCTCGGGGACGGGGGGCCGCGGCCCCGCTGCGGGGAGGGGGAGGAGGGCCGGGAGCGCCGCCTCGCCTCGCCTCGCCCCGCCCCGCCCCGCCTCGCCCCCCTCTCCGCTGCGCAGCGTAATTTAAAGCGGCGCCTGTCAGCGCGCTCCGCGTTTTATTGACTCGCGCTGCCTCCCCGTCACCCCGCGACATTAATCTCCCCGTTAATCGCCCCGCCGAGCCCCTCCCCCGCGCCTGCTGCAGCCTCGCGGGCGCGCCACATGGGCTCGGCTGCCCCCCTTTCTCCCCCCCAAAAGTCGCTTCGCTTCTCCGCTTCCCGCCGCGTCCTCTCCGGCCCCTCTTTTGTCCGCCCCCGGCTGCAGCGGGCCAGCCCGGCCTCGCCCTCGCCCTCGCCCTCGGCCCGTTTCCCGTCTCTGCCTCGCGCTTTGTCCTTCCTCTTCCTCCCTCCGCAGCCTCCGGGCGGCCTTCCTCCTCCCCCCGCGGCCCCCCGCTGGCGCCCATCTTTCGCCCAGGAAAATCCCCCCCGCCGTCCGCGGGTTGGCACCCGAGCGCCCGCGGCTCGGGCCGTGCCTGATCGGCGCACCTCCGAAGGGGTCGGCTGTGCCCGCGCCTACGTTGCCCGCGCGCGTCTGTGGAGACACGCGTACGGTGTATGTTCACACGCGTGCTTTTGCTCCTTATTTCCTGCCTCCTGTCTTGCTCCGCGTTTGATTTCCTCCGGCCCTTTCCATCATTCTCCCCTTGGCACGTTGCTCTGGGTGCCCTATCTTCCACGCATGCACGCGTGTGCAATGATACACACACACACACTCCTTTTATTCTTTCTTCCCCCGCTGCTTCCTCTTTCCCCTCGCCTTTTCCCTCCGTTTGTCTCCAGCTTCTCCTTCCTCCTTTTGCACTCCCAGCTCCATCTTCTCCCCCCCGCCTTTGTATGTCTGCTTCCTCATAATAAATATGCAGGAGCCCTCTAATTACGCCTCCGCCTCCTTTTCTCCTTAATGAGACAATTTGCATTGACTAACCACCCTGCGAAAGGGGGAGGGGAAGAAGCAAGCAAAAAAAAAGGGGGGGAGGAAAGAGGAAGAGAGCACAATTTGCTCTCCCCCTTCTCAGTTCCTCCTTGCTCCACCAAGTGGAGGAATGAACAAAAAAAGAGGGGGGGTTAATTTGGTTTTTTTTTTTAATTTTTAATTCCCGGGACACGGAGACCTAATGTTAAAAGGGTTGGGGGTGGGTTTGAGGAGAGGAAATGTTAGTTTAAGCAAAGAAGGGTCTCCAGGCACCTTCCCCAATCAGGACATCCACAGATTGCGTTGGGACCACCAGCTGTCTGGGGGTGCTGGGTATTACAGTCGGCACAGATGCCCTGTGATGGCAGAGCCCATTAGTGTCCCAACATGGATTTATTTTGTCTTCCTTGCTGAAAATGCCTTGCTAGAAACCAGGAGACGGCGAGTCCTAGTTCCACCTAAGGCCTGAAAGCCGGCTGGGTGACTTTGGGCCAGTCCCAATCTCTCAGCCCAGCCCACCTCGCAGGGTTGTTGTTGTGGGGAAAATGGGAGGAAGGAGTATGGGGTATGTTCGCCGCCTTGAGTTATTTATAAAAATAAGAAAAGCGGGATAAAATATCTTAAAAAAAACCCCAAAACCCATCACAGCTAGTTGAGTAGGGCACGTTGCGACAGCTCCCTTAACTCACCCCTCTTTAGTTCCCAACCTTTGCAGGGGGGGCAGAGAAGGTGGCCATGACCGAAAACCTTGTCGTGGGGCCTCTTGAGCAAGATTGAGGCCATCTTGAGCAAGGAAGCCCCGCATTGCAAGGATCCCATTGAAGCTCCAGCAGGCACGATTGCTTTAGCTCCCCTCGCCCCTAAATTTGCAATACCTCCCCATGTTGGCCAGTGTTGGGCAATTCCCAGGACTTTGCACCCTCCGGGTCATCTCGTCATATGGAAACCCAGTTGCGGGATTATTAGAGGCGGATGGGCGCACCATCCTGTTTACCCGAGCCTATTAAAGACCAAGCCTTTGTGGGGTAATTTTAACCTGAATTCTTTTGCGGCAGAGCGGGGGGTCCAGCCATGGGGGCAGTTCAAGCAAGCAAGAGAAACATATTGTGCCCAACCAACCCAAATGTTACAAGAAAATAGAAAAGCTTGAGTTGAATTGCTGAATTATATTGTTTTAGGAAATGGGCACACAGGTATTTGCTGATGGACAGTGAGATGAAGAGCAATTTTAGCAATCATGAGCAAGTAAGATGCCGACATGGAAACAGATAGGCATATCAGAGGAAATAACTTCTGATACAAGTTGCATTATCCACTCTGGGGACTCATACCCGGCTCAGGGGGAATAGAAACCCCAGCCGGATGCAAAAATAGAGCCCCCGTTTTCAGAAAGATGAGCCGTCCACCTGACCGACTCCTGAAAGCGAGTCTGTAACTGACCTTTGAATGGAAGAGCTAAAGGAAAGAAGCAAAGAGAAACGGTTGTGTGCAGGAATGGTCAAAAAAATCAAAATGGAGGCGGCAATGGGTAAGCTCGAAGCTCAGGCTGGTTCTTATGCACAGTGTGTGTTTTTTGATGGTACCTGCAGACACCCCTGTAAAACTGGAAGAGTTCCAGCCGTACTCCGTTTGCAGCGGGTCTGGAGAATCTTAGGAATGGCTTTAGGTGCACTTAATTTCACCAGCGCGGCTAACTTTTGTTCTTCGTTATGTATGTGTATGCATACTGGCAAGATGTTAAAATACGGGCCACGCAAAGACTGGGGAGGAATCGGTTGCGTGCAAATATGAATAGAGAAATAGACTTAAGGAACCACGAGAGCGAGTGGAGGCCAAAGGCTGTTAGAAACAAGCGAGTCTGGACGCCTGTGGGATGATCAGAAAATATATTGTGCGGTACTCATGCCCTGCAGAACGTGGGTCTGGCTCCTTCCTCGTTCCCCATCTTATCAGTTGCCAACATGCTGTTAATTTGCATTGCAAATCTTTTTCAGAGATGGACAGTCGCTTTCCCCCATACTCAACAGTCCTCCTGGTCCAAAAACAGCTTGGCTTCCCAATTCCTTAACTCACGGTTCCTCAACCTCAGCAACTTTAAGAAGGGTGGACTTCAACTCCCAGAATTCCCCAGCCAGCATGGCTGGCTGGGGAATTCTGGGAGTTGAAGTCCACCCATCTTAAAGTTACTAAGGTTGAGGAACTCTGCCTTGACTCACTGTAGGACTTAACGCTCCTGGATCCCATCTTCCATGCCTGGAGCAATTCTGGGAAAGACCTCCCTTGTATGTCCGGGTGCTTCTGCCTAAGAGGCCTGCACTCTCTCTGACTTAAGAAATGAGGGCTCTGCTTGGCATCGCTATCTCATTTCCCTATCTAATCCTGCCAGGCCCTCGTTCACATGGTCCCATTGCCCACGACAGATCCTTTTAACTGGCAAAGTCAGGAATTCAGCCAATGACGTCCCCCCTCCTAGAGATATACAACACTGTGCCCACACTGTGCCATGTGAGGTACACTCGGTCTTGGCTGGTTCAGGTTGGAACCGAGATGTGTGTTTGGCCAGAGAAGGACCTGAATGTGGAGAAGTGTTGGGGGGCGGAAGGGAACCAAGGACATTGTCAGTAGCCGAAGAAAGGAGGCAGGAGAGGACATGAGGGAAAGTGCAGGGAAAATGGGGGGTGGGGGAATGAGCCAGTGGGCTATGCCAAGGGGGGGCTCAGAAGGGGAGCAATCATACCTTAAAGTTGCTGTGAAAATCACTCCTGGACCCTGTGGGCTTGGATTCAGCTGAAACGCGGTCTAACAAAAATGTTCTGGGTTTCGTTTCTGCCAAATAGTTGGGCAGAACTTCCAGAAAGCAGTGGGTTTGTCTCAGGTTGAAAACCAAAGAACCCTGTTCGGTTTAGTGTATGCCCCTTGTCCCTGCACGGGCTCCTTTGCACACACCTTGTTAATTCTACTCCAGCTACACACTGTCCCACAAAGTCCACTTTGTGGAAAAAAAGATAACACTTCCTAAGATTCACCCGTTCCTCTGCCAGAATTCTAGATATGTTGGCCAAAATGCTGTATATGTGCAGTGCTTCTCAACCTTGGCCACTGGAAGACGGGTGGGGAATTCTGGGAGTTGAAGTCCACCCGTCTTCCAGTGGCCAAGGTTGAGAAGCACTGTGTTAGAGGACCAGTTTGTCCTCTTGCTCCAGGGTGGGACCACTCAGGGGATTCACACAAGCTTGTCTTCTCTTGCTTTTCCCGCAGGGTCTCGGCTCCTGTGCTGAGATGATACCTCCGTGCTCCTCGCGCCTGCACCGCCATGGACGCCCCCTCTAACTCTGCCTCCTCCTCCTCCTCCTCCTCCTCCCACTCCTCCGCTGCTGTCCCCCCGGCAGACGGACAGGATGACAGGGCCGCGGTTCGGCCTGCTCAGGGTTCTCCTGCCTTGCCACCCACCAAAGAACCCCACCTCTGGGACCCTTCCCCTTCCCCCTCCCTGCTTCCCGACGACGTCATGAGACCCTGCTCCAGTTCCCAAGCCGAGCTCGGTTCGGTCAAGTTCTCCACAGCCATCTCGTCTACCCCACAGCTCCAAGCGGACCTTGGCCCAGCATTGCCAAATCTACCCCCTTTCCCTCCAGGAACGCCCCTGGCCGAAGATGGGGCCAAGCCAGAAGCAGAAGAACATGGAGAAGAGGACGAGGATGGTGGAAACGAGGCCCAGCTCTTCTTTGCTGCTGACGGCTCGGCCTACCTCCTCACGAGTGGCCACCTACGCTTACCAAAGGGCTCCCCCGTCACCGCAGCTCCCCAAGTGTCCATCCTCCACATCCAGTGCAGTGGAGGTCCTAACCAAGGCTTTATGTCTACTGACCAAATGTCCCAGAATACCTCAGCGCCAGGCGAGTTGACTCCTCAAGGCGCCTTCTACAGTTACCGACTGGCCGGGGCCCCCACTCAATCTGCATCTGCCAAAAACACTACCCTCAAATCCAAAGATGCCCCCACCGCCCGCGTGGAGGACGAGGAACACTCCCAAGGAGAAGCCACCCATGGCCGAGACAAGGAGCTGCCAGGGGCTCCCCTCTGGCTCTGCCTAACTTGCCGCCTCTCTTTCCGCCAGGGCCGCTTCTTGGCGTCTCATGCCCATTCGGTCCACGGCGCGCAGCTCAGCAACCACAAATGCCAAGCCCTGGATGGAGGGGCTTCTGCTGTGTTCCAGGGTACCGACCTTGGCTTCCTAGAACCAAATAACCCCACCACCCAGGCAGACCTCAATGCCAGAATGTGTAGCAGATGGGTGAATGTAAAAGAAGAGGAGGAGGAGGAGGAGGAGGAGGAGGAGGAGGAAGAGGAGGAGAACCAGAAGAGGAGCCCAGAACGACGATGCGAGCCACCAGATACCAAAGATTCAAGGGTCGGCGGCACGCACTGGGCAAAGGGGGGCATGGAGGAGAAACCAGAGGAGGAGGAGGAAGAGGAGGAGGAAGAGGAGGAGGCACGAACGGATGACAATAAGAAAGAGGAGGAACGACGTCCAGACCAAAGCTCACCCGGTTCACAAAGCCCACCCTTGGCTGCTAACACCCCTCTCTCAGAGACACCGCTGACCAAGGCCAAAAGTTTTGACCACGCTGGGTTGCCCGAGGAGGACATCAACAAGGAGCTGACCAATGAGGTCGTTAAGGAAGGACTGATGCACAAGGTCCCTTGTGTGGACCTGGCTGCTGAAACTGGCAGCGCCGAGCCCGCTCCCAAAGGGCACAGCAACAGCGCTCCCCATGACGCAGATGGGATGGGCGTTGGGCTGGCCCACGACATCAGCACCACCGACTTGGCCGACAGCATGAGCAGCATGGGGATGGCCAATGAAGTGGCAACCGCTGGATTTGAGGTCAACAACGGGCTCGGTAGCAACAGCCACAACGGAGGGCCCTCGCTGGCCTTTGGGGAAGATTTCACGGCTATGGCCTACTCTGGGCTGACCTTGTCTGGCCACATGTCCTTGCTTCATTCGCGGAACTCCTGTAAGACACTCAAGTGTCCCAAATGCAACTGGCATTATAAGTACCAGCAAACCCTGGATGTCCACATGAAGGAGAAGCACCCAGAGAACAACAGCCACTGCGCCTACTGCAGCACGGGGGGTCCCCACCCTCGCCTGGCCCGAGGGGAGAGCTACAACTGTGGCTACAAGCCCTATCGCTGCGAGGCCTGCAACTACTCCACCACCACCAAGGGCAATCTGAGCATCCACATGCAGTCCGACAAGCACTTGGCCAACCTGCAGGGCTACCAAGCCACGGGAGGCAGCGGGCCCCCAGTGGCTCCTCCCGTAGCACCTTCCCCGTCCTCCCCCGAGGAGAAGGAGTCAAAAGGAAAGTCCTCTTGGCAGTGCAAGGTGTGCAGCTACGAGACCAACATCTCCCGCAACTTGCGGATCCACATGACCTCTGAGAAGCACATGCAGAACATGCTGTTGCTCCATCAAGGGCTGCCTTTGGCGCTGCCTGGGCTGCTGGGGCAACCTCAGCCCCCTGCTGGAGGCAAGGCTCAGCCAGAGCTCTTCCCCTTCTACGGGGCACAGGCTCTCAGCCATTCCCACCACCCACATCCCCACCAGGCACACTCGGGGAGCAGCCCAGCTCTGCGGGCAGACAAGCCCATGGAACAACCCCAGCTCTTGCTCAACGGAGGCTTCCAGCACCTCAGTGCGGCTGGCAGGAAGATGGCTACCTTGGGGTCAGGTAAGAAAGACCTTTACCCCGTTGCTTGATCAGCCACCACTCTTGGTGTCCAGGTGGACTTCAAGGTTGACTGTGCTCCTGGACCTATTGCACTTCGTCCATCCATGCCTCCACCTTTCCTTCAAGGTCTCCCCTGGCATCTTGGTTTTTCTCTCCCACTTGCTGCTTTCCTGATGTTTTTTTCTACCCGTTTCTCTGCTCCCATGTCCACGTCCATCTTGTCCATTCACGGTTGTGTGTTAAAATCCAAGTGTCTTTCCGGTGTTGTGGTACCAGCCTCAGCTCTTCTGCTACTTTCCTTTCTCTTTTCCCATGTCCCTCATTCCGCTAGAGCAGGGTTACTCAACCTTGGTGACTTGAAGATGTGTGGACTTCAACTCCCAGAATTCCCCAGCCGGCCTTGCTGGCTGGGGAATTCTGGGAGTTGAAGTCCACACATCTTTAAGTCACCAAGGTTGAGAAACCCTGCTCTAGAGGTACCCATTAATTCACATGCTCACTTCATCTTTCTCTCTGCAGCACCCACGTCTCTCTCTCCTGAGCCTGCTCCACCTTCCCCGTCGCCGGCCCAATCTGGACCCGACCTGTTGGCCTCCCAGAGATTGTTCAGCTGCCTGGTGTGCCAAGCGTTCAGCACCGATAGCCTGGACGCCCTCCTGCGGCATGCCTCAGCGCCACGCTCCCTGCCCGAGGCAGAGTGGAAGGAAGTGTCGGGCGACCTGCACCGGTGCCGGCTCTGCGCCTACGGCACCCAGTTGAAAGCCAACTTCCAGCTGCACCTCAAGACCGACAAGCACGCCTTGAAATACCAGCTGGCCGCTCACCTGCGGGAAGGGGGCAGCCTTGGAGCACACTTGGGGGTGGAGCTCCCCCTGGGCCCACCCCTTCACCTGCATTGCAACCTCTGTGAATATGAGACCAACAGCAAGGAAAAAATTCAGCTGCACGTGGCAGGCGCAGGTCACCAGGAAGCCCTGCAAGGTTATAAGGTACCAAGTGGGGGGAAGGACAGCAGGAAAGGGGGCAGACAGGCTTAAGAGTAACCGTCAGTGCAAGCATTACTGGAAAGGGTGCTGCAAACCTACTCAAAGGACACTCCTTAGGTTGAGCTTGATCAGAGAGGGGTAGCGAGGAAGGATCATGAGTAGGCTTAAGTATAAAAGGGGAATGGAGAAAGGCATTGGGGCAAAACCAGGGCCCAATTGGAGAGCCGACTGGTGTCCTCCTCCCTTCTTAGAACCTGCAATTTCCATTCCCACTCCTCTCCTAGTTTCTCCTGGAAATGGAGTCAGCCTCGGCACCCCCACCCGTCTCCGAATCCATGCAGTTCCGCTGCCTCCTGTGCAACGTGGACTCGCCGAACCGCCTGGCCATGATCCAGCACCTCCGGTCCCCCCAGCACCGCGAGGCCCACGGGCAGTGGCGCCTCCAGCTTCTCCAGAATGGCGAAGGCACTTTGGGTCTCGAAAGATACATCTGCTTTGCGCCTGCAAACGCTGCCGGTAACAACCGCACTGCTTGGCCGCGGCCAGCGGTAGCTCACGTGCGGGGTGGCGCCGCGGACCGCAGATGGGCGTTGGGTACCAAGGGGGGCCAGGGAGGGGAAGAGGCGGCCTTGGGGGGAATCGAGAGGTGGGGGGCTCCGGGAAAGGGCCCGCAGACGCACCTCGAAGAGGTCTGCAGAAGGGCACGCGTTCTGTTCGTTCCCGGGGGGTGGCAGCTGAGATCCAAAAGGGGTAGC
Organism: Liasis olivaceus; assembly: GCA_030867105.1. Lineage (NCBI taxonomy): Eukaryota > Metazoa > Chordata > Lepidosauria > Squamata > Pythonidae > Liasis > Liasis olivaceus. The sequence goes on along the minus strand of CM061351.1, from coordinate 113,099,873 downwards.
AAAAATTGTGCCATGTCTTCAGCCTTGGCTCCCGCTCTGCTCAGGGTTTAACTCCATCCCTCTTTCTGGGGATGTTGGAGGGCAGAGCAGCTGAGCGTACGTTCCTTCCTCCTCTCCTCCAGCCACCGTCAATCTCTTTCTCTCTGTGCCCCCCCAGCTTCATAATGGATTATGACAGATACTGGGGGAGGTTGCCTAGCAACCTGCAGGAAGAATGAAGGAGACGAGAAATGAGACAGATATGTAGGGACCACAGCCGGGGAAGGAGGGGAGAAATGGGAGGGGGGAAGATATATATATATTTCTCCCTCCCCTAGCTGAGGCTGCCCAACCCACCTTCCCCCTCCCCTGTCAGGGAACCCTATCCAAGCGGTGACAATTGGCTGCCTTCCTGGCTCCAATTTATCTGTTGCAATCCACCTGACCTTGCATCCTTACCTGGGAGCAGAAGTCAACAGGGATCAGCAGGACAGGATAAAAATATAGGGAGGGCGTGCACGTGTGCACAGATGATTGAAAGCGGAGGAATGGGTCAGGGCCGAGGGCAGCGAAAGGGCAAATCGGGTGGCCGGATAGTTCACCTTTCGGAGAAGAGATCCTGCAGTCCAGGGGGGCCCCGGAGAACGCAATGCTGGGGAACCCCGGCTAAGACAAGATTTGAGGGGTCAAAGTGAGGACCTGGGGGCGCAGGAAAGCCGCAGGTGTTGCGAGGGGGACACACACCTAGTCAGTGAGAAATGAGGGTCTTAGCGTCTTGGCGGGTGTATCGAACAGCGTTAATTGAGTTGCCGATGGTAGCGAGGCTGCAGCTATCGGCCAGGGAGGCGAGCCCGCTCAATATTAACGATCTCACTTGGGTTGAGAGTTTAATTAGTCTCTGACGGGGATAAAGTCCTGGATCGTGCGTCATTCAGATTTTCACAGCGTTGATGGTGGAATTCCCTCTGTCTCTTTTTTTTCCCCTTCCACCTTTTTCGGCATCCTTTTGGGTTGCTCGTCTTCCAGACCCCTGGATGAAAGAGGACGAGAAATGTTAGCCTACACCAGTTTCTCAACCTTGGCCGCTTGAAGATGGGTGGACTTCAACTCCCAGAATTCCCCAGCCACCCATGCTGGCTGGGGAATTCTGGGAGTTGAAGTCCACCCATCTTCAAGCGGCCAAGGTTGAGAAACAATGGCCTACAGGAAGGAAAATGGGGTTGCCACCTTAGGAGGGTGGAAAGGAGCGCAGATCCGCAGCCTGGTGCCCCTGGTGTGTGGGATTACAACTCCCATCCTCTGTGGCCGGGAAGACGGGGGATTGTACTTCCAGCACGTTGGGAGATCACCAACGGAAGTGGTCCTACTTGTTTGAGCAGAACTTCCCTTCGATCCTTTCCAAATTCTGTTCCCATCTTCTTCTCTCCATCTCCAGGGAAGGAATCTGTTCTGGATAGCTTAACTCCTGAAAAAGAAAAGCAGAACAAAATATGGATACCTGGTGAGGAGCTCCTCCAGTGACCCAAGCCACCTGCCCGATAAAGATGATTGCCCGCACCTTTAACCCCTCCCTCCTGGTGAAAGCCACACCCCCAGCCAAGATGATTGGCTCTGCCTTTAATCCCTCCCTCCTGGTGAAAGCCACACCCCTAACCTAAATCTTTCTAGTTTCTGACTGGGGGCTTCGGGCGCAGAACTGAAAGTCACAGAACGGACAGGGAAAGGGCTGGGCTCTGCTCCGTCACCTGTTGGGCTGGAGGGAGGGGGTGCTCTTCCTTTTAACGTTGTGGCATTGTGAGCCAATGAAGGGTTGATCTTCTTTGGTCTCTCTGGGGGAGCGGGGTGTTACGATGCCACTGTCCCAAAATCTCCAGAGTCCCATTTTCAGAAGGCTTGCAGAAACACCACAGTCTGGTTCCTACGGTGCCTGTACAGGATTTGTTCGGGTGAGCCTGGCCCCACTGGGGGTTTATCCAATCATGGTCCAACCACCAAGGATTTAGTGGACCGCTGGGCAGCCTGCGATGTCTGGAAGTCAAGACTGTGCTGCCTCAGTTTGGGGGCAAAATGGCTTGATTTCTGCTTTTTTCTCTTTTTGGAATCTATTTTGGAGAGGGAGTGAAGATGGGGAGAGGGCGTTTTGCTTCCCCCTTATTCTCTTTCCACCTTGCCACTCTTTCCAAAAGACAAAAGTCTGAAAAGCGTCACTCCAGATGGCCTTTGGAAATGGGGGGTGAGTTGCATCCCCTAACCTCTCCCCCAGGACCCATCCTGCTGGCTTCGTGCAAATTGCAAACTCAGTGGCTCTTTTTTTGAACAGGTTCAGATGAGACTGAAGCAACAGCTTCCAGCGTGGGAGACACTACGGTGAGTTGGATTTACTTCTTTGATTTGGGGGGGGGGGCATCTTAATCGTATAGGAACTCAGCACCTCTTCTCACCATGGGTCCCACACTTATCTTCCACACTCCTTTCAGGCTGCATTGTCTTAACCCCCCCAATGAATGGGCAGACAAGAGTGTGTGTGTCCCCCCCCCCCCGTAGGAGTCCAAATGTTGCTGAATTAAAACTGAAATTAATTAGCGTTGTCTGCGGAGGCGGGGGGCAAACAGAGGTGATCCACCCACACACCACCAATTGGGTGCAGCCAACTGTGAACGGAGGAGGTTAATAACAGTACCGCCAAGCACTTTCTCTGCCAACCCACCAGCATTTTCTTTTTCCTACTGTTAAAAATGATAATGACAAATTGTACTTTTATACCAACTAATAACAGGAGCTCTGTCTAGTAAGCAGTTAAAAGGGTTTGAAAAGCCACTCTAAATTCTCCGCTTCTGGAGTCATTCTGCTCCACGCTAAACCCTAGCAATTTCTTGAGTGGGGGCTCAGGGTGTTGGGAATCCAGTGGCTGGGGATGATAAACCACGGGCTATTGTTTAGCATTTTGCACAGTCCTACTTTGTTAAACAAACCACATTGAGGTGGATAGCTGGACCCGGTTTCTCTCTGTTTTATTCAGATTCAAACCTTGTCTCGGTCAGCAATTTAAAAAAATAAAAAAATAGCAGATTGTGGCGCAGAAATGCTTGGAATAATCCTCATTTGATTTCCAAATTTAGCAAAAACACAAATTTAACTCTGCCTCTCAGGGGGTGGTCTAAGAATAATCGAGAATTCCCCCCCTTTTTTTTATCCTCTTGGTGATCTCCACATTGCACTGCAGTGGGCAGAAAAACAGAATTATAGATATGACTTTTCTGGGAAGCACAATTTTCAGCAATGGACCACTGGGGGCGTTTTCCAGTTCTATCACACTAGTTTTGTATGTTGAACAAGAAAAGGAAGGAATCAGGTGTGTCAGAAGGTGGACAACCTCCCTTTTTTGCAGCTTTATCTTAAAGCCCCCTTTAAAGTTGCATCCTCCCCCCTGGCCATTTTGAAGTGAGAAGCCACTGAAAACAGCATGTCACAGACGAAAAAAGACAAGCTTATGGAGAAATCTGCAAGGGAGAGTAAAGAAAGTCAAGATGGTTAGGGTTAGGGTTAGGGTTAGGGGTTAGGGTAGTGTGGTTGAAGCCCCTTTTTTGCATGTCAGCCCTGCAAGGTAGTCCAGACCAGGAAGCCCAAACCATGAATACTAACCCTACCTTTATTGTAAGGTTACAGTAACCGAATCTTGCAAGTCTGAAAGCGCTTCCCCCCTCCCCTGCCTTTACGTTGCAGAGAACTAGGGAGGGTCCCTTCTGAGTCGCTTTCCACCCCCATTCCTCTGGACTCCACCTTCTCTTATCAGACCATTGTCCAGGCTCAGCTCTTCCTTCTGTTCCTCAAGGTCGTTCTCACAGCCCTTTACTGTTGCATGCAAAATGCATGTAAAAAAGAGTCACCACCTTGACTTTTTTGCCCCCCCCCGCAGATGCATCTGGGGGGAGAGGTGCTGATACAAGTCAACCCTTTTTTTTTTTGGTGACCCGATCCATTTGAACCCTTTCTGCCTCTCCCATCTGTGCTGCCAATCCTTCCTTAACTCTTTGATGTCTCCTTCTGCCAACCAGGTGTTCTGCTGTCCGTACTGCAACTACGTTGACCAATCAGCCGAAGCCGTGCGGGCTCACACCATCTCCCAGCATGCCGTGCAGCCCAAGTTCCACTGCCCCCTGTGCCAAGAGCAGCTGGTGGGCCGTGCCAACCTTCACTTCCATCTCAGCCACGTCCACAACGTGGTGCCCGAATGCGTAGAGAAGCTGCTGCTGGTGGTGCGTGCAAGGGCCACAGGCCAGAACAGGGCGGGACGGCTCCTTTTCTTTCAAGGGGACTCTGGCACCTTAATCGCTTGTGCCGCAGTTCAGTAGGGGAAGCTTCTCTGTCCACTGAACTGGGGAAAGCTTGACCTGTTGAATCGGTCTCTGTCTGATAGGATCTTATCGGACGAAAGAGGGGAAGGGAAAGAGAGGGAATTTGCGGCTATTGGATGGGGAGGATGAGACGGACGGACGGAACGGTGAGGTGATTTTGATGGGGAATGTTTACTATGCACTTTTAGCTGTTTTGTCTCTTGCTCCGCTTCAGGCCACTACAGTGGAAATGACTTTTGCCACAAAAGTTGTTCCTGGAGTCACCCTTCCTCCTGATCTGCCCAAACCAGGTGGGACTCCCAGCATAGAGCAAGGAGCTGGAACGGAAGCCCCAAGCCCCTTCATCGGTAAATAAGTGTTTGGTCTTCCCCCTCCTCCTCCTCCTATAGCAAGTGACTCACCTTTCATGAAATGGGCAAGTACGGGTGGTCCTCGCTCAGCGCCTAGCTCGCAATTATGACATCACAGCATCCCACAGTCATGTGATCATCATTTGCAACCTCCTTTGCTGGTTTCCTACAAGCAAAGTCAATGGGGAAGCTGGCAGGAGGGTGCAAATGGTGACTATCTGACGTCCTCGCTTAATGACGGTGTGGGATTTGCCTAACGACGGCAATCGGAAGTGCCGGAATTTCCGTCGCAAAGCAACAGTCGCACGACGTCGTGTTTTACAACCACACTGCTTAGCGATGGAAATTCCGGGCCCAACTGCCGTCGTTAAGTGAGGCCTACTCTTAGCTGCTGCATAGGGCTGAACATTCGTGACATCCCAGAATAGCTAGCCCCCACCCCCTTCAATTTGTATCTGGGGTTTCAAGTTGCTTGGAACAGAATTTTCTCCCAGATAGCAAACTACAACTTTCGAAAAAGCTGTTGAAAGCAAAGGAATGAGCAAGAGATGCAAACAGCTGCATGTTTCATGATTGGCTAGTGCTGCTTGCCTGGTGAATTTAACCCTTCGTAACCACTTTCTTTTCTAATTCATCCACTACTTTGCCTCGCTTCGTCTCCATCCTGTTCGTTTGTTTGTTTTTGCGTTTGCCTTTTCTGCTGAGCAGAAGGAGGGGAATATGGGTGGGCCTATGCACTTGTCTCGACACGTGGGAGTTGTTAGCGTGCATGAAAGAGAATGGTTGGATTTCCAGTTGGAGACTGATTTGATGCTACGGGCTATTTTAATAGCAGTTTATTCAACTGAGAGCTAGTCTGGTGCTGTGGTTAAGGCCCCAGGCTAGAAACTGGGAGACTGTGACTTCTACTCCTGCCTTAGGTACAAAGCAGGTCACACTGGGCCAGCCGCTCTCTCTCAGCCCTCAGAAAGAGGCAACGGCAAGCCACTTCCAAAATCTTGCCAGGAAAACTGCAGGCAGTCGCCAGGAGTCAACACTGACTCAAAGGCACCAATATATATATATATATAAAAAATCAATTAATATCAATGTATTTTTCTTATCTTGGCTGTGGTCTTTTCTTGGAGTGTGGCTTCTGCCTACCACTCCTTTTTGGGGAGAGGGGGTGCTTTCTTCTGTAAGGATATGTGCAGTAACTCTCTTCTGTCCTCCCTCTCCTTTCACCAGCACCAGCCGCAGAGGAGAAAGCCTCCCCAACACCGGTGCTTTGCCCTGAAACCCCCCCACCTTCCGTGGCTACCTCCCCGCCTCCTAGCGAGCGCCCCGAAAAGTCGCTTCCTGCCTCTCCTCCCCCTCCCGTCCCCCCTCCCTCTCTTGCTGTAACCCCTCAAGAGTCTGAAGAGGATGACCCTTCTCAGCCAAACATCACCCCGGAGGAGCAGCAGCCACCAGCACATGTCCTGGTGGAGCCCCCTGAGGCTTCGCCCCCCATCCTGCCAAATCCAGATTCCCGGCACCCGCTCTCCTACCGCAAGGCAACCAATTTTGCCTTAGACAAATTCTTGGATCCGGCCCGTCCCTATAAATGCACAATTTGCAAAGAATCTTTCACTCAGAAGAACATTCTCTTGGTGCATTACAATTCTGTTTCCCACCTCCACAAGATGAAAAAGGCCTCCGCGGACCCTTCCGTGTCGTCTCGGGGGGAGCCTGGCACCCCCGGGGCTCTCCAGCCATCCTCAGACAAACCTTACAAGTGTACCACGTGCCGCGTCTCCTACAACCAGAGCTCCACCTTGGAGATCCACATGCGATCCGTTCTGCACCAGACCCGCTCCCGCGTGGCCAAGATGGAGGCCGCGGGCAAGGCGGACTTGCCCCCGGCTGAGTTGGAGCACCCAAACGAGGCCCCTTTGGAAACAGAGGCCCCCAGCTGCGTCCAGGTGCCCGCACTCCCGTTTTTAACGCCATCCGCAGCAGAACTACCACGGTTTCCTACGCCCCTGTTCACCCCACCATTGCTGCCCCCCTTCCCTTTGGTACCCGAGTCACTCCTAAAACTGCAGCAGCAACAGCAGCAGCTGCTGCTTCCTTTCTATTTACATGATCTTAAGGTGGCCCCCAAATTGGCTTTAGCGACTCCAGCCCTGACTCTCCCCACCCCCTCGCCTGTCCTGCTACCACCGCTACCCCCCAAGGAAGAACAGGCCCCCACAGCCTCTAGTAGCTGCAAGGCAGAGACGGCTGAAGAGACCGAAGGAGAAGAAGCTGAGGGGAGTCAGCCCGGGAGCGAGGCCTCCCGCACGGCCGCCAAAGCCCTCCTGGAAAACTTCGGCTTTGAGCTAGTAATCCAGTACAACGAGGGCAAGCAGGCTGCCGCAGCACCTCCAGCCATCCCGCCTCGCCCCCCTGCAGGCAAGCTGCAGTGCGGCACCTGTGGGAAGCAGTTCTCCAACATGCTTATCCTGAAGACCCACGAGGAGCACGTGCACCGGCGGTTCCTGCCTTTCGAGGCCCTCAATCGCTACGCGGCGCAGTTCCGGAAGAGTTATGACAGCATGTATCCCCCCCCTCCACCCGTGCTCCCCATTGAGTCCACTGCTGCCACCACCGCTGCTGCAGCAGTCTCAACCGTCACCACCACTGTTGTGGAGAACACCACAGTCACCGTGACACAAGCCTCCATGCCCTTGGAGATTCCCTCTCTCTGCCCTCCATTTTTAATGCAGCCCATGCCAGTGGTTGTGCCCCCGCCAGAAAATGAGACTCCCTGTGTACCTCCTGAACGCTTGAAGTCTCTGTGGTTTCGAGGGGAGGAAGAGGAAGGCAACACTGCATCATCTGGAGTCCTTGATCTTCCCCGAGGGAGCTTCCCCACAACCCGCCGTTTCTCTCGTACCAAATTCACAGAGTTCCAATCTCAGGCTCTGCAGTCCTTCTTTGAGTCAAGCGCTTATCCCAAAGATGGTGAGGTGGAGCGTCTGTCCGTGCTTTTGGGGTTGCCCAATCGGGTCATTGTGGTCTGGTTCCAAAACGCTCGCCAGAAAGCCCGAAAGAGCGGCGGGAGCGAAGCCAGCGTGGGCAGCGGAAACGCCACAGCGCAGCCGTCTTGTAAAAAGTGTCGGACGTCCTTCCGCTGCATCTTTGAGTTGGTGCGCCACCTGAAGAAGTGTTACAATGATCAGCTTGATGAGGGGGAAGGAGATGGGGCAGAGGAAGAGAATGAAGGCCCCGAGGAGGAGGAGCAGGAGGAGGAAGAGGAAGGGGAGCAGCGAGAAATCTTGGGACCGGGTGGAGATATCAAGACAGATGGGGCTGGGGACAAACCCATGGAAGAAGAGCAACCTGCCCCCTCAGTGCCCCCAGAGATCTCCAAGAGCCACCCCTGTGATCAGTGCACTGCCATTTTCTCAAGCAGCGATCTCCTCAACATCCACCGTATTAGTCATATGCCAGCAGCTGCTCCTCCACTGGCTTCTACCGGTCCACCGCCTTCCCTCGACATGACCCCTTTAGTATTTGGCGAACGCGCCATCCATCCAGATTCTTCTCGTGCACAGAAGCGGAAACACGAAGATGGGACCCTGTCTCCCACTGGGAGCGAAAGTGCCAGTGTGCTTGGAGGAGACAATGACCCCCCCCGGGACAAGCGCCTGCGCACTACCATTTTGCCAGAACAGCTGGAGATCCTCTACCGCTGGTACATGCGAGACTCTAATCCCACCCGGAAAATGCTCGACTGCATTTCTGAAGAAGTTGGGCTTAAAAAGAGGGTCGTCCAAGTGTGGTTCCAGAACACAAGAGCCCGTGAGCGAAAGGGCCAGTTTCGGTGTAATACCAGTGCCACCACCCCAACCAGCAAGCCCTCACCAGCACACCCCAACGCTTTCCCAAAGTTCAACCCTCCACCACGGGACCCACCTGTTCATTATGGTGGTTCCTTCACACCCAACCTCCCTGCCGTTAACCTACAGCCACTTCTCACGAAGCCAGAAGTTCCCACAGAACCACAGATGCAGGAAGAAATAGCTGAAGAAGAGGTACCCAAGGAGCAGGAAGACAGAAGCCTGTCTGGGGGAGAGCTGAGCGATTCCTCCTCCTCCTCCTCCTCAGCTGACCTGGATTTCTCCAGCAGCCAAAGGAATCGAATGATGGATGGAGGGCTAGGAGGTGTGCAAGACTCTATGGGTCAGAGGCGGTATCGTACCCAGATGTCTAGCCTCCAGCTGAAGATCATGAAGGCTTGTTATGAGGCCTACCGAACCCCGACCATGCAGGAGTGCGAGGTGCTGGGGGAGGAGATAGGGCTACCCAAGCGGGTTATTCAGGTGTGGTTCCAGAATGCCCGGGCTAAAGAGAAAAAGGCTAAGGCTGCCTCCGGCGGGACCAGTGGCGGTGATGAGGCCCCCTCTGCTGCTCAGGCCCAATCTGAATGCCGTTACTGTGAAGTCAAGTATGATTTCTACGTCTCTTGCCGTGGGCACCTCTTCTCCCGAGGCCACCTAGCTCGGCTAAAGGAGGCCATCAAATCCCAGCTCAAGAGTGAGAGCAAGTGCTATGAGCTGGTGTCGGACAAGGGAACACCCTCCCCAACCAGGCTGGGGGTGCCCGTGACCCCTACCGCCATGCCATCTTCTCTTGGGAGCAAGTCCCCCTTTGTGCCAGGTGAGTGGGGGTGGTTAAACAGTGACGTTTGTTGACATCCAAGGATAGTAACGGAGCTTGGGGTGGAGATGCATTATGGATTCCTGCATACTACACAATGTCCTCTCTTTGCTGTAGGAACGCCCCATTCTGATCTTTCCAGGAACATCTCAGATGTTCTGCAGGGTCCTCCAACAATTCCCTACATTCGTTTTAAGTTCTGGTCCAGGTTTGGCCTGGGACGTTGGTCTAGAGCATTTTCATTTTCAGGTTTCCTTCTGTTGTTCGTTTATTCTCATTTTCACATTGGTACATCCCTCCCTTTTGCCCTTCTGGTGAGGGGGAGAGGGGGAATGGGGATGGATGCAAAATGCAAAGGAGCTTCCCATTCTGTCCTCCCTCCCTGCATCGACTGACCGAGGGCTGCAGGCGGACTCCCTTTCCAGAGAGGGCATCTGTCCCAGAAATCAGAGGAAACAGATTCTAGTGTGGCGAGGCTGGAGGAGCGCGATTGGTCCAGCTGCAAAGGCAGGAAGAGGTTTCTGGAATTTTAACTGGGAAAAGGGGGCAGAGGCAGTGGGAGAGGGCACGCTATGCCCAAGAGAGGCAGACCAAGAAGATCCCCAAATTCATCTCTCTCTTTTTCTCTCTCACCCCAACAGGCACGTCTGCTTCCTCCTCAGGGGTCCTGAGCTCCCCTTTGGCCCCCTCCCAGCCAGGCCTCTCCTTACCTCAACATCTGTCACCAGAATCGGGCCAGCTCGGCCCCTTAGCCGAGCCTGCTCCGGCGCCTGCTCCTGCGGCCTCCCCAAGTGACAGTCAGGCCGAACCCACTTCAAATTCAGCCCAGGACCCCTCCTTGTCCTCCACTGCCACGCTGAAGAACCTCAAGACGTTGAAGGCTGCGGTGCCGGCCCTGCTGGGGGGCCAGTTCCTGCCCTTCCCGTTGCCGGCAGCGGCCACGGCGGCGGCGGCGGCCCCCTCCCTTTTCGGAGCCCAGCTGCCCGGGGCGTACTTCCAGCAGCTCTACGGCATGAAGAAGGGGCTGTTCCCCATGAACCCTGTCATACCTCAGACACTTATGGGGCTGCTGCCCAGCCCCCTGCTCCCAACACCCACACCTGAGCCCCCCGTCGAGGTGTCCGAGGCCCCCGGCATCTCTACCGTCGACGTGACTCACCAGTACCTTTGCCGCCAGTGCAAGGCAGCCTTTGAGAGCGAGGGGGCGGCTGTAGCCCACCAAGCCGCTCTGTGCTACTTCGGGCGCCAGCCCCCAGCAGCGCCACCCCCACTGCGTGTGCCTGTGTGCACCTACCACTGCCTGGCCTGCGAGGTGCTCGTGAGCGGGCGGGAGGCGCTGGGGGCCCACCTGCGCTCCAGCGCTCACCGGCGCAAGGCCAGTTCCAACACAGCAACCGCATCGGTGTTTGCCAAAGAGGAATCCAAATTACCTCACTCGGACTCCAATCCAAAAAGTAACGCTACCTCTACGACACTACTAGCTTTATAGAGATGGATGCTATACTGCCACCAATGGAGAGAGAATGACTAGCGAACGAATCTGTGGGTGGGTGGACGCCCGCTTGGACGACCCCTCTGCTTCCACCCAACAGTCCTCCTTCAATGTTCATTTCAGCTCCAGGTCCACCTTTTTTCTAACTGCCAGCAAGGAAGTCATCACAAGAGAGGGTCCCTCCCCAAGCTGATTTCGAGGGCCCAGATCCCCCATCCCAATTTTTATTCCGGATATCACTCCTCTTCCACAGGATGACCAGAGGTTGAGCAAAACGGCAGCCCATCCATTGAGGAAGCCCTGGTTCTTACTAAGCTTCATCTTCTCTAGAGGGTTTCCAGCTCAACAATTCCCTGGACGTCTGCTAGGACATTGCATTCTCCAACCATACCCTTTCTTCACCAGAACTGTCATTCCTCCCATTCAGATATCTCCTTAAGTGTCAGTTGATGCTAATTCCCTACCTCTTCCCCCTCTCCCGGCCAATGAGATCCTATTGGCCAGATCCAATGTGAATGGCAGCCCCAAATCTTTCCTTCTCTTGTTTCCTCCATAGTTCCTTCCCACCCATTTCTGTATTCCTGAGTCTTCCACCTCCTGTGCTATAGACAGGTCCCTCCCTTGAGAAAGGCAGAAGAGGCTCCAGATCGCTTACATCTTGGCATCTTCAGCGACCTTCCCACCTTTCGGTGATTTCTGTCAGGAACATCTCAAGGGGATGAGGCCGTTTTAATGTCCTTGGATGATCCTGAGAAGTTGGGACTTCTCCCCTGTTTTATAATATCAAGACTATGCCACCTCTCTTCACATCAACGAAGCGTTCCAAAATTCTTGACCCACACGTCACACAACTCCCGTCCACCCTACCGCGCGTGGCCCCAAACCCTCCCTTGACGAACCTTGGCTACAACCTGGTCTCACCTCTCCCACCCACCCCATGTAAGACAGTTGCTGGCATATGTCCATGATACACTGAAGTCTCCTCTCTCTTACAGTCACACACACATACGCCCCCCATAAGAGCTCCTTCTCTCACACTTACCTTCCACCCTTTTACTGTGTTACCGACGGGAAAAGGCCAAAAAAAATAGAAAACGAAGGATGCAGAAAGAATGGACAAGAAAAAAGATGAATCCAAGGAGAAAAAAACTCAAGGCAGGAGGCGATTAAGTTGAGAAACTCAGTCTCCCACCACTACCATCACCAACCCTCGAAGCGCACGTGCTGCCCATTTTTGTATATTAATTACCGTCGAGGCCGGATGGACTAATTCCTGAACTGTTGATGGATTTGATCAAGTTGAACAGCAACCAAACAGGGCAAGAGTTTCTCTTCCCCATAATTTTTTTTCCTCTCTCTCCTCCTCCTCTTCCCCACCCCCAGCTGGATCTTTACTTGCACTGGGGAACCAAATAAAACCGACAACCTCGCTGTCTTTTTCCTCCTGATAGACGTGACTTCTGTCTCTGCGCGGGAAACGACACAAAACCTAACTCCGATGGCTTTAAAAAAACAATTTAAAACAAAAAAGAGAGAGAGAAAGAACGCTGAGAGACCGACTCTCGTCAAACGCGCGGACGCGCCCCGTGTGCCGCGTGCTGACGTCCTTGCAAAAAAAGAGAAAAAACACAAAAATCCTCTTTATGAATCCAAAGCTCTTAAAAAAAAAAAAAAAACTTCTATACAATAACCAAAAAGAAAAACCAACCAACCAAGAGAGAGAGAGAACACCCAGCAACAAAAGGAGTCATAAAAAGCAAACTGGAAATAATTTTCTTTTTTTTAAAAAAAAAAAGACGTAAGATGAAGGAGAAAAAAAAGTTAACCCCTCATGTTCTCCCTTGCCTTTGTATTGCTTATTTTTTTGGGGGGGGGTCTTTTCATTCCCTTCCACAATGTATTTTCTATACCCTCCCAGCCAACAAAGATGGACGTGAATTTTAAGAAGTGGATGAACATGGAAACTTGTGGGTTAAAGAAGGGGATGCAAAAACGAAAAAACACCGCCCTTACACAGATACCAAACAAACTACATTGGGGTAGGACAAGGAAGGCTGAGTGAAAAGCAGCTGATCCTTCGGGCCGCCCCATTCTCAACTCTCCTTCTCCCCACAACTCTGCACCCCAGACTGGGGGGAAAAATGTCTTTCTGTTGTGTATTTAAAGCGAGGGGGTGGGGAGGTTGGGGAATGATTCAAAAAAGAAAAAAGAAAATAAAAATTATATTAAAGAGATGATCTGGAAGAAAACAGGATCAAATGCGAGATGTGGATTGGGCTAGAAATACTGGGAACGGGACGGCGCGTAGCAATATTGGGGTGTTCCGAGCTTTATTCCTCTTGCTTAAGGCGTTGTGTATCGGTTTGGAAATGCACCCCGTTAACAGGCTGTGTTCTCTTTTAGTTCGGAATTGAGGAGGGGAGTGTAAAATATTTCCATTGCGGAGTGTGCTGACCGCAAACTGGACAAGTCGGAGCTTTCCAGAATGAGGATAGTCCACTTCTGGAACGGCCCCGTTCCAAGATTAGGATTCTTGCAATGAAAACTCCTCCAGCACCGCAAGTGCGGGACTTCAGGCGTAGCCCGTTTCTTTTGCACATTCTCGGTTTTGTTTCTGAAAAGCTTTAAACTTTCAGAAATAGCTGGTTTGGGAAAAGGCATATTGATCCTTGGTTCATTGTTGCAGTGCATCCTGAGGATGAATGAATAGGGGCAAATCAGAAAAGGCTCCATTTCCGCCCGCCACAGACACAGAAATGGCGGTAGCGGTTGGACGGCACAATGTACAGCAAGCTTAAGGGATCTTATGTCTGTCTGATAGAAAGCCTAAAGCATGAAGTCTTTTGAGGAAGCACAACTCTCCGTTGGGCACTTTGCATGATGACAAAATTACACCATTCTCTGCTGCTTACTCTCGGCATCTGTGATAGGAAGCAAAACAACCCTAAAATGCTATTTTAAAAACACAGAACTGCCAGATATACTCCTAGATAAATATTTTTCAACAGGTATCAGTTTTATGATGTATTGTCTACGTATTTTCAAACTCAACAGACTCGGAAGGGACAAAGCAACAAGCGCATAGAAATAATATTATTTGTTTCTTTTACTTATTTCCCATTGGGTAGAAAGTAGGCTAGTAAAAATCAGCTACAAGCTTATTACAAGTCGTCCTCGTTTAGCGACCGTTTGCAGTTACGATGGTGATGAAAATGTAACTTTGTGACCAATCCTTGCATTTATGACCTTTGCAGGTCTGTAAAGCAAAAGAAAATCATAAACACAGTTGCAGTTTCACTTAGTGACCGCTTTGCTTAACGACTGAGTTGCCAGTCCCAATTGTGGTCGCTAAACAAGATTACCTGTATTCTCTCTAAATACCAATTCATCGCACTTACATCTCATCACACTAAAGTGGTGTTTCCCAACCTGGCAACTTCCAGTCATGTGATCTTTAACTCTCATCATTCCCTAGCCAGCCTGTTGGGGAATTCTGGGAGTTGAAATTAACACATCTGGAAGTTGCCCGGGTTGGAAAACAGTCTCTAAAATGTGACGATAAACTGCAAATCAGAATGTCAATAAAGATAAAAGACTGATGTAATTCTCCGTAGGTGAAATCAATCAGGAGCTGAGCAGGTTTTAACTCACGCCCCGAAGATATAAATGTAATCAGAGCAATGCCAGGGTAACCCATATACAGGAACAACCCCTTGGCACTTAGACCTATCCTCCATATAAATTTGGTTCACGCATAACCATGATACCCATATCCAGTGTTTCTCAACCTTGGCAGCTTTAAGCTGTGGGGACTTCAACTCCCAGAATTCCCCAGCCACATGCTGGCTGGGAAATTCTGGGAGTTGAAGTCCCCACAGCTTAAAGCTGCCAAGGTTGAGAAACACTGTCCATATCAGTTCAGTGAAAGAGAGAAAATTCACAGAGAATATGAGGATAACTTATTGACCGGCAGATGTCCAATGTGAGTTGGCCACTGGTGGACCTTTCTGCCAAGAAGCCAACATCAAATAAATCCTTTATTTGGCCTAATCACTAACCCTAGTTCTATCAGCTCCTGTTTCCCTGTTGTCACCCAGGTTGCGTTTGCCCCAAATTAACTCATTTGGGTCGGTTTGCCCAACCTGCTCAACCATAAGCAAATCAACTGTTTGGATTAGCTCAACCAGGTAAGTCGCAGAGAAAACTGACCCAGGTTACTGCTAACCAGGTTTGGGAGGTCGCGCCACCGCAGCCATCTCCCGGTCATTGAACGAACGTGCGCGTCTCCCTGTCTGCCTTCAACCTGTTGTGGTCTTTGTCACCCATAATGTCTGGATGGACTATTTTGTAACTCTGGTGTTTCTCAAGCTGTGAAAAGCGGGTCAGCCTTTGAAGAAGCTGAGCTGGGCAGAAAAATGTTTTTGCAGATTTCCACTCGGCTCCTTTGGAGGCCAGGATCCCAGATCAGAAAGGGAAGGCTCCAGCCGGACCCACATACCTGGGTGGTTGTGAGCGTAACACAAGGACACCAATGTGTAGCCTACCCCAATGTTCTTGGAAGAACAGAGGGCTAAGATGGACGTATCTAGATTAGAAAAAATACCCACAAGGCGGGCCAGCTGATCGTGGCCCGGGCGGCTTCCATTTTCCTAGCTCTGGTTTAAAACCAGCTGGTGAAATTTAGTCCCGTCCCCCCCCCCCCAATATGCCTTGCTTAGAATTTGGGTTTGGAGCGCGTGGTGTGGTGTGAACTTTGCCACTGGGACTTTGTCAACAACTCTTGTGCAGTGGGTGAATCGAGACTTTCATGCCTGTCTGTCCTTCTGGTTCTTTGTGTGCAAAACCGTGCAGAAAAGTGGAGGGCCATCTGGGACAGTTAGCCTCCGTTTGCACGATACACGGAACCGCATGCAAGCCAAGCACAAATCCAGTCTGTGGCATCGTGGCTTGGTTTCTTGTGCAAACCTAGATAGTTGGGTTACTTAACTAAGTAAGCGTTGCATGAGAAACCAGCTTGTACGTTGCGGCTCAATACATTTTGTGCTTATTCTGGGTTTCCAAACTCTTTTGCAAACTCTCTAGATCCAGCCACCTCTCAATTTTCCCCCCTGCTGTCCAAAAGGCAAATTAAATATGAAACAGAAGAACCACCCAGATTTGCACCTAACTATAGAGGCCTGCATACAAAATCGTGGCAGAATGGCCAGCTGTGAGTGAGCAGGAAAAGATGTTCAGGTCTCTGAGAATTCTACTTTTTAAAATGAGTTTCTAGTCCTCATGAGAGTAGAGGAGCAAAAATAGAACAGGGGCTGGTAGAAGAAAAGCAAAAAAAAAAGAATTTTGCAACTTTGTATGCTGCAAAGAAAAAAATGGGCGCTGAAACTCCGGGTAGTAAATGCATTTATCACCATACCGGTTTGTTTGCATCTGCTTTGACGTCTTCCGCAGTGGTGCCAAATGGAGTGAAAAAGCGATGCTCTGATTGTGACACCTTCCCAGGAAACCTGGGCCTTTTTATTGACCTTCCCTTTCTTTTCAAGGCAAAACCTGATTTAAACAACCAACGGCACATCTCCCTAAACTGAAGCATTTTAGAAAGTCTTTGGAAGGCACCAAAATTAAACAAAAACGCCTGATTCACAGAAAAAGTAGATTAGGGAGAAACGTTCTAGGCTAATCCATTGTTTTAATAGGGATGATTCAAGGAGGTGCCCCCCCTCCGCATCTGAAAGTAGTATAATGCAGAATGGAGCATACCACATTATTGTTGTTAAATTGACATGATTACTTCTGAACATCAACTTTCTTAAGGAGTGTTTCTCAACCTTGGCTGCTTGTAGATGTGTGGACTTCAACTCCCAGAATTCCCCAGCCAGCATGGCTGGCTGGGGAATTCTGGGAATTGAAGTCCTGGGGAATTCTGGGAGTTGAAGTCCACACATCTACAAGCAGCCAAGGTTGAGAAACACTGTTCTTAAGCATGCACCTCCAGTCAAAGGTCTGCTGTGAAAAATAGATGCTGACTCTGAAATCCTGACACAAAATCTTCCCCCTTGAAGGGCTTCCCTTGACGGAGAATATTGCAAAACTGGGCGCGATGCTGATCTACAAAAAGTATTCAGGGGTAAACGTTAAATCTTCCCTATTCTGCTTTGGAAAATCCACAGGCAGATCACTGTTCTCTGCAACTGATACCTGGCCTGCATTTGAGGCTCTGTTTAACCTGGTTAGTTACAGCCTTAACAGCTATATTCTCTCACCCGCTAAACTCAGTTAGTGTTCACCTTGGTTAATTTTTGGTGTGTTTGTCATGAGAACTCACTAGTTTAATTAGTTTATGATTAAGTGCACGGGGTGCGTCTCCCAAATGGCTTAATTTAGTAGGGAAATTAAATGTGTTCGGCAAACACGGTTAGTAAGATAACACGGCAAATTGCTCAGGTCATCTAAAAATTACAGCTGCATTATACTCCTGAACTGTTTGAGAAGCATCCTCCAAAGTTCCCCAAAGATTTCTGAGAAATGTAGTTTTGTGAAGACGGGAAATTATACTTTCGCCTCCAGCTATTAAATATGTGTGGAGTCGTTCCACGGCAGCGTGCAAAAGGATCCGTGTCAATGCGTCAAGTGTGAAATTTCACAGAGCATTCCCCAAGCCGGGCAAAACAAGTTTTTGAGCATCGTGAAAACACCCCGAGACTTCAACGGGATGTTCTAGGCTCAGGAAAAAAAACCTTTCTGGAACCTGCACAGCCTTTCCACCCATGAACGGGGACAGGTAGCAAAAGTTTGTACTCAAAACACTTCAAGATGAAATGTTTTGCATACCTCTGTTTAATACCAACCTTTTAAATTTTTTAACTTGCTATACTCTTCACCAGCCTGGCTACTGTTCAGACATAAGATGGGAATTTTTTCTAGGGCTTATGAAGGGTGCCAAGTTAGGAAAAACTGCCATAGGGCAGTGTTTCCAATCTTGGCAGCTTTCAGATGTGTGGACTTCAACTCCCAGAATTCCCAGCCAGTGGGGAATTCCGGGAGTTGAAGTCCACACATCTGAAAGCTGCCAAGGTTGAGAAACATTGTTATGGTGTATAACAGCAGAATCTTGAAAGCCTGATAGAGATTTTCTCTCTCTCCCCTCTTAGACTAAAGGGAATCAAGGTGGAACAATCTTGAGGTTTTTCCTCACTTCCTCCTATCTATCAGGGCCAAACGAATGTTTCCATAATGGTCATTAAATTCCTTCTTCAAGACCATCTCTGTACTCTACAGTCCTCCTCAAATTCAACTTAACTCCTGATGACTTGGCCACAAGATGACATGGTTTGTCACTGCCATCTTCCTGTACACGTTTTTCTCTTCCCAGTCTAGCTCACAGCCTATTTTTTGGGGGTATTGCCTGGTGGTCTCCCTTCCATATATGAACTAGATCCAACCCTGCTTAGCTTTCTTCGAGATCATCCAGGGTCGAGCGGCTGCCTTAACATACCCAAGGCCCTCTAAAGCCATGGCGCCAGAATTAACCTGGAGGAAAGGCAAAGAAACAAATTATCTATCTATCTATCTATCTATCTATCTATCTATCTATCTATCTATCCAGATTCACACAACTGCATAGCACTACTTTCATCCCCTGTAATGGTATGTGGGAATGACCTTGGGAGACAGGGGGGAGGAGAACCTGGCTGGCTGGGGAATTCTGGGAGTTGAAGTCCACACATCTTAAAGTTGCCAAGATTGAAAAACACTGTTTTAGGGAGTGCAGGCAACTGATGTGATGCAATGGAGCTCATCCCACATTTGCTTTCGAGCTTCTGTGTCTTGCTAAAAAAAATTATTTCTGCAATTGAAAGCTTGTGACAACGTGACTCTGATCTTCAGGAAATTAAGGAAAAGTAGAAAGGGGCTTGGATACACAGCGGTTCTACTGCGCCCTGTGTTGAACCGACTAACAGAAAATGGGCAAATATTTTTTGTACATTTTTAAAAAAGGCAAAGGAATAGGCCAGATTAAAGAGAAGAGTGGGGTAGCAGAGGTGGAAGAGGGGTCAAGGTGTTGGATTTGGGGGAGGGGGACCCCAATTCTAGCCCATCCTCAGCCAGCCAGGCTTCCTTGCACTACCTCGCAAGGTTATTGTGCAGGAAATTGAAAGGGAGAAGCCCTGCTTTCAGCTCCAGAACGAAAGGCAGGATATAAATCTAACGAATCAATGGATAAAAAAATAAACCCCAGCTGTTATATTCAGCTTACAAGGGACCGACGGTGCATTTCCATCTTGCTATAACGAACAGCGGGCTTAACCCGTCCCCCCAACTCTTGTTAATATTTCAGGTTGCTCAATATTTATAATCATAGGGTATCGTCTCACGGCGTGCTTGGGAAGAAGGCAGAAACGTGTAGGCGTTCTCTGGGGAGACGAGTGACTTCACTCGCATCCTTGCGCAAAGGCAGTCGTTCGCCCTGGTTATTTCAGCCACAGATGTGAATGACACAATTCCTGCTGTTTGCACAAGGACGACATGATGCCTAGGCAGTTTAGGTGAACCAGCCAACCGTTTCTTCATCAGATCAGATTAATACAATAGGAGACACCAGAAGCATTGCGGTCAAGACGCAGTCCAAAGACTGTCCGTATTCTCCGAGATTTCTAGCAAGAGTTTTCCTTTCTTTCTTTCTTCCTTTTTTTCCAGAGCCCCAAAGGGACCCTGGAGGAAAAGTAAAACAGCTGCTAAGCACTGCCAAGAAACGGATTGTGTTCCTGGGATTTTGGATCAAAATCCTTTCCCAAGAAATGCTTTTAAAAACAGGACTGGCAGGGCTGGGCCATCTTAATTCTCTCCCTCAATGCAATTAGACGTTGGCACCAACCTTTATTTGCAGCGCTGCAAAGCCACGTCGGTGAACAGCGTCGCCAAATGTGGCCATGGTGGGTTAAGGATCCTAAATTATTTAGGCTGCTTCAGAGACACAGCGGTGATACAGAAGGGCGGGAATTGCTCCCAAACCTCTCCGGGCATGGAAATAATGCTTGGTTGCCTCCCTTTCATATTTTAAGAATGCCGGGAACAAAGTCCCCGTTGGCCATATTAGAAGCTGTGTTGTTTTTCTAGGGCAGGGTTTGAAATTGGAGTATTTTGCATGCAAGCAAAAGGCCTTTGTCCAGGAGAACGTTGATCAGCTGCTTTGAGCTTTGCCAGAGGGCAAGAACCATGGGAGTTGTAGTCTAAGGCTAACTGGAGGGCCACGCAGCCCCACCTTGAAAGGTTGAGGTGTCTTTGTAAGGCGATTACCCCAAAGCTGCCAATTTAATTCATTTAGCGCGGCAATTTAAGAAACTTAAATATAACAAAAATAGAACACAATTGAACAACTACAGCAATGACAACTGGCCAGGGACAGATCGAACTCTGAATCCACAAAGCAGACGGTGACAATGGCCCAATTAAAACATTGTGATGATTCCTTACAAAAAACCCACCAGTTAATCTGATGCTAAAGACATCATCCTATTGAGAAGGTTGGAAAGCTGGGGTGCCCACATAGAAAATTCCCTTTCCTTCCTAGATTTCTAAAACACCGTGGGGCTTGACCACCATGTAACAACAAGCCAGAATTCCTATGAATTTTGGCTAATCATACACAAGTTACTTGTTTGTAAGCGCTTGGTCACTTGAGCATGGCTCATCCTGCAGTCAGGAGAAGATAACTTGGAAATGCTGGTCTTTTAATGGAACATCTGAATTGGGATCCTTGGCTTGTGGTTTCCAGACAAGCCAGGAATCAAAACACCGAATCCTGGTTTTAGATGCTGGTTTGATAGGAGAGACATACCAGGAGCTTACATAGCCTGCGCCAAGCATTTGGTTGGTTATAATTATACCGCTATTCACTCCAATACTGCTTATTGTGATACGCAAACCATCTCCATGTTACCAAGAAGACTGAGATTACATGGAGCTAGTAAACAAGGATAGGTGTTCCAAGAATGCGTGTTTTTTTCATTTGCAGGTCACTGAATCTGATCTCTCTTTCAAAGGGCATATTTGAACCGCATTGTCAAACCAATTCAAATCCCCCTGGAGGTTTGGGATCCCAGCGGGGATTTCGACAAACTTTTCTCTGCGCGAGCAAATACACTTGTCCCGAGCCCATGCAAAAGTCCAACCTGAATCGATCTTAGATTCAAATCTCAAATCCCGAACAACCAATCAATTTTTCACGCTGAATTGCAAATCCAAATAGGATCACAGCTGATTCACACACCCAACAAGGCAGAGTTTGCCCCAGGCAGCATGGCTGGCTGGGGAATTCTGGGAGTTGAAGTCCGTCCATCTTAAAGTTGCCAAGTTTGAGAAACACCGATCAAAATGATTGAGTGTGTGATAGATCAAACCTAACTCTTTGAAAGCATCAAGAAGCCATCACAAACACAGCGAACAATCAACATTACACTTCTCTTGAAAGAAAATTCACGTACTCTATATAGGGGTTATATGGTCTTCTTACTTAACATCAGAAGAAACACCAACTTCTGCATGTAAATAAACTACAAAGAGAAGGAACATTTTTTTTACTCGGCAAAAAGACCTACAGTTCCATGTGTACGTTTAGGCATCCCTGGTCAGATTTATCTTTTACTGAAACCCTCCATGACAGAACACAAAACGAAGTTAAACGCATCTTTCTACAGATTCAGATGCATATTTATAATTTACATACTGTGGTTTACACATTCCAAATAGGAAAACTGAGAATATGACAGGCACAGACGTTTGAAGACCCTTACCATTGATTTATTACTTCTTTCTAAACTATGACGTTGTTAATAAGGCTCCAAAAAGTTATTAAACTCATGAGGTTTGCAGTGAGATGGAGCAGACAATTTCAGAGGTGAACAAATATTGGAACACATCTCAGGCTATGACTGCTGTTCTGTCTACTTTCAACAACCACTAACTTTGGAAAATGAAGGAATTCATTCTTACAAAGCAAGAGAAGCTATTAAAAAAAAAAAAAATCTCTAAATGCTTCCAGCTCCTAATTTCAACTTTGAGAACCCTAAAGAAACAGAAGCTATAAAAACCACTAAAGACCAAGTAAGATCAGGAAAATCCAGAACAATCTCGGTTAGAACTGCCTGAAAAGTTAGGGATTTACTGAAAGATTTCCAGCTATCCAGGTTTGATACCCGATCTCTGCTTCCCACCAGCTCTGCTTCAAACCTTTTTGAAACGGAAAATAATTATTCTCGGCGAAAATGAGCCCTTCAACATTTATTACCCCATAACAATTAGACATGATTAATCAATCAATGGATTAATCACAGTTTCAAAAGCGCAGTTTTAATGAGAGTTGCTGGAGATTGGCCTTCTCCAATCTGCAGCCCTCTGGCCGTATCGATATGTTGACCAAGATGGGTGGGAATTTCAACACAAGGGCAAGACTTCAGGTTGGGAGAATACTACTGTTATTCAACTATGTGAACTTTACAATTCAGACAACACATTTTAGAGAATGTTAGAGAAATCCCGACCCCTAACCATTAAGGACTAGTCATTAAGCCTACAGAAAAATCCATATTTTGTTACACATGTGATGCTAAAATCATTAGCACTGATTGGCTGGGCTTCCATGATGTCATGGAGTGCTTAAAGCATTCCATCTGCATGGCGTTTCTGTGATGTCACAGAAGGTTTACAAGCCTTCTCACTTGGGGGGGAACGAACCTGTTGGAATATTTGCAGCCTGTTTCAAGGGGAGGAGAGGAATCCCTTAGTTGGCATTTAAATCTCATGTGGTTGTTGAGGACAGTTCCAGACAGAGCAAAAGCCAAAAAAGTAAAAAATAAAATAAAATACAAACGCAGAGAACAAATTCAAAACCAGGATCCAAATGTACGTGGAAGAAGAAACAGAAGGAAGCTGTTGAAAAAAGGGAGAGATAAAGAACGCAGAGAGCACGTAAGAGCCGGGATTGTATTTCACTTGTTGATTTGAATTAACCATCTAATTTCTTAGCTGCAGGCTAATTTAACTGTACCTTGAATCATTCTCTCTAAAAATGATTGGTGTGTATGACATAAACTATTATCTCCATCGAATTGTTTGCAATTAGTTAGGGTGGTATTTTTCCTCTAAAACGGTAATCTTATACTCATTTAACTTGAAGGAAATCCCTTTGAACTCAAGAACATGTAGGATTATATTGTAAGTGCCTAGAATAATTATAGTTCAGTTACATACACACATGCGTACACACACACGCACACACAATATGGATTTAATTAAATCTACTTAAATGAAAGGACCATTTAAGAGAAAAAAACTTGCTCAGATCAAAATAAGGAGAAACAGTGGTCCTGTTTGTTTCTGTTTTTTAAAGAAAGGCTAGAGGAAAATTGATTCTCCAAATTCATAAAACAGTGGGGGGGAAAAAGTTTCCAGCGCAAATTTTAAATATTCAAATGCCCGCTGCCCCCTCCACCCCGCGTCCCCTTCCGCGACTCCTGGCCCTTTGTTTCCTAAAGGACTGACGCGGCAAGTTGTAGCCCAGCGGCCACCCCTCTGCCCCACCAGCATCCAGGGGGGCGGGAGGGTCTCCCTGTTTGGCCTTCGAGTCCACCAGTCGGTCCAGGCAAAGCTTCCTTTGCCCCTTTGTTTGGGGCCACGAGAGGCCCACCATCCACTGCAGGGCAGCTCCCTCCGGTCCAGCCGGGCGCCCACCCACTCACCCACCCACCCAGTTCCGAGAGGCCTACAAGAAAGAAAGATTGAACCTAACCTGCAAGTTCCACGAAGGCGAGCGAGGGAATCTGGCAGATCCTTTGAGCGTCCGGTCTGGATCCGTGGCTATTCATAATCCAAGGTTGCAAAGGGGCGGGTGGGCACCTTGGGGAAGAAGATAGGGCAACAGCTGGAGAGGGAGGGAAGGAAGGAAGGAAGGAACCCAACCAGCCTCTTTCCCCGTGCCCACTGGGATGGTGAGGCGGTGCCCGGCTAGCAGCAATGGCAACAATGCCTTGCCTCCCTGCTCTTTGCAGAGTGCCAACCTCAGCGATTCTATTCACGTGCCAGTGAGGGTGATGCCAGCCCCAACTGGCTTTGACTCAGTGCCAAGTTCAGGCGGGTACAGAGGTGCCAATGGGAAAGAACTGGAGGGGAGACGGACGTTGCAGGCAGAATAGAGTAGGGGTGCCAAGGCCCACCTCTCTGTGGCTCAGCCGAGCAGCTGTTCCCCCACCCCCGGCCCCGAGGTTGCCCCACTTGCCTGCCCACGCCCTGCCTTTCTTTCCCAGGGTGATCTATTGCTGCATCTTGCTTCGCTCCGCGCCTTGTGCCATTCCTGAATTCTCGTCCCGAGTGCCTGCGGCGCTTCAGGGGTCCATCCATCGATGCCCGTCGCCACATAGCGCCCATTGCCTTCCCCCGCCGTTGCTTTTGCACCCCCTTTCCCACCCTCTCCATGTCTCGCCACCTGCCGGCTGGTACCCAAGTCTGCGGCTGAGGCCGGGGGCACGATGCCAATGCTCCCAAACACCCTGAAAGACCCACCAGCCTCCACCCGGATGCCAGTCAGTTGCACTGGCCTTCTCTGCCTTCGTCTCCCCGCGGGCACAGTCGTGCCAGCTGCTCTCTCCCTTCCCTCCTTGCTGTGCCCCCTCCCCATGCTGCAATTTGTGCACCAACCTGGCATCTCACTCTCTCTCGCTCTCTCCCCCCACCCGCCCAGTTGGCATTGGAGATGGTGAGCAGAACGAATGCCGCAGAAAGGAGGGAGGGAAGTGGGGAGGGTGGCAGGGCGGGCGGCTGTTCCATGCCAGCTGTCATCACCCCTCCCCTGTGCAGAATCTCTCCTGGTATCCGACTGGCATATGCCACCTCCCCCTGCCATCTTCCTCTCTTCCCTCTATCTCTGGCTTCGTCGCTAGAGCCATCTTCTGCTTCTCTGCCCTTCTTGTTCTCCGCACGTTCTCTCTCTTCCTTCCCTGAGACCTCCGGGCAACATTATTCCACCTTCACTCTCCTCCTTTTCCTCTTTCTCCATCACCCCATCCTTTCTGTCTCTCCCACCGCCCCCCTTCACCAGCGCCAACCTCATTCCAGCACCCATTCCATGTACCGTCTCTGGTGCAGGTGCCCTGCTCTTTATGCCAACCACGGGCAGGGAGTGGGGGGTGGGGGGTGGGAGCATGTGTGTGCATGACCAAGTCTAGCGTCCCTCCCGGGGAAGCGACACCCCCCCAACACAGTCTTTCGGCTTTCATCTCGCCCGCCCCACCCGCCGTTGAAAGTGGCACTCTGCCAGCCCATAAACAGCCATCTGTGCCCCCGTCTGCGACACCCTCCCCCACCACAGCACTAATTGGCAGCTGAATTAATTAAGTCCTGGTTGCTAATTAACATTCCAACGGTGGAGTGCGGGGAAGGGGGGACCAAGGGGAAACTTACGATCACCGCAGCAAAACCTGGACACGGGAACGAAGAACCCGCAGCGGTGGGTTGGCAGAGTGGTTTTATTTGCCCCAACCCCAGGACCCAGAGCAGGACGGGTTGGGGAGGGAGACGCGCCATGCGAAAAGCGAGCCATTAGGGCAAAGTTATCAACTACACAGCAATCGTTTTTATAAACCTTCAAGCTGAACACAGAGTTAGCGTCTTAATGTTTGAGAGTCAATATTCACCTCCAGGAAAAGGGGAGGGGGGGCAAGCACACCACGTGTGGTTTTTGCCAATGCGGATAAAAAGTCACAACAATGGGGGGGGGGGGAGAAAATAAATTAATAAATAAAGACCCCAAGCTTCCTTTTTCTCCTAACGTAATTGCTTTAATAATTATAATAAAAAGGAATTAAAAAAGGCAATTTCAAAGTTGCATAGTATATAGCGGTGTTTGTCAACCTGGGCCACTTGAAGACGGGTGGACATGGCTGGCTGGGGAATTCTGGGAGTTGAAGTCCACCCGTCTTCAAGTGGCCCAGGTTGACAAACACTGCTAAAGAGGGAGGAAGATATTGTCAGTGGGGATACTCAGTGCAAAAGAAACTCTCGAGAGCTTTTTCAATTTAAGAAAAACACTTGAACCGCAAGCAGAATGTTCTCCAATCAACAGGGAGGTGTTTCCCGATGGTGGCACCATGCCCTATGTCCCTTCTGTAATTCTAGCCAACATGGACAAAGCATGAACCGGCAGGAGGTCATGGGAGCTAAAAAGCAACCGGATGAGCAAGGCCCCAGTAGTCCTTGGCATTTTTGCTCTTGACCAAGATAATGGAGTTGTGGACATTCACACGTTCTTCATGTTACTGATTTATTCATTCAATTTACAGAGCTGCCCGCTTGACCTGCTGCCCAGGGTGACAGACGTGGTTCCAACCAACCCCAAATGACATAGGAGAAAATCGATGGCATCAGAGATCATTCAAACCACCAAAAACAGTCCAAAGGGGTTCACAAAACTTCCTGACCCTGCCCCAGCAGAAAAACCACGTCTTCCGAAAGACAGGCAAAATCGGGGTCATCTGGATCTCAAGAAAACCGCCCCACCAGGAAGGACAGAGGGAGGCATGACTCCTGGGTCCCGCTTGAGCGACGGGACCTGAAGCGTGCCAGCCCTCTCGGATCTTATCGGATGGGCAAAAGTAATTGGAGACCAGAGGCAAACACACATTTCTCTGCCCCAGCAAAGTCTGAGCTAGCAATTTGGACTACAAAGCAACTGGGGCTTTGCAATACAGTTGGCGACACCCTGAGCATCATTGAGAGCAGAGGCGAGGTCATCTGCCACCCCTTGAGCACTGGAAGGGAGCAGCCTGGAGCTTCTCCATTATTGGATTACCATCAAGATCCTCCTGTGCTGATGTAACGGGATGTGGGAATGACCTTGGGAAACAGGAGGAAGAGCTGCAAAGGTCGGATAAGAGGCGGCTGAGCCCACAGCAGGAATGAGGGCAAGGGAAAGGTCTCAGAAGGGACCCTCCCTCGTTTCTTGGGCTGTAAAGAGGACGGGAGAAAAATGTCCTTTCAGACTTGCAAGATGCTGTTAATGTAACTTTACAGTAAAGGAGAATTTGGTCATCTGGGCGTGCTTCCTATCTGGCCTACCTTGCAAGGCTGACATCAACCTTGCAAGTCTGAAAGGACACCTCTCCCCCGTCCCCTTAATAGCCCAAGAAATGAGAGTCTCTTCTGAGACATAGCCCTGCTATGTTTATCATCTATGTCAGTGTTTTTCAACCTTGGCAACTTGAAGATGGGTGGACTTCAACTCCCAGAATGCCACCCCCCATTCCTGCTCTGGGCTCAGCTGCCTCTTATCCAGCCCTTCCCCTGGCTGTGTCTCTTCCCCCAGTCTCCCCAGGTCATTCCCACATATCCTTACAGCTAACCAGGCCAGCACTGCACAGATCCTAGACAATGCAAATCTCTGAATTGGGGGCTTCGCTCCAGAAAGCTTTCCAATCCAGGACAATTGTAGATGGGAGCGCAGACCTTGCGCCGTACCTGGAACACCGTCACGGCGCATGGGGGCTGCAGCTCTTTCACCGTGTTTCTTTTGTGACCTCACCGTCTCCCCGGGTTTTATTTTATTTCTACATTCTTTTCATTTTAAGCAGCGGGAAGATTGCTGGGTTCAAGATCCAACCTCCACCTTTATTTCTAAGGATGCCTTTGGGGACCAGAAAAACGCTAAAGGCGTTCCGAGGAAAAGAGTGACAGTCACAGCAGCTCTCCTAGGAGAGAAGACATGGGCTCCTCTCCCAGAAAAAGAGAGAAAAGGAGGCTGAGATAGGAAGGATCACCTGGAAGTGACAAACAGCTCCTCTTCTGGGAAATGCATCTTTGCAAATGTCACCTCGTGATGAGTTTGCAAAACTCTCCCTTTGCCCCTGGACGGAGAGGCTTCAAACCCCCGCCTTAAAGCCACGTTCCGTTGACTCAGCCACGAATGCTGGGTTCGTACCACGTCCCTAGCTAACGTCAAACCATGCTGGGGAGTGGGAAGGTGGTTTGTGTGAAAGGCGATGCCAGTTTTCCACCACCCGCTCAATACTGCTGAATCTCCTCTGGCCCCCGTTGCTAAAGGGAGGCAAAGATGCAAATGTAAGAGATCGGTTTCCCGTTTTAGTCTTAGCCACCGGGGCTGCGGATGATGAGAATTGTAATCCTTCCCCCTGAGACATTTTGGAAGGCTGTTCCCCCTCCTCGGCTGGGCTGCGGCCAAAACGCTTCAGGAGGATCCAGCGGAAGATAAACCCGAACAGTGGCTGATAGAGAAAATCCGGAAAAGTCTCATTTGCGGCAAGACCTCTGTGTTCATTGCACATACGAGGACCACAATAAACTACAGAAACTCGGAGGAACCACCTGCCATTGCTGAAGTCTCAAATTTGGTGCAAGATGCCCCCTGCAGAAACTTGCTTTCTTGCTCTCTTTAATTCAGCCACAGCCAGTACTAACAGATAGCCGTGGGAAGAAGCCCAGATGCCCACCAGCTAAGCTATAGGGGCCATGAGCTAGTGGTTACAGCTTGCGACTTTCTTAGTTTATTGCAAAAGGCACACGCAGGAAACCTGAGGACTAGCCACATGTAAAATTACAAGCCCTGCTATGTTTATTATCTGTATCAGTGTTTTTCAACCTTGGCGACTTGAAGACGGGTGGACTTCAACTCCCAGAATTCCCCAGCCAGCATGGTTGAAGCCCACCCGTCTTCAAGTCACCAAGGTTGAAAAACACTGATCTATAGGGAGAAAACCCAAGAATCAATCTAAAAAATCAGAGCTCGGAAAGAACCTTCTGCCATTTCAGTTATGTAGTACTAGGGTAGTTAGTTAGTTAGTAGTTAGTAAAGATTTGCCTGACTGAAGCACCGCGTTATTATTCATCCCCAGAATTTTGCCAAAAGAGCCAAAGCGGGTTACGTAAAGTAGCAAACCAGTGTAAATATAAAACTACAGGATGCAACGGACAACAGTGGAATTAATGTCATGGCTTCTTTAAAAATAAAGTTTGGCTCCCCAACCTTGCAAAGGCTCTGGGCACCTGTAGTCGAGGATGGAGATGATCTTGGAGGAGGTTTACTAAACATGAGCTCAGTCTGGGAAAACAGGAGTGTGAGAAAGAAACTCAAGGTTGCCCCACCTTGACTCTCTTTGGTGTAAGAGGGAGGGGAGGAGAAACATCGTTATAGTCTATAGCAGTGTTTCTCAACCTTGGCAACTTGAAGAGGAGTGGACTTCAACTCCCAGAATTCCCCAGCCAGCATGGCTGCCTGGGGAATTCTGGGAATTGAAGTCCACACATCTTTCAGGTTGAGAAACACTGGCCTATTAACAGTTGATATAGCCTATATCAGTAAAGTTCTCGCAGTCCTTGTGATGTCTGCTTCCTGACCTGGCCTACTTCAAAGGGCCATCTCTGTTAGCCCTGCGAGGTAGTCCAGACCAGAAGCATAACCAGGAGTCCTAATTCTATCTTTATTTCTCCCCTCCTCTCCTTTTACTCTTCGGAAAATTAGGGAGGGTCCCTTCTGAAACGCCTCCCACGCCCTCCCTCCTTCTGTGAGCTATCTTCTTGTGCCCGTTGCCCAGTCTGCGGCTCTCTTCCTCCTGTCTCCCAAGGCCATTCCCACGTACCATTACAATCCCAGAATTCAGATGTGACCGTTCGACACCGGTGTGCTTTCCCACCCTGAC
Organism: Liasis olivaceus; assembly: GCA_030867105.1. Classification (NCBI taxonomy): domain Eukaryota; kingdom Metazoa; phylum Chordata; class Lepidosauria; order Squamata; family Pythonidae; genus Liasis; species Liasis olivaceus. The sequence goes on along the minus strand of CM061351.1, from coordinate 113,070,334 downwards.
TGGAGGTGCTAGACTACAACTCCCCTTGGCCTCGCCCGTTTAGCGTGATTGGAACTGTAGTCTCCACAACTAGAGTGCCACATTGGGTGAGGCTGCCCGAGGCATTCAGGAAACCTCCTTTGCTGAAAACGCCCATCGCTTGTTCATCTTCTTGCTCAGCAGATAATTTAGATCGAAGGTGGTTTAGGACAGGACCGAATTAGAGCGCTGGGTCCCTAGAGAGGGAGCAGAGACTGGGATCTGGCAGTTGATGGCTGGGCCGATCTTTAACGCCCAGCAGCAGATTCCCCAGAGCTTCCTTTGGGCCAAGCAAAGCCAGGCGACGCTGTTTGCACAAAGAGGGCACCCGGCCATTCCAAGCCAAGAGCTGTAATTATGATTTGCAAAATGGTCCGTAACAGCCTGGGTACTTACAGATCGTGCCAAACATGGCGTGTGAACAAGCCAGTCCTGGATCTGTATTAAAAGGCAGGATTTACAATTCATGCCGAGCCGCCTCCTCATTGCTTCACGCAGGGTGGACGACGTCACTATAGCTTATTCAACAAACATGGTTGAAACAAACCAGACAGCAATGGATGAAACTCTCTGGAAGGGCTTTTTTTTGGACTGTTCAAGATTAAGGGGAAACTGACCAGCACTTTCAATTGGAGTCAGTTCCTCCAAGGGTCATTGGACTCTCAACACCATGCATCCCAACTCAACTGGCCAAATGGCAGGGGGTACTGGGAACTGGAGTCCAACAACACAGGGAGAATCACTGTCACTCTGCCACCGCAGACCAGGTTCAGATCACCTCTTAGCCACAAACCTTGGTTGGTCAACCTCACCCAATCGGTCTTTCTCAGCCTGACCTACCTCGCGGGGTTCCCCCCGCAGGATAAAAAAATAGAGGGGATGATCTTCAGAATTTGAGGGCTGGGCTGTATGCCTCGCAGTGCAGGCCCCCCCGCACGAGTCAACTCCGAAGCAAGCCCATGCAGAAAAGCCAGCCCTCAAGAAAATGGTGGAGTTTGGCTTGTTAGCTATGGATCCTTGCAAGGTTTAGCATCTAGGAAGAGCTGAAAAGAAAATCCTCCTTGGATTTTCACCCTGTTCTTGCAGAGAGATCGGGCCTCTTAGCGTTCCCTCCCCAATTCCTCTGCACCCCACCCTCCCGCCCTGCAAATCCCCAGGGGAACGTCACATAGAGAAGAGGCTGACACGGGAAAGATGCAGGAAAAAGCAGGAGCAGAGTCGCAAATGTCTAAAAAATGGGGCCGGGGGGGTGGGGGAGAAAGGGAGGAGGAGGGAAAATGCGGGAGGGAGGAAGAGGAGAGGAGGGCCTGCAGCAAGGGAGACACACTGCAGTGCTGAACAGCACCAAATTAATTTGAGAACGGGAGTGGGAGGCTGCGTGGCTGGAATGAAAATGAGGGGGGGGAGAGGGAAGGAATTGGGGTGCAGGGAGCCCCCTGCAGGCAGAGACAGATAAATGCAAACCGCCCTGGCAGCAATGGGGCAGCAAGGGATTCCCCCGAAACGCAGAGGCAATGTGGGACGGAGGGGGGGCAGGAAGGCAGGGGTTGCCCACCCCCCCAGCCCTAAGACCCCCCTTCCCCAGCTGAGAAGACCCCACCGGTCCTTTGCCCTCCAGACCCCCCCACCCAGGGCCCCCATCAATTAGGATCCACGTCCTGGCAGGCCCAGCTCCGACCCACCAGCCCCCCCATCGTCCACTCTCACAAAGTGTTTCCTTTCTTTCGGGCGAACCAGCGCGTCTCTACTGCTGGGGCGGTTTAAGAGACTGGACAGCCACCTCTGGAAGAGGCTCTCTCTGGTTTTCCTGCCCCTTCCAAAATTTGGCGAGTGGCTATCCACCAGGAGCCGGGTTCAAGTCCGACCTCGGCCACAGAAGCTCGCTGGGCGACTTGGCATGGGTCCGAGTCTTGCAAATTATATCTTACTTCCAGGGGTCGCTAGGGCAGAGGGAAAGGGGACGGAGCGTGCTGGGTGGGGGACATAAGCCCTATAAACGAATAAAATGTAGGGTGTACACGCACGTGTGCATGCACACGTGCAATTTAATTGTCTAGACCCGGCTCTCCATTTCAAAGCTGCCCCTGGTTTTCTCAGCACCCTGGAGATGCCCTCCGGGTCCCCTCTGGTCTGGGGCACAAAGGAGCTAATCATCAGCCTTGGCCACTTGAAGACGTGTGGACTTCAACTCCCAGAATTCCCCAGCCAGCAACGCTGGCTGGGGAATTCTGGGAGTCGAAGTCCACACGTCTTCAAGTGGCCAAGGTTGAGAATCACTGAGCTAATGAATTAATCTTTCTCTTTTGCACTCTGCAAAAAGGCACAACCGCCACCCGACTCATGAAACCTTTGGGGGGATGGATGGATGTGGAAGAGGGGGGCTGAACCCTGAAACACAAACTGAAGCATCCCTGGGTGGGGAAGGAGAGAAACCCTGATTCGTTGCGCTTCTCCACCCTCCTCCCACCCCCCTGCCCGCTCAAAAGCCCTGTGCCCTGTATCCGGTGCAATTTCTCCATTTCCATTTTCCGTTTTTTTCCCCTTCTCACCACGGCCTGCCCCCCCCCGCAGTTCCTCAAGCGTGTCAAGCCATTGATTTCCTCCTTGTGTTTATCGGATTCCACTTAGCCCGGATCAGGGTTTAAAGCAGGCGAGGATTCCCTTCCGTGCTCCGGCGGCCCCCCCACCCCAAGCTGGATCAATGCTATTGATTTTGCCAGTCGCTCTAAAGCAGACGAGGAGTTTGGGGTGGGGGAGAGAGAGGGAGAAATGTGGGGATTCCCGTATTAAGGAGTTTTATCGCTCAGAAACAAAAACATAATCTGAAGTAACACGCTACGCGTGAAACACGCTGATGCCACGCGTGGGGGGCCACCGCGATTGGGGGTGAACTGCAGAAACGGCACAGAAAAGGGGTCGAGCAAAACTGAGAAAGGAACCAGCCGTTATTACCTGTCGTGAACCTGGTTAACTATGTTAAACTTCGAATTATTTTTTTCCAGCTTCCCTTTTCTTCAATCAAAAGGCAGTTAGAATTAAGGGCGAGCCCCAAATGCGCTTTTCCCCCCCCCGTTACGCCGCGCTTCTACCCGGGCAAAGCAAAAAAGATGACAGAATTTAGACAGGAAAAGATGGCTCTTAAATTTTATTATTAAGCACTAAATGGGGGTGCACATCCGAGCTATTGGGGTTCACCAGAACTCGATCCTGACCAGTAAGAGGAGGTTTATCGTCTCTTGCGAAAACCTGGAGGATGGGGCAGGGAGAAGAGGGGAGAGAAAGAAAGAAAGGGAACGAACTTAGTGCAGAAAATATCACAGCTTTAGGAAGAAAGAGGGTGGGGTTCTATCAAGAGGTTAGACCTCTGTGAGGAAGTGATATTCACAAGGAGCAAAGGAACTACAGCTTTTTTCCCCCCAAGTTTCTTTTTCTAGTTAGGTTGGGTTTGCTATTCAACAATAGGTAATTCTCGGATGTGGGTGTTTTGGGGGAAGAGGAAGAAAGAAAACTGGAGATTAATTTCCATCAAACCAAGCTCAGCCCTGACGCAGATGAGGCCCTGGGCATGTTAAAAGTTTTTTTCTGGCAGGAATGTGGAAACTGTTTGCTACGGCCTCCTTTTGGGATTTTTGCAGTGCCCCCATCAAAACACAGCGTGGGATTTCCCAGCATCTCCCTTTCGAGTCCTAACTAGGCCCCGACCTGGCATGGTATTGATTGAATACCATTCCAAGTTACTTTATGGAAAATATCGCGAAAAAAACCAAATGCCCGGTTGTTATTTGGGGTAGATTTTGAGATCTACTCGCTTTGTGTGAGTCCAGATTTTTATCTTTCTATAGGGAAGCATTCAGATTTTTTGGGATTCCCTTTGTTTCCTCCACCCCCGCTGCAGTCAGCGGGCACAGAGTGCAGGAAGAAACGTCCTTATTTCTAGGATTTAAGGGAGGAGAAAGAGAAAGGGGGACACAGACTTTTCATCCACGCTTACCTTTTCTCTTGCCCCGTTTTGTGCTCATCTTCTTCCTTTTCTTCTTTGGGAGATTTAAATCCTGTCAGAAGAAAGAGAAATTAGAAGAAAGGGAAGACAACGAGGCAGAGGGGAGTCTAGGGACGGAGAAGGGAATCTTTGCACTTCAGGAGATTTCCCGGATCTGAAACCTCGCTAGGCAGCATCGCTCCACTCTCACTGAGCCTCACCACGGCCTCCTTGACCATCTGAAGCCCCGAAGTCGATGCTGGGGAATTGGTTCCAAGGGGCGCTGTTTAAAAATGCCACCGAGGGAGGCACTGTGCCAGCGGGAAGGCCGGTGGCCACCGCTACTGGGGAAGCCCCATCCAATCCAGACAGGTTTCTGGATGGGAGACAGATGGGCAAACCCAGGCGGACCCCTTGCACGTGGGCCATTTGCAAGCAACGATCGCCGGGCTCTCTCTGGCCCCCACGAGTGCTACGGCCAAGCCCACCGTGTTTGTTTTATCGGGGAGGATGACGGGAGCCGTTTGTGAGTTTTCTGGATTAAGGGGGGAGACGTTCGTGCTTCGAGGGTCCCCCCTTTCCCCAGAAGACAAAAGGACCCCCCGCGTTTGGAGCTCTGCAACTTTCTCAGGACAAAACAGGCAAAGCGAGGGCATCGGGGAATAGGGAGGAGAAGGAAACGGATGATGGTTTCTCTGCCCCATTTCCTTGGGCCGGTTGTCAAAATGGACTGTTTCATAAAGAAACCACAGATACGAGGATTTCTGTCAAGCCCCTCCCTGGCCGAGGGGGAATAGCAGAGGGGTGAAAAAAGAGACCAGTCCCCTCAGTTTGGAAAGCATGCTGGCAGGAAGGCCTACGGGGCCCTTGGGCATAGCCCAGCCCTTCCAGGCACCCCCCTATTTCTCCAATAACCAAGAGGAGACCAGGCCAAGTGGCTTCCGGCGCACGGCATTCACGTGCCCAAAAACGCTCACAGGAAGGGCCACCCTTTCCCCCTCCCTGGCCACCTGCCCACCTTTCCCCGTGACCAGGGGGCTCTGATGCCCCCCGACTCAACGATAACACAGCCACAATAAACTCACTTCTCCCGGGGTTGGGGTGGCCCCAGTGAGGGCGCTGATGTCCCCAAAGTGGGTGAGGGAGCTGAGCTGGGAGCCGAGGACCCCTCCTTGTCTGCGACGGGCTTTCTCTTTGCGGCTCACGTTGAGGCGGACCATCATGCTCTCCTCGTAGTTGGTCCTGCAACGAGAAGGTGGGACGTGTTTGCGCAGCTCAAGTCTCCAGGCAGAGGCCGATTAAGGCAGGAGGATGGCAGCCCAGCCCTTGGCGTTCAGAGGTAGATTGCCTCTGCCTCTGGAGGCTCCATCCAGGCCTCCGGCCTGTACAACCGAGAGTCCTGCTTCAAGATCTGCGACATCTCTCCCTCGGGCCCTTCAGTGGTGCTCTCCTCCGGCCCTCCAAGTTCCCTCCCCAACCCACCAAGCTCCTACTTTTCCAATCCTGCCGGGGAACTCAGGAGCTCCCCGTCCATCCTCTCAAGCACAAAAATGTCTTGCAAACTTTGCACCTAGGAGTTTCACCCCGTGCCTGGAGATGTGCTGTGAGTATTTCAGGCTCAGAAAGTTTTGCCTGGCATTAAGCTCAAGCTCCTGGATGGGTTGGAACCCACTCCTGGGACCCCCCTTCCCACCGAACAGGCTGCTGCCCCCTCCTCTCGCCCCCCGGCCTGCCCCCTCCATCCCCACTGACCGGTGCTCATCCTCCCGATTCTGCCGGGCCGCGTGGGCATGGCGCCCCTCCCGGATCTCCTCCGGAGCGTCTGAGTACTGCTCCTTCAGCTCCCGGATGATGGAGCTACTCAGCGCTCGCCTCTTCGCTTGCTCCAGCATCTTCTTCTCCCTCTCCATCTCGGTTTCATCTGCGAGAGACAGAGAGAGGGGTGAGCGCCGGCGAAAAAGCCCTCTCCGGGTGCTCCGTTGGAGCCGCTTCTGGGAGGGAGCAACCCAGTTTGTGCTTTTTTGACGCTGCGACACCAGACCCTGCCTCCCCCCCAACTTTTCTCAACCAGGTTTTGTTCCTACTGTAATGCACAGGGACCAGGCGAGGAGGGACGTATTTCCGGATGCCTCCTTTCGATGTCTCTTTCCCAGAATTCTTCACATCCCCATCATCTTCTTCATCTTCTCCATCTTCTGAGTCGCTGAGCTGGGAATGGGGAGAGAGAATGGCAAGCCCGGTTTAACTGAAAGCAAATCAGTGCTTCTCAACCTTGGCAACTTTAAGATGTGTGGACTTCAACTCCCAGAATCTCCAGCCAGCGTGGGTGAACTTAAACTCCCAGAATGGGCCAACTTCCTTCTTAGTCCTAGTAATGAACAAACTGGGTTCCAAGCTGGCTGCAGGATTGGTCTCAGATCAACCTCAGTCAAAAGAGAGATTATTAATATTAATAAGCCACTGGTGGTTTTCCAGTGGATCTTTTTCCAAGAGCAGTTCTACCTCACCCAAGAAAGAAGGAAGGAAGGGAGAAAGGGACCTATTTGCGCCTTCACAGATGCATGCAAAATATTCCTATCTATTCCAGTCTTCCGGAAGCCACTGGAGAGTCAGAAGTTTCCGTAATTTAACCATTTGCACCCCTCCTACCAAACTCAAGACCAGACAGGAGGGGAGGGGAAGCAGAGCTCCAGAAAAACTTTGCCCTCTCTCCCCTAGACGAGGAGAAAACAACTGACAAGCACCAAAATCCATTTTAGGAGTGAGAAATACAAACGCTCCAATGGAAAACGAAGAGGCTGAGTGCAACTTTCTACCAATCTGACCTCCCCAGATGCACTGAACTGGGACGATGGGAGCTGTAACCCAATATATCCCGAAGCACAGATTGGAAAAGTCTGACCCCAGCTCATTTTTGCTCTGAACCATAAGGAAGGCTTCTTCCCGAGCCATTCAGATCCAAATCTTTTTTTTTTCCTACCTTGCTCATCAGATTATTCGGATTTGGCTTGAACCTCAGCGGATCATTCTCACCTAGGAGAGGAGCAGCGCCCAGGAAAGCAGGTTAAGATGCCTCTTCTTAGGTGCCCAATTTGCACCATTCTTCTGCCAGAGGCCCCCCAAATCCCTCATGACTCACCCAGCCCCCCGACAACAGCGGCCTTCACCAGTTTGTCCATCTGGTACTTCAATTTCTGCTCAATCGGGCGCATCTTCTCCAACACCTGTTCCCAAAGGCGGGGGAAGCACTTTATTGAAAAATGAACCTGCTTTTTTTTAAAATTGTCATAAACTTCTCTGGATCCCAACATGCTTCATCAGAGGTATGAGCATGGATCAGGAAAGGAACATTTTATACCCGCCCCCCCAGGTTGCCTGATCTATTTACACTATCATGAGATTCTGGGTGGATCATCATCATAAAACAGCAACAACATCTCCAACCCTTTATTTACTTTATTTAAGATAGTTTTATATTGTATTTTAATGGATTTTACCTCTTCTGTAAACCGCCCAGAGTTGCTTTTTGGAGAGACAGGCGGTGACAAATTTGATATATAAATCAATAAAAGCCCTGGCATTAGCCTTAAACCACAAAATCACCCAATAGTTCAGAATTTTATTTATCTTTAATTATTTATTAGATTTGCTCTTACCTTTTTTTATTCAGGAGCTCAAGGCAGCGTACACAGCATCGCCGCCCCATTTTCCCCCACAACGATCACCCTGCAAGGTAGACTGGCCCGAGAGAGAGTGACTGGCCCATAGTCACTTTGGGAAACATCAGGAACAGAGCCATAAAATTATTTTGGAAGCTGCTTAAGATGGGGGAGTGGCAGCGGGGGGAACCAGTCCGTCCTCGGCCATGGAAATCCACTGGGAAAACTGAAGACTGTGATTGTCTCTTAGCCCAACTTACCTTGCAGGGTTGTGGTGGGGGTGGAAAGTGGGAGAGCTACGAAAGCCACCTTGATCTGCTATATAAAAGGCAGGATAAAAATCTAACATTTTATACCCGCCATTAGCAAATACTAATGCAATTTTAAAAATTAATAATATGTATTCCTTCTAAGAAATAAAAAAAAAATCTTAGTCCCTGGAGAGTTGTGCCAGTCGATTGCAATTAAAAACAATTAAGAGTTCTGCAGCATCTTGACGGGCAACCTCTCCGTGATCCCAGAGGCTAATAATCCTAGAAAAGAAACAAATCGAAAGTGTTGGGAAGGCAAAGAAAAAGAAGGCGTAGGGAAGTGTTTCTTAACCTCAACAACTTTTAAGATATCTGGACTTCAACTCCCAGAATTCCCCAGCCAGCATGGCTGGCTGGGGAATTCTGGGAGTTGAAGTCCAGATATCTTAAAGTTGCTGAGGTTGAGAAACACTGCCACAGGGAAATGGGAAAGGGCAGAATTGCAGCAACCACAGTGCAATTTGTTAAGAAGCCTCAGTGCACACTTAATCTATGAGCAATTATTTCTGAAAGCAGAGGGGAAACCGGTTCTAAAGACGCTGCTGCGCCCAGAATCAAACTTATTAGCAATGTTCTCTACGATAAGGCAAAGTCTTTTTGGAATCGAGCTTGATTCTTGGTGCCATGAAATTTCCTTGGCAACAGTACTGCAGTAGCATGCTGCCAACTTCCCAGGTTGGCCTACACCTTAAGATTTTCTGGTGGCCTCCCATCTACAGTCAACCAGGTCTGGCCCTGCTTGGCTTTTCTGAGATCAGCCAAGGTCAGCTAGACGCTACCTGCTAGCTGGTCAAGCTATTAAAACACGGACGAGATCCCCTTGCAAAAGTCCACCACGGCTCATACCGTTCGAGTTTCCACCAAGCGCAGCAAGGCAGGATGGTTGGCCACAGAATGTCCCGAGGTCTTCTCCAGCATCAGCTGCGAGAGATCTTGAAGGTAGAGGAGCAGAAGGTGGTCCTTCACTTCCAGGAAACTGAGGCCCTGATGGGAGGAAAAAAGGAGGTGGGTGAACCATAGGGAGGATTTACAAGCCTGCATTGGAATGAAAACTGGGGGGAGACAGAATTAAGGTATGAGATGCCACAACAGAAGGAGAAACGTATCTGGTACGGACACAGGACCATGGGGAAGTCAGAGAAGCCTGGCTGGGGAGGTCTTGCAGACAATTTAAACTTTACAGCAGATGCAGAGAAGGATGAGAGTTCGGGGGCACAAAAGACAGCCCCCTAAATATGAGAGTGGGGAGGGGAGGATCAAGCAAGCTCATTACTAGAGAATGGTGTTTCTCAAACTTGGCTATTTTCCAATGTGTGGACTTCAACTCCCAGAATTCCCCAGCCAGCCAAGATCAACCACCGAGTAAAATTCCTGGAAGCCAAGCTAATGCTTGGAACAATGGACAGCCAGATTCCTGGGGAAGGTGGAAGCCTGGAGAAAGAACTCCGGGAATCCCATTGTCTCTCTCTCGGGATTCCTTTCCGTTCTGGGAGGAGTGACCTCACTGGCCTATTGTTCCAAAGAGGACAATGTCAGATCGTGGGGAATCCTCTCTGGCCCGCCCCGGGGAATCCCTGCTCTCCAACACATTCCCAGCTGGACTTAGGGCTTTACCTGCTTATCTCTATTTCTAATGCTGCGCTCCAAGAGTTGGCTCGGTCAGGTACGGAGTGAGCCACCGTGCACACCTCGCGCTTGTTGCAATTGGGCTGAAGGTCCAGGGTGATTTTTGATTGCAACTTCAAGGCGATCTTTTGAATGCTCCGTTCAATGCAGCGTTTCTCAAACCTGGCCACTTTCAGATGTGTGGACTTCAACTCCCAGAATTCCCCAGCCAGCTGTGCTGGCTGGGGAATTCTGGGAGTTGAAGTCCACACATCTGAAAGTGGTCAAGTTTGAGAAACAATGCTATAGAATGATGGGGAAAAGGTGCAGAAAATAAGATACCCAAAGTAATTCTCACATCAGGAAAGATTGTGAGCACTTAACCAGCAAAGCAAGGCTGCATGAAGTATAACCTTGCAGGAATTGTTGAAATCCAGCTGCCATCGGCCATAGCCTGCAGGGGCAACAGGGAAGGATGATGGGAACTGCAGTCCAACAGACGGAAGGTCACCTACTCCCCTTCTCTGCTGTTATGAGTTGGAAATGGAAACTACAGGAAGAAAATATGAGAAACTCAAACCACCGGGCAGAAGATCATTCTGGGCAAGCGATGGTCACTTAAGTGATAATTCTGGGCAAGGGATAATAACTCAAGTGATCATCTTAAGTATTGTTTTAACTCCATATTTTTTCAACCTTGGCATCTTTAGGATGTGTGGACTTCAACTCCCAGAATTCTGGGGTGAGGTATTCTGGGAGCATGCTGGCTGGGAAATTCTGGGAGTTGAAGTCCACGCATCTTAAAGTCACCAAGATTGAAAAACAGTGCTTTAACATGTTATTTCCTAACAGTACAAGGCTTAAATCTGCCTCAGGATTAAATTCAAATTATACTAGCTGCCCTCTGCACATGCCCAGAGACATCCCCTTTTCTTTTTAAGTTGTAAGAGAAAGAAATTGAGTTTTTACACAGAAACACAAGGTCTGTTCGACCTAAGCCCCATCTCCTGTGTTTCTTTGCCCACACCCGTCCCCTTTCCTTCAACAGCTTACCTTTTCGGTGGGGTAGTCTCCTGCTCGCACCTTCTGCACTAAATGTTGTACATGGTGAGTAACTGCAACCACCTGAATCCCCACAAAGGGAGGAAAAGGAGAAAGCAATTCTCAGAAAGGGCATGAAGCAGGAATGCCAGCTGCAAAAGTTGGAGTGGGGCTGAAAGTCCATGTAATGGGGAAAGTAACATTTTTATCTCACCTGTTCCTGGAGAGATTTGAACAGGGTTAGCGCTGCAGGCAAGTCAGCTTCCACAACATCCTGGAACATGGAGGAAAATACAGGCAAGGGAAAAAAATCAATTTCTGTATTTCACACTTAGGAGAAATACTGGAGTCCTTTAGCACAGCAGAACCAAACTTTTAAGTGCCTTGAAACTCCATCCTTTCTAACACTTTGTCTCATGAAACTTAAGCTGATGTAAAGTTGGACTGGCCACCTACTTTTTCTTCTTAGTATATTCATTAAACATCTTAGAAAGAAAGAATATAATGAAGAAACAAAAGACGTGTAAAAAGAATAAAAAAGTAGAATGCAAAGAGGGATTACCTAAAAAAGAGATTTCAAATGTCACGAAAATTACAATTTTCCAACATATAATTCCTTTTGTAAAATATATCACTTTTTTTGACCCAGCATACCTGCCCACGTGGTAACAAGGAGATTGAAATCATTTTGCATGTATTATTACACTGTAAATTCTACAGGGGTATTAGATCTGCTTGTATTCTGCCCCTAATATGTAAATGTCCAGGAAGGTCAGACAATTTTTATGTGAACCATCTTCTAGAAGATTCAAAACCATTTATCAAATGCACAGTAGCCAAATTCTGTATTGCTGCGATGAAAATAAGGCGTAACTGGTCACAGAAATAACTACTTCTGTTTTATTTGTCACTTCAGGTTTATTATGTGTTGGCTATCTTGTTTTAGGTGATATGTATTTTTACTCATAGACTAATATTTTAGATTTACATTTGCACACGTAATTAACACACCATTATAGTAGCATATGTTACATTTTATTATAGAGACTCCTTATTATGCTAGCATTTTATCTCACCCATTTGATTTTACTTTTGTGTTACATATTTTCAACTATTGCTGGCCACTGACTGAATAAACAGCATTTCATTTCATTTTTGAAGAATTCAAAAGTCCCTATTAAGCTTCAAACCAAAGATACCTGATGAACACAGTATAAATCATTAATTAAAACTATATATTACCATAATTTATATCAGTTCTGAAAATCCAATTTCTTATATGGTGGAGAAACAGATTCTATAGGTGCAAAAACCCAAATCTGGGGGATGGTACGAATCCATGTATTAAATTGCAGTGTCGAATCACCTATTTTCAACCTCCTTGTTGCAACCTTATTCCCACCTTCCATGCCACTTCGGTTGAATAGATTCTGGGTAATTTACAATTCCTACCTCCAGTAATGAAGTTAAAATGAGATAAATATGAACTGTGAACCAGTCTATTCTGTGGCCCTCTTTACCACACTGAATAGACGTCACCATGTCCCAGGAGAAGTGTTCTCATTTCAATTCACTCCATCCACCAAAGCCAGATCTCCACAGCTCTCCAAAACCTTAATCTTGGGTGGGGGGGGAAGGCTACCCACAGGGGGGCTCTTCAACCAAGTTTCTTGTCCCCCACTCCGACAGAGGGGGGGACTTAGAACTTGCTTCCCCTTGAGATCCTATGAACAGATTCTACCCAGAGCATTGAACAAAAACAGAGAAAGCAAGCTGGCCACTGTCACACATTCTTTGCTCATTCCGAGTCATCCGCTGAGGGAGATGGGCAGCATACAAATTTAATAATAAATAAATATATTCCAAAATGCCATCCTCTCAACAGGCTGGATGGGAACTGCTTTTCCCAAGCATTTGGAAAAGTCAACCCCAGCCAAAGGCATCGCTAAAATAATTCCCGGGGCCCATTTCTCAGGGTGCTTCGTATTGCAATTCGCTTTCATCGAGAAGAGCTGTGCTGCTGTCAGGATCCGAGCCATCCTTTTTTAAAGCTTTTGATTGATTATAGACCATCGAGTCATCCTAGTGACCACACAGGTAGATTTTCTCCGTGACGCTTTAAAGCTTTACAGGAGCATAGAAATAAATCAACAAACTCACTCTAGGTTTTTGCTCTGAAAGCCCATCGGTTATAAATGGTCTTTCCATTATTTTGTTTTACTCCTACTTATTCTACTGAGCCTAAAACGACTCCTTGTTCCTTACATTTTGACAACAAGCAGCATGGCTCTTTTCAATACCCTCACAGATTTTCCCCTTGTGGTATCCCTCCAGAAAACAATTCTTCCCTTTTGCACTTTTTTGCCTGCAATCTCTGCTCGCCCCCCAACCTCAAGGGACCTTCTTCCCAGGCAAACAGGCACAGAACTGGACGGTAAATTCGCAAAAAGAGCGGCCGAGAGCTTGTTTGCAGTTTAAATCCTATTAATGCTGTTCTTGAGTAGCTAATCCACATATTCAACTTTAAGCAATTGGTCCTCAGTTTCTATTCCGTATCCCTGTTTAAAGCCCGGCCAAAGCTGCTTTCCTTCAACCCGGTCCTTTCGTGAAGTTTTCCTGCGAAGGAGGCACAGCAGCAACTTAAGTCGGTGCAACTGAACTTAGATCAGTTGAATCAGCAACAAATACGTCGATTATGGAGGAAAAAGAGGAGGGGAGGGAAAGGAAAGTATTGAAAGAATATATGTGTTAGGGAGATGGGCGGGGATAAATTTAATAAATAAATAAAATAAATAAAAATGCACGTGTGTGTGTTATATATAGATGTAGCGTATATGCATATACATACAGATATACATATATATTAAATTAAATATAATAAATATATCACATTGAATAGACTCAGTTTCACACCCAGAGGGCAAAGACGAAAGGCACTGTTCATTTTCACGAGCGCCCGTGCTCAACGCGTGTGCGCACGCCTCCCCGCCCTCCTGCTTACCCGCAAGTCCGGCAGTTCCGACCACGGAGCCGGCCCGGCCGCCATCGCCGTGACTCCCACGTGGAAAAGACGCGTTCTTTCCTGCTGGGAGAAAGCCCGCCTTCTTCAAGAGCGTTGTCCAATCCGAGGGAACGTCCGCCTCTCTGGCACAGCCCTCGGACCAATAGTTGAGCGGCTTCCGCATGGCTGAAGTCTCCCAGCCAATCACGCCGAACTCTAGCGAGGATTCTTTTTCTTTTTTCTTTTTAAAGGGGCAGATGGAAGCTGAAAACGTGGATCTCCGCCTCTTTCATGGAGGTAAACAACCAATAGCGCTTAAGGGCCCACCTCCTGCGGGACAGGTGTGGCCAATGAGGGGAGGAGGGTGTGCCTCCCATTTGGAACGTTGGCCAGTCAGCAACATCAAATAGTTATTAAACAGAATCTTGCTGAATTCCCGCCTTATTGAATCCAACAACCTATCAGAATTCGAAACGGACGGCCCGCGAAACATTTGGTCCAATCAGTGACCTTCTTCTCTTATCAATTACCTCCTTCTATTCTTATTTCATTGATAAAACGTTTGGGGTTATGATTGGTTATAATGCAGAGAGCCTGTCTTGTAGAAATCATAGAAGCCATCGAAGGGCTAGATTTGGTCCATACCTCCCATTATCCCCAGACAAGGTGATAGGAGTTGTAGTCCAACAATCTGGTGGCTGTAGGTTGGAGAGGGCTTTGGAAAATAACTTGTAAACCGATGTTTTTCAACCTCATCAACTTTAATATGGCTGGAGCATTCTGGGAGCTGAGGTCCGCACATGGTGACTGGGGAATTCTGGGAATTGAAGTCCACAAATCTTAAAAGTTGCCAAGGTTGAGAAACTTTGCTGTAGACTGTTAAAAGTGGGAACTGCAGCACAATACCTAAATATGGAGGTTTATTCCACCCAGTCATGCTTTCTAATAAGATACTGTACTCTATTCTGTTTCTATTTGTTTGTGGAATTGAAGGGATTGGAGTAACTTTCCTAGGGGGAAAAATGCAACGCTTGATCCTTTGAGCCACGACCTCAACAGTGGCTGTCACTTTCATGGACCATCCAATATCCTGGAATTTCCTAGAGATAGCTACCATTGTTCATCTTTGGATAAACATTTTGGCCATTTGAAATAGTTTTTCTTTCATTTGCCTATTCCTAGGGAGTCTGTGACATAACATTTGTTGTGTAACTATGATGGCTGAACTTTCTCTGGGGTTCCCTGCACCATACATTCACAGCTGCTAGTTTCTGGACCAAAAAATGGGTGAAGGAAATATGATCGATGATCGTTTTTTATCATATTTGCCCTTTGAAGAATTGAAGGTACCATATCTGACACTCCCCTGCCCAGTTCATCTTTACCACAAACCTGCAAGATAGACCAGTCTAACTTCACATCTGGCAAACATAGCAGCTGAGCATAGGTTTGAACCTGAAAGGTCCCACACTCTTCACTCTGACCTGAATAGCTTCATAAAAACATGTGGCTGTTTATGACATATTTATGCATTACATATATTATATGCTACCACCCAACCCAGTTGAGTCAACACGGTGGTTCTTGCCTTGTTTGGTCATAATGGCCCCTGGCCCTCCCAAAATTCAGTGCAGATAGCCCATGTTGCATTAGATCAGTGTTTCTCAAACTTGGCCAGCTTGAAGACGTGTGGACTCCAACTCCCAGGATTCCCCAGCCATCTGTGCTGGCTGGGGAATTCTGGGAGTTGAAGTCCACACATCTGAAAGTGGCCAGGTTTGAGAAACGCTGCATTGAACGGAGCATTCAAAAGATCGCCTTGAAGTTGCAATCAAAAATCACCCTGGACCTTCAGCCCAATTGCAACAAGCGCGAGGTGTGCACGGTGGCTCACTCCGTACCTGACCGAGCCAACTCTTGGAGCGCAGCATTAGAAATAGAGATAAGCAGGTAAAGCCCTAAGTCCAGCTGGGAATGTGTTGGAGAGCAGGGATTCCCCGGGGCGGGCCAGAGAGGATTCCCCACGATCTGACATTGTCCTCTTTGGAACAATAGGCCAGTGAGGTCACTCCTCCCAGAACGGAAAGGAATCCCGAGAGAGAGACAATGGGATTCCCGGAGTTCTTTCTCCGGGCTTCCACCTTCCCCAGGAATCTGGCTGTCCATTGTTCCAAGCATTAGCTTGGCTTCCAGGAATTTTACTCGGTTGTTGATCTTGTTCTCCCTGGCCACTCTATCAGCTCTCCTCCCGCAACTCATTCCTAACTTACGCCCTATCATAACCCATCTTGACTATGAAGACTGGTCCTTGGCTTATGTTCGATCGATCTCATCTCTTTTTCTCCTGGAGCTATTTTTCTGCTTTATCCTCATTCTGTATTTGGGTATGTGGAAGCTCTTACCCATCCTGGCTAATCTCAAAGCCCTAAGTAGGAACAGCCCAATTTTGGACTTGGATGGGAGACCACCCAGAGTGGGAAAACCATTCTAAAAGAAGGAAACAGCAACCCCCTTGCCTATTGTTGCCAAAAAAACACCATGGACGTGTCCATGAAGTCTCCAGCACTCGATTTGAGGGGGGTCTAAATTTGCCCAGCTAGGGGACAGCACTGAGCCAAATCTGGCTGATCTTGAGAAAGGGACGAGGGACCACCAGGAACTGTATTTATTTATTTAATCCAGTTTTCAGGCTGCTTGAGTCCTTAACAACTCTGGACAGCTTACCAATAAAAGAAGAAAAAAGAGATATAAAAAAGAGAACACAGCCGCCCAGAAGAACGAACAGCCAAACTTTAGGTATAAGAAAACCAAACTAACTGAAAGGTGTTCCTCAACCATCCTATCCTAAAGCCTGGGAGAAGAACTGTTTTTTTTTACTAATATCTGGGATATCATAAGGGTGGGAGCCATACAAAATCCTTAGGGTGGAGTAGGGAATTAAAAAGGCAGAATGTCTAGGGAAAAGCCGCTGCAAACAGTTGAACGGAGAGGCGTCTTGATAGGATGTGCCCCTCAAAAGCCAACAGCTTAATCCTTGTCTTGCATGCTGGCTGGATTCAAGCGAAAACTTTACCTAACAGTCAATTGTGCTGGTTGGGGATGATGGGAACTGTAATCAGACACATCTAGAAAGCACTCAGGTCAAGACAGCTGAACTAAGCTAACACGCAGAGTTTAAAATTATGCCGGCGCTGCTCCTAGCAACAGCCTAATGTGATATTCATCAGGCTGAGTGCTCTTGACTTCTTCCCACTCTTTAAATATCGTGCTAGTCTCCCATCCAAGAGCTAACCGAACCAGGCCCTGCTTAGCTTTTCTAGATCAGGCCAGATTGGCAAATTGCCCCCAATTGGCTGGGCAAATTATAGATTATCTCATAGTCAATCTCTGCAGGGCCAAGGTTTTCTAGGCAGCGTTGAAGGTGCTGTTGTTGTTAACCATTAAAGGAACCGGGGTCTTGCTGCATGAGAAGCACCTCCCAACCAGACATCAAGACCCGCGAGAGAGGCTTTCGAAGGTCCCATCTCGCACCGCAGAGACCTCGCATTGCCCCAAAGGCAGGGGGCCACTCCGTCATTTGTACCCCGTCTTTGCTTTTAGAAAAACACTAAAGGGGCATCTCTGGAGCCGGGTCCTTCAAGACGAATGCTTATCTTATTTGTGCTGTTAATATTTGGGCTGTTTCTCCGACCCGTTGTCCTTTTTTGCTGCTTCTGCCATTCCCTTCTGAACGGTCAGCGCCGGGAGCCCTGCGATTGCGCAGAAAGGTAGCAATTACCTCCAGGAAATAGATGACAATAAATCAGGGGCCGGTTCCCACCTCGGCTCTTTTCCAGCTATTCTCAGCTGTGCTGTTTGGACTCGGCAACAATAGCCGGAGCACGCCAGAGGAGCTGGCCAGAAACCGCCTGGCATCCCATTGTCTTATTCCCAGCTTCCTGTTTCTCATCTGGGGAGTCAATTTTCACCTGCCTATTGTTGTGAAAACCCGGGGCGGGTGGCCAGCACATTCTTCCTCCTTTAAGCAGGGGACTCCCTATGTTGGCATTACCCCCACTCTCTCTCTCTCTCTCTCTCTTTTTCTTTCTTTCTCTCTCTCTCTCTTTTCGGACTCTCATTTTTAGTAGAGCCTGTGCCAATTACATTCCCAGCTGGACTTCCAAACTATCCATCCAATTATTTGCCCAGCTGGCATGCTGCTGGTGCAAGAAGGTCCTCCACGCTCACCCGGCAGAGGATGAAAAGGAAAGAGGAAAATGCTAGGAGGACACAGATGACATTGTTGGATGGTGGCACTGACCCACCAGATTGAGGGAGCCATGAGGTCTAGTGACTTGATCGCAGGGGAGTTATTGGAAATCAAGATCTTTGCATCTGGGGGAAAGAATAGGGCTGAACAGGTGGAATGAAAGAGAGACATGCTACCTGTCAGCCTAGCCCAAGGAACTCCAAGAGACCATGTAAATTCAGTCCAGCTATGTTTATTAGCTACAACCTCTAGCAAGAATCTTCCCAGACTGAAACCCCAGCTCCCAAGTAATGCCAGCCACAACATTGTGAATTCCTCAGGGAGGTGCCAGTTTCATCTTCTTGTATCTCCCACGCTCCTCCAGTGAGCTCAGAAAATGTTTCTCTCTCTGAGCCTGGCCTTCATAATTCCATTCCATCACACTACCCAAGGGTGTTGATGGAGGGAGGGGCAATAAAATGAGGAATATCCACAGCAAAGGGACTGGACCAAGGATGATAGTGCAGGCAGGAGTGTGGCAGAGATCCAAACTCAACCTAAGGAGGAACTTTCCTGACTCTGAGAGCTGTGAAGCAGGGGAACACCCTTCCTCCGGGAGCCGCGGGGGCTCCATCATGGGAGGTTTTGAAGCAAAGGTGGGACATCCATTTGTCTGGGGGTGATTGGAGGATTCCTGCCTTGGAAAGGGGGTTTGGGGGGTCCTATAAATGCCAGCAGTAGGCAGTTCCTGACTCTGCACAGCTTTGCAATGGGGGGGGGGGGGGGACAGTCAGCCAATTTGCAGGGTCTAGGCCAATGTTTCTCAACCTGAGAAACATTGGCCTAGTGGCTAGAACAACAAAGAAACCACCCCATTTTAAAAAAGATGACTTTTTTCTTCAGTGGTCCTTCCTCTTCAAACAACCACCTGTCTCCGTAAGTTGCTGCTGGAATCCATCAGCCTCTGAAACATCCTTGCCTTTCCAATTTTGTTTTGTTTTTTTGCACAACTCCCGGGTGCCCCCAAGGCCTTTGGGGCCAGCCCATCTTGAAGATGTGGAGTCCCCCTTTCTGGCTCCCCGCTCCTGTAGTGCCCGAAAGGTCTGTGTCCCTGAACACAACCGAAGTCTACTTCTAGACTAGGGTGAGCAGATTTGGTCTGCAATTGCCTCTGCAGCCCACTAGAGGGCGGCCAGCAGATTTCCGTCTCTCCCCACTGCCCTCTGGAGCACATCTGTGGTTCTGCAGCCTAGATCCAGGAATCTATTAAATCTTTCTGCCTGTCATTTGCCAGCCCCTTGGAAAAGAAAGCCAGGGAAGGATTTTTTTTCTCGTTTGGAAGGAACGACCAAGCGGGGCTGAAGGAAGCAGGGGAGAGCTCCCTTCTCATCCCTACACGTAGTCCCGAGAGCTGCGTTTGCTCAACACGCCTGCAAAGATGAAGCCGGAGGCTCATCCTTGGACAAAGAAGCATTAGGAGTTTTTTCATAATGGGAGGCTGGAGCCCAGCTGTAATCCGGGGAGACGCTCAGTCCTGTCCCCGGCAAGGCCCTTTCTGCAGACGGGCCCGTCCCTTTCCGCCTTCCTCCTGGCCTTTGTCTTTCTCCGTCCCCTCCTTTGGCGCCTCGCCCTTCTTTGCCTTTCATGACACGGCCCTTGTCCCTGATGGCATTCCCACCCCAAATGTCAGCTTCTCCCCCCACCTCACCCCCCTGACAGCCACCCGCCCGGCCGTGTCACCCGATCCGGCCGTGACGTGCTCACCAGCCTTGGCCCGAACAAAAGGCAAAAATGCAGGAGGAGGACGGGCGACCTTGCCTGCCGACTCCGGCCCTTATATAGCAACGGTGGCACTCCACAAAGACGCCTTATTTTAGCTGCAATGGGCTGACCGGCCCTTGGAGAGAGCCTGGCGTCCGGGTTCCCAGCTGGCCCCGTGGCACGCAGGCAGAGGACCGGCACCACCGTTGCCAAGGCTTGCAAAATTAACCAGAGACCCACTTTTTGACCGGAAGAGGGGGCCGAATGAAGCTCTTGGGCATTTGGAAGGAAAGAAAAACAGGGAGGGGGCTTTCTGCTTTGGGAACTCCCCAAGATGTGATTCAGGGTTCCCAGCTGAGCACCGGGTTCAAGGTCATGTGTGCGCATAATGGCGAGGAAATTAGAGAGGAGCAAACAGGATCCACGATAAGATTTCTTGGAACCAAACCTTGGTAAAGAACACACCCTCGGGGATATTAAGCCCACTGTAGAAGTGGGTTTTTCTCCCCGCTGTTGCAGCCAACCAAAAATCCTAACCGCCTTCGCCATCCGAACATTCAGAGTAGGCGATTTTTGTCCTCGCTTTACTCATTGGGCAAAAAAATTAGACTGGGGGGAAAAAAACCACTTCCAGTTGTTAATTCTTGGGTCTCGTTAATGCTAAGCCAAGTTTTCTGCAAGCCAGACTGAACTCCTGGTGACTTTATGGACGTCTCCATGTGAGCTTGTTGGGAACAAGACCAACGCGCTTGCCACTGTCTTCTTCCAGGATGTTCTTCCAATTTTCCAGTTTAGCTCTCGGATTTCCTGGTGGTCTCCAATCCAAACCGGGCCTGAAGTTGCTTAGCCTGGAAGCCCAGCCTGGCAGAGATCTATATATCATCCTAGATCAGTGTTTCTCAACCTTAGCAACTTTAAGAGGAGTGGACGTCAACTCCCAGAATTCCCCAGCCAGCCATGCTGGCTGGGGAATTCTGGGAGTTGACGTCCACTCCTCTTAAAGTTGCCAAGGTTGAGAAACACTGTCCTAGATAATTTTCTCAACAGTCAGTAAGTCTCCTCTTTTGAAATGGAGACAAATGTTTGCTAAAGGAGGAGGAGAAAGCTCAAACAAGCTTCACTTTTCCTTATCAGAGAGAAGACAACAGTCATTATAGATATTGTGTTGTTTTGCAAGCCCTGGCATCACACAGAATGAGTCTCCCTCCTCGTACCAACTGCAAAATGCCAGAGAGGGTTGCGTGCATCTAACTCCAAGAATGTATTTTTGTCCTGTTGGAGAGGTGGCCCTCCTCACATTTCTATGTGGAACTTATTCCGAATTCTGCCTGGGTGCGATAGATTTATGCAGTGAAAGAGAGGCAGGATGGTGCTTTTTTTAAAAAAATAGGTTGCATTTTCAGAAAAGCCCCAAATGAGTTTGTTAGCCTAGATTATTGTTTCTTTTGGGGGTCTTTGGGGAGTCATTTCTCAGCCTTCATGTCCCAGCTTTACAGTGAGTGGGTTACCTAATCATAATAAGAACAACAGCAACTATTATTCCGATGATGATTATTTACTTTAAATCAGGAGGAGGTCATTTTGATCAGAGATGTGGGATTACAAGAGATATTGTTTAAACTTTCATCACATGCCGTTTTCTATTTTAGAACCCCTTCCAGGTTTCTATTATTAGTTCATGGAGGGGGGGAAGGCATTTTTACCAAGCCTGCCCCCATCCCCACCTCCATTGGTGGGGATTTAATGCAGAGAGGAAACGTAAAATAATCAAGGTTTTTAACTCCGCTGAAAAAACGGTCGGAACTCATCTTCGGTTTATGTCTAAGAAAGTGGTAGGCTGTGCAAATATCTTTTAGTTAACTAGCCGGATAGGGAGAATATGACAGTTAAAAATTATGATGCTCTTGAAGTTTTCTCTACGTTCCCCAGTTTCTGACCCCGAGCGAGCAGTGGAGGCTCGTTTCAACCTGATGGGAAAGGAACTCTCAGAAACCTGAAACTCTTGATATTGCCCAGCTCTGTCATTTAAAAGCACCCCATTAAAAAAGCTGGCATTAATTTCTACACCCAAGTGAAATCACTGCTCTAAATTTACTAGAATAATATAAATAGAGAGCAATGTAAGACTAGGCTGCAGTGCTCCACGTGACCGCCAGGGGGCAGCAGACAACATGGTCTGCGGCCCTCTGGTGGGCATCTGGAGCTTTGCAATCCTGATCTGGTAGCCCCCATATAACCAACTCTTTTCATTTTGCCCCTGGATTGCAGCCACTGTCTCTTTGTGAGGTCGCATGCAAGGATAGGATTCTATAGCACGGATGGGAGAGATAACTCAAGAAAGCAAATGGACCGTTGGGGGGTAGCAATTGCATAAACTGAGCGGCGGATTCTCTCTGCGTCCATGACCCCCTCCTCTCCACCCCCCTCCCGCTGGAATCTCAGCCCTGTTGTTCCAAGATATTTTGATGTCCCCCTTCCCCCCTCCCTCTCCCTGAACCTGTTCTTATTCTTCATACCACAACAATGACGACAAGTTCCAATTGTTCGGGGCCAGGCTGGCGGGGGGGGGGGCGTGGAGGACTGGGTCTGCCTGTCCATATGAGGCTGGCCAGGGGGAGGGGGCGGGGGGACCGGGGATTTATAACAAGGGTCCTGGCTAGGCACCCTGCTTAGAACCCCCCCATCTGTGCTGGTCTCAGGTAAGGCCCCATTGCAGCCCTCCAGCGCCAAGACGGAGGTCCAAGGTTGTGGGCGAGGGCTGGGGAACTCCCCATATCAAAGGCATGCTTCGGGGAGGGGGTGACGTTTCTGGTGTAACAGCGGGGGAAAGTGATGGGGAATCCTGTTCAAAGTGCAAGGAAGTGCAAGGTCTATGGATGTCGGCAGGCGTGTGCGCCGAGCCTGTTGGGTGCTCAGGGCTGTTCAGAATGTCTTGCACGTGAAAGACAGGCTGGTCCTCCACATGGCATTTGCAAACGATAAACACGTGTCTTACTGGGGCTATGGGAATGCGATGCATTTCTTGAAGGCCAGGTTGCAGGTGGTGGCCAATGAGATGTCTACACGAGTAGCCCCATCCTGAATTTCTGTGGGGAAGGAGGTATCTGTAAGGAGTGAGCTGGTAGTAACCCACGTCCCCTGAGCTTCCCTGGCACATGCTGGTGCTTGTGGGATTGCCATCTAGAGGCAGTGCGATCCTGGTGGTGGCATCATTCGTACATCCAGCTGAACCTTTCCCCCACCTGGATATAATGGGGGCTGTAGTCCAATTCGCTTGGAGGTGCCAAGCAGGAAAAGGATGAGTTAGCACTGCACATCTTGTAAAAGAGGGAGGACGTTTCTTCTTCTGGTCTTCAAAACAATCTCACTTATTGCCAGGAATATTCTATATTTTCAAATCCAAGGCTAACTTTTAGTTCAAAAATGTATTCCCT
This sequence comes from Liasis olivaceus, assembly GCA_030867105.1. Lineage (NCBI taxonomy): Eukaryota > Metazoa > Chordata > Lepidosauria > Squamata > Pythonidae > Liasis > Liasis olivaceus. Next base: position 113,047,297 of record CM061351.1, on the reverse strand, counting down.
CCTTCCTTCCTTCCTTCCTTCCTTCCTTCCTTCCTTCCTTCCTTCCTTCCTCCCTCCCTCCCTCCCTCTTTCTTTCTTTCTTTCTTTCTTTCTTTCTTTCTTTCTTTCTTTCTTTCTTTCTTTCTTTCTTTCTCTTTCTTTCTTCCTCTTTCATTTTCCCTTCCTTTCTGTCTTTGACATGCCCTCCCTTCCTTCCTTCCTTCCTTCCTTCCTTCCTTCCTTCCTTCCTTCCTTCCTTCCTTCCTCCCTCCCTCCCTCCCTCCCTCCCTCCTGTCATTAACCTACCTGTTGGGGATACTGAAAACTGTAATTCAAAGATCTGGAAAGCCATTTGTTAGGAAAGACCAAAATGGACTAAAACTCTGGTTCAGCTGATTAAAAAAAAATGAGTGCACCACAAAGCAAGGAATTCCTTCCAAGCAGGCGGTAGAATTGGGCACAAGCCAGCCTGAGCGAGAGATCAGGAGATCCGAGTGGAAACACAGAGAGAGTCCCATCCGTGCCCTCCCCGCTTTCATTTCTGTTGGGCTCTTGCGGAAGATCCTTGCGAGCAGAAACTATGCATGTAGGAAGACTGTAACCTGAGCTGAGCCCTGGGCATTAATTAAGAGTGGGCCATCAAGGTAAGAAATTGGTATTGCCCGTGATCTTCTCTTCTCCATCTTTCCCGTCTCTGATTCAATGAAAGATTTTTTGTCCGCTCCACCCAGTCTCCCCTACTGGCCCCGTAACTGTAGGCATTGTAGGAGGACAGCCTGGTTGGTCTATGGGCACCCAAAAATCAGAAGGGGTCTGGGTGCTTTTAGCTTTTGCCTTTTAATAAAATCGGTTTGTCGGAAAAGGTGCGCCCAGATCCCTTCTGATTTTTTTGCTCCCTGTAGCTGATCTCTTCCAAATAGTTGGAACTACAACTCCCATTGCTCTGAGATACCGGCTGAGAAATAGGGCCGTTGTAATCCTCAGCGCACTGGGAACAATGGCTGTCATTCTCAGCGTGTTGGACTGAAAGAATAGCACAACTTTTCTGTGTTTAGCCCTGTGTTGCGGTGTCAAATCCGGACTGGAAGTTCCTTTGGGAAAGAACTGTGTACTATGGAAATATCCCATAGACCCTGATCTTTAATACATATAATAAAAATCGATATATTGCAGCTTCCCTCGCCCCTATATTTTTTCTCCTTAAAATATATTGGAATCATAACGGCAGAAATGATACCTCTGTGGCTGGGGAAAGGATCGGGGTGTATTTTATACTGATGCCCCCCTTTTTCCCAACAGGAATCTGGCCTGAGGTGTCCCCAGTTCTTCTCCTGTGGAACCCTATTAAAAGCAAAGGGTAATGACCATAACCAGCTGTTTCTGACCTAAAGAGCAATTTATTCCAAGTATGTCTATCCGCACTCCAGTTGCAGCCAGTTCTGGGTGCAGCCCTGAAGTGGGTTTCTAAAGAGTGCAATTCTGCTAGCACCCAGAAGGGGGCGGAATATTTCCATTGGAAGTAGAGGGCTTAAGCAAGGTGTAGTTCCTGTGTCGCACACTAGGGGCAGCAGCACGATTCAAAACTTTGGGGAGATGGCTTAGGCCAGGGTGCCCTCTGCCGGATGCCTTGCGAATGACACATTGCATATTGGCAGGGCTAGCGTCTCTTTCTGTAAGTGCTCAGCTGGTGCACAAAATGCTGCCCAAAGCCGCGAGTTTGAATCCCACCCGGGGTTCCGCGTGCCCCCACGAGAGCCTCACGGCCTGCTCTTTATGTTATTCTTGCTTTGCTCCAGCTCCCACCATGGCTGAGATGGCTGAGTTTGGGCCCGCCGCCCCTTTCCTACGCATGACTGAGAAGCTCAGGATTGAAGCCCAGAACCGGCCTTTTGACATGAAAAAGGACGTGTTTGTGCCAGATGACAAGGAGGAGTTTGTCAAGGCCAAGATCATTTCCAAAGAAGGTGGTAAAATCACCGCGGAAACAGAACGCGGCAAGGTAACCTCGTCCTGCTAGGTTTCTTTCTGTGTCAGGCATAATCCTCGCAAGTCAGAACTTGGAGGAAAGCTGCTTTGTGCTTTCTCCCCCCAAGTGATCCTCCAGATCTGAAGGAGGTGGATCCTGACCCTAACCCTCCTAAATTCTTGGAGTTGTTCATCCAGGTGTGCTGTAAAGCTGGGTGTCCATAGTCCTGGCTGGGGAGATGGGACTTAAAGTCCAAGCTGCCTGGACTGTACCAACTGGGGAAGGCTAGAGACCCTAAAATACCCTCTGCCCCATATAATCTCCCAAGTGTCCCCTTGCTGTCCCCAGTGCCCTTGGAATGGCTCCTACAAGGAATGATAGTAGAGGGAAGAGGGAATGGCCTTGAAGAGGGGAAGATGAGCTGCTACCAAAGCAATGGTTAGATAAGAGGGGGTTGAGCCCAGGCCAATGAAACAACGTGAGAAAACGTCTCAGATCAGCCCCTCCCTAATTCACATGATAGTAGAGGGAGGGGGAAGCACATTCAGACTTGCAAGACTGTTACTATAGTGCAATAAAAGTAGTACTGACTTACATGGGATTGATATCTTAATCTGGTCTACCTTGTTGGGCTGACAGTGATAAATCTTCCGGTAGGTCAAGCGCTGCTCCTTAAGGGTCAGCGTTTGTGTGTGTCTATGTGCACTTTCAAGTCAGGGTTGACTCCTGGCAACTGCCTGGACTAGTCCCTGCAGTTTTCTTGGCAAGATTTCAGAAGTAGCTTGCCATTGCCTGCTTCCTAGGGCTGAGAAAGAGTGACTGGCCCAAGATCACCCCACTGGCTTCGTGCCTAAGGCAGGCGTTGAACTCACAGGGCAGTGTCAGGAGCCAGGATAGGATTGAGGGAAGGGAACCCCATCCTCGTAGTGAGGCCTGTCTGACATCAAGATCCAATTTCTTTTCATCGGCAGACGGTGACGGTGAAAGAAGACCAGATTATGCAGCAGAATCCGCCCAAGTTCGACAAGATTGAGGACATGGCCATGCTCACCTTTCTGCACGAACCGGCCGTGCTCTACAACCTGAAGGAGCGCTACGCCTCCTGGATGATCTACGTAAGCTGGAGGGGTGGGGAAGGGTGGCTCTCCCGAATAGTTCTTCTTGTACCCACCAGGAACCAGGGGTAAGGAGCAAAGCACAGGTGGGATTGAGTGCTTGGAGGCCATCCCAGTTGCAGGAATAATAAACATTTATCATGCACATTGCAAATCTCCCTGTGGAGCACTGTTAACTATTTGGTGCCTTTCATCACAGATGAATCAAAGTGCTCTCCACCTCTCCTTGAAGTGGGGGAAAGCTATACTGGCATGAAATTTGCGGTCTCGGTTGCTGATCCCCCTCCTGCCACTGTCGCTTCTCTCCCCGGTTCGTGGCAGTCCCCTGATTCCCCCACAGGTCAGGGGTGACAAAGTCTAAGACAGGGATTTTCAAACTTGGCCACTTTAAGATATGTGGACTTCAACTGCTGGCTGAGGAATTCTGGGAGTTGAAGTCCACACATCTTACAGTGGCCAAGTTTGAAAAACACTGGTCTAAGAGATGTTGCACCCCGTAAGGCTGTCCTTGGAAATGGTGTAATGGTCACCATTACAGTTTCGGACATCATTACAGCTAAGGTTGATTTAAGGCCATCTCGCTCTTGAGCTGGGGATGAGATGAAGGCAGCGTTGGAGGGACAGGGTGGGCTAGAGAGGCTTGCATCGTGGTTGAAGCGCTGTGGGGAAAGGCTCTTGGACTTGGGAGAATCCCCAATTTGCCAACTGGGGGCAACCTCCAGTATGATGTAGCAGTGAAGGTCTGGAATCAGGACCAGAGGAATCTTAACTTCACCTCCACTCTTAGCTATGGAGACTCTTGGGTAACTTTGAGCTAGTCACAACCTCTCCACCCAGCCTACCTCACAGAAGTGTTGGAGAAGGGCTATGTAGGTTGCCTTAAGCTTCTAGAGAAAAGGTGGGTATTTCTTTATTAGATGAAGAAATAAATTGTCCTCTCCCCACATTTTGTGATGTTAAGGGTGGAGGTTCTTCCGCAGAGCAGGAGGACACTCAGAACTTCAGCTCTCTTCCCTCTCTTCTCTAGACCTATTCGGGGCTGTTCTGTGTGACGGTAAACCCCTACAAGTGGTTGCCCGTCTACAACGCTGAAGTGGTTGCTGCTTATCGAGGGAAGAAGCGCAGTGAAGCTCCTCCTCACATTTTCTCCATCTCTGACAATGCCTATCAGTACATGTTGACAGGTAAAGGAGGAAGAGGGAGTCAGAGGGGAGGGGAGTTGGATGTCATGAGAGAAGAAAAGATGTTGAAGATTTAAGGAAGTCAAATGGTCCTTCTCCTTTTCCCTTCCTCCTCTTCCTCCTTGTGTATCTTCTCCTTCTCCTTCTCCTTCTCCTTCTCCTTCTCCTTCTCCTTCTCCTTCTCCTTCTCCTTCTCCTTCTCCTTCTCCTCTTCCTCCTCTTCCTTTTCGCCCTTCTCCTTCTATTCCTCTTCTCCTTGTCTATCTTCTCCTTCTCCTTCTCTTCCTCCTCTTCCTCCTTGCCTATCTTCTCCTTCTCTTCCTCCTGTTCTCCTGGTCTATCTTCTTCTCCTTCTTCTCCTTCTTCTCCTTCTTCTCCTTCTTCTCTTCCTCCTCATCCTCCTCGTCTATCTTCTCCTTCTCTTCCTCATTTCCTTCCCCCCCCTTGCTTTCATGTTTCTCCCTTTCTTTTCTAATAATTTTTTCTCTCCTCTAGATCGGGAGAACCAGTCCATTCTTATCACGTAAGTCCCATTCCCTGCCTTGACCTTTCACAATACTCTTTACTTGGCTGACCATCCCATGGAGCTTGACTTCCACTTTGACTTGGGGGGGCTCCTTCTCACAGTCAAATTAAAGCGGTCTCCATCAGTGCTTGACCTGTCAGGAAGCTATACAGGCATCAAATGCGTTTTCCCAGTGGGGATCCCTATCCTTTTGCAGAAGCTATGCTGGAAAATGGTGCTGGGTTATTCACTATTAAGGACACATGAAAGACAGGGATGGGTTTTACTTACTGAAATTCTTCGCCGCCCAGAGTCACTTGGATTGAGATGGAAATTGGATAAATAAATAAATAAATAAACTTATTAAAACTCAGTCAGATCTTCTGCAAGTGCTTTGTGAGGGTACATTCTAAGGGAACCCTGTTATCAGCTGATAACCTTTTGGACATGGGTTTAGTGCTCTTCCAGAAGAGCACTAAACCCATGTTCAAAAGCAACTAAACAGCAGAGAAAGAGATGTCTTGCTCGCTCCTGCTTCACTCATAGTCTATCCGTCACCAGTGCTAGTCAGCTGCTGTTCAGCCTGATCCAGGTCACTGAATCAGGAATCAGCTCAGAGATCTGGTGGGTGCAGGGAGAGCCTGGTATGAAAAAAACAGGTTCTCATGCTGCGCAGATGAGAATGACCCTGGAAGAGGGCTAAGGGACTGGAGGGAGGGGGTATGCATGTCCCTTTCTAGAGCAACCATTAGGTGCTGGGCTGAACAGTATCTCAAACAAGTTTGATCTGAAACCCCAAAGGATGCAATCTATATTTGTATACTCAAAATTTGTGTGTGTCTGAGTCTATACATATATGATAAAGGCACAGTCTCCTTCAAGTCACATTCAGCGCCTGATAATTTCATGGGCACGTTCGTGAAGTTTTCTTGGGAATAGTATGAAAGTGGCCCTTGCTAATTTTTTTTAATTTCCCAGTCTCATCTACAGATCTGGGATCCTCTGGTGCTCTCCTATCCATGTACAAACCAGATCTGACCTAGCTTAGGTTTCTGATATCACCCAGGCTGACTAAATGTATATGTGTCCCAATGTACAAATATTTGGCCAACCATTCAAAAATCCATTCTGAGATTTCTGTTTTGCTTATTTATACCCATATAAAAGCTGCTCCATGAAATGGACACGGTTCCAGGGCTGTGGCCTTCCATATTTTTCAGACCCCCCCCCCCAAGATAGAGATTCATCATATAATATTAAAAGAACGAAATGTGGGTCTGATTCTGGGGACCATCTATGAGTGCCTCTACAAAAAGACAGATGGGAAGAGAGCAAAAAGTGAAGACATTAAGGCAGTCTTGTTTTTCTACCTGCAGCGGAGAATCTGGTGCTGGGAAAACTGTGAATACCAAGAGGGTCATTCAGTACTTTGCAGTAATTGCTGCTATTGGGGACCGTAGCAAGAAAGACCAGGCAGCTGCAACAGGGAAGGTAAGTATCGTGTATAGCAGTATTCTTCAAACTTGGCAGCTTTAAGAAGTGTGGACTTCAACTCCCAGAATTGGCTGGGGAATTCTGGGAGTTGAAGTCCACACTTCTTAAAGCTGCCAAGTTTGAAAAACACTGCTATACAGTTATGTGTCCAAAGCCGGGCTACACATTACACCAGCTTTCTTTAACCTGGTGCTGCTTCTACCAGCCCTAGCCAGCTGGGCCAGTAATAAGAGGATTGGGAGTCATAGTCCAAAATATCCAGAGGCCACCACAGTGAGGAAGGCTATGTTCCACCAGTCCCATGAAACATGGCTCGGTTATTGGACGCTTCGAGCTTCACAAGGACCTTCTCGAGGGGAGCGGAGTTGCTCTACTAAAGAAGTGAAGGTCACTGCTCCAATTTTCTCTTTCGGCTATTTATCACCCATTCGTTTTCTTATCCGGAATCATCTTTCTCCTCTTAATGACCACGTGCCCCCAGACTACCGGGGAATCCTGTTCTAATATTTCTACCCACCCACAGGGGACTCTGGAAGATCAAATCATCCAGGCCAACCCTGCTCTGGAAGCTTTTGGCAATGCCAAGACTGTACGGAATGACAACTCCTCTCGATTTGTAAGTGTTGATGAAGGGGGAATGTGTGGCCTATCTGAGGTGACATGTCTACCCGTTCTCCATCTGCTTCATTTCTCCTCTCTTCTTCAGGGTAAATTCATCCGGATCCACTTTGGGGCAACAGGCAAGCTGGCATCAGCAGACATAGAAACCTGTGAGTGCTAGATCTGCAGAATTCCCACATCTTGCATCCTCTGATCATTCTTTTGGACCGTTTTTTTTCCACTTGTTCACCATCCCGGTCTCTTTGTCATTCTCTCCTTTTCCCTCTTCTTTTCAATGCATTTCTTAGACCTCCTTGAAAAGTCGAGGGTCATCTTCCAGCTGAAATCTGAGAGAAATTATCACATCTATTACCAGATCTTGTCCAATAAGAAGCCAGAGCTGTTGGGTGAGTTATTCTCGATGACTTATTCCAAAGAAGCTTCATTCTGACTAGCCAGAGATTTTGTTGCGTTGCTTCTGAGGTTCATACGAGCTTGTCCAAACTGGTTCAGATAAACTGCAGCTCTTCCCTCTTGACCTCTTACAGTTCTGATGAGTTTATATATTTGAGGCATGGAAGGTTTCATTGACTCCAGGTTGATGTCCTTTATCTTGTTGAGTTGTCATTTCTCTTCTAGTTAGATCTCCTTGACTTAGCATGAGTTGAACAGAGTCTCTTCACTAATTCAAACTGGTTGTGGTGGGACTCTTCCAACCTTGTTAAGACTGAACAAGAATTGATTGGACTATTTGGTGCCTTGATTCACTCTTCTCTACTTAGTCTGAAGTTCATCTTTGTCTCCATCATTGCGTACCTGGTTGATAGGGGAGGTTCTCCTCTACGTCCCAAGAATTACAAAATACCAGATCTTCTCTGTGGTGGCACCTGTACTCTAGAACACTGTCTCCCCTGAAATGCAGGTGGTGACTATGACAACTTTTAGGCACCTGTTGAAGGCCTCTCTCCTCACCCAGACCTTCTCTGTAAGAATGGGGGATAGCTTGTTTTGGTTCTTGGTTTTTGTCCCCTGTTGCACCTTTTTACATTGTTTAAACTTATTGTTTGCACAAGAGTGTTTTCATTGTTTGACTGTGAATTGCTTTGAGATTTACAGTATTGGTAAGTGATGTAAGGCTATATTAAATTGGCTTTTCCATTTTGCTGATTTTTCCTTGTCCTTGTCTAAGGACATACTTATTGTCTGGTGATGGAATAACCACTTAGGAAGAGAAGGTCTGTCATTTTGTGTAAATTCCTACTCTGCTGACCTCTTCCATTTGTTTCCAGATATGATGTTGGTCACCAACAACCCTTACGACTACGCCTTCATCTCCCAAGGAGAGACCACGGTGCCATCGATCGATGATGCAGAGGAACTCTTAGCAACTGATGTGAGTGTTGAGGCTACAGTAACATTCTAAGTGTTCCCCAACCTGGCATCTTCTAGATGTATTGGACTATTATTCCCTGAACCCTGCCCAAGTAAAGGCTCATGGGACTTGTAGTCCAACCTACTTCTGAGATGTACCAGATTGGAGATCAATTCTTTGGAATTGAATGGCTGGCCCTTTGTTGAGCTTTGAGAAATATTCATCAGTCATCTTTTTTCTCCAAACACAGAGTGCCTTTGACATCTTAGGGTTCACCCAAGAGGAGAAAAACTCCATCTACAAATTGACAGGAGCCATCATGCACCATGGGAACATGAGATTCAAGCAGAAGCAGCGAGAAGAACAGGCTGAGCCGGACGGCACTGAAGGTGAGGGACAAAAGGATCTTTGCCACCCATTATAATTATGATGAATAATTTACAAATGGTTATTAATGTTTAGTTAATTCTAAAATATTAAAAGTATAAATAATTTCCAATTATTGAGCAATCATTTCCAGTTATAATTGTTATTGTTGTTGCAAAAAATGGAGGCAAACAAAAGAGAACTAGCAGAACGTCTGGCGTGTCTGCAAGTGAGCAGAAGATGTTTTGCATTCTGTAGCCAATTTCTCCTAGCCTTAGTAAGCTTAGCAGCCCATCTGGCTGAATGTTGGGATTCTGGCAACAAATAAAAATAAAATAAAACAGTTGGACCACATGGAACAAGATCTGATTGATCAAGGTGACCAAAAACCTTCTATTCCAGCTTTTTCCAACTTGGCCCCTCTACACATATTCAGACCACACCTCGCAGAATGCCCAGGTTTTGGCTATTCTAGCAGAGAATTCTGGGAATTGTTGTACGAACTCATGTTTTGTAAACAAGATTAGGAAAGCTTATTATTGTCTCCTGAATCGTTTGCACCCCACTTTTCAAGGAACCGCTTCCTTTCATAGCTTTGAGAAGCATAGCTGCTGTCTCTCCTCTCCCCTGCTTCAAATATCGCCACAAAACCCTTTTCTCATCATCTTCTCCCTCCCTTGTTCCTCATACAAGACCTTCGGTATCCCTAAACTGTGACTAAAGTGGAGCTGTGAAAACGCCCAGCTAAGATTTGGCACCAGGACACCAAAATCAGTTCAAAATCGTTCCTATGATGGGTTCCGCTCTGGGTAATGGAAAACAAGGGTAAGAGAACTGGAAATGCACAGGTTTCCGTGCGTATGTTCTCCTCTACCGTATGGTTTTAAAGATGTTAAGGTGGAGATCTTAAGGCATGGGAAACGAATGTTTTGGAGCTCCAAGACTACCATAGAAATTCAGCAGCACATCAGTTTTCTCTTGAAAAGCAAGCTTTATGGATTGGTCTTTTGCTGTATCACGTTGGCAGTGACCCCCTTGAGTCTTCTGAACTTGTCCATCCTACCTTCTAATCCAAGAGATGATTGTACTGAATTGCTTTCCCGGCACTTACAGAAGCTGACAAGTCGGCGTACCTGATGGGGCTGAACTCGGCAGACCTGCTCAAGGGTCTTTGCCACCCAAGGGTCAAAGTGGGAAATGAGTACGTCACCAAAGGGCAGAATGTCCAGCAGGTAAGAATTCCATCTCTCTAGAGAGAACCAACTTCTTTGTTCAGACTCTCAGAAGAAAAATGGGAAGATCCCAGTTTTCAAATTCGGTCTCAAGCTGGACGTAACATTTCATTGGCTTTTGTAATGTGGGGACACGTGCTTATGCACATATGCAGAAGACGTGGGTTTTCTCCTTTCCCTTCCCTTCAACTCTGAGAACTTAGGAAGGGAACCAGTTTCATCTCTCCCCGCTTCTGTTTTTTAAATAGGTGTACTATGCCACTGGGGCTCTAGCCAAGGCTGTCTATGAGAAGATGTTCAGCTGGATGGTCATGAGAATCAATAGCACCCTGGAAACCAAGCTGCCCCGACAGTATTTCATTGGGGTGTTGGATATTGCTGGCTTTGAGATCTTTGATGTGAGTAATTCCTCCTTCAGTCATGGATTTAGTTTGTTTAATGGATGGATCAGCTATCTCCAGCTTGCTTCTCCAACATGTTGGGATTGCAGTTCCCAGAATTCCCCAGGCAACAACTGGGGTAAAGCTGAGATAGATGGATGGGTGGTGGGACCATCTTGCTTGCAGTTAGAAATGTATGAAGATGGCTTTTTGGCCCAAAAGCCCATCTTGTTGAGCTTTCACCAGGTCTGTCCGTCCATCCATCCATCCATCCATCCATCCATCCATCCATCCATCCATGCCCAATATAGGTTGAACTAATTTTCAGGAGCCTTTTAAAAATTAATTGACAGTGGTCCCTGCTGAAGAGGCTAATCTTAGAGAAATGCTCCCCTCCATGAAGGTTGATTTCATTTTCCCTCCCATCCAGTTCAACAGCTTTGAGCAACTCTGCATCAACTTCACCAACGAGAAGCTACAGCAGTTCTTCAACCATCACATGTTTGTGCTGGAACAAGAGGAGTACAAGAAGGAGGGCATTGAATGGGTGTTCATTGACTTTGGCATGGACCTACAGGCCTGCATTGACCTCATTGAAAAGGTACCTCACTCCTTTCCATGCACCTTCCTTAAAATATCAAGTTCCATCTTTCATTCCTGATTCCTGCCAGTGGGTGGTGACCCATCTAGATCCACGAGGAAACTTTTTTTTAGGAATTAATGGTTCCATACGGGGGTTATAAGACAGATCACAAGTTGGGCAAGCAGAGCACAACATTTGGAAGTTTTCAAATGTTTTTAGGGTGAACATCAGTACCGTTGGTGAGTTACTGAAGGGCAGACTTAGTAGTAATATCTGTCCTCTTCCACAGCCAATGGGCATTATGTCCATCCTGGAAGAAGAGTGCATGTTCCCAAAGGCCACCGACATGACCTTCAAAGCTAAGCTATATGATAACCACTTGGGCAAGTCAGCCAACTTTGGGAAAGCACGGAACATCAAGGGCAAGCCAGAAGCCCACTTTGCCCTAATCCACTACGCTGGCACCGTTGACTACAACATCAATGGGTGGCTGCAGAAGAACAAGGACCCACTCAATGAGACAGTGGTGGGGCTCTACCAGAAATCATCTCTTAAGCTCCTAGCCAATCTGTTTGCCAACTACGCTGGAGCAGATGCACGTAAGAAAGATAAGAAAAGGAGGAGGCAGGCAGGAGTCTCACCGGTCCCCTCTGAAACCTTCAAACAGCTGTTTGGTCTATGAGATGAAGGCAGAACCTAATGGCCATAACTCATCAGCCATGGGAGTAGGGAGTGTCACAGCCAGTGTGACTATTTGGAAAGTGAGATGGACCTCGACTAGAGAGATATGGGCTCAAATTCTTGATAAAGCAAACTTGGTGCCCTCAGGATAGCCAGCATGGCCTACCTCACAGGGTGGGGTTCTGATGAGAGTAATGTGAAGACAGTCATTCATATCTGCTAATTTGAGCTCACTGAAGGAAAAGCTCCTCAATTCGCAGTAGAATTCTAGTTTAACATTCAGATGGTTATGGGCTCAGTCTTGATCGTTAAGAGAATCAGGAATGAAGTGATGGAAAGAGCTCTCTGGGGTCACCGTCAGGGCAGATATGTTTGGGTGAGATAGGCAGTTAGTGTGGCCTGATCTCCCACAGCTCCTTTATGTCTTCTTGATTAACACATGGCTTTTATTTTATTTATCGCTAAAAATATAACTCTGCCTTCCCTAGCAGAGCATTCTCCAGATGTGTTGAATTCCACCCCATGTCATCCCCAGCCAACCAACATTTGTGGCAGCTGGGATATGATGGGACTTGAGTCCAACAGTCAGATTGCCAATAGCTGTTCCATCCCACTGGGCCCAGAACTGCTTTTCAAGTTTTTTTCTATCTGTCTCTCCCCAACAGCCATTGAGACCACCAAGGGGAAAGGGACTCATAAGAAGAAGGGGTCATCCTTCCAGACTGTATCAGCCTTGCACAGGGTAAGGAGAATCCAAAGATTGGTTGAGTGGGTCTTGCAAAGGGTGCCCTTGGACCGTGTTGGAATGGCCCTCTTGCTTTTGCTGTTGCATGCCTCTGGCCCATCAACTTCCTTTCGAGGCATCATCCTATCTCTAAAACTCTGGTACTTTCACCCACTCGCCAGCTGCACCCAGAAAAAAAAGGGACTGGAAGAAGGAAGGCCCACACTGGGAGCTGGACAAAGTCTATGGTGGCCTTTTCATTGAAGGCTTTGCCAATGCACCTTTGTCCTAATTCCTGAGTTTCCCTTCAGTGGAGATTACCCAAAGGGTTCACAAGGGTTTTGTTTCTTTCTCTGACTTCCAGCTTTCTTTTCTTTTAAATCCATTGATCTTGCTCTCTTCTTTTCTGATTCTATCCAGCTTCTTTTCCTTCCTTCCTTCCTTCCTTCCTTCCTTCCTTCCTTCCTTCCTTCCTTCCTTCCTTCCTTCCTTCCTTCCTTCCTTCCCCCCTCCCCCTCCCCCTCCCCCTCCCCCTCCCCCTCCCCCTCCCCTTCCCTTCCCTTCCCTTCCCTTCCCTTCCCTTCCCTATCCATCCATCCATCCATCCATCCATCCATCCATCCATCCATCCATGCTATCTATTTATCTCCTTTCTTTCCTGCCTAATTGAAGTTCTGCCCACCTACCTCTAGACCATCTGTCCATTTTTCTATTTCTTCTCTTTTCCCCTCATCTCCTCACTTTTTCCATCAACCACTTGTCCACCTTTCCCTCCAATCTTAATACTTCTGCTTTCCCTTCCTGTCCCAGGAGAACCTCAACAAACTGATGACCAACCTGCGTTCCACCCATCCCCACTTTGTGCGTTGCATCATTCCCAATGAGACCAAAACCCCAGGTGAGATCTCATTCCAGATCCTGCCCTAGGGAGGGACCTATTTATTTATTATGTCTTCATTTCAAGCATTTCCATGGCCACCCATCTCAGTCTAGTGACTCTGGGCGGCTAACAATACATAAACATAGGATAACACAATATAAAGGAACCAGAAGACAATGCAACCAGAAGTCCTAATAAACTATCTTAGAGCTCATCCCAATTCATACTTGTAAGGAATGCAGATCCAACCTACACAGGGATAAGGGAGGAATGGGGGAGCCCTTATGGGAGACTTACAGAAAAGATCACTCAGTCCTAAGAAAGAGGAATGAGTGAGAAAGAAACTCAGCGCAACCCCACCTTGATTTTATTGAGTATAAGATGGGGCAAAGAGAAAATTGGAGAGGCTTTCAAAGCCTTATTTTTCTGCCTTCTTGCAATAAAGGACATTCTTGGAATCTCAGCCATGTTTATAACATCTGCCAGCTTTCCTCAGCCTGGCATCCTTCAAACTTATTGGATTACCAATCCTACAGTGATGGGAGTTGCAGTCAAACCCTTATGGAGGACACCAAGTTGGGAAAGGTTGTCTTCTGATTCTTCTGCAATGAGGACTAGTTTCTTTCTTTAGTACATGCCAGCTTTTGCTCTGCCTCCCATAGGGTTGATAGACAATCCCTTGGTTATGCACCAATTGCGCTGTAACGGAGTCCTGGAGGGGATCCGAATCTGCCGGAAGGGATTCCCGAACCGGATCCTCTACGGGGATTTCCGGCAAAGGTAGGCCTGAACTTCAGTGGTTGGGGATGGGCTTTAAAGACACTTGGGAAAGACATCGGAAAATATGGTGGGGGTGAGAGGAAAGTTCCTAACAAAATTATTTCCTGTTTTAGAAAGGTTAGTTGTTTATTTTATCTTTACTCCACTTAAAAATAAATTAAAACTTTGGCGAACGTAGAAACCCTAATTCACGTTCAACTAGACCAGTGTTTCTCAACCTTGGCAACTTTAAGCTGTGTGAACTTCAACTCCCAGAATTCCCCAGCCAGCCATGCTGGCTGGGGAATTCTGGGAGTTGAAGTCCACACAGCTTAAAGTTGCCAAGGTTGAGAAACACTGAACTAGACATTCCCACCCAAATCCTTCTATGGTTTTTGGTATTCTCCCATACATGAAATAGCCCTTTTAAAGTTCATTTTTACAATGAGACAGAGAGAGAGGAGATTCAGGATTCTGAGTCCTATACCATAATAAAATCAAGAAGGGAAGCTGCTACTATGAAAGAGAAGGCATAGAGAAAGAAAACAGTTAGTAGAGGGAAGAGGAGAAAAGTGCTAATCAAAGGATTTGACAAAAGAGGACCACCGTAGAGGGCTGACAACTCATCAACGTTCATTCAATATTTGACTGAATTCCAACTGTCTAGTGCAAACATGGTAATGTTTACACCAAAAATGAAAGTGAGAAGGTTTATATAATTGGAAAACGTTCATACCAGATATTTTATCTACATTTTTGGCCCTTATAAAGGAAGGGCTTGTTTCTAAAAAGTGTTTTCTTAAAAGAAAAGTTATAAGCGTTTGGGTTTAAGAGTTTTGCATGTTATTTGCCAATTCTCCTGAACACAGATACTTTTCTAAAGGACTTTGAGCTGTAGAACTGAATAAAACCTTGACTGCATCTACCATTTGACACTGGATGAGAACAAAAACTTCCTTTTTTTCATTTTTAGGTACCGCATCCTAAATCCTGCGGCCATCCCGGAGGGCCAGTTCATCGACAGCCGAAAGGGGGCAGAGAAACTTTTGGGCTCCCTGGACATTGACCACAGCCAGTACAAATTTGGACATACCAAGGTAAGAGAACAACAGAGCTTGAAAGACTCCAGTGCTCAGAAAAAGATGGTGGGCTTCATTCGCTGAGTTCACACTGGGCGCTAGGAGACAACAGCACCCGTCTTAAGAAGAGTATCTTCCCGTCCAGGTGTTCTTCAAGGCAGGTCTTCTGGGGCTGCTGGAGGAAATGAGAGACGAACGCCTCTCTCGGATCATCACGCGCATCCAAGCCCAATCCCGTGGTGTGCTGGCCAGGATAGAATTCAAGAAGATCATGGAACGGAAGTAGGTCTTTTACTGGCCGCTCTGTGTTTGGTCTGGTCCTCCTGGTATTGCTGTTTCATCTGGAGCAGGTCCTTTTTGGTGGTCGCTCTGCAAAGACCTTCTGTGACCATTCCCTAGGTCCTCTCACTGATGTGGGTTCAAAAACAGATCCTCATCTGCTGTTGTGGGCTGGATTCCTCGTGGTTGTGCTCTCGTTACCATTTGGTGAGAGTGAATGAAGGGTGGGAGAGCTTTGTTCACCAACCAGGGTAGCTTCTCTCCCCTACCCCATAATTTAGGAGGCAGACGAATAAGAAAGATCCTAGATATTCCTTATTTTGAAATAGCTTCCAGGAGATTGATAGGAAGAAAGAGGGAGATCCAGATCCGAATGGATGAAATAGCTTCTAGCTGAGAATCTCAATGCCACAGCAAGATCAGACTTGCATAATGTTTATGGAACAAGAACATTCTCATACTTGAGCATATCTGTAGCTCAGGCTCAAGAACTATTGAGTTCTTGATATTCTCTGAGCTTGGTTGTTTTCTTGCAGACGTTTCATTACCAGGCTAGGTAACATCATCAGTGCATGGGAGAGTCTATGAAAGTGAGGTCAATTATCCTGTTGTCTGATGTCGTCTTTTGCTTTTCCCTTTTATTTTGCAGGGAATCACTGCTGGTGATCCAGTACAACATCCGGGCCTTCATGGGAGTGAAGAACTGGCCTTGGATGAGGTTGTACTTCAAGATCAAACCATTGTTGAAGAGTGCAGAGACTGAGAAAGAGTTGTTGGCCCTGAAGGAGGAGGTGGCTAAACTGAAGGAGGCCTTGGAGAAGACAGAGGGCCGTCGGAAGGAACTGGAGGAGAAGATGGTCTCCTTACTGCAAGAGAAGAATGACCTCCAATTGCAAGTTCAGGCAGTAAGTCTTGGAGCTCCATATGTCTTAGCATGCAAATGTTTTAGTTTGGTCACGTTAAGCCCAAAACAATGTTGACTAAGTTTTCTACATGTGAAAATGAAAGCACTAAGGTGTGAGTACAGTCTTCATCTTTCTGTTTCTTTATTCCCTCCTTAGGAGCAAGACAATCTTGCAGATGCTGAAGAACGCTGTGACCAGTTAATCAAGAACAAGATCCAGCTGGAGGCCAAAGTGAAGGAACAGACAGAACGGCTTGAAGATGAAGAGGAGATGAATGCTGAACTGACAGCTAAGAAACGAAAGCTGGAAGATGAATGCTCAGAGCTCAAGAAGGATATTGATGACCTGGAGTTGACCTTGGCTAAGGTGGAAAAAGAGAAGCATGCAACTGAGAATAAGGTAAGGATGGATTAAACGTGTCATAGAATCCAAAATTGTCAGTTAGGTACAGAAGGAGATATCAGAAATATTGGTTGAAGATTGGTTGGTGGGATCACTCATGGAAATGTTGAACTTTGTGGAGACACACTTTACTTTGGAAGCTTCCAGTAGCCATTGGTTTGTCTTCCAGTTGTATGTTATATAATTGAGGGTGGGCAAGCAGTATTTGTATGGCTGGGTGGAATAAGTTGAATTTATTTCTCTTTTAGATGTATACCCCACCTTTCTGTTCCTACAACATCCAAAGGGGCTTAATGCTGAAGGGGACCCTGATGTGGTTGAAAATTAGTCTGAGCTGGTTTTCAAAAGCTGTTTTGTTGATTCGGGTTGAATGCCTGTCATCTACCACATTGCTGAAGAATTTTGAGCCACATTTGATGCCCTTACAGTCTTATATGGCACCCCATTTTAGAAAGGGGGGCAGAACCAGGATTGAGCTTCATGATTCAGTGCTCTAGTTCATGGGGTTTGGATACCAATGCGTTGACTCTAGAAAATGGGTTGGGTTGAATTGTATTATCCCAAGAAAAATTGAGTTCATGGTGACCATCAACATGAGATGATGGTACTTAGATCTTTGCAATAGATGAATCCCAGCATTTGCTTGCAGTAGTGGGCAACTACTAATTAGGAATATGTGCACACACATTCTCATGCACGCAAATAGCTGCCTTACACCACATCTGGCCTTCAGTTCACACATACATTATCTATTCCAGCTGATGACAAAAGAGGTCTCCTGTGATCTGCCACTTGAACATTTATCATTATAAGTGCCAGGAATTTAAACAACAAAATACTGAGCTTTCATTCTTCCTTAAGAGCTTTGGATTGTGAGAGAAACACTCCAGGGCATTGACTTGAAACCC
Source organism: Liasis olivaceus (assembly GCA_030867105.1). Classification (NCBI taxonomy): domain Eukaryota; kingdom Metazoa; phylum Chordata; class Lepidosauria; order Squamata; family Pythonidae; genus Liasis; species Liasis olivaceus. The sequence goes on along the minus strand of CM061351.1, from coordinate 113,029,907 downwards.
CCATTATTAGCTGTGACTTAGTTACCTAAGTTGCCAGGTCCTAAGGTATCCACCCTTGTTGAATTTTGCCCTCTGCAGAGAGTTTATATTGTATATTATGATACGGCCATAGGTGAAGAACCTCACAGAAGAAATGGCTGGCCTGGATGAGATAATTGTCAAGCTAACCAAAGAGAAGAAGGCTCTCCAAGAGGCCCACCAGCAAGCTCTGGATGACCTGCAAGCTGAAGAAGATAAGGTCAACACGCTGAGTAAAGCCAAGGTCAAACTGGAACAACAGGTGGATGATGTAAGTGCACCAATTTTAGGGTGCCAGAAATTGTGTGCTTTTCATATTTCCCTAGAGAAAAATTCCTGCAGTGAAGTTTTTAGTAGGAGCAATATCTTGCTACACTTTTGACCTAGATAATTCACTTTTTCTTGGCCTGACAGCTGGAGGGCTCCCTGGAGCAGGAGAAGAAGATCCGCATGGACCTAGAGCGGGCCAAGAGGAAGCTGGAAGGGGACTTGAAGCTGACTCAAGAAAGCATCATGGACTTGGAGAATGACAAGCAACAACTTGATGAAAAGCTGAAAAAGTAGGGGGTTTATACTTATAATTCCTACTTATGGATATGCAAGCTGTTGTTTGTCTCTTTACTGTTGGATCCAACCTGGTTCTCCTCCTGGTTCTCAGGAAAGATTTTGAGCTGAGCGCCTTGAATGCTAGAATTGAAGATGAGCAATCCTTGGCTGCCCAGTTACAGAAGAAACTCAAAGAGTTACAGGTACAAAGTCCAAGGCTTCATTGATGTGGTTTCTCTAAAAAAATCTAGATCAAAACCAGAAAACAGCATTTCTGGGTATGGTCTGGTATCTCCAACATGGTGTCCACAGGTACCAAGGTTCTCACTGGCACCTCTCTTTGTTTCCACCAATCAATAGCCATAATCCAAAAATCATAATGTTCCCATTGGCTGAAGTAGTTGAGGACCCCTAGTCTAGTTGGTTCCACCTAAAGTATCAGTTGTCTGGAACATTTTTTGGCTTTTTATGTCTGTCCGTGAAAACTTTTAGGATCTGGGTCTGGGTTTGGCCTTCTGAAGTTTTCAGATTAATTCCTGGAGTCCACTTTTCTACACATTAATGGCTTCCTTCTCCCTGGCACAGGCACGGATTGAGGAACTGGAAGAAGAATTAGAAGCCGAGCGTACAGCCCGTGCCAAGGTAGAAAAACAACGCTCCGAACTTTCTCGGGAACTCGAGGAGATCAGCGAGCGGCTGGAGGAGGCCGGGGGAGCCACCTCAGTGCAGATTGAGCTGAACAAGAAACGGGAGGCCGAGTTCCAGAAGATGCGGCGTGACCTGGAAGAGGCCACCCTGCAGCATGAGGCCACAGCGGCCACCTTGCGCAAGAAGCATGCTGATTCTGCGGCGGAGCTGGGCGAGCAGATCGACAACCTGCAGCGTGTGAAGCAGAAGCTGGAGAAGGAGAAGAGCGAGCTGAAGCTAGAACTGGATGATGTGGCCTCCAACATGGAGCAGCTAATGAAAGCCAAGGTCCTACAATAATGAGGGGGAGGTGGGACCACATTGGAGGTGCCCCTTAAGAAGTGGGGAGTAGGAGTCCAGATTTGTGGACAAGAGTGGCCTTTGGAGATTGATTAGGAGACATGGAAATAATTAATTTGGAAAGGGGGAAGGACACAAAGATGGGAAGAGCATGAATTCTTCCTGCATCTGAACGGGATCTGCTTCTCAATTTTTTGGTTCTTAAAGATTTGCATTTTGCTGTTCCTTCCTTCCATTTTCTTTGTTTTTGAACTTCATTGGCTTTTCATTCCATTTTACTTTCTTTATTGTTTTCTTTTATCTATCATGTCAATATCTAAAAAAATACCTATTGACATGATATATAAACCCAGCACCCTCCTAGTATGCTGTCATAACTTCCATCATCCTCAGCCAGTAGGCCATGTTTGCAAGGATGACAGGAGTTATTGTTCAATGTATGTCAAGACAAAACTACTTGCTTATCCATCCATCCATCCATCCATCCATCCATCCATCCATCCATCCATCCATCCCTTATTTAAATCTGATTCTCTTTTAGTTTTTTCACCATCTCTTGTCATTTTGGCAATTTAGGCCAACCTGGAGAAGATGTGTCGAACTTTTGAAGACCAAATGAATGAGCACCGGACCAAGTCCGAAGAGTCTCAGCGCATGGTCCATGACCTCACCACACAACGAGCCAAGCTCCAGACAGAGAATGGTAAGTGATTGGAGAACTCTCCACATTTATCCTGAAGAACTCAGATCATTCTCTTGGTCTTGTTTTTCCAGAATTGTATACTTTGACCAGCAGCTGCTGATCAGGGTTTCAGATGTGGGCTTGTCCCAATCTTTCTTGGAGATATTAAACCTGGAATATTTTCCCTGAGTAATCAGTAGTCCACCACTAAGCGAGATCTCTTCTCCCATGGTGAGACCTTCTCCATAGTTTATCCATTCTCCCTTGCCTGTTTTTTTTCTAGGGGAATTATCCCGCCAGTTGGATGAGAAAGAAGCTTTGATCAGCCAGCTCACACGAGGGAAGCTGACATACACCCAACAACTAGAAGATCTGAAGAGGCAGCTTGAAGAAGAAGCTAAGGCACGGGATGCATGGAGGCTGAGGGTCAAGAGGGGAGGAATCAAGAGAGCTAGAGCTAGCTAGGTTGAGAATGAGGCACTGAAACTGTATGTCTGTTCCTCTCCCATCTTCAGTCCAAGAATGCTTTGGCACATGCGCTCCAGTCAGCCCGCCATGACTGTGACCTTCTGAGGGAACAGTATGAGGAAGAAACAGAGGCCAAAGCTGAGCTGCAACGCTCACTCTCCAAGGCCAACTCTGAGGTGGCACAGTGGAGAACCAAATATGAAACCGATGCCATCCAGAGAACAGAGGAGCTGGAGGAAGCCAAGTAAGTGCTCAGTTATCTTCATCCATGTCACAGAGACCATCGCATGATTGTTCTAGTCATCCCAATCTTTCCCTTTTATAAGCACCCCTCATCCTCTTCACTTCTTTTGCCCATCTGTCTCCCCATCCAAGATGGCTTCCTTCTGCTCCATCCTGATTTCCTGACTTCCTCCTACTCCGTCTCCCTCAATTTCATTTTCATTTTCCCCAGAAGCTGGAGAAGCCATGGTTAAGTTTGAGTTCACCCACAAATGCAAATGCAGTGGTCCTACCTCCCAGTTTGGCCTCGGAGTCCCATCCTGGATGACATGTTCATGGCTTTGGGGGCTGACTCACTGTGACACCTTCTCACATATCAGGAAGAAGCTGGCTCAGCGGCTCCAGGATGCTGAGGAGGCGGTGGAGGCTGTGAACGCCAAATGTTCCTCACTGGAGAAGACCAAACACCGTCTTCAGAATGAGATTGAAGACCTCATGGTGGATGTGGAGCGCTCAAACGCGGCCGCAGCTGCCCTGGACAAGAAGCAAAGGAACTTTGACAAAGTATGTTGGGGAAGATGGGGGTAAAGAGCTGGGCATTGTAGGTGGGGAAATCTTATGATGTGGGCAATCTGACTCTACAGGGAGGAGACATGCTCATATTAAAGAGGGCATTTCATGGAGGAAGTTCAAAAGCACAGGGGTGGGCAATCTTTGGAGGGATGGGCTCACCACCCCAACATCTGATTATGCTGTGATATCACTTGAAGGGGAAGACTGAACTTTGCGGGGGTTGTTTCATTGTTTTGGAGGGGGTCGAGCTACATGTGCTAGCATGTGAATGTGAGCAGGCCTCTGTGAGGAAATTGCTTCCCCTTCTCACCTTTAAGACCCCCCAGCTCCCCCCAGTGAACTCACGTTGCTGAAATTCAGCACGTTTAGAATTTTAGCAGCATAGTCTGGGGGTGCTGGTGCCCACAAATATAGTCCTGGGGGACACCGTGTGGCCCACAAGCTGCCCGCTCCTGGTTTTGCATGGAAGAAAGCCAAACATTACATTAAAAAAGGCATTTTGGTCTGATATTCGCAGCGGTGGAGCTTAGCAGAAAGGCAAACACATGAGATCTTGAGCTTCTGAAGAAGTTTGGTTTGTCATGCCCCTGACCTGACAGAACATGCACTTTGGATAGCCTACTCTGGAATTTTTGGAATCCTAATTCCAACATGGATCCAAGTGACCAGTTGTATCTCCAAGCTGTTCAGAACCTATAAAACCCCAGACTGTGTCTATGGCTAGCAACTCTTCCAGCCAGTTCTTGCTTTGAAAACAGGAGCCATAAAGCCATTACAACTGTCCAACCCAACCTGCGTTCACTTCTTCTTCTTCCTGACCCACCCCAGATCTTGTCTGAGTGGAAGCAGAAGTTTGAGGAGTCGCAAACCGAGCTAGAGTCATCACAAAAAGAGGCTCGATCGCTCAGCACAGAGCTCTTCAAGCTGAAGAATGCCTACGAGGAGTCTCTGGAACATCTGGAGACCTTCAAGAGGGAGAACAAGAACTTGCAAGGTGAGTTTGTCTCCTTCAGGGCCAACGTCTCCTTATTTCTCCTCCAGTGCACACTGTGCTCTGAATGTATCCTGCTTCCTCTGGAGAACCAATGTTCCCTTTTCTTTTCGGGCAGAGGAGATTTCAGATCTCACCGAGCAGCTTGGATCCACTGGCAAGACCATCCATGAGCTTGAGAAGGCACGGAAGGCACTGGAAGCCGAGAAGCTGGAGCTGCAGGCCGCCCTAGAGGAAGCTGAGGTGAGAAGCCCCCTTGGCTATGAAATACCAACACCCTCTACAGCAGGGTTTCTCAACCTCAGCCGGTTTACGATGTGTGGACTTCAACTCCCAGAACTCCCCAGCCAGAATGCTGGCTGGGGAATTCTGGGAGTTGAAGTCCATACATCTTAAAGCTGCTGAAGTTGAGAAACCTGCTCTTCAGAACTCAAATTCTCCACCATTCTGTTTTCAGTTGAATTCTTCCTAGGCGTCAGGAGGTCTGCAGAATGTGGGTAAAAAAGTCAAGATGGCTGTCACAACAGTGCAATCAAAACTCTGCCCATTTTTTATGTGCATCACATGCAGAGTTTTGATTGCATCATCATCGCTACCTTTTTTTACTATATCCTATGGAAAACATGGCTTATGCATATTTTCCCCAACCTTTCTATGCCTCATTTCTCCTCTTCTTCCAACATATCACTTTATTCCTTACCAACTTTCAGCTAATCAGGGAGCAAGGCCACAAGGAGGTCAAGAAAGTCAAGATGGCAACCACATCCATGCAATTGAAGCCCAGCGTCACAATACATGCAAAAGAGTCAGACTTGGACTGTGTGGTCGTGACTACCATCTTGACTTTCTTGACCTCCCTCTGTGGAAACTCCAGGCTCCCTAAGAAAAAAGTATTTTTGGAAAAATATCTCATGGCCCCATTATTAATCGGCTTTTAAAAAGTTTTGCAAATATGGTCAAATATTGGACATGAATACACATCATGGTTCTTTCCGATTGGCAAACATTTTTTTGAAGACAACAGTTGCAGATCGTATCCTTTATTTTGAGGTAAATTTGTAGTTACCATGAGTTCCTCAAAATATATTTGTGTATATTCCATTCAAAGGAGATTTTACTTTCTTCATCGGAATGTGGGGTAACCATCTTTTGGGGCATGAGTCCATTGGAAACTTTGAGAACTTGGTTGGCACAGACAAAATGGCTGTTGTGAAAGAGTTGCCTTCTCTTAGAATGGCTGCCATGATGGTCCAGGCCAATGGCAGACGATATGGAGTTTTCTGGGGGCACTGAGATCACACTGGTACCATGGGCACCACTTCAGCTACCCATGATCTAAGGGTTCTCTCTGCCATCTTGTTCTCTCCCTCGGTCCAATATTACTCCAAACCTTCAGGCCTCTCTGGAACATGAGGAAGGAAAGATCCTCCGAGCGCAGCTGGAATTCAACCAAATTAAGGCCGAAATTGAGCGCAAGTTGGCTGAGAAAGACGAGGAAATGGAGCAGGCCAAGCGGAATCACTTGAGGACGGTGGACTCGCTTCAAGCATCCTTGGATGCCGAGACCCGCAGCCGCAACGAGGCCCTGAGGGTCAAGAAGAAGATGGAGGGCGACCTCAACGAGATGGAGATCCAACTTAGCCATGCCAACCGCATAGCAGCTGAAGCTCAGAAGCAAGTGAAAACTTTGCAAGGCTATCTGAAGGTACAGCCTGGAAGTTGATCTGAAGGTCGGTCCTTCCTTCCTTCCTTCCTTCCTTCCTTCCTTCCTTCCTTCCATCCATCCATCCATCCATCCATCCATCCATCCATCCATCTCCAGCATGGTGCCAGTTCCATTTCTCCCTTGTTCACACCTTCATTCCATCTTTCTTTTTCCTCTTTCTAGGACACTCAAATACAGTTGGATGACGTGGTCCGAGCCAATGAGGACCTCAAAGAAAACATTGCCATCGTAGAACGAAGGAACAACCTGCTCCAGGCTGAGCTGGAGGAGTTGCGTGCCGTGGTGGAACAGACAGAACGGGCCCGGAAACTGGCGGAACAGGAACTAATTGAAACTAGTGAAAGAGTCCAGCTGCTTCACACCCAGGTAAGGGAGATTTGAAAGCAAATGTTCTTGAAGCTCATGGATGGTGGGCAGCCAAGAGAGATGCTGTTGTCCTGCTGTAATGAAATTACTTCTAGTTTCTGGTGTTCTAAAAATCAAAGAATTCCCTGACAAATCCTCTTCCCTTCCCTTCCCTTCCCTTCCCTTCCCTTCCCTTCCCTTCCCTTCCCTTCCCTTCCCTTCCCTTCCCTTCCCTTCCCTTCCCTTCCCTTCCCTTCTCTTCTCTTCTCTTCTCAGAATACCAGCCTCATCAACCAGAAAAAGAAGATGGAGTCTGACCTCTCCCAGCTGCAAACAGAGGTGGAAGAGGCCATTCAGGAATGCAGAAATGCTGAAGAGAAGGCTAAGAAAGCCATCACAGATGTGAGTGAAATTTTAGTGCATCTACTTTTGTAAGAAAGCACTAATTTCAATGAGTGGCTATTTAGAAAGCAGCGTTTTTGGTGGTATTCAGAACATTAAATATCAAGGATAACCAATCCGGGCTGCAGACATCCAAGTGACCAGCAGATGAGAGCAAAGGGACTTTTGTATCTCTCTTTCCTCCCATCTTGTGGTCACTTCAGTGCTTGCAGATCCAATCTGGTATCAGCTCTATAAATAACAAAAGCATGAGTGGTTAATTTGGAATAGATGCCTTCATTGTTGTTAATAAACTAATGCCATGCAACCTTGACAACTATTATTAATTCTGAAAGGAATGTAAGTCATGTTTTGAGATCAACCCAGGAGAAAGCTTTTTTGGTTGTGCCCAAGAATAAACAGTTGATGAGTTACAGATGAATGACCCTCTGTTGAGATAGAATCTTTGCTTCCTTAGTGAAAAAACAAGAGTTAAAAAAGATGGAATTCACTTCTAGATATGAGGAATGGTGAGGAAGGACTTCTGTTCTCCCTTTTCCACATATACCCTCCAGCCCATCTCTGTTCCTCACATCCATGGAGCTGGTTCAGGTGATCCTGGGAAGAAGGATGAGGCCAAACGCTGGGTGTGAAAGAGACAGGGAGGCTGTCCAGGATCTCCCTTCTTCTCCATCACAACCCTACATAGACTCTGGGGAGCAAAAATAGCTCCTCCTTCTCCTGTTTTTAATAAGGAGGTCCAAAGTCTGGGAAATGAGGCACATCTGAAGATTCTCCTCTGCTTTGGTCCACCATCACACTGGTGGACAAAGGCATCCTGGGTCAAAAGAGGACCCCGACCATAATATTCACATGAAGTCTGTGAGGTTAGGATCAATTCCCCAATTAATGTAAAGAGTAAAGCATGTGGGCGGTTTGCCCAACCCAACGTCCTTCTCCCTCTCTCTGGTGGATGTATTTCTCCATTGTCCTCTTGAATGGGGCAGGCGGCCATGATGGCGGAGGAGCTGAAGAAGGAGCAGGACACCAGCGCCCACCTGGAGAGGATGAAGAAGAACATGGAGCAGACCATCAAGGACCTGCAGATGCGTCTGGATGAGGCAGAGCAGCTGGCCCTGAAGGGGGGCAAGAAGCAGCTTCAGAAACTGGAGGCCCGGGTGCGGGAGCTGGAGAACGAGCTGGAATCGGAGCAGAAGCGCAACGCGGAGAACGTCAAGGGCATGCGCAAATGTGAACGCCGCATCAAGGAGCTCACCTACCAGGTGAGGAGACTCAGATTAACCTATCTGGAGCAACCCTGGTTCTGTGTTGACTAGTGGATCCACCGCCATTACTTTAAAACAGCAGTTGGGCATCTCTTCTAAAATGGGTTGGACAAGGAATTTGGAGGGGGTGGTAGATGAACCCCATTTTTTCCCAGAATCTCATAGAAGATGCCATTTTGTACATTGTAGCTGGGCCAGATCTCAGATCCCGCTTCCCCTGCCAAAGCTGAAGACAAAATGTGTCCTGTGGCATTTGCAACAGGCACCCAAAGCAAATCCAAAGACGGCAGGATTTCCCCACCCTCTACTCTGGAGGCTCGAACGTGACCCCGGTTCTGACGCAACGGCTTAGAGCAGGATTTCCAAAAGGAATGCCTTTTTTAAAGTCCACAGGTGCTTCCAAATCTAAGAGCTCGTGATGCAGCCGAGGAGGTGACGTTGTTTAAACACTGTGGTGGAAGCCAATGTTTTGCGGCAGCCAAACAGATCCTGATCTCTCTATCTCATTCTCTTCCTGTTCCATAGACCGAGGAGGATCGGAAGAACCTGATCCGTCTCCAAGACCTGGTTGATAAACTCCAGTTGAAGGTGAAGGCTTACAAGAGGCAAGCAGAGGAGGCGGTGAGTAGCGTCTATCTTTCTCTCCTTCTTAGTATGTTCCTTGTCCATCGCCGCCAGTCTTCCCAGGTTAGCAGGAATGCTGAGCAGGAGACATCCACCGTCCCCTTCCTTGACCTCTCTGAACATCTATTGTCACCTCAGTCAAGGTGACTGCTCTGGGCCCTCCCCCAAACCTCTCTCAGCTCCTCAACACTAGTAGTGTGCAAAACATTTTGAATTGGACTTGGATCCTGGCTGTCTCGAGCACGTAACATTTTCAGAGAGATGAGAACTGTGTCAGATCCCTCTGGGGAAGATCAGAACAACCCATTTCAAGCTCAACTTATTTTGAATTCAAAATACTTTGCACACCTCGCCCCAGGATGGATGTTTCCCGCCAGCGTATCTCATAAAGCGTATCGCCAGTTCAGCTAGTCTTCCACGTGGGTTTCCTCCTATCCTGCAGATACCTAATTCTATATTATTTTTTCCACGTTCCCAAACCTGTGTCCATTCAGAACAGAAAGCAGAAGACAATTAAGGAAGGCACACTCAACACTGCAAGAAAAACATTTTAAAAGAATTTGGCATCAGCATTTTGCTGCCCTCAAATCTGGGGCTCACTTTAATGCCCAAGTTGGGGGAGATGGGATGAAATCTTAAAAATGCTTGGGGGAAGAGAAAGATGCTGTAGATGCCAGGCAAGATTCCCCAGAAGGCCTGTTAAAATTGGAAAAAAAACCTCTTTTCTGATCCAAAGGGGACTGTAATCTCCCAGCCCTGTCATCAGGGCTCCCCGTGGGCCCTGCAAGCCGGGGTGGAAGTTGTGCCCTGCACAAAGGCACCATGGCACCAAATTAAGTTTTAAAAATCAATTATTCCGGGGCGCATATCGTTGCAGTCGTAGGATGCTCCGTTTAACAAACACGAGCTCTTTTTGGAACAAAGGCGCCTTACAGGTCAGCAGCGGTCCTGCCCCCCCGGTACCCATCCGGGGCTGATTTATTCCTAACGCGCTGCAGCGGTAGCTCAGAAACCAGAAGGCCGGACGTTCTCCATCAGTTTCAATGCATCTCTTCTCGGTGCCCCCCTTTCTCCAGGAGGAACAGGCTAATAGCAACCTGAGCAAATTCCGGAAAGTCCAGCACGAGTTGGACGAAGCCGAGGAGCGGGCGGACATCGCGGAGTCCCAGGTCAACAAGCTGAGGGCCAAAAGTCGTGACATTGGGGTGAAGGTGAGAAGCTCCTGAAGGCCCTGGCCCCCCAATTTTCATTCCTTTTTCTAGATCTGTTTTCCACCCGATTTTCTTCCTTCCTTTCTCACGTTTGCTCACTTTCTTCCCTAGCCGAAAGGTTTGTTCGAGGAGTAACTCCTTTGAAGACCAGATGTCCCACTCTCCCAGACCCCCGCGCACCCTCCTCCAGACCTAAAGGGCCCTGGGGACACCTTCCCCCCATCTCCCACGCTCTGTATGTCAGCATTGCTCCCTTCTAAAAGGTAGAATAAAAACATTGAAACGGCTGTCGCTTCCGGGGTGTGCCACGCCTGCGTACCAAGAGGATGTCAGTGATCTTTAGCCAAGACTGCTAAATCGAGCCTCCCTGTCCAGGAGCAGTGTACCAGGTGGGTCGCTGCTGGAACCAGGATAATAGACATGATCCCTCAGGTCTCTTCCTGTATCCTTTGCTTGTTATTACAAGCAGGACGTGCGGCAAAACTGTTGCCGTAAGGGGTTCCCTCCACGGTGTTCCAGCTGGCTTATCCATCATTCCTCCCAGACGTTCAGGATCCTGTGATTATTTAACCAGGCAAAGCTCTAATTAGGCTGGGTTTTTTTTTCTCTTTCAAGAGAAGGAACATTACCTTTTTTACTTTTTTTCCCCATTTCTACATCCCTCAGGGCTCCCCCAAACCTGTGGGGACCTTGCTGTCTGGTGCAACAATACCTTTATAACAAGTGATACTTAGGGCTAAGACAGACAGCGCATCAAAATGCAGTTGTTGATCTCCTTGCTAGTCCCTATTCTGCCTTCGCAGGGGTGTTGCGTTTATTGTTTAATGTGGGACAAGTTAGGGTAGAAAAAGGACTGGGGGAGTCCCCTGGCTTTGTTTCCCTCCCTCCAGCATCACTTGCTAGTGGCCCCCCCACTTAATGTAGGGCAGGACAGGGTTGTGCAAAGGGAGGCGGGTACAGAGGATGGTTGCTTTAGCCTGACAAACAGCTGAAGATGCCCCACCCTTCTTCCCTGTAAGTTGGGCTATTTCAGAACATGGGTCTAGCGCTCTCCTGAAAAAGTGCTCCCTCTGTGTTCCCAAAAACAGCCTGGTGGACATTGAGAAGAGGCACAGGTTGAAGTGGGAGGGAGTATTTGATCCTCGACTTATGACCACTCATTTAACAATCGTTCAAAGTTACAATGGCACTGAAAAAAGTGACTTACAACTGCTCCTCACACTTACGACCATCGCAGTATCCCTGCAGTCATGTGATCAAAATTTGGGCACTTGGCAACCAGCATGTATTTACGACAATCACAGCATCCTGGGGCCACATGATCGCCATTTGCGACCTTCCTAGGGGGCTTCCAACAAGCAAATTCATTGGGCAAAGCCAGATTCACTTAACAACCGCAGCAAAAGTTGTAAAATCAGGCGCAACTCACTTAACAACCGCACTGCTTAGCAACAAAGTTCCAGTCCCAATTGTGGTCGTAAGTCAAGGATTACCTGTATGGGTGAACTCCACCTTCACCTAGTGCTGTCAGGGAATGGTGGAGTTGGGATTGACTGGGGGGGGTGGCAAGATCCAATGAGTGGAAAGAAGAGCAGGAGATCCCAGCCCCCACTCACACCCCTGAGATGCCCACGGCAAGAACTACATCAGGAGAGGTGGAAAAACCCTACTTGTGAACTGGAACTGCTCAAGGTGTCTTTAAGCTACCCGGGCTGGGGTCAGAGTCTGGGGCAAAGGCAATGCCATGAAGATGTGGCATAAAAAGACATTGAACCAGGGTACGTTCCTCTCCCTTGGAGGGAAGGGAAGAAGCGTCCTCAGTTTACTGCTACGGCGTAAGATTTCACGGCACCATCAGTGTGAAAAGATCTGGTCTCTGCTCCAAAGAGGTTACAGTCAACCTTCTCTTCTTAGTACTGGCTGATTAAGACCTTGCTTTGCTCCCCATGTGAATGCGTGTGGCCACCCCCTTATAGTTCCCTCGCATCCAGCGGGTGCCACACTCAAGAGCGTGGCGTTAATGTTAGTTCCTTTCTGACCAGATTTATTTATTTATTAAATTTGTCCCCCACCCATCTCCCCCGAATGGGGGACTCTGATTCAGATCTTACATAATAATAATATAATATTATAATAGGTCATAAGTCGAGGACTACCTGTAATCAGATGCTGCTCCTCTGCCCTGGGATGAACCATTCGGTCACAATTCTCCTCCATTTAAGAAAAGTTGTTTCTTTCCACTCAGGACAAATGGGTGCATTCACAAAACTTTGACAATGTTCCTCCTCCATTAGCAAAGCCCAACGCCTAGGTTCACATTCCCCAAGCGAGTAAGTCATATTTTGACTATAATGGGGTATCTTTGATGTTAGTTTAGTGTGCTGCATGAAGCCAGTCATTTGGGTTTTTAAATCAAAACGTATGAGTTAACGTAGCATGGGAATCTCACCAACAGTCGCTTATTCAACAAACCACAGTTACAAAAACCCTGGTTTCGAGAACACATGAATCCATTCCCAATCGTGGGTGGAAATAACTTTGCCTGAATTCAAGCATTGGAGCACAAGTTCAGAGGAGATGAATTTGGGACGGGAGAGAGAGAATGGCCTGCCGTGAACTGATTTAGAGATTTAAAAAATCTCTCTTAAGTCAAGTTTAACACCTGGTGACGGGATGGAGAGTCTCATCTAGTTCCCTTGGAAACAATCGAGTGGTGATTTGGGATTGGGAAAATCTCCAGGAGACTACAGTCTGGCCTACAGCCCCAGTACCTTGCAGTGGGAAATATTTCCTGGTGGTCTCCCATCCAGATACAACCTGAATGTTATTGCTTGGTTTTCAAGCTTAGCCACAGCTGATTAGGTGCTTCCATGGAGCTGAGCTAAATCTAGATGTAGAAAGTCTAGACAGAATGAGATAGAGAATGAGAAAGAGAGATTTAGAAATATACATTTCATGCGCATAGGAGTTATAAATAAAATTATGGGAAGAACACACAGGGATACTGACTCCAGGATCCCTCACGGCTGTCCTGGTTAGCTGAGGATGGATTTAAAACATCTGGAGGGCCTCTGGTAGCCATCTTTGCCTTACAAAAGTAATGGCCTAACCCAGCGTTTCTCAACCTCGGCAACTTTGAGATGGGTGGACTTCAACTCCCAGAATTCCCCAGCCAGCATGGCTGGCTGGGGAATTCTGGGAGTTGAAGTCCACCCATCTTAAAGTTGCCAAAGTTGAGAAACGCTGGGTTAAGCAATCATTCAGCATTCTCCTTGCCAGTCTGGATGCTTGCCATGACATCAAACCCCTGAAATCAGGACCGTGGCTGTATTTTTTAAAGTACATTCAAAGAAAGATGATGCCTTCATCCTACACTACATATAAAAGTTGACCAGGCTGGCAGCAAATTGATGGAATTTGTTGCTACCAGATTCAGAACAGAGAGAAGAAAAAAGACTCGGGCATTGCGGCTTCTTCTGACGACTTTAAAAATACGTGGTTGCTTGGGCCTCCTCCAGAATTTGAAAACAGACTTCAGAGTTTGGGTGGTTTTCCAGAATCTTTTCCTGAATTTCACTCTGACGTTTCCCCCTTCATCTCCCGGATAAGCTCGTTTGAAAGCCTTTTTAGCTCAGCTTCTCCGAGTCCAGCATCATGGGGAGAAGCTTAAAAAAATAAAAGAATGCATTTCTGGGGGGCTTTAAAGAGGGATTAGACCAAGTTGTGCCACCCAGGGCTGCCCATCCAGTCATATGGGAATGCCAGTTGCCACAGGGCAGTATGGAACCCGTGCCCCGTCTGCGGCTGCCCAGAGACACTGAATTGCCCACTGTGGGTCACTGGCAATGCCAGTCTTGGGCACATACTGAAAAGCAGGCTTTCCATCTTTTCAGAGGCTGTACCCATCGGACGAAGCAGCCGTTCCCGCCGTGAAAGAAAAAACATCGATTCTGCTTTTCTCCGTCCACCATTCCCTGTCCTTGCCAGGATTCCTATTATTTATTTATTACGATTTAGTATGACATTTATACCCCACTTCTCTGTTGGTACGCTCACTCTGGGCTGGCGAATTGCAAAGAGGGCCCCTTTGAAAACAAAATCCGTGGCTTGATTTTTAACCTGTCGCCTGTTCAGCTGATCCGAACTGTCGGACCATCGATCAGGGGATCTGTTGAGCTGGCTAAAGGTTGGAGAACCTCCTGCAATCAGCCAGTCTTGCCCCAGGCCCGTAGGAGAGAGCGCCAGGTTGGGGAAGAAGGGCCCGGAAATTGGCTGCCGTGCAGAATTTGCAGATGGAGACAGGAGTGTTGCCTGATAAGCAAAAAGCAGCTTAAAATATGCATATGTGCAAATGAGATTAAAGCAAGCCTGATTAGGGATCAAAAAGTATTAAGTCTGATACACAAGGAGATTAGGAAAGATGAAAGCACCCCGATGTATAGATTAGACTGTCTGAGGCTGGATTTCCTGATTAGGCAGATTTAATAGGTCGCTGCTATTAAAATGGATTTAGGAGGGGTGGGGGGCGCGTGGCGATTGGTAGATATTTTTAATTAAAAAATAAAAACCGAACGGTGCCTTTCCTGAGCAGGTCCGCTGAACTCCCCGTCTGAGCCAAGACATTTGTCCTAGGCTATCTGAGGCTGGAAAGATGTCAGACAGGTCCTTTCCTTCTAGGGCGGTTTTGCTACAACAAAGAGCCATTGCTGGATTCTTCCAGCCTCGGTAGGGAGAAAGTGAGCCAAGCACCATGCAGTTCGAGCAAGTAAGTCAAACTACAGCCTGCAGAAGAAGGCAAAATCACCCGTAGGGCAGTTAACCCTTGGGATTTGCTTCACCTCTCTCCCCTTTTTCCTCCTCTCTCTCTTCCACCATATGGGAAATTAAACGTTGTGGCCTTCTTTTCCTTTATATACCCTCTCACTGTTATCTCCATTCCAACCCCCTGAACTGAGTTCCAATGAGAGATGCCTGAGTTCCTGAAAACGCAGGGAGATAGATAAGGGATTCGAACTCAGGACTTACGTGAACATGGTACACCATGCCCATTTAATTCTTTCCAGAAGTCTCCTACAAACTGAAACTCACTTTTCTTCCCACCATCCGCCTTGCTTCCAATTTAATGTCGCTTCTCTCTTTTGAAAGGTCTATTCTGAAGCTGCTCAATGTTGGGGAGGGACAAACAAACTTAGATGACACAGAAAATGCAGAACTGGCAATTTTGGTGGGGGGACCTAACTATAGTCCTGTTGCATCAAGCCGAAGGCCCATCCAGTCCCACAACAATTTTCCCACAGTGGCCAAACAGCACTCGATAGTGATAACCCAACAGCCATTTCTCCCCCGGATCACCTGGTACTCAAGGGTAGACAGCCTCTGCATATGGAGGTTCTATCCAGCTGCTGTGACGCCTCACTCTGCAAATCCGCCCTCCATAAACCGTCTACAACGGAGACATAGGCTGAAGCGAATCACATCATGTGGGAAGTGGGGTTTGTTTCCCTTGACTTGCGCTGGCCAGACATCGGTAGCTTTGGGTCGGTTTCTGCTCGGCTTGTCCAAGAGGGAAACAGGCAGGGAGAGAAAGAGAAAGACGTGTATTCGCATCGACAGTGGTGATTGTGCTGAAGGGATCAATATCTAAACTGGCAATGAATCAATATCTAAATTGGCAGTGTTAACTTCATAGCTTCAGAGCATGTGCAGAGTTCTTTATAGCCAAGCTTCAATACTAACAGCACTTGGCAAAATTGCAAGAGGAAGCAACAAACGAACTAGCCCAAATAATGAGGAAACGCCTCCCGAAACTAAGTCTGCGGCCTGACAAGGGGAAGGAGGACCCAGAACAAGGGTCTGCAGGGACTGACAAGGTATAAGAGTTAGGGGGAACCCCTTTAAATTAATGTAAGCAAACAAGGGCGGGGAATAGAGTTAATGTAAGCCAGTGTTGTCCAAACTTGGCCACTTTAAGATGAGTGGACTTCAACTCCCAGAATTCCCCAGCCAGCCATGTTGAAGTCCACTCATCTTAAAGTGGCCAAGTTTGGACAACACTGATGTAAGCAAACAAGGGTGGGGAATAATGTATTCTGCTTAAGTTTCTTTGACTGGTTGTACAACTCATCTTCATTATAATGGTAATAAGTTCTGCCTTTTTAAAAATACTATAAAAGGCTGTGGTTTTGTCTCCAAGGGTGTGCCACCCTGCTCTCTCTTGGTGCATGGTGTGGGCACCCAGACTTGGCAAACTAAAAAGCTGCTTAGAGAAGTCCCTGCTTGAAGTCTCTTGTTTTGTGTGGCTGATTGAGTTCATGTTTTCTGGGTAGCCGAGAGCCTTACAGTGCCCAGGAGCATGGTCCGCCAGCTGCCCTTCAAGGGCCTGCCTTCACGACGCCACCAGCCTTAAGAGCATCTTCCCTCGTTGCGCAACACAAGGAGATCTTCAGCGCCGCGACGCCAGCCCAGAGTTGGCCCAAAAGTATTTGGGACCCACCATCTTTGGAGCTCTAATCTGCTTGTCCATACTGACAACTAGGAGGAGGAAGAGGGAGGATGAGTGGGGAGCACCTTCTGAGGTCCCGGTGATGGGCTGCAGAGGACCCACAGATCTTCAGATTTCATTTCTCCAATGGCACGGAGGGATCGCGGGCCCCAAAGCAGCCACACTCTTGGGCTCCTGGCATTCTCTGAGCAATTCTTCCTGCAGATGTTCAGCACCCTCCCTTTGTCCCCCCCCAGCTGCTTCCCTTTCCATGGCCAGCCAGCAAAGGAATGGAGAAATGGGGTTTTTTGCTCTTTCCCATGGGGGGGGGGCAGAAAAGCCAGGGGAAGCACCTCTGCAGCCAACGCCTCCCCTCTAGGAATGCAGGCCCTGCAACCGGCATTGTCAGGGTACAGAAGCCCCCCCCCCCCCGCCATTTTGGCACTGCAGCACAAAAGCGGCCGGGGGGGTGTTTTAAAGATGCGTCCAACGTTCTGCCGGAAGATGGACGCACACGTGTTCAAAAGCACGTCCACCCAGCCAGAGTTTGGGTGCTTCAGCGAAGGGTTGTTGGAGGTCAGGGTGGGGCATCCCCCCATTGCAACCACTAAGCCCCTCCAGGGCTTCAGCACTGCAGCTCCAAGCCCAAAGGAGCTTTTTAAACACGTGTCCAGCCCCTATAAGCTTATCTGAGAACAATTCATGACCGCAGAACAGTGTTTCTCAACCTTGGCCACTTTAAGATGGGTGGGCTTCAACTCCCAGAATTCCCCAGCCAGCCATGCTGGCTGGGGAATTCTGGGAGTTGAAGTCCACCCATCTTAAAGTGGCCAAGGTTGAGAAACACTGCCCTAGAAGCTGAAAAAACACCCCTTGTGAAGCAGAGCAAGAAAAGACAGGAGTCTGCCTTCTCTTTGGGGAAAAAGACATTGAAACCTCATCCGGGGAAGCCCCCTAATTTATAAATGCAGACCCTCTTAGCCCCAGCTGAGAGAGAAAAGCTGAATCACAAAGACATTTACCCAGCACTTAAAAATGCATTGCCACGTTGATCCCCACCAGTCACTGGACAAATGGACGTTTTCCTCTCTTTTTTTAACCAGGGTATCCAATCCAATGACTTTCTAACCAGGGTGTCCAATCCAGAATGGAGCTCATTTTTCAGCCCCCGCGAGGAAGCGCCCTGTGTAGCTCTAAACTCTGCCTCTTCTTACACACACACACACACACACACACACACGCGTATCCCCTGTGCACCGCTACAGCCTCTTTCCTTCCCATCTCTCTTGCTAACTTGGCTTCTGCGGGAAACCAAGCAGCGAACTGAACTGAACTGAAAATAAAGCAGCAGAGATATTAAGAGGGATACTCTCATCTTGCCCTAAATCTCCCCTTTCCCAACCCCACTTGGCTTTTCTTTTCCCAATAGACCCATACGTGCATCTATATTTAAAAAAAAAATCCCAATACAAGCTGTACCTGCTAGGGTGGGATACCCAAACCCCAATTCTCGCGTATCTCCTCTTGTTTCAGATGAAAGGGATTGTGGAAAATGGGATCCTTCTTCCCTGCTGGTGCTTTGGAGAGAAGGCAGGAGATGTCTATGAGGTGGGAACAGAGGGGAGACCTTTGCTCACCCCTTCCACCCCCTAAGTAATGCCCCAAAGAGAGAAGGGTTGTTTGCCCTTAACGGGTAAGCCGTAATTGCTGGCGGGGTGTGATCTGCAAAAGGGAGTATGTGAAAAAGGATGGGGTGCAGCCAAGGTCCCCTCCCACAAAACCCAGAATTGGAGCCCACTGCTTGGTTTCCAAATGGGGTCGTTCCTTCCAGCCACAGCTGGCCGGACCCCTCTATGGGGCCGCGTCTGCCTTCTCAAAGCTTGTGGGGAAGAAGCAGGGCAGAGGTGGGGCAGATTAAAGAAGGATTCCGGTGAAGTTTCGAAACGGGCAGGGGCTTTGCAGGGACCCTTTCGGATGCTCAGCCTCTTTATCTCCCCACCTGTCTAACCCATCTAAAAACAAGCCAGCATTGAATGAACGATGTGATGGGAGACTTTGTGTCACAGCAGGTGCACCAAATCTTTGGAAACTTAAAAAGAGAGAATGAGAGAGAGGAAAACAACCTGGATAAACTGATGGGGGACGTTGCTGGAACGCGGCAGAGAGGCAGAAGTAGAACAGAGGTGGGATATTTTGGGCCAGGCCCAATCTGAGCAGACGGTATCTATGATGATGCTGGGTTTGGGGGAGTTTGGCTTGGAGGCAACAGCATCCAATTGGGGGGTCACCGTTGCATAATGAAAGCCATGCGTTGCATGAAAAAAGGGGGCAGGGGTTTAAATGCAAAGTCGTGGGCCCATCTTGACTTTTTTGACTCCCTTGCAGATGCCCCAACATGCGTGGACAAAGCTGATGAACAGTTGGGGCTACTCCAATGCCTGGGGATGCAGACAAGGTAATATCAGTGCTCTGAGTCTGACATGGAGGACAGGGAAGTCAGGTTTGAAATTGGGGAGCCACTGGGGTGTCCCAATTAAGGTGCCAACATATGACCAAGGAGATGAGAATTAAGCCCATCTCATTCAGGGAAGCCCAGAAGTGACTCTGGGCCAGCTAATATCTCTCAGCCTTTGCAGAAAATTGAAGGTGGAGACATTACACGTGCTACCTTATGTTCTTGGTGGAAAGGCAGGATCAGGATATCAATCTAATGAATTCATCTGTTAGTTCAGGTGAAACAGCAGAAGTGGTGGGGACACGGGGGGATCTTTGGAGACCTGAGAGTCACCTGAACAGCCCTTGGTGGCGGGCAAGGTTGATGGATAGCTGTGAGGAATGTGGTAGTGCATGAGGTATGTATAAATAAGATTAATAAATAACATTAGCACCCCAGGTCAGAAGTGGAAGAGCAGTTTGAAGGTAGGCCAGAAGAATATGGGGTTCCATTGAGTTTTCTGGTTGTGGGATCAGAGCTGGTGGGCAAGAGGGCCAGTTGGCAGAGGCTAGAAGGAAGACCCTTTTCAGAGTAGGGGACATGATCCCCCCTAGAATGGGGAATCAGTCAAACTCCTCCGATTCTACTGCAAATTGCACAGCCTCATTATCACACGCACGCCCCACATACACCGACTCCGCACACTCATTTCCCCAAGTCACTGGAATGTCTCACCTCTCTCAGGATAACAGTTGTTTTGAATATCCACTTTATACTAACTAAGTGGACCTTATGTTCAAGGAACAAAGCCAAATTTATTTCCACCCACCAGCCTCTCCTGCCCGGGCACTTTTCTTTCGGGCTAACAGAGGAGACCAGGCTGCCAGATCATTAACCCCCCCAGCCACCCCCACCCTCACCAGCCGCTACCTTCCTGCCAGCTATTCCTTAATTCCTTTTGTCTCAATATAGAAAGGATGAGATTCCAGGACGGGAGCCAAAAGTGGAGAGCTGTCAGCAGCAGCTGAGCGTCAAGACAGATATTTCCCAGAGCTAGGGAATGTCACATTCCCACATACCAAGCCCGGAGTCCGTACAGCGCCCTGCTCCCCAAACTGAAGCTCTCATCCTAGCCCCCAGACATGGTCCTGGGGAATTTTCGAGCCGGGCAAATATGTGGCTATCCTCACGGTGTGGTCACACAAGTCAAGATGGCACTTGGGTCACACCGTTGTGGCCCCCATCTTGACTTGTTCGACCATGCCCCGCGGACACCCCTGTAATCTGTGGGAACAAATTTAGCACATGCTCAGAGATTTTCTTGCTTTCTTTCTCGCTCCTGGTGAGAGAAGAATCCTGCCCAGCCTCTTTGACTGGCAGGTTGATCCATAACTTCCATCATCCACGGCCATTGGCCATATGGGTTGAGGATGTTATGAGCGTGTTTGGAGAAGATCTAGACCTCGCCCTTCTTGTTTGATGATAGACTTCTGATGGTTGGGAAGGGCCACATGTTGGCCCAGCACACAAGCCACAATCTACCAACACGTTGGAGAGCGTCAGGCAGGAGAAAGTTTGCAAGCCATCCAAAGCTAGTGGGGCAATCATCTGACTTGATCTAAAGCTATTGTCCATGTTCCCCTGCCTTAGTGAGCGCGTTGGCACTCACTGCTTTTTCCTCCGTCTTGATGGACCAGGGTTTGCTGCAAAGAAATGACACTGGGGCCTCCAGCAGTTTCTACTACCCAGCGCAGGAACCTACTGCTACGGCCTCCCAACAGACGGGCACCTTCGTCTACCAAAGCAGCCTCCTCCAGGGTCCAGCAGTTCTTACTTTTAGGAAAGTTTTCTTGATGTCCAACCCAAACGGACTTCCTTGGAAAAAATACCGATTGTTTATTTCCCTCTAATGGTCGTCTGTTTTTCTGACACTCAGATCTGGTGCCCTCTGCTCCTGGGATGAATTTTAGCTATGAATTGCTAGCTCCCCCCCTTACCATCTGTATTTTGCTCAGAGCTGTAATTTCTTATTTCCAAACTGGGTGGGCCATGCCACTTATTCTGGGCAGCAAACCCCTGCAGTTTCTTCCCCCTTGGTTTTGACGCCAACAGCAAGCAAGGGGTGCGTTTCGTTGCACTGTCCCCACGATCACAGCTTCTTTGCACCCTCCCCTTGGGCATGCCTTAGCTGAATTCACACCACAGGTTGAACTCAGCTGTGGAATTAACCCCTATTCTGGGTTTGCACCACCACATTGCCATAAAGCAGATTTACAATGGACCTGACTGGCAAGACATGCCCAAAAAACCCCCAACGATCCTCATCAAGGTTAAAACTAACCAATGTAAGCACGTGGTGCAAATCCAACTCACCTAGTTAAGCAGGCTGGGAGAAGCAGGATCTCATCCACAGTGAGGGCTAGAACCTTGCCCTTCTACGTAAAGGAAACTGACATCCTCTAGACTCCCAAAGGGAAAGGATAGAGGTAAAGCACCTGCGAAGAAGTCTCTTTGTTTTAGTCGTAAAGAATCACAGCATCTCATTTTCCCAGTTTGGAGTCCACGGGCTTCCTAAACCCTTGTCCTTCTCTCCCAGTTAAACAACAACCTTCTTCTTTTTTCTCCACTGATTCACGTGTTTCTCTCCCTGCCGTCCTGCCACAACAGAGGGAAAGTGGTGGAAACAAACAAAGGAGGTGTTAATCTCCAAACTTTGCCAAGACTTCAATGCTCCCTTCTCCCACCATGATAATTCCACCCCTGGGTTTATCCCGGCTCCCAACACCTGTCCTCATTCTCCAACCCTCCCTCGGTGGTCAACAAGAGCAGCTGAGAATCAGCCCCAGATCCAAAAGACCAGGGAGGTGACGTGCAGAGAGTTAGGGCAGACCTAATTCCAGCTCCCCGTTACCAGCCTAGCCTGCCCTCGCTAGACCTTGTCCCCTTAAACAACCTGCTTGGCTGCCCAAGGTCAGAGACAGGGAACAGGGTGATGCCAACCGGTTGGCATCAGCCAGCAAATTGAAGCATTTCTTTTGTGCCTCTGGAAAGATCCAGCCTTGCCCTCGGTTGATGGTGGCATGGCTGGATTTAGGAGGTGCCCAAGGCTTGGGGGATGGGGGGAAGGGTTCCATAACCCATGCTCCATGGACAAACTGGATGGCCGTAAGGGCATGGGATAACTGGGGAGTGGGGTTCACTGTCACAATGCCCATCTTTCCTGCCCAGGCACTGCTGAAGTGGCAAAAGTCAGACCTTTCAGCCTCTGGCACCAAGAGTTTTGCATTTTATACATGTTATTCTATTTTATACAAGAGTTTATTTGATACAAGCTGCTTTGGGGAGAGAGAAGCAAAGTCTTTCTTTCAAAACGTTGCCAGTGAGCAAAATGTCTTTCTCACTGGCATCTTGCTTGGGGGTGAAAAACTTGCAGGAAGAAATTGCATTACTACTAGTAGTAACTGTATGACTAATAGTATTTAGATTTGCTCTAAATGGACTTAGAGGCATATTTTAAAAAGGTGGTGCAAGATGGTGTCGTTGTGGCCGCCATCTTGACTTTTTTGACACTCCCCCTGTGGACACGCCTGGTTCCCTGACTGTCTACAGAGCTGGAACCTTTCCAAAAGGCTTTTCCAAACACAGAAATAAATGGGAGAGCATTTAAAGCCAGCCTGTAAAATCATCTTTATTGACAATAATATCCAGCCTCTTCTGGGGAGAATAAAAACAAAATTAAAACTGTAGATGTCTGCCACCCACCCCGTTTTGTCTCTGAAAGTCCAGCCCCAAACAATCACGGAAAGGGGACAATATCACTCCTGCATGTTCTGCTAGTCGCTGTTTCTCAAACTTTAAGCTGTGTGGACTTCAACTCCCAGAATTCCCCAGCCAGCCATGCTGGCTGGGGAATTCTGGGAGTTGAAGTCCACACAGCTTAAAGTTGCCAAGGTTGAGAACACTGATCTAATCCAGGGCTGAGGGTTTGTGTTTTTAAATCCCTTCAAGGGGATAACCACCATGTATCTTGCAGCACAGCACAAAAATCCACGCTTTGTGAAAAATGTGCTTCCTTGGTTGATCCTCTATCTCAACCTAGTTGGCTATCCAACACTGGAGAAGGAAAAGGTGGGGCCAAAAAATATTCTGTTATTTTCTCTGCCCCAGACATCGGGGTGACCATGGGCAGGGGGTAAAAACCCAATATGGCGGTAACTGCACGATTGCAGTTCTGTCCCTTTTAAAGTGGGAGGGGCACAAAAGGGGTGGGGCTTTGGCCACACAGTTGCTCTGCCATATTGACTTTTTTGACCTCTCTGTGCGTGCCTCTGCTTTTTTTGAATTATATTTATCGAAAGTTTCCATAGAATAATAACCAACCAAAAGAAATGAAACAGAAACAGAAAACGAAAACCAAATTTAAGAAAAGATGACTTCGGTCCTTCTTTTCGACAGATAATTACATTCTTCTTCTCCTTCCTTCCTCTTCAGTATTTTACAAGTCCCTTCACCCCTTCATTTAGTCCTCATCTTTCTTAGTCTTCAAATCCATAAATCATCGATTCCCCTTTTTCTCCTTTCAGCAAAAAGTCCATATAAAGCTTCCAGTCTTTCAGAAAAAGGTTTCGTGGTTTGTTCTCTGACCAAACCGGGCAGTTTCGCCATTTCTGCAAATTCTGACGTTTTCACAATCCATTCCTCCATGGTGGGAATTCTGCGCATCCTTTGTCCCTTCCTTGCACCCTTTCCAATTCTAAATAAACCACTTACTGGGGTGGGGGGCTTCCCAACTCCAAAGTAGTTTGCTGAACCCCTACCTTGCACATTGACTAGGAGAAAGTATACATTGGGCCCCAAACCCCACAGCACCCACCTTGATTTTTGCACAAGAGGCTTTAATACCCAATAGCCATCAAAGCGCATGCAGAAGAAGGGAAATCGAAGACTACAGAATGATCTTCTCCCTGCAAAAAGCTCTTGCTGAGAATTCTGCCTGGTCTTCCAGTTTGCTATCTTGGCGGGCTCTCAGAGCAGGGCTTCCACTCGCTTATCAGCCACCACCGGCGCCCTCCAAGTGTGTGTGTGTGTGTGTGTGTGTGTGTGATGCATGCTCCCCCCCCCACCCCGGAATGTATTTCTCCTCTGAGAATCAAAGGATTCAGGAAGGCGGAGGAGAAAGGCAGCAGATGAAGAGATGAAGGGCAGCACCATTCATGGTCAGAGGTGGCCTTCCCCAGGACCATCTCATTGCTTCCTTGTCAACAAGTCACTCACAGCTGTAATGGCCTGCAGGGAAGGGGAGGAAGGCCGGGGGGGGGGGGGGGGAAGCAGCTGATGCTATTTTGGAATGAAGGATATAAAGAAGGGGGGAACCATGAAAGGCACAGATCTTGCTTAGACTCCAGACTGAGATACCTCCAGAGAGTAAGTATGAGATTTTGGGGGGAAAGCTGTCCGGGAGGAATGAATCCAAAGAGGGGAGACATTAAATGAGTTTTCACGTGAAGATAAGAAAGCAACCAACTCAGGACTGGAAACATTAAAATGCGTTCAATCCTGTTCATAAATTCCTGCCAAGCTGGGCCCAGAAAAAAGCTAGTGGTGGGAGCGTTATCCATCTCTCCGTCAGAGGAGTTGGTGCAAGCCTACACCTGCGAGAGGAACGTCTTTGTGGAAGTAGGACCTCTGTCCTACCAGTGTGGAAACTCTTCGGTGTGGATTTCTTGGGAGATGTGCATGGATGTAGGGAGTGTGCCTGGATAAAAAGAGAGGGCTGCACCTGTGGATTGTGAAGACGGAGGTACAGCATCCTTAGGAGGACTTCTTGCACTGTGTTGACCACGGTTGTGGGGGCTCCACCGAGCTCTTCATCCAACGCGATTTATCACAGGCAGGGAGCAGCGCTGACTAAAGATCTAGACAGGATGGTGAAAGGGAACCAGACAGAGCAGGAGAAGTCGTAGCAGGGACTGCAGGAAGAGACCCGCTGAAAGGGTTGAACCCTGGATGCTTGCATTGAACGAGGAGAGCCAGGCAAAGCAAGAACACAGAGGAAGTTCAGCAGAAGCCTTAGGATCAGTGGGAGCAACCGCCAGGAAGATGAGAAGAAGACAGGGATGACTGTGAAAGGGTTCCCTGTAGGCTTGTGTGGGCAGAAGTGAAGGAAACCTGGAAACAATATTAAACATGGAAAATAAAGAGCTGAATATGGGGGACCCTGGGATAAAAAAAAATTAACAGAGGGGTGGCTGAGGAGAAGCTGGAGAGAGCTGTTTGCCGAGGGGAAGAAATCTGGAGCAGAAACATTGGCTGTTTGGGTATAATAATAATAGTAGCCATAAAAATAATAACATAAGCTCTTCCTTCCAAGGGCTGTTCTCCCCTGGTGAGCCCCCCAAAACTATCCAAGGTTTGCAACCAGCCTCTCTCTTCCTCCACCATATGGCCAGGCTTTCCGAGGGCAGCTGTCCACCCCCTCTGACATGCTGCTCCAGCTGCTTTTTCCAGCTTAGCCGGGAGATGTCAGCCTCAGATTCCTGAATTTGCTGAATCTTTGATACTTAAGCCTAACATTCTTCTATCCCCTCAACTTTTCTCTATTTCTTTTCCCAGCCTTCTTTTTTTTCCCCATTGCTCTCTCCTGCAAGGTCCTCAAAGGTAAGGCTCTGTTTCTTGATCAACCCTTCTTCCGAACGCAAAAACGGTAGACGCAGTGGGTGCATTTAGCAACACGCCATTTGGAGTTGTTCATGCAAGAGGCCCTCAAACTGAGTCCAGCAATGGAATTCCCAAAGGGTTCCCCCATCCAGCTAGACACGGGTCATCACTAAGGTAGACCTTGCTTAACGACTGCCCTGTTTAGCGACTGTTCAAAGGCGCTGACAAAATTACTTTGAGACCAATCCTCGCATTTACGACTGTCAGAGTGCCCCCGCAGTCATGTGATTGACATTCGGACGCTTCGCAACAGGCAGGTGTTTACAACTGTCACAGCATCCCGCAGGTACGTGATCACCATTTGTGCGTTTTGTAACCGGCTTCTGACAAGCAGGGTCAATGGAGAAGTCGGCAGTAAAATCACAAGTCATAGTCATGTGATGTCTCACTTAATGACCGCATCACTTAGCGACAGAGTTGCCAGTCCCAGTCGTGGTTGCTAAGTGAGAACTACTTGTATTTGGATAGCTGACCACTTGGGAATTTAAGGCATCTTATCTTGTCACACGCTGGAAATACAGGTAGTCCCCAGGTTAAGAACGCCTGGTTTAAGGACGACCCATAGTTAAGAACAGAGCCTATTGTAGCAACATTCAAGTTAAATACACAATGATTTGAGTTAAATATACAATGGTTCAAGTTCATTAGACAATATTACTTATACAGTATTATACAATAATACTGTTCTGGCTTATGTACAAATTCAACTTAAGGACAGATCTTGGGAACAGGATTCGTCCTTAAACTGAGGACCACCTGTATCTACGTGGGTGAGACGAGCTCTTTTGCTGAATGTGAATGAACCGTATTGTTGCTGAACAGTAGTACAGTCCTTGGAGTGAGGAGTGGTGAGGTTTGGTCCAAGTTCCCCCCCACCACACTTTACATGGGACAAGCACCCCATGGGAGTGGGGGAAGAATCAGCAACGGGGTAGCAAATCTCACACTAGTATAATTTTCTGCCAGCTGACGGGTGCATGGAGAGCTCATCACCTCAACATGGAGAAATGGCAGATATGAAATGCAAACACTGGAAAATCTGGTGGCTTTTTATCAGCTTTTGTACAAGCATTGCAGGAGAAGATAGTACATGGTTGGCATTTCACTCCAATAAGGATAGTGGAAATATCTCACAATTATTCAAGAAAATGTTGGAGGGGAGTCAATAGAAGGGATTATTTTTCATCTGTGGTGGGTAGGTGAAAAAGTTAGGCCTTTGTGGAAGTAAATATCCAAAGAAGTAAGGACTGTAATGAAAAGAACGTGCTCTAAAATTGGGGTGATTTCATATTTTTGTGGCGCTAATGCTAAATGACCTAACAAGGAACTTATCCCATGTTTACTTTTGGCAGCTAAATTAATAATTGCTCAAATGGTGGAAGTTTCTAAATTAATTTAACCATTGAACAATGGGAAGAGAGGGTCAGTTGCTCTTCTTGAAAAGTTATTGATAAAATTCAAACGCTAAATTCACTGAGGGATGAATCACATTTTTATTGAGTCTGGAAAGATGATATATACACTCAATCCTCGTTATCCATGGGAGTTACGTTCTTGACCCCCCCGCAGAAACAGGAACCGCGGTTACTGAAGCATTGATCCTAGTGAGTTCACATGATTTATTTTCAGAACGATGTAGACTTGTTAATGCAACCAATACTGTAAGAACAAGAACACAGTTTCCCATAGTTTTTTTTCCAAATAACTTTATTAAAGACAGACAAAATAAAAACTAATACAGACTACCAAAAATATAAGAATAAAAAAGGAAAAAAAGAAAACGGGTAAAAAAGTGTAAAAGAGAAAAAAAAGTAATTTCCCCCTTCCTCACAAGTATAAACAATTTTAGTATCACCATCGCTTAAAGTGCAACAAATCTCTTAAAGTGCAACAAATATTCTCTTCACCCCATATCTCACCTCTTAACTAAAAATAAAATCCAAAAACCTCATCATTCAATCCGCATCAGCAAAAGTCCAGTAAGGGTTACTATATATAACAACTTATCTATTTTAACCTTGATCAAATAAGCCAACTCTATATTCCTTCCCTTTGCTTTTAACAATCCTGATTTTTCATCCTTTCAAACAAAGTCCCAGAGCTTGATTTCTTCTCATCTTTTCTTTCCGTCCCTTCTCAAAGAATCTTTCAAAACTTTAACAGACCTCTTTTGTACATCCAGTAAGAAAAAATTTTCCGGTGGTTTCCCTTAGTGTAGCTTGTGACATTGCACGGTAAGGCTGCCAGATTTTTTTCCATACCGCGCATGGCCACGTATAGCCACGTTGAGACTATGTCTGACAAAAAAGGGATTACTTTTATAGAAGCGTATAAGCGAATTTGTGGAAACAGAATGCACAGATAACAAGGATTGTATGTGTGTGTGTATATAGTGTCAATAAGAATAATAACTCTAATTTTAGCAGATCCTGTAAACTATGGAAATGATGTGTGAATTTGGATTTGCTGTTGGATGTAAATGTAATAATAACAGTAATAATAATAATCATCTTTAAAAAACCTCAGTGCGGAGAGCTCGTCCACCAGCTAGGTCAAGGTTGCTTAATCTTTTAGCAGCACGAAAGTACCCGCGAAACTGTCCAGACTCACTCCAGCCTGGGATGCTCATCCCCTCTTCTAAATCTCCTTCTCTATCCCTTTTTTTCCCTTGTCTCCTGCAGCACAGAATGAGTGATGCACCGATGGCCGAATTTGGACTGGCGGCTCCCTACCTTCGCAAATCAGACAGGGAGCGCCTAGAAGCCCAAACCCGGCCTTTCGATAGCCGCAATGAATGTTTCGTGCCCGACGACAAAGAGGAGTTTGTCAAGGGCAAAGTGTTGAGCCGGGAAAGTGGCATCGTCACCGTGCAGACGGAGAACGGCAAGGTGGGTGGAGGGGGTGGTGGGGAAGGGGGGGTCCAAGAGGGAGGAGGAGAGCTGGTTGAGACGGGTGTCCAAGGTGGGTATCGGTGAGGGCCAGGATCGGACGTGGAAGGGCCAGCGAGCATCGTGACGCAAACATTGGGGAAGGGGCAGAGTGGGGAGCGATGAAGGAAATGCCAGGGTGGGATCTTGTCCGAGGTTGAAGGACAGGGATCAAGGCATCGAGACCTTCCGAGAGATGAGAGGAGCAGAAAAATCAGTCCAGGAATTGGCAGAGTGCCACCCTCGCTAGCTTTTGCCAAAGTTTCTTTCTAGAGCAGCGTTCCTCAACCTTGGCCACTTTAAGATGGGTGGACTTCAACTCCCAGAATTCCGCAGCCAGCCAGGCTGGCTGGGGAATTCTGGGAGTTGAAGTCCACCCATCTTAAAGTGGCCAAGGTTGAGAAACACTGCTCTAGACTCTCAAGAAGAGGCTCAGTGTCAGCCCTTCGAGGTAGTCCAGACAAGATATTCCAGCCATGAGTACTAACGCTGCCTTTATTGTCAGGTTGCAGTGAGACAATCTTGCAAGTCTGAAAGCACCTCTCTCCCTCCTTCCTTTACTTTCCAGGGATCGAGGGAGGGTCCCTTCTAAGATGCTTCCCACACCCCTTTTCCTTCTGCGGGCTGAGTTCCCTTTTGCATGATGGTGGTTAAGGCTGCGGCTCTTCCTCCTGTCTCCCAGGGTCATTCCCACAGGCCATTACACCCGGCCAACACCTCTCCCTTCCTCCTGACCCTTTTCAGACGGTGACGGTGCGGGAGGCTGACATCCACCAGCAGAATCCGCCCAAGTTCGACAAGATTGAGGACATGGCCATGCTCACCTTTCTGCACGAACCGGCCGTGCTCTACAACCTGAAGGAGCGCTACGCCTCCTGGATGATCTACGTGAGTGAAAACACTTTCATCATTGGGAGCCACGCTGGAAATAGGGGTTTATTTCCTTCCCACAGCAGCCTCCCCCCAACGATCCCTGTTCACTTCGCCTTGCATGGGTGTCCGCAGGGAGGGAGGAAAGGTCAAAAAAGTCAAGATGGCGGTCGGAACCATGCATTCAAAGCCTTGCCCTTTTTAACTGCATTGCACTGTACAAAAATGCACTGAATGTACATTGCACTGCATATAGAAAAGGCCAGGGCTTCGAT
This sequence comes from Liasis olivaceus, assembly GCA_030867105.1. Taxonomy (NCBI): domain Eukaryota; kingdom Metazoa; phylum Chordata; class Lepidosauria; order Squamata; family Pythonidae; genus Liasis; species Liasis olivaceus. The sequence goes on along the minus strand of CM061351.1, from coordinate 113,000,143 downwards.
CGTAAGATTGTGGCCACCATCTTGACTTTTTTGACCCTCCCCCACCTTGCAGGCCTCGAGAGGAGGCACCTGGAATGTAAGTCATCTTCTTTATGAATATAACCCAGAAAAAGTTGTGTTCTTTTTAAAAACTATTGTAGTTATTTATTAATCTGGGCCCATGGTTAAGGTAATGTTTGTGGCTTTCCTTCTTCACTAGTTTATTCTCACAACAGCCCGGCAGAGTAGGCCAGGCAGATAATGGCCCACTAAAAGTCTGCATTTATTTATTTTTTTTGTTTGATTTTTTAATTTTACAGTACGTATAACTTGCTCCCTTCTAGAAGAACTCTGGGCAGTTTACAAAGTGTACAGAAAGAAAACCAAAAAAACATAATAATAAGATATTATTTCTGTATGAATATGGTTGTTATTGTATTTTTATTGTATTTTAATTAATATTTACTTTTTGTTTTTACTGTAAACCACCCTGGGTCACTTCCTAGTGACATGGGTGGTGACCAAATTTGACATATAAATAAATATAAATAAATAACTAAGTAAATCCAAATAACATTGAAAAGTCAGAAAAAGCAAGCATAAACTCTAGGACAGAACAGCCTGACTCACGGCTAACTCTGTCCAGTTTTCTGGGTTCGCAAACACACCAAACCATGAACGAACCACATGGTGGATTTGCACAACAAAAATTGATTCCTTTGTGGTTCGGGTTGTCATGCGGACACAACCCAAATTGCTCAGGTTGCTTGCTAGGGATTGGAAAAGGAATCAGGCCATTACATCAAGCACAGCACAACACACCCCTCATTTCCTCTGCAAACCGAATTATCGGTTCTGGCTGCGTTAATTGCCAGAAAACCCATCTTTGCATCTTTCCAAAACGGTTGACTTAAAAGCAGTCTAGCTTCTGAGTGCCAAACCGAGTGGCTTTTCTCAGTCCAGCAAGGGGCGAATTACCTTCTCCAAATCTGATGTAGAAATAGTTGCCACCGCCCAGATGCAGAAGAGACCAGAAGGCATTTCCACATTCGCAAGGCAAGGTCCACATCCGTGTCCCTTCCTCCCATTAAACTGGCACCGTGTTGCCGACTTTGAGGGTAGCAAGGGACAGATCAGCCTTAATCAAGGGGGTTGCTTGCATTTAATTTTACACACCATGCTGAGTTTTTTTTGATTTGGTGGCCTTAGACATCTAATCAATTATTATTAGCAGTCGTCGTAGTACACATATATCACATAAAGGAAAAGGAGGAGGACGTTGTGGATACATTATTTTGTAAAATGCAAACTGTGCATACAGTCTCTTGACCTTTGGGGAGAGCAAACCGTGCTTCTTGTTCGTATCAATACAAATGTCACAACTGCTTTTTTTTAAATTACTTTTTTTTCTGGATCAGAGGGAGAAAGGTCTTTTGAGTAATGTGTTTTGTGGAATCTCAGATTTTCTTAGCTGGCCACGTGGAACAATTCCCCCACCCAACCCCCATTTTGTTCTTACATTTCCCGCAGTAAACCATTAGCTGGACCAAACTTCCCCAACCTGCTTGCTCCCCAGATGTTTGGACTTCAACTCCCAGAATTCCTCAGCGAGTGTGGCCATTGTTGAGAATTCTGGGAGATGAAGTTCACCCCATCTGGAGGGCACCGGGTTGGGGCAAGTTGTGCAAACACTTCCTAAAGAAGGTGGTACAGAGGCTGCTTCAAATTGTGCTATTTTGGGCAAGATGTTCGCTCTTTGCTTTTTTCCCAGACGTACTCAGGCCTCTTCTGCGTGACGGTCAACCCTTACAAGTGGCTCCCCGTCTACAACGCGGAGGTTGTAGCTGCCTACAGGGGCAAAAAACGAAGCGAAGCCCCTCCCCACATTTTCTCGATCTCCGACAACGCGTACCAATACATGTTGACAGGTAGGGAAGCTTCTCCGGGGCTGCATTCTCCAAGCAGATGCCGCCGGGTCATTTTCAAGCATGCATGTAACACTCTAACCTTGATGCGTAGTTTCAGGACTTAGTATGCTGGGTGAATGCAGGCCATTGAATTAATGAGGGGTCCCCAAGGGGTCGAAAAAGTCAAGATGTCGGCCAGGACTGTGTGGTTGAAGCCCTGCCTTTCTTTTATGTGTGCCACATAACAAAAGAGCAAAACTTCAGTTGTGCTTCTTGACCTTTTCACCCCCACACCCTCACAGATAGTCCTGGGCTAAATCAATGGATTGCGGTCTTGTGTGAACGCTGAAAGTCAAGGGAGTAACCCAGTAAAGTTGGTTATGAACAAAATCCGTGTGTGCGTGTGTGTTGGAAAATGGCACACCTGTTCCAAGATCCTGCTTTTTATTCTCTGGAGAACTTAATTCTCAGATCTTGCATGCCTCTTGTGGAGAATGCCACAGACATCACACTTGGCAGATGTGATCTTCTCACCTTTACCTGTAAGGTATTAACTGATGGGGGGAGAGGGTTAATAGAGTAGCATTCGCTTTCATAAAGATTCAGTCTTTGATGATCAGACACTAGGGATCTCCAGCAGGCTTGGATGACGTCAGCCTACCCATTCACTGTCAAAGATGAATTACTGCACTAAATTCAGCTCCAGTTTGATCCCAACACCATCCTTACATCTCCTATTTTCTTCCAGATCGAGAAAATCAATCTATCCTCATCACGTGAGTATCAAAATGCATGTTCTGTTTACAGTTTTAAAAGCTGTATGCTTTCATTTTTAAAAATTGGATGGTTTAGCAGTCCTAAATGAAAGCTACACGCTTTTCCTGTGCCCCCCTGCCCTTATTCTGTCCCTGTTCCAGTGGAGAATCCGGTGCAGGGAAGACGGTCAACACTAAACGAGTTATCCAGTACTTTGCCAGCATTGCTGCCATCGGAGACCGCAAGAAAGAGGCTGCCAACTCCCCCAAGGTTGTTCTTCTTACGGTTCTTTGGGTTTAGTAGTTCTTCCCCAGTCTGGTTCCCTCCAGATGTGTTTAGCTATGGGTGATGGGACTAACAGTCTAACATCTGGAGAACTTCAATGTGGAGAAGCTTCTTTCATAGCCCGCTCCTGAGAACATGCTCCTGGCACTTTCTTGCTTTAGGTTTAGGGTTTAGCTAGTAACATCTTGAGAAGGTCCAGGCACCCCTTTTCCTCTCCTTCCTTAGAGGAAAGGCAAGGCGTGGTCTTCTGAAAACGAGTGTAGGACCATAACCAAACCCCTAGCAGCCTCTGGCATCTTCTAGAGTCAGCCAGCTATTGCTCTGCTGAAATAACAGCATTGAGGACAAGCTTTATATAAACTATGTGGGGTGATGTTAGAAGATGGGATAAGTCACTAGCAGGGGAAATTACCCCTGGGTCTACGTTCTGTGCTGGCACCACTCAACAGCTAACCAAGCTAAACAACATAACCCCAACCTCTCAAATCAACATTCTGAAAAATAAGATCTAATCTTTACCCTCAGGATTAGGAGAACAGAGTTGTCTCATGCGAGAAAACCTCACAAACTCTTGTGGAAGCCAGGTGCATTTCTTCTGGTTGGCCTTTGCTTAGACAAGGAGGAATCACATCTGATTCATTGACTTGCTCAAACAGGAACCACCCATCTTGATCTGGAAAGGGTAAAGACGGGCCTCCAAAGATGACCCAAATGCTTAAGACCTTCCAAAACTCTTTCAGAAATCTTTTCCTACAACACCAGGGGGCGAGGGTAGGATTCAAAGTTGCCCCTCCATGTGTGATAATTCTGACAGCCTCTTGTGTTCATCCTTGATCCTCTTGTTTACACATGGGAATTCAGAAATATGATAATGTCACCAATTTCAGGTTATCATACCAATGACCCAATGATGTGATTTGCCTCATCTGTGTACTGACATCATGGCTCACTTCCCCATATGTCCCCTGTGAACACCATGCCACCAGCTTTCTCCAATCTTGTTCTTTCTCGAAGTGTTTGATGACAGCTCCTAGCCACTATGTGATAGCAGGATTCCACCTTCCAACTTACGGGGAAAAACCAGGTTGACTACTCCAATATTCTTGTGCTGATTTCTTGTGTCCCTTGTATTCTCTTCTTTCTCATTCAGGATGATGGGTTAGGTAACGTTTCTGTGGGATGGGGTGAAAAAGCAAACCACCCTTCCTCTCAACTGGGTTTTGACTGTTGGGTTCATCTTTAGGGAACTCTGGAAGATCAAATCATCCAGGCCAACCCTGCCTTAGAAGCCTTCGGCAACGCCAAGACTGTGCGGAATGACAACTCCTCTCGTTTTGTGAGTGCTCCGAATCTGAAAATCAGGTTTGAGTAAGAAAGATCTACAGAAGCCCCCTCTGAGATTATGGCCATTATGGAGGGGGATCAAGAGGAAAGACATCTAATTTGGAGGGTTTCCTGATTTCTGAATTAAGATGCTCTCTGTTCCTTCTGAACTGGCAGAAAACTCTGTTGGCAAGAAATCTGCTGCCAGGATCAAGAGCAGCCAAAGTAGTATTTTAGTTTGCCTCTATTTTGGATTAGAAATACAAATTGTTGGTTGTCTTATTTCTGCCCCACATTTGCTGTCCCTTGGGTAGTATTATAAATTCACACCAGTGTGTCCGCAAGGTATGCTCAAAAAAAGCAAGGTGGTGGCTGCAACGGTGCAATTGAAGGGCATGCAACACGCATAAAAAACAGGCAGAGTTTCTATAGTGCCATCCTGGCTGCCATCTTGACTTTTTTGACCAAATCCTGCAGACACCCCTGACTCATGCCCTGATCTGCACAAATAGACAGACTTTGAAGTAGCTAGCATCTTACAGAGGCCATCCAGTGAATTCCATAACAGAGTGGAGGATTTGATCCAAATCTAGGCCTTTTCACCAATTTACACTCTTCTATTTCTACTTAGGGTAAATTCATCCGAATTCATTTTGGGGCAACGGGGAAGTTGGCATCTGCTGATATTGAGACTTGTAAGTCAGCCAGGTTAATACAACTTTTATTTATCCATCTGTCCGTCTTCCCTTCTTGACCAACGTCCGGTCTAATGGCCTCCTAGCATCCTGGGACACCAATACTGGTTGAGAATTTTAGCAATTATAGTCCCAGTCTAGCTGAGGAAAGCTGACTTATATATCACGGGGCTAGAAAAAAATAAGATGGAAAGACAGGGAAGAAGGGGAAGGACAGCAGATAAGATGGATGGTTGAGATCAAAGAGATTACGGGAAGAGCTATAAATTATTCCCAGAGACTATTAAGATGGTGCACATTAGTCTCTGCAGTTACCTTCAACTCAATAGAACCTAATTAATTGCACATCTGTACGTCTTTCCATCCAACCCTTAGCTTCTCTCTCCACCCATAGGCACCTCTGTTGACAGATGTTTTTTTAATCAACCGTCTCTTCATATTGGATTCCGATTTAGTTAATCTTTTGACTCTTCCGTTTTTTCTTTACATTTTCTCATTTTTACGTAGCATCTGTTTATTTCTCCTGTCTCTCTCTTCCTTAGATCTCCTGGAAAAATCTCGGGTTATTTTTCAGCTCAAATCTGAGAGAAATTACCACATATTTTACCAGATCTTGTCCAACAAGAAGCCGGAACTTCTGGGCAAGTCTATATGTTCTTCTCTGGGGTAGGAAGGGGGTATATTTTAAACTCCCACTGGGGAGGGCCAGAACCAGATGTGAAGAAGATTTGGGTAATGCCATGTGGGTGGTGGGGTGTGGGGAGCCCTCCCTTTGGGCTTTCCAGGAACAGAAGCCCTCACATCATATTTTCCCAGAAGACCCTTAGGCCCTATGTTAGGATCCAGAGGCATTCTGGGAAAATTAAAATGGCAGTGCATCTGCCACTGGATCATCTCCCCTTCCTCTCCCTCCTCCTTCTTCCTTTTTGATGGGTAGGCATAAAAATAAATGCTATTTAAAAGAGAGCCATCATTAACTTGGCCCTACCACTTTGCGTGCCGATCCCGGTTCTGCCATTGGGTAAATCTATTTGAGAACAAACTGCATTCTCCATATATTTTGTTCTCATTATACAGGTAGTCCTTGGTTTATGATGGCAATTGGGACCAGAATTGCCATCACTAAGTGATGCAGTTGTAAAGTGCGATGTCACATGACCACACCACTTAGTGATGGCAGTTCCAGCAGTCCTAGGTGCTGTCATTAAGTGAGGACTGCAGGTTGTTAAGCAAGGACATCACATGACTGCAACTTCCAACTTCCTGCTGGCTTTCTCATTGACTTTGCTCATGGAAACCCGTCAGGGAACGTTGGAAATCGCAATCACGTGACCGCAGGGACACTGCGACGGCTGGAACTCCGAGGACCGGTCATAACTACCACTCATTCAGCACCGTTGTAAGTTTGAACAGTAGCTGAACGAGTAGTCATTAAACAAGGACCACCTGTATGTTAGTTTGATAGTTATGGTTGTGTTTAATTCTTTGGGTTTGGTCTACACTGAAAGATAGTAAGAAAAAAATTCTGTGACCATAACACTGAAGGTGTTGAAGAAGGTGGCCTGTGGAGGAAGATGAAAAGAAGAACCAAATGAACCAACCAACTACATTTCATCCATGCCAGGGGCAAAGATCAGCCCCTTTCCAGCGTTAAACAAAGTCTTTTAACATTCAGACGGACATCACCCAATCTGAAGACCCATCACCATAGAGTTGCTGGGACAGAATGGTCCCAGTCTGTATCCACAGAAAGTATGGGCCCAGTTTGAAACAGGAACATCAGCTGTCCTTCCTGGGGCTATTAGAAGATGTAGTTCAGCAATATCTGGAGGGCCACAGGCACCCCATCCTTGTTTAGCGCCACTAACTTCAGATATGTTGCACTGCTACTTCCATCAGACTCATGGAGATTATGGACACTGTTGTCTATCACATGGAGGTGCCAGGTGGTGAAAGGTGGTGATCCAAACTTTCCTTGTCTCTGTGGTGGATATGAAGGAACAGCAGTAAGACTGACTGAGAAACCATGTTTCTTCCCAGTTGCATCCCCACAGGAACCTGAACTACAAACTACCTCTTGTATGTTGTGTGAACTCAACCCATCGGTTCCTCCATCTAACCCTTTTTCCATTAGTCTGCTTCTGGACACTTATCTTTAAACGTGCACTATTATTATGAATAAGCGCCACTCATTTCTCTGCTTTTCCACCTTTCCTCTCCTAACAGACCTCCTCTTGGTCACCAATAACCCTTATGACTACCACTACGTTTCCCAAGGAGAGGTAACGGTGGCCTCCATTGATGACTCCGAGGAGCTGATGGCCACCGATGTAAGTGGCTTGGGGTTCAGGCTCCCCAACCTTTCAGGGGTGCATAGCAAGCTGGAGGTAGCTGGTCAGGCAGGCCAGACTTGCAGGTCTGTTCCTACAGAGGCAACCCACTCCCTCTTTGCTTTTCATTGACATTGTCTCTCTCTCCCACCCCCCACCTCCGTGATCCACTCAGAGCGCCTTTGATGTCCTGGGTTTCACCGCAGAGGAAAAAGTTGGCGTCTACAAACTGACGGGCGCCATCATGCACTATGGGAACATGAAGTTCAAACAGAAGCAGCGCGAGGAACAGGCTGAGCCAGATGGGACCGAGGGTGAGATAGAGATGGACCTTGTGGCAAAGGAAAAAGGACTGGAGAAGCTGTGGATGGTGTGAAAGGGTCTTTCTCAACGTCCTCCTCCAAATGTGTTGCTCTACAGTTTCCAGAATTCCTTTGGTGGTTGGGAATTCCAGGAGTCACAACACTTCTGGAGGAAGACAGGTGGGGAAAGGTCACCTTTGGGTGTTGTAAAAGAAGAGGTCTTCTATGGAAGGAAGAAAACATCAGAAGATGAAGAACACACAGGGCTGGGAAGCCCTCTTTGTTTATGGGAGGCACCAGTGAAATTTGCTGGAAGTGTTTCTTTTCCTTTCCAGATGCGGATAAATCCGCCTACTTGATGGGTCTCAATTCAGCTGACTTGGTCAAGGGGCTCTGCCACCCCCGAGTAAAGGTTGGCAATGAATATGTCACCAAAGGGCAAAATGTCCAACAGGTGAGGATGCTTGCTTCCCCTAGACTCGGTCAAAGTTACCCAACAGGGAAATATTTTAGGACTGGTGGAACTTTTCCCAGAGTTGCACAGATTGATAAAACAGCATCTGTTGAACTTCTACCTTGAGATGTCATTCTTAAGGGTGCATTTCCTCAGCACCAAGGAGGGCACTGTAGAGAATTTACTAGTTGTGCTTGTGTAAGATACTTAACCAGGTCCAATAAAGACCTCACAGTTGTGTTGACCGAAAGACTAAACCTGATTCACTTTAATCTTGGTTAGGAGAGGGTTGTGGCTTAGCTGGATATGCAAACCCAACCCATTCATTCTGTGTAGGGTTTACTGGACTGTGTGAACCCAGAAAATAGGTTCACTTAATAACTGAGTGAGGTATGTACTGTGAACACAGGTATGTGTAGGTACATCTGTGTGTGTCTGTGCACACATGCATGCGCAATTGAAGCCCTGTCCTTTTTAATGTGTTTGTGATGTACAAAAAAGAGTTGGGGCTTTAGTCACATGGTCGTGGCCACCATCTTGACTTTTTTGACCTCCTTTGCAGATCTCCTGGCTATGGGATTCTGAAAACTGCTGAGGATAACTATATTATTCCAATGGTTACATGTCAGTCTGAGGATTCTGAGTTTTCAAGGATATATTTGGGGTTAACCATGGCTTTTCACCTGCCAACTTATGCACATTTATTAGAGATTAAGCTATACTTAAATCTATATATAAACATAAGGGGGAGGGAGTGAGAAACTAAGGGAAAAAAATAAAAAAGAATCCGTATGATATTAATATGAAATTGATACATATTTATTAAGACAATTCCACAGAGAAGCACATTGCTCTGTCTTCCCATTTTTAAAATAGAAGAACAATTCAAAAATGGATAAAGGACATATCACTTCAATCCATTCTTTACCATTAGGAGTGTAGATTTCTCTCCATCTACATCAAAGAGTTATGTTGGCTGAGCCCCAGGATCAATCAAGAGTTCATCATATAGTGTCAAATTCCATATCTGGAATTCAACAGCACATTTCCAACTTGAACTACTATGGTTTTTCTCAAGATTGTATCAACATGCGCTGACGTTTGAAACAGAAAGGGTTTCGTGTTGACTTTGGTTGATTATGTGCCATCAAGTCAATGTCAGCTGCACACGACCACACAGGCAGATGTTCTTCAGAGGGATCTGCCCTTAACCTGGTCCCGTGGGTCTTCAAATGATGCACCCATCATCACTGCAACTGAGTCCCTCCACCTTGATGCTGGTCATCTTCTCTTTCCTTCCACCTCTCCCAGCATTAGAGCCTTCTCCAGAGACGATATTGTGCCCGAAATAAGGTCATTTGAGCCTGGTCATTTGTGCCTCGAGTGAGACCTCTGGGTTGATTTGTTTTCTTGGCTGTCCGTGGTCTTCTCAGTTTTCCCCACCGAAGTTCAGAAGCGTCAATACTCTTCCCATCCTGCTTCTTCAAAGTCCAACTTCCACTTCCACAGAGTGGCACAGGGAAAACCCTCACTGCCCTCATGATTCTGCTCTTTGTAGGTAGAGACACATCTTTTCTTCGTTGCTGCTCTTCAAAGTACTCGTCTGTGGTGTATTTTCTTGATTGTTGAAAGTCCATCCTAAAAGGCAAAAATCTCTCCATCTCTTCAGTATCTTCATTGCCAATTCTAAGGCTGGTTGTTCTGCCTGTTGCCATTAGTCTGGTCTTCTTTATAGTTAATTTTAGGCCCATTTTTTTTCACTGTGCTCCTTGACTTCAGTAGACCGTGCAGATCCTTTGCATTTTCGGTTATTCAAGTGTGTCATCAGCATCATGTAAGTTATCGATGTTTCTTCCTCCAACTTTAAAACCATACTCGTCTTCTTCCAATCCAGCTTCCCTCAATATATTCTCAGCATAGCGGTTGAATAAATAAGGGGAGAGTGTACAGCCTTGTCGCACTCGGTTGCCATCCTGAAGCCAGTCTGTTTCTCCATGTTCTGTCCATACTGTAGCTTCCTTTGCATGAGACGTTCAGGGATTCCCATTTCTCTAAGCACATTCCACAGCTTGACGTGATCAATGCCTTGGAAGCCCTTCTATAAACAAAGGACATGACCAAATCATATGAGTCAAACAGTGCTGAAACTGAAATGAAATGCCAGCAGAAGAAATCTGATTTCCAACCTTCTTTTAGCCTAACCTCTACTGAAGTCTTTCCCCACTGCTGAGTTGGAGAAGAGTAATCAACATGCAGGTTACTATCCCTGTTGCTCATTCTTATCGCTTCCTTTTCAATGCCAATCATCTGAGTTCTCCCCAAACTTATGTCTGGGAAAGTTTAACAGAATCTGTAAACCTTGATGCTGCTATTGGACAATATGAGAATAGGGGGGAAAGTATAATTTTTATTTTATTTTATTTTATTTTATTTTATTTTATTTTATTTTGTTGTGTTGTGTTTATTTTATTTTATTTTATTTTATTTTATTTTATTTTATTTTATTTTATTTTATTTTATTTTATTTTATTTTATTTTATTTTATTTTATTTTATTTTATTTTATTTTATTTTATAGGGGTCCAGCTGTGGATCAGCTGAAACTGTTCCACTCATAGGCTGGAGACTAAAGGCAGGCCATGTCATTGGGGCAGGGTAGAAAAAAAATTACTGCTAAGCCTTATTTTTGCTTTCGTTAAGAGTAAGAGAACAACCCCATAATGTTATTAGACTTAATCTTGGAATAAACACTCCAAAGTTCATTGTTATGTCCAAGGTTATCTGATAAAGACAGAATTTTGCTTGTAAAAAATGCAGCGTAGGAATTTTTCTTCTCTTCGGAAAAAACGGGCGCAGGAGAAGGCCTGGAGCACCGGATTTAGGGGGAGTCAAGCTTGGACCACCTGTCCTACCGACCGCCTTCAGCTATGCCTGCGACAGCTGGCACAAAGACTTCATGGGGCGCAAATACCCAGCGGCTCGCAGATCCTGGCCGGTGGCTTTATCTCCTTCTAAGGCAGGGTTCAATCTTGCACGCCCGGCTCTGCATCAAAGCCGGGCATCAGCCAAAAGAATATGAGAAACCAGGATCAAAAAAGCTGAATCGAAGGAGCGGATGGTACTGAGTTATTTCTTATCTCAGGCGCCGTAACTCTGAGAAAAACGGCCATAAATTACGGCCGTGCTAATATCTTTACGCGCTCTCAGATGTTCCAAAAATGCCATTGCTACAGGGACATCAGTGGAGCAAGGTCAAAAAAGTCGAGAGTGGTAGCCTTGATGCCCCGACTCCTTCGATTGCACGGTCACAGACAACATCTTGACAGGTTCGACTCCTCTGCGTGGCTTGCGGTCTAGGAGTTTAGATAAAGGCATTGATCACAAAATTGAGGTGTTCTTTCAGTATTAGGGGATGTATGGCTCTGCGCCCTTCCGTCCTGATTATTGGCTTTATGGAGGCAGCTGCCCGGCTGTCGTGGGGCTGAACAGACTTTGATTTGATCCAGTCTGGCTCTCGTGTTCTTTCAGAAGATAAAGAAGAGATCAGGGACGAAAAGGCCAGCGGAATTCCTAAATCGATGCCATGCGAGGACTGGGCACTTGAAAGGGCCTAAGATAGATGGAAGTAGCCTTTTTCATGTCCCACAATGCTCCTGGCGTAGCAGCGCCCTGTAGCATTGTGGGAAATTAGAGGATGGCTTGACTCAGCCATGGAGGTTCTTCCCTGGACTCTGAGAAGTTGCATGGTGCCTCCAGGCGTCTGGACTTCTCCACTTTTGATATAATTTCTGATTAAGTACTTTGGCATTTCCTTCATTTAGGGACTTGATTCCTCACCACGGCCACTCCCGGCCTCAGCATATTTCCCAGGTACTCAGAAAGGGAAAACGTGCACATATGTGCACACAGAAGCACACGTGCACACAAGCAGTATTGGCAATTTAAAAGAAAGCGAAACCTTTTTAAAAAGCTACTGATACTTCAGAACCCCTTGTTTATTCACCTGTTTTTTACTCCATTTCTTTTTCTGTTTCCATACTTTCTCTTAAAATCTTCAGTAAAAATATTGAATAGCTCGTGGAAATAAAATAAAACAGAAAAGGACTAAGCAGAGACCCAAAGCAGTCTAATTAAAATGACGACTTCAATAAAAATCTTATTTTAAGATTATCTATTATCCAGGCAGCGTAACTGGTTCCTTGCCCCTTGTGTTTCGCACAACAACCCCACGCAGTGTCCAAGGCTGTGCTTTGTTGTCAACTGTTGTTGGTGGAACAAACCATGATAGCTGGCTTCACACCGAACCCTTAGCCATGAACTGGCAAGATGGCTGGATTCATATATTAGGCTGGGCCAGAAACAAAGCATGTTCCAGCTTAGAGTTACTTGTCAACCAGTGAACTTCCAGCTTAGCTATGGAACAGGAGGACAGTTCTGCACAGGGAGAACCCCTCAGTTCCAGAGCAGATGGTCTTCCTTGGGTAGAAACTCCTGTAGGATCATCCTTCCCAGTCCCTCCATCTCCCTCTTTCCTGCTGACATCAAGGCCCTGTGATCCCTTGTGACCATTTCCTGATGTCTCGCTTATGAAGGCAATGTCAAGATGCCATGGCCTCATGCCCCACTCACACCAGCCTTAAATGAAGCAAAGAGGTGACCTTCCTGTTCCTTGTTGTAGACAAGGAACCAAGGAACAAGGCCCTAGCTAGATACTGGTTCTTGCACTTCCTGTTGGTCAGCATGGAGAGTCTTGTGGATGGGGAGGAGAGGAATGGAGAGGACCTTCATGGGACAGTGTAAAAAATTTTGAGGGGTGCCTGGATGAAACAATGACTGCCTTGTTTCTTTACGCAAATCCATGGTCTTGCCTGTCCCCTCAGGTGTATTATTCCATTGGTGCCCTGGCCAAGTCTGTGTATGAGAAAATGTTCAGCTGGATGGTGGTCAGGATCAATAACACCTTGGAGACCAAGCAGCCTCGGCAGTATTTCATCGGTGTGCTGGACATTGCAGGGTTTGAGATCTTTGACGTAAGTCCGTTGCAACAGGGAGTACAGGGAGCAGGGTGAGAGCCTTGTGCCTATGTTGGTGGGCTGAGTCTGGGCAGTCTTTAATTTCATTTTCCCTCACCCACCTAGTTCAACAGCTTTGAGCAACTCTGCATCAACTTCACCAACGAGAAGCTACAGCAGTTCTTCAACCATCACATGTTTGTGCTGGAACAAGAGGAGTACAAGAAGGAGGGCATTGAATGGGTGTTCATTGACTTTGGCATGGACCTACAGGCCTGCATTGACCTCATTGAGAAGGTAAGTTTTTGGAATTGTGTAAACCTCATATCATTTGTTCTCCAAAACATCTCCCAGACTGAGCTTCTCTGAACAACAGCTGGTTTATCTGGAGCTGATGACTTGAGAGTAGTGTACAGTTAGCAAGAAGAAAGTTCCAGTTTCTAGGTTAGATTGTTGATATCAGAAGTGGATGGCAATGTACTGTTGGACCAAAACAATCCATCATTCTCCATGAGAGGATGGATATTATTTCAGATTCGTATGACGCCTTGGGTCATTGGTCCTTAGTCTGAGCTTCCATAACAACACCAAGATGCTCTGTCTCTCAGACCATTGTCTACCTATGCTTAGGTAGGGTCTCACTCAATCAGGTAACATGTACATATCTAGCTAGCTAGGTTAGAATGAGTATACTGTACTGATTCAAGTTGGAACTTTCTATGATTGTTGCATTAGATCCCAACCAGTATATGCACATATTTTCTTAACCCAGTGTTTTTCAAACTTGGCAACTTTAAGATGTGTGGACTTCAGCTCCCAGAATTCATTCTGGGAGCTGAAGCCCACACATTTTAAAGTTGCCAAGTTTGAAAAGCATTGTCAACCCAATAACCTCCTTTTATATCTAGGTCATTCTGAAAAGGAATGATTTCTTGAATCACACTCCCTGAGAATTAAGGGGCTACCACCCAGCACACATAAGGGCAAAATACTGGGGGAGGCTAGGTTAGAAGTTTGCTTTTGAAAAGAAAAGTAGAATATGGTTTTCTGAGTCCTCATTGGTGCACTCCATAATTTCCAGATTTTCTCATTGGAATGTTGAGTAGCCCCATCCTGCAGACAGGTTACTGAGACATCCTGGGGTGGTGTCCTGTAAAATTCAGCATCTTTCCAATGTGGTACCCAATTCAACAGTCTCCCAGGGAATTTTTCCATCATTTCTATCCTCATTGCTATCCCTTTGCTCTCCATCTTCTGGGACAGCCTCTAGGCATCATGTCCATCCTCGAAGAGGAGTGCATGTTCCCAAAAGCCACCGACATGACCTTCAAGGCCAAGCTGTACGACAACCACCTGGGCAAGTCGGCCAACTTTGGGAAAGCCCGCAACACCAAGGGCAAGCCGGAGGCGCATTTTGCCCTTGTCCACTATGCTGGCACCGTTGACTACAACATCAATGGATGGCTGGAGAAGAACAAGGACCCCCTCAATGAGACCGTTGTGGCTCTCTATCAGAAGTCGGCCCTGAAGCTCCTGGCTACGCTCTTCTCTAGCTATGCTGGCAGTGAGGCTGGTGAGACAGGGAGGACAGAGGGAAGAGGGAATTGAGTATGTCATGACTGGTGTAAACACTCTGCATCTCCAGGATGCTCTTGACCTGAGGATGCTCTAGAAACCACCATCTGATGAACCCAAAGGCCTCTTGGAGACTCAACATTAATGCCGCTCAGGAAAATAAAAGTTGGGATGTCTGACATTCAATGTTAAGGAGGGTCCCCTTTGCCCACCAGCTTCCACAATTGAGGTAGAATGGGTCTTACCTCCCGCTGTTGAGTGCCCTCCCAATCTTGGAGATGGCCTGGAGGAGGCAAAGAGGAGAACTGGGAGAGTCAAAATGTAGAAAGCGGTAGAATCTGATTTAGAAAGCTATAAATGGAATTTATACAGATTTACGAAGGGTACCCAAACCATGAGTGTGTCAAAGAGAAGGTCCAGTTGATCCTCTCTCTTTGATACATGAATCTTCTACGTGCAGGTGAGGATGAGGATGAAGATGAGGATGAGGATTGATCTGGAAGAGCAAACTCTTAAACAGAGAATGGGAAAGAGGGGAAGATCATCCAAGGACAATATACAGAGATATGGATCCAGGATGGGTAGCCAAAGATGGATGAATGCGATTACAGATGGAATGGAATGCATGAAAAAATGGAGAAAAGTGAAGGAGGACTGGATGGTTGCGAAAAGGCACCGGTGTTTCAACTTTCCATCTCCTGTCAGCTTAAATACTTGTGCAGATGAGAAGTAGCTCTGCAACTGTTTTCATTCATAAACCCTCTCTCGTTCTCCCAGGTGGAGATGGTGGGAAGGGAAAAGGCTCCAAGAAGAAAGGGTCATCCTTCCAGACTGTCTCAGCGCTGCACCGGGTATGAGGCTGAAGCCCTGGGGATGAGGAGGATGGGTTCTAGCTTGCCTTGTTAAGGAGGAGGAGCTATGTGTAAAACTTGGGGGGAGGGGGAATTCTTACAGTTGGGGAGAACCAGAAACGTGGACACATCTCTCAGAGTCATCTCCTTTCTGAGGAACAGAACCTCCCAGGGGCAGATGGTCAGGGCTTCTGAGCTATCTAGAATCCAAAGCTGGTTTTTCGCACTTGTTTATTGCAGTGTTTTTCAAACTTGGCCACTTTAAGATGTGTGGACCTCAACTCCCAGAATTCCCCAGCCAGTATGTTGGATGGGGAGTTCTGGGGCTTGAGGTCCACACATTTTAGTGGCCAAGTCTGATACTGGTTTATAGCTTGCTTGGGATTGCAATAAGAAACAAATGGAACATTTCTCTCTCCCCTCCCCTCCCCTCCCCTCCCCTCCCCTCTCCTCCTCTCCCCTCCCCTCCCCTCCCCTCCTCTTCTTATATCTGGCAGGAGAATCTGAACAAGTTGATGGCCAACCTCAAAACTACCCATCCCCATTTTGTGCGGTGCATCATCCCCAATGAACGAAAGGCACCTGGTAATCCAGTGGGAACAAAATTGATCTGCTAGGGGTGGGAAGGCCAGATGTTTGGTTTGGGGAACTCTTGGCACAAGATTCCTTCAGTTGGCTTGTGTTTATATCAATGTTTCTCAACTTTAGCAACTTTAAGATGGGTGGACTTCAAGTCCCAGAATTCTGTTGCCAAGATTGAGAAACACTGGTCTATATCCTTGCTGTGGTGAGTTGGGAATTACTGCTGCTTCCCCTCTTCATTTCCTGCTTAATCGCAGGCAGAAACCCGGTAAGGAAACAGATAAAGTTGGGAGCGGGCTCCTTTTCATCACGGAAGTTAGAGGGCCAAGGGCTAGGGCACAGGCCAAACCTGCTGACCCCTGGCATTAGCTTTGCTGCAAGAGGCGGCAATTCACTTGCAGACAGGGTTGCACTGGCGGGTTATTCCTGCATTAGGTAGCAGCAAATTGGATCCATGTGCAAAGTTCAAAAAATCTGCATATATTAGAAGCATTCTAGGACAAGGTGCAAGGCTACATCTGGCAGGGAAAGATGAGATCTCTAGAGATTGTGAACTGAAGAATTGCTCCCGGCTAGGATGTTTCTGGCAAGCAGCCATGGAGCTTAAGGCTGGCTAAGATTCAGTCATTGAGTTTGCACAGCATGCTACGTTAGTCTGAAAGGGAGGTTGGGCATTTTTTGGAAGGAACCTGCCCATTATCTTAGCAGGTGAAACTGTGTGTGAGAATGATCTCAAGAGACAGGAGGAGGAGGAAGAGGAGCCGCAGACTAGGCAACAGTCAGATAAGAGGCAGCTTAGCCCACAGAAGCAATGGGAGGGTGGCAAACATCTCAGAAGGGACCCTTCCTAGTTTCTTGGACTGCAAAGGTGAGGGGGGAGAGATGTCCTTTCAGACTTGCAAGCTTGATGTCAGCCCTTTAGTCCAGTCAAAAAGTTCCAACCATGAGTACTAATGCTACCTTTATTGTAAGGTTATAGGAACAGCCTCTTGCAAGATTGATGTCAGCCCTTAGAGTTAATCCAGACAAGAAGTTCTGGCCATAAGTACTAACACTATCTTTATTGTAAGGTTACAGGAACAGACTCTTGCAAGTCTGAATGTACGTCTCTCTCCCCTTGCCTTTACAGTCCAAGAAACTAGGGAGGGTCCCTTCTGAGACATTTCCCATGCCCCCCTGCTTCTGAGGGCTCAGCTACCTCTTATCTGACCGCTGCCTAATCTGCTGTTCTTCTCCTCCTCCACCTCTCTCTCAAGGTCATTCTTACCATTAACCATCTTCAACACCATTACAGCAGGTTGCATAATCCAGGATATTCTATTACATTTCTTGAGCGTTGCTTATTACAGGAACCCATCATTTGTGTTTTTTAGGCCCTTAGTATGTTATGTGAATCCAGACAGTGAGCACGGGATGCACGTTTCTGAAGGGGCGATGTCTTTCTTTTCATCTGTCCCTTTCTCATTTTCTTTTTCAGGTGTAATGGACAACCCCTTGGTCATGCACCAGTTACGCTGCAATGGAGTCCTGGAGGGGATCCGGATCTGCCGGAAGGGATTCCCCAACCGGATTCTCTATGGGGACTTCAGGCAAAGGTGAACCCACTCCTCTGGCATCCAAAAGTGCCATTTGGGGGATCTCATCAGACTATGTCTTACTTTAACCATGGCAACAGGGTGGCAGCAGTTGTCCAGCCTTGTCTGTCCTTGGAAAGTAAGCAGGGCCAGGGCTTGGATGGGAGACCACCAGGAGATCCTGCCGTAAAGTAGACTAGAGAGTTGACAAACCCTCCCAGAAGACGTCAGCGGCAAACTATTTCCTGTATCGCTGCCCTGAAAACTAAACTCCAACAGGAACCAAACTTGACTTGGCTTTTTCCTCCCATTCTTCCCTTCTGTAACACTGACTTCTTCGTCTCTTAATAATCTGAGACTTATTAGGCACTGTGATGTTGGGTTGTGTGCCAAACAGAGGACTATCTCGATGTGATTCTATGGGGAACAAAAGAGATTTAAGTGCTTGTAAATGGCCAGAGTCACACGCCTGAAGGGTGGCTGACCCCTGTACCCTCCATTGGATGCAGAAGTTGGATGGTTAAGCAGATGCTGTTAGGACAAGGACCCCACACCCCATCTGGCTGCCTCTATGTCCTTTCCAAGTCTCAGATGCTTCCAGTTAACCTTTAGCGGGATTGTTGAGCAGAATCTGTCCTTCCTCACCAGGTACCGCATCCTAAATCCTGCGGCCATCCCGGAGGGCCAGTTCATCGACAGCCGGAAGGGGGCAGAGAAACTTCTGAGCTCCCTGGACATTGACCACAACCAGTACAAATTTGGACATACCAAGGTGAGGCGAGCAAATTTGGAATGGGGGCCATGGCTCCCCCCGACCCTCCAGATCCCTTTTCCCACAAGGACCCTGGAAGGGGAGCTTTGGAACTGGGGTTCGGGGGATTAAAATCTTCTATCCCCAACCAGGCTGTTCTGACCTTGAAAAGGGACATCTCAAGAGTTAAGAAGTCATTCAGGTTTTGCACCCTCTAAAAAAATGTCTCTAAAAGATGCTTTGCCCTTCTGTATCAACCCGGAATGAAATGGGTATTTTTTAAGGGAGAAGGAATGGTATCAGTCGCATATTTTGGTGCTATAAGTGGGGCCTAAAAATTCTCGGACAGGCAGATGCACCAAGGATGATCCATCTGTCCTGCCTTGGAACAGCCTCTTGGCTGCAGAAAGTGCTCCGTTTGAGCAGATTAAGGATCGGTGGCTCATATATATCATATATATATATTTTTTTATATCAGAGGTTTTGTAAGTTTTAGAGCTTCATGATAGGCAGATGTTCAGCAGGGGCAGCTTCCTCCATGTTTAGCTGCTCTTAGCTGATTTTGGTTGATCTGGAAAAGCTGAGCAGGATTGGGCCTTGGATGAGAGACCACCAGAAACATATTAAGTCTGGGAGGTTAAAAAAATATTCCAGAAGGAAGAAGTGGCAGGCCATTTCAACGTTGTTTCCACCAGTAGCGTCCACAGACTATGGCCAAAAAAGTCAACATGGCGGCTACAACCAGGTGGTTGAAACTCTGCCTGTTTTTTGTGTGTGGAGCTTCAGTCATGCATGCCATCGTGGCCACCATCTTGACTTTTTTGACCACACCCTGCAGATCCCCTTGCAAGAATCTGTGAAGTCAGACCAGAAGTGAACCTGAACTTGAAAGAGACTTACCTTTAATCCCCGTGTGGACGTAAAGCTGAAACCCGTTACTTTAGGACGTTAAAGTTTCCGTTGTGTAAATGACAGATAAAACAGAATTCTGTTTTACTGATGGATCTTACAAGCATGCCTTTGTATTCGTTTTCTTTGCTCTAATAGAAAATAAAATAAAAACCAAATGGGTCTGGCAACCCCACAGGTATTTTTCAAGGCAGGGCTGCTGGGCCAGCTGGAGGAGATGCGAGATGAACGCCTTTCCCGCATCATCACGCGCATCCAGGCCCGGGCAAGGGGTCAGCTGATGCGCATTGAATTCAAGAAGATTGTGGAGCGCAGGTGAGTCCTAGGGAAGATCATGGTTATGGAAGCTGAAGTCAACTGGAGGAGAAGGACAAGGTTCAAAATACAGGAAAGACCCTCTTCTTGCGTATTGTCAGAGTGGGGTCTTTTGTTAGCCAGACGGCAGATGTTCCAACAATAAGTCATGAACTGTGGTCTAGTTGGTCATTTGAGGAAAGGCGACGTGTCTCCAGCTGAAGAGAGATATGGATGTCTATCAGCCAAAATTGGATCTGCCCATCTGGTCTGGTCACCCAAAACAGGCTTGTTATGGATCCCCACCCCTTACAAGGTCCATAAAGAATGGTCTGGGCACCAGGACTTCTCAGTGGTGGCCCCCATTTTATGGCACACTATTCCCCCTGGAGATAGACCGGATGGTCCCTATTCTGGGGTGTTCTGAAAACTAATACAAGTAGCCTTGCTCCAGCAAGCATTTGGCCTTTACATTAACTTAATTCAGTGTTAGGTTTAATGGATCATTTTTATTATTCGGGCAGGATTTTTAATGTCTTGACTTCGTTGTACCCTGTCCAGAGTCTGTTTGGGCTGGGGTGGGGGGGTGTCAGGCTATAAATACTGTAAAATAAATAAAATAGTAAAAATAAATGTGAGTGTGAGAGAAAGAAAGAAAAAGGTGAGTTGGCTGAAATTAAACACTGTTGGTCTTTTTCTCTTAAATTCTGGGCATAATAAATCCATTCCTTTGATTCTACTTATGATCTGCTTCTTAAATGGTAACTAGAATTATTTTCCGAAGACATCGCAAGTCTTTAGTCTCCTTTCATCTAATTATTTGACTTCATTTGTATCACTGCAGGGTAGGGTGAGAAATCATGACACATCTAAAATCACACAAGGGGCTTCGCTGCTGATTTGAAACTGGGTCTCTCCCACTTCTTATCCATTGCGCTGAAGTCCCCGTTGCAGTCAGGAGGACTTGCTTCTGTGCAGAGATGCAAGTAGAAATGTTAGATAAACTGGCAACTGAACTCCACCTTCTAGGGAGCAAAATATGAGTGTGTTTGGGGAAGAAACTTTTGCTACCTGAATGCTCTTGTGCTGGATGAGGCTTCATCTGGGTTGGCCTTGTGTTGGGCTAGTCTTAATATGGATTAGGCATTTGATTGATGGATTACGGGCCATCAAGTCGGTGTCAACTTTTAGCAACCCAAAGATAAATCTTCTTTAGGATGAATTGTCCCCAACCTGGTCCTTCAGGTCTTCCAATGGTGCCCCCATCCCCACTGGAACTGAGTCCCTCCACCTGGTGGCTGGTTGTCCTCTTCTTCTCTTTCCTTCAATAGTCTTACCCTAATCTTAGTCTTAGTTTTAGCCTAATTCTCAGTCTGATCCAGAACTTGTCCTCTTTTTCTCCATGCAAAGCTCATAGCTGTGCACTGGTCTCATCTACCCCTCAGTCCACCATGGTGCAGTTTAGCTGGCTTTAAGCTTAACATGTTGTGTGACTCCAGCCCTGACAGCTCATAAGCCACAGTCAATGTGCAAAGTTCATTTTTATTCCACCAAGTTCCTGATGTGTTTAGTTTTTTGCCTTGGGGAAGATTTCTTGTATTTTTTATTTCTTGAACTGTTTCAGTTTTAGAGGCACAATTCTGGGCAGCTTAGATGTAGAAAGTAAAGAATGATACAGGTAGTCCTCATTTAGCAACCGCAACTGGGACTGGCAACTCAGATGTTAAGCAAAGTGGTTGGTAAGTGAAACTGCGACTGTGCTTTTGATCTTCCTTCAGCTTTCCTTTGCTTTCCAGACCTATGAAGGTCATAAATACGAGGATTGGTCATAAAGGTACTTTTCGTAACTGCGAACGGTCGCTAAATGAGGACTACCTGTAAAATAGCCTTGTTCTTGTACACTGAATTGCAATGATAGTTGAGCTGCTGTGAATTCTGAGTATTTTCAAAGACTGAATTCTGGCATGTGTGTAAATCGAGATTTAATAAACACAGGATTTGGGGAGCAACGTGCTGCCAGCTGATGGACACAAGATGAGGGGTGGAAGAGGGAGAAAAAGGTTTTCTGAAAGGTTACCCCATGTCCCTCCTTGGCCCCTTTCACCAGGGACGCCTTGCTCATTATTCAGTGGAACATCCGTGCTTTTATGGGAGTGAAGAATTGGCCCTGGATGAAGCTCTTCTTCAAGATCAAACCTTTGCTGAAGAGCGCGGAAACAGAGAAGGAAATGCAGGTGATGGCCTCGGAGAGCGGGTGGGTTGAAGGGAGAGATCCGAACCCATCCAGAGACCTCAGAGGTTTTTAAAAAGTTTTGTCCTTATTCTGGGTGGGCCCATCACAATGGTCATCATTGGCTATTTCCAGGTGCTTCCAGGCATTTATATTTGCATTTATATACATTTATTAGAGATATGCTCTGCCTTTCACTTATGACAGTGTTGTCCAAACTTGGCCACTTTAAGATGAGTGGACTTCAACTCCTAGAATTCCCCAGCCAGCAAGGCTGGCTGGGGAATTCTGGGAGTTGAAGTCCACTCATCTTAAAGTGGCCAAGTTTGGACAACACTGCCTTAGGAGTTCCAGATGATGGAAACAGCACTAACCTTAACCCTAACCCTAACCCACCTCTCTTTCTCTCCCACCACAACTTGCAAAGAACCACATTGCAAAATTCAGAGAAGTGCACAGTGAAAAGGATAATTGCATTCCAATCTGCTATTTAATCCCAGATCTTTTAATTAGATTGGCCAAACAATTCCTCCTTTCCTTAACCAAGGTACACACTAATGGGGAAGACCAAGAATAGCACTCAGTAATATCTTTGGGAGAATTTCTTCTGAAGCACCTGCAACCCAAAACAGAAAATACACAGGACAAATTTGCAAAGCGAATCTGCCCGATGGAATAACATTGTCATTTCTTGGAAGCAGTGATGGCTGATCTATAGATTTGACTGTTTTATATCCTTGACAGACAATGAAAGAGGAATTTGGGAGGCTGAAGGAAGCTCTGGAGAAGTCAGAAGCACGGAGAAAAGAGCTGGAGGAGAAAATGGTCTCATTGCTACAGGAGAAGAATGACCTCCAGTTGCAAGTTCAAGCTGTGAGTATATTTAGGCCACCTTATTCTCCTATTTTCCCCAAAGATTTACACCATTGCTCCCTGTCCTGAAGTTCTTTTTTTCTTCTCTCCTGATCTTCCCCCACAGGAGCAAGATAATCTAAACGATGCTGAGGAACGCTGCGACCAGCTGATCAAGAACAAGATCCAGCTGGAGGCCAAGGTGAAAGAGATGACTGAACGGATAGAAGATGAAGAAGAAATGAATGCTGAACTCACTGCTAAGAAGCGGAAGCTGGAAGATGAATGTTCAGAACTAAAGAAGGATATAGATGATTTGGAGCTAACCTTGGCTAAGGTGGAGAAGGAGAAACATGCAACAGAGAACAAGGTACATTGAAAGCATTAAGAATGGACATGAAGGGAGCTGGTATTGGCGAGACAGGTTGTCTTAAACTAAGCTAAGACTTGGGGAGATGAATTAAGTGAATTGAACTGAGGTTGAACATTGCCCACAAAGCATTTTCCAAATTGATTAATTTGGTTGAAATTATTATAAGTAATAGTAGAGGTGGATGTGTTTAAGGAAATTTGGTATCCCTGTATTAAAGTGGAACTGGAATATGTATTTGGAATCTCATTCAACTCAGTTTGGATTGAGTAGTCACATAACTAATTGTGTTGGGGTGATTGTTCACAAAGCTGGCAGACAATAAGAACATTACATGGCTTAACTGGAATAATTAAGTAAGACTAGATTGGACTAACAACCCCAAAGTTTGGTGGATATTTCTTGAGTGTATCTTCACTTTTTTGAGAAGACAACATTGGTCATGCTCTAATCCGTTGAGTTTTGGTATTGTGCAATGGACTGATCTCAAGCTAAAATCTTCCTCTTGTGGACACACATACGTAGTTATCTCCACAGTCATTCCTTCCCACAATTTCTCCTATCTTAGGACTTGTTAATTTGTTCTCCCCTCAGGTGAAAAACCTCACTGAAGAAATGGCTGGTCTGGATGAGATCATTGCAAAACTTACTAAGGAGAAGAAATCACTGCAGGAGGCCCACCAGCAAGCATTAGATGACTTCCAAGTTGAAGAAGACAAAGTCAACAGTCTCAGCAAAGCCAAAATGAAGCTGGAACAACAAGCAGATGATGTGAGTGAATAAAGGCAGAAGGTGCCCTTCCAACAAGCCATATTCTTGGTCCACCTAGCTCGATCTTTTCTAACCAACCTTGGCAGCCTTGTTGTAAGATTATAATACTTATTGCCCTCAACCAAGACGGGATTTGCATCCATCATTATATCATTGGCTTGTACTCTGACAACATCTGTAGACTCAAATTTGGGATACGCCTGGCTTTATTTTATGTGTCATTGAGTTATGGAGAAGAAGTAAATCTACTGGATACTTCAATCTTTGGTCATGCTGGCTATGGGTTCTAGGCCTTGTAGACCCATAACATCCAGTTGGTGAATGTGCCACGGTTAGTGGCATGCTCCACAATCCATAGCATAATACTTAAAGCCACACTTGGTGGCATTCAGTTTGTATTCAAATTCTCTCCTCTCCTCTCCTCTCCTCTCCTCTCCTCTCCTCTCCTCTCCTCTCCTCTCCTCTCCTCTCCTCTCCTCTCCTCTCCTCTCCTCTCTCTTCTCTTCCTAAACAGCTGGAAGGTTCTCTGGAACAGGAGAGGAAGATCCGGATGGATCTGGAACGGTCGAAGAGGAAGATTGAAGGAGACTTAAAGTTGGCACAAGAGAACATTATGGACTTAGAGAATGATAAACAACAGCTGGAAGAAAAAATTAAAAAGTAAGGAAAGCGTCAACTCTGTGCATTTAGGTTCTTCAGTCAGGGGTATCTGGGGGTCAGCACAGAAAAACACAAGGCACAAGAGCATTCAGATCTGCCTCCAAAATAAGGATGAAACTGAAGCTGGTCCTGCCACTCCAACAGAACCTGTGCCATGTCTTCCATAAGTGGTTGGGAAGGAATTTGTTGCTTAACTTTTCCTTCTTCAAATTGGAGAATGGCTAGTTGGTACTGGAATCCAGGAACCCAAGTTTCATAGGGCTCTGTAGTCTAAAGTTTTATGAAAGAAATTTAGAATATAGTGGAGATTGCTGGGCTGGTTAAAAGTTGGGCACTGTAGCTGCTGATGCTTGGACTACAGAGCATGGTTTTTGAGTAAGTTAGGAAGTGGTCGGATGGATATCGTGTGGACCTGGGAAAGATGCCAGCGCTAGAGAAGTGTTTACTTTCCAGAATTCCCTTTGCAGGAAAGAGTTTGATATCAACCAGCAGAACAGCAGGATTGAAGATGAACAAGCTTTGGCCTCACAGCTGCAGAAGAAACTGAAGGAGCTACAGGTACCAAATGATCTTTGACTCTTGCCCAGGACAAGGGAGAAATTCCCGAGAATCTAGACTGGCCGTTTTGCCCTTTCCTAAGCCATGGGAAGAGAAGTCTAGAAAACTGCTCAGCTATAGAGTGTCCTCCAGATTTCAGAGTCTGAGTTCTGTCTTCTAGCTTTAGAATGTCCTACAGAAGCAGTCTGAGGATTGCTGTGGAGTGAAGAAGCTTTTGATAGCTGGACCCAAGTTCTAGGACAAAAAATTAGCAGGGCATTTGTGGCGATAAAGGGATGGATCTAGAGAGCTCCCGGGCCTTGTCTTGTCCTAGATGACCTACAACAGGGTTAGCTGCACGTGACCGGGTGCTGCGATACATCTACACCTCTTCTGCAAACCACTACAATTAAATAAACATAGCTTTAAGGAAAATGGGTGAATATGACACTGCTAAACCATGCAAGATTTTGGTGGACTTTTCTGCAAGATCATCTCATTAAGGATGAGGTTGCAAAATCTGAAGCAGTTTAATGATAGTCCAAAGCAGTGTTTCTCAACCTTGGCAACTTTAAGACGTGTGGACTTCAACTCCCAGAATTCCCCATCCAGCCATGCTGGCTGGGGAATTCTGGGAGTTGAAGTCCACACGTCTTAAAGTTGCCAAGGTTGAGAAACACTGGTCTAAAGATATGGGCCATCTTTTCCTTTTCAGAAGTCATGCTCATGTCATTGATTTATCAGCCCCGCACGTACCTACTCCATCTTGCATACATCTAGAAGAGTTTAAATAATGGAAGGATATCGAGATCAATCTTTCTCCCATCACTCAGGCACGGATTGAAGAGCTGGAAGAGGAGATGGAGGCAGAGCGCGCAGCCCGTGCCAAGGTAGAAAAGCAACGCTCTGACCTTTCGCGAGAACTCGAGGAGATCAGCGAGCGGCTGGAGGAGGCCGGAGGAGCCAACTCAGTACAGATTGAGCTGAACAAGAAACGGGAGGCCGAGTTCCAGAAGATGCGGCGTGACCTGGAAGAGGCCACCCTGCAGCATGAGGCCACAGCGGCCACCTTGCGCAAGAAGCATGCTGATTCTGCGGCGGAGCTGGGCGAGCAGATCGACAACCTGCAGCGTGTGAAGCAGAAGCTGGAGAAGGAGAAGAGCGAGCTGAAGCTAGAACTGGATGACGTGGCCTCCAACATGGAGCAGATTCTGAAGGCCAAGGTGTTGTGTTAGTGGAGGAGGGGAGGGTCCCAAGGGGGCCAAGGACCCCAAACTCATTCTTGAGTAGACTGGTGTTACGGGAACTGCAGGTGGAAGCTGGGAGGAAAATAACAGCTAGAAGCCAAGCTGAGCACTATCTCCTGGACCGGCTTCAGGATCTTAAATATCATAGATGCCCCTACAGTCAGCTGATGTAGGACTACTAAGATGTGCCTGCAGCAGGACCACCTCAGAATCCATGGATTTGGTCACCTGCACATGGAAACTCTACAACTCAACTCTTACATGCCGAAAGCCATATTGTTCCAGTGGTTGAAGGCACTTTCCATGTGCAGGTCCTTTCAGTGAAGTTAACCACAAATATTGTGCAATGGTTTCGTGGGAGAACTTGCTCCTGCTGCTGCCAGGCCTTTGTTGTCTTTAATCCTTCTATTTATTGGCAGGCAAATTTAGAAAAGATGTGCCGCACGATAGAGGACCAGTGTGCAGATTACCGCGCCAAATTGGAGGAAACGCAGAGGACCCTCAATGACACCAACACACAGCGAGCTAAACTGCTGACTGAAAATGGTACCAGCTATCATTTTTCTCCCTCTTGTTGTCCTCCTTCTCTTCGTGAGGTCAGCACAAGAAGAAACTTTTTTTCCATGTAACTTCTGGAACTGAGCGTTTCTTCTTTCCTGCCCTCAGGAGAAGTCACTCGACAGCTCGAAGAGAAAGAGGCTCTTGTTTCTCAGCTTACTCGTGGGAAACAGTCCTACACACAGCAAATGGAGGACCTGAAGAGACAATTAGAAGAGGAGTCCAAGGTGAAGAAACGTCCCTTGGGAATTGTGGGTTAGAGTTTAGAGATGAGGATAGGTGGTGTGATGGAAATCCTCCAAATTTACATGTGTTCCTCACTGACTTAGGCCAAAAATGCCCTGGCACACGCTCTGCAGTCCGCCCGCCATGACTGCGACCTGTTGAGAGAACAGTATGAGGAGGAGATGGAAGCCAAGTCGGAGCTCCAGCGCTTGCTCTCCAAGGCCAACTCTGAGGTGGCACAGTGGAGAACCAAGTACGAAACTGATGCCATCCAGAGAACGGAGGAGCTGGAGGAAGCCAAGTAAGTGAGGGAGCCGAACTCAAGAGGCCACACCCTGAACTTCACAACGGATTAGCTGGACAACCAGCAGGCATGACTTTTGGAGTGGGGTTCGTGCTCGAAGAAATGAATCCTTTGAGTATTTCCATTAAATAGCCCAACTTAATTTTGGAAGTGCTTATGGAGGGCAAAGTTTTCCACCTGTTCTCTGGCCTGTTACTTGTTCTGATGTCCTCTCAAGAAGGTCAACACATGTATATGTTCTTTTTCCTGGCACTGAGGAAGGACGTTTGGGCCTGACAGCCCTTGGAACCCTCCTTTGGGACCTGCTCCGAGCCTCTGGCCTCCATGTCCTCCTCCCTCATAAACATGCACCCCATGCTGTGTGCCTCCCACTTCCCAGCTTCCAATGTCTTCTCCACCCCTCCCCTCAAGACCCCTGGCATCTCTCTTCACAGGTGCTTCCTCTAATGGAGAAGCTTTTGGCTCGGGTTATATTTGAAAATGGCAGTGTATAAGACGAGCAAAAAGCTTGTTGGTTGGAGGAGAAATCCCCATTTAAAAAACACCAAGGTAGGTGGGTAGGGAAGTTTTCCTGGGGGTGGGGGGGTCCTAGCTTGGACAAATGGGGACCAGACAGCTTATCTGAGACCTGTGAAGCCAAACAAGCAAGGGTTGGGAATGCCTCCTCTAGACCCCAAACGTCAACGTCTTTCTTTGCAGTTCTGGGCTGTCCCACCTTAAGATTCATTAAAAGCTATCGCAGAGCACGAGATGATAAATTGCAGCTGGCTGGCCACTCTTGGGGCCTTCATCCAGAGAAGAACGGGAGATTTGCTTTCCCCATCTGTTGTGGGAAGAAGCAGGCCTCTTCCGGTGGTAATTTTCTCTCTGTTGCCCTGATGTGCCAGGAAGAAGCTGGCCCAGCGGCTCCAGGAAGCCGAGGAGGCGGTGGAGGCCGTGAACGCCAAATGTTCCTCGCTGGAGAAGACCAAACACCGCCTTCAGAATGAGATCGAAGACCTCATGGTGGATGTGGAGCGCTCAAACGCGGCCGCAGCTGCCCTGGACAAGAAGCAAAGGAATTTCGACAAGGTGAGGGTCACAGAGAACATCCACTCGCGGCTTCTCGCATCACCACCATCCCTCTCAGATCCCACGGTGGATCCTGCTCCAGTCCAGCTGCAGTGGAACTCAAACTGCAAACATTGATGCCCTGCGGGGCTAAGCGCACGCTAGGCGCCCTACCAGTCCCTGCCTCCCAACTCCCCATTGGTCAGCTGGAGGGAACATTGCTGGATGATGGTTGGCTCATTCTTAACCCTAATCCTGAATGTGTGCAATGAGAACAATCAGAGGCTTGGCTTGGAGAGGTTGGGGAATGAAGTTGGCGGCTACAGGTAGTCCTCAACCTACGACCATTCAGTCAGTGACCGTTCCAAGTTACAATGGCGCTGAACAAATGGTGGTTGTGACCGGTCCTCGGAGTTCTGGCCGTCCCAGCACCTCTGTGGTCATGTGATTGCAATCTGTGTGCTTGGCAACCCATTTGTACTTACAACCGGTTGCCGAGCACCCTGCAGTCACATGATCACCATTTGCAACCTTCCCTGCCAGAAAGTCAACAAGGAAGCCAGCAGGGAAGGTCACAAGTCGCTGGGGTAAATCTCCCCCACCCACACACTCTCCCCCAGACCCTCTGCATTTGCACCATGCTGGCTACTTGTGTGTCCCCACACAAACTCCCCAATCCTCCTAGACCAGTGTTGTCCAAACTTGGCCACTTTAAGATGAGTGGACTTCAACTCCCAGAATTCCCCAGTGCACCCCCTCGCACCCCCTCCCTGACTCATGCAGCGCCTCTTGCGCACCCCCTCTCACCCTCTCACATCATCCCCATGCCTCTCTGTCATCCTCGTGCACCCTCCCTGACCTCCACACACCCCCTCACTCCCTCCCCCACCTGGCAGCAGCCCCTTAAGTGCCTGTGGGCCTGGGACTTGCTACCTCCTGCTGGCTTCCCCACTGACTTTGGTTGTGGGAAGCCAGCTGGAAGTTGCCTCGCCTAATGACTGTGGCATTCAGCTAGCAACAGCAACCAGGACTGCAGGGATTGCCATCACTAAGCACTTTACAACCGCATCACTTAGCAATGGAAATTCCGGTCCCAATTGCCGTCATAAGTCGAGGACTACCTGTTTGTGGAAGTTCTCTCATTTGGGAAGAAAGGTAAATGGGTGTAAGGGAAGAAGAAGGAGGAGAAGAAGAGAAAAGAAGAGAAGAAGGTGGTAATGGGGTAAAAGAAAAAGGAAGAACCTAATGTTTTGCCTCCCTTATCCTCTGCCCCCTCAGATTCTTTCTGAATGGAAGCAGAAGAATGAAGAATCTCAGGCAGAATTGGAGGCCTCACAGAAAGAGTCC
Organism: Liasis olivaceus; assembly: GCA_030867105.1. Classification (NCBI taxonomy): domain Eukaryota; kingdom Metazoa; phylum Chordata; class Lepidosauria; order Squamata; family Pythonidae; genus Liasis; species Liasis olivaceus. The sequence goes on along the minus strand of CM061351.1, from coordinate 112,970,414 downwards.
CGTTCACTCAGCACCGAGCTCTTCAAGCTGAAGAATGCTTACGAGGAGTCCCTGGAACACCTGGAGACGTTAAAAAGAGAGAACAAGAATCTGCAAGGTGAGTTGAGCTGGGGGAGAGGGGGCTCAGCAAGGCCTCCTTGCTTAGTGGCACCAGATGTCGGGGGACATCCCTGACTTGTCCTTCTCCTTCACAGCAGAGCGTGACCCAAATCTCTTTCTTCTTCTCAATCCACAGAGGAGATTTCTGATCTCACAGAACAGTTGAGTCAAGGGGCCAAAAGTATACATGAGTTGGAAAAAGTGAAAAAGCAGCTTGAGTCCGAGAAAGTGGACTTACAGGCAGCTCTGGAGGAGGCTGAGGTGAGAGAAGTACAGCTCCTGGCTTACCTTCCCTAAAACACCAAGTTTTTCCCTTTCCCATTTCTTTCCTATTTCACTATAAAAGGCATTTAAAACATCTGAAGGGAAGCAAAGTCCCTTCCCTGTCCCCAAGTGGGGAACAGAAAGACAAGGAGCTTTATTCGCTGATTTCACCTACTCTCAGCGAGAGGCAATAAACTGAACATTATCTGAAACAGGAAGCATTTAATTAAAGGCACAACAGAGCTAACCATTTCAGCAGTGCCTTTCCTATCAGGTTAGCCCTTCTATTGTCTTTTAAAAGAAAAAAAGAAAGCAGCCATTGCAAATCAGAGCTGTCTGGAGAAAAAAATAAAAACACTGCAGGGTGCCACACGGATATCACAGCCCGGATTCCATTTTAAAAAAAAAAGTGGAATTTCAGAAAAACAAGCAAGGAAGGAACCTACTAAGTGTGTAAGCTTTGGTCCATTAGAGAGTAAGGAACTCTAATTTGAGGTAAGAAAGGTCCCAGGTCTCAATGCTATCCCTTTCTTCCCCTTTCTCCTTCATCATTTATACTTTCACCCATAATTCCTTGACTCCACAGGCCTCTCTGGAACATGAGGAAGGAAAGATCCTCCGAGCTCAGCTGGAATTCAACCAAATTAAGGCCGATATTGAGCGCAAGTTGGCTGAGAAGGACGAGGAAATGGAGCAGGCCAAGCGGAATCACTTGAGGACGGTGGACTCGCTTCAAGCATCCTTGGACGCCGAGACCCGCAGCCGCAACGAGGCCCTGAGGATCAAGAAGAAGATGGAGGGTGACCTCAATGATATGGAGATCCAACTTAGCCAAGCTAATCGGGTGGCCGCTGAGGTTCAGAAGCACCTCAAAATTGCTCATGCCCATCTCAAGGTAATGAGATACAGAGCCTTCAGCCCTTCCTCTCCAGTCCATAGTTTTAGGGGCTGAAGGAGTAGATCGCACTATCATCAGGACACAATGGAGAAGTGTGGTGAAGCATATCCACAAAAGGATTTTTTAAAAAAAGGCATTGTTCTGGAATGCTTCCCGTCTGAAATAGGTTTGCTCTAGGCCATATGTTCTCGATTGCCCAGGACAACCAGATTCAACTGGACGATGCCCTACGAGCCAACGAAGACTTGAAGGAGAACATCGCCATTGTGGAAAGGCGGAACACTCTGCTGCAGGCTGAGCTCGAAGAGCTACGCAGTGTGTTGGAGCAGACGGAGCGTGGGCGGAAACTGGCAGAGCAGGAACTGACTGAGGCCAGTGAGAGGGTCCAGCTCCTCCATTCCCAGGTAAAGGAGAACTAGGTGGTCCTTCTCGTGTTTCTTTGAATCGGATTCTGTAGGGAGTCACAGAGATGACCTTGGAGAAGCCACCCAGAGCCTGTTCAGACAACAACAGGTGCAGAAGCGTGTGTTAAGCTCAGGGAGATGGGAAAGTATAAGGAAAAGACTCACATTGGCTACTCACTGGAGTACAGGTAGTCTCCAGTTTAAGAACGAGCTCCGTTCCCAAGGTCTGTCCTTAAATCAAATTTGTATGTAAGCCAGAACAGTATTATTATAATGCTGTATTAGTAATATTGTGTAACGAACTCAAACCATTGTGGATTTAACTCGAATCATTGTGGATGTAACTTGAATCTTGCTACAGTAGGCTCTGTTCTTAACTATGGGTCGTCCTTAAACCGGGCATTCTTAACCCGGGGACTACCTGTATAAGAGGGAGGGAAGGGAAAATATTGTACAGGCAGACTTGGAAGATTCTGTTTTTAGAGCTTATCTCAGTAAAGTAGAGCTCTAATCTTGTTTCTTGTTCTGGTCTGCCTTGGTGGCTGACAGATCCAAACATGTTTGTGCGCTATGCAGAACACTTTTCATGATTTAAGTCAACATTGCACACAAGGTGGAGATTCCAGGAGTTACTGTAGATCCAAGTCATCTAGAAGAAAACAGGTTCTGGATGTTTGCTGCAAGCCATCCTTGAAATTCGTAGGTCCCATGCTATGTGAACACGCCAACCATTTGGAGCCTTTGAATCCGTTCAGCTTCTTTTGTTTCCCCCCATTAGCAGCTTGACTCACAGCTATTTTGGTTGCCACCTTCCTGCAGAACACCAGCCTCATCAACCAAAAGAAGAAGATGGAGAACGATCTGACCCAACTTCAGTCAGAAATGGAAGAAGCTGTGCAGGAGTGCAGAAATGCTGAGGAGAAGGCCAAGAAGGCCATCACAGATGTGCGTGAGAGTGAAATCATGGACTCGTGTTGGCAACTATTGGCCCACAGTGACAATTTTGCCCTTTCTCCCATTACCCAAAATGGAGCCATCCAGGTCCTCAAAGAAAGTCCTTCTATCTTCTCTCCTTCTTTCTGAAACAGAGAGAAAATATAAAGAGAGTTTTGAAAACTGGGAAGTTGATACTTCTCACAAGGGTCTAATGTTATATTTTCTAAAAGGTCCCATACTTAGAAAGACCATGTCATCTCTGCATTCCTGAACTATTTGTGACCATGTCATTTCAGATCTAGATATGAGGAATGGTGAGGAAGGACTTCTGTTCTCCCTTTTCCACACATACCCTCCAGCCCATCTCTGTTCCTCACATCCATGGAGCTGGTTCAGGTGATCCTGGGAGGAAGGATGAGGCCAAATGCTGGGTGTGAAAGAGACAGGGAGGCTGTCCAGGATCTCCCTTCTTCTCCATCACAACCCTACATAGACTCTGGGGGCCAAAAATAGCTCCTGTTTTAATAAGGAGGTCCAAAATCTGAGAAATGAGGCACATCTGAAGATTCTCCTCTGCTTTGGTCCACCATCACACCGGTGGACAGAGGCATCCTGGGTCAAAAGAGGACCCCGACCATAATATTCACATGAATAAGTAGTCTGTGAGGTTAGGATCAATTCCCCAATTAATGTAAAGAGTAAAGCATGTGGGCAGTTTGCCCAACCCAACGTCCTTCTCCCTCTCTCTGGTGGATGTATTTATCCACTGTCTTCTTGAATGGGGCAGGCGGCCATGATGGCGGAGGAGCTGAAGAAAGAGCAGGACACCAGCGCCCACCTGGAGAGGATGAAGAAGAACATGGAGCAGACCATCAAGGACCTGCAGATGCGTCTGGACGAGGCAGAGCAGCTGGCCCTGAAGGGGGGCAAGAAGCAGCTTCAGAAACTGGAGGCCCGGGTGCGGGAGCTGGAGAACGAGCTGGAATCGGAGCAGAAGCGCAACGCGGAGAACATCAAGGGCATGCGCAAGTGCGAACGCCGCATCAAGGAGCTCACCTACCAGGTAAGCAGGTCTTTATGGTCTTCTGGGCCAAACAATTTGTTGGGTGGTTAGGATGAAAACGTGTTTATCTCAGTAAGGAAACACTATGGCTTCTCTGACTTTAGAAAGCATAGGATTTGTTTTTATTACATTTATATCCTGCTTTTATTTCGTCATGGAGCTCCAAGCCGGGGAGGTGAAATTCTCAGGTGATCTTCTATCCAAGCAGACCTCCTGCTTTGCTCCAGCAAAAGGGCTGTTTTAGGTGCTTTCTGGATGCATCATCAACTAATCACAAACCCTTGAACAAAACATCAGGCAAATTAGAAGTGTGCATACCTTCCAGACTTCAGAAATGTGGAATGCTTATTAAAGGTAGCTTTGGAAATTTCATCATATGTATATATGTGCATGCACAGGTAGTCCTCAACTTACGACCATTCATTTAAGCTCGAAGTTATGATGGTGCTGAAAAAATGGCTTACAACCAGTCCTCACACTTACGACCACCTCTTGGTTTGTCAGCTTAACTCCATAACCAAGGGTGATTTACAAACTCCTTTTTCGCAAACTGGTTTCAGACAGACGGTTTCGATAGCCGCTTGCAAACTGCGGTGTGCACACGATACGGTTCAGACATCAGGACAAAAGCATTCGCTCTTAGAGAAGGAGATGCGGACGGATTGCGATGGCTCTTCCCCGCACACCTTTCCCATTTTCCTTCCTTTGCAGACTGAGGAGGATAAGAAAAACTTGCTGAGACTCCAAGACCTGGTAGATAAATTGCAAGTGAAGGTCAAAGCCTATAAAAGACAAGCCGAAGAGGCGGTGAGTTCTTAAGCGCACGTCCCTATTTTTATTTACTTATTTATATTTCAAATTTGTCACTGCCCATCTCACTACAGGGCAGTTTACAGGAAAAACCCAATTTTGCTATTGCTAAAAGTTTAGCGGGTTAGTTAAGCTGCTTAGAGGAAGCTCACCTGGCAGTTTGCTTTTCGGCCTCGCGAACTGGAGATTTCAAAAGTGAGCAAGCAGCCAGGAGCAAAGATTTGGCTAATCTTGCGAGTAAGCTTTACCAGACTTTAAACTGTTTTGCTTGATCTCTTAAGCCCTGGATAACCCTTGATTGAAATGACGGAAGATTGGGCGAGCTAAATGAGAGAGGAATCTGTCCTTGTACTATCACTGCATCTCATTTGTGGGTTATATTCTGTGAAAGAGGAAGAAAGCCGTGTTAGTTTATGGGAGCCAAAATTAGGAGTCTGGTCGCACCTTTTCAGACTAACCAAGTTTATTTAGAAGCATAACAAGCCTATTTAGTCCTCCAAGAAAAAGAGTTGGAGAGACAGAGCGGCTGGGAAAAAAATCACTCTCTTTATTACAGAATTTGGTGCCAAAGTATCGTCATACAAACTCTTGACCCATTCATATCCAAACCATTAAGCTTAGCTAGCTGTACAAATTTAAATTCAAGGTTTGTCTGAAAGGTGTGACCAGACTTTTTCTGATGTGTGAAGTATAGACAAATTCTCCTTGTAGCAATCCTGGCCTTCCTAGTGTTTTCCTCCTCTCATTTCTTTTAAAAATGCCAGGGAGGAAAAGACAGAAGAACATGCTGGCTGGGGAATTCTGGGAGTTGAACTCCACAGGTCTTAAAGTAGCCAAGTTTGAGAAACACTGCTCTAAGATGTCTTCTGATTGACACTGGGAGTCTTCTCTCTGGGAACAACCTGTGGGAATTTTTCCCGTCTCCCTGGCCTCTGAATTTTAAAAAAAGATGTCCTTTTTAGAGTGACCCAATCTGACTGCCATCAATTTGACCTCTGTAAGGAGAGCAGTCAAGAAATGCAGAAACATCTTCCCTCTTTGCTGTATCAGAATTTGTCCCGTCCACATCTGGATCTCTTCCTTTTTTGGGGTTCCAATCTTGGCAGGGATCTGCCTGGGATAGATTCTTACCATCAGCGAGTTGGAAGGGACCTCTGTTTGAAGTCTCTGTTGGAAGAAGTCCTTCACATCAGGCAGTTTGCTCCAGCAGAGGTCTAGCCTGAACCTCCTTCCACCTCCGTTGGTTCTGGTCCTGCCCTCTGGGGCCACAGAGAACAAAGCCACTTCTTCTCTGTGACATCCTTCAGATACTTGAAAACTGCTCTTGTATCTCCCCTCGGTTGTCTTTTCTGTTGGCTAATCATATCCAGATCCCTCAACCAGTTCTTCACAGGGTTGGATTTCCAGATCCTTCACCATCTGGGTAGCCCTCCTCTGAACCTGGTCCCCTTTGCCCCTGTCCCTTCTGGAGTGTAGTGCCCATAATTGGACAGAGGACTCCAAACAGGGAGATGGACAATAGCAATAACACAAGAACAACACATGAGGGTTCTGCACTCAACGAACATCCCTCAATCCTCTTCCACTCCCTCCCCAGGAGGAACAGGCCAACACCAACCTCGCCAAATTCCGGAAGGCCCAGCACGAGTTGGACGAAGCCGAGGAGCGGGCGGACATTGCGGAGTCCCAGGTCAACAAGCTGAAGGCCAAAAGTCGTGATGTGGGAGGAAAGGTGAATGTTTTTATGGCCCGGAGGAGGAAGACAGAACTAGCGAACGCTTGAAATCAGCCTCTCTTTTGTGCATTTTGTGCACAATCACACATTTCTGTTTCGACTTACTCATTGCTTTCTCCTATCTCCTGATGATGGATGGATGGATGGATGGATATGAGAGAGAGAGAGAGAGAGAGAGAGAGAGATGATAGATAGATAGATAGATAGGTAGGTAGGTAGGTAGGTAGGTAGGTAGGTAGGTAGGTAGGTAGATAGATAGATAGATAGATAGATAGATAGATAGATAGATAGATAGATAGATATTCACACATACATACATTTCGTTTTCCTTTTCACCACCATTAGTTATTCCAGGAAAACATACAAGGCCAAACCAGTAGCCTTTGCCCATTGAATTTTCCTACCTGGTCCAGAATTCTGCTTCCCAAGAATATTTACAGGGAGGAGGTCAAAAAGGTCAAGGTGGTGGCCACAGCTCTGCAATCAAAGTTCTGCTTTCTTTTACCTGCACATAAAAAAGGCAAGGTTTCAATCACATAGCCGTGGCTACCATCTTCACCTCTTTGACCTGCTCCCCGTGGACACCCCTGCTTCTTCCCCACGATCCCACATTTCTCTTCTCCCCCCCCCCCCTTCAGTCATTGGCATCTGAGCTTGGTGTTATTCCCCTCTCTCTGTCCTTACAGCCTTTCATTTCTCTTTTCTTTCTGTAGCTGGAAAACAGAACTCAGATTCAAAGTGATATTTTTGACTCCATCAGGCAGCCTTTCTGGGTGGGTCATCCGCCACCCCCCCCCCCAAATCAGAAGTGTTTTAAAAGTTACAGGGCTGTCCCAAATATTGGAGGGGTGGGATTACATTTGCATCCTGTTCTTTCTCTTGGGGATGCTGTAGAGCAGTGTTTCTCAGCCTTGGCTGCTTTAAGACCTGTGGACTTCAACTCCCAGAATTCCCCAGCCAGCCATGCTGGCTGGGGAATTCTGGGAGTTGAAGTCCACACGTCTTAAAGCGGCCAAGGCTGAGAAACACTGCTGTAGAGAGTAAGGAAGATGACCTTGTCAGAGATGACCAAAGCAGCAAGGGGAAAAGCAGGGCTTAAGTCCCAAACCAGAAGGTATGTGCAAGTGACTCAGAGAGACACCTCCTCCATTCACAGGAGTATAAGGGGGGGGGGGAGATAAATCACAGCCAGAGTTGCAGGATTCTGCTACCATAGCCAATATTAATACAAGACGTTTTAGCCTTCTTGTGAAATTGGTTTCGTGGTTTAGTCTCCGTCGTGGGGCTGACGGTTGCCCGGAGCAATATCGACAACCGGCACTATCCGGTGGAGCCCTCCCACCAGAATTAGATTTTCTTTCACACCCGGGAACTTTTATAGCTCTTCGCCACCCCCAGGTGATCACCCCACAGAGAAAAATGCATGAGTATTTCGTGGTAGCCACAAATTATTCATTTATATTCCAAATGTAGGCACCACCCATCTCAAAGAGCGACTTTGGGCAGTTTACAACAACCAGAAGAATAAAAAACCCTTTAAAATACAATCAAAGCAGCGTTTGTAAATAAATAATAGAATCCGAGAAATTGGTGGTATGTAAAAGTTATCGGTTGTGATTGATTTCTGCCTTCCCAGTTTTACTTTTTCATGCTTTGCTTTCTTTTTCGTGCCTCTCTTTTCCAGAAACTTCATGACGAAGAGTGAGGAAGTCTGGAAAACCTCAGTTTAGCCAAACCAGCAATTTAACGATCTTTGCCTTGAGACGCCATAGCATGAATATAGTGCAGTGAATAAATCTGAATAGCAACTCGAATCCCATTTGCTCTCTTTGCCAAACATTTCTATCGCTCAAACCTGAAATGCATTTTTAAGAGCCAACAACAAACAGGCATCAAACAGGCAGAGGTTTTCCCCACACTGTTAAAATCAAAACACAGCAGAATCATGTCGGTCCATGGGGAAAAGTTTCCAAAATTCATATTTAAGCAATGCGTGTATTGGGACTTTTTTAAATAAGGGTACTTCTGAGCTACATTTCCAGCTACCTTATTTGTTTCTTAAAAATTAAGAATTTGGTTCATCTCTCTTAATCCAGAGTTGCAGAATCATGGAGTTGCCTTTAGCAAACCACAATGGTGCCCCCTGGTGTTCAGAGCTGGCATCAGTGGGTGAAATTAGAGTCCACCAGGAGTTATTCCCTATAGGAGGGTGCCCTCTGGTGGGGATGTTAAGCATTACCGCCAGTTCTCTGTACTTCCAGGTGGGGAGGAATGTCGGAGCGGGGACAGGAATATATTTAGCATCAAAAGTGGGGTTAGTCCCTTCCAATCAGGCAGAAGGGGACGTGCATAATTTAATAGTGAAATTTGCTGCCCTCTAATTTGGGAGAGAGACCCATTTGGATGAGAAGTTCACCATGGATCTGGTTATCCAAGGGAACATTTTCAGATCGAGCTGGTGGGGAGTAGCAAGGGAAGAGGGACCTAACTGTCCTGTCCATGTTTTCTGAAAGCATCTGTTTGGGCCCTGTTTGGGCCCTTGGCTTAACCCAGTAGCATTTCTTATAGTTTTTTAAGTCTTTAAAGAACTCAATCAGCTGTCCACTAAGATCTGCAGTACCACTTTGATCTTGCAATCGTTCTTTATAAGTGTTTCTCAACCTTGGCCACTTTAAGATGGGTGGACTTCAACTCCCAGAATTCCCCAGCCAGCATGGCTGGCGGGGGAATTCTGGGAGTTGAAGTCCACCCATCTTAAAGTGGCCAAGGTTGAGAAACACTGCTTTATAACTTCAGATCTCCTCTGCTCTCCCACTCCCTACGGCTCTACTGCCATGCAGAGGTCAAATTCTCTTGCACCCTACAATCCCTTATCAGTCCCCATTCTGAGGTAGAAGCTTTGGCCAAGTCCAGAGAGGCCTCTGGTAAGGCTTTGACATGATGAGAGAGGAGGAAAGAACACGTGAAGGTCTGGGATGTTCTTATTGGTATGTGCAGACTGGTGTTCAGGGAACTGAGAAGTGGACTTGCTATGAGGACGCACATAGGCTTGGCCAGCCCACAGGAGGGTGAGACTATTTTGTTTGCCCTGCATCCAGAAGGCAGATCCAGAGGGAATGGGGAAAGCTTATCCTGCAGGCTTTGCCCCCGAAGCGACGCTCGCGCTGGTTCTGCGCCACATCCGGGTGGCAGAAGGTCTCTCCAGGCAGCTCAAACGTGACATGTGGCCAAGGAGTGTGGAGTGTGGAGGGGTTGAAAAGCTTCTCTCCCCACTGATTTCATGGGGTAGCAGAACGGCGGTCTGGGAGAACCCCGTGATAGGCAGCCAAACGAGGATCTTGCTTTTACACACACACACACACCCTCTCGAGAGCAAAAGAAAAACAGTATTGCACCTTCTCCATCTGACATCTATAGTGGGTGGGTGGGTGGGTGGGTGGGAAGGAAACATTCAAGGGGGCGAATCGTAAATCATTAGCCTTTTTTTAAAAAAGTCAAGATGGCAGCTTTGGTCATGCAAGCATGGCCCCATTTTAGCTTTCTTGACCCCCCCCCCCCGCAGACACCCCATTTCCCCTCTCTGCTCCCCTTCTGCCTGGCCCCTCTACAGCCCCATCCTGGACAGTTCATCATCTCTGCTCTTCGTTCTTTAGACCAGCCTTTCTCAACCTTGGCAGCTGTGTGGACTCCAACTCCCAGAATTCCCCAGCCAGCCTGCTGGCTGGGGAATTCTGGGAGTTGGAGTCCAAGCATCCGAAAGCTGCCAAGGTTGAGAAACCCTGCTTTAGACCAAGTTTTTTCAAATGGTGTCCCTGGAACTTTAGATTCTGTGAGATTTGATGGAGTCCCATGAGAAACAAAACAGAAATTCAGTGCAGCCAGCTTTGCCTCTTTATCAGGGAAAATTCTGGAAATATTTTGTATAATTTTATTTAAAAAATGTTTAAAAAGAAGATAAAAACGAATATAAAGTGAGAAAAAGAAAAAAAAATCTGGGATTTTTTTAACAGATTCCACAGCCTGAAAAAGTCTGAAAACCTGTTTTCCACCTCCCGCCCCTCACCTCAACGCACACTCATTACATAGGCTGTTTCTCTGCCACACTCAGGCATCACACCCACTGCTTCACACTGAGGGCCATTCACTCTTAACCACCCGCCTCCAGACCTGCACATACAACGCGCCCACATCCATGATCTGCTACAAGCTTCTTGGTCCCGAGTTTGGGGCACGCTTAATATTACACAACCACCGACCTGCATTCACTCAGCCCCCTCTGCTTCCCCTGATTTGCACAAGGGTTAAGGGGCACTTAAACCTTCCATGTGAGCAGGCTTGCACACCCGGTCTTGCACGGCGCACGCTCCTACTTCTGTACGCTAATTGCATCCATTGGGGGCAAGGTGCGTGACGTACAACAGCAGTCTTGCCCTGTCTGAAGAAATACGAAATGGGGAGTGGGAATGTTGTTGTCCTCTGTTGCCCCAAGCCACAGGGGTAACATGACAACAGACATCAGGAGGAGCCTCCCAAGTGCGTGAGCATCAGCGAGGGGAATAGGTTGCCACATGAAGTGGTGAGCTTTCTTTCACTGGCGCTCTTCAAACAGAAGCTAGACAGGCATTGTTAGAGATGTTCCAGTGCGTCCTACTCTGCCGGGTTGGACTAGATGACCTTGATACCTTCTGATTCTGGGATTCTACCATCCTATGTTCACTCCCATCAGCAGACATCCATGCTCCCTCCCTCATGCCTGCCTATCCATGCGCACACACGGTCTCTGGTAAACACACTGGAAACGTCAGGCCGTTGCACCGCATCCAAAGCATTTTTAATCTTGCCTTTCCGGCAAGTTAAATCTGGAAATCATCCAAAATTGCGGATCCAGATTCTCCACAGGTTGCAGGATTGGGCAGCGAAGATCTGTTCTGCTTCCTGACTCCAGGAGGGCCTGAGGGAGATTTTGAGGAAAGATGGGAGAACGCAGTCATGCGCAGGGACCGAAGCTGCAGACGTGAGGTGGGGTTTTCACCGCTGGAGTGAGGGACACATGCGCGTGCAAATTCAGCCACGATCCGGATCTTTAAAGGAAAAGAGGAAAAGCGATTCAGTGGGAGCTGAGGTTGGGGGGTTTTGACCTCGGAGCATGTGTGGGAAGGTCAAAAAAGTGAAAAGGCGACACAAGGCAGGTTAACAAAGGGCGTGGCTCTAGGTGCACGGGGCCACTGTATAGATTATCTTGCACCCCTTCCTAGCACGTGTCCCTGTTTGGTATGCATTCCTCAGCCTCAGCCACTTTAAGAGGTGGCTGGGGAATTCTGGGAGTTGAAGTCCACACCTCTTAAAGTGGCTGAGGTGAGAAACAGTGTTAGAGGATGACAGAGCATCAATTTTTATTGATACTTATGACTAAAGTCATAAATATCGATCAAGGCAGCTGCACCTTCTCCAAACGCCTCCCTCTCGTTCTTTCCCCGTCCCGTGGCCAGGATTAAATCACTGCTCCGGTTTTCAGGGAAATCAGTCATCAGATTCATCGGATGCCTCTTTGAGCCACAAGGCACCCGCCGTTTCGCAAGGACTCTAATCTACACCCTACTTTTTACCAAACCAATCTCATTCAAAACTTGGGGATTTCAAGGACAAACCCACGCATCCCTCTTGGCTTGCCGCCACGGCTTCTGCACCACTGCTCCAACTTCCCAGCGCAGCCCGTGGTCCGGACATCTCCTGGTGGTCTCCCATCCCAGCGCTAAGCCTCGCTTGGCTTTTTTCAAGCCCAGCTGCGCCCTGCCACCTCAGCCAGCAACCGCAGAATTAGCAAGACTTCTACGAGCTAATTTGTTCTGCTCACCTTGGTCAGATCCCATCTCCGCCCGGTAGGTTTTGTAGGCATCCAAGCAGAAAATCCCAATCAGAATAAGGCTGAAAACCTGGCAAGAAACAGAAACAAGGCCTGGAGGTCTGAAGGGCTCTCAGATTCAGACAAAACTTTCTTTCAAACCAACTGTTCATGGGCATTTAACTCCCACTGCATGTGAATCCTCTTACATTTCCCATGGGAAAAAAAATTACATGGCAGTGGATTCCTGGCCTGGCATGGAAAGGGTTAAAAAAATCAAGATGGCGGCTGTTGGAGGCGAGCTCCGCCCCCTTTTTTACATGTGTTCTACATATGCAGCACATGTAGAAGGGGCGGGGCTTCAGTTGCCACCAAATGGAACTTTCCGACCCTCCCTGTGGGCAGATCAGATGTTTGGAATAACATCTCCCAGAATTCCCCAGATGGTGGCTGGGGAATTCTGGGAGTCAAATTCCCAAAACCAGGAGTCGATTGGGAGGGACAAGCACGGCAATCACTCACAAAGGCCGACACAGCCGAGCCGTCATGACTGGCTGCGATGACGGCGAAGGCCACAACGATGAAGACAATGGCTGCGCTGACACACCGAAGGAAGTCCTACGGGCCAAGACAGAAAGGACAGCCGAATGAGTGGGGGGAGCCGGGTGCTGCCCCATTCGAAGCACCCAGCACAGAGTTGCCAAAAGTCCATCGCCAAGATAGAAAAAATCCTCACGCTGCTTAAAATGCTAGAAAAGCCCAGGAAGGGCAGAAAAGTTGGGGCCATGCATTTCAAGGCACTTTAGTGCTGTTCAATCAGCTCCAAAGCAGTATGGGCAGGAGGGAGGGAGGGACAGCAGTGACCCTAACCGAGAGGTGACCCACCAGGCAGGGCCAGTTGACGCGGCTCAGGCGCTCGTGGAAGTGCGTCGCCCGCAGGCCCAGGAACGCCAGGGTCACCAGCACCTCCAGCAAGGCGGCACCCATGTAGGCAGAAACAGAAGCCGTGAGCAGCAGGAACACCAAGAAACAGAGGCCCTGAGAGAGGGAGGCGGAAGGAAATGTGTGAACGGCACAGCTCTTCCCCCCCCAAGAGAAGGACACCCTCCAAGAGGGAAATGCGCCTCCTTCCTTTTCAGTGACCGCCTGGGTCTGGAGTTGCACATTTGTGATGCAACGGGGGAACCCACCCCTCAAAAACATGCACGCCAGGCAGTAATCAGTTGCAGCAATTCACCTGAATCAGGTATTTTTCCATTCCCCCCCCAAGCACCCCCCCCTCCAGTGCTTGGCTCAAGATAACCTGCTGCTTTCCAGATGCAAACACCACCCAGCCCCATCCAGAAGACCAATCTGTGCCTGATGGGAACTCTAGCACAGCGCTATGAGAAACTATTCACCGACCTCGGGATATGGGGGGGCTGAACCCCTTTCCCCAACCATCCATCCCCCACAGCAATTTCTCTGTGCCCCCCCCCAAATTGGGCTACAAATTTGGGAGAGGTCTCCCCACTCCCCAGCCTTCCAGTGCCCAGCCCCTCCACCTGGCCGTGATGGGGAGGGAACGATGGGAAGTGTAGTTAGGATACCGTTAAACTGGGGAAGGTCAAGGGGGGGGACGCGGGGAAAGGCAGTAAGGGGGCATTGATAAAAAATCAGGGTTGGCAATTGCCGAGATATAAAAACGGAGGGGAAGAGGGAGAAGGGGGAGAGGGGTCTTCGCAAGGGGAGGAATAAGGCGAAAAGGAAACCAGGCTTGGGAAGGAGGGTGCAGCCTCCGGGGAGCCGAGAGGGAGGTCGTGCGGGGAGGGGTCCGTTCGGTTACCAGCTCGGCCCCCATCAGCACCCCCTTGGGCGAGCGCAGGAAGTCCTTGTCCAGCGCGAAGCCCCCGAGCTCCCCGGGCGCCGGCTCGTGCTCGCCCATCCTGCCGCCTGCGGGGGCGCGGGGAGGCCAGGGGCGGGGGGGGGTCGGCGTCCCCCGCGCGGGGGCGAGGAGGGGGCCCTCGGGGCAGCGGCAGGAGGCGGGGGGCGCAGGAAGAGAGGAGCCGAGGGCGCAAAGGCACCGCCGCGCTCCAGCCGCCACCGCCGGCCCCCAAGGCGGTCTCCCCACCCCCGAAGCAGCCCCTCCGGCCGCCCCCCGCCCTGCGGCGCTGGCATCCCGGGCCGGACAAAGAGGGATTGTCCAGCCGGGCCAGGAGGCGCCCAGCGCAGGGGAACAAGCGCCCGATTGTCTCACGGCTCCGCGAGGAGCAGCGAAGGGACCCGGGGCCGGGGGCGGGGCGGCGGCGGCGGCGGCCGGCAGGGGGCGCCCGAGCGCAGCGGGGGAACGGCGCGGCGCCGGCGCTGCCACTCGCTTCCGGCAGGGGGCGCCGCAGAACGGAGACGCGGCGGGCGCGGGGCGATCGCGGCCAAGGGAGGGAGGGGGAAACCGGGCAGAAGGGGGCGGGGGGCGGGGGGCGGGGGGCGGGGGGCGGCGGTCCAAAAATATGCAAGATATTCTTTCATTGCAAAGAATGAAAACCTCCACCGGATTAGGGGGTCTTCCTTGCATCTCGCCGCGCAGCTTCTCAAGGGCCGCTGCGGACTCGCGAACACTTTTTTCGGGTCTTTTCTTACCGGCGTTTAGCGGCTCGACAGGTAGAAATTAAGTTTTTTAAGGCTCGGCAACGAGGCTGCAGGTCGGACTCGGAATGGAGGCCGAGGGAGAAAGGGGGCGACCCGGCGCCGCCAGGTCTTTTTTAAGTAACAAAACTCCTGCGTATTTTTTTTTTTAATTTTTCTTTTGCAACGGGACACACGGAAAGAAAAAATGACAGGCCTTCGCGGCGCGGCCGGTGGGGTTTGTTTCAGCGGCTAAAATATTTTCCCCCGCCTTGTAAATGTTAACAGCAGCAGAAGCGGTTAGCGGGCAGTTTTAGACAAGGCGAGCGACTGGTTCGCACCTGAACCAGGTGCGATTGGGTGCGATCTGAAAGCCTCTGCTCCGGAGAATCGTGTGTGTGTAAAGTGCGGTGGGCAGACGTTTTCAGTTTTTCGAGAGTTGGAGGGTTTTTGGGGGTTTAAAGTGAATTGAAAAAGAAGCGTCCGTTTTCAAGCAGCTGCGTTCTATTTTTACCCCGGGTTTTAAGACGAACCCTGTCAGTTTTAAACCCAGTTCATGCACCCTACTCAGAGCTTAACCATAGTTTATTGAACAAGCCACAATTTTGAAACAAGTGACGAAAGCAAACCCACGCCAGCCACTTCTGGTCTTTGTATAGAATGGAACAGAATACAATATAATTCAAAATATCTCACAGTTACTGTACTTGTACTGCAAACCCTAGTCCCTTCATTCGGCTGTCCTGAGGTTTTGCCTCTCTTTGCTCTTCTGGGGGGAGGGGGCACTCATTTCTTTTGCCTAGAAGCGACCTACTCACAGACCCTCCTAATGGCCAGATTTGGGTGGGTGGGTGGGTGGGTGGGTGGTACTGACTACAGAGAGAAGAAACTTTGCATATGACAGAGAGGTCCCTGTCTCTGAATTAAAGCCCCTGTTTTGCTAGGAGGATCCTACAAATTCAGGACCCAAACAGGCATGGCCAGAGGGAAGCTAAAGTATTTCCAGTTCCATCACTGAATGATTGGGGGGGGGGGGGCAGTCCCAGGGAAAGAATAGCTGCTTTTAAGAGCTTGCATTTTCATGCACCTAGCTTGAGTGCATGGGCACCACGCACGCACATGACACGTTCACCACATAATTATGGGGCTGCAGATAGAACCAGCCGTTTCTCCCAGGGCATCTGTGCTTATAGAAGACAATGGTGTTGTGCTGGATAATGACCGAGTTGCCCTTGACTTCCAAGGTGTTGTAGGTCCTCCGGTTCTGGTGACCAGAAGAATGGAAGGACAGGCAATGTTCACAGGAGCACGAAGCGTGCCAGAGGTTCTGGGGGTAACGTGTTGCGTCGAAATCTTTCCTGTAAGAGGCAAGGACAGTTAGGGTAAGAACCATTTTTTGTGTGTGTGTGTGTCTGCGCTCAGTCATTACTGACCCTGCAGTGACTGCCTGGACGAATCCTTGCAGTTTTCAAGGCAATTGTTTTTCGGAAGTGGTTTGCCAGAGCCTCCTTCCTAGAGCAGAGCCCAGCTGGCGAGCGCAGGAGGCGGGATTTCCGTTGCTTCGCGCCCTTTTCAGGCGAGCGCAATTTCGCGCTTACCAGCAACTGGTCCCGTCTCTCTGTGCAAGGCGCCGCCAGCATTTTTCCTCCCACCGGAGTGAGAGTCCCCATTTATCTACTCACGTGAGTTTTCGACCTGTTGGGTTGACAGGAGCTGGGGAGGAAACAGGAGCTCACCCTGTTAATGCGAAGGCTGGACTCGAACCGCCGAAGCGTCAGCCATTTCTGGCTGGCAACTTTCAGCGTCATTAAGCCGCTGCGCCACCGCGTCCCCTTAAAGAACCATACTTGAGCCCAGTTGTCCACCTGGATGCAACCACGTGGTCGTGGAAGGGGTTTGCCCTGGTCTTCTGGGACGTTTCCTCAAACTTCCAACCCAGCCTGTAACCTGGTGGTCTCCTCTCCTCAGCTTTGCAGAGCGGAAAGGAATTTAATGCTGGCCTTGGGAACAGGGAAGGGATGGGCAAACTCTTAAGGGGGGGCTTGGGGAAGAGATGGTATTCTCCAGAGTTCAGCTGACTCAGTGTTTTTCAGAGTTGGCCACTGTGGACTTCAACTCCCAAAGTTGAAAAACACTGAGCCAGATGGAGTGGAAAACAAGATTTCAACAGCCCTCTCAACAAACACAATGGGGTTTTAGCACCCAACAATTGCCAATTGATAACGTACTTGCAATCATGGGTAAATTGCATCTGCTTAACCAATCTGTCTTCCCCACCCTGCCTCACCTCCATTTAAATCCTACATCAATCTAACCCAGTGGTTCTTAAACCCTTTGACCCAATGACCCCACTCCCCACTCTCGAATAATAGCATTACCCCCCCCCCCCAAAAAAAACAGGCTTTGTTGTTTTACATTAGCATCTTAGCACCAGGATCCTCGATTCACAAACCAGCAATTAGAAATTGCTGCATTAATCCCAGGATAGGCCCAAATTTCCCCAGGTCTAGCCATTCCGTGCATCTGAAGACAGAAACGAGCTGCTGTTCATGACAGCTTCTGCCGTTTAAATAAAATTTGCTGGTCAGAAATGGTGCTCTCAGACTCCTTTGGATTTTTGCCTACCGTAGACAAACCTGGCTGCAGAAAGGTGAGAAAGAAACTCAAAATAAAGCCCACCTTGATTTGGTTTAGTATCAGGTGGAACAGAGAAAAACAGATTTTCAAGGTTCTGTGGTTCTCCCTTAACACAATAAATAACATTCCTGGAATCTCTGCTGTGCCTGTTTCATTATTAGGGTTGGTCGCACAGTCAGCCAGATGTTTAGACTCGATTTGGCATTTTTATCCACCTGTCGAGTCCTCCCCAAGGACCTGGGATAGGCAGATGTTGTTTGATGGTGTTAACGGTATCCTTGCAGGATACAAGCTGTTCCAAGTAAAGCTGCCTTTTGCAATTGCCTGAGGGTGATTTTGTCAATGCCAATGGATGGTCGTCAAGTGGGGCTCCAGATGTTTTGGGATTAAACCAAGGCGCCTATGACTATTGGGAGTATCTTTGCTTTCTTTTGCCGCAGTCGTTCTACTTCTGTTCGCAGGTCTTTATATTTTGTGATTTCCTCCAGTTCTTTCTCTTTTCTTCTGCTGTCTCCAGGCATTGCAATGTCCCCTGTCCAGGCTTTTTGGTCTTTCTTATCAACAATTGTTCCTTATTATTTAAATTTTTATGCCACCCGACCCGCAGGGACTCTGGCCTGCCTCAACGGGCTGACCCAAGTCAACCAGGACGAGTACAAGGTGAGCTTTTTAGTGGTGAGAACCGTCTGCTTTGTAGCCTGTTCAGCATTAATGTACACCTCCATTGGATGAATTTTAAAAAAGGGGGGAAGACCCCCATCCCCTGGGCCTCAGGCCCTGACACTTAACTCCAACAGCTGGGAGTTGCTGTTCCTGATTTCCCACAGCTTCTCTTTGCCTGGTTTAACATTTAAATGCTAGTTACCCGTCTGTGTATACTTTCAGAAGGGAAAAACCTCCTTACGGCATTCCTTCCAGGCCAGACTTAATTAATTCATCATAACTGATTCATTCCAGGCTGACTCAAGTATAACAACTGGCTGAATTTCACCGAATTGCGAAATAACACAAAATAATTGTGAAAAAACACAACATCAGGCTTGTGCAAGATGTGTGGCTTAAACACACTTGAGCTTGCAACCTGATGCGTGGTTGCAAACCCAGACAGTCTTTCTTCTTTCCGAACCCCTCCGTTGATGGAGGGAGGGGTGGCGTGAAGCCCCCTTCCCCATCCAGGCGCCTTCCAGACCAGGTTGATTACAAGTCCCCTTGTTCCCAGTCAGCCCGACTGCTGGGAATTATGGGGTTCAGAATCCCACTCCTGCAGAGGGGCCCAGGGTGGGGAAGGCTGGCAGGGACAGATACAAAAGTGGCTTAAAGGAATCTCTGCTCTTACTTGTATCTCCAAGGAGAGATGGATCGTCTGGCCACGGAGCCTCGAGAAGACGCTTGGCAATCCATTGCAGAATCCGCCGCGGAAGGAGCCATGGACCAGGAGGAAAGCTTGGAGTCTCGGAGGTGTGCCTCGAAAGTGAGGATTCTTCTCTGATTGCAACAGTCATTCTTGGAGAGGCACCCCTGAGCCTGGCTGGGCAGAGAAGCTAAGAACGTGATGCTGATGATCGCCTGGAAGAGGGAAGAGAGAATGGAGGGTGGAGGAGGTCAGGCTGGCAATGGGGCAAGGGCCCCGTGGTGCCGATCAGGGTCCTCCAGACGTTTGGGAGCGTCCCACCCCACCCCACCCTTGGAAAAGTGCTGCTGAGTTTAGGTGATGGGGAGCATCTCACTGGGTTCTCTGTCTCCCTCCGTCACCAGAAGAGGGAAAGGAAGCATTGCTGCTCACTTCAGTTGGTGACTGAATGAACTCTTTTTTTGGGGGGGGGTTCAAAAGAAATTGCACCATCATTGATTCAGTTGCCTTAACGCATTAAGACACACACCCATGCCCGCACCAGCTTAACCCCAAACAAGCTGAGTGTGGTAGGAAAGCAGCTGCCAGACACTGAACTGAGCAAGTTGAGTCATCCCAGAGAAAGGGAGTGGGACAGTTGGGTGTAGTGGTTAAGAGACCAAGCTACAAACTGGGAGGTGAGTTCTAGTCCTGCTTTGGACACAAAGCCGGCTGGGTGACTTTCAGCTAGTCTCCCACTCTCAGCCTCGGAAGAAGGCAAGGGCAAACCGCCTCCAAGAAAACTGCAGGGACTAGTCCAAGCAGTTGCTAGGATCAAGACTGACTTGAAGAAAAGAAGGAACGAAGGAACGAAAGAGAGAGAGAGAGAGAGAGAGAGAAAGAGGAAGGAAGGAAGGAAGGAAGGAAGGAAGGAAGGAAGGAAGGAAGGAAGGAAGGAAGGAAGGAAGGAAGGAAGGAAGGAAGGAAGGAAGGAGAGGGAGGGAGGGAGGGAGGGAGGGAGGAGAGAAGAAAATGTGGTGCCCGTTTTCATTTGCCACCCGCCAGGAGCCACCAGGATCTGAAGAATGCCATCTGAAATGGACTATTCCAGGCAAGTTTTGCTGAGCTCCGTAGCTGAGTCTCCCAGCAAGGACTCAAGAAGAAGGACGAGCAGAAGCCCCTGGGTCTGGCTGCCAGTCAAGAAGAGGGTTTCAGGACTTACCAGCTGGATGGTACCCATGATGAGGAACCCTCCTGTCTCCAGTAGCTTCAGTGACTCCTTCCCTCGAAGCTGGGAATCCTGATTTTATTCCCGGCAACTTTCCACTCATCATGTGCTGATTTGCAAATTGTGCAGGAGGGCCCTTCCTGGGTAAAAGTCATAAAAGTTTCATTGATTCCATCCAGCCATTGATGGATTTTGAGTGGGGGGGGGGGAAGCCTGGGGAACTCCTTTGGGGGGGGAATCCGGGCCCCTGGGCGAGGGCAGAATCCACGTTTTGTTTTGCAAACGAGAGAATTTGCTTTCAAATTGCAGGACTTCTCCAACGGGGTGGGGGGCGGTGCATGTGACCACCCCTCACCAAGGCTCATGGGGGCCCCCCCAGTCTACCCCAAATTCCTGCCGCTGCCGTGGTGAAGGTGACTATTTCAAAGGTGATATTTGAAGGTGAATTTTCAGCTTCTGGTTTCCAAGTACCCTCATCAGTTGGTGAATAATGGAGAGGCTGGAACAGGAGCCCGTGGCGGGGTCGCACTGAAGAATCGGCCGGATCGGGCCAAATTCATGCAGGGAGTTCCAGTCTTTGGGGGGCGACACTGTATGCAGGACATGAAGGCCACGGACCTCCTTGCTGGGCGTGGACAGGTAGGCTGCCACTGAATGTGGAGGCTCTTTGGCACATCCCAGCTCACTAGGTAAGGGGGTGAAGGACGAAAACTGTGGACCTTCCTTCGCAGGTTGGGATCTATGCTGAATGTAATGGTGCCCCCTCCCTCCTTGCAATTACACTGAGTAACCCAATCTTGGGGTACTTAATGCTTTGGGAACTGGGCAGTCTTGAGATGCTACAGCTGGGATAGGCTGCCTTTTGGGGCTAATGGTCACAGGTTTCCTCTCCCAAGGTGGCTGGGTAGGCGGGCAGAGCCCGCAAGTGGCCCAAAGGCTACCCCAGGCGGGATTTGCCCATTCACAAAATGCCCCCCCTTGCGGAGTGGGCAGAGCTGCTCATTTGCATAAGGGCTGCCCCATTTGCCCATTCACAAAATGCATCTTCCCCCCCTGGGAGGTGGGCGTGGCTGCCAATGCGAGGCTGCCATGCTTGGGTGGGGGAGGCGCACTCACAAAATGGCCGATCCAGTTTCTCTTCCCATTTAGGGAGACCTTGTTGGCCCGAAGTATTGGTGGATCCCAGCTCAATCCTCTTCCTTGCCAGTGAAACCTCCATGGCTCAGCTCAAGCTACCTGCCGCACAAAAATAACCAGCGTGGCCTACCTTGCAGGGTTGTATCCACAGCCCCCACCTTTCCTAACTTTGCACGTGCCTTCAGGCAGCCGTTCCCAGCCAGCCCACCCCCTGGGACCAGAGTAAGAACCCCAATATGTGTGTGTGAGTTCCAAAGGGGTTATTATTCCCCCCCACATGGGGTTTGCAGACTTTGTTCCGGCTAGCCTAGCGCTAAGTATAAAGCCTCTGAAGAACCATCAAAGCGATCGATACAGGTCCCTTCTGGCAGTCACAAGCCTGTTATTGATAAGAGCGTGATAGAGAAGGAGCTACGGGCCCTCTTTGTTCTGATAGAGAAAACCCCGGTCGACAAATCCAAATTCAGTAAAATAATGGGGCCGATGGCCACTCTCGGGCAGCCGTGCAGAAGCGTCAACGGCAAACCGTCTTCCCTCTGCAAGGCTCCGGGCGCAAACCTTCCCACCTGGCACATTCAGCAGAAAGGTGGGGTATGTCCCACAGCAAGGGGTTTCCTTGTGGTTATGGAAAATCCTTGATGTTTTCCAGGATCCCCTGCCCGCCTCCACAAGGTGTCCTTGGGTCCTGAGTCACCCAAGGGACAATGGGTGTCTTTCAGCGCCAGCCAAGAGCCAGGCCAGGGTGAGTCAGCCAGTGTGTACCACTGCCGCTTTTATCAGATGCCCCAACCTGACCTGGATGGGAGCCCAAGATCTGGCTGGGTATTCAGGCAAATATGTAAAATTCAGTGTGTGCAAGGTCACGTTTCACAGGTGGGACTATTAAGTGTTTTTCTAATGGCTGAGGAGCAGCGATCAATCACCTCTTTGCTCAGGCTGTCTAGAAAAAGAAAAAAGGGGATAAGGAGATGTTTTCTTCTCTTCGTGCATTTCATGAAGACGAAGCGAGTTGTAACTTCTTGGCAAGTGCAAATGGCAATCTTGACTTTCAAAACTGGGAATTGACTGGTTAATTGGCCCAGCTCACCTGGTAGCACTTAGCCAACTTTGGCAGATCTCAAAAAAAAAAAAAAAAACTAAGATGCGTTGAACCTAGCTAGTTCTTGGATTGGAGACCACCAGGAGATCTCGGGGCTGTCCGTGAGACTGGGAAATCGAAACAGAATCCTGGAAGGAGACAATTGCAAACCACTTTTGTATTCTTGCCAAGCAATTGAGTTTAACTTAAGGAAGTTTTTACCTTGCTTTTATGGACCTAACTAGCATGTTTAAAAAAAACAAACGAGGGCAAGCTGCCAGATCTTATTTTATACGTCTTTATTTGTGAGATTACTATCCTGCCTTCCTCCAGGAGCAAAACTCAGGCTAGAAAGGACTCCTTCCTCCAGTTTGAACCTCACAATGACAACCCTGTGAGGTTGGCTGGGCTGAGAATGAATGGCTGGTCCAAATTCAGTCGATAATAAAACCCTGGTGCTCTGTTCACACAACGTGCTTGTGCCAAAACCAATCGTGCACATGAGGGCTTCACTCAATGACTTGGTTCATCCACCATAACAAGCCAATGACTGGGTCTTGCTACATGCTGGACCACAAACTCCTCAGACATAGTATGAATCAGTGTTTCTCAACCTTGGCCACTTTAAGACGTGTGGACTTCAACTCCCAGAATTCCCCAGCCAGCCATGCTGGCTGGGGAATTCTGGGAGTTGAAGTCCACACATCTTAAAATGGCCAGGGTTGAGAAAAACAGTATTAGGGTACTGTGGCAGGTGAAAACATGGCTTTAAAACTCCCGTTTCTGCACTTCTCCCCATCTTTTTAATTTCTCCATCCCAGGGGTTCAGTGAAGTCCCGACAGGGAGGAAATAGGTGTGCAATGATGCCATTTTGTTTCCATAAAGGCCACAGAGGAGAAAGGGAGGGGGTTCTTCCATCTAGTCCCCAAGTTTGCATGTACACAGAAAATGCCTGGTACCCACGTCCTGGTGTACTTGTTTTGTTTTGGAGAGAAATCGCTGCTGGTTTTCCATGGGAATTGCAAGACATTTGCATCTCAGCCGGTGAATTTGCCTCTCCAGTTTAGATGGGCAAAAGAAATGTATTATGTAACAGGAAGAAAATACCAGCGCGGTTAGGTGACAACAGAATGGGTCACCATAGCAAAATATACATAGGGCAGTGTTTCTCAACCTTGGCAACCTTCTGATGGGTGGACTTCAACTCCCAGAATCCCCCAGCCAGCATGGGGTGCTGGGGGATTCTGGGAGTTGAAGTCCACCCATCGGAAGGCTGCCAAGGTTGAGAAACACTGGCGTAGGGCAATCAAAGGGGCACAGCAGAAGACAGGAAACTGAAAAATAGCTAACAAATCCCATTTTTTCTAGAGCTGAGCCATTTTCAATCCGGCCCCCAAATCTCTCCTTGCCATCTGCTTCAAAGGCAGATGTCCGTCCTCAGCCACAGGTTGGAATAACCCAAGCTGACCCACCTTGAGCACGTGCAGAGTTCTTTATTTTTAACAGCCCCACCCCTGGGTGCCTCTTCTTCACCTCTCTGCTGTTTTGCAAATCAAACCGTTGGCTCTGACCTAACCGGGGGGTGTTTCGAGGAGGTCCTTTGACGATCACAAAGCTGCGGTGATTTGGCCGAAAACAGCGGCTGGTTTCTCTGTTCCCTTTTTCTGGGCGTTTCTGCCGAATCGGGCAGGCGGCATGCAGAAATTGCTCTCATGGCGCCCCTCGCTGCCCTGCAAGAGAGGGAAACTGATGGATTTGGAGACCATCACCAAAGGAAGACCCTTCAGGACTCAGCAGGGATTCACATGCTGCGGGCCTAGGATGCAAGCAAACGTCGCATGAAAAAAAGGATGTTTGGCAAGATTGAGAAGTAGCAGAGGGGGAAGAGGGGGGAAGAAGAGGATCAAGGAGATCACTAGAAGTCCATGGAAGAACAGGGGGATTCTCTCTGGGGAGAGGTCAAGGTAGTGGACATTCCCCCCGTGGCCACCCAAGATCAGGCACAACACTATGGTAGTTAACTAGGTTTTTTTGGAAACCCCAGTGTCCGTATTCTGGCTTCTCCTGCTATTTTAACCTCCCAGCAACAACCGTGTCGAGGGCTTTTGAACCCAGATCTCCCCAGCCCACTCTTTCAGGCAACAAAGCTCTTCTGTATGCACTAGATTTGGAGGGGTTCTTCCATAGAAGAAAGAGGTGGTCTGACTTCTGGACTCGTATCAGCTGTTCAGCTCTAAATCCTACGGATCGGAGAGTCCTTACGTCAGTGTTGTCCAAACTTGGCCACTTTAAGATGAGTGGACTTCAACTCCCAGAATTCCCCAGCCAGCATGGCTGGCTGGGGAATTCTGGGAGTTGAAGTCCACTCATCTTAAAGTGGCCAAGTTTGGACAACACTGCCTTACATGAACGCCGCCGGCAGTTGAGTCGGCCTGTTAGAATTATTCCAAGAAAACTTTATTGTCTTCTCCGGGGGGCAACTGATCTGTCTCAAAAGAGCACGCAAGCTTTTGAATCCACCAGAATTGCTCTTCAGTCTGGAATTTAGCAAAGGGAGGACAAGAAGTGCTGAGAAACGGGAGCGGGAGGGGTGAAGAAGAGAGGAGGGTCAGCGCTAGAGTTAAAAGGTGCAAACCAGATGCAAAATGCATCTTTAGTCGCTTCGGAGGCTTCAGCGTGGTCGGCCCTCCCTCTTCAAAGTCCCATTTTTCCTCTCTTTGGAACGCCGCACCAAACTTTTGAATTAAGCCGTATTTATAATTTACCTACCTATAGCACCGGTGAGATGTAGTAAAAAGACAATCCTGTTTGGAGGGTCGGCAATTACCAAGACACCCATTCGCTTGCTTGCTCACTCTCTGTTCACATAACATGCTGATTACTGAATTAACCCATTTTCCGGATTTGGCCAGAAATGGAATGCCGGGTGGCTGGAATAAGCCACGATGACATCACCTGCATCATGATGCCACTGCACAAAAATTGGCATGATGATGCCATGTTACATGGGCATCACTTGCCCCCAGGAGCATCTGCAGGGAGATCAAAAAGGGCAACCACCGCCAGGTGATTGGAGCCGCCATCTTGAATTGTTTGACCCCCGTCCACATCTATGTCATGCTTTAAACCTCAGTTTGTTTTAAACTATGGGGTGCTGCTGAACCCCTCATAATTCTGATTACTTTCTGCACTTTTCCCTCTTCGCAGTTTTTAGATATAGGTGAATTTCTGAACTACTCTTCCTCTTTTTCATTTATCAG
Source organism: Liasis olivaceus (assembly GCA_030867105.1). Lineage (NCBI taxonomy): Eukaryota > Metazoa > Chordata > Lepidosauria > Squamata > Pythonidae > Liasis > Liasis olivaceus. The sequence continues at coordinate 112,945,091 of CM061351.1, read as the reverse complement.
ATTTAAAATCATTTGCTCTTTCTGTTTTGTTTTGTTCTTTCTGTCTCTTAAATGATTCTGTTAAAGACGTTTTATAAAATTTAGGATAACTATGTGTCCAAAAACAGAAGGTTAGCGATGTTGCTCTATTCCAACTTAAAACGCAAAGCAAAACTGTAAAGATTTGTAGCACAGTCGGGTTTATTTAAAAATGAGTTCCACTGAACTTTCTGAGGTTTACATTTCAATATAGTCAAACCTCAATTTAATGGACCATTTGCAAGAAAGCATGTCTGTTAAATCCATATGTCCACTAAATTGGAACATATGTAATTTGCATACAATAAAAACTTGTTTTAATAAGCTAATTTGAGGCAGATGCCTCTTATTCCATTTGAATGTTAAATTTACACTGCACCGTTTGTGCGAATTGTGTCTTCTGCATAACGGTACAGAAATGCTGTAATATGTAAAAATATCTATCATGTCATTACACAAATGATGCTATTTGTTCAGATAATCGTTGGAAACAACAGGATTGCAACATGCACCCTCAGGCATGCAAACCAGCATTTGCTCTGTTGCATTCAGACCCCAATACATTTCACTGTAGGTGTACTGAGTTGAATTATAATTGATTTATGTGTGGTCCCCGGAGAGGTGACACTCCATTTCGTATGACAAGCTTAATTTAGTTCCTGACCTGACTCATTTTCTGGATTCACACAATACAGTGAATCAAACAGGCTGGGTGAGCCCAACCCACTAAGCCTCAAAAATAAAACAAAACTAGCAAGTTTAAAACTAAACAACTTTTGTCTGTGCGAATGCAACGACTGTGCCTTTAACTAGGTTAGTCCTCATAGAGGTCTGAAAAAAAACCTCAGATAATGAAAAATATGAGTTTAAGACAGCAGTTCTATGTACCCTTGCTGGTAATTCAACAGGCCTTTTTCCCCCCACTGGATCTCATTGTTAGTTAATTAAATCTACGGAGATTTGCATGCCAAATCTTCCGAATCCTCAGAGTATGCTTTAAAAACCTGAGGTTGCTGGGACATTGGCAAAGCCGCAAAAAATGCAGTAACCATCATGTTAAGTTCTTTCTTTCAAGATTGTGGTTCACTAATTCTAAAAGGAAGTTAAATTTAAAATGATTACATATTGGGTATGCCAAGGAAAAAAATAACCCACTCAGCAGTAAATCAGGGCAACTTTAAAGTTGAATAAAGTGGCGGATAACGTAATAAATAAAATAAAAGGATGGCTGGGGAAGCAAAGCTGCATGGTCTAAGTGCAAGGAATTATACGTTGGCAGTTCTTTTGGGCGCTTTCACAAAATGGCTGCCACAGATGGGCGTGCCTATTGGCTGACTTACAGGAGCCGTAAAGTAAAAACACCCTCAAGTCACGCTTGGCTACTGGTGGCTGTTAGGCAGAATTATGTTGGTTTCTTAGCAAGAATGTAGAATTGCTTTTCCAGGGCTGCTACCGGAACATAACAGCCCCAGGATTTCTTAGTGGTCTCCCCTCCGAGTGCCAAGTACACCTGGTGTTGCTTAGTTCCCCAATCCAAAATTGGCCCTGTGCTGCCACCTGCTGTGTCCATGGGGGAAATAAATCCCCGATATGCCAGCTTGCTATTGTCACACCCACCCACCCCTATCCCCTCCTTGCAGGATGCCCCGCTGTTCCCAATCAAGTTTTTTTCTGGGCACGATTCTCAAGAAAGTGTCCGTTTGCGGCCTGGCGTCTTTTCCATTGCACAATTACCTTTCTGCGATCCAGCTGCTTTAAAGGCTGACATTGGGCTAATAATAAAAATGATGACAACGATGATGATGATGATGATGTAAAAAGTTAGGGTGCCTGATGGGTGGCCAGGGAGGGATCTGCCGGTTGGATAGCTACCTGCTGGTTGGCAGAGATACCAAAGGGGAACAAAGGAAGGTGGGTTTCCAGACACAGTTCAGAGTCCCAGTTGGGGGAGGAGAATGGAGTGTCTTGGACAAAGGTTTGGCGGGGGGGGGGGCGGCTCTGCGGGAGCCCCCTCCCCATGAAAGCATTGCCTTGCCTCATCTTCGCCTTCCTTCATCTCTCTCCTGCCCTCCGCACCCGAAGACAGAAGCGACAAGCGAGGCCGAGGGGGGTCGGGGGATAAGCGACCCCCCACGCAGAAGATCAACGCACACCCCTTTCCGGCCCGAGTCAGCGGGGTGCGGAGATTAAGCCCGGCGTCCCTTGCAAGGGGAAACCGGGGTGCCTCCCGCAGGACACGGGCCAGCCCACGCCTCCGCCTCCGCCGCCGGGGCGCTAGTCCTCAAGGCGCTCTTCCCCAGCTCCCCGCTCAGGCCGGCCTGGCAGCGCCGCCTTGGCGGCGGAGAGGGGCGGGGGCGGGGGCGGGGGCGGGGAGGGCGCCCGGCGCTCCTCGCCCACCCTTCCCCAAATCCTGGCTCGCAGAGGCTCTTTAGGACCCAGGGGGTGGGAGAGGGAGGCGACAGGCGGGAGGCAGGGACGTGTGTGCCCGGGGAGAGGCTGCCGGGGGCTGGGGAGGAGGGGGTCGCGCGCCGGCCAAGCCCGCCGCCTGCCCTTTCCCCCGGCGCTGCAGAGCGAGAGGTCGCCCTCGCGGCGCGTCGGGCGCGGAGGGGAAGAAGGGGGCCGGGGGCCCGACCGCGGCCGCCGGGCAGGAGGAAGGCGGGCGGGCGAGCTCTGCCAGCCGGGGGAGGCGGCCGAGGGGCAAAACTGCGCGGAGCGGGAGGGGGAGGGGAGGGGGCAGAAGGAGCGGGAGGGCCGGAGCGCCGGCGCAGAGGAGGCAGAGCGCCGACTTGGCAGCGGGGCGGAGGCGAGGAGGGCGCCCGCTGGGGCGCGGGGGGCGCGTCTGCGGGGCCGGCGAAGTAAGCATCCCTTGGGCCGGATCGCGGGGGGGGGGGGAGGAAAATCCGCTGGGGAGGAGGGGAGGAAAGACTCGGGAGCCCCCCCCCGACCCCCTTCCCCTCTCCCCTTCTCCGCTGCGCACTTCTCCAAACTGCCCGGTTTTCTTCCTCCTCCTCCCGCTCCCAGATTTTTGCCGGCCCCCCTCCGCGCCGGCCTCGCCCTCCGCCTCCCCGCGGCCAGGGCACCCCGGCCCTGGGGCCCTCTCCCCACCCCGCTGCCAGCCCCCGCCGGGGTCCGAACTCCGCCCTCCTCCCGCGCGGCGTGCAGAAATCGCTGACTGGGGCAGCCGCGCGGCGGAGCGCCGAGGACGGGCTTCGCGGAGCCTGGATCCCGGGGGAAGTGCCAGGGCCGGCTCGGCCAATTTGGGGGTGGCGGGTCTCCCGGGCCCTGAACGCCGCCCCTGGAGAGCCGGCAGTCCCGCCGCGCGCCCTGCCCTGCCCTGCCCTGCCCTGCCCTGCCCTGCCCTGCGCGCAGCGCCCACTTTGGGAAGTCGCCCCTAAGGTGCCCTTTGCGGAAAGAAAAGGAAAACGGAGAGACTTTTTAACCTTCCTCCCGAAGGCACAAAATCTCCTCTTGGAAGCAGAGGAACGGAGCAGCCTGCTCGATTTCGGTTTCGGGAAAGCCACTTGCTTTAAGTTAAGCCTGGAAACCGGTCTTTACAGTAACTCTTTGTACTTTGTTCTCAGCAGGTGACGGAGGGGACATTTGGCCGGAGTCTGATGCTGCTGCTGAGTTTGGCCTGGCAACGGTCTCTTCCGCAACCTTTGGGAGTCTGGGGACATTTGCTAGGAAGTCAGCCCTGCCTCTGCCTGAGATCTGAAATAAATATTTGGCCAACATATATGCCTATTTGGATTTTCGCAATGTGCCACTGTTGCCTCCCGCATTCCTGCCTCTGCTTGATTTGGGGTTGGGAAGAGTGAAAACACGATTATGTGGCTATCTCCAACGCTGGCAGAGGATTTGGGGGGCATTTCGGGAGCAGGCAACGTTGCTTGAAATTAAAATTGTCTGAAGCTTAACCTTGGCCCTTTAGCCTTGAAGGAAAAAACGAGCTTGCTTTTCTGGAAGAATTCAGTTTCTTTGGAAGCGCTTCACGGTTGCTGGAGTTAATTTTGCCAATGGTTGTTTGATACACGTATCAGAGACTTGTTGGCGATCTGGAATTTTCTTGGACGTTGACTGGATTTACGCGGGGGCATTCTGGAGTTGGGAGAAAGTTGGAATCAAACCTCAGTATTTAACAAAGTTGGAGGAGTGGAGAAAACTTGCAAAACGTAAAGATATCTCTGGTAAATATTGCTTGTTCTCAGGAAAAAAAAAAACCCTGCCTGCTGGATATTTCTAAAGGAACTTCTGGATTGGCTCTCTTTTATTCTGAATTTAAGAGGAAAAGTTTCTTGGCAGATGTGGGTTCATAATCTGGGCCTGCTCATTGCCAAGAGGAAGCTTCAGATTTCTTTCTCTTTTTTTCTTTCTTTCTTCTTCTTCTTTTTTTTTTGGATTTCATGACGTTGCAAAATCTGTTGCTGTTCTCCCTATTTCATTTTTTTAAAAAACAGCTTTGGAAAGAAACCCTGTAAATGTCTCTGGGCTGCTTTTCCACTTTCTGCTCGCATCGAGGATCTCTGTTCCAACTTGTTGCGTTCTTCTCCGCCCTCCCTCAATCCATTCAGCCTGGAAACGGTTGGACTTACTCAGATAACTTTTCTGGGCGCGTTTTGCTGACCCAGAGATTTGGAAAACCTCACCAAAATTGCTGGGGAAATAATAATAGGGAATTGCAAATTGCAACTGGCCGAACTTCTGAGGAACTACATTCATGGTGGTCGAAGTATAGGAACCGCTTACTTTATTTGGAATATTTTTTTTCTACTTTGCATTGGAATATTCACTGGGAACCCTCTTGCCAACATTGTCCAAGGAACCTTTGGAGAGTTAAAGCTTCTTCTATGTGGCTTGCTTGCCAGTTTAAGACAACGAAAAATCGATTTTAAATTTCTCAGGAATCTTTTTTTTTTTCCCCTCCCTCCGGGCACAACGTACAGAGCGAAGGACAAGCGTGCTTCTAAAAACTGGATTTATTTTTTCAAGAGTCTGAATGTATTAAGGTGTCATTTTGGTTCGCTGGGGCCTTTTTGCTTCAGGTCTTATTGCGCCTTTGTTTGATGTCGGAGGCCCAACATGTCTGTAAGTGTAAGTAGGAGAGAAGGAAAGGAAGCTAGCAGTCCTGGACACAACGCTGTAGTAAAATAGGAATTGAAAACTCTTTTGACCTTAGAGAAAAGATTTGCATTCCAAGGTTATTAGGGCCTCCTTCTTATTATCTGGATACTGATAAGGTGGTGGTGAAAGCTTTGATGTATTGCAGTGTTTCTCAACCTTGGCAACTTTAAGATGGGTGGACTTCAACTCCCAGAATTCCCCAGCTGGCTGGGGAATTCTGGGAGTTGAAGTCCACCCATCTTAAAGTTGCCAAGGTTGAGAAACACTGATACATTGGATACTGCATTGAGAAAAGAGGGGTGCACAAAAAAATATGGGGGGAGAAGAGAGAAACAGTGTTCTCCTGAATATTTCTGCTAATCGAAATATTTTTAATATTCCTCCCAAATCAGGACATGCTTTGCAGATGGAGGTGAAATTTAGCAGCTATGTCCATCCTAACGGGGCAAAAAAGCCTTTGGGTTCAGGTTTCTCCTCTTCTGAACGGGGCGGGTCCCACCCTTCAATGCCCTTCAATGCGCCTTACACGAGCGTCATGCTGCCTTCCTCCACCCTGCCCCCTCCAAATTGGTCTGCCTGGCCATCTGGGTGTCCAGAGACGGAGGGCACTTTTGTGTCGCGGCTAAAGACAGGGAAAGGAATGGCTTATGGGGCAGGGAATCCCTCGTCCAGTTACAGCTGGCTCCCCTCTCCAGTCTGGAAAATATTGCGGCTTCTTTGGGTCCCAAGTTAGGCACTGCTTAGATTTTCTGTCGATGATGAAGCATTTCCCATAAATAGTGAAAACCTTTGGCTTGCTGAGACGCATCAACTCCGAGTTTTCTATCAAGGGCTGTGCATCAGACTCCCTAAATGAAATCATCTCTGGCACAGTTTTACTTGTCAACACCCAACTGGGTGGTTTTGCTTTCTCCTTGACAGCCAAGTTGCCGTCAGCTGTATTTTCCTCCCCTCAAAGGAGCATTGCCTGTTGTTGTTCAAGATGTATATTTTAACCTGATTGTTGTAGAATTGCAGGACACTGGGGTTGCTAAGCAAAGGCTGGGGAAAATAGGAAGGTATTATGAATGACCAACTGATGCTCAGATCTAACCATTTTGATGGGGTTGTTTGCCCTCCGCGTAGGTTGCCCAATTTGAATTGAGAGGTTAAAAAGAAGACCACAAATTTGCTTATAACATAGGTAGAAAAGGAAGCAGGGTTTTGACTGTGTGGCTGTGGCTCCCATCTTGACTTTTTTGACTCCCATAAATGGTCCTGCTCGGTGCTATAGGTCCATATCGTTCATTTACTTTGTGGCTTAGTGTGATAGGTGAATGAGACTTAGGGGATCCTGTTTATTTGACTCAGTAGAATTAAAGTGATCGGGGAACAATTTTGGCCTAAGGCTGATTTGTACATCGCAGTCAACTAACGTGGCTTGCTTTGTTGACAATCAGTATTGTGGAACGTGAATCATGGTTCAGGGCGTGAGCATGGGTGCTAAACCCAGGTTTTGCAGGATCAGCGAATTCTGCCTAAGTCTGGATCCAACCTGTTCCTGTTAGAAAAGGCAAGATTATCTTGGGGTTTGTCATCCAGCAGGACGTGTAAAAACTATCACTGGTCAGCCTGAGAAATGTTTAGAAACTGGGCTTTTGGTGAAAGGCCACCAGCTTTGCTGCAGATCTCAGCAGCTGCTTCTGCAGAGGGGACGCTGAGCAATGCTTTGCCTGCCTGGTTCATCCTGTTCCCAGTTATTGGGCAGATTTCCCAGCAAGAAGTCTTTTGACCTCCTCCCTAGTATTTTTCAGGGGAATTCAAGCATGGAAGAGCTTACATTTAAAAATGGGGCTTATCAGGGCAGCCTTAAGAAAGCCCACAGCCCAGCCTTAATGGGCTGAATTCTTTCAGCATATCAGGGAAGGAAAGATGGCTGGATTAAGTCCCGTTCAGAACTCCCTGCCTGTGAAGAGCTAGCATTCTCCCTGATGCACTAGTTCTCTAAGTGCAGGGAGGCTAAACTTGCAGTCCTTCTACCTCCTGCCCCAGCTTTTCCCGACCAGATATCCCCAAAGCTGTTTCAGCCAACAGCTTCTGGGTTCCTCAGAGAACAGGATGATGGATTTGCTGCCCAACACATCTACAGGATACAGTTGGGAAAGGCTGCTCTGTAGAATCCTGATCATGATAGCTGGGCATGATGGGAGCTGTAGTTGTAAGAAATGCATATACAACTTTGTAATATGAGGGGCAAATTATTGGGGAGCTGGGTTTCCTGTATAAAATAAATCACGTAGCACTGAAGACGTGGGAGGCGAAGGTTCATGACTGAAGTCTTCATCATTTGAAAAAAAAATTTAAATGTCCCCACATGTAGAGATCTAGCACATTGGAAAGCCTAGAGCATTTGTAATATACAGGTAGTCCTTGTTCAGTGACCACAACTGAGACCAGCAACTCGATCGTTAAGCGAAGTGGTCACTTAGTGAAACATGATATTACAATCTTCCTTCAGCTTTCCTTTGTTTTACAGACCTATGACGGTCGTTAATGCAAGGATTGGTGGCAAAGTTACATTTTCATCACTGTCATAACTGCAAACAGTCGCTAAACAAGGCAATCCCTGAACAAGGCAATCCCTGACTATCCATACTCCATTCTAGAGAAGGGGAAATGCTTGTACAAACATAAAAATGTACAGGTTGTTGGTCCCAACTTGTATTGCAAAAAGGTCATCTCAGCATCTTGGTCATGGATAACCTAACCAGCCACGCTGGCTGGGAATTCTGGGAGTTGTAGTCTGGGAATTCTAGGAAGTCGCACTGTGGGAATTCTGGGAGCCATGGCTTTGGGAATTCTCAGAGTTGTGGTCTGGGAATTCTGGGTATGTAATCTGGGAATTCTAGGAGTCATGCTCTGGGAATATTGGGAGTTGTCATCTGGGAATTCTGGGCATCATAGTCTGGAGAGCACAGCTTAAGGCAAAACATTTGAACTTTGGAGAGCAGGACTTAAGCCCTGAGCGTCTGCCTTCTCTGCCCTGCAGGCCCAGCTGTGCCGCGCGCTGTACGATAACACTGCCGAGTGTCCGGACGAACTCTCATTCCACAAGGGAGACCTGATGGTCCTCCTCCAGCCCGAAGGGACAGGCCTGGAGGGTTGGCACTTGTGTTCATTGCATGGCCAGCAAGGGATCGTGCCCGCCAACAGGGTCAGGGTCCTCCCTGAGTCGGGATCCCCCGGGCCAGCCGCTCACCCGAATCACACCCCAGCAGAGGTCTACCAGGTGCTGAAGAATGAGGGTCTTCTGGTTGGAAGGATCTCTGAGGGGCCCATGGAGGAGTGGAAAAAAAGAGACCAGGGGAAAGAAGAACAAGAGGTGAGAGGGGTGCTCTGTCATGCTTGTTTCTCTCCATGTTGTCACCTTGCTTCCTAATGTCCCCAGAGACCACTCTTCCACCTTTTCCAACTTCTACCCAAGCCAAGAAGCCTGAACATCTCTTCCACCAGAGCAGCATTTAGCAGCCTGCTGTGCTCCACATGTGTTGCGATCCCCCTCCATTTTGGCTGGGCGTGGGTGATGGGATTTGTACTCCACCATATCTACAAGGCCCCAGGCTGGAGAAGGATGCCTGGTAGAACAAATGTTGAGGAGGAACCTGTGGTTCTTCTAAACTCTCTAAGCTGCTTACCCAAAACTTCCTTGCTTTTGCCGTCCAGTTTGATGGGGTGGGTGGGTTCACCCAACCAACCAAGATGCAGGCTGGTTCCCCCCACCACACCAAACCAGAAACTGTCCGTCCCTTTTTGGCCCACACTGGCATGTTGGCCGAACCCAGCTGAGATGTGGCTTGGTGCCCCGGGAACCTGCTGTCTTCTCTTGGAATCCTGACCTCTGATTTCTCCTTGTTCTTGTCCTTCTCTTCCACCCCAGGTATATGAGGTACCACCACCTGCACGGCCCTGCCCGCTGCCCCCAGAGGGGATCTACAGGGTGCCTCGGGGTACGCGAAGGGAAGAAGATCCCACGGAGGTGCGATTGAGTCAAGAAGAGGTGACCAGCTGCAGAGGTCACCAGCAGGGCTTGATGGCTGGGGATCGATTTAATCCCAGATTTCACTCCCTCCCTGTTACCTTGTGCAAATCGGCCCAAGATTTATAAATGCCAAAAGTTCCATTTTCAGTTAGAAGGAAAAGGTCCAACGTTTGTTGTTACTTCCAGAGATGTGAAACAAGTTTTTATATATATATAGGATGGATCCAAGAGATAATCTGGAAAAGAAAAGTAATGGATGGATGGAGGGAGGGAGGGAGAGAGCGAGAGAGAGATGATAGGGAGAGAGATGACCTTCATTAGTTTTCTCTTCCAGATTTATTTATTTATTTTTATTTATTGGATTTCTCCCCCGCCCATCTCCCCCACAATAGGGGACTCTGGGCGACTTACAGAAAACATTAAAACTATAAATATATCTAAAACACATAAGACATCCAAAATTTAAAACAATACTACAAAAGGAAGATCCAAGAAGATGGAAAATCAGGCTGCAGAGAGCTGGCCACTATGGGGCTAGCCATCCCCCTGCTTGAAGTATTCCCTTGGATCCTTCCAGGATCTCTTGGATCCTTCCAGTTTCCTGGATTGTAAACTCTTCAGGGCAGGGACCTCTTGTGCTTGTAAATTATCCTCAACCCAGATGGCATGGCAGAAGTCATGATTTTTCTATTTTTTATTTTTTGCCTCCTGCCCACTGTCCAGCTGGTTTCTATTAAAATCTGACCTGGGAGGGCTTTCTCTTCTCCCTTGCCAGAGCGGGACTGTCCATTTCTGGAAACGTCCCTGCTGGTATTCCAAGCAGGGCTGGGAGCACATTTGATCTCTGTGCAAGTCGCGAGGGGCCAAGGCGACTGTGGGCTGGTGGCAAAGCTTTTTGAGGGGACAACTGGGCGCGCCTGTGGGATTAGAGGCTGCGTCTGCCCGGTAGCCTGAGCGTAATTGTATCTGAGCCTTTACGGAGAGACAGCTGCGTGCAAAGGGGTCGTTCGCCTTCCCCAGCCAAGGCAACGGTTGCCTTAGATGGACAAACACTTGGGTGGGAATGACAGGTGTGAATGTGGAGGTAGCAGCTGGTCAGGTCTAAAATATAAGACTAGACCAGGGCTTCTCAAAACTTGGCAACGGGAAGATGTGCGGACTCCGACTCTCAGAATTCCCCAGCCAGCCGTGGGAGTTCTGGGAGTGGAAGTCCGCACATCTTCCCGTGGCCAAGTTTGCCATTTTGAAACCAGCAGATTCACACATGGTTTGTTTTTACTGTGGCCTATGGAATAATAGAACAAACAGGGGTCTCAGGTCATGCCAAGCCATAAACTCTAAATTACAGACCGGAGTGGCTGTGTTTATCTTCCATGCTGAGCTCTCAACCTGCTTATCAAGCCGTGTTGGATGGTTCAGATGCACTGAGCTGTAAACTATGGTTGACATAATGCAATAACTGGATTTACCCAGCATGCAGCACCCAAACCAAGCAAAATGGCTTAGAGCAATGTTTCTGAACCTTGGCAACTTTAAGATGTCTGGACTTCCCATGCTGGCTGGGGAATTCTGGGAGTTGAAGTCCAGACATCTTAAAGTTGCCAAGGTTCAGAAACACTGGCTTAGAGTGATGTCTGACCCCAAACACACTTTCTTTTGGGACTCTTTATCTTTTTTTCTGCTCACAGGTTTACGACGTGCCCTCATCCTTGCTCCGGGATGCGCTCTCGGACACGTACGACTCGCCTGCCCCACGTGCCAAGAAAGTGGCCCGGGTGGCCCCCCAGCCCACCGCCCCCCCGGATTTGGACGAGGCCTATGACGTGCCGCTCGCCTTCAAGAAGCCCCTGGCCCAAGAGGAAGAGGAAGGAAGTGGCGAAGGGCCACTGATCTACGCCATCCCATCTAATTTACGCCGCGCTTCCGCCTTGCTTAACTTGTACGAGTCCCCCGAGGATGTCCGGGCGGGCGGGCGGGAGGAGGAAGAGGAAGAGGATGGGGGCATTTATGATGTTCCTCTGCTGACGCCCAGCACCCCGCCCCTGGAGGGGGCCCTCCAAGGACTCAGCCTGAGGGACCCGGGGCCCCCCACCCGTCCCCGGCTGCCCTCCGCGGAGAGCCTGTCCCGTCGCCCGCTGCCCGCTCTTCCTAGCGAGGAACGTCTCTCTGGGGAGGTTCCCCCTCCGTCGCCCAGCATCGTCCGGAAAGGCAGCATCCAGGACCGGCCGCTGCCTCCCCCTCCACCCCGGCTGGGGGGTCTCAGGGCAGGAGAGCTGCTGGACCAAGCCAGGCACGACGTCCACAACGAATACGAGGGGATCCGTCTGGCCGACGAGTACGATTACGTTCACCTCAAGGTAAGGGCAGCCGTAGCACAGGGCAGGTCTCGATCCAGCTGTTGACGTCGGGACGTAGTCCAGATACCGCTTTGCTTTTATGCTGAGCGGACCCCCAGCCCTTGGGCTTTTCTGCGTCAGAGGCAGGCGACCCCCGGGTTGCACCTTCTGCAAGTGCCGCCCCCCAGGCCAAAATCCCACGGCTGAAATTCAGTTGCCGAACAGCTGGATTTCAGGAGTCCATCCATGATTTCTTTTCCCCCCCAAAATTAAACTTAGCCCAGACTCTTTCCAAACGGCCCCAAATTAGCAATTATTTCAGAAAGCGGGGGGGGGCCGAAATGATGGGAATGGGAATAGTTGCCTGCCAGGGACCCCTGCTCCTTCCCTTCCCCCCAGAAACTGCCCCCAAACAAGCTACAAACACAAAGCTAAAGAAGTTTCACTTTGTCTCGTCCGGAGATGTGACGCCGTCACCCTTTGCTTCTCTGCAGCCTTTTGTAGGTGGGGATGGAAAAACTCAAGATGGCATGTGCACCTGTGCAATTGAAGCCCTGCCCCCTTTGCACACAACACACCAAAAGGGGCAGGGCTTTCGTCATGCCATTGCTGGCGCCCCCTTGACTTTTTTGACCTCCCTGCATGTACCTTTGGATACATTGCAGCCCTCGACTCCTCAGATGTTGCAGACTCCTTCCAAATTGTCTCTAGATCCACGTGCTTCCAAAAAAAACCCGAAATCATAATTAAATAGGAGATCATCTCTTAAACCGGGCATCGAAGTAGTTATTTTGCGCCTTGCATAAATTGGAAAGCTGAACAGGCTTTCCAGCACGTTTCGTTTTATGATGAAATCAGGTTAACTTTCCATCCTTGTAAACACACCCTGAGCCTAAACACGCTTCCATTCTTTAATCCACAAAAGAAAGGTGAACATTAACCCCGAAGGATCAGAATATGATATCCTGCCGAACGGCTGGCGTGCAAAACTCACCTGGGCAGGACTTCAACCCAGATTGGGGAAAAGAGCTTCGACTCAACCCCGGCACACATCTGGAAGAGTCACTTTAAATGTAAAGAGTGGATTCCTCAAAACCACAGCTGCCTTTTCTTTGGGTTAAAGTACTTTGTCCTTTAGCAGGTTGTGTCCCGGTGTATTGTGTGAAACGGGCTGTCGCATCCAGCCATAGCTTTGTTTATTCAAATACTGCATTTTACCGGAAGACAGCAGCGCGCTTAGCTGGATCATGTTCAGCATGTTCTGAATCCCAGCAGTAGGCTGCCGAGAGAAGGGGGGGAGCACTTTGCAATTAAAACAGAAAGCAGCCCCGGATCACGTTTGCTTGTTCTAGCTAGCAAAGGTATTTGCAGGGCAGAAATGCTGCATACCCAAAACTCAGATTAGGGGTAAGGAGCCTTGTGGCTGAGGAGGTCATTTTAAATCCCAAACCCTAACCCGGTGTTTCTCAACCTCGGGCACTTTAAGATGTGTGGACTTCAACTCCCAGAATTCCCCAGCCAGGAATTCTGGGAATTGAAGTCCACACATCTGGGAATTGAAGTCCACACATCAATTCCCAGATGTGTGGACTTCAACTCCCAGAATTCCCCAGCCAGGAATTCTGGGAATTGAAGTCCACACATCTGGGAATTGAAGTCCACACATCTTAAAGTGCCTGGGGTTGAGAAACACAACAGAAACAATCCTCTTGTGTAAACACACACACTCCTTCACGGAGATAATACAGATCCTGGTGGGGAGGTTTGGATTGCAATGCCGAAAGGTGCTCTGGAGGGCAGGAAGAAGCAGTGGGGTCCCGCCACTGAGCTTAGCCCCACGGCTGGAAAAGATGCGCTTGGGGAAAGAATGGAGGATCGGCGGGAACGCCTGGCTCTGCGTGGGCCCCGCGTCCGAAGCGTTGCAGGGCTCGAAAGGAACCCTTCCCTGCGCTGATCTGTGTTCATCTTGCTCGTGGAGTTTTTTCTTCCTATTTGGTTTTCTGTCCCATTTATCCTGTATGAACTCACCAATTAAATGCAGACTCTTTTCTTTTTTCTTTCTTCTTTTCTTTTCTTTTCCTTTTCTCTATTTTTCCTTTTCTTTTTTCTTTCCTTTCCTTTTTTCTCTTTTCTCTTTTCTTTTCATTTTTTTCTTTCCTTTTCCTTTTCTCTTCTTTTTTCTTTCTTTCCTTTTCTCTTCTTTTTCTTCTCTTCTCTTTTCTTTTCTTCTCTTCTCTTTTTTCATTTTTCTTTTTCTCTTCTATTTTTCTTTTCTTCTTTCTTTCCTTTCTTTTTTTTCTCTTCTTTTTTCATTTCTCTCTTCTCTTCTCCTCTTCTCCTCTTTCATTTTTTTCTTTTCTTTTCTTTTCCTCTATTTTTCTTTTCTTTTCTTTTCTTTTTTCTTTCCTTTCCTTTTCTTTTTTCTCTTTTCTCTTCTTCTTTTCTCATTTCTTTTTTCTTTTTTTTCCTTTCCTTTCCTGTCCTGTCCTGTCCTGTCCTGTCCTGTCCTGTCCTGTCCTGTCCTGTCCTGTTCTGTTCTGTTCTATTCTATTCTTTCTTTTTTCATTTCATTTCATTTCATTTATTTTCTTTTTTTTCTTTTCCCTCCCCTTCCCCTTCCCCTTTCTTAGGGGGCCGATAAAACCCAGCCAAAAGCAACCACGCCCGAGGCAAGCCCCACACTCCCGGGAGACGCAACTCAGACCGAAGAAATGGTATCTCTTCTTTATCTTTGCAACCCGCTGCTCCCGCTGTGTCCTAACCGAATTTACCATCCCTGTGAGCGGATCCCTCCTTTTCGTCAGAGCGTTTAAAAAGCAGAAGCTGAGATGTTTGTTCAAAGCCAGGCTTGCAAAAGCAACCTTTGCCTTCTCCCCTCCCTTGCAGAACACTTTATCCGTTGAAATGCACAGGTTTTGTCTTAAGGAAACGGTTAAAAAAAATTCCCATAAATGCTCTGAAAATAATACTTCCGAACCTGATATTATTTCTGGAAAGGTTGAGTAAAGTCAACTGAGGGAAGTTTGCCACCGGGGGATTAAACAGACATGCTGTGTCTTTATTCATATGAATATATATATTTTTAAAATTCTCAGTCTATCCTACAGCCCTGTGATTTCCTAGTGGTCTCCCATCCAACGATTAACCAGCTCCACCCTCATTTTTTTCAAGATCAGTCTCCGATGTCTGTGTATATGTATTTATTGAACAAATTTATATAGCTGCCTATCAACCAAAAGGAACTCTGGGTGGCGAGCAAAAGAAAAATAAAGTTAATAAATGACTTTGAAACATCCATCCACCACCCCTTTCTCCCGGCCTTAGTATTTTAGCATATTTCTCCTGGAAATAGCTTAAGATACCATTTAAGTTTGCTGCCCACAAATGATGATCATGAGAGAGGGAGGATTGGGGCTGGTTTATCTGCATTATTGTCTATTTGACCCCAACAAATTGTTGAAACGGGGTGCCCACAAGGTGTGGTCGAAAAAGATGGTAGCTGCCACGCAGCAATCAAAGCTGAGCCTGTGTTTTTGACCCATATAAAAAAACCTGTCACATCGTCACAGCTGCCGTTTTGACTTTTTTGACCACACCCTGTGGATAGTGCCATGTTTAATTGATTTTGATAAAACCTGTTTAGCAGCCTGGGAAAGGTTCATCTGCTGGAGCAGTGTTTCTCAACCTTGTCAACTTGAAGTCGTGTGGACTTCAACTCCCAGAATTCCCCAGCCAGCCATGGAATTCTGGGAGTTGAAGTCCACACGGCTTCAAGTTGACAAGGTTGAGAAACACTGCGCTGGAGAGCAGAGAACAGCAGAAAACATAGCTTTGAAAATCACCAGTGGCATTGTGTTCCTAAAGCCGCAATCTTCAATGTCCCCCTCTGCTTGGCAGGTGCCACCGTCCCTGGAGGACAGCCAGCTTTTACAGTTCTACACAGGGCAGTGCCAGACGCATTACTGCACCCTCCTCTCTGCCATCGAGGCCCTCCTGGCCAGCGCTGGGGCTCACCAGCCACCCCGCGTCTTCGTGCCCCACGGCAAATTCGTCATCGTCACGGCGCACAAACTGGTCTTCGTGGGTGACACGGTCTCCCGCCTGGCGTCTTCGGCGGCAGTCCGGGCAAGGGTGGGGGCAGCCAGCGGCGCCCTGTGCCAAGCCCTGAAGGAAGCCGTCCTCTCCGTCAAGAGCGCTGCCCTGCGGTACCCATCGCTTCCTGCGGCCCGGGAGATGGAGGGCTGTGTGGCTGAATTATCCCGCCAAGCCCTGGCCTTCACCACCTTGCTGGGCACCCTGGCACCCTCTTGATCCAGGACTCGGGGACCGCTGCGACTCCGCCCCGAGTTGGAAGATGATTCTCTTTCTGCAGAGGGTGCCCGAGGACGCCGGTGGGGCGCATCCTGGCCAGTGCCCATCCTGGGGTTGGTGCAGATGTTCTGCTTGAGTTTGGCTCGTACATCGGTCAAGACCAGACCTGCTCCGGGGTCCTCAGCGGCCGATGCCCGTGCCAAGAAGCAACCGTCCTCGAGCTCCGGTCTCTGCTTCGGCTCCTTCCGTACTTCCACGCGAGCACCCAATCTTTGCCTCCTTCGTTGTAACCTACAATCTTTGACTTTTCTGGCCAAAGAACACCCCAAAATTTGCCCTCTCTCTCACCACAGCACCTCTCGATCTCGGGATCTGCTCCGTCGCAGGACCTTCAGCACAGACTCCGTTTCCTGCATGGAAGGTTGATCCCGTAGTCCAGGGAGATGAACTGATTGGCGGAGGGGCAGGGGACCTTCAATGCTTCTGTATGCCCCCCAAGGCAGAAATGAGGGGACCAGCTCTCCCCAGCCACCCACAGAGCCTTGACAGGGAATGAGGAAGAAGAAAATTGCTGGGAAATGGGGTCCCTCCTCCCCAGACCCCCCAGTAATCTGCAAAAGAAGATGTTGCGTCAAGGGCTAGCAGGACAGACGAGATGAAAAGCTCTTAGCAAAGAAATTAGAAGGTAGAACTCTTTGCTGTAAGCCTGACGGTGGAATCGCTCTAAAGGGGTCTTTTCGAAATTTGCAGAACTAAAACTCCAGACCAGCCTCTCTGTAAGGAACACATAACTTGGAACAAATTTCGGAAGCTCTTCAGCTCGATCTGCTCAACGCCTGTTCCTTCCCTTCTCATGAAAGTCCTCATTTTGGAGAGTAGCCAGTCAAATGTTGCATTTAGCTGCCCCCTCCTCAGCCCTTCCTCCCCAGGGCACATAAAGCATCTTTCTCAGGAAATATTTGCCACAATCTCTCTAGGTCTGATGATAATAAAATAGGTGAAAAAAGGCTGTGTGTTAAAGGCAACATTTAAAAGTTCTGGTGTGTTCCTTCCTTGTCCCTCCAGAGGTGCTCTCCACATTCCTGATGTTATCCTTGGAAAGGCTTTGGTTTAATTTTTCATTATTGGAATATTGGGGCTTTAAAAAAAAAGTGTGCAGATTTTACAGGTAATCAAAATAATTGCATAGCTCTTCATTGAAAACAGGCACCATCTCAGAATGAAATAATGCAATCACATAAACGTGGAATACAGAATTCTGGTTTTGAGGGGCTCACAAAAATAAGTGGCTGTTTTAACTTTTCTGCAGTACCCTGGGATGGGAAATGCCTCTCTACAATAGCTTCCAGTCATTTAAAGAGAAGTTCAGTTTTCCAACAGCAAAATGAAAAGGATTTTTACAAACCTCTATATCAGTGTTGTCTGAACTTGGCCACTTTAAGGTGAGTGGACTTCAACTCCCAGAATTTCCCAGCCAGCATGGCTGGCTGGGGAATTCTGGGAGTTGAAGTCCACTCACCTTAAAGTGGCCAAGTTCAGACAACACTGCTCTATATAGTGTCTTCCGCAATCGCTGTTTGCGCCTGTTTTCATGAGGTCTAGTGTGTTGTTAAGCAGAAAGTTAGATTTTGTTTTGGAAATTGGAAAAAGGAAGTCCAAAATACCAGACAGAAGAATATTCCAAAAATATATTTCTTTTATTAAATTGGATTGGTAAGGCTGAGAGAATGGGATTGGAGGTTACCCCTTGCTCAGAATTAAATTAAAAAAAAAACTTGAAAGAGTTAAATAAAAAGGATGTAATTAACATTTAAAAAAAATCAGCTTCCCAGGAGCCGCATTGTGGTATCATCCTGTCTTTGGCATAACAGAGGCTGTTGTCTAGCACAAAGTTTCTCAATCTCAGCACTTTAAGATGGGTGGACTTCAACTCCCAGAATTCCCCAGCCAGCAGGGCTGGCTAGGGGATTCTGGGAGTTGAAGTCCACCCATCTTAAAGTGGCTGAGGTTGAGAAACACTGGTCTAAGACCTGGAGGGAGTTTAAGATTGGGCATCTCGTCGGAACCCAACCGTTGTGAACCCCCTTGGACTGCGTGCGTGTGAAGTCAGCCCGCGAGTCCGATTTCCAAATTTCCGCGGCTCACCGGATCTTCTGAACTACATTTCCCGGCATCCCCCCTCGTCGGCCATACCGATCCACGCTGCCCGGACGGGTAGTTCGGCAGCCTCGGGCGCGCACCCATTGCGGAAGGCAGCTTTGGAGAGCAAGATCTCCGGCGGGCGCCGGGTTGCCGATCCTGGGCGCCGCACCGGTCCCTGCAGGAGCCACGCCGGCCGCGGAGCTGCCCCCGGCGAGGCTGCGAATCCGGATTCGCTCCTCCGAAAGGGCGGGCGTGGCGCTGGGGAGGCCCGCCGGGGGGCAGGAGAAGCGGCGCCCGCCTCCCTCTTTACGCGCGGCGGCGCTCGCCCACCCACCCGCGGCCTCCCCGCGCTGCGTCGGGCTGGGGGCGGAGGCAGCGCGCGGAGGGGCGGCCGCGGGGCGGAGACTGCCCGCTCCCACGGCCTGCGCCTCCCGGGCGCTGGCGGAGCGGCTTCGGGGAGTCTTCCAGCGGTCGGTGGCGCAACCCGCGCGGGGCGCCCAGGGAGCCGCGCCTGCCCGGCGCCTGGTGAGCAGCCTTGGCCGCCGCCGTGTCGCCCTGCTTGGTCCCCGCCTCCCTCCCTCCCTCCCTCCGCCGCGCTCAGCGGCTCCGTCCCCGCCGCTTCCTCGGGCCGGGCCCGCGGCCGCTGCTCTCCGCCGTCCCCGCCGCGCCTTTACGCACGCTTCGCCCTCCCTCGGCGCCGTCCCGGGACCCCGGGGGGCGGGGCGGGGCAGGGCAGGACCCCTCCGCGCCGGCTTCCCCGCACGCCCCCCGGCCTGCCTGCCTGCCTGCCTCCCTCCGCCCCCCCAAACTCTCGGGCGTTTGCGCCACAGGCTCTCCCCGCAGTAACTGGCCCTGGTTCTTCCCGCAGGGCGCCGGCTCCGCGGGGCGGTTGCCCCCCAAGCGCGCAGCCTGGGCGAGAAAGGGGCAGGGTGAACGCGAGTCCCGGCCCCCAGCCCTTGGGCGCCACCTGTCCCCGTCCCTCGCTCCCTCCCTCCCTTGCTGGTTTTGCCTTTCCCCGTTGGCCCTTGATTCCAAATTCCCCAGCCTGGCGACTACAAAGCCCATCCTCCCCACCCGGCAGGGCCCTTGGCCCTTCTTTCCAGGATGGATTAGGTGGCAATGCCTGTAATCCCCAGCCAGCATCGTGTAGATCCGTTATGGAAAAGATGCAGCGCCGGGGCCATACCGGGTCCCCTTCTGGGGGCCCCGGGGCCCTTCCTCAAAAGGCAGGGCACCCAGTGTGTGCATGCCAGGGTTGTCTGCTGCCATTTGAGGGAGGGGCGATTGGTTGGGGTCAGATGGGTGTGGAAGACATTGACCCCTGAAGCCCACCCCACCTTCCCCAAATGGACCTGGCCATGCTGTCATGGGGCCCGATGGGAATTGCGCCCCCTGCAGTACACCTTGGGAATTGCAGGGTGACCCACTTAGGTCTACTTACTGCCTGGACTTGCGCAACCTGCTCCCCAGGCTGCTCTAGGCTAAAGTTCTTCGTTTATTTTAACCAGGGTTAGTACCTCTGTGCATTGTGTTGGGCGGACGTGTCACTCCATCTGTTGTGCCGTCCAAGAAGACAACTCGGTTCGATAATCAAGGCAAGGCGGTTGTAACAGTGCAGCCATTTGTTTAAACCAGTGTTTCTCAACCTTGGCCACTTTAAGATGTGGGGACTTCCAGCTGGGGAATTCTGGGAGTTGAAGTCCCCACATCTTAAAGTGGCCAAGGTTGAGAAACACTGGTTTAAACCTTCTTTCTTCCCTCTCCGTTTTCCCCTTTCATCTCTTTCCTCTCTTGCAGCTCTTCTCTTGGATTGTCTTATTAATTTCTTTTTCCTTTCCACAGACGCTTCCCATGGATACCAGCCCTCCGATCCCAGATCCTGGCGGTCCCCGAAGGGATTTTGCCACCTCGGCCTCTGAGCTGGGCCCACCTTCCTTTGAATGGCTGCTGGGGCGGCTGGGGGCGAGGGGGCAACGTCGGCAGCGCCTCCTGCTGGCCCTCAGCTGCCTGCCTTGCCTCCTCCTGGGCCTCGCCTTGGGCTCGGATGCCCTCTTCACTCTCAGCCCTTCACATCACTGCGGGGACCCCAATGGCACTGGGCTGCCCGAGAACGCCACCTGTCATAGCCCCCACTGCCAAAGTGGGGAGTCTGGAGGACTCCCAGCCCTTACCAGCAACCCAGTGACCGAGGTGAGTGTCCCCACCATCTCGCTTTCCTGCCATCATGATACAGGTAGTTCTCGCTTAATGACCACAATAGAGACCGGAAAATTTGTTGTTAAGCAGGGCAGTTGTTAAGCAAGTCACACCCAATTTTACAACCTTTTTTGCAGCGGTCGTTAAGCGAATCACTGTGGTCGTTAAGCAAATCATGTGGTTCCCCATTGATTTTGCTTACCGGAAGCCAGCTGGGAAGGTCACAAATGGCAATCACATGACCCTGGGATGCTGCAACCATCATAAGTGCGAGCTGGTTGCCAAGTGCCCAAATCTCAATCAAATGACCACGGAGGTGCTACGACAGTTGTAAGCGTGAGGACTGGTTGTATGTTCAGCACCGTTGTAATTTAGAATGGTCACTAAACGAATTGTCATTAAGTGAGGACTCCCTGTACTCAGAAACACAAAAGTATAAAGGAGGAGTAGCACCAGTTGCTGAGGTTCTCAGTTCAGATCCTCACTGGCAAAAATGGTTTTGTCTTCTTTCTGCAGTAGTCTGTTGGGCCAAAGACTATTGGGGGGTTCCTGAGCATATTTGAAAAAGCAAAAACGACATGCTTGCACTCTCGTCTTCTTGCTCCGTCCCCATCTATGTTATTTCATCAGCCCTTAGACCATTCCCAACTAGACTTTGACTACGTGGGCCTCCTAAGTATGTTGATACGGAGCAGTGTTTCTCAACCTTGGCCACTTTCAGATGAGTGGACTTCAACTCCCAGAATTCCCCATGGCTGGCTGGGGAATTCTGGGAGTTGAAGTCCACATATCTTAAAGTGGCCGAGGTTGAGAAACCCTGCTCTAGATGAAAACTCAGTTCTCCTCCAGGAAGTCTTGCTGCAAAAAGAAGAAAAGAAGGTTGCAGGGAAGACACCATAAAGTCTGTATACCGAGAAAAAAAGTGGCTAGCAAGAATGTAGTCCACAAGAGCAAGGGATTGCTAAGGTTAAACAAGATGAGGAAATTCAGAGTGATTTGTTGGAAGTAAAAAGTGGTTTTCAACATGGGTACCGAGGGCTAAACAAAAAACATCTATCAAAGTGGATAAAAATAAAATCAATAAAATTATTTGGAATGAAGCTGAACGGTGAGAAGGCCCAAAGTATTTTGGAGAATTGTACGGGAAGCCCAGCGATACGTGGAAAAGAGAAATTGAAATGTGTGCCATAAACGTTGTGGACTATATTATTTTGTTTTAATCAAGTATAGCTTTATTTTTTGCATTTTTGTACCCTGCCCAGAGTCACATAGATGGGTGGCCACGTAAATGGCTACGTACCTAAAATGGCCTGTCCAAGGAAAAGCAAATGCAAAGAATGTCAAAAATGCTGTGAGATGGTTAAAAAACGGTGGGACGGTGTCTGTAGAGGGTGCAACTGGAAAAATGTTGAAACACAGATAGGGTTTGTTGTGGACTTGTTTAGAAAGTGTGTCAAGGCTGCATCTGGGCCTGGCAATGGAAAGAATGCGGCCATTGTTTTGCTGCACAAAAGGAAGGTGATTGAAAACGCTGCAGCAATTTGTTTGCTAGAAAGTTTGCGAGGGACTTTTCAGAATTCCGTTCATGAGGGACGAGACGTGACGATGGAGACAATTCGGGAAAGGTATTGTAGGGTGGCTTTAGGCCCGTCGGGAAGCGAGTAGACCACATTTTTGCTCTTCAGAAGGTCGCTGAGAAATGTAGGAAGAGGAGAAAGTTTAGATCCTGAGATGAATGGGCTCAGATTACGGACTCTTTGTGGATGAGCAGAGAACTGAAACTGGATTGCTGAACGTGGTAAAAGGGCTGTGTGATGAAAGTAAAGGATACGTGAGGATGAATGGAGCGCTTAGTGATGCGTTCAACACCGAGCAAGGAGTAAGACGAGGATGTGCAACGTCACTTCGGTTGTTTAATATATTTATTGATCGATCTATAGAGGAACGCTTCTGATTTGAGAGCGTGTCGGCCTTAGGGTGTGAATGTGTGTGTCCTTTTGCATGGAGATGATGCCACGCTCTTGGCTGAGGACCTGAATAATTTGCAGCAAATGTTAGATTGTATGATGCAACGGGGAATAGAGATCTGGAAAAAAAAATAGGTATCAAAGACCAGGGTAGTGGTATTCAATAGGGACAATCGAGTGAATAATTGCAAATTATGCATATGCATAATTTATTGGCTTTATTGAGAAACTAGACGGATTGGTGCCTTTTAGATTTATTAAAGATGGGGAAATAGATTGAGAATCTTTTATGATGAGCAAATGCCGGTAGGAAGGTAGTTGGTAGTATTTGAGAAATGCGTACCTTCCAGAAGAAACAAAAATGGTGGTGTAGAAGCATGTTTACCATAAGGAAGTGAGAGATGGACACTACATCCGTGCAATAGGAATGGGATACTTAAGCACGCACAGCGAAAAAACAAGAGCCAAGAACGAATGGTGTGAAAAGAATAGAGATTTAATAGAGGACAGATTGTTCCTAGCGAGAGAATAAATGAGGACTGAATTGTAAAACAAACGCATCAGGAAGAGCCAGCGGGTCCCAAAGGACGGAATGTCCAAGAATGTCATGGATGGATGGATTGATTCATTAATTGATTGATTAATTAAACAAAATTAATTAATGAATCCATCCATCCATCCATGACATTCTTGGACCTTCCCTTCTTTGGGACCCACTGGCTCTTCTTGATGCGTTTGTTTTGCAATTCAATCCTTATTTATCAGTACATCGCCCGTTACAAGTTGAAAGGAATTTATGAGATCCTCAGAAAGAGAGAAGTCTAAAAATCAAAAAGCAATGGAAGAAGCAGAATGTGAGCACGGTAGAAGCCAGGATGGTTTATGGATGGTTTACTAGACTTATGGAAAAGTCTGGTAAATAGTACAGGTAGTCCTCGCTTAACAACTGCAATAAGGACCGGAAAATTCATCGTTAAGCAGGGCGGTTGTTAAGCGAAGCATCACGTGACCACACCCGATTTTGCAACATTTTTTGCAGTGATTGTTAAACAAACCACACAGTTCCCCATTGATTTTGCTTGCCAGAAGCCGGCTGGGAAGGTTGCAAATGGTGATCACGTGACTGCGGGGGTGCTGCAACGGTTGTAAGTGTGAGGACCGGTCGTAAGTATCTTTTAGTGCCGTCATAACTTCAAATGGTGGCTAAACAAATGGTTGTTAAGCGAGGACTACCTATATTAGCATAAATT
This sequence comes from Liasis olivaceus, assembly GCA_030867105.1. Taxonomy (NCBI): domain Eukaryota; kingdom Metazoa; phylum Chordata; class Lepidosauria; order Squamata; family Pythonidae; genus Liasis; species Liasis olivaceus. The sequence continues at coordinate 112,921,732 of CM061351.1, read as the reverse complement.
AGTTTTTGCTCTGTTTCATTTCCTCTGTCCTATCTCATGCCTTTAATTTTTGGGGGTTACTATTTCCTATACTTTTTCTGTGCTCTGCATAACGTTCATCACCCAGAAGGTTTGGTTCTGTACAAAAGGGGGTAAGGATGTAAAATATCCCTAAGCAGATATATAGGATTTTTTCTTCTCTTGGAGGCACACAAGTTAATTTCCGGGCACGCTGGTATCTTGTCCTCTGCTTCTGTATGAAATTAATTATAAAAGACCATATACACGTTTACTTTTGTTACTGCCGTAGGTTTAATTTGAACCTGAACTTGGTGGCCTGGAAAAGTGAATAGGAGAATAGGGATAGAAGCCTCTGAGCATTAGCAAAGTGCCTTGACTTGCATTGATCTCTCTCTCAGGAACTGTTGCTCAGTCCCACAAAATGTGTTAGTCTGAAAAGATACAACCTGACGCCTTCCAAGTTCAGGTTTAAATTGTGGACTCATTCATCCTAAGGCACGGTTTGCTTTTTAAAAATTCCTGATCCTTTTTCTCCACAGTGGTCCCTCGATCATTCCCGCAGCTGGATTGTCCCCTTGGAGCAAATTTGTTTTCTCCTGGGCTTTGCTGCAGGAGCCATTTTCTTGGGTCACCTGGCAGACAGGTAAGTTAGATGTTTTTGATGGAAAAAAGGGGGAAAAATCAGAATTCTTGGGGAAACGGGAAGAACTGCCTTGTTATTTATGTGTTAGTGTACACAGCACTCCATCCTATTTTTTTCCCCATAAGGACAAGGAAGGTTGGGCTGAGAAGGTGTGTGACTAGCCCAAAGTCCCCCAGTGAACTCATGTGGCTGAGGGGGGATGTGAAACTGGGCATACCTGCTCCAAGTCCAACCTTCACCGCCCTACCATTCAAGCATTGGGAGAGATAATGTCAGACTTGGCATTCTCTCTTCCAGGAGATAGTAAAACAGGGCTGGTTCTGCAAAGAAGGAGAGGTTCTGGATGGAATAGCAACTCCTTCCCAAAATTGTACCCCTTTGCTACAAGTGGGTGAAAGGAGTGGATTTTCCTTCCTGCTCACCCCACTTTATCCACACTTCTAAAACACAACTGACAATCTAGTTCAGTGTTTCTCAATCTTAGCAACTTTAAGATATGTGGACTTCAACTCCCAGAATTCCCTGGCCAGCAGGTTGAGAAACACTGATCTAATTACAAGTAGTCCTCACTTAACAACCATATGTTTAGTGACTGTTCAAAGTTACAGTGATGCTGAACAAAGGGACTTACAACCGGTCCTCACGTTTACAACTGTCGCAGCACCCTGCGGTCATGTGATTGCGATCCAGGCGCTTGGCAACCAGCTCACACTTAACGACAGTTGCAGCATCCCAGAATCATGTGATCTCTATTTGCAACTTCCCCAGCTGGCTTCTGGCAAGCAAAATCAGTGGGGAAACCACCTGATTCACTTAATGACTGCATGATTCACTTAACAGCCACAGTGATTCACTTAATGTCTGCTGCAAAAAAGGTTGTAAAATCGGGCACAACTAGCTTAACAAATTTTCCAGTTCCTTTTGTGGTCGTTAAGCGAGGACTAGTTGTATTAAGATCTCTTGTGATAACCCACTTTGAGTTGGGGTTCCCCAGGCTGAGGGAGATCAGTATTATGTGATATCTGAAGGGGGAATTGATCTCCCTAAGTCTGGAAAACCCCAGTGATGTTTCCAGAGGCTTCCACCAGCGTTTCAGGGCACCCTCAAGAGATAAGGAGGCTAGATCAGTCAGCATTTTAGAAGAACTTTCTGCCTTTTAAAAATTGTTTGAACTTTTTCAGATGTCCTATTTGGAAGTTGACACATGCATAGAATAAGAGCTAGATTTGGGGGATAAAGAGGCAAGCACCAAATTCAGTTCGTGCTTTGATTTAAAATAAACAGTATCATTCCATGTGTGCATACGCAGAAATGTGTTGCCTCGTTGCATGGAACTTAATCCTGGGATTCGGTTTTTGGCCTAAATCTCACAACCACCCCAGGGGCTATCATGAAAGAAAGTTGCATTTCAGGATTATTAGTTACCTATCACCACATTTTGGAGGGGGGGGGAAATGCTTGTGCATTCTTCCTCCCAAACATTAGTTATGTGCCAATTTCCTCACGCTGATTTTTTTTTTATTGAGAAGTTCAAAAATTCAAGTGCATTACATTTTTGTCAAGCTGAAAAGAGTAGTCTCTCTCTTTACTCCTCAGCGTGGCTTGCCTCTTCATCAGGACGTTGAAAGAGGTTGAGAGGAAACGTGGCCCTGCTCAGAATGGAAGAGAAGAAAAAAACACTTGGTAGACTAATCTCTCAACCTCTGTTGCTCTTTGCAGCGTGGGGCGACGGAGTACCTTCCTCCTGGCCCTCGCTCTTGGCTGCCCCGCAGGTATGCTGGCCGCCTTCGCAGCCTCCCCCTCGGTCTTCATGCTGGGGCGATGCCTTTGGGGCACGATGCTGGGAGCCATGCAGCTCGCCCTTTATGTTAGCCGTAAGTATCAGCCTGGGGCTGCCATGCCTGGCCTTCCCGTTCCCACAAATTTTGGATTTTTGTTGGGCTGCCTGCTTGAAGAGGCCAGCAAGAGCGGGCTATTAATTTAGGCAGGAGCTGTCAATGCATTTTAAATGTTGACGGTGCACGAAGCGTATTTCTTCAGTGCCCTTGCCGATGGTTTAGCGAAAGAGGGATTCAGAATTTGGCAGTCTCCGTTCCGACCTGGTTTTGCAATCCCTCGTCTTGGAATGGCTGTTTGAGGCTCTATTTGTACAGGGTTCAGTCACTGGTAAAAATTGAGCAAGGATGTGCAGAGTACGGTCATCAAGGTTTTGCCCTTGAAATGGGTTTTTCTCAATTGTCTGGTCTCGAAACGTGGCTGTTCCAAGTGATGTTGAAACAGAAATTCCAAAACTAATCCAGGCTTGAAACGGAGATGTTTTGCACACCCATAAATTCAGGGAGGTTTGGAAATGCCTCTCCAGATGTGGATTACAGCCTCCATCATCCCCTGCCTTTATTGTTAAGCTTGGGGAAGCACTTAACTGCCTGTTGCCTTTTTAAAATGTGCATACTGAAGTTCAGGGTGGTTTTCCCAAGGGCTGTGTGTTTTTTTCATGTGCTTAATAATTAACTTAATTATATTAATGCTTGTTCCTTTTAATTAGGACTGATAATGTTATTTGCCCCTGGGTGTCCTGTGGCCTGCCTTGAAAATAACTGAAATTAAATAACAGGCAGAACAGAAAATATTGACTTGATGGCAAAGCAGAAATCAAGCTTCTATCTAATGTTGCTTTGAGGTAGTGTGATGGAATGGAATTATGAAGGCCAGGCTCAGAGAGAGAAACATTTTCTGAGCTCGCTGGAGGAGCGTGGGAGATACAAGAGGATGAGCCTGACACCTCCCTGAGGAATTCACAATGTTGTGGCTGGCTGGCTTGGGAGCTAGGTTTCAGTCTGGGAAGATTCTTGCTAGAGGTTGTAGCTAATAAACATAGCTGGACTGAATTTGCATTGTCTCTTGGAGTTCCTTGGGCTAGGCCTGACAGGTAGACTCTAAACCAGTGTTTTTTGAAGTTGGCAACTTAAGATGTGTGGACTTCAACTCCCAGAATTCCTTAGCCAGTGTGTACAACTTCATCTCCCAGAATGCCCCAGCTAGTGTGCGTGGACTTCATCTCCCAGAACACCCCAGCCAGTGTGCGTGGACTTCATCTCCTAGAACGCCCCAGCCAGTGTGTGTGGACTTCATCTCCTAGAACTCCCCAGCCAGTGTGCGTGGACTTCATCTCCCAGAATGCCCCAGCCAGCATTGCTGGCTATGGAATTCTGGGAGTTGCAGTCCACACACCTTAAGGGGCCAACTTTGAAAAACACAGCTCTAAACTTTCAGCTGCAGTTCGTAGATGTGTCCTTGGGTCATTCGGTCTCCGTTTCATGACCTGCCTGCCTTCTGTCCTTCCCTAGGCCTGGAGCTGTGTTGTCCTTCACAGCGGCTTCCAGTGGCCATGGCAGGAGACCTGGTTGCGGTTGGAGGGCAGTTCCTCCTGCTGGGTCTGGCGCTGGCCTGTGGCAGTTGGCACGTGCTGCAAGGAGTGATATCAGCCGGCATGGGGGTTTGCCTGCTGTATGGGTAAGTTGGAGCTGCACTGCTTCCCTGCCTCCAAACTGGGGCAAGGAGGGCAGAGATCACCTGGACGAAGGAATGCCAGAGCCGTTAAGGGAGAAGAAACAGCAACCCAGCCCCAGGAGAGGGGAAAGGGTGAGGAGGAAACTCAAAATCCACCCGCCTTGATTCTGTTTGGTATAAGAGACATTAGAGAGAAATTGGGGAGATTGATGGCTGTCCTTTGAGGTAGGCCAGGTCAGGAAACCCAAGGATCCCCAGGTATGCTATTTGATCGTTAGATAACGACAGAATCTCAAAATCTTGGGAAGAAAGTCCCTTCTGCCACGCTTAATCTTCATCCGTTCAGCTTCATTGGATGAGACCAGTTTCTCCCCATGGATTAGCACATTTGTTGATTTGGGACGTGAGTTTCCTTCTGGCCATTTTGGTTTATTTTTGTTTTTATTGAACAGTAATTAGCGAACACTATCAAGTGACTGCAGAACATAAATCCGTAATGCGCAGGGGGGAAAAATCCGCTAAAAGGCAAATAGCTCGCTGCCCTTTTGTGAAACATCCTGAGGGCACCAAAATCAATAGCGCCGCCAGCTATAAAAGAGATCATGAAAAAACGGAATATTTTTTTCTGCAGTCCAACCTTTGTTGTTGTTTAGCGCAGTGAGATAGAAGGTTGGGAAAACAGCACTTCCTTCCCCCCCCCCAAAAAGAAAGTCCATGATAAGCAGACCTATCATTGCTTGCTTAAATGTGAGCGAGGATAGATTAAAATATCGAAGATGCTTTAATTTGGATTCCTGCACTGCACAGGTCGTTATTGTAGGAGACGTAAATAGAATTCTTTGAAGGGTTTTCTTAATCTCGACGCCACACCCAGCACGTTTCTTGCGTCTCTCGGCTGTTTTTCTGTCGGGGAGGGTAACATTGGTAAAGTGATTGGGAATAATCCTGCCCCCCCCCCCCCCCGCATTTCCTCTGTGACAGATTCGTCCAGGATGGTATAAGAATTCCTGCACTGGGCAGGGGTTAGACTAGGTGACCTCCGAGGTCCCTTCTCAGCCTGTGATTCTATGAAATGGGTCTTTTGTGCCTGCATGCTAACCCATTTCTCTGGGGGCCATTTTGGGAAGCTGCCCACAAGATGCTGTCAAAATTGCAAATGTGGCTGCTGGTTCAAAAAGGTAAGTTATAAAGACGTGCTGAGCCCGTCCATTGAATTTCTCTGTTTCATAAGAAAGAGCGGATCGTCAGTATTCTGGAATGTAGTTGAGTTTGAGCCCAGCTCCTAAGAAATCTTGTTAGTGCACAACGTTTCAGCAGACGACACAAGTCTGACATCAGCCCACTTCTCTCCTGGGGGTCTCTATCCAATAGTACTATTAAATTTTCCTTTCCTTTCCTTTCCTTTCCTTTCCTCCTTTCCTTTCCTTTCCTTTCCTTTCCTTTCCTTTCCTTTCCTTTCCTTTCCTTTCCTTTCCTTTCCTTTCCTTTCCTTTCCTTTCCTTTCCTTTCCTTTCCTTTCCTTTCCTTTCCTTTCCTTTCCTTTCCTTTCCTTTCCTTTCCTTTCCTTTCTTTCCTTTCCTTTCCTTTCCTTTCCTTTCCTTTCCTTTCCTTTCCTTTCCTTTCCTTTCCTTTCCTTTCCTTTCCTTTCCTTTCCTTTCCTTTCCTTTCCTTTCCTTTCCTTTCCTTTCCTTTCCTTTTCCCTCTTTCACTTCTTTTGTTTTTAAAATATCTCCCTTCCTTCCTTTCTTCCTCCCTCCCTTTCCCTTTCCCTTTCCCTTTCCCCTTTCCCTTCCTTTGTTGTTAAAATTCCTTCCTTCCCTCCCTCCCTCCCTCCCTCCTTCTTTCCTTCTTCGTCCCTTCCCTTCCCTTCCCTTCCCTTCCCTTCCCTTCCCTTCCCTTCCCTTCCCTTCCCTTCCCTTCCCTTCCCTTCCCTTCCCTTCCCTTTCCCTCTTTCACTTCCCTTTCTTTGTTTTTAAAATATCTCCCTTCCTTTCTTCCTCCCTCCCTCCCTTTCCCTCTTTCACTTCCTTTGTTTTTAAAATATCTCCCTCCCTCCCTCCCTCCCTCCCTCCCTTCCTTCCTTCCTTCCTTCCTTCCTTCCTTCCTTCCTTCCTTCCCCTTTCCCTCTTTCACTTTCCCTTCCTTTGTTGTTAAAATTCCTTCCTTCCTCCCTCCCTCCCTAGCTGCCCAGGACTGTACCCCGAGTCACCCCGTTGGCTCCTGGCCACGCGTCGAACAGCTCAAGCCAAGGATGTCTTGTTATCCCTGTGCCAGGACAGTAACACCCAGGAATCCGAGACCCGGGAGGCTCTGGAGGGTGAGTTTTGCAGCTGGCCAAAAACCCCTTAATCCCAGCTGGTTGACTAAGCATTACAGCGTTACCCTAGAGCAGCAGTTCTTAAATGGGGGGTCATTTGGGCATATGCCACTGCCGAGATGCTTGTGTAAACAACAATCTGGTTTCTTTGTGGGGATAATGATATTATTCAGGAGTGGGGAAAGGGGTAACAGGGTCAAGCAGGACCACTGCTCTGGAGCAGGGTTTCTCAACCTCGGTAGCTTTAAGATGTGTGGACTTCAACTCCCAGAATGGAATTGAAGTCCACACCTCTTAAAGCTGCTAAGATGGAGAAACCTGGTCTAGAGTATTGGATCCCCTCTGTCTTCCTCCAGCCTGACACAAGGATATGTCAAGGACTGTATGATGATGTCTCCATTGATGGAGTTCTTTTCTCCTTCCTCCCCAATCTGATTTGGTCACTCCATCTTCACCACCCATGAAGAGCTGGACAATGTTTGTCACCTCCCTGCAGCTGCTCAGATCTCACTCCATGCCCTCCTGTCCTGCAGAAACATCTGGAAAAACATTCTGATCCTTGGTTTTACCACGTAAGTTGACCTTTGTATGCTACTAGATCATATGAGGATTTCAGGAATGGCAAGGTAGAATTGGGGGCGGGAGAGAGGTATATAAACTCCTAGAGAGAGAAGAAACTGAAAATCAAGGTAGGGGAACTTAGTAGAGGAGACGAGATACCAGCACAAATTTTTAGGGAGCTCTTGGTTTGAAATGTGCATATTTTGAGTCTGATGCCAAGCCAAATAACCACATGTAGAACAGGACCATTTTTCTCCTGTTGGAGAAGATAAACTTAGGGTAAGGACAAACTTCAATTTGACTTTCAGGTGTCACCTGCTATGTTTTGATGTTCAAAGCTGTGGTTTAATTTTGTCTCTTATTACTGATGGTTCTATTGAGGTGATGAGTTTCTTCATCCCGTTCTCATTGTGTGTTGGGTGTCCTTGTTGGTTCTTGTGCTTTTGAGACCCTAAGCCCATAAGCTAAACCAGCATGGTTTCTCCTTTGGTGTCCTCCCAGATTCATAGCCCACGCGATCTGCCACTGTTACCAGCTGGCCTGGAAATCCCTGGAGGATCCACGTGCCAAGTTCTACCTCCCCTTCCTGTTGTCGGCTGGCAGTGCAGGTCTCAGTTGCCTCTTTCTGTGCCTCACCGTAGACCGGTATGGACGTCGTGGGATTCTGCTTCTCACTACGACCCTGACTGGCATTGCCTCTCTTATCCTGCTGGGCCTGGGAGAATGTAAGAACCCGGGCTAGGCTTCAAAGCCTACAAGGAGAGTCTTCTTGGATTAGGGTTCCTGAGACATTTTGCAGACAGTTCAACCTCGTTGGGGCTGTTCATACAACAGGCTTAACTCTGCCATGGAGGGTGGGGTGTAGTGTATCATGTGAACACCTTAACCCAAGGTTAAGTTGCTTAACTCAGGGTTTCTCAACCTTGGTGACTTGAAGATGTGTGGACTTCAACTCCCAGAATTCCCCAGCCAGCCATGTTGAAGTCCACACATCTTCAAGTTGCCAAGGTTGAGGAACCCTGGCTTAACTGACCCAAGCAACGAAGCCAGGAAGTTTGTTTTAATCGAAAACAAACCTGGGTAATTCTAAGTGAGGCCTGTCTTTCATATTTATTGGATACATGATATATTTAAATTCAGTTTAATTGTCTGAGATGTATATTTCTAGGTACCCTTGGCCCAAGGTCAGTGATGGTCTCTGGGTGTCATTAAAATGGACCAGAGAAAATGGATTTTTATGAAGAGTAATGCCAGACTGAGCCCAATTTCTAGTTATAATTAAAAAAAAGGCTCCAATGCCATAAATTAATTTTATTAAGGTTATATCATAAATATGTATTATATTAGCTCAGGTTTGCATTATAAACCACCTTAAGTCATTTGAAGTAGGGTAGGATATAAATCTGTGTATAAGTAAAATAAATAAGTTTATGGCAAAGATCATGTACAAAAAGGGCTATTCTGTATTTATTGTCTGCAGGAGTCAAGCCATAAATCTTGCTATTCTGCCTAACCACACCTATTAAAGGATAAAAGGGAGAGACAGTATTCGTCTCTCCAATAGAGAGGGATTAGATAACATCCTGCTAATCATCACTTAAATTTTAGGAGAAGAATTTAAAAAATAAAATCTGTGTTAAGCCTTCCTAGGGAAAAGAAAATTTTGAAAGAATAATGAAAGAAACTGGAATTTCCCATTCACTTTATCAAAAGCCTTTTCTCTCTCTGGTGGAATAAGTACAAATGGCTTGTTTGTGGCTCATTCTGGGCTGGGGAACCTGTGGCTCTCCAGATGTTGGACTACAACTCCCAGCAGCCCCAGCCAACATAGCCAAGGGTCAGGGGATTGTAGAAGCTCTTGTTCAAAATACTTAGGAGGTGCCAGGTTCCCTCCCTTCTGTAACCCTTTGTCATCTCACACCTTCTGTTTCATCTCCCGTTGCAGATCTCAACAACGCTGCACGAAGAACGTTCTCCATTCTCGGCCTCTTCAGCTCCCACGCAGCCGGCAACCTCAGCATCTTCTTTGCTGCTGAAGTCATCCCCACCGTTATCAGGTCAGATAGGAAAAGGCTCTGAGACAGGAGGAAAGGGGTCCCAGGACAGAAAGATGAAGAATTAAAGGACAAATACAACTGGGGCGGTTGGGGGGGGAATCTCTATTGTAAATGCACTTCCTTCTTCACCTTTCAGTCCACTCATTCTCACATTATTTGGTTAATGTTGAGCTATCACCCCCACACACACTATTTTGTCTTCAAGTTACTAGTCCTCATGGTTACAGTTTTTCCTCCTTCCCTCCCTCCCTCCCAAGTTGCCTGTGTTTGCACTGCTTTGCAAACTAAACCCCCCCCCCCCCAATCCTTTTCTCTTGTATTCTCTTGTATTCTAAATTCTATTGGAATTTTAGCCACATGAAAATCCAGTGTCTGGTTCTTTTCCTTTTTTTTTTTCTTAAAGTCACATGTTTCTAGTCCTTAAGACTTGAAAGCACGAGGTCAAGGGGTGTTGAAACTAAAAGCTGGCGTCAGGAGAGATTGAGAGAGGTGGTGGGTGGAAAGCTGAGATTTTCTAACGTGGGAGTCCATATCTTCATGCCTAGGGTAAAGTTTTGTCTCCCGTGATGAACCTAAGGAGGAGGTTAATTCAGCTTGAATAAGATGTGCAAGCTTTGCTCCTTGTTAAGTTCAGGATAACCCCGCGGTAAGTTGAGAGTCTTGTTCGTATAACAAGGGCTGTTCTTTCTGCAGAGGGAAGGGCCTTGGCATCACGCTGGCCCTGGCTTCTCTCGGAGGGCTGAGCGCCCCGTTGCTCCGGTTGCGAGAGCAGCATGGCTCCTTCCTGGAACACATTGTGCTGGCTTCCCTCAACATCCTGGCGCTTCTCTGCCTGATGCTGCTGCCGGAGAGCAAGCGCAAACCCTTGCCCGAAGGTCTCCAGGACGGAGAACTCTATAGGAGGCCCTCGCTGCTCCGGCGGGCTGGGGAGTCTGCGGGCCGGGACTCCCAGGGGGTGACACGGCGTGACGACGTGCCATTGCTTTCCACCCCGAACCCTGCAAGCTGATGTCACCGCCGCGGCTGTCTCGGTCTGCCTCAATGCGGGTTAATCCAAGGCTCCACCACCTTGGCCAACCCAGGTTAGGGTTGGCTCGTCAAGCGAACACAAGGGCTGAAAGGACGCCTGAGGGATCTCTGCTTTGTTCCTTTTCTGCTTCCGATGTTGCATGAAAGCAGAAGTTTCATCTCCGCTGCACCCGAAGCAGAAACCTGAGCAATGCCGGTCACTTCTTTAAACGGACGGACTAGATCTTGGGAATGCAACTCCTAGTATTCACAGCCAGTTGTCCCAAAATCTCTCGAGAGCACCAGTGAAGACCTTCGGGGTACCCACCAGACTTCATTCCAGAGATGAACAGTCTGCGATTAAATTTGAAACTAGGGTCAAGCCAGAACCCAGATGACTCATCCACAGGCTTTCAAGAATGTAGATGCTTTGCTGGAGAGAAGAATCTGAAAACTTTCCTCGTGGAAGAGAATCTTTATACCCTTTCTACAAACGCATCTCTTGGCAAGGGAAGAGTTTTCGGGCTTACCAACTGCTGTATGCCAAGAAGGATACGGCGTCAGATTTCCTCAGACAAGGGCTGCGTATGTCTCTGAAAGTGCTTCACCAGTAGGACAGTTCCTCCGGTTTTTAAAATCCCCCATGGATTTTTACAGTTCTTCTAGGGACCATGTGGGGGGGAGGGCTGGGGGTGTCATACCTGGAGATAATTCTTTTCGTTTCCATTTTACAGATCTAGGCAAAGGGAACTAGTGCCAGGAGTCTGTGGACTAGTGTCGGAGGCAAGACCCAAGTTTTCAACCTATGCATTCATCCCATTTTTAATAATTGTGTCAACAACACACCTCCGCTGGCAAAGGGCTTTCAGCATGTTGGACCAGAGGCGACCAAATCCCAAAGTGGAATCTTTGAATTCTTTCAAGTGCATGATCTGCCCCCCCCCCGCCCCACCTCGAAATGATGACTAGATCAGGCCACTTTTTCTTGGCAGCTGTCTCTTGCCTGGGCACAGGAAATGTCCCATCATTGCACTGGTCATTTGGCCAGTTTCTCATTTAAGTCTCTGCAGAACTCCAGCCAGGAATCTCTTGGTCTAACAATATTGTCTCCACTCCTCAGCAGCAGAAACAAAGAGGGAGACAGCTTCGGATATTTGCTTCCTGTCCCAATTCTGGAATATATGTGCAATTTCTCACCAGTCACCGGTCATTTTTATGGGCCCAGAATAAATACCAGGTTTTTTTACCAACAGGAGAGCAATGATCGCTGTAGGAATGGCACGGCGCCACACGCCGGGAGGGTCCACTCAGGCAGACGCACACCGGTGCGCACACACTACCCCCTCTCCTCCCCAAGAAGTTGAACATGCAACCCTCCCAGGAGGCTCTCAATATTTTGGACTGCTTTTTAATCTTAACGGGAAATGAAACACTGACTGTTAATAAGCTAAATAAAAGGAAAAAACCCCACTAGGAAATCCCATGGCTAAGCTTCAGAGTCTTTGTTAGAAGCGCTGGATAAGGATTTAGGGTTTTGGGGTGTCCTCTTGAGTGATGGGTTCTCGCCTCCTTTCAGAAGGGGTAGAGCAGCAGCCCTGCTGGCTGGGGAATTCTGGGAGTTGAAGTCCACCCTTCATAAAGTTGCCAAACTTGAGGAACACTGGGGTAGAGGTGTCAGAAACAAATTTGTCTCCCCAGGAGTGAGAGAACCCACAAGACGGGCTCATGGCTGAAAAGGTTCCTGGTCCCAAGTTCCCCACTTTGCCAGCCTTGACCCCTCTTCAAGGCTGTTGGGTGGGCCACCCTGCAAGGAACAACACAGGGGCCTGGCTCCCTCTGGTAACAGGGGGCCTCCAGAGGCTCCCCAATGTTTCTGGGACCTCAAGAGCTCCACCATCGAGGTTCTCGTGCATGGTGGCACCAACTAGCACTGGGGCCCCTGCTGCCAAAGAGGGCGGACGGCCACCTTGGAAGGTACTGGTGATGCAGCATCCTCGGCAGTTCTGGGTTGGGATTGGCCATGCAGAAAGTAGGGTTTTGGCTCTCCTGGGTCTTTGCCAAGGCCTTGGCATGGTGGTGGTCTCCCCTGAGGGGGTACAGCTGTGGCTCTCTGAATTCCCAACAAGGATATTCCAAAGGGCAGTGACACTACCCTGCTCCCCACAATATGGTTATTAGAATAATCAGTAAACTAAGCTAAACCCTGCCCTCCCCCCCCCCCATTATGGAATATCAGAACTGCTTGTTTTGAGGCATTAGTGGGATTTATAACTTTGCCCTCCCCCATAGGTTTTATAAAATGGTTTTTGAGGCACTCCTAAAACCATTTTATGGTGGGGGGGGTGCCTTCAAGCCGTTTCTGGTGACCGCAGAGACAAATCCATAGTTTCCTTGGCAAGATTTCAGAAGGGTTTTGCCCTTGCCGCCTCCTTCCTAGGGCTGAGAGGGGGACTGGCCCAAGGTCACCCAGCTGGCTTCATACCTAAAGTGGGACTAGAACCCAGGGTTTCCCAGTTTCTAGCCTGGTGCCTTTACCACTACGCCAAACAGGCTCTCACCTGCTTTTATCACATCCTAGAAATATCTCCTCTATCCTGGCTGGGGTTTCTATTCTTCTGCAAAGGGACAGCAACGTAGCAGGCCAGGCATGTCACAAACCGTACTGGGGACCATCCCTGCCTCAGTATGGATTCTGCCACCCTCTAGCAAGCCACCTGCTTCATGCTTTCATCCTGGAAAACAGGTTGGTGGGTAAATGCAAAGAACTTCATCTTTGCTCCATGGCGGGAGGCACATTAAATACACGTCCGTTCCACTCGAAGACATTATCTGTAGCTCAGGATTGAACCGTGGAGTCCTTGTTGCTCTGAGCTTGGTTGCTTGCTTGCAGACGTTTCATTACCCAACTAGGTAACATCATCAGCACTGGGCTTGCTCTCTGTGCAAACTCCACCTTCACTAGCACTGATGATGTTACCTAGTTGGGTAATGAAACGTCTGCAAGCAAACAAGCTCAGAGAGCCCCAAGGACTCCGTACATGTCCATTACATAGACCCACTTTAAATTTCCAGTTGAAGAGCAGACAGACAATACCGCTGCCAGGGTCCACGTAACACCAGAAAGAGACTAGAACACCACTTTTAAGACGTGTGGACTTCAACTCCCATGCCGGCTGGGGCATTCTGGGAGCTGAAACTCTCACAAGTTGCCATGGTAGAGAAACACAGACTAGAAGGTTAACTGCCAGATTACGATGGTGCCAACGTGTCTCGAACTCAGCACTCAACCCCCTCCTAGCTCTCACAATGGGGATCTGTTTGCTTTGCAAACCATAGGCAACTTTAACATTCTCCAAGCAGAAGCAAGGAAACATGACAATGACAGCTAAGCCATCTGAGTAACAACAGTCGTCCATCAGGCACATCATTCTAAAAGCCAACTTCCTGACCCCCTCAAATCAGACCCATTTTCCCCATGTATAGAACAGCCTCTGCTTTTCTGTACCCCAAACAGCAGCAAACAAACAAAATGCACAACCCGCTGTTGTTTCTTCCAAAAACATCTTTATTTTTTTTTCCACCCTTATAACATTCTGCTTCTTCCTCTGTACCCACCCCCCCAACCTGAACTTTTTTCCTTTTTTTTTTCCTCTTTTTTTTTTTTTTTTTAAGCCATTCTCCCGCATGGAAATCTGGTTCCCAACACCCACCAAACCCTCCAGGGAGTCCTTTCCCCTGCCCCTGGTCTCTACAGCTTCAGGTTTCGGTGTATTTCTTCAGGCTAAAAAATAAAGGAACCTGTGAAGATAAAGACACTCAAACAAGGCATATAACATACCCCTAGGGAGACATGGAGAAGGACAGGAGGAGCAGAGCACCTATGACCTGAATGGTGAGCGACAGCAGGAATGAAGGCGGGGTAACCATTTTTAACAGGAATCACCCCAGCCTTATTTTGGAACGATGCTTCGGGTGCAGAAGAGCATTAGGGGAAAGGGCCAAAGAGATGATGGAGAAGTGCAGACTCAGGGAAGGATCCCCTTTGCAACCCCTAATCAGAACAGGATGAGGCATTTGAGGCTACCCCAAGCAGAAACAAACATGCAGTGGAAATGTCTGGAAATGGTAGCAATGAAGCCGTGAATGCCAGCTTCTTCCCGGCTAATCCATTTGGGTCGGGGTGGGTGGGGGAGGGAAGGGCAGGGCAGGGAAAAGAGAGAGCAAAGAAAGCAGAAGAAACCAAGCACGGAGATGCGCACACACACAAACACAACGGAGCAAGGGTGCAGAAGAAAAACAAAACAATCACAGAATCCGGGAGGGGCGGGACACCCTCCCAGACCTCCCCATAACTGCCCCCTCATAAAAACACAGAGGAAGAATAGCCCAGTATCCCCAGATCTGCAAATGGAAGGGAAGGGTGGAGAGGGCAACTTTCAACAATACTACCAGGCTTTTAACAACAGCTTGCCCCCCCACAGTTTTATTTTGCCCCCCTCCCATATACGTCAACCCTCTTTCTCTGCACAGCATTAGAAACATTCTCCTCCCACCAACAGTATTTTTTTTCCATCATGGTAACAATCTTCATTTTTTTTCATTTTTTTTTTTCCTCCTTCCTAAAACAACCACTTTTTTTGTTTTTAGTAAGGGGAATACCATGAGGTCGCTCTGGCCCGGCCCCTGTGAAGAGAAGAAGGAAACAGGTTAATGAAAGAGGTATGGAAAAAAAGCATGTTTAAAAACCCAAAGCTACAGAAGGGGCCGAGTTGGTGAAACCCTCAGCTCTGAAAAACTGGGTCTGCAGCCTCAGCATTTCCAAACAGGGTAGCTGCAGTCTTTTGCAACCTCAGTCCCTAAGAGTTTTCCACACTTTTTCTTGCTTTGGGCTCCCACACTCTGAAGGTAACTTTAAAACGTACTCAACTTTTCATTCAAGAACAACCTGATGACTGAAGTCAAAACACAGTGTTTTGACTTTCAGAAGTTTCTGAAATTCGACCGAGGAAGTTTATTAGTACATGGCAATGAAATGCTAAACTTGATCCATTTGGGTTCTTTGCTTTTTCGTGGCCTAAATCCAAACAGCCTCTACAACAGCCAATGTCCCATGAGATATAAAGATTCTCTCTCATGGGATTGTTGTTTAATCTCCTTCAGACTCTCTTCTTCCCAAAATCAACTACTCTGACTATCAGGACCGCTTTCTCATCACTGTCAGCCTAGTGATGCCAGATACTGTAAGCCTGGCATTGCTACTCTATCCTAGTAGGCCCATTCTGTAGCCATATACAAGGCTGAACTTCACCCACCGTGGATCAACCTGCTTCCCCTCCCCCAATATGCCGACCCCTTTGCGTCAGACCTGTAAGCACGCCCTCGGGGCGGCCTGCTGCTGAAGCCACTGTAGAAACGGGCCCGGGAACTACTGTAACCAGATCCTCTCCCTCGGTACCGGGTCCGGGGGAAGCCTCGGTCTGTAGTGCTGATCCCAGGGCGATTGGTCCGTTTAGGAATCACCTAAAGGTAAAAATAATCTTGCAGGTCAGGCTGAGCGACGATGCCTAACCTTTGTGCTTGTGCACTAGGGAAAGGGGGAATCCTCACCATAATGAAAGGTCTTCAGCACTGGAATTATCCCAAAGGGAAGAGATCCGAAACAGAAACCTCACCTTCTCACTGCTTAGGTCAGTGTTTCTCAATCTTGGCCCCTTGAAGATGTGTGGACTTCAACTCCCAGAATTCTGGGAGTTGAAGTTCACACATCTTCAAGGGGCCAAGATTGAGAAACTGGGTTAGGTGGTTCAATCCAAGGGTTGGCCTCAAAAGCTATGCTGGAGTCAGGCAGAGAGCAGGGAGGGGTCCGAAAAGAGCATACACACCTTGATCTGTCTCCCCCTGAAAAGGGATTCGTCTAATGCTAAGGACGTCCGCACCGACTCCTTGTCGGAAAATTCAATGTAGGCAAACCTTGAGAAAATGGCAGAAGGAGGACCAACGATTAGTAGGCAAGAGATCCGTGCTGCTTACCAGGACATTCACTGATTCTATCGTACCAGCCCCCAAGCTCAAAGGTGGCTTTCGAGCTGAACGAAGACGAATGGTCACCCTGAAAAGCACAGGGTTGGGCAGGGCCCTTGATTCTCACTCACCCCTTGGGATGGCCTGTATACTTGTCACAGAGGATCGTCACACGGTTGACAGAGCCGCAGCCGTGGAAGTGGGCTTCCAGCTCTTCCGCAGTTGCCCCATAATCTACCTGAAATGGAGGACAGATCCAGTAAGGAGACAGGGCTGCTGTTTTTGTCCTCGCTTGAAGAAAGTGGTGGTGGGGGACTCACATTTCCTACATATATAGATCTGGCGTCGGCTTCCATCTTTTCTTCTAAAGACATGATGACTGGGCCAGCTAGGGAGAGAGCGGCAGAAGCAGCTGAAATAATGCGGAAGGAAGAATTTTCCAGCCTACCGGTACTCAAGAACAGCCCTAGCTAAAGGGTGAGTGTTAGCTAATGCAAAATATCCTGGCTTTGAAGGCAGCAGTTCAACCTAACGTCCAAGGCAACAACAGAATGGCTTTCCTCTGTTTCGGGGCCCTCATTTCCTAGTCAAAGTTGGGATTTTAGCAAGTACAAACAAGAATGTTTGACTCCTGTTCTGGACAATACTGTTTCTACTTTACTGGAATTAACCAAACACATAATAGTCATGCAGTCAGCCAGTCCTTCCTGTGTTCCGAGTGGGCAAAGTGTCCTCTAACACCATCTCACCAGGCCAAGGAACAAAGAAAATCTAGCTTCTGTAGAGATGTGTGTGTGTGTGTGTGTGTGTATACACACACACACACACACACTCGTAGATATATACAGGATGTACCAAAAGTCAGGCCCCATAGAAAATTTATTTTATAAATTATATTAAATATTCGAATGGGTTGCCATTTTCTTCTAAACGCTCTGTCCGATGCACGACCTTTGAACATTTCTAAGTGCAATAACATTTTCTCAGAAAAAAAAATCAAAACATATTGTGATTGGCCTATGGGCCTGACTCTTGGTATACCCTATACAGTTTTTATTAATTACAGCACTTGCCAGACTGCGAAGAAAACTGAAATCCAGAAAGCAGGAGATTTCTGGGAGGAGCTCACCATTGCCAGGTGGAGGGCTCATATTCATTTGCTTCTCAACTTCGTTTTGCAACTCTTTCAACTTCTCTGCTTCTTCCTCCATCTCTCGAACTCTGGCTTTAATGGCTTCCAGCTCCTGGGGAGGGAAAGATAACCAGGCACGAGCAGAAAGCAAGTTAGAAAATGTTCCAGTAGTTTTTGGGTTGTTCCTATCCAAAGGCTGCTTCTCAAGAAACCATCCATTTTACACACGGTCAAAACTATCATTTTACAACTATTACCAAATAGGATCCAATCATGGATAACATGCCATCCCAAACTGCTCCGCATCCATTTGCCTCCTTCTGATTCTTTCCTCTCAGATCCCATTTTTCCTTGTTTTCAGATCAATCAGACGCCCCATATGAGTTGTCCGAATAACCCTTACCTTGCGCACAACAATAACCCCAAGAAGTGTCCTTTCATTTCAAAGGGCGCAGGTACCCTGCCTCAAAATGTTTTCTATCCCATACAAATGCTCTGCTCCATCTAGGCTGCCCCCAATCCATCTTCCTCCATTGTTCCAGATTACAGAAGACCCCCTAGCCTTTAAAGAAGCTGGCCGATGTCTTTTCACCAACCAGATTGGCAAAAGTAGGGGAATGCTCCATCCTCTACTAATGTTCTTTGTTTCCCTGCTGGCTGTAGAGGAAAGCAACTCACAATGGAGGCTCTTTTTCCCCACCGCGAGAAAAGCTCTTACACCCAAAACTGCACTACCGTAATGCTCTTTGGCATATAGGCTTCTGCTTACGGGCATTTCCTGAGCGGCCACGCGTCTCCCAGACCCCCATCCATCCCGGATCTGCCTTGGCTTCCCTCCGGAGAGGATCCCACCATTTTAAATTCTCTGCTCTCCCCCCCGCCCCACCCCGGATTTTTCACTATCCCGATTTTTAAATCGCATCTTTCCTCCCGAGAAGCCAGGCGACTTTCCCACTCCTTTTTTCAAAATCCCCCCAATTTATTTTTGTTCCTCCCAATTGCACTTCGCTATCCTTCCGGGATCTTTTGCTCTTAAATAATAGGACTCTATCCAAAAAAATAAAATAAAATAAAGCCTTAAATCTCTTTTTATTGTTCTCGGGGCTCCTCCGGGAAGAGGAGCCGAACAAGAGGCAGTTCCTAGCGGTGCGGATGAGCCCCGTCCCCCGCCGCCGGGCTCCGCCATCCGTCCGTCCGTCCGTCCGTCCCCGGGAGAAAACCCCCGAGCCCACGCCCTGCGGGCCCCGTCCTGCCGCCTCCCCCGCCGGCCAGGAAAGGGAGATGCTCACCGGGTCCTCGATGGCGGAGTCGCCGGGGTCGCCCTCGCCCAGGCCGGCCTCCTCCTCCAGCTCCTCGGGGTGAGGGTGGTGGTGGGGGGCGCCCACGCCGGCCTGGCCGACCCGGGAGGGCAGCGAGGAGGAGGAGGAGGAAGAGAGGGCGCCCCTCGGGCCGGCGCCTCTGCTCCCGCCGCCCGCGCCGCCGCCGCCGCCCGCGCCCGCCGCCGCCTCCAGCAGCATCTCCTCCTCCTCCTCCTCCTCCTCCTCGCGGAGCCCCCCGCCCTGCTCCCCCCCGGGGCCGCTTCCCCCCAGCCCGTTCCCGTACTGGGACGAGGACGGAAGGCCCCCGCCCGGGCCCCCGCCCGGCTCCCCGTCGCCCCCCAAGGCCGCGACGGCGCCTCGCCCGCCGCCGCTCGTGCCCTTCACGGACGCCATAGACCCCGCCGCCGCCGCCACTACTAGCCGCCCGCCGCCGCCGCCGCCGCCGCGCTCGGATTGGCTACCCGCTCGCGCCCGCTCCCATTGGCTCGCTCCGCGGTCGGCGGCCCCTCGGCCATTGGTCCGGAGGCGGCCCTCTTCCTCGCGCCCTCATCCTGGCCCCTCGTTGGCGGAGGCCGGATGACAATCAAGAGGCGTCCGTCGGCGATTGGGAGGGAGAAGGAGAGCCCACCTCCAAAATGGCCTTCGGGAACGTGGATTGGAGCGAAGGGCTTCCTGGCACCGCCCCCAACCGTGCCCCTCGCTGATTGGGTAAGTGGGAAAGGCTTCCACCCTAGTTTGCTCTGGCGTGGAGCTGAATGGAAGAGGCCTCTGTCACTCTGTTAGGAAAGTGGAAAGGATTGATCGGCGCATAGAGGTGGTAGTTAGGCAAGAAGGTAGACTTTGCCCGCCTTTTCCTCGCCCGTCTTAATCTTCAATCAATTGGACTTCGATATGTGATTGGTTGCTAAGCAGATTTTTTTTTAATGGTTGGCCCCTCGTTTATTGGCTGAAACGAAATCTGTCAATCATATCCGCTGATCTTTTCATTGGGCACCCTAGCCTGCCCTGAGCCAATCAGTCAAACAATCCCATTAAATCTTCGCCGACGGTTTACTCCACAGTGTTGGGTAGAACGGCATTCCTCTTATTCTATTCTAATTGGCCGATAATTTTTTTTGTCCTGCCCTTTTCCACAACACGGTTGGAAGCCGAAATTTCTGATTGGCTCCTAAAGGAAAGAACGTTTAACGGCTCTTTTGCCCCCCCCAACACACGTGTAAGCCAAAGGGCTACAGTCTTAATAGCCCCCCCAGCACAACTTCCGGTTCCCTTTTCATGAGGAAATAAAAGATTCGCTTCTCTAGGCCAAAAGATGTCTTCTTTGGTTGACCCCTGGCGTCTTTTGTTAACCTAGCAATTGTGGTCTATAAACCATGGCTTATGATTTAACATGGGTGAACTCAGCCATCATGGCTTAGTCAACAAACTGTGGCCTGGAAACACGGGCACCCCGGATGGCGTGGCGCAGAAGGAACCTATTTCCCTGGATTTGGGAGAGAAAAACATTTTTACCTTTTGCAAAAGTGGCTTTTTTGCCCCTACCCAACATACGAATCACAAATATTTCAGGCAAAGTAAAAAGAGTTTATTAAGGGGGCTCAAGTCTTTTTATAGGATACAGAAACAAATGATACATATATTTGGTATACGTGATGCATTAGAAAGCAAGTAATCAAACAATAAAAGACACTGATTACACATGAGAATCGAACAATAGAAAACATTGATTCCAGATAAACAAGCGGCAAATTTACGGGTTACCTCACTCCCTTTCCCAGCCGGGTTTGTATCCTTTTTAAAACTTGCAAAGTGTATTCAAGGACTTTTCAGAATATGCTCTCTATTGTTGAATTGCTGAAAAGGCTAGTTTTTGCACAAGTAAAGAAAAGAAATGGTTTGGGCTAAAAGGAAAACGTGGTTTCCTGAACTTCAAAAGGAGGCATGGATGCCATGCTAAAATGCTAATATCGCCTTTATTGAAAAGCTAATAAGGAAGCCTAAAATTCCAGTAACATCACCAAACCATGATCAAGCAATGGTTTGGTGCAATTGTTACCTGGAATTTTAGGTTTCGTTATTAGCATTTTAAAAAGGTGAGATTAGCATTTTTAACATGGCAATCTAGGCCTCTTTTCTAACTTTAGGAAAACCTGTTTTTCTTTTGGGCCAAGGCCATTTCTTTTGATGTATTTGAGAACTTGCCTTTTCAGCAGCTAAACAGTAGAGAGTGTAGTCTGAAAGTCCTTGAATGCATTTTGTATGAACCCATTTGCTGCTTTCGTGGGATTTCAGCCCAGGGAGGCTTTAGGTCCCCAACCTATGCAAATTTACATGAGTAAGTAAAGATGGGAGTTGAAAATATGTATTTTGCTGCTTTTGCATACTAAGTTTGGGTGCCTCCAGGCAAGGATTCACACACCATTTGTTGTTGTTCAGTTGTTAAGTCGTGTCCGACTCTTCGTGACCCCATGAACCATATCGCTTCCTATCTTTCACAGCCTCCCTGAGTTTGCTCAATTTCACGCTCATTGCTTCAGTGATGCTATCTAGCCATCTCATCCTCTGCCGTCCTCTTCTCCTTTTGCCTTCCATCTTTCCCAGCATCAGGGTCTTTTCCAAAGAGTCCTCTCTTCGCATTAGGTGACCAAAGTATCTCAGCTTGAGCTTCAGTATCAATCCTTCCAATGAGCAATCAGAGTTGATTTCCTTTAAGATCGACTGGTTTGACCTCCTAGCAGTCCAGGGGACTCTTAAGAGTCTTCTCCAGCACCACAGTCCAAAGGCATCAATTCTTCGGCGTTCAGCCTTCTTTATGGTCCAGCTCTCACAGCCATACATTACTACTGGAAAAACCATAGCTTTGACTATGCGGATCTTTGTCGGCAAGGTGACGTCTCTGCTTTTTAATATGCTATCTAGGTTTGCCATAGCTTTCCTCCCAAGGAGCAAGCGTCTTTTAATTTCATGGCTGCAGTCTCCGTCTGCGGTGATCTTGGAGCCCAAATAAATGAAGTCTGTTACTGCTTCCATTTCTACCCCTTCTATTTGCCAGGGATTGATGGGTCCAGATGCCATGATCTTAGTTTTTTTAATGTTGAGTTTCAAGCCAGCTTTCGCACTCTCCTCTTTCACCCTCATCAAGAGGCTCTTTAGTTCTTCTTCACTTTCTGCCATTAGGGTGGTATCGTCTGCATATCTGAGGTTATTGATGTTTCTCCCTGCAATCTTAATTCCGGCTTGTGATTCTTCCAGCCTGGCATTTCTCATGATGTACTCTGCATATAGGTTAAATAAGCAGGGTGACAGTATACAGCCTTGTCGTACTCCTTTCCCTATTTTGAACCAATCGGTTGTTCCATGACCGGTTCTAACTGTTGCTTCTTGGCCCGCATACAGATTTCTCAGGAGACAGGTAAGGTGGTCTGGTATCCCCATCTCTTTAAGAATTTGCCACAGTTTGTTGTGATCCACACAATCAAAGGCTTTTGCATAGTCAATGAAGCAGAAGTAGATGCTTTTCTGGAACTCTCGTGCTTTCTCCATGATCCAGCGAATGTTGGCAATTTGATCTCTAGTTCCTCTGCCTCTTCGAAACCCAGCTTGTACATCCGGTAGTTCTCGGTTCACGTACTGCTGAAGCCTAGCTTGTAGGATTTTGAGCATAACCTTGCTAGCATGTGAAATGAGTGCAATTGTGCGATAGTTTGAGCATTCTTTGGCATTGCCCTTCTTTGGAATTGGAACGTAAACTGACCTTTTCCAGTCCCGTGGCCACTGTTGCGTTTTCCAAACTTGCTGGCATATTGAGTGCAGCACTTTAACAGCATCGTCTTTTAGTATTTTAAATAACTCAGCTGGAATACTGTCATCTCCACTAGCTTTGTTGTTAGCAATGCTTCCTAAGGCCCACTTGACTTCACTCTCTAGGATGTCTGGCTCAGGGTCAGTGACCACACCAGCATGGACATCAGGGACATTAAGATCTTTCTTGTATAGTTCTTCTGTGTATTCTTGCCACCTCTTCTTAATCTCTTCTGCTTCTGTTAGGTCCCTGCCTTTTTTGTCCTTTATCATGCCCATCTTTGCACTAAACGTTCCTTTGATATCTCCAATTTTCTTGAAGAGATCTCTAGTCTTCCCCATTCTATTGTTTTCTTCAATTTCTTTGCATTGTTCATTTAAGAAGGCCTTCTTATCTCTCCTTGCTATTCTCTGGAAATCTGCATTCAGTTGCTTATATCTTTCCCTTTCACCCTTGCTTTTCGCATTCCTTCTTTCCACAGTTATTTGTAAAGCCTCATCAGACAGCCATTTTGCTTTCTTGCATTTCTTTTTCTTTGGGATGGTTTTAGTTGCTGCCTCCTGTACAATGTTATGGACCTCCGTCCATAGTTCTTCAGGCACTCTGTCTACCAAATCTAATCCTCTAAATCTATTCATCACCTTCACTGTGTACTCACATGGAATATGATCTAAGTCATACCTGAGTGGTCTAGTGGTTTTCCCTACATTCTTCAATTTAAGCCTAAATTTTGCAGTAAGAAGCTCATGATCTGAGCCACAGTCAGCTCCTGGTCTTGTTTTTGCCGTCTGTATAGAGCTTCTCCATCTTTGGCTGCAAAGTATGTAATCAATCTGGTTTCGGTATTGACCGTCTGGTGATGTCCATGTGTAGAGTCGTCTCTTGTGTTGTTGGAAAAGAGTGTTTGCTATGACTAGCTTGTTCTCTTGGCAGAACTCTATTAGCCTTTGCCCTGCTTCATTTTGTACTCCAAGGCCAAACTTGCCTGTTATTCCGATTACTCCTTGACTTCCTACTTTAGCATTCCAATCCCCTATGATGAAAAGGACATCTTTTTTTGGTGCTAGTTCTAGAAGGTCTTGTAGGTCTTCATAGAACCGGTCAACTTCAGCTTCTTCGGCATCAGTGGTTGGGGCATAGACTTGGATTACCGTGATGTTGAATGGTTTTCCTTCGATACGCACTGAGATCATTCTGTCATTTTTGAGGTTGTACCCCTTTACTGCCTTTCCCACTCTCTTATTGACTATGAGTGCAACTCCATTTCTTCTAAGGGTTTCTTGCCCACAGTAGTAGATATAATGGTCACCTGAATTAAATTCACCCATTCCCGTCCATTTCAATTCGCTGATTCCCAAGATGTCGACGTTCAATCTTGTCATCTCATGTTTGACCACATCCAGCTTGCCTTGGTTCGTGGATCTTACATTCCATGTACCTATACAATATTGTTCTTTACAGCATCGGACCTTCTTTTCGCTTCCAGATACATCCACAGCTGAACGTCCTTTCGGCTTTGGCCCAGCCGCTTCACTCTTTCTGGAGCTACTTGGAATTGCCCTCCGCTCTTCCCCAGTAGCATATTGGACACCTTCCGACCTGAGGGGCTCATCTTCCGGCGTCATATCTTTTAGCCTTTTAACATTGTCCGTGGGGTTTTCTTGGCAAGGATACTGGAGTGGGTTGCCATTTCCTTCTCCAGTGGACCACATTTTGTCAGAACTCTCTGTCATGACCTGTCCGTCTTGGGTGGCCCTGCACGGTATAGCTCATGGCTTCCCTGAGTTACGCAAGCCCCTTCGCCACGACAAGGCAGTGATCCATGAAGGGGTCACACACCATATAACCCTATAATTGTGTCACATATATTCACACACATAATTGTGATCTTCTGGCCTTTATTGTGTAATCATGAGGGCTCCTAACTTCTTTTTGTACCCAAATTCAGGCTTCTGACAATTACTATTGATGGCAGCAAAATTGGAGTCAGTTGATAGTGTCAGACTGGGGTCATAAACTATTGAACTTGCACCCCTCAACAGAACAAGCCAACAAGTTCTGTGGTTAAGTTTGCAAAAGAGTTGAAACAGGAAGATATTGATCAGGTGTGAAGTTAGCTAGCAGAAGAACAGGAGCAGAGATGGAGAGGTATATTCAGATAAAGCCTAAAAGAAAGATGTTCTAAAACCACTAAGTGTCCCAGACACAGAAAATCACCAGTTGTCATGGACACAGACACATATGGTTTGAAAAGGTGTTATGATTATGGGATGTTAGCTATTAAGTAGGCATGCTCAGGTAAGTGACCAATCATGGAACCTCTGATTATGGTGCTGTTTTTAAAAAGGTATAAAAGATTTATGCTTTCTATTTTCGGGGCCCTCTTCTTGGGAAGGAGTCCTCAATTACTAAGGTGCCTTAATAAATGAGTAACTGAGTTTCTCGAGTCCAGTCTTTCATTGGGTTAAAGGGCTGGGCTGAAAACCATGATTTGTGGCCAACACTATCTTGCTTCAGAACCGTGTTAAGTTGTCATACGAGTGGTTTGATTTTGACTTTGTTTCTGCAGGAACCCAGTGGTTCTGATTTGTAAATAACAATTGATGGTTTAGCATATGGTGCAGAACCAACCTTGTGTTGCCGTTTCAAGAAACCATGGTCATAGTGTTGCCCATAAAACTCAGGCACCCGAGTTGGCGTGGAGCTGGAAAGAACCTAGTCCCTGAATTTGAAAGAGAAACACCCAATATTTTGGCAAAGTGGCTTTTTGCCCCCCACAATACAAACTACAAATACTTCAAGCAAAGCGAAGGGCATTTATTAAGGGAGCAGTCAAGTCTTTATATAGGGTACAGAAGCAAATGACGCATACACTGGATATATGTGATGCATCAGAAAGCAACAAATCCAGCAATAAAAGTTATTTATGGGCTTTGTTAGATGTGAGAAAAGATGGAGACCCTTAAATTATGTTGCATCTCCTCCGTTCCCACATAGGTTTGTTTCTTTAACGCTTGCAACTTGAATCAAGGACTTCAGAATACAGCCCTATTGTTTGGTTGCTGAAAAGGCTAGTTTTTGCACATCAAAGGAACTGGCTTTGGCTCAAAGGAAAAACATGGTTTCCTGATCTTCAAAAGAAGGCATGGATGCCATGCTAAAATGCTAATATCACCTTTATTAAAATATTAATAATAAAGCCTAAAGTTCTACTAACAGTAGATTAATGTCAGGAGGACAAAACTATTGTGCTCTTTGGATTATCTGATAAGGTCTACAACCCTCCAAAGCAGTGTTACTCAACCTTGGCCACTTGAAGATGTGTGGACTTCAACTCCCAGAATTCCCCAGCCAGCAGGGGAACTCCAAAGTCTGCAGATGAACCCAAACTCAGATGGGTTCATGTAACATCACACAAACCATGATGATCTGATTCACACAACAGGTTTAGATAATGACTGAGTGCCCTGAACCAGAAACTACCCAACTCCATTTGAGCTGAGTCAAATATGTCTTGTGAATCCACCGTCTGTCTTGCTTGGGTGTCTCATATTCTTTAGATCGACTTGTCACGAATGCAATTGAGGGTCTACAGACCCTACAGAAAAGCAATATTGAAAACCCAGGCTTGATAGGACTATAGGTAGATAGGCCTTGCTTAAGAGAGAAGAGGCCCTGGGTTCAGATGCCAGACCTTTTAAAATTGGGAATGTGTGCACATGCAGATCTGTGCGCTCCATTACACGTGGGCCTGACAACCCAAGTTCAGTGATCTACTAGCTGTGATCTTTAAGCAAGCTAGATGACCACTGTGATCAACCTAAGTCAAGAGTGGAGTTGTTACAAGAGAGAGTTCAATAGTTATAGATTGTAGAGTAGCCAAAGGGATCTGTGTATCTCTCCAGAGTTTAATGGACTGAACAAAATCACTGGATTCAGTTATCTTTCTGAAGTTGCCATAAACTTTCTCCTTCTGGTTTGAGGACCCAGTCTTGGTGGACACAAGGCAGTTTGCCAATTTGCATAGGAGAGAAGAGGTTTTTGAACTGGGCAGCTCAACCCTTTTTATGTTGCGCCTGATGAAGAGCTCAGAGGATGTTCCAAAGATAAAGATGGAGAGTGCCCGAATTCATAATTCATGACTGGACAAATAAATCTTGATGATTCACATGTAAACAGATGCTCCTATTTTATGACTCCACCAAGCCAAGCCAACGCCTCTTCTTGACATTGGGGATTATGGAAGTCTTTGGGACCCACAAAAGGATCTCTACTTTACCCCTCATCTCTACGTATTTTTTGCCAACTTGGAGACCACCCATTCCAGTATCCCATTTCTGAGCTCCTGTTTCCAAATTGGTCAATGCCTCACTTCCAGGCCCACCCCTTCCCTGATTGGTGTGAGGTTTTCTCCTTTCTGTCTCTGACAGTGCATTAACTCCATTTGATCTTCTGAATTATTCATCTCTGTGGAAACATTTCTGGGCACGGAAATCTTTTAAAGAGACATTTTGTCCCTGGCACTTGGGGCTCTTTCCAGAAGTAATAAAGCCTTTAGGAATCTAATAGTAGAGACCTTTTTTCCCCACCCTCCCAAATCTCTCATTTTGGGTGCGATTATGGGATTTCTTGCAAGGCTCCTTGCTAGAGCATCAATCTGTCAGAAACTGGAAGGCTGGCTTTCAAGGATCAGCGGTTAGAGTAATTTCTGAGTCACCTTTGGCAGGACTGCACTCAATAAGCTAGTAAGCTTGCAAGCTATCAAGGAAAATACTTCTTTCCATGCACAGGACAGGCTTCGGAAGAGATATAAATAGAGTGAGCCAGAGAGAGAGGATTGAGTGACAAATGGAAGGCAGAAACGAGTGATGGAGCCCTCAGGAAGAGAGAAAGAAGCCCCCCGTGGGATCAATAGACCAAGAGAAAGGGTGTATGGAGGCTGAGCATCTGCAGACGGCGACAGTGCAAAGTGGAAGCTCACCAGAAGCGGACGACCAAAAGGCAGAAGAAAGTCTCAGAGAGCCAGTGCGATAGAAGTGGAGAGGCAGACAGATGGGACATCCCCCGACAGACAGATCGTAATGCTCCCGAGCAACAGATCCTGTGCGGACAATCCCTCGTTTCCTCTTCTTTTTTTCCTAGAAAGGAACCAGACGGAAGATTCAGCGGGGGAACAGAGGATGCTGATGGGAGACAGCGGCATCTATCCCCCCGTGTGAATTCCAGTGGAAAGGCAGCGTGATCGTAGAGTCTCCAGACTCCTGGAAGTACAGCAAGAAGGCTCTAGAAGCAGGGATCGGAGGACATAACGGGGTACGAGGGGACCTCGGAGCTCCAAAGATTGGAAGACGGGCAAGAGGGCGAGAAAACGAGGGATAGGACGGTGATCCCAAGCGCCGTGAGAGAAGGGAGGGTCCCCAAGGTAGGGGAGAAAAAGGACCGTACACCCTGAAGGTAACCGGGACTGAAAGATCATAGTCGACTTGGACAGTGCAACTGAGCTGGGCCGGGGGGGTCAGCAATTTTGCCCCATGGCCCATGCTCCACCTTCTCCTCTGACCCCCAGCAACATACCCCGCAACCTAAGCTACATTGCAGGCCTGTACGAGAGGGCCTATTACCGCACGGCCCGTCCAAGCCTCGCGGAGGACTCGGGAACCGAAGGCTCCGAATCAGAGTCCGAGGGCAGGCCCCGGGGCAGGCCCCGGAGACGTCGCCACCTCTTCGGGGGACCGAGAAAGAGGGGAAGACGCCGGACTCGCTCTGCCCCTGCTCAGGGCAGGAGCAGGGGGGCATCGCGCAGCCGGAGTCCCGGGACCCGCAAGAGAGTACGCTTCGCCGACTCGCTGGGCCTGGAGCTCATCAGCGTGCGGCAGTTCTGGCCCAACGACCTCCCGCAGGTGCCGGAGCGGGTCCAGACCCAGCTGAGGCGTGACTCGCTCAGCCACTTTGCGCCGTGTCTGCCGTTCTGCCCGCCGTTGAAGGTAACGGGGTTGGCCCTGCCTAGGAGCATCTCGGGGTGGGTTTGGGTGCACCTTAAAAAAAATTAGAGCCATGCAATCCATTCTGAGTTTTCTTCTCCCCGGCAAATGAGAAGAACAGGGTGTTCGTTCCCTCGAGAAGAACAAGGACCGTTTTCTAACCAGGTTTGGGGGTGTCGAAAATGCCTGCAACAGAAATGGCGCTGCCTCCATTGGCCACATGGTGGAGCTGTTGTAAGCCTGCTGTAGGAAGATAGCAGCTTGAAAAGGGTGAATGAACATGTGGCTGGCCCCTCCAGACCTAGAGTTTGCTCCCCAATCTTGAGTCAGCAAAAGATTGTAAGATAATAATCTTACAGGCGTGTCCATGGCAGATGGTCAGAAAAGTCAAGATGGTAGCTACAGTGATGTGGTTGAAGCTCTGCCCCAATTTGTATGTGCATTGCAACTTCGACTGCACCACCGTGGCCCTCATCCTCACCTTTTTGACCATACCTTGCAGATACCCCTGTAAAATCTTACAGGTTAAGTTTACCGGTGTCGGAGTAATCTTTAATTAACGTAGAACAGAAGGTAGGCTGCAAAAATCTAGCCATCCACGAGATGGCTGCAGTTCTCTGTATCTCTTTGTTCGTCCTGGTTTTTGCGGCCCCGGTGTGGCGGCCTTGCCAGAGGAGGCCAGGCTAGTCCGTGAGAGAGAAAACAACAAAGTTACATGAAAAGGGCTAGCAAATTTAAACCTGCTGAATAACGCCCAATCCAGAAGTTTCAGCTGAGTCAGGAGCCTTACCCTGAGGACGCAACGTCCGTTTCTTCTAAGGAAGACAAATGTCATTCGTCAACACATCAACATTTCAACATTGCAAGCCCAGCCTTGAATTGTTGCAAAAGATCTGTGAGTCAGGAAGAAGAGCAAAGCCACGGGAAGCATTTTCTAGGAATACGTGAAGAACGTTTAAAGGCTTTACAGATTCGGAGGCCGTACAGACAAGAATCAGCAATAATCAGTAACGATGCTAGCAGCCACAGGTCTGGGTTTAGCCACTGAACATTTTCTCTGTTGATTTTTAGCTCCGCTTTAGAATTTGGGGATCTGTTGAGCCTGCTGATGGTAGGGACCAATCTCTTTCGGCTCCTCACATCTTCCCGGCTCTTCAGTTGCTCTGGCTAAAGACAGAAAGCAAGAAGCTGTATCAATCCTGCTGGGCTTTGAGGATGGTTGTCCTATCAAGCTAGCTTAAAAATGCCCCTTTCTCTGCCCCAAGTGAGGCTCCCAGGTCCTGAAAACCTGCCCCAAACAGAAATATGCCATTCATTTCTTTATTCCAGCCAACGCCAGGGAAGAAGCCTGGCCGTCACGTCCTCTCTTTCTCGGGCTCCATCTTCTCCCTTCCTTCTCTCCCTCTGCCAATTGGACGCCTCTGAGCTCCTCTGTCCTCCCTTCGTTCCCCACCTTGTCCCCCCTTTTTATCTCTCCTGACTCCTTCTCCTCTCCTTTTCTTTCTTGCATCATTTCCAGACCTTTCTTCGTCCTCTTCCCGACAAACGTGCCGGCCAGAAGGCATGGGTCTTTTCGGGTGGGCTTCGGCCCCGTTGCCCTTCCTGCTCAAGCGTAGGCTGATTCCCATTATTCCAGCTTTCCCCCTTACATCTATATCCTCTTATGGTCCCCATCACCTCATTCCATCTCAATCCTTTTCTGCTACTCTCCCTCCTGACTTTTCCTCTTTCCTTGCAGCCCCCTTTAGTCCTTCCGGCTTCCCTCATTCTATACTTCCTAGACAGGATATTGATAATTTGGTTTTTCCCCCCTTTGCTTTGCACTCCCTTCCCTTTCCTTCCATCTCTCATTTAAGACTTATTTTCATTCTTTTACCCCTTGCTATTTTTTCCCTTCCTGTCCGATGTGTCTACAAGGCCACTAAAAGATCTTCTCCTCCACAGCTTCCTTATCTTTCAGTATTGTTTTTTTTTTCCATCAACCCAATTGCCTTCCAGTCCAGTGGTTCTTAAACTCTTTGACCCAATTACCCTATCCTGGTTTCCAGTAATGCTATTACCCCTCAGAATAAACAGACTCATTTTCACACAAGTGTCTCAAGCAGCAGCTGCAGCCCCGAAAGGATCCTCGACTCACAAACGAGCGATTGCAAATGGCTCCGTTACCCCCAGAATGTGCCCCAAGGACCCCCAGTTTAAGAACCACTGCTCTAATCTTGGGGACAGGGCTTTGATCACATGCTTGTGGCCGCCATCTTGACTTTTTTGACCCTCCCCTGCACACACCCTGCCTCTCATATTGCAACGAAGCTCCAGCTCCTCCATTTCTTAATCCTCACGTTCTCTTCTTTGACCTCCTCAGGAACCTTTGAACCTGCAGACTCGCCTGCTGGAACCGACGTTCCCAGATCCTCTGAGCATGGCTGATTTCCTTCCCCGCCTCCTGGCCCAGTGCGTGCTGCTGGAGGGGGTCCGGGCCGAGGGATCCTGCGTTTCCGGCACCATCCGTGTGCTCAACATGGCCTACGAGAAAAGGGTCTCCGTGCGATACACCTGGGACTTTTGGGCCACGGAGCACGAAGCTCGAGCATCCTACGCCGCCCCTGCAGGGCGGGACCGGGACCACGCCGACCGCTTTGCCTTCCGCCTGCCGCTGCCGGTCCCGCTATCTGCAGGCATCGTGCTCGAGTTTGCCCTCTGCTACCTGGTAGGGGGGAAGGAGTTCTGGGACAACAACCAGGGGCGTAACTACTCTCTGCGGCCGCCTCCTTGCGTGGTGGAGGAAGACGAACCCCCCAGCCCCATTCAAGATTGCTGTGAGACGGGCTGGATACACTTTCTGTAGGCAAAGCCCCATCTCCAGGAGAGAAGAAAAGATGGGGAGGCTTGCTCGAACTCAAGTCTGATGGTAAAGTTTGAACATCGAGTTTGAAAGCAGAAGGCTTGGTTGCTACGTGCACAGGGGCACCCAGGCACCCGCACACCCACCCAGCAGGATTGGCTCAGACAATCTGTATTCGCTCCCCGTTCCCCAGCATGCCCTTCTCTAAGCCAAAATCCGCTGCCTGTAGCTTTCCCGATCCCCGACAGGCCCTTCACACAACCTCTGACGTGAGGCCATCACCTGGAAACGTTGCAAAGATGCTCCCCCTCTTTCTCAAGACTTGCTGACTTGCTTGCGGCCAAAATCCAGCCCGCCATGTGGATGTTGAGTGGGAAAGTCACCCCACGGGGTCTCTTCCACGTTAGAAAAGATCAAGGGCAGAGAAGTCTGCAGGGAAAGGGTCACAATGCTTTCGGACCCTGCAGACAACCGAGATCCAGGGAATCGGTCCTTGGTCCCAACAGGGACAACGGCTTGAAAGAGCCTCTAGTAACTTTATGGTAAACTAGATCTGAATTCCACTCTCCCTTCCTATAACCAAACATTCATACCCGGGACCTTTTGGGAAGGGGGGCACTGTTGGATCGAAGCACCAGAGAATAACCCTCCCGGCTTTTTGCAAAGGCACAGCTTGTACATTGCTAAGGAATTGACGGTCGCATTGAAGTTTAGCAGACATTTGTCTTCTGGATCCCTCTGTGTGTGAACGAAGATCTTTTGAAACAGAAGACAGAGATCGACATCTGAGTGGATGAAGGACAGGCATTTTCTTCCATTTTCTGTTTTCCTTGCCCCATTTCAAGGGACTCGTTCGCACATGCTGTTTCCCCCCCTTTTTGCATGAATGCGTAGGAAACCTGGAATGTATGAATGCTTCCGTTTGCATCCTGTTTTGCAGCTTCTATGCTGGCTGGTTAAAGAAAGTCACCCTTGTTATTCCGGGTGGGGTTTTTCTTATTTTTGCCCAGGCATCGTGGTCCATGTTCAATGTGATGTTTTTTTAGACACAGAAAAAGTCCCCCAATGTTATTGCAGAACTGGCAGGCTGTCTTTTAGCATAGCTTCCAGATCGGGGCATTTGTGGGGGGGAAAAGAACAAGCATTTCAATCTGTTCTATGCTTCACGGATGCAAGGCTGGCTGGGGAATTCTGGGAGTTGAAGTCCAAGCATCTTAAAGTTGCCAAGGTTGAGAAACACTGGTCTAGAACTTAAAAAATTAGGACAGGGGCCCTTCACTTGGGAGGTGGCAGTATTGGGAATCCTAGGAATGGGCATTCCCACCAAATGAAAGCCGAAGCTTCATCAGTTTTGTATTTTCTTAAAATGCTTCCAGTTCAATGCAGGTCCTATTCAAAGAATCTCACCGAATCTACCAGGGTGAAGGCTGAAGGCTTGGTAAGAATCATCAGCCTCTATCTGCATCCGCTTGCTGGTGGCCGTAGGTAATTTTTGTGGCTTCAGATTTAACGGTTTGGTCTCTGCAAGTGGCAGCAGCTTGCCTGGGCTCAGAGTTAGGTTAGGACTAGGATGGGAGACCACTAGGAGATCCTCAAGCATGAGGTTAGTCTGGAAAGTTGGAAAAAATATCCCAGGGAAAGGCAAACAGCCAACTGCTTCCAGATTGTTGCCAAGAAAATGATGTAGACTATCCATGAAGTCACCAGGGTTAAGTTCCATTCTTTCCTTAATGGTTTTATTGTCTTCCTCTCCTTTTAGAGTCATATCAATTAACTGATGTGGTTAAAGTGCTGCATGTATAAGATTCCTGCTCAGTCTGCTGAGTGAAGTTCTGGACTTTGGCTCCGAGTTCATGTCCTCAGGAACACAAACTTGTCTATGGGGGTGTCTGGGGGGGGTCAAAAAAGTCAAGATGGTGGGTACAAGCATGGGATTAAAGTACATAAAAAGGGATAGGGGCCCAATTGCATGGTTCTGACTGCCATCTTGACTTTTTTGACCCACGCCCACAGATACCCCTGACTGCATATAACCTCTGCCTGGCTGAAAACCCCTGGAGATGTGTTAATACAAAGACACAAGACAGAACCAGTTTGCCTCATCTTTTGGAGGATCTCGCTCTTTCCCCACCATGGTTTGACCCGCAGAAAAACCCCAATTCCTGAGAAGGCCCTGAGTAATTATCAGGCTGTATAAAAGTGGTGACCAGCCCAACCACTGGATTATTTTTGTGTGTCTGGGTGAGCAGTGAATTTAAGACAGAGATTGGGATCGATCTGTTATGTTTTTCGTGTTTCCTAGATAACAAGGAAAGTTCAATTCATTCATTCATGTTAATAAATGAACAAGGAAGGAAAAATGAATAACCTCTCAAACTAAAGAAATAAACGTGGAAGGAAAACTCAGAGATTTCTCAGAGCACTGAACTCACATTTCATACACATACAATGAACTTTTGGGCATAAAGATCTGCAGTTCTTTGAATCAAGGGGATCCTGGCAGAACCTGGAAGAGAACTGGGATTTCAAGAGAATCGTGTTTTCCCACAGAATGGGCGGCACCTCCGTTTTCTTGCCCCGGAGCTCCTGCTCTCCCCAGGAGGCCGCCTGCTGGGAGGTCTTGGCTTGCCAGGCACAGCAGGGTTGTTGTTGCCCTCTTGGGCAAGGAGGTTAATCCAGAGCCTTCACTGGAGGGAAAAGTATGTGTTTATCAGTGCGAGAGGGGCAACTGTTGAGCAGAGGATAAGAGAAGAGGAAGCAAAGGATGCTGATGCTGCTGGGAGAAGGGAGGGAGGATGGATGGATGGAAGGAAGGAGGAACGGGAGGGAAGGGGAAAGGAAAGGGGAGGGGAGGGGAAGGAAGGAAGGAAGGAAGGAAGGAAGGAAGGGGAGGGTATTAATGAACCTGATTACCCCCGACCCTCCTTGCAGAAAAAAGATAAAATTGAGAAAAGATCGGGCTCCCATTGTTGCTGCCACCAAGAGATCGTCCGGATTTGGGGGGCGGGGAAGCAGGCCTGATCCCCCCACTTCCCCATCCCGCGCGCGCCGGGCCTGCCCCGCTCGCCCCCTCCGCCCTCCCGCGCCCCTCCAGCCACCCTCCCTTCTCCCCTCCTCCTCCTCCCCGAGGAAGGAAGGAAGGAAGGAAGGGGGATCGACCCAGCGTCACCCCTCCCCCGCCCCAAAAGACGGCCGCAGAGTCCCCGCTCCCCCCCCGTAACTCCGTCCGCGTTAGAGCAACTTTTCTTCTTCTTGGCAAAATCTTTCCGTCCAGAAGTGAGTAGCAGCGGCGGCGGCGGCGGCGGGGTGGGGGTGGGGGGTCGTGTCTGCGCCCGCTTTTCCCAACTTTTTCCAACTGACCCCCCCACACACACACACCATTTCACCCAGGGAAGTATGGCGAATTTTTCGGAGGGGTCTTTTCCCACGTGGCCAATCCATTCTTCTGGGGGTGGGGGGACTCTCTCTCTCTCTCTCTTTGTGCCAGTCCTCCCGCTATTTTGTTTGCAGAATTTGGGGCGGGGGGTGCAACCTAACATCAGATGAATAATCCCCCTCTCCCAAAATCCGGGTTTAGAAAAGGCCAGGTGTGAAAAGGAAAGGAGGAAGAGAGAAACGAAAGTGGGGGGGGGGGAGGAAAAGAAAGGGAAGTTTTAAAGAAAGAGACAAGGTGAGAAAGTGAATCACAGAGGGCTCCAACGGCTAAAATATGTATTTTATTGCACGGGGTTACAGTACACCATCACGCGCCTCTTTACAGTGTTACAAGATTTTTTTGTTGATGACAGGGCTGATTGGCCCCCATGGAAAATCTTTCCTCCCCAGGCCAGAGACCCATTTAGAATGAAAGGGAGATCCACCCACCCACCCACTCTCTGTTCTAGAAGGAAAGGATGTTTAAAAAGACTCTTTTTGCATGCGATAAAGCAGGGTTTTCCAACCTAGCCAACTCTAAGATGGGTGGACTTCAACTCCCAGAATCCCCCAGCCAGCCATGCTGGCTGGGGGATTCTGGGAGTTGAAGTCCACCCATCTTAGAGTTGGCCACGTTGGGAAACCCTGCCACAGAGAGGAAAATCCTCCGGTTAGCAAAAGGGTGACTTTTTCCTGGTGCCATGGATGATTTTTTAAAGGGCATCTCTGTGCCAGCAGGAGAGTAGAAGCCTTTGCAGCTTGCTAAATTTGTCAGCCTTTGCAACCGATCAGCATTCGGTGTCCGTTCTGATTTGTTTCCCCTCCTCTTCCAGGTGCCTCTGGAAGCCATGCCCTGGTGCGTGGCTTTGCTTTTCGTGGCAGCCGGGTGGGCGGTGGGCGCCCCTGCTATGAGGTGCAATAAAGCACTTTGTGCCAGTGACGTCAGTAAGTGTTTGCTGCAGGTGAGGCGCTGCGAAGACCACGCTGGGGCCGTGATCTCGGTGCGGATGTTTAGATTTGGGAAACGGATGAGTAATAATTATTCTTCGTTGGTGAACTTGCTATCTCTGTACTGGAAGTGACAGGGCTCCGAACACGCACGAGGCAGAGAAAATGCAGTATTACCTGTCAATAGCATGAGCTGAGGTTGGGTCGGGGTATCATGCAGAGGGGCAGCGGGCAACCTCCTTTTCTGGAAAGAGAATCACCGCTCTCCAGCTTTTAATATTTCACTATTTCTTGATCCGTATTAAGTGTTTCTGTATGACACACAAGCATGTCAACCCATCCCCAAGAGAGTTTGGGGGTGACTGTGGCAGATCCCCTCTTTTCTAGAAACTGGATGCAAATTACAAGCAAGGTGGCATCAAGAGATCTTTGCACATCGTGAACCCTAATAAATATCAGCAAAAGCTCTCAGGTTTTATGTTTACGGCAAAAAACAAAAAATCTTTCAGAGATTCTTAAACAACCCCAAATGTGACTTGCTGGTAGGTCTCGATTAGTGCGGTTAATGAATCTCATGAAATGGTTACATCATTCGAATTTGCACTATTCGGACTGATATTTCTGTGGAAAATATGGCAATTCCTCCAGCTTGACAGAAACAGGCAATGAAAAATTTTAAACATCATTTTCTATGTATGTTAATGATTAATATTAAAGGATAAAAAACATAATTTAAATTTATCATTAACAAAGTGGCAGTGTTAAACTGTACTGTTTTCCTTTGAATCTTCTTTTTCTTCATTTTGCACACACAAAGGTTAGCAGCATCTGAAACCCCAGCAATTGCACACGCGCTAGCCCCAGTTGTGCACGTTAGCCTTAACTGAATTTTGGGTCACATTAAATGTGACTGGTTTTGCACTAAACCGAATATTTCATGATTCGAACCTGCACTAATCGCGACCTACCTGTATTTCAGTTTTCTTTTTTATGACCCATTTTTTGGGCATGAGTGATGCCCGCACAGAAGTACGAATTCCTTTCGGAAGAAAGTTGCCGTTGCTGTAACTGACACCCCCGTGACCTCTCTCGGCAGGAAATGTGCCAGTGCAAAGCCAACCGTACCCGTTGCTGTGGGGAATGCGCTTTCTGCCTGGCCAAACTCTGGGAGCCCTGCTGCGACTGTGTAGGTGAGGTTATTCCCCAGCTGGATGGGAAGGGCCAAGACATCGACGAGGCAGGATGAAGGAATCGTGGGAATTCCTACCATGTTTTCTCAAACTTCCACCCATCTTCCTGATGTGTTTGGATTTGCCAGCACCCTCGGGCTGGGAAAAACTGTCCTAGACCTGTAACGGTATGTGGGAAAGACCTTGGGAGACGGGGCAAAGAGACGCTGCCTAGGGAAGGGTCAGATAAGAGACAGCCCACAGCTGGATAGCGGGAGGGGCAAGAGGCTCAGAAGGGACCCTCCCTAGTTTCTTGGGCTGTAAAGGAGACGGCAGGAGAATTGACTGTGAGATTTGCAAGATTCTGTTAACGTTGCTTTACAACAAAGTAGAATTAGCTTATCTGGTCGTGTTTCCTGTCTGGTCTACCTGGTCAGGCTGACCTCAATCTTAAAGTCAATTCTCCTTCTGTCTCCTTTATAGCCGAGAAACCAGGGAGGGTCCCTCTGAGCCCCTTGCCCCTCCCACTATCCAGCTGCGGGCTAAGCTATCTCTTATGTGACCATTCCCTTGGCAGCATCTCTTTGCCCCGTCTCCCAAAGTCTTTCCCACATACCATTACAAGACCTGAGGAAGCAGGAAGATACAAGTTTCCAGAAGTTTAGCTCTATTTTAAACGGGGATTGGAGCAGGAAATGTGTTGTGATCCAAGGCCAATTATCTGCTTTGGAAACAGAGATTCTTAAATTTAATCCTGTGGCTCCAAGCAGGGGTGTCTCCGGTTAAAGCAGAAAAAAAGATGGCGAAGTCCTCCTCTTGTGACACCGCTGTGACACGGGGCTTGGGTAGGGTCATCACTGCACAGGCTTAGATGCTGTGAAAGCATATCTAGTTCCTCACTTGCCAGCAAAAGACAGGCCAGCCTGTCCAGCTGGTTTGTTTTTTGCTGGCAATCGGCAATTGCCAGCTGAGAACAGACCAGCTGAGGTCTGCTGCTGCTGCTGGCAAGGAATAATTCAAGTGACCTTTTTTCTTTGTTGTTTCCTTGTGGTTGTCCTTCATTTGAATTTTTTTTTAAATTCGGGGTATCAAGTTATGTCAGTTGACTTCCCTGGCTGTAATGCTGACTCAGGGGCTCTTGGATACAGTACCCATGTCTGCATTTATTATCAGTCTTTGAAAGAGCATGTTAAAAAATGTGGCTTTCCACAGGGTTCCTTAACCTCAGCAACTTTAAGATGGGTGGACTTCAACTCCCAGAATTCCCCAGCCAGCACGGCTTTGCAGAGAGTCCCCTTGCTAAACAAGGGAGAGGCTACACCTGGGTCTGTCCTAGGCCTAAAATGTTTCTGGCTCAGGGCTGGATTCTGACTTAGATTTTCCATCTCAAGGCCTGTGCGATGGGCGCATCTCGTCTGCCCCCCGCCCTGCCCAGCGAAGTTCCATGCACAACTTGGTGTCCCCGGTGCCCTCCCTTTTCCGGGCACTCCTGGCCCTCTCCAACAACCACCCTGCCCTAGGCTGGAGCATCGTTACTCTGCCACTAGAAGAGGAACTGCGGCAAAACCACGTGGAGACCGGACATCTTCTGCTGGGACCACATACAGGTATGCCCCGAGGGGCAGGGATCGCTTCCGATTTCCCCCGGTCTAGGAGACAAGGAACCCTCCAGGAAGGAATCCATTCCAGTCTCTCCCAGTCAACAAACTTAGGGAAGAGGCATTTAAGTTCCCCAGCACGTCCAGGATGGATCACAGTTCTGGGTTTGGCATCAGATATGGACAAAGGTCCCCTTGATGTACCTTCAAGGTGTGCAGAGTCCCAATCCTCAGCTTTATGTGCTCCTTGAAAGCTCTGCATCAACCCCCAGACCACCCAAAAGTTGCAGTGTTTAATGAGCTCAAAGGGTGAAATTATGTTAAATAAGTAGGAGCAGTCATATTGAGTAGAACTAGCCTCCTTCAAGTCAAGTGAGCTTCTGATGACTTCACAGCCACGGCCACCGACTTCTTTTCAACAGCATAAAAGTGATTTGCATTTTTTCCTCCTGCAATTTTTTAAACATTTCCCATCTAACCAACAGCCTTGGGATTTCCTTGTAGTCTCCCTTCCAAGTACTTATTCTGGTCCAACCCTCCTTCCAAGCCCAGCCAAAGGCTGTTTCCCACTGTACTTAATGTAGCCATATGTAAATTTCATTAGATCAGATTTTTGTCCTGGTTCCATCCATTTTTTGAAGCATGGCCCAGCATGTTATTCAATGTTGGCTTTCATTTTACGTTCTTTTTAAAAATTATAATAGTTTAATAACATCTTAAAATTTATTAAAATTAATTTATAATTTTTTAAATTATAAAATGCATTGGTCTGATTGATACCAAACTAATTTATAGCTAAATATAGATTCCCTTGAATCACTCTCAAGCCCTGAGACTTCCATTGATATGTCTGCATAGCAGAAGCAACCTGGGATGTTTTCTCAACCTCCCTGTCTAGCTTTAAAACTGTAGGATCTCCTAGTGGTCTCCCATCCAAGTAGTAAAAAGGTCTACCTGCCCTTAGCTGATTCAGATGGCCAGGGCCATTAGGTGCTGCTACCTGCCATTTCTATGATCCAACAAAAGCTTTAGATCAGTGTTTTCAAACTTGGCAACTTTAAGATGCGTGGACTTCAACTCCCAGAATTCCCCAGCCAGCAAGTTTGAGAAAACTGCTTTTGATTGTTAGATTTCTTTCAAGGCGACCTACATCTTATCATTTGCTGCCCTGTTATTTGCTATGATTGCTGTTATTAGCAATCTTGATGTGATACGGTAGCACCTGCTCACAAATTCCCAAGGCCCTCTAAGGGGAATGGCCGAAGGATCGGCTGGGGGGCCTCCCTCTGCTGCTGCTCACCAGCATCAACTGCTGCCTGTGGTCTCTGATCCACAGTGCCCAACAGAAGAGGGGGATCGTGAAGTGGGGAAGAGGAATGCTTGCAAAAATGGGAGGTGGCAGCAGGGACACCAAGCAGCTGACAGTGGCAAACCTTTCTCCTTCTCATTGGCAGACTTGGCACTCCCAGACGCCGACGCCACCACCAAGGTCCCCAATGCTACGGTGCCAGCTTGCCAATCCATATACTTCAATGACTGTCTGTCCATGAGCCGGTGCCGCACAGCCTGCCAGTCGGTGGGAGCCTGGCGCTACCGCTGGTTCCACAGCGCCTGTTGCCAATGTCTGGGGCCTGACTGCCAGGGCTACGGAGGTGCCCACGCCAATTGCTCCAACTGCCGGGACTGAGCAGCTGGCTTCTCGCTCCCTGGCACGGGGCACCCCACCCACCTTCACTTTTCTACACAGCTGCCTACAAACTGCACGCAGGCTTTCTTGCTTCCTGCTCTGGTGGTCTTTCTCTGCCAAGCCCAGCCGTTTTCAGCAGAGAGAATGAGTTAATGGACCCTTCGATGGCACAGATGAGCCCAGCCCAGCCCTTCGCTCTGCAGCTGGAGCTCCCTCTGTCCAGGGCACCTCGCCTTGGACATTTTTCCTTCCTACCCCCCCCCCCACCTGCCCAGTTTTGCTGAAATCAGCTTCGATCTCCTGCTTCATAGCCTTGTGCACGAATTCTCAGATCCCCCCTTTTAATGATGAATATCTCTTTGTAGCACTTAGTAGTAATAAAGAAAAATGTGGGGAACACAGGCTCGCCTGAAAGTATTGGAGGCACAAATTTTAGGCCAGATGCTACACACGGTCTGTCACAAAGATCAAGGATCTGCCATATGCCGAACATGGATAGGTTTGTGCTTTGCTAGACTCAGTTAAAATGAGGGTTAGGTAGTTTGTGGTTCAGCCTACTGGGTGACCCAGGCTATCCTGCTGGTAAACCTGAGTTGTTTCGGGCATTGTATATAAACCCAGTTGTGTTTCTGCATTTAGCGAGTTGTGTGAACCTGACTCACGTGGTGTTGTCATAGCCCAATAGTTAAGAGGAGCTTAATGAGCAAAGGTGCCCGGGGGGGGAGTAGAAGGTGCCAGCTTGACTTTTTTGACTCCCCCCCAGATACCCCACTGTTGATGGAGGAACAGGAGACAATGGCTGAAAGCTACTAGGTGTACATGTTGTGCGGATGTTTTTGCTCACAAATCTCTGATTTTCTAAACCGATAGTGGTTGCAGAAACACTAAGTTCTAGATTCAAAGGAGATTTTGACACAATCCTTGGCTTGCTCTCCCAATGTTAGTTAGTGTGCCTTGACTGGCCTTTTCTGCTTGGTTGGTGCTGAAGCTGACAACTATGAGATCAGAGACTCTCCCAAGATCACCTTGTTTCACTGCAAAAATACCTACAGCTGTAAACCTAGTTTGGTCCACAGAACCACAGTAGATATTTTCCCAAGTGGGTGTGGGATACCCTGCCAAGGGAGATGGCCCTTTCCCCAAGGAGTGAGAAGGTAGCAAGATTTAATCAGAGCCAAGCTTCGCCATCACATGCCCCTTGGTTTCACTGCTGTACATATGTACAATTCTTTTCAACTGAGCCCCTGAGCATGTGCAAAATGCCTTTCCATGCTGATAAACTGGATTCAGAAAAAGCACACACCAACCCACGATTAAAATGAGA
This sequence comes from Liasis olivaceus, assembly GCA_030867105.1. Taxonomy (NCBI): domain Eukaryota; kingdom Metazoa; phylum Chordata; class Lepidosauria; order Squamata; family Pythonidae; genus Liasis; species Liasis olivaceus. The sequence goes on along the minus strand of CM061351.1, from coordinate 112,880,399 downwards.
GCGCATGCGAGTCTACCTGCTGTTGGAGTTTGTCTACCATGGTTTATGGCTGAGTGTATCTGAATCCAAACAATGGGGGCTTGCTCAGCAAACCATGGCTTGGGGGATGTGTGAGAATTTGGACTAAGGCGAAGGAGAAAAGCTGCTACGATGAAGTAGGAGAGTTGATGCAGCGCGGGTCCTGGGTTCGCGTCTCCAACTAGTCAGTCAGATTCTAGCCTACCGCAGAGACCTGCTTCACGCAAAAGGCTGAGACAGTGGCTGCGTTCTGACAACCCGCGGAACCCCGAGCTCCCCAACCCGCTTTAGCTTGGCCCTGCGCCACCGGGAAGCCACAGCTGCAGAGAACGGGCTAGGAAAGCAGCAGGCAACGCCGCCTCGCCCCGGTCCTCCCTTCCCACCCCACCAAGCTTGCCATCCGGGCGCTTTACGGCAGAGCCTCCAACTCGGACGCCGCTCTCCCCCCCACCCCCGAACGTTCCGGAACGCGTGAAGCCACAATGAGCGGAGGGAGGCCTCTGAGCACGTGCAGAGTGGGAAACCATCCGGGGCTGGAGCCTCCCCTCGCCGGCGGCGCCGCAGAGCCCCCAGGAGCCTGGCGGGCAGCCTCCTCCCCCGAGGACTCCGGGCTCCTCCAGCCAATGGCAGGTCCGTGGCCGCACCGCCGGTCAGCCCAACCTCTCTAGCGCCCGGGCAGCAGCGAGCGCCCCCTCGCCAGGCGGAGAGCCGGAGCGCGGCCGAGTGGGTGAGTGGCCGGGGCCGGGGCCGGGCCGGGCCGCCGGCGCCTCCCCTTCCCGCGGCGGCCCAGCGTCTCCTCCAGTCCTCGCCCCTGCGCGGCTCCCGCCGCTGCTTTGTTCCCCGGCTGCGCTCTGCTCCTTTCCCCCTTCCGCCCTCGCCCTCGCCCGCCGCGGCTTCCCTCCTTCCGCTGGCCTCCCCCTTGGCTCTCTCTTCCAGGCGCCTCCCGACAACACGGCAGCAGAATTCCTGCCTGCTCCCCTTCCTACGCGTTACTGTTTGGGCCGGGGAGAGACGCGGCCGCTGCGGCTCCCGTCTTTGTTACCGGGAGCGCCCTCGTCCCCAAATTTGTCTCCCGCTGCCGGGAAGGAGGAGAACGATAATCGGTGGTGGTGGTGGTGGGTTTGCTTCGCAGGCACTTTGCGCCTTGCACGACCGCGTCTTTGCGAAAGGGAAGTTCCGGGCAGGGAGGCTAAGAGAGAAGCTTTGAGAAAGTGGGTGAGCCGAGGCGGAAGAGAGGCGGTGGAAAATGGGTCCTTTTCCTAACAGCGTGGGTGGGGTGGACAAAGAGGTGGCAGGGGAGAGGGGGAGGGCAAGGCCGCGGGGGGGGGCTGCAAAGGAAGAGCGGAGGGGCAGCGTTAGGACCTCCAGCCGGGAGGGTCCCTGCCTCGCTTTCTCCTTTTAGAGAAGGTGTGGTGGGGAGAGCCACCGGGGGAAGGGGCGGTTGCGAGGAAAGCAGTTGGGGGTGGGGGCTGCCGGCGGTCACACAGAGGGGAGCAGGTGAGCTGCGGGGCAGGGAGAGATCCGGCTCTGGGAGGAGGGGGACAGAAGCGTTTGTCCCGCGAAGGGAATCAGTTTTAACAGGCACGTGAGGTTCGCTGCAACAGGTTCCATCTCCCTGGGACAACATAGCTTTGAGCGAGCGTTTTGTGATTAAAATACCGATTCCCCTACACTGACCGTGGTACTCCTCGCTGAGGGCTAGTCCCATAAGTGTCAGCTCACCAACAAGGCCCGGACCAGTTTGTTTCCCCATGCAGAGTTTTTGTTTTGGTAGAATGCGGTGGGGAGGGGGAGGAAAGCCTCACCCGGGGAGCTGGCTAGAAGGCACCTCTGGATTTGGGGGGGCAGTGCCTGAAGCCACAAGCAAGGCTGGAACATGGGCCAGAGGGCAGGATTTGCCCCACAACAGAGGGGGCATATTGTAGGATGGCATGGAGGCGGGATGGAGAGACGGAGATGAGGAGCAAATGGGATTGGGGAACACGCAGCTGTTTAAGGGGAGAGCTGTTGGGAAGTAGGTCTTGTGCCCCGTAGCGGAGTATGCAAAGATGCTTTCTCTTGGGCCCTGAGGAGAACTGGGTTTCCTCCTCTTTTGAAAGAACCGCACAAAAACCGGACACGTCTGCAATCTTGCACTTGCTTCTCAGTCAGTCCCGTGCAGCGGCCTGCAGAACACGGCATCTTTCTCTTGCCAGCGAGTAACCACCACCTGCCACCACTGATCTGGGATTAGGAAACCTGTGAAAGGAAGTGTCTGGATGGATGCTAACTTCTTATGCCAGGCACCAACTTTACACATCAAGGATCGCCTGGTCTCTCTCGTGTTTGCCTTCCCAGCTACCTTGTGAAATAGCTGCTGCACAATTATCCCCCCCAGAGGTGGGATTTGTGCTAAGAGGCAAACAAACGACTGTTGGTTAACTGGGTTATGTGCTGCGGTGGAAAGAGCCTCTATTCCTTCTACTGTGTTTGTCACTCCTCCACTTCCCCATGAAAAACGCAGAAGGCAGCTTTACATCTTTGCAGGCATCTCATGTTTTAAGTTAGGCTATGACTGCTTTTCTAAAGAGTTGGGGAGGATTTAAAGGGAGGTGAACTGAAGAAGCAAAAGATGGAGGGGAAAAACTAATAGACACCCTAGAGAAGCCCTCAAGGCGTTAGGAGCCCCCACCTAGGTCCCTGCACCCCCCCCTTAAAGAGCCAGTTTCCCTTGGTGTGAGGAACTCCGCCTTCTGTTTCCCAGCGTGCCTTGCAGGGAATAGGAAAGAGAAAGAAGGAAGGAAAGTCCTGAAGTGGGAGGGAAAAAAGTAAGTATAGCTGACAGAATTCAGGGCTGGGAGTGAAGGGGATTCTAAGAAGGGGGCGGGTGGCGGGGCTGGAAGGGAAGGCCGGCGAGGAAACGGAGCAGGGGACTGACAACGGAGGGGGTTACTGGGGGCGCCTTGGGACGTGAGGCTGGGAAACAAGGGGGTTCGGAGGTGTTTACATTTGTTGTCATTCCAGAGATTGGTTGGGTGTAGTTTACAAGCGCGCGCGCGTACACACACTTAAAAAAATGCTTGCTCCTCCTGTTGCGTGGCTGAAGTGCATTTATGGGGCTGCTGAGCAAGACTCATTATATCGTTAGTTGCAGAACTTGCTAAGAAGCGGATGGACTCTGGCTTTGGGGGAGCTGTGATGGAGCGGTTTCCCATGAATTTTGACTTCAGGCATCTAATTTCCTCCTGTCGTTTAAACTGGCATTAATTGCTCCATTATTTCCATATTATCTGTTTACTAAGTTAAAGCCATCTGTTTTCCATGACTATTAAAGTGAAATTGGCTTTTCAGTCTGATTAGCGCAATGTGTTTGGTACTACATTTTGTTTCGATTTATTATCTCTCCAGGTTTAAGTTCCTGGGTTATATAAATTATTGTACTTTGAAATACCGTCAGTTCCTCCAAATAGGCTTTCCACTTAAAAAGCTTCAACAAATTTCAGAGAATGCATAAGGCATACATACCAATAGGCGGGTGGGGGTTGGCTTTAGCAAATGGAATTTGTGTGCTTGTGAATACGAATAATAATAAACCAGAACTTGACTGAACACTTTTACATCCTGTTGTATTACAGAATTGACATAAGGCCTACTTCACACACATACCAAGCCATAGCTTGATTAACCAAAGTTCAGTAAACCACAATTGCAAGCCATAGTTTACAAATGACATTGAATGTTTCAGATGTTGTGCTAAGCCGAAGCCAAACAAATCATATTTTGGCTCAGAGCAATGCAAAATCTCAGGTGCTATGTTAACATTGCAGGTGCGCAGAAATATTTTTCTGTCCAGAAACCTGATATGATTAGGATAATATATTCTAGTTAATGAGCAGAAGTTAGATCACAGTTTCCCACTTCAGGTGAAATGGGAGATTCTTGGTTAAGTAAGATATGATACATCAGTTGCAAATCCACATGAGGGAAGAGACGGTCAAGGAAAAAGGGTAGCAGCAAATGACTTTCCAGTCTGGCATACTTACATCTGAATCAGACCAAAATAATCAGGAAATGCGCTGTCCATGCACTGTTGATGCAGAGAACTAAGCAGTCTGCGATCCTGAGGAGCTGAACCAGGGTCTGGATGGGGCCACTCTGGACAATAAAAGAGATTCGGTGACGGGATGCTTCTGTGCCTCCCTCCCTCCAGGTCCAGCCCATAGAAATCTGAGACTAGGCGAGAGGTCCTCTCTCTGACCAACAATAGTTTGCTGGGCGTGGGGTCTATTTTCTATACAAGAGCACTCAGTCACGTGAGCTGTAACCTGCAGCCTGAAGTTGCAGTGCCCGGATGCCGGGTTGTTACCAGAGAGAGAAATGGATCCGAGGTACTAATGTATTTGTCTCTCCAGAACAATGCCTGTGCTCTCCCCTTTGCTTTATCCTTGCCTCATTTACGTACTGCTGTACCCGCTGCCTCTTTTGAGGTTTTCTCTTGCAATTTATGTATTATTGGTCCTGTCCCTTTCCTTTCCCCTTCCCTGTGCTCCAGCTCTTCTGAAAAGCCGAAGCTGATTCCCAAAGAGAGAGGACTTCTCAACTGCGGCAGTCATGCCCCCCAATAAAGACGCCTCTGGCTGCCTTGGCTCACCCCCAGGCTTAATCTGCTTGCCACCCATCTCTGAGGACCTCCAGCTGGTGTGGACCCAGGCAGCCCAGACCAGTGACCTGGATGGCAACCAGCACCTGCTGCAAACCTTCAGCTACTTCCCATATCCCAGCCTTTCTGACCTGGCTCTGCTCTGCCTGCGTCACGGCCTGCACATGGAGAAGGTTAAGGCTTGGTTCATGGCACAGCGGCTGCGCTGTGGCATCAGCTGGAGCGCCGAGGAGATCGAAGAGACTCGTGCTCGTCTCATCTACCACCAGGACCAGCTTCACTTCAGTTGCCTCCTTACTGGGAATGAGAGTGACTCCTGGCACCAGACTTGTAAAAGCCCATCGTACCACCAGCTGGCTCCCCACTCTCTGCACTACTCCAGTAAATATCCAGAGAACCAGCAACCTTCTGTAGCTTCCTTAAATCATTGGAACGCAGCTCAAGGAACAAGGGAACTTGGGAGGATCGCTCAGGACATTTGGAAATTGAAGGAAAATGCCTCGTCCCACCATAAGAAACCTCAGGAAAATTGTGAACCTTCAGGGATCATTGTGAATTTTCAGAATACCAAAGACACTCTTTCTGGTGCTTATCCGCCCATCACAACTACCAGCCAGGACCAGAATTCTCACACTATGGCATGGAGCCTCCCCGCAGCATCCCGACCGCAGGTTGAGTCCATCGCGCCTGCAGTTAATGGTGGGCCTCACCCAGTGATTCTTCCGCTGGGTTCTTCCATTAAGGTTGCCCCCTCCTCCTCTAAAGTGGCAGCCGGCATTGCTAACTCATGCAACCGACAGAACCATCAGTACTCTGTTGGTGACCAGCACGCTTCAGCTTCTCTGCCAGATGTTTTACGGAAACCTAGGCGGAAGACAAAAGAACAGCTGGATGTATTAAAGTCCTTCTTCCTCCATCAGCAGTGGGCCAGGAGAGAGGATTACCATCAGCTGGAGAAGATAACCGGGCTACCACGAGCAGAAATCATCCAGTGGTTTGGAGACACGCGTTACGCCCTGAAACATGGCCAGCTGAAATGGTTTCGGGACAATGCGGGGCAGAGTCCAGAGCCTGCTTCCTCAGGGCCTCCTCATCAGCTGTGCACAAACCATCCAGATACGAGCCCACTGGAACACTATTGGGCCACGCACGTGCAGTTGCAGGAGAACGACTTGCCAGTGCTCTGCCACAAATCAGGAATGGGAGCGGAGCAAGTGCTGAAGTGGTTTCACTCACATTTGCCAGCCCCCTGCGAGGTAGAAGTGTGTTTGGGAGATGAGGACGAAGTAGATGAGGAGGTGGCGGCAGCAATGATAAAGGCGGAAGATGAAGACTATTATGAAGAAGATGAGGATGTTGAAGATGAGGATGAGGATGACGAAGACTGGACTGCTTAGAGCTTTAGTGTGGATGCTGGCGACTTTGGACTTCTCCGATGAGCATGTGGAAGGATCAATGAGAAATAGTAAATCTTGTGAGCAAGGCTTCCACTCCAACAATTTCCTGCTATTAGCAGTGCCCCCACACCCTTTATGTTCTAGAATCTTGTTTTTTTTTTCCCATTGAGCCTCTGAATTTAAATGCAAAAATTGTTCTATTTTCATTCAGTGCTTATCAAGTCAGAATCAAGGTGGTATTAGAAATGGGGCTTCCAACCCTTTAGACGTGAGTGGTCATAATATGAATCCCTTCAGTAATCTGCTGGGTTTCAAATAATTTCTTTGATAAAACTTTGATCAGTTAATTGCATTTCTTGATTTCATATTAGTTTCCTCTAGAATCATATTGCATTTTTCTTTCTCATTAATTATAAATTTGTGGTTTAGACCACTGTCACTTAAACTCTAGAGCCCAGCACTGCCCAACTATAAATTTGTTATTTCTTATTATAATGAGGCTTGGAATGCAAACATCCTTACCCTTGGATGCACCTGTCTTAATTCTGTTTGTTCCAATTCATTTATTTATTTTTATTCTTCCTTCTAGATTTGAAGTTGGATCATTCATTACAAGAGTTGCCAAGATTTGGCCCTTTCCAGGCAACCCCTCTTTCAAATTCCATGAAAGTCATACATAATATTCGATTAGTCTAAGCTCATACACCAACTATATTTTATTCTCCTGGTGAAGGAACAGTTTAAGCAATTATTTGCTTGTCAGTGCTTGTGTTTTGTTTAATAAGCCAGTTCTTTGACATCAAAGAAGTGTAGAAGACAGACTAAGGCTCTTTCCTGTTTTCATGCCTTCCAGATATGTTGGGACTTAAAATGTCAGTTGCTAGACTGGTACTTAAGATGGTGATTGTAGATGTTTATTCAAATTAATATTTTGTCACTTATCTTCCATTTTCATTCTCTGTTTCCTTTTTTAAAAAATCATTTTTGGTACGTCTTCCTTATCATGTGACTTTCACATCATTTTTCTTGGTTGTTCTGCTCTCTTTTCCTTGTTCCATTAGTGCCTTGATTCACCAGCTTTCCCTGCCATCCTTTTTCTTCCTTTCAGGTCATATATCTGTTCTGTACAAGTTGGTTGATGTAGTGGACTGAATGCCATTTAGAGATAAAGTAAGATAAAAAGGGTGGTCTCTTGTGAAAGAATTGCAAATATTGGAAAACACTGCTGATTGCTTGGTATCTTCATTTCATTTGTCAGACTGTCATTATCCCCAGATTGAGGGGAAGATAAACCCATACATTCTGAAAATAGCTTTTGATACTAATTTGAAAGTGATGAAGGTAAAGATGAATTTGGAGGTTTGTGAAAGTATGAAGAGGTAGAAGACTAGACAGAGGGAGATTAATCATCTGTATTTTAAAAATTCTATTTATTAAATCTCATTTTCAATTTTTTAAATAGACTCTCTACAAAAATAGCATCTGCCTCTCCAGGCAGGAGAATCTAAAAGTACTGAAATAAGCTAATCAACCTTAGATAAAGAGAAGGTAGTGCATGGACTGTACTGCACTTAGTGAAAAGTTCAAAGACTTGTCCAAAATGGAGCTAAGCACAACAACCTGATTTGTGGATTGATTACTCAATAAATGGCCATGAATTAATAGATAATTATGTTCAGTAAATTATATCTGTCTTTTTCCTCTTTCTAAGAATAGCCTTTTTTAAGGTTTACCTGTTATGTTTCAGTCTGGGAAGCAAACTTGGTTGCAAATAAAATAATCCTATATTACGTGCAACCTGGATTAAATTGTTTGAATATTTCATCTTGGAGTTCACAATGCATTTTAGCTCAGAAAACATAAAATGTAATGCATGTTCTTCTTAGCAAATAAACCTAGTCACAAAGTAAGATTGGAACTAGGACCCACAGGTTACTTAATGTGTTATAACTGAAAGTTAAAACACTGTGTATCAGTAATGCTACAGCCAAGTTCAGTAGCTACAGTTTTAACCATTTTCCTCAAACAGACTTTAGAGGGATTTTAAAATAATGTCACATATACTAAATACCATAAACATATTTTGTGTTGTATAATTAAGTATTTTATTTATATATTTATTTATTTACTATGGTTTGTATACCAGTCAGCTTCAAACAACTCTAAGTGGCTTACCTCAAGTAACAAAAAAACATTAAAATAGAATCTTAATAATCAAAACAATGTCCCCTAATGGCACCACTCAGTGACTAATGGATTGCTTTTTAACCAGGCTCAAGTATTCAAAGGATTTATACTATAAAAAGTATGGACAGAAGAATCTGTCTTAGCTGTTACAATGATGTTTAAGAGAAGAGTTGCCTTGGTCATCCTCATTGTTGCTGGTGGACTTGGCTGATGGATGAATACCTGGGAAAAAGAACAATTAGCTAGTTGCGTGGATCCCGTCTTCCCCGTTTAATACTGTATTAAGCTCTGATCACTGTTTAGTTTTGTTCAACAAAAGTATATTCTAACTTCTGATTATAAGTAATGCATTTCTAACATGCTACAATTTTAGTTTAGAAGAAGACATAAAGAACGAAAAATTGGGACTTTGTTTCTTTGGATGATGCCATTAAGGCTTCTCAAAAGGAAAGCTGAGACTTTATGAAACCAGCAAAACAGTCCAATTTAGCATTTGTTTTAACAGCAAAATTTTCAATAATATTGCATCTTACTGTTTTTGGCAAGGGTGATGAAAACTAAAAACTTTCAGAAAGGTTAGAGCCAGTCAGGGGAGGGAGGAGACCATACTTTCACCTGGATATGAATTATATTCATGGTCTTTCACAGAGCTCTGTTATGTAGCATGTGAAAGGGAGAAAATGAAAATCCAAGTGTGTCCCACTTACCTGTGGGGAAAAGATGGTGTAGAGTGAGGTGTGAATCCCAGCTGAGAATGACAGAAAAAGAAAAGGAATTGAAATGTCTCGGATTAAGCTTTCCTTAGCCTGTACTCCCTGCCTACAATCTGTCTTTTACCTGTATGTTGCGCAGCCTTTCAGTGTTGCGGTGGTCTGGCACAGGAACACCTGTTGGATCTGTAAAATAAAAGCAATAGGAAACTGAACATTGGAGAGTAAATTGTGGGAATCCAAGGGTTATCCTAACACCTTAGTCAATTTCTGGATTTGTATTTCATGCTAAGCCTTCGTGTGTCTAACCATTCTGGAATACATAATCAATGCCAGGGTTTAAATTTGCACAATATACTATGGAGGGGGCAGGAGTGTTGAGAGCCATGTGCCTATAGAAAAGAGAACTAGGACAAGTAAGTGAGGGAGGTTAGGACAAAAAATAAATAAGCTTTACTTTTATTTAAAAGAAAATACAGTACAGTTAATGGGATTATTCCTTGTGTATTTATGGTTCCCCTTTTGTTACCTTAAACATTACAGTTCTGTGACAACTTTGGGAATCACTCAAGTTAAATCCAATGCTTTGGGATACATATGTAGCCCTTGGGCCTTAGATGGTACACTGTTGTTATTTACAAATCATTATGATCAAGTTCATACAGGAAGCTAGATCACAACCAAATCATACAGTTATGTACAGTGTATGTAACAAGTCATTATTGTTGTACCGACTTATGCTACAGAGGATTACAGCATGCTGTGATGAATAGTACTGTGTTACTGCAGGAAAAGAATATGGAATAAATGTGTATTAGCTGAAGAGGAACTCTTTCCTCACCAGGAAAGATGGTGAGGTTGAAGTATGGAGCTTCCTGTGGCTGCCCAGTATTATTAGCACTCTGACTTAGTCTCGCCATGGGGGTTTGAAGACTGAAGACATTGAAGCCGGGGGTGTGGGAAGAGGAAGGAGAGGCCCTAAAAGGAGGAAGGAGAGAAGAGTGATAGAAGTCCTGATTGCTGTGGAAGACAACACTAAATCTTTTTAACTTTTATATGGTCAATAACACCATCATCAAGGCTACCCCCCCTTCCCTGACTCACCTGTAGAATAAACTCTGAGTGGAGGCTGGAGAAGGGGTGGCTGCCAAATAGAATGTAAAGGTGTTACACCTGAAATGAATGGTGGAGAGCACATGGAAAGGTGATAGGAAGTATAAGGTTAGGTATGTGGGAAATGGGCATCTAAGGTGAGGACTAGATCAGAGAGAAATTATTTTGTTCATTACAGAGATAGAACATTATTTCTCTTCAGAATTGAATTAATTCTGTTCCAAATAATAAACTCTGAAGTGACCCTTGTCTGCAGAGCTGATACCTTGGAAGATTCTTGATTTTGTAACCCTTAGCTCTAAATATGGCAGAAATTTACTGTTTGCTGACAATTACAATTCTTACCATTTGCAGAGACAGCTGGGGTCATTCTGGTGGCTCTTGTGGCATGCTGAATAAAAGTGAGAAAAAGTTTTAAAGGAATTTTCATGCTAAAAGGGCAACAATTAAAATATTCAGAAACATCTTAGATCTAACACTGTTAACTGTTAAGTCTTGCAGATAAGTCAGTCTTGGGCTTTCAGAACTCCCAGTGAAACCTCCTTTTCAACCATATTACTGCTGTCTTCTTGCTAAGGCAACAGTTCTGCCCAAGCCATGTGCAACCAAGCATAAGTCTTAGCTAGCCCAGAATATTTTGTATCCAAAGAGAGCTTTTGGGCAGATGGTATCACTGGTTCTTTATTCTCAAAATTACTTAAAATGACTGCATGAAACAAAGCAATATATCCATTATTTCACTTTCCTGGGAAACGAAAAGCAATGGCAGAAACTAACCTGCCAGCTTGATAGGTGGCTGACTCTAGAAGAAATGGAATCCATAGAAGACGAGCGGCTGTGAGAGAGGCACAACATGTCAGGGAGCGATCACTAGAAAAGCTAGTGCAGATGCACAGTACCCATATGTGGCCTTTTAAGTGTAATATTCAAATTTTGCTGTAAGGGAGCTGGACTGAAGGGATAATGGTCATAGCAAGGAGATTCTAAGGTACGGAATGGAATGCTGATTTTTCTAAGAGAATAAAAGGCTGCTTCTACTCTTCAATTCTGAGCACGCTCCTAAAGCAGGAGTAAGCAATCTTTCAGGATCTGGAGCACATTTAGAATTTTGGCTGCCATGGGAGACTTGCCTGTTCATAAAATGGTAGCCATAGCCCAAAAATACCTTTCACCAGAAAACAAACTAGCCATTCAGGATGTTTTTTCTGGACTTTTACTTGGGACTTTTGTGTGGTCCTAAGATACTTCTTTAAGAGGTATACTAGAATGTGGGATTTTGCTTTGCAGCATGCCAGCTTATTTATTTCCATATTTGATAGTTTCTGCAAAAACTGTCCAAGAGTTTTTGGTAGAAACTATCAACAGTGTAAGTCACCCGTAACTAAAATATTTCTTCACGCACTTACCTGACCACCTCACTGGAGCGCTGGAAAATTGGTTGTGGTGTAACTGCAAAGTATGAGGTAGTGAGTTACTACGTAGTCAAAGTTAATTCTGCTAGAGGTACATGTTGGCTTGAGACAGCAAGAGATGTTATACTTGGATATATCTGTCCATGTCCTACATTGCCCTCAGAGACCTATGCAGGTTTTTATGTATGTACAGTATTTTTTTCTATCAGGTAAACATCCATATATTTCTGTCCACGCACATATATGCACATTCACAAAACGATACCCTGAGCGAAATGAAGTGATTCAGGATCCTTATCTTTCTACCTGTCTGTGACGGGGGAGTGATGGCAACCGGCTTTGGGGTGCTGTTTCTGCATCAAATTAAAATGAGTTTGATCAGTTAGTATAACTCCTCCTCCTCCCCACCCCCATAAATATTGGCCCAGAAGGGTTTTTTTGTTTTGCGTTTTTTGTCCTGTGGTTTCAGTGCTGCCCTATGGCTCAAGACCCAGCTCCCTCATTTTCCATGAAGATCCATTACTGCCTCTACTTCTTAGGTTGCCGATTCTGGTGAATATTCCAAAAGGACAGAACAGACACACTGACCTGCTACCTTGGTGATGTCTCGGAAAAGCCTGTAGAAAGAAGAGGAAGGGTTTGCGATAAACAGCGGGGCCCCTAACATGCAAAGGGGTTTGATTACTCTCTCCTCCTAGACAAATAAGGAGAAGAGCAGGACTCATTGCTGCCAGCAGAGGGTGTCAAGAACCAAATAAGGTAAAAATATAATTTGTTTCCACCAAACTGTTCCTACCTTCAAGTTGAAGTACTTCTTCTTCAGTTCCCTATTCTCCTTCTGTATTGCCTCTAGTTCTCTACATATGGGAGTGACAGGTAGGAGAAACAGAAAGCAGATGATAATATGCCTTGATGCTTTAGAGCCCACTAGAGAACACTTCAGCAGTGATGAGAACAAAGGTAGGAGGTCTGCCTCTGGGGCCATGCAAGCTATTAGTTTCACTTCACAAATTATCAACGTGTTCTAACATCTAATGGCTAATATCAGAAGGGAGCAGAAGCCTGGAGTCTTCTTTAGAAAAGTATGTAGCCCTATTTGCTTACCACAGTTCTTATCTCCATCAAAAATAAAACAACCATTTCTTTCCACACATTAGGACAACTGAAGGATATTTCCAATGACTTCATTGAATAACTTTCCTTTGGGGGAGAGGGAAGGAGAAGGAATGGCTTTCTGGATATATGAACAGAAAAAACAGTTTCCATATTTTAAGTAAACAGCCCAGTGTGGTACGTTAACCTAAGAAGGCACGATGAAGCTTTGATCAACCAGTAAGATTCTTAAATGAGTGAGAATATGAAACTGGATCTTGTTAGCAGAATCATATTAACTTTGCTAATCCCTACAGATATAACTAACAGGCTGCCTTCACACAGTATGCTAAGCAGGTCAGTGAAAGACCTAGCAGCTGTATTTGCACAACCTGCTAAGCTTATTTATTTTGAACCTTGGTTAGGTTCTTTTTGTGGCTTAGGGGGTCTTATAAAGCAGCTTATTTGGTTAATATACAGTATGCTCAGTATATTATGTGACCCCCAGAGAAGAGGATAATTCAGTATTCATACTGTGTTGTATAAACACATTTATACTGTTTTCCTTTGTTATGTGAACACAACCTGCATATCTCACTTTTCCTGGATAGTTAGTTTGTGGAGAGCTTGCTGGAGCACTCCTTCAGCTTTTGAAGCATTATTTTTGTAGAAAGAGACCAGCAGCTCCATCTGGCTCTTCTGGAATGTCCACACCTAGAAAGAAGACCCAAAGGGAGTGAGAGAAATGGATTTCAAGGAAATTCAGCATCTGGTCTGATGACTCTATCTCATTTAGGGAGATAAGAAACAGCATGTAGCACCTTTAGGTCATTGCTCAGAGTGGAAGACATCCCTTGTACACGGATGGTACAGGACCAGTGCCTACAAATCAGAGTAGGCTTGTGGTAGGAAGCCTTTGGCATTTTAAATGTTATGAAATCTAACATTTTCAACAGATTTCAACTAGGATGGCCAGTAGTAAGGGTTGATAGGAAATTTGGTCCAACAACATCTTTCCCGGATTGGAAGGCCCTGCTCACAGTCATTCACGCCTTGATCACCTTTCTTTTAGATTGCTGCAATGTTGTTAAGAGTTGGCAATGACTTGATGACACATAATCAGTGTGCTGTACCTGGGGCTACCCTTGCAGACTCTCTAGAGGCTTCAGCTGAGAACTAAATTGGTCACCAGTTTCCTTCTGGTTGCAACTCAATGTGCTGGTTTAAAGCCCTATATGGCTGAGGTCTTGTTATCTATCACCTTCTCCAAGTGGATTATGCCTGCCCAATAAGATTGTAAAGAGTGGGCTCTCTCTGGATCCTCTTAAGGCATATCGTTTTCAGGGACCCAGAGATAAGCCCTCTCAGCTGCACCCCCTTCTCTGGAGCACCATTCCTCCTGAGATCAGATTGGTTCCCACCTTTTTGTTGGGGGAAGTCCTTAGGAGTAGATTTGTAAGGATAGCCACCCTCCTGATAAGGATTTGGATGCTGTTAATTGCTCCTTAGGGCACTGATGCTTTGTTTTGGTACTATTTGAGTACTATTCTTACTCTAATGTTTGTATTATTTTGTAAGATGCTTAGTGCCTTGTTTGAATTAGAACTGGCATGTAAATGGCAACAAACAACAACCACAGATTCTCCAGCACTGGAACAGTCTAGTAGCTGAGTAGAAGGACAAATGGTCTAATAGTATTTTATATATTCACTTTAATATTCCATCCAGTCAGGGGTGTGATCTATGTTCTTTGTTTGCAAGACATATGGTATATAGAACAAGCAGTTCAGAGTTTGTGTACTGTACCTAAAAGCTGTAAACGAACAAGGTGATATGATTAATATACACAAGGTGAGTTGAATGATAGCAAGGAATCTTGCAGCGGCTTAAAGTCTAACCAATTTATTGTAGTATAAATTGTCTCAGGCTACATTTCCTGCCTGTTTCTTTCTCAGTTATCCCCAAAACTGTTTTTAAACAATGAGAAATTAAGAATTGGCTTAAGATTTGAATATCTGGCACGTGTGTCTTTTTTGCTCGTTACTGTATTTTAGACAACTGCATGCTTGATTTATAGAAAAAAAGTAACTTATAAGAAATAAGTAACAACTAACTACAGCCTAGTTATAGTACATTATGAAAACATGTCATAGCTCTGAACTAAAAACTACAGTAACTTAAACATGGGTGCTTGTTATACAAATGTAACAACTACCTAGAATATTGAAATAATGGCATGCAAAGCTATTTTTAGGCTGAGAAAGAGGTAAGAAATAAATAACTCCCTGAGAACAATGGAAATGCAGTAATTAAAATATTTGTCCCTCAGAATTTTTTATCTTTACTTGGGACAAAAAAAACTTCTTTTTTCCAACTTTTGGAATTCCCTCCCATATGGTTCCCACTTGGTGGTTATGTTGCCGTTTTTTCAGCAGCAGGGGGAGCCCATTATTTTTCCCAGGCCTTTAATGGTTTAGAATAAGGGATGCAATGACTGTTTTATCATTGTTGTAATTAATTATATGATACTTCCATACTTCTATTTTTTGTAAACTACAGTAGGAAATTCCCATTTTAAAATGTGATGTATAAACACTCATGTGAATGAATGAAAATAATGTGATGCTATCTAAACCAGTATCTGCACATATGTGGGTGTTTCGCGCTCCGGGATGAATTTTTGGGGTCTTGGTGTTCTCTGAGCTTGCTTTTTTCTCGTAGACCAAGTTACTGAGATTACAAGAAGAGTTATTTCCATGCAATTGCAGAGTGCTGTTCTCAACCATCCCTTCTTTTCACCCCTTTGAGGCCAAACTTTTATTATGAAAAGCAAGATTATATCATATCCTTGATAGCAGTCTAGCACTTAGAGCTGGTCTTGCACAAACATAAAAAGGAAAGATTTTTGTCATGTCCAGTCATTTTCTAAGTAAGGATGGTCTGTCTTTCATCAGAGGTCTGCAGAATACTGGACACAAGCTAATAGTTTTGCCCATTTTCTTGGTCTTAGCAGAGAAGAGTTCAGTTAAGTGATTTAACTGTGAGAAAATAAAAACAATTTTTGAATGGAAGTAGAATAAAATACTGATCCACTCCATCTTTAAAGGTTCCTCCCTTCCTCTTCATCTGAGTGCTAGGCTATCTAGTTTAAGAAATGGGGTTAGGATGATGGTTACCATGGTGGATTTTAACGCTCAGGTGTTGCTGATTCTGCTGAAACTTTTTTTGATGATTAACTGGCCGGTTACAATATTTATCTGGCTCTTTTATCTAGATTTATTATTGTAATTAATTAGCTTACTTGGCAAATGGGGACCACTATTATTATTAACCTTTCCCCAGATTGGTTATTAACCAGTCCTCTAGTGGACTTTGGATCATTCATCCATCATGTAGCAGCTGTTAAAAATGGAGTAAAATGTATCTTAATTTTAGGGAAAATGTCTGTCTTGTTTGACTAGGAAATTAGTTCCTCAGTGTTTTCCTTCATGACTGGACATAACTCCCAACACTTTAAGCAGGTCAGAATAACTTTCAGTATTACACATCTTCTTTCCCTTTCTTTAAGATATACTAACTTTCCTGAAAAAATACTATAAATTAAATCTTTGCTGCTGTTTTTCTTAACTGTTTCAATCACTGTCCCCCTTTTTAGGAACTAATATCTATGAGAATAGTAGTAGAGAGACTTTATTTCAGTCACTGACCAATAAAAATACATCCTATAAAACAATAAAAGTACATTTTATGATGATATAACCCTAAATGATTTCTTACCTGAGAGATATGAGCAATATAGTTGAGTGCTGTTTCAACAGGGTTTTTGAAAAACTTCTTTTCTTCTTGTTTCATCTGAAGGCCAGAAAAGAAGACGAAGGGGAGATAAGGGTTACATTCTTTATAATCTAAAAGGCTAAACAAACTGAAATTTTCAGAGATTATTTGATTGATTGTATATCTGAAATACGAAGTTTCCAATATTATTTCACCAACTGAATTATCTCTGTCCAGCTACTCTGTCAATCTGAATTCTTGTACATATAATTTTGGATTTTTAAATTTTTTACTAATGTCAGTATATTTCTTGCCTTTCTTCCAAGGAGCTGATGGTAGTATTGATTAAGAACACCACCTTTGGCTCATTGAAAAAAGAGCAGTAAAAATATACTGAAATAAGTAATTTTTTTTAATCCATTTTTTTCTCTCATCTTTAGCTTTATAGAAGCCCCCTTAAGTAGGCTAGACTAAGATATAGTGACTGATTCCATATAATTCAGTGCACAACGTTGCTGAGCAGTATTTGAATATGTTTCTCCATAATATCATTGAAATACATAATGAGATCTCTATTGCCAGGTAGCTGAAATTACTTTTACAAATTGAAAGTACACAATAAATCATTGTCAGGTTTTCAGGAAACTCTTCTTTTGTTTGGCTTCTTATAAATTAATATTTATCAACTTTTTCCTACCTTCACTGCTCTATTAAACTCACTATCTAAGACTCAGATGGTAATTTAAAAAAAAATGATTTTCTTGCTTTTTATAATTTAAATATTTCACACATTTCATCCAATTGGTTGGGATATAAAGTCTGAGTTCAGAGACACCAAAAAGAAAGAAAAAAGGTAAGAATCTTTCTTACAGAAACCAGAACTTACATTATCTTTTAGAGGCAAATATTTGCAGCTTGTTCCACAAGAAGGGCATTTATCTACCAAGATTAAAATGTAAAATGTGTTACTGTGACATTGAAATTTTTCATATATAATATTGTCTGAAATTGCAAAAATGGATGAGTTTTCTAAAATTATGAACCAGTTTTCAAAATGTTTAGATTCTCTTTAAAAGGATTGTTATATTATTTCTGATCTCTTACCTTTTCAACTGTTAAGGGCTAAACTTTCCTAGAAGGATTCATCTTGTATATGAATGCAAAATATGTCTGATAACTACATTTTTATTTACTTTTTATTTATACATAGACTTAGCCCCGCCCATCTCCCCGCAATGGGCGGCTCTGGGCGGTTTACATCAAATTAAAACAAATAAATACATAATTAAAATTTATAAAAAGACAAACACATCTACACAGATGGAAAGAGAAAAAATCCAAGAGGCTGATGGAAGCCACACTAGGCCTCTAGGGGGCTAGCCAACCCCATTTCTGACAACCTCCCTCCCCTCCCCGCCCCAGGCCAGATGGCAGAGCCAGGTCTTCAAATCCCTCCGAAAGGCCAGGAGTGAGGGGGCCTGTCTCCCCTCCGGGGGCAAGATGTTCCAAAGGGCGGGGGCTACAGCAGAGAAAGCCCACCTTCTGGACCCCGCTAGTCGGAGTTCTTTTGCCGAGGGGGTCGGGAGCATGCCCTCTCTGTGAGATTGGGTGGGACGGGTTGAAATCGTGGGGGCGAGGCAGTCCCTCAGGTAGCCTGGCCCCATGCCATGTAGGACTTTAAAGGTGATAACCAACACCTTGAATTGGACCCGGAAGCAAACTGGTACCCAATGCAGCTCATGGAGCAAAGGTGTTATATGGGTCCTTCTTCGGACCCCAAAAATAGCTCGCACAGCTGCGTTCTGGACCAGTTGAAGCTTCCGGATACTCTTCAAGGGTAGCCCCATGTAGAGCGCATTGCAGTAGTCTATCTGGGAGATAACAAGGGTACGAGTGACCATTTGAAGGGCATCCCAATCCAGGAAGGGGCGTAACTGGTGCACAACCCAAAGCTGTGCAAAAGCCCTCCTGGCCGTGGCTGCCACCTGCTCTTCGAGCAGGAGCTGTGAGTCCAGGAGGACCCCCAAATTACGCACTGGATCTGTCTGGGGCAGTGCCACCCCATCCAGCACCAACGATGACAACATCCCGGATACAGAGGAGCCATTAACCCACAGCCACTCCGTCCATCCAGGGTTCAGCTGGAGCCTGTTGTTCCCCATCCAGACCCTCACAGCCTCCAGGCACCGTGTGTACAACATATATGTAGGATGCCAGAAACTAATATGATTGATATCCTATACTTGTTTATTTTTGTGCAGGGTATTTGTACGTCTAAGAGCATTACTACTGTAAATGTCTGAATATACAATTAAATACCACATTAGCCCTTCCACCATTTACAGTTTGCATGGATTCCAGAAGCTCCTTGCAATCTTAACATGCTCTATTTCTAGCCTGTGCCATGCCCTTCTTTATATGGGAATTCCTTTAGCTGATTTTGGTTGATCCCTAAAATACGAAGGAAGGTTGGGGCTGGATGGTACCTGGACAGGAGAGTACCAGAAATCTCAGGATTGTAGAGCAGACCAGAATGTTGAAAAAATATCCCGGAAGTACTTCTGTACTATTATCAAGGAAATGACATAAATGTGTCCACAGGTCATCAGAAGTCAGGCTCAGTTGAAGGAGACTTCATTTTTACTTCTTTGACTTTTACTTCTTTTGTGCTGGGTGGCACAAAAAAGCCTCTAAAGTAGAAAAATCCATTTCATACTTACCTTTACCAGCACATTTTTGGCAAAATATGTGTCCGCAGCTAGTGACGCAAAAGTCAGATTTCTCTTGGCTGAAGCATTGATTGCAATGAAACCAATCCATGTTGCAAGGCGGAAAGGCAAGGCAGACTTTTCTCAGCTTCTGTTGTGAATAAGGATATGTCATATTGTTTTCTAGAAAGAACTGTAAGTGTTGGATGGATGGAAAAGTAGAGTGGAAAGGTGATATAAATTAAAAATAAGCAAATAAACTATAAATATGGAGGGGGAGAGAAGCAGAGGGAAAAACAGGCATTAAAAAAAGGCTGGATGGGCATGTTGGATTGGAAACAATTAAAGGTGGAACATTCTTCCATTATGAGGGACTGGTGGAGAGGATATAAGCAATGGAAGGATACATTTGTATCAAAGATCGTGTTAGCCTTAGTAAATTGGTTAAATTTTGACTGTGTTAGCGTCTTTTATGGAAAGTAGAATAAAAATATTTTAATTAACTAAATGCCTACATACCCTTCCTTCAAAAGAAAGAGCATGAAACAGAAGAAGACAGAAAGGGTAGTGCATCAATATCATCATTGTTATATCAGTATTACAGTCTGGCCTTACATGAGCTGAAAAAGGATGATCGCAATTTCACCAAGCCAATAGATCCAGCTACTTTCCCACTGCACACTCACTATTTATGAATATAAAGATCCATTGATTTCAATGATGCAACAAATAAAACATTATTCTGTGAAAATGATGTGAACTTCAGAGAAGTGAAAAGGACAAAGGAAATGAGAAAAGAATTCTAAGTATGAAGGGGTGCAAACTTGATCCATTTCTAGCCATGGTCAATGTGTGTGTCCATCATAGTAGGGAAGGAGAGAATGGAGGTACAGATCCTGGGATGAATTGCCATGCACCAATTAAATCAAAGCCACAGCATCATATTAATGTTTCATAACACCACCATGCCCTACAGCAGGATGCATCACTTCTATGGTGGAATCCTGTCTTCTTCCCCAACCCAGTGTCCTCTAGTGGTGTTGGATTTTTCCCAATTTATTATTTTTCTTCTTCCTTTACTGCCATTTCTGACTGGAGGTTGATGACCATCAATGATCTTCGTTCTTTTGACATTACTGTGTGAAACAAGGACATTGTATTTTTGCCAAACCAGGTACTTTGATTTTTTTTTTTTAATTTGCTTGCTAATCTCTGAATCTAATCTTTTGGCCTTGTTGGCTAGGGATTAGGGGAACCGAAATCCAATTTATCAGGAAGTCACCAGATTGGGAAAAACTGTAGTCTTTACGCCTGGTTGCCAACTGCCATGAAGCAATACAGTTTAAGAATTCGTCCGGGGTTCTCTGGGGTCCAAACCTCAGAGCCAGGTATTTGCACTAGGGCACGCTGAATCCAGGGCTTGTGCTGCTCAGTGCAAGGACACGGATGCGAGATATGGCAAGGGGATGGGGGAGTTGAAGTCCATTAATATAAAAACCATGAAAACTGCTGCTCGAATCTTTCTTCAGTATCACAACATTCCTGCTATTGTTAAAACTATGATAATTATAATCTAATCAATGGGAATAGATACCACTTATATGTGATTTAATCATGGATCAGGGCAGTAGGCCAAGGATGTTTTTTTGAGGCTCCAGGATGACTTTCACATTTCGAATCAAATGTGATTTGAGGGCAGAAGCAGCATGAAAATAATGAGGATTTATATGGGATTCCCTTTATAAGACTGTTGGATTTATGCTTTCAGTAGTGGGATCTCTGAACAAGGGATGAGCATCCATTTGAGAATAGGTTTGCTCAGGGCAAGACATTACCAGGAGGATCTTGATAGATCCAACATTATACTATTGAGGAGGAAACTCTTCCAAAGAGCATTTGAATAGTTATTCCATCTTCGAGTTATTTTTCTTTGAATTATGTTGGTTTAATTGTTGATATTATTTTGTTTGCTTTTGGTGTGATTTGTTTTCATTATCACACTGATTATAATTTCTCCTTGTGTTGCTGTAATTTTGATTAATTATTGGCGTTTAGATTTATTTATATTTACTATGGATGTTTTAACTGTTATGAATATACTTATTTTATAAACTACCATGAGTCTGTATTGATTTGGCAGTATTTATGTAGAATTAAAGAAGAAATATTTTTTAATAAATAAGAGGAAGGAAGGAAGGAAGTTCTCTGAAAGGTAAACACAGTCAAAATAAAAAGGAGGATGGTATTTATAATACCTACGTTAAAATTCTCTTTAAAAAGTGAAAAGACTCCGTTTTGCCTAAGAGAAGCATGGCTGCATGTTAATGCTAATGTTCATTTTATTTATTATGTATTAACTGAGCGTGGGGGCCTTTGGCTATTGATTGAATGCCATCTGGAATTGAGTTTTATTTCCTTTGTTATTTTATGAATTAATATTTGGTACTTGTACAGATTTTATTTTATTGTATAATTAATTAACGCATTAGTATTGCGTTTTATTTAACCTGTTTATTTTGATCTCCTGAGATTGCTGCAACCCCCCATGGAAGACCTGGATTTTGAACTTTGATAGATCAGTGAAAAAAAATACCTGGTACACTTAATTCTCTGAAAAAAGACATATATATTAATGAAGCATCTGGGGAAGTCTTGGAAAATAAGTGCCAGAGGTTCCTAGTTATTCATTATTTCCCCAAACCTCAAATCCCCCTCAGTTCAGCAGTTCCATCAGCCCCAGACAGGAAACATGATTTTAACAAGGTTAAACCTGGTTGTAACCTCGTTTATTATTATTTATTAAACCAATTTATATAGTTTAGTGTCTTTTCCACTCCTTTGGGATTCCCTGCATTGGGCCAGCCCAGAAATGGGGTTCAGCCGCCTCAGCTGCCATCAAAGCCGAGTGGCAGGGAAGGCTGGGGACATTTTGAGGGGAAACTTCCCCCCTCCATGAATTCAAGGCTGGGCCTTCCCAAAGAAGAAACCCTGCTCCTTCCTTGCTGGACTACAACTACCATCCTCCCCAGCGTGGCGCCAGAATGATGGGAACTGAAGTTCAACCCATTCTGCGGGACACCAGGTTGAGGGAGACACCAAGCAGACCGCCTTTTCCCACACGTTGATCGGTATTTGTTTTTATTGCGGGCTTCTAACATAACTAGGCTGTGGAGAAGCCGCTGCCTCAGAGGGGCCGCCCGCGCGCGCGCCCCTTTCCCGCCTTTTTCTGACCCGATGTTGAGAGAGAGGCGGGAAAGGAAAGGATTGTTCACGGGGGTGGGGGGCGGGGCCTAGGAGGAGGGGGTGCGAGCAGGCAAAGGTACCGTTCGGGCGTCTTCCAGAGTGTGGGGGTGCAGCTCCCAGAATTCCAAGAGAATCTTAAGGGCGTGCTGGGAGTTGTAGTCTTGTGTGCCTGGAGGGAGCCAGGTTTTTGTAATCCGGATCCTGCAAGGCCTCCAGTAGCTTTCTCTGAATTCCTGCTCGTCCAGCTCCAACCGGGCACCCTCCAGGCTGTGGAGCGACAACTCCCAGAATGCTAAGGGGATGCTGGGAGTTGTAGTCTTGTGTATCTGGAGGGAGCCAGTTTTTTGTAGCCTGGACCTAGGTTTCCCCTCAATGCCTGCTCAGCTGCATCTCCAACTGGGTGCCCTCCAGACTGTGGAGCAACAATTCCCAGAATTCCAAAGAAATCATAAGGGGGTGCTGGGAGTTGTAGTCTCACATGTCTGCAGGGGCCAGATTTTTGCAGTCCAGATCTCCAAGGCCTCCAATAGCTTGTCCCTGAATACTTGCTCCACTCCATCTCCAACTGGGGACCCTCCACAATGTAGAGTGACAACTCCCAGAATTCCAAGGGAATCCTAAAGGGGTGCTGGAAACTGTAATCCCCCATGTCTCACGGTTGACTGGTTGGAGATAGAGCGGAGCAGCAATTTGGGCGAAAGCAATTGCAGGCCTAGCAGATTCAGGCTGCAAAAATCCAGACTGCCACTAGCTGGCAGCATAGAGTTACAGGAAACAGGAACCCTCTGCTGCCACTTAGGGGGCCCTGAATTTTTCCAGCTCAGATCTGGCGGCCAGAAGCTGGGGAGGCGGGCATTCGAAAGACGGCAAGGAAGGAATTACGATGGGTGAGTGGGTGGAAAAAGCGCTGAAGACGGCCTGAAGTACATGTGTGGGCAGGCTGGATGTAGTGTAGGGATTCAGATGAGAACTGGCAAACATAGGACCTGATGGGCAGAATTTAAGCGTGCAAGGATTTACAGCTTTCCTGTTCCGACCAGCCTTAACCTGCAATAATTGCCCTCAAAGTCCTAGAACCCACAACATCCAATTTGCAACCCTAGAGGCCACGGTTACTTTAATTTATTTTACAGTTTCTACCCCACCCTTCTATTTATTTATTAATTTCCATGCCCTTGCACTCTGCCCCTTCACA
Source organism: Liasis olivaceus (assembly GCA_030867105.1). NCBI lineage: Eukaryota > Metazoa > Chordata > Lepidosauria > Squamata > Pythonidae > Liasis > Liasis olivaceus. The sequence continues at coordinate 112,856,911 of CM061351.1, read as the reverse complement.
GTGACATTCGGCACCTTAGGGGACAGGAAGCTAAAAAAAATCCCTAAAGTCGCTGTAAAGCCCATCCACTATAACTAAAACCATAAAGGCTACCGATAAAACCCCTTGCTATTGCTAGGTAAGATCTTCCTACCTGATGTAGATTTCAGAATGGATAACCAAATAATACAATGTCATTGCTATAATGGGAGCGGGGTGCGATCCCAGGAAGACTGGGATCACTTTGAGACATCTCCATCTTTTTCTTGGCGACGACAGGAAAATATGCAATTTGCTATTATCTTCAAGTTTTTTTTTTCAATTTGCCTGTCTAGCCCACATGGTGGCCTTCCATCCACGTACTCAGCTTCCACCCCAGATGAGGCTGGCCAGGTGCTACCTTCTCCTTAAATATTTTGTGTATATTTTACTTATTTGTATTCAGATTTCTAGCCCACCTTTCCATCAGGAGTCCAGGCAGCCGAGAAGCGGCCACCCTACCTTCTCTTAAAAAAGGAACTCCCCAATTGTGGCACCACCACCAGACAGGACCTGTCCTACATCTTACAGCCAAACATAGAGCACTGGATGGACAAGTTCTTGCAGGCAGGCAAGTCTTCAGATATCTTTTGAAAAGGTTTGAAAAGCAAGGAAGAGAGGTGGGGGGAGAGAGAAATTTTATTGGCACCTCGATGGTACTAACAGTTTCGTAGTGGGAGTGAAACCATGGGGGAAAATGCCTATTTGTGGAGCCCTTGGTGCTCTCTGAGCTTGGTTGTTTGCTTGCGGACGTTTCATTACCTGACTAGGTAACACCATCAGTGCCAGTGAGGGTGGAGTTTGCTCTCTGCTTATAGGAGTTTGTGCAGAAGAATAGTTGCTCCTTGGTGGAGGTTTGAGAAATAGGCAAATCTCCTATTTGGAGAGGAGCAACTATTCGTTCTGCACCAATGCCTATAAACAGGGAGCAACCCCCCTCCTCACTAGCTGGCTGGGGAATTCTGGGAGTTGAAGTCCGCCCATCTTAAAGTTGCCAAGCTGAGACACACTGCCTTAAGGAATAGGCAGAGCCGAGCCTCAGTCGCCCGCTAAGCGAGCATTTGCAAAGTTTAATGTTTAGGAAGTAATTCGACCTTGCTACCGGCAGGGGGCAGAATAGTCATTATTCCCCGATGAAGCGAGATTGCGTCTTATAGGGACGAATTATGATTAACATTTGGCGGCGGGGGCGGCGGCGGAGGGAAGCGGCGGCCTTGTTGTTCCCGGCTGGCTTTTCCGGCCCCCCTTGGGCCCGCCCGGCTTCCTTTTCTCGCTTCCCCAAAGCCCGGTCCTTACAGAAGAGCCACCCCGCAGGAGCGGCGGCGTGCCCAGCGCCGGCGCCCTCCTCGGCTGCGCCGGGTTTATCTCCTGCGCCCCGCGCCCCAACCCTGACCTTTGTTCTTGCCTACTCCGGCTGATCTGGCGATAAAGGGAGCCTTCAGGTGCTCCCGAGGCGGACTTCACCCCGCCGGATCAGCCAGGAGAACGTGCCCAGCGAGGCGAACTGAGGGCAAAAGGGGCACGTTGGGGCGGGGAGGCGAGCGGGAAAGCCGGGCGCACAGGGGCGTCGCCGCCTCCCCCTGACCCCGTCCCGTCCCCCTCTCCCTGGAGCAGGCGGTTCAAAGCACCCCCCGCCCCCAGCCTTCTTCGCCGCCGCGCTTCCAACTTTGCAAGCGGGGGACCTTCGGGAGCGAAGCGGGCGAGCGCGTTGCCCAAGTTGAACTCTCGGATAAACAGCGGGGGGAGGGGAGCGGCGAAAGCCCCAAAGGCAGCCGGGGATGCTCGGGGCGAGGGGGCCAGCCGGCAGCTCCCCGGAGAGGCCGGCGAGTTGGGGTCGCGATCCCCAAAGCCGGGGGTGGAAGCAAAAAACAAACCCCCTTCCTTTGCAGCCGGGCGCGCGGCGGCCGAGGAAAGATGGCTGGAGCGCGGCGCTTCGCAACCCAAGTTGCGCGGAAGACCCGCGGCGCAGGACGGGGTGGGACGGGGAAGGGCCGCAAGAGCTGGAGGGGTCCGGGAGTGGGGGGGCTCGACTCCAGCCCGGCGAGGCCGTCCTGACAAGTCATCGCTTTTTACGGTTTTGTTTTCGGCTCGAGAAACGGAAAAACGAGCACACACCCGCGAGGGGAAGTAAAACATCTCTTTTTGAAAATGACAACAGTATCTATTTTTGGGTTCTAACGGAAGCGAAAGCGGGGGGGGGGGGGCGTATGTGTAAAAGGAGGAATGGATGCCTCATACGGGGAAAGAGTTCAGGCCCTCCACAAAACCCCTTTCCCCGTATGCGTTTTCCATAGTATACCGATGGAAATAAGGATGCTCACGGAGAGAATATGCCGGGCGCCGAGTTAGCCCGGGGAACTCCCCGCCACAGGAGACCGCAGCCAGGAGGGCAGGAAGGGGGCAGCGGGGCGGGCCCTGGCTCCGACGGCCCCCAGGCGCATCGCCCTCGTTCCGGGGGGGCGGGGGGCTGCTCGTGCTGGGGCCAGCCCCCGCGAGCCTCCCCCCCAGCCCCGAAACAGCCGAGGGCCCTCCGGGGCTGCGCGTGCCTGCGCGGGGGGGGGAGGGAAGAGATGCTAATCTGGCGCGGACCGTGCCGGAGGTAAGGCGGGAGGGAGGAGCCTGGATGCGCCTCCGCCGGGCGAGGATCAACCACCGCCCTGGCCGGCAGCAGCTGGTTCTGGCCGCGGAGCGCCGCCCGGGGAGCAAAACATCTCAGGCGAGCAGCGGAGGGCAGAGAGAGCCCGGCGCCGCGGGGCCAGCAGCAGGCGAGAGCAGCCGGGGCCCCCAGCAGGAGGAGTCCCCAGACCCCGAGCGGGGGCGCCGACCGGGATCCTTGCGCCCCCGGCCGAGCCTGGCCCAGGGACCTGCGCCCGCGGAGCTGCCTCGCCAAACGGCGCACCTTCAGCCTCCGGAGACCGGTCGCCGCCGGTCGCAGGAAGCGGCGCTCGGCGGCTGAGTCAACCAGAGCGCAGCAGCCGCCTCGGCTCCGCGGGAAACTTTGCCTCTCCGCCCGGAGGGCTTCGGCAGCCTCCGCTTTGGGGGACCGGGGACCCTTCCGTGGGCTCAGCCGAGACATCTGGCACGTGGGGCGGGCTGCGCCTCGGCCAGGAGAGGCGCAGCGAGGGGCGACTGACCCAGAGCGGGCTCTCCAGACTGACTGAGTTTAAGGGTGCAGCCAGGCCGGCATTCGGAGCGGCTGGAACCCGGAGGGGCCCTCGCTTGGATTCTGGCAGAAGCTGCGACCGACCCCGATCCAGCCTGGGATGCTGAACTTCCCAGCAGCATCCCGGCTCCTTTAGACAGACGTCCGAACTAGGGTGTGGGGGTGCCCCTTATCTTGGAGAACAGATCCCTCCCAGCTGGCACCAACTGACCCCCCAGCTCTGAACTGGGTCGGCGGGGCCCCTGCAGCATCGATCCGGGCGGGGGGCGCCTCCGATTCAAGGAAGGCCCTCCGCAGCACTGAATCCAGAACTCCTGTGGATCTGACCTTAGCCCCTTCGAGCCGCCCTAGGTCTCCGGACGCCAGAGGGAGGACAGGATGGAGGACGGAGCGCGGCGCCGAGGAGGCCCGGAGAAAGGTCCCGAGGGGGCCGAAAAAACGGAAAGCGGCGGCGTGGCCCTCAAGCAGGAGATCGGGTTGATGAGCGCATGTGGCATTATTGTGGGTGAGTGGGGGGCTCGGGAGGGCGGACTTCTCCCCCCCACTTCGCCGGCTCTGAATTGGACCACATTTTTTTGGTATTAGCCTTGCCCCGGGGATAGAACTGTCATCCCCGACTCAGCTGACTTGGACCCCCCTGCCTGCCCCCTTTGATCGTCTGTGATCAGATGGGACAAGTTTAGGGGCTTTCACACACTGATTTCTTTCGTTTTTGATTTAGGAACACCATTCTGCTTTTCTGTCCCTTTGGCCACTGTGATTCTCCCCGTTTTCCTCCTGCCTATTAATATCTTTGTGTTCACAGCACTGATCTGTCCAGAGCCAGCTTTTCACTCCTTAAAGCAGTGTTTCTCAACCTCGGCAGCTTTAAGATGGGTGGACTTCAACTCCCAGAATTCCCCAGCCAGCTATGCTGGCTGGGGAATTCTGGGAGTTGAAGTCCACCCATCTTAAAGCTGCCGAGGTTGAGAAGCACTGCCTTAAAGTAATTCCAGCCTCACCCCCGATGCCTGAAAACCCGACTTGCTTTCTTCTGTGTTGGTGCCGAGACCTTGATTCCTGGCCTACCCCCGTGCCATCTCTCTCTGTGCACTTTAGTTTGGGATCCTCTTAACTGCAGCTTATATATCCTAGAGCAGATGTCATTTTCGTGGCACACGAGTTCTGTGGGAGGGACCATGGTCCCGACCCCGAAGGAGCCCATAGCGCAAACAAACAGCTGCTGGCTGTCGAAGGGATCTCTTATCCCAGCTGGACAAAATTTCCCTGAAAATGCCCCTGTCCCCTGCCAAAAGCCGGACAAACTCCAACATTGTCCAGCCCCCCAGCCTCATGCGGAGATGCATTTCAAGACGACAGGGAAGGGGTTATCCTGGGAAGCATAGAAATATAAAGCCCGGGGTATTTGAAATGGAAAGGAAGCTCACCGGCCCCAGAGCAGCAGAATCCCCTGCCCACCCACCCGCCCTTCTCTTAGCCTCCGGAGTTTGTTTTCCACTCCAGCGCAGCTGGAACGCCAGCTCTTCGAGCATATTTGTTCCAACTTCATCCGTCTCATTCCAGATGGCTTCGTTTCAGCAGGTGCCAGGAGACGACTAAAACAAACATGGGCAGGACTGGCGGTTGGCAGCCTGTTGAGTGATCGCTGGAGCACCCTCGCTTCCCGACCCCCTCAGCTTTGCCAACGCTTCACTTCCCCCCAGAGTTTAAACGCTCTTCACCTCCTGCCAGCGGGGCCCTTCCCACCAGCGTCCCAAGGGTTTCAACTTGACGCTTCCAGATGTTCTGCTCTCTGATGTTCAGAGCAAGCCACCCCTCTGAATTTCCCCTCTGCTTCTTGGGGTTGGATGATCAGGATCTGACCATAGATTGAGCGAGTTCCAAAAATGGTGCTCAGGCTTCCTTGTGCTTACACCTCCGCTTATATTCTTGGCCAGCAGAAAAAGGAGATCAAGTACAGTATTGAATGAAGGTGAGGAGAAAAGGCAGAGATCAAAATCCCACGTGCCAGTGAAAGTGTTTTATTGCTTCAAGTGTGGCACACGTCAAGGGCACTTTTATACTTCCCAGAAGCCCTGATCAAGTAGCAAAGCTGTAGTGACAAAAAACAGGCTGCATTTGAGTGGACTTTTCCCCCCTTAGAATCTCATGGAACCCTGGAGTTTTGCAGAACTTTGCTTGAAAATCCCTGCTGTAAATATTCTTTCTCAAGCGTACAGCCGTGAGTTTCCCAGAGAGATCTCCACAATATCCTTCTGCATATTGATTTTATAAATCAGCACCGAAACTGCACTTCAGAGTGCAAGGCCCAAAGTTTTCCCCTTCTGTTTTATAAAAAGAAAAACAGGAAGGTGCTGTTTCTGTATATCAAACCAAGCATACTCTGCTTGAAAAACTGGGAGTCACAGATCACCCAGTTGCTAAACCTGCAGCCTTAATCTTTCCAGATGCAAGTGTTGATAAGGTACACAGCGCTTGGTACATGTTTGCATTGGGGAACTGCGTTGGGAAACCAGGCAATTGTTCTCTACACTGTTTGCTTAGTTCTTCCTTTTTCTGGTTAAAATCAACATGATTTGATTTCAAATGGAGTTGGAAGTCTGGAACTGATCAGATTCCAGATTGAGTTCTTTTAACAGCCTCAGAAAAACTGGTCTGCGTAAGAAGATAGTGAATGTTCATTTGGCCATTTTGGTGAGCCTTGTTAAAAAATCCCCGGGTGACTGAAAAATCTACTTTTTACATGCAGCAAAAACTTCAGTATATTTAGCTAGCAGTAAATCCTATTATTTTCAGGTGGGGCTTACTCCTTTTTAAATTTTAAAAAGCATTGCCAACTTAAAACGGTGCCTTTATCTCTAAGTAAATGTATTCATGCAAAATTGTTCTGTAAGCAACCCCTCATTTCTATTAGTTTTAGTATAATCTGTACAATTGTGCATGATTATTGTGGATGATTATATTTTAGACACATTCAGGCAACCCACAGACAATTTACACAGCATGTTTTTAGGTTACATAACCAAGCCAGCAATATCCATTTTATAAAGTGTTATAATACAAGTAAGAATATTTCAGGGCCTTAATGGAAGCCAAGCACAAAATTTTAGCAGGACAAAAGCTTGTATGTCTTTAAATGTCATCTCCAATGAAGCTTTTCTGTACCCGCAGGGAATAATTATCTTCTGGGGCCACTGTCTTCATAGAATCATAGAATGGAAGGGTTGGAAGCTATCCAGAGACCATCTAGACCACCCCTTCCCCAGGGCAGGAACCCACTACTTTAGCAAAGCCTTAGCCTTTGCAAACTTCAGTTAGCTACTCCCAACTTTGTTGTGTGTCTCCTGCCTGTCATGATCCCCCTTTGTGATCTCCTGTTGTCCATTTCTAGGTAACATCATTGGATCCGGTATCTTTGTATCCCCAAAGGGTGTGCTGGAAAACGCAGGCTCTGTAGGGCTGGCATTAATTGTGTGGATTGTCACGGGTCTCATCACAGCTGTGGGTGCCCTGTGCTACGCGGAACTGGGGGTCACCATCCCCAAATCTGGAGGAGACTATTCCTACGTCAAGGACATCTTTGGAGGACTGGCTGGGTAAGAGGGGAAGAGGGAAATGGTTTGGCAGCCGGTGGTTGGGGTTACAGAACTGAGTTGGGTGAGGAGAAGAAAGGGCTGGGACCAGCAGGATGGGTGATACAAATCTTGCAATGGTGGGCTTCCAGAACGGTAAAGATTCAGGAGGCCCTTGTGTAAATAGCAGCTGTGGTGAAAGAGACCTACCAATTCCCCATTCACAGGATGAGAGTTAGAAAGAAGATCAAGAAATGGACACTCTAGTGTACTTGGAGTTATATGGGTTTTGGAAAGGAACTTGTTTAGTTGCCAGAATTCTTGTAGACCCGTCTCATTCTTCTCAGTCAATCTGGCTAGGAAAAGAGACATGGGGATTTAGGTAAGGGCCAAGAAGCCCTGATGCCCCCTAACACTTCCGTTTCTCCCAAGGTTCCTCAGGCTGTGGATTGCTGTGCTGGTGATCTATCCCACAAATCAGGCGGTGATTGCGCTCACGTTTGCCAACTACGTCCTGCAGCCCATCTTCCCCACCTGCCTTCCTCCAGAAACAGGGCTGCGACTCCTCGCAGGGGTCTGTCTTTGTAAGTAGCGAACAAACCTGGCAGTACAGTCGTAGAGTGACGCCGACCACGCTTTGTGTGGCTTTTAAATGTTGTAAGGTTGCCTTAAGGGATGGACATGTTCGAGAGGGAAAAGAGCACATTTTTGTAAGCGCACTTTTGTAAAGCACCATGGCTTGGAACAAAGAAAAGTAGGTTGCATGCAGAATTGCTTATGGACTAGCTTCTTGTGGGAACTGAGTCATTGTGGCTTGTCAACCAGGGTTCATACCTTTCTATGTTGGGTGATCTGCTCAGCCCCTTGAACAAACCTTGGTTCAACAAAGCACAAATAAGCACAATCTACGAATCAGGTTAAGCTTTGTGGCTCAGACCTGGTTGCCCTAACTAAACCCACATGAGTCACCTGATTCAGTGTAAGGGGTGAGCCAGCAACCAGTTCTGGGCTGCACACCCTTGGGTGACCACTGGGTGGCAGCCAAGAGTTACGGTTTGGAGTATTCTTCTGTTGCCCCCTAGAGGTGGTCAGGAGCTTTGCAGCCCTGATATGCCTAAATTAATGTGATGTGTCAGTCCTATGGTGGTTCAGCAGGACGTGACACCAAACTGCTATGCCATTTTCAACTAATTAGGCTTTTAAAAAATCCCTGGCTTAAAATTCCATGTGAAATGAACTGGAAAGAGGATTTAATCCTCTCATCTTGTATTCACTCTGATTAACAATCATGCTCCCCTCCTCCTCCAGGGGTTGAAATGATCAAAGGCGGTGAATTTAGTTCTAGAGTGCAGTCCCTAAATAGGCACCATCTTCCAGTGTGTGAATAAATCTACAGGCAAAAGCGAGCATGCAATATGCAGCAGTAATTGTAATCAAGATTGTAAGAACTATAGTTTAAAGAGTGATACAAAGCCGATACTGTCAGAAGCATTAATATCCTTTAAGATGTTGCCTGCAGCTTAAGGGGATTGCAAAGAGGTGCCTGAATTGTTACGAACACTACAGATGTTTTTTTTTGTGTGTCTCTGCCTTTTGTCTTCCCCTAAAAATAAAATCAGAGCTCTGCATTTGAATAGACTCCTTGATAGCTTTCCAAAAGTTCTCCTGTAATGAACTCAGATCAAAACAGTGCAGTTCAAACAGGTCTGCTGGGTTATTTCACGAGCACAATCGATTAAAATCACAACTTGGCTCAGCTATTTTCTCTTTAGAGCAACATTTGCTGAAATAACCCTTGTCTGAAAGTTGCTTCGTCTTCACGCATGACCCCAGGGCTCTGTGGCTTGTCAAGGCCGCTTGTTCGCATTTCTGGTTGGCCCTTCCAACCTACTAGGTGACCTTGAGCCTGTCCCTTTTTCCTCCCCCATCTACCTTGCAGGATTGTTGTGAGATTTAAAAGGGGCTAATCCATATCTGCAGGTGCCAAGAGAGATGGAAAACAGGGGCACAGAATCATAGATCAGTAGCTGGCCTCCTGAAAGCACAGAACAGCTTCATTTAAAAGAGAGAAAATAGACGTGAATGGCTTTCCGCTGTGCTGGTAGCTAATGCACAGAGCATATAAGGCAGAATAAATGCCCCCCACCCATCCAAATGCCCTTTTTTGCAGTTTGAGACTGAAGAGCTGCAGGAGACCACTGGCATTTGGAGCAATCCCCATTTTCTCAGTAGACGTGGGCCTATTCTCTTGTTGAGTCTTGATTCTCACCCCCCCATCCTTCACCGCTGAGATGAACGCAAGAACAGAAGGGAAGAGAGAGAAAGAGTGGGGGGAACGGGAACCATAAACCCTTTTCCCCCACAGAAAACTCTCTCGAGTTGGCACCCTGCTTGTAACATGAGCCGGTGGGCAGTGGGCCATTATTAGCCCCTGAACCGAAAAGGGACTTAGGAGGGGGGAAATCCTCCCAGAGGCTACTTTAGGACATCCGATGCTGGGAAGATCAGGAGCAAACTGGTTTTATTCCTTTTTTTCCAGCTCCACAGCAGGGGCAGGGGAGGCGGGAGGACGGATAAGAGACGGCCAGAGATTGGATTTGGCCTGGTTGCTTGTGCAAGGTAACAGCTGCAACTCAGCAAAACTTTATTAATCAGGTCAAAGCCAGTTACTCAGTGCTGAGTCAGCAAAGGGGGGGTAGGTGGGAAGGGGCAGGAGAGAAGTGCATACAAAAACACAGCACCAGGGAGGAGGAGAGAAATCTATCTCCCCAAATCTCACCCAGAAGGAACCACTCACGGCCGGGCTTTGTGCCCAAATCTCCGAATGCAGAGTTGAAAAATGATAAGCCGCTTAAATAGGACAGATCGGCGACCCAGAAGGGAGAGATGAGGAAGAGCGAGGAAAAGGGGGAGTGTGGGAGGAAAATATGAATGAAGGGGTGGGAGCAGGGATTGAGGAGAAATCTTGGCCCTGGGGAAGGCTAGGGTGTGTTCTTGGGCTCCCCCACCTTTGATAAACTCCTGCCTTCCCCAACCTGGTGCCCTCTGTGTGTGATGGGCTTCAAGTCCCCTAATCCTTAGATGGCTGGGGAGTATGGGAGCTGAGGACAAGGCAACCAGAGAAGACTGGCCAATTTGAAGCTTGGAGGCTGAAACCAGTGGGTGTCCCCAAAGCCTTGTGAAGGTGTTTTTAATCTCTCTTATCGGGTGTGCCTTGGTTTCTGCCCCGTATCTCCGTGCTGGCGTCATGGCTCTGTATCTCCAAGCCTTCAGAGGGTGGTTTTCTTGTACCAGCCCCAGCTTGGTGGCCACAGGCTGGCTCGGATAAACTGCGTGGGCACCTCAGAGAGGAATGCCCTGCAAGTGGCATTTCTGCGTAGCGACTGCTCTGAACCGAAGGCTGGGTCTATTTTGAGGCCGGGAGGGAGACACAAATCTGGACCGCTCCCTGGGACAGGCTGTGCTACAAAATTTAGCAAGCGTTCAGAGCCCCACCCTCCTCCCTCCACGTCATGTCCGAAATTCAGGGCCCGAACGATGCCAGGGAATCAGAGCTTGGCGGGCTGCGCTCCGACCTTGCGACTGCCAAGGATACTGAGCCGTGGAAGAGCCCTTCCAAGAGATCCGCCTCTTTTGGGAGAGAATCCACCGCTCTCTTGCGATGATCTTGAGAAGATTTTCACTCTCCAGCAACCCCAGTTCAAAACTCCCCACAGAATCCGAGATTCCAGTCGGCTCATTCCTGCCAAACTATTTCTGGATCCTCCTAGGGTTTCATTCCAAAACTTCAGCCTGCCGATCTATTCTCGGATCCCACTGCTCGGCTGAACCCTTGATCCCAGAAGTGCTTAAACAGGTCGGCAGGATCTGTCAGGAGAAAAACCTGCCATCTCAGGTTCCCTGCTCTCAGAAAGGGGATTGTACCTATTGCACCCTGATCCCCGCCCCCGTCATCCTACGCCTGGGATGGTGTAACTCTAATCCTGCTGGAATCTCACATGTTCCCACCCCTGTTTCTGCCTCCAGAAATCCTACAGGGCAGTGTTTCTCAACCTTGGCCTCTTTGAGATGGGTGGGCTTCAACTCCCAGAATTCCCCAGCCAGTATGGCTGGCTGGGGAATTCTGGGAGTTGAAGCCCACCCATCTCAATTCTGGGAGTTGAAGTCCACCCGTCTCTAGGAGTTGAAGTCCACCCCCTCTGAAGTCCATCCATCTCAATTCTGGGAGTTGAGGTCCACCCATCTCAAAGTGGCCAAGGTTGAGAGACCCTGCTCTATAGCATGGAGGGCATTCTCCAGAGCACTAGGCACCCATGGGTTACTTCTTAGTGTGCTCCATACCTGTTTCCTCTCACTTGATGTATGATATGAGACATGATGCCCATGTCTGCTTCCATCCTGTGTTGCAGTAGGCATATGTCAACATTTATTCTCTATATATTTGGGGAGGGGGATCTCAGCTTGGTGGCAGGCATAAGAGGAAGGCTTTTTGCCCCGGCTCTTCCTCTTCCCAGCCTCCCTCTCCAACTGTTTTTCTGTTAAGCGCTGCATTTCCTGTTTTGAGCCTTTCTAACTTGGACGCGATTGCGCAAAAAGGGCGCCACATCAGCAGGAACATTTCTGTTTCCTCTTCGTCTGCGAAGCTTTGCGAGAGCCCTGTTGGCTTGCCCCCCACGCAAAGAGGGAAATGCACGGAGGAGAGATGGAGAGGGGAACAGTGGGTTTTCTGCTAGGAATGGACATCAACGGGTCCCTGCAGAGCTTTTAAATTTAAAATTTAAATGCAAAGCCTGGAGCCCTTTAAGGATTCCCAGGGTGGCTTCAGGCATCACATTTCAGACAAGCTAATGAATCTTTCTCGGAGGTGGGGGACATTTGCTTGCGGGTCTTATCTCTTAGATAGCTTCCAGAAGGCCAAATGGGTGCCTGTGCATAATTCTTTTAATTCATTACCTGGGTTAATGCATCATGTTGAGCCGTGGTGGGCTTAAGCCAGTTTTTGTGGATTAAGCCATGATGCTGAGCTTACACAACACACTAAGCTGTAAATGGTGGCTTATGAGCCACCATGGCTGGATTCGCAGAGCCTTTTCATCGAATCTAACCCAACCATCATTATGGTGGGCTGTGTGATTGGGAACTTAGCTATTCTGTCAACAGCTTAGATCGAAAGAGCAGGTCACACTTTACAGAGGCTTCCTGTTTTAATCTTAACATCAATTTGAGGCAGGAATTAATCCTTTGCACTTAGATTCCAGGAGAAATGGCATTTTCTTGTAAAAAAAATAAATAACACGGGGCTGCTGTATCAGAGGTTGGCTTCTGTGTCATCCCACGGCAATTCTCCCAGCTTGCAATATTGTGCTAAGAGGGTATTTATGAGCTCATAATATTGTGCTAGGATAACTTTTTAAAATATATGTATTTTTATTAGACACTTTAGAGAAAATAAATAGACAGGAAAGGAAAAGGCACAAAAGGAGGGGATGAAAGAATGAGATACTCATGAATAAACAAGGGGTGTACAAATGTCTTAGAGACTATAGTTTTCCAGTGTATCAATATATCATTATTGGATTGCGAATATATTATATTGTTTTAAAAGCCTGAAAATCACTATTATTCAAATCTCTAACATTCCACCCCTTAGGATGGGGGGCGGGGAAGTGATGTCATGAGCCTCATGACATCATTCCCTTGATGACATCATGGCTTCTAACGTGTTGGGTTTCAATTGCCAGTCTCCTTAGCCAGTCACAATCTGGGACCATTGCAGATGTTTATGTATTAGACATAGATAACCACCTATCCTAAAAACACAACTCTGGGCGGCTCACCACAACTCTATAAACATCATAAAATAATAAAAACAGAAACTTGGCACCACAACCAATCTTTCATGCACACCTTCCAGCTTCGCCTTCACACTGTCCCAGCACTTGGGGGAAGTTCAGTGTGTCTCAGTGTTTCTCAATCTTAGCCCCTTGAAGATGGGTGGACTTCTACTCCCAGAATCCATCTTCAAGGGGCTAAGATTGAGAAACACTGCTCTATCTGGAAGGCAGATTTCCATGCGTGGGAGTGTACAAAGAACTAATCGTGCCAGAGCCATACATCGCCAAAAGACGGTGCGTTGGTGGCCAAGAGCATAGGCAAAGCATTCAGCTATGCACTGCACCTCTGGCTAATCCCTCCATGCCCTGCATTGCGTGATTGTGGCAAGAAGGAACAAGCTTTCAGCCTTGGCTTCCTCATTCCCTGTGGTGGCGCAAGAGCTGCGCTGCAAAGGGTGGAGGCCTGAGTTTCTGTTGATCCGTCTCAGGTGGACCCTGTTTGCGCACAGGCTACCAGAGGTCAGCCAGTCTGCAGACGGGATGTTTTCGGTGCTCCCTGGCCCCAAGCCAAATAGGTCATTGCCTTCCGGGCTGCTGTTTTCGTTCCCTCGGACGTCCAGGCCATTTATAAGGGCCTTGTTTCTTTCCTCTCCATATTCCACGAGGATCAGATTTAACCTCAGGTTACAGCCTTAACGGAGGGTCACTGAACTCCGTTAATTTCTAGAAAATAGCAAGGGAGTGCCAACGCCGTCTCGCCGATCACCAGCGCTGCGAGGAATTGCACTCTGCCAATTAGCTGTGCCCTCGAAGGGTCATAAACAGATTTTAATTGCACCCTCCCCAATAATGGAAGAGGCAGTAACATGGTGATAGATTTACAGATTATAACTTGGGTTATAATCACCAGGCAAAAAAAGGCATCGACTGCCACCGAGCAGGAAGCTGTCTTTGTGGTCTACAAGAGCCGGCGCCAGCATCACGTCTGAATTTTCCCCAGACACGATGCTCCCGGCCTGGTCTCCCTCGTGAGTGGGAAACAGGCCCTGCCAAAAAGGTTGGGGTGAGTGTTGAAGGAGTCTTGCTGGCTCTTTTGCAGTACTGCTGACGTGGGTGAATTGTGCCAGCGTGCGCTGGGCTACACGTGTCCAGGACGTCTTCACCGCTGGGAAGCTGCTGGCCCTGGGCTTGATCATTGTCATGGGAGTTGTGCAGATCTGCAAAGGTGAGGCCAATCTGATCAGGCCAGGGGTATTATTTCTCCTGCTGCATTAGGGGGGAAAAGCTGCAAGGGTGTCCACTGAGGAACATGGACACCATTTTGGGCTAATTTGATTTACGGAATGAATTGGCTCTGTAGTTTCCTGCCCATGGGGAAGCCCTAAGAGTGGGAGATACACCTGGTTTGGGAACAGGGATAAAGAGAAGAGACCCTGAGATGGCTAAAGATGTATTCTTTCGTGTGTCCTTGATGTAGGTGAGTACTTCTGGCTGGAGCCCAAACATGCCTTCGAGTTCTTCCAAACTCCAGACATTGGACTGGTGGCGCTGGCCTTTTTACAGGGGTCGTTTGCCTACGGGGGCTGGAACTTCCTCAACTACGTCACCGAAGAGTTGGTGGACCCTTACAAGTGAGTGAGAGCCTCTCCTGGTGGTGTGGGAGGTGGAGAAGGCCCACCCTGACCTTGAGTCTACCTGCTTCCACCTCAACTCTTTCTCTCTTCCACAGGAACTTGCCTCGAGCCATTTTTATCTCCATTCCCCTGGTTACCTTTGTCTACGTCTTTGCCAATGTGGCCTATGTCACTGCCATGTCACCCCAGGAGCTCCTGGCCTCCAATGCTGTTGCAGTGGTGAGGCTCCATTCATGAGGTTCAAATTCCCCTTTGGTTCCAAGTGAATTGATGCTTAACTTCTTCTTGTTCCTTTCCCCACAGACATTTGGGGAGAAACTCTTAGGAGTCATGGCTTGGATCATGCCCATCTCTGTTGCCCTCTCCACCTTTGGGGGAGTCAACGGCTCCCTCTTCACTTCCTCCAGGTGAGCGTTCCTGACCTCCAACCAACAGTGTGGACTTCCCACTCTTGATCACAGTTCCATGTTTGGAAATCCCCAGACATCAGACGTTAACACTTGCTCATTCGCCATTTTAGGTGCCACCACCTCAATACTTCAAATTCACACATTTGCACCCAAAACATGGGTGGGCTAGCTAACAATACAGAAGATAGAATTAGAAACGAAAATAACAACAGAATGAAATTTAACAGGGGTAAATGCCAAAGTCATGATACCGAAAGCAGGAAATCGGGGGAACAAACAGAGTATGTAGGAAAAGGATCTTGGAACTGTCCATCACAAGCTGACGATGAATTTGCAGCAGGAAGGGACTGCTAAACAAGCAATGTTTTCTGACTGCATCCACAGAGGTATAGTTTCAAATGATAGATTAGATGCTCCAAGCACATCTCAAGTACTGTGCTCAACTCTGGGAGAAGCTGGAACACGTTCACATAGTTTTCTTGGCAGCAATGCAGAAGTGACTTGCCATTCCCAAAGCCTTCTTTGGGGACCTTTATTTTTTTAACCTCTGCAGTCTAGCCTTCAGCCATGAGTGATCCCTACAGAACCCAAGGAGTCAAGCCTTCTCTGTTGCAGCCCCTCCTTCCGTGGAATCACTTCCGGCTTGAGATCAGAGTAGCCCCACCCTTAAGAAAGCCTTGGAAGGGGATCTAGGATAGGTTAGAACTTCCACCCTGGTCTGTGGTTGAATGTTCAATACAGGATCCACTACAGCACTGTTTCTCAACCTTGGCCACTTTAAGGTGGGTGGACTTCAACTCCCAGAATTCCCTGCTGGCTGGGGAATTCTGGGAGTTGAAGTCTACCCACCTTAAAGTGGCCAAGGTTGAGAAACAGTGCACTACAGTACCTCTGATAGACAATCATCCAGACTCTGAAGACTTCTAGCAAAGAACTGACCCCTTCATGTGGAAGCCTAAACTTTATAAAAATCTGCTGGTTCTGGCCCTTGCCTTTGGGGCAACAGAGAATAAACCCACTGACTCTTCTCCGTGACAACCCTTTGGTGATCTGAAGACCTTTGGGGGTGGATTCCTCCAAAGCGTCACTGTTGCTTTTGAACGGGGAAGCCCAGAACTGGGCACTGACTGATCTGTGTAGGCACTTGAATGCAGATAAAGGCAGCTCTTAAAATTGCTTGTCCCCCCCGCCCCGCCCCATTCCAACCTTCAAAGCAGTGCAACCAAATATGATTTCATGGAAATAAGTAGGGGTGACATTAAGACTCCCCGTATCACTAACGGCGTTTCCTTCCGCCTTATTTAAAAACTGCTGTGGGGTAGCAAGGCATGTGTTCCAAACCGGCCGCACGCTTGCAAAACATATTGCCCTCTGGGGCATGCCACCCGCCCTCCCTTGTTTTAGGAAAGACCTATTTATTCTCCGCAGCCTTTCCCTGAAAGATTGATCGCTCTGAGCCGGGTTACGAAATGTAACTGGATCTCTGATTTTAGTACCCCGAGGCAATGCTTAATTGTTGATGCCGGCTGTCTTTATGATTTTATCTTTGTGAGCAGCCTAGGGAGGGGGTTGTCCTTAAATTATTTCAGTTAAAACAGGGAAGGAAGGAGTAAGCTGCGCTCAACACACAGAGCTAGCCCCAACACCTTCCCCGGTTCTGATTAAAACACACCGATAATTTGTTCCCGCTTGGTGTTATTCTTTTCTGATGTTATTTTTCCTCTTCCCCAGACTCTTTTTCGCTGGTGCCCGGGAAGGGCATTTGCCCAGCGTCCTGGCAATGATTCACGTGCGAAGGTGCACTCCGATACCTGCCCTCCTCTTCACCGTGAGTCATCAGCAGAGAAATAAGGGTGGGGAGATCTGACGGGTGGATACGGGTGGGATCCAAGCCAGGTGTGGTGGGCTGTTGCAGGAGAATTATGACGATTTGTTCGTCAAGGGTGCCCGCTGGCTAATTTTCCTTACTTTGTCTTTGGCAGTGCCTTTCCACTTTGCTTATGCTGGTCACCAGTGACATATATACACTGATCAATTATGTAGGTTTCATCAATTACCTCTTCTACGGGGTGACAGTGGCTGGACAGGTTGTGCTTCGCTGGCGCGAACCTCATCGACCTCGTCCGATCAAGGTAAGACCCCTCCAGAGACACGGCCCAGTTTTTGATCGCTTGACCATTCATTCTTCATTTCTGCACCAAAGTGGCTTTCCTTGGGGACCGTGCAGAGCAAGCTGCCATCAATTTCTCAGCCTTGAATGCACGTTTTTCTGAATCAGCCTGCGTGCCAAGAGTTGATAATAATAGGGAATGAAGCTTACCTGTTTGCAATTCAACAAGACCTTTGAAACCTCACACTCCCCCAATTTTTCCACCTACGGCCCTTCTATGTGATAGAATTTCTATCTGCTTCAACCAGAAATTGTAAAATGAAGGACTTCTATTTGGCTTTTCCTTTACTCACACATAAAGACGTTAAACCAGATCACAACCATGAACACGAACAGCCCATAATTTCTCAGAAACAAAGAAGCCAGTCAGTTAAAGCGATATTTCTTCAAAACATGGAAAATAAATGCCTTTTTAGGGTGGTGGACAGAGTCTAAAAGTTAATAATTTATACCCTGCAGAAAACATTCCAGGACTTTCAGAGTCATATTGATAATAGTTGACCTCAAAAGTTCCTCTTCTTTGGCTATGCTTAATTTTACATAGAAAAGCAGACTTCAGTCCAACGCTTTGAGCGAGAATCGCAGGTTTAGCTTTGGGAGGTTGAATTTAATTTGTTTTTACATTTTGAAACCAAATTACTAAAACAGGATTTAGCCCTCTCCAAAATAGTAAGTTGGAAGTGAGCTTTATTGAAGGTGGTGAGATATATTTCTGAATAAACACATGGTTGCACTGTAAAAAAAATCCAAATCTGGTTTTTCATTTTAATACATCAATTGTTACCCATCCGGGTTTCTGTTGCATGATCCCCCTGCATGGGCTTGCAAGGTCATCTCTAAGATTAGAGATCCTGGCTTGCACAGAATAATGGGGAAGATGCTTGGAGTAAACTGGAGTAAAGCTTCGGTTGGACATATAGGATAATAGCTGGAATGAGCCAGAATGGCATAAAATAATCAACTCAACTCAAATCTGCATTTGATGACTGGAAGGATGCTGGCACTGTTCTTCTATGCCAGTGTTTCTCAAATTTGGCAACTTTAAGAGGTGTGGACTTCAACTCCCAGAATTCCCCAGCCAGCCATGTTGAAATCCACACCTCTTAAAGTTGCCAAGTTTGAGAAACGCTGCTCTACACAATGAGAAACTGCAAAAAGCTACAGGGAGTTTGCTTTCTAAGGTGGCTAGAGAGATGCTTTTCAGGATTCTGATCGTGAGAATGAGCAAAATTGGAGAAGCGCAATGCAGGTTGATGCCAAGCGGGGTATAGGCAGATCAGATTTTTATTCTTCAACGAGTCCCTGAGAAATATGGGAATGTGGGGAAGTTTATTGCATGATTGCTGTTTCAGAGAAAGGGTTGCTAAATGTTCTGAGTAGTATATGATGGGCACAAGCATGCAGGAGAAAAAATTGAAAGCTTAACAAGTGATTCAACAGAGAGTAGGATAATGATATCTGATGCCACCTTAGCTACTTAACGTGTTCATGGATAAATGCAAAAAGAATGCTTGGGGTGGCATTAGAAGTGTGTCAGTTGGGAACGCGGATGTGCACATACTTTTATAGACTGATGAGCCATGCTGTTGGCTGGGAATCCAAATGATTTGCAGTGAATGTTAGGACGGATTGTATGCTGCAACGAGGAGCATAGATCTGAAAATTAACATATCAAAGACCAAAGTAGCTGTATTTGATATCAAAAGTGAAAAACTAAAACAAATAGATAAAATTTGCCTACTTTGGGAAAATATTCACTGAAGACAGGGAAATGAGTGAAGGAACTTTAAGATGCGCAACGAAGGCAGGAAAATAGTGGGTAGGATACAGCCTATTCCGAAGAACGAATGTTGAAAATGTATGTATGTATATGACCATGGGATTTAGGTATGACAGGAAAAACGTACAAGCTGAATGCAGTGGGGCATTTAGGAATAAGAAGGCAAGAAGAATGAATGGGTGCTGAATACAGAATACTGAGAAATACCGAGAAATACTGACTCAATAGGCCCCTGAGCAAGAGAAAGGCAAGGCTGGAGAAAGTTGATGAGTCTGGAAAAAAGCAAAGTGAGCTGTGTAAAGAAGAAAAAAAAACTTATGGAACTGTGCGTGGCTGTGGAGCAGGGTTTCTCAACCTCAGCAACGTTAACAGGTGTGGACTTCAGCTCCCAGAATCCCCCAGCCAGTATCTGTGGACTTCAGCTCCCAGAATCCCCCAGCCAGTATCTGTGGACTTCAGCTCTCAGAATCCCCCAGCCAGTATCTGTGGACTTCAGCTCCCAGAATTCCCCAGCCAGTATTGCTGAGGTTGAGGAACACTGTTGGGCAGGAAGCAAGGAGAATTTTCAAAGACAGAAAGCTCTGGAGAGGTCTAGCGAAGGGGGTGGGCGTTTTAGGTAGATTTCCCTTCCTTACCCCACACCTCTGATTTATTGCCTGACTCTTCCTTGTCCCTTTTCTGCACTGACCCTGGGAAGGAAGGGCAAGGTGGGTGGACTTCAACTCCCAGGTCTTTTGGGATGGAGTTGCAGAGAAACTGGGACTTTGTGTACAACCTGCTCCTCTCGGCGCTGCTGGTCTAGATCAGTGCCCTCCTTCTACCTCTTTCCTGGTGTTTTGGTCTTAGGCTCAATCCACGTCTCTTCTCTGCAGGTGAGCCTGCTCTTCCCCATCATCTACCTGCTCTTCTGGGCGTTTCTCTTGGTCTTCAGCTTGTGGTCGGAACCGCTGGTTTGCGGCATTGGCCTGGCCATCATGTTGACGGGGGTCCCCGTCTACTTCTTGGGGGTCCACTGGGAGAACAAGCCCCCTGCCTTCAACACGTTTGTTGGTGAGTCCTGCACCGCCAGGAGGGGAGGGGTGGGCTGAAGGTGGGGCTGTTGTCTCTACTCCCTCCTGTTTTCTTTCAGATGGCATCACTCGGGTAGGACAGAAGCTCTGCGTTGTCGTGTACCCCAAGATGGATGCCGGGGAGCTCGAGAACGACCTCAGCAAAGAGACCAAAGAACAGCTGGAACCCATGTGCGGAGCAGGAAACCTGGGCGCGCCCCAGAATTGAGCAACCGGAGAACAGAAGGAACAGCCAAACACGGACTGCGTTGGTCTCTAGTTGGCCAGAAATGGAGATGCGGGCTCCCGTTGGCCAGAGCTGGACCTGCTGGGGATGACCCACAGTGCACACACTCCTTTCCCCAGCTTCTTGCAGGGTCTGGGGTCCTCACCCCCCACTCCCCACCTGCAGTGCCTCCTGCTGGGGCTGGGAAGGACGGGGCAACCCTTACCGCTGGAGTCTCATCCCTGCCCCCTGCCCCACACCTTGGGGAAGGGCCTTCTGTTGCTGCCTTATTTAGAGGGGAGTTGAACCTCAGCTGGAATAGGTGGATTCACTGCTCCATGTTGACGCCCTCCTATTTTCCACGTTTCTCCCTTTCTTTCCGTTTTTTTTTTTGATGTAATAAATTAAACCCCACTTGCCACCCGGATTGCTTCCTGGCTGCATTTTTGGTGCTGAAACATCATCTCGTCTTCCTAAGTGCCTGTCCCTGGGGGGACCCCAAGTTCCCATTGGGATGAGTCAGCCATGAATAATAAACTGCAGCTTGATGGCTCAGCGCCACTTGGAAGGAGCTATGGGGCTCGCAGATGGAGTGCGCAAGCTCTGATGGTGCCATGGAAACAGAGATGAAAATAACCAGGATGCTGTGCTGCATTTTCTGTAGATGGGACTGGGGTTAGGTTAGAATAACTGCACTGTTTCTCAACCTCGGCAACTTTAAGAGGGCCAGCTTTGCTGGCTGGGGAATTCTGGGAATTGAAGTCCACCCCTCTTAAAGTTGCCGAGGCTGAGAAACACTGTGCTAGACAGAGAAATCTTGTCTGGCGAAGAATTGTAAATAGAATGGATTAATTCCCCAGCCTGGTAGCTAAAGACGAAGAATTAAAAACGTCTGATATCAAGAGGTTGATCGTCTTCAGGCATCTGGGAAGTTCCTGGAAGTTGAATTTGATTCAAGGCAGTTTCATTCAGCTGACTGATCTTGAGGAGCCAGGCAAAGCGGAGTGTGGTTAGAACCTGGATGGGAGACCACCAGGAAACCTCATAGGCTGGAGCAGGGCACCAGGTTGGGCAGGCTGTCCTCTGACTCGGCACACTAAGTGGTGGTGGGAATCAAGGGGGGTTCCTTGGGGTTTTCGGAAAGGGGGCAGCCTCCGTGCGTAGGCATACATTTCTGGTGGGGGCAAATCATTCTTACCTCCAGCCTTGAGATATGGATGGATGGACAGATAGATAGAATGAATTCAGCTCTGTTTTTCATGACAGCAGGAGGCAGCACTGGGCTGGCCCCAAGGAAACTAAGCCAGCTTAGGGCTGGCTGGAGACCCTCGGAAAATCTCAGGGTTGCAGGCTAGGCAGGGGAAAAGCTGCAGCGATGCATCCTTTCTGTCCCTTTGCCCAGAAAATTGCCCGCGTACTCCCGTGAACTGGCCGAGTCACTCTGCTCCAAACATTCCCACTTCCTCCAGCCTCCCTCATCCCACAAAAGCAGCATGAGCCACTTTCGTAGGACTACAAGACCCATCGTTAACGTGACGCCTGCCCAGCTTCATCATGCAGCCGCTCACAAATTTTTCCAGAGAGGGTTCGGACAACGTTGTGGGGGGCTCTTAACTTTCCCTCCACTCGTAGGACCAAAAAAAACCCCCAACTTCCCTTTGGAGAAGGGAAAAAGGTCACGTCTGAAGTATCACTCCTTTCCTCCATATTGTCAGAATCCTCGCAAGATTTTATAGTAGATTATTATATGGCTAGTTTAAAAAAAAAAATGATTTTTTCTACATGCTGCGGTTCTGCCATTGGAAAAGGGGAGGGGGAGTAGGAAGGAGAGACCGTTTGATGCAGATGGTTTCTTATCACAAGCCCTGGAATGTTCAAGGCCATGCCAGCAAGGGAATCAGAAGACAAGAACTAAGGGCGAAGAAAGGGGGGGAAAAGAAAGAAAAGCAGTTTTTGGCGCGCTTTTATTCAGTCTCAGCAATGCTTTGGATCTGTACACTTATTCTTAATAAATGAACTTTCTTTTGAATCGATATTGGTTGCAAGGAGAGTTACTGGTTTTAAGATCAACAAGTGGCAGTTCGTTACCCTGAAGTGGAGAAGGGCCACAGGGAGAGATTGCTGGGTGAACTGGTCTTTGTTACGAGCAGAAAGTTACACATATGCTTTATTTTTTCTTTGGGGTCTGAAAAGGTTCTGTGCAGCAGTATTTTTTGCCTCGCGGCTCCCTCTGCAGGGACTGAAAGGCATTACATTCACCCAGCCCCTTAAACCACCATTTAATCAGGGTTTGTTGAATAAGCCACACCACACTAAGCCACTGGCCATGGTTTACGAGTGACAAGGGTGGATATTCCCACAACATGCGCAGCCAAAACCAAACCACATTATAGTTTTCTGCAATGTGTGAAGCTAAGCGTGCACTGTTAGGATCTGTCTAATTGCCTTCTCTCTTAAACCTAGACGCAGAGGGAGAAGGCTTGCGTGCCTTCACAATTTTGCATTCTGCAAAGGTATATTAGTGTTTTTCAACCTTGGCCACTTTAAGATGGGTGGACTTCAACTCCCAGAATTCCTCAGCCAGCATGGCTGGCTGGGGAATTCTGGGAGTTGAAGTCCACCCATCTTAAAGTTGCTGAGGTTGAGAAACACTGTAGATATTCTAATTCTGCACATGATAAGGTCTCTTTAGCCTATTTTTAGGACTTGCACTGCTGAAAAGATTCAGTTGATTGTTTTTCTACATTAACGGCATCATAAAAGCAAGGTGAGAGAATGTCTGGTTGGTCCTTTGGAGCGTCTTATGTCTAAAACACCCATCTTTTACAGAGAATGGTTAACTACCATTTGGGATTTTTATGTAAGAGAAAACCTTACATAACAGCAGGCCAGATGTAAAAGAAATGGAAGAGGACCTTCTCTCTCCTCCTTGTCCATTATGAGAATTTGGGGGTCATTTGGATGAAAACAAAAGACAGGCGATTTGGGGGAGGCCCCTGTAAGTTCTGCTTCCAATACGCACTCTTGAATTTTGCAAAATGTGCCTTGCCGCTGGATGTGGAGAGAACAGCTCGTTTAGGTAGGATTCAGAAGGGAATTGAGAAATATCTGGAGGTGTCTTCACAAAGGGGAACCTCCAAGTTTGCTGGAGAGCAATTGTACGAAGGGGAAAGGAGCGTTTGCATGGATCCTGAAACCAAGTGGTTGGTGGTTGCAGGAAGCCAGAATGGACCTTTCATCCGACTGAAGAACAACAAGGGCGCCAGTGACATTGAGGATATTCCTTGCATGATGGGTTGGGAAGAGGAGAACCCCTGAAGTGGAGAAGGGCCACAGGGAGAGATTGCTGGGTGAACTGGTCTTTGTTACGAGCAGAGCTGGGATGCAGCTGAAAAAGAGGAAGGAAGGGGCAGGCAGGCAGGGTAGAGAAAAAGAGGGAACCAAGTCAAGAAAGGTAGAGCAAAGGAGGACAGGAATGCAGTAGGGACAGAGAGAAAAAGGCAGAAACCGACTTGGACATCCCGAGCGCTGGCAACTCCCAAGGCGAGAAGAAAGTCAAGACCACCCCACCAACCGGGGTCCAAAGGGGAACCAGAAGAAGAAAGCCCAGGAGCGAGAAATAAAGGCTTCTGCTAAGGCATAAGCAGACCTCAAGGAGACCTCCAGAGAGAAGGAGGTTGCCCGTAAAGACGTGGGTTGGAGCCTTCGGCAGGTCAGGGAGAGAGAAGGCTCCAGAATCGGGGCGTCGGGCCTTCCGCCATGTCCCAGGGAGGATACTTTGAGAATGAGAGACACTACCAAACTCTAGAAATGGCTCCTGCAAGGTCCACGGGCGGTGACCTGGCCCCCCTTTGCGAGTCAGAGCTGGCCTCGTATATCGGTGATGAGCAGTTGCTCTCCGAGCTGCTGCAGGGGGGCCAGCAAAGGGTCCCCAAAGGGTCCTCCATTCCAAACTACTTCTCCAGCGACCCTTACCCCTTCCTCACCTACGGAGGGGAGCGCAAGGGCCTCGCCCCCTTCGACCCGCGATCGGTGGCTGTCAAGGAGGAGCCTCGAGGTGGGGAGGCTGGGCGAGGGGCCGCACGCCACCCGTACAGCGCCATGCACTTGCCAACAGCCCACTGCGCCCAGGTGGCCCTCACCCAGCCAGGACCGCGCACCGGGCAAGCCCTGAGAGTGCTCAAGGTAAGGAGCGAGAAGACCCTCCTGTTCCCCTTGTCCTGCTCTCTCTAGCCTGGAGACCCCCAATCCTACCACCCAACCAGGGAATGCCCGCAGTTGACCTCCCCAGATATTATTCATCACAAGCCGGAAGAGTCTTTAAAACCCTGAGGTGAGATCCAAATGTACACCCAGAGTCATTTTCAGGTATACACCCTGGAGAACGTGCAAACAGACCCGTTTTGACTCCACGTTGGCCCATCTGCACCCCATTGCTCGGGGGCGGGTTGGTCAGTGGGAGACTGGGGAAAAATGGATGCAATGCCCTGGCTTCTGCAGACTGGCACAGAATGACCCAGGAGGATGCATACTGTGCAAGCAGTCTTGGTGGGCTTTATATAGCACCCTTGGTCTCCGTGGACTTCATGGAGAACGCCTGAAAAAGGTTGTTGTCCTAAGCCGTTGACAATCCGTAATCTGACCCAGGAAGAAGGAAGAACGGAGGCAAGAAAGCTTAAAGAGTTAATTTGATTACAAGGATATAGGCTTTGCTACAATGGGCCGTGAAGACAAAAGATGGAATGGAAAAGGTGCATTTTGAGGAGAGATTGGGGGAAAGCCAGAAAGATGGCGTTTCCCGATCTGTGTTTTCAGAGTCCCCGTTTCTTCGTTAATTTTGGATCCTAGTCCTGTTCAACCTGGGCTTTGCAGAAGGGACTTCCAATTCTGCAAAACTCTTATTCCTAAAATCTGCCTTGTCTTTTCCCAGTTTGGGATCCCCAAATCTTTCTCTCCTCATCAGAGGAGCACCAGAAGCAAACAGGTGAGGAAAGGGGGGGGGGGAGTTTTCACAGACAGTAGCTGAGATAAAACAATAGAGGCTCTGTTATGGTTCTTAACAAAACGTCAGCCGTGCCAAAAATTGGCAGAAAAACATAATAGGGAGACATACCATTATTAAGGCAACTGAAGGTGCGGTATGTACAAGCTTTTGAGTTCACAAGAAATCTTTCTCAGGCAAAATGCCAGGAAGAACTATGAGGAGGAAATCTTGTCTGGGCTCACACCAGACACTAAGCCGTAAGATTGCTTGTCCGTGGCTTGACGTGATGGTGGAGCCCCACCAGCCTGTTTTGTTACCCGTAGGTCATGGCTTGGCACAACAGTGGTTTTTCTAACAATCCACTATTACCCCAATCATGGCTTATCGTGGCAGGTGAACAGGCCCATGATGGCTGATATCAAAACCCCATCTCCAACTTTAGGTCTTAAATGGAATTATCAAGAAGTTCTAGGCACGCAACCTGACTCATTCTCATCCGATAAAGCTATGAAAAGATGGATTTTCCCACTTCTTTTGAGGGTTACCTTGTAGATGAGATGGGAAATGGGGTGTATACAATTGCAGAAACAGAAATAAGGCATGAGGAACCAAGGGAAACTAGCGTTGGGGTCCCCAGCCCACCCCAACCTGAAGGCTGTCCCTTATTCCTTTTAAAGCTATTAAACCTTAGCTGTTTCAGCACGTTCCTTGATGTCTGAAAGGTGGGACCAGTCCTCTAACAGGGAAATGTTTGTTGATTATAAGATTTTCCAACGCTAGTGGGTTTTCCCCTTCTTTCCGCTGGATCCATTATTACTGTGGCCGTTTTTCCAATTTGCATCTTTTGAACCTGACGGCTGAATGAGGTGCGTGAGACGCTCACAGTCCCTCGTCGACTGAAGCCGTGTATAAGCCTTGAAGATAAATAAACGGAGGAGTGTAAAACGTTTCATGCATGGTCTAAAGCAATTATCGGAAGCCGGCGGTGCACTAAGTGTAGATCAAACACAAAGGAACTATGCAAATTGTGATCTGATTTACAGGGATGGAAGTGTGAGGCGGTGGGCTGCCAAACGCAGTGGGGCCACAGTGGAGATAGCGTGGGGGGGCCGGGTCAGGAAAAACATTCAAAGCATTTTTCAGGAGATCTAAAGGCCTAATGAAAATATTTATGGGAAACCTGGCAGGGCTGCCTTTGAGCCAAAAGGCTGAGCAGACAGCTCACCCTCCCTAAAATCTAGAATAAGACAATCGAAGGAAGGGTCCACATTTCCCCTAGGAATTGTGAAGTCCAGCCCCACGCACGCAAAATCAAGGAATTCAGAACTACCCACATTTCAGTAAGGGGTCTTTCATGCTAGTCTGAAATAAATACAATCTCAGGAACTGTAAGAGGAAGAATTGCCCACCCTCCCTGATAGCAATTGTATTAAGGTGGCGTTTCTTTGAATGATTGGAAATGCTGCCTCCCTAGATTTTTTCCCACCCAGACTGAGTTGCTGTTTATGAGATGAGCTGCTAACAGACTTGCCTTCTATCTCTTAATTCTTTTACGTCGGTATTCTTTCTGTTCCTTTCCCACCCTCCCCACAATCTTAGCGTTCCCATCTCCTCTCAGACTTGGAGAAATCCAGGGGATTTATTGGGGTGGGGGGGAATACAGAGACTAATTTCCCCACGGCTTGTTCTTGGATGACTACGCACTGATTGGATAACTGCAATTCAAAACTGCAAGATTGAAACGTGTCTCACCCAGAACCTGTCCTTCAGCCTTCGGCACCAGATAAAACACGAAATCCATTCTGAAGACTCACCCCTACCTTTTCACACCTGGGTTTAAAAAAAGGAAGAAAAGTTTTTGTACTCCTGAAGCCTGGTTTTTAACAAGATTATTCCAGAATTGGAGCCTGACTTCTCATCCCCAAATTTCGTATGAAGCGAAGCTTTTCTGATCACAAACTTTATTTTCTTTAACTTAAATCAAGGTGGGCAACCTGCAGGGGACTGGGAACCACAATTAATGTGGGGAGGGGGGGAAATAGGGGCTGTAGGGGATGGGTGGGCAAGAATACAAAGTCCATGTCGCACACCTGGGCAGGGTCACAATTTTCTGCATTTTTCCTGCATTTAGGAGGGAGCTTGAATTTATCTTCCTGTTGCTTTAAAACCAAACCTATGTTATTATTTATTTAATCTGGTTTCTATGCTGCTCCAGTCCTGCAGACTCTTATTTTAGGAACCATACTACAGACTTTGTGTGTTTTTGGCTTCAAATTGACGAGAAACGGTGTGCAAGGGGCTCTGAATGCTTAGAAATTGGGGTATTTGGGATGTGTGAAGGAACACAGACCTGACTTTGGGGACAGGGAAGGAATGAGCGAGCTGTTTAGGGGGCACTTTGAGAAAGGTTCTGAGGAAGAGGGAAGCATGAGAAAGAAACTCAAAATAATCCCGCCTTGAATTTGATTGATGACAGCCCTTCAAGGTAGGCTAGCTCAAGAAACAGGCATGGCAGGGATTCCAGGAATGTCCTTTATTGTAGGAAGGCAGAAAAATAAGGCTTTGAAAGCGAATTTTCTCTCTGCCCCATCTTATACTCAATAAAATCAAGGTGGGGCTGCGCTGAGTTTCTTTCTCACCTTTTCCTCTTTCTCAGGACTGAGTGATCTTTTCTGCAAGTCTCCCCTTAATGGCTCCCCCATTCCTTCCCTACCTCCACGGTCGGATCTGCATTCCTTCACAGGGAGCCCCAGTTTCCCCACCTTTGTTGCAAATAAATGGGGCTCACCCCCAGCTTCTCTCACCTGTTACTCCTTTCTCCGTGCCCGCAGGGTCCAGGCTGCAGCCCGTCCCCCCCTTGTGGCCCCCCCAAGGGAAAGAAATCTGTGAACAAAGACAGCTTGGAGTACCGCCTGCGCCGCGAACGCAACAACATCGCGGTGCGCAAGAGCCGCGACAAAGCCAAGCGCCGGGTGATGGAGACGCAGCAGCGCATGGTGGAACTCCTGGGGGAAAATGAGAGGTTGCGCAACCGCGTGGAACAGCTGATGCAGGAGACCGAGACGCTCCGGGATATTTTCCGCCAAGTGCCTGAAGCCGCTGGGCTGATCAAGGGTCTTGGGGGCTGCAGCTGAAGCCGGTTGGGGATGGGAAACAAGATGGAGAGAGGGGGGCTGGAATCGAGAGGAGCAGGGCTTTTGCGTGTGTAAATAAAGGATCTGTGCTTGGGCTTTGTGGTGCATCTGTGGTGGTGAGTGTTAATGCGCGCGGGGCTCTTCCAGGCCACGCTCCAGAATCTTGCAGCTGGAGAAGCAACGTCGAGCTTGCACCAAACCGCTGAACTATGCTGATCCCTTGGGAGGTGAGGAAGATGTGGGGTCCCTCTGAGGGAGGGGGGACTGGATGGCAAACTCCCATCTCTTTTTAAGCCTCCCCTCTCTGTGGCATTACTGCGCTCGGGTCAGGACCGGCATAAAGCGGACCCTTGACGGCGTGCAAACGATGCAGGAGCTAAGAGTGGCCGTGCAGAAATTGTGGGTGGGTGGGTGTGGCGGGGGGGACAGTGCTGTGGCGGCCTCAGGCAAGTTCTCCACTCGCCCCTCGCCCTGGCACAAACATACCATGCTGGCATCGTTCTCCTGCCCTGTCCCTAAGACATTGCCTTGATTTCATCCCCGGCTCAGGAACACATGAACGCAAGAGGCCTGACTCATCTTTAGCTCCACTGCTGTTTCTCCCCTTATCCCACCTTCCAAGGCGACTTTCCAGGCGTGCACAAGCTGTTTGGCTTGGTCAGCCTTTCCCTTGGAGGGAAGGCAAGGGACTGACGGGGCCTGGGAATGGAGGCAGGAAAGGGGTCAGCAACAGGATGCCGGCAGAGGTCTGCTCCTTGAAAGAGGGACTTTAAGTCCCCAGAGAGGTTCCATCCTCTCCTCTCGCTTCCACTGGGGGTTTATATTGGCAAGCGGCCAAGGGATCCACGTGGGTAAAGAAAACACACACACACACACACACACACACACACACACACACCGCCCAGGCTGTCCTCAGCAGGAGCGCTCCTCATCAGGCAAGATAAAGCCTTCAAGCATTGGGCTCAGCTGATCACCAGGGCCTGAAATGATGTGGCTGTAACAAGCTTATGATGGTTGAGGCCAGTGTTTCTCAACCTTGGCAGCTTGAAGATGTGTGGACTTCAAGTCCCATGCTGGCTGGGGACTTCTGGGACTTGAAGTCCACCCATCTTCAAGCTGCCAAGGTTGAGAAACACTGGTTTAGACCTCCCAAGGGCCGGGTGCTACCCTCCTGAAGAATCTTCCAACGTGGTTTCTGGAAGCCCCATCACAGAAAGTGGTCAACACATGTCCCTTTATTTTTTTGAAAACACGCATCCCTTAAGACATGCAGGCATATCTTATGCAGACCTTCCTTGTCTTCTCCCTCTCTGCAACTCGGGGAAGTCAAAGGCTTCCATTCCTGCTCAGATCTGAAGGTAGAAAGCCCATTTTTCAAGATGGAAGGGAGCTGAGTCCAACAATCATGGGTCTAGGAAGCTGCCAAAAGCTAAGCCCGAATATTTTTTCATCTCACCCGCATGTCCCTTCTGGTGGCAGCTCTCTGGGCTTCCAGTAGGCCATGGCCTCACCACTTTAATTCATTAAAAAAAACAGGCTTGAACTGAGATCTCCTACATGTCGATCCCCTCCTGAGGGAATCTCTTAACACTCTTGATTTTAAGTACTTAACTTGAAGTAAGTTGAGCCAACGCTCGGGCTGCTCCCTTGGAGGAAAGGTGAAACTTTTTTAGCTACTCTTCTTTAGGAAAAAAAAAAGGAGAAAAGAAACCTAAGGGGGGGGAGGATTTTTATTGTCCTTGGAGAACCAAAACATGGGTTGATCCAAAGAAATCGGCCAGCATCCTGTTCAGGAGGCAGCAAAAGAAAGTCTTTCATGCAACAGATGGCACTTTGGGTTAAAAGCCACAGGGTGAAATGGGTTTTGTTGTGGCTGGGCAGTGTCTTTCCAGGGTTTCAGGCTCACATTCTTCCCAGCCCTACTCAGAAATTGAATCTAGGGCTTTCTCCAAGTAAAGCAAGTCCTCCCTGTCATTTTCACGGAGAAAGAGCACCCCAACGTGTAGGAAAGAAGAAACTGATTGACAGCGATTGGCCATAACAAGGGAAGGGCTTCACCATGTTCAAAGCCTACATGCCAGCATAGGGTTCTTCCAGATGTCCCTCCACCAAGGTCAATCTCCATCTTTTGGGTCTGTATAGGATCCCCTTTTCTAAAACAACTTTAAGAGATGTCCATCCAACCATCTGGGAGAAGTTCAAGTAGCAGAATTCCTAACCTGTAGGATTCCCAGTCACTTTCTCCATGACCTCCGCCACACTCACACACACACACACACACACACACACAAATGAGTTGCACAAGGCAGCGGTTGATGTTACAACCTCCGGAGAACTACTTTTGGATGGAGGTGTCGTGATGATGCGATAAGGCCAACCTTCTTCTTGCTACTGAGATCCTGTGACCACACCAGACATAACCCAACAGCCTTTGAGAAGGATACCCCAGTCCACACCAAGTCCTCAGGTTTGGGATCTCCTACCAAGGTTCCTTCTCCTGATGTTCTCCCTTCTCCTTCAAGACAAAGGTACAAAGCAGCTAGCTTTAAGGTACGCCGCTACCCCTATTGCACCGTCTTGTGAAACAGACTGTTACACCATCAGGAAAGAGAAAGAAGCTACCGCAAACCACAACCACCCTTCTCCTCTCCCCTTGCCCTCTGCAAACTCCTCAAACTTGTCAGGAGCCCCACATTTAAAACTGGGAATCCAGCTGGAAGTGAAGATAGAGTCCAACCCGGACCTGTTCCTTCGTTCTCCTCGTCCAGCTAGATCCTACAGTAGATACACCAGTGTTCCACACTCCCAACCACCTTTTCTTCATAATTGCGGTACTTCTCTGTTTCTATACCACTAAGGTACATCCTTTCCCGTTCCCATCACACCCTGCTCAGGCTCACTGCAACGGGCAGGTTTGCGAAACCTCTGGCTACACAGCTGTTCTGGAAAGCTTCCAGTAGCTCACAAACTAAGGGTGGAGGCTGTCCATCATTATGCCTGAAGACCAACGAAGCTAGGGGAGGCCACTGGAGGTGAAGGTCAAGCCCCAGGGCACTTGGGTATCTCCTCAAGGAACTGGATGCTCTAGACCAGGGTTTCTCAACCTTGGCAACCTTAAGACGTGTGGACTTCAACTTCCAGAATTCCCCATATATGCATATGCTGGCTGGGGAATTCTGGAAGTTGAAGTCCACACGTCTTAAGGTTGCCAAGGTTGAGAAACCCTGGTCTAGAAGACTTTCCAACCTTCCTGCAAGGCTCAAGGCTTGCTCGGCTGAGACGCACTGTTTCCCCAGAGGAGAACTTAAGAGTGAGAAGTCTTCTGACCAACCACTGAGTCAGAGCAATTTTGCAGAAGGCAGAACATGAATAGTACTCCATAACCCCTAGCCACGAGGTGATGCCTGTTTGCCTCGGTTTGTGTAAGGGGCACGGTTAAATGCAGAACAAATCTGTTTTGGAGTTTCCTCGCAGGAACAAGATCTGCACCTTGAACGGCTGCCCCATTGAGTAGACATTTAATTAAGAAAGTTTTCCCCATCACAGAGAGTCAGCAACGCAGCAAGATTTGTCCCCTGTTAACTTTCAATCTCCCATCACGAGGTTTTCAAAGCCACGACGGTGCTGTTGGGCGGAAGAGAGCATTAACATGGATGTGAAAACATGGATTCTTTTTCAAAGAGGGTTGAAAAAGAAACTCATAAGATTACAGGGCTAGAAAATACACAGAACTGACTCAATGTACAAGCTGCTTTTGATGGTCTGTATGGCGCGCAACCGTTAACTAGCTGAACCATTTTTCAGATTTGTACAACGTGCTAAGCGCCTCCAGAAAAACAACCCACAGTTAAAACTAACCAAGTTACTTTGGTTAGGCCTTTCAGGGACTGGTAAAAAACCAAAGGCAACATCTGAATGGTGCCTGGAAGTGTGGAAAGGAAGGGTCATTTCCAAGGACAGAAAAAGATGGAGAGGTCTAGGGAACGGTGTCGTTATAAACTAGAGTTAGCTCCATTTCCTTTTCTTCATTCTCATCTCATGCCTTTGTGGAATCAAAGGGCAGGACATGAAGGCAAAATAATCAAGGCTTCCCTGCAGGGTTTATTAGGCAGTCAGTACTGGAGGGGGACCCCACCAAGGGTTAGTGGGAGACTCTCCCCTGCAGGCAAAATGAATACCCTGATATTTGTACATTTCTACAAGAAGGGGAAGGGGAAAAGAATGCAGGCACGTACATATTCATGCAATGATGCAGGAATCTATTAGCAAGCAGTAGATCTCAAGTGACTTTCTGCCCCCCTTTTTATCTCATCCTCCTTCGAGGCAGATGCCTTACGCATTTGCCCCTCTCCTTGCCTGCTATCTTCAAGGAAAACAGCAGCCTTCCTAGGAGGTAGAAACAAGTTAGTTCAAGGTGCTAACTGTCAGGAGGAACTGTGAGAGAGATGTCTTATATATGGAGATGTTTGTGATAAGGCTTGGACATGAGGCTTTTTACAGTCAGCCCAGTTCACACCAGTTGGATAAATTCTTTACAACCAGCCAGCGCATTCCTTTCTGTTTCAATACCCCCAAAATTCACCCGAAGGTCTATTTTCCTCATTTTCCCCATACCTTTAATGCCTTTGGCTTAGCATTTCTTATTTCTCTCTTGTGTTCGTGTGTGTTGGAGGGAAGTGGTGTCATGTCCATCGTGATGCTATCAAGCACATGATGCTAATGGCACAAGGCTGCAGATTGCGCAATCCACATCATTCATGATGCTGTGACATGACGATGACGCTGGGAAGCTAAAGTCACTTGGAGGAGACATCTGCCTGGATAAAGATGCTTATCCTGAAAACACACACACACTTTTGTTCGAATGCAGCCACTTCCCTCATCTCTCCAAGAATTTACCTGCTGAAATAGGGGGACTTGAGACCTCCCCTACAGGCAGGGATGTTTGCAGACAGAAAGTCAAAAAAGTCAAGTTAGGGGCCACAAAGGACCAGGCTTTGATTGCATAATAGTGGCTGCCGTCTTGACATTTTTGACCCACCTGCCCATAGGAAAGCAGTCCAGTATTTCACAGAGTCAACTCTATGCATCAAACACCTTGTACAACAAACTAGGTAGTAACTGGAGTAAACTGTTGTGTTAAGCTATGTTTTGCTTAACCACCGTGTATCAGATAAACCCCAATCGGTTGGAGTCACATATGGTGCTAAACCATGATTCACCCAACACACTTACGCCAAAGCCTAATAAATC
Organism: Liasis olivaceus; assembly: GCA_030867105.1. Lineage (NCBI taxonomy): Eukaryota > Metazoa > Chordata > Lepidosauria > Squamata > Pythonidae > Liasis > Liasis olivaceus. The sequence goes on along the minus strand of CM061351.1, from coordinate 112,823,684 downwards.
CTGTGTTTGCATGAATCAGATCAAGGGGGTCTTCCTAACAGAGTCAGCTGCTAAGACAGCCTTACCCAACTGGGTGGAAGAGATGCTCCAGATCTTTACCCATGGGCTAAAATTCCCATAATCCACAGCCAAGGGAGCTATAGTCCAAAAGAGAAGCACTAGGTTTGGGAAGGGTGATCTATGGAACGATGCTCATGTTGGGTGGTGAGATCTTCCATGAAAGCAGTGTTTTTCAACCTTGGCAACTTTAAGATGGGTGGACTTCAACTCCCAGAATTCCCCAGGCTGGGGAATTCTGGGAGTTGAAGACCACCTATCTTAAAATCGCCAAGGTTGAAAAACACTGCGCTAAAGGGAAGACCCAGTAGGGCCTCTTGTGGCCAAGAGCAGAATTATCTGTGGGAGCTGAATTTAAACCATATCCTATGCCCACATCCTTACCTGTTGAATTACAATGGAAATAATACTACAGAAAGCTTGGAAAAACGAGTAAGAAATAGCAAGCTGAAGAAATGGAAGGCATGGGAAGAGATTAAAAAAAAAAAAAAGGAAAGACAGCCAAATTCGACATTGTAGGAGGAGAGCTGTGTTAGTCTATGGTGGTAAAATCTCAGGAGTCTGGAAACATCTCTTCCCTTTAGCAAGTTTTATTAAAAGGCAGAGCCTTTCTGATGAAGTGAGCTGCGGCTCACGAAAGCTTCTGTCTTTTAATAAAGTTGGTTAGTCAGAGAAGATCCTATCAGACTCCTTCTGATTTACAGCTCAATCTGGTTTACCCCAACACCATTCAAACGGCTCTCGCTACCTTTCTGTCCTTGCAAACCATTTTTACTTTTACTCCATGTACCACTTCCCCTGCGACCTTTTGTTCTTTAAAGTAGGAGCCAGATTTTGTCCACCAGAGACTGTGATGTGCAACTTTCCAGAAGCTGAGAATCACATTTAGCTTTTGGGGACCACGCTTGAAAAATTGGGTAAAAAGTTTTTAAAGTTGTCCTTAAAATGAATTGGGATCAAATGAATACAGCCCATAGCTCTAAAATAAACTCTCCTTCGTATCGCACCCGATTCCTGGTAGTGTGTCTGCACTGTAAGAAATGCCAACATGGTCTGCTGTTGGTTGGTTGGTTGATTTATTTATTTATTTTCCAACCTATGGTTCTTACAGCTCTGGGATTTCTTGTACTAAAGTACTAATCTGGCCTGACCCTGCTTAGCTTCCAAATCCATATTGTGCAAGGTCAGCCAAGCACTGCCCCCATTGAAATATGAATTAGTGTACTCTCTTGGATTTAATTACTTTAAGAACAAATGCTATATCCAGCCAAATAAGAAATGGAAAGGAACTCAGCACCATCAGGTCTCCCTCTCTCAACAGTCGCCCAAGTGGCAGAAGAGCAGCAGGTTAGGGGATGTTTTGGATGTGGAAAAAAAGGGCTGTAGGTCCCTACCCACCCCATCTCTTTGGACAAGAATGGAATGATTGTAAATCTCCCTTCTCCAAATACTCCCATGCTGGCTGGGGAATTCTGGGAGTTGAAGTCCACACATCTTCAAGTTGCTAAGGTTGAGGATCACTGGGCTAGAAGGATGAGAGGATGGACTCTACTGGCTGGGAATAAGCTGCTTTTGGTCTCCTTGGACAAGTCAAGAAGTTTTTAGAATTTAGTAACCTTCCTTTTTCTCTTCTGATCCAGACTTCCTGATGATCTGTGGGGGTCCTGCTTCTCCATAGCCATTGGCTTTGTGATGGAGCAAGGAGAGGTCTCTCCTTAAGTCTGGCTGCGAGGAAACAGCAAAATGACATCAAGAGAACCCAACAGATGCACTCCCAGGAGACAGAACACAGCTCTGTAACTCCAAGTTGCTACACAAGTCAAGGTTTAGTAAGGGAGAAAGGCAAAGCCCTTTCATTAGATTCCACCAAGTTTCAGACTAGCTTCACCACCATCCAAAATGAACGTTCTAGAAGAATGTCCTCCACCAGATGCCCTCCAGATGTGTGGGGATGGTAATGTCCCAAATTCCCAACTGGCCTCATCTTTGGAGGGTATTAGAGTGGGATGCCTGCCCACAATTATGTCTGGACCTGGAGGTGCTAGTGGTGGCTGGACTTCTCCTGGCAAAGCCCGTTTCCATCACAAATGGCCAGATCAGGCATGCCAAAAGTAGAGACTGCGTATACACAACATGCTAAACTCTGGTTTGCTTAACCACAGTTCACAGAATAAACTACAGCTGGCTACATTCACCCAACGTGGTAAACCATAACTCTTGGTTTACACAGCCTTCTGCCAGCATTCACACAACAGACTGAGCCATGAGCAAATTAATCATACTGCACTAATGCATGACACGATCTCCTTGATTCCAGGTTAGGCGGATGGAATTTGTAATCTGTGGTTTCTAGGTCAGCAGAATATGTGTGAACCCGATCAACAAAGCTGGTTAGCCAAATCATAATAAGGCAAACATTCAGAAAATTTAAGGACAAATGCTCGAGTTCCCTTGTTTACTGTCTTCTCCCCCAGTTCCTTCTTTCTTTCTGCACATTGTTTTCTATTCTTCTCCTGAAGTCAGATACTCTTTGCTTTTGATCCCTGCATAAACTGAAGGGCAAATTATAAGAGCTTCAAAGAAACAAATTAGAAAGGAAGAATCCAAAAGCTCCAGGACGTTGCAGAGGGCGCAAAAGAATTCCCTGCAGAATTAGCGTGCGGAAGATCAAAATAGACACGCAATCCAAGAGTTAGCCTACAGAATCCTCATTTGCAGAAGCAAAGAAAGAATATTTCCAGTCACCAGGAAGGAGATGCAGCTCTCCCCGCACTAGACGAATTAAATGAGAAAAATCTCTGGTTCTTTATACTAACCATGAGCAGCTATTCCTGCAATTTGTTCCAGCTTTCCCAGCCTGGGTCCAAGACACCCCAAGCCCTATTTCCCACCACTTCTAATTAACTTCAGTAACAGCCCAACCTCCATTGACCCAACTTGCTTAGTTTCAACAAAACTGCTCCGTCCCGTGCTTTGAAGCAGTGTTTCTCAACCTTGGCAACTTTAAGATGGGTGGACTTCAACTCCCAGAATTCCCCAGCCAGCAAGGCTGGCTGGGGAATTCTGGGAGTTGAAGTCCACCCATCTCAAAGTTGCCAAGGTTGAGAAACACTCCCCTAAAGCCATGACCTGGGGTTAGGAAAATGCAACGCAAAGCTAAAATCCCTTTCTCTGACAGCTGAGAAAGCTGTTTGTGGTGAAGAAACATTCCAATTTGCTGAGCGTGGCTTTACTACGGCTTTACTATTTCCATCGCTGTCCAAAGATCTAAGGCAAGGAAGATAAGAGATAGCTAAAACTCAGCTGTTACCTCCAGATTTCTGAGAGACGTTTTCCAACGCAAAACAATTGATAGAGACCTTCTTTGGCATACCTTGACATTATACACAGGCGCAGGCATGTTTTATAACAGGACTCTCCAGCCAATCTAACACTGATTGTTGCAAAACTAAATCTCTTCGCTCTGTTGCAAAGCTTGGTGGCCTTTATAGTCTGTTAAACACATTGCGTGTGTCTAGCTTGGCTGCGAAGAGGAGATAGAGAGGCAGTCCGCATCTTTCAGGGGACAAAGCTTAAACCTCTCATCTGAACTTCCTCCTCCATTTGCGTCTAAGTTCACCCTCCAACCAGCTTCTTTTGGGAAATCAAGAGAAATGGCAAAGATGGCTGGTTTATGTAGCATGTTGTTAGTTTGGTTTGAGTTAGTTGGTTTGAGTTAGCTATGTACTACTGTGATTTTGCAGATTGTGTAAACTAGTGTTTCTCAACCTTAGCAACTTTAAGATGAGTGGACTTCAACTTCCAGAATTCCCCAGCCAGCATGGCTGGCTAGGGAATTCTGGGAGTTGAAGTCCACACACCTTAAAGTTGCTAAGGTTGAGAAACACTGGTGTAAACCAAGGGAATTGCAGTTGATTCCAAAAGGCATTGTTAAACAAACTAAGATGTTGCACAATGCATGGATCAGAAGGAAGAGGTTTCTAAAACAGCAAGGAATGATTTGCTCCGTGAACAGAGTCTCTTTTTTCAGTTTCACAGGATATTTAAACCAGAATAGATTCTCAGTAATATAGATGAATTTTTCTGGGCTGATAATCTTGCTTGGTGATTTATCCTGTGTTGACCATGGATCTGAGGATTCATGCAATATTTAAACCACAATAGTTTCTCAGTAATACAGATTAATTTTTGTGTGCTGATAATCTCGCTTGGTGATTTATACTGTGTTGATCATGGATCTGGGTATTCCACTTTATCTTAGAGCTTAACAGCAATTTTCAGTCTCTAAAGTAATATATTCAATTAATCATAATTGACTAATGATACACTGGAAAAGTATAATTTCCCTGGCATTTTAAAACCCCTCGTTTATTCATTTGTTCTTTACTCTAGATTTTTCTTTTTTTATAGTGATATATCTTGTTTAAAGAGCCTAGGAAAAATACAAAATCGTAAGAACAAAAGGGAAGGAAGGAAGGAAGGAAGGAAGGAAGGAAGGAAGGAAGGAAGGAAGGAAGGAAGGAAGGAGAATGAGGAAGGGAGGGAGGGAGGAAGGAAAAGGAGAGGAGGAGGAGGGAGGGAGGAAGGAATAGAAAAGAGGGAGGGAGGGAGGAAGAGAGAATGGGAGGGAGGAGGAATGGGAAGGAAGGAGGGAAGAGGGCCGGAAAGGAATAGAAAAGAGGGAGGGAGGAAGGAAGGAAGGAAGGAAAAGGAAGGAGAAAAGAATAGAAAAGAGGGAGGGAGAGAGAGAGAATGGGAGGGAGGAGGAATGGGAAGGAAGGAGGGAAGAGGGCAGGAAAGGAATAGAAAAGAGGGAGGGAGGGAAGGAGAGGAGGGGAAAGGAATAGAAAAGAGGAAGGGGGGACATATTGCAGGGGTCACTGATTTTCAGGACAACTGAGCATTTAATCCTTCGGGTCTTGTAAACAATGTTTATTCATATTATTCAGGGTTGCACACAGAATGCCGTTCATTTCATTTAACAGCAGCACGCTGAGGACGTCAAGAAGAGTCGGTACAAAATAGGGGGCGGGAGGGAGAGCCACGGCCCATCAGAGCTGTCCTGCGGTCGCAGCCACTTCTTGGTAAAAGCGCCCGGCCAGGTCTGGCATCTCCTCCTCCAGCTGCCTCACAAACTCGTTGCGCTCGGCCTCCGACCAGCGGCGGAACCACTGGTCCCAGAGGCGCATCTGGCACTCGTAAATGGAGGGGGGCTTTCCGGGCCCCACAGTGAGTCCGGCCAGGCCCTCCAGCAGGGGGAGCACCTTCCACGGGACGGCCTTGTCCACCAGGTCTCGGAGGAAGCGCTCGCGTTGCGCAGGGGTCCAGCCCAGCAGCCAGTGCAGGAGGCAGCGCATCTCTTGGGCCGTCACGTAGGACAAGGGCAGCGGCTCCGACATCCTGCGGGGGGGCAGAGAAAGGGTGGGGGGAGTCACGGGGGCTGGAAGAGCAGGGGCCCCTGTGAACCGCGGGGCCCCGGGCTCAGCTCCAAGCGAGGAGGAGGCTTCAGAGCCAGAGCCTCCATGGAAAGGGACGTGGTTGCGGCTCAGAAGTTAAGCGAGGTCAGGGCTGGTTCGTACGTGGATGGGAGACTCCTGGAAATCCCAGAGTTGGAACTAGATTGGGAAGTCAAAATCATCATCATCGTCATCCAGCATTCCGTACCACTTTTGTATCATTGCCATGAACGCTTCAGAGACACCTCCATTAATCTTGACCCCAGTAAGACTTTTGCTGTAGGATTATGATGCTCACGACTTCTCTGTCTTCCACTTGCTCAGACTTAGAAAACAGCTTTAATCCCATCCTACAACATGGGGCAAACTTTTTTCCCATATATCAGTTTCCCTCCCTCCTCCCCCTTGTTTAACAGCTGCCTCGCTTAGTGACTGTCCACAGTTCTGACGGTGATGAAGAAGTAAGCTTATAACCAATCCTAGCATTTACAATCTTTGCAGGTCTGTAAAGCCAAGGAAAGCTGAAGGAAGATCATAAGCATGTTCACGGTTTCACTTAGCGACCGCTTTGCTTAATGACCAAGTTGCTGGTCCCAATTGTGGTCGCTAAATGAGGACAACCTGTACCCGCCTTCCTTCCTTTTGAGAATAAAGTAAGAGGTGCATAAGGGAGTCCCTTTTCCACATCATTACACCAAGCTCAGACATCCTATTTGCTCCCACGTTTTCAGCCAGAGTCCTTTCTCCACAATCCATCTGTGGATACCTTGAGCCTGGCCCTTTAGGCCTGTAAAACCTCAATGAACTACAGCCAAAGACCGTTGAATTTTAAATAGTGTATTCGGGGGGTGCAGGGGGCCCCTGGACAATGCCAGGACAAGCACTATCTCTGAATTAAGTCAAAGTGAATTGGGGTAGAGCTGATTCATGGATTTTTCTGTTACGCTTAAATATTGATTGCAGGAACTGAACAATCATACTGATCCAGAGCAATGTTTCTCAGCCTCAGCAGCTTTAAGATGTGTGGACTTCAACTCCCAGAATTCCCCAGCCAGCATGCTGGCTGGGGAATTCTGGAGTTGAAGTTCACACATCTTAAAGTCGCTGAGGCTGAGAAACACTGATCCAGGGACAGGTGCTGCAGGAATGGGAATGCTGGAAATGCCTGAAATGTACAACCAACTAAGAAAAATACAGCCACACAGTAAGTATGCAGAAGTGAGGCAGATTTTCTTAGGCAGAGTAGCAAGACAGCCACTGTGGCGTACGGGTTGAAGGGTTGAGCTGGGTTCAAATCCACCCACAGCCGTGGAGCCTCACCTCAGCCCAAACAGTCTTGCAAAGGGGATAAAATGAAACAAGGTATACTATATATGTCAACTCAAGCTTCTGGGGGACAGGCAGGAAATGCATCTAACAAATAAACCGAATGAATTAAATAACATAAAAAATAAAAATACCCCAAGGGGAAGTGCCACACCAGACTGGAAGACTCGCGTGGCAGAAATAACCCAGTAAAAACTGTAGGATCCCAAACGTTGAAGTGCTTTTTCAGATTACCAAGAGGCAGCGTGGTGTAGTGGTTAAGGTGTTGGGCTAGAAACCGGGAGATGGTCAGTTCTAGTCCTGTCTTCGCCCAGCTAAGACTAAGCCCGGCTAAGCTCAGCTAAACTCTACATTGGGGAAACCAAACAGTCTTTACACAAGAGGATGGCCCAGCACAGGAGGAGCAACAACACAGGACCAGAATCAGCAGTTCGCCTTCATCTAAAAGAAGAAGGACACTCATCTGAGGACAATAATGTTCATGTTTTGGACAGAGAAGACAGGTGGTTTGAGAGAGAAGTGAAGGAATCCCTTTATGCCCTAGTGGAAAATCCTTCCCTCAATAGAGGTGGAGGCCCCAGACACAACTCGTCCCCCATTTTCCAGGCTGCCCTTTCAACAGTCCCCAAGAAAATTAAGAACAGTCCGAAAGTTCACCAGGAAGGCAACACCTGACATCCCATAACATGAGGGATTAGGAGTAGACATCTCCATCTCAAAGACTCTACTGGCCCCATTTTGTCCCTTCAATATACCCTTCCCCTTGGGGGCATTGTTATGTTTTATGTTATTTTGTCCCTCTTGTCCCTTCAACGAGCCCGTCATCGTAGTAAGAAACAGAGCCACCCCGGAAGACTTTGATGGGGTCCCCCTAAACCAGTGTTGTCCAAACTTGGCCACTTTAAGATGAGTGGACTTCACTTGAAGTCCACTCATCTTAAAGGGGCCAAGTTTGGACAACACTGCCCTAAACCAACTTTTTCAGACTGAAGAAGCTGCTTGGACAAGCAGCGAAACGTCTCTAACCAAAAAAGAAAAGAAATCCAGTTGCCATGACGCAACCTCTAGACAATGGAGGACTGAGAATCTTCATAAACGTACTTTCAAAGCAGTGTTTTTCAACCTTGGCAACTTTAAGATGGGTGGACTTCAACTCCCAGAATCCCCCAGCCAGCATGCGCTGGCTGGGGGATTCTGGGAGTTGAAGTCCACCCATCTTAAAGTTGCCAAGGTTGAAAAATCGTCTGAAAGCAAGGCGGGGGGGGGGGTCTGTCTTTAAATCATGCAGTAGATAGGTGGGGATACGACGCACAGAGACCCCAACAAGCCAGCTTTGGTGTTGTGCCAGCTTTTGGGCGAGCCCTGCACGAATCCGGTTGGCATCTGGGTGCGTGCAAAGCAGAACCCCCGACCGGTAGATCAAGGGCCACTCACCTGCCCTGAATGTCGGGCTGGGGCCTCGCCCACTGTTGGGATGCAGCCCCTGAGGCACCGGCCCTCGGCTGGCTTGGCACGATGGGAGCTGTAGTCCAACCCCGTCGCCCCCAGGGGTGCCCCGACTGCCAAACGCCCAGCCTGCAGCTGCTGGAGCTGCTTCCGCGAGGGTCGACCAGCCCCTGCAGCCGGAGTCCAGCCCGCGCTGCATTCTCACCTGCCTCGGCTCAGATCCGCGTCTCTCCCATCGCTGCCAAACGAGCTCCCCGCGTCTTTCTCCGCGGCCGCGCCTGGAGGAGGAAGAACCCCGGGCGGGGCGACGGAAGCAGGCGAGCTCATCCGGAAAGGCCCGAGCCCGAGCCCGCCCGTGAGGCTGGGGGACGAAGGCGCTTTCTTTCCGCTTGGCGGAAGTTGCCGAGAGTTTCCGTCGCGGCCCCCAGATGCCGGAGATTTCCGAAAGTTACCGAGTCCTTCTCAGAACTTACTTCCCGGTTGGGAAGGGGACTCGAAAGACCCGGAAATGCCCGAAGTAGCCCGGAAAGAGTCGCCGAGCGAGAGTGGCAGCTTCGACGCTCCCTCCTCCCCTTCCCACAGGGGTTCTGAACGCCGAACGGAAGTCTCCGAAAATCAACGACTCTTAACGAAAGGCGGGCGGACATTAACGAGACAGTTCGAACGCGGTGTCGGAGGTCACATCAGAGCGCCGAGGCCGTCTCCGGAAGTTCCCGAACGCCCCCGAAGCTCCGGGGAGGGCAGGCAGCAGCGCCACACAAGATGGCGGACGGGGAGGAGGTTACTCTGGACGGGAGGCCGCTTCAGGCGCTGAGGGTCGCCGACCTGAAGGCGGCTTTGGAGCAGCGTGGCCTGGCTAAGAGCGGGCAGAAGAGCGCGTTGATTAAGCGCCTCCGTGGGGTGAGAGAAAGGGCCCGGCGGAAAGGGGCCCGGGGGCCCGGGCCGCCTCGCGCATGCGTAAACCAAGACGGGCAGTTTTTGCTTCTAAGCAACGCGGGCCCCTGGCCCTGGGGTGCAACTGGTGCCACGCATGCGCGGGGCAATATCCCACTCCTGCCACCAAGAGGAGGGGGAGGACGGGGTCTCCGCCGGGTACAGGGAGAGGTGGGGTGGGGAGAACCGTGTTTGCGTTATTGGCGGGAGAAGGTTTGACATCACTTTGGGGTTACCCCGTGGGCGTAGGGAGAGGGGGAATCCCTTTTTAAGTTAGTTGGGATAAACATTGTGGAAGTTAACAGCCTGTTGCTGAACCAGGGGGAGTGGAGACCTGGTCCTACCAATTGTGGAGGGGTATTGGGACGCCCCGTGGTGGCCTGTTCACCTCCCTCCCTTCCATTTTTGGAACTTGCCTTTCATCTCAGACTCACTTTTGGGGTGGGGGGGCGCTCCATTAATCTCCTTCTAAGGGCTCCCCCCTAAGTGTCCTAGCAGATGTTCCTGGCAATTAGATGAGCTTGAGACAAGCTGGGCAGCTGTGTCAGGGCTCTGCTCTTCCAGTTGTAGGCGTTTTAATTTTGATTAAAAGTTTCTACATGCATACTGTAGTGTTTTACGATGGCCTCCCTTGAGGGGAATGGATGTATTCAGCTTTAGAAAAGATCTGCCTCGAGTAATTTAGGTTTAAAACTGTGCGTACTGAAAAGAGATGCTCTGGCTGTGCAAAATGCACATTGCAGCACGTGTAATGCAATTAAGTGGGTGTCAGAAAGGTCCAGAAGTGGAAGACACGGTGGTCTCCAGTTGGTATGGTCTAGGCACTTGCTTTTTAAAGGTTTTCCTTGCTTGTTTTCAACAGGGTGGAGTCAGCAGTTAGAAGGGAGATGGGGAGTTGTGTCCCAAGAAGTTGTTGTGTTCATGTTTTATCACCAGGTGTTTTGGCACTGATCCTCTGCATTGTGTGATATTATCATCTCCTTCCTCAACAACTTACAGCTTGCCTTTTGATTATCAGTGCTAAATATGATGCTAATCAAACTGAGCTACGTAATTACAACCATCAGTGTAGCATCCCTGTCAGTGTGGTTTTCCAGAAATGGTGGAAAAGCTGAACCCTGTAGACAGTTTCTCTCCAAAGGACACTTTGTTGTACTAGGGTGGAATTTGAACTCAGAACTTAAATATTTGATCTCTTGTTTCTCTAGAGGTTGTGCATTGTTGGCTGCTTATAATGCAATTCTGCACCTAGTGTGTTAGAAATTACTAACGCTCTGTTCTAGGGGAATTACACTCTGTTTTAATATATTGTACTCTTTGGGGAGCATGCTGATTTGGACTGTAATGCAGCATAGTACAGTGGCTAGAGTCTGCACTGAGGCTGGTAACTCTGATTCCGGTCATTACTCAGTCACAGGCCAAATACTTTTTTTCCTCAGCATTTCCTGCCTCACAAAAAGTGTTGGGAAGTAAAATGATAGAGGAAGGGCTGTATGCTTTACTCTTGAGCTCCCTGGAGAAAGAAGAGAAATATAATAATAAATATATGTTTATTGGCATGTCCCATGGAGGATTCCATGTGTAACCAGGAAGGTGGAACTCAACCTCATAGTTCTTTGCAGAGCTCTCACTTTGTTTAAGATTGGAGAAAACCTAGGCCTTAATTTGAACTATGGTTCATCAGGTGTTAGTCTTGAAAATACTTGGCAGCTCTAGAAAAAGGGGGCGTATGGGAGACAACAATCAGCCCCACATTTCTCAGAGATTCAAGCTATGTACAGATTTTATATATGTAGTTACGCTGATAAATATAGTTTTTAAGTGGAAGGATAGATATATTTACAGCTGATCCTGTAAACCCAGTTTCAGGTGTACAGGTGGGGAACTTGGATTCTCAACCATTCTGTTGCATTCTTCCGATTCTGTGCTGCTAATCTTTCATTCGGTCAAGAACGTCAAATATTTTGAAGGTGATAACAATGTTCAGAAATCATCAACCTTTCAAAAATGTCACAAAGGAGATTTTATTGCATTTTTATGCAGCTTTGCTACATGCTGCTCTGATGTTTTATCCTCACAAAAATGCTCAAAAATGAGTTGGGTTAGACTAAGGGCATACATCTGGTTTAGGATTATTTATTGAACTTCAAGGCTGAGAGAAGTGGGTCTCTCTGGTTCTATTCTAACACTCTACCCCAGTGTTTCTTAACCTTGGGAACTTTAAGAAGTCTGGACTTCAGCTCCCAGAATTCCCCAACCACTTCTGGGAGTTGAAGTCCAGACATCTTAAAGTTCCCAAGGTTGAGAAACACTGCTCTACCTTCTTACCAACCTGGTTGAAACCACCTATGTTGCAAGGTGGTTTATCTGGGATTGGCATGTGTCTTGTGCTGTACTGTACCCATTCCATGTGCCTCTGCTTATGTGTGCTTGTCATTGTAGTAGCAGAGAAGCGCTGCTATAACGCTGTTGTGTTTGCCTCCAGCTCAGTTACGGTGCGAGTAGGCTTAACTAACAAATAATAACATCACCAAGCTTACAAAGCAAGCTGAGCTTCCTGGAACATTGGACCATGACTAAAATGTTCAGCAGTCACACAGTATATGCACCACTTTAAGCAGTCCAACCTTTTACCACATTCAAGGATAGATTTTATATGCACCTTTCTTAGCTGTTTCAAATAATACGCTGTCTTGGCTCTAGGTAGGTAACTGATCTCCGTATTTTGTTCCTGTGAATGTCGTTGACTGGGAATACAAGGAGGCTGTCGATTTGGTGGCAGGTTATTTTTGACTGTTTGTGGTTTTCTGCCTTGGTTTGTTTGTTTGGGCATAATCTGTCCCAGGAGAGAATCTTTAGTTGTAGTGTGGTATTTAATCCAGTTGAATTACCTTTAGACTATTCAGTTGCAGATGACTGGTTTTGAAGATGCTTGGAGCGGACCAAAGGATTCATAAAAACCTGATATTAGTTGCAATGTCTTGGTTTCAATATCCCTTCTTTAAAAGGCCACTATTATAATTTACCTGACAAGGTTGTTGCACAGTTATGCAGGATACAATTTTCCAATATCTTTTGCTAACAGCTCCTACAAAAGCTTCTTTTATGCTGCATTGATCAGAGTCTTGCATGGCACAGGAAGGCTTGGCCAGCAGGCATGTTTCTTTAGTGCCATTTTGGCACGTTTCAGTGTGATATCAGCAGTTTTGCCATTGAGCATCATACTAAGACCACAAGTGAAGTGTTTAGATAAAGGTTGGTTGTGTGAAAGATGGATGAGGTAGCCAATTTCTCCCAAATAGAATCAGTCCTGATCAAGTTTATATCTTTGTATTTTGTTTGGTGACATTGAAAGTATAGGATTGTATGGTTAAATGTTAGTAGAAATAGATAAAGCAGAGACTTTTGATTGTCTATTCCTGGTTGGCAGAATAATTTGGTAGACCTGGTCAAGGTCATATCAAAAAATATGAAAGAAGAACAGTTCTCGGACAAGTCAGAAAACCTGGAGTAGAGCGATCTGGGTTTTTACCAATGGGGCAGACTGAGTGAGCGGGCCACGGTGGATTGGATGGAGATAAATGGAGATAGGTGTTTTATGATGGTTCTGCCTTGAGGACCGAGAATTGCATAGCTAAGGTTAGCCTGTGTTGGGAAACTAATACAACTCCACATTCTCCTAATGGATCAACAGATGGGAGGTATTGCTTGACAGGCTTCAGGGTAGGTTCCCCGAAGAAATTGGTCAGTGAGTTCCGAACTTGGACCTGTCCATGTTCAGGGCAGCAAGATAGTCTCTAATCTCATCTCTTATTTCATTATAGGCCCTGATGCTTGAAAACCTCCAGAAGCATTCGACCCCACACACCACCTTCCAACCGAATTCCCAGGTAAGATCTGCCAGCCCACCCTTGATGTGAGGTTGAACCACACTGAAGCAGTTCTTGGAGTGCACACTTCCATTTCTCTCCATCTCTCTTCTTCCTCAGTAGACTTTGAAAGTAATGTGTTAATGGTATTTACTTCGGCTTCCTTCTTGTCCTGGAATGGGATTTGATCTCAGATCACCTCTGTTTCCCTGCTTCTCTGGCTCCCTTGCCTGAGTAGTGTGCTGGACCCCACTCTAGATCTTGAACTGCTTCCTAAAGGTTGGATTAAAGGCAGAGTGTTTTACTCTTCTGATGCCTGCTTTCACTTTCATGTCCCATCAGATCGGGGAGGAGATGAGCCAGAACAGCTTCATCAAGCAGTACCTGGAAAAGCAACAGGAGCTGCTGAGGCAGCGTCTAGAACGGGAAGCTCGGGAGGCTGCTGACCTAGAAAGTAAGTGCAGTTTGTCCTATTCCCTCCCTCCTCTCTTTACCCATAAGATGGGGGGAACCAGCTTGTTTTGAACCAAACACATCTTCGTGCTACTGTAAAACAAGATTTCCTTCGGAGCTCTGTCTGATCAAGGAGAAATCTGTTCTATAGCCAAGCGTGCCTTTTTTCCACAAAAAAAAAATTGCACTGGAACTAAACTGACATTATATTCCCCTCCCTCCCTCCCTTCCTTCCGCTGAGAGAGGGGACTGGTCCAAAGCCACCCAGCAGGCTTCTGTGGCTAAGGGAGGACTAGACCCTGCATCTCCCCAGGCCTAGTCCAGCACCTTCACTGCTACATGCTAGTTCTCCCTTTGAAAGTATACTGTTCTCACTATGTTTTAAATCCTGTGTTACCATTAAAGCAGCTGATTTTAATCATCCTTGATTTATCTAAGAGTTTATGGTCATTTCACAAAGAAAAGGGAAAATATTGGCAAGACTCCCAGGGGTTTATTCTAGAAAGCAAAGGCACTCCGTCAATTAAACTGGGAAAATAAAAGACTGAGGCTTTGGGTGATGGTAATTATAATCCAGCAAATCTGGAAGAGACCAGCCTGAGAAATGCGTCTCCAAAGAAGCACATGCTATTGATGTGTTGAAAAAACATATTGAGAAGGAGATGAAGGAAATTGGCAAAAATGGTGGAAAGGAGGTTGTTGCTGCTACTTCTCCTGGCTGTGCTATTCTTGTCCTAAGCAGTTTTCTGCTGTTTTTATTGTTTCACCTTTAAAAAAAATAAAATAAATCTAAGCTGTTAATAAAGTTGTTTGTGCTGAAAGGCTAACTCTAAACTCTCTATAAAAAAACAAAATGTGCAGCTTGGGAAAAATTAAAAGAACCTGGCAAGTAGGCTAGGCACTAATGAAAAAGCGCAACAAGAAGAGAATAGCAAGAAATACTGAGAGAAACAATTGAGAAACACAGGATTCACTAACAAATATATCACATTGAAATTGGTGAGTTAGGGGGAAAGAATATGAGGAATTGATACCACAATCCCTTTGTGTGCTGAGAAATAAATATTGCTCAGTTCAGTGAAGTGAGCACAGGATTGAAGCCAGGCAGAACAATCCTAATCTCAGAACTGCTGTATACAGAAGTGCTATCAGAATGGGGTATACTGTACAGTCCACCTTCCCTTAAGCTCTCAGAGTAGAGATACAGATGTTACATTATGTCCTGCCCCCATGCAGCATCTGCATTTCTCTGCTCTGAGAGCTTAAGGGAAGATGGACTGTATACGCCATTCTGATAGATTCTACTTTTGTTCAATAATACCTGAATAGAAGCACCTTTGGGCATAAGAGCCCAAAACAGGAGTGTAATTGGGTTAGCTTGAAGCTGATATGCTGAAATTCCTCTCTTCCAGGTACTTTTGATAGATGTTGGGGATTCTTTAAAGAAGGGATCCTACTGCTCCCTCCTGTTTTTTTACATACATTTAGCATGCGTTGCTCTCATAAAGTGGCTTACTAGACTCTTAAACAGTGTTTCTCAACCTTGGGAACTTTAAGATGTGTGGACTTCAACTCCCAGAATTCTCCAGCCAACATATAAAAATACAATACAGATAGTCCTCACTTAGCGACCACTTGTTCAGCGACCACTCAAAGTTACGATGGTGCGGAATGAGACTTACAGTGGGTCCTCAAAGTTGCAGCTGTCACAGTGTCCCCACGGTCATGTGATTGCAATTTGGGTGCTTGTTAACCGGTGGGCAATTACAACAGTTGGAGCGTCCTGTGGTCACGTGATCACCATTTGCGACCTTCACTGCCGGCTTCCAACAAGCATAGTCAATGGGGAAACCAGCAGGAAATTGCAAGTCGCGGTCACATGATGTGGCACTTACTGACTGCACAGGATTTGCTTAACAAACTGCAGCTGGAACTGCCATCGTAGGTTGGTGCAGTCACGTGATTTTTCGCTTTACGACTGCGTTGCTTAGCAAAGGCACTAGTCCCAATTGCAGTCATTACCTGAGGACTACCTGTGATTGCAACTTTTAGGTCATAAATCACAAAAGAGCAGCAACAGATTTTTCTTTTTCCCTCTCTCACAGAGACAGTATAGTTCAGTTCAGATACAGCTTGAAGCAGAAGTCTCTTCTGAGTTTGATTTTGCTTTGGAAAAAAACAGTGATGAGGCTTTATCATGATCCCTGGGGGTGGTCATTCCAGAGTGGGGCCATCAGTGAGAAGGCCATGGCTTTAGTACTTGCCAGGGGTGGGCCATGAAACAGGGCATCCAACACTGAACTTTACAAAGTTCATGTAGGGATAGGTGCTCTGCAGCTCTCCAAAGGTTGCTGAGTTCTAACTACCTAACCAGTTCTGAACTATCCCAAATGGAGATAATTTAAAACAGAGGTAAGTGACCTGGTGACCTCCAGAAATAATCTCCTTTAAGAACCGCATCTCCTTTAAGAATCACACTGGCTAGTGGCCAGAAGTTATGGGAGTTGTAGTCAGAACAACGGGTAGGGCCATGCAAAATATGAGGAACAAAGGAAGAACGTTGCTTTGGAGAGCACGGGGCTGCAGTTCTTTAAAGCAGGCACATTTTCTCCCAGGTTCTGGTGGCTGCCTTCTGCAGTCATAGTGCAGCCCTGAAAAAAGGACTTGATGAATAATACTGAGCATTAGGTTGTCTCCCTTTGATTTAGCAGATAATTTCTGCTGCAGGCTAACTATAGACAAACTCTGGTCAAACATAACCTTACTTAATCAGATTTCTGTAGCTTTGAAACAACAGAAAAAAGCATTGTGGCTCTGGAATGTCTCTGTGAAAATTACATTGGCCAAAAAAAAATAGATGGCTGGTTTTCAGCTAGATATAATTAATGTTGATATAATTATTGAGGCCGCATTATTATAGGCCGGATGACATAGATGCTAGTTATTGTGTTGGGTATATTGTAATTCTGCAAATAAGGTACAGGTGCATGTGCTCTCTCATTTACGTATATATATTTAAAAAATGCACACACTGCAAGTTCAGCCTCCCTTTTTATACCACAGCTGTGCAGATGTAAAGTGGTACAACGGATAGTCTGGTCCTGCCTGGATTCTGTCACTTACACCAGAATGTGGATTAGAATCTCCTGTATTGGAGCTCAGTTTCCCTCCCGCCACCTAGTGCCCTATGACAGAGATATGATATGATATATGATATGATATGATATATGATATGATATTGCCCTATAAGAGAACAGGTGCCCCAATTCAGTGTGTTTTTGCTGACCTCCAGATCATAATGTAAGTTTAGGTTCTGAAGAGGTCCTTGTCCCAGTTCTGTTCCCAAGCCATTTGCACGTTTGCAGAGATGTTTCTGCAGAAGCCTTCCTTTCCTACTGCATTCTTGGCTGATTAGCAACAGGCCATGAAATGTCACCCTGTGAGCGGCCAACAGACACTTCTGTGAATGCTGTAGATCCTCAGCCTCATATTATTTGAATTTTTATTTTTGTAAGAGAATTTTGATCAAATGCTCCTCAAGACAGTTCCAATAAATTAGAATAATCGACAACAAGCCAGTGCCTTTCATTGTGCTGACTGTTGCTTGTAACTATAGTGCACTTTTATTCAGCCTTGCTATCTCAGAACGACAGCTGGCAGATCTGGGAGCTGATGTTCTGTCTGGCAGAGGGGAGGTGGGAAGCCTGCTCCATCTCGGACCAGCCGGAAGGTCCAGGTCGTCTTCCCCGTGCTGGGATATTCTTCCAAGGTGATGGGAGATACAGACCTTTAGCAGTCCTTGGCTGCCTGGCTGGCAGTTTGAGTGCATTTCGTTTCTGTAATTTGAGGGGGGGCAGCTAGATTTAGATAGATCAGAAACAAACCTGTGTCATGAGCAACAGGGTAGGGTACACATACACGGATACACACTGAGGAGAAGGCCAACACTGCAGGTAGTCCTTGCTTAATGACCACAATAGGGATCGGAAAATTAATGTTGAGCGGGGTGGTCATTAAGTAAATAACCATGTGACTGGATCTGATTTTGTAGTCATTTTTACAACAGTCCAGCTTCCCCAATGGACATTTTTTGCTGAAATTCACTTAACAACTGTGGCGATTTGCTTAATGACCATCATAAAAAAGGTCGCAAATTGCAATCATGTGACTGTGGGGGGTGGTATGATGGTTTGCATCGGTCGTAAGTGTGAGTACAGGTCATAAGGCACTTTTTCCAAGGCTGTTGTAGCTCTGAACCATTGTTAAATGGTTGTTAAGTAAGGACTACCTGTATTGATAGGGCAGTGCTCTCCTTTGTTGATATTCTAGCAGGACCGGAGATCAGCTCGGCCTTTGCTTTCCTGTTTCCCTTCATGCAGAAGGGAGCAAGAGAGGCAGGGAGAAAAGCGCAAAAGAGGCAGCTTTCCTGCCACATTTGTAATCTGAATTGCACCCAGTTCTCAGTGGCTGGCTGACTTTTCCACTAGAGGGGAATCCTGGATGTTCTCTGCTTGAGGACTGTATTTTGGAACAGTTTGGACTTGAGGCTGACCTGCTGCCTGTTACTGTTCAGGAAGAGGCTTCCAACAGTCCTTTGACTCAAGCCTTCAGAGCTTTTATGCAGGTGGTTTTCTTTTATCGTTACAACGTGTATAAGCCACAGGGAATGGGAGGCCTGTGGATTTGTTAAAAAAAGAAGGCAGTGGGGAGGGGGCGCTGAGTCCTCTTCTGCTTGGCTGCCAAACCAGTCTTCCCCAGCCTGCTTGCTTTGCAAGATGCGGTGCATCCAACCTGGATAGGAGAACCTCGCGCATCTCCCAGGGCCCTCCTGAATCTCATTTTGAGACCAGCTAACGGGCATCCTCTTCCTTTGCTAGGCAAAAGCTGCGTCATCTCCCGAGAGAGGGAAGAGTCAGACGAAGAAGAACCCAGAAGACCAGAGCAACATTCCTCTCGGGTCAGGCAGGTAAGTGGCAGCCGCAGAGGAGGGACAGGAGAGTTCGGCAAGGCAGGGAGCCACGTGCAGGCCTTCCAAAGAGAAGGGGGAAGGGATGATGGAGATGCTCAGCAGGAGCAGGGAATCTCCACGGCAAGGGGCCTCAAGGGAATGAGTGTTTCTGGGTTCGTTCAGGGAGCAGTTGAGTGATCCTGATTTTTTTCACCCTTCATTGGTTACTTCGTTCTTTTTACAGTCAAGAAGGGGGCTTAATGCACTTACTTTTCCTTAATTCCTCATTGAAAATAGGTGAAAATTGGTGCCGCTGTTCCTTGGGGGTTTGCTGCTGAATGCTGGTGGTTTAGGCTGGGGGGGGGCTCAGTGGATGCTAAAAGGGGACTTGAGAAGCTTCACAGATGGTCCCCTAAATGCATCCTGTAATTCCCTCTTCTCCTTTAGGCCAGAGCTGTGAAGACTGCGGGAGGTGGCCATGCCCTGGCTAGCGAAGAGCGGGAGACTTCTCTTCGAAGTCGGAGGGCTGCCCAGCGGGTCCCTGTAAAAGAGGAGGAGGAAGAGGAGGAGGAGGAAGAAGAGGAGGAGGAGGAAGAAGAGGAGGAGGAGGAAGAGGAGGAGGATGCTCCCCCTTTGCTGCTTGGCCAGACACCCATGAGGCCAGAGGAGCCTGGCATGCCGGCTCCCCAAGAGACGGGCATGTGCCAAGCTTCCCTGCCCATCGTCCTGCAGGCCCAGCAAAAGGAGGGTCAATCCCAGACTCGAGACACCCCAGGCTGTGAAGCTGCCATGCCGCTCCTCTCGCACTTGCAGAGGCCAGGAGAGGGTGAGGCCCTGCCCACGGGACCAGCACATCTGGAAAAGCAGCAGGCAGCTCTGACACCAGGGGAAGCCTTGGAAGCCCAGGAAAAGGAGCCACTGCAGGCAACCACCACAGAGGCTGTAGCCCAGTTACCCGAAGCCTTAAAAGTGGAGACCGAAGAAGACCCGGGCCTTCAGAAAGAGCAGAGGCTGACTGACCTCTCCAAGGCCCCCGAGGAGAAGGTGGTGGACCAGGGCGACACCCCAGCTACTCTGTTGCAGGCGGTGGATGAGCCCCAGAGCGAGGAAAGCCAAGAGGAGGCAGCCGAGGCGCTGCGCAGCCTCGAGGAAGAGGCGACCGCTGCAGCCGCAGCACTGGTACAGGCGTCTCCTTCTCCCCCGCAGCTGATTGAAGCACAACAAGCCCAACAGGACCCCCGGGGAGATGAGCCACCTCCCCCGCTCCTGACCAAGGAAGCCCCTGCAGGACTTGCTCCTGCTGAAGATGAAGCCCCCCCTCAGCTCTCTCAGCCGTCTCCCCCCTCTCAGGAAGCACTGGCTGGGGCCAGCCTAGGAGCCTCGCCATCCCCCTTGGCGCTCCCACCACATCAGCGGGTACGGCCAAGCAGCTCGCGCTCCTCTTCCTCCTCGGAATCCAGCTCCTCCCGTTCCCGCTCTCGCTCCCCGGGCAGCTCACCACCCCGATCCCACACAAGGAGGCCCCGCTCTGGTTCCTCCGAATCACCTGCTCGGAAGCGTCGGGTTCTGGGATCCCAGTCCCGCTCTGGCTCTGAGCGGCGCAGCAGTTCGTGTTCCAGGTCCCGCTCCAGATCTCGCTCCAGCAGTGGTGGCAGCAGCAGCAGCAAGGTGAGTAGGATTCTGGATTCCCTGCTCTCAGTGACAGGTTGCATCTCTCTAAATGAGCCAGAGGAAATTTTATATGGAGTTCAGCCTTATTATTTATTCTTTCTTTAGCCCTGTGGGAATGTCATGCTGAGATTATTTCCAACGCAGGGTCTCCGGGGTGGAGATGGTGTCTTCTTTAAAAGTATTGGGAAGTTGGAGATAAATATGGGAGATATTTCAATCCACCTTATGATTTAGTCAGTGGTTTGATTATGTACAGGTAGTCCTCAGTTAACGACTGCCCTGTTTAGCGACTGTTCAAAGTTGCAACGGTGCTGAAGAAGTAACATTATGGCAGGTCCTTGAACTTACAACCATTGCAGCGTCCCCACAGTCACATGATCGCCATTCAGGTGTTTTGCAACCAGCACACATTTATGACCAGCGTCTGGCAGTCACTTAATCACCATTTGCGCACTTCACAGCTGGCTTCCAACAAGCAAAGTCAATGGAGAAGCCAGCAGTAAAATCACAACTTGTGGTCACATGATGTATCACTTAATGAGTGCGGGTGATTCGCTTAACAACCATAGCAGAACTAGCGTAAGTCTGGCATGGTCACGTAATGTCTTAATGACCATGTCACTTAGCGATAGAGTTGCCATTCCCAATTGTGGTCGTTACGTGAGGACTACCTGTACAATAATTAAACCTTGCTTTAGGGCTTTATGCTGTGCCCTGCTAGGGCAGCTGTCTCACCAGCTTCTCCAGGTAGACAGAGTGCCAATTCCTGAGTATAGTTTATCCCATTCTCACCTTTGGCTTCAAGACCAAGAAGATGTGAGGGAACTTCAAAAACTGTTCCTTGACCAATGCAGCATTTTTGGGCACATCGCTTGTAGCAGCTCCTTATCCAGGCAGATCAGAGCAGCTCTTTGCTAGCAATGCGCTGTTTGAATTCAACATCTGGCACTTGCTTAAAATCAGAGTTGCACAAGCCTTGTTGGCTGTTGCCTCTGAAACAAGGCTGCGCTAAGTGTTTTTTGAAAGCAAATAGGTATTTTCAGCTTAGGACAAGTTGATTCTTGGGGGTTAACGGGAAAGCTTGGTATAAGGAAATTACTGGACTTGAAATGCCTCCCTGCTCGCTTCTACCCAACATTTTCAAGTACTGGTACATGAAGCAAAGCTTTGTGTCTGAAAAGGATGCATTTCAAGGCTTGCATAAAAGGAAAACGAGGCATGAGCTTGCTTTAAAGCACTTCGGGATGCTTTAAAGAAATCTGTTACAGCGTGTTGACTTTTTTAATGTAAATTTGAGGGATGCTGTTCCTTAGATGCTGGTCAATCCTCTTTCCACGAGTGTCCTCAAAGCCAGTGAGCTTTGTAAAAGGACTCTAGAAACTTGTTTCAAGTCACTGATGCTCAAATTTCCAGCAGCTTAAAAAAGGCACCCTCAGTTAATTGGTTGGCATCGTTTGATTTTTAAGAAGTGTACAAACTGCAGGGGCCTTATAAGAGTTCTCTTCCTTTCTGTGTGAAGGAATGTTGGAAAGACAAAGGGAACTATGCTTTCTGTAAAACTGGTGAAACCTTTAAAAATATATACTATCTATTTTCCTCCTTGAGAACAATTATTCTTTCCCAAATGTGCATGTATATAGATTTTCAGCTGATTCAGTGGCAAATCCATATAGTGAATTAAGCCTGGCTTCTTGATTCCAACGTAACCCACCCAGACTTTTTTGAGAACAGCCACAGAACCGAAAAGTCGCAAAGCTTCTGTTTTCTTTTTCCAGTCCCACAGCCGTGAAGCTTCGAGGGACAGTTTCCCCCACACCAAAGAGTCCTCCCCACGAGGGGAGTGGTTCCCACCCCACAGCCCCAAGGCCCAGAAAGAGATGCCATCAAGCCCCAGGGAAGAGGGGAGAGCCACCCCCTCCCCCCCTTCGGATCCTCAGAGACATCACAGCCACACCCCACAGCAGCAACCACCAGCGCACAGCATGGAGACTGCGAGCACGTTTCCAGAGCGAGTACGGAACGGAGGGGGGTGTTCAAGGGGGCTCCTCTGTGGGGGTGCCAGCTTCCCTTTAGGCTTAAAATTTGGAGGGGTGGCAGTCAGGAGACCCAGCCCTGTGGCCCCTTCCTGCTAAATTAGCCCTTTCCCCACAGGGCAGCCCAAAGCCTCTCTTTCCAGTGGAGGTGTCTGGCCTAGACAGTGGAGGTCCTGCCTCTGAGCCACAGCGCCTGACGGAGCCACAGCGCAGCAAAAAGTGAGTATCAGAGGCTGAGCAGGGGGTGGCGGAGGCTCGCTGTGCCACTTGCAAGTGGCAGAGGGCCTGGCTTGGGAACGTAGATCAGCTGGGGTGGGGAGGCACCCCACAGTGCAGGGGACGATGCTAGGCTCGCTTTGGCCCAGGACATATAAAGCAGTGCAGTGTCTTAAAGCACAAGCAGAGTGGCTCTGGGAAAGCTGTCATAAAGGCCTGGTTTTCAGAGACCTTCGAGCCCAGATATTGCTTAGAAACTGACCGGACAAAGCCACGTGTTGCAGGTGGGCTGAGCTAGCCTTGGTCGTTTTAAGGTGGCTGGCCGGGAGGATGCTGTGGGGACCCTCTATCCTTTCTCATGTCCCAAGATGGATGATAGAGGAAGGGATTGTTTTATTCGTCCCATCACAGTTATTTCCAAATTTTTAAAGGGGATAGCCCCCACCCACCCCCAGTGTCCCAAATCAGAGCCCACAAATCCGAGTTTGGGTTGGAATTGGTGAGAAGGGCTGACCCTGTTTCCTGGGGGCGGCCACCTTTGGGCTGAAGCGCCCCAGAGGGCACGGCGCCCTCTGTGCCCAGCGCAGGGCTGGTCTCAGCAGCCGCGAGGCCCCTGCAGCCGACCTGCTCCGGCCGTCCCGCTTCTGCTGGGCGACGGGGCCTTTCGGGTGGGATGGCCCGCAGGCCTCTCGGCTCCCCAGGTCGAGGGCCGCCTCCCCCTCCGGGAGCGTGGGCGTCGGCCTAGTTCAAGGGAGGTGGCTGGTTGTAGGTCTCGGAGCGCCCGGTGCCTTCAGTGGCACGGGTGCCTGCGCGCCGGGACGTTTGACCGGTTGGACTGGGGGCTGGCCTTTAAGGCAGGCAGCACGGGACGGATCCTGCAGCGCCCACGTGCCAGATGCGGCCCGGGAGAGGGGCGCCCGGGGGTGCCGCTTTGAAGGGGCGCGGGCTGGCCCCGCCTCTCCGCACTCTCCGCCGCCCCGGCCCGCTGCATCCCGGCGCCCCCCCTCCTCCTCCTCCTCCTCCATCCCCCCGCGCTCTCTCCCGGGGGCTGCTGGGAAGGCAGCGGCGCCGGCAAGATGGCTCCGCCGCCCGTCCGCGGCTCCGGTGCTGCGCCGCCGCTCGTGCCGCCGCCAACGCCGCCGCTCGTGCCGCCCCCGCCCGCCAGCTCCGCGCCGCTGCGGCGCCTGCTGGACTAGAGGCGGAGCCCAGGAAGCCCCGACCCGGCCATGCTGCTCTCCGAGAGCAAGGGAGGGTGAGACCGGGGCCCGGCCGGCCGGCCTGCCTGCCTGCCTGCGCGCCGCGGCGGCTGCGGCTGCCTCCGCATCCCGCCTGCCGCCCCCCCGCCCTTCCGCCCTTCCTCGCTGCCGCTTCCCCGCCGCCGCCGCCGGCCCTCCGCCGCCGCCTCCCTCTCCCTCTCCTCTCCTCCTGCGCCATTCTCTCCGCTCCGCTCCCCCCGCCGCTCCGCTGCGCCTCCATTCATTCCCCGATTCATTCACTCCCTTCCTGCGGCCCCTCCCCCTCTTTCTCTGCCTCGCGGCTCCTTTTCTCTCCCTTCCTCCTCCTCCTCCTCCTCCTCCGGGCTCTTCTGCCGTCCATTTTCTCTCCCCTGCCCTCCTGTTCTCCAGCCAGCCCCCTCCCCAGCTTGTCCCTTTCCTTTGACAGGGTCCCCCTCCCTGCCTCCTCCCTGCCTCCCTCCCTTTCTTTCCAGGAGGCCCGATTTTACTGCATTTCCCCTGCTTGGCTGGCTTCTCCTCCCCAGGACTCTGATCCCGCTGCCTTCCAGCTGGTTCCTCAGCTGGATTCTCCCCACGGCTCAGCGGCCGTCCTCCCCCTCCGCTGCCCGCCTTTTTTTCTGCAGAGATTTTTTTCTCGGAGCCCTTTTCTCCTCGCTCCCCTTCGAATCCTGCACATGTGTGCATTTGCCTGTTCTGCTCCTCCTTCCCTCTCTCTGCCTCTCTTGCTCCTTCTCTGTGCCTTGTTGTCTGTATTCTGCCCCCTAAGCAACAGCGGGGCCCCTGGGTTCTAAGGGCAAGGCAGCGGATGCCCCAGGGACTGGGCCATCTTTTTCAGGAGGCAGCGGGGGGAGGTGTGGGGGCGTTCTGCGGGGCTCGGGGATGGGAAGAAGGTGTAATTGACCGGGTATATAATATGCGACATGAAAGTAGATTCAGGTGGGTAGTTTTTGGAATGGGCTGACTTTAGGCAGCATTTGGTGTTTTGTATGGCGCATCCCCCTCCCTTGTTTCTGACTCATCCCCATCCTGGATGTGGGGCAGCTTGCAGTGAACTGTTTGGCAAGGGAAGGAAAGGCACTTCTCACATGCTTGGGGATACTGTGGAGCTGGCTAAATCTGTTGGTGGAGCAAACTCCAAGGATGTTCAGAGATGGAGAAGTGACCTTTAGAAGGGTTGCACCGGAGGAGAGGAAGCAGCGGCGGAGTGCGTAGCTGGGAGGGAAGGGGAAATAATCGGAAGATTGAGGAAGGACACCCGCTAGGAGAAGGTGCTCCTGTAGGGCTATGGGGCAGAGGTTTTCTGGGACAGCAGAGAAGGGGTCAGACTTGTGGCTTCCTTTTTGTAGGGGTAGCTGCCCTTCATGGCCTTGTCTCAAGTAGAAGGGAGCCGTCCCTTGTTCCTTGAAGCCCCCCAGCCGCAAGTGATCGCCTCTCCCTCTTTTCACGCAGCGAGGAGAAGCAAACGGTGCCAATGGAGCTGTCAGAGCCCCATCCGGAGAATGAGGCCCTCGAACCCGGTGGCCCCGATGATCAGCCCTCGGCAGACCCCCCTGGCCCCGAAGCGGGTCCTGAAGATGAGGAAAAGAAAGAGGTAGCGTGTTGGGGGGCTCTCCTCAGTATAGAGGCAAGGGGCCCTAGGGGGCATACAGGCAGCTGGGGGGTGCTTTCTTGGGAGAGACGCAAGGCCATAAAGCAGCACCCTTGGGGGGTGATGGGGGGAGTCAACTACTGTGAGGGAGGAAAGGCCCGGTGGGCAGAATGCCTGGTGAAATCATAGCTCCCTAGCAAAATCTTGGCAAGGGGAAGTTGCCTCCTGGTGTGACGTCCCATCCAAGTTGTCCTCTTTTCCGTTATCCCCTCTAGTACAAGGAAACCTTGAGGCAGGGTAGTGTGTGTGCACCACGGTCCACGTTTTGTTGAGAGTGTACAATTCTGCTTCCCGAGAATTTCAACTTCAGCGTGCTGGGTGTGCTTGGGGAAAGTCTTTTTTTTTTAAAACATAATAAACCGCTGTAAGTTTACCGTGCATGAAAATACGTTGGGCCTGTCAGCCCGAGAGATAGTTCGATAAGCCTCCAGTGGCTGGCAGGGATAAAAGGTCACTCCTTGCCTTTCTTTTCTTGGCTAGTAAAGCCTGCGTTAATTTTCTAACTTAGTGCTAAATTATACGAAATAAGAGAAATGGTGGAAGCCTGTCTAATTGACATGGGATCCAGAATTCCAGGGTGTTTTGTATTTTGATTTTGTCTTGTTTGGAGGCAGAACCTGGATTCTGGGCCACAGAATTCTGAGCCTGGTGCTTCTCACATCGCCCTGCCTTAAGCCAAGGCATGACCCTGGCTGGTTGAGTTCTCAGGGTAGTGAATACCCCCAGCCCAGCCCAGCCCAGCCCCGCCCCGCCCCTAGCCAGGGTTCCTGCTCTCAGTTCATTATGGCAAGGTTAATTTGTGTTGTTGTTGTTTACTAAATTGGATTCATTGAAAGATTTGGTTTGCCCACATTCTTCTGGCTTTTCTGATATTTGTCTCTTCCCACCGGTCAGCCAGTATAGAGAATTGGCCCTTTCCCTGTGCTGTATAAAGAGGGGGTTCATGATAGGATGGGGCTGGGATGTCTGGGGAATACACCTGTGCACCTGCACATACATAATTACACTCACACCTCAGATCCTGGCTTTCCATGCTGCTAAGAAGAGGGGTGGGTGGGGACAGGCCTTGCTTCCCCCTCACCCTAAAGATAGCTTCCCCGCACAACCCCGTTGACATTCTCCTCTGGACTCGTTTGTTCTGATCCCCGTTTTAAAGAGGCACCAATCTACTGGGAGTGCGAAAGAGAGAGTGAGAGAGAGAGAGAACCGGAGAGAGAGAGCGTGAACATATTTGAGCAGGCTGCACACAGGTGTCCATGGAGGTGGATGAGAGAGTTCGGAGATTGTCTTCTTGGCCACCCAGAGTAGACCTTCCTGGAACTGTTTCTGCCTTCATTCTGTGGAAAGTCCTCTACCTCCATAGCCACGGAGCTCTCTACAGAGAAATGTACCTCTTGGAGTCCCATCTGCTCTGTGGGTCTTCCTAATTCTGTGGGTCAGAAAGCTCCATTGTGTACCCCAACCTGTGTCTGCTGGTTCCTAGTTAATCTCCACAATCCATGAGTGCTGCTGCTGCTGGAGGGCTATCTGGTCAAAACTCTGCTGGTCTTCAGAACAAGGTTCCAGTGACATCAGAACATGTCAGCTGTTCAACCTCCTGTTGTGTAACTTCTCTGGGAGTTTGAAACTGCATCTCCTTCCACCGTTCAAGGAAGGCTTCAGTTGATGTGAGACTTTGAAGATGCATTCTGATCTGCCTGAGAAGAGCAATCAGAACTCTCCCATCTGTCATTGATCTCATTGCTGCTACAAGTGTCTGGTTCTTCCCTGTGAAAGGAGGTGGTTTGAGAAGTTTCAGAGACTCCAGCGCCTACGTGACTTTTCCATCAGTCAAGGGGTCCCAGTTGCTGATCTTCAAATCCTAGGAACCAGATAACTCCAGAGGTTTATCTGCTGATTCTGGGACTGGACTTCAGAATTTTTGGGGAGTTGGGCTTCTCCTCTGTCCTCTTATGCTTCTGATACACAGAGTTAATCAGTTTCACAAATTGCGCTATCTCCTGCAAACAAGTCCTGCTTTGTCCACCAGCACGTGAAGGACTTTCACCTTTGTGGAGTTTTCGAGAGTCACCTAAGAGGACTTGGTTTACATAGGGTTCTACAGACCCAGGAGGTCTTCCCCATCGAGGACGTCCATTGCTCTCTGTGTGATGCTGCCTTCGTTGGCATCTCTTCCAGAGAAGGACTGTCAGTGCCAGTTAATCTGTTTTCACCTGTCGTTTGGACGGCTGCCCCGTTGTGCCTTCCGTTTTCCACCAGGCTCGCTGACACTTCCCACTTAAACAGAGTCCCTGCCACTTCCGGGACTGTGCCACACACCAGTGCTTAGCTCTCCAGCGGTCCAAATCTGCCTGCTGAGAACTGATGCCCCCCTCCGCCCTGCCAGTGGGGGAGGCGCTTCTGTCTCGCCCTCTCTCTTCCGGGACGCTTGGCTCCGACCACCAACCAATCAAGTGCTAGGTTCCTACCTACCACCAACCAACCAACACCTCTCTTGTCACCCAGCCCAACCAAGCACGCACCTTTCAGGCCAGGGAGGGCTCGTTCCGATTGGACCAGCCGTTGCCTAGATACAGCGCACACACTGAGGTGTGATTGGCTGAACAGAAGACCCTGCCCCAGGTGTGAGAGGGTACCTGGAGCGCTTGTCCTAATTTGTTATTTTTTGCTTGTTTGTTTTGTGTTCTTAATTTAACTTTTAAATGAAAAAGACAGTTGCAACTTCTGTGGGCGGGCGGGTGGATCATGGAGGGGTTCCCCTCAGCTTTCTTTTTTTTCTTAAATGATGGGGAATCTTTGGGAATTAGCTTAGCGCATGTGTCGACCTGGTTTGGTCTGACACCCCCCTCCCCGAATCCTTGCTCACACTGACCACTGTGTTGACATTGGGATGGTGCCTGCCTTCCACTCACCTGCCCCTTCTCTTTCCCAGGGGGACCTGCTGTTCAGCCATAAAGTGGAGAGAGGGGCTGTCATATGTACAGGGTAGCAGGAAAAGGGGAAGGTCAGCTGAGCCAGGAACAAGTGAAATGTGTTTTATGGAAATGCAGAAATCTGTGCCTTGATGGCTACGGTGACCCGATGTTGGTGCAATCACGGGAGGAGTAGGCCCATGGAAGCCCTCTTGGAAGATAAATTTGTTTACTAGCTCACGTGAACGTTGCCAGAGTTTGGTCTGATGTGTCCCCTTTCCAAAATGCTTCAGCTGGCCCCAGAAAGGGAAGGCCAGTTTCCTCTGGAAAAGCAGAGCTGTGGAGAACTGGGACGGCTTGGCCTGAGAAATGAAGAATATTTCCAAATTGCTTCCACGCCTGCTTGATACAGATCACCTTGACTGGTGTGAATACAGGCTTGGGAGAGGAATGGTTCTTCGAGGGTGGGAAAATCAGTTGTGCAAGCCATCAAGGCTCAGATTCTTCTGAGACAACGGTCAACTACGTAATAAGTGTTGCTCGAGAAATGTTCTGCTTTCAAATAAATGTTGTAGCTGGGTGGAATCTCTCTTTACAGTTGACCCAAAATGCTGAAGGGGGGAGAAACCACAATTTTCAAATGTGTATGTGGTGTAGAACTACTCCAAGGGTTACAATGGCTAAAATTCATAACTGGTTCTATACTGTTCTTCCTTATTTTCTGTTTTACGATGGACTGACAATGTGTCTTATTAGACTTGGCAAATATGTCCATAAAAGTATGTTATTTCTTGCCTGCTTATCTGTGTAGACTTTCATGTCCATCAGCATGACACTAATGGCTTTAAAATAATCTAGTAAATGATGTCATAGTTTGGTTGGTTGGTTTAAAACATATAAGCCACATTTGAAAGGGTGTTTTTTTATCTTGAAGGCTGGCAAAAAAATGATTTCAATAAAAAAGCAGGATATATGTTCTTGACTTCTAGAATTGCTAGCTGTTGGATTTAGGGAAGCTTCCCCCACATTTGTGTTGGCTTTCAATTCTCATCACCCCCAGTCAGCATAGGAGAGGGTATGCTGGCTGGGGATAATGGTAATTGTAGTCTGACACAGCTGAGACCCAAGGGTTTGTGCTTCATCTACTCTAGCTTTTGCTATTATTGCTGCTTCCTTACTTTTCATTAAACGTAACCAGTATTGCTTCCATAATACAAAAATAATGAAGTATAATGATTAAAAGCAGAACAGTGAGGAAAAGCAGTAAAAATACCATGGAATCCTTTTAAAAAACCCTTACCAGAGCAAATGTATGAAACAAATAGCTTGCCTATTAAAATCTTGCTAACATCAAGAAAAGCTAGCTATCTGTTTCCGAATTAAAAAGGGATCTGGGTGGAACTCCTGCGGACAGCTATTCCTTAATTTGGTGCCACCTGTCTGCTGACCCAGAGGGACTTGGAAGGTATCAGCTGGACCTCCAGGGTCAGCCTTAGAGATCTAGACAGATGAAAGTGTGTGGTTGGTCCTCGATATATTTCGTATCCCTGGAGTAGTTTTACCTGCAGAAACATTTGTATTTCTTGTGCTCATGTGGACGGAAATGCTGTAGGGCATTCTCTACTTGGCCTCCTGAAAGGGGACCACTTCTGATTATTCGACTCCAATTACGAACACCTCTGGATGGAAGAAAAGAGGCAGGAGCTGTGTGCAAAGAAGCTGGCCTGGGGAGAAGACCAGATTTCATTGACTGCAAAGTGGGGAGGCGGGATTCCACCATCTCCACTTCATTGTTGAAGCAGCAGAGAACCCCTTTGCCAATCCCCACCACCTCATCTGGGCCCCTCCTTCATTATTTAGGCCCTCTTTTCTCCGCCCCCCCCCCCCCACCCTCAGCATCCCTCAGATGTGACAGCCGCTTTCCAAATCCCTGATACTGACTTGACTGCCCCCTCTACACGGGGCCTTTTTCTTTGTCTGTCTTTCTCCCACTCTCCCCTCTCTTGCCCTTCCTTCCTTCCTTCCCTTTCTCCACAGGGTTCAGTTCAACCCAAGGCCTTCAAGAGGAAGATCTCTGTTGTCTGTAAGTAAAAGGAGCAGGTTCTCCCTCCACTGAGTTCAACACTCCCCTGACCGCTCGTTGAGAGAGTCTGGAAAGAGGGGACTTCCCCCTGGATTCCCGCCCTCTGGATTTTTAGGGAGTGGGAGCAACAAATGTCCTCTGTGTCTGGCTTGGAGGGAGACGGGATGATTCCCCTGCTCCCCCAGAGGAGACACGGTCACTCTTGAGTGGAATATGGGGGATTGTAGCTTTGAAGATCCGTGTGTGCATCCCATTATGTTTGCGCCCGCTCATCTAAGGTTTCTAATGCAAAATCTACCATTGCAGGGCTATGTGAACTGGGGAGGGAACATGCTTTGCTTCAACCTGTGAGAGGCGGGGGGTGTCCCATTTGTGCCTTAGCTTTGGGGAGGGAGGGTAAAGCCACATTCCTGGGATGGAGGCACCTGTGGCTTGGCCTTGTGTGCTTAAAATACTTGGTATTCAGGTGGCCTGGCAAAACTTATTTTTATTTCTCAATTGTATCATCCTTTTTCACTACAAAACTGCTTCGGCAAGCTTACTATATGTAGCACTGGGGGAGCAGAAACACGGTCCATTTAATGCCTGTAGTAATAAAGGCAGTTGTGATTTTACAAGGAAAATTGGCTAGATTCTTTCTTTTTTAACCCAGTGTTGGCAGATAGTGCAGAAGATGGGGGTTGGGGAAAGAGGATAGCAGTGAACTGACTTGCTCATACAGGCCACCTCAAGAGTAAATTGTTGATTCGCAATGCGCTACTGCCACTGCGTCCCTGGAAAGGTGCTCAGATTGGGGTTGGCTCTTCCGGTTGCAGCATCCTCCGTGGCCAAGGGGACCATAGCCACGAACAGTGACACGGAAGGAAGCCAGCCAGGAGGCCGTAAACGGCGCTGGGGGGCTAGTACAGCCACCACCCAGAAGAAGCCTTCTATCAGCATCACCACAGAATCCCTCAAGGTACTGGAGGTGGGGATGAGGGTCACCTTGGGGCAGCCCTGGGAGCAGGCCCTGATGCACCTTTCTCCCTCCTCCCACAGAGTCTGATCCCTGAGATTAAACCGCCAGCAGGAGGGCAAGAAGCCGTGGTGGAGCTCCACGCGGACGACTCACGCATCTCCGAGGATGAAGCCGAGCGCCACCTGGAGGAGCCGGCCCACGAGAAAGCTCTCAAGATCTGCCGCACGGTCACACAGGTCAGCGGTCCCGATTGATCCCAGGGGACTCAGACTTCTCTGTAAGAGGGGGCAGGGCTGGGGGACTCGGAGAGCTACGAGGCCGTGCACTTTATGGCTTATTTGTTAAGGTGAGACGTTTCAGTGCTCTCTTGTCTCTAATAGATTCCAGGGTGGTGAACAGCAAATCTACCGTAAAATAAACCATTTAAAAGAAGGGAAATGCTAACAGCAGGCCAAGGCAATTCTCAGGTTAAGAAGCTTGGAAAAAGTAAAATAATACCCCAGCCTGGCCCAGAACCATCTAGTGTAGCTGTCAGGTTCTTATCTTTGGGGAGGCCATATTTTAGCACGACCATGCCCTGCGCAGATCATTTTATTATGGCAGGGTTTTTTTTCCCCCCACCATCAGTTTAGAGCAGGACCAGTCCTTGCAAAAATGTCTTTTTGTCAAGATCACCCTGGTCCTTTGCTCCTGAGAAATCTCTGTCCCACGCTGACCCTTCCCTCTCACAGGTGGTGCCAGTTGAAGGCCAAGAGAATGGCCAAGGGGAGGAAGAGGAGGAGGAGGAGGAGGAAGAGGAGAAGGTCCATGAGGAAGAGCAACCAGAGGTTCCTCCCGTTGTTGCTGTAGAGACAGTGGTGCTGCCTCCACCTGTAGAGCATGAAGTGAAAAAAGGTACTGGAGGGCGACTGGCCGAGGTGGGGGAGAGATTGGCCTTGCAGGCAGAGTCACCTTTGGGTTTCTGTGTTCCCTCGCCCCGCCCCACAGTCACGTTGAGCGATACGCTCACCCGGCGGTCCATCAGCCAGCAACGCTCTGGTGTCTCCATCACCATCGACGACCCCGTGCGCACGGCCCAGGTCCCCTCCCCACCACGTGGCAAGGTCAGCTGCATCGTTCACATCTGCAACCTGGTGAGTATTTCGGGGCTGTGTAACCATTTGGGAAGAGTCTGGGATCAGGGTCCTTTCTTAATCCTTGGATGTTTTTCCACGTGGATAGGTGAGGCCCTTCACTCTGGGGCAGCTGAAGGAGCTGCTGGGCCGAACGGGCACCCTGGTAGAGGAGGCTTTCTGGATCGACAAGATCAAATCGCACTGCTACGTCACAGTGAGTCTCTTGGGTGTCTTCTCCTCCTCAGAAGGAGCACCTCCTTTCCAGAGAATTTGCAGCTGCATTTCACGTAGAAGCATGGCAACCTCTGTTAAGAGCCAAATGGGTGCTTTTTAAGATTAAATATAAAGTTGAGGTACAGAGGATGCCAAATGGTCCAGGTTGGTTCATTAGGTCGCTGGGTGCAAAATACTGCCCCTGAGTCTAAAGTTGCTGCAGAATCTTGTTGAGAGAATTTTTAAGCAGTCTTTCCTTTATGTATGGAAACACTTCAGGAATTTTTGGGGGGTGGGGGTGGAGAAATAGCTGGAAAGACATCTCTCTCTTCCCCCAACATTTCCTTTCAGTATTCAACAGTGGAAGAAGCCGTAGCAACTCGAAACGCCCTCCACGGGGTGAAGTGGCCGCAGTCAAACCCCAAGTTTTTGTCAGCAGATTTTGCTGAGCAAGATGAGGTACGGACCACAGCGGGGAAGAAGGATGTGGGAGGGGTGGGGATGGATCCAGCGCTGTGCACTCTCTGCCCTTGCATCTCGGGAAGCATAAGCAGGAAGGGAAGAGGTCTGTCTTAGAAAAAGGAGTGTGGGGCTTATGCTGCCCTTGAGAGCAGGTTGAATAGAAACAGGAGCACCTTGCAGGACAATGAAACAGAAATACATGTTCTGAAAGTGGTGGATTTGCAGAGGACACGTCTCTCTGGCCGTTAGCTATGATGGCTAAAGGAGGACTGGAGAAATTCATCTGCACCAATTTGTCAGCGTCTCCAGGATGTGACTGTCCTTCTGTCAGAGGGGGAAGAAAGTAAGAGTGATGCCACAAGACGGGTCTCCTGCGATTGTATCTCCCAAAGTGGCTTGAACCTGCCTCTGCCTACCTGAGGGCTTCCTTTCTCTTCCTCAGCTGGACTTCCATCGCGGTCTTCTGGCCGACCGTCCTGCAGAGGCCAAGGCAGATGAGGCGCCCACGTTCCCGGGGGCGGGCCCGGCCACGCGGGGGGAACGGGAGCTGTCCCGGCGCTCAGAGGCACGGGAGCGGGAGGCAGCTGTGCGGGAGCAGTGGGCCGAACGGGAGCGAGAGATGGAACGCCGGGAGCGGACCCTGGCGGAGCGGGAGTGGGACCGGGACAAGGTACGCGAGGGGCCCCGCTCTCGCTCCCGGTCCCGAGAGAGACGCCGCAAGGAGAGGCCCAAATCGAAGGAGAAGAAAGCAGAGAAGAAAGGTAACGGGCAGGAGGGACAGAGCATTTTGCGTCTTCTGAGCTGGAGGGGGGTCTGGGCAGCCCCCCATTGTCCCTAGAGAACATGGCTGTCTGGGAAGGGCTGGTTGGAGGCTCAACTTTTAAGTTTAAGCCTGGTTATATCAGGTTGACTTTCTGCTATGAATCTGGGTATAACATTGGTGGGGTCTCATGTTGGTTTAGCCAGTCCATTTTAACCAGACCTCTGACACGCCTTTTCAGATGACCAAGATATTGGGGTGGGGGGACAGGCAGGCTTGGCCTTCTCCAGCCATTTTGCAAAAACTCTCCCTTAAACCCAGCAGATAAAGCGTAGAGCTCTGGCCGACTGTCTCATCTCCCCCCCCACACTTTCTCTCCCCAACAGAAAAGGCCCAGGAGGAGCCCCCAGCTAAACTTCTCGACGATCTTTTCCGCAAAACCAAGGCAGCCCCCTGCATTTACTGGCTGCCCCTCACGGACATTCAGGTGAGAAGGGACAGGTGCTAACTGGTATGATTTTATGTCTTGGGAAGTGGGCTCTGGGTTTCTTCAACACTGATTTTTCATGGAGGAGGAAGAGAAACTCTGGGCATCTTTGCGGGACTCAGAAACGTCTGGGGAAAAGAAGTGGAATGTGTTTTTCCTTCACCCTCAGCTTTCCAGGCATTTGGGGAAACATTTCTTGGGCTAGCCTTCCCAGGCTGGTCACCTGCTAACAGCTGCTCTTCCCTCTGGTTTTCCTCTTGCCCAGTGCGTCCAGAAGCAGGCCGAGCGGGCGGCCAGGGCTCGAGAGCGTGAGCGCCGGCGCAAAGAACTGGAAGCTGAGGAGGCCCGCCAGCGAGAACGCAGCCGCCAAGCTGAGCGGGACAAGCGGCGGGAGCACAGCCGAGAACGGGAGCGCGAGCGCCCCAACGCCACCAGCAGTGGGGCCAGCCGGGCAGGCGAGCGCAGCGGCCGAGACCGGGAACGGCGCGAGGCCAAAAGCCGCCACAGCCGAAGTCGGAGTCGTAGCACGCCTGTACAGGACAGAGGGGGGCGCCGCTGAGCTATTCCCCAACCTTTCTTTTGACCTTCTGGGGGGGGAGATGGTGGTGGCGGCGGCGGCGGCGGCCCTTTCCCAAATCGAGCTCCAAGTTTGCGAGGAAGGAGGAACAGCGGGAAAGCCAGCCGAGGGGGTTGAGTTTCTTTTTCCACCGCTGGGAGGGCAGAGAAGGGTCGGGCGTGGCGGGTGGCAGAAGCGGCAGGGCTCTTCCTCCCCTGCGTGGGGATAGTTTGATTCCCAGCCCTTCCACTCCCTCTTCTGGAGCCAGTGTCCTTCCCGTTGATTTGTATTTTATTTTGGGAAAATGTTTTTTTTATTCTTCTGATGATACAGGAAAGAGAGCATAATAAAGAGATGGCGTTAGTTTTAAACCTGCTGTCCTGCTTCTTTTAGGGCACGGAGAAAGGGGAGCCCAGACCCGTTGCAGGGAAAATACCTTGCTTTCCCCTCACAAAGTCACTTGAATTCGGCTCTGGTGCGCAGGGTCTCCCCGTGTTTGCACAACGCAGTGCAGGGGAGACTCCGCCAGCAAGTTGTGATGGAACTTGTTCCCAACCCAACCACCTAGTTGAGTGCAGAAGGTCCGTTGTTGTGCTTGCAAGGGGCACGGGAGTTTTCCGGTTGAGATCTGTGCTGTTCAGACTGGATTTCAAGAAAACAGGCTGGGAGTCAACCCCCCGAATAGGGCAGTCTTCCTTCATTGGTCTGTTTAGCTGTCAAGAAGCTACCCCATCTTAATTTTTCTTTCATGAATTCTGAGATTCAGCTCCATCACCAAAAACTGAACACAGTGGAGAATTCAGCATATGTACACACTCGCCCGTCACGCTGTTCCCTTTCGGCAAAAGCAGCATTAAGCAAAGTGGAGGAAAAGGCTTAAGAGCTCGCAAGCAAAGGAGCCCAAAGGCAGAAGCAAATATTTGAAAAAAAAAAAAAAGGAATTTCGAATTCAGGATTCTTAGGCTATAGCAGTAATAAAAGTGGGTAGCAGGCTTAAAAGTGTGGGAGGTAGCACTCGGGAAAAACCTTAGCCGGCAAACAGGCCTGATGTCTTAATATTGTTTAGAAGCTTATATAAACGTGATCTTTAATATTCCAATAAGATCCAAAAGTAGGTGAACGTCTTACATGAGAGGTAAACTAAAAATAACGTGCTGTTCTTGTAAATGGTTTGCAAACTTTTTTTTTTTTTGCCCCGAGTGGAATCTGACAAATAACTTTTTTTTTTTTTTTTGCACTTTTATTTTCTCCTTTCCAAGGAGCTTTCAGGGGCATTCACCATTCTTTTCCACTCTGCTCTGCGAAGTGGGCTGGATGGAGAGGCCTGATGGATACAAGATTAACTAGGGAGGTTTCCAGCTAGGATTTCAGCGAGCACCAGCCAAAGCTAAGGCCACACTGGCTGATGATTTGCAGAACGCGGCTGTCCGTGGTGCAAACCACCCCCCGCCCAGACCCTGCAAGCATTTTATCAGGTGTGCAGTTCCCTTCGTGGCAGATGGGTGGCGCCGGTCTCCCGTTGCTAATTCCATAACCTGGTCAAAGGAAGGAGACAGTACACGCACGCATGCCAAGGGGGCAAATTGGACCCAAAAAAAGGGGTTGAGCAAGAACCAACAACATTTCTGCCCCCAGACTCTCATCCCTTTCATCTACTGACCCCCCCCACAAGATCTTGGTTTGCCCCCCCCCCCCGGAATCCACAAGATGTTTGACTCCCCCCAGGGACATCTGCTGCTGATGCCTTGCCAACTTCCTGCTTAGAGCCATCTGTTTTGCCTTCACCCGCTTGCCGTGTCCTCATCTTTTTAATCTGCGCAACATGAGCCCCCCCCCGAGGGTCCGCTCTGTTTCCCCTCGTCCCCAGGCAAGGCTCTGTGGAGGATGGGAACTGTAATCCCATTTCCCCCCTGCTTCTCTTCCTAGGCCGGGTTTCTCTCAACTTCCCCAGCACTTGCCTTTTCGGGGAGGAGGAATCATGCAATTTAAAGCTGTGTCCTGCATCCCCCCCCCCCCCGCTCCTTTCTTCGCTCCCCCTCCTCAGAAGGCGTGCATTCCCCATCCCAAGGCTTGGTGCTGGGTCTGTGGGGCTGGGGAGGCAGAATCCCAGAATTGTAGGGTTGGAAGAGACCCTGGAGGCGTCCTCATACCATCTGGAACAAATGGTCACCCCATCTTTCCTTGAAAACCTTCAGCGATGGAGCACCCAACAACTCCAGGAGGCAAGCTGTCCCCAAGCTGTTCTCCCAGTCAGGAAATTCCTCTTTGTTTCCAGGTTGGATCTCCCTCTGACGGGCTTCCACCCATTGCTTCTTGTCCTACCCTCCGGTGCTATGGAGAATAAACTCCACGTGGCAACCCTTCAAGTATTGGAAGACTGTGATCATGTCTCCCGTCCATCTTCTCTTCGTTAAGCTAAACCAGTGTTTCTCAACCTCGGGAACTTTAAGACGTGTGGACTTCAACTCCCAGAGTTGAAGTCCGCACGTCTTAAAGTTGCCGAGGTTGAGAAACACTGTGCTAGATGGAAGAAGCTGATCTCCTCTGCGGATAGAAAGAAACCTGTTTAAATTACAAGAAGATGCTTTTAAGATCAGAGAGATCGGAGGCTGGGGCAGACAGTAGAAAAGCCCATTTTTCTGCCTGGAAAAGCAAGGCAGCTCTGGAGAAGCACTTTCCATCTTCGCACCTTTCCAAGTTGGCAGGAAAGGAACCTCAGCCCAAGTTATCCGGGGCAGATCCTTTTTTGGGGAACTACCTGCCCCACGATCTCCCTGCGGCCGGCTGGCGATCCCTTTCAGAGCTTCCGAATAATAATTTATCTGTTCTTCATAGGATTTAGCCTCCAGACTCTTTATCATCTTTGTTGCTGTTCTCTGCCCTCTTTCCACAGCTTCAGCATCATTTGTGCATGGTGGCGAGCTAAACGAGCCTTTTAGGCCAAGGCCTGTGCCCCTCCGTCTTTCGCCCTCGAGTGCCTAAACTGATCCTGCCCTCCGGAGAGGAGCAGGGTGGGCACACACAGGCACAGGAGTGGGGTAGACCGTGTGCACGTTCCCCCATCGACGGCTTTCTCTGCGGATTCCAAGATCCGGTTCCTCCGGATCCAATCCTCCTGCTTGTTTCTCGGGGAGGGGGAGAGAGAGAAGGGGGGGGACCTTTGTGGCTTGGGTGGGGGGAGAGGAGAAATGGGAGACAGGGGCCCGGGCGAGCCTGAAGCCAACTCCGTCTCTTTGGGTGGGTTTTGAAGCTCTTTGTCATCCGTGTGCACGCACCAAGCCCCATGGTGGTTATTTACAGCCCTGGCTTTCGTGCTGCCAGCCAGCTTCCCTGCTGCAGCAACTCCTTTTTTTCCACCCAGGGCCAGGAGAGGCAGGGGAGGGTGGGGACACGCCGTGAGAAGTTAAGCGCCTTGCACTCGAAAAGCACATCCGGTCATCTGCTCCGTCCAGCGGCAGGTCACAAGAGACGCCTTCAGTGAGGAGCAATGTCATTGCCCTTTTCGCCTCTGTTCCCTTGCCTTTGGGGATAGACTGCCTCTGGAGGTGGAGGTTTGCGTTCGAACTGCATACCGCTGTCCACATGATCCGGTCGTTAAACGCTTGGTGGTTCGTGCCAAGAATTATTATCCTGAAGAGCATTGCTATTCCCTCAGAGAAGTATCGTCCGCCTGACTCTCCGCTTTCCAGTTTCTTCCTAAGCTAAAAACGGACGCTGGGTTTCGGATGGAGCGCACTGTTTCAGGAGCCGGCCAAGCCAATCTATTTTGAAAGATGGCTCCTAGTCCTCATGGTGGCCCGAGGAAACGGGAAACTCCATGAATGGCAAAGGTGCGTCCGCAGACGCAGATGTGGCTTTTCTGGAGGGCTGATTCTGATATTTTCCACAGCTGGTTTCTTGGCTTTATCCAGGAGGCAGGTAACCACAAACAACTGGATGAAAACATCACTGCAAATC
Source organism: Liasis olivaceus (assembly GCA_030867105.1). NCBI lineage: Eukaryota > Metazoa > Chordata > Lepidosauria > Squamata > Pythonidae > Liasis > Liasis olivaceus. The sequence continues at coordinate 112,784,890 of CM061351.1, read as the reverse complement.
TGGGCGTGTTCGGTTAAACACACACTTTGGGCAGCAATTTGGCTGAAAATGGCCTTCCTTCCCCTCTCGCTCTCTCCCTTTTTGCTGTTGCCGCCTCCTGCTCCCCACCCAAGGGGGGCCCGGCCCCTGTCTTTTCCAGCTGCAGCCACTCCATTGCACATCTGCAGACTCGGGGGGGGGTCCTGAAAGGTGTATGTGTTACCGCTGCTCTTCTTGGGCTCACGGGCCCAACTTTGGCTATGGGGCAGTGGAGGAGGACGATGGCGGAAAGAGAAAATGCTTCCACCTCTCAGGGGATGTCTGCACGGGGGGGGGGGGGGTGATTCTGCCTTTCCCACGCAAATCCCATTTTTATCTTGCAGGTCTGGTCTATTTTTATCCCTCCTGGCTTCTTCCGTTCACCTTCACCTCTTCCTGATGAGGGTACTGCTCAGAAAGCGATGCTGAGCAGCGACCCGGGAAGGGGGCTCCTTCGCCAGAGGACCCAGCCCAGGCCTGAACTTTGACCTCTTCTCCCCCCACCCGCCCGTCTCTTCTATTCCCCCTTTCCTTTCTCCGGCTCTGCTGACTTCTGTCTAATCTTGCCTTCTCAAGGTGCTGGGTTCTAATGTCCTTTCTTCTATGGAGACCTCAACCATCCTCAAGAATTTGGGGGGGAATCTTGTGCTTAACTTCAGCCCCCTCGCCTTCCCTTTCTGCTCAATGGCCCAATCAGACCCCCCCCCCCAAAACCAGCGTCCTGAACTTCTCAGAGGGAAAAATGGGAACCACCCTCTCTTTGGAAGACTCCGGGAATTAACCCACCCCCTTGAAGCCCCCAACGTCTCCCCCCCTTCCAGCCCAAGATGCTCCTGCCTCTCTTCCAAAGCAGAGCCCAATCCCCCACCTGGCGGGTTAATTACACTATTTAAATTCCCTCAAATAATCGCAGCCAGTTAATTAAACCTCAATCGATCGTTAAAAGCGGACCAATAATGAATATCCCAGCAGCCTCGCTGGGCCTTGATGAGACTGACTCATAGGCTCCCCCTTCCACTGCTGTTATCCTGGCCTCCCCCAACTCAGCACCAGGGCTTTGGGGCCTGACCTGTGGCCCCTGAGGGCCCCATCTTCTGCATCATCCGGGGCCCCACCCACTACAAGACTTCTTCCTCCTCCATCTTCCTCAATGTCCTAACATCTTTATTGGGGGGGGGGGTCAACTCCTTCCTCGGCCGTCCTTTTATCTTTGGAACTGTTTGCTCTTTGTCCTCCCCCCCTTACCTCCTGCCAGCTCCTGTCCCCTCATTCGCCCCCCCCAACTACCAAAGAAAATGCACTCCTATTTCATTCTGCCTGGTGTAAACTCCACTATCAATTTTTTAAAATGAACCCTTGTTAGAAATTCACAAAGTTTCCCCTTGTGAATAATTCAGGGAACAAAACAAACCCACAAATGAGGAGGAGGGGGGGGGAGAGAAGGGGGGAAGCTCTGGGGGTCCCCCTCTTCCAAATCCCTGTCTCTGAGACAGGTCAGGAAAAAGGGATGTGGGGCACAGATCCCCTGTTCTTCCCCATCTCTTTTTCTATGCTGCACCCCTTGGCAACTAGGCCAAATTTCTGCCTCCTTCACCGCTTCTGGTCCCTTAAAATATAAGAGCTCATTAAAATGCAATTGCAGCTAAACAATTCATGGGGGGGGGGGGGCGGCTGTTTACTCGCATGGTGGGGTGGTGCTGGAGGAAGGAGAGTGCCAGGAACAGTTGGGAGGAATAGGGACCCTTTGATTTTGGACATTTCTATCCCCTCAGATTTTAAATTGCATCTTCCCCCGCCAGGGAACCCACTTAATGAATCTCTGAAATAGGACAGGGGATGTTACCTAACACATGGCCTGCAATCTGTACATGCCCAGAGGTGCCCTCTATTTTCCAGTTTTTGTGTGTGGGTGGGGGGGGGGGTTCCTTGCTTTGTTTTGGTCCCCCTAATCCTTCTAGGGCTCAGCCTGCCTCAAGAGAAACCTTACAGCGTGTGTGTCAGAAAGGCGTGATATAGGAGCCAAGATGGTGGGTGGAATTTTGAGAGGGATTCCTAGGGGAAAATCCCTTGAGGAATCCGTTCTGAATAGAGGGGGATCCTTTGGTTGGGAGGGCTTTTTCTGGGGGCGGGAGAGGGCCCTACAACCTCTCCAGATGGAGGGAAGGAAGAGCGTGAGGGGGTTTCTCTAGTGCTAGGGAGGAGGAAAGAGGGGGGATCGGTGGGTCAGGCCTGGAGGCCCAGAATCCAAGGTGGGGCAGGGTGGAGGGCAGGGCTGAAGATCGAAACCCAGAGGTGGCCAACCTGGAGGGACTGAAGTTTTGACTGGATAATGGGGTGCAAGATGGAGACACTGGCAAGTGGGGGGCTGAGGAGGGAAAATGGGGAGGGTCCTGGAAGCAGATTCAGGGGAGGGGGGGAAGCAGGGGAGACTGGCAGTGAGAGTTCCAGAGAATGTGGGGGGGGGGGCTTCTGGAGAGTCCAGGAGGTTAGAGAGTGGTGGGGGGCTGCTCAGGGTCGGCAAAGGTGTTGTCGCAGTGCCAAGCATGGGGGGGGGGCATTGTTTCTTTTCTCCCAGCCTGAATTTTGGCTCAGGCACATCTATGCCCCCCCCCCGCCCGGCAGAAGGGGGAAGAGAGGGGAGGGGGAGGGGGAGGGAGGGGAGCGCGTAGTAGCCGAGGAAGACGAGGGAGGTGGGAGCATCAGACGGGCAGCGCTGCAGAAGACCCGCATCCCTCCGTCGCCGCTCCTGCTGCGCTCCCTTCTTCTTCTGCCCTTTGCCGCCCCGCCGGCCCCCTTCCCCGCCCTCCCCCCACCCGCCCTCCTCCTCCTCCTCCTCCTCCTCCGTCGCCGGCTCCTTCCCTTCTCAGTCGCAGCCCTTGCCCGGAGTCCCACCGACCCAGGTAGGTCCCTTCACTTTTCGGGAGGGGCGGGCGCAGGAGCGGGAGAGGGTGCAGCCCCCAAAGGGCGCAGGCGGAGGGGAGGCAGCGGTTGTTTTTTGGGGTTTTTTTGCGGGTAGGGGGCACGGAGGGGCCACCCCTTTCTCCAGCCTCTCGCTGTCTGGGTCGCTGGGGGGACGTGATCTAGGCAATCTTGAGTGGGGGGCAACAGGAGCGAGAGAAGACGCATCAGGCGGGGGCCCCGAAGACCAAGTAGGTGAATTTGGGGGGGCTCAGTTCCTGCCCCTCTCCGTTCCTCCCACTTTCTCCTTCCCCCTTTCCCGCTCCAGGTGGGCGCCCTCTTCTTCGGCTTCTTCTCTCCCCCCTCCCCATCTCCATCCCCGCATGCCTTCCTGTGGGGTGGACGGGGAGGAATCGGGGATCAAAGTTGGTTTAGGGACGGGCGTGGAGAGCGGCGGGGGCCGGGGGGCCACGACCGTCTGCACTCCTCCGCCCGCCGAGCCTTCTCCTTCCCCCCTTCCGCGTCCGGAGAGAATTCCGTGCCGAGGCTGTGGCTGGCGGGATTCCCGTCCGGGCGGGAGGAGGGGGCGAGGGACCCCCTCCTCCCTCCCTCCCATCCCCTGCCAGCCGCCGGGTCTCCCCCCACTGCTCGGCTGCCCCTCGGTCGCCTTCCCCGGTTCCGAGGCGCCTCATTAAGAATTTCAGGCACGCAGCTCCGGGTTGTAAATCTACCCCGGGAATCTTAAGACTGCAGCGCGGGGAGGCGGGGGGAGACCCCAACCGGCGGGGCGGAGGGCGGGGAGGGGTCAGCAGGGGTCCCCTCGCCTCCCCGGCCGAGCATCCCCGAGAGGAGGCTGGGCGAGACAGAGGCAGGGAGGGGGCGCGCTTGGGTCACGTTGCCGCCGGCCTCCCTGGATCGCTGGCCCTCCCAGCCCCTTCCTCCAAGGGCCCCCGCCTTCTCCTCGGGGAGGCTCCTGGAGGGCCCCTCCAGCCCTCTGCCCCCTCTCCCCTAACCCATCCCATCCCCATTGCTCTCCCCTGGCGGCCCAGACCCAAAGCCCCCCTTTTCTCTCTCCTCTAAACATCATCTCTACCCCCCCACCCCTAACCTTCCTCCTGGGCTGCATCCTGACCTCCTGCCCCCCCCCCCGCCAATCCCCCTCTGGCTATATCTCTCCCCTCCCCTCTGCCAGCTTTTGCCTCTGTCTTCCATGGCCGTCCCTGGGGATACTGAGGGGCGGGGGGGGGGGGGGGAGAAGCTGGCATCTTTCTTTGGGGAGGGGCAGCTGACTCTCTGGGACTCCAGGGACTGGCCTGTCGCACCCTCCCTGCAATCCGCCAGCCCCCTCCCCTTCCCCAATCCCAGCCACGATGCCAGACGGTGTTGCCAGCCCCACATTTCAGCATCAGTTCCCCCTTAGCCTTTCTTCTGAGGGTCCAATCCGCCCCCCAACATCCATTTCAGCCTCCACAGCCCAGACCACAACTCCATCAAAACACCCGGGGGGGCATCTTTCCCTCTTTCCTGCCTTCTATGATTTGGGAGGGGGGATTTCCTCCCTCCCAAATGAAAACTGCACACTTTGCTTCATTTGCTGTCCCCCCCCCCCCCAATTCTTCTGGAGTCAATTTTCTGACAAGGCAAAATAAGATTTATTGGGTTTTGTTCTCCAGGTTTTTTCTCCCCGCGTCTGGGAATAAGTAATCCTAAAAAATCTGCTTAGATTTGGGCAGGAGGGAAAGAGAGGGAGAAGCCTGCAAGGGAGAAGGAATAAAAGAAGATGAGAAGGAGGAATTAATTGAAACAAACAAGACCCACAGCGGGTTAATCAGAACTGGGGTTCCTATTCAGATCCTCTGAGGAAACCCAGGTACCAAAATATCTGTTTATTGAGGCTACTAAAATTGGCATTTAAAAAAAACAAAGTCATAAATGGAGAATTGCTCAGTTGCTCTCTTCTGGGGTAAAATGAACAGAGAAATTTGGAGAGTTCAGGGCTGGCCCCTTAGCTTCATGATGCTGCTCCTGGGCTTTTAACAAGAGTTTGTGCTGAAATTAATGAACAAAATATCTGTTGCTCCCCATCTCTTCACTTCCTTGCCAGGAAAAGCTTTACTTAGCTACTTTGGGGGGCACTGGTTTAATGCCGAAAGAATCAGGGCTGGTGAAACAGTTGGGAATCCTCTGCTGGGTGGACAGGAAGGGAGGATCCAATATTGATAGATGGGCTATCTCAAAATTGCTTAATTGAGATTATGGAGCACAATCAGTCCGGTTTCAGTAAGCCAGAAGAAGTCGTTTCTACAATCACAGTCCCTCACGCAGACTAGAACTCACTTTAACAAGCAAACCATCTTCTGAACATTGCCCCAATCTGTAGTAAACTAGGTGGAAAAAGAAGGGAGGGAGGGAGGGAGGGAGGGAGGGAGGGAGGAAGGAAGGAAGGAAGGAAGGAAGGAAGGAAGGAAGGAAGGAAGGAAGGAAGGAAGGAAGGAAGGAAGGAAGGAAAGGAGAGAGAGAGAGGAAGGAAGCAAGGAAGGAAGGAAGGAGAGAGAGAGAGGAAGGAAGCAAGGAAGGAAGGAAGGAGAGAGAGAGAGGAAGGAAGCAAGGAAGGAAGGAAGGAGAGAGAGAGAGAGAGGGGGGAAGGAAGCAAGGAAGGAAGGAAGGAAGGAGAGAGAGAGAGAGAGGGGAAGGAAGCAAGGAAGCTAGCTTTTCGCTTTCTGAATCAGGTTCGGCATGGTTGTGCGCTCCAGACAAAACAGTCCTGTCTAAAAGCCCCTGTTAGCCCCCGCTGTGAAAAACTCAAAAGCAGCCTTCATTTCTTAAATGGGTTTGCAATACTCAGACCACTTTGGGCATAAGCACATAAGCCTTGAGCGTAAGCAGAGTACTTTTCCTTAAAAGCTGAATAATATAATTGGCTGTTCCTAGGGTATGGTGTCCAAATACAAGTTACAAAACTCTGGCCGATTAGAGCCCTGGGATTTTAGCTGAGACCGAAGAAGAATTGCACCAGATACAATCCCACAGCGCGCCCCCTTTAAAAAAAAATAGAGGATGGGTCCATTGCCCTCTCTCGGTTGCCAAAGGCGCTGGCGAGCAGCAGTCGGACGTGGCGGGGGGGGGGGGCTAGAAAAACAAATCAGGTGTGAATTAAAAAGGTAGTGTTTCTGCCCTCAAGAACTCCCAGAGAGATTTACTCTCAAATTAATTTTCTCCTTAATACTTGTCATGGTCCAGGCTGCATCTTTGGCAAAGCAACATTTTTCCTTCAGGCAGGAAATCTGGGTCACCACCGAGGGGCTGCTAACCCCTTTTTTGGGGGGGGGAGATCTCAAATTGACAGTTTTGCAGCCTAACGTGTCTTGCTCCCCTTTAGGGGTGGTGAGGATAGGCCTTTTGGGGTGTGTTTTGACCTTCTGCAACTTTATTCCACAATCTAAATCACTGTTTCTCAACCTTGACAGCTGTCAGATGGGTGGACTTCAACTCCCAGAATTCCCCAGACAGCAAGGCTGGCTGGGGAATTCTGGGAGTTGGAGTCCACCCATCTGACAGCTGCCAAGGTTGAGAAACATGGATTTACATATTTGAGGCTGACTCTGGACCTCAGAGACCTTTGGGGTGGATGAATGAGAATCTTTGTCCCCATGACATTGCTCAGAGTCTCTTCCTGATTTGTGATCAGCTTTCATACACCCACCCCCCGGCTTTCTGGCTTTCCCACTTGCAAGCCACCCTTCAATCCAGATTTGGACTGCTTTCAGTTAAGCTTGAAATGCAAATGCGGGATAACATCCCCTTTCTTTAACGGCCTCTTTCCTCACACCACCTCATGTGGGTTAGGTGTGATGGTTTCTCCCCCATCCTCTGCTTCCCAGGGCTAATTCTAACCTGTGTTAGTGACCTGCCAGTGGTAATTAATGCTGGGCTAATTCAGATGAAAGGAACAGGTGGCTTTGGGACACATGCCAGCAAAGGAGTCTTGTTGAGGTCTTCAGGCACTGCCCCGTGTGCAAGAGGAGGTCAGTCACTCAGGTTGAAATCACGCATATGCTTCCCCGACAATGAAGGTTTTGACACTTGAAAGCAAGCCAGAAAAAAAAAATGAAGGATTACCCACGGGAAAAAAAATGTATATGGAGCCTGTCAATTCGACAGCTGAACTCTGAAGCTCCAGGTTGGTGTGCTACAATAGGGTTTGTCAGAAGCTCTGAAAGGGATCGCCAGCCAGTCACAGGGAGATCGTGGGGCAGGTAGTTCCCCAAAAAAGGATCTGCCCCGGATAACTTGGGCTGAGGTTCCTTTCCTGCCAACTTGGAAAGTTGTGAAGATGGAAAGTGCTTCTCCAGAGCTGCCTTGCTTTTCCAGGCAGAAAAATGGGCTTTTCTATTATCTGCCCCAGCCTCCGATCTCTCTGATCTTAAAAGCATCTTCTTGTAATTTAAACAGGTTTCTTTCTATCCGCAGAGGAGATCAGCTTCTTCCTTCTAGCACAGTGTTTCTCAACCTCGGCAACTTTAAGAAGGGTGGACTTCAACTCCCAGAATTCCCCAGCCAGCATACTGGCTAGGGAATTCTGGGAGTTGAAGTCCACCCCTCTTAAAGATGCCGAGGTTGAGAAACACTGTGCTAGCATCTTTTAAACCTTTGCAACCGTAAGGGGAGGACCAAGCTGCCCCTTTTGACCTCAGCAGGGCTGGAAGCGGTTGTGGCACACAGCCTGAGGTTTTGGTCCCATTCTGCTTTGCAAGGTCACAGGGACTTCTGGGAAAGCCCTGTCTGATCACATACAGTTCTTCCCAGGGAAAAACAGGGCGGTGTTTCTGCATGAGGACAGACAGGAGTGGGAAACCCGACAGAGGCCGATGATGCACGAAGGACAAGTTTGGGTATGGGGCTCCACTTGAACCCCCCGACCCATTTTGAGTTGAAAGTTTAGGGGTCTGCAAAGAGAGGTGTCATTCCTGGAAGCCGCTACCTCTGAATACCAAATGTTGGGGGGCAGATGGCAGCCCCAGACTGGCTCAGTTTCGCCCCACACGCTTAAGCAGCCCCTTCAAAGCCCCAGCAGTGACGTCCACCCCATGTATCCCTGGCATATTGCCCAAACCCAGTTAGTTCAAGGCACCGAAACCCAGAATATGGATTCCTTCAGCCCTCAAGAGGGTGGCACAAACCCAGCCACAGGTGAGGAGAGTGCACTCTACCCATGCTCAGAGGCACCACGAGGGAAGGTGAGCTCCCTCCTCCTCATTTGGGTGTAGGAGCAGTTTGCGGGGGGGGGGACAGGAAAGGCCCCCTGATTCGGAAAATAACGCCAGGTGAAAGGGAGCCCAACTCCCTCAGCATCTGGAAGGGCGGCGGAGAAAGCCCCCCCTTCCCTCCCCCCTTTGCTCATTTCCTCGCTGTTTATCTTCATTTCCAATCAATAAGAAGAAAGCCAAGTGACTGAATCAGTTGTCGCCCTGAATGAATTACAGTGATTACAAGCCACTGCCAGGAGAAGGGGGGTGGGTGGGAGAGGGACTCGGACTCTCCGAGCTCGGGGAGGGGGATGCTGGGAGGGGTTGCGCGGGAGGGGGGGTCACCTTTGCGCTTCTGAATGGCGTGCAAAGGTTGCAGCGAGGCCAAGTCGCCGTAAGGCTGAACTGCCCTAGAGGTTAATTGGGCTGAAAGAGTCTGAAGGAGGGAGGGAAAAGGAGGACAACGCAGCAATAAAAGGGTTAAGTGGAAGTACTAAGAAGGGAAGGAAGGAAGGAAGGAAGGAAGGAAGGAAGGAAGGAAGGAAGGAAGGAAGGAAGGAAGGAAGGAAGGTTGGTTGGTTGGTTGGTTGCACTACTTAGAATGCCCAGCCAGGTGGCAGCACCTAACCGACCTTGGATAATCTCAACAACCTCAACAAGGCTGGATTTCTAGTTGAGGTCGTTGGATGGGAGGCCACTAGGAGAGCTCAGGACGGTAGGCTAATCTGGGAGGTAGAAGAATCGTCCTAGAAGAAGGTGTTGGCAAGTCTTGCTGATATTTCAGCCAAAGAAACAGCAGGAAAATGTCCATGAACTCAAAAGGAGCCAAGGTTGGCTCAAAGGGGGTGATAACCGCTTCATCCCAGGATCACTGAGAGTGGGAGCGCTTAACGCTGAGCTGCATCGGCTGCGCTTGCACAACGTGCTAAACTCTAAACCCAGAGTAACAACACAACCCATCATTATCGTGTGCACGTCACACCCTCAAGCAGATTAACTGTACCTCGCTTGGTTCATGCAAAAAGAATCCCTAAATTCCCGTAAGAAGCCGAACCCCCAGATAGCCGGCCCAGATCAGCCCAGTCTAATGGGTTGGGTGAACCCAGCTGTTAGGCATGAAAGAACCAGACGTTCCCCCGTTGAAGTGCAGAGGGCCCTTCTTCTGCTGCAAACCGGATTAGAGACTAGCAATATGGCCTTCCAAGGCTGGAAGGGATAGTTTCGGTCTGATTTGATGCCTGGCACCTGTTTTAATGGGGGGAAAAAGCTGCTGCTTCAGCCAGCCAGCTGTTAACCCGCCAGCAGGTTTGCCAAGCATCCTAAAACGGGAATTGGGCTTCCTGTGAGCCCCAGATCAGGAGCAAAGGAGGCACCTTTCCAAGACTTTCAATCAGGGCAGACCACCGTTGATGCCCCAAGGGCTCCTTCTCTACCCCTTGCGTTTCCCTCTCCCCCCATGGGGACGTTTGGGGGTGACCGACTGCCTCCCCCGGTTCGTGCGTCCCCATGCAGGGTCTGCCTGTCTGTCTTGCTCAGACCCGCTTGCGACTGCATTCTTCTCTGTCCATTTCTTGCGCCATCCATCATCCCTTCTCCCTTGTCTGCCGGGCAGCCAGGCGAGTGGGACCTGAGGGGAATGCAGAGGAAGGCAGGAGGCCGGGGGAAAGGAAGAACCAGGGGAGAGGCACCGAAGCTGGGGAAGGAAAGGGTGGGGGTGGCGGCGGATGGGGAGATAAATAATCTGCACGGATGGACGGGCAGGTAGGCAGGCGGCTTCGATGAATAGTGGAAGGCTGTCGGTGGACAGGCGGGTGATAGACAGGTGCACGAAGCGATGGGCGCGCTGAAGGTCTCTGTGGACGCATGGAGGAGTACCAAGTGAGTGTTTAAGGAAAGAGAGTGCGGTGTCAAGAGGAATGCATGGGGAGAGGTGGAACAGGGAAGGAGAGGTCCAGACGTGTACGCGCTGAGATGGGTGGAGGGTCAGCATCCTGAGCATCAAGCCAGGCCAGTGGACGTAGGTTGGGGGTGGCCACCAGGCAGGTCCCCAGTGAGGTCTGGTGGTTTTGTTCTCAGGTGGTGAAGTTGAAGGATGCAGAGCAAGGGGCTTCTTGGGGAGATAAGGGAGGGAGCACAGGGTTTGCCCACTGTGCTCGGAGCGGATTAACAAAACGCAACGTTGGGTTCACAGAACAAGCGGTGCCAAAACTGTAGAATGGCTTAATTTGAAGGCCTGGTTCACACAACGCTCTAAGACTGTGGCTGTCTGCTCACAGATTGCTGAAGTGCAAAATGTTGACATGCATCGTAGCTAGGGTAGTGTGCTTGGAAAGCTCAGCCAGGGATTTATATGCGCATTAAATCGGCATTTCAGACACATCAAACATTCAGATAGCACCGGCCCCCAGGAATTCTGATATTCAGTCATTGTACCTATCTATTCTTGGTTACAATGAGATCCAGTCTGTTCCAGGGTGATGTGTGGGTGTCTGGATCTATCTGTCGTGCAACCAGAACTTTGCAGGGCGCAGGGAGATGCAAATCCAGAATTGAACGATCTCGGTTGCAACCTTTCTGAGGGAACAGAGGCCCTGCCCTGAGTGATGAGTTGGGAAAGAAGCAAAATTAGAAAGATGGAAGTGATAGGCACACCAGAGGGATCCATCTGGCTAGAGTAATGCCAACTTTTGGGGATCAATATTGATGGAAATTACCTGGTCAATGCACCTAATTTTAGGAGAAGCAGCTGAGCCCCACCGTTGCAGAACTCCCTACTGTTAGGTGTCCAAGTGTTCAGTAGGAACACACATCGGGACAGAGACACACTCTGTCCTGGCATGTGATCTTTGGCTCATGCTAAACACAGAGTCCAAAGATGGTGTTAAGAGACCCTGGTTGCTTCTGGGATTTGCAATACAGACATGGAACCCAAAGCCACCCAGAAGTGCTGCTGGTGGGTTCTTTAGAGGATCCAGTGGTTGACCATGAGTGGGAGTCTTGTCTAACCTCCAGTCTTCCTCCTTGCATCCAGATCCACCCAGATGGGGTAGCTGATCCCTATGGGCCATGCGGATGAGCTGAGCGTCCTGTTGCAAGACGACTAAACCTCGGGGCCAAGCCATGGTCAGCTTTCTGCAGCTCCTCCTAGCGTGGCTCGGAGGGTGTGGCTGTGCAGGACGCCTTGTGCCTCCCAGCCAGGGAGCCAAGGCCGGATCCTTCCGGGGAAACCCGTCTCAGCGTTGGGAACGACCTCTGTTCAGGACCCGTCGCAGCTGGGTCTGGAATCAGTTCTTCGTCATTGAAGAATATTCGGGTCCGGAACCTGTCCTCATTGGAAGGGTGAGCCCTGGGCCCCCACGGTTAGCAGGGAGTGATGGAATTTGTTGTTTTGAGGCATCCCCATTTTCTGCATATTTTTCCCCCAGGTTTGATTCCCGTTTTGGGCTTCTGGCTTCAATTCTTCTGTTATGATGCTCCTTCTTAGAGACCCCGTGTTTTGGCCTTTGCTTCTCCAGAGCCCTCATGGCCAATCCCACCATTGCCAGATCTTGCATTTAGAAATGAACCCGCCTTTCCCAAACTTCTCATCTACATAATATCTTCCTGGAATTGACTGGGGAGGGGGGTGAAATCTTTAAAATTCTATATTTAACCAAAGGCCAGATTTGAATCAATTAGAGGTCCACTAATTGGACACTGAATACAGAAACAATATAATAGACGGTATTAATTCAAACTGGTTTTTCATCAAGAAATCCCCAGGTCAGATCTCGCCTGAGCTGTGAATTCATTACAGCAAGGCAGTTGCTGTCTGTCTTAGCGTGCAATTTAATACTGAACAATGATTGGCCAAGGGTGGCAGGTGGAAAAAAACCTACACAACAACACACTTGTACCTAATGTCTCAAGGACCAGTGGGTTCTTCTGCCTGGAACTCTTGGACCTGTAGGATCTCCTTGTGCATGGTCAGTTCTGACTTGCTGTTCTCTCAAGTCATAGGAAGTCAACCAATGGCAGCCAGAGAGAACTGGTGGCTTGATCTCTGGAGGATTCACCCACCTATCCATCCCCCAGAGATCCAGTTTGCCAACTTCTGTACCGTATGTCTTCCTTCTCTTTTGCAGCTGCACACCGACGTGGATCGTGGTGAGGGTCGCATCAAGTATGTCTTGACTGGAGAAGGGGCAGGCACGGTCTTCGTCATAGATGAGAAGACAGGCAACATCCATGTCACCAAGACGTTGGATAGAGAGGAGAAGGCTCAGTACACGTTGCTCGCTCAAGCGGTGGATTGGGCATCCAACCGGCCTCTGGAACCACCGTCTGAATTCATTATCAAAGTCCAAGACATCAATGACAATCCGCCTGTCTTCCTGCAGGGCCCCTATCATGCCACCGTGCCTGAGATGAGCAATGTCGGTGAGTTGGGTGTGTGGCCAGTAAGGGGACCTTCTGCAGATGAGCCGGGGAATTCCTTACGCTGCTGATCCCAAGAGGAAGGGCCTCCAATTCCTTCTCCCCATGGGAATATCTCCTAACCTTCAGCCTCCAGATGGTTGGACTTCTGTTCCTATAACTGGCTGAGAATTTGGGGGGAGAACCAACACATCTGAAGGCATTACACAAGGGCATAAGCATAGAGTTGCAGGAAAGATTGAACTATATAGTGGAAAAGAACAAGAGCCGTTCTCCTGGGTGAGAAATTGCCTTTGGTCCTTCGATCTTCCTATCTATGCTTCCTTGCACGAGAAATTTCAGAAACTGGAGGAAGTAACAAGCTGGTTTCCTGGGTCCCACTAAGACAAGGACATTGATTAGTCTCTTTCCTGTTTCCCCTTGTGGGAAAAGACAAAAAGGGAATGATGCAGAGATTTCACTTGTGCCTCCTTGGAATTTGTTTGTGAGATGTGAAATACAGTGTTGGCTTGTCCTCCATCAGGAGGCCAAGTTTGCTGGCAGGTCCCGGGCTTGGAGTATGTGAAGGGAAACCAGAAATACTTCAGATCTGAACCGCGCTGGAATTTGGTTGCGTATTTCTCACATCATTCTGTTTTCAACGTTGTGGTTGACAATGAACACCGGGCTTAAAACTGGCATGAATAAATATATGGACTTCCTCTTACGTCTCATTTACTACAGGTAGTCCTCGCTTAATGACCACAATTGGGATCGCAATTTAGTTCACTAAGCGATGCAGTCTTTAAGTGAATCATCACGTGACTGGGCCCGATTTTACGATCTCTTTTGCAGCGGCTGTTAAGTGAATCACTCTGGTTGTTAAGTGAATCATACAGTCGTTAAGTGAATCACATGGTTCCCCATTGATTTTGTTTGGTAGAAGCTGGCTGGGAAGGTTGCAAATGGCAATCACATGACTCCAGGATGCTGCAACCGTTGTAAGTGTGAGCTGGTTGCCAAGTGCCTGGATTGCGACCATGTGACTGCAGGGTTGCTGTGACAGTTGTAACTTCAGGCACCAGTTGTAAGTCACTTTTTTAGCGCCGTCATAACTTGAAATATTGCTAAATGAATGTCGTTGAGCGAGGACTACCTGTACTGAAGTAGCAAGTGGACTTTGTAGGGCTTAACCTCAAAAGGAATAGTTGGGGTGGTTAGTTATTTATATTTTGCTTCTGCTGCTGCTGTTGTTCTCGTTGTTGTTACTTCTGTGCTGTTTTTCCCATGGAAGCTCTCAGGAGGGCATACCCCCCCTTAAAAAAAACCAAAATCCAAGCGCTGAACCATATAAACAGTAAATATCGCCTTAAAATGTTAAAACTACGATAAAAACACTTTGGGGATATTCACGCAACTTCCAGGAGAGGTAAAGCCCTAACAGATGGATTCATGGAATGTGCCAAAAGTTGACGTTTTAAGTACAATTTGCTCTTTTTGTGGCTAAACATGGTTAGTTTATGGTTCAAAGTAGGGTTGGCACCCAGCTAAGGGGCTAATTCTGCCACCCCGTTAACCCTGTTGTGTGAACAGAGCCCTAATTAAAACAGCCAATTTAAAGAGAGGCATGTTGACATGATCTGTGAAAAAGTTCTTCAAGTAGGAACGAGTTTCTTTCCTGAATTATAATTGGGGAATGCGCATGGATTCTTAACAGCACGAAATGCTGGATGGTTTAGTCCAGCGTTTTTCAAGCTTGGCAATTTTAAGATGGATGGACTTCAACTCCCAGAATTCCCCAGCCAGCAAAAGAGATCGTAAAATCGGGCCCATATGCTGGCTGGGGAATTCTGGGAGTTGAAGTCCACCCATCTTAAAGTTGCCAAGTTTGAAAAACACAGGTTTAGTCAGAGGAAAAACTGATCTCAATCATCTACTCCTATTGGCTTAGGCATGACTCACACAGTACTGCTACAAGTGGCCTTGTCTACGGATGGGAGAAACTATCATACTTACCCATTGGAAGTGACCGGACAGGGATCATACAGAGATGCGGCAGGGCACCTCCTGAATGGAAAACCTTGAACTCGATAGGGGATTTTCATTAGTTAATTAGCATTTCTCAGAGCAACCCAGGTGAGAGCCACGATCTCAAAGAAATGCATTTCACATTTTTGGGGCCAACTGGACCTTGCACTGGGTTGGGGGAAGTCCCCCCAGCGTTTGGTTTGGAGATCTAACTGTTCTCAGCTTGTTCTGAATGGAGCTTCTGCATTTGATTGTTTGTGCAAGTTTTGATCTATGTTGCTTTGGGAGTCCTATTGAACCATTTTTCTGTTGTAAGCCTGTGGGCAGAGCAGGTGTTATATTTTCTAAAGAACTCGAATGTTCCCTAGAAATATTAGACCCTTTAGAGTAAGGCTGGCTGCAGGTTGCAAAAACAAATGTAAATCAATCTGCACTAATGCACTTAAAAGACTTGCACCGGAATTTAAAAGTTCAGTTTTTCCAGGGTTTTTTTTTTTTGGGTGCTATGTTCTTCTTTTAAGTTCAACATCCAAATGGCAGCCAGAATAAAAGGTTTGCTTTCACTCTCCTTTGCTAGAGGTCTTTAAAGAGATGCTGGAAGGCTATCTGAAAGGATGAGGTGGTAGTGGATTCCTGCCTCAATAAGGGGTTGGACTGGATGACCTTAAGATCCCTTTCCACCCTTATGTTCTGTACTTCTATGACAGTGCAGCTGTATTTTCCCAATGCCGGGGAATAAGTGCTGAGCCCACATAATGTGTGCTGGATGCAATAAACTATATTCTGATAACCCAATGGTCTGGTTCACACAACATGCTAAGACAACAGCTGGATTTTGAACCACAAACTAACCAGCCCAATTTTTAGTGAGGGTCTTACGCAAACCAGGAGCTACCTCAAGACAATCCTTCTGCTCCCCCTTCAGCTGGGGGCCTGCATTCCTGCTGTCATCCACACGATCTGCATCTTTTTCCTTCTCCCACCCCATTTCTGCAGGTACGTCCGTGATCCAGGTGACGGCCCACGATGCGGATGATCCGACCTACGGGAACAGTGCAAAGCTGGTCTATACGGTACTCGAGGGCTTGCCGTTCTTCTCCGTCGACCCCCAGACGGGTACACAATGGGGAGGGGGTGATAGCTTTGGGGAGGAAGGCAGTGGTACAAATGTCACCCCCACTGTAGGAGAGAAGCAGGGGTCCATGGGATCTTAGGAACTGGCCAGTGGTGATGGCCTGGTGGGACAGCAGATGCTCTGAACCTTAGAGATGTTAAGGAGCCAGCAACATCTTTAGACCATCACCCACTTTGCCCTCCAAGCCACGGTCTTGCCCTCCTCACTTCTGCAGCACATCTCCCAGATTCAGTCCTGATCCTGAAAAATGCTTCTGAAATTATGGCTTAGTAGAGCTCCAGTGGGTTGCTGGGCAGATGTCGTTGTTGAGGGTGAAGGCGCCCTTCCTTTTCCTTCTCTGTTGGAACTGTTGATGTAATACTCTTCCCCCTTGAACATTCATCCATGTACAGCTAATTTTATTCATCAGCTTTCCAGCCAGCCAGCCATTTATTCATCTCATTCATTGCGTGAGCCTAGAGACCACTGAAAGTTGTGATTCAACCAAGGAGTTGTTCCCATACATCTGATGTGCATCTTCTCTATCCGCTGTGTCTCTGGCTGTCTCTTCCACAACCTTGGCTTCATCCCTTTCTCTCTGCCGTGGGGTGGGACTGCGGAAACAGAATTTCTCCCCTGCCTGATCCATCAACCAATTCTTCTGTCATTCTCTGATTCTTCTCTTGCTCCCCCCCACCCCACCCCGTGATGTTAGGTGTGATTCGGACAGCAACTCCCAATATGGACCGGGAAACTCAACAGGAATTTCTTGTCGTGGTGCAGGCCAAGGACATGGGAGGCCATGCTGGTGGACTTTCCGGAAGCACGACTGTTACGGTCACACTTAGTGACGTCAATGACAACCCTCCCCGCTTCCCACAGAGTAAGTGGTGGGAAGCGGGGAGAACAGGGGCACGGTTGTGGGAAAGGGAATAGCTGTATTTACAGACCCAGAGAGAATGGAAGAGGCTACCACCTGAACAAGAGAAGAGGTCCGCCATGTCTAGTGGGTTGATTTGGGGGCCCACCCTTAGTGTGTTCCTAGATGCATGAGCATTGGTGGCCCAGAGTGCACCTGGGCAGCTATGCCGGGCCCGGCAGCCTGCCCTAGATAGGAATGACCTACTGTGTACCCCAGGGATGTCTCAAAAACTATATCCTGGTGGAGGATGTGACAGTAAAGCTGTTATCTGGACACCCTTCAGAGACCACAGAGCATCACCCCTCAGTGAATTGCCCAGGTTGTCCATGTCTTGTTGGACTTCAAGGTTTTAGCAGTGACATCCAAGGCCCTTAATATAGTGTTCCTCAACCTCAGCAACTTTAAGAGGTGTGGACTTCAACTCCCAGAATTCCCCCAGCCAGCATGCTGGCTGGGGGAATTCTGGGAGTTGAAGTCCACACCTCTTAAAGTTGCTGAGGTTGAGAAACACTGCCTTAACGGCTTGGACCCCAACATGAAGGGCCATCTGGTATCTGCTTGAGTGCATGGACCATACAAGGAAGCAAAAAGGATCTGCCTTGTTGGAGAACGTCCTTTCCTTGGGTGTCAGGGAATATAGGCATGGATACTATCTGCCTTTCAAGGCCTGGCAAAAACTTGGCTTTTCATTCTTGTCTCCGGGACAGGTTGTCCACATGCTCTTTGTCCTTTAGAAGTCTCTCCGCACTACACTGCTGCCTCTTCTGTGTGTTGATACCACGGGATTCTTTTTATGGATTACAACCCACCACGAGATCACCTGGATAGCAGGGGGACTATAAATATTTTAAGCCAGCCAGCCCACCAATCCATCAATTTGTAGCAGCTGCCTGACAGGTTCATATTCACGAGGTGTGAAATAGATGGGCCAGAGAGGCAGGGACTAAAGATCAGGAGAAGCAGACTAACATTTGGAATAATTATGTCCAGCAAGCAATGCCATGGAGAGCTTCCAGCTCACACGCTCCTTGGAGCAAGACAGCTAATGGCAAAGGAAGAACCTGGATCTGAAGTCGCTCCAACCCTAGAGTTGGGGAACATGACTCTAGCCGTCACCAGACTGTGGCTGAGTAGGACAGAAATCGTAGTCCAACGCAGCTGGAGGACGCCAAGTTCCAAATGATGTAGGAAGTCTGGGAAGGAAGGTTTCTTATGCCCCTTCCGTGTCTCTCCCACCCTCTTTCCAAAACTTTAGGTTCTTACCAGTTTTCTGTGGTGGAAACAGCACCTCCTGGGTCCGCAGTGGGGAGACTGCGTGCGCACGATCCTGACGAAGGGGTGAACGCCCTGCTTGCGTACAGCATCCTGGATGGAGGAGATGGGTCTGAGGCCTTTGCCATTCACACTGACGTGCTGGGGCAGGATGGGATCATCACTGTGAAAAAGGTTGGTGAAGAACCCCAGAATGAAGGACCTCTCCAGCCTTCCTTCCTTCCTGGAGCCATTATCTGATTTTTCCTTGGACAACATGGGGCCTTAGAGATCTCACCTACCATCCTCAGCTGTTTTCACATACGTCCCAAACTCGCTGTGGCGTCTGCCCCCGCCTGCTTCTGATAATAAGTTTTTTCTCGTTGCTGTTCCTCTTTCCTACTTCTCCACGCCTCTCCTTGGGCTGACGGGCAGCCTCTGGATTATGAATCCCGCCGCTCTTACACCTTCCGAGTGGAGGCCACCAACACGCTTATCGACCCTCAGTACATCCGGAAGGGCCCTTTCAAGGACGTGGCCACTGTCCGCGTGATGGTGGAAGATGCTGACGAGCCCCCAGCCTTCTCCCGTCCCGAGTATCATCTGGCCGTTTATGAGAATGGCCCTCCGGGGACTCTCGTGGGCAAAGTCTCGGCGGTGGACCTTGATTCCCCCAGCAGTGTCATCCGGTAATGGCTGGGGGGAACGTCGAAACCGCAGGGTGGGAACCGGTGTTTGTCGTCTCTGTGTGTGTGTGAAGTTCCAGTTACTCCATTTATACCTCGTTGCCATGACAACCTGATACCCCAGGTTCCCCCCCTCCATCTTCCAGATACTCCATCTTGCCGCACACGGACCTGGAGCGCTATTTCAGCATCAACCCGCAGGATGGCACGATTCTGACCTCGGTGCCTCTTGACCGAGAGGTTTTGCCCTGGCACAATATGACCGTCCTGGCAACGGAACTTGGTAAGGGCTGGGCGGATCGGGCTCGGTGTGGCGGACGGGATTCGGGGCGGTGGGACTTTTTCACTGGAAATATATATTTTTCATAGTTTGATTCTTCGGTGCAGGAGCCTATAGAGAAGGCAATGACCATTGCTTATTAATTTTTTTCCCCTTCTTTCCCTTCTTCCTTTCTGCATCCCTGTTTGCCGGTCGCTTGGAACGGTTTCTACTCTCTGTTTTTGTCTTGCACGTCGGATGGGGGGAACGGTGCACTTTTCTGCACACCCACATTGTGGAGTGGGGCCCTGTTTTCTGTGTGTTTCCCTGTGCTTTGATGGATGGATTGATTGATCGATGGCCTGTGTTGGCTGGCTGGTTGTATATGGCTGCCTGATTTCGCTTGTTGGTCACGTTGGACACTTATGTTTGCCTACCCATGCACAAATATGGTTCATCATGCGCCGTTGCTTGCTTCCATCCTTTTGGCTCTGCACGTCTGCCAACATCTTTCAACCTCTTGATGTGATTCTCGCCTGTCTGGTTCTGCTGGTCTGCGTGGGGCGCCTCCATCTTTTCGACGATGGCATCTTTCGGGGGGTTATGAATGGGATCCCACCCAACCCCACTGGATTTGGGGCCCTGTATCGCACTGGCTCACAATGGATGACCCGCATGGCTTCCTGGCGTGGGTGAATTCCTCCTCCCTTTTGGATCTCGCGTCCTCGGCGGTCAATGACTTGCTCTCGGCGGTCTGCCTGTCTTCCCGCCTTTCGACTGAATTGTCTGGCACATCTCGTCGCTTGGCTCCATGTTGCTCCTTACACCTGACTCTTGCTCTCAGACAGCCCCACACGGGGCTCCCAGGTCCAAGTGGCCATTCAAATTCTGGATGTCAATGATAACCCACCCCAGTTGGAAGACAACTACGAGCCTTTTGCCTGTGATAACGCTGCCCCGGGCCAGGTAAGGGCACCTGGGAAGGTGGTGGGGCAGGGTGGGGTGGGAGAGAAGGCACTGGCAGGGGAAAGACTTGGGCACTTCGCTTTCTCATGTCCTGTCTCTGGCCAGCTGGTGCAGCTGATCCGAGCAGTGGACCGAGATGAGGACGGCAACACGACTCGTATCATCATCCGCTCCCCATCCGGGGCCAGAGAACCAAACGTCACCGTGCGGGACAACAAGGGTGAGGCACACGCGCCCATCTGAAAATGTAGCGTCCACTCTCGTCTCTACTCTCTGCTTCCCTTTCAGAGGTTTCCCTGACGCTACGGACTAGGAACGTGCACTGCTGATAAATGGAGAGTGGACATTCTCACGAATACAAATAGGTCACGAGCAGAATCTATAGACTGTACAAAAAGTACACAGACCTCTCGGTGTTTAGCTATTATCCTCCTTTCCCACCGTTTTTCCACCGAGAGTTCAATACAATTCAAGAATTGATAGAATTCAGTGGTTTATTGCATCAACATTATATTACAGTGTCCACATGAATATGGTTATACATAACTACAGTGTGGGGCTTTGGTTATTACTGTCTACAAGGAAAACCCAATTTTAGAAATATAGTAGACTAAATTCACTCTTCTCCTTTGAATCTTCTCATCTCCAGACAATTCGGCCTCCTTGCTGCTCCGGGCTGCCCGTCTGCCTGCACAAGGCGGATCTCTGCTTGTGCCCCTGGAACTAGTGGATGGTGGCTCCCCCACTCGCACGGGCTCCCCGACCCTCACAGTGAGCATCTGCCGGTGTCGGCGAGACGGGGCCATGCAGGCTTGTGGGCCCGAGGCCCTTGGATCTCCTGCTGGCCTCAGCACCGGTGCTCTGCTTGCCATCCTCGCCTGTGTGGGCACTCTGCTGGGTGAGAAAGGACTTGAGGCTCATATGCTGATGATATGGGTGGAGCAGAGAGACGAGGACAGTATTATGGGAATTTCAGCCAGCGAAGGGGTGAAGCTGTTTATCCTAGATAGGGCTCTAAGAGTAGCCCTGGAGAACTTCTCATGTGGAAAAGAAAAAGAGTTTCTAAGTGGGAGGGATATTCCTTGAGTGAAGGTTCCCCAGCCATGTGGAGAAAAGGCACAGAGGTTTGGGAATGTTTTGCTAGCAATGCTGGATTTCTCCAGGAGGATGTACAATGTGTAGTAATGGTATGTGGGAATGACCTTGGGAGGCACGGAGAAGAGACACAGCCAAGGGAATGGCCAGATAAAAGGTAACTTCGCCCGCAGCTGGATAGTGGGCATGGGAAAGGTCTCAGAAGGGACCCTCCCTAGTTTCTCGGGCTGTAAAGGAGATGGGGTGGGGGGGAGACATCCTTTCAGACTTGCAAGATTCTGTCGCTGTAACCTTACAATCAAGTTGAATTTGTTCATCTGGCCGTGCTTCCTGTTTGGTCTGCCTCACAAGGCTGACATCAATCTGGCAAGTCTGAAAGCATATTTCTGCCCAACCTCCCACTATCTCCTTTACAGCCCAAGAAACCAGGGAGGGTCCCTTCTGAGCCTCTTTCCCCTCCCATTATCCAGCTGCGGGCTAAGCTGCCTTTTATCTGACCGTTCCCTTGGCTGCATCTCTTCTCCCTGTCTCCCAAGGTCATTCCCACATACCACGACATACGGAGAGGAGCAATGCAGGGTGTTCGCGGTGGGTGGCCTGCCCCTGTTCAGTCTTACTAACATCTCATCTTCTCCTCCCACGTGGTCCGTCCATCTCACGCCAACGCAACTTCCTGC
Source organism: Liasis olivaceus (assembly GCA_030867105.1). Taxonomy (NCBI): domain Eukaryota; kingdom Metazoa; phylum Chordata; class Lepidosauria; order Squamata; family Pythonidae; genus Liasis; species Liasis olivaceus. Next base: position 112,763,335 of record CM061351.1, on the reverse strand, counting down.
TGGCCCCTAGCCCTGGTGCTGCTCTTTGTTGCCCTCCGGAGGCAAAAGCAGGCTGCTCTGCTGCCCTTTGAGGAAGAAGATGTCCGTGAGAACATCATCACTTACGACGATGAGGGCGGTGGGGAAGAAGACACCGAGGCCTTCGACATGGCCGCCCTGCAGAACCCCGACGCCGCCCCGCCACCCTCCCAGCAGCGGCGCCTTCTCCGGCGGGACGTCCTGCCCCGTCCACACTTTCCGCCGTCCCTGTCCACCCGGGTGCCCCCACAGCCCCACGACGTGGCCAGCTTCCTGGCCGCCCGCTTGAGCGAGGTGGACGCCGATCCTTCTGTGCCCCCTTATGACTCCATCCAAGTGTATGGGTACGAAGGTCAGGGCTCCTCCGCCGGTTCTCTCAGCTCCCCGGGCTCTTCCTGCGCTGGCGACAGCGATGCTGGGGGGTACGAGTACCTGGAAGAATGGGGGCCACTCTTCCGAACGCTGGCTGAGCTGTATGGTGCCCCAGAGGGTCCGCCTCCGACCTGAGCATCTCGGGCCCGATGCCTCCGCGGAAGAGCGTGAATCTCTATTCCCTTTCTCTGTTTTGAGTTGCTCGTTCTCCATGCCGTCCAGCAGCTTCCTCGTCCTCAGTTGGAATTTGTCCTTGAAAAGCTGCATCACCTCATGGACTCCCAAATCCTTCCCGTCTACCTGCGATTGCTTTGGTGTGTCTGTCTCTCACAAATGTTTTTCCTTCCATTTCTTTTGGCTGTATATCCTATTTTTTTTTCTTTTTTTTTTGAGCATTATGCAGGCTCTTGGTTCTTGTCCCCCTCTGTCCACTCTGCACTTTAGCCTTGTTTACTTGTCTTGTCCTCCTCCTTTCCATTTCCTTGTATTTTTTTTTCCTCCTCATTCAGAGGTGCTTCGTCTCTGCTATTTTTCTCGACCGTTCTGTTCCATTTGCAAGGTTCTCTTTTAATTTTACATGATTTGTGCTGTGTTTCTTACGTTACTTCCCCCCTCCCCACAATTCCTATATAAAATACTCTATGCATTCATCTTCCCCCCAAATCCCTTGGCTCCAAACTCCTACCTTCCTGGATCCTATATTATCCAGTCTTGCCAGCATGGATTTACCTCTCATTCAGCTTGCATCTTCCAAGCCCTGACAGCAGAACCAATCCGCTCGGGCAACGGTTGGGCCTCCCCTTCTGCAGGCGCTCTTCAAGTGGAGAGTTTGCAGCGCGGTGGAAGGACTAAACTTGGACTTTACCTTCTGGATAACGGCCTTCTCTTTTCTGACACCAAAGCGGGGAACGGTGCATATCCAGGCCAATGTTATTCTAGGGAGTTCAGGCAAAATCGGTGTCAGGTGGGAACATCCATGTTATAATTTCGTAATAAACAATTTATTTTCTAAAAGAAGGCCAGGGTGAGTTGTGTGCGCGAGCCAGAGAGTGGTGTCTTGGAGGGAACGCTGCCAGCGTGGCTCCAGTCCAAAAATGGGTCTTGTTGGCTGGATATTCTGGATATTGTACTCCTCACACACATCTGTCGCAGCCATAACTAACTGGAGGAAGGGTTTTTACTTGATCAGGCGCCTGGAATCCCAGGAAAAAGGACATAACTAGTTTCTAATATACTGGTCCCTCAAGGGTCTTTTTAATTGCAAGAAGCAGCAGTAGGTTAAATTGGGTAGGCAAAGAACAAGGGGGCTTTTAAACGTTCAGATTGGACTTTTCAATCCAAAGCTGCCAAGCTTGGTTTAAGGCAAAACCTTCTGTAACTGCCAACATTTCACATTATTGGTCCCAAGGAAGGAGCCTTTCCTAACTCCCATCGTCCCCAGCTTAGTCGGCCACCTCATCTCTTGGGGCAAAGCAATCTATTTCTCCACCCAGAGAAAAAGGGATGGACGGGAGATTGGTGTGCCCGATTTTCCAACAACTCTCCAGACCAGTGTTTCTCAACCTTGGGAACTTTAAGATGCGTGGACTTCAACTCCCAGAATTCCCCAGCCAGCATGGCTGGCTGGGGAATTCTGGGAGTTAAAGTCCACACCTCTTAAAAGTCCCCAAGGTTGAGAAACACTGCTCCAGACTCTGATCAAAAATAGCAAACAGAGAAAGAAGCTCCAGATATGAGTGGAAGAACATACCTGGCCTATGTGGGCTATAGTGAAATTTCAGGGTTGTTAGATAAGTGATTTCAGACACAGAAACTTTTCCTTCAGGATGCAGGAGACCCTATGCCTGGACCGGGCCAGCAAAAAGATCTTTTGGTTCTACCCATCTGTTGTTTCTCGCCACCCTTTCATTCAATTAAAAATTCTTATCCTTCAGTCTGAAAAAGGTTCGAGACCACCTGGGACTCACGTCCTGAAAACTCTTGATCTTAATCCCAAGTTGGAGCGGATTGTTTGTGCTTTTTTTGGCACTAAAATCACTTAGCCCATGCTCTTTATTCCTCAGCATTACAGGGGGTCCCCAGTTTAAGAACGAGTTCCGTTCCCAAGGTCCGTCCTTAAGTCGAATTTGTACGTAAGTCGGAACAGTATGATTGTATAATACTGTGTAAGTAGTATTGTGCAAGGAACTTGAACCATGGTGGATTTAACTTGAATTCTGCTACAATAGGATCCATTCTATGGGTTGTCTGTAACCCAGGTGTTCTTAACCCAGGGACTACCTGTACTACTACCTGGATACTAAACCATATGTCCCTCTTTTTCAAATCCTCCTTTTTCCCTACCAGGGACTCCTTCTGGGTTTTTAAAGCACGTTGCCTCCCCTCTTTCTGCTTCCTTCTCCCCACGCCAACTCAACCGGGGCACGTAAACCACATAAATGCAGGCCATTCGCACAATGTTTCTTATTCCCTCTCCTGCTCACCCCGACTTCTAGCACACACCCACCCCCTGAATCCTTAATTTCTTTCTTCTGCTGTTTAGAAATAAGAACATCCTCTGAGAGCAAATTGGCCAAGTTGTTTCCTCCTCTCCCTGGCAGAAAAGCGTTGGCACCTATGAGGCAAAATGCTGGCGTGACACTCTGCCATCTTTGATACGGAAGGCGGGTGCTGGGAAGATAAACAAAAAAGCATTTATTTTGCAGAGCCCTACTGCAGTGCACAGACCTGCAGGTCAGGTCTGGCACCGAAAGACACAGATCATTGTTTCTCCCCCCCCCCTAAAAAAACAGCATGCAATATTAAAGAGAGAGATTGAAAGCGCTTGCATGAACACCCCTAAATCATCTCACGCCCCTTCAGCCTGCAAATAAAGGTGTCGGAAAGGCTGCAACTAAGCGAGTTAAATTCTGGAAATAAAAGGGGGACGTTTAAGGCTCTTTAAATCAACCGCTGGGTTAAACGGAACGCAACAGGGAAAGAGAATGAACATCTCACCGGATTTATTCTTTTGCCGGAAACCTTGAGGGGCTTGCATGGAGAGAAAAGGAGAGGGCTGTCTGGAGCCCCTTTCCCCAACCAGCCAGCCTCCGGATTGGCTGGATGGCACGTCTCATAATTCCCTGATTATGGTTGTTGTAGTCTAACACATTGTGTTGGGAAATGCTGCTGTAGAGAAGTCCTAAAGTTGGGAATTTGCTCTAATGTGAGTTCAGAGATGATTTCCGATGGCACTTGAAGCCACTACTCAGTTTCTCTGCCACGCGGCTTGCTCCCCGTCGTAACCTGCCCTATGGTTTATTCACCTCTGTTTTCAGACTACTCACCACACACTGAATCAGAAACCCACCCCGTGCACTGGGCTCCCACAACCGACCAGGCTAAAACATGGTTGGTTGGTTTGCAGAGTGACAAGTCCTAACACCACGTCTATCACGGGGCCTTTGGACCAAGCCCTTCAGGTCCTCTCCTTCCCAGCAGTCACAAAGGAGCCGTCGTAGGTACGTACGCTGTTTTCTGTTTTGCATGCAGGGAGGAAATCCAAAGGACCATGCGGAAAATATGAGACATGCATGTGCACTGGGGAAGAAAATAAATATTTTTCCTTCTCCCGCCTAACAGCAGACCTTAGGGTTACCCAATGATGCACGGCCAGCTCGTGAGTCAGAAAAATGCCCTTTCCTCCATCAGCCTGAACGTGACAGTCACAAGCCCATGCAATTTCAACAGCAGCACTTCAGCAGCTGTTCGTTGCAGCGGCCGTCCCAAGCATCATGTTCTCAGATGAGCCGAGTTCCCCGAACTCGTATCTAGCACAGTCGTTGGCAGTGCTAACTGGCAGATACGTGAGTCGAACTCCCACTTGTCTAGAGGCATCTGGTGGGAGGAGGCCAAATCATGAGAACCGCTCCCAAAACGTGGCCATGTTCCCTTGCTCTGTTTTGATGCTCTCTTCCAGGATGCCAGAGCACCCAAATGTTTCCAGCTTTCCCCCCCACTTGGCATTTTGCAAAAATGTAATAGCAGCTTCCAATCATGCTTAGTCCTGCCTGGATGAATACGGGTGTCGCTTTAGCTTGTATACATGTGTATTTTCTATTTATGCAAGCCTCATGGGTCCCCTGAACAAGGCGATACCTTTCTTTTGTACCAGTGAAGCCTCCAATCCTATTAAACGTAAACTCTCCTACAAGTCAAGACTCCTGATCCGATGGACATATTTAAGGAGTTTCCTTGGATATGTGGAAGCGGTGCACCACTTCCTCCTTCCAGGGCGATTTTCTAACGTCCTGGTCTAGTCTGAAGCTGTGGGATTTCCTCGTGGTCTCCCATCCTCATGGTCCTCTCAGATTCTGCTATTGGCCGAGACCCTTGGCTCTTGAAAATGGCAAGATAGAACTGTCCTTTCACTTCCAATCACGGCATCGCCCGTGCTGAGACAAACATGACAAGTGATGTACTGTAGAAGTGTCCTAGAGACATGCGCGACATTGTCATGTGGAAGACTGCTCAGAATGTAAGGGAGAATTCGGCAGGGCTGTCTGGGGCCGGACTGAACTTCTCCAGGGGAGCCCAGTCGTCTCTTCTTTAAAATCAAGGATGAGTCATGCTCTCCTTAATGCACAGAGGACATTATTCCCATACTGTATTCAGCCACTGTCCAGCCTTTCCAGTTAGCCCAGGGGACGGATGCGCCGTCCCTGCAGTGCGGTAAGGGGGACAGTGCCGAGCATCCTCGTGGAATTTCAGCCCAACCCTGGTTCAGCAGCTGGATCCCCATCGTTTCTCGGACCAGTTGGGGGCAAAGTGGGGTAGCAGCTGCTCTGGACGCAGCTCAGGGGGCAGGAGCCGGGCCGCAGCTGACCCCGGGGGGCGCGGAGGGGGGCGCGGGGGCCCGCGTGCGGTTCGCACCGGCAGCCCCGCTCCCCTCTCAAGCGGGAGCGGGCGCAGTGACGGGGGGGGGGGGAGGCGGGATGGGGAAGCGCTTCTCGGGGGCATAAACAGGCCTGGGGGGCGGATTGGAAGGCCCGGAACCGTGATTGCTTTTCTGGCGGCGGCGGCTTTGTCTGTCGTTTAATTTAGATGCAAATGAGGAGGGCGGGCCCGCTCCCCTGGCCGGCGCAGCGCGAGCATATTAATTGCGGCGGCGGAGACCCCGCTGCTCCGTCGGGTCTCGGGGCGCTCCGCTCAGGCTCCCTTCCCTTCTCTCCGGGCGGGGAGGAGGAGGAGGCGGCGGCGGCTTCCCGGCACCCTCTTGCCCACGGGCGCCCTCTTCTCTGGATTGTCCCGATCGGGACCGGGCAAGAAGCCCCTTCTTCGCTCGCTCGCTCGCTCGTTGCTCGCCCGCCGGGTCAGCCCAGCCCAGCCCAGCCCTGCTGAATCCGGCCGCCCGCTCCGCCTCTCTGCCGCGGCCCCTTCCCCCGCCGGTTCATCCGCCGCTGATCCTCTGGCTCGCTTCCCGGCACTGGCTTCTGGCCCGGGCAACCCTTCGCTCTTTCCTTTCCGAAGATGCCCCGGGATCGACCTGGTCTCTTGAGGGCAAGCTGGAAGCCTTCCCGTGGCTTTCCTGGCAACGGCGCGGAGCCGATTTGCTCCCGCGAAGTTTTTTCGGTTTCCCAATCTGGACTCCCCCTGTCCTCGTGGTCCCCCATCCCTCTTTGGGGTGGGGGTAGGGAATAAATCCGGGTTTCTTAGCATGCTGGGTGTTGAAATCCACACATCTTAAACTCGCCAAGGTGGAGAAACACGGGGCTAGACGATGCTCCCTCTTGGCTGGGCAAAGCTAAACTCCCTCGAGTCGAGCCTCCGTCCTGTAGTTTTGGAGGGCCGCTCTGTAGTGGCTTGCCGCTTCCTCCTCTCAGAGGCTCCTCTCTCCATCCGCTTCCTAGACTTTCCTACATCCCTGGGGCTTCCTTGTGGTCTCCCATCCCTGGTCTAAAAACCAGACCTTTCCGACCGCCTCGCTCCTTCCCCGCTCCCATCCCGTCCCTCCGTCTTCCCCCCTTCCCCGCGCTCTCCGCCTCCCTCCCTCTCCCTCCGCCTCCAGGTAAAGCTGCTAAAGCGCAGATAATTGGCGCCCCCCCCGCGGTGCCCGCTAATGGACTGACGCCCCACCGCGCCGCAGCCGTGATGGACAGGTCTGGCGGCGCGCGCGCGCGCACGCCCCCTGTCCCGCGGCGGGAGCCACGTGGCGGGAGGAGAGGCGTAAACAAGATGCGGGGGCGAGGTGGGGGAGAGAAGGGGGGAGGGGGCGGAAGCCAGGCGCGAGCCCCGGGCTGCAAAGCGGGACGGGGGTTGGGAGGTGGGGCGCTCCAGCGGGAGGCGCTGGCGGATGAGGGAGGGGAGGAGAAGGCGCGGGAGGCGCTCCAAGGGGGAAGCGGGAGGGGGCGCGGGGCGAGGGAGGGCCGGGCAGGTAGGCAGGCGAGCGGCGCGGCGGCCCTCCTGCCAGCCCGGCCGCGCGCGAGAGATGCCAATTAAGATAGCGGCGGCAGACCGTGGCGCGCCGGCCCCGGAACGCCGCGCGCGCCGAGAATAGCAATCAGCCCGCGGCTCGCCCCCCGCCCGGCCCGTCGTGAGCACTGGGGGGGGGGCGAGCTGGGCAGCAGCCTTCTCCCCCCGCCCCAGCGCGAGGCAGGGGGCGTCTGGCGGCCCCGCCCGGCTCGCTCCGCCGCTCGTTGCAGGCGCGCAGCGCTGGAGACGACGCGGCGAGAGGGAGGCGGCGGGCGAGAACGGCGCCTCGCCTGGGATCCCTTCGCCCGGCCGCCGCGGCCGCCGGTGGGAAGGCGGAGGAGGGGTCGGCCGGCGTCGCTTTTGTCGCCTTCGCACGGCTGCACATCGCGGTTGCTGGACTCGCTCGTTTTCGGGACTCGCGCCGTGCGCGGAACCTCAGCTGTTAACGCGGCTGAGTTTGGGCAGCCTTCTGAAAAAATAAACTACCCGAGGTCAACCCTAAGAAAGCTGAGTGTGTGAATCCAGCCTTGGGCTGATAGTGGCTGGTCAGCTTGTTGTCTGGAATGGCCGCATCCCGTGTCTTCAGTCCTTGGTTCAGAAACCCAGTTGGAGGGAACCTGAGGGTCCCTGGCTCAAATTTCTGGGGCACAAATTAGGGACCCCAGACCTGTCCTGACAGCCTTAGACGTAGCTGACTGCTTGCTCCATAACCCAGTTTTGCTTACCAATCTTCCACTGAGTCTCCTTTACGGCAGACTCAGAACCAGCATGGCCCGTCCTATCTTGGTTTATACTGGCCTAAGGCTTCTTGTAACGGGTGCTGCATTGCCATCTGTTCCCTTCCAACATGGTCTACCTTATGTCAGCTCACGCTGGTTTACGTTGGCTCAAGCTGGTGGCTTGTGTTCATTATTTTCCACCATATTGGTTAATGATTTCATCTTCCGAGGCACCGCTATTTCTTGAAATGGATCTCTTTTACCTTGAGCAGAACAAAGGAGGCAACGCTATGTCTGGCCCAAGCTGCTTTATTTGCACCCTGGCTCCCTTCCCCACCTTACAATCTGTCTATGGCGGTCTTCATGCTCATGTTCTGGAATGAACGATTTCCAGATCAGAATTATTATGGCTACTGGTAGGGGGTCGAGGGGGGGTTAGTTGGTGTCTTTGTGCGGCTCCCCTCTGCAATCTCCATCCTCTTCGGCTCTGAGTTCCAAGCCGTGATAAACTTCAGTCAGATCTTCCCGCGACACACAGACCCATCCGTTTGGCCGGACGTGGTAGAGGTCCACGTTGCCACCGGAATAGGCATCTCGGTGGGCAGCGTGAGCCACCGCTTGGCGGGCCAGCAAGAAAGCCTCTGCCTGTGGCAGATCGTAGTGATAGGCACCGTCCAACACACTGTAGGCGTAAGTGGATCCAGACCCGACAGCCAAAACATCTCCGGAGAAACAAGTCCCGTCGCTGTAGACATAATGCAAGCCAGGTCCTTGGTGATCCCAGCCGCAGAGCAGGGTGGCCACGCAGAGATCCTTGTTGGAGCATCCCCGCAGCAGGAAGGCTAGCAGCTTGGCTGCCCCAGCTACACTGGGCTGCTGCCCTTCCGAAAGTTGCCTCAGGCGGAGGGAGCAATGCAGGAGACGGAGCCAAGTGGCGCAGTCGGCTGAGGTCCCAGACGTGGTTGCCAGGAGGTGCGGGTGGAGTGTGATGACCTTGCGGGAGGATGGGTTGGCCACCAGGCCCGCGCAGGAAGAACGAGTGTCTGCTGCCACCACCACCCCATGACGGCAGCGGAAAGCTAGGGTGGTGGTGCCGTGGGACAGCAGGAATGGGTGGGTCACCACTGGCCCACCGGGTGACGGCCAAGGCCAAGAGGGAGCCTGTGGACGGACGTCCTTGCCGAGAATGTCCTGGAGAGCCATTTGGGAAGAAAGTGCAAAGCAACCGGAGGAGAGAATTTAAAGGATGAGCAGCTTTGCTTGAATGGGGAGGGGGCAGGATCCCAAAAAGAGGGGAGGGCGATGCGGAGGCAAGGATTACGTTTCTTGGGACGCGGAGCAAGATTCAGGAGGAGCGCGTTATGTTGCAAACAGTGCTTTTGTTGGGCAACAGGCCTGGGCCTGTGTTGGCTGCTCAGTTTTCGTGGGGTTGATTTTCATCTAGAAGGGGTGGAATCTGATGCCCCAGCTTCCAGCTTTCCAAAACATGGTGTGGTGGACCTTGCTCCAAATTCAGGGCAGTGGCGTCCCAAACAGCTTTACCATGGAGTCCAGTGGGGGAAGAGATGCAGAGAAACTCACCCCAAAGACCCCGTCTCCACATACCACCCCCATCTCCATCTCTTCCCTGTTCCTAAAGGAAAATTCCAAATTAAAAAATTTCCATCTAGAATACTCTCTCTCTTTCTCTCTCTCTCTTTTTTTTAAAGAGAGGCTTTATCTTCACAAAGACCAGGGGAAAACAGGAATTCAATCCTCAGTTTTCTATAAGCCCTGATCCTTTGGGATAGGGGCTGAGCGAAACCCAGACAAGCAAATAATGTCTCTTTTGTTCCAGTCGTGTCTGTGATTGGCACCGACCGCTGAAGTGACACGCTCCCTCCCGGGGGGAGGCAACCCAAGTTTTTCTCTTGGGACTCCTGAGAAGCTGCTTTTAAGGACAATCTCTGTTGAGCAATCTGGCAGCGGAGTTTTGCTATCCGAAATGCCCCCGCTGCACACAGTGGGGCTTGTCTTCAATGTCACTTGGGTTACCTGTCTTCGAATTGATTAGCAAGGAGAGGACGATTGTGGGAGAACAGGAACACTTCAATTTTCGTTTGACTTTGCCTGCGGCTGAGACAGGTCTTTCCAGCCTAAAAGAGGCTTGTCCTCAGCACCAAGGGGGCTATTCCTCCCTTCTCCTCTCCTTGCCTGACCCAAAGAGACGTGGTCTTGTCAGCAGCCTTCAGCCTTAACCATGTCCGCTGCGTCTCCTACCAAACGAGACGCTGAGTCGTCCCCACCCTACCCCACCCCACGGGTGCCTGTCCGTCCAGTCTCTCCAGGAAGGAGAGTCTCGAGAGAGATGCTAGCAAGAGAGAGGAATATGTGCATGCAAAAGATGTGCCGGAGCTGCGTAGTGGGTCACTGAAGGTGGCTTAGTTGCTTGGAGACTTTGCACGCTCCGCTTGCACCCCAGGATTGGTGGAACGTCTATTGGATTTATTCTAATTTATCTCTAAAGTGGCTTTAAATTAATTTAAGGGCAACAGTTCCCTTAACTCAGAACTGGTTGGGATCTCAGTGGTGAAGCTGTTCCAGACTTAACAGGCAAATTGGGGTCAAAGGGGAATAGAGGTTGGTGTAGGGCAGTGTTTCTCGACCTTGGCAATTCTAAGACATGTGGACTTCAGCTCCCAGAATTCCCCAGCCAGCATGGGTGGCTGGCTGGGGAATTCTGGGAGTTGAAGTCCACACGTCTTAGAGTTGCCAATGTCGAGAAATACTGGTGTAGAGACTTGAAGGGATTATTTTAGTCCTTCCAGATCCACCCTTTGAAAAAAAAGTTATCTAGGTTATTACCATTCCAAAGGGGCCCCTGTATGATGCTTGGCGGAGGTGGAAAGCAATGAATTCCATTAGTTCTCCTGGGCAAATGTCATTAGAAGAATAAAGAGGAATACAAAAGGGTGCAAGGGAGTAACCAGGGAACAAAGAAGAATGAAAGAAAAAAATAGCCGTTTCCATCAGAAAGTAGGAGACATCACGAACCTTGAGAAAGAGACACCTTCCCACGGAGAAAGTTCAGGTCATCTGCATGGAAGGGAAACTATTAACTACTAAAGCTTTCTACAGATATAGAATCAGAACTGAATTTCCTCTTTCTGCAGGAAACGAGGTAAGTGTCCATCAGTTCTGAGTGACTATATTCAAGGGACATTTGCACAGGTGATAGGTAGGTAAAAGCAGTGATGGTAGATACAGAAATTGGGTTGTCTGGATGCTGGTGATGGTGCAATGTGTGCAAAGTGGGAGAGAGCACAAAGAATGGGGCAATAAAGCTGGGAAAAGAATAGCGCTCTTCTTATTTCACCCAATGTCATATTTTAATCCTTGTGTTCAATGGAACACAATCAGAAACGATTGGATCAAGGAATTGGCTGTCTTGAATACTGAGAAAAGAGTTATGTTCATGCATTACAGGAACCTGTGGTTCGCTTTAGTCATGTTTTGTGTAGACCATTGTTTCTCAATCTCAGCAGCTTTACGACATGTAGACTTCAACTCCTGGAATTCCTCAGCCAACATGCTGGCAGGGGAATTCTGGGAGTTGAAGTCCACGCATCTTAAAGTTGCCAAGGTTGAAAAACACTGCCGTAAAGAATGCAAATGTGATTGCAGAGCCCTCTCTAGTGGTCACCAGATCTCTTGCCCCAACTCACTTTTTATATTTTAAAAACAGCCCTTTTAATTTAAAAAAAGAAACGACTGCGGCCGTCTTCACGTTTGTGAGTGGGCAAGCACCGAGCCATTTTGCGAATGCACCCGCAACTATTTCAACATTCCCATCAGCCCTGCCCGCCCCAAGTCGAGAACCTCTGTGCTAGCCAAACAGGTAGATTTGTGCAATGTGCTAAGCCACGCCCAGGCGTGCACACAACTCACAGCAACCATACTCACCATGTTGCAAAATGCAGCCCTAAGCATTATGCAAACCCATCTCTGAGGCTCCGTGCAGGTGCTTTGCCAATGAAGGGTTGGAAGGGGCCTGACCATGGTGCCTGGGGGACTTCAGATACAAAATCATAGCGTGAACGCATGTAAAATCAAGCAAAGGGACCCATCGGTTCAGCCTTCTTCGCGAGATAGAATTGATTCGCCTCTCCTTATCTGGGGATGTTATTGCACCTGCAGCCCTGGGGGTCCTTGGGGGGGGTTCTTCATGCAAGTACTAAGCTGGTCTGATGTCGCATAGCTTTTCAAGACAAATTAGCCAATTTGTCCATCAGATCTGATACATGGGTGTATGTTTGCTTTTGTTTTATGGTGGTTAGCCTCTTAGAGTCACTCGTTTGAGATGCGCGCCCATATAAACTGAAGACATTTTATATATAAACATTTATTCTATAACCTATACAAAAACATATTCTGTAGCAATACAAAACATCACAGTCAGCAGCTGCGGGTAAAAGAACCACGCCAGCAAATTAACAGACACACTGTATGGGCTCTGGTGTGCGTATGTGTACACAGACACAACCGGGATGTATTTGTTTGCTATTTTTAATTCTGTTTACTCCATGTTTACTCCATGAGGCAGTGAGTTCCACAGGGGAACTTCAACATTTCTAGTGCGCTGCACAGATTGCATTCTGCAAAGAAGTTGGCTCCTTTTTGGTTGTTTCCTTCCCTAGCGTGGCCGCTCTGCATATCAACAATAAATTCCATGTTTCTTTTTCCATGTTTCCTCTTCCCATCCTCCGAAGGCGGCATTCGCTTCGGGTGATCCAGGCGTCACTCGCTTGGATCATCCTTGCCCTCACCCAATATGGCGTCCCCCGTTGTTATCCGAGGCGGCTAATCCTTAACCTCCCTCGCTAAAGATGGTGGAACCAGCTTCACCAGCCAAGGGAACGACGCCGAGGCCGGAGGGAGCCCGTCGCGTCTTTTACGACGGGCGCGGGCGCTTGCCCTCACCCAACATGGCGCCCGGCGTCTATATAGAGCGCAGGCCGAAAGCTTTCCTGAGTCACGGTGAGTTGCCCTTATTTAACATGGCGCTGGCCAGCCTGCTGGAGCCGCAACTCCCCGCGAACAGGCCCGGCTTTTTCGGCCTGGGGGCCCTGGGCCCTTGCGGCGGGGAGAAGGGGTCGGGGGGCCTGGAGCTGGCCGCCCCTTGCGCCGGGCTGACCGCGGGCGACCCCAGGATCGAGCTTCAGCACGGGACCACCACGCTGGCCTTCAAGGTGGGCCGGCGGCGGGGGAGGGAGGGTAGACTTGAGAGGAGCTGGAGGCTCTGCGGAGCTGTTGGTGGGGCCCCTCCGCAGAAAAGGGGAACGCCGTGCAGGGCGGAGAAACGTCGCCAGGCTCACGAAGAGTCCAAAATCGTGGATTTTGCTGAGGTTTCCGTTCCTCTTGCGCTGATTTTACAGGCCTGGGTTTGAGGCAATGGGCAAGGGTCAGTTGCACGGCCGGCTGTAGCTCAAGAAAGCTGGTGCCTTTTAATAAAATGCGTTAGTTGGAAAAGGTGCCATCAGAATCCTCCAGACTCCTCAGCTATGGGGTGAATTTAGGCTAGTCTCTCTCTCTTGGCCCAGCCTCCTTAGCAGGGTTGTTGTTGCAGGGGAAAATAGGAGAAGGGATCACTGTTCATGCCACTTGTAGCTCTGAATGAAAGGTGGGATATGAAGCTCTGATCCAGTGTTTCTAACGTTGGCAACCCTAAGATGTGTGGACGTCAACTCCCAGAATTCCCCAGCCAGCGCATGCTGGCTGGGGAATTCTGGGAGTTGACGTCCACACATCTTAGTGTTGCCAATGTTAAGAAACCCGGCTTTAATAAATCCAAATGTGGGCGTCTGCTGTGTTGGCTTAACGCCTTATACCCAGAGACAGTTTTCAGTTTCTCCTTTTGCCAACGACCCAGGATGTGCCTGTCTGTTGGACCTACTTTTGATCTTCGGTTGCCTCCTCCTCTCTCCAGTTCCAGCATGGTGTGATTGTGGCAGCGGATTCGCGGTCGACGGCTGGGGTCTACGTAGCTTCGCAGACCGTCAAAAAGATCATCGAGATTAACCCGTACCTGCTGGGCACCATGGCCGGGGGTGCAGCGGACTGCAGCTTCTGGGAGCGACTGCTCGCCAGGCAGTGCCGCATTTATGAACTCCGCAACAAGGAGCGGATCTCGGTGGCGGCTGCCTCCAAGCTCTTGGCAAATATGGTGTACCAGTACAAAGGCATGGGCCTGTCCATGGGGACCATGATCTGTGGCTGGGACAAGAGAGGACCAGGTGAGAAAGCTACTTGATTCCCGAGAGCTTTCAGAATGCTTTATTTCCCTAGCTCCTGACCCATCCCACTAAATCCAAATCAGAATCAACGCTTCCACATTCCTTCCCCCCCCAAATATTTTATCATAAAACATTATACTCGGGGTGTCTCCTAGCAGTTTAAGGCAGCTAGTCAGTAACTGAACAATGAAAGCTATTTTTTTTCAGGGTAAAAACAAGCCATGAAACCAAATGCCAACAGAAAACAACACACTGAAAGAATTGTGTTTTTTTAAAGAGAGCTTTTTAAGAGAATGAAGAGTATGTACAGAATGCCTGTGTTTGTTTGAATGTTGGTTGTGAAGTCTTCTGAAAGTAAGGGGAGAAATGCTGTGCTGATGGTGATCAGTCATTGCCTGTAATTCATTTACATTTCATTTAGTGTTAGATTTTTATCCTGCCTTTTAAAGTATCTAATTCAAGGAGGTGAACTTACTTAATCCTGCGTTCTATTTTCTCCACAGCAATGACCCTGTGAGGTGGGTTGAGCTGAGGGAGAATGACTGGCCCAAAGTCACCCGGCTGGTTTTCATGCCTAAGGGAGGCCTAGAACTCAGTCTCCTGGTGTCTAGGCCAGCACCTTAACCATTGCACCAAACTGGCTCCTTACATTTATGCTTCTATGTCAAGATCCTTAAAATTCCTTTTTCAGGAGTTTGGTATTCTTCTGTTCGTTCTTCTGCTTTGAGCTTATCTTCTCCAAACCAATATGTTATGTTGGTTTCAAACGAGTGACTCAAAATCAGAGTTTCAATTTTATTTTGTGATATGATACGCAATTCTTTAAAAAGTTGGCTGAATTTTACTGGAACGGCCATGTGTCTGTTGTTACATTTCTTTTCTTTTCTTGACTTGGTTTGTGTTCTCTCTGTATGGTGCACATTTAGCTACATGATACACTGCATAATTTTTAACAGAAGTGGAGCCAGGAGTTCTGTGGGCTGGATGAAAGTTTCAAGTGGTCCCTTTGGAAAAAATGATAGGCTCTTTTTGAGATGTTGTACTTTCAAGCCTCTAGGTGACTTTGGCTGGCCTCACCAGTTAAGGTGGATCAGATCAGGTTTGTACTTGAATGGGGGATTACCAAGACATTAACTGGCTGTAGACAGGGAAATCAGAAACTCCTAGCATTGCAGAGAAAGCGACATGGACATTTTCACAAGGTCACCAGGAGTTGACTATGATTTGGAGCTGATTCTATCTTCAATTTGCTCTTTTTTTCCCCCCAGCAGAATGGCACACGTTAATGGGGACTTCATAGTTTATTTATTTAGTCTATTACCATGGCATCTTATCTTCTACCATAAATTTGAGGCATAGAACTCCTTTTCGGTATGGAGAAGCAGATAGGAGATAAGTTGTGAGGGTAGAGGCTGGAGCCCCCCTTGCTGCTGTGGTGGCTCTAGTCTCCACTGATTCTTCTGGACTGGGTGGGTTTGCAGTAATCCTGGGGAGAAAGCCACCGATCTCATGTAAATTGCCATTGCCTGAGTTTCCCCCCTGCCATCCCTAAAGCCCTTTTAGAAATCCTTGGAGCATAGTGTAAATAGATCCGTTTATATTAACTCTGGGGATGAAGCTGGCTGGTACTTGAGAACTACCAGAAAATGTGCATGGATGGGATTAAGACTGTACTCTGAAACACATGTATAGAATAAATTCCACTGAAGTATGTGAAGCAAATGCATTTTGGACTTGGGATATAAACCTAATGCATCTTCTTCTCCCCTCCCCTCATTCTGTGCTGAAAGAACGTTTCTGAGCCCTTCATTACCTCCCTGTAAATATAGTACGGGGTCTCCCTCCATTCTCTCTAAATCAGTGGTTCCAATTTTAGAGCCCCCCCCATGGATTTTTTTTTTTTAATTTTGGTAATCCCATAAATCTCTTTCCTTGCGTTCTCTTAAAAGTTTTCTTGAAGACCTACCTATCTTTCTGTTTACAGTATGGCTAATCCTGTAGAAAGCCACATCTCTGGTGTTTTGACTACTGTAGTATGCTTCCTCGCAAAAGATTAGAATGAAAGACTAGAAAACAACTGTGAAGAATTCGTCTGTTTTTTGTTTGTTTGTTTCATTAGCAGTTTTGCAGGGCTGAATGGAGTGCAACATGCTGAGGTAAGAACATAAGCAGTGGCCTGCTGGATTGGACCCCTGGCCCACCAGGTCCAGCAGTCTGTTCTCATGGTGGCCAACCAAGTGCATGAAGAAGCCCACAGGTCTTGCAGTAGATGGTCTTCATGGGCAGTCCCACTGCCCTCAAGGCTAATAAGGCGATAAGAGCTGTAATCAATCCTGGGGGTGGCTGGTGTCCCAATGACCCTCCCTGAGCTACTCGCCAATTCCTTCGTTTCTTGGAATTTATTGTTTATATAAGAGTGCTTTTATATTGTATTTTAATTGGCTTTATCTTCTCTGTAAACCGCTCAGAGTTGCTTTTTAAAGAGATGGGAGGTGACAAATTTGATATATAAATAAATAATAGCCATTATCCCCTTGGTCCAACCCTTTTCTGAAGCCAGCCAAGCTGGTAGCCAGCACCACATCTCATGGTGAAGAGATGAAAGAGGCCAGGACCTATCTCTGCAAACCCCTGATGGTCCAGTTCTCACGTTACCTTCGGACATTCCACGCAAACGCAGTATCAAGGAATTGTGGTATTAGGGTGACAAAGTTTGGAGAAGCTCAGCTGATTTGAATGTGCTCCCCGGGCAGCATGTTCAGAAAACTGCCCAATTACAACCACGCCTCATTGTTTTTAGGAAGAATGAAAGGCACTCACTGTGGTTAAGGCCATTGTAGGGAAATTATGGGCCGTTCCATTAATCCTGGTTCCCTTGCCCTGTCTTTCAGGTCTGTATTACGTGGATAGTGAAGGGAATCGCATCTCGGGAACGGTTTTCTCGGTGGGTTCCGGTTCTGTCTATGCCTACGGGGTGATGGATCGCGGCTACTCGCATGACCTCTCTGTGGAAGAAGCCTACGATCTGGCCCGCCGAGCAATCTATCAAGCCACGTACCGTGACGCATATTCGGGTGGCTCAGTGAACGTGTACCACGTAGGCTCGGATGGCTGGATCCGTGTCTCCAGCGACGATGTATCTAAGCTGCGTGAATTGTTCCGTGACACAGCCTCCGAAGCAGTGGCTTGAGACGATGGACTCAGAGTGGGGAGGGCAACAATGAGGGTCTATAAAGGTCACGTGCTGTAGAGTATTTTCAAAACTCGAGAAGTGAAATTGTAGTTCAGCTGTTAAAGAAGGGTAAGGCCCACGGGTTGCCCTTAAAATGGGAAGACGTTTGACCGGTGTTTCATGTAATAAAGCGTTCTGCTTGTTTGGGATTAAAAATTAAAACTTCGCTTGTCCAAGCCGTTTTGAGTGCTCATTTGAAGAATGGGAAGAGCAAGATGAATTTTGCTACTCCAGTCCTGGGGGGTTGGGGGGGATTGTTGGATTCTTGCCCCTGCAGAGTACTAATGGCTGTGGAAATGGGAATGACTGGGTGTGTGGGCTGGAGAGAAACGTCTCTGGAAAGTTTTATTTCCAGGCCAAACAACCCTTGAGGGTCAACGTGCGTGGATGTGTTCCCAGGAGAAGGAACCAAACCAATTTCTTAACTGCTGTGATGATTTGCAGTATGTCCAGACTGGTGATGCTTACAGTCCCATGCCTTAAATAACCCTGAGTTCTTTGCGTTTCTCGGAGAGGCTGTGCCCAATCTTCCTCTTCCTCCGAGGTTGGCAGTGCCCTCAGCCAAGCATCCCCTTCCCATCCCTTCGCTGGTTCCCTTGGCACGAAGGCTGTGTGTGCGATGCAAAGGCCCTAATGTGAACGGAAAAGGTTATTGCAAGCTTCAGGGCAGCAACAGGGATGAAAAGAACAAGGCGGGCCAAGCTTGTAGAAGAGGGTTTTTTTTCTTCTCTTTAAACAAAGGTTGCTTTTGAAGTGTCTTCTTCAGAGCTCCCTTCATACTAGCTAAGAGGAACGAATGAAACCGGTTTACAAAAGGGTGGGAAAACAGGCGAAGGGTTTTGCAGAACTGCAAAGGGGTGGAAGGGGAAAGATCGCTAGGGAAGAAACAGCCGCCGAAAGAGGGCTGGGGCATTTGTCTTGGGCGCAGCGCTCCCCGGCAAAATGCTGCTGGCGGGAGCAAGCATTGGAAGAGAATTGGGGGACAAGAAGAGCCCAAGAAAACACTGAGACAATAAGAGTGAGGTGAAGATCAAGGGACGGTGTGGAAGAGCCGCTAGAGAGGAATCCATGAGGCTGAATGTGTGTCTCAAGGAGAGGGAAAAATTGGCAGTGCCCAGCTCTAGTAGATGTTCCCTGCGGGGGCCCTGCTCAGGAATGCGTGTGCAGCTCTGGTGTGTGTTCATGTGCGTGCAGGAGACTGGCCAATCAGGGCAGAAGGGGGAAGAGCATGGGGGTGTGGCGGTTGGCAGCAGGGTGCACATCTTCCCCCCTTTTTGCACACACACATGGACACACACGCGAATACAAAGAGCTGTACGACCTTCCAGTATCCTTTGCCCAGGGATGCGTGTGCGGGAGTGGGGATGGGATCAGGGGGAAACTGGGGACGGATTGCAAAGAGCGGGAGGGGGAATCCCAGCCCCCTCCTTTGGCTTTGCCAGGGAAATACACGCCGAAGCCGAGGAGCAGAACGGGAGGAGGACGGCTGGTAGAAAAGGTGTACATGAAGGTACAAAATGGCTAGACAGGTTGACGTGTACAGAGATACAGGGGAGGCTTGGAAGCAATAAACAGGCGTACAGAAGCTCAGGACAATAGATGTTCAAGAGAATAGCATGGTTTTCGTTACCCCACAAAGCACTTGGATTGCACCATTGGGTTTCTAAAAAAAATGGGGTAGGGGGATGAGGATCCACCTTTCATGGTGGGCATGCAGGGGTTCTTCTGGCCAGGAGGCACAGCGGTTCATCCCAAAAGGATAGGGTGATGGGCGTGCCGTGCCCGGGGAGAGAAGGCCCCTTTCCCAAAAGCTCTAGAGAAAGAAGCAGAGAAGATTGCAGCAATGAGGCCCACTATGGACAGCCTTGCAGTATTTCTGGGGGATGTTTAACGAAGTCCGCCTTTTGGTCTCCGTTTCAGCTCGCTTGGGTTTGCACGAGGCGATGGCTAGCGTTAGCGGGGCTTATTCAGTATCAATCGGAGTCGCGTCTGCTTTAACGGGCACTTGTCATGCTTTTCCCCCAATCCATCGGCCAAAAAGCTACAAAGCTGTAAACGAGGGTTTCTCCCGCTCCTCTTTTAGCCACTTAGAAGTACAGAAGCTAGTTATGGGAGCTGTTCTGGACTTTGATTCCACGGCCATTAAAAGAATAAATAAAGGTGTTTTAAGTGGATATAACCTGGAGGATAATAGCAATATCTGGCCACAGGAACCGGCTCGAAGAGACGCAGAGTAATAAATGGGAAGGTCTGTATTATATGGTGCAGCAGGATTCTGTTTGCAAGATGGGAACCCAGCTGATTGAGGCCTGAAGCCTAAAATAAAAAGAGCAATAAGCGAGCTTGGCTTGCAGGTGCAAATTAAATTTTATGGCTTGAAAGCTTTGGTTGATGTACAGGTATCCATCGGGGACTTTTCAGGGACCCGGGATCCCAAGGGAGGGAGACTGCAAGGGAAAAAAAGTCTGAAATCCTGAGTTCAGACAGGACCGATTCACGACGAGTGTCCTTTGGTCAATTCCTTTATGGCAAAGCACGCCCCTGGCAAATGACCTTGGCCAGAATCAGCCATTTTGAAGCGTCCCATCAAGGCACGTTGGGGAAATGTGGCAAGGATGCAGGTATATTTTATTTGCGGTGCTCTGCAGGCGAGGCGACTAGGAAAAACATCTGACCCCTGATTTGATCCCGCTGCTCTGAACCTGGTTCTATAACGGCCGCCTCCTGCGGGCTCAACACAGGAGGGAGCAGCCGAATCGCAGAGGCGGCCTTGCAAAGCGTCTGGCCTCGCAGATCTCCCGAAGGCGCCCCTTCTCCGTCTCGGCGGCTTTCCCCTCCCCTTCTCGTCTCCGGGGCAAGGCGGCAGGGCTCGTAGCCAATCCGATGCCTTCGGCTCCTGCGCCGCGGCCAATCGGAAAGGAAAGGGCGGAGACCACCGCCCTTCTCTTTGTACACGGCGGCGGGGTTGGGTCGCCCGCGCGAGCCTCGCCTTTACCCGCGCTGCACACGCGGGGTGGAACGTGGCGCGGCGCGGCGTTCCATTCCGAGCCTTGGAACGCGGGCCCGGGGCCGAGCGCGCGGCGTCTGAACCTGGCGACGCGGGGGCTCCTTTGCAAAGCCGCCTCGGGATCGCGATCCCCGGTTCCTGCGAGGAACCCAGGGTTCGTTCCCACGACGCTCTGCGCCCCCCGAACACGCTTCGGGAAGCCGTTCAGAGATGTAGCGCCTGCCTTCCCGCAGTACCCTCCTCTGGCTAGAGTCATTTCCACCGTGGTTAGTTTAGGGTGCGCTGTGTTGTGCCCACCCAGAAACATCGGTTAACCCGGGAATCGGATGAAGCATGTCGTGTGAACTGAGCCGAAAGCTAAGCACGCGTACTCCGCTGCCGTGCAGCTGGTTAGTGGCTCAAGATGGTTTTGCAAAGGTAGCGAATAAACGGCAACTTATACTGGGGCCGCTGTTCTAGTAGACCGACTCAAAGATCCCTCGTAATTGCAGAGTTTTTAATTCTCCAGAACTTTTCCATCAAAGTAGGGAGAAAATGGAGTCCCGGGGCTGGGCCGGGGGCAGACAAGGGACAAAAGGATCTTGAAGCTGCAGAGATGCTGCGTAAAATACTACGTATAGGAACTGCAAAGCTCACAACGGTGAGGAATCTTGCTGGTCTCCAGGTGGAGCAGCCCGACTTACTCAGAAGCGTGATGGAATAATGTGCCGATGTTGCGGGCGTTTAATTTAAGCTTTATTGGGGTTTTCTGGTAGGTTCGGATTGTCCCTGGCGCCGTCCCCGGAGCTGCTGAACAAACAATTAATGGTGAATCCCTTGTTTTTGAAAAGATGACATCCACCTGTTCCTAGGAACCGTCTCCCTCTCAGAGCTGAGTTAATTGCAAGACTCCGCTGACAGGACGCTCAGGAGGCTGCGAATAAAATTTACAAGAGGTCAGCTGTGAGTTAATAGAGTTTCCACTGTAGCGCCAGAGCCAGACAATACCACAATTCAGATGAAACGGAGCCAGGCGACGCTCGGAAGCATCTGGAGGCTTCCTGCTTTGAGCGTCCGTTTAGTCCGGCACCAAGTTAGAAGCGCCTTGGCCCACTTCTAGCAGTTTCCGCTTCTGCCTGGGTTGCAGAGGTCGGGTAGGGATTTTTCTGCACCGCGAGAGGAGAGAGCCTTGGTCCGCGTCTCTGCGACGTTGTGAGAAAAGTCCTCCGCAGCTGTCCCAGGATGAATGCCTGGCGCTGAGCCACCCTAATAAAAGTCCTTTATTTTCCTTGATCTTCTGTTCCTTCGGCAGCCTGGTGCCTCGTCTTGCGAGGGGGCGGGCCCCCTCCTGTTGCTCTCCAATCCATCTTGCCTTCTCCCCGCTGCCCTCCAAAGTCACGGGGCTCCCATGTCGTTCAGCGCCACCATCTTGTTCTCGCCCCCCCACGCTAAAGAAGCCAAATGCTGCTGTTGCGCCTGCAAGCAGGAGCCGGGGGCTCCCACCCCCGCCCCGCCACCGCCTTCCCCTCCCTGCACCCCCATCACCATTACGGGGACCGGCTTGACGGTCCAGTCCTCGGAGCAGCTCCTGCATGTCATCTACCAGCGGGTGGAAAAGGCCGTCGGCCTGGCCGAGGTGGCGCTGAACCTGGCGAAGGCCAACAACGACGCCCTGAGACGTCTGGAGGAAGACGTGGCGGCCCTGCGCCGGGGGCCGCCCGTTGCCTTCAAAGCGAGCCCCCTGCGTGTGCCCGAGGAACCGCAAGAGGACCCCGAAGATGAGGAGGAACAAGAGGCCGAAAGCTTTGGGAACGGCGTCCAGGTGGTCATCGAAGAATTGCGGCAGCTGGGAGCAGCGTCAGCAGCAGTGGGGCGGCCCGAGCCCTTGGCCTTCTCGCCCGTGCCAGCCCTTGGCGGAGTATGTAGGCTGGAGTCGGGTGCCCCCGTCTCTCCTACCCTGTGAAATCCATGCTGTGGCCCTGTCCCTCCGGTCAGGCACAGATGGCATCATAAATAGTTGATGGCGTCTCTCGCCTTCCCTGCCAACCAGCCCCTCCGGGAGGCATTCTGGGAGTCGCGCCAAGGCTGCGCTGCTGCTGCGGCCTGGGCTGGAGAGGCTGTGGTGAGAGCTAAAACCCCCGGTGTGACGGGGACCGCAACCCCGATCTGGGAATGGGGTTGGTGCTCCTCGGGGTGAATGGAGAGCTTGGGCTGAGTTGGGGTTGGCAGCCAGGGAGCGCTGGGAAATTGTGTGGCGTGGCGTGGAAAAGCGCCGTTGAGCCTCCCTGCCATTTGGGCCGGGCGTGATCTTCGTGGGCAGTTGGAAGAGGCTTTGGTTTCCAAATGCGTGTTCGGGGCATTGTAAATTTCACATTTGCAGGGCAGACTTGTTTAATGTCCAAAAGAAACTCCCTGTTTGTTATGCATGTGCTTAGGGAGACTTTACAGCAGTGTTTCTCTACCTTGGCCACTTTAAGATGGGTGGACTTCACCTCCCAGAATTCCCCAGCCAGCCATGCTGGCTGGGGAACCCTGGGAGTTGAAGTCCACCCATCTTAAAGTGGCCAAGGTGGAGAAACACTGCTGTAGGGGGTGAAAGGAAAGGCTGCGTCAAGGAAACCGTAGCATGAAATGTAGGTTTTGAGGAATCAGCTGTTCGGAAATGCTGAAACAGAGGCAGTTGGAAATTGGAGTAAGAGGGAGGCTGTTGTTCGGGCACAATGTGTATAATTCTTCCTTTCCTCCCAGGTAGCCGAGGAATGCCCTCCAGGAGACGCCCCAATGCAGCAGGTCTACGTTCCTCCCTCTTCTCCTACCCCACCGATGCCTCATCAGCCCCCTCTACAACCTCTGGATGAGCCCCTCTCCTGTCCAGAGGTCTCCCCTATCAGCACGACCCATGAAGATGCCACGAACGGGGAACCCCATTTCTCTTTAGGCTTTGCCAGCCTCCCTTGCAGAAGCCGAAACCTTGGGCAGAAGAACGCCAGGCGTAAGAGGGACCTGGTGTTATCAGTGAGTTGACTTCTCTTCCTCAGGGCAGAGCTGGTGGTCCTACAAGGCACCCAGCCAGGAACCACCTGGAAAGGTTGTCCGAATGCTGGGCTGTTTTTCATAGTTTGGGGATGGTGGCATCGTTCAGCTGAGATTCATGCTGTCCTCTCTTTCCTCCCCTAGAAACTGGTCCATAATGTTCACAACCAGATCACCAATGAAAAGCGGTTTGATGGCGCGGAAAGGTGAGCGTTCGTGGGGATGAGCCAATGTGAGAAGAAGTTGGGGTTTGCTAATTATTTAATTATCGCCTTGGGACCTTGCTTTCCTGTCAAAGAAGGATAACCTTCAGGGTGAGTTGGGCTTTCAAGGAGCCGTGTAGGAAGCGGACGCTCAAACCGAGTGGTCTTTTTATCACTGCTACAGTCTGCGGGTCAAAACGGTGTTTCGGTGTACCGTAGTGCACAAACCCACCCAAGATTTTTCTTCGGTTTGTCTGTCCGCCTGCTTTCTTAAGGAATTGGATCCCAATGTCTTCCCTTCTGATAACCCCTTTATTGTCAGTTGGGTCTGATTTATAGATTAATGGGTGTAGCACTTTATAAACCGGAGAGCAGTTCTTTGCTGTGAAGAACTGAAAAGCTATACTACGGCAAGGAAGGGGAAGAGGGAGATGCGTCTCGGTTACACACCCTTAAAAGTTTAGTTAGAGTTGTAAAGGGGCTTTCCCAAAGACATCTTGGCCAGAATGTGTTCTAAACCATGGTTTGTATTGGTGATGCGCTAAAATTGAACAAGGAGCAAGAATCCTTTATGTGTTTGTGGAAGATGGTGTTGGATGAATGAAGGTCATAGTTTATGGAATCTGCCAGAGCATTAAGATTGTCACCAGAACGTTTTCTCCAGATACTCATCCAGTGGTGCAAGGCAGACTTATCAAAGCAAGGGCCTTTTCAGTGGTACCACCCAATGTGAAATTCCTTTCCCACAAATTCTCGCTTAGCTCCTCCCTGTAAAGGTCTGTGCTTTTCCCATACATTTTAAGAAAGCATTGGTGTTTTAGTGAGGTATTTATTGTGATTTTATGCTATTTTTTTTTTACTGTTGTTTTTGCCGCTCCTAATTCTTGTCTCATCTGCTGTGCTGTTGACTTCTTTCCCTCTTTTGTAGCATTAAGTCTTCATGGAATATTTCTGTAGTGAAATTTTTACTGGAAAAATTGAAGCATGAATTGGTCTCAAATCACCATAACTATACGGATAAGGAACTGAAAGGTAAGGTGGTGTTTGTTGAAATTTCCCACCCAGTTTGTTTCTGGGTTTTATTACTAGAACGTACCCAACATTTATCTCCCCCCACCAAAAAAATCTCCGTCCTTTGGTAAACATTCAGAAAATTTTCTTCAACTTTGGAAATAGCTCCTGGCATTTATTCTGAAACCAACTGATGATATTTGAAATGTTGGTCGATTGGGTACATAAAGACATTTATGGAACAGGCTCTAGACCCTAATTTTGCTTTCCGTGTTTGTGATTTCTGTACACATAGACACAGACCCTTTTTCTTCTCTTAGGGGCCTGCGTGGCCTACTTTCTGACGAAGCGACGTGAGTATCGAAATTCTCTCAATCCTTTCAAGGGGCTTAAGGAGAAAGAGGAGAAGAAACTGCGTAGTAGGCGCTATCGGGTAAGGCATAGCGGACAGCGGAGGACCAATTCCACACATTTATTACCTCATTTTTTCGTCACTTTTAAAAGCCAATATAGACTTCCATCGATTTTATTTCAGGATGTCTGTAAACAAAAATGTTAAAGCTGGCACTGATGTGAAAGAGGAAATTGCACCAATATTCTCCCTGAAATCTATAAAGGAAAAGCCATTTTTTTTCCCTTGCAGGTGAAGGAATAAGGGAGGTTTATCAGGCTAGCTAATAAGAGGCACGTTCTTTTCAGGCTACTGAAATTACAAAAGGCTGACGTTAAAATTAAATCCTATCGGTTTCATCCTACAAAATATTTAAATGTGAGCTGATCTCAAGCTTCTTCACTAATATAGGCAAATTCTCCTTCTCAAGTCCATAAAATGTCGGTCTGTTCTTCAGCCTGGCCTTAACCATATTTATTTTTAAATGCAAACTTCTACTTTTACACGTCTCTTAATTGTATTTACTGAGGTGTCAGTTCTATTATGTTCATGAGATGACACACAGTAAGTCTGGTGCTCTATCAACATTACCTTGGGATTAAGCCTTATTGGACTTAATTTAGATTTAGTCATTCCCCCCCCCCACACTTTGCACCTACATTTACAGTGTAAATATATGCTGGCAATGTGCGTTTTCTCCCATGTCACCATGACTCTGCCTTCATCTTCTCCCATACCTGAGACTTATTTAGATTGCTCTGTTCAAGTTAAAATAGTATTTTCTGCCTTCCGACATGGTGGAAGGACACCGGAAGGTGTGTAAAATCACACTTTGCTGTGAGTTACGTTGGAGGTAAAGTCAGGGGTCTAATATGGGTGGGGTCAAGAGGGGTTGTTAGTGGCTATTTCAACCCCATCTGCTGCATCCTTTTGTCTCCCTGAACAAAAGGAAGCAGTGTTATACCGTATTGCACCAGGGGTTGATCAAAATTGCGTGATAGCACTAGACTGCAACCCCCCTAGATGGCAGCCATGCCAGGCTGCTCATCTGGGAATGCTGTAAGTGTATTACAGGTAGTCCTTGTTTAGCAACTGCCTCGTTTAGCAACCATTCACAGTTATGACAGTGGTGAAAAAGTAGCTTGCCACCAAGCCTACATTTACAACCTTTGCAGGTCTGTAAAGCAAAGGAAAGCTGAAGTTAGATCATAAGCACAATTGTGGTTTCACTTAGCGACCATTTTGCTTAACGACCGAGTTGCCGGTCCCAATTGTGGTCGCTAAACAAGGACTACCTGTACTACCTTACCAGTTCAGATCCAGATGGAATAGATTGTATAGAATGATGGGACTAACACGCCCCCCCCAAGGCATGGTGGAGTTGGAAGTTGGCGTTTGGTGCCAAAGGAAAGAAGAGAGAAATTCTGAATAAAAGCAGTGCTTTGGGTCTCAGCACCCCTCATGCCTTTTTGGAAAAAAAAAACCAACTTTGTTCAGTGCAGGTTATGATAGGTACAGGGGAGTGGGTACAGGAAAGAGGCTAGAAATGATAGGCAGAGTCCTGAAGCCAGACCCTCCCCTTTTCTTCTGATTGGCTGGTGAGGGCAGGAAGCAGGAGGAGTCAACCAATCGCTGTGGTTATCATGCGCTGCACACCCAAAATCAGGACGCCCCCTTGCAGCATCCAGTCAGAACAGAGACAGGAGCGGGGTAGCAAATGTCTTGTAGGTGTAGTTTCCTGCTGACTTCTTAGAGTAGACCATTGAGATCAGTGGGATTTAAGCTGGTAATGACTGTTCCTCTTACTTCAGTGGGTGTTCCATAGGTAATTACCAATTCTGGATCCAGTTCATTGCAATTACCCCTACTTCTGAGTAAACATGAACCTTGGCATCCAGAAGAAGCCACGAGGATATCACATGTGTTGTGATGTCATCGTACAAGAGACTTCACTTTTTTTCTTTCTCACCTCTCCCATTGGATGCCCGTGAAAGTCTTATCCTGGTTTATTTGGAGGTAAACAGACTGAATTCAGTAGGCTGTTCCTGCTGATCACAGCTCTTTTTTGATGGTTTGTTTACTGCTCAGAATATAATAACTTTTTAAACAGAATTCAGTCACCTGTTAATCGCCCATTCATGGCCAGGAAACAGTCGCAGGCTTGTAATATTTAACAAGTAGGAAAGGACTGTCAAAGTTCTAAGATGAACCTTTCGCGGGACTGGACATGATTTACTTGAATGAAGCAAGTTTTATGGTTTGCTTAACAAGCAAGGTCCCTAATCAGTAAGTGTCTTTTTAAGGTGATAGTCTCATTAAGATGTGAACAGAAGTCTCAAAGAAATAAATTTGACTTTGTTCAGAGCTAATGTGCCTAAGATGTGCTGTAAAACAGGGTTCCTCAACCTCAGCAACTTTAAGGTGGGTGGACTTCAACTCCCAGAATTCCCCAACCAGCCATGCTGGCTGGGGAATTCTGGGAGTTGAAGTCCACCCACCTTAAAGTTGCTGAGGTTGAGGAACCCTGCTGTAAGAGACCAAAGGGTGAGGTGCAGGATGTTCTCTGACTTCTTAAAACAAGCCACCATAAAAACATTTTTTTCTAATTAGCAGCTCACCTAGTTGTCTGATCCTATCTATAGACTACTAAAATTCTCATGTCTGTCTGTAACTTCAAATTGGGTGAAACGGTGTGTCCTAGGGCAACACTTTTTGAACCAAGGTACCTCAGATGGGCTAATTTACAGAATGCATCCAAAATCTGGGACCAATCACTCCCATGGGATTGAAATTTAGCAGTTTGGGCTGTTTCGGGTCATGTGATAGTCATTTCCAGCGCTCCCTGCCAGCTTCCCACAGGCAAAGTCGGCGGGGAAGCCAGCAGGAAGTTGTAGGTCCAAGGCCAGCAGGCAGGTAAGTGGCTGCTACCAGGTGGGGAGGAAGGGAGGGAAAGAAGGAAGGAAGGACGGACGGACATGGGAATGAGAAGAAGGAAGGAAGGAACAGGAGGGAAGGAAGGACAGACAGATGGACAGACAGACATGGGAATGAGAAGAAGGAAGGAACAGGAGGGAAGGAAGGATGGATGGACAGACAGACTTGGGAATGAGAAGAAGGAAGGAAGGGACAGGAGGGAAGGAAGGAAAGAAGGAAGGACATGGGAATAAGAAGAAGGAAGGAGGGAAGGAAGGACGGATGGACAAACGGATGGACATGGGAATGAGAAGGAAGGAACAGGAAGGGAGGGAGGGAAGGAAGAGGAAGGGAGGGAAGGAAGGAAGGAAAGAAGAAAGGAAGGAAGGACATGGGAATGAGAAGAAGGAAGGAAGGAAGGAAGGGGAGGGAGGGAGAGGGGGAGGGAGGAAAGAAGGAAGGAAGGAAGATTTCTGATGCTCCCTGCCAGCTTCCGACAAGGAAAATCAATGGGGAAGCTGGCAGGAAATCAGAAGTCACTCCCTCTCCCACTGCTTTTTTGCCCAGCCGTGGTCATTCTTTCTCTGTTTAGGTAAGGAAATATCTCTGAAAGGAGACCAAACCAGTCACGAATTGGGTTGTCTAGCGTATATTTAATCTTAAGTGCCACCTCAGTTCTGGAGGGTTTATTCCCAAACATGCATGCAGGGCACGTGTAAGATGGCAGGCTGAGGAAAATGCTGAAAAATAGAACTCAGGAAACCAGACTCTGATGTCTACATCCCACTGGTTTTCCAATATCATTCATCGAAGCAGACTAGCTTTCCTTTCCAAAGCAAGAAAAATTGAGCTGGTCTCAATCGAAGCTTCTCTCTCCCAGACCGCCCTCTGCAGCTCCAGGGGGCATTCACCTTCACAAAGGGGAGCAGCAAGCCGGGTGAAGGGGCGCGCCAGCGTTCAACCCTGGGCTGCCAAGAGTTGTTTGCATTATTCACAGCGATCATCCGTGGAGCGTGTGCTCTTTCTCTCTGCCATGGAATTGATTCCTGGGTCAGCCTGCCAAATGTGGGGCAAAAGACGCATGGAGCAGCTGAAATTAGGCCCAGTCCCAGTTAGCTCCAGCTGGATGTAGGGCCCCCAGGCCCCCCTTAGGCCTTGAAGAAGTCTATATGCAGGGCAGAGTTTTTAGACCGCTGGCCCAAGAGGGAAACACAACCAAAATTGCAGAGGTATGACCGCCCAGCCGACTGGGGGGAGAGGTTGGGCTGGGAAAGAATGAAATAAGCAGATGACGACAGATGGGGTGGGTCATTGCAGGAGTGAAGGCAATTGTGATATTCTGGGAAGGACTCATCGGAGCCTCTTTTCTCCCCAGCTTTTTGCAAACCGCTCGGGGGTGGCACGGCTGCTCGGCTCGGAAGAGCAGCGTCTGTGGCAAGGGGTAACCGAAGAGCTCATGTCAGATGAGGAAGACAGTGTCAGCGAGCCCGGTGTGTGGGTGGCACGACCGCCCCGGTTCCGAGCTACGCCTCTCTCTCAGCTCTGCTACCGGCTGGATGCCAACTCGAAGCACGGCACGAAAGCCAACCGCGTGTATGGGCCGCCCTCCGACCGCCTGCCCTCGGCGGAAGCCCAGCTTCTGCCCCCACACCTCTACAACCCCCACTTCCAAGGGGAAGACCCCAGAGCTGGCACCCCTTCCCACCTGCCCAGCCACAAAGGCTTCTGCCCTGACCTCAGCTCTTTCGTGGAGATCAAAGTGGAAAAGGATGAGTGACCGAGGACCCCGTGGACTCCTGGCAAGAGGACCAGCAGAAGGAGAGGAGCTCATGTGAAAGGCTTTCTTTGCTATCTGTATTTGGGGCGAGGAGGAAAGCCAACCGCGGGCCAGAATTGAAACAGTTTTTCTTAGGAGCTGCTGCTCTTTATTCCCTGGTAGGGCAGTGAAGAAGAGGTGGATGAATAAAAAAAAGAGAACCTTCAGTGTTAGAATGGCAGTTCTAGAGCAGAGAAGGAGGACTGTGTAATCTTTTAGGGGGAAGGATTGCAAAGAGATTTCTCTCCCTTCAGACTTAAATTTAAGGCCAATGGGAAGCAAAGTAGAGAGTCTCCAAAAAGCCACATTTGCATCATGAATGGGGTTGGGTGAGAAATTTGGGTGGATGAACTCTTCCCGCCTTGGAGCATTCTTGCGTTTCAGGCAGCAAGACTGCTGGGGATTATGTAAGCATTGGAGGACCATCGTCAGCGATAGTTGTGCTTTTAAAAGAGCAACCACAATTCGGGAGGGGGGGGAAATGTACCTTTTCAAACTGAAGCATCCTGCAGGTATAAACAATTTAGATGGAGTCTTCTCAGGACGTGAAGTAAAGGCTGGGTCTTGATAGTGGGGTAAGGGTGGGGTCATAAAAAGCCAAGAAGGTGGGGTCAAAAAAGCTGTGGCCCCCACCTTGACTCTTGACCACATCCTGCAGATACCCCTGGTGGGATATGCGTTGAACAAAAGCCTGCTATTGCTGTCAACATGGTTCCTGCCTGTCAAAAGATGCTTAGGTTCTTCATGAAGATTTTTCATTAAGATCAACATTTTGGACTTTGGGACTCTTCCTATGTTGGTGTGATACCTTAAGCTCCAGTGTCTAGTTCAGTGTTTTTCAACCTTGGCAACTTTAAGATGGGTGGACTTCAACTTCCAGAATTTCTGGCTGGGGAATTCTGGGAGTTGAAGTCCACCCATCTTAAAGTTGCCAAGGTTGAGAAACACTGGTCTAGTTAATGAGCACGTGTGCATCACCATCTTCCTCCCATCGTATGTAGCTGTGTGAATTGCATTCCAAACCCAGCTTGGCATCCACTTGGGGTTTGTGGAAACCAACACTGGTAACTCCCAACCATCTTTGGCTTATGTTTTGCATTCCTTAAATCCCAAATATTAACTCCTACAGGTTTGGCTACTGATGGATGACTTCCGCCAAAGAGTTGGACGCTAGCAGGGAGGGAAAAGGTGGCTGCACACGATCTCATTAGCAAAACCTTTCGGCTGAAATATCTTTGAGGCTGATCTCGGTTTTATTTGCAGGACGATTAAAGGCTTGTTTGTAAGAGAAGAGGATGAGCTAAAACATCTCTGGGTGTCTTGCTGTCATTATTGGCCTAGTGTATGTCCGTGCATACAATGAGCCGTGTCTGTCCTCTGGTGGCTCTTCTCAGTAGTACAAGTGGAAAAATGGCCCTCATGTAGGAAAACACTTTTAGCTTGGTGGTTTTCTTGCAAATGTTTCGTTACCTAGCTAGGTAACATCTTCAGTGCTAGAAGGGAGTGGGGTTTGCTCTCTGTATATATACAGTGGCTTGCCCTCCAGTGTTGGGGTGGTGGTTTATATTTATATTTTCTTCTCCCGGTAGTTTCTTGGTTAGAAAGGAGAAGAAAATAAAATAAAGCACCCCCCAACACTGGCAGGGCAAGCCACTGTATATAAACAGAGAGCAAACCCCACTCCCTTCCAGCACTGAAGATGTTACCTAGCCAGGTAATGAAACGTTTGCAAGAAAACCAAGCTCAGAGAACCCCAAGGCCTCCACAGTTCAACCCTGAGCTACATATATTCTCTTCTGTAGGAAAATACTTGTTCCCTGTGGTTTTCCAATCTTGAAAAAATCAGAGAACTGTCCCCTCTTATCTTGCATCCTGCAGCCCTCTAGCTTCCATGTCGCTCTGTAGCTGTCTCTTTCCCTTGTTTGTTCTTTTATATTTCTTTTTCCTGGTGAGGATTAGAAACTCTTGGACCGTTGGAGAAGGTATGGACATCCTGGGTGGGAGAGCCTGTTTAATGTGCTGAAGGTGCTTCAAATCCTCCTCCTCAGGTTAAGAAAAAAAGGATCAGATCCAAGCATGAGGAAGAATCCCATTTGTCGGGCTACTTCCAAATTCCAAACTCCTGAATTATTATTTTTTAAACGTGTTCTTTGCAGATTCATTCGCCAGGAAAGCATAAATGGAAAACCAGGGTTGGGGGAAAGGGAAGAGCAGTGATGTAGGTCGAGTGGAAATGGCTGTCCTTGCAGAATTAAGATTTCAGGGTACTGAGACAGCTGCATTTCAGCAACTGCAATTTGGGACAGATAATAAGGGAACCTGTTTGGGGGAAACAGGATGAGATCCAGAGACACCTGCCTGAAAACAGAGTTTTAGCCCAAATGCATTTGACTGATCTTGAAAAGGAAAGAATGAACTCTCCCTGTCGATCCATATTTTGCTTAACGTGCAATTCTGCACGCCTGTGTAAGGTTGCAGCCTTAGACATTCAGACTCTGAAAATTGTCCCCGCTGGGTTGGTTTGCTTATCATCCAGGAGAATAACGCCTCTATTGTCGAGTCTTCCCTAAAATGATTGAATGATCCGTTTGCTGCAAAAGGAATTTGTGGTTTTGAGACCCATATTTCAATTTTGGGAGCCAAAAGTGCAGGAGATGTACAGTTCACCTGATCATATCCTAAGTAATAAACGTGGGTGCGGATGTATACAGGTATAGTTGGAATGTGTGGCTAACTGAAAGGCTGGGTTCACACGTAACATTACCCCATAACATTTGTTTAATTTTGGCTTTGCCTATCATGTGAAGGTGCTTGGAAACCATGGTCTATAGTGTCTTGGTTGAGTGCACAAAACCAGTGGTTGTTTAGCCAATACAGATAGTCCTTGTTTAGCAACCACAATTGGGACTGGCAACTTGGTCATTAAGCAAAACAGTCGCTAAGTGAAACCATGACTGTGCTTATGATCTTTCGGTTTTCTTTTTACAGACCTGCGAAGATCATAAACGCAAGGATTGGTCGCAAAATTACTGTTTCATAGATGTTGTAGCTGTGAATGGTCACTAAACGAGACAGTCGCTAAATGAGGACTACCTGTTAAACCAATTAAACTAGGATTATTGTTTAGGTGTGGGACCAGCACTGGGGAGACCAAGGTTCTAGTTCACTCTCAGCCATGGAAGCTCCCCTTGCCCAACCTACCTCACAAGGTTGTTGTAGGGAGAAAATAGGGAGTGCCGCAGACTCCACCTTGAGCTCCTGTGCCAGGCACAGAATGTGAAATTACTAAATAATTAAATGCATAACAGGCTGAGACCAGAGGAACTGGGCAGCAGTGCATAAGAGGGGGACTGGTCTGACTAGATGACCTCTGGGGTACCCTCCAACTTTGACCCAGAAGTTGGAGCTCCTTGCTGCTTTGCAGGAGAGCAAGGGCTGATCGAAGGAGGATGCAGCCGGGGTCCCCTCCACTCCTACCATGCTTCCTAAATTTAATGTCCAATGCATTGACTCTCCCTACCAAAACCCATGCTGGCTGGGGATGATGGGAGTTTGCACCGAGATGACTAAGGACAGGGCTACCAGACCTGGGCGGTGAAAACCTGGACGACCGGTAAAAGGCAGCAAAGATTTTTCGTCCGGATTTTTGCAAGCCGAATCGGAGAATTAACCGGGGGGCGCCTGGTTGGAGAAGGCGAGCTAGCCAAATGCCGGGGCTGGGGAAGACTCCGACAGCGCCCCCTGTGGATTTCAAAGGAAATTTCCCAGGCACTGGCCAATCCGGAGGCTAAAAGCGATTGGGACCCCTCCCCTCCCCTCCTCCGTCTCCGACCCGCTCTTATCAAGGCCACGCCTCCCCTTGCGGTTCTCGTTCGCCCATTGGCGGCTTCCCTCTGAGCTCCCTCCCCTCGTGGCCTGGAGCTCGACCAATTTCCTCCTGCGAGCCTCTCGGGGGTTTCCCGGCGCGCAGAGCGAACGTTGGAGTTGGTCCTTGGCCGGGGGGAGGGGCGCTTAATCGAACGCGCGGGAGGGAAAGGGCGGGTAAAGGAACCACGCCTTCTCGTGACGTCACAGGTTGGCTGCGAGGGCTTTGCTAGGGGAGCGGGGGGCTGCCCGGGGATGAACGGGGCGATGCCTTTGCGGGTAGAATCCCCACCTCTTTCGCTCTGCCCCCGCTCCTCCTCTGCTTTGCAGTTCGGGGGCAGAAACAGAACCGGTGCAGCCTCAAGGAGAACTGCGCCGGTTGCATTTCTGCCTGCCACTCAGCTTGGCAGGGTACAGCGAGGAAAAGCGAGGGGCGGGTATTGGAAAGGCTCCCTACAGTGGCCCGCAGCGCAAGGGGAAGTGATGGTCGGGTGGGGGGGGGTTGCAGAGCCTGCAGAAGTGGGGGGGCTGTGGGGTCGCTTCCCTGGTGGCAGGGAGAAAGTCAGGATCTCTCTGGGGCTGGCAGGAAAATTGACAAGGGGCATGCCCGGGAGGCTGCATTCGCACAACACAGGCATTCTGCGTGAATCCAAATGACGGGTGTTCAGAGGGCAGCAGGTCCTGTGAACCTGCTCTAAAGCGAACCTTAGCTTAGGAAAGCCCCCCCCTAAAATTGAATAATAAATAAATAAAGCTCTGTCAGATGGGAGCGTGGCTTCCGTGCCCTGTGAGAGAGGAGGGGATTGAGACTCGGGTCGACTTGTGGGGAGCATCTGCCCTTGATCGTCTCCAAGAAACTTGGCACCACCCCTATAAACGGGGCACGGGATTCTGCCACCTTCCAGCCCCCCCTATTGGGCACGAATTCAGCTCCTACCCACCCGTTTTCCTCCGCTGGCAAAAATCTCAGCCCCTTCTTGGCTGGCCTGGGTAGACACGATGTTGCCCAATTCCTCTGGAGGGCACCAGGTTGAAAAAAACAGATGTCCACATTACCTGCTTCTACCAACGTCCTGCCCCAAAAAGGGTCAGCTGCATTTAATTTCTAGCCACTTTTTCCCCAGTCAAACCCCTCCCTCCATCCTAACGTGGCTTCTGCCAATTTCGTTTGCTTTTTTCTTGGCAGTTTCCCCGAGAAACGGGCAGAATGGCAGCTTCAGGAGCCGTCGATGGGAAGTTCCTGCAACAAGGTAATTGCCCTGGGCTTGTGGGAGGAAAAGTGAAGGCATCTAGAACAGGGGGGAAAATCAGCCTTTTTCCCCGCCTTTCTGTTTCCACAGGTTGGAGGAGCCAGCTGCCCCCTTGCTCACTGACGGATGAGGATCTGTCTGCTTATCCTGGCTTGGCTAACCTTCTTATGGTTCTGACAAAACGTATGGATTCTTCGGGGATGAGCATTGCTTTGGCCCAGCCGTTGGAAGAGGTGGGGTGAGATATTGTTGTGGGGGCAAGAAAGTGGTTTTTGGGATTTCATATTCCTGAAAACCCAATCTTTCCTTGTTTGGGGTGGGGGTGGGGGGGTTGTTGCAAATGGGATGGAGGGAAGTGAGGATCTAGACCAGTGTTTTTCAACCTTGGCAACTTTAAGATGGGTGGACTTCAACTCCCAGAATTCCCCAGCCAGCATGGCTGGCTGGGGAATTCTGGGAGTTGAAGTCCACCCATCTTAAAGTTGCCAAGGTTGAAAAACACTGGTCTAGACCTTAGGGAAGACCCTGGTTGGGTCTTGTATTGCCTTGCAGGTTCCGTCAAGCCAGAATGGGCAAATGACATCATATTCACTGCTCAGCGTGTGAGAAATCTAGTGGATCTTCTCTGCAGGGCACAGCAATAAAATGACAACTAAAAGAAAAATATTTATAAATGTAAGCTAAGTAATTCAGCTTATTTTGAGGCAGACATTTTTTACTTATTATATTCACTGACGTACAGTAGCTGCCTGTCTTGCAGATTGTGACTCTGGGTGGGATAAGAAACCCTGCAACCACAAGGAAACAACAGAAATACTCTACATTTGTATGGTGTGTTTACCCAGTTCAGTTAAAGACCTGGTGTGTTGTGTGAATCAGGTAGCTCAGTTCTTCCTGGGTTAAATGAGAAAAACATGCAGGGTCCCGCTGTGTCCTGCACATCTGCAAAGAGGGTTAACTGGAGGTTAATTCTCCCTCTGGTGAGAACTCTTGGAAGTCTTGGAAAAATGGGTCTCCATCAGCTGTTGGGTGTCTGCTTGCAAAAGGGTGATATAAAGCTTTAGCCTTCTGATGGTGACTCCTCACTTGACAAGGTTATCTCGGCTGGAGCGCTGGGAGTCCCCAGCCTGCAATTTATGCCAACAGCTGTTTAATTTATGGAGCAAGGGCCCGTGCAGTTATTAAAACCTTTTCTACTTTCTTCTCTGGTAGGCAACGAAAGAATTACAAATGCACCGGGCAAACTGGTTAAAGTGGGAAGCGTTGCAGCGGCTTTTGCAGGAAGCTTTGTTGGAATTGGGAGCTGATCCGGCCCCCCAGGACAAAAAGGTAATGTTTGAAAAGAAACATTTGCATCACCTGTTCAGTGAAGCACGTTGGGCAGTTGGCGGCCGAGTGTTACATTGACTTGGCAAGTTATGTAAACCAACCCACCACATTAAGCTCGGATTTGGTGGTCTGCTCAGCAGAGCGGAAAGGTGGAATATAAATTAATTTGTTTGGGCAGAGGGTTTGATGTGAACTCAGTAATTGCATTGTGTTAAACTGGGTTTTCATAAGGTTCATAAGAGGTTTTCATAAGGGATATAAAAATGGTGTGCACAGAGAAAACCAGGATCGGAGCGCTTTGGATGAGACTCGGAGCCAAGAAGTGAGTCACAGTTACGCAGTAGATAAGCTTGTAAGTCGTGATCGCAAAGATCGTTGAATGACGTTGAGCGAGACGTTTCCTTGTAGCCGCTTGGTTGTCGGGCACGACCTCATGAGCATCTCTTGAATTCTCAGAGAAAAGATAGGATAACAATGCAATAAATATGTAAGTGGTCTCTTGCTTGGAGCTAGGAAGGTAAAACATGCTAAAGCGTTAATCATAATTAAACCAGCCATTGTGACTGGGCACATGCATTGCCAAGCAAAACCCAGACCCCATTGTGGCTTAACGTAGTGGCCAACTTTACATAAGGCATAATGTGATTTGTTTGGCTTTGCCCTTGCGGCTTGTCAGCCAGACGTTTTATGGCTTAGTCAGTGTTTCTCAATCTTGGCAACTTGAAGATGGGTGGACTTCAACTCCCAGAATTCTGGGAGTTGAAGTCCACCCGTCTTCAAGTTGCCAAGGTTGAGAAACACAGGCTTAGTGCGGTGTCTGGCAGGAAGGTTTGGGTTTGGTTGGGTTAAAATGATTTGCTTTTTTTCCTAAATCATCTTTTCCTCCCCTCAGTTCCTGGAAACCCTGGAGCAGCAGCTTCTAGTAGTGGAGCTAAAGCGGGTGCTCGATCTTGATTCTTCTCTGCAAAACAGCCGCCCGTCTGTCTTAGGCTTGGAACCCGCTAATTTAACGGAGTTTCTCCCTGCTCACCAAGTAAGATAGACACATTGCTTCCTCATCAATCGGTCCTGAGAGGCCGGCCTATTAAAACTGCATCAATACATTTTCTTTCACGCAAAGAATCCTGGCTATAATATTTCCTGCTTGAGCTTCGCTCCTCTTTTAGGGGCTCTGATACCCACAGGGTGGATCTGTCTGTTGGATTGTGTAGCAAATTCCATCAGAGGTGGATGGGATTACTCGGCCTCCGTGCTTTCCTAAAACAGATGCCCCAGTGAGGAATCTACCCGAGAGTCTTAATTCTGAGCAGGGGAACATTGTCTGCAATAAAATCCCTAATAATTCTGGAGAGGATTTGGGACAATTAAAGTGGGTCCGCAAGAGGAATAACGATTCTACTCCTGTCTTTCCCTAGGAACTGGAGCAAATGCAGAAGCGCCTCCCTACCGAGCTGGAGAAACTTCTGAAGGCCAGATGCTTGGCTGTGCTCGGCTATTATCGCCCTGAGAGTGGTAAATTGGAATGATAGCACATTGGGGGGCATGGAGAAAGACTGTGCCCTTTGGTGGAGCCAGGGGCGCAGCCTGGGACTCCTGATGTGGGGATTTTTTTAAATGGATGCCTCTGTATTTGCTCCTTGCAGATAGTGCTGGAGGAGCAGCCCAGAGTATTATGCTTGGCACCCTGGCAGAGAGTCTAGCGACTGAGAAGCAGCATTTGAAGGAGGCCAGAGCTCAACAGGAAGAACTTATAGGATGCCTGGAGCAGCAAAAAGCTGCTTATCCCCAGGTAGAGGGTGCAGAAGAAAACTTTGGTCTGTCTGTTTGGTGTTTCTCAATCTTGACACCTTTAAGATGTGTGGACTTCAACTCCCAGAATTCCCCAGGTGTCAGGGTTGAGAAACACTGGTCTATAAGGTATAAACTCTACCTAGAATAGTGCCCCAATTTCTTTAACTACTCCTTGGGGATTTAAACAGTAGCATGGGTGGGTGTCTGCGCTCATGTCTCTAAAATAAACTTGTTTGCATTTTGAAAGCTCGGAATAGGTTTATCCCAGATAAATGTCTTTTCCTTCTATAATCCATGCTGTGAAATCCCCTCACCCCCCCAAATCAGGAGTCTGGTAGCTTCTGTACCAACTCACAGTGGCTCACTTCATCAGATGCATAGACTTCCTTTTTCTCCACAATTGCAAAGGGTAGAAGCTTTATTTATTGCCTTGTAATGTAGATCCCTAAGGCCGCCCAATGCAGCAGCGATTCCAGGCGGCCCACAAATTAAAACCAAAATCCCGGTACAGTAAACCAGGGGGAAAAAAAGCACCAGATGACCATAACATGGGAACGAATTTATACCAGAAACTAATCGAGATGATTCAATCCAGTTGGACCCGCCACCTCCCATCTCCCATCCCAGGGCCTGGGGAAAAAGCCAGGTTTTGAAGGCCTGTTAAAATGTTTGAATCTCCGTGGGCCGGGATGCTATTGCAGAGGGAAGGGGCCGTGATAGAGAAGACCCACGTTTTAGGTTCCATCAGATGGCATTGTTTGCTTTGTGTCCCATTTACGAATCCCGCTCTCTCAGATCTTACAGGACGGGCAGAAAGTGGAAGGATGCTATCCCTCCAATAACCTGGTCCCATGCCACAAAGTTCTTCATAGGTGACAACCAGCACCTTGAATTGCACCTGGAAGCTCAGTATTAACTCGTACAGTTCACATACCAGAGGTATTACGTGGAAATACTGAGGCACCTTCATAACTACGGATTTCTCTAGGATTGCAGCGGTCTATAAATGTGATTAATAAATAAATCCATCCTGGTCCTGCTGATCTTTAAAAGCAGCCACACGTAGAGTGCATGGCAATGGTTTATTCATTTATTCATAGATGTTTAGCCTGTCTTTATTATTGGTCAATTCAAGACAGTATACGTATCTAAGGCTCCCGCCCCATTTTTTCCACAATAACAACCCCGTGAGGTGGGTTGGGCTGAGGGAGAAGAAGTGGCCCAAAGTCACCCAGCTGGCTTTTGAGCCAAACTCAAATTCACAGTCTCCTGGTTTCTAGCCCAACACTTAGCCACTATACCAAGCTGGCTCTCACAAGGTGACTAAGGCTAAGTCTATGAATGAGTGTGAGAAGAGAGTCCCAATCTAGGAAAGGGTGCAGTTGACACACTAGACCAGTGTTTTTCAACCTTGGCAACTTTAAGATGGGTGGACTTCAACTCCCAGAATTCCCCAGCCAGCCTTGCTGGCTGGGGAATTCTGGGAGTTGAAGTCCACCCTTCTTAAAGTTGCCAAGGTTGAGAAACACTGCACTAGACAGATCTGTGCAAAGGATGGCCAGTCCTTGGATGTGCCTGGTGGCTTGGTGTGTTTTGCACCTTCCTTTGTGATCATTTCTTTGCATTTTCCTTCCCCGTTTGTTTCAGGTCCTGTTACGTTGCTTAGCCCTGCTGAAACGCTTGGCCCGTGAGTTTCGCCTTGGTGTCCAGTCCGAACTTGACCAGCTCAACACCCAATATCTGGAGATTAAATGCAGCGCCATGTTCCTCAAGATACGGTGAGATCCTACCCTGTTTCTTTCTTCCTCACACCATTCTCTGAAAAAAAAAATCAGAAAGTCTGGGAACAACTTTTCTGATGAACAAATTTTATGAAAAGACCTAAGCTTTTGTGAGTCAGAGGGCCCTCCTCCTACAGCATCATTCTCTGGAAGAGGCTGATGTAGCAATGGAGTCGGCAGTGGCGCATGAGTCTTACGCAGCTAGGATATTTCTTAGCTCTGTGTGCAAAGCTTGCCTGGATCTAACCGATTAAAGCTTCTAAGGCTTTCAAAAAATGAAAAATGAGCACAGATAAGTAGTTTAGTGGGCAAACTAGCATCGTACCATAAAATGTATCATAGGCTATAAAAGCCAAAAAGAACAGACAGGAATAAGAGTTAAAAGTCAAACGACACGAATTGAAGGTGGATTTGGTATAAAGCCTACTTCTGCCTTCCAGTAGAAAATTCCCAGCTTGTAATTGAAAAGTCACACTTCTTTTTCACGAGCCCTGGGAAATCATTCATTCATTCATTCATTCATTCATTCATTCATTCGTAGGTAGGTAGGTAGGTAGGTAGGTAGGTAGGTAGGTAGATAGATAGATAGATAGATAGATAGATAGATAGATAGTCTTCCCTGTTAATTTGAATGTCTAGATCAGTGTGTCCCAACCTCGGCACCTTTAAGGTGTGTGGACTTCAACTCCCAGAATTCCCATCCTGGCTGGGGAATTCTGGGAGCTGAAGTCCACACATCTTAAAGTTGCTGAGGTTGGGAAACGCTGCTCTAGATGCTGGCATTCTGTGCCATGGGCCCTTTGGTCCTGTTTAGTGGCTCTTTATTTTATATTAGAATATTATATTTGATTGAAAGTTACAGGATTAAGTGTTGTTTTATTCTTTGTCTTTACTGTGTTTAATAATAAGGGCATGTTATGCACACAGTCCCTCAGATAGCCACTTTATGCTTGAGGAGGCTCATAAAGAAGAGCTTCTGAAGTTGATTGAAGGCTGGGTTAGATAGATATGGAAGAAAGTTTTGCACCAGGCAGCGATGTTCGAGACGGATAGACTATTTCGTCCCTTAAAGCCAGCGCTATGAATGAAGGTGGGAAATGAATTGGAAGGCAAGACTGTAATGTGCCAATTTTCCCAGTTCCCTCTCATAATAAACTTCTGCCTTAGCAGCAGCTTCCAGAATCTTGTTAAAGACGGCTCATGGATGGTTGACATCCCAGAAAAGCTCCTCCAGATAGATTGATAGCTGGCAAAAGACATTCTTTCTGGTAGGAATAGAAGATTGGAGTCTACCAGTCCTGCTCCAAACAATTTTGCTTCCCGTAGGCTTGAGGAATTGAACATCCTTTTGGAAACCTACACGCCTGAGAAAGTGAATGTGCATCGGATGATGAGGTGAGCTGGTGTTTGTATAGCTTGGAAGAAAGTCTTTACGGCTTTACGGTGGCTGGCGGGGCAACGAGGCAGGAATCCTGCAGGTCCCACAAGTACAGTATGAGTGAATACCAATTGCAGCTGGGAGGTGATTATTGTGAAACAAAGTCTTGCTGGCAGGGACGTTTACAAAAAAAAATAAAGCCAAAATTTTTGGCTACCCTCAGTTGGGGCGTCAGCTGGCAAAGAACTTTCTGATGGCTTCCCTCTTCGCTGGGAATTTGGCTAGTATCATTAAAATGAGTCAGAAGAGTCTAAAAAATAAATGAATTCATTGCAGCTTCATGGGGAAAATTCATAGACAGGAATGGAATGTGGGAAGAAACTGCCTGCACGGAAGGGGACCGGGTGATCCGATGGGCCTCCTGCGTGCAATTCTGCCTTGCAAAAACTTTGCATACACCTTTTCTTCTTCTTGTGGTCCTGCTCCAGGGACAACTTGCAGGCCAGCCTGAGCCAAGAAGAACAAGATCTAGCCACTTCCCGCAAGATCCTTTCGAACTACGAGATACTTGGCCCCGAATTTGAGGAATTGGTGAAAGAATACACGAGGTTGCAAGCAGTGATTGAGAACCGGCGCTGGGTGCTGACAGAATTCAACAAAGACTGAAGTGGCTGAAGTGTTTGAACAGCGGCCGTTTGCACACTGTTAGTGGAGAATAGAAATGTCACGCAATAAAGCTTGAAAGACAAATAAGATAACGGCATGTGGCTGGGCTGTTTTCGTCTTGCCAAGTATATCTCTTCCCCCTCTGCCCTCCCACCTCGCCTCAGCACAGATGGATTCTTTGGGAACCCTCCTTTTGCTGCACTAAAACCTTCTGACGGCCAAAGATGCGGGCTCTAACCCAGTGTTTCTCCAGCTTGGCAGCTTGAAGACGTGTGGGCGTGCTGGCTGGGGAATTCTGGGAGTTGAAGTCCACACGTCTTCAGGTTGCCAAGGTTGGGAAACACTGGTCTAACCTAAAATTTGTTTTATGTCCATCTTCCTTGGTTAATTCAAAGATCAACAAAAAGGCTGCTTCATTAAGTCAGCATAGAGCAGCGTTTCTCAACCTTGGCAGCTTTAAGATGTGTGGACTTCAACTCCCAGAATTCCCCAGCCAGCCATGCTGGCTGGGGAATTCTGGGAGATGAAGTCCACACATCTTAAAGCTGCCAAGGTTGAGAAACGCTGGCATAGAGTATCTGCCAGCCCTTTACATTCATCCATAGTTCTTTGCTCGACAAGGATACACAACATTTTCGGGGCCACCGTTCTACTTGGTCTGAACAATGGCTAGAAGATTCACAAGTGGGCAGGACCAGGAGAATTTTTTTTCAAATTTCATTAATTAAATTACAGCTAATAGGATGTCATCTGACGCATTTGGTGGTGGCTTGTCTGCTACAGGGGGACTTCTAAAACATCCCTGTATTAAAGGAGCTTTTCCCAAGTCCGGACCCCCTCCATAGAGGTAGGACAGCTCCCAGAATTCCCCAGCCAGCACAGTTATCTGGAGAATTCTGGGAATTGAAATCCATGTGTATATGGAGAGGACCTGGGTTGGGAAAGATTGAAGCACAGCAAGGGTTTTCAGACTTTTTCAGGTTGTGGAATCTGTTACTATATTAAAAAAATAATGGAACTCTTGATAAATTGATAAAGCTCTAGTGCAGTGTTTCTTAAGTACTTTTCTCTCAGGTCCCTTTCCAATTTTTAAAAATTATGGAGACCCCCAAAAGAACTTTGCGTGGGTTATATTTATCGATATTTACCATATTAAAAGGGGACGCAGTGGCGCAGCGGCTTAATGATGCTGAAAGTTGCCGGCCAGAAATGGCTGACGCTTCGGCGGTTCGAGTCCAGCCTTCGCGTTAACAGGGTGAGCTCCTGTTTCCTCCCCAGCTCCTGTCAACCCAACAGGTCGAAAACTCACGTGAGTAGATAAATGGGGACTCTCACTCCGGTGGGAGGAAAAATGCTGGCAGCGCCTTGCACAGAGAGACGGGACCAGTTGCCGGTAAGCGCGAAACCGCGCTCGCCCGAAAAGGGCACGAAGCAACGGAAATCCCGCCTCCTGCGCTCGCCAGCTGGGCTCTGCTCTAGGAAGGAGGCTCTGGAAAACCACTTCCGAAAAACAATTGCCTTGAAAACTGCAAGGATTCGTCCAGGCAGTCACTGCAGGGTCAGTAATGACTGAGCGCAGACAAAACAAAAAACCATATTAAAAGCTAAAATGGACCCATTGGCTGCACGACTGCTTCTCACAATTGTTTGATGGGGTTTTAATATTGTATTATTTTTCAGTGTAGGCTGGCAAATAATTTTGATTTCACAGACAGGGACTTGGGGAATCTGCAGGGGACCTCAGACCACATTTTGAGAAACCATGCTCTAGCACTAGAAAATTGGCTGCATTTGAGTCAACCCTTTTGTCCTTAAACAGAACCCCGTAAAATTCTCATGGAACCCTAAATTCTGGGGAACCCAGTTTGAAAAATGCGTGACTGCTTTGCTATCTGTTGAATGACAGCAATCTAGTAGGCAAATACCCTTGAAAATCCACTCTGTGCTTTATCGATCAACCCGTTTAATCGATAAATCAGGCTTGTTATATTTTGCCAAACTTAAGCAGCTTTCCAGAGTCAGTAGAATGGATTTCATGAACTTGTCCAAAGTCGTGTCGCTGCTGCTCTTTTTTAAAATGTGCTGATTAAAAGTTGAAACTTCTTTACTCCTTAGTGGCGAGACTAATGTTTTGCACTATAAATGATGCTCTTCTGCCAGCATGACTTAAATGTTAATTATTAGAGGATGGTCTCAGCCCTGACATTTGCTAATGTTTCTTAAGACAACAATCCCATTCGCTGCCTAGGAGTCCAAAAAACAAATTTGATGTGGCAAAAGGGTTTCCCCATTTAATGCAAATTTGGGGAAAATGGACTTGATGTTTAAACGTTTACAAAGCTGGTTATTTTGTAAGAAGTGCAATTCCATTAGTGGGGCTATCTGTCGGGCTACTAGCAATCAAAACAGTATATCAATGTATTTTCTTTTTGTTTACTGTCAATATATCCTATACACAGAATTGCATCATTACGAGCAACTCTTGATATAAATTCTGCATCCGTTAAATTCTTTATTTCTTACGAAGGGGCGACTTCCCCCTTCTTTGACAATTAGGTAGGTGAAAGCTACGTAATATTCTATGTAGTGTTGCTATGTCCTAATTAGATTTCTTAAAATGCAAAATTGTCTCAGAAAAACAGCAGTCTGAACCGAGCCAGCCAGGAGTCGAACCTAGAATCTTCTGATCCGTAGTCAGACGCGTTATCCATTGCGCCACTGGCCCTCAGACATAGTGGCGTGTTTGCAGCGCCTCCTTTATATAGCATTCTAGAGGGAGCCCGTGCTCCTGGCAATTCCATTGGGCCTTGTTGGTATCGTGATGCATCTTGGGAATTATACTTCTGGAGGCTTTCATGGGGGTTAGGGGAGCAATGAACTGTGGTCTATGTAGTCCCAATGGAAACGCAAAGGCAGAAAGCGCTTTTCCTGCCGGGGGAACCCGAACCGTTCTCTTTCCAGAGGCATGACGGGAAATGGCTTTTTTCCCTTTAGGTTCCCTCCTCAAGCTAGGAAGCACCGCCCTCGCCCGCCCCCAGCGTGGATTCTGATTGGCTCCGCGTGGACAACGATGGCTCCTCCCCTTCGAGGTCCCGGGGAAGGCGTCTCGTGGTTGGCGGCTTCGTCTGAGGAAGGGAGGGGGCGTGGCCAGCCGGCTCTCGGATCCCTGTGCGGCGTGCCATGGCGGCGACTACAGCGGCGGCGATGGCGGCGGCGGCGGCCTCGTCCGCGGTCGGGCCGGGGGCAGCTGGCGTGGCTCGGGTCTCCTGCGGGAGGGACC
The DNA here is from genome assembly GCA_030867105.1 of Liasis olivaceus. Classification (NCBI taxonomy): domain Eukaryota; kingdom Metazoa; phylum Chordata; class Lepidosauria; order Squamata; family Pythonidae; genus Liasis; species Liasis olivaceus. The sequence continues at coordinate 112,718,580 of CM061351.1, read as the reverse complement.
TGAGCTGCGTCCCAGAAGTGGCGGGCACCCTGGGGGCGGTTGCTAGACAAGGGTGAGGAAAACCACGTGCTCCTCCAGCGACCTTTGACCTGCCGCGCTCGGGCCAGGGTGACCTCTGACCTCTACCTCTGGTCACCTGGGGCCGTGCCTGGGATGAGGGAGGGCCTGGGCTGGCTTGAACGCTGTAACCCCCCCCCCGCAAGCATTTAGGGTGACCTCTGACCCCGTGGCTGTACCTTCCCCAAATAGACTCCCCAAGATGTACTTTGGGAATGCAGCTCCCATCATTGCCAGAAAGCATGGCCATTCTGACAGCGAATGATGGGAGTTGTAGTCCACGTGGGAGTGAAGCAAACTAATATCTTTTTTTTAAAAAAAGTAAGGAAATGTTCTGCTGAGTTACGGTAATATAGTCAAGGGGATATATCTGCCTCAGAAATGGTCTTCTCAGAGCGTTCCCTCTGAAACTGGTGGGAAGCGTTGAGTGGGATGGGTGCTGGTACTTTTCGACATTATTATTAGTGATTTGAAGATGCAGTTGGAATGTCATAATTTGTAGATGACACCAAAAGGGCTGGAATGTATTGCCTCAGAAGACAAACGTAAAATCCAAAAGAACCCTAAGTTGGAGAAATGGAGGGCCTTGCTCCTCCTTTGTCTGTCAGAAAATTTTTGCCCACCAGCGAGGTCCACATGCCACAACTGCTTATTTCTGTTGTCTTGTGCTTTTTCCCCCCCAGTCCAGTGGGTTAGGGTGATTGACCAATGGATGAACGGTTGATGGTTACCTCTGTGAATTTATGTCACCGTAATCACAACAAGGATATCGCGCCAATCGATTATGACCGTGGTGGGCAAAAACATTTCCAATGTGAGATTTTAACACTAATGTCAGGCAGAAAAGGAGCAAGAGCCGAAATGGATTTAAGATTTAACGGAGGGAGAGCTTTGCACTTAGGAAATAGGAGTTGAATGCGCAGGTGATGCATTTAATTATGAGATGGATTTACTGCCTCAATCTCAAATGAACTCTAAACAACATACAAAATACAAAACAATAAGAGTACAAGATTAACAACATACAGTTGAATAAGTAAAACTGTTTCTTGCATGAAAGACTTACACTCAATCCCCAAAGATCTTCCAGAAAATCCAAGTTTGTATAAGCCTCTAGAAGACTATAAGACTGAAAGCCATCCTCATCTTAGGGGGCAAGCTGTTCTAGAGGAAGCCGCCAAAGAGAATGCCAGCTGTTGAGACCCCTCCCATTATAACTCATAGGAGAGGACACTAAATAGGTACTTTCTTTCTATTCAGAATCTCTTTGGGAAAAATGATCTTTTAGGCATCCAGGCCAGAGCCATATAGGCCTTTAAAAGTAAAAACCCGCGCCTTAAATTGCACTTAGAAATGTACCACTAGCCAACACAGCTCTCACAGCAGTGGTGTAACATGGTATAACAAAGTTGACACTGGGATATTTGGCTTGTTAGTAGATCCTGGTATAGAAATTGATTACAAATTGAATATGAATCTGCAGAATGAGGTAGCTATAAAACACAACAAGAAAGAAGGCAAATGCAATTTTAGGCTGCGTCCATAAAACTATAGCTTCTAAATCATAGGAAGAAATCGCCCCATTCACAATTCGACTTTCTTCAAATTGTGTGTCCATTTTTTTATCCTATGCTATAAAAAAGATTCAGAGCAAGGGGAACAGGTTCAGAGAAGGGCAGTGAGGATTGTTAGAGGATTCAGAACTAAGTCCTATTAAGAGAGATGGAAGATTCTGAGAAGAGAAGTGATGGGATAACATTCCCATACTGGCTCTGATGCTACACAGAAGGAGGTCAAGACTTCTTTATTGTAGAGGGCAGCCCATGGAATAATGGATTTAAATTACAGGAAGGCAGACTCTAACTGTGTCTTAGAAAAAAACCTTCCAGGACTGAGAACAGTTTGACAAAGCAGTAAGTAAAGTTAGCAGTGAGTTCCTGTTTTCTGACTGCATTCAAGTGGAGGCTAAGGAGCCGTCCCTCAGGGGTGCCTTCATGTGGAATCCCGGGCTGAGCAGGAGGTTGGATTGAGCAGAGTTTCAAGGGTCCCTTCCAACTCTAGCATTCTGTTTTAAGCAGTAATTAGCAGCGTCCATCAGATTAAAAACTGGCAGCTGCATTTGTACAACGTGCCCACAAAGGTTGGTCAGGATTTTACGTATTATGTTAACTCATCCCCTTTTGTTGGTTTATGCCTCGCCATCAAAGGCAAATGTTGTGGGTTATTTCAGTGACCAGTGTGAGTGTGTTGCAATCTTAGAGTGGTTTGAAAAAAAGGCCTTTCATGCAGTCCATCCCCAAATGGATTTTTGAAAGTGAAATCTGCGTGCCCTTTCCTCCCCCCCCAACTTGGTTATACCCCCCACCCCCTGAGGTTAACTTGGTTGTACTAGCCCTGGACCAAATGGCCCTCTAGGATGTATTTCTTTGGGTTCCTGTTGGGTATGGGTGCCTGTAGTACTAGACTTCTGAGATCTTCTGAAAGTAGTCTGCCAGCAGGAGTAGCTGTGTTCACACTTCAGTTGCTGCAGATTCACTCCAGGGATGCAGCCATAGGTCTAACATTTTCCATTCAGTTTCACAGCTTGGATTCTTTCTCCCTCAAATCCTTGTAGTTTCACAATCTTTCCTGGGCTGCACAGTTCTTTAGGCACTCTAGCAGCCCCCATGTTACTTGAGTATAATCTCTCAAAAATGTACAGGAAACATTTGGGGTAGCTGTATCATTCTGATTCAGCAAAAGCAATAGCTTACGGCACCATAAAACATTTGTGGATTACAGTCCATGAATCTTTATCTGATGCATTGTGGTGGCGTTAGCAGAAAAGTAAATACTTCCAGTGTATAAACATTTGTCTGGAGGCAGTTCATAATGTCTTAAGAGCTACCATAAAAAAAAATCTCAAAAATGCTTTGGAGATAAACATCATTGCCATTGTAAAGATAATTTTAAAAAAGGAAAGGGTAGGCTATGTGAGCTGTTCTGAAATTTCTGTATTTCATTCAGAGTTTCTTTTTCCCCCCAAAGAATCCATTTGTAAATAAATGTATACGAGATCTGTATTTTTAATTGTTTTTATTAGAATTAATTTTATGCCATTTTTCCATTAATACAAACACTCAGAGTGGCTTACAGTTCTAATCAGCATACTAAAACAATACTGTACAAGTAATGAGCAATTAAAAAGGGAAAGGGCAGCAGCAAAATTCTTCATGTAATGGATTGTGGGGGAGTTAAAATTTCACAGCTCAGCAGGTCAGATGGCCTGCAGTAGAAGAAATGACCTTACACAGCAGAAGAAAGTCAGCAGGGAGAATGGTGAGGTTCCTTGGTAAAATCTAGGCGCAGCCATAGAGAAGGCATCTTCCTGCATCCCAAATGTAAGATTCAGGGGTTGTATTCCCTAAATGTGCTTATCTAACACTTACTCAATGAAGTTCTTTCACAGTACATGTTAACTACAATAGCACTGGCTTTTGCACATCACATTAAGCTAAAATCTAGCTGGCTTGTTTGTAGTTCAGTATGCTGTGGAAGCACAGCCAGCAATGTTGTGTCTTTGAGCATCGGGGTCTTCACTTGCCTGTTTTCCTTGCCCCCCTCCCCATCCCATCTATTCCATAGATTTGATTTTCTCTGCATGCCTATTTTCCATCCCCGATACAAGAGAGAGTTTTTCCATGAGCCGGCTAAAAACCGACCAGGACCGCAGACTCGCTCTGACCTGTTACTCTCAGGGAGAGGTAAGAACTTTTGCTTTCCCTAGTGTCGCTGACCATAGAGGGCAAGAAGTTGCAGAATGTTTTATTTATAAAAACCAAGCCCTGTTTCTTTGTACCTCAAGGCCTAGGATGCCTAATTAAAGCACTCCTGTTTTTCTAACCTCACTTGTGCATAATCCTGGCCTGTTAGTGCTACCCCAGACAGAAGAAGAGTAAAAATTCTAAGAGAATGGAATTTCTTAATTCTTAATTAATTCTTAAGTCTGCCTGTTTAGCACATGAATTATTCATTATTATTATTATTCAGATTTTTCTTTAATATGTGTTTGGGTGGTTTTAATGGGCATACATGATTCTCAGTATGACTCTTGCTTCTAAACAAACTACTGTGTTTGTGTTAACCCACTCAATATCATTCCCCTTCTTAGACTGGAACACGCTGATTGTGGGCAAACTGTCTCCATGGATCCGGGCAGATTCCAAAGTGGAGAAAGTTCGTAGGAATTCGGAGGCGGTGAGTGACCTTGGCAGGTGAAAACCTATAATGGGTGCTCTTGTAGTGTAGCTACATTTTTGTAGGGTGGCCATGAGAGGGGAAGAATAGCCACTGAAAATATGCCTTGCTGGGCTAGATTCAGGGGTCCCTCTTAGCCCACTGCTTCAAATGGAGCCCCTGAGCATCAGCTCCAGAATTCATGGGAAAGGATAGTGACCTGATGAAATCTGTTTGGACTTAGTTTGGTATAAGGAACAACTATTTTCAAAGAGATGATGGCCATGGTGCCTGTGGTTTAGAGTAGCTGGAGGCACACAGTTTCAGTTTTTGAAGCTGCAGATATTTTCTGTTCCTAACGTCTAGCCTTGGGTAGTCCTACCATCTATGAATGAATTTAAATTAATTTAAATCATAGATGATAAGTTTGTATAACTCAGAGGTTTTTAATCTAACTCCCAAGTTGATAACATTTTATTTTTTAATCTTTTTTGTTTTTTTTTTAAATCTGTTGGCTGTCAGAACAAATGAGGTAATGAATTCTACAAGTTAATTTGCATTACACCAAAAGTCAGAATCTCGGCTCTTCCTGTATTCCAGTATTAGCTATTTTGACCAGGAGGCTGTCCAAAGTCTTGGGCAGAACAGAATATTTTTTCCTCCTACTCTCTTAGGTCCTCTAAAAACTAGTGGTTTCATAGATAGATCATTTACCGCTATGCTGTGACCTTTTCCCATAGTTTTTTTTTTTTTAAGATTTTTTTTCCCACTTCAAATGACCTATCAACCTATCTCATTCTATGACTTGGAGTTCTAGCGAATGAAAAAAGAATAACGTCTGTATCAGCAGACTTTTTAAACTGTTTGTCATCTTAGCGTGCCACCCATTAAAAAAAGAAGAAAAATAAATACGTAGACTAGACAAGGCTGTACTCTTAATAGTAATATCTGTGATTTTCTGTTCGTTGCAGGCCATGCTGGAGGAGCTGAATTTTGGGGCATATTTAGGGCTCCCAGCATTCCTCCTTCCCTTGACACAGGCAGACAACCCCAACCTGGCACGCGTTCTGTGTAATCACATCAATACCGGCCATCACACTTCCATGGTATGTCCAGCAAATCTATTCTGTGCTCTCCAAACCCACAGCCAGAGATCCATGGAACATCTACAGTATCTGGGCTGATAACGTCATTTCCATGACACCTCCCTTCCTTGTATTTACGTTACTTTCTGTTCATGACATTCATCAAGCAAAAGTGGGGATGATCTTACAAAGAGGTCATTTCAGATGACATGACATCTTTTTCCTCTTGGAGGAAAAAGGCCCAAACATCTCACTTTTCCTGCCACTCCTGAGTTTGTTAGCCAAACACATTTAAGTGATCTCAAGTAGATGAAAATACAAACTGAGTATTGCACTGCGCTAAACAGCATCCTTTAGGGGAGGCAACTATTAATTCCCCACATAAAATGCGACAGAAATCTCAAGCGGACTGGGATAATCCTTTACTATCCTTACAAATGCTGCTTTGTCACTGGTGTACAAACCCTACAGTATTCTTCATGCCCGTAAATAGATCCATCGTGGACTTAGTGCCTGGGTCAGTTCTTGGACACCCTCTTTTCTCTCTCCCATGCCAGTTCTGGATGCGAGTCCCGCTGTTGGCCCCAGAAGACTTGAGGGACGATGTGATTGAAAACGAGGCTGTGCAGGGAGTGGAGGATGAGTGTGCAGGCGAGGAGAAGACCTGGCAGTGGTGAGTGAGAAATCCAAGAGTGTTGGGGAGTTTGGCAGTTGTTTGAAATACAGGATGAACTGAGTGATGAAATCAGGTTTCTCAGGCAGTTTGAGTAGTTACATAGTTGTATTCCTGGAGGTAAATCTTGCTGGATCTGACCTAAGGCTGCTGAATCCAATCAACCTGCTACTGCATCCCCTGTAATAATTTATCAAGAGAGAAGTCAGCCAAGACCCCAAATGTGGCCGTAGGTTATTCTCTTAAAATACACATGTTCCCATTTGAAAGTATTTATTTTGAATATTTCCTCTGTAAGAGAAAATGGGTTTGAAGGGCTAATTTTGGGCAGCTTTAAACAAAAAAGTCTGTTACTATTGCCAGGAATAGTTGAGTGGGATTGCTTCAATTCTTTCTCACAAACTAAATCCACTTTCTGAGTCACCTCCTGGTGATGTCACCCCCACCTGCTAATTTGGTGAGCAAGTCCTGGAGAAAAGAGAGAGGAAGGAAAGAGGAGTGAATAATGTAGAGGAAGAGGTGGGAGATGCCAGCCTTCCAGCATGCCCAAATTAGATTCTTGTTTTTACAGGTGGCATAACTTCCGAACATTGTGCGATTACAACAAGCGTGTTGCTGTGGGTAAGTGCTGAGGCGAGAAGCACCTGAATGGGGAGTTCCCACACCATGGCATCTTGCTTCTCCCATTGACAATTCTTTCCGTCCATTCTTGGCAGCACTGGAGGTGGGCCCAGACCTGCCATCCAATCATGTCATTGACCGCTGGTTGGGTGAGCCAATCAAAGCAGCCATTCTACCCACCAGCATCTTCTTGACCAATAAGAAAGGCTTCCCTGTTCTCTCCAAGATGCATCAGCGCCTGGTCTTTCGCCTGCTTAAAGTAAGTTTTTTTCTACTTCTGTTTGGCTCATCCCCTTGTCTGTCAAACCAATTGGACTGCCTTCCCCCCCCTCATTTTGGTGTTCAGAACTTATTAATCCAATCAATTACGCCGGTTGCCTGTTGGTTTCCAGGCCCAATTTAAGCTAGTGTTATTAACTTTGAAGACCCTGTCTGATTTAAATAAACTATATCCTACAACTGTTGTGAAGCTAAATGTGAAAAGTGGAAGAAATAAAATAGGTGTCTGGCGCTTAATTGGCTGGGGTGACTTGGAAATAATCATAATGTCTCTGCTTATGGCTTTCTCATTTTTTTCCTCTCTTCCCTGATTGTTTCTCTGTATCTATTTTTTTTTAAATATGAATCATGCCTCTTTCACATTAAGCAATATTGAAATTGCTCGGGTTGATCCCTGTTTCTTCTCTCGCTCAGCTTGAGGTACAGTTCATCATCACGGGAGCCCACCACCACCCAGAGAAGGAATTCTGTTCATACTTGCAATACTTGGAGTATCTTAGCCAGAATCGCCCACCTCCTTCTGCTTATGAGCTTTTTGCAAAAGGCTATGAAGACTACCTCCAGTCTCCATTGCAGGTGAGTCTTCTCTTCTGAATGTGTTGGACTGAACCTCAGGAGATTTGGGGCCAAAACTTCCTTAAGCATTCAGAATTATCTTCCCTCACTGCACTGGAAACAAACGTTGCTGAGGACAGTGTCCTTTGGCTCCTGGAAAAGCTGAATTCTCCAGCTGTGCTCTGCAAATTTGCTTCTTGCCTTTATCCCCGATACAAATCCCTCTCCTTGATTCTTGATCCTGATAGCCCTTGATGGACAACTTGGAATCCCAGACCTACGAAGTCTTTGAGAAGGACCCTATCAAATACTCCCAGTACCAACAGGTCAGTTTGCAAGGGGAAGAGGCACAATAAAGGGTCTACAAGAGGGGCAGGAAGCATCAAATGAAGGTGCTGCCAATGGCTGAGGAAAGAGGGGACCAGTGTCTGGGAATACAGGAGGAAGGCTAGATCATAGAAGGGCCACTGAGATTTGGAAAGAGGCTAGGAGGAGGGGCAATCTAAGAAATGTTTGCGGAGCAGGAGATCTGAGGTGGTTACCTTTCGCTTGTTTTAGACGGGGAAACTAAGCTGTCCTTTTGCTTTCCTCTGCTCAGGCTATATACAGGTGCCTCTTAGACCGTGTTCCTGATGAGGAGAAAGAGACCAATGTCCAGTGAGTAGAATCCCCAACACGGAGATGGGCATGGGGCCACAGTCCTCGGACGCGGGATAAGATTTAGAAGATACACTTGCCTGCTATTTTCCACTTTGCAAGCTTCCTAGAAAAGCGTATCGCTTTGGTTCAAGGTGTATTGCCATTGTTATAGGAAAAAACAAGTCCATCCAGCATCAATTATCCTGGGTTCCTTTCATTAAGTCATATCAGGGAATAATAAACTGAAAAATGGCCTCTCCCTCATTTTTCCCCCTCTCTCTTTTGTGTAGTGGAGCAGTATTATTATTCTCTCTCCACTCACCCCTTCCAGTCCTTTGAACTACTATCAAACTGAACAAATCTGCACAGGATTACACTGCTGGTGTTTGATACGAGACAAACTAATTTGAACGGAGCTTGGTGGAAACCAAGATACAGAGGTCACCTTTTTAATTACAGCTCACTTTGAAGCATATCCACCCTCTTTTTAAAGGAAGGCTCATTTAGACATAGTGAGACAAGCTACTCGTTAAGGTTCATTTACTGGTGGTGCTTGTCTCACAGTATGTGGGCGGGCTTTATTTGATTGTGAGCGTAGACACACTTTCTGGCTGTACCACAGTAGCTCTCTCTCCAGCTGGGTTGCACGTTTTAGCTGGATTGCTCCCAGCAGGCACCCAGCTTAGCCAGAAACTAATTATAGAGAACGGCCTGTTGTTTTTGTCTCCTCGCTGTCCTTGGTTCTCCCTTTCACTTTTTCCCAAACCCACAGGGTGGTGATGGTGTTGGGGGCAGGGAGGGGTCCTCTAGTAAATGCCTCCCTCCGAGCTGCTCGCCAGGCCAACCGGCACATCAAGATTTATGCTGTGGAGAAGAACCCCAATGCTGTGGTGACGTAAGTTTTTCCCACCTGCCTATAGATTTTCCTTTGCGCGAAGCTCTGATCCCAAGGGATGGAAAAGAAAGGAGAGTGCCTGCGGGTGCTGTTCTGCGGGAAGAACCCAGGAAACCCGCTCAGGCTGTGTTTTGTCTGCTGCTGGGAGGAATTCAGACATTTTATATGATCTGGATTTGGCTCGTGATCCTGGACACATATTTATTTAAGGCAGTCTTCCCCAGCCTAAGTACCCTCTGGGTGTTCAGCCTTCAGTTCCCAGAATTCCCCAGTCAGCATGGCCATTGCGAATGCTAAGAATTGAAGTCCACACATCTGGAGAGTACACTGGTGAGAGAAGAATGATTTTTCATTTTGCTGCTTAGCCCAAATGGCTAAAAAGTCAATAATAAGGCAGAATGATCTAAAAGCTGTGGCAGGAAAGGGGGGGTCGGGGAAGAAGGAGACTCAGGCACCACTGGTTACAGTTACAGCAGCAACCAGTTGGGAGAGAAGCAGTTCTGATTGCCTGATGGAACATCTGTCTCTCGGTGATTGTTGGGAAAGAGCCAAAGTCTGAGCGGTGTTTTTCAGCCTTGGCATCTTTAAAATGGGTGGACTTCAACCAAGGTGGCTGAAAATGGCGGTCCTACCGTTTGGGCATGCCGCAAGCACTTTGATGAATCTATCCATTAGCATATGCTTTCTTTCCAGCCTGGCTTTTCCTGTGAGATGGAGTGTTCTGTGCACTTCTGGAATACGGCAGAGAACTCAGGAAACCGTGCTTAGAGAGCACCTGCCTCTCTCTTTCCTTCACATTATCAAAGCTCCCACTCTTTTCCTTCCATATCTTGCTGTTGGGAAATCAAAGTGTTAGCATTGCTTGTTCTAGGGGTCAGTTTGCACTGGAGAGAGCCTTCCACCTAATCAGGGAAGTTAGCCGCTCTCACAGGCCTTGACATCTTCCTTCCCTCTTCCTTTTAGGTTGGAGAGCTGGCAGTATGAGGAATGGGGTTCCCAGGTGACAGTGGTCTCCTGTGATATGCGGGAATGGGAGGCTCCAGAGAAAGCGGATCTCATGGTGTCAGAACTCCTGGGCTCCTTTGCTGACAATGAACTATCCCCAGAGTGTCTGGACGGGGCGGAACATTGCCTCAAAGGTGGGTCATAAGAGACAAAACCTTTAAAAAAAGTTGGCTGTGGCTGTGGGGCAAAAACATATAAAATACTATTTGTGTCCGTTTGAAGATGCAGTAAGCAGGCTTTGAAGATCTGTTGATTTGCTGAGCCAGTCAGGTTAAAAGTCCTATTACAACTGTAAGTGACTGATGTTTCTTTGCTTCTCCCCCTACACAGAGGGAGGGGTGAGCATCCCCTGTGACTATACGTCCTTCTTGGGCCCAATCTCATCCTCCAAGCTCTACAACGAAGTGCGGGCCTGTCGTGAGAAAGATCGTGACCCCGAGGTGAGGTGCCCTGTATTCTGTTCTCTGTGCCCTCAAAGGTATTCTTTGCTGAAAAGAAATTACAGTCTGTCTGGAAAAAAAGCAGAATCCTTGATTTCTTGAAAAAAAAAATAGAAAGTAGGGCTTTTCCTAACAAAAAGTATGCAATAAAGGTCAGGTTAAAACACCTAAATTTATTTATTTTCAAATATTGTGTGTATTCAAATGATCAAGTTATTTCAGTTAAAATAATAGCATTCTATTAAAATAATGAACGGTCTCATGATATCTGATTATATACATATAATCAAATATACATGCTTTAATCAAATTTCCTAATTTAGATTCATCCATTGAATTTGCAGGATGCCCTGAACAGGTTTTAAATTTAATTTTATCAATGATATAAAACTAAAAGAAAAAAAAAATCTCCTGCATTATACAAAATCAAATGTATACTCCATCCTATATGTTGAAGAGAAATAATTACAAACCTTTAATTTGATTTTCAGATACAAAGAGAAATTGATGCCTTTGTATAAGAGAGATTTTTGAATTGTATTTTCAGATCTGGTTTTATTCTGTTTTATTTCATTTTCCTTCCAGGCTCAGTTTGAAATGCCGTATGTTGTTCGCCTTCACAACTTCCACCAGCTAGCACCCCCAAAAGCCTGTTTCTCCTTCAAACATCCCAATCCAGGTAGGAAAAATACTCTTGGAGAGGAAATTACTAATTCAGTGTTGTGGAAAGGAGGACTTGCCTTAGCTACATTGGTAGTTCTCTAAATAGGAAGAAGCACTGGCTGCATGTTTTAAAAAACTTTTACTACAAAACCTGGGTTGACCCACCCACAACAAGCAATCTTCCAGTCTTTTAAAAAGAGCGGAACTTGGCATGGATGTTTCTCCTTGCTACCTTTTGAGCCTCTGGGCTCCCCATATTGACTTGCCATTTCTTTTCTCTCTTACAGACCCTCTCAAAGACAACAACCGTTACCAAACACTAGAATTCCAGGTGGATGTGAATACAGTGCTTCACGGTTTTGCAGGCTATTTTGAGACCACGCTATATGGAGATATTACACTTAGTACGTTAAGGGAAGCCTAGGGTTGGGGTCGAAGAATGTGCCCTTCTCTTTACAGATGCCTTGTTCCTGCAAAACACCTACATCTCTCTCTTTTTTTCCCTTTTTCATCTCTCCACTCCTCCTTGTAGGTATTCGGCCCGAGACTCACTCACCTGGCATGTTTTCATGGTTCCCTATTTTCTTCCCCATCAAGGTAGGTGTTTTTTAAAAATTCCCTGTAGGAAAATAAACCCTCTGTTGGCAGTATTCACCTTGGCCAGTGAGAATTTTTCACCAAGGAAAACTGTAACAAAACCAAACTTTAACATACAGGGGTTTTACATTATACTTTAAGTAAGAAAAGGCTCTGTGTTTAGCTGCCCTGTCTGGTTGCTTGCCATCTTCCTTCCTACATCAACTTTGTTTCCCATTATTTCTTTCCTCCAGTAATTCTTTCCATCTTGAATTGATCAGTTGAAGGGCACTTAGCCTACCTGTTAGCTAGACATGAAAGTTTAGCGCAGTGCAGCTTGGAGGACCCCAAATTGGGGAAGGCTGTTTAAAGGCAGTAAATCAATAGTCCAGCTATCAAGGTTGCAGCCTGAGCGAAGTGAGGTGGCCTGGGGTTTTAATTTCCCTCTCAGACATGGGCAGATTTAAAACAATTCTAGGATTGTTGCCATTATTCCTGCTTACAGTAAGTGAAAACCTGGGAGAAAGTTAAAGGAATATCTAGTTGTGATTTTTAAAAAAAAATATCTGTGTTCCTGTGGCATCTCCAGTTCTGTGCAGAAAAATGCTTGTGGGACAAAGGAGTGACTCTGTGTGGGAGTAATATTCGTTTGGCCCAGAATGATTCAGCTGCTGTTAATGGTGTTCTACCCACAGCAACCCATGAGTGTGCAGGCAGGGGAGAAGATCCGAGTGGCCTTCTGGCGTTGCAGCAACTCCAAGAAAGTGTGGTACGAGTGGGCGGTTGTTTCCCCAGTGTGTTCTGTCATCCACAACCCCACAGGACGCTCCTACACTATTGGACTGTGAGCAGGAGTTCACGCTGCTCCCCCTTGCTCTGCACTGAGACACGAGGAAGCCTCTTCTGCTTTGCACTCGTACAAGAGAGACTGATTTTTCTACGCAGGGGCATAAGGTCTTCAACGCTTGCTGGCTGCAGGTCGGAGCAAAGTCCTTGGCTTGGCTTCTTCCTCCTGCCTCGATCATGTTTTTCGGTCAGTGAAATTTCAATAAAGTTGCTGAAATGTGTCCTGGCAGCCACTACCACGCAGAAATAATGACTTGGAGCTGCATTTTCTTTTTAAGGAAAAAAAGATGCTGCGTTCCCAGAAGCTCATTTGGGTGTTTTTATTAAACTGTTCCAGACAGGATAGGCCTGTCCAGTAGAAGCCCCACCTTCAGAGAAATGCAGGTATCCTGCCAGCAGTGACTTGATTACTGCAATGGGCTGTACGTAGGGTTCCCCCTGAAGAGTGTCCAGAAGGTACAAAATGGGGCAACCGGGCTGTTAACTGTAGCCTGATAACAGGCACGCTTCGTGCCAGGGTTGAAAGACGTGCTTGAGCTGCTGCTGCTGCTGCTGTTTTCTGGGCAGGTGGTTTTAGTCTCATCAGTCCTCAATGCCTGGGGGCCCGGCTGCGTCAGGGTTCCCGGCTCCAATTTGAACCAGGCGGCCTTTCGAAGGTGGCCTCCCTTTCCCCAAATTACGAGCTCCCTCAGAGTGTGCTCAATCCCCAGACTTAACGGGAGGGGCGGATTATGGAAACCTTTGGTCCTTCCGCCTCTCGATCCCTCCTCGGAGCGCTTCTGTGCTCCTCGCAAGCCTATGAAAGCGCTCCAGCGGCGGAAGAAAGGCCCGGTGGCTATCTTGGCTCCGGGGAGGCGAGGCCGCTTGGCTCGCAGTTGGGAAACTGAGTGGGGCATCGCCAGCGGACGACCAGCGGGCTGCCAAGGCCGCAGCCGTGAACCCGCGGAGACGGCCGGGTCGGGCCGCTGTTGCCGTGGTAACTGCGCGACCCTTCCCCCTTTCCCTTGGTACAGGAGTTTCGTGGCCTCTGACCTGCCCGGAGAGTGGCTCCCCTACCGACTCGACGACCAAACGACCAATCAGGGCTTTGTTTGTACCGTGAAGAATTATCCAATCAGGGCAAACCTCAGAGGGGAGGTTGCTTTCTTGGGCTTTGCCAAATAGAATTGGTGCTTCGCTCCGCCTTCTACACAATAGACCAATGATATTCACTGTACTAAATAAACTTTCCGCTCATCCAGCCAATCAGCCGCCCTCACAGTTTTTCCGTCGGCTTGCCCAATTGGCTAAAAGGAAACCCCGCCCCTGGCTTAACAACTATTGGTTTTCATACGTACGGGGGAAGTTAGGAAAAAAATCTGCCTCAATACGCCTTTTGAGCCCTTATCGAATCAGCGGGAACGTCACCGATAGAAAGGCCGCCTCCCCGGCGCAGCCAAACCAATCACCGCCCGGCTTTTCACATCGGGCCCCACCCACTTCGACACGCTTCATCTTTCCTCCTTACCCTTTAGCCAATCCGCAATGTCAAAGCTCCTGCGCATGCGCGCTGCACCCCCTCGCGAGGCGAAGGAGAAGGGAGGGGGAAGGTTCTGGAGGGAGCAGTGTCCGCCGCCATCTTAGAATCGCTGCTGCTCCTGCTGTTGCGGCCGCGTCTGAGGAGGGAGTGAAGGACTCGGAGCCCGACAGAACGGGAACGATTGCCGGGGTCTAACGGCCAAAGGGGAGGGGGAGGTGGGTGAGTGACTTAGAGGAAAAAAAAGACTCTAAAAAGCCAGGCCTGAGGCGGTCGGAGCATTGAACGGGTAGTGGCAGTGACGTCACGCCCGCGGGCGGTGACGTCAAACGGGAGGGGTTTTTAGAATTCCCACGAGTGTTCACAAGGGGGGGGAAAGAGCAGCTGCCGAAAGGGGTGTGGCTTCGGGGAGGGGCGTGGCCTTGCCCCTGGGGTACCTTCGGCCTTTCCTTCCTTCCTGGAAGTGTCTTTTTGGGGAGGGGGCAGGTGGGAGGGAGGAGCGCAGGTGTGGGGGGGCTCCTCGGTTGCAGGGCAGGTAGGTGACAAGATGGAGCCTGGGGAACAGGGTCAGGGACGGGGAACATGGCGCGGAGTGTGTCCTTGTACATGTGGCGCTCCTTTTCTTCCCACAGGCGCTTGTGCTGCTGTGTTCTGGAGGTTCATTTCTTAGTAGGGGCGAGTTAGGACTCGAGGGAGATCCAGAAAGCTCCGGGAGTGAGGAGAGAGAGGTACGTGCCGTTGTTGGGCCCGTTGGATAATGAATAAGCTACAGCCTCTTCGAGGGTGATGGTTGGGGAAAAATGGGATAGAAATCTGCTGGATGGAGAGATGCAGAACAGGATGCCTTGATGCTGGAAGTTCAGTATGGCAGCTAGTCGGCCTTGCCTTTGTTCTGGGTCCTTCTTTGCAGATTTACTTAAAGTGGGTGGGTTTTGCTTAATAAGGCTTAGTTCCAGGTGACTGAGATCTGAAAATGGCGAAATTGCCCCCATTCTGGTGTGCTTAGACCCAGAAAAGTGGTTCGGAGCTGCCATCTTTGCAAAGCCTGTGAACTGGTGATTATGACATTCTTTTTGAGCTAGACGGTGAGTGAAGTGGATGAAGTGGAGTTTTCAGCAAGCTTAACATGGAATAAGTAAAGAGTTAAGAGGCTTGGAGCTTGCTTAGGCAGGAAAATGGAATTTGTTTAAACCACGTTTGTCTGCTTTTAGAAATCTAAAATCCTGTGTTGCATTAGAAAAGGCTTGATTTTGAGAGATTATCTGGGTTTGGATGCATGTGTGACTTTCTCAAACAAAGCCTAGTAAACAAGGAAGTTGGGTGGATATGCTGTAGTAATATATCTTCCATGAACTGAATGCAATAATGTAGATCCTTTAGAACACTGTTTATAAAGGCAGTGAGCCTGGAGTGTATGTGTTATAATACTGGATCATAAAATCTGTATTTTTTCGGATTTCAGAAGGGATTCTTAATCTGGCAGTAGGAAAAAATAGATCCTGGGGAAAGGAGGTAGGGATGATGGAAGATGAAATTGTAATAACAACGGGAGGTTTACAGGTTCCCATCCTTTTTTCAGAAGTGTGAATGTTGGGAATGTTTCAGATCTACCCGAGCTCAGGCTGTTAACGTATCTATACAATGTACTTACTTTTATTAATATATTCACAGATCCTAAAAGTTGGGAACTTGGAATTTTGCAGACTATAAAATAACCATGAGTGTTTGTGGCATGGAAATGTCTGGAAGAGAAGCTTCTTTGCATTTTTGAATTTAAGTAAAAAGCCTAAATGTGATACTCTCTCCAGATAAACCTCTGGTGCTAAGTTGGCATTTCAAAAGGCCTCTTGTGTCAGTGGGGAGCCCTACTATGGGCAAAGAGCTACAGTTGGTTGATTTCAACAGTCTACTTAGCATTCTTGTCAGTTTTCCACAATTTACATGACTTAATCTAGGAAGAACCAATGGTGATCCTTTGTGTTTATGAGCCTGTAAGTTAAAAGTTTTGTGTTCCCCATGCCTGCCTATTGGGAATTTTTAAATCCCATTTGTTTTTGCTTCTTCAGTAGGATATGCAGAATGTACTTTCAGAGCTCTCATCGTAAAAATTTTAGGGCATTATGAAGAAAAAATAAGGAGTATTTTTTGCTATTTTTCCAATATGTCTTTGTTTGTTTGTGTTTGTTTGTTGTCTTTGTTGCTAGATACTATCAGGTTTTTTGCTTGAATAAATTGTTAGACGATGAAAAAAGGTTATTTGAATTTCCTACTTACATTCCAGTAAATTTTCTGTTATTTTGGAATAAGTAGTAGCTTGGTCCTTTCATAGGTAAAAGAGAGTGCAAGAAACATCAGGGTCGATGTACAGTTGCTGATAATGTCTAGGGGAGACTTCTGTAAACAAGATAAAATTCATAGCTTAGAGAGAAGGATGAGCAGTCTTGAGACTTACAGGAATAGTTTTATTTTCTCCTAATGAGGAATATAAGGGGTTTGCCCTTTGAAATTCTGAATACAATAAGTTTTTAAAAAGTTCCTACATGCTTATAGGCAACTTGCAAATGATAGTAATCTCTTTTATTCAAGATAGCATTTGTTCTTAACTGTAGGGTTACTGTTGTAGGAAGCTTGGCTCTCTTCTGAGAGGCCTTAAGGCACTGATTCACTATAGGAAAAAGAAAGTTCAAGGAAAGAAAGGTGGCCTGACAGGGGAGAGAACCAGACACACATTGCTCCTGGCAGCTGAAGTTTGGCACTGCAACTGTGGAAAATGTTCTGTGAAAGATGCAGAAACAAAGAAATGTACTGACTGCTTCTGATTAGGACAGTTTTGGGCTTGCCTGTCCTCTCTTGGACTTGTTTTAGGAAGGTGTTTGAAATGCCTTGTTCTGTTCTTCTAATGGCAGCATCAGTTAGTGCTCTAAACTGCAAATACTTATGCTTATAGTTCAGATTAGAATTCTCATGCTGCGCTACTGAAAAGCTAGCTTTACTAAACTGGTCAGTGAGAGGGTAAAGTTTAGAAAAGGACCAGAGTTGCTGTGAAATTTTTGTGGAAGAAGAACAGAGGACAGTGCTGCCCCTGTTTTGGGTTCAGTGGGCTTCTCTCAATTATGAGCCTGCAGCTTATAAATGCTTACAACTAGGAAGGGGCCAAATTCACCAGTTGGAGAACTCAAGAATGTTCTGTTCTGCCCCCAGAATGGCAGGGTCCAGAAGGGAGGTGTTCCATTCCTACAGTGTTTCTCAACCTTAGAAGCTTTAGGATATGTGGACTTCAACTCCCAGAATTCCCCAGCCAGCATGCTGGCTGGGAAGTTCTGGAAGTTGAAGTCCACATATCCTAAAGTTGCCAAGGTTGAGCACTAACTGCTTTTCCAGATCATCAAGGTTTGCACATTTCTACTCAGATTCCAAAGCTCTATAAAAGTAACTGCATGTTTGAATACAGCTATGGAAGATTGAAGTGTTATTGCAGGATGTAGGGTTTTTCACACATAAAGCTGGGATTTCTTTTTTTTTTTTAGCTTTTAAACATGTTTGTTAAATACCTCCTTTTCTATTTTTAAGTAAACATTTAATATTAAAAATGTATATAAACATTTGTTTATAATATATAAATAGATGGATAGAACACAGTTTGAACCAGAATTGTAAAACTCTTTTAAAAACCAACTTTAACAAAGACATGGGAATGTGGTTCTTAGGAAAAGTTGGGATTTCTTAGCTGCTGATAGATAGCATAGTTTTTCCTATAACTCCTTCCCCCACCCCTCAGTCCAAACAATTTCTAGGCCTTTCTTTTCCAATTTGTTGATTTAAAAACTGGAGCCTATCTGACTGTCTTTTTTCAAAGCAGGTTATACTTGCAAAATACTTATACCTTAAGTGGTACCTTGGTTCACGAACTTAATTCGTTCCACAATTCTGGTCGCAAACCGAATTGGTCGCCAACCGAATAAAATTTTCCGATAAGGTTCAGTGTAAATAACGTTAATCCGTTCTGAACCATATGTATTTTTTTTTAACCACAAAAATATGAAACAAAGTACAGTACAGTACAGTATGAAGAGAGAGAACACTAACCTTGCTTGAGGTGACACCAAAAAGCTTCACAGCAAGTGTCTGTCTGCGACCGCGATCTCACCTAGAGGAAGCCATGACCACGTGTCAGAGCAGGGAAGATGGCGGCAGGTCATGTTCGTCACCCGATGTGGAGTTCGCGAACGGAAGCAAAATTTTGTGAACGCTGCTGTTCACGAACTGGGAAGCGTTCATGAACCGAGGTATTACTGTAGTTATACCTTAACCCAGTGGAGGAACAGGGATGAGTTCATTCCCTGTTGTCTGAAGGATTTTGGAATATGAAATCTTTTGAGATGGGACTGGATAAAGGTACCTCCGTGAGCAAAGCTTGCTCTGAAATAGTGGGAAAAAAGAAGTGAAGGCAAGTTGTTATAAGTAGTTTTCTTTATGGGAAAAGCTGGTGGACAATTTGAAGGGGTGCCTAACACATTCACATTCCAGAATCCCAGCGCATTCTTGTTGGTTTCCAGACAGGTGGTTTTAGAGCACAGTTCTGTTCTGGAGTCTAGAACATCTTGTATCCAGGCAACATATATGGCCCTCACTCCTCTTCCATGTTCCACTTCTCAAATCCATTCAGGCCTCCCTCTCTTCCAGGCTGTGACCACATCCTTTGCCTGCTAGACTCGCTTCCCCACCAGCTTCTCCTGTGCCTTGGGGTGGTGGGGAGCCCACCCATTTGGGCCAGCCATGGATCCGGCGTTCCCCAATCCATCCCAGGACCCTGTGAGTACCCAGCCTTCTTTCCCTTTTTTGGGGGGAAGATGGGTGTTGCACTTTCACTGGGAAGCTGTCTTCTCACTCTCACTCTCACTCTTTCTCTCCTTTTTCATAGACCCAAGAAGATGGCATGGCCTCAGATGATTTTGATATAGTGATAGAAGCCATGTTGGAGGCCCCGTACAAGAAAGAGGAGGTGAGGAACGGAATCTTAAAATCAGAAGCATGTTTAACCTGTGGAAAAGTATTACCGTGCTGTATTGTGCCAAGAGTCCTGAGATAATGATAAAGGCAATAAAATTCAGGATAGTTTTGGAATATTGCTGGTTCCTTGATCCAGATCTTGAATCCCCTCCGCTTCTTACCTAAATTCATAGATACTCATCTCATTCCCCTCAAAACATAAGCATTTTCCTTTTTTAGCAAAAAAGAAAGGTATAGAAATGTGTATCATGCTATTTGTATAAGGAAAAATAAGATGGCTTTTTTTGGTTTTGCTGAATTAAGCCTCAAATAGCTTTTCATTAATTAAAACAGGCCTAGCTTATGCCTCCAAGACACCCCACCCTGCCCCCAAACAGGCCAAAACTCTTGGAGGCTGGTAGGGGGTGGTGAGGCAGAGTGTGGTGGGGGGGGAAGGCCAACCCCCAGTGTTGCTGGTCTCCGTTTATTTGGAGGTCCACCTCATGTAAAATCAGTTAATTAAAATATAGACCCACTGTGGCAAGGGAGAGGTTTCTCCTTTTCTCAGCGTTTGCTGCTTGTGCCCCCCTCCAATTAATCTGTGATAGTTTAGCTCTAAACTATTATATATTAATACTCATTTATTATTAAGGCACTTTTGTTCAGTCTCTCCATTGTCCCCCTCATTCTCAGTGACAAAAAGCGAGAATATTGAGAGATGATGTGGGCTATTATGCCCTAGTTGTGCTAATGTGACTTGATGGTTCAGTCCTTTTTGCTTCTAAAGTATTAGGGCTGAAATTCTAAGGAATACATTAAAAATGGAGGATGCCCTTTGGATGTTGGGGTTCAGGATTCTACCCTCCTTATTGTAAGTTATTTAGCCACCCTCAGCATGCTTCTAGAATTCTTTTGTTTTGTCACTTTGCACTTGCTAAGTAGCCTGAAACGTGCTGCCAGTTGGTATCATGTTTGTGTAAGTGGCGTAGGGAATTTTGTTTGCGTGCCCGCTGTGTCTTGGTGCCCCTTTCCTGCTGAGCCCACTCTTCCTGTGTTTGCTCCAGGCCCAGCCAGGACCCTCAAAGCTGCCAGCTGATCCCCCCACAGCCCAGGTAATGTACAAAAACTGGGGGAGGGAGGGGGTATGAGAGGGAGGCGGAGGGCTACGAGCTAACCTCTTTTCGCCCTTTTTTCTTAGCCGTCTCAGGAGGAGCCAGGAAAAGAAGCAAAGAAGGACAGCGCCCCCAGCAGCAGCAGTGGGGAAAGCAGCAGGTGAGTCACAAGGCTTTCTTGGCCCCCCTTCGCTCCCCTCCCTCCATCAGTGTGTCTCTCATGGCTTGCTTGCCTCCTTGCAGCAAAAAGAAGAGGAGTAGGAGTCGTAGCAGGAGCCGTGACCACAGACACAGGTAGGGATGGCCCTGCCTGGGGTGGCACATAAGGAGGGGATCCCCGCTTAAGAGAGCTGGCACAGGACCTTCAAAAGCAGGGGGAGTGGGGTTGCCATAGAGCGTGAGAACTCCCAGAAAGGCAGTGAAGTCAGTCCTTGTTTATTTAATTTTTTTACCATTGTTGCTATGGCTGTTTTAAAACACCTGATAAATTCCTTACTTAATAAATGGAGCAACTGTCCCGACCAGTGTTTCTCAACCTTGGCAACTTGAAGACGTGTGGACTTCAACTCCCAGAATTCCATGGCTGGCTAGGGAATTCTGGGAGTTGAAGTCCACACGTCTTCAAGTTGCCAAGGTTGAGAAACACTGGTCCAAACAGTTAGCAGTCATTCCTTGGTTTGTTGTTGGTCAAAGAGTCATTCTGCTTTCCAAGGTTTCTCTTCCTTTGTTTTTTTTCCCCTCTGGGCTAAATGGAGACTTGGTCCCCCAACAATCCAGTTGTGGGGAAAAGGGCAAAGACCTTCCCCCACCTCACCCCCAGTGCAAAATCTGGTACGGTTTTCTTTCTAGCCGTAGCCGGGACCGAGACCGTCATCGTAGACGCAGCCGCAGCCGAGATCGCCGCAGTCGTCACCGGAGCAGAAGCCGCCATCGAAGCCGCAGTCGGGATCGTAGGCGAGCCAGCCGATCTCGTAGCAGAGAGCGCCGGCGGGAGGAGAGAGTGCGCTACCGCAGCCCACCTCCCCCAGGGTAAGCAGTGTCAGCATGTGGAGGGTCGCGGGAGAGGGGATCTTTCTGCAAGAGCTGAAAGAATAGCGACCTGAAACCAAACCAGGAAATGGAATTGAAGCAGGCTGAATTCTTCTGGGATTTTTCTTATTCTCCAGTTCTTAGCTCCCCCTCCCTGCCTCCAGCTTGGAAAACGTTTCGAAGTATGAATGTGTAAAACCTGCTAGTTCACTTACGGAATGTTTTGGACCATTGCCGAATACTTGGGTTTCCTCTTGGGGCCATGCCGTTATGAGAGTGATTAGGAAGTTTCTGAAAGTAAATTGTCGAAACCAATGTAGTTTGAGATGTGACAGGCAGACCGGTCAGAAAACAGGCCTGTTTCATCTGGAATTCCCCATCTGGGGTATCTGAAGCCACTCCCAGTTCAAAGGATTTACTTTTGGAAACTGCAGAATCGTCCTTGGTACAGCATGGGCTGGGGACAGATGGAATGCAAGAGTTTGTATACCCCTATTTTCTGAGGGTGGTAGTGGTAACCTTATTATACAATGACATCATCAAGGAAACTCGTGCTACATAACCCTTGCTGTCCTTGTGGCGCCTCTGTTGAAGTTGTGATCTGGGCTTGTGTTCTGTTTTCTCTGCAGACGACGGTTTGGACACAGCAAGAGCCCCTTGTACAGAGAGAAGAGCCCCCTCCGGTGAGTATTCCAACTGCGGGGTGGCTGAGAGGACTCTGAAGGGTCTCTTCTCTTCTCCCTGGCCTCTGTTCTCGGAGCCTGTCTCAGAATCACTTCCGTTGTCTCCAACAGGGAGCCTTTAGGCAGCTTGAGTCCTGAAGAGCGGGATGCCCGCACTGTGTTCTGCATGCAACTAGCTGCCCGCATCCGCCCCCGTGACCTTGAGGACTTTTTCTCTGCTGTTGGCAAGGTCATATTCCCTTCCCTCCTTTCTGGCTTTGGCAAACACTTACTTTGCCCCAGGCCCGGGTGACTTCTGGCCTGTTCAGCACTTAGTTCCCAACAGCAGTCTCAGTTAACTGGAGTTGTGGGTTCCCCAATCTTGTTTTATCCCTAGAAACAACAGCATGAAATATTCAGGACCTGGGCTCTTTCCCTAATCTTTTTATCCTCAATTGTCACTTTCCTTGGGCAGGTGCGAGACGTGCGGATCATCTCTGACCGAAATTCCCGCCGCTCGAAGGGCATTGCTTATGTTGAGTTTTGTGAGATACAGTCAGTACCGCTGGCCATTGGGCTGACGGGGCAACGCCTCCTCGGTGTACCAATTATCGTTCAGGCTTCCCAGGTTTGGAACTTTTTATTAAAGAGCTAAACTCTACAGTCACCGAAGAAATTAGGAAGGAGGGCATACGTGCTGAGAAGCATGAGATTGGCCAGAGGAGTATGGGTTTGATTTTTGAGGTGCATATTTAATAAATAGGGATGGGGTGGAAAATAAAATTTGAGGGGCTGTGAAAGGGGTCAGCCCGAGGAATGCTGGAGAGCCTGGTGATTGGATGGGGCAGTCAGGAATCCATAACTACAAAGCCAAGGCTTTTTAAAATGCTTGTGTGTGTGTTTGTGTATACTGTTCACGTACACACAAAATAGGAATTATGGCTTGAAAACGAGGGCTGATGACTTGTGCAGAAATCACTTACATAATTGGGTTAGGAATGGATCGTAGGTGACTCGCCTTGATTTCCCAAACATGCATTGCCCTGTAGTTGGATGAAGCTCTTCCATTTCCATCACTGTTTTGGGCAAAAAGTTGGGATTGCTTCTTTAAAAACAACTCTGGGTTATTTCTGGCTGAACAAATGTGGGTTATTTCTGGCTGTTTTTAAACACCCCCCCCCCCATCTGTGGCCTTAGGCGGAGAAGAACAGACTGGCAGCCATGGCTAACAACCTTCAGAAAGGCAGCGGTGGCCCCATGCGGCTGTACGTCGGTTCGCTTCACTGCAACATCACCAAAGAGATGCTGCGTGGGATCTTTGAACCTTTTGGCAAGGTTGGAGATGGGGTGGGAGGAGGACAGAGAAGTGGGGGGTGGATCCTGGAGCGGAAGGGGATTGCCTTGGCTTTCTAACCGGGCCCGCTTTCTCTCTCCTCTGCAGATTGACAGCATTGTGCTCATGCGTGACCAGGATACTGGGCAGTCCAAGGGCTATGGCTTTATCACCGTAAGTTGTATGGATTCTTCTCCCCGCGGGGCAGGGAGGAGGTTGGCCTCTGTTACTCTTCTCTAAGGTATGTGCTCCTTTGTCCAGTTTGCAGAAGCAGAATGTGCCCGACGTGCCCTGGAACAGCTGAACGGTTTTGAGTTGGCTGGCCGGCCCATGCGGGTGGGACAAGTCACTGAACGTCTGGATGGCACCACTGACATCACTTTTCCCGATGGTGCCGAGGAGCCTGACCGGGCAGCCCTGAACTTGGGGACCACCGGCTCCCAGCTGCAGCTGATGGCTAAACTGGCAGAAGGTGAGGCTTTCTGGTAGAAATTTGGAAAGGCCCTGTAGCAACGGAATGATTCCTCCTGGGATGACGGAGGTACGTTGTTAGGAACAGTATGGAATGGAGAATCTTGAGATCAGTGCTGAAGGGAGTCATGAACAGAAATTGCACAAAAAGGTGAAGTTTTATCAATTAGCCAAACAGGACGGTCTGTTGATCTGGTGTAAAGGGAATTGCATGGAATGGGAGTCACTGCCAGAAAGGCTTTGGGGCCTGTGTTGCCTTACGGATGGAATCTCTAATAGTGCACCTTTCCAGAGCATCCTTCTTGAGGGATCAAAGAGAGGATGGCCCTGTGTATCTGCCAGGCCATTGTAGGCTTTGATCTTTAAACCCTTCATGTGGCAGACTTGCTTTGTGATGAATGGCTAGATAGGAGGCACCTCTGTCTGTTTAAGCCAATTACAGCCACCGTGGCACCTGGTCCTGTCACAAAGGTGACAGAACTCTGTATCCCTTTTGACAGTATCCACGCTGACTTTTCTTTCTGAATAAATTTCCTGACGATAGCTCTGTTCCTCACGAGGAGAGAAGCTAGTTGGGTAGAAGAGAATCTGTGAAGATTGAGGCGGTAGATAAATTGAATGAATTTTATTGATACTGATATTTACTTTATTTTGTATTGATTTAACTTATATGATTTTAAATATAAAATAGATATATATTAAGATATACATTTAATATCAATAACGTAAATATGACTAGCTTACATCCCTCTTGGCCTTTTCCCATGTGCATTTGTCCAACAGGACTTCCTTCCTTAACAGAAGCCCATAGTTCTCTCTTTTGGCTAAGAAAGGTTGACCTTAAGGCTGGCCAATGCTATAGGGTTGGGAAGATGCTGGAAAAGAAGTCCAGATAAGGTACAGTGGGAGATGGTAAAAGATTCCTTGGCTTAACACCACTGTTGGCTCCACAGGAGGTTTATCTTTTGAACCGGACCAATCGTGTATATTACATTCTCTTTGAATATTGTGCTTGCTCCGGGGAAATTGTCAGACTCCTCCAATTTCTGTTTGCTTTTGCAGAGTAGAAGGCAAACGTTTGTTACCTGGAAGCACAGGGGAAAACAAAAACAAAAACAGGGCTTAGTCATCTATTTCATCTTTGGGGGAGGTTTTTCTTTTCTTCTGGAGATGGGAGAGTGACGGGCATGACTGACCAACATTGGCAAAGGCCTTCAGACACGACCCAGCACCAGGGCTCTGTAATTGAAATTGGCAAAATCGTGTGCGGGACACCAGCTCCCCTAAGTCACGGCGGGCATGCTCTCACCTCTGGAAGATGCCAGGTTGGGAAGGTGGTCTTTCTAAAGGCCTTGAGCGGTGCGGCCTCATTCTTCCGTCCCCAAATAGCCCGTCTTGTGTTTCCCCACGCAGCCGGCTCTGGGATTCCACTGTCCACAACAGCGGCGGCCCAGGCCGCCTTGCAGCTTAATGGAGCGATACCCTTGGGAGCACTGAACCCAGCTGCCCTGACAGGTAAGGCAGGGTATAGATCTGGGCTGGGCTGACAGGACCTGTTGGGAGGGGCCTTGATCAGAGCCAAGCACACAGCTCCCTGATAACGGCCCTATGGCAGCGTTTTTCAAACTTGGCAACTTTTAAGACGCGTGGACTTCAACTCCCGGAATTCCCCAGCCAGTCGGTGCAGGGCCTCTCCTCTGCTTTGAGTACCAGCAGTTCTTCAGGGGCTTCAGTTGGAGACTGGCTGGGCTGCTCTTTCGAACTGGAGGTGTGGCCGGTTGGCCGTGGGGCCTCCCCCATGGAAAGCCTGCCTTCTGCCACCGCTAAACTAAATTCAACTGAATGTTTTTCCAGACTGCTGCGTCACTGCAGCAAGAGCACCCTTTAGCCTTTTTTCCGTGGGAAGTTATTTCCAAGATCCTAACGCTTTTCTTCTTCCACCCCCACCCCACCCTACCCCCCATAGCTCTTAGCCCAGCACTGAACCTGGCTTCACAGACATTGGCCTCCCAGTGCTTCCAGCTTTCAGGCCTCTTCAGTCCCCAAACAATGTGAGTAACTGAATAGCAAAGTCCAGGGCGGCAGAAAGAAGCATTTTTGGCTTTATACTCAACATTTGCCTTGCATACCTTTTATAACCTAACTAAAGATCTGTAACTTGATCAGGTGGACTCTTGTCAAACAGATACTGCCTGAAAACTTTGGGGTCCTTCTCCCCCTCCCCAAAGACCTCAGCCTGACAATTTCTTGGGCCCAAAAGTTTTCCTCCTCCCTTAGATTTTATGTGAGTGGTTTCACCTACAAGATTGCTTGCCTTGCAGATTCTGCAGCACCCAGATGTGTTCTTCGACTAATTTCCCCTGGAGCTTTACTCTCGGTTTCATAATCGTTTCATTTGCTTTTTGTCATCTGCCATATTTGGGCATGAAAATTGAGTGGCAGAGTGGAGGGGGTGAGACCGAGAGGGGGAGATGGAAAAGGCTGTGCCATCCAGGCTGGGGACTGGGGGAACTGAAGGCACCAGTTTGGGGAGGAGTGGGAGGCGTGGTTTGTGCTGCACGGAAGATAGGATGGTGAAGAAGGTTCCTAACCTCTGTCTGCTTTCCTTGTTTTTGCAGGTAACGCAACCCAGTTCCCCCCCTTCCCACCCTCCCTCTCCCACGGAGCTAGGAGGGGAATAATCATCTCCACACCATTACCGCCTCACCTGCCCCCATTGGATACAAGGCTGGGGGATGGACTTTGAAGGAACACTCCCTCCCTAGGGGACCCTTCTTAACACGAACTCTGATTTTATTCTGATTTCCCTCCCACCAAGTGCTGGGGGGAGAGCCTGTATTCTTGCCCCCCCCCAGTTCTCGAATCATAATCGGAGGAGGTGCATTATCCCCCTCGGGGGAGCTTCACAGGGACTGGAGGGACCTCTTTCCCCCAGATGTGGAATCGCAGCATCTCTTCATTTTGCTTTCTGACGGAGCCCAATGGGGCCGCAGGGCCGGGAAGACCCTCGGCCGCTCCTCTCTCCCACCCTCTGCTCTCGGACCGTGTTGTGAGGCTTTGCTGGATGGCCTTGGGCGGTTCTCCCTGCAGACGGGATCGGCGTGCGCGCACGCTGTACATAGAAGGGAGAGGCACAAACTGGCATGTGGGTGGGAGGCCTGGTCCTGAGAGGAGACCCTCCTTGCCCACGCAGTGTTTCGTTATCCCCCCTCAATCTGTAAAGAGGCTGCATAACGTGTGGGGATGTTGTCCTGTCCTTTTCCTTTTCCTTCCCCTCATTTTTCTTGACTCTGTATCCTGTTCTTGGTGTCCCCGTTTTCTGCTGCACCTTCCCTCGGAGTCCCTCAGACCACCTCTTCCCCCATTCCAGATTTTCAAAGGTGTACTTTGGTTTTCTTTTTATCTCTTTCGATTTCCTTTTTTTTTTTCTTTTGCTTATAAATGAATAATAAAAGTCACCAAATGTAACCAAGCGTGTGGCCCATTTTTCAGCCCCCCCCCCCCCCCCCGGGCACTATAAAGATTGGGAAGAGTTTCTTCTGAAAAGAGATGGAAATCTGTAGAGTGAGGCTAAAATATTGAGGGGGGCGATATTTCTCAACAGGGAGAGCCCTAGTGAGAAGGGAAAGGAAGGTATAATTCTTAATTTGGATCAGTATTTCGAAAACCTGTTTGGTAATGCATTCCTTCCCTCTTCTCTTCCTTTCCCCCACCCCCCCAAGGTATGTACGATTTGAGATATATTATGAGAAGAAAGCTTCCGCGTAAAATAGTTAAACGTTTCTCTGTAGGAGTGATTAAAAGGAAAATTCCCTCCCCCCCCCCAAAAAAGTACTAAGGCTAGGAACAAAGTATTAATAAAGTGGGGTACCCATTCTGTGGTGTGGGATTTAATTTAGCTTCCCAAGCCTGGAGCCTTTGACTTCCGTTTCATCCCTGTTGGTGCATTAGTGGCATCAGGGTGGCTTGGCCTCGTCTCCACAGCTCGCCAGTGACCCAGAGGAATTGGCAGATGGGCCGGCCCCTTAAATCGGCTTCTGGCAGAAAGGTTGGATCGTTTATGCAATTTTGAGCCTTTGTCTTTCCATGCAGAACGC
This sequence comes from Liasis olivaceus, assembly GCA_030867105.1. Lineage (NCBI taxonomy): Eukaryota > Metazoa > Chordata > Lepidosauria > Squamata > Pythonidae > Liasis > Liasis olivaceus. The sequence goes on along the minus strand of CM061351.1, from coordinate 112,690,822 downwards.
CTGCCACAGGGAAAACGTCCTGTCCCCGAGGTCAGCCGGGGGTCCCCTCTCCTTTCCCTTCCCTGCCCTTCTTGCCCCCACTCTCCATGGAGCAGAAGCTGCTGTTCGTAGATGTTGCTTCTGATCCCACCAGCCTGGGAAGGGGCCCATGTTCTTGGCTCCTTCATGGCTGGCATGACAAATCCCACAAGGTATCAGTGGGGTGGGGACAGGAGGCAAAAGGTGCCCTGGGTTTTCTGACACGGGTTGGTTTTGCTTGCAGGCAGGCTGGTTTTGGGGGGATTGGGTGCTGTCCTGCACCCCTTTGCTTGCTTTGTTCCTGGCTCCGAGGTGAAGCTTCAGCTGAACAGCAGACAGCTCTGAACGTAGGTCGGTGAGGCTTGGGGGCAAGTTCATTGTCCCAGGGAGCCCCCTTGCCCTGCGTGGCATCGTTGCCAAGTTGTGGGGCCCCTCCCCACCCCAGGAATCCAAAACCGAGACTCCACCTTGCCATAGATGCCCCCTTCATTCCTCTTCCTCTCCCCACCCTGCAACAGTCTTACCTCCCTCGTCCTTGATCCCTGTTCCCAAAGGCTGGATGCTGGGCGCGGGTTGCTAGCGTGTGCTAATACAGTAAGCAGAAGTTGGTTGCTGTAGCAACGGGAAACATCCTGTCTCCATGGCAACTCCCCAACTGTGGACCACAAGGACGTTTCCATGGCAAAGTGATGGGTATCTCATACCTTCTCTCCTTCCCCCCTTCCAAACTCATTCAGTTTCAGGAGTCATGAGCCATGGAGATCTCTACAGAGGAGGATGGCCAGGTGGGGCGGGGGAGGGGAGTAGGAAGAGAAGAAGTTTGGCTTTGGGGAGAATGGTCCCCTTTTGGCCCAGGAGGAAGGACATGGTGGCTTTGCAGCGTGGCATTGCCCCGTCAACAAAGCACAGCGTCCTCTCCCCTTCTCAAGACAAAGAACCTGCCACCTGTTTTGCTGATCTGTTCAGCTGCTTCACAGGGATAACTTGAAAAGTGATCCAATTCTGAAAGCATTGATTTTGCGGGGGGAGGGGGGGCATCTTCAGGGTGGAACACCTGACCTCAATGCCCCTGCATCTGCTGCCCTCCAGATATCTTGGACCGTAACCACCTTCCCCAGCGGGCGTGTGCTGTTCTCCCCGATTTGATCAATCTGGGCCTTTTCTGTCTGTCTCCTGGGTGCTTGGTGGAACATACCAAATTTAGAGAGAAACAGCAACGAAGGATGACATCCCGAATCGAAGCAATAATGGGGGCATTCATCATCATGACCGGAAGGAGTCTGGTAGCATCTTTTCCGACGAAATTTTATTAAAAAGCAGACGCCTTCTTGACTGATGCGCTGTAACCCAACGTATCTGGGGAAGGCTGTATGATTAATACTAATTTTAATATACTGCAATTAAAATGTTCTATTTCCTATACCATAATCGTATCAAAAACGTAATTTTTATTATTTAAACAGGCTTCTGATTTGGGAACCAAGAAGGGACAGAGAATAATAAACGTTTTGGAAGCCCTTAGGTTAACCGAGTCATTCTCAGGACCCTGTGGATTCTTTGAGAGTTTTTTGATTCATTAACTCTATGGATTTAATAGTGGCCTGGGCCATATTCTCTTTGGCAACCAGCATGGCATAGGGACATAGCTGTACCTATATGATTGGGGCTGGTTGGGCTCCATATTTTAATCAGAAGGAGAGATGGAAAAGCAGGAATATGGTCACCAACTTGAAAGAGGCTCTTGGTCTTTAACCCCTTCTTTTCTAGCAGGTAATCATAACACTACATTTGACTTTAATGTCTGCTACTAGAGCTTGCTCTTTTCCTCTGCCCTCCTCATCCCATTATCCTTTAATGTCACATCAAGTTATACCTGCAGTCATGCGCAACCTTATTCTTACTGATTCTTTCTAAGTTATTCTGAGAGTCTTTTCAGCTGGAGAATGGGATGGAAATGCTTTAAATAACTTCTACATGCTTGTGAGGATAAAAGGCAGGGGAAGAAAAGAACTCAGTCTGCTGCTCTGGTCTCGGAGGAAGGGTGGGAGGTAACTGAAATAAATCCTGGAGAAATTTATTGGAAAAGAAGTCTACTGAGGACTCTTTACCTTGGGGACCCAGTGCTACCTCAGGTTGGGGCCAGCTGCCCTTCAAGTCCCACTTGGGGAGATAATGACAGAAAAGGTAGAACTCTGTCTCCATTTCCTGCCTGCAACCCCCCAGTGGCATTCATCTGGCCAGCCTTTTGTCATTCGACAAGTTGGCGAGTTGAGCTTTATTCTGGTGGGTGCTGCAATTTATTTCTTGATGGACTTCATGAATATGGGGACGCTAATTCCAACAGGGCAGTGTTGTCCAAACATGGCCACTTTAACGGTTTGGACAACACTGCAACAGGGTGATTTTATGGTTGAGCGCTTTAAATAAAGGAAAAATGGATATGGCATCCTTGCTCCTGCAAGTTTTTTTCTTGCTCTGTGCTGTTGCAACAAAACTACTGTGTGTAAAGGTGAGGCAAAGATGGCCTAGCCAAGATCTTCCTGGACTTTTCTGAATATTCTCCAAACACGTAGCACCCTGCAAGGGACTTTGTAATCTGGGGCTTTGTGATACCTATAACAGATGGGACTTGGAAGTACTCCAAGTGGGAGACAGGAGAAATCCTAGTAAACTTTCTTGAAAAACTGCTGGGGGTGGGGAGATAGATAGATAGATAGATAGATAGATAGATAGATAGATAGATAGATAATCACAAAGTGCTTGAAAACATACAAGCCCCCATTCCAGGAATGCAGTCTGTTCATTTCCATTGTGTTAAACCCAGAAAATTAAGATACAGGTAGTCCTCACTTAACAACCATTTGTTTAGTGACTGTTCAAAGTTACAACGGTGCTGAGCAAAGAGACTTACAACCAGTATTCGCACTTACAACCGTCACAGCACCTCCGCAGTCACGTGATCACGATCCAGGCCCTTGGCATCCAGCTCGCGCTTACGACAGTTGCAGCATCCCGGGGTCACGTGAGTGCCATTTGCGACCTTCCCAGCCAGCAAAATCAATGGGGAACTGCATGATTCGCTTAACGACCATGTGATTCGCTTAACGGCTGCCGTAATTCGCTTAATGACACTGCAAAAAAGGTTGTAAAATTGGGTGCGACTTGCTTAACAACCACCCCACTTAGCAACGAATGTTCCAGTCCCTATTGTGGTCGTTACGCAAGGACTATCTGGACAAAGGTTGGGAACTGCAGCTGAAATAGACATGCTGAGTTCCCCCATTTACCTTGTTCTTCTGGCGCGTGTTCCTACACTGAATGGCTAGTCATGGAGCCCCAAGGGGGGACTCAATCCAGCTGATCTATGTTAAATGCAAGCCAAAAGACTGGAGCTTTCCTGCAAGGCTACCCAAAAAAACTAACCATCGCCGTAAAGCCCTCTCTTCGCCCTTACAAGAAATGTGATTGCGAGATCTGTGGTTGGGGAGCGGGCGTGCGCCGAGAGGGCGTTTGCACCAATTGAACCATTCTCTGCATGAGAACGCCGTTCTCCATGAGGGGCAGAGACCGGGGAGGTGGGAATGGGGGAAAGCGTGAGAGAGGTACAACAAGGTAAGGAAGCAGAAGCTGGAGGGCCAGGAGAGGTGGGAAGAAAATGATGTTCTTTGTTGCAGGCGCTGTTCTCCGAGAACGGGCGTAGGAGGCCCTTCTGGAAAACAGTGACAGCTTCAGCCGTCAGCTTGTCTCCGCGGCTGATCGGGGGAGACACAGCTTGCATCTTAAAAAGGCTCCAGACGCCGCCTCTTGCCTCTCTGGGTCTTCACCTCCTTTTTCGCTCTTGAGCTGGATAGACCCTCTGTCCTCTAGGACAGGGTTCCTCAACCTTGGCAACTTTAAGACGGGTGGACTTCAACTCCCAGAATTCCCCAGCCAGCCTTGCTGGCTGGGGAATTCTGGGAGTTGAAGTCCACCCGTCTTAAAGTTGCCAAGGTTGAGGAACCCTGCTCTAGGACTCCTGGATCCCAGATCTGGGCTGCAGGAATCTTGATGGCCACTAGATGTTAGTGGCGAGTCTTCTGTGCCTCTCGGTGTCTCTCCCACCAAACCCGGGAGGCGTCCTACCACCCCAATCATCCTCCGCATCAAAATCCAATTGAATTCGGGTCCCAGAAGGGCTCGAACTAGAAAGGGGCCGAAGGAGTGGAAGCACAGCACCCCAGGCCATGTGCAGAGAGCTTCCCTGCCTCTCCCATGAAGCAGAAAGAGCATCTCTTGCTCCTAATCTCCTGATGTTCCCCAAAGTGCACCTAAGTGGGAGGCCAACCCCGTTCCTTCTTCCCAAGGCCATTTTGGGGAAACGGTCGAAATATGATCGAAATGGGGCTTGCCTCCGAAGTTACTCCTTCTTCCACTCATTTCTTATCTCACCCTCCCTCCCTCCCTTCTTGATCGCCATGCCCGCCGCTTTCATATGGCCAAAACCCTGGCCTGTGATAAGGACGGTGCAATGTAGTAGAAAATGGGTTTATTGAAAATAAGGGCACAACCAGCTGTGGTCAGGCATTCTCTCTCAATTTTTCCAAAGGACTCGAGGAGACCCGTCCTTAACATCTCGATTATTCCAGAATCTGAACACGTTTTCTCTTCGGAATGAAAGTTCTCTTGAAGAGCTGCTGAAGCGAGGCGTAGCAAAGCTGCTTTGTCTGGTTCCTTGGCGGGTCTTGAAAGCTCAATTCAATCTTCGTCGTCTTCATCATCATTATCACCCAAGCTCCACGTTCTGCTCCAAAGTCTTAAAAAGGAGAAATCTAGCATACGCAGCGGGATTGGGGGGGATTTGGCTATTCGCCACGTCTGAAGGAGAAGGATGGGAAGGTTTGGTTTTCGAGGTTCTTTAGAAGGATGAGCGGGTTAAATAACCATTCAAAGATCACCGAACACAGCCCGTCGCTCCCGGCTGCTGTCTCTGCCGATGCACCAAATGTAGAAAACAGCAACGTTGCCTTGCCGAAGTCTTTATAAAACGGTTGCTTAAAAGAAAAGTATGACCATGAAGCACGAATAAGCAAATGTAAATAGGTGTTTCAAAGCAGCAATTACCTGCTTGAATCCGGCCCACTGAAGGATGTCCATACAGCAGCGTTCTTCAACCTTGGCAGCTTGGAGATGTGTGGACTTCAACTCCCAGAATTCCCCAGCCATGGCTGGCTGGGGAATTGTGGGAGTTGAAGTCCACACATCTCCAAGCTGCCAAGGTTGAAGAACGCTGCCGTAAATGCTCTTGGGAAACGTGAAGTTCAGAGCTCAAAATTCCCATTCTGCAGGAAGCCGAGGCTCCCTTCTTTCTCCCCGTCAAAGTGAAGGGCACTAGTTTATGCCAGCGGGAAGCGTTTGGGTGGGATGGACCCTAGGGTGCCAGTCCATGGCTTGAAACAAGGCCTCTTCGAGGTGAGGTTCGCCATGGCGTGGATATCAGAGTATTTCAAAGAGGCGAGCGGCTGCAAAGAGGCACCACAAAGTCGGTCATTTCCACGGTTATCGGAAAAGAGCAGAACGGCAAAAGCATCCTACACCGGCCTTGCTGGTTTGATGGCGGGCGGCGCCGTCTTTTCCCTAGCCGGTGCCTTGGCAAAAATTTAAAAATTCCTTTAAAAGGAAGGCGAGGAGAAGAAATGCAGATCAAGAAGAAAACCCTGAGTCTCTTTTGGCCCGCGTGTAAGAACAGATTTAAAAGCTGAAGTGGAACATGACGGCGGGCCCTGCCTTCGTCACCCCCCCCAATAATCATCTCAAAAAAATGCAATGATTTTTTTGGGGGGGGTGAGGGAGATTTTTCAGGTAGATGAGCTTGGAGGTGCGCACTTCTTTCCACCTTGGCCCCGTTCCAAATCCTCCAGGAGTGTCTTAAACCTCCTTCTCCGGTGGGATCTTTTTTCACATGCGCACCCCCCAAAGGTCCTCCTAATAATTCAGTGTTGTGCAAAAAGTGAAGCTTGATAAGTGATGCATCAAAGCAGATTAGAGGGTTGAGCCTCGGAGCAGCATCTTGCCATACGCTCGGAGGGTCCGGACGGGTGGCGGCGGCCACCGTCCTGCAGTGCGTTCGGGGATGGGAGAAGCAAGAGACGGTTGTCTTTCCTTGGGGAAGCCTCTGGGGTCTTCAGAAGGCTGCAGGTTCACAGCACTGAAAGGTCGTTGCAGGATTTGGATCTTTGCTTGAAGAAGCGTCCGTTGCGGGGCACCAGGCTGGAGAGGAACCGCTTCGCTTTTTTAGTGATGCTTTCGCGACGGCCGATGGCTCCCTCCCGGCTCAAGGGATCCCCCTCGCGCCGACAGCGGCGCAGGCGGATCTGGCGCACGACCCCTTCGAACAGCTCCTCCGTGTTGTGATGCAAGGCTGCTGAGGTCTCGATGTGTTTGCAGTTCATCATCACCGCCAGGCTGCGGCCTTCTGGGGTGGGGGAAGGAGGAGGAGGAGAAAGAAGAGGAGGAGGAGGAGAAAGAAGGAAGAAGGAAGAAGGAGGAGGGGGAGGAGGGGGAGGAAAAGGAGGAGGAGAAAGAAGGAAGAAGGAGGAGGAGGGGGAGGAGGAGAAAGAAGGAAAAAGGAAGAAGGAAGATGGAGAAGGAGGAGGAGGAGGAGGAGGAGGAGAAAGAAGAGGAGGAGGAGAAAGAAGGAAAAGGGAAGAAGGAAGAAGGAGGAGAAGGAGAAGGAGGAGGAGGAGAAAGAAGGAAGGAGGAGGAGGAGAAGGAGGAGAAGGAGAAGGAGGAAGAGGAGGAGGACAAAAAGGAAGAAGGAGGAGAAGGAGGAGGAGGAGAAAGAAGGAAGAAGGAAGGAGGAGGAGGGGGAGGAGGAGGAGGAGAAAGAAGGAAAAGGGAAGGAGGAGGAGGAGGAGGAGGAGAAAGAAGGAAGGAGGAGGAGGAAGAGAAGGAAGGAGGAGGAGGAGGAGGAGGAGGAGAAAGAAAGAAGGAGGAGAAGGAGAAGGAGGAAGAGGAGGAGGACAAAAAGGAAGGAGGAGGAGGAGGAGGACGACGAGGAGGAGGAGGAAGCAATTTAGCAATCTGGCTTTTTGGCTTTTTTTTTTTTTTGACCCCTCAAGATTGTAAATCGGTTTCTGTCCCTGGTTTCTAAAAATGGTCTTTATTGGTTTAGTTCATTATTGGATTTCTATCCATCTGCAATCTCACAACTCCCGGAGGTGCCTAAGATAGGCTAAGATCCATGATAAGATTCCAACAAATAAGACGGCTGTAACATGAGCCAACCGCATGGACCATAACGATAGCAAATAAACACATAAAAGGTGCCCAGCAGGTGAGCATCGCTGGCATCCTCTCCTGAAACTGGCAGTTTTTAGCTACCTTCTGAAGGCCATCAAAAAGAAGACTAGCTCAACTTCCACGGGGAAGCTATTTAACAGCACGGTGCTGCTGTTAAGAACCAGCAGCTTCTAACTTCAGCTCCGCTTCTTCCAGGGGGCTGTGTGGTTGATCTCCACAACCTTCCCCCCAAAGAGAGGTTAGAGACTGGCCAAGAGTTATCTAGGACTGCAGGACCCAGAGGTGGCCTCTTCAGGAAGGGGAGGTGCACCAAAGTTTCCTTCAGGATTGTTGCAATCCCTTCTCATGTAGAGAGATGTTAACTACCTCATGGATCCAGCGGTCCCTTCTCTACCTGCTCCCTGCAAGAGCCAGGATGGGCAGAGGGCCAAACTGCATGTGGCACAGGACACTCTGGACAGCACTCAATTTACTTCCTCGGACATCACAGGTCAAAAGGAGTCCCGGAGAACATAGCTAGTCACCACCAAAGACTCTGCCTGTGAAGAATCCAGATTTTGGCACATCAGAATCCCATCTGCTCTCCAGATTGACTACCACAGCCAGGCAGGATCTCTATAATGACTCTTCCCTAAACTGAAGTTGGCCACCCTAAACAAGGACGCAGGACAACAGCAAATATAGGCCACAAGGGAGAAGTCAACCTCTTTGCTTCTCTTATCAGCCAGGGGTAGGCTCAACCATGACCATGCATCCATGGGCAGTTGGATTTGTTTCTCATCTTCCTTCACTAGTGCTCCAGGCCTCGGTTCTGGCATATGATTTCCTAGAGGGTCTCAGTACACAAGGTGCCAGCCAGGAACAGACCCCTCCAGAAACAGGCTACTTGGGACAATCCCGTCTAGCATCCCGTTTGCTTCAGCGACTCGCCAGGCACCGAACAGATTTGTCTGCCAGACAGCTGGGAAATTACCAAGAGAGGAGAATATCCGCAGCTCAGAGTTGGACTGTGGAGTCCTTGGTGTTCTCTGAGCTTGGTTATTTGCAGACATTTTGTTACCTGGCTAAGTCGTCTGCAAGAAAACAACCAAGCTCAGAGAACACCAAGGACTCCATAGCTGGGAAATTCCCCAAGCACTCTCTGGAAATCAGTGGGATCCATTAGATGCCTGGACCATCTGAATCGATCCCACTGCCTCGCAGAGATCACAGATGGCTCTCAGTTGCAACCAGTTAAGGTTTGATCTGATCATGGTGGTGGTGGTAGACTCCAGCCTTGGTGCAGGTCCTGAGCAGGTCATGGTGATGGAATCAGGGTAGTGGAAGGTCACGGTGGTGGAATCATGCTGGGGGAATTCTGAGCATGGTAGACTCCAACCTTGGTGCAGGTCTTGTGGAGATGCCTGGAGCACAGTCTTATGCTGTTATCTAGGAATGGTTTGAACCTATTTGGCCTGAGGAAGTGGGCAGGGTCCTTATGACTATGAGCAAAGCCACCTGCTCTTTAGACCCATATCCCTCCTGGTTGGCCAAGGCTGCCTGGGGGATGACACGTGGGTGGGTTCTAGCGGTGGTGAATTCACCCTTGAGAGAGAGTGTTGTCCCTTCGCCACTTAAGGAGGCATTGGTCTGCCCCTCCTCAAGAAGCCATCGCTGGATCCCATCATACTGGACAACTTTCAACTGTGTCCAACCTCCCTTAAAGTTCCCAAGGGTGAGGAACACTGCCCTAGGGCACAGTTCCTGCATATCTCCATCAAGGTCATCTTTCTCTCCACTGTGGCAAACACAACAGGCACGAGGGTGCTATAGTCCCACGCGTGGCTGCATCCGGACAACCTGCTCCCACCGTACAAATGTTGGGCAACTCACCTTCCCTGGAGACTTCCCGGGAACGGGCCAAGTCGCTCTTGTTCCCCACCAGGATAATGGGGGGATCGGTCCGAGGGCTTCCTGCCCGCAGGCGCAAGAGGGTTGGGGGCACCCTGGTGAAGCTGCGCCGGTCGGTCACCGAGAACACCACCAGGAAGGCGTCGCCCGTCTGGAGACAGGATTCTTGCATCCATCCTCCAGGATCTGCCTGCCAAGGAAAGCGGGGCGGGGAAAGAAAGCATCAAAGGCCGAGGAGGTGAGCTGTGGAGGGTGAACAGCCGAAAGCGGATCGTGATTCCTGCGGAAGATTTTTCTCGCTGGTGTCGCTGGGCGAAGGGAAGCCTTGAGCCGATGAATCATAACAGCCCAGGAAAACCGTCACAAGGAATCGCAGCTTTCTAGTATCAGGCCGAGGTCTCCTCTTCCTGCATTTTACCAGGATTTTATCCTTTTTATTGCTATTAGGATAGATGCCCCTCCAAGTGTATTCCCGCCTCTGATTTTTCTCCATAATAACGACCCTGCAGGGTAGGTTGGGCTGACCGGCCTCTGATTATCCAGGGTTGGGAGTGGACTTGAACCTTGATCCTAACCCAATGCCTTACCGGCTATGCGACACTGCCTATCTGTCTGCCCGTTTGCGCCTGTGGGTCTCAAAGGAAGGCAAAATAAGGGCACCGACTCCAGGTTGACATGTAATTCCTATTTCTTGGGTTTGGGGTAGTGGAACATGGTCGTAGGATAGTTATTTTGGATCTCAGATTTGGCGTTTTGGAAGCCTCCCTGCTATAATCTCTTACTGTAGGAATGGCAATGGTGGAGTTGATCCAAGGAAGACCTTTATGGACAGACCCTCCTTTCATTAAAGGCATTGGCTTTCCTGAAACTATAGTGATGATAATGATGATGATGATAAAAAATTTTTGACTCCCTGTCTGGGTTTTGGGGCTTCCTGGTGGTCTCCCATCCAAATGCTCACTAGGGCTAACCCAGTTTACTTTCTGTCCAGACTAGCACTGCCACTTACTGAGATTCTGGGCTGTTCCCTACATCTGCGGGCCTATGCCTCCAAAAATATTTGAAATAAACTATTTTTGCCTATAAAAATATTTGAAACAAAATGTGAGAGAAGCATAGATTTAGATTCCCTTGATAAGCGCCCCGTTGAAAAAAACAAGGCATCCTTTTGAGTGGCTGAAAGTTGGAGAGAAGGCGATATTTCGACGGGAAAAATCTGTGCCTGTGGATGGCTCATGTAAGCAATTGTGGGGAAGCGAGTTCAAATCTTTAAAAAGCTGTTCCGGGCACTCAGAGTTTGGATACTTAGTCAAACGTGCCAGCTCTTTAATGACAGGAACGCAGATGGGTAAAGCAAGAGCTATTGTTATTTTTTAAGATGCAATAAAATGTAATGTAGCCTGTAAGGATAGAAATCCTTCCCTTAAAATGAAAATCAAACCGTGATATTCAAATTAAGCCAGCTTTGAAACACCGGGTCTCCGCGATGGAACGATTAGGTGGATTTGGAAAGACGCACTGACTTATTCGAGAAAGAATGAATGCGTTTGCAGAAAATGGGAATGGAATGGCCTCTGAAGATGCCCTAGCGCTGGAACGCATTTTGCATATATTTGCATAACGCAGAATGCTGCCATTCTATCTGGAGGGAACCCTGGCAGCATTTGCATATCGATTTGCATATCTGTGCACTGTAGTACTCTATTAACACTCGTGGTTTCCTAGCAGATCTGCAATTTGCATAGGCTGATATGCAGCGTCTTCCTCCATTTAAGGGATCTTGTGAAATGATGTCATTTCTTTCTCTACAACTACATCTTTAAACTTAAAAGCCGCTTGCCGACATCCTTTGGAGGGTTCGGTGTGGTCGGTCATCTCAGCGTTAATCTCAGATAACACCGGACCTTCTGCACATCTGCATAATCGTGCCAAATCTGTAGCAAGGCTCACTCCAGGTCTGCTGCTTATCCCTTGGATTCCTTTTTGGAATATTTACCCCAAACGTTAGTCATTCCCCACATTTCCCTTAACAACCGCTCAGTCTTCTTTGTCACCTTTTCCCTCTGCCGTGGAAACTAAACTCAGAGCTCGCGCTTGTGCAAATTTTAAACGTTCAGATACATTTACTGCTTAAAGGTGCCTTCAATGAATAGGTGAAATATACTTCCTTGCTGCACCCCAGCTGAGAGTGGACTAGAAATGAAAATGCAATTATGAACCCGTAAGAAACCTCACGGAAGAATATTTACCCCAAACTCTCTGAAAAACTCACAAGGAAAAATTCACAGAATCGCTCAGGGCTAGAAACTTGACTCACTCAATGCAGATTGCCAGAATCTCTGAATTCCTGATTTCTGGGCATGCAGCTTGAGATGACATCATTTGGAAATCAGAAATTCAGGCCAAGGAGGGTAACTTCAGGCATTGTTAACATCCTCCTGTATTGCACACAAATCTAGTTAGTGTAGATGGTCAATCAGCTAAAGAAAAAAATTGTACTTCTATACTTTGTTTTTTTGGGGGGGGGTTATATTCTGTGTGTTTTAATTAGGCCGATAATCTGATTTGGTCAGGGGCAATTAATGCAGAAATTTAGATCAGCCTTTCTTTAGCCGCGCAATTCCGGTCCAAATCCTCCCACTGTGGGTTAAAATGGGAAAAGAAACTCAAATTTGAATGTCGACGTCGTCTTTACTCTGCTTAGCTGGAACGACATTTGCACATGAACGGGGCTGAAGGCAACAGGGTATTTATGGAGCGTTCAGGTTTACGGACCAGCAGCATCTTAGATGAAGCCTGTTTCCTGGCATGGATGAAATGTAGTCATCTCCTAAAGTGGTGATCCTACTGCTTAAAGACAAATAAATAAAATGTTTAATTATACTGCACGATTTATTGGGCCGGAAGGTTTCAAATCAGTTATTGGATCCAGTTAACCAAACGTCTAATCTTCTGTTCAGAATTAAATGCCACTTGCTGCATTCACACATGAATTGTTGACCGAAAATGACATTTGGGTCCATGTCATGCATTAAATCAGTGTTTCTCAACCTTGGCGACTTTAAGAGGCGTGGACTTCAACTCCCAGAATTCCCCAGCCAGCCGTGCTGGCTGGGGAATTCTGGGAGTTGAAGTCCACGCCTCTTAAAGTCGCCAAGGTTGAGAAACACTGCCTTAAATCATCAATGAACAAACTTTAGTTACTTTACTCGTGGGCTGAATCAACCACAGATTATCAGGAAGATTATAATATCAGAGTATAGGATTGTAAGCTTTAATTGGGTTGGATCTTTCTCCTTTTATGTTGAACGCCATATCTTTCCTTCTCCTGGCTGATGAAAAGAAAAAGGGAGAGAGGAATTACCTGATCCCAGATGTCGTACAAGGTAAGGGTGACTTCTTCGTCATCTACGTAGAACCTCCTTTCATAGGAATCTTCTGGTGGGAAAAAAAGAAGAGAGCCTCTGAGCAGAACAGTGGAATCGTCAGAAAAAATCCTATTTCTACAGGGTCTTTTTAAAGATGGTGGGGGTCTTTGAAATGATTTGACAGATCAGTATTTTCTGGCCCGTGGGGGCTATTGTCTTCAATGAGAAAAGAGAGATGCAGGAAGGAAAAAAAAAAACATTGTTTTAAGTTGCAGAAGAAAGTGAGCGTTTGAGGATGCTGAAATTAATATTCTATCCTATACTATCAGGTTTTTAAGGGTCTTCAAAAGACCCCATATTTCTGGTGGCAGTTTTGGCAATGAAGGCACTTGGGGTGCTCCAGGAAACCCCAAATCACAGAAGAGATTCCGTTGCCGTCTCAGATTAACCTGGTTTGCAAAGCACAATAAAACCATGTTCTTCTGAGTTCTGGTTTCTTGGGACAAGCAAGAACAGGGGTCTGTATAAGCGCTCCCACCTTTTTATGGGGGGCAAGAGGGATTAAAGGAGGCCTCCACTCTGTTCAGCCAGGTCAAGGCGGCAGATTTGCAGAAGGGTTAAACAAACTGCGAACGATTAGACTCAGCATTCATTTCGGGATCTTTTCTTGCATGTTTTATAGATAAGCCAAGAACAAAATAAAACTGGAGTTCAGACTATCCGTGGTTTGAAAAAGGAGGTTAGAGTGATCTGCCAGGCACAATATTCCAGAAAGCAGCTGCGTCTATGGAAAGGATTGGGGCAGGATTAACGCTGAATTAAAATTAAATTAAAATTAATTCTCTGGTTATTCTTCATTTTATCCCCCTGCCTTTATCCTGCCTGAAACAAACTGCAGGATGCCTTCCTTACTGATTTCACGGCTTTGATTGCTAGGAGGAAGATGGTTAGATCCTGATTTACCAGAATGCAGAACCATTCTGATATTTATTATTTATTACAAGTACAAAGTTTCCAAAGTAGTCGGTGGTTAAGGGATATGCCAACCATCTCCCTAGTTTGTGCTCAATTTAATTATAAGTATCTACTCGTCTGAAATATGTTCATTTTTCATTTTATCTAGCATCCTTGGGAGAAATTAGGTAAATTAAAGTATTTTTAGGAGCACTGCAAAATGGTCTAATTGTTACAGCAAGGCTTAACCCTTCATGCACAGCGGAGCAATTTTGCTGTAATGGAAAAGGCACACTGTATCTACACAATTCTTTCCTCGATAATTTAAACATCTAGATCCTTAACACCTCTACACCATACCAAATCTGCAACTTTGCACTAGCAAGTTCAACCCCAAAGTCTGATGTGTATCTTGGGGGTGAGTTTTCTTCTTTTTCTTTTAAAGCAAGATTCCCATAATTTTCATGCAATTCTTTAGCAGGTAGGAATTCAACAGAAGTTGTTTCCCCCTCCCTATCTCTGTGATGGGAAAAACAGCCTTATGGTGGAACTTTTTGAAGTTCTTTAGATGGACAGGGAGTGCCAGATGAAAAAACTGTGACAGGAACCTCTCCTTGATAGAATATGGATAAATATTTATTTTCTCATTAGGCTGTCAAATACGAATAAGTGAAACAAAAATGTATTTTTGTTGTGTTTGCTGGATGTGCTTTGTTGCCCTCTAATAAGCCACAAATAGATGGTTATCGCTTGCTTTGGTGATCCCAAATTAATGGCACCGTAAACACCGTTCCGATCCTTCTGTTGAATAAATCTTTCGATCGGTCCAATGCTTTCAGCTGATCATAGATCAGTGCATTTTCCTATATCCCTGAGTTAATAAAAAGTTAAACCTTCTGACCTCTGTCAGAAGCTGGAACTTTTCTCGCGAGGATCCGCGGGGAAATAAAACAGCAAATGGTTCATCAAACCTCAGGGGGTCGTCCTAATGATATTTACAATGATTGCTGCTCTATTTCCCTGCACATTCATTCATACTTTTCATTACTTGCAAATGAGAAGAAAATGACCCCTTAAATAAAATTCAGAACACCTGCAATTTGCAGGCATTCCAAATCTCTTCTTAAAAACTTCTTAAAGTTAAATCAAACTGTGATGCGGTGCAGCGTCCGTGCCACCGAGCTGTGCCAGGGGAATGGTCTGTTGGCATTCCCTGTTTGCACATGCTTCATTCTCCCCACCTGGCGAAGCGAAGAGCGAGTCCAGGGTACATCCTGGGCAATTCTGGGCCTCCTTACCTGTATGGTCCTCCTCGTGCTGGGCAGCTCCTTTTAGGCCCCCGAAGATGGCAGCCAACGCCGTCTTGCCCACGCTGCTCTCGCCAAGCAACATGACTTTGTACGGGCCTCGGCCCCCCGCTGGACTCGCTCCGCCGTGGCTGCTCACCTCTGGGGAACTGGGGGGAGAGTCCAGCTCGTCCACCGCTGAGGCTCTCACCAGCTGGTGTTTGATGGGCAGGGGCATGCTGCCACGCCGAGGTCCGGCCCCTGCCAACGCTGGGGGCAACGTCATGGCTGACCGGGAGCTGTAGGAACATGGGGAGGTGCTCAAGGGGGGAGACAGAGGGCAGGTTCACTGCGAAGGAGGCTTTCCGACAGGACCAGGGTTTAGGGAGGGCAGCCACACCTGCCTGATCTCGTCTTTGTCTGGAAGCCGAGTGGATCCAGGACTTGGATGGGAGACCACAAGGAAATCTCACAGCTGTAGGGAAGTCGAATGAACATCCGAAAAAAAGCGGTGCCAAAGTACAGAAGTCACCAGATGGTTTCCTGTTCCTTTTGGCAATGGAAGACAGCTGGTAGAGGCTCAGGACAGGGAAGACATAGGTGGGGGAAGCCTGCATTTGTGCCCTGATGGCTTTCCTGTAGCCCTCCAAACCCCCTCGAATCAGGCCCCAAAATTGGAGCCGCAATTTCCCACCATTCTGAAACAGGAAATACTTCCAAGAGATGAAAATTAGGTCTAGGCTTACAATGAACATACCTCCTTTATTATAAAGGACAGTTCTTTATTTCAGAAAGCTATCCCTCAGATTTATTTAATTTCATTTTTTTAAAATTTTCTTAGTTTCGCTTTTGAATTTTCTTTTGTAAAGCAAAGTTATAAACCATGCTTTTTTTTTTTTCAGATTCATCCTTTATTTTTTCCTGGAAAATACGGTTGCTGCATCTAAGGGTGGATTCGAAAAATCCCACATCTGAGGGTGTCCCTGTGGACAGAAGTGTGGGTCACGAGCTCCCCGGGCGATGCTGCTGGTCATTATTTCGTTCAACTGGCTTGCTTACGATTGCTCCAAAAAGCTAAGCTGTCATCTGAGACACGGAAGGAGGTGAGCCGTGTTTCTCTCGGCTAACAAGAAACCAGAAGGTGTCTGCCTTTAAAATAAAACTGACGGGTGGGAAAAGGCGCTACCAGACACTTTTGGATTATTTCCCATCTTTTGGAGGTATTTCACTCTTCCAGGGCAGCTTGTGAACTGGTAAAACTGTTAGACACACACACACATACATAACTTCTGAAAACAATAGAATAGCAGCGACAATAGTACGGAATATTAAAAAATAGTGGCTAGCCTCAAGCATCTTGAACAAGCATCTTGAAACAGTGGCTAGGTTCAAGCAACTTTCTAAACCATGTCCTGATTTGCTTCAGTTGGGGCCTGAATGTCAGGTGAACTCCAGCCAATGTGGCCTGCAAGCAATCAGCAGACGATATGTGGTTTGCTTCGCTGGCATTTGCTGAAGAAGTCCCACTGGGTGGCATCGATGGTAAACCATGGTTTGTAGATCCGTAATTTACAAACTGTAAACCATGGTTTAGGAGCAGGAATCACAGGGCTGGAATCACCCAACCTGCTTAGCCAAAATCCAGCCAACCAGGGCACATTTCATTTATTTAATTTATGGATCGATTCAACTTTGATGCCACCCAAGTGCCGCCGACAACTTGCTTCCTACGTGAAGTAGGAAAACAGCGTCTAATGACTTTCATAAGCCATGGTTAGGCAAACTAGGAGGTGTGAGCCCAGTTAAGAACCATAAAACAATTTAAAAGGCCACTGAAATAAAAGTATTTTAAGACTCTCCTGAAATCAAAAAAAAGAGGATGCCTCTTGGAAATTGGGAGGCCATTTCAGAGAAGGGATATATGATTTTATAAGGTTGTTTTATCGAAAGTATTCTTGGGTCTAACCTGCCCTGCGTGACTCTGGACAAGATAAAAAAAAAATCAATCAAATAAATATCTCATTGGTTATTTTAACCGACTAGCTACAACATCATACAAAATCAAAGTGTATAAAGTAAATGGGCGCCATTAATTGCACTGTGAAGTGTAGAGATCGTCTCTATCCCAAGACAGAATCAGAAAAAAAGATGATGGATTTTTTCCCCTTATACAGTATTCTATATATTTTGCAGCAAGTGCTAAGTTGCCTTGAGATCTTCAGACACCTTAGAGATGCAACAAACTCAGGAAAGTTCAGAGGTTGGGTTCGCACAACCTCCTTGTCTCCTCAATTCCCTGGCTTCCGATACCTGGAATCGCTCCTTGACCAAATGGGTTGTGTTCATCCAGAGCACGATGCCGCAGAAAAGTACAATAAATAAAAACTGAGTATGTTGCGTGAACCCAGCCTGTGAAGATTATCTATGAGAGAACTGGAGACATTTTAAGGACACCTTTTCCAGCCCCAGTATGACCCGTGGCTTGTCAGTGAGGTCTGGTTAACCACAGACGGCCTGTCTCCATCTTCCCTGCCTTTGCAGCAGTGCCCAACCGGGTCAGCGAAAAACCTGCATTTACAACAACATGCGAAGCTGGCTTACTCCTGACTGGTTTGGGTGGAAGTCTGAACCTCGCCCTGCTTGCTGTGTTTAGGATCCAGGACATGGCAGAATCCCACAAAAAACGGTTCCTTTGTTAACCGGAGTAAGAGGATGTGTGTGTGAATGCAGTCGCTGTGGTTGATAGATACACCAGGGAAGATGAACCAGCCAGTATTGGATGTGTGCAAGAGACAGATTCTCACAACACATTTGCTATCTTTTTTTTTTTTTTAAAGATAATGCCTGCATTTGCGCTTCTGAGCTAGACAGGAGGCAAAAAAGCATGTAATGTTTTGGCTCATTAATCCCGTTTCAGCGTCGCAAAGGCGCACAATTACACACACAGAGATGTCCAGGGTCATCTGCCTAGTTCATACATTCATTCATTCTGCACTGCTGAACAAAGGTATTTGTGGAAAATACTTCGGTGGGGGGAAAAAAACTGTATTACTTCGTCCGGGTGTCTGGGTGATCAGGATTAGAAATGAGATAATATTTTCAACCTCCCCCTTCCCCAAAACATGGCTGATTCTTGTAGGGTTTAAGGCAGACAGAGCTGACTTATTATTTATGAAAAGGGTTTTCACTCTGCTTATCAGAAAAATCCCAAAGCAGCTAACAAATCTGATTAAAGCCATTTAAAAAAAAAATCCAAAACACGATAAACACCAAACCCACAAATATTAGGAGGAATTCATGACTGGGAAGGGCCAACCTAAAATGGTGATGGTGAAAACACCCCACAGTGTTTGAGAATTACAGTGGATGGCAATTCCTAGCCAGCCTTGCTTGATCTCAGAAAGCTAAGCAGGCTTGCATCTGGTTAGTACTTGGATGGGAGACCACCTGAAAACCCCAGGGCTGTAGCTAGAGCTGGAAATAGGAAAAGCACCCAGGAGGATGACAGACCACTTCTGCATTGTGGCAAGAAGATCATACATCTCATCCACACAGTCACCAGACACTAACTTGACTTGGGGAAAAGTTACCTTTTCTAACGTTTTATAGCTTGGCTCACTTTCTTGAGCTACCCGTTTTTGCTCTGCCCTTGAGACTTGCCGTGAGATTTACTCAGATATAAAGGAGGAAGGAGAACCTGAGGAAATAAAGATGCCTCCTTTTTTCCAGTCTTTCTTTCCTAACAGAATGCCCATCTCCTCTCCAGCTGCCAAGGCCAAGTCTTTCCCCACAGTGGGGAATGCTTCACCAGTTGAATTTTTGCCCGAGGCACATTTTTGGCAAGGCATAGGAGCCTGCCCAGAAACAGGCAGCAGGCTGTATTGAAGTGAACGGATTCGTAGAGGAAACCAAGGAGCATGAAATGGGTACAACAAAATTTCCCAGCTTTGAAATTCTAAGCAGATTCAACAAAACGCACACACAATGGGTCACAAGCCTTCACCCTCCCCAACCACCACCATACATTACACACACACAAACACACACACACACTAATAGTCAGTGAATGCATATAAAGTGCCTTTTTCTCGTTCCTTTCAGCATTTCCAGAAGCATCGTTTTGTGAAATAAGAAGAATACGTCCAGGACGGACACACCCACACAGAAGCACCACTACCCCGCTAACATCGCTTCCACTTTGTGGGAGCTACACAGCCACACCGGCTTGCACATACGGAGCAGTGCAGGAGAGCTGATACCCAGTGCGTGATCCTTGCATTGTTTGCAAGGAAGCAGGACGCATCTCTGCTTCCACCGGGGCTCAACTTTAATCTGCCTCAAAACCAGCTGTTCCGACTCGCAGAACCGACCGATCTGCTCTGTTCCCATGAATCGGCGTGTCCGGGGTGGTGCATGCCCGCCGATCTGCGTTCAGACACAATGCAAGTGCCGACCCATCTTTTGCATGGATGCTGGGTGTTGCACACCCACCCAATACCGAGACACGGAAAGACGATAACGTTTTCCATGCTTTGGGTTTACACGCACAAGCAGAGTGAAAGCGTAAATAACTGCACAATCAAAACCCCCAATTCCGTGAGGATGTTGAACATCCCCGTGTGCAGAAGAGGGAC
The DNA here is from genome assembly GCA_030867105.1 of Liasis olivaceus. Classification (NCBI taxonomy): domain Eukaryota; kingdom Metazoa; phylum Chordata; class Lepidosauria; order Squamata; family Pythonidae; genus Liasis; species Liasis olivaceus. The sequence continues at coordinate 112,671,394 of CM061351.1, read as the reverse complement.
GAAGCATCACCATCCACGATGCTCAAAGGGTAAATCTTTGCAAAAATCTTCCACAATTTCTCCAGGACGCTGTCACCCAAATCTTTTGCCCGACCCCCTGGATGCCATCCACACAGCCACCTCATACCTGCTTCCGGCAATTGCTTCTGAGAGACTCGCCGAGACATTCAGCGTGTGCCTCCCCTCAAACATCGCCACGAGCCCAGATGCGCACAAATTTGCCTACTTGTGGCTGTCACAGTTACGAGGGGTTTGACTCCGACAGAGACAGCAACCTCTCTAACTACACACCAGGAGCAGCTTAAAAAAATTCAGTGAAGGCAAAACAGTGCCGGTACAGAAATGTGCTTCTACGGGGAGCCCCAAAGACTTCAGGCGCCATGAAGGTGCATGAAACGAGGATGGGTCATCCTGGTGGAATCAATCGCCTGAACCGACCGGCCCCTGAGTTGATGTCTGGCCCGCTGGCAAATCTTGCTGAATCCTTCCAGAGCTGGGAGTTTCCAGGGCTCCCTTTCGCTGCACTTTCTGCAGCTGGAAATGTGTGTGTGCATCGCAAAGGCGCACGATCTGCTGGCAGCCCCTGCTGTCGCTTCCTGCAAAATCCCAGCCGCTTCAGTCCGCGGCCACGCGAAGTTTCCGAAAAAGAAGTGTCCGGCGTGACTGCTCCGTTGGCGAGGGGGTTTAAGTGCTCAGAAGAAGCCACCACCTTTCATGGCCGAGCGCCACCTGAAAACTCTGTTTCGATTGCAAGGCTGAAGAACACTGCCCTCTTCCATGCATGCTGCTTCTTCCATGTTTGTCACCCACGATCTGCCATGTTCTCCTCGTACCCACGCCGGCTGGCACATTGATGCCACATAAGGCAGCCAGCTCCTCTTTCCCCATCTCTCCCCAAGGTCTCTGCTGGAGACATATTGTTGAACGAGAAAGCCCTGCTACCCGCCCAAAAGTGAACCGCTGGACCGTCTCTTTCTTTCCCCAACCCTCACGAGAGATTGGGGGGGGTCCTCTCACCTTTGTCACCACCTACCCCCACCCACTGTCTAGCAGAACAAGGGAAAATGGGGGACACGCTGCCCCACTCTTCGCCAGATCTGCTTCCAGCACTCTGTCCTTAAGGGATTGCCAGCTGCCCCCCTTTCTAAAAGATTTTCCTCTCTCCCCCCGCCTCAGCAAAAGGGGGGCCGAGACAAAACCAGAGGGATCCCACATGCCTGCAAATTGGGAAGCCGTTGAGGCTGCCTTGCCCACATGGTCTCCCCAAACCCACCTGTTTTCAGCACCACCCCCCCTGGGATCTTGCACGCGGCTGTGAAATGCTGGAGGGGATCCAGGTGGTGCCCACGGTTCCCTGCAGCCCAAACGGAAGGAAGGAAGGAAGGAGGGGAGGGAGGAAGGGAGGAAGGAAAGAAGGGAGGAAGGGAGGAAGGGAGGAAGGGAGGAAGGGAGGAAGGAAGGAAGGAAGGAAGGAAGGAAGGAAGGAAGGAAGGAAGGAAGGAAGGAAGGAAGGAAGGAAGGGAGAAATTAGCAAGAAGGATGCGTGGAAAAGGCAGGCAGGTAGACCCAGGCGAGGGGGTGTGTTTCTGGCGAGGCCCCAGCCTGGAGGGAGCCAGAGGGACTGGGAGTGATTGGCGCAGGGCTGGGAGGAGGGGGAAGAGGAAGGGAGCGTCGCCAGATGGAAGGATGAATGAGTAGATGGCTAACGAGGGAAGGCATAAAGGGATTTCGAGAGCCCTCCGTGCAGCGGGTCGGCAATCAGCGAAACGGAGCATCTGCCCCGGGAAGGATCAATCAACGGATTAATCGGGGTGTGTGAGAAGGGGGTGGCGGGAGAGACAACAGGCCAGCAGAGGGGAGGAGAGGAGATCTTCCAGCGCGGGGCGGGGGGGGGGGTCCCCATGCTAAGCTGCAATGCAATTTGCTTGGTTCCAGCTTAGCAGCCGCTTGTGAATCTGGCCCTTGGGGCCTGTTAGCCCTGGGGTGCCGTGTGAACCCAACCAATTCTGGCTGACAATACACCACAGTTAAAACATGGCTTCCTGGGGGGTGGCCATCTGGCCAGGGAAGTGGAAAGAGCCCTAAAAAAGTCAGATTGGCAACGGTTTGTCTGGCCTTCCCTATCTGCTGGAGAACTTGCACAATCGGTGGAAACAAGGAGACAGAAAGCGCCCCATGAATGGAAATCCCTGGAGGCAACTCAAAAAAGTGAGCCAAGTTGCATCCCAGAAACCCAGTCTGGAAGATTTAATGTAAGAATCATGGAATACAGGAAAACACAATTGTGCTGTGACTGGATTTGCTTACTGTATTAGATTATGTTTGATTTATTTTGTGTTGATTCTGTTGTGATCCCTACTGTTGTGGTTTCTACAAAGTCTGAACACAATCTGAGTGAGATCAGTGGGTACACACAGAGGAGCAGAGAAGATGCAGACCAGGATGACAAACATATGGATGGATGGATGGATGGATGGATGGATGGATGGATGGAGACAGACATTGCAGACCAGGTTTATCCAGGGTTTAAACCAGGTTTAAGCAGTATAATTTTCAGAAAAGCAAAAAGTGGGAGAAAAGAAGGGGTGGAAGAAAAGATGGATGGGCAGAAAGAGGGCTAAAATACAGTATTGAGGAAAGACTGGGAATGGATAGGGCTACTTTTACAACAAGAGCGCAAACGCACGATTGCTCAATTGACCGCCCAAACAGGGTGCCAGGAAGAAACCGTAAAATCAGGTTCTTTCGTGGGGAACGAAGTGGCAGCGAGTCAACGCGTGCAGGGACTGCCTCCTTCATGGATACTTTCGCACAAGCCGGGATGGGCCGCCAGGAACGGCAGCGTGTGCCGGAGAAATTCCCCTCTTTAAAGATGCTGATTTAGCAGCTCCATCTAATTAGGCAATGGGGGAGAATTATACCGTTAGTCATGGGTGGGAGGATGTTAATAAGGCATAATTAATGCCTGCCAGAAAGCGGGGAAGCCCCCCCCCCAGCTCAGCCCGAGACACAGCAGATCAGGTCGAAGCGGGGCTGTGGATCACACCGCAACGTGCGAATGGGGGCGCCGACCTGGGTTTGCACCCTGCTTGGATTCTTTTGTGCCCCTGGATTCGAGGGAGGGGAAAACAACCCCCTGGATGTGTTGCTTGGCTCTGCTGGAGAGATCTGGCCTCCCCTCCCACCCTGATCCTCCCTGGATCCACTCAGGGCTGGTCCCTGCCAGATTTCTGATCCCTGGGCAGGGCAACAGGCTGGATCTAATCCAGGGGAGAGGTTGCATGTCTGTATCCGCTGGTTTCGGCCACCAGCGGATTAATCCGGAGTGGTTGTGTCTCTTCAAACGCCATCGCAGCCTTGCGGTTCTTGTGGGTGAATCCACATGGACCAGGGCCTCCCGGCAAGGCTTTGGGGCAGTGTTTCTCAACCTTGGCAACTTTAAGATGGGTGGGGAATTCTGGGAGTTGCAGTCCACCCATCTTAAAGTCGCCAAGGTTGAGAAACACTGCTTTGCGGTTTTAACTACAGGCATTTAGCTTTACTTCTCTCCGGCCCTCAAAATCAGGGTCTTTATTGATAGGGTGAATTTGTCCCCAGTTAAATGACCGGGTTTCTGGTTTCGGCAACAGCCATGACAATTAAAAGGGGGGGAAGCCCCTATCAATAAATGGGACTTCTGTCCACTGTGAATTAACGGGAACAGAGGCAAAATCCCATCTCACCCACAGGCATGACAGGATAGCTCATCTGGGGTAGCGGGCTATAAGAATTGAGGGGTAACATGAGGTCATCCAGTCTGACCCCATGTCTGATGGTCTCCCCTTCATTGGCTCCTTCAGAACCAGGGCAGGTCTGCTCATAAGAAGATGCTTCTGCTTTTGATACATACCCAGTAAAGAGGGCACTTCCCACAGCCACCATGTTCCACTTCCAAATGGGGAAACTTCACCCAGGGGCTGCGTGGCTCCACCCACTTTGCATTGTGGCCCCACCCACTTCAGACCAAAGCCCCTGCACCCCCCCCACGATCAATCCTGGGTGCAGGTTCTGACCATTAACGTATTAACCCCGGTGGCCTATAACCCCCAAATAAAACAATGGATAATATTCACCGGGTTTTGATTCACCAAACCAGCAAACCTGTTTGCTGATGGGCAAGAAGGAAGGGCAGGGTCGTCTCCCAACATCTCGAGAGGCAGCTCTTGATTAAAGAAGGAATTAAAAAAAAAACCACACGAGAGGACAGGAAGATTTGCTTTACTATAACAGTTCCAAACGTCCTTTTTCAAAAAAGCTCTTAGCAAAATTGTAAAGGCAACAGAAGGTGAAATTACACACCGAACAGCCCTCGGTTAGTGGTCACAGCTCAAGAACGAAAAAATACACAGTGCAAATACGTTACCCGCACTCCATTTCAGAGACAAAACGGCCCAACGACGTTGCCGTGCATTCAGTGATTTCTTAACTACCTCTGCCAGAAAGTATAGATAGCATATACAGATGAATTTACACATTAACACACACACACACACACACAGAGGAACAATTTGGTGCACTGCTGAGCAAAATCGGGAGACCCAGTTGATCATAAATTCAGTTTTCAGATGCCCTCCTGGACACCTGAAGGTCTACTTTTCGGGACAATTTCTCACCGCGATGAGTCAAAATCTGGAGCGCCCCACTCATCAGCTCCAATATCTTCTTCCAACTCAAGTTCCATGCACATCAATCCAGGAAGCCACCCTGAGCATTGATACCCACTTTGTTTCTTTCAAGTAAAACTTCTAGGTCAGTGCTTCTCAACCTTGGCCACTTGAAGACGTGCGGACTTCAACTCCCAGCATGGCTGGCTGGGGAATTCTGGGAGTTGAAGTCCACACGTCTTCAAGTGGCCAAGGTTGAGAAGCACTGTTCTAGGTTGTGGATGCAAAAGGCACCCATTTTGCTACTACGGGGAAGAAGCGTTCTTCCCTCTGCCGTAAAAAATCAGCGGGGTTCATTTCAGCTCGGAGAGGATTTGGTTTCACCGGCTCCATCCTTCGGAATAGTCATCGGAGCGCTAATTTTTTCCAACCTGGTTGCTAATTCTGAGAGCTCAAGCCCACTTGGAGATCATCAGGTCTGTGGCGTTGGAAGGACAGCCAAAAAGAATATGAATTTCTCAATGGAGAAACGCATCAGAAAGAAGACAGATTGCAATATTTCTATTGCCTATTCCAGCGAGAAGCAAAATGGGTCATTGATTCAGCAATGGCCTGCGTCTTTCTCAAACATTTCTACCCACCTCGGAGAAATTAGAATGAACAACTTCCTTTTCAAGTTTATTTTGCAACGTTCAGCTCGATTTGCATTCTGTGGGCTTTGCAAAAACAGGTAAATAAATGACTGGGCAGAGATTCAACACAGATTTTATGCCTTTCCTTTTTTTTTTCTCCTCTTGCCTAAAATATGATTAAAATCGAGGCACCACTTTTTTAAAAAAATCAGACAGTATTCAGAACGATGGAATTGAATCTAGTCAGTGTTAGGGTAAACAAAGCAGAGATTTTTTTTAAAAAATGCTGAATTTGTTAACGTGGATTTCAGTGGATTTAATCTAAGTCAAGATGCAAATGTAGGATATCTTTCTGCAACAGACCATTTCAACCCCATTAAGTCCTACAGGTGAATTTTGTTTGGGGGGAGAATTCTGAAATTGAAATCCAGATCCACCTGCTTGAAAAAAGCCAGTTGCCACTTCACTGGCGTGAAATAACCTCATTTAAGAACACTTTAAGAACTTGATTGAAGCCTTTTAACTTTGATTTAAGCCTTTCCTTTTCACAACAGCCTAAATCACATTTATTTCACTGTAGTCGGGTGTATATTTGCCTCCTGTCTGTCACTGTGAAGGAAATAATCAGCAATTACTACTACTAAATTTATAACTGATCTCCGCCCTTAAAAGATTCCTCTTATCCTTCATACAAAATGTTGCTTATTTACAACTGATTGGACATTCCATGTGCAAAATTTTTTTTTTTTTCTATTGGCTGTGCTTTTAAAAAATAATTTACTTACAAAAGACTTATCAACAGAAGATTCAAAGCATTTTCTACCTTTCTTCTTTCCCCAACACTGCAACGCTATAGATTTTTTAAAATCTAGGATTCACTCCCACTGAACGCAAACAGAACGATTTGTTAGCAAAAGATTGCACTGTAAAACGTGATCGCAAAAATAGTTCCAGTGGAATTACTAGATCTTCAGCTTTCCCCCTTTCCATAAATTCACAAAAATAAACATTTCATTCCCATGTGAGATAGACAATTTGGAGGTCAATCACTGCTGCCACTGCCTTTAGGAAAAAGAAAATTATTGCCCTTTAGAGAAGCTGCCACGTCTCTAAAGGTTATTCTAGATTGTTGCACAGGTTATCTTTGCTTCCTTCATTTTTAGTCAAGCAAAACTGTAGTGTTTCTCCAAAGAACATTTTCCGTTTCCATCCCCTCATTTTCTAAGAACAATTTTTAAAATGTCAAGTGCATATACTTTTATCGCTTTCAAGGCAAGCCCCCATTTCAGTGCCAAAGGAAACCAAAACCTCTCTAAAGAATTGTGTAAGTTCTTGCTTGAGACCAAAAAACGCAATTTCAGAAGAGAATCATCCCTTCTCAACATCAGGATTTAAGAGGCCAGAAAACAACTGCTCTGGTGAGCCAAAGAGATTTCTGCAGTCCTCCGGATATCAGAAAGGGAAGCAGACTTCAAGGGCCAAATCAGACCATTCTGATGGTCAAATGCCAAGAAGAGGACATCATTTTTAAAGATTTGCTTTTCTAAATGGCCAAGGATTTCTTTCATTTCTCACATGCCAAAAAAAAAAAGACTTGTGGAAGGAAGGGGATCTGCAGGAAAAAAAGTATGCCTGACTCTCTGTTGTCTATCACTGGTTACATGTTTCATAAAGGCAATGTCCAGCAACATTTCTCAAGTCAGAAGGGGCTCATCATCAGCATCCCAGCTTGCGGTGGCGTGAAGGCTCTGGAGTTGCGGGTCGGTGAGAGGAACAAGGAGCACATCGTCTTCGTCATCAAGAGATGGAGACGTGTTCAGGGGGTCCTCCCCAGCTTCGGCGGAGCACGGGGGCGTGGGGGAGAAGAGCCGAACTCGGAGGCTGTGCATCACCCCTGAAAACCGTGGAGCAGGACGTGGGACTTCAGGCTCCAGTGTGGATTCTGCAGGAGTTGGTGGGACCTTCTGAGGAAGAGGCAGGGGCTGGTCTTCTGGAAAATGGGAAGAAGCATCTTCATTCCCACAAGACACCAGATCATCAGGAGCAGAAGGCGAAGACGAGCCAGGGGTGGTCATGGCAGCCGCTGTGGAAGACGAGGCAGGGTTGGCTGGGTGAGGGAGGAGCCCCAACCGGCGCATGCGCCTCGTTAAACGTCGTAAGAAGCGGCTGTGGTGGAAGCGACGGCCCCCACCGGCACCAGGACGGCTGGCAGGGTCCCGCCGCAACAAATGCAGCAGACCGCGCAAATTTCCCAGGACTGAATTCTGAAACGAGAGGAAGGCAAACGTGAGCACAGATTCAAGTCAGATCTCCAGCTTCTCAAATGCCAAGTACGCGCATCCCCACAGGTTGAGGGAGGCTGAAGTTGAGAATTCTCCATTGAACTAGTCCTGTTTCTCCTTGGCAGAAACTTCAGAGGTGATGACTTTGGTTTGGTGTCTCTTACGATTAAAAGAAACGCTTTTAAAAGGGACTATAGAAGACCATGAAAAGGAGGAGGATTTTATTCAGGTTTGGGGGCCTCATGAGAGGGACCCAGAATGTCTGATGACCTCTTAAGAACACCAGCAAGTGAAGAACATCACAAAAATTGACCAATTGGCCCTCAAGAAGATGAATGCTTATTGGGAGTCGTGTTGTTGTGTATCACTCAAGCATTCTTGTCTTCCATTGCCCCACAAACCTCTTGAGATGTTGCTCCTCAACCTCCACCTTTTGGTCTTTCTTTCACTTAATTAAAGGGTCACTTTCCAGGCACTTTTCTGTCATACAGAAGCTTCCTGACCATGGCTCTGGAATCCCCACAGCCATTTTTTTTTTCAGAATAAGATACATCCTGCTCTTCAGACATAATTTCATGGAAGGACTTGACCCACAACAAAGAAGTTAGAGCTTCTTTGGGAACCACAGGAAACGTGGATAGGAAATTAAGGAAGGAAGATGGGGAGGGAACCAATGCTTTTCTGAGATTGGTCTTGAGGAGAATAAGTAAGTGTAGAGTGTTGGAATTACTTACTTGACTCGGATGCTCAACTGGGAAGCCTTCTACTGGAGGAATAACACCACGAGCAATGAGCTGCCCATAAGATGGTGGAGCCTGGCGCTGAACAAATTGCGCTTCCATCCGTGACATGGGCGCTAAGACCCTAAAGGGGGAAGATTCAGAGAATTACAGACCTTGCCCCCCTCTTTCCTAAGTAACCCTGACTCACCATCATTTATCTTCCTGTTCTCCCAGCAAGTTTTTACCAACTGAGCATCCTCCAGCGGTGTGGACTTCAACTCCCAGAACTCCACAGCCAGCACAGCCATTGCTAAGGAGTGTGTTCACCATCCTGGAGGACAGCCGAGTTGGGGAGGGCTAGTTTCCTTAAAAGGCATATTTTTCATTTCCCCAGTTTCTCTCATTATGAGGAGAAACCTTTACAGGTCCTGTGGTCCTTCCTTTCATTCCCACTGGTTTGGTATGTTCAAATTTCTATATCCTGAAGACCTTCATAATTCTCTAGAGCACCATTTCCCACCTCAGCAACTTTAAGAGGCATGGACTTCAACTCCCAGGATTCCCCAGTATGCTTGGGGGGAATGAAGAATTCTGGGAGTTGAAGTCCACACATCTTAAAGTTACCAAAGTTGGGAAACACAGCCCTGGGGGTCAGCCATCATCCCCTGGGCACAGCTCCATTGGTTCAACTCCTTCCCCAATCAGTCCATTCAACTTGGGCCCGAGCTCTCAATCCTGGCCCCTCTAGCGCATCAACTCTATCCCCACCCCCCTTTTCAGCCACCACGCCTCTAAAGTCCCCCCCACCCCGGTTCCTTCATTCCCCAACTGGCTTCTCACCCAAATTCATGGCTTCGGAGTGCATACAGACGGCACGTGCAGCCGAGCGCTATGACCAGAAGAAGACCGCACACCAGGCTGCCGATGACGGCTGCCGTCACCACCTTGCGCGGCAGGATGTAGGAGCAATCCGCCTCATCGGAAGTGTCGACGCAGTCTGCCTGCCCGTCGCACACCCAGCTCTCGTAGATGCAGCGCCCGTCACGGCAGCGGAAGTTGCCAGGTTGGCAGGTGTAGCAGTGGCGTTCGTCCGCAGCGTCGGCACAAAACGTCTGGTAGTTGCAGCGGTCGGCGGGCCCGTAGCAGATGGCGCCCCCGATGCCTCGTCCTCCACAGGCGTATTGCCCTGGCGGGCAGCCGTGACAGCCGTCCTCATCGGCGCCATTGGCGCAGTCCCAGTTTCCATCGCAGCGCTCAGCAGCGCTGTAGCACGTAGCCCCCTCCCCGCTTTCTCCGCCGCAGGGGAAATCCCACGGCACGCAGAAACCTTGCACGTGGTACGTGGCGTTGAAGCCGCGGCCTTCCGTTCCTGGCGTCGCCTGGTAGGTGACCCAGGCCCGGCTGGAGGGGGAGTCCACAGACACGACCTTGTTGTTGCTGGTGTAATCCAAGTTGCGCAGCAGGTGAGGGTGGGGCGGGGCCCCAGGAGCCCCATCGTACACCCGGAGGGAGTCCCCGATATCTAAGTTGAGGACTGTGAAACGAATGGTGAGGGGACGGCTGTCGTGGGCATCGAGGACCCACTGGCAATGCGCAGCTCCCAGGTATGAGTCTGAGCCAAAGGCTGGTGAGTAAATTACCCCGTAGAAGTCGTCCAAGGTGCGGTTACATGAGACAGCAGGCTGTGTTTTAGATTCTGAAGCAGAGAAAAATAAAAAACAAAGAAAAGAAAAATGAGGCCGTTTTATTATGTAGCAAGAGACCCAGGCAATGACCTCCTTCTGGGCCACCTTTGTCTAGAATTCCTCTCTAGAGGAGCTAGCAGGATCTTGTATTTTAGATACAGGTCGTCCTTGTTTAGCAACCACAACTGGGACCAGCAACTTGGCTGTTAAGCAAAAGTCGCTGAGTGAATCCCCAACTGTGTTTATGATTTTCCTTCAGCTTTCCTTTGCTTTACACACCAGCAATGGTTGAAAATTGGTTTGGTTGCAAGGTTACTTTTTCATCACCATGACGTAACTGTGAGCGGTCGCTAAATGAGTCAGTCGCTAAAAAAGGACAACTTGTAATGGTTTATGTTTCACTCTGTAAGGCGTCTGGTCTGTGCTATATTCTTCATTTGTCATTGTCTTGTTTCTGGCTTTTTTGAGCTTAAGGTTCTCTTGATTTTATGCGCTTTTAGCAGCTGTCTTGGCTTGTTACTACACTGATAGAATAAAAGTATTATTTTCAAAGGATGCTTCTTGGAACCCCAGAAGATATATTTTAAATCAAATCAAATCAAATCAAATCAAATCAAATCCAGGCACTGTAATAAGAAATGTGGACTTTAACTGGCAGATCTGTCCAAGTGCTGGACTGCTTAACTGGCGGGATCAATGTTGATCAGGAACTGCACGTATGCAATCGATAAACCAGCTCGAAAAATGGAGGTGAAGGGGAGAAATAATGTCAGGAATGGCCACCATGAGAAAATGAAAAGCTAATTGGTTGGGTGGATAACTTGGTGACTTATACAGAAAATTGGAAGGGCTGAGGAGGATAATGGCATGGAAGGAAAACTTCCCTTCCTATAATCTTGTCTCTGGGGCTCAGAGTTGGGGCCCCACAACCTGGTCCTACCTTTTTCATATTTCAGCTGAAATCCATTTCTTGCCCAAAACTTCCAGCTGTAAGTCACGGTCACGTTGCCTCCCTTTATTTGAAGGGGCTCTGGGATTTTGTAACCGCAGATTTTCGTGGACGGCTGAGAGGGCGAGCGGATTATCAGCATCTCTGAGCTACAGGAAAGATAGAAGCGCTGGAACCTGGGGGAGAAGCGAAAAGACCAGAGACCCAAATCAGATTTGTCTTTCTACGGGGAAACCCAGGAGAGGCATTCATGAAGACACTGGGGGGCTGAGAAGGAACGTGTCTATTGGGACACTTGGCATGAAACCCTCTCCAGATAAGTTTGGATCTCATCGGAGAGACAACCTTCCTTGTGCAAAGTAGTCTTTGGGGAATATTAGGGCAAAGTCAAGCTTTTGCAAGCTCTGGCCGTTCCACCGGTGACACAGGGACTTGAGGAACTGCCCAGCGGGGACAGGTTGAAGGTTGCTCAGTATGGAGAAAAGAAGACTTAGAAGAGACATGATAGCCATGATCAAGGACCTACAGGGAAATCCAAGAAGTATTTTTTATGGACAAAGAAAGCAGAACCAGAAATAACTGACAGAAGTTCCAAATATCTAGACTTGGTTTAAATATGAGGAGAAACAGTCTTCCTAATGGAGGTTGGGTTTTTCCATCTCTGAAGGTCTATTCAGAAAAGGCTGAATAGCCACCTCTCTTAGATGCCTACAAAGTTTTAGGCCAGTGTTTTTCAAACTTGGCAACTTTAAGAGGTGTGGACTTCAACTCCCAGAATTCCCCAGCCAGCCCCGGGGCTGGCTGGGGAATTCTGGGAGTTGAAGTCCACACTTCTTAAAGTTGCCAAGTTTGAAAAACACTGCTTTAGATCCTGTAATATCATTGTAGACTCCATGAAAGCAAATTCATATGTTTGACTGAGAGTTTCCTGTTCTCATTTTAGAGTTTGCTGAGATATTGGTGGGTGGGGTGGGGGGCTTAAAACTTTTCAGCAGGGCCTTGGGTACTACACTGATGAGTCATCAGGTTTTGGGGTAAGTGGATAAGCTGTGTGTCGATACGGCTGTATATCTGCAACAGAAACCAGGGTCATTTTTTTTCAGCACTACACTATCGCTCTCACCCAATGTAGATGACATCGTCAGGCCCACCCACGATCACCCAAGTACAGCTGCCGGAAGTCGCCCCTCGGGACAGGGGGCTATGGATTTGGCCTTGCGATTCTCTCCGGACATCGGGGTAGCCTGGACAAACAGCTGCCGAGAGGGAGGAAGAAAGTCAGAACAACGATGGGCCCTCTGCATGTTTCTAGCTCTTTGCCCACTCCCAGACCCTTCCCATTTTTCACACTTTTGTCCCAAGAGAGCGTGGTAGAGCAGTGTTGCTCAACCTCAGTGACTTTAAGATGGGAGGACTTCAACTCCCAGAATTCCCCAGCCAGCCATGTTGAAGTCCGCTCATCTTAGAGTTCCTAAGGTTGAGAAACGCTGGGATAGACAATTCATTTGGGGACAGGCATGAGCAAAAGAGCTTAGCACCAGGTCTAAATAATTACATCTTGGCATGCTCTGGGTTCCTTTGATTAAACAATGTCTTCTATGGGGACCCTGGAAACGCACCTTCTCTGTGGCAGTGCCTGCCCTCTGGAATGGGGTTCCCCCAACATCTGGATGCCCCCCCCGCTGTTATTGAACAGCGATGAAGACCTGGCTCTGAACCCAGGCCTTTGGCGCGGGAGAACAAGACCCCTCGCGTCATGGCACTTGCCAACTTTTACCTTTAATCGATTTTATTGTAATTTTTTTGTTTGATCGATGCGAGCCTCCCAGGGTCGCTGAGAGGTGGCGTACAAGTTTAATAAATTATTTATTATTATGATTCGCTTGGCATCCTTCCTGGGCCCCACCCCTTCTACAGTCTCACTCACCCGCACGCGAGGGGTTACTTTCAGCCGCCTGAACAATACCTAAGAGAAGAGAAAGCAAAATGAATTAAATTCTAGAGCAGGCTGCCTGGGGAATTCTGGGAGTTGAAGTCCACGCAGCGTAAAATTGCTGAGGCTGAGGAACCCTAATCTAGCCTCATCTGCTTTTCTCCTGCCTCCCATGTGGGCTCTTAGGAGCTTTGAGGTCAACCTCCTTTCAAGGCAAGCTCGTGATCTGACACCCCATCCCCACGATTTTCTTTACAGTCTTGCCAAGACCGTGGGTCATTTCCTTCGCCTCGGATTTCTTTCCAACTCGCCAGCCTAGCCCCCCATCATGAGACTTCTCGGGGGTCTCCCCTCCAAGTAGCCGTGGGGTATTTTTCTGGTGGTCGGAAATCCAAGGGCTAGCCCTGCGTCACTTTCCTGAAACCGGCTGGGGGGGTGGGGGTCACATAACTCGAATAAAGGGAAAATCTTCCAGTTTTGCCCGGCTCCTGTTAGTTCCACGGTCAGATCCCTCTACCGTTGCTATCAACCGAAGGATTTCCATCCTCCTTCAGGGTTAGCGTTGCCAACTTCCCAGTCCAGCCTGTCAGTTCAGATTTTTTCGATGACATTTAATGTCATGTTTCTCTTAGCGAAGGGCGTTGCGCTGTTGGGGAAAAGCGCTCTGTCGGTGCAGAAGATCCGCAGCAGTGTTTCTCAACGTGGCCGCTTTAAGATGGGTGGACTACCACTCCCAGAATTCCCCAGCCAGCATGGGAGTGGTAGTCCACCCATCTTAAAGCGGCCACGTTGAGAAACACTGCTCCGAGGGCTGGAGTTAGGCCGGCGGAGCGGAAGGCTTGCCACGCTACTTCGCCGGCCAAAACAAACTAAACAACCGGAAGCCGTTGGCGACGAAGGCGGCCGGCCCTTTTCCCAACCCCGCCTCCCGACCTTCGCTGCTCCGAGACCCGGGGAAGGGGGGGGCTGCATTTTCTCTGCCACGCCGCCCCGATCGAGGGGGGCGGGCCAAGGAAGCCGAGTCACCTCCCCGCCCCAGGCTGGGAACCCTGGGAGCTGGAGTCCGGGGGAAGGCCCCGACTCCTCGCTTCCGCGCTCACCCAGCAGGAGCCCCACCAGGACGACGCGGCGGGCGCCCCTCGCCCTCGCCCTCGCCCGCAGGGGCTGCTCGGCGCCCATCGCCCGCCCGGGAGGGTCGCCTCTCCGCCGCCGCCGCCGGCCTCCGAGGGTCGCTGCCGGGCAGGAGCGCGGCCGGAGCGCTTATCGCCCGCGCGGGGAGCGGGGCATCGGCCCGCGGGCCTCTTCGGCTCTTCCTCCGGACGGCCGGACGGCCGCTCGCTCGCCCATCCCGCCCGCGATCGCCTCCGCCGCTGGGATTCCCCGGCCGCGCGCCCCCGCCCCGCTCGTCGGAAACTTTGTTTCCTTCTCGCGCTTCCGGGCTCGGCAACTTTGTCGCCGGGGAAGACACGTGACGCCGCCTCTTCCTCCCCGGCCCATCCCGCGCTGCGTTCACACGCTCCGGCGGAGACGCCTCCCCCGATCCGGCCGCGGCGGCGGCGGCTCGCCCCCGTCCAGCCGGGCTTCTGGCCCCCGGGGAGGCTGCGCCCCCCATCCCCAGTGGTGTTGGGCCGGCTGGGGGTCCCGCGTCTCGTGGGAACGGTCGCGGGCTGCGCGGCTTCGGCTGGGAGCGGGTGGTCGCCGCAGGCTCCTACTGAAAAGCGGGGCAGCCGCGGGCGTGGAACCGGAGGGACCCCGGCGCTGGGCACGGGCAGGAATGGTCAGGATGGCAGTTTCCGATCTCGGCGCCCCGCTGAAGCCCTCGCCCATTCCGCCCGTGCCCACCGCGGGAGGGAAGGGGGCTGGCCCCATAAAAGAGGGGCCTCGGGATCCCCCCGACTGTAGGACTGATTTTTGGGGCAGCGCCCGGCGCCACCTTCCGCCACCCACGAAATCCTGCAGTTGAGCGCCTTTCAAGGACGGCTATAAATTGCTGTAAAACAGTTTTTCCCGAACTTGGGGACTTTAAGATGCGTGGACTTCCACTCCCAGAATTCCCCAGCCAGCCTCTCCCTGTGGATGGATATCTGGCAACCATCACAACTCAAAGGCTCTTCTAAGCCTGTGTTTCTCAACTTCAGCAACTTTAAGATGCGTGGACTTCAACTCCCAGAATTCCCCCAGCCAGCTGGCTGGGGGAATTCTGGGAGTTGCAGTCCACGCATCTTAAAGTCCCCAAGTTCGAAAATCGCTGCTGCAAAATGAGCTCGGCTTTCTTCCATTACCTGGCTGCCCCCTAGCGGCCGCCCGAGGCACTGCGGCGCAGAGCCCGGCGCCCTGAAATTTTGCTTCGGCGGACTGACGTCATCTCCTGCAATGTCCGCGAAAACTGATACAGGTACTGGTTGATCAATAGGCTATTCGCGGTTCTGCGCTGTTTTATTGATTAGATGTGTTACCTCTCACGATCTGGCTGCTCTTAGCAGCTTGCAAGCTGAGCCAGCCCATTCAAACGTCCACAGTATTATAACATGAATAGTCACATAAAAATAAAACTTGAGCAATGCACCTATGCAGAAAAGTTATACATATAATTGCAAAAATAGCACTTCCCAGCAACCCTCCTTTCAAGGAGCACAGCTTGGACCTGGCCCATTTCATCTCACAACAATCCTGCAAGGTAGATTCTGTTGACTCATATCCACATTCGCGATCAACCATGGTTCCCATTTCTTGTTTACTCCCACCCACATTGATCATTCCTGGTTTTACTGCCTCCATATGTTTCATTGCATCCCTCCACATACAAAGTTTTGTGAAAAATCCCAAGATCTTGCAGGAATGTCCAGAGGGGTCAAAAAAGTCAAGATGGAGCCCCAACAATGCACACATCCGTTTTACATATGTCACGACAGGCATTAAAAAGGGGCAGAGCTTTAGCACTGCAGTGATGGCCACCATGTTGACTTTTTTGACCCACCCACCCTGCGCAACGTTGCTCAGATGTTGGGAGATCGTCTGGAACTCCAGTCAAAATGAAATCCATCTGACACTCCTTTAAAAAGTGTTGAAAATTCAGTCGATGGCTGTGTTTGTGCAACACACAGAAACCACCTCAAAGATGCCTTGGTAGGATCTACAATGCCTAGCTAGTGTAAAAGTGGCTTTTTTGTGACCTTGGCTGCTGTGGCAACTTGGCTGTCTGGTTTGTAGCTCAGCGTATGGGATCAAACCAGAAATGGGTTAATTCGGTGAGAATAGTATTTCTCAGCTTCAGCAACTTTAAGATGCGTGGACTTCAACTCCCAGAATTCCCCCAGCCAGCAGGCTTAGAAGAGCCTTTGAGTTGTGGTGGTTGCCAGATATCCATCCACAGGGAGAGGCGGGGCTTACACAAACAATGGGCGGAGCAACACCCAAACTGGGCGGGGCCCTCCTCTCTGTTTCTGATTTCAACTTTTTTTTTTCATTTACATTTTTATTTCTCCATTGCTACCTGCCTCAACCCCTGAGATAACTAGGCTATTTTTTCTCTTTCTTGCTCTCTTCTCCACCAGCAGGGCCATGCCCGGCTTGCTTGCTTGCTGGCGGAGGGCTTTTAAAATTTAGCCCGAGGGCCAGGTGTGGCACGAAGGCTGCCAGTTGCAGACCCCTGTGGTACAGGAATGGGCTTCCATTCCCCGCAATCTGCTCCCGAACATTTCAGGATAATCTAAAGGCATTCTTTTTGTGTTGAGTCAAGGCTCTCTAAATTGCAAATTCCCTTTAGCGCACACCATCAGGAAGCTGCTCCAAACTGAGTTTCCAGGGACTAATCCTCTGCTTTTTCCTACTCATGGTATTCTTCTCGACCCAGCTGGAGGGTTGAAGGAGGAGAATCAAGAGCAAGTAAACTTTAAAATCTTCCTCACCCTGAGAAAGATGCTTCCGGAAATTCTAAGATTATCAAGTCTGTACAAAGCCACAAGACCTGGAGTGATTTTGATTGTTTATCTGGAATCAGAAGCTTTTCTTCTTCCTTCTCCCCCCCACCCCCCTTTTCATTCCAGGCATCTTTTTTTTTTTCTTGCTCTCCGGCTCCAGACGTGGTTCCTGGCATTTACATTTTGCTGATTCCAGATTTTTTAAAGGTTTCCCACGTCCGCTTTCTCCATACCTCCTTCTCTTCTCTTCTTTCCCTTTAATTTTTTTTGGGGAGTGCATGGATTCCAGGAAGAATGTTCTAGGGATCACACCGATTTTTAGTTACCTGGGAAAAAGGAGATATTCGGGCGGTGGGGGAGCAGGGAAGGGGAGGCAGAGAGGTCTTGGGGGGGGGGGATGGTGGTGGAATCATTCATTAAGTAATAATGAATTGGAGCTTTCCTTTCTGCTGCTGGGCCCTGAAACACTCACCAGGAGGGGTCCTGTGGTTTTCAGAAGGAAGAGGGAAGCCCCTCTTAAGACAGAGCCATTGCCAGTTTCTGTCTGCGCCACTGTCGGGGAAGACGCCGAGCAAAGAGGAACTGGAGGTTTCTAACTCAGCAAAATTGGGCAGCTGAGTCAACTGTGCAACCCAGTATCCCCAGCTGGCTGGCTGTGGGTGGGGGACAGGCAGGGATCAAAAAGGCAGCAATGTGGGGGGGGGAGAGGACAGATGGGGGAAAAGAATCTGCTGAGAGGAAAAAAGACACCCTTCCTTTTGGAGAACAGCATCTGCTTCGGGCTTTGGAGTCTTCTGTAGAACTTTGATTTCCTTCCTACACGACCCTTGTCTCAGCCTCTGAGAGCTCCAGTTTCTGAAACGGTGATCCGAGGCGGCGCAGATATCGGTCAACGAGGAGAGCGTCAACCCAGAGGAAGTCTGCCACCAACTCTGGCATTGGGTGACTTTGGACCAATGCCTCTCTCTTTCTGCCTGTGCTACCTCGCAGGCTTGTGGTGGGGATAGCAATTGGCAGGGCCTGGGGTTAGGAGGAAAAGTGGGATAGAAATCTCCCTAGATAAGTCTCCCTAGATCAGTGTTGTCCAAACTTGGCCACTTTAAGATGAGTGGACTTCATGCTGGCTGGGGAATTCTGGGAGTTGAAGTCCACTCATCTTAAAGTGGCCAAGTTTGGACAACACTGCCCTAGATAAATAATAAGCAATGCATACACAGTGAGGAGCTTAAGGACTTAAGGAGACTGCTAAATTGACAACGAGATATACAGAAGGAGGACAGTAGAGAAGAGTCCCAAAGACCAGCTCTGTGTCTTGAGGGATCTTCTGGACTCACCGTTCCTGCTGGAGGAGCAGGTGGGGGCTCTGGCAGGGTGGGCCAATTATGGTCCTTCATGGGCCAGGAGGGTCTGGTGACTGTGGCTCCCTCCCCATCTTCATACTTTTGGATTACTGTACCATGGTCTACATGGAGCTACTCTTGAAGACATCTATGAAGCTGTAGTGGGCCCAAAATGCCGCAGCCTGGCTGCTAATGGGCATAAGCCATTTTAGCAGGTCCCCCAGCCTGTTTGTGTGAACCAGTTTTGACCAGATCAGAATTAAACCAGATTGGTCCATGACCACAACAAGTAACAGTTGGAACCTGTCCTCCCTGCCTTCCTCTGAGCGGTTTGAAGCCCATTACACAGCACAGGTGGGAGCAGGAGGCACAAGGATTTGAACCATTTTCATTATAAATAGGGCTCGCATTTCATACACAGCAGCTGCAAGAATTCTTTCAGAACAGCTTCAGTTTTTTTTCTCCCCAATAAACCCACACATCAGTGTTGTCTAGCATTGATAATTGAAGCCTGACAATGTCACTGCACAGCTTGTCAGTTGTTTTCCAAGCCAAAACGCCTACTTTTGTTCCAGACAACCCCGTGTGGCTTGGATATCCTGGGTACCATTGGGATTGTCTGCTCTAAATTGATTGGACCAAACTAATGTGGTCACTGAGGGAGGGATGTTCATAAAAAAGAGGTGGGGCTTGTGTCATTCCATCCTGGTCACTATCTTGACATTTCTGACTCCCTTTGAGGTCGGGGGGGTGGGCAACCATTGTGGCTGGTGGTTCTCTTAAGGATCTTTTTGAGATTGAAGTTGGAGCAGATTTTATCGGAGGCAGCTTCTTGATTATCGTTATATTGGTTTTGATATTTAACAGCGGACGTTTCTATGTTTTAGTACTGAAAACCGCCTTAAGTCTAGGGAGGCGGTGGCAGGCACACCACTGCAATGAATAAATAAAATACCCAGACAGGGAACGTAAGAACACGCTGCCCTTGAATCAGAAAGAGCTCAGATGCACCTTTTTTAGGCTAGCAAATTTTATTAAAGGGTAGATGCTTTCGTGATCGGCCGCAGCTCACTTCATCGGATCACCACAGTGTATGCCTTTTCATAAAATGTCCCGGGCTCCTTTTGATTTTTGGCTACTGTCCGCTAACGCAGCTCTCTTCCTACAGTGAGAATTCTCCGCCTTTGTTCACAGGGCGAAAGCAAGCTAATTCCTCTGGAATGTATTTCCTTCAGGTAGGGGAATTCTAAACCAACAAGGAGCTGGTTCCCGGCCTTCTCTTTTAACCACACCCACCTGGCACCACTTACCTTTGGCCTCACCTTTCTTTAAAAAGCAGCTATAACAGTCGTTGTGCGTACCTGTCAGCTTTACGAGGTAGACCAGACAGGACCAGACATAATCAGAGGATCTAATTCTAGTTAATTGTAAAGCTACATTAACAGAATCTTGCAAATCTCAAAGTCAGTTCTCCCACCATCTCCTTTACAGCCTGAGAAACTAGGGAGGATCCCTTCTGAGACTCTTTCCCGACTCACTATGCAGCTGCGGGCTAAGCTGTCTCTTATCTGACCGTTCCTTTGGCAGCGTCTCTTCGCTCCGTTCCCAAGGTCTTTCTCACATACCGTTACAATACCCATGGGTGCATGAATATATATATATCTCTGTAGAGATGCAAACGAGCTGCTCCAGAGACTGGAGTAGAATACTTCCCAACCTGGAGAGGTGTAGACTTCAACTCCCAGAATCCCCCAGCCAGCTGGGCCACTGCTGAGAACTCTGGGAATTGAAATCCAGACGTTGTCCAGTGGGGGCAGACTGTTCAAATGAAAGAGTGCCATAGAGAGAGAATCTCTATCGTTATTCAATTAAAGAGGGAGATCTCCATCCGAGGCAATCGACCGAGGCCTCTTTTCTCCTTTTTGAGCTTCTTCAACTTCAGCTCTTGGGGCTGATGTCTTCCTCGTCAAGAGTCTGTGTAAAATGCTCGATGTCATTCCTATAACACGGTAAACACGATTTTCCTACTGTGGATTTGTTAGTACTTGTTCCTTTTGAGTCATGGGCTAAAGGCCCTTCTGTGAATGGAGCATTCCTTTTTAAGCATTATTTGTGAGCGTGAAAGGTGTTTGCCAAAGTGCAAAGAAAATGCATTGGGGAAAACACTTCCTTTCGCAAACAGAGTTGCACGCACACACATTTCACTAGAAAAGATGATTCCTTCCCATCCCCTTTTTGATGCACGGAAAGTTACCCTTCATCTGCACCAAAGTCACCCAGCCTGGTTACTACCTTACTGCTATTTGCCCATGCCAAAAAAACTGAGGCACCGAACTTCCACCTGCAGTTAACCAAAATTACCTGTTAACGCCCACCTCATCAGCAAGGTAGTTCCTAACACACTCAACTTTCTGGGAAGAGCCGTCTGCAGGTCGGTAGTAAAATGTTTGGGGTGGCTGCAAATTGGATGGATTTGATTTAGGGTTAGGAAGCAGATTGGTAGGAAGGCAGACTCAGGCAGGAGGTTTTGTGAACCTCAAGGGAAGGGCTGTCGTCTTTTTCTGGAATGGCCAAGAAATGTAGTTCTCACAACTACCAGCCTACAGTCAGAAAAAGAGGGACATTATTAAATATGTGGAGAGGAATCCTATTTATAGCACCTGTTGACCTGATTTCATACACACATAGAATCAGCATTAGGGTTCTGTTGAAGTTCAATCAAATGGCTTTTCTTCGGGATCCTACCTGTTCTTTGATCTGGCTCCACCAACTTTTAAGCTGTGAGCTTTGGTTTAGCAACATGTGTGACATCAGCCCTTTTATCACATCCCACAACTGTCCTTGCCTTTAACCCCTTGGGCAACAGACGTGTCCCTCCCAACTGGTCCACACAACTATGTTCAACCCTGCATGTTCTGCTAACTCACCACTTCTCATACTTCTAGCCTCTGCAGAGTAGTATCCCAGCCTGGTCCTGTGGTAAGAGTTGCTTGGTGGCTCATCTGTGCCCCCCCAGTTAAAAAAGAAGGGGAAAAAAGCTTAAAATTGCCCTCCCAGTCCCTGAATGCTTCAATTCTTCCTCTTCTTCTTGTTGACCGCCAACCCTGATGGGTGAATGATGACAAAAGATGGCTTACAAGCTAAAATTCACAGCAGAGCAGGAGGGCTGGGGGGGGGAGCCAGGGGAAAATGTGCATTTATCTTCAGGTCTCAGTAGGCTTTGAGGTGTAAGTTTGCCAAGGCCAGCCAATTTACTCCCAAGCAAATGCTTGTGTGGAGCTGAGGAAGGACTGTGACTTCCTTCCTTCCTTCCTTCCTCCCTTTCTCTCTCTCTCTCTCTTCCTTTTCTTTCTTTCTTTCTCTCTCTCCCCCTTCCTTCCTTCCTTCCTTCCTTCCTTCCTTCCTTCCTTCCTTCCTTCCTTCCTTCCTTCTCTTTCTTTCTCTGTCTCTCTCCCTTCCTCTTTCTTTCTTTCTTTCTTTCTTTCTTTCTTTCTTTCTTTCTTTCTTTCTTTCTTTCTTTCTTTCTTTCTTTCTTTCTTTCTTTCATTCTTTCTTTCCCTTTCGCTCTCTCTCCCCCTTCCTTTTCCTTTCTATTCTTTTCTCCCTCCCTCCCTTCCTCTCTCTCTCTCTCTTCTTTCCTTCCTTCCTTCCTCTCCCGCTGGGACGCCGACTCCTTCTTCTCCCTCCTTCCTTCCTTCCTTCCTTCCTTCCTTCCTTCCGGGCCGGCCTCGCCTTCCCTCCTCCTCCCCGCCGCCCTCCTCCTCCTCTCCTCCCCCCCTCCGAGGGAGCCTCTCTGCCCGCCCTCTAATTGGAGCCAGAGCCCGGGGCGATCCCGTCTCCAGAACGGCCGCCTCAGCGATCCGGGCAAGGCGGGAGCGGCGGGGCCGGGAGGCGGCGCGGGCGGACCTTTTCCAGCGGCGCCAGCGGCAGCGGGCAACGGCAGCGGCAGCGCCAGCCACGCCAGCGCCTCTCTCCCTCCTCGGGCCAGGGCGAAGCCGACCGAAAGCACGATGCGGCCGCGGCCCGCGCTCCTCCGGCTGCTGCTCCTGCTCGCCTGGGCGCCGGGCGCGCTGCCCGCCGTGCCCACCCCGCCGTTCAGCCCCGAGGTGAGTGAGGGCAGCCCCGGGCGCCCCGGCCGCTTCTCCCGCCGCGCCGGGGCGCTTTCGGACGATTCCCGCGGGCGCCGCTTCGCTCTGCAAGCCTCCGCGCCCTCGCAGCCCGATGGGCGGCTTTTGCGGCGGGGGGGGAGGGGGGGTCGTCGTCTTTAAATCCGTTCGCTGCTGGCATTTCCCCTCCCTCCGTTTCGATGCCCTCTGCACGCTCGCGCCCCTTGGTCCCTGCCCTGCACGTCTCTCTCGGCCCCCGGCTCATCTTGGACCCCCTCCGAGCGCCCTCCCTGCCTCCCTGCCTCCCTCCGCCGCTCCTGACTTGGCCTCCCCCCGCCCGTCCCCTTAAGGCAATCGGGCCCAAATCCTGCGTGCCTCTCCCCCCTCCCCATTTTCCGGCATCTTCTTTCTGCCAAGCTTCCCAGCACCTTTCCTCCTCTTCTTCTCTCTGCATCTGCTCTGCTGGTTTCCTCCTCCCTCCTCCTTTTTTACTATCCTTTGTTCCTCCCCCTCCCTTTTCTTGGACGCGTTCTGCAGCTGGATGGAGCAGGGCTGTTTTCTAGGCCAAGGCGTGCGGGTTGCTCCTTCCATTGCCAGCCTCATCTGCACGGGGGGGGGGGGGGGGGGGGGAGGGGGGGGGCTCCAGCTTTGAATTCACATCTCCCTAATTTCTTTCTGTTCCGTGGTTTTCCCTTCCCTTCCCTTCCCTTCCCTTCCCTTCCCTTCCCTTCCCTTCCCTTCCCTTCCCTCCCTTCCCTTCCCTTTATATATTGTTTATGCACAAATTATATTTGTTCCTTTGTGTCTGTGGGTTTAATCTATTCTACCAGGCTCTTAATGGAAAGGGGTCCCAGCCCTCCTCTTTGCTCCATCTCAGGTGATGGTCGGGCACCGCCATCCATTCCTCCTTTGCGGCCTTGCCCCACTCCTGCACACCGTGTGCTTGAGATTTGTGGCAGGTTCCCCAACTAGCAGGGCCACTAAATGGGTCTGCCTAAGAATGATGGGAAGTGGAGTCCCACTCTCCTGGATTGCAGGAGAAGGCTAAGTGGGCTTGTTCCTTTCTTTTCTCTCCTTTCTTCAATGCTCTGAGTACTTTTTCTTGTTCTGATTAATCCTGTCTTGGGATCTGTCTTGGTTTCACGGCCGTTGGAAAGGAAGATCCCATTTTGGGACGGCCACTCCATGAGACGAAAGATGAAAGGTCCCCATAGTCAGGCCTCTTCCAACCCCTTTTCCATGGGACACCTTCTGCTTCTTCTCCGTCTCCCATTTCTCCCCTCACAGCACCTTTCTAGCCTACAACCGAGTGGACCCAACTGGTTCCTTTGAGTTCAGTTTAGCGGGTTGTGTGAACTAGTCACTGTGGTCTGTCAGCTTCAGTGGATGACAGAGAGAGGCAACCAGATTTGTTTTTATGTGGTGGGAAAGAGTTGGAATTGCTGGGATTGTTTGCCTTTTTTCGGGGGGGGGGGGGAATCTTTCCATTTAACAGTTTTAGAGTTTAAACCATAGGGGTCTGTCTGCTTGTTATATCCGTGTATTTAATTTGATGATTTGTGCCTCAAAATACCGGCAAGCTGGGCTTCTGATGGGGAGTCAAAAGGGGTTCCTGTGAACAACGAATTCCCATAACACATCATAAAGCCCCCAAGTGAGCCTTGGATGGTGGCTTGGCATTATGTATGAATCTATCCATGGTGGCTTATTGAATAAACCAAGGTTAATGGATAAAGGCTGGGTATGAAGTCATCCTTTGTTGTCCTAACTGTAGGTTTTGATATTTTTCTTGCTTATATTGCTTCTCTGCGTTGTTTTTAATGTGCTGTTAGATGCCCAGAGTCTCATTTGCAAGATGGGCGGCTGCGTAAATTGTTCTAATAAATAAATAAGTAAATAAATAAATAATAAGTGTCTTCACTTCGCCGGAATGATTCCCTCCGTCCTTTTCTCTCTTCTGATCCTGTTCCTCTTGATTACACAACAGTTCCTTGAAAGACTAAAACCATCTTGGGTCCCTTCCCATTTATTGTTGTTATTTTATTTTCTTTGGCTGTGGGCAGTAGGGAGCCTGCAATTGTTCACCATTTGTCTCTCCTACTTCTCTTTCTCTCTTTTTTTTTCCTCCCCTGGTCCCATCCCAAAATTTCATCTTTGGCTACTAGGGAAGGTTTTGCTGCAGGGATGAAGCAGCAGCTCGAAAGAGTTAGAAAGTGGCTGGGGCCTTTTTTCCTTTTTTTAGGGGACGGGGTTGAAGGAAAGGCAGACCCCCCCTTTGGCAGGTCTTAGAGGAACAAAGACAGTTGAAGCTAACTGGGGGGGGGCTTTGCAGAGATCAAAGGCATGAAACTTGGTTGCCCCCTTCTTAGTGCTGGGAGGGCTTTAGAAGAAAGAACGGATGCCGGTTTAGAAATGCAGGGTGGGGGCATGGAAGGAGGAATCCCGCCAGGAAAAGGGCAATTTTTTGTAGGGGTGTTGCCAGTGAATTTTACAACCGGGGAGGGGGAGAAGAAAAGGAGAGGACGGGAAGTGGTCCCAGCTTCGAGGAAGAGGCCGTGTCCAACGGAAAGGGGGCTCGGGGTCGTGACCTGGAGTCATTCCCCGAAGAATGACCACATGAGTCTGGGTTTCAGCGAATGCCAGGAATGAGAATTTGGGAGCGAAGAGACAAAGCAGGGCCTTGTCCAAGGCGCTTGGGAGAAGGTACAAACTCAGAGACGGTTGAGAATTTGCCCTGGAGAAGCTGAGTTGGCCCGAAACCAAGGGCTCGAGAGCTCCGTGCCCTGGCTGCTGTGTGGGCGAGGGGTTGTTTGCATCTTGTTCCTTTCCCGAGGATATTTTGGGGATTTGGGGGATGACACATGGCAACCTTTTTTAGGGTTTGCGCCATCTCCGGCAAGAGCAGGGACCCGGGTGGGTGGCTGGGTGGGGGGTCAAGAGGCTTTTTTTATACCCGACGTTGGCGAAATGGCTGGAGCGGAAAACGGAAGGAGGATAAAAGGGAAGAAATCACTGGCACCCCTCCCCAGCCTTCAGACCCCTTGGGCCTGCCTGAATTCTTCTTTCCCCTTCCTCTTAGGGGGCACCAAAGGGATGGGGAGATTGCTCTGAAAATCTTTTTGCAATTTACAAGTCAATAGATGCCATCACACGCAACAGGGCTTCCTTTGGAGCGATGCTGCGCAGACGTTAAGACATTTCTGTTGATTTGGAAAATCTGCCTTTTATTTTTATGCCGGACCTGAAAACGGGAAGAGAAGGACCTTGCAGAGGTCCATTTCTCCTAAGAACAAAAGATACTTCTGCTTTTAGTAAATCCCACGTACTTATGGCTTACTACCTTCAGTATCTTAAAAAAATAAGTTGACCTTTTGATAAGTTGACCTTTTGTCTAGCAAAACAAACCCTGCCTATCTACTTGGAAGTAACACCCCCCGCCCCCCAATCTAGACTTGGCCAAAAATAAGCTGATGGGCTTGTTTAAAATTCAGATAATTAATAAATCTCGTAGATATGTGGTGTCAGAAAAGCCAGAAATCCGAGAGTTTTGCCAGTGGCCTTTAGCCATGGAAGGAATCTAACAAGAATTGGCCAGGATGAGACCAAAACCTTATCTCATCTAGTGCCTGGCTCCCTTGCAAAGCCATGGAAGGACAGAAAAGCTGCATTTGCTTTGAAATTCAGAAGTGTGCAGGTCTGGAAGCTGGAGGCTCTATTTATTGCACGCTTTTGTAACTTGGCACCACCCACGCATGCTAGAAATGCTGCTGGCTAGGAATTCTTGGCGCTCGACTTCAGTGCATTTCCCAGTGCCAATCAGGGAACCCGGGGAACCGCTGATTCATCTGGATGAGATCCGTTTTTGTACGTAGGACCCTCTTTTAATCGGATTACCAGATGTCAGGTGCAATGTCCAAATGACCATGAGTTGGCAGCAGAGAGAGAGACAGACAGCCGATGGTAACTCTGTGCCACCCTCTAGCCATCATTTGGAACTTTGCAGTCTGAGACACCTTAGTTTTAAGGACTTCACACAGTAGCCACAACTGCATCGTGTTGTGAAGTCGGTGTAAATTGCACCAAGTTTAAAGGAAAGCACGATTCCCCCCTGCCCCCCGAAGGTGCTGCCAGTCAGGGCTGTAAGGTGGTCCTTGAATTGAAAGGCCGGGAGAGCGAGAGAGAGAGCGAGAGAAAAAAATGCTCTTCTCTACATTAAGCAGAACCTCCATCAACAGTGGCAGTGTACCTTTGAGGCAGGGAGCAGCTAGAGGGAGAAAAAAGCAGCATCTCGCCGCCCAGGTGGGCGGGCGGAAGGCTTTTTGACAGTGAAATGTGCAGATCCCAGGGTCGTGAGAGATTAATTTTTATCCTCTGCAGTTCCTTCTCCCTCTGCCTTTTAATCCATTGCTGTTTACTTCCTGGATTCCAGCCTCTGAATAACAGCCCCTTTGCATCACCTGACATTACGCAAGGGGAGGTTGATTGTCAGCCAGAAGGACAGACTCAGAGCTACGGCCATCCGATCCAGAACGCAGCGTTTTTTTTTTTTGCAGCTTCTAGCTTCTCCTTTGTATTTCTTCAACCTCCTTGGGCTGTCGCAACAAAAGCTGTCGCAGGCCCCCCCAGATCTGACCTCTGGCCCCCAGGCTGGTGGAGGAGCTTTGCCTCAGCCCCTCCCCGGAGTCACCAGGTCGGTAAAGGGTTGCCAAGAATGTGAATCACTGTTGAGGTTAAGAAAAGGGGGAAAACAAGAGGTGACTTGGCGGGGATGATGCATCATCAGGGATGGAGAATCACGGGAGTGCGTGGAAGGGAGCAGTTTCGAGACCCAGGTGGCGGTGGAGGTAGACCCAGGTCTGCAAAGAGCTGGCTAGATCAGACAGTGGATTAGTGTCAGGCTGAACATCAAAAGAGGACAGAATAAGATCTGTCTGTCTGTCTTGGAGTGGTAGCGTCTAGCTGGCCTTGCCTGAGCTTGGAGGTTAAGCACGGGCAGACCTGATGGGTGGGAGACCACCCAGAGATCCTTGGGTGGAGGCTACTGTGAATTCAGGAAGAAACATCCTGGGAAAATGCTTCTGGGTGATTGCAAGAAACCGACGTGGAGGTCCCCACAAAGTCATGAGGAGTTAATCTCCCATTGAAGGACACTTGGTATTTTATTTGTTTGTTTGTTTATTTATTTATTGTATTTATATAGCTGCCCGTCTCACACAAAGTGACTCTGGGCATGCATATGTGGAGGGGATGGGATGGGGCGGTGTGTCTGTTGAAGGCTCTGAGTGGTGTGATCAGTTTGCTTCCTTATTCGTAGCCCGTGATCTACGAAAGCTCACGTGGGGAGAGAGATTCTTGCTGATCCTCCAAACTTTTGCGTAACAGGGCAGGAAACAGGGTTTGAGTTGTCCCTTCCAGATTCTGCCACGCTCACGTGGCGCCCTTCACTCGGTGGTGGGATTCACCCATCTTCTGGGGTCACACAGCTGGGTGGACCACAAGCTAAGCAGGTGGGCTGCGTCTGCCCAAACGTGCCAAGCTGCAGCAAGCAATTTCGTTGACCGAGTGAGGTTGGAGATGTCTCTTCCATCACGACTTCCGTCGCTCCACCTTGCCATAGGTTCTGGCCACCTCCCACATCTCTTTGCTTCTTTCCCAGCCGGGCATCATTTGGGAAGGAAAAAGACGTTTTGCGGGATCCTTGCTTAGCTTAGGGTGTTTTTAGAAACCTGTCATTCTTTGACTTGCATCTCATGGAGTTATTTGAACCCGACTCTGATCCACAGGGCTGCCACCAGAGGTCAGCAGCATTGGGCAGCTGCTGAGGTGCCCTGACCTCAAGGGGGGCCATCCGCCGACTTTACTGACCCTCCTCCTTAGTAAAATGATCCGTGCACAATTCAGCGTCAACCGTGGGGACAGGAAGAACCTCTGGTGGTGGATGGTGGCAACTCATAGCTGACCTTGACTGATCTCGAAAGCACCTCGTTAGCTCTTGGATGGGAGACCACTAGGAGATCTCAGGGGTGTAGGCTAAAGTGGGAAGTTGACGAAACATCTTAGAAGATGGCAGGGCAAACCACCTTCCTTCTGGTGCCAAGAAAACAACAGGGACTTGTCCATGAAGTCCACCAGAAATTGATTCTGGGCCATCAAGTCAATGCTGACTCCTAGCGAGCACATAAACAGATTTTCTCCATGACAGTCTGCCCCTAACCTGGTCTTTCAGGTCTTCCAATGGTGCCCTGATTGCCACTGTAACTGAGTCCCTCCCCCTTGCTGCTGGTCCCCTTCTTCCCTTTCCTTCCACCTTTCCAAGCCTTCTCCAGAGAGTTGGGTCTTTCCATAATGCAGTGTTTCTCAACCTTGGCTGCTTGAAGATGGGTGGACTACCACTCCCAGAATTCCCCAGCCAGCCAGGCTGGCTGGGGAATTCTGGGAGTTGAAGTCCACCCATCTTCAAGCTACCAAGGTTGAGACACACTGCCATAATGTGACCTTCATCGTTTTTGTATGGTGGCTTGCTGGCATATTTGAGAGTAAAATACAAGATAATTCCTATTCCTGACCAAGAATGAGTTGTCTGCTAAAGAAGATCATGGTCATGGATGGGTCTGCATGTGGAAAAACAGTGGAGACTGGTTTGTTGATGACAGGAGCACCATGATTGGGAACCCCAAAAGCAACTCTTTGAGTCAGATGGCCTGTAACTGGAATGACTTTCAAAGAAAAAAAAAGAAATAAACTTCTTCATACAAGCATGGCTGTAACTCTCCATCCCTGAGATATCACCAGTCTTTTGCTGCTACGTTTCTGTGTGAAGTTTTCTATAATTGAGGTTGTTATTTTAAGGGCACTCAAATCAGTTTCAGGCCCTACACCCTGAAGAAATAGGATCCAGATTCAAACAGGCCAAAACCTATGCAGAGATGGGTGAGGGGTGGGAGTGGGAAAGAAGGATTTAAATCATTTCAATTCTTTTTAGAAGTTCCTCATCAGAGTAAACGAATTTGGGAGCAGTCACTGGTTAGATGAAAGAGGGATTAGGATGTGGCACTGTTCATAGACAGACTTTTTAATCTGGCACTTTAACTACTACACCAAACTGGTTTTCATTCTTATACTGCTTTGCAGTGTTCAGTTTTGAAATCCTTGGGGGTGTCTGGAACCTAGTCAAAGTCTACCATTTGGTTGATTGATTGATCGATCGATTGATTGATTGATGGGGTTTGAGTTTCTATTTTTCACGTTCCTATTTTGATTCTCTCACCAGGCCTGGCTGCAACAATATGGGTATTTGCCCCCGGGCGATCTTCGCACGCACACCCAGCGGTCTCCCCAGTCAGTCTCGGCTGCCATCGCTGCCATGCAACGTTTCTACGGACTTCGGGTGACGGGCACGGCCGACCCCGAGACTTTGAAGTGAGTGACCTTGCTCTTCTCTCGTGCGCCGCCCCCTGCATCTTTCACCACCTCCTTTTCTTAAAACGAGCAGTAACGCTAGCATCGGTTGAACCCGGTGCCTCTGTAGCAGCTTTTCCTCCAGAGGGGGCACAGCTTTTGTTTTTTAAACTCTGAAAAAACAGATGAATAGGGATATTGTTACTGCCTGCTTGCCCGGGGATGGTGGAGGGGGGAACCCCGACACGTTGCACGACTCGGTTGACGTGGCTCCAAGTTGGACCGAAGTCAGAATAACTATCGCTCTGTTGTTGAATGCAAATTCTTTTCCTTGGTGCCTTGAGTGCAGAGAGAAAAACCTATCTGGAGTGGTCAAGAGGGGGGCTCTCCTTTATTGGAACTGGCAACGAAGGCCACTGACTTTAAGTCGGGTGGCCAAGCATCAGTTTGGATGGTCTGCTTTTGTGGTGGGTGGGAGACCCAAGAGAGAGAAGGAGAGCGATGCTGGTTTGGAGGGGTGTGAGCAACGGAGAGCAAAAGATCCATGGTGGCTTAAATTTGATCGAGAGAAATGTCCTCTTTGGAAAGCGGGACGTGCCCAGAGACTTCAGAAGTCAACTGCTCTGTGAGGCTTCCCACAAGGCTGGCAGCGAGGAGAAGATATTATGAAACCGCCTCAAATGATGTAACTTGGGGAAAGAACAAGCCTGTGGTTGTGCGTCGATCGTGAGGAGCCTGATCCAAGTCCCAGCCTGGGCGAGTGGGCAGCGTGGCTACCGGGCATCCTGTGCTAGGGTGGCCTTTGGAGCAACGAGCGTCTGGTGAGGTTAGGGTTGACCAGTGGGACTCCGTACCACAAGGGCTTGGCAAGGGGGCAAAGGAAGGGGAATTTTAAATAAATCTGGGAGCAGCTTCAGACAGGAGATGATGGCGTTCTCTCAGGGCGTGGGGCGGGCAGAAGGGGTGACCGTCTCTGTGAGTTTTGGACCTAACTGGA
This sequence comes from Liasis olivaceus, assembly GCA_030867105.1. Lineage (NCBI taxonomy): Eukaryota > Metazoa > Chordata > Lepidosauria > Squamata > Pythonidae > Liasis > Liasis olivaceus. The sequence continues at coordinate 112,640,787 of CM061351.1, read as the reverse complement.
AGTTAATCAGTTCCTTTTGGCACATTGCTGGCTGCCATCTGTCCGATGGCCGTTTTGCTCACCCAACAGAAAAAGAAATATCCCCGATGAAGACGAAGGATTTTCTTTTTAACTGTTTGATGCAGGTTTTTGAGTCACGCAGAATTCTTCCTTAGTGTCAGGTCATGTTTCTCAACGTTGGCAACTTTAAGCGGTTTGGACTTCAACTCCCAGAATTCCCCAGCCAGCAAGCTGGCTGGGGAATTCTGGGACTTGAAGTCCAGACCGCTTAAAGTTGCCAACGTTGAGAAACACTGGGTTAGGTATTGAAAACAACCCATCTGCCAGGAAAATATAGACCCTTATAATGTATACCGCTTTTTCTTTAGAAATGCTGTAGCTTTATACCTGGTAGTTTGGAAAGGCTTCCTTGGTGACTTTACCCTGTGGTTACGCGTGTGTTTAGAAATGGTTAGGTCATTATTTATTTGTGATTCTATTTGTGTACGTGGTACTTTAGGTGGAATGAGTGGTGTCGGCCTTTTGCAGGCCTTACGGTTTCGACACGCAAACAGACAACAGGTCACCGAAGAATAGAAAAGCTGGCGTGTTTCTTACATTTCAGGCCACTCGACCCCAGGGGTTTCAGGGTCCGAGAAAGGCAGAGACAAATCCTGCAAATTTATTTATTTATTTATTTATTAGACTTGTCCCTGCCCATCTCCCCACAATGGGGGACTCTGGGCAGCTTACAACAAATTAAAATCAGAAATACACGATTAAAAGTTATAAAAACCACCCTTACAGAGATAAAAAGGCTAAAAAATCCAAGAGAACAATAGAGGCCACACCAGGCCGCAAATTAGAATGAGGAGATGCGGAAACGAGGACTAAGCTACGGGAATTCGCGAAGGGGGGCCGTATAGGAGCAATGGGATTTATCTGGTCTAAATGATGCACTTTCTCAATTGCAAGGATATGCAGTTTTCTTGGGAGCAATATGGAAGGGATTTGCTGTTGTTTTCTTCTGTTTTTTGGGGGGGGGTTAACTTTCCAGTCTTCTCTCCCTGGTGGTCTCCCATCCTAACCAGGTTTACTCTGCTTTGCTTTTTCGAGAGCTGTCACCGAGGGCCAGGGGTGTGTAAAATCTGTAAATTTGTGCTGGAGAAATTACTTCATGGGGGCGCAGGTTGGGTTCGATGGATGTCAACCCAGATGGGATCGACTCACCGCCCCGGAGCATCTCGAAGCAAAAACCTGAAAGATATCCTAGATGGAAACTAACATGGGGATCTGTCCATCTCAGATCAGAAAGGAAGAGCCTTGAGTGAGGAGGAGAATCGAGTGGGGGGTCAGGTTAAAAGCCCCTAATCCAAACACATCTTCCCAGGAAAAACAAAGGGCTGGCTCAGCCCCATGATCTCAAATTAGACAACCATTCTCTTCTCCTGTGAAAACTAAAACTCTCAGCTTTGCTGTAACCAAGGGATGCTGATAAGCCAGAGTGGCGAGCAGAGCTCTGGAAAAGCAGGGAAAGTGACTTCCAAAAAAAGGCACTCTGTTTGTGGAATAACTGCCTCTTTGTTCTTTCTGATTCCTATTGTCTTTGTAGTCCTGCCCCCATGACCTCATAGGTATACCTTAATGACCTCACTAAGCTTGTGATGCATTATCAGTAATCAAACACTTGCTGTTGTATTGAATCATTTGCACGTTCTAATTTTCGTAAACCTATATAGAAGAGAGACTGTAACTTCATCCTTCTATAGTAGTGTTTCTCAACCTTAGCAACTTTAAGATGTGCGGACTTCAACTCCCAGAATTCCCCAGCTGGGGAATTCTGGGAGTTGAAGTCCACACATCTTAAAGTTGTTAAGGTTGAGGAACACTGCTTAATAGACCCGTCTGTGTCTCCGGTTCTGTCAATCAACCAATTTGTGCTTCCCTGTAACTGTGTCCTGGTCTCCACTTCAAACCTACCCTCCCAAAATCCTACCCACTTTCTGTTAGACCACCGTTGGCTTAGGGAAGGACAAACTTGTGCAGCAAAAACTGGGTTTCATTGTGCCCTCCGAGACATACTTCCCACTTCTTGATTTAGGGAGAAGCCTCAACTCCTGTTAAGCCTTCTGGTGAGCTAAGAATCAATGAAAAAAGCCATCTCTGAGTTAAGTGACCTAGTGACTCCATAGGCTTTCTTGGCACCAATTTGGAAGTGGTCTTCCAGGACATTTTTTTTTCAGCTTCCCAAGCTAGCCTACATGCTGGTCTCCCATCCAAATTCCAATCGGGTCTGGCCCTACTTAGCTTTGACAGCTCAGCCAAGGTGGGTTAGGTACTGCCACCCAATATGTTCTGTCCGTTCCCCCCCTTCTGAATGGGATGGGACTGCCACAATTGGTGCCTCTTCCCCACCTCAAAAGGGGGAATTAGATGACTTTTCAGCAGTTGTGATCTGAAAGACCCACAAAAGAGCAATTCAGGGCTGGAGGGAACCAGCAATCCCCTCCCTGCAAACTTCTAAGCAGGGGTGTTTTTCTGCCCCTTACACGTGTCTCCCTTCTTCCAGGGCTATGAAGAGGCCTCGCTGTGGCGTCCCGGATAAATTTGGAGCGGAAATCAAAGCCAATGTGAGGCGTAGGCGCTACGCAATCCAGGGACTGAAGTGGCAGCATTTCGATCTTAGTTTCTGGTGAGATGGGAATGCAGATGGAGGGAGAAAAAGTCCAGCTTGGAAAGGGCTTTTGTAGAAAAAAGATCTGCAGGGAGTGGAAGGAAGCAGAATGCAAAATAATAAAAAAAGGAACTTCTTTTTATATACCTCTGAGTATGAAGTCTGGGAACTTTTGCTGTTGTTATTCTTGTTAAATTCCGGATAAATTGGGAGAAGTGGCGAGGAGAGGAAGAAACTAGAGAACGAGGCAGGGAATGAGAATTAATTTGAAACCTCATCCCTTAATAGACTTCAACCCACCCCCAACACCAGGGTCACATTTAACATATTTTGGCACAAGCATGAGGACCAGAGGCCTTAGAAAAGCAAAGAAAACATCAGCGTCTTGCAAACAACCCGCTAGATCTTTCTGTTACGAGGCCAGGTTCTCAGGCTACCTGGAAGGTTTCTTGTATCTGCCTCGCTAAGTTTTGGAGATTTGGAAAGTGACTATCACAGCTATTGCAATAAGGCAGAAAGTCAATAATAAGGTGAATGGCTGGGAATGGAGGGAGAGCTTGAGCAATCGTGGAGAGGGGAGAAATTGAGGGTGGGGGGAGCGAGTGGGGTTGGTTAATCTATCAGACATACCACAGCAGCTTTCCTAACCTTCAGTTGTGGTGCGACGCCCCACCGCAGAAACATGGATTTCTACAGAGAGCAGGGGGTTAGACCAGTTGATCTCCAAACCCTCTTCCACTCTTCCTTTCTATGAATCTATGGGTGTGCTAGGTGGCGATTCTGGGAGCTGAAGTCCCAGCACATCTAGAGAACATCAGGCTGGAGGAAGCGATGCTGTGGGCTACCAAGGGTCTTGGCGGTAGACAGGCTGTCCCTTCGCTAAACAAACTAAAAGGTTGGGTGGAGCAAACCCAGTTGACAGTTAACCCGCCTGCTTAGAGATGCAAGACGGTGGGGTGGACTCAAGTAATGTTCTGGGACCTCATCTTTTGCCTCCATCCAGCATCCAGAACTACACACCCAAGGTCGGCGAACAAGCCACCTTTGCCGCTATCCGACGCGCCTTCCATGTCTGGCAGTCGGTGACGCCGCTGCGCTTCCGCGAGGTGCCTTACTCGGCCGTGCGCGAGGGCCACGAACCGCAGGCGGACATCATGATCTTCTTTGCGGACGGCTTCCACGGGGACAGCACACCCTTCGATGGCGAAGGCGGCTTCCTGGCCCACGCCTATTTCCCTGGGCCCCACATTGGAGGGGACACTCACTTTGATGCGGCCGAGCCCTGGACATCTCGCAATGATGACCTCAGTGGTGAGGGCCGAATTGGGGGGCAGGCTCGATGGGGGATGTTGAGGGGTGGGATGGAGACGGTGACCCTTGGAGGAACCTGGAAGCCAAAGATATTACACAAATGAACCATGGAGAATGACGCATTTGTGGGTAATCCCCTCTCTGCTACTCACTCGCTCGGGACCCAGCAGAATGCTACTTCTCTTTTCCACTTCCCCAGACTTCCTTGATCACGTTCTCAATTTCCTTTTTCCCCACCCTTCATGAGCACTCTTGGCAGTACCCATAGAAGAGGCTCCATCTTCCACATCCCCGATGTTTTGTTGAATGACGTAGTCTTGACTCTGTTGTGAAGAAATGTCTCTCTTCTGCTTCCCTGATCCGTGGTCCCTTCTGCGTTCCTCCAGGTTAAGGGGAGTTGCAACAGCTGAAGGATGAGGTATGGTTTTCATCAGCATCCTCTGAAGTGAGTTAATTTCCTGCCCTCTGTCTTGCAGGAAATGACATTTTCCTCGTCGCTGTCCATGAGCTGGGTCATGCGCTGGGGTTGGAGCATTCAAATGACCCTTCTGCCATCATGGCCCCTTTCTACCAGTGGATGGACACGGAGAACTTTGAATTGCCAGAAGATGACCGGCGGGGCATACAGCAGCTCTATGGTATAAGTTGCGCAATCCCACTGCGATCTCCTGATTCCTTAATCAGCTTCATTTTGCTTTTCTCTTCCTCTGACATCTCCAACAGTTGCATGTATGGAGACCACTAAACCTGGTCCAGGTGGCAAGCAGATGTTTCTCTCATGCTACCAATGGCAGTCTTTCCAAGAAGATGGTGGCCATGCTTGCTGGTCTACTTCCACCATTCATGATGAAGACCTTTTTTTTCCCTTGCTTTGCCCAGAGCTACTTTTATTACCTGGCAATGGGGTGGCAAGATGCTCTGTTAGAATTATAGGTACCTTACCTGTCGGTAGGTGTGAAGAAAAAAAAATCACACGGTTGGTCAGGCATCTATTTACATAGATATATAGATTCATACACGCACACCCATCACAGTATTCCTTTTTGAGGTAAGAAATGCTATGCAGCTTAGAAAAAGAGTAAAGAAATCAAAGAAATCAAAGGTATGAGATAAGAAGGAAAAGGAAAGAGCTAAAACTAGTTTGCCCCCAAACCCTTCACTAGATCCCTCCATAGCTTTTTCTTCCTGCTTCCCCGTACACCAGTTCAAACATTGCCTTCTGTTCTTGGAAATGTTGCCTGTTGATTAGAGAATGTCCTCGAACGATGAGGCTTTGTTTTAATCCTTTCTAGAGGGAGAATTCCCTTTGATGATTCGTAGCTGTGTTCCTCAACTTCTAGAGCAATGTTCCTCACTCCAGAACGTGGCCTGATGTGTTGGACGCAACTCCCGTCTTTCTCAGCTGGTGGTCCAGTGGTCTGGGTTGGGGAGAGGGGAGATTGTAGCCTGACCCTGTGGAGGTCAACAAGCTAGAGAAGTCTCCCAACACATCAGCCGTGTCAGATTTTGGAGTTAAGATTAAGTTTAAGACCAACTCTTTCCTTCCTTCTTTCCAGGATCTGAAGGTGGCCACCCCAGCAAGCCTCCACCAATCCCTCGCACTACTCCGAAGCCCCGAAACCCTCACAGGCCCCCCAAGAACCCGACCTATGGCCCCAACATCTGTGATGGACGGTTTGACACCATTGCTGTACTCCGGGGCGAGATGTTTGTCTTTAAGGTGAGGTGTTTGGAGGGATTGAGGATTGCAAAGCAGAGAGGAGGGGTGTTGGGTGGGTGGGAGAGGCATCCCTTTGCTTTGGGGCCTGCTCTGCATTGCGCAACGTTCTGCAGAATTCTGTAACCTGAATTCTGCGTTGGGGAAAAAATAGATTCTGCCAGCAGTCTAGCACATATTTCCATGTGATTAACCACAGTTGGATTGCTGCGTACCCCACGTTTCTCTTACTTATGAGAAAAGGTTTCTGTCCAACCCCATCTGGATTATAAGTTTTCCTATACGTTTTATGTGAAAGACTGGAAATTTAAAGTAAGCCACCTATCCCTGATCTATGCCATCTGTATCTTATGATTTTGGATACGAAGGAGCATAGAGTTGAATTTGCCAAGGACATTGAAAAACTGCTGCCGAAGTTTCATTTCACTGTGTGTAATTTGATTGATTAAATGAAACAGTTGGACACAGTTGGATACAGATGTAAAATTTGCCATTTTCCAGGATAAATGGTTTTGGCGCGTGCGGAATAACCGGGTGATGGACGGGTACCCTCTCCCTATTGGCCAGTTCTGGGTCGGTCTTCCCTCAACGATCAACACGGCGTATGAGAGGAAAGATGGAAAATTTGTCTTTTTCAAAGGTTAGTGGGTTATGTTTTGTGTCTGAAGGGCACGATGTCTGACCAAGAAGGGCCACCTGGATTATCTGGAATGTGAAGAAACAATTTAAAATCCTTTTCCCCGCTCCAAATGGTCTCCTGGTTTTGGCAAACCAAGCTGTTGAAATAATGTTGAGACACGATTGCCTAAACTCCGTGACTGTACGTGAACTGCCCATCAACTGTAGATCATCTGTCAGTCCGTCAGCTTGACTCCAGGCCAAATTAACAGGGAGGCCAAGTTGAATTTGTGGTTTGGCGGTGCGTTTAGCTGAAGTGAGTGAGTGCTTCCCAAGCTGATATTCTCCTAATGTCTCTGGACAACTCATCTCAAAGCCTCCAGCCCCTGCAGCTGGTGGGTGCCCTAGCTGGGGACGATGGGAATTGTAATCCAGGACATCTGGAGAAGACTTCTTTGGGGAACACAAAGTTGGAATAATGTTGGGATCCAGATGGTTGAGGGATCAGTCGAAGGCCCTTTGCTCTTTAACCTGATGAGTCTTTGCCCCATGGTGTGGTTGGTGTGGCTCAGATTTTAATCTGCGTGGCTCCACCCGGATTCTCTATAAATCCAAAGGAAACGCAGGAGGCCTAGACAAGGCCAACTCTTGCTTCCAAGTGGTTTAAAATAAGCAAATTAATATTCTAGCTGTTAACTGTTCTGTTTGCACCAGAACTACCCTGAAGCCACCAATGACATAAAACCCGGGCGTGGTGGACCTTATTCATTTTGGAGTCTGATGTTAAGTGAATCGGAGGGTCAACTGCGTTGGGTGTATCTAAAGAAGAGCAGAGATCGTTAGCGTTGCTGGTTGCCTTCTTCTTGCAGGAGACAAGCACTGGGTTTTCAACGAAGCCAACCTGGAACCTGGATACCCCAAACATATCAAGGAATTAGGAAGGAGGCTTCCCACGGATCGGATCGACGCTGTACTTTTCTGGATGCCGAGCGGAAAAACGTACTTCTTCCGGGGAAATAAGTGAGTTGGAAAACTATCATCCCCACCTCTATCTGGCTGGATAAGGGAGTACCTCAGTAATGGTAGCTGGTTTTCATCTTCAGAGTCTCCCTTGAGTCAAGCTTGACATCCGTGTTGCCATCTGGGATTTTCTGTTGGTCTCCCATCTGATGTTCCCCGCCCCCAAGGGGTGTTCAAAACTCTGCCTGTTCAGCTCTGTACTGGTTCTTCCTAGCTCTGTCCAATACATGCGGTGACCACCCTCCATCTCCAGCCATTCGTTACGGTTGGGGTAACGGGACAGAAAATTCAGTGGGAAGGAGATAATGGAGTTGCTATTGCTTTTTCATGGTGAAATGGGCTTTTGGCCAAGAAGAATATGGGGAAATGCAGAGTGAGCTTTGAATTTTGAAACCTATGAGAGCAAGAATGTTTTGCTTCCAGCCTATGATAATTGGAAAGCTTTCTGGAACCCTGTCCTAAAGCAACTTATTTTCCAGTTGGTTGGAAAAGCCGCCCAGAGTCCCCTATTGTGGGGGAGATGGGCGGAGGAGAAATCCAATCAATCAATCAATCAATCAATCAATCCTAACTCATCCTTCTTTGGAGATGCTAAGATTTCGGTTTGACATTTCCAAGTCTCTCTTGATAACTAAAAAGACTAAAATTGTTTTCTTTTTAAACGACGACACCTATGATTGAAAGGATAAGGTCTTGAGAGTCTGATTTAGGGGAGGGGGACAAGCTGATGGGTCTGTGTGATGAATTGGATCCTGGCCAACGTTTCTGGAATCTTAATAGAAACAAAAGTTGAGTGGCCAGTTTGCTACAAGTAATTTGGTTTGGTTATGATGGCATGATCAACATTATATTGCCAACATGATACTTCTTTGAGATGAACAAAGACCTGTCCTATTTCTCCAGTGGTGATAAGCTAGACAGATGTTTGCCAGAGGTTCAGAATCCTAGCATGAAATCCAGATTTCTCATCTAAATGCTGCTGATAGACATATCTCCTCTGTGAATTCACGTAGTCCTTTCTAAAGACTATCTTAGTGGTCCACACATCATCCCAAAGCATCCCAAGATTTAATTATTGCCTTTGCAGTCTTCTCGATGGTTTTTATGGAGCGCGTGTTTACAGTGGAGGCCAAATTCAATTTCTTGTTGGTCTCTTCCTCTCTGCATTGGACCCCGATGTTCTCTTTTCACGATGCAGATATTATCGCTTCAACGAGGAGAGCCGATCAGTTGATGCAGACTACCCCAAGAACATTGATGTCTGGGAAGGAATTCCTGAATCACCCCGTGGTGCATTTATGGGCAGCGATGAGGGTAAGATACGGGGAAGACGGAAAGGGGTGGAGAAGTTTTAGATCATTTAAAAGAAACTGCTTTTCTACCATCAATTGCGTTCCCACTATCTATTACACTTTTTTGCAGAATGGCACCCTACTGTTAAAAGTAAAAATTCCCATCAGCCATCTTGGGTGCGTGATAATAACACCTGTAGTCCAACACAACGTGGCTGACTGGGGAAGGTCAATCGGTGTGTTTCACACCAGGTTGCTGTCTTTTGCACAGCTGAGTGATCTAGAGCAGTGTTTCTCAACCTCAACAACTTTTAAGATGCATGGACTTCAACCCCCAGTTGAAGTTCAAGCATCTTGAGGTTGATGAGATTGAGAAACACTGATCTAGAGTCATAGGAGGCTCTGAAGGTAAGGTAAATTGTTCTGATACCTGGGATCACTGAACACAAGAAGCGCTTTAGCCTACTATCACGAATCTCTACAACAACCCTATGAGGTAGGTTTGACTGAAAGGGAATGTCTAGCCCAAAGTTTCCCAGTGAGCCTCACGGCCAAGTCAGGATTTTAATCCAGGACATTATGTTTCACCTCCAATACTAGCTAACCTCATAATTGCAGAAGGTGTTTCTTGCCCACCTCTCCTGTCAGGATGCTGGGTAATTTTGGACCCACGTGCAGAAATGCCTTAAGGCAATGAAGTACTTTTTCATAGAACCCTTGAGTTAGAAGGTCTCCTAGTCCAAATCCCTGGTCCATGAAGTTCCACCAACCTCTGGCAGATGACCATTCAGCCTCTGTTTGAAGACCTCCATCACTTCATGTGGCAACCTGACAGTCAGGAAGTTCTTTCTGATGTCTAGCCTGAACCTTCTTCCTGATAGTTTTAACTCCCTGGTTCTGCTCCCGTTCTCTCCAGCAACAGAGAATAAGTTCGTTTCCTCTTTCAAGCCAAGGGCTGACTTGGTTTCTCACTGGGGTAATGGGGCGGGGGAGGGCCCACTCCAGAAATGGGCAGAGCCAGGACGAAAGTCGAAACTGATGTAGCCAATTCCAGTGAATGCAATTAAATTGGATTAAGTTTTACATTTGAATGGTCTTAAATTAAAGCAATGAAATCCAGCGAATAGGATGACTGCCTGTAATTTCCGTCCTTCTAAGGTGATCAAAATAACATTCTGCCCACATCTTTGAAGATGCTTTTAAGAGCTGCAAACTCACAGCTAATTCCCCTCCATTCCACGTTTACTGATAGGAAGACAGATGAGTGGTTAAGAGTCATTTCCACCATGACGAAAAGCTTCTGGTGTCTCTCAACGTTGAGTTAGTGTGCGCCCACATAAAACAATTCACTTATGTCAATTAGTAATGATTATTCATACATGGGCTGACTTATGATTAGATTAATCATTTTCCTTTTTTGGAGGAAGAAACCCTTACTCTTTCTAACCCAAATTTGGAAGTTTTGCTAAAGTACCATCAGAATTTCTTAAAATATGCATTGAAAAACCAGTCTCAATTTTTTGTTCACTAAATATATCCTGCAGATTTCTAACATGAAATGAAAATGAGGTGTCCAAAGGCTTGGTAGAAACCCTTTAGCGTTCAGAAAAATTGGTAGGAATCAACCAGGGCGATTCTTAAGTTTAACTGAACTCCCATTGAAAAATCAGTCTCTAGGTTCAGCCCAGTAAAAATCAGTTTTGCATAAAACATTTTTCCAAACATTTCCCAGATAATACGAAATTTGGAACTGTTATTTTACCCACAGAGCGTAAGATTGCTGTCAATTTTTTTTTTTTTAAGTTCTGTTTATTTAACCCCCATGATTCTCCTTCTGGCGTCGCAAATCGAGTCTGAAGTGATCCTTTGAAGAAATGTTTAACGAAAGTTTAAAATGGGTGTTGCGTTTCCCGTCTAACTTTCCACCCCATTCTTACTCCCCCACGTCTCCTTTCCCGCCTTCTTGTTTTCCCTCGATAGCTTTCACCTACTTTTACAAGGGAGATCGCTACTGGAAGTTTAATAACGAGAAGCTGAAGGTGGAACCGGGATACCCCAAGTCGGTGCTCCGAGACTGGATGGGATGCAGCTCCGATGACCGGCGCGAGGGAGAAGAAGTGATCATCATCGAGGTGGACAATGCTGAGGAAGGCGGGCTGAACGCAGCCGCGGTGGTTGTTCCTGTCCTGCTGCTCCTCACCGTCTGCGCCCTGGGGGTAGCCATTCTCATCTTCAAGCGTTACGGCACGCCCAAGCGGTTGCTCTATTGCCAGCGTTCTCTGCTGGACAAGGTGTGACCTGCGTTTTACCTGGCTTGGGAGTATAGGTTTCACCTGCCTCCCCCCCCGTCTGCCACAATTTGGCTCCGGTCCCCTAGTTGTCACCTTGGGTCATCCTGTCCTGGCACCCTCTGTCCCCTGCTTCTGCCTCCTTTTTCCGTCAGACCTCTGGCTCGTCCTGCCTGCTGGCCACCAGCCACGTTCTCTCTCTAAAAGGTTTCCTTCACCAGGGCTGGTCCTCTGCCTTCGTTTGCTTTCTCCTACCTTCCCTCCTGTCTTTCCCTTTCCACTGTGTTTCCGTTGTCCGTTCTCACCCCACTGGGCAGTGGGTGTGCTGAGCACACTCCTTAAAGTAATTCGATGAGGCATAAAGTAGAGGATCACACTCTACAGGGGTGATGGCGATGCCAGCCTCGTTGCCACCCTCTTGCAAGGGGGCATCCTTTGACCTCGTAGAGAAAAGAGACACTTATTCCGACCTACGGCGAATACTTTAGGCTCTCGTGATCATCCCAGGGACCTTCGATCTAAAATATTGGTCACCAGATCTCTCTCGCCACCCTCGCCATCTCTCGCCGGTCCTTCCTTCCAAGAACAAATAGAATTGACTGGTGGAGAAACATCTCCTCTGCGTTGCTCAACCGAACGGCGATGAGTAGGGGAATTGCAGGTTTTGGCCTGTTAGTGGGTGAAGCGTTATAGACCACAAAGGGAAACTGCCCCTTCCAGGGGAGAGACCACGGATTCCAAAGGGGACACTCCCATTCCATTGGGCGAGGCTTGCAAAGGGGGGAGGAGCCACGGCTGACCAGTCCAAGGACTTATGGAAGACTACCCAATCGGAAATAGCAGGGAGGGAAGTGGGTGGGTTGCAAGGGGCGGAGGGTCTGGCCCAAGCACCCTCTTTTCTTGGGGGGGGGGAATCTAGTCAGGTGGAGCTTTGCCCGTGGCGTGATGGAGTGGAACATTGGTACCTTGACCATAATGGGAAACGGGGCATGTTTGAGAGAGAGAGGAAGAATGATTGTGCGGGTTAGAGGAGATGTTTGCCTAGAACAGCTGTCCCCATCTTGGTGCCTTCCAGACATTGAGATCAAGGGTGGCCAGGGCGGTCCAAAAAGTCAAGATGGGGGCCACCGTGACGGCTATCTTGACTTTTTTTACTTCTCCCACGGACACCCCAGGTTAGGACTAAACTCTCAGTACTTGGCCAAGAATTTTGGGCACGGAGCCCCAATATACCTGTATACCTGTAGGGCACCTGGCTGGAGACCGAGGAGGTCAGCCGAGTTCAAATGTTGGCAGTGCCACTTCTGGAAGTGTTTACTTCTTCGTCTGACGATACTTGCATGACGTTTACAGTTGTCACTTAAAATCCATTCCGGATTCTGCAAAAGGGATAGAAAGCAGTGTTTCGCAAAGAGGGGGAAGAGGAGAATTGCACCAGAGAACTGCCTCAAACTGCCTTATCATCGTGTGTCTTTTTTTTTTTATGTAATTTTAATTATTATACAGAAATGCCTTTTTTTTTTAAAGCAAGGAGTTAAAAATAGCGCATTAATGGGGTGTGGGAAATAGAATAGGCATAGGAGGAGAATTTCAAAATCCTGCAGGCCGGGAATTGGGTGCCTTACAACCTCTCCTTTCCTGTTCAGAACATTTTTAACTGGGGCAGGGGGGTAGGTTATATAAGTATTTTCAAATGGTCTCCAAACGGAATTAAACTGTGTTTAACGATAGAATTGTTTGCGGGTGGGGTATAATATTGTTTATTGTTCTACTTTATTATTGTTATTATTATTTTGTTATTAATAATAAACACCCATTCTTTAGAAGGGAAATATATGTCAAATTGCTACAGCCTGTAATGTAGGCTGTTTAATTCTGTTATTCCTTTTAATGTTAGCAATAATAATAATAAAAAAAACCAAACACCATTTCTGGGTGGAAATGGACTCAAAACGCTGGGAGTTTTAAAAGATTTATTTTGATTTTTGCCCCTGCACAAGTTGTTCGTAACTGTTTTGTTATTAAAAAGAAGACCAAAGATTTTTCTTTTCTCTTTTTCTTTTTTTTTTAAGAAAAATAATAAATGCTGGAATTTCCCCTCTTTTTTTAAAGTAGTATAAAGTGTGATTTATTTTTTCTTTTGGGGGAAAGTAGTAAATCAGCAATCTGGTGAACTTGGATCCCTTTCCGGAATGTTGTTCCTTCTTATTTGCCTAAAATGTTGAAAATGCAAGGATAGAAATTAATTCAACATGTTTGGTTTGTTAATAAGACGGTTCGCAAGAAGTTAGTCCTTCTGAATTCAAAGAAAATGATTCCCAAGTAGTTTTTGATGAAAGATTGCAGGCTAAAGATTTATTAAAATTTTGCGCAAGATTCAAAGTATTTTAGCATAGCCTCCGCCCCCCCCCCGCCATCCAAGAGAGACAATACAGCTGTCAAAAGTGCCCTGTTAATGTAGCCATGCTGAGAATGATGGGAGTCATAGTCCAGCATATCCAGAGGGCATCATGCATAGGGCTAGGGACATGTCTTCAATTAATTAGAAGCTGCAATTTGTGGGTTAAAGTTTGGATAGAGCCCAGTGCGACTCTCAAGAATAGAATCTTTCCATTTCATGCGACTGAATCCTGCTTTAATTCAGGGCGGGTTACCGAGTTTAAGTGAGGGTGAGTGGGTAGAGGCAGGGTGGTTATGGATTTCCATGAATTCCACAAAAAAACCCATGATCTGATCATTTAACCCTGCCAAAATACGTTGAATACGAATATTCTTGGCACAGACTAGATCCAAAGTCAAGAGGGAGGCATTGGAAATAACAAAAGTTATGGAGGGACAAAGTTTTTCACATTCCCGGTTTTCTCCCCATTCAGAATTTAAAAGCTTGATCCCATTCTAGCAAACTGACTGGCCTTTTTTTTTTTTTTCTGAAAATGAGATGGTACTCCTGTTGGTTAATTGCTATCCTACTTTATCCTATTGTGTAATGTTTATTTTGAAATAATCTTTCCTGGTATTTTGCTTTGCAAACTGACATGACAGTTCCGGGAAATTTGGCGTGTGTGTGTGTTTGTGTGCGTGAGTGTGTCTGGTAGGGGAAGGGAGGTTGATTGCTGAAGAAGTCAGCTCTGCTGGCTTGGCACTCTGCACATGGCCAGGACGCTGCGTTCTTGAGCTTCCATGGGTTCAGGAGCTGAACTGCAGAGCATCCTTAGAATTTACATTTCGGAAAGGAGCTGAAGTGTTGGTTGTGCCCGAACCTGCAAACTGTAAGGGTGGGAGGACATCAATGATCAGCCTCCCATGTCGCTTGAAGGCAGCGTTTTGCTTCTGCCCCCTTTTATTTTTAAAACAAGCAAATCCAAAAAAACGAAGTGATGCGAAGACATTGTGAAGCGGTCACTTGGCACGTTTTGGGTTGAAAAGTGCCAGGCAATGGGGAAGAAAATAAAAGAAAGGGTTAAATCAGATGACTTTTTTTTTTAAAGGTGCTCCTTCACAGAAGGCCATATATATAAATTAAAAAAAAAAATCGGATCTCCAGAGATGGATGCATGACACACAACCTCTGTATCCTGTCTCCGTTGATGCAACCGCAATGTCGCCCTCAATTCAACTGAGTCAGGGATAATCCAGTGGAGGGATGCTTTCAAAATGAGCGAGGCTCTGGAGCTAAACTGGGGTGAAATTTGGAGAGGGGGGAAACTGCTGGGACTGGGGGGCTGGCCCTTGAGTGTCGAGCCTCAACGGGGGGTCCTGTTCCATGGGGAGGTGTGACTTTGCCCCTCCCCAGCCTGGCCCTCCCAGCGGGTCTCGTGCGCTTGGCGGAAGGCTCCAGGGCTGATCTCATCCTGTGTTTGTGGTTGCCACATCTGGAAGCAATTACAGAAGTGGGGTGGGAGGAAAAAAAGATGTGTTCAAAACACAGATGGAATTAGCAAGGCGGGGATGACCGGGGGGAAGGGGGGTGCAGAGGGGCAAAGAGATTAACAGCTGTTTCCTAGCTCCCCCCAAGATCCTATGGGGCTGGGGAGCCATGTAGAGCATCCTTCCTCCCCCCCCCGCCCCAAATCACTGGATGGAAATAACAGTGGAGCAACAGCGACATCTCTTTCGAGCCCTCAGCTCCGATGAGCCACTAACCCAAATTTGGCATCCGAGTTCCTGTATTCGAAAGCTAAACGCCCATCTAGGCTCCAGATGTTAAGCGGTGGAGACACCAAGGGCATTGCAAAGATGGGGGTGGGGGGAGTTGGCCAGCAGGGCCTTCCAAGCGGGTTCAACAACGAAGCCCATCATGCTGAGCTGCAGCGCGGATGGAATAAACCAGCAAACCTGGCGGGATCCCTTGCAGGAAAAGTCTTGCTTAGCCAAAAACCTCCTGCTTAGGTGACTGGGGCAGAAATGGCGCGTTCTGTACCAACCTCACAGCGTTTGATTAAGTTAAATTGAACCGCGGGCCCGTGACCTCTGCGGAAAAGCATATGGGCATGAGCCGAAAAGAAGAACCTATCCTTTTTCGTGAGAAGTATAATTTTCGAGAGAAGAGAAAGCTAGAACGGAAAATGTCATCTGCACCAAAGGGGGGCGGGGGGAGATAAAGAGATCCTTTATGATTAGGAAGACTGCATGGTTCTTTCCTTCCCCCCACCACTTTTTTCTTCATAGGGTCCTGTGACTTGAGCTCCGGCAAGCAGAGGTTCCCACGGGGCCGGAGGGAGCTCAGGCTGTTTTCTGCAGAGTCCAAAATTCCTCTCCATCTGGCTGCTGCTAACATCTGGTTTTCGGCCAGGATGGGATCCCCCCTCCCTCCCTGTTTCCAAAATCTGTTCTCCTTGGCCAGCTCGTGGGGCCAGAACGCATCTCTTTCCTGGCAGTCTCCGTTCTCTGGCCTCTCCCGTGCTCTTAGCTTTCATCCACACGAGGCCAACTTTTTTCAACTTCCATGGACACCTCGATTCTCTGTGTGGGGAGGAGGCACCGCCTGCCACGAGGGACGCTGGGGGGTGGGGGGAAGGCATTTTGCTGACTTTTCATCGCAGATATCCTGGCCCACAACTCATCCTCGCAGCCGGGACCAAGGTTGGAACGCGAGGGCTGATTCCAGGGCACAAATTCAAAATAATAATAAAACAGCTCTCTCGCTTTCATTCTGGAGTGCTGGAAAGTTACACTGCAGG
Source organism: Liasis olivaceus (assembly GCA_030867105.1). NCBI lineage: Eukaryota > Metazoa > Chordata > Lepidosauria > Squamata > Pythonidae > Liasis > Liasis olivaceus. The sequence goes on along the minus strand of CM061351.1, from coordinate 112,624,708 downwards.
ATGCCTGAAGGCTAGAATCGTTTAACAAATATAGCCTTGTATAAAAAAACTCTGCCAGAGAGTTTTTGTCAATCTTTTTTGCGAGTGCAGAGTAAATTGGGCTAAGTGTATACGTGTAAAAAAATGGGGGCTGCGTTCATGGATGATTTTCACCCAGAAATCCAGATGTATTGAATTAAACCCAACACATATGAAGGTCTGCTGCGTGTAGCCCGTTCATGCTTTTCTTCTCCCCTTGATGAAGCAGGCAAGCAGACCTAGACTGAATTATTCCATGCAAATCTGGGATCAGGCAGATTATGTGCAAATAAACCAAGCTTGTAAGTCTTTTTTTCTTTTAAGAGCTGATAATTTCAGCCTCTTGGGGCGAAATACGACCCAGTCCCTGTTTGGACATAACAATCAGTTTTGGTTCACTTGTGAGTTCAAGGAGGTTGAGTCATCATCTCGGGACCTTCTGAAACGACTCTGAGAGCCTCCTTTGAAACTGCTTCCTATAATTGGTCTTCAGACCTCAGCCTGACTCTAGGGCATCGTGGCCTAAAGCTGGGCCTCTATACTGTTCACATGCATTGTGATTGAATAAACCAGGACTGCTTGCTTAATGTGGCCTACCAACGAAGGGATGACCCAAGTCAACCCTTGGTCCATCAACTTGTGAGCTATGCAGGTCCAGAATGTGCAGGTGGTGATGGGGACCTTCAGCTATGGAAACTGAACAGGCCATACAGTTCTCTTGAGCTTTTTGGAACACCCGATTCCCCTACATTCAAGCCATGGCTGATCAGCAAGGGGCTCTGCGATTTCTGTGAAGTGCCCCCTCTTCTGTCCTCCTCTGCCTTTGACAGCTGGGGTTCTAGCAACCTCCTCCAACATCAAGCCCCAGAATTCCCAGCCAGCAAAGCCCAAAGAAATTGAACCCAACCCACAGGGGAAAATAAAGAAATCTGACTATCAGAGTCTTCTGAATGCTTCCACGGTTCCTGACTCTGGAATAAAGGGGCTGATTCCCCCCGATGTAAACAGGAGCAAGGCTCTCTGCAAGATGAGACTCTCCTGAATCTTGTGTGACATGGCAATTGTGTTGAAACTAAGCAGGCCCTTAGCTAACCTGTCTCTTTGCAATGAGCCACGCAGATAACATGCTGCTGCAGGCCCCCCAAACCTTGGCTTATAAACAAAGAGGTCGCCGCGAGAAAACGAGCAGAAATCAGTTACTGCCCAGTCCTCTCCTTATAAAACATGTATTTATCTTTTTTTTAAGCTTGAGATTACAGAAAAAAGAGCCATTATTTCGGGACCTGTCGGAGTAAGGCTCCTTTAGGTTGGAGTCTGTTGCGCCGTTTTGCCTCTTCATCTTGTTCCTGCTTCCTCATCTTTGCTTCCCACTTCTTCATTCCATGATCGAGTTCTGCAGAGAGCTGAGTTATACGCCTCTGAAGGGGCAAAAAATACAGAAGGGAAGGTAGAGGGCCTGGAAGATTAACCTTAGCCTTCACAAGGGATTGCAGACACACAGCCAAGGATCCATTTCTGAGGGTAAATCTACAGGCGACTTCGAAACTAACCCCCTAGCTAATTTCTAGCTGTAACCTAAAGGCAGAAAAACTCACACATCCTTGTATTTTTTTCCCCTAAGGAGTTGAGGAAGAATTCCCCATATGCTCAGAAGCGCATCACAAATACAAGGTACCCAGAGCCGTATCTGCCCTTAGAAAAATTTGTTAGACTTGCCTGACCCCCCACCCCACCCCCCCAACTCAGGACAGAAATGAACACTAGCTTTCCATCTGCTTGTTTTCATGACTTATGACACACAGATAAGAAGAGACGCAGGTTTGCACCACCCTGAAAGCAGGTGGATTCCCACGCTGCTAGAAACTGCTTACCACAATCTGTCTGCTTTTTTCCTGTCGATGGAGTTGGCCTGACATGGGGGGGGCGGGCCTGCCATCTGTAGAGGGGGTGAAAGGCACAGCATTACTGAAGACACAGGTCAGCATTCTCAGGGCTCAGTCACCGGCCCTTGATGGGAGATGTGAAGCTTGCTTAATGCAGAACTGTTCTCTGGCCGCATAACTACCCCTTTTCCTGAGATCACAAGGGTGGTTCTAGCTACAGCTGAAGTTTGCAGCCTAACCCAAGATTTGGTCCAGGGATGAATTAAGGTAAGCAAGGAGATGGAGCCAGAAGACGAACAGGTAATGGCCCAGAATGTAAATATTTAGAAGGAATTAGGAAAATAAAGGTAGAGCCTTCAACGGTGACTTGATACAACGGCAGAACCAAAGTTATGAAACAGCCTGTTACAGGTGAACTCAGAATCCCAATATTCTGCAAAGGTTATATTTTGTTTTGCTGTGTTGGGAATGATTTTCTTGTACTCCTTTCTTTATTTACTATTCCAATTTTCTGGTTGGATGCTCCTTCCTTCCTCACTCATCTCCCCTTCCATTTTAGAGTACTCCTAACTCCTAACAATCCTAAGGGACTCGGGGTGGCATACAGCACCCACAAAAAGAAAAGCCAAAACATAATAAATAGGTGAATTGGAACAATATCAATCGGCCGTCTGTTCCCCCCCACCATCTCAAAAAGCATTGATAAAAGCCAAATAAAACCCAAATAGTCAGCAGGGACTGAAAGCGCATTGAAATAGGTCCGTTTTTTAAAAATTACAGAATCTTACATACTGTAAAAGTCAAATCTAAAGAAACAGATAGAGAAGAAAGAGGAAAAAAGAAGAAAAAGGTGCAAGGAATAAAGGAAAGAAATGAAAGTTATGAAATATGATGACTTCCGGCCTTCTCTTCCACAGATAATTACAACCTTACAATCCTCCTTCCCTCTCAGATGCTGAAATAGATCCGTTTTAAGCTGTTTCTGGGACTGTGGCAAGATGGGGCTGCATGTACTTCTGGGGGGGGGGAGTATTTCATAAGGTGGGGGCTATTACCCAGAAGTCATGCCACCCACACCCTGCAGACCTCCGGAGGGGAGGAAACTTTTAGTGTATCCTCTCACGATAACCAGACTGGGAGAGGCAAATTCAATTCCGACAGGACACTCTCTGATGTATCCTGGTGCCAGGCCATTTAGAGCTTTAAAGATGATGACCAGCACTTTAAATCGGGCCTGGAAGTCTGCAGGCAACCAACGGCACACCTTTAATACAGCTGGAATTCTCCACTGGCCGGATTCCCTTGTCAATCATCTCGCCATTGCATTCCACACGGTTGTCTTTTGATGATTATTTTTCTCCCCAAAGAATTACTTGTCTGGCTTGAAAAGGGGGTTGGTTTTATTCTGCTTTTATCTTGCCAGTTGGTTTGAGGGACTCTGACATCAAAGCAGTCTATAAATATCGACAGATAATGTACCCCCGCCTCTCTCTCTTTTTTTTTTTTACCAGCAAAGGACCAGTCGGGTAAGTCGGTTGTAAGCCCATGATCTGATGGATTTGCAGGGAGACCATTCCTGGAAAAAGAGCACAAAGTCATTTGTACAGTTCTCATAAATTAAATAGATCACCCAGAGAGGAAAAGGATTATATTGTTTACTCTGAGTCTGCCTCTGCTGATAATGCAAATGATACTTTTCTTGGCATTCCTGCTCAGTTCTAATCCCCTCAACGGCTCCCTGCTTCTAATTTAATGCTTTAAATATCAAAGCACAAAATATTCCTCCCTGGGAACCCCTCACCGTTCCCTCCATTTATAGCACTCACTTCAGTCTCCATTCACTTCCGGCATGCTTTGTGGTACTGTGGTGGAAGCTCTGAGCCAGTTTCACAAGCTGGGGTCCTACATGGGGAGAAACCAAGCAGAAAAGGCTGGGCTGAACCAGGCGTGTGGCGTTCTTGGCCTAGCCACCTGTTCAAACCATTTCACAATTATATGATCATCTCAGCTAGTAGAAGTTTTCTTAAGCGTAACCATGATAATGTGTATAAAGCTTTGGTGACTCAAAACTACATGTAGGCAATACATATAATAGTTTAATTGTCTGCCTTCCTTTTCATACACTCTCAGACCGAGAGGTATTCAGTAGATGTTATATTACGTCATGGACTCATTTCACAAGGTCCTGGATGTCTTCTGCCCCACTGGGGGGGGGGGGGGGGATTTCTTGATTTATACACAATGTACATCCTGTGTGGTATTTTTACTTATATTGAGCACCAGGAGTCAATACACAACGGGTTTCATTCTATTTGGACCTCGTCAGGTGTACGTAGCTATCGTGGCTACATATACCTGGTAAGTTTCAAATAGAATGAAACCAGTCGTGTACTGCCTCCTGGTGGTCTGTGTAAGTACTAGCTGAGATGGTCTCCAGACTAGTGAGTAGAGACATGCCAGAGGCAAAACATGGGCTGAAATTTGACAGATCACTTTGCAATAATGGGCAACGTGAGAAGGGATGTTACTAGAAAGAGCAGAGGAAATTAGTTTGGGCTTGGCTTCCCAGAAGCCTCCTGTTTCATATTCTGACCCTTCAGTCACTCACAAAAGAGGTTAAAATCAGCATGCATTCCTACCAATTTCTTCATCAGCCAACCCCTCCCCTCCCCCAATAAATTGTGCTGCTCAATACAGCCATCATGGGGGCTATAGAGCAGTCTGCACACTTCTGCATTGGGTTTATTTCCTAAAGTTTAAAACAATCCAGCAAGGAGATAAATAAACAAACCCACAACAAGGAGCATATCTCCAGCAAGGAGATAAATAAACAAACCCACAAACAAAAACTGCAATTTGGGCCATACTCAAGGTTGGTTGAACAATCAAAATCAGGAGAGTAATTTTCATAGGCTAGGTCCACATAAGAAGAGACTAAACCTGACTCTAGACAAATAAATCATATTATTAATGTAATGTTTTGTCCTTTCTTTCACATCCTAGGAAAAGGGGTGAGCTCTCTTAGCATACAGAACCAGAAACAACCCAAACCTATTGCTGAGTATTGTAAATTTATTTACTAAATCAGATAGCTGTCTAGGACCAATTAATCTCTCAGCAGGATACCATAATGAATTATATCTTCGTTCACAAAGCCAAAAGGGAAAAAAGTCACAATTAAGAGCGATGAAAAAACAGGCACCAAATTGCTGGAATACCCCTGCGGTCTCCTCTGTGATGGACGAATCGAGCTTGATGGCTGGTGGGTTGCACCAACGCCTCCGTGCAATGTGCCTTCCGAAAGGCTCTGAAGACACGGCTCCTTCGACCTGCCTGGGGCCCGGTTATGGTTCTGAGCCTGCCAGATGGCTGTATGGACCGACGCACGACTTGCACCTGCCTATTTATTATGTTCTTAGGTTTTAATCTGGTTGTCATCTGGTTTCAAAGGGGTTATTATTTTTATTGATTTTTCTATTTTGTTCATTGGTTTTGTGGTTTGGTTGTTTAATTACGTGAGCCGCAAATGTGAGATGCATGGCCATACAAATCGGATGGATGGATGGATGGATAGACAGACAGACAGACGGACAAATAAATAAATAAATAAATTTCCCCAGTGGGATCTGGAAGGAAAATTTAGACCAACAGAAGGAAAGGAGAATTTGAATTCAGCCTTCCTGAACTGGGTGCCTTCCAGATGTGCGGGAACGCTGGCTGGGAACTGGGGTGAGGTGTGGGGAGGGCGATTCTAGCTTTACAGTGTACATAATAATAGTAATAGTAATAATAATAATAATTTATTTAACTTATGTGCCTCCACACTCCCAACGACTCTGGGCGGCTCACAATAATCAAATAAATCACAATAAAATCAATAAAACATACAAAATAAAGATAAAAAATAGTAGATCCACTCAGAAGGGAGCCCCACTGAATTCCGTGGAATTGACCCCAAAAAAGTAGAGCTAGGACGTTACGCCCAGGATTGCGCAATCAATCTCTCTGCACGTGTTTCTACGTACACGCCCACACAGGCACCCACACGCTCGTTCCCGCGGCCAAGAGGTCCATACCCAGCCTCGGGGTCACGCGAACTGCCATTCAGGCGACCGAATTGCACAGCACTCGCTCACCGCTGCTGTGAGGGCCCCCCGGCGCCGGGAGCCGCCATTTTGGATCGTCCAATCGGAAGCACCGCCTCATCCGGTCACCGGTTGGCTGGGAACTCTGGGAGACGCCATTTTGTACGGATCGCTGCAGAGCGTTAACATGTTTCGCAGGAAGGGGCAAAACAGCTGACAGAGGCAAAGCGTCCTGGCGTCAGCTGGAGCTACGCTCTGTCGGCCGCCGCTGGACGGCGTTTGGGAACTAACTTGGGTTATGTTGTCCGGCTATTGAAAGTACCAATACATCTATGGGGGCAGCCATTTTTGGCCCAGGCATTAGAGGCCCGGATGTGAGTCCCGGAAGCTAAGCTAGACTCCATTTTGCAAACAGAAACGGAGATCCTATTCCTTCGCTTCCATCTTGGATGAGGTAGCCCTCTTCGCCCGCCCTGCTCGCATAAACAGTAATAATCACTATTGAAATCTAATTTCCCGGTATTTCTCTGAGGAAAATATCACACTTATCGGAAAGGCCTCGTGTAGGTTCAAGTGCTATATTCGTGCCGTTTCAGGTCGCTGTGGCAGCCATTTTTCCTAGGGGCGGAAAGGGCATTTCGGCCATTTTCGAAACAGTCGCCGATTCGCTGGCGCCATCTTGGATGCTGGTTGCTAAGGAAGCCGTTGCCCTTGGCGACGACGTAAACAGTCGCCGGGCGAGGGAGTCGGGGTTCCACCTGGAGGGATGGCGGTGGGAGGCCCTTCGTGAGCCCATATCGATGCAACTGACAGAGGAGTAAATTAATGGGTTTCTATTAAGCAGCGTTCCCCAACCTGGCACTCTGAACTTCCTCCCCCGTCGGGTCTGGACAGCGCTAGCTGGGAATGATGGGAGTTGTGGTGGAACCTTTGCCCAGAGCATCAGATGGGGGAAGGCTGGTGTCTGTAGGCCTGTGCAGCCCTCACCTCCTTCACTTTTTTCTTTTTTTTCAAGAAGAGGGTCTTTTCCTCTGGAAGATATACGTGTGTGTGTGTGTGTGTGTGTGTGTGTGTCAGTGTTTCTCAACCTTGGCAGCTTGAAGTTGTGTGGAGTTGAAGTCCACACATCTTCAAGTTGCCAAGGTTGAGAAACACTGATATATATGTACACGCGCACACACACACCCCCAGACAGATCAGTTCAAAATAATACTTTGGAGCAGAGCTGCAGCACCGAGAGCTTTAAAAATCAGCTCTTTTTGACAATCGGGCGTGTTGGAGGGTGAAAATCCAAACCCTGTAGCCAAGTAAAGTGGCAGAAAAGGCTTTATTGCACAAAAGAGTTCACAAAACTCGAACGAAAATGAAATAATAGAAATGAGTTCGTCATGACTGAACATTGTTCAGCGCAACACATTGATTTGTGTACAACTGGCTAAAATAAAAGTTTCAGAACTACTTTCGATTTCTGTCTTATATTTATCCTTTCTTTTTCTTCTTTTAAGGTTGATTTGCACTGATAACTCTCAATTCCACCGAACACAAAGAAGAAACGGGAAGGGTTTTCTGCTCAAAACACGTTTCTCAGCCTGGGCTTCTGGGACCGAGCCTTTGGATCTGGAAGTTGTTGTGTGATAGGAAGCACAAATCTATGATCAACCTGGAGGCTTTGTATAAGGGTGGATGCAGAAAGCAGATACAGGAAACAACAGTTCGGGTGGGGGGGAGTGCACAATGCCCTCTTTCAGGAAGTCTTTTCTCAGGCGTGGCTGTGAGGAAATTTGCAGGAACTGGCAGTCCCTTATCTTCCATAGTGATGAGGTAGGCTCCCCCTGCCCCCACCTGGCACCAGACGGACCTTGGACTCAATGGCTCACCCTCCCGTACCCCCCCTCACTCCGCCCCCAGCCACCCTGTTTAGTTCCTCAAGTTAAAAGTGCTGTCCTGACAACTTCTAATTCTTTATTCCTAAGCTGGTGTGGGGACAGGCAGGCAGATCAGAAGGGGGATCTAAGTCCAGAACTGGTGAGTGCTTCTCAGTTCATCTCTTACGCATCCTCTCCATCCTTGTCTCTTTCTGTCCCTGGGTTAGAATCTTGATTTCCAGCCATCAGACGTCTGCCCAGCTCCTGATTAAAGCAGAAACCCAGGTTCTGCCTCCCTTCAGTTGCTTGGGCTCCGTTCATTAGAGTCCCTTCCCTCTGGGCAGAATATATAAGGCAGAGCTTTTAGCTCAAATGTTTTTAGAATATCCAGATGTGACTTTTTGTAGCCTTTCTGAGGTACAGGAGGCGTGCCGGTAATCTGAACGCCAAACCTGTCTGTGGTTGCCCATTTGCTTATTCTTGCAGATAAAATATCAATTTTATTTAGAGTTCTTCCTCCCTGGCTCTAGCAGAGAAACTCAAGAGAAACTTCTGAATTCCAGTGCTTGGGAAGCAAAAGAACATCTGTCTTCCAACCTTTCCCTCTACTTTGTATCTGTCTCCTGGTAGAGACTGGATTTACATTGCACTAAGTCAGATTGTGGTATGTTTGGTTCTTGGCTTAGTGGCTTGTGTGAACTGGCCAATTGTGATTTATTTAGTAAACCGTGTTTAAGCAAACTATGTGTGCATCCAGTCTTGGTGAATTTCACTTCAGGAGAGACAAACCAAGCTGAGTTTACATCTCCCTTATAAGCCAGCTTTGCTTCAGCCTTCCCTTCTCCCTAAAGTTTGCTTTTGTACCAGCCCTCCTCAGTTTGGTACATGATGGATTGTAGCTGTATTGACTAGGGCTAATGAGAGTGACTGCACATCTGGAGGGCTCCAGGTTGGGGAAGCTAATAATATGTTATCTGAATCACTTTCAGAGGAGAAAAATATATTTTGGGGTGCAGGGGACACTTCTTCCAGCCTTGGTGGTAACCAAACTGCTTTCTCCTTGCCCAGCCATGACCAAGTCCGGCCAGTATGTGGTGGCGGCCACCCAAGATGACCATCCTGCCAAGACAGCAGCCAACGGGACCTTGCCCTCTTCCACCTCATCCTCTGAGGAGGCCATCCAGTTGAAGAAGGAGATCTCACTGCTCAACGGCGTCTGTTTAATCGTGGGCAACATGATCGGCTCAGGCATCTTCGTCTCTCCCAAGGGCGTCCTGGCCTACAGCGGGTCTTATGGGCTGTCCCTCATTGTCTGGTCTGTGGGGGGCCTCTTCTCTGTTTTTGGGGCTCTCTGCTATGCTGAGCTGGGCACCACCATCAAAAAATCAGGGGCCAGCTATGCCTATATCTTGGAGGCCTTTGGGGAGCTGCCTGCTTTCATCCGCCTGTGGACCTCTCTTCTCATCATTGAACCCACCAGCCAAGCAATCATCGCCATCACCTTTGCCAACTACTTGGTGCAACCTTTCTTCCCATCCTGTGAGGCGCCCTATTTGGCAGGCCGTCTCCTGGCTGCTGTCTGCATCTGTGAGTGCAATCAGCGAGGGGAGGCAACGGTACCCGAAAAAGGGGTTGGTTGAAGTCAGGATTATAACGTGTTGCCGTCCTCCAGTGGTCTCTGGGATTTCTGCAGCCCTGATCTGGTCGCCCTTATTGAGAAGGCTTCTTAGCTTCTGAAGCATGGGGGAGGGGGGGCAGGCATCTCAAGGCAATGCTCCATGCTAAGTAGGTATTTTGATAGATCTTTGCTATGCCCACACTTGATTCAAGCAGGGCGAAGGGCAGATTGTTTCTCAGTATCTAATCTATCTCTCTGCTCTTATCTTGCCGTGACCTTCCTTCCCGTTCTGCGCAACTCTCCCCTTCCTTGGTTGAGATTTTGCATCACTGGGTTGTTAGGGTTCCAACTTTGTCCAAAGACACAGGCTGGCTCCTCTTTGGAACTGGAACCTCCCGGGGTCCTCTCTTACACCATTTTCCACCTTTCCTGTATTTGGGGTGGGTGGGGTAGAATCATAGTTATCCTGCCTCTCAAGAATATGAAGAATGTTTTCTCAGATAGGTCCTGCTTTCAGCTAGTATTTCCCTTATCCTGATCCTATTCTCCTGGTGGACCTGTGAGTCAGGCATCTGTGACCATCATCTTCTCTTTGCTCCTCTGCTTTTATCAGCCCTGGATTTTGGGATGGTTAAATCAGACAGAGCTGTTCCTTTGAAAGTTTCAAGCTGTAGAGACGTGACTGAAAGGATTTCTGCTCGAACTGTCATTGCAATCCAGCTGAAGGAGAGGAACACAACTTTTTCTGGGTCAAGGGCACTGCAGGGGCCGTGCTCTGAAAAGTAATATGTGGGGCCAGGACAGCAACAACATTTTCTTTTGTTTCATTTCAGGGCAGTTAAAATTAAATCTAGTTAATGTGATTACTCGCCAGTTATATATATAGTAACCTCCTTGCTGCCAAAATTACAATTTTTGAAAGTTGAAGGAGCCTGCACTCAAAGATCTGGGGACTAGGATTTGCACCCCTGTGCTAAAGGAAAAGGTGACACCTCTGCACATGTTTCTCCTTGCTCCCTTGGTCCACTGCAGCTTTCTAGACCTCTTTCTCCTGTGCCAGAGCTCTAAGGAGGATCCAGAGGTCCTGACACTCTGCTCCCCCATTATGGCAGAAGAAAGCAGCAAGAGGCAAGCCACATGCAGACCTGTCCACACACGCTTAGCGGGAGCTTAATCCTTGAAACCTGCCTGGATGTCTCTGCATGAGGCTTTGATGTGACCAGGAGGGATGTCGCTTCATCTGTGTGGAGAAAAAGACTTTCTCTCCATGTTCTGAGAATCTGAAGGATCCTGAAAGCATATGCCTTTGGATAAAGTTTGTTAGTTGGAAAAGATGCTCCCAGCCGCCTCCTGATTTTTGTTTGCTACCCTAGACTAACAGGGCTTTCCTCCTCCATGCTCAGAGAGGCACCCTTTCTGTATTGGGCATTCTGACTCAGGGTCTGGTGATCTCCGGCTCTTTTCTGCCCCTCATTCTCCTCTCCCTTTAACCAGCGGGTAATTCTGGGTTGTTTTCAGGAAGCGAGTGACTTCAGCTGATGGCAGGCAGCATGCTGAATCGGCAAGTGCTGTCTGGAAGCGGCTGGTGAGAAGTGCAGCGTCAGGCTCCCCTGAAACCACGCGGTTGCAACACAGGAATGTGCCGGCTGGAACGTCGTGGGCTTGGGGGTTAGGCAGAAAAATTGCTTGCAGTGGGAGGGAGAAGAGCAGACGCTTTGGGTTGGGGGTGGGATGATAGCAAAGGGTGTGTGGGTGAAGGCTAGAGTGGAGGCTAACCAGAACAAATGTTTCTGTCTCTTCTAAAGCAGCTAGCCCTGAAAAGCAGACCAATCCCTTTATCCCCATTTCAGAGATACCAGAATGGAGGCCGAGTTAGAGAAGGTTTCTGAAAGCTGCCAAGTGGGAACTAAAGATCCCTTCTCCTCATCTGAGGCAACCCTTAGATCATGCCTTGAACGTGTCTCCACACTGACCCCTGGAGCCGTTTTACTTAGGACTCTTGATAAAGCTTGTCTGAAACTGAAGAGGAAAGCAGAAGGTCCTCTGTCCATGGCCAGAGACATCTGTGGTGCCCAGGTGGCAACCCCCACCCACACAATGCATTTCTATCCAGAAGTAGGATATGCCATCCACAGTGGTTTGTTGAGGCAGCCCAGAAAAGAGAAGGCTGTCCCTGTGACAGATGTTTGGAGACCAGAGAGTTTGTTCGTGCACTGAGGTTGGAGTACGTGGCTGGGTATTACGTAGGGTCAGAGGTTGGCACCAGAGAGAATGGGATTATTTGAAAACTTGGCAGGGCTCTCTCTACCATCTCCCACATGAGAGTAGGTGGTGCCATCAGGAAATGAATCCTCATATCGGTGGTTTCTCAGATTTGGGCAAGTTCCAAAGACCAATAACAAGGAGGAATTTACTGCCTCATTTATAAAGAAGCAAAGTGTTGATTAAGAATCCCCCCGTTTGCTCTGCAGTAAGAAGGTGGTGACTTGGACTTGAAATGGAGCTTGTAGCTTGGAAGATGCTCCTCAGCTCTTCTGGCTCCTGGGGGTTTGGGTGTCTGGCCACCAGCCGAATCTCCCACAGCCTCTTGAGGCACAACAATTTGTTCCTGGAATAAAGATCAAGGTTAGAAGGGCAGAATATAAAAAGCAATAGGAGCTGGATAAACAAGTAACTTCTGTTCCTCCTCTTTGAACTTTGGGTGGGATCCAGGAAGACCTATCTTCCTCTGCCTTGATTTAACTTCTCGGTGTTCACTGGCACCAGTTGCCTGGCACTTGGTGTCTTGCTAATGGGGTGGACAACTCGCATTGGGGATTCTGGGAGCTGGGCATCAGGATGGGAAAACTAGCAGATACATCAGCCAACCTCTGTGCGGTTCTTTCCATCCAGATGTCATTTTGTCCTTTGTTGTTTTGGGGAAGGGGCTTTTGGTTTCATCTTGCAGCCAACCAGGGAAGGGAAATGATTAAACAGAATCATGTGTTGTCCCTAATGCTGAAGATTGACCTGCAAGGAAGCTGGCCAGCTGCTCCTGCTAGAGCATTGTTTCTCAACTTTGGCAACTTTTAGACCCATGGACTACAACTCCCAGAATTCCCCAGCCAGCATGCTGGCTGGGGAATACTGGGAGTTGAAGTCCACGTGTCTTAAAGTCGAAGTTGAGAAACGCTGTGCTAGAGGCTTGAATAGATGGGGAAAAGAGGGGCTGTTTTTTTTCCAACAGCTTATAGCCCTCTGGGCCTTCCAGGTTTAGGGGAGAAACCTTGCTCCCCAGCTTCCTTAGTTGCAAATATCTAGGGCTGATTTCCTCCCTAGGCTTGGGAACAGGAGGCAAAATGCTGCATTCCTTTTTCCCCTCTAACGTATCTAAAGTTTACAGCCTGGATTGCAACATTGGTTTTGTTGGCTGGAAAGGATGGGACCTGTAGTCCAAGGCATTGAGAAGGCTCCAAGCGTGGATAAGTGCTGCATGTGGGGGGGGGGGGGGGTTGAAGGAGGAATCTCTTAGCTTTGTGTCTTATCAGCCAACCTACCAGTTATTTCTCCCAACTGATCCCCCCCTCCCAGCTGCCTAGTTAACTAATTCAGGCCACCCAGCTCCCTGTCTTTGCCCAGCGATTGCTTCATAACTCAGTATGACTAAGAAACAGGACCTAGGGAAGAAATCCAAGATAAAAGGCCAGAACTCTGTGGACAGGATGAAGCCCAGTAGCTTCCATTAATGTTTAATGGGACCAAAGCAAACACGTCATGGGCTCAGATTCAGGAGCTGCTTTGAGGGAAGAAGACTGCAGGCTCTTGAGCATACAAGGAGCAGCTGCGAGATTTAGATTCCATCCATAGTAATAGCTGAAAAATATATACCTTTTCCCCAGGACAGTGAACGACGGTAAAAAGCATCATCTCGTAATAGGGGAGGGATCCAGGTGGACAATGGGAATGGCCTTTGAAGAGCAATGTGGAGAGGGGGTATGCTGGTATCATAGATGCGCTTTATCTTTCCCCTGTTGGGAGTTGCTGAGAAAACTAAGAATGCTGTAGAAAGGTTCCAGAAATAGCCACCTTCGCTTTTTTAAAACCCACTGTTGTACACAAACACAGGATCTTAAAGGGTCTTTAGGTTTTAGAATTGAAGAGGAGACAAATTCAGCTGATTTCTTACTTGGGTGTGGGTATCTAAGTACGTACATGGCTCGGATGGGGGAAGACCGTTATGCCCCACTGTTGTAAGTGATTCTGCTTTTCTTTTCTGTTCCTCTTGATTTCAGGCTTACTGACTTTTGTGAACTGTGCCTATGTGAAATGGGGAACCCGAGTACAGGATTTGTCCACCTATGCCAAGGTGATAGCCCTCATTGCTGTGATCATTGCAGGCATCATCTGCATTGGACAAGGTACTAAAACTCTGGCTGTGGTGTTTCTACTTCTCTTGCCCCTCTGGGTACTACTAAAAGTAATACTTTTTTTTTTTTTAAACTTTTTACTACTTCTACAAAAAAAACCCCAACCTCCTCAGGTACCTCCACCCTGGGTGATCAGAGTGAGTCCACATCAGAGGTGAGATTTGATCCAAAGTCAAACCAAGTTTTCCAGTCTGCTTTCTTTTTCTGATGACCTCTTGGAGCTAATTCACACCTGAATGTTCTCAATGGACCCCTCTAACCTTCAAAGGATGACTCGCATGTGTGAATGGGTGTCATGGGCATCACACCCCAGACAGGATTTTAGGATCCCCTTAAATTTCCTCAAACCTCACCCCTGTTGGGGAGGCATTAAAGGACTTGGTATGCATTTGGGTGAACCCTTATCTTCCCTCACAGGACAATCTGAGAACTTTGCTGACGCTTTTGAAGGATCTGCCTGGGACGTGGGCAGCATTGCACTGGCTCTCTACTCGGCGCTGTTCTCCTACTCTGGATGGGACACCCTTAATTTTGTCACGGAAGAAATTAAGAACCCTGAAAGGTCAGCATCCAAACAGCGCTCCTGAGTTTCAGGGAAAATATGGGTTCCGTCCCAGGCTGTGAGATCACTGTGGTTTGGCATGCTCCGTGGACTGGAATCCAGCTGCTTGCACCTTTTGGATAATGCCCGAGATATCCCTCTGGAGAAGCAACATTGCTTCCCCACCCCTTTTTTCCTAGAATGACCTTAGAATTTATGTTCACCTCCCAAAGAGGGAACTGGGGGAGGAAACTGGACCTGATTAGCTGCTGGCCCCTCCTTGTTCTTCAGACTTTGTCTCCACTCAATAAATTCCTTGCTGGAGATTAAGTTCTTTGTTGGCTGGAGGAGCACTTTTTTTGTGCGCTAGGAAGCATAGGGTCTAGCCTATTAAAATTAATGGGCTGTGGTTGTAGGCATTATTATTTATTTATTCGTTCGATGCACAGGGGTGTCAGCATACCAGGCGATCTCAAAAGTCCCCTGGGTAGAGGGAAATACCCACCTTTGTTCTTTCCTCCTATTTAATTAAAATCCCTGGGGGTTTGTTTTGGAGCGGCTGAGGTGGGGAGGGGGTGCCATCTATTGGGCACAAGCAGGCATTACAGCACAGCTGTCATCAAGATGGGAGAGATTTAGAACAGAACAGAACAGAACAACCTTGGCGACTTGAAGACAGGTGGACTTCAACCATAGGTGGCTGGGGAATTCTGGGAGTTGAAGTCCACCTGTCTTCAAGTCGCCAAGGTTGAGAAACACTGGAATAGAATATACTGTCATGGGGCTAATATCGATTTTGCCGAGAGGGCAAGAGCAGGAAGAAATCTTGCAATTTTCAAAGAGCTACCTTGAACCCCAATGAATTATCTTGCAAGACTATAAAGTCTGATTATGAAATGGAATGAAGCGTGAGCTTTATCGAGGGTGGAAATGCTCTTTTAACCCAGTGTTGGGATTTTCTTCCTATTCTTTTCTGAAATGAAATGAAAGCCAGGAGAACTCATTGCAATGGGAAGTGAAGCCTGGAGAACAAAGGGTTCTGTGAGCTCAGCCAAGAAACATAGCTTCTCAAGCCACCTCTCCTAGGCTGGACCCCTCCGAAGGGGGTGGCGGCCAGTTCACAGAAGGTGGGAATAGCGATGGCAGAGGCACCAACTGTGAGAAGGTGGTATGCATAGCTTTTCTTTGTGCCTCTCCTCAGGAATCTGCCGCTCTCCATTGGAATATCTATGCCGATTGTCACAGTGATCTATATCATGACGAATGTGGCATACTACACAGTGCTGAGCAAGGTGGAGATCCTGTCGAGCGATGCAGTGGCAGTGGTTAGTAAGCACATCCCTCCCCATTCCAGGGGCAGATCAGTGGGATCCAGCAGCTGATTGCCCCCAAAGCTTCTTTGTCCCTAAAAATGGCTTCGTTCAAAAAAAAAAAAAATCAGAGGAGAAAAACACTTTCTAAGAAAGGTTACTTCAGTTAGGGAATTCTGGCAATTAATTCATCGTTGGGTCTCTTCTCATGCATCAGAAATGGTTTTGCTGACTTCTCCACAATAGCAGTGGAGGGAAGTGTATGAATGTTCAGATGATGCTGGACTAGAATGACTGCTCGTTATTGACTGCATGTAACGGTATGTGGGAAAGACCTTGGGAGACTGGGCCGAGAGACACTGCCAAGGGAATGGTCAGATAAAAGACAGCTTAGCCCGCAGCTGCATAGTGGGTGGGGCAAGAGGCTCAGAAGGGACCCTCCCTAGTTTCTCAGGCTGTAAAGGAGATGGCAGGAGAATTGTACTTTCAGATTTCAAGATTCTGTCAAGGTAGCTTTTCAATAAAGTAGAATTAGGTCATCTGGTTGTGATTCCTATCAGGTTTACCATGCAAGGCCGACATCAGTCCTGCAAGTTGGAAAGTACAATTTTCTCTCCCCCTGCTGCCTCCTTTACTGCCTGAGAAACTAGGGAGGGTCTCTTCTGAGCCTCTTGCCCTGCCCACTATCCAGCTGTGGGCTAAGCTGTCTCATATCTGACCATTCCCTTGGCAGCATCTCTTGGCCCAGTTTCCCAAGGTCTTTCTCACGTACCATTACACCACATCAGCTGTGGTTTATGGGAACTGGAGTCTGATAACAGCTGTGGAAAATTCTCACTTCCTACTGGAGGCTGGACCATCTCATACCATATATGAATGGTATTGTATTTCAGTTTCCCCAAGTTGGTGATGGTGGGCATTGTAGGGGAACATATATGGAGTGTACCAGACTGAATAAGACCTTTCTGTTGCTTTGGGAATGATGTTGATCCTAGGGACCCGCTAGCCTAAGGTAAGTGCCAGCAGCTCATATGAGATTCTCTTCTTTTCTAGACTTTTGGTGACCAAGTTTTTGGAATGATGAAGTGGAGCATCCCGCTTGCTGTGGCTTTATCCTGCTTTGGAGGCCTTAATGCCTCTATCTTAGCCGCTTCCAGGTAAACTTTTGTGGTATATTAGGTGTATGTTCTCCCTACTCTCAGGAGTCTTCCAAGACTAATTTTTTAAAGTTTTGCTTTAAAGGACCAGTTGAATGAGAATAATCCTCTGGAAATAAAAAAGTTCCCTATTACAAAAACTCCTTAGTAACTTTCCATAGTTATTTCACAAAAGTCTTCTTGTATGAAACTAAAATGTTAACCTAACTGGAGTTTGAACACTTTAGAAATCACTGTCTGCATGAGCAAAATATGCTGAATTCGGTTCCTAATTTTCTCACATCCTTATTTTCAGGGTGGTACAAAACAGAGCTCAGTTATAAACTCAGTAAAGAATTACATCTCTGTTCCCCTTTGTGGCAACAAAGCTTGTGGTGGTGTTTCCCCTTTTGAGATGAATCCTTTCCAGATCCTTAATATGTGATGATGTTAAGGTGACAAATATAAATAAAGAATCAAAGATAATGCCTTTCTTCAGAAGGTTCAAATTATTTCAAGTAATGCAAATACATGTCCAGAAGATTGTTTTCGAAGCAGTGACACCCTAGTTAAACTATCCTCTGAGTATGTGGTTGTTGTGCTTTATCAAGATATTTCCAAAATGATGTACAACTTCAGGCTCAGAATTAATAATTATGATAGAAAGGATGAAGGATGGGAGAAGAAAGAAAGAAAGAAAGAAACAAGATTGGAGCAGCAGTTTGTTCTTTGGCCAGTGGATGGAACTAGGTTGATCTCAGTTTGTAACAGGCCTTTTTTTCCGGATGGGAACTGCAACCTGCTCCTTAATAGAAGGGCTAGATTGTCCTAGGGATCTTGGGTTCTCTGGCCAATGGACGTGATCAGGAATCATCTGCCTTAGTCCCAAGACTGGGATGTCCGTGCAGAGAGGGCCAAAAAAGTTAAGATGATGGCTACAACTGTATGGTCAAATCCCCAATCCCTTTTTGCACACTGATTAATCGATTATGTGCCACCAAGTTGTTTTTGACTCCTAGTGACCTCACAGGTACTGTAGATTTTTTCCCTGACGATCTATCCCTAACTGGTCTTTCGAGCCTTCTTCCAACAGGACCCCATCACCACTGTAACTGAGTCCGTCTACCTTGCTGGTGGCCGTCCTCTTCTTCTCTTTCCTTCCACCTTTCCCAGCATTAGAGCCTTTTCCAGAGAGCTGGGTCTTTGCAAAATGTGTCCAAGGGGTGGGGTCTTGATTGTGCAGCCGCAGCCATCATTTTTACTTTGTTTTTAGTCCCCATGGATGTCCCTGTCTAGGACAACTGATTTTGGGACACCTGGAGCTTATTGTGAGCTGCATATGTCAGTTCAGCCAGATCAGATGGGTGTTTGAGTGGCATGTCAGGAGCAGTTACCAGGGAGTGAGCCAGGGCGTGAACTATACTTAATTTGATGCAATTCAATCTACCCCCGCATCTGATTAAAATGAAATTCAATTAATTTAGTAGAGTTGATAGGGTTAGTCCATGTGTATTTAACAATATTCTTCTTTTGTCACAGTAGAGATTACAACGCAGTGGCAATTGAGGGGGAACGCTCTGGGGCTGCAGAAGAGTTGTGCTCCCCGCCTTCTTCTGAACTGGCCTTGAATGCAAGATGGGCTAATTTTCCTTCATTTCAATAAGACACTCACTTGTTCTTTCCCCACAGGTTGTTTTTTGTTGGCTCCCGGGAGGGGCACCTGCCAGATGCCATCTGCATGATCCACGTGGAGCGGTTCACCCCAGTGCCGGCCCTGCTTTTTAATGTAAGTCCTAGGGCACTGTGTGAGTTTGCGTGCATGGATCCAGTTGGCCTGGTGGAGAGAGAGGAGCCAGCCTCAAATCTCCTCTGTCCCTTTTCCTAGTAACTTGAGTGGGTTGCCCAGAAGGAGAAACAACCTTCTTCCCTAATGGGTGAATCCTACATGAGACGGACTCCGGCTCCCGTCACCTTCAGTGGGATCCAGCTGAGGAGGGGTGATAATAGGCGCTCTAAAAATCAATTGTGTTGTCTTAACTTCATTCCTTCCTTCTGGAATGCATGATGTCTACCCTTAAGTATTTTTCCCCAGCCATGGACAACTGCCCAGTATTAAAACAGGGGAGTGGGAAGAGTTAAGCCTTCCTTCTTCAGGGCGTTGAGCTGTCTTTGAAAGCACAATCCTGACTTTCAAATGTCCATATTGAGCGGAAGGTGGGGAGACTTTCTCCATCCCAGCTGAAAGAGATCCTATGCCTCCCAGTCTGGCACATAGCTGCATAATGGCCTGAAAAGAGGAGAGTGCACAGGAAGAGACAGATGTGCAGCTGTTATCTTCTTACTTCTTTTTGAGCCACCTGATGGTTCATTCTTCTGTGCCTCCTCCTTGCGCAGTTCTACTTCTCTTCAGTTTCCCCAACACCTGAGTGGTGGGTTTGCAGGGTGAGATGGTTGGAGTGAATTCAGGAGCATAGATAACAGTGATGGGCTGAGCCTGAGGCCTCCAGATGTCTAATGTTGCCCTCAACTAGCCAGCTAATTCCTGCACCAGCTGGAAGAGTAGGTGTGAACTGTCAGCTAGTGGCTAATTGAGAAACCAGTTCAGCTCCAGGAAGGAAGACTGAGATCAAAGGTAATGAGTCATTATCTAAAATTATCCTACTCACCAATCTTGGAAATGCCTGTGGTGTCTTGGGAGAGATGTGGGAAGAATTGGTGTCATGAACTCTGTTCCTTGGATTTTTTTTGGAGGCACGTCTTACATCTTCAAAGCAATGTGGGTGGACAGTAAGCAGCTGGAAAGCCAAAATATTATTCTGCTAATCACGATGAACTTTGCTTCATTCCTCTGTTTGTCACAGGGAGCCATGGCTCTGATTTATCTATGTGTGGAGGATATCTTCCAACTCATTAACTACTACAGCTTCAGCTACTGGTTCTTTGTGGGCCTGTCAATCGCAGGGCAACTCTACCTTCGCTGGAAGGAACCATCCAGGGAACGTCCGCTCAAGGTAGGGGGAACCTGCAACCTTAGTTGTACAATATTTAAAATATCTATTGCCACAGTCCACTGTTAAATTGACAAATACTGGTGAACTATCTTTGATTAGCGGGACGCGGTGGCGCAGCGGCTTAATGACGCTGAAAGTTGCCGGCCAGAAATGGCTGAAAACTTCAGCGGTTCGAGTCCAGCCTCTCGCGTTAAAACAAGGTGAGCTCTTGTTTCTCCACCCGCAGCTTCTGTCAACCCAACAGATCGAAAACTTACGTGAGTAGATAAATGGGTACTCTCACTCCGGTGGGAGGAAAAATGCTGGCAGCACCTTGCACAGAGAGACGGGACCAGTGGCCGGTAAAGCGCGAAACCGCGCTCGCCCGAAAAACGGGGCGCGAAGCAACGGAAATCCTGGCTCCTGCGTTCGCCAGCTGGGCTATGCTCTAGGAAGGAGGCTCTGGCAAAGACTACTTCCGAAAAACAAAAAGATACAATTGCCTTGAAAACCGCTAGGGGGCGGTCACTGCAGGGTCAGTAATGACTGAGAGCAGACAAAAAAAAAAAAAAATCTTTGATTAGATTATTTTCCATTAACGCTGGGCCCTGGACAGAAGTGTCTGTGGGGGTGGGATGGGATCAAAAAGGGATGAAGCAGACATGATTTCATGATGCAAGTCCTGGCCCGTAGTACCTTTTTTAATTTTTAAAAATTTTATTGGTGAAATATAACAAGCAAACAACAGTCAGTATAACCAAATAAATGTGAGATTGTTTAGTTAACCCCCCTTACATATCTTATAGCAATTAAAATAAATTAAATATACAAGAAGAAAAAGAAAGTGGTAAAAAAAGAAAAAAATAAGATGCATGTAGTATCAGTATAAAATTCATTAAGTCCTTAAACTTATTATGAAATCTAGACCATACAGGGCTAAATTGCCCCATCTTCAGAATATAAAGACATTTGAAATTGATGACAAACACATATCTTGATCCATTCCTTAACATCTGGAAGATCAGTTTCTTTTTATCTAGGTAAAATTATCCCCTTTGATCAGCCCCAGGCTTGATAAAGCCAAGTTCTTCATAAAATGACAAATTCCATATTTTGGGAATATAATTTAACATCACATTTACATCTTTAACTGTTATATTTTCCCCAGAATTTTGTTTACATGTTGTAATTTGAAGCCAAAATGGAGCCATGACTGGACAAGACCAAATCATATGAGTGCAAAAGCCCTCAAATTACTTATAATGCCAACCCAAAAGAATCTGATTCCCAACTTTTAAAAAATATTCTTTGGGGAGTCTAGTAAACAGAAAAACAGTATTTCTGATGAATTAACTTCACTCTTAAATCACAAGAAGTATATTTCATATTCTTTAAAGCAGACTAGATATTCCAATTCCTCATTCCACATTTCAGATATAGAACGAACACTTTCATCCTATTTTTTATGTCTATATAACATTGAATTGTTGGTTTCTTCATCACTACTCCCTTTTGGATTGATAGGTGTGGTTGCAAAAGGTGCCAGGCTTATCTTGCAACATCACATCCACCATCTTGCCTTTGTTAACCCCTCGCAGGTCCTGCTGGCATAGGGTTTCATTTCAGGAATTCTCTGCGAGCAGGAGGAGAACAGACCTTTGGCAAAGGGCATCTTGCTACAGGCTGACAGAGAATGGGATGGGGAGAGAAAAATTGATTGACATTTGCTGCTGCATTTAATCATTCCTGGTGTTAGTTTTGGGTGGTTCCCTTGTAAGGGGGACCCTCATAGAAGAAGAAAAAAACTCTACTATTTAAGAACATAAGAAGCATCTTACTGGATTGAACCATCTTGTCCTGTATTCTTTGCAATAATTATGGAGTTATCAGGAGATTGGCCAAAAATGGGTAATGGCTCTCTATCCACTGGGCCATGAGCTCTCTCTTCATGTAGCATCAGTACACCCATTTTGTCCCATTCTTAGCATCCCTCATGACGGGCGTAGATGTTCAGAGCAAGGGTGCCTGCTCCTGTTCTTTCCCATTTAAAGGACTGCGGTCAGTGTTACACGTGGAAGGATCTAACCTATCTCAGACTAACTGGGTTTAATAGCCAAGGATAGAAGACTTGGGTGTGTTGGATTCTATATTCAAAGTAGACTCCAAGAAATGTATCTTGCAAAGCTATTAGAGGAATAGAAACTAAGCCCCATGACCTCTGTAAGAGCTTAGATTTGTTGGGTTGGGTTGGGACACCTGTACTCAGCAGGTCAGTGTTTCCCAACCGTGGGAACTTTAAGACGTGTGGACTTTAAGACATGCTGGCTGGGGAATTCTGGGAGCTGGTCCACACATCTTAAAGTTCCTAAGGCTGAGAAACACTGCAGTAGGTCTAAAGCTGAAAGTCTTGGCATCTTTTCACTTGGATTTGGGGATGGCTTGGTGGGGAGCCATTGAAGTCTTAGAAGGGGGCTTCTGGAATTGTAATAAGATGGGAGCAGAAATGGATCTTTTTACTGGGTGGAGAAAGCACAATGCATTTGGACAGGGAAGGGGGTCACTGCTCCATTCCTTGGAAATCCAGTTTAAAATGATTAGATGGGTTACAAGATTCTCCATTAATGAAGGAAATTCAATAGATGTCTTTCTCCCTTCCTCAACGTACTAGCATTCAGGACAGGATGTGTACATCGTTTTAACTGCTTGAACCTGTTGGGATATACTGTTCAAAAAAACTAGAATAAGTGAGGAATTCGCAGAAGCTGGCCGTTTAGACTATTAGCAATCATAGTTCGGTATAGTACAGCCTTTTTTCCTGTACTGCTTCATGGGTAAGGTGTTGAGACCAACAGCAATTCTACCATTGCTGCACATTCTCCAAGTTGAAAGCCGGCTGGGTGACTTTGGGCCAGTCCCTCTCTCTCTCAGCCCAACTACCTCACAGGGTTGTTGTTGTGGGGAAAATAGAGGGAGGAAGGAGTATGAGGTATGTTCGCCGCCTTGAGTTATTTATAAAAATAATAAAGGCAGGAAAAAAAACCTAAAAAAAAAGTTGTTTCCCAGTCTGATATTTTTGGCAGTGTCTCTTTTCCAGTGTTGTGCTAGATTTATCTTTGCAGCTGTCGACATGCATCTTAATAAATTATGATCTTTCTTGTGTATATGTTCTGGAACCATCGCTAGTAGAAATATTTGAGGTTTCCATTCCTTTCCTTCCGCTTCTGATCTTCCTTAAACCCCAGGCTACAAGGAACACACAGACAGCTCTTATCAGAGACTTGAACTGACCTGTTGCAGACTCAGCGCTATGCAGAGTTGAGTCCAAAATTAGGTCTGAGAGCTTAGTGTGATGCATAGAGCTCAGTGAGCTGCAGCAACGGGGGACGCAACCAATCCCTATTTCTGTATCCTTTAGTTGAGCATCATCTTCCCCATCATTTTTTGCCTGTGTACCATCTTCCTGGTGGCTGTACCGCTCTACACCGACCTCATCAATTCGGCCATCGGCATTGCCATAGCAGTGTCTGGGCTCCCTGTCTACTTCCTGGTGGTGCGAGTCCCAGAGCGTAAGAGACCACACTGTCTACGCCGAGTGACGGGTGAGTGAATCACAGCTTCCAATTCTGAGATTTCCTGTCTCTCTCTTCAGGAGGGGCAGGGGCAGAAGCTGGGAAATGAGAACAAACAGGATTTGTTTTGCCCCCTTTCCCTGACTGCCAAATACTCAAAGAACCTTCGTGTAAGTTGGAAGAATTCAAGATGATTCCACAAATTAAGTAACAGGGAAGGCCAAGGAAAGCGTGGGTGAATGAGACCTTCAAAGAGAGAGCTTGAAACCCGAAAGGCTGTCATGGATGGACATAGTGTAAACAAATGTGGTTTGCAAGGAGAACAGCATGGACAGTCTAGCGGGTGGTGTTGGTGTCAACTTTTCTTCTTCAGCTCACAGTATCTTCCTGCTTCTCTGTGCTCTGCCTCATGTTCCTTACTCCAAAAGGAACAATGTGATGTGTATGTATCTACATATTCCTGAACATATGGTGCACAATCCTTACCAAAGTCAAATTCATTCAGTTTTAACTTTGCCCTTCAAAGGGTGTAATTTTAAAAATGATTTCTTTCAAGAATGCTTACCTGTAACAGGCTACTTAGCAAAACTCGGGTGTTTCTTAGAACTGGTTTCCTGTTAGATCCTTGATGGCTTTCCTCCCGTATCTCTCCTCTGTATCCCTTTCTTAGGTGGATCTATCTTCACCACCACCACCACCTGCCCCCGGGCATCCCTGACTGACTGATCTTGTTTTCCTTCCCAGCCTGCCTGACCCGGCTGACCCAGTTAGTGTCCCTGTCTGTCCTGACGGAAATGGATCCTCACTCTGAAGTCAAGTCTCAGTGATGCAGAGGTGACGACTGAGAGAGGCCGGCTTCTCCCCTCACCCCTTGCAATGGACTCTTTCTGAGACCTCTAATTTATTGTTTGATACTTTGTAGGGAGAAACTGCTGCAGGAATTTTTGTGGTGGCTTTTATGGGGCAGAGTGGACCTGCCCTTGGTAGCCAGCCCAGTAAATGTTCAGTGCTCCACAGATTTCTTTTGATTCTTTAAAAGCATCTGTGATGGTCTTTGGTATTCAGTGTTTCAGTAATTTTTGCCACAACTCTCCAATATAACTTTGGCTTCCTTTGCAATCTTTTTTTTAAAACTACAGTCCACAGTTAAGCCATCCAGTGTCTTCCAGAGCTTCAAATCCTGCCATTTACGGAAGTTGTGACGCAAAACATCTGGAGGGCATAAGTTATATAGTCTCCTCTTATTAAACTCCCTTCTCCTAATTACTGCTAAGATATATTCACATACACCCTCCTGTTTTTTTGTTCCTGAATATATGTGGCTGCTGGAGATTATTTTTTTAGGGAATAAAAATACATGGTGTCTAAAAAAGAGGACCTAACAGGGCCGAGATCCTGTGTTCAAGAAGCCTAGAAAGAAGATCTCAGAGTTGTCGTGTCTCTCAACCCCATGAACTTTTCAGAGAGTTGGTAGCTGGGGGTTACAGCACTATGTACAGATACTTCTGTAAGACTCTTGGCTTGCAAAAACAGGCAGGAACTGTGGAAAACAGTGAGCTAAAAAAGGCAATTTCTGGGTGGGGATGAAACAGCCATTTCACCTCAAGTCAAGCAAACACTGTCAGGCAAAACAGAGAGAACATAAGAGAACAAAACAAAAGAGAACATTTTTTATTACCGGTGGATGGAAATATGAGACAAGGGGGACAGGGAATTGGAGAAGAACCTCTCTGCCTGGAGTAGATTCCCATGGCATTCAGCCTAATGTGTCTTCCCATGGTCTCTTTTTCGGCGGTGGCTTGTTAAGGGCGAGCTGCTGATGCTTCAAAGGGTTCTGGGAAAAGGTCTGGCGCAGTGGCCCTGCGAGCAGACGAGAAAACAAAAATAAGAATTGGATTCCCCCTCCCCCTCAAGGCAAGCAATCCACCTTTCTTCCCCAACTTCAAACCCTGAAGTATTAAAAACTGAAAATAATGTAGCACAAATAAAGGGACTGCTTGGATCAGGCCAAAGGCCTATATAACGCAGTAGTCTGATTTGCACAGTGACAAGCCAAACGCTTTGGAATACGACTCCCACGCTTTTGTCACCCTGGTTCTCCTGCAGTTGGCAGATGGGGCATGCTGCCCCCAAATTAGGCCGGATCAATTTAGCTAAGCTGGGCAACAGTTACTGATGGGCACCACAAAGGCGCCTAATGCCACATCCGAACCCTCTAGATTGGTGGCCATCCTCATATCTTGCAGCAATGATTTGAAAAATATTACATGAAGACGTACCTCCTGGTTATCCAGAAAGACTTACTGGCTCACATTATACTCTAGTATCATTCCCCCCCACCCCCCAAAACCCCCCAGTATTTTCGCACTCCAGGCACTATGCTCTAAATTTTTCCAATTGTTTTTTCCTAAGCCTTTAAAATACCATTTCCTCTCATTAGGAAGGTGCAGTAGCTTCCCTCTTATTTTGGCTGCTGAAGTTTGCACTTTTTCCTTTCCTGCTTTGTTTTTGAAGACACGTTAAGGGAATAAATGGTTCAAACACCAAGCCCACGTGCTTAACTTATTCCTGCTGTGAAATATAGGGGTGGGCAAAGTTGCAAGACCAGAACTTCCATCATCCCTGCCAACAGCTCCGCTGGCTAGGGCTGATGGGAGTTGCAGTACAGCGGAGAGCGAGAGCCTGCCTACCCAAAACACAACACATTTGATGGCACCAAGTGAGGGTGGCAGATAAAAGGGACTCACCTGCAGCTGCTAAATCCAGGTGGTTTTTGATGCGGTCCTCTCGCTCCTGTAACCTTCTTCTTGCCTGCATGTCCTGCCATCCTAGATGAGAGTAGAGCCCAAGGCAGCTAAACATGCAGGACCTTAGGAGGGACATAACCCCAGCCCTCCCGTTCCACCCTTCAGCCTCTTCTCTCAACTCACCTTTCTTGATACTCTCCATTAATCCTCTCTGGGAACGTATCGCTGCAGGGCTGTGTACCTTCTGATTAGGGATGCGGAAAAAGGTGCGAAGGGCAGGCAAGCGTAACAGTGATACTTGCACCATCGAGAACAGGTTGGAGGTCAGCCAGTAGGTGAAGATGGCCTGCAGACCAGGCAAGAAGGGTCAAATATCAAAAGACCTCTTGATGCCCTGGTGTATGGTGGCGCAGATCAGAAAGCGTGCATTAGACCTGTCCCAGTGGGCTAACAAAGGAACAGCTGCTTTGGGGGCACAATACAAAACAGCAGATGTGTCAAAAGAAAAATGGAATGTCGGCGCTCCTTTGTGAACAAATTGAGAAGTTCCATCCCCAGCAAATGAGAAACTCATCCTGTGGAGTCCTTGGGGTTCTCTGAGCTTGGTGGTTTTCTTGCAAACGTTTCATTACCTGGCTAGGTAACGTCTTCAGTGCTAGAACTTCAGAAGTTACCTAGCCGGGTAACGAAACGTTTGCAAGAAAACCACCAAGCTCAGAAAACCCCAAGGACTCCACAGTTCAACCCACAGCTACACATATTCGCTTCTATTGAAACTCATCCTGTAGCATGGAGAGGTAAGGGAAGTAAAGGGTTTCTCCATGACAGACAAATACAAATCAACCGACATGCAGAAAACATGCAAGCTTCAAGTGGTGCCAAGGCTGAGCCCGCGTGTCTTGCCCGCAACCGATCCGTGGCATTTTGTACACCATGCAGAGGAACAAGAGCCTCCCTCTCACCGTTGGGAAGTTGATTGTGATCGGCAGCAAGAGGACAGGAATCACTCGGAGAACTGTTTTCATCACGTGGAAGTTTGGATTTGAGACTCCTGTTTCTGCCCCAAACTGTAGAGAAGACCGATGACGTTACTACCTGGGCACTGCTTGATCTTCTACAAATCCCCCTTTTCAGACCTGTCCCCTGGATTCTCCATTCTGAAATTTGGGCTGGCCCTGTTACAGAACAAGTGGGTTAAAGTTTTGGTAGCCTACCAATTTCTTTCTGGGATCCAGCATCAGGGCATTTGGTGGCCAACTGGAGACAAAAATCAATGGATGCCTTGAGTTCCCCCTCACTTTGCCCAAGTCTTACCTCCAGAACAGCCCACATGGTGACAGTTGTCATCAGGGGTAGAACGTAGTAAGAATCAGCGGATGTGAGATTTGTGAACCACCACAGTCCCCCTGTCTCCATGCTGGGCACAGGAAACTCAGCCATTTTGCGTAGGGCAAAGAAGAATGAGATGAAAATGGGTGTCTGAGACAGAGAAGAGAGAGGTCAAGCTGGTAAACAATGTCGATAACATGAATTCTAAGCATATTAAGGGATGCAGGTCAGGTGGGACACTGTGGAAACTGACCTGGACCAAGGGTGCAATGAATCCTCGTTTAGGATTAATATTATGGGCTTTCTGATACTGATTCAATTCCGTGTAAGCCTTTACAACTGGGAGATTAAAGGAGAAATATTTGGAGGATGAGCGACATTGAAAAAATACTGCTAATTCCCTTCTGTCAAGCGTTTCCGCAAATATCCTGACCTCTGGAGGAGCATCACACTCAGCCTTTAGGGCTTTGCTCCTCTCTGACAGCACCCCAGCCCTTTCATGCCTCCTCATCTTGCCCTGCCCTTTAATCCTTGATTAAATCCCAACCATTGTTGGATTCTCAGGTTTTAACCGCCCTCTGAACTTACACTCTTTATGATTCCCCGACTTCCTGGCGTCAGCGATTCTGGTATTCATCTCATTCATTTGGGGAAAATGATTATTGAGTAGGACTGCCTCCCGCTGGCTCTTTACAATGAGTGGGAAGACCAAACAACGGGCCAGTACTGTTCCTAAAAAAGTTGAGAAGACCCTTGTTACTTGCAAGGGAACCAGAAGGTCCTTATTATCCACAATGCAATTCCTGACCCGGCTGATCAAAGTTCCCTAGCTGGTACCTTCTAGGTATGCGGAAAGTATAATCCCACATCAGGATGGGGAAGTCTGTGACTGGCCATGGGAAGCGGGCAGGGTAAGGAGCTCATTTCCCAAAAAGGAAATTATTTTACACTCAAGATCATATCCCACCGACATGGATGCTTGTGAGAATGCCTTTCCAGGTAGTCCTTGTTTAGTGACCACAACTGGGACTACTGTAAGTGAAGTGGTCACTAAATGGGAAATCACATGACTGTGACTGTGCTTTCCGGCTCAAAACTGACAAGACTAATCAGTTTCACACCTTCTGCTTTCGTTTGCCTCCTAACCACTCCCAGGCCCTTTGGAATACTCAGTTTGGTGTTAGGATAATCAAAAAGAAGGAAATTAATGTTTGTATTTACATTCATTGCAGAGGAAGGGATTACAAGAGACTAAGCAGGCACACAATGGGGAATACACATTGAAAGGAATGCGCTGGCAGCTGTAAACGTGCTACGCCAACAGCCTGGTGTATTCCCCACTGTGTGCCTGCTTACTCTCTTATAATCCCTTCCTCTCCAATGTTTCCACTTTGCAAAGGGGAAAAAGAAGAAAAACAACAGGCCAGGCACGTAGTGACTGTAATGGCAATCATGTAACTGAGTGATGCTGCAAAGGTCATAAATGCGGGCACTGGTTGTAAAGGTTTTTTTTTTCAGCAATGTCATAACTTTGAACAGTTGCTGAATGAGGCAGTCAGTCAGTAAGCGAAGACTACCTGTATTTGGAAGGCAGTTCTGGAACAGTACATCAATTTTGGATTTGTTTACCGACATAGTACATTGCTTTATACCAAGTCAAATGCTGTTTGATGGTTGATTGTTCTGACTCAGTTTCCTCTCTTTATAGCCTCCAACTTAGACTGTGGTCCCTTGACTCCACTCTAAAACTTGCCAGCAAATTGTTATTTTTAATGTGATAGAAGGCAAGAGAAAAACATTTAAGTCCATGATCAGTGATCTGAAATACTGACTTATTTAATTAGGTCTGATTCAATAAAGCAAACATACTTTTTATCTTAATCCTCCCTAGTTTTGTCCTGGTCCTGCAGGGTGAAAGATTTTCCCTATAACCTCCAAATGTATATTTTTAAAAGGGCTTCTCCAGTGACTGAAGAGGGATCCCACTCCCATCCAAATGCTTTTCTCTATCAGCGTAAAGACATCTTTCTGTCCCCGTCCCCTTACAATTCCAGCAATCCTCCTTACCTGCCACAATGGCTCCCCACCAAGGCAGCCCCAAGTCCAAGTGAAAAGATTCCAGGATCTTCATGATTAGGCCCACTGGGCTGTAGCTTTCTAGACCTAGTTCAGCCAAGGTCGGTTCTTGCACAAGTTGGCCAAGTTTCTCTAAGGGGAGGACATTCTCTACAGGTGGGGTTGATGCAGCTTGAGCAACCTGAAAGAGGCAAATAGAAATGAACATTAATATAGGTGGTGTGGAATTCCAAACTCCCAAGTGGTACGTCTCCTTGACCTTGCATAGCCCCAAACTTTACAGACGCTTTCCCCTTACCTGTGTGCCTGTAACAGCTGCAGTGCTTTGACATCGGATTGTGGGCCTTAAAAGGATAATGCAGCCATTCTGAGAATGCCGGCCAGAAGCTAGCTGAGCTTTGGCCTGTGACCATCTCAGAGGGGTGGAAGTCCTGTGAACCTGGAAAGGAAGTTATGAAAAAGAACAGACTTATACAGATAGGCATCGCGTTACAACAGCAATTGGGACAGGGGTTGCTGTTGTTAAGCAATATGGTTGTAAACTGTGATCTCACCTGGCTGCATTGCTTAGCAACGGCTATCCCAGCAGTCCTGGTTGCTGTTGTAACCCCAGGACTGCGTGGGTCGCTAAGTGGGAAGAGGCAGGAGCCCCAGGTAAGGAGAGGGGTGTATGCGTGCTGCGGGCTGGCATGAGTGTGGGCAGGCTGGTGGGTGCTGCAGGCGGAAAGGTGGGTGCTGTGTGCAGCCATTGCTATGGAGTGTCAGCAGGCAGCGGGGTGCTATGGGTCTCAGTGGGGTGCTTTGTAGTGGGGCTCCTTGGGAGAAAAACTGGCAGGAGCAACTTGCAACCTTTCCTGGCAGCTTCCCCGTTGACTTTGCTTGTGGGAAGCCAGCAGGGAGGTTGCAAATGGCAATCATGTGACTGCAGCTTGCTGGGACCTACTCATGAACCAGACACTTGAGCGGGAAGGCTGCAACTCTGTGCACTGCTCGTAAGTCCCCCTTATTCAGTGCCATCGCAATTCTGAATGGCGGCGAACAAGTGGTCGTAACTCGATGACTACCTGCAATGTCACATAATTGCAATGCCAACGAAGCCCATCGGTTTATCCGGAGCGCCCCGCAGGGCGAACCTCTCCACCCCGCCAAGCAGCGGCAGCCTCGGGGGTGGGGGGCGGGGGCGCTTAGGCAGGCCAAACGCTCAGGGTCCCCTCGCGGTAACGCTGACGAAGCACAGCCCGCAGAGGGAAAAACGGCCGAGATCCTCCCCCCAGCCCCACGGCTCTGGCCGCCGTTCAAGGCCGGCGGGACCCCCGGGCCGCCCACCCACCCGGGGGCCGCGGGCTTAACCTGGCCCTGGGGTCAGCCGCGCGGGGGGCGCCGCAGGGCCCGGGCACTCACCTGCCGGCAGACGCCCCCCGTCGAGATCCAGGCCCGCCGGAGCGCCGCGAAAGCCGCCATGGTCTCCGGCGTGACCGCCGCGGCTGACCGGCCGTCTCCGGAAGCGCCGCGACGCTCTTCCGAGGCCGCCGCCGCCCTCTTGGTTACGGGCACGTGGCCCTTCGCTCCGGGGAGAGGCGGCCTCTCGGCCAAGGGCCCCTTTCCTCGCGAGGAGTTCCTCCCTAGGAGCACGGAGGGGACTGCCGACCTGGCCGTGAAGGGAAAAAAAATAAAATAACGACTCGGAGACTCGAACGCCCCCTGGGAAAGGGGTAGAGGTCAACGAGTCAGTCCCCGCTGTGGCCATGTTTGTGACGGGCACTTTGATTCTTTTGCCCTTAGTGCGGCCATGTTTGTCGCGGTCGAGACATTACGGAAGAGGAAACGCTGCCACATTTCTCGCGGGCAGTGATGCTTCTGCCGCCACGATAGCTTCGGGCAATTCCTCCCAGCCTTCCTCTAACCCTTTCCGAATGTTCCTACAAAACGGCCACATCGAGGGAACGCCACCTTTGCATCTTCCGGCCATGAATGCCCCAAAGAACCGCGGTCGACGGTCTTTGCCGTCCATCTCCGAAGAAGAACACGAAACCTCCTGGCGGGGCTTAAAGAAAGCCACTCCGTTCTTCTAAAGGGAGCACGCGAGGCTCTCGCGCCGGTCAGAGTGTCCTCGTTCCGATTGGCTGGCCACTCGGTTCCTCATTCCGATTGGCTGGCAGCCGTTCTCCAATCAGAAGGACTCTCCCGGGTAGCAACAAGGGAGAGCTAGCGTTTTGGCGGGCAACCGCCTGAGGAGGATCGTCGGAGAGTCGGGTTAGTCTTCGTTGGGTCTGATGAAGGGAGCTGAGGACAGCTCCTGACTTTTAACACAATTGATTAGCCGGAAGAGGTGTTGCCAGACTCCTGCTTTTTTGCTTGAGGAAAGGTGATTGTGAGGAGAAAGGATGTTACGGGTTGGCGGGGGGAGCAGTAGTGGAAGGTTTTCGTCCCGCTTCCGGTAGGAAAAGACCAAAAAAAACAACCAACCCCGCCTCGAGAGGCTGCTGAGGGAAGGAGGAGAAGCGCCAGGCGCCTGCCTCTTGGACTTCAAGAGAGCAGTTTGTGGGGGACTCGGACAGGCTGGATCCCGAGGCTTGAAATCCTGAATGCGTGCTGGCTGGGGAATTCTGGGAGTTGAAGTCCACATGTCTTAAAGTTGCCCAGTTTGAGAAACACTGCGCTAGAGGATATGACTGGGGGAGGAGGAATATGATAGCAGTCTTCAAGGATCAAAGTTTGTCAGGTAAAAGACGGGTACGGCCCGAACCAGTGGGTTAAAACTACAATAGAAGGAGGTAGGTACAGGCTAGACTTCCTGACTCTACAGGCTGTCAGGGGAACAGATTGCCACATGGTATGGTGAGTTTTTGCTGGAGGTCTTTAAACAGGCTGGATGCTCGCCTGTCAGAGATGATCTAATCATTAGGCGATGCACGAGGAGGGAGATTGCAGAGCCAGACTATTCTACATGACAGGTATGCCGGGTCCAGCGGCTCTCCTCATACTCCGCGGGAGGGATCCTCTGTGCAGGGTGATCGGTGGGGTCCAGGGCGCCCTATTACTTTCTCCATTTGGGCTGTGTGGATGCCCCTTAAGTAGGAGAATGGCCACTGGCACTGACCAATAATGTGGGGGGCAGGGGGGGATGGGATGGGGGGAGGATAACATTCACTGACATTGACCACCAATCCGGTGTGGGGTGGGGAGATAACACTCACTGACATTAACGACCCCCCCATTGGTTTTTAGTGACAGTGAATATCATTCCCCCCCCCCCCCCCGCATTGGTGGTCAGTGACAGTGAATGTTAACCCCCAGCACCTGTGTGCAATGACACCTGTGCTGGGGGTTGTGAATGCATCCACTGACACCAATGCTGGGATTTTTTATTGTGTTCCTTGACACCTGTGCTAGAGGTTGTTACTGTGTGCACTGACATTGATGCTGGGGGTTATTACTGTGTGCACTGACATCAATGCTGGGGGTAACCATTGTGTGCAGTGACACCTGTGTTTTGAATCCCTAGGAAACAATTATGTCAAGAAAAAGAAAAATTGACTCCGAGTGCAAGATATTTAAAGAACAGTGGACTTATGATTACTTTTTCATGCAGTACAAGGAAAGAGCTGTTTGTCTGATATGCCAGGATTTAGTGTCTGTGTTCAAGGAATACAATTTGCATCGACACTACGTAACTAAACATAAAGACAAATATGATTGTTTGGTCGGACAAGTGAGAAAAGACAAAATATTAAAACTGAAAAATGGATTGATAACTCAGCCAAATACTTTTCTGAAGCAGCAGCAGCTAAATATTTCATCACCGCGAGCAAGTTTTCAGGTTGCCAAGCTAATAGCGTGCACTGGCAGACCATTTGTAGAGGGAGAATTTGTAAAAGAATGCCTTCTTTCTGTTGCCAAAGAGATGTGTCCACAGAAGACTGATTTATTTAGTACAGTGAGTCTTTCAGGACCTACAATTACACGAAGGATTGAAGAAATGGGGGACAGTTTGCATCAGCATTTGCAAAACTCCTCAAAAAAACGTTGCTATTTTTCATTGGCACTCGACGAAAGCAATGATGTTGTTCGTGATTCTGCATAACTTCTAATTTTCATTCGTGGGACAAATATTCTTTCGAAGTCACAGAGGAGCTTGCTGCACTGAAAAGCATCAAAGGATCAACAACAGGAGAGGATATCTATGAAAAGGTTCGCGAAACTATGAATGATTTGGAGCTGGACTGGGCTAAACTAGCCAGTGTGACAACTGATGGTGCAGTCTATGAAAGGAGTGGTTGCACACATTAAACAAGAGATGGACAAACACAACCATTCGTGTCCAATAGCCATACACTGCCTCATCCACCAACAAGCGTTGTGTTGTAAATCTCTGAAGTGGGACTCTGTCATGAAAGTTGTGGTGTCTTGTGTTAACTTCATTAGAGCTCATGCACTAAACCACAGACAGTTTCAGGAGTTTCTGTCTGAGCTGAATGTTGCCTATGAAGATATTCTGGACCACACAGAAGTCCGTTGGCTGAGTCGAGGGAGAGTTTTGAAATGTTTTTATGACGTACTTCCACAGGTTTCTGCTTTTCTCCTTTCAAAAAACAAAGAAGTACCAGAGCACAAAGATGCAGAATGGAAATGGCACCTTGCCTTTATAACAGATGTACAGTTTGCAACTTCAAGGAAAGGGGAAGCTCATCTGTGATATGCATTCACATGTGAAAGCATTTCAAGTAAAATTGGACCTCCTCATTAAACGAGTGAAGGAGGAAAACTTCTGCCATCTCCCCACAACTCAAAACCTGTTGGCTGAAAAACCAGCGGTTGCATTCCCAAGCAAAACATGTGTGGATTCACTGGAATTGTTGCAAAGGGAATTTCAAATTAGATTTAAAGAGCTTCATCTCCACGAACAGGATATACAGCTTTTCCGGAACCCATTTTCTGTTGACGTTGAAATTGTTGATCCAATTTACCAAATGGAACTGGCCGAGCTACAGAATTGTGACTCTCTGAAAGACGCATTCAAGTCAAGCAGCCTTACTAATTTCTATGCATCTCTCCCCTCTGAGACATATCTTAATCTCAGGAACCATGCACTCAAAATGGCAACCATCTTTGGAAGCACCTATGTCTGCAAACAGAGTTTTCCCCAAATGAAACATCTGAAATCTCCAACCAGATCCAGACTAACTGATGCACACTTGCATCACTTGTTACGACTGGCAGTGACAAATATGGAACCAGACATTGACCATCTCATTAGCCAAAAGCAGGCCCATACTTCCCATTGAAATACTAATACGTTTATGTTGGTTAAAATTGTTCTTTATTTTAATTATTGTATTGTTTTTTTCCTGTTTTTTTTTGTACTACATATATGTGCAGTGTGCATAGGAATTCGTTCATGTTTTTTTCAAATGATAGTCTGGCCCCCCAACATTCTGAGGGACCGTGAACTGGCCCCGTTTAAAAAGTTTGAGGACCCCTGATCTAATGGACTGTGCACTGAGCAAGGGGTTGGAGTAGTTGACCTCTAAGGTCTTTTCCGGCCCTAGGATTCTCAGAAAGAGTTGCACTAAAACAAGTCTCCCTAAAGAGACTTAGACTCCCAATTTAGACTTACCTCCCTAAAGGGAAGAGCTTTTATTTGGAGTGAGGTAGGAGCATTCTTTTTTTTTTTTTTTTGTGATGGCGCTGGTGTTGAGGCCGCGAGGAACCAGATGGAGAGGAATAGGCTCCAAGTCAAACCTAGCAACTGAGTGGCTTTTAACACACTTCCCTCCCCTGCATTGTTTGTTAACTCTTTTATTGTTAACTTTGGATGGGGTACCGCTTCCCCAGACCAAATTAGTGCGCAACTTGGGGGTCCTCAAGGCCAGAAAGGCCTTTGCACTAATCTATCTTGTGTGCCAGTTGTGTGGTTCCTGTTTCAAGAGGCTCTGTTCATGATCACTCATGCCTTAGTTATTTCCCGGTTGGCTATTGCAATGTATTCTATATGGGGCTGCCCTTGAAAGCATTTGGAAACTGAAGCTGGTCCAGAATGTGGCAGGTTTTGGGACCACCACATTATGCCCACATAACACCAGTGCTATATGAACTTCAGTGGCTTCTAGTAGGTTTCTGGGTGCAATTAAATATCCTGCATATTACCTTAAAACCCTACATGACATGCGGCCAGGAGACTTGAGAGATAGGCTCTTTCCATTGCACCAGATCTGGTAAGGTGGCCATGCTCCAGGTCCCTTCTGTGAAACCATGTCATTTATGGAACCTAGAAAGTGGGCCTTCTCTATCTTGGTATCTGCCCTGTGAAGCAGCCTGCCCACACAGTTGGGATGGCTTTGACCCTGTTGGCCTTTTGCAAGGCCTTTAAAACCTAACTCTTCCATTAGACTTAGGAACGGCACAGTAATTGGACCCTGGTCTTTGTATTTTCTGCATTGTTTGAGAAATGGATTACAGTGGTACCTTGGTTCACGAACGCGTCTGTTCACGAGCAATTTGGTTCACGAACAGCTCTGGTCGCAAAATTTTGCCTCCGTTCGCGAACTCCGCATCGGGCGACGAACAGGATCTGCGGCCATTTTCCCTCCCGTGACACATGGTCGCGGCTTCCTGTAGGGAGGGGGACTCTCCCTCCAAGCAGTAACTGCCTCCCCACCCGCCTTCCTGTCCTCCACGCCAGAAGTCACCTCGAGCAAGGTTAGCGTTCTCTCTTCGTACTGTACTTTGTGTCATATTTTTGTGGTTTAAAAAAAACAACATGGTTCAGAACGGATTAACTGTATTTACATTGAACCTTATGGGGAAATTTGATTCGGTTCACGACCAATTTGGTTCGCGACCAGTCACGGAACGAATTAAGTTCGTGAACCGAGGTACCACTGTATTTTTACCTGCCATCTTTGTTGTTTGCTCTACTGTTTTATCTGTATTTCTTGTTTTATGCTTTGCTCAGATGGGCAGCCATATACATTTGTGGAATAAATAAATAATCTCCCTACAATCCACCAGTAGTGCCAGTGTGGGATTTCTGGGTATTGTAGACTGATCATCTGGTGAGCCCTAATACATGAACACTTATCCCTTTTAGGGTGGGTTGATGGTGACCTATTTGATAGAAGTTACATGCTTTTCTAATCTCATGCTCCTGAAACACTTTCTTTTTGCAAAATATTATAAATTTAATTTGAAAGGACTTGTTAATTCAAAGCATAGTTTTATGTAATAAATTTACAGAGAGACACATTTACACATATGCTGTCAGAGCAAGTGGAAAACAAAATTCATAGTTTAAACTAGGGCAAAAGGATAAGGGAAGTAGAACGTTTTTGCCTTGAATAGAATCCAGTGGTATTCATCCTAATTGTCTCTTTTGTGGTGATGACTTGCCAGGATGCTGTAAAGGTTTATGGGGAAAGGTTTGGTGGAGTGACCCTGTGAATGGAAGAGAGCACAAAAATAAAAATTCAGTTTATTTTCAGGGTAAAACCCACATTGTACACACACCCCCCCTGCAAAAAGAGACCTCTGCAATCAAAGCTGAAAACAAGTGCATAGAAAGAGATTGCTTGGATCTGACCAAAGACCTATTAAGCTCATATTTACAAGCTAGATGCTTTGAAAGGCCATAGGTAGGCTTTTCTCACTGCACTTCTGCAGCTGGGATTTAGGGACATGCTGCCTCCAGACTAGGCTGGACCAGCTTAGGTTGATGGATACCTTCTCTTTCACAAATGTGTCTAATTCCATTTCAAAATCTAAATTGGTGGTCATCAAACTTGAGAATGAGTTCCGCAGATTTATAATGTGAAGAAATGCTGTCTCCTCACTAGCTCTAAAAGGAAAACAAAATCTATTTCTATCAGCACAACTATCATGTTCTAAATTCTCCTAGTACTGTTTTATTTTAAGTAAAATATTGTAGTCTTGCCCAGTAGGGTGTTAGATCCCTGCTGTTTTGGCTGCCCAGTTCTGCACTTTTTCCTCCATGCTTCGTTTTAAGAGACATTGAGAATGAATCCATGTAAACTAAAAACCTCTTGCTTCCTTTCCCTTACTGAATTTACTCAAACTGAAATACCATGGTGGGGAAACTAGTTCTCTGGATGCTGCTGAACTATAACTCCCAGCATCCTACACCAGGAACTAGGATGAGAGAAGCTTCTAGAACATGTAGTTCAATAATATTCTGGAGGATCAGAGCTCCCCTCTCTGAAATACAAAGTATGAACATTTGTGATCATGGATGGCAGCAAATAAGGACTGAGTGAAAGAGGCTTACCTTTACGTGTTGAATCGAGTTGTTTTTTAATGTACTGCTCTCGCTGCTCTAACTGATGAGCGATCTGGATATCCTTCCATCCTAGTAGAGATTAGGGCAGGAGGCAGCTAATCCTGTATGACGATATGAACCTGGCCAACCCATTCCTGCCTTCAGCTATCTTCTCTCAACTCACCTTTCTTGATGCTCTTCAGAAAATCTTCCTGGGGAGCTAAGCGCTCAGGACTGTGTACCACCCTCTCAGGGATGTGGAAAAAAGTACGAACGGCGGGCAAACGAAACAGTAATACTTGCATAATTGAGAACAAGTTGGATGTCAGCCAGTAGGTAAAGATGGCCTGTATGGGAGGAAGATAGCATCGAACATCAGATGACTTGTTAGGTTCTTGGTTTGCTTCACTCCCCCATGCACTGATGCTGTTACCTAGCCTGGTACAGAAATGTCTGCAGAAAAACAGCCAAGCTCGTGGAACACCACGAACCCAACAGTTCAACACTGAGCTACGTATATTCTTTACTACTGGAATTAGGAGGCAGCTCCCTGCACCACTGTGAAAAAACAGAGAAATGAGATAGGAGATGCAGTCCTACCCTGTCTGAACTAGACACTTAATTGATGATACCCGGCTGCACATCTCTTCCCCTAGTGAGCTGAGTGATGCCATGATTGCCCTTTCTCGGTGCCTGAAGGCTGTGGGGGCCTGGATGGGGAACAGCAGGCTTCAGCTGAACCCTGGCAAGACTGGGTGGCTTTGGGTTTTAGGGGCTTCTGTGTCTGGGGATTTACAATGTTTAGTGCTAGATGGGGTGCACTGCCCCAAACGGACCCAGTGTGCAATTTGGGTTTTTTTGTTCAAAGAGCAGGTGGCAGCTGTGGCCAGGAGGGTTTTGCACAGCTTCCTGTTGTGTGCCAGATGTGCCCATTCCTGGATCAGGAGGCTTTACTCTCAGTCACTAGTGCCCTAGTCGCCTCCCGAATAGACTACTGTAATGCGCTGTACATGGGGTTATCCTTGAAGAGTATCCAGAAGCTTCAGCTGGTGCAAAATGCAGCAATGCGGGCAGTGATGTGTACTCCAATATCTGCACGTTACACCTCTGCCACACAAGTTGCGTTGGTTGCCAGTTTGCTTCTGGCTCCAATGCAAGGTGTTGGTTATCACCTTTAAAGCCCTACATGGCATGGGGCCAGGCTACCTGAGGGACCGCCTCTCCCCAGTTACATCTACCTCTACCATCAGGCCCGGCAGGAGAGGCATGTTATGGGTCCTGTGGGCTAGAGACTCATCGGGTGAGACCTAGGAAGAAAACCTTTTCTGTTGTAGCCCTCGCCCTGTAGAACATCATTCCCCG
The DNA here is from genome assembly GCA_030867105.1 of Liasis olivaceus. Taxonomy (NCBI): domain Eukaryota; kingdom Metazoa; phylum Chordata; class Lepidosauria; order Squamata; family Pythonidae; genus Liasis; species Liasis olivaceus. The sequence goes on along the minus strand of CM061351.1, from coordinate 112,585,501 downwards.
AGGTGAGGTTGGCCCTAACCCTCCCAGCCTGGAAGGCCCGTAAAATGTGGTTTTGCCAACTAGTTTGGGGATCCCATGGTAGAGTGGAGCCTGTCAGATGGTTGTAGGACTGTTAATGGAATGCACTTTCTGTATGTTTTCCCACCGTTTTGTTTCTTATTTGTTTTTATCTTGTTATTTTAATTTACACTGGTTGTTTTAATGGTTTTTTTATATACTCTTGATTATTACTGTGTATGTTGCCCAGAGTCACTATGTGAGATGAGCAGCTATACCAATGTGATTAAATAAATAAATACGTTTGTAGAACAGAAAGGTCACTCAGGGGAGACACACAAGGGTGGAAAGCTTCAAACAGTGCCATATTTGAGGCTACGAGACTAAAGCCCCCCTCTTACCGTTGGAAAGGAAATTATAAAAGGAAGGAACAGCACTGGCATCACTCGGAAAACCTTTTTCATTAGGTCGAGGTTTGGGTTTGGGGCTGCTGTTTGCATCCCGGTCTGTAAAGAAGAAAAGTGTTATCCACTGGCCATTGCTTGATTTGCTACTCTTTCTGCTTCACACGTCTGTCCCCAGTCCTTATTCCACACCAACAGGATGATTCTGCTATTTGAACTAGCATGACAGGAGACAAGTGGGCTAAAGATCCAGGTAGGGCCAGGCTTCAGATAAATGGAGATTCACTCAGTCCCCAGCCAAGATCTGGGTAGATTTCTATATGTCCTAGCCAGTAAGTCCATCCCACAAGTGCTTTTCCATGCCTGCCAATTTCTTTGCTTCAAAATCATGGTGGGTGGAAGAAGGGATCTGTGGAAATCGGTAAGTGGAAGCAAAATCTGTGGATAACTAGAGTTCACTCTCACATTGTCTTACCTCCAAAATAATCCACATGGTGACAGTTACCGTCAGGGGTAGTACGTAGTAAGGATCAGGGGCTGTGAGATTCATGAACCACCAAAGTCCCCCTGTCTCCAGGCTGGGCACAGGAAACTCAGCCATTTTGCGTAGGGCAAAGAAGAATGAGAGGAAAATGGGTGCCTGGGACAGAGAAGGGAGAGGTCAAGCTGGTAAACAATGTCGATAATAAGAATTCCAAGCATGCCACAGAAGCTGACCTGGACAAAGGGTGTGATAAATCCTCGCAAGGGGTTAACGTTATGGGTTTTCTGATAGTGCTCCAGATCGGCAACGGCCTTCATAACTGGGAGAAAAGGAGAGAGGAAAAGTAATGCTAAAATATGACTAAACCTGTCTGCCAGGTGTTCCTTATGAACACCATTGCTGTCCAGTCCTGGACTACAGCTCCTATCCCCCTCAACCACAGTAGTGTATTTTAAAGGCTTTATTCCACTCTGGCAGCATTTAAGAAAGACTGCCTCTCCAGCTCCTTTGTTCTTCCCCAGCCTTACCCCATCCTACGGCTGCTATTGCAATCCTTGACTAATTTCAAAGCTTTATTAATCCCACTAAGTTTTGATCCCACTTTAAACTTACACTGTTGATGGTTGCCGGTCTTCCTGGCCTCGCTGACTTTAGTAGACAACACAGTCATTTGGGGCATATGGTTGCTTAACGCGATCGAGTCTTGCTGGTTCTTCACCATGAGTGGGAAAACCAGACAGCGTACGAGTACTGTCCCTGAGAGACGGGCAGGACAGAAGAGTTGTATTACTTTTCAGCACAATTACAAGGTCACTGGAATCCACAAAGACGTCCAGGCACTTGGAGTTTCCTAGCTGGCCCCTTGTAGGTATGCAGAAAGTGTAATTCCACAGCTGGACGGGGGAGGCTGGGATGGGCCACAGGAAGGGCGCAGGGTAGGCGGTCATTCCCCCAAAAATGAAAATGCATTTTAAAGTCTTTTAAACTCAAGACTTTAGCCCACTGATTTGGACGCTCGTGAGAATGGAAGAAATATTTGCAGTATCCCGAAGGCAGTCCTGGAGGTGTCTACCAAGTCTGGCTTTGTTTACCAGCTGGCTGTGATCTGGCTTCTGTTCCCAGCTACGAGGGTTTCTCAGCACAACACATCACCTTATACCAGGAGTGATCTTAAATATTAACTTCCTTTAATTAAACTAATTCTGTTCAATTAAGCTCAGTGTTTATCCTAATGCTGCCCAGAGTATTTTGTTCTGGTCCCTGAGGGATGAAAAGTTCCCCCTCCCCCCCACCTTTAGTTCCAATCTGGCCTTTAAAACTGGATTTGTCAATGACTGAACAGGGCTCTGCTTCCCAATCTGAATGCATAACTTCCACCGGTGAAAAGACATCTTTCTGCTCCCGTCCCCTTACAATTCCAGCAATCCTCTTTACCTGCCACAATGGCTCCCCACCAAGGCAGCCCCAAGTCCAAGTGAAAAGATTCCAGGGTCTTCAGGACTAGGCCTACCGGACTGTAGCTTTCCAGACCTAGTTCAGCAAAAGTCGGTTCTTGCACAAGGTGGCCAAGTTCCTCTAAGGGGAGGACGTTCTCCACAGGTGGGGTTGATGCAGCTTGAGCAACCTAAAGGGGAGAGGCAGAAATGGCCGTAGACGGGTCTCCTGTGGAAACGTCACTCTCCCCGGCCAAAAGTCTCCCGGATGACGTTTCGTTTTCATCACTCCAAACTCTGCAAGCGCCTTGGCCCCACCTGTATGCCCGCAACGGCTGCAGTGCTCTGACACCGGACTGTGGGCCTCCAAGGCGGGAGAGGAAGACTCTTCAGCTGAGGAACCAAAGCGGCTTTGCCCCGCGACCATCTCAGAGCAACCGATGTTCTGGGAACCTGGGAAGGAAGTTGCAACAAGCAGCACCTTTATCCTGTCACTTCACAGAATAAGCCCGGAATTGCGATGCCAACGAAGCCCATCGGTTTATCCGGAGCGCCCCGCAGGGCGAACCTCTCCACCCCGCCAAGCAGCGGCAGCCTCGGGGGTGGGGGGCGGGGGCGCTTAGGCAGGCCAAACGCTCAGGGTCCCCTCGCGGTAACGCTGACGAAGCACAGCCCGCAGAGGGAAAAACGGCCGAGATCCTCCCCCCAGCCCCACGGCTCTGGCCGCCGTTCAAGGCCGGCGGGACCCCCGGGCCGCCCACCCACCCGGGGGCCGCGGGCTTAACCTGGCCCTGGGGTCAGCCGCGCGGGGGGCGCCGCAGGGCCCGGGCACCCACCTGCCGGCAGACGCCCCCCGCCGAGATCCAGGCCCGCCGGAGCGCCGCGAAAGCCGCCATGGTCTCCGGCGTGACCGCCGCGGCGGACCGGCCGTCCCCGGAAGCGCCGCGACGCTCTTCCGAGGCCGCCGCCGCCCTCTTGGTTACGGGCACGTGGCCCTTCGCTCCGGGGAGAGGCGGCCTCTCGGCCAAGGGCCCCTTTCCTCGCGAGGAGTTCCTCCCTAGGAGCACGGAGGGGACTGCCGACCTGGGCGTGAAGGGAAAAAAAATAAAATAACGACTCGGAGACTCGAACGCCCCCTGAGAAAAGGGTAGAGGTCAACGAGTCAGTCCCCGCTGTGGCCATGTTTGTGACGGGCACTTTGATTCTTTTGCCCTTAGTGCGGCCATGTTTGTCGCGGTCGAGACATTACGGAAGAGGAAGCGCTGCCACATTTCTCGCGGGCAGTGATGCTTCCGCCGCCACGATAGCTTCGGGCAATTCCTCCCAGCCGTCCTCTAGCTCAGTATTTTTCAACCTTGGCCGCTTTAAGACGTGCGGACTTCAACTCCCAGAATTCCCAAGCCGTCATGCTGGCTGGCGACTTCTGGGAGTTGAAGTCCACCCATCTTAAAGTGGCTAAGCTGGGAAAATGCTGCACGTCCAGCAACTTTTGTTCCGTTCTACCATCTGGCCACTGTGTGGAGCATCTGTAGGCCTCGCTTCCCTGGGATTAGTGCTGATCTGAAAAAAAAGAAAAAAAAAAGTTAATTTAGGGGTGTAACTCAATTCAGTAGGGAGGCTCACAGAAGCGGCTGGATCTGGGAATAGCGGGAGGGGAAGCAGATGCTCCGTGGACCAGCTTTGTAGGAGGACCAGCCGTGTTAGTCCATATATAGCAGCCAAAATCAGAAGGAAGCTGGTAGCATCTTTTCTAATTAACTTGCTTCATCCGATCATTTCTTTCATGTCACAGAAACCTCTCCCGGGCTCTATCCACAGCATAAAAAGAATCGATCCTCATTGTTATCTCTCGTATCCTTTTCACCTCCCATTTCCCCCTATGGCTTCGACAGCACCAAGCATGACTCTTGCCCCCAGTGTTTCTCAACCTCGGCAACTTTAAGATGGGTGGACTTCAACTCCCAGAACCCCCAGAAACAACCAGCTGGTTGGGGAATTCTGGGAGTTGAAGTCCACCCGTCTTAAAGTTGCTGAGGTTGAGAAACTCTGCTTGCCCACTAAGTCAGATGTTGCTGGTTTGAAACCCGGCATTAATTGATTTCATTATTACGTTTTCTTCCTAAGCTTCCTCCTCCTCCTTTTGCTTTACTGCATTTTTGAGAAAAGGTGCAGTTTCAGCCTTTTCCTGGTCCCCTAAAATGGACCTGCGGTGTTCTATCTTGCCTCCGACACTTGCGAACATCAATACGGAGCCTTGCATGGAGGCAATTCAGAAAGAAGGAGTGGGGTGCGGCTCGATTGCAGTTTCCCTTCTAAATCAAAGAAGCAGCCAGTGCCCCTGAAAGTCGCTTAACGAGAAAAAACAAGTGAAATTACATCTAAAGAAGCTGGAGGTAGTTTTGGTAAGGGAGAAACTTGACTTGAGGAGTAATGAGAAGTTTGCTCTGCAGGGAGCAGGTATGCCCTGGAAGGCTCTTCAATCCCAGATGTCACTGGACTTGCAAATGGTGATTGTGGTGAAGGGCATTATTTTAATGCACAATTTTATACTCTCTATATATTTCACATAATGCATAACATACATTTAACAGTGCATTCTATCTCACAGTATGTTTAAAACTTTAACTCGCAACTTGCTTTTGAAAGAGCACAGCATTCCCCCACCCCATTTTCCTTTAGAAACAATGATCTGTTAGATGCCTGACTGTCTTTGAATAAACAAGTTGTAAATTAGCTTGGTACCAGGCAAAGAAAGTTGCCAAGAGAGACACCCTGAATTTCAAAGAGGAACAAAGAGATAAGAAAGACTGACAGGATGTTTTCTTGGTAACAAGAAAAAGAAAGTTAAACTTAGATTCACCTCTTTAGGACCCACCTTTACCCCTCCCCTAGACCACCCCAAAAATCCTTTGTATGGGCATGAGAGGATGCAAGATCTGATTTGAGTTTTTTTACACCTGTCCCTTTCTATAAAGCCTCCGATGCTTGCTTTGCAAGGTGTGGTTTCAATCAACATTCCTTGCCACGATGTTGATTGATCCAACCAGGTGCGTATTGATCAATAAACATCTGTAACTTTTTACAGAAGTCTCGTCTCAAGTTTTTGTTTAGCTCTCTGAAACTTGGGTAACATAGAGTGCCTTACAGTGGCAAGGAGCACTTTTGTACATGGAACAACTAGTATATCAGTTGTGACTCAGGCCAAATTTAGTGACAGGCACCGCACTTCGATTGCAGCTAGCTTTGGGTTGGAGACAAATCTGTAGCCTGTGGATTTCCATCCCATCTGTGACTTACAAGTTTTCTCTCCTTTCTCAAGACGAACTTCGTTCTGTCTGTTCGAGCAAAAGAGTTTCCAAAATTTTGTTTTGTGGATCCACAATTTTCTGCCACGTGGAGGACCCTAATCCCTTCAGGACAGGGGACATTCCCTGGCCAGGGGCCTAAAGCAGCTTTGCATGGTGGGTACTGTAGTTCAGAAACAGTAGAATGGAGAAGACAACAATGAAATTTACACAGGGTTAATGTGATTCCTTTCTAATTAATATTTCACACCCAGTGGGAAAAAAGAAACATGAAACAAAAATACAAACATTAACCCCCCCCCCCCCCCCCCAATAATTGCCAGGTGAGAACAGTATGAGATTTCTTTCTACAAGGTTTCAGTCTCTTCAAAATTAATACTGATTGTGATTTATTTTCTATCTTTTTCTTTCTGTCATAAATTCATAGCTCCCTAGAGAGGTACTCCCATGTATTCTTTGAAAAACAAACCAATAATATAGGTAGTCCTTGCTTACTGGATGCCTTGTTTAGTGATTGAAGTTACAATGGTGTAAAAAAACAGCTTTGAGACCAGTCCTTGCATTTATGAACATTGCAGTGTCCCACGGTCATGGGATCGCCATTTGTGTGCTTCACAACTGGTTCTGACAAGCACAGTTAATGGAGAACCCACAAGTAAAATTGCAAGTCGCAGTCATGTGATGTCTCGTTTAACGACCATGGTGTTTTGCTTAACGACCGAATGGGAAGTGATGTCGTAAGCCCGGTGCTGTCATATGATTTTCCACTTAGCAACTGCACTGCTTAGTGACGGAGTTGCCAGTCCCAATTGTGGCTGCTAAGCAAGGACTATGTCAGAATCCTCGCAAGATTTTATAATAGATTATTATATGGCTAGTTTACAAAAATGATTTTTTCTACATGCTGCGGTTCTGCCATTGGAAAAGGGGAGGGGGAGTAGGAAGGAGAGACCGTTTGATGCAGATGGTTTCTTATCACAAGCCCTGGAATGTTCAAGGCCATGCCAGCAAGGGAATCAGAAGACAAGAACTAAGGGCGAAGTAAGGGGGGGAAAAGAAAGAAAAGCAGTTTTTGGCGCGCTTTTATTCAGTCTCAGCAATGCTTTGGATCTGTACACTTATTCTTAATAAATGAACTTTCTTTTGAATCAATATTGGTTGCAAGGAAAGTTACTGGTTTTAAGATCAACAAGTGGCAGTTCGTTACATTTATTAAGAATAAGTGTACAGATGCAAAGCATTGCTGAGACTGAATAAAAGCGCGCCAAAAACTGCTTTTCTTTCTTTTCCCCCCCTTACTTCGCCCTTAGTTCTTGTCTTCTGATTCCCTTGCTGGCATGGCCTTGAACATTCCAGGGCTTGTGATAAGAAACCATCTGCATCAAACGGTCTCTCCTTCCTACTCCCCCTCCCCTTTTCCAATGGCAGAACCGCAGCATGTAGAAAAAATCATTTTTGTAAACTAGCCATATAATAATCTATTATAAAATCTTGCGAGGATTCTGACATACTGCCCCTCCACAGAAAAGGATGTCAGTCAGATGATTCCTCTTTTTCACTCTAAAAGGAAAAGCAAAGATACACATAATACAATAACCAATCTAATTGTTAAGGCTTTGTAGGATAAGCATCATAAAATTTTTTAACTAAACGTGGGGCCTTTACATGTTTCTTGTCAACCCATTCAGCCATTGACTGGGGGAAAAAATTTTCTGGCAGATGCTCTGTCTCGATTGCCTCAACACAATAGCAAACGGGAGGAAGTAGTCGCTCCAGTAATTCCATGTACCCAAGCAGCCCTAAGAGTGGTCACTAGAGCTCAGAAAAAAAAGGGTGAAGGACAACCAGAAGGAGAGTTATTGGTAAAATTAAATGCCCAGATTGCTCAGGATGAGTGGTTCAAAAGCAACAGCCAGTTGCTAGTAAACAAACAAGGGGCATGGTGGTGGCAAGACAAGCTATATGTCCCTGCAGATGCTAGAAAGTGGGTTTTGCAAAGAAGTCACGACAGCAAAACAGCTGGGCACTTTGGTTTTGTGAAAACATTACATCTGATCAGACGTCAATTTTGGTGGCCAACAATGAGAAAAGATGTAGGGGAATATGTAGCCACATGCCCCACGTGTGCTATGGCCAAAAAGAGAGGGGGCAAACCAATGGGGCTTCTACAGACAGTAGCAAACCCTGTAGCTCCTTGGAAGCAAATAAGCATGGACTTTATTGTAGACCTGCCTGAAAGCAACAAAAAGACTGTCATTTGGGTAGTTACAGACCTTTTTTCCAAACAAGCACATTTTGTGGCATGCCAAGCCATTCCATCAGCACCCAAATTGGCTAAATTATTCATACAACATGTCTACCGAGCTCATGGGGTCCCAGAACGGATAATTTCGGATCGCGGGGTCCAGTTTACTGCCAAATTCTGGAGAGCGTTCCTAAAACTACTGGGGGCATCGCAAGGCTTGAGTTCGGGTTACCACCCCCAGACAGCGGGATCATGTGAACGTCTGAACTCAGTATTGGAACAATATTTGAGATGTTTCATTAACTACCAACAAGACAATTGGGATGAACTGTTACCATTCGCTGAAGTAGCTTATAATAATGCAGTGCACCAAAGCACTGGTCTCACCCCTTTTAAAATAGCTACAGGACAAGACTTTGTACCCATCCCAGAACTGCCTAAGCAGACCACTCAAGTCGCTTCGGTTGATGAGTGGATCCAGCAGATGACACAAGTGTGGCCTCAGATTGCTGCCTCGTTGCAGGAGGCCAGAGCTACATACAAGAAATTTGCAGATGCTAAGAGAACACCAGAAAAAGACTGGAAAGTAGGAGATAAGGTTCTTTTATCTACTAAACATCTTAAATCATTACAACCTTCCAGAAAGCTCGCTCCAAGATTCATAGGGCCTTTTGTCATCGATAAAGTAATTAATCCAGTTTCACTACGATTACAGATGCCTGCCACCTTTAAAAAAATCCATCCAGTATTCCACTGCGACCTGCTTAAACCATATAAGGAGTCTTCTCAGTGGCATCCCTCTCCAGTACCTCCTAAACCATTGATGGTTGAAGGAGAACAACATTTTGAAGTTAAAGAAATACTGGACAGCAGAAAGCACAGGGGGGGGGTTCAATTTTTAATTCAGTGGAAACATTTTCCCAAGTCAATGGCTGAATGGGTTGACAAGAAACATGTAAAGGCCCCACGTTTAGTTAAAAAATTTTATGATGCTTATCCTACAAAGCCTTAACAATTAGATTGGTTATTGTATTATGTGTATCTTTGCTTTTCCTTTTAGAGTGAAAAAGAGGAATCATCTGACTGACATCCTTTTCTGTGGAGGGGCAGTATGTCAGAATCCTCGCAAGATTTTATAATAGATTATTATATGGCTAGTTTACAAAAATGATTTTTTCTACATGCTGCGGTTCTGCCATTGGAAAAGGGGAGGGGGAGTAGGAAGGAGAGACCGTTTGATGCAGATGGTTTCTTATCACAAGCCCTGGAATGTTCAAGGCCATGCCAGCAAGGGAATCAGAAGACAAGAACTAAGGGCGAAGAAAGGGGGGGAAAAGAAAGAAAAGCAGTTTTTGGCGCGCTTTTATTCAGTCTCAGCAATGCTTTGGATCTGTACACTTATTCTTAATAAATGAACTTTCTTTTGAATCAATATTGGTTGCAAGGAAAGTTACTGGTTTTAAGATCAACAAGTGGCAGTTCGTTACAGACTACCTGTAATTGCCTTGAATACAACCATTATTGGTTGAACTAGGAGACAAACAAAGACCAGAGATGGACGGATCTGAGCTCTTTGGAAGATATGCAGATATGGAAATAGTAAGGAGCATTGATTCTGTTGCCAAGCATAGAACAATTCTTTACAGCCATGTAAAAATGACAGTGCTTTTGCTGGCAGAAAACAATAGCGGCATAACATTTATTCCCCCCCTCCACTCTAGGTGATTTGTACCTAGGCACAAAGATGCTGCTGAAAACATTGCTGTCCTAATTTATGGTTAAGGAAAGGTATTGGCAGATTTCTCTGACCAGTTCCCGGCCTTTCCACTAAAAACACCCACCAATCCTTCTTAAAAGTGCAGTAAGTTTTAATGCCACGTTTAGCCATCTCTCAAAATTTGCTTTGGTTCTGAGTAAGGGTTTTGGGTGGGTGTGTTCAGAGGGAGCTCAAGCATCAGCTGTCATCAGGATACAAGAGCCACAAATGTGAGATGGGCGGCTATAGAAATCTAATAAATGAATAAATAAAGAAATAAATAAATAAAAAAAATCAAGTTAGTTCTGTGGCTCAGGTGGGCTAAATGCATATTCAAAAGCAGCCTGAGGGAGCATTGTACCCTTAAGCAGAAAAAGGCCGACTCTCTACCAATTCACAGTGTTCCCCCACTCCATAGAAGTGCTGGTCAGCTGCTGCTCAGGCTGATCCTGGTTCTTGGCTCAATGGTTTGGCAGCCGTAGGGGACAGTCCAGGTTGGGAAAAAAAAGATGAACTTTCCCACTGCCCAAAGCTGATTAGCCAGGAAACAGAATGCCTGGGAACTGGAGGAGGGAGGATACACGTACCTACATCAGTGTGAAGTGGCCTATCAGCCTATCATGAGGTAGACCAGTTCAAGAAATAAACTCCATGAAAGACTAAAATTACTTTTATTAAGATAAGCTATAGTAACAGAATCTTGTGAGTCTGATTATACTTTACCTCCTCCTCCTCTTATACTCTTGTGAATTAGGAGGGTGTCTGCTTGGGACATTTTTGCATACCTTCTTCATGATTTGGGCTTAAGCCATGTTTTCTTCCTCATTGCTTTGGCAATGATCTCCTCTCTCTCCGTCAAGGTCTTCCTCTTTATCCTCTACATGGCCAATAGGGCCAAGCTGTTTCCAACCCCAATGAGTTATCTGACTGTGATGCCAACTGAATGGTTGATGAGATACTTCTGAATCCACCCACCTCAAAACTGCTGGAGTTTATTGCTTGCTTAAAGGGGGAAAAAACACTACTTCAATACAGAAAAAGGTAAAGATGGTTTTAAACTGCCTCAGGTGTGGGTGGGGGATGAGATGAAGGCTACATCATGAGGCCAGAATCGAAAAAAGAGGATGCTACATTTTTGTGTTTAGATGAAAGTGGAGAAAATAAGTTCCTTTTTTCAATGAGATTTTTAGCCCATTTCTCCTTCAGTCCAGAGCGAACTCCTCACCCTGTACAAATCACCAATTTCTGTGGAAGAAAGAACACAAACTGAGCTACTTCTTGGATACAGGTAGTCCTCGCTTAATGACCACAATAAGGCCTGGAAAATTCATTTTTAAGCAGGGTGGTTGATAAGCAAGTAGTGGCAGATTTTACAATCTTTTTTGCAGCAGTCATTAAGCAAATCACTGCGGCTGTTAAGTGAATCACACAGTTGTTAAGCGATTCATGCGGTTCCCCATTGAATTTGCTTGCTGGAAGCCAGCTGGGAAGGTCACAAATGGTGATCATGTGACCCTGGGATGCTGCAATCATTATAAGTGTGAGCTGATTGCCAAGTGCCCAGATTGCAATCACATGACTATGGGGGTGCTGCAATGGTTATAAGTGTGAGGGCCGGGTGTAAGTCCCTTTGTCCAGCGCTGTTGTAACTTCGAATGGTCACTAAATGAATGGTTGTTAAGTGAGGACTACCTGTAGTTTGATTTGATTTGATTTATTATAGTTTTGTCTTATTATTTGAGATCAACATACAAGCAGGGAAATTATTTATCGGGTTTTGACCTGATGATGTGACAGACACATCTGGAATTGTCTTCACTTTATTTAATGATTACTCTATGCTCCCCGGGGTGAACTTCATCTCCAAACCCTCATGAATGACTGCACGTGTATATGAACTGTCATACTCAATGTCTGCTTTGGAGACACTCAATTTGGATAGCAGGAAATGGATATTCTCATTCTCTTTCAAAGCTGTGCGGTTGACATCGATATTTTCTGTTGGGGCATTATGATTCTTCAGCTAATGAACATCAGTCTTACTTGGGTTGAACCCTTGTATTATGCAGGTAATGGTCATCTGTGGTTTGCCAGGGTGCCTGGTATTGAAGATAGAACATTCTGGGGCAACCTTTGTGAACTGTATGACGGAAAGAAAGGTAATACTTACACCAAAATAGTGAAAGCAATTAGGTTCAGACCTCACATATAACCAGGCATTATTGTATATGTTACAACACAGAGTGCTAAGGTCGAAGATACTGGCAGTGAAATTGTTGGTGGTGGTCCTTGCTCCTGGCTAGTTCATGTGCTCTCCTCTTAGTTTCGGTTCAGTCATTTGTTACTATTGTGAAATCTCTCGCCTTAACTTTTCACTTTGCTTAATGCGGGTGAAATAATGACTATTCCTTCCAGCTAATGTGCTTGGCTAACGCTGAATTTCTTGGTGGCGCTCAACGTATATCTGCTAGCATCATCTTGGAGGGGTCAGTAGATAGGTCTAGGACCAGGAGTTTTCTCCCTTGTTGATTAATTGCTCTTTGGAGTAGAAGGCAGAAATAACACCAATAGTACTACTCGTTGATGATGTCTGGTGCAATCACAATCACAAAACCTTATGCTTTTTGATAAACCTCGTTAGCCTGAAAAGGTGCCACCAGACTCCTTCTGACTTTTGATGTAATTCTGCAAGTCGTGTCATCTGCGTCCTGATCTATGTATTGTCTTTGGTCCCCCCTCTGTGGATGCCTACACTAGGATGAGGTGCACGCTAAGATAGCCTACAAGAGCAGGTCCCTGCTTCTAGAAAAGAACAATGAATGAATACTGATGAGTCATGAGAACGTTTTCTTTGGTGGGTAGCCTTTACTCAGCATTCTGTCTGGAGTAAATTCTAAGCATGAGTTGAAGAAGGGGGTTAATTATGTTTCGGGTAAGCTGTGCTGCAAGGAGTTCTATCATGCTAAGGTGCTGGAGGGGGAAAGCTAAATGAAAAATATGTTTACTTTGTCAGTAGAACTAATTAGTTGAGCATGAAATTGAGCAAACTCAGGGAGGCAGTGAAAGATAGGAAGGCCTGGCGCAATATGGTTCATGGGGTCACGAAGAGTCGGACATGACTTAACGACTGAACAACAACAGAACTAATTAGTAGACTGCAAGTCCTTTAGAAAAGATATTTTTGTAATGCGTTGGGGTGGGTACAAGTCCCTCCCTTCCCATTGTTTTGGTGGCCGTGCTACGCTGTGGAGCAACCTGCTGGTAGAGATCAAGCTGGCTGTTTCCTTGTTGGTGTTTCAGAAGCTATTCAAACTCAGGGTTGTTTTGGAGAGTCTTCTCCTGATTTCATCATGCCATCTTGAACTTCTAATTTTTATTATTGTCCTGCCTGTGTCGGGTTGGTGTGGTTTTTATGGTCTGTGTTGTGAAGTGTGGGCTGTGGATGTTTTAACTGTGTTTTTTTCTTAATATTTTAGCATGCTGGCTGGGGAATTCTGAGAGTTGAAGTCCACACATTTTCAAGTGGCCAAGGCTGAGAAACATTGCATTAGATAAATATATGTGGTTAAGATTGGCTGATGGTGTAATTCTCAACAACATTTTTGGAGGCATCTCCTTTCAACTTATGGATGTTTAAACAGGGTCTTGAGATGGGGAAAAAGACATCGTGGGAATGTTCTCATCAGGAAAAGGTCAACTATGGTAGATTCTGAAAGTGGGTAGAGGTGGAACTTGGGTGGAAAAGATGAAGTAAGGGTTATGATGTCATAGTCCAAGCTCTCCCCTACATCCTTATATGTAATATTGTGACACAAATATGAAATCGATAAGAGTTTGCACTGCAATGTTGTGTTTCACCCACCCCTTCTCTGTACAGGTGCCCTTGAGAGCTGGCTTTCTTTTGCCTTATATTTATGAGTAACAGAGACAATCTGCAATGATTTCCCACTCTTGTCTTTGGTATAAAAAGCACTAAAGTAGACCCTTCCTTATGTAGGGCCTCAACCTCTTGAGATCTTATGTGAGAACACACATTTCTTGTGAGATCTGTCTATCTTTCATGATTTCAGCCATGATTAATTTTGAAATGTTAATTTAAAAGCTTTCTTTAAAGATTTGGAGGTCAGTGGATGTCTTCTTATCACTTATGGACACTGTGTTGCTGACCTCTGCTAAATAAAGATTAAAATGCTATTGAAAAAGCTATAATCTTGTCTTCCTTCTCACTTTAATTGACTCTAGGTGTATTTATGCTATAAAACTCTTTCAGAGGTTCTCTCCCGCCGCCCTTTGTGCCATTTGTGTGTGTTTGGACCGCAGCCAAGGATGCTGAGAGATAATTTAGACTTCTGTTTATTTTTTGGGTGGAGGGGACAGGAGTGGGAAATTGGGCCATCAGCCCCAGGGTGGGGAGGAGTACTTTTCCACCTTATCTGTCACCTTGGCAATTTATTTTGTGACGGAAACAGCCTCGGTCAAATTTTTTGCAGTGCAGAGGAACTTTTCAACTGCTTTCATTTTTTAAAAAATACTTTTTATTAAAGAGTTTTACAATACTAAAAGATAATCTGAAATCAGAAGAAGAGAAGAAAAGAAAGAAAAGAAATAAAGTGCAAAAAAAAGGAAAAAAAAGAAAAGCGATAGGAAAAAAGTATTTAAAGAAGTGACTCCCAATCTTCCTTGCAACAAGTACAAGCACATTAATAATTCCTCACCCCCATGAAATTAGATACGTGGTTCACTTCTTCCCATAACCCCTTCCCCGCTTTTCCATTCACAAATCCCAAAATCATTGTCATTTCTGTCCAAATATCTGCAAAAAGTCCATAAAGGGTTTCCAGAATTTTATAAAAGTATTTCTTATTTTAGTCCTGATCAAAGAAGTCAACTTTATATTCCTTTCTTTTGCTTCTAACGATATTAATCTTTAATTCATCCAGTTGGTGTCATAGGAACTTTTCATCTGCTTTCCTATTTGCAGAGGAGAAAATGCCAGATTTTACTCAAGACTAGTTCATGTCCAGATTGAAATTACACCCTATGTTATTCATGGTGCAGATTAACCTGGGCATCTCTTCAGTTCTCAGCGATGGGACTGGAATGACTGTATTGGATATTTTCTGTTTGGCAGAACTGAAGCCATCACTTTCTAGAGATTAAAAAAAACCCTGACAACCGACAAGATTACAAACTCCCCCACTTTTCATCCTTTGAATAGATATATCAAAGCTTTATCTTCATGATGATGGTTTATAACACTTTTAGCCTAGTTTTCAATGTTTAAAACAAATCAAACCAACTTCCTTAACCAATCCAGGCTTTGCCCTGCCTTGTAACCTCACATCTCTGCCATATTATGGATCTCTTCCCATCGTAGACAAGGATGTATCCTTGTTTCTTTGACCTGTATTGTGGCCTCAAAGTATGAAAAGTGGGGGGAGAAGGTAAAATCTAAATGGGGATAATGCTCCAGTTCTTCTTTTATAAGGTTATCTGAGGAACCGCATCACCCTGGTTATTTCAGCCCGCCCCACTCGGTCCAGCAGAAGGGGCAGGTTGCAGACCCCACCGGTCAAGGAATTTCGATTAGTGGGGTCTAGGCAGAGGGCCTTTTCTGCTGTGGCTCCCGCCCTATGGAACATCTTGCCTCCTGAGGTCCGGTGTGCCCCCTCCCTCATGGCCTTCAGAAAAGGGGTTAAATCCTGGCTCTGCCAGAAGGCCTGGGGGCTGGATGGGGGCTCGCATCTGTGGAGATGGCTGGCGGGGTGATGGGTTTGGCTCCCCCCCACAGCATCTTGAAGGTTTTAGGGTTAAAATTTATAGGGGGTTTTTAGGACATTTTTAATGTATGTTTCTATTTTAATTATTTATGGATTTTAGCCATTGTTGGAGGGATTGATGTTTTTTCCTTTTTTGTTATTGTGAGCCGCCCAGAGTCACCCGTTGGGGGAGATGGGCGGCATACAAGTTTAATAATAAATAAATAAATAAATAAATAAATAAATAAATAAATAAAAACATTAAGTGCTCGTGTATGCACCACATTGGTTCAACAGCTTCCTTTTCTCCACCTGGCAGTTATCACAGGACCACCCAACCTCACATGGTTACCCATCTATCTTCTGGTGAGGTCATCACTGCTAGAGTGAAGAAGATGGAGGAAAGGATGCCAGACACATTGCTGTGGAGTATATAAGCCTATTTTGAAGTACAAAAAGAACAGGAACAACAAGGAAGGTTGGGTGACTTTCTCTCCTTCCTGAATTGTCTCTGGAATTTGAATACATCTTCAAAAGGGTAGGAAAAAAATATGTCCCC
This sequence comes from Liasis olivaceus, assembly GCA_030867105.1. NCBI lineage: Eukaryota > Metazoa > Chordata > Lepidosauria > Squamata > Pythonidae > Liasis > Liasis olivaceus. The sequence continues at coordinate 112,569,559 of CM061351.1, read as the reverse complement.
TTCACCAGGCATAACAGCTTTCAAAACAAAACCCTGATTTTGCTTGGTATGAACTTCAGGTATATTTGATGCAGGTGAATTAATGAATGTGGCCTTTGGAGATCAGAATGGGATGTGTGTCTGTGTGTGTGTGTCCGTGTGCATGCAAAGGTATATGACAGATCAAGGGTTTTTAATACAAAGGTTCTGGAAGGTGAAGTGAATCAAAACCCAATATTTTTCACAGAGATTCATTATCTATCAATTGAGGCAGAAGGATGGTTGCCCTGTTGTTTCCCTAAGAAGAAATATGCAATCTGTATTGGTTGTCTTGAGGCATTTTTGTGAAATGTAGATGGTTAATACCTGTAATTAATGTAATGAACAAACATAGCTAGATCTTAGTGTATAGAATCCAAGAACAAAGAAATAACCACGAAACGAGAAAGTTAGCAGAATGAGCTGCGTGACATGGGGAAAATTTCTCATGAGCTCTTCCCCCCTATACAGTGATTTTGGGCAACATTGGCCATATCCTAGTTTGGGTGAGTGTCTCAAGGAAGCTGGTTAAAGATAGGTCCTCATGAGAAGACAGGTCTGGGTTCAATGCAGAAAGCGATCAATTCAGTTAATTCTTCGTATAAAAGCATGTGTCAGGGCACAATTGAGTCCTCAAAGAATGCTGGTGGATATAAATCTTATACTGGACCTTTGCATTCTGCCGTCTCTGCACTTAAACAGGTCACAGCTCTTTCTGAAGTCAAAGTTTGGGGTCTGGTTGAAAAACTGCAGAAACTATGGAAGAATTTGAATTGGAGCTTTCAGATAATGGGAGGGTGATATTCACAGAACCCAGAAGGAAGAAAGAAGGAAGATGCGGAGGTCTTCGCTGATGAAGGATAACCTGGGGTTCATCACAGGCTGGATTCTTATCCAAGTCTTCCAGGAATCTGCCAAGCCATGCTGATCATCCCTAAGGATTCCTGTTTTTAACCAATATGTAGATCATCAGTGGGATTCAAGCCTGAAATAAGATATAGCAGCTGATCTGGGATTCTGGGAAAGGTAGAACAGGAAGATCTTTGGGGTGATGAGTTTTCTTTACGTGGCACGTGGGGAATCAGGAGCTACATGGGTGCAGTGGAAAAGCCATGCTTAGCTTTTAATGAACTAGGATGCGCTCCACCACATTTAACTTCTAGGTTGTGGACATTAAAGGACCTCTAATCCTTTAACCTCTAGGTTGTGGACATTTTTGCCTTAAACTTTATTATAAAAGCAGGAAGTGCAGTGGACAAATGTTTATTTGGAGCCCCATACTTCCAGAAACGATCCATCCATCCATCTAACCTCCAATCATCCATCCATCCATTGCAAAAGAAAAGAAGCAGTACAATTTACTTGGATCTTCTGAATGAAAATGCAATGGATCTCAGCATGGTGGGAAAAACTTTGGCCACTTCATCAGTGTTTTGGCTGAGATTGCCAAGATCCAAATGCATGTAATTGCTGTAATCTTGAAAGAAAGATAAACATGAGAATTGTGGAAGGGCTATATTTCAAGAAGAGCCATTTTGGGATACAAAGCTGTCCTGCTCCATTTTGGCTGCTGAATGGAATGCACTATGTAACATAACCACAGTCTAAAATGTGTAGCTATGTAGGTAAGTATGTGTAACTATGCAATCTGTAGGCTAATTACAACCTCCAAAGACACAGGTTTTAAACACCTTGGTTTCAATGGAGACTAGGAAGAACAAAGTTAAATATAGATCTGCATGCTTGTTTAAGGATAAAGAAGAATCTTGATACACTTTTACAAATCAAAGCATAGTTTGAGGAACTACAGCCTTCAAGGATGACTAGTTTAGTAGAAGAATAGATCTTTACTACGTAGTATAAATAAAAGCTGTAAACATCCCTTGGCGCGTTATCTCAAGCACCTTGAGATATGTTGGTAAGCCTCATTCACCTCGTCCTCACTGCTTTCTAGTTTTCTTGAAAGTACAGAAACTGCCACAGAACCAAGAACATTGAAAATGGGGAATGAAAATGAATTTGGTGGGCTACTTATCTTCCAGTCTGCTAACTTGGGCAGATGTCTTAATTTGTGGAATAGGAATTCATGTCTCATGGGACAGCTTAGACTATAACATAAGAACCTATGGGGCCCAGGCTGAAATATTGGGGGAAGAGAAGGAACTGTAGCCTCCACTTCACCTGAATCAATATTAACTTTCAAACAAGTCCCCAAATGATATGGATTCTTCGTCTTCTCCCTCCTCCTCGTCTTCTTCTCATTATTTTAGTCAATTTATATGGTCGTCCATTTCACCACAGTGACTCCGGGGTGTGTGTGTGTGAATCCATTTATGTTCTTGTTGATATGGAAGACAAGAACGTGGCTGGTTCTTCTCTCTCAAATGGAAGCTGCTGAAAATACAAATGGTAGAAGAGTTTTGCAGGCTCTAGTTGTGCAATGGTGTAAAAGGAGTTTACAGATTGATACCCGTTACTTCCTCTACCCAAAATCTTAAACAGAGATAATCTAGGTTTTCATTTTTCTAGTTCCCGCAGGGAATTAGTGGCTTAAGTTCTTAAGGTGTTCTGGGAAAATTGCTTGTTGAATACCCTCCATTCACTTTAAATTACAACATGCTTTGGGGCTGCTTGCTCACTTCTTAAAACAACTCTTCTGCACACAGATAATCCATCACAATACTTGGTTTAATTGGGAGGAGAAGCAGAGAGAGAGAGAGAGACAGAGAAGAAAAGTTTATTTATTTTTATTTATATTTCAAATTTGGACACCGCCCCTCTCACGAGGAAGTTCAAGGAAGAAATGGAGGAAGACCAGTGTGGATCGCAAATGAAAATCATTATTTGCAACACAACCATCCATGCTATGGGATGTCCAATAATTTCAGCCTCTGTTGAAGTTCTGAAATCATAGATTAATGTTTGTTGTGGGAAGGGTGACTAAGAGATAGTTTTGATTAAAGGATGTCCCTCAAGTCACAAAGAGCAACTGAATGACTGAGCAAGAAAGGAACCATGGGGAAAATAAAGAGTTAGAAAGGGAATAGGTATTGAATCTGGAAGGCCAGGAGATGTGATGCTACAACTTTCTGAAGGCAGACATGCTCCCCAATTCTAATTCTTACTTTACTATTCCTGCCCCAGAAAGGACAAGGTGATGGTTGTCCCTGTTTTCCCCAAATGTGCAATTTGTCCTACAGAAACCCTGCTGGTTCTACACATGGATAATTATTTTGTTTTAAATGTGGCTGAATGCTGAGCCATTAAGATCAGGGATGGGAGTGACAGCATCTACTGAATGGGTCAGAGAAATGAAGCTGAGCCCCAGAAATCTCTCACCCCTTTCTCACTCCACAGGAAAAGGGGCCAATGGGGAAAACGAAAGGGATTTGATAAATCATGGAGATGAAGGAGGAGGAAGAAGAGGCTGGATTGCAATTTGGAATCCAGTAGGAAGACACCTGACACTTCCTCATATTTGTAAAAGTTGAACAGCACGTGCATATGGACAGCAGAGGAATTTTTTATTTTTCAGTTTAGGTTTGTAAGGAAGAGAAGTTTGAGGGTAATCATGAACTGATTCCCCTCCAGAAGAAACAAAATTGAATCCTCCCCCCTGCCGTACTTCCCTTCTTTTTCTCGTCGGAAAAGAAGAGTCGTGTTCCCCCATCACCTTTCTTTCATGAGGACCAAAAACGGGCTTCAAAGCATTGGAAAGAATGCTTGCAAGTTAATTTTGACTCTCATTACAAGATTGAGTTGGGAGGATGAATATATCGACTTCAGAAGTAAGTTACGGAGCCGGAAGATCTTCTGCCTCTGTAAAACATCTGGATGGAAAGTATTGATGATGGAACCGGTTTGTAGACAATAAAGATGATGTAGTTTGAAAATATTGTCATCTAAGAACCAACGTGAATGGGGGTCTCTGCATTTAAAGCCCAACGAGTTGAAGTTGTGTATAAAAGAATTGGAACTCTCTTTGGGCATTCTATGTAAGATTTTTCAAAATTCAGGAAACATGAACATTGTTGTTGTTGTTCAGTCGTTAAGTCGTGTCTGACTCTTCGTGGCCCCATGAACCATATTGCGCCAGGCCTTCCTGTCCTTCACTGCCTCCCTGAGTTTGCTCAGTTTCATGCCCATTGCTTCAGTGATGCTATCTAACCATCTCATCCTCTGCCGTCCCCTTCTCCTTTGGCCTTCAATCTTTCCCAGCATCAGGGTCTTTTCCAAAAAGTCCTCTCTTCGCATTAGGTGACCAAAGTATCTGAGCTTGAGCTTCAGTATCAATCCTTCCAATGAGCAATCAGAGTTGATTTCCTTTAAGACTGACTGGTTTGACCTCCTAGCAGTCCAGGGGACTCTGAAGAGTCTTCTCCAGCACCACAGTTCAAAGGCATCAATTCTTCGGCGCTCAGCCTTCTTTATGGTCCAGCTCTCACATGAACATGAACATGAACATGAACATGGCCGCTTACAAAGCAAATCTGTGTTTTTCATCTGTTGCTTTTCCCCTGAGGCATCTGGCTTGATATTAATTGTACCACTGCACTGCTTTCTTTACAAAGCAATTAATCATCTTCTACAACTCACATCTAGATTTGAATGCTGATAAGCTTGCAGAGCAGACCAAGTTAAGCACAATCCGAAATTCGCAGAGAACACCATGATGTGGCCTATTTAATTATACATTTCACTTATTTTAACAAATAAACTCTTTCTTTATTTCTATTTACCTGAAGAACCTGAGAGGGTTGACAGACTGCACCCTGAATTTTGAAATTTATTTATTGTATACAAGTATTTGTTGTATAGGAGACACTGACCTGATGCTTCTTGTTCTGAAGAATGAACAAATAAGTAGTTTATTTGTCAGGAACAATACATGTTAAAAAGCACTAAGTAAAAAAAAGAATGTCACAATCCTGTTAGTTTTTGTGATAATGCGTATGTCATGTTCATTTTTTAAAAAAACGGTGGCTATCTAATGGCATGGCTGGATATATTTCAACAAGGGTCAATTTCATGCCTGAAAACTTAATTACATTCCATGAAAATATCTTTTTAAAGAAATTAGGTGACTTTCTGCACTGTCACAAAAGAAGAAAAAGTGAGAAAGCATAGAATATCTTCAGGGGGTATAAAACTTTATCTTGGCAATTCAGTAAAAATTTTCCATGGGAACAAGATGGGTCTATTTTCCAACTAGATCAGTGATCCTCAAACATTTTGGTCTCAGGACCCTGTTACATTCTTAAAAATGATTGAAGACCCCAAAGAGCTTTGGTTAATGTGGGTTATATCTATCGATATGTACTGTATGAGCAATTAAAAGCATAAGAAAGAAACAAAGACATTTCTTAAGGTATATGTGTGTACTTTATACCATCTACATGGTGGGAGGAACAGGCATGAGATGGTTATCACAGAAGCAAATTCAATCCCCAATTTACAAACGTAAAGTTGAATATTTGATTGAAGCCCCAAAGTGTACAAATAATATTCCAGCTTTCCCGAGTCAGACGTTTTGGCCTTTCAAATTTAGTTCACCAAAACATGCTTAGGGGCAGAATATGTGGCATCTTGCAACATGGAAACAATGAGGGAAATTCTAAGGGAAAACAGTAAGTGAGACTTTGTTGGTACAATTAACAATCTTTTCTGGGTATTCAGCGATTTATTAAAATGGTCAGAAACACACACGTAACTTTGGTTCTGTGATCACAGGCCTGGAAATGTCTTCTTCTGGTTGGACCTTTCAATCAACAGTGGACCAAAAATATGGGTCCTTGGACACCTGGATTCTCTAACTTATTTTCTGCCAGCTGGATCCATAACTCAGTTGTGCCTGATTTTACAATCTTTTTTGCCGTGGTCGTTAAGTGAATCACCATGGTAATTAAATAAATCTGGCTTCCCCCATTGACTTTGCTTGTCAGAAGCCCCCTGGGAAGGTTACAAATGGCGATTGCATGACCCTGGGATGATGTAACTGTTGTAAACACATGCTGGTTGCCAAGTGCCCGAATTTTGGTCATGTGGCCGCGGGGATTCTGCAATGATCATAAGTGTGAGGGCCAGTCGTAAGTCCCTTTTTTCAGTGCCATCATAACTTCGATTGGTCATTAAATGAATGGTTGTAAGTTGAGACTACCTATCCCCAATTCTGATTTCATTATGGATTTCAAGCTGTCCACCAGAAGCTTCTTGTCACTTAAGGGAAGTGATAGAAGTCCTACCTCTATTTACTTTATCATCCCTGAGGATCCCATGTTCTCTGCTTCTTCTTTTCTTCTTTTCTAGCCAAATCTTAGCAGCCAAATTAATGTCTTAATCCTCCTGGTGAACTCCTGCCACTTTGCACTTGATTTTAATTCTTTTATTTCTCAACTCCACTGTTACCAAGCTGCACAAATCAGTGAATGTTGAGAGTATAACTCACTGCAGAGGACATGACATATCAAGACACACTCTGTTCCTGCAAGTTTTTGATGCATAATAATAAACAGGAAGACCTAAAACATGGGGATGAACAAAAGAACATCAGGGTATGTGTCCCTGGCCTTAATAAATATTTCCTCTCACATTTCTCTGTGTATTGTTGTCAGAGAAAATTGCCAATGAAAAATTCCATTACCCATTTAAAAAGTCATCTCTGAGCTGGAAGGTTCAAGAGAGCCTAAAATTATTGGATGTCCAGTTCCGCATTAAAAATACTGATTTGCTTGTCCTGGCCAACCTTGTTTTCCACTGCTTCTTCCTTGTTCTTTTCTGATTCCCTCTTCAAGTCCCAATTAAAATAATTTTTTAATGCATTTTCTGGGCGGAGGATTGTTTTAGGAAGCAAGGGTGCAGTTTCAATGTCATGGTGTAATTCAGACTGAACCGAGAGCATTCAATGCAAGCATATTTCCCAGAGTAGATTAAGGAAGCCATTCATTACATGCAGAGACTAGAAAAATGAAAAGCTTGGGTATAATTTTTAAAAATGTTGCATATATGAGAACACATAACTTTCAGGAGACATTCATTAGGAAGATATATACAGGTAGTCTTCACATAAAGATGGCAATTGGGACTGGAATTTTTGTTGCTAAGTGACACAGTTGTAGACGGCTTAGTTGTTGCTTAGTGACAGCAGTTCTGGCACTTCCCAGCTGCCATCCTTAAGTAAATCACTGTGGGTTGTTAAGTGAGGACATCACATGGTCACCATTTGTGACCCTCTGCTGGCTTTCCCATTGACTTTGCTTGTAGGAAGCCGCCAAAGAAGGTCACAAATGGCGATCACGTGACCTCAGGAATGCTGCGATGGCTGTAAGTACAAGGTTCCGTCGTAACTGCCACTTGTTCAGTGCTGTCAAAAGTTTGAACGGTTGCTGAACAAGTGGTCGTTAAATGAGGACCAGCTGTAAGCACGTTTTGCATCAGTTGCATCAGCTGCAATGGTCATAGCCTTCAAAATGGCAAGCACGACTGAATGATCAAAGTCGTCCTCCTTTCTAAGGTATGTCAGATGCACGACGTGCATATAAAAGTGGGGGGGGCTCAATCGCCCACCATGTTGAAACCTGTCACTGTTGCTGTGGATACCCTGTTTTGCATCATGGCATAATTAGATCCTAGAAACGATTTCTCCATTTGCTTCTGCTTGTGTTTCCAGTGGCTTCTCCTTGAATTCAATATATTCAAATATATTCAACAGAATGCAAAATAAGCGTGAGAAGCTGCCTGGACAAGAGATTAAGCTGAAACTAAATTTTTTTTTTAAAGTATAGCTGACAACCTCAAAAAAACAATTCCCCTTTGTATTAATTGCATGTCATGCTTCCCTCAGGGTGAAAAAGTGTGATTTTCTGGTACAGCCAGTCAGGGATCCTGTACAAAGATCCTGTCCCCGGCATGTTTTTTAAGGCTTCATTTAAATAGTCCGATTGATACCTGTAAATTGGGAAGTGCCTTTGCTTCTGGGAGAACAACCCTGCCTCCTTCTCACAGCCTATGCACAAGGCAGATGGAGAACAGTAGTACAGAGCTTGAAGCAGCCAAAACAACTTATATATGTGAATTTTTTTCAGCTAAGCAGACAAGGGGCTCGTTCATGAAAAGGGCTGCTCATGGGCAAGCTTTTATCCTGCGTTTTATAGGTTTCCAGGGGGAAAAATTACTTATTTATTTAATAAATATACGCCACCCAACTTGCGCAACTCAGGCCAGTTTACAAAACGTTGAAAAAACCCCCACGTTTAAAACAAGAGAACAACACACACACGCACAAAGAACATAATGGCAGAGATAACAAACCCAGATGGGAACGAAGGAAAAGAGAAAAAAGGGGGCCTCAGTCATGCCTGCCTTGGGTAAAGAGGCAAGTCTTTAGGGCCCTTTGAGACACCAGTAGGGTCGGAGCAGTTGGAATCTCAGGGACAACCTCATTCCAGAGGGCAGGCACTGCTACAGAGAAGGCGCATTTCCAGGGTCCTGAAAGATGCCATTGTTTAATTGAAGGAACCCGGAGCATGCCAACCCTGCCATGTCGGACCAGCTGGGCAGATACTATGGGAAAGAGGAGGTCCCTCAAGTAACCAGGCCCTATGCCATGTAGGGCTTTATATGGCCAGCACTTTGGATCACACCCAGAAGCAAATTGGCAACCAGTGCAGCTCAGGAAGCGGAGGTTTTACATGGGCATACTGAAGGATGCCCATCACTGCCCATGCTGCTGCATTCTGGACCAGTTGACGCTTCTGGGTGGTCTTCAAGGGCAGCCCCATGTAGACCACACTGCAGTAGTCAAGCCATGAGGTGGCCAGGACATGAGTGACTGTCTGAAGGGCTTTATTTCATAGAGTTAGAGTTGGATGGTGCCCATTGCCCAAATCCTGCCTTCTTTTCCCCATTCTCCTCCTCTTACTGGTAGTTAAAGGAGGAGAGACATTACAATTCTGCAGAGAAAGGAAACAGAATTGAAGAGGTGGATGGAGAGTGCATGAGTGAATGAGAATGTGGGAGAAAGATGCTTCTAGTGGCTGCAGAACCTATCTAGAAGGGAGTTGAAGAACTCCATCAGCTGACGTGAATGACTAGTAGGAAAAGTGTTGGGGTAGGAACTGGTTTGCAGCAAAGACAGCAATTTTTACTAAAGGACCCTCTCACTTCCTGGTGACCTGAGAGTTATGAGAATGCTCCACCAGAGGAAGACATACCCTGTAATGATTCAAGGCATAAGGGACATCCTTGTACTGATCCCAAAACAACCCTCTCCCATTAGATCAGGATGTACCCTGTAGGGAATTACAGTTCACAAACACATCAATTATTTCTTTAATATAGATCTCTCCCCTCGAGGGCCTTAACATAATTAGCAATTACACCATCGCAAATTAAGTGTGTTTTGAAAGAAGGGTTGTTGACTTTAATAAAGAGAACAATGGTGCGGTTTGTAGAGTAAATCCTATCCAGAAGGTGCTATGGTACAGCATTATTATTTGCCCAAATATCTTGCCTGAGGGAAAACTTGAAAAGGTACATCTGCCTGTGATGCACTAGTTGTTCTGAAGACATTGTTGACTTACTGATTTTGCTAGAGTCTCCTGGCCATTATTCCATCAGCTATAAGATGGACTGCCTCAGTGTAAAATCCTATCATCCTACAGTTGGACAGGGCCATGGTGTCCCACTCATAGTTAGTGGCTCTCAATCTGTCCAGAAACCTAGGTGTAATGAGAAGAATTGGCAAACCGCATCAATCATCTTGTTTACATTCCGTTGAGGAACAGTATGTACTGTAGTTGACTGAGTTTTGGAAAGTCCATTTTATTAGGAAATCAGTAAATCCCAGCAGCACTTGGTTTTGCTCTGAGTGTTGTAATTAATGACCGAGAATTTGATGTCAATTTCTGATACCCCAAATCAGTCAGCTTGCTTTTACTCAGCTACCCTGTATTCCACAATTCTGCTAGGGCACAGAAAGTGCCCCCCCCCTCCAAAACAAGCAAAGAATAATTCAAATCTATTTGCTACTCAAGTGCAAAGGCCTTCCACAGGATCCGCTGCTTTCACCAGAACAATGGAAGCAGTATCACTGTTGCGATATAAATTTCACCCCTTTAGGACAGGCGGGTGATATCATAACATGCATACTGTTGGAATATTTTTTTCTTTCATGTTTACAATAAGGAAAGATAGTAATGTTGGTTCCTGTCAGTAGCTGGTTCCTGTCAGAATAAACAAGAGAATATATCATGTAGCAAATTCTATGTAAAGGAAGACATCTATCTTATGTATAGAAGAACACATATATAGGAGAGATAAAATGCCCATTGTTTAGCTCTAGATAGAGACATCTGCTTAATCATAAATAAGGAAGTTTGTTGTAACTTTAAGATAAGGAAACATCTGTTTTAACAGAATATGAAGGGAAGATGTTCATGTTAGGAGGAAGAAGTTCATGCTGATAGAACAGAAATTATTGTAATAAGCTAACACATTTCATTCTATTAATAATGATTGGCTAAATTTTAAACTAAAAGATTTATAAAAAGGATGGAGAAGCAATCCCCTTTTGTGGTCACTCACCCAAAGAGAACTTTGGGTGAATAAACATTCTTTGACCTCCATTGATCGCCTGATTTGCTTTAATCCTGGGTTGGGACACGAACAGAGAAAAATACTGGACTCCAAATATGTAGAAAATCTGAGGTAGCTTATTCTCCCCAGACCCTTAAGCATTCAGGGTCTTAAGGTAATAACTGTATTCTGCTAATCCTATGGCTGTTGGAAGTTGAAATCCATTTTTAAAAAGCATGGCTGACAACTTCAGAAATATGACTACTGCTTGTATTAATTCCATTTTTAGCATCCCTCAATGCCAAAAAATCTGGCTGTGAGAAGACTGCTATGGACAATCAGGGAACACGTATAAAGCAAAATCTGGCTCTGGGAAGGTTGGTATAGATGATCAGGGAACCTGGGTAAAGCAAAGACCCTGACTGCACATCATTTGTATGTCTCTCAATCAAATATTCAGGCTTAGCGCTGTACATTATCTTTGCATTTGCTTCTGTGATACTAATCCTGCTCTTGTTCTCTCTAAGCTCCTCATGGTATATGTGATGATTCTGTAGAGTTCATGTATCCTTACCAATCAAAATCTGAATGTATGAACATGTATTCTATAAATGCTTAAAAACACAGGTCCATGTTGCAAAGTGGACTTCCGAAACTGCTTTCCCAAGAGGAGTAGTCAATAAATTTAATTTATTATTATTATGATGGCTGGTTGCACAGTCAGCCAGATGTTTAGACTGGATTTGGCACTTTTGTCCACCTATTGAGTCCTTCCCAAGGACCTGGGATAGGCAGATGTGTTTGATGATGTTAAAGGTATCATCGCAGGACAGAAACTGTTCCAAGTATGTACATCATCATCACCATCACCATCATCATCTTATCTCTGTGGAGCTGGATATTATCTAATGACATCGATTAATGTTCTGACAACTGCTATTGAAAATGTCTCCCATTCTCTGACAACAACTCTCTCTCCCTCCCTCCCTCCCTCCCTCCCTCCCTCCCTCCCTCCCTCCCTCTCTCTTTCTCTCTCTCTCTATATATATGCCAGTTGGATGTTATTTATTTATTCAATTTATATGGCTTCCTATATAATTGGAAGTTGCTCACAGCAACTCTGGGTTATAGAAATGCAATACAAAACTAAAAACCTGTAGGAGCAGGGATCAGTTTGGGAGATGGAGAAGTAAAAAGAGTTTCTCTAAATGTGTCAGGAAAATCTCTGCAAAATTAAATGTGACTCTTTTAAAGCCAAGGACATGTTGGTTAGGAGTTCTTGCACACAACAGTAAAAATCTACAATGCATCTTCTTTGTCATACCTTTCTTTTTTCTTTTGCCCACCAGATGGGATTCAGGACTCAAGTGATCACATCTGCTGTATATGGACCCTGAAACAAATATTCCATCCTAATTTGAGTTCTGGTGGATGATGGAAGATCTACCACTTCATTTCCTGGCCTGTTTGGATTCTGGTGGATGATGGAAGATCTACCACTTCATTTCCTGGCCTGTTTGGATTCTGGTGGATGGTGGAAGATCTACCACTTCATTTCCTGGCCTGTTTGGATTCTGGTGGATGATGGAAGATCTACCACTTCATTTCCTGGCCTGTTTGGATTCTGGTGGATGATGGAAGATCTACCACTTCAAATCCAATTCGATCCAATCCAATCTTTATGATGATCATAGACCAGCAGAAGGAGGGTGGGGTACAGTCAATTAAAAAGCATGAAAGATAAATCAGAGTCTAAAAAAAGAAAAAAAATAGGAAAAACCAGAAGATATTAAAATAGAAAGTGTATATAAAAGTCAATAAGAATCTAAAAGAAGGGGTAGGAGCATTAGATGGGTGTAGGGGAACATAAAATGCTAGTAAGGGGGAGAGTATATTGATCCAGTTACAGAGCACTCTAATATGGTGAACTAGGTGCTAATTTAGTTTATGTCATAGCTCATCATCTGATGAATTTGGAGCAAAACTGGCAACATTGTGTGTTCTAGCAGTGTTGGTATCTGAAAGCAGCAGGAAGGTGTAGAATTGTCCTGTGTGCCCTGGGTATTTATGCAGTAATAGGAGGCTAGTACGAATGTCTCTGTAGAGATGGGGCTAGTATGAATGTCTCTTTAATACAGGCACTGGAGAAGCACATGCTTCTATGTGTCCAGAGCAGTGTTTCTCAACCTTGGCAACTTGAAGATGTGTGGACTTCAACTTCCAGAATTCCCCAGCCGGCCATGGCTGGCTGGGGAATTCTGGGAGTTGAAGTCCACACATCTTCAAGCTGCCAAGGTTGAGAAACACTGGTCCAGAGTCACAGGGGCATTGTCTCTCCGGGTGAGAAATCTTTTGGTATCGGCCTTCAAGGACAGCTGAGGGGTGGGCATGACATTGTGCCAGAGTAAAGGCCCTCCAGTGTTTAGGGCTTCACGTTTAGTTAGGTATGCCATAGAGGAGGCAGAGTACCTGTTGGATTCACGCCACTTCATTTCCTGACCTGACACACTTTTCTTTTTTTGGTAAGAAAGGCCATTCACCAATTCTGAAAAAATTGGACTTCTGCTAATACAACTCCATATAGAGAAAGCTTCTTCTTCACATGTAACTTCCTAAAAATGTCTTTTTGAGTCTCCCAGGTTCTTCTGGAAACTTTGGCTAAATTAGCACATCTGAGCCACATTATGGCATTCTCCTTGGTTTATTCTCCCACATCTACATTCCTCTAAATTAAACACAAGATGCATGTTGGGGAAAATAGTTAATTGCAGTGGAGGGAACCAGTGTCGACAGGTGGTACCATATAATTCAAAGCTCGCAAATTTAATGAAAGACGTCTCTTGATTTTTTTGGCTATGTAAATAATGAGCTTTATTTTGCCACAACTGCATTCTTATTGTCACTCAACTCTAGACATGACTTGCAAAAGAGAGATAATGTTGGTGGCAGAAATTTATATCATGCTGAGCCCTCAAGGGACAAGAAATAAGTGAAAAATATGTTTTCTCCAGTGGCATTTTGCAATCTTCTGTTATCAATAATATTTCTGATGAGTAACACACCCACAGTTTGGGTTCTCAGAGACATTCCTGTATAATTCTCTAGACTGCATACCTAAAACATCAACAGAGAAACAGCCACTTTGTTAGAAATGCACCTAATATTCTCTTATTACAAATATTTCATCCCAACTTACCTAATTACACACAGACTCTATCTGTGTCATTCACTGAGAAAATGGCTGATGGCAAATTAGAATACTTCATGGTGTTTCTAGTAACTCTTTCAACTATGCCTAACCTTGTGAAAGGTTCTGCTAAGCCAGCCTCTTCCTTCCCTATGTGGAACTCTAGAGATGTATTAAAAATTCCTCTCTCATATTCTTCTGGAAAGTACATAAGCATCATTTCTTGTTATGGATCTTCACACTGGATTCTACAATGCATTCTAGCATCATCTTCTTTCTCCTGGATTCCTTATCTCTGAACCTACTACTATGGACTCCCCAGAAGGATTCTTCAGATGAGTTCTCCATGCCTTCTTTTCTTTTGTCTCTGGCATATGTCAAAAGACCACCTCTCTTTTACATCTCAACTTCATTCTGACCTCCTGCAGGTTCTCCATTCATCTGCTTTCCAATGGATTGGTTAGGGCTCGAGATGTTGTGTTTCTTTCATTTGCCTAACCTATTCAGCAGATGCTCTCAGACATCCCCTCACAGTTTGCAACAATCGTAGTAAGCATAGGAGCACGTTATTATTATTATGTAAAAAACAAAACAAAAACAAAATAAAGATTTTGGAGCAAAGGACTTGATGGCTTGGCATGCATCAATTTTTAATTTAAAGTGCATAGAACCATCATGAGTTCCTCAGAGCAAACTGCATATCTGGATAAGTTTGTAGTAACCATCACACTGATCCTCCAGTTTTTCTGGGAGCTGAGCACCTTTGAATATTCAATAACCATCCACTATTTTTAAGGATGCCTCAGTGGACTAACCCTTGGATGACACTTAAAGAAGAAGGGAACGATGGGTGCTTTCAAGGATGGATAGGCCAATAAGTCTGGAAAAAGAGCTTTGAGGTGAGAGAATGTGGCATTCTGACAGGCTATAACCCACAGTTGCTGGTGAAGCTAGCTTATGTGAGCTTATAAAAGGTGAAGCTAGTAATCTTGGTTTGGATGGTGGAAAGACTTTACCTTAGAAGCATCATTATGAATTCACCAGAAAGATGTCCCTCTACTGAAAGCTAAGTCTCAGGAGATCGTCCTGTGATGAAGGCCAAGTTATTCTCGTGTGGCAGAACATCAGGTTCAGACAATTCAGGAGGTGGAAAACAATTAGGAAGTGAAGGGATTTGTTTATAGCACTTCCATACATTTCTTCAAATAGCCATTGCTATTTATGATATTTGTCATTTTTTCTGCGTAACCTCCATTCTTCTTTTTCCACTAAGTTTTTCTTATTACTTTTCTGGTTTCATTACTTTTGACAGGGTATATCTTCAACGAATGTAATCATTGTTACCATCTAAAAGGACTACATTTATTTGACTTGAAGAATGGGTGTCAGGAAAAAAAAAATAAGCAACCTTGTTGCCAGAAAAGGTGATGTGTTATTTTCACATATTTATATCAAGATTAACTGATTCATCCTGGATCAGCTGCACGTGTTGACCTGAAAACTGATGCAAAAGAGATGTGTTCAGCCTACTCTGGTAAATCTCCCAAAAAAATCTAAGCAGGGATGAGAACTGGAAGAAATCATCTGGAGTTCCCAGGACTGTAGGGCAGGCTGGGATATTGAAAAAAAGTTGAAAATCTTTGCCCATTAACTCATATTCATTGAAATGAGAGTTTCAAATCATTGGATGTCCCATGCTCTGTTATAAGAAGTTGCATTGCAAATATTGATTTTCATGTCCCATCCAATTCTGTCTTTCTTACGTTATTCCCCTATCACTCTCTCCCATGACTTTGCTCCCAATTAAACCATGGTTTAATGTCCTATCTGGAAGAGAGGTGTTTTAGAAAGTGAGCATGTCGCCCCCATAGCATGATGTAATTTAAAGTGAATGGAGGGTATTCTACAAACAGGACACACAAATAGGGGTAATGGGTTGGGTTTCAGAAAGAGCAAAGTAGAACTGTAGGTATGTATGGACATTGTGACATTGGAGGTTGAACTGGGGGATTGAAAAAAATATTTTGAAGAAGGCAGTAGCAAATCACCTCTGCATTCATTCAAAGAAAAGGACATGGGCCAGCTCATATGCTGAGGAGATGAATTCTGGGAGTTGAAGTCCACACATAAGTTGCAAAAGTTGATGTCAGCTTAACGAGGCAGACCAGACTAAAAAAACAGTGCCATATATGTGAGGACTACTTTTTAGTAACAGCTATAGTGACAGAATCTTGCAAGTCTGAATGTGCTTCCCCTGCCCTCACTTTATTTTTATGTGAACCAGGGAGGGTCCTGAGACATTTACTCAAGCTGATTTCTTCACCTGGGCTCAAGCCCCTCTAATCTGACCATTGCCTTGGTAGCAACTCTTCCTCCTGTCCTTCAAAGCTATTCCCTTTGCTGTCTACGCATGGTAACCTTTCACACTAGCAAATTACCTATTCAGTATTACTTATTGAACACACTTTAGCGTTCTCTGTTTGGCCCCTTTTAATATCCTGCCCTCCATGATACTGGAAGTCTTTTTCCAGAGGAAACTTGCCCTTTTGATCAGAAGGAACCCAAGACTCTAGGTCATAGGTTCCTCTGATGTCCTTTCTATGGCAACTTGTATCCCACGCTTATAACTCCACTTGTAGGAATCATGGAACACTGTAAGCTTCCTTTCAGATGCATTTAAATGTTGACACATTAGGGCCCTGGCTTGTGAACAAAGAAAAAAGAAGAGAAAAGAAATCGAGGCTACGTAGCTATCTTGCACCCAGAACTTCATGTCCCTTCCTTGGATTCTCAATAAATGGAGTTCAGAACCATTTGGAAACAAATTTCAATTCCCATTTCTATCTCAGGGGCTTGAAGGAGACTTTTCCATTCCATTCCAAGCAAACGTGAACCAACATGGTACCAGAATGCCCTTCACTTGCATTTGAAAAAAGAACCAGAGAGAAATTCTGCGGCATAAAGGCACAACTCATTGCACGCTGCAGATCAGATGAAGACAGTTTCATAGTTCATGTTTTGAAGCATCGTAACAAATAGGAAGAATTTAAAAAAAAATAAAAGAAAATGACTTTATCGACTTGTTTGTTTAGTAATACGTCTGCATCTTTTCTGATTCACTTTAGGGCATAGGTGGCTGGAAATCGCAAACATTTCATCTTCGGCTTATTAGTTATACTATGAATGTCTTTCTCTTCCTTCTGTGCATCATCTGCCTGTGCTGAAGTTTGCCATGGACAAATTAAAAGAGGGGGTGGTGGCTATTAACCCCTCCACTTAGGATTAAGATTATGAAAGGAGTACTGAGGATTTTCTTGAGGCTATGTGTTCCCTCCCATACAGTTTAGGTAGAACCCTGGAGCTGTTCTAGGAAATTTACTCCCATGTTCTTTGGGAAGACTATATAAACCATCATTGCTCCTGATAGGTCTTCACACTGGATTCCACAATGCAGTCCAACATCCTCTTTCTCCTTTGGGGATTCCTTGTCTCTGGACACAGCTTACCACTGACAGAAAGATCCTCCAGGTGAGTCCTCTCTTTTCATCTTTCCTTGGCAGAATTCACAAGACCATTAGCTTTGTTAGTTCCTCTTACTAAATTTAACTCTGGCCCTACAGTTTCCCCGCTGAACTCTTTTCCCAAGGAAGTTAGGAAAAGACAACTTTAATCCTCTTTTATAAAAAGTTAGAACTTAATTCTCCTCTTTGGAATCATGAAGCAAGTGCAACTGATTTTCTCTCCCACCTTCTGCCTTCAGTTTATCCTCCAGATGAAACAATGCAAGCCTCATCCACTGACATCCACTCTTCTCATTCACAAAGTGTGTCTTTGAAGGAAATCATTATATACCATAACGCAAAGGAGAATTGCATTGATGAATACTCTGTGCGATGGTCAATTTATGGGTTACCAATGAGGTCTGAGACATCTGATCATTACTTCCTGTCCAGTGGCATGAATGTGACAATCAACTCCTGTGATAAAACAATACTAGCGCAACCCATCCAGACAACTTGGAAGATTGAAGACAACGAGAAGAAGAACTGTTCCAATTCGAGTTCCTCTGAGAATATTTTCAACTAGTTCTTGCTTCTGGTGGTGGCTGCATTTTATTCCTGAAAACCTTTCTTCTCATGTTTCACCTATTGCAATGTGAGTCTCCTGCTTCCTTATTGTTGACGGGCTATAGCTTTCAAAAATGGCACTGCTATTTTAGCTTTAACTGACTGTATTTGTGCACAGTGAAGGATGTGCTTTGCAGCAACATAGATAAAATAAACTTGTGGTTAGAAATGGTTGTGTGATCATTTTCATTTGCTCATGCAAAGAATAAAGGCCCTGACGTGGGTGGCTCCAGATGAGATTGTCATTATGGGATTCTGGGAGGAGCAGGCCAACATATCTGGAAGGCAATAGTTGGAGGAAGGCTGACACAACCAATCAGGGAGCCTATAAAAAGCCAGTCCCTAATTTCATATTTCTATAATTTGGGGGTTTGTTTGAACATTAATACGGATTCCAGTAAAATGGAAACTAACCACTCTTCCACTAATGCAAAAACAACTTTATCTAATGAAAAATATATAAATTAAAAATTTAACTTAAATGATTGTTATAAACATTTTAGATACATTTCTTCTCAGACACTGAGTTCAAATGCAGGTTGTAGAGAATAATAATAACTTCATAATTTTGAATGTGTGTGTTATCCTTCCCTGACTGCAGTAAAGCAATTTGTGGAAGTAATAAGTGCCATAGAAGTATAAAATGGAACAAAGGCCTTTGACTGAGATATAAAGTAGAAATAAATCTCTACATTACCTACTCAGGATGTGTATAGGATGGCAGGAGAGAATTGGAAAGAACCCCGTAAGTATCAAGCAAAGAAAGATGACATCAGTTATTTCTGACTGTGAATCTGGGTTTGAATGTCCTCTAATTTCTCAAGGTCCATGAGTTATCAAGTTGTTGCTCCTGTAGTCCACAAAAGTTGCTCCACTAAAATTATATCCCGAAAATTGTAATTAATTTAGCCCTCCTACAAAGAGTGAAAATTTGACCCAGTTTCCCCCGCTGACATCACCACCATGTTTTCTGCAGGCTTCAAAAACCTAAACATGGGATAGATGACTTGATTGATGGTGCTTGAACCCGGGTACCATCTGCAAAGATCCAAGTTACAGCTAATAGAAGGCAGTTTCCATGTCTCTTTCCTGACCCCTAGTGGTCCTCCTCATTACGGTGGCCCACCTAGCGTCGCCCTATTGTTCATGAAATGCGAAGAAAAGAAATTCCCATTTGTGAATGGGGGGAAAAGGGAGGAAAAGTTGCTTGCTCCCGACATCAAGCTTTGACCACAGCGAGTCACCAGCAGTTTGGCTGAGAAATTGCATATGCTTCTGTGACTCATTCCCTGGTGAATTTGGGGAACAGTCAAGCATTTGCCTTTCTCTGATTTGTTACTAAACTTATTTTATGGCTCTGCCAGTAAGGTTTGGCTAAAGTGGGTTTTCCCGTGAGAGTGACAGGGCTCCAATTTATATCCAGGCCAAATGAATTTGCCACCATTCTCTTGTGGTTGACTTGGAGATGGTGAACATAGCACAGGAGATTGCGCTGTGATTTCTCCGTAGCCATCAGCCTAAAGATGTTTGTTGCTAGACGGTTCAAGTAAAAACGATAAAGCTTTTTTTTTTTTTAAATAAAATCTTTAAAGTGAAAGTCTTCGGCATTATGATGAGTAGAACACCTAAATCTTTCCCTCCCCCTCTCTGTCTTTTGACTGAACAATTTGAATCCTTTACATTCAGGGGATCCAGTTTCATTTATACATTAGTGGAGTAAAAATGCCATCTGCTTATTATTATTATTTTTTTACACTTCCATAAATGTTAAGGGATCAACTTGTTATTTTTAAAAAATCTATCATCATTTATTTCTTTGATGTATGCCCTATCATCTGATTCTGGCTAGCACGGAAGGTGGCTCGCAAAACTGACACAGAAAAATACAGTAAACACTCAGGGAAGTAAGGGGATTGCAATTTCCTTGAGGAACTCGACTGATACAATGAGGCCTGTTCTCTCCTTGTGGATTTTGCTCAGCTTCCTTTATTTCACCCTCCAGCCTGTTAGCAAAATTTGAGAGTTTCTGACTCTCCCCAATTAGGATTCAGTCCGGCAGAAGATCAAACACGAAAGTACCAGCTGAGATTTTAAAGTTTTATTGAAAGTAAGCCAATTGAGTCAGCTGGGGTCTCCCCTTAAGGCAGAGGAGACCCCTCCCACTCCCAGAGAAGACAAATTTATACATGTTTCTTACAAAGAGATACAGCAATTAACAAATGATTGGTTGAAATTGGCATAAGTTTTGGATCCTCCTTATTATTGGGGGAAATTTATCTTCCTGATGACCTATTGGATGCTAGTCAGAGTTCAGGGCACCCCCCACTTGTCTTTATGTCCTCGACCCTTATGGAGACAGGGTGTCTGAATGAGAGAAATGTGTGAAGACTCATGAATGTCCATGTCTGTGTTATCCCTTTGGTTTTCAAATGTAAAGAAATAAATATGATGGAAACTAAGAGCCCTTTTTCATAAGGTTTCAAGCCTGCATTCATGTCATTGAGTCCTTGAGGAAATAGATCCATCATGCTAGCTGTAACTTCAGAAATTGTATCCCAAAGAGGAATCGGTAATGAACCACTAGCGTGGAACTGAATACCGTCTGATGGCATCTTCTGCTCGCTCCCATTTTTTCCCTAAGGGTTTTTATTTTATGGTTACTTGAAAAGCAATAACGGACATCAAATGGTGTCATCATATCCTTCATAAATTCAAAGACAAGTGAACTCAACACACACTACATGTCACAACAAGATGCCCTTTGATATTGTAATCTTTTGATGTATTATAATCAAAAAGAAGATTCCCCACAAGTGAGAGGGAGGGAGGGAGGGAGGGAGGGAGGGAGGGAGGGAGGGAGGGAGGAAGGAAGGAAGGAAGGAAGGAAGGAAGGAAGGAAGGAAGGAAGGAAGGAAGATTTAGAGCTTAAATCCCTGGGAATGATCTCAAGTTCTGCAGTTTTACTCCAACTCTCTTTTGCTTCCCTGTGTTTGTCATCCACAGAAAAGACTGCTGGTGACATTTTTAAAGAGGGCATGGCATACCGCCAACCACTTCCAGTTAGGCTAAAGACTATGGAAAGATCAGCCAAGAATCCTTTATGATCATAACTGTCCAATGCAATCCAAGATTTGCTTTGTCCTTCTTGAATTCCTTGCCCCAGGGTGCAGCCTACCACTGATTTCTCAGAAAGATGTTCCAGGAAAGTTTTCCATTCTATCCTTTCCCATTTCCATTGTGTGCCTTAAATAAATAAATATTGAGATCCAGAGAGGACCAACCACATGGTCCATGTAAGCAATGTTTCCACACTGCCACATCATATTCCTTGCAAACCAGTTCTTCCCTCAGTACTTTGTTTAAAGCTAATTAACACTGAAGAGATGTAGAACATTTTCAGTGCTTCTGGAGTCAGACCACAGGCTTGTTTTGTATTGTTTAACGAGATTGGACTGTTCTAATTATGCTTCAGTTTCAGGCCCAGCCCCAAGCCATGAAGGGCTTCAAAGGTAACCACCAGCACCTTGAATTGTTCCTGGAAGCATACTGGTAGCCAATGCAGCTCACGGAGCAGAGGTCTCACGTGTGCTGAATGACTGGCACCCATAACTGTCTGTGCCATTTTGTACCAGCTAAATGTTGGACCCAAAACAGGGTTCTTAGCCTGGAGACAACTGCCAATAACTTTGCTGGACACGAGAAACTCTTTAGAGCAAAATTCCTTTATTGGTGCACAGCAGTAAAGGGGATACCTCTATCTAAAGAGGCTCCCTGAATACAAAGAGATCAGGGTTTTTATACATTTTACTTCAAGGAAATATAATATTTAGAGATTATTGATTGTTCAGGAAGTTCTTCATCACCTTAACTGGGATTTCCCTTTGATCTCTTCTGTGCAGTGGACCCATCCCCATATCTTTTGTTTTCTCAAGAGATGTCAACTACAGGTGAATACAGTTAATAGGTCACCAAGGTTAGATGTAGGCTAACCTAGAAGGGTCAGCTATGGGTGAATACATCCTGAATACATTTAATAGGTTATCTAGGTTAGATGTAGGCTAACATGGAAGGGTCAGCTATGGGTGAATATATCCTTGCTGTCCTGCAAGAATCACAGGCACAATACTTTTCCATTCCATGCTCCTCATAAAGCTCCTGAGTACTCTTCAAAGGTGCGTAGAGTGTGTGTTGCAGTAATCCAACTGGGAGATGACTAAGGCATGAATGACCATGAGCAGGGCCTCCCGGTCCAGGAACAGATGCAACTGGCGCACACACGAGGCCCTTCCATCCATAGCTGCCATGTTCTTTTTGAGCAGGAGTCGTGAGTCCAGGAGGACCACCAAATTGCATCCGGGATCTGTCTGGGGCAGTGCAACCCCATCCAGAATGAGAGATGGAAAGCCCCCAGAACTGGAGGGTCCTAAAACCCCAAGTCACTTGGTCTTACTTGGGTTGAGGCAAAGAGTAATAGGCAAACCATGATGAATTTCAAGAAAAGTTAAGCCAAGCTGGAGTAGCATGGAAGTTGACGCAGCATAGGCTTAACCAAGACATTAAAAATAAATTCTGAGGAAGGCAATTGTAAACCACTTCCGTATTCTTTTAAAGAAAAGTTCGTGGAGCAGCCTATATATAGTATCCAAGAATGGAATATATCTCAAAGGGTCCTTTAACTTAGCTTCCTATAGTTTCCTTTAAAAGATTCCACATGCCGACAAAGACACTCAAGAGTCATCGCCACATCACACTAACCCCTTAGCTTTTAGAAGCCGAAACTAATTTTTAAAAACGGTGACCACTCATGGTATTAATTGCATTTCAAGCTTTTCTCAAGGCCCCAAGGTCTGACTCCTGCGAGGCTGCAATAATCAGTTTGGGAGCCTTTAATAAAAGATCAACCTTCCGTGTGGCAATTGTTTAGCTTTTCAGAAACACAGTTAGGAGAAATAACCCCGTCTTGGCTGATTTTTGCAAAGCTAAGTAGGACTGGAGCTCAGATTTGGCTGGGACACTCTCTGGATATCCTTCGGCTGTAGGTTAAGCTGGGAGATTGGAAATCCTTTTGTTTCTCTCTGCCGCTGAGGAGCTGAGACAATATTGCTCAGACTAAGAGATTCCTGGTTGGAGTTCTGAAGAAACTTAAACGAGGAACTGGCCAAATGGCCAGTGCAATGATGGGACATTTCCTGTGCCCAGACAAGAGACATGTCTGCCAAGAAAAGCAGTGAGGATCAGAGCTGTCTGGAGAACCAGTTTAGTCTAGTGGTTAAGGTACCAGGCTAGAAAGCAGGAGACCGTGAGTTCTGGTTGTGCCTTAGGCATGAAAACGGGCTGGGTGACTTTCGGCCAGTCCCCCTCTCTCAGCCCAACCTACCTCACAGGGTTGTTGTTGAGGGGAAAATAGGAGGAGGAGGAGGAGGAAATATGAGGTATGTTTGCTGCCTTGAATTATTTAGAAAAAGAACAAAATCTTTAAAAAAAACTCACCCAGGAAAGCTGCAGCAAACCATATGTGTAGCCTTGCAAAGAAATCTGGTCTCCAGCAGTTGCAATTGTCTCAAGGAGTGTCTACCTTCCCCTTTCTCCTCCTTAAAAGAACACCACATCTCTCAGCTGAGAACCTCAAGAACTTTATATAGGGATCCCATGGATCCCATTTTTAATAATTAGGACTGATGATCTCAAAGAGATGCTCATTCCTCATAGTGGTTGCCTTTCCTCCTCTGAAGGCCAAGAAGTCTGGCTTTGGGAAAGCTGGCATAGACAATCAGGAGCCCCTATCAAGACTCTGTGCACAGTTGGTCTGCCTGTAAACTTGAATCAGCTTTTCAAGACCCTCTCCAATATTTTGGTGACATATGTAGAAAGCTGATGTACAGTCCCTCTATTCTCATAATTAGAATGTCTGTACATGGAGATATGTGGCCAGAGGACTGGAAAAGGAAGACCCATCTTGCACGATGTATGAATGGGGTCCTTCAGTTTATCTTGGAAACAAAGTTTGAATTTCAGCCCTTTTTACTTTTCAGGGATTTCAGAAAGACTTGTTCTTTACCTGAAAAGTCAGAAAGACTCCCAGATGGGACCATCCTGTCCTTCCTAAATTCATGGGCTTGAAAAAGCCTGAAAGGAAGAGAAAGAAACGGGGCCCTTCTCACTGCAATTGCAGGTCATATCAAGGTGTACTTGGATGCTATAATCCTTTGATGGACCTGATTGATGGCCCCCATTTCCTTTGGGCTCTCAGGTGCCAGTTTGTTAGCATCCTTATTAGGTAGATATTGATCTTGGACAAATCCTGCTGAACTCTTCTTTTTGTGTTCGCTATTTTTTAGGTCTGACAGTTTCATTCTCTACCCAATTGTCCTTAAGTTTTATTTCTCTTTCCTCAGGGCTAATTACCTTTCTTAAAATGGGATTAACTGTGGTGATTTATGCTGAGAACATCCAGGAAAGGCAGAGCATTGCTCTGCTTTTTTTCTATTGCGAATGTTATTGCTGGCTTCTGAGATAATAAGAAAATCATAACCTTTGAAGATGATAAATGCACAAGGAAATTCTGAGAAGCAATTAAAATGGAAATGGACAGCTTATCTTTGTTCTCTCCCATGTCCTCTTGTCTTTCCACCCTTCAGGGGCACCCAACGTTTCCCAGCTGCCTCCATGATGCTCCCACCAACACAACACTTGACTTCAAAGGAGACAGACATGATGGTTCCTTTGAACTTTTATCACAGAAACACGATTGTCAATATTGTGTAGCTAAAACCTGGCCCACTTTATTCTTGTGTGGTCATCTGTATGGCCCAGGACAACTCAGGACACAGAATGTCAAAAAGAGTGAAATGCTCCATTCTCAACCTTGACACCCCTTACAATTTATATTGGGAAGATTGACTTGTAAGGTCATGTGGGTTTAAAAGAAATGCTTCAAGAAACCAAATAATAATGATGATGATGATGATGATGATGATGATGATGATGATGATAATAATAATAATAATAATAATAATAATAATAATAATAAAAAAACTGGCTTGCAGCAAGAAATATTTCAATAGGCAGGTTCATATTCATCATGCTGGGACAAAGGAAGGCATTTCCTCTTGCATGGAGTAGCCAATAATATCCTTGAAAACGACCCATAATAAGCATATATATGTGTTCCAGGGGTTCAGGAGATGCTGCAGTCATCATGCCTTCTACAGTATGTTGCAGTGTGGCTTGGTTTGACATTTGGGGATTGTGGCTCTTGAGCCCATGCAGCAACAGCATGAGCTCGGAAAAAGTCCTGGCTTCTTTAAGGACACAATGAGTAGAGGATGGCCACCCACTTTGCATCTGAATATACTCTAATAATGACAAAAGGACATCAGAACAGCTCTGTGGGATCAGGACATGGAGGAAAGTAACCCAGTGTTAGAGCCACAACAGATTCACTGGGGGACTCAGAAATCTGGACTGAGGACAATAGCCCGTTCCACTTTGACTCTGGGCCCCTGGCATGCTACCTCTGATTCAGGCGGTAGGAATCTGCGATTGCAGTTTGTAGCTATTGAAGGTCTACACAAGCTGATTCTGTCCAAGTTTCAGACCATCCAGATGAGCTCCCATTCTCACCACTATTGGCAATAAGTTCTAGCGTAATCGTTCAGGATGGGAAAGATCTTTAGTCTGTATTGGATGCCTCTGAGGTCAGTCCATGAGTGAAACATGGTCAATGTTCTTGTGGAACCTGGCAGAGTCTAGCAAGATGAACCGGGCTGGGGTATGAAGATTGGTAATGGCAAATTAAAACACTACAAGGTGT
Organism: Liasis olivaceus; assembly: GCA_030867105.1. Lineage (NCBI taxonomy): Eukaryota > Metazoa > Chordata > Lepidosauria > Squamata > Pythonidae > Liasis > Liasis olivaceus. The sequence continues at coordinate 112,543,842 of CM061351.1, read as the reverse complement.
GCAAAGTAACTTATCCCATTATATTTGAATGTATCCTTCTGAGACAGCCTGTCCCTTCTCTAAATGAAACTCTTCATAGAGAATTCATTTTCTGCATATTTTGGAACTATATAAGTATTCTGAGCTCTTAGGAGACTTCAGACTGGTTTCCACCATGCAATCCAGCTTCCTATTTCTGCTTTTCTCTGGGTTTCTTTTCTCTGGACACAGCCTGCCATTGAACCAATGAAAAGGATGTTGCAAGTGAGTTCTCTGATTCTTCTTTTCACCTTTTTCTCTCACAAGTCACACAACCATTTTTCCTTTAGTTCTGATCCCCAGATTTACTTCTACCTCTTGCCCATTGACCCTCTTTGTCAGCAAGAAGGTTAGGGAGAGCGTTGGGAGAAGAGATACTATTAGTTCTCTTTTTGCCTGTTCAGAGCTTGGTTCTTCTATTTTGAAGGATGAACAAAGAAGGTTAGATTCTACTATTTGAATTATATATGAAACTGAACCAAGGGAAGAGATTGGCCAAGGGTATATCTCAAAGAAGATGGAAAAATGAGAAAGTGTTGAAGGGGCTGACATACATTTTGTGTCCCTAGATACTACTAGCCACCCATCTCCTGGAACTGGCATCCATGTTCTGTCCCCACATCTTAAAAATTGATACATCAGCCCTCTCCCTGTTTGTACCCATGATTGGGAATCAGGAGAGTCTTTCAGTTGTAAAGTGGAATATCCAGGTTTGGCTGATCCCAGCCTTAAGACAACTTCCAAGACCAGAGGCAAGCAGGAGACACAGCTGCTCTCCAGTCCTGGAGACTCATGAACTTATTTGCCAATAGCTTCCTGGCACAGATGAGATGTCTTCTGCAATAGACAGTGTGCCCCACAAGCTTGGAGACCTAAAATAATTTGCTCAGCTACTGTCAATGGTCTCCGGTCATGGTTTGGTCTGTGGGAACCAAACCACTACTTCCATTACTTTATTGTAAACTAACTCATATTTGCTTTCTTTATTTTAATTTTTTTAATATTCACAAAGACAAAAGCAAGCCCCCCTCCAGCTGCATTATCTGCAAGAATCACGAGTTCTATCTGTGGATTAATGATGTCCAGAGGCTGGTGAATGACAATGCCATTTCAAAAGATAACGATGAGAACACCACAGCTTTAAAGGACAACAAAAAGGCTTCCTACTTTCTGTACAGCAAGCCAAGTGTCATTCAACCCGTTGGGAATAGTAAGGTGACATTTACCTGTGTGCCCATCTTTGAGGCTGCTTAGAGGTTCAGCTACAGGATTATGGAGTACTCTGGATAAAACGTGAAGACTCCCCTCACCCTAGATTTGCCTCTCATATTGTCAGATCCAAGCCATGTAATTGATTTCCAGACTTGTGTATTTGGCTCCTGTCTGAATAAAAGCAAACCATCTCAGAGGTATCTCAGGTTGTTCTCTTTTCTCCAACAGAATTGGTGATTTGGCTAGAAGGTTGGGTGAACTCTGGGATGAAAGGGGCTGATCTGCCAGAACATTAGAACGAAGGCTTAAGGTTGATACTGGAAGCAAAATGGATTTCACTCTTTCCATATCAGTACTGAACTGAGGACCAAAGTCCTAGGTCCATGTATGTGTAATCCTCCCATGTTATCCTCCTCACAACAAAGTAGCTGAAATACATATAACTGTAATTATTTACTGAAAATCTTCCCATCATCCTAGATCCAACCACCTCCTTTGGTGAACTGTCTCTGTGCCATGCTTTCTCCATGGAGTCTGGCTCTGGACCAATCAGTTGGGGCAAAGCTACACTGTTCTCTGCAGCTCCACAACCTAAAATCTGTTTCAGCATCAAGGACTAATACCTAATACAAAAATCCAGAGTCCTCAAAGGAGAGTCTCATAAAGCCATAATAAAAGTGAAGCCATACCTGAGAGTGAAAGATGGCTTCATTTTTACTGTGGATTGTAAGTATAATAAATTATAAGAGACGCTCTTGTTTCAGGACCAAAACATCCTTTTCTTTCTTACTGCAGGACCAAGAGAAATCGCAGTCCACTTCCATGGCTGTTCTTAGACCCATGAGTGAAGCACTAATTCATCACCCAGAATCTCTTTTTCTGGAAAACAATAGTACCTGAGAGAGGAGACCACTGAAAGAACTGTGGCAATGAATAAAATGTCCTAACAGGTCTGCCCGCATGGCAGGTTGTCACAATTATTGGGAGTGAGGGACAACATCTAGAATAAAATCCAAAGGACAATGAAAGGAAGGGTGAAATGGGTGTCCATAGGCTCCCGCTACAACATTGTGCCATAATACTATAAACTCCACCCCTTTGAGACAGTCATGTGACATCATCACACATGGGGAAAAAGGATGGGGCTTGTGGCACCACAACACGACACTAATTTCATCAGATTGACCCAGGTGGCACCCCCAACACCACTGAGGGTATCTTCAGGCTTTGCAGAACTGTCCAACCCCTCCTACCAGGGCTGGCTGAAGGGGTTCACAACATATCCAGGCTCACCAAGTTGCAGCAAAGTGGGGTGCCTCCAAATCAGCTCCTTTCCCACGTGGTTCTCCTTCCCTGCACTGTGCTCCCCACAGAAACGTCCCTCCCTGTTTGCCACCACTGCCAATTTCTTGCACCCCTTGGATTGCCCCACTCCTGGCTTTGGCAGCATGCCCTACTTCCTTCCCTCTGCAGTGCCAAAGCAGTAGACCAGCAGTCAGCAAAGAGGCCTGGGCAGGGCGCCGAGGGTAGATGAGGGCAGTGGTCGCAGAGACTGGGGACAGGAAGAGATGCGCACATGGCCACTCTCCCATCGGCAGCCCCATGGGATGCACATCGTAGTAGTCTAAAACTGTAATGAGGACATGAGTTACTATGCAAGGTCCTCTTGCACCATGTAAGGACATGAAGGTGGGCAATGGCTCTCCTAGCTGAGTATTGTGTGTGATGAATAATTTATGGTTCCCCAGTAAATCAGAGGAAAGGATTACTCCAGAAAGAGTTCAAAAGAGTGTAGAGCATTGAGAAGTGTTTTGATCTGTCCCATCATCATTTCGTCACTGGTGAACAGCGGAGTAGGAAATCCCCAAGCAAGCCAAGAAATGCATTAAAGAAGCAACCAAATATAAGGAGAAGGAGGATGTATTTCCACCTAGGTGGTCTTAAGACGGGTCTGAACTGAACAACTTGCAGAACATAAATGTTGTGTATTATTAATAATCTACTTAATATTTATATTTATTTATTAAGCAGAAGTCGTAAATTGCCACATTCAACAACTTGTGCGTGATTTGTTTTCTCAAAAGTTGAGATACAGCACCTTCCACTAAATTTGATGTTGGAAATGAAATTAATAATTTTTAACAATTGCCCACAAAGCAGGATAATGGTCAGAGATGTTCTTTTGAAATCTTAGCTTTAGGTCAACCTCATTTTCCAATTCAATAAGTTCTTCTTCTGGAAAACATCCACCAATATTTTCATTGTTTAAAAATGTATTGATTACTCAATCTGGAACTTCCCAATGCCCTCTTTTCCCACTACTATCTGCCCTACCACCTCTGCTCCCATTTGAACCACTGCTTTATGTCCAATGTGTGTTGAGCAGAGTTGTTTTAGGAAGGACAAAGAGGACAGTTTAATAATAGGTAATTACTCATTTGTCAACAGAGGAACCTCTCAAGCCAAATTCACAGTCTGAATGTCTGACCATGCTTTGCTCGGCCACCTCAGCCTTCATGCCAAATGGCTCAGAGACAGGAGCCAATTGTACCTCCCTTCAAGAGCCACTTGGGGGAAGGGGGAAGGGAGAGAAAAAGAAGGGGCAGAGGGGCTTTCAGACTGGGAGGGGGGAAAGGTGTCCCAGAAAGACTCCTAGTGCCCTCCTTGCTGGGGAGCATAAAAGCACAGCCCCCGCTTTTCCTTACAGGGTTTCCTTCAAACCATCTGCTGGGGATCACTTCTCATCACGCTGCAGCCATGTTGTCTGCAGCTGCTCCTTTCCGTCCACGTCCTTGGAAACATTGGCCCACAAAGACGGTGATGGAGTCTGAGTAGGGAACGAAGTCAGAGGTGTTATAGCACTGGGGGGGGGGGGGGGGCTTGATATTTTCCATAGAACAACCTCCCTTCCATATACCAATGCGTTCTGCCATGCAGTGCTGCCTGGAGGTTGGGGGAGATCCTATGGCCTTCAAAGTCTTTAGTCAGCTCCAGCTTATGGGAGGAGGAACATTCAGTGAAACAATCTGGCAAGAAGCAGAAGTCTAAGGAAGGGAAGATCCCCTCGATTCCCTCCTCCTGTTCTGTTGGCTCCCACCCCAAATTGTGAGTGGCCATACCAAAGAAGCTCCAGTGGATTACAAAGCCAAAGGTGGGCTGGGCCCCGTGGTGCATGTGGTGCTGGAATCCCACCAGGAGCGATTGTTGGATGTTGTTGGCGCCAGACCCTACAGCCAGGTAGAAGCCCCTGAACTCCCCGGCACAACTGAGGGCACTGAGGTATATAGTGTCATGCAGCTCACTCCGCCCCTTGCCGGTCATGGAGCACTAAAGAGGAGAGGGAGGGAGGAAAGCAGGTCACAGTCCTAATCTAGTCCAGCTGTCCCACAGGCTAGATACTCTGGCCAGGGCCACCGGGTCCCTCTGCCCAGAGCCGGACTGACTCCCTTCTCTCTGGGTGACCTGAAAAATCTGCTGCTTTCCTGTGCCCGATTCCCGGGACTGCCCATGCCTCGTGCTGCTGGCCCAAGGAGGCCACCCCAAAGTCTCCGTCGGGTTAGGTACCTGCCAGACCCTGCCCAGGTTGGCCCACTCGTGGATCGGTCTTTCATTTGCCCACCCCGCTTTGGTGTGGCCAGCCAGCGAGAATGCCCTGCCAGCCCCGGAGCCAGGCTGCTGGAGTCCAGGCTGGGGACAGAGGAGGGAAGGGGTCAGCTTGGCTGTTGGGGCATACCAGGAGTCTGGGCATTGTGTGCAGCCAAGGAGGCAAGTGGGCCCAGCGCCTCTGGCTGTCAGTGTGATGGGACTGGGTTCAAGCCATCCTGAGGAAGTGGGACCCTCTGCGCAGGCCACCCACCTGCCCCCCAAGAGATGCTCCTGCCCCTGCGGCTCACCAGAGCAGAGGCCCGGTGGTGGGGATTCCCTCGGGGCAGGCTTGGGCCCTCTGCCACCACCCCGTGCCTCACCTCCTGGATGGGGAGCCCCTCCGTGTTATTGGGTTTGGCATAAATGCGTGAGCAGCCAAGCAGGAAGCTGAGGACCCGCAAAGCTGTGCCCACCGCCACTCAGCAGCCTGGATGTGCCAGCCCCAGGCGGGATGCCTCTCATAAAGCCCCGCTTGGGCTCATGCTCGCTCTCCTCCCCCACCCCGATTCACACACACACACACACACACACACACGCACACTGCCGCTGGGCAGGTGCAGGAGTGCTGACCAAGGGGGTGGACGCTTTCTGGGCAATCGCCTGGGGGGGAGGGTGGGCCTGCTGCCAATCAGTGAATCCGCCCCCCCTTAAGCCAGGCTCCCCCCCAGCACCATTGCCCAGGTTAATCCTCGGCTTCCCCAGGGGGTTGTGAGGGGAGCCTTTCTGCCCCAAGCTTCTGCAACAGCTGCCAGTCCGCCTGGGGAGGGCTGGGGGCGACAGTCCTCCAGCCATTTCTCGGAGAAGGTCCCAAGCTTGCGCTTGGATATGGGGGCAGGGTGGGGGGCAGCCTAGGCCACCCCCCGCCTTGGAGCTCCACCCGAATGTTCGCTCCGTGCGCTGGCCGCCCCCATCCTCTGAAGGCGAGCCAGAGACAGGGACCCTTCCCTGGAACGCCGAGCGTAGTGAAGCAGGAGCCCCTGCGCCCAGATGCGGGGATGCCCCCCGTTCAGAGAGTCCGGAGAAGGGACCGGGAGACTCCGGACGGCGATTGGTCTGCTGCTCCCAGGAAGCTGAAGCCCAGGAACTGTCAGCAGCAGCCGCAGGAAGGTGGGGGGAAATTGCCTGGGGGGGGGCTCAGGAGGCGTCTGTAGCTCACCCGAAGCCACCAAATCCCTGGGAAGACACGACAGAATTTTCCTGGCATGCATACAAGCAGTAATACAGGAGAGACGGGTCCCCCGCAAAGCTCTGGTACTTTGCTGAGCGGCCACGAGCAAAAGCAGAACCAGGGCTTGCGTGTCTTCGGCCCACTACGTTGCAAAGACAGCCCGAAGCAAAAGGCAGAGATGGTGGAAATGGCACCGTGACGCTGGAATATTATCTTATGTATGTATTTATTTATTTATTAAACCGATTTCTATAGCCGCCCATCTCACCGCAGGCTGCTCTGGGCGGCGTACAACACAGGTGAAAACAGTCAATAAATATATTAAAAATGTAACAAGCAAACTAAAACAGAGAATAAAAGGATGTTAATATTTATTTATTAAACCATTGATTAGATAAGCCCATCCATTGTGACCTGATTATCATTTATCCCTTCCTTCCTCCTAGGCCATACAATCCTTGAGAGACGGTCAGTGAATCAATGTGGTTCTCTGGGCCTTCCTGACTGAGTCGTCTCCTTGTCACCTTCAGCTTCAGGATAACAGTCAGAGATTTTCTTTTCAAACCAAAATTCTGGATATGAATTTCGAAATTTTGGGTTCAGGTCATCATCATTCTGCAATTCAATAAGTTCTTCCACCAATATTTACTTTTTTAAAAATGTATTTATTTCCCAATACGGAGCTTCCCAATGCCCTCTACTCCCACCACCATCAGCCCCACCATCTCTCCTCCCAATTAAAACCACTACTTTATGTCCAATGTGTGTTGAGCAGAGTTGTTTTAGGAAGGAGAAAAGAGGACAGCTTAATAAAAAGTAAATATTCATGGGTCAACAGGGTGATATTTACAGATGGATCTCTTAAGCCACATTGTGATGTTCTCTCTGAATTGCTGGCGTTGCTTTGCTTGGCCACCTTGGCCTTCCTGCCAAATGGCCCTAGGGAGAAGGAAGAGGTGAAGTAGTTGTGTTTGCTTTGCTAGTAAAATTCATTACTTGACGTATCCCTATTTCATGGATTAATTATAACGAATATTAACTTAGCAAATCATTTCATGGAAAGCTCCCAATCTCTACTGCTTGGTACTCCTCCAGCTAGATGACCTTCAGATAATGTCCTTAGCCAGCATTATTTTCAAATTGCATCTTTCTGATTCTGTACAATGGAGCTCCACCATCTGTGTTTTCCTTCAAGATCATCAGCAACTGAGACAGAGAAGATCTTTATTCTTCATTCTTCAAGAGTGAAAGACTCAATCAAAATGATATTTTAATACCGCTCTTTCCCTACTTCTTAGACTCTTGGCTTCATATTAAGCCAGAAGTGATGGGCTTAAATTTCTCATCTATGCTCACAAATTGAAAGATACAGAATGCCCCTATGACCCACATTTAATTGAACTGAATTGAATTTAGACTCTGGATGGCTTACAAAATCCCCCAAACAATAAAAACAACTAAAATATACATGAATGCATAAACTGGGACTGGAAAATTAGTAGTTAAGCAGGGTGGTCATTAAGTGAGTCACCACATGACCAGACCCAATTTTATGAACATTTTTATGATGGTCATTAAGCTAATCACCATGGCTGTTCAGCGAATTGCTTGGTCATTAAGCGAATTAAATGGTGGTTAAGTGAATCCAGCTTCCCTAGTGGACCTTTTTTGCCAGAATTTGCTCACCACGTGATTTGCTTAACAACCGCATGATTCGTTAATGGCCACATGTTTCACTTAATGACCATGTGATTTGCTTAATGACCATGTGATTCGCTTAATGACTATCATAAAAGAGGTCGCAAATGACAATCACTTGACCCCGGAGATGGTGTGATGGTTTGCGATGGTTGTAAGTATGAGTACAGGTTGTAAAGCACTTTTTCTGAGGCCGTTGTAACCATTAGATGAATAGTTGTTAAGTGAGAACTACCTGTAATACTTACAGATTATTGACTTCAATTAGTATCACAGGAGTCTTCAATCTCATAATCAGGCACTCAGCCTATTTGGATGGAGAAAAGCACTCACTCGGGCCTTTTGTGTCATTGTGTGCAGCCCAGTGAACATGGACAAGAAAAAGAGAAGCAGGGAGTTCTCTGAGGAGAAAAGGAAGAAGATAACAGCCAAACATGGAATTATATAATAGTTCTGAGCCCTTATGACAGTACAGATGGAATTCCATAGAGCCAGCGTTTTTCAACCTTGGCCACTTTATGATGGGTGGACTTCAAGTCCCAGAATTCTCCAGCCAGCATGGTAGCTGAGGAATTCTGGGAACAGTACTTCTCTGAAACATAAAAGCTGGAGTAGCTCTATCTCTGTGTGATATTTCACCACCCATTTGTAAATACGTCCTAATAAAAGCAAGGATCTTGGTTTTCCATGAGCACTTCAAAATCTGTCATCTTTCTCAAAGTCCGTCCTTCTTTTTTGGGATTGCTTTTTATTTTTCTGGTCATTTGCAAACATGTTAACCATGGCAAATTCCTTCCTTCATTGTGCAGTTCCTGTTGTGTCTTTACTCTGTTTTCTGAATCTGTTGCGCAGAGTGCAGCAAAAAATCCCATAAATCCTGCTCTCAGGAAAATTACACATCAGCATGAGAGCTTACAAGTAGCAATGTCCATATTTTGTTCCTCAAAGAAAATCCAGTCAAAAAATATAAACTAACTGGTCTTTATTGATAAAAATGCAAAACTTCACAAAATACAAGTTGCATACAAAATATAGGATATAACAAAGACTTCTTCTCATATTAGCTTCCAAGACTTATCACTGCAAAGCCTCTAGCTAAAAAAAACACTCTCAGAGAAGAGGTTCACTACTTGGTTACTAGTTAGGACTACATAACCTATAAACTACATGGTTAACTTTAAGACTAAACACACACACACTGAACAGGCTGGGCATTTTAGCCCTCCCCTTATATTGCTAGTATAACACCCCCACTGAATAACTAACATTTATATAACAAATAACATTTCAGTAGGTGGCAGTAAAACTCATAACAAAATCACAAGATACTTTGTAATCTCAACATCTGTTTTTTGTATAGTGAACAGGATGACCTGCTTCCCATGAGAAAATCCGGATACCCCTCTCAGCCCGTTTGCGACACAACAACACGTGTTACGGGATAGTATAAACAACTGATTACAGCAATACAATAACAATTTACATTTGTTCTAATCCAAGGTTTGTTAACATTTCTTCATGTTGCACAATAGGCAATGATTTTGTAAATAAATCAGCAAGATTTGCTTCAGATGCACAATACACAAGATCAATGAAATTTTCTAACATAGCTTGTCTCACATTTTTATACTTTACATGAACATACTTTGTACGAGCTCTAATGTTTTCTGTTTTAGCTAACCCTATACAGGCTTGGGAATCTTCATACACTGTATAAGGCAATGACACTTGAATGTTTAAATCAATGAATAATTGATGAAACCATCTTAATTCACAGATTGCTTCTGATAAAGCTACAAATTCAGCTTCTGCAGTAGACAAGGCAATGGAGGTTTGCTTCCTTGCTTTCCATGCAATTGTAGATTCACCAAATTTACAAACAAACCCAGTTATGGACTTTCTGTCACTTTCTTCTGCAAATGAACTATCAACAAAAATTACAGGCTTTTCTAACCCATTAGTTGACATTTTAAGACAAAGGTCTATTGTACCTTTTAAATATCTCAGTAATCTTTTCAATCCTAGCCAGTCATGTTCTGTAGGATTAGCCACCTTACGGCTCAAAATCCCAACAACATAAGATACATCTGGATGTGTCCATTGTGCTAGGTACCAATCACAGAATGATACAGTGCAGGTGTTTCACACAACTTTTCACATGTTTCATTTTTCAAAAAATCACAAGTCATTGGAGTTTTTACAGGTTTTGCATCTAACATTCCCATGTTTGCTAACAACTGTTCTATCTTTTTCTTTTGACTTAGATAGATTTCTCCATTTTCAGCTCTCTGCACTTCAATCCCAAGGTAGTATTTTAACATACCTAGATCTTTCAATTTAAAATATTGCTCTATTTGCTTGGCAAATTCTTTTACCATGTTTAAAGAACTACTAGCAAGACAGAAATCATCAACATAAGTGAGAAGTACTGTATAATCTTTTCCAGTTCCTTTGGTATACACACATTGATCAGCTATTGATTTCTTGAAACCAATTTCCAACAAAGCTTTATCTAAGCATTGATGCCAACATCTCCCAGCTTGTTTCAATCCATACAGTGCTTTACGCAATCTGTATACTTTCTGGGAATCCTCACATGTGTAACCTGGAGGTTGCTTCATATACACAGTTTCATGAAGCTTAGCATTTAAATAAGCTGTATCTACATCAAAATGATGAACAACCATGTTTCTTTGTGCAGCTAAGGCCAACATTACACGCAATGATTCAGGCCTAACTGTGGGTGCAAATGTAAGATTATAATTCACAAACTGTTCTTGTGAATAACCTTGTGCAACCAATCTAGCTTTATACTGAACAGTATTATCAGGTAAAAGCTTTTTTCTAAACACCCATCTGGAACCTATGGCTTTTTCTGATTCAGGTAAACCAACAATTTCAAAAACATTCTTGTTTACTAATGCATTGAACTCAGTATCCATAGCTTCATTCCATTTATCTTGCTCATCACTTGGCAAAGATAACATTTCCTTAAAATTTTGTGGCTCACAAGTGATTTGACACACTCTGACTTGTTGAATAACAGATCTTTCTGGTGGAACACCTTTTGTTATTCGTGTTGACCTACGAGGAATCTCAAAACTCTCCTGTATTTCCTCTTTTTTCTCCTCTTTCATTTCTACTTCAGCTAAAGCCTCTGCTTCTTGCTTTATCTGTGGAGAAGAGGGTGCAACAAGTGGTGTTTGTTCTCTAGCTAAATCTGTCTGTGACTCCAAAAAAACCTCTGAATTTGCATGCAGCCTTTGCCAATTAGAAGGCTCTTCAAAATTCGCATTTCTAGAGATAACAACTTTGCCTCGGTTCAGATAAAACCGATAACCCTTTGATTCTTGAGAATAACCAATAAATCTCAGACGCTGTGTTTTTGGTTGGTTTCTCCTTCTTTGCGACTTAGGAATTTGTACATAAGCAAAAGTTCCAAATGTACGCAGATGCTTTAAGCATGGATGTTTACCATACAGCAAAAAATAAGGAACTTCATTCACAGCTGAATTCCAGTGTCTGTTAGTAAGAAAAACTGCTGTTAAAATTGCTTCTCCCCAGAAACTGGCTGGCAATTGATTATCAATCAATAAATTATCCTTAATTACTTTCAAAACACCAATCTTGCGCTCAGCAATTCCATTCTCAGCAGACATGCCCACATTTGTTAAGCTGTGGAAAATGCCTTTCTTACGTAGCCAATTTTTAAACTCAAGACTCATAAATTCACCCCCTCTGTCAGTCTGCAAACTCCCTACTTTATATCCATGTCTTTTTTCAACCATAGACACAAATTCTTTGAAACGAGAGAATGCTTCAGACTTCTGTTTCAACAAATAACAAAATGTGAAATGTATTTTATCATCCACTAAAACAAACATGAATCTTGCTCCCCCCTCACTTGGAGGAAACGGACCAGCTAAGTCAGCATGCACAAGAGCAAATAGTCTTGTAGAAATTCTGCTGCTTTTTCTGGTGACAGGGGCACATTTTATCTTAGATTGTTTACACACAGTACAATCAAGAAACTTAGAACACTTCTTGAATCTCAGTTCTGGATACACTTTGGCCATTTTTGACAAACACTTCCATCCAGGATGACCTAATACTCTATGATAATAATGAATGCATTTGTCATGTACAGGCACATTACCAGCACAACTTCCAATTAACACATCTTGTTTAGAAAGCATTTCATACAATTGATTAACCATTTTCCCTCTCACACATTCAGCCCCCTCTTTTGTAACATAGCATTCAGAACATAACAGAATAACCAATGCTAGTTAATACAGGGACACTGAGAAGAGAAAAATCAAGTGTAGGAACAAAGAGTACGTCAGAAACCACTTCTCCCAAACAAGGTATGAACACTTCACCTTGCATGGTTACTTTAGCTACAGAACCATCAGCCAAATTAACCTGTTGAATTTTAGGTTTACATTTAGTTAACAATAACTGCTCATTGTTTACAATGATTTCACTACAACCAGAGTCCAGTAACCACTTATCAGCATTACGTTTGTCTCTGTTAGAAATCAAGGCAGACACCAGTCTAGTACTCCCTTGTTTCTTAACTGTTGCTTTTCCACGACGGAAAACCTTCTGGAACTCTCAGCAGGCTGATTTTTCATAGGACAGTCTTTTATAAGATGCTTGGTAGAATTACAGCGAAAACACTTTCTCACCAAATATGCACATTCTGTGCCAGCTGGAGAAGATTGCTGCTTTATGTTATCAAGTCTTTTCTTAGGATTAGTCTGCAAGTCACGTGCACTTTGAATTTCTTGCAATCTATTTGTTAAATATTCCACCGTTAGATCAGCGATTTGAAGTGGATAGAATCTGGATATATCGTATTGGGATATGGGATTAAATCTTTTTTGCTGTAACGATTCTTGAGATAAGATGCAATTTTATCACTAGCCTCACCATCAAATGCTTTTACTTCAAGGAAAATCCCTTCACCTCAAACGGAATGGCTCTACTCCAACTCCCTTTTTCTTCTTGGTGGGTGTCATCTACACAGAAGGTAGCTGTGGAGAAGTTTCCTCTGAAAAGTGAAATGACTCAACTACAAACCCATTGCCAGCTCAAAAACATTGAGGGAAAGAATCCGGCAGTCAGAAAGACATGGAACACAAAATTCTTTACGTGATTCAAGACCCAATCATGGAACACGCTGATGAAGAAGAAGTCACGTGGCCTGTCTGCTGTTGACTATGATTTTGCATTTGGCTGATGACAATTGGTTTATTGTTGCATTGCTGCATGTTTGCACACTGTACTTTTGCTGTACATTTTTAATGGGACAGAAAATGACCAAAACATCAGATAAAAGTAAGATTACTCAGCAGTTGCCAACATTGTGTTCAGCGAAATCTGATCATGTGGCCACTCAAGTCAATATCGTACTGGGAGCAGCCCGAGTCTGATAGGATTGGAGGGGATCCAAATGAATATGCCCAACAGAAAAATAAAATACCCAACTGTATGTGGTGCCAAGATTCTCTTCCAATGATGCTTAAGTTTGCCCTTCTGAATCAGCTTGCTCGCTTTCTCCATGAAGCTCTAGATATTTAATAGGAAGCTGATTTCCTTCACCTTCTGGAATTATATAACTGTTCGGAGCCCTTGTGAGACTTCAGTCTGAATTTCACAATGTGGTCCATCCTCCTCCTTCTCTTTTTGGGGTTCCTTTTCCCTGGACACAGCCTCCCACTGAGCCCTCAAAACCATGCCTCAGGTGAATTCTCCACATCATCATCATCATCATCATCATCATCATCATCATCATTATTATTATTATTATTATTATTATTATTATTATTTTCTTTTCACTTCCTTTGGTAGATGATGGAGAAGGTTTGCCTTAGGATTAGAGATTTTGCAACAATTCTTTTTCTTTCCCCATTCAGCTGAAGCTTCCAGCCACTCTCTGAATTTCCAGAAATCTCAGTAGCATGGGTGCCCCATGTTACAAAGCAAAAAATGAAAAAAAAATCTTTTGAAGGAAGTGACTTGATAACCTCTCTGTCCCTTAGAGGTTCAGAAATGGTAGAGCATGGCAATATGTTTTGATCTGTTGTCCCCAATTAATGAAAGGGGAATTTCAGTTTGAGTATTTTACAAATAAATAATTACATCAAACAAGCAATCCAATTTGTTATGCTCCAGATTCAGACCATGACATTAGCCTCTGTACCTTCAACCCTGTTCTGAACCAAATGACCCTCCATATATAATCTAACAGGCTGGTGTTGAAACCATATCACCACTTTGATTCATCTGCTTATTTTAATTGATATATTTAGTGAGATTCATTTGCCTAAAAGTTGCCTAAAAACCCTGTCAAAGATTGTTGTACCTGTTTCCAGCTTTTCTGAAACATGGTTCCCAAAGAGAGAGTTATGAGAACTTAATTTTTGGAAGGAAAGGACTAACAGGGCAAGAATTCCTACTTGCACCTTAAGGCAGTGGATGCGATGTTCTCTCCGATCGCTTGTTGTCTTGTCAGTCAGCCTTGGGGGATAAACCTGATAGGAATCACAACCAGATGAGTTAATTCTACTTTATTGTAAAGTTACATTGACAGAATCTTGCAAGTTTGAAAGTGCAATTACATTACATCCCATCATTAAGAAGATTTTCAAGATCGGAGGTAAGGAGGAAGCAGAGTAGTAGTAATAGACACAGTATTCAGGATAGTATCAGACTTCTGCTTAGGATGAAAAGTCCTAGAGTACGGAAAATACCTAAAAATGGTGCCTTTCCAATGTGATTTGCAAGGACCAGGTGATCAGTGTGAGGAGAAAAGATTTGGGCCTTTCTAATCTGGAGAACGGAGAACCCAGGTCAAGCCATCTGAGATTTCAATGATGAGGGGGCAAGTTTCAGCATTTTTATTTAAATGCATGCAAGCCTGGGATGTTTTCTGAAATCCATGTCATATTTCAGTGCAATTGGTGGGGATGCATTATAAAGGTTTTACTGCTTTATCATTCTTGAAGCAGCTTTAGCAATATGAAGCATTTGCCAGTTTAAGTATCTGTATCCCTTTTCTTGGTGTTGAATGGGTGATATGAAGAAGGATATGGAGGTGTCTGGGGCCATCTCAGAGGCAACAGTAGAAGAAAATGGATGACATAATCCCTTTGCCCTCCCTTGTATTGGGAGCAGCAAAGCACACCTTGGAGCTGTAGGGCCAGGAAACCTTATGCTTTGAAAAGGGATTAAGAGACGATGAATATGAATGAAGGAATGATCATTAAACCATGGATCATGAAGCCAGAGGGCAAATAGAACAAGAGCAGGAGAAACAAAAGACATTAATGGAGGATAATTTTGCTTAGAATCTGCTAATCAACTCAATCGGTTCTTTAATTTGCCCTTTGTGGTCCTGTTATGGCTCAATATTTGTAAGAAGGCCATCTTGAGTGGAACAGAGTTCAGGGAAGAAGAGGTGGTGCATCTTGAATCACTAAAAGTCACTCCCATCCCCACAGCCTGTGCAGCCCGTGAACCGGTGGCCCCCGAGGTCCAGCTGCTCCATTCCCCATGCAGCTCGAAAGGGAGTGATGGAACCATACAGCTGGTGTGCTTTATTGAGAGTTTCTACCCCAAAGAGATTCACGTTGAATGGCTGGTGGGCAGCCACCAGGGTTTGCTGGCTCCATACACCGAACCTCCCAAGCATGATGTAAGTGGGTACACCTTCAGTACCACCAGCAGGGTCAACATTACCCAAGCAGATTGGCTGGAAGGGAATACGTACTACTGCCAAGTAACCCACGAGGCATCACAAACCAAGGTGAAAAGCAGAGCCAGGAAATGTGAAGGTAATAATGATTGGATGCAGACTCTGGTTTATAGAAGGGGGTAATGGACAAAAAATAGAAAGTCATGGAGGAGGATGGCTAACCTTTTTGCAAGATCTTCTCTCTTATATAGAAATCTATACGATTTTCAGTTAAGCTTCATTGACATAAGCAAGTTCATTATTTGCTGATATGTAGATATTCAGGCAAATCCCCACTGCTATTTTTCTGGCATAGCTGGAAGCAAGAATCGTGGGGACACAGAGGAAGATTTCATGGTTAAGATGCTCCAGCATATGGAACACTATCCAGTGATAGGAATGGGCATCTAAACCAGAAGGAGGAGGACTTGAATCTGATGGGGACAACATATTATCAGACATATTGTAAGTCTTAGTGGGCAACAGTTCCTCGCTACTTGGCTATTGAGATTGAAGTATCAACTCTTACAAATAACATGCTTCCTTCTTTTAAAAGATGTGTCATGAAGTCCTTCCTTGAATTTTACTGTAAGAAGTATTCTTGTGAAAGGTAGACATGCAAAAGACTAAGCCAGTAGTCAACTGGGGTCAGATAACGGGATGTACACTGGACAATTCCCCATTCACAAGCTAAACAAGCAAGGTTTTACTCGAAGAAGCTCAAGAGCTGATCTAGAAGGAAGGGAAGAAATTAGGTCAAGGGTCTACGGGAAAGGTGAGGAGTGATGTAAGGGCTGACATGAACTTTGTATCCATAGATGACACTACTCACATCTCCTCTGGGATTAACACCTACCTTCTGCCCCCACGCCCCAAAGACTTGTACATAAACAAAAACGCCAAGATCACCTGTGTGGTTGTCAATCTGCAAACGGAAGAGGGGTTGAAAATAAGCTGGTCACGGGAGAAGCAAGAAGCCATGCATCCTGAATTAGTGGAGGTGACCGAAGAAATGAATGGAACCTTCACTGCTGTCAGCCGCCTCCGTGTGTCTCCCCAAGATTGGGAATCAGAAGAGCTTTTCACCTGTGCAATGGAATATCCAGGTTTGCCCGGCCCCATCGTTAAGACAATTTCCAAGATCAGAGGTAAGGAAGAAGCAGAGTTAAACCCTTTAGAGCTCCAGCATGTCCTGCCTTCAGAATATTAATTGTGCACATTGGCTGAGGTTCTTATATCACATAAGTTTCATTTTGGCTTGGAATGCTATGTGATACCCCCTCCCCCCAGTCAATTCTGTGTAATTATAATTGTGACTAATCTCTTAATCTCACAAGTGAACCAGTCCTCTGTGGTTGGTTAGCTACAATAAATCATGGCTTAGTACATGGGGACCCAATCACTGCTTCCATTACTTTATCCTACCCTATATAATATTTGCCTTTCTTTCCTTTATCTTTTTCTTTCTATGTTCACAAGGACCCAGCAAGGAACCCATCGTTCACATCTACCCTCCCATTGAAGTGACGCACAACCCTGGCAATTCATTGATCCTAAGCTGCTTCATTCATGGCTTCCACCCAGGGGATATTGATGTCCAGTGGCAAAAGAATGGCAATCCCATATCAGAAGATAACTATGTCAACACCCCATCTGTGAAGGAGAAAAGAGAGGATTCCTACTTCTTGAATAGCAAACTGACCTTACCCAAATCAGATTGGGAAGCTGGGAGCTCATACAGCTGTATGGTTGTCCATGAGGCCCTTGACATGAAGTTCACTCAGAGGAGCATAGAGAAATCTCCGGGTAAACGTTGAAGACTCCTGTCAACATACATCGTCTTCCTAGATTTCTCTCTCACTTGTCATATCCAGTCCTTGTAAATAATTTCCAGGCTTATGTGTTTGGCTCCTGGCTAAATAAAAGCAAACCAAAGTCAGAGGTCTCTCAGGTTGTGCTCTTTTCTTCAACCAAATTGGGGACTTGGCCAGGATGAGGGATGGATTCTGGAATGGAGCGGAAATGGGCTCATTTCTCTGCACATTAGAATAAGATTTCAGGTTGATATTGGAAGCAAAGGGGATTTCACTTCTTGCATATCAGTATTGACCTGAGGGCCAAAATCATTGGTCTGTGTATGCGCAATCACCCCCTGTTATCCTCCTCCCAGCTCTTCCAGGTGAGTCAGGAGCAGAAGGGACGTGTCCAGACGAACCAGCTGAGCTTCATAGTTCTCTGGAGATTTGAACCCATATCACCTTCCACCAAACTCCTCTGTACTGCACACACTTATTTCCGTTTGAATGTGCAAAGAAGACCACTTTCCTCTATATGTTGGCTGTGGCCCTCTGGCATAGGAATGAATTTCATTTAATTACAACTCTTTATTTACAATTTTCCCATTAAGTTTCGCTTTCATCTCTCTTTCATCTCTATCGCTTGTATACCCTCCCATCTTAAAACCTCATTCTGGGCGGCTTTCAACCCAGCAATAAAAACAACATATACAATGATAAAAACAAAAGGAAATAAAACTAAAACCAGAAAAACCTGGCCCTGGGACCACGCTTCAGCCATGCAACCCACCACATTCTCATCCTACTCTGACTTCACCCCATCCCAGTGTCTGGGGCTATCGATCCCCAGAGGTGGAGCACAGAGATGAGCGAGGTAGCCTTCGGAAACCCCATATTAGAATGCTGCCTCAAAGAAATCATAACCCTCAGAAACAGCGAAGAGTCACGTAACACAACAGAACACACACACAAATATACCGTGGAGCCCAAGCTGAAGAATCTCCCTCCATATTGATTCACGTTGCATGGGTTCTTATATAGCTGTGAAACAGACATAACATATTAGAATATAAAGGATAGTTTCAAGCACCACCTTAATGGTGATCTTTAATGTGCAACTTGACCTTTTTTCCCCCAATTCTTTTTAACTTAATGGTTAGGAGGAAAAGGATATTTTTGACAAGTCCAATGTGCATGACGAGAGACAAACACCATCTTTTCCTCACAGCAATACCAGTAGGAATTATTGTGCTCTACATGCAAGATGTTCATTGCTCAATCCACAAATCCATCTAGGAACTAAAACCGACTAAGAGGGAGCTTTTCCTACAAAAACATGGTGGTGAAGAAATCTGTTCAAAAGATGGCCCTCAAACTACAGCTGTAAAATAATTTGAGGAGAGCATGGTTCCAATTTAATATAATAATTTCTTAAGCACAACTTAAAAGAAGGAGAAAGGGAAGGAAGGATTATATTCTCAAAATACTTAGGCCAGATTAATGGACCTGACACAAACACCCATAATTTTGGAAAATAAACATTAAAACTTCTCAGTTTCTTCTGATAATACAAACTAATCCAAAACATCTGCATTTATCAAGCTCCATAAAATAATCGTGTTCCCCAATTTTACTAAGAATTGCTCTCTGATAACCAAGGAGTAGTTCAGAAGAAACATGGAAACAAGGAAGAATGCCAAACACTGAAAAATTTATCGACACAGATGTCAAATATTTTTGGAATTTTGACATTTGGCTTTTGCTTCTAAAAAGAACATATCACACAATATGCCCCCTCTGGCCTAAAAAAGGATGGCCTTGCGGTCCTTAGGAACACAATTAAAACCACATAATTACAAGTAGATCTCAGTCTCAGCTCAGAGTTTCATTGCCATAGTTGTGACCTTGTGATTAATTATCATCATCCATGAAAGGAAAACATCAATTTCCTCTTGTTGTCAAGTCCACACCGTCCAACTCCCAGTTCTGAAGCATTCTCATGCAACCAGGCTTGGTTCAGAAAAATACTTCTTTATTATGTGGTACAGGTAGCTTGTAAACAGAACATTGCTAAAACTAAAGCCTTGGGTAAACTTCCCTCTATTTATCCCCCCTCCCCTGATTGCCTGGCGTCTCGAGTTTTCTCCACCTGGTGGTGACCTCTTTCCTTCCTCCCCCCTCCTCCCCCACCCTCTTCCTGGCTCTTTGGGCCCCAGCTGCCTTGCCGGTAATCAAGCCAGTCTAAATTGCCCATATATGGTTAAGCTGCTTCCCAGCTCCCATTACAACCATTAACAGCAACTCCCCCCCTTAGTTACAAGTGGCAGAAACAAATCACTCCAACTCCCAACGACTGCAATATAATGGCAAACAACAACAGATGGGTGATGCAGGTTCTGACATGCTGCCCCCCCCAAAAAACATAAGAACCCCTCTTCACCATGATGGCCTGGAACCCTAGAAATAAGAAAAAGAGGGACTGGAATTATAAAGCCATACAGTCCATAGAATCCAACAAGGTTACCTGGGTTTGTTAGGATAATTTTTATAAAAATCCAAAAGTAAGTCAGGAGCTTTAACTTGTCTTTTGGAGACCCATTCATCCAATGATTTAGGGAAATGTTTCCAATGTTGTTGTTGTTGTTGTTGTTTAGTCGTTAAGTCGTGTCCGACTCTTCGTGACCCCATGAACCATATTGCTCCAGGCCTTCCTATCTTTCACTGCCTCCCTGAGTTTGCTCAATTTCATGCTCATTGCTTCAGTGATGCTATCTAGCCATCTCATCCTCTGCCGTCCTCTTCTCCTTTTGCCTTCCATCTTTCCCAGCATCAGGGTCTTTTCCAAAGAGTCCTCTCTTCGCATTAGGTGACCAAAGTATCTGAGCTTGAGCTTCATTATCAATCCTTCCAACGAGCAATCAGAGTTGATTTCCTTTAAGATTGACTGGTTTGACCTCCTAGCAGTCCAGGGGACTCTTAAGAGTCTTCTCCAGCACCACAGTTCAAAGGCATCAATTCTTCGGCGTTCAGCCTTCTTTATGGTCCAGCTCTCACAGCCATACATTACTACTGGAAAAACCATAGCTTTGACTATGCGGATCTTTGTCGGCAAGGTGACGTCTCTGCTTTTTAATATGCTATCTAGGTTTGCCATAGCTTTCCTCCCAAGGAGCAAGCGTCTTTTAATTTCATGGCTGCAGTCTCCGTCTGCGGTGATCTTGGAGCCCAAATAAATGAAGTCTGTTACTGCTTCCATTTCTACCCCTTCTATTTGCCAGGAATTGATGGGTCCAGATGCCATGATCTTAGTTTTTTTAATGTTGAGTTTCAAGCCAGCTTTCGCACTCTCCTCTTTCACCCTCATCAAGAGGCTCTTTAGTTCTTCTTCACTTTCTGCCATTAGGGTGGTATCATCTGCATATCTGAGGTTATTGATGTTTCTCCCTGCAATCTTAATTCCGGCTTGTGATTCTTCCAGCCTGGCATTTCTCATGATGTACTCTGCATATAGGTTAAATAAGCAGGGTGACAGGATACAGCCTTGTCGTACTCCTTTCCCTATTTTGAACCAATCGGTTGTTCCATGACCGGTTCTAACTGTTGCTTCTTGGCCCGCATACAGATTTCTCAGGAGACAGGTAAGGTGGTCTGGTATCCCCATCTCTTTAAGAATTTGCCACAGTTTGTTGTGATCCACACAATCAAAGGCTTTTGCATAGTCAATGAAGCAGAAGTAGATGTTTTTCTGGAACTCTCGTGCTTTCTCCATGATCCAGCGAATGTTGGCAATTTGATCTCTAGTTCCTCTGCCTCTTCGAAACCCAGCTTGTACATTCGGTAGTTCTCGGTTCACGTACTGCTGAAGCCTAGCTTGTAGGATTTTGAGCATAACCTTGCTAGCATGTGAAATGAGTGCAATTGTGCGATAGTTTGAGCATTCTTTGGCATTGCCCTTCTTTGGAATTGGAACATAAACTGACCTTTTCCAATCCCATGGCCACTGTTGCGTTTTCCAAACTTGCTGGCATATTGAGTGCAGCACTTTAACAGCATCGTCTTTTAGTATTTTAAATAACTCAGCTGGAATACTGTCATCTCCACTAGCTTTGTTGTTAGCAATGCTTCCTAAGGCCCACTTGACTTCACTCTCTAGGATGTCTGGCTCAGGGTCAGTGACCACACCAGCATGGACATCAGGGACATTAAGATCTTTCTTGTATAGTTCTTCTGTGTATTCTTGCCACCTCTTCTTAATCTCTTCTGCTTCTGTTAGGTCCCTGCCTTTTTTGTCCTTTATCGTGCCCATCTTTGCACTAAACGTTCCTTTGATATCTCCAATTTTCTTGAAGAGATCTCTAGTCTTCCCAATTCTATTGTTTTCTTCAATTTCTTTGCATTGTTCATTTAAGAAGGCCTTCTTATCTCTCCTTGCTATTCTCTGGAAATCTGCATTCAGTTGCTTATATCTTTCCCTTTCACCCTTGCTTTTCGCATTCCTTCTTTCCACAGCTATTTGTAAAGCCTCATCAGACAGCCATTTTGCTTTCTTGCATTTCTTTTTCTTTGGGATGGTTTTAGTTGCTGCTTCTTGTACAATGTTACAGACCTCCGTCCATAGTTCTTCAGGCACTCTGTCTACCAAATCTAATCCTCTAAATCTATTCATCACCTTCACTGTGTACTCACATGGAATATGATCTAAGTCATACCTGAGTGGTCTAGTGGTTTTACCTACATTCTTCAATTTAAGCCTAAATTTTGCAGTAAGAAGCTCATGATCTGAGGCACAGTCAGCTCCTGGTCTTGTTTTTGCCGTCTGTATAGAGCTTCTCCATCTTTGGCTGCAAAGTATGTAATCAGTCTGGTTTTGGTATTGACCATCTGGTGATGTCCATGTGTAGAGTTGTCTCTTGTGTTGTTGGAAAAGAGTGTTTGCTATGACTAGCTTGTTCTCTTGACAGAACTCTATTAGCCTTTGCCCTGCTTCATTTTGTACTCCAAGGCCAAACTTGCCTGTTATTCCGATTACTCCTTGACTTCCTACTTTAGCATTCCAATCCCCTATGATGAAAAGGACATCTTTTTTTGGTGCTAGTTCTAGAAGGTCTTGTAGGTCTTCATAGAACCGGTCAACTTCAGCTTCTTCGGCATCAGTGGTTGGAGCATAGACTTGGATTACCGTGATGTTGAATGGTTTTCCTTGGATACGCACTGAGATCATTCTGTCGTTTTGGAGGTTGTACCCCATTACTGCCTTTCCCACTCTCTTATTGACTATGAGTGCAACTCCATTTCTTCTAAGGGTTTCTTGCCCACAGTAGTAGATATAGTGGTCACCTGAATTAAATTCACCCATTCCCGTCCATTTCAATTCGCTGATTCCCAAGATGTCGACGTTCAATCTTGTCATCTCATGTTTGACCACATCTAGCTTGCCTTGGTTCATGGATCTTACATTCCACGTACCTATACAATATTGTTCTTTACAGCATCGGACCTTCTTTTCGCTTCCAGATACATCCACAGCTGAACGTCCTTTTGGCTTTGGCCCAGCCGCTTCACTCTTTCTGGAGCTACTTGGAATTGCCCTCCGCTCTTCCCCAGTAGCATATTGGACACCTTCCGACCTGAGGGGCTCATCTTCCGGCGTCATATCTTTTAGCCTTTTAACATTGTCCATGGGGTTTTCTTGGCAAGGATACTGGAGTGGGTTGCCATTTCCTTCTCCAGTGGACCACATTTTGTCAGAACTCTCTGTCATGACCTGTCCGTCTTGGGTGGCCCTGCACGGTATAGCTCATGGCTTCAGTGAGTTACACAAGCCCCTTCGCCACGACAAGGCAGTGATCCATGAAGGGGGTTTCCAATGTACCAAATACTGAATGTCCCCTTTGAATTTTCTAGAGTCCAATATTTCCCTGATCTCAAAGTGTTGTTCCCCCTTGATCATAATAGGTTCAGGAGGGGCTACTGAGGGCCTCCATTTCTCAGATTCCTTGTAGGGTTTCAACAGTTCACTGTGGAAGACAGGGTTAATCTTCCTGAGGGTTTTGGGGAGTTTCAAGCGTACAGAAACAGGGTTAATTACTCTATCCACTGTGAAAGGTCCTATGAATTTATTATCAAGCTTTCTACATGCTCTGGAAGATTTCAGATTCTTGGTAGATAACCACACTTTGTCCCCCACTTTCCACGGTTCATGTGGGGCTCTCTTCTTATCTGCCTGGGCTTTGTAACTTTCTCTAGCTTTTGCAATAGCTTTTTCAGCGATTGGCCACAATTGCCTTATCCTGTTACCCCATTCATCCACTGTTTTAACCCCTGTCTGAGTGTGAGGAAGTTCAGGTATAGCTACAAAGTCTTGCCCCGATACAATTTGGAAAGGTGATAGCCCAGTACTATCATGGACAGCATTATTGTAAGCCACTTCAGCATAAGGTAACAATTCCATCCAATTGTCCTGTTGATGGTTTATGAAACATCGCAAATATTGTTCCAATCCCGCATGCCTCCTCTCTGTTGCTCCATCTGTCTGAGGATGGAAGGCAGAGCTCATTGCTTGCTTGGACCCCAAAAGGGTTAAAAATGCCTTCCAGAATTTAGATGAGAACTGGACCCCCCTGTCGCTGATCACTCTTTCAGGACAACCGTGTAATCTGTATATGTGTTGGATAAACATTGCAGCTAGTTCAGGTGCTGAGGGGATGGCTTTGCATGGGATGAAGTGAGTTTGTTTAGAGAAGAGATCAGTAACAGTCCACACTACTGTCATTTTCCTGCTCTCTGGCAGGCCTACAATAAAATCCATGGCTATTTCTTTCCAGGGTTTTTCAGGGCTTGCCACAGGTTGCAACAACCCACGTGGTTCCCTCCCTTGCCTTTTTGCCATAGCACATACAGGACAGGTATTTACATATTCCGCCACATCCCTTCTGAGAGAAGGCCACCAAAATTGCCTGCCTAGTAGATGGAGAGTTTTGACAAAGCCAAAGTGTCCTGCTGTTTTATCATCATGGCACCTTAGTAGTACCAGTTTGCGAGCCTCCTGGGGCATGTACAGTCTATCTGCTTTCCACCATGCCCCCTCCCTCTGGGTCAGTTCTCCCTTATTCTCCTGGAACCATTCATCCTGTTCCAGGAATCGATTTAAGTCTGTTAATAACTCTGACTTGAGGAGGGGTTTGGTGGCATTACTTAGCGATCTGGTGACTGCAGCTGCCAGTTCTGGCTCCCGCCTGTTGGGGATTACAGCTGACACCACCTTCTCCTGTTGGCTATTGTGCTGTGGCAGCCTGGAAAGAGCATCTGCCAAGAAGGTCCGCCCTCCCGGGATGTATTTTAAAGTGAAATTAAATCTACTGAAGAATTGCGCCTATCTTATTTGTTTAGGAGACAATTTTCTGGGTGATGACAAAGCCTCTAAGTTTTTATGGTCTATCCAAACCTCAAAAGCCTCCTCCGCTCCTTCCAGCAAATGTCGCCAATTCGTTAAAGCCCATTTCACTGCGAAAGCCTCCTTTTCCCACACCAGCCACCTCCTCTCAGTTTCAGTGAACTTTCTAGATAAGTAAGCACATGGTTATAACACTCCTTCCCCATCCTTTTGTAAGAGGACTGCACCAGTTGCTACATCTGAGGCATCGGCCTGAATGACAAAAGGCTTTGCTGGGTCTGGGTGCTTCAGGATGGGTTCAGCCGTGAATAATTGCTTGAGGCTTTCAAAAGCCTCCTGACATTCTCTTGTCCATTTTAAAGAGGCCCCTGGAGCTTTTGCTGCTGCCGTGGGTTTGTCCTTCGTTTTTAAAATATCAGTCAAAGGGAGGGCTACTTGTGCAAAATTAGGAATAAACTGTCTGTAAAAGTTGGCAAAGCCAAGGAAACTTTGCAGTTGTCTCCTGGTTTTTGGGGCCTCCCAGCCTAGGACATCCCGCACCTTATTGGGATCCATTTCCACCCCTTTATTAGATATTCTGTAGCCCAGATAGTCAATGCAATCCTTATGGAATTCACATTTGGATAGTATTGATACAACTACGTGTTTAACAGTTTCTCCAGCACTTTCCTGACTAATTTCACGTGTTCCTCCATTGTTTCGGTGTAGATTAAAATGTCATCCAAGTACACCAACACTCCTTGGTAGAGAAACTCGTGCAAGACCTCATTAATCAGTTGCCTGAATACCCCGGGTGCGCCTTTTAATCTGAATGGGAGAACTCGATACATGTAGTGTCCCAGCGGGCATCTAAAGGCAGTGCGCCATTCGTGCCCAGCTTTTATGCGCACGCGGAAATATGCCTCTCTCAAATCTAGTTTGGTAAAAATCTTCCCTTTTGCCAAATGAGCTAACAAGTCTTTTATTAATGGCAGAGGGTATTTGTTCTCTGTGCATATTGCATTTAACCCCCTATAGTCCGTGCATAAGCGCAAAGTCCCATCTTTCTTCTCTCTGAACAATACTGGTGCCGCCAGGGGGGATTTGGCAGACACTATGAAACCCCGGCTCAAGTTTTTGTCAATGAATTCCCTCAACGCCCCCATTTCCTTTTGGGTCATTGAGTACATTTTTGGGGTTGGGTACTTCGCTCCTGGCACCATCTCAATTTCGCAGTCTGTGGGGCAATGTGGTGGCAGTTGGTCAGACTCCTTTTCGCTAAAGACTTTCGCCAAGTCTCTATATTGCCTGGGGATTTCCTCCCCTCCCCCCACGTGGGGCTTCCTCCCTTGGCGCTGCTCCTTCAGAGCTGCTGCCCCCAGCTCCCCTCGTTGGTTGGGCTCCACCTTCGCAATCCCACGCCCGCCATCTGGAAAGGTCAGAGTCTTTTCCTGCCAGCTGATGCGGGTGTCCCACTGTTCCAACCAGGACATTCCCAGAATGAGGGGGTAACTAGCCAGTGGCGCGACCAGGCATTTTAAAGTCTCCCGGTGCGTTCCGATTTTTAACTCAAAAGCCGCGGTATAGTAGCGGACTGCACCTCCCCCCACCGCTGTTCCATCCACTTGCTTGAAGATTATGGGAGTTTTCAGCCGGTGCACTTTTAAATTTAATCCGTTGACGAGCATGGGGCTGATCAAACTCTGGGAGCAACCTGAATCGAGCAATGCTGTGAGCCGGGCCCGATGAGTCGATTGCGGAGCACAGATCACTACCTCATACGTCATCGGACTCACCTGGATGTCCTCGATTGATTTGCTTGGGATCGGCTGGTCGCGCCTTGGGCTCTCCTCCCTCTCGCCGGCGCTCTCCCCTTCATCCTCGCTGTTGGAGAGGTAGGCAATTCTCAGCCTCTCTTCTTCCCCTCTCGCCGCCGTGCTTTTCTGTGGTGCTTTTATCAGCTTTGCAGGTTTTTCGGCTTTTTTCCCTTTTGCTGCGGTTTGTAGCCTTGGGTTCTGGGGGCAGGCCGCCACAAAGTGCCCCTTCTTGCCGCACATGAAGCAGGCTTTCCCCGCGGCCTGCGGCCTTGCCGCAGGGGTTAACTCCTTCCTTGCCGGTTTCTGCCCCATTTGCCGTGCGGCACTAGGGGGCTGCCATCTCGCCTCCACGCTGTGCGGTTTGACTCTGGCCAGTTGTGCCTCCAACACAGAGATGTGGGTGATCCATCCCACCAAGGTCTCCGGGCACCCTCGCACCACGGCCCTCTCGAAGAGCCATTGGTCCAGCCCCTCCTGGAACAGCCGCACGAGGAATGCTTCTGGCCAGTCGGGAAGCTTCGCCGCCAAGCGCTTGAACTCTAGGGCGTACATGGTCACCAAGCGCGGCCCCTGCTTCAGCTCCTGGATTGCCTCCGCTGCATGTGAGAGGGCACATTGGTCCTCGAATTGGTCCCGTAGGGCAGTGATGAAGTGGCCAAAGTCCCCCAGTTCTGGGGCCTCGGCTTCATTCAAGTCGTTCACCCACTCAGCTGCCACACCTAACAGGAAGCGGGATACATACAGCACCCTCCAGGCATCGCTGGCAAACAGGTGCCGCATGTGCCCATGCAGATCCTCACCTGGTTCAGGAAGGCGGGCAGTTGGGCAGGGTCTCCGTCGTACTTCTCTACTAGCCCCCATCTTCGCAATAGGTCCCCTTCCTCCTGCTGCGGTCGTGGGGCGGCTTGCTGCTGGCCCGCTCCCCAGCCACAGCCTGCGGGGGGTGGGGGGAAGGGTCGGCGGTTCCATCGGAGTGATCGGGGAGGGCTGGGAGAGCTGCGCCGACCCCAGTCTGGGTGTGGGAGGTTGCCCGGGAGGCCGTGCCATAATCCCCAGCTTGCCCAATTCCTCCCTCAGGGCGCGCACTTCGCCTTCCAGCTTCCTCACCCGTTGCCCCTCATCCCATGGCGTTGTCACTCCGGTTGCTGTCCCCAGGGCTCTCGACCATCGAGGCCGGGCTGGCATCTCTGGGGTGAACCCTCCGGTGTCACCCCAGATGCTCAGGTCTCTTGGTGGGTCCCAGCGGTGGGCCAGCCGCCTTGTTGGGTCCTTCAGTCTGGTGCCCGCTAGCGCTTCCGTGAGGGGGACTTGCTGCTCCTCCCCTTCTGCTGGCTGGGAGCTGGCCCAGCTGGTCCCCATCCCTTCTCCAAGGTTCCGTCTTGCTCTATCTGCCTCCAATTGTAGGGTTTCTCTCTCCTCTTTTACTGGTGCCTCCGGTGAACTTTTCTGTAGCTTCTCAGAGGTCATGCTAAGTTGCTGGAACTGCCTCGTAGAGTTTCCTCTCAGGTGAAATCCAGTATCAGGTAGAGTTTTAGCAAAATGTCAAGTCCACACCATCCAACTCCCAGTTCTGAAGCATTCTCATGCAACCAGGCTTGGTTCAGAAAAATACTTCTTTATTATGTGGTACAGGAAGCTTGTAGACAGAACATTGCTAAAACTAAAGCCTTGGGTAAACTTCCCTCTATTTATCCCCCCTCCCCTGATTGCCTGGCATCTCCAGTCTTCACCTGGTGGTGACCTCTTTCCTTCCTCCCCCCTCCTCCCCCACCCTCTTCCTGGCTCTTTGGGCCCCAGCTGCCTTGCCGGCAATCAAGCCAGTCTAAATTGCCCATATATGGTTAAGCTGCTTCCCAGCTCCCATTACAACCATTAACAGCAACCCCCCCCCCCTTAGTTACAAGTGGCAGAAACAAATCACTCCAACTCCCAACGACTGCAATATAATGGCAAACAACAACAGATGGGTGATGCAGGTTCTGACACTTGTGTTCACAATAAATTGTGCACTATTTGAGTCAATAGTAACCACATATCTGAACGGATTATTCTTAATTTTGGTAACTGGAGGCCTCTTTTCAAATCTCTATTCAATGATGAAGCTCCCTGGGTGGTCTTTCTAGTCATATTTGTGATGGAATAGATTCATTTGACTCACTTATTCTCCTTCTGCTACTATCACCTTATTATCCCACCCAGACATTTTCAGTGGCTTCTTGACACTGATAGATTTAGCAAAGACTGGCCTGTAGCTTGCTCATCAAGCTACAGTTAACATCTTCAGAGATCATCCATAAACAAGTCCCCAGTTGCAATCCTGAAAAAAACATGGAAAGTGATCATCTGCAGATACTCTAGGACAAATTCATTACGCCAGAAATAAATTGATGTATTCTAGGATGACCAGATTTTGGAGTAAACTTCTCTTTATTGATAGGAGAGCCCATTTATTTCAGTGGAGTGAAATCACTCTCTGTAAGAGTGAGCACCAAAGTTGCAGCCAAGATTCATAGATGTCTGGTACTGTTGTGCAGAGTGCAGCAAAAATCCCATAAATCCTGCTCTCAAGGAAATTACACATCAGCATGAGAGCTTGCAAGTAGCAATATCCATATTTTGTTCTCCAAAGAAAATCCAGTCAGAAAATATAAACTAACTGGTCTTTATTGATAAAAATGCAAAACTTCACAAAATACAAGTTGCATACAAAATATAGGATATAACAAAAACTTCTTCTCATATTAGCTTCCAAGACTTATTACTGCAAAGCCTCTAGCTAAAAAAAACACTTCCAGAGAAGAGGTTCACTACTTGGTTACTAGTTAAGATTACATAACCTATAAACCTACATGGTTAACTGTACAAAGCAAAACACACTGAACTGACTGGGCATATTAGCCCTCCCCTTATATTGCTAGTCTGACACCCCCACTAAATAACTAACACACATTTCAGTAGGTGGCAGTAAAAATCATAACAGAATCACAAGATACTTTGTAATCTCAACACCTGTTTTTGTATAGCGAACGGGATGACCTTCTTCCCATGAGAAAATCCTGATAGGTACAAAGCATGATGATGCAAGAAAGATGAAACGACACATTACTTGTGCTCCAAGATGGCAGCTTGTTTGCATCATGGTGTCACGATGCTTGTTTTGTCATTTGCTTTCTTGGCCCCCCTCCAGACAACTAGAATAAAAATCACGCTAACATAATAATCCATGATAACAATTGTGGATGCTCGATATTTTACACTGATGGCTACAATCTGCAGAATATGATTTAAAAAGTCAAGATTGCAGTCATGGTGGCACAATTGAAGCCCTGCTGTTCTTTATGTGTGTTGCACACAAAAGCTTTGATTGCACCATCACATCTTCTTTGAACCGTACTTAGCAGAATCTCCTAATAAGGATCTTACAGCAAATCACCATTACAAAAGTGAGACAATATTTGCCGGATTGAAATTAAGTTTAGAAATGATTGGAGTAGACTCATGAAAATGAACAAGATTTAAGTTAGCCAAGACACTACAATCCCACAGGTTGATGTAGGTCAGCTCTAAATGTAATGATTTTAAGCCTTATATATGTAAAAATCTATATAATCATATAGCCATAGAACAGCCATGTTTATCCTATTCATGAACTTTACTAGGAAACTCACGTTGCTGGCATGAAGGAATGTTGGAATGTATGCTAGATACCTTGTACGAATGAGTTCTCAACAATGATCAGGCTGGAGTCCTGGTGGGTGTAAGGAATAAAGTGACACATCATAAATTAATAAGATAACGGGACGAGAGGCACCATTGTAACAAGTTACCCAACTGCATAACGAGATGAGAGGTACCATTGTAACAAGTTACCCAACTGTACCGAAAATGAAATGTTCCTGGCATGTACTGTACCTGAACAACCTGGATGGAGATGACTTGGATGAATTCTAAGCAAACAAGTTGGGTATAAAAGAAAGGGTGGAAACCATACCCACCTGGAAGTGCGAGACGACTCTTGTTGGAGCAGGGGACGCCCTGAGTCTGATTCCCAGCCCACTCTAGCACAGCCTGATCAACTGTGTTGAGAGTGTATGTAAGTATTTTGTGTGAATGTGTAGCCTAGTTGGGCAGAAATACTTACAGCAACTTGGGTAGCCTAGTAGGGCAGAATTGTTTATTGATATATTGTTGTTAGCCTAGGTGGGCACTTACATTTATTGATAGCCTTGACGGGTATATACTGATTAAATACTTGCTTTGCTTCTGTCCAAATAACACAAGAATAAAAGAACTAATTTTAAACTCTATTTGGAGTGGATTTAATCAATCATTTCATGACATAAATATGACCACACTTGGGTCTACCTACTAATAAACCCATCCTAGCTGATCTTATAAATAGACATTTCATTCATGCCTGCCTATATCATATGTTTTGTTGCCTACATTACATTGAAAGGAATAATAATAATAATAATAATAATAATAATAATAATAATAATAACAACAGCAACAACAACCAGAGATCAGGCACAACCAAGTTAAATGCTAGTGGACGCCGATACCTGGCATTTATATTATATTAGGCATAAAAAACAACAGAATCAATTGAAGCAGATGGAATCCATTGGACAAAACTGATTTTTAGCGGATATCCGTACCTCCCTAATGGCCAAGCAGTTGCACCATGGAATTCCATCATGGTAGAATTCCCATTGTGTTACAGCCAGATTTATGGATGTAAAGGTTCCACGCTTACGATGAAACAGTTGATGGGGGAGTGGATGCTGGATATTTTATGTTGATGAACAACCCCAGGATTGACATCTCTTTCTCATCTCACAGAGGCAACTGTGTCAATCGAGAACAATTACACTATAAAGAAAGAGGTGGAGATGAAGCATTTGTGGACTACCACCTTGATTTTCTTTATTTTCTTCCTGCTCAGCCTGTGTTACAGTGTCACTGTAACACTGTTCAAAGTAAATAAAGGGTAAAAAGAGGGATGTTGCAAAATGCATTTGTTTTTGTCCTGGGTACAGGATGGAAAGATGCTGACGTAAATCTTTTGGAAATAGAAGAGTAAGAAAAGAAGACATGCTGGATAGACTATGAGTGGTCCTTATGGATGCGTATGACTCTTTTTTTCTCTTTTTTAAACTTTCTGATGGCTCCCAGAGCCAGTGGGTAGGTGGAAGGGTAGTACTTGGAGGGTGTGGAGGAGAAGGGTTGAACAGAAGGCAACTTTTAGTCACGACAGATCTGTGAAGGTACAACCTTAATGGTGATCCTTCATGTGCGCTGATTGACCTGAGGGCCAAAATCCTTGGTCCATGTATGCACAATCATCCCGTTCTCCTCCTCACAGCTCTTTCAGCGATTCACGAGCGGAAGGGATGCATCCAGACCAACCCTGAAAGCCGGCTGGGTGACTCTGGCCAGTCACTCTCTCTCAGCCCAGCCCAGCCCATCTCACAGGGTTGCTGTTGTGGGGAAAATGGGAGGATGATCTATGTTAACCACCTTGAGTTATTTATAAAAAAAATAATAAAGGCGGGATAAATGTGTAATGAATAAACCAGCTGAGCTTCATAGTTTTCTGGAGATTTGAACCCATATTGTCTTCCAACAAACTCCTTTCTACTCCACCTTCATTTCATTCTATACATGCTCAGAAGACCACTTTCTTGTATGTGTTGGCAGTAGTGTCAGAGGTGACATATGACTGAAATTCCTTTAATTACAACGATTTATTTACAATTTCCCCATTAAGTTTCTATGTCATCTCCCCTTGTCCCTCCACCCTTCAAATTCTTTCAGCCAATTGCCACCAGATCAGGGTTGAACTTCAGTGTTCACTGCAAGTAAACTAGAGGATGATGGTGTTCATCTGAAAGCAAGATTGATGGTTACCCAACTAATTTAAGTTTAAAGTAGAAGAATGGAAGTGTGGTCCTGGCTTCTCTGAAATGATAAATATCTTCCCTCCCTCCCTCCCTCCCTCCCTCCCTCCCTCCCTCCCTCCCTCCCTTCCTTCCTTCCTTCCTTCCTTTCTTCCTTCATCCTTCCCCCCAGTTGCAGTTTACATAGTAGAAAACAAATGTAAAACAGCCACAGCAAGTTTAAAAAGGGAAAAGAAATCTTTAGTGGCCCTGAAGAGGTTCAAACAGTCTCTGGAAGAGCTCCATCTTCAAGATCTTCATGAATGCTGTCACGGTGGTGCCTGCTTCAGCTCCCTTTAGGCGTTTGTAGGCCCAAACCTGGACTTCAAGTTGCACCTGGAATCAAGTTTAAAAACATCTGATTGTGCTTCTTGTCTGGTCTACCTCGGAAGGCGGACAGGATCAGGCCAAGAAAACAACTCCACGTTAAGACTAAAGCTACTTTTATTAAGATTGGCTATCATAACAGAATCATGCAAGTCTGATTATCCCTTTCTTATACTCATGTGAATTAAGGGGTGTCTCTCAGAGACATTTACGCATACCTCCTCCTTTGTTAAGTCTTAAGCCACGTTTCCTTCCTTGTCTTGGTAATGGAACTCCCCTCTCTCCATGAATGCCATCCTTTTTATTCTCTACAATACTTTGTGACGATAAAGTAGAGTTCCAGCAACCCCCGTATTGTCCGTTCCCTGACCTGGCCTGCTTCAAAGGGTGACAGCTGATACCAAGGTGTATTTAAAGTGAATGGAGGGATAATAAAAGAATAGGACATAAGTAGGTGTACTTAGTGAATCTTGGTTTTCTTGAAAAAAAGCCAAGCAGAGTTGTCGCAGAGTATTTGGAAATCCCAGCAGTTTAAACTAAAATGAAATATATAAAAAACATCCTGAGGGATTCATCCCGTATTCTTTCAAAGAAAAGTACATGGGTTGACTCACACGGTCACCAGGGGTCCAGCTTGTCTCCATGGAGCACATCCCTCCCCAAAAAAGGGAATATAAAAAGTCCTTGAAAGTAAGGTGAATGTGATATTCTCCTCCCTTCCTTCTCTTTCTTCCTTGAAGTGTTATCCCGCCCATCCCTCCCCATGGCCTTTGCTTTGAATGAAGATCATCCCTCATTGTTCCTCCACTGGATCCCCATTGCCACCCTCTCCCTTGCAGTGTCTTCTGTGGCCCTTGGAGGTTCAGAAATAGTTGCCAACTTGGGCAGAATGTTGCCGTCTGTTTTGATCTGTCCCCAGGAATTGACCGGCGAAGGGCAGGTTAGATCTTTGGCAACCAAATAAATAAATAGATCAAGCAAGCAATCGGCTATGTTCTGCTCTGGGTTAGGATGGCCACATTACCACCTCTATCCTCTTATGGATTTTTTGGTGAAAATGGAAAAAAATGAACGGGTGATATATGGATTTGCTGATTGGAAAGGGTCGAATATGGGAAGAAGAGAATTAGGATGTAATTTTAATTAGGGAGGAATGGGGATAAGATTATTTGAAACTGCTGTAAAGAAGATCGGAAGTCGCTTCCTTATAAATCTTTTTTTTTTCCTATTTGTGTCTCTTTCTATACTTTATTTTCTTACCTCACATGTTTCCTTTTCTTTTCTCTACTCTTACTTTGTATTATTTCATGTTTATCTTTTATTTCTGTGAAAAAAAATCAACAAAAATGCATCTCCCATCTAACTGAAAATTAAAAAATGCTGCTCCCAACACCTGTTCTGTCTCATTTCAGCTAGTTTTGATGCACCTCTTGGTTGGTTCAGGAATGTATTGAGGTTACCCTTAAGTGGGTTTGTCAAGTTGGACCCCGTTTTATGGGTTCTACCAATTGGCTCTTTCTGCTTCATATCTGCGGGCCAAAATGATTTAGACCCTGGATTCCACTCTCCAGTCCAATGAGCAGAAATATTATGTAACCCACTGGGCACATTACAGGAGCTTTTTTCTTTTGGGAGGGTGGGATAACTGGAAAGACAGATTGCTAAGCTGGGTGATAGCACTTAGGTGACTGCCGTTGATCTTAAAAAGCTAAGAATGACTTGGGCTGGCTGGTATTTGGATGGGAGACCACCAGGGACCTAAGCTAGACTTGGAAGCAAAATAAATCCCTAAAGAAGGCAATGGAAACTATTTCCATACTGTTGCCCAAAACCCAATGTGGATTTTTCCATGAAGTTACCTGGAGTAAATCCTGACTCAATAAAGCTGACCTTGGCAGATGTTAAAAGGGGAAGCTGAACTGCATCTCCCATCTAACTGAAAAGCTGGATGGGAGATGATCAGGACATCTCAGAACTGTAGGCTAGACTGGGATAGGCAGCGGCAATTCCAACATGGATGTATCCATGAAGTCACCAAGAGCCAGCTTGACTTGAAGGAGACAAATTGAGTATGCTTTGACAGATCACAGGTGAATCATGGCGATGGGTCAACTGTTTGGAGGCCATGAGAGTGGAGGCCCATGAGCTGACAGACCTCCAGTTCTATCCAGGCCAAATAAATTTGCTGCAATGCTTTAGTTGTTGACCTGCAGATGGCGATGGAGGGAAGAGAATTTTTGGAGCATGTATGGCTCTGTTATTTTGCTTAGTAGACATCTGTCCAAAGACTTTTGTTCTCAGATGTTTCAGCTGAAAGTGGTTTGGATTATTAAATGCATTTAATATCTCTAAACTGAATGTCAGTGGTGTTACGAAAAGTGGAAAATGGCCTAAATCTATCTATCTATCTATCTATCTATCTATCTATCTATCTATCTATCTATCCATCCATCCATCCATCCTGATCTCCCTCTCTCTTTTAATTGAATAATTCCAGTGTTTTTGCATTCGCTGAGATCAGATTTATTTTCTCCAATAGCTGGACAAAATATTACCTAGATATTTCTCCTTACGCTTCGATAAATAAAGATAACAAAGCAACTTCAGCTCACAAAATTTAGACACATAAACACTCTGGGGAAGGCAGGAAATTGCACTTTTTTTGAGGAACTAGGTTGTTCACTGTAGATTTTTCTCTTGTTGTTGTTGTTCAGTCGTTAAGTCGTGTCCGACTCTTCGTGATCCCCTGAACCATATTGTGCCAGGCCTTCCTGTCCTTCACTGCCTCCCTGAGTTTGCTCAGTTTCATGCCCATTGCTTCAGTGATGCTATCTAACCATCTCATCCTCTGCCGTCCTCTTCTCCTTTTGCCTTCAACCTTTCCCAGCATCAGGGTCTTTTCCAAAGAGTCCTCTCTTCACATTAGGTGACCAAAGTATCTGAGCTTCAGCTTCATTATCAATCCTTCCAATGAGCAGTCAGAGTTGATTTCCTTTAAGATTGACTGGTTTGACCTCCTAGCAGTCCAGGGGACTCTTAAGAGTCTTTTCCAGCACCACAGTTCAAAGGCATCAATTCTTTGGTACTCAGCCTTCTTTATGGTCAGCTTCCTTTTATTCATCCATATCAGTGTGTGAATTCAAGGATGACACTTCTGCCCAGAAATTGAAATTATCCTTCTGGGTAACGTGGGCTTGCTTTGGCTGTTGTCCTCTTTGTGCCATCTTTTTGTTCTGTGTTTTTATCATGGGATTATTTTATTGTTTGTGTTTATTTGTGAACTGCTCAGAGTCCCTAGGAGCGAGGCAATATAATAAATAAATAAGTAAATAATCCAGATTTTTGCACATGCTTGACTTCCTGGCTTTTTAAAATTTAAAGAGTGGTAAAAAACCTAGACACAGTGGTTTCATCTTCTTATTCTTTTCCACAGTTAGTGTCATTTCTCTCTTGTTGGTCTCTGACAGGTACATCTGTCTCCACCTCCGCCTCCATCTTCATCTCCACCCTCCTCTCTCTCTATGTCTCTCTCTTTCTCTCTCCCCCATTTCTCTTTCCCTCTCCCATTTTCTGCAGTGAAGGAAATGGCCCAGGGACAGGACGGTGGAGTGCGTGAAGGGGAAAAAGTTTGAGTGCAGTTGAGTAGGCACAGCTGAGACAGAAACATTTTTAGAATTCAGAAAAAACTGTCCCGTGGTCAACTAGAACTTGTTCCATGTTTACAAAGAACCAGGGTACGTGGGCTGCAATAATTTGGATGGCAGAAATGCACCCAGATCTAATTTCTTCCTTTCCTGACATTTAGTGGTGGGCTGGATTTCCGTAGCTCAAATACAGAAGCCCTAGCTTAAAGCTAAACTCTGTGCAACTATGTTGTGGTGGTGGTGATCCATCATGTCAACCTTGACTCGTGGTGATTACACGGACAGGTCTATGCAGTTGGTTTGGCAACATTTGCAGAAGTGTTTTTGCCAGGGCCTTCTCCCTGGGGCTGAGAGTTCCCAACATTGAATGTGGCAGGGGGCAATTAGTCTCTCTGTGCCCTGCGGGCAGTTTTCACATGACACACTAAGTTAACATTGCAGTCCAAGAGCTATTTTATGCTATCATTTTGCCCCTTGTTGTGCGTGGCCCTTTAACCACATTTTGGGGCTTATTGTGTGATCTGAACCTAAAACAGAAACCATTTAGGGTTTTGCTAAACAGGAAGGTATAGCCAAGGTTTGTTGTAAGCTTCTGCAAACCCCAAAAGCTATTTGGGGTTCAGTTGACATAGCTTGTCACAAACCTTGGGTAAAGAGCCAGGTGCAATGTTGGGCAAAAGGGCCCCATGCCCAGGCTTTTTAACGAAGCTTTTAAGTTTGGTATGTCTTGAGAACATAGTCCAAAGTAAGATTTTGGTCAAGCCTGATGCTACCTGGAGTGATCAGTGGAGAATGGGGGAAAGAGAAGACAAGCAAGGGCTACTCATGCCTTTCTCTTCTTCAGGAGTGGTAAGATAGGTGAGGCACATCAACACATGTTGTAGAATGGAAAGAGGTTTTTGAAAGATCCAGCTAGTTACTGGGAAACTGTAATCCCTTAGAGGTTGTTGAGCTTAGTTCTCATCCCCCTCAGATAGCATATTGCGAGATTATGGAAATAGTGGTCCTTCCAAATGTGGAGCACTATTGATTTTCCACCCTTGACTTCAGTAAAGGTTCCTTCAAAGTGAGCTTGACCCCCAGTATCAGCATGGGTCTATCCATGTTGTTTTTGTAGCAACAGTACGGAAGTGATTTGCCATTGTCTACTTCATGGAGATGTTTCCACTCTAATCCACAGTCCTGGAATTTCTTGCTGCTCTTCATTCCGTGACTAATCTTTCCTGGCCTTGC
The DNA here is from genome assembly GCA_030867105.1 of Liasis olivaceus. Taxonomy (NCBI): domain Eukaryota; kingdom Metazoa; phylum Chordata; class Lepidosauria; order Squamata; family Pythonidae; genus Liasis; species Liasis olivaceus. The sequence continues at coordinate 112,506,229 of CM061351.1, read as the reverse complement.
TTAGCTTTTGAAGATTGGCCAAGCATTTAAAATTCGAATGTCTTGGATCCATATTTAGGTGATCATTTATTAGTTTCATCAGAAACAAACCAATAACATCAACCATGTTGTAGTCGCTTGTCCATCCCTGCTTATGTTTAGTGGGACATCTCCTCTTGATGTAATGTTGGCCTTTGAAACTTTGATGGAATTAATAAGGGGATGTTTAACCTGAAATACATCTTGTTTTTTTTTTCACCCGTATCACTGGGACTATCACTACCTCAGTTGAGTGTAGTACCCAGAATTCCTTGCTGCTTTGTGCACCAGTGGTTCTGTAGTGCATGGATGCCCTTGCCATGCAAATAATCTTCTCCAAAGCCCTGCCCAGCTGGACCATGCCCAATTCTAAACTTTGCTCTGCCCTTCACAGTTTCACACTTAGGATAATTATAGCTTCTGGCTGTCAAGGCTAGAAACTGAGAAGTGCTGAGAATAGCTATCTGAAAAACAAGGTGTTTTCTGAAGAAGCCATTTCTTCTTCCTCCTACCTTTTTTCCAACTGTGAACAATGCCTGGGCCACCCTCTTTTGGTCCCACTGAGCCTGACCATGCTGTCCCATCCTCCTCCTGTTACGTGCCCAACCTGCATCTAGAGAAGAAAAGATGGAGATTGAGAGAAAGGCCAGTCTGTGCCTGACAAATTCCAACATTTCTATGATCTCTTCAGGAAGGAACTGGGCAATGGAGACACTCAACAACAGCTGAGCTTTTAAAAGCAGCAAATACTTACTTCAAGCCCAGTGGAAGTGTAGCCCCCTTCAGTAGAGGGAGACACATTCAATCTAGGTGGAAAGCCTGTGTATGGAGGCCAGAAGATAGTTTGGAGAAGTTGTTTCTTTCGTACCAGGCCAGCCAGATGAAGCCCAAATCTTGTTTCTGAGCCCTCCTGAAATGGCTGCCATGAGCTATTTGCTATTCATCTAGTGGTTGCTATGGTGGACATGGCCTTGCTTCCCCTCCAGACAAGGTCTCCTATCTTCTCATGCTTCAGAATCAGAAACATGGACACAGTTATCTTAATGTGCCTCTAATAGCTTAATGCACAACAATTTTGGCTCCTCCTGTCTCCCCCCACTATGTATTGTCTCTCAAGCTTTAAAACAGTGTTTTTCAAACTTGACAACTTTAAAATGTGTGCATCTTAAAGTTGCCAAGTTTGAAAAACTCTGCTCTAAAGGGATAATCTTTGTAGAGATCCAACCGGGCGAAAAAGCACCCCACTACTGATTTCACTAGGTTTATTTCATTATATTCTGGGAAAGATATCAGGGCCCACATTCTGATTTTGAAGGGGCAAAAGTTAAAATGGACAGAATTTGAAAAAGCACTTCCCAAATAAGAGCATCAGTTACACACACTACTTCCTACATGCTTACTCAGAAGTAAGCTGTGGCAACAGCTGAAAAAATGATTCTTCCCCTCTCCTATTCAGATGTGAGTCTCTCTAGGTTGGGGGGGGGCGGTTATTCTCAGGTAAGTATGGGTAAAATACATGTTGCCTTCATGAAGAAGTAAACAATAAATTCACTACAGGAATAACCCACGAGTAATTTTTGTTTTGGATCCCCACTTCTTCTGAGCCAATAGAAAACTATTTCTAGTGGGACTTCTTCCCTGTAGAATTTGTCTAACTTGTTCTTGGCACCTTCAGTCTTCAATGTGCCTATTCAGAAGTAGGTCCAGTGGAAGGCTGTGGTTTTTATTTCTGGGTTGAAAAACAACAGGACCAGGAACCCTCTTAGGAGAAAGCTAGTGTTTTGCAGCGGTGGAGGGTGTGGGCAAGGAGAGGGGAGATCAGGCTCAAGTCCACCCTTCATCACAGGAGATCACTAGGGACTTTGGCCAGTCCTTCTCACTCAGCCTAGTCAACCTCACAAGGTTATCCTGCTACACGTTTATTCATCACGCAAGGAGGATGTCAGTGTGAATGAAGTGTATGACTTCAGACTACATAGCACAGAGATTAATTTTGAATATTCCATCCAGCTAGCTATTTTTGCCTGGTGGAAATCCCTGGGCAGGGTTGTTTTTCCCCCTGGTAGCAGAGCATTAAAAAGAAATGTATCACCCACCTAAAAAAGCACTCTTTCCATCACCTCATTCTGCATTAGATCAAATCCACCATCTTGTTAGGTTTTAAGTAGCAACCTATATTTTTTATCTTGTGTAAGAGCAGATTTTCCCCAACTTGGACTGAAGGGCTGGATTTGCCCAGCAACCTTAAATCCATTCCTGAATTCGCCCATTTTTCTGGATTCATACAATTCACTGAATCATAAGGGAGCTCTGGGCTGGCCTACAAATTAATTAATTAATGCAATTCCACCCTTACACATTGCATTGTGGTTTGGTTAACTATGATTGGAAAAGTCACAACTGGCTGGATACATACATTATACTTTCAGGGGCCTGTGTGATGGGGTTTACCAGTGCTGTTTGAACCTCACTTGAGCTTGCATGGTTTCCATGTTGGAAGCAGGATAAATTTTACTTACTCCGTGATTATTTTCTTCCCCAGTCATGGTTCTGCTCTGCCCTTGACAGCATTCAGTCAATGGGCTACTCATTTTTACAATGATGTCAAGACATGCTGACATCAAAATGGGTTCCACCAGTTGCCCGTCTCCATATGTATCTCTAGAGACATGGGAATACTATTGTCTCCCATCCAGTCTGTTTCCCAGGGTCAAAATGGAGGAAAATAACCCAACTAGGAAAAGGGACACCACTTTGTCCCCCCTTCTTCTCTCTGAGAAAAAAGAACCCCTTTTGCTTTCTTCTAGAAAAGCTGGGCCTGAAGGTTTGATGATGTCTCTAGAAATATTTTAGACATTTCTAGGCCCCTGTGGATGTGAAACCTTTCCAAGGCCACTGACTTAAAATGAACAGAACTTTCATTAAATCAGCATTTCAAATCCAAATACTGGAAACTTTGAAAATGCCCCTTGCAAAATACTTCAACCCCAAAGCAAGGACAACCGAGAAACAGCAGGGGAAAACCGGAATGAATAAATGGGATTTTAAGAGGGCTTTCTTAAACATTGGCAAGAATGTTCTCCTTTCCTCAGATACCAAATATCCCCATCCACAGGAAAGCCGACAATCAGTTATTTCAGATTCTGTTTTCAGTTTGCTTTTCCCTTCCCCCATTTTTCCTTTAAATTATAAACCTAATTAAGTTAAAAAGGCTGCCTTTTAACATTTTTCAGAACCTGATTATGGTGTAAGTGGTTCTGGGAGAGGTTTTGCAGGAAAAAAAAAGCAGGCTGGAGGAACATTTTTTGAAAGAATCAGAGAGGAATAAAGGGGTGTTTTACAATGATTTGGAGGGGTTGTTGTGGTCGTTTCCATTAGGAAAAAAAATCAAGCGGGGCAGGCTTTTCTCCTGAAGAAGGAGCCTGTTAAGTCAACAGTTTATATATTACAAACATCAAAAACTGCTTCAGTACATAAATCTCTTGATTTTCTTAGGGCTGAGTCCCTGCTCACAAAGATGAACCTCAGGAGATGTATGTTGAGGTTTCCTGTTGTAAACTCAGTTTGCTTTGGGATTTTGCAAAGGTTTGTGGATGAAGTCAGTTGAAGTCCTTGATTATTTGAAGAGGATTCAAATGCTCAGAAGCGTAAGGGCAGAGCATCCCCATAGCTTTCCTCTGAAGTCAACATGGTGAGTTTTCAAAACACAATTGTTTGTCTGGAATCCGCTTCAGCCAAGATTAACCCTGGCTCAGAGTCTGCTTCTTTGCTTTTTGGACAGACCACCTCTCCAAATTGCCCCCCCCCCCCGTTTATATTGTGCTCATTCTCACTTCCTTTTCTTGCAGTATCATCTGCAGCTGTGGGGTTAAAACATCCTGTTTGCCATCCTTGTGCATCCAGATGTGACCCAACATTGACGTGAAGGGTGGTGTTTAAAAAGAAAAATGGATGAAGCTCAACTTATAGTGGCAAACAGAAAAAAGTTGGAAACCACCAATTGGCAGAAAAGCATAAAACTAATTAATTTATACAGGGTATTTTAAAATAGTTCCATTTTCATTGACAAATTGAGAAGGTTCTCTGGAAGGTATTGGTAGTTCTTGGGTTACGATCAATACTTTGTGAACGGCCCCAATTGTCCAAGCTTTTCCAACTTCTCGGTGAGAAAGAAGTCTGAAAAACATACATAGTCAGCTTGGGAAGAAAGGGAGACGGATCTGCTCAAAGGCTGCTCTCTGGCTCAGCACACACTGCAGTATCCGTAATTTATCCAATTTTCAATGGGGATAAAAATCTTTGAACCTGCAACTAAAATTGCACAGCCCAAAGCTCCAATTTCACCAGTGTTATTAAGACTGTTTGGGGAGCTGGAGGGTTAGGGATGGGAATGTGAAGTTGGCCTGCCAGAGGCCTCCCACTTTTTATTCCCCACTTAAAATGCCCCAAAGTAGGCCAGCAAATTTTGGGTAGACCCTTTCCTGATGGCCCCAGTTGAAATAATAGTGAGTCAGACTGCTACTTGAATTAAACACTACTTATTAAAAAATAAAGTCTTGCAATGCTGGTAGTCTTGACTTTCCTTGTGGATTCTCAGGTGCCCTTGCTGAACTTTTGTCTAAGCTGTCCCATCAAGTTGGGAATATAGAAGCAAAATGAAGTGATTCACTCTTGTCTGCTAGGTTCGGAGGTTGCATCTAGCTGGCCTTGGTTGACCTTGGGAAAAAACAAACAGAGAAGCTCTCAGATGGGAGTCCACTAAGAAATCCCAGGACTGCAGCGTAGACTTGGAAGTTGAGGAAGGGAGTGGGAAACTATTTCTGAATGATTTTCAGGGAAGCATCTGAACGTGCCCATGGAATCACCAGGGATTGAGCTGGCCTCGAGGCAGACTTTATTACTTTATTTGGAGAAGGATCCTGATGCTGATGATCATCAGTAAAAGGAGTTGTGGGTAACCTTAGTCTTCACCCTCATCCATTCCTCTTTCAAACCTTTCTAGCTTTGTGGTCTGACATGCTACCCTGCCCAACCATTAGTTTCAGCTGAGTTTCGCAAGCACAAGCCCTATGTGGCTGAAAAGGAGAGATGAATCTCCCTTCTCTAGTTTGACTCACATCATATAGGAAGGTGGATTAATCCAGAAGCTGAAGCTGTCAGCTTTTATTTTTCTCTCTCAAACACACAGCTGGGCCTTCTTGAACAATAACTGAGTATTACTGGAAAAGAAGTTAACCATGGTTTGCTTTCTGTGCAGTGAAGAGCACCAGCCGTTTCTTCTGTTCAAAGCACAACACCCAGAGGCACACAACATACCAACCCCAGGCGACATAACCACGATTTAACTAATTGCATAACCTTGCCAAAGTTGGAGCTGGACCCCAAATGCTCTAGTGAGTTTGCAACCTACTGGCCCACAAACAAATCAACTCTTCATTCAAACTCACTGTCTTGTCCCAGCCATAAATTACAATCATACTTTTTCTCTTACATGATTTCTACCTTGGGAAGAAGAAAACCTTAAACCATTTCTTTTTCTGTTAAGTTACTGCTACCAGGAAGAGGGATGGGGGGTGGGTGGGTGGTATATCGATTCTATTTTACCTACAAAAGCAATTTTGTCTTTTTTTGACCAGTTCTGCTTTGCCTCTATCCTCCTACCTAGAGAAAGGGGGTTCATAGATGTAGGTTGTTAAGGAAATTTGCAGGGTTTGCAGACAGAGTGAAAAACATTGACACTTTATTGGATATGAAAGTGTCATTGTTTTTCCTTCTCTATGTCAGGAACTATCTGTCCGTCTAAGAGCAAGAACCTAAGAGTACCCACCCATCACTTAGAGCTGAGGAAAAACCCCAGGTGTTCTCCATTGCACAGGTGCTAAGCAACACATTTTTTAGAAGCTGGAATTCCCTCCATGGTTTAATGTGGTGTCTGAGCTTCTATTCTGAGAACAAGGGACAGCAATCCAGAACCTCTTTTTCTTAAGTGTATCAGATTCTATTTTAAGAATTAGAGCTAGATGATCTCTCTCCCTGCGAGAGGACTTAGATGTTTGACTTTTTGTGTGTCCCCTGCAAGTTTTCCCAGGAACTGTAACATCTCGCCTATGAGGAATTCTAAGGAACGGATCCAGGCCATAAATTGCCCAGTCCCACTCATCAGTTGCAATCTATGCCACAGAGAATCTTTGCTGCCACTCTGGAACCACCACCAGTCCCGGGAAAGCTTGATGGGTCTCCCGAAATGAAACCCTTTCTGCCTTCTGATCTTGGTCCAGACATCCAGATTCCTCAAAAGCACTGGCTCTAACCCACTTGAAACTGTTCTTCCTGATGCGAGGAAGCTGAGAATGAAGCAGATGACCTCTGAAGATCAAAGGGGCCAAGCTTCATAGCCTGCTTCTTTCCAGGTTGACATTCATTAGCCAAAGGAGCGGAAGACGGGGTGTGAGGTTACAGATTGATGAACATGTTTTTTCCATGGGGAAACAAGACTGAGACCCACATAAAAGTAAATTTTAGATTCTTTCCCATTGTAAAAGACAAAAACATTCAGTGGGGGTAGGGAACTAAATGTTTCTGCAGAACTCCAGGAGAGAACTGAAACCAACTAAGGTCGAAATCATTTGGAGTGAGTTGCACATGATAGCTTAAAAAAAAAGTCTCACAAACATGCACATGCGCACTAGGTGTACGCAACCAGAGCCTGGATGAAACAATCAGAACTAGAAGGCTTTGAGTCCAGTCTCTGCTCAGGGCAGGAATCTACTTTCAACAATCCCAAACAGATGGCTGTCTGACCTTCATCTGAATAGCTCCAGTGAAGGGGAGACCAACACCTCTCTGGATACCAGGGCCACACTGCTCTGTTTGGAGGTTTTGAGTTTGTTTAGCATTCCCTTGAAATCTGCCTTCTGTTAAATCCATTATTCTGTCTCCTGAACTCTGGAGTAAGACAGGACAGCTGTTGACTTGCTTCTGAGTGACATCCTTTGAGATATTTGAATAGTGCTCTCTGGTCCCCGTTCAAGCTCTCTTTCTTCAAGGCTAAACATGTCTGCTCCTTCAGCCTAAGCTTCTAGACCCCAGATTAACCTTGTTGCTCTTCTCTGAGCCTTTCTGAGGATTTCTCTGAATCCTGCTGAAATCTGCTGAATGGGATGCAGCGCTCAGTGTGCTGTCTGATCAAAGTTTATTCATCACCACCTTACATGAAACCGATGCAATGGTCCTGCTCAATCTCACCTCCATATTTAGTTTCTTTGGCATTTCCCACCACGCCCATTTCGAAGAAGGGTACGGCAGTTATAAACTAATGATAGTGTCCTCTGGCTCGGAACCATCTTACAAAGACCTGCTAGCTTTCATTTCCTTTCTGTGATTTCTGGAGTGATATCAGAAACAGTTAAGAAAAGAGTGCACACATTTTAAAAATAGTGAACATAGTAGTCAGTTTGCAGGGGACAGGTTTCAACCTACCAAAATGTGTTTTTCCCCCTCTTTTGGAAATTGTGTTGGGGGAGGGGAGGAAATAGGTCATGGGCTCAGAAAAGTGGGGTTTCTTCTGATGCCCTGAACTCTTGATCATCTGGAGGCAACTTGGTCTTTACAGCATGGACATTTCTCCATGCAAATACTCATCTTCTCCCTATATCCTGTACATTGTTTTTTGTATCTGCTGCTTGGATTTTGCTTTGCCCAGGAGAGCTTCATATTCTTTGATCATTACAGTTTTGTCATGGGCAAGCTGGGAAAGGAACTGCGAATAAGAATGGAGAGAAGCTCTGAGTTACTTTCCTGAAGCTGAATCCTATGGCTTTGGCTTCTTTCCACTGTGAGTGACAGACCCATTTTTCTCTAGGTAGGCAATTTCCTGGGCCACCTTGTTCCTGTCCCCCATGTGTGAAGGGCTGGCCTCCCTGCTGAGGAAAATAATTTGATCGAATGGAGTCCGGTGGATCACTTCGATTACAGGCGTGGATAGCATTTCCTCTTGTAATGAGTAAAAGAAAGTGAAGTTCTGCTAAAAGCAGAGAAGGGACAAGAGTTTTCCCCCAGATAGGAGATTCTAACACGTATGCTAGATATTAGAATCCTTATCATCCATCAGCTCATTAGTTTTAGTCTTAACACAGAGTTGATTTCTCGGTTTGATCTACATCTTGGAGCTGACAGATGCATGTTTGCTGGTATCAAACTCTGCTGAGAGATACAGAATGACAAGAAGGGGTCCTGTTACAGGTCATTCAAAAGGACAACCAAACTTCATTGCCCTTACTGCTACGGTATAGGCTCAAACCCTGACCTCATTACAATATTCAATCCTTGTTTTTCACCAGTATCACTCCAATCATCACTTCTAGCATTTCTTCCATCAAGGAACAGCCTTTGATTGACCCCTGGGGAGAGGCTGCTCAAGGGGATTCCAGAGATTGATCTGTGCATCCAACGTCTGAATTCCAGAGATTGATCTGTGCACCCAACAAAGTTTCTTAAAAGTGGACATCAACCAAACTGAGAAGGTTGCAAGCTGCCTCGTATGAAGTCAGATCTTTGATCTTCTTCCCCCCTTTGCTTACTTAGCTTGAAAAGGCTGATCTAAGTGAGCTTCACATCATTCTTAAGGGATGTCTCAGAGTACCTGCATTATTTCCTATTTTGAATTTTTGCGTGGGAGTGAACAGAGAGTGCTACAACTGATCCAGAAGAAAGGCTGCCTCTTCTTTCATCCCATTTGATTTCACAAGCTCTAGAGGGCTTTAATTTACGACAAGAGCCTGTCAAATCTTCTTCCCCAGGGCCTAAAAATCATGTGCATGTGTAGAAGGGGGCAAGAGGGGCAGATGACATGTCCATGACTATTTCATAATGCTGTGACTTATGTAGCTGTGTCAGAAGTCAGGATATAACTACTTAAGGATAGCATTTAAGGGGTGACATAGTCATGCACGCACCCATTTTACTAAGCCAGAATGTGGTTTGCTTGGTTTCCATTGAATGTGTTGTGTGAAAGGAGCTGCTGTCCTTCTTAGAACAGAATGTGTAGCTCAGTTTCTAGCAGGAACCCAACCAAAGTTGCTTTCTTTCAATAAGCCATGGTTGTACAAACCAGAGCTTAGCATCATGTGTGAACCCAGCTAGTGACAGATGGGTAATACTATGTATGTTCTGAGGGATAGTTCAGAACATAGGAGTAATGAAGAAGAAGGGTGGGGTTTCTGAGAAGGTGAAATTCCATTCTGCAAGAAGGAGTGAGGATGTCCATTCCTTTAAAACTAAATCCAACTCTAGGAAGCATAGCATCTCTTAGAATGCATGATGACATCACAGGATGTATGACATCGTCATGCAAGTGATGCAAAATTATGTCGTTTGCATCACTCATTTCATCATTTGCCCTATTGGCTGAAAAACATTATAACATGCATGATATCACTTGCTCCCTTGCACCTCAGCCCCAGATACCCACGTAGGAAGATTTTATTTTGTTTCGGTTTCTCTTTATTATTTTCAAGCAAATACAGTAAAGATGACAAAAAAATAGAATATGAAGAGCAGCAACAGTGCTTCCAATCTGGAATCCAAATAGTGTGCCATTGGGGAAAGGGGGAGTATGTTGGTGATAGAGAATGAGACAAGAGGCATTAAGTTACTATCATTAAAATGGAAAGGGCACATTTTTTCTCGTGCTGTTCTGAGAGCCTGAGGACCCATTAAGGAGGTAGACACACAGCCTAAAAGACCTTGGGGTAAAAAGGAGACTTGAATCTCTGCAGTGGGCTGGCGAGTTGGAAACAGAAGCAGTGGCAGTAGCTCATCAGAAGATGACCTGCTTTCTGCAGGGACTTTTCTAATATTTTTATCTCCACACCTGGTTGCTTTGTGGAGAAGAGTTTCATACTGGTCTGTGCTTTCATTTTGCGAGAGGGCTCTTTCAGCAGACACTGTACAGAAATAAGCTTTGAAAATGGATCCAAGCAAAGTGGCCTCTCCTCCACCAGAACATCATCTCCAACTCAACAGGAAGAGAACTGGCTGGTCACGGAGAAGAGTGGGATTGAAAGAAGTAGAATGGGGCTTCCAGAAAATGGTTCTATATTCTTTGCTGGATTATGTTCTTATAGTGGGGGCTTATTGGTTTATTCCTCAGGTTCAAAAGAGCAGATCTTTGCCATTTTACCTGTTGAGGAGAGATGGGAATAATATAATACGAAATATAAATCAGGTGAAAGGATAGAAGAAGAGTTGATAGGCATCTCCATGAAATAGGTTAATGTGTTATCTTTTCCTCTCTATTACTTCCCTTCTTGAACACCCTAGCTGTAACCGCTGAGAATGTAATCAGATCAGAAGAGGTGATCTGATTACAGCAAAGGATTAATTATCATGTCTTCCATTTTCAGATCATATGCTAACTGCTCTAAGGACACTGAATCTAACCCAAGATCACCTATGTAAACTCCTGAGCATTCCAGAGGCCCCCCCTCAAGAGCATAGAGATTGAAGTCTTCCAGGACTTAGCTGGGGAGATTCCAAAACCAGGCTTGTGATGAGGTCTAGGAGCCCAAGAAAGCTCTGTGTCTTGCAGCAAGATGGCAGAACCCAAATAGCATCTTCAGCTTACCCCTACAGCCTAACTTTGCATACAAATAGTCCTCATTTAGTGACTGCTCATTTAGCGACTGTTCCCAGTTATGATAGTGATGAAAAGTAACTTTATGACCAATACTTGCATTTATGACCTTTGTAGGTCTGAAAGTAAAGGAAAGCTGAAGTAAGATCTTAAGCACAGTCAGATTTTCACTTAGTGACTGCTTCACTTAATGATCAAGTTGCCGGTCCCAATTGTGGTTTCTAAACGAGGACTACTTGTACAGGCACTGACAATCCATCACCTCTACAGCAGGTCCCATCATCACCCCCAAAATATCTCAGAAGACCATTGCCACCCCTCCTCCACTATCTTGGGCTCATGGTTGGTGAAGGCCATAAACTTGGGAAGGTATATCTCAGATAGGGCAACTGCTCCATGCTCGCCCAACCAGGTTTTGATAATACATACCAGTGTGTTCAATCATTTACAACCAAGTCATGGATTTGATGTTTACCAGCGCCAGCCTGAGATCAAGGCCTCGTGGACTGGCTACCTGGGCCCAGGAATTAGGTCATTGAACTGGTAGCAGAAACTAGCACCCTGTTGCCAACCTCCCTTCCTTGGAAAGGTAACCTGATGCCTCCTGTTGTACCTTCACTGATCTGTCATGACTAAAAGTTGCCTTCTGTTCAACCCTTCTCATCCACACCCTCCAAGTACTACCCTTCCATCTACCCACTGGCTCTGGGAGCCATCAGAAAGTTTAAAAAGAGAAAAAAAGAGTCATACGCATCCATAAGGACCACTCATAGTCTATCCAGCATGTCTTCTTTTCTTACTCTTCTACATGTATTTCCAAAAGATTTACGTCAGCATCTTTCCATCCTGTACCCAGGACAAAAACAAATGCATTTTGAAACATCCCTCTTTTTACCCTTTACTTACTTTGAACAGTGTTACAGTGACACTGTAACACAGGCTGAGCAGGAAGAAAATAAAGATAATCAAGATGGTAGTCCACAAATGCTTAATCTCCTCCTCTTTCTTTGTACTGTAATTGTTCTCGATTGACACAGTTGCCTCTGTGAGATGAGAAAGAGATGTCAATCCTGGGGTTGTTCATCAACATAAAACATCCAGCATCCACTCCCCCATCAACTGTTCCATCGTAAGCGTGGAACCTTTACATCCATAAATCTGGCTGTAACACAATGGGAATTCTGCCATGATGGAATTCCATGGTGAAACTGCTTAGCTATTAGGGAGGTATGGATATCCACTAAAAATCAATTTTGTCCAATGGATTCCATCTGCTTCAATTGATTCTGTTGTTTTTTATGCCTAACGTAATATAAATGCCAGGTATCGGCATCCACTAGCATTTGACTTGGTTGTGCCTGATCTCTGGTTGTTGATGATGATTGCTTTCAATGTAATGTAGGCAACAAAACATATGATATAGACAGGGATGAATGAAACGTCTATTTATAAGATCAGCTAGGATGGGTTTATTAGTAGGTAGACCCAAGTGTGGTCATATTTAGAGCTGACCTACATCAACCCGTGAGATTGTAGTGTCTTGGCTAACTTAAATCTTGTTCATTTTCATGAGTCTACTCCAATCACTTCTAAACTTAATTTCAATCCGGCAAATATTGTCTCACTTTTGTAATGGTGATTTGCTGTAAGATCCTTATTAGGAGATTCTGCTAAGTACGCTTCAAAGAAGATGTGATGGAGCAATCAAAGCTTTTGTGTGCGACACGCATAAAGAACAGCAGGGCTTCAGTTGTGCCACCATGACCACAATCTTGACTTTTTGAATCATATTCTGCAGATTGTAGCCATCAGTGTAAAATATCGAGCACCCACAACTGTTATCATGGATTATTATGTTAGCGTGATCGTTATTCTAGTTGTCTGGAGGGGGGCCAAGAAAGCAAATGACAAAACAAGCATCGTGACATCATGATGCAAACAAGCTGCCATCTTGGAGCACAAGTAATGTGTCATTTCATCTTTCTTGCATCATCATGCTTTGTACCAGACATCTATGAATCTTGGCTGCGACTTTGGTGCTCACTCTTACAGAGAGTGATTTCACTCCGTTGAAATAAATGGGCTCTCCTATCAATAAAGAGAAGTTTACTCCAAAATCTGGTCATCCCAGAATACATCAATTTATTTCTGGCGTAATGAATTTGTCCTAGAGTAACTGCAGATGATCACTTTCCATGTTTTTTTCAGGATTGTAACTGGGGACTTGTTTATGGATGATCTCTGAAGATGTTAACTGTAGCTTGATGAGCAAGCTACAGGCCAGTCTTTGCTAAGTCTATCAGTGTCAAGAAGCCACTGAAAATGTCTGGGTGGGATAATAAGGTGATAGTAGCAGAAGGAGAATACGTGAGTCCAAATGAATCTATTCCATCACAAATATGACTAGAAAGACCACCCAGGGAGCTTCATCATTGAATAGAGATTTGAAAAGAGGCCTCCAGTTACCAAAATTAAGAATAATCCGTTCAGATATGTGGTTACTATTGACTCAAATAGTGCACAATTTATTGTGAACACAAGAGGAAATTGATGTTTTCCTTTCATGGATGATGATAATTAATCACAAGGTCGCAACTATGGCAATGAAACTCTGAGCCGAGACCGAGATCTACTTGTAATTATGTTGTTTTAATTGTGTTCCTAAGGACCGCAAGGCCATCCTTTTTTAGGCCAGAGTGGGGCATATTATGTCTATTGTGTGATATGTTCTTTTTAGAAGCAAAACCCAAATGTCAAAATTCCAAAAATATTTGACATCTGTGTCGATAAATCTTTCAGTGTTTGGCATTCTTCCTTGTTTCCATGTGTCGTCTGAACTACTCCTTGGTTATCCGAGAGCAATTCTTAGTAAAATTGGGGAACACGATTATTTTATGGAGCTCGATAAATGCAGATGTTTTGGATTAGTTTGTATTATCAGAAGAAACTGAGAAGTTTTAATGTTTATTTTCCAAAATTATGGGTGTTTGTGTGAGGTCCATTAATCTGGCCTAAGTATTTTGAGAATATGATCCTTCCTTCCCTTTCTCCTTCTTTTAAGTTGTGCTTAAGAAATTATTATATTAAATTGGAACCATGCTCTCCTCAAATTATTTTACAGCTGTAGTTTGAGGGCCATCTTTTGAACAGATTTCTTCACCACCATGTTTTTGTTTTTTTTATAAATAACTCAGGGTGGTGAACATAGATCATCCACCCATTTTCCCCACAACAGCAACCCTGTGAGATGGGCTGGGCTGGGCTGAGAGAGAGTGACTGGCCAGAGTCACCCAGCCGGCTTTCAGGGTTGGTCTGGATGCATCCCTTCCGCTCGTGAATCGCTGAAAGAGCTGTGAGGAGGAGAACGGGATGATTGTGCATACATGGACCAAGGATTTTGGCCCTCAGGTCAATCAGCGCACATGAAGGATCACCATTAAGGTGCTGCCTGAAACTATCCTTCATGTTCTAACAAGTTAGGTCTTTGTTTCACCATGTTTTTGTAGGAAAAGCTCCCTCTTAGACGGTTTTAGTTCCTAGACGGATTTGTGGATTGAGCAATGAACATCTTGCATGTAGAGCACAATAATTCCTACTGGTATTGCTGTGAGGAAAAGATGGTGTTTGTCTCTCGTCATGCACATTGGACTTGTCAAAAATATCCTTTTCCTCCTAACCATTAAGTCAAAAAGAATTGGGGAAAAAAAGGTCAAGTTGCACATTAAAGATCACCATTAAGGTGGTGCTTGAAACTATCCTTTATATTCTAATATGTTATGTCTTTGTTTCACAGCTATATAAGAACCCATGCAACGTGAATCAATATGGAGGGAGATTTTTCAGCTTGGGCTCCACGGTATATTTGTGTGTGTGTTCTGTTGTGTTACGTGACTCTTCGTTGTTTCTCAGGGTTATGATTTCTTTGAGGCAGCATTCTACTATGGGGTTTCCGAAGGCTACCTCGCTCATCTCTGTGCTCCACCTCTGGGGATCGATAGCCCCAGACGCTGGGATGGGGTGAAGTCAGAGTAGGATGAGAACGTGGTGGGTTGCATGGCTGAAGCGTGGTCCCAGGGCCAGGTTTTTCTGGTTTTAGTTTTATTTCTTTTTGTTATTATCATTGGATATGTTTTTTTTATTGCTGGGTTGAAAGCCGCCCAGAATGAGGTTTTAAGATGGGAGGGTATACAAGCGAGAGAGATGAAAGAGAGATGAAAGCGAAACTTAATGGGAAAATTGTAAATAAAGAGTTGTAATTAAATGAAATTCATTCCTATGCCAGAGGGCCACAGCCAACATATAGAGGAAAGTGGTCTTCTTTGCACATTCAAACGGAAACAAGTGTGTGCAGTACAGAGGAGTTTGGTGGAAGGTGATATGGGTTCAAATCTCCAGAGAACTATGAAGCTCAGCTGGTTCGTCTGGACACGTCCCTTCTGCTCCTGACTCACCTGGAAGAGCTGGGAGGAGGATAACAGGGGGTGATTGCGCATACACAGACCAATGATTTTGGCCCTCAGGTCGATACTGATATGCAAGAAGTGAAATCCCCTTTGCTTCCAATATCAACCTGAAATCTTATTCTAATGTGCAGAGAAATTAGTCCATTTCCGCTCCATTCCAGAATCCATCCCTCATCCTGGCCAAGTCCCCAATTTGGTTGAAGAAAAGAGCACAACCTGAGAGACCTCTGACTTTGGTTTGCTTTTATTTAGCCAGGAGCCAAACACATAAGCCTGGAAACTATTTACAAGGACTGGATATGACAAGTGAGAGAGAAATCTAGGAAGACGATGCATGTTGACAGGAGTCTTCAACGTTTACCCGGAGATTTCTCTATGCTCCTCTGAGTGAACTTCATGTCAAGGGCCTCATGGACAACCATACAGCTGTATGTGCTCCCAGCTTCCCAATCTGATTTGGGTAAGGTCAGTTTGCTATTCAAGAAGTAGGAATCCTCTCTTTTCTCCTTCACAGATGGGGTGTTGACATAGTTATCTTCTGATATGGGATTGCCATTCTTTTGCCACTCGACATCAATATCCTCTGGGTGGAAGCCACGAATGAAGCAGCTTAGGATCAATGAATTGCCAGGGTTGTGCGTCACTTCAATGGGAGGGTAGATGTGAACAATGGGTTCCTTGCTGGGTCCTTGTGAACATAGAAAGAAAAAGATAAAGGAAAGAAAGGCAAATATTATATAGGGTAGGATAAAGTAATGGAAGCAGTGATTGGGTCCCCATGTACTAAGCCATGATTTATTGTAGCTAACCAACCACAGAGGACTGGTTCACTTATGAGATTAAGAGATTAGTCACAATTATAATTACACAGAATTGATTGGGGGGAGGGGGTATCACATAGCATTCCAAGCCAAAATGAAACTTATGTGATATAAGAACCTCAGCCAATGTGCACAATCAATATTCTGAAGGCAGGACATGCTGGAGCTCTAAAGGGTTTAACTCTGCTTCTTCCTTACCTCTGATCTTGGAAATTGTCTTAACGATGGGGCCGGGCAAACCTGGATATTCCACTGCACAGGTGAAAAGCTGTCCTGATTCCCAATCTTGGGTAGGCACAGGGAGGCGGCTGACAGCAGTGAAGGTTCCATTCATTTCTTTGGTCACCTCCACTAATTCAGGATTCACGGCTTCTCGCTTCTCCCATGACCAGCTTATTTTCAACCCCTCTTCCGTTTGCAGACTGACAACCACACAGGTGATCGTGGCATTTCTGTTTATGTACAAGTCTTTGGGGCGTGGGGGCAGAAGGTAGGTGTCAATCCAACAGCAGATGTGGCTACGGTCATCTATGGATACGAAATTCATGTCAGCCCTTACATCACTCCTCACCTTTCCCGTAGACCCTTGACCTAATTTCTTCCCTTCCTTCTAGATCAGCTCTTGAGTTATCCGAGTAAAATGTTGCTTGTTTAGCTTGTGAATGGGGAATTGTCCAGTGTACATCCCATTATCTGACCCCAGTTGATTATCGGCTTAGTGTTTTGCATGTCTTCCTTTCACAAGAATACTTCTTACAGTAAAATTCAAGGAAGGACTTCATGACACATTTTTTAAAAGAAGAAAGCATGTTATTTGTAAGGCATGGATTTCAGAAAACATCTCAGACTTGCATGCATTTAAATAAAAATGCTGAAACTTGCCCCCTCATCATTGAAATCTCAAATGACTTGACCTGGGTTCTCCCTTCTCCAGATTAGAAAGGCCCAAATCTTTTCTCCTCACACCGATCACCTGGTCCTTGCAAATCACATTGGAAAGGCACTAGTTTTAGGTATTTTCCATAATGTAAGACTTTTGGTCCTAAGCAGAAATCTGATACTATCCCGAATACTATATCTTTTACCACTACTCTGCTTCCTCCTTACCTCTGATCTTGAAAATCTTCTTAATGATAGGATGTAAATGGTATATGGGATAGACTCCCATATAATCAACTGCCCTGTGAAAGGAAAAAGGTTAACAACAATTTTGCTGGACTCACGCTCAATGACTGTGTTAATTGTGGAGTTGGTGGCTGGATGGTGAACGCTGCAGTGGAATGACTCCGAATTCCACTGGGTGATCGGGATGGTGAGCAGACTGCTATGGGTATAGTGGCCGGATGAATGCAAAACTGGAGGGAACTGGAGGATTCCGCTGGTGATGGCGCCTGAGTTCCATTCCATCGTGGCTGGTTTGGGAAAGTAGTCATCGATGAGACAACCAATGGTAACTTGGCAGGTGGTGGAAATATCTCGGACAGAAGGAGACAGTGGGAACACAGTTGGGGCTTTGGGAGTAGCTGTAGGGGAAGATAAAGATAGGATGATGAAGATGGTGTAGACATATCTTCTAATGGACTTGAGTGCTTCTAGAGCAGATTGTCCTATAGCAGTGTTTTCCATCCTTGGCCACTTGAAGATGTGTGGACTTCAACTCCCAAAATTCTCCAGCCCCCATGCTGGCTGGGGAATTCTGGGAGTTGAAGCCCACACATTTTAAAGTTGCCAAGTTTGAAGAGCACTGCTCTACACTATTCATGTGAATTTGCGGAGAGAGAATTTGCAGGAAACTGTGGCCCTGTAGTTGTTCTGATTTTTTTTCTTTCCTCAAATAGATTAGTTAAGGAGATAAATATGGAAGAGTTCTATGGTGCCATTAGAGAGATCCATCATCTGGAAACACCTGCAACTATTATTTCATCTAATTATTGACAGTGCATGGAAGAGAAACAGACTTCAAGTATATTTTCATACTGTGAGGTCTAGAATTTTGCTTCAATCAAAAGAAAGTTGAGGTTCTCAATGTGCTGAATTTGCAGAACATTCATACCCTCATTTCTCCTTAAACCCTAGATTTCAGACCTTGAACTGCAATCAGGGAAGTTTAGCTTTCTGAGTTCAAAGTAGCTACATCAAACCACACAGAAGGCATTTTATTTTGTCCCCCAAATCAAGTTTAGACCCATCAAGTGATGAATACAAGGAGTGGGGCCATATTTTTGTGGCAAAGTAGAAAATCTGAGAAAGATCTAGGGATGGTAGCGTTTTAACCCCCAAAACCTGGATAGGAGACAGAAGGATATTTTAGATTGCATTCTTACTGAGGTAGCAACGCAGCATTAAGAGTTGGCACTCCTGGACTTAACCTTCCATCAGGAACTTGCATTTCATCATCTCTTATCCATGTTTCTTTCATGCCATTCTAGCACCATTCATTATCTGAGCTAGCTGATACCTCCCCACTACTAGGCTGAAATAAATTTCATGTTCAGGAAAATATGGGGACCTAGGCCAGTCTACAAAGAGAAGGAGACTTTTCATCTTAACCTCATGTTGGTACAAAAAGGCCCAGATGGACACCACAATAGCCCAGCAAGGGGCCAATGAACAACGATAGACCATCCATTCCTAAGACAGAGTGAGGGTCATTTTAGACTCTCTACATTATAGTCAAAAAGAGGGAAAAGGTCCATGAAAGTGGTTTAGCAAAATAGTGAAAAAAATACATTATGGGAGTTGAAGCCCAATACATTGCAAGGCTCCAGATTGGAGAAGTCAGCTCTAGGCAATACTGTAGGTTCAAGTTTCTCTAGTAAATGCAAAGCTTCAGTTTATAAGAACTGTTCTGCTTTTATCTGGCAGCAGAGAAGACCCTAAGTACTATGAGAGCCTAAAAGTTAGGGATTGGTCTTTCAGCCAGGGTTCAGCTCCCACTGTGTGCAGAATTCCCTTGGATACAATCTAGATCAGAACAAACTGTGGCAAATTCTTAAAGAGATGGGGGTATCAGACCATCTTACCTGTCTCCTGAGAAATCTATATGTGGGCCAAAAAGCAACAGTTAGAACCGGTCATGGAACAACCGATTGGTTTAAAAGAGGGAAAGGAGTACGACAAGGCTGTATACTGTCACCCTGCTTATTTAACCTATATGCAGAGTACATCATGAGAAATGCCAGGCTGGAAGAATCACAAGCCAGAATTAAGATTGCAGGGAGAAACATCAATAACCTCAGATATGCAGACGATACCACCCTAATGGCAGAAAGTGAAGAAGAACTAAAGAGCCTCTTGATGAGGGTGAAAGAGGAGAGTGCGAAAGCTGGCTTGAAACTCAACATTAAAAAAACTAAGATCATGGCATCTGGGCCCGTCGATTCCTGGCAAATAGAAGGGGTAGAAATGGAAGCAGTAACAGACTTCATTTATTTGGGCTCCAAGATCACCGCAGACAGAGACTGCAGCCATGAAATTAAAAGACGCTTGCTCCTTGGGAGGAAAGCTATGGCAAACCTAGATAGCATATTAAAAAGCAGAGACGTCACCTTGCCGACAAAGATCCGCATAGTCAAAGCTATGGTTTTTCCAGTAGTAAAGTATGGCTGTGAGAGCTGGACCATAAAGAAGGCTGAACGCCGAAGAATTGATGCCTTTGAACTGTGGTGCTGGAGAAGACTCTTAAGAGTCCCCTGGACTGCTAGGAGGTCAAACCAGTCAATTTTAAAGGAAATCAACCCTGATTGCTCATTGGAAGGATTGATACTGAAGCTCAAGCTGAGATACTTTGGTCACCTAATGCGAAGAGAGGACTCTTTGGAAAAGACCCTGATGCTGGGAAAGATGGAAGGCAAAAGGAGGAGAGGACGGCAGGGGATGAGATGGTTAGATAGCATCACTGGAGCAATGAGCATGAAACTGAGCAAACTCAGGGAGGCAGTGGAGGACAGGAAGGCCTGGCACAATATGGTTCATGGGGTCACGAAGAGTCGGACATGACTTAACGACTGAACAACAACAACAATCTAACCCATGTCCTGCAGGGGCTGGATATAAAACCTGAGATGTCCCAGTAACAAAAGGACCAGACTACCCTGACTTGTTAGATCCTTTCTGTCACCACAGTCTCTCCTTTCATGCTTTGCTACACACTTTCATCCCTAAATGGGGAACAGAACTAGGGTTGCTAACCATCCTTTCATCTCTGCAGGCCTCAGCTAGCAATCGCATGAACATCCATCTTGCAAAAGCCGTCACCTGCTGGCTAGGGGCAATTACATGTCTTTTGAACCAGGTGGCTTCATTGGGGAGCACTGGGCTTGGAGAAACCATGCTGTTAGAGCCCTTGGTCCCAGTGAGCACCCTTAAAATGTGATTCTCAACAAAACCGCAAGGAATCTTGTGTTAGTACATCCTATGAAACCAGCCACTCACCTCCCAGCAAGAGTCAGACTGGGAGCATATTTTCATATAGTATCCCTGAGCATTAGGCTTCAAGCAGGAGATAAATCACATAAATACGCAGATAAATATCTTCAGATCTGGAAGATCAGAAACCTCTGGATTTCACAACTTGGTTCCTTGGGCCTCCTTACTCAGAAGCGTGTCTATTTAACAGCTTTTGAGTTTTTCTAAGGGTTTCTCCCACCTTCTGGTAGCCCTTTAAGGTAGTCCAGATTACTAGCTCTGTCTGTGGCTCTTCCTCCTGTCTCCAAAGGTCATCCCCACATACTATTACACCTTCTCAGAAACCTAATGATCTTGATCTGGAAATTCCAGAGTCTCTCAAGATGAGCATCAGGTGGGGGAACAAAATCTCCAGAGCTTCCCTCCACCTTCCTGAGCCCAGTTAATTGTCTGAGAGATTAGAGACCTTCTCAATGAATTTTAGCCTTGGCATAGGGTTTCCAGGAGGGTGCTTGGCTCTCTAGCACCTAGTTTGAAGCTTACATTCAACTGATGGTGCATCAAACTTTCCCAGTCAAGCATCATCCTCGAAACAAGCCTCCTTGCAGCCTAAGCCCAATTTAGCAGCTCATCAATTTTCCAGCTCAAATCTGACTGGGTTATGCTTTCTGCTTCCCTCTCCCACTTGCCAAGATGTCAAGTGCCTCTTTTTGCTGTCCAGTAGCTTCACCATAGCCTAACCTTTCTCTGTGAGGAGAGACTTTTAAGTAGCAATCCAGCACCAGCTTGAGGAACCAGCTGTCCCAAAGCACAGCTGGGAATTAAGACCTTTCTGGTAGAAGCTTTTCTCATCACCAATGAGTTCTAAGGTTAACAATGGCTTCTAGCAATTTCCTTTAGGATCTCCCTATCACAGCAGGCTTTGAGCAATCATCTACATTGCATCTTTGCCCTTCACTAACTAATTGGAACCCTAAACTACAAGAAGATGACCCCCAAAATTGCAGATGAGCACAAGGCACCAAACAGGTACCCAGTTAGCGTGCTTCTGCCTGCCAGCTGATCTGAACTCTGGACTCAGCTAGAAGCGTATGTACCACATGGTTGAGCCTACAGTTTGCAGCAGGCACCCTTGCAGGCTACCTTACCTGCTCAGCTCAGAAGTGGAAAAATTCTTGGGTGAGCTTTAGGCTTGGACCAGACTCCAAGGAGCCCCATTCTCTCCAATTGCTGAACCTTCAAACCCACCCCCTCCCAACTGAGGTGGCAGGCCTGGCACCCAGATAATACCCTTACTCCCTGCTAGTTTCCCTGACCCCTAGCATTCATCAGGAAGCTCGTAGTTGGGCTTCTGGCTGAGAGTAGACCCCCAAGTAGCCTCTTTCTGCTGACTAGCTTGACTAAACTCTGAATTCAGCTAGGAGGATGACAAATGGCACAGTGAAGGATCCAGCATGGCTCAGCTTTCCCTTCCTCTGACACTCAATCAAAAGCAAAGGATCTCCCAGATGAGCTACCCCAAGGCACCCAGATCCTAGAATTCAAATGGGTGATCAAGAAGCTATCAGCTGAGGATCAGGCTTGGAGCAGATGCTGGGGTAGCTCTTCCTAATCTTAGCTCTCAGCTGGAGCTTCAGAAATATCCCAGCTGAGTATCATCTTTGGGGCAGGCTATCAATCACCTCCTTTGATTTTCACTAGTAGAACCTGGTGTTGATTGGTAAGGCCTAAACTTCCTGTTATATATCAGGCTTGTGAGGGTAACCCTACCGCTGCCCCCTCAGCTGAACTGAGAGCTAAAAATGTATCTCAGTTGAGTTTGGATGAGGCTTTCTGGAAACTCCACAGCTCCAGTATCTTCCTTGCAAACTGCATATCTGAGCATCTTACAAATGAATCCCCTAACATGGGACAGATTCTATTCTCCTCACCTTGATCCTCTTCAGGTTCCTTCACATAATGCTAAACAAGGACATGAGAAGCAAGGTGGAAGGTAGGTCAGAAGTTAAATAAGAAACTTCCTGGTTGTTTGTGAAACTTGGAAGAAGCTAACAAAGAGAGCTGAGTCCTCCTCATCCCCAGTTTTGGAACTTCTCCCTCAGCTTCCCAGCTGAACATGGGTTGCTACTTGCCAAACCCAACTGAATTTGGAGCATCATCTGGAATATGAGGAGCCCATGGTTAGGTTCTGGTAGTACTACAGATTGCCTGGTTACTGAAATTCTCAACTGGGAGGCTCAGCTGAGACTTCAGGGATTACTACCTTACAAATTGCTCTAAGCCTGATATCAAGAATTTCAGTCTATTTGTTCCTTCAACTAGTGAGATACACGGAAGATGGTGGTGACCAAACTTTATTATTCAGCATCTTTGGAAACCTGAACCTCAGTTACCTTAACCTTCTATGTCTTGATCTTCCCAAACCCCAAATGCTGATGAATTTTGTACTTACCAAGCCAAGTGTCAGCTTCAGTCCAAATCATCAAACCTCTGCTGTCAATCTGTAGTCTGTCTCAGAATTTCCCCCTCACCTTGTTCTTAAAGAATGTTCTAAGAAAGAGTTTTTCAGGTTTGTGATGTTCTTTGATCTGGCGTGAAGGTGTGAAAAAAACAAGATCACTGAAGTCCAAGAGATATAATTGGGATCCAAGAGATGCCGTCTTAGAACAAAAAAGTCTCAGCCACAGAGAACTTCCCCATTTTCTTCCCCTAGCTATCTTTTTTTAAAGTCCCAAAGTTCCATCACTAGGCAAGGCCAAGCTGTTGAAATGAGCTGATGATTAATTAATTTGACCAAGAGAAATGTCGAGATTGCTGTGTTTATTGTTTTAAGTTTCTTGCATAGTACTTCATTAATTAATCAATACTGTTATGTTTTTTTCTGAATAAGAGGTAAAGGCATTCTGGGGCATAAAACAAACTGAACCTGTCTTCCTAAATGGATATAAATCTTATGGAGAGTAGTGATATGTATCTAATTATTTAATTTACTAGCAGTTTTTAAATGTATTACATAGGTTTTTAAAAAGCCCAAATCCAATGAGCATTAGATGCCTTATATTTCCATGCTGTCTGTTCACACCACTCACATGCTTCTCATATCTTCTTATTAATCCACTTTATTCATCTTTCCCATTCCCCATTTCTATTTCATCTAGATCTTTGGGTTCTTATGATTGGGGAGGACAAGGCATTTCCCTGATGTGGAATATGAGGGTGTGCACTGGGAATGGAGCTTGAAACATTTGTACAAGATTTTCCAAAACTACCACAGAATATCTTTAAAAAAGGCCTTAAGCAGCACTTTCCAGCTAATAAAACAAGATGAGGACTTCCAACCAGCAGTTGGTCCCTTAAAAGAACCTGAGCAATAACAGCCATGAAAGAGAGTGACGTCTTGGTGGAAAAGAAGCTAATCTGCATTGACCACACATGGTGCCATGTAAAAGGTAAGTGGATGTGAGTTCTAGACCTGAGATCTCAGTACCAAGATCCACAATAGTGCCAAGTTGTAGTAACTCTAGGTTCAGATGGCT
The DNA here is from genome assembly GCA_030867105.1 of Liasis olivaceus. Classification (NCBI taxonomy): domain Eukaryota; kingdom Metazoa; phylum Chordata; class Lepidosauria; order Squamata; family Pythonidae; genus Liasis; species Liasis olivaceus. Next base: position 112,482,351 of record CM061351.1, on the reverse strand, counting down.
CTCCTTAGTTTACATGTTTAGTTGTGGGTGAAAAAAACCTATAGACACAATAATCAATTATCATATCTGTCTAAGCTGTGGATAAGTATTCCTGAGCCAGAAACCTTATGGAAAAGGTCAGTTTTGACGAAGTCTTTCAAGGAAGGAAAAAAGTATTTTCCTATCTCTCTAAAATAAAAAAGGGGGTGGGGGAGGGAAGTAAATTAGTCTCAGATCTGTTATACTTTCCTATGTTTGCACTGATAATATCTACTTGGAAAACACAGACAGAAGAAAGTGTTGTTTTTGTCAAGGTTTAATGCCCTCATGGGTTAGCCAACAAACAAACACGAAAGCAGAAAATCTCCCCTTCTAGAGTCCTAGATTCTGCCATAATCAGAGCTGGTTTAAGAAATTTGGGGACTAAATGTTCCACCAGTGCTCACGAGGTGACCCTGGTGCCTCATCCTAGATGAACATTGCAGATGCATTTCTGCAAAAGGAGGTGGTCAAAGAATTGTAATCAAAAGTGAATGTCCACAGAACCTGAGCTGAAAATGAAAACCGTCTCTAGAATAAACAGATTGCATATAAAAAGTGAATCCTTGCTACTCAAGCTCTTTGAGGCCTGCAAGTTTATTGCAATACACGAATGCATATTTTTATTTTAAAAAGAGTAATTCAGAGAGAGAGAGAGAGACTTCCCCTTGGCAGAAACAGAGAGAGAAAATTACTACCCTTTATTTTGGAAATGTTATTTTCCCTGCTTTACAGCCTGTAAACGGGGGAAATCCTATTGTAAGAGGTTAAAAGAAAATCTGACCTGTCAATCTAGCTAAAGCAACTGAGACATCTGAAACCTGTAAAACTGTCAGGTCTACAGGATGGACCAGGCCAAGAACTGACTCCACTTTGGCCTAAAACTATGCAGAGTACATCATGAGAAATGCCAGGCTGGAAGAATCACAAGCTGGAATTAAGATTGCAGGGAGAAATATCAACAACCTCAGATATGCAGATGATACCACCCTAATGGCAGAAAGTGAAGAAGAACTAAAGAGCCTCTTGAAGGTGAAAGAGGAGAGTGCAAAAGCTGGCTTGAAACTCAACATTAAAAAAACTAAGATCATGGCATCTGGACACATTAATTCCTGGCAAATAGAAGGGGTAGAAATGGAAGCAGTAATAGACTTCATTTATTTGGGCTCCAAGATCACTGCAGACATAGACTGCAGCCATGAAATTAAAAGATGCTTGTTCCTTGGGAGGAAAGCTATGTCAAACCTAGACAGCATATTAAAAAGCAGAGACATCACCTTGCCGACAAAGATCCGCATAGTCAAAGCTATGGTTTTTCCAGTAGCAATGTATGGCTGTGAGAGCTGGATCATAAGGAAGGCTGAGCGCCGAAGAATTGATGCCTTTGAACTGTGGTGCTGGAGAAGACTCTTAGGAGTCCCTTGGACTGCCAGAAGGTCAAACCAGTCAATCTTAAAGGAAATCAACCCTGATTGCTCATTGGAAGGATTGATAATGAAGCTCAAGCTCAGATACTTTGGTCACCTAATGCGAAGAGAGGACTCTTTGGAAAAGACCCTGATGCTGGGAAAGATGGAAGGCCAAAGGAGAAGTACATTCGTTTTGTCAGTTACTGTTTTTATATTTCACTGAATTCCTTGTCTGAATTTTAGTGAATTAGAGAGAGAGAGAGTTCTAAAAAGAGTCAAGGAAAATGGTATCAGGCCTATCAGGAACAAATGTGTCCTGATTGTGATAAATACTTCAATTTGCATGTAGGTGTCCAAACTGAGAGATCTTAATATTTAACTTCTACAGTCGTGCTCGTCTTGGTGCTTGACAATCTCTCTCTCTCTTTTCTCAAAATGAAATCTGAAATATCAAAGGTGTTGAGGCGGCTTCTCCTTTTTGTGTGAATATAGCTTGTATCCTATTCTGTGGGACTTTGGATAGTCCATCAGTGGATTTTGGTAGAAGCTTTTAAGGACAAATGTGACTGCCTTTCTTGTTTATTTATCCTGGTTATCAGTAGATTTTGGAAGTCTTTCTGGAGAACAATTGTTTTCTCCATCATGTAGCATTGCATTCTGTATGTGGATGTCTTAAAACCTGAATGCCCATCCTGATCTATTTTCCCTTATTACTCAACCTACAGTGTGTAACAAATCCAGTAATTTGAATTAAATATTTCCTTCCTTCCTCCCTTCCTCCCTTCCTCCCTTCCTCCCTCCCTCCCTCCCTCCCTCCCTCCCTCCCTCCCTCCCTCCCTCCCTCCCTCCCTTCCTCCCTTCCTTCCTTCCTTCCTTCCTTCCTTCCTTCCTTCCTTCCTTCCTTCCTATTTTATGCTTGCCCCTTAGCTTTCCACCAATTATCTGGTACTCCTCCCATGGATTGCTAGTTGCCAAGTTCAGCTGAAGGTGGACCATCGTCTGGAATGGGAAGAGTCCAGGGTTAGCTTCTAGTAGTGCTGCAGGTTGCCCAATCACTGAGGTTCTTAGCCAGGGGGCTCAACTGAGACTTCAGGGATTATGGTGGTATGCAGTTACCCCACAACTTGCTCTAAGCCATATATCAGGAGTTTCAGTCCTTTTGTTCCTTCACAGGTAAGATACTTGGACATGGTGGTGAGCATTTATCACCAGCAGCATTAACTAGGGGAGGAGAATTTCAGAGTGGGTGCAAATGGAACATGGCATCATTTTTTCTTTCCTCTTCCTGGATTTTCCTAGGCTGTGCATATGATCACATAAGAAAAAAAAATATGATCAGAATTCCTTTCTCAGTTATTGAGTTGCAGTAAGATGTTGGTGGTGAAATGTTCATTAGATTTCACTGGCTGAAAATGAGAGAGCTGTTTCACACTGGTGCTTCCAGAGTAGAAACCCCTCAAGGTGCAAACCATGATCTCTGCTTTCTTTGAAGCCAGCTGTTCCAATAGAGGGGTAGGCCATTGGAACATGATGGCTGTTTCTGGGAACTGAAAAGACAACAAGCAATGGGAAAGAACATCGCATCCACTGCCTTAAGGTGCAAGTAGGAATTCTTGCCCTGTTAGTCCTTTCCTTCCAAAAATTAAGTTCTTAGAACTCTCTCATTGGGAACCATGTTTCAGAAAAGCTGGAAACAGGTACAACAATCTTTGACAGGATTTTTAGGCAACTTTTAGGCAAATGAATCTCACTAAATATATCAATTAAAATAAGCAGATGAATCAAAGTGGTGATATGGTTTCAACACCAGCCTGTTAGATTATATATGGAGGGTCATTTGGTTCAGAACAGGGTTGAAGGTACAGAGGCTAATGTCGTGGTCTGAATCTGGAGCATAACAAATTGGATTGCTTGTTTGATGTAATTATTTATTTGTAAAATACTCAAACTGAAATTCCCCTTTCATTAATTGGGGACAACAGATCAAAACACATTGCCACGCTCTACCATTTCTGAACCTCTGAGGGACAGAGAGGTTATCAAGTCACTTCCTTCAAAAGATGTTTTTTTTCATTTTTTACTTTGTAACATGGGGCACCCATGCTACTGAGTTTTCTGGAAATTTAGAGGGTGGCTGGACGCTTCAGCTGAATGGGGAAAGAAAAAGAATTGTTGCACAATCTCTAATCCTAAGGCAAACCTTCTCCATCATCTACCAAAGGAAGTGAAAAGAATTTAATCATGATGATGATGATGATGATAATAATAATAATGTGGAGAACTCACGTGAGACATGGTTTTGAGGGCTCAGCGGGAGGCTGTGTCCAGGGAAAAGGAACCCCAGGAGGAGGAGGAGGAGGATGGACCACATTGTGAAATTCAGACTGAAGTCTCACAAGGGCTCCGAGCAGTTATATAATTCCAGAAGGTGAAGGAAATCAGCTTCCTATTAAATATCTAGAGCTTCATGGAGAAAGCGAGCAAGCTGATTCAGAAGGGCAAACTTAAGCATCATTGGAAGAGAATCTTGGCACCACATACAGTTGGGTATTTTATTTTTCTATTGGGCATATTCATTTGGATCCCCTCCAATCCTATCAGACTCGGGCTGCTCCCAGTACGATATTGACTTGAGTGGCCACATGATCAGATTTCGCTGAACACAATGTTGGCAACTGCTGAGTAATCTTACTTTTATCTGATGTTTTGGTCATTTTCTGTCCCATTAAAAATGTACAGCAAAAGTACAGTGTGCAAACATGCAGCAATGCAACAATAAACCAATTGTCATCAGCCAAATGCAAAATCATAGTCAACAGCAGACAGGCCACGTGACTTCTTCTTCATCAGCGTGTTCCATGATTGGGTCTTGAATCACGTAAAGAGTTTTGTGTTCCACGTCTTTCTGACTGCCGGATTCTTTCCCTCAATGTTTTTGAGCTGGCAATGGGTTTGTCGCTGACACATTTCACTTTTCAGAGGAAATTTCTTTGCAATGTCTCTACAGCTACCTTCTATGGAGTTGACACCCACCAAGAAGAGATGCTAGCTGGAGAATTCTGGAGTTGAAGTCCACCCATCTTAATGTGGCCAAGGTTGGAGAACACTGACTTTATGGAATGCCAGCTGTAGTCTCATAAGGGCTCAGAACAGTGATCTAATTACAGACAGATGCAGGAATTGAATTTCCTGGTTTGTAGCCTTTACTTTTTTCATGCTTGGGTACGACCTTCTTCCTTTCCTCCTCAGACAACTCTTTGCTTTTCAGCAGCTGCATCACATTGTTGGCTCATGATTAATTTGTGTTTCACAAGAATACCCAGATCACCTTCATAGGTGCTTTTACCAAGCCTGGTCTCCCTCCTCTTATACTTGAGGGAAGACACATAGAGGTTAAGTCATTCTTCCTTCATGGGAAGTCTGATCCACATGATTACATGCAGTCAAACTTTATTTTTTTAAGACTTGATGCCACGGGCTATTTAATCGATCTATATTGTTGTATGTCAGTATAGCCAAGAAACGGGGCCCTTAACACACTCAGGGCATGCCCAACCTTAATATGCCCAACCTGCTGGACCAATTGGACAGGTAGAAACAACTGGGAAAGGATGGTCCCTCAGGTAACCTGGTCCCAAGCCATGAAGGGCTTTAAAGGTGACAACCAGCAACTTGAGTTGCACCTGGAAACACACCGGCCACCAATGCAGCTCACCTAGCAGTGGTGTTACATGTGTTGAATATCCAACACCATTTCCTACCCCTGCAGCTGCATTCTGCACCAGTTGAACCTCTCAAATGCTCTTCAAGGGCAGCCCATGTACTGCGTGTTGCAGTAGTCCAAACGGGAGGTCACGAGGGCATGAGCGACGTGAGCAGAGCCTCCTGGTCCAGGAATGGGCGCAACTGGCGCACAAACCTCCTAGCCATGGTTGCCACCTGCTGTTCTAGCAGGAGCTATGAGTCCAAGAGGACTCCCAGATTGCGCACCAGGCCTATCTGGGGAAGTGCCACCCCTTCCGGGACCAACAGTGGAAAAACCGTCACCAGAAGGCCCGAATACCTTGCTTGGGTTGAGTCGAAGCCCATTCCAACCCATCCAGACACTTACAATCTCCAGAGATTGGGAGAGGACATCCACGGCATCACTCGGGCGGCCCTGGGTGAAGATCTAAAGCTGGGTATCATCAGCGTGTTGATGATACCTCACCCCAAACCATTGGATCACCTCTCCAGTGGTCTCACATAGATGTTAAATAGGAGAGGAGAGAGAACTGAGCCCTGAGGAAACCCACAAAGTAGGGGCCATGGGCTGGATCTCTCTCTCCCTATCAACATCGACTGGAGCCGACCCTGGAGGAAGGAGGACAACCAGCGCAACAGTGCCGCCCACTCCCAACTTCCAAAGCTGGTCCAGAAGGATACCATGATCGATGGTATCGAAGGCTGCTGAGTGGTCAAGAAGAGCAAAGATGGTTGCACTAATGCCATCCCGCTCTTGCTAGAGGTCATTTAAGAGAGCAATCAATGCTGTCTCAGTCCCGTAACCCGGCCTGTACATGACTGAAAAGGGTCCAGACAATACTGACTGGAACCAACCCTGGAGGAAGGAGGAGAACTAGCACAACACCCACCAAGTCAAGAGGCTCAGGCAGGGAGGCTGCTACACAGCAAGGAGGCTGGTACGATAGCAAATGTCCCAGCTGATCCCCCGTAGAACCCAACTTCACAAATAGGGTCTCGCACCTGGCAATCTAAGGAGCAGCGCCCGTGGGTGCCTTACATGAGTCTCGGATGACCACTGCCACCCCACTGTCCCTACCAGCTGGGCACATCTCAGAAAGGGGACCCCCCCCAAGTAGGTCTTGCACAAAGTAGGGAAGCTAGTTTGAAAGAAAGTTGTTGTCATGTATATTCAATTGTTCTTTTTGCTGTGTGTTTTTAGGCTTCTATTAGGGCTGATGTATGATGTTGGTGTTCATTGTGGGGTTTTTCTGTTTTCCTCAGTGTAGATGCTGCTAGCACGATTCTCATTGCCTGTTTTCGTTGCTCCTCCATCTGGAACCCCTGCACCATGTTACACATCTGAAGGGGATGGAAAGAAATGGGGGAATGTGGTGGTAAAAAGCACCCCCCCTACACGTTAACTATATTCACCTATGAAAAACCTATGAGATGTCCCCTCCCCAACACACACACGAACTGCTTAAAGTGCCCTTGTAAGAAAACCTTCGCACCAAGCTGAAGTCACCCTGAGGAGAAGACTCAGTCAGGAAGGCCCAGAGAACCACATTGATTCACTGACCATCTCTCAAGGATTGTATGGCCTAGGAGGAAGGAAGGGACTAATGATAATCAGGTCACAATGGATGGCTTATCTAATCAATGGTTTAATAAATAAATATTAACATCCTTTTATTCTCTGTTTTAGTTTGCTTGTTACATTTTTAATATATTTATTGACTGTTTTCACCTGTGTTGTACGCCGCCCAGAGCCGCCTGCGGTGAGATGGGCGGCTATAGAAATTGGTTTAATAAATAAATAAATAAATACATACATAAGATAATATTCCAGCGTCACGGTGCCATTTCCACCGTCTCTGCCTTTTGCTTCGGGCTGTCTTTGCAACGTAGTGGGCCGAAGACACGCAAGCCCTGGTTCTGCTTTTGCTCGTGGCCGCTCAGCAAAGTACCAGAGCTTTGCGGGGGACCCGTCTCTCCTGTATTACTGCTTGTATGCATGCCAGGAAAATTCTGTCGTGTCTTCCCAGGGATTTGGTGGCTTCAGGTGAGCTACAGACGCCTCCTGAGCCCCCCCCAGGCAATTTCCCCCCACCTTCCTGCGGCTGCTGCTGACAGTTCCTGGGCTTCAGCTTCCTGGGAGCAGCAGACCAATCGCCGTCCGGAGTCTCCCGGTCCCTTCTCCAGACTCTCTGAACGGGGGGCATCCCCGCATCTGGGCGCAGGGGCTCCTGCTTCACTACGCTCGGCGTTCCAGGGAAGGGTCCCTGTCTCTGGCTCGCCTTCAGAGGATGGGGGCGGCCAGCGCACGGAGCGAACATTCGGGTGGAGCTCCAATGCGGGGGGCGGCCTAGGCTGCCCCCCACCCTGCCCCCATATCCAAGCGCAAGCTTGGGACCTTCTCCGAGAAATGGCTGGAGGACTGTCGCCCCCAACCCTCCCCAGGCGGACTGGCAGCTGCTGCAGAAGCTTGGGGCAGAAAGGCTCCCCTCACAACCCCCTGGGGAAGCCGAGGATTAACCTGGGCAATGGTGCTGGGGGGGAGCCTGGCTTAAGGGGGGGCGGATTCGCTGATTGGCAGCAGCCCAACCCTCCCCCCCAGCTGTAGTTTTCGGCAGAAGCTGAGAAAACGTTTCCCAGAGGCGGGCGGGCAGTGCAGCAGGAAGTGCTTGGGGACCCCCAGGATGGCCTTCGTGGTTTGCCCCCCACCCCACCCCCCTTGCTGCAGCGGCCAGCGATTGCCCAGAAAGCGTCCGCCCCCTCAGGCAGTGCTCCTGTACCTGCCCAGCTGCAGTGTGTTTGTGTGTGTGTGTGTGTGTGTGTGTGTGTGTGTGTGTATCTGTCTCAATCTGGAGCTTTATGATATTTATATGTTGGCTGTGGCCCTCTGGCATAGGAACGACGTTCATTCAATTACAATTCTTTATTTACAATTTCCCCATGAAGTTTCGCTTTCTCTCTCATTTGCATAGCCTCCCATCTTAAAACCTCATTCTGGGCGGCTTTCAACCCAGCAATAAAAAAAACATATCCAATGATAATAACAAAAAGAAATAAAACTAAAACCAGAAAAACCTGGCCCTGGGACCACGCTTCAGCCATGCAACCCACCACGTTCTCATCCTACTCTGACTTCACCCCATCCCAGTGTCTGGGGCTATCGATCCCCAGAGGTGGAGCACAGAGATGAGCGAGGTAGCCTTCGGAAACCCCATAGTAGAATGCTGCCTCAAAGAAATCATAACCCTCAGAAACAGCAAAGAGTCACGTAACACAACAGAACACACACACAAATATACCGTGGAGCCCAAGCTGAAGAATCTCCCTCCATATTGATTCACGTTGCATGGGTTCTTGTATAGCTGTGAAACAAAGACATAACATATTAGAATATAAAGGATAGTTTCAAGCACCACCTTAATGGTGATCTTTAATGTGCAACTTGACCTTTTTTTCCCCAATTCTTTTTGACTTAATGGTTAGGAGGAAAAGGATATTTTTGACAAGTCCAATGTGCATGACGAGAGACAAACACCATCTTTTCCTCACAGCAATACCAGTAGGAATTATTGTGCTCTACATGCAAGATGTTCATTGCTCAATCCACAAATCCATCTAGGAACTAAAACCGTCTAAGAGGGAGCTTTTCCTACAAAAACATGGTGAAACAAAGACCTAACTTGTTAGAACATGAAGGATAGTTTCAGGCAGCACCTTAATGGTGATCCTTCATGTGCGCTGATTGACCTGAGGGCCAAAATCCTTGGTCCATGTATGCACAATCATCCCGTTCTCCTCCTCACAGCTCTTTCAGCGATTCACGAGCGGAAGGGATGCATCCAGACCAACCCTGAAAGCCGGCTGGGTGACTCTGGCCAGTCACTCTCTCTCAGCCCAGCCCAGCCCATCTCACAGGGTTGCTGTTGTGGGGAAAATGGGAGGATGATCTATGTTAACCACCTTGAGTTATTTATAAAAAAAATAATAAAGGCGGGAGAAATGTGTAATGAATAAACCAGCTGAGCTTCATAGTTTTCTGGAGATTTGAACCCATATTGTCTTCCAACAAACTCCTTTCTACTCCACCTTCATTTCATTCTATACATGCTCAGAAGACCACTTTCTTGTATGTGTTGGCAGTAGTGTCAGAGGTGACATATGACTGAAATTCCTTTAATTACAACGATTTATTTACAATTTCCCCATTAAGTTTCTATGTCATCTCCCCTTGTCCCTCCACCCTTCAAATTCTTTCAGCCAATTGCCACCAGATCAGGGTTGAACTTCAGTGTTCACTGCAAGTAAACTAGAGGATGATGGTGTTCATCTGAAAGCAAGATTGATGGTTACCCAACTAATTTAAGTTTAAAGTAGAAGAATGGAAGTGTGGTCCTGGCTTCTCTGAAATGATAAATATCTTCCCTCCCTCCCTCCCTCCCTCCCTCCCTCCCTCCCTCCCTCCCTCCCTCCCTCCCTTCCTTCCTTCCTTCCTTCCTTCCTTCCTTCATCCTTCCCCCCAGTTGCAGTTTACATAGTAGAAAACAAATGTAAAACAGCCACAGCAAGTTTAAAAAGGGAAAAGAAATCTTTAGTGGCCCTGAAGAGGTTCAAACAGTCTCTGGAAGAGCTCCATCTTCAAGATCTTCATGAATGCTGTCACGGTGGTGCCTGCTTCAGCTCCCTTTAGGCATTTGTAGGCCCAAACCTGGACTTCAAGTTGCACCTGGAATCTAATTGTTAGCGAGTTCAGGGCCAGGAGTATTGATGTAAGATGTTCCCAATGACGGGAACGCATTGGTGTATGTGTCGTTGCAGTGTGGACAATCTGCACTTCAGAATGGTCTTTAAAGGCAGAATTGTGAATGTCCTTTGTGGAGGGAAGGCTTAATGACACCCTGTTCCTGCTGTTTCATCACTCCACGTCTAATTTCAACCAGCGTTCAACCCAATACAGGCACTAATATATCTGAGATGGGGAGGATTATTTCAAAATTGCACAATGACAGGTTCCTTGCACTAGATTTCCATGGGCTAAAGAAAACACAAGTGTCAACAGACAAAAGACCTTGAAAAGTGAAGCAAGCAAAAATAATTAAATAAACAACCCCACCCCCCACCCCCCACCCTCCTGTGTGTTCTGTGCTTACCTGTATTCTTTCTTAAAATGCAATAGTAACTTGAACGAACATGATGCCATTATATAAGAATCTTCTGAAAGGTATCTCAAAATGTAACAGTATATGTATTTTTCTGGACCATCACCCTTCCATATTTAAGGCTGGATTCATCCAACAAGCTAAACTGTAGACTTGAGCTAACAAAGCACAATCTCCATGGATAGACCGCAGCTGCATAATGGGTGGAGCAAGAGGCTCAGAAGGGACCCTGCCTAACTTCTCAGGCTATAAAGGAGATGGCGGGAGATTTGCACTTTCAGACTTGCAAGATTCTGTTAATGTAGCCTTACAATAAAGTAGTGTTAGCACATCTGATTGTGCTTCCTGTCTGGTCTACCTGGGAAGGCGGACAGGATCAGGCCAAGAAAAAACTCCACGTTAAGACTAAAGCTACTTTTATTAAGATTGGCTATCATAACAGAATCATGCAAGTCTGATTATCCCTTTCTTATACTCATGTGAATTAAGGGGTGTCTCTCAGAGACATTTACGCATACCTCCTCCTTTGTTAAGTCTTAAGCCACGTTTCCTTCCTTGTCTTGGTAATGGAACTCCCCTCTCTCCATGAATGCCATCCTTTTTATTCTCTACAATACTTTGTGACGATAAAGTAGAGTTCCAGCAACCCCCGTATTGTCCGTTCCCTGACCTGGCCTGCTTCAAAGGGTGACAGCTGATACCAAGGTATATTTAAAGTGAATGGAGGGATAATAAAAGAATAGGACATAAGTAGGTGTACTTAGTGAATCTTGGTTTTCTTGAAAAAAAGCCAAGCAGAGTTGTCGCAGAGTATTTGGAAATCCCAGCAGTTTAAACTAAAATGAAATATACAGAAAACATCCTGAGGGATTCATCCCATATTCCTTCAAAGAAAAGTACATGGGTTGACTCACACGGTCACTAGGAGTCCAGCTCATCTCCAGGGAGACTAACTTTCCCTTCCATCTTTTCCTCTCAAAAACACGGAAGCCCTAAAATGGCCTTGCATGATTACAAGTACATCACACCAATCCGGTAGCTCTTGGAAGGTGAAATCAATGCTTCAAAGGTAGGTCTATTCATAACATAAATCTCATTTTATGTTCTCCTCAAGGCCTCAAAGTCCAGCTTATTGGAAGCTATGGTAACCAATCCAGGAGCCTTTAATAAAAGGTAATTATTCATTTGTCAACAGGAGTGATATTCACAGATGAACCTCTTAAGCCACATTGCGGTGTTCTCTCTGAATTGCTGGAGTTGCTTTGCTCGGCCACCTCGGCCTTCATGCCAAATGGCTCTCAGGAGAAGCAACAGGTGAAATAGACGTGTTTGCTTTGCTAGCACAACTCATCAGTTGACGTGTCCCTATTTCATGGATTAATTATAACTTAGCAAAATGCCTCATGGACATCTCCCAATCTTCTCTACTGCTCGGTGCTCCTCCAGCTAGATGACCGTTCGATGTTGCTCCTTAGCCAGCATTTTTTTCAAATTGCTCTTCTTTTTCACCTCTGAAAAAGGTGAACCAGGGGAAGGGAGCAGAGCGATGTTCTCCAGGGGAACATTTTGATAACAATGAGGCTTCAATCTCTCATCATGGAACACCAAATAGAAAAATAGAAAATGCCCCTTGGATCCAGCTTTACTTATCACTCCATTTTTAAACATCTCTTCATGGAAAACTGCAGGAGTTTCTTGCACACTGAGATGCAGTTTCATTTTTTCACATTAGAGCCCTGAGGGGTAAAAAGAAGAAAATGAGAAAACAAACCAATGGTACTGATAAATTTCACTTCCCTCATCTCACTCGGGAGACTTTTCCATCTTTCTTTCTGTTCCAGGTGACTCAGACCTTGGACCCCAATCTCCATTCCAATGAGCAGAACCCCGACACAACCTGCTGGTGGCCTTCAAGGAAGCTGGCTTTTTGGAAAACCAGCTGCAGAGACAACGTGTTCAGCTAGATTTCTCTTGGTACTGCAATAAAAGAGGAAAGGGTACCCTCTTCTTCTAATGGGCCTGAAAAAAAGTGCCACTCTTTCGCAAACCTGAGAAGACAAAAGTATTTCTGGCATTGCTTTCCACTTCAGTAGTTTTTCACCAGCTGCCTTGCTTCACCTCAGAGATAGGCAACTCCGGAAATAAGTTTTGTCAGCTCAGGCCTAGAAGGTCCATTGAGAAGGCTCTCCAACAGGATCTTCCCTGTGTGCTCAAAGCTAGGACTTGGGATTCAGAAGGACTCCCCTCCCCAAAAAAGGGAATATAAATATGGAATTCTATTCAATAGTGTACATTCTATTCAATAAAAAGTCCTTGAAAGAAAGGTGAATGTGATATTCTCCTCCCTTCCTTCTCTTTCTTCCTTGAAGTGTTATCCCGCCCATCTCTCCCATGGCCTTTGCTTTGAATGAAGATCATCCCTCATTGTTCCTCCACTGGATCCCCATTGCCACCCTCTCCCTTGCAGTGTCTTCTGTGGCCCTTGGAGGTTCAGAAATAGTTGCCAACTTGGGCAGAATGTTGCCGTCTGTTTTGATCTGTCCCCAGGAATTGACCGGCGAAGGGCAGGTTAGATCTTTGGCAACCAAATAAATAAATAGATCAAGCAAGCAATCGGCAATGTTCTGCTCTAGGCTAGGATGGCCACATTACCACCTCTATCCTTTCAACATTGGTCTAAACCGCAAGACCTGTGCAATATTTTTTTATTTATATTTCAAATTTGTCACTGTCCGTTTCACTGCAGAGTGACTCTGGGCGGTTTACAGTAAAAACAGAATAAACATTAATCAAAATAAATATTAATTAATTAATTAATTAAAATATGCTAGAAAACAAACTTCCTATATGATACTTCCAAAAGGCTGATGTTAATTAGGTGTTAATAAACTCAGGGAGCATCGTCAAGGTGCCAGCCATCCCCAGGGTCAATTGTACCTTTCCTCGCCCCACGCAAGTTGGCAGAGACAAGTCTTCAATTCCCTCCAAATATATATATATATATTCCTTCCTTCCTTCCTTCCTTCCTTCCTTCCTTCCTTCCTTCCTTCCTTCCTTCCTTCCTTCCTTCCTTCCTTCCTTCCCAGGTTAGCGCTGAAACTGTATCACTGCACTGCTGAATTGCATTATTTTAATGAATGTACTGATTTTGATTCAATGCTCTGCAAGGGCCCGAAGTACTTCTAGAGGGAGACTTCGTTTTCTGTAAGTGCATTCCCCACAAGATTGTAATCAGATCTTTATGCTTCTCCTTTGATGGGAAAGGCAGACGGATTACAATTTCCTACTGGTCTGATTAAAAATATGTAGCTGATCTTTCCAATCTCTTCTTGTCTTCTGTCCTCCAGTTAGCATCAAAGACAATTGGAATTCCCCCTGTCCCAAAACTGGTGGCTTTGGAGGAAACACATGTTGTGGTTTGCACGGCACAGAGTTCTAGCTCTGTAAACATTGATGTTAATGTTCTGTTCTTAGGATTTGATCCAGATTATGTTTGTGAGGTCATACAACAAGCCTGAACAATTCTGGGGTGGCGGGGGGGAAGAGGGTGAAATGTCCCACCTGCAGCCATGCTGGGCCTCCTCAACTCAGTGATTAATTTCCCATTGTTTAAAAGATACCTGAATTCCTTTCCTCATGACAATTCCTTTGCATTTCTTGTCTTGATTCCCAACGAATGATGGTGAATATGGTAATCATTCTAACTTTAATTGAGCATTGCTTTGGGGTTCTAAACAAATGAATGGACAAATAAAAACTTGAACAATCAGATTTGCAGCAAGAAAGAATCCGTTTTCAGTTGCATTAGCCTGGAAAAATGGAACCAGTTTATTCTTGCATGCAGTGGACAGCAAGATGTCCTAGTAAATGTAGCCCACAGCAAATATTGACCCATCTGGGACTCTCAAAAGATGCTGAAATGATTGAGCATCGCATTTTCTACTGTGGGAGGTTGCATTGCAAATACTGATTTTCATGGCCCACGGAAGAGGCCGTCTGTCTTTCCTCTCTGCCCTCTTCTCCTACCATTGTCTCCCCCGTGGCCTCTGCTCCCAATTAACACCGCCGTTTTATGTCTTACGTGTATGAAAAAGAACACGCAATGTAATTGGCAGCATAAATAAGGGTGAGGGCCTAATTCTGCCACCTCTACATTCTGATCAGCACAGAACTCTAAAAATTAGTTAAAAAAAAAAGCTTAATTCTGCTGGTAGGCATTTACGTCCTGGTCAAGTTCTCAAACGAAAAGCAGTACACGAAAAGGAAATGTTTTCTCTGGTGACAATCAAATAATTGAGGTATCAGTTCTCTGGTTTAGGAAAGTGCTTTGAGGGAAAGATACCGGTCTTCCAAATTCTCCAAAAGATGCCTGTAAAATTCTTCAAGGGGCACAGTTTAGACCCCTGGAGAACCAGCAACGGAGATCCTTGGTAGGAGAAGCTTCAGATTAGTTAGACTTATCTACAAATATTTCAGAGGACCTATCTTCTTGCTTATAAGCTGATAGCGTGAGTGTTATTAACAGAGAAGATTGTTGAAGGCAAATTAGAAGATTGCCTGAAGTATCTACTGATGCTGCCGATTATGATGAAGTTTAAGGACTCGCCCAAATTTCCCAGGCTGTTCCTTCCCAGCTGGTCTATTTTGGTCTGTAGAGATATACTAGGAAATATTTTTCTGAAATACCATATAAACAGTCCTTACCTCTTGTGGGTCATCACAGTGGGTTCCATAACACAGTCCAAGATTGTCATCTTCCTTTTGGGTTCTCTGTTCTGAGAACAAGTCTGCCACTAGGTCTTCAATCACAAGGTTCCCACTGAGTCTCCTTCTTTCTTTTCCACTTTCTCCGGCATAACTCTTAAGATTGTTTTGCCTTTGTCTCCAAAACTATTCCTGTTGCTGTTTTTGTCCCCTGGGTTCCCACTCCCAGAGAGAAGGTTGGTGTTAGACTGGAAAAGGAAGGAAGGGAGGGAGGGAGGGAGGGAGGGACAATTAAAATAAAAAGATGATATGATCTTCATGATCATTATCAGAGAACTTCATCTGTTGGAGTGTAGACCTTAAGAGGCTGCAGTATGAAAACTGCTCAGGGGAGGGCAGCAAACGATTAGGGAAAGTTGCAAAGAACTTAAAGAAGAGTATGTAAAATTAAGACTTCTGTCACTTAAAACTGAAGTTATTCTTACGTAAAATATTTTAGGCTGTCTTATAGTCAGTCCCTGACCACAATGATAGATTAGTGCAGAGAATAAGAAGCACGTTTTAGTTCTGATTATGCTGGCTTATCTTGTGAAAGCAATAAATGAATTTAAAAAGTGTCTACAGTACCAGAACAAAGGGCTTGGGTTGAGTTTCAATGCCTGCTGTGTTTGTAATGTCCACATGGTGGCAGGAGAAGATTGGGAAAGAACCACAGAAGCTGAATTGTAGGAAGCAGGGAGAGATCCGAAGTGATTATGGACTGTGTGAATACAGAAGTTAACACTCTTGATTTCCGGAGGCCTGTAGGGATGACCTCCCTAAGTTGGTAGGAAAGTCCATAGCCTTCAGGATACTGATGGTCCCATTTCTATTGCCCATAGAGTCCACCTAGATTGTGCCTAAATCCATATAGCAATTCCACACAAAAGTTCTGGAACTTGTAATATACTTGCATTTCCTCCATACCACACTCCCTGCAGGCTTAGAAAGGCAAAATGACATATAATTAGACTGACCACTTGCTTGACGATCCTTGAGAATGGTTAGTATATCTGAGCTGCATTAATCCAGATGATCACTAGATGCCAGCAAAGAAGAGCTTCAATGTCCTTTTACTGCCACCTAGAGGCCCTCTGGATTTTTTTAGCCCACTTACGGTAGCTGTATCACTGATGCACGAGAGCCAGTTTGGTGTAGTGGTTCCTGTAATTACATTGAACCTTCACAGTCATCCGGCTTGCCTGTGCAAAGAATTCCTGTTTGGTTTTCAAATGCAGCAATATTCAAAAGGTCCACATGGTGGGAGCAGAGGATCAGGAATGATGTTGCAAATTCAGACTGCGGGAAAGGTCAATCTTCAAGAAAGGCAAGTGCTCCTAATTCTGAGCATGTATGCAAAAACGGGAACCCACTAATGCTCAGAAAAGATAAACATGGAAGGAAGGAACATTGGGATTTTCTACTTCTCAGTCACCCCCCAATGAATTTGGTGGAGACCCCCATGACCCAGAAAAATGTTGGGCTCCTCCTCATTGAATATGATGAAACTGAGTCTAGAGAACCATCTGTCAGGGATTCTTACCTTGAGCAAGGGGTTGGAGCCCATGGCCTCAAGGGCTCTGTCCAACCCCAGGATTACTAAGGGTTGATTTCAAGATCTTTTCCCAATTTGCAAGTGTAGTGTAACTCTTGCTTCCTTAACCTGCAGGTGGCAGAAAACCAGCTTGATTTGGAGGGTCTGTTGTGGTTTGCTTTTAATTTCCCACCATAAGCATGAAAACATAAGGACTAGAGGTGTGGAGTACCTAGATATGAGCAGGTAAGATGCTTCTGATTTGGTGGAAACTCTCTCCCTGCACCTGTTGGCTGATCCCTCAAGGAGCTGTGCTTTTTCCCCACCTGGTTTAGGGTCACCTAACACTTGTTTGTGCTTCTTTCACCTGCAGGTGGCATAAAAATAGTCTGATTTGTCAGAGGCCTATCTTTGCCTCATTTGAGCTTCCTGATGTACTTTCTTTGTCTATCTCCTGCCCAAGGAAAAGGTGTGGCTCCTTTAAGGAGGAGCTGATCAGTACAGGGAGCTGTTGACTTTGGATCTGAATACAGCCTTCCTCTAATAAGAACAGAAGAACATCAGTAGGGACTTTGGCTAAACTAATCCAGCAACGGGATACATCTGGGAACTTCCTAAATTTGCACTGGATGACTCAAGCTCCCTTCTACACTGGCCTCCCAAATGGTACCATCACATAGTAAAAACACCCACTGAGACTAGCGTCCATTGAAAGCCTCATCTTACACAAAGCTGTCCAGTCCTCTTTTTGCATCATCCAACTTAAAGAAGAGAATATACGTAGCTCAGGGTTGAACTGTGGAGTCCTTGGGGTTCTCTGAGCTTGGTTGTTTCCTTGCAAATGTTTTGTTATCCAGCTAGGTAACATCTTCAGTGCTAGAACGGAGTGGGGTTTGCCACTGTATAGAAACGGAGAGCAAACCCCACTCCATTCTAGCACTGAAGATGTTACCTAGATGGGTAATGAAACAACTGCAAGAAAACAACCAAGCTCAGAGAACCCCAAGGATTCATCCAACTTCGCTGCCATGGCCACAACTATTGGTAGGGAATGCACAGTTTGAGTAGGTGGGGCGTGAAAAAAGATGTCCTTCTGCTAGTCCTGAATCCTCCTGCATTTTGGTTCAACGGATGACCTTGAAGTCTACTATGGTGTCTGTGAGACAAAAGTATTTTTCTCTATCTTCTCTCAGCCATGCATCATTTATAGGCCTCTATCATGTCTCCCCCCTTCATGGATCACTGCCTTGTCGTGGTGAAGGGGCTTGTGTAACTCAGTGAAGCCATGAGCTATACCGTGCAGGGCCACCCAAGACGGACAGGTCATGACAGAGAGTTCTGACAAAATGTGGTCCACCGGAGAAGGAAATGGCAACCCACTCCAGTATCCTTGCCAAGAAAACCCCACGGACAATGTTAAAAGGCTAAAAGATATGACGCCGGAAGATGAGCCCCTCAGGTCGGAAGGTGTCCAATATGCTACTGGGGAAGAGCGGAGGGCAATTCCAAGTAGCTCCAGAAAGAGTGAAGCGGCTGGGCCAAAGCCAAAAGGACGTTCAGCTGTGGATGTATCTGGAAGCGAAAAGAAGGTCCGATGCTGTAAAGAACAATATCGTATAGGTACGTGGAATGTAAGATCCATGAACCAAGGCAAGCTGGATGTGGTCAAACATGAGATGACAAGATTGAACGTTGACATCTTGGGAATCAGCGAATTGAAATGGACGGGAATGGGTGAATTTAATTCAGGTGACCATTATATCTACTACTGTGGGCAAGAAACCCTTAGAAGAAATGGAGTTGCACTCATAGTCAATAAGAGAGTGGGAAAGGCAGTAATGGGGTACAACCTCAAAAACGACAGAATGATCTCAGTGCGTATCCAAGGAAAACCATTCAACATCACGGTAATCCAAGTCTATGCCCCAACCACTGATGCCGAAGAAGCTGAAGTTGACCGGTTCTATGAAGACCTACAAGACCTTCTAGAACTAGCACCAAAAAAAGATGTCCTTTTCATCATAGGGGATTGGAATGCTAAAGTAGGAAGTCAAGGAGTAATCGGAATAACAGGCAAGTTTGGCCTTGGAGTACAAAATGAAGCAGGGCAAAGGCGAATAGAGTTCTGTCAAGAGAACAAGCTAGTCATAGCAAACACGCTTTTCCAACAACACAAGAGACGACTCTACACATGGACATCACCAGATGGTCAATACCGAAACCAGATTGATTACATACTTTGCAGCCAAAGATGGAGAAGCTCTATACAGACGGCAAAAACAAGACCAGGAGCTGACTGTGGCTCAGATCATGAGCTTCTTACTGCAAAATTTAGGCTTAAATTGAAGAATGTAGGGGCTGTTAAAGTGCTGCACTCAATATGCCAGCAAGTTTGGAAAACGCAACAGTGGCCACGGGATTGGAAAAGGTCAGTTTACGTTCCAATTCCAAAGAAGGGCAATGCCAAAGAATGCTCAAACTATCGCACAATTGCACTCATTTCACATGCTAGCAAGGTTATGCTCCAAATCCTACAAGCTAGGCTTCAGCAGTACGTGAACCGAGAACTACCGGATGTACAAGCTGGGTTTCGAAGAGGCAGAGGAACTAGAGATCAAATTGCCAACATTCGCTGGATCATGGAGAAAGCACGAGAGTTCCAGAAAAGCATCTACTTCTGCTTCATTGACTATGCAAAAGCCTTTGATTGTGTGGATCACAACAAACTGTGGCAAATTCTTAAAGAGATGGGGATACCAGACCACCTTACCTGTCTCCTGAGAAATCTGTATGCGGGCCAAGAAGCAACAGTTAGAACCGGTCATGGAACAACCGACTGGTTCAAAATAGGGAAAGGAGTACGACAAGGCTGTATCCTGTCACCCTGCTTATTTAACCTATATGCAGAGTACATCATGAGAAATGCCAGGCTGGAAGAATCACAAGCCAGAATTAAGATTGCAGGGAGAAACATCAATAACCTCAGATATGCAGACGATACCACCCTAATGGCAGAAAGTGAAGAAGAACTAAAGAGCCTCTTGATGAGGGTGAAAGAGGAGAGTGCGAAAGCTGGCTTGAAACTCAACATTAAAAAAACTAAGATCATGGCATCTGGGCCCGTCGATTCCTGGCAAATAGAAGGGGTAGAAATGGAAGCAGTAACAGACCTCATTTATTTGGGCTCCAAGATCACCGCAGACGGAGACTGCAGCCATGAAATTAAAAGACGCTTGCTCCTTGGGAGGAAAGCTATGGCAAACCTAGATAGCATATTAAAAAGCAGAGACGTCACCTTGCCGACAAAGATCCGCATAGTCAAAGCTATGGTTTTTCCAGTAGTAAAGTATGGCTGTGAGAGCTGGACCATAAAGAAGGCTGAACGCCGAAGAATTGATGCCTTTGAACTGTGGTGCTGGAGAAGACTCTTAAGAGCCCCCTGGACTGCTAGGAGGTCAAACCAGTCAATCTTAAAGGAAATCAACTCTGATTGCTCATTGGAAGGATTGATAATGAAGCTCAAGCTCAGATACTATGGTCACCTAATGCGAAGAGAGGACTCTTTGGAAAAGACCCTGATGCTGGGAAAGATGGAAGGCAAAAGGAGAAGAGGACGGCAGAGGATGAGATGGCTAGATAGCATCACTGAAGCAATGAGCATGAAATTGAGCAAACTCAGGGAGGCAGTGAAAGATAGGAAGGCCTGGCGCAATATGGTTCATGGGGTCACGAAGAGTCGGACACGACTTAACGACTAAACAACAACAACAATCATGTCTCCCCTAACCCTCCTCCATTCCAGGTTAGAGATCCCCAATTTCTGTAATCTTTCCTTGTAGAGGAACTTTTCCACCGCTCTAATTGTTTTGATTACCCCTTTCTGCATGTTTTCCAGCTCTATTGTATCCTATTTCAAGTGTGGTGAAATTAAGCATCCACCATATTTCAAGGGTGATGTTACCAAAGATTTTTGTTAGGACTGTATTAGATTGGCAGTTCTGTTTTTCATTGCCTTCCTCATGATTCCATGGATGGACGTTCCCTTTTGTAGAGCAACTGAATACTGAGTTGATATTTCAACCAATGTTCTCCATGATTCCAAGGTCACTTTGCTGGTTAGTGGCTGGCCAAATCCTGGATTCATATTAGCACATAGGTGAAGGTTAGATTTGTTGTGCCCATGTGCCTCACTCGGTACTTCTTTTCACTGAACGTCATTTGTCATTTGGAAGCCCATTTACCCAGATTAGAAAGTCCTCAAGGAGGTCTTCATAAACTCTCTGTTTTTGCCACTCTAACCAAGCTGATATATTCACCAAACATGGCCACCTCTCTACTCAGCAGTAAAGCCAGATCCTTTATACATAGGTTCAAAAGTTCTGGTCCCACCTTTTATGGACTTTTTGGTGAAAATGGAAAAAAATGAACGGGTGATATATGGATTTGCTGATTGGAAAGGGTCGAATATGGGAAGAAGAGAATTAGGATGTAATTTTAATTAGGGAGGAATGGGGATAAGATTATTTGAAACTGCTGTAAAGAAGATCGGAAGTCGCTTCCTTATAAATCTTTTTTTTTTCCTATTTGTGTCTCTTTCTATACTTTATTTTCTTACCTCACATGTTTCCTTTTCTTTTCTCTACTCTTACTTTGTATTATTTCATGTTTATCTTTTATTTCTGTGAAAAAAAATCAACAAAAATGCATCTCCCATCTAACTGAAAATTAAAAAATGCTGCTCCCAACACCTGTTCTGTCTCATTTCAGCTAGTTTTGATGCACCTCTTGGTTGGTTCAGGAATGTATTGAGGTTACCCTTAAGTGGGTTTGTCAAGTTGGACCCCGTTTTATGGGTTCCACCAATTGGCTCTTTCTGCTTCATATCTGCGGGCCAAAATGATTTAGACCCTGGATTCCACTCTCCAGTCCAACGAGCAGAAATATTATGTAACCCACTGGGCACATTACAGGAGCTTTTTTCTTTTGGGAGGGTGGGATAACTGGAAAGACAGATTGCTAAGCTGGGTGATAGCACTTAGGTGACTGCCGTTGATCTTAAAAAGCTAAGAATGACTTGGGCTGGCTGGTATTTGGATGGGAGACCACCAGGGACCTAAGCTAGACTTGGAAGCAAAAGAAATCCCTAAAGAAGGCAATGGAAACTATTTCCATACTGTTGCCCAAAACCCAATGTGGATTGACTCAATAAAGCTGACCTTGGCAGATGTTAAAAGGGGAAGCTGAACTGCGTCTTCCATCTAACTGAAAAGCTGGGTGGGAGATGATCAGGACATCTCAGAGTTGTAGGCTAGACTGGGACAGGCAGTGGCAATTCCAACATGGATGTATCCATGAAGTCACCAAGAGCCAGCTTGACTTGAAGGAGACAAATTGAGTATGCTTTGACAGATCACAGGTGAATCATGGCGATGGGTCAACTGTTTGGAGGCCATGAGAGTGAAGGTCCATGAGCTGACAGACCTCCAGTTCTATCCAGGCCAAATAAATTTGCTGCAATGCTTTAGTTGTTGACCTGCAGATGGCGATGGAGGGAAGAGAATTTTTGGAGCATGTATGGCTCTGTTATTTTGCTTAGTAGACATCTGTCCAAAGACTTTTGTTCTCAGATGTTTCAGCTGAAAGTGGTTTGGATTATTAAATGCATTTAATATCTCTAAACTGAATGTCAGTGGTGTTACGAAAAGTGGAAAATGGCCTAAATCTATCTATCTATCTATCTATCTATCTATCTATCTATCTATCTATCCGTCCATCCATCCATCCATCCATCCTGATCTCTCTCTCTCTTTTAATTGAATAATTCCAGTGTTTTTGCATTCGCTGAGATCAGATTTATTTTCTCCAATAACTGGACAAAATATTACCTAGATATTTCTCCTTACGCTTTGATAAATAAAGATAACAAAGCAACTTCAGCTCACAAAATTTAGACACATAAACACTCTGGGGAAGGCAGGAAATTGCACTTTTTTTGAGGAACTAGGTTGTTCACTGTAGATTTTTCTCTTGTTGTTGTTGTTCAGTCGTTAAGTCGTGTCCGACTCTTCGTGATCCCCTGAACCATATTGCGCCAGGCCTTCCTGTCCTTCACTGCCTCCCTGAGTTTGCTCAGTTTCATGCCCATTGCTTCAGTGATGCTATCTAACCATCTCATCCTCTGCCGTCCTCTTCTCCTTTTGCCTTCAACCTTTCCCAGCATCAGGGTCTTTTCCAAAGAGTCCTCTCTTCACATTAGGTGACCAAAGTATCTGAGCTTCAGCTTCATTATCAATCCTTCCAATGAGCAGTCAGGGTTGATTTCCTTTAAGATTGACTGGTTTGACCTCCTAGCAGTCCAGGGGACTCTTAAGAGTCTTTTCCAGCACCACAGTTCAAAGGCATCAATTCTTCGGTACTCAGCCTTCTTTATGGTCAGCTTCCTTTTATTCATCCATATCAGTGTGTGAATTCAAGGATGACACTTCTGCCCAGAAATTGAAATTATCCTTCTGGGTAACGTGGGCTTGCTTTGGCTGTTGTCCTCTTTGTGCCATCTTTTTGTTCTGTGTTTTTATCATGGGATTATTTTATTGTTTGTGTTTATTTGTGAACTGCTCAGAGTCCCTAGGAGCGAGGCAATATAATAAATAAATAAGTAAATAATCCAGATTTTTGCACATGCTTGACTTCCTGGCTTTTTAAAATTTAAAGAGTGGTAAAAAACCTAGACACAGTGGTTTCATCTTCTTATTCTTTTCCACAGTTAGTGTCATTTCTCTCTTGTTGGTCTCTGACAGGTACATCTGTCTCCACCTCCGCCTCCATCTTCATCTCCACCCTCCTCTCTCTCTATGTCTCTCTCTTTCTCTCTCCCCCATTTCTCTTTCCCTCTCCCATTTTCTGCAGTGAAGGAAATGGCCCAGGGACAGGACGGTGGAGTGCGTGAAGGGGAAAAAGTTTGAGTGCAGTTGAGTAGGCACAGCTGAGACAGAAACATTTTTAGAATTCAGAAAAAACTGTCCCGTGGTCAACTAGAACTTGTTCCATGTTTACAAAGAACCAGGGTACGTGGGCTGCAATAATTTGGATGGCAGAAATGCACCCAGATCTAATTTCTTCCTTTCCTGACATTTAGTGGTGGGCTGGATTTCCGTAGCTCAAATACAGAAGCCCTAGCTTAAAGCTAAACTCTGTGCAACTATGTTGTGGTGGTGGTGATGATCCATCATGTCAACCTTGACTCGTGGTGATTACACGGACAGGTCTATGCAGTTGGTTTGGCAACATTTGCAGAAGTGTTTTTGCCAGGGCCTTCTCCCTGGGGCTGAGAGTTCCCAACATTGAATGTGGCAGGGGGCAATTAGTCTCTCTGTGCCCTGCGGGCAGTTTTCACATGACACACTAAGTTAACATTGCAGTCCAAGAGCTATTTTATGCTATCATTTTGCCCCTTGTTGTGCGTGGCCCTTTAACCACATTTTGGGGCTTATTGTGTGATCTGAACCTAAAACAGAAACCTTTTAGGGTTTTGCTAAACAGGAAGGTATAGCCAAGGTTTGTTGTAAGCTTCTGCAAACCCCAAAAGCTATTTGGGGTTCAGTTGACATAGCTTGTCACAAACCTTGGTTAAAGAGCCAGGTGCAATGTTGGGCAAAAGGGCCCCATGCCCAGGCTTTTTAACGAAGCTTTTAAGTTTGGTATGTCTTGAGAACATAGTCCAAAGTAAGATTTTGGTCAAGCCTGATGCTACCTGGAGTGATCAGTGGAGAATGGGGGAAAGAGAAGACAAGCAAGGGCTACTCATGCCTTTCTCTTCTTCAGGAGTGGTAAGATAGGTGAGGCACATCAACACATGTTGTAGAATGGAAAGAGGTTTTTGAAAGATCCAGCTAGTTACTGGGAAATTGTAATCCCTTAGAGGTTGTTGAGCTTAGTTCTCATCCCCCTCAGATAGCATATTGCGAGATTATGGAAATAGTGGTCCTTCCAAATGTGGAGCACTATTGATTTTCCACCCTTGACTTCAGTAAAGGTTCCTTCAAAGTGAGCTTGACCCCTGGTATCAGCATGGGTCTATCCATGTTGTTTTTGTAGCAACAGTACGGAAGTGATTTGCCATTGTCTACTTCATGGAGATGTTTCCACTCTAATCCACAGTCCTGGAATTTCTTGCTGCTCTTCATTCCGTGACTAATCTTTCCTGGCCTTGCTTAGCTTTTGAAGATTGGCCAAGCATTTAAAATTCGAATGTCTTGGATCCATATTTAGGTGATCATTTATTAGTTTCATCAGAAACAAACCAATAACATCAACCATGTTGTAGTCGCTTGTCCATCCCTGCTTATGTTTAGTGGGACATCTCCTCTTGATGTAATGTTGGCCTTTGAAACTTTGATGGAATTAATAAGGGGATGTTTAACCTGAAATACATCTTGTTTTTTTTTTCACCCGTATCACTGGGACTATCACTACCTCAGTTGAGTGTAGTACCCAGAATTCCTTGCTGCTTTGTGCACCAGTGGTTCTGTAGTGCATGGATGCCCTTGCCATGCAAATAATCTTCTCCAAAGCCCTGCCCAGCTGGACCATGCCCAATTCTAAACTTTGCTCTGCCCTTCACAGTTTCACACTTAGGATAATTATAGCTTCTGGCTGTCAAGGCTAGAAACTGAGAAGTGCTGAGAATAGCTATCTGAAAAACAAGGTGTTTTCTGAAGAAGCCATTTCTTCTTCCTCCTACCTTTTTTCCAACTGTGAACAATGCCTGGGCCACCCTCTTTTGGTCCCACTGAGCCTGACCATGCTGTCCCATCCTCCTCCTGTTACGTGCCCAACCTGCATCTAGAGAAGAAAAGATGGAGATTGAGAGAAAGGCCAGTCTGTGCCTGACAAATTCCAACATTTCTATGATCTCTTCAGGAAGGAACTGGGCAATGGAGACACTCAACAACAGCTGAGCTTTTAAAAGCAGCAAATACTTACTTCAAGCCCAGTGGAAGTGTAGCCCCCTTCAGTAGAGGGAGACACATTCAATCTAGGTGGAAAGCCTGTGTATGGAGGCCAGAAGATAGTTTGGAGAAGTTGTTTCTTTCGTACCAGGCCAGCCAGATGAAGCCCAAATCTTGTTTCTGAGCCCTCCTGAAATGGCTGCCATGAGCTATTTGCTATTCATCTAGTGGTTGCTATGGTGGACATGGCCTTGCTTCCCCTCCAGACAAGGTCTCCTATCTTCTCATGCTTCAGAATCAGAAACATGGACACAGTTATCTTAATGTGCCTCTAATAGCTTAATGCACAACAATTTTGGCTCCTCCTGTCTCCCCCCACTATGTATTGTCTCTCAAGCTTTAAAACAGTGTTTTTCAAACTTGACAACTTTAAAATGTGTGCATCTTAAAGTTGCCAAGTTTGAAAAACTCTGCTCTAAAGGGATAATCTTTGTAGAGATCCAACCGGGCGAAAAAGCACCCCACTACTGATTTCACTAGGTTTATTTCATTATATTCTGGGAAAGATATCAGGGCCCACATTCTGATTTTGAAGGGGCAAAAGTTAAAATGGACAGAATTTGAAAAAGCACTTCCCAAATAAGAGCATCAGTTACACACACTACTTCCTACATGCTTACTCAGAAGTAAGCTGTGGCAACAGCTGAAAAAATGATTCTTCCCCTCTCCTATTCAGATGTGAGTCTCTCTAGGTTGGGGGGGGGCGGTTATTCTCAGGTAAGTATGGGTAAAATACATGTTGCCTTCATGAAGAAGTAAACAATAAATTCACTACAGGAATAACCCACGAGTAATTTTTGTTTTGGATCCCCACTTCTTCTGAGCCAATAGAAAACTATTTCTAGTGGGACTTCTTCCCTGTAGAATTTGTCTAACTTGTTCTTGGCACCTTCAGTCTTCAATGTGCCTATTCAGAAGTAGGTCCAGTGGAAGGCTGTGGTTTTTATTTCTGGGTTGAAAAACAACAGGACCAGGAACCCTCTTAGGAGAAAGCTAGTGTTTTGCAGCGGTGGAGGGTGTGGGCAAGGAGAGGGGAGATCAGGCTCAAGTCCACCCTTCATCACAGGAGATCACTAGGGACTTTGGCCAGTCCTTCTCACTCAGCCTAGTCAACCTCACAAGGTTATCCTGCTACACGTTTATTCATCACGCAAGGAGGATGTCAGTGTGAATGAAGTGTATGACTTCAGACTACATAGCACAGAGATTAATTTTGAATATTCCATCCAGCTAGCTATTTTTGCCTGGTGGAAATCCCTGGGCAGGGTTGTTTTTCCCCCTGGTAGCAGAGCATTAAAAAGAAATGTATCACCCACCTAAAAAAGCACTCTTTCCATCACCTCATTCTGCATTAGATCAAATCCACCATCTTGTTAGGTTTTAAGTAGCAACCTATATTTTTTATCTTGTGTAAGAGCAGATTTTCCCCAACTTGGACTGAAGGGCTGGATTTGCCCAGCAACCTTAAATCCATTCCTGAATTCGCCCATTTTTCTGGATTCATACAATTCACTGAATCATAAGGGAGCTCTGGGCTGGCCTACAAATTAATTAATTAATGCAATTCCACCCTTACACATTGCATTGTGGTTTGGTTAACTATGATTGGAAAAGTCACAACTGGCTGGATACATACATTATACTTTCAGGGGCCTGTGTGATGGGGTTTACCAGTGCTGTTTGAACCTCACTTGAGCTTGCATGGTTTCCATGTTGGAAGCAGGATAAATTTTACTTACTCCGTGATTATTTTCTTCCCCAGTCATGGTTCTGCTCTGCCCTTGACAGCATTCAGTCAATGGGCTACTCATTTTTACAATGATGTCAAGACATGCTGACATCAAAATGGGTTCCACCAGTTGCCCGTCTCCATATGTATCTCTAGAGACATGGGAATACTATTGTCTCCCATCCAGTCTGTTTCCCAGGGTCAAAATGGAGGAAAATAACCCAACTAGGAAAAGGGACACCACTTTGTCCCCCCTTCTTCTCTCTGAGAAAAAAGAACCCCTTTTGCTTTCTTCTAGAAAAGCTGGGCCTGAAGGTTTGATGATGTCTCTAGAAATATTTTAGACATTTCTAGGCCCCTGTGGATGTGAAACCTTTCCAAGGCCACTGACTTAAAATGAACAGAACTTTCATTAAATCAGCATTTCAAATCCAAATACTGGAAACTTTGAAAATGCCCCTTGCAAAATACTTCAACCCCAAAGCAAGGACAACCGAGAAACAGCAGGGGAAAACCGGAATGAATAAATGGGATTTTAAGAGGGCTTTCTTAAACATTGGCAAGAATGTTCTCCTTTCCTCAGATACCAAATATCCCCATCCACAGGAAAGCCGACAATCAGTTATTTCAGATTCTGTTTTCAGTTTGCTTTTCCCTTCCCCCATTTTTCCTTTAAATTATAAACCTAATTAAGTTAAAAAGGCTGCCTTTTAACATTTTTCAGAACCTGATTATGGTGTAAGTGGTTCTGGGAGAGGTTTTGCAGGAAAAAAAAAGCAGGCTGGAGGAACATTTTTTGAAAGAATCAGAGAGGAATAAAGGGGTGTTTTACAATGATTTGGAGGGGTTGTTGTGGTCGTTTCCATTAGGAAAAAAAATCAAGCGGGGCAGGCTTTTCTCCTGAAGAAGGAGCCTGTTAAGTCAACAGTTTATATATTACAAACATCAAAAACTGCTTCAGTACATAAATCTCTTGATTTTCTTAGGGCTGAGTCCCTGCTCACAAAGATGAACCTCAGGAGATGTATGTTGAGGTTTCCTGTTGTAAACTCAGTTTGCTTTGGGATTTTGCAAAGGTTTGTGGATGAAGTCAGTTGAAGTCCTTGATTATTTGAAGAGGATTCAAATGCTCAGAAGCGTAAGGGCAGAGCATCCCCATAGCTTTCCTCTGAAGTCAACATGGTGAGTTTTCAAAACACAATTGTTTGTCTGGAATCCGCTTCAGCCAAGATTAACCCTGGCTCAGAGTCTGCTTCTTTGCTTTTTGGACAGACCACCTCTCCAAATTGCCCCCCCCCCCCCGTTTATATTGTGCTCATTCTCACTTCCTTTTCTTGCAGTATCATCTGCAGCTGTGGGGTTAAAACATCCTGTTTGCCATCCTTGTGCATCCAGATGTGACCCAACATTGACGTGAAGGGTGGTGTTTAAAAAGAAAAATGGATGAAGCTCAACTTATAGTGGCAAACAGAAAAAAGTTGGAAACCACCAATTGGCAGAAAAGCATAAAACTAATTAATTTATACAGGGTATTTTAAAATAGTTCCATTTTCATTGACAAATTGAGAAGGTTCTCTGGAAGGTATTGGTAGTTCTTGGGTTACGATCAATACTTTGTGAACGGCCCCAATTGTCCAAGCTTTTCCAACTTCTCGGTGAGAAAGAAGTCTGAAAAACATACATAGTCAGCTTGGGAAGAAAGGGAGACGGATCTGCTCAAAGGCTGCTCTCTGGCTCAGCACACACTGCAGTATCCGTAATTTATCCAATTTTCAATGGGGATAAAAATCTTTGAACCTGCAACTAAAATTGCACAGCCCAAAGCTCCAATTTCACCAGTGTTATTAAGACTGTTTGGGGAGCTGGAGGGTTAGGGATGGGAATGTGAAGTTGGCCTGCCAGAGGCCTCCCACTTTTTATTCCCCACTTAAAATGCCCCAAAGTAGGCCAGCAAATTTTGGGTAGACCCTTTCCTGATGGCCCCAGTTGAAATAATAGTGAGTCAGACTGCTACTTGAATTAAACACTACTTATTAAAAAATAAAGTCTTGCAATGCTGGTAGTCTTGACTTTCCTTGTGGATTCTCAGGTGCCCTTGCTGAACTTTTGTCTAAGCTGTCCCATCAAGTTGGGAATATAGAAGCAAAATGAAGTGATTCACTCTTGTCTGCTAGGTTCGGAGGTTGCATCTAGCTGGCCTTGGTTGACCTTGGGAAAAAACAAACAGAGAAGCTCTCAGATGGGAGTCCACTAAGAAATCCCAGGACTGCAGCGTAGACTTGGAAGTTGAGGAAGGGAGTGGGAAACTATTTCTGAATGATTTTCAGGGAAGCATCTGAACGTGCCCATGGAATCACCAGGGATTGAGCTGGCCTCGAGGCAGACTTTATTACTTTATTTGGAGAAGGATCCTGATGCTGATGATCATCAGTAAAAGGAGTTGTGGGTAACCTTAGTCTTCACCCTCATCCATTCCTCTTTCAAACCTTTCTAGCTTTGTGGTCTGACATGCTACCCTGCCCAACCATTAGTTTCAGCTGAGTTTCGCAAGCACAAGCCCTATGTGGCTGAAAAGGAGAGATGAATCTCCCTTCTCTAGTTTGACTCACATCATATAGGAAGGTGGATTAATCCAGAAGCTGAAGCTGTCAGCTTTTATTTTTCTCTCTCAAACACACAGCTGGGCCTTCTTGAACAATAACTGAGTATTACTGGAAAAGAAGTTAACCATGGTTTGCTTTCTGTGCAGTGAAGAGCACCAGCCGTTTCTTCTGTTCAAAGCACAACACCCAGAGGCACACAACATACCAACCCCAGGCGACATAACCACGATTTAACTAATTGCATAACCTTGCCAAAGTTGGAGCTGGACCCCAAATGCTCTAGTGAGTTTGCAACCTACTGGCCCACAAACAAATCAACTCTTCATTCAAACTCACTGTCTTGTCCCAGCCATAAATTACAATCATACTTTTTCTCTTACATGATTTCTACCTTGGGAAGAAGAAAACCTTAAACCATTTCTTTTTCTGTTAAGTTACTGCTACCAGGAAGAGGGATGGGGGGTGGGTGGGTGGTATATCGATTCTATTTTACCTACAAAAGCAATTTTGTCTTTTTTTGACCAGTTCTGCTTTGCCTCTATCCTCCTACCTAGAGAAAGGGGGTTCATAGATGTAGGTTGTTAAGGAAATTTGCAGGGTTTGCAGACAGAGTGAAAAACATTGACACTTTATTGGATATGAAAGTGTCATTGTTTTTCCTTCTCTATGTCAGGAACTATCTGTCCGTCTAAGAGCAAGAACCTAAGAGTACCCACCCATCACTTAGAGCTGAGGAAAAACCCCAGGTGTTCTCCATTGCACAGGTGCTAAGCAACACATTTTTTAGAAGCTGGAATTCCCTCCATGGTTTAATGTGGTGTCTGAGCTTCTATTCTGAGAACAAGGGACAGCAATCCAGAACCTCTTTTTCTTAAGTGTATCAGATTCTATTTTAAGAATTAGAGCTAGATGATCTCTCTCCCTGCGAGAGGACTTAGATGTTTGACTTTTTGTGTGTCCCCTGCAAGTTTTCCCAGGAACTGTAACATCTCGCCTATGAGGAATTCTAAGGAACGGATCCAGGCCATAAATTGCCCAGTCCCACTCATCAGTTGCAATCTATGCCACAGAGAATCTTTGCTGCCACTCTGGAACCACCACCAGTCCCGGGAAAGCTTGATGGGTCTCCCGAAATGAAACCCTTTCTGCCTTCTGATCTTGGTCCAGACATCCAGATTCCTCAAAAGCACTGGCTCTAACCCACTTGAAACTGTTCTTCCTGATGCGAGGAAGCTGAGAATGAAGCAGATGACCTCTGAAGATCAAAGGGGCCAAGCTTCATAGCCTGCTTCTTTCCAGGTTGACATTCATTAGCCAAAGGAGCGGAAGACGGGGTGTGAGGTTACAGATTGATGAACATGTTTTTTCCATGGGGAAACAAGACTGAGACCCACATAAAAGTAAATTTTAGATTCTTTCCCATTGTAAATGACAAAAACATTCAGTGGGGGTAGGGAACTAAATGTTTCTGCAGAACTCCAGGAGAGAACTGAAACCAACTAAGGTCGAAATCATTTGGAGTGAGTTGCACATGATAGCTTAAAAAAAAAGTCTCACAAACATGCACATGCGCACTAGGTGTACGCAACCAGAGCCTGGATGAAACAATCAGAACTAGAAGGCTTTGAGTCCAGTCTCTGCTCAGGGCAGGAATCTACTTTCAACAATCCCAAACAGATGGCTGTCTGACCTTCATCTGAATAGCTCCAGTGAAGGGGAGACCAACACCTCTCTGGATACCAGGGCCACACTGCTCTGTTTGGAGGTTTTGAGTTTGTTTAGCATTCCCTTGAAATCTGCCTTCTGTTAAATCCATTATTCTGTCTCCTGAACTCTGGAGTAAGACAGGACAGCTGTTGACTTGCTTCTGAGTGACATCCTTTGAGATATTTGAATAGTGCTCTCTGGTCCCCGTTCAAGCTCTCTTTCTTCAAGGCTAAACATGTCTGCTCCTTCAGCCTAAGCTTCTAGACCCCAGATTAACCTTGTTGCTCTTCTCTGAGCCTTTCTGAGGATTTCTCTGAATCCTGCTGAAATCTGCTGAATGGGATGCAGCGCTCAGTGTGCTGTCTGATCAAAGTTTATTCATCACCACCTTACATGAAACCGATGCAATGGTCCTGCTCAATCTCACCTCCATATTTAGTTTCTTTGGCATTTCCCACCACGCCCATTTCGAAGAAGGGTACGGCAGTTATAAACTAATGATAGTGTCCTCTGGCTCGGAACCATCTTACAAAGACCTGCTAGCTTTCATTTCCTTTCTGTGATTTCTGGAGTGATATCAGAAACAGTTAAGAAAAGAGTGCACACATTTTAAAAATAGTGAACATAGTAGTCAGTTTGCAGGGGACAGGTTTCAACCTACCAAAATGTGTTTTTCCCCCTCTTTTGGAAATTGTGTTGGGGGAGGGGAGGAAATAGGTCATGGGCTCAGAAAAGTGGGGTTTCTTCTGATGCCCTGAACTCTTGATCATCTGGAGGCAACTTGGTCTTTACAGCATGGACATTTCTCCATGCAAATACTCATCTTCTCCCTATATCCTGTACATTGTTTTTTGTATCTGCTGCTTGGATTTTGCTTTGCCCAGGAGAGCTTCATATTCTTTGATCATTACAGTTTTGTCATGGGCAAGCTGGGAAAGGAACTGCGAATAAGAATGGAGAGAAGCTCTGAGTTACTTTCCTGAAGCTGAATCCTATGGCTTTGGCTTCTTTCCACTGTGAGTGACAGACCCATTTTTCTCTAGGTAGGCAATTTCCTGGGCCACCTTGTTCCTGTCCCCCATGTGTGAAGGGCTGGCCTCCCTGCTGAGGAAAATAATTTGATCGAATGGAGTCCGGTGGATCACTTCGATTACAGGCGTGGATAGCATTTCCTCTTGTAATGAGTAAAAGAAAGTGAAGTTCTGCTAAAAGCAGAGAAGGGACAAGAGTTTTCCCCCAGATAGGAGATTCTAACACGTATGCTAGATATTAGAATCCTTATCATCCATCAGCTCATTAGTTTTAGTCTTAACACAGAGTTGATTTCTCGGTTTGATCTACATCTTGGAGCTGACAGATGCATGTTTGCTGGTATCAAACTCTGCTGAGAGATACAGAATGACAAGAAGGGGTCCTGTTACAGGTCATTCAAAAGGACAACCAAACTTCATTGCCCTTACTGCTACGGTATAGGCTCAAACCCTGACCTCATTACAATATTCAATCCTTGTTTTTCACCAGTATCACTCCAATCATCACTTCTAGCATTTCTTCCATCAAGGAACAGCCTTTGATTGACCCCTGGGGAGAGGCTGCTCAAGGGGATTCCAGAGATTGATCTGTGCATCCAACGTCTGAATTCCAGAGATTGATCTGTGCACCCAACAAAGTTTCTTAAAAGTGGACATCAACCAAACTGAGAAGGTTGCAAGCTGCCTCGTATGAAGTCAGATCTTTGATCTTCTTCCCCCCTTTGCTTACTTAGCTTGAAAAGGCTGATCTAAGTGAGCTTCACATCATTCTTAAGGGATGTCTCAGAGTACCTGCATTATTTCCTATTTTGAATTTTTGCGTGGGAGTGAACAGAGAGTGCTACAACTGATCCAGAAGAAAGGCTGCCTCTTCTTTCATCCCATTTGATTTCACAAGCTCTAGAGGGCTTTAATTTACGACAAGAGCCTGTCAAATCTTCTTCCCCAGGGCCTAAAAATCATGTGCATGTGTAGAAGGGGGCAAGAGGGGCAGATGACATGTCCATGACTATTTCATAATGCTGTGACTTATGTAGCTGTGTCAGAAGTCAGGATATAACTACTTAAGGATAGCATTTAAGGGGTGACATAGTCATGCACGCACCCATTTTACTAAGCCAGAATGTGGTTTGCTTGGTTTCCATTGAATGTGTTGTGTGAAAGGAGCTGCTGTCCTTCTTAGAACAGAATGTGTAGCTCAGTTTCTAGCAGGAACCCAACCAAAGTTGCTTTCTTTCAATAAGCCATGGTTGTACAAACCAGAGCTTAGCATCATGTGTGAACCCAGCTAGTGACAGATGGGTAATACTATGTATGTTCTGAGGGATAGTTCAGAACATAGGAGTAATGAAGAAGAAGGGTGGGGTTTCTGAGAAGGTGAAATTCCATTCTGCAAGAAGGAGTGAGGATGTCCATTCCTTTAAAACTAAATCCAACTCTAGGAAGCATAGCATCTCTTAGAATGCATGATGACATCACAGGATGTATGACATCGTCATGCAAGTGATGCAAAATTATGTCGTTTGCATCACTCATTTCATCATTTGCCCTATTGGCTGAAAAACATTATAACATGCATGATATCACTTGCTCCCTTGCACCTCAGCCCCAGATACCCACGTAGGAAGATTTTATTTTGTTTCGGTTTCTCTTTATTATTTTCAAGCAAATACAGTAAAGATGACAAAAAAATAGAATATGAAGAGCAGCAACAGTGCTTCCAATCTGGAATCCAAATAGTGTGCCATTGGGGAAAGGGGGAGTATGTTGGTGATAGAGAATGAGACAAGAGGCATTAAGTTACTATCATTAAAATGGAAAGGGCACATTTTTTCTCGTGCTGTTCTGAGAGCCTGAGGACCCATTAAGGAGGTAGACACACAGCCTAAAAGACCTTGGGGTAAAAAGGAGACTTGAATCTCTGCAGTGGGCTGGCGAGTTGGAAACAGAAGCAGTGGCAGTAGCTCATCAGAAGATGACCTGCTTTCTGCAGGGACTTTTCTAATATTTTTATCTCCACACCTGGTTGCTTTGTGGAGAAGAGTTTCATACTGGTCTGTGCTTTCATTTTGCGAGAGGGCTCTTTCAGCAGACACTGTACAGAAATAAGCTTTGAAAATGGATCCAAGCAAAGTGGCCTCTCCTCCACCAGAACATCATCTCCAACTCAACAGGAAGAGAACTGGCTGGTCACGGAGAAGAGTGGGATTGAAAGAAGTAGAATGGGGCTTCCAGAAAATGGTTCTATATTCTTTGCTGGATTATGTTCTTATAGTGGGGGCTTATTGGTTTATTCCTCAGGTTCAAAAGAGCAGATCTTTGCCATTTTACCTGTTGAGGAGAGATGGGAATAATATAATACGAAATATAAATCAGGTGAAAGGATAGAAGAAGAGTTGATAGGCATCTCCATGAAATAGGTTAATGTGTTATCTTTTCCTCTCTATTACTTCCCTTCTTGAACACCCTAGCTGTAACCGCTGAGAATGTAATCAGATCAGAAGAGGTGATCTGATTACAGCAAAGGATTAATTATCATGTCTTCCATTTTCAGATCATATGCTAACTGCTCTAAGGACACTGAATCTAACCCAAGATCACCTATGTAAACTCCTGAGCATTCCAGAGGCCCCCCCTCAAGAGCATAGAGATTGAAGTCTTCCAGGACTTAGCTGGGGAGATTCCAAAACCAGGCTTGTGATGAGGTCTAGGAGCCCAAGAAAGCTCTGTGTCTTGCAGCAAGATGGCAGAACCCAAATAGCATCTTCAGCTTACCCCTACAGCCTAACTTTGCATACAAATAGTCCTCATTTAGTGACTGCTCATTTAGCGACTGTTCCCAGTTATGATAGTGATGAAAAGTAACTTTATGACCAATACTTGCATTTATGACCTTTGTAGGTCTGAAAGTAAAGGAAAGCTGAAGTAAGATCTTAAGCACAGTCAGATTTTCACTTAGTGACTGCTTCACTTAATGATCAAGTTGCCGGTCCCAATTGTGGTTTCTAAACGAGGACTACTTGTACAGGCACTGACAATCCATCACCTCTACAGCAGGTCCCATCATCACCCCCAAAATATCTCAGAAGACCATTGCCACCCCTCCTCCACTATCTTGGGCTCATGGTTGGTGAAGGCCATAAACTTGGGAAGGTATATCTCAGATAGGGCAACTGCTCCATGCTCGCCCAACCAGGTTTTGATAATACATACCAGTGTGTTCAATCATTTACAACCAAGTCATGGATTTGATGTTTACCAGCGCCAGCCTGAGATCAAGGCCTCGTGGACTGGCTACCTGGGCCCAGGAATTAGGTCATTGAACTGGTAGCAGAAACTAGCACCCTGTTGCCAACCTCCCTTCCTTGGAAAGGTAACCTGATGCCTCCTGTTGTACCTTCACTGATCTGTCATGACTAAAAGTTGCCTTCTGTTCAACCCTTCTCATCCACACCCTCCAAGTACTACCCTTCCATCTACCCACTGGCTCTGGGAGCCATCAGAAAGTTTAAAAAGAGAAAAAAAGAGTCATACGCATCCATAAGGACCACTCATAGTCTATCCAGCATGTCTTCTTTTCTTACTCTTCTACATGTATTTCCAAAAGATTTACGTCAGCATCTTTCCATCCTGTACCCAGGACAAAAACAAATGCATTTTGAAACATCCCTCTTTTTACCCTTTACTTACTTTGAACAGTGTTACAGTGACACTGTAACACAGGCTGAGCAGGAAGAAAATAAAGATAATCAAGATGGTAGTCCACAAATGCTTAATCTCCTCCTCTTTCTTTGTACTGTAATTGTTCTCGATTGACACAGTTGCCTCTGTGAGATGAGAAAGAGATGTCAATCCTGGGGTTGTTCATCAACATAAAACATCCAGCATCCACTCCCCCATCAACTGTTCCATCGTAAGCGTGGAACCTTTACATCCATAAATCTGGCTGTAACACAATGGGAATTCTGCCATGATGGAATTCCATGGTGAAACTGCTTAGCTATTAGGGAGGTATGGATATCCACTAAAAATCAATTTTGTCCAATGGATTCCATCTGCTTCAATTGATTCTGTTGTTTTTTATGCCTAACGTAATATAAATGCCAGGTATCGGCATCCACTAGCATTTGACTTGGTTGTGCCTGATCTCTGGTTGTTGATGATGATTGCTTTCAATGTAATGTAGGCAACAAAACATATGATATAGACAGGGATGAATGAAACGTCTATTTATAAGATCAGCTAGGATGGGTTTATTAGTAGGTAGACCCAAGTGTGGTCATATTTAGAGCTGACCTACATCAACCCGTGAGATTGTAGTGTCTTGGCTAACTTAAATCTTGTTCATTTTCATGAGTCTACTCCAATCACTTCTAAACTTAATTTCAATCCGGCAAATATTGTCTCACTTTTGTAATGGTGATTTGCTGTAAGATCCTTATTAGGAGATTCTGCTAAGTACGCTTCAAAGAAGATGTGATGGAGCAATCAAAGCTTTTGTGTGCGACACGCATAAAGAACAGCAGGGCTTCAGTTGTGCCACCATGACCACAATCTTGACTTTTTGAATCATATTCTGCAGATTGTAGCCATCAGTGTAAAATATCGAGCACCCACAACTGTTATCATGGATTATTATGTTAGCGTGATCGTTATTCTAGTTGTCTGGAGGGGGGCCAAGAAAGCAAATGACAAAACAAGCATCGTGACATCATGATGCAAACAAGCTGCCATCTTGGAGCACAAGTAATGTGTCATTTCATCTTTCTTGCATCATCATGCTTTGTACCAGACATCTATGAATCTTGGCTGCGACTTTGGTGCTCACTCTTACAGAGAGTGATTTCACTCCGTTGAAATAAATGGGCTCTCCTATCAATAAAGAGAAGTTTACTCCAAAATCTGGTCATCCCAGAATACATCAATTTATTTCTGGCGTAATGAATTTGTCCTAGAGTAACTGCAGATGATCACTTTCCATGTTTTTTTCAGGATTGTAACTGGGGACTTGTTTATGGATGATCTCTGAAGATGTTAACTGTAGCTTGATGAGCAAGCTACAGGCCAGTCTTTGCTAAGTCTATCAGTGTCAAGAAGCCACTGAAAATGTCTGGGTGGGATAATAAGGTGATAGTAGCAGAAGGAGAATACGTGAGTCCAAATGAATCTATTCCATCACAAATATGACTAGAAAGACCACCCAGGGAGCTTCATCATTGAATAGAGATTTGAAAAGAGGCCTCCAGTTACCAAAATTAAGAATAATCCGTTCAGATATGTGGTTACTATTGACTCAAATAGTGCACAATTTATTGTGAACACAAGAGGAAATTGATGTTTTCCTTTCATGGATGATGATAATTAATCACAAGGTCACAACTATGGCAATGAAACTCTGAGCCGAGACCGAGATCTACTTGTAATTATGTTGTTTTAATTGTGTTCCTAAGGACCGCAAGGCCATCCTTTTTTAGGCCAGAGTGGGGCATATTATGTCTATTGTGTGATATGTTCTTTTTAGAAGCAAAACCCAAATGTCAAAATTCCAAAAATATTTGACATCTGTGTCGATAAATCTTTCAGTGTTTGGCATTCTTCCTTGTTTCCATGTGTCTTCTGAACTACTCCTTGGTTATCCGAGAGCAATTCTTAGTAAAATTGGGGAACACGATTATTTTATGGAGCTCGATAAATGCAGATGTTTTGGATTAGTTTGTATTATCAGAAGAAACTGAGAAGTTTTAATGTTTATTTTCCAAAATTATGGGGGTTTGTGTCAGGTCCATTAATCTGGCCTAAGTATTTTGAGAATATGATCCTTCCTTCCCTTTCTCCTTCTTTTAAGTTGTGCTTAAGAAATTATTATATTAAATTGGAACCATGCTCTCCTCAAATTATTTTACAGCTGTAGTTTGAGGGCCATCTTTTGAACAGATTTCTTCACCACCATGTTTTTGTTTTTTTTATAAATAACTCAGGGTGGTGAACATAGATCATCCACCCATTTTCCCCACAACAGCAACCCTGTGAGATGGGCTGGGCTGGGCTGAGAGAGAGTGACTGGCCAGAGTCACCCAGCCGGCTTTCAGGGTTGGTCTGGATGCATCCCTTCCGCTCGTGAATCGCTGAAAGAGCTGTGAGGAGGAGAACGGGATGATTGTGCATACATGGACCAAGGATTTTGGCCCTCAGGTCAATCAGCGCACATGAAGGATCACCATTAAGGTGCTGCCTGAAACTATCCTTCATGTTCTAACAAGTTAGGTCTTTGTTTCACCATGTTTTTGTAGGAAAAGCTCCCTCTTAGACGGTTTTAGTTCCTAGACGGATTTGTGGATTGAGCAATGAACATCTTGCATGTAGAGCACAATAATTCCTACTGGTATTGCTGTGAGGAAAAGATGGTGTTTGTCTCTCGTCATGCACATTGGACTTGTCAAAAATATCCTTTTCCTCCTAACCATTAAGTCAAAAAGAATTGGGGAAAAAAAGGTCAAGTTGCACATTAAAGATCACCATTAAGGTGGTGCTTGAAACTATCCTTTATATTCTAATATGTTATGTCTTTGTTTCACAGCTATATAAGAACCCATGCAACGTGAATCAATATGGAGGGAGATTTTTCAGCTTGGGCTCCACGGTATATTTGTGTGTGTGTTCTGTTGTGTTACGTGACTCTTCGTTGTTTCTGAGGGTTATGATTTCTTTGAGGCAGCATTCTACTATGGGGTTTCCGAAGGCTACCTCGCTCATCTCTGTGCTCCACCTCTGGGGATCGATAGCCCCAGACGCTGGGATGGGGTGAAGTCAGAGTAGGATGAGAACGTGGTGGGTTGCATGGCTGAAGCGTGGTCCCAGGGCCAGGTTTTTCTGGTTTTAGTTTTATTTCTTTTTGTTATTATCATTGGATATGTTTTTTTTATTGCTGGGTTGAAAGCCGCCCAGAATGAGGTTTTAAGATGGGAGGGTATACAAGCGAGAGAGATGAAAGAGAGATGAAAGCGAAACTTAATGGGAAAATTGTAAATAAAGAGTTGTAATTAAATGAAATTCATTCCTATGCCAGAGGGCCACAGCCAACATATAGAGGAAAGTGGTCTTCTTTGCACATTCAAACGGAAACAAGTGTGTGCAGTACAGAGGAGTTTGGTGGAAGGTGATATGGGTTCAAATCTCCAGAGAACTATGAAGCTCAGCTGGTTCGTCTGGACACGTCCCTTCTGCTCCTGACTCACCTGGAAGAGCTGGGAGGAGGATAACAGGGGGTGATTGCGCATACACAGACCAATGATTTTGGCCCTCAGGTCGATACTGATATGCAAGAAGTGAAATCCCCTTTGCTTCCAATATCAACCTGAAATCTTATTCTAATGTGCAGAGAAATTAGTCCATTTCCGCTCCATTCCAGAATCCATCCCTCATCCTGGCCAAGTCCCCAATTTGGTTGAAGAAAAGAGCACAACCTGAGAGACCTCTGACTTTGGTTTGCTTTTATTTAGCCAGGAGCCAAACACATAAGCCTGGAAACTATTTACAAGGACTGGATATGACAAGTGAGAGAGAAATCTAGGAAGACGATGCATGTTGACAGGAGTCTTCAACGTTTACCCGGAGATTTCTCTATGCTCCTCTGAGTGAACTTCATGTCAAGGGCCTCATGGACAACCATACAGCTGTATGTGCTCCCAGCTTCCCAATCTGATTTGGGTAAGGTCAGTTTGCTATTCAAGAAGTAGGAATCCTCTCTTTTCTCCTTCACAGATGGGGTGTTGACATAGTTATCTTCTGATATGGGATTGCCATTCTTTTGCCACTCGACATCAATATCCTCTGGGTGGAAGCCACGAATGAAGCAGCTTAGGATCAATGAATTGCCAGGGTTGTGCGTCACTTCAATGGGAGGGTAGATGTGAACAATGGGTTCCTTGCTGGGTCCTTGTGAACATAGAAAGAAAAAGATAAAGGAAAGAAAGGCAAATATTATATAGGGTAGGATAAAGTAATGGAAGCAGTGATTGGGTCCCCATGTACTAAGCCATGATTTATTGTAGCTAACCAACCACAGAGGACTGGTTCACTTATGAGATTAAGAGATTAGTCACAATTATAATTACACAGAATTGATTGGGGGGAGGGGGTATCACATAGCATTCCAAGCCAAAATGAAACTTATGTGATATAAGAACCTCAGCCAATGTGCACAATCAATATTCTGAAGGCAGGACATGCTGGAGCTCTAAAGGGTTTAACTCTGCTTCTTCCTTACCTCTGATCTTGGAAATTGTCTTAACGATGGGGCCGGGCAAACCTGGATATTCCACTGCACAGGTGAAAAGCTGTCCTGATTCCCAATCTTGGGTAGGCACAGGGAGGCGGCTGACAGCAGTGAAGGTTCCATTCATTTCTTTGGTCACCTCCACTAATTCAGGATTCACGGCTTCTCGCTTCTCCCATGACCAGCTTATTTTCAACCCCTCTTCCGTTTGCAGACTGACAACCACACAGGTGATCGTGGCATTTCTGTTTATGTACAAGTCTTTGGGGCGTGGGGGCAGAAGGTAGGTGTCAATCCAACAGCAGATGTGGCTACGGTCATCTATGGATACGAAATTCATGTCAGCCCTTACATCACTCCTCACCTTTCCCGTAGACCCTTGACCTAATTTCTTCCCTTCCTTCTAGATCAGCTCTTGAGTTATCCGAGTAAAATGTTGCTTGTTTAGCTTGTGAATGGGGAATTGTCCAGTGTACATCCCATTATCTGACCCCAGTTGATTATCGGCTTAGTGTTTTGCATGTCTTCCTTTCACAAGAATACTTCTTACAGTAAAATTCAAGGAAGGACTTCATGACACATTTTTTAAAAGAAGAAAGCATGTTATTTGTAAGGCATGGATTTCAGAAAACATCTCAGACTTGCATGCATTTAAATAAAAATGCTGAAACTTGCCCCCTCATCATTGAAATCTCAAATGACTTGACCTGGGTTCTCCCTTCTCCAGATTAGAAAGGCCCAAATCTTTTCTCCTCACACCGATCACCTGGTCCTTGCAAATCACATTGGAAAGGCACTAGTTTTAGGTATTTTCCATAATGTAAGACTTTTGGTCCTAAGCAGAAATCTGATACTATCCCGAATACTATATCTTTTACCACTACTCTGCTTCCTCCTTACCTCTGATCTTGAAAATCTTCTTAATGATAGGATGTAAATGGTATATGGGATAGACTCCCATATAATCAACTGCCCTGTGAAAGGAAAAAGGTTAACAACAATTTTGCTGGACTCACGCTCAATGACTGTGTTAATTGTGGAGTTGGTGGCTGGATGGTGAACGCTGCAGTGGAATGACTCCGAATTCCACTGGGTGATCGGGATGGTGAGCAGACTGCTATGGGTATAGTGGCCGGATGAATGCAAAACTGGAGGGAACTGGAGGATTCCGCTGGTGATGGCGCCTGAGTTCCATTCCATCGTGGCTGGTTTGGGAAAGTAGTCATCGATGAGACAACCAATGGTAACTTGGCAGGTGGTGGAAATATCTCGGACAGAAGGAGACAGTGGGAACACAGTTGGGGCTTTGGGAGTAGCTGTAGGGGAAGATAAAGATAGGATGATGAAGATGGTGTAGACATATCTTCTAATGGACTTGAGTGCTTCTAGAGCAGATTGTCCTATAGCAGTGTTTTCCATCCTTGGCCACTTGAAGATGTGTGGACTTCAACTCCCAAAATTCTCCAGCCCCCATGCTGGCTGGGGAATTCTGGGAGTTGAAGCCCACACATTTTAAAGTTGCCAAGTTTGAAGAGCACTGCTCTACACTATTCATGTGAATTTGCGGAGAGAGAA
The DNA here is from genome assembly GCA_030867105.1 of Liasis olivaceus. NCBI lineage: Eukaryota > Metazoa > Chordata > Lepidosauria > Squamata > Pythonidae > Liasis > Liasis olivaceus. The sequence goes on along the minus strand of CM061351.1, from coordinate 112,439,822 downwards.
TTTGCAGGAAACTGTGGCCCTGTAGTTGTTCTGATTTTTTTTCTTTCCTCAAATAGATTAGTTAAGGAGATAAATATGGAAGAGTTCTATGGTGCCATTAGAGAGATCCATCATCTGGAAACACCTGCAACTATTATTTCATCTAATTATTGACAGTGCATGGAAGAGAAACAGACTTCAAGTATATTTTCATACTGTGAGGTCTAGAATTTTGCTTCAATCAAAAGAAAGTTGAGGTTCTCAATGTGCTGAATTTGCAGAACATTCATACCCTCATTTCTCCTTAAACCCTAGATTTCAGACCTTGAACTGCAATCAGGGAAGTTTAGCTTTCTGAGTTCAAAGTAGCTACATCAAACCACACAGAAGGCATTTTATTTTGTCCCCCAAATCAAGTTTAGAGCCATCAAGTGATGAATACAAGGAGTGGGGCCATATTTTTGTGGCAAAGTAGAAAATCTGAGAAAGATCTAGGGATGGTAGCGTTTTAACCCCCAAAACCTGGATAGGAGACAGAAGGATATTTTAGATTGCATTCTTACTGAGGTAGCAACGCAGCATTAAGAGTTGGCACTCCTGGACTTAACCTTCCATCAGGAACTTGCATTTCATCATCTCTTATCCATGTTTCTTTCATGCCATTCTAGCACCATTCATTATCTGAGCTAGCTGATACCTCCCCACTACTAGGCTGAAATAAATTTCATGTTCAGGAAAATATGGGGACCTAGGCCAGTCTACAAAGAGAAGGAGACTTTTCATCTTAACCTCATGTTGGTACAAAAAGGCCCAGATGGACACCACAATAGCCCAGCAAGGGGCCAATGAACAACGATAGACCATCCATTCCTAAGACAGAGTGAGGGTCATTTTAGACTCTCTACATTATAGTCAAAAAGAGGGAAAAGGTCCATGAAAGTGGTTTAGCAAAATAGTGAAAAAAATACATTATGGGAGTTGAAGCCCAATACATTGCAAGGCTCCAGATTGGAGAAGTCAGCTCTAGGCAATACTGTAGGTTCAAGTTTCTCTAGTAAATGCAAAGCTTCAGTTTATAAGAACTGTTCTGCTTTTATCTGGCAGCAGAGAAGACCCTAAGTACTATGAGAGCCTAAAAGTTAGGGATTGGTCTTTCAGCCAGGGTTCAGCTCCCACTGTGTGCAGAATTCCCTTGGATACAATCTAGATCAGAACAAACTGTGGCAAATTCTTAAAGAGATGGGGGTATCAGACCATCTTACCTGTCTCCTGAGAAATCTATATGTGGGCCAAAAAGCAACAGTTAGAACCGGTCATGGAACAACCGATTGGTTTAAAAGAGGGAAAGGAGTACGACAAGGCTGTATACTGTCACCCTGCTTATTTAACCTATATGCAGAGTACATCATGAGAAATGCCAGGCTGGAAGAATCACAAGCCAGAATTAAGATTGCAGGGAGAAACATCAATAACCTCAGATATGCAGACGATACCACCCTAATGGCAGAAAGTGAAGAAGAACTAAAGAGCCTCTTGATGAGGGTGAAAGAGGAGAGTGCGAAAGCTGGCTTGAAACTCAACATTAAAAAAACTAAGATCATGGCATCTGGGCCCGTCGATTCCTGGCAAATAGAAGGGGTAGAAATGGAAGCAGTAACAGACTTCATTTATTTGGGCTCCAAGATCACCGCAGACAGAGACTGCAGCCATGAAATTAAAAGACGCTTGCTCCTTGGGAGGAAAGCTATGGCAAACCTAGATAGCATATTAAAAAGCAGAGACGTCACCTTGCCGACAAAGATCCGCATAGTCAAAGCTATGGTTTTTCCAGTAGTAAAGTATGGCTGTGAGAGCTGGACCATAAAGAAGGCTGAACGCCGAAGAATTGATGCCTTTGAACTGTGGTGCTGGAGAAGACTCTTAAGAGTCCCCTGGACTGCTAGGAGGTCAAACCAGTCAATTTTAAAGGAAATCAACCCTGATTGCTCATTGGAAGGATTGATACTGAAGCTCAAGCTGAGATACTTTGGTCACCTAATGCGAAGAGAGGACTCTTTGGAAAAGACCCTGATGCTGGGAAAGATGGAAGGCAAAAGGAGGAGAGGACGGCAGGGGATGAGATGGTTAGATAGCATCACTGGAGCAATGAGCATGAAACTGAGCAAACTCAGGGAGGCAGTGGAGGACAGGAAGGCCTGGCACAATATGGTTCATGGGGTCACGAAGAGTCGGACATGACTTAACGACTGAACAACAACAACAATCTAACCCATGTCCTGCAGGGGCTGGATATAAAACCTGAGATGTCCCAGTAACAAAAGGACCAGACTACCCTGACTTGTTAGATCCTTTCTGTCACCACAGTCTCTCCTTTCATGCTTTGCTACACACTTTCATCCCTAAATGGGGAACAGAACTAGGGTTGCTAACCATCCTTTCATCTCTGCAGGCCTCAGCTAGCAATCGCATGAACATCCATCTTGCAAAAGCCGTCACCTGCTGGCTAGGGGCAATTACATGTCTTTTGAACCAGGTGGCTTCATTGGGGAGCACTGGGCTTGGAGAAACCATGCTGTTAGAGCCCTTGGTCCCAGTGAGCACCCTTAAAATGTGATTCTCAACAAAACCGCAAGGAATCTTGTGTTAGTACATCCTATGAAACCAGCCACTCACCTCCCAGCAAGAGTCAGACTGGGAGCATATTTTCATATAGTATCCCTGAGCATTAGGCTTCAAGCAGGAGATAAATCACATAAATACGCAGATAAATATCTTCAGATCTGGAAGATCAGAAACCTCTGGATTTCACAACTTGGTTCCTTGGGCCTCCTTACTCAGAAGCGTGTCTATTTAACAGCTTTTGAGTTTTTCTAAGGGTTTCTCCCACCTTCTGGTAGCCCTTTAAGGTAGTCCAGATTACTAGCTCTGTCTGTGGCTCTTCCTCCTGTCTCCAAAGGTCATCCCCACATACTATTACACCTTCTCAGAAACCTAATGATCTTGATCTGGAAATTCCAGAGTCTCTCAAGATGAGCATCAGGTGGGGGAACAAAATCTCCAGAGCTTCCCTCCACCTTCCTGAGCCCAGTTAATTGTCTGAGAGATTAGAGACCTTCTCAATGAATTTTAGCCTTGGCATAGGGTTTCCAGGAGGGTGCTTGGCTCTCTAGCACCTAGTTTGAAGCTTACATTCAACTGATGGTGCATCAAACTTTCCCAGTCAAGCATCATCCTCGAAACAAGCCTCCTTGCAGCCTAAGCCCAATTTAGCAGCTCATCAATTTTCCAGCTCAAATCTGACTGGGTTATGCTTTCTGCTTCCCTCTCCCACTTGCCAAGATGTCAAGTGCCTCTTTTTGCTGTCCAGTAGCTTCACCATAGCCTAACCTTTCTCTGTGAGGAGAGACTTTTAAGTAGCAATCCAGCACCAGCTTGAGGAACCAGCTGTCCCAAAGCACAGCTGGGAATTAAGACCTTTCTGGTAGAAGCTTTTCTCATCACCAATGAGTTCTAAGGTTAACAATGGCTTCTAGCAATTTCCTTTAGGATCTCCCTATCACAGCAGGCTTTGAGCAATCATCTACATTGCATCTTTGCCCTTCACTAACTAATTGGAACCCTAAACTACAAGAAGATGACCCCCAAAATTGCAGATGAGCACAAGGCACCAAACAGGTACCCAGTTAGCGTGCTTCTGCCTGCCAGCTGATCTGAACTCTGGACTCAGCTAGAAGCGTATGTACCACATGGTTGAGCCTACAGTTTGCAGCAGGCACCCTTGCAGGCTACCTTACCTGCTCAGCTCAGAAGTGGAAAAATTCTTGGGTGAGCTTTAGGCTTGGACCAGACTCCAAGGAGCCCCATTCTCTCCAATTGCTGAACCTTCAAACCCACCCCCTCCCAACTGAGGTGGCAGGCCTGGCACCCAGATAATACCCTTACTCCCTGCTAGTTTCCCTGACCCCTAGCATTCATCAGGAAGCTCGTAGTTGGGCTTCTGGCTGAGAGTAGACCCCCAAGTAGCCTCTTTCTGCTGACTAGCTTGACTAAACTCTGAATTCAGCTAGGAGGATGACAAATGGCACAGTGAAGGATCCAGCATGGCTCAGCTTTCCCTTCCTCTGACACTCAATCAAAAGCAAAGGATCTCCCAGATGAGCTACCCCAAGGCACCCAGATCCTAGAATTCAAATGGGTGATCAAGAAGCTATCAGCTGAGGATCAGGCTTGGAGCAGATGCTGGGGTAGCTCTTCCTAATCTTAGCTCTCAGCTGGAGCTTCAGAAATATCCCAGCTGAGTATCATCTTTGGGGCAGGCTATCAATCACCTCCTTTGATTTTCACTAGTAGAACCTGGTGTTGATTGGTAAGGCCTAAACTTCCTGTTATATATCAGGCTTGTGAGGGTAACCCTACCGCTGCCCCCTCAGCTGAACTGAGAGCTAAAAATGTATCTCAGTTGAGTTTGGATGAGGCTTTCTGGAAACTCCACAGCTCCAGTATCTTCCTTGCAAACTGCATATCTGAGCATCTTACAAATGAATCCCCTAACATGGGACAGATTCTATTCTCCTCACCTTGATCCTCTTCAGGTTCCTTCACATAATGCTAAACAAGGACATGAGAAGCAAGGTGGAAGGTAGGTCAGAAGTTAAATAAGAAACTTCCTGGTTGTTTGTGAAACTTGGAAGAAGCTAACAAAGAGAGCTGAGTCCTCCTCATCCCCAGTTTTGGAACTTCTCCCTCAGCTTCCCAGCTGAACATGGGTTGCTACTTGCCAAACCCAACTGAATTTGGAGCATCATCTGGAATATGAGGAGCCCATGGTTAGGTTCTGGTAGTACTACAGATTGCCTGGTTACTGAAATTCTCAACTGGGAGGCTCAGCTGAGACTTCAGGGATTACTACCTTACAAATTGCTCTAAGCCTGATATCAAGAATTTCAGTCTATTTGTTCCTTCAACTAGTGAGATACACGGAAGATGGTGGTGACCAAACTTTACTATTCAGCATCTTTGGAAACCTGAACCTCAGTTACCTTAACCTTCTATGTCTTGATCTTCCCAAACCCCAAATGCTGATGAATTTTGTACTTACCAAGCCAAGTGTCAGCTTCAGTCCAAATCATCAAACCTCTGCTGTCAATCTGTAGTCTGTCTCAGAATTTCCCCCTCACCTTGTTCTTAAAGAATGTTCTAAGAAAGAGTTTTTCAGGTTTGTGATGTTCTTTGATCTGGCGTGAAGGTGTGAAAAAAACAAGATCACTGAAGTCCAAGAGATATAATTGGGATCCAAGAGATGCCGTCTTAGAACAAAAAAGTCTCAGCCACAGAGAACTTCCCCATTTTCTTCCCCTAGCTATCTTTTTTTAAAGTCCCAAAGTTCCATCACTAGGCAAGGCCAAGCTGTTGAAATGAGCTGATGATTAATTAATTTGACCAAGAGAAATGTCGAGATTGCTGTGTTTATTGTTTTAAGTTTCTTGCATAGTACTTCATTAATTAATCAATACTGTTATGTTTTTTTCTGAATAAGAGGTAAAGGCATTCTGGGGCATAAAACAAACTGAACCTGTCTTCCTAAATGGATATAAATCTTATGGAGAGTAGTGATATGTATCTAATTATTTAATTTACTAGCAGTTTTTAAATGTATTACATAGGTTTTTAAAAAGCCCAAATCCAATGAGCATTAGATGCCTTATATTTCCATGCTGTCTGTTCACACCACTCACATGCTTCTCATATCTTCTTATTAATCCATTTTATTCATCTTTCCCATTCCCCATTTCTATTTCATCTAGATCTTTGGGTTCTTATGATTGGGGAGGACAAGGCATTTCCCTGATGTGGAATATGAGGGTGTGCACTGGGAATGGAGCTTGAAACATTTGTACAAGATTTTCCAAAACTACCACAGAATATCTTTAAAAAAGGCCTTAAGCAGCACTTTCCAGCTAATAAAACAAGATGAGGACTTCCAACCAGCAGTTGGTCCCTTAAAAGAACCTGAGCAATAACAGCCATGAAAGAAAGTGACGTCTTGGTGGAAAAGAAGCTAATCTGCATTGACCACACATGGTGCCATGTAAAAGGTAAGTGGATGTGAGTTCTAGACCTGAGATCTCAGTACCAAGATCCACAATAGTGCCAAGTTGTAGTAACTCTAGGTTCAGATGGCTCTCCTTAGTTTACATGTTTAGTTGTGGGTGAAAAAAACCTATAGACACAATAATCAATTATCATATCTGTCTAAGCTGTGGCTAAGTATTCCTGAGCCAGAAACCTTATGGAAAAGGTCAGTTTTGACGAAGTCTTTCAAGGAAGGAAAAAAGTATTTTCCTATCTCTCTAAAATAAAAAAGGGGGTGGGGGAGGGAAGTAAATTAGTCTCAGATCTGTTATACTTTCCTATGTTTGCACTGATAATATCTACTTGGAAAACACAGACAGAAGAAAGTGTTGTTTTTGTCAAGGTTTAATGCCCTCATGGGTTAGCCAACAAACAAACACGAAAGCAGAAAATCTCCCCTTCTAGAGTCCTAGATTCTGCCATAATCAGAGCTGGTTTAAGGAATTTGGGGACTAAATGTTCCACCAGTGCTCACGAGGTGACCCTGGTGCCTCATCCTAGATGAACATTGCAGATGCATTTCTGCAAAAGGAGGTGGTCAAAGAATTGTAATCAAAAGTGAATGTCCACAGAACCTGAGCTGAAAATGAAAACCGTCTCTAGAATAAACAGATTGCATATAAAAAGTGAATCCTTGTTACTCAGCTCTTTGAGGCCTGCAAGTTTATTGCAATACACGAATGCATATTTTTATTTTAAAAAGAGTAATTCAGAGAGAGAGAGAGAGAGAGATTTTTCTTTGGCAGAAACAGAGAGAGAAAATTACTACCCTTTATTTTGGAAATGTTATTTTCCCTGCTTTACAGCCTGTAAACGGGGGAAATCCTATTGTAAGAGGTTAAAAGAAAATCTGACCTGTCAATCTAGCTAAAGCAACTGAGACATCTGAAACCTGTAAAACTGTCAGGTCTACAGGATGGACCAGGCCAAGAACTGACTCCACTTTGGCCTAAAACTATGCAGAGTACATCATGAGAAATGCCAGGCTGGAAGAATCACAAGCTGGAATTAAGATTGCAGGGAGAAATATCAACAACCTCAGATATGCAGATGATACCACCCTAATGGCAGAAAGTGAAGAAGAACTAAAGAGCCTCTTGAAGGTGAAAGAGGAGAGTGCAAAAGCTGGCTTGAAACTCAACATTAAAAAAACTAAGATCATGGCATCTGGACACATTAATTCCTGGCAAATAGAAGGGGTAGAAATGGAAGCAGTAATAGACTTCATTTATTTGGGCTCCAAGATCACTGCAGACATAGACTGCAGCCATGAAATTAAAAGATGCTTGTTCCTTGGGAGGAAAGCTATGTCAAACCTAGACAGCATATTAAAAAGCAGAGACGTCACCTTGCCGACAAAGATCCGCATAGTCAAAGCTATGGTTTTTCCAGTAGCAATGTATGGCTGTGAGAGCTGGATCATAAGGAAGGCTGAGCGCCGAAGAATTGATGCCTTTGAACTGTGGTGCTGGAGAAGACTCTTAGGAGTCCCTTGGACTGCCAGAAGGTCAAACCAGTCAATCTTAAAGGAAATCAACCCTGATTGCTCATTGGAAGGATTGATAATGAAGCTCAAGCTCAGATACTTTGGTCACCTAATGCGAAGAGAGGACTCTTTGGAAAAGACCCTGATGCTGGGAAAGATGGAAGGCCAAAGGAGAAGTACATTCGTTTTGTCAGTTACTGTTTTTATATTTCACTGAATTCCTTGTCTGAATTTTAGTGAATTAGAGAGAGAGAGAGTTCTAAAAAGAGTCAAGGAAAATGGTATCAGGCCTATCAGGAACAAATGTGTCCTGATTGTGATAAATACTTCAATTTGCATGTAGGTGTCCAAACTGAGAGATCTTAATATTTAACTTCTACAGTCGTGCTCGTCTTGGTGCTTGACAATCTCTCTCTCTCTTTTCTCAAAATGAAATCTGAAATATCAAAGGTGTTGAGGCGGCTTCTCCTTTTTGTGTGAATATAGCTTGTATCCTATTCTGTGGGACTTTGGATAGTCAATCAGTGGATTTTGGTAGAAGCTTTTAAGGACAAATGTGACTGCCTTTCTTGTTTATTTATCCTGGTTATCAGTAGATTTTGGAAGTCTTTCTGGAGAACAATTGTTTTCTCCATCATGTAGCGTTGCATTCTGTATGTGGATGTCTTAAAACCTGAATGCCCATCCTGATCTATTTTCCCTTATTACTCAACCTACAGTGTGTAACAAATCCAGTAATTTGAATTAAATATTTCCTTCCTTCCTTCCTTCCTTCCTTCCTTCCTTCCTTCCTTCCTTCCTTCCTTCCTTCCTCCCTCCCTCCCTCCCTCCCTCCCTCCCTCCCTCCCTCCCTTCCTTCCTTCCTTCCTTCCTTCCTTCCTTCCTTCCTTCCTATTTTATGCTTGCCCCTTAGCTTTCCACCAATTATCTGGTACTCCTCCCATGGATTGCTAGTTGCCAAGTTCAGCTGAAGGTGGACCATCGTCTGGAATGGGAAGAGTCCAGGGTTAGCTTCTAGTAGTGCTGCAGGTTGCCCAATCACTGAGGTTCTTAGCCAGGGGGCTCAACTGAGACTTCAGGGATTATGGTGGTATGCAGTTACCCCACAACTTGCTCTAAGCCATATATCAGGAGTTTCAGTCCTTTTGTTCCTTCACAGGTAAGATACTTGGACATGGTGGTGAGCATTTATCACCAGCAGCATTAACTAGGGGAGGAGAATTTCAGAGTGGGTGCAAATGGAACATGGCATCATTTTTTCTTTCCTCTTCCTGGATTTTCCTAGGCTGTGCATATGATCACATAAGAAAAAAAAATATGATCAGAATTCCTTTCTCAATTATTGAGTTGCAGTAAGATGTTGGTGGTGAAATGTTCATTAGATTTCACTGGCTGAAAATGAGAGAGCTGTTTCACACTGGTGCTTCCAGAGTAGAAACCCCTCAAGGTGCAAACCATGATCTCTGCTTTCTTTGAAGCCGGCTGTTCCAATAGAGGGGTAGGCCATTGGAACATGATGGCTGTTTCTGGGAACTGAAAAGACAACAAGCAATGGGAAAGAACATCGCATCCACTGCCTTAAGGTGCAAGTAGGAATTCTTGCCCTGTTAGTCCTTTCCTTCCAAAAATTAAGTTCTTAGAACTCTCTCATTGGGAACCATGTTTCAGAAAAGCTGGAAACAGGTACAACAATCTTTGACAGGATTTTTAGGCAACTTTTAGGCAAATGAATCTCACTAAATATATCAATTAAAATAAGCAGATGAATCAAAGTGGTGATATGGTTTCAACACCAGCCTGTTAGATTATATATGGAGGGTCATTTGGTTCAGAACAGGGTTGAAGGTACAGAGGCTAATGTCGTGGTCTGAATCTGGAGCATAACAAATTGGATTGCTTGTTTGATGTAATTATTTATTTGTAAAATACTCAAACTGAAATTCCCCTTTCATTAATTGGGGACAACAGATCAAAACACATTGCCACGCTCTACCATTTCTGAACCTCTGAGGGACAGAGAGGTTATCAAGTCACTTCCTTCAAAAGATGTTTTTTTTCATTTTTTACTTTGTAACATGGGGCACCCATGCTACTGAGTTTTCTGGAAATTTAGAGGGTGGCTGGACGCTTCAGCTGAATGGGGAAAGAAAAAGAATTGTTGCACAATCTCTAATCCTAAGGCAAACCTTCTCCATCATCTACCAAAGGAAGTGAAAAGAATTTAATCATGATGATGATGATGATGATAATAATAATAATGTGGAGAACTCACGTGAGACATGGTTTTGAGGGCTCAGCGGGAGGCTGTGTCCAGGGAAAAGGAACCCCAGGAGGAGGAGGAGGAGGATGGACCACATTGTGAAATTCAGACTGAAGTCTCACAAGGGCTCCGAGCAGTTATATAATTCCAGAAGGTGAAGGAAATCAGCTTCCTATTAAATATCTAGAGCTTCATGGAGAAAGCGAGCAAGCTGATTCAGAAGGGCAAACTTAAGCATCATTGGAAGAGAATCTTGGCACCACATACAGTTGGGTATTTTATTTTTCTATTGGGCATATTCATTTGGATCCCCTCCAATCCTATCAGACTCGGGCTGCTCCCAGTACGATATTGACTTGAGTGGCCACATGATCAGATTTCGCTGAACACAATGTTGGCAACTGCTGAGTAATCTTACTTTTATCTGATGTTTTGGTCATTTTCTGTCCCATTAAAAATGTACAGCAAAAGTACAGTGTGCAAACATGCAGCAATGCAACAATAAACCAATTGTCATCAGCCAAATGCAAAATCATAGTCAACAGCAGACAGGCCACGTGACTTCTTCTTCATCAGCGTGTTCCATGATTGGGTCTTGAATCACGTAAAGAGTTTTGTGTTCCACGTCTTTCTGACTGCCGGATTCTTTCCCTCAATGTTTTTGAGCTGGCAATGGGTTTGTCGCTGACACATTTCACTTTTCAGAGGAAATTTCTTTGCAATGTCTCTACAGCTACCTTCTATGGAGTTGACACCCACCAAGAAGAGATGCTAGCTGGAGAATTCTGGAGTTGAAGTCCACCCATCTTAATGTGGCCAAGGTTGGAGAACACTGACTTTATGGAATGCCAGCTGTAGTCTCATAAGGGCTCAGAACAGTGATCTAATTACAGACAGATGCAGGAATTGAATTTCCTGGTTTGTAGCCTTTACTTTTTTCATGCTTGGGTACGACCTTCTTCCTTTCCTCCTCAGACAACTCTTTGCTTTTCAGCAGCTGCATCACATTGTTGGCTCATGATTAATTTGTGTTTCACAAGAATACCCAGATCACCTTCATAGGTGCTTTTACCAAGCCTGGTCTCCCTCCTCTTATACTTGAGGGAAGACACATAGAGGTTAAGTCATTCTTCCTTCATGGGAAGTCTGATCCACATGATTACATGCAGTCAAACTTTATTTTTTTAAGACTTGATGCCACGGGCTATTTAATCGATCTATATTGTTGTATGTCAGTATAGCCAAGAAACGGGGCCCTTAACACACTCAGGGCATGCCCAACCTTAATATGCCCAACCTGCTGGACCAATTGGACAGGTAGAAACAACTGGGAAAGGATGGTCCCTCAGGTAACCTGGTCCCAAGCCATGAAGGGCTTTAAAGGTGACAACCAGCAACTTGAGTTGCACCTGGAAACACACCGGCCACCAATGCAGCTCACCTAGCAGTGGTGTTACATGTGTTGAATATCCAACACCATTTCCTACCCCTGCAGCTGCATTCTGCACCAGTTGAACCTCTCAAATGCTCTTCAAGGGCAGCCCATGTACTGCGTGTTGCAGTAGTCCAAACGGGAGGTCACGAGGGCATGAGCGACGTGAGCAGAGCCTCCTGGTCCAGGAATGGGCGCAACTGGCGCACAAACCTCCTAGCCATGGTTGCCACCTGCTGTTCTAGCAGGAGCTATGAGTCCAAGAGGACTCCCAGATTGCGCACCAGGCCTATCTGGGGAAGTGCCACCCCTTCCGGGACCAACAGTGGAAAAACCGTCACCAGAAGGCCCAAATACCTTGCTTGGGTTGAGTCGAAGCCCATTCCAACCCATCCAGACACTTACAATCTCCAGAGATTGGGAGAGGACATCCACGGCATCACTCGGGCGGCCCTGGGTGAAGATCTAAAGCTGGGTATCATCAGCGTGTTGATGATACCTCACCCCAAACCATTGGATCACCTCTCCAGTGGTCTCACATAGATGTTAAATAGGAGAGGAGAGAGAACTGAGCCCTGAGGAAACCCACAAAGTAGGGGCCATGGGCTGGATCTCTCTCTCCCTATCAACATCGACTGGAGCCGACCCTGGAGGAAGGAGGACAACCAGCGCAACAGTGCCGCCCACTCCCAACTTCCAAAGCTGGTCCAGAAGGATACCATGATCGATGGTATCGAAGGCTGCTGAGTGGTCAAGAAGAGCAAAGATGGTTGCACTAATGCCATCCCGCTCTTGCTAGAGGTCATTTAAGAGAGCAATCAATGCTGTCTCAGTCCCGTAACCCGGCCTGTACATGACTGAAAAGGGTCCAGACAATACTGACTGGAACCAACCCTGGAGGAAGGAGGAGAACTAGCACAACACCCACCAAGTCAAGAGGCTCAGGCAGGGAGGCTGCTACACAGCAAGGAGGCTGGTACGATAGCAAATGTCCCAGCTGATCCCCCGTAGAACCCAACTTCACAAATAGGGTCTCGCACCTGGCAATCTAAGGAGCAGCGCCCGTGGGTGCCTTACATGAGTCTCGGATGACCACTGCCACCCCACTGTCCCTACCAGCTGGGCACATCTCAGAAAGGGGACCCCCCCCAAGTAGGTCTTGCACAAAGTAGGGAAGCTAGTTTGAAAGAAAGTTGTTGTCATGTATATTCAATTGTTCTTTTTGCTGTGTGTTTTTAGGCTTCTATTAGGGCTGATGTATGATGTTGGTGTTCATTGTGGGGTTTTTCTGTTTTCCTCAGTGTAGATGCTGCTAGCACGATTCTCATTGCCTGTTTTCGTTGCTCCTCCATCTGGAACCCCTGCACCATGTTACACATCTGAAGGGGATGGAAAGAAATGGGGGAATGTGGTGGTAAAAAGCACCCCCCCTACACGTTAACTATATTCACCTATGAAAAACCTATGAGATGTCCCCTCCCCAACACACACACGAACTGCTTAAAGTGCCCTTGTAAGAAAACCTTCGCACCAAGCTGAAGTCACCCTGAGGAGAAGACTCAGTCAGGAAGGCCCAGAGAACCACATTGATTCACTGACCATCTCTCAAGGATTGTATGGCCTAGGAGGAAGGAAGGGACTAATGATAATCAGGTCACAATGGATGGCTTATCTAATCAATGGTTTAATAAATAAATATTAACATCCTTTTATTCTCTGTTTTAGTTTGCTTGTTACATTTTTAATATATTTATTGACTGTTTTCACCTGTGTTGTACGCCGCCCAGAGCCGCCTGCGGTGAGATGGGCGGCTATAGAAATTGGTTTAATAAATAAATAAATAAATACATACATAAGATAATATTCCAGCGTCACGGTGCCATTTCCACCGTCTCTGCCTTTTGCTTCGGGCTGTCTTTGCAACGTAGTGGGCCGAAGACACGCAAGCCCTGGTTCTGCTTTTGCTCGTGGCCGCTCAGCAAAGTACCAGAGCTTTGCGGGGGACCCGTCTCTCCTGTATTACTGCTTGTATGCATGCCAGGAAAATTCTGTCGTGTCTTCCCAGGGATTTGGTGGCTTCAGGTGAGCTACAGACGCCTCCTGAGCCCCCCCCAGGCAATTTCCCCCCACCTTCCTGCGGCTGCTGCTGACAGTTCCTGGGCTTCAGCTTCCTGGGAGCAGCAGACCAATCGCCGTCCGGAGTCTCCCGGTCCCTTCTCCAGACTCTCTGAACGGGGGGCATCCCCGCATCTGGGCGCAGGGGCTCCTGCTTCACTACGCTCGGCGTTCCAGGGAAGGGTCCCTGTCTCTGGCTCGCCTTCAGAGGATGGGGGCGGCCAGCGCACGGAGCGAACATTCGGGTGGAGCTCCAATGCGGGGGGCGGCCTAGGCTGCCCCCCACCCTGCCCCCATATCCAAGCGCAAGCTTGGGACCTTCTCCGAGAAATGGCTGGAGGACTGTCGCCCCCAACCCTCCCCAGGCGGACTGGCAGCTGCTGCAGAAGCTTGGGGCAGAAAGGCTCCCCTCACAACCCCCTGGGGAAGCCGAGGATTAACCTGGGCAATGGTGCTGGGGGGGAGCCTGGCTTAAGGGGGGGCGGATTCGCTGATTGGCAGCAGCCCAACCCTCCCCCCCAGCTGTAGTTTTCGGCAGAAGCTGAGAAAACGTTTCCCAGAGGCGGGCGGGCAGTGCAGCAGGAAGTGCTTGGGGACCCCCAGGATGGCCTTCGTGGTTTGCCCCCCACCCCACCCCCCTTGCTGCAGCGGCCAGCGATTGCCCAGAAAGCGTCCGCCCCCTCAGGCAGTGCTCCTGTACCTGCCCAGCTGCAGTGTGTTTGTGTGTGTGTGTGTGTGTGTGTGTGTGTGTGTGTGTATCTGTCTCAATCTGGAGCTTTATGATATTTATATGTTGGCTGTGGCCCTCTGGCATAGGAACGACGTTCATTCAATTACAATTCTTTATTTACAATTTCCCCATGAAGTTTCGCTTTCTCTCTCATTTGCATAGCCTCCCATCTTAAAACCTCATTCTGGGCGGCTTTCAACCCAGCAATAAAAAAAACATATCCAATGATAATAACAAAAAGAAATAAAACTAAAACCAGAAAAACCTGGCCCTGGGACCACGCTTCAGCCATGCAACCCACCACGTTCTCATCCTACTCTGACTTCACCCCATCCCAGTGTCTGGGGCTATCGATCCCCAGAGGTGGAGCACAGAGATGAGCGAGGTAGCCTTCGGAAACCCCATAGTAGAATGCTGCCTCAAAGAAATCATAACCCTCAGAAAACAGCAAAGAGTCACGTAACACAACAGAACACACACACAAATATACCGTGGAGCCCAAGCTGAAGAATCTCCCTCCATATTGATTCACGTTGCATGGGTTCTTGTATAGCTGTGAAACAAGGACATAACATATTAGAATATAAAGGATAGTTTCAAGCACCACCTTAATGGTGATCTTTAATGTGCAACTTGACCTTTTTTTCCCCAATTCTTTTTGACTTAATGGTTAGGAGGAAAAGGATATTTTTGACAAGTCCAATGTGCATGACGAGAGACAAACACCATCTTTTCCTCACAGCAATACCAGTAGGAATTATTGTGCTCTACATGCAAGATGTTCATTGCTCAATCCACAAATCCATCTAGGAACTAAAACCGTCTAAGAGGGAGCTTTTCCTACAAAAACATGGTGAAACAAAGACCTAACTTGTTAGAACATGAAGGATAGTTTCAGGCAGCACCTTAATGGTGATCCTTCATGTGCGCTGATTGACCTGAGGGCCAAAATCCTTGGTCCATGTATGCACAATCATCCCGTTCTCCTCCTCACAGCTCTTTCAGCGATTCACGAGCGGAAGGGATGCATCCAGACCAACCCTGAAAGCCGGCTGGGTGACTCTGGCCAGTCACTCTCTCTCAGCCCAGCCCAGCCCATCTCACAGGGTTGCTGTTGTGGGGAAAATGGGAGGATGATCTATGTTAACCACCTTGAGTTATTTATAAAAAAAATAATAAAGGCGGGAGAAATGTGTAATGAATAAACCAGCTGAGCTTCATAGTTTTCTGGAGATTTGAACCCATATTGTCTTCCAACAAACTCCTTTCTACTCCACCTTCATTTCATTCTATACATGCTCAGAAGACCACTTTCTTGTATGTGTTGGCAGTAGTGTCAGAGGTGACATATGACTGAAATTCCCTTTAATTACAACGATTTATTTACAATTTCCCATTAAGTTTCTATGTCATCTCCCCTTGTCCCTCCACCCTTCAAATTCTTTCAGCCAATTGCCACCAGATCAGGGTTGAACTTCAGTGTTCACTGCAAGTAAACTAGAGGATGATGGTGTTCATCTGAAAGCAAGATTGATGGTTACCCAACTAATTTAAGTTTAAAGTAGAAGAATGGAAGTGTGGTCCTGGCTTCTCTGAAATGATAAATATCTTCCCTCCCTCCTCCCTCCCTCCTCCCTCCCTCCTCCCTCCCTTCCTTCCTTCCTTCCTTCCTTCCTTCCTTCCTTCATCCTTCCCCCCAGTTGCAGTTTACATAGTAGAAAACAAATGTAAAACAGCCACAGCAAGTTTAAAAAGGGAAAAGAAATCTTTAGTGGCCCTGAAGAGGTTCAAACAGTCTCTGGAAGAGCTCCATCTTCAAGATCTTCATGAATGCTGTCACGGTGGTGCCTGCTTCAGCTCCCTTTAGGCATTTGTAGGCCAAACCTGGACTTCAAGTTGCACCTGGAATCTAATTGTTAGCGAGTTCAGGGCCAGGAGTATTGATGTAAGATGTTCCAATGACGGGAACGCATTGGTGTATGTGTCGTTGCAGTGTGGACAATCTGCACTTCAGAATGGTCTTTAAAGGCAGAATTGTGAATGTCCTTTGTGGAGGGAAGGCTTAATGACACCCTGTTCCTGCTGTTTCATCACTCCACGTCTAATTTCAAACCAGCGTTCAACCCAATACAGGCACTAATATATCTGAGATGGGGAGGATTATTTCAAAATTGCACAATGACAGGTTCCTTTTACTAGATTTCCATGGGCTAAAGAAAACACAAGTGTCAACAGACAAAAGACCTTGAAAAGTGAAGCAAGCAAAAATAATTAAATAAACAACCCCACCCCCACCCCCCACCCTCCTGTGTGTTCTGTGCTTACCTGTATTCTTTCTTAAAATGCAATAGTAACTTGAACGAACATGATGCCATTATATAAGAATCTTCTGAAAGGTATCTCAAAATGTAACAGTATATGTATTTTTCTGGACCATCACCCTTCCATATTTAAGGCTGGATTCATCAACAAGCTAAACTGTAGACTTGAGCTAACAAAGCACAATCTCCATGGATAGACCGCAGCTGCATAATGGGTGGAGCAAGAGGCTCAGAAGGGACCCTGCCTAACTTCTCAGGCTATAAAGGAGATGGCGGGAGATTTGCACTTTCAGACTTGCAAGATTCTGTTAATGTAGCCTTACAATAAAGTAGTGTTAGCACATCTGATTGTGCTTCCTGTCTGGTCTACCTGGGAAGGCGGGACAGGATCAGGCCAAGAAAAAACTCCACGTTAAGACTAAAGCTACTTTTATTAAGATTGGCTATCATAACAGAATCATGCAAAGTCTGATTATCCCTTTCTTATACTCATGTGAATTAAGGGGTGTCTCTCAGAGACATTTACGCATACCTCCTCCTTTGTTAAGTCTTAAGCCACGTTTCCTTCCTTGTCTTGGTAATGGAACTCCCCTCTCTCCATGAATGCCATCCTTTTTATTCTCTACAATACTTTGTGACGATAAGTAGAGTTCCAGCAACCCCCGTATTGTCCGTTCCCTGACCTGGCCTGCTTCAAAGGGTGACAGCTGATACCAAGGTATATTTAAAGTGAATGGAGGGATAATAAAAGAATAGGACATAAGTAGGTGTACTTAGTGAATCTTGGTTTTCTTGAAAAAAAGCCAAGCAGAGTTGTCGCAGAGTATTTGGAAATCCCAGCAGTTTAAACTAAAATGAAATATACAGAAAACATCCTGAGGGATTCATCCCATATTCCTTCAAAGAAAAGTACATGGGTTGACTCACACGGTCACTAGGAGTCCAGCTCATCTCCAGGGAGACTAACTTTCCCTTCCATCTTTTCCTCTCAAAAACACGGAAGCCCTAAAATGGCCTTGCATGATTACAAGTACATCACACCAATCCGGTAGCTCTTGGAAGGTGAAATCAATGCTTCAAAGGTAGGTCTATTCATAACATAAATCTCATTTTATGTTCTCCTCAAGGCCTCAAAGTCCAGCTTATTGGAAGCTATGGTAACCAATCCAGGAGCCTTTAATAAAAGGTAATTATTCATTTGTCAACAGGAGTGATATTCACAGATGAACCTCTTAAGCCACATTGCGGTGTTCTCTCTGAATTGCTGGAGTTGCTTTGCTCGGCCACCTCGGCCTTCATGCCAAATGGCTCTCAGGAGAAGCAACAGGTGAAATAGACGTGTTTGCTTTGCTAGCACAACTCATCAGTTGACGTGTCCCTATTTCATGGATTAATTATAACTTAGCAAAATGCCTCATGGACATCTCCCAATCTTCTCTACTGCTCGGTGCTCCTCCAGCTAGATGACCGTTCGATGTTGCTCCTTAGCCAGCATTTTTTTCAAATTGCTCTTCTTTTTCACCTCTGAAAAAGGTGAACCAGGGGAAGGGAGCAGAGCGATGTTCTCCAGGGGAACATTTTGATAACAATGAGGCTTCAATCTCTCATCATGGAACACCAAATAGAAAAATAGAAAATGCCCCTTGGATCCAGCTTTACTTATCACTCCATTTTTAAACATCTCTTCATGGAAAACTGCAGGAGTTTCTTGCACACTGAGATGCAGTTTCATTTTTTCACATTAGAGCCCTGAGGGGTAAAAAGAAGAAAATGAGAAAACAAACCAATGGTACTGATAAATTTCACTTCCCTCATCTCACTCGGGAGACTTTTCCATCTTTCTTTCTGTTCCAGGTGACTCAGACCTTGGACCCCAATCTCCATTCCAATGAGCAGAACCCCGACACAACCTGCTGGTGGCCTTCAAGGAAGCTGGCTTTTTGGAAAACCAGCTGCAGAGACAACGTGTTCAGCTAGATTTCTCTTGGTACTGCAATAAAAGAGGAAAGGGTACCCTCTTCTTCTAATGGGCCTGAAAAAAAGTGCCACTCTTTCGCAAACCTGAGAAGACAAAAGTATTTCTGGCATTGCTTTCCACTTCAGTAGTTTTTCACCAGCTGCCTTGCTTCACCTCAGAGATAGGCAACTCCGGAAATAAGTTTTGTCAGCTCAGGCCTAGAAGGTCCATTGAGAAGGCTCTCCAACAGGATCTTCCCTGTGTGCTCAAAGCTAGGACTTGGGATTCAGAAGGACTCCCCTCCCCAAAAAAGGGAATATAAATATGGAATTCTATTCAATAGTGTACATTCTATTCAATAAAAAGTCCTTGAAAGAAAGGTGAATGTGATATTCTCCTCCCTTCCTTCTCTTTCTTCCTTGAAGTGTTATCCCGCCCATCTCTCCCATGGCCTTTGCTTTGAATGAAGATCATCCCTCATTGTTCCTCCACTGGATCCCCATTGCCACCCTCTCCCTTGCAGTGTCTTCTGTGGCCCTTGGAGGTTCAGAAATAGTTGCCAACTTGGGCAGAATGTTGCCGTCTGTTTTGATCTGTCCCCAGGAATTGACCGGCGAAGGGCAGGTTAGATCTTTGGCAACCAAATAAATAAATAGATCAAGCAAGCAATCGGCAATGTTCTGCTCTAGGCTAGGATGGCCACATTACCACCTCTATCCTTTCAACATTGGTCTAAACCGCAAGACCTGTGCAATATTTTTTTATTTATATTTCAAATTTGTCACTGTCCGTTTCACTGCAGAGTGACTCTGGGCGGTTTACAGTAAAAACAGAATAAACATTAATCAAAATAAATATTAATTAATTAATTAATTAAAATATGCTAGAAAACAAACTTCCTATATGATACTTCCAAAAGGCTGATGTTAATTAGGTGTTAATAAACTCAGGGAGCATCGTCAAGGTGCCAGCCATCCCCAGGGTCAATTGTACCTTTCCTCGCCCCACGCAAGTTGGCAGAGACAAGTCTTCAATTCCCTCCAAATATATATATATATATTCCTTCCTTCCTTCCTTCCTTCCTTCCTTCCTTCCTTCCTTCCCAGGTTAGCGCTGAAACTGTATCACTGCACTGCTGAATTGCATTATTTTAATGAATGTACTGATTTTGATTCAATGCTCTGCAAGGGCCCGAAGTACTTCTAGAGGGAGACTTCGTTTTCTGTAAGTGCATTCCCCACAAGATTGTAATCAGATCTTTATGCTTCTCCTTTGATGGGAAAGGCAGACGGATTACAATTTCCTACTGGTCTGATTAAAAATATGTAGCTGATCTTTCCAATCTCTTCTTGTCTTCTGTCCTCCAGTTAGCATCAAAGACAATTGGAATTCCCCCTGTCCCAAAACTGGTGGCTTTGGAGGAAACACATGTTGTGGTTTGCACGGCACAGAGTTCTAGCTCTGTAAACATTGATGTTAATGTTCTGTTCTTAGGATTTGATCCAGATTATGTTTGTGAGGTCATACAACAAGCCTGAACAATTCTGGGGTGGCGGGGGGGAAGAGGGTGAAATGTCCCACCTGCAGCCATGCTGGGCCTCCTCAACTCAGTGATTAATTTCCCATTGTTTAAAAGATACCTGAATTCCTTTCCTCATGACAATTCCTTTGCATTTCTTGTCTTGATTCCCAACGAATGATGGTGAATATGGTAATCATTCTAACTTTAATTGAGCATTGCTTTGGGGTTCTAAACAAATGAATGGACAAATAAAAACTTGAACAATCAGATTTGCAGCAAGAAAGAATCCGTTTTCAGTTGCATTAGCCTGGAAAAATGGAACCAGTTTATTCTTGCATGCAGTGGACAGCAAGATGTCCTAGTAAATGTAGCCCACAGCAAATATTGACCCATCTGGGACTCTCAAAAGATGCTGAAATGATTGAGCATCGCATTTTCTACTGTGGGAGGTTGCATTGCAAATACTGATTTTCATGGCCCACGGAAGAGGCCGTCTGTCTTTCCTCTCTGCCCTCTTCTCCTACCATTGTCTCCCCCGTGGCCTCTGCTCCCAATTAACACCGCCGTTTTATGTCTTACGTGTATGAAAAAGAACACGCAATGTAATTGGCAGCATAAATAAGGGTGAGGGCCTAATTCTGCCACCTCTACATTCTGATCAGCACAGAACTCTAAAAATTAGTTAAAAAAAAAAGCTTAATTCTGCTGGTAGGCATTTACGTCCTGGTCAAGTTCTCAAACGAAAAGCAGTACACGAAAAGGAAATGTTTTCTCTGGTGACAATCAAATAATTGAGGTATCAGTTCTCTGGTTTAGGAAAGTGCTTTGAGGGAAAGATACCGGTCTTCCAAATTCTCCAAAAGATGCCTGTAAAATTCTTCAAGGGGCACAGTTTAGACCCCTGGAGAACCAGCAACGGAGATCCTTGGTAGGAGAAGCTTCAGATTAGTTAGACTTATCTACAAATATTTCAGAGGACCTATCTTCTTGCTTATAAGCTGATAGCGTGAGTGTTATTAACAGAGAAGATTGTTGAAGGCAAATTAGAAGATTGCCTGAAGTATCTACTGATGCTGCCGATTATGATGAAGTTTAAGGACTCGCCCAAATTTCCCAGGCTGTTCCTTCCCAGCTGGTCTATTTTGGTCTGTAGAGATATACTAGGAAATATTTTTCTGAAATACCATATAAACAGTCCTTACCTCTTGTGGGTCATCACAGTGGGTTCCATAACACAGTCCAAGATTGTCATCTTCCTTTTGGGTTCTCTGTTCTGAGAACAAGTCTGCCACTAGGTCTTCAATCACAAGGTTCCCACTGAGTCTCCTTCTTTCTTTTCCACTTTCTCCGGCATAACTCTTAAGATTGTTTTGCCTTTGTCTCCAAAACTATTCCTGTTGCTGTTTTTGTCCCCTGGGTTCCCACTCCCAGAGAGAAGGTTGGTGTTAGACTGGAAAAGGAAGGAAGGGAGGGAGGGAGGGAGGGAGGGACAATTAAAATAAAAAGATGATATGATCTTCATGATCATTATCAGAGAACTTCATCTGTTGGAGTGTAGACCTTAAGAGGCTGCAGTATGAAAACTGCTCAGGGGAGGGCAGCAAACGATTAGGGAAAGTTGCAAAGAACTTAAAGAAGAGTATGTAAAATTAAGACTTCTGTCACTTAAAACTGAAGTTATTCTTACGTAAAATATTTTAGGCTGTCTTATAGTCAGTCCCTGACCACAATGATAGATTAGTGCAGAGAATAAGAAGCACGTTTTAGTTCTGATTATGCTGGCTTATCTTGTGAAAGCAATAAATGAATTTAAAAAGTGTCTACAGTACCAGAACAAAGGGCTTGGGTTGAGTTTCAATGCCTGCTGTGTTTGTAATGTCCACATGGTGGCAGGAGAAGATTGGGAAAGAACCACAGAAGCTGAATTGTAGGAAGCAGGGAGAGATCCGAAGTGATTATGGACTGTGTGAATACAGAAGTTAACACTCTTGATTTCCGGAGGCCTGTAGGGATGACCTCCCTAAGTTGGTAGGAAAGTCCATAGCCTTCAGGATACTGATGGTCCCATTTCTATTGCCCATAGAGTCCACCTAGATTGTGCCTAAATCCATATAGCAATTCCACACAAAAGTTCTGGAACTTGTAATATACTTGCATTTCCTCCATACCACACTCCCTGCAGGCTTAGAAAGGCAAAATGACATATAATTAGACTGACCACTTGCTTGACGATCCTTGAGAATGGTTAGTATATCTGAGCTGCATTAATCCAGATGATCACTAGATGCCAGCAAAGAAGAGCTTCAATGTCCTTTTACTGCCACCTAGAGGCCCTCTGGATTTTTTTAGCCCACTTACGGTAGCTGTATCACTGATGCACGAGAGCCAGTTTGGTGTAGTGGTTCCTGTAATTACATTGAACCTTCACAGTCATCCGGCTTGCCTGTGCAAAGAATTCCTGTTTGGTTTTCAAATGCAGCAATATTCAAAAGGTCCACATGGTGGGAGCAGAGGATCAGGAATGATGTTGCAAATTCAGACTGCGGGAAAGGTCAATCTTCAAGAAAGGCAAGTGCTCCTAATTCTGAGCATGTATGCAAAAACGGGAACCCACTAATGCTCAGAAAAGATAAACATGGAAGGAAGGAACATTGGGATTTTCTACTTCTCAGTCACCCCCCAATGAATTTGGTGGAGACCCCCATGACCCAGAAAAATGTTGGGCTCCTCCTCATTGAATATGATGAAACTGAGTCTAGAGAACCATCTGTCAGGGATTCTTACCTTGAGCAAGGGGTTGGAGCCCATGGCCTCAAGGGCTCTGTCCAACCCCAGGATTACTAAGGGTTGATTTCAAGATCTTTTCCCAATTTGCAAGTGTAGTGTAACTCTTGCTTCCTTAACCTGCAGGTGGCAGAAAACCAGCTTGATTTGGAGGGTCTGTTGTGGTTTGCTTTTAATTTCCCACCATAAGCATGAAAACATAAGGACTAGAGGTGTGGAGTACCTAGATATGAGCAGGTAAGATGCTTCTGATTTGGTGGAAACTCTCTCCCTGCACCTGTTGGCTGATCCCTCAAGGAGCTGTGCTTTTTCCCCACCTGGTTTAGGGTCACCTAACACTTGTTTGTGCTTCTTTCACCTGCAGGTGGCATAAAAATAGTCTGATTTGTCAGAGGCCTATCTTTGCCTCATTTGAGCTTCCTGATGTACTTTCTTTGTCTATCTCCTGCCCAAGGAAAAGGTGTGGCTCCTTTAAGGAGGAGCTGATCAGTACAGGGAGCTGTTGACTTTGGATCTGAATACAGCCTTCCTCTAATAAGAACAGAAGAACATCAGTAGGGACTTTGGCTAAACTAATCCAGCAACGGGATACATCTGGGAACTTCCTAAATTTGCACTGGATGACTCAAGCTCCCTTCTACACTGGCCTCCCAAATGGTACCATCACATAGTAAAAACACCCACTGAGACTAGCGTCCATTGAAAGCCTCATCTTACACAAAGCTGTCCAGTCCTCTTTTTGCATCATCCAACTTAAAGAAGAGAATATACGTAGCTCAGGGTTGAACTGTGGAGTCCTTGGGGTTCTCTGAGCTTGGTTGTTTCCTTGCAAATGTTTTGTTATCCAGCTAGGTAACATCTTCAGTGCTAGAACGGAGTGGGGTTTGCCACTGTATAGAAACGGAGAGCAAACCCCACTCCATTCTAGCACTGAAGATGTTACCTAGATGGGTAATGAAACAACTGCAAGAAAACAACCAAGCTCAGAGAACCCCAAGGATTCATCCAACTTCGCTGCCATGGCCACAACTATTGGTAGGGAATGCACAGTTTGAGTAGGTGGGGCGTGAAAAAAGATGTCCTTCTGCTAGTCCTGAATCCTCCTGCATTTTGGTTCAACGGATGACCTTGAAGTCTACTATGGTGTCTGTGAGACAAAAGTATTTTTCTCTATCTTCTCTCAGCCATGCATCATTTATAGGCCTCTATCATGTCTCCCCCCTTCATGGATCACTGCCTTGTCGTGGTGAAGGGGCTTGTGTAACTCAGTGAAGCCATGAGCTATACCGTGCAGGGCCACCCAAGACGGACAGGTCATGACAGAGAGTTCTGACAAAATGTGGTCCACCGGAGAAGGAAATGGCAACCCACTCCAGTATCCTTGCCAAGAAAACCCCACGGACAATGTTAAAAGGCTAAAAGATATGACGCCGGAAGATGAGCCCCTCAGGTCGGAAGGTGTCCAATATGCTACTGGGGAAGAGCGGAGGGCAATTCCAAGTAGCTCCAGAAAGAGTGAAGCGGCTGGGCCAAAGCCAAAAGGACGTTCAGCTGTGGATGTATCTGGAAGCGAAAAGAAGGTCCGATGCTGTAAAGAACAATATCGTATAGGTACGTGGAATGTAAGATCCATGAACCAAGGCAAGCTGGATGTGGTCAAACATGAGATGACAAGATTGAACGTTGACATCTTGGGAATCAGCGAATTGAAATGGACGGGAATGGGTGAATTTAATTCAGGTGACCATTATATCTACTACTGTGGGCAAGAAACCCTTAGAAGAAATGGAGTTGCACTCATAGTCAATAAGAGAGTGGGAAAGGCAGTAATGGGGTACAACCTCAAAAACGACAGAATGATCTCAGTGCGTATCCAAGGAAAACCATTCAACATCACGGTAATCCAAGTCTATGCCCCAACCACTGATGCCGAAGAAGCTGAAGTTGACCGGTTCTATGAAGACCTACAAGACCTTCTAGAACTAGCACCAAAAAAAGATGTCCTTTTCATCATAGGGGATTGGAATGCTAAAGTAGGAAGTCAAGGAGTAATCGGAATAACAGGCAAGTTTGGCCTTGGAGTACAAAATGAAGCAGGGCAAAGGCGAATAGAGTTCTGTCAAGAGAACAAGCTAGTCATAGCAAACACGCTTTTCCAACAACACAAGAGACGACTCTACACATGGACATCACCAGATGGTCAATACCGAAACCAGATTGATTACATACTTTGCAGCCAAAGATGGAGAAGCTCTATACAGACGGCAAAAACAAGACCAGGAGCTGACTGTGGCTCAGATCATGAGCTTCTTACTGCAAAATTTAGGCTTAAATTGAAGAATGTAGGGGCTGTTAAAGTGCTGCACTCAATATGCCAGCAAGTTTGGAAAACGCAACAGTGGCCACGGGATTGGAAAAGGTCAGTTTACGTTCCAATTCCAAAGAAGGGCAATGCCAAAGAATGCTCAAACTATCGCACAATTGCACTCATTTCACATGCTAGCAAGGTTATGCTCCAAATCCTACAAGCTAGGCTTCAGCAGTACGTGAACCGAGAACTACCGGATGTACAAGCTGGGTTTCGAAGAGGCAGAGGAACTAGAGATCAAATTGCCAACATTCGCTGGATCATGGAGAAAGCACGAGAGTTCCAGAAAAGCATCTACTTCTGCTTCATTGACTATGCAAAAGCCTTTGATTGTGTGGATCACAACAAACTGTGGCAAATTCTTAAAGAGATGGGGATACCAGACCACCTTACCTGTCTCCTGAGAAATCTGTATGCGGGCCAAGAAGCAACAGTTAGAACCGGTCATGGAACAACCGACTGGTTCAAAATAGGGAAAGGAGTACGACAAGGCTGTATCCTGTCACCCTGCTTATTTAACCTATATGCAGAGTACATCATGAGAAATGCCAGGCTGGAAGAATCACAAGCCAGAATTAAGATTGCAGGGAGAAACATCAATAACCTCAGATATGCAGACGATACCACCCTAATGGCAGAAAGTGAAGAAGAACTAAAGAGCCTCTTGATGAGGGTGAAAGAGGAGAGTGCGAAAGCTGGCTTGAAACTCAACATTAAAAAAACTAAGATCATGGCATCTGGGCCCGTCGATTCCTGGCAAATAGAAGGGGTAGAAATGGAAGCAGTAACAGACCTCATTTATTTGGGCTCCAAGATCACCGCAGACGGAGACTGCAGCCATGAAATTAAAAGACGCTTGCTCCTTGGGAGGAAAGCTATGGCAAACCTAGATAGCATATTAAAAAGCAGAGACGTCACCTTGCCGACAAAGATCCGCATAGTCAAAGCTATGGTTTTTCCAGTAGTAAAGTATGGCTGTGAGAGCTGGACCATAAAGAAGGCTGAACGCCGAAGAATTGATGCCTTTGAACTGTGGTGCTGGAGAAGACTCTTAAGAGTCCCCTGGACTGCTAGGAGGTCAAACCAGTCAATCTTAAAGGAAATCAACTCTGATTGCTCATTGGAAGGATTGATAATGAAGCTCAAGCTCAGATACTATGGTCACCTAATGCGAAGAGAGGACTCTTTGGAAAAGACCCTGATGCTGGGAAAGATGGAAGGCAAAAGGAGAAGAGGACGGCAGAGGATGAGATGGCTAGATAGCATCACTGAAGCAATGAGCATGAAATTGAGCAAACTCAGGGAGGCAGTGAAAGATAGGAAGGCCTGGCGCAATATGGTTCATGGGGTCACGAAGAGTCGGACACGACTTAACGACTAAACAACAACAACAATCATGTCTCCCCTAACCCTCCTCCATTCCAGGTTAGAGATCCCCAATTTCTGTAATCTTTCCTTGTAGAGGAACTTTTCCACCGCTCTAATTGTTTTGATTACCCCTTTCTGCATGTTTTCCAGCTCTATTGTATCCTATTTCAAGTGTGGTGAAATTAAGCATCCACCATATTTCAAGGGTGATGTTACCAAAGATTTTTGTTAGGACTGTATTAGATTGGCAGTTCTGTTTTTCATTGCCTTCCTCATGATTCCATGGATGGACGTTCCCTTTTGTAGAGCAACTGAATACTGAGTTGATATTTCAACCAATGTTCTCCATGATTCCAAGGTCACTTTGCTGGTTAGTGGCTGGCCAAATCCTGGATTCATATTAGCACATAGGTGAAGGTTAGATTTGTTGTGCCCATGTGCCTCAC
This sequence comes from Liasis olivaceus, assembly GCA_030867105.1. Taxonomy (NCBI): domain Eukaryota; kingdom Metazoa; phylum Chordata; class Lepidosauria; order Squamata; family Pythonidae; genus Liasis; species Liasis olivaceus. Next base: position 112,412,922 of record CM061351.1, on the reverse strand, counting down.
TCGGTACTTCTTTTCACTGAACGTCATTTGTCATTTGGAAGCCCATTTACCCAGATTAGAAAGTCCTCAAGGAGGTCTTCATAAACTCTCTGTTTTTGCCACTCTAACCAAGCTGATATATTCACCAAACATGGCCACCTCTCTACTCAGCAGTAAAGCCAGATCCTTTATACATAGGTTCAAAAGTTCTGGTCCCACCTTTTATGGACTTTTTGGTGAAAATGGAAAAAAATGAACGGGTGATATATGGATTTGCTGATTGGAAAGGGTCGAATATGGGAAGAAGAGAATTAGGATGTAATTTTAATTAGGGAGGAATGGGGATAAGATTATTTGAAACTGCTGTAAAGAAGATCGGAAGTCGCTTCCTTATAAATCTTTTTTTTTTCCTATTTGTGTCTCTTTCTATACTTTATTTTCTTACCTCACATGTTTCCTTTTCTTTTCTCTACTCTTACTTTGTATTATTTCATGTTTATCTTTTATTTCTGTGAAAAAAAATCAACAAAAATGCATCTCCCATCTAACTGAAAATTAAAAAATGCTGCTCCCAACACCTGTTCTGTCTCATTTCAGCTAGTTTTGATGCACCTCTTGGTTGGTTCAGGAATGTATTGAGGTTACCCTTAAGTGGGTTTGTCAAGTTGGACCCCGTTTTATGGGTTCCACCAATTGGCTCTTTCTGCTTCATATCTGCGGGCCAAAATGATTTAGACCCTGGATTCCACTCTCCAGTCCAACGAGCAGAAATATTATGTAACCCACTGGGCACATTACAGGAGCTTTTTTCTTTTGGGAGGGTGGGATAACTGGAAAGACAGATTGCTAAGCTGGGTGATAGCACTTAGGTGACTGCCGTTGATCTTAAAAAGCTAAGAATGACTTGGGCTGGCTGGTATTTGGATGGGAGACCACCAGGGACCTAAGCTAGACTTGGAAGCAAAAGAAATCCCTAAAGAAGGCAATGGAAACTATTTCCATACTGTTGCCCAAAACCCAATGTGGATTGACTCAATAAAGCTGACCTTGGCAGATGTTAAAAGGGGAAGCTGAACTGCGTCTTCCATCTAACTGAAAAGCTGGGTGGGAGATGATCAGGACATCTCAGAGTTGTAGGCTAGACTGGGACAGGCAGTGGCAATTCCAACATGGATGTATCCATGAAGTCACCAAGAGCCAGCTTGACTTGAAGGAGACAAATTGAGTATGCTTTGACAGATCACAGGTGAATCATGGCGATGGGTCAACTGTTTGGAGGCCATGAGAGTGAAGGTCCATGAGCTGACAGACGTCCAGTTCTATCCAGGCCAAATAAATTTGCTGCAATGCTTTAGTTGTTGACCTGCAGATGGCGATGGAGGGAAGAGAATTTTTGGAGCATGTATGGCTCTGTTATTTTGCTTAGTAGACATCTGTCCAAAGACTTTTGTTCTCAGATGTTTCAGCTGAAAGTGGTTTGGATTATTAAATGCATTTAATATCTCTAAACTGAATGTCAGTGGTGTTACGAAAAGTGGAAAATGGCCTAAATCTATCTATCTATCTATCTATCTATCTATCTATCTATCTATCTATCTATCCGTCCATCCATCCATCCATCCATCCTGATCTCTCTCTCTCTTTTAATTGAATAATTCCAGTGTTTTTGCATTCGCTGAGATCAGATTTATTTTCTCCAATAACTGGACAAAATATTACCTAGATATTTCTCCTTACGCTTTGATAAATAAAGATAACAAAGCAACTTCAGCTCACAAAATTTAGACACATAAACACTCTGGGGAAGGCAGGAAATTGCACTTTTTTTGAGGAACTAGGTTGTTCACTGTAGATTTTTCTCTTGTTGTTGTTGTTCAGTCGTTAAGTCGTGTCCGACTCTTCGTGATCCCCTGAACCATATTGCGCCAGGCCTTCCTGTCCTTCACTGCCTCCCTGAGTTTGCTCAGTTTCATGCCCATTGCTTCAGTGATGCTATCTAACCATCTCATCCTCTGCCGTCCTCTTCTCCTTTTGCCTTCAACCTTTCCCAGCATCAGGGTCTTTTCCAAAGAGTCCTCTCTTCACATTAGGTGACCAAAGTATCTGAGCTTCAGCTTCATTATCAATCCTTCCAATGAGCAGTCAGGGTTGATTTCCTTTAAGATTGACTGGTTTGACCTCCTAGCAGTCCAGGGGACTCTTAAGAGTCTTTTCCAGCACCACAGTTCAAAGGCATCAATTCTTCGGTACTCAGCCTTCTTTATGGTCAGCTTCCTTTTATTCATCCATATCAGTGTGTGAATTCAAGGATGACACTTCTGCCCAGAAATTGAAATTATCCTTCTGGGTAACGTGGGCTTGCTTTGGCTGTTGTCCTCTTTGTGCCATCTTTTTGTTCTGTGTTTTTATCATGGGATTATTTTATTGTTTGTGTTTATTTGTGAACTGCTCAGAGTCCCTAGGAGCGAGGCAATATAATAAATAAATAAGTAAATAATCCAGATTTTTGCACATGCTTGACTTCCTGGCTTTTTAAAATTTAAAGAGTGGTAAAAAACCTAGACACAGTGGTTTCATCTTCTTATTCTTTTCCACAGTTAGTGTCATTTCTCTCTTGTTGGTCTCTGACAGGTACATCTGTCTCCACCTCCGCCTCCATCTTCATCTCCACCCTCCTCTCTCTCTATGTCTCTCTCTTTCTCTCTCCCCCATTTCTCTTTCCCTCTCCCATTTTCTGCAGTGAAGGAAATGGCCCAGGGACAGGACGGTGGAGTGCGTGAAGGGGAAAAAGTTTGAGTGCAGTTGAGTAGGCACAGCTGAGACAGAAACATTTTTAGAATTCAGAAAAAACTGTCCCGTGGTCAACTAGAACTTGTTCCATGTTTACAAAGAACCAGGGTACGTGGGCTGCAATAATTTGGATGGCAGAAATGCACCCAGATCTAATTTCTTCCTTTCCTGACATTTAGTGGTGGGCTGGATTTCCGTAGCTCAAATACAGAAGCCCTAGCTTAAAGCTAAACTCTGTGCAACTATGTTGTGGTGGTGGTGATGATCCATCATGTCAACCTTGACTCGTGGTGATTACACGGACAGGTCTATGCAGTTGGTTTGGCAACATTTGCAGAAGTGTTTTTGCCAGGGCCTTCTCCCTGGGGCTGAGAGTTCCCAACATTGAATGTGGCAGGGGGCAATTAGTCTCTCTGTGCCCTGCGGGCAGTTTTCACATGACACACTAAGTTAACATTGCAGTCCAAGAGCTATTTTATGCTATCATTTTGCCCCTTGTTGTGCGTGGCCCTTTAACCACATTTTGGGGCTTATTGTGTGATCTGAACCTAAAACAGAAACCTTTTAGGGTTTTGCTAAACAGGAAGGTATAGCCAAGGTTTGTTGTAAGCTTCTGCAAACCCCAAAAGCTATTTGGGGTTCAGTTGACATAGCTTGTCACAAACCTTGGTTAAAGAGCCAGGTGCAATGTTGGGCAAAAGGGCCCCATGCCCAGGCTTTTTAACGAAGCTTTTAAGTTTGGTATGTCTTGAGAACATAGTCCAAAGTAAGATTTTGGTCAAGCCTGATGCTACCTGGAGTGATCAGTGGAGAATGGGGGAAAGAGAAGACAAGCAAGGGCTACTCATGCCTTTCTCTTCTTCAGGAGTGGTAAGATAGGTGAGGCACATCAACACATGTTGTAGAATGGAAAGAGGTTTTTGAAAGATCCAGCTAGTTACTGGGAAATTGTAATCCCTTAGAGGTTGTTGAGCTTAGTTCTCATCCCCCTCAGATAGCATATTGCGAGATTATGGAAATAGTGGTCTTTCCAAATGTGGAGCACTATTGATTTTCCACCCTTGACTTCAGTAAAGGTTCCTTCAAAGTGAGCTTGACCCCCGGTATCAGCATGGGTCTATCCATGTTGTTTTTGTAGCAACAGTACGGAAGTGATTTGCCATTGTCTACTTCATGGAGATGTTTCCACTCTAATCCACAGTCCTGGAATTTCTTGCTGCTCTTCATTCCGTGACTAATCTTTCCTGGCCTTGCTTAGCTTTTGAAGATTGGCCAAGCATTTAAAATTCGAATGTCTTGGATCCATATTTAGGTGATCATTTATTAGTTTCATCAGAAACAAACCAATAACATCAACCATGTTGTAGTCGCTTGTCCATCCCTGCTTATGTTTAGTGGGACATCTCTTCTTGATGTAATGTTGGCCTTTGAAACTTTGATGGAATTAATAAGGGGATGTTTAACCTGAAATACATCTTGTTTTTTTTTTCACCCGTATCACTGGGACTATCACTACCTCAGTTGAGTGTAGTACCCAGAATTCCTTGCTGCTTTGTGCACCAGTGGTTCTGTAGTGCATGGATGCCCTTGCCATGCAAATAATCTTCTCCAAAGCCCTGCCCAGCTGGACCATGCCCAATTCTAAACTTTGCTCTGCCCTTCACAGTTTCACACTTAGGATAATTATAGCTTCTGGCTGTCAAGGCTAGAAACTGAGAAGTGCTGAGAATAGCTATCTGAAAAACAAGGTGTTTTCTGAAGAAGCCATTTCTTCTTCCTCCTACCTTTTTTCCAATTGTGAACAATGCCTGGGCCACCCTCTTTTGGTCCCACTGAGCCTGACCATGCTGTCCCATCCTCCTCCTGTTACGTGCCCAACCTGCATCTAGAGAAGAAAAGATGGAGATTGAGAGAAAGGCCAGTCTGTGCCTGACAAATTCCAACATTTCTATGATCTCTTCAGGAAGGAACTGGGCAATGGAGACACTCAACAACAGCTGAGCTTTTAAAAGCAGCAAATACTTACTTCAAGCCCAGTGGAAGTGTAGCCCCCTTCAGTAGAGGGAGACACATTCAATCTAGGTGGAAAGCCTGTGTATGGAGGCCAGAAGATAGTTTGGAGAAGTTGTTTCTTTCGTACCAGGCCAGCCAGATGAAGCCCAAATCTTGTTTCTGAGCCCTCCTGAAATGGCTGCCATGAGCTATTTGCTATTCATCTAGTGGTTGCTATGGTGGACATGGCCTTGCTTCCCCTCCAGACAAGGTCTCCTATCTTCTCATGCTTCAGAATCAGAAACATGGACACAGTTATCTTAATGTGCCTCTAATAGCTTAATGCACAACAATTTTGGCTCCTCCTGTCTCCCCCCACTATGTATTGTCTCTCAAGCTTTAAAACAGTGTTTTTCAAACTTGACAACTTTAAAATGTGTGCATCTTAAAGTTGCCAAGTTTGAAAAACTCTGCTCTAAAGGGATAATCTTTGTAGAGATCCAACCGGGCGAAAAAGCACCCCACTACTGATTTCACTAGGTTTATTTCATTATATTCTGGGAAAGATATCAGGGCCCACATTCTGATTTTGAAGGGGCAAAAGTTAAAATGGACAGAATTTGAAAAAGCACTTCCCAAATAAGAGCATCAGTTACACACACTACTTCCTACATGCTTACTCAGAAGTAAGCTGTGGCAACAGCTGAAAAAATGATTCTTCCCCTCTCCTATTCAGATGTGAGTCTCTCTAGGTTGGGGGGGGGCGGTTATTCTCAGGTAAGTATGGGTAAAATACATGTTGCCTTCATGAAGAAGTAAACAATAAATTCACTACAGGAATAACCCACGAGTAATTTTTGTTTTGGATCCCCACTTCTTCTGAGCCAATAGAAAACTATTTCTAGTGGGACTTCTTCCCTGTAGAATTTGTCTAACTTGTTCTTGGCACCTTCAGTCTTCAATGTGCCTATTCAGAAGTAGGTCCAGTGGAAGGCTGTGGTTTTTATTTCTGGGTTGAAAAACAACAGGACCAGGAACCCTCTTAGGAGAAAGCTAGTGTTTTGCAGCGGTGGAGGGTGTGGGCAAGGAGAGGGGAGATCAGGCTCAAGTCCACCCTTCATCACAGGAGATCACTAGGGACTTTGGCCAGTCCTTCTCACTCAGCCTAGTCAACCTCACAAGGTTATCCTGCTACACGTTTATTCATCACGCAAGGAGGATGTCAGTGTGATAGCACGCATAGAGTGAAGTGTATGACTTCAGACTACATAGCACAGAGATTAATTTTGAATATTCCATCCAGCTAACTATTTTTGCCTGGTGGAAATCCCTGGGCAGGGTTGTTTTTCCCCCTGGTAGCAGAGCATTAAAAAGAAATGTATCACCCACCTAAAAAAGCACTCTTTCCATCACCTCATTCTGCATTAGATCAAATCCACCATCTTGTTAGGTTTTAAGTAGCAACCTATATTTTTTATCTTGTGTAAGAGCAGATCTTCCCCAACTTGGACTGAAGGGCTGGATTTGCCCAGCAACCTTAAATCCATTCCTGAATTCGCCCATTTTTCTGGATTCATACAATTCACTGAATCATAAGGGAGCTCTGGGCTGGCCTACAAATTAATTAATTAATGCAATTCCACCCTTACACATTGCATTGTGGTTTGGTTAACCATGATTGGAAAAGTCACAACTGGCTGGATACATACATTATACTTTCAGGGGCCTGTGTGATGGGGTTTACCAGTGCTGTTTGAACCTCACTTGAGCTTGCATGGTTTCCATGTTGGAAGCAGGATAAATTTTACTTACTCCGTGATTATTTTCTTCCCCAGTCATGGTTCTGCTCTGCCCTTGACAGCATTCAGTCAATGGGCTACTCATTTTTACAATGATGTCAAGACATGCTGACATCAAAATGGGTTCCACCAGTTGCCCGTCTCCATATGTATCTCTAGAGACATGGGAATACTATTGTCTCCCATCCAGTCTGTTTCCCAGGGTCAAAATGGAGGAAAATAACCCAACTAGGAAAAGGGACACCACTTTGTCCCCCCTTCTTCTCTCTGAGAAAAAAGAACCCCTTTTGCTTTCTTCTAGAAAAGCTGGGCCTGAAGGTTTGATGATGTCTCTAGAAATATTTAAAACATTTCTAGGCCCCTGTGGATGTGAAACCTTTCCAAGGCCACTGACTTAAAATGAACAGAACTTTCATTAAATCAGCATTTCAAATCCAAATACTGGAAACTTTGAAAATGCCCCTTGCAAAATACTTCAACCCCAAAGCAAGGACAACCGAGAAACAGCAGGGGAAAACCGGAATGAATAAATGGGATTTTAAGAGGGCTTTCTTAAACATTGGCAAGAATATTCTCCTTTCCTCAGATACCAAATATCCCCATCCACAGGAAAGCCGACAATCAGTTATTTCAGATTCTGTTTTCAGTTTGCTTTTCCCTTCCCCCATTTTTCCTTTAAATTATAAACCTAATTAAGTTAAAAAGGTGCCTTTTAACATTTTTCAGAACCTGATTATGGTGTAAGTGGTTCTGGGAGAGGTTTTGCAGGAAAAAAAAAGCAGGCTGGAGGAACATTTTTTGAAAGAATCAGAGAGGAATAAAGGGGTGTTTTACAATGATTTGGAGGGGTTGTTGTGGTCGTTTCCATTAAGAAAAAAAATCAAGCGGGGCAGGCTTTTCTCCTGAAGAAGGAGCCTGTTAAGTCAACAGTTTATATATTACAAACATCAAAAACTGCTTCAGTACATAAATCTCTTGATTTTCTTAGGGCTGAGTCCCTGCTCACAAAGATGAACCTCAGGAGATGTATGTTGAGGTTTCCTGTTGTAAACTCAGTTTGCTTTGGGATTTTGCAAAGGTTTGTGGATGAAGTCAGTTGAAGTCCTTGATTATTTGAAGAGGATTCAAATGCTCAGAAGCGTAAGGGCAGAGCATCCCCATAGCTTTCCTCTGAAGTCAACATGGTGAGTTTTCAAAACACAATTGTTTTTCTGGAATCCGCTTCAGCCAAGATTAACCCTGGCTCAGAGTCTGCTTCTTTGCTTTTTGGACAGACCACCTCTCCAAATTGCCCCCCCCTCCCCGTTTATATTGTGCTCATTCTCACTTCCTTTTCTTGCAGTATCATCTGCAGCTGTGGGGTTAAAACATCCTGTTTGCCATCCTTGTGCATCCAGATGTGACCCAACATTGACGTGAAGGGTGGTGTTTAAAAAGAAAAATGGATGAAGCTCAACTTATAGTGGCAAACAGAAAAAAGTTGGAAACCACCAATTGGCAGAAAAGCATAAAACTAATTAATTTATACAGGGTATTTTAAAATAGTTCCATTTTCATTGACAAATTGAGAAGGTTCTCTGGAAGGTATTGGTAGTTCTTGGGTTACGATCAATACTTTGTGAACGGCCCCAATTGTCCAAGCTTTTCCAACTTCTCAGTGAGAAAGAAGTCTGAAAAACATACATAGTCAGCTTGGGAAGAAAGGGAGACGGATCTGCTCAAAGGCTGCTCTCTGGCTCAGCACACACTGCAGTATCCGTAATTTATCCAATTTTCAATGGGGATAAAAATCTTTGAACCTGCAACTAAAATTGCACAGCCCAAAGCTCCAATTTCACCAGTGTTATTAAGACTGTTTGGGGAGCTGGAGGGTTAGGGATGGGAATGTGAAGTTGGCCTGCCAGAGGCCTCCCACTTTTTATTCCCCACTTAAAATGCCCCAAAGTAGGCCAGCAAATTTTGGGTAGACCCTTTCCTGATGGCCCCAGTTGAAATAATAGTGAGTCAGACTGCTACTTGAATTAAACACTACTTATTAAAAAATAAAGTCTTGCAATGCTGGTAGTCTTGACTTTCCTTGTGGATTCTCAGGTGCCCTTGCTGAACTTTTGTCTAAGCTGTCCCATCAAGTTGGGAATATAGAAGCAAAATGAAGTGATTCACTCTTGTCTGCTAGGTTTGGAGGTTGCATCTAGCTGGCCTTGGTTGACCTTGGGAAAAAACAAACAGAGAAGCTCTCAGATGGGAGTCCACTAAGAAATCCCAGGACTGCAGTGTAGACTTGGAAGTTGAGGAAGGGAGTGGGAAACTATTTCTGAATGATTTTCAGGGAAGCATCTGAACGTGCCCATGGAATCACCAGGGATTGAGCTGGCCTCGAGGCAGACTTTATTACTTTATTTGGAGAAGGATCCTGATGCTGATGATCATCAGTAAAAGGAGTTGTGGGTAACCTTAGTCTTCACCCTCATCCATTCCTCTTTCAAACCTTTCTAGCTTTGTGGTCTGACATGCTACCCTGCCCAACCATTAGTTTCAGCTGAGTTTCGCAAGCACAAGCCCTATGTGGCTGAAAAGGAGAGATGAATCTCCCTTCTCTAGTTTGACTCACATCATATAGGAAGGTGGATTAATCCAGAAGCTGAAGCTGTCAGCTTTTATTTTTCTCTCTCAAACACACAGCTGGGCCTTCTTGAACAATAACTGAGTATTACTGGAAAAGAAGTTAACCATGGTTTGCTTTCTGTGCAGTGAAGAGCACCAGCCGTTTCTTCTGTTCAAAGCACAACACCCAGAGGCACACAACATACCAACCCCAGGCGACATAACCACGATTTAACTAATTGCATAACCTTGCCAAAGTTGGAGCTGGACCCCAACTGCTCTAGTGAGTTTGCAACCTACTGGCCCACAAACAAATCAACTCTTCATTCAAACTCACTGTCTTGTCCCAGCCATAAATTACAATCATACTTTTTCTCTTACATGATTTCTACCTTGGGAAGAAGAAAACCTTAAACCATTTCTTTTTCTGTTAAGTTACTGCTACCAGGAAGAGGGATGGGGGGTGGGTGGGTGGTATATCGATTCTATTTTACCTACAAAAGCAATTTTGTCTTTTTTTGACCAGTTCTGCTTTGCCTCTATCCTCCTACCTAGAGAAAGGGGGTTCATAGATGTAGGTTGTTAAGGAAATTTGCAGGGTTTGCAGACAGAGTGAAAAACATTGACACTTTATTGGATATGAAAGTGTCATTGTTTTTCCTTCTCTATGTCAGGAACTATCTGTCCGTCTAAGAGCAAGAACCTAAGAGTACCCACCCATCACTTAGAGCTGAGGAAAAACCCCAGGTGTTCTCCATTGCACAGGTGCTAAGCAACACATTTTTTAGAAGCTGGAATTCCCTCCATGGTTTAATGTGGTGTCTGAGCTTCTATTCTGAGAACAAGGGACAGCAATCCAGAACCTCTTTTTCTTAAGTGTATCAGATTCTATTTTAAGAATTAGAGCTAGATGATCTCTCTCCCTGCGAGAGGACTTAGATGTTTGACTTTTTGTGTGTCCCCTGCAAGTTTTCCCAGGAACTGTAACATCTCGCCTATGAGGAATTCTAAGGAACGGATCCAGGCCATAAATTGCCCAGTCCCACTCATCAGTTGCAATCTATGCCACAGAGAATCTTTGCTGCCACTCTGGAACCACCACCAGTCCCGGGAAAGCTTGATGGGTCTCCCGAAATGAAACCCTTTCTGCCTTCTGATCTTGGTCCAGACATCCAGATTCCTCAAAACCACTGGCTCTAACCCACTTGAAACTGTTCTTCCTGATGCGAGGAAGCTGAGAATGAAGCAGATGACCTCTGAAGATCAAAGGGGCCAAGCTTCATAGCCTGCTTCTTTCCAGGTTGACATTCATTAGCCAAAGGAGCGGAAGACGGGGTGTGAGGTTACAGATTGATGAACATGTTTTTTCCATGGGGAAACAAGACTGAGACCCACATAAAAGTAAATTTTAGATTCTTTCCCGTTGTAAATGACAAAAACATTCAGTGGGGGTAGGGAACTAAATGTTTCTGCAGAACTCCAGGAGAGAACTGAAACCAACTAAGGTCGAAATCATTTGGAGTGAGTTGCACATGATAGCTTAAAAAAAAAGTCTCACAAACATGCACATGCGCACTAGGTGTACGCAACCAGAGCCTGGATGAAACAATCAGAACTAGAAGGCTTTGAGTCCAGTCTCTGCTCAGGGCAGGAATCTACTTTCAACAATCCCAAACAGATGGCTGTCTGACCTTCATCTGAATAGCTCCAGTGAAGGGGAGACCAACACCTCTCTGGATACCAGGGCCACACTGCTCTGTTTGGAGGTTTTGAGTTTGTTTAGCATTCCCTTGAAATCTGCCTTCTGTTAAATCCATTATTCTGTCTCCTGAACTCTGGAGTAAGACAGGACAGCTGTTGACTTGCTTCTGAGTGACATCCTTTGAGATATTTGAATAGTGCTCTCTGGTCCCCGTTCAAGCTCTCTTTCTTCAAGGCTAAACATGTCTGCTCCTTCAGCCTAAGCTTCTAGACCCCAGATTAACCTTGTTGCTCTTCTCTGAGCCTTTCTGAGGATTTCTCTGAATCCTGCTGAAATCTGCTGAATGGGATGCAGCGCTCAGTGTGCTGTCTGATCAAAGTTTATTCATCACCACCTTACATGAAACCGATGCAATGGTCCTGCTCAATCTCACCTCCATATTTAGTTTCTTTGGCATTTCCCACCATGCCCATTTCGAAGAAGGGTACGGCAGTTATAAACTAATGATAGTGTCCTCTGGCTCGGAACCATCTTACAAAGACCTGCTAGCTTTCATTTCCTTTCTGTGATTTCTGGAGTGATATCAGAAACAGTTAAGAAAAGAGTGCACACATTTTAAAAATAGTGAACGTAGTAGTCAGTTTGCAGGGGACAGGTTTCAACCTAGCAAAATGTGTTTTTTCCCCTCTTTTGGAAATTGTGTTGGGGGAGGGGAGGAAATAGGTCATGGGCTCAGAAGAGTGGGGTTTCTTCTGATGCCCTGAACTCTTGATCATCTGGAGGCAACTTGGTCTTTACAGCATGGACATTTCTCCATGCAAATACTCATCTTCTCCCTATATCCTGTACATTGTTTTTGTATCTGCTGCTTGGATTTTGCTTTGCCTAGGACAGCTTCATATTCTTTGATCATTACAGTTTTGTCATGGGCAAGCTGGGAAAGGAACTGTGAATAAGAATGGAGAGAAGCTCTGAGTTACTTTCCTGAAGCTGAATCCTACGGCTCTGGCTTCTTTCCACTGTGAGTGACAGACCCATTTTTCTCTAGGTAGGCAATTTCCTGGGCCACCTTGTTCCTGTCCCCCATGTGTCAAGGGCTGGCCTCCCTGCTGAGGAAAATAATTTGATCGAATGGAGTCCGGTGGATCACTTCGATTACAGGCGTGGATAGCATTTCCTCTTGTAATGGGCAAAAGAAAGTGAAGTTCTGCTAAAAGCAGAGAAGGGACAAGAGTTTTCCCCCAGATAGGAGATTCTAACACGTATGCTAGATATTAGAATCCTTATCATCCATCAGCTCATTAGTTTTAGTCTTAACACAGAGTTGATTTCTCGGTTTGATCCACATCTTGGAGCTGACAGATGCATGTTTGCTGGTATCAAACTCTGCTGAGAGATACAGAATGACAAGAAGGGGTCCTGTTACAGGTCATTCAAAAGGACAACCAAACTTTATTGCCCTTACTGCTACGGTGTAGGCTCAAGCCCTGACCTCATTACAATATTCAATCCTTGTTTTTCACCAGTATCACTCCAATCATCACTTCTAGCATTTCTTCCATCAAGGAACAGCCTTTGATTGACCCCTGGGGAGAGGCTGCTCAAGGGGATTCCAGAGATTGATCTGTGCACCCAACAAAATTTCTTAAAAGTGGACATAAACCAAACTGAGAAGGTTGCAAGCTGCCTCGTATGAAGTCAGATCTTTGATCTTCTTCCCCCCTTTGCTTACTTAGCTTGAAAAGGCTGATCTAAGTGAGCTTCACATCATTCTTAAGGGATGTCTCAGAGTACCTGCATTATTTCCTATTTTGAATTTTTGTGTGTGAGTGAACAGAGAGTGCTACAACTGATCCAGAAGAAAGGCTGCCTCTTCTTCCATCACATTTGATTTCACAAGCTCTAGAGGGCTTTAATTTATGACAAGAGCCTGTCAAATCTTCTTCCCCAGGGCCTAAAAATCATGTGCATGTGTAGAAGGGGGCAAGAGGGGCAGATGACATGTCCATGACTATGTCATAATGTTGTGACTTACGTAGCTGTGTCAGAAGTCAGGATATAACTACTTAAGGATAGCATTTAAGGGGTAACATAGTCATGCATGCACCCATTTTACTAAGCCAGAATGTGGTTTGCTTGGTTTCCATTGAACGTGTTGTGTGAAAGGAGCTGCTGTCCTTCTTCGAACAGAATGTGTAGCTCAGTTTCTAGCAGGAACCCAACCAAAGTTGCTTTCTTTCAATAAGCCATGATTGTACAAACCAGAGCTTAGCATCATGTGTGTACCCAGCTAGTGACAGATGGGTAATACTATGTATGTTCTGAGGGATAGTTCAGAACATAGGAGTAATGAAGAAGAAGGGTGGGGTTTCTGAGAAGGTGAAATTCCATTCTGCAAGAAGGAGTGAGGATGTCCATTCCTTTAAAACTAAATCCAACTCTAGGAAGCATAGCATCTCTTAGAACGCATGATGACATCACAGGATGTATGACATCGTCATGCAAGTGATGCAAAATTATGTCGTTTGCATCACTCATTTCATCATTTGCCCTATTGGCTGAAAAACATTATAACATGCATGATATCACTTGCTCCCTTGCACCTCACCCCCAGATACCCACGTAGGAAGATTTTATTTTGTTTCGGTTTCTCTTTATTATTTTCAAGCAAATACAGTAAAGATGACAAAAAAATAGAATATGAAGAGCAGCAACAGTGCTTCCAATCTGGAATCCAAATAGTGTGCCATTGGAGAAAGGGGGAGTATGTTGGTGATAGAGAATGAGACAAGAGGCATTAAGTTACTATCATTAAAATGGAAAGGGCACATTTTTTCTCGTGCTGTTCTGAGAGCCTGAGGACCCATTAAGGAGGTAGACACACAGCCTAAAAGACCTTGGGGTGAAAAGGAGACTTGAATCTCTGCAGTGGGCTGGCGAGTTGGAAACAGAAGCAGTGGCAGTAGCTCATCAGAAGATGACCTGCTTTCTGCAGGAACTTTTCTAATATTTTTATCTCCACACCTGGTTGCTTTGTGGAGAAGAGTTTCATACTGGTCTGTGCTTTCATTTTGCGAGAGGGCTCTTTCAGCAGACACTGTACAGAAATAAGCTTTGAAAATGGATCCAAGCAAAGTGGCCTCTCCTCCACCAGAACATCATCTCCAACTCAACAGGAAGAGAACTGGCTGGTCACGGAGAAGAGTGGGATTGAAAGAAGTAGAATGGGGCTTCCAGAAAATGGTTCTATATTCTTTGCTGGATTATGTTCTTATAGTGGGGGCTTATTGGTTTATTCCTCAGGTTCAAAAGAGCAGATCTTTGCCATTTTACCTGTTGAGGAGAGATGGGAATAATATAATATGAAATATAAATCAGGTGAAAGGATAGAAGAAGAGTTGATAGGCATCTCCATGAAATAGGTTAATGTGTTATCTTTTCCTCTCTATTACTTCCCTTCTTGAACACCCTAGCTGTAACCGCTGAGAATGTAATCAGATCAGAAGAGGTGATCTGATTACAGCAAAGGATTAATTATCATGTCTTCCATTTTCAGATCATATGCTAACTGCTCTAAGGACACTGAATCTAACCCAAGATCACCTATGTAAACTCCTGAGCATTCCAGAGGCCCCCCCTCAAGAGCATAGAGATTGAAGTCTTCCAGGACTTAGCTGGGGAGATTCCAAAACCAGGCTTGTGATGAGGTCTAGGAGCCCAAGAAAGCTCTGTGTCTTGCAGCAAGATGGCAGAACCCAAATAGCATCTTCAGCTTACCCCTACAGCCTAACTTTGCATACAAATAGTCCTCATTTAGTGACTGCTCATTTAGCGACTGTTCCCAGTTATGATAGTGATGAAAAGTAACTTTATGACCAATACTTGCATTTATGACCTTTGTAGGTCTGAAAGTAAAGGAAAGCTGAAGTAAGATCTTAAGCACAGTCAGATTTTCACTTAGTGACTGCTTCACTTAATGATCAAGTTGCCGGTCCCAATTGTGGTTTCTAAACGAGGACTACTTGTACAGGCACTGACAATCCATCACCTCTACAGCAGGTCCCATCATCACCCCCAAAATATCTCAGAAGACCATTGCCACCCCTCCTCCACTATCTTGGGCTCATGGTTGGTGAAGGCCATAAACTTGGGAAGGTATATCTCAGATAGGGCAACTGCTCCATGCTCGCCCAACCAGGTTTTGATAATACATACCAGTGTGTTCAATCATTTACAACCAAGTCATGGATTTGATGTTTACCAGCGCCAGCCTGAGATCAAGGCCTCGTGGACTGGCTACCTGGACCCAGGAATTAGGTCATTGAACTGGTAGCAGAAACTAGCACCCTGTTGCCAACCTCCCTTCCTTGGAAAGCTAACCTGATGCCTCCTGTTGTACCTTCACTGATCTGTCATGACTAAAAGTTGCCTTCTGTTCAACCCTTCTCGTCCACACCCTCCAAGTACTACCCTTCCACCTACCCACTGGCTCTGGGAGCCATCAGAAAGTTTAAAAAGAGAAAAAAAGAGTCATACGCATCCATAAGGACCACTCATAGTCTATCCAGCATGTCTTCTTTTCTTACTCTTCTATTTCCAAAAGATTTACGTCAGCATCTTTCCATCCTGTACCCAGGACAAAAACAAATGCATTTTGAAACATCCCTCTTTTTACCCTTTACTTACTTTGAACAGTGTTACAGTGACACTGTAACACAGGCTGAGCAGGAAGAAAATAAAGATAATCAAGATGGTAGTCCACAAATGCTTAATCTCCTCCTCTTTCTTTGTACTGTAATTGTTCTCGATTGACACAGTTGCCTCTGTGAGATGAGAAAGAGATGTCAATCCTGGGGTTGTTCATCAACATAAAACATCCAGCATCCACTCCCCCATCAACTGTTCCATCGTAAGCGTGGAACCTTTACATCCATAAATCTGGCTGTAACACAATGGGAATTCTGCCATGATGGAATTCCATGGTGAAACTGCTTAGCTATTAGGGAGGTATGGATATCCACTAAAAATCAATTTTGTCCAATGGATTCCATCTGCTTCAATTGATTCTGTTGTTTTTTATGCCTAACGTAATATAAATGCCAGGTATCGGCATCCACTAGCATTTGACTTGGTTGTGCCTGATCTCTGGTTGTTGATGATGATTGCTTTCAATGTAATGTAGGCAACAAAACATATGATATAGACAGGGATGAATGAAACGTCTATTTATAAGATCAGCTAGGATGGGTTTATTAGTAGGTAGACCCAAGTGTGGTCATATTTAGAGCTGACCTACATCAACCCGTGAGATTGTAGTGTCTTGGCTAACTTAAATCTTGTTCATTTTCATGAGTCTACTCCAATCACTTCTAAACTTAATTTCAATCCGGCAAATATTGTCTCACTTTTGTAATGGTGATTTGCTGTAAGATCCTTATTAGGAGATTCTGCTAAGTACGGTTCAAAGAAGATGTGATGGAGCAATCAAAGCTTTTGTGTGCGACACGCATAAAGAACAGCAGGGCTTCAGTTGTGCCACCATGACCACAATCTTGACTTTTTGAATCATATTCTGCAGATTGTAGCCATCAGTGTAAAATATCGAGCACCCACAACTGTTATCATGGATTATTATGTTAGCGTGATCGTTATTCTAGTTGTCTGGAGGGGGGCCAAGAAAGCAAATGACAAAACAAGCATCGTGACATCATGATGCAAACAAGCTGCCATCTTGGAGCACAAGTAATGTGTCATTTCATCTTTCTTG
Organism: Liasis olivaceus; assembly: GCA_030867105.1. NCBI lineage: Eukaryota > Metazoa > Chordata > Lepidosauria > Squamata > Pythonidae > Liasis > Liasis olivaceus. Next base: position 112,396,289 of record CM061351.1, on the reverse strand, counting down.
CATCATCATGCTTTGTACCAGACATCTATGAATCTTGGCTGCGACTTTGGTGCTCACTCTTACAGAGAGTGATTTCACTCCGTTGAAATAAATGGGCTCTCCTATCAATAAAGAGAAGTTTACTCCAAAATCTGGTCATCCCAGAATACATCAATTTATTTCTGGCGTAATGAATTTGTCCTAGAGTAACTGCAGATGATCACTTTCCATGTTTTTTTCAGGATTGTAACTGGGGACTTGTTTATGGATGATCTCTGAAGATGTTAACTGTAGCTTGATGAGCAAGCTACAGGCCAGTCTTTGCTAAGTCTATCAGTGTCAAGAAGCCACTGAAAATGTCTGGGTGGGATAATAAGGTGATAGTAGCAGAAGGAGAATACGTGAGTCCAAATGAATCTATTCCATCACAAATATGACTAGAAAGACCACCCAGGGAGCTTCATCATTGAATAGAGATTTGAAAAGAGGCCTCCAGTTACCAAAATTAAGAATAATCCGTTCAGATATGTGGTTACTATTGACTCAAATAGTGCACAATTTATTGTGAACACAAGAGGAAATTGATGTTTTCCTTTCATGGATGATGATAATTAATCACAAGGTCACAACTATGGCAATGAAACTCTGAGCCGAGACCGAGATCTACTTGTAATTATGTTGTTTTAATTGTGTTCCTAAGGACCGCAAGGCCATCCTTTTTTAGGCCAGAGTGGGGCATATTATGTCTATTGTGTGATATGTTCTTTTTAGAAGCAAAACCCAAATGTCAAAATTCCAAAAATATTTGACATCTGTGTCGATAAATCTTTCAGTGTTTGGCATTCTTCCTTGTTTCCATGTGTCTTCTGAACTACTCCTTGGTTATCCGAGAGCAATTCTTAGTAAAATTGGGGAACACGATTATTTTATGGAGCTCGATAAATGCAGATGTTTTGGATTAGTTTGTATTATCAGAAGAAACTGAGAAGTTTTAATGTTTATTTTCCAAAATTATGGGGGTTTGTGTCAGGTCCATTAATCTGGCCTAAGTATTTTGAGAATATGATCCTTCCTTCCCTTTCTCCTTCTTTTAAGTTGTGCTTAAGAAATTATTATATTAAATTGGAACCATGCTCTCCTCAAATTATTTTACAGCTGTTGTTTGAGGGCCATCTTTTGAACAGATTTCTTCACCACCATGTTTTTGTTTTTTTTATAAATAACTCAGGGTGGTGAACATAGATCATCCTCCCATTTTCCCCACAACAGCAACCCTGTGAGATGGGCTGGGCTGGGCTGAGAGAGAGTGACTGGCCAGAGTCACCCAGCCGGCTTTCAGGGTTGGTCTGGATGCATCCCTTCCGCTCGTGAATCGCTGAAAGAGCTGTGAGGAGGAGAACGGGATGATTGTGCATACATGGACCAAGGATTTTGGCCCTCAGGTCAATCAGCGCACATGAAGGATCACCATTAAGGGGCTGCCTGAAACTATCCTTCATGTTCTAACAAGTTAGGTCTTTGTTTCACCATGTTTTTGTAGGAAAAGCTCCCTCTTAGACGGTTTTAGTTCCTAGACGGATTTGTGGATTGAGCAATGAACATCTTGCATGTAGAGCACAATAATTCCTACTGGTATTGCTGTGAGGAAAAGATGGTGTTTGTCTCTCGTCATGCACATTGGACTTGTCAAAAATATCCTTTTCCTCCTAACCATTAAGTCAAAAAGAATTGGGGAAAAAAAGGTCAAGTTGCACATTAAAGATCACCATTAAGGTGGTGCTTGAAACTATCCTTTATATTCTAATATGTTATGTCTTTGTTTCACAGCTATATAAGAACCCATGCAACGTGAATCAATATGGAGGGAGATTTTTCAGCTTGGGCTCCATGGTATATTTGTGTGTGTGTTCTGTTGTGTTACGTGACTCTTCGCTGTTTCTGAGGGTTATGATTTCTTTGAGGCAGCATTCTACTATGGGGTTTCCGAAGGCTACCTCGCTCATCTCTGTGCTCCACCTCTGGGGATCAATAGCCCCAGACACTGGGATGGGGTGAAGTCAGAGTAGGATGAGAACGTGGTGGGTTGCATGGCTGAAGCGTGGTCCCAGGGCCAGGTTTTTCTGGTTTTAGTTTTATTTCTTTTTGTTATTATCATTGGATATGTTTTTTTTATTGCTGGGTTGAAAGCCGCCCAGAATGAGGTTTTAAGATGGGAGGGTATACAAGCGAGAGAGATGAAAGAGAGATGAAAGCGAAACTTAATGGGAAAATTGTAAATAAAGAGTTGTAATTAAATGAAATTCATTCCTATGCCAGAGGGCCACAGCCAACATATAGAGGAAAGTGGTCTTCTTTGCACATTCAAACGGAAACAAGTGTGTGCAGTACAGAGGAGTTTGGTGGAAGGTGATATGGGTTCAAATCTCCAGAGAACTATGAAGCTCAGCTGGTTCGTCTGGACACGTCCCTTCTGCTCCTGACTCACCTGGAAGAGCTGGGAGGAGGATAACAGGGGGTGATTGCGCATACACAGACCAATGATTTTGGCCCTCAGGTCGATACTGATATGCAAGAAGTGAAATCCCCTTTGCTTCCAATATCAACCTGAAATCTTATTCTAATGTGCAGAGAAATGAGCCCATTTCCGCTCCATTCCAGAATCCATCCCTCATCCTGGCCAAGTCCCCAATTTGGTTGAAGAAAAGAGCACAACCTGAGAGACCTCTGACTTTGGTTTGCTTTTATTTAGCCAGGAGCCAAACACATAAGCCTGGAAACTATTTACAAGGACTGGATATGACAAGTGAGAGAGAAATCTAGGAAGACGATGCATGTTGACAGGAGTCTTCAACGTTTACCCGGAGATTTCTCTATGCTCCTCTGAGTGAACTTCATGTCAAGGGCCTCATGGACAACCATACAGCTGTATGAGCTCCCAGCTTCCCAATCTGATTTGGGTATGGTCAGTTTGCTATTCAAGAAGTAGGAATCCTCTCTTTTCTCCTTCACAGATGGGGTGTTGACATAGTTATCTTCTGATATGGGATTGCCATTCTTTTGCCACTGGACATCAATATCCCCTGGGTGGAAGCCACGAATGAAGCAGCTTAGGATCAATGAATTGCCAGGGTTGTGCGTCACTTCAATGGGAGGGTAGATGTGAACGATGGGTTCCTTGCTGGGTCCTTGTGAACATAGAAAGAAAAAGATAAAGGAAAGAAAGGCAAATACTATTTAGTGTGGGATAAAGTAATGGAAGCAGTGATTGGGTCCTCATGTACTACGCCATGATTTATTGTAGCTAACCAACCACAGAGGACTGGTTCACTTGTGAGATTAAGAGATTAGTCACAATTATAATTACACAGAATTGACTGGGGGGAGGGGGTATCACATAGCATTCCAAGCCAAAATGAAACTTATGTGATATAAGAACCTCAGCCAATGTGCACAATTAATATTCTGAAGGCAGGACATGCTGGAGCTCTAAAGGGTTTAACTCTGCTTCCTCCTTACCTCTGATCTTGGAAATTGTCTTGACAATGGGGCCGGGCAAACCTGGATATTCCACTGCACAGGTGAAAAGCTCTCCTGATTCCCAGTCTTGGGTAGACACACGGAGGCGGCTGACAGCAGTGAAGGTTCCATTCATTTCTTTGGTCACCTCCACTAATTCAGGATTCACGGCTTCTCGCTTCTCCCGTGACCAGCTTATTTTCAACCCCTCTTCCGTTTGCAGACTGACAACCACACAGGTGATCGTGGCATTTCTGTTTATGTACAAGCCTTTGGGGCGTGGGGGCAGAAGGTAGGTGTCAATCCAACAGCAGATGTGGCTACGGTCATCTATGGATACAAAATTCATGTCAGCCCTTACATCACTCCTTACCTTTCCCGTAGACCCTTGACCTAATTTCTTCCCTTCTTTCTAGATCAGCTCTTGAGTTATCCGAGTAAAATGTTGCTTGTTTAGCTTGTGAATGGGGAATTGTCCAGTGTACATCCCATTATCTGACCCCAGTTGACTATCGGCTTAGTGTTTTGCATGTCTTCCTTTCACAAGAATACTTCTTACAGTAAAATTCAAGGAAGGACTTCATGACACATTTTTTAAAAGAAGAAAGCATGTTATTTCTAAGGCATGGATTTCAGAAAACATCTCAGACTTGCATGCATTTAAATAAAAATGCTGAAACTTGCCCCCTCATCATTGAAATCTCAAATGACTTGACCTGGGTTCTACCTTCTCCAGATTAGAAAGGCCCAAATCTTTTCTCCTCTCACCGATCACCTGGTCCTTGCAAATCACATTGGAAAGGAACCAGTTTTAGGTATTTTCCATAATGTAAGACTTTTGGTCCTAAGCAGAAATCTGATACTATCCCGAATACTATATCTTTTACCACTACTCTGCTTCCTCCTTACCTCTGATCTTGAAAATCTTCTTAATGATAGGATGTAAATGGTATATGGGATAGACTCCCATATAATCAACTGCCCTTTGAAAGGAAAAAGGTTAACAACAATTTTGCTGGACTCACGCTCAATGACTGTGTTAATTGTGGAGTTGGTGGCTGGATGGTGAACGCTGCACTGGAATGACTCCGAATTCCACTGGGTGATCGGGATGGTGAGCAGACTGCTATGGGTATAGTGGCCGGATGAATGCAAAACTGGAGGGAACTGGAGGATTCCGCTGGTGATAGCGCCTGAGTTCCATTCCACCGTGGCTGGTTTGGGAAAGTAGTCATCGATGAGACAACCAATGGTAACTTGGCAGGTGGTGGAAATATCTCGGACAGAAGGAGACAGTGGGAACACAGTTGGGGCTTTGGGAGTAGCTGTAGGGGAAGATAAAGATAGGATGATGAAGATGGTGTAGACATATCTTCTAATGGACTTGAGTGCTTCTAGAGCAGATTGTCCTATAGCAGTGTTTTCCATCCTTGGCCACTTGAAGATGTGTGGACTTCAACTCCCAAAATTCTCCAGCCCCCATGCTGGCTGGGGAATTCTGGGAGTTGAAGCCCACACATTTTAAAGTTGCCAAGTTTGAAGAGCACTGCTCTACACTATTCATGTGAATTTGCGGAGAGAGAATTTGCAGGAAACTGTGGCCCTGTAGTTGTTCTGATTTTTTTTCTTTCCTCAAATAGATTAGTTAAGGAGATAAATATGGAAGAGTTCTATGGTGCCATTAGAGAGATCCATCATCTGGAAACACCTGCAACTATTATTTCATCTAATTATTGACAGTGCATGGAAGAGAAACAGACTTCAAGTATATTTTCATACTGTGAGGTCTAGAATTTTGCTTCAATCAAAAGAAAGTTGAGGTTCTCAATGTGCTGAATTTGCAGAACATTCATACCCTCATTTCTCCTTAAACCCTAGATTTCAGACCTTGAACTGCAATCAGGGAAGTTTAGCTTTCTGAGTTCAAAGTAGCTACATCAAACCACACAGAAGGCATTTTATTTTGTCCCCCAAATCAAGTTTAGACCCATCAAGTGATGAATACAAGGAGTGGGGCCATATTTTTGTGGCAAAGTAGAAAATCTGAGAAAGATCTAGGGATGGTAGCGTTTTAACCCCCAAAACCTGGATAGGAGACAGAAGGATATTTTAGATTGCATTCTTACTGAGGTAGCAACGCAGCATTAAGAGTTGGCACTCCTGGACTTAACCTTCCATCAGGAACTTGCATTTCATCATCTCTTATCCATGTTTCTTTCATGCCATTCTAGCACCATTCATTATCTGAGCTAGCTGATACCTCCCCACTACTAGGCTGAAATAAATTTCATGTTCAGGAAAATATGGGGACCTAGGCCAGTCTACAAAGAGAAGGAGACTTTTCATCTTAACCTCATGTTGGTACAAAAAGGCCCAGATGGACACCACAATAGCCCAGCAAGGGGCCAATGAACAACGATAGACCATCCATTCCTAAGACAGAGTGAGGGTCATTTTAGACTCTCTACATTATAGTCAAAAAGAGGGAAAAGGTCCATGAAAGTGGTTTAGCAAAATAGTGAAAAAAATACATTATGGGAGTTGAAGCCCAATACATTGCAAGGCTCCAGATTGGAGAAGTCAGCTCTAGGCAATACTGTAGGTTCAAGTTTCTCTAGTAAATGCAAAGCTTCAGTTTATAAGAACTGTTCTGCTTTTATCTGGCAGCAGAGAAGACCCTAAGTACTATGAGAGCCTAAAAGTTAGGGATTGGTCTTTCAGCCAGGGTTCAGCTCCCACTGTGTGCAGAATTCCCTTGGATACAATCTAGATCAGAACAAACTGTGGCAAATTCTTAAAGAGATGGGGGTATCAGACCATCTTACCTGTCTCCTGAGAAATCTATATGTGGGCCAAAAAGCAACAGTTAGAACCGGTCATGGAACAACCGATTGGTTTAAAAGAGGGAAAGGAGTACGACAAGGCTGTATACTGTCACCCTGCTTATTTAACCTATATGAAGAGTACATCATGAGAAATGCCAGGCTGGAAGAATCACAAGCCAGAATTAAGATTGCAGGGAGAAACATCAATAACCTCAGATATGCAGACGATACCACCCTAATGGCAGAAAGTGAAGAAGAACTAAAGAGCCTCTTGATGAGGGTGAAAGAGGAGAGTGCGAAAGCTGGCTTGAAACTCAACATTAAAAAAACTAAGATCATGGCATCTGGGCCCGTCGATTCCTGGCAAATAGAAGGGGTAGAAATGGAAGCAGTAACAGACCTCATTTATTTGGGCTCCAAGATCACCGGAGACGGAGACTGCAGCCATGAAATTAAAAGATGCTTGCTCCTTGGGAGGAAAGCTATGGCAAACCTAGATAGCATATTAAAAAGCAGAGACGTCACCTTGCCGACAAAGATCCGCATAGTCAAAGCTATGGTTTTTCCAGTAGTAATGTATGGCTGTGAGAGCTGGACCATATAGAAGGCTGAGCGCCAAAGAATTGATGCCTTTGAACTGTGGTGCTGGAGAAGACTCTTAAGAGTCCCCTGGACTGCTAGGAGGTCAAACCAGTCAATCTTAAAGGAAATCAACCCTGATTGCTCATTGGAAGGATTGATACTGAAGCTCAAGCTGAGATACTTTGGTCACCTAATGCGAAGAGAGGACTCTTTGGAAAAGACCCTGATGCTGGGAAAGATGGAAGGCAAAAGGAGGAGAGGACGGCAGGGGATGAGATGGTTAGATAGCATCACTGGAGCAATGAGCATGAAACTGAGCAAACTCAGGGAGGCAGTGGAGGACAGGAAGGCCTGGCACAATATGGTTCATGGGGTCACGAAGAGTCGGACATGACTTAACGACTGAACAACAACAACAATCTAACCCATGTCCTGCAGGGGCTGGATATAAAACCTGAGATGTCCTAGTAACAAAAGGACCAGACTACCCTGACTTGTTAGATCCTTTCTGTCACCACAGTCTCTCCTTTCATGCTTTGCTACACACTTTCATCCCTAAATGGGGAACAGAACTAGGGTTGCTAACCATCCTTTCATCTCTGCAGGCCTCAGCTAGCAATCGCATGAACATCCATCTTGCAAAAGCCATCACCTGCTGGCTAGGGGCAATTACATGTCTTTTGAACCAGGTGGCTTCATTGGGGAGCACTGGGCTTGGAGAAACCATGCTGTTAGAGCCCTTGGTCCCAGTGAGCACCCTTAAAATGTGATTCTCAACAAAACCGCAAGGAATCTTGTGTTAGTACATCCTATGAAACCAGCCACTCACCTCCCAGCAAGAGTCAGACTGGGAGCATATTTTCATATAGTATCCCTGAGCATTAGGCTTCAAGCAGGAGATAAATCACATAAATACGCAGATAAATATCTTCAGATCTGGAAGATCAGAAACCTCTGGATTTCACAACTTGGTTCCTTGGGTCTCCTTACTCAGAAGCGTGTCTATTTAACAGCTTTTGAGTTTTTCTAAGGGTTTCTCCCACCTTCTGGTAGCCCTTTAAGGTAGTCCAGATTACTAGCTCTGTCTGTGGCTCTTCCTCCTGTCTCCAAAGGTCATCCCCACATACTATTACACCTTCTCAGAAACCTAATGATCTTGATCTGGAAATTCCAGAGTCTCTCAAGATGAGCATCAGGTGGGGGAACAAAATCTCCAGAGCTTCCCTCCACCTTCCTGAGCCCAGTTAATTGTCTGAGAGATTAGAGACCTTCTCAATGAATTTTAGCCTTGGCATAGGGTTTCCAGGAGGGTGCTTGGCTCTCTAGCACCTAGTTTGAAGCTTACATTCAACTGATGGTGCATCAAACTTTCCCAGTCAAGCATCATCCTCGAAACAAGCCTCCTTGCAGCCTAAGCCCAATTTAGCAGCTCATCAATTTTCCAGCTCAAATCTGACTGGGTTATGCTTTCTGCTTCCCTCTCCCACTTGCCAAGATGTCAAGTGCCTCTTTTTGCTGTCCAGTAGCTTCACCATAGCCTAACCTTTCTCTGTGAGGAGAGACTTTTAAGTAGCAATCCAGCACCAGCTTGAGGAACCAGCTGTCCCAAAGCACAGCTGGGAATTAAGACCTTTCTGGTAGAAGCTTTTCTCATCACCAATGAGTTCTAAGGTTAACAATGGCTTCTAGCAATTTCCTTTAGGATCTCCCTATCACAGCAGGCTTTGAGCAATCATCTACATTGCATCTTTGCCCTTCACTAACTAATTGGAACCCTAAACTACAAGAAGATGACCCCCAAAATTGCAGATGAGCACAAGGCACCAAACAGGTACCCAGTTAGCTTGCTTCTGCCTGCCAGCTGATCTGAACTCTGGACTCAGCTAGAAGCGTATGTACCACATGGTTGAGCCTACAGTTTGCAGCAGGCACCCTTGCAGGCTACCTTACCTGCTCAGCTCAGAAGTGGAAAAATTCTTGGGTGAGCTTTAGGCTTGGACCAGACTCCAAGGAGCCCCATTCTCTCCAATTGCTGAACCTTCAAACCCACCCCCTCCCAACTGAGGTGGCAGGCCTGGCACCCAGATAATACCCTTACTCCCTGCTAGTTTCCCTGACCCCTAGCATTCATCAGGAAGCTCGTAGTTGGGCTTCTGGCTGAGAGTAGACCCCCAAGTAGCCTCTTTCTGCTGACTAGCTTGACTAAACTCTGAATTCAGCTAGGAGGATGACAAATGGCACAGTGAAGGATCCAGCATGGCTCAGCTTTCCCTTCCTCTGACACTCAATCAAAAGCAAAGGATCTCCCAGATGAGCTACCCCAAGGCACCCAGATCCTAGAATTCAAATGGGTGATCAAGAAGCTATCAGCTGAGGATCAGGCTTGGAGCAGATGCTGGGGTAGCTCTTCCTAATCTTAGCTCTCAGCTGGAGCTTCAGAAATATCCCAGCTGAGTATCATCTTTGGGGCAGGCTATCAATCACCTCCTTTGATTTTCACTAGTAGAACCTGGTGTTGATTGGTAAGGCCTAAACTTCCTGTTATATATCAGGCTTGTGAGGGTAACCCTACCGCTGCCCCCTCAGCTGAACTGAGAGCTAAAAATGTATCTCAGTTGAGTTTGGATGAGGCTTTCTGGAAACTCCACAGCTCCAGTATCTTCCTTGCAAACTGCATATCTGAGCATCTTACAAATGAATCCCCTAACATGGGACAGATTCTATTCTCCTCACCTTGATCCTCTTCAGGTTCCTTCACATAATGCTAAACAAGGACATGAGAAGCAAGGTGGAAGGTAGGTCAGAAGTTAAATAAGAAACTTCCTGGTTGTTTGTGAAACTTGGAAGAAGCTAACAAAGAGAGCTGAGTCCTCCTCATCCCCAGTTTTGGAACTTCTCCCTCAGCTTCCCAGCTGAACATGGGTTGCTACTTGCCAAACCCAACTGAATTTGGAGCATCATCTGGAATATGAGGAGCCCATGGTTAGGTTCTGGTAGTACTACAGATTGCCTGGTTACTGAAATTCTCAACTGGGAGGCTCAGCTGAGACTTCAGGGATTACTACCTTACAAATTGCTCTAAGCCTGATATCAAGAATTTCAGTCTATTTGTTCCTTCAACTAGTGAGATACACGGAAGATGGTGGTGACCAAACTTTATTATTCAGCATCTTTGGAAACCTGAACCTCAGTTACCTTAACCTTCTATGTCTTGATCTTCCCAAACCCCAAATGCTGATGAATTTTGTACTTACCAAGCCAAGTGTCAGCTTCAGTCCAAATCATCAAACCTCTGCTGTCAATCTGTAGTCTGTCTCAGAATTTCCCCCTCACCTTGTTCTTAAAGAATGTTCTAAGAAAGAGTTTTTCAGGTTTGTGATGTTCTTTGATCTGGCGTGAAGGTGTGAAAAAAACAAGATCACTGAAGTCCAAGAGATATAATTGGGATCCAAGAGATGCCGTCTTAGAACAAAAAAGTCTCAGCCACAGAGAACTTCCCCATTTTCTTCCCCTAGCTATCTTTTTTTAAAGTCCCAAAGTTCCATCACTAGGCAAGGCCAAGCTGTTGAAATGAGCTGATGATTAATTAATTTGACCAAGAGAAATGTCGAGATTGCTGTGTTTATTGTTTTAAGTTTCTTGCATAGTACTTCATTAATTAATCAATACTGTTATGTTTTTTTCTGAATAAGAGGTAAAGGCATTCTGGGGCATAAAACAAACTGAACCTGTCTTCCTAAATGGATATAAATCTTATGGAGAGTAGTGATATGTATCTAATTATTTAATTTACTAGCAGTTTTTAAATGTATTACATAGGTTTTTAAAAAGCCCAAATCCAATGAGCATTAGATGCCTTATATTTCCATGCTGTCTGTTCACACCACTCACATGCTTCTCATATCTTCTTATTAATCCACTTTATTCATCTTTCCCATTCCCCATTTCTATTTCATCTAGATCTTTGGGTTCTTATGATTGGGGAGGACAAGGCATTTCCCTGATGTGGAATATGAGGGTGTGCACTGGGAATGGAGCTTGAAACATTTGTACAAGATTTTCCAAAACTACCACAGAATATCTTTAAAAAAGGCCTTAAGCAGCACTTTCCAGCTAATAAAACAAGATGAGGACTTCCAACCAGCAGTTGGTCCCTTAAAAGAACCTGAGCAATAACAGCCATGAAAGAGAGTGACGTCTTGGTGGAAAAGAAGCTAATCTGCATTGACCACACATGGTGCCATGTAAAAGGTAAGTGGATGTGAGTTCTAGACCTGAGATCTCAGTACCAAGATCCACAATAGTGCCAAGTTGTAGTAACTCTAGGTTCAGATGGCTCTCCTTAGTTTACATGTTTAGTTGTGGGTGAAAAAAACCTATAGACACAATAATCAATTATCATATCTGTCTAAGCTGTGGATAAGTATTCCTGAGCCAGAAACCTTATGGAAAAGGTCAGTTTTGACGAAGTCTTTCAAGGAAGGAAAAAAGTATTTTCCTATCTCTCTAAAATAAAAAAGGGGGTGGGGGAGGGAAGTAAATTAGTCTCAGATCTGTTATACTTTCCTATGTTTGCACTGATAATATCTACTTGGAAAACACAGACAGAAGAAAGTGTTGTTTTTGTCAAGGTTTAATGCCCTCATGGGTTAGCCAACAAACAAACACGAAAGCAGAAAATCTCCCCTTCTAGAGTCCTAGATTCTGCCATAATCAGAGCTGGTTTAAGAAATTTGGGGACTAAATGTTCCACCAGTGCTCACGAGGTGACCCTGGTGCCTCATCCTAGATGAACATTGCAGATGCATTTCTGCAAAAGGAGGTGGTCAAAGAATTGTAATCAAAAGTGAATGTCCACAGAACCTGAGCTGAAAATGAAAACCGTCTCTAGAATAAACAGATTGCATATAAAAAGTGAATCCTTGCTACTCAAGCTCTTTGAGGCCTGCAAGTTTATTGCAATACACGAATGCATATTTTTATTTTAAAAAGAGTAATTCAGAGAGAGAGAGAGAGACTTCCCCTTGGCAGAAACAGAGAGAGAAAATTACTACCCTTTATTTTGGAAATGTTATTTTCCCTGCTTTACAGCCTGTAAACGGGGGAAATCCTATTGTAAGAGGTTAAAAGAAAATCTGACCTGTCAATCTAGCTAAAGCAACTGAGACATCTGAAACCTGTAAAACTGTCAGGTCTACAGGATGGACCAGGCCAAGAACTGACTCCACTTTGGCCTAAAACTATGCAGAGTACATCATGAGAAATGCCAGGCTGGAAGAATCACAAGCTGGAATTAAGATTGCAGGGAGAAATATCAACAACCTCAGATATGCAGATGATACCACCCTAATGGCAGAAAGTGAAGAAGAACTAAAGAGCCTCTTGAAGGTGAAAGAGGAGAGTGCAAAAGCTGGCTTGAAACTCAACATTAAAAAAACTAAGATCATGGCATCTGGACACATTAATTCCTGGCAAATAGAAGGGGTAGAAATGGAAGCAGTAATAGACTTCATTTATTTGGGCTCCAAGATCACTGCAGACATAGACTGCAGCCATGAAATTAAAAGATGCTTGTTCCTTGGGAGGAAAGCTATGTCAAACCTAGACAGCATATTAAAAAGCAGAGACATCACCTTGCCGACAAAGATCCGCATAGTCAAAGCTATGGTTTTTCCAGTAGCAATGTATGGCTGTGAGAGCTGGATCATAAGGAAGGCTGAGCGCCGAAGAATTGATGCCTTTGAACTGTGGTGCTGGAGAAGACTCTTAGGAGTCCCTTGGACTGCCAGAAGGTCAAACCAGTCAATCTTAAAGGAAATCAACCCTGATTGCTCATTGGAAGGATTGATAATGAAGCTCAAGCTCAGATACTTTGGTCACCTAATGCGAAGAGAGGACTCTTTGGAAAAGACCCTGATGCTGGGAAAGATGGAAGGCCAAAGGAGAAGTACATTCGTTTTGTCAGTTACTGTTTTTATATTTCACTGAATTCCTTGTCTGAATTTTAGTGAATTAGAGAGAGAGAGAGTTCTAAAAAGAGTCAAGGAAAATGGTATCAGGCCTATCAGGAACAAATGTGTCCTGATTGTGATAAATACTTCAATTTGCATGTAGGTGTCCAAACTGAGAGATCTTAATATTTAACTTCTACAGTCGTGCTCGTCTTGGTGCTTGACAATCTCTCTCTCTCTTTTCTCAAAATGAAATCTGAAATATCAAAGGTGTTGAGGCGGCTTCTCCTTTTTGTGTGAATATAGCTTGTATCCTATTCTGTGGGACTTTGGATAGTCCATCAGTGGATTTTGGTAGAAGCTTTTAAGGACAAATGTGACTGCCTTTCTTGTTTATTTATCCTGGTTATCAGTAGATTTTGGAAGTCTTTCTGGAGAACAATTGTTTTCTCCATCATGTAGCATTGCATTCTGTATGTGGATGTCTTAAAACCTGAATGCCCATCCTGATCTATTTTCCCTTATTACTCAACCTACAGTGTGTAACAAATCCAGTAATTTGAATTAAATATTTCCTTCCTTCCTCCCTTCCTTCCTTCCTTCCTTCCTCCCTTCCTCCCTCCCTCCCTCCCTCCCTCCCTCCCTCCCTCCCTCCCTCCCTTCCTTCCTTCCTTCCTTCCTTCCTTCCTTCCTTCCTTCCTTCCTTCCTTCCTATTTTATGCTTGCCCCTTAGCTTTCCACCAATTATCTGGTACTCCTCCCATGGATTGCTAGTTGCCAAGTTCAGCTGAAGGTGGACCATCGTCTGGAATGGGAAGAGTCCAGGGTTAGCTTCTAGTAGTGCTGCAGGTTGCCCAATCACTGAGGTTCTTAGCCAGGGGGCTCAACTGAGACTTCAGGGATTATGGTGGTATGCAGTTACCCCACAACTTGCTCTAAGCCATATATCAGGAGTTTCAGTCCTTTTGTTCCTTCACAGGTAAGATACTTGGACATGGTGGTGAGCATTTATCACCAGCAGCATTAACTAGGGGAGGAGAATTTCAGAGTGGGTGCAAATGGAACATGGCATCATTTTTTCTTTCCTCTTCCTGGATTTTCCTAGGCTGTGCATATGATCACATAAGAAAAAAAAATATGATCAGAATTCCTTTCTCAGTTATTGAGTTGCAGTAAGATGTTGGTGGTGAAATGTTCATTAGATTTCACTGGCTGAAAATGAGAGAGCTGTTTCACACTGGTGCTTCCAGAGTAGAAACCCCTCAAGGTGCAAACCATGATCTCTGCTTTCTTTGAAGCCAGCTGTTCCAATAGAGGGGTAGGCCATTGGAACATGATGGCTGTTTCTGGGAACTGAAAAGACAACAAGCAATGGGAAAGAACATCGCATCCACTGCCTTAAGGTGCAAGTAGGAATTCTTGCCCTGTTAGTCCTTTCCTTCCAAAAATTAAGTTCTCAGAACTCTCTCATTGGGAACCATGTTTCAGAAAAGCTGGAAACAGGTACAACAATCTTTGACAGGATTTTTAGGCAACTTTTAGGCAAATGAATCTCACTAAATATATCAATTAAAATAAGCAGATGAATCAAAGTGGTGATATGGTTTCAACACCAGCCTGTTAGATTATATATGGAGGGTCATTTGGTTCAGAACAGGGTTGAAGGTACAGAGGCTAATGTCGTGGTCTGAATCTGGAGCATAACAAATTGGATTGCTTGTTTGATGTAATTATTTATTTGTAAAATATTCAAACTGAAATTCCCCTTTCATTAATTGGGGACAACAGATCAAAACACATTGCCACGCTCTACCATTTCTGAACCTCTGAGGGACAGAGAGGTTATCAAGTCACTTCCTTCAAAAGATTTTTTTTTTCATTTTTTACTTTGTAACATGGGGCACCCATGCTACTGAGTTTTCTGGAAATTTAGAGGGTGGCTGGAAGCGTCAGCTGAATGGGGAAAGAAAAAGAATTGTTGCACAATCTCTAATCCTAAGGCAAACCTTCTCCATCATCTACCAAAGGAAGTGAAAAGAATTTAATCATCATGATGATGATGATGATAATAATAATAATGTGGAGAACTCACGTGAGACATGGTTTTGAGGGCTCAGCAGGAGGCTGTGTCCAGGGAAAAGGAACCCCAGGAGGAGGAGGAGGAGGATGGACCACATTGTGAAATTCAGACTGAAGTCTCACAAGGGCTCCGAGCAGTTATATAATTCCAGAAGATGAAGGAAATCAGCTTCCTATTAAATATCTAGAGCTTCATGGAGAAAGCGAGCAAGCTGACTCAGAAGGGCAAACTTAAGCATCATTGGAAGAGAATCTTGGCACCACATACAGTTGGGTATTTTATTTTTCTATTGGGCATATTCATTTGGATCCCCTCCAATCCTATCAGACTCGGGCTGCTCCCAGTACGATATTGACTTGAGTGGCCACATGATCAGATTTCGCTGAACACAATGTTGGCAACTGCTGAGTAATCTTACTTTTATCTGATGTTTTGGTCATTTTCTGTCCCATTAAAAATGTACAGCAAAAGTACAGTGTGCAAACATGCAGCAATGCAACAATAAACCAATTGTCATCAGCCAAATGCAAAATCATAGTCAACAGCAGACAGGCCACGTGACTTCTTCTTCATCAGCGTGTTCCATGATTGGGTCTTGAATCACGTAAAGAGTTTTGTGTTCCACGTCTTTCTGACTGCCGGATTCTTTCCCTCAATGTTTTTGAGCTGGCAATGGGTTTGTCGCTGACACATTTCACTTTTCAGAGGAAATTTCTTTGCAATGTCTCCACAGCTACCTTCTATGGAGTTGACACCCACCAAGAAGAGATGCTAGCTGGAGAATTCTGGAGTTGAAGTCCACCCATCTTAATGTGGCCAAGGTTGGAGAACACTGACTTTATGGAATGCCAGCTGTAGTCTCATAAGGGCTCAGAACAGTGATCTAATTACAGATAGATGCAGGAATTGAATTTCCTGGTTTGTAGCCTTTACTTTTTTCATGCTTGGGTACGACCTTCTTCCTTTCCTCCTCAGACAACTCTTTGCTTTTCAGCAGCTGCATCACATTGTTGGCTCATGATTAATTTGTGTTTCACAAGAATACCCAGATCACCTTCATAGGTGCTTTTACCAAGCCTGGTCTCCCTCCTCTTATACTTGAGGGAAGACACATAGAGGTTAAGTCATTCTTCCTTCATGGGAAGTCTGATCCACATGATTACATGCAGTCAAACTTTATTTTTTTAAGACTTGATGCCACGGGCTATTTAATCGATCTATATTGTTGTATGTCAGTATAGCCAAGAAACGGGGCCCTTAACACACTCAGGGCATGCCCAACCTTAATATGCCCAACCTGCTGGACCAATTGGACAGGTAGAAACAACTGGGAAAGGATGGTCCCTCAGGTAACCTGGTCCCAAGCCATGAAGGGCTTTAAAGGTGACAACCAGCAACTTGAGTTGCACCTGGAAACACACCGGCCACCAATGCAGCTCACCTAGCAGTGGTGTTACATGTGTTGAATATCCAACACCATTTCCTACCCCTGCAGCTGCATTCTGCACCAGTTGAACCTCTCAAATGCTCTTCAAGGGCAGCCCATGTACTGCGTGTTGCAGTAGTCCAAACGGGAGGTCACGAGGGCATGAGCGACGTGAGCAGAGCCTCCTGGTCCAGGAATGGGCGCAACTGGCGCACAAACCTCCTAGCCATGGTTGCCACCTGCTGTTCTAGCAGGAGCTATGAGTCCAAGAGGACTCCCAGATTGTGCACCAGGCCTATCTGGGGAAGTGCCACCCCTTCCGGGACCAACAGTGGAAAAACCGTCACCAGAAGGCCCGAATACCTTGCTTGGGTTGAGTCGAAGCCCATTGCAACCCATCCAGACACTTACAATCTCCAGAGATTGGGACAGGACATCCACGGCATCACTCAGGCGGCCCTGGGTGAAGATCTAAAGCTGGGTATCATCAGCGTGTTGATGATACCTCACCCCAAACCATTGGATCACCTCTCCAGTGGTCTCACATAGATGTTAAATAGGAGAGGAGAGAGAACTGAGCCCTGAGGAAACCCACAAAGTAGGGGCCATGGGCTGGATCTCTCTCTCCCTATCAACATCAACTGGAGCCGACCCTGGAGGAAGGAGGACAACCAGCGCAACAGTGCCGCCCACTCCCAACTTCCAAAGCTGGTCCAGAAGGATACCATGATCGATGGTATCGAAGGCTGCTGAGTGGTCAAGAAGAGCAAAGATGGTTGCACTAATGCCATCCCGCTCTTGCCAGAGGTCATTTAAGAGTGCAATCAATGCTGTCTCAGTCCCGTAACCCGGCCTGTACATGACTGAAAAGGGTCCAGACAATACTGACTGGAACCAACCCTGGAGGAAGGAGGAGAACTAGCACAACACCCACCAAGTCAAGAGGCTCAGGCAGGGAGGCTGCTACACAGCAAGGAGGCTGGTACGATAGCAAATGTCCCAGCTGATCCCCCTTAGAACCCAACTTCACAAATAGGGTCTCGCACCTGGCAATCTAAGGAGCAGCGCCCGTGGGTGCCTTACATGAGTCTCGGATGACCACTGCCACCCCACTGTCCCTACCAGCTGGGCACATCTCAGAAAGGGGACCCCCCCCAAGTAGGTCTTGCACAAAGTAGGGAAGCTAGTTTGAAAGAAAGTTGTTGTCATGTATATTCAATTGTTCTTTTTGCTGTGTGTTTTTAGGCTTCTATTAGGGCTGATGTATGATGTTGGTGTTCATTGTGGGGTTTTTCTGTTTTCCTCAGTGTAGATGCTGCTAGCACGATTCTCATTGCCTCTTTTCGTTGCTCCTCCATCTGGAACCCCTGCACCATGTAACACATCTGAAGGGGATGGAAAGAAATGGGGGAATGTGGTGGTAAAAAGCACCCCCCCTACACGTTAACTATATTCACCTATGAAAAACCTATGAGATGTCCCCTCCCCAACACACACACGAACTGCTTAAAGTGCCCTTGTAAGAAAACCTTCGCACCAAGCTGAAGTCACCCTGAGGAGAAGACTCAGTCAGGAAGGCCCAGAGAACCACATTGATTCACTGACCATCTCTCAAGGATTGTATGGCCTAGGAGGAAGGAAGGGACTAATGATAATCAGGTCACAATGGATGGCTTATCTAATCAATGGTTTAATAAATAAATATTAACATCCTTTTATTCTCTGTTTTAGTTTGCTTGTTACATTTTTAATATATTTATTGACTGTTTTCACCTGTGTTGTACGCCGCCCAGAGCCGCCTGCGGTGAGATGGGCGGCTATAGAAATCGGTTTAATAAATAAATAAATACATACATAAGATAATATTCCAGCGTCACGGTGCCATTTCCACCGTCTCTGCCTTTTGCTTCGGGCTGTCTTTGCAACGTAGTGGGCCGAAGACACACAGGCCCTGGTTCTGCTTTTGCTCGTGGCCGCTCAGCAAAGTACCAGAGCTTTGCGGGGGACCCGTCTCTCCTGTATTACTGCTTGTATGCATGCCAGGAAAATTCTGTCGTGTCTTCCCAGGGATTTGGTGGCTTCGGGTGAGCTACAGACGCCTCCTGAGCCCCCCCCCAGGCAATTTCCCCCCACCTTCCTGCGGCTGCTGCTGACAGTTCCTGGGCTTCAGCTTCCTGGGAGCAGCAGACCAATCGCCGTCCGGAGTCTCCCGGTCCCTTCTCCGGACTCTCTGAACGGGGGGCATCCCCGCATCTGGGCGCAGGGGCTCCTGCTTCACTACGCTCGGCGTTCCAGGGAAGGGTCCCTGTCTCTGGCTCGCCTTCAGAGGATGGGGGCGGCCAGCGCACGGAGCGAACATTCGGGTGGAGCTCCAAGGCGGGGGGTGGCCTAGGCTGCCCCCCCACCCTGCCCCCATATCCAAGCGCAAGCTTGGGACCTTCTCCGAGAAATGGCTGGAGGACTGTCGCCCCCAGCCCTCCCCAGGCGGACTGGCAGCTGCTGCAGAAGCTTGGGGCAGAAAGGCTCCCCTCACAACCCCCTGGGGAAGCCGAGGATTAACCTGGGCAATGGTGCTGGGGGGGAGCCTGGCTTAAGGGGGGGCGGATTCGCTGATTGGCAGCAGCCCAACCCTCCCCCCCAGCTGTAGTTTTCGGCAGAAGCTGAGAAAACGTTTCCCAGAGGCGGGCGGGCAGTGCAGCAGGAAGTGCTTGGGGACCCCCAGGATGGCCTTCGTGGTTTGCCCCCCACCCCACCCCACTTGCTGCAGCGGCCAGCGATTGCCCAGAAAGCGTCCGCCCCCTCAGGCAGTGCTCCTGTACCTGCCCAGCTGCAGTGTGTTTGTTTGTGTGTGTGTGTATCTGTCTCAATCTGGAGCTTTATGATATTTATATGTTGGCTGTGGCCCTCTGGCATAGGAACGACGTTCATTCAATTACAATTCTTTATTTACAATTTCCCCATGAAGTTTCGCTTTCTCTCTCATTTGCATAGCCTCCCATCTTAAAACCTCATTCTGGGCGGCTTTCAACCCAGCAATAAAAAAAACATATCCAATGATAATAACAAAAAGAAATAAAACTAAAACCAGAAAAACCTGGCCCTGGGACCACGCTTCAGCCATGCAACCCACCACGTTCTCATCCTACTCTGACTTCACCCCATCCCAGTGTCTGGGGCTATCGATCCCCAGAGGTGGAGCACAGAGATGAGCGAGGTAGCCTTCGGAAACCCCATAGTAGAATGCTGCCTCAAAGAAATCATAACCCTCAGAAACAGCAAAGAGTCACGTAACACAACAGAACACACACACAAATATACCGTGGAGCCCAAGCTGAAGAATCTCCCTCCATATTGATTCACGTTGCATGGGTTCTTGTATAGCTGTGAAACAAAGACATAACATATTAGAATATAAAGGATAGTTTCAAGCACCACCTTAATGGTGATCTTTAATGTGCAACTTGACCTTTTTTTCCCCAATTCTTTTTGACTTAATGGTTAGGAGGAAAAGGATATTTTTGACAAGTCCAATGTGCATGACGAGAGACAAACACCATCTTTTCCTCACAGCAATACCAGTAGGAATTATTGTGCTCTACATGCAAGATGTTCATTGCTCAATCCACAAATCCATCTAGGAACTAAAACCGTCTAAGAGGGAGCTTTTCCTACAAAAACATGGTGAAACAAAGACCTAACTTGTTAGAACATGAAGGATAGTTTCAGGCAGCACCTTAATGGTGATCCTTCATGTGCGCTGATTGACCTGAGGGCCAAAATCCTTGGTCCATGTATGCACAATCATCCCGTTCTCCTCCTCACAGCTCTTTCAGCGATTCACGAGCGGAAGGGATGCATCCAGACCAACCCTGAAAGCCGGCTGGGTGACTCTGGCCAGTCACTCTCTCTCAGCCCAGCCCAGCCCATCTCACAGGGTTGCTGTTGTGGGGAAAATGGGAGGATGATCTATGTTAACCACCTTGAGTTATTTATAAAAAAAATAATAAAGGCGGGAGAAATGTGTAATGAATAAACCAGCTGAGCTTCATAGTTTTCTGGAGATTTGAACCCATATTGTCTTCCAACAAACTCCTTTCTACTCCACCTTCATTTCATTCTATACATGCTCAGAAGACCACTTTCTTGTATGTGTTGGCAGTAGTGTCAGAGGTGACATATGACTGAAATTCCTTTAATTACAACGATTTATTTACAATTTCCCCATTAAGTTTCTATGTCATCTCCCCTTGTCCCTCCACCCTTCAAATTCTTTCAGCCAATTGCCACCAGATCAGGGTTGAACTTCAGTGTTCACTGCAAGTAAACTAGAGGATGATGGTGTTCATCTGAAAGCAAGATTGATGGTTACCCAACTAATTTAAGTTTAAAGTAGAAGAATGGAAGTGTGGTCCTGGCTTCTCTGAAATGATAAATATCTTCCCTCCCTCCCTCCCTCCCTCCCTCCCTCCCTCCCTCCCTCCCTTCCTTCCTTCCTTCCTTCCTTCCTTCCTTCATCCTTCCCCCCAGTTGCAGTTTACATAGTAGAAAACAAATGTAAAACAGCCACAGCAAGTTTAAAAAGGGAAAAGAAATCTTTAGTGGCCCTGAAGAGGTTCAAACAGTCTCTGGAAGAGCTCCATCTTCAAGATCTTCATGAATGCTGTCACGGTGGTGCCTGCTTCAGCTCCCTTTAGGCATTTGTAGGCCCAAACCTGGACTTCAAGTTGCACCTGGAATCTAATTGTTAGCGAGTTCAGGGCCAGGAGTATTGATGTAAGATGTTCCCAATGACGGGAACGCATTGGTGTATGTGTCGTTGCAGTGTGGACAATCTGCACTTCAGAATGGTCTTTAAAGGCAGAATTGTGAATGTCCTTTGTGGAGGGAAGGCTTAATGACACCCTGTTCCTGCTGTTTCATCACTCCACGTCTAATTTCAACCAGCGTTCAACCCAATACAGGCACTAATATATCTGAGATGGGGAGGATTATTTCAAAATTGCACAATGACAGGTTCCTTTTACTAGATTTCCATGGGCTAAAGAAAACACAAGTGTCAACAGACAAAAGACCTTGAAAAGTGAAGCAAGCAAAAATAATTAAATAAACAACCCCACCCCCCACCCCCCACCCTCCTGTGTGTTCTGTGCTTACCTGTATTCTTTCTTAAAATGCAATAGTAACTTGAACGAACATGATGCCATTATATAAGAATCTTCTGAAAGGTATCTCAAAATGTAACAGTATATGTATTTTTCTGGACCATCACCCTTCCATATTTAAGGCTGGATTCATCCAACAAGCTAAACTGTAGACTTGAGCTAACAAAGCACAATCTCCATGGATAGACCGCAGCTGCATAATGGGTGGAGCAAGAGGCTCAGAAGGGACCCTGCCTAACTTCTCAGGCTATAAAGGAGATGGCGGGAGATTTGCACTTTCAGACTTGCAAGATTCTGTTAATGTAGCCTTACAATAAAGTAGTGTTAGCACATCTGATTGTGCTTCCTGTCTGGTCTACCTGGGAAGGCGGACAGGATCAGGCCAAGAAAAAACTCCACGTTAAGACTAAAGCTACTTTTATTAAGATTGGCTATCATAACAGAATCATGCAAGTCTGATTATCCCTTTCTTATACTCATGTGAATTAAGGGGTGTCTCTCAGAGACATTTACGCATACCTCCTCCTTTGTTAAGTCTTAAGCCACGTTTCCTTCCTTGTCTTGGTAATGGAACTCCCCTCTCTCCATGAATGCCATCCTTTTTATTCTCTACAATACTTTGTGACGATAAAGTAGAGTTCCAGCAACCCCCGTATTGTCCGTTCCCTGACCTGGCCTGCTTCAAAGGGTGACAGCTGATACCAAGGTATATTTAAAGTGAATGGAGGGATAATAAAAGAATAGGACATAAGTAGGTGTACTTAGTGAATCTTGGTTTTCTTGAAAAAAAGCCAAGCAGAGTTGTCGCAGAGTATTTGGAAATCCCAGCAGTTTAAACTAAAATGAAATATACAGAAAACATCCTGAGGGATTCATCCCATATTCCTTCAAAGAAAAGTACATGGGTTGACTCACACGGTCACTAGGAGTCCAGCTCATCTCCAGGGAGACTAACTTTCCCTTCCATCTTTTCCTCTCAAAAACACGGAAGCCCTAAAATGGCCTTGCATGATTACAAGTACATCACACCAATCCGGTAGCTCTTGGAAGGTGAAATCAATGCTTCAAAGGTAGGTCTATTCATAACATAAATCTCATTTTATGTTCTCCTCAAGGCCTCAAAGTCCAGCTTATTGGAAGCTATGGTAACCAATCCAGGAGCCTTTAATAAAAGGTAATTATTCATTTGTCAACAGGAGTGATATTCACAGATGAACCTCTTAAGCCACATTGCGGTGTTCTCTCTGAATTGCTGGAGTTGCTTTGCTCGGCCACCTCGGCCTTCATGCCAAATGGCTCTCAGGAGAAGCAACAGGTGAAATAGACGTGTTTGCTTTGCTAGCACAACTCATCAGTTGACGTGTCCCTATTTCATGGATTAATTATAACTTAGCAAAATGCCTCATGGACATCTCCCAATCTTCTCTACTGCTCGGTGCTCCTCCAGCTAGATGACCGTTCGATGTTGCTCCTTAGCCAGCATTTTTTTCAAATTGCTCTTCTTTTTCACCTCTGAAAAAGGTGAACCAGGGGAAGGGAGCAGAGCGATGTTCTCCAGGGGAACATTTTGATAACAATGAGGCTTCAATCTCTCATCATGGAACACCAAATAGAAAAATAGAAAATGCCCCTTGGATCCAGCTTTACTTATCACTCCATTTTTAAACATCTCTTCATGGAAAACTGCAGGAGTTTCTTGCACACTGAGATGCAGTTTCATTTTTTCACATTAGAGCCCTGAGGGGTAAAAAGAAGAAAATGAGAAAACAAACCAATGGTACTGATAAATTTCACTTCCCTCATCTCACTCGGGAGACTTTTCCATCTTTCTTTCTGTTCCAGGTGACTCAGACCTTGGACCCCAATCTCCATTCCAATGAGCAGAACCCCGACACAACCTGCTGGTGGCCTTCAAGGAAGCTGGCTTTTTGGAAAACCAGCTGCAGAGACAACGTGTTCAGCTAGATTTCTCTTGGTACTGCAATAAAAGAGGAAAGGGTACCCTCTTCTTCTAATGGGCCTGAAAAAAAGTGCCACTCTTTCGCAAACCTGAGAAGACAAAAGTATTTCTGGCATTGCTTTCCACTTCAGTAGTTTTTCACCAGCTGCCTTGCTTCACCTCAGAGATAGGCAACTCCGGAAATAAGTTTTGTCAGCTCAGGCCTAGAAGGTCCATTGAGAAGGCTCTCCAACAGGATCTTCCCTGTGTGCTCAAAGCTAGGACTTGGGATTCAGAAGGACTCCCCTCCCCAAAAAAGGGAATATAAATATGGAATTCTATTCAATAGTGTACATTCTATTCAATAAAAAGTCCTTGAAAGAAAGGTGAATGTGATATTCTCCTCCCTTCCTTCTCTTTCTTCCTTGAAGTGTTATCCCGCCCATCTCTCCCATGGCCTTTGCTTTGAATGAAGATCATCCCTCATTGTTCCTCCACTGGATCCCCATTGCCACCCTCTCCCTTGCAGTGTCTTCTGTGGCCCTTGGAGGTTCAGAAATAGTTGCCAACTTGGGCAGAATGTTGCCGTCTGTTTTGATCTGTCCCCAGGAATTGACCGGCGAAGGGCAGGTTAGATCTTTGGCAACCAAATAAATAAATAGATCAAGCAAGCAATCGGCAATGTTCTGCTCTAGGCTAGGATGGCCACATTACCACCTCTATCCTTTCAACATTGGTCTAAACCGCAAGACCTGTGCAATATTTTTTTATTTATATTTCAAATTTGTCACTGTCCGTTTCACTGCAGAGTGACTCTGGGCGGTTTACAGTAAAAACAGAATAAACATTAATCAAAATAAATATTAATTAATTAATTAATTAATTAAAATATGCTAGAAAACAAACTTCCTATATGATACTTCCAAAAGGCTGATGTTAATTAGGTGTTAATAAACTCAGGGAGCATCGTCAAGGTGCCAGCCATCCCCAGGGTCAATTGTACCTTTCCTCGCCCCACGCAAGTTGGCAGAGACAAGTCTTCAATTCCCTCCAAATATATATATATATATTCCTTCCTTCCTTCCTTCCTTCCTTCCTTCCTTCCTTCCTTCCTTCCTTCCTTCCTTCCTTCCTTCCCAGGTTAGCGCTGAAACTGTATCACTGCACTGCTGAATTGCATTATTTTAATGAATGTACTGATTTTGATTCAATGCTCTGCAAGGGCCCGAAGTACTTCTAGAGGGAGACTTCGTTTTCTGTAAGTGCATTCCCCACAAGATTGTAATCAGATCTTTATGCTTCTCCTTTGATGGGAAAGGCAGACGGATTACAATTTCCTACTGGTCTGATTAAAAATATGTAGCTGATCTTTCCAATCTCTTCTTGTCTTCTGTCCTCCAGTTAGCATCAAAGACAATTGGAATTCCCCCTGTCCCAAAACTGGTGGCTTTGGAGGAAACACATGTTGTGGTTTGCACGGCACAGAGTTCTAGCTCTGTAAACATTGATGTTAATGTTCTGTTCTTAGGATTTGATCCAGATTATGTTTGTGAGGTCATACAACAAGCCTGAACAATTCTGGGGTGGCGGGGGGGAAGAGGGTGAAATGTCCCACCTGCAGCCATGCTGGGCCTCCTCAACTCAGTGATTAATTTCCCATTGTTTAAAAGATACCTGAATTCCTTTCCTCATGACAATTCCTTTGCATTTCTTGTCTTGATTCCCAACGAATGATGGTGAATATGGTAATCATTCTAACTTTAATTGAGCATTGCTTTGGGGTTCTAAACAAATGAATGGACAAATAAAAACTTGAACAATCAGATTTGCAGCAAGAAAGAATCCGTTTTCAGTTGCATTAGCCTGGAAAAATGGAACCAGTTTATTCTTGCATGCAGTGGACAGCAAGATGTCCTAGTAAATGTAGCCCACAGCAAATATTGACCCATCTGGGACTCTCAAAAGATGCTGAAATGATTGAGCATCGCATTTTCTACTGTGGGAGGTTGCATTGCAAATACTGATTTTCATGGCCCACGGAAGAGGCCGTCTGTCTTTCCTCTCTGCCCTCTTCTCCTACCATTGTCTCCCCCGTGGCCTCTGCTCCCAATTAACACCGCCGTTTTATGTCTTACGTGTATGAAAAAGAACACGCAATGTAATTGGCAGCATAAATAAGGGTGAGGGCCTAATTCTGCCACCTCTACATTCTGATCAGCACAGAACTCTAAAAATTAGTTAAAAAAAAAAGCTTAATTCTGCTGGTAGGCATTTACGTCCTGGTCAAGTTCTCAAACGAAAAGCAGTACACGAAAAGGAAATGTTTTCTCTGGTGACAATCAAATAATTGAGGTATCAGTTCTCTGGTTTAGGAAAGTGCTTTGAGGGAAAGATACCGGTCTTCCAAATTCTCCAAAAGATGCCTGTAAAATTCTTCAAGGGGCACAGTTTAGACCCCTGGAGAACCAGCAACGGAGATCCTTGGTAGGAGAAGCTTCAGATTAGTTAGACTTATCTACAAATATTTCAGAGGACCTATCTTCTTGCTTATAAGCTGATAGCGTGAGTGTTATTAACAGAGAAGATTGTTGAAGGCAAATTAGAAGATTGCCTGAAGTATCTACTGATGCTGCCGATTATGATGAAGTTTAAGGACTCGCCCAAATTTCCCAGGCTGTTCCTTCCCAGCTGGTCTATTTTGGTCTGTAGAGATATACTAGGAAATATTTTTCTGAAATACCATATAAACAGTCCTTACCTCTTGTGGGTCATCACAGTGGGTTCCATAACACAGTCCAAGATTGTCATCTTCCTTTTGGGTTCTCTGTTCTGAGAACAAGTCTGCCACTAGGTCTTCAATCACAAGGTTCCCACTGAGTCTCCTTCTTTCTTTTCCACTTTCTCCGGCATAACTCTTAAGATTGTTTTGCCTTTGTCTCCAAAACTATTCCTGTTGCTGTTTTTGTCCCCTGGGTTCCCACTCCCAGAGAGAAGGTTGGTGTTAGACTGGAAAAGGAAGGAAGGGAGGGAGGGAGGGAGGGAGGGACAATTAAAATAAAAAGATGATATGATCTTCATGATCATTATCAGAGAACTTCATCTGTTGGAGTGTAGACCTTAAGAGGCTGCAGTATGAAAACTGCTCAGGGGAGGGCAGCAAACGATTAGGGAAAGTTGCAAAGAACTTAAAGAAGAGTATGTAAAATTAAGACTTCTGTCACTTAAAACTGAAGTTATTCTTACGTAAAATATTTTAGGCTGTCTTATAGTCAGTCCCTGACCACAATGATAGATTAGTGCAGAGAATAAGAAGCACGTTTTAGTTCTGATTATGCTGGCTTATCTTGTGAAAGCAATAAATGAATTTAAAAAGTGTCTACAGTACCAGAACAAAGGGCTTGGGTTGAGTTTCAATGCCTGCTGTGTTTGTAATGTCCACATGGTGGCAGGAGAAGATTGGGAAAGAACCACAGAAGCTGAATTGTAGGAAGCAGGGAGAGATCCGAAGTGATTATGGACTGTGTGAATACAGAAGTTAACACTCTTGATTTCCGGAGGCCTGTAGGGATGACCTCCCTAAGTTGGTAGGAAAGTCCATAGCCTTCAGGATACTGATGGTCCCATTTCTATTGCCCATAGAGTCCACCTAGATTGTGCCTAAATCCATATAGCAATTCCACACAAAAGTTCTGGAACTTGTAATATACTTGCATTTCCTCCATACCACACTCCCTGCAGGCTTAGAAAGGCAAAATGACATATAATTAGACTGACCACTTGCTTGACGATCCTTGAGAATGGTTAGTATATCTGAGCTGCATTAATCCAGATGATCACTAGATGCCAGCAAAGAAGAGCTTCAATGTCCTTTTACTGCCACCTAGAGGCCCTCTGGATTTTTTTAGCCCACTTACGGTAGCTGTATCACTGATGCACGAGAGCCAGTTTGGTGTAGTGGTTCCTGTAATTACATTGAACCTTCACAGTCATCCGGCTTGCCTGTGCAAAGAATTCCTGTTTGGTTTTCAAATGCAGCAATATTCAAAAGGTCCACATGGTGGGAGCAGAGGATCAGGAATGATGTTGCAAATTCAGACTGCGGGAAAGGTCAATCTTCAAGAAAGGCAAGTGCTCCTAATTCTGAGCATGTATGCAAAAACGGGAACCCACTAATGCTCAGAAAAGATAAACATGGAAGGAAGGAACATTGGGATTTTCTACTTCTCAGTCACCCCCCAATGAATTTGGTGGAGACCCCCATGACCCAGAAAAATGTTGGGCTCCTCCTCATTGAATATGATGAAACTGAGTCTAGAGAACCATCTGTCAGGGATTCTTACCTTGAGCAAGGGGTTGGAGCCCATGGCCTCAAGGGCTCTGTCCAACCCCAGGATTACTAAGGGTTGATTTCAAGATCTTTTCCCAATTTGCAAGTGTAGTGTAACTCTTGCTTCCTTAACCTGCAGGTGGCAGAAAACCAGCTTGATTTGGAGGGTCTGTTGTGGTTTGCTTTTAATTTCCCACCATAAGCATGAAAACATAAGGACTAGAGGTGTGGAGTACCTAGATATGAGCAGGTAAGATGCTTCTGATTTGGTGGAAACTCTCTCCCTGCACCTGTTGGCTGATCCCTCAAGGAGCTGTGCTTTTTCCCCACCTGGTTTAGGGTCACCTAACACTTGTTTGTGCTTCTTTCACCTGCAGGTGGCATAAAAATAGTCTGATTTGTCAGAGGCCTATCTTTGCCTCATTTGAGCTTCCTGATGTACTTTCTTTGTCTATCTCCTGCCCAAGGAAAAGGTGTGGCTCCTTTAAGGAGGAGCTGATCAGTACAGGGAGCTGTTGACTTTGGATCTGAATACAGCCTTCCTCTAATAAGAACAGAAGAACATCAGTAGGGACTTTGGCTAAACTAATCCAGCAACGGGATACATCTGGGAACTTCCTAAATTTGCACTGGATGACTCAAGCTCCCTTCTACACTGGCCTCCCAAATGGTACCATCACATAGTAAAAACACCCACTGAGACTAGCGTCCATTGAAAGCCTCATCTTACACAAAGCTGTCCAGTCCTCTTTTTGCATCATCCAACTTAAAGAAGAGAATATACGTAGCTCAGGGTTGAACTGTGGAGTCCTTGGGGTTCTCTGAGCTTGGTTGTTTCCTTGCAAATGTTTTGTTATCCAGCTAGGTAACATCTTCAGTGCTAGAACGGAGTGGGGTTTGCCACTGTATAGAAACGGAGAGCAAACCCCACTCCATTCTAGCACTGAAGATGTTACCTAGATGGGTAATGAAACAACTGCAAGAAAACAACCAAGCTCAGAGAACCCCAAGGATTCATCCAACTTCGCTGCCATGGCCACAACTATTGGTAGGGAATGCACAGTTTGAGTAGGTGGGGCGTGAAAAAAGATGTCCTTCTGCTAGTCCTGAATCCTCCTGCATTTTGGTTCAACGGATGACCTTGAAGTCTACTATGGTGTCTGTGAGACAAAAGTATTTTTCTCTATCTTCTCTCAGCCATGCATCATTTATAGGCCTCTATCATGTCTCCCCCCTTCATGGATCACTGCCTTGTCGTGGTGAAGGGGCTTGTGTAACTCAGTGAAGCCATGAGCTATACCGTGCAGGGCCACCCAAGACGGACAGGTCATGACAGAGAGTTCTGACAAAATGTGGTCCACCGGAGAAGGAAATGGCAACCCACTCCAGTATCCTTGCCAAGAAAACCCCACGGACAATGTTAAAAGGCTAAAAGATATGACGCCGGAAGATGAGCCCCTCAGGTCGGAAGGTGTCCAATATGCTACTGGGGAAGAGCGGAGGGCAATTCCAAGTAGCTCCAGAAAGAGTGAAGCGGCTGGGCCAAAGCCAAAAGGACGTTCAGCTGTGGATGTATCTGGAAGCGAAAAGAAGGTCCGATGCTGTAAAGAACAATATCGTATAGGTACGTGGAATGTAAGATCCATGAACCAAGGCAAGCTGGATGTGGTCAAACATGAGATGACAAGATTGAACGTTGACATCTTGGGAATCAGCGAATTGAAATGGACGGGAATGGGTGAATTTAATTCAGGTGACCATTATATCTACTACTGTGGGCAAGAAACCCTTAGAAGAAATGGAGTTGCACTCATAGTCAATAAGAGAGTGGGAAAGGCAGTAATGGGGTACAACCTCAAAAACGACAGAATGATCTCAGTGCGTATCCAAGGAAAACCATTCAACATCACGGTAATCCAAGTCTATGCCCCAACCACTGATGCCGAAGAAGCTGAAGTTGACCGGTTCTATGAAGACCTACAAGACCTTCTAGAACTAGCACCAAAAAAAGATGTCCTTTTCATCATAGGGGATTGGAATGCTAAAGTAGGAAGTCAAGGAGTAATCGGAATAACAGGCAAGTTTGGCCTTGGAGTACAAAATGAAGCAGGGCAAAGGCTAATAGAGTTCTGTCAAGAGAACAAGCTAGTCATAGCAAACACGCTTTTCCAACAACACAAGAGACGACTCTACACATGGACATCACCAGATGGTCAATACCGAAACCAGATTGATTACATACTTTGCAGCCAAAGATGGAGAAGCTCTATACAGACGGCAAAAACAAGACCAGGAGCTGACTGTGGCTCAGATCATGAGCTTCTTACTGCAAAATTTAGGCTTAAATTGAAGAATGTAGGGGCTGTTAAAGTGCTGCACTCAATATGCCAGCAAGTTTGGAAAACGCAACAGTGGCCACGGGATTGGAAAAGGTCAGTTTACGTTCCAATTCCAAAGAAGGGCAATGCCAAAGAATGCTCAAACTATCGCACAATTGCACTCATTTCACATGCTAGCAAGGTTATGCTCCAAATCCTACAAGCTAGGCTTCAGCAGTACGTGAACCGAGAACTACCGGATGTACAAGCTGGGTTTCGAAGAGGCAGAGGAACTAGAGATCAAATTGCCAACATTCGCTGGATCATGGAGAAAGCACGAGAGTTCCAGAAAAGCATCTACTTCTGCTTCATTGACTATGCAAAAGCCTTTGATTGTGTGGATCACAACAAACTGTGGCAAATTCTTAAAGAGATGGGGATACCAGACCACCTTACCTGTCTCCTGAGAAATCTGTATGCGGGCCAAGAAGCAACAGTTAGAACCGGTCATGGAACAACCGACTGGTTCAAAATAGGGAAAGGAGTACGACAAGGCTGTATCCTGTCACCCTGCTTATTTAACCTATATGCAGAGTACATCATGAGAAATGCCAGGCTGGAAGAATCACAAGCCAGAATTAAGATTGCAGGGAGAAACATCAATAACCTCAGATATGCAGACGATACCACCCTAATGGCAGAAAGTGAAGAAGAACTAAAGAGCCTCTTGATGAGGGTGAAAGAGGAGAGTGCGAAAGCTGGCTTGAAACTCAACATTAAAAAAACTAAGATCATGGCATCTGGGCCCGTCGATTCCTGGCAAATAGAAGGGGTAGAAATGGAAGCAGTAACAGACCTCATTTATTTGGGCTCCAAGATCACCGCAGACGGAGACTGCAGCCATGAAATTAAAAGACGCTTGCTCCTTGGGAGGAAAGCTATGGCAAACCTAGATAGCATATTAAAAAGCAGAGACGTCACCTTGCCGACAAAGATCCGCATAGTCAAAGCTATGGTTTTTCCAGTAGTAAAGTATGGCTGTGAGAGCTGGACCATAAAGAAGGCTGAACGCCGAAGAATTGATGCCTTTGAACTGTGGTGCTGGAGAAGACTCTTAAGAGTCCCCTGGACTGCTAGGAGGTCAAACCAGTCAATCTTAAAGGAAATCAACTCTGATTGCTCATTGGAAGGATTGATAATGAAGCTCAAGCTCAGATACTATGGTCACCTAATGCGAAGAGAGGACTCTTTGGAAAAGACCCTGATGCTGGGAAAGATGGAAGGCAAAAGGAGAAGAGGACGGCAGAGGATGAGATGGCTAGATAGCATCACTGAAGCAATGAGCATGAAATTGAGCAAACTCAGGGAGGCAGTGAAAGATAGGAAGGCCTGGCGCAATATGGTTCATGGGGTCACGAAGAGTCGGACACGACTTAACGACTAAACAACAACAACAATCATGTCTCCCCTAACCCTCCTCCATTCCAGGTTAGAGATCCCCAATTTCTGTAATCTTTCCTTGTAGAGGAACTTTTCCACCGCTCTAATTGTTTTGATTACCCCTTTCTGCATGTTTTCCAGCTCTATTGTATCCTATTTCAAGTGTGGTGAAATTAAGCATCCACCATATTTCAAGGGTGATGTTACCAAAGATTTTTGTTAGGACTGTATTAGATTGGCAGTTCTGTTTTTCATTGCCTTCCTCATGATTCCATGGATGGACGTTCCCTTTTGTAGAGCAACTGAATACTGAGTTGATATTTCAACCAATGTTCTCCATGATTCCAAGGTCACTTTGCTGGTTAGTGGCTGGCCAAATCCTGGATTCATATTAGCACATAGGTGAAGGTTAGATTTGTTGTGCCCATGTGCCTCACTCGGTACTTCTTTTCACTGAACGTCATTTGTCATTTGGAAGCCCATTTACCCAGATTAGAAAGTCCTCAAGGAGGTCTTCATAAACTCTCTGTTTTTGCCACTCTAACCAAGCTGATATATTCACCAAACATGGCCACCTCTCTACTCAGCAGTAAAGCCAGATCCTTTATACATAGGTTCAAAAGTTCTGGTCCCACCTTTTATGGACTTTTTGGTGAAAATGGAAAAAAATGAACGGGTGATATATGGATTTGCTGATTGGAAAGGGTCGAATATGGGAAGAAGAGAATTAGGATGTAATTTTAATTAGGGAGGAATGGGGATAAGATTATTTGAAACTGCTGTAAAGAAGATCGGAAGTCGCTTCCTTATAAATCTTTTTTTTTTCCTATTTGTGTCTCTTTCTATACTTTATTTTCTTACCTCACATGTTTCCTTTTCTTTTCTCTACTCTTACTTTGTATTATTTCATGTTTATCTTTTATTTCTGTGAAAAAAAATCAACAAAAATGCATCTCCCATCTAACTGAAAATTAAAAAATGCTGCTCCCAACACCTGTTCTGTCTCATTTCAGCTAGTTTTGATGCACCTCTTGGTTGGTTCAGGAATGTATTGAGGTTACCCTTAAGTGGGTTTGTCAAGTTGGACCCCGTTTTATGGGTTCCACCAATTGGCTCTTTCTGCTTCATATCTGCGGGCCAAAATGATTTAGACCCTGGATTCCACTCTCCAGTCCAACGAGCAGAAATATTATGTAACCCACTGGGCACATTACAGGAGCTTTTTTCTTTTGGGAGGGTGGGATAACTGGAAAGACAGATTGCTAAGCTGGGTGATAGCACTTAGGTGACTGCCGTTGATCTTAAAAAGCTAAGAATGACTTGGGCTGGCTGGTATTTGGATGGGAGACCACCAGGGACCTAAGCTAGACTTGGAAGCAAAAGAAATCCCTAAAGAAGGCAATGGAAACTATTTCCATACTGTTGCCCAAAACCCAATGTGGATTGACTCAATAAAGCTGACCTTGGCAGATGTTAAAAGGGGAAGCTGAACTGCGTCTTCCATCTAACTGAAAAGCTGGGTGGGAGATGATCAGGACATCTCAGAGTTGTAGGCTAGACTGGGACAGGCAGTGGCAATTCCAACATGGATGTATCCATGAAGTCACCAAGAGCCAGCTTGACTTGAAGGAGACAAATTGAGTATGCTTTGACAGATCACAGGTGAATCATGGCGATGGGTCAACTGTTTGGAGGCCATGAGAGTGAAGGTCCATGAGCTGACAGACGTCCAGTTCTATCCAGGCCAAATAAATTTGCTGCAATGCTTTAGTTGTTGACCTGCAGATGGCGATGGAGGGAAGAGAATTTTTGGAGCATGTATGGCTCTGTTATTTTGCTTAGTAGACATCTGTCCAAAGACTTTTGTTCTCAGATGTTTCAGCTGAAAGTGGTTTGGATTATTAAATGCATTTAATATCTCTAAACTGAATGTCAGTGGTGTTACGAAAAGTGGAAAATGGCCTAAATCTATCTATCTATCTATCTATCTATCTATCTATCTATCTATCTATCTATCTATCTATCTATCCGTCCATCCATCCATCCATCCATCCTGATCTCTCTCTCTCTTTTAATTGAATAATTCCAGTGTTTTTGCATTCGCTGAGATCAGATTTATTTTCTCCAATAACTGGACAAAATATTACCTAGATATTTCTCCTTACGCTTTGATAAATAAAGATAACAAAGCAACTTCAGCTCACAAAATTTAGACACATAAACACTCTGGGGAAGGCAGGAAATTGCACTTTTTTTGAGGAACTAGGTTGTTCACTGTAGATTTTTCTCTTGTTGTTGTTGTTCAGTCGTTAAGTCGTGTCCGACTCTTCGTGATCCCCTGAACCATATTGCGCCAGGCCTTCCTGTCCTTCACTGCCTCCCTGAGTTTGCTCAGTTTCATGCCCATTGCTTCAGTGATGCTATCTAACCATCTCATCCTCTGCCGTCCTCTTCTCCTTTTGCCTTCAACCTTTCCCAGCATCAGGGTCTTTTCCAAAGAGTCCTCTCTTCACATTAGGTGACCAAAGTATCTGAGCTTCAGCTTCATTATCAATCCTTCCAATGAGCAGTCAGGGTTGATTTCCTTTAAGATTGACTGGTTTGACCTCCTAGCAGTCCAGGGGACTCTTAAGAGTCTTTTCCAGCACCACAGTTCAAAGGCATCAATTCTTCGGTACTCAGCCTTCTTTATGGTCAGCTTCCTTTTATTCATCCATATCAGTGTGTGAATTCAAGGATGACACTTCTGCCCAGAAATTGAAATTATCCTTCTGGGTAACGTGGGCTTGCTTTGGCTGTTGTCCTCTTTGTGCCATCTTTTTGTTCTGTGTTTTTATCATGGGATTATTTTATTGTTTGTGTTTATTTGTGAACTGCTCAGAGTCCCTAGGAGCGAGGCAATATAATAAATAAATAAGTAAATAATCCAGATTTTTGCACATGCTTGACTTCCTGGCTTTTTAAAATTTAAAGAGTGGTAAAAAACCTAGACACAGTGGTTTCATCTTCTTATTCTTTTCCACAGTTAGTGTCATTTCTCTCTTGTTGGTCTCTGACAGGTACATCTGTCTCCACCTCCGCCTCCATCTTCATCTCCACCCTCCTCTCTCTCTATGTCTCTCTCTTTCTCTCTCCCCCATTTCTCTTTCCCTCTCCCATTTTCTGCAGTGAAGGAAATGGCCCAGGGACAGGACGGTGGAGTGCGTGAAGGGGAAAAAGTTTGAGTGCAGTTGAGTAGGCACAGCTGAGACAGAAACATTTTTAGAATTCAGAAAAAACTGTCCCGTGGTCAACTAGAACTTGTTCCATGTTTACAAAGAACCAGGGTACGTGGGCTGCAATAATTTGGATGGCAGAAATGCACCCAGATCTAATTTCTTCCTTTCCTGACATTTAGTGGTGGGCTGGATTTCCGTAGCTCAAATACAGAAGCCCTAGCTTAAAGCTAAACTCTGTGCAACTATGTTGTGGTGGTGGTGATGATCCATCATGTCAACCTTGACTCGTGGTGATTACACGGACAGGTCTATGCAGTTGGTTTGGCAACATTTGCAGAAGTGTTTTTGCCAGGGCCTTCTCCCTGGGGCTGAGAGTTCCCAACATTGAATGTGGCAGGGGGCAATTAGTCTCTCTGTGCCCTGCGGGCAGTTTTCACATGACACACTAAGTTAACATTGCAGTCCAAGAGCTATTTTATGCTATCATTTTGCCCCTTGTTGTGCGTGGCCCTTTAACCACATTTTGGGGCTTATTGTGTGATCTGAACCTAAAACAGAAACCTTTTAGGGTTTTGCTAAACAGGAAGGTATAGCCAAGGTTTGTTGTAAGCTTCTGCAAACCCCAAAAGCTATTTGGGGTTCAGTTGACATAGCTTGTCACAAACCTTGGTTAAAGAGCCAGGTGCAATGTTGGGCAAAAGGGCCCCATGCCCAGGCTTTTTAACGAAGCTTTTAAGTTTGGTATGTCTTGAGAACATAGTCCAAAGTAAGATTTTGGTCAAGCCTGATGCTACCTGGAGTGATCAGTGGAGAATGGGGGAAAGAGAAGACAAGCAAGGGCTACTCATGCCTTTCTCTTCTTCAGGAGTGGTAAGATAGGTGAGGCACATCAACACATGTTGTAGAATGGAAAGAGGTTTTTGAAAGATCCAGCTAGTTACTGGGAAATTGTAATCCCTTAGAGGTTGTTGAGCTTAGTTCTCATCCCCCTCAGATAGCATATTGCGAGATTATGGAAATAGTGGTCTTTCCAAATGTGGAGCACTATTGATTTTCCACCCTTGACTTCAGTAAAGGTTCCTTCAAAGTGAGCTTGACCCCCGGTATCAGCATGGGTCTATCCATGTTGTTTTTGTAGCAACAGTACGGAAGTGATTTGCCATTGTCTACTTCATGGAGATGTTTCCACTCTAATCCACAGTCCTGGAATTTCTTGCTGCTCTTCATTCCGTGACTAATCTTTCCTGGCCTTGCTTAGCTTTTGAAGATTGGCCAAGCATTTAAAATTCGAATGTCTTGGATCCATATTTAGGTGATCATTTATTAGTTTCATCAGAAACAAACCAATAACATCAACCATGTTGTAGTCGCTTGTCCATCCCTGCTTATGTTTAGTGGGACATCTCTTCTTGATGTAATGTTGGCCTTTGAAACTTTGATGGAATTAATAAGGGGATGTTTAACCTGAAATACATCTTGTTTTTTTTTTCACCCGTATCACTGGGACTATCACTACCTCAGTTGAGTGTAGTACCCAGAATTCCTTGCTGCTTTGTGCACCAGTGGTTCTGTAGTGCATGGATGCCCTTGCCATGCAAATAATCTTCTCCAAAGCCCTGCCCAGCTGGACCATGCCCAATTCTAAACTTTGCTCTGCCCTTCACAGTTTCACACTTAGGATAATTATAGCTTCTGGCTGTCAAGGCTAGAAACTGAGAAGTGCTGAGAATAGCTATCTGAAAAACAAGGTGTTTTCTGAAGAAGCCATTTCTTCTTCCTCCTACCTTTTTTCCAATTGTGAACAATGCCTGGGCCACCCTCTTTTGGTCCCACTGAGCCTGACCATGCTGTCCCATCCTCCTCCTGTTACGTGCCCAACCTGCATCTAGAGAAGAAAAGATGGAGATTGAGAGAAAGGCCAGTCTGTGCCTGACAAATTCCAACATTTCTATGATCTCTTCAGGAAGGAACTGGGCAATGGAGACACTCAACAACAGCTGAGCTTTTAAAAGCAGCAAATACTTACTTCAAGCCCAGTGGAAGTGTAGCCCCCTTCAGTAGAGGGAGACACATTCAATCTAGGTGGAAAGCCTGTGTATGGAGGCCAGAAGATAGTTTGGAGAAGTTGTTTCTTTCGTACCAGGCCAGCCAGATGAAGCCCAAATCTTGTTTCTGAGCCCTCCTGAAATGACTGCCATGAGCTATTTGCTATTCATCTAGTGGTTGCTATGGTGGACATGGCCTTGCTTCCCCTCCAGACAAGGTCTCCTATCTTCTCATGCTTCAGAATCAGAAACATGGACACAGTTATCTTAATGTGCCTCTAATAGCTTAATGCACAACAATTTTGGCTCCTCCTGTCTCCCCCCACTATGTATTGTCTCTCAAGCTCCAAAACAGTGTTTTTCAAACTTGACAACTTTAAAAAGTGTGCATCTTAAAGTTGCCAAGTTTGAAAAACTCTGCTC
This sequence comes from Liasis olivaceus, assembly GCA_030867105.1. NCBI lineage: Eukaryota > Metazoa > Chordata > Lepidosauria > Squamata > Pythonidae > Liasis > Liasis olivaceus. The sequence goes on along the minus strand of CM061351.1, from coordinate 112,359,058 downwards.
TAAAGGGATAATCTTTGTAGAGATCCAACCGGGCGAAAAAGCACCCCACTACTGATTTCACTAGGTTTATTTCATTATATTCTGGGAAAGATATCAGGGCCCACATTCTGATTTTGAAGGGGCAAAAGTTAAAATGGACAGAATTTGAAAAAGCACTTCCCAAATAAGAGCATCAGTTACACACACTACTTCCTACATGCTTACTCAGAAGTAAGCTGTGGCAACAGCTGAAAAAATGATTCTTCCCCTCTCCTATTCAGATGTGAGTCTCTCTAGGTTGGGGGGCGGGCGGTTATTCTCAGGTAAGTATGGGTAAAATGCATGTTGCCTTCATGAAGAAGTAAACAATAAATTCACTACAGGAATAACCCACGAGTAATTTTTGTTTTGGATCCCCACTTCTTCTGAGCCAATAGAAAACTATTCCTAGTGGGACTTCTTCCCTGTAGAATTTGTCTAACTTGTTCTTGGCACCTTCAGTCTTCAATGTGCCTATTCAGAAGTAGGTCCAGTGGAAGGCTGTGGTTTTTATTTCTGGGTTGAAAAACAACAGGACCAGGAACCCTCTTAGGAGAAAGCTAGTGTTTTGCAGCGGTGGAGGGTGTGGGCAAGGAGAGGGGAGATCAGGCTCAAGTCCACCCTTCATCACAGGAGATCACTAGGGACTTTGGCCAGTCCTTCTCACTCAGCCTAGTCAACCTCACAAGGTTATCCTGCTACACGTTTATTCATCACGCAAGGAGGATGTCAGTGTGAATGAAGTGTATGACTTCAGACTACATAGCACAGAGATTAATTTTGAATATTCCATCCAGCTAACTATTTTTGCCTGGTGGAAATCCCTGGGCAGGGTTGTTTTTCCCCCTGGTAGCAGAGCATTAAAAAGAAATGTATCACCCACCTAAAAAAGCACTCTTTCCATCACCTCATTCTGCATTAGATCAAATCCACCATCTTGTTAGGTTTTAAGTAGCAACCTATATTTTTTATCTTGTGTAAGAGCAGATCTTCCCCAACTTGGACTGAAGGGCTGGATTTGCCCAGCAACCTTAAATCCATTCCTGAATTCGCCCATTTTTCTGGATTCATACAATTCACTGAATCATAAGGGAGCTCTGGGCTGGCCTACAAATTAATTAATTAATGCAATTCCACCCTTACACATTGCATTGTGGTTTGGTTAACCATGATTTGAAAAGTCACAACTGGCTGGATACATACATTATACTTTCAGGGGCCTGTGTGATGGGGTTTACCAGTGCTGTTTGAACCTCACTTGAGCTTGCATGGTTTCCATGTTGGAAGCAGGATAAATTTTACTTACTCCGTGATTATTTTCTTCCCCAGTCATGGTTCTGCTCTGCCCTTGACAGCATTCAGTCAATGGGCTACTCATTTTTACAATGATGTCAAGACATGCTGACATCAAAATGGGTTCCACCAGTTGCCCGTCTCCATATGTATCTCTAGAGACATGGGAATGCTGTTGTCTCCCATCCAGTCTGTTTCCCAGGGTCAAAATGGAGGAAAATAACCCAACTAGGAAAAGGGACACCACTTTGTCCCCCCTTCTTCTCTCTGAGAAAAAAGAACCCCTTTTGCTTTCTTCTAGAAAAGCTGGGCCTGAAGGTTTGATGATGTCTCTAGAAATATTTAAAACATTTCTAGGCCCCTGTGGATGTGAAACCTTTCCAAGGGCCACTGACTTAAAATGAACAGAACTTTCATTAAATCAGCATTTCAAATCCAAATACTGGAAACTTTGAAAATGCCCCTTGCAAAATACTTCAACCCCAAAGCAAGGACAACCGAGAAACAGCAGGGGAAAACCGGAATGAATAAATGGGATTTTAAGAGGGCTTTCTTAAACATTGGCAAGAATGTTCTCCTTTCCTCAGACACCAAATATCCCCATCCACAGGAAAGCCGACAATCAGTTATTTCAGATTCTGTTTTCAGTTTGCTTTTCCCTTCCCCCATTTTTCCTTTAAATTATAAACCTAATTAAGTTAAAAAGGCTGCCTTTTAACATTTTTCAGAACCTGATTATGGTGTAAGTGGTTCTGGGAGAGGTTTTGCAGGAAAAAAAAAGCAGGCTGGAGGAACATTTTTTGAAAGAATCAGAGAGGAATAAAGGGGTGTTTTACAATGATTTGGAGGGGTTGTTGTGGTCGTTTCCATTAAGAAAAAAAATCAAGCGGGGCAGGCTTTTCTCCTGAAGAAGGAGCCTGTTAAGTCAACAGTTTATATATTACAAACATCAAAAACTGCTTCAGTACATAAATCTCTTGATTTTCTTAGGGCTGAGTCCCTGCTCACAAAGATGAACCTCAGGAGATGTATGTTGAGGTTTCCTGTTGTAAACTCAGTTTGCTTTGGGATTTTGCAAAGGTTTGTGGATGAAGTCAGTTGAAGTCCTTGATTATTTGAAGAGGATTCAAATGCTCAGAAGCGTAAGGGCAGAGCATCCGCATAGCTTTCCTCTGAAGTCAACATGGTGAGTTTTCAAAACACAATTGTTTGTCTGGAATCCGCTTCAGCCAAGATTAACCCTGGCTCAGAGTCTGCTTCTTTGCTTTTTGGACAGACCACCTCTCCAAATTGCCCCCCCCCCCGTTTATATTGTGCTCATTCTCACTTCCTTTTCTTGCAGTATCATCTGCAGCTGTGGGGTTAAAACATCCTGTTTGCCATCCTTGTGCATCCAGATGTGACCCAACATTGACGTGAAGGGTGGTGTTTAAAAAGAAAAATGGATGAAGCTCAACTTATAGTGGCAAACAGAAAAAAGTTGGAAACCACCAATTGGCAGAAAAGCATAAAACTAATTAATTTATACAGGGTATTTTAAAATAGTTCCATTTTCATTGACAAATTGAGAAGGTTCTCTGGAAGGTATTGGTAGTTCTTGGGTTACGATCAATACTTTGTGAACGGCCCCAATTGTCCAAGCTTTTCCAACTTCTCGGTGAGAAAGAAGTCTGAAAAACATACATAGTCAGCTTGGGAAGAAAGGGAGACGGATCTGCTCAAAGGCTGCTCTCTGGCTCAGCACACACTGCAGTATCCGTAATTTATCCAATTTTCAATGGGGATAAAAATCTTTGAACCTGCAACTAAAATTGCACAGCCCAAAGCTCCAATTTCACCAGTGTTATTAAGACTGTTTGGGGAGCTGGAGGGTTAGGGATGGGAATGTGAAGTTGGCCTGCCAGAGGCCTCCCACTTTTTATTCCCCACTTAAAATGCCCCAAAGTAGGCCAGCAAATTTTGGGTAGACCCTTTCCTGATGGCCCCAGTTGAAATAATAGTGAGTCAGACTGCTACTTGAATTAAACACTACTTATTAAAAAATAAAGTCTTGCAATGCTGGTAGTCTTGACTTTCCTTGTGGATTCTCAGGTGCCCTTGCTGAACTTTTGTCTAAGCTGTCCCATCAAGTTGGGAATATAGAAGCAAAATGAAGTGATTCACTCTTGTCTGCTAGGTTTGGAGGTTGCATCTAGCTGGCCTTGGTTGACCTTGGGAAAAAACAAACAGAGAAGCTCTCAGATGGGAGTCCACTAAGAAATCCCAGGACTGCAGCGTAGACTTGGAAGTTGAGGAAGGGAGTGGGAAACTATTTCTGAATGATTTTCAGGGAAGCATCTGAACGTGCCCATGGAATCACCAGGGATTGAGCTGGCCTCGAGGCAGACTTTATTACTTTATTTGGAGAAGGATCCTGATGCTGATGATCATCAGTAAAAGGAGTTGTGGGTAACCTTAGTCTTCACCCTCATCCATTCCTCTTTCAAACCTTTCTAGCTTTGTGGTCTGACATGCTACCCTGCCCAACCATTAGTTTCAGCTGAGTTTCGCAAGCACAAGCCCTATGTGGCTGAAAAGGAGAGATGAATCTCCCTTCTCTAGTTTGACTCACATCATATAGGAAGGTGGATTAATCCAGAAGCTGAAGCTGTCAGCTTTTATTTTTCTCTCTCAAACACACAGCTGGGCCTTCTTGAACAATAACTGAGTATTACTGGAAAAGAAGTTAACCATGGTTTGCTTTCTGTGCAGTGAAGAGCACCAGCCGTTTCTTCTGTTCAAAGCACAACACCCAGAGGCACACAACATACCAACCCCAGGCGACATAACCACGATTTAACTAATTGCATAACCTTGCCAAAGTTGGAGCTGGACCCCAACTGCTCTAGTGAGTTTGCAACCTACTGGCCCACAAACAAATCAACTCTTCATTCAAACTCACTGTCTTGTCCCAGCCATAAATTACAATCATACTTTTTCTCTTACATGATTTCTACCTTGGGAAGAAGAAAACCTTAAACCATTTCTTTTTCTGTTAAGTTACTGCTACCAGGAAGAGGGATGGGGGGTGGGTGGGTGGTATATCGATTCTATTTTACCTACAAAAGCAATTTTGTCTTTTTTTGACCAGTTCTGCTTTGCCTCTATCCTCCTACCTAGAGAAAGGGGGTTCATAGATGTAGGTTGTTAAGGAAATTTGCAGGGTTTGCAGACAGAGTGAAAAACATTGACACTTTATTGGATATGAAAGTGTCATTGTTTTTCCTTCTCTATGTCAGGAACTATCTGTCCGTCTAAGAGCAAGAACCTAAGAGTACCCACCCATCACTTAGAGCTGAGGAAAAACCCCAGGTGTTCTCCATTGCACAGGTGCTAAGCAACACATTTTTTAGAAGCTGGAATTCCCTCCATGGTTTAATGTGGTGTCTGAGCTTCTATTCTGAGAACAAGGGACAGCAATCCAGAACCTCTTTTTCTTAAGTGTATCAGATTCTATTTTAAGAATTAGAGCTAGATGATCTCTCTCCCTGCGAGAGGACTTAGATGTTTGACTTTTTGTGTGTCCCCTGCAAGTTTTCCCAGGAACTGTAACATCTCGCCTATGAGGAATTCTAAGGAACGGATCCAGGCCATAAATTGCCCAGTCCCACTCATCAGTTGCAATCTATGCCACAGAGAATCTTTGCTGCCACTCTGGAACCACCACCAGTCCCGGGAAAGCTTGATGGGTCTCCCGAAATGAAACCCTTTCTGCCTTCTGATCTTGGTCCAGACATCCAGATTCCTCAAAAGCACTGGCTCTAACCCACTTGAAACTGTTCTTCCTGATGCGAGGAAGCTGAGAATGAAGCAGATGACCTCTGAAGATCAAAGGGGCCAAGCTTCATAGCCTGCTTCTTTCCAGGTTGACATTCATTAGCCAAAGGAGCGGAAGACGGGGTGTGAGGTTACAGATTGATGAACATGTTTTTTCCATGGGGAAACAAGACTGAGACCCACATAAAAGTAAATTTTAGATTCTTTCCCATTGTAAATGACAAAAACATTCAGTGGGGGTAGGGAACTAAATGTTTCTGCAGAACTCCAGGAGAGAACTGAAACCAACTAAGGTCGAAATCATTTGGAGTGAGTTGCACATGATAGCTTAAAAAAAAAGTCTCACAAACATGCACATGCGCACTAGGTGTACGCAACCAGAGCCTGGATGAAACAATCAGAACTAGAAGGCTTTGAGTCCAGTCTCTGCTCAGGGCAGGAATCTACTTTCAACAATCCCAAACAGATGGCTGTCTGACCTTCATCTGAATAGCTCCAGTGAAGGGGAGACCAACACCTCTCTGGATACCAGGGCCACACTGCTCTGTTTGGAGGTTTTGAGTTTGTTTAGCATTCCCTTGAAATCTGCCTTCTGTTAAATCCATTATTCTGTCTCCTGAACTCTGGAGTAAGACAGGACAGCTGTTGACTTGCTTCTGAGTGACATCCTTTGAGATATTTGAATAGTGCTCTCTGGTCCCCGTTCAAGCTCTCTTTCTTCAAGGCTAAACATGTCTGCTCCTTCAGCCTAAGCTTCTAGACCCCAGATTAACCTTGTTGCTCTTCTCTGAGCCTTTCTGAGGATTTCTCTGAATCCTGCTGAAATCTGCTGAATGGGATGCAGCGCTCAGTGTGCTGTCTGATCAAAGTTTATTCATCACCACCTTACATGAAACCGATGCAATGGTCCTGCTCAATCTCACCTCCATATTTAGTTTCTTTGGCATTTCCCACCATGCCCATTTCGAAGAAGGGTACGGCAGTTATAAACTAATGATAGTGTCCTCTGGCTCGGAACCATCTTACAAAGACCTGCTAGCTTTCATTTCCTTTCTGTGATTTCTGGAGTGATATCAGAAACAGTTAAGAAAAGAGTGCACACATTTTAAAAATAGTGAACGTAGTAGTCAGTTTGCAGGGGACAGGTTTCAACCTAGCAAAATGTGTTTTTCCCCCTCTTTTGGAAATTGTGTTGGGGGAGGGGAGGAAATAGGTCATGGGCTCAGAAGAGTGGGGTTTCTTCTGATGCCCTGAACTCTTGATCATCTGGAGGCAACTTGGTCTTTACAGCATGGACATTTCTCCATGCAAATACTCATCTTCTCCCTATATCCTGTACATTGTTTTTTGTATCTGCTGCTTGGATTTTGCTTTGCCCAGGAGAGCTTCATATTCTTTGATCATTACAGTTTTGTCATGGGCAAGCTGGGAAAGGAACTGCGAATAAGAATGGAGAGAAGCTCTGAGTTACTTTCCTGAAGCTGAATCCTACGGCTCTGGCTTCTTTCCACTGTGAGTGACAGACCCATTTTTCTCTAGGTAGGCAATTTCCTGGGCCACCTTGTTCCTGTCCCCCATGTGTCAAGGGCTGGCCTCCCTGCTGAGGAAAATAATTTGATCGAATGGAGTCCGGTGGATCACTTCGATTACAGGCGTGGATAGCATTTCCTCTCGTAATGGGCAAAAGAAAGTGAAGTTCTGCTAAAAGCAGAGAAGGGACAAGAGTTTTCCCCCAGATAGGAGATTCTAACACGTATGCTAGATATTAGAATCCTTATCATCCATCAGCTCATTAGTTTTAGTCTTAACACAGAGTTGATTTCTCGGTTTGATCCACATCTTGGAGCTGACAGATGCATGTTTGCTGGTATCAAACTCTGCTGAGAGATACAGAATGACAAGAAGGAGTCCTGTTACAGGTCATTCAAAAGGACAACCAAACTTTATTGCCCTTACTGCTACGGTGTAGGCTCAAGCCCTGACCTCATTACAATATTCAATCCTTGTTTTTCACCAGTATCACTCCAATCATCACTTCTAGCATTTCTTCCATCAAGGAACAGCCTTTGATTGACCCCTGGGGAGAGGCTGCTCAAGGGGATTCCAGAGATTGATCTGTGCACCCAACAAAGTTTCTTAAAAGTGGACATAAACCAAACTGAGAAGGTTGCAAGCTGCCTCGTATGAAGTCAGATCTTTGATCTTCTTCCCCCCTTTGCTTACTTAGCTTGAAAAGGCTGATCTAAGTGAGCTTCACATCATTCTTAAGGGATGTCTCAGAGTACCTGCATTATTTCCTATTTTGAATTTTTGTGTGTGAGTGAACAGAGAGTGCTACAACTGATCCAGAAGAAAGGCTGCCTCTTCTTCCATCCCATTTGATTTCACAAGCTCTAGAGGGCTTTAATTTACGACAAGAGCCTGTCAAATCTTCTTCCCCAGGGCCTAAAAATCATGTGCATGTGTAGAAGGGGGCAAGAGGGGCAGATGACATGTCCATGACTATGTCATAATGTTGTGACTTACGTAGCTGTGTCAGAAGTCAGGATATAACTACTTAAGGATAGCATTTAAGGGGTGACATAGTCATGCATGCACCCATTTTACTAAGCCAGAATGTGGTTTGCTTGGTTTCCATTGAACGTGTTGTGTGAAAGGAGCTGCTGTCCTTCTTCGAACAGAATGTGTAGCTCAGTTTCTAGCAGGAACCCAACCAAAGTTGCTTTCTTTCAATAAGCCATGGTTGTACAAACCAGAGCTTAGCATCATGTGTGAACCCAGCTAGTGACAGATGGGTAATACTATGTATGTTCTGAGGGATAGTTCAGAACATAGGAGTAATGAAGAAGAAGGGTGGGGTTTCTGAGAAGGTGAAATTCCATTCTGCAAGAAGGAGTGAGGATGTCCATTCCTTTAAAACTAAATCCAACTCTAGGAAGCATAGCATCTCTTAGAATGCATGATGACATCACAGGATGTATGACATCGTCATGCAAGTGATGCAAAATTATGTCGTTTGCATCACTCATTTCATCATTTGCCCTATTGGCTGAAAAACATTATAACATGCATGATATCACTTGCTCCCTTGCACCTCACCCCCAGATACCCATGTAGGAAGATTTTATTTTGTTTCGGTTTCTCTTTATTATTTTCAAGCAAATACAGTAAAGATGACCAAAAAATAGAATATGAAGAGCAGCAACAGTGCTTCCAATCTGGAATCCAAATAGTGTGCCATTGGGGAAAGGGGGAGTATGTTGGTGATAGAGAATGAGACAAGAGGCATTAAGTTACTATCATTAAAATGGAAAGGGCACATTTTTTCTCGTGCTGTTCTGAGAGCCTGAGGACCCATTAAGGAGGTAGACACACAGCCTAAAAGACCTTGGGGTAAAAAGGAGACTTGAATCTCTGCAGTGGGCTGGCGAGTTGGAAACAGAAGCAGTGGCAGTAGCTCATCAGAAGATGACCTGCTTTCTGCAGGGACTTTTCTAATATTTTTATCTCCACACCTGGTTGCTTTGTGGAGAAGAGTTTCATACTGGTCTGTGCTTTGATTTTGCGAGAGGGCTCTTTCAGCAGACACTGTACAGAAATAAGCTTTGAAAATGGATCCAAGCAAAGTGGCCTCTCCTCCACCAGAACATCATCTCCAACTCAACAGGAAGAGAACTGGCTGGTCACGGAGAAGAGTGGGATTGAAAGAAGTAGAATGGGGCTTCCAGAAAATGGTTCTATATTCTTTGCTGGATTATGTTCTTATAGTGGGGGCTTATTGGTTTATTCTTCAGGTTCAAAAGAGTAGATGCAAGCCATTTTACCTGTTGAGGAGAGATGGGAATAATATAATATGAAATATAAATCAGGTGAAAGGATAGAAGAAGAGTTGATAGGCATCTCCATGAAATAGGTTAATGTGTTATCTTTTCCTCTCTATTACTTCCCTTCTTGAACACCCTAGCTGTAACCGCTGAGAATGTAATCAGATCAGAAGAGGTGATCTGATTACAGCAAAGGATTAATTATCATGTCTTCCATTTTCAGATCATATGCTAACTGCTCTAAGGACACTGAATCTAACCCAAGATCACCTATGTAAACTCCTGAGCATTCCAGAGGCCCCCCCTCAAGAGCATAGAGATTGAAGTCTTCCAGGACTTAGCTGGGGAGATTCCAAAACCAGGCCTGTGATGAGGTCTAGGAGTCCAAGAAAGCTCTGTGTCTTGCAGCAAGATGGCAGAACCCAAATAGCATCTTCAGCTTACCCCTACAGCCTAACTTTGCATACAAATAGTCCTTGTTTAGTGACTGCTCATTTAGCGACTGTTCCCAGTTATGATAGTGATGAAAAAGTAACTTTGTGACCAATCTTTGCATTTATGACCTTCGTAGGTCTGAAAGTAAAGGAAAGCTGAAGTAAGATTTTAAGTACAGTCAGAGTTTCACTTAGTGACTGCTTCACTTAATGATCAAGTTGCCGGTCCCAATTGTGGTTTCTAAATGAGGACTACTTGTACAGGCACTGACAATCCATCACCTCTACGGCAGGTCCCATCATCACCCCCAAAATATCTCAGAAGACCATTGCCACCCCTCCTCCACTATCTTGGGCTCATGGTTGGTGAAGGCCATAAACTTGGGAAGGTATATCTCAGATAGGGCAACTGCTCCATGCTCGCCCAACCAGGTTTTGATAATACATACCAGTGTGTTCAATCATTTACAACCAAGTCATGGATTTGATGTTTACCAGCGGCAGCCTGAGATCAAGGCCTCATGGACTGGCTATCTGGACCCAGGAATTAGGTCATTGAACTGGTAGCAGAAACTAGCACCCAATTGGCAACCTCCCTTCCTTGGAAAGCTAGCCTGATGCCTCCTGTTGTACCTTCACCGACCTGTCATGACTAAAAGTTGCCTTCTGTTCAACCCTTCTCCTCCACACCCTCCAAGTAGTACCCTTCAACATACCCACTGGCTCTGGGAGCCATCAGAAAGTTTAAAAAGAGAAAAAAAGAGTCATAGGTATCCATAAGGACCACTCATAGTCTATCCAGCATGTCTTCTTTTCTTACTCTTCTATTTCCAAAAGATTTACGTCAGCATCTTTCCATCCTGTACCCAGGACAAAAACAAATGCATTTTGAAACATCCCTCTTTTTACCCTTTACTTACTTTGAACAATGTTACAGTGGCACTGTAACAGACGCTGAGCAGGAAGAAAATAAAGAAAATCAAGATGGTAGTCCACAAATGCTTAATCTCCTCCTCTTTCTTTGTACTGTAATTGTTCTCGATTGACACAGTTGCCTCTGTGAGATGAGAAAGAGATGTCAATCCTGGGGTTGTTCATCAACATAAAATATCCAGCATCCACTCCCCCATCAGCTGTTTCATCGTAAGTGTGGAACCTTTACATCCATAAATCTGGCTGTAACACCATGGGAATTCTACCATGATGGAATTCCATGATGAAACTCCTTGGCCATTAGGGAGGTATGGATATCCACTAAAAATCAGTTTTGTCCAATGGATTCCATCTGCTTCAATTGATTCTGTTGTTTTTTTATGCCTAATGTAATATAAATGCCAGGTATCGGCATCCACCAGCATTTAACTTGGTTGTGCCTGATCTCTGGTTGTTGGTGATGATTGCTTTCAATGTAATGTAGGCAACAAAACATATGATATAGACAGGGATGAATGAAACGTCTATTTATAAGATCAGCTAGGATGGGTTTATTAGTAGGTAGACCCAAGTGTGGTCATATTTAGAGCTGACCTACATCAACCCGTGAGATTGTAGTGTCTTGGCTAACTTCAATCTTGTTCATTTTCATGAGTCTACTCCAATCACTTCTAAACTTAATTTCAATCCGGCAAATATTGTCTCACTTTTGTAATGGTGATTTGCTGTAAGATCCTTATTAGGAGATTCTGCTAAGTACGCTTCAAAGAAGATGTGATGGAGCAATCAAAGCTTTTGTGTGCGACACGCATAAAGAACAGCAGGGCTTCAGTTGTGCCACCATGACCACAATCTTGACTTTTTGAATCATATTCTGCAGATTGTAGCCATCAGTGTAAAATATCGAGCACCCACAACTGTTATCATGGATTATTATGTTAGCGTGATCGTTATTCTAGTTGTCTGGAGGGGGGCCAAGAAAGCAAATGACAAAACAAGCATCGTGACATCATGATGCAAACAAGCTGCCATCTTGGAGCACAAGTAATGTGTCATTTCATCTTTCTTGCATCATCATGCTTTGTACCAGACATCTATGAATCTTGGCTGCGACTTTGGTGCTCACTCTTACAGAGAGTGATTTCACTCCGTTGAAATAAATGGGCTCTCCTATCAATAAAGAGAAGTTTACTCCAAAATCTGGTCATCCCAGAATACATCAATTTATTTCTGGCGTAATGAATTTGTCCTAGAGTAACTGCAGATGATCACTTTCCATGTTTTTTTCAGGATTGTAACTGGGGACTTGTTTATGGATGATCTCTGAAGATGTTAACTGTAGCTTGATGAGCAAGCTACAGGCCAGTCTTTGCTAAGTCTATCAGTGTCAAGAAGCCACTGAAAATGTCTGGGTGGGATAATAAGGTGATAGTAGCAGAAGGAGAATAAGTGAGTCCAAATGAATCTATTCCATCACAAATATGACTGGAAAGACCACCCAGGGAGCTTCATCATTGAATAGAGATTTGAAAATAGGCTTCCAGTTACCAAAATTAAGAATAATCGGTTCAGATATGTGGTTACTATTGACTCAAATAGTGCACAATTTATTGTGAACACAAGAGGAAATTGATGTTTTCCTTTCATGGATGATGATAATCAATCACAAGGTCACAACTATGGCAATGAAACTCTGAGCCGAGACCGAGATCTACTTGTAATTATGTTGTTTTAATTGTGTTCCTAAGGACCGCAAGGCCATCCTTTTTTAGGCCAGAGTGGGGCATATTATGTCTATTGTGTGATATGTTCTTTTTAGAAGCAAAATCCAAATGTCAAAATTCCAACAATATTTGACATCTGTGTCGATAAATCTTTCAGTGTTTGGCATTCTTCCTTGTTTCCATGTTTCTTCTGAACTACTCCTTGGTTATCTGAGAGCAATTCTTAGTAAAATTGGGGAACACGATTATTTTATGGAGCTTGATAAATGCAGATGTTTTGGATTAGTTTGTATTATCAGAAGAAACTGAGAAGTTTTAATGTTTATTTTCCAAAATTATGGGTGTTTGTGTGAGGTCCATTAATCTGGCCTAAGTATTTTGAGAATATGATCCTTCCTTCCCTTTCTCCTTCTTTTAAGTTGTGCTTAAGAAATTATTATATTAAATTGGAACCATGCTCTCCTCAAATTATTTTACAGCTGTAGTTTGAGGGCCATCTTTTGAACAGATTTCTTCACCACCATGTTTTTGTAGGAAAAGCTCCCTCTTAGACAGTTTTAGTTCCTAGATGGATTTGTGGATTGAGCAATGAACATCTTGCATGTAGAGCACAATAATTCCTACTGGTATTGCTGTGAGGAAAAGATGGTGTTTGTCTCTCGTCATGCACATTGGACTTGTCAAAAATATCCTTTTCCTCCTAACCATTAAGTCAAAAAGAATTGGGGAAAAAAAGGTCAAGTTGCACATTAAAGATCACCATTAAGGTGGTACTTGAAACTATCCTTTATATTCTAATATGTTATGTCTTTGTTTCACAGCTATATAAGAACCCATGCAACGTGCATCAATATGGAGGGAGATTCTTCAGCTTGGGCTCTACGGTATATTTGTGTGTGTGTTCTGTTGCGTTACATGACTCTTCGCTGTTTCTGAGGGTTATGATTTCTTTGAGGCAGCATTCTACTATGGGGTTTCCGAAGGCTACCTCGCTCATCTCTGTGCTCCACCTCTGGGGATCGATAGCCCCAGACGCTGGGATGGGGTGAAATCAGAGTAGGATGAGAACATGGTGGGTTGCATGGCTGAAGCGTGGTCCCAGGGCCAGGTTTTTCTGGTTTTAGTTTTATTTCTTTTTGTTATTATCGTTGTATATGTTTTTTTTATTGCTGGGTTGAAAGCCGCCCAGAATGAGGTTTTAAGATGGGAGGGTATACAAGCGAGAGAGATGAAAGAGAGATGAAAGCGAAACTTAATGGGAAAATTGTAAATAAAGAGTTGTAATTAAATGAAATTCATTCCTATGCCAGAGGGCCACAGCCAACATATAGAGGAAAGTGGTCTTCTTTGCACATTCAAACGGAAATAAGTGTGTGCAGTACAGAGGAGTTTGGTGGAAGGTGATATGGGTTCAAATCTCCAGAGAACTATGAAGCTCAGCTGGTTCGTCTGGACACGTCCCTTCTGCTCCTGACTCACCTGGAAGAGCTGGGAGGAGGATAACAGGGGGTGATTGCGCATACACAGACCAATGATTTTGGCCCTCAGGTCAATACTGATATGCAAGAAGTGAAATCCCCTTTGCTTCCAATATCAACCTGAAATCTTATTCTAATGTGCAGAGAAATTAGCCCATTTCCGCTCCATTCCAGAATCCATCCCTCATCCTGGCCAAGTCCCCAATTTGGTTGAAGAAAAGAGCACAACCTGAGAGACCTCTGACTTTGGTTTGCTTTTATTTAGCCAGGAGCCAAACACATAAGCCTGGAAATTATTTACAAGGACTGGATATGACAAGTGAGAGAGAAATCTAGGAAGACGATGTATGTTGACAGGAGTCTTCAACATTTACCCGGAGATTTCTCTATGCTCCTCTGAGTGAATTTCATGTCAAGGGCCTCATGGACAACCATACAGGTGTAAACATCCTCAACGTTCCACTCTGATTTGGGTACGGTCAGTTTGCTATACATCAAGAAGGAACCCTCTCTTTTCTCCTTCACAGATGGGGTGTTGACATAGTTATCTTCTGAAATGGCATTGCCATTCTTTTGCCACTGGACATCAATTTCCCCTGGGTAGAACCCATTAACAAAGCAGGTCAAGATCTCTACATTGTGCGTCATTTCAATGGGAGGGTAGATGTGGATGTTGGGTTCCTTGCTGTTTTCTTTGTGAACATAGAAAGAAAAAGATAAAGGAAAGAAAGGCAAATATTATATAGGGTAGGATAAAGTAATGGAAGCAGTGATTGGGTCCCCATGTACTAAGCCATGATTTATTGTAGCTAACCAACCACAGAGGACTGGTTCACTTATGAGATTAAGAGATTAGTCACAATTATAATTACACAGAATTGATTGGGGGGAGGGGGTATCACATAGCATTCCAAGCCAAAATGAAACTTATGTGATATAAGAACCTCAGCCAATGTGCACAATTAATATTCTGAAGGCAGGACATGCTGGAGCTCTAAAGGGTTTAACTCTGCTTCCTCCTTACCTCTGATCTTGGAAATTGTCTTAACGATGGGGCCGGGCAAACCTGGATATTCCACTGCACAGGTGAAAATCTCTTCTGATTCCCAGTCTTGGGGAGACACACGGAGGCGGCTGACAGCAGTGAAGGTTCCATTCATTTCTTCGGTCACCTCCACTAATTCAGGATGCATGGCTTCTTGCTTCTCCCGTGACCAGCTTATTTTCAACCCCTCTTCCGTTTGCAGACTGACAACCACACAGGTGATCTTGGCGTTTTTGTTTATGTACAAGTCTTTGGGGCGTGGGGGCAGAAGGTAGGTGTTAATCCCAGAGGAGATGTGAGTAGTGTCATCTATGGATACAAAGTTCATGTCAGCCCTTACATCGCTCCTCACCTTTCCCGTAGACCCTTGACCTAATTTCTTCCCTTCCTTCTAGATCAGCTCTTGAGCTTCTTCGAGTAAAACCTTGCTTGTTTAGCTTGTGAATGGGGAATTGTCCAGTGTACATCCCGTTATCTGACCCCAGTTGACTACTGGCTTAGTCTTTTGCATGTCTTCCTTTCACAAGAATACTTCTTACAGTAAAATTCAAGGAAGGACTTCATGACACATCTTTTAAAAGAAGGAAGCATGTTATTTGTAAGAGTTGATACTTCAATCTCAATAGCCAAGTAGCGAGGAACTGTTGCCCACTAAGACTTACAATATGTCTGATAATATGTTGTCCCCATCAGATTCAAGTCCTCCTCCTTCTGGTTTAGATGCCCATTCCTATCACTGGATAGTGTTCCATATGCTGGAGCATCTTAACCATGAAATCTTCCTCTGTGTCCCCACGATTCTTGCTTCCAGCTATGCCAGAAAAATGGCAGTGGGGATTTGCCTGAATATCTACATATCAGCAAATAATGAACTTGCTTATGTCAATGAAGCTTAACTGAAAATCGTATAGATTTCTATATAAGAGAGAAGATCTTGCAAAAAGGTTAGCCATCCTCCTCCATGACTTTCTATTTTTTGTCCATTACCCCCTTCTATAAACCAGAGTCTGCATCCAATCATTATTACCTTCACATTTCCTGGCTCTGCTTTTCACCTTGGTTTGTGATGCCTCGTGGGTTACTTGGCAGTAGTACGTATTCCCTTCCAGCCAATCTGCTTGGGTAATGTTGACCCTGCTGGTGGTACTGAAGGTGTACCCACTTACATCATGCTTGGGAGGTTCGGTGTATGGAGCCAGCAAACCCTGGTGGCTGCCCACCAGCCATTCAACGTGAATCTCTTTGGGGTAGAAACTCTCAATAAAGCACACCAGCTGTATGGTTCCATCACTCCCTTTCGAGCTGCATGGGGAATGGAGCAGCTGGACCTCGGGGGCCACCGGTTCACGGGCTGCACAGGCTGTGGGGATGGGAGTGACTTTTAGTGATTCAAGATGCACCACCTCTTCTTCCCTGAACTCTGTTCCACTCAAGATGGCCTTCTTACAAATATTGAGCCATAACAGGACCACAAAGGGCAAATTAAAGAACCGATTGAGTTGATTAGCAGATTCTAAGCAAAATTATCCTCCATTAATGTCTTTTGTTTCTCCTGCTCTTGTTCTATTTGCCCTCTGGCTTCATGATCCATGGTTTAATGATCATTCCTTCATTCATATTCATCGTCTCTTAATCCCTTTTCAAAGCATAAGGTTTCCTGGCCCTACAGCTCCAAGGTGTGCTTTGCTGCTCCCAATACAAGGGAGGGCAAAGGGATTATGTCATCCATTTTCTTCTACTGTTGCCTCTGAGATGGCCCCAGACACCTCCATATCCTTCTTCATATCACCCATTCAACACCAAGAAAAGGGATACAGATACTTAAACTGGCAAATGCTTCATATTGCTAAAGCTGCTTCAAGAATGATAAAGCAGTAAAACCTTTATAATGCATCCCCACCAATTGCACTGAAATATGACATGGATTTCAGAAAACATCCCAGGCTTGCATGCATTTAAATAAAAATGCTGAAACTTGCCCCCTCATCATTGAAATCTCAGATGGCTTGACCTGGGTTCTCCGTTCTCCAGATTAGAAAGGCCCAAATCTTTTCTCCTCACACTGATCACCTGGTCCTTGCAAATCACATTGGAAAGGCACCATTTTTAGGTATTTTCCGTACTCTAGGACTTTTCATCCTAAGCAGAAATCTGATACTATCCTGAATAGTATATCGATTTTCCATCCCTTCACCCTCAACCTTAGTTTTCTTGCTTTTGCCAAATCAACTGCCCTTTGAAAGGAAAAGGGTTAACAAAAATTGTGCTGGACTCACGCTCAATTTTTTTGTTAATTCTCGAGTTGGTGGCTGGATGGTGAACGTTGCATTGGAATGAATCCGATTCCCACTGGCTGATCGGGATGGTGAGCAGACTGCTATGGGTATAGTGGCTGGACGAATGCAAAACAGGAGGGAAGTGGAGGATTCCGCTGGTGATGGCGCCTGAGTTCCATTCCACTGTGGCTGGTTCGGGAAAGTAGTCATTGATGAGACAACCAATGGTAACTTGGGAGGCGGAAATGTCTCGGACAGAACGAGTCAGGGAGGCGGTGGAAATGTCTTGGCCAGAAGGAGACAGTGGGAACACAGTTGGGGCTTTGGGAGTAGCTGCAGGGGAAGATAAAGACAGGATGATGAAGATGGTATAGAGATATCTTCTGATGGACTTGTGTGCTCTAGAGTAGATTGTTCTACAGCAGTGTTTTTCATCCTTGGCCACTTGAAGATGCGTGGACTTCAATTCCCAAAATTCTCCAGCCCCCATGCTGGCTGGGGAATTTTGGGAGTTGAAGCCCACACATTTTAAAGTTGCCAAGTTTGAAGAACACTGCTCTACACTATTCATGTGAATTTGTGGAGAGAGAATTTGCAGGAAACTGTGGCCCTGTAGTTGTTCTGATTTTTTTTCTTTCCTCAAATAGATTAGTTAAGGAGATAAATATGGAAGAGTTCTATGGTGCCATTAGAGAGATCCATCATCTGGAAACACCTGCAACTATTATTTCATCTAATTATTGACAGTGCATGGAAGAGAGACAGACTTCAAGCATATTTTCAGGTTGTGAGGTCTAGAATTTTGCTTCAATCAAAAGAAAGCTGAGGTTCTCAATGTGCTGAATTTGCAGAACATTCATACCCTCGTTTCTCCTTAAGCCCTAGATTTCAGACCTTGAACTGCAATTTTTCTGCAAATCAGGGAAGTTTAGCTTTCTGAGTTCAAAGTAGCTACATCAAACCACACAGAAGGCATTTTATTTTGTCCCCCAAATCAAGTTTAGAGCCATCAAGTGATGAATACAAAGAGTGGGGCCATATATTTGTGGCAAAGCAGAAAATCTGACAAAGATCTAGGGATGGTAGTGTTTTAATCCCCAAAACCTGGATAGGAGACAGAAGGATATTTTAGATTGCATTCTTACTGAGGTAGCAACGCAACATTTAAGTTGTATAGGATTTAGTCTGAAGATGAAAACAATAAAAACCTACATTAAAAAAAATACATGCATTTTAAAAAATTAAATTTTTTTTTAAAATTAAAAATTATTTGAAAATGTTTAGAACTTAAATATTTTTTAAAAGTTTACTTTTTAAAAAAAATAATAAACCCAAATCTCTGCATAAAGAGAACCGGATTCCTGGAAGAAGAGGTTCTAGATTAATTTTCTTCCTGCTGTCCATGTGGATCAGATGCTTATTTATTTGTTTATGAATATGGTGATACATCGCTCACCTGAAATGTCTTAGACCTCGAGGTGATTGTTTCAGTGAAAACCAGATATTGTTTCACTTGACAGGTCCAGAGTCTGAAGCAAGTGCAATGAAATCTTTTGCTTGTGAAGGGAAAAATGGGTACAAATCGAAATCCTTTACAGACAAAACCCCGGCTCAAACCTTGTTATTTCATTTAAGAATGTCAACCCCTCTCTTGTTTGTTGGCTCTCCTGCTCATGTAGAAGGCAGAAAATTGAGAGGTAAGGCTCCTAATGGGCCAATCTATATCACTAATGGATGACTAATATTTCCTTTCTGGTGGATGATGTACCACTCTAAACCTTTCAGCTGTCAGAACAAGACACTTTCATCTAACAATGCCCAGATACAATGGAGATAAACCTGAAATCCTATTGAAGTCCACCTGGATTCAGACTGGCACTAAGGACACAGGAACCAATAGAGAAAAAGAGTTGGCACTTCTGGACTTAACCTTCCATCAGGAACTTGCATTTCATCATCTCTTATCCATGTTTCTTTCATGCCATTCTAGCACCATTCATTATCTGAGCTAGTTGATACCTCCCCACTACTAGGCTGAAATAAATTTCATGTTCAGGAAAATATGGGGACCTAGGCCAGTCTACAAAGAGAAGGAGACTTTTCATCTTAACCTCACGTTGGTACAAAAAGGCCCAGATGGACACCACAATAGCCCAGCAAGGGGCCAATGAACAACGATAGACCATCCATTCCTAAGACAGAGTGAGGGTCATTTTAGACTCTCTACATTATAGTCAAAAAGAGGGAAAAGGTCCATGAAAGTGGTTTAGCAAAATAGTGAAAAAAATACATTATGGGAGTTGAAGCCCAATACGTTGCAAGGCTCCAGATTGGAGAAGTCAGCTCTAGGTAATACTGTAGGTTCAAGTTTCTCTACTAAATGCAAAGCTTCAATTTATAAGAACTGTTCTGCTTTTATCTGGCAGCAGAGAAGACCCTAAGTACTATGAGAGCCTAAAAGGTAGGGATTGGTCTTTCAGCCAGGGTTCAGCTCCCACTGTGTGCAGAATTCCCTTGGATACAATCTAGATCAGAACAAACTGTGGCAAATTCTTAAAGAGATGGGGGTATCAGACCATCTTACCTGTCTCCTGAGAAATCTATATGTGGGCCAAAAAGCAATAGTTAGAACCGGTCATGGAACAACCGATTGGTTTAAAAGAGGGAAAGGAGTACGACAAGGCTGTATCCTGTCACCCTGCTTATTTAACCTATATGCAGAGTACATCATGAGAAATGCCAGGCTGGAAGAATCACAAGCCAGAATTAAGATTGCAGGGAGAAACATCAATAACCTCACATATGCAGACGATACCACCCTAATGGCAGAAAGTGAAGAAGAACTAAAGAGCCTCTTGATGAGGGTGAAAGAGGAGAGTGCGAAAGCTGGCTTGAAACTCAACATTAAAAAAACTAAGATCATGGCATCTGGGCCCATCGATTCCTGGCAAATAGAAGGGGTAGAAATGGAAGCAGTAACAGACTTCATTTATTTGGGCTCCAAGATCACCACAGACGGAGACTGCAGCCATGAAATTAAAAGATGCTTGCTCCTTGGGAGGAAAGCTATGGCAAACCTAGCTAGCATATTAAAAAGCAGAGATGTCACCTTGCTGAAAAAGATCCGCATAGTCAAAGCTATGGTTTTTCCAGTAGTAATGTATGGCTGTGAGAGCTGGACCATATAGAAGGCTGAGCGCCAAAGAATTGATGCCTTTGAACTGTGGTGCTGGAGAAGACTCTTAAGAGTCCCCTGGACTGCTAGGAGGTCAAACCAGTCAATCTTAAAGGAAATCAACCCTGATTGCTCATTGGAAGGATTGATAATGAAGCTCAAGCTCAGATACTTTGGTCACCTAATGTGAAGAGAGGACTCTTTGGAAAAGACCCTGATGCTGGGAAAGATGGAAGGCAAAAGGAGGAGAGGACGGCAGGGGATGAGATGGTTAGATAGCATCACTGGAGCAATGAGCATGAAACTGAGCAAACTCAGGGAGGCAGTGGAGGACAGGAAGGCCTGGCACAATATGGTTCATGGGGTCACGAAGAGTCGGACATGACTTAACGACTGAACAACAACAACAATCTAACCCATGTCCTGCAGGGGCTGGATCTAGAACCTGAGATGTCCCAGTAACAAAAGGACCAGACTACCCTGACTTGTTAGATCCTTTCTGTCACCACAGTCTCTCCTTTCATGCTTTGCTACACACTTTCATTCCTAAATGGGGAACAGAACTAGGGTTGCTAACCATCCTTTCATCTCTGCAGGCCTCAGCTAGCAATCGCATGAACATCCATCTTGCAAAAGCCATCACCTGCTGGCTAGGGGCAATTACATGTCTTTTGAACCAGGTGGCTTCATTGGGGAGCACTGGGCTTGGAGAAACCACGCTGTTAGAGCCCTTGGTCCCAGTGAGCACCCTTAAAATGTGATTCTCAACAAAACCGCAAGGAATCTTGCGTTAGTACATCCTATGAAACCTGCCACTCACCTCCCAGCAAGAGTCAGACTGGGAGTGTATTTTCATATAGTATCCCTGAGCATTAGGCTTCAAGCAGGAGATAAATCACATAAATACGCAGATAAATATCTTCAGATCTGGAAGATCAGAAACCTCTGGATTTCACAACTTGGTTCCTTGGGCCTCCTTACTCAGAAGCGTGTCTATTTAACAGCTTTTGAGTTTTTCTAAGGGTTTCTCCCACCTTCTGGTAGCCCTTTAAGGTAGTCCAGATTACTAGCTCTGTCTGTGGCTCTTCCTCCTGTCTCCAAAGGTCATCCCCGCATACTATTACACCTTCTCAGAAACCTAATGATCTTGATCTGGAAATTCCAGAGTCTCTCAAGATGAGCATCTGGTGGGGGGACAAAATCTCCAGAGCTTCCCTCCACTTTCCTGAGCCCAGTTAATTGTCTGAGAGATTAGAGACCTTCTCAATGAATTTTAGCCTTGGCATAGGGTTTCCAGGAGGGTGCTTGGCTCTCTAGCACCTAGTTTGAAGCTTACATTCAACTGATGGTGCATCAAACTTTCCCAGTCAAGCATCATCCTCGAAACAAGCCTCCTTGCAGCCTAAGCCCAATTTAGCAGCTCATCAATTTTCCAGCTCAAATCTGACTGGGTTATGCTTTCTGCTTCCCTCTCCCACTTGCCAAGATGTCAAGTGCCTCTTTTTGCTGTCCAGTAGCTTCACCATAGCCTAACCTTTCTCTGTGAGGAGAGACTTTTAAGTAGCAATCCAGCACCAGCTTTGAGGAACCAGCTGTCCCAAAGCACAGCTGGGAATTAAGACCTTTCTGGTAGAAGCTTTTCTCATCACCAATGAGTTCTAAGGTTAACAATGGCTTCTAGCAATTTCCTTTAGGATCTCCCTATCACAGCAGGCTTTGAGCAATCATCTACACTGCATCTTTGCCCTTCACTAACTAATTGGAACCCTAAACTACAAGAAGATGACCCCCAAAATTGCAGATGAGCACAAGGCACCAAACAGGTACCCAGTTAGCGTGCTTCTGCCTGCCAGCTGATCTGAACTCTGGACTCAGCTAGAAGCGTATATACCACATGGTTGAGCCTACAGTTTGCAGCAGGCACCCTTGCAGGCTACCTTACCTGCTCAGCTCAGAAGTGGAAAAATTCTTAGGTGAGCTTTAGGCTTGGACCAGACTCCAAGGAGCCCCATTCTCTCCAATTGCTGAACCTTCAAACCCACCCCCTCCCAACTGAGGTGGCAGGCTTGGCACCCAGATAATATCCTTACTCCCTGCTAGTTTCCCTGACCCCTAGCATTCATCAGGAAGCTCGTAGTTGGGCTTCTGGCTGAGAGTAGACCCCCAAGTAGCCTCTTTCTGCTGACTAGCTTGACTAAACTCTGAATTCAGCTAGGAGGATGACAAATGGCACAGTGAAGGATCCAGCATGGCTCAGCTTTCCCTTCCTCTGACACTCAGTCAAAAGCAAAGGATCTCCCAGATGAGCTGCCCCAAGGCACCCAGATCCTAGAATTCAAATGGGTGATCAAGAAGCTATCAGTTGAGGATCAGGCTTGGAGCAGATGCTGGGGTAGCTCTTCCTAGTCTTAGCTCTCAGCTGGAGCTTCAGAAATATCCCAGCTGAGTATCATCTTTGGGGCAGGCTATCAATCACCTCCTTTGATTTTCACTAGTAGAACCTAGTGTTGATTGGTAAGGCCTAAACTTCCCAGTTATATATCAGGCTTGTGAGGGTATCTAGGTAACCCTACTGCTGCTCCCTCAGTTTGTCTCCTGGTGAACTGAGAGTTAAAAACATATCTCAGTTGAGTTTGGATGAAGCTTTCTGAAAACTCTCTTCAGTCCCAGTATCTTCCTTACGAACTACACCTTTGAGCGTTTTTCAAATGAATCTCCTAACTTGAAATAAATTTTCAACTACTTATCTTGATACACTTCATATTCTGTTACATAATGCTAAAAAAGAACATGAGCAAAGTGGCAGGTAGAACAGAAGTTAAATAAGAAACTTCCTGGTTGTTTGTGAAACTTGGAAGAAGCTAACAAAGAGAGCTGAGTCCTCCTCATCCCCAGTTTTGGAACCTCCCTCAGCTTCCCAGCTGAACATGGGTTGTTACTTGCCAAACCCAACTGAATTTGGAGCATCATCTGGAATATGAGGAGCCCATGGTTAGGTTCTGGTAGTACTACAGATTGCCTGGTTACTGAAATTCTCAACTGGGAGGCTCAGCTGAGACTTCAGGGATTACTACCTTACAAATTGCTCTAAGCCTGATATCAAGAATTTCAGTCTATTTGTTCCTTCAACTAGTGAGATACACGGAAGATGGTGGTGACCAAACTTTACTATTCAGCATCTTTGGAAACCTGAACCTCAGTTACCTTAACCTTCTATGTCTTGATCTTCCCAAACCCCAAATGCTGATGAATTTTGTACTTACCAAGCCAAGTGTCAGCTTCAGTCCAAATCATCAAACCTCTGCTGTCAATCTGTAGTCTGTCTCAGAATTTCCCCCTCACCTTGTTCTTAAAGAACATTCTAAAAAAGAATTTTTCCAGTTAGTGACGTTCTTTGATCTGGCGTGAAGGTGTGAAAAAAACAAGATCACTGAGGTCCAAGAGATATAATTGGGATCCAAGAGGTGCCATCTTAGAACAAAAAAGTCTCAGTCACAGAGAACTTCCCCATTTTCTTCCCCTAGCTATCTCTTTTTAGAGTCCAAAAGTTCCATCACTAGGTAAGGCCAAGCTGTTGAAATGAGCTGATGATTAATTAATTTGACCAACAGAAATATCTAGATTGTTGTCTTTATTTTAAGTTTCTTGCGTAGTACTTCATTAATTAATCAATACTGTTATGTTTTTTTTCTGAATAAGAGGTAAAAGCATTCTGGGGCATAAAACAAACTGAACCTGTCTTTCTAAATGGATATAAATCTTATGGAGAGTAGTGATATGTATCTAATTATTTAATTTACTAGCAATTTTTTAAATGTATTACATCGGTTTTTAAAAAGCCCAAATCCAATGAGCATTAGGTGCCTTATATTTCCATGCTGTCTGTTCACACCACTCACATGCTTCTCATATCTTCTTATTAATCCATTTTATTCATCTTTCCCATTCCCCATTTCTATTTCATCTAGATCTTTGGGTTCTTATGATTGGGGAGGACAAGGCATTTCACTGATGTGGAATATGAGGGTGTGCACTGGGAATGGAGCTTGAAACATTTGTACAAGATTTTCCAAAACTACCACAGAATATCTTTAAAAAAGGCCTTAAGCAGCACTTTCCAGTTAATAAAACAAGATGAGGACTTCCAACCAGCAGTTGGTCCCTTAAAAGAACCTGAGCAATAACAGCCATGAAAGAAAGTGACGTCTTGGTGGAAAAGAAGCTAATCTGCATTGACCACACATGGTGCCATGTAAAAGGTAAGTGGATGTGAGTTCTAGACCTGAGATCTCAGTACCAAGATCCACAATAGTGCCAAGTTGTAGTAACTCTAGGTTCAGATGGCTCTCCTTAGTTTACATGTTTAGTTGTGGGTGAAAAAAACCTATAGACACAATAATCAATTATCATATCTGCCTAAGCCGTGGATAAGGACTCCTGAGCCAGAAAACTTATGGAAAAGGTCAGTTTTGACGAAGTCTTTCAAGGAAGGAAAAAAGTATTTTCCTATCTCTCTAAAATAAAAAAGGGGGTGGGGGAGGGAAGTAAATTAGTCTCAGATCTGTTATACTTTCCTATGTTTGCACTGATAATATCTACTTGGAAAACACAGACAGAAGAAAGTGTTGTTTTTGTCAAGGTTTAACGCCCTCATGGGTTAGCCAACAAACAAACACGAAAGCAGAAAATCTCCCCTTCTAGAGTCCTAGATTCTGCCATAATCAGAGCTGGTTTAAGGAATTTGGGGACTAAATGTTCCACCAGTGCTCATGAGGTGACCCTGGTGCCTCATCCTAGATGAACGTTGCAGATGCATTTCTGCAAAAGGAGGTGGTCAAACAGTGTAATCAAAAGTGAATGTCCACAGAACCTGAGCTGAAAATGAAAACTGTCTCTAGAATAAACAGATTGCATATAAAAAGTGAATCCTTGTTACTCAGCTCTTTGAGGCCTGCAAGTTTATTGCAATACACGAATGCATATTTTTATTTTAAAAAGAGTAATTCAGAGAGAGAGAGAGAGACTTCCCCTTGGCAGAAACAGAGAGAGAAAATTACTACCCTTTATTTTGGAAATGTTATTTTCCCTGCTTTACAGCCTGTAAACGGGGGAAATCCTATTGTAAGAGGTTAAAAGAAAATCTGACCTGTCAATCTAGCTAAAGCAACAGAGACATCTGAAACCTGTAAAACTGTCAGGTCTACAGGATGGACCAGGCCAAGAACTAACTCCAGTTTGGCCTAAAACTACTTTTATAAAGATTGGCTATCAGAAGAGAACCTTGCAAGTCTGAATGTGCTTCCCCTCTTCCCCTTTTTATCTTCGTGTGAATTAGGGGGCTGCCTGAGATATTTTTGGGCCCTTTCTCCCTTCTCTGGGCTTAAGCCATGTTTATCTACTCTTTGCCTTGGTAACAGATCTTCCCTCTCTCCATCGAGGTCATCGTCTTCACTCTTTACAGAAACTCAGGTGTGAGGAACCAAGCAGGAACAGAAGGTTCCCCTCTTGGGTTTTAGAAAAAGGGGAATACAACACATGTACAAAAGGGAGAAGCTTGTGTTAGGATGTCATAACACCCATTATGTCCTTTTGGTGTCATCATGGCTAGAAGTGAACCCCTCCAGCCAGCTAGTGACTAGTGAAAGCTATAGGTCAAATGGAATTTGTTTTCTTTTATGGACTATGATCCGAGTTGTGAGATTTTGTGCTGTGGTGTGTATATGTTTGCGTGAGCTTCTGGGCGAAGTTAGCAGCTGACTGAAATCAACTTCTTTAGACATAACTTCTCATCTTTCTCTTGTTTTCCTTCTTTTTTTTTAACACCCTTCTAGTTCTTTGACCTTGAGGTTCATCATAAAGACACAAATTATTCCTGAATCAGTGACACTCATTCTGGGAGCTGTCAGATCAAGCAACTGAAAGAATGGCTGCCACTTGCCTTCTTTTGAGTAAACTGAAGGACAGTTGCTGCAGTGCCAAATTGGCTGTCCCCTACAGTCTCTACCTACAGAGATTAGAATTATGCTGGCCAACTTTTTCCCACTGATACTCTACGGATAAGAGATTTGGATTTTGAAGAAGCAAGATAGAAAGAGTATTGATTCTTTTGGGCTTTGGTGTTGGAGAAGACTCCAAACCATGGATGTCCAAGAAAGCAAATGGATCAAAGCACAAATGACACTTCTGTAATAGCTGCCTCCATTTCAGCTATACAAAGGAAACACAACAAAAGGTAAGATGTAAAATTTATTCTAGAAGTAAAATCTGCACCTAAATATATCTTAATGCCATCTATTCCTGCCTTCAACTTCTTTAGCCAGTTACCTTTCCATGAGCAGTTGTGAAGGATTTAGCTCTGCCCTTGAGAAGGAGGTGGGAGAAATAAAATGACTACTCAGACCTGGAAAACTAGAAGGTGGGAGAAAGGGTCTCTGAACAGCCTCAGCTTGACTTCATTGTCTTTAAAAAAGGTTTTGGACAGGCGTTCAAGTTTCTGTTAATACACTGTACAATAATAAAATAGAATTCCTGGAGTCCTGCAGAGTCTGTTTTGTGAGCTGGCTTATCTTGAAGGGCTGAGAGAAGTCCTCCCTCTTAACTCACATCTACTAAGCCTAGGCATCCACAGATGATAATGATGATGATGACCCTTCCCAACCCAATGTCTTTCAGAACTGCAGGACTACAACTCATTGAGGTCCCCATCCAACATTGCCATGCTTGATTGGAGATGCTGGGCAGTGGAGTGGAAGCACCACAGCTGGATGTAGACCAACCCTGAGCTGCAGAGGGCACTGAGAAGGCAGACTGGACTTTGGATCCAGTCAGCAGAAGAACAGGCCCCTTCAATGCCTCTCAGCACAGCTGCCAGGGCAATGTGCATATCTACAACTATGGAACAAAAAACACAAACCCCACACCAACACTGGCAGGGCATGCCACTGTATATAAACAGCGAGCAAACCCCATTCCACTCTAGCACTGAAGATGTTACTTAGCCGGGTAACAAAACATTTGCAAGAAAACTATCAAAGCTTTGCTGGGGATCCTGTCTATACTGTATTATTGGTTATATGCATGCAAATAAAATTATGCTGTATCTTCAAAGGGTTTTGGCTGCTTTAGGCAGGCCAGGTTTTGGCTATAACAATAGAAATTTGGGAGCTAGTTCAGAATTGGATAAATAGTGCTAAGTTTGCAACTTGAGCAATCCCAACTCCATCATCATCTGAAAGAGGTAGCAAAGAGAACCCTTCTTAGATGTTAACATCTCCCTGAGGACACAGCTCTGGAGGGAAATGGAGAACTCCTTCTGACATATAGCCAGATGTCTCCTTTGATGGAAGTTCTTCCCACCTTCTGGCCTCCTCAGAATTTTGGAGATTAGAGGAGCAAACCTGAGGCGCAAGAAAGGCAACGTGCCAACGAGGAGGAGGAGCAGGCCTGGATAGATAAACCAAGCTTCAGCTAGAACGGATTAGTAGATTTGCTTTCAAAGCTTGAAGTCATATGCTGAACTTCCATGAAAGGACAGGGGGCTTAGGGAGGCGTGGATATAACCTTGGAAAAGGCATCCAGAGGACAACAATAAGTGCATGTGTAAAGCCTGGGGTGGGGGGGCAGGACAGTATTAGAAAGAAGACTGGTTCCTCCCTGACTCCCTAGAGTAGAAGAGAGTAGAAAGGGAAAACTCAGGCAGACTTGCAAGATTCTGTTACTACATGTTGCCTCAATACAGTATAGTGGCTACCTTATGGAGTTTCTTGATATGATCTACAGTACCTTGTAGGTAGAGGGGGAAATTCATGTTGCTTTTATCCATGCCATCAAGGAGACTGGATCTTAGGCTCCTTGGTTCCCTACTCATCGTGTCTACACTACTGTGGCCAGCTCTGAAATACTTTTGTTGTCTGGAATTTGCAGGAGATGGAGCTACTGTGACAGAGGGCTGTTCCTCTAATTGCACAGGAGATATTCTCCCGTTTGGGTCTCCTTCCTTCTCTCTTGGGCCAAGGTGGGTGAGCCACCACAATGGGGTTGTGTGTATGTAGCTATTTCCTCATTTGCTCTAGACGTATTGGAAGGGAGTGTAATTGTTCCAAGTCTTTTGGTCCTTCCTCCCAGGGCAGCTATGAAGAGCAATCCAGTTTTCAAGATACCCTCCTCCCCTGTATTGTTCCAAGTCTTTTAGTCCTTCCTCCCAGGGCAGCGATGAAGAGCAATCCAGTTTTCAAGATATCCTCCTCCCCTGTAGGAAAATCCAGCCATTTTGTAAAACAAGATTAATGGCTTAGCCTGTTGCACAAACTCAACCAACTGAGATCTGTTCAATTAACCATGTTTGGATGTGTGAACTCAGGCAGAGAGAGAGAGAGAGAAGTGAGCGTTCCAGGAGGCAGTTCAGAAAAGCAACCCACCCCCCTGAAGTGGGAACAGGATTTAGTTTTTGCAGACATCTGAAAGAGGAGCAAAGATAACCCTACTCATAAAGAGTGTCCATCCATTTTTATTTATTTATTTTCTAGCAAACAGAGTACAATAACAAGGTAAGCCATGTATATTACAGCGGTAGAATTTTTCCTTGTATTGGTCTTGTCTAAAAAAATGTGAAGATGGACTAGGGGAGATGACAGGTGTACAGTTCACAAAACAGATTACACATTTAAAGCTGTGCAAGAGGACACAAGGTATTTCTTTACTGTGCTTATGGGGTCCTCTCTGAAATAGATACACAGAACTGAGTCTGCTACATTCAATTGGAGCTAAAGGTCTCATAATGGAATAGGGAATAGGGATGATACTCTGTGTATCTCTCTGTGTGTGTTTGTACACCTTCAAGTCAGTGTTGACTCCTGGCAACTGCCTGGACTAGTCCCTGCAGTTTTTTTGGCAAGGTTTTTTGGAAGTGGTTTGCCGTTGCCGCCTTCTTCCTAGGGCTGAGAGAGGAACTGGCCCAAGGTCACCCAGCTGGCTTCCTGCCTAAGGCAGGACTTGAACTGACGGTCTGCTGGTTTCCAATCTGATGCCTTAACCACTACACCAAACTGGCTCTCAGGAGTAATGCTTAGAGGAGGACAAATGAATGGAATGTCTGAAACAGGGACGATGGGCTGGGAAACAGAGGCATGTGGATGAATGCTTCAGACACTAAACTAGGTTTTTTTTAGAGGCTTTTGGTAGATATCCATTTTTTCTCATCCCTATCTGGATACGAGACCTGTCTGCTTTTTAGGAAACAATTTAATACTGGTCCAGAAGGCTTTCTTCAGTGGCATTGCTTTGAAGACACTGGCTGTACAGGAATATGTTTTTGTTCCAGATCCTAGCAACGTTCTTTGATCACCTGCTTCCACAGATTGCATCTGTGGTGCAGGATAGAGAGGGGCTGAATGTCTTTTCATTGAAGATGGAGTTGTAGAACCAAGCAAATATCTTCCCATTGCACCTCCAAAGGACTAGGATGGGTTTTCCTAGAAGCAGCCTTAGATCCTCTACTGGAGTATGTTCTTGTAATCTGAGGTCATTGGTTGCTTCTTTAACTGCATTACTGTAGAAAAAATCCATTTTACCTATTGGGAAGAAAATTATGGGATAGAAGTTGGTAGAGAAGAATAGTTGACAGGCCCCTTCATGAAGTGTTGGTTCTGTCTGTGACTGGTCCTTCTTTCCCCCCCAATTTCTTGCAGTGAATAGAACAAAAAGTTAAATTATCTCAATTTTTTCCTCACCCTCTATTACCCAACGTTCTCACTTTTTCCACTTGACTTGACCAATTGTTTCTCCCTCTTTATCTCACTGCTTTCATTTTTAACCAGAATATTGAATCAAAGAGAGAATGCAACAGGACCCTAGGCTGTAGGCATGGCCCATCCTTTCTGGTGATGCTTTCAAAACACCTCTAAAGTTCCCTAATGCCTTTAATGTAAAACAGAAATTTCTTAAGTACATGGGGAGTAATCCTGTTAATTACATTGCAAGGAAATTGAATCAAGCTTAGTTTTTGTCCTGGCTCTGCCCATTTTTTTTTTAAATCAAGCTCTTACCTACTTATCAGTGTGGACCTGGCATATTATTTGAAGGGCGGATGCAACCCTCATTCTGAAAAAAAGTTGCTGTCTTCTGTTTTAATGGAATAGTTGACCTAATACCATTTTTGCAAGCAGGGATATATGCATGTCCTTCCACAACACCACACTCTATCCACACTAGGTTGTAATGAACCACACAGATATTTCAGCATTTATGAGAACATAAGAGCTCTACAGATGAATCAAACCAAAGGCCTTTCTAGTCTAGTGTTCTGCTGTGATAGTATGGCCTCTTAAAGCAGGGTTCCTCAACCTTGGCAACTTTAAGATGGGTGGACTTCAACTCCCAGAATTCCCCAGGCTGGCTGTGGAATTCTGGAAGTTGAAGTCCACCTGCCTTAAACTTGCCAAGGTTGAGGAACCCTGTCTTAAAGGATCATGAGAAGGTCATAAAAGGAACATGAGCTGAATAGCATCTGCCCACCTCAAATACTGGCAAGAAAAAAGTCGTCATTCTGATCATGGATAGCTGATCCTCCTTTTTGCCTTGTTCTGTTTCCAAAGGGTCCATGTGAACCCCTTTCCTCCTCCTACTCACTGAGAAAAAGTAAGTCCTCCCCCTTCCCACTTACTTTGAACAGTGTTACTGTGGCACTATAACACACGCTGAGAAGGAAGAGAATGAAGAAAATAAAAAGTATGGTCCACAAATGCTCTAGTTCCTCCTCTTTCTCATTGCTGTAATCATTCTCCACAATCACAAAGATCCCTGTGAAAGGAAAAGTAAAAATAAGTCATTCTCCATATTGGTCACCAACATAAAATATCAGTCTATCCATCTATCTACCCACTCAGTAGTACTTCTGATTAATCAGACCATACGTGTTACACGTATACATAAACCAATGTTGTGGGACATCTGGATAGAATTCCATTATGAAAACGCTAATCAATTTGCAGAACTATGGATTTCTATTAAAAAAATCCTCTTTGGCCCAATGGATTATATTTCCTCTAAATGATTCTGTCATATTATATTTAATGTGATTCATGGTAAAGATATTAGCTTGTTCATGGGTTCTGTACCAATCCTTTTTATTATTTATCTGATTTTAATGTTGATTAGCAAATATATGGGTATAAATGGACTTCAAGAAGTCATGATAAGTGTATATTAATGATGATTCGGGCGTTATGACTAATTCTGCATAAAGATTATGATTGTTGGGAAGGGGAAATAATTCAGTGTTCACCTATTTTATGAAAGACTTGCCTAGAAGAATCAGACTGAGAACTTCATTATTCAGGAGGGATTTGAAAGTGGGTTTCCAGCCACCAATCAGCTGAGATCATCACTGACGACACAGAGATTGCTGGTTGTACTCACATCGCATATGGTTAATTAAGAAGTTACAAGTACGGCACTTAAATTTTAGTCATAGCTATTTCTGTAGTTTGATAATGAAGCTCAAGTTCAGATACTGTGGTCACCTAATGCGAAGAGAGGACTCTTTGGAAAAGACCCTGATGCTGGGAAAGATTGAAGGCAAAAGGAGAAGAGGACGGCAGAGGATGAGATGGTTAGATAGCATCACTGAAGCAATGAGCATGAAACTGAGCAAACTCAGGGAGGCAGTGAAGGACAGGAAGGTCTGGCGCGATATGGTTCATGGGGTCACGAAGAGTCGGACATGACTTAACGACTGAACAACAAAATTTCCGTAGTGATGATTTATAATATCTTGATAGCATCACTCAGCTCTCTGAATTCTATTTTATTTGTGTTCCTAAATAACTTCAAGCTCCTACTTTTTCAGTCAAACTGAGCCTACTACATCTATTATATACTTTTTTTTTTAAAGAAGATTTTAATAGTTATACAGTGGTATATTATTATTATGGTTGGTCACACAGTCAGCCAGATGTTTAGACTGGATTTGACATTTTTATCGACCTATTGAGTCCTTCCCAAGGATCTGAGATGATGACGATGATGCCCTTTTAGGGGGAGAGAGAAAAAACCCGTCTATCCATATTTATATGTATTTTCAGCTGCTTATGTGGAATACTCTTATCTGTTTCTCTCTTCCTTCATTCCATTGTCTTTTCCATATTATTGTCTGATGTTTTCTTTAATTTTCTTTAATTCTTTTAATTCTTTAAAACTCTTTAATTTTTATAGAGTTGGGCTTGCTTCAAGGAAGTAGGACTTGCCCAATTCTTAGGAGCTTAGAGTTAGTTGTCAGCTTCCAGAACCAAGATGCTATGCCTGCATTCTTCACCAGATGCAGATTACCAGACTTCTTGGCACTGGTGTCCCTAATGTTTCTTTCTTGGTGATGTAGAGTGTCGTGTTTTTTCTCTGTCTGTTCATAGAAAACAGACATTTTGTCAGGTATTGTTTTTATATTTCATTGAATTCATTTTGTCAGGTATTGTTTTTATATTTCATTGAATTCCTTGTCTGAATTTTAATGAATTAGAGAGAGAGAGAGTTCTAAAAAGAGTCAAGGAAAATGGTATCAGGCCTATCAAGAACAAATGTGTCCTGATTCTGATAAATACTTCAATTTGCATCACCTTGCCGACAAAGATCCGCATAATCAAAGCTATGGTTTTTCCAGTAGCAATGTATGGCTGTGAGAGCTGGACCATAAGGAAGGCTGAGCGCCGAAGAATTGATGCCTTTGAACTGTGGTGCTGGAGAAGACTCTTAGGAGTCCCTTGGACTGCCAGAAGGTCAAACCAGTCAATCTTAAAGGAAATCAACCCTGATTGCTCATTGGAAGGATTGATAATGAAGCTCAAGCTCAGATACTTTGGTCACCTAATGTGAAGAGAGGACTCTTTGGAAAAGACCCTGATGCTGGGAAAGATGGAAGGCAAAAGGAGAAGTACATTCGTTTTGTCAGTTATTGTTTTTATATTTCATTGAATTCCTTGTCTGAATTTTAGTGAATTAGAAAGAGAGAGAGTTCTAAAAAAAGTCAAGGAAAATGGTATCAGGCCTATCAGGAACAAATGTGTCCTGATTGTGATAAATACTTCAATTTGCATGTAGGTGTCCAAACTGAGAGATCTTAATATTTAACTTCTACAGTCGTGCTCGTCTTGGTGCTTGACAATCTCTCTCTCTCTTTTCTCAAAATGAAATCTGAAATATCAAAGGTGTTGAGGCAGTTTCTCCTTTTTGTGTGAATATAGCTTGTATCCTATTCTGTGGGACTTTGGATAGTCCATCAGTGGATTTTGGTAGAAGCTTTTAAGGACAAATGTGACTGCCTTTCTTGTTTATTTATCCTGGTTATCAGTAGATTTTGGAAGTCTTTCTGGAGAACAATTGTTTTCTCCATCATGTAGCGTTGCATTCTGTATGTGGATGTCTTAAAACCTGAATGCCCATCCTGATCTATTTTCCCTTATTACTGAACCTACAGTGTGTAACAAATCCAGTAATTTGAATTAAATATTTCCTTCCTTCCTTCCTTCCTTCCTTCCTTCCTTCCTTCCTTCCTTCCTTCCTTCCTTCCTTCCTTCCTTCCTTCCTTCATGCTTGTCCCTTAGCTGTCCACCAATTATCTGCTACTATCGGCAAACTCAGAGTCTTCCCTGCCCTGGTTGGTCATTTAGAAGTCCCCTGTTTTGGCCTGGGAGTTTGACTTTCCCATTTATTATCCTTTTGGTTATGATCATAATGTCCTTATAGCATAATGGCTTTTTGAGAGTCTCGCTTGAGGACTCTTTGGCTATTTTGTCTTAGATATCAATCCTTGATACTGAAACAGATTTTAGGTTGTGGAGCTGCAGAGAACAGTGTAGCTTTGCCCCGACTGATTGGTCCAGAGCCAGACTCCATGGAGAAAGCATGGCACAGAAGCAGTTGGCCAAAGGATGTGGTTGGATCAAGGACGATGGGAAGCTTTTCAGTAAATAATTACAATCCTATGTATTTCAGCTACTTGGACTTTTTGCTCTTGGACTAAGCAGCCAACATACAGAGAAGGGCACTTTTAAGAATATAGGAAAGTGGATATGGAGCAGAGAGGATAGTATAGGATACTTGTCCTTGAACGTGATGGGTTCAAATCTCCACTGAACCCTAAAGCTCACCGTGTTGGTTTAGACGCATCTATTCCACTCTTTTCTCACTGCAGTGAGGCTAAATTGGGGTACCCACACATACACCAGCTAAATCCATTGGCGTTCTTGGGATTCATATAGAAAAATGAGGAACTCTATTTAGACTATCAGCCTTAAGCCTTGACTCTGCTTTTTCAGACAGATTAGCCCCTTTCCCCTTTTAGACCTTACCCCTAAGGAGAAAAGAACGGAACCCGAGATATTTCTGAGATGGTTTGCTTTTATTCATCCAGAAGCCAAATGGGTGAGTAGGGAAATAATTAACAGTTTGGTTTGACAGTGCTAGAGGCAAATCTAGGATGGATTGAAATGGAGAAGCTGGTTTAGATCAGTCTTCATTTTTTACCCTGAGATTTTGACACATTCCTCTGAGTGAACTTCATGGGGAGGCCTTCATGAACCACCATACAGGTGTATACGTTGGACTGCTCCCAATCATTTCTGGGGATATTCAGTTTGCTGTAGGCGAAGAAGGAATCTTCATGGTTATTCTTCATAGCTGGGGTATTCACAAAGTTGTCTTCTGGCAGAGGATTGTAATTCTTTAGCCACTGGATATCAACGTCTCGTGGGAAAAACCCATTCACCATGCAGGAAAGACTGATCCTGTTGCCTGGGTTGAGTTCCTCTTGGGGGGGAGGGAAGATGGAGACCTTGGGTGCAGTGCTCTTGCCTTTGTGAAGCATGAGGAAAGAAACACAATGATGAAATGTAGGACAACTTAGTGGCAGCAATAAATGGTTCACATCTCTTGCTAAATTATGTTTTTTTAGCCACTGTTCATTCAATAAGCCCAGTGTTCAGGTAAGTCATGCTTTGCAGGCCATTCTATGACTAGAGTCACACATTGCACAAAGCCAAAAGCAAGTTTTGTTCACATGATGTATTTATTCAACCAGAGTCACCCGTTGGGGGAGATGGGCAGCATGCAAATTTAATAATAAATAAATAAAATAAATAAAAATATTCTGGATTGTTGATGCACATGACTGACCATGCCTTTTCAGGTCTCCAAGTGTGCAGTGCACACTATATATTACAGAGATTTTCCTACAACCTCTTGACCCAACTGAGGGACAGCAACGTAACCTCTTCCTTACCTGCGAGCTTGGAAATTGTCTTTGTGATGGGAACAGCCAAGCCTGGATATTCCACTGCACAGGTGAAAATCTCTCCTGATTCCCAGTCATGGGAGGAGACGGAGAGGCGGCTGACAGTGGTATAGGTACCATTCTGCTCTTCTGTTGTTTCCGCTAAATCAGGATTTACGTTTCCACCCCTGCCCCGAGACCAGGTAATTTTCAACCCCTGATCGTTTTCCAGATTGCCCACCACACAGCTGACCTTGCTATTTCTATCTGTGTACAAGGCTTTCGGTGTTGGGGGCAGAAAATACACATTAATATCACTGGAGGAACAGCCACTGCCATCTAAGGATAAAAAAAAATTAAAGTCAGTTCCTTATTCAGCTCTCACTTTTCCCCTATCCCAACAGGCTCTTAATCTTTTCTCTACAGGAGCTGCTTTCAAGTTTAGTGCATATAAGTCCCTTGATATTGCCTCTTTATTTATGACTAGAGTCATCTAGTATGATAACACAGATTTTTCTATCATCCGTATGTCCTAAAGACAAAGGACATTACTATAAAACCCACTTTCTGGACCAACTGCAGGAAGGGAGGTTCATTTTTCCTGAAAGTTCATTAGATCTGAAAGTGGGTTGACACCAATGACTTAACTTGGGTCATTAACTGAATGGCATAATTACACAAATAATCTAAATCATGGATGTTATAAATCATGGATGTCATAACATTATAAGATCAATGTAAGGCAAATTCACTGCCTCCAGGTGGAGGCATAGCTTGTTCATTCAGAATCTGCTCCTGCCTCTCACTTGGACCTTCTAACATTGGATGAAGTTACCAAGAACACAGCAGAAGAGATCTAAGGCTGCTGATTGGCTACCATATTCAGTGAATCTACAGGTAAGAAAGGGCTCCTCCCCATCTTTCTTTCTTCTTCCCTCAGGAACCCATCATCCTTTAAACTGACAACAGTCTAGCTTCTCCTTGTTTCCCAAAGGCCTGTGGTTTAGGGTTCCTAAACAGTTGCACAATTGAAGCAAGCAAAGAGTCCTTCACCTGATGATATATCATGAAAAAGAAAAGGAGATGTTTAATATCCTTGGCCTTTGCCAAGAGCCCTAGAGTTGGGAGGGGGTCATTTAGGCCATGGAGTTCAACCTTCTGCTCAATCCAAATTAAAGACTATCAGACCAATGGTTGGTCATCCAGGGAAAGGGAGCCCAACACCATTCTGCATCATTGTTTCCACTATCCAACTCTCTTACTCTTAGGAATGTTCTTTTACCATTTATACCTCCCACCCCAATCATATTTTGAAGAATATCTGGAAGCTACAGCTGGTGCAGAATGCAGCAGTACAGACAGTTCTCAATGCCCCTAGGAGGGCACGTATAACACCGCTGTTGCGTGAGCTGCATTGGTTACCAGTTTGTTTCTGGGTCCAATTCAAGGTGTTGGTCATCACCTTTAAAGCCCTTCATGGCATGGGACCAGGTTATCTGAGGAACCGCCTCGCCCTGGTCATTTCAGCCCACCCCACTTGGTCCAGCAGAAAGGGCAGGTTGCAGACCTCACCAGTCAAGGAATTTCGATTGGTGGGGTCTAGGCAGAGAGCCTTTTCTGCTGCAGCTCCTGCCCTATGGAACAACCTGCCTCCTGAAGTCCGGTGTGCCCCCTCCCTCATGGCCTTCAGGAAAGGGATTAAATCCTGGCTCTGCCAGAAGGCCTGGGGGCCGGAGGGGGGCCTGCACCTGTGGAGATGGCTGGTGGGGTGATGGGTTGCCCCCCTCCCCAGCATCTTGCAGGTTTTTAGGGCTAAAAATTATAGGAGGTTTTTAGGGCATTTTTAATATATGTTTTTAAATTATTTATAGATTTTATCCATGGTTGGAGGGACTTGTGTTTTTTCCTTTTTCATTATTGTGAGCTGCCCAGAGTCACCCATTGATAATAAATAAATAAATAAAAAATAAATATTTTCATATCAATATCTTATCGGTAACAAAGAACAATTGGCCACTAGATTTCCATTATCAGATGCAGGTCTAGAGCAGGTGACCCACAACAAATTATTCATATCTGCTGTCTTATCTTCTGGATAGCATTCCATATTCAGTGGGAAATCTCTAAGTGTCATAAAATGTCCCCTGCTTGGGGAAAAGCATAGTTACCAAGGCTCATGAAATGAAATTTGGATTGATGCCCACATATTGCCTTCCAATTGAACCAGAAAAATGCCCCCTCTCCCCAAATACGGTTGTTGGAGAGGTGAGGAAGCCTTAAATTAATGAAGCTTAATTGAAAATGGTATGGATTTCTAGATCAGACAGCAGGTTTTGTAAAAAGGTTAGCTATCCTTATCCTTGATTTTCTATTTTCATTCCATTCTCACTTATACAAACCAGACTCTGCATTGTATCATTATTACCTTCACATTTCCTGGCTTTGCTTTTCATCTTGGTTTGTGATGCCTCGTGGGTTACTTGGCAGTAGTAAGTATTCCCTTCCAGCCAATCTGCTTGGGTTACGTTGATCGTGCTGGTGGTACTGAAAGTGTACCCACTTACATCCTGCCTGGGAGGCTCAGTGGATGAAGTCACCTGTTGGCTGCCCACCAGCCATTCAACCTTCAGCTCTTTGGGGTAGAAACCCGAAATCAGGCACACCAGCTCTATGATCCCATCACTAACTTTGGGATTGCATGAAGAATGGAGAAGGCGGACCTCGGGGGGCATTGGGTCATGGGTTGGAGCACCTGAGGAGGAGGAATCACATGACACATTCAACTACTATTCAGTATAACAGGGTGAGGAAGAAGGAAAGTATAAATGAAGGTAGCCTCTTGGTTAGTAGACCACTACAACCCCTATCCTTCATCCATCAGTTTTCTCAGTTTTTCTCTTATTGTTCTAAGTGTCCTCTGATTTAATCCTTTGAAAATCCTTGACCTCTCACCATGGCATCTCTCTCTCTTCTGAATCTCTCCTCAAAGCTTGTTTTCCTCAGCTACATCTAATAAGTGTTGCCTTGATTCCTTCCACAACTCATGGCTACTCCTGCATTTCCTCCTGTCATCCCATAGGATATGATTACCAGAAGCCCTTCTTGCTTTGCTTACTTCACCAATCTGAACATTGAGTATTGAGATAAACAGCTGAAATGCCAAAGCAGCTTGAGTTACACATAGATAATGGAGCAACTAACTCAGTGAAGCATGGAAGAAAACCTGACAATGCATCGTGTCAAAGCCCACCAAAACATGACTTCTGAAATCATTCCAGTCCTGAAATTACTTTTAAGAAACAAATATTGGAACCTGCCCCCAGACCTGAAAGCTGAAATGAATCCCCCACCCCCCACATTCTTTGAAATAGCTGGACAGGTCAGAAAATATTACCTTGACCATTGCCACTTCTTTACCTTCATATTTGACTTTTCTTGCCTTTAACCAATCAACTGCCCTTTACAAGGAAAAAGGATAATAACTTTGCTGGACTCACGCTCAATTTTTTTGGTAATTCTGGAGCTGGTGGCTGCATGGTTAACATTGCACTGGAATGAGTCTGATTTCCACTGGCTGATGGGGACGGTGAGCTGGCTGCTGTGGGTGTAGAGGCCAGATGGAAACAGAATTGAAGGGAACTGATGGATTCCGCTGGTGATGGCGCCTGAGTTCCATTGCACGGTAGCTGGTTCGGGAAAGTAGCCTTTGATGAGACAACCCATGCTAACTTGGGAGGCAGTGGCTACATCTTGGCTACAAGGAGACAGTGGGAACACAGTTGGGGCTGTGGGAGTAGCTGTAGGGGAAGATAAAGATAAGATGATGAAGATAGTGAGCACACATTTGGATTGAACTTACAGTGGCACTGATATCGTATTCACATGGTATTCATAACTTCATCTATGGTTCCAACTTGATTAGAAGGTGTCATATCTAAATGGAATTAGGAATGCTCCCAAATGAGATTTATACCTCCCCTCACCCTTGCCCTATTCATGGATGTTCAGGAAGAGGGCAAAACGTTAAACTGAATTGCTTACAACTTCTTCCATTTTTTTTCCCCCTTACAAACTCAACTGATGTAGACACAGAAATGAATATCCACACGTTGTCCCTTGATTGTCAGCACTAGGAATTGGGAAAGGTTGTCTCAGGGCCATGAAGGGCCTCAGGTAGGAAAGATGAGCTCCAATCATTTTGGGAATATGAGGTGTTGAAGATGTAGGCGTTCGAAGGTTATTTTCACTGCTGTGAGAAACGGGCTTGCAAAAATAGGTTTTAAGGTCCTTAGGGGTGAATTCTGGACAGAATACACACAACCTTTAACAGCATACTTACCAGTATGTCCAACAGCCATTGGCATTTGATTTTTTTTCTAATTACTTGACTCCTGCTAAAGAACTGCAAATTATTCCTAAATCAGACTTTCAGTTTAAAGTGTCAAGACTTTTCAGTTTAAAAGATTTACGAGTAAACCAAAAGACTTTAACTAGGATCAAAGCTAACAGGCACTAGCTAGGGCTTGGCATTGTGGGAACACTCTTTCCTATACCCAGAGTAAAAAAATATGTCTCCATGTCTGGGGGCTGATGGAGCTGAACCAAGCATTGAAGTGTGTAAGCTGTTTTTGAGAATACCAAAATTGTCTTTTGCTTAAAAAAAGAGCATGACTGAAGACCTAAGACGTTCCTGAAAATAAAATATTAGTTTTTTAAAACCAGACTACATCAATGTGCAATACATTTTCTGATGCTTTGCACACAGTGTGCATGTACATGGACACACACATACATGCACGTGTGCACACACACACACAGATATATGGCTCTTGTTCCTTGTCTTTTGCCTGCTAGTAGTGTTAAAATCTGAAGTCCAAAAGGTTTTTGCCCACTGTGGATAGAATCAATCAGTGCAATATCTTTGTTGCGATAAAAGCATGGACACATAACTTCACAGAGATAACTGTTAACCTTTGACTGATAATTCTAACCTGTTTGGTGGGCAAAAAAACAAAAAACAAAACACAAGATGGCCAAAATAAACAGGTGTAATAAATGTTTAGACAAAACTCACTGGCAGGCAAGAAAGGAACAGGAGCCATGGATAAGATCTCCTTGCATAGAAGTCACCCCAGTGCCCACCTAGCTGAGGAACATCCTGCCTCAAGTTTGCTTTATCCCTAGCTCTGGCTTCCATTGTTCTCCCTTGCTGGAGTTAAGAAGGAAAACACGATTTCTTGGGGCAAGCCTTTTGGGCAGGATGACCCTGCCCCAAACCATAAATATTCCAGCTAATTTGGGATAGCTGGCACACTGATCTGCAACTCCAAGGTCAAGCTTTCCACTTACAAGTAACCAGTTGAGAGAGAATTTATTTTGAATCATCCACGGAAGGAGGAGGAGGACAGCCCACTGGATTTGAGGCTACCAGCTGCAGCCTATGAGAAGAAGGGGGCAGATCATCATGCCAAACAGGAAGAATGGTAGGAGAAATTTAGAATTATAAT
This sequence comes from Liasis olivaceus, assembly GCA_030867105.1. Classification (NCBI taxonomy): domain Eukaryota; kingdom Metazoa; phylum Chordata; class Lepidosauria; order Squamata; family Pythonidae; genus Liasis; species Liasis olivaceus. The sequence continues at coordinate 112,318,276 of CM061351.1, read as the reverse complement.
CACTGCCTCAAAGAATATGAGAATGAAGTATATTTGGGGCCCAGTTCTCATTGCCATAGCAAACCTGAGTCTTAGTCCAAACAGGAATCAGTTTCAGTAGCTTTCAGCAGAATCTGATGGTTTCACCAGAATGACCAAATGTCATGGTAGGTGGGAATGAGCTTGGGAGACAGTGGGAAGAACTACAGCCAGATGGGGAACAGTCAAATAAAAGGTAGCTGAGCCCACAGCAGGAATAGGGGTGTGGGAAGGGTCTCAGAAGGGACCCTGCCTAGTTTCTTGAGCTATCAAGGTGAGCGGGGAGGAATGTCCTTTCAGACTTGCAAGATTCTGCTAATGTAACCTTACAGTGAAGTAGATTTAGTTCACCTGGGGTGCTTCCTGTCTGGGCTACCTCGCAAGGCTGATACCAAATGAGTGTTGTGACACAAGTTCTAACCCTTACATACTGTGTGCAATGTCACAATAGCCTTGCCCAGGGCCAGATGGAGGCCAACTGCTACCCTAAACACAGCCCAACAATGGTGCCCTTCAGCCCTTCCATTGCTTAACCCACAAGGCATTAAGATCTAGTAAGTGCTGAAGGTGAAATAAGAGATTAAAAATTCAGTTTTCTTCCAGGCCCATCCCCCAGGCTGGGCCCCACAATTATATTAAATATAAACTTTTTAAAAATGTGTATTTAACACTCAGCAGCAGTAAGCAATATAAGCAAATTATTTACTTATAACTAGGGCAATAGAAAAAAATGCAAATGTTCAACACTTTTTAACGCATTTTTAAATAAAACTGTTATAAGGGAAAAATGCAAATGCAAAAATTTACTGAAAACTAAAATGAAGTTTGGCCGGGAAAGAGTTAAGGTCATGCCATAACCCCCCCCCCCCTTCCCCACCAAGAGATAGGAAGAAAGTTAGCCTTTTGCCCCACATGCAATCAAAGATTTCTTTCTTTTTTAAATGCAGGAACACCAGCCACAGGATAACTCTTAGGCATATATTCACTGCCTCCGTGAGAACAAGATTCTTTCGCTTAGGGTGATGGTGGTGTTTACAATTTATGGAGCCAAGGGACTCCATAAAACTTTGTAAAAACTTACATCCCCTTCTTTTTTTTCCCTCTCTTTTTGTCTTGCTGCCCCTGTATAAATCACATAAAGTTATGACAAAAGGCTTATTTTGGCTCCCTCTGAACATTTTCTGCTACTAATTTTACATGATTTAAGCTGCATTAAGGACCCAGAGGGAACCAATTTGGTACAGTGGTTAAAAATGTGGTAGAAGGAGATGGGAGACTGTGAGTTCTAGTCCTGCCTTAGACACAAAGCCAGCTGGGTGACCTTGGGCCAGTCCCTCTCTCTCAGCCTTAGAAAGACGACGACCAGGGCAGACCATTTCCAAAAATCCTATCGAGAAAACCGTAGGGACTAGTCCATATAGTCACCAGGAGTCAAGATGGACTCAAACGACTATCACAACAATAAAACCGCAGAAGGAGTAAAACTAGAGTGAAAAATTGCAGCCGTATCCATTTCAGAAGCACATGGGATCTAAGTAAAATCTGTCATATGTAGCTTTGATTTGATTTAAATGGATTTGGGGTCACGAGATACAGCTGCATCTAAAAATTAGAACCTCTCAAGATTCTGTACCCCTTTTAGATATGTCATTTTTTCACTTCCTGTTATCCAGCACCACCTGTGGCTAGCAGAACTACGCATTTTGTCACCTTCTTATATGCAGACTGAATATCTGCTTATCTCTCTCTCTCCTGCAGTGTTTCTCAACCTTGGCAACTTTAAGATACGTGGACTTCAGTTCCCAGAATTCCCCAGCCGGCTGGCTGGGGAATTCTGGGAGTTGAAGTCCACGTATCTTAAAGTTGCTAAGGTTGAGAAACACTGGTCTATTGAATAAAGCAAGTTATAGTGGAAAAGATAACAGAGTGTCACTCAAACCATGGGAGATACATGCTGGCAAACTAATTTATAGAATTATTTTCAGTTCACTGTGTTTCTCATTCTACATGTAGAAGATTCTTTATAAGCTACAAACATTTGGAAGTTCATGAAACCAAATCCCACCACTAAATGAATATGTACAATTCCCTTCTAGTGGATAAATGGATTGCAGCAATGAGCCATTTTAACCTAGAAGTGGAAAAGGCAAATGTGTTAAGGCAAACATTCACCCTACTGACTCAGCTCATCGTTAAAATTAAACATCAAGACTCCGACAAGAGAAACAGAAGTTTCAGTACTAGTCATTCAGGGCATTAGCAGTGCTAACTGACCAAAACCATCTTGTTTTTGCCCTCTGCCTTTATGAGCACTGTGGCCTACAGAAATAAGCAGATGGCTGATTTTATGCCTGAGAGATGAGTAAGTTTTGAATTGGCTTTGATTCTAATTGTACTGTTCTTACTCTTACGTTGTACAATTTATATATTTGAAAGCCACTGGCAGTATGCTCTAAGCCTGACCCTTGGAGGGAAATGAATAGTTGTCTTCATGGAACATGAAAGTGGGTGAGGAGCTATATGGATATTAAATGCAAGATTCCTTTCTATCTAAGTTGAGAATCTGGTTTAGGTTAGCTCACTGGGGTAGGGTTTCTCCCTGAGAGTTTTTCTAAGCTCCATGCTTCCCTGATTACCAAGGGACATCACAATGCTTTTATGACTGGCAACACAATGCTTTCATGATTACCAAGGAACATCACAATGCTTTCATGATAGGCTAAAAGCCTATGCCAAGCATGAAACTCAGTCATGACAGCACTAAACTCCCAGATGACAACCCCTCAGAAAGGTGGAGAAAACCCTCTTGAGATACTTGAAATTTTGTCATATGCCTGAATTGAAACTGAGAGAATCTGGAATTTCCAGATTATCCTCAGGTTTATGAGAAAGTAACAAAAAACCACGGAAAGACCTCATCAGATGAAAATAGAAGAAGTTTTGAGCTTCCAAAGCAGTGAATCCTCAGAAAGCTGGGAGAGAAAAGGGTGCAAAGAGCAAGGAGATGAAACAGAGATTTCTGATCTCCTAAATCTGCATAAGTCCTCAAGATGGGAACTTTGCTTTCTAACAGCTAGTTTTAAGATTAAAAATCAATGGATGGTTGAAGAGAGTAGAACTTTTGTACTTTTATACTAACCTTGGGCCAAACTACTCTTTTGCTCACTCTCTTAGCTTCCCGGAAGCATAAGGGTCACCCAGAAGATCATTTATCTCTCATCTGAGTGTAAGAGATGTTCCACCTGGCCCCATTAACTTCTTCAAAGCTTAATAGTAATTTGGATTGGGAATGAATTTCAGGGAGCTCTCCTGAGTGCCTCTGGTTCCTTTTGGCACACCTTGTTATGTAGGAGAAGTTGTTAGGAAGGTTACCTGAAAAGGTAGAAGAGACCTTTGCTCTCCCTTAGCTTAATTTTACACTCTGTATGGAAGTGAAGAAGCTCTCAGTTTCAAGCAAGCTTGAAGCAGAGACCCACTGAACCCCCTTCCTCCTGACTCAGTTGAAGCTTAGCATTCAGGTAGGAGGTGAAAAAATTTCCAGTTCAGTATGAAGCTTGGAATAACCTCCACCCTCTTGCTTCTCACTAGCTTCACTGAATCCTAGTATACAAGTGGACATCCTGAGGGATGTCTTAGTAGAGCATCCAGCAGCCTCCTTGTTCCGCATTACCTTATTTGAGTCCTGGGACTCAGCTAGGAGACCAAAAAGCTTACTGCTGAGCCTGAGACTCATAGCTCATAGCTCTGGCCTATGTTATCTGAAACATAGCATTCACAAGGGTGACTGGAAACAGCTCTGGCTTGGAGGAGGCAGCTAATTTAAATCCTAGGACTAAGGTGGGGAATTAAAAAGCATCCCATTGAGTATGAGATTTGTAGGAAGTTCTCTTGTTACCAATTAAGAATTAAAGCATTCAGCTGGTGTCTCAGCTCTACATCACGCTTGGAGCAGACACCCAGATAACCCCTTGATCCACACTAGCTTATGTGAACTCACACTCTCATTTGAGTGATTAAGATGCTCTCAGCTGAATAGCAGGGTTGGAAAAGATGTCTAATTAAGCCCCTTAGCTAGGAGATGAAAAATCTCCCAGTTGAGCCTGACGTTTGGAATAAACCCCCTTGCTCCCCGCTAGCTTTACTGACTCCTAGCATTCAGCTAGATGATTGAGGATATCTCAGTTGAGCATGAGGGTTGGGGCAAGAAACCTTCTTGCTCTTCATTACCTTATTTGAAGGCTAGGAGATCAAGAAGCTCCATACTAAGTATGAGAATTGTAGGAGCTTCTCTTGCTGTCCACTAGCTTATCTGAATCCTAACATTCAGCTGCTGAATAAGGTATCAGCTGAGCATCATGCTTGGAACTATTACCCACTTACTTTCCTTCTTCCCTGCTAGCTTACTGGAACCCTCACACTCTCTATAAGAAGGACAGCAATCTTCTATTTAAATGTCAGATTTGGAGAAAGCATCATGTGGTCTTCTTGCTCCTCACCCTTTTACAAACTCTATCTCTTGGAGGATGATCCAGCAGCTCACTGTTATATGTAAGGACTGAAGCAGATACCCAGTTAGCTCCCTTTTTCCTGATTAGCTTAGCAGAACCCTAAGCATTCTGCAAGGATGTGAAAAATCTCCTAGCATGAAGCTGGGGAGAAGCCCACTTGCTCCAAACTAGCCTCACTACATTCTAGAGTTAGTTGATGATTAAAAATGCAAATGTTCAGCATCAGGCTTGGGGCAGACACTCAGGTAGCCCTGTTGCTCCCCACAAGCTTCTATGAACCCAAGCTCTCAAACTGAATCATCACAAAGCTCCCAGCTAAGTAGAAGGCTTGGAAGCTTGGGGAAACAGCCCCCATTCCCCCTGCTTAGGGAAATCATAGCAGTCAGCTAGGAGGTGAAAAAGATCTCCTAGCTGAGCACGAAGCTTGGAATAAGGCTTCTTTCTCTGTACTAGCTGCACTGAATTGTATCATTCAGTTGGATGGTTGAGGATGTCTTAGCCAAGCTTGGAGCCTCCCTGTTCATTGCTAGCTTATTTGAGTTCTAGAGCTCAGCTGGGGATCAAGCAGCTGTCTGTTAAGAATTAGACTAGTAGCAAACCCCCTTCCTACTGACTGGCTTAGCCGAACACTAATACTCAGCTAGAAGTCTTCCAGTTAAGTTTTCCAGTTTGGAATAACCCCCTTGCTCCCCACTAACTTTCCTGAATCCTAGCATTCAGCCTGGGATTAAAAGTCTAAAAGCTCAGCATCCAGCTTGGAGTAATTCAGCCCACTAGCTGATTTAAGCTCAAAGAATCCTTGGACATAAAGAAGCTCCCTGTTGAACATGAGGCTAGTAGCTAGTTCTCTTGCTCTTCAATAGCTTATCTAAAGCATGGTAAACAACTGGTGAGTAAGAATGTCTCAACTGAGCATCAGGCTTGGCAAAGACAAAGTTGCTTCCTTAATCCTCACTAGTTTATATGAGCCCAAGATTGCAGAACAGGGATCAAGCTAAACATCAGATACGCGGTTAACCTTCTTGTTCCTGCCCTAGCTGAAACATGATATTGAGGTAGGAGGTGAAAAATCTCCCAGTTAAGCATGAAGCTCAGAATAAGCCTTGTTGCTCCCTACTTGCTTGACTGAAATATAACAGTCAGACAGACTGGGATGTCTCAGATGAGCATCAGGCTTGGATAAGACAACCAGATAACCCTTTCTACCCATTAGCTTATATGAACCCAAGCTCTGAGTTGTGTGATTACGATGCTCCCAATTGAGCATCAGCTTTGCAGTAGATACCCAGTTAAGCTGTTTCCCCCCAGCTTAGTTAGGAGCTAAGCTATGAGGTGAAAAACTTCTCAGTTGAGTCTAAAGCTGGAGCAAGCCCCCATGCTCCCTACTAGCTTACACGAATCCTTATATGAATCCTAGTTGAGTATGAGGCTTGGGGTAAGCACTGCTGCTTCCCACTAACTTTTCTTAACCCTCATACTCAGCTGTATGATCAAGGAGCTCCCAGCTGAGCTCCAGATGGCCTTCAGCTGCCACTAACTTATTTGACTAGGATCACTCAGGTAGGTGCTCAAGATGTTTCCAGTAGACATGAAGGCTAAGCTGCTTTTTTCAACACTATTTAAATTGAGACCAAGCTCTTAACTGAGAGCTAATCCAGATATTCCTGGATGTTCCTAACCCTCACTTGTTCTCACTTGGCTTTGAGCAGATATCCTGATGATCCCCTTTTCTGCAGTAGCACATCTTATTTCCACCATTCAGGGATCAGGGAGAATAACTGACTGAAGCCCTAGAACTCAATTGGGCAAACATGAGGTTTTGGGCAGGCTTCTAAGGAGCTGCCTTGATCATCACTAGCTATTGTGGCATTTAGTTGTAATCTTGATGGCCAAGGCCTACCAATTAAGTATCAGACTAGATAGATATCCAGGTAACCCCACAGCTAGCTCCTCAGCTTGTCTGTTGCTGATCTAAGTGATCAGAAATAATTTGAGACTCAAGTTTGGAACCAATGATGGTCCCAGTAGCTCCACTGAAGCCTATTTCCTTTGTTAGAAATGAGAAGTCTCCCAAATGTATGCCAGGCTCCCTTAACCCCATCTAGCTTTCCTTAGTATTGTACTAAGCAAGGAGATGAAGAACAAGGTGGCAGGTAGGCCAGATGGAACATGCAGATCCTCCCAGCTTTTTATGAAGCTTGGAAGAAACTAGCAGAGTGTGCTAGAACTTTCTTCACCATTCCTTTTTGAACTTTTCTCTAAACTGAGTGGCAGGCAGTTTCCCAGCTCAGCATGGTAGTTAGGTGTACATCTGTTGCTTCCTGCTAACCCCTTACTGAAACCTGATCACCAGCAACAATGTGAGAAGCCCAGTCTTAGCTCTGAACAGAATTGCAGGTTGCTCAATCACTGAGGTATTCAGCTGAGATGCACAGCTGAGACTTCAGGGACTGTAGTAAAATCAACTAAACCAGTGTTTCTCAACCTTGGGAACTTTAAGATGTGTGGACTTCAACTCCCAGAATTCCCCATGCTGGCTGGGGAATTCTGGGAGTTGAAGTCCACACATCTTAAAGTTCCCAAGGTTGAGAAACATGAACTAGACTATCCTACAACTTGCTATAAACCTGCTATCTGGAACTTCAGTCCATTTGATGGATCTTTGATCATATGGAGAACACAACAAGCCTTACTATTCATCAACAGACAGGAAAACTAAATGCAATTACAGGAAATCTGAATAAAAAGACAGATACAGATCCTTATCCCAAGACATCTTACCTTGCCCTCCTGACCCAGAGGTGGCAACTGATTCCAGAAAAGTCCCCTTTCGTCCAGTATATTGTCATTTATTTCTATCTTCCCAGGACCCAGAAAGTTAAATAACAGTACCTCTCTTTTACTCACCAAATCAAATGCCATAGACACATCAGACTTCTGTTGCCAGTCTGCATTCTGTTTCTCCTCGAGAATGATCTCCCTTGATTAATAGGGCCTTCAGAGTTTTACTCATGTTATTAGGAAGTGTCATTTAAAAACAAAGAGAAAATTAGCAGATAGTGACGTCCTTAGAGCTGGCATGAAGGTGTGAATTGAAGGTGTGAAAAAAACGTCATCTGTGTGGTCCAGGGGACATAACTGACTTCCCAAAATTGCTGCATGAAATGTATTCAAGCGTGGAAAGCTTCCCTTCTTCCTCATTTATGACTTTTTGAGGTCCAAAAATTCTGTCACTGAGAAAAACAGGGGTATCAAACACCCAGATGTTAGTTAATCTGGTCAACAAAACCTGTAAATATTTATTTCAATTTACTTTCTCACTAAATCACTATCTGGTCAATATTATGATGTTGTCCAAGAGGATGAAGAAGAAGCATTTCAGAGTCTTCAAAAAATCAAAGCAGTGTTCCTATTTGTGTGTAAAACCTTCGGAGTTTAGTGATACTTGCATGCACTGTCCAGTTAATTTAGGCCTGAGAGTATAGCTGGGCCTCAACCTTAGTTGCATCTCCTTTCTTGTCTTTAAAGCATTAAAAATCTTGCCATGTCTTGGAAAGCTAATCTCCAAATCCTTTCTAGCTGTTTGCTGACATTTTTCCAGCAGACCATTATAACACAAACATTGACAGAACTTGACAAAACAAAGGACCGCCTCACCCCCATGATTTCAACCCGTCCATCTGATCTCACAGAGAGGGCATGCTCCGGATCCCCATGGTAAAAGAACTTCGACTAGCGGGGTCCAGAAGGTGGGCTTTCTCTGCTGTAGCCCCCGCCCTTTGGAACATCTTGCCCCCGGGGGTGAGACAGGCCCCCTCACTCCAGGCCTTTCGGAGGGATTTGAAGACCTGGCTCTGCCATCTGTCCTGGGGCGGGGAGGGAGGATACCAGAAATGGGGTTGGCTGGCCCCTTAGCGGCCTGGTGTGGCCTCTATCGGCCTCTTGGATCTTTTAGCCTTTTATCTTTATCTTTATTTTTGTAAATTCTGCTTTTTATAACTTTTATAACTTTTAAACTTTTTTTAATTTTAATTATGTATTTTCGATTTTAGTTGTTGTAAGCCGCTCAGAGTCCCCCGTTGTGGGGAGATGGGCGGGGACAAGTTAAATAAAAATAAATAAATAAAAAAAAATACTTTAGGTAGGATAATAGCACTGACTCCTGAGAGGAAAAAGTGCAAACTCTATGCTTAAACAATACCTTTACTTAGGGCCAGCTAATAAATGATCAAATGATCTATGGAAAATCCTGCTCCTTATCGGAATCCCAACAATGGCTGTAAGCTTGAGTCCTACTACACTCCCAAGCAGATCAAATAATTTCAAAAGGGTTAGGGGGTTCACAGTTGCATGGGAAGACATATATGGCTCCTTGTTAAGCTCAGAGACTAAAAAGGGGACGATGAGATCAGTAAAAAGTTGCTGTAGGGTTTTAAAACCTGTCACTCAGTTGAGGTGGTCTGATATTGTTATGGAATCCAGCCACCCAGAAATTTGCAAAAGGAAGTGTAAAGGCTAGCTCCAAGCTAGCAATTGAAAGCTGGAGGGATCCTTTGTCCTTCCTCAACAATTTGATACCTCTCCAGAGGCTTCCTCTACCCTTATCTTTCAGAACTGTAGATTCTTGCTAAAATATGGGACTGCTCACTAGTGTCCTTCTGGTAGGCTGTAACTGAAACTTTTGGGAATTCTCAGCCAAGAGGACCTTTCTGGCTGGTGATTTTGGATGCTGCATTCCCAATACAATTATACTGGTCAACGTTGGGGAAAGTGGAGAGATGCTAGTGAGTGACCAAAGAACGCTCCAACCAACTACTGAGGCTTAATATTGGGATTGTGAGAAAATCTCTGTGCGTTCCAGCGATAGCTTAATTATGCTCAGCAAGCAATGTTAGCTCAAGAAAACTTAATATGCCACACTGAGTTTAACAAAAAAGACTGCGTGCATTCCTGCTGAAAATGGAGAAGGAAGGGAGCTTCTGAAGTGTTTCTGAAGCTGTTCTTAAGCAAATAACTTCCATATTGCCCAAGTCTGTTCAGATGCCCTGCTTTTCCCAAATCTATGAATTTTTGATTTCCAGAATGCTGGAGATCTGAGCAGTTCCTCCTGCCCTCTTTCAGCTTGCAGTAGCCTATTCATTGGAGGGTTTAGATTGGGACCATGTTAGCTTCTCTGCTGAATTGCTCCCTTGACCCAGTTGTTGCTGTTACTAATCTGAAATGGAGAGTTGGTTCCTGGGATGAGACCCCTGTTGCTCTTCAGATGTTGCTGTGCTCCTAGGAGCCTTTCACAGGCTGGGGGATGATGCTCAAGAACATTTAGATAGCTACAATTCTCTGTGCTTGTTCTTGGGAGATGCTCCCCATTGTTTTTCATCCTGCTGTACTTTTGGGAGCAATCTAGCTCTTCCTGGACTGAGTACTGGACTTTACTGATGGGTTGCTCCAATCATCGAATCTCTGAGGTACTTTTAATAGCATATAAATATCCCAGTTAGGCATGAGGCTTCAACAAGCTAAAGGATGTATGCAAATAATTGTTCAATATATTCCCAAAGCCATAATTTGATGGCTTGCTTCATTGGTTCAGCTGTAGCTACTGTCTCAAATATTCTGAAGCTCCCAGTTGTAATGAGGAAGCTGGATAGCTTCCAGAAGTTCTCCCCATTAGTTTCAGAACCACACATGTGGGAGAAACCTTTCCTAGCTGATCACTGGACTCCAGAGAGTCTTGGTTTCTCCCTGACAATAGCGCTTTTTGCTAATATTGCTGAATGTCAGAGAAGCCTGGAAGCTGTGTGCATGTCTCCAAGCTAGAACTGAGCAATGCAGTGAGCAGGTCTTCCTCAAACGAGTATTGGATTCTAGAGTGAGTTCACTTGACTCCTTTGCTCTATGGATCTCATCTGCTTGCAGATGTCTCTGAATGGAGCATAGGGAATGCTTGTTTCTCTCCACCACCCAAAGGTGTACTGCATTGTGACGTTTCCTTCTGCTCAAGCTTCAGAAAACCAGAAGATGTATTTTCTTCCTCAGTCATCTAGGCATACCACTCAGTTGGAGGCTAGATGTCACTCCATAACATTATAGATCCACCAGATGTTCTAATTGCTAGCCGATGCCAACCACAAAAATAGAAAGGAAGACTATTTAATGCTCCTAAATTCTTCTCCTTTAGTAGAAGAAATGTATTAAATACAGGATGTTCAAAATAACTAAACATCAGTACTAATCTTCTTCTGAGGAATCAACAATATTGCCAATTAAAGAGGAAATTTAATCTAGCATATGAACATCCAGAAGAAAAACTATCAACAAAGTTGACGAGTTATTCTATTAATGATTACATTTGATTGTGGCAATCAAAAGGAATCAGTATTCCAGGTAAGGTGTTTCAGAAAGGTGTATTACAATCAATCAAATGTAATTATTGACAGATTGAAAGATGAGCCTATCTCCTTTCCCAGAAGGAGTCAGCAGGAAATCTAGTCTTGGGGCAAAGTGATGGATACCATGATGCTGACATTCAGCATCCTTTAGCCAAGTAGCAGATCTGAGAAAATTATCTCTAAATTATCCCTGTTCCATCTCCATGCCTACTTGGGGTAACAATGTTTGACCTCAACTGATGGTAACTAGCATTAGTTGGAAAGCCTGAGAAACCAGAACTCAAATAGATTGCATTTTGTCCATTACCACCTCCTCTTTTCTCATAATACAGGACTGATCTAAAGAGTTCCTGTTGTTCTAGTTCATCTGTGTGATGAACCAGCCTTGTTTCTACTCACTATGCTAAAGCCCACCATTGACTGAAGCAACCAAGTCTCTTCTACTTTGGCCTTTTTGAAAATCATCTCTGTTTTGTGGAACCATCAGACCTTCTTCCTAGAATTTTCTCAAAAGCTTTCTGTTGTTCCCCTACCCCATCCCAAAAGAAAGAAACTGTGATGGAATGGAATTATGAAGGCCAAGCTCAGGCAGATAAACATTTTCTTAGCTCACCAGAACCGCGTGGGAGGAACAAGAGGATGAGACTGGCACCTCCCTGAGGAATTCACACTGTTGTGGCTGGAGGACTTTGGGAACTGGGGTTTTAGTCTGGGAAGATTCTTGCTAGGGGTTGTAGCTAATAAACATAGCTGGATTGAATTGGCATTGTCTCTTGAAGTTCCTTGGGCTAGGCCTGACAGAAACAGTTAGAGATATCCTTGGGATTGTAGGAAGGTCTGATATATACTGTATATATTGTGGTTGAATCACATCTGATGAAGATGCTATATTATGCTATAAAGTGGGAACAGATTTTTTTTTCTCAGACACAAAACTTCTCCTTTCTTTGTTTACTTGTTTTCAAAGGGAAATTAGGTTCTAAAATACTAGACTAGGGCAAATAAATCCCTCAGAGCCCTATCAATATCTGTCCATCCATCCATCCATCCATCCATCCATCCATCCATCCATCCATCATCTCTATGTTCTATCTATCTATCTGTATGCCCATCTATGGATGGAGTGATTGATTATATGCCATCAAGTTAGTGTCAACTCTTAGAAACAACATTGATAGATTTTTTCACCCTAACCCTAACCACAGGAGTGACTTGTAAAATGGATTCCCTGACTTAATATGGTGAATACTCTGATTATACACTTCTATGTGCAATTTTATCATTTATATATTTTTAAGACTATGGTGATGTGATTATGAAATAAAACTCTTGCTCAGTCATCATAAAATCTAAAACAGAGTGTACCCAGTCATAATATTGGGATCTTCTCAAAATGATGACCGTCTTTCACCATCTAATGTGTAAGAGGGACAAATAGAGTAAGCATGTCATTGCAACTGGAACAGAGGAACAAAAGTCCAAAGACATAATGGAAAAGAATGCTAAGATCATTGATTTCCATCCATCCCACCCTTTCTTATTTTCCATAATTGTTTAATTGCTGGCCTCTAGCTCCAGGAAGTCTATGTCTCTGTTCAGGCCTCTGATAAGATCTTGGGGATGCCTTATTTATTTAGTTATTTACTTATTGACCTAGAGTTCTGCAGGCCTGCAGAAGCTAGCCTCTAAAAGCCATGCTTGATGAAGCTTGCTACCACATTTACATTTCATGGGTCTGTCCTAAGTACATTCAAAACAGGATACATGGCTGAAGAGAGCTAAACTTCAGCTTTACTTCCTCATCTTCTCTTGCTTTAAGCAATTTTCTTCCAGCCTAACATTTCTTTTCACCAGACAATTTTAATATGAGAAGAGGCACAGACAGGGCATATATATGTTCACAGTGAACAACAACAGATCTATTGGGGGTTCCTCACAAAAACAGAGATAGCACAAATAAGCATTCATTTGTTTTATCTATGGAAAAAAGCATAGGCTTAATCCAATTAAAAAGGGTGGGGGGACTACCTGTAAAACGTGTGTGTGTGTGTGCGTGCATAATGCTATTCCCTTTTAGATTAAGTAATATTACACATTCCCCCAAAATACGTGGGGGGGAAATGGAAAAGCCTGGTTCTGCTCATGTTCATGTCATAGTGACACACACTTTGCAGCATAACCACACCCACTAAAACCCTAATCTGCTCACCGAAACACTGAATGTTTTCCATCCCAGTTGTTGTTGTTGTTTCAAATCAACCAAATGTTGATCCATTGGTTGAGACAGGAATTGATTGATCAGCTTGTTGCCCGAACCTGACATCATGGGATGAGAGAGAGGGAGTGACCCAAAATCACCCAGCCAGCTTTCATGCCTAAGGCAAGATTAGAACTCCCCATCTCCCCCAAAGATGTGGGGAGCCCCTACCTTCCCAGCTCTGCCAGCTTGCGTGGGGTGACAGCAATTTTATCCAATCCTGGGGGTGGCTGGCACCTTGATAACGCTCCCTGAGTGATTGCCAATTTTAACATCTATTCTTGGATCTACTTATTTTCTATTTATTTCAGATTATTCTATATTGTAATTTTAATTGATATTAATTGTTCTGTAAACCACCCAGAGTCGTTTCAATGAGATGGGCAGTGACAAAGTTGATATATAAATTTTTAAAAAATAAATATAAAGTTTGGAAACCACCCAATTTGGGAAACATTGAACTTGAGCATTGGTCTGGTGCAATGTTGATGACCCAAATAGGTTACAAATTATTGCAAAATCTTCAAGCTTGGAATCTGGGTCATCCTTATCTATTTCTTCCACTGGCAAATTTGTTCTCATCTCATTTCATGGAAATGACCATAAAAGGCAGTCCCTGGGGAAAATTCACAAAAGAATATATCCAACTTTACTGAAAAGTATTTCACTAGAAATTGGGGTTTCCAATTAAAAGAGTCCTGGGCCAAAAGTATGTATATATATAGGTGCCCTATCATGAGAGGACGTGTATAAGTGGTGTCCTGGCCATCGAAGATATTGCTCATGCTTGATTTGATTGTCAACTGTATGTCCCTTTTAGGCTTGGATATTTGAAATCTCTACCTGAAAGAACAGCCCACTGGGCACTGAATTTCAGATTGTCCTATTTTCTCCTGGGCTCTAACATATATGTTGTTTGCAGAACTGCTAAGTTTATGGACAAGGCAGTTCAGCTAAGAATCCATTATACTGAACAGATTGGGGTATCGTACAATGGTGATGCATTTATCTGAACATTGATTCTTTGTATTTAGCACATATGATTTTATTATTGTATTTTCTTTTACCTATTTTCTCTTGGAAATAGACCTTGTATTTGATCTGCATTTTATTTTTTTAATATGGTCGTAAGACTAATCAATCAATAATCTATCTATCCATCCATCCATCCATCCATCCATCCATCCATCCATCCATCCAAGGGAAAATACATACAAAATGTCTACAAACATCTATATGTATGTTTTCTTATCACTCCATATTATTAATATGATAGAATGATAGAAATCCATTCCAAAAGTGGATATCGAGGACTACAAAAAGGCAGCTTCACCCACTTCCAATTACCATTTAAAGGCTACTAATTCTCTGTTTAAAAAATATGATCAAGACCATTTCATTACAGTATCCTCTGTTTCCATCCCATGTGTCTTACCTTGATGGTTGTCACAGTGGCACTGTAAAAGAGGCTCATCAGAAAGAAAATGATGCAAGTGGTAAGGAAGGATGAACATTTTTTGAATTTTTTCTCATCCTCAATGTCCACAATTCCTTGCAGGTAAACTTTGAGCAATACATGAAGGTCAGCTTCTTCTAGAATTTGGAAACAGATGAAGTCTCCTTATAACTTGCAAGAGTCATACAAGTGACGCAGGACAAGGAAAAAGGCACATGGGTATGCAAAGAGCTCTCCATAAGACCATCAGCTCTTACTTACGCCAAATATTACCCAAAGAAGCATAAGAAGGACAGGTGAGCTAATTTAGTGAAGCCTTCAAGTGGTGGAAGATGACATTTCCAATGATTGTCCAAAGAGGAATAAAAATGGACCTACCTACCAGAGGTATATAGGAAGTGAGTGATGACTATTTCTTGGCATACTCTGGGCTACCAAGTTCTGCACTTAATGTGAAGGAAGAGTACAAATGTTACATGTAAAGAACACATACATTTGTAGATTCATGGGAAAGAAGTTCAGATGGAATTGCCCGTTGGGGCAAGATAGTCAAGCTGATCCAGATTTTCCACCTTCAGCTGTAATGAGGAGGGATGTGTGTGTGTGTGTGTGTGTGTGTGTGTGTGTGTGTGTGTGACTTCGAGTCATTGTTGATTCCTGGTGACTGCCTGGACTAGTCCCTACAGTTTTCTTAGCAAGATTTCAGAAGTGGTTTGCCATTGTCTCCTTCCTAGGGCTGAGAAAGAGTGACTGGCCCAAGGTCACCCTGCTGGCTTTGTGCTTAAGAAGGACTAGAACCCATGGTCTCCTGGTTTCTAGCCTTAGGTCTTGACCACCACACCAAACTGACTCTCTTAAAATACATTCTATTTATATTTATATTAAATCAAATTGTTGACCATGTAAGCATATAAGTTACAATATAGATCTTCATTTCAAAATACTTCACGTATTTAGCATCTCTTACCAAATTCTCCTTTTGTCATCTCATAAGATCAGTCTTCCAGAGTTTTGTAGTAAAGAATGAAAATTTCCTTAGCCAACTAAGGAAAGAGAAGTGTAACTGAACAGTGGTTCAGATATTATGTATTGGAATCTAGGAGTTGAAATCCAATCCAGCTTGAAGCATCAGTTAGGTAAGCTGGTTTAGAAGAGTGGTAAATCATTTACCTCCTCAGGTTCAGTATCTTCATATAGCGCTATGGACATCCAGTAGAAGCTACAATGATGTGATGTACAACATGGCATTATGTACACCATGGTGTTATGACAGATATAATGTCACTTGGCCCCTTTAACCCATCCTGTAAATGCCTTATGCAAATGGTATGCCTTAATACTTTAACACATGCTGCCACCATCATTCCACAGAAACATGGTAACCTTATCATTGAAATGTGGTTCAGGATGAAAGGAGGCCATGTACTGCCATTACCTTAAAGACAGTAAGCCATAAGTCTATCATTTCAGCATGACACCCAAAACACAGGCTGCCATTTTGCAAAACATCAACAATCCCATATATTATCTAGCTGGTGGGTTGTAATGATATGTGGGAATGATTGTGGGAGACAGAAGAAAGAGCCGCAGCCTAGACAATGGTCTGATAAATGAAATCTGAGTCTGAAGGGCGGGGGGGTGTAGAAAGTGTCTCAGAAGGGAGCCCCCTAGTTTTGGGGAGAGTAAAAGTAAGGAAGGGGAGAGGTACTTTCGGACTTGCAAGATTCTGTTACTGTAACGTTACAATAAAGGTAGTGTTAGTACTTAGGTTCAGTGTCTCTTATCTGGACTACCTTGAAGGGCCGCCATGGAGTGAAATGTCTTGTTTTAAAATAAAGGGTTAACAGGTTGTTTTGTGCTCTGTGTGGGGAAGAGGGAAAGGTAGGTAGAAATGAGTAAAGGTTGAAAGCCTAAATGTGTGTATTCAGCAGTTCTACAGTCCCCAGATAACAAGGATATCCACATAGCTGTTCTAAATGTAAGTAATGAACAAATGATGGTCTGATACTTACTGTGAAAAATGTTCCTCACCTCAACAGTTGCTTAAGGGAGTGAGAAACTATGTGCCATTTACATCCTTGGAAAATTATGAAGATTCAGATGGCCCAGATCCTGCTGGCATTTCATAAGGCCTGGCTTGTCCCTAGTATTGGACCAGCGTGGTGAATGTGCGTGCCCGTCATGGTCTGGTACTGAATGAATGTGGCTGGTCTTGATTGTGCCATGTTTTATTGGTTGTTTTATTGTGTCTCATTCTGTACTGGGTTTAATTCTATGTTAGATTGCCAGAGTCACAATCTGCAAGTTGAGCAGCCATGTAAGATAAATGAATGAATATACAAATGGACGAATGAATGAATGAACAAATGAATGAATGAAGTAATGGTTTCACTCTTTCTGCTGAAATTGATCATTCCTATCAAGAGGAAAAACAAGAAAGTGGGAGAAGAGGCATATGCTGGGGTCTAAAGGATGAGGTTGCTGTTGGGGTGCCCATGAAATTACTGAAACAAAGTCTTACCAGCATAGGTATCCATTCCTAACTATGATGATGCCCATATTAAGAAATGGGCTTCACAACATTGTCATGCATGTTTCATCACTCACTTTAAGATGCCTCTGTTACCAGGGTAGTTTGAAAGTTTGGCTAGAAAGCACCTCAAGATTAATCTCTGAGCTCTTTTGAATTTCATATCTGTGATTCTATGACAACATTATTTTCTAGTGTTTCCCAAGTGTTTCCCTGATTTTGACCCTGGGCATATACTCTTGGCCTGGATGCAGACGTACTAAACTAACATGTGGCTTGTTAGTGTGTTGTGGGATTTATACTTCATACTTCAGCATACTGTGCAGGTTGAGCCAATCGGGTGCTTTACTCCATTAACCACTGTTGAGTGACTTAGGACAATGTGGATCCCGCATTTGCTATTTCAAAGGGATCTTTTCTGCTTAGATGAGGCCAAGCCTGGCCCCGTAGGATTAGTTCCACCAGCAATCCTCAAGTGACTGCAGGGTAAAACATTTTGTGGATAAAGCATTTCCTCTCATGGGCCAAAAAGTTGAAAAAAGTGCCACCTGCTAAATTGTCCTGACTCATTGCTGTTGAATTCATAGTTGTATACTCTTCATATCCCCCCCTCAAAAAAGTTTGAGGCTAGGAAATGAGCCATGTGGGACCTTCTGTTGAAGTCTGATGATTTTTTGGAAAGCAGAAGAAGCATCTAACTGTTGAGAACCTTAAGTGTAACAACTTCCTGGCACACTTAATCTAATACACACTATTTTCCAGGGCAGGAACAAAGTAATTAATTATGGCCACATGGAAAACCCTTATCATTACATTTCTTCCTGATGTTTGCTGTTAATGACAATATGGCCGGCACCATCAGTGGTGGTTTCCCATCACTCTTTCAGTAAGTCATCCTGAGAACAGATGTGTCCTGTTTACACCAAGAGCCGCAACTGAGGTTTCCAGTTTGAGCCAAAATCTTGCAGTAATACAGACAAAAGCTCAGATAAGGCACCCCAAGCTTTGAATAGAAACTTATTTCCGTTCGCGTTTTGACTCAGCTAAAGGTGAAAACACAAGGGTTTGGTGGGGAAAACCAAACTGTAATGCATTAACTTTAAAAAAAAAATGTCATGCAGAGTTTTCCCTGCCTGACCCAAAGGTGTGGAAAAATTTCATATAGAACCTTATAGGGATCAACAGGATTTTCCATAGAAGAAGCTCTGGGTCAAGCATACCAGGTCCACAATGTCACAATCCCTGTTATGATAGCAATGTCCTCCCTTTTTCACTCCGTTAGTGAGATTATAAAATAATAAAGAAGGCAAATGGTGGAGCCACTCCAGGGTTAGCAATCTCGTCTGTAGAAAATAACAGTGTTGTAGATATGCACAAATGATCAGGCTCCAAGTATCTACTTAAGACACATTATGGGAAGACCCAGCTCTCTGGATAAGGCTCTAATGCTGGGAGAGGAGGAAAGGAAGAGAAGAAGAGGATGACCAGCAGCAAGGTGGACAGACTCAATTACAGTGGCCGATGGGTGCACCATTGGGAGACCTGAAGGGCCAAGGTGGGGACAGGTCATCCTGGAGAAGGCCTATTTATGTGGTCACTAAAAGTCAACATCAACTCAATCAATCAATCAATCAATCAATCAATCAATCAATCAATCAAATATGCAATATGCATGTATTGATGGTCTAGTTATTGTTGGTAAGGGCTAATATAGTGCAATTGTTAAAAACAAACATTAGAAATGAGGATCCCAGGTTCTAAACTTCTCTCACTGGGTAATGTGGGGCTGACCGCTCTTTGTGAACAGGTTTGTGGTTGTGAGGTTAAAATTCTCTATGTAAACCATGTTTTATGCAGAGATTGGAGCAGGGAGTGAACTCATAGCTAGTCAATAATGTTCGCCTGTCTTCCTCTAGCAATGCTTGCTGGTCTGGTAGTTGTTTGTTCTGTTGATTCTTCTGCTAAATCCCTGTATTAATTAAACATGCAAATAAATATTATGGGCAGAAGTGTGCAGAGTTTATCAAAGCATGGCCACACAACAGGCAGCCTATTCTGGCCTTGGGAACCAGAATGCCAACATCATTTGGGATGCATTATTTCCTTGGGGGACACCGTTGGGGAAAGTGCCACATTGCCAGCCCTGTTCTGGACTAAGCACAGTCCATAAGCAGAACTTTCTTGGACAGGTTTAGAATTCAAGGAAGATCCTGTAGGTTTAGAATATTTGCCTGCTTTGGGAGTACCAGCCACACATCTTTTCAATTTCCATCGTGCCTCTGACTTAATGGGGGGTTGTGGGACATTAAAAGGGTACTGTGGCCATCACCATCAAGTAAGCATGCTCGGGACCACCCACCATATAAGAAGCCCACCAGAGGAAACTTTGCCCAGGAGCAAAGTGAGAGCCAATCTTGGTGTTAACTTTAATGGGTTCCAGAAATCATATTGTGCAAAAGTTTAACAAGCAACAGATGATTTATCACGAAGGTCTGCAGCCATCTGACCAAGATATACAATATCAGTAGTAAGTAATCATGTCATTTCTTTGCTTTGCTTCCATGCTTGTCAAGTTCAGCATAATATGAGGTCTTTTTGTTCCAGAATTAACAAATTTCACTCCAGTCTGCTGAAAACAGTCTGGGCCTCAAAGTGTCTACTGCCCTCATAGTCTAATATCCACTGCAGACCTTTCTCTTCACCTCTCTTCACCTCCACCCCCTGATAAAAAGCATTCTCTTTTCTTTCTTTTCTTTTCAGATCCTAATCAAGAAGGAAATGGAGCCCAGATTCTGTTGTTCCATGAAACTCACTAGCTACAGATTAGGCACTTGATAAACATATAGGTCTTGTATTTTTTACCCTTGGTGGATCTCCAAAGCTAGCAGTCATGAAATACAGACAATGGAGGCTTTATGCAAGTGTTCTGCTCAACTTAAGATACCAAACAGTGATCTTTCAGCAATGGAATTGTTCTTGTTTTATGGCACTTATTGAGTTTGAAAAAGAAAGTTGATGAGGGGGACAGAGAAGAACCAATGGCCTTTAAATAAGACTCCAGATTCGGTATCTTAATTTCTCCAACTTTCACCTGTGATAAAGATGAAAGCATCTTCAAGTCAAGATCAACTCTTAGTGAATGCATTAATCCATCCGTATGGTTTTCTTGGGAATGGTTATCCATTGCTTTCTTCTGCAATGTCTTCTCAATTTCCCAGTTTAGACTACACCCCTAAGATTTCCTAATAGATCTCATATCCATGTACTAACAAGCTCAAAATCGCCCATAGCTTTTTAGAAATTAGCCAATGTTGGCTACCTGCTACCAACTGCTAATATCAAATATAGTGCGTGGTTAATCTGTGGGGCACTTTGCAATTCTGAAACACAAGTCTTATGTATTCAGTGAAGCTTACTCCCAGGTAAATGTCCCCACAGGATGATTTTAAAGCTGGAAAAATTCTAAAGTTACCTATTCTGTAGCAAAATTTTACTACTTAGTGACAAGGATATGCCATGAGAAAGTTACCATCATGGGACAGAATGACTATCTGCAGAGGTAACTTAGCTTATGAAAATTATTGAATGTTTTATTAAGTGTTAGGTTTTACTGATTATATTGGATTTATGATTAATGGCTGTAATACTGTTTTCATTTGCTTTGTTCTCAGGATTGCAGTTTTACAGTGCCAACTCAGGCATACTTATTGAGAAATCTCATCATGTTCAATCTCAGGGAAGGCTGGTTATGAGTTTGCCCTTAATCTCATGTTTTTGTCACAATAAAAATCTGCTAAAGATATCCTTAATCAAATGCAACTGAATCAATCTATTTAGGACAGAACTAAGCTGAGATTCACTAAGCAAAGAAATGACAGAATTCAGATTCTCTCATTTCTGAACACTCTATAGTCAAACTTGAAAACATCTGTACCTGAAAACATTTGTTATGGATTTCCATCTTCATTTTTAAACCTTATTTCCTCTTTTCTTGTAATCTCTTCCACCATCAGTATTTACGTTGTGAACTTGTGACTTTTTAGGTATGAGCTACCTTGCCACAAATTCGATTCTGATGATTTTAGTCAACTCCATCTGGATGTGAAATCAGCGTTTATTGCAACCCACCCAACCCACTTTTTTAAAAAAAAAGGATAGAGACAAACAATAATATATAGGTGAAAAAGAAACTTTATGTAGCAGCAAAAGTTTTATAGAACACTTCTACTTAGGGAGGAAATCATATGATGGGGAACAAGGGAAAAACAATATAATCAGAATCAGTGCAACTACAGAAGAAACCAAAATCCAGAAAAAATAAGCAAGGAACCAAGGAATGGTGCAGTATATAGCATAAACCTTAGCACAATATAATGGAATGCAATAAAAACCTGTTTTAATACAGTTTACATAGCATAAGAGGGCAAAAGGTAATGCTAATAGGGTAAAATAAATGCAATTGCCTGGACAGTGTTATTCAGTTTCATAAAATGCAGCCAAATGCGAAAGAGGGTAATGCTGATATGTGCTGTACCATGATAAAATACATACTGAACCTTAGTCAATGAGCCTACGGCACACACTTGTTAGATACCTATAGTTTCAAGAAAACAGCCATCGATTCTTAGACACCCTAGGTAGTTTGCTGTTCATACTCTGTACTAAGAAACTCTCTGGGGCTAAGTGCCTAATTCACAGTAAACGAAGTAGCTAATTAAATGAATTTCAAAGTAAATGGTGACTTAGGCCCATGCTAAGTAGCTGATTAGCACTACAAGCACCAACCAGCTGTTTAGCACCAGAGGGCTGATCAAGAGTGGAGCAAAATTCAGGTTGAAAAGGAAGCTGGTGAGTTAAGTACTGGAAATGGGGGGAACGGGCTTTTATTTTCACCCTCTTCTTGAAAAATGAAAACAGTGTCACTCTTGAAAAGTCCATCAAGTCATGCAATGTGCCATGCTGGTAAATTAGTCATGATCAAAAGTTGGCTTGTTTGGAAAGTACACAATAGTTTTGTTTGCCTTTTTTTTTTTTTTTGCAATCCTCGTGTTTCCTTTCAGTATGGGACAGTGGCAAGCTTGCCTTTTACCAAAATAAGGAAACAGGGCAACACGTTGGCATTTGTGCATCCATAGCGAGCTCCTTAGCACTGGTGACTTTTGGAGTAAAGATATTAAAGTCCCTCTCTTTCGTAGAGGCTTTTTTTGCTACGTAGAAAACAAACTTGCTTCTTCCTGTTTTTGATAAGGCTGCCAAAGCAGATTCCGTAAAGTTGGAGTGGATATTTTTGCGTCATTTAATGCTTTGCTGTGACTTCCCATGAAAAATGTAGCTGAGAACAGGGATAAGGAAAGACGGGTGAGAGAAATGGATGGTGGGGGGAAAGGTGGGGTCTCATTTGGTGTGTGCTTCGTTGATAGGAAAGAATGATGGTTATTTCACCTGTGAAAAGGGAAAAGGAGTGGGGAAGAGAGAAAGAAAAAAGAGTAAATCAGCTACCCCATATTAAATAAATGACCTGGTGTGGGTTATGAAATATATCTAGGATATCTAACTTCCTACTGTGGAATAATGGCTTAACTAGCCCCATTATCTTATAACAATTGTTATAAATCTTGATAGCAGGGAACAATCAGTTGACAGGCAAACTGGTAAATGCTAATTAATACACAAGCACACATCGTGCTGTGTATTTTGTTGTGGCATCCACAATGCTTTCTCAAAATTCTGAATATCCTAGTTGTACTCCAAATGACTGGGGGATCTCTGGACTTAGCTATTGAGTTGGTACTCAATGGAAGGGTGTCTTGGTCCTCCAGTTGTTGTTGAACTAGAACTCCTAGTATCCTTCATCCTTGGCTTTGCTGGTAGGGGCTACTGAGAATTGCAGTTGAGGAACATCTAAGAGACCCCCCCTTCCTCAACCTGGGATGGTTCCTTTTGCAGTTCCATGATTTTATGCTGTGATGGGTAAGTACTCGTTTACTGGAAAGGCAACTGAGAAAGAAAAAGCGGATAATAATCTATTTCTATGGTTTGATGGATTTCCTTTTTACCTTAATGAAAGTGACAAGACCACCATAAAAGATTGCAACAATGAAGAGGACAATGAAGGTGAAAACTTTGTTCCAGACACGATTGGCTTCTTCCAGTTCACTGTATTCATCGTCGCTTTCGTTGCGGATGTCACACAAGGCAGTTCCCATGACGGTGCAATCCCAGGAATCTGCAAAATGGAGTGAAAAAAAGGTTAGCACATGGAGGAAAGATGTTTCTGAAAAGCAAAGGAACAAAAGCCAATAGAGAGCATTTGATGTACAGAGGGAGGGAACGGGGCATTATCTATTTCTATTGGATCATTTATTTAATGTGTGTATTTATGATATTTTATACCACCAAGAACCACATGTTCAGGGTGAGATATAAAAACTACACCCCAAAAGTATAAAATAATCAAAGCAGATTTGAAGCAAGATTAGTGTGAACAGTTTAATGGCTAGAAAATGAAATATCAACCCCCCATTCCGAAAGCATAAAATTCAGTATCAAACGAGTCTTGAAACGAGCAACGAGAAATGATTAGTGTCAAAAGTCTAACACACATTAAAAGAGAAGTTAAAAGGTCAGGAACTTTTTTTAGGAAAAAAGGTCAAATGCAAGTCAAATGAGTATCTGTGGGAATATATTGGCCACATTAAAAACAACAGTGCTCATATAGCAACTTTGGGGTGTTGCATTAGCCTAAATTGTGGCTCTTTGTGGTGTAAACCAGGGCACAAGTTGCCAATCAAAGAAGAAAGAAAGAAACGTCCAACTAATAAATATTGTTTTAATGTAAAATGGAAAGATACATAAAAAATGCATTATAACAAGAGTGACACAATTGGTGTTGTTGTTGGTGTTGTTTTTTACCAGTAAATAAATTGGTTGTTCTAGTTATTATATTTTCAGAGGAGACGTGAGCTACAAGGCACGTATAGGAGGCTCCCATCATCCACTTGCTTATGGGGACTTCAAGCATGCTGAGTAAGGAACACGTTTGTTTCTCATGATCACATTTCATGCCATGGGCATCATAACCCTTGAAGGACATCTCTTTGTTCTCTTCTTCCCACTTCAAAAAGATTTCATCTGGATAGAAATCTTTAGCTGTGCATAGTAGGGTTACATTTAGGCCTACATCACAGGAGGACTGATGCTGGAGACCCACTTTTGGGGGTTTTGTAATCCCTGTGTTAACAAAGACAAGACAACAGAATATTTTTGGGAACAAAAATATGCTGGAACCTATCATCATTCTAAAACTACTATATCAAGCGGGTTTTTTTTCCTTCTCAGAACCTCCCCACTCCCCCAGAACTCTGGAGTCTACTATTTTAATTTGTTTGTGTAAGGATGATGGGTTAGGAATCTTAAATATTCCTGGCATCCTCGTCAAGCCACGACTCCTGGGATTCTACATGGACATCCCAAGTTAAAATGACATCAGTACATTGTGAACATACCATTAAGATATGGCCATGATCCTGCTCTTAAGAAATAAGGGTCTGCTAAGTGTTTTCTGGTTTTGGCCACTGCCAGAATCAATTCAGAATAAGGCTGAATTGAATTACTTCCCAATTTCCCTGTAATTAGAGTGCCTCTTTTCTCATTTGCTTGTCTGCTCTTTATATGAGTCCTTACCATTCCTTCGATCAAAATGCTTCTTCACTTTTTCTCCTAGGCCACTCTGGATGCTACAAGTGAATTGGGTGGTGGCGATCCACTCACTCAGATTCACCTGCAGTTGGCCATACATCAAAGAAGTGGTGTTGGTTTCTTGGAAGACTTCATTTGTCACTGAATAATTGTTGGCAGGTTTTCCATTCATGGTCCAGCTGAATGATGCATTGGCACTTGCGTTCGTGAGGGGCATTATGCAGGTTAGAGCTGCACTTCTGTTCGTGAAGAGATCTTCAAAGGATGGTAATTGCATATTGATAACTTCCATATTGTTTGGAGATGTCACCATTCCTTCAAAAGCAATGTTGCATTGGATTAGTTTGAAGTGTGCTTTCCTGTTGCTACCTTACCTCTAGCTGATCCTTTGTCTGATTAGCCTGGGGAATCTAAATTAAATTAATCCAACATCTGGACACTGTTGCTGAGAAAGAGGGAGGGCAAGCAACTTCCTTCTTTTGCAGAAAAGGCAGGTCCTTCTATCTGGGTATAGACAAGATGAAGGGTATATGGAACCAACCCTGGAAAATGATTTGGTCTGGATCCATGTCCAACTCTTTTTTCAAAGCTAGTAGGTCAACTCTCCATCTAATAGAAGCAATTATTTACTACAAGGCCAAGTGCATATCAGACTTGATATTCTAAAAGCTATCAGTGTGCATTTCATCTCTATCAACCAATTGGTTACTTTCCTCCCTGTTTGATGCCAGTCAATATCAACTCAATAGCCACAGCCATCAGCGACATGGTACCATTCTCAATGATTTATTTTGGCTATGCAAATTACTAAAAGCATAAAGTTTCTGTTAGGAACAATATTAATAGGAAAAACAATAATTAGCATGTGGGACTTGGCAGACCGAAAATCATGACCACTGATTTTTTTGGAATATTTAGCATGCCATAATGAGGCATAGGAAACACAGTGCTTATTCATAAGAAAAAGAACTTTGTGGATGGATTGAATGTTCTGTTTCTTCTGTTTGCAATTTAAGTGTGCAGTTAACAGTCTATGACGACTTACCAGAAGAATGCACGTCTTTCTTAATCAAATGGTTGGTTGCACTGTGATTTACGGTGCATGTATATATTTGTGGATTGTGCCATTCTTCTCCACTGACTGTCAAACTACAGTCCTTCTGGAACTTCCCATCAGGGAGGGGCACTGGAGATGAACAGTTTGGAATGGAATTGAGGTTCTGTCCTTTGATGCTCCACTGAATGTCTATGGTTTTGGGATAGAAGTTGGTAGCAAAGCAGACAAGTTTCTGATAGCCCTTGTCCTCAAAGGTGTGGAATGCCATCACTCGTGGGGGAGTAGGTTTCAGGATATCTGAAAAGAAATAGTTGATCTTTGGGTGGCACAATGGTATTCATATGATCAGGACACTGTTTCCTGCGAGTTTAATATATATGGTTAAACAGCAATAATCTAGATAGATTAGCAACTTTTGAAACCCAACTTTTACTTGATAGGTGTGGCCAGGAAGCTTAGTGATTGAAGTGATTTCAAGTAATTCATGGAGGCTTATTTCCAATTGAGAACCCATTTGTGCACAGTCTGCCATATGCCAACAGCCATCACTGCCCAAACACCACTGACAGAGCTATCTTACCATCAAAGTTACCCTGAAATGCAGAACTTTTCAATGCAGGAGATTTAGTACGCATCTGAGAGTTGTGAACATTGAATTTTCGTGTGTTTTATATGCACTTAAGAATTGCAGTTGAGCAACTTGATCCTATGGTTCTTCACTAACTTCTGTGATTTACATAGTAATTTGCCCTGAGCAAAATTAAATCTTGGTTCCATTCTTGGCTAATGGAGAATCTTCCAGCACCACGACTTACCATACAAATGTTTACTGATGCTCTTCATGATAGTTAGGGATTCATGGCCCACTAGGCAAGTATACAGAGCTCTATTTTCCCATTCAGATGCTGGGATTTTCAGAATGCTTTGAGTAGAAAACATGGAGTTTCCAGCTTCAGGTGTGGATGGGCCTATGACATACTCAGAGGCATCAATACTTCTGTTGTTCTTCTTCCATTGGATGAGTATTTCAGATGGGAAGTATCCCTTGATCATACAAGCCAACCAAGCAACTGCTTGGGAGGTAGGTTGTGTCAGCTGTGATAGTGATGGAATGACCAAGGAGAGAGATGGTGCTTTAATGTGGCTGAAATCTATATGGGATAAAGATGGAAAAGAAATGTGAGTAAGGGTGATTTTTTTTTTAAAGTGAAAGAAAAGGAAGGTTGGTAAATGTAGTAAATCTCATTGATGGTACAGTAATGATGGTACCTTCACAATATTTAATTTTCATGATTTTGAACTGTTGAAAGTTTTTACTCGGGCCATCCGTTTTCTGATCTATATGAAACTAAAGGTGTGAAAACAATTTCTCTGATAATTGGTACAGAGAATCATTCTTCCTTCCTCCACAATTTTCAGGGGCAAGCCAATAACTTTTCACTGATTTTTTGGGCCTTGCGGAATCTTTTCTCACCTTTGTTTTTTCGGATGCTTTGCTCCACTTTAGGGAAGAGTGAGCAGAGATGAGAAACGATGCATTCGATTTTCTTTCCAGAATCCCAGTTCTGGCTGGAGAGGTTCAGCTGGCTTTGAAAACTCTGGGTCTGATTTGTGTGACTTTTGATTTTTTCGGTTGTGGCATTTGTGGTGAGGTTAAGCCCATTCATCATCCAGGTGAGAATGACGTGCTCCAGTTCATATCCCACCACAAGGCAAGTCAAAAGAGCTTTCTTTTGGGTGAATAGTCTCTCAAGGGGTGGTTTGAGTAGATACATTGTGGGAGGTGGTACACTGTCCTTACATGCTGGAAGAGGGCAGAAGACAAACATTGCTCTTTATGATGGGCAGCATAAACTAGTAAAAAGCAGCATATGAAGAAATGAACCACTACAGGAAGTATTGAAATAGAGTTAAGGAACAGGAATCAGCCTTACTGGCAACAAATCAGAACATTTCACTCAATAATCAAACAATTTTCTTTCCAGTTGAGTTAGGTTTTAAATTATTACATTCTCGAAACTTCTGTGACCAACCCCAAATCATGCCCCAGCAGCCTGATTGTTTTAGGCCCCACAGGAGTCAAAGGCAGAAGGACAACATGATACTGGAACATGAATGTATGTACCACACAGAAATATGTTAAGAGACAGAGAAAGAAAGAAAGAGACACACAGAGAGAATGAGTAAGGCAGGAGGAAAGAGAGAGAGATGTAAAATCACCTTTGCACTTGCTGATACTTCTTGTCTCTGTGTGTTTTCTTCCATGTTGAGTTACTTTGCAGGTATATTCTTGTAGCTTGTTCCACTCGTGTAGGGTTAATGTCAAGTTGCTCCTGACATGGAATTGGGAACTAATTGACTGATCCTTTGTTGACGTTTGAATTTTCCCATCTGGTTCCCAGATGACTTGGATATTCTCTAAGGAGTAGCCAAAGATGGAGCAGACTAAGGTAACAGTACTGTTGGTTCCTAAAATTGTGCTGGGGCAGAGTGGGTGGACGTTCAGGGTCACCATGAGAGGAGTGGGCATAACCCAGTCTAAAGAAACAGAGAGAGAAGCATCAATTGTATTTAAGGTTTCTTTTGTAGGAAAATGAAGAATATAGGGTCTCCACAAATAGTCAATGACAGAATGAACTCTAGCAATGAATTTGTGTAATGCTTTCTTAGCCTTCCCTTGTATCTCAGTGTTTTGCTATTGTTTCTATCTACTATTCATCCATTATCTCAAATCTTGTAATCTTTGCTTCTTAACAGTAGCAGGAAGATGGATTCTCCTACCTTTTGTCCAATTCCCATTCAATTAGATGAAAGAAAGTTTGCTTTAGAAAAAACAAGAATTTTGGGGAGTGTCATGGGTAGAGTATGGTGGTCTCACACCTATTATGTTACAAAAAATGGCCAAGGAGTGTGTGTGAATGTTGCATCTTCCCTTGTACAAATATCTCCTTCCCTGGTTTTCCATGCTTGCATTAAATCTCAAGGGAAGGAACCATGGAAGAACTCTCTTTGGATTTTTTCCCCAGAAGGTACAGCTATCACTGATAAGGGGAGTCTTGTTCATGAAGAACCTGTTGGAGAATTTCTCCATCCCCTGGAGAAATCATCTACTGAATCTGTTTGCTCAGAAATTTGGCAGAGAATTTAGAAAGACCACTGGTCCTCTAAATCTTCCCCTGAACCCTTCATGGTCCACACAGTATTATGGTTGTTCCAGCATTAGTTGTCCTGCCTTTCTAACCTCTCTAGATTTTTTAATAGTGCAGTATGATCCAGGCCCATGCTGCTCAGAAGGAAGCCCCACTGCATTTAGTGGGGTTCACACCCAAAAAGTGGGAAGGAGAAGATTGCAGCATTAATTGCCCAATTAAAAGATGAAGCTCGAACATTCTAACTTTGCTGCCCTATTCACCTTTTCTGGAGACCGTCTTGACACTCCTTGTTTTTGTTTGTTGGTGTACCACTTCACAAGTATTGCTTTCCACTTCTTGCCATTGAGAGAGGGGGATGGTAAGTTGGCTGCTGGCCCAATATGTTCCATCTGCTATCTTCTTTTTCACAATGTTCTTATGTTGTGGGTAACCCATCCACTTGATGGTGACATCTGAGGGTCTGTAATTAAATGCGATGCATTTCAACGTCATGGTTTCCTTCACCCGATCTACTGACTGCAGGAGTTCCACGGTAGGAGCTCGAGGTTCCAGTGAATCTGTAAAGAAACTGTGATAATCAGGAGCCATAATAAAAGAGGAAAAAGGGTCATATCATAGGGTGCACTAGGGTGACATCAAATGATAAGTTACCTGTAATAAGCAAAAGGATCTCCCTGGAGTGTAAATAAAAGAATTGGAGACGCTCTTCATGAAGCAAATTAGGGCTGTATGAATCTTCCTGATGTAGACTCTTTGTAGTACGATGGGAATGTGAAGCTGATGGAAGTGGTGTCTGAGCATGTCCAGAATAAATGGGCCCCAAGTACTAAGGAGGAGTCTAGAACTAGTTTTTTCCTTTGCCAATGAAATTAGACGTGTGCAAGAAGTGTAAAAACAGCTGGAAACTTTGAAATTGTATCATTAAAAAAATACTTCTTTCAGGGGAAAAAATGGTGCAGCGTTGAAATGCATGCAATGATTTCTTCCTGAACCTATATTTAAAATATACAATTATTCACCTGCTTTCTCTCTTTTACTGTCTAGATGGTACTTTTAGCTCAGGCAGTGCTTGCTTGCCTTCTGAAAAGCAAGACACACTTATTTAGTGCACCTTACACACATATTGGATTCCACAATGCAAGCATCCACAGCATATACATTTTAGATTTGTAGCAGGACATTTGTTGCATAGCCAGCTGAGAGAAAAGTTCAACCACCTCAGTGGGCAAAAACAAAGGACAGCAAATGTATGACATCGCATCAGATATTTCATTCCTAGGTCCGAGTCACCAGAAAGAAGCAAGCAGATGTTAACCAACAATGAAGGAGGTTTGCTCTTCTCGTTAAATGCATGTTTTGTATGAGTGCTATATCTATAGAAATGCTCATTCTCTGATACACTAGAGTGTTTGGTATTGTATAAACATTGTATAATAACAAGTGAGTGAATAAAACATCTTCCAAAGCAGTAGGGACATGAACCAAGTAAGATAATACCATCTAAATGTTTTTGTTTGGACTGGAAATCTAAGCAGGATCAGGCCTGGTTAGAATTTGGAGGGGAGACATTCAGGGAATTCCAGAACTGCAAGCTAGACTGAAAACTGTTGAAAGTTGGAAACTTCCCAGGAAGAGAGAGTGCTCAACCCCTTCCGTACTGCTGCCAAGAAGACGTCGTGGACCAGGAACGGTTTGACTTCAAGGAAATGTTCTTTTACCTTAATATTTCAAGTGAGTTCCCTAAAATGTCAACCTTTTTCCAACAGAAGAAAAATGGAAAAAATCCATCCCACCCTTCTGCTTTTTTCCAGTTATTCCTCTACCCCCCTGCAATTCTTCTTTAGGCAAAAGTATGAAGTGTTTCCTTTGAAAGGACAGAAATGAGGCAAGGTCGTGTGAATGCTCCATCAGTGGTGTTTGATTTTGATGGCTGTTTAACATGGAAAACTCGTTATCAGAATCATTTGCATAATGCAGATACATGTATGAACTGGTCCAGGTCCCCTCTTGCGGTTAAGGCTATTAGTATGTGCACTGACTCACAGAATTTAGGGTTAAATTTTAAACATTACAGGATTCATTTTAGCAGGCATTTCACTGAATCAAGGCACACCCTGATTTCCATGTCCTACCCTTGTGGATATACTCTGGGTATACCTAAAATATTGTAATTGATCAATATATTTATTCTATAAACATACTTGCTTAAGCCCAGATTACTGTTTCTCTTAATCTTGGTGCTTGGACTCTTCTCCTGTTAATGTTGCAAGTTTGCATGTGACAAATTTTGGATTGGTTGCAGGGAATAGAATATCTTGGATTTGATATACCTCTGTCCTTCCTTTTCCAGGATTTTTGTCCACTCCCCTGTAAAATATGGTTGAGCTTGGTTGATAGTTGAGCTTGTCCTACATAACTGCACTCAGGCAGGCAGATTATATCCAAAACTTGGTGCTCCACTAATCACAGTATAGAAGATACTGTCCATCCTTGGACTCTGGATACCATTACACAGTTCGATGCGATGGCTTTGCTGGAAAAGGAAGGACTGAGATCTTACAAGAGCTCATAGGATCTTGCAAGAGATTGGCACAATTTTGTGTGAAATTTTGATGAGGATTTTGATAGTTTTGAGTTTGGGGGGGAAGGACTCTGTAAGGCACAATATACATTCTCTGCTGCTCCATAATACAACTTTTTATCTGGGCTTCTCAGAATAACAACTTCTCAGAGCTGCACACATAGCACCTTAAATCATTAGCAATATTTTTCAATGAATGGGTCCTGCTTTCCATTAACAGACCTGCCTCTCAGCAGTGGTGAAGTGCTAACCCAAAGGATGCAGATGATCTATTTGCTTCTGAAGCCTTTACAGTGAAGAATCTGTTGGCAGGAGATCCACCATGCTTGCAATTTGACTCATCACGATACCTTTAGCACCCAACTTAGAAGGTCCACTTACCGATGGGTACATTTTCATGGGCCGTGAATGGTTTTTGAGAAGCAGGATGGTGGACTATACATTGGTAGTTGCCTCCCTTTCCTCCCGGTTCATCTCTGCCAATTTTCAAGATGCTGTAAATGGAGTACCCATTTGTAGTCTTTGTTGCAATCCCGTTGTCATACAGCTTTTCACTCAGGGATACGTTATTTCTTTCCCACGAGATGCTAATTTCCGCTGGGGAAAATCCACTCACATCACAGATAAGAATGAGGCCTGTGGTGCTCTTGAGTGAAATATCTGGGGAGGCTCGAGAAACGGTGACGTAGGGTTCTTGAATGTCTAAATCGAAAAAGAAAAGCAAAATGCAGGCTTTTTAAAATAGAAAGTAACATGGTATTTGCTCCTGTTCAGAGCATCGCTTTAATTAAATGGTCAAAGTCCTCGATAGTATTTTTTAAACTCCCAATGGGTTATGATTTAAAGAAGGCCAAGAATGTATTAGAACTGTTTCAGAAATTTTCAGAGATTTGGGTTTAATGCTTCTCTATCTGCTTTTGGTGCTGGATATTTCTTGACAATACTCATAGTCCTACCTTTCCTGTCATTACTCTGCTTTGTTGTAATTTGTCGTCGTTATAGCCTTTTGAGTTAGTCTGGACGCCTGATGACTACATGGAGAGGTCCATGCAGCTTTCTTTCCTAGACCAGGAGGCCCTTCAGACAGTCCCTCATGCCCTAGTCATCTCGTGGCTTGACTACTGCAACAAGCTCTACATGGGGCTACCCTTGAAGACCACCTGGAAGCTTCAACTGGTCCTGAATGTGGTGGGGCAAGCAGAAATGGGCATGCCTTGGTGTGTCCATGTCACACTTTGTTTTCTGAGCTGCACTGGTTGCCAGTTTTCTTCCGGGTGCAATTCAAGATGCTGGTTGTTACCTATAAAGCTCTCCATGGCATAGAGCCTGGTTACTTGAGGGACTACCTGTCTCCCATAGCATCTGCCTGGCTGATTCAATCCTGCAGGATTGGCATGCTCTGGGTTCCTTCAATTAAACAATGTCAACTCTCACAACCCTGGAAGCATGCCTTATCTGTAGCAGCATCTGCCCTCTGAGATATGGATGGTTCCCACTCTACTATTGTTTAGCAGAGACTTGAAGACCTGGATTTTCTCCCAGGCCTTTGGTGAGGGAGAGTGAGACCTCTCACTTCATCACACTTGCCATCTTTTATCTTTATCTTTTATTGATTTTATTGTAACTTCTTTGTTTGTTGTGAGCTGCCTCAAATCATTGAGAGTTGGGTGGGATACAAGTTTAATATATTATTATTATGGTCAGTCAACCAGATGTTTAGACTGGATTTGGCATTTTAATCCACCTATTGAGTCCTTCCCAAGGACTGGGGATAGGCAGATGTTGTTGTTTGATGGTGTTAAAGGTATTGTCGCAGGATGGAAGCTGTTCCAAGTAAAGCTGCCTTTTGCAATTGACTGATGGTGTATTATTATTATTATTATTATTATTATTATTATTATTATTATTATTTTGAAAGTGGTCTGCCAAAATCTTTTTCCTACCCCAAAGAGAGAATGACCGGCCCAAAGTCATACAACTAGCTTTCATGCATAAGAACCTGTGTCTCCCCTCTCTAAATCCAGTATTTTTAACCACTAACCAAACTGCTAATTTAGTGTAAAATATCCTTATAATTTAATTTAATTTAATTTAATTTAATTTAATTTATATGAAATAAGTTAATACATTATATTTAATTATAATTTAATTTAGTGTGAAATATCTTCCCCGTTTTCTCTTTCCCCAGATCTACTCAGTCAGTTGGTCATTTCATAGTCAGGTGTATCCAGAGAGGCAAGCAAGAAATGTATTGTGTTGTAAGGTCACCATTCAGACTCTGCCACTTTTGTACATATGTTGTGATGTCAAAGCATGCACGTAAGGGGTGGGCCTTCTGCTATGACATCACAACTCATGTGTCATGCTGACAGAGGTTCAATGGATGGTCCTGTGGATGGTGAATATGATGATTTCATAATGCTGTGCTGCCAATTCAATTTGGCTATGCCCTATCAGAAAGAACCAACTATGATTGAGAGCAATGCTTGAGGCCTCACTGTGACCATACCAACTTTTTTGCCTTCCTTTTGATTATCTGAAACAAACAAAAAAGCAGCCTGCCTTTTTCTCCTGGTGAAGCAACAAGGCAGAATATGGATTTTTTTTTCAGGGAAATGTAAGAGCAGAGAAGATGTTTCATCCTATCCCCGTCTGGGGGAACAATAGGATTCATTTTAGAGGATGCGGATGGAATATATGTGTGATGTGCACATACAATTTATTGTTATTTTAAAAAATGTATTTCTTAGTTTTATATCCTTTCTTTCCTTCAGGAACTCTAGGTAGCTGACATGGGGATCCTCACAACAATCACACTTTGAGGTAGGCTGGTCCATGGTCAATGAATGAGCTTCAAGGTTGGGGGTGAATCTGGCTTTTCTCAGTCCTTGCCCAAACTCTTCACACCACGCACTGGCTCTCAAGATGTGTCTTTGCATATACATGTGTGTGTGTGAATTTCCCCTATTTGCTAGAAGTTTGGCTTTGAAGGAGGGCCCCTCAGTCAGTTCTTCAGGTCAGGTACTTCTCTTTTCTGTGAAACTTGCATCAGAGAACTTCTGCCTGTGTATAAATAGATGCCATTTTTGTTTTCCTGCCATAAACATTAAAATATCGGGAGCGGGCCATATGCACCATCCTCCCAGTCATTATTTTCTGGCCTTCAAAAATATGGAAGGAGAAAAAATAGCAAGGAAGGAAAAGGTGAACTTCTGAAGACAGTTCATGTGAAAGATTGTGAAGAGATTGAAAAAGAACCTGGGGAAATTCTAGACTTAAACTCTCAACAGATAGGAGAGGAATTCCTTGGTAGCTCATCTCATAAACAGCAGTCCAAGGTACAAAAAACCTAGGAAAAGGAAATTCAAAATATTCAAAGAAACTGCACTTTAATGAAGTCACTAATAACAAAGGGTGGAGGATCCCTATCACAACTTCCAAGATTCTTTACATTATTCCCGTTTTGTACATTAAAACCCTTTATTGTGAAGATATGTGATTCTTGCTTCCTTGACAGAGAGACGTGATAAAGGGCTTGACAATCTACTCACAAGTATCCTTTTGGATGGTTATTTCTTTTGTGAGTTCTTCAAAGCAACTCCCGGCTACTTTGCAGGTGAAGATGGTGCCCTTTCTCCATTGCTCCAAAGACACCGAATGGTTGCTTCTCAAGTTCTGATTTCCGTTAGCATCGATCTTCACCATCTCATTCACACCATCGCTGCTTGGCTTGCCATCCACAAGCCAGGTTATTTGAGCACTTTCAAGATTAGAAGAAATCACAGTGCAGACTAGGACGGCCGATGTATCAAGTAGGCTTTTATAAGATGGTTTGGTAAAAAACATGACGGGCTGATGCGTGCAACCATAGCACACTGTGGAGAAGACCAAGAGACAGAAGATACAAGGATTATAATACCATTCCGGGATAGTATTACATTGTGATGGCTCCCTTATTAATATTATCGCCTCCTGTTTTGTGTGCTTTTATAGTTATTTTTGCTCGTGCTTGTGTTTTATGTATATATTCTTTTTAATTGATGTGCGCCGCCCGGAGTCACTTTTCTGTGAGATGGGCAGCTATATAAATACAACAAATAAACTAGCAAATAGTAGTCCTTGCATGGGGAGAAATGATTAATGATTCATCAGCAGTGACAGATATGCTAAGATGCTGCAAGGTTTAGTCGTTTCTTTTTCTTTTTAATAAATTAAAACTGAGCAAAGTGCTCAGTTGAAAAGCTGCTTACAAACAGCTCTAATATCAGGCTCGAAATGTATATATTTACATCTACATTTATCTATCTGTCTGGCCAACCACTCACCAAGTAACTCTTGACAGATAACCAAGGTTAAAAAAATCACAGTATGAAAGTGCAACATGAAAATAATGAGACAGTCCTCGATGGAGAGAAAAAACAGACCTCAGATAATTACCCTTGGCTCATCTACAATTGTAGTCAAGTGGCTGAGGGAAGAACTAGCTCAAGGACCTTCTGAAAGGTTGGCATATATATTATTACTATTTTGGCTTATATTCTATGTGTGGATTTCAATTAACAACATAAAATTAAAATTAGTCACGTCATTAAGATAGGCGACGGCAGGGCCCTGATGATAGGTCCCCACAGAGTTCTTTAAAGAGGTGTACTTTCACAGCTATACAAAACCATAATAGGGAGGGTCGGCCTGAATATCTGAGGGGGGGGGGCCTTCAGTAAGAAGGTTTGAGAATGGGCTCCACAGAGATGGTGTTCCCTTAGATTTGGGACCTTCAGCAAGCCTTCTCTATTAGATCCCATTGGGAGTGCAGATTCAACTTGGAGAAGGTGGTCTTAGAGTTATCCAAACCCTAAGCCATGTAAGGCTTTAAAGGGGATAAGTACCACCTTTTCTTATATCTAGAAGTTGGGTGTGGATTCATGCAACTTCAGGAGTAGTGATTTTATCTGGTTGAACCTACTTTCAGCCTTCGGTTCCACTGTTATGCTAGACCAGCTGAAGCTTCTGAATAGTTTTCAGATGCAGCCTCAGGTAGAACAAATTGCAAGAATGCAGCTGCAATGTGAGGAGGGAATGATAAACTGACATCAGAGTCTCCTATTCCAGAAGTGGCCACAATTGCTGCATAAAATGTAATTAAATGATATGAATAAGGGATGAAAATCCCAGGCTACAGTATTGGCCTACGGTCAACCCAGTGTCACCCAGGTGGGCTTCTCAAGCTCCTAGAGCACCATGGAATCCTTGGGGTTCTCTGAGCTTGGTTCTTTTCTTGCAAATGATTAATTACCCAGCTAGGTAACATATTCAGTGCTAAAATGGGATGGAGTTTGCTCTCTATTTATCTGTGGCCTGGTGTGTCAGTGCTGGTGGGGGTGGGGATTCTGTTTTGCTCTTCTGGTAGTTCCTTGATTAGCACTGGCAAAGCAGGCCACAGTAGATGTGATAGATAGATAGATAGATAGATAGATAGATAGATAGATAGATAGATAGGGAGCAAACCCCATCCCATTTTAGCACTGAAGATGTTACCTAGCTGGGTAATGAAATGTTTGCAAGAAAAGAACCAAGCTCAGAGAACCCCAAGGACTCCACAGTTCAACCCTGAGCTACACATATTTGCCTCCATTCCTAGAGCACCTTCAGAAGCATACATTAGCGAAAGCCCCAGGTGATCATCTACTCAGATCACTTCTTACCCAACCATCACTCTGTAGCCCAGAAGCTCTTTATACCTTAGGGTGGTAATCCTCACCTTGACATTTGCTGGTATTGTGCATTGTTATGTTTTGACTGCCTGGTGGGCGAGTCACTTTACAGGTGTAGAGGTCCCCTTTGTGCCAACTCTCTTTGCTGATGTTCATTTGGATGAAACTGGAGTAACCGTTACCCATCCCTGCATCAGCTTTCAATGCCACCTCTACTTTCTCTTGGATCTTTGCTCCATTCTTCAGCCATTCCACTTCAGCTTTTCCATCACTAAGACTTTTTAAGAAGCACACCAGCTCCATGTTGGCCACTGAGCCCTGTTTGCCACAACTGGGTGCTAAGATCTGAACATCAACTGGCTTCAGAGGATGCCATATGCAATCTGAGAATGGAAAGTAGAAAAACATTGTTGACTGTTGGAAGAGCCATTCTTAGGAAATGTTTTTACTTAAAGCAGACTTTTTACAAACCTAGCTTCCTGGCACTCTGCCCAATAGCAAACAAGGAGAACATCACCTATATTTGTCCTTAACTCAGACATTTATAGGAAAACAAGCCAAACTGAGATTACAATGGGCCTTTTGCAGTGAAATGTACTTTGGAGAGAGTAGGATATCCTGTGATATTCTAGTCCTAAACAATTCCTATTTTTCAAGGTCAAAGTTGCTCTACTTAATTGACTTCAGAAGCAAATTGATAACCAGTTCGAGAGTCTGATCAGGATGTTATCTTCAGAACCTGGACCTTTGATCATCTCCAGATTGTCTTGAAGAGCAACCCTGTCTAATGTATCTGACATCAGGAGAACGTGAAGGTGATTATAGCATGGCCTCAACAAGCATGGTGGTGCCTAGCTAATCTCATCTGGGCTCAGAAGCTAGGCAAGATCAGGCCTGGGTAGTATTTGAATTGGAGAATTTAGGAAATCCCAGGGCTATAGGCTGGACTGGGAAGTAAAAAAAAAATCCAAGAAGGGAACAGCAAATCTACTTCTGTTTCATTGCCAAGAAAACTGCTTAGATGCATCTGAGAGTCAAACATGACCCAAAGGAAATGTTGCCTTGTGAAGTGAAGCAAAAACATTTGAAATCCTTGAAGAGGAAGGGAAAGTTGAAATATCAGGTTGTGTTGGTAAAAACTGAGGAAACTCTTAGTTTAGAGGGAACTCCATCTCCCTCAAATCTGATTATATATCTAGCCCAAGGTCTTCAGCAACTACTGGCCCCGGTAACTTAAGTCTCAAAAGGCATCAAAAATTGGAGCTTAAATTTCCCTCCAACTCAAAAGTAGAATGAGGAAATTAAGAAATTCAGGAACAAGACTGATGCTAAAGACATC
The DNA here is from genome assembly GCA_030867105.1 of Liasis olivaceus. NCBI lineage: Eukaryota > Metazoa > Chordata > Lepidosauria > Squamata > Pythonidae > Liasis > Liasis olivaceus. The sequence goes on along the minus strand of CM061351.1, from coordinate 112,279,580 downwards.
ATTTGGCATTACAGGAATCTTCTGAAGCTCTAAAAAACAGCTTCTGGGAGTGGGAGTGGGATCTGATAGGACAGTGATATAAGAACTGTCTTTTAATCCCAAATTTGATCTCAATGAAACCCATTCTTTCTTCTGAAGCTGCTGCTTGGGATGGAAGAAAGGACAGCCTTCATTCCATCTTCCTTCTCAAGCCAAAGGGCCACAAAGGGAGGAGAGAAATTAAATCCCCTCATCTGCTGATCCCCAGCAACTGTTATTTTCAAGATTTTAAAGAATGATGTATAATACTAACCCATACATTTGACATCATGGTTAGTCTAGATCTCCAAATGTTGGAGTAGGTTCTGCTAATTTCTTTGGCCTTCGCTATCAGGGAAATGAGACTGTACTGAACTTCACGGGCCTCCCATGAGCATTTCATTCTGTAGATATTGGGGCTAGAAGAGACATCTCTTTTCGTTGATGCTCTCCTTCATTATAGTTGTGGTAGAGGAAGAAGTGCTCAGAAAAGAATTGGGTTGCTTTTGAGTTGTGCGGTTTCCCAGTTTCCTTATTTCCCCGATTGGGATCTCAGGAATTGGTGATTGGCAACAGTGACAATTATCCTGGCTCATGGCAACACAAGAGGGCCACCTTCTCTGTTTCTGTGCACACCATTGTCCCACCAGGTTGGGCATACACTCCTGGCGGAGTCCCAGCACCGCATCTACTCATCAGTCCTCTGGTGACCATAACCTCCCATTGTTCACCCTCTTGAAGAAACTTACATTTGCTTGTGAATGTTGCTGAGGGAGAGCTTTCTGTTTTTCCATTTCGATTCTGCTTTGCAAGGCATTTGTAAGATTTTGTTGAGAGGCTGGAGGAAGGGACCGTGAGTTGACTTGTCGTGAACACGTTCTGTCCAGACACGTGATGCGATGGAAATTTTTTCTCTCCTGGAGCGTCAGGTTCCCACTTGATTTCCCATGACTTTTCACTGTGTTCAATTAGCAGGCAAGCAAATGTTACACTGTCAGAGTCTTCCTTATTACTGGTGCTACAGCAGGACCAAAGGGGGAAGATGGAAGGAGTTCTGCTTTCTGTAGGCAGAAAAAAAAGAATGTGATGGGAGGTGATAGGAAACATCATAGGCTGGAAACCAATCTTAAAATGAGTTCAATGAGGCTGTTAAATGTAATTAAATTAAAAGCTTCTACCAAGTTTAGTTAATTGTTTAATTAATTTTAATTTTAATTCCAATTTTGATTTTATTGTTTGTTCTACATATGTGTAGTTTTTAAGTTTTAAAATATTAATCCCTGATTGTTGAAGAAACAGAAAGCCAATCAATCAATCAATCAATCAATCAATTAATCAACCATGCTTTAGCTTAAAAGCTTTTATGGAGTCTTTATAAAATTGTTTTCTCTGAAATATCTTATTTTTGGCTGAATATCAATAAACGCAATTACACCCACTTGGATTTTATTATGACTGAATGCTAAGATACCACTACTGTTGATATAGAATGAGGTAGCTGAACCCATGTTGGTAATCACAAGAGTCTCCCTCCAACCATCAGCACTGTGAAAAAGGAGCAGTGTAAACAAAAATTAAGATAATTTAGACAAATAAATAAAAGACCCAAAACTTTCTACAAAACCCAGGAAAAAACTGAAATCCACCCGCTTTCAGTCATCTCCACTGGCATCAAGGAGGTGGTATATGATGGGGCATCTGACTACTAGAAATTAGTAACAAAACATGGCAAGCAACTTTCTGCATGTACTCTATTTTTCCAGATGTTCTGGAAAAACATGTGGTTACCCTGTTCTGCACATGTAAAAAATGGAGGCCACCATTTTGCATATATACTAAATGGCAGCTGCATATTTTTCCCATGCATAAATAGAGTACTTCTGTAGACAAGGAAAATGACTTGGTGGAGATACTGTGATTCAGGCCAAAGGGGCTGAAACATTTTTTAAAAGTCCAGAATCAAATCTGGAGGTTGAGTCATGGCAACTGGACTTCTTTTCTTTTGGTCTGATACATTTCGCTGCTTGTCCAAGCAGCTTCTTCAGTCTAGAAAGTTGGTTAGGGGGGACCCCATAAAAGTCTTCCAGGGTGGCTGCGTTTCTCACTGACATGATGGGCTAGTTGAAGGGACAATAGGAGATGTGATTAGTAGAGTCTGTGGGATGTGGATGTCTTACTCCTAATCCCTCACTTGTCCCCAAGTGAGTCGTTAAGCGCTGCCTCCTGGTGAACTTGTGAAGTGGTCTTAATCTTCCTGGGGACTGATGAAAGAGCAGCATGAAAAATGGAAGACAAGTTGTGTCTGAGGCCTCCACCTCTATTGAGGGAAGGGTTTTCCACTTTCCTTCACGCCTCTCTCAAACCACCTATCTTCTCTGTCCAAAATGTGACCATTATTGTCGTCAAATGAGTGTCCTTTTTCCTTTAGATGAAGGTAAACTGCTGATTCTGGTCCTGTGTTGTTGCTCCTCCTGTGCTGGGCCATCCTCTTGTGTAGAGGCTGTTTGGTTGCTCCAATGTAGAGCTCTGAACACTCCTGACTGCACTGGATTGCATCTACTACATTGCTCTTCTTATGTTTTGGTGTATATGTTTTGGTAGTATATGTTTTGGTAGTAGATGCAATCCAGTGCAGTCAGGAGTGTTCAGAGCTCTACATTGGAGCAACCAAACAGCCTCTACACAAGAGGATGGCCCAGCACAGGAGGAGCAACAACACAGGACCAGAATCAGCAGTTTACCTTCATCTAAAGGAAAAAGGACACTCATTTGACGACAATAATGGTCACATTTTGGACAGAGAAGATAGGTGGTTTGAGAGAGGCGTGAAGGAAAGTGGAAAACCCTTCCCTCAATAGAGGTGGAGGCCTCAGACACAACTTGTCTTCCATTTTTCATGCTGCTCTTTCATCAGTCCCCAGGAAGATTAAGACCACTTCACAAGTTCACCAGGAGGCAGCGCTTAACGACTCACTTGGGGACAAGTGAGGGATTAGGAGTAAGACATCCACATCCCACAGACTCTACTAATCACATCTCCTATTGTCCCTTCAACTAGCCCATCATGTCAGTGAGAAACGCAGCCACCCTGGAAGACTTTTATGGGGTCCCCCCTAACCAACTTTCTAGACTGAAGAAGCTGCTTGGACAAGCAGCGAAATGTATCAGACCAAAAGAAAAGAAGTCCAGTTGCCATGACTCAACCTCCAGATAATTCCACCTGGATGACTGAGAATCTTCATCAACATCCAGAATCAAATAACATTCAGAAGTGGCTCAGGCAAATGCCTCCTAATTTACTGAATTATAAGAAGAAGTTACAGCACAAACAGACTTGCAAGATACTGGTATTATAGTAATCCCAATAAAAGTAGTTCTAGACTTTCTCTGGAATTGACTTTCTGTTCTGGCTACGTTGTGGGACTCACATTGTCTTATCAGCATTTCATCCTCCCTCCCTCCTCCTTCCTCTTCCCCTCCATTTCCCACAAGTATTCACTACATTTCATTTTAGTTGAGTTAGGTCTAAACTTATTAAATAAGTCACATGCAGCTGTCCTTCAACCCTTTCTTGATACTGAGATCACAATGAATGTAAGTTGTGGTATTCAACCCAGCAATCCATGTTAAATCCTGTATATTGTTGCCCATGATAGTAAATTTACATATGTTGACATTTGGGAACATTAGGAAATTCCAATAGAAGATAATATCTGTAGCTCAGGATTGAACTGTGGAGTCCTTGGTGCTCTCTGAGCTTGGTTGTTTGCTTGCAGATGTTTCATTACCTGACTAGGTAACATCATCAGTGCCAGTGAGGGTGGGGTTTGCTCTCTGTTTATATGATAAATATGATAAATAAAATCTACAAATAGCTTGCCTTGCCAGTGTTGGTGGGGGTGAGGTTTTCTCCTTGGTAGTTCCTTGATTAGGGTATTGTTCTCTGCTTCATTGTTTGTCTGTTGTTAATTCCTGATTATTTGGGTGTTGGTTGCTGGAGAGGATGTGTTCTGGTCTTTTGGTTTCCTTCTTAGCTTTTTTTATTGTCTCTTTTGAATGATGTGTAAATGTGGTTAATCCCTCTGTGTCTGTTGATGGCTGATTTGTCTGAATGCCATGCTTTCAGGAATTCCCTAGTGTTTTTGAAATTAGATTGGTCTAGGATGCTCACAGTTTCCCAGTTGAAACTATGGTTGAGTCTGTCCGTGTGTTGTGAGATTAAGGAGTTTTCATCGTGTCTTCTGACTGCTAGTTGGTATTTATGGATGTGCTCTGCTAGTCTTCTGCCTGAGGCTTGGCATTCAGACAAATCTGCTAAATGCATGTGTGTTGTATAGGGCTCTCAGACATATATAGATGGATCCAACTGTATCCATTGGGTGGATAAACTGAGAGTAAGCTGTGATGTCTTTCTTTCTATTGTCTGTGGCTGTATAATGTTGGCATAGTGTTTTTAGGAAAGCCTATATTGTGGAGTCCTTGGGGTTCCCTGAGCTTGGTGTTTTCCTGCAGGTGTTTTGTTACCCATCTAGGTAACATCTTCAGTGCTAGAAGGAAGTGGGGTTTGCTCTCTGATTATATACAGCAGCTTGCCCTGCAGTATTGGTGGGGAAATTGTTTTTTCCTTGGTAGTTCCTAGATTAGGCTGTTGTTTACTTCTTGATTGTTTGTCTGAGTTGGTAGTTCTTTGATTAGGATATCGTTTGCTGCTTGTTTGTTTGTCTCATGTTAATCCTGGTGTTAATCCCTACTTGACTGCGTGTTGATTACTGGTGAGGAGATGTTCTGGTCTTTTTCTTTCCTTTTTATTGTCTCTTTTGAATAGTGTGTAGATGTTGCTTATCTCTATGTGCCTGTTGATGGCTGACTTGTTTGAATACCAAGCTTCCAGGAATTCCCTCATGTTTTTGGATTTAGCTTGGTCTAAGATGCTGACACTTTCCCAGTTAAAATTATGATTAAATCTGTCCACATGTCCTTAATCTCACAACTCCTTAATCTCACAATTCATGGACAGACTTAATCAGAATTTCAACTGGGAAACTCTCAGCACCTTAGACCATAGAGATGAACAACATTTACACACTATTCAAAAGAGACAATAAAAAGGAAAGAAAAAGACCAGAACATCTCCTCGCCAGCAATCAACACGCAGTCAAGTAGGGATTAACACCAGGATTAACATGAGACAAACAAACAAGCAGCAAACGATATCCTAATCAAAGAACTACCAACTCAGACAAACAATCAAGAAGTAAACAACAGCCTAATCTAGGAACTACCAAGGAAAAAACAATTTCCCCACCAAAACTGACAGGGTAAGCTGCTGTATATAATCAGAGAGCAAACCCCACTTCCTTCTAGCACTGAAGATGTTACCTAGATGGGTAATGAAACGTCTGCAAAAAAACAACCAAGCTCAGGGAACCCCAAGGACTCCACAGTTCAACCCTAAGCTACATATATTCTCTTCTACTGAAACCTATATTCTTGAGGTTGAGAAGTCTGCTAAGCTTCTGATAAACATCTGTGGAAGTCCAGGTTTTAGAAGACGCGGTGGCGCAGTGGCTTAATGACGCTGAAAGTTGCCGGCCAGAAATGGCTGACACTTCGGCGGTTCGAGTCCAGCCTTTCCATTAACAGGGTGAGCTCCTGTTCCCCCCCCCCCCCAGCTCCTGTCAACCCAACAGGTCAAAAACTCACGTGAGTAGATAAATGGGTACTCTCACTCCAGTGGGAGGAAAAATGCTGGCAGCGCCTTGCACAGAGAGACAGGACCAGTTGCCGGTAAGCGCGAAACTGCGCTCGCCCGAAAAGGGCACGAAGCAACGGAAACCCCGCCTCCTGCGCTCGCCAGCTGGGCTCTGCTCTAGGAAGGAGGCTCTGGCAAACCACTTCCGAAAAACAATTGCCTTGAAAACTGCAAGGATTCGTCCAGGCAGTCACTGCAGGGTCAGTAATGACTGAGCGCAGACAAAACAAAACAAAACAAAAAAGGAACTATTACTTGAAGAAATCAACTTACAGAACAACTACAGTCTAAATGTAGCCAAGGAGGAAGGTACTGTATAAGCTTCCTTTCTCCCACAGTCAATTCACCAAAGAATTTTTTTTTGAAAGGAAAAACCAGATGTTTCAGTATCTGAGTACAGCATCTACAACACTCTCTATAGACACTTTGTAGGCTGGGACCTCAATCAGCATATGCCTCATGACTGAAAATGGCCCAGAAGAACCAGGAAATGACCCACAGGAACCAGAATCCAAGTTGGTGAAAAGAGTGATTTCTGTTCTGCATCAGTATATGATCTGAACTTTTAGTAGGACTTGAGACATGACCAAAGGAACAGAAGAAATGCCTGTTGCAATTCAGAAAATTTTTTATCTCCAAAATCCAAGATAGGGTTTTGTTTAAATGAATCTTCATGTATTAACTTATATTGTTCTGTGGATGACAAAGGTTTATTCATAGTTACATCTTCTGCTGATCAATTGCCTGACTGAAATAAATGTATCTGGGAATGTAGAAGAGTGTGTATCTCCTTGGCCTATTGAATACAGATTTGGTACCAGGCAGAGAATACTTCTGGGCGTGAAAGACAAATTGAGTCTGCTGAACCTTTATGGCCTTCCACTCCAAACAGATTTTTGTGGTGTCTGGGGAATTTCGCTCCCAAATGTGGGTTGAATATGAAGCACAAATAACCTTGCAACACCAGCTGGAGGGAACACCATCAGCATAGTAGAATCTGGTCATCCTCGTTATTCTTTCCACCCCAAGAGAAGGTTGGATAGAGATGATGTGAAGGATCTGGAAGTCTGTCTGTCTGTTAATGAGCAGGATACCTCTCTGCAAATGGGACAGAAGGGGACCAACTTTGGTGTGTGTGCGTGTGAGAGAGAGAAAGAGAGAGAGAAGCTGGCAAAAGAAGATTGTGCTTTAAGATGGCCCTGATCCATCAACCCCCTTTGCATCCCCATGGGTGAGGAAACTGGACATCGTGTTGCCCGCTGTTCCATTCTAACCCCTTTCCCTCCTCCTCCCAGTTTTGTAGATAGACCATTCAGCCTATCCTGTGCTTCCCAATGCACGTATACCCTCCAAAGGTATGGCCATTGTTAGTAAAGAGGTTGGAAAGAATCCAAGAAGCCGTGCTCGTCCACTCTCGCAATATCCACTTCTTTAAGATTCAGAAAACACTGCATGGCTTAACTAAGTCTGTCAGAAAAGCAAATTGGGATTCTGTAATAACAAAATTGGCACCTTCAGTACAAGGAACAATTCACAAGGGAGGCACGTCATTCATCAAGAATAGATATTTATTACAGCATTGTATGCAATCCCAATTAAAAAAAAAGATGAACATTGTGGTCCATACAGATTGTGCAGTGATCCCCTGTCTGTTTATATGAAGATAAAAGTGCAGTAAGGCCCTTTTAGGGTATTAGATCAGGCAGATCATTCTGGCTAAAATCATAAGAACAATAAAAAATGACTATAACTGAGACACAGAGAAGTATCCACAAAGATATACACCACACAGAATATAACACAATAAAGTGAAGCAAAATTTCACAATGGATCTAAACTGTAAACAACTGGGCTGTTTCAGCTCATAGGAAATCTTATGGCTATGATACAAAGCAAGGTCAAAATGCCATTCCCCTCAATTAAACCCTTTCTCCTTTCACAGAAGTAGATGGAAAAGTCGTAAATAAACAAAGTAGGTCAACGAATGTGGAGTCATTTGGGTCGAGCCAGCTTCTGTCTTTCTATTTCACCTGGAATCAGAAAAAAGATGAAAGAATGTTACTGTTGAGCAGAGATGAAACCCAATTTTCCCAGAAAATGGGTTTGTCTGAAATGTAGTCAGTCATCACTTTTAATGTGAAGGGCAAATGATGAAATAAATGAATGGAGAGTCATCAATTACAGTATACTGGGATCTCCATTGGAGACTTGTAGCATTTTCTAGCCTCACTCAAACATTGTGGAGCACCATCAAGCCGGTTCTCATTACAGTTATTTTAGCACAACAGTAGCTGGATCACTTTAGAAGATGGTACAAATCACTAGTGAAGATTCAGCCTAAGTGTACTTTGAAACATAAATGTAAATGAAATGAAAGCTAGGTCTTGCCTGGCCCAAAGCCCTGCTTTGTGGAGTGTGGCTCCTAGCATGACATTCAGAGGTCAAGTGTAATCAACAACTGGTAAATGCTGCTTCTGCCCGATCTATAAGAATCCTACCACATATCTGTCTGCTCTGGTATGGACAACCTTGGTTGCAATCCATGGAGTTGTAAAGCAAAATGGGTGGGGCTGTCTCATGCAACTGGGTGGACCCAGAATCTTCCATTTTTCCCCTATGCATTCTTCAATTCCGTAACACACCTTCCCTGGAAAGGGAAGAGCATGATAGCTATGAATTCAGAGTCTTGTGTTTTCTACCTCAGAATGGGAGAAAAGCGAGCTGCCGATGTTCTGCATCTTGTTTCTGAGCTTGATAGAACAATAAAAGAGAATTCTAGAAGCCAGATAAGGGGGTTGGGGGACTGTAGCCCTCCTCCACTAATATATACCTTTATCATCCTCTTTCTTTTCTAAGTTATGTACTGGTGATCTAATGAAATAAGGAGAGAGAAAGAGAAGAAAGGAAGGGGAAAAATAAGGTTGGTTAGAATGGATCCACTCCATCAAGAGTGGAGAATCTGAAGATAAGTAGAAGCAATTCAGGTGAGAAGTGAAGGTAGTTGAGAATGAAGCAAATAGATCATAAAAGAGAAAATCTGGAAAATTTCCAGAAGTGCGGACCAGCTGCCAGAATTCCCTTGGTGAAACACTGAACCAGAGCAATGGACTGGAGGAATGGTGACAACCAAAATGGGTTACAAATGATTGCCAAATCTTTAGATTTGGAATTTGGCTCTAGTAACTCCAGTGTCACTTCTGCTCTCAACTCAGTCTGCAGTATTCCCAGATATCACAATTAGATAAATGAGATACTGGTTATTCCACAATGTTAATACACATAAATTGATGCAAGTGCTTGCCTTTTGTCTTTTCTGCAATGCAGAACAATGAGCACAAAAAGCATACAGGAGGAAAAATACGCACAAGCATATTTTCAGGAGTGGTGAAAACTATTTCCTTAAATACGGGCTTCTAATGAACGAGCACACAGCCAGAAGTATGGATACAAGGGAAAATGCATACAAAATGTTTCCAAATATCTGTACGTATGTTTTCATATCACCCTGTGTTATCAATAAATGATAGAAATCCATTCCAAAAGTGGATAATGATGACTAAAAAAGGCAGCTTGTATTTTACCTTTATTTTATTGTTTGATATGGTTGTAAGACTAATCAATCAATAATCTCTCTCTCTCTCATCCATCTATCCATCCATCCATCCATCCATCCATCCATCCATCCATCCATCCATCGGAAAATACATACAAAATGTGTACAAATATCTATATGTATGTTTTCTTATCATTAATAAATGATAGAAATCCATTCCAAAAGTGGACATTGATAACTACAAAAAGGCAGCTTCACCAATTGCAAGTTAAAGTCTACCAGTTCTCTATGTAGAAAATATGATCAAGGACATTTCACTTCAGTATCCTGTATATGCTTACCTTGATGACTGTCACAGTGGCACTGTAGAAGAGGCTCACTAGGAAAAGAATGATGAAGGTGGAAAGGATGGATGAAAGGTTCTGGAATTCTTCTTCATCCTCAGAGTCCACAATTCCATCTATGTAACCTTTGGACAATACATGAAGGTCAGCTTCTAAAGTTCAGAAAGAAGTGAAGTTGCGTTGAAGCTAAATGGCACATTCAATAAAGATAGCATGCAAAAGCCGTGAAAGTGATACAGAACAGGAAAGAAGCAGGTATGGAAAAAGTTCTTTGCAAGACAGTAAATACTTGATGATGCCAAATAATAGCTGAGGAAACACGGGGAAAGAAGAGGTGAGCTAATTTAGTAAAGCCTTGGAGGGGTGGGAGATGGCATTTCTTAGGACCATCCCAAATCAGGAATAAAAAGGGGGCTGTACCCTCTACCGACTTCTGAAGATTATTTTCCAGTGTGTGATCAATAGTGGTTGGCCTGGGAATTACTCAACCCATCAAATCTGCAGAGGTGAAGTGAAGAAAGAACACCAATGAAAAGATGTATAAATCTGCAGATTCATGGGAAGAAGGTTTATAAGGAACAGCGTGTTGGGGCAAGATATTCAAGCTGATCTAAAATCTTCACCTTTGGTTGGCAAGATGGTGCAATATTGGCCGATCACCATTTGCAATTAATTTGAAGAGCTGAATCCTTAAGGATGAATTCATGAATTTTTTATGAATTCAATAGAGCAATTGCTTTCTGAATGGATACAGGAAATCCATCTGATGAGGTACTCTCCTTGAAATCCCTAGAACACAATAGTTTCAAGGGTTTTGTGTAATCCTTGAAGGGACAATATGTGTTCCTTTCAACTCGTAATCATGGATTGTGAATATAGAGTGTTCTGTTATGGCCTGCTACAATTTCAGCACTGGGAATATATCAATTATGAAAAACACTCTGATTTGGGGCAAAGAGATGTCTCATCCTCTGTATGTTCTTGGCTGGGAGCTTTTTTAATATGTCACATTCATTTTAAATGAATCTAAGCCTTCAAAAGAAGTTACAATCAGTGTCTCTTGTATTATCACAACATAGGCTAATTGTAAAGAAAGTGAAAGCGGTCTGATCAAGGCCAGTGATCAGTGAATTGAATTTGTGGTTTACAATATTTAAAGTGAGCATTGTATCCATTCCATTATATTGTCATATTTTATTTGGTGTAACTCTGTGAGTGAATGTCAATGTACGAGCAAACCAGTGCATTCTGATTTAAATTCCCGTTTCACTATATCTCGGAATATTAACCAAGAATTATGAATTTTCCTTGAGTACAAAGAGAGACTATTAGTGCACTGTCTGAAAACAAGCTGCATCAGGTCAGCTAGGTAACTAAGTCAGATCCATAACACACTAAGGAGACTACCATCTACACAAAGACGTTGAGCAGGATTCAATTCAGTGAATCTTCCCAATGTGACTTTGAGTTCCAGTTTAACAGCATCCAATACTGAGTTGCCCAGTATTTTGCTGTAAGATGAGGTTGAGGATGATTTTTGCCTTTCTAAGTGCTATGGTCGATGATCCATAGCTTAACATTATTGAGAAGCAATGGGAAATTGGATAGATGGAAAAGGTCCATGCTAGCATTGAACACTTATGGAACTTTCCTTGAGTACGATATTCTTCCTCATATGTTGAGAGAGAAGGAAGAGCCTTCAGGGCATGGATCACCTTGCCTCCAATGAGTACTTTGGCCTTGGGCATAAATTCCTTCTCTTTCTTCTGGTTCTTCTTTGAGGAGAACCAACAGTTCTTTGGCCTTTTCTGGCACGGTGGCCATTTTATGACTATTAAAACTTGCGGAGAAGAATTTGTCTGGAGTATTTTTTAAAGTCAAGTACGAGAGTAAAAAATCAGAAGAGTATAAATTTGAGATTTAGGCTTGTTACATCTGTTGGATGGGAGGAGTGAAAAGTTTTGAAGCATAAAATTTACTGTTTACTTGCTTACAAGAGGAAAAATAATGATTGCCCACTATGAAGGTCTCTGCTCTGCTCTAACAAAATTCATTTGCTCAAAGAACAGGGAAATAATAATTGTATCAAGGATGGCAGTATTATATATGTTTTATAAAAGATCAAATGAGTAGTTTTCAGGATGTATGGAAAATTTAATTAGCTTATTGTAGGACTATTTAATGTGGAAAAGATTTAATTTTTTTTTTTTAAATCAATTCAGGGTGTTCTGTCTCCTCTGTTGTCCCAATGAAGTAATCTGTGATATTTCTCCTAAGGATGCTAGAATGTTCAGTGTGGTTAACACAATGAAGTGATGTTGATAGATGTACGTGATTTGTTAATTAGTTAAATGTATGTAAGTGAATAATTTAATTAAATTGCGTGAATTTTCCCCTCTGTAGCTAAGGACTCTAAAAGTGATCATCAATGTTTGACCTTGTATTAATGCATGAGATAATCTTTTATTGTCCTGAAGTTCTAAATATTTGATCTTCTAAATACTTTCATTATTATAAACATTCACAATGAACCAAATAATTGTGGCTTTCTTTTAAAATACTGTATTTCGCGTTTTATAGAAGAACATCGGTGTGCTGAGAATTGTTGAGATGTACTAGATTATTTTGCAGGAAACCCCAAATGTCATTCACTGATATTCAGAACATTATTATTATATTATGCAATTGCTATTTGACAAACGTATGTATGGTGAGTCTGAATGGAAGCACAACAGTGCACTCAGAAGACCTGTTTTATGTTGTTCAGCTAAGCTGTTCTTGTTTGTGTGCCTCTTCGTTGCATTGGTGTCTACAATTTTTACTTTCACTTATAAGAGAAAAAGAAAGGGCAGATTGTCCAGAGCTAAAACTATGTTAGCTGACCGATACCTGTTATGCAAAATATAGCCTTCAATATTTATTTATTCTCATATTGAAAGAATTCTGCTCTAATTAAAGATGCGTTGGGGTGTTATTTTAGTGTGTTTTGGACATTCATAAAACTCTCTTAAGAACTTCCTTGTCCTGTATAAAGGAAGTTATGTTGCCACAGATAATTCCTTATGAACACCCAATGGATGAGACATCTCCTTAATTGTAAAAGAAATTCAAGAGAAGTGTTCAAGACGTTTCATGGTCCTAGCCTGTGCATGTACAGAATGGTGTGATCTGAGAACATGAATAACTCTACATTAGGCGTTGATGTTGGGAGTAGATAATCCATGATGGGTACAGAAAAAGGAAGCTGTCCACCAGCTTTCTAAAATAGCTCTTCTCCAGTTTAATATAGGGATAGAACAATTAGAACAAAGACTGTTATGCTGTAGAAGAATGTGAAGTGCAAGAGGCATTGCTAGAAGAAAGAAATAAGAAAAGATTAAGGAAGAGTTGGAGAAGGAATATAGATGCAAGAGGAAGTCAGAACTTCCAGTGTAGTCATGCATCACCACTATTTCTCACAATAAGCCAGATTTTTTCTTTGTTTTGAGAAAAATACTTTATTGCAAAAAATTTATTTTCTTCAGAAAGATGTGGCCAGCTAATGCTTTAACATTGCACATCTTTCCTTAGATATCTGCCTTCATCACTGCGAACTTTGAACCAAAGTATCAATAATGAAGCAGGAGAAACACATGCTGGTAGGAATAGGGCAAATGAAGGTTTCTTAAAAGAAATTAGGTTAAGAATTAGTAGCAATTGCTCATGGCTTCGGAGAGGACTAAGGAGACGTTGACTATGGATGGTTTACCCGTGTTCTTGTCTATAGTCTTCTGCAGTGTGCTGTACGGCAAGGCTTCATGTCCCACAATGCAAGTGTAAACATCTCCAGAACTCCATGACTGTTCATCGGTGGTCAACATGCTGTAGGCAAAGTACTGGTTCGATGTTTTGGTCTCTAATATGGGTTGGTTGGTGTAGTACTCTGATTCATTGACTGGCTCTTCATTACGGAGCCATCGCACAAAGAAGTCGGCAGGATAGAAATTTTTAACTAAGCATGTGAGGGTTACTGCTTCCCGCAAAGCCAGTTGTTCTGCTGAAGGTGGAAGAACGTAGACAGATGGAGCATGTTTTGCACCGCCTGAATGTTGGAAAAAGAAAAAAAACAAGGAAAGGGTGAGCAGAATATTTAGTACACATTCTTTCTCATGTTTAACTGTAGCTGCTGCTTTGTAAGACTGCACTAGAATTTTGATATGTCAAAGAACAAATATTAGTTTATTAGCTTAGAGGTAGAAGGTGCATATTTAGTAGAAAAGAAGGCTTTCCTACTTAACGTAGACAAGAGAAAGGAAATTTGGTCATATGGAATATGACTAAGCCAGAATTAGATGTCAGGGGATTCATTTGCTTATACAGCCTAGCTGGATAAGGTGACTTATCAAGACCAAAGCAGCCTGGGAACAATGAACTTTATGCTATCTGTGTAAGGCTATTGATCACCATCCTAGTGGCCCCAAGCTGTGTGCAAATGTTTCCTAGAAGGAAGTGAGAATACAGTTTCTCTCCCTAAAAGAAGAGTGAAAATTGGGGGGGAAAAAAGTCTGTAGAGCACTATGGGTGTGGAAACTGGATTTTCAGTGGATGTGCTCGATTGGAATTAAGGAGCAAATTCAATTATCTAGAACCCTCCTGGAACTAGTGACCCCTATTTTATATGGACCAATATAAAATAGAAACTTACCACTCTCCTTCTCCAGGGTTTTTTCTACTGGGTTTACAAGTACGCCTTCAAATGTAACTTTACAGATAAAGGTTTCACCCTCCTTCCATTCTGTTGCACACACTGTAGCTATAGCATCAACGTAGAACATCTTGTTTTTCTGGACCTGCAAATCTCCCAGTGCAGTATGCAGTTGCTTGTGGTCTGATTTTCGTGTCCAGGTGACATTCAAGTTTGAAATGTCCTGAACAATAGGTATATTGGAGATTCTGCAAGTCAGTTTGGCTGAGTTGGTCTGGTAGATATCAGCAAAAGCTGGGGGGATGGTTTCCACGTTAACAGGTACATCCCCTATGCAATCTGAGGAACGTCAAGGCAAAAGTGAGAACAGTGTTTGATCCTACAATAAATTAGTAAATTATACAAATTTTTCTACCCTTCTAATATTTAATAATAAGCATATGATACAGCTGCTTATGAGTCTGCTTTCTTGCGATCCATTAAAATCTCTTGAACAGTGGGTAAGTAATGCACAGTGTGTGGTCCTCTCATCCCCTATACACTGCATTCAGGTGGAAAAATATTGTACTCTTGATCTCTGGGGCCTGCTCCTATGCATCATTGAGAAATGTACAGATTTTCTATTTGGATTTATCTCTGATAGAGACTAGATGGGATTTTAAGAATCTCTCATGATACATTTTGTATGGAACCAGCAAAACGGAAAACCATTTTGCTTTCAGGATGGAGTTTTTGGGAAAAAAAAATCTAAAACTCAGTGATGACCTTTGAAATGAGAGCATTGATATCAGGTGGTTGCATATAACATTTCCCCCTTTTTCTGGCATCTGTAAGTTAGGAGAATGTGTTTTCTCTGTTTAAATTCTTGCTAAGTATAGCTCTTCAGAGAAAAGACGATTCTCTACATTGACAACAAAACACAGGTGGATATTCTGATCCCAGATAATTTACTGAACTAATTGATGCTCTCAGAGACAGTGTGCCTGGTGTCTGGTGAACAAAGATATGTACAGTGTGTGTGTGTGTGTGTGTGTGTGTGTGTGAATCTTCTGTTGAGCAGTGGAACCAAAAAATTGAATAACTCAGTGCTCAATCTAGAAGATCCTTTGGGCAAAGTGTTATCCCTTGAATGGCCATCTTGCTCTGATTCCTAAAGAAACTTCTATTTACCTTTGCAAAAAGATTGCATGCTGAACTCCTCTGAATGATTGTATGTCCTGCTTCTCGCTTCACAAGTGAACTTTTTGCCAGAAAACCAGTCTTCCTTGGTGATGATGAGTCGGCTCCAGATGGTGTATGTACCACGAGCAGTTAAGAGGGGTTTGCTGGTGGTGATGTCACTGGTGATTTCTGTTTGCTCCTTAAACCAGTGGACTTCAGGGTTTGGAGAGCAGAGGTTACTAATTTCACAGGTAACAGTGGAATTTAGGTAGCTACTAAAAAACGCAGCAACAGGTGGTACCCGAACGAGCATCTCAGGTTCCCCTGGGGTTGAACCTGAAACTTTGCAAGAAAAAAATGATTATGATAAGGAAATTCAACACCTTAAAGGCATAATATAAATGAAGATTCAGAAGTTGCAGTAATATGTAGAGGCTTGCATGTTCAGATCTAGCTAGAAACTTATTAGATAAATGAAATGGTCTGCTGGTATTTGATTATGGGCCATAATTGAGTAACACATCTGCATCTACCTGAATCTCTGGGAAACAGGGATCTACTGGAAACAAGGATGAGCAGGGTTCACCCCAGAGCACATAACAGGGCACTGGTGAGCATATGCAGAGAACTCATTTCCCATGGCCAAGAAGAAGCCAAACCTGTTCAACCTCATCTACAGTCAGAGGGTTGGGTTTCAAGGTTAGAGGAAGTACCTTAGTGTGCCTGTCTTTCAGAAGGAATTATCATCTGGGTAGAAAATGTCAGGTCTGAATTAGACTTTGTTAATCATTAATTGGGTTAAGAAGAGGATATTATGTGTGGTGATTTAGGGCAGCCCTTCTGGAGGGGGGGGTGTAAATTTTCTACAAACTCATGTCACAATGAGGTGTGTTGCTTATGAAAGTGGCCTACATTCTCATGGATGATATGGTTGGTGGAATAAAGCAAAGACTTTCACTTACTAGGTTGAACAACCGCTACCACTCTGTTCCCCTGCGAATGGTCAGCTTTGCAATAGAATGGTTTATATTCATTCCATGTTTGCCGTGAGACTTTAGCCTGGGAAGCTGCAGTGTATGTCCCAGCCGGGTTCCTAATAGAAGGAAATTTCTTGAAGCTTTCGGCGCTGAGACTCTGGTTGCTTGGATTATTCCAGGAGAAATTGACTGCATCTGGCAGAAAATTCTTGGCGAGGCATCCGATGATGATGGTGTCTGTTCTCTCTGGGTTGTCCCCAGATGGGATGAGTGGGAAAAGAGTAGGGGCACTTGGGGGTTCTGAGGGAGAAGAAAAAGAGAAGGACGGCGGGTTTTGAAGGTGTTACATATTCAGCTGCGATTGAATGCTTGAAAGGAAGCGAACGCTTGCTTTGCTGAGAAAGGAAGACAAGATTAGCAACGATTCGTGTGGGTTTTCCCTGAGTTAGCCAGACACTTTTGTGGAGCGTGCATTCCGGTTCATTTATACCTTCAAGTTATATGAAAGTATCCAGTCTGTGGGTTTGCATCACTCGGTTCCTTATTAGTTCTTACAATTCATATGGATTCCACCTTCACATGTTCCTCCTGTGTGTGAGCTAATGTAGTAGGATTAGGAAGTATGAACTGAGGTGCAATCATTTCATTGTTAGCTGCCCATAGCCAGAGATCTTTGCTTGCTCTCAGTCTTGGCACCATGCTTTGTCATAGGAGATTTAAATCAACGGGTCTACTTTTCCGGATTGTCGTAAGAATCACTGAGATTAGCCTTGGGAAATATTTTGAATTCGTATGACTGCAAACTGGAAGAATTCCAGGAGGCCTAATGCTAGCAGTTTTCCTCCAATGGCAATGGATTTTCAGATTCCTGAAAGGAATGTTGGTCAAACCTCCCTGGCATATCTACCCTTAGTGCCAAAAAGAAGGAATGCTTAAGAAGAGTTTTTAAAATGTCATTTACTCACAGGTCACAACTGTAATGATGAAATGTTTCTGACCCTGGGGAACAAAATGAGAGACTAAATGCCCCCCGACGGCCATGCCACATGCTGAGATTTGAAACCAATCGAGCATTTGTTCTCAAAAAGGTGAAGCAGATCTCAGGCCTCAAGCATCAAATGGGCTTTTCCCTGAGACCTACACCACAAGGTTGCACTAGTCCATGGCTCTCTTGGTCAGCCAGGTAAACAAAAGCCAACAATTTGCTCAAACTGAACATTCTGCTTGCCTCCACTTTCTTGTCCAGTGGGTGTTCCCTTTTGGGTGGCTACAGAGCACTTGTCAGCCCTTCGAGGTAGCCCAGACACAAAAACAATTTCATGAATACTAGCACCACCTTTATTGTAAGGTTACTGTAACAGAATCTTGCAAGTCTGAAAGCGCATCTCTCCCCCCTTTCTTTACTTTCCAGGGAATGAGGGAGGGTCCCTTCTGAGACACTTTCCACACCTCCATTATTTCTGTGGGCTGAGATATCTCTTATCTGACCATTGCCCTGCTTGTGGCTCTTCCTCCTCCTCTTCTTCCTCCTGTCTCTCAAGGATATTCCCACAGATTACAGAACTTCAGAAAACCTTCAAATTCTCCTGTCTAAAGGGATACGTGTCTCTTAATGGCCCCACTTTAGGCTCCAATCCTGTCAACTTTCCTGATTTCTTGGACGAAGTGATGATGATTATTATTCTGATCTATCTATCATCTATCTATCTTCTATCTGTCTATCTATCATCTCAAGGTAGCACCTTCCTCCTATTTTCTCCACCACAACAACCCTGTGAGGTGGATTGGGCTGAGAGGGAATGACTGGCCCAATGTCACCCAGCTGGCTTTCATGCCTAAGGAAGGCCTAAAACTCACAATCTCCTGGTTTCTAGGCCAGCACCTTCACTACTAGACCAAACTGGCTCAGATATTTTCCAGAGGTATTCTGTCATGATAACCAGACCTGCTTATGGAATCCCCCACAGGCCTTCCTAACTAGGTTGAGGATCTGAAGCCCTTCTGGAGAAATGCTTCAGCTTCTTCTGTGCAAGAGCTGAGTCCCCTTCTCTCTGGTGCTGTGTTGATGGACACACACAATTCTCTTCCATAAGGGAAGGGCAAGAACTGAGAAAAAACCTCAGCAGCCTTTGGGGTTTTTTTTCCCTCAGAAAGAAGTACAGCTCTTTTTGAAATATTAATCCAAGTCAACTGCACGGCACATACTAAAAGCTTCTGTGCACTGGTTCTGTGTCGTTACAGAATCAAAGAGCCGTCAGAGGGACCCAGTTCTGCTTCTCCTTTAACTATGGAGAACAAGCAGGGCTAAAGCATTCTCAGTGACCATGATGAAAACTGATTCTTCTCCCTCCCCAAAGGTGACCGTCTCCCCCTTCTCCCCCCCTCAATCTAGACTTGGCCTGGCTCTGTTTTTTTAAGAGCACTTTGTATGCCAAAATCAGGAGGGGAAATTTGTCTTGGCCTGAATCTACTGATGGTACATTAAAGGAACAGTTATTAAAAGCTGCCGTGACTACGGTTCAGATATTGATTCTGCATTAGTCTAACATCCCAAGCAATAAACAGCCATCATCACTTGGCATCAATTCAGTGGCCATGCAGGAAAAAGAACAGGGAAGCAGGGAGACAACGAAGCCTTTCAGAGATTTTTACATCAGGATATCTAACAGGATAAGGCAATATTGGGCCTCAAGTTTAGCTAAGAAAACCAAGTCTTGGGTCATTCAGGTTTAGCTCCTCAATACTTTTTCCTGGAATGTGGCGGTCCAAAATTTAAGCTTAGCTGGAGGCTTTGCAACTGGGAAGCTATGGAGAAAGAACCCCACCCTCCCAGCAGCCCTCCTAATCCCAAACGCCCCCTTCTCCATGATTCCCATAGCTGGCATTGCTCGGGAAACGTGACGCCTTCACATCCTTAGCTTCAGGAAGGCTGTCTAGAAACTCCAGGAGCTTCCTTCAGTTTTTTCAAAAGCAATCGAAGGAAGCTGGGTGGGAGAGTTCTGCAGGGCAATGCACTCTCCCAAATCTTCAGCATTCCCCGAACCACCAAACCCACACAGAACCAGGCAGCTGCTTCTGTCCCTTGTCGAGAGCTTGGCTTTAGCTTGGCTGAACGCCCTTCCTGAAGCTGACCTACTGCTAGAATTTTTCATACCTCCTAACTCTCTTGCATTTCAGAAGGGAAGCCCACCTGCTCCAAGAAGCTTGGAGGAAAACCATGCAATTTACCAGATGAATGCTGGACATTGGTGAATCCATAATACCGTACCCACCAGAATCTTCCAAAGTTCAAGCAGATGAGTACTGACCTTCTAGGAGACCAGGTGGGGGGAAGCTAGCTGCTTTCTCTTGGCATCTTCAAAAGCCCATGCATAACTGACGAAGCCAAATCATTTATCTGGATGGGGAAAGGCAGCAGTACCCCCAACAGTCCCCTCAAAGCTCATACAAACTCCGCTCTTTTTTGCTGAATCCAACACTCAGCTGGTGACTTTCTAGTTCTCCTACCCGGGCTCTGATTTTTAGAAAGCTGGGAAGGTGCATTCCTTCCTCTCTCAATGCTCCCTGTGCTCGGGGAAGCTTCCTGTACCTTATCTGGCTGTCCTGAACCACTTCTCAAACCAGAGCCTTGGAGTGGCATGAGAAAATCTCATGCACGCCTCAAGGTTAACATGAAGGGCTGCACATATCCCAGTGGGATACTAACCTTCAACAAAGGAAAGAGAGGCAGGGAAATTGCTCAACCCTTTTTGTTTCAAAGCTGGGATGGCTGAGCTAAGAGGCTCACTTGCCTCTTGCAAACTCTACGGCTTCAAGGAAATCTGGGCGCTGTAATTTTCATTTTTCAAAGCCGTACAGTTATCTCCCTAGAAGAACCTTGAGTTTTAGAGTAGGGAAAAAGGCTCTAGGAGCTTCACAGTTTTTCCAGGTTCTGAAAGCAAGTGCTTTCCAGCTAGCCTGGCCACGTGCTCCAGAGAAACGGCATCTCTCACGACTTTCTCCATGCCACAAATCGGCATGTGTCCCTCAGCTGACCCTCTGGCTGCAATCACAGAACAGGTGGGTTGTCGAATTAACCGGTTTCTTTTGGTTTTGTACAACAGATTGAATCATAAAATAACTGGACTGAATCTGTACAACAGCTTAAGCTTAAAAAAGAAATTCTCTCATTAGAAATCTAAGAGAATCACCCACCTTCTAGCTAAGGGACTTGCTTGGGGTAATTCCTATAATTTTCAGAGCTCTAAATCAATCGGGAACAAGTTGAGCTCCAATTCACCTCCTTCCCCATCCTTCAGCTCCAAATATACTGCAAGATAATGAGCTCAATGCTTCATAGACCATGAAGAATACTTTGCCTTGGTCTGCCTACCTAAGCTCTTGGTAACTCCAAGCAATACTTGGACTAAAGGGCTTCAGTCTTCAAAGGCTTACATCCCAGTGACAGCTCCTACCTGAAACCTCACCACCCAGATTCCGACATCAGAGAACTTTGGACAGCTTCAACTCAACTGTAGCTGCCCTAGATCTGAAAACCACCACGCACCACCTCAGCCAGCGCTGAGCTTCTAATAAGCTCCGGAGATGCTAGAAGCTTTCCCCATCATGGTATGCTTACCAAGAAGCTTATGGGGGAAGGCTACTAGCAATTCCCCAGTGGAGCTTTAGGCTTGCAAGACTTCAACTCAGCTATAGCTACCTTAGATCTGAAAACCACCACGCACCACCCAGCCAGCGCTGAGCTTCTAATAAGCTCCGGAGATGCTAGAAGCTTTCCCCATCATGGTACACTTACCAAGGAGCTTATGGGGGAAGGCTGCTAGCAATTCCCCAGTGGAGCTTTAGGCATGCAAGGCTTCAACTCAGCTATAGCTACCTTAGATCTGAAAACCACCATGCACCATCTCAGCCAGCGCTGAGCTTCTAATAAGCTATGGAGATGCCAGAAGCTTTCCCCATCATGGTACGCTTACCAAGAAGCTTATGCGGGAAGGCTGCTAGCAATTCCCCAGTGGAGCTTTAGGCTTGCAAGATTTCAACTCAGCTATAGCTACCTTAGATCTGAAAACCACCACGCACCACCCAGCCAGCGCTGAGCTTCTAATAAGCTCCGGAGATGCTAGAAGCTTTCCCCATCATGGTACACTTACCAAGGAGCTTATGGGGGAAGGCTGCTAGCAATTCCCCAGTGGAGCTTTAGGCATGCAAGGCTTCAACTCAGCTATAGCTACCTTAGATCTGAAAACCACCACGCACCATCTCAGCCAGCGCTGAGCTTCTAATAAGCTATGGAGATGCCAGAAGCTTTCCCCATCATGGTACGCTTACCAAGAAGCTTATGCGGGAAGGCTGCTAGCAATTCCCCAGTGGAGCTTTAGGCATGCAAGGCTTCAACTCAGCTATAGCTACCTTAGATCTGAAAACCACCATGCACCATCTCAGCCAGCGCTGAGCTTCTAATAAGCTATGGAGATGCCAGAAGCTTTCCCCATCATGGTACGCTTACCAAGAAGCTTATGCGGGAAGGCTGCTAGCAATTCCCCAGTGGAGCTTTAGGCATGCAAGGCTTCAACTCAGCTATAGCTACCTTAGATCTGAAAACCACCACGCACCATCTCAGCCAGCGCTGAGCTTCTAATAAGCTCCTGAGATGCTAGAAGCTTTCCCCATCATGCTACGCTTCCCAATAAGCTTATGCGGGAAGGCTGCTAGCAATTCCCCAGTGGAGCTTTAGGCATGCAAGGCTTCAACTCAGCTATAGCTACCTTAGATCTGAAAACCACCACCCACCACCCAGCCAGCGCTGAGCTTCTAATAAGCTCCGGAGATGCTAGAAGCTTTCCCCATCATGCTACGCTTCCCAATAAGCTTATGCGGTAAGGCTGCTAGCAATTCCCCAGTGGAGCTTTAGGCATGCAAGGCTTCAAGTCAGCTATAGCTACCTTAGATCTGAAAACCACCATGCACCACCTCAGCCAGCGCTGAGCTTCTAATAAGCTCCGGAGATGCTAGAAGCTTTCCCCATCATGCTACGCTTCCCAAGGAGCTTATGGGGGAAGGCTGCTAGCAATTCCCCAGTGGAGCTTTAGGCATGCAAGGCTTCAACTCAGCTATAGCTACCTTAGATCTGAAAACCACCACGCACCATCTCAGCCAGCGCTGAGCTTCTAATAAGCTATGGAGATGCCAGAAGCTTTCCCCATCATGGTACGCTTCCCAAGAAGCTTATGCGGGAAGGCTGCTAGCAATTCCCCAGTGGAGCTTTAGGCATGCAAGGCTTCAAGTCAGCTATAGCTACCTTAGATCTGAAAACCACCACGCACCACCTCAGCCAGCGCTGAGCTTCTAATAAGCTCCGGAGATGCTAGAAGCTTTCCCCATCATGCTACGCTTACCAAGGAGCTTATGGGGGAAGGCTGCTAGCAATTTCCCAGTGGAGCTGTAGGCATGCAAGCAATCCCAGTTCAATCTATCCTGAAATTAGAGCTGTAGAAAGGCTGCAGCTTTCCAAGCTGACTGGTGGGCTTCAGAACTTCTACAGGGCTGCTAGAGCTTTCCTCATCATTATTAGATCCACCACTAAGCTGGGAACCTTTCAGTTCTTTTGGGCTAGCAAAGGCTTTAACCTATTTCTACCACCCTAGCTACCTCCACAGTGGAAAGACTGGCAGGTCTTCCACTTGAGCGGTGGGCTTCACAGAAAGCTAGGAGTTTTCCCCAAATCCCTCTGCTATCAAGGATTCTCCCAGCTATGGATTAGCCTTTGGAGACTCTCAGTTTGCTCCTTCCTCCTAGCTAGTGCTGTGATCAGTATGAAAGATGTGCAGCTTCCCTAACCCCCAGCCCAGCTAACCCTTAGCAGTAGATTTCAGATGCATGCATCTAAACACAATGCAAGCCTTCAGAGAAACTACAGGCTTGCCCATAGTGGCTAAAGCCAATTCTCAGTAGAGGAACAAAGCAGCTTCGACCTGGCCAAGCCCTTAGCTTTAAGGAGATGCCATCTCAGCTGTAATCACTATAGTTTTGAAAGCTTAGCATCCATATACTCCTAGCTCAGGGGTTGGTTTCTGAGGTTCCCAAACCCAGAGCTAAGGAGGAAAAGCATTGATTTGGTCCCTAGTGAAGCACTAGGCTTAGTTGTACATACCCCCCTGTTCCTTTTGCACCTAGAATATGAATTAGCTCCTAGCCATACTGTGGGTTTCAGAGAAGTTAGAGGGTTGCTGATATTTTTACCTGGTTTTCATCAAGTTGCTTTTCAGCCGGGAGCAAGGGGGCTCTAGAAAGGCATCCTATCACAGCTGTTGATCCCTGCCCTAGCTATTGCTGCTAAAATTATTACAGCCCAAAAAGCTAGCATCCTAGCTTAGTATTGGATAAGCTAGGCAAATGTCGGGAGCGTCTTCCTTTGCTCTGGACCACTGTTCAGGAGGAAGACCTTGGATTTCTATCACTGAGCCCTTGATAGAAATGGTTTGCCGGTCCTTACCTGCACAGCTGGCTTTGGAGAAAGTGCTCCAAATATCCCTAGCTGAACCTTCCACTTTCTCTAAGCAAGCACCTAGCTTTGGAGAATTGTTTGATATAGCTGCTATAGCACTAACCTTCAGGAAAGCTAGGGAGATGGGCTTCAAGAAACTAAGCCAGTGAAAAGAGCTTCTCCTTTCCCAAAGCTACAGCTTGAGTACAAGGCTCTCCAGCTTTTCCCTAGCTGAGTATTCGAATTCAAACCGATACCCTTTACCATCATGCCATTGCTAGAGCTAGCCTGGAGCTGACAGGTCTGATCTCTCCTGCAACGGAACATCTGGCTTGCTGAAATGCTCATAGTCCTTTGCTTTCTGATCATTCCCAAAGACATAGCTGAGTAGCTATGGAAGCTATACATCTCTTCAAAAGTGGAACAGTGTGCTTTAGGGATGTTCAGGGACATTCTCCCTGCCTGAGCTTTTATGGCCACAGATATAGCTAAAGCTATAGAGGTCAGGAAGACTAGGCTGTGGAGCAGAGAATCTGTAGGACTTCTTTCTGGCTAAGCTTCAGAGATACTAGAAGGATCCAGCTGACTATCCTGCAACTCCAAGAGTTTTATTCAGGTGGCAAGATATTGGATGTGTCCTTATTGGGAAGACCCCGAGACTCAGAGCATTCCGGATGGTTGGGAGTTAAGATGGTGAAGAGGATTACTAATTTTGCAGTTAAAAGAATCTTTGTCTATCAGCCAGCCAATCAATCAATCTTCTAAATAACTATCACCCTTAGAAACATTTTACTAAATCACCACCCCTATCTCATAAACAATATGAAAAATAATGTTAACTAGACAGGACAATTAATTTATCAAGTATGATTATAAGCTCCCCTTAGTCTACGCTATCTAGACTAAGCCAAGTAAAAATAATTCCTTTTCTCAACCAAACTTCCCCTATACTTTTTTTAAACTCAATCAAACAGAAAAAGAAAGATGGGCATTTCAAATCAAAGCGATTATGATGCTCCACCAAGATGAAATATACTGAGGATAAGAATAAACCGATCCCAATTAAAATAATAATAAAAAGTATGTCCTTTCAGTTGAGAAAATTCAGAAAGAGCTTCCCTAGTTACTTGGGAGAAACACCCCTCTTCCTAACAAACAACCCAGATTCATGCCACAAATTCATTCTTTTCTAAAAACCACGCTAATAAAATCTCTCACTTTCATCATGGATAATTCATAAAAAACAAACAACAGTTCAACTAAATGTGCTATGTAGCTTAGTGCAAAATTATTAATAAAGATTCTATTCTTATAAAATAGAAACATAATTAAAAGGTATTGCTATAGTAATCAAGTACCTAATAATGTAAATAATAATCCATCATAATTAAGTAAAAGAGATTGTCACAGTAACAAGTAGAAAATGTGTGGTTATTAACAATGAATCGATATAGATATTTCTGCTTTTCCTTACCGTTTCAGCGTACGATTTCTAGAAGAAAATGTGCAGAAATCGTAGAGTGCCAGCAAAAACAAATGCCTAAGGAAAGACTTTTTTCTTTTTTAAGTTAAAACATGATAAATTAGATTTATTCTTGGAAAGGGAAGGGGAAGGAGGACCAAAAACAACAGATGTTGTTTTTGAAATGTTCAGGGCTATTTTCAGCCATGCAGAACCAATCTAGAGGCCCCAAACCCTGTTAGATGGAACTTGAGTCTTAAAATATATTGAAACTGAGAAACGAATCTATCACCATCTGCTCCCTTAACATCCCAGAATGTTCTATTTTCTGTCTGGCTATTTTAGTTTCACCCACCAACCACCCAACTGCAAATAACCACGTTAATTCTGGGGGGGAAAAAAAGAAAAAGAAATACCGATTTTCTATTTTTCCTATTTTATCTAACCAGCATTTTATCTTGCTTTCTAACTTCAGTCTGTTTAAAGGCAATTATTTAACCATTTTACTTTGTACTAACAATTTTACTTTACTACAAATCTCATCTTTGGTTAAATCAGAGATTTGAGCTGGATTCCCCCTCAACTTAATTCAGAGGCAGGAATCAGTCCCAGAATGAATAAGACACTGTCTTCAGTAAATCCCATAAAGAACAGGAGTTATGACTAACCATCAAACATAACAGAAAATAACAGAGATAGAATCCAGTGATACGTTAAAGATTATCTAATTCCTTGTGGCATAACAGAAACCTTTAACCATCTGAACACGCTCCATGAAACAGGCTCTTACAAAAGGCCATTTCAGAATTCTTTAAGTCTTTAAAGTGCCATGAGACTTTCCCCCCCCTCTTCCACAGCAAAGTAATTTATAACGGAGAATTCAAGCAAACAGCAAACAAGAAATGAAAGAATGAATATTCCGATCTGTGGAAGGTTAACTAGAATTAAAGTAATGGATGACAAAAGGAATAGGAATGGCTGTCAGTAGAAAGACAGACATCAATTCAGCAGAGAGACAGATTTACATTTTGAGAACGATGCGTCTAAGGCGTGATTCTGTTTCTGCATTGAAATAATTGAAATAATTGATCCACTGGTAAACAGAAGAAGAAATAAGAAAGGAGTGACTATCTCATTTCTGACACTGGATATCTGACATTCTCATCTTGTGGTTCAGAAATTTTAGAAATTAAAAACATTGAGAGAACAGAAGAGTGAATATCTTCAGGGGAGGCAAAATCCTCCCCAGACAAATAAACCACTTCATACTTACATGAAACGTATATAATTTAGAAAAATTTAGATTTACCTGTGGTAACTGTGACCAGTGTTCCACTTCCCCAGTAGTAAAATACACGGTGATAGAATTACCTGTCAACAGTATCCTTAATCCTTTGCAGTCACTGTAGACTGGACTGGAGTAATATTAAGAAAATCTCACTCTAGATTCCTTTTCTCCCCAAGTCCTAACTAAATCCTTCCTCACTTCAAATGAGATTTGTTGTTTCCACTCATCTTTTAGAACTAACCTAATCAAATTTCAACCTGATAGCATCTTTCTTCTCTATTTCTAGAGTGGGCAAACATATTTTGTTGTAAAGGACATCAAGAGCCGAATTTTGTTCGCAACAATCTTCCTAAATTCTTGCAGATGGATAGGAAATGATAAAGCAGCATTTTAAAAGAAAGGAAGAAAAAAAGAATGCCGATAAAGAAAGGAGAAACCAGGGTAATTTTGATCTTTGCTACCGATTGAGTTCTTCCTGAATTCTGGTGAATCCAAAGAAAATAGCACTAAAATCACAAAGAAAAGTTTAAAAGAATATCTTAGAAAAGAAAAAATTGTTTTTACCTGCTGAGACAGTGACCGGGGTGCCTCGTCCCCAAATGTCAAGCCAGTTGTCACAGTGGAAAATTCTTAGGGAATAACAATTCAAGAACTTGGTCTATTTGGAGCCAAACTTCAACTCATTAATTATCCTGATGTAATGTTAAGGATTAATTTATTGGCAGTCAATGGACTCCGATGGCAATAACTTTGAACTCATCAGGTGTAGAAGAATTCTCCAAAAACATTTCTTTTGCAGGTTCTTTTTTAACCTATTTAAAATTTCAGCCTAAAGACAGCTAATGGACCTAAAAATAGAGATTTTTCTAGGGGGGAGTTCATGTTGCATGTCGGCAACTCCGTAACCAATTTTCTGCCCATTTGACTGAAGTTCAGCTTTCTGTCAAGTGGGCAGTTTGGGGACTTCAGTGGATCCTATCAGAAATACACTTGATTCTCCTGAAATTAAGGGTCACCCTCTCTGTTTCCAGAAAGTGCTCCCCAAAAGGATTGCTCATGTCCCAGGACTGGAACAGTCCCACAGACAAAGGTTTTAGGGATGTCATGTAGAAAATTAAAGCAAAAAGCAAAAAGGAAATAAAATCCAAATTGTAACAAGTGGAAGAGGTAGAAAGAATAATAATAATAAAAACATACCTGAGGTGACTAGGAGTGTTGTTCCTTGGCCCCAATGATCAAAGTAGTCACATCATGTCACTCTTTTCTATGCCATGTACAAAAACCTAGTAAGGAATTACTTTGCCCTTTCCAGCCCACAAAAAAGGGCCTCGTCCTAATTTACAGAAGTTCCAAACAAAAATACCCTTCAAATTGCTTAAGAAGACAAAAGTTGCACAAACATTGCTCAGGACTCACCAAATTGCTGAAAGAAAAGAGTTTTCTGGTACATTAAGAGAAAAATACATGTTGGGGCAAAGCTGTTCTAGACTTTCTTACTTAGATCTGGAGATGCGAAGTCTTTAGATCTGAGATGAGACTGTTGCTTGTTTTATCTTCAGTTGCAAGAGAGAAACTCAAATGCTTGACGCCTTAATATTGAATGTAGAAGTACATTTTAACCCCCCCCCACAGCATAATCTGAAATCCTATTAGAAGCATGTGCTGGATGGATTTATAAAGAAGGCATGTATTTTAGCCTAGAGCATGAATGATGTCTCAGGAATAGCAAAAACGCGAATGGTCACGCAAAGACATTTGGAGATAGAGAGCGGCTTTAGTTCATCTGACTATCATTTTGGAAAAAAAAGAAAAGAAAAGAGAAATCCAAGAAAATTCTTCAACAAACACAGTATAGAGAACAAAGAGCCCAATTTAACTCACCGGTGCTTACGGTAACCAAAGTTCCTCGTCCCCACTCGTCAAAAGCATAGTTGTCACAGTGATTTGAATTCCACTCCCGCTTGAGAAAATCATCTTGGTCCCAAATCTCAGGCATCTGATGTTAAATGTGTCCCGTTGTCTTTCCATTCCTCATTCTAACTATGCCTCTTTCCTGCCTAACATTCATGTCCACAATTGTATTCCCTCTCTCTCTAATTGGAAAAACATTTCTCTTTCCTCCTCTCGTTTTGTATTTTGGACAGAGTGGTCTAGGGTGGCAGGTATCTCTTTAAATCACTACATCCATGAGAAATATATAATAGAAAACCTTTACCTCAAGTTAGAGGTCCTGGAGTTCCTGGCTCCAATAATAGAATCCATCGTAGTATTTGCATGGATTAATCTATCTACTGAAGGTGAACAAATGAATACTAGCTCCCTTCCACTGAGAAGATGATGGCCAGTTTCTCCAGGTGGACTGAACTGATATTCAATCCCTAAACCTAGACATAACTGGATATCAGACAGTGGTTTTGTGCCAAATGAGACTGCAGTGGAATTCCTACACTTTGGAATTCACCGGTCATTACACTTTTCCTACATCTATTTCCCCATTTTAGTGAACTTGCAACTAAACCAATAATTCTCTATAGTTAACCCCCCAGCCATGGCTGCATAAACAGCCTTGTTAATACCTACAGCTTTTGGAACTAGTCGAACCTAGCACTGGAAAAAAATAAAACACAAAGTAGGAATAATTTTTTACCTGAAGTGACAGTCACTAGGGTTCCTGGGCCCCAGACATCGAAGTAAGCATAGTTACAGACCATTCAATTGTCTACTAATTATCGTACAAAAACTGGTTAGATATATGGCTTGATCCTTTGCTCCTGCTTTGGGACAACCTGACTGAAATGCTTCCTCATCAAATCACAAGGATTCCAGTCAAACACCGGGAAAGGAACTTTTTTTTTTAAAACAGAAATAGCAGACAGTTTCCACAGTATGTAAAAAAATACAGTACATCCAAAAAACCTCAACAGAAGAATGTGAAATGCCTAATATTTAAGACTGCTAATTCTAAATTCTAAGAAGGTTTCTACAGAGAAAAATATAGATAGATAATTAGATGTTACCTGAAGTGACAGTGACAGGGGTTCCTTGCCCCCAGTAGCCAAAGTCCCAGTAGCACACTAATCGGTTTCTTTTTGGTCAGTGCCACAAAAATTAGGGCACTTGCAAGAGGAAATGAAAATCATGTTGTGAAGAAGCCTTAATGGCTTTTGGAGAACTTCTTCTCAAGTAGTCAAGATTAGACTTGGGCTCTGTTCTCCCCTCTTTTCAATGACAACCATTAATTATATATTTCCAGAATTATTCCATTCAACTCCACTCCATTCCTCAAACAAGAGGAACTTTTCAGATTTGGTAAAAATCCATACAAGGTCTTCTCTATAGATCCCCATGGCTTCAGAATAATCTACGTTACATTTCTATTAAGTCAGATTGCAATTCCATTGCAACTGGAACATCAATGCTTACCTGAGGAGATGATGACTTGTGCTCCTTGTCCCCAGGCATCAAAGGCATCCCAGCTCACAGTAATCTATTTCCTAAAGAACTTCATTCAAATACTCATGACATGGAAGGGCATACGGAATTCAGGACAGGAAGAAGGGAATGATTGAAAATAGAACATTGACATGAAGTGATGATACCCTGGGTGTCTTTTCCCCACTAATCCAAAATCGCCCAGCTGGATAGTATGTTTCTCTTTCGTTAAAGGCCAACAAAAAAGCTTGTTATGAATGTTATGGCCCAATCTTTAATTATTTATTGTTCAAGCTCTTGACTAGGCCCAGCTCTGACCTTAAGGAAGAGGTTACCATTTTTTCTCCATGTATTCCTGGTTGTTGCTCAGTGTCAGATAAAATATGGGTTCTATGAAGGCTGGCATTCAAGCCATTTGAGATAAGCATATGGATTAATTTTAGCAGCTGCAACTGTGAGTAGGACTACATGAAAAGGGAGTGGGAAAAGGTCCCTATAAAATTTTAATTCGACTTAAAAGACACATATTATTACAGCCCTGTGAAGCAGTTTATAAATTGTATAAATAAATGTATTTATTCTGAGGGAGGGGGGAATCAGTCAAGATCAATGAAGCCACAATGAAGACTATATGTATATGTGTGTGTGTGTGTATATGTATGTATATACACAAACACACACACACGCATACATACACACACACATACAATATATAAAAAAATTCCCCTTTCACCCCTATGGGTGGTACGTGTCTTCCTCAATCTCGGGCCCTCTACCAGAGGCCTGGGAGTTTGAGGGTTCTGCGCAGTATCTGAGCTGTTCCTAGCACTGCACTATTCTGCACAGAGAGCTCTGATGTTGCTCCTGGGATCTGTTGGAGCCACTGTCCCAGCTTAAGAGTCACGGCCCCGAGTGCTCCTACCACCACTGGGACCACTTTGGCCTTGACTTTCCACATCCTCTCGATTTCCTCCTTCAGGCCCTGGTACTTCTCCAGCTTCTCATGCTCCTTCTTCCTGATGTTGCTGTCACTTGGCACTGCTACATCTATCACTACCGCTGTCTTCTGGTCTTGTCTACTACCACGATGTCTGGTTGATTAGCCAGTACCTGCCTGTCTGTCTGGATCTGGAAGTCCCACAGGATCTTAGCCCTGTTATTCTCCACAACCTTCTGTGGAATCTCCCATCTGGACTTGGGGGGGTCTAGCCCATACGCTGTGCAGATGTTCCTGTACACAATGCCAGCTACTTGGTTGTGCCATTCAGTGTATGCTGTTCCTGCCTGCATCTTTCCATGTTGTGGGGAGGCAGGTTATTGGCCGGTAGTTGGATGGTGCTGTTCCTTTGTGAGGGTCTTTCATGATCAGCACTGTCCTTCCTTGTGTTAGCCAGTCTGGGTGGGAGCCTGCTGCTAGCAGTTGGTTCATCTGTGCTGCTAGACATTCATGCACTGCTGTTCAGGTTCTTTAGCCAGTAGGTGTGGATCATGTCTGGGCCAGGTGCTGTCCAGCTTTTCATGTTCTTGACCCGCTGTTGGATGTCTGCTACTGTGATGGTGACTGGTTCCTGTTCTGGGAGATTGCTGTGGTCTGCTTTCAGGTCCTGCAGCCACTTTGCACTGGTGTTATGCGTCTTCTCTTTCTCCCATATGTTCTTCCAGTACTGTTCAGTTTCCACTGCTGGTGGCTCAGCTGCTACTCTGTGGTTGCACTGCAGTTGGGAGTACACTTTGGATGGTTCTTTGGAGAACAGGGCATTTATCTTCTTGGCCTCTGCTTCTCTAGTGTATCTCCTTAGCCTGGTAGCCAGTGCTGTGAGCCTTTGTTTAGCAGTCTCTAGGGCTTCAGATGGAGTCAGGCCCATGTATTTTTTCAGTAGCCGAGTCTTATCCTTAATCTGCACACGCTTCTGTAGTTCCACCAGCTGACTGACTTCTCTCCGAGTTGCCTTGATCTTAGCCTCCAATCTCATTTTCCAGGGTGGGTATGTACTGCTGTTCTTCTTGATCGTGGAGCCAAGCATTTCCCGGATTACCTGTACAGCGGCTGTAGCATATACCAATTCATTGGTTTCAGTTATGGTGGTAGTAGGGATTGTCTGGAGGGCTCTGTTGGCATCTTCTAGCATACTATCTGATGGTACCTCTCCACTGAGCCTTGGTAATCAGACTCGAGAGTTAACTGTAGCTCGTTTATCCATGATCTTATGCCTCATATCAGCTGCTGTGCTCTGTAATGGAAGGGGTGGCAGTGACATCCCAGCTTCAGGTGTTGGCTGTACATCTGCTTGTTCTTCCAGGTCTGCTTGAGTCCGGGTTGTAATGTGGGGTTGGTCTATCTCAAGTTGTGAGAGCAGCTTCCTCTTTACTATGTTGAAGCGCTGGGTAACTAGTTGTTTCTCAGTTAGTGTGGATGTAGGCCTTCTGTCTATCCATAGTTCCCTCATACGTTTCATATATCCCCTCTCATTAGGTCTGCTGTTGTAGTAGCATTCCATCATTTCCAAGTTCTCTTGTCTCGTCCATGTATGGTTTGTTACAGTAGCCCACTTAACATCAGATTGTCCTGGTTCCCCAACATCTGACGCGGACCTTGTTAATCTGGGTGACGTCCAAGCCAGCATGACTCTCTTAGTTCATGTCACTCTCATATTTTGAGGTAGGCAGGTGAAGCATTAGGGGGTCTTTGCCCAAGGACCCCTACTGGTAAGGTAGGTACCAGCTGGGATTTGAACCCCGGTCTCCTGCATCAAAGGCAGTGTTCTAACCACTACGCTATCCAGCCTCAGAGACAGTCCAACACATAGTGGCAGGGTGTAAGATGCAGGCAGGAACAGCATACACTGAATGGCACAACCAAGTAGTTGGCATTGTGTACAGGAACATCTGCACAGTGTATGGGCTAGACTCCCCCCAAGTCCAGATGGGAGATTCCACAGAAGGTTGTGGAGAATAACAGGGCTAAGATCCTGTGGGACTTCCAGATCCAGACCAACAGGCAGGTATTGGCTAATCAACCAGACATCGTGGTAGTAGACAAAGACCAGAAGACAGTGGTAGTGATAGATGTAGCAGTGCCAAGTGACAGCAACATCAGGAAGAAGGAGCATGAGAAGCTGGAGAAGTACCAGGACCTGAAGGAGGGAATCGAGAGGATGTGGAAAGTCAAGGCCAAAGTGGTCCCAGTGGTGATAGAAGCACTCGGGGCCATGACTCCTAAGCTGGGAGAATGGCTCAAATAGATCCCAGGAATAACATCAGAGCTCTCTGTGCAGAAGAGTGCAGTGCTAGGAACAGCTCAGATACTGCGCAGAACCCTCAAACTCCCAGGCCTCTGGTAGAGGGCCCGAGATTGAGGAAGACACATACCACCCATAGGGGTGAGAGGGGAATTTTTTTATATAATGCAGTCTTCTGAACAGAGAGCTCTGATGTTGTTCCTGCGGTCTATATTTAATTCTTTCACCTGAAGTCCCAATGACTGCTAGATCTGATCCTCAGTAATCAAACGCATAACCCCAAGTTGTAGCCTCGTGTTCTGAGACTAGCTTCTCTTGGTTTGTATTCAAGGAAAAATTGGCCTTGAAAGGTTGTGAAGACCTCCCCAAACTTGTCTGAAGTGGCATCACTTCCAACCACAGCATTGTGGATATTTTCTTCATTTATTTTGCTTTGGTAGAGGCAGATCAAGACGAAACGGGGAAAATGCGACAGGAAGTGGTAGGCTTCCAATTTTCTTGCTGGTGGTCCCTTGACTGTAACGAGGGTTGCTGAAACTCAGATCCAATCTTCCTCCTCACTGTTTGCTGCCAGTACATGATGGTATCTTTAATGACAGAAAGAGGAATGACTGAATCATTTGTGTTATGAAAGAAAGAAGAGCCTAAATGTAGCAGAACCCTTTGAGAGCTCTGAATTGACTGGATCTTTGAAAATATGTGGATCTGGGATATGAGGACTCTCTTCTTTCAGAAGCAGACTGCCATATCTCTATCTAGTACCCAGATTGATTATATGCCTCCCAATTAGATACTGATGTCAGATTTGGGAGATGTCCATGGCTGGAGTTTATCTCTGAGGACTAAAAGCTGGAGAGAAAGTTGGCAGGGAGTGTGTGTGTGTGTGTGGGGGACTCTCCTTCTTATCTGACTTGTAAATTGCTTATGTAGTCATTCCATAAGTTGATGTTAGAAGCCGAAAGATGGAATGAATGCATATTGGAAAAAGGAGAAAGGAGAAGAGGAAAAAAACAAACAACCCCCCCCCAAAACCCCAACCCCCCCCAAAAAAACAAAATGCAAAAAACAAAAATCATTTCAACTTAGAAGTCTATATCCAATGAGATTTTATAGGATCTAGATTTAATTCCTTGTACAATATTTGATAGCCTGATATAGTTTGTATTTTTTCATCTTCAAATGATCTTTTCTCTATATATTTCGATGTAATTTAGATGTGGGGGTCCTCCTCCTCTTCTTCCTTGATTTTGCTTAGTTGCTTATTTCTTCATTTCTTTTGATTTATCTGGCTGCCCCTCTCACCAAAGTGACTTTGGGTTATGAGCAGAGTTCAAGATGAAAACAAGAGTATGAATAATTATAAAAATACCCAATGTATAATCCAATGAAAAAGAAATGGCGGCCAAGAACAAAATATCTCAAGGTAATGGCAAACCATTTGGGCTTCATAATGTCCCTGATGTCCATGCTAGTATGGTCAATGACCTTGAGCTGGACATCCTAGAGAGCGAAGTCAAGTGGGCCTTAGGAAGCATTACTAACAACAAAGCTAGTGGAGATGACAGTATTCCAGCCGAGTTATTTAAAATACTAAAAGATGATGCTGTTAAAGTCCTGCACTCAATATGCCAGCAAGTTTGGAAAACGCAACAGTGGCCACGGGATTGAAAAAGGTCAGGTTATGTTCCAATTCCAAAGAAGGACAATGCAAAAGAATGCTCAAATTATTGCACAATTGCACTCATTTCACATGCTAGCAAGGTTATGCTCAAAATCCTACAAGCTAGGCTTCAGCAGTGCGTGAACCAAGAACTACCAGATGTACAAGCTGGGTTTCAAAGAGGCAGAGGAACTAGAGATCAAATTGGCAACATTTGCTGGATCATGGAGAAAGCACGAGAGTTCCAGAAAAGCATCTACTTCTGCTTCATTGACTATGCAAAAGGCTTTGATTGTGTGGATCACAACAAACTGTGGCAAATGCTTAAAGAGGTGGGGGTACCAGACCACCTTACGTGTCTCCTGAGAAATCTGTATGCGGGCCAAGAAGCAACAGTTAGAACCGATCATGGAAAACCGATTGGTTCAAAATAGGGAAAGGCTGCATATTGTCACCCTGCTTATTTAACCTATATGCAGAGTACATCATGAGAAATGCCAGGCTGGAAGAATCACAAGCCAGAATTAAGACTGCAGGGAGAAACATCAACAATCTCAGATATGCAGACGATACCACCCTAATGGCAGAAAGCAAAGAAGAACTAAAGAGCCTCTTGATGAGGGTGAAAGAGGAGAGTGCAAAAGCTGGCTTGAAACTCAACGTTAAAAAAACTAAGATGATGGCATCTGGACCCATTAATTCCTGGCAAATAGAAGGGGTAGAAATGGAAGTAGTAACAGACTTCATTTATTTGGGCTCCAAGATCACTGCAGACGGAGACTGCAGCCATGAAATTAAAAGATGCTTGCTCCTTGGGAGGAAAGCTATGGCAAACCTAGATAGCATATTAAAAAGCAGAGACATCACCTTGCCGACAAAGATCTGCATAATCAAAGCTATGTTTTTTCCAGTAGTAGTGTATGGCTGTGAAAGCTGGACCATAAAGAAGGCTGAGCGCTGAAGAATTAATGCCCTTGAACTGTTGTGCTGGAGAAGACTCTTAAGAGTCCCCTGGACTGCTAGGAGGTCAAACCAGTCAATCTTAAAGGAAATCAACCCTGACTGCTCATTGGAAGGATTGATAATGAAGCTCAAGCTCAGATACTTTGGTCACCTAATGTGAAGAGAGGACTCTTTGGAAAAGACCTTGATGCTGGGAAAGGTTGAAGGCAAAAGGAGAAGAGGACGGCAGAGGATGAGATGGTTAGATAGCATCACTGAAGCAATGAGCATGAAACTGAGCAAACTCAGGGAGGTAGTGGAGGACAGGAAGGTCTGGCCCGATATGGTTCATGGGGTCACGAAGAGTTGGACAAGACTTAATGATTGAACAACAACAACTTATTTATTTATGTATTAAATTTATATGCTGTCCATCTCCCCAAGAAGGTAACCCTTGGTGGCTTATAATTAAAATCTGAAACAATAAAAACAATAAAATATAAAAATCCACATTACAATAAGTAGTAACAATTTTATATAAAAAAACTTATAGACAGTTCAAGAAGATGGGGGGAGCAGTATCGATTATCGCACCAGCTAATTCCAACAATGTGAGCCCCGATCAGGCCCCCAGGCCTTCTGGAATAGCCATGTTTTCACGCTTTTTCGGAAGGCCAGGAGAGTGGGGGCAGCCTGCACCTCAGGTGGCAAGCTGTTCCACAGGATGGGGCCCACTGCAGAAAAGGCCCTTTTCCTAGACCCTGCCAACAAAAATTCCTTGATTGGTGAGGTCCACAACCTGCCCCTTCTACTGGACCAAATGGGTTGGGCAGATATAATGGGGGTGAGACAGCTCCTCACATAAACTGGTCCTGTGCCATGTAACGGTGTTATATAGAGGGAGCCAGAAAGTGTCCCTTCTGTGTCATGGCACTTACCCTCTGGAATAAGATCCTCCCTGAGGTTCAGGTAATTCCCATCCTATAGACATTCTGCAAGGCCCTGAAGACCCCCAGCCTTGGGTTGAGATGGATGGAGCCCCTTGATAGATGAGTTTTGTCTATGTTTTTTGTATCGAGCAACCAGATTCCACTTTGTTTTTGTTCTGCATTGTGTTTTTATTATACATTATATTACCTGCAGTTGGTTTAGGGTTAGGGAGACTGGGAGACCATGAGTTCTAGTGCCACCTTAGGCATGAAGCCAGCTGGGTGACCCTGGGCCAGTCACTTTCTCTCAGCCTTAGGAAGGAGGCAAGGGCAAACCACTTCTGAAAACCTTGCCAAGAAAACTGCAGGGACTTTCCAGCCGTTCACCACAAGTCAACAGTGACTTGAAGGCACAGGTGCGTGCTCACACACACACACACACAAGAAGCCTACACATACACACATACACATACATTTATACATTCATAATCATTATCACCTCAAATCAATCCACTGCAGCATGAAGGTCCAGCTGTGTCCAACTGCTTCAAGACATTGAAAGTTGCTTGCAATTAATGCTTTGGAATTGAGTTACAACATCTTCTTGATGTTTCTTTGGGTATCTTCGATGCCCTTTAAGGTCAGGTAGCAGCCAGCTGAGGATTGCCATCTAGTGCTGATCTGTTCATTGTGTGAGATATCTAGAATAGAAAGACTATTGATGCTTTTGAACTTGGGAGTTGGAGAAGACTCCTGAGAATACTATGGATAGCCAAGAAGACAAAGCAATGGATCGTAGAACGATCAGTCCAGAGTTTTCGCTCGAGGCACAAATAACTATCCTATTTTGAACATATTAGGAGAAGACCCAGCTCCCTTGAGAAGCCTACAATGCTGGGAAAAAGGAAAAGAAAGGGAAGACCATGATGACCTGCAGCAAGGTGGGTGGGTGCACTGTTGAAAGACCTGAAGGACCAAGATGGGGACAAATGATCCTGCAGAAAATCTATCCATGTGGTCACAAAGAGTTGACAGTGATTGATCAATCAATCGCCCCCTTCATTATGTCACATACTGTGGTGTGTTTGTGATTCCATATATTTCTTTTCTGGTCCCATCTTGTGATGTCAAGCATTTGCCATACCATGCTTATTTGGGTAACTTTCATCTTCTCTATTTCTTTTGCATTTAATGTCCATGTTTCACAATCATATGTCAGTACAGGTACAGTAGTATCAAAACATTATCTTTAAGCAGGTTATCTTTAAGCAGGTCTTTTGACTGCAGCATGAAGTTGTCCAAATAGTTTCCAACCTATATTCAAAATTTCTTGCATGATATCATCTTCCATATAATCTTTTGACCAAGAGAAGTGTAATTGTTGACCTTTTTCAGTTCATGGTTTCCCATTTTTATTGGCAAAGATTGGGAATAATGGTTAGACATTACTTGTACCTTCTTCTAGTAGTTTCAGGTCTGATCACTTGCTGCTGTAATTCAGTCCTGTTATTCATCTTTGAAGGTTGGCAACAGTGTCATCAGCAAAATACAGATGGCCAAGGTATTCACCATGGACCTTTATCCTACTTTGGACCAATCCAGTAAGCAATCAGATATTTCTTACAACTGGGAGGATCCGGTCACATATTCTTAAAAACAATGAATCTGGAAGATCAGCAACCACAGAAAAATGAGAACCAGCATAACAAGATAGCATAAACTAGCAATAGCTTTAGAGGCCTGTCTTTCAATTGGTCTTGAATTGCTCTTTTCTGATGCATTAACCTTTCTCCAAAAATGCTGTCTGTGCATACCAACTTTGCATGAAGACATCTAGAGAGTGAGTGAGTCCAGTTGAATTGCAAGTGCTTCTTAGGGGGTTCCATCAGATGGCACAGTCACATGGCTGGTTCTTGTTTATTTATTTATTTATTTATTTATTCAACTTGTATGCCACCCATCTCCCCCAACGGGTGACTCTGGGCGGCTCACAATAAAAACACAGCTCTCACCGAGATGGCTAAAAACTATAAATAATTAAAAACATATTAAAAAACCCTAAAAAACCTCCTCTGGTTTATGGCCTTAAAAAACTTGTAGGATGCTGGGGGGGGGGGAGACAACCCATCATCCCACCAGCCATCTCCACAGGTGCGGGCCCCCCTCTGGCCCCCAGGCCTTCTGGCAGAGCCAGGATTTGATACCTTTCCTGAAGGCCATGAGGGAGGGGGCACACCGGACCTCAGGAGGCAGGATGTTCCATAGGGCGGGTGCTACAGCAGAAAAGGCTCTCTGCCTTGACCCCACCAATCGAAATTCCCTGACTGGTGGGGTGTGCAACCTGCCCCTTCTGCTGGACTGAGTGGGACGGGCTGAAGTGACCAGGGCGAGGCGGTTCCTCAGATAACCTGGTCCTGTGCCATAAAGGGCTTTAAAGGTAATAACCAACACCTTGAATTGGACCCGGAAACAAACCGGTAACCAATGCAGCTCGCGCAACAGCAGTGTTATATGTGCCCTCCTAGGGGCATTAAGAACTGTCCACGCCGCCGCATTCTGCACCAGCTGTAGCTTCCGGATACTCTTCAATGGTAGCCCCATGTAGAGCGCATTACAGTAGTCCAACCCAGAGGTGACCAGGGCATGAGTGACCGTGCGGAGGTCCCCCTGATCCAGGAAGGGGCATAACTGGCGCACCACACGGAGTCGTGCAAAGGCCCTCCTAGCCACAACTGCCACCTGCTCTTTGAGCAGGAGTCGTGAGTCCAGGAGAACCCCCAGATTACGCACCGGGTCAGTCTGGGGTAGTGCAACCCCGTCAAGAACCAACGATGACAAGGTCCTAGATCTTGAGGCTCCCCGTATCCACAGCCACTCCGTCTTACCAGGGTTCAGCTGAAGCCTGTTGTCCCCCATCCAGGCCCCCACAGCCTCCAGGCACCGCGAGAGGGCAGTCACAGCATCACTTAGGGCACCTGGGATGGAGATGTATAGTTGGGTATCATCAGCATACTGATGATACCTCACCCCATGGTGCCGGATGATCTCACCCAGCGGTTTCATGTAGATATTAAATAGGAGCGGTGAAAGCACTGACCCCTGTGGCACCCCACAAAGTAGGGGCCGGGGGCTGGACCTCTCGCTCCCTATCAACACCGATTGGGTTCGGCCTTGGAGAAAGGAGCTGAACCAGCACAACATTGTGCCACCCAACCCCAACTCCTGCAGCCGACCCAAAAGGATACCATGGTCTTCATTCCACAAACCTGCAGGACAGAGTTTGCCTGGTCCTCAACATGCAGCTCCTTCGAAAGATGCAGATTAATGTCCATGGCATGTTGGACATTAATCCAAGAAGGGGGCTTTGATCACATAATCACAGCAGCCATCTTCTCAGCCTTGCAAGGTAGTCTGGACAGGAAGCACGCCCAGAAGGACTAGTTCTACTTTATTGTAGGGTTACATTAACAGAATCTTGCAAGTGTGAAAGTAGATTTCTCCCCCGTC
The DNA here is from genome assembly GCA_030867105.1 of Liasis olivaceus. NCBI lineage: Eukaryota > Metazoa > Chordata > Lepidosauria > Squamata > Pythonidae > Liasis > Liasis olivaceus. The sequence continues at coordinate 112,239,149 of CM061351.1, read as the reverse complement.
ACCTATACAGCCCAAGAAACTAGGGAGGGACCCCTCTGAGATGTTTGCCACACCCCCATTCCTTCTGTGGGTTCAGCTCCCTCTTATCCGACTGTTCCCCTGGCTGTGGCTCTTCCCCCTGTCTCCCAAGGTCATTCCCACATCCCGTGACACATCTTGACTTTGTGCCTCCCCTCCTTGCAGACCTCCAATCGTTATTATCATCACATCAAGGACAGTCCGTACTGTGCATCCACTAGATTCTGACTACTGAACCTGACCGAAGTGGTGCGGAAATCTTTAGCATTGGAGAACTGCTGTTGGTCCTTCACCCCTCAATTAGGAGCCGTATTCTTTCTTTCTGAATTGCTTCAGAATCAATGACCTGTATTGTTGTTTTCCAGGGAAGATCCTGGAATGCTCTATAACGAATGGCTTTCAAGGGCCAGAATTGATTATAATAAAGACCTTGGTTTTCAGGAGGCATCTGAAGGAGGTTGGGCTGGTTGAGTCGTCTCTCAAAGAGCAGATTTTGTATTGATGTGTATCACTGTGGCTGCTATATTGTCCCACAGTATGTTGTACTAGTACTAAATCCTTTATAAGGGCATCTTCAGGTAGAGAAGCATTGTATGTGGAATGCAGCAATATAGCAAAGGGCGGATTCTGCCATCTTTGGCTTCATTTTACAGTTCTTTTCTTTTAAAATTTACACTTGGTTCTTTGCTATGCAGGGGGAGGATTCAACCACTGAGCCAGAAATCAATCTTCTGAAAACTTCAGTTTTGACGCAAAGTCAGGTTTCTAGTTTGTATCATGGTAGAATTAGAATGTACAGCAAAGGATCCCCTTCCTGAAAAATTAGCTGGAGTGGATTTTGAATTTTAGTTGTGTCTTGCAAGTGCCAATACCCATTTAGCTAATTTTCAAGAAGTCAGAGAGAAGTGGTCCTCCTTTCTGTTGCCCATCCTCCAACATTCATTTCCTTGGTTATTTCTTTCCTCTCAACTCCTTCGCATACTTCATGGCTAGCTTCCTGCTTAAACGTTGAGAGGAAACCGAAATAGAAGCAGACTTCCTATCCAGGATTAATTTTGGATGTCCTGAAAGAATGTGGGGGTTGGGTGGGGGAGAAGAGATGGCAGTTGCATTCCCTTGAGTCTTTTCTGAAGGGCATCAGATGGGTTACAACTTATTCAGATAAGCAGAAGACAATCAAGGAAGAAGTAACATTGTTGGAAATGAAAAATTCTCGGCTGTAGGGTGAGAAGGAAAGTGATTTGTGCTGAATGACCAAGTCCCCAGATATAAACCTATATCTAGATATGATGAGGCAGGAAAACCTGAAGTGGACGGTGGGTATGTGTGTATATGTGTCTATATGTATATAGAGTCTGGAGAGGTTGATGTCAGGTTCAGCCCAAAGAACTCCACGAGACCGTGCAATACAGTTCTGTTGCATTTATTAGCTTCCACTTCAAGACAGAAATCTCTCCAGGCTGAACCTAAGTTCCCAAGCCAGCAAGCCACAAGTGAATTCCTTAGAATGGTGCCAGTCTCATCTTCTTGAACTTCCCATGCTCCTGTTGAGGGCTAAGGAAACGCTTATCTCCCTGAGCGTGGCCTTCATAACACCATTCCATCACAGTATATATTTTGACACCATTGTTCTTAAGATGGAGAGAACATGGAACATGGTGGGATAGAAGTCATTTTTCCAGTTGAACCATTTTTCCAGATGGCAATGTGGTCTGGATGTGATCCTTGCATGGCACTTTAAAAAGCCATGAACTCTTTGTATTGAGAAGGTGGTTTGCTTTATGGAAAGAGAAGTCACCAATGTCTGCTTCTTCTTGAAAGATAAAAGGTCCTTTAGCAGATGAGAAACTTTTATTCTTCTTTTCTTGCCCATTTGTCCCTTATTGATTTTTCAAGATGAGTTAGAGCATTGCTCCAACCTTCAAAGCCAATGATGGAGTCCAATTCCAAGATCTATTTTATTATTTTATGTGTTGCGGTTATATCTTTCATCAGAGAGCTTGGGTTGAGAGACAGACTGGCCCCCAATTTTACAATGAGCTCCATGACTGACTGCAGACTCGAAGGTGGGACTTTTTTGTCCTAGTCTAATTCCTTAATTACTGCATTATGCTGCATTATACTCCTTTTTACTAAACTTTGTTCTGGGAATGAATCTACTGACATCAATATTGGAACCAAAATATGCTTCTCATGCACAATTGTCCACCTTGTCCTCCAGTCACTGAGCTGGAGGAATCACCAAGTCCCTTTTTATGCCCTTTATAATGTTGATAGTTCTTCCTTCAAAGTTTTGGTTAATGGTCTTCTTTCAATGCTTTGGATTGGAGCCAGAAAAGGTTGATCACCCTATTGCTCTGTCCCCAAAGAGAGTGACTTGTCTTTGGCTCAAGGCAGAGGGTTTTCAAGGAGGGAGGTCAACCCATAACCTATAAGTAACACAGCTCCATGGTAGCCAACAAGAAGATTGGACAGATGGGAATGCTTGTCCTAAGTGGGCTTTAACTGCATAGCAAGATCGTTCTGTCAAATCAAAATCAAAATACAGACATGCGTGGTCCACTCCCCCATTTCCTCTCACTTTCTAAGAATCCACTGGCACCTTAACCACTACTCCAACTGGCTCTGTGGGTGAGAAGGAAGAGCACAGAATCCCCAATGCAGATTAGACTTCCTGGAATTGCTGTGAGGATGAAATGATGTATCCCTATATAATCTGCCTTACTTGGAGGAAGAGGGGGAAATAAATGTGACCAATCTATACATTTTTGCTTTTCAAAGTGTGAATGCTGTAAAAAAAGTGCCCAATTTCTGAGTATCCATCTTTGTTTCCAAAGATAACAGGAGTTACTTTGATTCTGCTTTGCATTTACTATATGACAGTTTGAATTAATCCATAGTATTTGTATGGGCAGCAATCATTGTGAAAGGGGTCAGCACAATGAAATAGAGCATAACAAAAATAGCCTCTCCCTAATGCTGAAGGGAGAAGGAATAAAAGGTGGAAGGTGATAGCAAAATCTGTGGCCATCCATGAGATAGACTGGGGGATTGAGGATTGGGAGTAGGTAAACTGCTTTGATTCTGTCTGGTTTCAGTAGTAGTGGCGGGCGAGGAACATTGTGAAGATATCACTGTTAAATAATAGTAGGCAATGCTGTAGAGAAGAAGAATCACTGGTGGCTTCCATTTGAGGAATTCTGCTTCTGTCCATGTATAGATTTCCAGAGATTCACTGGTGGTGGTTTTCTGAAGAAGATGGCCAAATCTTTCCTGAAAAACGTCCCAATTTTTGTTTGTTTGTTTGTTTGGTGCCTTCAAGTCCTTGTTGACTCCTGGCGACTGCTTAGACAAGTCCCTGCAGTTTTCTTGGCAAGATTTCAGAAGTGGTCTGCTGTTGCCTCCTTCTGAGGGCTAAGAGGATATGACTGGCCCAAGGTCACCCAGCTGGCTTTGCACCTAAGGCAGGACTACAACTCACGGTATCCCAGTCTCTATCCTGGGGCCTTAACCACTACACCAAACTGTCTCTCCTTCAGATGTTATTGGTCCTTTTTTACGATGGCTATCATTTATTTTTAAGTCACGGTTTCAGCATTGGACATGTTGTTGAACTTGTAATGTGGAATTAGTCTGCTTTCAACTGGTTTCTCAGTCACAAAGTGTTCAAGAAGAAGGCACCCAACCCGTATGGTGAAAGATATATTTCAAGGTGGAATTTTGAAGATTTTCCAAACTGAAACAAGAAGTGGGCTCTATTTCGGCCCACAGCTTTGCATGACTGTATTTCGCTGTTTTGGAGGAGTAGTCTGCATGCTTTCTAATTTTTGTTGGGCTCCATTTCACTGTGGAAGCTGCTAACCAACATCGCATAATCCTCATCTGTTCGTACTTCATATCCGACGATGCTCCATAGCTGTGCAAAATCTTATGAGATGGCTTGTGGGCTGCACCATATGCCACGCAGCTCCCATGCAACTGGGCCATAGAATGAAGCCGCCCACCTTTTTTAGCATTTTTGCAACTGATCGGAGTAGTCTATAACCTTCCAAGTGAAGCCAACCCAACCCAACCCAACCCAACCCAACCCAACCCAACCCAACCCAACCAATGGTTATCTATGTGTTTCCCATATGATTGTTTTGGATCCCAGGGATCATACCTGCAAAATCAGAGGTTCATCAGTGAAACTGACTTCCTTGGTTAGTGAAAAGACATGATCTACATTTATTGTTGACTGGAAACCCCTTCCTCGGTTCATTATGTTCACGCTAATGCTGAAAGAAGGAGGAAAAAAAGGTGGAAGGTGATAGCAAACTCTGTGGAAATCAGAGATTGTCTGGGGGATTGAGGATTAGGAGTTCGTAAACTGTTTTGATTCTGTCTGGTTTCAGTAGTTGTAGCAGTGAGAAACAGTGTAAAGATATCACGTTTAAATAATAATGAGTGATGCTGTAGAGAAGAAGAATCATTGGTGGCTTCTACTGGAGGAATTCTACTTCTGTCCATGCATAGATTTCCAGAGACTCACTGGTGGTGGTTTTCAGAAAATGATGCCCAACAATTTCAGTAAACATATTCAACATAAATCCTTAAATCTATGATGACCAAGGAACCATATGACCCCAACTGTAGTGATAGGTGTTATTCTTCTTCTGTATTTTTGCATGAATGATTTTCTATGCTGCCCAGAGTAAATAAATTAAAATAAATCAGTCTAAATCAACGAGCCTCCCCCCAGTTGGAGATGGAGAAGGTTAAAAAAAAAAAAGAACTCAGACTAAGGATCACAAAGTGTTCAAGAAGAAGGCACCCAACCCGTATGGTGAAAGATATACTTCAGGGTGGAATTTTGAAGATTTTCCAAACTGAAACAACAAGTGGGCTCTATTTCGGCCCACAGCTTTGCATGACTATATTTCGCTGTTTTGGAGGAGTGGTCTGCATGCTTTCTAATTATTGTTGGGCTCCTTTTCACTGTGGAAGCCGCTACTCCATACTTCACAATGCTTCATGGCTATGCAAGATCTTAGGAGATGGCTTGTGGGCTGGACCATCTGCCATGCAGGTTCCATGCAGCCCTCCCGTAGAATGAAGCCCCCACTTTTTTAGTATTTTTGCATCTGGTCTGAGTAGGCTACAACCTCCCAAGTGAAGCCAACCCAACCAATGGTTATCTATGCATTTCCCATATGCCTGTTTTGGATCCCAGGGATCATACCTGCAAAATCAGAGGTTCATCAGCTAAACTGACTTCCTTGATTAGTGAAAGGACATGATCTACTTTTATTGTTGACTGGAAACCCCTTATAGACTTTTTGCATGGCACAGAAAAAATAAATGAACTCACAATTTGTGGTTTTGATGATTACCAAAAAAAAATAATAATAAATAAAAATCTAGATAATAGAAAAAATGAGAGCTTTTCCTTCTGTAACCATACAGTAAGAGATAATTTTGTGATTATATGTGTTTTTGCTGCAAAGAAAGTCAGAAGCTTCTTCTTTCTCTTTCTTTTTATCTTTTTCTCCTCCTTTCTTCTCCTCCTTTTACTTCATATTTGTTTTTTTAGTTTTTATCTTCTTTTTAACACTTTTAATAAAATTGATACAGAATCAGAGGTTCATCAACATCCTGCAGGCCACAATGGATGCTTGATAGGGTGTGTCCACACCGGTAGGTCACAAATGGGACAGCTCTGAATTAAAGGGTCCAGGTGGCATATTGAAGACAGTCCAAAGTGCACCAGGATCCCAACTGCCGTATGAAACATATTGATATGTGTTTATGTGTTAAGACCGTCATTTTCATGACAAAGACTGCGCCTGACGTTTGACCGATGTTTTGTGGGGTGTGGACACTCTCTGAAAAAGTGATGGGGGTGACATGAAATAAAATGAACGTTCTTCTTTCTTTGCTTTTAAGGAATAAGGATAAGAAATCAGTTGAATTTTGTTTTATTGTCTACATTGGCAGGAGAGAATGCCAATCTATTCAGTTTATGTCACAGATTTAGAAAAAATCATCACCATTTCTATTCACAACTTCCTATGACCTAGACAGATTTTGTATCCTTACTCCACTAAGTTATGTAGCTATTAATATAAGGCAACCTTTATTGTGAATGCAAGTTTCCTTGGGGTCGTTCTTTGTTAATTTTGCCAATAAACTTTCTGTGAAGTATTCACCATGAACTTCTCCAATGAAAGCTCTTTTCTTCAATGTAGCTTCCCGTGCTTGCCTGCAACATTCACAAGCAGACAGCTGTGATTTTGGTTTGGACAATGATGAAGGTAGGGTGTAAAATGAAAATAACTTTCTCACCCTTGCAGATTTCTTACTCAGCTGCATCAAACAGAATTCTGAAAATGGATCTCTAATTTATGGAAAGCCTCCTTTGCTTCTGGTTATCCCACTCAGCAGTTATTGTATGGAAATGTCACACAGTGGTTGGTATAATACCCCACAATGTTTTTTACTAATTCCAAAACCTGGGTCCCATCTGGGACAGATGCATTTCAAACCCAGTCCTTCTCTTTGTGCATAAAATTCTGAATATATGTTGCTGTCATTCTCTACGATGGAGAACCTGAAAGTAGGCGAAAGAATTGAGACCCGGAGAATGAAGGAGAATAAAAGTTTACAGGACTTAATCAGTTTAACTGAGTGAGGTCAATTCGGAATTTGTAAGTCTTTTCACAAGGAACCCTTTGTAGCAAGTCTTGACTTCACTGTATTAAATGTATTAAAGGTGGCTAAACGTTTATTAGATAAATGTGCAGGCTGAAATGAAAGTGGAAATAAGGAGAAAGGGGTGGGGGGGAAAGAGAGACAGAGAGATGGACATCTAATTTTTCTATCAGGCCTGAAATGCCTTCCTCTGGATTAATCTTCCTAGGTCAGTCTGTTGTGTGGCTTGGCTCCCAGTTACCTTTCTGCAAAGCTAGTCTCCCTTAATTTCATTCTGAGAACCCAGAAAGGTAGCAGTCCCCCTTTCTCCTTCTTCCAAGCAATCATTCCAGTCTCCGCTTCTTTCACTGAGTGTCCTCAGCCAATCTCTTTGCTGGCTTCCTGCTTTAATAGGGACAGGAAACACAAATCAGAGAGGCTTCTGGTTCAAGGTCAATTTTGCAGAGAGAGAGGGGGGAGCGGGGAGACAGAAAGATGACAGTTTTGTGCTCTTCTGTATCACTCAGAGGAATTCTCAGCCAAGAGGTATTTTGAGCTGCAGATGCCCATCCGGGTGGATCTAGCACCCTTTGGACCCAGAGAATCTGAAGGCACGTAGGGAAGTGAGGAATAAAGAGTGGGGTGCTGGATTACATCAGGGGAGATCTAGGAAACGAGATGTTAATGAATGATGGAGCAGCAAGAAGCAGATGCATTTTTATGTGAGCTTGGGAGAGAGAATGATCCGCTTATAGAGAAGCCTGATTTTATTTTTGGAAAAACCAATGTTGCTTCCAAATGCAACTGAGTCTGGATCTGCAGCTGGATGATGGCTAAAAAGGACTTGCTTAGAAAAGCAGGTGAGATTTTCTTCTGTTGCCTATTTGATCATAACAGTTTAGTTCAAAAGTGAGAATCCTTAAAGTCTGTGCTTTGTGTCCTTGTAAAAACCACACTGGTGATGTCGATAGGGCGTATGTTGAGTCGTTTAGGGAAGCATTATTCTTTTGGTCTGTTAAAGGGTTAAAGCTGGGCAGTGCTTTAGATTCAGTTCCGAAAAGATGCTTCAGAATGGGCGGGGATGTTAACGTAAGTGCTGACTCTTTAAAAGAGCTATGCCTTCTTCTGGGATTGTGGGGTAGCTGCGAAGGGCAAACCCAGATCTTTATGAAATGGAATCAGAACCGTTGTTCAGTTGTAAAAATAAAGACTGGACAGTATGTTTAAGATCCAGGAGAGAGAGTGAAACATTTTCTTGGATCCTGTTAGTCCTAGAGAAACTCTTGTATTGCACTTTCAAGTGAAGACTTCATTTACTTCACTTCTGCATGAAGTGGGAGGATTTGTGTGGGGATTTGCAGCAGTGCCACCCCAAGGATGCACAACAACTCAGTTGTGTACACAACTTTCATTACAAAGAACCAACTTCCAAATCCTCACTCCCCCCGCCCCCCAAAGATTTTATTTGCTGATGAAAGATCTGGAGAAGTTCACCGAGTGCTCTGATTTGGGGGAAAAAATGCCATCTGTTTCTAATATTTATGATATCCTTATGTAAATGCTGGTAAAAAGGTAGCAGGTAACACGTAGTCTGTGGTGAGGAATCAATGTGTGTTGAAAGAAGGGAAAAGAGCTCTATATGAGTATGTTTTCTGATAGGGAAGAGAGAGCTGATTATATCACGGAATGCACTGGAATAGGGTACTTCTGAAATGTGTGTGGTGAAACAGGAACAGGCAGGGTTAAGAAGGCATGGATGCTAAATGAATGTGGATTAAATGCAATATACGTGAGCAACCCGTATAAAAGAAGTTTGTTGAAGTGGTGTGATTGTATAGAAAAGGATGGAGGAGGAATAATTGCAAAATGAATATACATCCAGAAGGAGTGAATGGGATGAGAGCTTAAAGAACGAAGGGGAATCCAGTTGTGATCGTGGTAGAACCAAGGATGGTTTGCAAGGACAGAAAGAGACAGAGAGGAAGGGGGTTGATATAAATAGATTTAGATTTATTTCTTTTTTCATATCATAGGTCTTTATTTTTTTCTTCCTTCCCATTTTTTCCTTCTGTCCTGCACTTTGCATAAGGTTGCTTGGGACGTTTTATCATGCTTGGTGGACATGTAACACAGCTAAAAAAAATGTGGATTCAAATGCATACTTTGATACAGAGGATTTTAAAGGTCAATATTCAATTGAAGCTGGACTTTTTCCTTTTAAGATTCATGGATAAACAGTTAGAAAAAAGCCGTGGAAGATTATTTCAATATAGGATTATTGTAGCGAGACTATAATATGCACAGAGATGGAAAGATTCGATACTACTGACGATGGGGGAATAGTTGGCATAGTTGACAGATTTTGCGGAAATAGATAAATGGATAAATTGACTTCTTTGATTTGAGAAAAGACACTATCTACTTTTATTGGTGACTGCAAGCCTCGTATGGACTTTTTGAGCAAGAAGGAAAAAAAAAAATGAACTTGTGCTTTATGGCTTTGATGATGAGACAGGACAGATTATAGAAAGAAGGGTAATAAGATATCACTTTAGAGAGAGAGGTTAAAATATATTTGTAGTAATAACTGCCGTGAAGAATATTGGAAGCCACTTTATAACTTTTTCCCTTTCTTTTCTTGCACTTTTTGCTGTTTCCTTGATTTGTTCCTTTTTCTTTTTTCCCCGTACTTTGTTCTAATTTGTGTTAGTTTTTATTTTCCTTTTGAAACGTTTTCATTAAATACACGCAAACACAAGATTGCTTCTCACAACAAAGGCATGATTAAGGCAAGTCATCCACCTTCTCTTGTAAATCTGTCTGAATCTGCTGACTGTCTGTTGTATTTTCCATCTCCAAGAAGCTGACACGGCTATTTACCTCAGGGACCACCATTTTTGTGGCACCCTTCTTGCTGTAAGAGCTTCAGTAAGAGGAGAAACGGGATCCATGTTTGCCCGTTTTCAGCCTGGCTATTGCAGGTGACGGTTGTTCTCTTGCTATCTTGGGTTTTCATGTTCTCTGTTTGTCTGTTTTATTTAAGTTTGAGTGTTTCATGGCTTTTATTCCTTGTATGCCACCCAGAGTCCCATTTTGTGAGGTGGGCCAATATATATAAATATATAATTTGCTAAATAGGTTTGCTACATTTGCTACATAAATTTGCTAAATAAATAAATAAAGCACTGGTGGCTGTGCTTGGAGTAGTCTAAAACATGCTTTATTTATTTAGTAAACAGAATGAACAGAACAAAAAAAAAATAAGATTATGGAAAAGAAAAAAGGATGGAAAGAAAGCAATACAATAACTATGGTACAGAAGGACTTCTGATGACCATATTTCATCCTTATCATCCACTCATGAAGTAGGTCAGCAAACAAACCCTTCGTTATTCACAAGTAACATCAGGTCTTCAGTCCACCAAATAATTGGGGCCATAATTTTATCCTTCCAATGTTGAGAGCCAATTTTGCATATACCGTATTTTTCCGTCAATAAGACGCCCCCATGTACAAGACGACCCCCACTTTTCCAACCCAAAATTAAGAAATCAATATTTTAAAGATAGTGCAGAACACATTTTTATTTAGTAATTAGTTAACATTTACCTGATAAACTCGGTGGGAGGAGGTCCAAACCGTCTCTCTGTAGCTCTATTTCCTGGCTCTTTTGTATAACTGATTACATTCAAGCACGAGTGAAACTGCCGATAGCTTGTCTCTGCAGACAGACTTCCTCTAATTGGTTTGTTCAGCATCAGCTGACGTCAGTTACATAAGGCTCGTGATTGGAGGAAGTCTGTTTGGGAGACAAGCTATTTCACTCATGATTGGAAGCTAGCAATAGGAGGAAGCCTGTTTGCACAGACAAAGTATGGGCAGTTTTGCAACCGCGCGGTTCTCTCCTCGGCTGACTTCCTTGAATAAGACGCTCTTCAATTTTTAGCGTAAGGATTTTAGAAAAAAGTATCCTCTTATAGTCGGAAAAATACGGTATTACCCAGTGTGAAGGTGTAACCTCAGAATAGGCATCATGGTTAAGGAATAATTAATTATTAATGAATTAATGAATGAATCATTAAGGTGCTGGGAGCGAATCTGGTAGACTCAGGCTCAAGTCTATACTTAGCCCTGGAAATTCTCCAGGTGACTTGGTAAGTCACTGGGTTATAGTGGGAAAAGTGGAGGAAACTCCTTTGTACATTTCCTTGAGGTCTGCAAGAAAGATGAGATAAAAAACATAAGGATAATGAGGATGGTAATAGTAGTAGTAATAGTAATAATAAAAATAATCATGCAATACTGTAATGCCACTACAGCAAAGATCGTCTGTGAAACCCACTGGAATAAGATCCTGATAAGAAACACTACATTTCCTGGGCTACCATACATACCTTGATAATAATGTCCTGATTTCTGACTTAAGATTTTCCAGGAATAAATATAGGCCTCTAGAGCTGCCCTCTTATTTGATGGAATCCATGACAAAAGTAAAACCTGTAACACAGGTGTGTTTCTCAAACTCATGCCGTTTAAGACAGGTGGACTTCAACTGCCAGAATTGCCCAGCTAGCATGCTGGCTGGGGAATTCTGGGAGTTGAAGTCCACCTGTCTTAAAGGTCCTAAGTTTGAGAAACAGTACTGTAACATAAACTTAGGACCTTTAAGACAGGTGGACTTCAACTCCCAGAATTCCCCAGCCAGCATGCTAGCTGGGCAATTCTGGCAGTTGAACAACAACAACTGTAACATATCTCTATCAAAAGCTCAATAATAATGTTGAAGTGGAAATTTCTGGGTTATTTCAAGCATGGATTAAAAAACTGGGAACTAAATAATCAGGAACTTTCCTACAACAGGGGACCCCAAATCAACAACTTGTGACCTGTTGAAAGAAGAATTTTTATTGCTTTTCTTAATCCCAGTAGATGGGACGTAACAATATGTCCTTCTCTAACCAGGTTTTTGGCAGAGTGAACATCAGTGTGGGAGCCACTAGTCTAACAATAGGCACCGTGATACACGCCTTGGCAAAATTGGGAAAGTTCATGGAGATACGTTTTGGCCAAGGGAAACCATTCATGTGATTCTTTTGGCCCTGATTCTATGGATGTGAGATATTTGGTGTTCTATGAGTCTGTACAATAGATGTGTTCTTCATCTTCTGCAAAACATAAAGACAGGGAGATCAGGTGCGGAATCTGGCGGTTCTTGTGGACTCACGACTCCTGCTCAAGGAGCAAGTGGCAGTCATGGCCAGGAGGGCATTTGCTCAACTTAAAGGCCAGTTGCGCCCTTTCTGGAAGGGGAAGCCCTCCATTCTGTCACTCATGCCCTAGTCATCTCCCGTGTAGATGATTGCAATGGGGTCTACATGGGGCTACCCTTGAAAGGTATCTGGAAGCTCCTGCTGGTTTGGAATGCAGCTGCGTGGGCAATTTTGGGTGCCCAAGGATGGCACATGTAATAGCTTTGCTGAGGGAGCTGCATTGGGTGCCAGTCTGCTTCCAGATCTGATTCAAGGTGTTGGTCATCACCTTTAAAGCCCTACGTGGCATGGGAGCAGGTTACCTGAGGACCGTCTCATCCCCATTACCTTGACCAATGCCATCTGGTCAGGGAGAGAAGGCATGTTATGGACCCCGTCAACTAAGAAATGTCAACTAGCGGAGTCCAGGAAGTGGGGCTTTTCTGCCATTGTTCCCACCCTTTGGAATACTCGCTGCCCACATGTGAGGTGGGTCCCCCCTTTCCTGTCCTTCTGGAAAGGGGTGAAGACCTGGCTCTCCCAGCTTGCGAGGGGTGATAAGAGCTCTAACCAATCCTGGGCTGGGTGGCACCCTGAAGACACTCCCGGAGGTTGATAACTTATTATATACCATCAATTCCTTGGAATATATTATTTATTTATGAGCACTATTTTTCTTCAATTTTTCTTGATTTTTATTCTAGTTTTTAATGTAAACCACCCAGAGCCACTGTTTGAGTGAGATGGGTGGTGACTAAACTTGAAATATAAATAAATAAGTACAGACATACATGCATACATAAAATAAATGATGGGACAAAATCTTGATAATAAAAAATAATTGCCAAGGTTATAAGAGATTGATTGGATACTCATACCCTAATTTTGATCTTGCAGCTTGCAAAGAATAGTCATTATAGACATAATCTCCTAGGAATCCTAAACTTTACTCTGAATTGCACTTTGAACCCCAACCTTAAACATTTATTCTTTGTGTCTGAATCCTGAGGATGGGAATTGGTGAAGAAAACATTTTGCTGGAATCATCTAACGATGAATGAATCTAGACTCACCGTTTCTCCACTGCATTTCTCTTTTTTTGCACAAATCTCTTTTGCATTTGTTCATGCCTCACCAGCGATCATTGACGTTTGCCAAAGACTTAGTCATTGCAACCGAGTTGGCTGTTGAGATATCCTGCAAGTATTTGACACAGCAAGTATCACTGTGGGTATCCCGAGCCACCATAATGAAAAATGGCTTGGCAAAATGCCAAGCAGTCAAGCAAATGCTCAGTATAAGTGGAAATTTCGAAGAAGAGTTTTTGAGAGCCAAGATTTGCAAGAAAGGCTTGCTCCCAAATCTCCAGTAATATTCCCAGAATATTAGAGTGGAAAGTGCGGTACGTCCTCTTTCCAACATTTCATAACAGAGGACAGAATTTTAAAGGTTAATTTATTGGCAGTCAATGGACTGCGATGGCAAGAACTTTGAACTCATCAGCTGTGGAAGAATTCTCCAAAAACATTTCTTTTGCAGGTTCCTTTTTAACCTATTTAAAATTTCAGCCTAAGGACAGCTAACGGACCTAAAATGAGAGATTTTTCTAGGGGGGAGTTCATGTTGCATGTCGGCAAGTCCGTAACCAATTTTCTGCCCATTTGACTGAAGTTCAGCTTTCTGTCAAGTGGGCCGTTTGGGGACTTCAGTGGATCCTATCAGAAATACACTTGATTTTCCTGAAATTAGGGGTCACCCTCTCTGTTTCCAGAAAGTGCTCCCCAAAAGGATTGCTCGTGTCCCAGGACTGGAACAGTCCCACAGACAAAAGTTTTTGGGATGTCATCCAGAAAATTAAAGCAAAAAGGAAATAAAATCCAGATTAAAACAAGTGGAAGAGGTAGAAAGAATAATAATAATAAAAACATACCTGAGGTGACTGTGACCATTGTTCCTTGGCCCCAGTTATAAAAGTAGTCACATCATGTCACTCCTTTCTATGCCATGTACAAAAACTCTAATAAGGAATTACTTTGCCTTTTCCAGCCCACAAAAAAGGGCTTTGTCTTAATTTACAGAAGCTCCAAACAAAAATAGCCTTCGAATTGCTTAAGAAGACAAAAGTTGCACAAACATTGCTCAGGACTCACCAAATTACTGAAAGAAAAGAGTTTTCTGGTACATTAAGAGAAAAATACATGTTGGGGCAAAGCTGTTCTAGACTTTGTTACTTAGATCTGGAGATGCGAAGTCTTTAGATCTGAGTTGAGACTGTTGCTTGTTTTATCTTCGGTTGCAAGAGAGAAACTCAAATGCTTGACGCCTTAATATTGAATGTAGAAGTACATTTTAACCCCCCCCCCAGCATAATCTGAAATCCTATTAGAAGCATGTGCTGGATGGATTTATAGAGAAGGCATGTATTTTAGCCTAGAGCATGAATGATGTCTCAGGAATAGCAAAAACGCGAATGGTCACGCAAAGACATTTGGAGATAGAGAGCGGCTTTAGTTCATCTGACTGTCATTTTGGAAAAAAAAGAAAAAAAGAAAAGAGAAATCCAAGAAAATTCTTCAACAACACAGTATAGAGAACAAAGAGCCCAATTTAACTCACCGGTGCTTACGGTAACCAAAGTTCCTGCTCCCCAGAAGCCAAAAGCGTAGCTGTCACAGTGATTTTAATTCCACTCCCGGTTGACAAGATCATCTTGGTCCCAAATCTCCAGGCATCTGATGTTAAATGTGTCCCGTTGTCTTTCCATTCCTCATTCTAACTATGCCTCTTTCCTGCCTAACATTCATGTCCACAATTGTATTCTCTCTCTCTCTAATTAAAACAACATTTCTCTTTCCTCCTCTTGTTTTGTATTTTGGACAGAGTGGTCTAGGGTGGCAGGTATCTCTTTAAATCACTACATCCATGAGAAATATATAATAGAAAACCTTTACCTCAAGTTAGAGGTCCTGGAGTTCCTGGCTCCAATAATAGAATCCATGGTAGTATTTGCATGGATTAATCTATCTACTGAAGGTGAACAAATGAATACTAGCTCCCTTCCACTGAGAAGATGATGGCCAGTTTCTCCAAGTGGACTGAACTGATATTCAATCCCTAAACCTAGACATAACTGGAGATCAGACAGTGGTTTTGTGCCAAATGAGACTGCAGTGGAATTCCTACACTTCGGAATTCACCGGACATTACACTGTTCCTACATCTATTTCCCCATTTTAGTGAACTTGCAACTAAACCAATAATTCTCTATAGTTAACCCCCCATCCGTGGCAGCATAGGCAGCCTCGTTAATATCTATGGCTTTTGGAACTAGTCCAACCTAGCATTGGAAAAAAATAAAAGACAAAGTAGGAATAATTTTTTACCTGAAGTGACAGTCACTGGGGTTCCTGGGCCCCAGACATTGAAGTAAGCATAGTTACACACCATTCAATTTTCTACTATTACTCGTACAAAAACTGGTTAGATATATGGCTTGATCCTTTGCTCCTGCTTTGGGAGAACCTGACTGAAATGCTCGCTCATCAAATCACAAGGATTCCTGTCAAACACCGGGAAAGAACTCTTTTTTTTAAAAACAGAAATAGCAGACAGTTTCCACACTATGTCAAAAAATGCATCGAGAAAACATCACCAGAAAAATGCAAAATGCCTAATATTTAAGACTGCTAATTCTAAATCCTAAGAAGGTTGCTACAGAGAAAAATATAGATAGATAATTAGATGTTACCTGAAGTGACAGTGACAAGGGCCCCTCGACCCCAGAGGTCCAACACCCAGTAGCACACTAATCGGTTTCTTTTTGGGCAGTGCCACAAAAATTAGGGCACTTGCAAGAGGAAATGAAAACCACGTTTGGAATAAACCTTAATGGCTTTTGGTGAACTTTCCTCAACTGGTATAGATTAGGCTAGAGCTCTGTGCTCCCCTCTTTTCAATGGCAACCACTAACTATATATTTCCAGAATTATTCCATTCTATTCAACTCCACTCCATTTCTCAAATAAGGGGAATTTTTCAGATTGGGTTCATATTAGACAGTAACCTCCATCCTGATTACTTTGACAGAGCCCAATTAGCATGAATGGAAGTTTGAAACTGAAACGTCCATTCAGATGTTCTTCCCAAAGTTCAAATTATTTTTGGTAAAGAATGTGACTCTTGAATGAAAGCACATTCTTTTGTTCCTAATTTGATAGGATTAGGTAGTAAATTCTCAGGTAGTAAAACAGAAGCCCAGCTACTCCAAATTTAGCAGCATAGGCTTGAAGAATAATTCATAGGAATTGGGATTAAAACTTTTTGAAGTATAATACAAATATCATGATAAAATGTAATCCCTGATGTGACGGTCTCCATTGTTCCTAGTCCCCATATGTCAATGTACCAGTTGCCCAGAAATATCTTTGATTAGAAATATGGGGCATAAACCTCCGTAGCCAAGGATATGTCTCATTGATGAACTAGACTATGTTCCAAATGTCTTCCAAGCCATGTTTGAGCGTAGAATTATTGAACAATTGAAAAAAAAAACAACCTTGGAGATCAGTGATTTCAACCCAGTGCCCAGTGCAACAAGGATCTTGATGCGGTTCTGTATTGAAGAACAATGGTGGCATCTTTTCATAGCCACCTTCCTTCAAGCGAACCGAAGTGGCAACTGATATGGCCCAGATTTCTTGAGAAAAGTTTAAGCAGATTAATTAAAGGGGTTTATGTGACATTACCAGCACTGAACACACACACACACACACACACACACACACACACAAACACACACAGAGCCCAGGATGGAAAGAGAGAGATTCTGTAATTGAGTACATTCTCCAATTTATCAACAAGGTCAATAAAGAACTTTTGCAGTAACCTAAAAGCAGGATTTTATACTAGCCGACTGGGACATCTTTCAGTGAATTAAGTCCTGAAATAATTTGTCTCCTTTCTTTCTGGAGTTAATAGGATCTGAGTGTAGGAAAGTTGCATCCTAATGTTTAATGTTTACATTTAAAAACTGTATTCAGTTAAGCAAAACTAAAAGAGATCTGCTTCTGGATGCAAGAAGGTAGGTTTATTTCCTTAGGGAAACTTGCTGTGACGCTGGCATAAAATTGACATGCAACCCAATACTTCTAATTTCGATTTTAAGAGTGGTGGTAGTGAAAAGTAGCTGGTATTCACATTGATCTGGAAGGATCTTAAATTAATTCAGATGGATCTTGATTTTCACAAACATTCTGATCAGCAGGTTCTATGCACATACCCTTAAATAGATCCCTTCCACCTGTCCCTTCCCTAGAAACACATGCAAGGTCTTCTCTATAGATCCCCATGGCTTCAGAATAATCTACATTACATTTCTATTAAGTCAGATTGCAATTCCATTGCAACTGGAATATCAATGCTTACCTGAGGAGACGATGACTTGAATTCCTCATCCCCAGACATCAAAGGCATCCCAGCTCACAGTAATCTATTTTCTAAACTACTTCAATCTAATACCCATGTCACGGAAGGAAGGGCGTACCTTAAATACTCAACATGCTACAATTCAGAATAGAATTCAGGACAGGAAGAAGGATACATTTATTTGGGGGGAGGGGGGAATCAATCAAGATCAATGAAGCCACAATGAAGAATATCTATATTTCCATATACACAGACACACAGACAGACAGACAGACACACACATATATCGCACTTTTCTGGACAGAGTGCTCTGATGTTGTTCCTGGGGTCTATATTTAACTCTTTAACCTGAATTCCCAACAACTGCTAGATCTGATCCTCAGTAATCAAATGCATAACCCAAAGTTGTAGCATCGGGTTCTGAGACTAGCTTCTCTTGGTTTGTATTCCAGGAAAAATTGTCCTTGAAAGGTTTCTAAGACCTCCCCAAGCTTGTCTGAAGTGGCACCACCCCCTCCACGGCATTGTGGATATTTTCTTAATTCATTTTGCATTGGTCTAGGCAGGTGAAAACGAAACCGGGAAATGGGACAGGAAGTGGTAGGCTTCCAATTTTCTTGCTGGTGGTCGGTGGACTGTACCGAGGGTTGCTGAAACTCAAATCCAATCTTCCTCTTCACTGTTTGCTGCCAGGACATGATGGTGGCTTTAATGAGGGAGAGAGGAATGACCGAATCATATGTGTTATGAAAGAAAGAAGAGCTTAAATATAGTGGAACCCTTTGAGAGCTCTGAATCGACTGGATCTTGAAAATAAGTGGATCTGGGATATGAGGACTCTGTTCTTTCAGAAGCAGACTGCCATATCTCTATCTAGTACACAGGTTGATTATATGCCTCCCAATTAGATACTGGTCTCCAATTTTGGAGGTGTCCATGGCTGGACTCTTGTGGACTAATAGGGAATGTCCACAGACATCTTTCTTGTGGGTCACCTCTGGAGGTATAATATGAAAAGTGATGGAACCTGGTTTAATCCATCTAAAAATGGAGGATAGATTTGACATCCATTGTCCAAAAGAGTTTATCTCTGAGAACTAAAAGCTGGAGACAAAGTTGGCGGTCTGTGTATGTGTGTCTGTGTTGGGGGGGGGGGGGGAGTCTCCTTCTTATCCGACTTGTAAATTGCTTATGTAGCCATTCCATAAATAGATGCTAGAAGCAGAAAGATGGAATGAATGCATATTGATGGGACTCAGCCTTTTTGGCTGGTAGCAGGTTGAATTGGAAGGCTTCCCAGCCTCGGGAATGTGTCTCTGTGCCCCACCCAGGCTGCACAGCAAGGAAAGCCTGATTAGAAACCATTTCCTGCTGGTTTCTAAGAATTCCTTCATGAAAACATGATCTGAAGAGGCTGATCCAGCTGATACACACCAGTTCTGGGCACCCCATAAAATTGCCCAGACACAGCGAGTTCCAGTTCTTAGCCATTTTCTTTGGAAAGCCAGTCGAGTTGCTATGTGTTGAAACAATTCTTCACCATCAAAGCATTTCCCAGAAGCTGCAGGTAATCTTTACACAGTCCCTTCATCACTGTGTGTGAGGTAGTCCTCACTGGGATGGGCCGAACAGCAAAAAAGCAAAAAACCCAGAACAATAAAAAAGTTTCAGCTTAGAAGTCTGTCTCCACTGGGATGTTATAGGACCTAGATTTAATCCCTTGCACAATATGTGATAGCCTGATATTGTTTGTATTTTTTCATCTTTAAATGGCCTTTTCTCTATATGTTTTGATGTAATGTAGATGTGGGGGTCCTCCCACTCTTCCTCCTTGATTTTTCTTAGCTGGTTATTTCTTCATTTCTTTTGATTTATCCGGCGGCCCCTCTCACCAAAGCGACTCTGGGTTTTGAGCACAGTTCAGGATGAAAACAAGAGTATGAATAATAATAAAAATACCCAACCTATAATCCAGTGAAAAAGAAATGGCAGCCAAGAAGGAAACATCTCAAGGTAATGGCAAACTATTTGGACTTCAGTAACGCTGGGCCATCATTCATGTCCTGGTCACTCATGGCTCAACTCCTGCAATGTGCTCTACATGGGAATATGCTTGAAAATCACTCTGCTTCACTGCTTGCGTCTCTTGTAAAGCTGTCTGCATCTGCTGACTGTCCTTGTTGGATTTTCCATCTCCAAGAAGCTGACACGGCTATTTACCTCAGGGACCACCATTTTTGTGGCACCCTTCTTGATGTAAGAGCTTCAGTAGGAGGAGAAACAGGATCCATGTTTGCCCATGGTCAGCCTGGCGATTGCAGGTGACGGTTGTTCTCTTGCTATCTTGGGTTTTCATGTTCTCTGTTTGTCTGTTTTATTTAAGTTTGAGTGTTTCATGGTTTTTATGGCTTTTATTCCTTGTATGCCACCCAGAGTCCCATTTTGTGAGGTGGGCCAATATATATAAATATATAATTTGCTAAATAGGTTTGCTACATTTGCTACATAAATTTGCTAAATAAATAAATAAAGCACTGGTGGCTGTGCTTGGAGTAGTCTAAAACATGCTTTATTTATTTAGTAAACAGAATGAACAGAACAAAAAAAATAAGATAAGAGAAAAGAGAAAAAGATGGAAAGAAAGCAATACAATAACTCTTGTACAGAAGGACTTCTGATGACCATATTTCATCCTTCTCATCCACTCATGAAGTAGGTCAGTAAACAAACCCTTCGTAATTCACAAGTAACATCAGGTCTTCAATCCAGAGAATAATTGGGGCCATAATTTTATCCTTCCGATGTTGAGAGCCAATTTTGTACATGTCACCCGGTGTGAAGGTATGACCTCAGAATAGGCATCCTGGTTAAGGAATCATTAATTATTAACTAATTAATGAATGAATCATTAAGGTGCTGGGCAGGAATCAGGTCGACTCATGTTCAAGTCTGTACTTAGCCCTGGAAATTCTCCAGGTGACTTGGCAAGTCAGTGGGTTATAGTGGGAAAACTGGAGGAAACTGCTTTGTACATTTCCTTGAGGTCTGCAAGAAAGAGGAGATATAAATAAAAGGATAATGAGGATGGTAATAGTAGTAGTAGTAGCAAGAATAATAATAATAATAATAATAATAATAATAATAATAATAATAATAATAACGGTGTTGCAATAGTTTAATGCCATTACAACACAGGTCCTCTGTGAAACCCAGTGGAAAAAGACACTGAGAGGAAAAAGTACATTTCCTGGGCTACCATACATACCTTGATAATAATGTCCTGATTTCTGTGCTAAGAATTTCCTGGATTAGATAAATGCGTCTAGAACTGCCCTCTTCTTTGATGGAATCCGTGACAGAAGTAAAAACTGTAACACAGTGTTTCTCAAACTCACGCCCTTTAAGACAGGTGGACTTCAACTCTCAGAATTCCCCAGCTAGCATGTGGGCTGGGGAAATTTGGGAGTTGAGGTCCACCTGTCTCAAAGGTCCTCAGTTAGAGAAACATTGCCATAACATATCTCCATCAGAAGCTCAATAATAATGTTGAAGTAGAGATTTCTGGGATAATCCAAATATGGATTAAAAAACTGGGAATTAAAAATCAGTAACTTTCCTACAAGAGGGGACCCCAATTCAACAGCTTCTGACCTGTTGAGATAAGAATTTTATTGCTTTTCTTAATCCCAGTAGATTGGACATAACAATATCCGACCACACAGAGAGGGCGTGCTCCAGTCTCCTTTGGCAAAAGGACTCCGACTGGAGGGGTCCAGAAGGCGGGCCTTCTCTGCTGTAGCCCCCACCCTTTGGAACATCTTGCCCCTGGACGGGAGACAGGCCCCCTCACTCCCGGCCTTTCAGGGGGACTGGAAGACCTGGCTCCTGCCATCTGGCCTGGGGTGGGGAGGGAGGTCATCAGATATGGGATCGGCTGGCCCCTAGAGGCCTGGTGTGGCTTCCATCGGCCTCCTGGAGTTTTCCTTTTCCTTTTATTCTTTGTAAATGTGTCCTCTTATAAATTTTAACTGTGTAGTTATTTATTGTTTTAATATGTTGTAAGCCGCCCAGAGTCCCCCATTGGTGGGAGATGGGTGAAGACAAGTTTAAGAAAGAAAGAAAGAAAGAAAGGAAGGAAGGAAGGAAGGAAGGAAGGAAGGAAGGAAGGAAGGAAGGAAGGAAGGAAGGATGGAAGGAAGAAAGAGAGAAAGAAAGGAAGAAAGGAAGAAAGGAAGAAAGGAAGAAAGGAAGAAAGGAAGAAAGAAAGGAAGAAAGGAAGAAAGGAAGGAGGAAGGAAGAAAGAAAGAAAGTCCTTCTCAAGCCAGGTTTTTGGCAGAGTGAACATCACCCTGGGAGCCACTGGTATAATAATATACACCATGAAACACGCCTTGGCAAAATTTGGAAAGTTCATGGAGATATGTTTTGACAAAGGCTAGTCATGCATGTGATTGTTCTGGCCCTGATTCCATGGATGGGAGATATTTGTGTTCTTCATCTTCTGCAAAGGATAAAGACGGAGAGATCAGGTGCGGAATCTGGGGGTTCTTGTGGACTCATGACTCCTGCGCAAGGAAGAAGTGGCAGTTGTGGCCAGGAGGGCCTTTGCTCAACTCCGGGTTGCGCCGGTTGTGCCTTTTCCTACGTCCTGTCACTCGTGGCCTAGTGATCTCCCGTGTCGAGAACTGCAATGGGGTGTACATGGGGCTACCTTTGAGAAGTATCCGGAAGCTCCTGCTGGTTTGGAATGCAGCTGCGTGGTCAGTTTTGGGCCCCAAGGATGGCAGATGTAACAACGTTGCTGCGGGAGCTGCATTGGGTGCCAGTCTGCTTCCAGGTCCAATTCAAGGTGTTGACCGTTACCTTTACAGCCTTACGTGGCATGGGACCAGGTTACCTGAGGACCGTCTCATCCCCATTACCTTGACGAATGCCACCCGGTCAGGGCGGGAAGGCTTGTTATGGACCCCGTCAATGAAGGAATGTCAACTAGCAGAGTCCAGGAAGTGGGGTTTTCCTGCCGTTGTTCCCGCCCTTTGGAATACTCTCCCCACAGAGGTAAGGTGGGTCACCACTTTCCTGTCCTTCTGGAAAGGGGTGAAGACCTGGCTCTCCCAGCTTGGGTAGGGAGATAAGAGCTCTAACCAATGCTGGGGTGTGTGGCACCCTGAAGACACTCCCGGGGGTTGATCCAGTTCCTTGGAAGATATTATTTATTTATGAGCACTATTTTTCTTCAATTTTTCTTGATTTTTATTCTAGTTTTTAGTGTAAACCACCCAGAGCCACTGTTTGAGTGTGATGGGTGGTGACTAAACTTGAAATATAAATAAATAAATAGAGATATACATGCATACATAAAATAAATGATGGGACAATATCTTGATAATAAAAAATAATTGCCAAGGTTATAAGAGATTGATTTGATACTCATACCCTAATTTTGATCTTGCAGCTTGCAAAGAATAGTCATTATAGACATAATCTCCTAGGAATCCTAAACTTTACTCTGAATTCCACTTTGGACCCCAACTTTAAACATTTATTCTTTGTGTCTGAATCCTGAGGATGGGAATTGGTGAAGAAAACATTTTGCTGGAATCATCTAACGATGAATGAATCTAGACTCACCGTTTCTCCACTGCATTTCTCTTTTTTTGCACAAATCTCTTTTGCATTTGTTCATGCCTCACCAGCGATCATTGACGTTTGCCAAAGACTTAGTCATTGCAACCGAGTTGGCTGTTGAGATATCCTGCAAGTATTTGACACAGCAAGTATCACTGTGGGTATCCCGAGCCACCATAATGAAAAATGGCTTGGCAAAATGCCAAGCAGTCAAGCAAATGCTCAGTATAAGTGGAAATTTCGATGAAGAGTTTTTGAGAGCCAAGATTTGCAAGAAAGGCTTGCTCCCAAATCTCCAGTAATATTCCCAGAATATTAGAGTGGAAAGTGCGGTACGTCCTCTTTCCAACATTTCATAACAGAGGACAGAATTTTAAGGATTAATTTATTGGCAGTCAATGGACTGCGATGGCAAGAACTTTGAACTCATCAGGTGTAGAAGAATTCTCCACAAGCATTTCTTTTGCAGCTTCTTTTTTAACCTACTTAAAATTTCAGCCTAAAGACAACTAATGGACCTAAAAATAGAGATTTTTCTAGGGGGGAGTTCATGTTGCATGTCGGCAAGTCCGTAACCAATTTTCTGCCCATTTGACTGAAGTTCAGCTTTCTGTCAAGTGGGCCGTTTGGGGACTTCAGTGGATCCTATCAGAAATACACTTGATTTTCCTGAAATTAGGGGTCACCCTCTCTGTTTCCAGAAAGTGCTCCCCAAAAGGATTGCTCGTGTCCCAGGACTGGAGCAGTCCCACAGACAAATGTTTTTGGGATGTCATCCAGAAAATTAAAGCAAAAAGGAAATAAAGTCTAAATTAAAACAAGTGGAAGAAGTAGAAAGAATTAAAAAAAACACATACCTGAGGTGACTGTGACTATTACTCCTTGGCCCCAATGATCAAAGTAGTCACATCATGTCACCCCTTCCTATGCCATGTACAAAAACCCTAATAAGGAATTACTTTGCCCTTTCCAGCCCACAAAAAAGGGCTTTGTCTTAATTTACAGAAGCTCCAAACAAAAATAGCCTTCAAATAGCTTAAGAAGACAGAATTAAACAAACGCTCAGGACTCATCAAATTGCTGAAAGAAAAGAGTTTTCTGGTACATTAAGAGAAAAATACATGTTGGGGCAAAGCTGTTCTAGACTTTCTTACTTAGATCAGGAGATGCGAAGTCTTTAGATCTGAGATGAGACTGTTGCTTGTTTTATGTTCGGTTGCAAGAGAGAAACTCAAATGCTTGACGCCTTAATATTGAATGTAGAAGTACATTTTAACCCCCCCCCCCCCCAGCATAATCTGAAATCCTGTTAGAAGCATGTGCTGGATGGATTTATAGAGAAGGCATGTATTTTAGCCTAGAGCATGAATGATGTCTCAGGAATAGCAAAAACGCGAATGGTCACGCAAAGACGTTTGGAGATAGAGAGCGGCTTTAGTTCATCTGACTGTCATTTTGGAAAAAAAAGAAAAAAAGAAAAGAGAAATCCAAGAAAATTCTTCAACAACACAGTATAGAGAACAAAGAGCCCAATTTAACTCACCGGTGCTTACGGTAACCAAAGTTCCTGCTCCCCAGAAGCCAAAAGCGTAGCTGTCACAGTGATTTTAATTCCACTCCTGATTGCCAAGATCATCTTGGTCCCAAATCTCCAGGCATCTGATGTTAAATGTGTCCCGTTGTCTTTCCATTCCTCATTCTAACTATGCCTCTTTCCTGCCTAACATTCATGTCCACAATTGTATTCCCTCTCTCTCTAATTAAAACAACATTTCTCTTTCCTCCTCTCGTTTTGTATTTTGGACAGAGTGGTCTAGGGTGGCAGGTAACTCTTAAATCACTACATCCATGAGAAATATATAATAGAAAACCTTTACCTCAAGTTAGAGGTCCTGGAGTTCCTGGCTCCAATAATAGAATCCATCGTAGTATTTGCATGGATTAATCTATCTACTGAAGGTGAACAAATGAATACTAGCTCCCTTCCACTGAGAAGATGATGGCCACTCACTCCAAGTGGACTGAACTGATATTCAATCCCTAAACCTAGACATAACTGGAGATCAGACAGTGGTTTTGTGCCAAATGAGACTGTAGTGGAATTCCTACACTTCGGAATTCACCGGACATTACACTGTTCCTACATCTATTTCCCCATTTTAGTGAACTTGCAACTAAACCAATAATTCTCTATCGTTAACCCCCCACCCGTGGCAGCATAGGCAGCCTCGTTAATATCTATGGCTTTTGGAACTAGTCCAACCTAGCATTGGAAAAAAATAAAAGACAAAGTAGGAATAATTTTTTACCTGAAGTGACAGTCACTGGGGTTCCTGGGCCCCAGACATTGAAGTAAGCATAGTTACACACCATTCAATTTTCTACTATTACTCGTACAAAAACTGGTTAGATATATGGCTTGATCCTTTGCTCCTGCTTTGGGAGAACCTGACTGAAATGCTCGCTCATCAAATCACAAGGATTCCTGTCAAACACCGGGAAAGAACTCTTTTTTTTAAAAACAGAAATAGCAGACAGTTTCCACAGTATGTCAAAAAATGCATCCAGAAAACATCACCAGAAAAATGCAAAATGCCTAATATTTAAGACTGCTAATTCTAAATCCTAAGAAGGTTGCTACAGAGAAAAATATAGATAGATAATTAGATGTTACCTGAAGTGACAGTGACAAGGGCCCCTCGACCCCAGAGGTCCAACACCCAGTAGCACACTAATCGGTTTCTTTTTGGTCAGTGCCACAAAAATTAGGGCACTTGCAAGAGGAAATGAAAACCACGTTTGGAATAAACCTTAATGGCTTTTGGTGAACTTTCCTCAACTGGTATAGATTAGGCTTCAGCTCTGTGCTCCCCTCTTTTCAATGGCATCCATTAACTATATATTTCCAGAATTATTCCAGTCTATTCAACTCCACTCCATTCCTCAAATAAGGGGAATTTTTCAGATTGGGTTCATATTAGACAGCAACCTCCATCCTGATTACTTTGACAGAGCCCAATTAGCATGAATGGAAGTTTGAAACTGAAACGTCCATTCAGATGTCCTTCCCAAAGTTCAAATTATTTTTGGTAAAGAATGTGACTCTTGAATGAAAGCACATTCTTTTGTTCCTAATTTGATAGGATTAGGTAGTAAATTCTCAGGTAGTAAAACAGAAGCCCAGCTACTCCAAATTTAGCAGCATAGGCTTGAAGAATAATTCATAGGAATTGGGATTAAAACTTTTTGAGGTATAATACAAATATCATGATAAAATGTAATCCCTGATGTGACGGTCTCCATTGTTCCTAGTCCCCATATGTCAATGTACCAGTTGCCCAGAAATATCTTTGATTAGAAATATGGGGCATAAACCTCCGTAGCCAAGGATATGTCTCATTGATGAACTAGACTATGTTCCAAATTTCTTCCAAGCCATGTTTGAGTGTAGAATCATTGAAGAATTGGAAAAACAAAACAAAATCTGGAGATCAGTGATTTCAACCCAGTGCCCAGTGCAACAAGGATCTTGATGCGGTTCTGTATTGAAGAACAATGGTGGCATCTTTTCATAGCCACCTTCCTTCAAGCGAACTGAAGTGGCAACTGATATGGCCCAGATTTCTTGAGAAAAGTTGAAGCAGATTAATTAAAGGGGTTTATGTGACATTACCAGCACCGAACACACACACACACACACATACACAAACACACACAGAGCCCAGGATGGAAAGAGAGAGATTCTGTAATTGAATACATTCTCCAATTTATCAACAAGGTCAATAAAGAACTTTTGCAGTAACCTAAAAGCAGGATTTTATACTAGCCGACTGGGACATCTTTCAGTGAATTAAGTCCTGAAATAATTTGTCTCCTTTCTTTCTGGAGTTAATAGGATCTGAGTGTAGGAAAGTTGCATCCTAATGTTTAATGTTTACATTTAAAAACTGTATTCAGTTAAGCAAAACTAAAAGAGATCTGCTTCTGGATGCAAGAAGGTAGGTTTATTTCCTTAGGGAAACTTGCTGTGACGCTGGCATAAAATTGACATGCAACCCAATACTTCTAATTTCGATTTTAAGAGTGGTGGTAGTGAAAAGTAGCTGGTATTCACATTGATCTGGAAGGATCTTAAATTAATTCAGATGGATCTTGATTTTCACAAACATTCTGATCAGCAGGTTCTATGCACATACCCTTAAATAGATCCCTTCCACCTGTCCCTTCCCTAGAAACACATGCAAGGTCTTCTCTATAGATCCCCATGGCTTCAGAATAATCTACGTTACATTTCTATTAAGTCAGATTGCAATTCCATTGCAACTGGAATATCAATGCTTACCTGAGGAGACGATGACTTGAATTCCTCATCCCCAGACATCAAAGGCATCCCAGCTCACAGTAATCTATTTTCTAAACTACTTCAATCTAATACCCATGTCACGGAAGGAAGGGCGTACCTTAAATACTCAACATGCTACAATTCAGAATAGAATTCAGGACAGGAAGAAGGATACATTTATTTGGGGGGAGGGGGGAATCAATCAAGATCAATGAAGCCACAATGAAGAATATCTATATTTCCATATACACAGACACACAGACAGACAGACAGACACACACATATATCGCACTTTTCTGGACAGAGTGCTCTGACGTTGTTCCTGGGGTCTATATTTAACTCTTTAACCTGAATTCCCAACAACTGCTAGATCTGATCCTCAGTAATCAAATGCATAACCCAAAGCTGTAGCATCGGGTTCTGAGACTAGCTTCTCTTGGTTTGTATTCCAGGAAAAATTGTCCTTGAAAGGTTTCTAAGACCTCCCCAAGCTTGTCTGAAGTGGCACCACCCCCTCCACGGCATTGTGGATATTTTCTTAATTCATTTTGCATTGGTCTAGGCAGGTGAAAACGAAACCGGGAAATGGGACAGGAAGTGGTAGGCTTCCAATTTTCTTGCTGGTGGTCGGTGGACTGTACCGAGGGTTGCTGAAACTCAGATCCAATCTTCCTCTTCACTGTTTGCTGCCAGGACATGATGGTGGCTTTAATGAGGGAGAGAGGAATGACTGAAACATATGTGTTATGAAAGAAAGAAGAGCCTAAATATAGTGGAACCCTTTGAGAGTCTGAATCGACTGGATCTTGAAAATAAGTGGATCTGGGATATGAGGACTCTGTTCTTTCAGAAGCAGACTGCCATATCTCTATCTAGTACACAGGTTGATTATATGCCTCCCAATTAGATACTGGTCTCCAATTTTGGAGGTGTCCATGGCTGGACTCTTGTGGACTAATAGCGAATGTCCACAGACATCTTTCTTGTGGGTCACCTCTGGAGGTATAATATGAAAAGTGATGGAACCTGGTTTAATCCATCTAAAGATGGAGGATAGATTTGACATCCATTGTCCAAAAGAGTTTATCTCTGAGAACTAAAAGCTGGAGACAAAGTTGGCGGTCTGTGTATGTGTGTCTGTGTTGGCGGGGGGGGGGGGGGGAGTCTCCTTCTTATCCGACTTGTAAATTGCTTATGTAGCCATTCCATAAATAGATGCTAGAAGCAGAAAGATGGAATGAATGCATATTGATGGGACTCAGCTGGTAGCGGGTTGCATTGGAAGGCTTCCCAGCCTCGGGAATGTGTCTCTGTGCCCCACCCAGGCTGCACAGCAAGGAAAGCCTGATTAGAAACCATTTCCTGCCGGTTTCTAAGAATTCCTTTATGAAAACATGATCTGAAGAGGCTGATCCAGCTGATACACACCAGTTCTGGGCACCCCATAAAATTGCCCAGACATAGCGAGTTCCAGTTCTTAGCCATTTTCTTTGGAAAGCCAGTCGAGTTGCTATGTGTTGAAACAATTCTTCACCATCAAAGCATTTCCCAGAAGCTGCAGGTAATCTTTACACAGTCCCTTCATCACTGTGTGTGAGGTAGTCCTCACTGGGATGGGCCGAACAGCAAAAAAGCAAAAAACCCAGAATAATAAAAAAGTTTCAGCTTAGAAGTCTGTATCCACTGGGATGTTATAGGACCTAGATTTAATTCCTTGTACAATATTTGGGGCCTGATATTGTTTGTATTTTTTCATCTTTAAATAGCCTTTTCTTTATATGTTTTGATGTAATCTAGATGTGGGGGTCCTCCAGCTCTTCCTCCTTGATTTTTCTTAGCTGGGTACCATATTTTTCCGTCAATAAGACGCCTCCATGTACAAGACGACCCCCATTTTTCCAACCCCAAATTAAGAAATCAATATTTTAAAGATAGTGCAGAACACACTTTTATTTAGTAATTAGTTAACATTTACCTGCTACACTCGGTGGGAGGAGGTCCAAACCGTCTCTCTGCAGCTCTGTTTCCATGCTGTTTTGCATAACTGATTACATTCAATCATGAGTGAAACTGCCGATAGCTCGTCTCTGCAAACAGACTTCCTCTAATTGGTTTGTTCAGCATCAGCTGACGTCAGTTACATCAGGCTTGTGATTGGAGGAAGTCTGTTTGGGAGACAAGCTATTTCACTCGTGATTGGAGGCTGGCAATAGGAGGAAGCCTGCCTGCAGAGACAAAGTATTGGCAGTTTTGCCACCGCACAGTTCTCTCCTCAGCTGACTTCCTTGAATAAGACGCCCTTCAATTTTTAGGGTAAGGATTTTAGAAAAAAGTATCGTCTTATAGTCGGAAAAATACGGTATTTTTTCATTTCTTTTGATTTATCCGGCGGTCCCTCTTGCCAAAGTGACTCTGGGTTTTGAGCAGAGTTCAAGATGAAAACAAGAGTATGAATAATAATAAAAATACCCAACCTATAATCCAGTGAAAAAGAAATGGCAGCCAAGAAGGAAACATCTCAAGGTAATGGCAAACTATTGGGACTTCATTAATGCTGGGCCATCATTCATGTCCTTGTCACTCATGGCTCAAGTCCTGCAACGTGCTCTACATGGGAATATGCTTGAAAATCACTCTGCTTCACTGCTTGCGTCTCTTGTAAATCTGTCTGCATCTGCTGACTGTCCTTGTTGGATTTTCCATCTCCAAGAAGCTGACACGGCTATTTACCTCAGGGACCACCATTTTTGTGGCACCCTTCTTGCTGTAAGAGCTTCAGTAGGAGGAGAAACAGGATCCATGTTTGCCCATGGTCAGCCTGGCGATTGCAGGTGACGGTTGTTCTCTTGCTATCTTGGGTTTTCATGTTCTCTGTTTGTCTGTTTTATTTAAGTTTGAGTGTTTCATGGTTTTTATGGCTTTTATTCCTTGTATGCCACCCAGAGTCCCATTTTGTGAGGTGGGCCAATATATAAAAATATATAATTTGCTAAATAGGTTTGCTACATTTGCTACATAAATTTGCTAAATAAATAAATAAAGCACTGGTGGCTGTGCTTGGAGTAGTCTAAAACATGCTTTATTTATTTAGTAAACAGAATGAACAGAACAAAAAAAATAAGATAATAGAAAAGAGAAAAAGATGGAAAGAAAGCAATACAATAACTCTTGTACAGAAGGACTTCTGATGACCATATTTCATCCTTCTCACCCACTCATGAAGTAGGTCAGTAAACAAACCCTTCATAATTCACAAGTAACATCAGGTCTTCAATCCAGAGAATAATTGGGGCCATAATTTTATCCTTCCGATGTTGAGAGCCAATTTTGTACATGTCACCTGGTGTGAAGGTATGACTTCAGAATAGGCATCCTGGTTAAGGAATCATTAATTATTAACTAATTAATGAATGAATCATTAAGGTGCTGGGCAGGAATCAGGTCGACTCATGTTCAAGTCTGTACTTAGCCCTGGAAATCCTCCAGGTGACTTGGCAAGTCAGTGGGTTATAGTGGGAAAACTGGAGGAAACTGCTTTGTACATTTCCTTGAGGTCTGCAAGAAAGAGGAGATATAAATAAAAGGATAATGAGGATGGTAATAGTAGTAGTAGTAGCAAGAATAATAATAATAATAATAATAATAATAATAATAATAATAATAATAATAACGGTGTTGCAATAGTTTAATGCCATTACAACACAGGTCCTCTGTGAAACCCAGTGGAAAAAGACACTGAGAAGAAAAAGTACATTTCCTGGGCTACCATACATACCTTGATAATAATGTCCTGATTTCTGTGCTAAGAATTTCCTGGATTAGATAAATGCGTCTAGAACTGCCCTCTTCTTTGATGGAATCCGTGACAGAAGTAAAAACTGTAACACAGTGTTTCTCAAACTCACGCCCTTTAAGACAGGTGGACTTCAACTCTCAGAATTCCCCAGCTAGCATGTGGGCTGGGGAATTTTGGGAGTTGAGGTCCACCTTTCTCAAAGGTCCTAAGTTAGAGAAACATTGCCATAACATATCTCCATCAGAAGCTCAATAATAATGTTGAAGTAGAGATTTCTGGGATAATCCAAATATGGATTAAAAAACTGGGAATTAAAAATCAGTAACTTTCCTACAACAGGGGACCCCAGTTCAACAGCTTGTGACCTGTTGAAGTAAGAATGTTATTGCTTTTCTTAATCGCAGTAGATTGGACGTAACAATATCTGATGACAGAGAGAGGGCGTGCTCCGGACTCCTTTGACAAAAAGACTCCGACTGGAGGGGTCCAGAAGGCGGGCCTTCTCTGCTGTAGCCCCCACCCTTTGGAACATCTTGTCCCTGGAGGGGAGACACGCCCCCTCACTCCCGGCCTTTTGGGGGGACTGGAAGACCTGGCTCCTGCCATCTGGCCTGGGGTGGGGAGGGAGGTCATCAGATATGGGATCGGCTGGCCCCTAGAGGCCTGGTGTGGCTTCCATCGGCCTCCTGGAGTTTTCCTTTTCCTTTTATTCTTTGTAAACGTGTCCTCTTATAAATTTTAACTGTGTAGTTATTTATTGTTTTAATATGTTGTAAGCTGCCCAGAGTCCCCCATTGGTGGGAGATGGGTGAAGACAAGTTTAAGAAAGAAAGAAAGAAAGAAAGGAAGGAAGGAAGGAAGGAAGGAAGGAAGGAAGGAAGGAAGGAAGGAAGGAAGGAAAAAAGAAAGGAAGGAAGGAAGGAAGAAAGAAAGGAAGAAAGGAAGAAAGAAAGGAAGAAAGGAAGGAAGGAAGGAAGGAAGAAAGGAAGGAAGGAAGGAAGAAAGAAAGAAAGAAAGAAAGTCCTTCTCAAGCCAGGTTTTTGGCAGAGTGAACATCACCCTGGGAGCCACTGGTATAATAATATACACTGTGAAACACGCCTTGGCAAAATTTGGAAAGTTCATGGAGATACGTTTTGACCAAGGCTAGTCATGCATGTGATTGTTCTGGCCCTGATTCCATGGATGGGAGATATTTGTGTTCTTCATCTTCTGCAAAGGATAAAGACGGAGAGATCAGGTGCGGAATCTGGGGGTTCTTGTGGACTCATGACTCCTGCGCAAGGAAGAAGTGGCAGTCGTGGCCAGGAGGGCCTTTGCTCAACTCCGGGTTGCGCCGGTTGTGCCTTTTCCTACGTCCTGTCACTCGTGGCCTAGTGATCTCCCGTGTCGAGAACTGCAATGGGGTGTACATGGGGCTACCTTTGAGAAGTATCCGAAAGCTCCTGCTGGTTTGGAATGCAGCTGCGTGGTCAGTTTTGGGCGCCCAAGGATGGCAGATATAACAACGTTGCTGCGGGAGCTGCATTGGGTGCCAGTCTGCTTCCAGGTCCAATTCAAGGTGTTGACCGTTACCTTTACAGCCTTACGTGGCATGGGACCAGGTTACCTGAGGACCGTCTCATCCCCATTACCTTGACGAATGCCACCCGGTCAGGGCGGGAAGGCTTGTTATGGACCCCGTCAATGAAGGAATGTCAACTAGCAGAGTCCAGGAAGTGGGGTTTTCCTGCCGTTGTTCCCGCCCTTTGGAATACTCTCCCCACAGAGGTAAGGTGGGCCCCCACTTTCCTGTCCTTCTGGAAAGGGGTGAAGACCTGGCTCTCCCAGCTTGGGTAGGGAGATAAGAGCTCTAACCAATGCTGGGGTGGGTGGCACCCTGAAGAGACTCCTGGGGGTTGATCCAGTTCCTTGGAAGATATTATTTATTTATGAGCACTATTTTTCTTCAATTTTTCTTGATTTTTATTCTAGTTTTTAATGTAAACCATCCAGAGCCACTGTTTGAGTGAGATGGGTGGTGACTAAACTTGAAATATAAATAAATAAGTACAGACATACATGCATACATAAAATAAATGATGGGACAAAATCTTGATAATAAAAAGTAATTGCCAAGGTTATAAAAGATTGATTTGATACTCATACCCTAATTTTGATCTTGCAGCTTGCAAAGAATAGTCATTATAGACATAATCTCCTAGGAATCCTAAACTTTACTCTGAATTGCACTTTGAACCCCAACCTTAAACATTTATTCTTTGTGTCTGAATCCTGAGGATGGGAATTGGTGAAGAAAACATTTTGCTGGAATCATCTAACGATGAATGAATCTAGACTCACCGTTTCTCCACTGCATTTCTCTTTTTTTGCACAAATCTCTTTTGCATTTGTTCATGCCTCACCAGCGATCATTGACGTTTGCCAAAGACTTAGTCATTGCAACCGAGTTGGCTGTTGAGATATCCTGCAAGTATTTGACACAGCAAGTATCACTGTGGGTATCCCGAGCCACCATAATGAAAAATGGCTTGGCAAAATGCCAAGCAGTCAAGCAAATGCTCAGTATAAGTGGAAATTTCGAAGAAGAGTTTTTGAGAGCCAAGATTTGCAAGAAAGGCTTGCTCCCAAATCTCCAGTAATATTCCCAGAATATTAGAGTGGAAAGTGCGGTACGTCCTCTTTCCAACATTTCATAACAGAGGACAGAATTTTAAAGGTTAATTTATTGGCAGTCAATGGACTGCGATGGCAAGAACTTTGAACTCATCAGCTGTGGAAGAATTCTCCAAAAACATTTCTTTTGCAGGTTCCTTTTTAACCTACTTAAAATTTCAGCCTAAGGACAGCTAAGGGACCTAAAATGAGAGATTTTTCTAGGGGGGAGTTCATGTTGCATGTCAGCAAGTCCGTAACCAATTTTCTGCCCATTTGACTGAAGTTCAGCTTTCTGTCAAGTGGGCCGTTTGGGGACTTCAGTGGATCCTATCAGAAATACACTTGATTTTCCTGAAATTAGGGGTCACCCTCTCTGTTTCCAGAAAGTGCTCCCCAAAAGGATTGCTCGTGTCCCAGGACTGGAACAGTCCCACAGACAAAAGTTTTTGGGATGTCATCCAGAAAATTAAAGCAAAAAGGAAATAAAATCCAGATTAAAACAAGTGGAAGAGGTAGAAAGAATAATAATAATAAAAACATACCTGAGGTGACTGTGACCATTGTTCCTTGGCCCCAATGATCAAAGTAGTCACATCATGTCACCCCTTCCTATGCCATGTACAAAAACCCTAATAAGGAATTACTTTGCCCTTTCCAGCCCACAAAAAAGGGCTTTGTCTTAATTTACAGAAGCTCCAAACAAAAATAGCCTTCAAATAGCTTAAGAAGACAGAATTAAACAAACGCTCAGGACTCATCAAATTGCTGAAAGAAAAGAGTTTTCTGGTACATTAAGAGAAAAATACATGTTGGGGCAAAGCTGTTCTAGACTTTCTTACTTAGATCTGGAGATGCGAAGTCTTTAGATCTGAGATGAGACTGTTGCTTGTTTTATCTTCGGTTGCAGGAGAGAAACTCAAATGCTTGACACCTTAATATCGAATGTAGAAGTACATTTTAACCCCCCCCCCCCCCCCCAGCATAATCTGAAATCCTGTTAGAAGCATGTGCTGGATGGATTTATAGAGAAGGCATGTATTTTAGGCTAGAGCATGAATGATGTCTCAGGAATAGCAAAAACGCGAATGGTCACGCAAAGACGTTTGGAGATAGAGAGCGGCTTTAGTTCATCTGACTGTCATTTTGGAAAAAAAAGAAAAAAAGAAAAGAGAAATCCAAGAAAATTCTTCAACAACACAGTATAAAGAACAAAGAGTACAATTTAACTCACCGGTGCTTATGGTTACCAAAGTTCCTGTTCCCCAGAGGTCGAAACCGTACCCATCACAGTGATTTGAATTCCACTCCCGGTTGACAAAGAACATCTTGGTCCCAAATCTCAGGTAACTGATTTTAAATGTGTCCCGCTGTCTTTCCATTCCTCATTCTAAGTATGCCTTGTTTCTTCCTAACCTCCATGTCTACAATTGTATTCTCTCTCTCTCTAATTAAAAAAACATTTCTCTTTCCTCCTCTCGTTTTGTATTTGGGACAGAGTGGTCTAGGGTGGCAGGTATCTCTTTAAATCACTACATCCACGAGAAATATGTAATAGAAAACCTTTACCTCAAGTTAGTACACAGTTTCCACAGTATGTAAAAAAATACAGTACATCCAAAAAACCTCAACAGAAGAATGTGAAATGCCTAATATTTAAGAATGCTAATTCTAAATTCTAAGAAGGTTTCTGGAGAGAAAAATAAAATGAAGGATAGATGGAGAATAAGAAGTTACCTGAAGTGACAGTGACAAGGATCCCCCGTCCCCAGGAGTCAAGGCCCCAGTAGCACACTAATCGGTTTCTTTTTGGTCAGTGCCACAAAAATTAGGGCACTTGCAAGAGGAAATGAAAACCACGTTTGGAATCTACCTTAATGGCTTTTGGTGAACTTTCCTCAACTGGTATAGATTAGGCTTCAGCTCTGTGCTCCCCTTTTCAATGGCAACCATTAACTATATATTTCCAGAATTATTCCATTCTATTCGACTCCACTCCATTCCTCAGCTAACAGGAATTTTTCAGATTGAGTTCAAATTAGACAGCAACTTCCACCCCAATTACTTGTACATAGCCCTATTAGCATGAATCAAAGTTTGGAACTGAAACGTCCGTTCAGATATCCTTCCCAAAGGTTCAATTTATTTTTATGAAAGAATGGGACTCTTGAATGAAAGCACATTCTTCAGTTCCTAAATTGAAATCTCAGGTAGGAAACAGAAGCCCAACTATTCCAAATTTAGTAGCGCATATTTGAAGAATAATTCATAGGAATTGGGATTAAAACTTTTTGAATTATAATACAAATATCATGATAAAATGTAATACCTGATGTGACGGTCACCATTGCTCCTTGTCCCCATATCTCAAAGTACCAGTTGCACAGAAATATCTTTGATTAGAAATATGGGGCATAAACCTCCGTAGCCAAGGATATGTCTCATTGATGAACTAGACTATGTTCCAAATTTCTTCCAAGCCATGTTTGAGTGTAGAATCATTGAAGAATTGGAAAAACAAAACAAAATCTGGAGATCAGTGATTTCAACCCAGTGCCCAGTGCAACAAGGATCTTGATGCAGTTCTGCATTGAAGAACACTGGTGGCATCTTTTCATAGCCACCTTCCTTCTAGGGAACTGAAGTTGCAACTGATATGGCCCAGATTTCTTGAGAAAAATTTAAGCAGGTTAAATTAAAGGGGTTTATGTGACATTACCAGCACCGAACACACCCACCCACCCACACACACCAGGGTGGAAAGAGAGAGATCCTGTAATTAAGTACATTCTCCAATTTATCAACAAGGCCAATAAAGAACTTTTGCAGTAACCTAAAAGCAGGATTTTATACTAGCCGACTGTGACATCTTTCAGACAATTAAGTCCTGAAATAATTTGTCTCCTTCCTTCCTGGAGTTAATAGGATCTGAGTGTAGGAAAGTTGCATCCTAATGTTTAATGTTTACATTTAAAAACTCTGTTCAGCTAAGCAAAAGCAAAGGAGATCTGCTTGAAAATAGAATAGTTACATGAAGTGATGATACCTTGGGTGTCTTTTCCCCAGTAATCCGAAATCACCCAGCTGAACGGTATGTTTCTCTTTCTTTAAAGGCCAACAAAAAGCTTATTATGAATGTCATGGCCCAATCTTTAATTATTTCTTGTTCAAGCTCTTGTCTAGCCCCAGCTTTGGCCTTAAGGAAGAGGTAAGAATTTTTTCTCCAAGTATTCCTGGTTATTGCTCAGTGTCAGATAAAATATGAGTTCTATGCAGGTTGGCATTAAAGCCATCTGAGATCAGCATATGGATTAATTTTAACAGCTGCAACTGTAAGGAGGACTACGTGAAACAGGAGTGGGAAAAGGTCCCTAGAAAATTTTAATTTGACTTAAGACACATAAAACATTTATTACAGCCCTGTGAAGCAGTTCATAAATCGAATAAATAAATGCATTTTTTGGGTGGGTGGGGGAATCAGTCAAGATCAACGAAGCCACAATGAAGAATATCTATATATACATATACACAGACCCCCCCCCATATGTATATGTATGTGTATGTGTGTGTGTGTGTATGTATGTATGTATGTATGTGTGTATACACACACACACACACACACACACATATACACACACACAAACATATATATCAAGGAGCCCCTTGAAAGATGTGTTTTTGTCTATGTTTTTTGTATCGAGCAACCACCTTGTTTTTGTTCTGCATTGTGTTTTTATTATACATTATATTACCTGCAGTTGGTTTAGGGTTAGGGAGACTGGGAGACCATGAGTTCTAGTGCCACCTTAGGCATGAAGCCAGCTGGGTGACCCTGGGCCAGTCACTTTCTCTCAGCCTTAGGAAGGAGGCAAGGGCAAACCACTTCTGAAAACCTTGCCAAGAAAACTGCAGGGACTTTCCAGCCGTTCACCACAAGTCAACACTGACTTGAAGGCATGGGTGCGTGCGCACACACACACACACACAAGAAGCCTACACATACACACATACACATACATTTATACATTCATAATCATTATCACCTCAAATCAATCCACTGCAGCATGAAGGTCTTCAGCTGTGTCCAACTGCTTCAAGACATTGGAAGTTGCTTGCAATTAATGCCTTGGAATTGAGTTACAACATCTTCTTGATGTTTCTTTGGGTATCTTCGATGCCTTTTAAGGTCAGGTAGCAGCCAGCTGAGGATTGCCATCTAGTGCTGATCTGTTCATTGTGTGAGATATCTAGAATAGAAAGACTATTGATGCTTTTGAACTTGGGAGTTGGAGAAGACTCCTGAGAATACTATGGATAGCCAAGAAGACAAAGCAATGGATCGTAGAACGATCAGTCCAGAGTTTTCGCTCGAGGCACAAATAACTATCCTATTTTGAACATATTAGGAGAAGACCCAGCTCCCTTGAGAAGCCTACAATGCTGGGAAAAAGGAAAAGAAAGGGAAGACCATGATGACCTGCAGCAAGGTGGGTGGGTGCACTGTTGAAAGACCTGAAGGACCAAGATGGGGACAAATGATCCTGCAGAAAATCTATCCATGTGGTCACAAAGAGTTGACAGTGATTGATCAATCAATCGCCCCCTTCATTATGTCACATACTGTGGTGTGTTTGTGATTCCATATATTTCTTTTCTGGTCCCATCTTGTGATGTCAAGCATTTGCCATACCATGCTTATTTGGGTAACTTTCATCTTCTCTATTTCTTTTGCATTTAATGTCCATGTTTCACAATCATATGTCAGTACAGGTACAGTAGTATCAAAACATTATCTTTAAGCAGGTTATCTTTAAGCAGGTCTTTTGACTGCAGCATGAAGTTATCCAAATAGTTTCCAACCTATATTCAAAATTTCTTGCATGATATCATCTTCCATATAATCTTTTGACCAAGAGAAGTGTAATTGTTGGCCTTTTTCAGTTCATGGTTTCCCATTTTTATTGGCAAAGATTGGGAATAATGGTTAGACATTACTTGTACCTTCTTCTAGTAGTTTCAGGTCTGATCACTTGCTGCTGTAATTCAGTCCTGTTATTCATCTTTGAAGGTTGGCAACAGTGTCATCAGCAAAATACAGATGGCCAAGGTATTCACCATGGACCTTTATCCTACTTTGGACCAATCCAGTAAGCAATCAGATATTTCTTACAACTGGGAGGATCCGGTCACATATTCTTAAAAACAATGAATCTGGAAGATCAGCAACCACAGAAAAACGAGAACCAGCATAACAAGATAGCATAAACTAGCAATAGCTTTAGAGGCCTGTTTTTCAATTGGTCTTGAATTGCTCTTTTCTGATGCATTAACCTTTCTCCAAAAATGCTGTCTGTGCATACCAACTTTGCATGAAGACATCTAGAGAGTGAGTGAGTCCTTATGTCAGTTGAATTGCAAGTGCTTCTTAGGGGGTTCCATCAGATGGCACAGTCACATGGCTGGTTCTTGTTACCATTTCTTTCTTCATTCCACAAACCTGCAGGACAGAGTTTTCCTGGTCCTCAACATGCAGCTCCTTCAAAATATGCAGATTAATGTCCATGGCATGTTGGATATTAATCCAAGAAGGGGGCTTTGATCACATAATCACAGCAGCCATCTTCTCAACCTTGCAAGGTAGTCTGGACAGGAAGCACGCCCAGAAGGACTAGTTCTACTTTATTGTAGGGTTACATTAACAGAATCTTGCAAGTGTGAAAGTAGATTTCTCCCCCGTCACCTATACAGCCCAAGAAACTAGGGAGGGACCCCTCTGAGACGTTTGCCACACCCCCATTCCTTCTGTGGGTTCAGCTCCCTCTTATCCGACTGTTCCCCTGGCTGTGGCTCTTCCCCCTGTCTCCCAAGGTCATTCCCACATCCCGTGACACATCTTGACTTTGTGCCTCCCCTCCTTGCAGACCTCCAATCGTTGTTAGCATCACATCAAGGAGAGTCCGTACTGTGCATCCACTAGACTCTGACTAGTGAACCTGACTGAAGTGGTGGGGAAATCTTTAGCATTGTAGAACTGTTGTTGGTCCTTCACCCCTCAATTAGGAGCCATATTCTTTCTTTCTGAGTTGCTTCAGAATCAATGATGTGTATTGTTGTTTTCCAGGGAAGATCCTGGAATGCTCTATAACGAATGGCTTTCATGGGCCAGAATTGATTATAATAAAGACCTTGGTTTTCAGGAGCCATCTGAAGGAGGTTGGGCTGGTTGAGTCGTCTCTCAAAGAGCAGATTTTGTATTGATGTGTATCACTGTGGCTGCTATATTGTCCCACAGTATGTTGTACTAGTACTAAATC
This sequence comes from Liasis olivaceus, assembly GCA_030867105.1. Lineage (NCBI taxonomy): Eukaryota > Metazoa > Chordata > Lepidosauria > Squamata > Pythonidae > Liasis > Liasis olivaceus. The sequence continues at coordinate 112,199,054 of CM061351.1, read as the reverse complement.
CTTTATAAGGGCATCTTCAGGTAGAGAAGCATTGTATGTGGAATGCAGCAATATAGCAAAGGGCAGATTCTGCCATCTTTGGCTTCATTTTACAGTTCTTTTCTTTTAAAATTTACACTTGGTTCTTTGCTATGCAGGGGGAGGATTCAACCACTGAGCCAGAAATCAATCTTCTGAAAACTTCAGTTTTGACGCAAAGTCAGGTTTCTAGTTTGTATCATGGTAGAATTAGAATGTACAGCAAAGGATCCCCTTCCTGAAAAATTAGCTGGAGTGGATTTTGAATGTTAGTTGTGTCTTGCAAGTGCCAATACCCATTTAGCTAATTTTCAAGCAGTCAGAGAGAAGTGGTCCTCCTTTCTGTTGCCCATCCTCCAACATTCATTTCCTTGGTTATTTCTTTCCTCTCAACTCCTTCGCATACTTCATGGCTAGCTTCCTGCTTAAACGTTGAGAGGAAACCGAAATAGAAGCAGACTTCCTATCCAGGATTAATTTTGGATGTCCTGAAAGAATGTGGGGGTTGGGTGGGGGAGAAGAGATGGCAGTTGCATTCCCTTGAGTCTTTTCTGAAGGGCATCAGATGGGTTACAACTTATTCAGATAAGCAGAAGACAATCAAGGAAGAAGTAACATTGTTGGAAATGAAAAATTCTCGGCTGTAGGGTGAGAAGGGAAGTGATTTGTGCTGAATGACCAAGTCCCCAGATATAAATCTATATCTAGATATGATGAGGCAGGAGAACCTGAAGTGGACGGTGGGTATGTGCATATATGTTTTGACACCATTGTCCTTAAGATGGAGAGAACATGGAACATGGTGGGATAGAAGTCATTTTTCCAGTGGAAGCATTTTTCAAGATGGCAACGCAGTCTGGATCTGATCCTTGCCTGGCACTTTAAAAAGCCATGAACTCTTTGTATTGAGAAGCTGGTTTGTTTTATGGAAAGAGAAGTCACCAATGTCTGCTTCTTCTTGAAAGGTAAAAGGTCCATAGCAGGTGAGATACCTTTACTCTTCTTTCCTTGCCTATCTGTCCCTTACTGATTTTTCAAGATGAGTTAGACCATTGCTCCATCCTTCAAAGCCAATGATGCATTCCAAATCCAACATTTATTTTATTATTTTATGTGTTGCATAAAATTATTTTATGTGTTATACCTTTCATCAGACAGCTTGGGTTGAGAGACAGACTGGCCCCCAACTTTACTGTGAGCTCCATGACTGATTGCAGACTCGAACGTGGGACATTTTTTTGTCCAAGTCTAATTCCTTAATTACTGTGTTATGCTGCATTACTCCTTTTCACTAAACTCTGTTCTGGGAATGAATAAATGTCAGGCACAAAAAATTTTCACTTAGTTCCATCTCCATCTTTAATGTGAATTTCTACTGACATCAACCTTGGAACCAAAATATGCTTCTCATGCACAGTTCTCCACCTTGTCCTCCAATCACTGAGCTGAAGGAATCAGCAAGTTCCTTTTCATGCCCTTTATAATGTTCATAGGTCTTCCTTCAAAGTTTTGGTTAATGATCTTCCTTCCACTGGCACCTTAACCACTACTCCAACTGGCTCTGTGGGTGAGAAGGAAGAGCACAGAATCCCCAATGCAGATTAGACTTCCTGGAATTGCTGTGAGGATGAAATGATGTATCCCTAAGTAATAGTTTGAATTAATCCACAGTATTTGTATGGGCAGCCATCACTGTGAAAGGGGTCAGCACAATGAAATAGAGCATAACAATTTTTTTTTTTAATCTGCTCTCAGTCATTACTGACCCTGCAGTGACTGCTTGGATGAGTCCTTTGCAGTTTTCAAGGCAAGGTGTTTTTCGGAAGTGGTTTTACCAGTGCCTTCTTCCTAGGGCAGAGCCCAGCTGGTGAGAGCAGGAGGCGGGGTTTCTGTTGCTTTGCGCCCTTTTCGGGTGAGCGCAATTGCGCTCCCTGGCAGCTGCTCCCAACTCCCCTGCAAGGTGCCGTCAGCATTTTTCCTCCCACCGGAGTGAGAGTCCCCATTTATCTACTCACATATGTTTTCGATCTGTTGGGTTGACAGGAACAGGGGAAGAAACAGGAGCTCACCCTGTTAATGCCGAAGGCTGGACTTGAACCGCTGAAGTGTCAGCCATTCTGGCCGGCAACTTTCAGCATCATTAAGCCACTGCGCCACCATGTCCCCCCTTATAACAAAAATAGCCTCTCCCTAATGCTGAAGGGAGAAGGAATAAAAGGTGGAAGGTGATAGCAAAATCTGTGGCCATCCATGAGATAGACTGGGGGATTGAGGATTGGGAGTAGGTAAACTGCTTTGATTCTGTCTGGTTTCAGTAGTAGTGGCGGGCGAGGAACATTGTGAAGATATCACTGTTAAATAATAGTAGGCAATGCTGTAGAGAAGAAGAATCGCTGGTGGCTTCCATTTGAGGAATTCTGCTTCTGTCCATGTATAGATTTCCAGAGATTCACTGGTGGTGGTTTTCTGAAGAAGATGGCCAAATCTTTCCTGAAAAACGTCCCAATTTTTGTTTGTTTGTTTGTTTGGTGCCTTCAAGTCCTTGTTGACTCCTGGCGACTGCTTGGACAAGTTCCTGCAGTTTTCTTGGCAAGATTTCGGAAGTGGTTTGCTGTTGCCTCCTTCCGAGGGCTAAGAGGATATGACTGGCCCAAGGTCACCCAGCTGGCTTTGCGCCTAAGGCAGGACTACAACTCACGGTATCCCAGTCTCTATCCTGGGGCCTTAACCACTACACCAAACTGTCTCTCCTTCAGATGTTATTGGTCCTTTTTTACGATGGCTATCATTTATTTTTAAGTCACGGTTTCAGCATTGGACATGTTGTTGAACTTGTAATGTGGAATTAGTCTGCTTTCAACTGGTTTCTCAGTCACAAAGTGTTCAAGAAGAAGGCACCCAACCCGTATGGTGAAAGATATATTTCAAGGTGGAATTTTGAAGATTTTCCAAACTGAAACAAGAAGTGGGCTCTATTTCGGCCCACAGCTTTGCATGACTGTATTTCGCTGTTTTGGAGGAGTAGTCTGCATGCTTTCTAATTTTTGTTGGGCTCCATTTCACTGTGGAAGCTGCTACTCCATACTTCACAATGCTTCATGGCTGTGCAAAATCTTAGGAGATGGCTTGTGGGCTGGACCATCTGCCATGCAGATTCCATGCAGCCCTCCCATAGAATGAAGCCCCCACTTTTTTAGTATTTTTGCATCTGGTCTGAGTAAGCTACAACCTTCCAAGTGAAGCCAACCCAACCAATGGTTATCTATGCGTTTCCCATATGCCTGTTTTGGATCCCAGGGATCATACCTGCAAAATCAGAGGTTCATCAGCTGAAATAACTTCCTTGATTAGTGAAAGGACATGATCTACATTTATTGTTGACTGGAAACCCCTTATAGACTTTTTGCATGACACAGGGAAAAAAAAACAAAAACGAACTCACGATTTGTGGTTTTGATGATTACCAAAAAATAAAAATAAAAAAAAATCTAGATAATAGAAAAAATGAGAGCTTTTCCTTCCTTGTGAGATAATTTTGTAATTATACTTGTTTTTGTTGCAAGGGAAGTCAGAAGCTTTCTTTCTCTTTCCTAACCGCCGTACGAAACATATTGATATGTGTTTATGTGTTAAGACCGTCATTTTCATGACAAAGACTGCGCCTGACGTTTGACCGATGTTTTGTGGGGTGTGGACACTCTCTGAAAAAGGGATGGGGGTGACATGAAATAAAATGAACGTTCTTCTTTCTTTGCTTTTAAGGAATAAGGATAAGAAATCAGTTGAATTTTGTTTTATTGTCTGCATTGGCAGGAGAGAATGCCAATCTATTCAGTTTATGTCACGGATTTAGAAAAAATCATCACCATTTCTATTCAGAACTTCCTATGACCTAGACAGATTTTGTATCCTTACTCCACTAAGTTATGTAGCTATTAATATAAGGCAACCTTTATTGTGAATGCAAATTTACTTGAGGTAGTTCTTTGTTAATTTTTGCCAATAAACATCCTGTGAAATGTTCACCATGATCCTCTTCAGATATGACCTCAGAATAGGTATCATGGTTAAGGAATCATTAATTATTAACTAATTAATTAGTGAGTCATTATGGTGCTGGGCAGGAATCAGGTAGACTCAGGTTCAAGTCTATATTTAGCCATGCAAATTCTCCAGGTGACTTGGCAAGTCACTGGGTTATAGAGGGAAAACTGGAGGAAACTGCTTTGTACATTTCCTTGAGGTCTTCAAGAAAGATGAGATATAAATATAAGGGCAATGAGGATGGTAATAGTAGTAGTAGTAGTAGTAATATTACTGCAATAATGTAATGCTAGTACAACAGAGATCAACTGTGAAACCCACTGGAAAAAGATCCTGAGAAGAAAAGGTACTTATCCTGGGCTACCATACATACCTTGATAATAATGTCCTGATTTCTGACTTAAGATTTTCTAGGAATAGATACAGGCCTCTAGAACTTCCCTGTTATTTGATGGAATCCATGACAGAAGTAAAACCTGTAACACAGTGTTTCTCAAACTCACACCCTTTAAGACAGGTGGACTTCAACTCCCAGAATTACCCAGCTAACATGCTGGCTGGAGAATTCAGGGAGTTGAAGTCCACCTGTCTCAAGGGTCCTAAGTCTGAGAAACATGTCTATGACATATCTCTATCAAAAGCTCAATAATAATGTTGAAGTAGAGATTTCTGGGATATTCCAAGCATGGAATAAAAAACTGGGAACTAAAAATCGTTGACTTTCCTACAACAGGGGACCCTAAATCAACAGGTTGTGACCTGTTGAAAGAAGAATTTTATTGCTTTTCTTAACCCCAGTAGATGGGACAAAATAATAGGTCATCATCTAACCAGGCTTTTGGCAGAGTGAACATTACAGTGAGAACCACTACTGTAGAAATATGCACATCACTGTGGGAGATAATGTACTCATATGCACAGTGATATATGGCTTGACAAAATTTGGAAAGTTCATGGAGATGTTTTGACCAAGAGAAGTCATGCATGCAATTCTCTTGGCCCCGATTCTATACATTTGAGATATTTGCTGTTTTTCTGAGTCTATCCAATGAACGTGAAGCCTCTTCTTCCAGCGTGATCTTTCTTCAGCAAAAGAGTTTGTTCTCTTTTGGCTTCAGTGATTGATATTACACTGAGAACTATTGTACAGATGTGAGGAAAACAATAAATGTTGCATTGTGTGACAATTTCAAACTCGCATTATAATCAGCGATGTTAGTGTAATGGTAGTGAAGGGCATTATTTTAATACACAATTTTATACTTTATATATATATTTTACATACTGTATGAACATACATGTGACAGTGCACTCTATCTTATTTCTAAAGGGTTAACTTGCTTTTGCCTTCTAAAGAGCCCAGCATTCCCCCACCCCATTTCCTTTAGAAGCAATTAGCCAGAAGCTATAAATCAGCCCAGTACCAGGTTGGTGCTGTCAGGGAAAGCTGCCAAGAAGAAGAGACCTTGTAATTCCAAAGAAGTTGCAAAGAAAGGGGCCCTACATTCCAGAAAGAGATAAGGAGGTTCTGGTATGGTATTCCCTTGGTAACCAGAAGAAAAAAGTTAAACCTAGATTCATCTCTTTAGGACCCACTTTTACTCCTCCCTAGACCATCCCTGTATTCCCTTGTATGGACGTGGGGGGATGTACAATCTGATTACATTTGTAAATGCCTATAAAAACTCTAAGGGACGCGGTGGCGCAGCGGCTTAATGACGCTGAAAGTTGCCGGCCAGAAATGGCTGACGCTTCGGCGGTTCGAGTCCAGCCTTCGCGTTAACAGGGTGAGCTCCTGTTTCCTCCCCAGCTCCTGTCAACCCAACAGGTCAAAAACTCACGTGAGTAGATAAATGGGTACTCTCACTCCAGTGGGAGGAAAAATGCTGGCAGCGCCTTGCACAGAGAGACAGGACCAGTTGCCGGTAAGCGCGAAACTGCGCTCGCCCGAAAAGGGCACGAAGCAACGGAAACCCCGCCTCCTGCGCTCGCCAGCTGGGCTATGCTCTAGGAAGGAGGCTCTGGCAAACCACTTCCGAAAAACAATTGCCTTGAAAACTGCAAGGATTCGTCCAGGCAGTCACTGTAGGGTCAGTAATGACTGAGCACAGACAAAAATAAAATAAAATAAAATAAAATAAAAACTCTGTTGTTTGCTTTGCAAGGTGTGGTTCTTCTCAACACCTTGCCACGGTGTTGACTGAGCCATCCAGAATATTTCATGGCCAATAAAACTTCTGTTAGCTAAAAAGCCTCGTCTCAAGTTCTATTTGGTTCTCTGAACTTGGGTACACAAATAAACAAAGGCTAGTGCCTAACAGTAGAAACACAGGTTTTCTTGTAACAAAATTTTGATACATACATGCAAAATCTGCCTTATAAAATAATCAAACTGAAGTTGTTTCTGAGGCAGGGAAAATTGGATAATAAAGCAGATATTTTCTAGAATACCAGGCATTTATTTTATTGTTATGCCCTGATCTGGATCACAAAGTTTCATGAAAAAAAATGTAATACCTAATATGGCAAATTTCACTTTAAATTCCATGTTTCATCATATATTAAGAATTCACTATTTATGTCTGTGTCCTGAATCTGTTTATTTGAAAAGGTGGCAAACATGGATCATAGAACTTAATTAAGGGCTATTCTAGGGTTTTTTGTTTTAATACAAGTGATAAGGTTCCCTATTTTCATAATTTTATGTTAATGCTAATATTTGGCAACATCAGGCTCCCTCCTTTCCTTTGAGAAGTTTTTGACTGAGCAGATATCACTGTGCTAGCTCTGGATATTCTGAAAGCTCCAGCCCCTCTATGTCACACAGTGAAGAATCGCCTCGGGGGAAGTGTATTTACCAAAAGCAGCACCACATGTCCACATGTCTATTGACAGACTGAGAAAGTTTTTGATAGAGCATCCATCACTGTGAAATACCCAGCTATAATACACCGGGATATAGCGTTGGACAAATTCTGGATACAGACCTGCTCAAAATGTTGACTTTTGCCCCTTGCCCCTACAGATGTGAGGAAAACAATGGATGTTGCCTGTGTGATCATTTGAAACTCACAGTATATTCAGCGATGTTAGTGTAATGGTAGAAACACAGGCAGCAGTGTTTTCTCATAACAAAATTTCGACACATGCATGCAAAACTAGTCTTATAAGATAATGAAACTAGAGTTGTTTCAGAGGCAGGGAAAAGTGGATAATAAAATGGATATTTTCAAGAATACCAGGCATTTATTGTTTTGTTCCATCCTGATCTGGGACACAAAGCTTTCATGAGAGAAAATGATACATAATATGCCAAAATTCACTTTAAATTCCATGTTTCATCATATTTTAAGAATTCGCTATTTATGAATTAATTAAATAAAGAATTGTCCTGATTCTGTTTATTTGTCAACAAGGTGGTAAACATGGATCATAGAACTTAATTAATTGCTAGTGCAGTGTTCTTTTTAATGCAGCTCATAATGTTCCCTATTTTCATAATTTTAGGTTGATGTTAATATTTAGGAAGATCAATCCCCCTGCTTTCATCTGAGAAGTTTTTGATCGAGCAGATATCATTGTGATCACTAGACCCACTCAGAAGGCTCCAAAGATTATATTCACACAGTGGAAAGTGACTTGACAAAAAGATGAAGATTCAGGGGTCCTGGCTAACTCTAAGTAGAAATGTCGAAGAAAAGTTTGGTAAGGAATGCAGATTTGGTGGAAATGCTGCTTGGCAAATTGCCTTTAGTATTCTATGCACTGAAAGTGAAATGAGGAAAGAAATGGACAGAATTCTCTAGTCTGGTTGGAAAACGTTTTGCCAGGTTTCCTTCCACCACTCAAGGCAGAACAGAGCTTGTAATAGGACTGGTATGTTACATGTTGCCATCAGGCAAACCTCTGTGTTCTTCATCTTCTGCAAAGGTCTAATCTTCATATGAACATGATTTCTGTGTCCTATTTTGTTGGTGCGATTTTGGGGGAAGTGTATTTGGCCAAAACAGCACCAATTGGTCCAGATATCTACTGACAGACTGAGAAAGTTTTTGATACAGCATCCATCACTGTGGGCCAACCAGTCATAATACACCATGATATATCATTGGACAAAATCTGGAAACAGTCCTGCTCAACACGTTGACTTTTGCCCCTTGCGTTATGTTGGAAGATATAGGGTTTCAACTTCATCTGTCGCACACGAGCACAAAGGGAGGGGTGGCAACATGGCTGCCTAGCTTTGCTGCTTTGTGTGGGAGGGGCCTGTATCCCACCTTTTTCCTGTTTCCCTCATTTTCTTCCTCTTCTCCTCATGGCTCTCCATGAGGGAGGATTGACTGCTCTCTCCTCCTCATGGTTTTTGTACTAACATTTCACAACCCCAACAAGTTAGAGGCGTAAGATATTTGCTGTTCTTGCCTTTGCTGCGGTAATAATCTGAGTAAACTCTTCACAAGCAAATTGCATTGGGGCAACCTAATGTTAAAACATCTGAATATGCAGATGGCGTAACAAAATGGGAGAGATCAGGGTATTGCTCAACTATAAGTGTTGTCCAAGACAAGTGGACGTTGATGCGTGGTTGCACAGGATAAGATTCTCAAAATGAACAGAAAGCCTCTTATTTCATCAGGGTCTCCTTTCATCCCAGGGGATTTGTTTCTGACAGGGAGCTGATGGAAGCACTGCAGCAGCTTTACAATTTGGTCAGAGAATTAGTTTGCCACTCACACCTCATCAACAATGTCAGCATCACTGATAAAGTCTAGGGATGATCTTCATAGCAACAATTATACTTTGAGATGTGTCCAAAGGAACAGCTTGGCAGCTGAGCTCTTCCTGATGCAGGACCAGTTAGCAAATAAGGACCTTGATGGTGTCTCTTCCTGAAAGTTCAGAAAAGATCCAAGATCTCCAAAGTGAGTGCCTAGCTGAAGAGAAGGGTGGGCAAATATCCCCTTTTGCCACATGGAAAAGTGAACGTGAACAACCAGTACAATTGTATCCAGAGATTCATGCTCTGTCCTTGACCTACTTGTTTGTGATCTGGAAATGTGTTGAGTATAACGTCCTCCAAAGACTTTGGTGTGTATTTCTGAAAGACTGCTGAATGTGGAAGTATTTTGACTATGAAAGTTATTCACTAGAGGAATGTCATTGTTTTTAAGCTTGGTTGATTTGAATTTATTTGAATTTCCTTCCCTTTCTAGATAAGCAAAATGAAACAAAACAAAAGAAAGCAAAACAGCCTCAGCAGCGGTCATTAACGTTTGCCAAAGATTTAGTATCTGCAACCAAATTGGCTGCATTTCTCTGCTGAGAAATCCTGCAAGTATCTGACAGAGCGATTATCAATGTGAGTACCCAGTTCCCACACAGTGAAAAATGGCTTGACAAAATGGAAGCACTCAAGCGAGGTGCTTATTAGAAGTGGAAATTTCCAGGAAGACTTTTTTGAGAGCCAAGAATTGGTGGAAAGGCTGGCTTCCAAATCTCCATCAATATTCCCAGAACTGGAGTTGAAAGTTTCCAAAAAATGGAGAGGTATGTCCTGTTTCATGGCAGAACAGAGCATGCTAGAGTTTCTGCTGGTATAGTTCATGTCACCACTCTGCAAAGCTCCCCTTTCTTCATCTCCTGCAAAGATATAGTTTTCTTTGGAACCCAGTGGGAAGCCTTATTTCATGCATGTCACAGAGGTCCTCTTTGCAAGAGCATTATCTTTTGACCCAGTTGTCTGTTGACAGCCTGGGAATGGTTTTGAAGGACCATCTATCACTAGTTGCTTGGTGATCCCAATGGGTTACCCTGTGATACCCACTGGAACAAGGTCCTGATAAGAAAAACTACAGTTCCAGGGCCACAGTACCTACCTTGATAATCATGTCCTGATTTCTGTCTTAAGATTTTCCAAGAATAGATACAGGCCTCTAGAATTGCTTTCTTATTTGATGGATTGCTTGACAGAAGTAAAATCTGTAACACAGTGCTGATGTCCACATGTCTTAAAGTTGCCACGTTTGAGAAACACCGCTGTAACATATCTCTATGAAAAGCTGAATAATATTTCTGAAGTGGGCATTTCTGGAATGTTCTAAACATGGATTAAAAATCTGGTCTCCAAGAATTCTTAATGAGTGGATTCATGGCCGAATAAGCTGTTTCTTGTGTGAATGATCTTAGGCAGCTATTTATTATTTGATACACATTTATTTATTTATTTATGTACAGTAGCTATCTATCAAGGTTGATATATGTTCCTGTCAAAGGCCAACTCTGTGTATGTCAGCAGGTCTGAAACAATAGAAGTCATGGTACACAAATGGAATCATAAAACCTTAACAAAACATAGTAACCTAAAGAAAGCTGAGGGACAGCTGCCATCAATAATAACCAGTAACATTCCTACAACAGGGGACCTAAATGAACAGGATTTGACCTGTCGAAATAACAGTTGTGTTGCTTTTCTTAATCCCAGTTGGGTTGGACATAATAATATGCCATTACGTAAGCAGCTTTTTGGCAGAGTAAATATCACTGTGGGAGCTACTGTAGCCGTATGCACTGTGATATATGGCTTGACCAAATTTGGAAAGTTCATGAAGATAAGTTTGGACCGAGACAAGTCATGCTTACTATTCTTTTGGCCCTGATTCTATGGATGGGAGAGGTTTGCTGCTCTTTGGAGATTATCCAATGAACGTGCAACCTCTTCTTCCAGCGGGATCTTTCTTCAGCAAAGGAGTCTCTTCCCTTTTGGTTTCTCTGGTTGATATTGTAATGAGAACCACTCTACTGATGTGAGGAAAACCATAAACGCTGCATTTTGTGGTAATCTGAAACTCACAGAATATTCAGCGATGTTAGTGTAATGGGAGAAACAGGGAGCAGTGTTTTCCTCATAGCAAAATTTTGATACATGCATGTAAAACTAGTCTTATAAAATAATGAAACTGGAGTTGTTTGTGAGAGAGGGAAAATTGGATAATAAAATGTATGTTTTCCAGAATACCAGGTATTTCGTTTTTTGTTACACCCTTTCCTGGATCACAGAGTTTTCATGAGAAAAAAGTGATATATAATATGCCAAATCTGACTTTAAATTCTATGTTCCATTGAACTTTTAAGTCTTCACTATTTATGTCTGTGTCCTGAATCTGACAACAAGGTGGTAAACATGGATCATAGAACTTAATTAATTGATACTCCAGTGTTTTTTTTTAATGCAAGTTATAATTATCCCTATTTTCATAATTTTATGTTAATGCTAATATATTGCATCATCAGGCTCCCGGCTTTCATTTGAGAGGTTTTTGATCGAGCAGATATCACTGTGATAGCTCCAGCTGCTATATACCACACAGTGAAGAATGGCTTGACAAAAAGATGAAGATTCAGAGGTCCTACCTCACTGTAAGTAGAAATGTTGAAGAGAGGTTTGATAAGGTTGCAGATTTGGTGGAAATGGTGCTTGGGAATTGCCTTTAATGTTCCATGCATTGAAAGTGAAATGAGCAAAGAAATGGACAGAATTCTCTAGTCTGGCTGGAAAAAGTTTTGCCAGGTTTCCTTCAAGCATTCAAGGCAGAAGATAGCTTGTAACAGGACTGGTATGTTATGTGTTGCCATCAGGCAAACCTTGGTGTTCTTCATCTTCTGCAAAGGTCTCGTCTTTATGTGAACACCATTTCTGTGTTCTATTTTGTTGGTACCATTTTGGGGGAAGTATATTTAAGAAAAGCAGCATCAATTGGTCCACATGTCTACTGACAGACTGAGAAAGTTTTTGATAGAGCATCCATCACTGTGGGAACCCCAGCTATAGTACACCATGATATAGCGTTGGACAAAAACAGGATACAGTCCTGCTCAAAACGGTGACATTTGCCCCTTGTGTTAGAGGCATAAGATATTTGCTGTTCTTGCTTTTACTGTGGTATTAATCTGAGTAAACACTTCACAAAGAAAATTGCACTGGGGCAGCTAATGCTAGCATGTGCACGCTGAATATGCAGATGGCGTAACAAAATGGGAGAGATCAGGGTATTGCTCAACTATAAGTGTTGTCCAAGACAAGTGGACGTTGATGCGTGGTTGCACAGGATAAGATTCTCAAAACAAACAGAAAGCCTCTTTTTCCAGCAGGGTCTCCTTCCATCCCAGGGGATTTGTTTCTGACAGGGAGCTGATGGAAGCACTGCAGCAGCTTTACCATTTGGTCAGAGAATTAGTTTGCCACTCACACCTCATCAACAATGTCAGCATCATTGATAAAGTCTAGGGATGATCTTCATGGCAACAATTATACTTTGAGATGTGACCCAATTAACAGCTTGGCAGCTGGGCTTTTCCTGATGCAGGAACAGTTAATAAATAAGGACCTTGATGGTTTCTCTTCCTGAACATTCAGAGCAGATCCAAGATCTCAAAAGGGAGTGACTGTCTGAAGAGAAGGGTGGGCCAATATCCCCTTTTGCCAGATGGAAAAGTGAACATGAACAACCGGTACAATTGTATCAGGCGGTTCATGCATGTCCTTGACCTACTTGTCGTTTGTGATCGGAAGACGTGTTGAGTATAACGTCCTCCAGAGACTTTGGTGTGTATTTCTGAAGGAGTCTTGAACGTGGAAGTACTTTGACTATGAAAATTGTTCACTAGAGGAATGTCATTGTTTTTAAGCTTGGTTGATCTGAATTTATTTGAATTTCCTTCCCTTTCCTGTGGTACATGTAGCTGCACAAAATGAAACAAACGAAAGGAAAACAAAACAGCCTCAGCAGCGGTCATTAACGTTTGCAAAAGGTTTAGCATTTGCAACCACGTTGGCTGCATTTCTCTGCTGAGAAATCCTGCAAGTATTTGACTGAGCGATTATCACTGTGCGTACCCAGTTCCCACACAGTGAAAAATGGCTTGACAAAATGTGAGCAGTCAAGCGACTTGCTTATTAGAAGTGGAAATTTTGAGGAAGAGTTTTCTGAGAGCCAGGAATTGGTGGAAAGGCTGGCTTCCAAATCTCCTGAACATTCCCAGAACTGGAGTTGAAAGTTTAAAAAAAAATGGAGATGTATGTCCTGTTTCATGGCAGAACAGAGCATGCTAGAGTTTCTGCTGGTATATTCAATGTCACCACTGTGCAAAGCTCCCCTTTCTTCATCTCCTGCACAGATATAGTTTTCTTTGGAACCCAGTGGCAAGCCTTATTTCATGCATGTCACAGAGGTCCTCTTTGCAAGAGCATTATCTTTTGACCCAGTTGTCTGTTGACAGCCTGGGAATGGTTTTGAAGGACCATCTATCACTGTAGTTGCTTAGTGATACCGATGGGTTACCCTGTGATACCCACTGGAACAAGGTCCTGATAAGAAAAAACTACAGTTCCAGGGCCACAGTACCTACCTTGATAATCATGTCCTGATTTCTGTCTTAAGATTTTCCAAGAATAGATACAGGCCTCTAGAATTGCTTTCTTATTTGATGGATTGCTTGACAGAAGTAAAATCTGTAACACAGTGCTGATGTCCACATGTCTTAAAGTTGCCACGTTTGAGAAACACCGCTGTAACATATCTCTATGAAAAGCTGAATAATATTTCTGAAGTGGGTATTTCTGGAATGTTCTAAACATGGATTAAAAATCTGGTCTCCAAGAATTCTTAATGAGTGGATTCATGGCCGAATAAGCTGTTTCTTGTGTGAATGATCTTAGGCAGCTATTTATTATTTGATACACATTTATTTATTTATTTATGTACAGTAGCTATCTATCAAGGTTGATATATGTTCCTGTCAAAGGCCAACTCTGTGTATGTCAGCAGGTCTGAAACAATAGAAGTCATGGTACACAAATGGAATCATAAAACCTTAACAAAACATAGTAACCTAAAGAAAGCTGAGGGACAGCTGCCATCAATAATAACCAGTAACATTCCTACAACAGGGGACCTAAATGAACAGGATTTGACCTGTCGAAATAACAGTTGTGTTGCTTTTCTTAATCCCAGTTGGGTTGGACATAATAATATGCCATTACGTAAGCAGCTTTTTGGCAGAGTAAATATCACTGTGGGAGCTACTGTAGCCGTATGCACTGTGATATATGGCTTGACCAAATTTGGAAAGTTCATGAAGATAAGTTTGGACCGAGACAAGTCATGCTTACTATTCTTTTGGCCCTGATTCTATGGATGGGAGAGGTTTGCTGCTCTTTGGAGATTATCCAATGAACGTGCAGCCTCTTCTTCCAGCGGGATCTTTCTTCAGCAAAGGAGTCTCTTCCCTTTTGGTTTCTCTGGTTGATATTGTAATGAGAACCACTCTACTGATGTGAGGAAAACCATAAACGCTGCATTTTGTGGTAATCTGAAACTCACAGTATATTCAGCGATGTTAGTGTAATGGGAGAAACAGGGAGCAGTGTTTTCCTCATAGCAAAATTTTGATACATGCATGTAAAACTAGTCTTATAAAATAATGAAACTGGAGTTGTTTGTGAGAGAGGGAAAATTGGATAATAAAATGTATGTTTTCCAGAATACCAGGTATTTCGTTTTTTGTTACACCCTTTCCTGGATCACAGAGTTTTCATGAGAAAAAAGTGATATATAATATGCCAAATCTGACTTTAAATTCTATGTTCCATTGAACTTTTAAGTCTTCACTATTTATGTCTGTGTCCTGAATCTGACAACAAGGTGGTAAACATGGATCATAGAAATTAATTATTTGCTACTCCAGTGTTTTTTTTTTTTAATGCAAGTTGTAATTTTCCCTATTTTCATAATTTTATGTTAATGCTAATATATTGCATCATCATGCTCCCTCCTTTCATTTGTGAGATTTTTGATCGAGCAGATATCACTGTGATAACCCCAGCTGGGTTATACCAGCTACTATATGTCACACAGTGAAGAATGGCTTGACAAAAAGATGAAGATTCAGGGGTCCTTCCTAACTCGAAGTAGAAATGTTGAAGAGAGGTTTGGTAAGGAATGCAGATTTGGTAGAAATGCTGCCTGGCAAATAGCCTTTAGTATTCCATGCATGGAAAGTGAAATGACCAAAGAAATGGACAGAATTCCCAAGTCTGGCTGGAAAATGTTTTGCCAGGTTTCCTTCCAGCATTAAAGACAGAATGGGTCTTGTAATAGGACTGGTATGTTACATGTTGCCGACAGGAAATCCTCTGTGTTCTTCCTCTTCTGCAAAGGTCTAATCTTCATTTGAACATGATTTCTGTGTCCTATTTTGTTGGTGCCATTTTGGGGGAAGGGTATTTGGCAAAAGCAGCACCGATTGGTCCAGATATCTATTGACAGACTGAGAAGTTTTTGATAGAGCATCCATCACTGTGGTCCAACCCGCTATATTACACAGTGATATATTGTTGGACAAAATCCTAATACAGTCCTACTCAAATCATTGACTTTTGACCATTGTGTTAGAGGCGTAAGATATTTGCTGTTCTTGCCTTTGCTGTGGTAATAATCTGAGTAAACTCTTCACAAAGCAAATTGCAGTGGGGCAGCTGATGCTAGCACCTGCACGCTGAATATGCAGATGGCATAACAAAATGGGAGAGATCAGGGTATTGCTCAACTATAAGTGTTGTCCAAGACAAGTGGCCTTTGACGCGTGGTTGCACGGGATAAGATTCTCAAAACAAACAGAAAGCCTCTTATTCCAACAGGGTCTCCTTTCATCCCAGGGGATTTCTTTCTGACAGGGAGCTGATAGAAGCACTTTACAATTTTACAATAGAAATTTACTTTACTTTACAATAGAAGCGGCTTTATAATTTGGTCAGAGAATTAGTTTGCCACTCACACCTTATCAACAATGTCAGCATCATTGATAAAGTCTAGGGATGATCTTCGTAGCAACAGTTATATTTTGAGATGTGACCAAAGGAACAGCTTGGCAGCTGGGCTTTTCCTGATGCAGGAGCAGTTAGCAAATAAGGACCTCGATGGTTTCTCTTCCTGAACATTCAGAGCAGATCCAAGATCTCAAAAGGGAGTGACTGTCTGAAGAGAAGGGTGGGCCAATATCCCCTTTTGCCAGATGGAAAAGTGAACATGAACAACCGGTACAATTGTATCAGGCGGTTCATGCATGTCCTTGACCTAGTTGTCGTTTGTGATCTGAAGACGTGTTGAGTATAACGTCCTCCAGAGACTTTGGTGTGTATTTCTGAAGGAGTCTTGAACGTGGAAGTACTTTGACTATGAAAGTGGTTCACTAGAGGAATGTCATTGTTTTTAAGCTTGGTTGATTTGAATTTATTTGAATTTCCTTCCCTTTCCTGTGGTACATGTAGCTGCACAAAATGAAACAAAAGAAAGGAAAACAAAACAGCCTCAGCAGCGGTCATTAATGTTTGCAAAAGGTTTAGTATTTGCAACCAGGTTGGCTGCATTTCTCTGCTGAGAAATCCTGCAAGTATTTGACAGAGCGATTATCAATGTGAGTACCAGGTTCCCACACAGTGAAAAATGGCTTGACAAAATGCGAGCAGTCAAGCGACGTGCTTATTAGAAGTGGAAATTTTGAGGAAGAGTTTTCTGAGAGCCAGGAATTGGTGGAGAGGCTGGCTTCCAAATCTCCATGAACATTCCCAGAACTGGAGTTGAAAGTTTCAAAAAAAATGGAGACGTATGTCCTGTTTCATGGCAGAACAGAGCATGCTAGAGTTTCTGCTGGTATATTCAATGTCACCACTGTGCAAAGCTCCCCTTTCTTCATCTCCTGCACAGATATAGTTTGCTTTGGAACCCAGTGGCAAGCCTTATTTCATGCACGTCACAGAGGTCCTCTTTGCAAGACCATTGTCATTGGACCCAGTTGTCTGTTGACAGCCTGGGAATGGTTTAGAAGGACCATCTATCACTGTAGTTGCTTGGTGATCCCAATGGGTTACCCTGTGATACCCACTGGAACAAGGTCCTGATAAGAAAAAGTACATTTCCAGGGCTACCGTACATATCAAGGTTGATAATAATACCTGATTTCTGTCTTAAGATTTTCCAGGAATAGATACAGGCCTCTAGAATTCCTTTCTGATTTGATGGATTGTTTGACAGAAGTAAAATCTGTAACACAGTGCTTCTGAAAGTTGGGACCTTCCAGAGACGTGGAGTTGAACTCCCAGAATTCCCCAACCATGCTGGCTGGGGAATTCTGAGAACTGATGTCCACATGTCTTAAAGTTGCCAAGTTTGAGAAACACCGCTATAACATATCTCTATGAAAAGCTGAATAATATTTCTGAAGTGGGCATTTCTGGAATGTTCTAAACATGGATTAAAAAACTGGTCTCCAAGAATTCTTAATGAGTGGTTTCATGGCCGAATAAGCTGTTTCTTGTGTGAATGATCTTAGGCAGCTATTTCTTATTTGATAGACATGTATTTATTTATTTATTTATAGTAGCTACCTATCAAGGTTGATATATGTTCCTGTCAAAGGCCAACTCTGAGTGGCTTATAGTTCTATGTATGTCAGCAGGTCTAAAACAATAGAAGTCATGGTACACGAATGGAATCATAAAACCTTAACAAAGAATACTAACCTAAAGAAAGCTGAGGAACAACTGCCAGAAATTACAATCAGTAGTTTTGTTGCTTTTCTTAATCCCAGTTGGGTTGGACATAATAAAATGTCATTACATAACCAGGTTTTTGGCAGGGTGAACATCACTGTGGGTGCTACCGTAGTAATATGCCCAGTGATATATGGCTTGACAAAATTTGGAAAGGTCATGGAGATAGGTTTGGACCAAGACAAGTCATGCATGCGATTCTTTTGGCCCCGATTCTATGCATTTGAGATATTTGCTGCTCTTCAGAGTTTATGTAATTGATGTGAAGGTTCTCCTTCCTGCATGATCTTTCTTCAGAGAAAGAGGTTGCTCTCTTTGGGCTTCTGTGGTTGTTATTACACTGAGAACCCCTCTACAGATGTGAGGAAAACAATGGATGTTGCCTGTGTGATCGTTTGAAACTCACAGTATAATCAGCGATGTTAGTGTAATGGTAGAAACACAGGCAGCAGTGTTTTCTCATAACAAAATTTGGACACATGCATGCAAAACTAGTCTTATAAGATAATGAAACTAGAGTTGTTTCAGAGGCAGGGAAAAGTGGATAATAAAATGGATATTTTCAAGAATACCAGGCATTTATTGTTTTGTTCCATCCTGATCTGGAACACAAAGGTTTCATGAGAGAAAATGATACATAATATGCCAAAATTCACTTTAAATTCCATGTTTCATCATATTTTAAGAATTCACTATTTATGAAATAATTAAATAAAGAATTGTCCTGATTCTGTTTATTTGTCAACAAGGTGGTAAACATGGATCATAGAACTTAATTAATTGCTAGTGCAGTGTTCTTTTTAATGCAGCTCATAATGTTCCCTATTTTCATAATTTTAGGTTGATGCTAATATTTAGGAAGATCAATCCCCCTGCTTTCATCTGAGAAGTTTTTGATCGAGCAGATATCACTGTGATCACTCGAGCCACTCAGAAGGCTCCAAAGATTATATTCACACAGTGGAAAGTGACTTGACAAAAAGATGAAGATTCAGGGGTCCTGGCTAACTCTAAGTAGAAATGTCGAAGAAAAGTTTGGTGAGGAATGCAGATTTGGTGGAAATGCTGCTTGGCAAATCGCCTTTAGTATTCTATGTACTGAAAGTGAAATGAGGAAAGAAATGGACAGAATTCTCTAGTGTGGTTGGAAAACGTTTTGCCAGGTTTCCTTCCACCAGTCAAGGCAAAACAGGGAATGTAATTGGACTGGTATGTTATGTGTTGCCATCGGTTAAAACTCTGTGTTCTTCATCTTCTTCAAAGGTCTAATTTTCATTTGAATATGATTACTGTTTCTGATTTTGTTGGTACCATTTTGAGGGAAGTATATTTAGGAAAAGCAGCATCAATTGGTCCACATGTCTACTGACAGACTGAGAAAGTTTTTGATAGAGCATCCATCACTGTGGGATCCCCGCTACTATACACCATGATATAGCGTTGGACAAAAAGAGGATACAGTCCTGCTCAAAACGGTGACATTTGCCCCTTGTGTTAGAGGCGTAAGATATTGCTGTTCTTGCCTTTGCTGTGGTAATAATCTGAGTAAGGTCTTCACAAAGCAAATTGCACTGGGGCAGCTGATGCTAGCACCTGCACGCTGAATATGCAGATGGCGTAACAAAATGGGAGAGATCAGGGTATTGCTCAAGTATAAGTGTTGTCCAAGACAAGTGGACGTTGATGCGTGGTTGCACAGGATAAGAGTCTCAAAACGAACAGAAAGCCTCTTATTTCATCAGGGTCTCCTTTCATCCCAGGGGATTTCTTTCTGACAGGGAGCTGATGGAAGCACTGCAGTGGCTTTACAATTTGGTCAGAGAATTAGTTTGCCACTCACACCTTATCAACAATGTCAGCATCATTGATAAAGTCTAGGGATGATCTTCGTAGCAACAATTATACTTTGGGATGTGACCAAAGGAACAGCTTGGCAGCTGGGCTTTTCCTGATGCAGGAGCAGTTACTAAATAAGGACCTCGATGGTGTGTCTTCCTGAACGTTCAGAGCAGATCCAAGATCTCCAAAGTGAGTGCCTAGCTGAAGAGAAGGGTGGGCCAATATCCCCTTTTTCCAAATGGAAAAGCGAATGTGAACAATCGATACAATTTTATCCAGAGATTCATGCTCTATCCTTGACCTACTTGTTTGTGATCTGGAAATGTGTTGAGTATAACGTCCTCCAAAAACTTTGGTGTGTATTTCTGAAAGAGTCTTGAACATGGAAGTATTTTGACTATGAAAGTTGTTCACTAGAGGAATGCCATTGCTGTTAAGCTTTCTTGTTTTGAATATCTTTGAATTTCCTTCCCTTTCCTGTGGTACATGTAGCTGCACAAAATGAAACGAACGAAAAGAAAACAAAACAGCCTCAGCAGCGGTCATTAACGTTTGTAAAAGATTTAGTATTTGCAACCAAGTTGGCTGCATTTCTCTGCTGAGAAATCCTGCAAGTATTTGACTGAGCGATTATCACTGTGAGTTCCAGCTCCCACACAGTGAAAAATGGCTTGACAGAATGCGAGCAGTCAAGCGATGTGCTTATTAGAAGTGGAAATTTCAAGGAAGAGTTTTCTGAGAGCCAAGAATTGGTGGAAAGGCTGGCTTCCAAATCTCCATGAATATTCCCAGAACTGGAGTTGAAAGTTTCCAAAAAATGGAGAGGTATGTCCTGTTTCATGGCAGAACAGAGCATGCTAGAGTTTCTGCTGGTATAGTTCATGTCACCACTCTGCAAAGCTCCTCTTTCTTCATCTCCTGGAAAGATATAGCTTTCTTTGGAACCCAGTGGCAAGTCTTATTTCATGCACGTCACAGAAGTCCTCTTTGCAAGAGCATTGTCATTTGACCCAGTTGTCTGTTGACAGCCTGGGAATGGTTTTGAAGGACCATCTATCACTGTAGTTGCTTGGTGATCCCAATGGGTTACCCTGTGATACCCACTGGAACAAGGTCCTGATAAGAAAAAGTACAGTTCCAGGGCTACCATACCTGCCTTGATAATCATGTCCTGATTTCTGTCTTAAGATTTTCCAGGAATAAATACAGGCCTCTAGAACTGCTTTCTTATTTGATGGATTGCTTGATTGAAGTAAAACCTGTAAGATGCTGTTTCTGAAACTGGGACATTCAAGACATGTGGAGTTCAACTCCCAGAATTCCCCAACCATGCTGGCTGGGGAATTCTGAGAACTGATGTCCACATGTCTTAAAGTTGCCAAGGTTGAGAAACAACGCTATAACATGTCTCTATGAAAAGCTGAATAATATTTTTGAAGTGGGCCTCATCTGTGGATTCATGGACAAAGATGCTGTTTGTCGTGTGAATGATCTTAGGCCCGTATTTAACATTTGATAGACAGTGATTTATTTATTTAGCTATCTATAAAGGTTGATATATGGTCCTGTCAGGATAACTTTGAGTGGCTTATAGTTCAATGTATGTCAGCAGGACTAAAACAATTGAAGTAATGGTACACTAATGGTACCATTAAGTTAAAACCTTAACAAAAAATAGTAATGTAAACAAAGCTGAGGAACAACTTCCATCAATAACAATCAGTAACATTCCTACACCAGGAGACCCTAAATCAACAGGTTTAGACCTTTTGAAATAAGAGTTGTGTTGCTTTTCTTAACCCCAGTAGGGTTGTTCATAATAACAAGTAATTATGTAATCAGGTTTTTGGCAGAGTGAACATCACTGTGGGAGCCACTGGTATAATAATATACACCATGATACATGGCTTGACAAAATTTGGTAAGGTCATGGAGATAGTCTTGGACCAAGACAAGTCATGCTTGCGATTCTTTTGGCCCCGATTCTATGCATTTGAGATATTTGCTGCTCTTCAGAGTTTATGTAATTGAGGTGAAGGTTCTCCTTCCTGCATGATCTTTCTTCAGAGAAAGAGGTTGCTCTCTTTGGGCTTCTGTGGTTGTTATTACACTGAGAACCCCTCTACAGATGTGAGGAAAACAATGGATGTTGCCTGTGTGATCGTTTGAAACTCACAGTATAATCAGCGATGTTAGTGTAATGGTAGAAACACAGGCAGCAGTGTTTTCTCATAACAGAATTTGGACACATGCATGCAAAACTAGTCTTACAAGATAATGACACTGGGGTTGTTTCTAAGGCAGGGAAAAGTGGATAATAAAAGGTATGTTTTCCAGAATACCAAGCATTTATTTTTTTCTTACACCCTTTCCTGGATCACAGAGTTTTCATGAGAAAAAAGTGATATATAATATGCCAAATCTGACTTTAAATTCTATGTTCCATTGAACTTTTAAGTCTTCACTATTTATGTCTGTGTCCTGAATCTGACAACAAGGTGGTAAACATGGATCATAGAACTTAATTAATTGCTACTCCAGTGCTTTTTTTAAATGCAAGTTGCAATTTTCCCTATTTTCATAATTTTATGTTAATGGTAATAGTTAGCAACATCACGCTCCCTCCTTTCATTTGTGAGGTTTTTGATCGAGCAGATATCACTGTGATAGCTCCAGCTACTATATGTCACACAGTGAAGAATGGCTTGACAAAAAGATGAAGATTCAGGGGTCCTTCCTAACTCTAAGTAGAAATGTTGAAGAGAGGTTCGGTAAGGAATGCAGATTTGGTGGAAATGCTGCCTGGCAAATTGCCTTTAATATTCCATGCATGGAAAGTGAAATGACCAAAGAAATGGACAGAATTCCCAAGTCTGGCTAGAAAATGTTTTGCCAGGTTTCCTTCCAGCATTAAAGACAGAATGGGTCTTGTAATAGGACTGGTATGTTACATGTTGCCGTCAGGAAATCCTCTGTGTTCTTCCTCTTCTGCAAAGGTCTAATCTTCATTTGAACATGATTTCTGTGTTCTATTTTGTTGGTGCCATTTTGGGGGAAGGGTATTTGGCAAAAGCAGCACCGATTGGTCCAGATATCTATTGACAGACTGAGAAGTTTTTGATAGAGCATCCATCACTGTGGTCGAACCCTGTATATTACACTGTGATATATTGTTGGACAAAATCCTAATACAGTCCTACTCAAATCATTGACTTTTGACCGTTGTGTTAGAGGCGTAAGATATTTGCTGTTCTTGCCTTTGCTGTGGTAATAATCTGAGTAAACTCTTCACAAAGCAAATTGCAGTGGGGCAGCTGATGCTAGCACCTGCACGCTGAATATGCAGATGGCGTCACAAAATGGGAGAGATCAGGGTATTGCTCAACTATAAGTGTTGTCCAAGACAAGTGGCCTTTGACGCGTGGTTGCACAGGATAAGATTCTCAAAACAAACAGAAAGCCTCTTATTCCAACAGGGTCTCCTTTCATCCCAGGGGATTTCTTTCTGACAGGGAGCTGATAGAAGCACTTTACAATTTTACAATAGAAATTTACTTTACTTTACAATAGAAGCGGCTTTATAATTTGGTCAGAGAATTAGTTTGCCACTCACACCTCATCAACAATGTCAGCATCATTGATAAAGTCTAGGGATGATCTTCATAGCAACAGTTATATTTTGAGATGTGACCAAAGGAACAGCTTGGCAGTTGGGCTTTTCCTGATGCAGGAGCAGTTAGCAAATAAGGACCTCGATGGTTTCTCTTCCTGAACATTCAGAGCAGATCCAAGATCTCAAAAGGGAGTGACTGTCTGAAGAGAAGGGTGGGCCAATATCCCCTTTTGCCAGATGGAAAAGTGAACATGAACAACTGGTACAATTGTATCAGGCGGTTCATGCATGTCCTTGACCTAGTTGTCGTTTGTGATCTGAAGACGTGTTGAGTATAACGTCCTCCAGAGACTTTGGTGTGTATTTCTGAAGGAGTCTTGAACCTGGAAGTACTTTGACTATGAAAGTGGTTCACTAGAGGAATGTCATTGTTTTTAAGCTTGGTTGATTTGAATTTATTTGAATTTCCTTCCCTTTCCTGTGGTACATGTAGCTGCACAAAATGAAACAAAAGAAAAGAAAACAAAACAGCCTCAGCAGCGGTCATTAATGTTTGCAAAAGGTTTAGTATTTGCAACCAGGTTGGCTGCATTTCTCTGCTGAGAAATCCTGCAAGTATTTGACAGAGCGATTATCAATGTGAGTACCCAGTTCCCACACAGTGAAAAATGGCTTGACAAAATGCGAGCAGTCAAGCGACGTGCTTATTAGAAGTGGAAATTTTGAGGAAGAGTTTTCTGAGAGCCAGGAATTGGTGGAGAGGCTGGCTTCCAAATCTCCATGAACATTCCCAGAACTGGAGTTGAAAGTTTCAAAAAAAATGGAGACGTATGTCCTGTTTCATGGCAGAACACAGCAGGCTAGAGTTTCTGCTGGTATATTCAATGTCACCACTGTGCAAAGCTCCTCTTTCTTCATCTCCTGCAAAGATATAGTTTGCTTTGGAACCCAGTGGCAAGCCTTATTTCATGCACGTCACAGAGGTCCTCTTTGCAAGACCATTGTCATTTGACCCAGTTGTCTGTTGACAGCCTGGGAATGGTTTTGAAGGACCACCTATCACTGTAGTTGCTTGGTGATCCCAATGGGTTACCCTGTGATACCCACTGGAACAAGGTCCTGATAAGAAAAAGGACAGTTCCAGGGCTACCATACCTACCTTGATAATCATGTCCTGATTTCTGTCTTAAGATTTTCCAGGAATAAATACAGGCCTCTAGAACTGCTTTCCTATTTGATGGATTGCTTGATTGAAGTAAAACCTGTAAGATGCTGTTTCTGAAACTGGGACATTCAAGACATGTGGAGTTCAACTCCCAGAATTCCCCAACCATGCTGGCTGGGGAATTCTGAGAACTGATGTCCACATGTCTTAAAGTTGCCAAGGTTGAGAAACACCGCTATAACATGTCTCTATGAAAAGCTGAATAATATTTTTGAAGTGGGCCTCATCTGTGGATTCATGGACAAAGATGCTGTTTGTCGTGTGAATGATCTTAGGCCCGTATTTAACATTTGATAGACAGTGATTTATTTATTTAGCTATCTATAAAGGTTGATATATGGTCCTGTCAAGATAACTTTGAGTGGCTTATAGTTCAATGTATGTCAGCAGGACTTAAACAATAGAAGTAATGGGACACTAATGGTACCATTACGTTAAAACCTTAACAAAAAATAGTAACCTAAAGAAAGCTGAGGAACAACTTCCATCAATAACAATCAGTAACATTCCTACAACAGGAGACCCTAAATCAACAGGTTTCGACCTTTTGAAATAAGAGTTGTGTTGCTTTTCTTAACCCCAGTAGGGTTGTTCATAATAACATGTAATTATGTAATCAGGTTTTTGGCAGAGTGAACATCACTGTGGGAGCCACCACTATAATAATATACACCATGATACATGGCTTGACAAAATTTGGTAAGGTCATGGAGATAGGTTTGGACCAAGACAAGTCATGCTTGCGATTCTTTTGGCCCCGATTCTATGCATTTGAGATATTTGCTGCTCTTCAGAGTTTATGTAATTGAGGTGAAGGTTCTCCTTCCTGCATGATCTTTCTTCAGAGAAAGAGGTTGCTCTCTTTGGGCTTCTGTGGTTGTTATTACACTGAGAACCCCTCTACAGATGTGAGGAAAACAATGGATGTTGCCTGTGTGATCGTTTGAAACTCACAGTATAATCAGCGATGTTAGTGTAATGGTAGAAACACAGGCAGCAGTGTTTTCTCATAACAGAATTTGGACACATGCATGCAAAACTAGTCTTACAAGATAATGACACTGGGGTTGTTTCTAAGGCAGGGAAAAGTGGATAATAAAAGGTATGTTTTCCAGAATACCAAGCATTTATTTTTTTCTTACACCCTTTCCTGGATCACAGAGTTTTCATGAGAAAAAAGTGATATATAATATGCCAAATCTGACTTTAAATTCTATGTTCCATTGAACTTTTAAGTCTTCACTATTTATGTCTGTGTCCTGAATCTGACAACAAGGTGGTAAACATGGTTCATAGAACTTAATTAATTGCTACTCCAGTGCTTTTTTTAAATGCAAGTTGCAATTTTCCCTATTTTCATAATTTTATGTTAATGGTAATAGTTAGCAACATCACGCTCCCTCCTTTCATTTGTGAGGTTTTTGATCGAGCAGATATCACTGTGATAGCTCCAGCTACTATATGTCACACAGTGAAGAATGGCTTGACAAAAAGATGAAGATTCAGGGGTCCTTCCTAACTCTAAGTAGAAATGTTGAAGAGAGGTTCGGTAAGGAATGCAGATTTGGTGGAAATGCTGCCTGGCAAATTGCCTTTAATATTCCATGCATGGAAAGTGAAATGACCAAAGAAATGGACAGAATTCCCAAGTCTGGCTGGAAAATGTTTTGCCAGGTTTCCTTCCAGCATTAAAGACAGAATGGGTCTTGTAATAGGACTGGTATGTTACATGTTGCCGTCAGGAAATCCTCTGTGTTCTTCCTCTTCTGCAAAGGTCTAATCTTCATTTGAACATGATTTCTGTGTTCTATTTTGTTGGTGCCATTTTGGGGGAAGGGTATTTGGCAAAAGCAGCACCGATTGGTCCAGATATCTATTGACAGACTGAGAAGTTTTTGATAGAGCATCCATCACTGTGGTCGAACCCTGTATATTACACTGTGTTATATTGTTGGACAAAATCCTAATACAGTCCTACTCAAATCATTGACTTTTGACCGTTGTGTTAGAGGCGTAAGATATTTGCTGTTCTTGCCTTTGCTGTGGTAATAATCTGAGTAAACTCTTCACAAAGCAAATTGCAGTGGGGCAGCTGATGCTAGCACCTGCACGCTGAATATGCAGATGGCGTAACAAAATGGGAGAGATCAGGGTATTGCTCAACTATAAGTGTTGTCCAAGACAAGTGGCCCTTGACGCGTGGTTGCACAGGATAAGATTCTGAAAACAAACAGAAAGCCTCTTATTCCAACAGGGTCTCCTTTCATCCCAGGGGATTTCTTTCTGACAGGGAGCTGATAGAAGCACTTTACAATTTTACAATAGAAATTTACTTTACTTTACAATAGAAGCGGCTTTATAATTTGGTCAGAGAATTAGTTTGCCACTCACACCTCATCAACAATGTCAGCATCATTGATAAAGTCTAGGGATGATCTTCATAGCAACAGTTATATTTTGAGATGTGACCAAAGGAACAGCTTGGCAGCTGGGCTTTTCCTGATGCAGGAGCAGTTAGCAAATAAGGACCTCGATGGTTTCTCTTCCTGAACATTCAGAGCAGATCCAAGATCTCAAAAGGGAGTGACTGGCTGAAGAGAAGGGTGGGCCAATATCCCCTTTTGCCAGATGGAAAAGTGAACATGAACAACCGGTACAATTGTATCAGGCGGTTCATGCATGTCCTTGACCTAGTTGTCGTTTGTGATCGGAAGACGTGTTGAGTATAACGTCCTCCAGAGACTTTGGTGTGTATTTCTGAAGGAGTCTAGAACGTCGAAGTACTTTGACTATGAAAGTTGTTCACTAGAGGAATGTCATTGTTTTTAAGCTTGGTTGATTTGAATTTATTTGAATTTCCTTCCCTTTCCTGTGGTACATGTAGCTGCACAAAATGAAACAAAAGAAAGGAAAACAAAACAGCCTCAGCAGCGGTCATTAACGTTTGCAAAAGGTTTAGTATTTGCAACCAGGTTGGCTGCATTTCTCTGCTGAGAAATCCTGCAAGTATTTGACAGAGCGATTATCAATGTGAGTACCCAGTTCCCACACAGTGAAAAATGGCTTGACAAAATGCGAGCAGTCAAGCGACGTGCTTATTAGAAGTGGAAATTTTGAGGAAGAGTTTTCTGAGAGCCAGGAATTGGTGGAGAGGCTGGCTTCCAAATCTCCATGAACATTCCCAGAACTGGAGTTGAAAGTTTCAAAAAAAATGGAGACGTATGTCCTGTTTCATGGCAGAACACAGCAGGCTAGAGTTTCTGCTGGTATATTCAATGTCACCACTGTGCAAAGCTCCTCTTTCTTCATCTCCTGCAAAGATATAGTTTGCTTTGGAACCCAGTGGCAAGCCTTATTTCATGCACGTCACAGAGGTCCTCTTTGCAAGACCATTGTCATTTGACCCAGTTGTCTGTTGACAGCCTGGGAATGGTTTTGAAGGACCATCTATCACTGTAGTTGCTTGGTGATCCCAATGGGTTACCCTGTGATACCCACTGGAACAAGGTCCTGATAAGAAAAAGTACATTTCCAGGGCTACCGTACATATCAAGGTTGATAATAATGTCCTGATTTCTGTCTTAAGATTTTCCAGGAATAGATACAGGCCTCTAGAATTCCTTTCTGATTTGATGGATTGTTTGACAGAAGTAAAATCTGTAACACAGTGCTTCTGAAAGTTGGGACCTTCCAGAGACGTGGAGTTGAACTCCCAGAATTCCACAGCCATGCTGGCTGGGGAATTCTGAGAACTGATGTCCACATGTCTTAAAGTTGCCAAGTTTGAGAAACACCGCTATAACATATCTCTATGAAAAGCTGAATAATATTTCTGAAGTGGGCATTTCTGGAATGTTCTAAACATGGATTAAAAAACTGGTCTCCAAGAATTCTTAATGAGTGGTTTCATGGCCGAATAAGCTGTTTCTTGTGTGAATGATCTTAGGCAGCTATTTCTTATTTGATAGACATGTATTTATTTATTTATTTATAGTAGCTACCTATCAAGGTTGATATATGTTCCTGTCAAAGGCCAACTCTGAGTGGCTTATAGTTCTATGTATGTCAGCAGGTCTAAAACAATAGAAGTCATGGTACACGAATGGAATCATAAAACCTTAACAAAGAATACTAACCTAAAGAAAGCTGAGGAACAACTGCCAGAAATTACAATCAGTAGTTTTGTTGCTTTTCTTAATCCCAGTTGGGTTGGACATAACAAAATGTCATTACATAACCAGGTTTTTGGCAGGGTGAACATCACTGTGGGTGCTATCGTAGTAATATGCCCAGTGATATATGGCTTGACAAAATTTGGAAAGGTCATGGAGATAGGTTTGGACCAAGACAAGTCATGCATGCGATTCTTTTGGCCCCAATTCTATGCATTTGAGATATTTGCTGTTGTTCAGAGTTTATGTAATTGATGTGAAGGTTCTCCTTCCTGCATGATCTTTCTTCAGAGAAAGAGTTTGCTCTCTTTGGGCTTCTGTGGTTGTTATTACACTGAGAACCCCTCTACAGATGTGAGGAAAACAATGGATGTTGCCTGTGTGATCGTTTGAAACTCACAGTATAATCAGCGATGTTAGTGTAATGGTAGAAACACAGGCAGCAGTGTTTTCTCATAACAAAATTTGGACACATGCATGCAAAACTAGTCTTATAAGATAATGAAACTAGAGTTGTTTCAGAGGCAGGGAAAAGTGGATAATAAAATGGATATTTTCAAGAATACCAGGCATTTATTGTTTTGTTCCATCCTGATCCGGAACACAAAGCTTTCATGAGAGAAAATGATACATAATATGCCAAAATTCACTTTAAATTCCATGTTTCATCATATTTTAAGAATTCACTATTTATGAAATAATTAAATAAAGAATTGTCCTGATTCTGTTTATTTGTCAACAAGGTGGTAAACATGGATCATAGAACTTAATTAATTGCTAGTGCAGTGTTCTTTTTAATGCAGCTCATAATGTTCCCTATTTTCATAATTTTAGGTTGATGCTAATATTTAGGAAGATCAATCCCCCTGCTTTCATCTGAGAAGTTTTTGATCGAGCAGATATCACTGTGATTACTCGAGCCACTCAGAAGGCTCCAAAGAGTATATTCACACAGTGGAAAGTGACTTGACAAAAAGATGAAGATTCAGGGGTCCTGGCTAACTCTAAGTAGAAATGTCGAAGAAAAGTTTGGTAAGGAATGCAGATTTGGTGGAAATGCTGCTTGGCAAATTGCCTTTAGTATTCTATGCACTGAAAGTGAAATGAGGAAAGAAATGGACAGAATTCTCTAGTCTGGTTGGAAAACGTTTTGCCAGGTTTCCTTCCACCACTCAAGGCAAAACAGGGAATGTAATTGGACTGGTATGTTATGTGTTGCCATCGGTTAAAACTCTGTGTTCTTCATCTTCTTCAAAGGTCTAATTTTCATTTGAATATGATTACTGTTTCTGATTTTGTTGGTACCATTTTGAGGGAAGTATATTTAGGAAAAGCAGCATCAATTGGTCCACATGTCTACTGACAGACTGAGAAAGTTTTTGATACAGCATCCATCACTGTGGGATCCCCAGTACTATACACCATGATATAGCGTTGGACAAAAAGAGGATACAGTCCTGCTCAAAACGGTGACATTTGCCCCTTGTGTTAGAGGCGTAAGATATTGCTGTTCTTGCCTTTGCTGTGGTAGTAATCTGAGTAAGGTCTTCACAAAGCAAATTGCACTGGGGCAGCTGATGCTAGCACCTGCACGCTGAATATGCAGATGGCGTAACAAAATGGGAGAGATCAGGGTATTGCTCAAGTATAAGTGTTGTCCAAGACAAGTGGACGTTGATGCGTGGTTGCACAGGATAAGAGTCTCAAAACGAACAGAAAGCCTCTTATTTCATCAGGGTCTCCTTTCATCCCAGGGGATTTCTTTCTGACAGGGAGCTGATGGAAGCACTGCAGTGGCTTTACAATTTGGTCAGAGAATTAGTTTGCCACTCACACCTTATCAACAATGTCAGCATCATTGATAAAGTCTAGGGATGATCTTCGTAGCAACAATTATACTTTGGGATGTGACCAAAGGAACAGCTTGGCAGCTGGGCTTTTCCTGATGCAGGAGCAGTTACTAAATAAGGACCTCGATGGTGTGTCTTCCTGAACGTTCAGAGCAGATCCAAGATCTCCAAAGTGAGTGCCTAGCTGAAGAGAAGGGTGGGCCAATATCCCCTTTTGCCAAATGGAAAAGCGAATGTGAACAATCGATACAATTTTATCCAGAGATTCATGCTCTGTCCTTGATCTACTTGTTTGTGATCTGGAAATGTGTTGAGTATAACGTCCTCCAAAAACTTTGGTGTGTATTTCTGAAAGAGTCTTGAACGTGGAAGTATTTTGACTATGAAAGTTGTTCACTAGAGGAATGCCATTGCTGTTAAGCTTTCTTGTTTTGAATATCTTTGAATTTCCTTCCCTTTCCTGTGGTACATGTAGCTGCACAAAATGAAACAAACGAAAAGAAAACAAAACAGCCTCAGCAGCGGTCATTAACGTTTGTAAAAGATTTAGTATTTGCAACCAAGTTGGCTGCATTTCTCTGCTGAGAAATTCTGCAAGTATTTGACTGAGCGATTATCACTGTGAGTTCCAGCTCCCACACAGTGAAAAATGGCTTGACAGAATGCGAGCAGTCAAGCGATGTGCTTATTAGAAGTGGAAATTTCAAGGAAGAGTTTTCTGAGAGCCAAGAATTGGTGGAAAGGCTGGCTTCCAAATCTCCATGAATATTCCCAGAACTGGAGTTGAAAGTTTCCAAAAAATGGAGAGGTATGTCCTGTTTCATGGCAGAACACAGCAGGCTAGAGTTTCTGCTGGTATAGTTCATGTCACCACTCTGCAAAGCTCCTCTTTCTTCATCTCCTGGAAAGATATAGCTTTCTTTGGAACCCAGTGGCAAGTCTTATTTCATGCACGTCACAGAAGTCCTCTTTGCAAGAGCATTGTCATTTGACCCAGTTGTCTGTTGACAGCCTGGGAATGGTTTTGAAGGACCACCTATCACTGTAGTTGCTTGGTGATCCCAATGGGTTACCCTGTGATACCCACTGGAACAAGGTCCTGATAAGAAAAAGGACAGTTCCAGGGCTACCATACCTACCTTGATAATCATGTCCTGATTTCTGTCTTAAGATTTTCCAGGAATAAATACAGGCCTCTAGAACTGCTTTCCTATTTGATGGATTGCTTGATTGAAGTAAAA
This sequence comes from Liasis olivaceus, assembly GCA_030867105.1. NCBI lineage: Eukaryota > Metazoa > Chordata > Lepidosauria > Squamata > Pythonidae > Liasis > Liasis olivaceus. Next base: position 112,167,446 of record CM061351.1, on the reverse strand, counting down.
CCTGTAAGATGCTGTTTCTGAAACTGGGACATTCAAGACATGTGGAGTTGAACTCCCAGAATTCCCCAACCATGCTGGCTGGGGAATTCTGAGAACTGATGTCCAGATGTCTTAAAGTTGCCAAGTTTGAGAAACACCGCTATAACATGTCTCTATGAAAAGCTGAATAATATTTTTGAAGTGGGCCTCATCTGTGGATTCATGGACAAAGATGCTGTTTGTCATGTGAATGATCTTAGGCCCGTATTTAACATTTGATAGACAGTGATTTATTTATTTAGCTATCTATAAAGGTTGATATATGGTCCTGTCAAGATAACTTTGAGTGGCTTATAGTTCAATGATGTCAGCAGGACTAAAACAATAGAAGTAATGGTACACTAATGGTACCATTAAGTTAAAACCTTAACAAAAAATAGTAATGTAAACAAAGCTGAGGAACAACTTCCATCAATAACAATTAGTAACATTCCTACACGAGGAGACCCTAAATCAACAGGTTTAGACCTTTTGTAATAAGAGTTGTGTTGCTTTTCTTAACCCCAGTAGGGTTGTTCATAATAACATGTAATTATGTAATCAGCTTTTTGGCAGAGTGAACATCACTGTGGGAGCCACTAGTATAATAATATACACCATGATACATGGCTTGACAAAATTTGGTAAGGTCATGGAGATAGGTTTGGACCAAGACAAGTCATGCTTGCGATTCTTTTGGCCCCGATTCTATGCATTTGAGATATTTGCTGTTCTTCAGAGTTTATGTAATTGAGGTGGAGGTTCTCCTTCCTGCATGATCTTTCTTCAGAGAAAGAGGTTGCTCTCTTTGGGCTTCTGTGGTTGTTATTACACTGAGAACCCCTCTACAGATGTGAGGAAAACAATGGATGTTGCCTGTGTGATCATTTGAAACTCACAGTATAATCAGCGATGTTAGTGTAATGGTAGAAACACAGGCAGCAGTGTTTTCTCATAACAGAATTTGGACACATGCATGCAAAACTAGTCTTACAAGATAATGACACTGGGGTTGTTTCTAAGGCAGGGAAAAGTGGATAATAAAAGGTATGTTTTCCAGAATACCAAGCATTTATTTTTTTCTTACACCCTTTCCTGGATCACAGAGTTTTCATGAGAAAAAAGTGATATATAATATGCCAAATCTGACTTTAAATTCTATGTTCCATTGAACTTTTAAGTCTTCACTATTTATGTCTGTGTCCTGAATCTGACAACAAGGTGGTAAACATGGTTCATAGAACTTAATTAATTGCTACTCCAGTGCTTTTTTTAAATGCAAGTTGCAATTTTCCCTATTTTCATAATTTTATGTTAATGGTAATAGTTAGCAACATCACGCTCCCTCCTTTCATTTGTGAGGTTTTTGATCGAGCAGATATCACTGTGATAGCTCCAGCTACTATATGTCACACAGTGAAGAATGGCTTGACAAAAAGATGAAGATTCAGGGGTCCTTCCTAACTCTAAGTAGAAATGTTGAAGAGAGGTTCGGTAAGGAATGCAGATTTGGTGGAAATGCTGCCTGGCAAATTGCCTTTAATATTCCATGCATGGAAAGTGAAATGACCAAAGAAATGGACAGAATTCCCAAGTCTGGCTGGAAAATGTTTTGCCAGGTTTCCTTCCAGCATTAAAGACAGAATGGGTCTTGTAATAGGACTGGTATGTTACATGTTGCCGTCAGGAAATCCTCTGTGTTCTTCCTCTTCTGCAAAGGTCTAATCTTCATTTGAACATGATTTCTGTGTTCTATTTTGTTGGTGCCATTTTGGGGGAAGGGTATTTGGCAAAAGCAGCACCGATTGGTCCAGATATCTATTGACAGACTGAGAAGTTTTTGATAGAGCATCCATCACTGTGGTCGAACCCTGTATATTACACTGTGATATATTGTTGGACAAAATCCTAATACAGTCCTACTCAAATCATTGACTTTTGACCGTTGTGTTAGAGGCGTAAGATATTTGCTGTTCTTGCCTTTGCTGTGGTAATAATCTGAGTAAACTCTTCACAAAGCAAATTGCAGTGGGGCAGCTGATGCTAGCACCTGCACGCTGAATATGCAGATGGCGTAACAAAATGGGAGAGATCAGGGCATTGCTCAACTATAAGTGTTGTCCAAGACAAGTGGCCTTTGACGCGTGGTTGCACAGGATAAGATTCTGAAAACAAACAGAAAGCCTCTTATTCCAACAGGGTCTCCTTTCATCCCAGGGGATTTCTTTCTGACAGGGAGCTGATAGAAGCACTTTACAATTTTACAATAGAAATTTACTTTACTTTACAATAGAAGCGGCTTTATAATTTGGTCAGAGAATTAGTTTGCCACTCACACCTCATCAACAATGTCAGCATCATTGATAAAGTCTAGGGATGATCTTCATAGCAACAGTTATATTTTGAGATGTGACCAAAGGAACAGCTTGGCAGCTGGGCTTTTCCTGATGCAGGAGCAGTTAGCAAATAAGGACCTCGATGGTTTCTCTTCCTGAACATTCAGAACAGATCCAAGATCTCAAAAGGGAGTGACTGGCTGAAGAGAAGGGTGGGCCAATATCCCCTTTTGCCAGATGGAAAAGTGAACATGAACAACCGGTACAATTGTATCAGGCGGTTCATGCATGTCCTTGACCTAGTTGTCGTTTGTGATCGGAAGACGTGTTGAGTATAACGTCCTCCAGAGACTTTGGTGTGTATTTCTGAAGGAGTCTTGAACGTGGAAGTACTTTGACTATGAAAGTTGTTCACTAGAGGAATGTCATTGTTTTTAAGCTTGGTTGATTTGAATTTATTTGAATTTCCTTCCCTTTCCTGTGGTACATGTAGCTGCACAAAATGAAACAAAAGAAAGGAAAACAAAACAGCCTCAGCAGCGGTCATTAACATTTGCAAAAGGTTTAGTATTTGCAACCAGGTTGGCTGCATTTCTCTGCTGAGAAATCCTGCAAGTATTTGACTGAGCGATTATCAATGTGAGTACCCAGTTCCCACACAGTGAAAAATGGCTTGACAAAATGCGAGCAGTCAAGCGACATGCTTATTAGAAGTGGAAATTTTGAGGAAGAGTTTTCTGAGAGCCAGGAATTGGTGGAAAGGCTGGCTTCCAAATCTCCTGAACATTCCCAGAACTGGAGTTGAAAGTTTCAAAAAAAATGGAGACGTATGTCCTGTTTCATGGCAGAACACAGCAGGCTAGAGTTTATGCTGGTATATTCAATGTCACCACTGTGCAAAGCTCCTCTTTCTTCATCTCCTGCAAAGATATAGTTTGCTTTGGAACCCAGTGGCAAGCCTTATTTCATGCATGTCACAGAGGTCCTCTTTGCAAGAGCATTATCTTTTGATCCAGTTGTCTGTTGACAGCCTGGGAATGGTTTTGAAGGACCATCTATCACTGTAGTTGCTTGGTGATCCCAATGGGTTACCCTTTGATACCCACTGGAACAAGGTCCTGATAAGAAAAAGTACATTTCCAGGGCTACCGTACATATCAAGGTTGATAATAATGTCCTGATTTCTGTCTTAAGATTTTCCAGGAATAGATACAGGCTTCTAGAATTCCTTTCTGATTTGATGGATTGTTTGACAGAAGTAAAATCTGTAACACAGTGCTTCTGAAAGTTGGGACCTTCCAGAGACGTGGAGTTGAACTCCCAGAATTCCACAGCCATGCTGGCTGGGGAATTCTGAGAACTGATGTCCACATGTCTTAAAGTTGCCAAGTTTGAGAAACACCGCTATAACATATCTCTATGAAAAGCTGAATAATATTTTTGAAGTGGGCATTTCTGGAATGTTCTAAACATGGATTAAAAAACTGGTCTCCAAGAATTCTTAATGAGTGGTTTCATGGCCGAATAAGCTGTTTCTTGTGTGAATGATCTTAGGCAGCTATTTCTTATTTGATAGACATGTATTTATTTATTTATTTATAGTAGCTACCTATCAAGGTTGATATATGTTCCTGTCAAAGGCCAACTCTGAGTGGCTTATAGTTCTATGTATGTCAGCAGGTCTAAAACAATAGAAGTCATGGTACACGAATGGAATCATAAAACCTTAACAAAGAATACTAACCTAAAGAAAGCTGAGGAACAACTGCCAGAAATTACAATCAGTAGTTTTGTTGCTTTTCTTAATCCCAGTTGGGTTGGACATAACAAAATGTCATTACATAACCAGGTTTTTGGCAGGGTGAACATCACTGTGGGTGCTATCGTAGTAATATGCCCAGTGATATATGGCTTGACAAAATTTGGAAAGGTCATGGAGATAGGTTTGGACCAAGACAAGTCATGCATGCGATTCTTTTGGCCCCAATTCTATGCATTTGAGATATTTGCTGTTGTTCAGAGTTTATGTAATTGATGTGAAGGTTCTCCTTCCTGCATGATCTTTCTTCAGAGAAAGAGTTTGCTCTCTTTGGGCTTCTGTGGTTGTTATTACACTGAGAACCCCTCTACAGATGTGAGGAAAACAATGGATGTTGCCTGTGTGATCGTTTGAAACTCACAGTATAATCAGCGATGTTAGTGTAATGGTAGAAACACAGGCAGCAGTGTTTTCTCATAACAAAATTTGGACACATGCATGCAAAACTAGTCTTATAAGATAATGAAACTAGAGTTGTTTCAGAGGCAGGGAAAAGTGGATAATAAAATGGATATTTTCAAGAATACCAGGCATTTATTGTTTTGTTCCATCCTGATCCGGAACACAAAGCTTTCATGAGAGAAAATGATACATAATATGCCAAAATTCACTTTAAATTCCATGTTTCATCATATTTTAAGAATTCACTATTTATGAAATAATTAAATAAAGAATTGTCCTGATTCTGTTTATTTGTCAACAAGGTGGTAAACATGGATCATAGAACTTAATTAATTGCTAGTGCAGTGTTCTTTTTAATGCAGCTCATAATGTTCCCTATTTTCATAATTTTAGGTTGATGCTAATATTTAGGAAGATCAATCCCCCTGCTTTCATCTGAGAAGTTTTTGATCGAGCAGATATCACTGTGATCACTCGAGCCACTCAGAAGGCTCCAAAGATTATATTCACACAGTGGAAAGTGACTTGACAAAAAGATGAAGATTCAGGGGTCCTGGCTAACTCTAAGTAGAAATGTCGAAGAAAAGTTTGGTAAGGAATGCAGATTTGGTGGAAATGCTGCTTGGCAAATTGCCTTTAGTATTCTATGCACTGAAAGTGAAATGAGGAAAGAAATGGACAGAATTCTCTAGTCTGGTTGGAAAACGTTTTGCCAGGTTTCCTTCCACCACTCAAGGCAGAACAGAGCTTGTAACAGGACTGGTATGTTACATGTTGCCATCAGGCAAACCTCTGTGTTCTTCATCTTCTGCAAAGGTCTAATCTTCATATGAACATGATTTCTGTGTCCTATTTTGTTGGTGCGATTTTGGGGGAAGTGTATTTGGCCAAAACAGCACCAATTTGTCCAGGTGTCTACTGACAGATTAAGAAAGTTTTTGATAGAGCATCCATCACTGTGGGCCAACCAGTCATAATACACCGTGATATATCATTGGACAAAATCTGGAAACAGTCCTGCTCAACACGTTGACTTTTGCCCCTTGCGTTATGTTGGAAGATATAGGGTTTCAACTTTATCTGTCGCACACGAGCACAAAGGGAGGGGTGGCAACATGGCTGCCTAGCTTTGCTGCTTTGTGTGGGAGGGGCCTGTATCCCACCTTTTTCCTGTTTCCCTCATTTTCTTCCTCTTCTCCTCATGGCTCTCCATGAGGGAGGATTGACTGCTCTCTCCTCCTCATGGTTTTTGTACTAACATTTCACAACCCCAACAAGTTAGAGGCGTAAGATATTTGCTGTTCTTGCCTTTGCTGCGGTAATAATCTGAGTAAACTCTTCACAAGCAAATTGCATTGGGGCAACCTAATGTTAAAACATCTGAATATGCAGATGGCGTAACAAAATGGGAGAGATCAGGGTATTGCTCAACTATAAGTGTTGTCCAAGACAAGTGGACGTTGATGCGTGGTTGCACAGATTAAGATTCTCAAAATGAACAGAAAGCCTCTTATTTCATCAGGGTCTCCTTTCATCCCAGGGGATTTGTTTCTGACAGGGAGCTGATGGAAGCATTGCAGCAGCTTTACAATTTGGTCAGAGAATTAGTTTGCCACTCACACCTCATCAACAATGTCAGCATCACTGATAAAGTCTAGGGATGATCTTCATAGCAACAATTATACTTTGAGATGTGTCCAAAGGAACAGCTTGGCAGCTGAGCTCTTCCTGATGCAGGACCAGTTAGCAAATAAGGACCTTGATGGTGTCTCTTCCTGAAAGTTCAGAAAAGATCCAAGATCTCCAAAGTGAGTGCCTAGCTGAAGAGAAGGGTGGGCAAATATCCCCTTTTGCCACATGGAAAAGTGAACGTGAACAACCAGTACAATTGTATCCAGAGATTCATGCTCTATCCTTGACCTACTTGTTTGTGATCTGGAAATGTGTTGAGTATAACGTCCTCCAAAGACTTTGGTGTGTATTTCTGAAAGACTCCTGAATGTGGAAGTATTTTGACTATGAAAGTTATTCACTAGAGGAATGTCATTGTTTTTAAGCTTGGTTGATTTGAATTTATTTGAATTTCCTTCCCTTTCTAGATAAGCAAAATGAAACAAAACAAAAGAAAGCAAAACAGCCTCAGCAGTGGTCATTAACGTTTGCCAAAGATTTAGTATCTGCAACCAAATTGGCTGCATTTCTCTGCTGAGAAATCCTGCAAGTATCTGACAGAGCGATTATCAATGTGAGTACCCAGTTCCCACACAGTGAAAAATGGCTTGACAAAATGGAAGCACTCAAGCGAGGTGCTTATTAGAAGTGGAAATTTCCAGGAAGACTTTTTTGAGAGCCAAGAATTGGTGGAAAGGCTGGCTTCCAAATCTCCATCAATATTCCCAGAACTGGAGTTGAAAGTTTCCAAAAAATGGAGAGGTATGTCCTGTTTCATGGCAGAACAGAGCATGCTAGAGTTTCTGCTGGTATAGTTCATGTCACCACTGTGCAAAGCTCCTCTTTCTTCATCTCCTGCAAAGATACCGTTTGCTTTAGAACCCAGTGGCAAGTCTTATTTCATGCACGTCACAGAAGTCGTCTTTGCAAGACCATTGTCATTGGACCCAGTTGTCTGTTGACAGCCTGGGAATGGTTTTGAAGGACCATCTATCACTGTAGTTGCTTGGTGATCCCAATGGGTTACCCTTTGATACCCACTGGAACAAGGTCCTGATAAGAAAAAGTACATTTCCAGGGCTACCATACCTACCTTGATAATCATGTCCTGATTTCTGTCTTTCCAGGAATAGACATAGGCCTCTAGAACTGCTCTCTTATTTGATGGGATCCATGACAGTAGTAAAAGCTGTAACAGTATTTCTCAAACTTGGGACCGTTAAGACATGTGGACTTGAACATCCAGAATTCCCCAACCATGCTGGCTGGGGAATTCAGAGAATTGAAGTCCACATGACTTAATCCTCCCAAGTTTGAGAAACACTGCTATAACATATCTCTATTTATTTATTTAATAGATTTGTCCCCACCCATCTCCCCACAATGGGGGACTCTGGGCGGCTTGCAACAAATTAAAATCAGAAATACGTGATTAAAAGTTATAAAAAACCACACTTACAGAGATAAAAAGGCTAAAAAATCCAAGAGGCTGATAGAGGCCACACCAGGCTGCTAAGAGGCCAGCCAACCCCATTTCTGACATCCTCCCTCCCTGCCCCAGGCCAGATGGCAGAGCCAAGTCATCAAATCCCTCCGAAAGGCCTGGAGTGAGGGGGCCTGTCTCACTTCCGGGGGCAAGATGTTCCAAAGGGGGGGGGGCTACAGCAGAGAAGAACCGCCTTCTGGACCCCGCCAGTCGATACTCTTCAAGGGTAGCCCCATTCACCTATTAAAAGGTGAATAATATTTTTGAAGTGGGCATTTCTGGGATGTTCCAAATGTGGATTAAAAAACTGGTCTCCAGTAATAGCTTATCAGTGGATTCATGGCCAAATATGCTGTTTCTCATGTGAAAGATCTTAGGTACCTATTTATTTTTATTTTATTTATTTATTAAATTTTTTCAACCGCCCATCTCCCCCCAATGGGGGAACTCTGGGTGATTCACAACAAACATTAAAAACATAACTAGATATAATACATAAAACATTAATTAAAAACATTTCTAAAAAGGAGAAGGAGAGTCCAAGAGGATGAAAAATCTGAGGCTGAAGACAGAAGGCCTCTATGGGGCTAGCCATCCCCATGCTTGAGGTATTCCCTCCCCCCCAGGCCAGGTGGCAGAACCAGGTCTTCAAAGCCTTACGGAAGGCCAGTAGTGTGGGGGCCAATCGCACCTCCGGGGGCAGAATGTTCCAAAGAGCGGGGGCTACCGCAGAGAAGGCCTGCCTTCTGGACCCCGCCAGTCGAAGTTCTTTCACTGAGGAGGTCCAAAGCATGCCCTCTCTGTGTGATCGGGTGGGATGGGTTGAAGTCATAGGGGAGAAGCGGTCCCTTAGATAACCTGGTCCCATGCCATGTAGGGCTTTAAAGGTGATAACCAACACCTTGAATTGAACCCGGAAGCAAACTGGCACCCAATGCAGCTCGCGGAGCATATGCGTTACATGGGCCCTCCTTGGGGCACCAACAATAGTCCACGTGGCTGCATTCTGGACCAGCTGTAGCTTCCGGATACTCTTCAACGGTAGCCCCATGTAGAGCGCATTGCAGTAGTCTATCTGGGAGATAACAAGGGCATGAGTGACTGTTCGAAGGGTGTCTTGATCCAGGAAAGGGTGTAACTGAGGCACAACCTGAAGTTGTGCAAATGCCCTCCTTGCCACGGCTGCCACCTGCTCTACAAGCAGGAGCCGTGAGTCTAGGAGGACCCCCAAATCACACACTGGGTCTGTCTGGGGCAGTACCACCCCATCGAGCACCAAAGATGACAAATCCCAGATACAAAGGAGCCATTAACCCACAGCCACTCCGTCTTACCAGGGTTCAGCCGAAGCCTGTTGTTCCCCATCCAGACCCTCACAGCCTCCAGGCACTGTGAAAGGGTGGCCACGGCATCACTTACTTCACCAGGGATGGAGATGTATAGCTGCGTATCATCAGCATACTGATGATACCTCACCCCATGGTGACTGATGATCTTGCCCAGCGGTTTCATGTAGATGTTGATGTAGATGTTGAAAAGGAGCAGAGAGAGAACCGAGCCCTGCGGCACCCCACAAAGGAGGGGCCGAGAATGGGACCTCTCGCTCCCTATCACCACCAATTGGGATCGGCCCTGGAGAAAGGAGGCGAACCAGCACAAGAACCACCCCCAATTCCCTACCCTGTCCCAACAGGATACCGTGGTCGATGGTATTGAAAGCCGCTGAGAGATCAAGGAGAGCAAGGATGGTCGCACTTCCACCATCCTGCTCCCTCCAGAGGTCATCCATAAGTGCGACCAATGCCGTTTCCATTCCATATCCAGGCCTGAAACCTGACTGGAAGGGATCCAGATAATCCGTTTCCTCCAGAACCCTTTGGAGCTGTGATGCCACCACTTTCTCAACCTCCTTCCCCCAAAAGGGGAGGTGGGAGACTGGATGAAAATTGTCCAGCACAGTAGGATCCAGGGAGGGTTTCTTGAGGAGGGGGTGCACCAATGCCTCCTTAAAAGCAGCTGGAAACACTCCCTCCTGCAAGGATGTTGTAATCATTGCCTGGATCCAACCACATGTCACCTCCCGAGCTGCTTTCACCAGCCAGGAGGGGCATGGGTCAAGATGGCAAGTGGTGGCCTTCACAGTCCCCAGGATCCTGTCCACTTGCTCAGGAGCAACAGGATCAAACCGTTCCCAGATAACTGGGTAAGAAGAGTCCCCCAGGGGTTAAATACCCCTGGTATTTATTTATTTATTTATTTGATTTCTCCCCGCCCATTTCCCCTACAACGGGGGACTCTGGGTGTCTTACAACCACTAAAATCAAAATACATAATTAAATTATAAAAGGTTTAAAAGTTATAAAAGTTATAAAAACTAAAAATTTACAAAAAAAAGATAGAGATAAAAAGCTAAAAACTCCAAGAGGCCAATAGGGCCACACCAGGCCGCTAAGGGGCCAGCCAACCCCATTTCTGGTATCCTTCCTCCCTGCCCCAGGCTAGATGGCAGAGCCAGGTCTTCAAAACCCTCTGAAAGGCCTGGAGTGAAGGGGCCTGTCTCACCCCCGGGGGCAAGATGTTCCAAAGGACGGGGGCTACAACAGAGAAGGCCCGCCTTCTGGACCCCGCTAGTTGAAGTTCTTTTACCGTGGGGATCCGGAGCATGCCCTCTCTGTGAGATCGGGTGGGACGGGTTGAAATCGTGGGGGCGAGGTGGTCCTTCAGGTAACCTGGCCCCATGCCATGTAGGGCTTTAAAGGTAATAACCAACACCTTGAATTGAACCTGGAAGCAAACCGGTACCCAATGCAGCTCAAGGAGCAAAGGTGTTATATGGGTCCTTCTTCGGGCCCCAAAAATTGCTCGTGCGGCCGCATTCTGGACCAGCTGAAGCTTCCGGATACTCTTCAAGGGTAGCCCCATGTAGAGCGCATTGCAGTAGTCTATCTGGGAGATAACAAGGGCATGAGTGACTGTACGCAGGGCATCCCGATCCAGGAAAGGGTGTAACTGGTGCACAACCCGAAGCTGTGCAAAAGCCCTCCTGGCCACGGCTGCCACCTGCTCTTCGAGCGGGAGCTGTGAGTCCAGGAGGACCCCCAAATTACGCACTGGTTCTGTCTGGGGCAGTGCCACCCCATCCAGAACCAACGATGACAACGTCCCGGATACAGAGGAGCCATTAACCCACAGCCACTCCGTCTTGCCAGGGTTCAGCCGGAGCCTGTTGTTCCCCATCCAGACCCTCACAGCCTCCAGGCACCGTGAAAGGGCGGTCACGGCATCACTTACCTCACCAGGAATGGAGATATATAGTTGAGTATCATCAGCATACTGATGATACCTCATGCCATGATGGCGGATGATCTCGCCCAGCAGTTTCATATAGATGTTGAAAAGGAGCGGAGAGAGAACAGAACCCTGCAGCACCCCACAATGGAGGGGCCGAGGATGGGACCTCTCGCTCCCTATCACCACCGATTGGGAATGGCCCCGGAGAAAGGAGGTGAGCCAGCACAAAACTGTGCTGCCCACCCCCATATCCCTGAGCCGTCCCAATAGGATACTGTGGTCGACGGTATCGAACACCACCGAGAGATCAAGGAGAGCAAGGATGGTTGCACTTCCACCATCCCGCTCCCACCAGAGATCATCCATAAGTGCGACCAATGCCGTTTCCATTCCATAGCCGGGCCTGAAACCTGACTGATAGGGGTCCAGATAATCCATTTCCTCCAGGACCCTTTGGGGCTGTGAAGCCACCACTTTCTCAACCACCTTCCCCAAAAAGGGGAGGTGGGAGACTGGACGAAAGTTGTCCAGTACAGTAGGATCCAGGGAGGGCTTCTTGAGGAGGGGGTGCACCAACGCCTCTTTAAAGGGCACTGGAAACACTCCCTCCTGCAAGGATGCATTAACCATCGCCTGGATCCAACCACATGTCACCTCCCGAGCTGCTTTCACCAGCCAGGAAGGGCATGGGTCCAGATGACAAGTGGTGGCCCTCATAGTCTGGAGGATCCTGTCCACTTCCTCAGGAACCATAGGATCAAACTGTTCCCATATAACTAGGCAAGAACGATCCCCTGGTATCTCCCCAGACCCTGCACCATGCTCGGAGTCCAACTTGGAAGGAATCCGAGCGATTTGATCCTGTAGGTGCTCTGGAAATTCCTCCGTGCGGCCCTGCAAATGAACCACCAGATCCCCCTTACCAAGGAGGGACCTGGTGATCCCAAACAGGGCCGCCGGGTGGCACTCTGCAGATGCAATAAAGGCGGAGAAGTATTGCCGCTTTGCTGCCCTTATCACCACAATGTAGGCCTTAATAGAGGCTCTAACACGTGTTCGGTCGGATTCAGTCCGTGTCTTCCTCCAGCAGCTCTCTAGGCGTCTCTTAACCCTCTTCAGCACCCTCAGCTCCTCCGTAAACCACGGGGAGTGTCGGGGCCGATGTGGCAAGAGAGGCTGCAAAGGCACGATCCTATCCAAGGCCCCGGCCGCTTCTCTATTCCAGGCAGCAGCCAGGGCCTCCGCTGGACCATGCAGCAGGTCCATGGGAATATCCCCCAGCTCCCTCTGAAACCCTGACTGGTCCATCAGGCACCGGGGGCGAACCAATCGCATGGGTCCAGCCTCCCTGCGGAGGGGGGTGGCATAGGAGAAACTCAGGGTCACCAGGACGTGATCTGACCATGACAGCGGGGAAAGCTGTACATCTCCCCTCAGATCACTTTGCCATTGCTCAGACAAGAAAACTAAATCCGGCATGTGGCCACTATCTCAGGTTGGGTCCCGCACAACTTGAGACAGGCCCATGGCTGCCATGGTATCCATGAACTCCCGAGCTGCCTTCGAGGACCGTCCCAGGGATGGCAGGTTGAAGTCCCCCAGAACCATAAGCCTGGGGAACTCCACCGCCAGCCTCGAGACGGCCTCGAGCAGCTCAGGCAGGGAGGCTGCCACGCAGCAGGGAGGCTGGTACAGTAGCAGCACTCCCAACTGTTCGCAGGCACCCAACCTAAGAAACAGTGTTTCACAGCCAGACACTTGTAGAGCAATGCCCCTGAAGGCCACTAGAGAGTCTCGGATGATGACAGCCACCCCTCCTCCCCTGCCCTGGTATCTCGGCTGGTGCCACACCATAAACCCAGCTGGGCACATTTCCGAGAGGGGCACCCCCCCTCAGGCCCCAGCCAGGTCTCGGTAATACATGCCAGGTCTGCCCCCTCCTCAGTGATCAAGTCACCTATGATGGGGGCCTTGTTTTTAACTGACCTGGCATTAAGCAGCAGCAGCCGGAGGCCAGGGCCCCTATGAACCTGCTGGCCAGGACCTGGGAGTGAGCAAGGAGGGTCTGAACACGCCACCGGTAACGCATACCGGGGGTGTCTTCCCCGAAGATGGCCTGCCCCCCTGCTCCCGCCATAACATCCCCTACCCATCACCACCTCGATACTGTAGCCCCCCCCCCATCATCCCCGGGGGTACCAGGCCCAAATACCTCCAGTCCCAGGCCCTCGGAGTTCCCAATCTGGGGCAGAGATCCCTCCATCCAATCACACATCTCCATTCAGAACCAGTCACTCCCAGGTGAGGGGAGATCTCGCCCACACACCAGCTCACACTCTCGGCGTAGGCTGAGACCCACCCCCCACCAACCTCACATCACAATCACACTCTGCCCCCCTGTACAACCTCTCTCACTAGTCAGCAGGGTGGGCATCCCATACACACACTCACACCTCCTGGCTCTCACCCAGCAGGTGGAGCCTCACATCCCCATATGCTCCTAGAGTCCCCCCAGACTCTCACTACCAGGAGGGAGTCCCAAATACCCACTGGAGGGACCCCACGGCTCTGCACTGGCACTGGGCGGGGTTGAGTAGGGGTGGCTAGATCCTGGAGCCCCAATTCGCCCCTCTTAAAACAAGGACAATTGGGATGCTGTCTGGCACCCCCCCTGCTGCCCCACTGTTCCTCCAACCGAGGGATCTTCCTCCACAGTTGGGCAGCCGCCTTGCAACGGGGCTTGCTGGAATTCGCCGCACTGTCCGAGGCTCGTTGGGGGCTACTGATCTTACTCGGCCTGGAGTCCGCTTTAACATTTGATACACAGTGATTTATTTATTTAGCTGTCTATGAAGGTTGATATATGTTCCTGTCAAAGGCCAACTCTGAGTGGCTTATAGTTCTATGTATGTCAGCAGGACTACAACAATAGAAGTAATGGTACACTAATGGAATCATAAAACCTTAAAAAATTATAGTAACCTAAACAGAGCTGAGGAACAACTGCCATCAATAATAATCAGTAACATTCCTACAACAGGGGACCCTAAATCAAAAGGTTTTGACATGTAGGAATAATAGTTGTGTTGCTTTTCTTAATCCCAGTTGGGCTGGACATAATAATATGTCCTTATCTAACCAGGTTTTTGGGAGAGTGAACATTACTGTGGGAGTTACCATGGTAATATGCACTGTGATATATTGTCAGGTTTAGCCCAGGGAACTCCAGGAGACCATTCAGATTCAGTCCAGCAAGGTTTATTTGGCTTCAGCCTCTATACAGAATCTTCCCAGAATGGGAGTAGTTCCCAGGGTCAATCAGTAAATACCTCTAGCATTCCTCAGGGAGATGCCAGTCTCATCCTTTTATCTCTCCCTCACAGTTCGGGAGATGAAAGAACATTCTTGACCCCCCTAACATGGCCTCTCTCTTCCCATCTCCCCACATATATGGTGTGACAAAATCTGGAGAGTTCATGGAGATAAGTTTTGACCAAGGAAGTCATGCATTCTATTCTTCTGGCCCTGATTCTTTGGATGGGAGATATTTGCTGTTCTTCCAAGTCTATCCAATGAACGTGAAACCTCTTCTTCCAGCGTGATCTTTCTTCACTGAAAGAGTTTGTTCTCTTTTGGCTTCTGTGATTGATATTATACTGAGAACCCCTCTACAGATGTTAGGAAAACAATGAATGTTGTGTGGTGTGATAATTTCAAACTCACATTATAATCAGCAGTGGTAGAGTAATGGTAGAAATACAGGGAGCAGTGTTTTGCTCTTAACACAATTTTGATATATGCATGCAAATCTGGAGTTGAACGTTTCAAAAAAATGGAGAGGTATGTCCTGTTTCCAACACTTCATGATGGAACAAAGCATAGTAGAGTTTTAGCTGGTATATTTCATGTCACCACTGTGCAAAACTCCGCTTTCTTCATCTCCTGCAAAGACAGGTTTTGTATTTGAACCCAGTTGCCAAGTATTATTTCATGCATGTCACAGATGTACTCTTAGCAAGACCTTGTCATTTGACTCAGTTGTCTGTTGTGAGCCTGAGAATGTTTTTGATGGACTATGCATCACTGTGGGTCCCCCCATAATATGCACCATGATACAGGCTTGGTCAGAATCTGGGTAATTGAAGACTCCTGGTGAAAACTCTGACATTGGCCCATGATGCCGCAGGAATCAGGAATCACTGTTTATTTGATGCCCTCCAATCAAATCTTGGTCCTGTTCTCCAGTCATTTAGAAAAGCACTTCCTTTGCAGGGTCAGGGAATTCCATCACAGCTAAGCAGGGTTGGACCTCTTAGTACTTGGATGGAGACCACTAAGAAAATCCCAGGACTGTAACAGGACTAAGAAAAAAGCAACCGAGATGAAGACAATGGTAAACCACTTCTCTACTGTTTCCAAGAAGCATGGATGTGTCCTTGTATTCAGGATGGCTTTTTTGATACCACAAAAAATGTTCATCTTCTTCTTCCTCTTCTGTAATAGTGGGACATTTTTTATTCCCAGCTTCAGAGAATTCCATCACACTTCAAAAACCCATCCAAGCAAAAGTGTTGCAGAAAATCAAAAGGGAGGATGCCAAGGACCTCTCCAGAGGAAAACTATTTTGAGGTGTGCATTCAAAACCATTCAGAGAAAACTACGACATTTGGGCAGATTGGTGTTCTTTTGGAAGTATGGAGAGCTGATCTTGAAGGAGAATCAAATTCCTTCATCCCTAAGTTATTTATTTAATTATTGATTTGGCTGCCCAACTTGCAAATGTAACTCTGAGTGGCTGACAAGGATTAACAATGAATGTATAAATACAATATATAAAAAAAATACATTTTCCAGCCAAGTAAATACAAAGTGACTCCTGAAAACACCATGGGCTGAGTTACTCTCCTGGTCTCCATGCCTGGGAAAACAGCCAAGTCCTTAAGACTTTCCAAAAAGTGAGCAGAACTGAGGCCAGCCAAACATGGTGTTCCAGGAGTCAGGTGCAGCTATGGAAGGTTTGTTTCCTGGGTCCTCCTAGATGACAATCCCTGATTGATGGGACCCAGAGCATGTCTCTTCTGTCTAATCAGATGGGTAGAAACAATGGGAGTAAGGTAGTCCCTCAAACACCCTGGCCCCATGCCATGTAGAGCTTTATAGATAATAACCAATACCTTGACTTGTACCTGGAAGCAAACTGGTGGTTTCACTTCCTCAAACTTCAAGGGAGATCTGAGATTTGAACAAGGACATCTGAAGCTTTTCATTCATGGTGCCACAGGCCAAATTACTTGTTCTTCTCAGTTCCAAATCTATATGGCATACATGGCTTTAGATCATCATGATGCTTCATTGATTGCTGCTGCTGTCTGCACTTAAGCATCACTGAACATAGTTTTGATAAAGCTCCAGTCACTGTGGATGTGCTTGCACTATGCTAATGTGCACCATAATTCATGGCTTGATAAAATCCCTAATGTCAAGCTTATGCTAAGACATTATCCCTGATGTCTTAGCATTAACTAAGATAAACCATCCATGTTTTTTTTGCCTTTGGTATCCAGTTTGAGATATTTCCATCTCAGGTGGACATAAGCATGAAACACTTGTTTCTAGTAAGCCAGGGAGATCTCATGGATGAACAGTGCTTGAAAAAGTTTGGAAAGAGGGTTGAGCCCAGACAAGGTGGGCCAAATGCTACCACCAGCTTAGTGGAAATTCTTAAAATATCTTTTGGAGCAGGGGAACTTCAGCAGAAATGAAAAGGCAGAGACTTTTCATTTCTCCCCCCTCCCTCCCTCCCTCCCTCCCTTCCTTCCTTCCCTCCCAAATAAGGAAAACTAGGTATCCAAAAACCTGAACAAGGAACCAGCTGAAGATGGTCCTGGAGCTTTGAAGGTCCAAACATTGGTCTTGGATGTCTAGAACTAACCTTAAAGAAGAAATGTACCCTTGCATTTGGACCAAAATACCTCCCTCTTTTCTTCTGAACTTCTTTTTATCTTCTGCTAATGGAAGAGCTCAGATGGATGCCAAGAGCTGACTACTAGTTTAGTTGCGGTCTTGCTGGGAAATGGCTAGAATCTAGGCCTCCAGCATCTTCTTCCATACATAGAAAGAATTGCAAAGTGGTAGCACGGTGGAAGATTGTGCCACCATCAAGTGAGTTTTATGCATTGCTACAATGCTAAGTCTCCATGTTGGCTCTTAGCAACATGAAACCTAATGCCTAGCAGTGCGAAAGAGGCATGGATGGCTTTGACTGTAAACAAAAGTGGAAGGTTCTCCTTCAAATTGAGTTTGTGTCCCACTGATGTTATGGACAAATCCGTACAATTTTCTTGGCAACAATATGGAAGTGCTTTGCAATTCCCTTCTTCCAGAATATTTTGTTTTCAACCCCCGATCTAGCCTACAGATCTTGCTTTTCCTGTACTAACTAGGTGTGACCTTGTTAAATTTCTGAACCCAAAATTAGCCAGATGCTGCCACCTGCTGCATATGTAGAATGCTCATCCTTGAAATGAAACTTCCCAGGCTTTTAACAAGGCATGCCATCTTCCCAACCTGATGACTACAGCAGTAGGAAAGCTCTACATTTTGAAATTCTACCTATGATGTAGCTGAGAGGAAGAGGGCCTCTTTAATCAGGGCTGAAAATAAGGAAGCCACTCTGTAGGGAGTGGGGCAACTCAATTTACACAATTTTGTTTCTTTTTAAAAAGATCCAGAGGTGGAGGGTATGTTTTGGTTTCAAAGGCATTAAACAAAGCTTCAGGGTCTTTTAGTCAGTTTCCATTTTTTAAAAAAAATCTGGATTTAAGCAGAGAGACTAACAGAATTTTGGCCTTCTGAAAATGAGTTTTTGATATAGCATCTGCCACTGTGGGACCCCCAGATATCTCACACCATGATGCACTTCATGACCAAATTGTAGAGGCAGAAGAAGGCTGTTCCAATAGACATTTTAAGGCTGGGCCTCCATTTCTGAGTGAATGCCTGTGGCTGAAGATACTCTTAGTGATGTCTGGTTGACACCTTTGATGACCTCAACAGGATATTCTGCTCATTCTGACCTCATTACACAGACGCTGGGAATGATGTGCTTGTGTCACTTGTGCAATGATGTCATGACATGTGTGACATCATTTCCCCCTTCCCTCCCCCTTCCCCATGGCCTGTGATGCACAACCATGAAAGGACCTTCTCCAGTTTGTTGGTAGTGAAGCTAATGTGTTGTTATGTTACCTCTGGGGCCATTTTGGGACTGATCTGGAAAGCTAGGCAGGACCAGACTGGGTTGGTACTTGGATGAGAGACCACCAGGAGATCCAAGGGCTGTGGAATAGATAGAAGATGATAAAACATCCTGGATGCTTCAGTGTCCAGAATAATGCACATCTTGCTTCTCTTCATGGTGAACGGAGATAGATTAAATAAGCCTAGGCTTACACTTCTTTCTCCTGTAAGAGACTGACTAGAAACACTGAAGCCCTCAAAATAATAACAGGCATGTGGGTGCCTTTATCCAATGACCTTTGAAAGAAAACTCACCTTAAGGTAACACTTCCAACTCAAAAGTTTATCATATTGTGTTTATTTGACTGGCCATTTTACACCGCTCCAGTTGTAAATGATTCTGAACTCTGTAAATACAGTTAAAAATAATACAATCATAAAGAAAAAGAAAATCAATAATGTACATATAGCACTGGGAACATTCATGAACATAACCCCAAATTCAGAGCCATCTATCAACAGAGGGCACACAGTTTGATCATGTTTTATTGACTTTCCCAAAAACCCAGGGGGTGAAGGGGCATCCATATTTGCAGATTGTTGGATATGCTACATCTTCTCCCCACCCCACAAAGTTTTCTTTCGACAAGCTCTTGATATCAGTTGGGTGGAATTTTAAGAAACAGCCAAGAATTTTGGTTTCCTCTCCATTCTTTAGAACTTCAGTTTGTTTGGGATTCCCCCCCCCCCCCCCCCGAAACAGCCTTTCCCAGCTTCCTACTTCAACAGGAGGAGGAAACTGAATCAGGTTGGTTATCCTGGTCAGGAAACCTGTGGCAGTCTAGATCAAAGTGTGCCTCAACCTTAGCAACCTGAAGATGTGTGGACTTCAACTCCCAGAATTCCCCAGCCAGCATGCTGGCTGGGGAATTCTGGGAGTTGAAGTCCACGTATCTTAAAGTTGTCAAGGTTGAGAAACACTGCTCTAGATTAGTAGGTAGAGTTTGATCAGAATGCCTCTTGGCTGATCTGGTTGAGTGGAAGAGAGAAATTAATGACACCGATGCATTTGATGGGAGACAGGTCATTTCAGTAGCCCTTTCTTTCTAAAAAAAGGCACGGCAGTGCAGATCTGTGTCTCAGTGATTTTTCAAGGCAGTGACACGATTACAATCAAAAGCTCCTTCATCACTACATTTCATTGATACTTGGCCTTTCTCTGAGGAACTCCAGGCAGCAAATATGGTTCCTTTGCCAGCCATTTCATTTTCACAACAGCCCTGCAAGGTAGCTCTGACTGAGAGATGGAGACTGCCCATACAAGTTTCAGGGAAGAGGGCAGGCTGTGACCAGAAACTCTGCAGATTACATTTCTCTGAATTTAGCATACTATTGAATGCTCCTTCAATCCCCTGAATGATCAGATAATTTGAAGTGCCTTTTCTCTGTCATCTCTCTCTCTCTCTCTCTCTCTCCCTCTATCATCTATCTGTCTGTCTGTTTGTCTATCATCTATCAGTCTAACAAAAGTTAAGCTGATGTGCATGAAAGAGGATGGTAAGTGTAGGTTTAGGAGGCTGGTCAGTCAAGCTGGATTTTTAACATTCTAGATAAAAGACCACCTTGTGCATTCAAACATAATGTTAATTGTGTGTGTTTAGGAGTGTTTAATTATTCCTGATTTCGCTCGTGTCCTTTCTAGTGTCAAATGCAGATGTCCTAAGTGTCTTCAATAACTGTGAACTCTTCTCCTACCCACAGTGATACATTCCTGTACAAAAACTCTCGTGTGATGTAGAGGCTCTTGGAAGACTAAACTTCTCCAAGGGCGGGGGGGGGGGGGGGGGGGGAAGAGTCCTTAACATTTGAAAATGCCTGCACATATTTGGCTTCCCTGAAAATGTGTGAGCAGAAGAACCTGCTAGTGCTAGGAATTTTTGCAAAGATATGCTGTGTTTCTCAAAGCAAAGTCAACCAAAGTATCTGATAGATGTCAAAGACTATGCATAACTACTCTATGTCCTAGGAAACATCCAGGAATGTGGTCAGAAAAATGTTCTTTATGTTGCAGGACTGATTTATTTATATATAATATCTTTTCCTTTCAGTTCTGCAGCTCTTCCGTTCTTTGTTTCCCTCTCTTGAGTTGTAAGGGGGGAAAAAAAGGCCAGGCTTTAAGGCTATGCCCCATTTTAGGTTTGCCCTGTTTTGAGAAGATGATTCTCTAACGTGAGCAATTTTATTGAAGAATGATAATGATGGAACCATGCTAGTATAACAGCGAGAAAACACAAAATCTAGTCAGCCCAAACTAAACAACAACAACAACAACAATAACAACAATAATATACCTTATTCAGATGGATCTCTATCTCTTGCAGCTAACTTTCAGGGAATATTCTGGATGCAATCCAATCTGAATGTAAGTGTAAAAAATAGGTCTGCTTTTTTTGAGGGTCCCTTCAGTTCAGTGTGGCTTTGTGGCTGTTGTGTACATTTAGAGTTGCCAGATGAAGTCCTCACCAGAGACTTCCTGTCAGTCAGTGCCCATTTTAATTCCCCTTTCAGTTCCCCCTCTGCCGTCCAGACAATCAGCCTCGAAAGTGGAGTTCAGTTGCTCTAAGAACAGGCCACGTTGCGGATCTGTGGCTGAAAAACGAATAAATTGCACACGGCTGAGAGATGGCGGTGGTGTAGGAAAGCCTGGGAGATGATGAAAGGAATAAATTTAGCCACACAAGCCTCCTTTATTACAACTAGTGCTCCTCTGAATAGGTTTTGGACAGAGCGACCACCACTGTGGTAGTTCCAGTTCCCCACCACAGCACACGCCTTGACAAAATCTGATTTGGTCAACATGGGAGCCGATCTGTTCGCAATATTCTGCTCTGCAATAACTATGTTGAGTGATTCCAACAGTTACTGGTTCTCTTAGATTCTCCCCTGAAGAGCCAAAGTGGGGGGGGGGAAAAGGTGTGCAAAACTGCTGAACTGGTGAACTTGCATATCTGCAGTTGGGGTCCATTTTTACATTTTGGGAGAGTTAGTCAATATAGAAATGGAACAGCGGTGGAATAGTGCACGAGAGAGTGGGAGCGAACCGATATTTTCTCTGAGCTTCTTTTGTTCTCATTGTATGGGTTTTTAAAAATGATTTATTTTGTATTACAAAAGGGAAAAAAAATGCATAAAAACTATTTAACATAAACATGAAAAAGTGCAACAAAAAAGTTAATATATCATTATAATAGTACACAGTTCCAGTTCTATGTATACTTATCTCATACAAATATTATTCAAGTACCTATATATTTCTAATAGAGTTATATGAGTATCCTGGTTTTTTTTTAACCAGTGCATTTTGTATAAATGAGTCCCATACTTCATTATATTTGTCCATACAAAGTCTACGTCTATTGGCAATCTGCTCATAAGTAGCAAGGGTAATCAGGTCTTCAATCCGTTGACTAAATGGGATGTTTTCATTTTATGGTTGATGGAAATCACCAGGTGGTGATTTTTCCATCCCCAAAACAATTGTCCAGACTAAGTTAAGATACTCTTTGGCCCTACTGAAATCAACATGAAAACTAAGCCATTGTTACATTCTTAGGGCAACTTATTGAAACATCAGTGTAGGTTATGTATTAGAGATTATAAAATGCTGGTGAAAAATGAAAGGGGCTGGTGTCCTTATTTTTTCACTCAGGTATGAAGCTAACAAGAACTTGGGGCTGTTGGAAACAGAACATTCATTGTCCTTTTGAAATTCAGAATCCAAGGAAACTTACTCTACATTAAGGCTTCAATGATCTGGCTCGGACAGAGTGAAAGGAATAAATTTGGCAACTTGATTCCTTTGACTTCTAGTGGTTTTTGTATAGAGTTATTTCATTGTGTAGCCCCAGGGACACAGTCACTGGAGCCTTGACAAAAACCCTTCCTCTTTAAATGCTGCAGTAACTTTGCGGTGAACATCCTGATGTTTAAGATATGCACTTTTCTTAGCACTATGTCAAGAGAAGTTTGTAGCAATCATGAACCTTGCATTTTTCTTTGCAGGTTTCTTCAGAAGCTTGGGATGTGGGCCATCAACCACAACTTCCAGTCAATATTCTCAAAAGGTAATCCAAAAATGCAGTGGTATTTATGTTCAGTTTTCCTGCAGACCTTCACTAAGATGTGTATCTCCATAAAATCTCATAAAATTTCCCAGATCATAAGAGAACTGTGTAAGAATTCACCTTGGTTCATCTTATATCTTCAGAAAGAACCTACTTAAGATCTTTGAGCTTGACAACATGAGTGGGGAAAAAAGCTTTAGAGTTAGTCTGTTAGATCAGCTGGCAGAAGATGAATGGGAAGATTTGGAAAAAAACTTGATTTCAAGCCCCACTTTGAAAATAGTTGCACGGTTCTAATATAAGGTATGATCCTCTTGCCATCAAAGAAGAAAATCATTTGACGTGCTGGAGATTATTCACAAAAAAGCCCCTTGTTGGACGTATGGTGCCCAGGACTTGTGCAGTATTTGGCTCTTGCTATGCAATGTTTCAATTAGGCAGCTGTCTGACGGGACAGTTTCCTTTGTGTACAAAAACTCCACACTACTGCAGCAAATATCAGCTCTGTTGGCACTCTATTTACTAATGAGTTACTTGCACCTTTTGTAAGGTCGGTTGATGGAGATAGCTGAGAAAGCTGTTGGACGAAGAATCCGGCAACCAGCATGGACACCACCTGGGTTTAAGATAAAAGACCCTTCCTTCCTTCCTTCCTTCCTTCCTTCCTTCCTTCCTTCCTTCCTTCCTTCCTTCCTTCCTTCCTTCCTTCCTTCCTTCCTTCCTTCCTTCCTTCCTTCCTTCTCAAAAGTTCTTGAACTAATGACCTCTCCAACATTTCCTTGCACTGTTTTACAAAATGGGCTAGCTAGGGTGGGAATAACAATCCCCCACCCCATTATTTATAAATCAATAAATTTATAATTAAATATATAATCTGGGCTCCCTCAAGAGAGAAAGGAACATGGCTTTGCATCTCAAGAACCTAAAGATTATTAAAAAAAAGAAAAGAAAAAGAAAACAACAGGTAAGGATCTGTTTGCACATGTTTAAAACAGAGGTATGAAACAGTGGCCTGCCAGAGGCCCCAGAGTGAGTGGAACTCAACATTTAGACCCAGTTTTTTAGTTGGGGGAGGGCTTAAGAAACAAAAACAAGTGCCTTGAGTTTTGCAGATGGCTAAGGCATCCATAATACCCTTAAAATGCTTGAAATCTCTTCTCCAAAGGGCCCCCACCCCCTTTTTAGAGTATGACCCTCAACAAGTCACACAAAACCCATTGTGGCCTTCAGGCTGATCGATAGGATGGGTTCTGTTTCAAGGCAGCAGGCACAGTTGCCAAGGAGCAGCCGCAGATAACAGCAGGCAAGTTGTAAATCAAAGACCTGGCAAAGTAAAGTACCGTTTGCAGTCCAAGACACCAAAGAGTAGTCTAGTTACATTGTCAAAAGTCACGAAGACAAACTGGGTAGTCAGCCAGTCCAGAAATCAGGAATTCAAGAACAGGATACCCTCAAGACATGAGCTAGGTTTTCAAACGGTTGTTCTCCAACGAGAGTGAAGGAAAGCAAGCTTCATCAATCTCTCTGCTGGCAGCTGGGTGCAGTGATTCAGGCCTCACCCTTTGCCTTGCGAGGAGTCTCCTTGACTGACGCTGCTCTGCTCGCCTCTGCGTGTGTCTGGATCTGGGACTTGGGGGTTGTGCCTCATCATCTGACTGCTCCAGCTGATCAGGAGATGCCTGTGGCTGATCCACCTCAGAGGCATCATGGCTTAATGATTCCTAAGGCTGACATTCCACAGGCTCAGCTGGAGCAACATTGTCAGAAGCAGGTTCAGAATCAGACTCTGAATCGTGACTCATGACATTATGTGTCCTCAGTTTAACAGTGTTTCTTATTTTTAGCACTACATTAAAGTGTGTTTTAAGCTCATGCTGGGAAAGATCACGAGGAACGTTTGCTTGGGTCGTTTTAATGTCAATCTGGTTTTGTTTTTCCTTTAGGGCCCTGGCCAAGGTACAATCTTATTTTTATTTATTTATTATTAAATTTGTATGCCGCCCATCTCCCCCCAGCGGGTGACTCTGGGTAGCTCGCAATTAAAACCATAAACCCCATCAACAGTTAAAAATCCCCCCATAAATAGTTAAATATATAATCCATTAAAAATCAGATCTAAACAACAAACCCTGTACATAAATACTAAGAACATTCAAGATGACGGTGGGGGGGGGCAAGGTCACCCCATAAGCCACCTCCACTGGTGTGAGCCCCCATCCGGCCACCAGGCCTTCTGGCACAGCCAGGATTTCATCCCTTTCCTGAAGGCCATGAGAGTGGGGGCACACCAGACATCAGGAGGCAGATTATTCCATAGGGCGGGGGCTACAGCAGAAAAGTCCTTCTGCCTAGATCCCACTAGTCAAAATTCCTTGATCGGTGGGGTCTGCAACATGCCCCTTCTGCTGGACCGAGTGGGGTGGGCTGAAATAACCAAAATATGTTGGATACCAAATGTGGACTCTTAATTCTTTTGTTCTTTTTAAACAGAGGGGGTTGTGTATGGATCACTGTGTAAATCCAGTTCTCATATCCCTATACAATTTTTTTTTAGAAATGTATGACAAACATAACAGAGTCTTCTAAGAGCAGTCTTGAAGAGAAGGTTCGTTGAAAATATCCACCACTCTTTTATTTTGTTGAGGTGAATGATTGGACCTCGCTTAAGATTAAATTCTATGCATTCTTTCCCAAGTGAACGTCCCACTGACTTCATGAAGGTTTATGTTCAAGTAGAAATGTGTATAATTGCAATCTAGGCATGAACTGAGTTGGCCACGAAATCAAGGAGACAGAAGTTAAGCCATAACCAACTTGGCTGTTTGATCAAGAGGAACTAATGTTGGATATAGTACAGGTAAATTGAACACCAGTGGTACTGTGTGACTGATTTAATTCTTATTAGGGTTCCTCAGATGAAGATAGCCAGATGTTATTCTGTGGGGTTCAAACCCTCTGCTGGAAATGAAACTCATGGACCTTCCCACTTTAGATGACTATATACAGTGCATTAGCTGTAAGAGCTATCTGGTTTCTGGTAACCAGTGGTTGTAGGAAGGAATATTTCAGAAATGCTAATAGAATGGTATATACATTCCCCCCTCTTTAAGCTCTCAGAGCAGAGAGATATAGATGTTACATTATGTCATGTCCCCATGTACATTTTATATATGGTGCTTTATGTTTCTCTGAAAAGTTTGCAGACTTTGTTAGGGCATTGTGTTGCTGCTATTGTTGTGATTGTTATTTCTTGCTCTGATGCCATTGTATGCAAATGAATGCAAAAGAGTACGGCACTCCAATTTGGCAGCTGAATGATTAATATTTCCATTTGCTTCCATGGGGGACTGGATTCTGTGCTGATCTGGCTCTAGATCCCTGAACACTTAGCTTCAACAAGTATTGCCATTGCTGACTTCTCTGACTACCAGGTAAGATCTCATATTTCTGCTGGAACTTGCTTTCTTGGGCATGCTACCTGTCTGAACTACAATCCATCATTAAACCAGTTGGAACTCATCATTCTGAGCACTCAGTCTAGAACAGGACTGGGTGGCTGATGTCAGAAAGGTAAGAAGGATTGATTAGAACTTGGATGAGAGAACACCAGGAAATACTAGTGTGGTAAATTAACCTGGAAGATGATGGCTAACAACTTCCATATTGTTGGCAAGAAAAAACATGGATATTTCTATGAAGTCCACATTTGACTCAAAGGACAGCAAAAGAATACGGCACTCCAATTTGGCAGCTGAATCAGAATTTTAACAAACAATGAAGTTATCCCTAAATGGAAGCCATCAGCAAGTAGTATGAAATGGAATCATTTAAATAATTAAATAAATAAATAAATAAATAAATAAATAAATAAATAAATAAATAAGCAAGCAAGCAAGCAAGCAAGCAAGCAAGCAAGCAAGCAAGCTGCAGTGACAACACCTTGACCCATTTGACCATTTTATAATCTGAATAGGTTTTTGACAAAGCATCTATCATCTAGGAATTGTTATATGCATAGTGTTACATGGCTTAGCAAAATCCACAGGATGCAAGAATAATGTTTGCATAGAATCATGGTGAGAGGTTCAGACTTTTGTCTATGGTGACTATGAGAGCAAAAATACAGTGGTACCTCGGTCCACGAACTTAATTCGTTCCGCAACTCTGGTCGCGAACCGAATTGGTCGTGAACCGAATCAAATTTTCCCATAAGGTTCAATGTAAATACAGTTAATCCGTTCTGACCCCTACGAATTTGGTCGCCAAC
The DNA here is from genome assembly GCA_030867105.1 of Liasis olivaceus. Classification (NCBI taxonomy): domain Eukaryota; kingdom Metazoa; phylum Chordata; class Lepidosauria; order Squamata; family Pythonidae; genus Liasis; species Liasis olivaceus. Next base: position 112,140,793 of record CM061351.1, on the reverse strand, counting down.
CAAATTTTGATCGCGTCCCGAATCAAATTTCCCTATAAGGTTCAATGTAATTACGGTTAACCCGTTCTGAACCATATGTTGTTTTTTTTTAAAACCGCAAAAATATTGGAGTTTTTAGCTTTTTATCTCTGTAAATTTCTAGTTTTAGAATGTGTATAATTTTTAAACTTTTTAAATCTAATTGTGATTTTAGTGATTGTAAGCCGCCCAGAGTCCCCCATTGTAGGGGAGATGGGCGGGGACAAATCAAATAAATAAATAAATAAATAAATAAATAAATAAATAAATAAATAAATGACACAAAGTACAGTATGAAGAGAGAGAAAGCTAACCTTGCTCGATGCAACTTCTGGCGTGGAGGACAGGAAGGCGGGTGGGGAGGCGGTTACTGCTTTGAGGGAGAGTCCCCCTCCCTACAGGAAGCCATGACCACGTGTCACGGGAGGGAAAATGGCCGCGGATCCTGTTTGTAACCCGATGTGGAGTTCGCGAATGGAGGCAAAATTTTGTGACCGGAGCTGTTCGTGAACCGAATTGTTCGTGAACAGAAGCATTCGTGAACCGAGGTACCACTGTATATTCTTTCTTTCTTTTTCCTGATGACATGATAAGAATGATTCGCATGGAACAATTTTTCACGGAACAAGGTTGCAAAAGTCAGTGTGCCCTCTTCTCCTCTGGGGAAAGGGTGCAAAGCTTATTACTTACCTTACTTTTCCACAGAGTCTTTGTGCACTGAAGGTAGAAAAGCTACCTTAATTGAGTTAGGTTCAGAATTGTTGTTTCTTCTGTATTGCTATTTTTGTCTCTGATTCTAAGTGGCCTTGACTCTCAGGAAGCAGGCAGTATCTCAGACTGTGAGTTAATTGATTGATCAATGAATTTATCTACCAGGAGTTTTTGTAATGGAGCGTATCATTGTGCTATCCCATCCCCAGTGATTTATGCCTTGACAAGAACTGACTTAGGTCTCTGCTCCTCGGAATTAGGATCTGTACAGCTAGCATCAGAAGACCTGAATACAACATTTATCTTGGTCAACTTCCTCAGGAAATTTGGATGGAGCTTTCCAATGGTTCCTTGGCTGTGTTGCTCAGTTTCTAAGGGGAGTCCAAAACAAAAGTGCATTTTTAAAAAATAGTTGCTGTTTCTTCAGCCCCGTGTACAATCTGGACGTTTTTGTGACAATAAATTTAAAAAATGCATTGCATTCAGAGAAAGAGTTTTCAAGACATTATATGCTAAGCCAGTAGCTCTCAACATTGCATTTTAAGTCATGATCCTGGGTCTGGTCAAGATAAAAACAGCCAACCTACTTATTCATAAAATAACATTCATATCTGACTGACTTCCTTGCTTCTGTTGCTTTTGCTCACTAACATGGTGAAGGAAGATGTTTCATGCTGACTTTTCCTCCTCAGAAGCAATTGGGTGAATTGTCCTAGCTTCATTTTGGCAAACCCTAGGATCCACGTAGCTCATTTTTCAGAAAACAGAGAAAAAGGTACCTCCTTTCCCATTGCCATGTTCCTCAAACCTTTCTTTAAATGTCCATTGTGTATTGATTTATACAGATCATAATTTATGATCCTCTCATGCCACCCCAGGGGGTCCTTTACCAGCTTCCTGTTTCAAATGAGGAAGCAAATGAACAGGTATCCAGAGGGGGGAAAAAAAGAGAGAGAAGCTAATTTTAGTGTCTTTTGTCTTATCCTAATGGCTTCTTGGTCTTGGTGCTGGGTTCCTTATGAATCATACAATGGTGGTGACATAGATGATGATGTTGTCTAGGCATGCACTGTGCCGTTGTTAAGGAGGGGACTACAATTCACAACCTTTAGGTTGATTCTGAAGTGGACTCATTCTCAGAAAGATAGCATAGATCTCAGTGACTTCCACCCATCACAACATTTATAAACACAAGATTGGATTGCTGAAAAAAGAGTACTTGGACTGGCAGCTGGGGATCTTCAGGTCCATCAAGAAGTAAAAGGCTACCTTTGTATATTTTTAGTGCCCATCTTTTAAAACACATTATTTTTGGAATTTATGTTTCAAATGACTTGCAAGAAACAGTCATGGGCCTTTTTTTTAATCTTCACTGTTCTGTGATGCTTTGGATTTTGTATGAATGGTTCGCCTTTCAACTGGGACCCTTTCTGACTCAACACAGATTTTGTATGGGTGTTAATCACTGTGCTGCCAGTGCTACTCCATCCACAGTGATGCTTCCTCATACAAATATCTGATTTGTATCAGGCTGATTAGAGAAGAAAGCATTGTTCCAAAAATGTGTTTACAGTTATTTTATTTTGAACATGACAAAGGACTAGATCCAGACTATAGTAGTTGGCTTTAGATCCTATTGATATTTAGCCAAATGTAGGGATGTGTAACACTCTACACCTTTGTGCTCCATAACCTATCAGTAGATACCACAATGAAAGCCTTTTTGAGTTATAAAGGTGATGTCTTCTTTGAGACAGGCTGAATTCCTGGTGACTTCATATCCAAGTCTATGTAGTTTTCTTGCCAATAATATGGAAATAGTTTACTATTGTCTTCTTATGATTTTTTAAAGGTTTCCTGTATAACATAGGAATTTTGTAGGGATCTCCCATCCAAGTTCTAACTAAAACTGATCAAGCTTAGCTTTTTGAGATCAGCTAAACATAGGTAGACACTGCCCCCTATTTGTATCTTCAGACATGTGCTCATAAGACAAAAGTCATGTAGAATATTTTTTCCCCCTGCTCATCGAAGATAGCATTTAAATTGTGCTCAGCTGAAATCCAACAAGATGTTTAAGGAGTTGGACTGGGGAAAGGTCCTTGTGGTCCCTCTGAAATTAATTTTACTAAACATTTTCTGATTTTCAATAGTCAAATATTTATATATAAATGAAAGGCATATTCACTGTATCATTTGCCTAACAAATGATCTGCCAATAGGTGGGGCTTTATTAAGAAATAAATTATTTCCTTAATAAAGATAAGGCATATCTAAAACACTTTTCTGAAGTATTTTTTTCTAATCTAGAGTTGTATTGGCATTGCTTGTTCATCCCCCTGCCTCATCTCTCTCTCTGTGTATGTTTGTATACTATACGTATTCAGTATGAAAATATTTCTTAACTCCATCACCAGTCAGAAATTATCTTTACTTTTTTGATTATTCATTTGGTAGGGGGAATCTAACCATGAGTATTGTATAATCCTGTGCTATACTTGCAAAAATATTGTGAGATTGATTATTTTTTGAGAATCTTTGGCTTTAAGACCTGGTTAAGAAAATATTCTCTCTTTCTCATTTCAATTAGAAGGAGAGAAAGATTTGTGTGGGTGAGTCTTGTTTCAAATTTGCAGTAGGTTTATTGCAATATCTTCTTCAAAATCTTGTCATCTGGTATAGGAAAGATGATTATCAGTCCACTATTAGGGGATATGTATTGAATATTTGTAGTGATTTAAGGCACCAGGCTAAAAACCAGGAGACTGTGAGGTCTAGTCCCATCTTTGGCACAAATTCTGTGGGTTGATTTTGGGCCAGTCACTTTCCTCAGCCCTAGGAGGAAAACAAAGGCAAACCACTTCCAACAATGTTGCCAAGAAAATTGTGGGGAATTGTCCAGGCAGTTTTCAGGATCAAAACTGATGAAGGCACAAATTTCTGTTCAACCAGGAACCACCTGATGGCAATATTTGAAGAAGGCCCTTATTTGCTAAAGGTTATCCAGTCCAATCCAGCCTCATGTTTAGGAAATAGGATCAAATCATAGAATCATAAAATCACAGGGTTGGAAGGGACCTGGAACACATTGGCTGGGTTGTTGTTAGATTGTTTCTTTGAAATGCAAAAGATGCTTTGAAATTCTGGATCTTATAGTGCTCTGATAGTCAGGATCCGTTCCTTGTTTCTGTATGCAAATATATACCCATGAAGAATCTGTAAAAATATAAAGACAGAGAACTCATCTGACATATGGAAAGCAAACATCATTCTGCACCCCTTCTTCAAAGATATACTCTTGACTCAAGGACAAGATACCAATTTGGAAAAGCAAAGGGTGAAATTGAAAGTCATCCAGTGGCATGGAAACCAAACAAAAAATGGTGTTTGATTTAGCAAGGCATAGGAGTAAAGCAGGGGGATAATCCAGTACAATTTGAGAAGTTAAGAGTGAGGTAAATTCAAGGAGACAAGTTCCACAAGGTCAGATAAGTGACAAAGCAGAACTACACAATAGAACTAAGGCTTCAAGGAGGTATAGGTATTTCTAGGCCATCCAAAGGTCTCTAATTCTGCATAGTCTGTGTCAAGTCCTTTCATCCTGGAGGAATCTCCGTAGGATCGTTCTCTGCTACATTCCCCAAGACCACACTTGTTTACCTCCCAGATGTTGTGAACCTGCTACTTCCTCCTAATCTTGATCTCCCCCTCTTCAAATGAGGAATCCTTCAAGGCAGGCAGGATGATACTTATATCTAAATCAGTGATCACGGATAGATCTTTTCCCCAATTGTTCAAGGGTTGGGAGTACTGTGAAAATTTTCCTAAGTACATTAGTGTTGTAGACAGTCTGAAGTTGACCCTGGCTCCTTCTGGATAGTTGGAGGAAAGGAGAAATCAATGGGATTATAATTTCAGCCTGTAGGTATTGGGAGAACGAGATCCTAATGCACTTGTAGTAGAATTATGGCAGTGTTCTCTACATACAATTGCCTTTCAAACTATCTAGGAACACTGTGATACAAAAGACAACCATAAACCTGGTTTGGGATAGTCTGAACTAACAATCTGGTGTTTGTTGGTTTACACTAATGCTTCCAGGCCTGCTTAAGGTATTGATGATCCTAAATGTTTTAGGAGCTAGCTGTCTAAATATCTTTTCTCCTGCCTTGTTATGCTTGGTTCTGATATGGAATCTCTTCTTACTACAGTTTGGAGGGTCTCTATAAGGAGCAGGACCCTTTTAACCTTTATGTAATGATTTAAAATGTGCATGTGACCCTGTTTATGCATGATTTATACAGTGTATTCTTTCTCATTACACATTTTAAGATGCTTTACCAAATGATACTGTGGGATCAAAACGCAGGACACAAATGCAGAATAATCAAGGCTTCACTGCAGTGTTTATTGAGCAATACGTACTGGAGGGGGACTCCACCAGAAGTTAGTGGGAGGCTCTCCCCTCCAGGCAAAATGGATGCGTTGATATTTATACAGTTCTACAAGAAGGGGAAGGGAAAAAGAACATATACGTATACACATACATATTCATATGATGATGGAGGCATACCTAAATAAGCAATAGTTCTCAAGTTACTCTCTGCCCCTCTGTTATCTGCTAGTAAAACAATAGTGTCACAGAGAAGAAGAAACAAATTAGTTCAAGGTGCCAAATGCCAGGAAGAAGGCATCCTCCCTCAGGGCAGATGCCCAGGTTGGTATGGGGATGTTTGTGACAAGGAGTTTACAACTGGCCTGGTTCACATCAGCTTCAAGGATGCTTCCACATGCCTTTATGTTTCAATTTTATTAAGGTGATCCCATTCATCTGAGGCCTCTAAAAACTTGTCTTTTTCACGCAAAGATTCACTCAAAGATACATTTTTCTCACAATACAATTTTGTGAAAAAAGAAAGGGACTCAGTCATGCCGTAGACATAGGAAGGAATATATAAATGGATCAAATAAATAAAGGAATAAGCCAAGTAACAGGGTGCATTTGACAGAATTTTTGGGCATGGAGAAAAGCTGGTGCTTAGTGATTCTATCTCCCTCTCCAGCCCAATGTTGTGGTCGGTTTTCCTGCACTTTTTTGGAGACTTGTTCCTTTTTGTCATAATTTCATTATTATTATTTCCATCTCCTTTAGTGCCCTTTGGAAACAATGCTGAAAACTGTCCGAGAGAAGCTGGGTAGAAATATTTTATAATGAATGATAAATTAGAATAGGCAGAACTTTGCAGGTGGCTGACCCCGTGTGGTTTTTGTATGGATGCTCTGTGACTTTCTCTCATGGTGCTCTGTGCCTCGCACAGTAGTAGACAGCAGTATCTGAAGCTGCCACAGATCTCATCTCCAGGTAGAATTCATTTTTGGAGGTGTCTCTGGTGATAACAATTCGATGGTTAAAATGTGGATTGTAGAAGGGCGCCCCTCCTTCTTTACTGTTATGGATTCCTCCCAACCATTCAAAGCTTCTTCCTGGAAATTTTCGGTTCCAGGCCCAGAACCAGCCACCAACTTCAGCTCCAGAAACTGCACAGTTCAGTTTGAATGTTTCTCCAGGTGTCAGCGTTTTATGAAAGGGCTGGGACAGCTGCAGATCGGGGAAAACACCTGGTAAAATGAAGAAAGATTAGAATCAAACTCTGTGATTTGGTTACTGTGATAACAAAAGTTTGGAAAGTTCTTTAGAGTTCTTCCTGAAGATCTCTCTAGTTCCTAAGCAACTGGGAAATCCCTTGGGGAAAGCAAGAATGGCTGGATTTGGACCAGATTTCTTCTAGCAATCCCCAGTGCCCAACAACCCACATCACCCAATTTCCTATACCACATGTAAACTGTGGACCATGTTCCCCAACTGTTTCCATCTTCAGAAATTGAGTCTTCGGCTAAGCCTTTTGAGTTAGATTTTTCATGAATGTAGCTTTGGTTCATATTGCATTCCATCTATATTGTTAAGTTGACCACCTTGAACCCCCCGTGGGTAGAAAAAGAGGGTTCAGATTGAACTAATAAATATATAAGGTAGTTGGTCTTTGCTTCCATGCCATATTTGACCCAATGCATCCATCCTGACCTGGTAAGATACTCAGGAAGAGGAAGAACTTCACTAAAGTTTTCATCTCTTTTCTTCCTTACTCATTCACTCTCTTGCTCTTTTCCCTTTTTTGCAGAACTAATGGAATGCCCATAGAGGGTGTTACTTAAGAGGAAATGCTCATTGCTGATTTACATAAAGGACACATCATCCAGCATGACATTTAAGAAGGAAAGAAAGTTAAAGGAACCACAGCTACTTGGACTGCAACTATCTATCTATCTATCTATCTATCTATCTATCTATCTATCTATCTATCATCTGATGTATTAATCATTTTAAAAGAAGAAGAAGGGGAAAAATCAACAAGCAAGAGGAAAAAAGAAACAAAAATGAAAAAAAAATGATGAAGAAATATAGTATCAGTAAGCAGACAAAGGAATTACCGAGACTGTACATTTAGTGCTCAGCATATCTTTGATGAGAAATTAACCATTAAAAAACATTAAATCATTTTAACCGTGTGAGAAAGGATTTGAATCTCTGAGCTAAGTGCCCAAAGCTCCACTATTTGTTATTAAAAAATACAAATATATAATTTTATATAGTTTATATTTAGTTTCTAACTTTCTTTTGTTGTAGGTTGATTGTGATGGAATGGAATTGTGAAGGCCAGGCTCAGGGAGATAAACATTTTCTGAGCTCGCCGGAGGAGCGTGGGAGATACAAGAGGATGAGACTGAGACCTCCCTGAGGAATTCACAATGTTGTGGCTGGCATTACTTGGGAGCTGGGTTTCAGTCTGGGAAGATTCTTGCTAGAGGTTGTAGCTAATAAACATAGCTGAACTGATTTTGCATTGTCTCTTGGAGTTCCTTGGGCTAGGCCTGACATTGATGTATAATGTTTATAAATGTTTGTGTATTTCTGATTTCAGTTCAGTTTTTTCCCCTTAAAAGCTATACTCTATATACTTATATTTCCCATGCTGTATTGTATGTATGGCAACCATTTTTGCTTAAATTTGGATAAACTTCTGTTGTGAAAACGTGCTGTTAATTTTACCGTTACTGCATATTCTCCAAGTTTAAGTTCCCAGTCTGATATCTGTGGTAACGTATCACTTTTCCAGTGTTGTGCTAAATTTATCCTTGCCTCTGTAAACATTCATCTTAGTAAATTGTGGGTTTTTTTTGTTAATATGTTTTGGAATTTTGCCTAGTAAGGAGTATTGTGGTTTCACTTCAAAACTGATTTCTAAAATTCTCGGAATAGAGCTGTGCATTTCTTTTCAGTGCTTCCGAGTATTTTTACACGTCCATCACTATGTGCGTGCGTGTGTGTGTGTGTTAGTGGCTAGATAGCATAGTGGTTAGAGCACCGCCTTTGATGCAGGAGATCGGGGTTCAAATCCCGGCTGGTACCTACTTTACCAGTAGGGGTCCTTGGGCAAAGACACTTCACCTGCCCACCTCAAATATGAGAGTGACATGAACTAAGAGAGTCATGCCGGCTCGGACGTCACACGAATTAACAAGGTCCGCGTCAGATGTTGGGGAACCAGGACAATCTGATGATAAGAGGGCTACTGGAATACATGTTTGAGACAAGAGAACTTGGAATTGATGGAATGCTATTACATCAGTAGACCTATATGAAATGTATGGGGGAACTATGGATGGAGAGAAGACCTACATCCACACTAATTGAAAAACAACTAGTTACCCAGCACTTCAACATAGTGAAGAGGAAGCTGCTCTCACAACTTGAGATAGGCCAATTCCACATTACAATCCGGACTCAAGCAGAGTTGGTAGAACAACTGGATGTGCAGCCAACACCTGAAGCTGGAACGTCACTACCACCCACTCCATTACAGAGCACAGCAGCTGATATGAGGGATAAGATCATGGATAAAATAGCTACAGTTAACCCTTGAGACTGATTACCAAGGCTCAGTGGAGAAGTACTATCAGATAGTATGCTAGAAGATGCCAATAGAGCCCTCACAACAATCTCTACTACCACCATAACTCAAACCAACGAACTAGTATATGCTACAGCCACTGTAATCCTGGAAATGCTTGGCTACATGATCAAGAAGAACAGCAGTACATACCCACCCCCCAGAAAATGAGGTTCGTCAGCTGGTGAAACTACAGAAGGGTATGGAGATTAAGGACAAGACTTGACTACTAAAAAAAGACATGGGCCTGACTCCATCTGAAGCCCTAGAGGCTGCCAGGCTAAGGAGATACACTAGAGAAGCAGAATTGGTATATGCTACAGCCGCTGTAATCCTAGAAATGCTTGGCTCCACGATCAAGAAGAACAGCAGTACATACCCACCCTGGAAAATGAGATTGGAGGCTAAGATCAAGGCAACTCGGAGAGAAGTCAGTCAGAAGCATGTGGAGATTAAGGATAAGACTCGGCTACCGGAAAAATACATGGGCCTGACTCCATCTGAAGCCCTAGAGACTGCTAAACAAAGGCTCACAGCACTGGCTGCCAGGCTAAGGAGATACACTAGAGAAGCAGAGGCCAAGAAGATAAATGCCCTGTTCTCCAAAGAACCATCCAAAGTGTACTCCCAACTGCAGTGCAACCACAGAGTAGCAGCTGAGCCACCAGCAGCGGAAACTGAACAGTACTGGAAGAACATATGGGAGAAAGAGAAGACGCATAACACCAGTGCAAAGTGGCTGCAGGACCTGAAAGCAGACCACAGCAATCTCCCAGAACAGGAACCAGTCACCATCACAGTAGCAGACATCCAACAGCGGGTCAAGAACATGAAAAGCTGGACAGCACCTGGGCCGGACATGATCCACACCTACTGGCTAAAGAAACTAACAGCAGTGCATGAACGCCTAGCAGCACAGATGAACCAACTGCTAGCAGCAGGCTCCCACCCAGACTGGCTAACTCAAGGAAGGACAGTGCATCATGAAAGACCCTCACAAGACAGAATTCCTTCTGCCTCATGGCCTTTTCCAGCATTTATTACTATATGATTTCTCTGTCTTGGCAATTATTGATGAAGTTGTATCTATAAAACATGTTATATGTTATATGAATTTTCTCTTAAGTTATAACTTGGAGTACATTTTATATAGATTTGTTCCATCGTTCTTCCCATTGCTATGTTGTCACCTACTAAATCTAAATGTTAAGTCTTCAATCTAATCCTGCACCAATATATGCATATTACCCATTTTAGAGTGAGCTAGTTTGGTGTAGTGGTCAAAGCATCAGGCTAGAAACTAGGAGACTGAGAGTTCTAGTCCCACCTGAGGCATGAAGCCAGCAGGGTGATCTTTGGCCAGTCCCTCTCTCAGCCCTAGGAAGGAGACAACAGCACACCATTTCTGAAATCTTGCCAGGGAATAGTCCAAGCAGTTGCCAGGAGTCAACAATGACTTGAAGGCACCAAAACAAAAAGCAAAGAAGACAAAACCCACTTTAGAGTACAGCTGAAGGGGGGAGAAGTTGAGACAATTGTCTGGGTTGACTTCTCTCCTTTGCTCTGTTTGGTGGTGTCTCATGTGTGAGCCCATGGCCTATATACCCTTGATGGGATTTTACTGTAAGACCCTGTATGGTCTGCAAGGCCAGATTTGTCTGAAAAACAACTTAAGATATTTACCACGGTGTAGTGTCTGCCAGTGTGTGTTTCAGAGTTTCAGCCATGAGACTCCTGGCTTGAGCAAAGCCAATATCCTAAGGACTTCTAGATGAATGTTAGCTAAGGAGATTCCCTGCTGTATTTTTGTCTAAGGGCTTTGCCCATTAACAGTTTGTTATCAGAGAACACCACAGAAGTTGTGAGTAATATATGAAAAACAGGCCTGTTTCCGCTTTCCTTTCTTTTTCCTGGAAAATTAGCATGTAGGACTAAACTTGATACATAAATGGGGCACCCTGAGCTCATGCCATTTAATCAAAAAGACCATGACTGAGAGATTTGAATAAAGGGGGAGTCTAAATCTGTCCCACATTTAAGACGTACCAAGTTAGAGAAGAGTTATTTTTGCAGGATGATTTCAAATGATAGTAAAGCCAAGTTGAGGGCACAGTCCCAAAATATCCTCTTTGCTCCTCCAGCTTTCTGTTATAGAGGCTTCATACAAGATGCTGATCCATGGTTCATTTAACACTGAATGAAACACAATTGGCTGGATTCTTGTAACAGTCCAAGCCAAAAATGATGGTACCACCTTTGCTAGTTGGGCATTGAGGGCACTCTTTACAATGGATTTGGCCTTACAGAATTGTACTGGATGACCATGGTTGAAAGAGCTGCATTGGTTCTGAGTTGGTCTCCTTGTGCAGTTGAAGGTTTTGGTGCTACCTTTTCAACCCAAATGACCTTAAGGTTTGATTATTTGAGGGGCCCCTTCTCCTGTTTCAGATGTTTCTGGATATTAAGCTTTGTGTCAAAGACCTCTCTCAAGGTGTCCTTACTTTCAGCCACCTGTGTATTGCAGCAGAAACATGGCTCCCAGCACATGGGATAAACTCTCTTAGGAATTATGTTGGCTTCCTTAGAAGAAGAGTGAAGCCCTCTCCATCCCATGGATCAGGGTTTGATGTATGACTAAATCTATGGCTCTAACCATGGATTTAGTCTATGGAGAGCAATTGGTTGCTTTCTACTGGCAGGATAAGCCACCAATGCCTATCACTAACTTCTCTCAGATTAAAAAAGTAAGGGCCAGACCAGTCTGAGGACAGCTGTGAAGAAAAACCTGGAGTTTCCCATGTCTTAGTTGCTCTACCTCTGCTGTGTTAATGGAGCCTGGAGACCTTACTTTTAGCAAAGGAACTGCAGCAATTTCTGAGTGTGGTAGACCTCTGCATTTGAACAAGCATGGCCAAGAACAACCCATAGATGGCAGCAGACCAGCGGTGCTTGGGCTCTGGAACTTTGGCCAACAGTAAGGACTAAACCAGATGCAAGCTAATGGCATCTGGTATTTTTGTAAGGTAGGTGTGGGGAATGGAGATCATTACACCAACCCCCCCAAAGGGGAGGGAGGCATCACAATGATGGTCCATGATTTGAGATGATTAGATGGACTGTTGCATTCTTCAAGGCAGTTAAATGACTATAATCCTAATATGATTTCATGTTAGGTCTTCAGCCTCATGACAAAAAGAATGGAAGAAAAAAATCCATTAGCAGAAGATGCAGTGAGAAGGGAATGAGGTAGGAGCTCTCGGCATCTTAAAACAGCCCTTGTGGGATGGCAAAAAAATCCCATTTTTATAGTAAAAAGGCCAGGTAGGGTGTCAGACTTTGATTCAACCCATCGAAATTGCAGCAGAAGATCTGTATGGTGAAACAGTAGTTCCTCATCTCAGCTCTTGACATCTCAACAAGTGACACCACCTGGTTCACCTTTTCGGAGCAAAGAAGTAAAGTAGGATAAGGTCCAGTTACTACTTGGATAGGAAACTCTAATGGTATGTGGGAATGACCTTGGGAGGCAGGGGAAAGAGCTACAGCCAGGGTAATGGTCAGATAAGAGGCAGCTGAGCCTGCAGAAGTAATGGGGGTGTGGCAAAGTTTCAGAAGGGACCCTCTCTAGTTTCTTGAGCTATAAAGGTGATGTGGGAGAAATGTCCTTTCAGACTTGCAAGATTCTGTTAATGTAACCTTACAATAAAGTAGAGCTAGTCCTTCTGGGCACGCTTCCTGTCTGGATTACCTCACTAGGTTGACATCAATCTTGCAAGTCTGAAAGGACATTTCTCCCCCATCGCCTTTACAGCTCAAGAAACAAGGGAGGATCCCTTCTGAGATGTTTGCCACACCCCCATTTCTTCTGTGGGCTCAGTTGCCTCTTATCCGACCATTCCCCTGGCTGTAGCTGTTCCCCCTGTCTCCTAAGGTCATTCCCACATACCATTACAGAAACATCTTGGAAGAACTAGGGTTGTTAGCTAGGGCTGCTGCATCTGAGCTGCAAAACTCTAGTCACCAGATTCATTTATTTATTAAATTTGTATGCCACCCATCTCCCCCAGAGGGTGAGTAGAGGGCAGCAAGGAGAAATACAAATACCTTTGCCGCCCTCTAGTGGTCATCCAGATGTGGTAACCTCACTGGAAGCTAGACTGGGAAGATGAAAGAAATATCCACAAGGGGGCAGTGAAAAACTACTTCAGCTTTGTTGCAAGAAAGCTAGTTAGTTTTTACCTTTCTACCAGAATAGCAATTCCAGATTAGTCCGCACCTTGATGGATGTTAAAGTATTTGGCTGCAGGCTTTGAAAACTGTAGAATTCTGTATGAGGAGAGGCCAAGTGATAGACACAAACAAAAATTTGCTAATGTAAGTGGTTGAGGTTAATATCATAAATGAACTAGGCAAGTGTTGGAAATCTGGTATGAGCAATGACATTAGGAACACTCCTCTTCCTAGATGGTGGCCTGGCAACAAACCTTATAAATGAGAAAAGTGCTGCAGCCCCAGACCATTTAATCTTTCCTTCATAGCCCACGTTGATTTTCTATCATTGCTCTGTCACAGTCACTACTTGTCTGAGAATCCTTTTGTTACTCCAATCCATGGGAATCCAGATTTGAACTCCCTAGTCTGGGCACAGTGATGTCCCAAAGCATAATTTTGTAGGAGCAGTTATGAGGCATGGGCTAAAGAATCCAGAACAGCTACTTTGTTCTCTCAAGGATCACCTCACTCCAAGTATGGAGCATAGTGCTCAACTTCTTTGGGGTACGTGAGTCCTTCGAACATCAGTTATGGGCTTTTCTGCATGAACTGCCTCTTGGCAAAATGAAGACTCCTTTGAACTTCTTGAATGCAAAGGGGCTTCTGAGTGAGTGCATGAACCACCTATCAGAAATTGCTTAAGCCAAACTTGATTTTCTCAGGATTGTGTGGTGACTTCAGAAGGCAATCACAGAGAAAAGATCCTGAGAAAAGATGTAGTTGCTTTAACCAACCAGCTCCTTTTGTATCTGCATCATGACTGTTGGTCCCACACCTCAAAGTGGCAGAACTTGTGATGCAGTGGCATAATGCTGTTTGGTCATCTTGAAGCTTGTAGAAGTCACTGTAACTAATTAATCAACTAGCCAATCAACCAATCTGCTAACTCATCAGGGTCATGTGCAACTCAAGGGGACATTTGTCCCTTTGAATCTGAAATGCTAGACATGCATGAAATGGGGAAGGTTCTTTCTTCTGAAGGATTTCAGCTTCAGCAGCATGTGGGAAACCACCAGAATGAAGATTGAGAAGATACAATAGAAGATGATTCTCAAAACACATTATCTTCATTACACCCTTCATTATCTTCAGTGTGACTCCCTCTCCTTTACCATTTCCTTCAGATCCTCATTTTGTCAGATATTTCTGCCTCTTTATCCTCAGGGGGCAACACCCATTTCCTTTTGAAATAGTAACAGGAAATAAAGAAAAAGAGCTTCCTAACTGCAATGAATTGTTGGAGACCCCAGGAAAAGGAAAGTGAGGGAGAAAGATGGCCAGCTGGGTGACAAACCAAAAATAAAATAAAAACAGAAAATCATCCAAATCCCACAAAAGAACCAAAAATTCAATACTTTTCTTTCATTTGTTCTAAGCCTTATAACCTTTGATCTCAGTAAATTAAGGGGACACAATGGATCCCTATCTTAGTTTCTGGAAAGGTTTCTGTTGTTGTATCACTGTGCTACCCATATATGCACGCAGTGATGGAGGCCTTGACAAAAAACTACCATCTTCTCACCTTTGAAGATCGCTCAGCTTAAATGTGACTTGAGCACTTAGTAATAGATACATGATAGATAGATAGATATAGATAGATAGATAGATGATAGATAGATGGATAGACAGATAGATATAGGTAGATAGATACAGATAGATATATATATCTATACAGACAGATACAGATATACAGATATAGATACAGATAAACAGATACATAATGTAATGTAATGTAATTACATTATCTTATGATGGCACAATGGTGCCATCATATATCATGACACATGTACAAAAGGGTTGGAGTGTGTGTCACAGCTGCATAATTCTGTAGCATCACTACAGAAAAAGTAAAAATGCTTATTTGACACTTCTGGTGGTATCATTCTATCCAACCCCTAAGCAGCTTTTTGAAAGGAGTTTTCAACTGTAATGGATGACGATCCATTCCCTTCAAAACTGCCAGTTTAAAGACTGTCCTGAAGAAGGGATTATATGCTAAAAGCAAACCAACCAACCTCCTTTAGTTTGTCACTGAAAGAAGAACAAAGCAAAATTCTATAGGGTTGGAAGATTTAAAACAATCCCTAACATCTCTACACAGAACCACTGTCCCACTTTAATTAATGATGGAGTTACCAAAGTATTGGCTTCAAGAATTTGGACAAGTTCTACATGTTCCCAAAGGAATAGTGAAAACTGGACTTTTTGTTCCATCGATGGTTATTCGGATTTTTGCCTTCCCAAATTAAAAGGAAGGTGTCTTTGCAGCCAAATCCCCCAAGAGTTTGAGAATTTATTTTTTTAGCTTATTCCATCTGCCTCTTGGATGACAAAAAACCTTTCTGTTGTGAGCAAAGGAAGAGGAAGGGAAACTGTGAGGTTTAACTTGTCTTAAGCAGGGAAGCCAGCTGGATGATTTTGGCCAATCATTCTTTCTCAGCCCCAGGAAGAAGGCAATGTCAAGTCACTGCCAAAAATATCAACAAGCAAATTACAGGGACTTGTTCTGTAATCATCAGGAGTCAGGGATGCCTTGATGGACCATAACAACAACATAAAATGGGGTGATGGACCAACAGTCTTGATTGGATGAATGTACACATGAAAATTCAGTGCAAAACAGGAGAACAGGAGAAATGTTCATCACAGATGCTTCTACATTTCACATAAAGCTTCATCTGTTGTTCAAAGATGGACCTGTTTTGGGTGTGACTTCAAAAATGGCTGGGATTAAAAGCTATGTTGTGACATCTTGTGAAGGAGAAGCCAACAACTTCTGCTTCCTTCTGTCTATATATTCTACTGAAATGGTAAGGAGCCATCACTGTCTTTGACTATGTAATGTGTAGGTAAGGTGTGAGACTGTAAGGGAGAATATGCAATGAATACTGATCTCATAGTATCTTTAAGATTGATTGGCTATGCCTGAAATATCTGTTTTTGTGGCCTAGGGGAATAAGAAGTTGGAATCTATTTAAATTTTGGAGAAATGTGGGGGCATGATCTATCTCCAAGTCAATTCAGTGTTATTCTGATCAATGACCAATGCTCAAGTTCCAATCTGCAATGCACAACACAGAGGATCCTGTGAAATTTAAATAAATTATGTAGCGTGACTCTAATAGCAAACATGATTCAATATGAGTACCCCTCATTCTTCCCTATTCAGTGACATTGAGTCTCTCTTTCTCTCTCTCTCTCTCTCCATCTATCATGTGCTAGTGTTCATTCTCTCTAAACATGTGCACACCAAATCTTCAGGAAGGATCTATGTGATCTAGTGGTTAGGATGTTAGACTATGCCTGGGGAGATCCAGGTTCTAATCCATCCTCAACCATAGAAGCTGCCTCACAAGGTTGCTGTTGTGGGAAAAAGAGGGAATTGGGAGTATTATGTATGCCATCTTGAGCTCCTGCAGAAAATGCCAACTATAATCAATCAATCAATCAATCAATCAAACAAACAAACAAACAGCAAATAGCAAGAAAAAGCTAGTTCAAATCCATGCCTGACTTGGTGCCAATTCCTTCTTCCTAAAGAACACTATGGGCTACTGTGACAAGAGAATTAAAGTCCTCATCATAATTACACTTAGATCTCCCAAAAGGGGATAGGACCCTGAAGCATGCTTTATCACGTTATATTATTATTTTTAATCTGGGCTTTTTAATGTTACGATGAAAACGTTCAGTATCAGAAGTAGTCCACTGAAAAAGAGAGCTGTCTTTTCTGGGGATAGGAAGCTTAGCGCTTGCAATTTGGTTGCCTAATGCCCACAGTGATTTAAACCCTAACAAAAACTCTGTATCTTAGCTTCTGGTAGCTACAGAGATGGTAACCCCAGGAGGAAATGTGGACTGGATTTAGAGAAATTTCTTTCAGTGATTGGGGTTGGGGGTGGGGAAAGCCTTTCTGGCATGTCTCTGTTGCATGAACTGCTTGGAATCAGAAGCAAATCCTGAAAACCTGTTCTTAGAGAAAGATGCTTGCTTGGTGGGTTGAGTTTTTAAAAACCTATCTATTGATTTTCAGAATTCCTATCTGTTTTTTTAACAAAAAAGAAAGAATAAAATGCAAAAATACAACGCGTGTAAAAACATATTAACGAGGGGCATCCATAGGGGGTGTTAAACAAGTCAAGATGACAGCCACGATCATGTGACTGAAGCTCCCCCCTTTTTATATATGTTGTACTCTGATTCACTGAACAATTAATAAGCTTAGCTATTAAGAGGAGACAGCCCAGGAACAGGAGAGACAAACAAACAAATGAATACAAAACAACAAGAACAAAAATAAAAGCACCAGATTGGTCAAGCGAACATTTCAAAGGCAATGAGTTTCAGAGGTGTGGATCTTCTGAAATTCGAAGAATAAGGATCAGTTCCTACACTAATTAAACTACAGTAAACGTGCAAACTCTTTTTTATAACTTTTAGTGGCTTACTACTTTCTACCACAGTGATTTGTAGTTTCAAAGCTAGGCTACTGTAGTGTGATGTAGTATAGTTTGTAATGTTGAAGCTTGTTCAGAAGGTTATCCATCTATGATGAACCCATGGGAGCTTGGACAATAGGCCTATTGTTTTGGGACAGTAGCCAAAGGCTCAACGTGGCCATTGGCTGTTGTGCAATCTAGCCATATAACATGTCTGATCACTGGTCCATGTAGACCAGGGTAATCCGTTGAATAGGAATCCAGTTTCATGTTGGGATTTAATTTTGTATTTGTCAGTCTTCATTCTTTCACTTCCCCATTTTGCATAAGTCTTGCCTTAGTCTGCTTTACTGTCTCACACACTAATATGTAGAAATGTTTGCAATTGTCACAGAGCTCAAAGCTAGAAAGTAGTTGGTTCGGGATATAAACATGAGATGGTAGGTCAGAGATTCTTACCCTCACAGAATCTGTCCTAATGCTTGACCAAACCCTATTTGGTATAGCTGTTATCAAAGATGGTGAGTGGCTTGGAGGCTAAATTCTATGAAAAGTGGTTAAAGGAACTGGATGTGTTTAGCTCAAAGAAGAGAAGTCTAAGGGAAGACATGACAGCAGCCTTCCAATACATGAAGGGATATCACAGGGAAGAGGGTGTGGGATGATTCTCCATGGCACCTGAGTGTAAGACAAGAACCAATGGGTGGAAGTTTTATAGAGGGAATCCAAATCGAACTAAGGAGGAATTTCCTGACTCTGAGAAACCCTATGTTTCTATGATTCTAGATTCCAGTTCTATTCTAGAACCCTCATCCTTTGAAGGTAAGGCAGAATTCTGTTTCACAGAGAAATCTCTAAGAAGCTACTTCAGACCTTTGCCCTCAACATGTGAAAACCTGAAGAGGACGTGGGATTGGGATGGTTGGAAGCAGCGTTATTGGGCCTCCTAATTCCTCCATGGTTTGAGTTCCTGTATGTTCAAGAAAACATCTCAGTGTGTCTAATGTGTGTTAGCATGAAACAGATTCTCCAAACTTAACAGCTTGGCCAACTGATTCTGTGCCCAATGACTCAGCAATAAATAAGTTCAAATATACAAACAAACAAACAAACAAACAACAGAAAGTCCAAATAAATCCAAATCCCTACTGTTTAGAAATAACAGAGGAGAATAACCAAGAAGAGAAGGGGTCCAGATGGGGAAAAAAAAAGACCTATGAGGAATGGATAGAGGATAGATGCATGGGGATATGATTAGGATGGATAAGAGAAGACTGTGAGAGGGCATGATAGACTTCAATTGGACATCAGGACATTTTTCCTAATGGTAAGACTTAACAGTAGAACAAATTGCCTTCTGAGATGGTGGCCTCTCCTCTGCTGGAGAGTATTTAAACAAAGGCTGGATTTGCTGGGAGGGTTATAGCAAATTCCTACACTGGGCAGCGGGTGGTACTAGATGTTCTCCAAAATCCCTTACAACCTATAATTCCATAGGTTTATGAACAAATGATATATATATTTATATCTATTTTTTTAAAAAAATGTTTCTTTTTTATTAATATATTGCTGGCTTCTGTAAAATCATTATTTTAGAAATTAACATATTAATGTGATAGGACTACACTGTTGTCTATCAACCTTTGGCACAATGGCTTGATCCCAGTTCTTGAAGCTGGATTATAATTCACCTCTTCTAAAGGGGCATACTCTCCTAGGGATGTTCATAGTTTCTTCCTGGTCACTTCATCAAGGAACTACTGATTTTCATAGTTTCTTCCTGCTCCCTTTGTCAAGGAACTGTCTTACAGGTATGACCATCATAATTCCTTTGGCTGTAACTTCTTTCTTCTACCTTCATTATTTGATCTTCTCTCTCTGCTTCTCCCTCTGCTTCTTGCCTTGCCACTTGAACTGCTGCTTCCTCTAGTGCTTTCTGGGCTGCTTGATGGTTGACTTCTAATGCTATCCTTGCTTCTTGTTCTGCTTCTTATCCTGTACCTTGGCCTAAAGGTATATGCCTTGTTTTTTTCTCCTGAAGCCATCCATGGCTTTCTACCACTATGCTTCCAAAAGTTCAGCCCATACCGCAGATGCAATTTTCTCTCCAAGATTTTACCAAGTATGGACATTTTTTCATCAGTTTCTATGTTGATTAGGAAATGAGGGTGGTGAACTTGTTTCTTGGGCTTCTTGTATTGAACTTTTTTTGACATGAGCACTCTTCTCCTTTGGGTTGTCCCAGACACTTGGGTGCTCTTAAGTTCCATTAATGGCCTGTTATCAGTAGAAGGTTCCTTTGGTGATAAGTCTGTTTCCCAGTTCAGGGTTTCGTCTTCTACCTTCTCAACGTTTGGGTGCTTTCCACTATCAGGTTCATCCATGTGTGGTTCTGTAGCAGTTCTTTCGTCTTCACTTCCATAATCCAGCATTGCTGTCTGCTCAACAGCTACTGAAGGCTGCATTACTTCTTGGAAGAACACACTTTTTGGGGATGGAGAAAATTTCTCACAGGGCTCTGCAATATTGGGCAGTTCACCTCTTGACGGAGTCATGTTCTGCAGGTCTGTATTGTTAGCAAAGACGCTCTTCTCTTGAAATAGGGCTTCCTGATCTCCTGTACTGGAAGGGGTGGTGTCTTGTTCTGGAAGAGAAGCATTCCTTAGGGTTGTCCCTGAGGATGAATCAGAGGTAGCATCCTCTGATAGAAGAAAAGAAGGCCCTACTTTTGCCTTCTTTGCTGAAGTAGATTGAGGGGATACCCTGTCCTCTGTTAGCAGAGAAGAGGAATCTGTTTCTGTCTCCTTTACCATACCCCAAATTAATTCTGGTCTCCATTCCTGCTTTGTAACTGATTGCAATGAGAACATGGAGCCTGCTCTGGATGAAGGCAAATGGCATAGGCAAGGGCAATTGCCTATCCTAGAAGACCTGTTGGGTACCCAGCTAGAACTAGACACTTTTGATAATTGGGACTGCTTCAGCCCAACAGGATAGTGTCTGTCATCTTCCATTCTCTGGGAGGTGCTTTGAAGTTGTTGCAGAATTTCCTTCTTTAGGGACATATTGGAAGAGCAAGGAAGGGCTTCCCTCTCTTTAGCCAACCAATCAGTTCTTTGACTTGGATATTTTTCCATAGCTAAACTCTCTGATGAGCTACTGACATTATATTTGCATTTCTGATAGCCAGAAGTAGGAATCGAGAAAAGTGGACCCCTAGGGTCTTGTGTTCCACCTGGAAGGTCTGAACCCCATCTTCGTGCATCTTTCATCAGCTGTACATTCAATTCAGATCTTTGTGGCAGTGGCTTCTGTAGGTTGCTCACTTCAAGTGCTGCTCCCCTAGCCACCCAATTGTTCCTTGTCCTTTGAATGGTTTTGTTGCGCTGGGTTTTTCTATCAAGACAAAATGATGGCTCTTCAGTATCCAGCCAAGAAGCTGAAATCTCCATTGGAGCTTGGTGGAGATCATAAAATAGCTCTGAGTCATACATGTCAGGTGCCCCTGAGCTAGAGCTGGATTTCAATATGTCTTCATCATAATATGTTGTGGATGGTTCCTTCATCTCCCCTCCCACTTCTTCAGTTTGAGGAATAAATGCCATCATTGTGTCTTGCACTAGTTTTGGAAGTCGCCATCTGTGCTTCACTGTGAGATTTCTTATGTGGGTTTCCAGATGCTTCTTTATGTCTGGTTGCAGAAAGTGTAGCTGCTGATAAGCAACTCTGATTTCCTTCACTGTCCACCTTTTGTTGGCAGCAACACTTATTTCTGCAAGAGATCTTTTAATGTTCATGTCTGCTGCAGATAGTAGTTTCTTCTGTGACTCTGTGGGAGCAAATGACTGTATGGATTTCTGAACAATGGCAGGCAAGCCCCATGCATGTTGAATTTTCTTGTGCTGAATATGGAATTCCAGAAGATTCTGAACACCTTTTTCAAGAAAGGGCAATTCCACCTTTCTGATTCTCCAACCAACCATGGGTGAGGCCATGGGTGAAGTGGTTGCCTGTAATTTTGCCTCCTTCCTTCTGAGCTGGAATTTCTTCATGGGACTTTTGTCTGTAACCCAGGGTTGGGGCAATGAGACCTCAGGAGATTTACAGTCATGATACTGAGCTTCTGAGCGGAGTGTGCCAGGATGCAGAAATGTTCTCAATGTTTTTTGAGCACGTTTTGGAAGCCCCCATCTATGTACTGCAATTAAATTCCTCAGATGAGCTTCTAAGTGTTCTTTTGTATCTGAGTTAAGGAATGACAGATTCTGGGCAATCATGTGAAATTCTCCATCCCAGGGAAGCTTATGAGCTATCATTGTACCTTGTGTGGCTAATGGGTGCTTCTTGGAGTCATGGAGATATGGAGCAAAGGCATCTAGGGATTTCAACACAGTGAGTGGCAGACCCCATGCATGTTGGAGTTTCTTGTGTTGGATATGAAATTCCAAGAGGTTCCAAGCTGTGTCTGGGAAGAAAGGGAGCTTCACTTCTGAATAAAAGAAAGGAATCACCTCAGTATGTCCATTTGCAGATGACATTACTTTTCTCTCGTGGTAGACTTTCCTGGGCTTGGAATTCTCCAATGAACCTTCTTCCTCTTCTTCCAACTCAGGTGGGGAATGGGATCTCAAAGGCAGAAATGACTGCAGGGGCTGCTGAACCCGTTCAAAGAGGCCCCATCTGTGTTTTGCTATCATGTGTTTAATATGGGTATCCAGGAGTTCCTCGATATCTGGGCTGAGAAATAATAGACTCTGAACTTTGATTGGCACATCTCTTTTATCCCACAGGAGTTTTTTGGTCCTTCTGTCTCTTGGGTGTTGCATGTCCTTCTGTTCTTCAAGAGGAAATGGGGCAAAGGCATGCAAGGATTTCAGTACCAAGGAAGGCAGGTTCCATGCCCGCTGAATTTTCTTCTGCTGGATATGGAATTCCAGATAATTCCTGGCTTCGTCAGAGAGAAAAGGAAGACTTCCTTCTGTCTGTAATAAGAAACACCTTCCTTCAGCACTCATACAAGTAGTTCCCCTCTGTTTCCTTGGCTGGAAAGCTTGATCTTTCCTTATTTTCCTTCTCCTGTCTTTCTCAACCTCTTGCCACAAGTCATCATCTTCTTCCTCAGTTTGGGAAACATCTGTAGTGCCCAGGAGGGATTTGTACTGGCAGGAGAATGATGGCTGTTGATGAATGTTTTCATGTTGGGAAGGAAGTGTGGAAGGCAGAAATGATCCCAGGAGCTTCTGAATGGTTTTTGGAATGCCCCATCTGTGCTCTGCAGTCCTCCTCTTCAGATGAGCTTCCAGAATGTCTTTGGTTTTTTTACTGAGGAAGGAGAGGTTTGGGACAATCACCTCCACTTCTGTCCTATTCCATCCATGTGTCCTGACTATGCGCTCCTTAATGCTCTGGATGCGACTTTCCAATTCAGGGAAAAGTGGAGCGAAAGCATGCAAAGACCTCAACACTGTGGAGGGCAGGCTCCATGCCCGCTGAATTTTCTTCTGCTGGATGTGGAATTCCAGATAATTCCTGGCCTCTTCTGAAAGAAAAGGAAGCTTTACCTCAGTGCAGAATAAGAATTGTCTTCTGTTAGCTCTTGCAGATGTAGCTCCTCTTTGGTTCATTGGCTGGAAATATTCCTCTTTCCTTCTCTTTGTTCTCCTGTCTTTTTCTGACTCTTCCAGCAAGTCTTCATCGTCCTCCTCAGTTTGGGAATCATTGGTAGCCTGAAGGAGCAATTTGCACTGGCAACACAGTGGAGGCTGTGCATAAAAGTCCTTGGATTGGAAATGGGATCTGGGTATCAACAATGTCCCCAGGGACTGCTGAACTCGTCTGGGAAGAGACCATTTATGCTCTGCAATCTTCCTCTTCATGTGAGCTTCCAGAACCTCTTTGGTCTCCACACTAAGGAATAAGACGGAAGGGACAATCACCTTTATTTCTCCCATGTCCCACTGCTTGGTCCTGAGCTTCTTCTTGTCTGCACTTTGTACCTCAGTGGGAAATGGGAAGAAAGCACGCATGGACCTCAGCACCACAGAAGGCAGACTCCAAGCATGCTGGATTTTCTTCTGCTGAATGTGGAATTCCAAAAGTTGCCAGTCCTCATCTGTAAGGAACAGCAGCTTTGCCAAAGCTGAACGCTGCCCTTGGTGGGTAATGCCATTGGATATTTTTGGAGCTTCTTTCCTAGAGGTGTCTCGCTGTGGTGACTTTTCTGTCTCATGGTGGAAAAGGATTTGATGTGCTTGGGTGGCTTTGCTATGCTGTCGGTGAGGCTGGTGTGTTCCAGATTGGGATTCAGGTCGAGAAGGAGCACTAGCCCTCAGTGAACCCCAAATCAGTTTGGGAAGGCCCCATTTGTGCTGCGTGGTCAAGTTCTTCAAGTGGGCTTCCAGGCAATTCTTGATCTCTGTACTCAAAAACCACAGGACTGAATGAGGGATTATCACCTGCACCATAGAAAGTGGCATATGAATAGCTCCTTTCTTTTTTCCTTTGCTTCCCAAGCTCTTAGTGGAGATGTGCACTCCTGCTCTTGCACTTGTGCTCTGCAGCTCTGGTGGATGTGGGGCAAAAGCATTGAGGGATTTCTTGACCAGAGAGGGCAGGCCCCAATCATGCTGGATCCTTTTGCGTCTGATATGGAATTCTAGAAAGTCCCAAGCTTCCTTTGTATAGAATGTTGCACCCATGCTCTCTTGATGAAACTTAGGAGTCACTTTTCCATCTAGAGTTGTAGTTCGGCTCATTACTTGTGGAGAGGGAGACCTGGGATATCCTCTTACTGTAAATGAGAGTTGCCTGCCACCATCCTTCTCTGCCAGGCCCCTCCACTGGGGGGCTTTTCTAATTATGGGCAAATGCTGGAATTTGGAATCTGGAAGCTCCTTAGTTGTTGCTGGGTAGACTTGATCATAAGTACACCATGGGATTTGGTCTAGAAGTTCTTCCGACTGGGGAAGAGATGTAGGAGGCAATAACATCTTCAGTGATTCCTGTACTTTCTTGGGAAGACCCCATCTGTGTGTTGTAATTTGTCTTTTTGTATGTGCTTCCAAGTGTTCCTTTGTGACTGGATCCAAGAACAACAACCTTGGAGTTGTGACTCCCACTTCACTTTGCCAACTTGAGGGGCCAGCAATGGCCAATCTGGATGAAGCTCTTGGTGGCTCTGGAGGCAAAGGAGCAAAAGCACGGAAGGACTTTTGAAGGATGGAGGGCAGTCCCCATTCATGCTGGAACTTTTTATGTTGGATGTGCCTTTCCAAAAGATGTGCACTTTCACCTCTGAGAAAGGTGGCCTTCTTGGGTACAACATCTACACACCTTGCCTCTGGAAATCTAGTGATATGTTGTGCTGTTTTGAACTTAGGTCCATGTATAAGAGAGGTTCTGAACTCCCTTGGTTCTTCATGATCTCCTGGAGGGGTGGGATCAAAGCCATGTAGAAATTTCTGTAATCTTTTTGGCAGCCCCCATTGGCTGTGAATGACCATCTTTTTAATGCTAGATTCCAAGTTCTGCTGAACAAACTCAGAAACAAATGGCAGATACTGTACCCAAATTCTTATTTCCTGCCTTACTCTTTGAGGAGGGTGGGTGTCAATGGATAAGGGGGTGGTAAAGGCTTGTAAAGAGCTTTGGGTGAGGGAAGGCAAACCCCAGAAATGATGAAGTCTCTTCTTCTGGATGTGATACTCCAACATTTCCCTTACCTCTTTCTGAACAAAAGAGGTCTTCAGCTGTTGGAATGCAATGTTTGCCTTTCTGGTTTGGGCTGGGAAACATCTTGCTTGGACCACTATAGATAAGGACTCCATGTATTTTTTGCTCATTCCCCACAAGAACACCAAATGCTTATGTCTCACATTCTGCTCCAACATATCTATATTACTTGGTGGCAGAAAGAGCAAGGACAGAGCTCTCTTGGTGGGGGATTTATGCCCAGCATAAATCAATTTGGGGAGATGTTTTTGTTTCATAATACTGGATTTTTTGTGAGACTGTCTCACCGGTTCAGGGAGTGTCTCTAGTTGCATCTGAAGGTATTTTCTTCTGATGTGTTCCGTGAGGACATCCAATGTCTTTGGAGAACAATGCATGGACTCAACCAATTTGGAACAAGCCCTTTGGTTTTGTCCAGCACTGAACCTTGCTTCTGTTAATTTATTTTCCTTGTCACTTTGGGTGAGCTGAGCCTTTCCCAAAGGAGAAGAAGGGCTGAAATATTTCAGGGACTCAAGGATTCTCTTTGGTAAGCCCCAACGTCGCTGCAGTTTCAGTTTCTGGATGTGAAACTCTAAGTAGTTGCAAGTTGCCCAGGGGAGAAACAAAAGCTTTTGGGGCAAACTATGGACATAGATTGTGGTCCTGTGGGAGGTGGGACTTGGGGGAAAACCCTGCATAAAGACCCTGAGGGAACTCTGGATGAGTGCTGGGAAGCCCCATTCATGATGCAACCTCTTCTTCCTGATATGCAGTTCAAAAAACTCTCTCTGTTGTTGTTGAAGAAACACTATCTGTATTTCTGAGAACATCACAGCAGGAACCCTCTTGCTCTGGAGGGGTGAGGCGTATGCCCTAGGAATCATTACATCAATGGCTTCCACATATCTTTTGCCTAGTCCCCAGAGGGAACTAAAATAGCAAAGCTGTACTGCCATCTCCAACCTCTTTGCATCTTGCTTTTGCATGAAGGGTAGGAAGATCCGTCGGGGCTGTAAAGACTTGGGACTATGGGAGATTAATTTGGGGAGAGGTTGTCTGGTTGCCAATACATTATGTTTCCAAGAGCCCATAACAACATCTGGGAAAATCTCCAACCGTATCTCCACATATTTCTTAGATAAGTGAAGGCAAATCTTTTCCAGACCGCTGGAACCTTTTAAGGGAAGTCGGTGAGGAACATGTGGTGGAACTGCCGCCATTCTCTCTCTGCAGCACATGGTACATAGAACACCCTTAGTCTGGAATAGAGGGATGATCTTATAGCTGGATACTGTTCCTCTTGTCTGGTGCACAAATGTTTTTTGCCTTGGGGCATGAATTTTTACTCCTGGCCACAGCATCTTCAGAGATCTAAGAACCCTTTGTGGCAAACCCCACTGATGGTATAGTTTTGTCTTCTGCACATGAAGTTCAAGGAGTTTGCAGATATCCTGGGGAAGGAACAATAGGTCCTGAAACAGGGTATGGACACTGATTTTCGTCTTGGGTAAAAGTGATAGTGAAGGTGGTTGGTAGATGAAGCTCTTAAGTGATTTTTGGATAAGGACTGGAAAACCCCATTCATGTTGGATTCTCTTCTTTTTAACGTGCAGTTCTAACATTTCTATACTGAATCCTGGAGGGGGTACCCATTGCATTTCAGTGAATAGGAAGGCAGTCCTTCTCCGATGACTTAGGGGCTGGAACAATGGATTGGGCATCATTTGTTTAAGTGCCTTCACATAGTGGGTGCTCAGCTCCCACAAGGAAGCAAAATGATTACATTGCACAGTCATTTCAATCCTATTCATGGCTTTTCTGCATGCAAATGGCAGTAAGGTTCTGCGGGGCAGCAACAGCTGGTCCTTAGAAATGATCTTAGGGAGAGGTCTTCTCAAAGAGGAAAACATGTGCTTCCAGGAAGTTCTAACAGTTACAGGAAGAGCCTCCAAATAAATTTCCAAATGTTTCTTAGCCAAGTGGAGCTGCAATCTGTGCTGAACCTCAGCCTGGGATATGTGATGAATCTGTGGGGGTGCAGCAATGCCAATTTTGGGGGGTTTTCTGCCTTGTTCTTTATTCATGCCACCCACTTGCCAAGGCTCTATGGGTTTCAGGTAGCTATAACTTGAATAGAACAGCTTCATAGACTCCAGAACTCTTTTAGGCAGCAGCCATCGCTGACAGATTAATAGTTTATGCACATTTCTTTCCAGTTCGTGTTTGGTGGTATTACTGAGAAAGGAGACCTCTGGTAGGAAAACAATCACCTCTCTCTGCAATTTTTTCTGGGGATGAGCAGAAGGAGTAGCTGGAAGAAGGTACTGGACAGATCTCCAAATAAGACGTGGAAGACCCCAAATGTGTTGAAGAGTCTTCTTTCTCACGTGCCATTCCAGTACTTCTTGGGCTTCATGGCCAACAAATGGAATGTCCTTTCCAGTGAAACTAAACCTAGCAGATTGTCTGGGCAGGTGGTGAATGAAAGCTGATGGTGTGGTATTCTGAATCAGCAGGGTGAGTGACTTACTGAATACAGTGGGCATCTTCCACTTGTAGGCCAGGTCTTTGTGTATAATATTTAACTCAATATGACTAAGAGTTTTTTGATCCACAAAAAGAAGCTGCTGAGATCTTGGCTTTAAAGAACATGTTTGAAGCGGGATGATTTGGGGGAACTTATGCACTATCCTTTGGTTAGTCCCTCCCCAAAAATGCTGAGCTGTGGGAGCAATATGACTCAGATGGGTCTCAAGGGCTTTCTTAGCCAATTTTCTCTGCAGTGCTTGACCCTTTGAACTTGGAATTGATTGATGTTTTTCTAAAGAGAGAGACGGTTTCTTATTGTAACTGACCATTGCCGTGAAAGGTGTCCCCTTCTTAAATTCCTTTACAGAAGACTTTCCATCTACTTTGGACCTTTTGGACAGTGAGGGAGAAAGTGGAAGGAACATCTGCAGGGATTCAAATACCCGTTTGGGTAGGCCCCACTGCCTCTCTATGATTTTGCTCCTGAGGTGGGTCTCTAGCTTCTGCTTTACCTCTGAGTTGGTGAAAAGGAGTTGGCTATAGCCAATGAATATTTGAACTTCATACTGATCATAGCATCTGGTCCCAAGATTAGCCAGTGATGGTGGAGCTGATAAAAGGAACTCTCTCAGGGACCTCAACACCAGGCCAGGCAATCCCCACTGGTGCTGAAGTCTCTTTTTTAGGACATGGGTCTCCAAGATCTTTCCATCACTGAATATTATTAAGGCAGGTGTTGTAAGACCAAACCCAATCAAGGAATGTACTAAAGTAGAGGAAATTGGTTGAGAAGGAGGACTAGGGACAAACTTGCTCAGGGATTTCATATAAAGTGTTGGAAGCCCCCATAGGAAGTAGATGCATTTACTCTTAACATTAATCTCCACAGTATCTGCTTTCTTTCGAAGACTTAAGTCCAACCTGTTCCTCAGTTGAGGATGAACTTGACCAAGTGGAATAAGTTTGGGCAGGAGCTGATTTCTTACCCTTGCAATATTTATTTTCTGGGAATGCCGCACGATTGAATTGAAGGTCTCCAGCCTAATCTCTAGGGATTTCTTTGTAATGTGCACTTGTAGTTTTTCTTGGAAGGTTGGAGTGGTTTTAGAGTCCAAGACCTCCACTGTGAGATATTGCTTTGTGATGGGTTTTACCAACTTTCTTGCACTTTTAATTTGACCTGTGTCCTTGTGCTTATGTCGCCAGCCTGCTGTAGGAGACTTCTCTTGCCTTGATTGAAAGTAGGGTTTAATGTGTTTGAGGGCATCTTGAACCTTCTGGGGTAGTTGCCAACGCTTTTGCTGAACCATTTTCTTTAGGTGCCGCTCTAGCTCCTTCCTGGTACCCGTGGCTATAAATGAGAGGATCTGAGGTCTTGTGACCACAGCAACTTTCCTCTGGTGCCTTTGGGCAGAGGAGCGTGGAGCAGAAGGCATGAACCTTTTGAAGGACCTCAGGAGGGCTAAGGGCAATCCTATGAGATGTTGCATTCTTTTTGTCACCATGTGAGCTTCTAAGCTTGCCAACACCGTTTTTTCCATAAAAGAAATGGGCATCCCTGTAAATCTGATTAAGCCTGTCTTGCTGGTCTCAGCTGGCCATAGCTTTGATTGGGTCATTATAGACGACCTTTTCTTGAATCCTCTACCTGTGATAGCCTTCCCTGATGAGCTCTGGAATGAGCCTTTATCGGCTTTGTGATGATCATAGTATTTCCTTTGGTGCTTAGTTGACCTGTGCACCTTCAAGCTGCTAGATGAGATCTCAGAGATGCTGAAAGAGGATTTTGAGGAACTGCTAGAAGTGCTATATGTCAATGAAGCTGACCTGAAGGAGTCTTCCTTTAGAATATCCTGTTTGACAGAAAGATTGGTCCCTTCCTTCCAGGCATAGGGAGCATGGTATGGAATGGGAGATGCTCTACCTTCATCATCCACTGGCAACAATAATGAGACTGATAAAGAAGGTGTCTTCTGGTCAAGAAGAGTATGGTTAGAAAAGGGTGCAGGTTCACTGGCACTCTGCGGGACCGAATCAGGGCCTCTAACTAGAAAGCCGCAAGGTGTGACAGGGTATTCTATGCAAGACACAGGAGACTCCTGGCCCCTCGAGTCTTTCAATCTATGCTGCTCTGCCCCCCAGCTGTAAATAAATTCCAAGGCTTCCTGAGCAGCACGCGCACATATCTTGCAATCTCCATCATCACACAACAATTGACGGATAGAACTTCCATGAATGTCCTCATGGATACCCTGTTGGGCAAATACTTGCTGCTTGATGCCTGCAAGGAGAAAGAAGATCTGATGAACCAGAACTGGCTCTCATGTCATTAGAAAATGATCATTAGCTATTTCTTTACTGACTGCTAATAAATATCCTACCAGCTAGAGAGACCTGCATGCTTCCCCAGCAAACCAGACATCCATAGTGTGAAAATCAGAAAATAGGCATTGCAATTTGTATTTAAATTCATGTTTATACCTTCACTGAAATTAAGCAATTGATAAATGTTCCTTCCTTCCTTCCTTCCTTCCTTCCTTCCTTCCTTCCTTCCTTCCTTCCTTCCTTCCTTCCTTCCTTCCTTCCTTCCTTCCTTCCTTCCTTCCTTCCTTCCTTCCTTCCTTGTATATTTTTGTAGGAAAAAAATTAAAGCATCTTGAAGTGTGCTTTGTGCTCTGAAGTACTTCAGAACATTCAGGAACTGTGAAAAACAATGGCAAGGTGGGTCCAGATTTGCCCATTAAAACACAATGGGATGATCAACCTTGGAGCAATGATGCAAAGTCGATGGGTCAGTGACATGTGTAGGTGAGACTTTAACTCCTTTGTTTTAAAAACAGTATTAAGCTTGTTGAGGGCTTGGGTTAGAAAGCCAATTTGGTCTAGTGGTGAAATTCGAGTCCTTGGGGTTCTCTGAGCTTGGTTGTTTTCTTGCAAATGTTTCATTACCTGGCTAGGTAACATCTTCAGTGCTAGAATGGAATGGGGTTTGCCCAAGGACTCCACAGTTCAACCCTGAGCTACACATATTTGCTTCTATTGGCACCACATATGGGTGTCAAACGCTTCAGAAAGCATGCAGATGGGAAAAATTTACATGCAGGCAAAACTCCACCAAGGAACAACTATTCTTTCTACATGAATGCCTAAGACAGCATACCCTGCCCACCAGCGTTGGATACAAACCTCCAATAAACTGCACAGCTGGATGGGAAAGCACACAATACCCTAATCAAGGAGGAAAAAACAAAAGAAAACAGAACCCCCACCCCCACCAACACTGGTAGGGCATGCCCCAGTATATAAACGGAGAGCAAACCCCATTCCATTCTAGCACTGAAGTTGTTACCTAGCCAGGTAACAAAACGTTTGCAAGAAAACAACCAAGCTCAGAGAACCCCAAGGACTCCACAGTTCAACCCTGAGCTACACATATTTGCTTCTCTCAGTGGTGAAAGTGCTGGATTAGAAGCTGGGAGATTGTGAGTTCAAGTCGTGCCTTAGGCACAGAAGCCAACTGGTGACTATTTACTGCCTCTCAGCCCTAGGAAGAAAAAGTCAAGGGCAAACCACTTCTGAAATGTTGCCAAGAAAACTGCAGGGGCTTGTTCTTGTAGTCAACAACAGTCAGGGTTGATTTGAACCTAAATTAGCACCTAAAGAAAATGATATAACAGGTTTTAAGATACAGTCTTTCATTCATTCATTCATTCATTCATTCATTCATTCATTCATTCATTCATTTCGTATAGCTGCCCACCTCATGTTCATGACTCTGGGTGGCTCACATAATTAAACAACCAACAACAGAACCAAGAAACAAAATACAAAAGTCAATAATAATGATAAAAATATAGCCCCTTTAAAACCCAACGAAAACCAATATTTAACACCAGAAAACATAATAAGTAGGTCAATGTAAGTCATGCATCCATCAATACAGCCATCTAGCAGGCTCCAAACCCTAGCCAGATCCACAGGCATATTGACAGAGCCATGACTTAGAGCCTTTCGGAAGGCAAGCAAGGTCAAAGCCAGTCTGACTTCTGGGGAGATGATGTTCCAAGGATTGTCGCTGCAGCAGAAAAAGCTTTCCTCCTAGGTCCCATCAGAATGCACTCTTAATAGATGGGATCCATAACATATCTCTTCTGGTGGACTTGATGGGACGAGTAGATGTAACTGGAGAGAGGAGGTCCCTCAAATAATTTATAGGCTTTATGCCTTCATATGAAGGCAATACGTTTCAACAATTCTGAGACAGGGCTTGAACAGCTGTCAAAAACAGCCTTGTATGACTGTAGATCCCAGGTTGCTTATGTCTTGTCCAGTAGAACAAATAATTGGCATTGTCTATTCCCACGAGTTCTCTTCAGAAGATGACCAGGAGGATGCATCACCAGAACCAGATGCCATACTTCTGAATCCCAGCAATCATCTTAAGCCAGCTACTGGACCCATGATTTCTGCTTTGGACCCAACAGACTCAGACCTAGACCTAGAGCCTCTTCCACCCAACCCTTAAGAGCATCAATGTTTGAAAAGAGAGTGTTAAGGGCCAAAGAGGGAGAGAAGTGTCAGGAAATCAGACCTGATCACAACCTGCTGTGCTTATGTGGAGTCTGAGGCTGCTGTTTTTTAGGAAGGAACCTGGGTTTGGTGAAGTTGTTGAAACAAAACAGGATTGTGAAGGCTTCTATGAATGTTTATCCTAGAACTCTTAGCTGCCAAGAGTTTTTCATTGGGATTTGACCTGGTTTGTCTTTGGATTCTCTCCTTCTTGTTGCTCCATAAAACCCCATTTGCCTGGGGAGTCTGCTTATGGGTATATGATATTTACAACATTGACAAAAACCTGATGAATTTATTGCAGCCTTAATCAAGGTAAACACTGCCGTGCATGAGGCCAGATAATATTAATGCCTTATTACAACATTTGTCCACTTTGCCCATTCTTCTGATTGCAACCCGTGGCATTAGAAAAGGTCTCTCCTGTTCTGGTGCTTTTGCAGTGGAAATGCTGGGAATGGAATGGGACATCTTTTGCACAAAAGTAGATGCTGTAACATTGAGTATGGAATAGGGGGAATCCAAACAAGATTGCTACCTTTTCTCCCTTCTGCATTCTTCTGCTGCCTCTCTGCACTTGTTTGATGAATCAGCTACAGAGGGCAAAGAAGACAGAAATGTGAAGTTGTCAAGAAAATAATGAAATGGTTACTCCCACCCAATAACATCTGCAACAAGCTGAGATGGCCTCCTGGTATGTGTGGTGACATCATGATGCAAGTCTTACCCTTATGGGCCTACATTCTTTTGTCTGATGCAAGCATGTAAGTCGTGGTATATACTCCATGATGTCGTGATGCACATTTTGTCCCTCACTTCCACCTTGATGATGATGGACCCTCCAAGTACAGCCCAAAGCAGCTGTAATGGACAAATGATTCAATGATAGTCTAACATCAGTCATTCATGGTCCTCAACACCCGGCTCCAAGCTTTACTTTTAGCAACTCATATTGTGGGGTCTCCTTATCACCTTGCCAGAATTGTTTACCAAGAATTGTTCATCCCCTTTTCGAATTCTTAAAGTTACCAACCCATTCTTTCCATTTGCTGCAGGTTCATAACTCTTGCACAATCACAAGCAGTGTGTCCATAGATTATGATGATGGCACACATGGAAATGTTGTGTTAATGCTTCTCTTATTTATTTATTTATTTATTTATTTATTTATTTATTTATTTATTCGGCTTGTATGCCACCCATCTCCCCCAACAGGTGACTCTGGGCGGCTCACAATAAAAAAACAGTTCTCTCCAAAGATGGCTAAAATCTATAAATAATTAAAAAACATATTAAAAATGCCCTAAAAACCTCCTCTGATTTTGGCCCTAAAAAAACCCTGTAAGATGCTGGGGGGGGACAACCCATCATCCCACCAGCCATCTCCACAGGTGCGGGCCCCCCTCTGGCCCCCAGGCCTTCTGGCAGAGCCAGGATTTGATACCTTTCCTGAAGGCCATGAGGGAGGAGGCATACCAGACCTCAGGAGGCAGGATGTTCCATAGGGCGGGCGCTACAGCAGAAAAGGCTCTCTGCCTAGACCCCACCAATCGAAATTCCCTGACTGGTGGGGTCTGCAACCTGCCCCTTCTGCTGGACCGAGTGGGACGGGCTGAAGTGACCGGGGTGAGGCGGTTCCTCAGATAACCTGGTCCCGTGCCATGAAGGGCTTTAAAGGTAATGACCAACACCTTGAATTGGACCCAGAAACAAACCGGTAACCAATGCAGCTCACGCAACAGCGGTGTTATATGTGCCTTCCTAGGGGCATTAAGAACTGTCCACGTCACTGCATTCTGCACCAGCTGTAGCTTCCGGATACTCTTCAAGGGTAGCCCCATTTAGAGCGCATTACAGTAGTCCAACCCAGAGGTGACCAGGGCATGAGTGACTGTGCGGAGGTCCCCCTGATCCAGGAAGGGGCGTAACTGCCGCACCACACAAAGTCGTGCAAAGGCCCTCCTAGCCACGACTGCCACCTGCTCTTTGAGCAGGAGTCATGAGTCCAGGAGAACCCCCAGATTACACACCAGGTCTGTCTGGGGTAGTGCAACCCCGTCAAGAACCAAAGATGACAAAGTCCTAGAACTTGAGGCTCCCCATATCCACAGCCACTCTGTCTTACCAGGGTTCAGCTGAAGCCTGTTGTCCCCCATCCAGGCCCCCACAGCCTCCAGGCACCGCGAAAGGGCAGTCACAGCGTCACTTAGGGCACCTGGGATGGAGATGTATAGTTGGGTATCATCAGCATACTGATGATACCTCACCCCATGGTGCCGGATGATCTCACCCAGTGGTTTCATGTAGATATTAAATAGGAGCGGTGAAAGCACTGACCCCTGTGGCACCCCACAAAGTAGGGGCCGGGGGCTGGACCTCTTGCTCCCTATCAACACCGATTGGGTTCGGCCTTGGAGAAAGGAGCTGAACCAGCACAACATTGTGCCACCCAACCCCAACTCCTGCAGCCGACCCAAAAGGATACCATAGTCGATGGTATCGAAAGCCGCCAAGAGGTCAAGAAGAGCAAGGATGGATGCACTTCCCCCATCCTGCTCTCGCCAGAGATCATCTAAAAGTGCGACCAATGCTGTTTCTGTCCCATAACCGGGCCTGAATCCTGACTGATAGGGGTCCAGATAATCTGTTTCCTCCTGGATCCTCTGAAGCTGCCGCGCGGCCACCTTTTCTACCACCTTCCCTAAAAAGGGGAGGTGGGAGACTGGACGAAAGTTGTCCAGGAGGGTGGGGTCTAGCGATGGTTTCTTGAGGAGTGGGCGGACCAAAGCCTCTTTGAAAGGCTTCGGGAACACCCTCTCCTGCAAGGATGAATTAACCACCACCAGGACCCACCCTAAGGTCACCTTCTTGGTAGATTTAACTAACCAGGAGGGACATGGATCTAAATCACAGGTGGTTGCACTGACAGCCCCGAGGACCCTGTCCACTTCCTCAGGGACAACAGGATCAAACCGTTCCCAGATAACTGGGCAAGGACACTCCCTGGGCAACTCCTCTGGACCTACTCCATGCTTGGCTTCCAACTGAGAATGGATCTGAGCAATTTTATCCATCAGGTGTTCAGCAAATTCCTCTGCACAACCCTGCAAGTGGTCCTCCGCCCCCCGTTTTCCCAGGAGGGCCCGGGTGACCCTAAACAGGGCTGCAGGGCGACACTCTGAGGATGCAATAAGAGCGGAGAAATATTGACGTTTCGCCACCCTTACCGCCACTAGGTAGGCCTTAATAGCAGCTCTAACCCGTGTTCGGTCTGATTCGTCCCCAGTTTTCTGCCAGCGGCACTCTAGCCATCTCTTAGCCCTTTTCAGCTCCCTCAACTCCTCCGTGAACCACAGGGAGCACCAGGAGTGATGGACTAAGAGAGGACGCACAGGCGCGATCCTGTCCAAGGCCCCAGCCACCTCCTTGTTCCAGGCTGCGGCCAGAGCCTCGGCTGGGCCGTGCAGCAAGGCCTCAGGAACAACCCCCAGCTCCCTTTGGAACCCGTGCGGGTCCATCAGTTGCTGGGGGCGGACCATTCGAATAGGTCCCACCTCCCTGCGGAGGGGGGCAGCATAGGAGAATCCTGCTTCCACCAGGGAGTGATCTGACCATGACAGGGGGGATAATATAAAATCCCCCACCAGATCACGCTGCCACTGCTCCAACAAGAAAACCATGTCTGGAGTGTGACCATTGTCCTGGGTCGGGCCATTGATGACCTGGGATAGGCCCATGGCTGCCATGGTAGCCATGAACTCCCGAGCCGCCTCCGAGGCCAACCCCAGGGACGGCAGATTAAAGTCCCCCAAGACCATAAGTCTGGGGAACTCCACTGCCAACCCCGAGATGGCCTCCAGCAGCTCAGGCAGGGAGGCTGCTATGCAGGAGGGAGGCTGGTACACTAGCAGCACTCCCAACTGATCCCGTGTGCCCAACCTCAGGAACAGGGTCTCACATCCAGCAACTTGTGGAGCAGGGCCCCTGAAGGCCAATAGGGATTCCCTGATAACCACTGCCACTCCCCCTCCCCTGCCCTGGGGTCTCAGCTGGTGCCAAACCCTAAACCCGGCTGGACACAATTCCAAGAGGGCTACTCCCCCCTCTGGTGCCAGCCAGGTCTCGGTGATGCACGCCAGGTCAGCCTGCTCCTCCCCAATAAGGTCGTGAATAAGGGGGGCCTTATTATTGACTGACCTGGTGCTCAGCAGCAACAAACGAAAGCCCGGGCCTCTGTAGGCCTGCTGACCAGGGTCTGGGTTTGAGCTCTGAGGGCCGGAACACGCCACCGGTATAATTCATCGGGGGTGTCTTCCCCTGAAACGGCCTGCCCTCTGGCTCCTGCCATACTGCCCCATGCCCGTCACCACCTGAATGCCCACCCTAAACCACCCGAGGTCCTCCTCCTCCCCCCCTCCAGGCGTCCCACTTAAGGGGCCCGCCATACCATCCACCACACCAGGGAGAGGAGACAAAAAAAGGGGTGGGGCCGCACACCCCTGTGGCACTTCAGCTGACCACTCTCAGTGCCAACAGGGGGTCACCACTCCCAATCCCCCAACAAACACTCACCCTCTCTCCACCGACTTCTCTCCCTGACCAGGGAGAGAAGGGCCCCATTCACTCCTACCCTCTGCCCATCTCCCACCCAGGCAGAGAGCAGCCCATTCACCTCCTCCAACCGCAGCGTCCACTCACACCCACCCACCCGCTCGAGTCCCCCCACGTCTTCTCTAGGGGAGGGGGCACAAGTGTGTAAGTCATATTATTTGTGTTATAAAGTTATTATACATAGATTCCAGAGTCTATTACCCTAATATCAACACTGTAAAAAAAAAAAAAAAGGATTTTCTGCTTTCTCGTGACAATCTCAAGAGTAGCTCAAAACCACAGACAAGCTACTTTGTTTCCATACAACTTCCTTCTCTACATTTTTTGTCAGACTGTGTTGAATTATTTGAAATTCAGAAAATATAACAAACAATCTGACACAAAGAAAAAATAGGCAAAGAGAGCAGGTTTGTCAAACTGGGTCTTACTTAGAGGAGGCCCATTGATTTCAAAGAAATTAATCATGGTGTCCATTGATCTCATTGTGCTTTCATTGTGCTTCTCACGAAGTGTTGGTTATCACCCTCGTATTCTCAGGAAAATTAAGGAACTACATGTATTCACAAGTGAATATTAATTAATAATAATTTTTTCTCAATTTCACCTTAAATCGTGTGTCACTGAGCCTACTTGACAGAGGTTTTCACATATGTGTCATGTACTCAAAGAGTTCTTGCCTGGAGCATTGGATAAGGATCTTCCCTAACCTCACCAAACTGGAAGGAACAGAGTATTCTGAAGAAAGCCAATTCTACAAGTTGTGTGAATTCTTCTATCATGCTTTTAGTTAATGTGATTCTTTTTTCCATTGACTTTATGGACCCATTAAAAACTCTAGTATACAGTATAATAGTTACCTGTTGGACTGCAGGTGTAAATTGGGGGGACATTTCAGGGAAGCCAGAGGGGTAGATATAATGTCTCCAGAGCCTGTTACAAATCTCATCCAATACAAAAAAGATGAAGTAGAGAATCCAGGTAAAGAAAACTCCAAACAAACAACTATAAAAAGTCAACTCCATTTGTACCAAAGAAGTTCAAGGACGCCCTGCAAACCAGGCGACGTCCTCCAAACCAATGGCTGGTTGTGCTTCCAAGCAGGATCCTAGGAATGTCCTCGATTGCATCACAAAGGAACAGAATTATGTGCCATACCTCATTTGCACAACCAGAAGTGAAAAAAGAATCCTCGCTAGTCTTTGTTCTCATGGTTTTCACAAGTTAATGCTCTCTCTTAAGTCCCTTCTGTCTGCCTTTGCATTAATGCATTATAATTTTGAACATTCAGATATTTAACAATTTCAGAGGGATATGCCCCCAAATGATCAAAGTACTATGAAGTATGGAGAGACAGCTTCCCTGGAAGAGAGTTGCAATTTTCTAAAGAAGAGATATCCAAGCAGTGTTGAAAACCATGATCACTAACAAATAATGCTTATGAAGAAAAGGGGTAATGAAGTGATAAAAGGAAGATTCCACCAACATGTTTAGATAACTGACCTTTATAAAGAAAGTGTTTGAAAAC
Source organism: Liasis olivaceus (assembly GCA_030867105.1). Lineage (NCBI taxonomy): Eukaryota > Metazoa > Chordata > Lepidosauria > Squamata > Pythonidae > Liasis > Liasis olivaceus. Next base: position 112,102,397 of record CM061351.1, on the reverse strand, counting down.
AGACGAACCTCTTTGCGTTGATTCTTGTGACCAATATGTTTTAAATTAAGAACTCAGTCTATTGTATGGGAATGGTCAGATGAGAGATGTTAAAACTATCAGATATATTATATGAAATATTTTATATTTAGAATGGAAGTTCACTGGGAAGTATTTCTAAGAGATTAACAGAGAAAATACAGTTGACCTCCCACGACTTTTCAAAGATCACCACCTAATTTGAGAACAGGGGAATTGGGTGGATGAATGCTTTGTATTTTTCTAGGGCATACTGAAGCTAAAAGCTTCTGCTGGCATACTGTAGGATTATGCATTATTTCCTAACTATAACTAGGACCAAGGAAACAAAGGTTCAAGTCCACCTTAAGGCTTACAGGTGACTTAATAGAATTCAGATGAAGGGAGATCACCATGAAAGCTCCTTCAAGCTCTTGGGGGAAAGCTGGGATAGGTCTTCAAGTAAAAAACAAAATATATGCCAAATGATGGGTCAACCAGGATAAACAATATATTGCCCATGGACTAATTCTGGACTTCATATAAATATTTTTACAAAAGAATAAGGAATCCCTATAGCAGCACCCTCAGTGACTACTTTGATGTCTATTGTGATGGTTGCCTACAGAGAAATATTCAGGAAGGTAGAGATTTCAGCCATAAGTATTTGGTTTGGGAAGAATCACACAGATAATGATTAAGTTTATAGAAATCATCGTATATAATTCTTTTATGTGGTATCTCCTTAAAAAGCTAAGAAGATGGTTGTCTCCAAGCGTGTAATGTGGAAATGAAATAATACCTCTTCAAACCCAAGAGGTTCCATTTGGCAGAGGTGACTATTTATTGCCAATTAACCTAAATGACTATCATTGATGCTTTATGTCACAGCTCCAGCAGTTTTTCAGAAAGTACTGAGAAATAGTCCATAAGTCAGTCTGGAAGAGATTATAAAACGTTTCACTTCTGCAGCTTAGGGAAAAGAGACAGGAGAATATTGTCCCTTTGGTTTCTGGTAGTGATTTCCATTCACTGGAGTGTGCTTGTCCATCAGGGCCTGCTTTGCTAACCTTGTTGATGTCAACCAGTTGGATGAGAGAACTGATGTAATTATGTGTGTTAGCTGAACGTGTTTCTAGATTTTGTGGTTTCCTGAGAATAGTCTCACCATATGCAGTGGTGGGATTGTGGATAGGCACAAGAAAACCTCCTCTAGAGAAAATGCTGAGGGTAGTGGTCATGCTACTGTTGCTGGTTTATGTGAAGGGCCAGACAGATGCCACGCCTTGCCCCAGAAGTGATCCTTTCCCTGTCCCTCATGAATGGCGTAAACCAGGAAACCTCCTGATTGGTGGGGTCACATCTCAGATTGTATATGTATTTGAACAACTTTCCTTTGATGTGCATCCTTCACAGAAGTTGTTCACTATTCCTCTGTAAGAAATTCTTTTTTCCTTTTCCTTCCTCTCCACATGTTGTTGGAGACTGAAAAAAAGTCTCTTCTTGTCAATGAGGCAGAGAATATTGCAAGTTTTTCACCATTTTTTTTTTTTTACCAGCTCTCTTTGTAATCAGAGTTTCCAAAGCAGACACACATGAGTATGTTACAACCAGACCCAAAAAGAGTCTTTTGGAACTTTAAAGACCCTCAATTTTATTATTGCATATGGTTTTGTGGATAAAGTTGACTGATCTATAAAATCTTATACAGTAATAAAATGGTTAATTCACAAGGGTCTCTGTTGATAAATATGATCCAGGGCATTAGATATGTTGGGTGTGATTTTGGGAAGTGATAGTGACTGGCTGGCTGCTGAATAAGCACTTGCATAACATTACCGAAAACCTTCTATGCACTTCAGACAGTATTGCAGGTACAGAGCAGTGCCTTTTGGGTAGTGATTCACCACATCTCTCTCATGTAGCTATAGTTCCATCCTTGTACTCAAATCTCACTAAGCTGATCAGTATCTCACTGTCCACATCAAATTCCACACTCCAAATGAACCACTTTTGCTCTCTCCAAGGACCAGCAAATGTCATCTTGCATTTTGGGAAATCTGTGCAGGGGTACATAAATCAGAGATTTGATTCCTGGAGCCATGCATCTCTTCTTGTTTAATTTTTAACATAATACAGTAATTTTAAAAAAAGCATCTGATAGCCTCCAGATGTTTTGAGATTGCCAGCATGACCAAAGGAATTCTTTTTGATCTACCTTAAAAAAGATACCAGGTTGGAGAAAGTAAAAGGTAAAGTTTCCCTTGAATCAATCATGTAGCTTACTTGGCATCTTTATGGAAGTAGTTTGCCATTGCCTTAATCTAGGATAGCCTTTGGCTTCCCAGTCTAGTCTACAGCTCTGAGATTTCTTGATGGAAATCTATTTTAGCATAAAATCATGAAATCAAAACATTCTAACCCCCCCTTGGGACAGCTGAGATCTGTAGTAGAAGAAACTCTGAACAGTATTGCCAATCTAAGATAGATGAGTTTGTTTGACTTTGTCCCAGATGTTCACTAAAAGCATCAGCAGAGGTTCTATCTATCTATCTATCTATCTATCTATCTATCTATCTATCTATCATCAGATGATTGCAAGAATGGCAAATCAATATAATGAATATTATATGTGGAGAAGAGGGAACAAGTGGCAAGATTTAGCAGGAACAAATAATGCATTATAAGAATAAACTCAAATAATACAATCAGGCTTCAACTGGACCTTGCATTAGTGATGATGATGATGATGATGATGATGATGATGATGATGATGATAATCCTCCTGCACTTTAGCTCTACAATTTAACTGCACATCATATTTTCCTGCAAGTTAGTCCAGTTGTAGACCTCTGTTTCATGATGCAACAAATGTTCCTCATCGGTTTTTATATCTGATGCCTATCATCATTTGCAAGCTACATATTGTCATTATTGTTGCTTATTCTTGCCCCTGTCTCTCTCCTAGCACCTTTGTCTGTCCTGGATCAGCTTTGTAGCTTCTCTCCATATTTCACTTATCCCTCAATTATGTTTTCAGGGCCGTTTTAAAGATGTACCAGCATTCCCTGACTTTGGCATTTGCTGTGAAAGAGATCAACACAAATCCAAAACTCTTGTCTAATATCACACTGGGATTTTCCATCTGTGACAACTATTTTGATGCCCGGCTGACTTACCGTTCCATTTTGGAACTGCTGTTCCAAACAGATAAATTGATCCTCAACTACAGATGTGATATCAAGGAGAATCTCATTGTGGCTATTATTGGAGGACTTGGTGCTGACATCTCATTGTTCATGTCAAATATAATAACTCTTTATAAAATCCCACAGGTGAGATATATGTATTGATGTATGTGAAAACTCATCCATATGGCAAAATCGAAGGGAACGGGGAACAATTCTTTTCCAAGTAGGGTTTAGATCCTGTGATGCATACAAAGGGCCTGATGTAACTGGGGAGTTGGAATTCAGCCGTATCTGATGCACAACATTGAAAATAGTCTGTTAAAGTGTCAGAAAAGTGTCAGAAAAAGGAGCAGAAGGTATAAAATAGGTTTTAAAATTGAGAAGAAGGGAAAATATCTGGGTATCATTATGACCAATATGAATTGTATGTTATTTGAAAATAACTATGTCAAGACATGGAGTGAAATAAAACAAAAAGATATGTCAAGATGGGAGACATTACAATTGTCATTGTTGGGAAAATTTCTGTGATAAAAATGACTGCCTTACCTAGAATGATTTTTTTGTTTTGGACAAAACCTGTTTGGACAACTGATGTACTGTTTAAATAGTGGCAGAAGAATATATTTAAATTTGTGTGGCAGGGGAAAAAACCACAAATTAAATATAAGGTGTTACAAGATGCAGAGGAAAGAGGAGGATTGAGTCTACCTGATTTGAAATTGCATTTTTCAGCTTGCTGTTTGGTCTGGATGAAAGAGTGGGTGCTATTGAGAAATAGAAGGCTCTCGGAATTAGAAGAACATGTCCTGAGATTTGGGTGGCATGGATATTTGTGGCATGACAAAGCCAAGATTAATGTGGATTTTAAAAATCATTATGTTAGGTGTGCCATATTGGGAATATGGAATATATACAAACTCAGTTTGTGCCTGAAAACACCTTTGTGGCTCTCAGCACAAGAAGCATTTTATAGATGAGAAATAATAAGTAAACAGAAATGGCTAACTTCCCGTGAATTTTGTCAAGGGGAATGTAAAATAAAATCAAGAGAAGAATTGGTGACAGAGGGATATAGTTGTCAATGGTTCTCTTATTTGCAATTATTGGAAAGATTTAAAGTCGACAAAAGAATTTTTGTTTTTGAACATTCTAAGACTGAGTTTGAAACAGAACTATGTACAAATGTTGAGCATGTAACTGCTAAAATGTGTAAATTTTTATCGAAATTTGAAACAGAATTCTATTTGATCTTGTGTCTTCATATTTTCTGTTAACATCTTTGTCTTTTGTTTATTAATCTTAAAACCAACAAATGCACCAAACTAAAATAGATAGGTTGGGACTGAGAGATAAACAGCTGGAAAAAAAAGTCATGGAACTTTGCTTTTCTACATGATAGCTGCAGGGAGATTATTGTATGCAGAAAGATGGAAAGATTTGGCATTACCTACAATGGAGGAATGGTTGCTGAAAATGATGGAACTTGCTGAGATGGCTACATTGACTTCTTTCATCAGAGAGAAGACAATACCTACATTTATTACTGACTGGAAACCCCTCATAGACTTTTTGCATGAAACAGAAAAAAATAAACTTACGATTTATGGTTTTAATGATTAGACAGGACAGGTTATAGAAAGAAGAGTCATGTTGTAACCTTAGAGTAAGAGGTAAATATATTTTTGTTTGTTTATTTATTTATTTTTTAAATTTACTTATGCTATACAAGTGCCTCTATAATTGTAATTACAATTGCTGTAAAAAAGATTGGAAGCCACTTAGTATCTTTTTCCTTTCTTTTCTATTTTTCTTTTCCTTTTTTTCTTTTCTTGCACTTTCAGCTCTTTCTTTGGTTTCTTTCTTTTTCTTTTTTTCCTCTACGTTTGTATTAATTTTTTTCTTTTTTTAAAAAAATCTTTAATAAAATAATATCTATCTATCTATCTATCTATCAGGACAGGAAGGCCTGGCGCAATATGGTTCATGGGGTCACGAAGAGTCGGACACGACTTAACAACTGAACAACAACAAGTCTGTCTGTCTGTCTGTCTGTCTGTCTGTCTGTCTGTCTATCTATCTATCTATCTATCTATCTATCTATCTATCTATCTATGAGAAAAAGGCAGCAGAAGCGGAGAGGTTTAGGTGATAATCCAGTTTCAAGTTCACTGTCAGTCATGGAAGCTCACTGGGAGACTTTGGGTCAATCACTCTGTCTTAGCAAAACCTACGGGGTTAGTTAGAGTGCCACATATATCCTCTTGAATTCCTGAAGAAAAGGCAGGATCTAAATTTAACAAAGAAATAAATAAGGTAGCGTTCAAACTTTTAACAATGATTGCATAGCAATCATAATGGTCAAAGCTTTATTGACAATTGAAAAGGGAAGCCCATGCAAGACAAGAGCTTGGAAAAATTGTATGTATCTGCATGTTCTTTAAGAAAATATACCTTTCTCAGGTGAGTATTTAATACTGTATTAAAATACTGCGTACTTTATTTTAGCTCGCTTATGGCTCATTTGCCCCAAAGAAGCATGGAACAAAGCTGGCTGCTTCCTTTTATCGCATGGCTCCCAATGAAACCTTTCAGATTGTGGGGCTTATCTATTTGCTTAAGCATTTTGGATGGAGGTGGGTTGGCCTTTTTCTTATGGATGATGACAGTGGAGACAATTTCATCCAAGTCCTGGACCCACTTCTTTCTGAGAACAGGATCTGCTCTGCTTTTGTCGAGAGAATTCCCAAACAAGCATTTCGGTTTACTCATCAAGTATACTATGATAAAGTGTTTAGGCTAGATATTTATTTGACCGACCCCAAAGTCAGTACACTCATCTTCTATGGGGAAAGCATCACGGCGATGCTTCTGTTTATGTTCATGAAATATTTAGACCAAAGCATTGGAAAAGTGTGGATTCTGACCGCTCAGATGGATTTAGCATTAACAAGCCTTCACCAAGCCTCAGACTTGCAAGTGTTCAATGGAGCAATTTCCTTTGCGATTCACTCAAATGAACTGCCAGGATTCTTTGAATTCCTTTGGGCCATAAAACCATTCTGGACCCAACAAAATAGTTTGTTGAAAGAGTTCTGGGAGCAAAGCTTTGATTGCTTCTTTTCAAAGAGCAATGGACCAGTGGGAAGTGATGAAGAATGTACTGGGAAGGAAGAGCTAAAAACCCTTCCTGGGCATTTATTTGAAATGACTGGCCACAGCTACAGTATCTACAACGCAGTCTATGCTGTAGCTCATGCTCTTCATGACATGAACTTACTGAGGTCTAAATACAAAGCAGTAGCAGAGAGTACAACTGATGAACTTCAAGATCGAGGCACCTGGAAGGTAATATCTTGTGAATGGAACACCTTCATTGCCAGGAACAGATTAGTACCAAGTAAAGGAATACTGAGATTTTTCCTCTTTCTCAAATGAGTGAGGAGGTAGAGGTGTATACAAGACCTGTGGAAAGTGACTTATTCACTTCTGCAAAGAGGTTCATATTGACACGATCCTCTTCATTCAAGTAAGGCAGTGATATGATTCACTATGACTTGAGACTGAGTTACCTAAGGGATTGTCTTCTCCCAGTTGTTTTTACCCATCCAATTTGGCCTAGCAGGCTGAGTAAGTTATGGGTCCTATCAGCCAAGGAATGTTGGCTGGCGGGGACTAGGAGACGTGCCTTCTCTTCCATAGCCCCTGCCCTCTGGAACATTCTCCCTTCAGAGATTGGGATGACCCCGACCCTGTTGGCCTTTCATAAGGCTGTGAAGACCTGGTTATGTGCCCAGGCCTGGGGCCCCGAGTGAGTTAAGGACCTGTTTCTTGGCTATATTAACATCTATGGCAATAGTTTTACTTAGCGACCATATATATTTATTTGTATTGTTTTAATTGTTTTATGTTTTTATGCTTCTATGCTGCCCAGAGTTATTTGTTGAGATGGGCAGCTATAGAAATCAAATAAATAAGTCAATAAATAAATAGATGTGACAGAGCAATTCTCATTGTCCTGAACTATGAGTCAGTGCTGCAGAAGTCTCTTCTCAGCCCTCCCCAGCAGTGCTGGCTGAAGGCCTTCATTGTTGGGTGGCTTTGACCCAAGTGTGGGATTCACTATCTGTTGAAGCCACCCAGCCTAGAATACCTTCAGAATGTGCCTAATGGTCACTAATCTGGTGTTGATCTTGCTAAAGCTGGGTGGGGTGTGTTGCAGGATGGACTGTACATGGCAGTCTGGAAGATCTTTGGCACAGGCTGAAGCTACCATGCCTGAAAACAGTTTTGCAGGAGAAGATTGAGAGGGACTGTTAAATGGAGCAACCTGAAGCAACATGGGTGCTTCATTTCAACCTTGTAAGGTCATTGCTTCCCAAAGCAGCTTCTAAGGGGCATTGTGAACCTTTAAATCAATGTGTCCAGTGCTGGTCACCACAATACAAGAAGGATCCTGAGGCATTGGAAAAAGTGCAAACAAGAGTGACAAAGATGATGAGGGCCTGGAGGCTTAGATCTTATGAAGTTAAATGAACTGGGTGCAATTAGCCTAAAGAAGAAAAAGTTAAGGAAAGGCATGATCAGTCTTCCAGTAATTGAAGGGCTGTCACCCAGAAGAGTGTGTGGAATTATTCTCCGTAGCACCCGAGGGAACCACAAGAACTTTACCAACTGAGTAATGTATACTTCCATAAGTCCCCATTTCTTCCTCTACTTTGAATCCAAAGGCAACTACAATTTCCACTGGCAAAAGATACGTCTCTTATGTTGGGTGAGATGACAAAATAAGCAATGAAAATGCTTGCTTCCAAATCTCAATATAAAGTCTTCAATGGATTGGATTTTGATAGCATCCAGTTCTGGAAATCATGCTAAGCCATGAGGTGGCTTGTTTTTCTTTTGAACCTAGTTTTTATGACTGCAAGGATGTCAGTATGGTAACATGTGCATCATGACACCACTGATGTGCATACAATAACTGGAAGATGTCATGATGGTCATATCACCGTTTGCCCCATTTTTGTCTCTCTTGTGGAAGCCCATAATTGTGACTTGTGCAACCTGTCATGGTTTAGTTATAGTGAAACTTAAAATTGACTGACAGAAATCAGTGAGACTTAGTAATGCCACATTCATTTCCATAGAGATGAGTCTGAGGAAGTCTTGATGTAATCCACTGCTTTGTTTCCTCTTATTTGTTCCCTATCCTTTTCTTTTAGCTTCACTTGTTTCTTCAAGGCCTTTCATTTAATAATTCACTTGGAGAAACTGTGTCCATCAACAATCATGGGGAACTGCTTTCTGGCTTCGATATTACAAATGTTGTCATTTTTCCAAACAACTCCTACCGTAAAGTGAAAATTGGAAGAATAGATTCCAAAGCATTTGAAGGAAAAGAATTTGTGATTCATGAACATTTAATTGAGTGGCCCAAATATTTTAACCAGGTATGGATTTTGAGGTATTTATTATACTGGATGAAAGATTTGGTGATCAGGGATGTGTTTTACTGTACAGTCTGCTTTCAGATTCTTTAATCAGTGGAAATTAAACACTCTGTACTCAAAGTATGGCTGTTTTTTCCTGCTCTGGGGAAATTATAATAGGCAAAAAATTACAGGTTTTTGTTTACGGGGCTAGATGTGGAATTTTGCTATTACTCCCAGCCCCAAGAAAACAATGAAATAAAATTCAAGAATAATTAAATAATAAATATTAAAATATAATTGAGAAGAAAATAAAAAGTACTCCCACCCACTTTTGACAGGTCATAAGAAGTTTTAGACAATCAGTGAGCTGACAAATGTTGTATACCCTGGCTTCACTGGGGCTGTCAAAGCAAAGCTTCTGACTTAGTTGTATGAACAATGGTGTAAAATGTGAGTACCTGACTCCTAACATCATGGCTGGGAAAAGAACACCCAAAAGTCCATCAACTAGAAAGAGCAGGAGGAAAATGTTTAATCCCTGGAGTCAACTCCAGATTCCTATCTGTATTCTATCATCTGTCCACCCACCCACCCACCCACCCGTCCATCCGTCCATCCGTCCATCCGTCCATCCGTCCATCCATGACTTGATTCCTGTGTTCTCCATCAGGCAGATCTTCTATGTAGCCATGATTTCCTTCTCTTCAATAAAGCAACTTATTCAGAAGCACTGAAGATTCTGTTGATAAACTGGTTTCTGAATGAAGGGTTGAGTTTCTGAAACAATAAAAGATTTACTCCTGTGACTGTCCTGAAGTCCCGTCCTATCATCACATTTTAGTCTTTTCCCATCTAGCTCCTACTCTTTGGAATCAATTCTATCTTGAACAACATTTGGAGTCTGATCTTATGAGATTCAGATGCTTCTTTTTTCAGGCTTTTTAGGGTGCTGGGAGAACCATGTTTTTGGTTGCTGCATCCGATACCTGTTTAAATTACGATTTAATGCTGGGGTTAGAGAACATCTGAAACATTGATTATTCTAACTCTGTGCATGTGCATGTGTGTGTGACTCTGTATACATGAAGAGGTTGTAAGTCCTTTATTTCAGTCACTGACCAGCTAGTGCACAGAGGCATAGTTAAAGTTGTGATTCTTTATTTGTTGTCTGCTTGTACTGAGCTAAATATTAAGTCTCACAGCATGTTTCTTTTAAACCACTTCTTTTTTTCAGTTCATCGGGGGGGGGGGGGCAGGAAGCTTGGATGCAATGATCTGCAATGTTTAAGAAATTATTTGGAGAGATTTCCAGGTGCTGCCCTTCATTTCATGATCCTATGACCCCTGCTACTCTATTTGTGCAGGGAGATCAGAGGATGACTACCTAGTATTACTCAAGTCTTCAGTCCTGAATTCTGTCCCTGTTTACCAATAGGTCTTGCCCATTTCCGTGTGTAATAATCCATGTCATGCTGGCTATCAGAAGAAAAAAAAGGAAGGGCAGAAATTTTGCTGCTATGATTGCGATCCATGTCCTGATGGGAAGATTTCCAACATGTTGGGTAAATTATTCTCTACTCTACTCTACTCTATTCTGCGATATATTACATTTTCCCTGCAAAATTGACCAGATAGTTATCATATAAATTATATATGTAGATAATTTGCTTGCTTCATTGATTCCAATACCAGTTCTCATACTGGAAGATTTCACAATGTGGTATATATAAAATCGGGTAATACCACAGTGAAAAGCTTTCAAATAATTCCTAAGATGAACAATAAGTACATTAGATAGGCAGACAGACAGATTCCCCTACATATATTGGTGCCCACAGAAGAGTAAAAAACAAAACAAAACAAGTTTGACCATGTGATTGAAACCCAACCCCTTGTTTTACATGTATGTAATATATGTGACACCTGTTAAAAATGGGCAGGGCTTCAGTCACACAGTTGTGCCCATCATCTTGGCTTTTTGGAAACCCCTGTGGACACCCCTGCTTATATGCATCCATGCCTAAGACCCAGACAAGAAAAGCCAGAAGGGATGGGTCTTCAGGAATCTTTCCAGTTTGGTGCTTCTTGACTGTGATTATCACTAACAGAGAAGAGTCCCGCCTCAGTAAGTTACTTTTAGATCTCATTTATTGATCTAATCCAGTGTTTTTCAAACTTGGACACTTTAAGAGGTGTGGACTTCAACTCCCAGAATTGCCCAGCAGAATTCTGGGAGTTGAAGTCCAGACCTCTTAAAGGGACCAAGTTTGAAAAACACCAATCTAATCCAATATAAATAAATTATATATTTCATTTATGCTACATGGCCTCTCTCATATTTCCAGACACGATTGCCTGTTCTGAATGTCCAGAAGATCAATATCCAAGTAAGGACAAAGTTGGATGCATCCCCAAAATCATAACTTTTCTAACTTATGAAGAACCTTTAGGGATCAGTTTAGTTGTAATTGCAGTTTTATTTTCAGTCATTACTGTATTCATACTTGGAATATTTATTATGTATAAAGACACTCCTATTGTTAAAGCTAACAACAAGGACCTCACCTACACTCTCCTCATCTCCCTTCTGCTTTGCTTCCTCTGCTCTTTTCTCTTCCTTGGAAAACCTCTCAAACTAATCTGCTTCCTCCGACAATCTGCATTTGGCATTATCTTCTCTGTGGCTGTTTCTTCTGTATTGGCCAAAACTATCATGGTCATTGCAGCATTCATGGCCACCAAACCAGGGTCAAGCATGAGAAAATGGTTGGGGAAAAGACTATCCTTCTTAATTGTCCTTTTCTGCTCCCTCATTCAAGCAGGCATTTGTCTGGTGTGGATGATAACCTCTCCCCCATTTCCAGAACTTAACATGCAATCAGTGACTGAAGAGATCATAGCAGAATGTAATGAAGGGTCTGTTGCCATGTTTTATCTTGTCTTGGGCTATATGGGGTTTCTGTCCCTTGTCAGCTTCATGGTGGCTTTCCTAGCTAGGAACTTGCCAGACACATTCAATGAAGCCAAATTTATCACCTTCAGCATGTTGATGTTTTGTAGTGTTTGGTTGTCTTTTGTCCCCACTTATCTGAGCACCAAAGGGAAGTACATGGTGGCTGTGGAGATCTTCTCCATCTTAGCTTCTAGTGCTGGGTTATTGGGTTGTATCTTTTTCCCCAAATGCTACATTATTTTGCTGAGGCCTAATTTCAACAGCAAACAGCAACTTATAAAGAGAATGCATTTATGATTATTCATGCCTATATGTATTTCTGCTGTGGAATGGAATTAGTAATCCTCTTCTAAGAATAAAAACAGGGTTTGTTTATTAGCTATGCCAACTTTACTAATACCATATGCCCTTGGCATATATAACAGCATGTGTCAAATTCTTATGAATGGAAATGGAAAATAAGATCTTTCATCGTATAATGAGTGACTCTGCATTTAATAAAGTATTTTCTTTTAGTTCGGATTATTTACATGACCTATTTAATGAATAGAATAATTAGGTCTTCTTCAAAATAGATCTGCTGTTTGGTAACCATTAATAGTGATCTAATATCTGTGTAATATAGTTTGGATCTTATCATCATCAGGAATAAAGGAAAGAAAAATACTTCGATTCTACTTTGAGTAATTGAGCTAAAAAGATGTCAGAATATCTCAGCAATTAGAAAGGTATCAGATTTGTTCTTCTCCAAGACTAACTTATTCCTATGCCCTCTTAGATTAATTTCCAACTTTCTGAGTTTGAAAAAGATAGATATACTTTATAATCTTTATTTCTTCTCTTTGACATCTGGAAGAAATGAAATTAAGGCAATGTTTTTATATATATAATTTTTATTAAAGAAAAATTAAAAAAATAAAAACAATACAAATTTTGAAAGAAAAAAGTAAGGAAAGTAAAGAAAAGTAATAAGTGAAAAAAGTGCAAAGAAAGAAATACAGAAGACGAAAGGAAAGGAAAGGCTCTTTCCAATCTTTACAGTAGTTACAAGTACATTTATATTTTACCCTCTGTAAGGTTACGATGTAATTTCCTTCTTCCATAGTCTACCCTTTCTAATCATCCAACCCATAAATCACAAGTTCATTCTTTTCTTTCTTCTTTTTTCTCCTAAATCAAATTAAGATTTAATCTCCAAATTCAATTAGATGCTTCCAAGTCAATTCTTTCTCCCCCCCACAACCTGATTTGGCTCGCATATATCTGGTAAGGGTTATGTTCATTTAAAATCAGTTTAAAGATGATAAAAGTCATTACATCTCTTTAATTTAAGATTCCATTCTTTCAGTAGAATATGTATTATTTGTATCTGGCAGTTGGGTTTGATATGGAACATGAATAAGGATATCTTTGTGGCAATCTTTCAGTTAAAGGGAAAAAATGGTGTTTGCTAAGTGTTTCCTGGAGACCTTTCCTTCCTTCCTTCCTTCCTTCCTTCCTTCCTTCCTTCCTTCCTTCCTTCCTTCCTTCCTTCCTTCCTTCCTTCCTTCCTTCCTTCTTTTTCTTTTGTATCTATCTATCATCCATCTATCTGCTGATGCTATGAACTTAATCAATCAAATCAAAATAAAACAACAACAACAAAAATACTTTGGATCATCCCATCCAAGTGAAGGCACTTGGTTGGGATGGTTCATTTGAGAGAACCTCCTGAATAGCCTGACTTTATAATCAGAGATGGTTGGCACTATTTATGTTTGGAAGGAGCTTCCTGCATTAGTGTCCTCTCTAAGTCTTATTAGGACAACTTCTGTGACCAAACAAACTTATCTACTCAGTGTTGTGCTTCTAAGGTGGGTTCAGACCCATAGAAACTTTGATACCCTCCTATTTTCTGCCTCACCTTCTGAACCTTGTTGCCAGTAAGACATGTTTGCTTATCTTGATCTTGAACTGGACTGGGACTACTATTTTGCTTTTCAGTGTCAACTGGGAGTGCAGGATCTGATACTTTTGTCAAAACGATGAAAGTAGTAGGCCATTGCAATGCAAGCTCTGCCTGTTTTGTATTGACGTATGATGCTGTGATGTAGGTACAAAATGAGCAGAGCTTATGTGATGATGGCACAACAATGTTTTCATCATGTATCCTCACTATGGATGACTCTGAGTGCTTTGATCAGTTTACAATCTCAAGCTTTCCTAGTAGGGCTATACAGTGCTTTGGATTTGGAAAGAGAAAACGTGTGTTGGCATGTATGGAGGCACTCCTGTAGCACTTCTGGAAATTCCTCAAAGCAGCTGACTCTTTTCCTTGGATCACATGTATGGTGGTAAATGTATCCCCTCATGCACATGTGAGCTGTATGCACTACCAAACCTATGAGATGCCCCCCTGAACTGACCCTGAGAAGCAACAGGGAGAAGAATCAGCCAGGAACTGTGGCCCAGAAAACCAAATTGTTTCTATTCACTGACCATATCTCAAAGATAGTATAGCTAGCATGTTGATCTGGTAGAAGGGAATAAATAATAAGGTCACCCAGAAGAGTTTATCAGAGACATTCCAAGTTCATGCTTTCAAGACTTTCCAAGATCATGTAATTCACATGGTGTCTGCCTTTTCCTTTGTCTTGTCTTTGAAATGTAGTAGGCCAAAGGGATATTAGCTGTGGTTCTGCTTTTGCTCAGGGCTGCCCAGCAAGCCACCAATGCTTTGCTGGGAGCCCGGTGTACACTGTAGTTGTGCGCGTGCTTAATACATTTATGTTGTATCTTCAAAGTGATTTCGTTGCTTTAGTTGATCCAGGTTTTGGCCACAGCACATGTTTGCTCTCTGCAGCTGCAAAGCTATTCTGGGAAAAGATGCATTTGGCTTAAAGAGTTGCCAACAGATGCAGTGGGGCCACCCACGCACTCCCCAAAGCTCCTGATTCTCTGAGACCTGAAGAGTTACACAGCCCTAAATGACAACAGCAGTCAGGGCAAGCCTGTGAACCCCCAGCCTCAGTCTGCACTCCCCCATGTGATTTCCACAGAGATCTGGACAAGAGTTGAAATGATGATTTTCCTCCATTGGCCAATATCCTCGTATTAACTTCCCATGAAGGAAAAGGATCATGGAGCACCAGTACCACTTCCAGTCTACACAGGCTTTTCATCTGGTTTCAGCCCAGGTCACATTACCTTTGCTCTTAGATTATTGATCCAGAACCAAATTTCTCTAGGGAGTTGTGAGCCAATGTGAAAAATACATTGCTTACCAATGGTCCCCTCTGGAACCAGAAATAATTATCTCCATGCAATTATCAGAATCTCATGCCTCCCTGAACCTGTAATTGCTGTCCACCAACTACTAGAAAATCCATAAAAAACCCCAGGTGTCTGAAATAACTCACTCAAGAGTTTCCATTCAGGGCTGGTGCAGAAAGAAAGCAGGACTCTTATCACTTTGATCCAGGGCACTTTCATTCCCAATCCTTCTACTCCACACTAATGGAACTAATACTGATCATGCAACTGTAGGCGTTCATAGAGGGGCCTCTGACACCTGTTGGTGATGCTGGTCCTGGTTTTATTCCTTTTACCATCTATGGTGTGCAAACTTACTACAGAGAAGTGCTCTAAGAATGATCCTGCTCCTGTTCAACATGAGTGGCAGCAACCAGGAGATGTCCTCCTTGGTGGGATGTCATCACAGATAGTTTATATTTTCTATACACTTTCCTTCAAGGAAAATCCTTCGCAAGAGTTGGCATCTGATTATCCCATGTAAGGATTTCATCCCCCCTTTTTTTACTATTAGGACTTTGAAAAGGTGGTGCCCATATGGTTTGACAAACTCAGTTTTATTGAATCCGAATGGTCTACTATGAGTGAGAAGATCTTCAGACGAACCCGTTATCTATTTCATGACTAAAAGTTGTGTTTTGTTTCTTATGTTATCTAGATTTGTACCTCATTTATTTTGCAGAAGCTCATCCTGACCCTGCAATTTCATTATTTCAACCATTTACCATCAGTTGGGGGAAATATAACAGTCAGTTTGATGTAGTGATTAAAGACACTGGATTAAAATCTGAGAGGCTGTGAGTTCTAATCTTGCTTTAGACATGAAGCCAGCTGGGAGGTTTTGAACCAATTCCTCTCTGTCAGTCCTAGGACTACCCAGGTTGTCCATCTAGTCACCAGGAGTGAAAAATGACTTGAAGGCAGGGAAGGGGGAGGGGGAAGATGGAAAGGTAGTGTTGGTTCATAGTCCACCTATGATCCAATCATTATTGTTTTAAAAGAAAGATATAATCATGGCTACTGATTTTAATAAAAGTTTTGGAAAGAGACACTGGAAAAGGCAGAAACATTTGAAATGTTTCCAAATCATACTTTCTGCTGAAGAATGTTTTGAAACAGCTTGAAGGTATGTATTATGATATAGAGCTTTTAACAATCAATCTCTATTCTTTCTATCTATCTATCTATCTATCTATCTATCTATCTATCTCCCTCCCTCCCTCCCTCCCTCCCTCCCTCCCTCCCTCCCTCCCTCCCTCCCTCTATCATCTATCTGCCAAAATTTGAATATTTCTTTCTAAATTCGATGGCATGAACTTGAGATTTAAAACATTACAATGTTGGAGCAACAAAACCAGATAGAATATCCATGACTTGCAGAAAAGTTTGCAAAGTCTCCCCAATCTCAGTTTTTTATATTCAGTATATAAGCTGTTTTTATATTCAGTATATACAGTAAGTTACTCCCATGAGGGAGAAGAACATCTTGTATCTGGCTGTGTATACACAATTAAGGTCAAGGAACAAATAAAAAAACAAACAGTAAGTGGCAACTGATTTAACTCAACAGGCAGCACTAATATATTTAAATCTCAGTTCCCTAGATTTTTATGAGCCAAGTACTTAAAATACCATAGAAAATTATCTAGTTAATCTAAGCCTCGCTCCTTCCTTCCGTCCTTCCGTCCTTCCGTCCTTCCGTCCTTCCATCCTTCCATTCTTTTTTCTATCCAGTCAAGGAAGAAATTGTAAAAAACGGTATTTTCTTAGGAAAAAAGCCTTGCAAAGAAGAAAGCAAGGAATATTACTTTGATTCAGGACAGAATCTATCTATCTATCTATCTATCTATCTATCTATCTATCTATCTATCTATCTATATTATATGGGACTAAGCAAGCTATGCTCTCTGGTTTCTAATTCTGAGCAGACACAACAAACTACACCAACTGTATATTCTAGGTGACACTTCCCTTTAGTTCCAAAACCTGTGTTCACCTGTTCTTCACAAATTCATTATCAAAGCCCCATATTTTCTCATCTTTCTTGAGGCTTTCTCCCTCCCTCTCTACCCCTAACCTCTTTTGTGGATTATCTGTAGACTTCTTGCTCAATATTCCCTCCCTCTTTCAAACAGTGATGAAACACCATGACTGTTGTTTGCAATGAATCCGATTCAGTGTCACAGCTTTTTCTTTAAAGCCAATGTTAGTCTGTGCTCTGACAAGAGGATTGCCTGCTTTGTGGCATTTGCCACTGAATGAGCTTGTCACTTTATTGGCAGCATGGTGACCAAGTTCTACCAACACATCCTGGCCTTGGCATTTGCCATAAATGAAATTAACGAGGATCCCAAAATCTTACCCAATATCACACTTGGGTTCCATATCTGCGACAGCTACTACAATGCAATGATGACCTATCGGACCACCCTGGATCTTCTTTTCAAGTTGCACAGACTTATTCCTAACTATGAATGTGATCCTGGGAAAAAACTCACTGCTGTTATTGGAGGGCTAGGTTCCACTGTCTCATTCCATATGGCAAACCTTCTAAGTCTTTATAAGATTCCACAGGTAAGATCTGTTCACTGAACAATGGAGATGTTTATAAATTATGATCATTCTTTTGCTATTTTGATTTTGCAGTTCAGAAAGAGGAATAGGTATGTTACAGAGGGACAGCCATGTTTCTCCAGTGTTTAAAAGGCAAATGAATATTAATTCTAAGAAAGGGGACAGGAGAGAAATGGTGAAATTAATTACTTCTAGTATACCTTTTTGCAGATATTTGTTCCAAGAAATGTTTTTTTAACACGCAGAGAAATTCAAGAAGAAGGTAAATAGATTTTTATGTTGAGGGTTTATACAAATTGAAATACATTTTTTTTTACTTTGACAGTTAAATGCACAAAAATGTTCTTGCAGACAGATGCATTTGTACATTCCTTCCAACCAGTTTCTAAAATAACTAAATTTGTTTCAGCTTACTTACGGCTCATTTGCCCCAGAAGAGAGTTATATGACACCACCCCCTACTCTATACCGTATGGTCCCAAATGAAGCTGGTCAGTACATGGGAATTATCCAGTTACTTCAGCATTTTGGATGGACATGGGTTGGGCTCTTCATCACTGATGATGACAGTGGAGAACATTTCTTGCAGGTGTTAGAATCACTACTTTCCCAGAATGGGATCTGTTCAGCATTCACTACAAAAATTCCACAAGCTCAGTTGGATAATATCCAGAACACTAATAGTAAAGTCTGGACTATTTATCTATCTATGACTTATATCAAGGTGAATGCATTTGTTGTTTATGGAGAAACCTTGTCCATTATATTGCTGAGCTATTTTATGCTTCTAGCAACGGATGGAGATCATTCAGATACATCCTTTGAAAGGGTATGGATTATGACCGCCCAGATTGATTTTGCAATGACAAGACTCCAGATGGGGCCAGATCTGCAAGTGTTTCAAGGGGCTATTTCTTTTACTATTCGCTCCCATCAACTTCCCAACTTCCAGAAATTTCTTCTGACCCTAGACCCATGCTGGGCAGGAGGAGATAATTTCCTTAACATCTTCTGGGAGCAAGCTTTTGACTGTTCATTTCAATGTCCAAAGGTGCCAGGGGAGGTCACAGAAATATGTTCTTGGGAGGAGAGCTTGGAGAAACTTCCCAGATCTCTGTTTGAAATTCACATGACTGGTCATAGCTATAGCATCTACAATGCGGTCTATGCTGTAGCACATGCTTTACATACCATGGAGTTATTTAGATCCAAACTCAGATCAAGGAGTGGTATGAAAGGTACCAAACTTCAAGATCTTCAACCTTGGCAGGTAACGGCTGTGGGTCTCTTCCTCCATCACAAAAAGATTAGTACAGACTCATACAGTATCCAACTTTTCTCTTTCATGAGTAAGTACTGAATGAAGTTGTATGAATGACTCAACTGAGGAACACTCATGAGTTTCTGTTTCCTTCATATGTGAAACCTGGAGGTGAGGTGGGGGGAAATGCTTTATTTTTTAAAAAAGCATTTGGACACTGTAAAGGATTTGCATTCCAGGTCTTTCTGTATATCTGTATCTGTAATATGTGCTCCTATGGATAAGAGAATGAAGTAGCAAAAAGTTGAAAAGAAGAAAAAAATAAAGTGAGATAAATCTTTGGAATGTTGGAAAGAAATTACATAAAGAGGGCTGGGACTCTGTCTGTCCAGAAGCATAATGATCTCCAAAAATGGAACAGAATGGGGTATGGAGTGATAGTGGGAGAGTCACAGAGAGAGAGGGAGAGAGGGAGAGAGAGAGAAGATTGGGTTTGACCAATCCATTCTTCAGTCCCCTCCCTCCTGGTAATGTGACCAAGAGTGGAGTTATTAAGGGGCTGGAAAGACTTTTAGAAGCCATGATATGCAGGCTTTCTTTACTTTTTTTTTTTAAAGAGACTATTGGAAATGGACAGGTTGACTTGAAAGAGAAATAAAGGCCTTGCTGAAAGAGTGAAGAGGCATGACCAACTAGAGAAACCATTACAGAAAAAAGGGATGGCAAGACAGTGGAGAAAATGGGAAGGGGGGAGAAGCAGTGGAAGAACAACCCTTAGCCAGACTATGCATTTATAGTCTGCCCCAATCCTATAGTTTAAGGCTCTAATAGGTTTACACTGGTACAATTGTTCTCACGTTATTATTGTTCCACATTGTAAAGCTTCAAAATTAAGTGCCTGGATGTGGAAATATCTTTATAATGATGTAGTGTCAATCAATATTAGCCATCTTAATATTAATTAATGCATACCTATATTTCCACTTATACAGAACAAATGTAGATAACTACTTTGGAGTCCTTGGTGCTCTCTGAGTTTGTTTGTTTGCTTGCAGACATTTCGTTACCAGACTAGGTAACAACATCAGTCCTAGTGAGTGTGGGGTTTTCTCTCTGTTTATATACTATAGCTTGCCCTGCCATTGTTGGAGGGTGTGTGGTTTTCTCCTTGGTAGGATTAGGGTATTATTTTCTGCTTGATTGTTCATCTGCTTGATTGTCTGTCTCCTTGGTGATTCCAAACCACAACCCCACCAACACTGGCAGGGCAAGCTACTGTACTCAGTAGCAACCCCATATTCACTAGCCCTGATGATGTTACCTAGTTGGGTAATGAAACATCTGCAATCAAACAACCAAGCTCAGGGAGTACCAAGGACTCCACATTCAACCCTGAGCTATATATAATCTCTTCTATTGGATAAGTACTTGTTAGGAGCCCTGTAGCTGCACATTTCATTCCCTGGTTATTTGAGTGTGGAAAACATGCCATTCTCTAGTGCAAGCCTGAAATAATGTAAGCCTAAAATAAGCTTCCTGAAGTTGTAAAAAGCAAAGGGGGGGGGGGGGGGAGGACAACAACAAGAAAGCAAAAACAAATAATAGTCCTTTTGTACTTGTCATTTACGTCCTCCCATTAGTCTCTGCATCCTTAACCAATAGTTAAGTAAGGTCCCCAGGTACCAAATATCTGGGATCTTCTGATTCTCTATTTCTATCTCTATCTCTATCTCTATCTATCATCATCATCTATCTGCTGTATCACTATTTATTTGTCTATTATCTATCTATCTATCTATCTATCTATCTATCTATCTATCTATCTCCCTACCTATCTACCTATCTACCTATCTACCTATCTACCTATCTAACTATCTAACTATCTAACTATCTATCATCATCTCTCTGGCATGGTTGCCAGTCTGTACATTGCACATTGATCAGTCAGGTATTGCCCAACAGAAAGGAGATGCATTTGGAAATCATTCCAATGGAGTTTTCAGTGTGCTGTTTCCCCTTCTTTCCCTTTCACTCTGTGCCTTGGATGTAGCTCCACCCAGTTCTTCAATCTATTGTGTTTAACAATTCTGCTGGAGAAACAGTGTCCTTTAATGGAAAGAAGGAAATGGGAGGTGGATTTGATGTCACAAATTTGATCACGCTCCCAAATAACTCCTTTGTCAGAGTGCAAATTGGAACAGTGGATTCCGAAGGGAAAAAATTCAATATTGATGATTCGACAATTGTATGGCCCCAGCGTTATAAACAGGTATGGTCTAAGGTGCACTTTCAGAATTTCTTCTCATCTTCAGACCTGGATCTAAATATTTGCTTTTCTGAATGGTCTGAACCCATCATGGGTGACAATTTATTTCCATAAAAATTAGGTAGGTACCACTGAGTTGGGTCTGAAACCTGGTGGCTCTGTGGATAGAAGCCGTTCACCTTGAACTGTTCCTGATGATTATCTTCAGCTCTTCAGAGGACATTCGACTGATACTATCCACTAATCTTTTCCATTGTCTTTCCATTCTTCTACTTCACTCAACCTTGTAAGTGCAGCCATTATTTCTAATCCATCATCCAATTGTATCTCATGCAATTTTGCTGGCTAAAAATTGCCTCAAGGTAGCCATCAGTTTTGATTTGGTCAAGAACCAATTGATTGATCCTTCTTGTAGTCCGTGGAACTCACAGTAATTATCTCCAAATCCTCAATTCAAAACGATCACTTTTCTTTCTCCTGTTCTTTTTCTATGTCCAGCTTTTACAGCCATGCAATACCACTGGTTAAACTGTTACTTTACCTGTTCTGATCTCTGCAATCATGTATATCGATAAAATACTTTATCGATTTTCAGTGCCTGTGATTAATCTCCCTTTTCCTTCTCCAGCTTGCTTTTTATACAAATATATGAAAAAGAGATGCAGTATTAAAAGACAAATTACTTAATAGAATCACAATATTTGGAAAATATGATATTATTTTATATTTATATATAATATGTCTAAAATATTGTACATTCTGTACAACTGAAATGAGAGCCAGTTTGGTATAGTGGTTAAGGCACTAGTCTAGAAATCAGGAGATTGTGAGTTCTAGTCCCACAGCCAGCTGTGTGATCTTAGGCCAGTCCTAAGAAGATCTCTCTCAGCCCTAGGAAGAAGGCAAGGGCAACCCACTTCTGAAATCTTGGCAAGGAAACTACAGGTCCAGTCAGTTGCCGGAGCTCAACACTGACCCAAAGACACACGTGCAAACAAGTAAAATATGGGAAAAATTTTCCATGTCTTCTTTTTCTTTTTACATGCTATCTTTTAAATTTTTCCCACATTTTATTTAAATGCATTTTTTAAAAAGATGATATCAATAAATGGACAGAGAATTACTGAAGTTCTACAATTAATGCTCAATATAACATGAATAAAAGATAAACTGTGCCAAGCAAAGGTGTACTTATAATGTAAACAAGTAGATATTTTTGAGCTTGGTGTCAAATTCTCCACTATTTGATTATTTATAAATGTTGAAACCAAACGAAAAAGAAAACAAGAAAAGAAAAACACTGCTAAAAATAGTATAGATAAATATTTAATTTCTGACTTTCCCCTTCTTTGTACTCCACAACTGATTTACAGTACCTATTGGTGTAAAATGTACAAAGCCTACTCTGTTTATATTTACCTTGCTGCATAGTATATAATATATATGGATAACATCCTTGTTTAAATTTAGTTACATTTCTATTATGTGTACACATGCTGTTAGCTGCATTGCATTTTCCATGTCTTGCTTAAACTTTGATTGGGTTGGAGGGATCAGTCATCATCATCATCTTCATCATCATCTTCAAGAGATACCACTAATCATCTCTTGATTCTACAAGAAACTGGACTGAGTCCTCTTATTTATTTATTTAGCTACTGGTTTATTATCTATCTATTTGATCTCCAGATTTTTGTGATCTAGGTTACAAAAAGAATAGCAATCCACAACATTCTTTCATAACAATTGCTGAGGCTCAGTGAAATATTTTTTCTTGATGAAATGCTATGCAAGACAGTCAACATGGCCTCATGTTTTGCTAGTCTTATGACTACCCAGAAGTCCTTTGACTTGTAAATGGCAGCTGCGAAAACCTACATTCTGTGAAATAATTTTTGTTTTTCCTCCCCTAAACTTGATGTTACTTCTTTCTGTGTGATAGGTGCAACCTGTTTCAGTATGTACTGAATCTTGCTCCCCAGGTTATCAGAAGAAAAAAAGAGAACAGGATAAATTTTGCTGTTATGATTGTGCACCATGCCCAGAAGGGAAGATCTCAAACTTGAAGGGTAGGCAATGCATTATATTCAACAGCACTATGTGTAGCATTAACTCAGATTAAAAAGTAGCAACTGTCACCTTGCTCCTGCATTCATGTGATCAGCTGGAGTTTTCTGCACAACATTAAATCAAAAGAAAGAAAGAAAAAGAAAGCTAAATGAACAGATCCCATCCCCACATACTCTATGCCTGTCTATGTGGTAAACTGAAACATACATTAATTCACACAATGATAGAATCATAGAATTGTGGAGTTGGATGGGATTTGAGGATCATCTAATCCAAACCTCTGGAATGTGCAATGAAACCAATGAAGCAATCTTTGAGAGGAGGTTGTCCAACCACTTTTTAAAAACCTCTAGCAATGGAGAACCCATAACATCTGTAGATACACTGCTCCATTGTTGTATAGATCTTACCATGATGAAGTTTTCCCTCATATTTAAGTAAAATCTAGATATCTGCTACTTATACCCACTGTTTTTGGTCCTAGTTCTAATTTCTGACGATTTCCCCTATGCTTCCCTTTTATATATTGGAACACTGATATATTTTCCCTTAGTCTTCCCTCCCCTGCCCAGACTAAATTTCTCATAAGTCATGTCCTCAAGTCCCTATATCAACTTTATTGCTTTCAATGTCTTTCTAGAAATTTGGTGCCCAGAATACTACATAGTACATTGGGTATACAGTAATAGTAAAACTGAACTCTAGTTTGTGATCATTTACTGTGAAGGAAAAAGGTTGAAAGTCTTCCAATACAATGAAGACAAATAATAAATAACTATATTATGTTTCATAAGAAGAACAAGAGCCCAGGCAATATCAGCAGTTGAAAACCTACTTCAGTGCTGGCTTTTCAAGGGATGGTGCACCAAAAGTTGGGTATTCTGGCCTCTGGTTACAAGTGAATTAATGCTTCAAGAGAACTTTTTCTCTCTTCTCTTCTCTTCTCTTCTCTTCTCTTCTCTTCTCTTCTCTTCTCTTCTCTTCTCTTCTCTTCTCTTCTCTTCTCTTCTCTTCTCTTCTCTTCCCTTCCCTTCCCTTCCCTTCCCTTCCCTTCCCTTCCCTTCCCTTCCCTTCCCTTCTCTTCTCTTCTCTTCTCTTCTCTTCTCTTCTCTTCTCTTCTCTTCTCTTCTCTTCTCTTCTTCAGATATGCTGGATTGTATGGAATGCCCAGAAGATCAGTATACTACTAAAAACAGGGATGGATGCATTCCTAAAACAATAAGTTTTCTTTCTTATGAGGAACCTTTAGGAATCAGTTTAATTTCGGTGGCTATTTCCTTTTCCTTGATCACAGCATTGGTGTTGGGATCATTCATTAAGCACAGAGATACTCCGATAGTCAAAGCCAACAACCGGGACCTCACCTACATCCTCCTTGTCTCCCTTCTTCTCTGCTTCTTGTCTCCTTTGCTCTTTATTGGACATCCTAGAAAAATGACTTGCTGTCTCCAACAATCTGTTTTTGGCATCATCTTCTCTGTGGCTGTTTCTTCTGTGTTGGCCAAGACTATCACTGTGGTGGTAGCATTTATGGCCACCAAACCAGGATCCAAGATGAGGAAGTACATGGGGAAAAGACTATCAAGCTCTATTGTCCTTTCCTGCTCCCTTGTTCAAGTTATTACTTGTATTGTGTGGGTGGCAACCTCCCCTCCATTCCCAGATTTAGATATGTACTCAGTCACTGGAGAAATTGTAGTAGAATGTAATAAAGGAACCACCATCATGTTTTATCTTGTCTTGGGTTACATGGGATTCCTGTCATTTATCAGTTTTATAGTGGCTTTCCTAGCCAGGAAGTTGCCAGACACATTCAATGAAGCCAAGTTTATAACTTTTAGCATGCTCATGTTTTGCAGTGTTTGGTTATCTTTTGTTCCAACCTATTTGAGCACCAAAGGAAAGTATATGGTAGCTGTGGAGATCTTTTCCATTTTAGCCTCCAGTGCTGGGTTACTGGGTTGTATCTTTGTTCCCAAATGCTACATCATCCTTCTAAAGTCTGAACTGAACACCAAGGAACAGCTGATAAGGAGAAGAAGATGAGGAGTCTCTTATTATTACATAACAGTGACCTACATTTGTGTTTGTCTGATTTTATATGAAATTATATGTGGCAGCAGGCCTACTCAAACCAGTTATCATCTGCACCAATCCACTGAAATTTATTCAGTTGTTCATACAAATATTGTGGCAGATTTATTTGAATTTGGAGTGGAAAATAAAAGCTGGGATAACCTGTTCACTGATGATCATTTCAAATAGTTGGAAGAAAAAAAGGATCTGAATCAGCATTATTAACAGTCTAATCCTGGCTCCCCCAAATATCATATTGAGCTCCATATGTTCTCCAGCAAATCCCTTCTGCCAAGTTTTGGAACATGGTGGTTTGGGGGGAAGGTGGTCTCCATACCTGTCAAAGTGTCTATCCCACATGAACAGCAGGCCATGGTTACAAAATGTAACTGGCCAGCTTTAGGCTCTTGTCTATTCCAAAATGGACAGAAAGAAATCTGATGATCAGCAGCTTGCATAGTGCCTCCTCTAATGCCAGACCCAAAGCCAGGAACTTGAAGGTATAAATCTGAGAATGAGTAAAAAAGCTAAATTAACATGTCCATTTTGGATGGACATAGTTTACCTTTCTTGTTGTAGATGATAAGAGTAGAGTGTTTTCTGCAGGCCCTGGAAACTTACCTTTCTAAGAATGGAATATGTTTTGCTTTCCCAGAAAGAATCTAAAACCAAGGGCATTTCCATAACTACAGTGACATGGCTATTATGGCCTCAGATAGTTTCCTACCTTTTGTAGATAGGAAACTCAGAATATTTATTCCAAATGGTGATACTATGTCCTTCATGTGGCTGAGTACCATAATCAACCAATTCCTAACCAGCACGAGGACACATACCTTGGAAAAATGACAACCCAGATGGATTTCTCAGTACAGGTAGTCCTTGTTTAGTGACCACAATTGGGACTGGCAATTTCATCATTAAACAAAGCAGTCATTAAGTGAAACTGCAACTGTGCTTATGATCTTACTTCAGCTTTCCTTTACTTTACAGGCCTGCGAAGATCATAAATGTAAGGATTGGTTGCAAAGTTACTTTTCATCACCATCATAACTGAATGGTTGCTGCACAAGGTAGTCACTAAATGAGGACTATCTGTAATTGCTCTTATGGGAATGTAGAATTTTGACATTTTCCAGTGTTCTATTTCATTTGCTATTTCCTCAAAAGAACCATGAGGATTCTGTTTATAACTTTAGAACATCAACCCTTCTTGGCTCCCAGAATATGGCTTCTCAAGGACATTTGGGAACAATCATTTGATTGTTCCCTTCAAAATCCTCAAGAACCTGTCAAAGATGACAGAGCATGTACTAGAGAAGAGAAACTGCAAAGCCTTCCTGAATCATTTTTTGAAATGCACATGGCTGCTCACAGCTACAGTATCCATAATGCTGTCTCTATTGTAACACGTGCCTTTCATGCCATGTATTTTTCTAAATTGAAATGTAAAGTGATGCCAAGAATTAAAGAACTTGAAGATCTCCAGGCTTGGCAGGTAAAGTTTCCTTCATGAAATGGCTTTATTCCCTTGAAATCAATGAGCAAATTTGAATGACTGTCTGACAGATGCTGAACAAATTCTTCCACACTATCCAGTGCAGGGAGGCAGGACCTATTAGAGCGGCCCACGCCCAATGACTGGACCCAGATGGCTTTCAAAGGGAGCTGGGGGCTGTTCCACCTGATTTGCTGCATTGCCCATCTGAACTCTTGGTCGCCAATTGGAATAAGGGGGCAGTTTAGGGTTTGAGTCATATCCCGCTTATGTGACCTCCCCCTCCTCATAGATCCCATCACTCTTTGTGGTTCACAGAAGAGTTGAGGGAGATGAAATAAGAAGAGACTTCTAGAGCATTGCTGATGATCAACAGGGGACAAATTCAACCAAAGAAGGGTTAGAGATTCTGTTAAAGCCTACCTTGTGATGGGGGGGTCTGGACATGGAAAAACAAGCTTCAGCTGAACCCTGGCAAGACTGAGTGGCTTTTGGGGCCTGCCGGTTCTAGGACTATGCCATCTTTGGTGGTGGATGGGGTTGCACTAACCCAAACACACCCAAGGCACAACCTGGGGGTCCTCCTGGACTCACCACCACTGCTCAAAGAAGAAGTGGCTGTTATGGCAAACAGGGCTTTGCACAGCTTTGTGTTGTGCACCACTTGTGCCCCTTGCTATATTGGGAAGCTCTGCTCATGGTTACCCATGCCCTACTCACTTCCCAATTGGACTACAGTAATGTGCTGTAGGTGGAGCTGCCCTTGAAGAACATCCAGAAGCTGCAGCTGCTGTAAAATGAAGTGGTATGGGCAGTTATGTGTGCTTCTAGAACAGCAGACATTGCACCATGGCTCAGTGAGCTGCATAGGTTGTCAGTTTGCTTTTGAGTCCAATCCAAGGTGCTGGTCTTGACCTTTACAGCCCTTCATGGCATGGGGCCGGGTTATGTGAGCGACCACCTCCACCCAGTTACATCTGCCTGTCCCATCAGATGTGGAAGAAGAGGTATGCTACTGGTCCCATCTGCTTGATAGCTACACTTGGCAGGACCCTGGAGGTGGGCCTTTTCTGCCATGACACCTGCCTTATGGAATATCCTCCACCCCAAGGTAAGGCTGGCTCTCTCCCTGTAAATGTGGATTTTTTCAAATATATTTATACAGTGGTTACTATTCAGACCATGTATGTAAATAAATTTAATGAAAATCACTTCTGCTTCTTGGAAACCAAAGAAAGGACAATCATGTACATTAAGAATCACATTTAACTGAATATATTTACACTTTGATTAAACTGAAGTAATCCTACGTGTATTACTTGGATACTCATATTCTTCATTTGAACTTGACAATATCATTGGAACAGAAAAAGATATTGACCTGATTTAATTTCTTTTGATTAATTGCTCCCTGTTGTTCAGTTCTGGCCTCAGCACAATGATGAAGCATTTTGGGAAGAAGATACATCCCAGTAAGGCAGCACTGGAGGACAAGATGGAAAAGATCTCCACAGCCACCATGGCTTTCCCTACAGTGCTCTGGTAGGTCGGCACAAAGGACAGCCACACACTGCAGAAAGCCAACATACTGAAGGTGATGAACTTGGCTTCATTAAAACTGTCAGGCAAATTACGGGCGAGGTACGCCACGAGGAAGCTGGCAACAGCCAAGAAACCCAGGTAGGCCAGGACACAATAGAACATGAGGACAGAGCCTTCGTTGCATTGCAAAATCATGTTTTCCATTAGGGAGTGCATGTCTAAGTCAGGGAATGGAGGAGAGGTTCCCAACCACAGGGTGCAAAGAGCTACTTGAAGAACAGAAGCAGAAAGGACAATGGAAAGGGCCAATCTTTTCCCCACCCATTTCCTCATTGTAGAATTTGGCTTAGTAGCCACGAAAGCCACAACCACAGTGATGGTTTTGGCCAAGACACAAGAAACAGCCACTGAGAAGATGACGCCAAAAGCTGATTGCCGCAGAAGGCAGGTGACTTTCCCAGGTTGGCTGAGGAATAAAAAGGAAGAGAGGAAGCAGAGCAAAAGAGACCCAAGGAGAGTGTAAGTGAGGTCCCGGTTGTTGGCTTTAACTATGGGAGTATCCTTGGCCTTAATAAAAATTCCAAGTATCCAGGCTGTTATCAAGCCAAAAGCAACAGCAGCTGATGCCAAGGAGATCCCTAAAGGTTCTTCATAAGACAGGAAGGTTGTTCTTTTGGTGATGCAATGATCTTGCTCCTTGCTTGGATACTGATCTTCAGGACATTGGAAACAATCTTCCATCTCTAGAAGAAAAAATCAGAAGAAAATTAAGTCATTGATTAACAAAGTAAAACTGTAGTATAACTGGTGCTGATTCTGCCTTAAACCTATCCCCATATTGCCATATTACACTGAAATATACTATTTACTCAATATCATCATGTGGGATGAAAGGGGGCAAGTGGATTTGAGATTTAAAGGCAGTGAGACATTGAAATGCAGAGTTTTGTAGCTTTCAGTGCAAGAAGCATTTTAAGGAGGAGAAATGATAAGTAAACATAAAAAGTTAAGTTACTGTGATGAATCTTCTCAAGGCGATTGTAAGTTAAAATCTAGGGAAGATTTCACAATAGAAGAATATCCTTGTCGGTGGTTTTCTTACATACAATTGTTAGAAAGGTTTAAAGTGGATAAAAGGTTTTTTGGTTTTGAACAATGTAAAACTTAATGAAACAGAATTGTGTAATAACCATGAAAGTGTTATTGATAACATGTTTAAACTTTTGTTGAAATATGAGATGGAAGATGAAGAAGTGAAAGAATGTATGATAAAATGGGCTAAAACTTTTGTTATAATCTACAAATGGAACAGTGGGAAATATGTGGCTGAAAGGATTGAAATTTGCATTATGCTTAAATTTAAACAGAACTTTTATAAAATGATGTTTCGTTGCTCTTTGTCAGCACAGAAATTGTCTGGAAGGTATAAATGGTACTTCGAATCTTTGCTGGAAATGTGAACAATGTGAAGGGACATTTAGGACACAAATACCTGTATTAATTCAAAAGATATTAAACATTAAAGGCCAACTGAGTCCAGAGACTTTTCTTTTGGGACTAATGGACAAGGCAACTAGAAAACAGTCACGGAAGTTTGTTTTTGTATATGACAACTGCAGCGAGACTGTTATATACTTAAGACTGGAAAGGTTTGATACTACGCACAATGGTGGAATGATTGGCGAAGATGATGGAATTTGCGGAGATGGCTGAAGTGACTGCTTTGATGAAAGAAAAGATGATATCTACATCTATGGCTGCCTGGAAACCCCTTAAAGACTTTTCGAACGAAATGGAAAAAAGAGCACTTATGATTTGTGTTTTGATGAGTAGAAGAAGTGGGATAATAGAAAAAACTGAACTTTTTTTGGAGTCTTGCAGGAAGAGAAAATTTTGGAATTGTATTTGTATATGCTGCAAAAGAAAAAGGAAGCTTCTTCCTTCTTTTCTCTTCTCTGTGTCTGCACGTTTTCTCCCGCCCTCTTCCCTCCCTTCCTCGCTCCCTCGCTCCCTCCCTCCCTCTGTCTTTCTTTCCTTGATGAAAGAAACCAGTATCTTTCATCAAAGCACTTTACATTTTCTACCTCGGGAAGAGTAAGATAGCATAAACCATAGACCATAGGGGAAGTCCCCCTGGATAGAAATTCAAAGATTTCCTCCTCCTTTTCATTTTCTACTGTTTTTGTCATCTCAGATGAAGATTTATCATACCTGGCAAACCTACTGAGTATTTATATTTATTTATTTATTTTGTTTATTTATCAGTGCCCATCTCATTGAACTGACTCTGAGCAGTTTACAGCAAAGATAAACTTCATTAAAATGCAACACAAAAATGTCCATCTCTGAATGATAAGCAAGGCTTCCAGAACGCTTCTTCTGAAATTTTGGGCACAAATGCTAACTTCATAAGGAATTCCCTGTGAGAATGCCAGAGTTTTGCAAGTTGACATGATTTCTGAGATCATTTGTCAATGAGATTCACATGAGTCCATGGATTTCATCTGAGAAGACATGCCCTTAGCACAACTCGAGTTAGCTGCCCACTATAGCAATGCCTTAGTTCTGAGGGAAACATTTCTTTTAAGCCCATTTCATGATCAGAGGGAGGAATTCAGAACTGACCCATCTTATCTGAAATCTTTTCCTCTGGACAGGGCACACAGTCATAGCAGCAGAATTGTTTCCCTTCCATCCTTCTCTTCCACGATCCAGGGTAACAGGGCTCATTACACAGAGAAATGGGAAGAACCTGCCCAAAATATGACAGAGACCTCAGAAGATCCCAAGTCCATTGTTTTTATGGACCTGAGAAGAAGGTTAACCATTAAAATATCTTTAACTACTTAGGCCACAAAACATGACATGGAAGTAGAAATGTTGGGGAAAAATTAAATGAATTATTGTTTTCAAAGGAAAATATAAGCAACACCTATGTTAAAATGTAAATATAGATAATATTATTTTGAAAACATTAATACGTTGTTATAGAATGTCCCCGAAAAAGTCTGCTCTGAGATGATCCTTCCAAAAACAGAACTTCTTGACATTTTCTTGACCATACCTGGTTGAAACCTGGGTGCCACACAACCCTATTTTTACCAATGACCAATTCTTTTCCTTTTGCAGCATTAGGATCCAACCTTCCAACTATAACTCTCTGAAAGGAGCGGTTAGGAAAAGTGATCAGGTTGATAAGATCAAACCCTTCTGTTACTTCCCTTTTGTCATTAAAGAAGACTTTCTCTCCAGCTGAGTTGTTAAAAGAGATGCCTTGAAGAAATGGGTGGAGCTGGTTGGGAAAAAAAGGGGGGGGGTGCGGATACAGAGAAGAAGGTGAAATGGTAATCCTAGGAGGAAACCACCAGGTAGAGGTTGCTCAGAATTTATCTGGCTGGGTGTACACATTGGGTAAGGACAATGTTTCACTACAGCTACTTGAAGCAATTGTATCCAGTGCTTAAACCTTAGCCTGTTTTGCTATTGGTATCAAGTTGTACCAAATTCTTCATTGAAAGAAAATGGTAGAGGCATTACCTGCCAAGCCTGGAGATTTGTGAGTCGGGCCATTTTCCCCACCATCCTTTTGTCCTGATGTGCTCCCTTTGATAGTAAGGCTTGCAAAGAATGAGCCACAGCATAGACACCATTATAGATACTGTAGCTATGACCAGTCATTTCCATTTCAAAGAAAGGTCCAGGAAGACTGCCGAGGTTCTCCTCCCCAGTGCATTTTCCAATGTCTGTTGTTGACAGTCCTGAATGAGGAAAGAAACAGTCAAATGCTTGCTCCCAAACTTCCTTTATGAATCCATCTCTGGGCCTCAAATGCGGTTTTATGGACTGAAGAAACTCCTTGAATCCCAGAACGTCATCTGATGGAATTTGAAAGGAAATGGCCCCGTTGAACAATTGGAGATTGTAAGACTTTTGAACTCCTGTTAGAATAAAATCAAATTGACTAGTCATGATCCAAACCTTTCTAAATAATATATTTTCTTTCAATGTGGGATCCAGCGCAAAGATGGCAGCTGCAAGCCATACAAGCAACACAGATTCTCCATAGATGATAAATATGTTTGCCTTGTTGTCTGTGAAACACCTATAAAGAGTAAACAATAGAGCACTAAGTTTATCCAAGTCATCAAAAGAGGGTATTCCTGGGACTTGTTGTAGGAAGGCTGAACAGATTCCATTCTGCGAAAGCAAAACCTGCAGTTTCTGCAAAAATTGTTCTCCACTTTCATTCTCAGAAGCAAGAAGTCCAACCCACTTCCACTCAAAATGTTGCAGCAATCGGATAATCCCAATGTATAGAGGAGCCTCATTTGGGGCCAGGAAGTAAAGTGAGGATAACTGACTGGTAGGAAACTCTTCTGCGGGATAGGAACCATACGTAAGCTGAAAGAAAGTCAAAATACGATCAACTGATAAGTTACGCTAAGTGTCGTTTCCTCTGTAGCTCTTTAGGGTACAGTTGAAGTAAAGGAAATTGCTCCTCTACTACCAGTCCCTCTGTTTATCCGAAGATAATGCAATCATTGGGGTACTCATTCCTTCTGAGAATCTCATAGGGAAAATGTTTGAGTAGAAACAGGGAAAGTAGGATTTAAATCCATTATCACTTTTATTAGCTGAGTGATTTTCCAGTAGTCCCAGCGTCTTAGCTTTTACCTTCTTGTTTGCCCTTTGTTTTGGTGATTGTGTGCGTGTGTGTGTGTTCATATGTGTGCTTTGGAGTCAGGGTTGATTCCAGCAGACTGCCTGGACAAGTCCCTGACGTTTTCTTGGCAAGATTGCAGAAGTGGTTTGCCATTGCCTTCTTCTTCCTAGGGCTGGGAGAGACTCACTGTCCCAGGATCATCCCGCTGGCTTCGTGCCTAAGGTGGGACTAGAACTCCCAATCTGCCAGGTTCTAGCCTGATGCCTTAACCACTACACCAAACTGATGCTCTTTTTGGCAACAGTATGGGGGATAAAATATAGAACCCCATGTACAGTTTTTGGGCTTTAAGGATAAACAGAAGACTTGGTTAATTCCCCCATCCACAGACCAACCTGAGGAATCTTGTAGAAATCAATAATGCCCGCAATATGGGAAGATGTGTCAGAACCCAGTCCTCCAAGGATGGCCATGAGGTTTTTAGGGACGCCACATTCATAGTTGGGGAGAAATCTATGTGATTTGAAAAGGAGGTCCAGGGTGGTTCGATAGGTCATTCTTGGGTCATGGTAGCTGTCTGATACATGGAGACCAAGTGTGACATTGGACAAGATTTGTGGATTCCCATTGATTTCCTTTAGAGCAAATTCCAAGGAAAGGACATGCTGGTAGAATTTTGTGATCAAACTGCAAAGAAAGAAAGAAAGCCTTTGAGAAAGCAAGTCTACAATGAATGGGTTGGGGTCATAAAAAATGATGCTTTTTGCCTGTGATTGCAACTGGAAGTGGTCAAATTCTTTTGTTGTGCTGATATTTCAGAATTGCATAGCATAACCTAGTGCTAAATTGCAAGTATGTTTTGGGAAGTAGCCATTCGATTACTCTTTCCATTATATCTGAGGATCTACTCATAAAATCACACAATTTTAGAGATTGCTAGGTTTTAAGGCAAAGATGAATGGATGAGATATTGCCCTCTTTCTACTGAGCGGAACTTAATTTTTCCTTGAATGAACTTTTTCTTTCAGCTTTGCTCAGTGCTGAGCTATTCATTTCTGAATGAAGGGGCTAGATATTCTTGTTTTTTAGGATTCTCAATGGAAGCTGATTTAAAATTGCAGTTTTCTTCTGTTTCCTACACATATTTGTCAGTCTTCTTTAAAAATGTATAGGTTAAGTAGATTTTCATTGTACTATTCATATTTTATGGAGTAAAGGAACATTATGGGTGAACTTTCTCATTTTTAATATATATATATATATATATATATGCTTATCTGTGGGTTTTTCATGATCCAGTTAATACTTAGCAATACTAAAGCAGTTTCATATTTTATTTTATGTAGTCAAGACAGAGATGAAATTCTTTTCTTCTTTTTTTCAGTTGTTTTTTGTGTTGATGATGAGTAGGGCTCAAATTGTGCACAGACAATTGAGGCAGGGTTGTAACTGTAGCAGAAAAGAAGCATTTCTTAACAAAAATCTATGAGGTAGGAAGAAGAACGAAGCATCTAGCAAGATATATCCTACTCAAAGTTACATCAAGAATAGAGTCTTCCTGAGAGTATATCCTTGTGGAACAAAGACAGAAAGGAAGAACCTAAGATCTCACGAAAATTGATAAAATATCACAGGTTAGAAGAGATCAATTTAGAACACACAGGAATTCCAGATGCACTTTCAATAGCCTACCTCCTTTGTGATCAGTGTATGTGAAGTGAAATCTTCAACAATGTCTTCATAATCTAGCTAATAACAATGCTAACGTAGAGTTTCAAATCATTCCTCACACTTTGATGACATCTTTTAAAAGTTGAATGATCATTTCTAGTGGAAGAACAGCATTCTCCCTTGCCATAGCCTTAGAAGCAGTGCAGAAACTGAGGAAATAGGGTGGATAAAGTCCTCCTCTTCTCTGAGCATTTTTTTACTCACAAAAAGAAGAGATGTGATCTGCAAAAGCCAAGAAGGGGCAAAGTCCAATTAGATGAGGAGGGATATTTGCTTACTTTGTAAAATCAAACACCCTGTGTGATGGATACTCATCAAACCAGTGCTCATTGAAAACATATAAAATCTGAGAAACCATCGCTCCAATTGAGAGATCACCTGGCTGGTACCATTCATGCTGAACAGGAAAAGGATTCGCCTCCAAGCAATTCAGCGTATTCACTTCCATCACTGGAAACATCAGAAAGAAGAACATATCTGCAGCACAACATGTAAAAGTTCAGACGGTCTACTAGATTTGAAACATGGGCTATTCCAAATGCACCTCTTGAGAGAACAGCATCTATCTAAAGTTGAACTTCAAGTGGGAAACAAATGCCTGTTTCAATACTGACTAAGAAACTGAAATCTGAAGTGTTTTCAGATTATCAACAACAGGAAAAGACAGCAGAAGAAATGAAGATGAACAGCATGGTTTGTCTCTTCTTATTATCTCAGATCTCTACAGAACTGAGTATATATTTTAACTTATTTCAGACTAACTTTCTATTTTTCAGATTTTTCTGTAAAGCCCTCAGAGGTTTGAGTAAGTCTACAGATTATAGTGATTTGCGCAAATCCAGGGAGAAAAAATTATCCATTCTCCTTTTTAAACCAGAATGGAAAACAATAGCCATTTCCCATAGAAAGGGTTCTTTTAATTCAATTCAAAGTCTTATTTCAAATCCATCTGGACCCTTAGTCCATTTATACCTTTCCAAAAACAATGCTGCAAGTCACCCACCCTTTGTGGAAACAATTAGTAACAAGTGGTTAAAAGAGCCTCTACATATGTCAATGGATAGTTGAGAGATGGATGGATGGATGGATGGATGGATGGATGGATGGATGGGTGGGTGGGTGGGTGGATGGATGGATGGATGGATGGATGGATGGATGGATAGGTAGATAGATAGATAGATAGATAGATAGATAGATAGATAGATAGATAGATAGATAAGAGAGAGAGAACAGACACTGAAACAGAGAGACAGAAGGATGCCAGCCCTTCCGGGAAGGCTAAGTCAGGAAAGAGACACCACAAGGATTACTAATAGTATATTTTATTGTTCTAGGGTTTAATGATAGAATCTTGAATTCCTACCAGAATTTCCTTTGTCTCCCTCATTCCCTAAAGCAGTGGTTCTCAAACATTTTGGTCCTTGACATTCTTAGAAATGGTTGCGGAGCCCAAACAGCCTTGGTTATGTGGGTTGTACATTTCCTGTAGTATAAATTAAAAGGGAGAAATTGTGACTATTTATTTATTTGACTTCATGGACCAGCGGAAAGGGTCTCCATGACCCCCAGGGTCCCCAGACCACACTTTGAGAATTGCTGCCACAAAGCATTAACTATGGTTGTTTGGAGTATTTCTTTCTCCTCTTTCTGACTAAGGATGAAGTTTTGCTACTTGTCCCTGATCTGTTAACAGCTCTTGCATTCCTTTGCTGACAATATCTCTGCCTCCCTCTACAATAGATAGAATTGGATTCATTGGATTCAGAATCCCAAATCCTATGAAGGCGTGGATTCCCAAAGTCCTCCTCCTTTGCATATGGTGGTCATAGTCATTGAGCAGCCAGTTTGAGGACTGCACTCAGAAAGACAGTTCCAGAGAAGGAGCATTGCAGGAATCCTACCATGAGATTTCCAGCAGAGCATCTATCACCAGCTAGTCTGAATTCCAGCCATTTGGATATTCTATGTCTTGGCCCAAAAGAGTTTTCTTCATCAACTGCATTAAAAGATTAGGAGCTGGATTAGGCCAAACATGAGGAAACTTTCAGGGCTTGACCTGTTTCTAAGGCTGAGGTCGTATTTTTGATGCTGTCAGAAAATAGCTGCTATGAAGGGACTTTTACGTTCAGAGATGGTTTCTCGTGATGATCATGTCTGGACAAAAACCATCAATTTATGCAAATTCAAATGCAAATGCTAACTGTTGATGATTTTCTCCCCATCGACCACTATAGAGACCAACGTAGTACTTAATATCCTTAAGCACTTTCCCTTTTGGTTTATAAGACTAGTTGTTATATTTCCAAACATGCTATGGGCCATCTGGAATGTTTTCATGCTTTCTCCTTTACCCAGAGCAAGGTAGGCATCCAGCAATTGCTGCCAGGCACCAATCAATTGAGGTGCCATCTCCACTTGCATCGAAGACGACTAAAGTGCCATATTCCCCATGGAAACCTTAGGTGGCTCATAAATCTAAAGAGCCGGTGGCTGAACGCAGCCTAAGGACCCTGTCCATCTCATTAGGCCAAACCGGTTGAAACCATTTCCAGATAAGCAGGCAAGACTCCTCCCCAGGCATGTCCCCCAGTCCTGCCGGAAGGCAAGTGTCAAACTGCAAGTGAATTTGAGAGACTTTGTCTGACAGATCCTGAACAAATTCTTCTGCATGCCCCTGCAAGGGGTTCTCTGAGCCTCTCTAAGAGCGCACATGATACCTGAAGCCACCTGCACGATGTCTATCTGCATCTGGAATAAGGGAGTCTGTTGGAGCAGTGGCAATGTGATCTGAAATTGGGAAGGACTTGGTGTCGCCCTTGTCATGGTCACATCATGCCGTGATCATCATGGGATTCTCTGGCACCATTGTCCACTGCAGGGAGGCAGGATCAATTAGATGGGGCCACCCCTGGTGACTGATGGAGCCAGATGGTCTTCAGAGGGAGCTGGGGGCTGTTCCTGCTGATTGGATGCATCATCCATCTGGACTCTTGGTCGCCACTGGGAATGGGGCAGCTGAGGTTTTGAATCGTTTCCTGCCTATGTGACCTCCCCGCCCCCATCATGGATCCCATCACTCTGTGTGGTTCACAGAAGAGTTGAGGGAGCTGAAATGAGAAGAGACATCTCGAGCAGTGTTGGTGGTCAGCAGGGGACAAAGTCAAGCAAAGACCTTCTGCTGGCATAGAAACTGCATGTGTGATGAGGAAGTGTTTTCACTGTAATTTTATCAAATCTCTCTAACGCTGATGTGTATTTTTGGTGTGGAATGTCATATCGGCACTCTGCCTAAAAGTCTGGTAAGTTTTAGGATTTAATCTCTCAAAGGGCAGGCTCACTGCTGGTGCGGTCGCCATGCTTCACTTCGCAGGCACAGACACAAAAACACAGAGAAAATCCAAACCTCAAACAAGAAGGTTGTACCAGATGTTACACAGGCAGGGAAAGAAATCCAGGCATACAGTCCATAGCATAAATCTCTCCTCACTCTGGGCCCATAACCTGTTAGGCAGAGTGCAGATATGACATTGCACACCAAAAATACACACCAGCGTTAGAGAGATTCGAAGAATGCAATGTCCTTATCTTGTTCTCCAAAGAAATCCAGCCAGGAGGGATAAAACATATCTGGTTGTTTATTGAGAAAAATAAAACTACATAAAATACAAGTTTCATGCAAAACATAGAAAAAATCACTTCCTCTCATATATGTGGCATCCAAGACTTATCCAATACACAGGTTCAACAAAGTCTCTAGCCAACAAAAATTCTCAAGAAGAGGCACACTACTTAGTTATTAGTTACAACTACATAACCTATAAAACTGATGACATGACGCCTAAAATCCTACTAAGCAGTGAGGCATATAATCACCCACAATTTATTGACACTATGCACCTCCCCTTAGGTAACTAACATGCAGACGCCAGTAGGTGGCAGTAAATAGCGGTCTACGTGCAAACTAGAAGGCCAATACAAGTGGCGTGATATCTGCAGTCAAAACAATATGTCTGAAGATAAGCAATTTATTCTTCTTCCCATGAGAATATCCTAACAGGGTTAGAGATTCTAACAAGTCCTACCTTGTGATGGCATGGTCTGTATAGGGAAAAACAAGCTGTAGCTGGACCCTGGGAAGATTGAGTGGCTTTGGGTGTTGGGGGCCGCTGGTTCTAGAACTATCTTTGGTGCTGGATGGGGTTGAACAGCTCCAGAAAGAACCAGTGGACAATTTGAGGTCCTCCTGGACTTGTGACTCCTGCTCAAAGAGCAGTTCAATGTCGTGGCAAAGAGGCCCTTTGCACAGCTTAATATTGTGCACCAGTTGCACCTGTTCCTAGGTCAGGAAGCTCTGTTCATGGCTCCTCATGCCCCAGTCACTTCCATATCGGACCACTGTAATCTGCTCTATGCGGAGCTGCCCTTGAAAAGTATCCAGAAGCTTTGGCTGCTGTAAAATACAGTGGCAGAGGCAGTTACTGTACCTGTAGAATGGTACGCATTACAACTTGACTTTGTGAGCTGCATGGGTTGCCAGGTTGCTTCTGGGTCCAATTCAAGGGGTTGGTGTTCACCTGCATGGAACTAGGTTATTTGAGGGACTGCCTTTCCCCAATTTCACTTGCCCATCTTATCAGATCTGGAAGGTATGCTATAGGTTTTATCTGCTGGGAGCTACGGTTAGCAGGACCCTGGAGGCAGGCTTTTGTGGCATGGAACCTGACTTATTGAAAATCCTGTCCCCAAAGTGAGCCTGGCTCTATCCCTGTTGATTTTCCCGAAGACCCTCAAAACCTGGTTAAGCCATGAGGCCTGGGGGAAGTAGATGACCAAAGAGGGTCTGAGGTGGCTCCTTTGTCGTTGACATCTGCTGCCCTCTTTTAGCTTTAGATCACGCTATCTAAACTTTTCTGGATTTTTTTTTTTTTACTACATTACTACAGTAATTTACTACAGTAGAGTTGAGGGAGATGAAATGAGAAGAGACATCTATAGCAGTGTTTGTGGTCAGCAGGGGACAAAGTCAAGCAAAGATGGGTTAGAGATTCTATTAAGTCCTACCTTGTGATGGCATGGTCTGTACAGGGAACAACAAGCTGTAGCTGGACCCTGGGAAGATTGAGTGGCTTTGGGTGTTGGGGGCCGCTTGTTCTAGAACTATATTTGGTGCTGAATGGGGTTGAACTGCCCCAGAAAGAACGAGTGGACAACTTGAGGTCCTCCTGGACTTGCGACTCCTCCTCAAAGAGCATTTCTCTGTCGTGGCAAAGAGGCCCTTTGCACAGCTTCATGTTGTGCACCAGTTGCACCTGTTCCTAGGTCAGGAAGCTCTGTTCATGGGTACTCATGCCCCAGTCACTTCCATATTGGACCACTGTAATCTGCTCTATGCGGAGCTGACCTTGAAGAGTATCCGGAAGCTTCGGCTGGTGTAAAATACAGTGACAGAGGCAGTTACTGTAGCTCTAGAATGGTATGCACTACAACTTGACTTTGTGAGCTGCATGGGTTGCCAGGTTGCTTCTGGGTCCAATTCAAGGGGTTGGTGTTCACCTGCATGGAACTAGGTTATTTGAGGGACTGCCTTTCCCTAATTTTACTTGCCCATGTTATCAGATCTGGAAGGTATGCTATAGGATTTATCTGCTGGGAGCTACGCTTAGCGGGACCCTGGTGGCAGGCTTTTGTGGCATGGTACCTGACTTATTGAAAATCCTGTCCCCAAAGTGAGCCTGGCTCTATCCCTGTTGATTTTCCTGAAGAACCTCAAAACCTGGTTAAGCCATGAGGCCTGGGGGAAGTAGATGACCAAAGAGGATCTGAGGTGGCTCCTGAGGACATTTGCTGCCCTCTTTTAGCTTTAGATCACGCTTTCTAAATTTTTCTGGATTTTTTTTTTTGATACATTAGTGTTTTATAGTTTTATTGTACACCACCCAGAGTCACTCTTTCATGAGATGTGTGGCCAGATATTTGATAAATTTATATATGAGTGGCCATATAACTTTGAGAAATAAATTTGAAAATAAATACTGTATATCATTGTCCGCAACATAACACCTAGAAAATACATGCGTTGTATAGACACCCACTTGGCATGCTCCCTTTTAACTTTCTATTATTCAGGTTCTGCAGGCTGGATGGATACTACATGTACCGTTTCTCTGTTAATACCTAACTTATATACACTTGATGGAATCATTGGAAGAAGGAAAAGTAGAAGGAAAATATTGACATGACTAAATTAACTCTGTGCCCACTTTTATAGCTTTGGCCACTTAATGTAATGATGGAGGTTGGATTCCCAATAATGAGTGGAGAAAATAAATGTGGAGTGATTTCAACTAAATGTATACACCGGTTTCTTTTCAGAACACGTATGTAAATACATTTTATTAAAATCACTTTTGCTTCTTGGAAACCGAAGAATGGGCAATCCTGTAATTAAGAATCAAATTTAAGTGCACACATTCAACGTCTGATTAAACTGAAATAATCCTACGTTTATTACTTGGATACTCGCATTCTTCTTTGACACTGACATTATCATTGGAATAGAAAGAGATATTGACCTGATTTAATTTCTTTTGATTAATTGCTCCCTGTTGTTCAGTTCTGGCCTCAGCACAGAGATGTAGCATTTTGGGAAGAAGATACATCCCAGTAAGGCAGCGCTGGATGATAAGATGGAGAAGATCTCCACAGCCACCATGGCTTTCCCTACAGTGCTCTGGTAGGTTGGCACAAAGGACAGCCACACACTGCAGAAAGCCAACATGCTGAATGTAATAAACTTGGCTTCATTAAAAGTGTCAGGCAAATTACGGGCAAGGTACGCCACGAGGAAGCTGGCAATAGCCAAGAAGCCCAGGTAACCCAGGACACAGTAGAACATGAGGACGGAGCCTTCGTTGCATTGCAAAATCATGTTTTCCATTAGGGAGTGCATGTCTAAGTCAGGGAAGGGAGGAGAGGTTGCCAACCACAGGGTGCAAAGAGCTACTTGAAGAAAAGAAGCAGAAAGGACAATGGAAAGGGCCAATCTTTTCCCCACCCATTTCCTCATTGTAGAACCTGGCTTAGTAGCCATGAAAGCCACAACCACAGTGATGGTTTTGGCCAAGACACAAGAAATAGCCACCGAGAAGATGACGCCAAAAGCTGGTTGCCGCAGAAGGCAGGTGACTTTCCCAGGTTGGCTGAGGAATAAAAAGGAAGAGAGGAAGCAGAGCAAAAGAGACCCAAGGAGAGTGTAAGTGAGGTCCCGGTTGTTGGCTTTAACTATGGGAGTATCCTTGGCCTTAATAAAAGTTCCAAGTATCCAGGCTGTTATCAAGCCAAAAATAATAGCAACTGATGCCAAGGAGATCCCTAAAGGTTCCTCATAAGACAGGAAAGTTGTTCTCTTGGTGATGCAATGATCTTGCTCCTTGCTTGGATACTGATCTTCAGGACATTGGAAACAATCTTCCATCTCTAGATGAAAAAATCAGAAGAAAATTGAATCATTGATCAAGAAAGTCAAATTTTACTATAATTGGTGCTGATTCTGCCTTAAATCTATCCCCATATTGCCATATTATACTGAAATGTACTATTTACTCAATATGATCATGTGGGATGAAAGGGGGCAAGTGGATTTGAGATTTAAAGGCAGTGAGACATTGAAATGCAGAGTTTTGTGGCTTTCCGTTCAAGAAGCATTTTATAGACGATAAATGATAAGTAAACATAAAAAGTTAAGTTACTGTGATGAATTTCCTCGAGGGGATTGTAAGTTAAAATCTAGGGAAGATTTCACAATAGAAGGATATCCTTGTCAGTGGTTTTCTTACATACAATTGTTAGAAAGGTTTAAAGTGGATAAAAGATTTTTTGGTTTTGAACAACGTAAAACTGAATGAAACAGAATTGTGTAAGAACCATCAATGTGTTCTTTATAAAATGTTTAAACTTTTGTTGAAATATGAGATGGAAGATGAAGAAGTGAAAGAATGTATGATAAAATGGGCTAAAACTTTTGCTATTATCTCCAAATGGAACAGTGGGAAAAATGTGGCTGAAAGGATTGAAATTTGCATTATGCTTAAACTTAAACAGAACTTTTATAAAATGATGTTTCATTGCTCTTTGTCAGCAGAGAAATTGTCTGGAAGGTATAAATGGTACTTCGAATCTTTGCTGGAAATGTGAACAATGTGAAGGGACATTTAGGACACAAATACCTGTATTAATTCAAAAGATATTAAACATTAAAGGCCAACTGAGTCCAGAGACTTTTCTTTTGGGACTAATGGACAAGGCAACTAGAAAACAGTCACGGAAGTTTGTTTTTGTATATGACAACTGCAGCGAGACTGTTATATACTTAAGAGTGGAAAGGTTGGATACTACGCACAATGGTGGAATGATTGGCGAAGATGATGGAATTTGCGGAGATGGCTGAAGTGACTGCTTTGATGAAAGAAAAGATGATATCTACATCTATGGCTGCCTGGAAACCCCTTAAAGACTTTTCGAACGAAATGGAAAAAAGAGCACTTATGATTTGTGTTTTGATG
Source organism: Liasis olivaceus (assembly GCA_030867105.1). Lineage (NCBI taxonomy): Eukaryota > Metazoa > Chordata > Lepidosauria > Squamata > Pythonidae > Liasis > Liasis olivaceus. The sequence goes on along the minus strand of CM061351.1, from coordinate 112,059,291 downwards.
AGTAGAAGAAGTGGGATAATAGACAAAAGCGAACTTTTTTTGGAGTCTTGCAGGAAGAGAAAATTTTGGAATTGTATATGCTGCAAAAGAAAAAGGAAGCTTCTTCCTTTTTTTCTCTTCTCTGTGTCGGCACGTTTTCTCCCGCCCTCTTCCCTCCCTTCCTCGCTCCCTCCCTCCCTCCCTCTCTCTGTCTTTCTTTCCTTGATGAAAGAAACCAGTATCTTTCATCAAAGCACTTTACATTTTCTACCTCAGGAAGAGTAAGATAGCATAAAGCAGAGACCTTAGGGGAAGCCCTCCTGGATAGAAATTCATAGAAGATTTCCTCCTCCTTTTCATTTTCTACTGTTTTTGTCATCTCAGATGAAGATTTATCATACCTGGCAAACCTATTGGGTATTTATTCTTATATATTTATCACTACCCATCTCATTGAAATGACTCTGAGCAGTTTACAGCAAAGATAAAATTCATTAAAGTGCAACAAAAAATGTCCATCTCTGCAGCAAGACTTCTTTATGCACAATTATGGAAAACGCAGACACTACCAACAATACAAGAATGGTTGTTAAAGCTGATGGAAATGACAGAAAATGATAAACTGACTTGCTTATCCAAAGAAAACTCAAATAACTATTACCTAAAAGAATGGAAACCATTGATGGACTATTTGCAAAATGCAGGTGGGTTGAAACTTACGTGGGGATTAGAAGATTAGATTATAAATGTAATGGGATATGTTCTGACAAAGAATTATTCCTACCTAATATATTAAAAACTAGCACCTCTGATAGTCTTATTATTCCTAAGACCAGAGATAGTTTGGAAGTTATCTATTTTTCATATCTGTTTTCTTTTTCATTTACTTTATCTCACTTTTCCTTTTCCTTTTCTTTATAATTTGTATTTCCAGTTTTCTTTTTCATTTCTAACTTTTAACTTTGTAACTTTAAAATTTCAATAAAATATTATTAAAAAAAGATGTCCATCTCTGAATTATAAACATGGCTTCCAGAAGGCTTCTTCTGAAATGTTGGGCAAAAATGCCAACTTCATAAGGAATTCTGTGTGAGAATGTCAGAATTTTGCAAGTTGACATGATTTCTGAGATCATTTGTCAATGAGATTCACATGATTCCATGGATTTCATCTGAGAAGACATGCCCTTAGCAGAACTCGAGTTACCTGCCCACTATAGGAATACCTTAGTTCTAATGGAAACATTTCTTTTAAGCCCATTTCATGATCAGAGGGAGGAATTCAGAACTGACCCATCTTATCTGAAATCTTTTCCTCTGGACAGGGCACACAGTCATAGCAGCAAAATTGTTTCCCTTCCATCCTTCTCTTCCACGATCCAGGGTAACAGGGCTCATTACACAGAGAAATGGGAAGAACCTGCCCAGAACATGAAGAGAGCCCAGAAGAGGATACCAAGTTCATTGTTTTTATGGACATGAGAAAAAGGTTAACCATTAAATTTTATGGCATAAAAAGTGACATGGCAAGTAGAAATGTTTGGGAAAAACGGAATGAATTATTGTATTTAAAGGAAAACATAAGTAAGACATATGTTCAAGTATAATTATACGTCATATTATTTTCAAACTTTAATATAGTTTACAGAATGCCCCCTAAAATGTCAGTTCTGAGATCATGAATCCCCGAACAGGACTTCTAAATGTTTCCTTGACTGTACCTGATTGAAACCTGGGTGCCAGACAACTCTATTTTCATCAATGACTAATTCTTCTCCTTTTGCAGCATTAGGATCCAACCTCCCAACTTTAACTCTCTGAAAGGAGCGGTTAGGAAAAGTGATCAGGTTGATAAGATCAAATCCTCCAGTTACTTCCCTTTTGTCATTAAAGAAGACTTTCTCTCCAGCTGAGTTGTTAAAAGAGATGCCTTGAAGAAATGGGTGGAGCTGGTTGGAAAAGAAAAAGGGGGGGGGGGTGCAGAGAAAGAGAAGAAGGTGAAGTGGTAATCCTAGGAGGAAACCATTAAGTAGTGGTTGCTCTGAATTCATCTGGCTGGGTGTACAAATTGGGTAAGGACAATGTTTCACTACAGCTACTTGAAGCAATTGTATCCAGTGCTTAAACCTTAGCCTATTTTGCTATTCATATCAAGTTGTACTAAATTCTTCATTGAAAGAAAATGGTAGAGGCATTACCTGCCAAGCCTGGAGATTTGTGAGTCGGGCCATTTTCCCCACCATCCTTTTGTCCTGATCTGCTCCCTTGGATAGTAAGGCTTGCAAAGAATGAGCCACAGCATAGACACCATTATAGATACTGTAGCTATGACCAGTCATTTCCATTTCAAAGAGAGGTCCAGGAAGACTGTCCAGCTTCTCCTCCCCAGTGCATTTTCCAATGTCTGTTGTTGACAGTCCTGAATGAGGAAAGAAACAGTCAAATGCTTGCTCCCAAACTTCCTTTATGAATCCATCTCTGGGCCTCAAATGCGGTTTTATGGACTGAAGAAACTCCTTGAATCCCAGAACGTCATCTGATGGAATTTGAAAGGAAATGGCCCCGTTGAACAATTGGAGATTCCAGGACTTTTGAACTCCTGTTAGAATAAAATCAAATTGACTAGTCATGATCCAAACCTTTCTAAATAATGTATTTTCTTTCAATGTGGGATCCAGCGCAAAGATGACACCTGCAAGCCATACAAGCAACACAGATTCGCCATAGATGATAAATGTGTTTGCCTTCTTGTCTGTGAGACACCTATAAAGAGTAAACCATATAGCACTAAGTTTATCCACGTCATCAAAAGAGGGTAATTCTGGGACTTGTTGTACGAAGGCTGAACAGATTCCATTCTGCGAAAGCAAAACCTGCAGTTTCTGCAAAAATTGTTCTCCACTTTCATTCTCAGAAGCAAGAAGTCCAACCCACTTCCACCCAAAATGTTGCAGCAATCGGATAATCCCAATGTATAGAGGAGCCTCATTTGGGGCCAGGAAGTAAAGTGAGGATAACTGACTGGTAGGAAACTCTTCTGCGGGATAGGAACCATACGTAAGCTGAAAGAAAGTCAAAATACGATCAACTGATAAGTTACGCTAAGTGTCGTTTCCTCTGTAGCTCTTTAGGGTACAGTTGAAGTAAAGGAAATTGCTCCTCTACTACCAGTCCCTCTGTTTATCCGAAGATAATGCAATCATTGGGGTACTCATTCCTTCTGAGAATCTCATAGGGAAAATGTTTGAGTAGAAACAGGGAAAGTAGGATTTAAATCCATTATCACTTTTATTAGCTAAGTGATTTTCAAGTAGTCCCAGCGTCTTAGCTTTTACCTTCTTGTTTGCCCTTTGTTTTGGTGATTGTGTGCGTGTGCCTGTGTGTGTGTGTGTTCATATGTGTGCTTTGGAGTCAGGGTTGATTCCGGCAGACTGCCTGGACAAGTCCCTGACGTTTTCTTGGCAAGATTGCAGAAGTGGTTTGCCATTGCCTTCTTCTTCCTAGGGCTGGGAGAGACTCACTGTCCCAGGATCATCCCGCTGGCTTCGTGCCTAAGGTGGGACTAGAACTCCCAATCTGCCAGGTTCTAGCCTGATGCCTTAACCACTACACCAAACTGATGCTCTTTTTGGCAACAGTATGGGGGATAAAATATAGAACCCCATGTACAGTTTTTGGGCTTTAAGGATAAACAGAAGACTTGGTTAATTCCCCCATCCACAGACCAACCTGAGGAATCTTGTAGAAATCAATAATGCCCGCAATATGGGAAGATGTGTCAGAACCCAGTCCTCCAAGGATGGCCATGAGGTTTTTACGGGCACCACATTCATAGTTGGGGAGAAATCTATGTGATTTGAAAAGGAGGTCCAGGGTGGTTCTATAGGTCATTCTTGGGTCATGGTAGCTGTCTGATACATGGAGACCAGGTGTGAAATTGGACAAGATTTGTGGATTCCCATTGATTTCCTTTAGAGCAAATTCCAAGGAAAGGACATGCTGGTAGAATTTTGTGATCAAACTGCAAAGAAAGAAAGAAAGTCTTTGAGAAAGCAAGTCTACAATGAATGGGTTGGGGTCATAAAAAATGATGCTTTTTGCCTGTGATTGCAACTGGAAGTGGTCAAATTCTTTTGTTGTGCTGATATTTCAGAATTGCATAGCATAACCTAGTGCTAAATTGCAAGTATGTTTTGGGATGTAGCCATTCGATTACTCTTTCCAGTATATCTGAGGATCTACTCATAAAATCATACAATTTTAGAGATTGCTAGGTTTTAAGGCAAAGATGAATGGATGAGATATCGCCCTCTTTCTACTGAGCGGAACTTAATTTTTCCTTGAATGAATTTTTTCTTTCAGCTTTGCTCAGTGCTGAGCTATTCATTTCTGAATGAAGGGGCTAGATATTCTTGCTTTTTTAGGTTTCTCAATGGAAGCTGATATAAAATTGCAGTTTTCTTCTGTTTCCTACATATATTTGTCAGTCTTCTATAAAAATGTATAGGTTAAGTAGATTTTCATTGTACTATTCATATTTTATGGAGTAAAGGAACATTATGGGTGAACATTCTCCTTTTTAATATAAATATGCTTATCTGTGGGTTTTTCATGATCCAGTTAATCCTTAGCAATATTAAAGCAGTTTCATATTTTATTTTATGTAGTCAGGACAGAGATTAAATTCTTTTCTTCTTTTTTTCAGTTATTTTTTGTGTTCATGATGAGTAGGGCTCAAACTGTGCACAGAGAATTGAGGCAGGGTTGTAACTGTAGCAGAAAAGAAGCATTTCTTAACAAAAATCTATGAGGTAGGAAGAAGAACGAAGCATCTAGCAAGATATATCCTACTCAAAGTTACATCAAGAATAGAGTCTTCCTGAGAGTATATCCTTGTGGAACAAAGACAGAAAAGAAGAACCTAAAATCTCACAAAAATTGTTAAAATATCACAGGTTAGAAGAGATCAATTTAGAGCACACAGGAATTCCAGATGCACTTTCATTAGCCTACCACCTTTGTGATCAGTGTATGTGAAGTGAAATCTTCAACAATGTCTTCATAATCTAGCTAATAACAATGCTAACATAGAGTTTCAAATTGTTCCTCACACTTTCATGACATCTTTTAAAACTTGAATGATCATTTCTAGCGGAAGAACAGCATTCTCCCTTGCCATAGCCTTAGAAGCAATGCAGAAACTGAGGAAATAGAGTGGATAAAGTCCTCCTCTTCTCTGAGCATTTTTTTACTCACAGAAAGGAGAGATGTGATCTGCAAAAGCCAAGAAGGGGCAAAGTCCCATTAGGTGAGGATGGAGATTTACTTACTTGTTAATCTGAAACAGGTTCTGTGATGGATATTCATCAAACCAGTGTTCAGTGAAAACATATAAAATCTGAGAAACCATCCCTCCAATTGAGAGATCACCTGGCTGGTACCATTCATGCTCAACAGGAAAAGGATTCGCCTGCAAGCAATTCAGCGTATTCACTTCCATCACTGGGAACATCAGAAAGAAGAACATATCTGCAGCACAATGTGCAAAAGTTCAGACGGTCTACTAGATTTGAAACATGGGCTATTCCAAATGGACCTCTTGAGAGAACAGCATCTATCTAAAGTTGAACTTCAAGTGGGAAACAAATGCCTGTTTTAATATTGACTAAGGAATTGAAATCTGAAGTGTTTTCAGATTATCAACAACAGGAAAAGACAGCAGAAGAAATGAAGCTGAACAGCATAGTTTGTCTCTTCTTATTATCTCAGATCTCTACAGAACTGAGTATATATTTTAACTTATTTTAGACTAGCTTTCTATTTTTCAGATCTTTCTGTAAAGCCCTCAGAGGTTTGAGTAAGTCTACAGATTATAGTGATTTGCGCAAATCCAGGGAGAAAAAATTATCCATTCTCCTTTTTAAACCAGAATGGAAAACAACAGCCATTTCCTATAGAAAGGGTTCTTTTAATTCAATTCAAAGTCTTATTTCAAATCCATCTGGACCCTTAGTCCATTTATACCTTTCCAAAAACAGCGCTGCCAGTAACCCACACTTTGTGGAAATAATTAGTAACAAGTGGTTAAAAGAGCCTCTACATATGTCAATGGATAGTTGAGAGATGGATGGATGGATGGATGGGTGAATGGATGGATGGATGGATGGATGGATGGATAGATAGATAGATAGATAGATAGATAGATAATAGATAAGAGAGAGAGGACAGACATTGAAACATAGAGACAGAAGGATGCCAGCCCTTCAGGGAAGGCTACGTCAGGAAAGAGACACCACAAGGATTACTAATATTGTATTTTATTGTTCTAGGGTTTAATGATAGAATCTTGAATTCCTAGCAGAATTTCCTTTGTCTCCCTCATTCCTTAAAGCAGTGGTTCTGAAACATTTTGGTCTTTCACATTCTTAGAAATGGTTGTGGAGCCCTAACAGCCTTGTTTATATGGGTTGTACATTTCTTGTATCAGTAATTAAAAGGGAGAAATTGTGACTATTTATTTTTTTGACTTCATGGACCGGCTGAAAGGGTCTCCGCGACCCCTAGGGGTCCCCAGACCATACTTTGAGAATTGCTGCCACAAAGCATCAACCATGGTTGTTTGGAGTCTTTCTTTCTTCTCTTTCTGACTAAGGATGAAATTTTGCTACTTGTGCCTTATCTGTTAATAGCTCTTGCATTCCTTTGCTGACAATATCTCTGCCTCCCTCTACAATAGATAGAATTGGATTCATTGGATTCAGAATCCAAAATGCTATGAAGGCGTGGATTCCAAAAGTCCTCCTCCTTTGCATATGGTGGTCATAGTCATTGAGCAGCCAGTTTGAGGACTGCACTCAGAAAGACAATTCCAGAGAAGGAGCATTGCAGGAATCCGACCCTGAGGCTTCCAGCAGAGCATCTATCACCAGCTAGTCTGAATTCCAGCCATTTGGATATTCTAGGTCCTGACCCAAAAGAGTTTTCTTCATGAACTGCATTAAAAGATTAGGAGCTGGATTAGGCCAAAGAGAATGAAACTTTCAGGGCTTGACCTGTTTCTAAGGCTGAGGTTGTATTTTGATGCTGTCAGAAGATAGCTGCAATGAAGGGACTTTCACATTCAGAGATGGTTTCTCTTGATGTCCATGTCTGGACAAAAAACATCAATTTATGCAAATTGAAATGCAAATGCTAACTGTTGATGATCTTCCCCCCATGAACCACTATAGAGACCAAGGTAGTACTTAATATCCTTAAGAATTTTCCCTTTTGGTTTATAAGACTAGTTGTTATATTTCCAAACATGCTATGGGCCATCTGGAATGTTTTCATGCTTTCTCCTTAACCCAGAGCAAGGTAGGTATCCAGCAATTGCTGCCAGGCACCAATCAATTGAGGTGCCATCTCCACTTGTATTGAAGACAACTAAAGTGCTATATTCCCTGGAAACCTTAGGTGGCTCATGAATCTAAAGAGCCGGTGGCTGAACGCAGCCTATGGACCCTGTCCATCCCATTAGGCCAAACTGGTTCAAACTGTTCCCAGATAAGCAGGCAAGACTCCTCCCAAGGCATGTCCCCCAGTCCTGCCGGAAGGCAAGTGTCAAACTGCAAGTGAATTTGAGAGACTTTGTCTGACAGATCCTGAACAAATTCTTCTGCATGCCCCTGCTACGGGTTCTCTGAATCTCTCTAAGTGGGCACATGACACCTGAACCAAGGCTGCAGGATGGCTATCTGTATCTGGAATAAGGGAGTCTGTTGGAGCAGTGGCAATGTGATCTGAATTTGGGGAGCACTTGGTGTCTCCCTTGTCATGGTCAGATCATGCCCTGATCATCATGGGATTCTCTGGGACCATTGTCTACTGCAGGGAGGCAGGACCAATTAGATGGGGCCACCCCTGGTGACTGATGGAGCCAATGGCCTTCAGAGGGAGCTGGGGGCTGTTCCTGCTGATTGGATGCATCATCCATCTGGAGTCTTGGTCGCCACTGGGAATGGGTTTGAATCGCATCCCACCTCTGTGACCTCCCCGCCCCCATCAAGGATCCCATCACTGTGTGGTTCACGGAAGAGTTGAGGGAGATGAAATGAGAAGAGACATCTATAGCAGTGTTTGTGGTCAGCAGGGGACAAAGTCAAGCAAAGAAGGGTTAGAGATTCTATTAAGTCCAACCTTGTGATGGCATGGTCTGTACAGGGAACAACAAGCTGTAGCTGGACCCTGGGAGGATTGAGTGGCTTTGGGTGTTGGGGGCCGCTTTTTCTAGAACTATCTTTGGTGCTGAATGGGGTTGAACTGCCCCAGAAAGAACGAGTGGACAACTTGAGGTCCTCCTGGACTTGCGACTCCTCCTCAAAGAGCATTTCTCTGTCGTGGCAAAGAGGCCCTTTGCACAGCTTCATGTTGTGCACCAGTTGCACCTGTTCCTAGGTCAGGAAGCTTTGTTCATGGGTACTCATGCCCCAGTCACTTCCATATTGGACCACTGTAATCTGCTCTATGCGGAGCTGACCTTGAAGAGTATCCGGAAGCTTCGGCTAGTGTAAAATACAGTGGCAGAGGCTGTTACTTTACCTTTAGAGTGGTATGCATTACAACTTGACTTTGTGAGCTGCATGGGTTGCCAGGTTGCTTCTGGGTCCAATTCAAGGGGTTGGTGTTCACCTGCATGGAACTAGGTTATTTGAGGGACTGCCTTTCCCTAATTTTACTTGCCCATCTTATCAGATCTGGAAGGTATGCTATAGGTTTTATCTGCTGGGAGCTACGGTTAGCGGGACCCTGGTGGCAGGCTTTTGTGGCATGGTACCTGACTTATTGAAAATCCTGTCCCCAAAGTGAGCCTGGCTCTATCCCTGTTGATTTTCCTGAAGAACCTCAAAACCTGGTTAAGCCATGAGGCCTGGGGGAAGTAGATGACCAAAGAGGATCTGAGGTGGCTCCTGAGGACATTTGCTGCCCTCTTTTAGCTTTAGATCACGCTTTCTAAATTTTTATGGATTTTTTTTTTAATACATTAGTGTTTTATAGTTTAATTGTACACCACCCAGAGTCACTCTTTCATGAGATGTGTGGCCAGATATTTGATAAATTTATATATGAGTGGCCATATAACTTTGAGAAATAAATTTGAAAATAAATACTGTATATCTTTGTCCGCAACATACCACCTAGAAAATACATGCGTTGTATAGACACCCACTTGGCATGCTCCCTTTTAACTTTCTATTATTCAAGTTCTGCAGGCTGGATGGATACTACATGTACCGTTTCTCTGTTAATACCTAACTTATATACACTTGATGGAATCATTGGAAGAAGGAAAAGTAGAAGGAAAATATTGACATGACTCAATTAACTCTGTGCCCACTTTTATAGCTTTGGCCACTTAATGTAATGATGGAGGTTGGATTCCCAATAATGAGTGGAGAAAATAAATGTGGAGTGATTTCAACTAAATGTATACACCGGTTTCTTTTCAGAACACATATGTAAATACATTTTATTAAAATCACTTTTGCTTCTTGGAAACCGAAGAATGGGCAATCCTGTAATTAAGAATCAAATTTAAGTGCACACATTCAACGTCTGATTAAACTGAAATAATCCTACGTTTATTACTTGGATACTCGCATTCTTCTTTGACACTGACATTATCATTGGAATAGAAAGAGATATTGACCTGATTTAATTTCTTTTGATTAATTGCTCCCTGTTGTTCAGTTCTGGCCTCAGCACAATGATGTAGCATTTTGGGAAGAAGATACATCCCAGTAAGGCAGCGCTGGATGATAAGATGGAGAAGATCTCCACAGCCACCATGGCTTTCCCTACAGTGCTCTGGTAGGTTGGCACAAAGGACAGCCACACACTGCAGAAAGCCAACATGCTGAATGTAATAAACTTGGCTTCATTAAAAGTGTCAGGCAAATTACGGGCAAGGTACGCCACGAGGAAGCTGGCAATAGCCAAGAAGCCCAGGTAACCCAGGACACAGTAGAACATGAGGACGGAGCCTTCGTTGCATTGCAAAATCATGTTTTCCATTAGGGAGTGCATGTCTAAGTCAGGGAAGGGAGGAGAGGTTGCCAACCACAGGGTGCAAAGAGCTACTTGAAGAAAAGAAGCAGAAAGGACAATGGAAAGGGCCAATCTTTTCCCCACCCATTTCCTCATTGTAGAACCTGGCTTAGTAGCCATGAAAGCCACAACCACAGTGATGGTTTTGGCCAAGACACAAGAAATAGCCACCGAGAAGATGACGCCAAAAGCTGGTTGCCGCAGAAGGCAGGTGACTTTCCCAGGTTGGCTGAGGAATAAAAAGGAAGAGAGGAAGCAGAGCAAAAGAGACCCAAGGAGAGTGTAAGTGAGGTCCCGGTTGTTGGCTTTAACTATGGGAGTATCCTTGGCCTTAATAAAAGTTCCAAGTATCCAGGCTGTTATCAAGCCAAAAATAACAGCAACTGATGCCAAGGAGATCCCTAAAGGTTCCTCATAAGACAGGAAAGTTGTTCTCTTGGTGATGCAATGATCTTGCTCCTTGCTTGGATACTGATCTTCAGGACATTGGAAACAATCTTCCATCTCTAGATGAAAAAATCAGAAGAAAATTGAATCATTGATCAAGAAAGTCAAATTTTACTATAATTGGTGCTGATTCTGCCTTAAATCTATCCCCATATTGCCATATTATACTGAAATATACTATTTACTCAATATGATCATGTGGGATGAAAGGGGGCAAGTGGATTTGAGATTTAAAGGCAGTGAGACATTGAAAAGCAGACTTTTGTGGCTTTCCATTCAAGAAGCATTTTATAGACGATAAATGATAAGTAAACATAAAAAGTTAAGTTACTGTGGTGAATTTTCTCAAGGGGATTGTAAGTTAAAATCTAGGGAAGATTTCACAATAGAAGGATATCCTTGTCAGTGGTTTTCTTACATACAATTGTTAGAAAGGTTTAAAGTGGATAAAAGATTTTTTGGTTTTGAACAACGTAAAACTGAACGAAACAGAATTGTGTAAGAACCATCAATGTGTTCTTTATAAAATGTTTAAACTTTTGTTGAAATATGAGATGGAAGATGAAGAATTAAAAGAATGTATGATAAAATGGGCTAAAACTTTTGCTATTATCTCCAAATGGAACAGTGGGAAAAACGTGGCTGAAAGGATTGAAATTTGCATTATGCTTAAACTTAAACAGAACTTTTATAAAATGATGTTTCATTGCTCTTTGTCAGCAGAGAAATTGTCTGGAAGGTATAAATGGTACTTCGAATCTTTGCTGGAAATGTGAACAATGTGAAGGGACATTTAGGACACAAATATCTGTATTAATTCAAAAGATATTAAACATTAAAGGACAACTGAGTCCAGAGACTTATCTTTTGGGACTAATGGACAAGGCAACTAGAAAACAGTCACGGAAGTTTGTTTTTGTATATGACAACTGCAGCGAGACTGTTATATACTTAAGAGTGGAAAGGTTGGATACTACGCACAATGGTGGAATGATTGGCGAAGATGATGGAATTTGCGGAGATGGCTGAAGTGACTGCTTTGATGAAAGAAAAGATGATATCTACATCTATGGCTGCCTGGAAACCCCTTAAAGACTTTTCGAACGAAATGGAAAAAAGAGCACTTATGATTTGTGTTTTGATGAGTAGAAGAAGTGGGATAATAGACAAAAGCGAACTTTTTTTGGAGTCTTGCAGGAAGAGAAAATTTTGGAATTGTATATGCTGCAAAAGAAAAAGGAAGCTTCTTCCTTTTTTTCTCTTCTCTGTGTCGGCACGTTTTCTCCCGCCCTCTTCCCTCCCTTCCTCGCTCCCTCCCTCCCTCCCTCCCTCTCTCTGTCTTTCTTTCCTTGATGAAAGAAACCAGTATCTTTCATCAAAGCACTTTACATTTTCTACCTCAGGAAGAGTAAGATAGCATAAAGCAGAGACCTTAGGGGAAGCCCTCCTGGATAGAAATTCATAGAAGATTTCCTCCTCCTTTTCATTTTCTACTGTTTTTGTCATCTCAGATGAAGATTTATCATACCTGGCAAACCTATTGGGTATTTATTCTTATATATTTATCACTACCCATCTCATTGAAATGACTCTGAGCAGTTTACAGCAAAGATAAAATTCATTAAAGTGCAACAAAAAATGTCCATCTCTGCAGCAAGACTTCTTTATGCACAATTATGGAAAACGCAGACACTACCAACAATACAAGAATGGTTGTTAAAGCTGATGGAAATGACAGAAAATGATAAACTGACTTGCTTATCCAAAGAAAACTCAAATAACTATTACCTAAAAGAATGGAAACCATTGATGGACTATTTGCAAAATGCAGGTGGGTTGAAACTTACGTGGGGATTAGAAGATTAGATTATAAATGTAATGGGATATGTTCTTACAAAGAATTATTCCTACTTAATATACTAAAAACTAGCACCTCTGATAGTCTTATTATTCCTAAGACCAGAGATAGTTTGGAAGTTATCTATTTTTCATATCTGTTTTCTTTTTCATTTACTTTATCTCACTTTTCCTTTTCCTTTTCTTTATAATTTGTATTTCCAGTTTTCTTTTTCATTTCTAACTTTTAACTTTGTAACTTTAAAATTTCAATAAAATATTATTAAAAAAAGATGTCCATCTCTGAATTATAAACAAGGCTTCCAGAAGGCTTCTTCTGAAATGTTGGGCAAAAATGCCAACTTCATAAGGAATTCTGTGTGAGAATGTCAGAATTCTGCAAGTTGACATGATTTCTGAGATCATTTGTCAATGAGATTCACATGATTCCATGGATTTCATCTGAGAAGACATGCCCTTAGCAGAACTCGAGTTACCTGCCCACTATAGGAATACCTTAGTTCTAATGGAAACATTTCTTTTAAGCCCATTTCATGATCAGAGGGAGGAATTCAGAACTGACCCATCTTATCTGAAATCTTTTCCTCTGGACAGGGCACACAGTCATAGCAGCAAAATTGTTTCCCTTCCATCCTTCTCTTCCACGATCCAGGGTAACAGGGCTCATTACACAGAGAAATGGGAAGAACCTGCCCAGAACATGAAGAGAGCCCAGAAGAGGATACCAAGTTCATTGTTTTTATGGACATGAGAAAAAGGTTAACCATTAAATTTTATGGCATAAAAAGTGACATGGCAAGTAGAAATGTTTGGGAAAAACGGAATGAATTATTGTATTTAAAGGAAAACATAAGTAAGACATATGTTCAAGTATAATTATACGTCATATTATTTTCAAACTTTAATATAGTTTACAGAATGCCCCCTAAAATGTCAGTTCTGAGATCATGAATCCCCGAACAGGACTTCTAAATGTTTCCTTGACTGTACCTGATTGAAACCTGGGTGCCAGACAACTCTATTTTCATCAATGACCAATTCTTCTCCTTTTGCAGCATTAGGATCCAACCTCCCAACTTTAACTCTCTGAAAGGAGCGGTTAGGAAAAGTGATCAGGTTGATAAGATCAAATCCTCCAGTTACTTCCCTTTTGTCATTAAAGAAGACTTTCTCTCCAGCTGAGTTGTTAAAAGAGATGCCTTGAAGAAATGGGTGGAGCTGGTTGGAAAAGAAAAAGGGGGGGGGGTGCAGAGAAAGAGAAGAAGGTGAAGTGGTAATCCTAGGAGGAAACCATTAAGTAGTGGTTGCTCTGAATTCATCTGGCTGGGTGTACAAATTGGGTAAGGACAATGTTTCACTACAGCTACTTGAAGCAATTGTATCCAGTGCTTAAACCTTAGCCTATTTTGCTATTCATATCAAGTTGTACTAAATTCTTCATTGAAAGAAAATGGTAGAGGCATTACCTGCCAAGCCTGGAGATTTGTGAGTCGGGCCATTTTCCCCACCATCCTTTTGTCCTGATCTGCTCCCTTGGATAGTAAGGCTTGCAAAGAATGAGCCACAGCATAGACACCATTATAGATACTGTAGCTATGACCAGTCATTTCCATTTCAAAGAGAGGTCCAGGAAGACTGTCCAGCTTCTCCTCCCCAGTGCATTTTCCAATGTCTGTTGTTGACAGTCCTGAATGAGGAAAGAAACAGTCAAATGCTTGCTCCCAAACTTCCTTTATGAATCCATCTCTGGGCCTCAAATGCGGTTTTATGGACTGAAGAAACTCCTTGAATCCCAGAACGTCATCTGATGGAATTTGAAAGGAAATGGCCCCGTTGAACAATTGGAGATTCCAGGACTTTTGAACTCCTGTTAGAATAAAATCAAATTGACTAGTCATGATCCAAACCTTTCTAAATAATGTATTTTCTTTCAATGTGGGATCCAGCGCAAAGATGACACCTGCAAGCCATACAAGCAACACAGATTCGCCATAGATGATAAATGTGTTTGCCTTCTTGTCTGTGAGACACCTATAAAGAGTAAACCATATAGCACTAAGTTTATCCACGTCATCAAAAGAGGGTAATTCTGGGACTTGTTGTACGAAGGCTGAACAGATTCCATTCTGCGAAAGCAAAACCTGCAGTTTCTGCAAAAATTGATCTCCACTCTCCCTCTCAGAAGCAAAAAGCCCAACCCACTTCCATCCAGAATGTTGCAGCAATCGGATAATCCCAATGTATAGAGGAGCTTCATTTGGGGCCACGAAGTAAAGTGAGGATAACTGAGGGGTGTAAATGTCTTCTGGTGGATATGAACCATATGCAAGCTGAAAGAAAGTCAAAATATGTCAAAGTGATAAATTAGGCTAATTGTACTTTCTTCTGTAGCTCTTTAGGGTACATCTGAAGTAAAGAAAATTGCTCCTGCACTACCAGTTCCTCTGTTTATCAGATGTTAATGCAATTACTGGCGTAGTCATTCATTAAGAGAAGTTATTAGAGAAAACTAAGTAGAAACAGGGAAGGTTGGATTCCAATCCATCATCGGTTAGGTTGGCTGAGTGATTTTCAGTTACTCCCTAAGTCTTAGCTTTTACTGTATTGTTAGCTTCTTGTTTTGGTGATTTTGTGTGTATGTGTGTGTGTTCATGTGTGTGCCTTAGAGTCAGTGTTGTTTCCTGGAGACTGCCTGGAGAAGTCCCTGAATTTTTCTCGGAAAGATTTCAGAAGTGGTTTGCCATTGCCTTCTTCTTCCTAGGGCTGCTAGAGACTCACTGGCCCACATTTATCCCGCTGGCTTGGTGCCTAAGGTGGGACTCAAACTCCCAATCTCCCAGGTTCTAGCCTAATGCCTTAACCACTACACCAAACTGGTTCTCTTTTTGGCAACTGTATGGGGGCTAAAATACAGAACTCCATGGACATTTTTTGGGCTTTAAGGATAAACAGAAGACTTGGTTAATTTCCCCCATCCACTGACCAACCTGAGGAATCTCGTAGAAATCGATAATGCCCGCAATATGTGAAGATGTGTCAGAACCCAGTCCTCCAAGGATGGCCATGAGGTTTTTAGGGATGCCGCATTCATAGTTGGGGAGAAATCTATGTGATTTGAAAAGGAGATCCAGGGTGGTTCGATAGGTCATTCTTGGGTCATGGTAGCTGTCTGATACATGGAGACCAAGTGTCACATTGGACAAGATTTGTGGATTCCCATTGATCTCCTTTAGAGCAAATTCCAAGGAAAGGACATGCTGGTAGAATTTTGTGATCAAACTGCAAAGAAAGAAAGAAAGCCTTTGAGAAAGCAAATCTACAACGAATGTGTTGGTGTCATAAAAAAATGATGGTCTTTGCTTGTGATTGCAACTGGAAGTGGTCAAATTCTTTTGTCATGCTGATATTTCAGAATGATATAGCATTACACAGTACTAAATTGCAAGTATGTTTTTGGAAGTAGATATTCTATTACTTTTTCCATTATATCTGAGGATCTACTCATAAACTCATACAATTTTAGAGATTGTTAGGTTGTAAGGCAAAGATGAATGGACAAGATATTGCCCTCTTTCTACTGAGTGGAACTTAAATTTTCCTTGAATGAATTTTTTCTTTCAGCTTTACTCAGTGCTGAACTATTCATTTCTGAATGAACAGACTAGATATTCTTGCTTTGTTAGGTCTCTCAATAGAAGCTCTTTTAAAATTGCAGTTTTCTTCAGTTTCTCACACATATTTGTCAGTCGCCCATAAAAAATATATAGGTTAATTGGATTTTCCTTGTATTATTCTTATTTTATGAAATAAAGGAACATTATGATTGAACATTTTCTCACTCTCTCTCTCTCTCATTCTCTCTCTCTCTCTCTCCATACATACACACACACACACACACAAACACAGATCTATCTATCTATCTATCTATCTATCTATCTATCTATCTATCTATCTATCTATCTGTGGCTCTTCATGATCCAGCTAATCTTTAGGAATCCTAAAGCAATTTTATATTTTATTTTATGTAGTCAAGACAGAGATGAAATTCTTTTTTTTTTTTTCAGTTATTTTTTGTGTTCATGTTGAGTGGGGCTCAAATTGTGCACAGACAATTGAGGCAGGGTTGTAACTGTAGCAGAAAAGAAATTTTATTTACAGAAATCTATGAGGTAGGAAGAAAAACGTAGCATCTAGGAAGATACATCCTACTCAAAGCTACATCAAGAATAGAGTCTTCCTGAGAGTATATCCTTGTGGAACAAACACAGAAAAGAAGAACCTAACATCTCACGAAAATTGATAAAATATCACAGGATAGAAGAGATCAGTATAGAACACACAGGAATTACAGATGCACTTTCTATAGCCTACTGCGTTTGGGATCTGTGCATGTGAAATGAAATCTTCAACAATGTCTTCATAATCTAGCTATGAACAACGCTAACATAGAGTTTCAAATTGTTCCTCACACTTTCATGACATCTTTTAAAAGTTGAATGATCATTTCTAGTGGAAGAACAGCGTTCTCCCTTGGCATAGCATTAGGACCAATGCAGAAAGTGAGGAAATAGGGTGGATAAGGTCCTCCCCTTCTCTGAGCATTTTGTAACTCACAGAAAGAAGAGATGTGATCTGCAAAAGCCAAGAAGGGGCAAAGTCCAATTAGATGAGGAGGGATATTTGCTTACTTTGTAAAATCAAACACCCTGTGTGATGGATATTCATCAAACCATTGCTCATTGAAAACATATAAAATCTGAGAGACCATCGCTCCAATTGAGAGATCACCTGGCTGGTACCATTCATGCTGAACAGGAAAAGGATTCACCTCCAAGCAATTCATTGTATTCCCTTTGATCACTGGAAACATCAGAAGGAAGAACATATCTGCAGCATAACGTGTAAAAGTTCAGACGGTCTACTGGATTTGAAACATGGGCTATTCCAAATGCACCTTTTGAGAGAACAGCATCTATCTAAACTTGAACTTCAAGCGGGAAACAAATGCCTGTTTTAATATTGACTAAGGAACTGAAATCTGAAGCATTCTTGGATTAACGACAACAGGAAAAGATAGCAGAAGAAATGAAGCTGAATAGCACTGTTTGCCTCTTCATACTATCACAGATCTCCACAGACCTGGGTTTAGATTTTAACTTATTTCAGACTTGCTGTGTATTTTTCAGATCTTTCTGGAAAGCCTTCAGAGGTTTCATTAAATCTACAGATTATAGTGATTTGCACAAATCCAGGGAGAAAAAATTATCCATTCTCCTTTTTAAACCAGAATGGAAAACAACGGCTAATTCCCATAGGAAGGGTTCTTTTAATTCAATTCAAAGTCTTATTTCAAATCCATCTGGACCCTTAGTCCATTTATACCTTTCCAAAAACAGCGCTGCCAGTCACCCACGCTTTGTGGAAATAATTAGTAACAAGTGGTTAAAAGAGCCTCTACATATGTCAATGGATAGTTGAGAGATGAATGGATAGGTGGATGGATGGATGGATGAATGGATGGATGGATGGATGGATGGATGGATGGATGGATAGATAGATAGATAGATAGATAGATAGATAGATAGATAGATAGATAATAGATAAGAGAGAGAGAACGGACATTGAAACAGAGAGACAGAAGGATGCCAGCCCTTCAGGGAAGGCTACGTCAGGAAAGAGACACCACAAGGATTACTAATAGTATATTTTATTGTTCTAGGGCTTAATGATAGAATCTTGAATTCCTTGCTGAATTTCCTTTGTCTCCCTCATTCCATAAAGCAGTGGTTCTCAAACATTTTTGTCCTTCACATTCTTAGAAATGGTTGTGGACCCCAAACAGCTTTGGTTATGTGGGTTGTACATTTCCTGTATAATAAATTAAAAGAGAGAAATTGTGACTATTTATTTATTTGACTTCATGGACCAGCTGAAAGGGTCTCTGTGACCCCCAGGGTCCCCAGACCACACTTTGAGAATTGTTGCCACAAAGCATCAACCATGGTTGTTTGGAGTCTTTCTTTCTCCTCTTTCTGACTAAGGACGAAGTTTTGCTACTTGTCCCTGATCTGTTAACAGCTCTTGCATTTCTTTGCTGACAATATTTCTGCCTCCCTCTACAATAGGTAGAATTGAGTTCATTGGATTCAGAATCCAAAATGCTATGAAGGCGTGGATTCCCAAAGTCCTCCTCCTTTGCATATGGTGGTCATAGTCATTGAGCAGCCAGTTTGAGGACTGCACTCGGAAAGACAGTTCCAGAGAAGGAGCACTGCAGGAATCCTACCCTGAGGCTTCCAACAGAGCATCTGTCACCAGCTAGTCGTTATTCCCGCCATTTCGATATTCTAGGTCTTGACCCAAAATACTATTTTGTTCAGTATTACCAAAAGAGTAATTCATCTGCATTAAAATATTAGGAGCTAGATTAGGCCAAAGATAATGTTCGGGGGATGAAAGGACATTCTTGACCCCCCTTGCCCGGCCGTTCTCCGCCCATACTCTCACATCACCCCTCCCTCCATCTTCATCCTCCCCCTCGGAGTTCTCAGCAGAAATTGGCAAAGGCGGGAGGGATGACATGTCAGATGATGAAGGGCTCTCAGCACCTCCTGCCTCCTCCATACCGTCTTCCGATGGCTCCTGAAAAATGGCTGCAACATTAATAGAATCAGCCCCTCTCCCTCCTGCCATCTGTAACCCTGAAGTAGAAGGCTGTGGGCTGCCAGTTCGAACTTGCTCCCCCCTTACATTCTCCACCAAACCTTCCTCCAGCGTGCTGCCCCCTCCTTCTTCTTCTTGCTGACTAACTGCTGGGGCTCCGGACAGCTCTCGAGGTTTCGGTTTGTTAGGGAAACACCTATGGAAAGCAACTACCAGCTCTGGGGCATGAACGTTCTTTGCATTCTCCCAAGAACAGTCTGCTTCAGGGTAACCCTTCCAGTGAATCAAATATTGAATTCCTTTTCCTCTCCTCCGAGAGTCCAAAATTGCCTCCACCTCGTATTCCTCTTCTCCTTCGACCACAACCGGTGGGGGTGGGGATGAGCGCATTCTCAGGGGACTTGGTGGCGCCTCCTTCACTAATAAGGAACGGTGAAAAACCGGATGAACTTTCATAGATGAAGGCAGTTGTAATCGGAAGGCTAAGTTATTCACTTTCTGCAATACTTTGTATGGTCCGACGAGCCGGTCATTCAGTTTTCTGGATGGCCTGTTGGAAGCTAGGAACTTAGTAGATAACCACACTTTGTCCCCCACTGAAATCAGCGGGCCCGCCTGTCTGCGGGCATCGGCATTCCTCTTGTATGCCTCCTTTGCCTTTGCTAAGTGGTCCCGCAACAGTTGCCGAGCTGCTTGCTGTTCTTTCAGAAAATGCGCTGCCCCTGGAACTTCTCCCTGTGAGCCAGTCTGTGGCAAAACCTGGGGGGCCCATCCATATAGTGCTTGAAACGGGGACATTCCAATTGAAGAGTGCACTGAATTGTAGGAGAATTCCGCCAAGGGAATTAACTCCACCCAATTATCCTGGCTGTAGGTAGTATAGCACCTTAAATACTGTTGCAACATCTGATGGGTCCTCTCTGCCTCCCCATTGGTAGCCGGATGGTGCGCTGAAGACATGTAGCTGTGTACCTTTAATAGTCCCAAAAGAGCTTTCCAGAACTTAGAGGAGAACTGACTGCCTCTGTCTGTTATTAATGTATTAATCATTCCTCTAAGTCGGAAGACATGATCCAAAAATAGCTGTGCTGTGCCTTGAGCAGAAGGTAGACCCTTGCATGGTATGAAATGAGCCATCTTAGTAAATAAGTCCACAACCACCAGTACCGAAGAATAGCCCTTTACTGGAGGCAAGTCAGTAATAAAGTCCACCGAAACTGTATGCCAAGGCTTGGGGGGAGTGTCTAAGGGCTGTAAGAGCCCAGCGGGTTTTCCATGAAAAGTCTTAGCTCTTTTGCACACGTGACAAGATGCCACTAATCTCTAATGTTTGCCGCCATCTTAGGCCACCAATAGTCTCTTAAAGTTCTGTGCAATGTCTTAAATACTCCTCCATGTCCTGCTGTTACATCATCATGGCAAAGTTGTAAAACTTCTTCTCGCAATGACAGAGGAACATATAACTTCCGTTTGTGATAGAGGTATCCTCCTTCCATTGAAAAAGGGGAATTCTCATTCTGGGGTCCCTGGAGGTCATCCATCCGAGCCCTCGCAAATGCGTCTTGTGCCTGCTGCTCCCTAATTCTCACCAGTAAATCTTCTGCCTGTCGACTGGCTCCCAACTTCTCTCCCGCACTGTCCAATTTTTTAAAGTTGCACGGCTGCAATATGGTAGTGCACTGTGAATGTGCTTGCTCAGCAACGTACTCCGGTTTCCGAGAAAGCGCATCAGGCATCAAATTACGTGCCCCCGGAACGTACGTGATGTAAAAATCAAAACGTGAAAAGGACTGACTCCATCGCACTTGGTGGGGAGTGAGTGAGCGAGAGCTCTGCATTGTTTCCAAGTTTTTATGATCCTTGCATACTTGCACTGGAAATTTCGCCCCCTCTAGCCATTGCCTCCATTCCTGGAAAGCTGCCTTCAATGCAAGTAACTCCTTGTTAAAAATGTCGTAATTTCTCTCTGCTGAAGAGAGTGTGCGAGAAAAAAAGGCACATGGCAGCCACCCCCCCTTGCCTGCTTCATCTTCTTGCAACAAAACTGCTCCTACTGCTACATCAGAGGCATCTGTATGTAGCACAAATTGGCGACAAGGGTCGGGATGCCGAAGGAGGGGTTGGGAGGCGAAAAGCTGTTTTAACTGTTGGAAAGCTGCCTGCTCTCCCTCCGCCCAAGTAAACTTTTTTCCTTTCTTCAATAGTTGTGTGAGGGGTTTCACACGCTCAGCAAAATTGGGAATAAACTTTCCGTAAAAATTAGCAAATCCCAGAAACCATTGTACATCCTTTACATTACGGGATGGGTGCCAAGACAACACTGCTTGCACCTTAGCAGGATCCATTTGTAGTCCCTCTGTTGAGATTCTAAAGCCCAAATAGTCCAATTGTGGCAAATCAAACGCACACTTCTCAGGCTGGGCAAAGAGCTTAATTTCTCTCAGTCTCTGTAACACATTCCTGACATGCATCGTGTGTGATTGGACATCGTCAGAGTATATCAGGATGTCATCCAAATAAATCACCACATAAGAATCAATTATATCAGAGAATATTTGATTCATAAATCTATAAAATACCACACCACAATTGGAAAGCCCAAATGGCATCACGGTGTACTCAAATTTGCCATATCTCGTATCAAAAGCTGTCAAAAACTCGTGCCCTTGTTTCACACGAATAAGGTTGTAGGCATTTCTCAGGTCTAGCTTTGTGAAAATGCGAGCTTTTTGTAGCCGGTCTAAAAGATCTGAAATTAATGGGAGTGGATAATGATCTCTAATGGTTACTTTGTTCAACTCCTTGTAATCATGCACCGTGCGCATTGGAACGGTTCCGCACGTCTGCGGGTCTGTCTTTTTTGGTACAAAAAATGTAGGAGCTGATGCTGGAGATTTTGATGGCCTGATAAATCCTTTTTTCAAATTTACTTCTATGTAATCCTTGAGAAGAGCTAACTCTTTTGCAGACATGGGATATTGCCGCCTGGCTGGGATTTTAGCACCTGGCTTCAAATCAATCGTGCAATCACAGTCTGTATGGAGGGGTAAGGCCGTAGCTTCTTCCTCCCCAAAAATAATCTGCAAAGTCTGCATACTTGGCCGGCAAACCCCTTCTCACATCCTGGTTGCCTGTTAGAGGATTGGCAAGTATAGCTCCTTGTACTTTGTGGTGTTGACATCTGGAGCTGAAAATGAGAGGGTCCCCGCTGACCAGTCAATGTCGGGGTTGTGCAACCTGAGCCACGAAGTTCCCAAGACCACTGGCACATGTAAAGATTCTGTCACATACAGTGGTAGAAACTCCATGTGATCGTTAATGGTCAGTTGTAGAGGGACTGTGGATTGCTGCACCGGACCCTCCCTCAATGGTTGAGAATCTATAGTCTCTACGTTTATGGGTTTGTTCAAATCCACTGTAGGTAACTGCCATTTCTGTACAGTCTGAACATCTATGAAACTCGTGGTAGCGCCTGAATGTATGAGAGCCTCCTATTTAATTTTGGAGCCGGAAGGCAATGTCACTGTGAGTGGTACTACCATGAATGCCTGATTGCCTTCTCCATTGTGAGCTCTGCTTAATTGCTTGAAAGCCCCCGCCCCGAGCTCTGAGGAGGGGGGCTTTGCCAGTTTCCCTGCTGCTGCGCTGGGACGGAAACTGCTTTCTTGAGAGATGTCGGCTGTGTGCGCTTGGCTCCTGCTAGTGTACCTCTCGCTGGGCAAACTCTCACCATATGCCCTGGGGCTCCACAATAGAAAAACAAGTTAAGATCCCTTCTTCTCTGCCTTTCCTCTCCTGATACCATTCTCCGAGCAGCTCCCAACTGCATCGGTTCCCCTGCTGTAAATCCTGGTGTTAATGTACGAGGGGAAGGCATTGTGGTCAAGGGAGGCTGAGTAGCAACAAAGGGAGTTAACGGATCATACTGTTTTAACTCCATGAGCCTGGCTTCAACTATTATACAAAGCTGATATAGGTCATCCAGAATATTTGGAATGCCTTGCTTTACCATTTCCAATCGGATTTCAGGGTCCAACCCTTCTCTAAACTGGTCTATAAGAGCCACTTCATTCCACTCAACATCTCCCGCTAATAACTTGAAATCTGCAATGAATAATCTTACCGATCTGTCGCCTTGTCTGAGTTTACGAATGTCCCGACAGGCAGTTAATCATCTCACTGGGTCTGCAAAGTGCCCCCTGAAAGCTGTGACAAAATTCCGGTAGTTGTTGAGTATTGGATCTCCTGTCTCTATGAGGGGAGTAGCCCACTTGGCCGCAGAGCCCTTCAATAAACTCATCACAAAAGCCACTCTTGTTTGATCTGTAGGAAATTCTCCCGGTCTACCATCCATGAACAAGTCACATTGTGCCAGGAAGGTTCTCATCTGTTCCACCTCACCTCCGTACTTCTCAGGCATGCTGCCAGTTGAACGCAGTAACACTGGTTGCGGAGGAGGTGGTGGCTGGACTACCGGTCCGAGTTGCTGTATTAGATATCCCATAGCTGCCTGCAGGTTATTAATCTGTGCATCCACTTGCTGTTGATGCTGTAACAGTGTGGCTGCCAACATTTCTGGTGTCAAATTTGCTCCCTGCGGATCTGTAGCCATGGTGTATCTCCTTCTTCTGGAAGGTAGTAAGAGTCTGGGAAGATTGATGTCAGGTTTAGCCCAGGAAACTCCAGGAGATCATACAGATTCATTCCAGCAAGGTTTATTTGGCTTCACCCTTTACAGAGAATCTTCCAAGACTGAGAGTAGTTCCCAGGGTCAATCCATACACATCTCTAGCATTCCTCAGGGAGGTGCCAGTCTCATCCTCTTATCTCTCCCTCGCTGTTCGGGGGATGAAAGTACATTCTTGGTCCCCCCTTGCCCGGCCGTTCTCCGCCCATACTCTCACACACGGTCTGTATAGGGAACAAGAAGCTGTAGCTGGACCCTTGGAAGATTGAGTGGCTTTGGGTGTTGGGGGCTGCTGGTTCTAGAACTATCTTTGGTGCTGGATGGGGTTGAACTGCGCCAGAAAGAAGCAGTGGACAACTTGAGGTCCTCCTGGACTTGCGAGTCCTGCTCAAAGAGCAGTTCGCTGTTGTGGCAAAGAGGCCCTTTGCACACCTTCATATTGTGCACCAGTTGCATCCGTTCCTAGGTCAGGAAGCTCTGTTCATGGCTACTCATGCCCCAGTCACTTCCATATTGGACCACTGTAATCTGCTCTATGCGGAGCTGCCCTTGAAGAGTATCCGGAAGCTTCGGCTGGTGTAAAATACAGTGGCAGAGGCAGTTACTGTGCCTGTAGAATGGTATGCATTACAACTTGACATTCTGAGCTGCAAGGGGTGCCAGGTTGCTTCTGGATCCAATTCAAGGTGTTGTTATTGACCTGCATGGGACAATCTTATTTGAGGGACTGCCTTTCCCCAATTTCACTTGCCCATCTTATCAGATCTGGAAGGTATGCTATAGGTTTTATCTGCTGGGAGCTACGGTTAGCGGGACCCTGGAGGTAGGCTTTTGTGGCACGGAACCTGACTTATTGAAAATCCTGTCCCTAAAGTGAGCCTGGCTCTATCCCTGTTGATTTTCCCGAAGACCCTCAAAACCTGGTTAAGCTATGAGGCCCGGGGGAAGTAGATGACCAAAGAGGATCTGAGGTGGCTCCTTTGTCGTTGACATCTGCTGCCCTCTTTTAGCTTTAGATCACAATTTTGAAACGTTTCTGGATTTTTTTTTTTTAATACATTAGTGTTTTATAGTTTTGTTGTACACTACCCAAGGTCACTCTTTCATGAGATGTGTGGCCATATATTTGATAAATTTGAAAATAAATATATTGTCCGCAACATACTACCTAGAAAATACGTGCAGTGTATAGAAACCCACTTGGCATACCCCTTTTTAACTTTCTATTATTCAAGTTCTGCAGGCTGGATGGATACTACAGTTACCATTTCTCTGTTAATACCTAACTTATATAGACTTGATGGAATCATTGGAAGAAGGAAAAGTAGAAGGAAAATATTGACATGATTCAATTAACTCTGTGCCCACTGTTATAGCTTTGGCCACTTAATGTAATGGAGGTTGGATTCCTAATCATGGGTGGAGAAAATAAATGTGGAGTGATTTCAACTAAATGTATACACGGTTTCTTTTCAGAACACGTATGTAAATAAATTTTATTAAAATCACTTTTGCTTCTTGGAAACCGAAGAATGGGCAATGCTGTAATTAAGAATCAAATTTAAGTGCACACATTCAACGTCTGATTAAACTGAAATAATCCTACATTTATTTCTTGGATACTCGCATTCTTCTTTGACACTGACATTATCATTGGAATAGAAAGAGATATTGACCTGATTTAATTTCTTTTGATTAATTGCTCCCTGTTGTTCAGTTCTGGCCTCAGCACAATGATGTAGCATTTTGGGAAGAAGATACATCCCAGTAAGGCAGCGCTGGATGATAAGATGGAGAAGATCTCCACAGCCACCATGGCTTTCCCTACAGTGCTCTGGTAGGTTGGCACAAAGGACAGCCACACACTGCAGAAAGCCAACATGCTGAATGTAATAAACTTGGCTTCATTAAAAGTGTCAGGCAAATTACGGGCAAGGTACGCCACGAGGAAGCTGGCAATAGCCAAGAAGCCCAGGTAACCCAGGACACAGTAGAACATGAGGACGGAGCCTTCGTTGCATTGCAAAATCATGTTTTCCATTAGGGAGTGCATGTCTAAGTCAGGGAAGGGAGGAGAGGTTGCCAACCACAGGGTGCAAAGAGCTACTTGAAGAAAAGAAGCAGAAAGGACAATGGAAAGGGCCAATCTTTTCCCCACCCATTTCCTCATTGTAGAACCTGGCTTAGTAGCCATGAAAGCCACAACCACAGTGATGGTTTTGGCCAAGACACAAGAAACAGCCACTGAAAAGATGACGCCAAAAGCTGGTTGCCGCAGAAGGCAGGTGACTTTCCCAGGTTGGCTGAGAAATAAAAAGGAAGAGAGGAAGCAGAGCAAAAGAGACCCAAGGAGAGTGTAAGTGAGGTCCCGGTTGTTGGCTTTAACTATGGGAGTATCCTTGGCCTTAATAAAAATTCCAAGTATCCAGGCTGTTATCAAGCCAAAAGCAACAGCAGCTGATGCCAAGGAGATCCCTAAAGGTTCCTCATAAGACAGGAAAGTTGTTCTCTTAGTGATGCAATGATCTTGCTCCTCGCTTGGATACTGATCTTCAGGACATTGGAAACAATCTTCCATCTCTAGAAGAAAAAAATCAGAAGAAAATTGAGTCATTGATCAACAGAGTCAAACTGTAGTATTACTGGGGCTGATTCTGCCTTAAATCTATCCCCATATTGCCATATTACACTGAAATATACTATTTATTCAATATCATCATGTGGGATGAAAGGGGGAAAGTGGATTTGAGATTTAAATGCAGTGAGACTTTGAAATGCAGACTTTTGTAGCTTTCAGGTCAAGAAGCATTTTAATGAGGAGAAAAGATAACCAAACATCAATGGTAAACTTACCGTGATGTACTGGAATTTTCTCAAGGGGATTGTAAACTATAATGTAGGGAAGATTTAACAATAGAAGGATATCCTTGTCAATGTTTTTCTTACGTACAATTGTTAGAGAGATTTAAAGTGGATAAAAGATTTTTTGCTTTTGAACAAGGTGTGACTGAATTTGAAACAGAATTCTGTGCTAATCATGAATATGTTACTCCTAAAATTTATAAACTTTTGATGAAATATGAGATGGAAGATGAAGAAGTGAAGGAAGGTATGATACAATGGGCTAAAACGTTTATTATAAGATACAAATGGAACAATAGGAAAATATGTGGCTGAAAGGATTGAAATTTGCAGTATGCTTAAACTTCAAGAGAACTTTTATAAAAAGTTGTATCGTTGCTCTTTGTCAGCAGAGAAATTGTCTGGAATGTATAAATGGTACTTTGAATCTTTACTGGATTTGTGAACAATATGAAGGGAGATTTTGAACTCAAATACCTGTATTAATTCAAAAGATATTAAACATTAAAGGCCAACTGAGTCCAGAGACTTTTCTTTTGGGACTAATGGACAAGGCAACTAGAAAATAGTCATGGAAGTTTGTTTTTGTAGATGACAACTGTAGCGAGACTGTTATATACTTAAGACTGGAAAGGTTTGATACTACGCAGAATGGAGGAATGACTGGTGAAGATGATGGAATTTGCGGAGATGGCTAAATTGACTGTTTGATCAAAGAAAAAATAATATCTACATTTATGGCTGCCTCGAAAACCCTTATAGACTTTTTGAATGAAATGGAAAAAAGAGCAGTTATGATTTCTGGTTTGATGGTTACAAAAAATTGGATAAAAGAAGAAAGTGAGCCTTTTTTGTAATCATGGTATAAGAGAAATGTTGTAATTGTACTTATATTTGCTGCAAAAGAAAAAGGAAGCATCTTCTTCTTTCTGTTCCCTCGGTTTGCACTCTTTCTCCCTCCTTAACCCCCTCCCTCCCTCTTTCCCTCCCTCTTTCCCTCCCTCTTTCCCTCCCTCTTTCCCTCCCTCTTTCCCTCCCTCCCTCCCTCCCTCCCTCCCTCTTTCTTTCTTTCTTTCTTTCTTTCTTTCTTTCTTTCTTTCTTTCTTTCTTTCTTTCTTTCTTTCTTTCTTTGATGAAAGAAACCAGTATCTGTCATCAAAACACTTTACATTTTCTACTTCAGGAACAGTAAGTTAGTGTAAAGCATTGACCATAGAAGAAGCCCTCTTAGATATAAAGTCGAAGAAGATTTCCTCCTCTTTTTCATTTTCTAGTGTTTTCGGCATCTCAGATGAAGTTTTGTCATTTTTGGCAATCCCATTGAGTATTTATGTTAATTAATTTTATTTATTTATCACTGCCGATCTCATTGAACTGACTCTGAGCAGTTTACAGCAAAGATACACTTCATTAAAATGCAACACAAAAATGTCCATCTCTGAATGATAAGCAAGCCTTCCAGAAGGCTTCTTCTGAAATGTTGGGCACAAATGCCAACTTCATAAGGAATTCCCTGTGAGAATGCCAGTTTTGCAAATTGACATGATTTCTGAGGCCATTTGTCAATGAGATTCACATGATTCCATGGATTTCATCTGAGAAGACATGCCCTTAGCAAAACTTGAGTTTCCTGCCGACTATAGCAATGCCTTAGTTCTGAGGGAAACATTTCTTTTAAGCCCATTTCATGATCAGTGGGAGGAATTCAGAACTGACCCATCTTATCTGAAATCTTTTCCTCTGGACAGGGCACACAGTCATAGCAGCAGAATTGTTTCCCTTCCATCCTTCTCTTCCACGATCCAGGGTAACAGGGCTCATTACACAGAGAAATGGGAAGAACCTGCCCAAAATATGACAGAGACCTCAGAAGATCCCAAGTCCATTGTTTTTATGGACCTGAGAAGAAGGTTAACCATTAAAATATCTTTAACTACTTAGGCCACAAAACATGACATGGAAGTAGAAATGTTGGGGAAAAATTAAATGAATTATTGTTTTCAAAGGAAAATATAAGCAACACCTATGTTAAATTGTAAATATAGATAATATTATTTTGAAAACATTAATACGTTGTTATAGAATGTCCCCGAAAAAGTCTGCTCCAAGATGATCCTTCCGAAAACAGAACTTCTTGACATTTTCTTGACCATACCTGGTTGAAACCTGGGTGCCAGACAACCCTATTTTTACCAATGACCAATTCTTTTCCTTTTGCAGCATTAGGATCCAACCTTCCAACTTTAACTCTCTGAAAGGAGCGGTTAGGAAAAGTGATCAGGTTGATAAGATCAAACCCTTCTGTTACTTCCCTTTTGTCATTATACATGGTATAATAGAAAATGCTGTAATTGTACTTATATTTGCTGCAAAAGAAAAAGGAAGCATCTTCTTCTTTCTGTTCCCTCTGTTTGCACTCTTTCTCCCTCCTTAACCCCCTCCCTCCCTCCCTCCCTCCCTCTTTCTTTCTTTCTTTCTTTCTTTCTTTCTTTCTTTCTTTCTTTCTTTCTTTCTTTCTTTCTTTCTTTCTTTCCTTGATGATAGAAACAAGTATCTTACATCAAAACAGTTTACATTTTCTACTTCAGGAACAGTAAGTTAGTGTAAAGCATTGACAATAGACCCCTTCATGGATCACTGCCTTGTCGTGGCGAAGGGGCTTGTGTAACTCAGTGAAGCCATGAGGTATACCGTGCAGGGCCACCCAAGATGGACAGGTCAAGACAGAGAGTTCTGACAAAATGTGGTCCACTGGAGAAGGAAATGGCAACCCACTCCAGTGTCTTTGCCAAGAAAATCCCATGGACAATGTTAAAAGGCTAAAAGATATGGTGCCGGAAGATGAGCCCCTCAGGTTGCAAGGTGTCCAATATGCTACTGGGGAAGAGCGGAGGGCAATTCCAAGTAGCTCCAGAAAGAGTGAAGCAGCTGGGCCAAAGCCGAAAGGACGTTCAGCTGTGGATGTATCTGGAAGCGAAAAGAAGGTCCGATGCTGTAAAGAACAATATTGTATAGGTACCTGGAATGTAAGATCCATGAACCAAGGCAAGCTGGATGTGGTCAAACATGAGATGACAAGATCGAATGTCGACATCTTGGGAATCAGCGAATTGAAATGGACGGGAATGGGTGAATTTAATTCAGGTGACCATTATATCTACTACTGTGGGCAAGAAGCCCTTAGAAGAAATGGAGTTGCACTCATAGTCAATAAGAGAGTGGGAAAGGCAGTAAAGGGGTACAACCTCAAAAATGACAGAATGATCTCAGTGCGTATCGAAGGAAAACCATCTAAAATCACGGTAATCCAAGTCTATGCCCCAACCACTGATGCCGAAGAAGCTGAAGTTGACCGGTTCTATGAAGACCTAGAAGATGTTCTAGAACTAGCACCAAAAAAAGATGTCCTTTTCATCATAGGGGATTGGAATGCTAAAGTAGGAAGTCAAGGAGTAATTGGTATAACAGGCAAGTTTGGCCTTGGAGTACAAAATGAAGCAGGGCAAAGGCTAATAGAGTTCTGCCAAGAGAACAAGCTAGTCATAGCAAACACTCTTTTCCAACAACACAAGAGACGAATCTACACATGGACATCACCAGATGGTCAATACCGAAACCAGATTGATTACATACTTCACAGCCAAAGATGGAGAAGCTCTATACAGATGGCAAAAACAAGACCAGGAGCTGACTGTGGCTCAGATCATGAGCTCCTTACTGCAAAATTTAGGCTTAAATTGAAGAATGTAGGGAAAACCACTAGACCACTCAGGTATGACTTAGATCATATTCCATGTGAGTACACAGTGAAGGTGATGAATAGATTTAGAGGATTAGATTTGGTAGACAGAGTGCCTGAAGAACTACAGACGGAGGTCTGTAACATTGTACAAGAGGCAGCAACTAAAACCATCCCAAAGAAAAAGAAATGCAAGAAAGCAAAATGGCTGTCTGATGAGGCTTTACAAATAGCTGTGGAAAGAAGGAATGCGAAAAGCAAGGGTGAAAGGGAAAGATATAAGCAACTGAATGCAGATTTCCAGAGAATAGCAAGGAGAGATAAGAAGGCCTTCTTAATTGACCAATGCAAAGAAATTGAAGAAAACAATAGAATGGAGAAGACTAGAGGTCTCTTCAAGAAAATTGGAGATATCAAAGGAACGTTTAGGGCAAAGATGGGCATGATAAAGGACAAAAAAGGCAGGGACCTAACAGAAGCAGAAGAGATTAAGAAGAGGTGGCAAGAATACACAGAAGAACTATACAAGAAAGGTCTTAATGTCCCTGATGTCCATGCTGGTGTGGTCACTGACCCTGAGCCAGACATCCTAGAGAGTGAAGTCAAGTGGGCCTTAGGAAGCATTGCTAACAACAAAGCTAGTGGAGATGACAGTATTCCAGCTGAGTTATTTAAAATACTAAAAGACGATGCTGTTAAAGTGCTGCACTCAATATGCCAGCAAGTTTGGAAAACGCAACAGTGGCCACGGGACTGGAAAAGGTCAGTTTACGTTCCAATTCCAAAGAAGGGCAATGCCAAAGAATGCTCAAACTATCGCACAATTGCACTCATTTCACATGCTAGCATGGTTATGCTGAAAATCTTACAAGCTAGGCTTCAGCAGTACGTGAACCGAGAACTACTGGATGTACAAGCTGGGTTTCGAAGAGGCAGAGGAACTAGAGATCAAATTGCCAACATTCGCTGGATCATGGAGAAAGCACGAGAGTTCCAGAAAAGCATCTACTTCTGCTTCATTGACTATGCAAAAGCCTTTGATTGTGTGGATCACAACAAACTGTGGCAAATTCTTAAAGAGATGGGGATACCAGACCACCTTACCTGTCTCCTGAGAAATCTGTATGCGGGCCAAGAAGCAACAGTTAGAACCGGTCATGGAACAACCGATTGGTTCAAAATAGGGAAAGGAGTACGACAAGGCTGTATCCTGTCACCCTGCTTATTTAACCTATATGCAGAGTACATCATGAGAAATGCCAGGCTGGAAGAATCACAAGCCGGAATTAAGATTGCAGGGAGAAACATCAATAACCTCAGATATGCAGACGATACCACCCTAATGGCAGAAAGTGAAGAAGAACTAAAGAGCCTCTTGATGAGGGTGAAAGAGGAGAGTGCGAAAGCTGGCTTGAAACTCAACATTAAAAAAACTAAGATCATGGCATCTGGACCCATCAATCCCTGGCAAATAGAAGGGGTAGAAATGGAAGCAGTAACAGACTTCATTTATTTGGGCTCCAAGATCACCGCAGACAGAGACTGCAGCCATGAAATTAAAAGATGCTTGCTCCTTGGGAGGAAAGCTATGGCAAACCTAGATAGCATATTAAAAAGCAGAGACGTCACCTTGCCGACAAAGATCCGCATAGTCAAAGCTATGGTTTTTCCAGTAGTAATGTATGGCTGTGAGAGCTGGACGATAAAGAAGGCTGAATGCCGAAGAATTGATGCCTTTGAACTGTGGTGCTGGAGAAGACTCTTAAGAGTCCCCTGGACTGCTAGGAGGTCAAACCAGTCAATCTAAAAGGGAATCAACTCTGATTGCTCATTGGAAGGATTGATAATGAAGCTCAAGCTGAGATACTTTGGTCACCTAATGCGAAGAGAGGACTCTTTGGAAAAGACCCTGATGCTGGGAAAGATGGAAGGCAAAAGGAGAAGAGGCCGGCAGAGGATGAGATGGCTAGATAGCATCACTGAAGCAATGAGCATGAAATTGAGCAAACTCAGGGAGGCAGTGAAAGATAGGAAGGCCTGGCGCAATATGGTTCATGGGGTCACGAAGAGTCGGACACGACTTAACGACTGAACAACAACAACAAATTGACAATAGAAGAAGCCCTCTTAGATATAAATTCAAAGAAGATTTCCTCCTCTTTTTCATTTTCTAGTGTTTTCGGCATCTCAGATGAAGATTTGTCATTTTTGTCATTCCCATTGAATATTTATTTATTTATTTTTATTTATTTTAGTTATTTATCACTGCCGATCTCATTGAACTGACTCTGAGCAGTTTACAGCAAAGATAAACTTCATTAAAATGCAACACAAAAGCGTCCATCTCTGAATGATAAGCAAGGCTTCCAGAAGGCTTCTCCTGAAACGTTGGGCACAAATGCCAACTTCACAAGGAATTCCCTGTGAGAATGCCAGAGTTCTGCAAGTTGACATGATTTCTGAGATCATTTGTCAATGAAATTCACATGATTCCATGGATTTCATCTGAGAAGACACGCCCTTAGCACAACTCGAGTTAGCTGCCCACTATAGCAATGCCTTAGTTCTGAGGGAAACATTTCTTTTAAGCCCATTTCATGATCAGAGGGAGGAATTCAGAACTGACCCATCTTATCTGAAATCTTTTCCTCTGGACAGGGCACACAGTCATAGCAGCAGAATTGTTTCCCTTCCATCCTTCTCTTCCACGATGCAGGGTAACAGGGCTCATTACACAGAGAAATGGGAAGAACGTGCCCAAAATAAGACAGAGACCTCAGAAGATCCCAAGTCCATTGTTTTTATGGACCTGAGAAGAAGGTTAACCATTAAAATATCTTTAAATATTTAGGCCCCAAAAAGTGACATGGAAGTAGAAATGTTGGGGAAAAATTAAATGAATTATTGTTTTCAAAGGAAAATATAAGTAACACCTATGTTAAAATGTAAATATAGACAATATTATTTTGAAAACATTAATATGTTGTTATAGAATGCCCCCGAAAAGTCTGCTCTGAGATGATCCTTCCGAAAACAGAACTTCTTGACATTTTCTTGACCATACCTGGTTGAAACCTGGGTGCCAGACAACCCTGTTTTTACCAATGACCAATTCTTTTCCTTTTGCAGCATTAGGATCCAACCTTCCAACTTTAACTCTCTGAAAGGAGCGGTTAGGAAAAGTGATCAGGTTGATAAGATCAAACCCTTCTGTTACTGCCCTTTTGTCATTAAAGAAGATTTTCTCTCCAGCTGAGTTGTTAAAAGAGATGCCTTGAAGAAATGGGTGGAGCTGGTTGGGGAAAAAAAAGGGGGGGGATGCGGAGACAGAGAAGAAGGTGAAATGGTAATCCTAGGAGGATACCACCAGGTAGAGGTTGCTCTGAATTTATCTGGCTGGATGTACAACTTGGGTAAGGACAATGTTTCACTACAGCTACTTGAAGCAATTGTATCCAGGGCTTAAACCTTAGCCTGTTTTCCTATTCGTATCAAGTTGTACCAAATTCTTCATTGAAAGAAAATGGTAGAGGCATTACCTGCCAAGCCTGGAGATTTATGAGTTGGGCCATTTTCCCCACCATCCTTTTGTCCTGATGTGATCCCTTTGATAGTAAGGCTTGCAAAGAATGAGCAACAGCATAGACACCATTATAGATACTGTAGCTATGACCAGTCATTTCCATTTCAAAGAAAGGTCCAGGAAGACTGCCGAGGTTCTCCTCCCCAGTGCATTTTCCAATGTCTGTTGTTGACAGTCCTGAATGAGGAAAGAAACAGTCAAATGCTTGCTCCCAAACTTCCTTTATGAATCCATCTCTGGGCCTCAAATGCGGTTTTATGGACTGAAGAAACTCCTTGAATCCAAGAACGTCATCTGATGGAATTTGAAAGGAAATGGCCCCGTTGAATAATTGGAGATTGTAAAACTTTTGAACTCCTGTTAGAATAAAATCAAATTGACTAGTCATGATCCAAACCTTTCTAAATAATATATTTTCTTTCATTGTGGGATCCAGCGCAATGGTGGCAGCTGCAAGCCATACAAGCAACACAGATTCTCCATAGATGATAAATATGTTTGCCTTGTTGTCTGTGAAACACCTACAAAGAGTAAAGAATAGAGCACTAAGTTTATCCACGTCATCAAAAGAGGGTAATTCTGGGACTTGTTGTAGGAAGGCTGAACAGATTCCATTCTGCGAAAGCAAAACCTGCAATTTTTGCAAAAATTGTTCTCCACTTTCATTCTCAGAAACAAGAAGCCCAACCCACTTCCACCCAAAATGTTGCAGCAATCGGATAATCCCAATGTATAGAGGAGCCTCATTTGGGGCCAGGAAGTAAAGTGAGGATAACTGACTGGTAGGAAACTCTTCTGCGGGATAGGAACCATATGTAAGCTGAAAGAAAGTCAAAATACGATCAACTGACAAGTTACGCTAAGTGTCGTTTCCTCTGTAGCTCTTTAGGGTACAGTTGAAGTAAAGGAAATTGCTCCTCTACTACCAGTCCCTCTGTTTATCCGAAGATAATGCAATCATTGGGGTACTCATTCCTTCTGAGAATCTCATAGGGAAAATGTTTGAGTAGAAACAGGGAAAGTAGGATTTAAATCCATTATCACTTTTATTAGCTAAGTGATTTTCAAGTAGTCCCAGCGTCTTAGCTTTTACCTTCTTGTTTGCCCTTTGTTTTGGTGATTGTGTGCGTGTGTGTGTGTGTTCATATGTGTGCTTTGGAGTCAGGGTTGATTCCTGCAGACTGCCTGGACAAGTCCCTGACGTTTTCTTGGCAAGATTGCAGAAGTGGTTTGCCATTGCCTTCTTCTTCCTAGGGCTGGGAGAGACTCACTGTCCCAGAATCATCCCGCTGGCTTCGTGCCTAAGGTGGGACTAGAACTCCCAATCTGCCAGGTTCTAGCCTGATGCCTTAACCACTACACCAAACTGATGCTCTTTTTGGCAACAGTATGGGGGATAAAATATAGAACCCCATGTACAGTTTTTGGGCTTTAAGGATAAACAGAAGACTTGGTTAATTCCCCCATCCACAGACCAACCTGAGGAATCTTGTAGAAATCAATAATGCCCGCAATATGGGAAGATGTGTCAGAACCCAGTCCTCCAAGGATGGCCATGAGGTTTTTAGGGGCACCACATTCATAGTTGGGGATAAATCTATGTGATTTGAAAAGGAGGTCCAGGGTGGTTCTATAGGTCATTCTTGGGTCATGGTAGCTGTCTGATACATGGAGACCAAGTGTGACATTGGACAAGATTTGTGGATTCCCATTGATTTCCTTTAGAGCAAATTCCAAGGAAAGGACATGCTGGTAGAATTTTGTGATCAAACTGCAAAGAAAGAAAGAAAGTCTTTGAGAAAGCAAGTCTAAAATGAATGGGTTGGGGTCATAAAAAATGATGCTTTTTGCCTGTGATTGCAACTGGAAGTGGTCAAATTCTTTTGTTGTGCTGATATTTCAGAATTGCATAGCATAACCTAGTGCTAAATTGCAAGTATGTTTTGGGATGTAGCCATTCGATTACTCTTTCCAGTATATCTGAGGATCTACTCATAAAATCATACAATTTTAGAGATTGCTAGGTTTTAAGGCAAAGATGAATGGATGAGATATCGCCCTCTTTCTACTGAGTGGAACTTAATTTTTCCTTGAATGAATTTTTTCTTTCAGCTTTGCTCAGTGCTGAGCTATTCATTTCTGAATGAAGGGGCTAGATATTCTTGCTGTTTTAGGTTTCTCAATGGAAGCTGATATAAAATTGCAGTTTTCTTCTGTTTCCTACATATATTTGTCAGTCTTCTATAAAAATGTATAGGTTAAGTAGATTTTCATTGTACTATTCATATTTTATGGAGTAAAGGAACATTATGGGTGAACATTCTCCTTTTTAATATAAATATGCTTATCTGTGGGTTTTTCATGATCCAGTTAATCCTTAGCAATGTTAAAGCAGTTTCATATTTTATTTTATGTAGTCAGGACAGAGATTAAATTCTTTTCTTCTTCTTTTCAGTTATTTTTTGTGTTCATGATGAGTAGGGCTCAAACTGTGCACAGAGAATTGAGGCAGGGTTGTAACTGTAGCAGAAAAGAAGCATTTCTTAACAAAAATCTATGAGGTAGGAAGAAGAACGAAGCATCAAGCAAGATATATCCTACTCAAAGTTACATCAAGAATAGAGTCTTCCTGAGAGTATATCCTTGTGGAACAAAGAAAAGAAGAACCTAAAATCTCACAAAAATTGTTAAAATATCACAGGTTAGAAGAGATCAATTTAGAGCACACAGGAATTCCAGATGCACTTTCAATAGCCTACCACCTTTGTGATCAGTGTATGTGAAGTGAAATCTTCAACAATGTCTTCATAATCTAGCTAATAACAATGCTAACATAGAGTTTCAAATTGTTCCTCACACTTTCATGACATCTTTTAAAACTTGAATGATCAT
The DNA here is from genome assembly GCA_030867105.1 of Liasis olivaceus. NCBI lineage: Eukaryota > Metazoa > Chordata > Lepidosauria > Squamata > Pythonidae > Liasis > Liasis olivaceus. Next base: position 112,022,497 of record CM061351.1, on the reverse strand, counting down.
TTCTAGCGGAAGAACAGCATTCTCCCTTGCCATAGCCTTAGAAGCAATGCAGAAACTGAGGAAATAGAGTGGATAAAGTCCTCCTCTTCTCTGAGCATTTTTTTACTCACAGAAAGGAGAGATGTGATCTGCAAAAGCCAAGAAGGGGCAAAGTCCCATTAGGTGAGGATGGAGATTTACTTACTTGTTAATCTGAAACAGGTTCTGTGATGGATATTCATCAAACCAGTGTTCAGTGAAAACATATAAAATCTGAGAAACCATCCCTCCAATTGAGAGATCACCTGGCTGGTACCATTCATGCTCAACAGGAAAAGGATTCGCCTGCAAGCAATTCAGCGTATTCACTTCCATCACTGGGAACATCAGAAAGAAGAACATATCTGCAGCACAATGTGCAAAAGTTCAGATGGTCTACTAGATTTGAAACATGGGCTATTCCAAATGGACCTCTTGAGAGAACAGCATCTATCTAAAGTTGAACTTCAAGTGGGAAACAAATGCCTGTTTTAATATTGACTAAGGAATTGAAATCTGAAGTGTTTTCAGATTATCAACAACAGGAAAAGACAGCAGAAGAAATGAAGCTGAACAGCATGGTTTGTCTCTTCTTATTATCTCAGATCTCTACAGAACTGAGTATATATTTTAACTTATTTTAGACTAGCTTTCTATTTTTCAGATCTTTCTGTAAAGCCCTCAGAGGTTTGAGTAAGTCTACAGATTATAGTGATTTGCGCAAATCCAGGGAGAAAAAATTATCCATTCTCCTTTTTAAACCAGAATGGAAAACAACAGCCATTTCCTATAGAAAGGGTTCTTTTAATTCAATTCAAAGTCTTATTTCAAATCCATCTGGACCCTTAGTCCATTTATACCTTTCCAAAAACAGCGCTGCCAGTAACCCACACTTTGTGGAAATAATTAGTAACAAGTGGTTAAAAGAGCCTCTACATATGTCAATGGATAGTTGAGAGATGGATGGATGGATGGATGGGTGAATGGATGGATGGATGGATGGATGGATAGATAGATAGATAGATAGATAGATAGATAGATAGATAATAGATAAGAGAGAGAGGACAGACATTGAAACAGAGAGACAGAAGGATGCCAGCCCTTCAGGGAAGGCTACGTCAGGAAAGAGACACCACAAGGATTACTAATATTGTATTTTATTGTTCTAGGGTTTAATGATAGAATCTTGAATTCCTAGCAGAATTTCCTTTGTCTCCCTCATTCCTTAAAGCAGTGGTTCTGAAACATTTTGGTCTTTCACATTCTTAGAAATGGTTGTGGAGCCCTAACAGCCTTGTTTATATGGGTTGTACATTTCTTGTATCAGTAATTAAAAGGGAGAAATTGTGACTATTTATTTTTTTGACTTCATGGACCAGCTGAAAGGGTCTCCGCGACCCCTAGGGGTCCCCAGACCATACTTTGAGAATTGCTGCCACAAAGCATCAACCATGGTTGTTTGGAGTCTTTCTTTCTTCTCTTTCTGACTAAGGATGAAATTTTGCTACTTGTGCCTTATCTGTTAATAGCTCTTGCATTCCTTTGCTGACAATATCTCTGCCTCCCTCTACAATAGATAGAATTGGATTCATTGGATTCAGAATCCAAAATGCTATGAAGGCGTGGATTCCAAAAGTCCTCCTCCTTTGCATATGGTGGTCATAGTCATTGAGCAGCCAGTTTGAGGACTGCACTCAGAAAGACAGTTCCAGAGAAGGAGCATTGCAGGAATCCTACCCTGAGGCTTCCAGCAGAGCATCTATCACCAGCTAGTCTGAATTCCAGCCATTTGGATATTCTAGGTCCTGACCCAAAAGAGTTTTCTTCATGAACTGCATTAAAAGATTAGGAGCTGGATTAGGCCAAAGAGAATGAAACTTTCAGGGCTTGACCTGTTTCTAAGGCTGAGGTTGTATTTTGATGCTGTCAGAAGATAGCTGCAATGAAGGGACTTTCACATTCAGAGATGGTTTCTCTTGATGTCCATGTCTGGACAAAAAACATCAATTTATGCAAATTGAAATGCAAATGCTAACTGTTGATGATCTTCCCCCCATGAACCACTATAGAGACCAAGGTAGTACTTAATATCCTTAAGAATTTTCCCTTTTGGTTTATAAGACTAGTTGTTATATTTCCAAACATGCTATGGGCCATCTGGAATGTTTTCATGCTTTCTCCTTAACCCAGAGCAAGGTAGGTATCCAGCAATTGCTGCCAGGCACCAATCAATTGAGGTGCCATCTCCACTTGTATTGAAGATGACTAAAGTGCTATATTCCCTGGAAACCTTAGGTGGCTCATGAATCTAAAGAGCCGGTGGCTGAACGCAGCCTATGGACCCTGTCCATCCCATTAGGCCAAACTGGTTCAAACTGTTCCCAGATAAGCAGGCAAGACTCCTCCCAAGGCATGTCCCCCAGTCCTGCCGGAAGGCAAGTGTCAAACTGCAAGTGAATTTGAGAGACTTTGTCTGACAGATCCTGAACAAATTCTTCTGCATGCCCCTGCTACGGGTTCTCTGAATCTCTCTAAGTGGGCACATGACACCTGAACCAAGGCTGCAGGATGGCTATCTGTATCTGGAATAAGGGAGTCTGTTGGAGCAGTGGCAATGTGATCTGAATTTGGGGAGCACTTGGTGTCTCCCTTGTCATGGTCAGATCATGCCCTGATCATCATGGGATTCTCTGGGACCATTGTCTACTGCAGGGAGGCAGGACCAATTAGATGGGGCCACCCCTGGTGACTGATGGAGCCAATGGCCTTCAGAGGGAGCTGGGGGCTGTTCCTGCTGATTGGATGCATCATCCATCTGGAGTCTTGGTCGCCACTGGGAATGGGTTTGAATCGCATCCCACCTCTGTGACCTCCCCGCCCCCATCAAGGATCCCATCACTGTGTGGTTCACGGAAGAGTTGAGGGAGATGAAATGAGAAGAGACATCTATAGCAGTGTTTGTGGTCAGCAGGGGACAAAGTCAAGCAAAGAAGGGTTAGAGATTCTATTAAGTCCTACCTTGTGATGGCATGGTCTGTACAGGGAACAACAAGCTGTAGCTGGACCCTGGGAAGATTGAGTGGCTTTGGGTGTTGGGGGCCGCTTGTTCTAGAACTATCTTTGGTGCTGAATGGGGTTGAACTGCCCCAGAAAGAACGAGTGGACAACTTGAGGTCCTCCTGGACTTGCGACTCCTCCTCAAAGAGCATTTCTCTGTCGTGGCAAAGAGGCCCTTTGCACAGCTTCATGTTGTGCACCAGTTGCACCTGTTCGTAGGTCAGGAAGCTCTGTTCATGGGTACTCATGCCCCAGTCACTTCCATATTGGACCACTGTAATCTGCTCTATGCGGAGCTGACCTTGAAGAGTATCCGGAAGCTTCGGCTGGTGTAAAATACAGTGGCAGAGGCTGTTACTGTACCTGTAGAATGGTATGCATTACAACTTGACTTTGTGAGCTGCATGGGTTGCCAGGTTGCTTCTGGGTCCAATTCAAGGGGTTGGTGTTCACCTGCATGGAACTAGGTTATTTGAGGGACTGCCTTTCCCTAATTTTACTTGCCCATCTTATCAGATCTGGAAGGTATGCTATAGGTTTTATCTGCTGGGAGCTACGGTTAGCGGGACCCTGGTGGCAGGCTTTTGTGGCATGGTACCTGACTTATTGAAAATCCTGTCCCCAAAGTGAGCCTGGCTCTATCCCTGTTGATTTTCCTGAAGAACCTCAAAACCTGGTTAAGCCATGAGGCCTGGGGGAAGTAGATGACCAAAGAGGATCTGAGGTGGCTCCTGAGGACATTTGCTGCCCTCTTTTAGCTTTAGATCACGCTTTCTAAATTTTTATGGATTTTTTTTTTAATACATTAGTGTTTTATAGTTTAATTGTACACCACCCAGAGTCACTCTTTCATGAGATGTGTGGCCAGACATTTGGTAAATTTATATATGAGTGGCCATATAACTTTGAGAAATAAATTTGAAAATAAATACTGTATATCTTTGTCCGCAACATACCACCTAGAAAATACATGCGTTGTATAGACACCCACTTGGCATGCTCCCTTTTAACTTTCTATTATTCAAGTTCTGCAGGCTGGATGGATACTACATTTACCGTTTCTCTGTTAATACCTAACTTATATACACTTGATGGAATCATTGGAAGAAGGAAAAGTAGAAGGAAAATATTGACATGACTCAATTAACTCTGTGCCCACTTTTATAGCTTTGGCCACTTAATGTAATGATGGAGGTTGGATTCCCAATAATGAGTGGAGAAAATAAATGTGGAGTGATTTCAACTAAATGTATACACCGGTTTCTTTTCAGAACACGTATGTAAATACATTTTATTAAAATCACTTTTGCTTCTTGGAAACCGAAGAATGGGCAATGCTGTAATTAAGAATCAAATTTAAGTGCACACATTCAACGTCTGATTAAACTGAAATAATCCTACGTTTATTACTTGGATACTCGCATTCTTCTTTGACACTGACATTATCATTGGAATAGAAAGAGATATTGACCTGATTTAATTTCTTTTGATTAATTGCTCCCTGTTGTTCAGTTCTGGCCTCAGCACAATGATGTAGCATTTTGGGAAGAAGATACATCCCAGTAAGGCAGCGCTGGATGATAAGATGGAGAAGATCTCCACAGCCACCATGGCTTTCCCTACAGTGCTCTGGTAGGTTGGCACAAAGGACAGCCACACACTGCAGAAAGCCAACATGCTGAATGTAATAAACTTGGCTTCATTAAAAGTGTCAGGCAAATTACGGGCAAGGTACGCCACGAGGAAGCTGGCAATAGCCAAGAAGCCCAGGTAACCCAGGACACAGTAGAACATGAGGACGGAGCCTTCGTTGCATTGCAAAATCATGTTTTCCATTAGGGAGTGCATGTCTAAGTCAGGGAAGGGAGGAGAGGTTGCCAACCACAGGGTGCAAAGAGCTACTTGAAGAAAAGAAGCAGAAAGGACAATGGAAAGGGCCAATCTTTTCCCCACCCATTTCCTCATTGTAGAACCTGGCTTAGTAGCCATGAAAGCCACAACCACAGTGATGGTTTTGGCCAAGACACAAGAAATAGCCACCGAGAAGATGACGCCAAAAGCTGGTTGCCGCAGAAGGCAGGTGACTTTCCCAGGTTGGCTGAGGAATAAAAAGGAAGAGAGGAAGCAGAGCAAAAGAGACCCAAGGAGAGTGTAAGTGAGGTCCCGGTTGTTGGCTTTAACTATGGGAGTATCCTTGGCCTTAATAAAAGTTCCAAGTATCCAGGCTGTTATCAAGCCAAAAATAACAGCAACTGATGCCAAGGAGATCCCTAAAGGTTCCTCATAAGACAGGAAAGTTGTTCTCTTGGTGATGCAATGATCTTGCTCCTTGCTTGGATACTGATCTTCAGGACATTGGAAACAATCTTCCATCTCTAGATGAAAAAATCAGAAGAAAATTGAATCATTGATCAAGAAAGTCAAATTTTACTATAATTGGTGCTGATTCTGCCTTAAATCTATCCCCATATTGCCATATTATACTGAAATATACTATTTACTCAATATGATCATGTGGGATGAAAGGGGGCAAGTGGATTTGAGATTTAAAGGCAGTGAGACATTGAAAAGCAGACTTTTGTGGCTTTCCATTCAAGAAGCATTTTATAGACGATAAATGATAAGTAAACATAAAAAGTTAAGTTACTGTGGTGAATTTTCTCAAGGGGATTGTAAGTTAAAATCTAGGGAAGATTTCACAATAGAAGGATATCCTTGTCAGTGGTTTTCTTACATACAATTGTTAGAAAGGTTTAAAGTGGATAAAAGATTTTTTGGTTTTGAACAACGTAAAACTGAACGAAACAGAATTGTGTAAGAACCATCAATGTGTTCTTTATAAAATGTTTAAACTTTTGTTGAAATATGAGATGGAAGATGAAGAATTGAAAGAATGTATGATAAAATGGGCTAAAACTTTTGCTATTATCTCCAAATGGAACAGTGGGAAAAACGTGGCTGAAAGGATTGAAATTTGCATTATGCTTAAACTTAAACAGAACTTTTATAAAATGATGTTTCATTGCTCTTTGTCAGCAGAGAAATTGTCTGGAAGGTATAAATGGTACTTCGAATCTTTGCTGGAAATGTGAACAATGTGAAGGGACATTTAGGACACAAATACCTGTATTAATTCAAAAGATATTAAACATTAAAGGACAACTGAGTCCAGAGACTTATCTTTTGGGACTAATGGACAAGGCAACTAGAAAACAGTCACGGAAGTTTGTTTTTGTATATGACAACTGCAGCGAGACTGTTATATACTTAAGAGTGGAAAGGTTGGATACTACGCACAATGGTGGAATGATTGGCGAAGATGATGGAATTTGCGGAGATGGCTGAAGTGACTGCTTTGATGAAAGAAAAGATGATATCTACATCTATGGCTGCCTGGAAACCCCTTAAAGACTTTTCGAACGAAATGGAAAAAAGAGCACTTATGATTTGTGTTTTGATGAGTAGAAGAAGTGGGATAATAGACAAAAGCGAACTTTTTTTGGAGTCTTGCAGGAAGAGAAAATTTTGGAATTGTATATGCTGCAAAAGAAAAAGGAAGCTTCTTCCTTTTTTTCTCTTCTCTGTGTCGGCACGTTTTCTCCCACCCTCTTCCCTCCCTTCCTCGCTCCCTCCCTCCCTCCCTCCCTCCCTCCCTCCCTCCCTCCCTCCCTCTCTCTGTCTTTCTTTCCTTGATGAAAGAAACCAGTATCTTTCATCAAAGCACTTTACATTTTCTACCTCAGGAAGAGTAAGATAGCATAAAGCAGAGACCTTAGGGGAAGCCCTCCTGGATAGAAATTCATAGAAGATTTCCTCCTCCTTTTCATTTTCTACTGTTTTTGTCATCTCAGATGAAGATTTATCATACCTGGCAAACCTATTGGGTATTTATTCTTATATATTTATCACTACCCATCTCATTGAAATGACTCTGAGCAGTTTACAGCAAAGATAAAATTCATTAAAGTGCAACAAAAAATGTCCATCTCTGCAGCAAGACTTCTTTATGCACAATTATGGAAAACGCAGACACTACCAACAATACAAGAATGGTTGTTAAAGCTGATGGAAATGACAGAAAATGATAAACTGACTTGCTTATCCAAAGAAAACTCAAATAACTATTACCTAAAAGAATGGAAACCATTGATGGACTATTTGCAAAATGCAGGTGGGTTGAAACTTACGTGGGGATTAGAAGATTAGATTATAAATGTAATGGGATATGTTCTTACAAAGAATTATTCCTACTTAATATACTAAAAACTAGCACCTCTGATAGTCTTATTATTCCTAAGACCAGAGATAGTTTGGAAGTTATCTATTTTTCATATCTGTTTTCTTTTTCATTTACTTTATCTCACTTTTCCTTTTCCTTTTCTTTATAATTTGTATTTCCAGTTTTCTTTTTCATTTCTAACTTTTAACTTTGTAACTTTAAAATTTCAATAAAATATTATTAAAAAAAGATGTCCATCTCTGAATTATAAACATGGCTTCCAGAAGGCTTCTTCTGAAATGTTGGGCAAAAATGCCAACTTCATAAGGAATTCTGTGTGAGAATGTCAGAATTCTGCAAGTTGACATGATTTCTGAGATCATTTGTCAATGAGATTCACATGATTCCATGGATTTCATCTGAGAAGACATGCCCTTAGCAGAACTCGAGTTACCTGCCCACTATAGGAATACCTTAGTTCTAATGGAAACATTTCTTTTAAGCCCATTTCATGATCAGAGGGAGGAATTCAGAACTGACCCATCTTATCTGAAATCTTTTCCTCTGGACAGGGCACACAGTCATAGCAGCAAAATTGTTTCCCTTCCATCCTTCTCTTCCACGATCCAGGGTAACAGGGCTCATTACACAGAGAAATGGGAAGAACCTGCCCAGAACATGAAGAGAGCCCAGAAGAGGATACCAAGTTCATTGTTTTTATGGACATGAGAAAAAGGTTAACCATTAAATTTTATGGCATAAAAAGTGACATGGCAAGTAGAAATGTTTGGGAAAAACGGAATGAATTATTGTATTTAAAGGAAAACATAAGTAAGACATATGTTCAAGTATAATTATACGTCATATTATTTTCAAACTTTAATATAGTTTACAGAATGCCCCCTAAAATGTCAGTTCTGAGATCATGAATCCCCGAACAGGACTTCTAAATGTTTCCTTGACTGTACCTGATTGAAACCTGGGTGCCAGACAACTCTATTTTCATCAATGACCAATTCTTCTCCTTTTGCAGCATTAGGATCCAACCTCCCAACTTTAACTCTCTGAAAGGAGCGGTTAGGAAAAGTGATCAGGTTGATAAGATCAAATCCTCCAGTTACTTCCCTTTTGTCATTAAAGAAGACTTTCTCTCCAGCTGAGTTGTTAAAAGAGATGCCTTGAAGAAATGGGTGGAGCTGGTTGGAAAAGAAAAAGGGGGGGGGGGTGCAGAGACAGAGAAGAAGGTGAAGTGGTAATCCTAGGAGGAAACCATTAAGCAGTGGTTGCTCTGAATTCATCTGGCTGGGTGTACAAATTGGGTAAGGACAATGTTTCACTACAGCTACTTGAAGCAATTGTATCCAGTGCTTAAACCTTAGCCTATTTTGCTATTCATATCAAGTTGTACTAAATTCTTCAGTGAAAGAAAATGGTAGAGGCATTACCTGCCAAGCCTGGAGATTTGTGAGTCGGGCCATTTTCCCCACCATCCTTTTGTCCTGATCTGCTCCCTTGGATAGTAAGGCTTGCAAAGAATGTGTCACAGCATAGACACCATTATAGATACTGTAACTATGACCAGTCATTTCCATTTCAAAGACAGGTCCAGGAAGACTGCCGAGGTTCTCCTCCCCAGTGCATTTTCCAATGTCTGTTGTTGACAGTCCTGAATGAGGAAAGAAACAGTCAAATGCTTGCTCCCAAACTTCCTTTATGAATCCATCTCTGGGCCTCAAATGCGGTTTTATGGACTTAAGAAACTCCTTGAATCCCACAACCTCATCCGATGGAATTTGAAAGGAAATGGCCGCATTGAACAACTGGAGATTCCAAGTCTTTTGTCCTCCAGTTAGTATAAAATCAAATTGACTAGTCATGATCCAAACCTTTCTAATTGATATATTTTCTTTCAATGTGGGATCCAACCCAAAGATGACACCTGTGAGCCATACGAGTAACACAGATTCGCCATAGAGGATAAATGTGTTTGTCTTGTTGTCTTTGTAACCTCTATAAAGAGTAAACAATGTACCAGTAAATGTATCTAGGTCATCAATCGAAGGTATTCCTGGGATTCGTTGTAGGAAGGCTGAACAGATTTCATTCTGCAAAAGCAAAAGCTGCAGTTTCTGCGAAAATTGTTCTCCACTTTCATTCTCAGAAGCAAGAAGCCCAACCCACTTCCATCCAAAATGTAGCAGCAATCGGATAATCCCAATGTATAGAGGAGCCTCATTTGGGGCCAGGAAGTAAAGTGAAGATAACTGACTGGTGTAAAACTCTTCTGCGGGATATGAACCATATGTAAGCTGAAAGAAAGTCAACATTGGTTCAACTGATAAGTTATGCTAAGTGTCCTTTTCTCTGTAGCTCTTTAGTGTACCTTTGAAGTAAAGGATATTGCTCCTGTACTACGAGTTCCTCTGTCTATTGGAAGATCATACTATTACTGGGGGACTCAGAGAATCTATTAGTGAAAATGTTTGAGTAGAAACAGGGAAATTAAATGTATTATTGCTTATAGTAGCTGAGTGATTTTCAATTACACCCTACCTTTTAGCTTTTACCTTCTTGCTCGCTTCTTGTTTGGGTGATTGTGTGTATGTGTGTGTGTGTGTGTTCATGTTTGTGCCTTAGAGTCATTGTAGATTCCTGGAGACTGCCTGGAAAAGTCCCTGATGTTTTCTTGGCAAGATTGCAGAAGTGGTTTGCCATTGCCTTCTTCTTCCTAGGGTTGGGAGAGACTCACTTGCCCAGGATCATCCTGCTGGTTTCTTGCGTAAAGTGGGACTCAAACTCCCAATCTCCCAGGTTCTAGCCTGATACGTTAACGACTATACCAAACTGCTTTGCTTTTTGGCAACTGTATGGGGGATAAAATACAGAATCCCATGTACATTTTTTGGGCTTTAAGGATAAACAGCAGACCTGGTTAATTTCCCCCATCTACTGACCAACCTGAGGAATCTTGTAGAAATCGATAATGCCTGCAATATGGGAAGATGTGTCAGAACCCAGTCCTCCAAGGATGGCCATGAGGTTTTTAGGGACACCACATTCATAGTTGGGGAGAAATCTATGTGACTGGAAAAGGAGATCCAGGGTGGTTCTATAGGTCATTCTTGGGTCATGGTAGCTGTCTGATACATGGAGACCAAGAGTGACATTGGACAAGATTTGTGGATTCCCATTGATCTCCTTTAGAGCAAATTCCAAGGAAAGGACATGCTGGTAGAATTTTGTGATCAAACTGCAAAGAAAGAAAGAAAGCCTTTGAGAAAGCAAGTCTAGAAAATGATGCTTTTTGCCTGTAATTGTAAGTGGAAGTGGCCAAATTCTGTTATCATGCTGATATTTCAGGATTGCATAGCATAAAATAACACAAAATTGCAAGTACGTTTTCGGAAGTAGCCATTCTATTGCTCTTTTCATTATATCTGAGAATTTACTCGAAAAATCCTAGAATTTTATAGATTGTTAGGTTTTAAGGCAAAGATGAATGGACAAGATATTGCCCTGTTTCTACTGAGTGGAACTAAATCTTTCCTTAAATGATTTTTTTCTTTCAGCTTTGCTCAGTGCTGAGCTATTCATTTCTGAATGAAGAGGCTAGCTATCCTTGCTTTTTCAGGTTTCTCAATGGAAGCTGATTTAAAATTACAGTTTTTTTCTGTTTCCTACACATGTTTGTTAGCCTTCTATCAAAAATATATAGGTTAAATAGATTTTCATTTTACTATTCTTATTTTATGTAGTAAAGGAACATTATGGTTGAACATTTTCATATATATATATATATATATGTATGTATGTATGTATGTATGTACACGCCTAACTGTGGGTTCTTCATGATCCAGGTAATCGTTAGGAACACTAAAGCAGTTTCATATTTTATTTTATGTTGTCAAGACAGAGATGAAATTCTTTTTTTTTTTTCCAGTTATTTTTTGTGTTCATGTTGAGTGGGGCTCAAATTGTGCACAGACAATTGAGGCAGGGTTGTAACTGTAGAAGAAAAGAAATTTTATTTACAGAAATCTATGAGGTAGGAAGAAAAACGTAGCATCTAGGAAGATGCATCCTACTCAAAGCTACATCAAGAATAGAGTCTTCCTGAGAGTATATCCTTGTGGGACAAAGACAGAAAGGAAGAACCTAAGATCTCACGAAAATTGATAAAATATCACAGGATAGAAGAGATCAGTATAGAACACACAGGAATTACAGATGCACTTTCTATAGCCTACTGCGTTTGGGATCTGTGCATCTGAAGTGAAATCTTCAACAATGTCTTCATAATCTAGCTATGAACAACGCTAACATAGAGTTTCAAATTGTTCCTCACACTTTCATGACATCTTTTAAAAGTTGAATGGTCATTTCTAGTGGAAGAACAGCGTTCTCCCTTGGCATAGCATTAGGACCAATGCAGAAAGTGAGGAAATAGGGTGGATAAGGTCCTCCTCTTCTCTGAGCATTTTGTAACTCACAGAAAGAAGAGATGTGATCTGCAAAAGCCAAGAAGGGGCAAAGTCCAATTAGATGAGAAGGGATGTTTGCTTACTTTGTAAAATCAAACACCCTGTGTGATGGATATTCATCAAACCATTGCTCATTGAAAACATATAAAATCTGAGAGACCATTGCTCCAATTGAGAGATCACCTGGCTGGTACCATTCATGCTGAACAGGAAAAGGATTCGCCTCCAAGCAATTCAGCATATTCACTTCCATCACTGGAAACATCAGAAAGAAGAACATATCTGCAGCACAACATGTAAAAGTTCAGACGGTCTACTAGATTTGAAACATGGGCTATTCCAAATGCACCTTTTGAGAGAACAGCATCTATCTAAACTTGAACTTCAAGCGGGAAACAAATGCCTGTTTTAATATTGACTAAGGAACTGAAATCTGAAGCATTCTCGGATTAACGACAACAGGAAAAGACAGCAGAAGAAATGAAGCTGAATAGCACTGTTTGCCTCTTCATACTATCACAGATCTCCACAGACCTGGGTTTAGATTTTAACTTATTTCAGACTTGCTGTGTATTTTTCAGATCTTTCTGGAAAGCCTTCAGAGGTTTCAGTAAATCTACAGATTATAGTGATTTGCGCAAATCCAGGGAGAAAAAAATTATCCATTCTCCTTTTTAAACCAGAATGGAAAACAACGACCATTTCCCATAGGAAGGGTTCTTTTAATTCAATTCAAAGTCTTATTTCAAATCCATCTGGACCCTTAGTCCATTTATACCTTTCCAAAAACAGCACTGCCAGTCACCCACACTTTGTGGAAATAATTAGTAACAAGTGGTTAAAAGAGCCTCTACATATGTCAATGGATAGTTGAGAGATGGATGGATGGATGGATGGATGGATGGATGGATGGATGGATGGGTGGGTGGATGGGTGGATGGATAGGTGGGTGGGTGGGTGGGTGGATGGATGGATGGATGGATGGATGGATGGATAGATAGATAGATAGATAGATAGATAGATAGATAGATAGATAATAGATAAGAGAGAGAGAACAGACACTGAAACAGAGAGACAGAAGGATGCCAGCCTTTCAGGGAAGGCTAAGTCAGGAAAGAGACACCACAAGGATTACTAGTAGTATAATTTATCATTCTAGGGTTTAATGATAGAATCTTGGATTCCTACCAGAATTTCCTTTGTCTCCCTCATTCCATCAAGCAGTGGTTCTCAAACATTTTGATCCTTGACATTCTTAGAAATGGTTGCGGACCCCAAACAGCCTTGGTTATAAGGGTTTTACATTTATTAATTAGAAATTATGTATTAGAAATTAAAAGGGAGAAATTGTGACTATTTATTTATTTGACTTCATGGACCAGCTGAAAGGGTCTCCATAACCCCCAGGGGTCCCAAGACCACACTTTGAGAATTGCTGCCACAAAGCATCAACCATGGTTGCTTGGAGTCTTTCTTTCTCCTCTTTCTGACTAAGGATGAAATTTTGCTACTTGTGACTTATCTGTTAATAGCTCTTTCATTCCTTTGCTGACAATATCTCTGCCTCCCTCTACAATAGATAGAATTGGATTCATTGGATTCAGAATCCAAAATGCTATGAAGGCGTGGATTCCCAAAGTCCTCCTCCTTTGCATATCGTGGTCATAGTCATTGAGCAGCCAGTTTGAGGACTGCACTCAGAAAGACAGTTCCAGGGAAAGAGCATTGCAGGAATCCTAGCCTGAGGCTTCCAGCAGAGCATCTATCACCAGCTAGTCTGAATTCCAGCCATTTGGATATTGTCTATGTCTTGGCCCAAAAGAGTTTTCTTCATCAACTGCATTAAAAGATTAGGAGCTGGATTAGGCCAAAGATGAGGAAACTTTCAGGGCTTGACCTGTTTCTAAGGCTGAGGTCGTATCTTGATGCTGTCAGAAAATAGTTGCTATGAAGGGACTTTCACATTCAGAGATGGTTTCTCCTGATGACCATGTCTGGACAAAAACCATCAATTTATGCAAATTCAAATGCAAATGCTAACTGTTGATGATTTTCTCCCCATCAACCACTATAGAGACCAAGGTAGTACTTAATATCCTTAAACACTTTCCCTTTTGGTTTATAAGACTAGTTGTTATATTTCCAAACATGCTATGGGCCATCTGGAATGTTTTCATGCTTTCTCCTTTACCCAGAGCAAGGTAGGCATCCAGCAATTGCTGCCAGGCACCAATCAATTGAGGTGCCATCTCCACTTGCATTGAAGACGACTAAAGTGCCATATTCCCCATGGAAACCTTAGGTGGCTCATGAATCTAAAGAGCCTGTGGCTGAATGCAGCCTAAGGACCCTGTCCATCTCATTAGGCCAAACCGGTTCAAACCGTTCCCAGATAAGCAGGCAAGACTCCTCCCCAGGCATGTCCCCCAGTCCTGCCGGAAGGCAAGTGTCAAACTGCAAGTGAATTTGAGAGACTTTGTCTGACAGATCCTGAACAAATTCTTCTGCATGCCCCTGCAAGGGGTTCTCTGAGCCTCTCTAAGAGCGCACATGATACCTGAAGCCACCTGCACGATGTCTATCTGCATCTGGAATAAGGGAGTCTGTTGGAGCAGTGGCAATGTGATCTGAAATTGGGAAGGACTTGGTGTCGCCCTTGTCATGGTCACATCATGCCGTGATCATCATGGGATTCTCTGGCATCATTGTCCACTGCAGGGAGGCAGGATCAATTAGATGGGGCCACCCCTGGTGACTGATGGAGCCAGATGGTCTTCAGAGGGAGCTGGGGGCTGTTCCTGCTGATTGGATGCATCATCCATCTGGACTCTTGGTCGCCACTGGGAATGGGGCAGCTGAGGGTTTGAATCGTTTCCTGCCTATGTGACCTCCCCGCCCCCATCATGGATCCCATCACTCTGTGTGGTTCACAGAAGAGTTGAGGGAGCTGAAATGAGAAGAGACATCTAGAGCAGTGTTGGTGGTCAGCAGGGGACAAAGTCAAGCAAAGACCTTCTGCTGGCATAGAAACTGCATGTGTGGTGAGGAAGTGTTTTCACTGTAATTTTATCAAATCTCTCTAACGCTGATGTGTATTTTTGGTGTGGAATGTCATATCGGCACTCTGCCTAAAAGTCTGGTAAGTTTTAGGATTTAATCTCTCAAAGGGCAGGCTCACTGCCGGTGCGGTCGCCATGCTTCACTTCGCAGGCACAGACACAAAAACACAGAGAAAATCCAAACCTCATCCAAGAAGGTTGTACCAGACGTTACACAGGCAGGGAAACAAATCCAGGCATAGAGTCCATAGCATAAATCTCTCCTCACTCTGGGCCCATAACCTGTTAGGCAGAGTGCAGATATGACATTCCACACCAAAAATACACACCATCATTAGAGAGATTTGAAGAATGCAATGTCCTTATCTTGTTCTCCAAAGAAATCCAGCCAGAAGGGATAAAACATATCTGGTTGTTTATTGAGAAAAATAAAACTACATAAAATGCAAGTTTCATGCAAAACATAGAAAAAATCACTTCCTCTCATATATGTGGCATCCAAGACTTATCCAATACACAGGTTCAACAAAGTCTCTAGCCAACAAAAATTCTCAAGAAGAGGCACACTACTTAGTTATTAGTTACAACTACATAACATATAAAACTGATTACATGACAACTAAAATCCTACTAAGCAGTGAGGCATGTAATCACCCACAATTCATTGACACTATGCACCTCCCCTTAGGTAACTAACATGCAGACGCCATTAGGTGGCAGTAAATAGCGGTCTACGTGCAAACTAGAAGGCCAATACAAGTGGCGTGATATCTGCAGTCAAAACAATATGTCTGAAGATAAGCAATTTGTTCTTCTTCCCATGAGAATATCCTAACAGGGTTAGAGATTCTAACAAGTCCTACCTTGTGATGGCATGGTCTGTATAGGGAACAACAAGCTGTAGCTGGACCCTGGGAAGATTGAGTGGCTTTGGGTGTTGGGGGCTACTGGTTCTGGAACTATCTTTGGTGCTGGATGGGGTTGAACAGCTCCAGAAAGAACCAGTGGACAATTTGAGGTCCTCCTGGACTTGCGACTCCTGCTCAAAGAGCAGTTCGCTGTCGTGGCAAAGAGGCCCTTTGCACAGCTTCATATTGTGCATCAGTTGCACCCGTTCCTAGGTCAGGAAGCTCTGTTCATGGCTACTCATGCCCCAGTCACTTCCATATTGGACCACTGTAATCTGCTCTATGCGGAGCTGCCCTTGAAAAGTATCCAGAAGCTTTGGCTGGTGTAAAATTCAGTGGCAGAGGCAGTTACTGTACCTGTAGAATGGTACGCATTACAACTTGACTTTGTGAGCTGCATGGGTTGCCAGGTTGCTTCTGGGTCCAATTCAAGGGGTTGTTGATGACCTGCATGGGACAAGGTTATTTGAGGGACTGCCTTTCCCCAATTTCACTTGCCCATCTTATCAGATCTGGAAGGTATGCTATAGGTTTTATCTGCTGGGAGCTACGGTTAGCGGGACCCTGGAGGCAGGCTTTTGTGGCATGGAACCTGACTTATTGAAAATCCTGTCCCCAAAGTGAGCCTGGCTCTATCCCTGTTGATTTTCCCAAAGACCCTCAAAACCTGGTTAAGCTATGAGGCCCGGGGGAAGTAGATGACCAAAGAGGATCTGAGGTGGCTCCTTTGTCGTTGACATCTGCTGCCCTCTTTTAGCTTTAGATCATGATTTCTAAACTTTTCTGAATTTTTTTCTAATATATTAGTATTTTATAGTTTCATTGTACACCACCCAGAGTCACTCTTTCATGAGATGTGTGGCCATATATTTGATAAATTTATATATGAGTGGCCATATAACTTTGAGAAATAAATTTGAAAATAAATATCATTGTCTGCAACATACCACCTAGAAAATACATGTGGCCATATAACTTTGAGAAATAAATTTGAAAATAAATATATTATTGTCCGCAACATACCACCTAGAAAATAGATGCGGTGTATAGACACCCACTTGGGATGCCCCCTTTTAACTTTCTATTATTCAAGTTCTGCAGGCTGGACTGATACTACAGTTACCTTTTCTCTGCTAATACCTAACTTATATAAACTTGGTGGAATCATTGGAAGAAGGAAAAGTAGAAGGAAAATATTGACATGACTCAACTCTGTGCCCACTTTTATAGCTTTGGCCACTTAATGGCCAAATGGATGGCCATTAATGGTGGAGGTTGGATTCCCAATAATGGGTGGAGAAAATAAATGTGGATTGATTTCAACTAAATGTATAGACGGTTTCTTTTCAGAACACGTATGTAAATAAATTTTATTAAAATCACTTTTGCTTCTTGGAAACCGAAGAATGGACAATCCTGTCATTAAGAATGAAATTTAAGTGCACACATTTAAAGTCTGATTAAACTGAAAGAATCCTACGTGTATTACTTGGATACTCACATTCTTCTTTGACACTGACAATATCATTGGAATAGAAAGAGATATTGACCTGATTTAATTTCTTTTGATTAATTGCTCCCTTTTGTTCAGTTCTGGCCTCAGCACAATGATGTAGCATTTTGGGAAGAAGATGCATCCCATTAAAGCAGCGCTGGACGATAAGATGGAGAAGATCTCCACAGCCACCATGGCTTTCCCTACAGTGCTCTGGTAGGTTGGCACAAAGGACAGCCACACACTGCAGAAAGCCAACATGCTGAATGTAATAAACTTGGCTTCATTAAAACTGTCAGGCAAATTACGGGCAAGGTACGCCACGAGGAAGCTGGCAATAGCCAAGAAACCCAGGTATCCCAGGACACAATAGAACATGAGGACGGAGCCTTTGTTGCATTGCAAAATCATGTTTTCCATTAGGGAGTGCATGTCTAAGTCAGGGAATGGAGGAGAGGTTGCCAACCACAGGGTGCAAAGAGCTACTTGAAGAAAAGAAGCAAAAAGGACAATGGAACGGGCCAATCTTTTCCCCACCCATTTCCTCATTTTAGAACCTGGCTTAGTAGCCATGAAAGCCACAACCACAGTGATGGTTTTGGCCAAGACACAAGAAACAGCCACCGAGAAGATGACGCCAAAAGCTGGTTGCCGCAGAAGGCAGGTGATTTTCCCAGGTTGGCTGAGAAATAAAAAGGAAGAGAGGAAGCAGAGCAAAAGTGTCCCAAGGAGAGTGTAAGTGAGGTCCCGGTTGTTGGCTTTAACTATGGGAGTATCCCTAGATTTTATAAAAGTTCCAAGTATCCAGGCTGTTATCAAGCCAAAAGCAACAGCAGCTGATGCCAAGGAGATCCCTAAAGGTTCCTCATAAGACAGGAAAGTTGTTCTCTTAATGATGCAATGATCTTGCTCCTTGCTTGGATACTGATCTTCAGGACATTGGAAACAATCTTCCATCTCTAGATCAAAAGTCAGAAGAAAACTCAGTAAATGACCAACAGAGTCAAACTGTAGTATTACTGGGGCTGATTCTGCCTTAAATCTATCCCCATATTGCCATATTATACTGAAATATACTATTTACTCAAAATCATCATGTGGGATGAAAGGGGGCAAGTGGATTTGAGACTTAAAGGCAGTGAGACTTTGAAATGCAGACTTTTGTAGCTTTCAGTGCAAGAAGCAATTTATAGATGCGAAATGATAAGTAAACATAAAAGGTTAAATTACTGTGATGAATTTTCTCAAGGGGATTGTAAGAGAAAATCTAGAGAAGATTTAACAATAGAAGGATATCCTTGTCAATGATTTTCTTACATAGAATTGTGAAAATGGTTTAAAGTGGATAGAAGGTTTTATGATTCTGAACAATGTAAGACTGAATTTGAAATAGAATAGTATGTATTAATGATGCATATATTATTGTAAAATGTATAAACCTTTATCAAAATATGAGAGAGAAGAAGAAGAAGTGAAAGAATGCATGATAAAAAGGGTTGAAGACTTTTCTTATAGTATACAAATGGAATCATGGGAAAATACGTGGCTGAAAGGATTGAAATTAACATTATGTTTTAAGCTTATAGAGAACCTTTATAAAATGATGTATCATTGGTAGTTTTGACCAGGGAAATTGTCTAGAATGTATAAAGGTACTTTGAATCTTTGCTGGAATGTGAAGAATCTGAAGAGACATTTTGGAGTCAAATAGATTGTTGTTCAGTCGTTAAGTCGTGTCCGACTCTTCGTGACCCCATGAACCATATTGTGCCCGGCCTTCCTGTCCTCCCTTAATTTGCTCAGTTTCATGCTCATTGCTTCAGTGACCCCATGAACCATATTGCTTCATGACCCCATGAACCATATTGCTTCGTGACCCCATGAACCATATTGCGCCAGGCCTTCACTGCCTCCCTGAATTTGCTCAGTTTCATGCTCATTGCTTCAGTGATGCTATCTCACCATCTCATCCTCTGCCGTCCTCTTCTCCTTTTGCCTTCCATCTTTCCCAGCATCAGGGTCTTTTCCAAAGAGTCCTCTCTTCTCATTAGGTGACCAAAATATCTGAGCTTGAGCTTGAGTATCAATCCTTCCAATGAGCAATCAGGGTTGATTTCTTTTAAGATTGACTGGTTTGACCTCCTAGCAGTCCAGGGGACTCTTAAGAGTCTTCTCCAGCACCACAGTTCAAGGGCATCAATTCTTCGGCACTCAGCCTTCTTTATGGTCCAGCTCTCACAGCCATACATTACTACTGGAAAAACTGTAGCTTTGACTATGCGAATCTTTGTCGGCAAGGTGACGTCTCTGCTTTTTAATATGCTATCTAGGTTTGCCATAGCTTTCCTCCCAAGGAGCAAGCATCTTTTAATTTCAGGGCTGCAGTCTCCATCTGCAGTGATCTTGGAGCCCAAATAAATGAAGTCTGTTACTGCTTGCATTTCTACCCTTTCTATTTGCCAGGAATTGATGGGTCCAAATGCCATGATCTTAGTTTTTTTAATGTTGAGTTTCAAGCCAGCTTTTGCACTCTCCTCTTTCACCTTCATCAAGAGGCTCTTTAGTTCTTCTTCACTTTCTGCCATTAGGGTGGTATTGTCTGCATATCTGAGGTTGTTGATGTTTCTCTCTGCAATCTTAATTCTGGCTTGTGCTTCTTCCAGCCTGGCATTTCTCATGATGTACTCTGCATATAGGTTAAATAAGCAGGGTGACAGTATACAGCCTTGTCGTACTCCTTTTCCTATTTTGAAACAATCGGTTGTTCCGTGACCGGTTCTAACTGTTGCTTCTTGGCCCGCATACAGATTTCTCAGGAGACAGGTAAGATGGTCTGGTACCCCCATCTCTTTAAGAATTTGCCACAGTTTGTTGTGATCCACACAATCAAATCCTATTGCATAGTCAATGAAGCAGAAGTAGATGTTTTTCTGGAACTCTCATGCTTTCTCCATGATCCAGTGAATGTTGGCAATTTGATCTCTAGTTCCTTTGCCTCTTCGAAACCCAGCTTGTACATCTGGTAGTTCTCGGTTCAAGTACTGCTGAAGCCTAGCTTGTAGGATGTTGAGCATAACCTTGCTAGCATGTGAAATGAGTGCAATTGTGCGATAGTTTGAGTATTCTTTGGCATTGCCCTTCTTTGGAATTGGAACGTAAACTGACCTTTTCCAATCCCGTGGCCACTGTTGCGTTTTCCAAACTTGTTGGCATATTGAGTGCAGCACTTTAACAGCATCGTCTTTTAGTATTTTAAATAACTCAGCTGGACTACTGTCATCTCCACTAGCTTTGTTGTTAGCAATGCTTCCTAAGGCCCACTTCACTTAACTCTCTAGGATGTCCGGCTCAAGGTCAGTGACCACACCAGCATGGACATCAGGGAGATTAAGATCTTTCTTGTATAGTTCTTCTGTGTATTCTTGCCACCTCTTCTTAATCTCTTCTGCTTCTGTTAGGTCCCTGTCTTTTTTGTCCTTTATCATGCCCATCTTTGCCCTAAACGTTCCTTTGATATCTCCAATTTTCTTGAAGAGATCTCTAGTCTTCCCCATTCTATTTTTTTCCTCGATTTCTTTGCATTGTTCATTTAAGAAGGCCTTCTTATCTCTCCTTGCTATTCTCTGGAAATCTGCATTCAGTTGCTTATATCTTTCCCTTTCACCCTTGCTTTTCGCATTCCTTCTTTCCACAGCTATTTGTAAAGCCTCATCAGACAGCCATTTTGCTTTCTTGCATTTCTTTTTCTTTGGGATGGTTTCAGTTGCTGCCTCCTGTACAATGTTATGGACCTATGTCCATAGTTCTTCAGGCACTCTGTCTACCAAATCTAATCCCCTAAATCTATTCATCACCTTCACTGTGTACTCACATGGAATATGATCTAAGTCATACCTGAGTGGTCTAGTGGTTTTCCCTACATTCTTCAATTTAAGCCTAAATTTTGCAGTGGGAAGCTCATGATCTGAGCCACAGTCAGCTCCTGGTCTTGTTTTTGCCATCTGTATAGAGCTTCTCCATCTTTGGCTGTGAAGTATGTAATCAATCTGGTTTTGGTATTGACTATCTGGTGATGTCCATGTGTAGAGTCGTCTCTTGTGTTGTTGGAAAAGAGTGTTTGCTATGACTAGCTTGTTCTCTTGACAGAACTCTATTAGCCTTTGCCCTGCTTCATTTTGTACTCCAAGGCCAAACTTGCCTGTTATTCCGATTACTCCTTGACTTCCTACTTTAGCATTCCAATCCCCTATGATGAAAAGGACATCTTTTTTTGGTGCTAGTTCTAGAACGTCTTATAGGTCTTCATAGAACCGGTCAACTTCAGCTTCTTCGGCATCAGTGGTTGGGGCATAGACTTGGATTACCGTGATTTTAGATGGTTTTCCTTCGATACGCACTGAGATCATTCTGTCGTTTTTGAGGTTGTACCCCATTACTGCCTTTCCCACTCTCTTATTGACTATGAGTGCAACTCCATTTCTTCTAAGGGTTTCTTGCCCACAGTAGTAGATATAATGGTCACCTGAATTAAATTCACCCATTCCCGTCCATTTCAATTCGCTGATTCCCAAGATGTCGACGTTCAATCTTGTCATCTCATGTTTGACCACATCCAGCTTGCCTTGGTTCGTGGATCTTACATTCCAGGTACCTATACAATATTGTTCTTTACAGCATCGGACCTTCTTTTCGCTTCCAGATACATCCACAGCTGAACGTCCTTTCGGCTTTGGCCCAGCCGCTTCACTCTTTCTGGAGCTACTTGGAATTGCCCTCCGCTCTTCCCCAGTAGCATATTGGACACCTTCCGACCTGAGGGGCTCATCTTCCGGCGTCATATCTTTTAGCCTTTTAACATTGTCCCTGGGGTTTTCTTGGCAAGGATACTGGAGTGGGTTGCCATTTCCTTCTCCAGTGGACCACATTTTGTCAGAACTCTCTGTCATGACCTGTCCGTCTTGGGTGGCCCTGCACGGTATACCTCATGGCTTCACTGAGTTACACAAGCCCCTTCGCCACGACAAGGCAGTGATCCACGAAGGGGCACAAATAGATATATTAATTCAAAAGATATTAAAGGTTAAAGGACAACTGAATCCAGAGAGTTTCCTTTTTGGACTAAAGGACAAGGCAGCCAGATTATTATATGCTTAAAAGTGGAAAGGTTTGACACTACACAAAATGGAGGAATGATTGGTGAAGAAGATGGAACTTGCAGAAATGGCTAAATTGAATTCATTGATCAGACAAAAAATGACTTATAGACTTTTTGCATGAAATAGAGAATAGCACACTTATGATTTGTGGTTTGATGATTAGAAAAAAATGGATAATTTTGAGTAAGTGATAATTTTGTAATTGCACTTATATTTGCTGCAAAAGAAATTGGAAGCTTCTTCTTTTCTTTCTATTCTCTCTGTTGTACTTTTGCTCTTTCTTTCTTTCTTTCTTTCTTTCTTTCTTTCTTTCTTTCTTTCTTTCTTTCTTCTGTCTATCAGTTTATGTTAGTTTTTATGTTCTTTCTAAAACTTTTTTTTAACATTTATTAAAAAAAGAAAAGAAATGCAGACTTTTTGTAATTCAAAATTATGACAGGTCTTTGAAGGGGCAGAAGTGGAAAAAAAAAACAGGATTTGGCAGATGGAAATATGGGATTTAGGAGCTGCAGCAGAAGACAATAGTCTTGACTATGATGGGACAAACCAGTATCATTTTCATGAAAACACTTTGAATTTTCTACTTCCAGAAGAGTAAGTTAGTATAAAGTATTGAACATAAGAGAACCACACTAAGAATTGAAAGATCTCCTCCTCCTGTTCATGTTCTAGTGTTTTTGTCATCTCAGATGAAAATTTATCATTTTTGGCAAACCAATTGAGCATGTCCATTTCTGAATTATGAACAAGGCTTCCAGAAGGCCTCTACTGAAATGTTG
Source organism: Liasis olivaceus (assembly GCA_030867105.1). NCBI lineage: Eukaryota > Metazoa > Chordata > Lepidosauria > Squamata > Pythonidae > Liasis > Liasis olivaceus. The sequence goes on along the minus strand of CM061351.1, from coordinate 111,999,325 downwards.
GATGCAAATGCCAAGTTCACAAGGAATTCCCTGTGAGAATGGCAGAATTTTGCAAGTTGACATGATTTCTGAGATCATTTGTCAATGAGATTCACATGGTTCCATGGATTTCATCTGAGAAGACATGCCCTTAGCAGAACTCGAGTTACCTGCCCACTATAGGAATGCCTTAATTCTGAAAGAAACATTTCTTTTAAGCCCATTTCATGATCAGAGGGAGGACTTCAGGACTGACCCATCTTATCTGAAATCTTTTCCTCTGGACAGGGCACACAGTCATAGCAGCAGAATTGTTTCCCTTCCATCCTTCTCTTCCAAGATCCTGGATAACAGGGCTCATTACACAGAGAAATGGGAAGAACCTGCCCAGAACATGAAAGAGAGCTCAGAAGAAGACCCCAAGTTTGTTGTTTTTATGGACATGAGAACAAGGTTAACCATTAAAATATCATTAACTATTTATGCCATAAAAAGTGACATGGCATGTAGGAATGTTTGGGGAAACATTGAATGAATTATTGTTTTTAAAGGAAAATATATGATCAAATATAATGACATATGTATCATATTATTTTCAAAACTTTAATATAATGTTAAAGAATGCCCCCCCAAAAGCCAGCTCTGAGAAGATGAATCCCAAAACAGGACTTCTTGACATTTTCTTGACCATACCTGGTTGAAACCTGGGTGCCAGACAGCCCTGTTTTTATCAATGACCAATTCTTTTCCTTTTGCAGCATTAGGATCTAACCTTCCAACTTTAACTCTCTGAAAGGAGCGGTTAGGAAAAGTGATCAGGTTGATAAGATCAAATCCTCCTGTTACTTCCCTTTTGTCATTAAAGAAGACTTTCTCTCCAGCTGAGTTGTTAAAAGAGATGCCTTGAAGAAATGGGTGGATCTGGTTGGGGGAAAAAAAGAGGGGGATGCGGAGACAGAGAAGAAGGTGAAATGGTAATCCTAGGAGGATACCACCAGGTAGAGGTTGCTCTGAATTTATCTGGCTGGGTGTACAACTTGGGTAAGGACAATGTTTCACTACAGCTACTTGAAGCAATTGTATCCAGGGCTTAAACCTTAGCCTATTTTGCTATTCGTATCAAGTTGTACCAAATTCTTCATTGAAAGAAAACGGTAGAGGCATTACCTGCCAAGCCTGAAGATTTATGAGTCGGGCCATTTTACCCACCATCTTTTTGTCTTGATGTGGTCCCTTTGATAGTAAGGCTTGCAAAGAATGAGCCACAGCATAGACACCATTATAGATACTGTAACTATGACCAGTCATTTCCATTTCAAAGAGAGGTCCAGGAAGACTGCCGAAGTAAAGTGATGTCAACTGAGTGGTGTAAAACTCTTCTGCGGGATATGAACCATACAAAAGCTGAAAGAAAGCCAAAATATGTGAAATTGATAAGTTATGCTAAGTGTCCTTTTCTCTGTAGGTCTTTAGGGTTCAATTGAAGTCAAGAAAACTGATAATGCAATTATTGGGATACTCATTCATTCAAAGAATCTATTAGAGAAGATGTTTGAGTAGAAACAAGGAACATTGGATTTAAATCCATTATTGCTTATACTAGCTGAGTGATTTTCAATTACTCCCAAGGTCTTAGCTTTTACCTTCTTGTTAGCTTCTTGTTTTGATGATTGTGTGTGTGTGTGTGTGTTCATGTGTGTGCCTTAGTGTCAGTGTTGATTCCTGGAGACTGCCTGGACAAGTCCCTGATGTTTTCTTGGCAAGATTGCAGAAGTGGTTTGCCATTGCCTTCTTCTTCCTAGGGCTGGGAGAGACTCACTGTCCCAGGATCATCCCGCTGGCTTCGTGCCTAAGGTCGGACTCGAACTCCCAATCTCCCAAGTTGTAGCCTGATGCCTTAACCACTATACCAAACTGGTTCTCTTTTTGGCAACTGTATGGGGGATAAAATACAGAACCTCATGTACATTTTTTGGGCTTTAAGGATAAACAGAAGACTTGGTTAATGTCCAGTGCTTACCTATTCAGTTCTGAATGAACAGACTAGATCTTCCTGCTTTTTAGATATCTTAATGGAAGTTGATTTTAAATTGCATTTAATATTTTTTACTACAAAATTTCTCAATCTTTCATAAAAGTTGGTTAAATGGATTTTCATTTTATCATTCTTATTTTATGTAGTAAAGGAACGTCATGGTTGAACATTTTCATTTCCAATATATACATCCCTATATATGTGGTTGCTTCATGATCCAGGTAATATTTCAGAATTCTAAAGCTGTTTCATATTTTATTTTGTGTAGTTGAGACAGGGATGCAATTCTTGGGGTCATTTCTTGTGTTCATGATGAGTGGGGCCCAAATTCTGCAAACACAATTGAAGTAGGGTTATAACTTTAGCAGAAAAGAAGTATTATTTACACAAATGTATGAGGTAGGAAGAAAAACCTAGTTTCTAGCAAGATGCGTCCTACTAGGAGGTACACCAAGAAGAGAGTTTTCCTGTGGGTATATGCTTATGGAACAAAGACAGAAAGGAAGAACCTAAATGAAGATTAATAAAAAATCACAGGATAGAAAAGATCAATATAGAACACATGGGAATTCCAGATGCCCTTTCTATAGCCTACCACCTTTGTGATCTGTGCATCTGAAGTGAAATCTTCAACAATGTCTTGATAATCTAGCTATTAGCAATGCTAAAACAGTTTTTTACATTGTTCCTCTCAGTTTCATGACATCTTTTAAAAGTAGAATGATCATTTATAGTGGGATAATAGCATTCTCGCTTGCTATAGCTTTGGAACCAATACAGAAATGGAATAAAGATAGTGGATAAAGTTCTCCTCTTCCTTGAGCATTTTGTTAGTCATACAAACAAGAGATGTCATCTGCAAAAGCCAAGAAGGGGCAAAGTCTCATTAGGTGAGGATGGAGATTTGCTTACTTGTTAATCTCAAATAACCTATGTGATGGATATTCATCAAACCAATGTTCATTGAAAACATATACAATCAGAGAAACCATCGCTCCAATTGAGAGATCACCTGGCTGGTACCATTCATGCTGAACAGGAAAAGGATTCACCACCAAGCAATTCAGCAGATTCCCTTTGATCACTGGAAACATCAGAAGGAAGAACATATCTTCAGCACAAAGTGTAAAACTTGAGACAGTCCACAGGATTTCAGACATGGACTATTCCAAATGCACCTCTTGAGAGAACAGGAACTTCAACCAGGAAACAAATGGCTGTTTCAATATTGACTAAGAAACTGGAATCTGAAGTGTTTTCTGATGAAGAACAACAGGAAAAGACAGCAGAAGAAATGAAGCTGAATAACACTGTTTGCCTCTTTATACTATCACAGATCTCCACGGAACTGGGTTTAGCTTTTAACTCATTTCAGACTTGCTTTGTATTTTTCACATCTTTCTGTAAAGCCTTCAGAGGTTTGAGCAGGTCTACAGATTATTGTGATTTGCCCAATTCCAGGAAGACTAAATTACCCATTTTACTTTTTTATCCAGACTGAAAGTTTGTCCACCTAAATATCAGTCTCCCATGCTTTGTGGGAATAATAAGTGTCATGTGGTTAAAAGAGTCTCTAAATATCTCTTTGGGTAAATGATAAGATAGATGTGTGTGTGTGTGTGTGTGTGTGTGTGTGTGTGTGTGAGAGAGAGAGAGAGAGAGAGAGAGAGAGAGAGAGAGAACAGACATTCAAATAGAGAGACAGAAGGATGCCAGCCCTTCAGGGTAGGCTAAATCAGGAAAGAGACCTTACAAGAACTAGTAGAACCCTACTTTATTGTTGCAGGGTTTCATGATAGAATCTTGAAATCCTGAGACAATTTCCTTTATCTCTCTTATACCATAGAGCAGTGGTTCTCAAATATTTCGATCCCTTTATAGTCTTAGAAATGATTGAAGACCCCAAAGAGCTTTGGTTTATATGCGTTGTATCTATCAGTATTTCCTGTAGTAGAAATTAAAATGGAGAAATTGTAAGTATCTATTTATTTGACTTTGTGGATGCCAAAAAAAAAGACTTGGGGACCCCCGGGGGTCCCCAGATCACACTCTGGCAACCGCTGCCATACAGTGTCAAGTATAGTTGTTTGGAGTCTTTTTTACACCTCCTTCTGTTTCAGGATGAGCGTTTGGTACTTGTCTCTTGTCTGTTAACGGCTCTTGCATTCCTTTGCTGCCAATATCTCTGCCTCCCTCTACAATAGATAGAATTGGATTCATTGGATTCAGAATCCAAAATGCTATGAAGGTGTGGATTCCCAAAGTCCTCCTCCTTTGCATATGGTGGTCATCGTCACTGAACACCCAGTTTGAGGACTGCACTCAGAAAGACAGTTCCAGAGAAAGAGCATTGCAGGAATCCTACCCTGAGATTTCCAGCAATGGATTTGTCACAAGCAAGTTTGAATTCTAACTATTTAGATATTCTACGTTTTGACCCAAAACTATTTTCTTCACCATCTGCATTAAAACATTAGGCCAAAGGTAACGAGAAGCAGCATGGGTCTAAAAAGCAGGTGGCTGAGCTCACAGTCATAAGGACCCTGTCCAGTTCATCAGGCCCAACAGATTCAAATCATTCCCAGATAACCAGGCAAAACTCCTCCCCAGCATCTTTCCTGATCCTGCCACAAGGCCAGTGTCAAACTGCAAGTAAATTTGAGAGACTTTGTCTGACAGATGCTGAACAAATTCTTCTGTATGCCTCTTCAAGGGGTTCTCTGAGCCTCTCTAAGACAGCTCATGACACCTGAACCAGGGCTGCAGGATGACTATCTGCAGATGCAGTAAGGGAGTCTGTTGGAGCAGTGGCAACAAGATCTGAAATTGGGGGAGCACTTGGTGTCTCCCTGTCATGGCCAGATCATGCCCTGATTACCATGGGATTCTCTGGCGTCACTGTCCACTGCAGGGAGGCAGGACCTATTAGATCCATCCCCCCATGATGATTGATGGACCCAGATGACTTTCAGAGGGAGCTGGGGGCTGTTCCTGCTGATATGTTGCATCGTCCATCTGAACTCCTGGTCGCCATTTGGAATAAGGGGCTGGCTGAGGCTTTCAATTGGATCAATCCTCTGTGACCTCTCCCCTCTTGTGGATGCCATCACTCTCCTGGTTCATGGAAGTGTTCAGGTAGATAAAATGAGAGAAGAGACATCTAGAGCATTGCTAGTGGTCAACAAGGGATGAACACAACCAAAGAAGGGTTAGAGATGCTATCAAGGTCTACCTTGTGATGGTAGGGTCTGGATAGGAAACAACAAGCTTCAGCTGAAACGTGGCAAGACTGGGTGGCTTTGGGGTTTGGGGAATGCTCATTTTAGGACTATGCCATCTTTGGTGCTGGATGGCTTGCATTGCCCCAAAAAACCCAGCGCACAACTTGGGGGTCTTCCTGGACATGTGACTCCTGCTCAAAGATCAGGTGGCTGTTATGGGAAGGAGGGTTTTTGTAGAGCTTCTTCTTGTGCACCAATCGTGCCCCTTCCTAGATTGGGTAGCTCTGCTCATGGTTACTCATGCCCTAGTCACGTCTCCAATGGACTACTGTAATATGCTGTAGGTGGAGCTTCCCTTGAAGAGCATCCAGAAGCTTCAGCTGGTGTAAAATACAGAGGCACTGGAAGGTATGTGTGCCTCTAGAACAGTACTCATTAAACCACAGCTCTGCAAGCTGCATTGGTTGTCAGTTTTCTTCTGGGTCCAATTCAAGGTGCTGTTTTTGACCTTTACAGCCCTTCATGGCATGGGGCCGGGTTATGTGAGCGACCACCTCCACCCAATTACATCTGCCTGTCCCATCAGATGTGGAAGAAGAGGTATGCTACTGGTCCCATCTGCTTGGTAGCTACACTTGGCAGGACCCTGGAGGTGGGCCTTTTTCTGCCATGACACCTGCCTTATGGAATATCCTCCGCCCCAAAGCGAGGCTGGCTCTCTCCCTGTAAATGTGGATTTTTTCAAATATATTTATACAGTGGTTACTCTTCAGACCATGTATGTAAATAAATTTAATGAAAATCACTTCTGCTTGTTGGAAACCAAAGAAAGGACAATCCAGTACATTAAGAATCTGTGATGGAGGTTCAAGGACAGAAGCATTTCCTCAGCTCACATCCTAAGCCTGGGAAAGTGAAGAGGATGAGACTGGCACCACCATAAGGAATTCGAAGTGCTTAGTTGTTGGCTTGGAGAGTTTAGAGTTAGTCTGGCAAGATCCTGTCTAGCAGGTGCAAGCTAATAAAGTAACTGAGGTATTCCAGTATTGTCTTGTGGAGTTTCTTGGGCCAAACCTGACAGAATCCTATTTAACTGCATATATTTAAACTTTTATAAAACTGAAGTAATCCTATGTGTATTACTTGGATACTCATATTCTTCATTTGAACTTGACAGTATAATTGGAACAGAAAAAGATATTGACCTGATTTAATTTCTTTTGATTAATTGCTCCCTGTTGTTCAGTTCTGGCCTCAGCACAATGATGAAGCATTTTGGGAAGAAGATACATCCCAGTAAGGCAGCGCTGGAGGATAGGATGGAGAAGATCTCCACAGCCACCATAGCTTTCCCTACAGCGCTCAGGTAGGTTGGCACAAAGGATAGCCACACACTGCAGAAGGCCAACATGCTGAATGTAATAAACTTGGCTTCATTAAAAGTGTCAGGTAAATTACGGGCAAGGTATGCCACGAGGAAGCTGGCAATAGCCAAGAAGCCCAGGTAGCCCAGGACACAGTAAAACATGAGTACAGAGCCTTCGTTGCATTGCAAAGTCATGTTTTCCATAAGGGAGTGCATGTCTAAGTCAGGGAAGGGAGGAGAGGTTGCCAACCATAAGGTGCAAAGAACTACTTGAAGAAAAGAAGCAGAAAGGACAATGGAAAGGGCCAATCTTTTCCCCACCCATTTCCTCATTGTAGAACCTGGCTTAGTAGCCATGAAAGCCACAACCACAGTGGTAGTTTTGGCCAAGACACAAGAAACAGCCACTGAAAAAATGACGCCAAAAGCTGGTTGCCGCAGAAGGCAAGTGGCTTTCCCAGGTTGGCTGAGAAATAAAAAGGAAGAGAGGAAGCAGAGCAAAAGAGACCCAAGGAGAGTGTAAGTAAGGTCCCGGTTGTTGGCTTTAACTATGGGAGTATCCCTAGATTTAATAAAAGTTCCAAGTATCCAGGCTGTTATCAAGCCAAAAGCAACAGCAGCTGATGCCAAGGAGATCCCTAAAGGTTCCTCATAAGACAGGAAAGTTGTTCTCTTGGTGATGCAATGATCTTGCTCCTTGCTTGGATACTGATCTTCAGGACATTGGAAACAATCTTCCATCTCTAGATCAAAAGTCAAAAGAAAACTCAGTCATTGACCAACAAAGTCAAGCTGTAGTATAACTGGTGCTCATTCTGACTTAAATCTTTCCCCATATTATTTCCTCTGGACATGGAACACAATCATATCAGCAGACTTCTTTGCCTTCCATCCTTCTCTTGCAAGATACTCAATGGGTTTGCTTAAAATGATACATTTTTGTTTGAGATGAGGAATATACTGGAGAATGAAGAGGAGGAGGAAATCTTCTTTGAATAGTTATATCTGAGAGGGGTTCAATGCTTTATATTAACTTACTCTTCCAGAATTAGAAAATTCAAAGTATTTTCATGGAAGATCCTGGTTTGTCCCCTCAGAGTCAACAGTATCATCTTCTGCTGCTGCTCTTAATTCTCACATTTCCATCTCCCAATTCCTATTTTTTTTTCAGTTCTGCACTTTCAGAGTCCTGTCAAATTTTGAATTCCAAAAAGTCTTATTTTTTTTTTAATCAATGATATAAAAAGATTTACAAAAACATAAAAACTAACACAAACTAATAGTGGGTAAAAAAAAGAAAGAAAAAGAAAGTAAGTAAGAAAGCAAGCAAGCAAGCTATTTCTTTTGCAGCAAATATAAGTACAAACTCGAAAAATTAGAATATCGTGCGAATGTTCATTTATGTCAGTATGGCAACTCAAAAGGTGAAACCAATATACGAGATAGACGCATTACATGCAAAGCGAGATATGTCAAGCCTTACTTTGGTATAATTGTGATGATTATGGCGTACAGCTTATGAAAACCCCAAATTCACAACCTCAGAAAATTAGAATAGTGTGAAAAGGTTCAATATTCTAGGCTCAAAGTGTCCCACTCTAAGCAGCTAATGAATCCATAACACCTGCAAAGGGTTCCCGAGCCTTTAAATGGTCTCTCAGGCTGGTTCAGTAGGAATCGCAAGCATGGGAAAGACCGCTGACCTGACAGTTGTGCAGAAAACCATCATTGACACCCTCCATAAGGAGGGAAAGCCCCAAAAGGGAATTGCAAAAGAAGTTGGATGTTCCCAAAGTGCTGTATCAAAGCACATCAATAGAAGGTTATGTGGAAGGGAAAGGTGTGGTAGAAAAAGGTGCACAAGCAGCAGGGATGACCGCAGCCTGGAGAGGATTGTCAGGAAAAGGCCATTCAAAAGTGTTGGGGACTTTCACAAGGAGTGGACTGAGGCTGGAGTTAGTGCATCAAGAGCCACCACACACAGACGGATCCTGGACATGGGCTTCAAATGTCATATTCCTCTTGTCAAGCCGCTCCTGCACAACAAACAACGTCAGAAGCATCTTACCTGGGCTACAGAACAAAAGAACTGGTCTGTTGCCCAGTGGTCCAAAGTCCTCTTTTCTGATGAGAGCAACTTTTGCATCTCATTTGGGAACCAAGGACCCAGAGTCTGGAGGATGAATGGAGAGGCACACAATGCACGATGCTTGAAGTCCAGTGTGATGTTTCCACAGTCTGTGTTGATTTGGGGAGCCATGTCATCTGCTGGTGTTGGTCCACTGTGCTTCATTAAGTCCAGGGTCAACGCAGCCGTCTACCGGGAGATCTTGGAGCACTTCATGCTTCCTTCCGCAGACGAGCTTCATGGGGATGCTGACTTCATTTTCCAGCAGGACCTGGCACCTGCCCACACTGCCAAAAGTACCAAAACCTGGTTCAATGACCATGGAATTACTGTGCTTGATTGGCCAGCAAACTCGCCTGACCTGAACCCCATAGAGAATCTATGGGGCATTGCCAAGAGAAAGATGAGGGACATGAGACCAAACAATGCAGCGGAGCTGAAGGCCGCTATTGAAGCATCCTGGTCTTCCATAACACCTCAGCAGTGCCACAGGCTGATAGCATCCATGCCACGCCGCATTGCGGCAGTCATTGCCGCAAAAGGGGCCCAACCAAGTACTGAGTACATATGCATGCTTACACTTTGCAGAGGTCCGATATTGTTCTATTTCCAATCCTTGTGTTATTGATGTCATGTAATATTCTAATTTTCTGAGATTGTGAATTTGGGGTTTTCATAAGCTGTACGCCATAATCATCACAATTATACCAAAGTAAGGCTTGACATATCTCGCTTTGCATGTAATGCGTCTATCTCATATATTGGTTTCACCTTTTGAGTTGCCCTACAGACATAAATGAACATTCGCACGATATTCTAATTTTTTGAGTTTCAATTGTATCTCTTATATATAAACAAGGCTTCCAGAAGGCTTCTTCTGAAATACTAGGCAGAAATGCCAAGTTCACAAGGAATTCCCTGTGAGAATGCCAGAATTTTGCAAGTTGACAAGATCTCTATATTTTTTTCAAATCATTTGTCAGTGAGATTCACATGCTTCCCTGGACTTCCTCTGAGGAAATATGTCCTTACCACTACTCCACTTACCTGCCCACCATAGCAATGCCTTAGTTCTGAGGGAAACATTTCTTTTAAGCCCATTTCATGATCAGAGGGAGGACGTCAGGACTGACCCATCTTATCTGAAATCTTTTCCTCTGGACAGGGCACACAGTCATAGCAGCAGAATTGTTTCCCTTCCATCCTTCTCTTCCACGATCCTGGGTAGCAGTACTCATTACACAGAGAAATGGGAAGAGCCTGCCCAGAACATGAAAGAGAGCTCAGAAGAAGATCCCAAGTTCATTGTTTTTATGGACATGAGGATGAGGTTAACCATTAAAATATCTTTATTTATGCCATAAAAAGTGACATGGCAAGTAGGAATGTTTGGGGAAAAATTATTATTGTTTTTAAAGGAAAATATAAGTAACACCTATGTTCAAATGTAAATATAGATAATATGATTTTGAAAACATTAATACATTGTTATGGAATGCGCCCATTTTTAGACAAATAAATGTTGGCATGAGCATACCAAAAAAAAAAAAAAGTCAGCTCTGAGATGATGAATCCCAAAACAGGACTTCTTGACATTTTCTTGACCGTACCTGGTTGAAACCTGGGTGCCAGACAACCCTATTTTTATCAATGACCAATTCTTTTCCTTTTGCAGCATTAGGATCTAACCTTCCAACTTTAACTCTCTGAAAGGAGCGGTTAGGAAAAGTGATCAGGTTGATAAGATCAAATCCTCCTGTTACTCCCCTTTTGTCATTAAAGAAGACTTTTTCTCCAGCTGAGTTGTTAAAAGAGATGCCTTGAAGAAATGGGTGGAGCTGTTCGGAAAAAAAAAAAAGGGGGGTGGAGACAGAGAAGACGGTGAAATGGTAATCCTAGGAGGAAACCACCAAGTAGAGGTTGCTCTGAATTCATCTGACTAGGTGTACAAATTGGGTAAGAACAATGTTTTCACCCAAGGTACCTAACCCTAACACTGAAGCATACCTATCTAGTGCTTAAATCTTAACCTATTTTGCCATCCTAATCAAGTTGTAATAAATTCTGCAGTGAAAGGAAACTGTAGAGATGTTACCTGCCAAGGCTGAAGATTTCTGACTTGAACCATTTTTCCCACCATCTTTTTGTCCTGATTTGGTCCCTTGTACAGTAAGGCTTGCAAAGAATGAGCCACAGCGTAGACACCATTATAGATACTGTAACTATGACTAGTCATTTCCATTTCAAAGATAGGTCCAGGAAGACTATCCAGATTCTCCTCCCCAGTGCATTTTCCAATGTCTGTTGTTGACAATCCTAAATGAGGAAAGAAACAGTCAAATGCTTGCTCCCAAACTTCCTTTATGAATCCATCTCTGGGCCTCAAATGTGGTTTTATGGACTGAAGAAACTCCTTGAATCCCAGAACCTCATTTGATTGACTTTGAAAGGAAATGGCCCCATTGAACAATTGGAGATTCCAGGACTTCTGAAATCCGGTTAGAATAAAATCAAACTGGCTAGTCATGATCCAAACCTTTCTAAATGATGTATTTTCTTTCAATGTAGGATCCAGCACAAATATGACACCTGTGAGCCATACAAGCAACAGAGATTCTCCATAGAGTATAAATGTGTTTGTTTTGCTGTCTGCATAATATCTATAAAGAATCAAAAATATATCACTAAATTTATCCCAGTCATCAAAAGATGGTATGCCAGGGACTAGCTGTAGGAAGGATGAACAGATTCCATTCTGCGAAAGCAAAAGCTCCAGTTTCTGCAGAAATTGTTCTCCACTCTCACTCTCAGAAGCAAGAAGCCCAACCCACTTCCATCCAAAATGTTGTAGCAATTGAATAATCCCGATGTATAGAGGAGCCTCATTTGGGGCCACAAAGTAAAGTGATGATAACTGACTGGTATAAATGTCTTCTGCTGGATATGAACCATATGTAAGCTGAAAGAAAATAAAAATATTTCAACCTGGCAAGTTATGCTAAGTGTTGTTTCCTCTGTAGCTCTTTAGAGTACAGTTGAAGTAAAGAAAAATGCTCCTCTATGAGCAGTTCCTCTGTTTATCAGAAAATAATGTATTTACTGGGGCAGCCATTCATTCAGAGAATCTATTAGGAAAAATGTTTGAGAAGAAACAGGGAAAATTGGATTCAAATCTATCATTGGTTAGGTTGGCTAAGTGATTTTCAGTTACTCCCTAAGTCTTAGCTATAACCTTTTTGTTAACTGCTTGTTTTGGTGATAGTCTGTGTGTATGCGTGCCTTCAAGTCAGCATGGACTCCTGGAGACTTCCTGGAGAAATCCCTGAATTTTTCTTGGCAAGATTGCAGAAGTGGTTTGGCATTGCCTTCTTCTTCCTAGGGCTGAGAGAGAGTGACTGGCCCAAGGTCACCCAGCTAGCTTTGTGCCTAAGGTGGGACTCGAACTCCCAGTCTCCCAGGTTCTAGCCTGATGCCTTAACCACTACACCAAACTGGTTCTCTTTTTAGCAACTGTATGAGGGATAAAATACAGAACCCCATGTACATTTTTTGGGCTTTAAGGATAAACAGAAGACTTGGTTAATTCCCCCATCCACAGACCAACCTGAGGAATCTTGTAGAGATCTATAAGGCCTGCAATATGGGAAGATGTATCGGAACCAAGTCCTCCAAGGATGGCCATGAGGTTTTTAGGGATGCCGCATTCATAGTTGGGGAGAAATCTATTTGATTTGAAAAGCAGGTCCAGGGTGGTTCGACACGTCATTCTTGGGTCATGGTAGCTGTCTGATACATGGAGACCAAGTGTGACATTGGACAAGATTTGTGGATTCCCATTGATCTCCTTTAGAGCAAATTCCAAGGAAAGGACATGCTGGTAAAATTTTGTGATCAGACTGCAAAGAAAGAAAGAAAGCCTTTGAGAAAGCAAGTCTGCAGTGATTGGTTGGGTTTCATTTAAAAAATGATGCTTTTTGCCTGTGATTACCATTGGAATTGGTCAAATTCTTTTGTCATGCTGATATTTCAGAATGATATAGAAAACATAACACTAAATTGGAAGTATTTTTTGGGAAGTACCCATTCAATTACTTCTTCCATTATATCTGATTATTTACTCATAAAATGATACAATTTTAGAGATTTTTAAGGCTTTAAGGCAAAGTTGATTGGACAAGATCTTGTCCTGTTTCTACTGAGTGTAATCTAATTTCTCCTGGAGTATAACTTTCTTTCCCCTTTGCTCAGTCCTGACGTATTCTTTTCTGAATGAACAGACTAGATATGTTTGCTTTTTTAGTCTTTTGATGGAAGTTGATCTACATTTGCAATTTTGTGCTGTTTCCTACAGATATTTTCTTCCATTCTGTCTATCGTCTGTCTGTCTGTCTGTCTATCTTCTATCATCTATCTATCTATCTATCTATCTATCTATCTATCTATCTATCCCCTCTCACCCCTATGGGTGGTATGTATCTTCCTCAATCTCGGGTCCTCTACCAGAAACCTGAGAATTTGAGTGTTCAGCACAGTATCTGAGCTGTTCCTAGCCCTGTGCTCTTCAGGAAAGAGAGCTTGGATATAGTTCCTGGGATCTGTTGAAGCCCCTCTCCCTGCTTAGGAGTTACAGCCCTGAGTGCTCCTACCAACATTGGGACCACTCTGATGCACCACTGGGACCACTTATCTTGTCTTGTCCTTATCTTATCAAGACAAGATATATTTACCTATATATCTAAATATTTATATAGTTATATAGCTATATATCCCTTTCTATACGTATTTTATCTCTACGTATCCCTATCTTTGGTTTCTTCATGATCCAGCTAATCTTTAGGAATTCTAAAGCTGTTTCATATTTTATTTTATCAAGTTGAGACAGAGATGGATATTTTGGGGGTTCATAATGAGTGGGGTCCAAATTCTCCAAAGACAATTACAGCAATGTTGTAATTTTAGCGGAAAAGACTTATTATTTACAGAAATCTATGAGGTAGGAAGAAAAACCTAGCCTCTAGCAAGATGCATTCTACTAGGAGGTACACCAAGAAAAGAGACTTCCTGTGGCTATATGCTTGTGGAACAAAGACAGAAAGGGAGAACTTAAATGAAAATTCATACAAAATCAGAGGATAGACGAGATCAATATAGAACACCCAGGATTTCCAGATGCACTTTCTATAGCCTACTGCCTTTTTGATCTGTGCATCTGAAGTGAAATCTTCAACAATGTCTTGATAATCTAGCTATTAGCAATGCTAAAGCAGTTTTAAAAATTGTCCCTCACAGTTTCATGAGATCTTTTAAAAGTAGAATGATTATTTATAGGGGGAGAACAGCATTCTCACTTGGTATAGCATTATGACCAATTCAGAAAGTGAGGAAATAGGGTGGATAAGGTCCTTCTCTTCTTTGAACATTTTGTTACTCACAGAAAGAAGAGATGTGATCTGCAAAAGCCAAGAAGGGGCAAAGTCCCATTAGATGAGGATGGAGATTTGCTTACTTGTTAATCTCAAATAACCTATGTGATGGATATTCATCAAACCAATGTTCATTGAAAACATATACAATCAGAGAAACCATCGCTCCAATTGAGACATCACCTGGCTGGTACCATTCATGCTGAACAGGAAAAGGATTCACCACCAAGCAATTCAGCGGATTCCCTTTGATCACTGGAAACATCAGAAGGAAGAACATGTCTTCAGCACAAAGTGTAAAACTTGAGACTGTCCACTGGATTTCAAACATGGACTAGTCCAATACTACTCTTGAAAGAAAAGCATCTATTCAAACTTGAACTCCAACTGGGAAACAAATGGCTGTTTCAATATTGACTAAGAACCTGGAATCTGAAGTGTTTTCCGATGAAGAACAGGAAAAGACAGCAGAAGAAATGAAGCTGAATAACACTGTTTGCCTCTTTATACTATCGCAGATCTCCACGGAACTGGGTTTAGCTTTTAACTCATTTCAGACTTGCTTTGTATTTTTCATATCTTTCTGTAAAGCCTTCAGAGGTTTGAGCAGGTCTACAGATTATTGTGATTTGCCCAATTCCAGGAAGACTAAATTACCCATTCTACTTTTTTATCCAGACTGAAAGTTCGTCCACCTAAATATCAGTCTCCCATGCTTTGTGGGAATAATAAGTGTCATGTGGTTAAAAGAGTCTCTAAATATCTCTTTGGGTAAATGATAAGATAGATGTGTGTGTGTGTGTGTGTGTGTGTGTGTGTGAGACAGAGAGAGAGAGAGAGAGAGAGAGAGAGAGAGAGAGAACAGACATTCAAATAGAGAGACAGAAGGATGCCAGCCCTTCAGGGTAGGCTAAATCAGGAAAGAGACCTTACAAGAACTAGTAGAACCCTACTTTATTGTTGCAGGGTTTCATGATAGAATCTTGAAATCCTGAGACAATTTCCTTTATCTCTCTTATACCATAGAGCAGTGGTTCTCAAATATTTCAATCCCTTTACATTTTTAGAAATGATTGAAGACCCCAAAGAGCTTTGGTTTATGTGGGTTGCATCTATCCATATTTCCTATAGTAGAAATTAAAATGGAGAAATTGTAAATATTGATTTATTTGACTTTACAGACCCCCTGAAAGGGACCCTCAAGAGTCCCCAGACCACACTTTGTGAACCGCTGCCTATAGAGTATCAAGCATGTCTGTTCTGGGACTTTCTTATGCATCCTTCTGTTTCAGAGGAGCTTTTCTTACTTGTCTGTTATGTGTTAACAGCTCTTGCATTCCTTTGCTAAGAATATTATACCCCTTCCTGGATCAGGACGTCCTCTGCACGGTCACTCATGCCCTGGTCCCCTCCTGTTTGGATTACCGCAATGTGCTGTACATGGGGCTACCCTTGAAATGTATTTGGAAGCAACAGCTGGTGCAAAATGCAGTGGTGCGGACAATTTGGAATGCCCCTGGGGTGGCACATATAACACCTCTGTTACACGAGCTGCATTGGTTGCTGGTTTGCTTTTGGGTCCAATTCAGGTTGTTGGTTATCATCTTTAAAGCCGTTCATGGCACAGGACTAGGTTACCTAAGGACCTGTCTTGCCCCCATTATATCCACCCACCCCACTCAGTCTGGCGGAAGGGACATGTTGCGGACCCCACCAATCAAGGAATTCTGGCTGGCAGGGTCTAGGAAGAGGGCCTTTTCTGCTGTGGCCCCTGCCCTGTGGAACAGCTTGCCAGCTGAGGTGCAGGATGCCCCCACTCTCCTGGCCTTCCGGAAAGGTGTAGAAACATGGCTATGATGAGGGCTTGCAGGATGGAATTGGCTGGTGGGATGATCGATACTGGTCCCCCCATCATCTTGAATTGTATATTGGCTTTTTATATAGAATTGCTATTTGTTATTTTAATTGTGGATAGTTATATTTTTATTGTTTTTATTGCCTTGGATTATAATTGTAAGCTGCTCAGAGTCACCCTCTGGGGGAGATAGGCGGCCTACGAATTTAACAAACAAATAAATAAATATCTCTGCCTCCCTGTACAATAGGTAGTCTTGGTTTTACTGGATTCAGAATCCAAAATCCTCTAAAGGTGTGGATTCCCAAAGTGCTGCTCCTGGGCATATGGTGGTCATCGTCATCTAGCACCCAGTTTGAGGGCTGCACTCAGAAAGACAGTTCCAGAGAAAGACCATTGCAGGAATCCTACCCTGAGATTTCCAACAGAGCATATATCACCAGCTAGTCTGAATTCTAGCTATTTAGATATTCCAGGTCTTGACCCAAAACAGTTTTCTTCATCATCTGCATTAAAAGATTAGGAGCTGGATTAGGCCAAAGATAATGAAGCTTTCAATGCTGGACATGTTTGTGAGGCTGTGTTCCTATTTCTGATGCTCTCACAAAATAGCTACTATGAAGGGACTTTCATATTCATAGGTGCTTTCTCTTAATGTTCATGTCTGGAGAAAAATAATCATTTTAAATAAATGCAAATTGTTGATAATCTTCTCCCCATCAACCAGGGTAGAGACCAAGGCAGTACTTAATAGCCTGAAGCACTTTTCCATTAGGTTTATGAGAGTAGTCGTTGTATTTCTAAACATGTTTGGGTCATGGCCACATCCTGTTTTCAGGAAAAATCTGTGAAGATAAAGGCCAATACTTTAGTGTTCAGCTTGCCAGCTCTTAAAATATTAATTTTTAGATTAGAATATTTATCATAAATTCTACGTGACAGAAAACTAATGTGAAAATTAATGAAGAGTTAAACACCATGCATCTGGAGTGCATTTCTAAAAGCAGAAATGATAAGGTAGGAGCACAACTGGGAAGAGCTTTTAAACCATAATGTAAGAATGAGGCAGGAGAATCACACAAGACTTTTTATAATTTAATAAAAAAGACTTTAGTAGGTCAGGATGTTTTCATGGGGTGGAATCTGATGTGACATGTGGAAGCTGAATTGAGACTCCGAATGCATGAACATTGCACTGAACACTTGTTTTGAAGTGAAAATTAAAATACTGGCATTAATCTTGAAAGAGTTTGCTCGTTTATTGGAAGACGCCAATGATACAGATTTTCTATTGTTGTCTGAGGCCCTTCCTATAGAAAAGTGATTCAAGGGAAAGACTGGGAGAGGAACTCCACACAACACATGAACATTGTTTTCTTTGCAGGATTCAAATACAACTGGAATACCGACCTAGACAGTTCTCCAGTGCCTCTCCAGGCTGCTCCGATATCCAACCCATGTAAATTCTACTCCAATGTAAATTGCCTTTATTTAAATTTAATTAAATGCTGAGTTCTTGTTACAGAAAAAATTGAATAAGATGCTTATTAGTTCTAAGTCAGCTTTAGAACCCTCGTTACATTCTTTCAAATGAAAGTAACAAGAATTAATCTGACCATAAGCTCCTGAGTGCTAATATTCTTCCCATTTAAGCTTGTCAGCATAATTTGGAATATATATCTGGTATGTGTATGTGTGCGTGCCTGATTTAATTATTTCGTTTTATCAATTGGTGTCTGCTGTTTAATTCTGGCCTCAGTACAATGATGAAGCATTTTGGGAAGAAGATACATCCCAGTAAGGCAGCACTGGAGGACAAGATGGAGAAGATCTCCACAGCCACCATGGCTTTCCCTACAGTGCTCAGGTAGGTTGGCACAAAGGACAGCCACACACAGCAGAAGGCCAACATGCTGAAGGTGATGAACTTGGCTTCATTAAAGCTGTTAGGTAAATTACGGGCAAGGTACGCCACAAGGAAGCTGGCAATAGCCAAGAAGCCCAGGTAGCCCAGGACACAATAGAACATCAGGACGAAGACTTCACTGCATTGCAAAATCATGTTTTCCATTAGGGAGTGCATGTCTAAGTCAGGGAATGGAGGAGAGGTTGCCAACCACAGGGTGCAAAGAGCTACTTGAAGAAAAGAAGCAGAAAGGACAATGGAAAGGGCCAATCTTTTCCCCACCCATTTCCTCATTGTAGAACCTGGCTTAGTAGCCATGAAAGCCACAACCACAGTGATGGTTTTGGCCAAGACACAAGAAACAGCCACTGAGAAGATGATGACAAAAGCTGGTTGCTGCAGAAGGCAGATGACTTTCCCAGGTTGGCTGAGGAATAAAAAGGAAGAGAGGAAGCAGAGCAAAAGAGACCCAAGGAGAGTGTAAGTGAGGTCCCGGTTGTTGGCTTTAACTATGGGAGTATCCTTGGCCTTAATAAAAGTTCCAAGTATCCAGGCTGTTATCAAGCCAAAAGCAACAGCAGCTGATGCCAAGGAGATCCCTAAAGGTTCCTCATAAGACAGGAAAGTTGTTCTCTTGGTGATGCAATGATCTTGCTCCTTGCTTGGATACTGATCTTCAGGACATTGGAAACAATCTTCCATCTCTAGATCAAAAGTCAAAAGAAAACTCAGTCATTACTTGATTATTATTTAGTTCTGCAAATACAGAGAAAGCTATTTGATAACTGGGTGCTTTATTGGAGTTGAAATAGATGTGTCTGTCCATCCCAATGTTATAATTAAATGCATTATTCACTCAAGATCATCTTTTGGGATTGTAGTGCTAAGGCGGATTGAGTTGTTAAGGATAATGAATTGCTGAAATTGATACTTTTTAAGTCTGACAATTTGTGGTTCTTTTAACAACATGTATGTAAAGTATAGAATAGTTTTGTGGAATAAAGAAGTATGAATAATCTATAAGTTATTTGAGAGAAGAACAAAACCCAAAAACTGTGAGGTTAAAAAAAAAAAGAATATCTGTCTGTCTGTCTGTGTAATCTATCTATCTATCTGTCTATCTATCTGTCTGTCTGTCTGTCTGTCTATCTATCATCTATCCTTTCAATTTTCTTCTTGGGAAAGAAAACTAACATTGATTGCTTAGCACAGTAATAGTAATATATAAGTAATGTTTGATAAGTGATAAGTAAGTCTTCTTTATCCTAGGGTTTTTCTGCAAGTGCAGGGTCTGCTTTTTGAATCAATGAATGCCATTTCATGAGATTGAATGTATCAACCCAGTCCAACTGTATAAGTTTCATGTCTGCATTAATGGTGTCTTGCTACCTTTGCTTTATTCTTCTGCTTGGGCATTTGCCATCCGTGTTAAAGTAGTAGGCAGCGCAGGCAACAGCATGGGGTGCTGCTTGTAGAACGTGGCCATACCACTGTAGGCATTTTTCCTGCATTTTCTCTGTTATTGGTGCAATGCCCGTCTGCTGCCGAACTGCATATTTGTTGATGTGGCTGAGAAGGGAAAGACCTAATGACCAATGGAGCGTGCACATCTCCATGGCATGTAAAGGGCGCTCAACACTTTTGGTGGTTGGCCAGCACTCAGCTCTGTACAGTGCTACTGGATGGACCATCATTCTGTACTCTTTCAATTTTAGATGTATTGGCATGTGCTTATCACAGAGCGCTCCAGCGATCTCCTTCCACTGCAACCATGTTCCATTCCGTCATGTGTAGTCCCTCATTAATGCAGCCATCCCTTTGCAGATGGGATCCTAAGTAACGGAAGGAGATTGTCTTCACTAGATCTTCGCAGCTGACCTGGACGGTGAAGGTGATTAAGCATTAGTCTTTAGATACTCAGTCTTCTTGATATTGAGGCACAAACCAAATTGGCTAAGATGGTTGTTCCATGTCTGGACACAGCACTGCAGTTGTTCCCTGGTGGTCTGAGCCAGCCCTTGAGCCGGTAGCCTTTCCTACTTGTTGCAGCAGTCAGGCATCACCTTGGGGAGATGCCCTAGCATTGTTCAACACTGTGTAAAGCTGTTGATCCATTTGTTGCAACAGAACTTCACTGACTGGCTTGTGCTTGAGTCTGATGTTGGTTGGTCTGTGTTCAGCTCAGCACCACCCTTGCGGGAGGGCAGTTTCCAGTGGCACCAACCAGGAGGAACGATCCTCAATGCCCTAAATGATAAGTAAGTAATACGCGATATTTGATCATTATTTCTTTCATATACTGGCACTGGAAAATCCAGGCCATGAAAAGGGAAATTAATTATTAGATCGATACTGTATTCATGAAATTGATTTTCCTTCTTTTATTCATTTTATTCATTTTTCCATTCTTTCCATTTACTGGAAATGTAAATATATCATTTTTGGCAGGCAGATTTAGTATATCTCAGCAAATTCAAAATCTCTGGTTTACTAAGCTTCCAGAAAACGGCAGGTCGATTTAGAACACTTTGAAAGAGCCTGATTTAAATCTGGGCCTCTAACAAAGCTTTTGGAATCCTCTCAGTTACGTTTTGGAGTTAAAATTGGGCTGAATATATTGTGGGCAGCATACACTTTCTATAACTTCCCATTATTCTTAAAAGAAGCACAGGCCACCTTCTCTTCAGTATACCTATTTCCTATTTCCTTTTATTTATTTCTTGAGGACAGGTGGGACCTGTTATGAATTGGAGAAAAGGCCTCCATTATTGATCCATAATATTGATAATTTTTCTTTTTTCTTTTTTAATGCTATTTTACAAGGAAGACCATGAGTCACAATGTTCTCCTATGAAGGGTACATTAGATTATCCTGCCATTAATTCATGACACCATACGAAATGGGATTGGAGAAAGTTTTCCAAGGTTTTCCAAGGTGAAATGCACAGAACCTAAAGATAATTAAAAATTAATCACTCCCACCTGCAAAATCTATTCCAACAACACAATGGATTTCATGTGGAAATATTAGAATGTTGCAGGTTACTTTGATCTTTGTTTCATCAATTTATTACTCACCTCCATCACCAAACAAACTCAGTATGTAACAATATAATTAAAGATGCTTTTGGTACATAAGAATATAAGCAGTGACCTGCTAGATTGGACCCTGGGCCACCTAGTCCAGCAGTCTGTTCTCACAGTGCCCGAACAACAGCACAAGGAAGCCCATTAATCTCCCAGTAGATGGCCTTCACAGATATCACACTGCCATCAAGACTAATGGCCATTGATCGCCATATCTCCCATGACTTGGTTCAACCCTTTTTTGAAATCATCTAAGCTGGCAGCCAGCACCACATTTCATGGTAGCAAATTCCAAAGTTAAATTATGCATGGCGTGAAAAACCAACCAACCAACCAACCAACCAACCAACCAACCAACCAACCAACCAACCATTCTATTCTGATTCTTCCAAGGTTCAATTCCACTGGGTGGCTTCTGTTTGTAGCATTTTGGGAAGGGAAAAATAGCTTTTCCTTAACCACTCTATCCACACCATGCATAATGTTGTACATCTCAATGCCTCCTTTTCTCATAGAGAAGCTGCTTCAGCCCCTTGACCATCTTTGTTGCCCTCCTCTGAACCTTCTCCAGTTCCACTACATCTTTTTCATGGTGCAGTGACCAGAACTACATACCATATTCCAGATGTGATCGCACCATTGATTTATAAAAGCGCATTGTGATACTGGCATGTCTATCTTTAATACCATTTCTTATTATTCCTAACATGCTGTTGGTCTTTTTGAGAGTGCATGCACACTATGTTGCCATCTTTATTGAACAGTTTTTAAGGAAACCTGATGCTATGCTGATTAGGGTTTTTATGTATTAATACTAGAATCTGGATTCTGGTTCAATAGCCAACAGCAGCCAACTTTAGAACAGGTACAACACATGGATGGTAATACACACAAGTTAGTCCCCAGTGCTTGAATCTCTTCCTTTTTTAAAAAAAGGGAATTCACAAAAATGCAGGTGGAATTATTTCTAACAGGCACACTGTCCAGGAAGATAATGCCAAGATTAAAGGTACAAAGTAGTGTTCTTCAATAAGGTCAATTTATTGTTAAAGCTTCCCTTAGCATAAAGTCCATGAATTTCATGCCTCATATAGCCTTCTCACTTGTATAAATTACTGCTGTGTTTATGGAAGTCATAGTGTAATGCTTTTTCATACCTCATTAGCAATATTTTCCAAGAAGCTAAAATTATAGTAAATGAAGAGACAGCAATGTTTTGAACAAAAACATCTACCACCCAGTCAATTATATATTATTTTATACTTCAGTATTGCTGCTATATGGAAACCAGCAAGATTGGCATGGCTAATAATTATGACAGATGATTCTATCTATCTATCTATCTATCTATCTATCTATCTATCTATCTATCTATCTATCTATCTATCTACCTATCTAATATGCTGCCCATCTCCCCCAGAGGGTGACTTGATTTTACTTGAATTGAAATGAATTGAACCTCAAAAGAGCTATTCCTATGATACTAAAGTGAAAATGATTTAAAAAAGAAAAGAAAAGAAAGAAGAATGTGCGAACATGGGTTACCATTAATTCCTGAGCCTCAGACTGGGAAAGATCACCCTTAGTTAAATGCCCAGCATGATGATTTATTAGTTCTGATCCACACATTTCTTTTAATCCCTAGTGAACTGACCCATCTTGTCTGAAATCTTTCCTTCTGGGCATGGAACACAGTCATAGCAGCAGAATGGTTTCCCTTCCACCCTTCTCTTCCAATATCCTGGATGACAATACTCATTACAAAGAGAAATGGGGAGAACCTGCAAATAACATGAAAGATGTTTAATAAGAAGATGGGAAGTTTTTATTCTTTTATTCATCTGAAAATAAGGTAAACTACACATCTCATTAAAAAGGGACGTGGCTGCATTAGTGTATGAAATAATTTTAACTGACTTCTCATCCAGCATTTAAAGACGTTCCAAGCATATACAAATTCTACATGCATAATATTACATTATTTTCTTTTCAAAACAGAAATTCAGTGTTGCCCTAGGTCTGTATTATATAATTCTGATGAATGTTGATGAGATCACATTACATAGAAAAATTAAAAAATCAGATCAATAATGGTCAATGTGACAATATCTTTTCCAAGGATGTTATTGATCATACCTGGTTAAAGCTTTTGTGCCATTCAATTCTATTTTCATTAATACTGAATTGATGTCCATCTGGAGCGTTGGGATCTAACCTTCCAACTTTCACTTTCTGGAATGACTTGTTTGGAAAAGTGATCATGTTGATGATGTCAAATGCTCCTGTTACATGCCTTTTGTCATAAAAGAAAACTTTCTCTTCAGCTGAGTTGTTAAAAGAAATGCCTTGAAGAAACGGGTGGAGCTACTTAAAAAACAGTAAGAGAGAAGGGGAATTGAAAGGAGAGTAATGGGCAAACCAATGAACTAAGGTTTACAGATATTTTTATCTAGTTTCATCTAAGAAAGCTCAACCAGGGTAATATACAAAAAGGACAGTAAGCAGTGCACTCCTTCTTCTCCTTCTCCTTCTCCTTCTCCTTCTCCTTCTCCTTCTCCTTCTCCTTCTCCTTCTCCTTCTCCTTCTCCTTCTCCTTCTCCTTCTCCTTCTCCTTCTCCTTCTCCTTCTTCCTCCCTTCAAGTCAGTGTTGATTTCTGGCAACTTCCTGGACTAGCGCCTGCAGTTTTCCTGGCAAGACTTTTGGACATTTACTGTTTTTGATTTGGATGATCTACTGTTCTCTTTTTCCTAAGGCTGAGAGAGAGTGACTGTCCCAGAGTCACCCAGCTGGAAATCAGGACTAGAACTCCTGGTTTCTAGCTTGGTGTCTTAATCATTACACCACATTGGGTCTTACTTTAAACAGCTAAAGATTTTTAAATTCCAGGCACAGAACAAGTTATCAACCTACAATATATGATCATTGAAGATCTGTAAAACAACAGCATGTGATGCTGATGGAGGAGAAATATGGATGTAATCCACTTGGTAGGGATTTCAGACTATGAAAGAACTGTGTACAACTGATCGCTGTTAGATGTTCAAAACAGAATTGATTGGCTTAAATCTTAGCACTTTTAACCAACCCAATCATTTTGTACTACATTTTCCACTGAAGAAAACAAAAAGTGTGTCATGTAGAGATATTACCTGCCAAGGCTGGAAATCTGGAAGTTCAACCATTTTATCCAGCATCACTTTTTGCTGACTGGATCTCTTTGATAGTATGGTATGTAAAGTATGAGCCACAGCGTAGACACCATTGTAGATACTATAACTATGACCAGTCATTCGCATTTCAAACAGAGATCCAGGAAGACCGTCCAGGTTTTCCTCCCCAGTGCATTTTTCATTGTCCATTGTTAGCAATCCTGAATGAGGAAAGAAACAGTCAAATGCTTGCTCCCAAAAATCCTTTATAAATCCATCTCTGGGCCTTAAATAAGGTTTTATGGACTGAACAAACTCCTTGAATCCCAGAACCTCATTTGATTGAATTTGAAAGGAAATGGCCCCATCAAACAAATGAAGATCAAAAGTCTTCTGAATTCCTGTTAGTATAAAATCAGTTTGGCTTGTCATGATCCATACCTTTCTAAATGATGCATTTTTTTTATTTTGGGGATCTCTAAAAAATATGAGAAATGTGAGCCACACAAGAGTCAACGTATCTGCATACATAATAAATGTATTTGTTTTACGATTTGTGAAATGGATATAAATGCTGGACATCGTATCAAAAAAATTATCCAAGTTATCCAGACGGGGTACACCAGGGATTTGTTGTATGAAGGCTGAACAGATTCCACTCTGGGAAAGCATCAGTTGCAGTTTCTGCAAAAATTGTTCTCCACTCTCACTCTCCGCACCAAAGAGCCCAACCCACTTCCATCCAAAATGTTGAAGTAATCGGATAATCCCAGTGTATAGAGGAGCCTCATTTGGGGCCATAAAGTAAAGTGAAGATATCTTATTTGTACGAAACTCTTCTGAGGGATATGAACCATATGTGAGCTAAAAGAAAGTGCAAAGATGTTGTACAGATAAGTTAGATATGCTATCTTTTTCCTCTGTGGCTCTTGGAAATATTGAAGGGACTAGCCAGCAGGATTTAAACTTAAATAAATTGCTCCTGTAGTGTCCATTTCCTGATTTATCATCATATAATGCAATTTCTGGAGTACTCAGACTAGGGGACCAGATGATGGAACAGAATCAGGAGACCAGGTTGATATCTATTTTTAAATTATGGAAAGTAATGGATTTTCAGTTGGCTGGTGTGGGTCTTCCGGGCTGTGTGGCTGTGTTCTGGAAGTTTTGTTTCCTAACGTTTCGCCAGCATCTTGACCGGCATCTTCAGAGTGCAGGAGCACAGACAGGAGCAGTTCTCTCTGTGCCCAGGATGATGTGACCCTTTTGTGGGTATTTATAGAGATCTGAAGGGGGGGATGGGGGGGATTGGGGGGTGGGGGGGGTGGGGGGGTGGGGGGGTGGAGGGTTTGGGTTAACGAGTGGCTGCTTGTTTTGGTGTCAAAATATGTGTGTATCTTCCTGGGGGTTAGGCAGGGTATGTGTGTATCTTCCTGGGGGTTAGGCATGGCCACACAGCCTGGAAGACCCACACCAGCCTTCGTATGCCGGCCGTGAAAGCCTTCGACAATACGATTTTCAGTTGTCTTAACTGAAGTCCTAACTGAAACTTCCTTACAAGATTGTTATTGTGGGGAGTAAAATTAGGATTAGGGATCCCATGTACATTGCTTGATTTTGATCATTTAAAGAGAAAGGAGAGAATTCTCCCTGTTTCCCAACCAACCTGTGGTATCTTGTAGAAATCTATAATGTCTGCTATATGGGATGAAGTATCAGACCCAAGTCCTCCAAAGATGGCCATGAGCTTTTTAGGGACACCACATTCATAGTTGGGGAGAAATCTGTTTGATTTGAAGAGCAGGTCCAGGGTGGTCCGATAGGTCATTCTGGCACTGTAGTAGCTGTCACAGATGTGGAAGCCAAGGGTAACATTGGGCAAAATTTGTGGATTCTCATTGATCTCCTTTACAGCAAAGGCCAAGGAAAGGACATGCTGGTAGAATTTTGTGATCATACTGCAAAGAAAGAAAATGGTTGGGAAAGCAATCCTTCAGTGAGAAAATTGGTTGAACATCAAGAAGACTCATTTCCTCCTGCAATTATAATTGGATACAGAAGACCATTTTTTGATATTTCATAACTAAACAACACTTTTAACAATAGTCCAAGGAGTTTAATGAAAATAAGCTTTTTGTTATGCATTTCATTGTCTTTAGCAAATTAAACACATGCACGTTTTATAAATTGTTACGTTTTAAGGCCAAGATCAATAGAAAAGATATTGCTCTGTGAGATGATAGATAGATAGATAGATAGATAGATAGATAGATAGATAGATAGATATGGAGCTTTTCTGTTCTCGGTGAACATGCTATAGATACTTGTTTTCAAATAAATTTTATTTAAAATTGGAATTTTGTGCTGCTTCCTACAGATTTTTCATTCTCTTTATAAAAATTGGATTGGCTCAAGGGTTTCACTCTTTTATTGTTATTTTATATAGTAGAGGGATATCATGGTTGAATGTTTTCCTTTTAGCTATATGAATCCCCATCCCTGATTTCTTGATGATCAAATGAATCTTTAGCAATTCTAAAACAGTCTTCTATTTTGTGTTATTCAGTGGATTAGTACAGCATAACATAACTATTCAACTATTCATATCTTTGGCTTCTTGAATAGTGGTGACCAGCATCTCCAAAGACAATTGAAGCAGGTTTGGTAGCTTTAGCAGAAAATACAGGTGAAACTCGAAAAATTAGAATATCATGCAAATGTTCATTTATGTCAGTATGGCAACTCAAAAGGTGAAACCAATATATGAGATAGACGCATTACATGCAAAGCAAGATATGTCAAGCCTTACTTTGGTGTAATTGTGATGATTATGGCGTACAGCTTATGAAAACCCCAAATTCACAATCTCAGAAAATTAGAATATTACATGACATCAATAACACAAGGATTGGAAATAGAACAATATCGGACCTCTGCAAAGTGTAAGCATGCATATGTACTCAGTACTTGGTTTGGGCCCCTTTTGCGGCAATGACTGCCGCAATGCGGCGTGGCATGGATGCTATCAGCCTGTGGCACTGCTGAGGTGTTATGTAAGACCAGGATGGTTCAATAGCGGCCTTCAGCTCCGCTGCATTGTTTGGTCTCATGTCCCTCATCTTTCTCTTGGAAATGCCCCATAGATTCTCTATTGTCAGGATTAGCCCAGGAAACTCCAGGAGACAGTACGGATTCAATCCCGCAAAATTTAATGGCTTTACTCCCGTTACAGAAATCTTCTCAGAGTGAGAGCAAATTCCAGGGTCACCCTCCCAACCTCCCTGCATTCTTTAGGGAGGGTTCAGTCTCATCCTCTTATCTGTTCCTCATTGCTCTGGTGATGAGAGTAAGTTCTTAACCCCTCTTGTCCTGACTCTCACATCTATGGGGTTCAGGTCAGGCGAGTTTGCTGGCCAATCAAGCACAGTAATCCCACGGTCATTGAACCAGGTTTTGGTACTTTTGGCAGTGTGGGCAGGTGCCACGTCCTGCTGGAAAATGAAGTCAGCATCCCCATAAAGCTCGTCTGCGGAAGGAAGCATGAAGTGCTCCAAAATCTCCTGGTAGATGGCTGTGTTGACCCTGGACTTAATGAAGCACAGTGGACCAACACCAGCAGATGACATGGCTCCCCAAATCAACACAGACTGTGGAAACATCACACTGGACTTCAAGCATCGTGCATTGTGTGCCTCTCCATTCTTCCTCCAGACTCTGGGTCCTTGGTTCCCAAATGAGATGCAAAAGTTGCTCTCATCAGAAAAGAGGACTTTGGACCACTGGACAACAGACCAGTTCTTTTTTTCTGTAGCCCAGGTAAGATGCTTCTGACGTTGTTTGTTGTTCAGGAGCGGCTTGGCAAGAGGAATATGACATTTGAAGCCCATGTCCAGGATCCGTCTGTGTGTGGTGGCTCTTGATGCACTAACTCCAGCCTCAGTCCACTCCTTGTGAAAGTCCCCAACACTTTTGAATGGCCTTTTCCTGACAATCCTCTCCAGGCTGCGGTCATCCCTGCTGCTTGTGCACCTTTTTCTACCACACTTTTCCCTTCCACATAACCTTCTATTGATATGCTTTGATACAGCACTTTGGGAACATCCAACTTCTTTTGCAATTCCCTTTTGGGGCTTTCCCTCCTTATGGAGGGTGTCAATGATGGTTTTCTGCACAACTGTCAGGTCAGCGGTCTTTCCCATGCTTGTGATTCCTACTGAACCAGCCTGAGAGACCATTTAAAGGCTCGGGAACCCTTTGCAGGTGTTATGGATTCATTAGCTGCTTAGAGTGGGACACTTTGAGCCTAGAATATTGAACCTTTTCACACTATTCTAATTTTCTGAGATTGTGAATTTGGGGTTTTCATAAGCTGTACGCCATAATCATCACAATTATACCAAAGTAAAGCTTGACATATCTCGCTTTGCATGTAATGTGTCTATCTCATATATTGGTTTCACCTTTTGAGTTGCCATACCGACATAAATGAACATTTGCACGATATTCTAATTTGTCAAGTTTCACCTGTAAGTCTTAGTTACAGAAATACAATATATGAGGTAAGAAAAAAACCTAACATCTAACAAGATATATCAAAGCAGGAGGAAGGTCAAGAGGAGAGTGTTCTTGTGGGTGTTTGTGGAACAAAGACAGGAAGGAAGAACCTGAAATCTCATAAAAATTCATAAAAAATCAGACAGAGGAATAAAGAGAGAATAAACAGGGAATTCCAAATGCTGTATCTGTAGTCCTCTGCCCCTATACGAATGACATGAAATTTCTTCATCTTTTAGCAATTATTTAGAAATTCTAAAACACTTCCCAAAATTAATCCCCACACAGCCATTTTGTATATTTTAAAAAAACAAAAGATCAAAGTCTCACATAGTCTGGAGTTAGATGTTCTCGGAAAACGTGGGAAATAATTAGATCATGCAAGGTCTTGATACATTTTCTCTGAGCCTCTTGTTATTCATAGAAACAAGAGCTATACTCCAGGACAGCTGACAAGAAGGCATGTAACATTAGATGCTTACTTACTTTGGAATATTAAACAGATTCTGAGATGGATATTCCTCAAACGACTGTTCGTTGAACATGTATAAGATCTGAGAAGTCATCTCACCAATGAGGAGATCCCCTGGCTGGTACCATTCAGATGGAACAGGAAAAGGATCTGCCTGACATTTTAGAGTATTCACTTTGATCACTGGAAAGATCAGAAGGAACAACATGGCAGCAGCAAAATATTCTTCTAAAAGTGTTGTCCTCTGTATTAACCAAGACAAGCTACTTGACTTAGCATCATACCTTTTCTCAGCATGTTTCTAAGGAGAAAACCATCAGACAAAACTTTATTTTGGCAAAGGTATAACTATAAGCTTGAGTACTGACTGAGATTTCCAGAACTCAGACGTTAGTTTTTTCTGATAAAATGAAAAACAAGTTTCAGAAGAAATAAACCTGAATAGCTTATTTGCCTTTTCCAACCATTCCAGAGCTCCATGGATCTGGGGTTAGTTTATACCTTATGTTGGGTTTGCTTTCAGCTTTAAAGTGCTTTTTAACAAACCTCTGGAGCTTTGAGTATGTAGACAAACTATGCTGATTTGGACAATTCCAGGGAGAGTTAATTATCTATTCAAGCTTTTCATGCTGAGTGTAAGCTGTCTACGTGATGGCATTTCCTTTGATCTTTGTGGAATAATAAGTACCAGATGGTTAAAAGTTTCTTCGAATAATTAAATAAAAATCATTATGATTTTACTTCATTCAGAATACAAACAACTATGAGGCTATGGATTCGTGCCCAAGAACAATTAATCTACATAGGCTTCCCTTTGTATCTGCCAAATGCTCTGCCTGATTCAATCTTTTAATGGGATTAAAATAGTTAAAGCAATTTCATTTTTAACACATTTCAAAAATATATTTGAATTAGATACTTTCATATGGCAAAAAATTATATACATTTACTATGAGCATGGTATTTCTCTGTTCTGTTTACAGACAGTTGGAGGATTCTACACTATCTGTAATACAGTACAGTCAGAAAGACTGGTGTCCTCAAAGTGGTTGAAAGGGCTGTACAATATCTCATCGCTCAGATCCAATAAGGAATGGAAGTTGTATGTTATCTTCATACTGTTGACATACCCTAATCTATCCCCAAATCTCAGTCCTGAATGAGTTAATCCAAATGTTGGACAGAGCTGGTAGTTCATACATTCATACAGATTATGTGTTTCATACTGTCAAGTCCTCCCTGTCTGACTCCCAATTCTGAAGTATTCTCATGCAACCGGGCTTGGTTCAGAAAAATACGCTTTATTGAGTGGTACAGGTAGCTTGTAAACAGAACATTGCTAAAACTAAAGCCTTGGTTAAACTTCCCTCTATTTATCCCCCCTCCCTTGATTGCCTGGCATCTTGAGTCTTCTCCACCAGGTGGTGACCTTTTTCCTTCCTCCCCCCTCCTCCCCTAGCCTCTTCCTGGCTCTTTGGGGCCCCAGCTGTCTTGCCTGCAATCAAGCCAGGCGAAAATGCCCATATATGGTTAAGCTGCTTCCCAGCTCACATTACAACCATTAACAGAACCCCCCCCCCCTTTAGTTACTAGTGGCAGAACCAATTCACTCTAACTCCCAACGACTGCAATGCAATGGCAAACAACAACAGATGGGTGATGCAGGTTCTGACACATACATTCCTTGTATGAAAGAAATCAAGGGCTGATCACGCAGCATTATTCATTGGGTATGGTCTTGCAAGGATGACTATAATATTGTGACTCAAATTCACAACCACAGACCCATTCAGAAAGACATGATGAGCAACAATATGAAAAGCTGCTGAGAGGTCAGGGAGAATCAACAGACTCCATCAACAAGATCCACCTTTCCTCCATCCACCAGGAAAAGTATGGCTTCAGGGCAATCAAAGTTGATTGTATCCAACAAGTGGGCTAAGCTCAGACTGGAATGACACTGTCAGGTTCAAAGGTCAACAACACTGTCACTTGATAGTGAGTAGTGTAAGGCACAGGATATTCTGATGAGCTGGGTCACTGGGGGTTTCCCTACAGGAGTTACTTACTAGCCCCAGTATAGTATATTCAGGAGACAGAGTTCCTTTGAAAGAAAAAGAGACTGTTTACTTTTTCACTGAAGATTTAACAAAAAGGATAACAAATACTCCAAAAAAATAAAATGTTCACCAGCTTGAGTTATTTATAAAAATAATAAAGGCAGGATAAAAAATCTAAAAAAAATTATACATTTATAACACAAGGAACTCACATTGACAGGAGAATATGTATGCATGCTTGTTTGAGATTTAGCTGCATATATATTATGCTAGCATCAGAGCAATAATCTATATTTGTTTCTTTGAGATATTTTTACTCACCAAAACCATAGTTTGTGACCTATGTTTAGAAGATGCAAAAGAAGAAAAAAAATCTTACATTGGCAAATGATAAAGGTTTAGAAAAGGGAGATCCTTGAATGAAGGTTCAAAAAAATGGTAAAGCTTGTGAGAAGCCATTCGACCAAGGCCAAAGTCACCTGGCTGATACCACTCTGCTTGAACAGGGAAGGGATCACCTGCAGGACACTTTAGAGTAAGTACTGGGTGTACCAGGAAGATTAACATCTTCACTTTTAGTGAAAAGATCTGTCCATCCATAAGAGGTACATAATTTATCTTGGTCTAGATTGAATAAAGGCTAGGCCTAACAGAAGTCCATCATAATCAGGATGAATCCAATATTGTCTTTTATATCACCAGCATTGTAATAGAAAACCTAACGGATAAAACAGGAGAAAGAAACTTGAGGAAGTGAAGCTAAGAGAATCCTTACTACCTCTTCCTTATAGAGGACAGATCTCCCTATAGGTTAAGGTTAATTTATAGTCACACTGATTATTTTTGAATTCGTCTTACATTCTGGAAAGACTTTGAAATGTTGACCTTGGGTGGAAATACTAATTTTGATCATTCCCAGGCAACCTAATTACAATTTGATGGTTTTCATGCTGGGAAATATTACTTTTTTCTCTGCATCTGATCTCTAGCTTTCATTGCTTCTTGTGATGTAATGAATAGGAGATGGTTGAAGCTGCAAGTGAGCAAAAACCAATAAAAATAACATTGGGGAGGTGGGGAATAGAATAGAGTACCAGTAGAAGAGAATATATATATATCTTAGGGTTGAAATGTAGAGTCTTTGGTGTACTCTGAGCTTGGTTGTTTTCTTGCAGATGTTTCATTACCCAACTAGGTAATGTTTTCAGTGCTAGAAGGAAGTGGAGTTTGTTCTCTGTTTATATATTGATGTTATGATTTCAATGCATAGAAAAACTAGTTGATGGAGATTTGTAATTTAGTAACAGGTGCAGAACTTCTGCTCTTAACTCTCAGGTGCCAAAATAATTTACACCATGGTAACTTTTAGATTTCCTCCTTCTATGACCCCAGAAGCAAAGATAATTTGATTAGGTTGCTGGATTATTTGGACAGCAAAAAAAAAAAAAAAAAGGTAAGATTGCATAATTACATTTCATGTATCTTATTGACATGAGGTAAGGCTCTTGCCCATGTTCATTGGAATTGCTTTTATTTTCTTCCAGCAGCCCTCTAGGTATCTCTTCTGTCTGTGGGTAACACCTTTGTCCAACTGAGTAGTGCCCTGTCTGTTCTGGAAGGGTCTGCACTTGCCCTAAAGAAGATTCACAGTTTGAGGGTGTTCCTAGATCCATCACTGTCACTAGAGCTCCAGGTGGCCTCGGTGGCATGAAGTGCTTTTTATCAGCTTCAGCTGCTTGACCAACTATGACCTTACCAAGTTGGATTATTGTATGCAATTATTGTATGTGGTGCTGCCTTTGAAAACAGTGTGGAAACTTCAGCTACTTCAAAATAGAGTAACTAGACTGCTCACTGGGACTGGCTGATATGAACATATCATGACAGTTCTTCACATATATACTGGCTAGTTTTGACCTTTAAAGCCCTAAACGTAGGACCAGGTTACCTGAAGGAACATCTTCTCCCAAATATACCTAGCCAGATTTTAAGATAATCTAATGAGGCCTTCCTGTAGGTCTCCTCACCAAAAGAGGTGAGGTGGGCCTCTAAAAGGAGATCTTTTCCTGTGGTGGTACCCCATTGATGGAATTCCCTCCCAGGATAGGCTCAACTAGTTCCCACATTAGAATGATTTCAGCACCAGGTGAAGACTTTTCTATTTCCCCATTCAGTTTTTGAACGACCACCTTGCTGCTGCCTAGCTCATATGGTGTTTTTATTTTGTCTTCTGTTTCATTTTATTGCATATGTTTTCACCCAAATTGTATTTAGCAGCTTTGTGTTTTGGTAACACAGCACTGTATTTTTTTAACAGTCAAGTAACTCTGTAATTTTAACTTCCTTGTACAAGTACCTGAGAGGACATCCAGATCTTTAATGTCTTACAAAAGTCCAGAAGGGTTGGGACCATCCTGATTGCTGGGGGACTCTGCTCAATAGGGCATGTACATAAACATTTCACGTTTCTAGATCAAAAGCTGCTAGACCAAAGACTTTTGGGTGATCTGCTGAGGTCATTCTTGGAATAACGGATAGAGTTAGGGTGGAAAAAAACTCTAAATTATTGTCCATCCTTTAATGCTGACCAAAAGGTGGGCAAGCAAGCCACTGTCCCTTACCCAAGTTCAGCCTCCTTTTTAAAATCTTCCCATTATGGAATTTCTAGTGTATTAAATTGTTATCTATTAAATGTTCTTAAATGTTGAAAATACTTTCAGAAGAAAAGGGAATAGTCCCATTATTTAATAATTTATTTTTTATTAGATACTCCCTGTAATTTAAATGTGGCCTTAGAAAAATGATATAGCATTTAGGGAAAAAGATACACGCCAGTAACTCAGTACCAAAAGACAAGATGGAGAAGATCTTCATAGACACCATGGCTTTTCCTTTGGCACTTAGATAGGTTGGAACAAAAGACACCAACACACTGCAGAAGGCCAACATGCTGAAGGTGCTGAACTCATTAAAAGTGTTACAAGCACAAAATGCCACAATTAAACTGGCAATGGCCAAGAGGCCCATTAAGCTCAGGAGACAGTAAGATTATGACCAATCACTGCATTGCAGAATAATTTCTTCCATTTCAGAGTAGCTGTCTAATTCAGGGAAATGGGGAGAGGTTGACAACCATAATCTACAAATGCCTCCTTGGAGAAGAGAGCAGGAAATGATGGTGGAAAAGGCCAATCTTTTCCCCACCCATTTCCTCATCCTAGATCCTGGCTTGGTGGCCATGAAAGAACACACAAGAAATGGACACTGAGAAGATGAGACCAAATGCAGACTGTCTAGGAAGTTCCAAATTTTTCAACAGCTGAATCTGAAAACATCCAGAGGAGAGAAAAGAAACAATAATGTTGAAAATCCAAATCAATTTGATTCCAATTTTCCTTTATTATCTTAGTGCTTATATTTTCTTTTGGTATTTTCTGGAATATAATTGTGCCATTTCAAAAACTTTCATGTGGACAGTTAGAAAATTATACTTGGTCTACTTTACAACAGCTTCTCTCTGATTTTTCTAAAAATAACTTGTCTTCCCACACTAATCTCTATGAGATTTCCTTGGAGGTTGTTGGGAAAAAGCTTCAGTTTAATATGGATAGAATTTCCCATACAAATGTCTTTCTTAAATTCATTTTCAGAGCTATAAGTAAATCAGACTGGTAAATGCGCCCTCCCCCCTTTCCCAAGAATAACTTATAAAATACTTTCTATTTACCTTATTAACAAAAAGACATAAATAAAAAAAGACAACGTTATTTAAACATGTCTTCTTATCAGTTGCTCCCTGTTGTTTAAGTCAGGCCTCAACACAATAATGTAACACTTGGGGAAAAAGATACATCCTAGGAGCCCAGCACTAGAGCACAAGATGGAGAAGATCTCCACAGCCACCATGGCTTTTCCCCTGGTGCTCAAGTACGTGGGAACAAAGGAGATCCACACACTGCAGAAGGCCAACATGCTGAAGGTGATGAACTTGGCTTCATTAAAGCTGTCAGGCAGTTTACGAGCCTGGAAAGCCACAATGAAGCTGGCAAAGGCAAGGAGCGCCAAATAGCTCAGGACACAATAAAACATAAAGACTGACCCTTCATTGCATTGCAGAATCATTTCTTCAGTGACTGAGTGCATATCTAACTCTGGGAATGGGGGAGAGGTTGACAACCACACAATACAGATACTTGCTTGGGGGAGAGAGCAGAAAAGGACAATAGAAATGGCCAGTCTTTTCCCCACCCATGTCCTCATCCGAGATCCTGGCCTGGTGGCCATGAAGGCGAGAGAAACAAGGATGGTTTTGGCCAACACACAAGAAATGGACACTGAGAAGATGAAACCAAATGCAGACTGTCTGAGGAGACAGGGAACTCTCCCAGGTTGTCCGAGAAAGAGCAAAGGGCAGAGGAAACAGAAGAGAAGGGAGATGAGGAGAGTGTAGGTGAGATCCTGGTTGTTGGCTTTGACGATGGGACTATCTTTGTGCCTAATAAATGTTCCAAGTACCCATGTTGTAGTGACAAAAAATAAGCTAGCAACAGTGGTGAAACTGAGTCCTAAAGGCTCTTCATAAGACAAGAAGCTAATTGTCTTCATCATGCACCCATCTTTGTCATGGTTTGCATATTGATCATCAGGACATTGAAAACAAGCAACTGTGTCTAAAAAGAAAAAGCCTTATGTCAATGTGGATTCATGAGAAAGATGATTGATTATTGTCATCTTTATCTTCACCCTGACATTTATGCCATTGGTACAAAATATACAAGCCACAGTATGAAAATATATCTGAACATCTCCCTATGTATATTTTGTGTGTTGTTGGAATTAAATCAAATATTACTTTGAATAGACACAAGGAAGCACAGCATAGTGTAATGGTATGTGGGAAAGTCCTTGGGAGACTGGGCCAAGAGGTACTGCTAAGGGAATGGTCATATAAGAGACAGCGTAGCCCACAGTTGGATAGTAGGTGGGGCAAGACGCTCAGAAGGGACCCTCCCTAGTTTCTCAGGCTGTAAAGAAGAAGGGGAGAGCATTGTGCCTTCAGACTTGCAAAATTCTGTCAATGTAGCTTTACAATATAGTAGAATTAGCTCATCTGGTTGTGATTCCCATCCGGTTTACCCTGCAAGGCCAACACATAGCCCCAGGAAAACCTCCATCCATTTTTAACTTTGTTTGTGTTATCATCATAAAGGGCTGTTCCAATGAAGATTCATGAACACCTGAAGTGATCATGTTCATATTTAAAACCATACTGACTTCAAGATCACAGTTCAAAATATAGTATGTAAATGGAAAGTTTTCACCAAATTTCAAGTGAAAATAAAAGACAATATATCAAGAAGGAAATTAAAAAAAGATCAATATATTACACATATTTCAAGGGAAAACTATATAGGAAACATAATTTTCTGATGCCGCAAGAGAAATATGTCTCATTTTTATTTCATAATGTTATTGTTCTTTTTGCTTTATTTCTTTGTTTCTTTTAAAACTTCATTTCTTGTGTTTACCCCCATAAAGAGAATATTGAGTCAGGCAGCATCAAAAATCAAATACATAGATACCTATTACACATCCTAGAGAGCTACACGCTCTAGGGAAAACATGAATAAGGAGGATTTTTGAAAGAAGCAAAAATGTGCAGAAATGGAGCATAATAAATCTGACTGGGTGGAAATGAAAAGAATTAAAATTTAAGGTAGGGAGTAATTTATTTCTATTCCTCATAATTTCTATATGATTCTTATAACTGTTAAATTAAATGTTTCATTAGGTGGCCTTGTATGGCTAAGAAGTAAGAATTTACTTCCATACATTTCAGAAATTCTGATTTCTTTATGAAATTTTCAGAGCGTTCCTGTTTAGTTGGTACACATTGAAGGTTTCTGGCTTCCACATCAATACTAAGTGTTTCAGTCCAAATAACTACACATCAATTCTTCCTTCCTTCCTTCCTTCCTTCCTTCCTTCCTTCCTTCCTTCCTTCCTTCCTTCCTTCCTTCCTTCCTTCCTTCCTTCCTCTTCTTTCTTTCTTTCTTTCTTTCTTTCTTTCTTTCTTTCTTTCTTTCTTTCTTTCTTCTTCCTTCCTTCCTTCCTTCCTTCCTTCCTTCCTTCCTTCCTTCCTTCCTTCCTTCCTTCCTTCCTTCCTTCCTTCTTTCTTTCTTTCTTTCTTTCTTTCTTTCTTTCTTTCTTTCTTTCTTTCTTTCTTTCTTTCTTTCTTTCTTTCTTTCTTTCTTTCTTTCCTTTTCAGTCATTGTAACATGTGTAGATTTTTAGAAATTGTATACAATCACTTTTATATCTTTGTTGTTGTTTCTTATATTTCATCTTTTTTTAAAAAAAAGAAGTTCTGAAATCACTACCATTTTTGCTGTCTATATTCTCTCTTCATTGCAAATGTTTCCAAACCTCCTTTAGGATGCTTGCTCAGTTATGAAACCTAAACAATTCCAGGATTTCCTTTTTAATCTAACTAATTAAAATGTTTTTGTCATTGTTGTTCTGTGATGATCAGAACATGTAATTCCATGCTTAGAATCCTATACTTTTTAATGAACTAATGCAATTAGTTTTATTGCCCCATTCAGTTTCCAAATAAAACCTTATAAATAACCTGAAAAACTAATTAGCTGAAAGAGTTCAGGAGAACACACCACAAAGGCACCACTATGACATATTTGTTTGAAATGAAAATCTGGTTGAAATTTCAACTTTATCACTGTAACCGATCACCGGATGCGAGACCCTGTTCATTAAGTTGGGCTATAGGGTTAGGCCAGTGGCCCTGGCCTCTGGTTGGTGCTACTGAATGCCAGGGCCAACCTGGCATGTATTACGGAGACCTGGCTGGGTTTGGGAGGGGGGCTTTTCTGAGATATACCCAGCAGGGTTTTGGGTGCGGCATCAACTGAGTCTCTGGGGCAGGGGTGGGGGTGTGTCAATTGTCATCCAGAAATCTCTTACGGCTTCCAGGGGCGCTGCACCACAGGTCACTGGATGCAAGACCCTGTTCATTAAGTTGGGCTCTAGGGCTCAGTTGGGACTGCTGCTGTTGTACCAGCCTCCCTGCTGCACAGCATCTTCCCTGCCTGAGCTCCTCGATGTCATTTCTGGGCTGGCAGTGGAGTTCCCCAGACTTATGGTCTTGGGGAACTTCAATCTGCCTTCTCTAGGGGTGGGGTCTGAGGTGGCTTGGGAGTTTATGGCCACCATGGTGGCCATGGGCTTATCCCAGATCACCCAGACCCTGACATGGGACAATGGCCATACACCAGATCAGATGCTCCTGTCAGAGTAGTGGTGATCTGAAATTGGGGGAGCTTTTAGTGCCCCCCCTTGTCATGGTCAGATGATACACTGATTACCATGGATTCTCCTGTGCCAGTATCCACTGCAGGGAGGCTGGACTCATTAGATTGGTCTGCCCCCGGTGACTAATGGACCTAGATGGGTTTTAGAGGGAGCTGGGGGTTGTCTCTGCTGGTCTGTTGCATAGTCCGTCCGAAGCCATGTTCATCGCTTGGAATAAGGGATCAGCTGAGGTCTTGGATTGGATTGCGCCCATGCGACTCTCCCCTCCCATGGATCCAATCACTCCCTGTGGTTACGGAGGCACTGAGGGAGATAAACTGAGAGAAGAACTGTCTAGAGCATCACTGGTGCTTGACGAGGGATGAACTCCACCGAACATAGCTCAGAGGTGCTATTAAGGCCTACCTAGTGGCGATAAGGGCAGCAAAGCACAATTTCTCCTCTGTACTTATTGTGTCCACAGATAGCTGCTTACAGCCTTGGACATATGGGAGAATTTGTTCAGCTTCTTTTGGACAAAATTGCTCAGATTCATTCATAGCTGGATGCCAGCTTTGCTGCAGGAGATGCCTGGGGAGGAGTCTTGCCCTGTTATTTGGGAATGGTTTGAACCTGTTGGACCTAAGGAAGTGGACAGGGTCCTTGGGGCTATGAGCTCAGCCACCTGCTCTTTAGATCCATGCCCCACCTGGCTGGTTAAAGTGGTACAGGTGGTATTGTGCGAATGGGTTTATCAGGATTTTCTCATGGGAAGAAGGTCATCCCATTAGCTATACAAAAACAGGTGTTGAGATTACAAAGTATCTTGTGATTCTGTTATGATTTTTACTGCCACCTACTGTAATGTGTATGTTAGTTATTCAGTGGGGGTGTACATGCTGGCAATATAACGGGAGGGCTAAATGCCCAGCCTGTTCAGTGTGTTTGTCTTGTAAAAAGTTAATCATGTAGTTTATGGGTTATGCAGTCTTAACTAGTAACCAAGTAGTGTACCTCTTCTCTGAGAGTGTTTTTTAGCTAGAGACTTTGTTGTGGATAAGTCTTGGAAGCTAAGGTGAGAAGAAGTCTTTGTTATATCCTATATTTTGTATGCAACTTGTATTTTATGAAGTTTTGCATTTTTATCAATAAAGACCAGTTAGTTTATATTTTCTGACTGGATTTTCTTTGGAGAACAAAATATGGACATTGCTACTTGCAAGCTCTCATGCTGATGTGTATTTTTCCTGAGACCAGGATTTATGGGATTTTTTGCTGCACTCTGCGCAACAGGGTTCTAGTGATGGTTAATGCTTCTTTGAGTGAGGGGGTTGTTCCCTTGCCTCTTAAGGAGGCTTTGGTTCACTCTTCCTCAAGAGGCCATTGCTGGACCCTACTATACTGGACAATTTTCATCCAGTATCTAACCTCCCCTTTTTGAGGAAGGTGATTGAGAAGGTGGTTGCACAGCAGCTTAGGAGGACCTTGGATGAAAAGGATTATCTGGATCCCTTTCAGTTGGGATTCAGGCCTTGGTATGGTATGGAAACAGCATTGGTCACACTTTGGGATGATCACTTTGATACTATGGTATCCTTCTGGATCGACTCAGAGGATTGGGGGTGGGTGGCACTGTGTTGTGCTACTTCTCCTCCTTTCTTTGGGGCCAATTCTAGTTGGTGGTGGTTGGGGAGGAGAGATCCTG
Organism: Liasis olivaceus; assembly: GCA_030867105.1. Classification (NCBI taxonomy): domain Eukaryota; kingdom Metazoa; phylum Chordata; class Lepidosauria; order Squamata; family Pythonidae; genus Liasis; species Liasis olivaceus. The sequence goes on along the minus strand of CM061351.1, from coordinate 111,959,076 downwards.
CCCTTGGCCCCTAGTATGAGGGGCACCACAGGGTTTGGTACTCTCCCTTCTCCTATTCAATATCTACATGAGGCTGCTATTCATCCGTCACCATGGGATGAGGTATCATCAGTACCTGGTCAATTGAGTGATGCTGTGAATGTCTTATCCCGGTGCCTGGAGGCTGTGAATGTCTGGATGGGAAACAATAGGCTTCAGCTGAACTCTGGCAAGACTGAGTGGCTTTGTTTTGGGGCCTACAAAGACTGAGTGGCTTTGTTTTGGGGCCTACAAAGATGGACCATGCAATCTTTGGTGCTGAATGGGGTGGCACTGCTCCAGATAGAACTGGTGTGCAATCTGGGAGTCCTCCTGGAGTCAAGACTCCTGCGTGAAGAGGAGGTAGCAGTCGTGGCCAGGAGGGCCTTTGCACAGCTTTGTGTTGTGAACTAGTTATGCACATTCCTGGATTGGGGGCTCTGCTCACTGTCACTCATGCCCTAGTCACCTCCCAGTTGGACTTTTGTAATGTGCTCTACATGGGATTGCCCTTGAAGAGTATCTGGAAGTTTCAGCTGGTGCAAAATGCACTGGTGTGGGCTGTTATGTATGCCCCTAGAATTACACCTCTGCTCTGAGAGCTGCATTACACATTACACCTTTGCTCTGAGAGCTACATTGGTTGCCAGTTAGCTTCCAGGTCCAATTCAAGGTGCTGGTTTTGAACTTTAAAGTCCTTCATGGCATGGGGTTGAATTATTTGAGGGATGCCTGTCCCCAATTACATCTACCTGTCCCATCACGTCTGGCAGAGAAGGCATGCTGCAGGTCCCACCTGCCAGGGAATTCCATATGGCAGGTCCCAAGGGCCAGTCTTCTCTGCCATGGTGCCTGCCTTGTGGAATCTTCTCCTTCACAAATGAGGTTAGCCTCATCCCTCTAAACATTATGCAAGCCCCTCAAGTTCTCACTATGTGACCAGGCCTGGGAGTCCCAGGGGACCAGGGAGATTTTGCAATGGCTCCCTTACTACAGTTAATATCGTCCTCTCCTGTTTTGTGTAATTTTTATACTTTTAATGATTGTTTTTGTATGTATTTATGGGTTTTTAATTAATTAAATTTAATTTTAGTTGTACGCCTCCCAGAGTCACTGTTTTGTGATATATCTGGCAGTATAAATATGATACATAAATAAATACATAAATAAATAAATAACAAGATCAGAGGATTTTGTTAACTTACCAGTCTTATTGGAGATTTTCCCCTCTGGGCATGGAACACAGTCATAACAGCAGAATTTTTCCCCTTCATTCTTCCTCTTCTGATAACCAGGATGACAATATTCATTGCACAGAGAAATGGGAATGACCTAGTTATCAATATTAAAATGTTGGAAGAAGAGCATTTATTGATTTGAAGAAAAATCAGTTATTACACTGAAAATGAAAAGAATTGTTTCATTAAAAGAAAAGAAGTGGCATGTGATGAACTAGAGAATAAATTTCCAGAAATCAGGTTCTCTCTCTGGTCTCCTCCTCATTTTCTAAGGAAGCCTCAACAGACTGATTTGTTCCTGACTTCCCACCCATTTTTCATTTCATGTAACCCTCACAGATAGAAGGCTGCTATGGACATCATAATACTGAAGAATAGATGACTAGGCTAAATAGAATCCCTCTATTCTCTTAAATAATAGGTGAAATGCCTAAAAAGCCACAAGGATTTGAAAGATACTCAGGGAGTAAAATGGAAAACCTATTACAATGGTGGAAATAAATCTATACCCTTAATTTTATCAATGGACAAGATATTCAACTCCATTTTAATAGTTGCTTCTTCCCTGTTTGAGTCATACAATCTAACTTCGTACTTTACTATTAGTTGGATTTGAGAATGTATTGGATTAGTTGGATTTGAGAATGTATTGCAAATCACAATTAGGTACATTTTCCATCTACACTCCAGTCTGAATTTCTGAGCATATATGATCTGGATTTCCAGTTATTTCACTTGGATTCATATGAGGATTTGAACACGTGATGTTTCATTTATTCAATCCATCCATTTGACCAGAGGGATTGAATCAATCTATTTTCTTTTAAATCACAGATTTATAAAGCTTCACCCAACCAAGGAAATACAATCCCTTAAATGTATTTTTTTTTCTTTCTCATTTCCATTTCAATATTTGAGGGAAGTGTAATAAACATTCTGCACAATATTAGTTATGGTTAGCTTTTAACAATTAAAGTGGAAAGAATATCATTTCTTAACCTAGTTAATCTTCATGTTTTGCCTGGAAGGAGAAAAGTAAATTTCCCAACCTAATGAATCTATCTGAGAATGGTCATATAAACTCTCCTTGAAACCATACCTGATTAAATGACCTGTGCCAGACTATCATGTCTTCATTTATGTCTAATTCCTTTCCTTTCAGAGCATCAGGATCCACCTTTCCAACTTTAAGTCTCTGGAAGGTGGAATTGGGAAAGATGACTATGTTTATGATATCAAATCCACCTTCTGTCTTCTTTTGATCATAAAAAGTCAAGGTTTCTCCATGAGAGTTATTGAATTTCATACGTTTAAGAAATTGGTGGAGCTATATTATTGGGTTTAAAAAAAGAAGAAAAATAAATAATAGAAAGGTATCAATAATTTTGTCTTAGTTGTACTGTACTTTGAGGGACGAAGTCTGAAAACATGGAAAGTCTATTTCTCCAGCCTTTTGAGAATGGGCATGGGCGGGGGGTAATAGGAAGGGTCAGCTACTCCTGCTTGAGCAATAATCAAATGACAGATAAAGTGAATTTCAGTCTTCCACATCTTTTTATTCCCAGTCCTTCATATTGCCCAGGAAGTGGCATGTGATGAACTAGAGAATAAATTTCCAGAAATCAGGTTCTCTCTCTGGTCTCCTCCTCATTTTCTAAGGAAGCCTCAACAGACTGATTTGTTCCTGACTTCCCACCCATTTTTCATTTCATGTAACCCTCACAGATAGAAGGCTGCTATGGACATCATAATACTGAAGAATAGATGACTAGGCTAAATAGAATCCCTCTATTCTCTTAAATAATAGGTGAAATGCCTAAAAAGCCACAAGGATTTGAAAGATACTCAGGGAGTAAAATGGAAAACCTATTACAATGGTGGAAATAAATCTATACCCATAATTTTATCAATGGACAAGATATTCAACTCCATTTTAATAGTTGCTTCTTCCCTGTTTGAGTCATGCAACCTAACTTCGTACTTTACTATTATCTACTAAAAAGAACTTCTAACACACAAATCACCTGCCATGGTTGTGCACCTTCATCTTCTGATAATTTGTACCTCACCAAATGTCTGTGATTAGATCGAAGTAAGGAGAGAGCATGTAAAGCTTGAGCCAACACATAGACAGCATTATAGATACTATAGCTGTGCCCGGTCAACTGCATCTCAAAAAGAGGCCCAGGAATGTCCTCCAGCCTCTCCTCTCCACTACAAGTGTTATTGTCTAGCAGGGTCACAGGAGGAGATGGCAATGAACAATCAAACACTTGTTCCCAGAAAAGTGGGAAAAATCCATCTTCTTGAATCCAAGGAGGTTTTATCAACTTCAGGAATTCCTTGAACCCTGGGATTTCTTTTGAGGGGATTGTAAAAAAAATGGCTCCATCAAAGATCTGCTGATCCCAACTTCTTTGCATTCCTGTTAATAAATAATCAGTCTGGGCAGTCATGATCCACACCTTTCCCAAGGAACCTTCCTCAAGTGCAGGATCAAACATGAATATAATAGTAGTCATCCATGCAATTGTCAAAGGTTCTCCACAAGCAATAAAGGTATTGGTTTTCTCATCAGTTATGTGGTTATAAATCGTTCTTGCTTTCTGAAACATTTCAAAAAATTTATCCCAGTGGGTTAAATATGGAATTCTTTGCATAGAAGCAGAGCAGATTCCATGCTGGGCAAGGAGGGGCTCCATGGTCTGCAGAAAATGTTCTCCATGTCGATTATCAATAGCAAGGAGCCCAACCCATCTCCACCCAAAATGCTGCAGCAGACCGATAATCCCAATGTACTGTGAGGACTCATTTGGGACCATGGAGTAATAGAAGGGAATCTCAGCACTATGAATATCCTGTGGGGCAAATGACCCATATGTCAGCTAAAAGAAAATAAACACATATTATAGAAACATATCAGCATCAGTATCTCTTTGTTTTTTGTTCCCCCCCCCCCCCCCTATTTTAGACACTAACATTTGCTGACAAATTTGGTCTGATTGTTGAGCTATGTGACCATCTTTCTATGATCAATTTTTGAGAGCCACATTTGGAAAAAGAAAGGTGATTTTTCTGCCTCCGTCCTCCAGAAACCTACCTGTGGAATCTTGTAAAATTGTATGAGGTCTGCCATATAGGAGGAAGTTTCAGAGCTAAGTCCTCCAATGATAGAAATGAGATTTTTCATGGTGTCACATTTGTAGTTCGGCACAAATCTCTGTGATCTGAAGAGCAGGTCCAGGGTGGTCCGACAGGTCATCATTGCATTGAAGTAGCTGTCATGGATATGGAACCCAAGAGTGACATTGGGCAAGATTTGTGGATTCTCATTGATCTCCTTCACAGCAAAGGCCAAGGACAGGACATGCTGGTAGAATTTTGTTAGCACTCTGGAAAAAGGATGATTTCTATGTCTCATTAAATATTTCTAGATTACTCTCCTGGAATCTCACAGAGGTACTTCATTCCACCTGCATGCATAATTGGGGAATGGCTGAACTGCCTCTACCACCACTACATTGCAGTAGTTCTTGTGATTTCCATTGTTGCAGAAATCACAAATCATTGTAGCCAATTTCCCTCACACATGAAGTTCTCCTAATGGGAAGTCGGATGGCATCTGATCACATGCCACTCCAAGTACTGATCTAGAGGTTTTAGCAAACATGAGAAAGTATAATTTCCTTGGCAAGTTCCAGGAGATGCTTGTTCATATGTCAAAATGTTCTGCCAATTAGAAAAGCTGGAGTTCTAACTCTACTTTATATTTGGAGAGAAGAGAAAAATGCTTGTTATCTCTCACTTATTACTCATGTTTTGTGTTCCATTGGTGTTCTCAGGACATTAGGCAACACTCAGTGTATTAGGCCATACCTTATGATACAGCCTTGATTAAATGAGACTTGAAGCACTACAAAAACATTGATCTCATGAAGAAGGAAATGAAGGCTTATTGTTCTTCCTGAGGGATTGCCAGGCTCAGTAATCTGTGTCAATGGGTGTAAAATGAAAGGAAACTATAGTGAGTGAAAAAAAGAAGGTGAAGGATGAGGAGGCATCTGAAGGGGAAGGAAAGAGAAAGATGTTCTGCTATGAAGAGATTGAACAACTTGATGAAAAGATATGACTATGTGGTCAAATGAATTTAGGAAGAATGAAGGGAAAAAATTCTGCTGCTATGATTTGTGTTCCATGCCCAAATACAGAATTTTGTTTCATTAAAAACAAGCAAAAACTTTTTAAAATCCCATATTTCATTATGCAATATCTTTCATTAGAAAGGGTTCACTTCATGAAAGAAAACAATCTAACTTTCTCTCCAGTCATTGCAATTCCTCTCACTAGAGATGCCACAAAGGTGAAAGATAAGAATTCCTTACTCTGGAAGTCCAAAATACTCCTGAGAGGGATGCTGCTGAAATGAAACTTCATTAAAATGGTAACTAGCTATAGATACCATCCCACCAATGACAAGGTCCCCTTGCTGGTACCATTGATTTGGAACAATTATTGGATCACCTGGATGACACGGCAGAGACTTCACTTTGAAGAGTGGAAATATGAGAAGAAAGAACATTCTGGACAGCAAATGCTCTCTAACCACCATGACCAGCTTCCCAAGTTAGTATATATTCACCAGCTTAAAAACTCCTGTTAACATCAAGGCTTCAATCTAACATTTAGTATTGATTCTCCTTGCACATAGTGCTCTCAATTTGGGGCAGTTGAAATGACAAGACTTGTCTGTCCTTTTTTTCTACTCCCAAGTCTCCATGGGACAGACATTTCTTTATATATATATATTGTCATGTCTCTAATGTCTTCTTCAGCTGTTTACAGCTTTGACCAAGGGAACAAATTACTATCATTGAAATAATTCTAGTGGAGAGATAATTATTCCTTCAGTATTTTCTGTCCCCTTGTGGGCCATATTTTTTTTAAAGGAAGTTGAATTTAGTAGGCCCACATTTCTTTTCTGTTTATGGCTTAATAACTGGAAAAGTTCAGATCTGATCTTCAATTCACCTCAAAGCCACTTTGACTATTAGAACTTTGGTCATTTCCCACTTTTCAACCAGAATATGTTACCCTGTTAATGCAAGTTTCACAATAACAAACCTGGAAGCGCTTACACAAAGTCTATTTCAGTAGTAAATTGTATTACTTCCCAATATTCTGTGGAAAGAGAACATTGTTCTATCTGGGGTTTGTAAGCCTTGTTATATTGTTATATGATGAACACAAAAGGCACATCAGTTTAATCTGTAGAACTTGATTCACATCTGTCTAGAAGAGATCTGTAGTCAGTGCAGGGAAATGGATTGTATTAGGTCAATACCAGCTGGATTTGACACAAGGTGTATGCTTTTAGTAAAACAGACATTGCTAAAAAAATCCAGCCTATTTCCTCCTTTTAAGCATGCTTTCCTCCACTCCATCTGTCACCATGTGCCATGACTGAGATCAAGTTGACGAATAAAGAAAAATAAACTATTTGAAATCAATAGAATCTTGATGACTCAACTGACCCACAAAATTCAGAAATCTTCCAGATTTCCAGATTTGCAATTCTCCCATCATCTAGGGGAAAGGTGGAATGAAATTAGTGTTGGGATAAGGCATTTAATTATTTTGGGATAGAAAGTAGCAGAATATACAATATGGTGATTTAGCATAGGTGGACCTTCATTTTACAAGTCAGTTGGATTCAGAATTTCTATTATTTTCTGGATTTTTTTTTACAATAACTTTATTAAAAACATATTTTTAAAAAAAGAACAATAAAACACTAACAAAAACTAGTATTAAGAAAAGACTATAGAAAGAGAAAAAGAATAACAGAAACAAGAAGTAGGAAAGTTTAGAAAGTGTGAAAGAAAAAAAAGGGAAAAAAGAATCAGAAAGAAAAATAAAATTGATTTCCAACCCTCCTCACAACAGATATAATACATGATTATTTCTAATCATCAAATCCATACAGCACCATGTCATTTTTTCCACATTTGCAAAAAGTCCAAAAAAAGGTTTCCAAGTATTATTAAAATTACACAATGTCTTATCTTGAATCAAAACTGTCAATTTTGCCATCTCAGCTAACTCCATCATCTTCACCATCCATTCTTCCTCTGTAGGTAATGTCCTGTCCTTCCACCTCTGTGCATATAAAAGCCTTGCTGCTGTTGTCATATATAAGAACAAAATTCCATAATTTTTTTCCAACTGCTTGTCCATCAAACCTAAAAGAAAAATCTCTGGCTTTGATGGTATGTTAATCTTTAGAAACTTCTGTATACAAATATGTATCTCATTCCCATTTTGTTTCATGCATTTTTACAAGTCCACCAAAGATGATAAAATGTCCCTTCATGTTGTTCACATTTCTAACATGCATTCAATGTACCTTTATACATTTTAGATAATTTTCCTGGCAACAAATACCAGTGAAACATCATTTTATAAAAGTTCTCTTTTAAGTTATAACACACAGTAAATTTTCTGCCACATATTTTCCCATTGTTCTGACTGTATATTATGACCAAAATTTTTAGCCCATTTTATCACACACTCTTTAACTTGATTTTATAGATGTTAAAGGTTCCTTCTTATTTATTTATTAGCTATAATAAACTATTTGAGGAGGGAGGGAGGGAGGGAGGGAGGGAGGGAGGGAGGGAGGGAGGGAGGGAGGAAGGAAGGAAGGAAGGAAGGAAGGAAGGAAGGAAGGAAGGAAGGAAGGAAGGAAGGAAGGAAAATTTCTGACACTACCTGTCAGCTTCCTACAAGCAAAGTCAGTGGGGAAACCAGAAGCAAGTCTGAAGTTGTGCGTACTCCCACTGCTTTTTTGCCCTTGGCTAGGGTTAAACAATGACCCAATGGGTTGTCTAGTGTATATACCTTATCTTCTGCAGACCCACATCTGAAAGGAGAAGTAATTCCTTTTAAAAGTATCCCAGATAAACTATAGAAAGAAATGTTTTCCCATATACAGTATGGAAAAAAATCTTCCAATCATTAATTGAAATATTAGATTACTTAAAAAATATATATATACAGTATGCACATTGTTATTTATGATCAAAGACCAAACACGAAAACCAATTTATAACACATGTTAAGTTCTAACAGGAGCCTGTCCTATCCAAGGGATCCTGTTCAATACATTGTTGTTGTGTCTTTATAGTACCTACATAGAAGGGGGCTATCCTAAGTGTTCTGCAATAATTCCTATTTAAAAAGAGGAGAATGATGTAAAACTCAATCAATCTGCCTAGGTCTTTCCAAAAGAGAGAGCTAATGTATATGAAACACATATTTATATATGAAAAAGTATCTCAGATCAAATTTGATATTTTAATAGATGGTTAAAAACGGCCTTCACAAAAGAAGACATGTTAAAATGACTATAACTCCTAGATTGACATATATGTTGACATAAATATGCAGTGCCAATACCACTATGATTTTTAAAGAGACTGATAGGATTATCTGCGTATGTATTTAAATATGTATTTATTTATGTGACACAATTTGGGTGCCATTCCATTCCAGATTGGCTCTGAGAGGTTTACAAGGAAAGATTATGAATTAAGAATGGGGAATGGGGTGGGGATACTATAATAAAGTTGCCACCCATCAGATGGAGGTCCAAATTAACATCCTCTAAAAGCTTCATCAAATATCTAAGTATTTACAGCTTTGTAAAAGTTCAGCAGGAAAGAAGTGGTCCAGATGTATGAGGGCATGCCATCCTACTTAAGGGGGCCACAACTGAGAAGGCCTGATGGTGGAATCCCTGTAAATAAAAATCCATTTGTGGGACAGTCACAAAAAGCCTTCTTTCACTGACCACATTGGATGGTCAGTTACATTTCAGAGTAAGCAGATGTAGAGGCATAGGGAATGGCTGTGAAGGTCAGGAGGAAGAGCCGCTACCAAGATAACAATCTGACAAGTGGGGCTTGAGCCCACTCCAAAAATTTAGTCTGAGGAAATTTCTTCTTTCTTCACCTCTTTGGAATCTGAGGCCACCATATTATTTTCAAATGCAAGCCAGAGCTTAAACCATTGAACTTCACAGCGGCTTGTAGCTGACACGTCAACAACTCAGCACATGCACAAAATAACAAGCCCGGATGTGCATACGTCCCCTCCCGTCCATTCCAAACATGCCTGTGCAGATGGATAATGTCATGTCATTGAGACATGTGCTTAGAACACGTCTGGACATGCATACAACCCCTCTGATCCATCACAAGCACACCTGCGAATGCCCAGAAACATGGCTCTGACCTGTCTAGAGGTATCAGTCATCACTGTGGAATACTTGCTACTTAGATGACTGCTGCTTGTGTGAATATTTGGCTCCTCCATTAAATTTTCCTGGCTTTGCTGGAGGGAGGGGGGTGGAAATAAAATTTTATGAAGGTCATGCTTCAAAATGTTTACGTGTACGTGTGTACTTGTGTTATCGGTTAAATTTGCAAATGTGTGTGTGTGTATGTGTGCGTGTACGCACGCACATGCATGTTTATTTCAAGTTAAAATTTGCAAGCTATGTATCTTTAGCTTTTACAAAAGGTAAAGCTGTCTGTGATCTTGAGTTCCCTTACATTTGGGGTTAGGGTTAGGTTAATCATTCTGGGGCTGCTGTGGTTTAAAAAGTTCTTTTTCCTGCGTTCGAGGGGTGATTTTAGAACTGCATAGAAATAAAGCCTTTTTAGGATCTCCTTTTCCTGTATTCAGGCACTGATTTTAAAACTCCACAAAATTAAAAGCATCATTAGGCTTTTATTGATTTCACAAGGCCCAAATAGGGTTTGCTTCCTGAATACAGCACACCCTAGGGTTCTGTTAATTATTCACTTTACTTAGTTTTGATTTGAATGTCCCCATAGAATTAGATTTAGGGTTAAGCTAATCAGACACCCTAGGGTTGACCATCACACCTTTATTGATGATAGGGTTAGGTTCAACACATCATGTCCGGTTAGGGTTATGATCTTTGGAGGGCTACTTCATGTGGGTTATGCACGTCATATCCGGCACAACCTGATGGCATCACTTCCGGAGTGACCTGATGATGTCATTGATTAAACAAACAGATAAACTCCCATTGAATTTAGTATACACTATTACTACTTCCACTGAATCTAACCCTAGAGCTAAAGTTAGAGAACCAATTGCTTTTTAGATCTCTGACAGACTCTTGCCTTGCTACATAATTATTTTATTCTGTAGTTCTTTTTCTTCTCAACATCAGTTTGATAATACCCTTGATCTTCTCCTCATTCATTCATTCATTCATTCATTCATTCATTCATTCATATATTCAATGCCATTCGCAATTACATGGAACCCATGTGTTATAATAGAGACCTCTGTTATCATCTGTTAAGCTCCTTTCCCTTTTCTCAATTATACAAGGCTAATAAATGGGAAGCAGGCCTTCTGCAAAAGGAAAGGAAAATGTTTAGCATCCACTTTTTTCCCAGGAATAATATAATCTTCATAGGCATAAACATTAAAAATGGTGGGTGACTGCAGCCAAGTGCTTTGTCTGCAAATGTGCCTTCCTGCCCAGAAAAAAAGAGATAGAAGAGGTGGGGGTCCTCAGGGGCAACCCCACTGTTTTGCCAAGTTATAAATTGGTACTTTGTGATTGGCCACAATGACATCTGTTTTGTTAAGAAGCAAGTTCCCCTCCCTTGCACTTACTTTGATCAGCCCAAAGTCGTTTCACTGTTTTTCCTGGCATGGAAGAAAGCAGCTGATTGGTTCATTTAAAAGTCAGGAATCCAATATAGGACTCCTGGTAGGTGGTAGCTGAAGATCATTATTGTGGATCTGAAAGTGTGGGGGAATTGAATCAGCCTCAGGAACTTTATGGAAGTTACAGGTATGTGATAAATTGTGGGTTTGTCTACCAGAAGATATTACCACGAGGCTGGAGATAGATAGATTAGGTAGATTAGATGATAGATAGATAGATAGATAGATAGATAGATAGATAGATAGATAAGAAAAAAAGCTGGAAAAAGAGGAGGTGAAGGAGGAAGAGGAGAAGGAAGAGGAGGAGGATTTATTTGAACTGAAGCATGATAAATCTCATAAATCAGAGGCCTGTGTGTGCATGCTATTTAAAACAAAATAAAGTAATGGTTAAGCAAATGTCAGCTCAAGAAGATTATATTTATGATATCTAAAGACTGAAGTTAAATCTGCATGTGTAACACAAAATATAGAAACCTTACTAGCAGTAAGCAGTTAAGAGAGAGAGAGACCTCCTGTGAATTAAAGCTAATGCTAAATATAATTTCAAAAGAACTGGGTAGAGAAAGAGATGCTTCTTGGATTCTCACTCAGAAATATGAGAACCAAGCACAACTTCAGAGGTGTATATTTCTTAGGGTGGGAAAAAAGGAGAGGGCAGCCCTCTCCTGTGTGTAGGATAAGCAGAATGACTTAACCCACAAATCCACATGTTCAGAGTAGTTCACGTAAGAGTCGGTTGTACATTATTTTATTATTTTCTTTTAAACACATAATAAATCACGTGATTGTTCTGTTGGATAGAATTTAACACAGCTTGTTCACATGGCACATGTAACACATTAGCTGCAATCATTGCTTGTGGATTTCCAAGCCCTAATTTAAAGTAGTGAGTGTCCCTTCATCTATCCAGTTAGATCATCAGCTAAAGCCCCACCTCATCGTCTGAGGTCTAAAGAAATAGATTGAGAGATGATCCACCAAATCAACTAACAATTTCTTTGCTTCTCTTAATCTCCACTAATCTTCCCTTAACTTCCCTAGTTTCAAACTGTAGGCTGCAGAACCTTCTAACTCTATGAAATCATGTACCACATTCACACATTCATCTCTCTCTTTTCTAGCCTGCCTAATTTCCAGGGACTTCTGATTTTTTCTCCACAACAATAACTTTGTGACTTATCTTAGACCAAGGAAGAGTGACCAGCCCAAAGTCAACAAGTCAGCTTCTATGTCTAAAGATGGACTTAACCCTGGGTCTCCATGGCCCTTTAAAATATTACATGTGTGCCTTATTCAGGGAAAGAAAAACAATTTTCTTCTAGCTAAAATTGACATGTATGTACTCACACAGGTGTGCTATGACATATCAGAATATATTAAACATTATTTTTAGCTTGGAAAATAAGCAGGTGGACAATAATCAGGAGGGAGCACCAGTCAATGTGCTGGGTTAAGGCAAGCAGTGCTTGCCCTGAGAGCTTACTTGAGTGCCCCAGAAGCTCTTAAGTCTGGGCTGCGGACTTTGGTGGTGTCTTGGTGCCATATACCTGGCAAAGCTCAGTGGGGGCCAGTGTGGCCGGGTGGAGCTTCGGGTTGGGTGGCACAGTGCAGCAACAGTGAGTGGTATGGCAAGCAGCGAGTGGCACAGCTCAGCAAGCAGCAAGCAGCAAGCAGCAGCTGTGTTGGCGGCGTGGTGCAGTGGATAGTGAACAGTGAGCGGTGAAGTTCCAGGGAGAGGAAGAACTTTGTGGCCCAGACTCTGCGCCCGTATGCCTTTGGGTGTACACCAGTTATGCCCCTTCTTGGAGCAGGAGGCTCTCTGGTCAGTCACTCACACTCTGGTCATCTCTTGGTTGGACTATTGCAACCAATATGCTCTACATGGGGTACCCTTGAAGAGTTTCTGGAAGCTAAAGCTGGTTCAAAAGGCAGCCATGCAGATGATATTAGGTGTCCCTAAGATAGCACTATCAGGATTTTCTCATGGGAAGAAAGTTCATCCCGTTTAGCTATACAAAACAAGTGTTGAGATTACAAAGTATCTTGTGATGTTATTATGATTTTGTCTACCGCCGCCTACTGAAATTGTGTATGTGTGTTAGTTATTCAGTAGGAGTGTTTTCAACTGGCACTATAAGGGAGGGTTACAATGCCCAACCTGTCCAGTGTGTGTATGTGTGTGTGTTTTTAGTCTTACAGTTAACCATGTAGGTTTATAGGTTATGTAGTCTTAACAAGTAACTAAGTAGTGAACCTCTTCTCTGAGAGTGTTTTTAGCTAGAGGCTTTGCAGTGATAAGTTTTGGAAGCTAATATGAGAAGAAGTTTTTGTTATATCCTATCTTTTGTATGCAACTTGTATTTTATGAAGTTTTTGCATTTTTTATCAATAAAGACCAGTTAGCTTATATTTTCTGACTGGAGTTTCTTTGGAGTTCAGGATATGGACATTGCTACTTGCAAGCTCTCATGCTGATGTGTATTTTTCCTGAGAGCAAGGTTTATGGGTCTTTTGCTGCACTCTGCTCAACAAGCACATGTAACACCTTTGCTGTGGGAGCTGCACTGGGTGCCAGTTTGCTTCCAGGTCCAATTCAAGGTGCTCGTTATCACCTTTAAAGGCCTACATGGCATGGGTCCAGGTTACCTGAGGGACCGTCTCATCCCCGTTACATCAACCCAACCTGATCCGGCAAGACAATGTCTGCTGGCAGGGCCCAGGAGGAGAGCCTTCTCTGCCATTGCCCCTGCCCTTTGGAATATTGTCCCCCCAGAGGTGCCACTGGCCCCTACCCTCCCAGCTTTCTGAAAAGGTTTAAAGACCTGGCTCTGCCAGTGTGCATGGGGCAATGTGGGCTCTAACTGTCCTTGGGAGTGGTTAGCGCCCTGATGACGCTCCTTTGAACTATTCCCCAACTTTCCATCTTACTTGGAAGCTATTTATTATTAGGTCTGTTTTATATTGTATTTTAATGAATTTTATTTTTGCTGTAAACTGCCCAGAATCATTTCAATGAGATGGGTAGTGACAAATTTGATAAACAAACAAACAAACAAACAAATGAATAAATAATAACACTAGACTTATACAACTCATTCTCATCCATGATATGGCAGGTTCCAACCTGATTATTTGGATTTTAATTAGATGTTATTGCTATTTTATTGTTTAATTTATAAACTAGTGAAGAAGGGTTGCAAGAGGTGGAAAATAAGGTCAAGTTCTTCCCCACCACTCCTGAAAGATATATGTGGGAAATTTTGATCTTGGTGTTCCCAGAAAATGTTTGCACACAATTGTTTACAAGATAAGGGCTTCACTTGTCCTTTTAGTAGACATTAGGAGACACTCCAAAAAGCAGATCAGGGAATAATAAACAAACAACTAAAAAAAGTATTTCCCTTTTATTTAATTTTTATTAAAATCTGATTTGATAGAGTAGAAACAAAATGGCATAACAAGATGGGATATGTTTCAGAAAAAACATGTAACAGAAATATTATGATATATATACATCCTTCATCCTATAATGACATGAACTGAAGGCACAGTTACCCTAGGTGGCTAATATATTTAGGGTATAAATTTGGCAATATAGTAAGAAAAATGCATTATTTAACAATTCTTTTTATTAATTGCTTCCTGTTGTTTAGCTCAGGTCTCAGTGCAGTGATGAAGCATTTAAGGGAAAAAAATACATCCAAGTAGGGCAGCACTGAAGGTCAAGATAGAGAAGATCTCCATAGCCACAATGGATTTTCCTTTTGTGCTCAGACATGTTGGCACAAAGGAGACCCATAAACTGCTAAAGACCAACATGCTAAAGGTGATGAACTTGGCTTCACTGAAGCTGCCAGGTAATTTACAAGCAAAGAAAGCCATGGTGAAGCTTGTGAAGGCCAAGAGGCCCACATAGACTAGGATAGAGTAAAACATGAAAACTGAACTTCATTGCATGGTAGAATCACTTATATTGTAACTGTGGGCACATGTAATTCAGAAAATAAAGCAGGGATTATCTGTACCAATGTTGGCTTGGAAAGGAGAACAGGATTGAACATTGAAAACGGCTAGACTTTAATTTTTCCTTGCTAATATTCTTTCTACTTCATTCAGAAAAATAATGTGGATGTAATTTAATTATTTTGTTTGATTAGTTGGTGCCTGCTATTTAGCTCTGGCCTCAGCACAATGATGAAGCATTTTGGGAAAAAGATACATCCCAGTAAGGCAGCACTGGAGGACAAGATGGAGAAGATCTCCACAGCCACCATGGCTTTTCCTCTGGTGCTCAGATAGGTTGGAACAAAGGAGACCCACACACTGCAGAAGGCCAACATGCTGAAGGTGATGAACTTGGCTTCATTAAAATTGTCAGGCAAATTACGGGCAAGGTATGCCACAATGAAGCTGGCAATAGCCAAGAAACCCAGGTAGCCCAGGACACAATAGAACATCAGGACGGAGCCTTCGTTGCATTGCAAAATCATGTTTTCCATAAGGGAGTGCATGTCTAAGTCAGGGAAAGGAGGAGAGGTTGCCAACCACAGGGTGCAAAGAGCTACTTGAAGAAAAGAACAAGAAAGGACAATATTAAGGGCCAATCTTTTCCCCACCCATTTCCTCATTATAGAACCTGGCTTAGTAGCCATGAAAGCCACAACCACAGTGATGGTTTTGGCCAAGACACAAGAAACAGCCACTGAGAAGATGATGCCAAAAGTTGGTTGCTGCAGAAGGCAGGTGACTTTCCCAGGTTGACCAAGGAATAACAATGAAGACAGAAAGCACAGCAAAAGGGCAATGAGGAGAGTATAAGTGAGGTCCCGGTTGTTAGCCTTGACGATGGGAGTATCTCTAAGCTTAAGGAAAATGGCAAGCATGCCGGTTGCCATGAGGGAAAAGGAAGCAGTAGCTGATGCCAAAGAGATCCCTAAAGGTTCTTCAAAGGACAAGAAACTCATTGTTTTGGTAAGGCATCGATCTTGCTCCTTGCTTGGATACTGATTTTCAGGACATTTGAAACAATCTTCTGTGTCTGGATAAAAAGATCAAAGGAAACTGATTTATTTCCTATTTACCACTTTTCAATAAATATTCTATGCTGCTGTTTAAAGACTGATATTCTTTCCAAACTCACTTAGCCTTGTGTTCCAAGCAGAATTTCTGAAATTTAGAAAATTAGGAGTGCTATAGGGTCTGAGATGGAAAACTAATCTTTTTCATCAAATTTCTTTGAACTGTTTTCTTGATTTATAGTTAAGTAGCATATAATGCTGAAGACAGAAATAGTTCTATAAAATGATGCATCACTAATATTCCTTGAAATACTCAGATTAGTAAATTTGAGTTTAAAAAAGGAAATTGGTGATTAGCAAAGTATGCTATTCAAAAACTGTTTTTCCTACACTTGTTCACTTACTCACTCCCAACACCCATTCTAGTATTTTCTTTTATTGGAAAGATTTTTTTATGTCCCCATTCCCCAATTTCAGGCAGACACACAAAATGTATGACAGCAGCCTCACAAAATCTGTTTATTAACAAAGTTCCAGAAGTCTGCTAGTCTTTTTAACCTACTTTGGAGGAGCCTAGTTTTGAATCGGATATCTAATGAACCTTTTGAAATCCTTGCAGTTCAGTTCTGGAATTCAAATACAGCTGAATGCAATGTGGATAGCATAAACATTCTATAGATTCCGATTATTCTTATAGTATAGTTAATAAATTATATACTGTATATACTTACAGTATATAAATACAGTATATTTCTCTTCCATATACCTCTAGCTAATAAACATAGCTGGACTGAATTTGCATTGTCTCTTGGAGTTCCTTGGGCTAGGCCTGACATTTCTTTAAGAAACCATGGATCAAGAAACAGTGCTTTATTACAATTTTTGAACCATATTGTGTTATACACCAGTGGCTCTTCAAATAATTGTTGTCCATATTGGGCTGAAGAATTAATTCTAGAAGTACTTTTTTGAATTGGTGGGGAGCTGCAGTGCACACTTTTGTTTAACCTGAAATGAAGGCACCTTTGGTCGTTCATAGTAATGAATCACTTGCATGTTATGTGTGTAGTACAGGGACACATTGCAGTGAGCACCAAGGAGGGGTGCCAAGATGTTGGGGGAAAATTATCCCTCCCTTCTTTTGGAATTCCATCCACCAGTTTTCTTTCCTTAAAAGTTCTGAAAAGAACTGGTGTATAACACAATATGGTTCAAAAATTGTAATAAAGCACTGTTTCTTGATTCATGGTTTCTTAAAGAAATGTCAGGCCTAGCCCAAGGAACTCCAAGAGACCATGCAAATTCAGTCCAGCTATGTTTATTAGCTACAACCTCTAGCAAGAATCTTCCCAGACTCAAACCCCAGCTCCCAAAGTCAGCCAGCCACAACAGTGTGAATTCCTCAGGGAGGTGCCAGTCTCATCCTTTTGTTCCTCCCATGCAGTTCCGGTGAGCTAAGAAAATGCTTTATCTCCTTGAGCTTGGCCTTCATAATTCCATTCCATCACAAGAAACTGGATTTGATTAGATACTGACATGACACTAGGAGAAGAAACAATGATGTGGAAACCACAGCTTCTGGGTCCATTTCTCTCTGTAGACCAAAGACTTCACTCCAGGTCTCCCTTCCTAAATGTAGTGCAAATTGAATTGATTTTAGGATGCAGTGGGGTTTATTCCCCTTTCTCATCCCACCAGGACAACATTCAGCCACAATGTGATTTTTTTTTTTTTTTTACCTGTTTCTTCAAAGGTATTGAGATGGACAAAAAGCTTCATGGATACCAAAAGAAGAGAATATGAGTAGCTCAGAGTTGAACTGTGGAGTCCTTGGGGTTCTCTGAGCTCGGTGGTTTTCTTGCAAACTTTTCGTTACCTGGTGTCAGGCCTAGCCCAAGGAACTCCAAGAGACAATGCCAATTCAGTCCAGCTATGTTTATTAGCTACAACCTCTAGCAAGAATCTTCCCAGACCGAAACCCCAGTTCCCAAAGTCCTCCAGCCACAACAGTGTGAATTCCTCAGGGAGGTGCCAGTCTCATCCTCTTGTTCCTCCCACGTTCTGGTGAGCTAAGAAAATGTTCTGGTTCTGGTGAGCTAAGAAAATGTTTATCTCCCTG
Organism: Liasis olivaceus; assembly: GCA_030867105.1. Taxonomy (NCBI): domain Eukaryota; kingdom Metazoa; phylum Chordata; class Lepidosauria; order Squamata; family Pythonidae; genus Liasis; species Liasis olivaceus. The sequence continues at coordinate 111,940,909 of CM061351.1, read as the reverse complement.
AGCCTGGCCTTCATAATTTCATTCCATCACATACCCTCTTCACATTCAATTTTTTTTCCAGAGATTTTAGGGGAAGTAGATGCTGCCTAAGTTTAAACAAATGGACTGAAAGGACCCCCCAAATAATAGTGTACTTTGATGTGGGAAACTGGGTTTTGAATCCCAGCTGGTATCTTCCTTACCAGTAGCGGTCTTTGGGTTAACTAAGAGAGTCATGCTGACTCAGACATCACCTGGATTAACAAGGTCCATGCCAGATGTTGGGGAACCAGGATAATCTGATGATAAGTGGGCTACTAGAACAAACCATACATGGATGAGACAGGAGAACCTGGAATTGGTAGAATGCTACTACAACAGTAGACCTAATGAGAGGAGATATAAGAAATATGAGGGAACTGTGGATGGTCAGAAGGCCTACATCCACACTAACTGAGAAACAGCTAGTTACTCAATGCTTCAACATAGTGAAGAGGAAGCTGCTCTCACAACATGAGATAGGCCAACTCCACATTATAATCCAGACTCAAGCAGACCTGGAAGAACAACTGGATGTGCAGCCAACACCCGAAGCTGGAATGTCACTGCTACACCCTCCATTACAGTGCACAGCAGCTGATACAAGGCATAAGAACATGGATAAGCTAGCTACAGTCAACCCTTGAGACCAATTACCAAGGCTCAGTGTAGAGGTACCATCAGATAGTATGCTAGAAGATGCCAACAGAGCCCTCATGACAATCCCTACTATCACCATAACTCAAACCAATAAACTAGTATATGCTACAGCCGCTATAATCCTGGAAATTCTTGGCTTACATGCTCAAGAAGAACAACAGTACATACCCCCCCAGAAAGTGAGGTTGGAGACTAAATCAAAGCAATTCAGAGAGAAGTTAGTCAGCTGGTGGAAATACAGAAGGGTGTGCAGTTTAAAGACAAGACTTGGCTACTGAAAAAATACATGGGCCTGACTCCATCTGAAGCCCTAGAGACTGCTAAACAAAGGCTCACAGCACTGGCTGCCAGGCTAAGGAGATACACTAGAGAAGCAGAGGCCAAGAAGATAAAAGCCCTGTTCACCAAAGAACCATCCAACGTGTACTCCCAACAGCAGTACAACCACACAGTAACAGCTGAGCCGCCAGCAGCAGAAACTGAACAGTACCGGAAGAACATATGGGAGAAAGAGAAGACACATCACCCCAGTGCAAAGTGGCTGCAGGACCTGAGAGAAGACCACAGCAATCTCCCAGAACAGGAACCAGTCACCATCATAGTAGCAGACATCCAACAGGGGGTCAAGCACATGAAGACTGGATAGCACCTGACCCAGACATGATCCACACCTACTGGCTAAAGAAACTAACAGCAGTCCATTAATGCCTAGCAGCACAGATGAGCCAGCTGCTAGCAGCAGGCTCCCACCCAGACTGGCTAACAGAAGGAAGGACAGTGCTGATCATGAAAGACCCCCCACAAGGAAACAGAACTGTCCAGGTACTGGCCAATAACCTGCCTCCCCACAACATGGAAGGTCCTATCAGGCATCATAGCTGCCAAGCTATAGGACCATATGGGTCAGTACATGAGCACAGCTCAGAAGGGCATTGGGAACAACACCAGAGGCTCAAAACACCAGTTACTCATAGATAGAGCAGTCGCCCGAGACTCAAGGTCTAGGCGGACCAATCTGAGCACAGCCTGGATTGACTACAGGAAAGCCTATGACTCAATGCCACACACATGGATCTATGAATGCCTGGCGCTATACAAAGTCAGCAGGACACTAAGGACCTTCCTCAAGAACTCAAAAGGACTGTGGAAGACAACATTGGAAGTCAACTCAAGACAGCTCGCACAAGTGGCCATCAAGTGTGGCATATACCAAGGTGAAGTACTGTCCTTGCTGCTATTCTGCATAGGCTTGAACCCCCTCAGCCAGATAATCACAAGGACTGGATACACATACAAGTTCAAGAGTGGAACTCCCATCAGCCACCTGCTCTACATGGATGACATCAAGCTATATGCTAAGAGTGAACAAAACATCGACTCGCTGATCTACCTGACATGGATCTACAGTGACATGATTAGTATGTCATTCGGACTGGAGAATGTGGCTGGATGGAAGTAAAGAGAAGGAAGATAGTTAAGACAGATGGAGTGGTACTACCAGTGGGCCACATTGCAGACATAGAGACCAGCTACAAGTACCTTGGTATCCCATAGTCACATGGGAACCATGATGAGGAGGCTAGGAAGACAGCAACATCCCAGTGTCACCAAAGAATAAGACATATCCTGAAGAGTCAGCTCAATGGGAAGAGCAAGATCCATGCCATCAACATGTATGCCCTGCCAGTCATCAGCTACCCTGCTGGTATAGCCAGCTAGCCAAAGGAGGACATGGAGGCTGCCAATGTGAAGACCTGGAAGCTCCTCACATTGTACGGAGGTTTCTACCCCAAGTCCAACACCCAGAGACTGTGCACCAACTGGAAAGAGGGCGGGCAGGGTCTGGTGAGTCTCAAAGCCACTGTCCTGGATGAAACCTGGAGCATCCAGGAGTACATCAGTAAGATGGCACCCAAAGATGGGCTGCTGAGAGAATGCCTGAGGCAGCAGCACACAGGGTAGGAAGGTTAAGTGGAGGAAGTGCCACGGCAAGACAAGCCCCTGCATGGGATGTATCAACAGATAGCTGAGGTGGCTGACATTGGGAAATCCTATCAGTGGCTGGAAAGGGCTGGACTAAAAGACAGCACTGAGGCACTGATCATAGCAGCACAAGAACAGGCACTAAGCACCAGATCCATAGAAGCAGGGTCTACCACACTAGACAGGACCCAAGGTGCAGACTGTGCAAAGAGGCCTCAGACAGTTCAACACATAGCGGCAGGATGTAAGATGCAGGCAGGAACAGTATACACTGAATGGCACAACCAAGTAGGTGGCATTGTGTACAGAAATATTTGCACAGTGTATGGGCTAGACCCTCCCAAGTCCAGATGAGAGTTTCCACAGAAGGGCATGGAGAACAACAGGGACTTCCAGATCCAGATGGACATTGCTTTATATGCTGGGAAACCTCAAATTTAGTAAGAAATAGATATATGCACCAGAACAAATTATAACTTTTGATGAAACAATTTCTTTGCAACCCAATGTTTTCATAAATTGTAGGAGTTTATTACTGACCTATCATGCTTGAAATCTTCCCCTGTGGACATGGAACACAATCATAGCAGCAGAACATTTTTGCTTCAGACATCTTCCAATAACCAGGGAGACAGTATTCATTACACAGAGAAACTGGAAGAACCTGTTCATAACATTAAAAAAAAAACAAATTGCAAAGGGAATCACCAAGGTTTTCTCAATGGGTATAAATGGAGAAGCCTGATATAAGTTTTAGGGAAAATTGTGCAAAAATCTTAATGAATATGATACAAGGTAAGAATTCTACTACTGAAATGAATGGATGGATGGGAAGAAGATGAGATGGTACCGAAAAAGTGATTAGACCATATAGGATTCAGGAATGAATAAGAATGGGACTCTTTGATTCCCCATGAGTCAACTACTCATCCCATAAAGAAAGTCATGGCCAACAAGAAACAGTTGGATATATTTTAAGTAAGATATGTCCTAATATTTAAGGAGATTGCAAAACATATACAAATTTCTTATATGTAGTTAGAGGTAGACCTATTCAAGAATACCCATACCTGGTTAAAACCTTTGTGCCATTCAATCTTATTTTCATTAATGATCAATTCATTTCCATCTGGAGCATTGGGATCTAACCTTCCAACCTTCACTTTCTGGATGGAATTGTTTGGAAAAGTGATCATGTTGATGATGTCAAATCCTCCTGTGACTTCCCTCCTCTCATTAAAGGTCACTCTCTCTCCTGCTGAGTTGTTGAAAGAAATGCCTTGAAGAAATGGGTGGAGCTATTTGAAAAGGAAGGAAGAGAGGAAGTTTAAAGAATAGTGGGATAAGCCATTCTATGAGACATTTCACCTTTCTGTCCAAATTTCTTTATGCAGCTTGATCTGATAAATACCAAGAATTAACATGGAGAACATTACTATACACAATAGTGAGCATGATATTTTCCGTTTTCATGGATAGAACAAAGCAAAGTATTTCTGTAAATAGTAGAAAACCGTTTCACATATTCTTCTTGGGGAGAAAGACTAATTTAATCCAATTTCAGGATTTACTCAGTGCAGAAGATCCCTATTTTCCTTATGTGTTTATCATTTATTGATTGATTTAATCATAGCTGTTTGAATGACATATTTTGCCTAGCTCATTTTGTGATCCAAATAGTTTTGTAGTCAATTTTTCACATTTCTTGGACAATCTTTACCTTAAAAGGCTGTAGATCTGGAAGTTCCGTTATTTTACCCACCAATATTTTCCTCTGACTGGATACTTTTGATAGTAAGTCTTGCAAGGAATGAGCCACAGCATAGACACCATTACAGATACTGTAACTATGACCAGTCATTTCCATTTCAAAGAGAGATCCAGGAAGACTGTCCAGGTTCTCCTCCCCAGTGCATTGTCCAATGTCCATTGTTGATGTTTCTGAATTAGGAAAGAAACAGTCAAATGCTTGCTCCCAAAAATCTTTTAGAAATCCATCTCTTTGTCTCCAAAAAGGTTTTATGGACTTCAGAAATTCTTTGAATGCTAGAAGTTCACCTGAATGAATCTGAAAAGAAATGGCCCCATTGAACAACTGGAGATTCCAAGACTTTAGAGATCCTGTTAGTATGAAGTCAGTTTGACTTGTTGTGATCCATACCTTTGTAAGGGATGCATTTAAATTATCTTCAGGATCACTTAGAAATATGGGACATATAAGCCATAGAAGTGTATAAGATTCTCCATAGAGGATAAATATATTTGCTTTAATGTCTGTGAAATGTATATAAATTTTTTTTATTATATTGCTAAATTTATTCAGGTCATCCAAAGGAAGCAGCAGTGAGATTCTTTGTATGAAGGCTGGACAGATTCCATGCTGGGAAAACATATCCTGTAGTTTCTGCAAAAAGTGTTCTCCATTCTCGTTATCAACAGAAAAGAGCCCAACCCACTTCCATCCAAAATGTTGAAGCAATCGGATAATCCCAATGTATTGAGGTGTATCATTTGGGGCCATAAAATAAATTGAAGAAAACCTACTGATACGAAATTCTTTGGGGAGAAATGATCCATATGTGAGCTAAAAGAAAACAGAAAAACATTGGACAGAGGATTTGGGTAGTGTAGTTTGTTTTGTTTATCTTTGTGAAACCGGTCAAATGAATGATTGTTTATAAAAGGACTCCTATACAAAGTTGCTCAAATTATGAGAATGTAGTTAAATTTCAGGGACTCTCATTATTTTTCTAATTGGAAACATGATTAATGCCGGCAGGTTGAAATCCATCTTTACCAGTGTAAGCTAATTTTAATGTTCAGTCACTTGTTAAATCTTGCATGAGATTTTCTTACAACCATGTTATTGTGGGGATAAAGGCATGAGAATCAATACTTAAGGATGCTTTTGGGTTTTAATTATTTAAGGAGAATAGGAGAAATCCCCTCACCCCTGGACCAACCTGTGGAATTTTGTATAAAGCTATAGTTTCTGCCATATGGGATGAAGTATCTGATCCAAGTCCTCCAATAATGGCCATGAGATTTTTCTGGGTTCCACATTTATAGTTGGGGAGGAACCTCTGTGATTTGAAGAGCAGGTCCAGGGTGGTCCGATAAGTCATCCTTGCATCATAGTAGCTGTCATAGATATGGAACCCGAGAGTAACATTGGGCAAGATTTGTGGATTCTCATTGATTTCGTCCACAGCGAAGACCAAGGAAAGGATATGCTGGTAGAATTTTGTGATCACACTGCAAATAAAGAAAGACTTTCAGAAAAGAATTCTGCAGTGAATGAATTAGTTGAACATCAAGAATAGCCATCTGTGCCCATGATTAGAGTTGGGAGATGAAATTCTTTTTATACCGCTCCAATGTATGATGATGTAGGATTTTGTTGTGCATTTCACTGTATCATGGAAGTTATTCATTAAAAAATAAACACTAATCTATATTTTTAGGTTTCATATTAATGGTCAGTGGGAAAGATTGTGCCCTGTTTCATGCAGAGGAAACTCAACTTTTCAACTTCTTTCTTTTACTCTCCTTTTAACCATTTTTGTTTCTCCATCTTCTCCTCCTTCTTAGAAAATTTATTAATTGGGAAGAACATTTCACATTTAAGACAAGGATTTTCTGGAATACTCAAATTTCTTAGATATTTTCCCTTGAATTTCCTTCAGTTCTGAATGAATCCTTTACTTCAAATGAATTTTGACTGAAAGTAGATGCTTGTGCTAGTTCTTACACGTTTACTCTCTTTTACACACACACACACACACACACACACACACACACATACACATACACACAGAGATTGCCTAATTAGGTTTTCACTATTTTATTCTTATGTTAAATATATCAGGGACATAATTTTGAAAGTTTTCTCTTTAATCATATAAACCCTCACCTGTCATTCAGCATGACATCATTCATATATACACATATACACACCCACACATATACATACACACACACACATGCACACACAAAATGTTCTCACTTGGTACAGGTGGATATTCATCAAGAAACTGTTCACTGAAAACGTCCACCAACCAGCAGATAATGGCTGATACCAAGCATACAGAACAGGAAAAGGACTATCTACCATTCACTTTGATCCCTGGAACCTTGGAAAGACTCACACAACAAAAGCAAAACATTCTTCTAAAGATTGCCACCTACATATTAACCTAGACTGTTTCATACACACACACACACAGATCACCTAATTAGGTTTTCAGTATTTTATTCTTATTTTGCATATATCAGGGACATAATTTTGAAAGTTTTCTCTAATTATATAAACCCTCACCTATAATTCAGCATGACATCAGATAGACAGACAGACAGACAGACATATACATATAGATATACACACACAGACACATATAAAATGTTCTCACTTAGTATAGGTAGATATTCATCAAGTAACTGTTCACTGAAAACATCCACCAACCAGCAGATAATGGCTGATACCAAACATATAGAATGGGAAAAGGACTGTCTGCCAATTATTTCAGAGCATTCTCTTTGATCCCTTGAACCTTGGAAGGACTCACACAACAGAAGCAAAACATTCTTCTAAAGATTGTCACCTACATTTTAACCTAGACTACCTGTTTGACTTAACACATGGACTTCTCTTGAGAGACATGCACCAGGCTAACCTTCCACTTTAATGGAGATGCAACTGCATGCTTGAATCCAAGTGAGATTTCCATAACATAAGAGGTTATTAGCTCTCCATAGCCTAAACCAGAAGACTGGCTGATAATTCTGAAAAGCAGTCAATGGAACATGAGAATATGCTTACCCCTGTTTCTCTCTGGCCACCCCCCAACCAACAGCAAAATCTCCATAGAACTAGTTTTAGTAAATGCCCACTTTTAGACTTCCTTTCTAGTTTCCACTGATTTCTGGAATCATTTTTTTTCTTTTTTCTAATCACACTGGAAATAGCATGTTTGAGAAAATGATTCTGCAGTGAATAAATTAGTTGAAAACTAAGAATTCTCATTTTTGCCTGTGAAAGAATTGGAATATTGCTGAACTGATTATTACTTTCAGCTACAGTCGAAGTATTATTTATGTAATAGCACTTTTATTATACAGTTCTTTATATCCTGGATGTTCCTCAGAAAGGCATTTAAGGCAATGATGAATGGATAAGCTATTGAGATGTTTTCTACATAGTGGGGGCTAAATTTATTCCACTGGTACTTTTTTCCTCCCACTTCAAACACCGCTTTCCAATTGTTGAACTTTTGGTATGTTGGGAGGAAAATGTCAGGTTTCTGATAAGATTTTCTCGAGCACCCTGTTTAGGAGTATGACAAGGCTCTACCACTCCGCTTTTTTATTCAGCCTATATTAAGGGAAGCTGCATTGGAAGAAGATGAGTGTGATTTTAGAACTGGAGGAAGAAAAGTTCAATAATCTGTGCTATGCTGATGACACTACCCTGATAGCTTAAATTCAAAGGATCTGCAGGCCCTAATAATAAAAGTCAAGGAACACAGTGAAAAAATGGGACTAAAGTTTAATATGAAGATGACCAAACTAATGACAGCAGGTAGCACAACCAGCCTTAGAATTAACGATGAAGATATCAAAATGGTGGATAGCTTCCATCTTTTAAGATCGACCATTAGCAGTAAAGGAACAAGCACTCAAGAAATGTGCAGCAGACTAGCCCTTGGCAAAACAGCCATGAAGGCATTGGAAAAGATATTCAAATGTTGTGACTTCCAGGGAGGCATCGCAGGCTGACGACCACGGCAAAGACAAAGGAATGGATGAGTAGAAACTATCTGGAGAAGGAGAGGATGGGAGATCACCCACATGTGCTCTGGACATCTGCTCCCCATGAGGAGACTGCAGGACAACCTTTTTCTTTGGGTTTGATCACCAGGAGATGATGGGATAAGCCATCTTGCTCACAAGTGTGGTGGAGACATTTAAAGGACACTAAGTTCACAAACCTCACTTTCTAATCACCTTCAGAAATTGCAAATTAACCATTTTAAAGCTATTAGAGACTTTTGAAATGACAGGTTTGAAAAGTCTTCATGGGGTGAGCTTATCTTCAACTCTGAGGAAAAGAATAATTATAAGCTTAAGAACTTAAATAATTTGAAATAAGCAACAAAAAGCTCAATAGGATTTTGATCTAAGAAAGTTATATACTGATTAAGGGTCCAGATAAATCTGGAATATTAACTTGTACTATAAGATTTTAGAATTAACAATAAGAAAGAAACAAGTTCTCATGGGAAATAGACTTCTTTTGGTTATCCTGGCAAATGCAAGTCATAACAAAACATAAGTGATGATTTTAGAAACTGGACACTAGATGGGACTAAAGATTTTATGTAGAAGAAAAAGCAAATACAAAGCCTAATGTTAGTTAATACTGTGACTTATAGAATTATACAAAATGTTGTAGCATCGGAAATATTAAAGGAGGTCTTTGGACAATGGAGCCAGAAGTTAGTAACTATAATATCAATACTGTCAGTAATGATGTCTGCTTCTTTGGATAGACTATGCCTAAAAGATGTTAATGAATGAATGGCAGATGTGGAACAAATTTTATCTGGTAAGATAAAGTACAGAATGTGGAACTACAAATAACAGACTAAGAGAATTATTTGGAAAAGGACACTTTTCTGAATCTACCAAGAAACTGGCTGAAGTTTTAAAAATTAAAAAGAATTGCAAACGATAAACCAAGAGAATGATCTGGAAAATGTTTTCTTATTGGATATACAAAAGAGGATTGTTAAAGCCTGGAAGAAATCAGTGGGATGGGATAAGGAAGAATTGAAGAGAAATCAAATCATACAAGAATACTTGATTGAATTAAAGGTTAAGACTGGTAGAACTAAAAGATTAAGACTGTTAGAAGTAAAAGGAAGAAATATAAAGTTGGTTTATTTGATCAAAGTTAAAACTATATATATATATATATTTATATATTTGCTAACACCAGGATTTAAAAGTTGATATTTATGGATTTGCTTATAGATAAGGGATGGGATATAGGATGAAGAGATATCTGTTTAATCTTATAAGGGGTGAAGAGTTATTCAATTTGTTTATACTTCCTGTGTTGAAGGTTGGAAGTCACTTCTTTATAAATTTATTTTCTTTTTCTTTATTATATTCTCTCTTTTTATTCTCTCTTTTTCTCTTTTCTTGTACTTTTTATTCTTTCTTTCTTTCCATTCCCTTCTCTTTCTCTAAGTTTAGTTTCTATTCGTTTTACTATTGTAATGAACATTCTTAATAAAAATTATATTTTTTAAAAAAGGAAAAGATATTCAAATGTTGTGAAGGATCTATACCTACAAAGATCAGAATCATGCAAGCCATGGTGTTCCCCGTGACACTCTATGGAAGCGAAAGTTGGACTTGAGGAAGCAGGAGAGGAAGAGTATTGATTCTTCTGAACTCTGGTGGTGGAGAAGACTCCTGAGAATACCATGGACAGCCAAGAAAACAAACCAATGGATCATTGAACAAATCAACCCAGAATTTTCACTCGAGGCACAAATGACCAGTCTCAAGTTATCCTACTGTGAGGCCTTAACTCTCTGGAGAAGGCTCTAATGCTGGGAAAGGTAGAAGGAAAAAGAAGCAGAGGACAATCAGCAGCAAGGTGGGTCATAATGGAAAAAATCTATCTATGTCATCACTAGGAGTCAACAGCAACTTGATGACACATAATCAATCAATAATCAATCCTCTCCACATTTCTTCAGTGCTGATTTTTAGTTACAAAGAACATTTCAGCATGTTTCTAATTCTGTCTTTCAACAAAAGTTTGCTTGAAATTGGATTTTTGTGCCCCTTGTTACTGATAGATGTCTCTTTCTAAAAAGTTGTGATTGGGTTAATTTGATTTTTCCCACCTAATGCTAATTTTATATAGTAGGAGGCCCACATTTCTGAACATTTATTTCTTATTTTATGAATTCTCACTCCTCATGTATGTATAGCATTCTTTAGCCATTCAAATTCACATTTTCATGTGTGTGTTTTTTTAAATAGAATAAATACTCTCTCATTAGTATAGAGCAGGGTTTCTCATCCTGGGCAGCTTTCAGATGGGTGGACCAACTCCCAGAATTCCCCAGCCACCTTTGAAGTCCACTTTGAAGTTCACATTTGTATGGTTTTTTGAAAATAGAATAAATACTCTCTCATTTGTGCAGAGATAGGGTCTGAAACCTCAGAAAAATTCAGGAAATGACTTCAGCTGCTTTCTTTGAGAACCTTGTTACTCATAGAAACAACTGTGGTCATCTAGAAAAGCTGAGAATAAACAAAGGATCATTTGATGAAGAAAGGTGTAGGATCTGTTTACCCTGAAAGTCCATACAGCTCCTGAAATGGATGTAGTTGAAATAAATGCTCACTGAAGGCATAGCTGTTCTGTGAAGCCATCCCTCCAATTAGGAGATCACCTGGTTGGTACCATTCATGAGGAATAGGAAAAGGTTCAACCACTGGGCACTTGAGAGTATTCACTTTGATCACGGGGAACATCAGAATGAAGAACACATCAGCAGCCAAAAAATCTTCTAAAAGAGGTCTCCAGCTTACCAACCCCCAGCAGCACACCTGGCTTACCATGCTGACTTTTACTAATATACCTCCCAAGAGGAAAATATCAGTTTAACCTTCAGCAAAGATACAGAGAAATGCTTGAATACTGACTAAGTTTCCAGAAGTGTAACCTGGGGGCGGGGGCGGGGGTGGGGGCGGGGGTGGGGGAACACCTGAAGAAATGAACTTGAATAACTCTATTTGATTCTTCCCACCACCCCAAGCTCTTCATGGAACTGGAGTTAGTTTATAACCTCCTTCAGCTTTGCTTTCTAGTTTTCACTGCTTTCTTGAAAATCTCTGGAGCTTTGAGTAGGTAAACACATTATAGTAGTAATTTGGACAATTCCAGGAAGAGTTAATTATCTATTAAATGTTTTCCCCATAACTGGCTTTTTTTTAAAGTCCACGTGTGTGCACACACACACACACTTGTTAATTGTCCATCTGAGAAAGTGCTCCCTCCTCTTTCTGAAATAAAAGTAATTTTAAAAAACACTTTTTTTTTTGGTATGTTCATACACAGAGAGAGAGACAAGGAAAAAAAGATGCAATATCGGATTCATCTGATCTTAGATAAATAGAGGGGGAGGAAGGAAGGAAGGAAGGAAGGAAGGAAGGAAGGAAGGAAGGAAGGAAGGAAGGAAGGAAGGAAGGAAGGAAGGAAGGAAGGAAGGAAGCATTTGAATGGTACACAAGAATTTCCTGATCATTATATCATGGAAAACCTTTTTTGTGTAGCATTCAAATGCTTCATCAAACATTAAAATATAGAGGAAAAATTAGTAGATTTCTTGAGATTATAAGCCTGTCTCCAATATATGGATTCTGATTCTGTTTAGGGGACTCTGAGGTTATTCCACTTGCTTTTCTTTCTCAACCCTCCACCCAAGCTGTGCTTTAGGATTCTAGAGAATTTGCTATACTGCAAACCAAATATGAAATTTGATCAAACAAAGTTTCTAGGATGTATATACAATTCTGTCATCCTCCTTCAGTTGTAAATGAATTAGCATTCCCAATATCCTCCTTTCATTTTTGAAACTGGGATTCTTCGCATAATTTTCTCTCATTTTGTAAAACCATGATGGGTGAATTAGGTTTCTCTCTGTTTTTTCAAGGTTTACGTAGCAGAGAGGCATAATTTATGAAAGTCTATTTTCAGTTACATCAGTGAACCTCCCTCATAACTGAATTGCCTAGGAAGTGCAGTTGCTATGATTTGTTATTTCTCGTCCCACTCCAGAACAATTTTCAGAATTGAATGAGGTTTGATAATAGGTGAAGAAAGATCTTGCTTAGCATAAAGACAGTGCCACTTAGACAATACAGGAAGTGAGTGGGATGGGTGAGAAACACATGTTCTTTCTTGGACCACTTTGGTAGTGTTGAATAGACACTACCAAATGGTTGAAACTTTCTCTACCTGAGATATTATCAGCAGGAAATGTTGTACACTCTTTTTTAAAAAAATAATTTTATTAAACATTATAATTGCAATAGTAAACACTAATACAAACTGACAGAAAGTAAGAAGATAAAAAGAAAAATGTTGTACATTCTTCACTGGGATCATAGACTTCTGCTAAATCTGGAACTGCCTGTGTGGTCCCCATCAGTAGCAATGTGACAGTAGATATTTGACTTCGTTATTGTCAGGCCTTCTTCCCCATTCAATCTTTAACTTTTAAAACATTTATATCTTAAAACAATTTAAAGAACTAACTTGAATGTAGATGAAGTATTTTCTAGCTTCAAGTGACATATATGCAGTCACATAACTCTACCTTGAGATACTGGAATATTTTAAACATGATTTCTAACTTGGAAAATAGATCACTGCTTTCATTGTAGCACTAGAGTAACGCAACTCACTATCAGTTATGAAATGTCAGCCCCCAACCTGAGTAACTGGATTTTGATTAGATTTTATTGCTGGTTTGCTTCTTTCTTTATAAGCTACCTGGAGAAGATTCTGTAATCCAAGAGGAGGAAAATGAACATCTCACTAAGCATATATTGATTCTATGTACATAGCAGACCTGTTGTCTGATCAAATTTTCATCTACAAGACAACAATTTCAGGAAAATAAATACATAAATACATGCATGCCACTGTACAACAGAGAAATGTTAACTGAATGAGGAAATTAAGATAAATTCTCCCAATTAGCAAATTCAAATATATATCTCATGCCTAACCACATCTCCAAGTTGGAACATCTAGATTTTTTTTGGGGGGTGGTATTCTGAACTTGGAGTTCCCAACAAATGTTTACCTACAACGGTCGCATGAGAAACATACTCTAAAAATCACATCAGGGCTGCAGAAATAAATAAATGAATATAATAATGCAATTCTTGTCATTTAATTTTTTATTAACATCTTACTTGATAGCAAAAACAAAATGATGTATCAGAATATGCCATTGCTTCTGACTCATATTCAGAATTTTTATGATGTGTGTGTCTATAAATAATCCAATCTGTAGTGACCTGAAGGCAAAATTCCTCTTGGCTGCTATATATTTCCTATATGAACTTAACAATACGATAGGGAAAATGCATTATTTATTTATTTATCACATCCAGCAAACTTGGGATAGTGCTTAGATGTCTGCTTTCCCACAATTTTGTTTTTAATTATTTTATTTATCTTGTTTATGTTTTTAAAGTGTTTTAATAGATTTGATATTGTTTTAACTATTGGTTATATTCCAGCCAGTGTCACATTCAGTGAGATGGGCAGCTATATAAATGTGTTAAATAAACAAACAAACGAATAAATAATTCTTTTTATTAGTTGCTCCCTCTTGTTTAGCTCAGGTTTCAGCACAATGAAGATGCATTTAGGGAAAGAGATACATCCAAGTATGGCAGCAGTGGAGACCAACATGGAGAAGATCTCCACAGCCACCATGGCTTTTCCTTTTGCACTCAGATAGGTTGGCACAAAAGAGACCCACACACTGCAAAAGGCCAACATGCTGAAGGTGATAAAATTGGCTTCATTGAAGCTGCCACACAAATGGTGGCAAAGAAACCACAATGAAGCTTGTGAAGGCCAAGAGACCCATATAGACTAGAAGAGAATAAAGGGTGAAAGTGGGCCCTTCATTGCATTGTACAATAATTTCTTCAATAACTGAACTCAAGTCTAACTCAGGAAAAGGGGGAGAGATTACCAGTCACACCATACAAATGCCTCATTGAAAAGGACAACCAAAAATGTACAGACAATGACCGTGGCAAAGACCAAAGAACTGGTGAGTAGACCAGTTCTTCGGAGCCTTTCCAGACAAGGAGAGGATGTGAAATCACCCACATGTGCTCAGATGGCTGCTCCTCATGAAGCGACTGCAGGACAGCAGTCCCCCATGGGTTTGAGTGTGGGGAGACAAAGGGATCAATCATCAAGCTCACAGCCACGGTGGAGCCTTTTACAGGATGCTAAATCTGCTAACCTTGCTTCTAATCTCTTTCAGAAATTGCTTATGTAACCAACTTAAAGCTAAACTAAAATTATTTTATCTATTGTAACTCATAACAGAGTCATTAGAATCCTTATGATTTGAATTAGACTCTAGAGGGGACTAAAGATTCCAGGCAAAAAGAGAAAGACAACAAAAAAGACAATAGAAAGTGCTATTTCCCCCCCACCCATTTTCTCCTGGTTTGATGGCCATAAAAGCTACAACTACAGTAATAGTTTTGGCTAACAAAGAAGAAACAGCCACCGAGAAGATGTTGCCAAAAGTTGCTTGTCGAAGAAAGCAATTGTTACAAAACAGGCCATTGCTGCTAGGGTGTGCACAAGAGGCACTGGGCAGGGCATGGAGGGTGCAAGAGGTTGTGTGAGGGTGTGCGGGGATGCACAAGAGAGGTGGCCCAGGTTGGGGAAGGTGCAAAATGGTGCGAGGGGATGCAAGGGTGTGTGTGAGATGTTTGGTGCAAGTCAGGCATGTGTGCATGGAGGTGCGCGAGTGGTTGGTATGGCATGAGTACAGAGCAGATGGTAGAAATGTAGCAAATGGCAGTCAATCGATTGCAGGATGCTGCAAATGGCTGAAAAGTTGAACTGGTTGCCAAGTGCCCAGATCACAGTTATGTGACTGTGGGGGTTCTGGGACGGCTGGGCCTCTGAGGACCAATTGTAACCACCATTCAGTCAGTGGGAATATGAAAAAAACAACATATTGGGAGCTAAAACTTTCTATAATACCCGGCCTTCACAATATCTTTGTCATTTAACATGAAGACAAAGGGGGCAAAAGAAACATTATTGACTGAATTAATTAATATTGGCATGTGCCAATATATCTCTTAAAGATAATGTAAATAGTCCTCATTTAGCGACCACACTGGGAATGGCAACTTGGTCATTAATCAAAGCGGTCGCTAAGTGAAACCATGATGGTACTTATGACCTTACTTCAGCTTTCCTTTGCTTTGCAGACCTGCCAAGGTCATATATGCAATGATTGGTTGTAAAGTTACTTTTTCATGACCGTCGTAACTGTGAATGGTCACTAAACAAGCTAGTCACTAAACAAAGATTACCAGTATATCAATCTTACTTTTCACATTTATTCCTCTTACTTATAGCAGGAATATAAAGCTTTGCAAAAATTTGTTGAAATTCTGAAAATACACATTTAATTCTATCCCAAAAGTTGGAGAAAACAAGTGTAGAATTGTTGTAAACAACATGATTTGGGGCAATGGAAGTGATACAGCTTTTTCTACTTCCTTGTCCTATTTGTAGTTTTCCATGGAACAGGAGAACTGCAATAAGTGCTTTCAGTTTCACTGTTCCCATGTTTCTACCATTTTATCCAAATGTTTACAGCTTTGAGCCAGAGAACAAATTACACTCATTGACATTTGTTAGACTGCCTAAATCCAAATGTAATAGATTTCAAATAGTTCCTCTTACTATTATATTGACTTAAAGACTAGTGTGTTACGTGTATAAAACAGCATTTTGTTATTTTTTCTCATGCTAACTTAATGCCATTTTTTTTTTTTTTTGTCTGCGCTCAGTCATTACTGACCCTGCAGTGACTGCCTGGACGAATCCTTGCAGTTTTCAAGGCAATTGTTTTTCGGAAGTGGTTTGCCAGAGCCTCCTTCCTAGAGCATAGCCCAGCTGGCGAATGCAGGACGTGGGATTTCCGTTGCTTCGTGCCCTTTTCGGGCGAGCTTACTGGCAACTGGTCCTGTCTCTCTGTGTAAGGTGCTGCCAGCATTTTTCCTCCCACCGGAGTGAGAGTCCCCATTTATCTACTCACATGAGTTTTCGACCTGTTGGGTTGACAGGAGCTGGGGAGGAAACAGGAGCTCACCCTGTTAATGCGAAGGCTGGACTCGAACCGCCGAAGCATCAGCCATTTCTGGCCGGCAACTTTTCAGCGTCATTAAGCCGCTGCGCCACCGCGTCCCCTAACTTAATGCCATGGGGAATCCTAATCTCAGAATTAACTAAAGGGGAAAACAAACTAACAAATGGAAAATTTTGGGAAAAGTCAGCATTTATACTTTGCATCAATTAGTAGCTAAAAATATTTGTTCTCCTTTAAAGAACAAATACTTATTGCCTAGGACAGCCCATGATAGTATTTACAATTATAACATCTATTGACATTCCAATTTTTACATGCATTCTCCTATGAAATATGATTTAATATTCTCAAAGATTACCGTATTTTTCTGACTATAAGACGATCCTTTTTTCTAAAATCCTTACCCTAAAAATTGAAGGGTGTCTTATTCAAGGAAGTCAGCCAAAAAGAGAACCGCGTGGTGGCAAAACTGCCCATACCTTCTCTCTGCGAACGGGCTTCCTCCTATTGCTAGCCTCCAACCACGAGTGAAACTGCCCATACTTTGTCTCTGCGAATGGCTTCCTCCAATCACAAGCCTCCAACCATGAGTGAAACTGCCCATACTTTGTCTCTGTGAACAGCTTCCTCCAATCACAAGCCTCCAACCACGAGTGAAACTGCCCATACTTTGTCTCTGTGAACAGGCTTCCTCCAATCACGAGCCTTATGTAACTGATGTCAGCTGATGCTGAACAAACCAATTGGAACGCATCCCATTGAGGTGGAGAGCCCATAAAGATGTCAGAAGATAAAAATATAAATAAGAGAATGTCTTACTGTGCAAAATTTAAACTGACTGTAATCAGTTTTGCAAAACAGCATGGAAACAGAGCTGTAGAGAGACAGTTTGGACCTCCTCCCACTGAGTGTATGATCAGACAGTGGAGAAAACAGGAAAAACAACTCCTTAAGATGCCAAAAAGAAGAAGGTCTTAAGAGGAAAACCAGCAAAATGGCCAAACTTGGAGCAGAGGCTTAAGACTTGGATTCTGGAGCAGTGCCAGAGTGGCTTATGTGTGTCAACCAAGCTTACTCAATGTCAGGCAAGAAGGTTTGCAAGTGAAATGAAGATTGTTGATTTTATAGGAAAGGCAAAATGGTGCTTCAATTTCATGAGGAGAGAAGGGTTGGCCATGAGAGTACGAACAAAGTTAGCTCAGAAAATGCCACCGGTTTATGAGAATAAAATCCTGCAGTTTCACTCCTATGTCATACAACTTTGGAAAAAATATGATTTTGAACCAAGTCAGATTGCAAACATGGATGAGGTGCCTCTCAATTTTGATGTGCCTTCCAACAGAACTGTTGATGTGAAAGGAATCAAAACAGTGGCAATCAAAACAAGTGGCCATGAAAAGACATACTATACTACTGTGCTTTCATGCTGTGCAAATGGTATTAAACTGCCTCCTATGCTTATTTTTAAGAGGAAAACATATCCTAAAGAGACCATACCACCTGGCATTATTGTGCAAGTTCATGAGAAGGGATGGATGAATGAAGACATTATGGCCATTTGGTTTGCAAAGGTTTGGTCCAGAAGACCTGGAGGGCTCTTAAAGAAGCCAGCTCTGCTTGTCTTTGATCAGTTCGGAGCATCTTTAACAGGAAAGACAAAAAGGGTTGCATCAGATTTGCGAACACAGCTAGCAGTTATTCCTGGTGGACTTACAGGTCAGCTACAGCCACTATATGTTTCAATCAACAAGCCATTTAAAGCCCTGATGAGAGAAGAATGGAGTGGATGGATGCAAAAAGCAGATGGTAACTTGACACCAACAGGAAGAGTGAAAAAACCAACCATTACTGAGGTCTGCAATTGGGTCCTAAACTCATGGTATGGCGTCAAACAAGAGGTGATTGTGAAGTCCTTCAAGAAATATGGAATCAGCAATGCCATGGATGGAACTGAGGATGATCTCACATATATAGACAGTGACTCAGAAGACAGCAGTGATGCAATAGAAGTTGAAGAAACTGATATGTCTGGAATTAATAGCGATGAAGAAGAAAACAGTGATGCAACAGAGGCTGAGTAAAGTGATATGCTCAAAGCTAAGTGTGATGCATAATATCATAGTACTGGTATATAAATGTTACCTAATTACTAAATAAAAATGTGCTCTGCTTTATCTTTAAAATATTGATTTCTTAATTTTGGGTTGGAAAAGTGGGGGTCGTCTTATACATGGGGGCGTCTTATAGTTGGAAAAATACGGTAAATTCACATCTCTGTGTGAATGCGTACCATGAAAGGAATTAAATGGTAATTAAGATATGAATAAGCAAAGTGGATTTTCCATTTTAATTAATCTAAAGAGCTTATGTTTAGCAAATAGCCCCTATTCTTACTGGACTGCAGAAGACTCATATAAAACTTGGTCCATATATGGCATGTATGTATTTGTTTCTTTTTCAGATTCATTTTCTTTTATTTACCTCTTATTGTTTGTTTTTCCTGCTCCTTTTATGTTTTAATTAATAAAAGAAAGAAAACTTTCTCTTTTTTGATTCCCACCCAAGCTAGTACAGAAAATTCAATATTTTTCCTCTTAATTTGGTGACCCATAAATAGGGTGAATTTGGGGAGTGTATTAATTCTTCAACCTCAATATTTAGATCACTTTCAAAACCATGAACAATGCAGCATACATTAAAAAATAAATCATTTAAGTGGAATAGAATCTGAATGAGCTCAAAATTCTGGCGCCTCCCAGATTTCTAGATTTCAAGATTTGTCTTCATTTAAGGGTGGGAAAAAAAGAAGTGATGAGGAAAAACCTTTAACTACTTTAGGGTGGAAACTTTAGGTTATTGTGGTATAATGTGAATGTGATCCCATCTCAGAGATAAGGGGGACTCTGATCTTCTCTCATTTTGTAGGTGTTGAAGATTCCTGTTCTGTATGTTTTACCTATAATAAACCCATGTAATGGTTCCACTCCAGATTGTATATGAAATACTGGACCATTGGATTTGAGAAATTGTAAATCAATTGTATATTAGAAGAGGTTACTAAGAACTACACACAAAAGGAAGAGAGGATATAGTCATGTTGAGAGGAAGGGGAGGAACATAAAGGAAATCACACTTGGAGGAAGGAGAAATTTCTTAACAGTTCTACATATATGAGTTAATTTCATATCTCATCCTTGCTCACAGCTCGAATTCCCTATTTAGTTGTGGTAACAACCTTCCAATAATTATTCAGGATGATAGATTGTTTTGTTTGTTTTATTGTTAAATTGTGTATTTGCTTAAAATAGCTAGTAAGTGCAACATAATCAATAAAAAAAAAAAAAAAACACCAGAGCAAAATAGGGAAAGTGGTATTCATATCCATCTTCCTTGGTTATAAAAGAAATGTATTTATTAACTTCACATTATCATGTTGAATATTTATTGTTCTACATATAAAAGAAATACATATAAAAGAAATGTATTTATTAACTATCACATTATCATTGTTGACACTCCCAGTTTTTCATTTTTAAAAATTAAACTTTCTTACAGAGAATGGGGATTTACCTTCACATTTTAAGCTCCACTTTTGTGATTATATTTACATTTGGTAGTTCATGAAATGTAATTGTGTCATCTCAGAAAAGTTCTCCCTGGTGTTCCTCAAAATAATTAGTCTTCCACTGCAAAGTTCTGTGAGACTTCCTTGGATGTTGTTAGGAAGAAGCTTAAATTTGATAGAATTTCCCATAAATACAGATTTCAGAGCTACAAGCAAATGAGAATGGTAAACACCCTCCTCATAAGAATAACTTAAAAAATGAATTTTTAATTTTGATCTATCTTTCTCCTACCAACTTAAAAATGTAATAAAAAAAAAGAAAAAAGTATTTAAACATGTCTTCTTATCAGTTGTTCTTTGTTGTTTAAATCAGGCCTCAACACAATAATGTAACACTTGGGAAAAAAGATACATCCTAGGAGCCCGGCACTAGAGCACAAGATGGAGAAGATCTCCACAGCCACCATGGCTTTTCCCCTGGTGCTCAAGTACGTGGGAACAAAGGAGATCCACACACTGCAGAAGGCCAACATGCTGAAGGTGATGAACTTGGCTTCATTAAAGCTGTCAGGCAGTTTACGAGCCTGGAAAGCCACAATGAAGCTGGCAAAGGCAAGGAGGGCCATATAGCTCAGGACACAATAAAACATAAAGACTGACCCTTCATTGCATTGCAGAATCATTTCTTCAGTGACTGAGTGCATATCTAACTCTGGGAATGGGGGAGAGGCTGACAACCACACAATACAGATGCATGCTTGGAGGAGAGAACAGAAAAGGACAATAGAAACGGCCAGTCTTTTCCCCACCCATGTCCTCATCCGAGATCCCGGCTTGGTGGCCATGAAGGCGAGAGAAACAAGGATGGTTTTGGCCAACACACAAGAAATGGACACTGAGAAGATGAAACCAAATGCAGACTGTCTGAGGAGACAGGTGACTCTCCCAGGTTGTCCCAGAAAGAGCAAAGGGCAGAGGAAGCAGACCAGAAGGGAGATGAGGAGAGTGTAAGTGAGGTCCTGGTTGTTTGCTTTGACGATGGGACTGTCTTTGTGCTTAATAAATGTTCCAAATACCCATGTTGTAGTGAGGAAAAATAAGGTAGCCACAGTGGCTAAACTAAGTCCTAAAGGTTCTTCATAAGACAAGAAGGTAATTGTCTTCATGATGCACCCATCTTTGTCATGGTTTGCATATTGATCTTCAGGACATTGAAAGCAAGCAACAGTGTCTGAAAGGAAAAAAAGTTTTATGTCAATGGGGATCCATGAGAATGATAATTGATCATTTTCATATATATACTCACCCTGATATTTACTGTATGTCTTTGGTACAAATCATACAAGCCACAGCAGGAAAATACATTTGAATATCTCCCTATGTATATTTTATGTGTTGTAGGAATTAAGTAAGATATTACTCTGAATACAGAGAAAGAAGTGCACCATACCCTAGGAAAATCTCCATCCATTTTTTAAGTTTATGTTTTTATTGTAAAGGGCTCTTCAAATGAAGTTTCATGAATACCTGAAGTTATCATGTCCATATTTAACACCATATTGACTTCAAGATCACAGTTCAAATAGGGTATGTAAATGAAATGATTTTACCAAATTTCAAGTGAAAATGAAAGACAATAGTTCAAGGAGGAAATTCCAAAAAGATAAATATATTACATATATTTCCAGGGAAAAATATATTGGAAAAATAGTTTAATGATATTGCAAGAGAAGTATGGCTCATTTTTATTTAATAATTTTATTTTTATTTTTTCTTGCCTTCCTTGTTTCTTTTAAAACTTCATTTTTTGTGTTTAACCCCCTAAAGAGAATATTGAGTCAGATGGCATCAAAAATCAAATACATATATACATATTACACAGCCTAGAGAGTCACACACTCTGGGGAAAATATCAACAAGGAGGATTTTCCAAAGAAGGAAAACTGTGCAGAAATGGAGCAAAATAAAATAGACTCAGTGGAAATAAAAATAATTAAGATTTAAGGTAGGGAGTAACATATTTCTATTCCTCGTAACTTCTGTAAGCTTCTCATTATTAAATTAAATGTTTCATTAAGTGGCCCTGTGTTACTAAGAAGAATTTACTTCCATAAATTTCAGAAATTCTGATTTTGTTATGAAATTTTGAGCGTGTTTCTATTTAGTTTGTGCACATTGGAGGCTTCCGTCTTTCATATCAAAACCAGCTGTTTTTATCCAAATAACTACGCATCAGTTCTGAATCCTCCCTCCCTCCCCTCCCTCCCTCCCTCCCTTCCTTCCTTTTCCATCATTGTAATATATATATATATATTTATATTGTAAGATCACTTTTGTAATTTTGTTCTTGTTTCTTATATTTCATCTTTAAAAAAAATGTTCTAAAATCCCTCCTTTTTTGCTGTCTATAGTCTCTCTTCTTTGCAAATGTTTTTGAACATCCATTAGGATGGTTGCTCAGTTATGAAACCTGAACAATTCCAGGAATTTTTTAAAAATCTAAATAATTAAAACATTGTTGTCACTTTTGTTATGTGATCATCAGAACATGTAATTCCATGCTTAGAATCCTATAATTTGTAATGAACTAATGAAATTGATTTCACTGCCCCATTCATTTTCCAAATAAAATTATTGAAATTGATTTCATTGCCCCATTTGGTTTCCAAAATAAAACCTCATGAATACACAACCTGACAAACTAATTAGCTGAAAACATTCAGCACAACACACCTACAAATTTAGCAGCATGGTGTACTTGTTCGAAATGAAAGTCTCACTGAAATTTCAACTTCATCACTCTAACAACAAAATCAGAGGATTTTGTTAACTTACCCATCTTAATGGAGATTTTCCCCTCCGGGCACGGCACACAGTCATAGCAGCAGAATTTTTTCCCTTCATTCTTCCTCTTCTGAAAACCAGGGTGACAATACTCATTGCACAGAGAAATGGGAAGGACCTAGTTACCAATATTAAAATGTTGGAAGATTAGAACTCATTGTTTTGAAGAAAAATAAGTTATTACACTGAAAATGAAATGTACTGTTTCATTAAAAACAAAAATCAAAAGGATGTAGAAAATGGTCAAGAAATAAGTTGGACTTGAGAATGTATTTCAAATCACAGTGAGGCACATTTTTGATCTGTACTCCAATTTGAATTTGTGAGCACAGTGTCAAGTCCACACCGTCCAACTCCCAGTTCTGAAGCATTCTCATGCAACCAGGCTTGGTTCAGAAAAATACTTCTTTATTACGTGGTACATGTAGCTTGTAAACAGAACATTGCTAAAACTAAAGCCTTGGGTAAACTTCCCTCTATTTATCCCCCCTCCCCTTATTGCCTGGCGTCTCGAGTCTTCTCTACCTGGTGGTGACCTCTTCCTTCCTCCCCCCTCCACCCCAAGCTCCTTCCTGGCTCTTTGGGCCCCAGCTGCCTTGCCGACAATCAAGCCAGTCTAAATTGCCCATATATGGTTAAGCTGCTTCCCAGCTCCCATTACAACCATTAACAGCAACCCCCCCCCCCTTAGTTACAAGTGGCAGAAACAAATCACTCCAACTCCCAACGACTGCAATATAATGGAGAACAACAACAGATGGGTGATGCAGGTTCTGACACACAGCTGATCTGGATTTCCAGTTTTTCTCAGTTGGATTTATTAGCGTATTTGAACAAGTGATATTACAATAATTCAATTCGTCCATTTGATCAGGTGCCTTAAGTCAATCAAATTTCCTTGACATCACTTCTGATGAAACTTCATTCAACCAAGGAAACATAGTCCCTGAAATGAAAGGTCCCCCCCCACCTTTCTCCTTTCCATTTCAATATTTGAGGGAAGTATAATCAATATTTTGCACAGCATAAATTAGGGTTAGATTTTAACAATTAAAGTGGAAAGAATATCATTTCTTAATCTGGTTAATCTTCATGGGTTGTCTAGAAGGAGAAAAGTAAATTTCCTAATGGTCATACCCCATCTAAGAATGGTCATACAAACTCTCCTTGTAACCATACCTGGTTAAACGATCTGTGCCAAACTACCATGTCCTCATTTATATCTAATTCCTTTCCTTTCAGAGCATCAGGATCCACCTTTCCAACTTTTAGTCTCTGGAAGGTGGAATTGGGAAAGGTGACTATGTTTATGATATCAAATCCACCTTCCATCTTCTTTTGATCATAAAAAGTCAAGGTTTCTCCATGAGAATTATTGAATTTCATGCCTTTAAGAAATTGGTGGAGCTACATTATTGGGTTTAAAAAAAGAAGAAAAAGAAAGAATAGAAGGCATCAGTAATTGTGTCTTAGCTGCACTGTATTGTTGAGGGAGAAACTCTGAAAACATGGAAAGTCTATTTCTCCATTTGACAACCTCTTTGCTGCCCTCTCCATTGGGGGGTAATAGGAAGGGTCAGATACTTCTGCTTGAGCAATAATCAAATGACAGATAAAGTGGATTCTAGTCTTCCACATCTTCTTGTTCCCAGTCCTTTATGTTGCCCAGGAAGTGGCATTTAATGAACTAGAGTAACAGTTTCCAGAAATCCCTCTCTTGTCTCTTCCTCATTTTCTAAGGAAGACTCACCAGATTGATTTGCTCCTGGCTTCTCACCCATTTTTATTTGATGTAATTCTCACAGATAGAAGGCAGATATGGACATGGTAAGGACTGAAGGATAATTGACTACGCTAAGTAGGATTCCTCGATTCTCTTAAAGAATAGGTGAAATGCCTAAAGAGCCACAGGGATTTGAAAACCAGGGCCTGGATCTTAGTTCACCTAAGCCATCCTTGCATCCTGAACATGCTCAGGGAGTAAAATGGAAAACATATTACAGTGATGGAAATAAAGGTATACTCATAATTTTATCCATGGACAAGATATTCAACTCCGTTTTAATAATTGCTTCTTCTACATTTGAGTCATACAACCTAACTTTCTACTTCATTATTATCTACTACAAAGTTCTTGTAGCACACAAATCACCTGCCATGGTTTTATATCTTCATCTTCTGATAATTTATGCCTCACCAAATGTCTGTGATTAGATTGAGGTAAGGAGAAGGCATGTAAAGCTTGAGCCAACACATAGACAGCATTATAGATACTATAGCTGTGCCCGGTCAACTGCATCTCAAAGAGAGCCCCAGGAATGTCCTCCAGTCTCTCCTCTCCAGTACAAGTGGCATTGTCCAGCAGGGTCACAGGAGGAGATGGCAGTGAACAATCAAACACTTGTTCCCAGAAAAGTGGGAAAAATCCATCTTCTTGAATCCAAGGAGGTTTTATCAACTTCAGAAATTCCTTGAACCCTGGGATTTCTTTTGAGGGAATTGTAAAAAAAATAGCTCCATCAAAGAACTGCCGATCCCAACTTCTTTGCACTCCTGTTAATAAATAATCAATCTGGGCAGTCATGATCCACACCTTTCCCAAGGAGCTTTCCTCAAGTCCAGGGTCGAACATGAATATAATAGTAGTCATCCATGCAATTGTCAATGATTCTCCACAGATGATAAAGGTATTGATCTTCTCATTGGTTATGTGGTTAAAAATATTTTCCCCTTTCTGAAACATTTCAGAAAATTTATCCCAGTGGGTTAAATATGGAATTCTTTGCGTAGAAGCAGAGCAGATTCCATGCTGGGCAAGGAGGGGCTCCATGGTCTGCAGAAAATGTTCTCCATGCCGATTATCAATAGCAAGGAGCCCAACCCATCTCCACCCAAAATGCTGCAGCAGTCGGATAATCCCAATGTACTGTGAGGACTCATTTGGGACCATGGAATAATAAAAGGGAATCTCAGAACCATGAATATCCTGTGGGGCAAATGACCCATATGTGAGCTAAAAGAAAATAAACACATATTACAGAAATATGTCAGCATCAGTATCTGTTTCCTTTTTTTTTCTATTTGAGACACTAATATTTGCCAACAAATTTGGTCAGACTGTTGAGCTATGTGGCCATCTTTAAGAGTATGGTCCATTTTTGAGAGCCACAGTTTGGAAAAAGAGAGGAGGAGGGTGATTTTCCTGCCTTCATCCTCCAGAAACGTACCTGTGGAATCTTGTAAAATGTTATAAGGTCTGCCATATAGGAGGAAGTTTCAGAGCTAAGTCCTCCAATGATAGAAATGAGATTTTTCCTGGTGTCACATTTGTAGTTTGGCACAAAACTCTGTGATTTGAAGAGGAGATCCAAGGTAGTCCGACAGGTCATCATTACATTGTAGTAGCTGTCATGGATATGGAACCCAAAAGTGACATTGGGCAAGATTTGTGGATTCTCATTGATCTCCTTCACAGCAAAGGCCAAGGAAAGCACATGCTGGTAGAATTTTGTTAGGACCCTGTGAATGAAATGATTTTACTCTTTCAGAAGTTAGCTTGAGAGAAGAGTTTGTGTCTGAACAATAATAATTGCTATAGCTGATTTAAATATATCAATAATCCCCCCCCCCCCCCCACACACACACAGACACGTTTCAGACAGGGATATACCATCTCAGCTGAGAACTCTGCCACGTTGAGATATTTTCTATGATTGCCATGGTTGCAGAATGAGTCAACATTTGGCTAGTTCCCACAAACAAAAATGCCCTCCTATTTCAAAAAATAAAATTATTCTTCATTTTTGCTACCACTTTCTATAAGGTCTTATAAGGAAATAACAACTTGCACTTTTCCTGTAGGCTTAATGTTATATAAAAGCCCATGATATTCCTCTCTAGCACCCTGCCACTGCCATAAACTGGGTTACCTGTTCCAATTTTGCACACTGTACATAGAGAACTTTCATTCATTCTAAACTGTATGTAATTCTAGACAATGAGTAATACCCTCAGAGAGAAAGGGTTCTCATTATGCAAGAAAACAATCCACTTTTCCCTATTCCCCTCCACTTCCTGAAACTTTCCTAACTGGTACAAAGGGGCAAGAGAGAAAATCCATACTCTGGAATTCCAAAAAACTCTTGAGAAGGGAGCTTCTGAAATGAAACTTCATTAAAATGGTATTGTATCAGGGAAACCATCCCGCCGAGAAGGCAGTCCCCTTCCTGGTACCACTCATACCGAGCAGGGATGGGATCACCCGCATGACATGCCAGACAGTTCACTCTGACTAGTGGGATCATGAGAAGAAAAAGAAGAAGAAGAAACATCTGGGCAGCAAAAAGTCTTCTGAATTTTGGATGGCTCTGATTTCATTGCAATCAGAATCCTGCATTAGCAAAGAACGGTCAGACTGAATCCATCTCTTAAGAGCTTGGCTACTCCTTACAAATAAGAAGAAGATAGATAGATAGATAGATAGATAGATAGATAGATAGATAGATAGGTGTCCTTTATTCAAATTGCCAAAATCAAGCTAACATTGTGCTCAAAGAATTTCACCCTGGTACTGTGGCAAACCATGTTTTGAAGTAAAAGAAAATGAAGACTCCCATCTACCCTTTCCAGTTCTTACTCTTACTACCAACTCTCCACAGGACAAAATCTTTATATGCTTTTTCATTTTCACTGATAGATTGTATGTCTCTATTGGCTTCTTTGTATGTGAACAAATTACAGTCTTTGACCAAGTGAACAAATTACAGTCACTGGAATAATTCTAGTGGAGAGAGAATTAATTTGCTCTGAATGTTGTCTATCATTAAAAGAAATGATGTTAATAAGTAGAGACTTCCAAATTTCCTTTCAACAGTTAATTACAATCTTACTGTCCTTTCCCCTTCATCATCATGCCATTTCCTTATTCTTTCAGCAAAAAGTCCATTTAGGGTTTCTAGTCTTTCAAAAAAGTTTTAATTATTTTTTTCTCTGACCAAACAGGTTAGTTTTGCCATTTCTGTGAATTCTGGCATTTTCACAATCCATTCCTCTACTGTGTTGATTTCATTATTCTTCCATCTTCCATACAACAATGTTGCTGTAGTTATGTGAGAGTCAGGACAAGAGGGGTTAAGAATTTACTCTCATCACCAGAGCAACAAGGAACAGATAAGAGGATGAGACTGAACCCTCCCTAAAGAATGCAAGGGAGGTTGGGAGGGTGACCCTGGAATTTGTTCTCACTCTGAGAAGATTTCTGTAACGGGAGTAAGGCCATTAAACTTTGCTGGATTGAATCTGTACTGTCTCCTGGAGTTTCCTGGGCTAATCCTGACAAGTTACCATGTAAAAAATCAATCTATCATGTGTCTTTCTAATTGTCCATAAATCCCAATAATAAGAGTTCTGTTTTCTTTGCAATATTAATCTTCAAAATTCTTTGCATCATTGTGTGAATTTGTATCCAAAATTTCTTAGCTTTCTCACAACTCCACCATGCATGATAAAATGTTCCCTCATGTTTTTCACATTTCCAACACTGGTTTGAAATACCTTTATACATTTTTGGTAATTCCCCTGATGTCGTATCCATCAACAATCCATCATTTTATTTAAAAAATCTCAAATTTTTACACAATGTGTAAATACAGTTACCCACTCTCTCCAAAGTGCCCATCCCTGTATTATACCCAAAATTAATAGCCCATTTTGTCATGCAATCTTTAACCTGTTCTTCTGTTTCAAATCGGAATAAAGGTTTATAAATTTTTGCTATTACATGTTCATCATTTGTGCATTTCAATTTCAAATTCCATTTTGTGTTTTTCAATTCCAATGGTCTTTTTATCCATATTAAACCTTTCCTTGAACTGTGCAAATGAGAACCATTGAAAACTATGTCCTTCTGTAATCAATTGTTCTCTTGATTCATCTTAATTTCTCCATCTTACTATATTAACAAGTCTTAATCCTTTAGCATTTCTCTCTTTCTGCTGTTTCTCTTCTATAGAATGCCCCTTGTGCTGAGGGCAATAACCGTTATCTTCAGGCACAACCTTTGTTTATATTTGTTTCATACACTCAATAGGACACTTCCTAGATAGCGATTTTTAAAATGTACATTAACTTTATCATATCATTAAAAAAAACATGCTAACCAAACCTCCAGTTATGAACTTCCAATTCAAACATGCTTTTGTTTCTCAGCAAGACCCATTCTTTCATCCCAACTAAACAGCTGGCTGCAAAATACAATTTAATGTGAGGTAAACCTAGTCCTCCACTGTCTTGTGCATCTTGCAGAAGTTTATATTTGACCCTTGTTTTTCTGTCCTGTCATACAAATCTAGATAAATCTTTTTGCCATTGTTTAAAAGTATATCATTTTTCAAAACTGGTATTGTTTGAAAGGGATTCTCCTGATGTCTTATGTTTGCCCTATGGTTGATTTTCTCTCTTTTGCTATTTTTTTTTTAATGTTATTTTATTGTTGCAAGCTACCCAGAGTTAACCAGAGTTGGGTGGCATCCAAATTGAATGAAATATTTTTTTTAAAAAAAGTAAAAGCATTAAAAGAAGGAATGGGGTAGGTGGCATGACATATACAATATATGTACACTAATACTGTTGTCTGTGAGGACCTGTCCCTCTACTTTGTATTCTGAATCAAGATAGGAACATCTAATATTTCATCTTTCCTTCTGTCCGTGTCCCTGTATGTGTACCAACATTAAAAAAAAAAATCTGATTTTAAAGTTACTTTAATTTCAGAAAGAGGGGGAACACTTTCTCAAACTGACAATTAACAATTATGTGTTCTTTGTTTTGCTTTGTTCTTAAGGCCAGTTATGGGGAAAATGTTTAGTAGATAATCAACTCTTCCTGGAATTGGTCCAAATTACTGTCATGTGTTTATTCGCTCAAAGCTCCAGAGATTTTCAAGAAAGCAGTGAAAAAAAGAAAGCATGGCTGAAAGAGGTTATAAACTAACCCCAGTTCCATGGAGAGCTTGGGGTGGTGGGAAGAGTCAAACAGGGCTATTGGGTTCATTTCCTCCAGTGTCTGTTTCTTCTTTGATGAGACTGACTTCAGATTTGAGTTGTAGAAATCTCAATATTCAAGCATGTGTCTGTATCTCCATTGAAGTTTGAGGTTAGACTGATGCTTTTCTCTTAGGAGATGTATGGGGAAAATCCAGGATGCTAAGTCAGGTACATTGGTTTGGAATATGTTGGAAACCTCTTTTAGAAGATTTTTTGGCTGCTGATGTGTTATTCATTCTGATGTTCCCTGTGATCAAAGTGAATACTCTCAAGTGCCCAGTGATTGATCCTTTTCCTATTCCTCATGAATGGTACCAACCAGGTGATCTTCTCATTGGAGGGATGGCTTCACAGAACCTCTATGCCTTCAGTGAACATTCATTTCATGAACATCCATCTCAGGAGCTCTATGGACTTCCAGAGTAAGCCAATCCTACACTTTTCTTCATCTCATAATCTGTTGTTTTTTTCTCAGCTTTTTTAGATAACCGCACCTATTTCTATGAATAAAAAGATGCTCAAAGAAAGCAGATGAAAACTTTATCTGGTCAAGTAATTCCTTCAGTTTTCTGAGAGTTTCTGGATGTAGGCTAAATAAGACTTTATTTAGTACTTTATTGTATTTTTAAGAAGATGTCATGAGAGGGTGAACATGAATGGCTAAATAATAGCTAGATTACAAAGGCATAAGACATGAGGAACTAATAAAATGAAGAAATCTTTAAAAATTTGTGGTCCCTCTATTAAATAAAATAAGAATAGAATTAATTGATTTTTTTTTAAGAAAAAGAGATCTATCCGTAAGAAGGAGTATTAACATCCAAGTTCAAAGTGTATTTGAAAGATAGAATTAGAAATTTACCTAGGGTGCTCTTCATAACTAAAAAGATTTTCACTGTTGAAATTTAGAAAGTAAATCTGCATAAAACATGGTGCTCAAGAAATTCTTATCTGAAGTTTCAAATGTTTACCTCAAATTATAAAACAATATTTGAAGCGATGAAAAAAGGCACAAGTTTATGTCCACCTAACATATTTATTTATATATCACATAGAAATAGTTCAGTACTTTATCCATTCATTATTGCTCTACATCTTTTTATGAGTAACCTCCCAGATGTTCTCAAAATCATACAGAATAATCATACAGTAAAGTAAATATCAGTTCAGCAATATAAAGAAAGGTTAATCTTTTATTTGCATCACAGGCAGAAATGAGGATTCTTCATTCTCAATGAATTCACCCACATAGAATTATTTTCTCAAAGATTCTGGGTGATTCCACACTGCTGTTTGTCTCCCTTGCAGCTCCCGGTTCTTTCTTAAGCCAACTTCAGAAATTCCAGTCTGGATTGCAGCGGGTGGGCAGTGAGGCTGAGATGGTGCTAATTCTGGACTAGACCTACTGCAGGGCCAGACTGGTTATTCCCCAGTTTCTTGCCCTTTCCATCTGTGCAGCAATGGCCAACCTGTTGGGTGGCTTCCTACATTTTTCCTTCATACCTCTGTAGGTCCATGGAAATGGTCTAGGAAAGAAGAACTAATAGTTCAGCTTCATAGAAACAAAGTAGTAATGATCCTGTTTGCAACTTCAAGATATAATAATAACAACAACAACAACAACAACGATGATGATGATGATGATGATGATGATGATGACATGTTTCACCTAGCTTGAGGAGGAACTGAAGGTTGCCCACTGGGCGATGTAAAAGTTGAATGGAGCAGGAGTTTTTAGGGTTGCTGATATTTCATTGACTTAACAGGCCATTCCTTGATCATGCAAGTGTGCGTGTGCGTGTGTGTGTGTGTGTGTGTGTGTGTGTAAGAGTATGAGCAGACCCTGGATAGAAGGGGGGCATGCTGGTCTCTGCAGCCAATCAGAGGTAGGTCTGCTACTGCAATGGAACCAAGGCTAGAGATCATCTGCTCTAAATGGTTTGAGACAGCTTGGGGCAGATAACAGAAGTTTTGAATGAAAGCTGGAAAAGATGATTTAGGGAGCATTTGCATGAGCTGGGAGTGGGAGAAGCAGGACATCATGTATCCCTGAACTCAGAAAGTGATGGGTCAAGCAGAAAATGAAGATCTGCTCACTGTCTATTTGCAGGTTGATCCAGGGGAAATAATCCAGAATGCTGTGAAAATTAGAAAGCAAACTTGAAATTGGTTATAGGCTAATACAAGTTCCAGGGAAATTTGTGCAAGTTGTGTGTGTGTGTGTGGGGGGGGGGGGTGGTTAAAAAGAGCTAATCATATTCATTTCTTCTATTACATACTTTTCTATTTATTCACACAGACTTTACCGACTCAGTTAGCATTCAGGCATATAGTAGTATCTTTGCTGAAGTGAAATTTTAGGGTTCTTGTTTTAAATTGCTTTAAGAGGTGTGGTAGAAAAAATCAACATGATGAGTCAAGTAATGGGTCAAGGTGGGTATGTAGAAGACAAGTTTAAAAGGATTATTCCATCCTCATCCTCATCATCCTCATTTTGCTTCTGATGTATTGTTCTTTCCAATGTTCCCAGTATTCCAAAATGGTCCTTTCCCTGTTCCACATTAATGGCACCAGCCAGGTGATCTCCACACAGGAGAGATGGCTTTCCAGATCATGAATACTTTCAGTGAGCAGTTTTTTAATGGATATCCATTTCAGTCTTCATATTTTGAAGGGAGTGATAAAGAAAGAAGTGGAATAAGTTTAGAATTTATGTACAGAGAAACAGCTCATATTTTGCCATTGAGCATTGCCTTAGAAACCTAAAAATGTATTATTAGTATATGTTATCCTGAGTAACTTCCTGTGAAGGAAATGTGTAATAAAATGCTCCTTCATAAATACTATATGGACTGTAACCAAAAGTGCTCAATAGATTAGAAACATCAGCACTATTAAAGAAAAAGAAAAAAAATCCAGTTCCAATCCCAGGCTTCTTCTCAGTACTATTCTATGAATTATAGAATTGTTTTCTGATAGACTTTCTTCATTTGCAGTCTGATCACAAAATTCTACCAGCACGTCCTTTCCTTGGCCTTTGCTGTGAAGGAGGTCAATGAGAACCCACAAATCTTGCCCAATGTTACCCTTGGATTCCACATCTATGACAGCTACAACAATCCAAAGATGACCTATCGGACTACCCTGGACCTGCTCTTCAAATCACACAGATTTCTCCCCAACTACAAATGTGGACTGGAGAAAAATCTCATGGCCATCATTGGAGGACTTGGATCAGATACTTCATCCCACATGGCAGAAATTGTAGATTTATACAAAATTCCACAGGTTGGTCCAGGGGTGAGGGGATTCTTCCTCTTCTTCTTAATTAATTAAAACCCAAGGGCATCCTTAGATGCTCATTCTCACCAATCTCACCTAATTCTTAACAAGTGACTCAAAATCAAAGTTGGATTCCATAGTGAATGATGCTGGCATTTTAACAGGTTTCCTGTTAGGCTGAATAAAATAACGAGTGCCTAGAAATTTAACTGTATTCTCAAAATTTGAGAAATTATGGCTCAGGAGTAAATTCTAATCAATCTAACCAATTTTTGAAGTGATCCATACAAATGCCTAAGCAAAATCAAGATCTCTTCTTAACTCCTCCTCTGTACCATGTCTTGATGCTCTCTTTTAGCTCACATATGGATCATTTCCCCTGGAAGAAATTGATACCAGTCAATTATCTTCACTTTATTTCATGGCCCCAAATGAGGTTCCTCAGTATATTGGGATTATGCGATTGCTTCAATTTTTTGGATGGAAGTGGATTGGGCTCTTTGCTGCTGATACTGAGAGTGGAGAACATTTTTTGCAGAAATTGCAGGCATTGCTTTCCCAGCAGAGAATCTGTTCAGCTTTCACACAAAGATTTCCAAAACTGTTCCGTTTGGATGACTTGGATAAATTTAGTGATATAATGTCCAACTTTTATACCCATTTCACAGACTTTAAAACAAATACATATATCCTCTATGGAGAATCTTTGACACTTGCATGGCTCACAGCTCTCAAATTTCTATGGGATGCTGCAAATAAGGGAAATACATCTTTGTGTAAGGTGTGGATCACCACAAGTCAAATTGATTTCACACTAACAGGAACCCAACAACATTGGAATCTCCAGTTGTATGATGGGGCCATTTCCTTTCAAATCCATTCAAGTGAAAATCTGGAATTCAAGGAATTTCTTCAGTCCATAAAACCATATTCAAGGCACAGAGATAGATTTCGAAACCATTTTTGGGAGCAAGCATTTGACTGTTTCTTTCCTAATTCGGAATGGTCACCAATGGGCAGTCAAAAATGCACTGGGGAAGAAGAACTGGCAAGCCTTCCTGAACCTCTGTTTCAATTACAGATGACAGGTCACAGCTACAGTATCTATAATGGAATTTATGCTGTGGCTCATTCTTTGCATACCATGAGAGCAAAGGGATCCAATCAGAGAAAAATATTGGCGTGTAAAATGGCTGAATCTCTAGAACTACAGCCTTTTAAGGTAGCATTTCTCCAGCAAATATGTTTTCTTTTCTATAAAGATTTTAGTACAGTATAATTTAGCTTCAAAATGAGCTAAGCCTTAATTCCAAGGATAATTTATTGTTCAAAGAGTGTAATGGCACTTGGGAAAGATACCATTGGGAGACGGGGTGAAGAGATGCTGCCTAGGGAACAGTTAGATAAGAGACAGCATAGCCCTCATCTGGATAGTGGGTGGGACAAGAGACTCAGAAAGGACCTTCCCTAGTTTCTGGGGTTGTAAAGGAGATGGTAGGAGAATTTTACTTTCAGACTTGCAAGATTTTATTAATGTAGCTTTATAATAATGTAGACCTGGCTATGTTTACCTGGTTGTGTTTCTTGTCTGTTCTACCTGGTAAGGCTGATGTATAGCAATGATCTTCTCCACCTCAATTAGATTACATTTAACTTCCTCCTTAAGGAAGATTGCATCACACAATTCTTTATAATTTATTCAGTGACAATACTTTGTGGGTTGACCTCTTGTTTTTATCAAGGAAAACTTGAAAATATTACATTCTTTACAATATATATTCTTGGTTTTGTACTGGCATTTTGTCCAATGAAGCTGCATAAAGAATTTCAGAAATAAAACAAGGAATGTCTAATATGTTGATTTTTCTCATTATTGTTATTTCAACTTCCTCTTTTCCTCCTTCTTTTTCAAGTAGCTCCACCGATTTCTTCAAGGCATTTCTTTCAACAACTCAGCAGGAGAGAGGGTATTCTTTAATGAGAAGAGGGAAGTCACAGGAGGATTTGACATCATCAATATGATCGCTTTTCCAAACAAGTCCATTCAGAGTGTGAAAGTTGGAAGGCTAGTTCCCAATGTTTCTCATGGACATGAATTGATCATTAATGAAAATCTAATTGAATGGCACAAAGGCTTTAATCAGGTATGGGCCTACATACATGTAGAATGTTTAAATTTTTGCAGTTTCCTTAAAGAGTAGAAAAAAAATCAGTTAAAATGTCTCCAACTACTTGTTGGCTATGATTCTCCTTATACGATGATTAGTTGACTCTATTTTCAGCTGATGAAAAAGCATAACAGGTTGGCAACTACCTCTGCAAACTTTTCCATGTTATGAGCAGGTTCTGCCAGTTTCTCTGTGCAATGAATACTGTCACCCTGGATTTTGGAAGAGAAAGTCTGAAAGGAAAACCTTCTGCTGCTATGATTGTGTTCCATGTCCACAGGGGAAGATTTCAAGCAAGATAGGTCAGTTATGAAGTCCTTCAATTTTTTATGACATTGGGTAGAAAGAAATTGCTTCATCAGAATTTATTTATTGCTAAGGGCGAGTCTGTTGTGCAGGGAACACAGCTAACCCATGTTAATCTTATTTAGCAATATTCCCCAAAATCTGAAAATAAAATAATAGCTTTAAAAATCCTGACAACACCACATGAAATCCCTTCTTTTTCAGAATGCTTGCTCTAAATCCCAGAAAAATACAAACTGGGATTTAAAAAGAAATAAGAAAGTAAAAAAAAATGTTTAATTTTTAATTAGCATTAGGTTCGGGGATTGTCATCTGTGGACACTCTCTACATAGGCCCAAGAGGAACTGGGGACTGGTTATATGACAGTCATGCACAGCACTACACAGAAATATATTTAGGAAAATATTGGAACTGCTCGTATATTCCTTGTAAAATGGAATGGGGAAAAAATGCATTGATCAATATTATGTATAGATTACAGTCTATTAACTAACTAATTAATTAAGCAACGTCTAAATGGCTCTGGGTACCTTGACAGATATGAAAATGATAAACTCAACACTAAAACCAAAGAGATAACTGGCAGGGAACAGCAACCATATTCTGTACAATCTAAATTTTAATTATTCATTATAATGAATGTCTCAGACTTCATGCTGCTTCATATCACACCTGATCGAATCATAGATTTTTGGTATACTTAGTATAGATGTTGGAATAATCATTGGATAACAAGTACATGGCTAATGGATTGCAGAATGAATATCAATCTTCAAACAATAGCAAATAACATTTATTAAAAATTGGTAAATAGGAACTAAATGATTTCATGTTGATCTTTTCATGCAGACACAGAAGATTGTTTCAAATGTCCTGAAGATCAGTATCCAAGCAAGGAGCAAGATCGATGCCTTAACAAAACAATGAGTTTCCTCTCCTTTGAAGAACCTTTAGGGATCAGTCTGGCCTCAGCTGCTGTTGCCTTTTCCCTCATGACAACCAGTGTTCTTGGCATTTTCCTTAAGCATAGAGATACTCCCATCGTCAAGGCCAACAACCGGGACCTCACTTATACACTCCTCATCACCCTTCTGCTCTGCTTCCTCTCTTCCTTGTTATTCCTTGGCCAACCAGGGAAAGTCACCTGCCTTCTGCGGCAACCAGCATTTGGCATCATCTTCTCAGCTGCTGTTTCTTGTGTGTTAGCTAAAACTATTATTGTGGTTGTAGCTTTCATGGCCACAAAGCCGGGTTCTACAATGAGAAAATGGGTGGGGAAAAGATTGGCCCTTTCCATTGTCCTTTCTGGTTCTTTTCTTCAAGCAGCTCTTTGTACCCTGTGGTTGGCAACCTTTCCTCCATTCCCTGACTTAGACATGCACTCCCTTATGGAAAACATGATTTTGCAATGCAATGAAGGCTCCATCTTCATGTTCTATTGTGTCCTGTGCTACCTGGGTTTCTTGGCTATTGCCAGCTTCATTGTGGCATTCCTTGCTCGAAATTTACCTGACAGCTTTAATGAAGCCAAGTTTATTACTTTCAGCATATTGGCCTTCTGTAGTGTGTGGGTCTCCTTTGTTCCAACCTATTTGAGCACCAGAGGAAAACCCATGGTGGCTGTGGAGGTCTTCTCCATCTTGTCCTCCAGTGCTGCCCTACTGGGATGTATCTTTTTCCCAAAATGCTTCATCATTGTGCTGAAGCCAGAACTAAATAGCAGGCACCAACTAATCAAACGGAATAATTAATTTATGTCTACATTATTATTTTTTTTCTGAATGAAAAAGGAAGGGTATTAGCAAACAAAAATTAAAGACTAGCCCTTTTCAATGTTCCTTCCTGTTTTCCTTTCCAACCTATATTTGTACTATGTGGTTGGTCACCTCTTCTCCATTTCCTGAATTATATGTCCGCTCATTTACTGTAGAAGTGATCCTACAATGCAATGAAGGTCATTTTTCATGTTTTCCTCTGTCCTGGTCTAAATAGGCCTCATGGCCTTCACGGGCTTCATCGTGGCTTTTTTTGCCTGTAAATTACCTGCCATCTTCAATGAAGCCAGGTTCATCACTTTCAACAGGTTGGTCTTTTGCAGTGTGTGGTCTCCTTTGTGTCAGCCTATCAGAGTACAAAAGGAAAATGCATGGTGGCTGTGGAGATCTTCTCCATTTTGGCCTCTAATGCTGCATTACCTGGATATATCTTATTCCCTTAAATGTTTCATCACTGTGCTGGGACCTGAGCTAAACAACAGGGAGAAATTAATAAAAAGAATTAATATTTAATGCATTTTTCTCACCATATTGCCACATCCATACACTAAATACATTAGCCCCCAGGAGTATTTGTTCTTCAATTCAAATCATTATGGCATGAAGGATGTATGTATGTCATATTTCTGAAACATGTTTTTTTCTGAAATATAGCCCATTTGCTATGCCATTCTGTTTCCACTCTATCAAATCAGATCTTAATAAAAATTAAATAAAAGGGAAATACATTATTATTACTGTTGTTTATTTATTATTCCCTGATCTACTTTTTGGAATGTCTCCTAATGTTTACTAAAAGGACAAGTGAAACCCTTACATTGTAAACTGTTGTGTGCAAACAGTTGTCAGGAACACCAAGATCAAAATACCCCACAAATATCTTTCTGGAGAGTGGGGAAAATTCTGACCTTATTTCTACCTCTTGCAACCCCTGTTCACTAGTTTATAAATGAAACAACAAAACAGCAATAACATTTAAGTAAAATCCAAGTAATCAGGTTGGAACCTGCCATATCATGGTTGAGAATGAGTTGTATAAGTCCAGTGTTGCAATGATATCTTTTATGCACCTCTTTATTTTCCAAGCTAAAAATAAAGTTTAATATATTCTGATATGTCATAGAACACCTGTGTGAGTGCATACATGTCAGTCTTAGCTAGAAGAGAATTGTTTTTCTTTCCCTGAATAAGACTCACATGTAACATTTAAAAGGGCCACTGAGACCCAGTTTACGTCTGCCTTTTGACATAGAAGCTGACTTGTTGACTTTGGGCTGGTCACTTTTCCTTTGTCTAAGATAAATCACACAATTATTATTGTGGGAAACAAATTAGAAGTACCTGGAAATTAGGCAGGCTAGAAAAGAAAGAGATGAATGTGTGAATATGTACATGATTGGGTAGAATAAGAAGGTCCTTCAGCCCAGAGTTTGAAACTAGTAGTAGTTAAGGGAAGACTAGTGGAGATTAAGAGAAGCAAAGAAATTGTTCAGTTGATTTGGTGGATCATCTCTTAGTCTTTTTCTTTAGACCTCAGACAATGAGGAAGGGCTTCAGCTAATGATCTAACTAGATAGACAAAGGGACACTCAGAGCCAAAATCTTTAAATTAAGGCTTGGAAATCCAGAAGCAATGATTGCAGCTAATATGTTACATGTGCCATGGGAACAGGTTGGGTTGTCAGATTCTATCCAACAGAAAATTCATGTGATTTATTATGTTTTCAAAAGAAAATAATAAAATAATGTATAACCCACTCCTTCCAAATGCCTCAGGGACTGTTTACCTGAACTACTCTGAATATGTAGATTTGTAGGTTAAATCATTCTGTTTATACTACACACAGGAGAGGGCCATCTTCTGCTTCTTTCCCACCCTAAGAAATATACCCTGTGAAGTTGTGCTTCGTTCCCATACTTCTTTCTGAGTGTGAACCCAAGAAGCATCTCTTTCTCGATGCATTTATTTTTAAATTATATTTAGCATCCATTTTTTAAGTCATAGGAGCTGTCTGTCTCTGTCTCTCTCTCTGTCTCTCTCTCTCTCACACACACAGTTTACTGCTAGTAAGGTTTGTATATTTTGCATTACTGATGCAGAGTGAACGTTAATCTTTAGAATGATAAATATGATCTTCTTGAGCTGACATTTGCTTAACCATCATGTTATTTTGTTTTAATAGCATGCATATGTGTACACACACATGATTCTGATTTATGAAAATCAATTTATGAAGTTCAAATCCCTCCTCCTCCTCTATTATTATATTATATTATATTATATTATATTATATTATATTATATTATATTATATTATATTATATTATATTATATTATTAATATAATAATTAATTACTTATAATTAATATAATGATAATATAATAATAATATAATTAATATTATATATTATATTATTATATTATATTATATTATAGTCCTGTATTTTTTTTTTACTTTATTGTTTAAAAATTGCATGATACATACAAAACACCAGTGACATATGACAATATATGGTCATATATCTGATGGTCATATCTGGATAAAAAGCATCCATTTTAATAAATGCAAAACGTTGATAATCTTCTCCCCATCAATCACCATAGAGGCCAAGGTAGTTCTTAATATCTTTACGCACTTTTCCTTTCTATTTATAAGACTAGATGTTATATTTCTAAACATGCATTGGGCCGTGATCATATACCATTTTCGGGAAAAATCTGTAAAAATAAAGGCCAGCTTGCCAGATCCTAATATATTAATTTTTAGATTAGATAAAACTTATGTGAAAATTAATGAAGAGTTAAACACCATGCATCTGGAGTGCATTTCTAAAAGCAGAAATGATAAGGTGGGAACACAACTGGGAAGAGATTTGAAACTATAATCTAAGAATGAGGCAGGAGAATCACACATGATTTTTTACAGTTTAATAAAAAAGACTTTAGTAGGTCAGGAGGTTTTCATGGGTAGAATCTGATGTGATGTGTGAAAGCTGAACTGAGACCCAGAATGCATGAACATTGCACTGAACATCTGTTTCTAAGTAAAAATTAAGATACTGATACTAATCTTGAAGGATTTTCCTCATTTATTGGGAGAAAACAATGATACAGACTTTCTATTGTTGTCTAGACCCCTTCTTACAAGAAAGTGATTCAAAGAAAAGATTGGGAGATGAATTCCACACAACACAAGAACATTGTTTTATTTGCAAGATTCAAATAGAACTGGAATACCATGACTTAAACAGTTCTCCAGTGCTTCTTCTCCAGACTGCTCTGATATCCAATCCATGTAACTTCCACCCCAATATAAATGGCCTTTATTTAAATTTCAGCAAATTCTAAGTTCCTGTTACAGAAAGAGTTGAATAATAAGATATTAATTTCTTGTAACTCAGCTTTAGAACCCTTGCTACCTTTGTATATTTCAAATTAAAGTAACAAAAATTAATCCTACCATTACCTCTTGAGTGTTAATATCCTTCCCATTTAAGCTTGTCAGCATAAAATGGAATATGTATTTGGAGTGTGTGTGTGTGCGTATGTGTCTGTGTGTGTGTGGGGTATATGATTTAATTCTTTCGTTTTATTAGTTGGTGCCTACTGTTTAATTCTGGCTTCCGCACAATGATGAAGCATTTGGGGAAAAAGATGCATCCCAGTAAGGCAGCACTGGAGGACAAGATGGAGAAGATCTCCACGGCCACCATGGCTTTCCCTACAGTGCTGAGATAGGTTGGCACAAAGGACAGCCACACACTGCAAAAAGCCAACATACTGAAAGTAATAAACTTGGCTTCATTGAAACTGTCAGGCAAATTACGGGCAAGGTATGCCACAATGAAGCTGGCAATAGCCAAGAAACCCAGATAGCCCAGGACACAATAGAACATCAGGACGGAGCCTTCATTGCATTGCAAAATCATGTTTTCCATAAGGGAGTGCATGTCTAACTCAGGGAATGGAGGAGAGGTTGCCAACCACAGGGTGCAAAGAGCTACTTGAAGAAAAGAACAAGAAAGGACAATATTAAGGGCCAATCTTTTCCCCACCCATTTCCTCATTATAGAACCTGGCTTAGTAGCCACGAAAGCCACAACCACAGTGACGGTTTTGGCCAAGACACAAGAAATAGCTACTGAGAAGATGACGCCAAAAGCTGGTTGCCGCAGAAGGCAGGTGAATTTCCCAGGTTGGCTGAGGAATAAAAAGGAAGAGAGGAAGCAGAGCAAAAGAGATCCAAGGAGAGTGTAAGTGAGATCCCGGTTGTTGGCCTTGACGATGGGGGTATCTCTACTCTTAAGGAAAATGGCAAGCACGCTGGTTGTCATGAGGGAAAAGGCAATAGCAGCTGAGGCCAGAGTGATCCCTAAAGGTTCTTCAAAGGAGAGGAAACTCATTGTTTTGTTAAGGCATCGATCTTGCTCCTTGCTTGGATACTGATCTTCAGGACATCTGAAACAATCTTCTGTGTCTGGATAAAATGATAAAAGGAAACTGATTTATTTCCTACTTACCACTTTTTAATAAATGTTCTATGCTATTGTTTCAAGACTGATATTCTTTCCAATCTCACTTAGCCATGGCCTTGTGTTCGAAGAATTTCTGAAATGTAGAAAATTAGGAGTGCTTTTGGTCTGAGATAAAAAACTAATCATTTTTTAACAATTTATTTATTTATTTATTTATTTATTTATTTATTTATTTATTTATTTATCAAATTTGTCACCGCCCATCTCACTGAAACAACTTGATGAAAACTAATCTTTTTCATCAAATTTCTTTGAATTCTTTGCTTGATTTACAGTTAAGTAGCATTAAATGCAGAAGACAGAAATAGTTCTCTAAAATGATGCATCAATAATATTCCTTGAAATACCAAGGTTAGTAAATCTGAGTTTAAAAAAGGAAAGTGGTGATTAGTGAAGTGTGCTATTCAAAAACTGCTTTCCCTACACCTGTTCATTTACTCATTCCCAACCCACATTCTAGTATTTTCTTTTATTGGAAAGCCTTTTTGTCCTCCCCCCGGCATCCATTTCAGGCAGACACACAAAATATATC
Organism: Liasis olivaceus; assembly: GCA_030867105.1. Lineage (NCBI taxonomy): Eukaryota > Metazoa > Chordata > Lepidosauria > Squamata > Pythonidae > Liasis > Liasis olivaceus. The sequence continues at coordinate 111,898,240 of CM061351.1, read as the reverse complement.
CCAGCTATCTCACACACTGTTTATTAACAAAGCTTCCAGAAGTCCCCTAGTCATTTTAACCTACTTTTGAGGATCCTAGTTTTCAACTGGACACCTAATGAACCTTTTGAAGCTTTGCAGTCCAGTTCTGGAGTTCAAATATAGCTGAATACATTGTGGATAGCATAAAGATTCTACAAATTCCCCTTATTCTTACAGTAAGTTGTTGCTTTCTCTGATATACCTCCTACCCTCTTCATATTTAATTCATTTTCAGGGACACGGATGCTGCCTAAGGTTAAATAAACTGATTGAAAGGGTCCCCAATAGTGTATGTTTTTGTGTGTGTGTTTGTGTGTGTGAATATACAAAAACACTACATATTAATTATATCGTATCGTATCGTATCGTATTACATTAATATATAGTGTTGATTATTGCATTTTTCTTTTCAATTTTACAACAATTAAGCAGATAATTTTAAATTTTCTCCCAGATGCCATCCATTATATTGTCATCTAATGCTCTGGATGACCACTATATAAAATGTGGCTGGACCAAGTTTTTACTTTGGGTACTACGTATACATGGTTTACAGATGATCTCTGAAGGGACCCAAATAACTGTAGCCCTTTTGTATTCTTGTTTATGTTCTGAAATCTGGGACAAAAATGCCATAAGAGAAAATAGTTCATGTATGAATACTAGGATTTTGCAAGGTATCATAATATTTTCAAATTTGAGAGACTATTAATAACAGAGATTTATAGATGTTATCCTTGCTCCTTACTTGATAGGCTGGAAAACCTCAACTTTAGTAAGAAATTGATACATACACCAGAACAAATTGTAACTTTTGATGAAACCATTTCTTTGCAACCCAATGTTTTCATAAATTGTAGGAGTTTATTACTGACCTATCCAGCTTGAAATCTTCCCCTGTGGACATGAAACACAATCATAGCAGCAGAACATTTTTGCTTCAAACCTCTTCCAATAACCAGGGTGACAGTTTTCATTACACAGAGAAACTGGAAGAACCTGTTCATAACATTAAGAAAAAGTTGCAAAGGAAGTCACCAAGGTTTTCTCAATAGGCATAATGGAAGAACCTTGGAAAGTTTTAGGCAAAATTGTGCAAAAATCTGAATGAATATGATCCAAGGTAAAAATTCTACCAGTGAAATGAATGGACTGATGGGTGGGAAGAAGAGGAGATGGTACCAAGAAAGTGATTAGACCATTCAGGATTCAAGAATGAATAAGAATGGGACTGTTTCATTCCCCACAAGTCAACTACTCATCATCCCATAAAGAAAGTCATGGCCAACAAGAAACAGTTGGATATATTTTAAGTAACATATGTCCTAATATTTAAGGAGATTGCAAAACATACACAAATTTCTTATATATAGTTAGAGGTAGACCTATTCAAGAATACCCATACCTGGTTAAAACCTTTGTGCCATTCAATCTTATTTTCATTAATGATCAATTCATTTCCATCTGGAGCATTGGGATCTAACCTTCCAACCTTCACTTTCTGGATGGAATTGTTTGGAAAAGTGATCATGTTGATGATGATGTCAAATCCTCCTGTGACTTCCCTCCTCTCATTAAAGGTCACTCTCTCTCCTGCTGAGTTGTTGAAAGAAATGCCTTGAAGAAATGGGTGGAGCTATTTGAAAAGGAAGGAAGAGAGGAAGTTTAAAGAATAGTGGGATAAGCCATTCTATGAGACATTTCACCTTTCTGTCCAAGTTTCTTTATGCAGCTTGATCTGATAAATACCAAGAATTAACATGGAGAACATTACTATACACAATAGTGAGCATGATATTTTCCGTTTTCATGGATAGAACAAAGCAAAGTATTTCTGTAAATAGTAGAAAACTATTTCACATATTCTTCTTCTGGGGAAAGATGAACATACTCCAATGGCAGGATTTACTCAGTGCAGAAATCCCTACTTTCCTTAAGTGTTTATCATTTATTGATTGAATTCATCATAGCTATTTGTATGGCATATTGTGCCTGGAAATAAGACTTAGCTCATTTTGTCATCCAAATCATTTTGTAGTCAATTTTTCACATTTGTTGTTTGAGACTAGGCTGTAGCTGCCATAAGTAAGGATGAAGCAGGCATGTAAGCAGAGAGGACCAAAAGCCATGAATGTTGTCCAAAAGATCCTCTTGGGGAGGTAGATTAGAAGGAAACAAGTTCTTAAGGAAACAAAGGAAAAAATGGTACCTGAGCCATACAAAGGAAGTTGGGCCTCAGCACATGGAATTCCCTCCTCTCCCCCATCCCATCAACTGCTACCAGACAAGGTAACAAGGCAAGAGTAGCTGCCTGTCTTGTGAATCAACAAACCAAGGACTTCTGGGGATAAAAGCGGTCCTGAAGCCGGGCCACTCCTTTAGTCCTCTTTGGACCCAGACCTCGCCTGGCAGCCTAGTTGAGAAGGATGTGGGTAAGTATGGATAAGTGTGTGTGTGCATGTGAGAAAGAGCAAAGGTGCATTGTAACCAGCAAAGCTTTGGTGTTCCTTTAAATTCACTGGGTCTCCGTGTATTCCAAAGAACTTGATGTGCCTCAGTGTTTGATTGGAAGGGATTTGTGTGTGTCCCTAATTATTTCCCGGCTGTTGCCCAGGGCTGCATGTCTTTTATGTTCTAGCCACATGTATCTGGAAAACCCAGGTAGAAAGGAAGGGGAGCTTACAAGATTTGCATGCGTCAACAGGCTGTGAGTGTGTGAGTGAGTGACCATAAGCTGAACCCGGGAGCACCTGTAACAGTTGGACAAACTTTACCTTAAAAGGCTGTAGATCTGGAGGGTTCGATATTTTACCCACCAATATTTTCCTCTGACTGGATCCTTTGGATAGTAAGTCTTGCAAAGAATGAGCCACAGCATAGACACCATTATAGATACTGTAACTATGACCAGTCATTTCCATTTCAAAGAGAGGTCCAGGAAGACTGTCCAGATTCTCCTCCCCAGTGCATTTTCCAATGTCGGTTGATGATATTTCTGAATTAGAAAAGAAACAGTCAAATGCTTGCTCCCAAAAATCTTTTAGAAATCCATCTCTTTGTCTCCAAAAAGGTTTTACAGACTTCAGAAATTCTCTGAATGCTAGACGTTCGCCTGAATGAATCTGAAAAGAAATGGCCCCATTGAACAACTGGAGATTCCAAGACTTTAGAGATCCTGTTAGTATGAAGTCAGTTTGACTTGTTGTGATCCATACCTTTGTAGGGGATGCATTTAAATTATCTTCAGGATCCCTTAGAAATATGGGAGATATGAGCCATAGAAGTGTATAAGAGTCTCCATAGAAGATAAATGTATTTGCTTTAATGTCTATGAAATGTATATAAAAACTTTTCATTACATTGCTAAATTTATTCAGGTCATCCAAAGGAAGCAGCAGTGGGATTCTTTGTATGAAGGCTGGACAGATTCCATGCTGGGAAAAGATCTCCTGTAGTTTCTGCAAAAAGTGTTCTCCATTCTCGTTATCAACAGCAAAGAGCCCAACCCACTTCCATCCAAAATGTTGAAGCAATTGGATAATCCCAATGTATTGAGGTGTATCATTTGGGGCCATAAAATAAAATGAAGAAAACCTACTGATACGAAATTCTTTGAGGGGAAATGATCCATATGTGAGCTAAAAGAAAACAGAAAAACATTGGACAGAGGATTTGGGTAGCGTAGTTTGTTTTGTTTATCTTTGTGAAACCGGTCAAATGAATGATTGTTTATAAAAGGACTCCTATACAAAGTTGCTCAAATTATGAGAATGTAGTTAAATTTCAGGGACTCTCATTATTTTTCTAATTGGAAACATGATTAATGCCAGCAGGTTGAAATCCATCTTTAGCAGTGTAAGCTAATTTTAATGTTCAGTCACTTGTTAAATCTTGCATGAGATTTCCTTACAACCATGTTATTGTGGGGATAAAGGCATGAGAATCAATACTTAAGGATGCTTTTGGGTTTTAATTATTTAAGGAGAATAGGAGAAATCCCCTCACCCCTGGACCAACCTGTGGAATTTTGTATAAAGCTATAGTTTCTGCCATATGGGATGAAGTATCTGATCCAAGTCCTCCAATAATGGCCATGAGATTTTTCTGGGTTCCACATTTATAGTTGGGGAGGAACCTCTGTGATTTGAAGAGCAGGTCCAGGGTGGTCCGATAAGTCATCCTTGCATCATAGTAGCTGTCATAGATATGGAACCCGAGAGTGACATTGGGCAAGATTTGTGGATTCTCATTGATTTCGTCCACAGCGAAGACCAAGGAAAGGATATGCTGGTAGAATTTTGTGATCACACTGCAAATAAAGAAAGACTTTCAGAAAAGAATTCTGCAGTGAATGAATTAGTTGAACATCAAGAATAGCCATCTGTGCCCATGATTAGAGTTGGGAGATGACATTCTTTTTATACCGCTCCAATGTATGATGATGTAGGATTTTGTTGTGCATTTCACTGTATCATGGAAGTTATTCATTAAAAAATAAACACTAATCTATATTTTAAGTTTCATATTAATGGTCAGTGGGAGATATTGTGCCCTGTTTCATGCAGAGGAAACTCAGCTGATTCAACTTCTTTCTTTTACTCTCCTTTTAACCATTTTTGTTCCTCCATCTCGTCCTCCTCCTTAGAAAATTTAGTTGGGAAGAACATTTCACATTTAAGACAAGGATTTTCTGGAATACTCAAATTTCTTAGATATTTTCCCCTGATTTTCCTTCAGTTCTGAATGAATCCTTTACTTCAAATGAATTTTGATTGAAAATAGATGTTTGTGCTATTTCTCACACATCTGCTCTCTTTTACACACACACACACACACACACACACAGAGAGAGAGAGAGAGAGAGAGAGATTGCCTAATCTTATTTCTAATCTTCTTATGTTAAATATATCAGGGACATAATTTTGAAAGTTTTTTCTTTAATCATATAAACCCTCACCTGTCATTCAGCATGACATCATTCATATATACACATATACACACCCACACATATAGATACACACACACACATGCACACACAAAATGTTCTCACTTGGTACAGGTGGATATTCATCAAGAAACTGTTCACTGAAAACGTCCACCAACCAGCAGATAATGGCTGATACCAAGCATATAGAATAGGAAAAGGACTGTCTGCCAATTATTTCAGGCCATTCACTTTGATCCCTGGAAGCTTGGAAGGAATCACACAACAGAAGCAAAATGTTCTTCTAAAGACTGCGACCTACATATTAACCTAGACTAACTGTTTGACTTAACACATGGACTTCTCTTGAGAGACATGCACCAGGCTAATCTTCCACTTTAACAGAGATGCAACTGCATGCTTGAATCCAAGTGAGATTTCCATAACCTAAGAGGTTATTAGCTCTCCATAGCCTACAGCAGAAGATTGACTGATAATTCTGAAATAAGTCAAAGGAACATGTGAATATGCTTCTCCCTGTTTCTCTCTAGCCACCCCCACCCCCCCAAAAAAATCTCCATAGAGGTGGTTTTAGTAAATACCCATTTTTAGATTCCCTTTCTAGTTTCCACTGATTTCTGGAAACATTTTTTTTTATAATCACACTGGAAATAGCATGTTTGAGAAAATGATTCTGCAGAAAGTAGATTAGTTGAAAACTAAGAATTCTCATTTTTGCCTGTGAAGGAATTGGAATATTGCTGAACTGATTATTACTTTCAGCTACAGTCGAAGTATTATTTATGTAGTAGCACTTTTATTATGCAGTTCATTATATCCTGGATGTTCCTCAGAAAGGCATTCAAGGCAATGATGAATGGATAAGCTATTGAGATCTTTTCTACGTAGTGGGGGCTAAATTTATTCCACTGGTACTTTTTTTCCTCCCACTTCAAACATCACTTTCCAATTGTTGAACCTTTGTATGTTGGGAGAAAAATGCCAGGTTTCTGATAAGATTTTCTTGAGCACCTGTTTAGGAGTATGACGAGGCTGTACCACTCCCCTTTTTTATTCAGCCTATATTAAGGGAAGCTGCATTGGAAGAAGATGAGTGTGATTTTAAAAATGGAGGAAGAAAAGTTGAATAATCTGTGCTATGCTGATGACACTACCCTGATAGCTTAAATTCAAAGGATCTGAAGGCCCTAATAATAAGTCAATGAACACTGTGAAAAAATGGGACTAAAGTTTAATATGAAGAAGACCAAACTAATGACAACAGGTAGCACAACCCGCCTTAGAATTAACGATGAAGATATCAAAATGGTGGATAGCTTTTGCCTTTTAAGATCAACCATTAGCAGTAAAGGAACAAGCACTCAAGAAATGTGAGGCAGACTAGCGCTTGGCAAAATGGGCATAAAAGCATTGGAGAAGAAATTCAAATTTTGTGACTTCCAGGGGAGGCATCGCAAGCTGACAACCATGACAAAGACAAAGGAATGGGTGAGGAGAAACTATCTGCATATGGAGAGGATGGGAGATCACCCATCATAAGATGGGACTAAAGATTTTATGTAGAAGAAAAAACAAATACAAAGCCAATGTCAGTTAATACTGTGATTTATAGAATTATACAAAATGTTGTAACATTGGAAATATTAAAGGAGGTCTTTGGACAATGGAGCCAGAAGTTAGTAACTATAATATCAATACTGTCAGTAATGATGTCTGCTTCTTTGGATAGACTATGCCTAAAAGATGTTAATGAAGGAATGGCAGATGTGGAACAAATTTTATCTGGTAAGATAAAGTACAGAATGTGGAACTACAAATAACAGACTAAGAGAATTATTTGGAAAAGGACACTTTTCTGGATTTACCAAAGCAATTGGCTGAAGTTTTAAAAATTAAAAGGAAATGCAAACGATAAACCAAGAGAATGATCTGGAAAATGTATTCTTATTGGATCTACAAAAGAGGCTTGTTAAAGCCTGGAAGAAATCAGTGGGATGGGATAAAGAAGAATTGAAGAGAAATCAAATCATACAAGAATACTTGATTGAATTAAAGGTTAAGACTATTAGAACTAAAAGATTAAGATTTTTTTTTTTTTTTGCAATGTTCTGGCAACCCTTTATGGACTTTTTTTGCTGACATCAGGATTGAAAAGTTGATGTTTTATGGATTTGCTTATAGATAACGGATGGGATATAGGATGAAGAGATATCTGTTTAATCTTATAAGGGGTGAAGAGTTATTCAATTTGTTTATACTTCCTGTGTTGAAGGTTGGAAGTCACTTCTTTATAAATTTATTTTCTTTTTCTTTATTATATTCTCTCTTTTTATTCTCTCTTTTTCTCTTTTCTTGTACTTTTTATTCTTTCTTTCTTTCCATTCCCTTCTCTTTCTCTAAGTTTAGTTTCTATTCGTTTTACTATTGTAATGAACATTCTTAATAAAAATTATATTTTTTAAAAAAGGAAAAGATATTCAAATGTTGTGAAGGATCTATACCTACAAAGATCAGAATCATGCAAGCCATGGTGTTCCCCGTGACACTCTATGGAAGCGAAAGTTGGACTTGAGGAAGCAGGAGAGGAAGAGTATTGATTCTTCTGAACTCTGGTGGTGGAGAAGACTCTGAGAATACCATGGACAGCCAAGAAAGCAAACCAATGGATCATTGAACAAATCAACCCAGAATTTTCACTCGAGACACAAATGACCAGTCTCAAGTTATCCTACTGTGAGGACCTAACTCTCTGGAGAAGGCTCTAATGCTGGGAAAGGTAGAAGGAAAAAGAAGCAGAGGACAATCAGCAGCAAGGTGGGTCATCATGGAAAAAAATCTATGTCATCATTAGGGGTCAACAGCAACTTGATGACACATAATCAATCAATAATCAATCCTCTACACATTTCTTCAGTGCTGATCTTTTCAGTTACAAAGAACCACTTCAATATGTTTGTAATTCTTTCAGGTTTGCTTGAAATTGGGTCTTTTTGCTCCTTGTTACTGATTGATCTCTCTTTCTGAAAGCTTGTGACTGGTTTAATTTGATTTTTCCCATTTTGTGCTAATTTTATACAGTAGGAGATCAAGATTTCTGAAAAAAAAATCTTATTTTATGAATTCCCACCCCTCATGTATTTATAGTCTAAGTATCCTTTAGCCATTCAAGTTCACATTTGTATGACTTTTATTTATTTATTTTAATAGAATAAATACTCTCTCATTTGTACAGAGATAGGGTCTGAAACCTCAGAAAAATTCAGAAAATGTTTGGGCTGTCTTATGACTTCAGTTGCCTTCTTTGAGAACCTTGTTACTCATAGAAACAGATGTGGTCATCTAGAAAAGCTGAAAAGAAACAAGGTATCGATACATGAAGAAAGGTGTGGAACCTGCTTACTTTGAAAGTCCATATAGCTCCTGAAATGGATGTTGTTGAAATAAATGTTCACTGAAGGCATAGGAGTTCTGTGACACCATCCCTCCAATGAGAAGATCACCTGGTTGGTACCATTCATGAGGAATAGGAAAGGGTTCAACCACTGGGCACTTGAGAGTATTCACTTTGATCACAGGAAACATCAGAATGAATAACACATCAGCAGCTGAAAAATCTAAAAGAGGTCTCCAACATAGCAACCCACAGCAACATACCTGGTTTACCACGCTGACTTTTACTAACATACCTGCCAAGAGAAAAGCATCAATCTAACCTTGAGGTTCAATGGAAATACAGACATTTGCTTGAATGCTGACTGAGATTTCTATAATTCAGATCTGAAGTTTGTCTAATCAAAGGAAATGCTGGAGGAACTGAACCCAATAGCCCAGCTGGAAATGAGGTTAGTTTATAACCTTTTTCAGACATGCTTACTAGTTTTCACTGCTTTCTGGGAAATCTCTGGAACTTTGAGCAGGTAAACACATGATAGTAATTTGGACAATTCCAGGTAGAGTTAATTATCTATTAAACATTTTCCCCATAACTGACTTAAAAACACACCACACACAATTGTTAATTGTCCATCTGAGAAAGTGCTCCCTCCTCTTTCTGAAAGAAAAGTATTTTTAAACATCAGAATTTTTTTTGTATGTTCATAGACTCATGGAGAGACAGAAAGAAACAAAGATGAAATATTCAATTCATCTGGGAAAGAAGGCAGGCAGGCAGGCAGGCAGGCAGGCAGGCAGGCAGATAGGGTTGGGCATGACCTTGAAGGTATCCTAGCTCACCTTTTTGTCCAGAACAGACATTTTCAGACCATCCCAAATAGCTATCCTACTTTTGCTTGAATACCTCCAGTAAAACCTCCAGGAGGCAGACTGTTTCACTGTTTAATAGCCTTCATGGTCAGGAAATTCTTCCTTGTTTTAAGTTTAGATTCCACCCATTGGTTCTTGTCCCACTCTTGGCCACCACAGGGAAGAAATCCACACCTTCTTCCCTATCACAACCTTTCAAGTATTGGAACAACTATAATTATTGTCTCAATTAAAATGGAAAATAAAATAGAAATCTAAATGTGTTAAATAAACAAACAAACAAATAATTCTTTTTAATAGTTGCTCTCTCTTTAGCTCAGATCTCAGTACAATGAAGACACATTTAGGGAAAAAGATATATCCAAATATGGCAGCAGTGGAAGCCAAGATGGAGAAGATCTCCACAGACACCATGGCTTTTCCTTTTGCCCTCAGGTTAGCACAAAAGAGACCCACAAACTGCAAAAGGCCAACACACTGAAGGTGATAAAATTGGCTTCATTGAAGCTGCCAGGTAAATTGCAGGCAAAGAAAGCTACAATGAGGCTTGTGAAGGTCAAGAGGCTAATACATCCTAGGAGAAAAAAAGAGTGGACCCTTCCTTACATTGTACAACAATTTCTTCAATAGCTGAACTCAAGGCTAACTCAGGAAAAGGGGGAGAGATTACCAGTCACACCATACAAATGCCTCTTTGAAAAAGACAGCCAAAAGACTTCCAGTGGAGTCTCTGGGAGAGCAGAGGCAATGACTGGGGCAAAGACTGAAGAATTGGTGAGTAGATTGGTTCTTTGGATTGTCTCTGGACAAGGAGAGGGAGATCACCCACATGGGCTCTTGATGGCTGCTTCTTGTGAAAAGACCACAGGACAGTGGTCCCCCTTTGTTAGAGTGCTGCGAGAGAAAGACAGTGGAGCCTTTTAAAGGATGCTAAGTTTGCTAACCTCACTTCTAATCACTTTCAGAAATTGCTTATCTAACCTTCTTAAAGCTATTAGAGATCATTGGAGTGAAAAGTTTGAAAAGTGACCTGGTGACATCTTCATTTCTGAGCAAAAGAAAAAAAAAAAAAGTTTAAGAACTGAAAGAATTTGAAATAAATGGTAAAAAGCTAAACAAGATTTTGAACCAAGAAAGTTATAAACTAATTAAGAGTCCAGACAAATTTAGAACATTGAAACTTTTACTATAAGGTTTTGGAAGTAACTATATAAAGTGAACAGCTTTTTGCGGGAAGCAAAATTATTTTGACTACCATAAGTCATAACAGAGATTACAGACCTTATGATTTGAACTGAATTCTGGATGGGACTAAAGATTCCAGGCAAAAAGAAAAAGAAAAAAAGAAAAAAGAAAAGAAAGCACTAGTTTTTCCTCCACTCATGTTCTTATCCTAGATCCTGATTTGGTGGCCATAAATGCTGCAACTACAGTAAGAGTTTTGGCTAACACACAAGAAACAGCCACCAAGAAGATAATGCCAAAAGCTGCTTGCCACAGAAAGCAGGTCACTTTCCCAGGCTGACCAAGGAATAACAAGGAAGAGAGAAAGTGGAGCAGAATGGTGATACAGAGACTGTAAATGAGGTCCTAACTCTTGGCTTTGACAATAGGAGTATCTCTGTTCTTAATTAAAAAAAAAAAATGCAAGTATCCAGGAAGTCAAAAGGGAAAAGGAAAAAGCAGCTGTTCCAAAACAGAGCACTGGTGCTAGGGGGTGCACAAGAGAAACTGGGTGGGGCAGGGAGGGTGCATGAGGGTGCGTGAGTGGCTGGTATGAAATGAGTGCAGAGGGGCTGGTGGAGGGTACACGGGTGGGGAAGTCTTACCCCAGTAACTTGTGACCTTTCCTGCCAGCTTCCCCATTGACTTTCTGGGGAAGATGGTAGAGAATATAGCAAATGACAGTCAAGCGATTGCAGGGTACTGTAACCCGTTATAAGTGTGAATCGGTTGCAAAGTGCCCAGATCACAAATATATGACCGTGGGGGTGCTGGGATGGCTGGAACTCCAATAACTAGTTGTAACTACCATTCATTCAGTGGGAATAGGAAAAGAAGCAACATCTTAGAAGCTAAAACTTTCTGCAATATCTGGACTTCACAATATCTTTCTTATTTAACATGAAAACCAAGAGGGCAAAGAAACATTATTCATTGAATTAATTTATATTGGCATGTGTCAATACATCTCTTATGGATAATACAGGTAGTTGTCATTAGTAACCACAACTGGGAACGGCAACTTTTCATTAAGCAAAGTGGTCACTAAGTGAAACTGTGACCGTACTTATGAACTTACTTCAGGTTTCCTTTGCTTTACACACCTGCCAAGGTTGTAAATATGACGATTGGTCATAAAGTTACTTTTTCATCACCATGTGGACTCCTATTCTTGCTTCCCTGTTTACCTATATTGATTGCATTGCACAAATTCCAGAGGACTGGGGCCTAGCCATTATTGTGCCTATCTATAAAAAGGGCACTTGAGACCTGCCTGCTAATTATAGGCCTATTAGCTTGTCAAGTATAATAAGTAAGCTCTATGCCAGACACTTATACAATAAACTTGTTGACTGGATTGACTCAGAGCATATATCGGCAGATGAGCAAGCAGGTTTTAGGTCCAGATATTCTATCTATGGACATGCCCTTATACTCCAACATCTGGCCAAAAAATATACATCTAAAACAGGTTTGACACTATATACCGCTTTTATTGATTTTAGGTCTGCATTCGATTTGTTTCCCAGAGCAAGGACCTGCTCTAAGCTCCTCCACACTACTATTGATAGATGGCCACTGTTGCTTATGCATAATCTCTCTAAGAACTCTAGAATCAAAGTTCGATGTAGTATGCAAGGCCACCACACAAGTGAGATTCCAACTCACAGAGGAGTGAGTCAGGGTTGTATTTTAGCTCCTCTGCTGTTTAATTTGTATATAAATCCACTTGTGGCCAAAATAAATCAATTAGATTATCAGCCTCCAAAACTGGCAAACAGGCATATTGCAACTTTGTTGTATGCAGATGACATAGTACTCCTATCACAAACACAAATTGGACTCAAACGAGCCATGAGTGCTCTGGCCAGCTATTGCACTCAAGAAGCTTTTGAAATCAATTATAGCAAGACTAAAATTTTGGTCTTTGCAAAGAGACCTGAACTGTACATTTGGAGGATAAATGTTAAATATTTGGCCATGATTTTTCATAGCTCCACTAAACGCAGTGTGCACCAAAGCTATGTTATACAAAATGCTCAAAAAACAGTGGCTGCAATCCAATCCTTTAACTACCAGGGGGGCACAGCACATCCCAGCAGCACTGAAGCTATACTCAGCTCAGGCTCCCATACAATTACTCTTTGGTGCCCAGCTAGGACCCTATCCCTCTTTTACACCTTTGGAAAGGGTTCAATCCAAATTCTTAAGGGCCATATTTCAGGTAGCCCCTTGTATCCCAAATGTAGCACTAAGGAGGGAAGCAGGATTGTCCAAAGTCGAAACAGGTGCATGGACTTGTATTATAGCATGTTGGCTGAAACTACTATTTTTCCCTACAGGTTTGGGTTCTTTCCTTATCAAGGATAATTATAAATCAGTATGGTTCAGGACTATCTTACAAAAACTTCAACATCTCGGCTTCTCTAGTGAGGCATTCCTAATGGGCTATGAGCGTGCATTCAGTGAATTCAAACAGAGTATCAAAGACCTGGAAATCCAGCAGGACCAGTCTGCTTTGCCTAAGAATGTTCTTTTGAGCAGTCAAGCCTTTTCTTATAAGCCAGCAAGATACCAAATTACATCACTGTCTCCAAATTTCGAAGGGCACTAACTCTAGCATGCTGTAATGCTCTTCCTATAGCAGTTTTGGAGGGCCGATACAAAAAAGTCCCATATGAGCTGAGATTGTGCCCTGTGGACAAGGGGCTATTGAAACTATAGCACATGTCCTGTTATGCTGTATTTTCTATAAGGACTCACAAACCCATTTAATAACTCCTCATCTGATAAAATATCCAGGGAATTCTGATCTTTTTCATGTCCATTTGTTGCTATCTGATCAGATTGATTTAGTTTCTCTGGATGTAGCTAAATTTTAAAATTAGGCAGATTTCAACTACCCACTGATGATCCCACCAATCTGTAAATATATTATCATGTTCTGTTCACTTCATTTAATGTACTTTTAATGTATTTTCAATGCATTTTAATGTATTTTTATCTGTAATTCTGGTCTGTGACTGTAATAAAGATAATGATGATAGGAAGATGTTCTGAAATTAATGCTTTCATTCCAAAATCTAAAACATTAACATGATTTGAAAAAAAGTATTATTGTGAATATTCTATTGAAGGATCAGATGCTGACACATTCTGAATATTTATTCACCTTGAGTTAATGCACTATAAGGAGATGGATTCTTTGTCCCAATGCAATGCAGGCTAGTTGTTGTTGTTCAGTCTTGTGTCCAACTCTTCATGACCCCATGAACCATATCGCGCCAGGCCTTCCTGTCCTTCACTGCCTCCCTGAGTTTGCTCAGTTTCATGCTCATTGCTTCAGTGATGCTATCTAACCATCTCTTCCGCTGCTGTTTCCTTCTCCTTTTGCCTTCAATCTTTCCCAGCATCAGGGTCTTTTCCAAAGAGTCCTCTCTTCACATTAGGTGACCAAAGTATCTGAGCTTGAGCTTCATTATCAATCCTTCCAATGAGCAGTCAGGGTTGATTTCCTTTAAGATTGACTGGTTTGACCTCCTAGCAGTCCAGGGGACTCTTAAGAGTCTTCTCCAGCACCACAGTTCAAAGGTGCTCAGCCTTCTTTATGGTCCAGCTCTCATAGCCATATATGACTACTGGAAAAACCATAGCTTTGACTATGCGGATCTTTGTCGGCAAGGTGATGTCTCTGCTTCTGCAGGCTAGAAGGGACCACAAAATACTGGGCTCTCTCATAGAAGTAAAGTTTCCAAATTAAGCACCATTGAACAGACCCCACCTCAAAGATCTTATTCTCTTCAAGGCACCACACCCAAAGGACAATTTAGAGAAACTCGAGTTTGAGCGTAGATGGATAGCAAAGAGGATAAGAAGAATCAAAGCTGACTTGTATGAGGAGAAACAGAGAATAGAGCAGGTTTAGTATCAAGGAACAAACAACAGCAACAGAATGGTAGTTCAGTTAGTAGTTATCAGTTACTTAAAGAGGAGCTACAGAGAGAAGGCTAGTTTTCATGTAACTGAAAAATTGTTTTAAGTTTCTGGAATACACCTTTCAGTCTATTGTTAGGAAATCATTCCCAATGGTAGGAACCATTCAAGCTATTAAGTGGTATGGCAAACTTATTTTCCTTGGGTATGTTCAAGCTGAGACTAACAGGCATCTTTAGGAGATGGATCTGTCCATCCTGTAAGATCTGAGAGAGGTGACCTGCTGAAGGTCCCATCCCCAAGGAGATCCACCTGTAGGGACCCAAGTAGAGACTTCTCAATGGTGACACCCTTGCCATAAAATAAATTGCCCTAATATATATGGACTGCTAAAACTCCAAAGAGATTCTGCAGAAGAATACAATGTTGGTTTGTGGGAGAGAACTTTTGGGGAAATGCTAAGTTGCTGTTGTTGTTGTTGTTGTTTTTCATCTGGTCTGGTTGGATTGTGGCATGTTTTTTCTGTTAGTTTAAATCTTTATTTTTGCTGTTTGCTGCCCACATATGACAGATGATGATGATGATAATGATGATGATGAAAATGATGATGATAGAGATAAGTAGAGAGAGAGAGAGAGAGAGACAGACAGACAGACAGAGGCTTTTTCTGGATTATTTTATTTAACTTTCTAAGATCAGAAATAAGTTTATTGAATAAACAATCATAAACCATTTGGAATAAATAGAATCTTAATTGCTTGACCAATTTCAGATCTGTTTCAGACTTTTAGAGAGCTGAATCTGCAAACATACAGAGGAGAGGTATGAAAAGAAACAATAACGATGAATATTCAAATCAATTGGGTTCCAATTTTCCTTTATTATCTTAGTGCTTATATTTCCATTTGGTATTTTTCTGGAATATAATTGTGCCAATTCAAAAAGTTTCATGGGGAGAGTTAAAAAATTAGAATTGGTCCATTTTACAATAGCTTCTTGCTGGTTTTCCTAAAAATAACATGTCTTCCCACACTAGTCTCTATGAGATTTCTTTGGATGTTGTTGGGAAAAGGCTTCAGTTTCACAGAATTTCCCATGTAAATATATCTTTGTTACATGAATTCATTTTCAGACTTAAATCAAAATAGTAAACAACCCACCCTTCACAAGAATCACTTAAAAATACTTTCTAATTTTGCTTCTTAACAAAAATACATAATCAAATAAAAGAAAAAGGTATTTAAACATGTCTTCTTATCAGTTGTTCCTTGTTGTTTAAATCAGGCCTCAACACAATAATGTAACACTTGGGGAAAAAGATACATCCTAGGAGCCCAGCACTAGAGCACAAGATGGAGAAGATCTCCACAGCCACGGTGGCTTTTCCCCTGGTGCTCAAGTACGTTGGAACAAAGGAGATCCACACACTGCAGAAGGCCAGCATGCTGAAGGTGATGAACTTGGCTTCATTGAAGCTGTCAGGCAATTTGCGGGCAAGGAAGGCCACCGTGAAGCTGACAAAGGCAAGGAGGGCCATATAGCTCAGGACACAATAAAACATAAAGACTGACCCTTCATTGCATTGCAGAATCATTTCTTCAGTGACTGAGTGCATGTCTAACTCTGGGAATGGGGGAGAGGTTGACAACCACACCATGCAGATACTTGCTTGGAGGAGAGAGCAGAAAAGGACAATAGAAACGGCCAGTCTTTTCCCCACCCATGTCCTCATCCGAGATCCTGGCTTGGTGGCCATGAAGGCAAGAGAAACAAGGATAGTTTTGGCCAACACACAAGAAATGGATACTGAGAAGGTGAGACCAAAGGCAGACTGTCTGAGGAGACAGGTGACTCTCCCAGGTTGTCCAAGAAAGAGTAAAGGGCAGAGGAAGCAGAAGAGAAGGGAGATGAGGAGAGTGTAAGTGAGATCCCGGTTATTGGCTTTGACGATGGGACTGTCTTTGTGCTTAATAAATGTTCCAAGCACCCATGTTGTCGTGAGGAAAAATAAAGTAGCAACAGTGGCTAAACTGAGTCCTAAAGGTTCTTCATAAGACAAGAAGCTAATTGTTTTCATGATGCATCCATCTTTGTCATGTTTTGAGTATTGATCTTCAGGGCACTGAAAGCAAGCAACAGTGTCTAAAAAGAAAAAAAGCCTATGTCAATGCAGATTCATGAAACAGAGAATTAATTCCATGCTTAGAATCATATATTTTTAATGAATAATGAACTAATGACTTTGATTTCTTCATTGTCCCTTTCAGTTTCCAAATAAAATCTCTTGAACACACAACCTAAAAAAACTGATTACCGAATGTGTTCAGGAGAACACACCCACAAAGATACCAATATGATGTACTTGTCTGAAATAGAAGTCTGGCTGAAATTTCAACTTCATCTCTATAACAACAAAATAAGAGGATTTTGTTAACTTACCCATCTTAATGGAAATTTTCCCCTCTGGGCATGGAACACAATCATAGCAGCAGAATTTTTCCCCTTCATTCTTCCTCTTCTGATAACCAGGGTGACAATATTCATTGCACAGAGAAATAGGAAGGACCTAGTTATCAATATTAAAATGTTGGAGGATGAGGATTTATTGTTTTGGAAAAAAAAATCTGTTCTTTCACTTAAAATGAAATGTACGCCACTGTTACAATAAAAAGAAAAGTCCTATCAAATGTATGTACAAAAGGATTGCGAAATAAGTTGGATCTGACAATGTATTTCAAAACACAATTAGGTACATTTTCAATTTGCACTGTAATTTGGTTTTGAGAGCACAGCTGATTTGGATTTCCAGGTTTTTTTCAATTGGATTCATATGAGGATTTGAACATGTAATATTTCATTAATTCAAATCATTGATTTGACCAGAAGGATTGAGTCAATCAAATTTCCTCTAAATCACAGCTTCAACGAAGCTTAACTCAATGTAATATAGTTGCTTAAATGCATGTGTTTTTCTTTCACATTTTCATTTCAATATTTGAGAGAAATGTAATAAATATTGTGCACAATACTGGTTATCTTAGCTTTTAACAATTAATCAGGAAAGAATGTCATTTCTTAATCTAGTTAATCTTTTTTAAAAATATTTTTATTAAAAGTTTTTATCTATAATAATAAAAGGAAATACAAACTAAAAAGAAGAAAAAATAGAGAGAAAAGTGGAAGGAAGTAAAAAAAAAAAAAAGAAAGCTAAAATAGAAAGAAAGAAAGAAAGAAAAAAACCAAGAAAGTGACTTCCCACTCTCATCACAACCAATATAAACAATTTCACTATCTCTTCACTTCCTCATACTTAACAATTAACAGATATAAGTCTCTTCATCCCATGATTCAATTCTTAACTATAGGAAGTCCAATAAACATCTTTTCCGATCAAGGTGACAGCAAAAAGTCCAAACAGAACCATAAAATAATCACATTAGTTAACAAATATAAAACTCATCATTCCATTTCTAAACTCTGAAATGTAAACAAATACAATTCACGTGTTTTCTAGTCCAGGTGTCAACAAGTCTAGAAAGAACTGTGCAGATTAACAACATAACCCATTTTAACCCTGATCAAATCAGCCAATTTTATGTTCCTTCCTTTTCTATAAAACAATCTTGCTCTTTAATCCATTCAGATAATTATTATCTTGTCTCTCAAATTTCTTCACAACTTTAACAAGCCTTGGAAATTATTCCAATTAATCTACTGAACTGGCATATTTCTTTTTTTATTCAAATTTCCTTGTCCCCTGGTGCTCCCACCCTTCAGAGACCACTGCCTTGCAGTCTTCTCATAATGGGCAATTCTATGGTGTACAACCTGGATAATCTCACGTCCTCTCTTTTTCCAGAAAGGGTGAAAAGAGCTTATCTACTTCTCAGCTCCTTGTTCTTAACTGCAATCATCGGCTTTGCTTCTCGTGGAGCCATCTGCAGTCCACCATGCTTCCCTGGAACATCATTTTTAAATCTGGTTAATCTTCATGGGTTGCCTAGAAGGAGAAAAGAATTTCCAAACCTAATGAACCCATCTGAGAATGGTCATACCAACTCTCCTTGTAACCATACCTGATTAAATGATCGGTGCCAAACTATCATGTCCTCATTAATGACTAATTCCTTTCCTTTCAGAGCATCAGGATCTATTTTTCCAACTTTTAGTCTCTGGAAGGAAGAATTGGGAAAAGTGACAATGTTCGTAATATCAAATTCACCTTCCATCTTCGTTTGATCATAAAAAGTCAAAGTTTCTCCATGAGAATTATTGAATTTAATTCCTGTAAGAAATTGATGCACCTATACTATTGGGAAGAAACAAAACAGGAGAAAAATAACGAATAGAAAGGTACAAGCAATTCTGTCTTAATTGTACTGTACTTTTGAGGGACAAAGTCTGAAAACATGGATAGTCCATTTTTCCATCCTCATGAGAAACTCTGTATAGGGGTAATAAGAAGGATCAGATACTTCTCTTTGAGGAACAGCTAAACAACAGATAAAGTGGATTCCAGTTTTCCACATGTTCTGGTTCCCAGTCCCATGTGTCCTAGGAAGTGGTGTGTGAAGAAATGTAGAAATAATTGCTCCTGACTTCCCACCCATTTTTCATTTTATGTAATTCTCACAAATAGAAGACAGCTATGGACATGGTAAGGACTGAAGGATAGCTGAGTAGGCTAAGTAGGATTCCCCTATTCTCTTAAATAATAGGTGAAATGCCTAAAAGCCACAGGGATTTGAGAACCAGGACCTGGGTCTCAGTTCACTTAAGACATCTTTGCATCCTGGATATGCTCTGGGAATAAAATAGATAACATATTACAGTGATGGAAATAAAGGTATACACATACATATTATCAAAGGACAAGATATTTAACTCCATTTTAATAGTTGCTTCTTCCCTGTTTGAATCACACAGCCTAACTTTGTACTTTACTGTTATCTGCTACAAAGTTCTTGTAGCACACAAATCACCTTCCATGGTTGTATATCTTCATCTTCTGATAATTTATGCCTCACCAAACGTCTGTGATTAGATCGAAGTAAGGAGAGAACATGTAAAGCTTGAGCCAACACATAGACAGCATTATAGATACTATAGCTGTGACCGGTCAAGTGCATCTCAAAAAGAGTCCCAGGAATGTCCTCCAGGCTCTCCTCCCCAGTACAAGTGTTATTGTCTAGCAGGGTCACAGGAGGAGATGGCAATGAACAATCAAACACTTGTTCCCAGAAAAGTGGGAAAAATCCATCTTCTTGAATCCAAGGAGGTTTTATCAACTTCAGGAATTCCTTGAACCCTGGGATTTCTTTTGAGGGAATTGTAAAAAAAATGGCTCCATCAAAGAACTGCCGATCCCAACTTTTTTGCATTCCTGTTAATAAATAATCAATCTGGGCAGTCATGATCCACACCTTTCCCAAGGAACTCTCCTCAACTCCAGGACTGAGCCAAAAAATAATGGTAGTCACCCATGCAATTGTCAAAGATTCTCCACAGATGATAAAGGTATTGATCTTCTCATCAGTTATGTGGTTAAAAATATTTTCCCCTTTCTGCAACATTGCAAATATTTTATCCCAGTGGGTTAAATATGGAATTCTTTCTGTACAAGCAGAGCAGATTCCATGCTGGGCAAGGAGGGGCTCCATGGTCTGCAGAAAACGTTCTCCATGCCGATTATCAATAGCAAGGAGCCCAACCCATCTCCACCCAAAATGCTGCAGCAGTCGGATAATCCCAATGTACTGTGAGGACTCATTTGGGACCATGGAGTAATAGAAGGGAATCTCAGCACTATGAATATCATGTGGGGCAAATGACCCATATGTCACCTAAAAGAAAATAAGCACATATTGAAATATATCAGCATCAGTATCTGTTTTTTCCCCCCCTGTTTGAGACACTAATATTTGCCAACAAATTTGGTCAGACTGTTGAGCTATGTGGCCATCTTTCAGAGTATGATCCATATTTGTGAGCCATAGTTTGGAAAAAGAGAGGAGGAGGGTGATTTTCCTGCCTCCATCCTCCAGAAACCTACCTGTGGAATCTTGTAAAATTGTATGAGGTCGGCCACATAGGAGGAAGTTTCAGAGCTAAGTCCTCCAATGATAGAAATGAGATTTTTCCTGGTGTCACATTTGTAGTTTGGGACAAATCTCTGTGATTTGAAGAGCAGATCCAGGGTGGTCCGATAGGTCATCATTGCATTGAAGTAGCTGTCATGGATATGGAACCCAAGAGTGACATTGGACAGGATTTGTGGATTCTCATTGATCTCCTTCACAGCAAAGGCCAAGGAAAGGACATGCTGGTAGAATTTTGTTAGCACGCTGAAAACAAGAAGATTTATATGTCTCATTAAATATTTCTAGATAAATTTCCTGGAACCTCACAGAGGTGCTTGGGGAAGTGGGGAATGGCTGATCCACCTCTACTGTCAAGTCTAATACAGTGAAGTAGTTCTGGTGATTTCCATTGTTGCAGAAATCACAAATTGTTGTAGCTGATTTACCTCACATATAAAGTTTTCCTAATGAGAAATAGGATAGCATCTGATCACATTTCACTCAAGTTCTGATCTAAACTTTCAAGCAAACATTAGAAATGTAATTTCCTTGGCAAGTTCCAGGAGATTCTTGTTCATATGTCAAATTTTTATGCCAGTCAGAGAAGCTGGAGTTCTAATTGCACATTATATTTCGAGAGAGAAAAAAAGGGTTGTTTTCTCACTTATTATTAATGTTTTTTGTAGCACTGATGTTTTTCAGTGCATCAAATAAAACTGAAGAAGTCAACTTACGATACAGCCTTGAATAAATGAGACCTAAAACCCTACAAAACCACGGATCCCATAAAGAAGGCAATGAAGGCTGATTGTTCTTCCTCAAGGAAAGCCAATCTAGGGTTCAGCAATCTGGGTTAATGGGTGCAAAATAAAAGGAAACTATAGTGGGGGGAAAAAGAAAATGAGGGATGAGGAGGCATCTGAAAGGGAAAGAAAGAGAAATATGTTCTGCTAGACAAGAGATTCAGCAACTTGAAAAGATATGACTGCGTGATCAAATGCATTTTCATTAATGTACTCTCTTTACCGTCTACTGTCCTGTCCCATTCACAAAAGCCATAGACTTTTGATTTTCTGACCATCTAAATTTTGATAACCCAACGGAGATTCTCTCCCGAAGTTTCACATAGCTGCTGACTGAAAAATGTTCTCCTGTTTTGAAAAAGTAAATTTGCTCTGCCATTGCCCTGCTAGATACCAAATCACAGTAAGCTCTTATTCCAAGGGAGCAGCTTCCTCATTTCTTGAAGGGTTAGTGTGATGCAGACGTCAATATACATTTTCCCCCAAGTATTCTGCTTCTGACACAAACTAGGCTTCCTAATCTAATGTTTTACATTTTCCAATACAGAATTTTGTTCCATTAAAAACAAGCAATAACTTTATAAAATTCCATATTCCATTATGCAGTACCTTTCATTAGAAAGTGTTCTCATTATGAAAGAAAACAATCATTGCAATTCCCCTAACTAGAGATGCCACAAAATTCCTTACTCTGGATGTGCAAAATACTCCTGAGACGGATGCTGCTGAAATAAAACTTCATTAAATTGGTAATCAGCCATAGATACCATCCCACCAATGACAAGGTCCCCTTGCTGGTACCATTGATTTGGAACCATTATTGGATCACCTGGATGACACGGCAGAGACTTCACTCTGAAGAATGGAAATATGAGAAGAAAGAACATTCTGGGCAGCAAATGCTGTCTAATACACAAAAAGATCTGAATGGTACTGTGGAGTTCCAGCAAAACAACTTAGTTTGGGGCAGTTGATATGACAGGACTTGCCTGTCCTTTTCTTCTACTCCCAAGTCTCCATGGGACAGACATTTCTTTATATATATATATTGTCATGTCTCTAATGTCTTCTTCAGCTGTTTACAGCTTTGACCGAGGGAACAAATTACTCTCATTGGAATAATTTTAATGGGGAGATAATTATTCCTTCAGTATTTTCTCTCCCCTTGTTGGCCATTTTTTTTTAAGGAAGTTGAATTTAGTAGGTCCAGATTTCTTTTCTGTTTGTGCCTGAATAACTGGAAAAGTTCAGATCTGACCTTCAATTCAACTCAAAGTTGCTTTGATGATTAGAACTTTGGTCATTTTCCACTTTTCAACCAGAATATGTTTCCCGGTTATGGCATG
Organism: Liasis olivaceus; assembly: GCA_030867105.1. NCBI lineage: Eukaryota > Metazoa > Chordata > Lepidosauria > Squamata > Pythonidae > Liasis > Liasis olivaceus. The sequence goes on along the minus strand of CM061351.1, from coordinate 111,875,625 downwards.
TTTCACAACAACAAACCTGGAAGCACTTATACAAACTGTATTTCAGTAGTAAAATGAAGGGGCCACTAGTATTACTACCCAGCATTTTGTGTGAAGAGAAGATTGCTCTATTTGGGTTTTGTAGCTCTTGTTATATTGTTATATGAGTAACACAAAAGGCACAAATCTGCAGAACTTTATCCACATCTATTTATTTATTTTTAATTTTTGATTATAAAAAGAAGAAAAAAATATGTATAAGTGGTTTAACAAAAAGTGAAAAGAACAAAAAAGAGAAAAAAGTGTGAATATGTCATCATAACAATAAACAATTTCAATTTTATCTATGCTTATCTAATACAAATATTATTCAAGCACAGATATATTTCTAATAGATTTAAATGACTATCATGTTATTTTTTTAACCTACTCTATTTTGTATAAACAAGTCCCATATTTCATTATACTTGTCCATAAAAAGTCTACGTCTATAGGTAATCTGCTCATAAGTGGCAAGTGCAATCAGGTCTTCAATCCATTGAGTGAATGGGGCCATACATTTCATTCATTCATTCATTCATTCATTCATTCATTCATTCATTTATTCATTCATTCATTGTATTTATATAGCCGCCCATCTCACACAAAGTGACTCTGAGTGGCATACAACAATTAAAAAGAATAAATACATAAAAATAATTACAAATAAAAAACTGTAAAAACACACAAAAACAGGAGGGGATAATATTAATAAGGGAGGCATTGCAAAATCTCCCCAATCCCCTGGGTCCCCCAGGCCTGATCACATAGCCAGGTCTTGAGGGACTTATGGAATGTTAAAAGGGATGGAGTTAATCTCACTTCTAGGGGGAGAAGATTCCACAAGGCGGGCATCACAGCAGAGAAGGCCTGCCTCCTGGGTCCCGCCACATGTAATTCTCTGGCAGACGGGACCCACAGCATGCCTTCTCTGCCAGACCTGATGGGAGGGCAGATGTAATCAGGGAGAGGCGGTCCCTGAGGTAACCCAGCCACATGCCATGAAGGGCTTTAAAGATCAAAACCAGCACCTTGAATTGGACCTAGAAGCAAACTGGCAACCAGTGCAGCTCACGGAAAAGGGGTGTAGCATGTACCGCCCTAGGGGCACACATAACTGCCTGCGCTGCTGCATTTTGCACCAGCTGGAGCTTCTGGATACTATTCAAGGGCAGCCCATGTGAAGTGCATTACAGAAATCCAAACGGGAGGTGAATAGGGCATCAGTGACGGTGATTAGGTCCCCCTGATCTAGGAATGGGTGCAACTGGAGCACAACATGAAGCTTTATCTTTCCAATGTTGCAATATCAGTATTTTGGCCATAGTAAGGGCACAGAGAATCCATTTACATTGTCCAGATGTCAGATTCCATGTATCAGGTATACAGTTGAAAAGAATATTATCCTTTGAAAATTTTGGCTTTTGTCACACAATCATATTTATAGAGTCCACTACTTTCTCCCAAAACTTAGGAAGAAATCTTAGTAACATGTGTTTAAAGAGGCATTGTCCTTATTACATCTCCAACAAAATGCTATTTTTGACCGTCCTTTTCTATACAGATGTAGTGGAGTCCAATAAATTCTAAATATTATTTTTTGTTGTATAAGTCGTGATTTCACATCCATTGGCACTCTTGCTATAGAAGTTAAGACAGTCTCCCATTGACTAGACAATACAGAAACCCTTAACATCTGCATATCAAATTGATTTATTGATAACAAATAGCTATACAAACTAATAGTAGGTTTTTTAGTTTTAAAGGATTTAACAAATTGTTCTAATATCTCAGGTGTCTCAGAAGCTGAAAATGCTGCTGGTCCAAACAAAGTTGTTAACAAATGTTGCAATTTTAAATATTGCCATTGGGTTACATCTGATAGGTGATATTTATCTCTTAAGACATTAAAAATTCATCTTCATCATCTATCAGTTGGCCCAAAGTCAATACCCCCACTTCCACCCAATTTTTCCATATCACCATCTTTTTCCCAATATTTAAAATTGGGTTTCCCCATAAAGTCAGTTTGGCATAGGACAAAGAATCAAATCTTTTTTTTTAAAAAAATGGACATTCCACTCCATAACTTTAGACATAATTGTTTCCAGAGATACTAGAGTTTTAGTATATTTAGATCCTAATACTGCTATCCAAGCAAAGGTGCTCTGTGTGTGTGTGTGTGTGTGTGTGTGTGTGTGTGTGTGTATTCCAAAGTTGCCCAAATCAGAGAATTAACACCACTTGTTGGCTTCCCGTATTTAATATCTGACAATAGGTAAGCATGATGATATAGCTCCAGATTTGGAAAACCAAATCCTCCCTCATTAATTGGTAATTGCATTTTCTGTAAAGTTACTCTTGGACTTGAAGAACCCCATGGAAATTTCCTAAACACAGAATTTATTTTCTGAAAATATTCTCCAGTTAAAGCACCAGGCTGGAAAGCAGGAGATGGTGAGTTCTAGTCCTGCCTTAGGCATGAAAGCCAGCTGGGTGAGTCTGGGCCAGTCACTCTCTCAGTCCAACTCACCTCACAGGGCTGTTGTTGTGGGGAAAATTGGAGAAGGAAGGAATATTAGGTGTGTTCGCTGTCTTGAGTTATTTATAAAGATAATAAAGGTGGGATCTATATATGTGTGTGCGCGTTTATGGGCTTTTGCTGGATTCTCGTAAAGAATACAAGCTCTTCACTGGACTTTGCTTTCTAAGAGCTGCTTTACAGCTCACTGGCCTTATGCAAATATCATCATGAAATATTCCCCTTTAAAAGCAGGGCCCATATTTTGAATTTCCACATTTTCTTCAAACTGTACGTTACACTGGAAGAAATTTCTTTAAAAACATAGTATGAATTTCTTGCTCTTTTTCTTTTCTCTGATGGCCATGCCAAAATGTGAGTATACAATTTTAGAGAAAGTGACTATGTGATTTTTTTTTTTTAAGTTGTATGGGAATCCTGATTTTTTTTTCCTCCTGCTTCTTTAGGCTCTTTCTCTAATGTTCAGCTTGAGTCATCAGGGCCTGAAACTGTAAGACCAGCAAAATCTAAATTTGCTCTGTAAAGTTACAGGCGTCTCCATCACCAGTAGTAGCTACGTTTGGAAATGAGTCCGTCAGACTCCAGGGAAAAGGTTAGAATGGATTGCCAGAATCTACCCCCAAGATGGGAGAAAATGGTATTTATCTTCTCTTCAAAGCCGCACCACCATTGTGTCAGAACCTGCATCAACCAACAATTGTTAATTTGCAAAGCATAGCAGTCAATGGGAGTTTGCTTGATTTGCTTCTGCCAATTGTGACTGGGGAGGGGGGCTAGTAGTTAAGGGTTGTAATAGGAGTAGTCACAGGAGATGGTGAGGAGCTTAACCTTATATGGGCAATGAGGCCGGGCCGGATTGCAGGCAAGGCCAGTGGGGGCCTGCTGGCCAGGAAGGAGTTATGTATCTGTGGGAGGAAGGGAAGAGGTCACCACCAGGTGAAGAGAAATACAGGCCCCAAGGCAATTAGGGGAGGGGGGATAAATACAGGGAAATTTTTCTAGGCTTTAGTTTTAGCAATGTTTTGTTCAAAGCTACATGTACCACAAAATAAAGAAGCATTTTCTGAACCAGGCCTGGTTGCATGAGAATTCTTCGGGATTGGGGCGTGGACATTGTGGACTTGACACATTGCTTCAGACAACTCCCAGAACGAGTATTCCCTTCAGTTGAACTCCTTGTCAACTGCTGACACTGCCTTCTATTATTGTGCTACAGATGCACAGTAGGAGAAATTGATTCTCATTCTTATGGAAAACAGGAACCTGAGTCTCCCTGTACTTTTCTGTTCCATCCAGCAGATCAACATTCAGAGAAGGAAATCATGTGAACTCTTGGAGGAATATCTCTCCCAGAAGAACATCAGAAAGAGTGGACTCAGCAAATGAAATTCAGCTCAAGGAGAGGATGACAAAGCCCATGATACCCAACCAAACCAGCTGGCTGTATCCACTCCAGTGAATTAAGACTGATGGGAATTTTAGTAAAGCCTAACAGTGAGAATAGTGTTGATGGCATGGAAATGACATGTTTTTGTGTAGCACACTATGCAGGTCCAAATGGGGAGGAATTTGGATGACAATCTCATGATGCATGTTCCATCTTTATACTCCTTCTTGTTTCCCACAGCAGATGCCCCATGCACAAACTAAAATCCTTTCTAAAATGCAGATTATAGAGAAACCTCAATTAAAGAAACACTGTGGATTGCAAAGGCACCAAATATCAGGTTCTTTCCCTGAAATTACACACAAGCCACCTTTGATTTTCTAAGAATTCCATCTTCACTTCTTACTTCCTATGGTCAATGGAAGAGGAACTGAAAATGTAAGTACTAAAGTGAAGTCCTCAAGTGATTATAGCTACCGGGTATGAACAAGTGGGCAAGGAGAATTCCCAAGCACCCACTCCTTGTTAGAAAAGATGCATATCTGAATTTCTGTGATGAGAATGAACTATTCTGTTTCCATAGCAAGACTCTTCCTTCTTACAACAACCTTCTTATTCAAAGCCAAGTGTATTTTGTTCCCTATATAAACCCTCAGTGAGAGCCAGTGTGGTTATCGGTTAAGGTGCTGGAGTTCTATGCTAGGAGACCATGAGTTCTCGTCCGTCCTTAGACAGAGAAGTCAGATGGATGTTTTTTGAGCCAGTCACTCTCTCTCATCCCTGGACCAGAAACATCAGTCTATCTATTTCTTGCACTGGGTTAGGGTTAGGGTTTTCAAAGAACCCTAACCAATATAAACCTGATCCCCTATGATACTGTGTTAAATGCATGCCCATAAAATGTTAATTTGCTTTTTAATATATTTACATAGTGGTTTATGAATTGAAAGCATAAAAGCATAAAAGTAGCAGCTGCAAAAATTGGACATATTTGAATCAATATATTATTTTGGAATGGGCAATTGTAATAAATCATAATAATAATTGTGCTTTGAATGAAATAACAATTTCTCTATTTTTGCTCAAGACAGCAAATACTCTTTCTATTAATTTTTTGCAAGCAAATTCTTATACCCCAAAAGATGAAATGATGTACTAATTCCTCTTTATGAGTTGCTCCCTGTGGTTTAGCTCAGGCCTGAAAACAATGATGAAGCATTTTGGCAAAAAGATGCATCCCACTAATGCAGCGCTGGAGGACAGGATGGAGAAGACCTCCACGGCTACCATGGCTTTTCCTTTTGAGCTGAGATAGGCTGGAAAAAAGGAGACCCACACACTGCAGAAGGCCAACATGCTGAAGGTAATGAACTTGGCTTCATTAAAGCTGTCAGGTAATTTACGGGCAAGAAAAGCCACAACAAAGCTGGCAATGGCCAAGATCCCCATGTAGCCCAAGACACTGTAGAAGAAGGAGGCTGACCCCACATTGCATTGCAAAATAATTTCTTTGGCTTCTGCGTGCATGTCTAACTCAGGGAATGGGGGAGCTGTTGACAACCAAAGAGCACAAATACATACTTGGAAGAGAGAGCAGGAAAGGACAGTTGAAAAGGCCAATCTTTTCCCCACCCATTTCCTCATCGGAGATCCTGGTTTTGTGGCCATGAAAGCAACCACCACAGTGATGGTTTTGGCCAGGACACTAGAAATGGCCACTGAGAAGGTGATGCCAAAAGTGGATTGTCGGAGAAGGCAGGTGACTTGGCCAGGTTGGCTGAGGAAGAGGAAAGAGGAGAGGAAACAGAGCAGAAGAGAGACAAGGAGGGTGTAGGTGAGGGCGCGGTTGTTGGCTTTAACAATGGGAGTATCCCTGTGCTTAAGAAAAGTTCCAAGTACCCAAGAGGTCAGGAAGGAAAAACAAAGAGCAGTGGAGGCTAAACCAATTCCTAATGTTTCTTCAAAAGTTAGAAAGACCACCAGTTTCATGATACATCCTTTCTTTTCTTTATTTGGATAATGATCTTCTGAACACTCAAAACAGTCCTCCATATCTGGAAGAAAAGTCAAGGAGTGTGTCATATATGTATTCCATGTTTTTGAAAATTGCTTTCTGAATAGGTACTAAGTGTTACTCATTCTGAGTTTTTTCTACTGGTTACCTGTTTGAACATGTTGATATGAAAATGCAGTTTTTCCTCAATGGTATAATTTAGGATTGGCGTAAAAGAAAGGACTATGGGAAGGAGAATTATTTTTGGAAATGGAGTCCTTTCTAAAATGTTCACATTTTTATTTATTTATTTTATTTTATTATCAAACTTGTATGCTGCCCATCTCTCCCAACGGGTGACTCTGGGTGTAATGTAATAAATGGGTGATTTATTACATTATAGCCAATTTGGACTTTTCCTATTTTTCCAAAATATGGAGAAGAAAATTGTGATGATGGATATAAGTCTTTAGTATCAGAAGAACTGACTCTGAGGTGCAAAGGAAGATAATTCATTTAAACTCTTTTAGGTAAACACGTACCTAAAGAGTGAGTAAACTAAGGAAAGATCAGTCTTTTTATTTGGAAAAACAAGGTGGAGCGCAACAAGTAAAATTTATCACCTAATTTTACTGTCAAGATAGGAAAAGTGTATCAGTCTGATCCCTGTATTTCATCATATTTCTACAAACACTAACCCTATGTCCCTTTGATAGTAGAATATCTGATCCATTCAGAAATTTTCCTTTGTCTGCTGAAGCTTCTTTGCTTTCACTTACATTCAGGTTTTCATGGAAGGTAAGGCCCAGAACACAGCAGATCAAGTGGAAAATAATGTCTGCATTTATTCACAGCTACACTGACCTGAGCCAATCAAACGTGGTGAAAATGTGAAATATAAATAATAGATATAGATCATGTGATCATATAAGATCTATGGCTCAATGCATATATATTTTGTTCCTGTATAGGAAACACTACCTGCAGGAAACGTATGGGTAAACGTGGACTCCTGAACAACAGAGTGTGATCCACAGGTATAGAACTGAATATGCACCCTGAAGAACTAGTACAATTACTAATTATATGCATCCTAAAATAGTGTATTACAGTTTGCTTAAGTCTATAGAATGAAAAATTGGTGAAATATCAAACTTACCATTTTGATTTGAGATCTTCCCTTCTGGGCATGAAAGACAGTCATAGCAACAGAATTCTTTTCCTTCAGCCCCCTTCTTCCAGTATCCAGGGGAACAATGGTCATTACACAGAGAAAGCGGAAGAACCTGGTCATAAATATGAAAAAGTTTGCAAAGGGAGATTTTTAAAAGAGTTTCTCATGTTTTTTTTTCCGTTCTGGGGGTGGGGGGAGAATTCTTGACTTCCAAAAGAGATACTGAATTTAATCTAGTTGGATTTATACTATACATTTAAAAAATATTGATATTACAACAATGTGCAAAAGGGCCTCCTTGAAGAAAGGCAGGGTCAGTAAATGAAAGTGCATTATGACAATGTTCTGGAAATGATACAAATTCTGTGATTTCAAATGGAATTGCAAGCCGAATATGAAAACCCAGCTTTTATGTTATAATGTCATTTGTCAATTTGGTAAGTGCTTGATCATAGACAACATTTGCACAAAATATGCCTTTTTTTTTTCCTTTCAAAAAGTGATATTAGATTTCTAAAGATAATATGTTCATTATGGTATAACAGACAAAGACATTTTCATGGGATCATAATGGATCAAAATATACAGTAATCTGTCAATGAGTGCATACCTGGTTAAAAGCTGGGTGCCAGACAATCAAGTCTTCATCTATGAATAATTCTTTCCCTTTTGGAGCTCTAGGATCTAACTTTCCAACTCTAACTCTCTGAAAGGATCTGTTTGGAAAAGTGATCAAGTTGGTAATGTCGAATCCACCTGCTGCTTCCCGCTTCTCATTCAGGAACACCCTCTCTCCAGCTGAATTGTTAAAAGAAATGCCTTGGAGAAATGGATGGAGCTACTTGAAAGAGAATGAACGAGAGAGGAAGTTGAAAGGAAAACAATGGGGGAAGGGACCAGTATATATAAGTTTCATTCATTCATGCTTCCCAGTCCTATAACAAATATCAAATAAGGACACCTAGAAAATCAATCATCTATATTGCATGGAAATGTACAGTCAATTCTATTATTAATTTGACATTATTCCAAGCAAAGATAAGAAACAACATAAATCGACAAAAGCGAAAAATGCAAAAAAAAAAAAAAAAAAGAACCGGCTGTGAAAATTATATAACTTCCTTCAATTATGATTTAGGTTCACTATTTAAATAACTAATTAAACCTAGGCCATATATAAACTTATAATCCACAAATATATTTGAGAGCCTGAGACTTGACAAATTTCCTGATTTTAGAATTTGATACTCAGGCATTCTTATATAGGTAAATATCTAGATAGGGATAAGGAGATAGAGAGATAGGTCAGTAGAAAGATGATATATAGTTAGATAAATAGATATATACAGTTAAATGAGAGAGAGAGAGAGAGAGAGAGAGAGAGAGATGATAGATAGATAGATAGATAGATAGATAGATAGATAGATAGATAGATAGATATTCCTTCAAACATAGGGTTGTTTCAAAAGGACAACCACAACCCTTGAGCCACAGCTCAAAGGACCACCTCTCAGTCCATTCCTCTTGAACTCTGACAGGGACAGAATGTTCAGGTTCTGAACCCGGAAATATTCATGCACCAAGCAGAAATATCTTGGAGAATTGGTTATTTATGCAGAGGAAAATGGAAAGTAATGTAAGTGATCATGTAAACTTATACTTCATTTAACCATCTCTTACTTTGCAAGCTATGATTTCCCAGATAAATCATACTAACATCTAAACCACAGTTTGTATAGTAGCTTCTTGATGTTCATACTTAACTTGATTCCAAAAGCAGAATTCTGGAATTGTAGAATTCCACAATTCCACAAGCAGAATATATTGGTCTAAATGATAATTCTACTCAAAACTGCTCATTGAAGTAAAAGAAGTGTCCTATGCAGAGAGAATACCTGCCAAGCCTGCACATCTGTAAAATCAGTTTCTTTACCCATCATCCTTTTTTTCTTACTGAACCTCAACATGAGTAGAGCATGCAAAGCGTGAGCCACAGCATAAACAGCATTGTAGACACTGTAGCTTTGGCCAGTCATTTCCATTTCAAACACAGGCCCAGGAAGATCCTCCAGCTTCTTCTCCCCAGTGCAGTGCCTACTGGGCATTTCTTGTAGCTCTGGTTTTGGAAAAGAACAATCAAATGATTGTTCCCAAACATCCTGCAGAAATCCACCTCTGAAGCCTGAATAAGGGTTTATGGTTTGAAGAAATTCTCTGAACCCTACAACGGCTCTTGAATGAACAGTAAAGGAAATTGCCCCATGGAACATCTTGAGATCCCATGTGATTTGAAAGCTTGATAGTGTGAAATCAATCTTTGTAGTTAGGATCCACACTTTTCCAAATAATGCAGTTTGCTTGTTTTCAGGATCTACTACAAATTTGACAGCTCTGAGCCATATGATTGACCCTGATTCTCCATAGACAAGAAATGTATTTGCTTTGCTATTCATCAGATAAATATAAATTCTTGAGACTGTGACATAAAGTTCTGTCAAGTCTTCCAAGTGGACTAATTCTGAAAGTCTTTGTATAAACGATGAGCAGATTCCATTCTGTGAAAGGAAGGGATGCATTTTCTGTAAGAAATGTTCTCCACTGTTGTTATCAAGAGCAAAAATCCCAATCCACGTCCACGTGAAATGATGAAGCAGTTGGATAATCCCAATGTACTGATGGTCCTCATTTGGGACCATGAAATAAAGTGAAGATAGTTTATTCTTCTGAAATTCCTCTTGGTCTAATGAGCCATATGTCAGCTAAAAGGAAGTGGAGTTTCATATTGTTAGTATAGAATGGAATTTCTAGGAATTATTTCAAACACATATAACAGTCAATTTTTTAAAATAGGAGCAGAGAATACTACCTTCAAATCTTCCATCAGGTATGGAATGTCCCTGGATACTCTGGGACATTCACTTCTATGATTAGCATTGTAGCTTCAAAAAAGAGTGTTAAGTACTCTACCTTAAAGTCTGCAGAAAGTTTCAATACAAATCTAAGCCTAATGTATATTTATTAATTATGCCATAACAACAGCAACAGCAAAAACAACAAGGTACAGATTTTTTTCTCCTCCACCCCTGCATACTTACTTGTGGAATCTTGTAGAAACCTGCAGTTTCAGCTATATAAGATGATGTATCAGAACCTAATCCTCCAATGATGGCCATGAGATTTTTCTGAATATCACATTTGTAGTTGGGAACAAATGTCTTGGATTTGAACAGCAGATCCAGAGTGCTGCGGTAGGTCATCCTTGGGTTGTAGTAGCTGTCATAGATGTGGAACCCGAGAGTGATGTTAGGTAAGATCTCGGGGTTCATGTTGATCTCCTGCACAGCAAATACCAAGGCAAGGACGTGCTGGTAGAATTTTGGGATTGTTCTGCAAAAGGATTAAGCACACCCTTTAAAAAAAAAATCCAAATTCTTCCAGTGTGGTCATTGTTTGTAACTAACAGAAACTTTTGATTTCTGATTAAAGTATTAAATAATTTTGTAATCACTTTTGATTTAGATTTCTAGGAACTTTACTGAATTCGAAAGAATTTCGGATTTAGGGTGAGATTCTCTCTAGCCCCATACATTTTGCTCCTCTCCATCTTTTCAGTTCTGAAATAACATGAGTATTCCTCATTCTAAACTCCCTCAGAGACAACCTCTGTGATTTGTGTCTAGTATAAGCTGCAAAAGATAGAAACATGAAAGAACTTTTACTCTATCACAATCATTCCATATCTGTTTCATGAAAGTAGAATGCCAATAGATTTAGCTAAATTCTCATATTTATTTATGTTTTGTGAAGAATAGTAGTGTAGACTTGGCATTCTTCTCTTATTTTCACCAAATGTACTTTCTTACAAGAAAGCCAATGAAAAAACATAAAGAAAAGTCTCTCTTCTCTCAGCATTAGAAAACTTTCAAAACGCAAAGAACTCTTACCGTTTCATACACAACTCTACATTTTCTATGCAAACAGCTATTAATCATAGAAGCAATTCTTTGGGATATGTGTAAGGTCAGATGATTCAAAGAAAGTTCCTTACATTGGTGAATCATAAAGGTTTAAAAAAGGATGCTGTTTGAATGGAATTTCATAAAAATGGTAAACCATGTGAGACACCATCCCACCAATGACATGGTCACCAGGCTGGTACCACTCATGTGGGACAGGGAAGGCATCACTTGCAGGACAGCTCAGAGTAGCTCTTTTGTTCACCAGGAACACCAGGAGCAGCAACATCATGACTCTCTGCTTATGGAGAAGAGGTCTGGGTCTATCATTCAAAGACAGGTTCTGGCTGATGAGACAGGAGGGAGAGAACTTGTGGAAATGAACCTCACAGAGTCAGCATTCCCCCTTCCTGCCTCTCTGCGGCTGTAGAAATATTAATATAGAGTGCTTTTGACCTCCTAGTCCCTTCTGCATAGAACCTTTGCAGTTTTGGCCTACTAGAATAATAGAGTGATTTCAGCAATTCATCAGGGACATAATTATTATTGAACCATTGGCAACCTGGCAATTTTTGTTTATATATGTGATCAACATCTTTCTGTATTTTGGGTGACATAGTAAGTGAATGATGTTTAATTTGTTTTGAAAATACCTGGAAAAATAGAATTGGGAACATGGAGGCTGCAAAATTGCCCTGATTTGTGCAATCAGGACCAATGTTTAATTTTATCAAAGGATCAGGGAACAGTATCTCCCTGTAAAATGTTTGGGAATGTGGTCAAACATCCACCGTTTGGTACAGATTGGCTGGTCTTGGTTTGAGAATCCTTTAGAAATTAGCTAAAAGAGAAATTGAAGTAGAAATGTATTAATCCCCCAAGGGAAAAATAAGAATCTCATATCTGTGCTGCTCTAGCATCTATAAGTTGATTAAAAAAAAACAAAAACCCTCTACCTATCTATTATCTGTCTGTCTGTCTATCTATCATCTATCTTTAATTTTAGGGTTCCATTGGCATCATTAAAAGTCACTTTGTGTGAGATGGGCAGCTATATAAATACGATAAATGAATGAGTGAATGAATGAATGAATGAATGAATGAATGAATGAATGAATGAATGAATGAATGAAAGTTCCCGAGAACCTGCAGTGACAAGGAAAACATGCAGGCTTTCTTGACTGGTTCATTGAAATGAATTTAAGTGGACAGCTTCTGCCTTTTAGTATCAACCATCAACATTAAAGGAACAAGCAGTCAATAAATATGCCACAGACTGGCACTTGGTAGAGCAGCCATGAAGCCCTTGGAAAAGATATTCAAATGCTGTAATATGTCTATATGTACAAAGATCAGAATCAGACAAGCCATGGTATTCCCTATGACACTCTATGGAAGTGATAGTTGGACTTTAAAGAAGCAGGAGAAGAAGAACATTGAGTCCTTTGAACTTGGGTGTTGGGGAAGACTCCTGAGAATACTGTGGACAGCCAAGAAAAGAAACCAATGGATCATCAAATAAAGCAACCCAGTGTTATTACTCCAAGCACAAATGACCAGGCTCAAATTGTCCTACTTTGGACACCTTATGTGAAAACCCAACTCTCTGGAAAAGGCTGTAATGCTGGGAAAGGTGGAAGGAAAGAGAAAAAGAGGATGCCCAGCAGCAAGATGGATGGACTCAGTTATGGTGGCAATCAGTGCACCGTTTGGAGACTTGAAGGAAGAGGTTAGGGAATCTATCTATGTGGTGGCTGATTCGAAAACTGCTTGATGGCAATCACCAGTCAATCAATCAATCAATCAATCAATCAAATCATTACGTGGGCATTCAAGTCCCCAGGACTGCACAGGCCATTGAATTCTGGACCAATTGAGCTTCTGAATGCTCATCTTCTGCCAAGAGCTCACCCTCCATTTTTTCACCTTTCTTCTTCCCCAGAGAAAACTTGTCACCTCTCTTGTGAGCCACAGGTCTAGGGGTGCCTACTGGCAAAAGGGGAGATGCCCTGCCCTACCTCAAGATTTCTCCAGTGAGGCCTTCACCTGCCAAATGAGAAAAGAACCAAGAGTGGTAGGCAAGGCCACATCATCCATCCATCCATCCATCCATCCATCCATCCATCCATCCACTCACTTTGCTTGCACACTACCCTTTCCCACTGGTTCTGGGTGTCTAATAATACCAACGTATAAAATAATATTCCTCAACCCCCCCATTGCAAATAAAAATAAGAAGACTTTTAAGTGATAAGAACAAAACCAATGCAAACACATGACCCCTTGAACCCCACCACCTTCAATTACCACACACTTATTAGGTGACTTGGTGCCAATCATCCTCTCAAAGCGCTATTTTGAGGTAAACTGGGAGGCTGGAGCATTACGTATGCTTCTTTGTGCTCCTGAATGTCTTCACGGACCATCATTCCCATAGAGGCCTGCTGAAGCAACAGAGCACAAGTGGGGAGAGGATATTGCACTCCTCTTGGAACACTCAACTTCATCCTGGTTTTAGTCTTTAGGGTTATTTTGTACTCTGCCCTTCCCCTATCCTATTATTATTGGTATTCATTATTTATTCTTCTTCTCCAGTCCTGTTATTCTGGGTGTTTGCTCACTCATGGAACCAGCTGACCATCTGGAACTTAATTATTATGCCATCAAAACAAAAGACAGGTGTCTATGAAGTGTGAAAGTGTGTGTGCATACACATACACCAACTTTTTCATCCCCTAAAGAGGAACTCAGGATGCCAGTGATTAGATCATATTATCAAGTATTATCAGGTATTATTAAGATCACTATGAACTGCACACTAGTCAACACTTCTAATGTTTTCCAGAATTGTCCAAGATAAATTGTCTATCTCCTCCTGATAGACAGAGAGAGAAGTTAAGATGCTGTTCCTTCCAGTGATTTTTCTGATGTTCCTAATGCCCAAAGCAGTTCCTCAGAAGCGTCCTGCAAGGGATCCCTTCTCTGTTCCACAGGAATGGTGTCAGCCAGGAGACATCCTCACTACTGGGATGGCTTCTCATATCGTTTTCCATTTTCACGATTCTTCCTTCATGGTACGCCCTTCTCAAAACCTGTTTCAGTTTCCAGTGTAACTTTATTTGTGCCTTCTAAATGTAGAGTACTCAAAAAAATCTGGAAAAAAGAGAATTAAACCCTGCACTGTCACTCTTCACAGAACATCCAAAAAGTGAGATATCCATTTAACCCTTTTCATCTGTGGGGGGAAAATATCCATGGAGAAACATCAATGGATGCAGAAGGAAGTATCCTACCGTTCCTATTGTAAGGTTTACCCCGTTCGACTAGCAAAACTCTCATGACATGTGTGTTCAACAAAGAAGTTTACTCAAGCGTAACGTACGCAATTACAGACAAAGCCAGGACTGGTTTGGCACATCTTGCAATACAATTTATACTCCGTCCATTCACACGTTTTGCCCCGTTGCTAGGTTACAAATCCCCCGCAGTAATTCCCCCCTTCACCGAAATGGCAGATTCAGTTCGGTTCTTTTGTTTCTTGATTGCTTTACCCCGCTGGCGTGGTCGTGGTCTTTCTTGGTTCCTTCTGTTGCGCGCAAAGCCAGGGATTCCCAATCACGCGCTGACCGCTTTGCCGCGAGCTGCTGCTCAACCCTTTGTCTATGGTGCCCGAGGCTAATTGGTGCCGATACAAAATATCTGCTCTGCGGTTTTAGTTAAGCGGTCCCAGCTGGCCCATTAATCAGCTTGCAGTTTTTCCACCTCCCCTTTTTCCTTTGCTTGCGCTCGGGCGGTAGAACTGACTCAGCACAGCTGGGCAGGTCCCTAGCTGTGCCGCGCTGGCTGAATCTGACACCTATTTGGTTTTCCGCATTATAGTTTTATAAATTTTGGAAATAGATCTTAAGGAGGACTTTCAGGATAATGAGTGTATCCGAGGTTTTAATTCAGAACTGAAAAGGTTCAAAACTGAAAAATGTGGGGAAGAATATTCATGAAGATGGTCCTAGAGAAAATCTCATGCCAAATTGAAACTTGTATTTCAAATGTCCAAATATCCTGGAACTTTAAAGCAGTGATTAAGTGAGAGGTTTTCAAGTTGTTTTTTTTTTGTGCTTTTTTTTAAAAATCATACTCAACTGATTTATGCACTCTCCTCTTAATACTGCCTTCACAGCATCTCGTCTTGTTCTTTCTGAAGTTTTACTTGTATTATTTTCTTGAAAAAAATTCTCAAAGTCTCAGTTTCTAGAAGCAAAGCAATGACTAACTCAAACTTTGAGAATTTTTTAAAATATAGAATTAAATAATTTTTTTCAATATAGGATTAAAATGCCAATTATAAGTGAATGGATAATCTCCTCTCATTTCACTCTAATAATCACAGGACCATGATTTGATACATGTCTAAAGATGATACTCAAACAATTTCACAATCTTTTTTGTAAAACTCATGGCCTTTCTTATGCTAATAATAAACAATTATGATAAGAATTTTACCCAATCCTGGGAGTGGCTGGGGCCTTGATGATGCTCTCTGAGTGATTACCAATTATTCTTGGGCCTATTTATTTTCTATTTATTAGTAGTAGATTGTAATTTTGTAATTTTAATTGATTTTAATTGTTTTGTAAACCTCCCAGAGTCATTTCAATGAGATGGGGAGTGACAAATTTGATAGATAGATAGATAGATAGATAGATAGATAGATAGATAGATAGAATACTTTGCCACAAAGATTGGTTATTCCAACAGGATGATGGAGGAAGAAGTGAGTATTTTAAGTCTACCAGTTATTCTCCCATCTCTGCACTTTTTCCTCAGATTGAGAGAGAGGCTTTTTGCCACGGCTACTCAAAGCAAGACTTCCATTTTTATTTAAAGTCAGCTTTGGTTCAAGCCATGGCTCAAAGCAATTAATTTTTGCATAGAACTACCCTGATTCAAACTTTCATTCTAACCCCATCTCTTCCCCCTCCCCCACCTCTTGCTCTCTCTCTAATTTATCTGAAGTCAAACTTTTAATGACTGTTCAAAGAATTTGAACCTGTGAGATTGGTGAAGGATCTGTTGATCCAGAACTCAATGGGCCTTATTTGCCTCCCATATTACTTGTACCCTGAGGATAAAAAAGGGACTAGGCTAACCTAGATCTTGCTACTTCCTCAGGTTTCAGAAGGGACTTTTGTTACCAAACCTGAGAGTATTTGCCAGCAAAGAATGTTAACCCTTAATAATTAACCACCTCCCCTTGGAATTGGTCAAATCCCTATCATTTCTTCAAGCAGCCCAAGTCCCAATGGATTTACAAAAGACAGAGCAAAGTGGTAAGCATTCAAGGCACCAGTCTGAAAGCCTTTATACATAGCATCTGCACAGTGGAGATTGGGGAGAGAAAGAGAGAAGTCTATGTCTCTCTTCTTTCAATCTCATAACACAGATTTCAAAACAGGCCGCTGGCAATCTCTGCCAGATGTCAAGTCCTAGATTAATAACCTTGATGATACAAGCAGTCCTCTCTGCCATTCTCTTGATAAAGATTGGACTAAGCCAATCCATGTTCTGTGAGTCAGAGAACTTTTAATCTACACATAGAAGGAAAAAAAACCCTGCTATTCGTTTACATCAAATGTTATTTCTTCTGATTTCATTTCATCTGTTGCTTCCTATTGTGGGCAAAGGAGCTAATTTGCTGTGCCAAGCGGGTGATGCCTTCCCTGTTCCACACGACTGGTTTCAGCCTGGTGATCTCATCATTGGTGAGATGGTTTCGCAGATCTTATACATTTTCGATGAACTTTCATTCAAGAAGGATCCTTCCCAGAATCTCTATGAGGTTCCACAGTAAGACATTATTTCTACTCACTCCATACAGTCCCTCATCTTTGAAAGATAGCAAGTAGGAGTCATGCATGTTAAGTTAAGAACGTTAGGATATTAACCAGTGTTTGCTTCTATGGTAGTTATGCAGTTTGTTCTCATGTAATGATAAGGGAAATGGGCAAACTCTATTTAAAGAAAAGATGAACAATGTGCAATTGCCACATAACTGCTGTAAGTGGATTGACAGGGTGGGGTAGGGGGAGATGTTCATATAATTTAAGAAGAATTTGCAATAATAGCTCAGATAAAATAGAACAAAGGGAAGAATGTCGGTTGATTCTTATCCCTTTGTTTGAAATCTGACAAATCCCTTTTTCCAGTCACCCCAAATATTAATGGATTCTAAGGCAATATGAAAATGGAGTCAAGAAACAGAAAAAGTATTCTTTTCCAATAGAGGCACAA
The DNA here is from genome assembly GCA_030867105.1 of Liasis olivaceus. Lineage (NCBI taxonomy): Eukaryota > Metazoa > Chordata > Lepidosauria > Squamata > Pythonidae > Liasis > Liasis olivaceus. The sequence goes on along the minus strand of CM061351.1, from coordinate 111,858,267 downwards.
TGTCCTTATAGGAGACACTTTCCTTCCTCTTCCCAAGGGAAAGCTGCATGGTTATCCAAATAACTGTAGAGCCCAGATGGTGTCATTCACATGTATCCTAGGTTTTATTTATTCTGGATAAGAAAGTGATTCTCAGAGACATCCTCATCACATTTCAGTTAGAACAGAATTTTGAAACAAAGCTATTGTGCAGTTTGGAACTAACTTCTGAAAGAGCCATTTCCTTCTATTTCTAGTGTGATGACAAAGTTCTACCAGCACCTCCTTGTTTTGGCATTTGCTATAAAGGAGATCAACCAGGGTGCCCAGCTCTTGTCCAATATAACCCTTGGCTTCCACATCTATGACAGCTACTACGATGCAAGGATGACCTATCGGACCATTTTGGACCTGCTCTTCAAATCACAGAGATTTGTGCCCAACTACAAATGTGATGCTAAAAAGTCTCTCATAGCCATCATTGGAGGACTTGGCTCTGAGACATCCTCTTCTATTGCAGACATTATAGGTGTCTTTAAGATTTCACAGGTAAGAAAATTCAGAGTGGAGAGTGGCTCCTACTACATGCATGAAAGTGTATCATATTCACATACCTCTTAAAAGTTACATTGAAATATTCCTTCATTTAAATTGCTATTTACCTTCATCCAGACTTACCTTGCATCTCTACATTCCTTTTAGCTGACCTATGGCTCATTTGTCTCAGAGAAGAACCATAACTCTCAACCATTTTCCTTTTATTCCATGGTCCCCAATGAAGACAATCAATATGTGGGGATTATCGAACTGCTTCAGTATTTTAGATGGTCGTGGATTGGGATTTTTGCTGTTGATAGTAACAGTGGAGAACATTTCTTGCAAACTATTGAGCCTTTACTTTCTGAGAGAAGAATGTGTCCAGCATTTATACAACGAATCCCTCAACAAGCTCGTTTGGATAAAACAGATGAATTTGTTAGCTTTGCTGCAGATATTTACATGCATTTCACCAATGAGAATATAACTGTGTTTCTCATCTATGGATCATCTTTGACAATTGCATGGCTCAGAAGTGTTTTATTTGTAAGAGACCATGAAAACAATGAGAATGTACCATTTCGGAAGGTGTGGATCATGACATCTGAGATTGATTTCATATTAACAGGTTTTCAAAAGAGCTGGGATCTTGAATTATTTTATGGAACTCTTTCCTTTACTACTCACTCCAAAAACATTCTGGGCTTTAAGGATTTTCTTGACACCATAAAACCCAATAGTAACAAAGGAGATGGGTTTTTTAAGGATTTCTGGGAGCAAGCCTTTGACTGTTTTCTGCCAGATCCAGAGAAGGTCATGGGGGATGGTGATGTATGTACTGGAGAGGAGAACCTGGAGAGTCTCCCTGGATCTCAGTTTGAAATGAGCATGACAGGCCACAGCTACAGTATCTACAATGGGGTTTATGCCGTGGCTCATTCTTTGCATGACCTCTCCTTATTCAGATCCAGGCACAGAACTAGGTTGGGCAATCATATGTCTGAACATCCAGATCTCCAACCCTGGCAGGTAATTTATTCACAACAGATGGATGAGTCCACAACCAGAAATATTATCACTCTTCATGATCACAATAGAAATGCAACTCATCTTGTAGTGAGATTTGGGGAGCTGACAGACCAACACCTATCTAAAGCTTGAAAGCCTTTTTATATTTCATTGTGACCAATCCTATTTCTAGGTCCAGAAATCTCTTTGTTCCAGCAGGAGCAGATACTTCTAATATAAGTTATTTTCCAAACCTTCAACACTTCTTTTCATTTATCTACATTTGTATTGTCTTTTAATCAGCTCCACCCATTTCTTCAAGGCATTTCATTTAACAACTCAGCTGGAGAACTTGTGTCCTTTAATGATAAAGGAGAGGTGAAAGGTGGATTTGACATCATGAACATAGTCACTTTTCCCAATAGCTCCTTCCAGAGAGTGAAGGTGGGAATGGTGGATCCTAATGCTCCAGAGGGAAGAATTATGATCCTTAATGAAGATGAGATTGTCTGGCATAGGGATTTTAATCAGGTAACAGTTTGGGCTTATCTTCTTGGACGCTCCATTGTCCATCCTTTTCTTTTCTTTTTTAACCTGGAAGTTTGAAATGGTGAGCAATTTCCGGTAAGATGTTGGCGAGAGTGGGAGCAGACCTTCTGGCTGGTGCAATTGAATGCCAGGGCCAACCTGGCATGTGTTACCAAGACCTGGCTGGGTTCGGGAGGGGGGCCTTTCTGAGGTCTACCAAGAAACACATCCTGTTTTGGGTGCGGCATCAGCTGAGACTCTGGGGCAGGGTGTGTGTGTGTCAGTTGTCATCTGGAAATCTCTTGTGCTTTTCAAGAGCGCTGCCCAACAGGTCCCCGGATGTGAGACCCTGTTCTTTAAGTCGGGCTCTAGAGATCCTTGAGGACTGCTGCTGTTGTACCAGCCTCCCTGCTGCACAGCATCTTCCCTGCCTGAGCTCTTTCAATCCATTTCTGGGCTGGCAGTGGAGTTCTCCAGACTTATGGTTTTGGGGGACTTCAATTTGCCTTTCTCTAGGAGGGGTCTGAGGTGGCTCAGGAGCTCATGGCCACCGTGATGGCCATGGGCCTAACGGAGATCATCCAGAGCCCAGCATGGGCCAGTGGTTAGATTCCGGATCTGGTGTCCCTGTCAGTGCAGTGGCTGTGTGATCTGAAATTGGGGAGCTTTTAGTGTCTCCCTTGTCATGGTTGGATCATGCCCTGATTTCCATCGGATTCTGTAGCACCATGACCCCCTGCAGGGAGGCTGGAGCCATTAGATTTTTCTTCCCCCCTGTGACTTATGGTCTCGGATGGGTGTCAGAGGGAGCTGGGGGTTCTTTCTGCTGTGCGGCTGCATGGTCCATCTGAAGCTTGGAAGGAATCCCTCTCCCCTCCACTGGATTATGTCACTCACCATAGTTTATGGATGAGCTGAAGGAGATGAAATGAGAGAACACAGGTTCGAGCTGTTCTTAAAGCCTACCTTGTGGTGCTAAGGGTGGTCCAGCCTTGCCCTACTTGAATTCTGTGCAGTTTTCAATACAATAGACCATGGTATCCTTCCGGATTGGCTCAAAGGATTGGGGGTGGGCGGCAGTGTGTTGCATTACTTCGTTTCCTTCCTCCGGGGCCGATTCCAGTCAGTGATGTTTGGGGGGAGCGATCCCGCTCTTGGCCCCTGTTATGTGGGGTTCCACAGGGTTCAGTATTCCCCACCTTCCTATTTAACATCTACATGAGGCCGCTGGTGAGCTCATCCATCGCCATGGGGTGATGTATCATCACTATGCTGATGCTAGTTACCTCCAGATTGCCTTAATCACCTCCAGATTGGACTACTGTAATGCACTATACATGGGGCTGCCCTTGAAGAACATCCAGATGCTTCAACATATATTACACCTCTGAGCATATATTACACCACTGATTCGTGAGCTGTGCTGGCTGCCAGTTCGTTTCTGGGTCCAATTCAAGGTGCTGGTTTTGACCTTCAAAGCCCTTCATGCAATGGGGCTGGGTTATCTGAGGGACTGCCTCTCTCCGATTATCAGCCTGTCCCATTAGATCCAGCAGGGAAGGAATGCCACATGCATTTGGTGGGTCCCAGGAGATGGGCCTTCTCTGCTATGGCTCTCTCCTTGTGGAACATTCTCCCCCCTGAATTTAGGCTCCTCACTACCCTGCTGTTGTTTAGGAAGTCCCTCAAGACCTGGTTGTGTTAATAGGCCTGGGTGTCTTTGGGAACTAGAGACATTCTTTGATGGCTCCAGTATGATTGATATTCTGCTCTCTTCAGGAGGTTTGTATATTTTAAATTTTAAATGTTTTAAACTTTTTGATAATGTTGCATTTTAATAATCACTTTTTAATCTTGTCTAAGGATGGTTTTTATCTATTTGTTATTTTATTCAATTGTTGTATGCCACCCAGAGTCACTTTGTGTGAGATGGCCAGCTAGATAAATGTGATATGTAAATAAATAAATAAATAAATAAATAAAGTTCGAGCATGGTCTAACAGGCAAGGTACTGTTTGAAACATAATTCCATTTCAAAAGTTGTTCTGGCAACAGACCGTCAGAAACAAAGTAAAAGGAGCAGCGCCGAATGGGAGAGAAAGTATTCTGACCCGTGCTTGGAATTTGGAAATATGGGACTGGACTAGGAAGTCTCTGATTCCTAGAAAGAGCCAGCAAGGAGATTATGATTCCCAGGTATTGCCTATCATGATTCAGAAGGAGCCCACTAGGAAGATACGACATCAGATTTCCAACTCTGGTGCCAGATGTTACTTTCCAACTCAAAGGGAACATCCAATATGGACTATGGTACACTCCAAATTAATGGTCTCCACAACTCTTTTCTTATTTCTTATTATTTTTTGAATAATGTCTATCTTCTATAGGAGGCTATAAATTTTCTTTGCTAAACACCAAGATTCTGTTCGTCTTTTTCTGGGTCAAGGAACCAAACTCTTTATTTTGGGGTTGAGACTTCCTTCCTTCCTTCCTTCCTTCCTTCCTTCCTTCCTTCCTTCCTTCCTTCCTTCCTTCCTTCCTTCCTTCCTTCCTTCCTTCCTTTTCAAATTCTTATTGTCATTCCTTCCATCTTTATGACTAGGTCCCTCCAATTTCTCTTTGTAATGAACACTGTCATCTTGGAAACCGGAAAAAAAGGAAGGAAGGAGAACAATTCTGCTGCTATGATTGTGTTCCATGCCCAGAGGGGGAAATTGCTAACACCATGGGTAGGTTATGATGTATTCAAATATTTCCACCATATATAATGTTTTTCCCCAGGTTATAATTAGGAAGAAATAAAAAGCAATAAATCCTCTCTAATAATTTAGCCAGTCATTTATTATGAAATTATGTCTGTTCAGTAGAAATTAAATTAAATTAAATTAAATTAAATTAAATTAAATTAAATTAAATTAAATTAAATTAAATTAAATTAAATTAAGCAAAAGACACCACCTACAGTGTTTGTTTCTGAACAATAGAAAGTACTTTTGTCAATTATGAAATTTATGCATTTCATCTGATTATACATTTCTTATTGGACCATTCTTCTGGAAATGCAAAGGACTGAATGGGTTTTACATCTAAAAATGAGAATTTGTTTGATTATACTTTCTTTACGGGGCCATTCAGTGTGGATGGCCTGAACTTGGAGAAAGCATTACCTAAAGAAATCTATCACTGCAATATTCAGGACAATCTCATACTACTTTTGGGATGACTTCTATTTTTTTTCTTTTTTTTTGGAATAGCCCAGAACACATTTATATGCTAATATGCTTTCCTCCATCCATGTTTCATCAATTAAGTGCCTTCAGCCGGGGCAACATTTTGAACTCTTAACTCTTTGCATCTTCCTTTGAAAGGGACTGTGGAAAATGAGGAAAGAAATGAAAACGTCCTTTCTGTTTTTCAGATGCAGACGACTGTTTCCAATGCCCTGAAGATCAATATGGAAACAGAGACCAAGATGGATGTATCCCTAAAAAGATAACTTTCCTATCGTATGCTGAACCTCTGGGCATTGCCTTAGCTTCCATTTCCCTTTCCTTCTCATTGATCACGGCCTTTGTCTTTTGGTCCTTCATTAAACACAAGGACAGTCCCATCGTCAAAGCCAACAACCGGGATCTCACCTACATCCTTCTTCTCTCCATCCTGCTCTGCTTCCTCACCTCTTCCCTGTTCCTGGTGCAACCTGGAGAAGTGACCTGCTTTCTCAGGCAATCTGCTTTTGGGATCATCTTCTCGTTTGCTGTTTCTTGTGTGTTAGCCAAAACCATCCTTGTTTCTCTTGCGTTCATGGCTACAAAGCCTGGGTCCAGGATGCGGAGATGGGTGGGGAAAAGATTGGCCTTTTCCATTGTCCTTTCCTGCTCTTTCCTCCAAGCCAGCATTTGTACCGTGTGGTTGTCAACCTCTCCCCCATTCCCTGAGTTAGACATACACTCAATCACTGAAGAAATCCTCCTCCAATGCAACGAAGGGTCGTCCTCCATGTTCTTTTGTGTCCTGGGCTACATGGGCCTCTTGGCCATAGCCAGCTTCCTTGTGGCCTTCCTTGCACGCAAATTGCCCGACAGCTTTAATGAAGCCAAGTTCATCACCTTCAGCATGTTGGCCTTCTGCAGTGTGTGGATCTCCTTTGTTCCAACCTATCTCAGCACCCGAGGAAAAGCCATGGTGGCTGTGGAGGTCTTCTCCATCTTGTCTTCTGGTGCTGGGTTACTGTGCTGTATTTTTTTCCCCAAATGCTACCTCATCTTGCTGAGGCCTGAGTTAAGCAACAGGAAGTTATTAATAAGAGGCAAGGAGTAATGAAATTATGATATTCTCTTTTCTCTTCATATTATTGTTCAATCTGGGATCCTCTAAAGATACTAGAATCTTTTTAATTTTTGTCGTTTGTTTTTTTGTTTTATTTTATTTTTCCTGCTGTCCAAATGATATTCCACAGATGGGTATCTGTGAGTTTTTGGCATCTAACTAAAAAACAGTGTGCATTATATTAATAATATAGTTTATTGGTAAATAAAGAAAAGAAAACCATTTACCTATATTTGCAATAATATCGTTTATTGTAGTAATGAACAGTTTTATTAATTTAATAGGTATGTTAGTCAAATATATACACATACGTGTTTCCATTAAGGTAATCAACTATGCTTTTTTATACCAACTTCTTGTACCAAACATCTAAATATTTCCAAAATTTTGCTATTGCTTATTAGCACCCACAATAAAATTTAAGCATGAAAATTAAGACACTACTATGATAACAATATAGTAGTGTCTTAATTTTCATGCTTTAATATTTATCAGAAAATAATGGGAAAGTTACACATTTTTATTAGTTATTAATGCAATTTCCTGAAATGCCATTTCCCCAAAATTGGTTTGCATTAATATAATATACTTTATTATGTTACATGTTACATTGTCATATGTTATATGATACATTAGCTTGATCAAATAGTCATGTTCTGTATCATTATTTTCCAGATGAATCATCATTAGTTTCAAAAAGTGTATTAATATTCTTTATAATATGTATACCTAAGAAATGAAAGCTTTCATCAGCAATATCAATATCTATTAATTTAGAAAAGAATGTTTGATATTGGGAAGATATCTGTAAGGTCTGATTTTTTAAGGAAAAAAAAAGCCACTAGTAGAGACATCTTTATACTATCTTTCATGTTTTTCAGAGATCATATGGGTTAAGTCATCTGCAAATCAATTAAACAAATGTTCTCCCTGCACTTCAATTTCTTCATTTTTTTCCAGTATTTCTTAACTATAGGGATTGCTAATGGTGAAATAATGAACAACAAAAAGGAGAAAAGAGGAAGCAGCCTTGTCAGCTCAAAAGGGATCCCCTTGCTGATAATCAGCTGATCCAAACATGAAGCCAACTTAGACTGAGACTCATCAGCATCGTATCTAGAATCATGAAAGTTAAGCATGTTCTGGCGGTTGATTCCGAAGCCAGTAGGAAAAGAGGGGAAATGGTTGGGGTGGAACTACCCATTCAAAGTGACAGGGTTAATACTATATGTCTGAAAAGATGAACTATGCTCTCAGCTGGGAAGTCCAGGAACTAGATCAATCACCAGATGAGCTCTGTTACAGCTACTCAGAAGCCTCAGCTTATGCAGAATGAAACAACATGCTTCCTAACTGAGAGGAGCCAGTATTACAGAATAATAATTCCAATGCAGGAATGTCATTGGCTGCTCGATAGCTTCTGGCTCCACTTCACAATGTTGGTCATAACATGGAAAGATGGTCTTTATGGCGTGACTCCTCATTAACCCCATGACAGTCTACCCCAAGTAGAATCTGCCTCTCCTATAAGTGCTGGCAGAAGGACAAGCTGTAAATGTCTTCCTCAGGAAGTTTAAGAACTTGGAGGTAGGCCTTTGTAGTTGTAGCTCCCTTCCTCTGAGTACCTGATTCTCCAAGGTGAAAAGGGCTCCCTACTTACTACCATTTAGGAAGACCATCAAGACCATCAGAACAGACCATTTCTTTTTTGTAGAGGAGGAGGTATCATATAAAAGAAGCTGTCTGATGTTTATACTTGCACTCAGTTGTATGTATTTTATCAATTGAAAGTATAGAAACAATGAATATGGCAGCTGCAAACATTGGACATCTTTTGAGTCAATATGCCAAATCTTCTAACAGGAACCAAGAAAGCTAGATTCTCCAAGTCTTGTTAGCTTGGTGTGTTGAAAGGGAGAAAGGGTTAAGTTAAAGAATCTTGGAAAATGGATGAAAATGCAATAGTATCAGCACTTTCTTTGGAGTGGGTGACTGTAATAAATCTTAATAATCACAATCCTGTATAAATCCTTCTTTGACAGTAATATCAACATTTATATGTTTCCTGTAGACAGCAAACAGGCTTTCTATTCTTTATTATCAACAATTTCTCAGAGCGAGAAAGGTCACATGAGATACTAATTCCTCTTTATGAGTTGCTCCCTGTGGTTTAGCTCAGGTCTGAAAACAATGATGTAGCATTTTGGCAAAAAGATGCTTCCCACTAATGCAGCACTGGAGGTCAGGATGGAGAACACTTCCACGGCTACCATGGCTTTTCCTCTTGTGCTCAGATAGGCTGGAAAAAAGGAGACCCACACACTGCAGAAGGCCAACATGCTGAAGGTGATGAACTTGGCTTCATTAAAATTGTCAGGCAATTTCCGGGCAAGAAAAGCCACAATAAAGCTGGTGATGGCCAAGATCCCCATGTAGCCCAAGACGCAGTAGAAGAATGCAGCTGAGCCCTCATTGCATTGCAAAATAATTTCTTTGTCTTCTGAGTGCATGTCCAACTCAGGGAATGGGGGAAATATTGACAACCAAAGAGCACAAATACATACTTGGAAGAGAGAGCAGGAAAGGACAGTCGAAAAGGCCAATCTTTTCCCCGCCCATTTCCTCATCGGAGATCCTGGTTTCGTGGCCATGAAAGCCACCACCACAGTGATGGTTTTGGCCAGGACACTAGAAATGGCCACTGAGAAGGTGATGCCAAAAGTGGGTTGTCGGAGAAGGCAGGTGACTCGGCCAGGTTGGCTGAGGAAGAAGAAAGAGGAGAGGAAACAGAGCAGAAGAGAGACAAGGAGGGTGTAGGTGAGGGTGCGGTTGTTGGCTTTAACAATGGGAGTATCCCTGTACTTAATAAAAGTTCCAAGTACCCAAGAGGTCAAGAAGGAGAAACAAAGAGCAGTGGAGAGTAACCCAATTCCTAATAGTTCCTGAAAAGTGAGAAAGACCACCAGTTTCTGGATACATCCTTCCTTTTCTTTATTTGGATAAAATTCTTCTGAGCATTCAAAACAGTCATCCATATCTGGAAAAAAGAAGTAACAGAGTTTGTCATCTATGCATTCCCTGTTTTGGAAATTTGCTTTCTGAAAGGGTGCCAGCAGTTACTCTTTTTGAGTTCTTTTGAGTGTTTACGATTTTTTGAAAGTTGGTATGAAAATGCAGTTTTTCCAAATGGTCTCATTTAGGATTGGCACAACAGAAAGTAGATTTGGAAGGACAATTATTCTTTGAAGTACAGTCCTTCCTTAATTTTTTTCAAATTTATTGCGATATAGACAATTTGGACTTTTCTCATTTTTCCAAAAGATGGAGAAGGAAACTGTGGCGATGGCTGTAAGACATGAGTAAGAGAAGCAGAAGTACTGACTCTGAGGTGCAATCCACGATAATTCATTTAAACTCGTTTAGGTTAATGCCTACCTAAATAGTGACTAAACTAAGGAAAGGTCAGTCTTTTTATTTTGAAAAAATAGGTGGGGTCCACCAAGCAAAAATTATCACCTAATTTTACTGTCAAGATAAGAAAGGTATATCAGTCTGCTATCTGTACTTCATCCTCACCTTTTTGATGCTTCTGTGTTATGTGGAGAACATTAGTTGGTTCCACAAGCACCCACCCTATGTGCCTTTGATGGTAGAATATCTGATCCAATCACAAAACTTCCTTTTTCTGCTGAAGCTTCTTTGCTTTCACTTACTTTCAAGTTTTATGAAGGATATCAGTTGTAAAAACATTCATTGCTTTTTAAAATTTTAACTACAAGTTTAATTTTAATTTGATTCTCCTTATACATATGCTGTCTTTTAGAAAGGTTAATGAATTACAGTTTGCCTAAGTCTGTAGAATGAAAAATTGGTGGAATGTCTAACCTACCATTTTGATTTGAAATCTTCCCCTCTGGGCATGGAAGACAGTCATAGCAACAGAACTGTTTTCCTTCAACACTTATTTTCCAGTGTCCAGGGGAACAATGGTCATTGCACAGAGAACGCGGAAGGACCTGTTCATAAAAATGAAAGATTTTGCAAAGGGAGATTTTTAATACAGTTTCTAATTCTTTTCTTTTCTGGAAAGAAAGAATTTGTGACTTCTCAAAGACTTGTGAATTTCATCTAGTTGGATTTATAGGATACCTTATAAACATGTTAAAGTTACAAGGATGTGCAAAAGGGCATGGTTGAAGAAGGGCAGGGTGAGTAAATACATGTGTATTATGACAATGTTAAGAAAATGAGGTGACTCCTATGATTTCAAATGGAATTGCAACCCAAATATGAAAACCTTGCTTTTACACTGTAAAGTCACTTTGTCAGTTTTGTAAATGCACAAGATTTGAAAAGAATATGCCATTTTTTTCCTCTTTCAAAAACAGAAACTAGATTTCTAAAGAGCCCAAGTTCAATACATTTTAACAGACAAAGCCATCTGCATGGGATCCTAATGGATCAAGAGATAGTCCCTTCAGTGAGTCCATACCTGGTTAAAAGCTAGGTGCCAGACAATCAAGCTTTCATCAATGAATAATTCTTTTCCTTTTGGAGCACTGGAATCCAACGTTCCAACTTTAACTCTCTGAAAGGATTTGTTTGGAAAAGTGATCATGTTGAGGATGTCAAAACCACCTCGACCTTCTCTTTTGTCTTTAAAGAAGACTCTTTCTCCAGCTGAATTGTTAAAAGAAATCCCTTGAAGAAACTTGTGGAGCTACTTAAAGGAGTGTAAGGAACAGGGAGTCAAAAAGTAAGCAATGTATACAGGATCAAAGTACAAACATTTACCTTTCTTTTACCCCTATATTGCAAGAGATCAAAAAACAATTCTTGGGTTGAAATGAGGAGGAGGAAAATGGCAATTGGGAAAGAACTATGAAGAATTGAGATATGCAACTCACTTTTATTTTATTAAATAATGATTAAAAGTACCTTCAAGCACCAAGCTCAGCAATTCTCCTCGAAGTTTACCAAAAGTATAAAAATGGCCACAATTCAAAAAAGCAGGTTGGGCACAAAGCAAAATCGGCTGACTGAACTTACAAGACAGGCGAATTCTAATTGAAGATGAAATGGTTCTCTATGCAACCAAGGGTGATTCAGAAATCCCATTGACCAGATAGAAATTTGCAAAAGCATAGTTTATTTTCCTCCTTTTTTATTCTATAACATAGAATGACCTCTTACACTACTCACTTTGTTGCCTGAGTATCAATATTGATCTGGGACCATAGCCCAGGGCAAAAAAAACCTATTAACACATGGATGAGAATGACTATTTTCTGAAACAAAAGACAGGCATGGCATGGAGAGATTACCTGCCAAGGCTGCAGATCTGGAAATTCAAACCTTTGAATTTCTCTCTGTTTGGATCTTGATCTCACTATCTCCTGCAAAGAATGTGCCACTGCATAAACAGCATTGTAAATACTGTAGCTTTGGCCAGTCATCTGTAACTCAAAGAGAGGCCCCGGCAGATTCTCCAAATTCTCTTCTCCACTGCAAGTTTCACTGATCATTGAGGGTGATTCTGCATTTGGAAATGAACAGTCAAACAATTGTTCCCAAACGTCTTGAAGAAATCCATCTTTCTGGGTAGAAGGTTTGATGACTTGAAGAAATTCTTTGAACCCTTGAACTTCTCTTGAATGAACAGTAAAGGAAAGAGCCCCATGGAACATCTGGAGATCCCAACCCCTTTGGGTTCCTGTCAGTATGAAATCAATTGGGTTCATCAGGATCCAAATCTTTCCAAAAGATCCACTCTCTTTATTTTCAGCATCACATAGAAACACAATAGTTCTGATCCACACAATTGTGAATGATTCTCCATAGAGAAGAAAAACTTTTGTTTTCTCATCTCTCAATTTATTAGAAACAATAGAGAGTACATTATACAATCTTGACCACTGTTCCCAGTGGGCTAGTTCTGGAATTTTTTGTTTGAAAGCCACACAGATGCCATTCTGGGAAAGCAATGTCTGCAGTTTCTGCAAGAAATATTCTCCCTTACTTTTATCAAAAGCAAAGGCTCCAATCCACGTCCATCCAAAATGTAGAAGAATTCGGATAACTCCAATGTACTGATGGTCCTCATTTGGGACCATGCAGTAAAGTGTCGAGAACTTAGTCATCTGAAACTCTTCTTGGGAGAAAGAGCCATAGGTCAACTAAACAAAAGAAAAAAAAGAATGATTATTCCTGAGAATCAAGGGAAAACATATGGAAAAAGGACTGCTGGATGGAAATTGAATGAAGGGTCCCTACACTGAAATTTTCTCCAATTCAAGGTACATTATGGCAGTGTTGATGAACAATGTAAGCAACTAAAACCCAAAAGTAAAATGGTTCTCACCTGTGGAATATAACTGGATGACAAATCGAAATTAACTTCCTAAAATGGAGTTTCAGAATGCTAATCGCCATAAACACCTGGAAACCTGCTAACTGTCTGAGCATCTGAACTCTTCCCAGCCTAAGACAAGAATTCTTCAGAGAGAGACATGTTGGATTACCTTCTACCCTTCTTTATGGCAGATGTAATGAAATACTTATCCATGAAAGACTAACTCCATGAGAGTCTGGAGAAATGGAAATAGAAATAGTTAAGCAGTCCTCCTTTACTGCAGTTAGTATAGAGGTCTCCAAAAGGTCCAAATAGCCCCAATCCTCCAACATTTCCCAGGCAAGACAGTTGAAACTATTATGATCAGACACCAACCAAGACATAGCAAGGGGAGTTGCCACCTATTGCTGGCTGGCAGTCAAAAGACAATGTCAGATGTCCCCCTCTAGTAAGATTAATTTTGTTGTTCTGTAATTCATGTTTTACATTTCAATTTTCAGATCTATGATCGTAATAAAAGATCTTGATTTTTTGGATTGGATTATCTTGAGCCAACTTATTGAGTTGTGGGAAATATCCCACAGAAAGGCACGGCAAAAAGCAAATCTGTAATATTAATTACAAAAGAATTCAAAGTTTCTTTCTCACCGCCCACCCTGGCCGAAACTACCTGTGGAATCTTGTAGACATTTATACTTTCTGCCATATAGGATGAAATATCAGACGCAAGTGCTCCAATGATGGCCATGAGATTTTTCTGGCTGCCACATTTGTAGTTAGGGACAAAATCCTTGGATTTGAAGAGTAGGTCGAGAGTGGTGCGATAGGTCATTCTTGGATTGTGGTAACTGTCGTAGATGTGGAACCCGAGAGTGATGTTAGGCAAGATCTGGGGGTCCTCATTGATCTCCTTCACAGCAAAGGCCAAGGAAAGGATGTCCTGATAGAATTTGGTTATTACCCTGCCAATTGGTTAAATACACCCATTGAAAAAAAAACATTTTACAATTCTTGTAATGTGGCATCTTTTCTATATGAATCACCAACTTTTCTGTCTCTGATGGAAATAAAAAGATGATAGCTTTTCTAAAGTACTAGATAATTCAGGCAGAGTTCAGATATACTTTTTACAAAGTATTTCCATGATTTGCAAATATATGTACCAGGAAGAATAAAAGTAGTAACTTTTTTCCCAGCTCCCACATTTATTTTCTATCAATTTAGTACCAAGTAGAATATGAACAGATTCATCAAATATCACTCATTTGCTTTAGATATCTTTTGTGATGAGTGATAATGCAGAACTTTTTTTAAATTACCTTAAGTTCACTAAATGTTCTTCAAAAGACTTATTGGACCAAAGTTTCATATATTTCATGTGAAAGACTTTAACGTAATGTGAAAAAAAAATTCTCCCACAACCAGATACATTCAGAAAACAGAAAGGCTTAGATTATATACAAAAACCAGCTTTTATGCTTGAAGAGCTGTTACTCATATAAGCAATTTTGAGGGATGAGGCTAAGATTAGAAAATGCATGGGAATAAAATCCTTACAGTGGTAAGTCATAAGGTTTTAGAGAAGTATGTTCCTTAAATTTAATTTCATAAAAGTGGTAAATAATGTGAGACAACATCCCACCAATGATGAGGTCACCAGGCTGGTACCACTCATGTGGGATAGGGAAGGTATCACTCGCAGGACAACTAACACTAACTGTTTTGTTCACCAGGAACACCAGGAGGAACCACATCATGATTCTCTGCTTATGGAGAAAAGGTCTGGGTCTATCACTCAAAGAGAAGTCCTGGCAGACAAGATAGGAGGGAGAGAACTTGTAGAAATGAACTGCAGAGAGTCAGCATTCCTCCTTCCTGCCTCCCTGTGGCTCTAGAAATATTTATATCAATCGGTTTTGAATTCTTGTTTCCTTTGGCACACAACCTTTGATGTTTTGACCTACTCGAATAATAGAGTGATTTCAGTCATTCCTAAGGGACATACAGTAATTATCATTGACCCACTGGCAACCTGGCAATTTTTCTTGATATATCTGATCAACATCTTTCTCTATTTTGAGTGACAGAATAAGTGACTGATGCTTAAGCTCTGTTTAAAATATCTGGAATATATAATTGGGAAGGTTGATATGACAAAATTGCTCTAATTTTAGAAATCAGGACCAATGTTTAATTTGATCAATGGATCAGGGAACTCTATTTCTCTGTAAAATGTCTAGGGAAATGGTGAAAGTTCCACTGTCTGGTGCAGATTAGGAGGTCTTGGTTTGAGAATACTTCAGAAGCTACCTAAAAGAGAAATTTGAAATAGAAAATCATTGACCTCCAGAGGGAAAAAGAAGAAACCCTTGTTAAGGGCACTAGAGGTAAAAGGGATAAAAAAGCAAAGTAAAACATTGTTTTATGTTTATCTTGCATGTGGATTTTCCCCCCCTAGGAATTCATATCTGTCCTGCTCCAAGACTCACTCTCTCTCTCTCTCTCTCTCTCATCTATCTATCTATCTATCTATCTATCTATCTATCTATCTATCTATCTAATCTTAGTTTAATTTTATGTTTCCATGGGCATCATTTAAGGAAGTTCCAGGTATCCTCCAGTGATGGGTAAAATAAGTACCTTTCCTTGGGTGCTCATTGAAATGAATTGAAATGGATGCCTTCTGTCTTTCAGGATCAACCCTCAACACTAAAGGAACAAGCAGTCAAGAAAGATGCCACAGATTAACAGTTGGTGGAGCCAGCAGAAGGTCCTTGGAAAAGATATTCAAATGTTGTGATCTGTCTATATGTACAAAGAATACAATTGTGCAAAGTGTGGTATTCCCTGTGACACTCACTCTATGGAGGTGAACGGTGGACTTCAAAGAAGCAGGAGATGAAGAGTAGTGATGGCTTTGAACTTTGGTGTTGGGGAAGACTCCTGAGGATATTGTGGACAGACAAGAAAACAAACTGATGGATCATCAAAGAAATCAGTCCAGATTCTTCCTCGAAGCACAAATGACCAGGCTCAAATGATCCTACTTTGGACACCTTATTTGAAAACTGAACTCTCCAGAAAAGGTCCTAATGCTGGGAAAGGTGGAAGGAAAGAGAAAAAGAGGACAACCAGCAACAAGATGGATGAATTCAGTTACAGTGGCAATGAATAAACGGTTTGGAGACTTGAAAGAAGAGGTTAGGGATACATCACCATGGAGAACAATCTACCTATGTGGTTACTGAATCGAAAACCACTTGATGGCACATAAACCAACCAACCAATCAATCAATCAATCAATCAATCAGTCTGATCATTAAAATGTTAAGAATAGGCTACAAAAAAAAAAGTTCTGGTGATAGGGGCTACATTCATCAGTTGGAATTATAGCTTATGTAAAATCTCTTGTGCTTTTCATGCTTGATCAAAAAATCACAGAAAAATCCACTACTATCGAACCACAGATGTACACAACTTCCTGAACATCAATTTTGAGCATTTGTATGTCTAAACTAAGTCCAAATCCAAGTCTAATCAAACCAGTATAGTCCACACTGGAGCGTCCTTCAGAATATTGAGTGTGTCTAGAAGTTAGAGTAGGCAGTCACAGAAGCACACTTGCCTTTTCTAACACATGACGGCCTGCTCTGAGGTTTTCTTGCTATGGAGATCTTGAAAAATCTTTGCAGATACACCATCTCATCCTCTTCTGCATTCACAGTTCCTGATCCACAACACACCTGCATAACGGATCAACCCCACCTGCTCCCCACCCCATGTGCCAAATATTCTGTAAGACCAATTTAGTCCTGGATTCAGAAGGCAGCCAAATGTGAGAATCATTCACGATTTCCACAATATTTCAATTGTGTAAATTTCCATTTATGGATGGAAAATGGCCAGAACTCTGTCATGAAGACCACAGATCAGAAATCAGGCCTGTACAATACATCTGCCTTCTTTGGCTTCCTGAAGAAGCAATACATTTAGGTCGGTTGGATGGAGAGCTCATGTCTCTTCTCCTTGCAGCTGACAAGAGGTGAGGACCTTCAGAAAGTGCTCTTTCTCCCTCTCCAGGAATTTCTTGGGTGGGCAGTTTCCATTTGGAGCAGGCAATCTCAAGGAGACATGGACCTTTTCACTTTGACGCAGCAGGAAAGATTAAATGATTAAAATCATTACACTTCCCTATCACCAGACTGAGATAGAAGAAGCCATCATAAAGTACAAGGAGAAAGTGGGGGAAAGAGTTTTGAGGGGGAGGAAAATTAACCAGGTTAAGACTTGACGTTGTACATTATATTTTTAGACTATTCTGGACATACATAGAAACACATGCTGGTTTTGTAAATAATATTTTCACTTGTATATAATATTGGATCACACTACTTGATTATAGGTATTAGAGGTATAGTGTAGGTATCATAGCATCCAGAATAAAATCCCTCATTTGTAAAAAATACCCTCAGTTTAACTAATCCCTCATCTGTCTTGACTGTATGTATGTCTGTGCCAGCTCTTCTCCTGATCCAATTCCAAGGAGCTGCACCTTTGAAAATAACTCATTTTCCTTCTCTTGAGGATATCTTAGAAAGATTTGTTTCAAGCAACTCTGGGAGGGTTAAAAATTTTAAAGAACCAACAAGCAGTGGAACAATGTTTTAAAAAGCACATTGGACATCTATTATTGCAATATTCAGGACTATCTCATATTACTTTCAGGAAGACTATACAGGTGAAACTCGAAAAATTAGAATATCGTGCCAATGGTCACTTATGTCAGTATGGAAACTCAAAAAGTGAAACCAATATATGAGATAGACGCATTACATGCAAAGCGAGATATGTCAAGCCTTACTTTGGTATAATTGTGATGATTATGGCGTACAGCTTATGAAAACCCCAAATTCACAATCTCAGAAAATTAGAATATTACATGACATCAATAACACAAGGATTGGAAATAGAACAATATCGGACCTCTGCAAAGTATAAGCATGCATATGTACTCAGTACTTGGTTTGGGCCTCTTTTGCAGCAATGACTGCCGCAATGCGGCGTGGCATGGATGCTATCAGCCTGTGGCACTGCTGAGGTGTTATGGAAGACCGGGATGCTTCAATAGCGGCCTTCAGCTCCGCTGCATTGTTCGGTCTAATGTCCCTCATCTTTCTCTTGGCAATACCCCATAGATCCTCTATGGGGTTCAGGTCAGGCGAGTTTGCTGGCCAATCAAGCACAGTAATCCCACGGTCATTGAACCAGCTTTTGGTACTTTTGGCAGTGTGGGCGGGTGCCATGTCCTGCTGGAAAATGAAGTCAGCATCCCCATAAAGCTTATCTGCGGAAGGAAGCATGAAGTGGTCCCAAATCTCCTGGTAGATGGCTGCGTTGACCCTGGACTGAATGAAGCACAGTGGACCAACACCAGCAGATGACATGGCTCCCCAAATCAACACAGACTGTGGAAACTTAACACTGGACTTCAAGCATCATGCATTGTGTGCCTCTCCATTCTTCTTCCAGACTCTGGGTCCTTGGTTCCCAAATGAGATGCAAAAGTTGCTCTCTTCAGAAAAGAGGACTTTGGGCCACTGGGCAACAGACCAGTTCTTTTTTTCTGTAGCCCAGGTAAGATGCTTCTGACGTTGTTTGTGGTTCAGGAGCGGCTTGACAAGAGGAATATGACATTTGAAGCCCATGTCCAGGATCCGTCTGTGTGTGGTGGCTCTTGATGCACTAACTGCAGCCTCAGTCCACTCCTTGTGAAAGTCCCCAACACTTTTGAATGGCCTTTTCCTGACAATCCTCTCCAGGCTGTGGTCATCCCTGCTGCTTGTGCACCTTTTTCTACCACACTTTTCCCTTCCACATAACCTTCTATTGATGTGCTTTGATACAACACTTTGGGAACATCCAACTTCCTTTGCAATTACCTTTTGGGGCTTTCCCTCCTTATGGAGGGTGTCAATGAGGGTTTTCTGCACAACTGTCAGGTCAGCAGTCTTTCTCATGCTTGTGATTCCTACTGAACCAGCCTGAGAGACCATTTAAAGGCTCAGGAACCCTTTGCAGGAGTTATGTATTCATTAGCTGATTATAGTGGGACACTTTGAGCCTAGAATATTGAACCTTTTCACACTATTCTAATTTTCTGAGATTGTGAATTTGGGGTTTTCATAAGCTTCACGCCATAATCATCACAATTATACCAAAGTAAGGCTTGACATATCTCGCTTTGCATGTAATGTGTCTATCTCATATATTGGTTTCACGTTTTGAGTTGCCATACTGACATAAATGAACATTTGCACGATATTCTAATTTTTCGAGTTTCACCTACACACACACACACACACACACACACACACACAGATGTATAGATACAAACATACATTGGAATACTCTAGATCATATCTATGTGCTAATATGCTTTCCTCCATTCACGCTTCAATAATATAAGTGTATTAACCCCTGACAACATTTTGAACTCTTAGCTCTTTGCATCTCCATTCCAAGAGGAATGTGGAATGACTCCCTGGAAACAGCCATGAGGTTGCAGTGCCAGACTTTGACAAAACCCTGGTATTGCCCCTTGAGTCTTGGACCATGGACACAGTACCTGGGACCAGATGCTGAGTTGATAAATCTATTACAGGACTGTCATTGGCTGCCCAATAGCTTCTGGCTCTACTTCAAGGTGCTGGTCATAACCTGGAAATATGGTCTTTATGGCTCAACTCCTCATTAACCCCATGACAGTCTACCCCAGGTAGAATCTGCCTACCCTATAAGTGCTGGCCAGAAAGACAAGCTGTAAATGTCCTCCCCAAGAAGGATAAGAATTTGAAGGTAGGCCGTTGTAGTTGTAGCTCCCTTCTTCTGGGTAACTTACTCTCCAAGATGAAAATGGCTCCCTACCTGCTACCATTTAGGAAGACCAACAATACCATCAAAAGAGACCATTTCTTTTTTGTAGAGCAAAAGGTATCATATAAAAAAAGCTGCTTGATGTTTATAATTGTACTCAGTCCTATTTTATCAATTGAAAGTATAGAAACAATGAATATGGCAGCTGCAAACATTGGACATCTTTTCAATCAATATGCCAAATCTTCTAACAAGAACCAAGAAAGCTAGATTCTCCAAGACTTGTTAGCTTGGTGTGTTGAAAGGGAGAAAGGGTTAAGTTAAAGAATCTTGGGAAATGGTTGAAAATGCAATAGTATCAGCACTTTCTTTGGAGTGGGTGACTGTAATAAATCTTAATAATCACAATCACAATCTTCTATAAATCCTTCTTTGACAGAAATATCAACATTTATATGTTTCCTGTAGAGGGCAAACAGTCTTTCCATTCTTTTTTATTAATAATTTCTCAGAGCGCGAAGGTCACAAGATGTACTAATTCCTCCATATGAGTTGCTCCCTGTGGTTGAGCTCAGGCCTGAAAACAATGATGTAGCATTTTGGCAAAAATATGCATCCCACTAATGCAGCGCTGGAGGACAGGATGGAGAAGACCTCCACGGCTACCATGGCTTTTCCTCTCGTACTCAGATAGGCTGGAAGAAAGGAGACCCACACACTGCAGAAGGCCAACATGCTGAAGGTGATGAACTTGGCTTCATTAAAGCTGTCAGGCAATTTGCGGGCAAGAAAGGCGACAATAAAGCTGGCGAGGGCCAAGATCCCCATGTAGCCCAAGACACAGTAGAAGAAGGAGGCTGAGCCCTCATTGCATTGTAAAATCATTTCTTTGGCTTCTGAGTGCATGTCCAACTCAGGGAATGGGGGAGCTGTTGACAACCAAAGAGCACAAATACATACTTGGAAGAGAGAGCAGGAAAGGACAGTGGAAAAGGCCAATCTTTTCCCCACCCATTTCCTCATCGGAGATCCTGGTTTCGTGGCCATGAAAGCCACCACCACAGTGATGGTTTTGGCCAGGACACTAGAAATGGCCACTGAGAAGGTGATGCCAAAAGTGGATTGTCGGAGAAGGCAGGTGACTTGGCCAGGTTGGCTGAGGAAGAGGAAAGAGGAGAGGAAACAGAGCAGAAGAGAGACAAGGAGGGTATAGGTGAGGGCACGGTTGTTGGCTTTAACAATAGGAGTGTCCCTGTGCTTAATAAAAGTTCCAAGTACCCAAGATGTCAGGGAGAAGAAACAAAGAGCAGTTGAGGCTAAACCAATCCCCAGTGTTTCTCCAAAAGTTAGAAAGACTACAGATCTTAGGATACATCCTTTCTTTTCCTTATTGGGATAAAGTTCTTCTGAACATTCAAAACAGTCATCCATATCTGGAAAAAAAAGTAAGGACTTTGTCATCTATGCATTCCATGTTTTGGAAAATTGCTTTCTGAAAGGGTGCCAGCTATTATTCATTTTGAGTTCTTTGGAGTGTTTACAATTTTTTGAAAGCTGATATGAAAATGCAGTTTTTCCAAATGGTGTCATTTAGGATTGGCTCAACAGAAAGTAGATTTGGAAGGACAATTATTCTTTGAAATACAGTCCTTTCTTACATTTTTCAAATTTAATACAATATAGACAAATAGGGACTTGTCTCATTTTTTCAAAACATGGAGAAGAAAACTGTGACGATGGAGATAAGAGTTTAGTAAGAAAAGCAGAAGTAGTGACCCTGAGGTGCCAACCTATACAATTCATTGAAACTCTTGCAGGTTGATACTTTCGTACAGAGTGAGTAAACTAAGGAAAGATCAGTCTTTTTTGTGGGAGGAAGGGAAGGCGAGGTCAAACTGCCAAAATAATCACCTAATTTCACTGTCTAGATGAGAAAGATACATTAGTCTGATCAATGTAATATTTCTCCTTATCTTTACTGTGCTTCTGTGTTCTACGTTGAGAACATTAGTAGGTTCTTCAAGCACCCACCTTATGTCCCTTTGGTAGTAGAATATCTGATCCAATCACAAATCCTACCTTTTCTGCTGAAGCTTCGTTGCTTTCATTAATTTCAATGTTATGCAAAGGATAAGGCCCAGAAAATGGCAGATTTAGTGGAAAATAAATATGTGCATTCACTCACATCTAAAATGACCTGAGCCAATCAGAAGCTTGTTACTTCAGCTTTACTCTGTCATTTGTAAAAACTGTCATTGCTTATTTAAAGTTTAACTACAAGTTTAATTTTAATTTGATTCTCGTTATTTCAATGCTGTTTTTTATAAAGGTTAGTGGACCTCAAGTCATACTTTAATCTGGGCCAAAAGGTAAAAGAAAAAAAGAAAATGAAGCTTTTGAGTTAAGGCAATGCCCATAGACACAAATGATATGTTCATGTGGGGTTTTTTTCCACCCTAAGAAGGAAGTACTTTGCCCCTGTCTTTTTCCAGCAGATCTTTTCTTTAACTCCAGGTCTGCTCTGGAAAGTGTAGGTGGCTCCTGATCTCCAATTCAAATATTTACTAGGTCAGACATTGCTTAGCTGGACTTATAAGGAGTAAATTTTCATCACAAGTTATGAAGATGATGTTACAAGGTACGAGACACCAATATATAATTGTTTTTAAAAAATACTTAATATGTCCTGAGTTTACAAAAATTCATGATTTTTTGTTTACTGAGTGAACTATCTGGGAAAAGAACACCAAATGCAAATGAGATTCAACATGCCAAATATAGATATGGATCATGTGATCATATAAGTTCTATGGTTCTTTGCATTTACATATTGGACCTCTATAGGAAACAATGCCTTAGGAATATTATGGGCAAACCTTGACTCATGGACAACAAATTTTGATCTGCAGGTATAGAAATGAATATTCATCCTGAAGAACTAGTACAAGTACTAATTATGTACATCCTAAAGTAGTGTTTTACAGTTTGCTTAAGTCTCTAGAATGAAAACATGGTGGAAGGTCTAACCCACCATTTTGATTTGAAATCTTCCCTTCTGGGCATGGAAGACAGTCATAGCAACAGAACTGTTTTCCTTCAACACTTCTCTTCCAGGATCCAGGGGAACAATGGTCATTGCACAGAGAACGTGGAAGGACCTGTTGATAAAAATGAAAGATTTTGCAAAGGGAGATTTTTAATACCGTTTCCAATTCTTCTCCTTTCTGGAAAGAAAGAATTCTTGATTCCCCAAAGAGTTATGAATTTCATCTAGTTGAATTTATACTATACCTTAAAAAGTTATTGAAATTACAAGGATGTGCAAAAGGGCACTGTTGAAAAAGGGCAAGGTGAGTAAATAAGTGTGCATGATGAGAATGTTATAGAAATGAGGCAACTCCTGTGATTTCAAAAGGAATTACAACCCAAATATGAAAACCTTGCTTTTACACTGTAAAGTCTGTCAGTTTTGTAAATGCTTGATCGTCCGCAGCATTTGATGGAATATGCCATTTTCCCCTCATTCAAAAACAGAAATTAGATTTCTAAAGAGCCCAAGTTCAATACATTTTAACAGACAAAGCCATCTGCATGGGATCCTAATGGATCAAGAGATAGTCCCTTCAGTGAGTCCATACCTGGTTAAAAGCTGGGTGCCAGACAATCAAGCTTTCATCAATGAATAATTCTTTTCCTTTTGGAGCACTGGAATCCAACGTTCCAACTTTAACTCTCTGAAAGGATTTGTTTGGAAAAGTGATCATGTTGAGGATGTCAAATCCACCTGGACCTTCTCTGTTGTCTTTAAAGAAGACCTTTTCTCCAGCTGAGTTGTTAAAAGAAATCCCTTGAAGAAACTTGTGGAGCTACTTAAAGGAGTGTAAAGAACAGGGAGTCAAAAAGTAACCAATGTATGCAGGATCAAAGTATTAATGCTTTCTTTTCTTTTACTCCTACACTGTGAGAGACCAAAGAACAATTCTTGGCCTGAAATATGGAGGAAGAAAATGTCAACCCAGAATGATCTATCAAGAATTGAGATATGCAACTCACCTTTATTTTATTAAATAATGATTACAGGTACCTTCAAGCACCAAGCTCAGCGATTCTCCTGGAAGTTTACCAAAAGAATAAAAATGCCCACAATTCAAAAATGTGTATTGGGCACAAAGCAAAGAAAGACTGGCTTCAGACACATCACCACTGAATTCTTCTTGGAAAAAGGCTGGAGGTACTTACAAGACAGACAAATTCTAATTGAAGATGAAATGGTTCTTTATGGGACCAAGGTTGATTCATAAATCCCATTGACCAGACTAAAATTTTCAAAAGTAGAATTTATTTTCATTCTTTTTTATTATATAACATAGAATGACCTCTTACACTACTCACTTTGTTGCCTCAGGATCAATAATGATCTGTGACCATAGGCCAGGGCAAACAAACTCCATTTAGATGGAGATGAAAATCACTTTTCGGTGAAATAAAAAATAGGCATGGCATGGAGAGATTACCTTCCAAGGCTGCAGATCTGGAAATTCACACTCTGCAATTTTTCTCTGTTTGGATCTTGATCTCACTATCTCCTGCAAGGAATGTGCCACTGCATAAACAGCATTGTAAATGGTGTAGCTTTGGCCAGTCATCTGTAACTCAAAGAGAGGCCCCGGCAGATCCTCCAAATTCTCTTCTCCACTGCAAGTTTCACTGATCATTGAGGGTGACTCTGCGCTTGGAAATGAACAGTCAAACAATAGTTCCCAAACATCTTGAAGAAATCCATCTTTGTGAGTTGAAGGTTTGATGACTTGAAGAAATTCTCTGAACCCTTGAACTTCTCTTGAATGAACTGAAAAGGAAAGAGCCCCGTGGAACAACTGGAGATCCCAACCTCTTTGGGTTCCTGTCAGTATGAAATCAATTGGGTTCATCAGGATCCAAACCTTTCTGAATGATGCACTCTCTTTATTTTCAGCATCACGTAGAAATACAATAGTCCTGAGCCATACAATTGTGAATGATTCTCCATAGACAAGAAAAACATTTGTTTTCTGATCTATCAATTGATTAGAAACAATGGAGAGTACATTATATAATCTTGACCACTCTTCTAAAGGGGCTAGCTGTGGAATTTTTTGT
This sequence comes from Liasis olivaceus, assembly GCA_030867105.1. Taxonomy (NCBI): domain Eukaryota; kingdom Metazoa; phylum Chordata; class Lepidosauria; order Squamata; family Pythonidae; genus Liasis; species Liasis olivaceus. The sequence goes on along the minus strand of CM061351.1, from coordinate 111,833,522 downwards.
TTGAAAGCCATACAGATGCCATTCTGGGAAAGCAACGTCTGCAGTTTCTTCAAGAAATGTTCTCCCTTATTTTTATCGAAAGCAAAGGCTCCAATCCACATCCATCCAAAATGGAGAAGAATTCGGATAACTCCAATGTACTGATGATCCTCATTTGGGACCATGCAATAAAGTGATGAGGACTTAGTCATCTGAAACTCTTCTTGGGAGAAAGAGCCATAGGTCAACTAAACAAAAGAAAAAAAAAATATTATTCCTGAGAATCAAGGGAGTAAATATGGAAAAATGACTGCTGGATGGAAACTGAATGAAGGTGTCCCTACACTGAAATTTTCTTCAGTTCAAGGTACACTATGGCAGTGTTGATGAACAGTATAAGCAACTAAACCCCCAAGGAAAAATATTTTCTCACCTGTGGAATGTAACTGGATGACAAACCAAAATTAGCTTCCTAAAATAGAGTTAAAGAATGCTCATCACCATAAACACCTGGAAACCTGCTAACTGTCTGAGCATCTTAACTCTTCCCAGCCTAAGGAAAGAATTCTTCAGAGCTAGACATGAAGCCATGAACTTCCTCTCTTCTCTATGGCAGATATGATAAAAACCCTACCCATGAAAGACCATCTCCATGAGATTCTGGAGAAGTATAAACATTCAGGGATGTCCTCCTTTACTGCAATTATTATAGAGGTCTCCAAAAGGACCATAGAGCACCAATCCTCCAACAATTTCCAGGCAAAACAGTTGAGGTTTATATGAAAATATTATGATCAGAGCGCAACCAAGAGATAGCAAGGAGAGTTGCCACCTATTGCTGGCTGGCAGTCAAAAGACAATGTCAGATGTCCCCCTCTAGTAAGATTAATTTTGTTGTTCTGTAATTCATGTTTTACATTTCAATTTTCAGATCTATGATCGTAATAAAAGATCTTGATTTTTTGGATTGGATTATCTTGAGCCAACTTATTGAGTTGTGGGAAATATCCCACAGAAAGGCACGGCAAAAAGCAAATCTGTAATATTAATTACAGAAGAATTCAAAGTTTCTTTCTCACCACCCACCCTGGCCGAAACTACCTGTGGAATCTTGTAGACATTTATACTTTCTGCCATATAGGATGAAGTATCAGACGCAAGTGCTCCAATGATGGCCATGAGATTTTTCTGGCTGCCACATTTGTAGTTAGGGACAAAATCCTTGGATTTGAAGAGCAGGTCCAGAGTGGTGCGATAGGTCATCCTTGGATTGTGGTAACTGTCGTAGATGTGGAACCCGAGAGTGATGTTAGGCAAGATCTGGGGGTCCTCATTGATCTCTTTCACAGCAAAGGCCAAGGCAAGGACGTCCTGATAGAATTTGGTTATTGCACTGCCAATCGGTTAAATACAGCCATTGGGGGGGGGGGGAAACATTTTACAATAATTGTAATGTGGCATCTTTTCTATATGAATCACCAAGTTCTCTCTCTCTGATGGAAGTGTAAAGATGATTTATTTAAATATTTTATTTATATATCAAATTTATATCACCGCCCAACTACTCCACTCTAAAGTACTAGATAATTTCTGCAGAGTTGAAATATACTTTTTATAAAGTATTTCTGTGATTTGCAAAAAATATGTACTAGGAAGTATAAAAGTAGTAACTTTTTCCAGCTCCCACATTTATTTTCTATCAATTTAGTGCAAAATACCATGTGAACAGATTCAGCAAATTTCACTCATTTACTTTAGGTATCTTTTGTGACGAGGGATAACTTTTTTTTAATTACCTTAAGTTCACTCAAGGTTTTTCAAAAGATTTAATTGGGCCAAAGTTTCATATATTTCATGAGAAAGACTTTAACATCATGTGAAAAAAAATGCTTTCTCCCACAACCCGATACATTCAGAAAAGAAAAAGGCTTAGATTATATGCAAAAACCTGCATTTATGCTTGAAGAGCTGTTATTCATATGAGCAATTTTGAGGGATGAGGCTAAGATTAGAAAATGCATGGGAATAAATCCTTACTCTGGTAAGTCATAAGGTTTTAGAGAAGTATGCTCCTTAAATTTAATTTCATATAAGTGGTAAATAATGTGAGACACCATGCCACCAATGATGAGGTCCCCAGACTGGTACCACTCATGTGGGATAGGGAAGGCATCACTCGCAGGGCAACTAAGACAAACTCTTTTGTTCACCAAGAACACAAGGAGGAGCCACATCATGACTCTCTGCTTATAGAGAAAAGGTCTGGGTCTATCACTCAAAGAGAATTTCTGGCAGACCAGACAGGAGGGAGAGAACTTGTGGAAATGAAACTCACAGAGTCAGCATTCCCCCTTCATGCCTCTCCATGGCGCTAGAAAGATTTATATGGATTGTTTTTGACTTCCTATTCCCTTTGGCACAGAACTTTTGATATTTTGACCTACTCAAATATTAGAGTGTTTTCAGACATTCCTAAGGGACATAATTATCATTGACCCACTGGCAACCTGGCAATTTTCCTTGATCTATCTGATCAACATCTTTCTCTATTTTGGGTGACAGAATAAGTGACTGGTGCTTAAGCTCTTTTGAAAATACCTGGAAAAGTATAATTGGGAAGGTTGATATGACAAAATTGTTCTAATTCTAGAAATCAGGACCAATGTTTAATTCGATCCGTGGATCAGGGAACTCTATTTCTCTGTAAAATGTGAAATGGTGAAAGTTCCACTGTCTGGAACAAATTAGCAGGTGTTGGTTTGAGAATCCTTCAGAAACTACCTAAAAGAGAAAGTTGAAATAGAAAATCATTGACCTCCAGAGGGAAAAAGAAGAAACCCTTGTTAAGGGCACTGGAGGAGACAGGGATAAAAAAACAAAGTCAAACATTGTTTTATGTTTATCTTGTATGTGGATTTTATAAGGAAAGGGGGAAGTTTTCCCCCCCAAGGATAAATAAATGTGCTGCTCCAAGACTTTTAAAAATCTCTCTCTCTCTCTCTCTCCCTCTCTCTCCCTCTCCCTCCCTCCCTCCCTCCCTCCCCCCATCCCTCCCTCTCCCTTCTATCTGACTAACTTTGTTTTATTTTTGGTGAGCATCATTTAAGGAAGTTCCAGATATCCTCCAGTGAAAGACAAAATTAGTAGGTTTCCTTGGGTGGTCATTGAAATGAATTGAAACGGATGCCTTCTGTCTTTGAGGCTCAACCCTCAACACTAAAGGAACAAACTGTCAAGAAAGATGCCGCAGATTAACAGTTGGTGGAGCCAGCAGAAGGTCCTTGGAAAAGATATTCAAGTGTTGTGATCTGTCTATAGGTACAAAGAATACAATTGTGCAAAGCGTGGTATTCCCTGTGACATTCACTCTATGGAGGTGAACGGTGGACTTCAAAGAAGCAGGAGATGAAGAGTAGTGATGGCTTTGAACTTTGGTGTTGGGGAAGACTCCTGAGGATATTGTGGACAGCCAAGAAAACAAACTGATGGATCATCAAAGAAATCAGTCCAGATTCTTCCTCGAAGCACAAATGACCAGGCTCAAATGATCCTACTTTGGACACCTTATTTGAAAACTGAACTGTCTGGAAAAGGCTCAAATGCTGAGAAAGGTGGAAGGAAAGAGAAAAAGAGGACAACCAGCAACAAGATGGATGAATTAAGTTAGAGTGGCAATGAATGCACCATTGGGAGTCTTGAAGATGCATAATCATGGAGAAAAATGGTTGCTGAGTCGAGACCAACTTGATGGCACATAATCAATCAACCAATCAATCAATCAATCAATCAACCACCAACCAACCAACGAACCAACCAATCAATCAGATCATTTAAATGTTAAGAATGCACCACAAAAGAAAGTTCTGGTGACAGGGGCTACATTCAGCAGTTGGAATTACAGCTTATATAAAATCTCTTGTGTTGTTCATGCTTGATCAAAAAATCACAGAAAAATCCAATACTATCAAACCACAGACGTACACAACTTCCTGAACATCAATTTTGAGTGTTTGTATGTCTAAACTAAGTCCAAATCCAAGTCTAATCAAACCAGCATAGTCCACACTGGAGCGTCCTTCAGAATATTGAGTGTGACTAGAAGGTAGAGCAGGCAGTCACAGAAGCACACTTGCCTTTTCTAACACATGACGGCCTGCTCTGAGGTTTTCTTGCTATGGAGATCTTGAAAAATCTTTGCAGATACACCGTCTCATCCTCTTCTGCATTCACAGTTCCTGATCCACAACACACCTGCATAACGGATCAACCCCACCTGCTCCCCACCCCATGTGCCAAATATTCTGTAAGACCAATTTAGTCCTGGATTCAGAAGGCAGCCAAATGTGAGAATCATTCACGATTTCTACAATATTTCAATTGTGTAGATTTCCATTTATGGATGGAAAATGGCCAGAACTCTGTCATGAAGACCACAGATCAGAAATCAGACCTGTACAATACATCTGCCTTCTTTGGCTTCCTGAAGAAGCAATACATTTAGGTCGGTTGGATGGAGAGCTCATGTCTCTTCTCCTTGCAGCTGACAAGAGGTGAGGACCTTCAGAAAGTGCTCTTTCTCCCTCTCCAGGAATTTCTTGGGTGGGCAGGTTCCATTTGGAGCAGGCAATCTCAAGGAGACATGGACCTTTTCACTTTGACGCAGCAGGAAAGATTAAATGATTAAAATCATTACACTTCCCTATCACCAGACTGAGATAGAAGAAGCCATCATAAAGTACAAGGAGAAAGTGGGGGAAAGAGTTTTGAGGGGGAGGAAAATTAACCAGATTAAGACTTGATGTTGTACGTTATATTTTTAGACTATTCTGGACATACATAGAAACACATGCTGGTTTTGTAAATAATATTTTCACTTGTATATAATATTGGATCACACGACTTGATTATAGGTATTAGAGGTATAGGGTAGGTATCATAGCATCTAGAATAAAATCCCTCATTTGTTAAAAATACCCTCAGTTTAACTAATCCCTCATCTGTCTTGACTGTGTATATGTCTGTGCCAGCTCTTCTCCTGATCCAATTCCAAGGAGCTGCACCTTTGAAAATAACTCATTTTCCTTCTCTTGAGGATATCTTAGAAAGATTTGTTTCAAGCAACTCTGGGAGGGTTAAAAATTTTAAAGAACCAACAAGCAGTGGAACAATGTTTTAAAAAGCACATTGGACATCTATTACTGCAATATTCAGGACTATCTCATATTACTTTCAGGAAGACTACACACACACACACACACACACACACACACACACACACAGATGTATAGATACAAACATACATTGGAATAGTCTAGATCATATCTAGGTGTTAATATGCTTTCCTTCATTCACGCTTCAGTAATATAAGTGTATTAACCCCTGACAATATTTTGAACTCTTAGCTGTTTGCATCTCCATTCCAAGAGGACTGTGGAAAATGAAGGAAGAAACCAAAACATTATTTCTGTTTTCAGATGTGGATGACTGTTTCCAATGCCCTGAAGATCAATATGCAAACAGGGACCAAGATGGTTCTATCCCTAAAAAGATAAGTTTCCTTTCATATGCTGAACCTCTGGGCATTGCCTTAGCGTCCATTCCCCTTGCCTTCTCATTGATCACAGCTTTTGTCTTTTGGTCCTTCATTAAACACAAAGACAGTCCCATCATCAAAGCCAACAACCAGGATCTCACCTACATCCTTCTTCTCTCCATCCTGCTCTGCTTCCTCACCTCTTCACTGTTCCTGGTGCAACCTGGAAAAGTGACCAGCTTTCTCAGGCAATCTGCTTTTGGGATCATCTTCTCGTTTGCTGTTTCTTGTGTGTTAGCCAAAACCATCCTTGTTTCTCTTGCGTTCATGGCTACAAAGCCTGGGTCCTGGATGCGGAGATGGGTGGGCAAAAGATTGGTCTTTTCCATTGTCCTTTCCTACTCTCTCCTCCAAGCCAGCATTTGTACTGTGTGGTTGTCAACCTCTCCCACATTCCCTGAGTTAGACATGCTCTCAATCACTGAAGAAATCCTCCTCCAGTGCAATGGAGTGTCATCCTCCATGTTCTATTGCCCTCCTGTCCATAGCCAATTCATTGTGGCCTTCCTTGCCCACAAATTACCAGACATTTTTGATGAAGTTCATCACTTGCAGCATGTTGGCCTTTTGCAGTGTGTGGGTCTCCTTTGTTCCAACCTATCTAAGCACAAAAGGAAAAGCCTTGGTGGCTGTGGAGATCTTCTCCATCTTGTCTTCTGGTGCTGGTTACTGTGCTGTATTTTTCCCCCCAAATGCTACATCATCTTGCTGAGGCCCGAGTTAAGCGAGAGGAAGTTATTAATAAGACGGAAGGAGTAATGAAATTTTCCTTTCTCTTCATATTGTTGTTCAATTTGGGATCTTCTAAAGATACTTTAGAATCTTTTTCATTTTATTTTCTATGTTTTAATTTTATTTTTCCTGTTGTCCAAATAGTATTCCACAGATGGAAATCAGTGAATTTTTGGCATCTTACAAAAGAAACATTTTACACTACATTAACTGTATAGTTTATTGGTAAATTAAGAAAAGAAAACCATTTATTCATATTTGCAATAATATATTTTATTGTAGATATGTTGATTTTTATTATATAAAGTATATGTTAGCCAAATATATACACACACATTTTTCCATTAAGTCATCAACTATTGTTTGTGATAGCAACTTGTTAAATCAATCATCTAAAAGTTTCCAATATTTTGCTATTTCTAATTAGCACCAATAATTATAATAATGATACAGTAGTGGCTTAATTTTCATGCTTTAATTTTTATTAGAAAATAAGGGGAAAGTTACTATCCTTTGATAGGTTTTATCAATGGATAAAACTAGGATAAATTCCTAGTTATTAACAGAATTTCTTGAACTGCCATTTCCCCAAAACTGGTTTGCTTTAATTTACTTTATTACATTACGTGTTGAAAAATGGTGCTTTCTTCTGAAAACTGCTCAAATATTTCTTTATAGTTCTTTTCGTCAGATATGACATTTTTAACTGAACTGTATAAAACCTTTGCATTTTCTTCCATGTTTTTTAGAAGGAACCCTAGGAATGCAATTTTTCATACCCACATCCATTTGTCTTCTGATATTTCTCTCTCAAACACTAAGTCCCATAACTTCTTTAAAAAAACTCTTAATCTGAATTGGATTCATAATGAATAAATGTTTGCAGAGTATTCTTTTTCTCTCTCTGTGTTTCGTAAATGTGCTTGAATTCCGTAAGCGATCTCTTGTTTTGATTATTAATTCATTTCCTAATTTCAGTTCAAGCTCAACTTTGCATGGCAGAATATAATGTGTGTGTATATATGCAATAATCTTGTTTTGAAAAAAATACAGGAAGAGCTAATAAAGGAATGAGAGGAAATTTATTCCGTATTTCCTCCATCTGTTAAAAATGTCTATGAATTATCTACTTTAAATATTGTAATTTTTTTCTTTAAAAATGGTAGTTTACTTACAGGCATGCAATCTATAGCAATATTTTCTCAATTTGGCCAGTGTCTATTTTGGCTCTTCCATTATTAAAGACAAGTTGTGTTTAAGTTGAAATGTCTGTAAATATCACGTCCAGTTTGGAATACCCTGTCCTGCTTCATTTAGATGTGAATATAAAGAAGGAGCAGGTGGCAGTCGTGGCCAGGAGAGCCTTTGTACAACTGTGAGTTGTGCGTAAGTTGCCCCATTCCTGGGGCAATGTACCCTTCTCACAGTCATCCACACCCTAGTCATCTCCCCCTTGGACTATTGTAACATACTATACAAGGGGCTGCCCTTGGATATTATTCATCATCTTCAGTTGGTACAAAATGCAGCAGCCCACATAAGTCCAGATTTGTGCATGTGTCACCTCTGTTGTGAGAGACGCATTGGTTGTCAATTTGCTTCTGGGCCCAATTTAAGGTGCTAGTTATCACCATTAAAGCCCTACATGGCTTGGGCCTGGTTATCTGAAGGACCATTCTCCCCATATACATCTACCCGGCCCACCAGAGTGGGGAGGTTGAGTATGTTGTAGGCCCCATTGTTGAGAGAAGTACATTCGATGGGACCACAAAGAAGGGCCTTTTCCATGGTTGGCCCTTCCCTGTGGAATGTTATTCCCTCTGAGTTAAGATTGGCCCCCATCTTGATGTTGTTCCGGAAGGGCCTGAAGACGTGGTTTTGCCAGCAGGCCTGGGGACCCCAAGCTGAAAAGGAGCCGATCAAGTGGTTGTTCAGATTGTGTTGTTGGCCACCATGGGGGGTGGGTGTTGATGGACTTTTTTTATTGGGGAGTTTTCTTGGTAAGCTGCCCGGAGTCACTGTGTGTGAGTTCGGCGGCCATATAAATTTGTTAAATAAATATATAAATTAGCATTTTTTCTGATTCAACCAAGTTTTGAATCCAATCTGAAGGGCTCAACTTTATGTTGCCAAACTTGCAATTGTTCATCCAGGAAATTAAAGAAAAGGCTTTGAAATAAACAGCAGCTTGGGTAAAACCTGTATTTTTACCCCAAATAGATACATTGCCCTGATCAAATAATCATAGTGGCCATGTGGAAAACCATTGATATTTGGGGGAGATTTGTTGACATATTTTGATTTCTCCGGCACATGTTAAGAAAGTTCACTCTAAGTCATAATAATGTTTAGCTGGCTTGTTTTTCAGCTTTACTTAGAAGTAGGGGAGAAGAGAAAACTCTCAGATTACATTGAGCCATACCTGTCAGGGTATGGGGGCCAGCATTCTTGTGATCATCTTACCCTTGAATGATTTATTTTTACTGCAGGGGTATTCACCTGACCTGCAAACACACTTGCACACCTGTGGGTAGGCAATTAATCCTAATGAAATCCAAGGACCACATACTGATGAAAAGTTTTTGGAGTCCTGTGGTCAGGGTGAACCTGGTTTTTGCCTAACATCATGGTTGATAAAATATAGCATTTTCCCCTTCGCTGGAGGGTGAAGGCATTGCAGCAGTTCTGGGGAATGCTACGGTCCTCCTAGACCTGGCACAAACACTTCACCCCTTGTACAAACTCGTGAACAATGGGGTGGGATGGGATTGGGGGGAAAAACTGTTTCCAGTCTGGCAAAACTTTTCATTCAACAAGTTGGTTCTTCATGAGTTCCAGGTCAAGAGAGCCCTTTAGAATTGGCAATGGGAGTCACAGAGGACAGATGCCCATGTGGTCTGCACCAAACTGACTGAAGCAAATGCTGGCAGTTTGTTGTGCACCACAACGTACAGAGGGAATCCACCCAGTCACAGGCAAAACAGCCATTTGATAACGGGGTGGATAAATAACACCAAAGTAAAATGGAAAGCTTATTACAAGAGAGAAGTGTGCTAAAGGTATCCCCATTCAGCATTGAAGAAACAATAATTTGTGGGTTGGTCACGTTCCTGGAAGCAGTTAATAATGGCCCATTCTCAAAACAGCCCCTCTGGAAAGCATTAAATGGATGGGGGAGGCCCTTGGTAAACTAAGCAAACGCATAAGAGGATTTTTGACCTCCCCTTTGCAAATGTCCCCTAACGACACCCCCCCCCCCCCCATACACACACAACCACCAACTGTAATGTATTAATGTCTATTAGGGGCACTGCAAAAGCAATTGGGTTAGATCGCAGTGCTTGTAGATCTGTGATCATAACTGCACCAAGAATGGATGGCCGCATTGTCCCCAGGCCTACTTTGGCTGTAAAGGGAACCTGGGTGGAGGGCAGTATGCAATAGACCCAGAATACAGAGGAGAACTTCAAGCTGTCCTGGGTAATTGAGGGGACAGCAGTTTGTCTATCAAGAGAAGGAATAGGACTACCCAGCTAATTCTGGAAAAACTATGATTTCCCAGTGAAGGAGAGAGATGGGCCAGAAGATAACGCCTTGAAGGGTTAGGGTGGATCTACATCCACAGGAAAGAAGGTCTGGTACATAAAACCAGATGGCAAGACTTGAAATGAAAAGCAACAATGTGAGGGAAAATAAAATAAAAATGGATCAAGGGGCAAATTGTAGTGGCAATGGGGAAAACCAGTGTTATTTCAAAGAGTTTTGGTGACATATTTTGATTTCTCCTGCACATGTTAAGAAAGTTCACTCTGACTCATAATAATGTTTAGCTGGCTTGATCTTTACTTTGACTTAGAAGTGGGGGAGAAGAGAAGACTCTCAGGCATGTTTATATGAAGCACAAGCTCCTCAATACAGTTCCCAGGCTCTTGATTCACACAATAAGCAGGTGGACATCTGGTCAAGGTCAAGGCCAGGCTCCCACAGCCTCTGACTCCCTGGAAACAGCCATGAGGTTGCAGTGCCAGACTTTGACAAAACCCTGAGTCTTGGACCATGGACACAGTACCTGGGACCAGGTGCTGAGTTAATAAATCTATTACAGGACTGTCATTGGCTGCCCAATAGCTTCTGGCTCCACTTCAAGGTGCTGGTCATAACCTGGAAAGATGGTCTTTATGGCTCAACTCCTCATTAACCCCATGACAGTCTACCCCAGGTAGAATCTGCCTACCCTATAAGTGCTGGCCAGAAAGACAAGCTGTAAATGTCCTCCCCAAGAAGGATAAGAATTTGAAGGTAGGCCGTTGTAGTTGTAGCTCCCTTCTTCTGGGTAACTTACTCTCCAAGATGAAAATGGCTCCCTACCTGCTACCATTTAGGAAGACCAACAATACCATCAAAAGAGACCATTTCTTTTTTGTAGAGCAAAAGGTATCATATAAAAGAAGCTGCTTGATGTTTATAATTGTACTCAGTCCTATTTTATCAATTGAAACTATAGAAACAATGAATATGGCAGATGCAAACATTGGACATCTTTTCAATCAATATGCCAAATCTTCTAACAGGAGCCAAGAAAGCTAGATTCTCCAAGTCTTGTCAGCTTGGTGTGTTGAAAGGGAGAAAGGGTTAAGTTAAAGAATCTTGGGAAATGGTTGAAAATGCAATAGTATCAGCACTTTCTTTGGAGTGGGTGACTGTAATAAATCTTAATAATCACAATTACAATCCTCTAAAAATCCTTCTTTGACAGTAATAACAACATCTATATGTTTCCTGTAGACAGCAAACAGTCTTTCTATTCTTTTTTATCAACAATTTCTCAGAGCGCGAAGGTCACAAGATGTACTAATTCCTCTTTACGAGTTGCTCCCTGTGGTTGAGCTCAGGTCTGAAAACAATGATGTAGTATTTTGGCAAAAATATGCATCCCACTAATGCAGCACTGGAGGTCAGGATGGAGAAGACTTCCACGGCTACCATGGCTTTTCCTCTTGTGCTCAGATAGGCTGGAAAAAAGGACATCCACACACTGCAGAAGGCCAACATGCTGAAGGTGATGAACTTGGCTTCATTAAAGCTGTCAGGCAATTTGCGGGCAAGAAAAGCTACAATAAAGCTGGCGAGGGTCAAGATTCCCATGTAGCCCAAGACGCAGTAGAAGAATGCAGCTGAGCCCTCATTGCATTGTAAAATCATTTCTTTGGCTTCTGAGTGCATGTCCAACTCAGGGAATGGGGGAGCTGTTGACAACCAAAGAGCACAAATACATACTTGGACGAGAGAGCAGGAAAGGACAGTAGAAAAGGCCAATCTTTTCCCCACCCATTTCCTCATTGGAGATCCTGGTTTCGTGGCCATGAAAGCCACCACCACAGTGATGGTTTTGGCCAGGACACTAGAAATGGCCACTGAGAAGGTGATGCCAAAAGTGGATTGTCGGAGAAGGCAGGTCACTTGGCCAGGTTGGCTGAGGAAGAGGAAAGAGGAGAGGAAACAGAGCAGAAGAGAGACAAGGAGGGTATAGGTGAGGGCACGGTTGTTGGCTTTAACAATAGGAGTGTCCCTGTGCTTAATAAAAGTTCCAAGTACCCAAGATGTCAGGGAGAAGAAACAAAGAGCAGTTGAGGCTAAAGCAATTCCCAGTGTTTCTCCAAAAGTTAGAAAGACTACAGATCTTAGGATACATCCTTTCTTTTCCTTATTGGGATAAAGTTCTTCTGAACATTCAAAACAGTCATCCATATCTGGAAAAAAAAGTAAAGGACTTTGTCATCTATGCATTCCATGTTTTGGAAAATTGCTTTCTGAAAGAGTGCCAGCTGTTATTCATTTTGAGTTCTTTGGAGTGTTTACAATTTTTTGAAAGCTGATATGAAAATGCAGTTTTTCCAAATGGTATCATTTAGGATTGGCACAACAGAAAGTAGAATGGGAAGGGCAATTATTCTTTGAAATACAGTCCTTTCTTACATTTTTCAAATTTATTACAATATAGACAAATAGGGACTTGTCTCATTTTTTCAAAACATGGAGAAGAAAACTGTGACGATGGAGATAAGAGTTTAGTAAGAAAAGCAGAAGTAGTGACCCTGAGGTGCCAACCTATACAATTCATTGAAACTCTTGCAGGTTGATACCTTTGTACAGAGTGAGTAAACTAAGGAAAGATCAGTCTTTTTTGTGGGAGGAAGGGAAGGCGAGGTCGAACTAGCAAAATAATCACCTAATTTCACTGTCTAGATAAGAAAGATACATTAGTCTGATCAATGTAATATTTCTCCTTATCTTTACTGTGCTTCTGTGTTCTACGTGGAGAACATTAGTAGGTTCTTCAAGCACCCACCTTATGTCCCTTTGGTAGTAGAATATCTGATCCAATCACAAATCTTCCCTCTTCTGCTGAAGCTTCGTTGCTTTCACTTACTTTCAATGTTATGCAGGATAAGGCCCAGAAAATGGCAGATTTAGTGGAAAATAAATATGTGCATTCACTCACATCTAAAATGACCTGAGGCAGTCAGAAACCTGCTTCTTCAGCTTTACATTATCATTTGTAAAAACTGTCATTGCTTACTTAAACTTTAACTACAAGTTTAATTTTAATTTGATTCTCCTTATTTCTATGCTGTCTTTGTCTAGGTGGCTCCTGATCTCCAATTCAAATATTTACTAGGTCAACATTGCTTAGCTGGACTTATAAGGAGTAAATTTTCATCACAAGTTATGAAGATGATGTTACAAGGTACGAGACACCAATATATAATTGTTTTTAAAAAATACTTAATATGTCCTGAGTTTACAAAAATTCATGATTTTTTGTTTACTGAGTGAACTATCTGGGAAAAGAACACCAAATGCAAATGAGATTCAACATGTCAAAAATAGATATGGATCATGTGATCATATAAGTTCTATGGTTCTTTGCATTTACATATTGGACCTCTATAGGAAACAATGCCTTAGGAATATTATGGGCAAACCTTGACTCATGGACAACAAATTTTGATCTGCAGGTATAGAAATGAATATTCATCCTGAAGAACTAGTACAAGTACTAATTATGTACATCCTAAAGTAGTGTTTTACAGTTTGCTTAAGTCTCTAGAATGAAAACTTGGTGGAAGGTCTAACCTACCATTTTGATTTGAAATCTTCCCTTCTGGGCATGGAAGACAGTCATAGCAACAGAACTGTTTTCCTTCAACACTTCTCTTCCAGGATCCAGGGGAACAATGGTCATTGCACAGAGAACGTGGCAGGACCTGTTGATAAAAATGAAAGATTTTGCAAAAGGAAGTTTTTAATACAGTTTCTAATTCTCCTTTCTGGAAGGAAAGAATTCTTCATTTCCCAAAGAGTTATGAATTTCATCTAACTTTATTTATAGGATACTTTTAAAACATGTTGAAATTACAAGGATGTGCAAAAGGGCCTTGTTGAAAAAGGCAGGGTGATTAAATAATTAACCTCAATACATTTTAACAGACAAAGCCATCTGCATGGGATTCTAATGGATCAAGGGATAGTCCCTTCAATGAGTCCATACCTGGTTAAAAGCTGGGTGCCAGACAATCAAGCTTTCATCAATGAATAATTCTTTTCCTTTTGGAGCACTGGAATCCAAAGTTCCAACTTTAATTCTCTGAAAGGATCTGTTTGGAAAAGTGATCATGTTTAGGATGTCAAAGCCACCTCGACCTTCTCTTTTATCTTTAAAGAAGACTCCTTCTCCAGCTGAGTTGTTAAAAGAAATCCCTTGAAGAAACTTGTGGAGCTACTTAAAGGAGTGTAAAGAACAGGGAGTCAAAAAGTAACCAATGTATTCATGATCAAAGTATTAATGTTTTCTTTTCTTTTACTCCTACACTGCGAGAGACCAAAGAAAAATTCTTGGCCTGAAATATGGAGGAAGAAATTGTCAACCCAGAATATCTATTAAGAATTGACATATGCAACTCACCTTTATTTTATTAAATAATGATTACAGGTACCTTCAATCACCAAGCTCAGCAAGTCTCCTGGAAGTTTACCAAAAGTATAAAAATGCCCACAATTCAAAAATGTGTATTGGGCACAAAGCAAAGAAAGACTGGCTTCAGACACATCACCATTGAATTCTTCTTGGGAACAGGCATGAGGAACTTACAAGACAGGAGAATTCTAAATGAAGATGAAATGGTTCTTTATGGAACCAAGGGTTATTCATAAATCCCATTGACCAGACTGAAATTTGCAAAAGCATAGTTTATATTCATCCTTTTTTTCCCTAAAACATAGAAAGACCTCTTACACTACTCACTTCATTGCCTCAGTATCAATATTGATCTGTGACCATAGCCCAGGGCAAAGAAACCCCATTAAGATGTGGATGAAAATGACTATTCATTGAAACAAAGGTAGGCATGACAAGGGGAGATTACCTGCCAAGGCTGCAGATCTGGAAATTCAAACTTTTGATTTCCTCTCTGCTTGGATCTTGATCTCATTAACTCCTGCAAAGAATGTGCCACTGCATACACAGCATTGTAAATACTGTAGCTTTGGCCAGTCATCTGCAACTCAAAGAGAGGCCCAGGCAGATTCTCCAAATCCTCTTCTCCACTGCAAGTTTCACTGATCATTGAGGGTGACTCTGCGCTTGGAAATGAACAGTCAAACAATTGTTCCCAAACGTCTTGAAGAAATCCATCTTTATGGGTTGAAGGTTTGATGACTTGAAGAAATTCTTTGAACCCTTGAATTTCTCTTGAATGAACTGTAAAGGAAAGAGCCCCATGGAACAACTGGAGATCCCAACCTCTTTGGGTTCCTGTCAGTATGAAATCAATCGGGTTCATGAGGATCCAAATCTTTCCAAATGATGCACTCTCTTTATTTTCAGGATCACGTAGAAATACAATAGTTCTGAGCCATACAATTGTGAATGATTCTCCATAGACAAGAAAAACATTTGTTTTCTGATCTATCAATTGATTAGAAACAATGGAGAGTACATTATACAATCTTGACCACTCTTCTAAAGGGGCTAGCTGTGGAATTTTTTGTTTGAAAGCCATACAGATGCCATTCTGGGAAAGCAACGTCTGCAGTTTCTTCAAGAAATGTTCTCCCTTATTTTTATCGAAAGCAAAGGCTCCAATCCACGTCCATCCAAAATGGAGAAGAATTCGGATAACTCCAATGTACTGATGATCCTCATTTGGGACCATGCAATAAAGTGATGAGGACTTAGTCATCTGAAACTCTTCTTGGGAGAAAGAGCCATAGGTCAACTAAACAAAAGAAAAAAAAAATATTATGCCTGAGAATCAAGGGAAAAAATATGGAAAAATGACTGCTGGATGGAAACTGAATGAAGATGTCCCTACACTGAAATTTTCTTCAGTTCAAGGTACACTATGGCAGTGTTGATGAACAGTATAAGCAACTAAACCCCCAAGGAAAAATATTTTCTCACCTGTGGAATGTAACTGGATGACAAACCAAAATTAGCTTCCTAAAATAGAGTTAAAGAATGCTCATCCCCATAAACACCTGGAAACCTGCTAACTGTCTGAGCATCTTAACTCTTCCCAGCCTAAGGAAAGAATTCTTCAGAGCTAGACATGAAGCCATTAACTTCCTCTCTTCTCTATGGCAGATATGATAAAAACCCTACCCATGAAAGACCATCTCCATGAGATTCTGGAGAAGTATAAACATTCAGGGATGTCCTCCTTTACTGCAATTATAGAGGTCTCCAAAAGGACCATACAGCACCAATCCTCCAACAATTCCCAGGCAAAACAGTTGAGGTTTATATGAAAATATTATGATCAGAGCGCAACCAAGAGATAGCAAGGAGAGTTGCCACCTATTGCTGGCTGGCAGTCAAAAGACAATGTCAGATGTCCCCCTCTAGTAAGATTAATTTTGTTGTTCTGTAATTCATGTTTTACATTTCAATTTTCAGATCTATGATCGTAATAAAAGATCTTGATTTTTTGGATTGGATTATCTTGAGCCAACTTATTGAGTTGTGGGAAATATCCCACAGAAAGGCACGGCAAAAAGCAAATCTGTAATATTAATTACAGAAGAATTCAAAGTTTCTTTCTCACCACCCACCCTGGCCGAAACTACCTGTGGAATCTTGTAGACATTTATACTTTCTGCCATATAGGATGAAGTATCAGACGCAAGTGCTCCAATGATGGCCATGAGATTTTTCTGGCTGCCACATTTGTAGTTAGGGACAAAATCCTTGGATTTGAAAAGCAGGTCCAGAGTGGCACGATAGGTCATTCTTGGATTGTGGTAACTGTCATAGATGTGGAACCCGAGAGTGATGTTAGGCAAGATCTGGGAGTCCTCATTGATCTCCTTCACAGCAAAGGCCAAGGAAAGGATGTCCTGATAGAATTTGGTTATTACCCTGCCAATCGGTTAAATACACCCATTGGAAAAAAAAATACAATTCTTGTAATGTGGCATCTTTTCTATATGAATCACCAATCTTTCTGTCTCTGATGGACGTATAAAGATGATAGCTTTTCTAACATACCAGAGAATTTGCACAGAGTTCAGTTATACTTTTTACACAGTATTTCCATGAATTGCAAAAAATATGTACTAGGACAGATAGAAATAGTAACTTTTTTTCCAGCTAACACATGCTTTTAGTATAAAATAAAATACCAAGAGATTCAGCAAATATCACTCGTTTACTTTAGGTATCTTTTGTGACGAGTGATAATGCAGAATTTTTTAAAATTACCTTAAGTTCACTCAATGTTCTTCAAAAGACTTATTGGACCAAAGTTTTATATATTTCATGAGAAAGACTTTAACATAATGTGAAAAAAAACCCTGTTTCCTCCCAAAACCAGATACATAGAGGTAAGAAAAAGGCTTAGGTTATATACAAAAACCTGCATTTATGCTTGAAGAGCTGTTACTTATAAAAGCAATTTTGAAGGAGGAAGCTAAGATTACAAAATGCATGGGAAGGAAAACAATCCTTACTGTGGTAAGTCATACGGTTTTAGGGAAGTATGCTCCTTAAATTTAATTTCATAAAAGTAGTAAATAATGTGAGACACCATCCCACCAATGATGAGGTCACCAGGCTCGTACCACTCATGTGGGACAGGGAAGGTGTCACTCGTAGGACAACTAAGACTAACTCTTTTGTTCACCAAGAACACAAGGAAGAGCCATATCATGACTCTGCTTATCGAGAAAATGTCTGGATGTATCATTCAAACAGAAGTTCTGGCAGATAAGCCAGGAGGGAGAGAACTTGTGGAAATTAACCTCACAGAGTCAA
Source organism: Liasis olivaceus (assembly GCA_030867105.1). Lineage (NCBI taxonomy): Eukaryota > Metazoa > Chordata > Lepidosauria > Squamata > Pythonidae > Liasis > Liasis olivaceus. The sequence continues at coordinate 111,815,904 of CM061351.1, read as the reverse complement.
CATTACCCCTTCCTGCCTCTCTGTGGCTCTAGAAAGATTTATATGGATTGTTTTTGACTTCCTATTCCCTTTGGCACAGAACCTTTGATGTTTTGACCTATTCGAATATTAGAGTGATTTCAGGCATTCCTAAGGGACATAATTATCATTGACCCACTGGCAACCTGGCAATTTTCCTTGATCTATCTGATCAACATCTTTCTCTATTTTGGGTGACAGAATAAGTGACTGGTGCTTAAGCTCTTTTGAAAATACCTGGAAAAGTATAATTGGGAAGGTTGATATGACAAAATTGCTCTACTTGTAGAAATCAGGACCAATGTTTAATTCGATCCGTGGATCAGGGAACTCTATTTCTCTGTAAAATGTCTAGGGAAATGGTGAAAGTTCCACTGTCTGGAACAAATTAGCAGGTCTTGGTTTGAGAATCCTTCAGAAACTACCTAAAAGAGAAATTTGAAATAGAAAATCATTGACCTCCAGAGGGAAAAAGAAGAAACCCTTGTTAAGGGCACTGGAGGAGACAGGGATAAAAAAACAAAGTCAAACATTGTTTTATGTTTATCTTGTATGTGGATTTTATAATAAGGAAAGGGGGAGGTTTTCCCTCCCAAGGATTCATAACTGTGCTGCTCCAAGACATTTAAAAATCTCTCTCTCCCTCTCCCTCTCCCTCCCTCCCTCCCTCCTCCCCCCTCCCTCTCCCTTCTATCTGACTAACTTCGTTTTATTTTTGGTGAGCATCATTTAAGGAAGTTCCAGATATCCTCCAGTGAAAGGCAAAATTAGTAGTTTTCCTTGGGTGGTCATTGAAATGAATTGAAACGGATGCCTTCTGTCTTTCAGGATCAACCCTCAACACTAAAGGAAGAAACTGTCAAGAAAGATGCCACAGATTAACATTTGGTGGAGCCAGCAGAAGGTCCTTGGAAAAGATATTCAAATGTTGTGATCTGTCTATAGGTACAAAGAATACAATTGTGCAAAGCGTGGTATTCCCTGTGACACTCACTCTATGGAGGTGAACGGTGGACTTCAAAGAAGCAGGAGATGAAGAGTAGTGATGGCTTTGAACTTTGGTGTTGGGGAAGACTCCTGAGGATATTGTGGACAGCCAAGAAAACAAACTGATGGATCATCAAACAAATCAGTCCAGATTCTTCCTTGAAGCACAAATGACCAGGCTCAAATGATCCTACTTTGGACACCTTATTTGAAAACCGAACTCTCCGGAAAAGGCCCTAATGCTGGGAAAGGTGGAAGGAAAGAGAAAAAGAGGACAACCAGCAACAAGATGGATGAATTCAGTTACAGTGGCAATGAATGCACGGTTTGGAGACTTGAAAGAAGAGGTTAGGGATACATCATCATGGAGAACAATCTACCTATGTGGTTACTGAATCGAAAACCACTTGATGGCACATCAATCAATCAATCAATCAATCAATCAATCAGATCATTAAAATGTTAAGAATAGGCTACAAGAAAACAAGTTCTGGTGATAGGGGCTACATTCATTAGTTGTAATTATAGCTTATGTAAAATCTCTTGTGCTTTTCATGCTTGATCAAAAAATCACAGAAAAATCCAATACTATCAAACCACAGATGTACACAACTTCCTGAACATCAATTTTGAGCGTTTGTATGTCTAAACTAAGTCCAAATCCAAGTGTAATCAAACCAGTATAGTCCACACTGGAGCGTCCTTCAGAATATTTAGTGTGGTTAGAAGGTAGAGCAGGCAGTCACAGAAGCACACTTGCCTTTTCTAACACATGACGGCCTGCTCTGAGGTTTTCTTGCTATGGAGATCTTGAAAAATCTTTGCAGATACACCATCTCATCCTCTTCTGCATTCACAGTTCCTGATCCACAACACACCTGCATAACGGATCAACCCCACCTGCTCCCCACCCCATGTGCCAAATATTCTGTATCAGACCAATTTAGTCCTGGATTCAGAAGGCAGGCAAATGTGGGAATCAATCATGATTTCCACAATATTTCAATTATGTAGATTTCCATTTATGGATGGAAAATGGCCAGAACTCTGTCATGAAGACCACAGATCAGAAATCAGGCCTGTACAATACACCTGCCTTCTTTGGCTTCCTGAAGAAGCAATACATTTAGGTCGGTTGGATGGAGAGCTCATGTCTCTTCTCCTTGCAGCTGACAAGAGGTGAGGACCTTCAGAAAGTGCTCTTTCTCCCTCTCCAGGAATTTCTTGGGTGGGCAGATTCTATCTGGAACAGGCAATCTCAAGGAGACATGGACCTTTTCATTTTGACGCAGCAGGAAAGATTAAATGATTAAAATAATTACACTTCCCTATGACAGACGAAATAGAAGAAGCCATCATAAAGTACAAGGAGAAAGTGGGGGAAAGAGTTTTGAGTGGAGGAAAATTAACCAGGTTAAGACTTGATGTTGTACATTATTTTTATATTTTATTTATTTATTAAAAGGTTCAAAACTGAAAAATGTGGGGAAGAATATTCATGAAAGATGGTCCTAGAGAACATCTCATGCCAAATTCAAATTTGTATTTCAAATGTAGAAATCCCTGGAACTTTAAAGCAGGGATTAAGTGAGAGGTTTTCCAGTTTTTTTGTGCTTTTTTTAAAAAATCATACTCAACTGATTTATACACTCTCCTCTTAATACTGCCTTCATAGCATCTCGTTTTGTTCTTTCTGAAGTTTTACTTGTATTATTTTCTTGAAAAATATTCTCAAAGTTTGAGTTAGTCATTGCTTTGCTTCTACTTAGTAGAAGCAAAGCAATGACTAACTCAAACTTTGAGAATTTTTAAAAATATAGAATTAAATAATTTTTTAAAATATAGGATTAAAATGCCAATTATAAGTGAATGAATAATCTCCTCTCATTTAACTCTCATAATCACTGGACCATGATTTGATACATGTCTAAAGATGATACTCAAACAATTTGACAATCTTTTTGTAAAACTCATGGCCTTTCTTATGCTAATAATAAACAATTATGATAAGAATTTTACCCAATCCTGGGGGTGGCTGGGGCCTTCATGATTCTCTCTGGGTGATTACCAATTATTCTTGGACCTACTTATTTTCTATTTATTAGTAGTAGATTGTAATTTTGTAATTTTAATGATTTTAACTGTATTGTAAACTTCCCAGAGTCATTTCAACGAGATGGGCAGTGAACATTTTGATAAATAGATAAATAAATAAATAAATAAATAAATAAATAATTGAATAAATAAATAAAAAATACTTTGCCACAAAAACTGATTATTCCAACAGGATGATGGAGGAAGAAGTGAGTATTTTAAGTCTACCAGTTAGTCCTATCTCTGCACTTTTTCCTCAGATTGAGAGAGAGGCTTTTTGCCACGGCTACTCAAAGCAAGACTTGCATTTTTATTTAAAGTCAGTTTTGGTTCAAGCCATGGCTCAAAGCAATTAATTTTTGCATAGAACTACCCTGATTCAAACTTTCAGTAGACCTAACCCCATCTCTTCCCCCTCCCCCTCCTCTTTCTCTCTCTCTGATTTCCCTGAGGTCAAACTTTGGTCTGTTTGAAGAATTTGAACCTGTGAGATTGGTGAAGGACCTGTTGATCCAGAACTCAATTGGCCTTATTTGCCTCCCATATTACTTGTACCCTGAGGATAAAAAAGGGACTAGGCTAACCTAGATCTCGCTACTTGCTCAGGCATGAAAAGCAGAAGGGACCTTTCTTACCAAACCTGAAAGTATTTGCCAGCAAAGAATGTTAACCCTTAATAACTAACCACCTCCCCTTGGAATTGGTCAAATCCCTATCATTTCTTCAAGCAGCCCAAGTCCCAATGGATTTACAATAGACAGAGCAAAGTGGTAAGCATTCAAGGCACCAGTCTGAAAGCCTTTATACATAGCATCTGCACAACGGAGACTGGGGAAGGAAAGGGAGAAGGCTATGTCTCTCTTCTTTCAGCCGCATAACACAGATTTCAAAACAGGCCGCTGGCAATCTCTGCCAGATGTCGTCCTAGATTAATAACCTTGATGATACAAGCAGTCCTCTCTCCCATTCTCTTGACAAAGATTGGACTAAGCCAATCCATGTTCTGTGAGTCAGAGAACTTTTAATCTACACATAGAAGAAGAAATAAACCCTGCTATTCATTTACATCAAATGTTATTTCTTCTGATTTCATTGCACCTGTTGCTTCCTATTGTGGGCAAAGGAGCTAATCTGCAGTGCCAAGCGGGTGATGCCTTCCCAGTTCCACACGACTGGTTTCAGCCTGGTGATCTCATCGTTGGTGAGATGGTTTCGCAGATCTCATACATTTTCTCCGAACTTTCGTTCGAGGAGGATCCTTCCCAGAATCTCTTTGAGCTTCCACAGTAAGACATTATTTCTACTCACTCCATACAGTCCCTCATCTTTGAAAGATAGCAAGTATGAGTCATGCATGTTAAGTTAAGAACGTCAGGATATTAACCAGTGTTTGCTTCTATGGTAGTTATGCAGTTTGTTCTCATGTAATGATAAGGGAAATGTGCAAACTCTATTTAAAGAAAAGATGAACAATGTGCAATTGCCACATAACTGCTGTAAGTGGATTGACAGGGTGGGGTAGGGGGAGATGTTCAGATAATTTAAGAAGAATTTGCAATAATATCTCAGATAAAATAGAACAATGGGAAGAACATCCATTGATTCTTATCCAGTCACCCCAAATATTAATGGATTCTAAGGCAATATGAAAATGGAATCGAGAAACAGAAAAAGTATTCTTTTCCAATAGAGGCACAATGTCCTTATAGGAGACACTTTCCTTCCTCTTTCCAAGGGAAAGCTGCATGGTTATCCAAATAACTGTAGAGCCCAGATGGTGTCATTCACCGGTGTCCTAGGTTTTATTTATTCTGGAAAATAAAGTGTCTTCTCAGAGACACCCTCATCAAATTTCAGTTAGAACAGAATTTTGAAACAAAGCTATTGTGCAGTTTGGAACTAACTTCTGAAAGAGCCATTTCCTTCTATTTCTAGTGTGATGACAAAGTTCTACCAACATCTCCTTGCTTTGGCATTTGCTATAAAAGAGATCAACAAGAATCTTCAGATCTTGCCCAATGTCACTCTTGGCTTTCACATTTACGACAGCTACTACGATACAAGGATGACCTATCGGACCATTTTGGACCTGCTCTTCAAATCACACAGATTTGTGCCCAACTACAAATGTGACCCTAAAGAGTCTCTCATAGCTATCATCGGAGGACTTGGCTCTGAGACATCCTCTTCTATTGCAGACATTATAGGTGTCTTCAAGATTCCACAGGTAAGAAATTTCAGAGGGTCCAGAGTGAGGATCTACTACATTCTTCTCTTCTCATTGTCGGAATAATTTTGCAGTCCAAAAGGTGGGGAACCTTCTGATGTGATTGATCAAAATAAACATGCATGAAAGTATATCATATTCACATACTTCTCAAAAGTTATGTTGAAATATTCCTTCATTTAAATTGCTATTCACCTTCATCCAGACTTATCTTGCATCTGTACATTCCTTTTAGCTGACCTATGGCTCATTTGTCTCAGAGAAGAACCATAACTCTCAGCCATTTTCCTTTTATTCCATGGTCCCCAATGAAGACAATCAATATGTGGGGATTATCGAACTGCTTCAGTATTTTAGGTGGTTGTGGATTGGGATTTTTGCTGTTGATAGTAACAGTGGAGAACATTTCTTGCAAACTATTGAACCTTTACTTTCTGAGAGAAGAATGTGTTCGGCATTTATACAACGATTCCCACAAGTAGCTCGTTTGGATAAACTGCATGAATTTGTTAGTTTTGCTGCAGATATTTACATGCATTTCACCAATGAGAATATAACTGTGTTTCTCATCTATGGATCACCTTTGACAGTTGCATGGCTCAGAAGTTTTTTATTTCTAAGAGACCCTGAAAATATTGAGAAAGTAATATTTCGGAAGGTATGGATCATGACATCTGAGATTGATTTCATATTAACAGGTTTTCAAAAGAGCTGGGATCTTGAATTATTTTATGGATCTCTTTCCTTTATTACTCACTCCAAAAACATTCTGGGCTTTAAGGATTTTCTTGACACCATAAAACCCAATAGTAACAAAGAAGATGGGTTTTTTAAGGATTTCTGGGAGCAAGCCTTTGACTGTTTTCTGCCAGATCCAGAGAAGGTCATGGGGGATGGTGATGTATGTACTGGAGAGGAGAACCTGGAGAGTCTCCCTGGATCTCTGTTTGAAATGAGCATGACAGGCCACAGCTACAGTATCTACAATGGGGTTTATGCCGTGGCTCATTCTTTGCATGACCTCTCCTTATTCAGATCCAGGCACAGAACTAGGGTGGGCAATCATATATCTGAACCTCCAGTTCTCCAACCCTGGCAGGTAATTTATTCACAACAAAATGATGAGTCCAGAACCAGAAATATTTTCACTCTTCATGATCATGATAGAAATGCAACTCATCTTGTAATGAGATTTGGGGAGCTGACAGGCCAACACCTATCTAAAGCTTGAAAGCCTTTTTATATTTCATTGTGACCACTCCTATTTCGAAGTCCAGAAATCTCTTTGTTCCAGCAGGAGCAGATACTTCTAATATAAGTTATTTTCCAAACCTTCAACACTTCTTTTCATTTATCTACATTTGTATTGTCTTTTAATCAGCTCCACCCATTTCTTCAAGGCATTTCATTTAACAACTCAGCTGGAGAACTTGTGTCCTTTAATGATAAAGGAGAGGTGAAAGGTGGATTCGACATCATGAACATAGTCACTTTTCCCAATAGCTCCTTCCAGAGAGTGAAGGTGGGAATGGTGGATCCTAATGCTCCAGAGGGAAGAATTATGATCCTTAATGAAGATGAGATTGTCTGGCATAGGGATTTTAATCAGGTAACAGTTTGGGCTTATCTTCTTGGACACTCCATTGTCCATCCTTTTCTTTTCTTTTTTAACCTTGAAGTTTGAAATGGTGAGCAATTTCCGGTAAGATGTTGGTGAGAGTGGGAGCAGACCTTCTGGCTGGCACAACTGTATGCCAGGGCCAACCTGGCATGTATTACCAAGTCCTGGCTGGGTTCGGGAGGGGGGTCTTTCTGAGGTCTACCCAGAAACACATCCTGTTTTGGGTGTGGCATCAGCTGAGACTCTGGGGCAGGGTGTGTGTGTGTCAGTTGTCATCTGGAAATCTCTTGTGCTTTTCAAGAGCGCTGCCCAACAGGTCCCCGGATGTGAGACCCTGTTCTTTAAGTCGGGCTCTAGGGATCATTGAGGACTGCTGCTGTTGTACCAGCCTCCCTGCTGCACAGCATCTTCCCTGCCTGAGCTCTTTCAATCCATTTCTGGGCTGGCAGTGGAGTTCTCCAGACTTATGGTTTTGGGGGACTTCAATTTGCCTTTCTCTAGAAGGGGTCTGAGGTGGCTTAGGAGCTCATGGCCACCGTGATGGCCATGGGCCTAACGGAGATCATCCAGAGCCCAGCATGGGCCAGTGGTTAGATTGCGGATCTGGTGTCCCTGACAGCCCAGTGGCTATGTGATCTGAAATTGGGGAGCTTTTAGTGTCTCCCTTGTCATGGTTGGATCATGCCCTGATTTCCATCGGATTCTCTAGCACCACGACCCCCTGCAGGGAGGCTGGAGCCATTAGATTGGTCTGCCCCAGTGATTCATGGTCTCGGATGGGTGTCAGAGGGAGCTGAGGGTTCTTTCTGCTGTGCGGCTGCATGGTCCATCTGAAGCTTGGAAGGAATCCCTCTCCCCTCCAGTGGGTTCTGTCACTCACCATGGTTTATGGATGAGCTGAAGGAGATGAAATGAGAGAACACAGGTTCGAGCTGTTCTTAAAGCCTACCTTGTGGTGCTAAGGGTGGTCCAGCCTTGCCCTACTTGACTTCTGTGCAGTTTTCAATACAATAGACCATGGTATCCTTCCGGATTGGCTCAAAGGATTGGGGGTGGGCGGCAGTGTGTTGCATTACTTCGTTTCCTTCCTCCGGGGCCGATTCCAGTCAGTGATGTTTGGGGGGAGCGATCCCGCTCTTGGCCCCTGTTATGTGGGGTTCCACAGGGTTCAGTATTCCCCACCTTCCTATTTAACATCTACATGAGGCCGCTGGTGAGCTCATCTATCGCCATGGGGTGAGGTATCATCACTATGCTGATGCTAGTTACCTCCAGATTGCCCTAGTCACTTCCAGATTGGACTACTGTAATGCACTATACATGGGGCTGCCCTTGAAGAACATCCAGATACTTCAACATATTCACCTCTGAGCATATATTACACCTCTGATTCATGAGCTGTGTTGGCTGCCAATTTGTTTCTGGGTCCAATTCAAGGTACTGGTTTTGACCTTCAAAGCCCTTCATGGAATGGGGCTGGGTTATCTGAGGGACCGCCTCTGTCCGATTATCAGCCTGTCCCATTAGATCCAGCAGGGAAGGAATGCTACATGCATTTGGTGGGTGCCAGGAGATGGTCCTTCCCTGCTATGGCTCTCTCCTTGTGGAACAGTCTCCCCTCTGAAGTTGGGCTCCCCCCTTCCCCGATGTTGTTTAGGAAGTCCCTCAAGACCTAGTTGTGCTAACAGGCCTGGGTGTCTTTGGGAACCAGAGACATTCTTCGATGGCTCCAGTATGATTGATTTTCTGAACTCTCCATGAGGTTTGTATATTTTAAAATTTAAATGTTTTAAACTTTTTGATAATGTTGCATTTTAATAGTCACTTTTTAATCTTGTCTAAGGATGGTTTTTATCTATTTGTTATTTTATTGAATTGTTGTATGCCGCCCAGAGTCACTTTGTGTGAGATGGCCAGCTAGATAAATGTGATATGTAAATAAATAAATAAATAAATAAAGTTCGAGCATGGTCTAACAGGCAAGGTACTGTTTGAAACATAATTCCATTTCAAAAGTTGTTCTGGCAACAGACCATCAGAAACAAAATAAAAGGAGCAGCGCCGAATGGGAGAGAAAGTATTCTAACCCGTGCTTGGAATTTGGAAATATGGGACTGGACTAGCGAGTCTTTGATTCCCAGAAAGAGCCAGCAAGGAGATTATGATTCCCAGGTATTGCCTATCATGATTCAGAAGGAGCCCACTAGGAAGATACAACATCAGATTTCCAACTCTGGTGCCAGATGTTACTTTCCAACTCAAAGGGAGCATCCAATATGGACTATGGTACACTCCAAATTAATGGCCTCCACAACTCTTTTCTTATTTCTTATTATTTTTTGAATAATGTCTATCTTCTATAGGAGGCTATAAATTTTCTTTGCTAAACACCAAGATTCTGTTCGTCTTTTTCTGGGTCAAGGAACCAAACTCTTTATTTTGGGGTTGAGACTTCCCTCCTTCCTTCCTTCCTTCCTTCCTTCCTTCCTTCCTTCCTTCCTTCCTTCCTTCCTTCCTTTTCAAATTCTTATTGTCATTCCTTCCATCTTTATGACTAGGTCCCTCCAATTTCTCTTTGTAATGAACACTGTCATCTTGGAAACTGGAAAAAAAGGAAGGAAGGAGAACAATTCTGCTGCTATGATTGTGTTCCATGCCCAGAGGGGGAAATTGCTAACACCATGGGTAGGTTATGATGTATTCAAATATTTCCACCATATATAATGTTTTTCCCCAGGTTATAATTAGGAAGAAATAAAAAGCAATAAATCCTCTCTAATAATTTAGCCAGTCATTTATTATGAAATTATGTTCGTTCAGTAGAAATTAAATTAAATTAAATTAAATTAAATTAAATTAAATTAAATTAAATTAAATTAAATTAAATTAAATTAAATTAAATTAAATTAAATTAAATAATTGAATTAAATAATTAAATTAAATTAAATTAAATTAAATTAAATTAAATTAAATTAAATTAAATTAAATTAAATTAAGCAAAAGACACCAGCTACAGTGTTTGTTTCTGAACAATAGAAAGTACTTTTGTCAATTATGAAATTTATGCATTTCATCTGATTATACATTTCTTATTGGACCATTCTTCTGGAAATGCAAAGGACTGAATGGGTTTTACATCTAAAAATGAGAATTTGTTTGATTATACTTTCTTTACGGGGCCATTCAGTGTGGATGGCCTGAACTTGGAGAAAGCATTACCTAAAGAAATCTATCACTGCAATATTCAGGACAATCTCATACTACTTTTGGGATGACTTCTATTTTTTTTCTTTTTTTTTGGAATAGCCCAGAACACATTTATATGCTAATATGCTTTCCTCCATCCATGTTTCATCAATTAAGTGCCTTCAGCCGGGGCAACATTTTGAACTCTTAACTCTTTGCATCTTCCTTTGAAAGGGACTGTGGAAAATGAGGAAAGAAATGAAAACGTCCTTTCTGTTTTTCAGATGCAGATGACTGTTTCCAATGCCCTGAAGATCAATATGGAAACAGAGACCAAGATGGATGTATCCCTAAAAAGATAACTTTCCTATCGTATGCTGAACCTCTTGGCATCGCCTTAGCTTCCATTTCCCTTTCCTTCTCATTGATCACGGCCTTTGTCTTTTGGTCCTTCATTAAACACAGGGACAGTCCTATCATCAAAGCCAACAACCGGGATCTCACCTACATCCTTCTTCTCTCCATCCTGCTCTGCTTCCTCACCTCATCCCTGTTCCTGGTGCAACCTGGAGAAGTGACCTGCTTTCTCAGGCAATCTGCTTTTGGGATCATCTTCTCGTTTGCTGTTTCTTGTGTGTTAGCCAAAACCATCCTTGTTTCCCTTGCTTTCATGGCTACAAAGCCTGGGTCCAGGATGCGGAGATGGGTGGGCAAAAGATTGGCCTTTTCCATTGTCCTTTCCTGCTCTCTCCTCCAAGCCAGCATTTGCACTGTGTGGTTGTCAACCTCTCCCCCATTCCCTGAGTTAGACATGCACTCAATCACTGAAGAAATCCTCCTCCAATGCAACGAAGGGTCGTCCTCCATGTTCTATTGTGTCCTGGGCTACATGGGCCTCCTGGCCATAGCCAGCTTCCTTGTGGCCTTCCTTGCACGCAAATTGCCCGACAGCTTTAATGAAGCCAAGTTCATCACCTTCAGCATGTTGGCCTTCTGCAGTGTGTGGATCTCCTTTGTTCCAACCTACCTGAGCACGCGAGGAAAAGCCATGGTGGCTGTGGAGGTCTTCTCCATCTTGTCTTCTGGTGCTGGGTTGCTGTGCTGTATTTTTTTCCCCAAATGCTACATCATCTTTCTGAGGCCTGAGTTAAGCAACAGGAAGTTATTAATAAGAGGCAAGGAGTAATGAAATTATGATATTCTCTTTTCTCTTCATATTATTGTTCAATCAGGGATCCTCTAAAGATACTAGAATCTTTTTAATTTTTGTCGTTTGTTTTTTTGTTTTATTTTATTTTTCCTGCTGTCCAAATGATATTCCACAGATGGGTATCTGTGAGTTTTTGGCATCTAACTAAAAAACAGTGTGCATTATATTAATAATATAGTTTATTGGTAAATAAAGAAAAGAAAACCATTTACCTATATTTGCAATAATATCGTTTATTGTAGTAATGAACAGTTTTATTAATTTAATAGGTATGTTAGTCAAATATATACACATACGTGTTTCCATTAAGGTAATCAACTATGCTTTTTTATACCAACTTCTTGTACCAAACATCTAAATATTTCCAAAATTTTGCTATTGCTTATTAGCACCCACAATAAAATTTAAGCATGAAAATTAAGACACTACTATGATAACAATATAGTAGTGTCTTAATTTTCATGCTTTAATATTTATCAGAAAATAATGGGAAAGTTACACAGTTTTATTAGTTATTAATGCAATTTCCTGAAATGCCATTTCCCCAAAATTGGTTTGCATTAATATAATATACTTTATTATGTTACATGTTACATTGTCATATGTTATATGATAAATTAGCTTGATCAACTAGTAATGTTCTGTATCATTATTTTCCAGATGAATCATCATTAGTTTCAAAAAGTGTATTAATATTCTTTATAATATGTATACCTAAGAAATGAAAGCTTTCATATGCAATATCAATATCTATTAATTTAGAAAAGAATGTTTGATATTGGGAAGATATCTGTAAGGTCTGATTTTTTAAGGAAAAAAAAAGCCACTAGTAGAGACATCTTTATACTATCTTTCATGTTTTTCAGAGATCATATGGGTTAAGTCATCTGCAAATCAATTAAACAAATGTTCTCCCTGCACTTCAATTTCTTCATTTTTTTCCAGTATTTCTTAACTATAGGGATTGCTAATGGTGAAATAATGAACAACAAAAAGGAGAAAAGAGGAAGCAGCCTTGTCAGCTCAAAAGGGATCCCCTTGCTGAAAATCAGCTGTTCCAAACATGAAGCCAACTTAGACTGAGACTCATCAACATCGTATCTAGAATCACGAAAGTTAAGCATGTTCTGGCGGTTGATTCCGCAGCCAGTAGGAAAAGAGGGGAAATGGTTGGGGTGGAACTACCCATTCAAAGTGACAGGGTTAATACTATATGTCTGAAAAGATGAACTATGCTCTCAGCTGGGAAGTCAAGGAACTAGATCAATCACCAGATGAGCTCTGTTACAGCTACTCAGAAGCCTCAGCTTATGCAGAATGAAACAACATGCTTCCTAACTGAGAGGAGCCAGTATTACAGAATAATAATTCCAATGCAGGAATGTCATTGGCTGCTCGATAGCTTCTGGCTCCACTTCACAATGTTGGTCATAACATGGAAAGATGGTCTTTATGGCGTGACTCCTCATTAACCCCATGACAGTCTACCCCAAGTAGAATCTGCCTCTCCTATAAGTGCTGGCCAGAAGGACAAGCTGTAAATGTCTTCCTCAGGAAGTTTAAGAACTTGGAGGTAGGCCTTTGTAGTTGTAGCTCCCTTCCTCTGAGTACCTGATTCTCCAAGGTGAAAAGGGCTCCCTACTTACTACCATTTAGGAAGACCATCAAGACCATCAGAACAGACCATTTCTTTTTTGTAGAGGAGGAGGTATCATATAAAAGAAGCTGTTTGATGTTTATACTTGCACTCAGTTGTATGTATTTTATCAACTGAAAGTATAGAAACAATGAATATGGCAGATGCAAACATTGGACATCTTTTGAGTCAATATGCCAAATCTTCTAACAGGAACCAAGAAAGCTAGATTCTCCAAGTCTTGTCAGCTTGGAGTGTTGAAAGGGAGAAAGGGTTAAGTTAAAGAATCTTGGGAAATGGTTGAAAATGCAATAGTATCAGCACTTTCTTTGGAGTGGGTGACTGTAATAAATCTTAATAATCACAATCACAATCCTCTAAAAATCCTTCTTTGACAGAAATATCAACATTTATATGTTTCCTGTAGAGGGCAATCAGTCTTTCTATTCTTTTTTATCAACAATTTCTCAGAGCTAGAAAGGTCACATGAGATACTCATTCCTCTTTATGAGTTGCACCCTGTGGTTGAGCTCAGGCCTGAAAACAATGATGAAGCATTTTGGCAAAAAGATGCATCCCACTAATGCAGCGCTGGAGGACAGGATGGAGAAGACCTCCACGGCTACCATGGCTTTTCCTCTCGTACTCAGATAGGCTGGAAGAAAGGAGACCCACACACTGCAGAAGGCCAACATGCTGAAGGTGATGAACTTGGCTTCATTAAAGCTGTCAGGCAATTTGCGGGCAAGAAAAGCTACAATAAAGCTGGCGAGGGCCAAGATTCCCATGTAGCCCAAGACACAGTAGAAGAATGAAGCTGAGCCCTCATTGCATTGTAAAATCATTTCTTTGGCTTCTGAGTGCATGTCCAACTCAGGGAATGGGGGAGCTGTTGACAACCAAAGAGCACAAATACATACTTGGAAGAGAGAGCAGGAAAGGACAGTGGAAAAGGCCAATCTTTTCCCCACCCATTTCCTCATCGGAGATCCTGGTTTCGTGGCCATGAAAGCCACCACCACAGTGATGGTTTTGGCCAGGACACTAGAAATGGCCACTGAGAAGGTGATGCCAAAAGTGGATTGTCGGAGAAGGCACGTGACTTGGCCAGGTTGGCTGAGGAAGAGGAAAGAGGAGAGGAAACAGAGCAGAAGAGAGACAAGGAGGGTATAGGTGAGGGCACAGTTGTTGGCTTTAACAATAGGAGTGTCCCTGTGCTTAATAAAAGTTCCAAGTACCCAAGATGTCAGGGAGAAGAAACAAAGAGCAGTTGAGGCTAAAGCAATTCCCAGTGTTTCTCCAAAAGTTAGAAAGACTACAGATCTTAGGATACATCCTTTCTTTTCCTTATTGGGATAAAGTTCTTCTGAACATTCAAAACAGTCATCCATATCTGGAAAAAAAAAGTAAAGGACTTTGTCATCTATGCATTCCATGTTTTGGAAAATTGCTTTCTGAAAGGGTGCCAGCTGTTATTCATTTTGAGTTCTTTGGAGTGTTTACAATTTTTTGAAAGCTGATATGAAAATGCAGTTTTTCCAAATGGTATCATTTAGGATTGGCACAACATGGAGAAGCAAACTGTGATGATGGAGATAAGAGTCTAGTAAGAAAAGCAGAAGTAGTGACTCTGAGGTGCCAAACTATACAATTCATTGAAACTCTTGCAGGTTGATACCTTCGTACAGAGTGAGTAAACTAAGGAAAGATCAGTCTTTTTTGTGGGAGGAAGGGAAGGCGAGGTCGAACTAGCAAAATAATCACCTAATTTCACTGTCTAGATAAGAAAGATACATTAGTCTGTTCAAGGTAATATTTCTCCTTATCTTTACTGTGCTTCTGTGTTCTATGTGGAGAACATTAGTAGGTTCTTCAAACACCCACCTTATGTCCCTTTGGTAGTAGAATATCTGATCCAATGACAAATCCTACCTTTTCTGCTGAAGCTTCGTTGCTTTCACTTACTTTCAATGTTATGCAGGATAAGGCCCAGAAAATGGCAGATTTAGTGGAAAATAAATATGTTCATTCACTCACATCTAAAATGACCTGAGGCAGTCAGAAACCTGCTTCTTCAGCTTTACATTATCATTTGTAAAAACTGTCATTGCTTACTTAAACTTTAACTACAAGTTTAATTTTAATTTGATTCTCCTTATTTCTATGCTGTCTTTGTCTAGGTGGCTCCTGATCTCCAATTCAAATATTTACTAGGTCAGACATTGCTTAGCTGGACTTATAAGGAGTAAATTTTCATCACAAGTTATGAAGATGATGTTACAAGGTAGGAGACACCAATATATAATTGTTTTTAAAAAATACTTAATATGTCCTGAGTTTACAAAAATTCATGATTTTTTGTTTACTGAGTGAACTATCTGGGAAAAGAACACCAAATGCAAATGAGATTCAACATGTCAAAAATAGATATGGATGATGTGATCATATAAGTTCTATGGTTCTTTGCATTTACATATTGGACCTCTATAGGAAACAATGCCTTAGGAATATTATGGGCAAACCTTGATTCATGGACAACAAATTTTAATCTGCAGGTATAGAAATGAATATTCATCCTGAGGAACTAGTACAAGTACTAATTATGTACATCCTAACGTAGTGTTTTACAGTTTGCTTAAGTCTCTAGAATGAAAACTTGGTGGAATGTCTAACCCACCATTTTGATTTGAAATCTTCCCTTCTGGGCATGGAAGACAGTCATAGCAACAGAACTGTTTTCCTTCAACACTTCTCTTCCAGGATCCAGGGGAACAATGGTCATTGCACAGAGAACGTGGAAGGACCTGTTGATAAAAATGAAAGATTTTGCAAAGGGAGATTTTTAATACCGTTTCCAATTCTTCTCCTTTCTGGAAAGAAAGAATTCTTGATTTCCCAAAGAGTTATGAATTTCATCTAGTTGAGTTTATACTATACCTTAAAAAGTTATTTAAATTACAAGGATGTGCAAAAGGGCACTTTTGAAGAAGGGCAAGGTGAGTAAAGAAGTGTGCATGATGAGAATGTTATAGAAATGAGGCGACTCCTGTGATTTCAAATGGAATTGCAACCCAAATATGAAAACCTTGCTTTTACAGTGTAAAGTCACTTCGTCTGTTTTGTAAATGCTTGATCGTCCGCAGCATTTGATGGAATATGCCATTTTCCCCTCATTCAAAAACAGAAATTAGATTTCTAAAGAGCCCAAGTTCAATACATTTTAACAGACAAAGCCATCTGCATGGGATCCTAATGGATCAAGAGATAGTCCCGTCAGTGAGTCCATACCTGGTTAAAAGCTGGGTGCCAGACAATCAAGCTTTCATCAATGAATAATTCTTTTCCTTTTGGAGCACTGGAATCCAACGTTCCAACTTTAACTCTCTGAAAGGATTTGTTTGGAAAAGTGATCATGTTGAGGATGTCAAATCCACCTGGACCTTCTCTGTTGTCTTTAAAGAACACCCTTTCTCCAGCTGAGTTGTTAAAAGAAATCCCTTGAAGAAACTTGTGGAGCTACTTAAAGGAGTGTAAAGAACAGGGAGTCAAAAAGTAACCAATGTATGCAGGATCAAAGTATTAATGCTTTATTTTCTTTTACTCCTACACTGTGAGAGACCAAAGAACAATTCTTGGCCTGAAATATGGAGGAAGAAAATGTCAACCCAGAATGATCTATCAAGAATTGTTATATGCAACTCACCTTTATTTTATTAAATAATGATTACAGGTACCTTCAAGCACCAAGCTTAGCAATTCTCCTGGAAGTTTACCAAAAGTATAAAAATGCCCACAATTCAAAAATGTGTATTGGGCACAAAGCAAAGAAAGACTGGCTTCAGACACATCACCATTGAATTCTTCTTAGAAACAGGCTGGAGGAACTTAGAAGACAGACAAATTCTAATTGAAGATGAAATGGTTCTTTATGGGACCAAGGGTGATTCATAAATCCCATTGACCAGACTAAAATTTTCAAAAGTAGAATTTATTTTCATTCTTTTTTATTATATAACACAGAATGACCTCTTACACTACTCACTTTGTTGCCTCAGGATCAATAATGATCTGTGACCATAGGCAGGGCAAACAAACTCCATTAAGATGGAGATGAAAATCACTATTCGGTGAAACAAAAAATAGGCATGGCATGGAGAGATTACCTGCCAAGGTTGCAGATCTGGAAATTCACACTCTGCAATTTTTCTCTGTTTGGATCTTGATCTCACTATCTCCTGCAAGGAATGTGCCACTGCATAAACAGCATTGTAAATGGTGTAGCTTTGGCCAGTCATCTGTAACTCAAAGAGAGGCCCCGGCAGATCCTCCAAATTCTCTTCTCCACTGCAAGTTTCACTGATCATTGAGGGTGACTCTGCGCTTGGAAATGAACAGTCAAACAATAGTTCCCAAACATCTTGAAGAAATCCATCTTTGTGAGTTGAAGGTTTGATGACTTGAAGAAATTCTCTGAACCCTTGAACTTCTTTTGAATGAACTGAAAAGGAAAGAGCCCCGTGGAACAACTGGAGATCCCAACCCCTTTGGGTTCCTGTCAGTATGAAATCAATTGGGTTCATCAGGATCCAAACCTTTCTGAATGATGCACTCTCTTTATTTTCAGCATCACGTAGAAACACAATAGTTCTGATCCACACAATTGTGAATGATTCTCCATAGACAAGAAAAGCATTTGTTTTCTGATCAATCAATTTATTAGAAATAATTGAGAGTACATCAAACAATCTTGACCACTCTTCCCAGTGGGCTAGCTGTGGAATTTTTTGTTTGAAAGCCACACAGATGCCATTCTGGGAAAGCAATGTCTGCAGTTTCTGCAAGAAATGTTCTCCCTTATTTTTATCGAAAGCAAAGGCTCCAATCCACGTCCATCCAAAATGGAGAAGAATTCGGATAACTCCAATGTACTGATGATCCTCATTTGGGACCATGCAATAAAGTGATGAGGACTTAGTCATCTGAAACTCTTCTTGGGAGAAAGAGCCATAGGTCAACTAAACAAAAGGAAAAAAAAAGAATTATTATTCCTGAGAATCAATGGAAAAAATATGGAATAATGACTGCTGGATGGAAACTGAATGAAGGTGTCCCTACACTGAAATTTTCTCCAATTCAAGGTACATTATGGCAGTTCCGATGAATAATAGAAGTAAATACAACCCAAAGGTAAGCCTGCTAACTGTCTGAGCATCTGAACTCTTCCCAGACTAAGACAAGAATTCCTCAGAGCTAGACATTTCTGATTGCCTTCTGCCCTTCTGTATGGCAGATATAATAAAATACCTATCCATGAAAGACTAACTCCATGAGAGTTTGGAGAAATGGAAATAGAAATAGTTAAGCAGTCCTCCTTTACTACATTTAATATAGAGGTCCCCAAAAGGTCCAAATATCCCCAATCCTCCAACATTTCCCAGGCAAGACAGTTGAGGTTTGTATGAAACTATTATGACCAGACACCAACCAAGACATAGCAAGGAGAGTTGCCATTTCCTGCTGGCTGGCAGTCAAAAGACAATGTCAGCTGTCCCCTCTAGTAAGATTAATTTTGTTGTTCTGTAATTTATGTTTTACGTTTCAATTTTGTGACCTCTCATCATAATAAAGATCTTGATTTTTTTGGATTGGATTATCTTGAGCCAACTTATAGAGTTGTTGGAAATATCCCGCAGAAAGGCATTGAAAAAAATCTAATCTCTAATATTAACTACAACAGAAGTCAAAGTTTCACTCCCACCCCTCTGCCCAAACTACCTGTGGAATCTTGTAGACATTTATACTTTCTGCCATATAGGATGAAGTATCAGACCCAAGTGCTCCAATGATGGCCATGAGATTTTTCTGGCTGCCACAATTGTAGTTAAGGACAAAATCCTTGGATTTGAAGAGCAGGTCCAGAGTGGTGCGATAGGTCATCCTTGGATTGTGGTAACTGTCGTAGATGTGGAACCCGAGAGTGATGTTAGGCAAGATCTGGGGGTCCTCATTGATCTCTTTCACAGCAAAGGCCAAGGCAAGGACGTCCTGATAGAATTTGGTTATTGCACTGCCAATCGGTTAAACACAGCCATTGGGGGGGGGGGGGGGGGGAAACATTTTACAATAATTGTAATGTGGCATCTTTTCTATATGAATCACCAAGTTTTCTCTCTCTGATGGAAGTGTAAAGATGATTTATTTAAATATTTTATTTATATATCAAATTTATATCACCGCCCAACTACTCCACTCTAAAGTACTAGATAATTTCTGCAGAGTTGAAATATACTTTTTATAAAGTATTTCTGTGATTTGCAAAAAATATGTACTAGGAAGTATAAAAGTAGTAACTTTTTCCGGCTCCCACATTTATTTTCTATCAATTTAGTGCAAAATACCATGTGAACAGATTCAGCAAATTTCACTCATTTACTTTAGGTATCTTTTGTGACGAGGGATAACTTTTTTTTAATTACCTTAAGTTCACTCAAGGTTCTTCAAAAGATTAATTGGGCCAAAGTTTCATATATTTCATGAGAAAGACTTTAACATCATGTGAAAAAAAATGCTTTCTCCCACAACCCGATACATTCAGAAAAGAAAAAGGCTTAGATTATATGCAAAAACCTGCATTTATGCTTGAAGAGCTGTTATTCATATGAGCAATTTTGAGGGATGAGGCTAAGATTAGAAAAGGCATGGGAATAAAATCCTTACTCTGGTAAGTCATAAGGTTTTAGAGAAGTATGTTCCTTAAATTTAATTTCATATAAGTGGTAAATAATGTGAGACACCATGCCACCAATGATGAGGTCCCCAGACTGGTACCACTCATGTGGGATAGGGAAGGCATCACTCGCAGGACAACTAAGACAAACTCTTTTGTTCACCAAGAACACAAGGAGGAGCCACATCATGACTCTCTGTTTATGGAGAAAAGGTCTGGGTCTATCACTCAAAGAGAAGTCCTGGCAGACCAGACAGGAGGGAGAGAACTTGTGGAAATGAAACTCACAGAGTCAGCATTCCCCCTTCCTGCCTCTCCATGGCTCTAGAAAGATTTAAATGGATTGTTTTTGACTTCCTATTCCCTTTGGCACAGAACCTTTGATGGTTTGACCTACTCAAATATTAGAGTGATTTCAGACATTCCTAAGGGACATAATTATCATTGACCCACTGGGAACCTGGCAATTTTTCTTGATATATCTGATCAACAACTTTCTCTATTTTGGGTGACAGAATAAGTGACTGGTGCTTAAGCTCTTTTGAAAATACCTGGAAAAGTATAATTGGGAAGGTTGATATGACAAAATTGCTCTGATTGTAAAATGTCTAGGGAAATGGTGAAAGTTCCACTGTCTGGTGCAGATTAGGAGGTCTTGGTTTGAGAATCCTTCTGATACTACCTAAAAGAGAAAGTTGAAATAGAAGATCATTGACCTCCAGAGGGAAAAAGAAGAAACCCTTGTTAAGGGCACTGGAGGAGACTG
The DNA here is from genome assembly GCA_030867105.1 of Liasis olivaceus. Lineage (NCBI taxonomy): Eukaryota > Metazoa > Chordata > Lepidosauria > Squamata > Pythonidae > Liasis > Liasis olivaceus. The sequence continues at coordinate 111,795,432 of CM061351.1, read as the reverse complement.
GGAGAAAAAAACAAAGTCAAACATTGTTTTATGTTTATCTTGTATGTGGATTTTAAAATAAGGAAAGGGGGAGTTTTTTTCCCCCCAGGAATTCATATCTGTGCTGCTCCAAGATTTTTAAAAATTTCTCTCTCTCCCTCCCTCCCCCCCTCCCTCCCTCTCCCTTCTATCTGACTAACTTCGTTTTATTTTTGGCTTCTATGAGCATCATTTAAGGAAGTTCCAGATATCCTCCAGTGAAAGGCAAAATTAGTAGGTTTCCTTGGGTGGTCATTGAAATGAATTGAAACAGATGCCTTCTGTCTTTCAGGATCAACCCTCAACACTAAAGGAACAAACTGTCAAGAAAGATGCCGCAGATTAACATTTGGTGGAGCCAGCAGAAGGTCCTTGGAAAAGATATTCAAATGTTGTGATCTGTCTATAGGTACAAAGAATACAATTGTGCAAAGCGTGGTATTCCCTGTGACATTCACCCTATGGAGGTGAACGGTGGACTTGAAAGAAGCAGAAGATGAAGAGTATCGATGGCTTTGAACTTTGGTGTTGGGGAAGACTCCTGAGGATATTGTGGACAGCCAAGAAAACAAACTGATGGATCATCAAAGAAATCAGTCCAGAATCTTCCTCGAAGCACAAATGACCAGGCTCAAATGATCCTACTTTGGACACCATATTTGAAAACTGAACTCTCCGGAAAAGGCCCTAATGCTGGGAAAGGTGGAAGGAAAGAGAAAAAGAGGACAACCAGCAACAAGATGGACGAATTCAGTTACAGTGGCAATGAATGCACGGTTTGGAGACTTGAAAGAAGAGGTTAGGGATACATCATCATGGAGAACAATCTACCTATGTGGTTACTGAATCGAAAACCACTTGATGGCACATCAATCAATCAATCAATCAATCAGTCAATCAGATCATTAAAATGTTAAGAATAGGCTACAAAAAAAAAGGTTCTGGTGATAGGGGCTACATTCATCAGTTGGAATTACAGCTTATGTAAAATCTCTTGTGCTTTTCATGCTTGATCAAAAAATCACAGAAAAATCCAATACTATCAAACCACAGATGTACACAACTTCCTGAACATCAATTTTGAGCATTTGTATGTCTAAACTAAGTCCAAATCCAAGTCTAATCAAACCAGTATAGTCCACACTGGAGCGTCCTTCAGAATATTTAGTGTGGTTAGAAGGTAGAGCAGGCAGTCACAGAAGCACACTTGCCTTTTCTAACACATGACGGCCTGCTCTGAGGTTTTCTTGCTATGGAGATCTTGAAAAATCTTTGCAGATACACCATCTCATCCTCTTCTGCATTCACAGTTCCTGATCCACAACACACCTGCATAAAAGATCAATCCCATCTGAGCCCCTTCCATGTGCCAAATATTCTGTACCAGACCAATTTAGTCCTGGATTCAGAAGGCAGGCAAATGTGAGAATCAATCATGATTTCAACAATATTTCAATTATGTAGATTTCCATTTATGGATAGAAAATGGCCAGAACTCTGTCATGAAGACCACAGATCACAAATCAGGCCTTTACAATACACCTGCCTTCTTTGGCTTCCTGAAGAAGCAGTACATTTAGGTCGGTTGGATGGAGAGCTCATGTCTCTTCTCCTTGCAGCTGACAAGAGGTGAGGACCTTCAGAAAGTGCTCTTTCTCTCTCTCCAGGAATTTCTTGGGTGGGCAGATTCTGTTTGGAGCAGGCAATCTCAAGGAGACATGGACCTTTTCACTTTGACGCAGCAGGAAAGTGTAAAATCATTACACTTCCCTATGACAGACGAGATAGAAGAAGCCATCATAAAGTATGAGGAGAAAGTGGGGGAAAGAGTTTTGAGGGGGAGGAAAATTAACCAGGTTAAGAGTTTTGAGGGGGAGGAAAATTAACCTGGTTAAGATTTGACGTTGTACATTATATTTTTAGACTATTCTGGACATAAATAGAAACACATGCTGGTTTTGTAAATAATATTTTCACTTTTATATAATATTGGATCACACTACTTGATTATAGGTATTAGAGGTAAAGTGTAGGTATCATAGCATCCAGAATAAAATCCCTCTTTTGTTTAAAAAAATCCCTCAGTTTAACTAATCCCTCATCTGTCTTGACTGTGTGTATGTCTGTGTCAGCTCTTCTTCTGATTCAATTCCAAGCAGCGGCACCTTTCAAAATAACTTAATTTCCTTCTCTTGAGGATATCTTAGAAAGATTTGTTTGAAGCTACTCCGGGAGGGTTAAAAATTTTAAAGAAACAACAAGAAGTGGAATAATGTTTTAAAAAGCACATTGCACATCTATTACTGCAATATTCAGGACAATCTCAGATTACTTGCAGGAAGTATATATATGTACACACACACACACAGAGAGAGAGAGAGAGAGAGAGAGAGAGAGAGAGACATACAAAACCAAACAGGGACCAAGATGGATGTATCCCTAAAAAGATCACTTTCCTATCGTATGCTGAACCTCTGGGCATCGCCTTAGCTTCCATTTCCCTTTCCTTCTCATTGATCACGGCCTTTGTCTTTTGGTCCTTCATGAAACACAAGGACAGTCCCATCGTGAAAGCCAACAAAAGGGATCTCACCTACATCCTTCTTCTCTCCATCCTGCTCTGCTTCCTCACCTCTTCACTCTTCCTGGTGCAACCTGGAAAAATGACCTGCTTTCTCAGACAATCTGCTTTTGGGATCATCTTCTCGTTTGCTGTTTCTTCTGTGTTAGCCAAAACCATCCTTGTTTCTCTTGCGTTCATGGCTACAAAGCCTGGATCCAGGATGTGAAGATGGATGGGGAAATGTTTGGCTTTTTCCATTGTCCTTTCCTGCTTTCTCCTCCATGCACTATGTGGAAATCAGTGCATTTTGGGCATCTTACAAAAGAAATATTTTACACTACATTAATAATATAGTTTATTGGTAAATAAAGAAAGGAAAACAATTTATCTATATTTGCAATGATATCGCTTATTGTAGATATGTTAATTTTTATTAATACAATGCATATGTTAACAAAATATATGCACACACATTTTTCCATAAAAGTAGTCAACTATTCTTTCTTATACCTACTTGTTATACCAATCATCTAAATGTTTCCAATATTTTGTTGTTGCTAATTAGGAATAATAATAATAATAATAATAATAATAATAATAATAATAATAGTAGTAGTAGTAGTAGTAGTAATAATAATGATAACATCAATAGCTTGTCTTAGTTTTCATGCTTTAATTTCATATTAGAAAATAATGAGAAGCTTGGTATCCTTTGATTAGTTACTAACGCAATTTCCTGATTTCCCATTTCCCCAAAATTGTTTTGCTTTAATTTAATTTAATATATCTTATTACCTTATATGTTAAAAAGTGTTGCTTTGCTCTGAAAATCCCTCCAATATCTATTTGTAGTTCTGTTCACCCGATATATGACATTTTACCTGGGATAATTTTCAACTATGTAAAATCTTTGCATTTCCTTCAACATTTTTGAGAAGGAACCATAAGAAAGCATTATTTTTATACTTACATACATTTCTCTTCTGATATTTCTCTCTCAAAAACTGATTAACATCACTTCTTAAAAAACTCTCAGTTTTGATTGCATTTATAATTAATAGATTTTTAAAGAATAGAATATTCTTTTTGTCTCTCTGTGCTTGTGTATGTATGTTTGTAAAACGTGCTTGAATTCGGTAAGCGAGCTCTCGTCTTGACTATTAATTTAATTCATTTCCTAATTTCAGTTCAAGCTCAACTTTATACGATAGAATATAAGGTGTGTGTGTGTGTGTGTGTGTGTGTACATATACAATAATTCTGCTTTGAAAAAAATATAGGAAGAGCTAGTAAAGGAATAAGAGGAGATTTATTCTATATTAACTCCAAATCTTAAAAAAAAAATCCATTAATGATCTGCTTTAAAGATTGTAAAATTTTTCTGTAAAAATACTAGTTTACTTACAGGCATGCAATCTACAGCAACATCATTTTAGCCAGTGTCTATTATTTTTCCCTATTCAAAGCAGTTTTGAACTCAATCTGATAAGCTCAACTTTATGTGGCCAAACCTGTAAATTGTTTATCAGGCATATTAAAGGAAAGTGTTTGAAATAAACAACTTTGATAAAACATTCATGTTTATGCCAAATAGATACATTGGTTTAATCAAATAGTCATATTCTCTAACATTGTTTTCCACATGAATCATTATTAGTTTCAAAAAGTGTATTAATAGTCTTTATAATATGTATACGTAAGTAATGAAAGCTATGATAATAATATGTATTTCTATTAATTTAGAAAGGAATATTTGATATTAGGAAGATATACAATTTAGGGCCTCAACATCCAAAAATACATAACTGTGCATACTGATCAATAAATAAACAAAAAACAAATAAATAAATGCAATGGACTGTACATTTCTTGGATTATCAGAAACAAAACAAGTCTTACTGAATTTGGAAGAGGTTTCCTGAGCAGGGAACCCCAAAGCCACAACCCAGAAAAGGAAATATTGAACAGATTCACAAAGATAGGAAATAGTGTGGTTCCTGGGTGTGAGCATCAGAATTTTCATGGCTCTCTTTCAATCAGTTGTCTGTTCCTCCAGTGAATCCTTGTCTTCATGTACAACATTGTCACATGAGGGCATCTGAATATCTTCTCTGAAATTTTCATTGCTACCCTACCAAATGATCGCCTGCATCATATTTCGTGAGTGCTGGTCCCTTTGCAATTGATCGCTGACCCTAAAAAGTAAAAAAATCTATGCACCACATCAACATCTTGTTCATCAAGTCTAAGGTAGGTTGCTACATGTTAATCTGTTTTTTAAAAAAAATATATTTCATCAAAACCCATTTCTAAAAGAAATTGCCAGGTTGCTATCTCATGCATTTGCAGATGATAAATCAGGCATATATAATAATCTGACCTTCATTTTCTTCCCACAGAAACTACTCTTTGACTTAGCTTATATTATGAGCTAGGGGCCTCCCAAAGTGACGTAGGGAGTTCTCACAGTCAATTGTGAATTTCAACCTGGGTCCATCATTTATTGGCTAAAACAAAAAAAACATAACTGAAACTTACATGCAGATTTTCCCACACAGGTTGAGCGGGATAGGTAAATCTATTTAAAACATTACACTTCCCAATGGCAACAAAAAGATGAATAGGTACAACAAATATTTTTCCCCCTCCTCAGTGGGAAGGGAATTATGCTTATCATAGTTTAATACCAGTCATAATATATCAGGGCCTGAATGCAATTCTTTGGATTTTAATCAGATTCTATTCAGGTTTCATGATTTGTTATATGCCTCCTTTAAAGGCCTCATGTATCCAAAGAAACATAAGCATTTACATAAAAATGCATCCACGGTTGCCTATCGCAACGATTACAGAGACAGATGAGCTTCAAGGAAAGAAACTCAGCTTAAAAGAAGAAAAATAAAAAAGAAGAAAGATTTACCCACGGCAATATCTACCTTCTTGTCCATGTAATTCTTATTCTTGAAGCCTAAAACGACAAATGATTTCCAGGCACAGAGCTGGCCTTGCATTGGTGTGACCTAACAGTCGCTTTAACAGCAGTGTCCACAAGAAGAGTCTGCATTTTCCTCTCTTCAAGGAAGTAAAATGTTGCATCTGGGTGAGTTCCTCCTTTCCCCTCATCTTGCATCTCTGGGGGCACATGCTCCCTGGCTGGCATAGGGATGGCAGCCCATTTTCTGACTCAATCCTTCATCACTTCCCCATCACAGCAACCTTGAGCTCCTTCCATTCTTTTGAACTTTCAGGTTTGTTCTGAAGAGCAACAGACGGAACCCTACACCTGCTTAGATCATCTTTTTCCACTTTTCCATGGAAAAAATCTGTGCCAGCTGCAATCAAGATAAACCTAAACTAATATCTGAATACACACACATGCACACACACACACACACACTCCCAGTGGAAAACTCACATTTTTTTCCCCAGGTATTTTCATCTTGGTCCTTCCCTGTATAAGAGAGGTATGTATGTTCTTTATTAGGATTGGGCCAAATTTCACCTTGGCTTTTCATGCCAAATGCCACACTTCAAATACTAAACCAAATCTTTATTTTGGTCATTGGTCAGCATACACTTCTAAGAAATGATGAGGCAAATGGAAGAATACATTTAATTTCATTTCACTAAATTTTCAGTATTATTAAAAACTGATAATAGGTTACAGTGAAATTAGTGAGTGAGTGGTTATGACCCAGCATGAAACCTTATTTTTTAAGGACAGTTATAAGTAAAATGTATAGAAACTATATCAATTTCACGTTTCAAAGAACCCTAACCAATCCAAAACTGATGCGCTATAATACTGTGTTATATCCGTGTTCATAAAATGTTAATTAGCGTTTTATAATATTTATGCAGTGGTTTATGAGTTGAAAGTATAAAAGGAGGAAAGTGGCAGCTGAAACCATTGAACATCCTTTGAGTCAATATATCAAATCTCCAAGTCTTTAATTTGGTGTGTTGAAAGAGAGAAAGGGTTAGATTAAAGAATCTTGGAAAATGGATGAAAATGCAACAAGACCACTTCCTTTGGAATGGGTGACCATAATAAATCTTAATAATGATCATCATAAATCATCCATAAATCCTTCTTTGGCAGAAATACAAACTTCTACATGTTTCCTGTAGTCAGCAGTCTTTCTATTCTTTTCTGTCAGCAATTTCTCATTGCGAGAAAGATCAAATGATGTATTAATTCCTCTTTATGAGTTGCTCCCTTTGGTTTAGCTCAGGCCTGAAAACAATGATGTAGCATTTTGGCAAAAATATGCATCCCACTAATGCAGCGCTGGAGGACAAGATGGAGAAGACCTCCACAGCTACCATGGCTTTTCCTCTTGTGCTCAGATAGGCTGGAAAGAAGGAGACCCAAACACTGCAGAAGGCCAACATGCTGAAGGTGATGAACTTGGCTTCATTAAAGCTGTCAGGTAATTTCCGGGCAAGAAAAGCCACAATGAAGCTGGCAAGGGCCAAGATCCCCATGTAGCCCAACACACAGTAGAAGAAGGCGGCTGACCCCTCATTGCATTGTAGAATAATTTCTTTGGCTTCTGAGTGCATGTCCAACTCAGGGAATGGGGGAGATGTTGACAACCAAAGAGCACAAATACATACTTGGAAGAGAGAGCAGGAAAGGACAGTCGAAAAGGCCAATCTTTTCCCCACCCATTTCCTCATCGGAGATCCTGGTTTCGTGGCCATGAAAGCCACCACCACAGTGATGGTTTTGGCCAGGACACTAGAAATGACCACTGAGAAGGTGATGCCAAAAGTGGATTGTCGGAGAAGGCAGGTGACTTGGCCAGGTTGGCTGAGGAAGAAGAAAGAGGAGAGGAAACAGAGCAAAAGAGAGACAAGGAGGGTGTAGGTGAGGGCGCGGTTGTTGGCTTTAACAATGGGAGTGTTCCTGTGCTTCATAAAAGTTGCAAGTACCCAAGAGGTCAAGAAGAAGAAACAAAGATCAGCTGACGCTAAACCAATTCCTAATGTTTCTTCCAAAGTTAGAAAGACCACCGGTTTCAGGATACATCCTTTCTTTTCTATGTTTGGATAATGATCTTCTGAACATTCAAAACAGTCATCCATATCTGGAAGAAAAGTCAAACAATTTGTCATCTATATATTCCATATTTTTGAAAATTACTTTCTGAGTAAGTGGTAACTGTTATTCATTTAGAGTTTTTTCTACTGGTTACCAGTTCGATGATGTTGGTATGAAAATGCAGTTTTTCCTGAATTTAAGACTACCATAAAAGAAACTACAATGGGAAGGGCAATTGTTCTTCAAAATGGAATCCTTTCTAAAAGGTTCATAGATAGTTTAGAGTTTTTCCATTTTTCCAAAACATGGAGAAGAAACTGTAATGATGGAGATAAGAGTTTATTAAAAGAAGCAGAAGTACTGATTGTGAGGTGCAAACCAAGATAATTCTTTTAAATTCTTGTACGCTTTCTCCTTCCTAAAGAGTGATTAAAGTAAGGAAAGATCAGTCTTTTTATTTGGAAAAAAAGAGGTGGGGTCTACCAAGCAAAAATAATCACCTAATTTTACTGTCAAGATAAGAAAGGTATATCGGTCTGATATCTGTATTTTATCCTTACCTTTTTGATGCTTTTGTGTTATGTGGACAACATTAATTAGTTCTACAAACACCCACCCTATGTCCCTGTGATGGTAGAATATCTGATCCCTTCACAGATCTTCCTTTGTCTGCTGAAGCTTGTTTGCTTCCACTTACTCTCAGGTTTTCATGGAAGATAAGGCCCAGAAAATGTCATATAAATTTCAAAGAATGTCTGGATTCATTCACATGTAAACTGACCTGAGCAAATCAGAAGGTGTTTCCAGAGCATCACACTATCATTTGTAAAACTGTCATTGCTTATTTAAACTTTAACTAGAATTTTAACTTTAACTTAATTCTCCTTATTTCCATGCCATCTTTGAAAGTAGTGATTATCGGATGTAAAATCATACTTTAATCTGGGCCAAAAAGAAAAAGAAAAAATGTTTTTGAGTTAAATTAATGCCCATAGCTTCAAATGGGCATTAATTTCATCGGATTTCTTTCAGTAACAAGAAAGTACATTGCCTTTCTTTTTCTCCAGCATAAATTTTCTTTAATACACAGTCTATTCTACAAATTTTAATTGGCTGGTCATCTCCTATTCAAATGTTTATTAGGGCAGACATTGCTTAGCTGAAGTTCTAAGGAGTATGCTTTCATGACAAGTTATTATCATGACATGATAAGGTAGGAGAAAATAAAACTACTTATTACAGGTAGGCCTCGACTTATGACCATTGATTCAGCGACCATTCTAAATCATGGTCATGTGGTCAAAATTCAGATGCTTGTCAACCGGCAAGTAATTATGACAGTTGCAGTTTCCCTAGGTCACATGATCTCCATTTGTGACTTTCCCAGGCACCTTCCAGCAAGCAAAGTGAAGGGAAAATGTGTGATTAGTTTAATGACTGCCGCAAAAAAGTCATAAAATTGGCTGTGATCACATGATGTCTCATTTAATGACTACACCACTTAATGATCAATATTCCGGTCCCTATTGTTGTCTTAACATAAGGACTACCTGTATATGCACCCTAAAAGAGTGTATTAGAGTTCGCTTAATCTGCAGAATGAAAAATTGGTGGAACATCTGACCTACCATTTTGATCTGAAATCTTCCCTTCTGGGCATGGAACACAGTCATAACAACAGAATTGTTTTCCTTCAACACTTCTCTTCCAGTATCCAGGGGAACAATAGTCATTACACCAAGAAAGTGGAAGAACCTAGTCATAAATATGAAAGGTTTTGCAAAGAGAGATTTGTAAAACAGTTTCTAATTTTTCTCCTTTCTGGGGGGAAAGAATTCTTGAATTCCTAAAGGGTACTGAATTTTGTGTATTTGTATTTATACTATAGATTAAATATATATTTAAATTACAAGGATGTGCAAAGGGGAAGAAGGGCAGATTGAGTAAATGAATGTCTATTATGAGAATGTTATGGGAACTATGCAATTCCTGTGATTTCAAAGGGAATTGCAACCCAAATATGAAAACCTGCTTTTATATTATAATGTCATTTTGTCAGTTTGGTAAATGCTTGACCGTGGACAACATTTGTACAATGTATGCCATTTTTTTCTTTGAAAAAGAGATATTAAAGAGACTATGCTCAATATGGTCTAAGAGACAATGACATCTTCATGGGATCCTAATGGATCAAGAGATAGTCCCTTCAATGAGTCCATACCTGGTTAAAAGCTGGGTGCCACACAATCAAAGCTTCAGCAATGAATAATTCTTTCCCTTTTGGAGCACTGGGATCTAACTTTCCAACTTTAACCCTCTGAAAGGATTTGTTTGAAAAAGTAATCATGTTGAGGATGTCAAAGCCACCTTGACCTTCCCTTTTGTCTTTAAAGAAGACTTTTTCTCCAGCTGAATTGTTAAAAGAAACTCCTTGAAGAAACTTGTGGAGCTACTTGAAGGAGGATAAGAAACAGGAGTCAAAAAGAGACAATGTATCTGGGATCAAACTATTAACATTTCCCTTTCTTTTATTTCTGCTTTGTGAGAGAACAAAGAACATTTCCTGGCTTGAAATATGGAAGAAGAAAATGTCAACCCAGAAAGAACTATCAAGAATTGAAATACGAAACTCACTTTTATTTTATTAATTAAAGATTACAAGTACTTTAAAGCACCAAGCTCAGCAATTCTCCTGGAAGTTTACCATAAATATAAAAATGCCCACATATCAAAAAAGCATGTTGGGCACAAAGCAAAGAAAGGCTGGCTTCAGACACATCACCATTGAATTCTTCTTGGAAACAGACTGGATGAAATTACAAGATAGGTGAATTCTAAATGAAGATGAAATGGTTCTATATGGATCCAAGGGTGATACATCAATCCTATTGACCAGACTGAAATTTGTAAAAACAGTTTATTTTCATCTTTTTTTATTCTATAACATAGAATGACCTCAGACTATGCACTTCGTTGCCTCAGTACCTATATTTACCTATGGCCGTAGGCCAGGGCAAACAAACCCAATTAAGATGTGGATGAGAATGACCATTCACTGAAACAAAAGATAGGTATGGCATGGAGAGATTACCTGCCAAGGCTGCATATCTGGAAAGTCAAACCCTGGAATTTTTCTCTGTTTGGATCTTGATCTCACTATCTCCTGCAAAGAATGTGCCACTGCATAGACAGCATTGTAAATACTGTAGCTTTGGCCAGTCATCTGCAACTCAAAGAACGGCCCAGGCAGATTCTCCAAATTCTCTTCTCCACTACAGGTTTCACTGATCATTGAGGGTGATTCTGCATTTGGAAATGAACAGTCAAACAATTGTTCCCAAACATCTTGAAGAAATCCATCTCTGTGGGTTGAAGGTTTGATGCCTTGAAGAAATTCTTTGAACCCTTGAACTTCTCTTGAATGAACTGAAAAGGAAAGTGCCCCATGGAACATCTGGAGATCCCAACCCCTCTGACTTCCTGTCAGTATCAAATCAATTGGGTTCATCAGGACCCAAACCTTTCCAAATGATGTACTCTCTTTCTTTTCAGGATCACGTAGAAATACGACCATTCTGAGCCACACAATTGCAAATGATTCTCCATAGACAAGAAAAGCATTTGCTTTCTGATCTATCAATTTATTAAAAATAACTGATATTTCATCCATCAATTTTGACCAGTCTTCCAAGTTGGGACGCTGTGGAAGTTTTTGGCTGAATGCTAAACAGATGCCATTCTGAGAAAGCAATCGTGGCAGTTTCTGCAAGAAATATTCTCCCTTAGTACAATCAAAAGCAAAGACTCCAATCCACGTCCATCCAAAATGGAGAAGAAGCCATATAACTCCAGTGTACTGATGTTTCTCATTTGGGACCATGCAGTAAAATGAAGATAACTTAATAGTCTGGGCAGAAGAGCCATAAGTCAACTAAACAAAAGAAAAGAAAAGAAAAAAAAAAAGGAATCATTATTCCTGAGAATCAGGGGAAAAAATATGGAAAAATGACTGCTGGGTGGAACCTGGATGAAGGTGTCCCTGCACTGAAAATTTCTCAAATTCCATGTACGTCATGGCAGTTCTGATGAAGAATAGAAGCAACTAAACACCCAAGGTAAAATATTTTCTCACCTGTGGAATATAAATGGATTACAAACCAAAATTAGCTTCCTAATATAGAGTTCCAGACTGTTCATCACTATGAACACCTGGAAACCTGCTAACTGTCTGAGCATCTTAACTCTTCCCAGCCTAAGGAAGCAATTCTTCAGAGCTAGACATATTGGATTACCTTCTGCTCTTCTCTAGGGCAGATATAGTGTAATACTGATATATAAAAGTCTACCTCCGTGAGATTCTGGAGGAATAGAAACAGTCAAGCATGTCCTCCTTTGCTGCAACTATTATAGGGATCTTCAAATGGACCAAATAGGCCCAATCCTCCAACAATTCCCAGGCAAAACAGTTGAGTTTTATACCAAATTATTTTGATGAGACAGCAACCAAGACATTGAAAAGAGACTGGCTGGAGGTTAAAAAAAAAAAAAGCTGATTCCCTCAAGTAAGTTTATTTTTGGTGTTCTGTAATTTACATTTTACATTTTTAATTTTCTGATCTGTGATCATAACAAAAGTTTTTGATTTTTTGGCTTGGATTACCTTGAGCTAACTTATTGAGTTGTATGAAAAAATTGTTAAGGGATAGCAAATTAGATGTAATTGAAGTCCTGCAGAAAGGCTTGGCAAAAAAGTAATCTCTAATATTAACTACAAAAGAAGTCAATGTTTCTCTCTCACCCCCCTGCTTGAAGTACCTGTGGAATCTTGTAGACATTTATGGTTTCTGCCATATAGGATGAAGTATCAGACGCAAGTGCTCCAATGATGGCTATGAGATCTTTCCGGCTATCACATTTGTAGTTAGGGACAAATTCCTTGGATTTGAAGAGCAGGTCCAGAGTAGTGCGATAGGTCATCCTTGGATTGTAGTAACTGTCATAGATGTGGAACCCGAGAGTGATGTTAGGCAAGATCTGGGAGTCCTCATTGATCTCCTTCACAGCAAAGGCCAAGGCAAGGACATCCCGATAGAATTTGGGTATTATACTGCCAATAGGTTAAAAACACCCATTGAAAAATTAATTTTACAATTCTTAATGTGGCATCAATTCTATATGAATAACATTTCTGTCTCTGATGGAATTATGAAGATGATAGCTTTTCTAACATACGAGATAATTTGTACAAAATTCAAATATTATTTTCATAAAGAATTTCCATGATTTGCAAAAAAAGAAAAGAAAAGTACTAACAACAAATGAAAGTAGTTACTTTTGTTTCCACCTACCACATTTATTTTTTATCAATGTGGCACAAAATAGAATATGAGCAGATTCAGCAAGTATCACTCAATTACTGTGTGTTTGTGTTGTGAGGAGTGATAATGCAGAACTTTTTAAAAATTAGCTTATGTTCACTAAATGTTCTTCAAAAGACTTACTGCACCAAAGTCTCATACCTTTCATGAGAAAGACTTTAACATAATGTAAAGAAAATTATTTCTTCTCTTACAGCCAGACAGATTTGAAACACAACGAAGGCCTAGATTAGATAGAAAACCTGCATTTATGCTCAGAAAGCTTTTACTCATATAAGCATCTTTGGGTGATGTGGCTAAGATTAGAAAATCAATGGGAAGGAAAAAACATCCTTACTATGGTAACTGATAAGGTTTTTGAGAAGGATTGTCTGTAAATGGAATTTCATAAAAGTTGTAAAAAATGTGAGACACCATCCCACCAATTACAAGATCACCAGGCTGGTACCACTCATGTGGGACAGGGAAGGCATCACGGGTAGGGCAGCTCAGGGCAACTATTTTGTTCACAAGGAACACCAGGAGGATCAACATCATGACTCTCTGCTTATGGAGAAAAGATCTATCATTCAAAGACAGGTTCTGGCTGATGAGAGAGGAGGGAGAGAACTTGTGGAAATGAACCTCACAGAGTCAGCATTCCCCCTTCCTGCCTCTCTGTGGCTCTAGAAATATTTATATAGATTGCTTCTGACCTCCTATTCTCTTCTGCACAGAACCTTTGAGGTTTTGACCTACTGGAATAATAGAGTGATTTCAGACATTCATAAGGGACATAATTATCATTGAACCATTGGTAACCTGGCAATTTTCCTTCATATGAGTGATGAACATCTTTCTCTATTTTGGGTGACATAATAAATGACTGATGCTTAACTGGTTTTGAAAATACCTGGAGAAATAGAATTGGGAAGGTTGAGATGACAAAATTGCCCTAATTCTAGAAATCAGGTTGTTGTTGTTGTTCAGTCGTTAAGTTGTGTCTGACTCTTCGTGACCCCATGAACCATATTGCGCCAGGCCTTCCTATCTTTCACTGCCTCCCTGAGTTTGCTCAATTTCATGCTCATTGCTTCAGTGATGCTATCTAGCCATCTCATCCTTTGCCATCCTCTTCTCCTTTTGCCTTCCATCTTTCCCAGCATCAGGGTCTTTTCCAAAGAGTCCTCTCTTCGCATTAGGTGACCAAAGTATCTGAGCTTGAGCTTCATTATCAATCCTTCCAATGAGCAATCAGAGTTGATTTCCTTTAAGATTGACTGGTTTGACCTCCTAGCAGTCCAGGGACTCTTAAGAGTCTTCTCTAGCACCACAGTTCAAAGGCATCCATTCTTCGGCGTTCAGCCTTCTTTATGGTCCAGCTCTCACAGCCATACATTACTACTGGAAAAACCATAGCTTTGACTATGCGGATCTTTGTCGGCAAGGTGACGTCTCTGCTTTTTAATATGCTATCTAGGTTTGCCACAGCTTTCCTCCCAAGGAGCAAGCGTCTTTTAATTTCATGGCTGCAGTCTCCGTCTGCAGTGATCTTGGAGCCCAAATAAATGAAGTCTGTTACTGCTTCCATTTCTACCCCTTCTATTTTCCAGGGATTGATGGGTCCAGATGCCATGATCTTAGTTTTTTTAATGTTGAGTTTCAAGCCAGCTTTCGCACTCTCCTCTTTCACCCTCATCAAGAGGCTCTTTAGTTCTTCTTCACTTTCTGCCATTAGGGTGGTATCGTCTGCATATCTGAGGTTATTGATGTTTCTCCCTGCAATCTTAATTCCGGCTTGTGATTCTTCCAGCCGGGCATTTCTCATGGTGTACTCTGCATATAGGTTAAATAAGCAGGGTGATAGTAGACAGCCTTGTCGTACTCCTTTCCTTATTTTGAACTAATCGGTTGTTCCATGACCGGTTCTAACTGTTGCTTCTTGGCCCGCATACAGATTTCTCAGGAGATGGTTAAGGTGGTCTGGTATCCCCATCTCTTTAAGAATTTGCCACAGTTTGTTGTGATCCACAAAATCAAAGGCTTTTGCATAGTCAATGAAGCAGAAGTAGATGCTTTTCTGGAACTCTCGTGCTTTCTCCATGATCCAGCGAATGTTGGCAGTTTGATCTCTAGTTCCTCTGCCTCTTCGAAACCCAGCTTGTACATCCGGTAGTTCTCGGTTCACGTACTGCTGAAGGCTAGCTTGTAGGATTTTGAGCATAAACTTGCTAGCATGTGAAATGAGTGCAATTGTGCGATAGTTTGAGTATTCTTTGGCATTGCCCTTCTTTGGAATTGGAACGTAAACTGACCTTTTCCAATCCCGTGGCCACTGTTGCGTTTTCCAAACTTGCTGGCATATTGAGTGCAGCACTTTAACAGCATCATCTTTTAGTATTTAAATAACTCAGCTGGAATACTGTCATCTCCACTAGCTTTGTTGGTAGCTATGCTTCCTAAGGCCCACTTGACTTCACTCTCTAGGATGTCTGGCTCAGGGTCAGTGACCACACCAGCATGGACATCAGGGACATTAAGATCTTTCTTGTAGAGTTCTTCTGTGTATTCTTGCCACCTCTTCTTAATCTCTTCTGCTTCTGTTAGGTCCCTGCCTTTTTTGTCCTTTATCATGCCCATCTTTGCACTAAACGTTCCTTTGATATCTCCAATGTTCTTGAAGAGATCTCTAGTCTTCCCCATTCTATTGTTTTCTTCAATTTCTTTGCATTGTTCATTTAAGAAGGCCTTCTTATCTCTCCTTGCTATTCTCTGGAATTCTGCATTCACCTGCTTATATCTTTCCCTTTCACCCTTGCTTTTCGCATTCCTTCTATCCACAGCTATTTATAAAGCCTCATCAGACAGCCATTTTGCTTTCTTGCATTTCTTTTTCTTTGGGATGGTTTTAGTTGCTGCCTCTTGTACAATGTTACAGACCTCTGTCCATAGTTCTTCAGGCACTCTGTCTACCAAATCTAATCCTCTAAAGCTGTTCATCACCTTCTCTGTGTACTCACATGGAATATGATCTAAGTCATACCTGGGTGGTCAAGTGGTTTTCCCTACATTCTTCAATTTAAGCCTAAATTTTGCAGTAAGAAGCTCATGATCTGAGCCACAGTCAGCTCCTGGTCTTGTTTTTTGCCGTCTGTATAGAGCTTCTCCATCTTTGGCTGCAAAGTATGTAATCAATCTGGTTTTGGTATTGACCATCTGGTGATGTCCGTGTGTAAAGTCGTCTCTTGTGTTGTTGGAAAAGAGTGTTTGCTATGACTAGCTTGTTCTCTTGGCAGAACTCTATTAGCCTTTGCCCTGCTTCATTCTGTACTCCGAGGCCAAACTTGCCTGTTATTCCGATTACTCCTTGACTTCCTACTTTAGCATTCCAATCCCCTATGATGAAATTACAGCTCACTGGCCTTATGCAAATATCATCATGAAATATTCCCCTTTAAAAGCAGGGCCCATATTTTGAATTTCCACATTTTCTTCAAACTGTACGTTACACTGGAGGAAATTTCTTTAAAAACATAGTATGAATTTCTTGCTCTTTTTCTTTTTTCTGATGGCCATGCCAAAACGTGAGTATACAATTTTAGACAAAGTGACTATGTGATTTTTTTTTTTAAGTTGTATGTGAATCCTGATTTTTTTTCCCTCCTGCTTCTTTAGGTTCTTTCTCTAATGTTCAGCTTGAGTCATCAGGGCCTGAAACTGTAAGACCAGCAAAATCTAAATTTGCTCTGTAAAGTTACAGGCGTCTCCATCACCAGTAGTAGCTATGCTTGGAAATGAGTCCGTCAGACTCCAGGGAAAAGGTTAGAATGGATTGCCAGAATCTACCCCTAAGATGGGAGAAAATGGTATTTATCTTCTCTTCAAAGCCGCACCACCATTGTGTCAGAACCTGCATCAACCAACAATTGTTAATTTGCAAAGCATAGCAGTCAATGGGAGTTTGCTTGATTTGCTGTAGAAATATTAATATAGAGTGCTTTTGACCTCCTAGTCCCTTCTGCATAGAACCTTTGCAGTTTTGGCCTACTAGAATAATAGAGTGATTTCAGCAATTCATCAGGGACATAATTATTATTGAACCATTGGCAACCTGGCAATTTTTGTTTATATATGTGATCAACATTTTCCTGTCTTTTGGGTGACATAGTAAGTGAATGATGTTTAATTTGTTTTGAAAATACCTGGAAAAATAGAATTGGGAACATGGAGGCTGCAAAATTGCCCTGATTTGTGCAATCAGGACCAATGTTTAATTTTATCAAAGGATCAGGGAACAGTATCTCCCTGTAAAATGTTTGGGAATGTGGTCAAACATCCACCGTTTGGTACAGATTGGCTGGTCTTGGTTTGAGAATCCTTTAGAAATTAGCTAAAAGAGAAATTGAAGTAGAAATGTATTAATCCCCCAAGGGAAAAACAAGAATCTCATATCTGTGCTGCTCTAGCATCTATAAGTTGATTAAAAAAAAACAAAAACCCTCTACCTATCTATTATCTGTCTGTCTGTCTATCTATCATCTATCTTTAATTTTAGGGTTCCATTGGCATCATTAAAAGTCACTTTGTGTGAGATGGGCAGCTATATAAATACAATAAATGAATGAGTGAATGAATGAATGAATGAATGAATGAATGAATGAATGAATGAAAGTTCCCGAGAACCTGCAGTGACAAGGAAAACATGCAGGCTTTCTTGACTGGTTCATTGAAATGAATTTAAGTGGACAGCTTCTGCCTTTTAGTATCAACCATCAACATTAAAGGAACAAGCAGTCAATAAATATGCCACAGACTGGCACTTGGTAGAGCAGCCATGAAGCCCTTGGAAAAGATATTCAAATGCTGTAATATGTCTATATGTACAAAGATCAGAATCAGACAAGCCATGGTATTCCCTATGACACTCTATGGAAGTGATAGTTGGACTTTAAAGAAGCAGGAGAAGAAGAACATTGAGTCCTTTGAACTTGGGTGTTGGGGAAGACTCCTGAGAATACTGTGGACAGCCAAGAAAAGAAACCAATGGATCATCAAATAAAGCAACCCAGTGTTGGGGTGTACTCCAAGCACAAATGACCAGGCTCAAATTGTCCTACTTTGGACACCTTATGTGAAAACCCAACTCTCTGGAAAAGGCTGTAATGCTGGGAAAGGTGGAAGGAAAGAGAAAAAGAGGATGCCCAGCAGCAAGATGGATGGACTCAGTTATGGTGGCAATCAGTGCACCGTTTGGAGACTTGAAGGAAGAGGTTAGGGAATCTATCTATGTGGTGGCTGATTCGAAAACTGCTTGATGGCAATCACCAGTCAATCAATCAATCAATCAATCAATCAATCAATCAATCAAATCATTACGTGGGCATTCAAGTCCCCAGGACTGCACAGGCCATTGAATTCTGGACCAATTGAGCTTCTGAATGCTCATCTTCTGCCAAGAGCTCACCCTCCATTTTTTCACCTTTCTTCTTCCCCAGAGAAAACTTGTCACCTCTCTTGTGAGCCACAGGTCTAGGGGTGCCTACTGGCAAAAGGGGAGATGCCCTGCCCTACCTCAAGATTTCTCCAGTGAGGCCTTCACCTGCCAAATGAGAAAAGAACCAAGAGTGGTAGGCAAGGCCACATCATCCATCCATCCATCCATCCATCCATCCATCCATCCATCCATCCACTCACTTTGCTTGCACACTACCCTTTCCCACTGGTTCTGGGTGTCTAATAATACCAACGTATAAAATAATATTCCTCAACCCCCCCATTGCAAATAAAAATAAGAAGACTTTTAAGTGATAAGAACAAAACCAATGCAAACACATGACCCCTTGAACCCCACCACCTTCAATTACCACACACTTATTAGGTGACTTGGTGCCAATCATCCTCTCAAAGCGCTATTTTGAGGTAAACTGGGAGGCTGGAGCATTACGTATGCTTCTTTGTGCTCCTGAATGTCTTCATGGACCATCATTCCCATAGAGGCCTGCTGAAGCAACAGAGCACAAGTGGGGAGAGGATATTGCACTCCTCTTGGAACACTCAACTTCATCCTGGTTTTAGTCTTTAGGGTTATTTTGTACTCTGCCCTTCCCCTATCCTATTATTATTGGTATTCATTATTTATTCTTCTTCTCCAGTCCTGTTATTCTGGGTGTTTGCTCACTCATGGAACCAGCTGACCATCTGGAACTTAATTATTATGCCATCAAAACAAAAGACAGGTGTCTATGAAGTGTGAACGTGTGTGTGCATACACATACACCAACTTTTTCATCCCCTAAAGAGGAACTCAGGATGCCAGTGATTAGATCATATTATCAAGTATTATCAGGTATTATTAAGATCACTATGAACTGCACACTAGTCAACACTTCTAATGTTTTCCAGAATTGTCCAAGATAAATTGTCTATCTCCTCCTGATAGACAGAGAAAGAAGTTAAGATGCTGTTCCTTCCAGTGATTTTTCTGATGTTCCTGATGCCCAAAGCAGTTCCTCAGAAGCGTCCTGCAAGGGATCCCTTCTCTGTTCCACAGGAATGGTGTCAGCCAGGAGACATCCTCACTACTGGGATGGCTTCTCATATCGTTTTCCATTTTCACGATTCTTCCTTCATGGTACGCCCTTCTCAAAACCTGTTTCAGTTTCCAGTGTAACTTTATTTGTGCCTTCTAAATGTAGAGTACTCAAAAAAATCTGGAAAAAAGAGAATTAAACCCTGCACTGTCACTCTTCACAGAACATCCAAAAAGTGAGATATCCATTTAACCCTTTTCATCTGTGGGGGGAAAATATCCATGGAGAAACATCAATGGATGCAGAAGGAAGTATCCTACCGTTCCTATTGTAAGGTTTACCCCGTTCGACTAGCAAAACTCTCGTGACATGTGTGTTCAACAAAGAAGTTTACTCAAGCGTAACGTACGCAATTACAGACAAAGCCAGGACTGGTTTGGCACATCTTGCAATACAATTTATACTCCGTCCATTCACATGTTTTGCCCCGTTGCTAGGTTTCAAATCCCCCGCAGTAATTCCCCCCTTCACCGAAATGGCAGATTCAGTTCAGTTCTTTTGTTTCTTGATTGCTTTACCCTGCTGGCGTGGTCGTGGTCTTTCTTGGTTCCTTCTGTTGCGCGCAAAGCCGGGGATTCCCAATCACGCGCTGACCGCTTTGCCGCGAGCTGCTGCTCAACCCTTTGTCTATGGTGCCCGAGGCTAATTGGTGCCGATACAAAATATCTGCTCTGCGGTTTTAGTTAAGTGGTCCCAGATGGCCCATTAATCAGCTTGCGGTTTTTCCACCTCCCCTTTTTCCTTTGCTTGCGCTCGGGCGGTAGAACTGATTCAGCGCAGCTGGGCAGGTCCCTAGCTGTGCCGCGCTGGCTGAATCTGACACCTATTTGGTTTTCAGCATTATAGGTTTATAAATTTTGGAAATAGATCTTAAGGAGGACTTTCAGGATAATGAGTGTATCCGAGGTTTTAATTCAGAACTGAAAAGGTTCAAAACTGAAAAATGTGGGGAAGAATATTCATGAAGATGGTCCTAGAGAAAATCTCATGCCAAATTGAAACTTGTATTTCAAATGTCCAAATATCCTGGAACTTTAAAGCAGTGATTAAGTGACAGGTTTTCAAGTTTTTTTGTGCTTTTTTAAAAAAATCATACTCAGCTGATTTATACACTCTCCTCTTAATACTGCCTTCATAGCATCTTGTCTTGTTCTTTCTGAAGTTTTACTTGTATTATTTTCTTGAAAAAAATTCTCAAAGTATGAGTTAGTCATTGCTTTGCTTCTCCTTTGCAGAAGCAAAGCAATGACTAACTCAAACTTTGAGAATTTTTTAAAATATAGAATTAAATACTTGTTTAAAATATACGATTAAAATGCCAATTATAAGTGAATGGATAATCTCCTCTCATTTCACTCTAATAATCACTGGACCATGATTTGATACATGTCTAAAGATGATACTCAAACAATTTCACAATCTTTTTGTAAAACTCATGGCCTTTCTTATGCTAACAATAAACAATTATGATAAGAATTTTACCCAATCCTGGGAGTGGCTGGGGCCTTGATGATGCTCTCTGAGTGATTACCAATTATTCTTGGGCCTATTTATTTTCTATTTATTAGTAGTAGATTGTAATTTTGTAATTTTAATTGATTTTAATTGTTTTGTAAACCTCCCAGAGTCATTTCAATGAGATGGAGAGTGACAAATTTGATAGATAGATAGATAGATAGATAGATAGATAGATAGATAGATAGATAGAATACTTTGCCACAAAGATTGGTTATTCCAACAGGATGATGGAGGAAGAAGTGAGTATTTTAAGTCTACCAGTTATTCTCCCATCTCTGCACTTTTTCCTCAGATTGAGAGAGAGGCTTTTTGCCACGGCTACTCAAAGCAAGACTTCCATTTTTATTTAAAGTCAGCTTTGGTTCAAGCCATGGCTCAAAGCAATTAATTTTTGCATAGAACTACCCTGATTCAAACTTTCATTCTAACCCCATCTCTTCCCCCTCCCCCACCTCTTGCTCTCTCTCTAATTTATCTGAAGTCAAACTTTTAATGACTGTTCAAAGAATTTGAACCTGTGAGATTGGTGAAGGATCTGTTGATCCAGAACTCAATGGGCCTTATTTGCCTCCCATATTACTTGTACCCTGAGGATAAAAAAGGGACTAGGCTAACCTAGATCTTGCTACTTCCTCAGGTTTCAGAAGGGACTTTTGTTACCAAACCTGAGAGTATTTGCCAGCAAAGAATGTTAACCCTTAATAATTAACCACCTCCCCTTGGAATTGGTCAAATCCCTATCATTTCTTCAAGCAGCCCAAGTCCCAATGGATTTACAAAAGACAGAGCAAAGTGGTAAGCATTCAAGGCACCAGTCCGAAAGCCTTTATACATAGCATCTGCACAACGGAGACTGGGGAAAGAAAGAGAGAAGTCTATCTCTCTCTTCTTTCAGTTGCATAACACAGATTTCAAAACAGGCCACTGGCAATCTCTGCCAGATGTCAAGTCCTAGATTAATAACCTTGATGATACAAGCAGTCCTCTCTCCCATTCTCTTGACAAAGATTGGACTAAGCCAATTCATGTTCTGTGAGTCAGACAACTTTTAATCTACACATAGAAGAGAAAAAAAACCCTGCTATTCGTTTACATCAAATGTTATTTCTTCTGATTTCATTTCATCTGTTGCTTCCTATTGTGGGCAAAGGAGCTAATTTGCTGTGCCCAGCAGGTGATGCTTTCCCTGTTCCACATGATTGGTTTCAGCCTGGTGATCTCATCATTGGTGAGATGGTTTCGCAGATCTTATACATTTTTGATGAACTTTCATTTGAGGAGGATCCTTCCCAGAATCTCTATGAGGTTCCACAGTAAGATGTTATTTCTACTCACTCCATACAGTATCTCATCTTTGAAAGATAGCAAGTATGCATGATGCATGTTAAATTAAGAATGTCGGGATATTAACCAGTGTTTGCTTCTATGGTAGTTATGTAGTTTGTTCTCATATAAAGATAAGGGAAATGGGCAACTCTATTTCAACAAAAGATTAACAATATGTATGTGCCACATAATTGCTCTAAGTGGATTGACAGGGTGGGGTAGGGGGAGAGGTTCAGATAATTTAAGAAGAATTTACAATAATATCTCAGATAAAATAGAAAAAGGGAAGAACATCCGTTAATTCTTATCCCTTTGTTTGAAATCTGACAAATCCCTTTTTCCAGTCACCCTAAATATTAATGGATTCTAAGGCAATATGAAAATGGAGTGGAGAAACAGAAAAACTATTCTTTTCCAGTAGAGGCACAGTGTCCTTACAGGAGACACTTTCCTTCCTCTTCCCAAGGGAAAGCTGTGTGGTTATCCAAATAACTGTAGAGCCCAGATGGTGTCATTCACCTGTATCCTAAGATTTATTTATTCTGGAAAAGAAAGTGTCTTCTCAGAGACATCCTCATCACATTTCAGTTAGAACAGAATTTTGAAACAAAGCTATTGTGCAGTTTGGAACTAACTTCTGAAAGAGACAATTCCTTCTATTTCTAGTGTGATGACAAAGTTCTACCAGCACCTCCTTGTTTTGGCATTTGCTATAAAGGAGATCAACCAGGGTGCCCAGCTCTTGTCCAATATAACCCTTGGCTTCCACATCTATGACAGCTACTACGATGCAAGGATGACGTATCGGACCATTTTGGACCTGCTCTTCAAATCACAGAGATTTCTACCCAACTACAAATGTGATGCTAAAAAGTCTCTCATAGCCATCATTGGAGGACTTGGCTCTGAGACATCCTCTTCTATTGCAGACATTATAGGGGTCTTTAAGGTTCCACAGGTAAGAAACTTCAGAGTGTTGAGTGTGGCTCCTACTACAAGCATGAAAGTATATCATATTCACATACTTCTTAAAAGTTACGCTGAAATATTTCTTCATTTAAATTGCTATTTACCTTAATCCAAACTTATGTCGCATCTGTACATTCCTTTTAGCTGACCTATGGCTCATTTGTCTCGGAGAAGAACCATAACTCTCAGCCATTTTCCTTTTATTCCATGGTCCCCAATGAAGACAATCAATATGTGGGGATTATCGAACTGCTTCAGTATTTTAGATGGTCGTGGATTGGGATTTTTGCTGTTGATAGTAATAGTGGAGAACATTTCTTGCAAACTATTGAGTCTTTACTTTCTGAGAGAAGAATGTGTCCAGCATTTATACAACGAATCCCGCAACAAGCTCGTTTGGATAAAATGCATGAATTTGCTAACGTAGCTGCAGATATTTACATGCATTTCATCAATGAGAACGTAACTGTGTTTCTCATCTATGGATCATCTTTGACAATTGCATGGCTCAGAAGTGTTTTATTTGTAAGAGACCCTAAAAACAATGAGAATGTAACATTTCGGAAGGTGTGGATCATGACATCTGAGATTGATTTCATATTAACAGGTTTTCAAAAGAGCTGGGATCTTGAATTATTTTATGGATCTCTTTCCTTTACTACTCACTCCAAAAACATTCTGGGCTTTAAGGATTTTCTTGACACCATAAAACCCAATAGTAACAAAGGAGATGGGTTTTTTAAGGATTTCTGGGAGCAAGCCTTTGACTGTTTTCTGCCAGATCCAGAGAAGGTCATGGGGGATGGTGATGTATGTACTGGAGAGGAGAACCTGGAGAATCTCCCTGGATCTCTGTTTGAAATGAGCATGACAGGCCACAGCTACAGTATCTTCAATGGGGTTTATGCCGTGGCTCATTCTTTGCATGACCTCTCCTTATCCAGATCCAGGCACAGAACTACGGTGGGCAATCATACGTCTGAACTTCCAGATCTCCAACCCTGGCAGGTAATTTATTCACAACAGACGGATGAGTCCACAACCAGAAATGTTTTCACTCTTCATGATCACAATAGAAATGCAACTCATCTTGTAGTGAGTTTTGGGGAGCTGACAGCCCAACGCCTATCGAAAGCTTGAAAGCCTTTTTATATTTCATTGTGACCACTCCTATTTCTAGGTCCAGAAATCTCTTTGTTCCAGGAGGAGCAAATACTTCTAAGATAAGTAATTTTTCAATTTTCAACCCTTTTTTTCAATTGCCTACTTTTGTATTGTCTTTTAATCAGCTCCACCCATTTCTTCAAGGCATTTCATTTAACAACTCAGCTGGAGAACTTGTGTCCTTTAATGATAAAGGAGAGGTGAAAGGTGGATTTGACATCATGAACATAGTCACTTTTCCCAATAGCTCTTTCCAGAGAGTGAAGGTGGGAATGGTGGATCCTAATGCTCCAGAGGGAAGAATTATGATCCTTAATGAAGATGAGATTATATGGCACAGGGATTTTAATCAGGTAACAGTTTGGGCTTACCTTCTTGGATGCTCCATTGTCCACACTTTTTGTTTTACCTGGAAGTTTGAAACAATGAGCAAAGTTCTGGCATGGTCTAACAGGCAAACGTACTGTTTCAAAAATATTTCCATCTCCAAAAGCTGTTCTGGCAACAGACCATCAGAAACAAATCAAAAGGAGCAGTGCACAATGGGAGGGAAATTGTTTTGACCAGTGCCTGGAATTTAGTTTGGGCTTATCTTCTTGGACGCTCCATTGTCCATCCCTTTTTTTTTTTTTAACCTGGAAGTTTGGAATGGGAGCAATTTCTGGCAAGATGTTGGCGAGAGTGGGAGCCAACTAAGGCTGTCCTCACAACTGTGTGCGGTATGTGTGTTTTTGGAGGCGCACTTATTTGGATGGACCTGAGTTTTGGGCTGCCTGTGAATGTTAGGGTGTGTGAGCGTGTGTGAGTCTGTTGATTGCTGCTTGTGGGTTAGAGCCAGAAGAGCAATTGACAGAGGTTGAATGGGAAGGGAGTCGTCTACCTGCTGGTGAGAGCAGCAGGGGAGGGGTGCCTGTGCATGTTGGTTTGTCTGAGGGTGTTGTAGTGAAGTGGGGAGGTGACTGCTGAGTGCCCTGATGGTGCTGAGAACTTGTATAGCTGAAGTGCCTTGGGGTGCCCGGCCTCCCCTCCCAGGGATATTTGGGGAGGAGGTTCCTCATTTTGGGGCTTGGGGGCTTGGGTGTGGGGATGGGGCTGCTATTGGGAGGGTGGAGGTGAGTCATAATGGAGACGGGGAACAGGCCGTTCCAGGGGAACTCGGGACCAATGTCTCATAAAGTTTCCATGTTCCAGCTCCTTGATTTCAGCCCCAGGATTCTGTCAGCAGACCTTCTGGCTGGTGCAACTGAATGCCAGGGCCAACCTGGCATGTCTTAGCAAGACCTGGCTGGGTTCGGGAGGGGGGCCTTTCTGAGGTATACCCAGAAACACATCCTGTTTCGGGTGTGGCATCAGCTGAGACTCTGGGGCAGGGTGTGTGTGTGTCAATTGTCATCTGGAAATCTCTTCTGGTTTTCAAGAATGCTGCCCAACAGGTCCCCGGATGTGAGACCCTGTTCCTTAAGTCGGGCTCTAGGGATCACTTGGGACTGCTGCTGTTGTACCAGCCTCCCTGCTGCACAGCATCTTCCCTGCCTGAGCTCTTTCAATCCATTTCTGGGCTGGCAGTGGAGTTCTCCAGACTGATGGTTTTGGGGGACTCCAATTTGCCTTTCTCTAGGAGTGGGGTCTAAGGTGGCTCAAGAGCTTTTAGTGTCCCCCTTGTTATGGTCAGATCATGCCCTGATTTCCGTGGGATTCTCTAGCGCCATGACCCCCTGAAGGGAGGCTGGAGCCATTAGATCGGTCTGCCCCCAGTGACTCATGGTCTCGGATGGGTGTCAGAGGGAGCTGGGGGTTCTTTCTGCTGTTCGGCTGCATGGTCCATCTGAAGCTTGGCTGTTTTCCCTCTCCCCTCCAGTGGATTCTGTCACTCACCATGGTTTATGGATGAGCTATAGCAGATGAAATGAGAGAACACAGGTTGGAGCTGCTATTAAGGTGTATCTTGTGGCATTAAGGGTGGTCCAGCCTTGCCCTACTTGACCTCTGTGCAGGTTTCAATACAATGGACCATGGTATCCTTCTGGATTGGCTCAGAGGATTGGGGGTGGGCGGCAGTGTGTTGCGTTACTTCATTTCCTTCCTCTGGGGCCGATTCCAGTCACTAGTGTTTGGGGGGAGAGATCACGCACTTGGCCCCTGTTATATGGGGTGCCACAGGGTTCAGTATTCCCTACCTTCCTATTTAACATCTACATGAGGCCACTGGTGAGCTCATCCATTGCCACTGGGTGAGGTATCATCACTATGCTGATGCTACCCAATTATACATCTCTGCCCCTGGCGCATTAAGTGATGCCGTGGATGTTTTATCCCAGTCTCTGGAGGCTGTGAGGGTCAGGATGGGGAACCACAGTTTTCAATTGAACCTTGGCAAGACTGAGTGGCTTTGGGTTCAGTGTCCTTCTGGTTCTGGGACTGCCATCTTTGGTGCTGGATGGGATGATAGACCTGGTGCACAATTTGGGGATCCTCCTAGAATCATGACTTCTGCTCCAAGAGCAGGTGGCAGTTGTGGCTAGGAGGCCTTTCGCACAGCTATGTGTTGTGCACCCATTATGCCCCTTCTTGGATCAGAAGGCTCTGCTCATGGTCACATGTGCCCTAGTCACCTCCAGATTGGACTACCATAATGCGCTATACTTGGGGCTGCCCTTGAAGAATATCTGGAAGCTTCAACTGGTACAGAATGTGGTGACATGAGTAATTTCGTGGGCTCCTAGAAGAGAATGTATTACACCTCTGGTTCGTGAGCTGCGTTGGCTGCCAGTTTGCTTCTGGGTCCAATTCAAGGTGCTGGTTTTTGACCTTCAAAGCCCTTCATGGAATGGGGCTGGGTTATCTGAGGGACCGCCTCTCTCCGATTATCAGCCTGTCCCATTAGATCCATCAGAGAAGGAATGCCACATGCATTTGGTGGGTCCCAGGAGATGGGCCTTCTCTGCTATGGCTCTCTCCTTGTGGAACATTCTCCCCCCTGAAGTTAGGCTCCCCCCTTCTCGGCTGTTGTTTAGGAAGTCCCTCAAGACCTGGTTGTGTTAATAGGCCTAGGTGTCTTTGGGAACCAGAGACATTCTTCGATGGCTCCAGTATGATTGATATTCTGCTCTCTTCAGGAAGTTTGTATATTTTAAAATTTAAATGTTTTAAAGTTTTTGATAATGTTGCATTTTGATAATCACTTTTTAATCTTGTCTAAGGATGGTTTTTATCTATTTCTTATTTTATTCAATTGTTGTATGCCGCCCAGAGTCACTTTGTGTGAGAGGGCCAGCTAGATAAATGTGATATGTAAATAAATAAATAAATAAAGTTCGAGCATGGTCTAACAGGCAAGGTACTGATTGAAACATAATTCCATTTCAAAAAGTTGTTCTGGCAACAGACCGTCAGAAACAAAGTAAAAGGAGCAGCGCCCAATGGGAGAGAAAGTATTCTGACCCATGCTTGGAATTTGGAAATATGGGACTGGGCTAGCAAGTCTTTGATTCCCAGAAAGAGCCAGCAAGGAGGTTATGATTCCCAGGTATTCCCTATCATGATTCAAAAGGAGCCGACTAGGAAGATACGATCTCAGATTTCCTACTCTGGTGCCAGATGTTTCTTTCAAACTCAAAGGGAAAATCCAATATGGACTATGGTACACTCCAGATTAATGGCCTCCACAACTCTTTTCCTGTTTATTATTATTTTTTAAATGATGTTTATATTCTATAGGAAGCTAAATAAATTTTCTTTGCTAAACACCAAGATTCTATTCCCTTTTTTCTGGGTCAAGGAATCAAACTCTTTATTTTGGGGTTGAGCCTTCCTTCCTTCTTTCCTTTTCAAATCCTATTGTCGTTCCTTTCACCTTTATGACCAGGTCCTTCCAATTTCTCTTTGTAATGAACACTGTCATCCTGGAAATCAGAAAAAAAGGAAGGAAGGAGAACAATTCTGCTGCTATGATTGTGTTCCATGCCCAGAGGGGGAAATTGCTAACACCATGGGTAGGTTATGATACATTAAAATACTTACACCATATATAATATTTTTCCCCAGATTATATTTAAGAAGAAATCAAAAGCAATAAATCCTCTATAATAATATAGCCAGACACTTATTATGCAAATACATCTATTCAGAAATGAAATGACATGAAATGACATGACATGACATGAAATGAAATGAAATGAAATGAAATGAAATGAAATGAAATGAAATGAAATTAAATTAAATTAAATTAAATTAAATTAAATTAAATTAAATTAAATTAAATTAAATTAAATTAAATTAAATTAAGCAAAAGACACCACCTACAGTATTTGTTTCTGAACAATATAAAGTACTTTTGTCAATTATGAAATTTATGCATTTCATCTGATTATACTTTTCTTCTTGGACCATTATTTTGGAAATGCAGTAGGAGTAGATGGGTTTTGCATCTAAAAAATAGAATGTATTTGATTATATTTTCATTATGGGGCCATCCAGTATGGGTGGCCTGAACTAGGAGAAAGCATTACCTAAAGAAATCTATCACTGCAATATTCAGGACAATCTCATACTACTTTTGGGATGACTTCTATTTTTTTTCTTTTTTTTTGGAATAGCCCAGAACACATTTATATGCTAATATGCTTTCCTCCATCCATGTTTCATCAATTAAGTGCCTTCAGCCGGGGCAACATTTTGAACTCTTAACTCTTTGCATCTTCCTTTGAAAGGGACTGTGGAAAATGAGGAAAGAAATGAAAACGTCCTTTCTGTTTTTCAGATGCAGATGACTGTTTCCAATGCCCTGAAGATCAATATGGAAACAGAGACCAAGATGGATGTATCCCTAAAAAGATAACTTTCCTATCGTATGCTGAACCTCTGGGCATCGCCTTAGCTTCCATTTCCCTTTCCTTCTCATTGATCACGGCCTTTGTCTTTTGGTCCTTCATTAAACACAGGGACAGTCCTATCATCAAAGCCAACAACCGAGATCTCACCTACATCCTTCTTCTCTCCATCCTGCTCTGCTTCCTCACCTCATCCCTGTTCCTGGTGCAACCTGGAGAAGTGACCTGCTTTCTCAGGCAATCTGCTTTTGGGATCATCTTCTCGTTTGCTGTTTCTTGTGTGTTAGCCAAAACCATCCTTGTTTCCCTTGCTTTCATGGCTACAAAGCCTGGGTCCAGGATGCGGAGATGGGTGGGCAAAAGATTGGCCTTTTCCATTGTCCTTTCCTGTTCTCTCCTCCAAGCCAGCATTTGCACTGTGTGGTTGTCAACCTCTCCCCCATTCCCTGAGTTAGACATGCACTCAATCACTGAAGAAATCCTCCTCCAATGCAACGAAGGGTCGTCCTCCATGTTCTATTGTGTCCTGGGCTACATGGGCCTCTTGGCCATAGCCAGCTTCCTTGTGGCCTTCCTTGCACGCAAATTGCCCGACAGCTTTAATGAAGCCAAGTTCATCACCTTCAGCATGTTGGCCTTCTGCAGTGTGTGGATCTCCTTTGTTCCAACCTATCTGAGCACGCGAGGAAAAGCCATGGTGGCTGTGGAGGTCTTCTCCATCTTGTCTTCGGGTGCTGGGTTACTGTGCTGTATTTTTTTCCCCAAATGCTACATCATCTTTCTGAGGCCTGAGTTAAGCAACAGGAAGTTATTAATAAGAGGCAAGGAGTAATGAAATTATGATATTCTCTTTTCTCTTCATATTATTGTTCAATCTGGGATCCTCTAAAGATACTAGAATCTTTTTAATTTTTGTCGTTTGTTTTTTTGTTTTATTTTATTTTTCCTGCTGTCCAAATGATATTCCACAGATGTGTATCTGTGAGTTTTTGGCACCTAACTAAAAAACAGTGTGCATTATATTAATAATATAGTTTATTGGTAAATAAAGAAAAGAAAACCATTTACCTATATTTGCAATAATATCGTTTATTGTAGTAATGAACAGTTTTATTAATTTAATAGGTATGTTAGTCAAATATATACACATACGTGTTTCCATTAAGGTAATCAATTATGCTTTTTTATACCAACTTCTTGTACCAAACATCTAAATATTTCCAAAATTTTGCTATTGCTTATTAGCACCCACAATAAAATTTAAGCATGAAAATTAAGACACTACTATGATAACAATATAGTAGTGTCTTAATTTTCATGCTTTAATATTTATCAGAAAATAATGGGAAAGTTACACATTTTTATTAGTTATTAATGCAATTTCCTGAAATGCCATTTCCCCAAAATTGGTTTGCATTAATATAATATACTTTATTATGTTACATGTTACATTGTCATATGTTATATGATACATTAGCTTTATGAAATAGTCATGTTCTGTATCATTATTTTCCAGATGAATCATCATTAGTTTCAAAAAGTGTATTAATATTCTTTATAATATGTATACCTAAGAAATGAAAGCTTTCATATGCAATATCAATATCTATTAATTTAGAAAAGAATGTTTGATATTGGGAAGATATCTGTAAGGTCTGATTTTTTAAGGAAAAAAAAAAGCCACTAGTAGAGACATCTTTATACTATCTTTCATGTTTTTCAGAGATCATATGGGTTAAGTCATCTGAAAATCAATTAAACAAATGTTCTCCCTGCACTTCAATTTCTTCATTTTTTTCCAGTATTTCTTAACTATAGGGATTGCTAATGGTGAAATAATGAACAACAAAAAGGAGAAAAGAGGAAGCAGCCTTGTCAGCTCAAAAGGGATCCCTTTGCTGAAAATCAGCTGATCCAAACGTGAAGCCAACTTAGACTGAGACTCATCAGCATCGTATCTAGAATCATGAAAGTTAAGCATGTTCTGGCGGTTGATTCCGCAGCCAGTAGGAAAAGAGGGGAAATGGTTGGGGTGGAACTACCCATTCAAAGTGACAGGGTTAATACTATATGTCTGAAAAGATGAACTATGCTCTCAGCTGGGAAGTCCAGGAACTAGATCAATCACCAGATGAGCTCTGTTACAGCTACTCAGAAGCCTCAGCTTATGCAGAATGAAACAACATGCTTCCTAACTGAAAGGAGCCAGTATTACAGAATAATAATTCCAATGCAGGAATGTCATTGGCTGCCCGATAGCTTCTGGCTCCACTTCACAATGTTGGTCATAACATGGAAAGATGGTCTTTATGGCGTGACTCCTCATTAACCCCATGACAGTCTACCCCAAGTAGAATCTGCCTCTCCTATAAGTGCTGGCCAGAAGGACAAGCTGTAAATGTCTTCCTCAGGAAGTTTAAGAACTTGGAGGTAGGCCTTTGTAGTTGTAGCTCCCTTCCTCTGAGTACCTGATTCTCCAAGGTGAAAAGGGCTCCCTACTTACTACCATTTAGGAATACCATCAAGACCATCAGAACAGACCATTTCTTTTTTGTAGAGGAGGAGGTATCATATAAAAGAACCTGTTTGATGTTTATACTTGCACTCAGTTGTATGTATTTTATCAATTGAAAATATAGAAACAATGAATATGGCAGCTGCAAACATTGGACATCTTTTGAGTCAATATGCCAAATCTTCTAACAGGAACCAAGAAAGCTAGATTCTCCAAGTCTTGTTAGCTTGGTGTGTTGAAAGGGAGAAAGGGTTAAGTTAAAGAATCTTGGGAAATGGTTGAAAATGCAATAGTATCAGCACTTTCTTTGGAGTGGGTGACTGTAATAAATCTTAATAATCACAATCCTGTATAAATTCTTCTTTGACAGTAATATCTACATTTATATGTTTCCTGTAGACAGCAAACAGGCTTTCTATTCTTTATTATCAACTATTTCTCAGAGCAAGAAAGGTCACGTGATGTACTAATTCCTCTTTATGAGTTGCTCCCTGTGGTTTAGCTCAGGCCTGAAAACAATGATGTAGCATTTTGGCAAAAAGATGCTTCCCACTAATGCAGCACTGGAGGTCAGGATGGAGAAGACTTCCACGGCTACCATGGCTTTTCCTCTTGTGCTCAGATAGGCTGGAAAAAAGGAGACCCACATACTGCAGAAGGCCAACATGCTGAAGGTGATGAACGTGGCTTCATTAAAATTGTCAGGCAA
Organism: Liasis olivaceus; assembly: GCA_030867105.1. Lineage (NCBI taxonomy): Eukaryota > Metazoa > Chordata > Lepidosauria > Squamata > Pythonidae > Liasis > Liasis olivaceus. The sequence goes on along the minus strand of CM061351.1, from coordinate 111,762,827 downwards.
TTTCCAGGCAAGAAAAGCCACAATAAAGCTGGTGATGGCCAAGATCCCCATGTAGCCCAAGACGCAGTAGAAGAATGCAGCTGAGCCCTCATTGCATTGCAAAATAATTTCTTTGTCTTCTGAGTGCATGTCCAACTCAGGGAATGGGGGAAATATTGACAACCAAAGAGCACAAATACATACTTGGAAGAGAGAGCAGGAAAGGACAGTCGAAAAGGCCAATCTTTTCCCCACCCATTTCCTCATCGGTGATCCTGGTTTCGTGGCCATGAAAGCCACCACCACAGTGATGGTTTTGGCCAGGACACTAGAAATGGCCACTGAGAAGGTGATGCCAAAAGTGGGTTGTCGGAGAAGGCAGGTGACTCGGCCAGGTTGGCTGAGGAAGAAGAAAGAGGAGAGGAAACAGAGCAGAAGAGAGACAAGGAGGGTGTAGGTGAGGGTGCGGTTGTTGGCTTTAACAATGGGAGTATCCCTGTACTTAATAAAAGTTCCAAGTACCCAAGAGGTCAAGAAGGAGAAACAAAGAGCAGTGGAGAGTAACCCAATTCCTAATAGTTCCTGAAAAGTGAGAAAGACCACCACTTTCTGGATACATCCTTCCTTTTCTTTATTTGGATAAAATTCTTCTGAGCATTCAAAACAGTCATCCATATCTGGAAAAAAGAAGTAAAGGAGTTTGTCATCTATGCATTCCCTGTTTTGGAAATTTGCTTTCTGAAAGGGTGCCAGCAGTTACTCTTTTTGAGTTCTTTTGAGTGTTTACGATTTTTTGAAAGTTGGTATGAAAATGCAGTTTTTCCAAATGGTCTCATTTAGGATTGGCACAACAGAAAGTAGATTTGGAAGGACAATTATTCTTTGAAGTACAGTCCTTCCTTAATTTTTTTCAAATTTATTGCGATATAGACAATTTGGACTTTTCTCATTTTTCCAAAAGATGGAGAAGGAAACTGTGGCGATGGCTGTAAGACTTGAGTAAGAGAAGCAGAAGTACTGACTCTGAGGTGCAATCCACGATAATTCATTTAAACTCGTTTAGGTTAATGCCTACCTAAATAGTGACTAAACTAAGGAAAGGTCAGTGTTTTTATTTTGAAAAAACAGGTGGGGTCCACCAAGCAAAAATTATCACCTAATTTTACTGTCAAGATAAGAAAGGTATATCAGTCTGCTATCTGTACTTCATCCTCACCTTTCTGAGGTTTCTGTGTTATGTGGAGAACATTAGTTGGTTCCACAAGCACCCACCCTATGTCCCTTTGATGGTAGAATATCTGATCCAATCACAAAACTTCCTTTTTCTGCTGAAGCTTCTTTGCTTTCACTTACTTTCAAGTTTTATGAAGGATATCAGATGTAAAAACATTCATTGCTCTTTAAAATTTTAACTACAAGTTTAATTTTAATTTGATTCACCTTATACATATGCTGTCTTTTAGAAAGGTTAATGAATTACAGTTTACCTAAGTCTGCAGAATGAAAACTTGGTGGAATGTCTAACCTACCATTTTGATTTGAAATCTTCCCCTCTGGGCATGGAAGACAGTCATAGCAACAGAACTGTTTTCCTTCAACACTTATCTTCCAGTGTCCAGGGGAACAATGGTCATTGCACAGAGAACGCGGAAGGACCTGTTCATAAAAATGAAAGATTTTGCAAAGGGAGATTTTTAATACAGTTTCTAATTCTTTTCTTTTTTGGAAAGAAAGAATTTGTGACTTCTCAAAGACTTGTGAATTTCATCTAGTTGGATTTATAGGATACCTTATAAACATGTTAAAGTTACAAGGATGTGCAAAAGGGCATGGTTGAAGAAGGGCAGGGTGAGTAAATAAATGTGTATTATGACAATGTTAAGAAAATGAGGTGACTCCTATGATTTCAAATGGAATTGCAACCCAAATATGAAAACCTTGCTTTTACGTTTTAATGTCATTTTGTCAGTTTGGTAAATGCACAAGATTTGAAAAGAATATGCCATTTTTTTCCTCTTTCAAAAACAGAAACTAGATTTCTAAAGAGCCCAAGTTCAATACATTTTAACAGACAAAGCCACCTGCATGGGATCCTAATGGATCAAGAGATAGTCCCTTCAGTGAGTCCATACCTGGTTAAAAGCTGGGTGCCAGACAATCAAGCTTTCATCAATGAATAATTCTTTTCCTTTTGGAGCACTGGAATCCAACATTCCAACTTTAACTCTCTGAAAGGATTTGTTTGGAAAAGTGATCATGTTGAGGATGTCAAAACCACCTCGACCTTCTCTTTTGTCTTTAAAGAAGACTCTTTCTCCAGCTGAATTGTTAAAAGAAATCCCTTGAAGAAACTTGTGGAGCTACTTAAAGGAGTGTAAGGAACAGGGAGTCAAAAAGTAAGCAATGTATACAGGATCAAAGTACAAACATTTACCTTTCTTTCACCCCTATATTGCAAGAGATCAAAAAACAATTCTTGGGTTGAAATGAGGAGGAGGAAAATGGCAATTGGGAAAGAACTATGAAGAATTGAGATATGCAACTCACTTTTATTTTATTAAATAATGATTACAAGTACCTTCAACCACCAAGCTCAGCAATTCTCCTGGAAGTTTACCAAAAGTATAAGAATGGCCACAATTCAAAAAAGCACGTTGGACACAAAGCAAAAATCGGCTGACTGAACTTACAAGACAGGCGAATTCTAATTGAAGATGAAATGGTTCTCTATGCAACCAAGGGTGATTCAGAAATCCCATTGACCAGATAGAAATTTGCAAAAGCATAGTTTATTTTCCTCCTTTTTTATTCTATAACATAGAATGACCTCTTACACTACTCACTTTGTTGCCTCAGTATCAATATTGATCTGGGACCATAGCCCAGGGCAAAAAAACCCTATCAACACATGGATGAGAATGACTATTTTCTGAAACAAAAGACAGGCATGGCATGGAGAGATTACCTGCCAAGGCTGCAGATCTGGAAATTCAAACCTTTGAATTTCTCTCTGTTTGGATCTTGATCTCACTATCTCCTGCAAAGAATGTGCCACTGCATAAACAGCATTGTAAATACTGTAGCTTTGGCCAGTCATCTGTAACTCAAAGAGAGGCCCCGGCAGATTCTCCAAATTCTCTTCTCCACTGCAAGTTTCACTGATCATTGAGGGTGATTCTGAATTTGGAAATGAACAGTCAAAGAATTGTTCCCAAACGTCTTGAAGAAATCCATCTTTCTGGGTAGAAGGTTTGATGACTTGAAGAAATTCTTTGAACCCTTGAACTTCTCTTGAATGAACAGTAAAGGAAAGAGCCCCATGGAACAAATGGAGATCCCAACCCCTTTGGGTTCCTGTCAGTATGAAATCAATTGGGTTCATCAGGATCCAAATCTTTCCAAAAGATCCACTCTCTTTATTTTCAGCATCACATAGAAACACAATAGTTCTGATCCACACAATTGTGAATGATTCTCCATAGAGAAGAAAAACTTTTGTTTTCTCATCTCTCAATTTATTAGAAACAATAGAGAGTACATTATACAATCTTGACCACTGTTCCCAGTGGGCTAGTTCTGGAATTTTTTGTTTGAAAGCCACACAGATGCCATTCTGGGAAAGCAATGTCTGCAGTTTCTGCAAGAAATATTCTCCCTTACTTTTATCGAAAGCAAAGGCTCCAATCCACGTCCATCCAAAATGTAGAAGAATTCGGATAACTCCAATGTACTGATGGTCCTCATTTGGGACCATGCAGTAAAGTGATGAGAACTTAGTCATCTGAAACTCTTTTTGGGAGAAAGAGCCATAGGTCAACTAAACAAAAGAAAAAAAAGAATGATTATTCCTGAGAATCAAGGGAAAACATATGGAAAAAGGACTGCTGGATGGAAATTGAATGAAGGGTCCCTACACTGAAATTTTCCCCAATTCAAGGTACATTATGGCAGTGTTGATGAACAATGTAAGCAACTAAAACCCAAAAGTAAAATGGTTCTCACCTGTGGAATATAACTGGATGACAAATCGAAATTAACTTCCTAAAATGGAGTTTCAGAATGCTAATCGCCATAAACACCTGGAAACCTGCTAACTGTCTGAGTATCTGAACTCTTCCCAGCCTAAGACAAGAATTCTTCAGAGAGAGACATGTTGGATTACCTTCTACCCTCCTTTATGGCAGATGTAATGAAATACCTATCCATGAAAGACTAACTCCATGAGAGTCTGGAGAAATGGAAATAGAAATAGAAATAGTTAAGCAGTCCTCCTTTACTGCAGTTAGTATAGAGGTCTCCAAAAGGTCCAAATAGCCCCAATCCTCCAACATTTCCCAGGCAAGACAGTTGAAACTATTATGATCAGACACCAACCAAGACATAGCAAGGAGAGTTGCCACCTATTGCTGGCTGGCAGTCAAAAGACAATGTCAGATGTCCCCCTCTAGTAAGATTAATTTTGTTGTTCTGTAATTCATGTTTTACATTTCAATTTTCAGATCTATGATCGTAATAAAAGATCTTGATTTTTTGGATTGGATTATCTTGAGCCAACTTATTGAGTTGTGGGAAATATCCCACAGAAAGGCACGGCAAAAAGCAAATCTGTAATATTAATTACAGAAGAATTCAAAGTTTCTTTCTCACCACCCACCCTGGCCGAAACTACCTGTGGAATCTTGTAGACATTTATACTTTCTGCCATATAGGATGAAGTATCAGACGCAAGTGCTCCAATGATGGCCATGAGATTTTTCTGGCTGCCACATTTGTAGTTAGGGACAAAATCCTTCGATTTGAAGAGTAGGTCGAGAGTGGTGCGATAGGTCATCCTTGGATTGTGGTAACTGTCATAGATGTGGAACCCGAGAGTGATGTTAGGCAAGATCTGGGGGTCCTCATTGATCTCCTTCACAGCAAATGCCAGGGAAAGGATGTCCTAATAGAATTTGGTTATTACCCTGCCAATCGGTTAAATACACCCATTGAAAAAAAAACATTTTACAATTCTTGTAATGTGGCATCTTTTCTATATGAATCACCAACGTTTCTGTCTCTGATGGAAATATAAAGATGATAGCTTTTCAAAAGTACTAGATAATTCAGGCAGAGTTCAGACATACTTTTTACAAAGTATTTCCATGATTTGCAAATGTATGTACCAGGAAGAATAAAAGTAGTAACTTTTTTCCCAGCTCCCACCTTTATTTTCTATCAATTTAGTACCAAGTAGAATATGAACAGATTCATCAAATATCACTCATTTGCTTTAGATATCTTTTGTGATGAGTGATAATGCAGAACTTTTTTTAAATTACCTTAAGTTCACTAAATGTTCTTCAAAAGACTTATTGGACCAAAGTTTCATATATTTCATGTGAAAGACTTTAACGTAATGTGAAAAAAAAATTCTCCCACAACCAGATACATTCAGAAAACAGAAAGGCTTAGATTATATACAAAAACCAGCTTTTATGCTTGAAGAGCTGTTACTCATATAAGCAATTTTGAGGGATGAGGCTAAGATTAGAAAATGCATGGGAATAAAATCCTTACAGTGGTAAGTCATAAGGTTTTAGAGAAGTATGTTCCTTAAATTTAATTTCATAAAAGTGGTAAATAATGTGAGACAACATCCCACCAATGATGAGGTCACCAGGCTGGTACCACTCATGTGGGATAGGGAAGGTATCACTCGCAGGACAACTAACACTAACCCTTTTGTTCACCAGGAACACCAGGAGGAACCAAATCATGATTCTCTGCTTATGGAGAAAATGTCTGGGTCTATCACTAAAGAGAAGTCCTGGCAGACGAGATAGGAGGGAGAGAACTTGTAGAAATGAACTGCAGAGAGTCAGCATTCCTCCTTCCTGCCTCCCTGTGGCTCTAGAAATATTTATATTGATCGTTTTTGAATTCTTGTTTCCTTTGGCACACAACCTTTGATGTTTTGACCTACTCGAATAATAGAGTGATTTCAGTCATTCCTAAGGGACATACAGTAATTATCATTGACCCACTGGCAACCTGGCAATTTTTCTTGATCTATCTGATCAACATCTTTCTCTATTTTGAGTGAAAAAATAAGTGACTGATGCTTAAGCTCTTTTTAAAATACCTGGAATATATAATTGGGAAGGTTGATATGACAAAATTGCTCTACTTGTAGAAATCAGGACCAATGTTTAATTCGATCCGTGGATCAGGGAACTCTATTTCTCTGTAAAATGTCTAGAGAAATGGTGAAAGTTCCACTGTCTGGTGCAGATTAGCAGGTCTTGGTTTGAGAATACTTCAGAAGCTACCTAAAAGAGAAATTTGAAATAGAAAATCATTGACCTCCAGAGGGAAAAAGAAGAAACCCTTGTTAAGGGCACTAGAGGTAAAAGGGATAAAAAAGCAAAGTAAAACATTGTTTTATGTTTATCTTGCATGTGGATTTTCCCCCCCTAGGAATTCATATCTGTGCTGCTCTAAGACTCTCTCTCTCTCTCTCTCTCTCTCTCTTATCTATCTATCTATCTATCTATCTATCTATCTATCTATCTAATCTTAGTTTAATTTTATGTTTCCATGGGCATCATTTAAGGAAGTTCCATATATCCTCCAGTGATGGGTAAAATAAGTACCTTTCCCTGGGTGGTCATTGAAATGAATTGAAACGGATGCCTTCTGTCTTTCAGGATCAACCCTCAACACTAAAGGAACAAGCAGTCAAGAAAGATGCCACAGATTAACAGTTGGTGGAGCCAGCAGAAGGTCCTTGGAAAAGATATTCAAATGTTGTGATCTGTCTATATGTACAAAGAATACAATTGTGCAAAGTGTGGTATTCCCTGTGACACTCACTCTATGGAGGTGAATGGTGGACTTCAAAGAAGCAGGAGATGAAGAGTAGTGATGGCTTTGAACTTTGGTGTTGGGGAAGAGTCCTGAGGATATTGTGGACAGCCAAGAAAACAACTGATGGATCATCAAACAAATAAGTCCAGAGTCTTCCTCAAAGCAAAAATGACCAGGCTCAAATGATCCTACTTTGGACACCTTATTTGAAAACTGAACTCTCCAGAAAAGGTCCTAATGCTGGGAAAGGTGGAAGGAAAGAGAAAAAGAGGACAACCAGCAACAAGATGTATGAATTCAGTTACAGTGGCAATGAATAAACGGTTTGGAGACTTGAAAGAAGAGGTTAGGGATACATCATCATGGAGAACAATCTACCTATGTGGTTACTGAATCGAAAACCACTTGATGGCACATAAACCAACCAATCAATCAATCAATCAGATCATTAAAATGTTAAGAATAGGCTACAAAAAAAAAGTTCTGGTGATAGGGGCTACATTCATCAGTTGGAATTATAGCTTATGTAAAATCTCTTGTACTTTTCATGCTTGATCAAAAAATCACAGAAAAATCAACTACTATCGAACCACAGATGTACACAACTTCCTGAACATCAATTTTGAGCATTTGTATGTCTAAACTAAGTCCAAATCCAAGTCTAATCAAACCAGTATAGTCCACACTGGCGCGTCCTTCAGAATATTGAGTGTGTCTAGAAGGTAGAGCAGGCAGTCACAGAAGGACACTTGCCTTTTCTAACACATGACGGCCTGCTCTGAGGTTTTCTTGCTATGGAGATCTTGAAAAATCTTTGCAGATACACCATCTCATCCTCTTCTGCATTCACAGTTCCTGATCCACAACACACCTGCATAACGGATCAACCCCACCTGCTGCCCACCCCATGTGCCAAATATTCTGTAAGACCAATTTAGTCCTGGATTCAGAAGGCAGCCAAATGTGAGAATCATTCATGATTTCCACAATATTTCAATTGTGTAGATTTCCATTTATGGATGGAAAATGGCCAGAACTCTGTCATGAAGACCACAGATCAGAAATCATGCCTGTACAATACATCTGCCTTCTTTGGCTTCCTGAAGAAGCAATACATTTAGGTCGGTTGGATGGAGAGCTCATGTCTCTTCTCCTTGCAGCTGACAAGAGGTGAGGACCTTCAGAAAGTGCTCTTTCTCCCTCTCCAGGAATTTCTTGGGTGGGCAGGTTCCATTTGGAGCAGGCAATCTCAAGGAGACATGGACCTTTTCACTTTGACGCAGCAGGAAAGATTAAATGATTAAAATCATTACACTTCCCTATCACCAGACTGAGATAGAAGAAGCCATCATAAAGTACAAGGAGAAAGTGGGTGAAAGCGTTTTGAGGGGGAGGAAAATTAACCAGGTTAAGACTTGACGTTGTACATTATATTTTTAGACTATTCTGGACATACATAGAAACACATGCTGGTTTTGTAAATAATATTTTCACTTGTATATAATATTGGATCACACTACTTGATTATAGATATTAGAGGTATAGTGTAGGTATCATAGCATCCAGAATAAAATCCCTCATTTGTTAAAAATACCCTCAGTTTAACTAATCCCTCATCTGTCTTGACTGTGTGTATGTCTGTGCCAGCTCTTCTCCTGATCCAATTCCAAGGAGCTGCACCTTTGAAAATAACTCATTTTCCTTCTCTTGAGGATATCTTAGAAAGATTTGTTTCAAGCAACTCTGGGAGGGTTAAAAATTTTAAAGAACCAACAAGCAGTGGAACAATGTTTTAAAAAGCACATTGGATATCTATTACTGCAATATTCAGGACTATCTCATATTACTTTCAGGAAGACTATACAGGTGAAACTCGAAAAATTAGAATATCGTGCAAATGGTCACTTATGTCAGTATGGCAACTCAAAAAGTGAAACCAATATATGAGATAGACGCATTACATGCAAAGCGAGATATGTCAAGCCTTACTTTGGTATAATTGTGATGATTATGGCGTACAGCTTATGAAAACCCCAAATTCACAATCTCAGAAAATTAGAATATTACATGACATCAATAACACAAGGATTGGAAATAGAACAATATCGGACCTCTGCAAAGTATAAGCATGCATATGTACTCAGTACTTGGTTTGGGCCCCTTTTGCAGCAATGACTGCCGCAATGCGGCGTGGCATGGATGCTATCAGCCTGTGGCACTGCTGAGGTGTTATGGAAGACCGGGATGCTTCAATAGCGGCCTTCAGCTCCGCTGCATTGTTCGGTCTAATGTCCCTCATCTTTCTCTTGGCAATACCCCATAGATCCTCTATGGGGTTCAGGTCAGGCGAGTTTGCTGGCCAATCAAGCACAGTAATCCCACGGTCATTGAACCAGCTTTTGGTACTTTTGGCAGTGTGGGCGGGTGCCATGTCCCGCTGGAAAATGAAGTCAGCATCCCCATAAAGCTTGTCTGTGGAAGGAAGCATGAAGTGGTCCCAAATCTCCTGGTAGATGGCTGCGTTGACCCTGGACTGAATGAAACACAGTGGACCAACACCAGCAGATGACATGGCTCCCCAAATCAACACAGACTCTGGAAACTTCACACTGGACTTCAAGCATCGTGCATTGTGTGCCTCTCCATTTTTCTTCCAGACTCTGGGTCCTTGGTTCCCAAATGAGATGCAAAAGTTGCTCTCATCAGAAAAGAGGACTTTGGACCACTGGGCAACAGACCAGTTCTTTTGTTCTGTAGCCCAGGTAAGATGCTTCTGACGTTGTTTGTGGTTCAGGAGCGGCTTGACAACAGGAATATGACATTTGAAGCCCATGTCCAGGATCCGTCTGTGTGTGGTGGCTCTTGATGCACTAACTCCTGCCTCAGTCCACTCCTTGTGAAAGTCCCCAACACTTTTGAATGGCCTTTTCCTGACAATCCTCTCCAGGCTGCGGTCATCCCTGCTGCTTGTGCACCTTTTTCTACCACACTTTTCCCTTCCACATAAGCTTCTATTGATGTGCTTTGATACAACACTTTGGGAACATCCAACTTCCTTTGCAATTACCTTTTGGGGCTTTCCCTCCTTATGGAGGGTGTCAGTGATGGTTTTCTGCACAACTGTCAGGTCAGCAGTCTTTCTCATGCTTGTGATTCCTACTGAACCAGCCTGAGAGACCATTTAAAGGCTCAGGAACCCTTTGCAGGAGTTATGTATTCATTAGCTGATTAGAGTGGGACACTTTGAGCCTAGAATATTGAACCTTTTCACACTATTCTAATTTTCTGAGATTGTGAATTTGGGGTTTTCATAAGCTTCACGCCATAATCATCACAATTATACCAAAGTAAGGCTTGACATATCTCGCTTTGCATGTAATGCGTCTATCTCATATATTGGTTTCACGTTTTGAGTTGCCATACTGACATAAATGAACATTTGCACGATATTCTAATTTTTTGAGTTTCACCTACACACACACACACACACACACAGATGTATAGATACAAACATACATTGGAATAGTCTAGATCATATCTATGTGCTAATATGCTTTCCTCCATTCACGCTTCAGTAATATAAGTGTATTAACCCCTGACAACATTTTGAACTCTTAGCTCTTTGCATCTCCATTCCAAGAGGAATGTGGAATGACTCCCTGGAAACAGCCATGAGGTTGCAGTGCCAGACTTTGACAAAACCCTGGTATTGCCCTTGAGTCTTGGACCATGGACACAGTACCTGGGACCAGGTGCTGAGTTAATAAATCTATTGCAGGACTGTCATTGGCTGCCCAATAGCTTCTGGCTCCACTTCAAGGTGCTGGTCATAACCTGGAAAGATGGTCTTTATGGCTCAACTCCTCATTAACCCCATGACAGTCTACCCCAGGTAGAATCTGCCTACCCTATAAGTGCTGGCCAGAAAGACAAGCTGTAAATGTCCTCCCCAAGAAGGTTAAGAATTTGAAGGTAGGCCATTGTAGTTGTAGCTCCCTTCTTCTCGGTACCTTATTCTCCAAGATGAAAATGGCTCCCTACCTGCTACCATTTAGGAAGACCAACAATACCATCAAAAGAGACCATTTCTTTTTTGTAGAGCAAAAGGTATCATATAAAAGAAGCTGCTTGATGTTTATACTTGTATTCAGTCCTATTGTATCAATTGAAAGTATAGAAACAATGAATATGGCAGCTGAAAACATTGGACATCTTTTCAATCAATATGCCAAATCTTCTAACAGGAGCCAAGAAAGCTAGATTCTCCAAGTCTTGTCAGCTTGGTGTGTTGAAAGGGAGAAAGGGTTAAGTTAAAGAATCTTGGGAAATGGTTGAAAATGCAATAGTATCAGCACTTTCTTTGGAGTGGGTGACTGTAATAAATCTTAATAATCACAATCACAATCCTCTAAAAATCCTTCTTTGACAGTAATAACAACATCTATATGTTTCCTGTAGAGGGCAAACAGTCTTTCTATTCTTTTTTATCAACTATTTCTCAGAGCGAGAAAGGTCACATGAGATACTAATTCCTCTTTATGAGTTGCTCCCTGTGGTTGAGCTCAGGTCTGAAAACAATGATGTAGCATTTTGGCAAAAAGATGCATCCCACTAATGCAGCGCTGGAGGACAGAATGGAGAACACCTCCACGGCTACCATGGCTTTTCCTCTTGTACTCAGATAGGCTGGAAGAAAGGAGACCCACACGCTGCAGAAGGCCAACATGCTGAAGGTGATGAACTTGGCTTCATTAAAGCTGTCAGGCAATTTGCGGGCAAGAAAAGCTACAATAAAGCTGGTGATGGCCAAGATCCCCATGTAGCCCAAGACGCAGTAGAAGAAGGAGGCTGAGCCCTCATTGCATTGTAAAATCATTTCTTTGGCTTCTGAGTGCATGTCCAACTCAGGGAATGGGGGAGCTGTTGACAACCAAAGAGCACAAATACATACTTGGAAGAGAGAGCAGGAAAGGACAGTCGAAAAGGCCAATCTTTTCCCCACCCATTTCCTCATCGAAGATCCTGGTTTCGTGGCAATGAAAGCCACCACCACAGTGATGGTTTTGGCCAGGACACTAGAAATGGCCACTGAGAAGGTGATGCCAAAAGTGGATTGTCGGAGAAGGCAGGTGACTTGGCCAGGTTGGCTGAGGAAGAGGAAAGAGGAGAGGAAACAGAGCAGAAGAGAGACAAGGAGGGTGTAGGTGAGGGCACGGTTGTTGGCTTTAACAATAGGAGTGTCCCTGTGCTTAATAAAAGTTCCAAGTACCCAAGATGGGGAGAAGAAACAAAGAGCTGTTGAGGCTAAACCAATCCCCAGTGTTTCTCCAAAAGTTAGAAAGACTACAGATCTTAGGATACATCCTTTCTTTTCCTTATTGGGATAAAGTTCTTCTGAACATTCAAAAGAGTCATCCATATCTGGAAAAAAAAGTAAAGGACTTTGTCATCTATGCATTCCATGTTTTGGAAAATTGCTTTCTGAAAGGGTGCCAGCTGTTATTCATTTTGAGTTCTTTGGAGTGTTTACAATTTTTTGAAAGCTGATATGAAAATGCAGTTTTTCCAAATGGTATCATTTAGGATTGGCACAACAGAAAGTAGAATGGGAAGGGAATTATTCTTTGACATACAGTCCTTTCTTACATTTTTCAAATTTATTACAATATAGACAAATAGGAACTTGTCTCATTATTTCAAAACATGGAGAAGAAAACTGTGACGATGGAGATAAGAGTTTAGTAAGAAAAGCAGAAGTAGTGACCCTGAGGTGCCAACCTATACAATTCATTGAAACTCTTGCAGGTTGATACCTTCGTACAGAGTGAGTAAACTAAGGAAAGATCAGTCTTTTTTGTGGGAGGAAGGGAAGGCGAGGTCGAACTAGCAAAATAATCACCTAATTTCACTTTCTAGATGAGAAAGATACATTAGTCTGTTCAATGTAATATTTCTCCTTATCTTTACTGTGCTTCTCTGTTCTACGTGGAGAACATTAGTAGGTTCTTCAAGCACCCACCTTATGTCACTTTGGTAGTAGAATATCTGATCCAATCACAAATCCTACCTTTTCTGCTGAAGCTTCGTTGCTTTCACTTACTTTCAATGTTATGCAGGATAAGGCCAACAAAATGGCAGATTTAGTGGAAAATAAATATGTGCATTCACTCACATCTAAAATGACCTGAGCCAATCAGAAGCTTGTTACTTCAGCTTTACTCTGTCATTTGTAAAAACTGTCATTGCTTATTTAAAGTTTAACTACAAGTTTAATTTTAATTTGATTCTCGTTATTTCAATGCTGTTTTTTATAAAGGTTAGTGGACCTCAAGTCATACTTTAATCTGGGCCAAAAGGTAAAAGAAAAAAAGAAAATGAAGCTTTTGAGTTAAGGCAATGCCCATAGACACAAATGATATGTTCATGTGGGGTTTTTTCCCACCCTAAGAAGGAAGTACTTTGCCCCTGTCTTTTTCCAGCAGATCTTTTCTTTAACTCCAGGTCTGCTCTGGAAAGTGTAGGTGGCTCCTGATCTCCAATTCAAATATTTACTAGGTCAGACATTGCTTAGCTGGACTTATAAGGAGTAAATTTTCATCACAAGTTATGAAGATGATGTTACAAGGTAGGAGACACCAATATATAATTGTTTTTAAAAAATGCTTCATATGTTCTGAGTTTACAAAAATTCATGATTTTTTGTTTACTGAGTGAACTATCTGGGAAAAGAACACCAAATGCAAATGAGATTCAACATGCCAAATATAGATATGGATCATGTGATCATATAAGTTCTATGGTTCTTTGCATTTACATATTGGACCTCTATAGGAAACAATGCCTTAGGAATATTATGGGCAAACCTTGACTCATGGACAACAAATTTTGATCTGCAGGTATAGAAATGAATATTCATCCTGAGGAACTAGTACAAGTACTAATTATGTACATCCTAAAGTAGTGTTTTACAGTTTGCTTAAGTCTCTAGAATGAAAACTTGGTGGAATGTCTAACCCACCATTTTGATTTGAAATCTTCCCTTCTGGGCATGGAAGACAGTCATAGCAACAGAACTGTTTTCCTTCAACACTTCTCTTCCAGGATCCAGGGGAACAATGGTCATTGCACAGAGAACGTGGAAGGACCTGTTGATAAAAATGAAAGATTTTGCAAAGGGAGATTTTTAATACCGTTTCCAATTCTTCTCCTTTCTGGAAAGAAAGAATTCTTGATTTCCCAAAGAGTTATGAATTTCATCTAGTTGAGTTTATACTATACCTTAAAAAGTTATTTAAATTACAAGGATGTGCAAAAGGGCACTTTTGAAGAAGGGCAAGGTGAGTAAAGAAGTGTGCATGATGAGAATGTTATAGAAATGAGGCGACTCCTGTGATTTCAAATGGAATTGCAACCCAAATATGAAAACCTTGCTTTTACAGTGTAAAGTCACTTCGTCTGTTTTGTAAATGCTTGATCGTCCGCAGCATTTGATGGAATATGCCATTTTCCCCTCATTCAAAAACAGAAATTAGATTTCTAAAGAGCCCAAGTTCAATACATTTTAACAGACAAAGCCATCTGCATGGGATCCTAATGGATCAAGAGATAGTCCCGTCAGTGAGTCCATACCTGGTTAAAAGCTGGGTGCCAGACAATCAAGCTTTCATCAATGAATAATTCTTTTCCTTTTGGAGCACTGGAATCCAACGTTCCAACTTTAACTCTCTGAAAGGATTTGTTTGGAAAAGTGATCATGTTGAGGATGTCAAATCCACCTGGACCTTCTCTGTTGTCTTTAAAGAACACCCTTTCTCCAGCTGAGTTGTTAAAAGAAATCCCTTGAAGAAACTTGTGGAGCTACTTAAAGGAGTGTAAAGAACAGGGAGTCAAAAAGTAACCAATGTATGCAGGATCAAAGTATTAATGCTTTATTTTCTTTTACTCCTACACTGTGAGAGACCAAAGAAGAATTCTTGGCCTGAAATATGGAGGAAGAAAATGTCAACCCAGAATGATCTATCAAGAATTGTTATATGCAACTCACCTTTATTTTATTAAATAATGATTACAGGTACCTTCAAGCACCAAGCTTAGCAATTCTCCTGGAAGTTTACCAAAAGTATAAAAATGCCCACGATTCAAAAATGTGTATTGGGCACAAAGCAAAGAAAGACTGGCTTCAGGCACATCACCATTGAGTTCTTCTTAGAAACAGGCTGGAGGAACTTAGAAGACAGACGAATTCTAATTGAAGATGAAATGGTTCTTTATGGGACCAAGGGTGATTCAAAAATCCCATTGACCAGACTAAAATTTTCAAAAGTAGAATTTATTTTCATTCTTTTTTATTATATAACATAGAATGACCTCTTACACTACTCACTTTGTTGCCTCAGTATCAATAATGATCTGTGACCATAGGCAGGGCAAACAAACACCATTAAGATGGAAATGAAAATCACTATTCGGTGAAACAAAAAATAGGCATGGCATGGAGAGATTACCTGCCAAGGTTGCAGATCTGGAAATTCACACTCTGCAATTTTTCTCTGTTTGGATCTTGATCTCACTATCTCCTGCAAGGAATGTGCCACTGCATAAACAGCATTGTAAATGGTGTAGCTTTGGCCAGTCATCTGTAACTCAAAGAGAGGCCCCGGCAGATCCTCCAAATTCTCTTCTCCACTGCAAGTTTCACTGATCATTGAGGGTGACTCTGCGCTTGGAAATGAACAGTCAAACAATAGTTCCCAAACATCTTGAAGAAATCCATCTTTGTGAGTTGAAGGTTTGATGACTTGAAGAAATTCTCTGAACCCTTGAACTTCTCTTGAATGAACTGAAAAGGAAAGAGCCCCGTGGAACAACTGGAGATCCCAACCCCTTTGGGTTCCTGTCAGTATGAAATCAATTGGGTTCATCAGGATCCAAACCTTTCTGAATGATGCACTCTCTTTATTTTCAGCATCACGTAGAAACACAATAGTTCTGATCCACACAATTGTGAATGATTCTCCATAGACAAGAAAAGCATTTGTTTTCTGATCAATCAATTTATTAGAAATAATTGAGAGTACATCAAACAATCTTGACCACTCTTCCCAGTGGGCTAGCTGTGGAATTTTTTGTTTGAAAGCCACACAGATGCCATTCTGGGAAAGCAATGTCTGCAGTTTCTGCAAGAAATGTTCTCCCTTATTTTTATCGAAAGCAAAGGCTCCAATCCACGTCCATCCAAAATGGAGAAGAATTCGGATAACTCCAATGTACTGATGATCCTCATTTGGGACCATGCAATAAAGTGATGAGGACTTAGTCATCTGAAACTCTTCTTGGGAGAAAGAGCCATAGGTCAACTAAACAAAAGGAAAAAAAAAAGAATTATTATTCCTGAGAATCAATGGAAAAAATATGGAATAATGACTGCTGGATGGAAACTGAATGAAGGTGTCCCTACACTGAAATTTTCTCCAATTCAAGGTACATTATGGCAGTTCCGATGAATAATAGAAGTAAATACAACCCAAAGGTAAGCCTGCTAACTGTCTGAGCATCTGAACTCTTCCCAGACTAAGACAAGAATTCCTCAGAGCTAGACATTTCTGATTGCCTTCTGCCCTTCTGTATGGCAGATATAATAAAATACCTATCCATGAAAGACTAACTCCATGAGGGTTTGGAGAAATGGAAATAGAAATAGTTAAGCAGTCCTCCTTTACTACATTTAATATAGAGGTCCCCAAAAGGTCCAAATATCCCCAATCCTCCAACATTTCCCAGGCAAGACAGTTGAGGTTTGTATGAAACTATTATGACCAGACACCAACCAAGACATAGCAAGGAGAGTTGCCATTTCCTGCTGGCTGGCAGTCAAAAGACAATGTCAGCTGTCCCCTCTAGTAAGATTAATTTTGTTGTTCTGTAATTTATGTTTTACGTTTCAATTTTGTGACCTCTCATCATAATAAAGATCTTGATTTTTTTGGATTGGATTATCTTGAGCCAACTTATAGAGTTGTTGGAAATATCCCGCAGAAAGGCATTGAAAAAAATCTAATCTCTAATATTAACTACAACAGAAGTCAAAGTTTCACTCCCACCCCTCTGCCCAAACTACCTGTGGAATCTTGTAGACATTTATACTTTCTGCCATATAGGATGAAGTATCAGACCCAAGTGCTCCAATGATGGCCATGAGATTTTTCTGGCTGCCACATTTGTAGTTAAGGACAAAATCCTTGGATTTGAAGAGCAGGTCCAGAGTGGTGCGATAGGTCATCCTTGGATTGTGGTAACTGTCGTAGATGTGGAACCCGAGAGTGATGTTAGGCAAGATCTGGGGGTCCTCATTGATCTCTTTCACAGCAAAGGCCAAGGCAAGGACGTCCTGATAGAATTTGGTTATTGCACTGCCAATCGGTTAAATACAGCGATTTGGGGGGGGGGGGGAAACATTTTACAATAATTGTAATGTGGCATCTTTTCTATATGAATCACCAAGTTTTCTCTCTCTGATGGAAGTGTAAAGATGATTTATTTAAATATTTTATTTATATATCAAATTTATATCACCGCCCAACTACTCCACTCTAAAGTACTAGATAATTTCTGCAGAGTTGAAATATACTTTTTATAAAGTATTTCTGTGATTTGCAAAAAATATGTACTAGGAAGTATAAAAGTAGTAACTTTTTCTGGCTCCCACATTTATTTTCTATCAATTTAGTGCAAAATACCATGTGAACAGATTCAGCAAATTTCACTCATTTACTTTAGGTATCTTTTGTGATGAGGGATAACTTTTTTTTAATTACCTTAAGTTCACTCAAGGTTCTTCAAAAGATTAATTGGGCCAAAGTTTCATATATTTCATGAGAAAGACTTTAACATAATGTGAAAAAAAATGCTTTCTCCCACAACCCGATACATTCAGAAAAGAAAAAGGCTTAGATTATATGCAAAAACCTGCATTTATGCTTGAAGAGCTGTTATTCATATGAGCAATTTTGAGGGATGAGGCTAAGATTAGAAAATGCATGGGAATAAAATCCTTACTCTGGTAAGTCATAAGGTTTTAGAGAAGTATGTTCCTTAAATTTAATTTCATATAAGTGGTAAATAATGTGAGACACCATGCCACCAATGATGAGGTCCCCAGACTGGTACCACTCATGTGGGATAGGGAAGGCATCACTCGCAGGACAACTAAGACAAACTCTTTTGTTCACCAAGAACACAAGGAGGAGCCACATCATGACTCTCTGTTTATGGAGAAAAGGTCTGGGTCTATCACTCAAAGAGAAGTCCTGGCAGACCAGACAGGAGGGAGAGAACTTGTGGAAATGAAACTCACAGAGTCAGCATTCCCCCTTCCTGCCTCTCCATGGCTCTAGAAAGATTTAAATGGATTGTTTTTGACTTCCTATTCCCTTTGGCACAGAACCTTTGATGGTTTGACCTACTCAAATATTAGAGTGATTTCAGACATTCCTAAGGGACATAATTATCATTGACCCACTGGGAACCTGGCAATTTTTCTTGATATATCTGATCAACAACTTTCTCTATTTTGGGTGACAGAATAAGTGACTGGTGCTTAAGCTCTTTTGAAAATACCTGGAAAAGTATAATTGGGAAGGTTGATATGACAAAATTGCTCTGATTGTAAAATGTCTAGGGAAATGGTGAAAGTTCCACTGTCTGGTGCAGATTAGGAGGTCTTGGTTTGAGAATCCTTCTGATACTACCTAAAAGAGAAAGTTGAAATAGAAGATCATTGACCTCCAGAGGGAAAAAGAAGAAACCCTTGTTAAGGGCACTGGAGGAGACTGGGAGAAAAAAACAAAGTCAAACATTGTTTTATGTTTATCTTGTATGTGGATTTTAAAATAAGGAAAGGGGGAGTTTTTTTCCCCCCAGGAATTCATATCTGTGCTGCTCCAAGATTTTTAAAAATTTCTCTCTCTCCCTCCCTCCCCCCCTCCCTCCCTCTCCCTTCTATCTGACTAACTTCGTTTTATTTTTGGCTTCTATGAGCATCATTTAAGGAAGTTCCAGATATCCTCCAGTGAAAGGCAAAATTAGTAGGTTTCCTTGGGTGGTCATTGAAATGAATTGAAACAGATGCCTTCTGTCTTTCAGGATCAACCCTCAACACTAAAGGAACAAACTGTCAAGAAAGATGCCGCAGATTAACATTTGGTGGAGCCAGCAGAAGGTCCTTGGAAAAGATATTCAAATGTTGTGATCTGTCTATAGGTACAAAGAATACAATTGTGCAAAGCGTGGTATTCCCTGTGACATTCACCCTATGGAGGTGAACGGTGGACTTGAAAGAAGCAGAAGATGAAGAGTATCGATGGCTTTGAACTTTGGTGTTGGGGAAGACTCCTGAGGATATTGTGGACAGCCAAGAAAACAAACTGATGGATCATCAAGGAAATCAGTCCAGAATCTTCCTCGAAGCACAAATGACCAGGCTCAAATGATCCTACTTTGGACACCATATTTGAAAACTGAACTCTCCGGAAAAGGCCCTAATGCTGGGAAAGGTGGAAGGAAAGAGAAAAAGAGGACAACCAGCAACAAGATGGACGAATTCAGTTACAGTGGCAATGAATGCACGGTTTGGAGACTTGAAAGAAGAGGTTAGGGATACATCATCATGGAGAACAATCTACCTATGTGGTTACTGAATCGAAAACCACTTGATGGCACATCAATCAATCAATCAATCAATCAGTCAATCAGATCATTAAAATGTTAAGAATAGGCTACAAAAAAAAAAGGTTCTGGTGATAGGGGCTACATTCATCAGTTGGAATTACAGCTTATGTAAAATCTCTTGTGCTTTTCATGCTTGATCAAAAAATCACAGAAAAATCCAATACTATCGAACCACAGATGTACACAACTTCCTGAACATCAATTTTGAGCATTTGTATGTCTAAACTAAGTCCAAATCCAAGTCTAATCAAACCAGTATAGTCCACACTGGAGCGTCCTTCAGAATATTTAGTGTGGTTAGAAGGTAGAGCAGGCAGTCACAGAAGCACACTTGCCTTTTCTAACACATGACGGCCTGCTCTGAGGTTTTCTTGCTATGGAGATCTTGAAAAATCTTTGCAGATACACCATCTCATCCTCTTCTGCATTCACAGTTCCTGATCCACAACACACCTGCATAAAAGATCAATCCCATCTGAGCCCCTTCCATGTGTCAAATATTCTGTACCAGACCAATTTAGTCCTGGATTCAGAAGGCAGGCAAATGTGAGAATCAATCATGATTTCCACAATATTTCAATTATGTAGATTTCCATTTATGGATGGAAAATGGCCAGAACTCTGTCATGAAGACCACAGATCAGAAATCAGGCCTTTACAATACACCTGCCTTCTTTGGCTTCCTGAAGAAGCAATACATTTAGGTCGGTTGGACGTAGAGCTCATGTCTCTTCTCCTTGCAGCTGACAAGAGGTGAGGACCTTCAGAAAGTGCTCTTTCTCTCTCTCCAGGAATTTCTTGGGTGGGCAGATTCTGTTTGGAGCAGGCAATCTCAAGGAGACATGGACCTTTTCACTTTGACGCAGCAGGAAAGATTAAATGATTAAAACCATTACACTTCCCTGTGACAGACGAGATAGAAGAAGCCATCATAAAGTACGAGGAGAAAGTGTGGGAAAGAGTTTTGAGGGGGAGGAAAATTAACCAGGTTAAGAGTTTTGAGGGGGAGGAAAATTAACCAGGTTAAGAGTTTTGAGGGGGAGGAAAATTAACCAGGTTAAGATTTGACGTTGTACATTATATTTTTAGACTATTGTGGACATACATTGAAACACATGCTGGTTTTGTAAATAATATTTTCACTTGTATATAATATTGGATCACACTACTTGATTATAGGTATTAGAGGTATAGTGTAGGTATCATAGCATCCAGAATAAAATCCCTCTTTTGCTTAAAAAATCCCTCAGTTTAACTAATCCCTCATCTGTCTTGACTGTGTGTATGTCTGTGTCAGCTCTTCTTCTGATTCAATTCCAAGCAGCGGCACCTTTCAAAATAACTTAATTTCCTTCTCTTGAGGATATCTTAGAAAGATTTGTTTCAAGCAACTCTGGGAGGGTTAAAAATTTTAAAGAACCAACAAGGAGTGGAATAATGTTTTAAAAAGCACATTGCACATCTATTACTGCAATATTTAGGACAATCTGAGATTACTTGCAGGAAGTATATATATGTACACACACACACACAGAGAGAGAGAGAGAGAGAGAGAGAGAGAGAGAGACATACAAAACCAAACAGGGACCAAGATGGATGTATCCCTAAAAAGATCACTTTCCTATCGTATGCTGAACCTCTGGGCATCGCCTTAGCTTCCATTTCCCTTTCCTTCTCATTGATCACGGCCTTTGTCTTTTGGTCCTTCATGAAACACAAGGACAGTCCCATCATGAAAGCCAACAAAAGGGATCTCACCTACATCCTTCTTCTCTCCATCCTGCTCTGCTTCCTCACCTCTTCACTCTTCCTGGTGCAACCTGGAAAAATGACCTGCTTTCTCAGACAATCTGCTTTTGGGATCATCTTCTCGTTTGCTCTTTCTTGTGTGTTAGCCAAAACCATCCTTGTTTCTCTTGCGTTCATGGCTACAAAGCCTGGATCCAGGATGTGAAGATGGGTGGGGAAATGTTTGGCTTTTTCCATTGTCCTTTCCTGCTTTCTCCTCCATGCACTATGTGGAAATCAGTGCATTTTGGGCATCTTACAAAAGAAATATTTTACACTACATTAATAATATAGTTTATTGGTAAATAAAGAAAGGAAAACAATTTATCTATATTTGCAATGATATCGCTTATTGTAGATATGTTAATTTTTATTAATACAATGCATATGTTAACAAAATATATGCACACACATTTTTCCATAAAAGTAGTCAACTATTCTTTCTTATACCTACTTGTTATACCAATCATCTAAATGTTTCCAATATTTTGTTGTTGCTAATTAGGAATAATAATAATAATAATAATAATAATAATAATAATAATAGTAGTAGTAGTAGTAGTAATAATAATGATAACATCAATAGCTTGTCTTAGTTTTCATGCTTTAATTTCATATTAGAAAATAATGAGAAGCTTGGTATCCTTTGATTAGTTACTAACGCAATTTCCTGATTTCCCATTTCCCCAAAATTGTTTTGCTTTAATTTAATTTAATATATCTTATTACCTTATATGTTAAAAAGTGTTGCTTTGCTCTGAAAATCCCTCCAATATCTATTTGTAGTTCTGTTCACCCGATATATGACATTTTACCTGGGATAATTTTCAACTATGTAAAATCTTTGCATTTCCTTCAACATTTTTGAGAAGGAACCATAAGAAAGCATTATTTTTATACTTACATACATTTCTCTTCTGATATTTCTCTCTCAAAAACTGATTAACATCACTTCTTAAAAAACTCTCAGTTTTGATTGCATTTATAATTAATAGATTTTTAAAGAATAGAATATTCTTTTTGTCTCTCTGTGCTTGTGTATGTATGTTTGTAAAACGTGCTTGAATTCGGTAAGCGAGCTCTCGTCTTGACTATTAATTTAATTCATTTCCTAATTTCAGTTCAAGCTCAACTTTATATGATAGAATATAAGGTGTGTGTGTGTGTGTGTGTGTGTACATATACAATAATTCTGCTTTGAAAAAAATATAGGAAGAGCTAGTAAAGGAATAAGAGGAGATTTATTCTATATTAACTCCAAATCTTAAAAAAAAAATCCATTAATGATCTGCTTTAAAGATTGTAAAATTTTTCTGTAAAAATACTAGTTTACTTACAGGCATGCAATCTACAGCAACATCATTTTAGCCAGTGTCTATTATTTTTCCCTATTCAAAGCAGTTTTGAACTCAATCTGATAAGCTCAACTTTATGTGGCCAAACCTGTAAATTGTTTATCAGGCAAATTAAAGGAAAGTGTTTGAAATAAACAACTTTGATAAAACATTCATGTTTATGCCAAATAGATACATTGGTTTAATCAAATAGTCATATTCTCTAACATTGTTTTCCACATGAATCATCATTAGTTTCAAAAAGTGTATTAATAGTCTTTATAATATGTATACGTAAGTAATGAAAGCTATGATAATAATATGTATTTCTATTAATTTAGAAAGGAATATTTGATATTAGGAAGATATACAATTTAGGGCCTCAACATCCAAAAATACATAACTGTGCATACTGATCAATAAATAAACAAAAAACAAATAAATAAATGCAATGGACTGTAAATTTCTTGGATTATCAGAAACAAAACAAGTCTTACTCAATTTGGAAGAGGTTTCCTGAGCAGGGAACCCCAAAGCCACAACCCAGAAAAGGAAATATTGAACAGATTCACAAAGATAGGAAATAGTGTGGTTCCTGGGTGTGAGCATCAGAATTTTCATGTCTCTCTTTCAATCAGTTGTCTGTTCCTCCAGTGAATCCTTGTCTTCATGTACAACATTGTCACATGAGGGCATCTGAATATCTTCTCTGAAATTTTCATTGCTACCCTACCAAATGATCGCCTGCATCATATTTCGTGAGTGCTGGTTCCTTTACAATTGATCGCTGACCCTAAAAAGTAAAAAAATCTATGCACCACATCAATATCTTGTTTATCAAGTCTAAGGTAGGTTGCTACATGTTAATCTGTTTTTTAAAAAAATATATTTAATCAAAACCCATTTCTAAAAGAAATTGCCAGGTTGTTATCTCATGCATTTGCAGATGATAAATCAGGCATATATAATAATCTGACCTTCATTTTCTTCCCACAGAAACTACTCTTTGACTTAGCTTAAATTATGAGCTAGGGGCCTCCCAAAGTGACGTAGAGAGTTCTCACAGTCAATTGTGAATTTCAACCTGGGTCCATCATTTATTGGCTAAAACAAAAAAACCATAACTGAAACTTACATGCAGATTTTCCCGCACAGGTTGAGCAGGATAGGTAAATCTATTTCAAACATTACACTTCCCAATGACAACAAAAAGATGAATAGGTACAACAAATATTTTTCCCCCTCCTCAGTGGGAAGGGAATTATGCTTATCATAGTTTAATACCAGTCGTAATATAACAGGGCCTGAATGCAATTCTTTGGATTTTAATCAGATTCTATTCAGGTTTCATGATTTGTTATATGCCTCCTTTAAAGGCCTCATGTATCCAAAGAAACATAAGCATTTACATAAAAATGCATCCACGGTTGCCTATCGCAACGATTACAGAGAGAGATGAGCTTCAAGGAAAGAAACTCAGCTTAAAAGAAGAAAAATAAAAAAGAAGAAAGATTTACCCACGGCAATATCTACCTTCTTGTCCATATAATTCTTATTCTTGAAGCCTAAAACAACAAATGATTTCCAGGCACAGAGCTGGCCTTGCATTGGTGTGACCTAACAGTCGCTTTAACAGCAGTGTCCACAAGAAGAGTCTGCATTTTCCTCTCTTCAAGGAAGTAAAATATTGCATCTGTGTGAGTTTCTCCTTTCGCCTCATCTTGAATCTCTCGGGGCACATGCTCACTGGCTAGCATAGGGATGGCAGCCCATTTTGTGACTCAAACTTTCATCACTTCCCCATCACAGCAACCTTGAGCTCCTTCCATTCTTTTGAACTTTCAGGTTTGTTCTGAAGAGCAACAGACGGAACCCTACACCTGCTTAGATCATCTTTTTCCACTTTTCCATGGAAAAAATCTGTGCCAGCTCCAATCAAGATAAACCTAAACTAATATCTGAATACACACACACACACACACACACACACACTCCCAGTGGAACACTCACATTTTTTTCCCCAGGTATTTTCATCTTGGTCCTTCCCTGTATAAGAGAGGTATGTATGTTCTTTATTAGGATTGGGCCAAATTTCACCTTGGCTTTTCATGCCAAATGCCACACTTCAAATACTAAACCAAATCTTTATTTTGGTCATTGGTCAGCATACACTTCTAAGAAATGATGATGCAAATGGAAGAATACATTTAATTTCATTTCACTAACTTTTCAGTATTAATAAAAACCGATAATAGGTTACAGTGAAATTAGTGAGTGAGTGGTTATGACCCAGCATGAAACCTTATTTTTTAAGGACAGTTATAAGTAAAATGTATAGAAACTATATCAATTTCACGTTTCAAAGAACCCTAACCAATCCAAAACTGATGCGCTATAATACTGTGTTAAATCCGTGTTCATAAAATGTTAATTAGCGTTTTACAATATTTATGCAGTGGTTTATGAGTTGAAAGTATAAAAGGAGGAAAGTGGCAGCTGCAACCATTGAACATCCTTTGAGTCAATATATCAAATCTCCAAGTCTTTAATTTGGTGTGTTGAAAGAGAGAAAGGGTTAGATTAAAGAATCTTGGAAAATGGATGAAAATGCAACAAGACCACTTCCTTTGGAATGGGTGACCATAATAAATCTTAATAATGATCATCATAAATCATCCATAAATCCTTCTTTGGCAGAAATACAAACTTCTATATGTTTCCTGTAGTCAGCAGTCTTTCTATTCTTTTCTGTCAGCAATTTCTCATTGCGAGAAAGATCAAATGATGTATTAATTCCCCTTTATGAGTTGCTCCCTTTGGTTTAGCTCAGGCCTGAAAACAATGATGTAGCATTTTGGCAAAAATATGCATCCCACTAATGCAGCGCTGGAGGACAAGATGGAGAAGACCTCCACAGCTACCATGGCTTTTCCTCTCGTGCTTAGATAGGCTGGAAAAAAGGAGACCCACACACTGCAGAAGGCCAACATGCTGAAGGTGATGAACTTGGCTTCATTAAAGCTGTCAGGTAATTTCCGGGCAAGAAAAGCCACAATGAAGCTGGCAAGGGCCAAGATCCCCATGTAGCCCAGGACACAGTAGAAGAAGGCGGCTGACCCCTCATTGCATTGTAGAATAATTTCTTTGGCTTCTGAGTGCATGTCCAACTCAGGGAATGGGGGAGATGTTGACAACCAAAGAGCACAAATACATACTTGGAAGAGAGAGCAGGAAAGGACAGTCGAAAAGGCCAATCTTTTCCCCACCCATTTCCTCATCGGAGATCCTGGTTTCGTGGCCATGAAAGCCACCACCACAGTGATGGTTTTGGCCAGGACACTAGAAATGGCCACTGAGAAGGTGATGCCAAAAGTGGATTGTCGGAGAAGGCAGGTGACTTGGCCAGGTTGGCTGAGGAAGAAGAAAGAGGAGAGGAAACAGAGCAAAAGAGAGACAAGGAGGGTGTAGGTGAGGGCGCGGTTGTTGGCTTTAACAATGGGAGTGTCCCTGTGCTTCATAAAAGTTGCAAGTACCCAAGAGGTCAAGAAGAAGAAACAAAGATCAGCTGACGCTAAACCAATTCCTAATGTTTCTTCCAAAGTTAGAAAGACAACCGGTTTCAGGATACATCCTTTCTTTTCTATGTTTGGATAATGATCTTCTGAACATTCAAAACAGTCATCCATATCTGGAAGAAAAGTCAAAGGATTTGTCATCAATATATTCTATATTTTTGAAAATTACTTTCTCAGTAAGTGGTAACTGTTATTCATTTTGAGTTTTTTCTACTGGTTACCAGTTTGATGATGTTGGTATGAAAATGCAGTTTTTCCTGAATTTAAGACTACCATAAAAGAAAGTACAATGGGAAGGGCAATTGTTCTTTGAAATGGAGTCCTTTCTAAAAGGTTCATAGATAGAGTTTTCCCATTTTTCCAAAACATGGAGAAGAAACTGTAATGATGGAGATAAGAGTTTATTAAAAGAAGCAGAAGTACTGATTGTGAGGTGCAAACCAAGATAATTCATTTAAATTCTTGTACACTTTCTCCTTCCCAAAGAGTGAGTAAAGTAAGGAAAGATCAGTCTTTTTATTTGGGAATAAAGAGGTGGGGTCTTTAATACACAGTCTATTCTATAAATTTTAATTGGCTGGTCATCTCCTATTCAAATGTTTATTAGGGCAGACATTGCTTAGCTGAAGTTATAAGGAGTATGCTTTCATGACAAGTTATTTTCATGACATGATAAGGTAGGAGAAAATAAAACTACTTATTAAAGGTAGTCCTCGACTTATGACCATTGATTCAGTGACCATTCTAAATCATGGTCATGTGGTCAAAATTCAGATGCCTGTCAACCGGCAAGTAATTATGACAGTTGCAGTTTCCTTGGGTCACATGATCTCCATTTGTGACCTTCCCAGGCACCTTCCAGCAAGCAAAGTGAAGGGAAAATGTGTGATTAGTTTAGTGACTGCCGCAAAAAATTCATAAAATTGGCTGTGATCACATGATGTCTCATTTAATGACTACACCACTTAATGATGAATATTCTGGTCCCTATTGTTGTCTAAACTTAAGGACTACCTGTATATGCACCCTAAAAGAGTGTATTAGAGTTCGCTTAATCTGCAGAATGAAAAATTGGTGGAACATCTGACCTACCATTTTGATCTGAAATCTTCCCTTCTGGGCATGGAACACAGTGATAACAACAGAATTGTTTTCCTTCAACACTTCTCTTCCAGTATCCAGGGGAACAATAGTCATTACACCAAGAAAGTGGAAGAACCTAGTCATAAATATGAAAGGTTTTGCAAAGAGAGATTTGTAAAACAGTTTCTAATTTTTCTCCTTTCTGGGGGGAAAGAATTCTTGAATTCCTAAAGGGTACTGAATTTTGTGTATTTGTATTTATACTATAGATTAAATATATATTTAAATTACAAGGATGTGCAAAGGGGAAGAAGGGCAGAGTGAGTAAATGAATGTCTATTATGAGAACGTTATGGGAACTATGCAATTCCTGTGATTTCAAAGGGAATTGCAACCCAAATATGAAAACCTGCTTTTATATTATAATGTCATTTTGTCAGTTTGGTAAATGCTTGACCGTGGACAACATTTGTACAATGTATGCCATTTTTTTCTTTGAAAAAGAGATATTAAAGAGACTATGCTCAATATGGTCTAAGAGACAATGACATCTTCATGGGATCCTAATGGATCAAGAGATAGTCCCTTCAATGAGTCCATACCTCGTTAAAAGCTGGGTGCCACACAATCAAAGCTTCATCAATGAATAATTCTTTCCCTTTTGGAGCACTGGGATCTACCTTTCCAACTATAACTCTCTGAAAGGATTTGTTTGAAAAAGTAATCATGTTGAGGATGTCAAAGCCACCTTGACCTTCCCTTTTGTCTTTAAAGAAGACTTTTTCTCCAGCTGAATTGTTAAAAGAAACTCCTTGAAGAAACTTGTGGAGCTACTTGAAGGAGGATAAGAAACAGGAGTCAAAAAGAGACAATGTATCTAGGATCAAACTATTAACATTTCCCTTTCTTTTATTTCTGCTTTGTGAGAGAACAAAGAACATTTCCTGGCTTGAAATATGGAAGAAGAAAATGTCAACCCAGAAAGAACTATCAAGAATTGAAATACGAAACTCACTTTTATTTTATTAATTAAAGATTACAAGTACTTTAAAGCACCAAGCTCAGCAATTCTCCTGGAAGTTTACCATAAATATAAAAATGCCCACATATCAAAAAAGCATGTTGGGCACAAAGCAAAGAAAGGCTGGCTTCAGACACATCACCATTGAATTCTTCTTGGAAACAGACTGGATGAAATTACAAGATACGTGAATTCTAAATGAAGATGAAATGGTTCTATATGGATCCAAGGGTGATACATAAATCCTATTGACCAGACTGAAATTTGCAAAAACAGTTTATTTTCATCTTTTTTTATTCTATAACATAGAATGACCTCAGAGTATGCACTTCGTTTCCTCAGTACCTATATTCACCTATGGCCATAGGCCAGGGCAAACAAACCCAATTAAGATGTGGATGAGAATGACCATTCACTGAAACAAAAGATAGGTATGGCATGGAGAGATTACCTGCCAAGGCTGCATATCTGGAAAGTCAAACCCTGGAATTTTTCTCTGTTTGGATCTTGATCTCACTATCTCCTGCAAAGAATGTGCCACTGCATAGACAGCATTGTAAATACTGTAGCTTTGGCCAGTCATCTGCAACTCAAAGAACGGCCCAGGCAGATTCTCCAAATTCTCTTCTCCACTACAGGTTTCACTGATCATTGAGGGTGATTCTGCATTTGGAAATGAACAGTCAAACAATTGTTCCCAAACATCTTGAAGAAATCCATCTCTGTGGGTTGAAGGTTTGATGCCTTGAAGAAATTCTTTGAACCCTTGAACTTCTCTTGAATGAACTGAAAAGGAAAGTCCCCCATGGAACATCTGGAGATCCCAACCCCTCTGACTTCCTGTCAGTATCAAATCAATTGGGTTCATCAGGACCCAAACCTTTCCAAATGATGTACTCTCTTTCTTTTCAGGATCATGTAGAAATACGACCATTCTGAGCCACACAATTGCGAATGATTCTCCATAGACAAGAAAAGCATTTGCATTCTGATCTATCAATTTATTAAAAATAATTGATATTTCATCCATGAATTTTGACCAGTCTTCCAAGTTGGGACGCTGTGGAATTTTTTGGCTGAATGCTAAACAGATGCCATTCTGAGAAAGCAATCGTGGCAGTTTCTGCAAGAAATATTCTCCCTTAGTACAATCAAAAGCAAAGACTCCAATCCACGTCCATCCAAAATGGAGAAGAAGCCGTATAACTCCAGTGTACTGATGGTTCTCATTTGGGACCATGCAGTAAAATGAAGATAACTTAATAGTCTGGGCAGAAGAGCCATAAGTCAACTAAACAAAAGAAAAGAAAAAAAAAGAAAAAGGAATCATTATTCCTGAGAATCAGGGGAAAAAATATGGAAAAATGACTGCTGGGTGGAACCTGGATGAAGGTGTCCCTACACTGAAAATTTCTCAAATTCCATGTACGTCATGGCAGTTCTGATGAAGAATAGAAGCAACTAAACACCCAAGGTAAAATATTTTCTCACCTGTGGAATATAAATGGATTACAAACCAAAATTAGCTTCCTAATATAGAGTTCCAGACTGTTCATCACCATGAACACCTGGAAACCTGCTAACTGTCTGAGCATCTTAACTCTTCCCAGCCTAAGGAAGCAATTCTTCAGAGCTAGACATATTGGATTACCTTCTGCTCTTCTCTAGGGCAGATATAGTGTAATACTGATATATAAAAGTCTACCTCCGTGAGATTCTGGAGGAATAGAAACAGTCAAGCATGTCCTCCTTTGCTGCAACTATTATAGGGATCTTCAAATGGACCAAATAGGCCCAATCCTCCAACAATTCCCTGGCAAAACAGTTGAGTTTTATACCAAATTATTTTGATGAGACAGCAACCAAGACATTGAAAAGAGACTGGCTGGAGGTTAAAAAAAAAAAAGCTGATTCCCTCAAGTAAGTTTATTTTTGGTGTTCTGTAATTTACATTTTACATTTTTAATTTTCTGATCTATGATCATAACAAAAGTTTTTGATTTTTTGGCTTGGATTACCTTGAGCTAACTTATTGAGTTGTATGAAAGAATTGCTAAGGGATAGCAAATTAGATGTAGTTGAAGTCCTGCAGAAAGGCTTGGCAAAAAAGTAATCTCTAATATTAACTACAAAAGAAGTCAATGTTTCTCTCTCACCCCCCTGCGTGAAGTACCTGTGGAATCTTGTAGACATTTATGGTTTCTGCCATATAGGATGAAGTATCAGACGCAAGTGCTCCAATGATGGCTATGAGATCTTTCCAGCTATCACATTTGTAGTTAGGGACAAATTCCTTGGATTTGAAGAGCAGGTCCAGAGTAGTGCGATAGGTCATCCTTGGATTGTAGTAACTGTCATAGATGTGGAACCCGAGAGTGATGTTAGGCAAGATCTGGGAGTCCTCATTGATCTCCTTCACAGCAAAGGCCAAGGCAAGGACATCCCGATAGAATTTGGGTATTATACTGCCAATAGGTTAAAAACACCCATTGAAAAATTAATTTTACAATTCTTAATGTGGCATCAATTCTATATGAATAACATTTCTGTCTCTGATGGAATTATGAAGATGATAGCTTTTCTAACATACAAGATAATTTGTACAAAATTCAAATATTATTTTCATAAAGAATTTCCATGATTTGCAAAAAAAAGAAAAGAAAAGAAAAGTACTAACAACAAATGAAAGTAGTTACTTTTGTTTCCACCTACCACATTTATTTTTTATCAATGTGGCACAAAATAGATTATGAGCAGATTCAGCAAGTATCACTCAATTACTGTGTGTTTGTTTTGTGAGGAGTGATAATGCAGAACTTTTTAAAAATTAGCTTATGTTCACTAAATGTTCTTCAAAAGACTTACTGCACCAAAGTCTCATACCTTTCATGAGAAAGACTTTAACATAATGTAAAGAAAATTATTTCTTCTCTTACAGCCAGACAGATTTGAAACACAACGAAGGCTTAGATTAGATACAAAACCTGCATTTATGCTCAGAAAGCTTTTACTCATATAAGCATCTTTGGGTGATGTGGCTAAGATTAGAAAATGAATGGGAATAAAATCCTTACACTGGTAAGTCATAAGGTTTTAGGGAAGGATTGTCTGTAAATGGAATTTCATAAAAGTTGTAAAAAATGTGAGACACCATCCCACCAATTACAAGATCACCAGCCTGGTACCACTCATGTGGGACAGGGAAGGCATCACGGGTAGGGCAGCTCAGGGCAACTATTTTGTTCACAAGGAACACCAGGAGCATCAACATCATGACTCTCTGCTTATGGAGAAAAGATCTATCATTCAAAGACAGGTTCTGGCTGATGAGACAGGAGGGAGAGAACTTGTGGAAATGAACCTCACAGAGTCAGCATTCCCCCTTCCTGCCTCTCTGTGGCTCTAGAAATATTTATATAGATTGCTTTTGACCTCCTATTCTCTTCTGCACAGAACCTTTGAGGTTTTGACCTACTGGAATTATAGAGTGATTTCAGACATTCATAAGGGACATAATTATCATTGAACCATTGGCAACCTGGCAATTTTCCTTCATATGAGTGATGAACATCTTTCTCTATTTTGGGTGACATAATAAATGACTGATGCTTAACTGGTTTTGAAAATACCTGGAGAAATAGAATTGGGAAGGTTGAGATGACAAAATTGCCCTAATTCTAGAAATCAGGTTGTTGTTGTTGTTTAGTCGTTAAGTTGTGTCTGACTCTTCGTGACCCCATGAACCATATTGCACCAGGCCTTCCTATCTTTCACTGCCTCCCTGAGTTTGCTCAATTTCATGCTCATTGCTTCAGTGATGCTATCTAGCCATCTCATCCTTTGCCGTCCTCTTCTCCTTTTGCCTTCCATCTTTCCCAGCATCAGGGTCTTTTCCATAGAGTCCTCTCTTCGCATTAGGTGACCAAAGTATCTGAGCTTGAGCTTCATTATCAATCCTTCCAATGAGCAAGCAGAGTTGATTTCCTTTAAGATTGACTGGTTTGACCTCCTAGCAGTCCAGGGGACTCTTAAGAGTCTTCTCTAGCACCACAGTTCAAAGGCATCAATTCTTCGGCGTTCAGCCTTCTTTATGGTCCAGCTCTCACAGCCATACATTACTACTGGAAAAACCATAGCTTTGACTATGCGGATCTTTGTCGGCAAGGTGACGTCTCTGCTTTTTAATATGCTATCTAGGTTTGCCATAGCTTTCCTCCCAAGGAGCAAGCGTCTTTTAATTTCATGGCTGCAGTCTCCGTCTGCAGTGATCTTGGAGCCCAAATAAATGAAGTCTGTTACTGCTTCCATTTCTACCCCTTCTATTTGCCAGGGATTGATGGGTCCAGATGCCATGATCTTAGTTTTTTTAATGTTGAGTTTCAAGCCAGCTTTCGCACTCTCCTCTTTCACCCTCATCAAGAGGCTCTTTAGTTCTTCTTCACTTTCTGCCATTAGGGTGGTATCGTCTGCATATCTGAGGTTATTGATGTTTCTCCCTGCAATCTTAATTCCGGCTTGTGATTCTTCCAGCCGGGCATTTCTCATGGTGTACTCTGCATATAGCTTAAATAAGCAGGGTGACAGTATACAGCCTTGTCGTACTCCTTTCCTTATTTTGAACCAATCGGTTGTTCCATGACCGGTTCTAACTGTTGCTTCTTGGCCCGCATACAGATTTCTCAGGAGATGGTTAAGGTGGTCTGGTATCCCCATCTCTTTAAGAATTTGCCACAGTTTGTTGTGATCCACAAAATCAAAGGCTTTTGCATAGTCAATGAAGCAGAAGTAGATGCTTTTCTGGAACTCTCGTGCTTTCTCCATGATCCAGCGAATGTTGGCAGTTTGATCTCTAGTTCCTCTGCCTCTTCAAAACCCAGCTTGTACATCCGGTAGTTCTCGGTTCACGTACTGCTGAAGCCTAGCTTGTAGGATTTTGAGCATAACCTTGCTAGCATGTGAAATGAGTGCAATTGTGCGATAGTTTGAGTATTCTTTGGCATTGCCCTTCTTTGGAATTGGAACGTAAAATGACCTTTTCCAATCCCGTGGCCACTGTTGAGTTTTCCAAACTTGCTGGCATATTGAATGCAGCACTTTAACAGCATCGTCTTTTAGTATTTAAATAACTCAGCTGGAATACTGTCATCTCCACTAGCTTTGTTGTTAGCAATGCTTCCTAAGGCCCACTTGACTTCACTCTCTAGGATGTCTGGCTCAGGGTCAGTGACCACACCAGCATGGACATCAGGGACATTAAGATCTTTCTTGTATAGTTCTTCTGTGTATTCTTGCCACCTCTTCTTAATCTCTTCTGCTTCTGTTAGGTCCCTGCCTTTTTTGTCCTTTATCATGCCCATCTTTGCACTAAACGTTCCTTTGATATCTCCAATGTTCTTGAAGAGATCTCTAGTCTTCCCCATTCTATTGTTTTCTTCAATTTCTTTGCATTGTTCATTTAAGAAGGCCTTCTTATCTCTCCTTGCTATTCTCTGGAAATCTGCATGCAGTTGCTTATATCTTTCCCTTTCACCCTTGCTTTTGCATTCCTTCTTTCCACAGTTATTTGTAAAGCCTCATCAGACAGCCATTTTGCTTTCTTGCATTTCTTTTTCTTTGGGATGGTTTTAGTTGCTGCCTCTTGTACAATGTTACAGACCTCTGTCCATAGTTCTTCAGGCACTCTGTCTACCAAATCTAATCCTCTAAAGCTATTCATCACCTTCACTGTGTACTCACATGGAATATGATCTAAGTCATACCTGAGTGGTCTAGTGGTTTTCCCTACATTCTTCAATTTAAGCCTAAATTTTGCAGTAAGAAGCTCATGATCTGAGCCACAGTCAGCTCCTGGTCTTGTTTTTGCCGTTTGTATAGAGCTTCTCCATCTTTGGCTGCAAAGTATGTAATCAATCTGGTTTCGGTATTGACCATCTGGTGATGTCCATGTGTAGAGTCGTCTCTTGTGTTGTTGGAAAAGAGTGTTTGCTATGACTAGCTTGTTCTCTTGACAGAACTCTATTAGCCTTTGCCCTGCTTCATTTTGTACTCCAAGGCCAAACTTGCCTGTTATTCCGATTACTCCTTGACTTCCTACTTTAGCATTCCAATCCCCTATGATGAAATTACAGCTCACTGGCCTTATGCAAATATCATCATGAAATATTCCCCTTTAAAAGCAGGGCCCATATTTTGAATTTCCACATTTTCTTCAAACTGTACGTTACACTGGAGGAAATTTCTTTAAAAACATAGTATGAATTTCTTGCTCTTTTTCTTTTCTCTGATGGCCATGCCAAAATGTGAGTATACAATTTTAGAGAAAGTGACTATGTGATTTTTTTTTTAAGTTGTATGTGAATCCTGGTTTTTTTTCCCTCCTGCTTCTTTAGGTTCTTTCTCTAATGTTCAGCTTGAGTCATCAGGGCCTGAAACTGTAAGACCAGCAAAATCTAAATTTGCTCTGTAAAGTTACAGGTGTCTCCATCACCAGTAGTAGCTACGCTTGGAAATGAGTCCATCAGACTCCAGGGAAAAGGTTAGAATGGATTGCCAGAATCTACCCCTAAGATGGGAGAAAATGGTATTTATCTTCTCTTCAAAGCCGCACCACCATTGTGTCAGAACCTGCATCAACCAACAATTGTTAATTTGCAAAGCATAGCAGTCAATGGGAGTTTGCTTGATTTGCTTCTGCCAATTGTGACTGGGGAGGGGGGCTAGTAGTTAAGGGTTGTAATAGGAGTAGTCATGGGAGATGGTGAGGAGCTTAACCTTATATGGGCAATGAGGCCGGGCCGGATTGCAGGCAAGGCCAGTGGGGGCCTGCTGGCCAGGAAAGAGCTATGTATCTGTGGGAGGAAGGGAAGAGGTCACCACCAGGTGAAGAGAAATACAGGCCCCAAGGCAATTAGGGGAGGGGGGATAAATACAGGGAAATTTTTCTAGGCTTTAGTTTTAGCAATGTTTTGTTCAAAGCTACATGTACCACAAAATAAAGAAGCATTTTCTGAACCAGGCCTGGTTGCATGAGAATTCTTCGGGATTGGGGCGTGGACATTGTGGACTTGACACATTGCTTCAGACAACTCCAAGAACGAGTATTCCCTTCAGTTGAACTCCTTGTCAACTGCTGACACTGCCTTCTATTATTGTGCTACAGATGCACAGTAGGAGAAATTGATTCTCATTCTTATGGAAAACAGGAACTTGAGTCTCCCTGTACTTTTCTGTTCCATCCAGCAGATCAAGATTCAGAGAAGGAAATCATGTGAACTCTTGGAGGAATATCTCTCCCAGAAGAACATCAGAAAGAGTGGACTCAGCAAATGAAATTCAGCTCAAGGAGAGGATGACAAAGCCCATGATACCCAACCAAACCAGCTGGCTGTATCCACTCCAGTGAATTAAGACTGATGGGAATTTTAGTAAAGCCTAACGGTGAAAATAGTGTTGATGGCATGGAAATGACATGTTTTTGTGTAGCACACTATGCAGGTCCAAATGGGGTGGAGTTTGGATGACAATGTCATGATGCATGTTCCATCTTTATACTCCTTCTTGTTTCCCACAGCAGATGCCCCATGCACAAACTAAAATCCTTTCTAAAATGCAGATTATAGAGAAACCTCAATTAAAGAAACACTGTGGATTGCAAAGGCACCAAATATCAGGTTTTTTCCCTGAAATTACAAACAAGCCATCTTTGATTTTCTAAGAATTCCATCTTCACTTCTTACTTCTTACTTGGTTTATTGTTATAAGGAAAATCTAGAGGAGGAAGTATTTGGTGTTCTGCCTTATAAGGCTGGAGGATACACTTCCCAATTGCAGAAAAATTCATGGATCTGATATGAACAGGGATTATATGGGCTTGCAATATGCCTTGTTCAGTGTAGTGGCCAATCTCAAAAGCAACCAATTGATCTTTGTAAGATGTTTCCTTTGAAATCTTTGTCCCTCAGTTTAATTTTGTATATTAGAACAGAGGCAATTGCTGTGCTTCTCTGAATAAGTCAGGGATGTCAGTGGTACAGTCAAGCCATGGTTACATAGACTTGCAACAATTCTGGGGCATTTGAGGAAACCAGTCTTGTGTCATGTGCAAAAGAGCAAAATGTCAGTAAGAGCAACTTCCAACCTGCTTCCCTACACTAGTCATAGTTTCTGAGTAGGTAAGTGCCAAGGAAACAACAGAATCAAAGAGGAAGTCCAATAAGGGAAAGAAGACTTCTTCTCTGACACCTACTCTTGTCACAGGGGATGATTGTGGACTCAAAAGGTAACCTTTCCCATGCACTTTACAGTGATACATAATGAGTATTGAGAAGTTTGCCCTGTAGAAGAGCCTCACCCCAGATATCTGGACGGGGCCAACTGAAGGCTGTGAAAACCTGCCTTTTTCTTTAGGCATTAGGGTTGAGTTGTGGATTGTGAGCTTTCAAGGAAGGAGGAAGGAGGAAGGAAGGAAGGAAGGAAGGAAGGAAGGAAGGAAGGAAGGAAGGAAGGAAGGGAGGGAGGGAGGGAGGGAGGGAGGGAGGGAGGGAGCAAGCAAGCAAGCCGGCTAGGAGGCGGGGAGGCGGGAGGTGGGAGGCAGGGAGTCAGGGAGATGAGCTTTCCTTGGACTCACCTAAAGAACTGTATGTTGCTTTCTAAGAGCTACTTTATAGCTCACTGGGCTTATGCAAATTTCACAAAGAAATATTCCCCTTTAAAAGCAGGGCCCTCATTTTGGACCTCCACATTTTCTTCAAATTATACATGTCAAACTGCAGAAAATAAGACACTATCAAGTTAGCCCATTTGAGGTACTTTGATTCAAAAACTGACACACCATTTTACCAAGTTGAAGGTCATAGACACGAGAGTCTTAGTAGAATATAGATTTCATCTTCACTTCTTACTTTCTATGCTCAATGGAAGAGGAACTGAAAATGTAAGTACTAAAGTGAAGTCCTCAAGTGATTATAGCCACCGGGTATGAACAAGTGGGCAAGGAGAATTCCCAGGCACCCACTCCTTATTAGAAAAGATGCATATCTGAATTTCTGTGATGAGAATGAACTATTCTGTTTCCATAGCAAGACTCTTCCTTCTTACAACAACCTTCTTATTCAAAGCCAAGTGTATTTTGTTCCCTATATAAACCCTCAGTGAGAGCCAGTGTGGTTATCGGTTAAGGTGCTGGAGTTCTATGCTAGGAGACCACGAGTTCTCATCTGTCCTTAGACAGAGAAGTCAGATGGGTGTTTTCTGAGCCAGTCACTCTCTCTCATCCCTGGACCAGAAACATCAGTCTATCTATTTCTTGCACTGGGTTAGGGTTAGGGTTTTCAAAGAACCCTGACCAATATAAACCTGATCCTCTATGATACTGTGTTAAATGCATGCCCATAAAATGTTAATTTGCTTTTTAATATATTTACATAGTGATTTATGAATTGAAAGTATAAAAGCATAAAAGTACCAGCTGTAAAAATTGGACATATTTGAATCAATACATTATTTTGGAATGGGCAATTGTAATAAATCATCATAATAATTGTGCTTTGAATGAAATAACAATTTCTCTATTTTTGCTCAAGACAGCAAATACTCTTTCTATTAATTTTTTGCAAGCAAATTCTGATACCCCAAAAGATGAAATGATGTATTAATTCCTCTTTATGAGTTGCTCCCTGTGGTTTAGCTCAGGCCTGAAAACAATGATGAAGCATTTTGGCAAAAAGATGCATCCCACTAATGCAGTGCTGGAGGACAGGATGGAGAAGACCTCCACAGCTACCATGGCTTTTCCTTTTGAGCTGAGATAGGCTGGACAAAAGGAGACCCACACACTGCAGAAGGCCAACATGCTGAAGGTGATGAACTTGGCTTCATTAAAGCTGTCAGGTAATTTCCGGGCAAGAAAAGCCACAACAAAGCTGGCAATGGCCAAGATCCCCATGTAGCCCAAGACACAGTAGAAGAAGGAGGCTGACCCCACATTGCATTGCAAAATAATTTCTTTGGTTTCTGAGTACATGTCTAACTCAGGGAATGGGGGAGCTGTTGACAGCCAAAGAGCACAAATACATACTTGGAAGAGAGAGCAGGAAACGACAGTCAAAAAGGTCAATCTTTTCCCCACCCATTTCCTCATCGGAGATCCTGGTTTCGTGGCCATGAAAGCAACCAAAACAGTGATGGTTTTGGCCAGGACACTAGAAATGGCCACTGAGAAGGTGATGCCAAAAGTGGATTGTCGGAGAAGGCAGGTCACTTGGCCAGGTTGGCTGAGGAAGAGGAAAGAGGAGAGGAAACAGAGCAGAAGAGAGACAAGGAGGGTGTAGGTGAGGGCCCGGTTGTTGGCTTTAACAATGGGAGTATCCCTGTGCTTAAGAAACGTTCCAAGTACCCAAGGAAAAACAAAGAGCAGTGGAGGCTAAACCAATTTCTAATGTTTCCTCAAAAGTTAGAAAGAACACCAGTTTCATGATACATCCTTTCTTTTCTTTATTTGGATAATGATCTTCTGAACACTCAAAACAGTCCTTCATATCTGGAAGAAAAGTCAAGGAGTTTGTCATCTATGCATTCCCCATTTTGGAAACTTGCTTTCTGAAAGGGTGCCAGCAGTTTTTCATTTTGAGTTCTTTTGAGTGTTTACGATTTTTTGAAAGTTGGTATGAAAATGCAGTTTTTCCGAATGGTCTCATTTAGGATTGGCACAACAGAAAGTAGATTTGGAAGGACAATTATTTTTTGAAGTACAGTCCTTCCTTAATTTTTTTCAAATTTATTACAATATAGAGAAATTGGACTTTTCTCATTTTTCCAAAAGATGGAGAAGGAAACTGTGGCGATGGCTGTAAGACTTGAGTAAGAGAAGCATAAGTACTGACTCTGAGGTGCAATCCACGATAATTCATTTAAACTCGTTTAGGTTAATGCCTACCTAAATAGTGACTAAACTAAGGAAAGGTCAGTCTTTTTATTTTGAAAAAACAGGTGGGGTCCACCAAGCAAAAATTATCACC
The DNA here is from genome assembly GCA_030867105.1 of Liasis olivaceus. Classification (NCBI taxonomy): domain Eukaryota; kingdom Metazoa; phylum Chordata; class Lepidosauria; order Squamata; family Pythonidae; genus Liasis; species Liasis olivaceus. The sequence continues at coordinate 111,723,460 of CM061351.1, read as the reverse complement.
TAATTTTACTGTCAAGATAAGAAAGGTATATCAGTCTGCTATCTGTACTTCATCCTCACCTTTTTGAGGTTTCTGTGTTATGTGGAGAACATTTTTTGGTTCCACAAGCACCCACCCTATGTCCCTTTGATGGTAGAATATCTGATCCAATCACAAAACTTCCTTTTTCTGCTGAAGCTTCTTTGCTTTCACTTACTTTCAAGTTTTCTGAAGGATATCAGTTGTAAAAATATTCATTGCTATTTAAAATTTTAACTACAAGTTTAATTTTAATTTGATTCTCCTTATATATATGCTGTCTTTTAGAAAGGTTAATGAATTACAGTTTGCCTAAGTGTGTAGAATGAAAAATTGGTGGAATGTCTAACCTACCATTTTGATTTGAAATCTTCCCCTCTGGGCATGGAAGACAGTCATAGCAACAGAATTGTTTTCCTTCAACATGTCTCTTCCAGTGTCCAGGGGAACAATGGTCATTGCACAGAGAACGCGGAAGGACCTGTTTATAAAAATGAAAGATTTTGCAAAGGGAGATTTTTAATACAGTTTCTAATTCTTTTCTTTTCTGGAAAGAAAGAATTTGTGACTTCTCAAAGACTTATGAATTTCATCTAGTTGGATTTATAGGATACCTTATAAACATGTTGAAGCTCTAAAGAAGGTGCAAAAGGGAATGGTTGAAGAAGGGCAGGGTGAGTAAATACATGTGTATTATGACAATGTTAAGAAAATGAGGTGACTCCTATGATTTCAAATGGAATTGCAACCCAAATATGAAAACCTTGCTTTTACACTGTAAAGTCACTTTGTCAGTTTTGTAAATGCACAAGATTTGAAAAGAATATGCCATTTTTTTCCTCTTTCAAAAACAGAAACTAGATTTCTAAAGAGCCCAAGTTCAATACATTTTAACAGACAAAGCCATCTGCATGGGATCCTAATGGATCAAGAGATAGTCCCTTCAGTGAGTCCATACCTGGTTAAAAGCTAGGTGCCAGACAATCAAGCTTTCATCAATGAATAATTCTTTTCCTTTTGGAGCACTGGAATCCAACGTTCCAACTTTAACTCTCTGAAAGGATTTGTTTGGAAAAGTGATCATGTTGAGGATGTCAAAACCACCTCGACCTTCTCTTTTGTCTTTAAAGAAGACTCTTTCTCCAGCTGAAGTGTTAAAAGAAATCCCTTGAAGAAACTTGTGGAGCTACTTAAAGGAGTGTAAGGAACAGGGAGTCAAAAAGTAAGCAATGTATACAGGATCAAAGTACAAACATTTACCTTTCTTTTACGCCTATATTGCAAGAGATCAAAAAACAATTCTTGGGTTGAAATGAGGAGGAGGAAAATGGCAATTGGGAAAGAACTATGAAGAATTGAGATATGCAATTCACTTTTATTTTATTAAATAATGATTACAAGTACCTTCAAGCACCAAGCTCAGCAATTCTCCTGGAAGTTTACCAAAAGTATAAGAATGGCCACAATTCAAAAAAGCACGTTGGACACAAAGCAAAATAGGCTGACTGAACTTACAAGACAGGCGAATTCTAATTGAAGATGAAATGGTTCTTTATGGAACCAAGGGTGATTCATAAATCCCATTGATCAGATAGAAATTTGCAAAAGCACAGTTTATTTTCCTCCTTTTTTATTCTATAACATAGAATGACCTCTTACACTACTCACTTTGTTGCCTCAGTATCAATATTGATCTGGGACCATAGCCCAGGGCAAAAAAACCCTATCAACACATGGATGAGAATGACTATTTTCTGAAACAAAAGACAGGCATGGCATGGAGAGATTACCTGCCAAGGCTGCAGATCTGGAAATTCAAACCTTTGAATTTCTCTCTGTTTGGATCTTGATCTCACTATCTCCTGCAAAGAATGTGCCACTCCATAAACAACATTGTAAATACTGTAGCTTTGGCCAGTCATCTGAAACTCAAAGAGAGGCCCCGGCAGATCCTCCAAATTCTCTTCTCCACTGCAAGTTTCACTGATCATTGAGGGTGATTCTGCATTTGGAAATGAACAGTCAAACAATTGTTCCCAAACGTCTTGAAGAAATCCATCTTTCTGGGTAGAAGGTTTGATGACTTGAAGAAATTCTTTGAACCCTTCAACTTCTCTTGAATGAATTGAAAAGGAAAGAGCTCCATGGAACAACTGGAGATCCCAACCCCTTTGACTTCCTGCCAGTATGAAATCAATTGGGTTCATCAGGATCCAAATCTTTCCAAAAGATCCACTCTCTTTATTTTCAGCATCACGTGGAAACACAATAGTTCTGATCCACACAATTGTGAATGATTCTCCATAGAGAAGAAAAACTTTTGTTTTCTCATCTCTCAATTTATTAGAAACAATGGAGAGTATATTAAGCAATCTTGACCACTCTTCCCAATGGGCTAGCTGTGGAATTTTTTGTTTGAAAGCTACACAGATGCCATTCTGGGAAAGCAATGTCTGCAGTTTCTGCAAGAAATATTCTCCCTTACTTTTATCGAAAGGAAAGGCTCCAATCCACGTCCATCCAAAATGTAGAAGAATTCGGATAACTCCAATGTACTGATGGTCCTCATTTGGGACCATGCAGAAAAGTGTCGAGAACTTAGTCATCTGAAACTCTTCTTGGGAGAAAGAGCCATAGGTCAACTAAACAAAAGAAAAAAAAAAAAAAGAATTATTATTCCTGAGAATTAAGGGAAAACATATGGAAAAATGACTGCTGGATGGAAATTGAATGAAGGGTCCCTACACTGAAATTTTCCCCAATTCAAGGTACATTATGGCAGTGTTGATGAACAATGTAAGCAACTAAAACCCAAAAGTAAAATGGTTCTCACCTGTGGAATATAACTGGATGACAAATCGAAATTAACTTCCTAAAATGGAGTTTCAGAATGCTAATCGCCATAAACACCTGGAAACCTGCTAACTGTCTGAGTATCTGAACTCTTCCCAGCCTAAGACAAGAATTCTTCAGAGCTAGACATGTTGGATTACCTTCTGCCCTTCCTTATGGCAGATGTAATGAAACACCTATCCATGAAAGACTAACTCCATGAGAGTCTGAAGAAATGGAAATAGAAATTGTTAAGCAGTCCTACTTTACTGCAGTTAGTATAGAGGTCTCCATAAGGTCCAAATAGCCCCAATCCTCCAACATTTCCCAGGCAAGACAGTTGAAACTATTATGATCAGACACCAACCAAGACATAGCAAGGGGAGTTGCCACCTATTGTTGGCTGGCAGTCAAAAGACAATGTCAGATGTCCCCCTCTAGTAAGATTAATTTTGTTGTTCTGTAATTCATGTTTTACATTTCAATTTTCAGATCTATGATCGTAATAAAAGATCTTGATTTTTTGGATTGGATTATCTTGAGCCAATTTATTGAGTTGTGGGAAATATCCCACAGAAAGGCACAGCAAAAAGCAAATCTGTAATATTAATTACAGAAGAATTCAAAGTTTCTTTCTCACCACCCACCCTGGGCAAAACTACCTGTGGAATCTTGTAGACGTTTATACTTTCTGCCATATAGGATGAAGTATCAGATGCAAGTGCTCCAATGATGGCCATGAGATTTTTCTGGCTCCCACATTTGTAGTTAGGGACAAAATCCTTGGATTTGAAGAGCAGGTCCAGAGTGGTGCGATAGGTCATCCTTGGATTGTGGTAACTGTCATAGATGTCAGGTTCAGCCAGCCTGGAAGACTCACCTTTGACGCTACCCGGTACCACCGAGGAGCGCCTTTTTCCCCGTACTCTATCATAGGTATGGCCAGCGTCGAGGAATCCGGTGGTCAGCTGGAGCAGGAAGAGTTCGGGATCGCAGAGGGGATGGCGGAGCCCAACCTGCACGACGGGACGACGGCCAGGGTCGGGGACCCTCAACCGGAGCGATGGTTGATCGGGGTGAACCAGGGACCCGACAGGTTGGGGGTTACGCTGACCCGAGGCTCGGGGTCACAGAACCGAGGATGGGAGGCGGAATTTGCCCAGCTGAAGGCAGAGGTCAGCCAGCGCCTAGGATCCATGGAGGAGACACTCCAAACTATCCTACTGAGGTTGGATCAGCTGACGGCGGGCGGCAACGCGAGGGGTGCAGCCGGGGTATCGAGTCCCCATCCGAGGGCAGCGTTGACCCCACCGTCGGTAGACCGCTGGGCAGCAGATGCCTTGAGACTATGGGGCGTCACTCGGAAATTCTCAGGAGACCCTGAACAATTACCCCAATTTCTAACCCATGTGCGCAGTTTCATGCAGCGGGGGGGGGGGTCACTTGTTTACCAGGGATGAGGACAGGGTCTCCTACATAGCTGAGCTGCTAGACGGCCAAGCCGTGAGCTGGGTGACCAGCCTGTATGACGCCAACGCGGCGGAGCTGAGGAGTTTCCCGGACTTCATGCAGGCGCTCCGGGACCGATTTGAAGACACACTGAGCACCAGGAGGGCGGAGGACGATATCCTGCATTTCAGGCAGAGGGAAAAGTCCGTGTCTGAATATGCGTTGGAGTTCCGCAGGCTAGTACAAAAGCTTACGGACTGGCCGGAGTCACTCCGGATAAAGTACTTCAAGAGGGGTGTCAACCCAGAGATCCTGGAGCGGGCACTGGGCCGGGATGACCCGACCAGTGTAAAAGATTGGATCTGGCTGGCCGGGACGGCGGAGTCAGCCTGGCGGCAGATTCAGCAAAGCGCCCGGAGGCGGGACCGGGCGAGAGACAAACCAAGAGAGTGGATCGCTGAGAAGCGGGGCAGTGGCCGGCAGCCCCCGGGGGGGCGAGAGGTGCCGAAGGCATCGAATCTATGTTTCCCGTGCGGAGGACGAGGCCATCAGGTGGCGCAGTGTCCGACAGAACGGGAAGGGACTTCATCCCGCGCCGAGGTCAAGCCCCGTGCCCCACCGGGAGTAGAGCTGGCAACCGTCCCCGGAAGAGCGCAGCGGCAGCGGTGACCGAGCAAGGCCAGTTGGGGTGGTCGACCCCTGAGACGGCATCCTCTGGGGAGGAGTCAGAGCTGGTGGGAAACGAGGCGCGCTCGCACTGAACGGCGTCCCAGTGCAAGCAGGGGAGCCGAGATGCATGGACCCGACAGCTGACGAGGACTGCCCCCCTCTACGGGTGAGAGTACACGTCCGGGGGATGAGATCCGGGGGGGAAGCGCAGTTATAGGCGCTGCTGGATTCGGGCTATACGCACTGCCTGATGTACCTAGCCATAGTATCCGGGCTGGGGCTGGGGCTGCGGCACCTCAAGGAGCCCATTGCGTTTAGCCAGCTAGACGGGACAGTAGCAGGGTGGGGACCGGCTCAGTACAACACCGAGCCGGTCCAGATGACTGTCGGGGACCACCGGGAGGAGCTGAGATTCATTGTGGTCCCAGTCGCCGAGTATGCGGTGGTGCTTGGCTTGGCGTGGCTGCGGCGCCGGAACCCGCGGATCGACTGGGCGAGAGAAGTACTGAGCTTCTAAAGCGAGGAGTTGAGGAGGCGAGAGAGCAGAGAACATCAGCAGCTGGCAGAGGCCAAGACGGAACCAGGGGGAGGACCGAGGCACCCGGAGTGAGTCAAGGAGCACCGAGGGGCGGCGGCGAGACCCAGGCGGGATCAGGCAGCAGCGAGCAGTCCCAAGGAGGAGAGTGGGGCGGGGCCGCGGGAAGCCCCAGACGCCGAAGGCATCCCGTGGCAGTACCGGGACTTGGCGGCAGTATTCGGGGAGGAGGAGTCCGACCAGCTTCCACCCCACCGACCCAGTGACTGCGCCATTGAGTTGGAGCCGGGAGCCAAACTGCCCAAGCCTAAGATGTACTCCCTGTGGATGAAGGAGATGGGTGCCCTGAGGGAGTTCATCAACAAGAACCTGGCGCGGGGTTTCATCCGGCCTGCGAAGTCACCGTTAGCGGCCCCGGTGTTTTTCCGGGAGAAGAAGGATGGCTTGCTCCCAATGTGCGTAGACTATCGGGGGCTCAATGCAATTAGCACCAAATACAAATACCCCCTCCCCTTGATGAAGGACTTATTCTTACATCTATCCAAGGGGAAGGTATTCACCAAATTGGACTTGCGCGAAGCATACTTCCGGGTCAGGATCCGCGCAAAAGATACGTGGAAAACGGCATTCAACACGGCACTCGGAAGTTACGAATTTTGCATGATGCCGTTCGGGTTAAAAGGGGCCCTGGGGGTATTCATGCAGCTAATAAATGAGGTGCTGCATGACTTGCTGTACCGGGGCATCCTGGTCTACCTGGACGACATCCTGATCTACACAGAAACGCTGGCGGAGCATGTGGAGCTTGTACGTACGGTGCTCCGTAGGCTACTGAGGGCTCAGCTGTACGTGAAGCTCTCAAAATGCGAGTTCCACTGGGAGCAGCTGGACTACCTCGGCTACCGGGTATCTAGCCGGGGGATAGAGATGGATCCGGCCAAGGTGAGGGATGTGCTAGGTTGGGAAGCGCCGCGTACCCGGGGGCAGCTACAAAGCGTCCTGGGCTTCGCGAACTTCTACCAGCAGTTCATCCCGAACTTCGCCCAAGTGGCCCTTCCCCTGATGGACCTACTGAAAACCAAGGGCAGCGAGAAACCTCCATAGCCCAGCATGGCAATCAAGTGGACCTCGGAGTGCCAAGGAGCCTTTGAGGACTTGAAGCGGTGGTTCACGGCTGAACCGATTCTGCGACACCCCGACCCGGACCGGGCATTCGTCATTCAAGTGGATGCGTCAGACGTGGCAACGGGGGCAGTCCTACTGCAACCTGGTCTGGAGGGGCCCCTCCACCCATGCGCCTACGCCTCCCATAAGTTCACTGAGACTGAAAGAAGGTGGATGGTGTGGGAGAAGGAGGCGTACGCGGTGAAGAGGGCTTTAGTTACCTGGAGACACTTGCTGGAGGGGGCGTCCAAGCCGTTCGAGGTATAGACAGATCGTAAGAACCTCGAAGCACTAAAGACCTTGCGGAGGCTATCCCCGAAGCAGGCGAGATGGTCCCAGTATTTTGGGTGGTTCAACTTTACGTTGAAGCACATCCCCGGGAAGAGGAACTTCCTGGCGGACGGGTTGTTGTGTATGCCCCAACATGCCAGCCTGCGAGAGGACATTGTGGACTCCATCATCCCTGCTGGCAGGTTGGCCGTGAAAGCGGTAATCCGGAGCCAAGCACGAGGGAAGGGGGGGCACGCGACGCCAGAGCTGCAGCAGGAGTTCGCGGAAGCGGCGAAGCAAGACCCCTGGCTCAAGGCGAACAGCGGCAGCCTATCCAGCCAAGGAGATCTGTGGTGGCACGAGGAGAGAGTATATGTCCCGGAGGGGTGTCGGCGGCTGGTAATGGACAGAGCCTACGACAACCAGAGCGCGGGGCACTTCATGTTCATGAAAACACTCCACTTGATCAGGTGGCAGCTTTGGTGGCCGACGCTCCGAAAGGATGTAGAAACCTACGTGGGGGGGTGCCCAGTGTGCGCGATGGCAAAAGGGAGTCGGGGGAAGCCCAGGGGGCTGCTCCAACCCGTGGCAAACCCAGACGGTCCGTGGCAAGAGATCGCCATGGATTTTATTGTGGAACTACCGGAGAGCAAGGGCAAGACCGCCATTTGGGTGGTCACGGACTTGTTCTCGAAACAAGCGCACTTTGTGGCTTGCCGGCAAGTCCCCACGGCAGAGAGGCTGGCGAGACTCTTCGTGCAGCATATTTACCGACTACACAGCGCGCCTCGATGGGTCATCAGCGACCGGGGGGGAACTTCATTGCCCGTTTCTTTAGGGAGTTCTTGAAGAGGGTAGGGACGCAGCAAGCCCTCTCGTCCACAGCGCACCCCCAAACGGACGGATCGACCGAATGCCTGAATGGGGGCTGGAGTAGTACCTGAGGTGCTACGTGGGGCATCAGTAGGATGACTGGGCGGAGCTACTGCCATTCGCGGAAGTGGCATACAACAACGCCGTCCACAAAAGCACTGGGTTCTCCCATTCAAGGTGGCCACAGGGCGGGACTTCGTACCCATGCCGGAACTGCCCCAACGAGCATCCCACATCGGCTCCCTGGACTCCTGGTTTTCCCAAATAAATGCCACGAGACAAGCGGCGCGAGCGGCGCTACAGGTGGCCAAGGGGGAGTACAAGAAGTACACCGACCGCAAGAGGCTTCCTGAGTGACAGTGGAAAGTGGGGGACCAGGTGTACCTGTCGACCAAGAACTTAAAGACACACCATGTGTCGAAGAAGCTCAGCCCAAGGTTTGTGGGACCGTTCCCCATCGCAGAGATAATCAACCCGGTGACGGTTCAGCTGACGTTCCCCAAGAGCCTGGGGAGGATCCACCCGATATTTCACTGCAGCTTATTGAAGCCGCACCAACCGGGGGACGACTGGCACAAAAAAGAGGTGAGACCGGCACCCATCATGGTCGGCAGGGAGCAGCACTTCGAGGTGAAGCAGGTACTGGACTCGAGGAGGCGCAAGGGAAAGATCCAGCTGCTGGTGCAGTGGAAACACTTCCCCAAGTCCCACAGCGAATGGGTAAGCCGAGCCCACGTCAGAGTGCCGGACTTAGTACGAGACTTTTACAATAGATACCCAGGGAAACCAAAATAAAGAGGGGGGGGGTCTGTTGTCAGGGGGGCGGAATGTCAGGTTCAGCTAGCCTGGCGCCCCGTGGAAGCCCATAGAAGCCACCACCGTGCTGAGCCATTTTGCTACGAGCCGGGAGGAAAGGGGAAGTGGGAGCCGCAGCGGCTGATAGCGGCCACCTGCGCCTAGCCGTCGGGGAAACCGCAGAGCGGAACCAATTAATCGGCGCTGATAAGCGGTGCGAGCCATCAATAAGTGGAACAGCAAGCCGAGGAACCAAGATACCGCGCCTCCAGTGACCCCGGTTCTGCACAAATAAGAAAAGGAATTAGAGGGAACCAACCCACGCCGGAGGGGAAATCAATCGATGAACAATGGGGCTCAGCCGAACCTGACGTCCGGACTATTCGGAGTGCGGATAGCCCGCTGCCGGCAATGCGATCACGAGGCGGGAAAGAACCGCGGGAATGGGGGGTATAAAGGAACCAATGTACTGTGCCAAGCCAGTCCTAGCTTTGATTGTAACTGCTGCGTTACGCTCGAGTAAACCTCTTTTGTGAACTAAAACGTGTAACGGGAGTTTCTCTTGATGAACGGGGCAGATTCTTACAATAGATGTGGAACCCGAGAGTGATGTTAGGCAAGATCTGGGGGTCCTCATTGATCTCCTTCACAGCAAATGCCAGGGAAAGGATGTCCTGATAGAATTTGGTTATTACCCTGCCAATTGGTTAAATACACCCATTGAAAAAAAAACATTTTACAATTCTTGTAATGTGGCATCTTTTCTATATGAATCACCAACGTTTCTGTCTCTGATGGAAATATAAAGATGATAGCTTTTCAAAAGTACTAGATAATTCAGGCAGAGTTCAGACATACTTTTTACAAAGTATTTCCATGATTTGCAAATACATGTACCAGGAAGAATAAAAGTAGTGACTTTTTTTCCAGCTCCCACATTTATTTTCTATCAATTTAGTACCAAGTAGAATATGAACAGATTCATCAAATATCACTCATTTGCTTTAGATATCTTTTGTGATGAGTGATAATGCAGAACTTTTTTTAAATTACCTTAAGTTCACTAAATGTTCTTCAAAAGACTTATTGGACCAAAGTTTCATATATTTCATGAGAAAGACTTTAACGTAATGTGAAAAAAAAAAATTCTCCCACAACCAGATACATTCAGAAAACAGAAAGGCTTAGATTATATACAAAAACCAGCTTTTATGCTTGAAGAGCTGTTACTCATATAAGCAATTTGGAGGGATGAGGCTAAGATTAGAAAATGCATGTGAATAAAATCCTTACACTGGTAAATCATAAGGTTTTAGAGAAGTATGTTCCTTAAATTTAATTTCATAAAAGTGGTAAATAATGTGAGACAACATCCCACCAATGATGAGGTCACCAGGCTGGTACCACTCATGTGGGATAGGGAAGGCATCACTCGCAGGACAACTAAGACAAACTCTTTTGTTCACCAGGAACACCAGGAGGAACCACATCATGACTCTCTGCTCATGGAGAAAATGTCTGGGTCTATCACTCAAAGAGAAGTCCTGGCAGACGAGATAGGAGGGAGAGAACTTGCAGAAATGAACCGCAGAGAGTCAGAATCCCTCCTTCCTGCCTCCCTGTGGGTCTAGAAATATTTATATTGATCGTTTTTGAATTCTTGTTTCCTTCGGCACACAACCTTTGATGTTTTGACCTACTCGAATAATAGAGTGATTTCAGTCATTCCTAAGGGACATACAGTAATTATCATTGACCCACTGGCAACCTGGCAATTTTTCTTGATCTATCTGATCAACATCTTTCTCTATTTTGAGTGACAGAATAAGTGACTGATGCTTAAGCTCTTTTTTAAATACCTGGAATATATAATTGGGAAGGTTGATATGACAAAATTGCTCTAATTTTAGAAATCAGGACCAATGTTTAATTTGATCAATGGATCAGGAAACTCTATTTCTCTGTAAAATGTCTAGGGAAATGGTGAAAGTTCCACTGTCTGGTGCAGATTAGGAGGTCTTCGTTTGAGAATACTTCAGAAACTACCTAAAAGAGAAATTTGAAATAGAAAATCATTGACCTCCAGAGGGAAAAAGAAGAAACCCTTGTTAAGGGCACTAGAGGTGAAAGGGATAAAAAAGCAAAGTAAAACATTGTTTTATGTTTATCTTGCATGTGGATATTTCCCTCCTAGGAATTCATATCTGTGCTGCTCCAAGACTCTCTCTCTCTCTCTCTCTCTCTGTCATTCTCTCTTATCTATCCATCTATCTATCTATCTGTCTATCTATCTATCTATCTAATCTTAGTTTAATTTTAGGTTTCCATGGGCATCATTTAAGGAAGTTCCAGATATCCTCCAGTGATGGGTAAAATAAGTAGCTTTCCTTGAGTGGTTCATTGAAATGGATTTAAATGGATGCCTTCTGTCTGTCAGGATCAACCCTCAACACTAAAGGAACAAGCAGTCAAGAAAGATGCCGCAAATTAACAGTTGGTGGAGCCAGCAGAAGGTCCTTGGAAAGGATATTCAAAAATTGTGATGTGTCTATATGTACAAAGAATACAATTGTGCAAAGCATGGAATTCCCTGTGATATTCACTCTATGGAGGTGAATGGTGGACTTCAAAGAAGCAGGAGACAAAGGGTATCGACAGCTTTGAACTTTGGTGTTGGTGAAGACTCCTGAGGATATTGTGGACAGCCAAGAAAACAAACTGATGGATCATCAAACAAATCAGTCCAGAATCTTCCTCGAAACACAAATGACCAGGTACAAATGATCCCTTTTGGACACCTTATTTGAAAACTGAACTCTCCGGAAAAGACCCTAATGCTGAGAAAGGTGGAAGAAAAGAGAAAAAGAGGACAACCAGCAAACAAGATGGATGAATTAAGATAGAGTGGCAATGAATGCACCATTGGGAGTCTTGAAGATGCATCATCATGGAGAAAAATCTATCTATGTGGTTGCTGAGTCGAGAACAACTTGATGGCACATAATCAATCAATCAGTCAATCAATCAACCAACCAACCAACCAACCAATCAATCAGATCATTTAAATGTTAAGAATGCACCACAAAAGAAAGTTCTGGTGACAGGGGCTACATTCAGCAGTTGGAATTACAGCTTATGTAAAATCTCTTGTGTTGTTCATGCTTGATCAAAAAATCACAGAAAAATCCAATACTATCAAACCACAGACGTACACAACTTCCTGAACATCAATTTTGAGCATTTGTATGTCTAAACTAAATCCAAATCCAAGTCTAATCAAACCAGTATAGTCCACACTGGAGCGTCCTTCAGAATATTTAGTGTGGTTAGAAGGTAGAGCAGGCAGTCACAGAAGCACACTTGCCTTTTCTAACACATGACGGCCTGCTCTGAGGTTTTCTTGCTATGGAGATCTGAAAAATCTTTGCATACACACCATCTCATCCTCTTCTACATTCACAGTACCTGATCCACAACACACCTGCATAACGGATCAACCCCACCTGCTCCCCACCCCATGTGCCAAATATTCTGTAAGACCAATTTAGTCCTGGATTCAGAAGGCAGCCAAATGTGAGAATCATTCACGATTTCTACAATATTTTAATTGTGTAGATTTCCATTTATGGATGGAAAATGGCCAGAACTCTGTCATGAAGACCACAGATCAGAAATCAGGCCTGTACAATACACCTGCCTTCTTTGGCTTCCTGAAGAAGCAATACATTTAGGTCGGTTGGATGGAGAGCTCATGTCTCTTCTCCTTGCAGCTGACAAGAGGTGAGGACCTTCAGAAAGTGCTCTTTCTCTCTCTCCAGGAATTTCTTGGGTGGGCAGATTCTGTTTGGAGCAGGCAATCTCAAGGAGACATGGACCTTTTCACTTTGATGCAGCAGGAAAGATTAAATGATTAAAACCATTACACTTCCCTGTGACAGACGAGATAGAAGAAGCCATCATAAAGTACGAGGAGAAAGTGGGGGAAAGAGTTTTGAGGGGCAGGAAAATTAACCAGGTTAAGACTTGACATTGTACATTATATTTTTAGACTATTCTGGACATACATAGAAACACATGCTGGTTTTGTAAATAATATTTTAACTTGTATATAATATTGGATCACACTACTTGATTATAGGTATTAGAGGTATAGTGTAGGTATCATAGCATCCAGAATAAAATCCCTCTTTTGTTTAAAAAATCCCTCAGTTTAACTAATCCCTCATCTGTCTTGACTGTGTGTATGTCTGTGTCAGCTCTTCTTCTGATTCAATTCCAAGCAGCGGCACCTTTCAAAATAACTTATTTTCCTTCTCTTGAGGATATCTTAGAAAGATTTGTTTGAAGCTACTCTGGGAGAATTAAAAATTTTAAAGAACCAACAAGGAGTGGAATAATGTTTTAAAAAGCACATTGCACATCTATTACTGCAATATTCAGGACAATCTGAGATTACTTTCAGGAAGTATATATATGTACTCACACACACAGAGAGAGAGAGAGACAGAGAGAGACATACAAAACCAAACAGGGACCAAGATGTATGCATCCCTAAAAAGATCACTTTCCTATTGTATGCTGAACCTCTGGGCATCGCCTTAGCTTCCATTTCCCTTTCCTTCTCATTGATCACGGCCTTTGTCTTTTGGTCCTTCATTAAACACAAGGAAAGTCCCAGCGTCAAAGCCAACAACAGGGATCTCACCTACATCCTTCTTCTCTCCATCCTGCTCTGCTTCCTCACCTCTTCCCTGTTCCTGGTGCAACCTGGAGAAGTGACCTGCTTTCTCAGGCAATCTGCTTTTGGGATCATCTTCTCGTTTGCTGTTTCTTGTGTGTTAGCCAAAACCATCCTTGTTTCTCTTGCGTTCATGGCTACAAAGCCTGGATGCAGGATGTGAAGATGGGTGGGGAAATGTTCGGCCTTTTCCATTGTCCTTTCCTGTTTTCTCCTCCATGCACTATGTGGAAATCAGATTCTATTCAGGTTTCATGATTTGTTATATGCCTCCTTTAAAGGCCTCATGTATCCAAAGAAACATAAGCATTTACATAAAAATGCATCCACGGTTGCCTATCGCAACGATTACAGAGAGAGATGAGCTTCAAGGAAAGAAACTCAGCTTAAAAGAAGAAAAATAAAAAAGAAGAAAGATTTACCCACGGCAATATCTACCTTCTTGTCCATGTAATTCTTATTCTTGAAGCCTAAAACAACAAATGATTTCCAGGCACAGAGCTGGCCTTGCATTGGTGTGACCTAACAGTCGCTTTAACAGCAGTGTCCACAAGAAGAGTCTGCATTTTCCTCTCTTCAAGGAAGTAAAATGTTGCATCTGGGTGAGTTTCTCCTTTCCCCTCATCTTGCATCTCTGGGGGCACATGCTCCCTGGCTGGCATAGGGATGGCAGCCCATTTTCTGACTCAATCTTTCATCACTTCCCCATCACAGCAACCTTGAGCTCCTTCCATTCTTTTGAACTTTCAGGTTTGTTCTGTAGAGCAACAGACGGAACCCTACACCTGCTTAGATCATCTTTTTCCACTTTTCCATGGAAAAAATCTGTGCCAGCTGCAATCAAGATAAACCTAAACTAATATCTGAATACACACACATGCACACACACACACACACACACTCCCAGTGGAACACTCACATTTTTTTCCCCAGGTATATTCATCTTGGTCCTTCCCTGTATAAGAGAGGTATGTATGTTCTTTATTAGGATTGGGCCAAATTTCACCTTGGCTTTTCATGCCAAATGCCACACTTCAAATATTAAACCAAATCTTTATTTTGGTCATTGGTCAGCATACACTTCTAAGAAATGATGAGGCAAATGAAAGAATACATTTAATTTCATTTCACTAAATTTTCAGTATTATTAAAAACTGATAATAGGTTACAGTGAAATTAGTGAGTGAGTGGTTATGACCCAGCATGAAACCTTATTTTTTAAGGACAGTTATAAGTAAAATGTATAGAAACTATATCAATTTCACGTTTCAAAGACCCCTAACCAATCCAAAACTGATGCGCTATAATACTGTGTTAAATCCGTGTTCATAAAATGTTAATTAGCGTTTTACAATATTTATGCAGTGGTTTATGAGTTGAAAGTATAAAAGGAGGAAAGTGGCAGCTGCAACCATTGAACATCCTTTGAGTCAATATATCAAATCTCCAAGTCTTTAATTTGGTGTGTTGAAAGAGAGAAAGGGTTAGATTAAAGAATCTTGGAAAATGGATGAAAATGCAACAAGACCACTTCCTTTGGAATGGGTGACCATAATAAATCTTAATAATGATCATCATAAATCATCCATATCCTTCTTTGGCAGAAATACAAACTTCTATTTGTTTCCTGTAGACAGCAGTCTTTCTATTCTTTTCTGTCAGCAATTTCTCATAGCGAGAAAGATCAAATGATGTATTAATTCCTCTTTATGAGTTGCTCCCTTTGGTTTAGCTCAGGCCTGAAAACAATGATGTAGCATTTTGGCAAAAATATGCATCCCACTAATGCAGCGCTGGAGGACAAGATGGAGAAGACCTCCACAGCTACCATGGCTTTTCCTCTCGTGCTTAGATAGGCTGGAAAAAAGGAGACCCACACGCTGCAGAAGGCCAACATGCTGAAGGTGATGAACTTGGCTTCATTAAAGCTGTCAGGTAATTTCCGGGCAAGAAAAGCCACAATGAAGCTGGCAAGGGCCAAGATCCCCATGTAGCCCAGGACACAGTAGAAGAAGGCGGATGACCCCTCATTGCATTGTAGAATAATTTCTTTGGCTTCTGAGTGCATGTCCAACTCAGGGAATGGGGGAAATGTTGACAACCAAAGAGCACAAATACATACTTGGAAGAGAGAGCAGGAAAGGACAGTGGAAAAGGCCAATCTTTTCCCCAGCCATTTCCTCATCGGAGATCCTGGTTTCGTGGCCATGAAAGCCACCACCACAGTGATGGTTTTGGCCAGGACACTAGAAATGGCCACTGAGAAGGTGATGCCAAAAGTGGATTGTCGGAGAAGGCAGGTGACTTGGCCAGGTTGGCTGAGGAAGAAGAAAGAGGAGAGGAAACAGAGCAAAAGAGAGACAAGGAGGGTGTAAGTGAGGGCGCGGTTGTTGGCTTTAACAATGGGAGTGTTCCTGTGCTTCATAAAGGTTGCAAGTACCCAAGAGGTGAAGAAGAAGAAACAAAGATCAGCTGACGCTAAACCAATTCCTAATGTTTCTTCCAAAGTTAGAAAGACCACCGGTTTCAGGATACATCCTTTCTTTTCTTCATTTGGATAATGATCTTCTGAACATTCAAAACAGTCATCCATATCTGGAAGAAAAGTCAAAGGATTTCTCATCTATATATTCCATATTTTTGAAAATTACTTTCTGAGTAAGTGGTAACTGTTATTCATTTTGAATTTTTTCTACTGGTTACCAGTTTGATGATGTTGGTATGAAAATGCAGTTTTTCCTGAATTTAAGACTACCATAAAAGAAACTACAATGGGAAGGGCAATTGTTCTTCAAATTGGAGTCCTTTCTAAAAGGTTCATAGATGGTTTAAAGTTTTTACATTTTTCCAAAACATGGAGAAGAAACTGTAATGATGGAGATAAGAGTTTATTAAAAGAAGCAGAAGTACTGATTGTGAGGTGCAAACCAAGATAATTCATTTAAATTCTTTTATGCTTTCTCCTTCCTAAAGAGTGAGTAAAGTAAGGAAAGATCAGTCTTTTTATTTGGAAAAAAAGAGGTGGGGTCTACCAAGCAAAAATAATCACCTAATTTTACTGTCAAGATAAGAAAGGTATATCGGTCTGATATCTGTATTTTATCCTTACCTTTTTGATGCTTTTGTGTTATGTGGACAACATTAATTAGTTCTACAAACACCCACCCTATGTCCCTGTGATGGTAGAATATCTGATCCCTTCACAGATCTTCCTTTGTCTGCTGAAGCTTGTTTGCTTCCACTTACTCTCAGGTTTTCATGGAAGATAAGGCCCAGAAAATGTCATATAAATTTCAAAGAATGTCTGGATTCATTCACATGTAAACTGACCTGAGCCAATCAGAAGGTGTTTGCAGAGCATCACACTATCATTTGTAAAACTGTCATTGCTTATTTAAACTTTAACTAGAATTTTAACTTTAACTTAATTCTCCTTATTTCCATGCCATCTTTGAAAGTAGTGATTATCGGATGTAAAATCATACTTTAATCTGGGCCAAAAAGAAAAAGAAAAAATGTTTTTGAGTTAAATTAATGCCCATAGCTTCAAATGGGCATTAATTTCATTGGATTTCTTTCAGTAAGAAGAAAGTACATTGCCTTTCTTTTTCTCCAGCATAAATTTTCTTTAATACACAGTCTATTGTATAAATTTTAATTGGCTGGTCATCTCCTATTCAAATGTTTATTAGGGCAGACATTGCTTAGCTGAAGTTGTAAGGAGTATGTTTTCATGACAAGTTATTATCATGACATGATAAGGTAGGAGAAAATAAAACTACTTATTACAGGTAGTCCTCGACTTATGACCATTGATTCAGTGACCATTCTAACTCATGGTCATGTGGTCAAAATTCAGATGCTTGTCAACTGGCAATTAATTATGACAGTTGCAGTTTCCCTGGGTCACATGATCTCCATTTGTGACCTTCCCAAGCACCTTCCAGCAAGCAAAGTGAAGGGAAAATGTGTGATTAGTTTAATGACTGCCGCAAAGAAGTCATAAATTGGCTGTGATCACATGATGTCTCATTTAATGACTACACCACTTAATGATGAATATTCCGGTCCCTATTGTTGTCTTAACTTAAGGACTACCTGTATATGCACCCTAAAAGAGTGTATTAGAGCTCGCTTAATCTGCAGAATGAAAAATTGGTGGAACATCTGACCTACCATTTTGATCTGAAATCTTCCCTTCTGGGCATGGAACACAGTCATAACAACAGAATTGTTTTCCTTCAACACTTCTCTTCCAGTATCCAGGGGAACAATAGTCATTACACCAAGAAAGTGGAAGAACCTAGTCATAAATATGAAAGGTTTTGCAAAGAGAGATTTGTAAAACAGTTTTTAATTTTTCTCCTTTCTGGGGGGAAAGAATTCTTGAATTCCTAAAGGGTACTGAATTTTGTGTATTTGTATTTGTACTATAGATTAAATATATATTTAAATTACAAGGATGTGCAAAGGGGAAGAAGGGCAGATTGAGTAAATGAATGTCTATTATGAGAATGTTATGGGAACTATGCAATTCCTGTGATTTCAAAGGGAATTGCAACCCAAATATGAAAACCTGCTTTTATATTATAATGTCATTTTGTCAGTTTGGTAAATGCTTGACTGTGGACAACATTTGTACAATGTATGCCATTTTTTTCTTTGAAAAAGAGATATTAAAGAGACTATGCTCAATATGGTCTAAGAGACAATGACATCTTCATGGGATCCTAATGGATCAAGAGATAGTCCCTTCAATGAGTCCATACCTGGTTAAAAGCTGGGTGCCACACAATCAAAGCTTCATCAATGAATAATTCTTTCCCTTTTGGAGCACTGGAATCTAACTTTCCAACTATAACTCTTTGAAAGGATTTGTTTGAAAAAGTAATCATGTTGAGGATGTCAAAGGCACCTTGACCTTCCCTTTTGTCTTTAAAGAAGACTTTTTCTCCAGCTGAATTGTTAAAAGAAACTCCTTGAAGAAACTTGTGGAGCTACTTGAAGGAGGATAAGAAACAGGAGTCAAAAAAAGACAATGTATCTAGGATCAAACTATTAACATTTCCCTTTCTTTTATTTCTTCTTTGTGAGAGAACAAAGAACATTTCCTGGCTTGAAATATGGAAGAAGAAAATGTCAACCCAGAAAGAACTATCAAGAATTGAAATACGAAGCTCACTTTTATTTTATTAATTAAAGATTACAAGTACTTTAAAGCACCAAGCTCAGCAATTCTCCTGGAAGTTTACCATAAATATAAAAATGCCCACATATCAAAAAAGCATGTTGGGCACAAAGCAAAGAAAGGCTGGCTTCAGACACATCACCATTGAATTCTTCTTGGAAACAGACTGGATGAAATTACAAGATACGTGAATTCTAAATGAAGATGAAATGGTTCTATATGGATCCAAGGGTGATACATCAATCCTATTGACCAGACTGAAATTTGTAAAAACAGTTTATTTTCATCTTTTTTTATTCTATAACATAGAATGACCTCAGACTATGCACTTCGTTGCCTCAGTACCTATATTTACCTATGGCCGTAGGCCAGGGCAAACAAACCCAATTAAGATGTGGATGAGAATGACCATTCACTGAAACAAAAGATAGGTATGGCATGGAGAGATTACCTGCCAAGGCTGCATATCTGGAAAGTCAAACCCTGGAATTTTTCTCTGTTTGGATCTTGATCTCACTATCTCCTGCAAAGAATGTGCCACTGCATAGACAGCATTGTAAATACTGTAGCTTTGGCCAGTCATCTGCAACTCAAAGAACGGCCCAGGCAGATTCTCCAAATTCTCTTCTCCACTACAGGTTTCACTGATCATTGAGGGTGATTCTGCATTTGGAAATGAACAGTCAAACAATTGTTCCCAAACATCTTGAAGAAATCCATCTCTGTGGGTTGAAGGTTTGATGCCTTGAAGAAATTCTTTGAACCCTTGAACTTCTCTTGAATGAACTGAAAAGGAAAGTGCCCCATGGAACATCTGGAGATCCCAACCCCTCTGACTTCCTGTCAGTATCAAATCAATTGGGTTCATCAGGACCCAAACCTTTCCAAATGATGTACTCTCTTTCTTTTCAGGATCACGTAGAAATACGACCATTCTGAGCCACACAATTGCAAATGATTCTCCATAGACAAGAAAAGCATTTGCTTTCTGATCTATCAATTTATTAGAAATAACTGATATTGCATCCATCAATTTTGACAAGTCTTCCAAGTTGGGACGCTGTGGAATTTTTTGGCTGAATGCTAAACAGATGCCATTCTGAGAAAGCAATCGTGGCAGTTTCTGCAAGAAATATTCTCCCTTAGTACAATCAAAAGCAAAGACTCCAATCCACGTCCATCCAAAATGGAGAAGAAGCCATATAACTCCAATGTACTGATGGTTCTCATCTGGGACCATGCAGTAAAATGAAGATAACTTAATAGTCTGGGCAGAAGAGCCATAAGTCAACTAAAGAAAATAAAAGAAAAGAAAAAAAAAAGGAATCATTATTCCTGAGAATCAGGGGAAAAAATATGGAAAAATGACTGCTGGATGGAACCTGGATGAAGGTGTCCCTACACTGAAAATTTCTCAAATTCCATGTACGTCATGGCCGTTCTGATGAAGAATAGAAGCAACTAAACACCCAAGGTAAAATATTTTCTCACCTGTGGAATATAAATGGATTACAAACCAAAATTAGCTTCCTAATATAGAGTTCCAGACTGTTCATCACCATGAACACCTGGAAACCTGCTAACTGTCTGAGCATCTTAACTCTTCCCAGCCTAAGGAAGCAATTCTTCAGAGCTAGACATATTGGATTACCTTCTGCTCTTCTCTAGGGCAGATATAGTGTAATACTGATATATAAAAGTCTACCTCCGTGAGATTCTGGAGGAATAGAAACAGTCAAGCATGTCCTCCTTTGCTGCAACTATTATAGGGATCTTCAAATGGACCAAATAGGCCCAATCCTCCAACAATTCCCTGGCAAAACAGTTGAGTTTTATACCAAATTATTTTGATGAGACAGCAACCAAGACATTGAAAAGAGACTGGCTGGAGGTTAAAAAAAAAAAAAGCTGATTCCCTCAAGTAAGTTTATTTTTGGTGTTCTGTAATTTACATTTTACATTTTTAATTTTCTGATCTATGATCATAACAAAAGTTTTTGATTTTTTGGCTTGGATTACCTTGCGCTAACTTATTGAGTTGTATGAAAAAATTGCTAAGGGATAGCAAATTAGATGTAATTGAAGTCCTGCAGAAAGGCTTGGCAAAAAAGTAATCTCTAATATTAACTACAAAAGAAGTCAATGTTTCTCTCTCACCCCCCTGCTTGAAGTACCTGTGGAATCTTGTAGACATTTATGGTTTCTGCCATATAGGATGAAGTATCAGACGCAAGTGCTCCAATGATGGCTATGAGATCTTTCCGGCTATCACATTTGTAGTTAGGGACAAATTCCTTGGATTTGAAGAGCAGGTCCAGAGTAGTGCGATAGGTCATCCTTGGATTGTAGTAACTGTCATAGATGTGGAACCCGAGAGTGATGTTAGGCAAGATCTGGGAGTTCTCATTGATCTCCTTCACAGCAAAGGCCAAGGCAAGGACATCCTGATAGAACTTGGTTATTATACTGCCAATAGGTTAAAAACACCCATTGAAAAATTAATTTTACAGTTCTTAATGTGGCATCAATTCTATATGAATAACATTTCTGTCTCTGATGTAATTATGAAGATGATAACTTTTCTAACATATGAGATAATTTGTACAAAATTCAAGTATTATTTTCATAAAGAATTTCCATGATTTGCAAAAAAAAAAAAAAGAAAAGAAAAGTACTAACAACAAATGAAAGTAGTTACTTTTGTTTCCACCTACCACATTTATTTTTTATCAATATGGCACAAAATAGAATATGAGCAGATTCAGCAAGTATCACTCAATTACTGTGTGTTTGTTTTGTGAGGAGTGATAATGCAGAACTTTTTAAAAATTAGCTTATGTTCACTAAATGTTCTTCAAAAGACTTACTGCACCAAAGTCTCATACCTTTCATGAGAAAGACTTTAACATAATGTAAAGAAAATTATTTCTTCTCTTACAGCCAGACAGATTTGAAACACAACGAAGGCTTAGATTAGATACAAAACCTGCATTTATGCTCAGAAAGCTTTTACTCATATAAGTATCTTTGGGTGATGTGGCTAAGATTAGAAAATGCATGGGAAGGAAAATACATCCTTACTATGGTAACTGATAAGGTTTTTGAGAAGGATTGTCTGTAAATGGAATTTCATAAAAGTTGTAAAAAATGTGAGACACCATCCCACCAATTACAAGATCACCAGGCTGGTACCACTCATGTGGAACGGGGAAGGCATCACTTGCAGGACAGCTCAGAGTAGCTCTTTTGTTCACCAGAAACACCAGGAGGAGCCACATCACGACTCTCTGCTTATGGAGAAAAGATCTATCATTCAAAAACAGGTTCTGGCTGATGAGACAGGAGGGAGAGAACTTGTGGAAATGAACCTCACAGAGTCAGCATTCCACCTTCCTACCTCTCTGTGGCTCTAGAAATATTTATATAGATTGCTTTTGACCTCCTATTCTCTTCTGCACAGAACCTTTGAGGTTTTGACCTACTGGAATAATAGAGTGATTTCAGACATTCATAAGGGACATAATTATCATTGAACCATTGGCAACCTGGCAATTTTCCTTCCTGTGAGTGATGAACATCTTTCTCTATTTTGGGTGACATAATAAATGACTGATGCTTAACTGGTTTTGAAAATACCTGGAAAAATAGAATTGGGAAGGTTGAGATGACAAAACTGCCCTAATTCTAGAAATCAGGACCAATGTTTAATTTGGTCAATGGATCAGAAAACTCTATTTCCCTGTAAAATGTTTGGGGAAATGGTGAAACATGCACTGTCTGGGACAGATTAGCAGGTCTTGGTTTGCGAATCCTTTCGGAACTTGCTAAAAAAGAAAGTTGAGATGTTAAATCATTGACCCCCAAAGGGAGAGAGAAGAAACACTTGTTAACGGCATGAGAGGAGACAGGGATATTTGAAAAAGCAAAGTAAAATATTTTTCATGTCTTTTTTGGGGGGGATATGTGGCAATATAATAAGAAAAGGGGGAGAATTTTTTTCCCCAGGAACTCTTATCTGTGCTGCTCCAAGAAGTATAATTTTTTTTCCAAAAAAACCCCCAACTATCTATCTAATTTTCGGTTTCCATGGGCATCATTTGAGGACGTTTCAGATATGCTCCAGTGATAGGTAAAATAAGTAGCTTCCTTGAGTGGTTCATTGAATTTAAATGAATACCTTCTGTCTTTCAGGATCAACCCTCAAGACTAAAGGAACAAGCAGTCAAGAAAGATGTCACACATCAACCCTTGGTAAATCAGCCACTTGGAAAAGATATTCAAATGATGTGACCTGTCTATATGTACAAATATCAAAATTGTGCAAAGCATGGTATTCCCTGTGACACTCACTCTATGGAAGTGAATGGTTGACTTTAAAGAAGCAGGAGAAGAAGAGTATTGATGGCTTTGAATGCTGATGTTGGGGAAGACTCCTGAGAATTCAATGGACACCCCAGAAGACAAACTGATGAATCATCAAACAAAACACTTCAGAGTCTTCCTCGAAGCACAAATGACCAGGCTCAAATGATCCTACTTTGGACACCTTATGTGAAAAGCCAACTCTCTGGAAAAGGCTGTAATGCTGAGAAAGGTGGAAGGAAATAGAAAAAGAGGACAACCAGCAGGAAGATGGATGAATTCAGATACAGTGTCAATGAATGCATGATTAGGAGACTTGAAAGAAGAGGTTAGAGATACATCATCATGGAGAAAATCTATCTATGTAGTCACTGAGTTGAAAAGAACTTGATGGCACATGATCAATTAATCAATCAATCAATCAAATCATTTGAATTATAAGAATTGACCAGAAAGAAAGTTCTGCTGACAGGCTACATTTTGCAGTTGAAATTATAGCCTATGAATAATTTCTTGTTCCGTTCATGCTTAATCACAAAATCACAGAAAAATCCAATAGTATAAAAACACAGATGTACAAACTTCCTGAATGTCAGTTTTGAGCATTTCTATGTCTAAATTAAACCTAAATCAGAGTCCATACAAACCAGCATTGTCCCACTGGAGCAGTCCTTCAGAATACTTAGTGTAATTAGAAGTTAGAGTAGGCAGTCACAGAAGCATACTTGCCTTTTCTAACACATGACAGCCTGCTATGGAGATCTTGAAAAATCTTTGCAGACCCCCAAACTCATCCTCTTCTGCATTCATAGTTTCAGACCAATTCATTTCTGGATTCGGACGGTAGCAGTATGTGACAAGCATTCCTGATTTCTATAATATTTCTGTTACATAGATTTCCATCAACAGATGAAAAATGGCCAGATTTCTATGCCATGAACACCCCAGATAAGAAATCAGGCATCTATAATACTTCTGCCTTTTTTTACTTCCTAAAGAAGCAATACCTTTAGATAAGTTGGATGAAGAGCTAATTACCAGTCAAAAATGACCTGTCCATGATCACCCACAGGTCTCTTCTCCTTACAGCTTCCAAGGGGTAGGGAATATCAAAAAGTGCTCTTTGTCCCTATCCAGGAAATTATTGGGTGGGCAGATTCTATTTGGAGTAAGGAATCTCAAAGCCCGGAAGACCCACACCAGCCAATCTCAAAGAGACATTGACATTTTCACTTCGATTCAGCAAGAAAGGAAAGATGGTTAAAATCATTACACTTCCTTATGACCAGACCCACTTAAATTACAAGTCAACATGAAGTACAAACAAAAAGAGAGGAAAAGAGATTTGAGAGCTAGGGAGGAACATTAAGTAGGTTAAGACTTGATTTTGTACATGACATTTTTATATTATTCTGTACATACATGTAGAAACACATCTTGCTTTTGTAAATCATATTTCAGTGGTGTATACTATTAGACCACGCTACTTTATTAGTATAGGTATCACAGTGTGCAGAATAAAATCCCTCATTTGTTGAAATCCTGGCTGTGTTTATGTGTGTGTCAGATCTTCTCCTCACCCACCTCCGACCAGCTGCCCCATTCAAAATAACTTATTTTCCTTATCTTAAGGTTATCTTAGAAAGATTTGGTTCAAGCAACTCTGGGAGGGTTCAAAATTTTAAATAACCAACAGCTAAAATAATGTTTTAAAAAGCACATTGCACTTAGGGTGATTCAAAACATACAAGCACAGCATCAAGATGGCCACACCTAACTTTCCAATGCCCATAGGAAGAATCAAGATTTCAGCTCCTTGTGTAGTAGTTTTGGGGATAGAGCTATATTTAGCCTTAGGTGATATGCTAATTAGCTTAAATTAAGATAATTTAATTAAGATGTAGCAGGAGAAAAAGGATATTTGACTTCTTTACATTAACATTTACATTAGATTAAAATCTGATCAAGGCTGCACAACAATGAAACAGAGAGCCATTTGTTATAACCAGCATTCTAACTGTTATTAGGTCCATTTGTATGTAAAAGTCTATCCACATCTTAGTAAAAATGCAATCACATTGGATGAAAGATATCATCCTTAACTACATCTCAAGTAGACGTTTTTACTTTCTTTCTCTTGATTCAAGGGTTCACTGAAACCTATAGTCTGAATAGGAGTGCCTACATCTTTTGACTTAAGTGTATATGTAATTCAAAATATTGTAACATGAACGAATGGTTTGGCTATCCTTGCTTATTATTAATTTTTTTACAATGATTTTCTCCTTGTTTATCCGAGGCCTGAACACGATACTTTGGCAGAAAGAGTAAGGCACAGGATGGAGAAGATCTCCACAGCCACCATGGCTTTTCCTCTTGAACTGAGAAAGGTTGGCCCAAAGGGCATCCATATACTGCAGAAGGCCAACATGCTGAAGGTGATCAACTTGGCTTCATTAAAGCTGTCAGGTAATTAACACACAAGGAAAGCCACAACAAAGCTGGCAATGGCCAAGAGGCCCATGTAGCCCAAGATACAGAAGAAGGCCAACCTCTCATTGCACTGTAAAATACTTCCTCATTTACTGACTACACCTCTACTTAAGGAAATGGGGGATAGGTTGACAGCCACAACATACAAAGGCTTTTTGAAGAAGAAGAGAGGAAGGGACAATGGAAAGGACAAGTCTTTTTCCCACCCATTTCCTCATTCTAGGACCTGGATTGTTGTACAGACACCTGAAATCATAGGGACAAAAACACCAAGCAAAAGATATTGTAAGTGATCTCTCTCTTACTCTCTGTCTCTGACTCTGTCTGCGTGTCTTTCTCACTCTCTCTCTGCATACACCTCCTGTACGGGGTACAATAGCTGCAGCATTCTCAAAAAAACTTGATTTATGGACAGCAGATTTTGATCTATGTCAAGAGAGTATGAATATTATCCTTCAAAAATTAGTGAAACTAATAACCATACATATAATCATTAGCTCTTGGTTGACATGAGCCAATTATAGTGATTTGGGTAATTGCTGGAGGAGATAATTACTTCTTCTGAGTTTCAATCATCCTGAATTATTTTTGGTTTTTTTTTAAAAAAAACATGTTTTCTTTGCTTCTGACTACATTGCAAACTCCCTGGTATGTTTAAGAAACCCAGGGTCCCATGATTCCCAGGAAAAAATAGCAAGATTGGAACCTCATTTGAAGCCATCATCTTGACTGGGGTCAAAAGGTCATACTGATTCCTGAAAGCAAAACAAAAGCCTCCCTGAATTTGGAAGAGGTATTTCTCCTAACACAAACTTGCACACAAATACATATATACACACAAACATAGAAAAAGACAGATTTTTTTTCTAATTTTCAGTGCCTACCCAACTATTGTTGTTTTCAAGAAACAGAATTGAAGATATCACTCTCTCTCTCTAATAGTCCAGTCTATCTAACTGAGTCCCATTCAAAGATTCAGATCTTAAAAGCAGAAAGAGATCAACATTCACACTATCAAATCATGCACTATGAGTCTTTATTCAAGAGGGATTTTTAAAAATTCATTAGTTGAATATTTTGTTTCTTGATGTACACGTAGTTATTAATTTATTACATTCATTTCCATACCTTAACAAATCATTGTGTCTTAGAGCAGAAAATATGGGGAGGGCCAAAATAAGGTAAAATGAGATCCTTCTAAGACTTAGTTGTGGTAAATCATGACATTGGTCCTGGCAGTTACTCTGGATAATGACAGGTTCCCCTAGAAGGAATTGTCATGTATCTTAGCCTGCTTTACCCAGGTTGGGCAAAATCTAATACTGGGAGTTGAACGAATCATGAGTTCCTTGGGTTGATAATAGTTCATTGATTTAATGGATTATTGTTGAATCAAGCAGAGTTCTAATCTTTGTAGGTATTGTCATTTGATTGCATTTGAATATCTTCTCTGAAACTTTCATTGCTATCCTATCAAATGATAATCTGCTTCATATTGCTTCAGTGTTGATCCTTTGTTCTTGATAGTCAATCCTAAAAGGCAACATCTATCCACCACTTTAATTTATCAGTTTTAAGGCTTGTTGCTGCACATTTATCTGTTGTTTTAAAAACCTGTATGTATTTTCTAATACAATTTCTAATGGAAATTGCCAGGTTTCCATCTCATGCATTTGCAGATGATAAATCAGGCATTTATAATAATCCTGCCTTCATTTTCCACCCACAGAAACTACTCTTTGACTTAGGTTAAATTATGAGCTAGTGTCCTCCCCAAAGTTATGCATAGAGCTCCCACAATTGACCATGAATTTAAACCTGGATCTCCCTGATCCACTGTTCATTGGCATAAACAAACAAACAAACAAACAAACTGAGCCTTACCTGGAGATTTTCCCACACAGGTTAAGCATGATAGATAAATCTATTTTAAACACTTTCCAATAACAAGAACAAGATGAATAGGTCCAACAACTAACTTTTTTTACTCACCTGTGAAAGTATTTTGCTTATCATAGTTTAATACTAGTCATAATATATCAGGGACTAAATGCAATTAATTGGATTTTAATTAGATTCTATTCAGGTTTCATGTTTTGTTATATGTCCCCTTAAAAGGTCATACTTATCCAAAGAAACATAAGCATTTACATAAAAATGCATCCACTTTTGCCTACAGCAATGATTACAGAGAGAGGTGAGCTTGAAGGAAGGCAAACTCAGCTTAAAAGAAGAAAAAGAGAGAAAGAAAGATTTACCCAATGGAGTATCTACTTTTTGGTTCAGGTCATTCTGATTCTTGAAGCCTAAAACAACAAATGATTCTAGGCACTGAGCTGATCTTGCATTGGTGTGACCTAACAGTCGCTTTAACATCAGTGTCCACAAGAAGCATCTGTATTTTCCTCTCTTCAAGGAATTAAAATATTGCATCTGTGTGAGTTTCTCCTTTCCCTTCATCTTGTATCTCTGGGGGCACATGCTCACTGGCTGACATAGCATTGGCAGCTCATTTTCCTATTCAATCTTTCATCACTTCCCCATCACAGCAACCTTGAGCTCCTTCCGTTCTTTTGAACTTTCAGGGTTCTTCTTCTGAAGAGCAACAGACAGAACCCTATAACTATTTAGATCATGTTTTTCCATTATTCCATGGAAAAATTCTGTGCCAAATCCAATCAAATAAACCTAAACTTAAGTTTAGACACACACACACACACACACACACACACACATACACACCCAGTGGAACACTCACAGTTTATTCTCTGAGTATTTTCATCTTGGAGCTCCTTTCCTGTAAAAGAGAGGTGTATATTTTTTTCTCGTATTTGGGCCAAATTTCACCTCTGCTTCTCACATCAAATCCCACACTTCTAATATCAATCCAAATCAAATAAATCTTTATTAATGGTAATTGGCTATCATACCCTTCTAAGAAAGAATGAGGCAAAAGAAAGAATACATTTCATTTCATTTCATTTCACTAAATTTTCAATATTATTAAAATCTGATATGTTACATTGGAAATAGAATGACGGATAGAGAGTGAGTGGTTAAGACCTAGCATAAAACCTTGTTTTTTCAATACAGTTATATGTAGAGGTTTCAGAAACTCTGTAAATGTTATATTTGAAAGAACCCTAACTGATCCAAAACTGATACCTTATGATAATCTTAAATACATGTTCACAAAATGTCAATTAGCTTTTTACAATATTTGTGCAGTTGTTTATGAATTGAAAGTCTAAAAACCATGAAAGTGGCAGATGCAAACATTGTACATCCTTTGAGTCAATATATCAAATCTCCTAATAGTGACCAAGAAAGCTAGATTCTCTGAGTCTTGTTACCTTTGTGTGTTGAAAGGGAAAAAAGATTAGGTCAAAAATCCTGAAAAAGGGTTAAGAATGCAGCAGTATGAGCACCTTTTTTGTAATGTGCAACCTTAATAAATCTTCAGCAGCAGCAGCAGCAGCAGCAGCAACAGCATCCTCCATAAATTCTCCTTTAACAGAAATAACAACTTACTTAAGGTTCCTATAAACAGCAAACAGTTTTTCCATTCTTTTTTGTCATCAATTTCTCATGGTGAGAAAGATCACATGTTCTATGAATTCCTCTTTATTAGTTGCTCCCTTTGGTTTAGCTCAGACCTGAAAACAATGATGAAGCATTTTGGCAAAAATATGCACCCCAGTAATGCAGCACTGGAGGACAAGATGGAGAAGACTTCCACGGCTACCATGGCTTTTCCTTTTGTGCTCAGATAGGCTGGAAAAAAGGAGACCCACACACTGCAGAAGGCCAACATGCTGAAGGTGATGAACTTGGCTTCATTAAAGCTGTCAGGTAATTTACGGGCAAGAAAGGCCACAATAAAGCTGGCAATGGCCAATATCCCCATGTAGCCCAAGACGCAGTAGAAGAAGGAGGCTGACCCCTCATTGCATTGGAGAATCATTTCTTTGGCTTCTGAGTGCATGTCTAACTCAGGGAATGGGGGAGCTGTTGACAACCAAAGAGCACAAATACATACTTGGAAGAGAGAGCAGGAAAGGACAATAGAAAAGGCCAATCTTTTCCCCACCCATTTCCTCATCGGAGATCCTGGCTTCGTGGCCATGAAAGCCACCACCACAGTGATGGTTTTGGCCAGGACACTAGAAATGGCCACTGAGAAGGTGATGCCAAAAGTGGATTGTCGGAGAAGGCAGGTCACTTGGCCAGGCTGGCTGAGGAAGAACAATGAGGAGAGGAAACAAAGCAGAAGAGAGATAAGGAGAGTATAGGTGAGGGCCCGGTTGTTGGCTTTAACAATGGGAGTATCTCTGTGCTTAATAAAAGTTCCAAGTACCCAAGATGTCAGGGAGAAGAAACAAAGAGCAGTGGAGGCTAAACCAATTCCTAATGTTTCTTCCAGAGTGAGAAAGACCACCGGTTTCAGGATACATCCTTTCTTTTCCTTGTTTGGATAACGATCTTCTGAACATTCAAAACAGTCATCCATATCTGTAAGCAAAGCATATCTGTCAAGGACTTTGTCATCCATGCATTCCATATGTCTGAAAATTACTTTATGAGTGGGTGCCAGCTGTTATTCATTGTGAGTTACAGTATAGACAATTTGTATTTTTCCCATTTTTGCAAAACATGGAGCAGGAAACTGTGATGATGTTTGTAAGATTTTAGTAACAGAAGCAGAAGTACTGACTCTGAGGTGCAAACCAATATAATTCATTTAAACTCTTTTATGTTTCTTCCTTCCTAAAGAGTGAGTAAACTACAGAAAGATCAGTCCTTTTATCTGAGAAGAAAAGGTAAGGTCCAAAAAGCAAAAAATATACCTTATTTTACTGTCAAGATAAGAAAGACGTATCAGTCTGATATCTGTATTTTATCCTCACCTTTTTGATGCTTCTGTGGTATGTGGACAACATTAGTTGGTTCTACAAACACCCACCCCTGATCCCATCACAAATCTTCCTTTGTCTGCTGAAGCTTCTTTGCTTTCCCTTACTTTCAGGTTTTCATAGAAAATAAGTCCCAGAAAATGGCAGATAAAGTGGAAAAAAATGTCTGTATTCATTCACAGCTAAACCGACCTGAGCCAATCAAAAGGTTGCTTTTTGAGTGTTACACTATCATTTGTAAAAACTGTCTTTGTTGATTTAAACTTTAACTAGAGGTTTAACTTTAACTTGATTCTTCTTATTTCTATGCTCTCTTTAGAACAGGAGATAAGCGATCCTCATATCATACTTTAATCTGGGCCAATAAAAAAAAGAAAAGAAAAGATAAAGACGTTTCTGAGTTAAGTCAATGCTCATAGACTCAAATCATATGTTCATGTGGTTTTTCTGGGTGAGAAGAAGTAAGTAAAAAGGTACTTTTACCTTGTCTTTTTCCACAACACTTTTTCTTTAATTCCCAGTCTACTCTACAAATTGTAATCAGCTGGTCATCTCCCACTGAAATATTTATTAGGTCAGACATTGTTTAGTGAAGTTATAAGGAGTATGTTTTCATGATAAATTATGCAGATGACATCATAAGGTAGGAGACACCAATATACAATCTTTTTTTAATGTAAATATCTTTCATGATATTTTGTTTACTAAGTGAAAAATCTTAGGGAAAAGAACACCAATTGCAAATGAGTTTGAACATATGACAAATAAACAAATAGATATAGGTCATGCGATTATATAAGATCTATGGCTCAATGCATATATATTTTTTGCCTGTATAGGAAACACTACCTGCAGGAATCCTATGGGCAGACTTTGGCTCCTGAACAATAGATTGTGATCCACAGGTATAGAAATGAATATTCATCTTAAAGAACTAATAAAACTACTAATTACATGTATCCTTGAGTAGTGTCTTACAGTTTGCTTAAGGGTATAGAATGAAAAATTGGTGGAACATCTAACCTACCATTTAGATTTGAAATCTTCCCTTCTGGACATGGAACACAGTCATAACAACAGAATTCTTTTCCTTCAGCCCCTTTCTTCCAGGATCCAGGGGAACAATAGTCATTACACAGAGAAATTGGAAGAACCTGGTCATAGACATGAAAGGTTTTGCAAAGTGCAATTTTTAACACAGTTTCTAATTCTTCTCCTTTCTTGAGGGAAGGAATTCTTGACTTCCCAAAGGGCTGATGGATTTTATCTACTTGGATTTATTTTGTACCTTAAAAAGATTTTGAAATTACAAGGAATTATAAAAGGGCTGCTTGAAGAAGGGCAGGGTGAGTAGATCAATGTCCATTATGACAATATTATGGAAATTATTTGACTCCCATGATTTCAAATGGAATTGCAACCCAAATATGAAAATCCTGCTTATATATTGTAATGTCATTTTGTGAATTCGGTAAATACATAACATTTGTACAGAATATGCCCTTTCTTTGTTTCAAAAACAGAAATTAGAATTCTAAACAGACTATATTCAGTATGGCTTAACAGACAAAGACATCTTCATGGAATTCTACTGGATCAAGAGATACTGCCTTCAATGAGTCCATACCTGGTTAAATGCTGGGTGCCACACAATCAAATCTTCATCGATGTATAATTCTTTCCCTTTTGGAGCACTGGGATCTAATTTTCCAATTGCAACTCTCTGAAAGGATCTGTTCAGAAAAGTGATCATGTTGAGGATGTCAAAGCCACCTGAACATTCTCTTTTGTGAGTAAAGAAGACTCTTTCTCCAGCTGAGTTGTTAAAAGAAATCCCTTGAAGAAACTTGTGGAACTACATGAAGGAGAATAAGAAAAAGGGTGTTAAAAAACAAACAAACAAATAAATCAGGAATCAAATTATTAATGTTTCCCTTTCTTTTACTCCTACTTCCCAGGATTCCAAAGAAAATTCCCCAGCTTGAAATATGGAACCAAAAAATGTCCACCCAGAAATAACTATAAATAATTGAGATGTGCAAATCAGTTTTGCTATTATTAATTATTTATGACAACTACTTTAAGCAACAAGCTCAGCAATTTTCCTGGTAGTTTACTATAAGTATAAAAACCAGCATCACTTCATGACAATAATAGACCTACTCTACCAAAGAATTACAGACATAAACCCTAAAGCTGCAGTCTACCAACCCTATCTTGAACAGGGCTGGATGACTTTCCAAGACAGGCCAATTGTATGTGGAGATGAAATGGTTATTCACAGAATTAAGAGTGATAGAAAAATCATTTGTCTAGACTAAAATTTGCAAAGGCATAGTTTATTTTCATGCTCTTTTATTGCATAACATAAAATGACCTCTTATACTACTCACTTTGTTGCCTCAGTATCAATATTGAAATGTGGCCATAGGCCAGGGCAAACAAACCCTATTAAGATGTGGATGAGAATGTCTATTCACTGAAACAAAAGATCGCTATGGCATGGAGAGATTACCTGCCAAGGCTGAAGATCTGGAAATTCAAACCTTTGAATTTCTCTTCGTTTGGATCTTGATCTTGCTATCTCCTGCAAAGAATGTGCCACCGCATAAACAGCATTGTAAATACTGTAGCTTTGGCCAGTCATCTGAAACTCAAAGAGAGGTCCAGGCAGATCCTCCAAATTCTCTTCTCCATTACAAGTTTTACTGAGCATTAAGAAAGATTTTTCATTTGAAAATGAACAGTCAAACAATTGTTCCCAAACTTCTTGAAGAAATCCATTTTTCTGAGTTGCAGGTTTGATGACTTGAAGAAATTCTTTGAACCCTTCAACTTCTCTTGAATGAACAGTAAAGGAAAGAGCCCCGTGGAACATCTGGAGATCCCAACCCCTTTGAAATCCTGTCAGTATGAAATCAATTGGGTTTATCAGAATCCATACCTTTCTGAATGATGTGCTCTCTTTATTTTCAGGATCATATAGGAAGACAACAATTCTGAGCCACACAATTGTGAATGATCCTCCATAGACAAGAAAAGCATTTGCTTTCTGATCTCTCAATTTATTAGAAATACTTGAGTTTGCATCAAGAAATTCTGACAAGTCATCCAAGTGGGCACGTTGTGGAATTTTTTGTGTGAAAGCTAAACAGATGCCATTCTGGGAAAGCAAGGGCTGCAGTTTATGCAAGAAATTTTCTCCCTTATTTTGATCAAAAGCAAAGATTCCAATCCATATCCATCCAAAATGGAGAAGAAGTTGTATAACTCCAATGTACTGGTGGTCCTCATTTGGGACCATGCTGTAGAGTAAAGATAACGTCTTAGTCTGAAACTCTTCTTGGGAGAAAGAGCCATAGGCCAACTACCCAAAAAACAAACAAACAAAAAAGGAATCATTATTCATGAGGATCAAGGGAAAAAAAATATGGAAAAATGACTTCTGGACAGAAACTGAATGAAGGTCTCTCTACATTGAACATTTCTCCAGTTCTAGGTACATTATGGCAGTTCTGATGAACAGTACAAGCAACTAAGACCTGAAGGTAAATATTTTCTCACCTGTGGAATATAAATGGATTACAAACCAAAATTAGCTTCCTAATATAGAGTTCCAGACTGTTCATCACCATGAACACCTGGAAACCTGCTAATTGTCTGAGCATCTTAACTCTTCCCAGCCTAAGGAAGCAATTCTTCAGAGCTAGACATATTGGATTACCTTCTGCTCTTCTCTAGGGCAGATATAGTGTAATGCTGATATATAAAAGTCTACCTCCGTGAGATTCTGGAGGAATAGAAACAGTCAAGCATGTCCTCCTTTGCTGCAACTATTATAGGGATCTTCAAATGGACCAGATTGCACCTCCAACAATTCCCTGGCAAAATAGTTGAGATTCATACTAAACTATTATTATCAGACCCCAACTAAGACATAGAAAGGAGACTTGCCACCTATTGCTGGATAGCAGTCAAAACACAATGTCAGCTGAACCCCTGAAATAAGTTTCATATTGTTCTGTAATTTATGTTTTAAATTTAAATTTTCTGATCTATGATCATAATAAAAGATTTTGATTTCTTTGAATTGGATTACCTTAAGAAAACTTACTGGGTTGTAGGAAAACTTGTAAGGGAGAGCAAAGTGAACTTAATTGAAGTCCTGCTGAAAACCATGGCCTGAAACTAATCTCTAATATTAATTAGAAAATAAGTCAATGTTTCTTTCTCACCCTCCTGCCCAAACTACCTGTGGAATCTTGTAGACATTTATACTTTCTGCCATATAAGATGAAGTATCAGATGCAAGTGCTCCAATGATGGCCATGAGATTTTTCTGGCTGTCACATTTGTAGTTGGGGACAAATTTCTTGGATTTGAAGAGCAGGTCCAGAGTGGTGCGATAGGTCATCCTTGGATTGTAGTAACTGTCATAGATGTGGAACCCGAGAGTGATGTTAGGTAATATCTGGGGGTCCTCATTGATCTCCTTCACAGCAAAGGCCAAGGCAAGGACGTGCTGGTAGAATTTGGTTATTATACTGCCAATAGGTTAAATATACCCATTGAAAAAGTAATTTTACAATTCTTGTAAGGTGGCATCATTTCTATATGAATAACAAACATTTCTGTCTCCGATGGAAGTAGGAAGACGATAGCTTTTCTAAAATACTAAATAATTTCTACAGTTTAAATATACTTTTTATACAGTATTTCCATGATTTGCAAAAAAAAAAAAAAACAAAAGTACAACAAATACACGTAATTACTTTTTTCCCAAGTTGCCACATTTCTTTTCTATCAGTTTAGCAGAAAACTGAATACAAACTGATTCAGCAAGTATCACTCATTTACCGTGTTTGTTTTGTGAGACGTGATAATACGGAACTTTTTTTTATTGCCTAAAGCTCAATAATTGTTCTTCAAAAGACTTATTGCACCAAAGATTCATACACTTTATGAAGAAGTCTTTAACATAATGTAAAGAAAATTCCCCTTCATGGATCACTGCCTTGTCATGGCGAAGGGGCTTGCGTAACTCAGTGAAGCCATGAGCTATACCATGCAAGGCCACCCAAGATGGACAGGTCATGACAGAGAGTTCTGACAAAATGTGGTCCACTGGAGAAGGAAATGGCAACCCACTCCAGTATCCTTGTCAATAAAACCCCATGGACAATGCTAAAAGGCTAAAAGATATGACGCCGGAAGATGAGCCCCTCAGGTCAGAAGGTGTCCAATATGCTACTGGGGAAGAGGGGAGGGCAATTCCAAGTAGCTCCAGAAAGAGTGAAGCGGCTGGGCCAAAGCCGAAAGGACGTTCAGCTGTGGATGTATCTGGAAGCGAAAAGAAGGTCCGATGCCGTAAAGAACAATATTGTATAGGTACCTGGAATGTAAGATCCATGAACCAAGGCAAGCTGGATGTGGTCAAACATGAGATGACAAGATTGAACGTCAACATCTTGGGAATCAGCAAATTGAAATGGACGGGAATGGGTGAATTTAATTCAGGTGACCACTATATCTACTACTGTGGGCAAGAAACCCTTAGAAGAAATGGAGTTGCACTCATAGTCAATAAGAGAGTGGGAAAGGCAGTAATGAGGTACGACCTCAAAAATGACAGAATGATCTGAGTGCGTATCCAAGGAAAACCATTCAACATCACAGTAATCCAAGTCTATGCCCCAACCACTGATGCCAAAGAAGCTGAAGCTGACTGGTTCTGTGAAGACCTTCATCATCTTCTAGAACTAGCACCAAAAAAAGATGTCCTTTTCATCATAGGGGATTGGAATGCTAAAGTAGAAAGTCAAGGAATAATCGGAATAACAGGCAAGTTTGGCCTTGGAGTACAAAATGAAGCAGGGCAAAGGCTAATAGCATTCTGTCAAGAGAACAAGCTGGTCATAGCAAACACTCTTTTCCAACAACTCAAGAGACAACTCTACACATGGATATCACCAGATGGTCAATACCAAAACCAGATTGATTATATATTATGCATCCAAAGATGGAGAAACTCTATGCAGATAACAAAAACAAGACCAGGAGCTGACTGTGGCTCAGATCATGAGCTTCTTACTGCAAAATTTAGGCTTAAATTGAAGAATGTAGGGAAAACCACTAGACCACTCAGGTATGACTTAGATCATATTCCATGTGAGTACACAGTGAAGGTGATGAATAGATTTAGAGGATTAGATTTGGTAGACAGAGTGCCTGAAGAACTATGGACAGAGGTCCGTAACATTGTACAGGAGGCAGCAACTAAAAACATCCCAAAGAAAAAGAAATGCAAGAGAACAAAATGGCTGTCTGATGAGGCTTTACAAATAGCTGTGGAAAGAAGGAATGCAAAAAGCAAGGGTGAAAGGGAAAGATATAAGCAACTGAATGCAGATTTCCAGAGAATAGCAAGGAGAGATAAGAAGGCCTTCTTAAATGAACAATGCAAAGAAATCAAGGAAAACAATAGAATGGGGAAGACTAGAGATCTCTTCAAGAAAATTGGAGATATCAAAGGAACGTTTAGTGCAAAGATGGGCATGATAAAGGACAAAAAAGGCAAGGACCTAACAGAAGCAGAAGAGATTAAGAAGAGGTGGCAAGAATACACAGAAGAACTATACAAGAAAGATCTTAATGTCCCTGATGTCCACACTGGTGTGGTCACTGACCTTGAGCTGGACATCCTAGAGAGTGAAGTCAAGTGGGCCTTAGGAAGCATTACTAATAACAAAGTTACTGGAGATGACAGTATTCCAGCTGAGTTATTTAAAATACTAAAAGGTGATGCTGTTAAAGTGCTGCACTCAATATGCCAGCAAGTTTGGAAAACGCAACAGTGGCCATGAGATTGGAAAAGGTCGGTTTACGTTCCAATTCCAAAGAAGGGCAATGCCAAAGAATGCTCAAACTATCGCACAATTGCACTCATTTCACATGCTAGCAAGGTTATGCTCAAAATCCTACAAGCTAGGCTTCAGCTGTATGTGAACTGAGAACTACCAGATGTACAAGCTGGGTTTCAAAGAGGCAGAGGAAATAGAGATCAAAGTACCAACATTCGCTGGATCATGGAGAAAGCATGAGAGTTCTAGAAAAACATCTACTTCTGCTTCATTGACTATGCAACAGACTTTGATTGTGTGGATCACAACAAACTGTGGCAAATGCTTAAAGAGATGGGGGTACCAGACCACCTTACCTTTCTCCTGAGAAATCTGTATGCGAGCCAAGAAGCAACAGTTAGAACCAGTCACGGAACAACCGATTGGTTCAAAATAGGGAAAGGAGTATGACAAGGCTGTATACTGTCATCCTGCTTATTTAACTTATATGCAGAGTACATCATGAGAAATGCCAGGCTGGAAGAATCACAAGCCGCAATTAAGATTGCAGGGAGAAACATCGACAACCTCAGATATGCAGACGATACCACCCTAATGGCAGAAAGTGAAGAAGAATTAAAGAGTCTCTTGGTGAGGCTGAAAGAGGACAGTGCGAAAGCTGGCTTGAAAATCAACATTAAAATAACTAAGATCATGGCATCTGGACACATTAATTCTTGGCAAATAGAAGGGGTAGAAATGGAAGCAGTAAGAGACTTCGTTTATTTGGGCTCCAAGATCACTGCAGATGGAGACTGCAGCCATGAAATTAAAAGACACTTGCTCCTTGGGAGGAAAGCTATGGCAAACCTAGACAGCATATTAAAAAGCATAGACATCACCTTGCCATCAAAGATCTGCATAATCAAAGCTATGGTTTTTCCAGTAGTAATGTATGGCTGTGAGAGCTGGATCATAAAGAAGGCTGAGCACCAAAGAATTGATGCCTTTGAACTGTGGTGCTGGAGAAGACTCTTAAGAGTCCCCTGGACTGCTAGGAGGTCAAACCAGTCAATCCTAAAGGAAATCAACCCTGACTGCTCATTGGAAGGATTGATAATGAAGCTCAAGCTCAGATACTTTGGTCACCTAATGCAAAGAGAGGACTCTTTGGGAAAGACCCTGATGCCGGGAAAGATTGAAGGCAAAAGGAGAAGAGGACGGCAGAGGATGAGATGGCTAGATAGCATCACTGAAGCAATGAGCATGAAACTGAGCAAACTCAGGGAGGCAGTGAAGGGCAGGAAGGCCTGGCACGATATGGTTCATGGGGTCACAAAGAGTCAGACACGACTTAATGACTGAACAACAACAAAGAAAATTATTTCTTCTCCCACAACCAGATACATTTGAAACACAAAGAAAGCTTAGATTATATACAGAAACCTGCATTTATGCTCAGAAAGCTTTTACCCATATAAGCAATTTTTTTTTGGATCTGGCTGAGATTTGACAATATATGCGAAGAAAAAAAAAACCCTTACAGTGGTAAGTCATAAGGTTTTAGAGAAGGATGTTCCTTAAATTGAATTTCATAAAAGTGGTAAACAATGTGAGACACCATCCCACCAATGATGAGGTCACCAGGCTGGTACCACTCATGTGGGATAGGGATGGTTTCAGTCACTGGACAGTTCAGAGAAACTCTTTTCTTCACCAGAAACAGTAGCAGCAGCAACATCATGACTCTCTGCTTATGGAGAAAAGGTCTGGGTCTATCATTCAAAGAGAAGTTCACACAGACAGGAGGGAGAGAACTTGTGGAAATCAACCTCACAGACTCAGAATTATCCCTTCCTGCCTCTCTGTGGCTTTAATAATATTTATATTGATTGTTTTTGACTTCCTATTCTCTTCTGCACAGAACCTTTGAGGTTTTCGCCTACTAAGATAATAGAGTGATTTCAGTCATTCATCTGGGACATAATTATCATTGAACCATTGGCAGACTGCCAATTTTTCTTCATATATGTGATCAACATCATTCTCTACTTTGGGTGACATAATAAGTGACTGCTGCTTAACCTGTTTTGAAAATATCCAAGTATTTTCCTTTTTTTCAGTCTTAAAACTAGGTCTCTCCATCAGTTTTATTTGAAATTCTATTTTCATAATTTTGTTAATATCTTTGTCTTCTGATTATTAATCTGAAAACCTGCTAACATACCAAAGTCCTTTAATTTTCCCATTAATGTTTCTACTCCCTCTAGTGGATCTTCTAATATTAACACCAAATCATAAGTTTTTTTTTTAATCTGAACTCCCATAATTCTCTCATCTCAATACCTGAAGAACCAAAATGAACAAAAATGGAGACAGTAGACATCGTTGTTTTGTCCCTTTTTGACTCTCGCAGGGTTTTGAGAAGTCTCCATTAACAATTATTTGTGATTTCTGAGACGTATAAATTGATCTTACCCATTTAATAACATTAACACCAAGGTTCATATATTCAAGAACTCTAAAAAAAAAATAAATCCAAATTGTCAAAGGCCTAGGCTGCATCTAAGAATATCAAAGCAGCTTGTTTTTCATTACCCAAGTATTCCAGAATATTCAGAACATTCCTAATATTATCTCATAGTTGTCTTATAGGTAAAAACCCACACTGATCTTCATGAATAAAATCCTGTAAAGTTATTTTCAGCCTTTCAGCCAAAATCATAGTAAACAGTCTGTAATCATTGTTCAATAAAGATATTGGTCAATAGTTTCTTGTTAAAATCAAATCTTGTCCATCTTTAGGTATTAATGTTATATCAGCCTCTTTCCAACTGTCAGAAATCTTTCCATTCTATAGAATATTATTCATCATTTGTTGTAAAGGTTGTAAAATCTCATCTTCAAGGCATTTATAGTAGGAGGCCGGCAACCCATCTGGACCAGATACCTTTCCTTTTTTAGTCTTTTTGATAGCTTCACGCAGCTCCATTCAAAATTTCTGTCTGGTTGTCCCTCATCTTCAGTAAATTCTGTTTGTGCAAGGATTCATCCACTTTTTCTAAGGAAATTTGTTGACCTTTGTAAAAAGTAGTACAATACTGATGAAACATTTTAGATGTTTCATCAGTATTATATGTTTAGAGCTTTGGTGAAGATGTTTGAAATCGTTATACTTCCCTATGAATAGACTCAGATAGAAGAAGCCATACTGAAGTACAAGCAGAAAGCAAGGGAAAGAGATTTGAGAGGGAGGAAAATTAAGGAGGTTAAGACTTGATTTTGTACATTATATTTTTATACTATTCTGTACATACAAAGAAATGGATATTGGTTTTATAAATAATATTTTCACTTGTATACCATATTAGATCATCCTACTTTATTAGTATAGGTATCATAGTGTCCAGAATAAAATCCTTCTTTAAGTCCTGGTTGTGTATGTCTGTATCAGTTCCTCTCCTGACCCACCTCTAATGAGCTGCACTATTCAAAATAACTTGAGTCAATACATCAAATCTCTTAAAAGGAACCAAGAAACTTAGATTCTCCAAGTGTTGTTAGCTTGGTGTGTTGAAGAGGAGAAAGGGTTAAGTTAAAGAACTTTGGAAAATGGTTAAAAATGCAGCAGTAGGAGCACTTCCTTTGGAATGGGTGACTGTAATTAATAATAATAATAATAATAATAATAATAATAATAATAATAATAATAATATCCTCCTCCTTTGAGAGAAATAATGACTTCAATATCTTTCCTGTACACAGCAAACAGTCTTTTTATTTATTTTTTGTCAGCAATTTCTCATAGCGTAAAAAATCACATGATGTACTAATTCCTCTTTATAAGTTGCTCCCTGTGGTTGAGCTCAGGCCTGAAAACAATGATGTAGCATTTTGGCAAAAAGATGCATCCCACTAATGCAGCGCTGGAGGACAGGATGGAGAAGACCTCCACAGCTACCATGGCTTTTCCTTTTGTGCTCAGATAGGCTGGAAAAAAGGAGACCCACACACTGCAGAAGGCCAACATGCTGAAGGTGATGAACTTGGCTTCATTAAAGCTGTCAGGTAATTTACGGGCAACAAAGGCCACGATAAAGCTGGCGATGGCCAAGATCCCCATGTAGCCCAAGACACAGTAGAAGAAGGAGGCTGACCCCTCATTGCATTGTAAAATAATTTCTTTGGCTTCTGAGTGCATGTCCAACTCAGGGAATGGGGGAGCTGTTGACAACCAAAGAGCACAAATACATACTTGGAAGAGAGAGCAGGAAAGGACAGTGGAAAAGGCCAATCTTTTCCCCACCCATTTCCTCATCCGAGATCCTGGTTTCGTGGCCATGAAAGCAGCCACCACAGTGATGGTTTTGGCCAGGACACTAGAAATGGCCACTGAGAAGGTGATGCCAAAAGTGGATTGTCGGAGAAGGCAGGTCACTTGGCCAGGTTGGCTGAGGAAGAGGAAAGAGGAGAGGAAACAGAGCAGAAGAGAGACAAGGAGGGTGTAGGTGAGGGCCCGGTTATTGGCTTTAACAATAGGAGTATCCCTGTGCTTAAGAAAAGTTCCAAGTACCCAAGATGTCAAGAAGGAAAAACAAAGAGCAGTGGAGACTAAACCAATTCCTAATGTTTCTTCCAGAGTGAGAAAGACCACCAGTTTCAGGGTACATCCTTTCTTTTCTTTATTTGGATAGTGATCTTCTGAACATTCAAAACAGTCAACCATATCTGGAAGAAAAATCAAGGAATTTGTCATCTATGCATTCCATATTTTTTAAAAAATTACTTTCTGAGTGGGTACCAGCTGTTATTCTGAGTTCTTTCTACTATTTACCAGTTTGATCAGTTTTATATGAAAATGCAGGTTTTCCTCTCTTGTATCATTGGATTACTATAAAAGAAAGTACAATATGAAGGGCAATTATTCTTGGAAATGCAGACCATTCTACCATTTTCAATTTATTACAGTATAGGCAATTTGGACTCATCCCATTTTTCCAAAACATGGAGAAGAAAACTGTGATGATGTTTGTAAGACTTTAGTAACCGAAGCAGAAGCACTGACTCTGAGGTGCAATCCAAGATAATTCATTTAAACACTTTTAGGTTTCCCCCTTCCTAATGACTGAGTAAACTAAGGAAAGATCATTCTTTGTATTTGGAAAAATAGAGGGTGGGGTCAAAGATGCAATAATAATGACCTAATTTTCCTGTCAAGATAGGAAAGGTATATTGGACTGATCCCTGAATTTTATCCTTGTCTTTATTATGTTTCTGTGTTCTATGTGGCGAACATTAGTAGTTTCTACAAACACCTATCCTATGTCCCTTTGATGGTGGCATATCTGATCTATTCACAAGTCTTCCTTTTTCTGCTGAAGCTTCATTTCTTTCACTTTCTTTCAGGTTTTCATGGAAGATAAGGCCCAGAAAATGGCAGATCTGCATTCACTCACAGCTAAACTGACCTGAGCTAACTAAAGGTTGTTTGTTAAGCATTTGTGGTGGATAGCAACAGAGAGCAAGGATATCAGGAAGGATGGAGTTAAGGTTAGGATTAGGGTTTATTCCAGGAAGGGAAAGGAGACAAAGGATAACACAGTCTGGAGAAGAAACATGGGAAATGGAAGAGGTTCAGGATAGCAAATCCCTAGAATCTCCCAGCGTATATCTGCTGGTTGCAGTAATATATATTTAGTCTGGCAAGATTCTGTCTATAAGGTGTAAGCAAATAAAGGATGTTAACTCAACTGGACTGTTTCACTGTTGTTATTGGGCTGGGACCGACATCAATCTTGCCAGGCTCATATTTCCAAGAGGGAGGAAAAAATGAGCATGGCTACGGATCTTCAAGGAGCATCGATAATGCCATAGCATCTAGGAGCAGCATTAATGCAACACCAACAGCCAGTGGACACACAGCTCAATAATTTACAAGTTATCATGATGCAGTTGGCACTGAAGTTCAGGCAAAACGCCGAACATACCACAGCTGGACTGCCAGTGCTCTTGTGTTCTCATGGAAGCTTACTAGAGAAATATGGAGGGGATGTGGACCACTTAAGGACCTCCCTTACACAGGGCAAGATGTTCATGGACAGCAGACCTGTAGGGTTGCCAACAGACTGCACTAAAAGGACCTTTGTGTTAAGTTTGTTGCAGGGGTCCGCAGCGAAATGGGCCATTCCCATGATAGAAGTCAGTGACGCAGTGGTGAA
Source organism: Liasis olivaceus (assembly GCA_030867105.1). NCBI lineage: Eukaryota > Metazoa > Chordata > Lepidosauria > Squamata > Pythonidae > Liasis > Liasis olivaceus. The sequence goes on along the minus strand of CM061351.1, from coordinate 111,680,104 downwards.
CAACTATCAGAATTTCCTCAGGAGATTTAGAGGCCATTTCCAGGTTCCCATGCAGAGGGTCACAGCCAATCAGGGGATTCAGAAACTCAAACAAGGCAAGAGGAGAGTAAGATTGTACATTGCGGATTTTAAGCCATTAGCTAGAGATGGAATGAGGTGGTTCTCATTAACCAGTTTAGGGAGGGGTTGAATGATGACCTTCGGGATGAGCTGGTACGGCAGGAGGCCCCAGCTGCCTTGGATGAGCTGTATCAACATTGCGTGATAATTGACGCCAGGCTGGAGGAATTAAAAGAGAGTTGGGGTATCAGAAGCAGAAGTGGCTATGGGCCTCCCCTCACAGCTCTCTTTCCTCTCTCTACAGTAGCCTCAGATGCAGGGGTGGGAAAGCCAACGCAAACTGGAGCTGCCAAGACATCAGTCTCTGCAGAAGAGAGACAGAGACACCGAGATCTGGGTCTCTGTTTTTACTGTGGATCCCCAGGGCGTATTGTAAGAGCATGTCCAGCAAGGAATCAAACAATAGGGACTATACAATCAGAGCAAACCTCCAGTAAATGCACAGTTTCAACCACAGCTGCAAACCAGGGAAACTTCACCTGCCACTCTCAAGAGAGCTTGCAAGGGGGGCTGTCCTGCAGATAAGGAGAGTTCATCCTGAAGAAAACAGGCAAGCCTTTTTTCTTACCCCTGTCAGTTCAGGGGCTGCAACAAACTTTATAGATACTCAAGCAGTACAAAAATGGCAATTACCAGTGGTACACTTAAAAAAACCAGTAGAAGTAGAAACTGTAGACACCCAGCCTTTGAAGGGGGGTCCCGTCATGCGGTGCACTACTCCATTGCAGTTCTCTATCAACGGACACAGAGAGTTCTTGCTCCTGAACATAACAGCCTCCTTGCAAGCAGCCGTAGAATTAGGCACCTCATGGCTGAGACTTTGCAACCCTACAATAGATTGGAACACAGGAACACTCTTCTTCTCCTCCCCAGATTGCCAGCACTACCGGGTGCAAATGGCCAGGGTCTCCTCAGCTCCCAAAGCAAGCATCCAGGCATGGGGGGAGGGATCTGCCCACCAAGCATGCTGATTTCACATACGTTTTTTGGGGAGGAGGAGGCTACCACACTTCCTCCTCATTAAGACCATGATTGCATGATTGATTTGAAACCGGGGGCAGAAATCCCTGGCAGGCAGCAATATCCTATCTGCCGAGGAGCTAGCTATTCTGAAGGAATATTTGGATATAAAGCTTAAGAAGGGATTTATTAGACCATCAAAGTCACCAGCCTCTTCTCCCACATTTTTTGTTCCAAAGAAGCCAGACCCACAGATGACTTCAGTGCAGAGGTTGAGCGAGGGAACTCCTATGTGCACCATCCATGTTTACAAGGACCAAAATAAGGACACAATCTGAGATCATTATCCACTTCCACTGATATCAGATCTTTTAGATCAGCTACAAAAGGCACACATCTTTACAAAGTTAGACCTCAGGAATGCATACAACCTCATTCAGGTAAAGAAGGGGCCAGTGATTTTGGAGGGAGACAAGCTATGGCATTCTACTAGATTCTTAACTTCCACCAGGCCATCTAAGAAATTGGACTCTAAGTTTATGGGCCCTGTCACTGTCATTTTAACAAGTGAACCCAGTGGCTTTCCATTTGCAACTACCAGCTTCGATGACAGTCCATCCTGTCTTTCATTGTTCATTGCTGTCAGAATCCTCGCAAGATTTCATAATAGATTATTATATGGCTAGTTTTAAAAAATGGCTTTTTACATGCTGCGGTTCTGCCATTGTAAATGGGGGGGGGGGAGTAGGAATGAGAAACCGTTTAAAGCAGATGGCTCCTTATCACAGGCTCTGGCATGCTTAAGGACATACCAGCAAGGGAATCAGAAGACCAAGAACTAAGGGCAATGAAGGGGGGGGGGAGAAACTAAGGGTGATGTAGGGGGGGAGAAAGTAAGAAAACAGCTTTTGGCACGCTTTTGCTCAGTCTTAGCAATGCTTTGGATCTGTACACTTATTCTCAATAAATGAACTTTCTTTTGAATCAATATTGGTTGCAAGGAAAGTTACTGGATTTGGGATCAACAGGTGGCAGCTAGTTACAATTGCTAGTCAAGGGAGTGCCCCCAAAGGCCTGGAGATCCCAGGATCCACCAACCCCACCAGTGATAGTCGAAGGGGAAGTGGAATATGAGGTGGAAGCAATCTCGCATTCATTGAAGGAGAGGGAAAGGGATCCAATATTTGATTCATTGGAAGGGGTACCCAGAGAAAGAGCATTTGTGGGAGAATGCAAGGGATATACATGCTTATGTGTTGGTTCACCAATTTCATCAGTATTTCCCTAACAAGTCAAGGCATCATGAGCTTCCCAATTCTCCGGATGCTCACGAGAAACCAGAAGAGGTCGTGAGTGAACAGGTGGAAGGTTTGGGAGGGGCCCTGGGGCAGGAAAGTGCTGAGACTGAAAATGCTTGGCCTTTGACTTTGGGCATCCATCTCCCAAGGGGGAGGGGGGTGGTTTTCCTAATTCTGTAGCTGTCTTGCAGGAAGAGCCACCTGAAATGGAGGAGTCATCAGAGAACTCGGATGGAAGCAGTTCCCCTGAAAAATCTAAGGGGGAGTCTGACCTTGAAGTGGGGGTGACGTGATGGATAGCAACAGACAACAAGGCTATCAGGAAGGAGGAGGTGCATTCCAAGAAGGGAAAGGAGACAAAAGACAATGCAGACTGCAGAGGGAGCATGGGAAGTATAAGAGATTCAGGATAGCCACATAGATTTAGCCTGGCAAGATTCTGTCTATAAGGTGTAAGCAAATAAAGGAATTTAAGTCAACTGGACTGCTTCACCGTTGTTCTTGGGCTGGGCCTGACAGTATTAGACTACCATATGTAAAACCCGTCATGTTGATTTAAACTTTAACTAAAACTTTTAAATTTAACTTGATTCTCCTGATTTCTATGGCATTCTTTAAAAGAGGAGATTAGTGGTCCTCAAATCATACTTTAATCTGGGCCAAAAAGAAAAAGAAAGATAAAGAAGCTTTTCAGTTAGGTCAATGGCCATAGACTCAAACGATATCTTCACGTGGGTTTTTTTTGGTAAGAAGAAAGTACTTTGCCCTTGTCTTTTTCCAGCACACCTTTTCTTTAATTCCCAATCTCTTCTACAAATTTGAACTGGTTGTTCATCTCCCCTTCAAATATTTATTAGGTCAGACCTTGCCTAGCTGGGCTTGTCAGGAGTATGCTGTCATCACAAGTTACGGAGATAACATCATAAGGTAGGAGACAACAATATACAATTATTTTTTTAAACAAATGCTTACTATATCCTGAGTTTACAATAATTCACCATATTTTGTTCATTGAGTAAACAATCTTAGGGAAAGAACACCGAATGCAAATGAGGTTGACATTGTGAAAAATAAATAAATAGATCATGTGATCATATAAGATCTAAGGCTTAATGCATACCTATTTTGTGCCTGGATAAGAAACACTGCCTACAGGAATCTTATGGGCAAACTTTGATTCCTGTATAACAGATTGCGATTCATAGGTATCGAAATATTCATTCTGAAGAACTAGTACAACTACTAATTACATGCATCCTAAATTAGTCTATTACAGTTTGCTTAAGGGTATAGAATGAAAAATTGATGGAATGTCTAACCTACCATTTTGATTTGAAATCTTCCCTTCTGGGCATGGAACACAGTCATAGCAACAGAATTGTTCTCCTTCAGCCCCTTTCTTCCAGTATCCAGAGGAACAATGGTCATTACACCGAGAAAGTGGAAGAACCTGGTCATGAACATGAAAAGTTTTGCAAAGGGAGATTTTTAAAACAGTTTCTAATATTTCTTCTTGGTGGGGGAAAATAATTCTTGACTTTCCAAAGGGCTAATGAATTGTATCTACTTGGATTTATACTATAGATTAAAAAGGTGCTGAAATCACAAGGATTTGCAAAAGGGCCTGCTTGAAGAAGGGCAGAGTAAGTAAATAAATGTAAATTATGATAATGTTATGGAAACTATGGAGTCACACGATTTCAAATGGATTTGCAACCAAAATATGAAAAAGTCTCTTTTACATTGTAATGCCATTTTGTCAGTTTGGTAAATGCTTGATCATGGACAACATTGATATAGAATATGGACTGTTTTCTTTCAAAAACAGAAATTAGATTTCTAAAGAGACTATCTTCAATTTGGTTTAGCAAAGAGAAAGCCATCTTCATGGGATCCAAATGGATCAAGAGAGTCCATTCAATGGCCCATACCTGGTTAAAAGCTGGGTGCCAGACAATCAAATCTTCTTCAATGAATAATTCTTTCCCTTTTGGAGCACTGGGATCTAATTTTCCAACTTTAACCCTCTGAAAGGACCTGTTTGGAAAAGTGATCAAGTTGATGATGTCAAATCCAACTGTTGCTTCCCACTTCTCATTCAGGAACACTTTCTCTCCAGCTGAATTGTTAAAAGAAATGCCTTGGAGAAATGGATGGAGCTACTTGAAAGAGAATGAGAAAGAGAGGGAGTTGAAAGGAAAATAATGGGGAAGGGACAAGTATATATAAGTTTTGTTCATTCATGTTTCCCATTCCTATAACAAATATCAAATAAGGACACCTAGAAAATCGATCATCTATATTGCATGGAAATGTACAGGTCAATTCTGTAAGAAATGTGATATGATTTCCAGGGAAGATGAGAAGCAATGTGCACAGAAGCAATGAACAAAAGCAAAATGAAAACAGGCTACTGAAACTATTTAATTTCCTTCAATTATGATTTAGGTTCACTATTTAACCCTAAAACTGTACTTAAATCAAAGATAATGGAAATAGCCCCATGAAACATCGCGAGATCCTACATGATTTGAAGGCCTGATAGTATGAAATCAATCTGTGTAGATATGAATCACATCATTCTAAATAAGGTAGTTTACTTGTTTTCAGGATCTTCTATAAATGTCAGAGCTGTGAGTCACAGGATTGTCTGATTCTCTTTTTCCCCCCAATACTTTCATGTATGATTATGTTATACACATAAAAGTAATCTAAATACATAGTACAGAAATATATTAAAAAAAAAAAAATTAAAGATTAAAAAAGTGCAGAAAAGGAAAAAAAAAGAAAAAAAGAAAGAAAAAGAAACCTCCCCCTTCATCCCCAGCAAGTGTAATCAACATGAACAACTTATCAGTATATCTTAAAATACAACCAAACAGCTCTTCATTCCATACCTCACCCCAATCTCTATAACCCCATCCCTAAAACCTCATCTCTCCATGTCAATCAGCAAAAATCCAGTAAGGTTTATTAGAAATAACAACACAAGTTTACAAACAGTGTCTATTACACCCAAATTGAATTCTTCCTTTTATATTTATATCTCCATTTCAATTTAAAACAGATTTCCCCCTTCTTTCCTCTTTTCAAATACTCAGAATCTAGTCCCACTCAAAAAAGCATTCAACATTACCAGAAATCACAACCTTGATCAAATACACCAATTTTGTATTCCTTTTTTTCTCCCAACAATCTTCACATTCCTCAAAAAAAGTTCTAACATCTGCTTTCTCAGACTCTCTTCATATATTCTCAAAGCTCTTGACTTCTTTGTGCGGCCCCTTTTGTAATTCCAGTGTCGCAACTCCAGCAAAACCGTTTTGTAAATCCAATGTATGTATGTATGTATGTATGTATGTGTATGTATGTATGTATGTATGTATGTATATATATATATATCTATATATATATCTATATATATATCTATATATATATATATCTCCACATCACTCTTCTGATTTATTATTTATATATCTTTTTTAATCTTTAAAAAAGTCATCATTCAAAATGGATTTACACAATTGTAAATCCATTTTTATCATCACTTTCTTGCAGGCTATAATTTTTGAAACCACCTGCAAGTTTATTTCAGTTTTATTCAGTGGCACTTCTTTCTCTTCAATAACATCTTCTGATTTTTCTGTAAAGTTAAACAGCTCTGAGACTTCCTGGCCCATTCATCAAAAATTTCTCTTAAGGTAGCCATCTGGTGACTTCTAGTGTGCAACCTTCAAAGTCATCTTATCAGTTTAACACGTATAAACATTTTCCCATTAGAAAGGATCCTTTCAATTAACTTCAAAGTCATAAATCATGTCTACCTGAGAGATGCACCTCCATTGAACTTAAAGTCCATATAGGTGACATTAGTGGATATAAGCACAATGAAATCCTGTGACTCCCAGCTAATCTCAAGCTGACCACAAAAAATGCAGGTTCTGCACTCTACTTAAAACTTAAAACAGCTGTGCAGAGTCCATATGGGTAATCCTGAAATCTATCCTTACACCGGAGAGATTACAGCAGCTCGAAAACTGCATTCGAGTGCCATTTTCAGATGCAATGTGTCCCACTATTGTAGAGAAACATCAGCTGGTCAAAATGGTTCACCAAAAGTATTTAGAGAAGAAATGTATTTGTTGTAGAAACACCTGAAATCTTATAGACAAGAATACCAAGCAAAAGAGATTGCAAGTATGAACAATAAGAACTACCACGAGTATAAATTGTCACCTGGTAAAATAAAATGTAGTGATCTATCTGTCTATCATCTATCTATCTATTTATCTATCTATCTATCTATCTATCTATCTGTCTGTCTGTCTGTCTGTCTATCTATCATCTATTTCTTTCATGTAAAGAGTACAATAGCTGCAGAATTCTCATAAATAACTTTGAGTTATGGACAACAGATTTTGATCTATGTCAATAGACTGTGAATATTCTACTTCAAAACTTGGAGAAACTAATAGCCATTCATGTACTAATCCAGGAATTGCATTCCTTTAAGACATCATCATCATCATCATCATCATCTGCTGAAACTACTAGTTTGATCTGAAATCTTTCTTTGTAGGAAAGCAGAAGAGTGTCCCTTCAGCCCTTCTCTCCCAGTAGCCACGGAAACAGTGGTCATTACACAGATCAACAGGAAGAACCTCTCTCTCTCTTTTATCTGTCTACCTATTTACTGACGTAGCTATCAATCTAACCTGGATTAAATTTATCCAATGTTTAAATAAGGTGTTGACAATACTACTAAGGGCAGCATTTTTTCAGATTATGGATTTTTCTGCCACCATCACAGAAATTAAGGGTTGAATGTTATTTGAACAAGATGATAGGATGCCCCATTTTATTTCTGAACGTAATAAAACTTCATGAGGTCATTTTAGAGAAGAAATTTGGTCCTTTGTACATAAGCATCATTTCCTACGTGGTTAAAACCAGAGTTCCAAAGGACTGTGTTCTCCTCAATTGTGAGTTCTTTCCCTTTTGGAGCACTGAGATATAACTTTCCAACTTTTACTGTCTGAAAGGATCTGTTTGGAAAAGTGTTGACAGCGTCAAAGCCACCTGGACCTTCTCTTTTGTTTTTAAAGAAGACTTTTCTCCAGCTGAGTTGTTAAAAGAAATCCCTTGAAGAAACTTGTGGAGCTACATGAAGAAGGATAAGAAGAGGGAGTCCAAAGGAAAACAATACATCAGGGACCAAAGGATTAAAGTTTCCCTTTCTTTTACTCCTATTTTGCAGGAGACCAAAGAACATTTCCTAGCTTGAAATATGGAAGAAGAAATTGTCAACCCAGAAAGAATGATCAAGATCTGAGATATGCAAATAACTTTTATTTTATTAATTATGACAAGTACTTAAAAGCACCAAGCTCTGCAGTTCTCCTAGTAGTTAACTGAAAGTAAAAAAACCAACATCACTTAAAGAAAATAATACACATGTCCTACCAAACAACTACTGATGTCAATGCTAAATCCCAAGTCTAACAGCCCTGTCTTGACTAAATTGCCAAACGCTAATACGAAAGGTGAAATGCCCACAATTCAGAAAAGCATGTTGGGTACAAGGCAAAGAAAGTTTGCCTTCAGATAGGTCACTGTTGAATTATTCTTGGAATTAGTCTGGATGAATTTACAAGACAGGTCAATTCTAGGTGGAAATGAAATGCTTATTTTTGGAACCAAGTATGATACAGAAATCCCATTGACTAGACTGAAATTTGCAAAGACATAGTTTATTTGCATCCTCTTTTATTGCATAACATAAAATGACCTCTTACACTAATTTTGTTGCTTCAGTATCTATACTGATATGTGGCCATAGGCCAGGGCATACAAACCCTATTCAGATATGGATGAGAATGACTATTCACTGAAACAAAAGATAGGTATAGCATGGAGAGGTTACCTGCCAAGGCTGCAGATCTGGAAATTCAAACACTGGAATTTCTCTCTGTTTGAATCTTGATCTCACTATCTCCTGCAAAGAATGTGTCACCGCATAAACAGCATTGTAAATACTATAGCTGTGGCCAGTCATCTGCAACTCAAAGAGAGGCCCTGGCAGATCCTCCAAATTCTCTTCTCCACTACACATTTCATTGATCACTGAGTCTGATTCTGCATTTGAAAATGAACAGTCAAACAATTGTTCCCAAATGTCTCGAACAAATCCATTTTTGTAGGTTGATGGTTTGATGACTTGAAGAAATTCTTTGAACCCTTGAACCTCTCTTGTATGAACTGTAAAGGAAATAGACCCATGGAACAACTGAAGATCCCAACCCCTTTGAATTCCTGTCAGTATGAAATCAATCGGGTTCATCAGGATCCAAACCTTTCCAAATGATGAGCTTTCTTTATTTTCAGGATCACATAGAAACACAACACTTCTGAGCCACAGAATTGTGAATGATTCTCCATAGACAAGAAAAACATTTGCTTTCTGATCTATCAATTTATTAGAAATAATTAAGATTTCATCCAGCAATTGTGACACGTATTCCAATTGGGCTTGTTGTGGAATTTTTTGTGTGAAAGCTAAACAGATGCCATTCTGGGAAAGCAATGGCTGCAGTTTATGCAAGAAGCGTTCTCTCTTATGACTATCAAAAGTAAAGACTCCAATCCACGTCCATCCAAAATGGAGAAGAAGTTGTATAACTCCAATGTACTGATGGTCCTCTTTTGGGACCATGCTGTAAAGTGGAGAGAACTTAGTGGTCTGCAACTCTTGTTGGGAAAAAGAGCTATAGGTCAACTAAACAAAACGAAGGAAAAAGAAATAGAGGCGGGGAGAGAGAGAGTTGTTATTCATGAGAATCCAGGAAAAAATATGGAAAAATGATGGCTGGATGGGAACTCAATGAAAGTGTTCCTACACTGAAAATTTCTCCAATTCAAGGTACAGTATAGCAGTTCTGGTGAACTATAGAAGCAACTGAAACCTGAAGGAAAAATATTCTCTCACCAGTGAAATATAACTGGATTAGAAACCAAAATTAGCGTCCCAATATAGAGTTCCAGAATGCTCATCAACATTAACACCTGGAAACCTACTAACTGTCTGAGCATGTGAACTCTTCCCAGCCTATGGAAAGAATTCTTCAGAGCCAGACATTTTGGATTACCTTCTGCCTTTCTCTGTGGCAGATATAATAAAAAACCTATCCATGAAAGACCATCTCCATGAGAATCTGGAGAAATAGAAATGTCCTCCTTTACTGCAATTATTACAGAGATCTCCAAAATTCTCCAACAATTTCCCGGCAAAACAACTGAGTTTTTTACTAAATTGTTATGATCAGACCCAAACCAAGACATAGCAAGGAGACTTGCTACCTATTGCCAGCAGGTGGTAAAAACACAATGTCAGTTGACCTCCTCAAATGAGTTTAATTTTGTTGTTCTGTAATTTATGTTTTAAATTTTCATTTTCTGATCTATGATCATAATAGAGGATTTTGATTTTTTGGATGGATTACCTTGACTTATTGAGCCAACTTATTGAGTTGTGGGAACTATCCTGCAGAAAGACATGGCAAAAAACCAAACTCTAATATTAACTACAAAAGAAGTCAATGTTTCTCTCTCACCCCCCTGCCTGAAGTACCTGTGGAATCTTGTAGACATTTATGGTTTCTGCCATATAGGATGAAGTATCAGAGACAAGTGCTCCAATGATGGCCATGAGATTTTTCTGGTGATCACATTTGTAGTTAGGGACAAATTTCTTGGATTTGAAGAGCAGGTCCAGAGTGGTGCGATAGGTCATCCTTGGATTGTAGTAACTGTCATAGATGTGGAACCCGAGAGTGATGTTAGGTAAGATCTGGGAGTCCTCATTGATCTCCTTCACAGCAAAGGCCAAGGCAAGGATGTGCTGGTAGAACTTGGTTACCACACTGCAAATAGATTAAGCACATACTTTAAAAAAAAATAATTTTGCAAATTCTTCCTGTGTGGTCATTGTTTGCAATTAACTAACAGAAATTTTTATCTTTGATTAAAGTATTAAATAATTTTGTTAAAAGCCCAAATATACTTTGCACACAGTATTTTCCTTTACATTTTTTAGAAAGTTCCTCATCACAGGACATATTATGGTAATTTCTAAAGTTTTAACTGCAGTGTTCAGCTTAAACTAGACTGGGAGGGCAGGAAGTATTCTGTTTGTTCTTTTCCCTGTTGATTTAGCTTCCTAGCAACTTTACTGAATTAGAAAGAATTATAGCTTTAGGGTGAGATTCTCTCTAGCCCCACACATTTATTTCTTCTGAATCTTTTCAATTCAGGGATGTGTATAAGGTCAGATGATTCAAGGGAAAATTCTTACATTGGTGAATCATAAAGATTTAGGAAAGGATGTTGTTTGAATGGAGTTTCATAAAAATAGTAAAGCGTATGAGAAACCATCCCACCGATGACAAGGTCACCAGGCTGGTACCACTCGTGTGGAACAGGGAAGGCATCACTTGCAGGACAGCTCAGAGTAGCTCTTTTGTTCACCAGGAAGACCAGGAGGAGCAGCATCATGACTCTCTGCTTATGGAGAAAAGGTCTGGTCTATCATTCAAAGAGCATTTCTGGCAGATGAGACCAGAAGGACACAACTTGTGGAAATGAACCTCACAGAGTCAGTATTCCACCTTCCTGCCTCTCTGAGGCTCTAGAAATATTTATATTGATTGCTTTTGGTATCCTATTCCCTTCTGCACAGAACCTTTGAAGGTTTGACCTACTTAGAATAATAGAGTGATTTCAGTCATTCATCAGGAACCTAATTATCATTGAACCATTGGCAACCTGGCAATTTTTCTTCATGTAAGTAGTCAACATCTTTCTCTACTTTGGGTGACAGAATAAGTGCCTGATGCTTAAACAGCTTTGAAAATACCTGCAAAAATAGAACTGGGAAGGTTGAGATGACAAAATTGCCCTAAATATAGAAATCAGCTCCAATGTTTAAGTTCATCAATGGATCATATATCTCTATTTCCCTGTAAAATGGAGATATCTGATGGCTGACTGGGGATTTCTGGGAGTTGAAGTCCACACATCTTAAAGTTGCTAACCTTGAAAAACACTGGTCTGCAGAAATGATCAAATGTCCACTCTCTGATACACATTAGCAGGTTTTGGCTTGGGAATCCTTTAGAAATTAGCTAAACAAGAAAGCTGAAATAGAAAATCATTGACCCCAAAGGGAAAAAGAGAACAAACCCTTGTTAAGGGCACAAGAGGAGAAAGGGATATTTGAAAATGTTTTTTAAAAAAGTTTTATGTTTATCTTGTATGTGGTTTTTATAGGGGAAAGGAGGGGGGAAATCCCCCAGAGACTCTTATCTGTGCTGCTGCAGGACCTATAAGTTGTTGTTTTAAAAAAAAAAAAGAAAAAGAAAAGAAAAACAGAAGAAAAAACTCTGTATCTCTATGTCTGTCTATCTCTCTGTGTGTCTGTCTATCTATCTTTAATTTTAAGGTCCCGTGGACATCATTGAAGGAACTTCCAGATTTTAAATTTAAATTAAAGAATAAAGGGTGAGCCTCTGGGGACTTAAGCATTCTTATTAAGGATGGATTGCAAGGGCAGGGTGAGAAATTATATCATGGGAATAAACTCCCTTATATACTGGCCATAACATTCAGATATAAAGATTTGGAGCTCATTCTGGTAAACGTTTATATTCCCCCAAACACATCTTCTTCTTATAACTCTGATTACTGGATAGGTTTAGAACTAGTATTGGAAGAAATAATTACTTTGCATACTCAAGCCATAATCATATTACTTGGTGATTTTCATGCCCAACTAGGCCAAGCTCTTCATGATTTTGCTCAATACAGTGTACTTCCAAATGAATTTTTTGACAACCACCCATGGTGATTCTCAAGAGATAACAAAAGTAACACTGCTGCTTTGGACTTGGTATCACTGATCTTTAAATGTAATCTTCAAATTTTAGGATGTAAGGATAATAATTATGTATATCCACACATCTTTCATTCAGCCCATCGATCATATACCACGGCTGATAGGTGGGTTATGCTGATAGAATTTTGTTATTACACTGCCAGGTTAAATATATCCATTGAAAAAGTTATTTTACACTTCTTGTAATGTGGCATCATTTCTATATGAATAAGAAATATTTCTGTCCCTGATAGAAGTAGGAAGATGATAGCTTTTCTAAAATACTAAATAATTTTTATAGTGTTCAAATACACTTTTTACACAGTATTTCCATGATTTGCCAAAATATGTACTACAACAAATAAAAGCAGTTGCTTTTTCTCAAGCTACCACATTTATTTTCTATCATTTTAGCACAAAATAGAATATGATCAAATTCAGCAAGTATCACTCATTTACTGCACGGATGTTTGGTGAGGAGTGATAATGCAGAACTACTTTTAGTTACCTTAAGCTCACTAAATGTTCTTCAAAAGACTCATTGCACCGAAGTTCCATATATTTCATGAGAAAGACTTTAACATAATGTAAAGAAAATGATTTCTTCTCCCACAACCAGATATATTCAAAACACAAAGAAGGCTTATACTATAGACAAAACTCTGGATTTATGCTTCAACAGCTTTTACTCATATGAGCAAATTTTGGGGATCTGACTAAGATTAGAAAATGCATGGGAAGGAAAAAAAAATCTTACAGTGGTAAGTCATAAGGTTTTAGAGAAATATGCTCCTTAAATTGAATTTCATTGTAGTTGTAAAAAATGTGAGACACCATCCCTCCAATGATGAGGTCACCAGGCTGGTACCACTCATGTGGAACAGGGAAGGCATCACTTGCAGGACAGCTCCGAGTAACTCTTTTGTTCACCAGGAACACCAGGAGGAGCAACATCGTGACTCTCTGCTTATGGAGAAAAGCCCTGGGTCTATCATTTGAATAGATGTTCTGGCAGATGAGGCAGGAGGGAGGGAACTTGTGGAAATGAATCTGACAGAGCCATTATTACCCCTTGTGCCAATCTCCCCGTGGTTCGAGAGTTGCTTTATAACCAAACCAGTACTTGTCTCTTGATTGTTGTTGAATTTAAATGGACTTCTGCACAGCCTTTGATGTTTTGGCCTAGCTAAGAAAATAGGGTAATTCCTGTAGGAAATAATTATTTTGTTTGCGGTGAGATAATAAATGGCTGATGGTCTGACCTACTAACTCCTTTTTAAATGAACAAATGCCAATTAAAGCAGTATGAGGGAGATTGGTAATACGAAATAGCCTTAATTGTTGAAATCCATGTGGAAGAGGACTCCCATTTTCCATGTAAAATGAAAAGAGTGGTTTAATGGAGAAGAGAAAATGTTTGCATATATTAAGGAATGACAAAGAAGCCAATGAGCCCTTTGGAGGAGGTCATACATATTTTCAGGCAGACAGTGCTCATATGAATCAATACCAAGATTGATATTTAGAATTCTGCATTAGCCATGTCCTTCAGCCTAGCAATCTACCCCTCCAAATTGTTCACTCTCATATGAGTGAATGCAGGAATCTCATGAAGGGGATTTCAAGAGATTTCAGCTATTTAAACTTGCTATGTTCTAACCGAACACCTAGGTGAACAGGAACAATTGCACTGCCTGCACACCTGTCTCCATTGTTCCATTCCTATAGCACATAAAACCCACCTGGGAGATGTCTGTGCAGGAATGGGAGGGGTATTGAATGCTGACAGGCTTGATGGACATGGCACTGCGGGGGGTAGAGAGAAAGCTGGTGACACCTCCATAATTGGTGAGAGTTCCAGGGCCTAACAAGAAGCCATGTCAAAAAGTCAAGACAGGATCATGGACAGAGTCCATCTGGTGAAGTGGCTGGTGCTGAATGACTGCTGGTCTGTTAGCATGTTGGATTTACTCAGGAGTTGCCCATAGAGCAGCAACAGCAGCCAGAAGAGAGGTTTCATCCAAGTAGTCAGCTGACAGCAGTGATGCAGAAAAAGTGGCTATGATGGAACATCCTAAGTATGTACAGTAGGTGATAATGGACTCTGGGTCATGTGAGCAGGAGGGGGTAAGAAGGAGGTTTAAGTTGATGCAGTAATGGAGCGTCCAAGGTACTGCCCACTGGACTGATCTCTGTTTCACTGTGGAAGAAACGTGGTGGGAGACAACCCTCTTCCTGCTTACATTTGGAAGAGGCTTCCTCTGGGGACCACCAAAGAGCTGCAAACCAGAAATATAAGTACAGAACAACACAAAAAGAGTATGTTAGTAAAAAGCAACAGCTGAGAACTTCTAGTAGAATTGCAAACTTCGTTGCATCCCATCCTTCATTTTTTGGTACAGTTTGGCTGGAGTTTTCTTTCATTTAACAGATATTTCTTTCCTCTTCCCCCCCCCCCCCCCAGCTCTCTTTTTCTTAGCATTTGCAATCTAAATTTTTAATTACTTTTCATTTCCATGATATATTAAGGGAGGGAGAAGATTATTCAAATACAGCTCAAGAAAATTATGGAAACAATGTCAGAGGGAATCTCTTGATGGGCTTTAGTGGTCAGGAAGTTGAACTCATTACAGCAATTAAGATTAGGTGCTAAAAACCATCCATAGTACTTGCTGAGATCTAGAGCCCTTAACAAAAGTCTTGAACTATATAAAGAGGAAGAATTTCAAACAATGTATGTCTGCTGTCAGAGAAAGGTCCATCTGAGATGAGCTCCATCGGAGAGGCTAATTACATGAGTTTCTGCATTTGCAATGCATTGATGGAACAAATGAGTACTATTTATTGACACTGTATTGGGTTTTTAATCTTGTTGATTGTTTGATCTTGGGAATCCCCCAGAGTTGGATTTTGGAGTAGGTGGTGCCTAAATCTAAACCCAAATAAATACATACATACATAATACATACATAATACATATATTTGGTGGTGGTATAGAGTGATCGAGTACTGCTGATACTATGGCTTGGAATAAGAATGGAAAAGCAGGTAGGGAAAATCAAGGGTAGAGGAAAAAGGAGGAAGAAAATAGGGAGGTGGATTTATCTTTTTCTAAAACTGAAGATGGCCATAGCTAAAGCAAGGGAAAATGAGAAGAAGCTTTTCTTCTAAAGTAGAATAAAATGTAATTATATGTAACAAAGTAAAAGATATGGAAATAAAACATTTCCACAATAAAACAGTTTCCTATCTGGTTGCACTTCCGCCCCTCCTAGTGAGCTTTGACATTGAGGATCCCTTCCCTTGTCTCAGCTCTTTGCTTCTGTTACAAAATAGCCGCCTCCATCTTTGAAACTTCAGGAGACACTGGAATGATGTACATTTGGGTGACTGTCATTCGGAAAGATGGTTTTGCACTGTATACTTTGGTACAATCTATCTCTATCTTACCATCTCTATCTCTCAATATACATTCAGATAGATAGACACTATTCCACAGAACCCATAGCATTATTCTTTTAAAAATCTGAATTAAAATGTGGGGTCTCTCAAGTGGTTTATTTTTATAAGGAAAAACTAGAGGAGGAAGTTTTAGGTGGGCTGCCTTATAATGCTGGAGGATACACTTCCCAATTTCAGAAAAAATCATGGATCTGATATGATCAGAGAGTATATGCGCCTGCCATGTGCATTGTCCAGTGTAGTAGCCTATTTCAAAAGCAACAAATTGATCTTTGTAAGAAGTTTCCTTAGAAATCTTTGTCCCTCAGTTTAATGTTATATATTAGAACAGAGGCAATTATGGTGCTGCTCGGAATAAGTCAAGGATGTCAGTAGTACAGTCAAGCCATGGTTACATAGACATGCCATAATTCTGGAGCATTTGAGGAAACTAGTCATGTGTCATGTGCAAGAGAGCAAAATGTGAGGAAAAGCAACTTCCAACCTGCTTCCCTACATGAATTATTGTTTCTGAGTAGCTAAGTGCCAAGGAAACAACCGAATCTAGAGAGGATGCCCAATAGGGGAAAGAAGACTTCTTCTCTAGCACCTACTCTTGTATAATGCATGTTTCTGGGCTCAAAAGATAATGTTTCTCAAGCACTTTACAATGATAGATAATGAGAATTGAGAAGTTTGCCCTGTAGAAGAGCCTCACCACAGAGATCTGGAAGGGGCAGATATAATGCTGTGAAAACCTGGTTTTTTCCTCCAGGCATTAGGGCTGGGTTGTGGATTGTGAGCTGAGGAAGGAAGGAAGGAAGGAAGGAAGGAAGGAAGGAAGGAAGGAAGGAAGGAAGGACGGAAGGAAGGAAGGAATTCCAGATTCTCCTAAAGAATACAAGCTCTTCACTGGACCGCGCTTTGTAAGAGCTACTTAATAGCTCACTGGGCTTATGCAAATATCATCATGAAATGTTCCCCTTTAAAAGCAGGGCCCTCATTTTGGATCTCTACATTTTCTTCAAATTGCACATGTCAAACTAGAAAATATTTGTTTAAAAAGACACTACAAATGTCTTGCTCTTTTTCTTTTCTCTGATAGCCATACCAAAATGTGAGTACACCATTTTACAGAAAGTGATTATGTGATTTTTTTTTTTAAATGATGTATGTGAATCCTGATTTCTTTTTTCCTCCTACTTCTTTAGTGTCTTTCTCTGATGTCCAGTTTCTGTCAACAGGGCCTGAAACTGTAAGACCAGGACAAAATCTAAATGTGCTCTGTAAAGTTACAGGTGTCTCTATCACTAGTAGTAGCTATTTATGGCACTGGGTCTATCAGCCTCCAGAGGAAGGGTTAGAATGGATTGCCAGAGTCCATTCTGATGGGAGAAAATGGTGTTCATCTTCTCTTCAAAGCCGCACCACTATTGCTTCAGATAATTCCAAGAATGAGTACTCCCTTTAGTTGAACTCCTTCTCAGATGCTGACACTGCCTTGTATTATCGTGCCTGAGATGCACAGTAGGACAAGTTGACTGTCATTCTTAACAAAAACAGGAAATTGAGCCTGATTGTACATTTCTGTTCCATCCAGCAGATCAACATTCAGAGAAGGAAATCATGTGAACTCTTGGAGGAATATCTCTCTCAGAAGAACACCAGAAAGAGTGGACTCAGCCACTGAAATTCAGCTCAAGGAGAGGATGACAAAGTCCTTGATACCCAACCAATCCAGCTGGCTGTATCCACTCCAATGACTTAAGACTGATTATCCATGGGAATTCTCAATTGAAGAAAGACTCTGGATTGCAAAGACCCCAGATATCAGGTTCTGTCCCTGAAATTACACTACAAGCCACCTTTGGTTTTCTAATTAGGTGAGAATTTCATCTTTACTTCTTACTTTCTCTAGTCAATGGAGGAGGAACTGAAAATGTAGGTACTAAAGTGAAGTCCTCAAGTGATTACGGCCACCAGGTATGAACAAGTGGGCAAGGAGAATTCCCAAACATTCACTCCTTGTTAGAAATTATGGATGTCTGAATTTCTGTGATGAAAATGAACTATTCTTTTTCCATAGCATGATTCTTCCTTCTTACAACAACCCTCTTATGAAAAGCCAAGTGTATTTTGTTCCCTATATAAACCCTCTGTGAGACCCAGTGTGGTAATCATTTAAGGTGCTAGACTAGAAGCTAGGAGACCATGTGTTCTAGTCTGTCCTTAGGCAGATAAGCCAGATGGGTGATTTTGATCCCATCACTCTCTCTCGTCCCTAGACCAGTAATGAAAAAAACATTAGCTTTTTTTTCTGGAAAAAAAAAGTGCATCCTAGGAGCCCAAAGTCTGGAATACCAGCTGTTGTTCTGGCTTGCAGCTTTTTTGTTGCAGCTCAAAGGTCATGAATCCCACTTCTGACACCAGGTTCATTGGAATAAAAATGCAGGACTCAAATGAAAAATAATCAAGGCTTCACTGCAGTGTTTGTTAGACAGTGTGCACTGGAAGGGACCCAGTTAGTGGGACACACCCCCCTACAGGCAAAAGAGATGCATTTATATATTTCAAAAAATGGGAAGGGAAACAGATGCATATGTACATATTCATATGATGATGCAGGCATACATAAGTAATAAATAGATCTCAAGTTACTTTCTGACCCTCTGCTTGTCTACTGTCTACAAGAAAAATAATGGAGAAGAAGAAACAAATCAGTTGAAGGTGCCAAATGCCAGGAAGAACACATCCTCCTTCAAGACAGATGACTTGGTAGCTATGGGAATGTTTATGATAAGGTTTCTTCAACCAGCCCAGTTCTCACCAGCTTTGTCAGCAATTCTCATAGCATGAAAGACCACATGATGTACTAATTCCTCTTTATGAGTTGCTCCCTGTGGTTTAGCTCAGGCCTGAAAACAATGATGAAGCATTTTGACAAAAATATGCATCCGACTAATGCAGCACTGGAGGACAGGATGGAGAAGACCTCCACAGCTACCATGGCTTTTCCTTTTGAGCTCAGATAGGCTGGAAAAAAGGAGACCCACACACTGCAGAAGGCCAACATGCTGAAGGTGATGAACTTGGCTTCATTAAAGCTGTCAGGCAATTTACGGGCAAGAAAGGCCACAAGAAAGCTGGCGAGGGCCAAGATCCCCATGTAGCCCAAGACACAGTAGAAGAAGGAGGCTGACCCCTCATTGCATTGGAGAATCATTTCTTTGCCTTCTGAGTGCATGTCCAACTCAGGGAATGGGGGATCTGTTGACAACCAAAGAGCACAAATACATACTTGGACGAGAGAGCAGGAAAGGACAGTGGAAAAGGCCAATCTTTTCCCCACCCATTTCCTCATCGGAGATCCTGGTTTCGTGGCCATGAAAGCCACCACCACAGTGATGGTTTTGGCCAGGACACTAGAGATGGCCACTGAGAAGGTGATGCCAAAAGTGGATTGTCGGAGAAGGCAGGTCACTTGGCCAGGTTGGCTGAGGAAGAAGAAAGAGGAGAGGAAACAGAGCAAAAGAGAGACAAGGAGGGTGTAGGTGAGGGCACGGTTGTTGGCTTTAACAATGGGAGTATCCCTGTGCTTAATAAAAGTTCCAAGTACCCAAGATGTCAAGAAGAAGAAACAAAGAGCAGTGGAGGCTAAACCAATTCCTAATGTTTCTTCCAACGTTAGAAAGACCACTGTTTTCAGGATACATCCTTTCTTTTCTTCATTTGGATAATGATCTTCTGAACATTCAAAACAGTCATCCATATCTGGAAGAAAAGTCAATGAACTTGTCATCTGTGCCTTCCATATTTTTCAAAAATTACTTTCTGAGGGTGTACCAGCAGTTATTCATTTTGAATATTTTCCACTGGTTGCCAGTCTGATGATGTTGATATGAAAATGCAGTGATTCTTTTTGTTTAGATTTTTTATTTCACCTTCATTATTTTTATAAATAACTCAAGGTGGCAAATGTACCTAATACTCCTTCCTCCCCATCCTGTCTTCCCCACAAAAAATCAAGGGAGTTGGGCTGAGAGTGACCGGCCCAAAGGTATGACTAGGACACAGTGTTTTTTTGGTTTCTAGCTCTTATTTCAAATTTTCTAAAATCATTTTTCCACCCTCAATTATTTATTTAGGATTGGCATAAAAGAAGGTACAATGGAAAGGGAAAATATTCTTTGAAATGCAGTTCTTTCTACAATTTTCTGTAACTGAAGCAGAAGTACTGACTCTGAGGTGCAAACCAAGATAAGTTATTTAAAATCTTGTAGGTTAACACCGTCCTATAGAGTGAGTAAACTAAGGAAAGATCAGCCTTTTTATTTAGAAAAAAAAAGGTGGGGTCCACCAAGCAAAAATAATCACTTAACGTTCCTGTCAGTATAAGAAGGGTATGTGAGTCTGATATCTGTATTTTATCCGGACCTTTATGATGCTTCTCTGTTCTATGTTTAGAAGATTAGTTAGTTCTACACACAACCACCTTATGTCCCTTTGAAGGTACAATATCTGACTGATTCCCAAATCTTCCTTTGTCTGCTGAAACATCTTTCATTAATTTACTTTCAGTTTGTCATGTAAGATAAAGCCCAGAACATGGCAGATAAAGTGGAAAAAATTGTATGCATTCACTCACAGCTAAACTGACCTGAGCCCATCAAAAGATTGTTTGTTGAGCTTTACAAAATCATTTGTAAAAACTGTCATTATTTATTTAAATTTTAAACAGAAGGTTTAACTTGATTCTCCTGATTTCTATGCTGTCTTTAAAAGAGATGACTGGATCTCAAATCATCTTTCAATCTAGCCCTGCAGGAAACTTATGGGCAAACTTCAACTCCTGAACAACAGCTTGTAATCCCCAGGTATAGAAATGATTATTCACTCTGAGGAAGTAGTAAATCTCCTAATTATATGCATCCTAAAGTAGTGTATTACAGTTTGCTTCAATCTATCAAATGAAAAATTGTTTGACTGTCTAACCTACCATTTTGATTTGAAATCTTCCCTTCTGGGCATGGAACACAGTCATAGCAGCAGAACTGTTTTCCTTCAGACCCTTTCTTCCGGTATCCAGGGGAACAATAATCATTACACAGAGAAAGTGGAAGAACCTGGTCAGAAACATGAAAACTTTTGCAAAGGGAGATTTTTAAAACAGTTTCTAATTTGTCTCCTTTATTGAGGGAAATAATAGCTGACTTCCCAAAAGGCTAATGAATTTTATCTAGATTTAGATTTATCTGGATTTATACTATACCTTCAAAAATATTGAAATTACAAGGAATTATAAATGGGCCTATTTGAAGAAGGGCAGGGTGAATAAATAAATGTGCATTATCGCAATGATATGTAAAGAATGCAAATTCTGGTGATTTCATATGAAATTGCAACCCAAATACGAAAACCTGGCTTTTACATTGTAATGTCATTTTGTCAGTTGCTTGATTATGGATGACATTTGTGCAGAATATGCCTAATCTGTTTGTTTGTTTGTTTGTTTGTTTCAAAACAGAAATCACAGTTCCAAAGAAAGTATATTCAATATGGTTTAACTGACAAAGACATCTTCATGGGACCCTAATGGATCAAGAGATGGTTTAAGAAACAAACCAAACCAACAACTTTTCATGGGATAATAATATGTCAAGATATAGTCTGTTCAATGAGCCCATACCTGGTTAAAAGCTGGGTGCCAGGCAATCAAGTCTTCATCAATGAATACTTCTTTCCCTTTTGGAGCACTGGGATCTAATTTTCCAACTCTAACTCTCTGAAAGGATCTGTTTGGGAAAGTGACCAAGTTGATGATGTCGAATCCACCTGCTGCTTCCCGCTTCTCATTCAGAAACACTCTCTCTCCAGCTGAATTGTTAAAGGAAATGCCTTGGAGAAACGGATGGAGCTACTTGAAACAGAATGAAAGTGAGATGGAGTTGAAAGGAAAACAATGGGGGAAGGGACCAGTATATATAAGTTTCATTCATTCATGCTTCCCAGTCCTATAACAAATATCAAATAAGGACACCTAGAAAATCAATCATCTATATTGCATGGAAATGTACAGGTCAATTCTATTTCAAATTTGATATGATTTCCAGGGAAGATAAGAAACATTGTTCAATTTGTCAATGAACAAAAGCAAAATGAAAACAGGGTATTGAAATTATTTAACTTCCTTCAATTATGATTTAGGATCACTATTTAAACAACTATTTAAATGTAGACCATACATAATCTTATCCTCTACTGTTCCTTCTTCATTTGTACAAAGCTATTTGAGAGCCTGAGACCTGACAAAGTTCCCTTAGCCAGATTTTAGAATCTGAGACTCAAGGATTCTTTGATAGATGGATAGATGGATAAATAGAGAGAGAGGTGATAGATATTCTTTTAAACATAGGGTTGTTCTAAAGCATGGAGGTCACAGCAGAAAGGACCACCTGTCAGTCCATTCCTCTTCAACTCTGATAGGGACAGAACACTCAGCTTCTCAACCCTGAAATATTCATGATCCAAGCAGAAGCATCTTGGGGAATTGGCCATTGATGCAGGGGACAATGGGAAGTTATGAAAGTGATCATGTAAAGTGATACTTCATTTTAACAATTTCCTATTGCAGAAGCTATGATAATTTACCATATAAATCATACTGACACCTGAACCACGATTTCTTTAGTAACTTCTTAATGTTCATGCTTAACTTGATTCCAGGAGCAGAAAATATTGGTGCAAATGGTAACCTAAAACAGACTGCTCATTGAAATAAAAGAAGTGTCCAACGCAGAGAGAATACCTGCCAAGCCTGTAGATCTGGAAAGTCAGTTTCTTTACCCATCTTCACTTTTTTCTTATTGAACCCCAGCATGAGTAGAGCATGCAAAGCATGAGCCACAGCATAAACAGCATTGTAGACGCTGTAGCTTTGGCCAGTCATTTCCATTTCAAACACAGGCCCAGGAAGATCCTCCAGCTTCTTCTCCCCAGTGCACTGCCTACTGGGCATTTCTTGTAACTCTGGTTTTGGAAAAGAACAATCAAAGGATTGTTCCCAAACATCCTGCAGAAACCCATCTCTGGAGCCTGAATAAGGGTTTATGGTCTGAAGAAATTCCTTAAACCCTACAATAGTTCTTGAATGAATGGTAAAAGAAATAGCCCCATGGAACATCTGGAGATCCCATGCGATTTGATAGCCTGATAGTGTGAAATCCATCTGGGTAGTTACGATCCACACCTTTCTGAATAATGCAGTTTGCTTGTTTTCAGGATCTGCTGCAAATGTGACAGCTCTGAGTCCCATGATTGTCCATGGTTCTCCATAGACGAGAACCGTATTTGCTTTGCTATTTGTCAAATTAATTAAAATTCTTGAGATTGTGTCAAAAAATTCTGTGAGGTCTTCCATGTGGACTATTGGTGGAAGCCTTTGTATGAATGATAAGCAGATTCCATTCTGTGAAAGTAAGGGCTGCATTTTCTCTAAGAAAAATTCTCCGTTGTTGTTATCGACAGCAAAAATCCCAACCCACGTCCACCTGAAATGACGAAGCAGTTGGATAATCCCAATGTACTGATGGTCCTCTTTTGGGACCATGAAATAAAGTGAAGATAGCTTCCTCTTCCAAAATGCCTCTTGGTCGAATGAGCCATATGTCAGCTAAAAGAAAGTGGAATAGTATTCTGTTGAGTTGTTAGATGAAACCTGATCTTTTCCAAACTAGTTTTCATGTAATTATATCCGAGGAAGGGATTTTTTTCCTCGAATTCTTCTAAATATTAATATAGAATGGAATTTCTTGGAATTATTTCAAACACATAGTTAAATTGTTTTAATAGGAGCACAGAGCAATACATTCGCATCTTCAATCAGGTATGGAATGTCCCTGGGTACTCTGGAACAGTCACTTCTATGATCTGCAGAAAGTCTTAATACATTTTTATTAATCCACCGCTCATTAATGATGCCATAACAACAACAAGGTACAGAATTCTTTCTTCTCCACCCCTGCATACTTACTTGTGGAATCTTGTAGAAACCTGCAATTTCAGCTATATAAGATGATGTATCAGAACCTAATCCTCCAATGATGGCCATGAGATTTTTCTGAATATCACATTTGTAGTTGGGAACAAATGTCTTGGATTTGAAGAGCAGGTCCAGAGTGGTGCGGTAGGTCATCTTTGGGTTGTAGTAGCTGTCATAGATGTGGAACCCGAGAGTGATGTTAGGCAAGATCTTGGGGTTCATGTTGATCTCCTGCACAGCAAAGGCCAAGGCAAGGACGTGCTGGTAGAATTTTGGGATTACACTGCAAATAGATGAAGTACACCCTTTCAAAAATAATTTTGCAAATTCTTCCAATGTGATCATTGTTTGTAACTGACGAACAGAAATTTTTGTTTCTGATTAAAGTATTACATAACTTTGTAAGCAGTCCAAATAGACTTTGCACACAGTATTTTCCTTTCCATTTTTTAGAAAGTTACTCATCCCAGGACATAATATGGTCATTCCTAAAGTTTTAACTGCAGTGTTCATTTTAAACTAGACTGGGATGGCAGCAAGTATTCTATTTGTTCTTTTTCAATGTTCATTTAGATTTCTAGGAACTTTATGGAATTAGAAAGAATTAGAGATTCAGGGTGAGATTCTCTCTAGCCCCATACATTTATTTCTTCTGAAGCTTTTCAGCTCTGAAGGAACAACCCGTGAGCACTCATCATTCTAAGCTCCCTCAGAGTCAACCTCTGTGATTTGTGTCCAGTATAAGCTGCAACAGATAGAAACATGGAAGTACCATTATCACAACCTTTCCCCATCCATTTAGTAAAAATAGAATGCCAATAGATTTATAAGATTCTCATCTTTATTTATGTTTTGTGAAGAGCGGCAGTGAAGAATTTCAGCATTCTTGTTTTGATAATCTCAATCTCACTAAATGTACTTTCTTACGAGAAAGCCCTTAATAAAAAATAAAGAAAATTCTCTGTTTTCTCATAATACTTACTTTGGTGAATCATAAAGGTTTAGAGAAGGATGCTCTTGGAATAGAAATTGGTAAAAATGGTAAACCATGTGAGACACCATCTCACCAATGACAAGATCACCAGGCTGGTACCACTCATGTGGAACGGGGAAGGCATCACTTGCAGGACAGCTCGGAGTAGCTCTTTTGTTCACCAGGAACACCAGGAGGAGCAACTTCATGACTCTCTGCTTATGGAGAAAAGGTGTGGGTCTATCACTCAAAGAGAATTTCTGGCAGACCAGACAGGAGGGAGAGAACTGGTGGAAATAAACCTCACAGAATCAGCATTCCCCCTTCCTGCCTCTCTGTAGCTCTAGAAATACACTGATTTTTTTTTACTTCCTATTCCCTTCTGCACAGAATCTTTGAAATTTTGGCCTATTGATTTCAGTCATTCATAAGGGACATAATTATCATTGAACCATTGGCAAACTGGTAATTTTTCTTCATATAAGTGGTCAACATCTTTCTCTATTTTGGATGACATAATAAGTGACTGATGCTTAACCGGTTTTGAAAATGCCTGGAAAAATAGAACTAAGAAAGCTGAGATGCCAAAATAGCCCTAATTCTTGAAATAAGGAACAATGCTTAATTTTTCCAAAGGATCAGGGAACTTTATTTCCCTGCAAAATGTCTGGGGAAATTGTGTATCTATTAGAAACTAGCTAAAGGAGAAAGTTGGTATAGAAAATAATTGACCCCCAAAGGGTAAAAGAAGAAACTTTTGTTAAGGGCAGAAGAAGAGAAAGGGATATTTGAAAAAAGGAAGCAAAACAAGTGGTTTTTTTTTTAATTAAAAAAAGGGGGATTTCCCCCCCTCCCCCCACCCCCAGGAACTCCTATCTGTGCTGTTCCAGGATTTATAAGCTTTTTTTAAAAAAGAAATCTAACATCTATCAACTATCAACTATCATATCTATCCATCTATCCATCTATCCATCTATCCATCTATCCATCTATCCATCTATCCATCTATCCATCTATCCATCCATCCATCCATCCATCCATCCATCCATCCATCCATCCATCTATCTATCTATCTATCTATCTATCTATCTATCTATCTATCTATCATTTAACCTGCCCAGGGGCACAAGAGTTGCAGGATTCCCATAAACATGTTTCAGAATCAACTACAAATATTTTCCTTTACAAATTGATAAAAACATTAACTACACACACACACACACACACACACACACACACACACACACTTTCAGGATATTACATTTCTTTGAAGTCTATATAATAAATGGTTAATTAATGAAAAATTAATGGTGAAATGACAAAGAGAGAGAGAGAGAGAGAGAGAGAGAAATGGTGAAATTTTTAACCTACCAATTTGATTGGAAATCTTTGCTTCTGGGCATGGAACAGAACTGTCTCCCTTCAGCCCTTCTTTTCCATTGTCTCAGGGAACAGTGGTCATTACACAGAGAAAGTGGAAGAACCGAGAGACATAGACATAGACGTGAAAGAATCAGGATTAGACAATGGAAACTGTCTTACCTGGATTAAATGAGTGGCCATCAACATTATTAATATTTAGTTTTGTTGTACAAAAACCTGAAGTCATAGGGACCAAGCAAAAGAGATTGTAATTGTGAACAGTAACAACTACCACTAATATAAATTAAGGGTCACGTGGTAAAAACAAGGGTCTATCTATCTATCTATCTATCTATCTATCTATCTATCTATCTATCTATCCTGTACAGGATATAATAGTTGTAGAATTCTCATAAATATATCTATATGAATAGACTAGAATATTCTTCAAAAATTGGTGAAACTAATAACCATACATATACTAATCCAGGAATTGTATGTCTTTAACACTATTTAATGAAAAAAAAATGGTGAAATTACCAATTTGATTTGAAATCTTTGTTCGCAGGCATGGAATATAATGATAGCAGTAGAATGGTGTCCCTTCATCCCTTCTCTTCCAGGAGCATCCAGGAAGTAGTGGTCATTACACAGATAAACAGGAACAATCTCTCTCCTTCTCCCTCTCTTTCTCTCTCTCATCCATCCATCTAATCTGGATTATCCAATATTTATCCAATATTTCAATAAGGTGTTGGTAATACTATTGTGGGCAGCATTTTTTTCAGAATAGGGATATTCTCTCCGCCATAAAAGAAATCCAGGGTTGAATTATGATTGAAAAAGATGATAAGGGGACCTATTTTGTTTCTGAGAGTAACTAAACTTTCATGTGATCTAATTGAGGATGTTAAAGTCACCTTGACATTCTATGGTTTCTTTAAAGAAAACTGTTTCTCCAGCTGAGTTGTTCTAATGAATCCCTTGAAGGAACTTGTGGAACTACTTGAAGGAAGATAAGAAAGAGGGAGTCCAAAGGAAAACAGTACATCAGGGATAAAAAGATGAAAGCTTCCCTTACTTTAACTCCTACTACCCAGGAGACCAAAGAATATTCCCTGGCTTGAAATATGGAAAAAGAAAATGTCGAACCACAAAGAACGATCAATAATTAAGATATGCAATTCACTTTTATTTTATTCATGAATTATTAAATGTATTGCAAAGCACCAAGCTAAGCAATTCTCCTGGAACCTGATGACAGTACCTCTGTCTTTTATACCATCCATAGGGTAGTATGTATTAATCCAAAGGTTAATCCAAAGATTAATCCAAGGTTTATATCTGAGAATGCATCTGATGCGAAAATCCAACATTGTCCGTGAGTGCAACTTCATATCTTATCCCAACAGATATTCCAGCAGATGAGACAGGAAGGCGGGAACTTGTAGCAATAAATGTGACCAAGCCATTATTACATCTTGTGCTAATCTCCCTGTGATTCAAAAGTTACTTCATAACCAAACTGATACTTGTCTTTTGATTGTGTTGAATTTGAATAGCCTTCTGAACAGCCTTTCATGTTTTCGCCTAGCTGAGAATCTATGGTGACTCCTGTATGGGACAATTATTTTGTTTTTGGTGAGATAATCAGTGGCTGATGGCTAAACTCATTTATAAGTGAGCAAATGCAAATTAACATAGTATAAGGCAGATTGGAGATCATCATCATAATAGTAATCTTCCATAAATCCTCTTTTGACAGAAATAACAACTTCTATATGTTTCTGGTAAACAGCAAAGAGTCTTTTTTGTCAGCAATTTCTCATAGTGTGTAAGATAATATGATGTACTAATTCCTCTTTATTAGTTGCTCCTTTTGGTTTAACTCAGGCCGGAAAACAATGATGTAGCATTTTGGCAAAAAGATGCATCCCAGTAATGTAGCACTAGAGGACAGGATGGAGAAGACCTCCACAGCTACCATGGCTTTTCCTCTTGTGCTCAGATAGGCTGGAAAAAAGGAGACCCACACACTGCAGAAGGCCAACATGCTGAAGGTGATGAACTTGGCTTCATTAAAGCTGTCAGGTAATTTACGGGCAAGAAAGGCCACAAGAAAGCTGGCGAGGGCCAAGATCCCCATGTAGACCAAGACACAGTAGAAGAACGAGGATGAACCCTCGTTGCATTGTAAAATCATTTCTTTGGCTTCTGAGTGCATATCCAACTCAGGGAATGGGGGAGAAGTTGACAACCAAAGAGCACAAATACATACTTGGACAAGAGAGCAGGAAAGGACAATAGAAAAGGCCAATCTTTTCCCCACCCATTTCCTCATCAAAGATCCTGGTTTTGTGGCCATGAAAGCGACCACCACAGTGATGGTTTTGGCCAGGACACTAGAAATGGCCACTGAGAAAGTGATGCCAAAAGTGGACTGTCGGAGAAGGCAGGTCACTTTGCCAGGTTGGCTGAGGAAGAACAATGAGGAGAGGAAACAGAGCAGAAGAGCGACCAGGAGGGTGTAGGTGAGGGCTCGGTTATTGGCTTTAACAATGGGAGTATCTCTGTGCTTAATAAAAGTTCCAAGTACCCAAGTTGTCAAGAAGAAGAGACAAAGAGCAGATGAAGCTAAACCAAACCCTAATGTTTCTTCAAAAGTGAGAAAGACCACTCTTTTCAGGATACATCCTTTCTTTTCCTTATTTGGATATTGATGTTCAGAACATTCAAAACAGTCATCCATATCTGGAAGAAAAGTCAAGGTATTTGTCATCTATGCATTCCATATTTTTGAAAATTATTTTCTGAGTACTGTAGGTGGTAGCTGTTATTCATTTCAAATTTTTTCCTCTAGCTACCAGTTTGATAATATTTAGATGAAAATGCAGTTTTTCCTCAATTGTATCTTTTAGGATTGGCATAAAGTACAGTGGAAGGGCAATTATTATTTGAAATGCAGCCCTTTCTAAAAGGTTCAAATTTATTACAATATAGACTGTTTGGAGAAGAAAACTGTGATGATGGAGATAAGACTTTAATAAGAGAAGCAGAAGTACTGACTCTGAGGTGCAAATCAATACAATTCATTGAAACTCTTGTAGGTTGACACCTTACTATAGAGTGAGTAAACTAAGGAATGATCAGTCTTTTTATTTGGGATAAAAAGCAAAAATAATCTCCTAATTTTACTGTCAAGATAAGAAAATTATATTAGTCTGATCCTTGCCTTTAAATATGAACATTTATGAAGCTTCAGTGTTCTATGTGGAGGAGATTAGTAGGTTCTAAAAACACCCACCCTATGTCTCTTTCATGTTTGCATATCTGATCCATGAACAAATCTTCCTTTATCTGCTGAAGCTTTTTTGCTGTCACACACTTTCAAGTTGTCATGGAAGGTAAGGCCCGGAACATGGCAGATCATGTCGAACAAATGTCTGCATTCATTCACAGCTAAAGTGATCTGAGCCAATCAAAAGGCTATTTGTGAAGCTTTACACTATCATTTGTAAAAGCTTTCAGTGTTTCTTTCAAATTTAACTAAAATTTTAGCATTTAGTCAATTCTCCTTATTTCTATGCCATCTTTAAAAGGGGAGATTAGTGATCCTCAAATCATACTTTAATCTGGGCCAAAAAGAAAGAAGAGAAAAGAGAAAGAAGTTTTTGAGTTAAATCAATGGTCATAGACTCAAAAGGTATGTTCATGTGGTTGTTTTGGGTAAGAAGAAAGTACTTTGCCATTGTCTTTTTCCAGCATGCATTTTCTTTAATTCACAGTGTACCCTACAAATTTTATTTAGCTGTTCTTGTCCTATTCAAATATTGATTAGGTCAGACATTGCTTAGCTGGACTTATAATGAATATCCTGTCATCACAAATTATGAAGATGATATCTTAAGGTAGGAAAGACCAGTCTGCATTTATTTTTTAAAAAATGCTTAATATATCTGGAGTTTTTTTTAAAAAAAAAAAGATTTCTATTGAACTGAGTGAATTATCTTAGGGAAAAAACACAAATGCAAATGAGGTTGAAAATGCATCAAATAAATCAATAAATATAGTTCATGTCATCATATAAGGTCTATGGCTCAATGTATAAATATTTTGTGCCTGTATCAGAATCACTACCTGCAGCAACCTTATGGGCAAACTCTGACTTCTGGACAACAAATTGTGATCCACAGGTAGAAACAAATGTTCACCATGAAGAACAAATGCAACTAATAACTACTGTATATGCCCATAGAGTAGGTTATTACATTTAAGTAGGGTATTAAGTATGCAGAATTAAAAAATTGTAAAATGCCTAACGTACCACTTTGATTTGAAATCTTCCCTTCTGGGCACGGAAGACAGTCATAGCAGCAGAACGGTCTCCCTTCAGCCCCTTTCTTCCAGTACCCAGGAGAACAGTGGTCATTACAAAGTGAAAAAGGAAGAACCTAGAGACATAATCAAAGAATTGAAAGAACCTGGATTAGATAGTGGAAATTGTCTAACCTGGATGAGGTGAATGACCATCAACATTATTAATATTTATTTTTGCTGTACAAACATCTGAAATCATAGGGACAGTAACACCAAATGAAAGAGATTGCAAGTGTGAACAATAAATAAAATGGAATGATTCTCTCTCTCTCTCTCTCTTTCTCTCTCCTCTCTCTCCTGTATAGGGTACAATAACTGCAGAATTCTCATAAATAACATTAATTTATGGACAAAAGATTTTGATCTAGGCGAAAAGACTATGAACATTCTTCAGAAATTAGTGAAACTAATAGCCATTCATGTACTAATCTAGGAACTGCATTTCTTAAAGCCTATATAATGAAAAAAATGGTGAAAATACCAATTTGGTTAGAAATTTTGTTTGTAGGCATAGAACATAATGATAGCAGAAGAATTGTTTCCCTTCCTCCCTTCTCCTCCAGAATCCAGGGAATTAGTGCTCAATACAGAGATAAACAGGAAGAACCTCTCTTTCTCTTTGATCTGTCTACCTACTTACTTACGTACATCCCTATCAATCTAATCTGCAATAAATTTATGCAATACCTAAAGAAGGAGTTGGTAATATACTTATGGGCAGAATTCTTTTAGAATATGGATTTTTCCTCCACCCTAAGAGAACTTCACAGTTGAATTAGGGATGAAAAAGATGATAAGGGGACCCATTTTGTTTCTGAAAGTAATAAACCTTCTTGAGGTCATTTTAGATGGGGAGTTTGGTCCTTGGTACACAAGCATGATTACATACCTGGTTAAAACCAGGGTGCCAAAAGATTCTGTTCTCAATAGTAAGTTCTTTTCCTTTTGCAGCACTGGGGTCTAACTTTCCAACTTTTACTCTCTGAAAGGATCTGTTTGGAAAAGTGATCATGTTGAGGATGTCAAAGCCACCTGGACCTTCTCTATTGTCTTTAAAGAAGACTCTTTCTCCAGCTGAGTTGTTAAAAGAAATCCCTTGAAGAAACTTGTGGAGCTATTTGAAGAAGGATAAGAAGGAGGGAATCAAAAAGAAAGCAAAAGAAAAGAAATCAAAAAGAAAAGAAATTCATCAGGGATCAAAGTATTAGTTTCCCTTCCTTGTACTCCTACTTCCTGGAAAATCAAAGAGCATTTCCTGGTTTGACATATGGAAGAGGAATATGTCAACCCACAAAGAACTGTCAGTAATTGAGATATGAAACTCACTTTTATTTTATTAATTATCACAAGCACTTTAAAGCACCAAGCTCAGTAATTCTCCAGGTAGTTTACCATAACTATACAAGCCAACATCACTTCATGAAAATAATATACATATACTACCCAAGAATAACTGACATCAACACTAAATCCCCAGTCTAACAACCCTGTCTTCACTAAATTGCAAACAGCTAAAAAAAAGGTAAAATCTCCACATTCCAGTAAGTGTGTTGGGCACAAAGCAAAGCAATATTGCGTTCGGATATGTGACCATTGAATTCTTCTTGGAACCAGGCTGGATGAATTTACAAATTAGGCCAATTCTATGTGGAGATGAAATAGTTATTCATGGAACCAAGGGTGATACAAAAATCCAATTGAATGGACTGAAATTTGCAAAGGTATAGTTTGTTTTCATTCTCTTTTGTTTTATAACATAGATTGACCACTTACAATACTAATTTTTTTGACTCAGTAACCATATTGATATGTGGCCATAGGCCAGGGCAAACAAACCCCATTAAGTTCTGGATGAGAGTGTCTATTCACTGAAATAAGAGATGAAATAAGAGATGGGTATGGCATAGAGTCATTACCTGCCAAGGTTGCAGATCTGGAAATTCAAACCTTTGAATTCCTCTCTGTTTAGATGATGATCTCACTATCTCCTGCAAGGTATGTGCCACTGCATAAACAGCATTGTAAATACAATAGCTTTGGCCAATCATCTGCAACTCAAAGAAAGGCCCAGGCAGATTTTCCAAATTCTCTTCTCCACTGCAACTTTCACTGATCATTGAGGGTAATTCTGCATTTGGAAATGAACAGTCAAACAGTTGTTCCCAAACTTCTGGAAGAAATCCATCTTTGTGGGTTGAAGGTTTGATGACTTGAAGAAATTCTTTGAACCCATGAACTTCTCTTGAATGAAACATAAAGGAAAGTGCCCCGCTGAACATCTGGAGATCCCAACTTCTTTGAAGTCCTGTCAGTATGAAATCAATCGGGCTCATCAGGATCCAAACCTTTCTGAATGATGCACTCTCTTTATTTTCAGGATCACGTAGGAACACAACCATTCTGATCCACATAATTGTGAAAGATTCTCCATAGACAAGAAAAATATTTGCTTTCTGATTTATCAATTTATTAGAAATAATTGAGAGTACATTAAAGAATTCTGACAAGGCTTCCAAATGGGCTTGTTGTGGAATATTTTGTGTGAAAGCTAAACAGATGCCATTCTGGGAAAGCAATGGCGGCATTTTATGCAAGAAATGTTCTCCCTTATTATTATCAAAAGCAAACACTCCAATCCACGTCCATCCAAAATGGAGAAAAAGTCGTATTACTCCAGTGTACTGATGATCCTCATTTGGGACCATGCAGTAAGGCGAAGATAACTTAGTAGTCTGAAACTCTTCTTGGGAAAAAGAGCCATAGGTCAACTAAAAAAAAAAAAAATGTGTGGTCATTCATGAGAATCAAGTGAAAAAGTATGGAAAAAGGACTGCTTTTTGGAAAATGAATGAAGGTGACCCTGCACCGAAAACTTCTGAAATTCCGTGTATTTCATTGCAGTTCTGAGGAACAAGAGAAGCACCTAAAACCTGAAGGTAAAATATTTTCTCACCTGTGGAATATAACTGGATTAGAAACCAAAAGTAGCTTCCTAATATAGAATTCCAGAATGCTCATCACCATGAACAGCTGGAAACCTGCTAACTGAGCATGTAAACTCTTCCCAGCCTAAGGAAAGAATTCTCCAGAGCTAGACATATTGGATTACCTTCTGCCTTCTCTGTGGCAGATATGATAAAATACCTATCCATGAAAGACCATCTCCATGAGAATCTGGAGTAATAGAATCAGTCAAGCATATCCTCTTTTACTGCAATTATTACAGAGATCTCCAAAGGGACCATACAGCACCAATCCTTCAACAATTCCCAGGCAAAACCGTTGAGATTTATACTAAACTATTATGTTCAGACACCAACCAAGACATAGCAAGGAGAGTTGCCACCTGTTGCTGGCTGGCAGTCAAAACACTATGTCAGGTGACAACCTCAAATAAGTTTAATATTTTGTTCTGTAATTTACTATTTACATTTTAATTTTCTGACATTTGACCATAATAAAAGATTTTGATGATTTGGCTTGGATTTCCTTTGTGGGAAAAAATTGCAGAAGGGAAACGGAACTGCTCCTAATCGAAGTCCTGCAGAATGACATGGCAAAAAAAAAATCTCTAAAAATTAACTACAAAATAAGTCAAAGTTTCACTCCCACCCCTCTGCCCAAACTACCTGAGGAATCCTGTAGACATTTATACTTTCTGCCATATAGGTTGAAGTATCAGACTCAAGTGCTCCAATGATGGCCATGAGATTTTTCTGGCTGTCACATTTGTAGTTAGGAACAAAATCCTTGGATTTGAAAAGCAGGTCCAGAGTGGTGCGATAGGTCATCCTTGAATTGTGGTAACTGTCATAGATGTGGAACCCGAGAGTGATGTTAGGCAAGATCTGGGAGTCCTCATTGATCTCCTTCACAGCAAAGGCCAAGGCAAGGACGTGCTGATAGAATTTGGTTATTACCCTGCCAATCGGATAAAAACACCCATTGAAAAAGTAATTTTACATTCTTGTAACGAGGCATCATTTCTCTACATATTACAGACATTTCTGTCTCTTATGGAAGTAGGAAGATGATAGCTTTTCTAAAATACAAAATCATTTGTAGAGAGTTCAAATATATACAGTATTTTTAAGCAGTACTTGTATGATTTGCAAAAAAATATCTATTACACCAAAATTAGTAACCTTTTTTTAAGCTACCACATTTATTTTCTTTCACTTTAGGACCAAATAGCATATGAATAGATTCAGAAAGTATCACTTCTTTGCTGTGTGTTTGTTTTGTCAGGAGTGATAATGCAGATTTTTTTTTTTTTTTAATTTCCTAAAGCTCATTAAATGTTCTTCAAAAGAATTGTTTCACCAAAGTTTCATACATTTGAGGAGACAGACTTTACCACAAAGGAAATTATTTCTTTTCTCATGAGTAGATTTATTTTAAATACAAAGACAGCTTAGGTTATATACAAAGCCCTGCATTTGTACTCCAAGAGCTTTTACCCATATAAGAAATTTTTCAGTATTTGGTTAAGATTAGAAAATTCATGGGAAGAAAAAAAAAATCCTTACAGAGGTAAGTCAAAAGGTTTTAGAGAAGGATGTTGCTGAAATTGAATTTCATAAAAGTAGTAAAAAATGTGAGACACCATCCCACCAATGACGAGGTCACCAGGCTGGTACCACTGATGTGGGACAGGGAAGGTTTCTCCTTCAGGGCACTTCACTGTGACTACTTTGGGTACCGGGAACATCAGAAGAAACAACATCTTGACTCTATTGTTACGGCGAAAATGTCTCTGTCTTCTAGCCTATCTGTAGGGAACTCTGTGTTAATCCAACAGCCGATCTAATGATTAATCCAAGGTTTGTATCTGAGAATTCACCTAATGAGAAAATCCGTCATTTTCTATTTCAAGATCCATGTGAGTGCAAATTCCTATCTTCAGTATCACCAGGATTTGAAGAGAGATTCTGGCAGATGAGAGAGGAGGGAGGGAACTTGTAGGAAAGAATCTGACAGAGCCATTATTACCCCTTGTGCCAATCTCCCTGTGGTTCAAGAGTTGCTTCATAACCAATCTGATATGGCCTCTTGATTGTTGTTGAATTTAAGTAGCCATCTGCACAGCCTTTGATGTTTTGGCCTGGCTAAGAATATAGGTTGAATCCTGCAGGAGATAATTATTTTGTTTTTTGTGAGACAATAAGTTGTTGATGGGTAACTATTTTTTAAATAAGCAAATGCCAGTTTAAGTATTATAAGGGAAATTGGTGATACAAAATAGTCTTTATTGCTGAAATTCATCTTTGTTTCTTACAATAAAGTAAGCAATAGTTATGTGCTGAGATGCGTGGCAATAGAAATCAAATAAATAAATAAACAAACAAACAAACAAACAAACAAAGAAATAAGTAAAATGGAATGTGGCTCCCATTCTCCATGTAAAATAAAGTGAGTGGTTTTGTAAGAAGAGGAAACATTTTTTAATGTATTAAGGACAGATAACAAGGTTTATGAACACTTTGAGGAGGTCAGAAGACCATGTCCTCTATGGAGGGATTTTCCATGCTTTTCGTTCTGTGCTTTATGAACAGTCCTCTTTTTTTATTATGGAAGATAGAGAACAGATACCCCCATCTTTAGAGTGGCATACACAGCCCACCTTCTTTTTCATAGGCATTCAGATTGTGGAATCAAAACGCAGGACACAAGTGCAAAATAATCAAAGCTTCACTGCAGGGCTTATTAGACCGTACGTACTGGAGGGGCACCCCAGCAAAGGTTAGTGGGAGACACTCCCCTGCAGGCAAAATGGATTCTCTGAGATTTATACAATTCTACGAGAAGGGGGAGGGAAAAGAACATATACGCATACATATTCGTGTGATGATGCAGGCATACCTAACTAAGGAACACTGCTCAAGTTACTCTCTGCCCCTCTGTTATCTGCTAGGAAAACAATAGTGCCACAGAGAAGGAGAAACAATTTAATTCAAGATGCCAAATGCCAGGAAGAAGGCATCTTCCCTCAAGACAGATGCCTAAGTTGCTGTGGGGACGTTTGTGACAAGGACTTTCCACCAGCCTAGTTCACACCAGCTTCAAGGATGCTGCACAATCCTTTATGGTTCAATTTTATTAAGGAGAACCCATTCTCCGAGGCCTCTAAAGACTGGCTTCTTTTCCCCAAAGGGATATTTTCCTCACAGGATGTATAAATGTTATAACATGCCCTTATTTTAAAAGGTTTTACATGATTTCCACCCACACCACCTTAGAAGGGAGGTGATTTCTTTTTTGTCTTCACTTACACTGACCGTGAGGAGGCAGTAGATGGTTTTGTTCTATTTGGAATTGCTCAGGGGAACGTAGCCGTAGATCTTACGATGGGCTTCAAACCTTTTGGGGTTCAATTCCAGTAGAGGGTTTACGTCCACAGCAAAATCTGTGGCTATATACATCTCACAAATTCGAAAGAGAATAAAATTATTCTCATTCCCTCATCTGTATCTCTGACCTACTTTTATCTCTGGGTATATACTTAACTGTGGGTATTTATGTATGTACGTATGTATACAGTCACACACAAACACACACACATGTATATAAACATACACCCAGGGGAACACTCACACTATTTTCCCCAGGTTTTTTCATCTAGGAGGTCCTTCTCATATAAGAGAGGGGTGCATATTTTTTTTTCCCTAGGATTTGGGCCAAATTTCTCCTTTCCTTTTCATGCCAAGTGCCACACATTTAATATTAAAGCAAATCAAATCAATCTTTATTACGATCATTAGCCAGAATACATTTCTAATGAAGGATGAGGCAGAAGGAAGAATAAATTTCATTTCATTTTACTTAATTTTGAAGTTTATTAAACTCTGATAAAAGGTTACATTGGAAATAGGAGGATGGATAAAGAGTGAATGACTATGACCGAGCTTGAAACCTTTTAAAAATATATATAATTGTATGTACAGGTTTCAGACACTTTCTAAATTTTACATTTGAAGCAACCCTAACCAATCCAAACCTTTTCCCCAGTGTTACTGTGTTAAATAGATGTCCATAAAATGTTAATTAACTTTTTATCATATTTATGCAGTGTTTTATTAATTGAAAGTCTAAAAACCATGAAAGTGGCAGCTATAACCACTGAACGTCCTTTGAGTCGATATATCGAATCTCCTAACTGTAACTAAAAAGCTAGATGTTCCATGTCTTCTTCCCTTTCTGTGTTCAAAGAGGTTAGGTTAAAAATCTTGGAAACTGGTTAAAAATATAGT
This sequence comes from Liasis olivaceus, assembly GCA_030867105.1. Lineage (NCBI taxonomy): Eukaryota > Metazoa > Chordata > Lepidosauria > Squamata > Pythonidae > Liasis > Liasis olivaceus. Next base: position 111,642,357 of record CM061351.1, on the reverse strand, counting down.
AGAAAGAGAACTATTTTAACAATGACTCAATTATATTTTAATAATAATAGTAATAATAATCCATAAATCCTCATTTGACAGAAACAACAGCTGCTATATATTTCCAATAGACAGGAAACAGTCTTTTTTAAAGCAATTTCTCATAGGGAGAAAGATCTCATGATCTACTGACACCTCTTTGTTAGTTGCTCCCTGTGGTTTAGCTCCGGCCTGAAAACAATGATGAAGCATTTTGGCAAAAAGATGCATCCCACTAATGCAGTGCTGGAGGACAGGATGGAGAAGACCTCCACGGCTACCATGGCTTTTCCTTTCGTGCTCAGATAGGCTGGAAAAAAGGAGACCCACACGCTGCAGAAGGCCAACATGCTGAAGGTGATGAACTTGGCTTCATTAAAGCTGTCAGGCAATTTGCGGGCAAGAAAGGCCACAAGAAAGCTGGCGATGGCCAAGATCCCCATGTAGCCCAAGACACAGTAGAAGAAGCAGTCTGATCCCTCATTGCATTGCAAAATAATTTCTTTGGCTTCTGAATTCTTGTCTAACTCAGGGAATGGGGGTGATGTTGACAGCCAAAGAGTACAAATACATACTTGGAAGAGAGAACAGGAAAGGACAGTCAAAAAGGCCAATCTTTTACCCACCCATTTCCTCATCAGAGATCCTGGTTTAGTGGCCATGAAAGCAACCACCACAGTGATGGTTTTGGCCAGGACACTAGAAATGGCCACTGAGAAGGTGATGCCAAAAGTGGATTGTCGGAGAAGGCAGGTGACTTGGCCAGGTTGGCTGAGGAAGAAAAATGAGGACAGGAAACAGAGCAGAAGAGAGACAAGGAGGGTGTAGGTGAGGGTAAGGTTGTTGGCTTTAACAATGGGAGTATCCCTGTGCTTAAGAAAAGTTCCAAGTACCCAAGAGGTCAAGAAGAATAAAGAAAGAGCAGTGGAGGCTGAACCGATTCCTAATGTTTCTTCCAACGTTAGAAAGACCACCGGTTTCATGACACATCCTTTCTTTTCTTTATTTGGATAATGATCTTCTGAACATTCAAAACAGTCATCCATATCTGGAAGAAAAGTCAAAAGTCTGTCATTTCTGCTTTCCATGTTTTTGAAAATTACTTTCTGATTGGGTGCCAGCTACTGTTCATTTTGAGTTCTTTCTGGTGGTTACCAGTTTAATAATACTTATTTGAAAGTGCAGTTTTTCCAAAATGGGGGGAAGAAAACAGTGATGATGGATATAAGATATTAGTAGTAGAAGGAGAAGTACTGACTCTGAGGTGCAAAGCATGGTAATTCATTTAAACTCTTGTAGGTATCCTCCTTCCTAAAAAGTGAGTAGACAAAGGAAAGGTCATTCTTTTTATTTAAAAAAAATTGGGATCCAACAAGCAAACATAATCACCTAATTTTACTGTCAAGATAAGAAAGGTGTTTTAGTCTGAAATCTGCATTTTATTCTGAGCTTTATGATCTTTATGTCTTCTATGAGGAGAACAGTAGTAGGTTCCTCAAACAGACAGAAACCCTATGTCGCTTCGATGGTAGAATATCTGACCCGTTCAAAATTCTTCCTTTTTCTGCTGAAGCTTCTTTACTTTCACTTTGATAAGGCCCAGAAAATGGGAAATAAATTGGAAAAACTGTCTGCATTCATTGATAGCTAAACTGACCTGAGCCAATTAAAAGTTTGTTTCTGGATATTTCAACTATCATTTGTAAAAAGTGTCATTGTTTATGCAAAATTTAACTAGAAGTTTAACATTAACTTGACTCCCCTTATATCCATGCAGAGTCTAAAGGAGGGAATCATGATCCTCAAATCATACTTTCATCTGGGCCAAAAAGAAAAGAAAAGATGAATAAGTTTTTGAGTGAAGTCAATGCCCATAGACTCCAATGATATATTCATGTGGTTTTTGGGGTGAGAAGAAAGTACTTCCTCCTTGTTTTTTTCCAGCACATATTTTCCTTAATTACCATTCTTTCCTACAACTTGTAATTATCTGGTCATCTCCCATTTAGATATTGTTTAAGTCAGAGATTTCTTAGGTGGGATTATAACCAGTATGTTGTCATCTGAAATGAAGAAGATTGCATGTTAAGGTAGATAAGACCATCTACATTTTTTTTAAAAAAATCTTAATATAGCTTTAGTTTTAAAAATTTCATGATTTTTTTTTTTCTGAGTGAATTATCTTAGGGGAATTAACACCAAATGCAAATGAGGTTGAAAGTGTGGCAAATAAATCAATACCTATAAGATCTATGGCTCAATGCACATATAACTTGGGCCTGTATAGGAAATCCTACCTGCCAGAATCTTCTGGAAAACACTGAATCCTGAATAACAAATTTGATCCACAGATCGAGAAATGAATGTTCAGCCTGAAGAACTACTACAACTACTAATTATATGCACCTTAATAAGAGCCTTCCCCTTCATGGATCACTGCCTTGTCATGGCGAAGGGGCTTGTGTAACTCAGTGAAGCCATGAGCTATACCGTGCAGGGCCACCCAAGACGGACAGGTCATGACAGAGAGTTCTGACAAAATGTGGTCCACTGGAGAAGGAAATGGCAACCCACTCCAGTATCCTTGCCAAGAAAACCCCAGGGACAATGTTAAAAGGCTAAAAGATATGACGCCGGAAGATGAGCCCCTCAGGTCGGAAGGTGTCCAATATGCTACTGGGGAAGAGCGGAGGGCAATTCCAAGTAGCTCCAGAAAGAGTGAAGCGGCTGGGCCAAAGCCGAAAGGACGTTCAGCTGTGGATGTATCTGGAAGCGAAAAGAAGGTCTGATGCTGTAAAGAACAATATTGTATAGGTACGTGGAATGTAAGATCCATGAACCAAGGCAAGCTTTGTTGTTGTTGTTGTTCAGTCGTTAAGTCGTGTCCGACTCTTCATGACCCCATGAACCATATTGCGCCAGGCCTTCCTGTCCTTCACTGCCTCCCTGAGTTTGCTCAATTTCATGCTCATTGCTTCAGTGATGCTATCTAACCATCTCATCCTCTGCCGTCCTCTTCTCCTTTTGCCTTCAATCTTTCCCAGCATCAGGGTCTTTTCCAAAGAGTCCTCTCTTCGCATTAGGTGGATGTGGTCAAACATGAGATGACAAGATTGAACGTCAACATCTTGGGAATCAGCGAATTGAAATGGACGGGAATGGGTGAATTTAATTCAGGTGACCACTATATCTACTACTGTGGGCAAGAAACCCTTAGAAGAAATGGAGTTGCACTCATAGTCAATAAGAGAGTGGGAAAGGCAGTAATGGGGTACAACCTCAAAAACGACAGAATGATCTCAGTGCATATCCAAGGAAAACCATTCAACATCACGGTAATCCAAGTCTATGACCCAACCACTGATGCCGAAGAAGCTGAAGTTGACCGGTTCTATGAAGACCTACAAGACCTTCTAGAACTAGCACCAAAAAAAGATGTCCTTTTCATCATAGGGGATTGGAATGCTAAAGTAGGAAGTCAAGGAGTAATCGGAATAACAGGCAAGTTTGGCCTCGGAGTACAAAATGAAGCAGGGCAAAGGCTAATAGAGTTCTGTCAAGAGAACAAGCTAGTCATAGCAAACACCCTTTTCCAACAACACAAGAGACGACTCTACACATGGACATCACCAAATGGTCAATACCGAAACCAGATTGATTACATACTTTGCAGCCAAAGATGGAGAAGCTCTATACAGACGGCAAAAACAAGACCAGGAGCTGACTGTGGCTCAGATCATGAGCTTCTTACTGCAAAATTTAGGGTTAAATTGAAGAATGTAGGGAAAACCACTAGACCACTCAGGTATGACTTAGATCATATTCCATGTGAGTACACAGTGAAGGTGATGAATAGATTTAGAGGATTAGATTTGGTAGACAGAGTGCCTGAAGAACTATGGACGGAGGTCTGTAACATTGTACAAGAGGCAGCAACTAAAACCATCCCAAAGAAAAAGAAATGCAAGAAAGCAAAATGGCTGTCTGATGAGGCTTTACAAATAGCTGTGGAAAGAAGGAATGCGAAAAGCAAGGGTGAAAGGGAAAGATATAAGCAACTGAATGCAGATTTCCAGAGAATAGCAAGGAGAGATAAGAAGGCCTTCTTAAATGAACAATGCAAAGAAATTGAAGAAAACAATAGAATGGGGAAGACTAGAGATCTCTTCAAGAAAATTGGAGATATCAAAGGAACGTTTAATGCAAAGATGGGCACGATAAAGAACAAAAAAGGCAGGGACCTAACAGAAGCAGAAGAGATTAAGAAGAGGTGGCAAGAATACACAGAAGAACTCTACAAGAAAGATCTTAATGTCCCTGATGTCCATGCTGGTGTGGTCACTGACCCTGAGCCAGACATCCTAGAGAGTGAAGTCAAGTGGGCCTTAGGAAGCATTGCTAACAACAAAGCTAGTGGAGATGACAGTATTCCAGCTGAGTTCTTTAAAATACTAAAAGATGATGCTGTTAAAGTGCTGCACTCAATATGCCAGCAAGTTTGGAAAACGCAACAGTGGCCACGGGATTGGAAAAGGTCAGTTTACGTTCCAATTCCAAAGAAGGGCAATGCCAAAGAATGCTCAAACTATCGCACAATTGCACTCATTTCACATGCTAGCAAGGTTATGCTCAAAATCCTACAAGCTAGGCTTCAGCAGTACGTGAACCGAGAACTACCGGATGTACAAGCTGGGTTTCGAAGAGGCAGAGGAACTAGAGATCAAATTGCCAACATTCGCTGGATCATGGAGAAAGCACGAGAGTTCCAGAAAAGCATCTACTTCTGCTTCATTGACTATGCAAAAGCCTTTGATTGTGTGGATCACAACAAACTGTGGCAAATTCTTAAAGAGATGGGGATACCAGACCACCTTACCTGTCTCCTGAGAAATCTGTATGCGGGCCAAGAAGCAACAGTTAGAACCGGTCATGGAACAACCGATTGGTTCAAAATAGGGAAAGGAGTACGACAAGGCTGTATCCTGTCACCCTGCTTATTTAACCTATATGCAGAGTACATCATGAGAAATGCCAGGCTGGAAGAATCACAAGTCGGAATTAAGATTGCAGGGAGAAACATCAATAACCTCAGATATGCAGACGATACCACCCTAATGGCAGAAAGTGAAGAAGAACTAAAGAGCCTCTTGATGAGGGTGAAAGAGGAGAGTGCGAAAGCTGGCTTGAAGCTCAACATTAAAAAAACTAAGATCATGGCATCTGGACCCATCAATCCCTGGCAAATAGAAGGGGTAGAAATGGAAGCAGTAACAGACTTCATTTATTTGGGCTCCAAGATCACCGCAGACGGAGACTGCAGCCATGAAATTAAAAGACGCTTGCTCCTTGGGAGGAAAGCTATGGCAAACCTAGATAGCATATTAAAAAGCAGAGACGTCACCTTGCCGACAAAGATCCGCATAGTCAAAGCTATGGTTTTTCCAGTAGTAATGTATGGCTGTGAGAGCTGGACCATAAAGAAGGCTGAACGCCGAAGAATTGATGCCTTTGAACTGTGGTGCTGGAGAAGACTCTTAAGAGTCCCCTGGACTGCTAGGAGGTCAAACCAGTCAATCTTAAAGGAAATCAACTCTGCTTGCTCATTGGAAGGATTGATAATGAAGCTCAAGCTCAGTTACTTTGGTCACCTAATGCGAAGAGAGGACTCTTTGGAAAAGACCCTGATGCTGGGAAAGATGGAAGGCAAAAGGAGAAGAGGACGGCAGAGGATGAGATGGCTAGATAGCATCACTGAAGCAATGAGCATGAAATTGAGCAAACTCAGGGAGGCAGTGAAAGATAGGAAGGCCTGGCGCAATATGGTTCATGGGGTCACGAAGAGTCGGACACGACTTAACAACTAAACAACAACAACAAAAATAAGAGCCTTGCAGGTTGCTTAAGTAGGAAGAATGAAAAAATGGTGGGATGTCTAACCTACCATTTTGATTTGAAATCTTCCCTTCTGGGCAGGGAACACAGTCATAGCAGCAGAACGGTCTCCCTTCGGACCTTCTCTTCCAGGATCCAGGGGGACAGTGCTCATTACAAAGAGAAAGTGGAAGAACCTAGAGGCATAGACATTGATGAAGACTTGAAAGAATCTGGATGAGACAATGGAAATTATCTAATCTGGCTGAGGTGAATTACCATCAACATCATTAATATTTCTTTTGTTGTACAAACACCTGAAATCACCTGACAATAACACCAAGCAAATGAGATTGTAAGTGTGAACAAGAACAGCTACTACTAATATAAATTAAGGGTCATGTGGTGAAATAAAATGTAGTGATGTCTCTCTCTCTGTGCCTCCGATACAGGGCTTAATGGCTGCCAAATTCTCATAAATAATTTGGTTTATGGACAACAGATTTTGAAATATTTGAATTGACTGAATGGTTTCCTTAAACAATTGGTGAAACTAATAACCATACATATACTAATCCAGGAATTGCATTCCTTTGAGCCTATATAAGCCTTTTGTTTCAGAATGTAATACAACTTCATGAAGTCTTTTAAGAGAAGGAATTTGGTCCTTGGTACATAAGCATGATTTCCTACCTGGTTAAAACCTGGGTGCCAAAGGATTCCTTTCTCCTCAATGATGAGTTCTTTTCCTTTTGGAGCGCTGGGATCTATCTTTCCAACTTTTACTCTCTGAAAGGATCTATTTGGAAAAGTGTTCATGTTGAGGATGTCAAAGCCACCTGGACCTTCTCTGTTGTCTTTAAAGAAGACTCTTTCTCCTGCTGAGTTGTTGAAGGAAATCCCTTGAAGAAACTTGTGGAGCTACTTAAAGGAGTGTAAGAAACAGGGAGTTAAAAAGTAAGCAACGTACTCAGGATCAAGGTCTTGATGTTTTCCTTTCTTTTCCTTTTCTCCTACACTGTGAGAGACCAAATAACAATTTTTGGCTTGAAATATGGAGAAAGAAAATGTCAATCCAGGAAGAACTATCCAGAATTGAGATATTCAAATCACTTTTATTTTTTTAAATAATGATTACAAATACCTTCAAGCACCAAGCTCAGCAATTCTCCTGGACGTTTACCAAAAGGATAAAAACCAAAATCACTTAATGAAAATAATATTCCTATTCTACTGAAGAGTAACTGACATCAACACTAGATCCCCAGTCTAACAACCTTTTCTTCACTAAATTTTAAAAAGCGAATAAGGAAGGTGAAATCCCCAAATTTCAGAAAAGTGTGTTGGGCACAAAGCAAAGAAATATTGTCTTCGGATACGGTACCATTGAATTCTTCTTGGAACCAGGCTGGATGAATTTACAGGATAGGCCAGTTATATGTGAAGATGAAATGGTTATTTATGGAATCAAGGGTGATACAAAAATCCCATTGACTGGACTGAAATTTGCAAAGGTACAGTTCATTTTCATCCTCTTTTGTTTTATAACATAGATTGATCACTTACAATGCTCATTTTTTGCCTCAGTATCCATATTGAAATGTGGCTATAGGCCAGGGCAAACGAACCCTATTCAGGTATGGATGAGCATGACCATTCACTGAAACAAAAGATAGGTAATGCACGGAGAGATTACCTGCCAAGGCTGCAGATCTGGACATTCACACCTTTCAAGATTCTGTTTGGATCTTGATCTCACTGCCTCCTGCAAAGAATGTGCCACTGTATAAACAGCATTGTAAATACTGTAGCTCTGGCCAGTCATCTGAAACTCAAAGAGAGGCCCAGGCAGAGTCTTCAAATTCTCTTCTCCACTGCAAGTTTCATTGATCGTTGAGGCTGATTCTGCATTTGAAAATGAACAGTCAAACAGTTGTTCCCAAACATCTTTAATAAATCCATCTTTGTGGGCTGAAGGTTTAATGACTTCAAGAAATTCTTTGAACCCATGAACTTCTCTTGAATGGACAGTAAAGGAAAGTGCCCCACTGAACATCTGGAGATCCCAACTCCTTTGAAGTCCTGTCAGTATGAAATCAATCGGGTTCATCAGGATCCAAACCTTTCTGAATGATGCACTCTCTTTATTTTCAGGATCACGTAGAAACACAACCATTCTGAACCACATAATTGTGAAAGATTCTCCATACACAATAAAAGCATTTGCTTTCTGATTTATCAATTTATTAGAAATAATTGAGAGTACATTAGAGAATTCTGACAAGTCTTCCAAGTGGCCTATTTGTGGAATATTTTGTGTGAAAGCAAAACAGATGCCATTCTGGGAAAACAATGGCTGCAGTTTATGCAAGAAGCGTTCTCCCTTATTATTATCAATAACAAAGCCTCCAATCCACGTCCATCCAAAACAGAGAAGAAGTCGTATTACACCAATGTACTGATGGTCCTCATTTGGGACCATGCAGTAAAGTGAAGATAACTTTGAAGTCTGAAACTCTTCTTGGGAAAAAGAGCCATAGGTCAACTAAAAAAAAAAAAAAAAGTGTGGTCATTCATGAGAATCTAGTGAAAAAGTATGAAAGAGGACTGCTGTTTGGAAAATGAATGAAGGTGTCCCTGCACTGAAAATTTCTGAAACTCTGCGTACATCATAGCAGTTCTGATGAACAAGAGAAGCACCTAAAACCTGAAGGTAAAATATTTTCTCACCTGTGGAATATAACTGGATTAGAAACCAAAAGTAGCTTCCTAATATAGAATTCCAGAATGCTCATCACCATGAACAGCTGGAATCCTGCTAACTGAGCATGTAAACTCTTCCCAGCCTAAGGAAAGAATTCTCCAGAGCTAGACATATTGGATTACCTTCTGCCTTCTCTGTGGCAGATATGATAAAATACCTATCCATGAAAGACCATCTCCATGAGAATCTGGAGTAATAGAATCAGTCAAGCATATCCTCTTTTACTGCAATTATTACAGAGATCTCCAAAGGGACCATACAGCACCAATCCTTCAACAATTCCCAGGCAAAACCGTTGAGATTTATACTAAACTATTATGTTCAGACACCAACCAAGACATAGCAAGGAGAGTTGCCACCTGTTGCTGGCTGGCAGTCAAAACACTATGTCAGGTGACAACCTCAAATAAGTTTAATATTTTGTTCTGTAATTTACTATTTACATTTTAATTTTCTGACATTTGACCATAATAAAAGATTTTGATGATTTGGCTTGGATTACCTTGAGGCAACTTACTGAGTTTTCGGGAAAAATTGCAGAAGGGAAATGGAACTGCTCCTAATCGAAGTCCTGCAGAATGACATGGCAAAAAAATAATCTCTAAAAATTAACTACAAAATAAGTCAAAGTTTCACTCCCACCCCTCTGCCCAAACTACCTGAGGAATCCTGTAGACATTTATACTTTCTGCCATATAGGATGAAGTATCAGACGCAAGTGCTCCAATGATGGCCATGAGATTTTTCTGGCTGTCACATTTGTAGTTAGGGACAAAATCCTTGGATTTGAAAAGCAGGTCCAGAGTGGTGCGATAGGTCATCCTTGGATTGTGGTAACTGTCATAGATGTGGAACCCGAGAGTGATGTTAGGCAAGATCTGGGGGTCCTCATTGATCTCCTTCACAGCAAAGGCCAAGGCAAGGACATCCCGATAGAATTTGGTTATTACCCTGCCAATTGGTTAAAAACACCCATTGAAAAAGTAATTTTACATTCTTGTAACGAGGCATCATTTCTATACATATTACAGACATTTCTGTCTCTTATGGAAGTAGGAAGAAGATAGCTTTTCTAAAATACAAAATCATTTGTACAGAGTTCAAATATATACAGTATTTTTAAGCAGTACTTGTATGACTTGCAAAAAAATATCTATTACACCAAAATTAGTAACCTTTTTTTAAGCTACCACATTTATTTTCTTTCACTTTAGGACCAAATAGCATATGAATAGATTCAGAAAGTATCACTTCTTTGCTGTGTGTTTGTTTTGTCAGGAGTGATAATGCAGATTTTTTTTTTTTTAATTTCCTAAAGCTTATTAAATGTTCTTCAAAAGAAATGTTGCACCAAAGTTTCATACATTGGAGGAGACATGCTATACCATAAAGAAAATTATTTCTTCCGTCATGAGTAGATTCGTTTTAAATACAAAGACAGCTTAGGTTATATACAAAGCCTTGCATTTGCACTCCAAGAGCTTTTACTCATACAAGAAATTTTTCGGTATTCAGCTAACATTAGAAAATTTATGGGAAGAAAAGAAAAAATCCTTACAGAGGTAAGTCAAAAGGTTTTAGAGAAGGGTGTTCCCGGAATTGAATTTGATAAAAGTGGTAAACAATGTGAGACACCATCCCACCAATGATGAGGTCACCAGGCTGGTACCACTGATGTGGGACAGGGAAGGTTTCTCCTTCAGGGCACTTCACTGTGACTACTTTGGGTACCGGGAACATCAGAAGAAACAACATCTTGACTCTATTGTTACGGCGAAAATGTCTCTGTCTTCTAGCCTATCTGTAGGGAAATCTGTGTTAATCCAACAGCCGATCTAATGATTAATCCAAGGTTTGTATCTGAGAATTCACCTAATGAGAAAATCCGTCATTTTCTATTTCAAGATCCATGTGAGTGCAAATTCCTATCTTCAGTATCACCAGTATTTGAAGAGAGATTCTGGCAGATGAGAGAGGAGGGAGGGAACTTGTAGGAAAGAATCTGACAGAGCCATTATTACCCCTTGTGCCAATCTCCCTGTGGTTCAAGAGTTGCTTTATAACCAATCTGATATGGCCTCTTGATTGTTGTTGAATTTTAATAGCCATCTGCACAGCCTTTGATGTTTTGGCCTGGCTAAGAATATAGGCTGATTCCTGTAGAAGATAATTATTTTGTTTTTTGTGAGATAATAAGTTGCTGATGGGTTACTCTTTTTTAAATGAAAAAAATACCAGTTTAAGTAGTATAAGGGAGATTGGCAATACAAAATAGCCTTTACTGTTGAAATTCATGTTTGTTTCTTACAACAAAGTAGGCAAGAGTCACGTGCTGAGATGAATGGCTATAGAAATCAATCAATCAATCAATCAATCAAATAAATAAATAAAATGGAATGCACCTCCCATTTTCCATGTAAAATAAAAAAGAGTGTTTTAGTAGAGAAGAGGAAATTTTTAGTATATTAAGGAATGACAAAGAGGTTAATAAACCCTTTGGAGGATGTCATCTATATTTTCAAGCAGAGTGTGCTAATATGAATCAATATTGATACTGGTATTGATATTTAGAGTTCTGCATTAGCCATGTCCTTCAGCCTAGTGATCTACCCCTCCAAATCTTACATTCTCATATGAGTGAATGTGGGAATATCATGAGGGGGATTTCAGGAGATTTCAGCTATTTTAACCTGCTATCCTGTCACTGAACATCTAGGTGAACAGGAACAATTGCACTGCCTGCACACCTGTCTCTATTGTTCCATTCCTATAGCACATAAAACCCACCTGGGAGATATCTGTGTAGGAATGGGAGGGATATCGAATGCTGGCAAGCTTGATGGACATGGCACTGCAGGGGGTAGAGAGAAAGCTGGTGACACTTCCATAGTTGGTGAGCGTTCCAGGGCCTAAGAAGAACCTGTGTCAAAAAGTCAAGACAGGATCATGGACAGAGTTCAGCTGGTGAAGTGGATGGTGGTGATTGACTGCTGGTCTGTTAGCAGCAACAGCAACCACAAGAGAGGTTTCATCCAGGAGGTCAGCTGACAGTGGTCGCCCAGAAGAGGTGGCTGTAATGGGACCCTCTAAGCGTGGAGGTGATCAAGGACTCTTGGTCATGTGACTGAGAGGGAGGCAAGAAGGAGGTTTAAGATGATCCTGTCCTGGGGAGTCCAAGCCACTGCCGAGTGGACTGATCTCTCCAATGCCAGATGCATTAGGGGAATCTTTCTAAATCCATGGTCCCCATCTTGATCTGTGGCCCATGTTTGAATCTGAAGGTGGGTTGGTTCCTGTTGGCTGCTCTCTCTCCAAATTTCATCCTGTTCTCTTCACTTTTCAAAATTATTATAGTCACCCACATAATTTCTTCACAAATCAATCAAACAGAAAAAGGACATGTCCTCTATGGAGGGACTTTCCATGCTTTTGGTTCTGTGCTTTATGAACATTCCTCTTTTTTATTACAGAAAGTACAGAATAGATACCCCCCATCTGTAGAATGGTGTATAAAGTATTCAGATGCACTGATATTATATAATTTCATGCCCTCATTTTAAGAAGTTTTACATGACTTCCACCCACACCACCTGAGAAGGGAGGCGAATTCTCTTTCCTTTGCATAATTTATATACTGTCTGGTGTCTTCACTTACACTGACCATGAGGAGGCAATAGATGATTTTCTTCTATCTGGAACTGGTCAGGCAAACATAGCCGTAGATCTTACAATGGGCTTCAAACCCTTTGGGGTTCAATTCCAGTAGAGGGCTTAAGTCCATAGCAAAATCTGTGGCTATATACACCTCACAAATTCCAAAGAGAATAAAATTATCCTTGTTCTCTCATCTCTATCTGTGACCTAATTTTATCTCTGGTTATATATTTAACTCTGGGTACATATATACAGTGGAACCTTGAGTTATGAACGCCCCTCCTTATGAAAATTTCACGATACGACCAGCTCTGGCCGCAAAAATTTGCCTCGCCGTGCGACCTCCGCCTCGCGATACGAACTGGATCCGCGGCCATTTGCCCTGCTGCCACGTGGTCGTGGCTTCCTGTGGGCGAGATTGCAGTAGCAAGGAAGCTTGCTCCATGAGGCAAATTTCCCCATAAGGTTCAATGTGTCAGCCGGCTTGCACGGCTAGGAAATTCCCCAGGCGTGCTTTAGTCAATTTCACCGCTCGAGCCTTAGCGCAGAAAGAGGAAGTGCTAATGAAATCTGAGTGCGCGGGGGGGGGGGAGGCTTTTGTCATGGGCGCACAGCCGGGAGCAGGAGCTTCCCCCCCCACTGATTCCTCCGCGCTCTTTCCTTTCTCCATAGTGACAAAAGCACAGTGAAAGCAATTAGTGCACTGGGGGGAAAGGCTTATGTCACGCGCACGCACAGCCGGGAGCGGGAGCTTCCTCCCCCCTTCCTCAAATCTTTCCTTTGTCCATAGCCCTTGGTGTGGTGCACGCGGCAAAAGCGCAGTGAAATCAATCAGCGCGCGGGGGGGGGGAAAGGCTTTTGTAGCGCACACAGCCGGGAGCAGGAGCTTTCCCCCCCCCACTGATTCCTCTTAATTCCGCTCTTTCCTTTGACAAAAGCACAGTGAAAGCAATCAAATCAGCCCTAGCACAGAAAGAGGAAGTGCTAATGAAATCTGAGCACGAGGACAAAAGCCCAAGGAAAGCAATGACTAGCCAAGGGCTATGGACAAAGGAATCTATGAATCCTCATTTGATAGAAACAACACCTTCTATATGTTTCCTGTAGTCTTTTTGGCCAGCAATTTCTCATAGGGAGAAAGATCACATGATGTACTAATTCCTCTTTATGAGTTGCTCCCTGTGGTTGAGCTCAGGCCTAAAAACAATGATGAAGCATTTTGGCAAAAAGATGCATCCCACTAATGCCGCACTGGAGGACAGGATGGAGAAGACCTCCACGGCTACCATGGCTTTCCCTTTTGTGCTCAGATAGGCTGGAAAAAAGGAGACCCACACACTGCAGAAGGCCAACATGCTGAAGGTGATGAACTTGGCTTCATTAAAGCTGTCAGGTAATTTACGGGCAAGAAAGGCCACAAGAAAGCTGGCGAGGGCCAAGATCCCCATGTAGCCCAAGACACAGTAGAAGAAGGAGGCTGACCCCTCATTGCATTGTAAAATCATTTCTTTGGCTTCTGAATGCATGTCCAGCTCAGGGAATGGGGGGGCTGTTGACAACCAAAGAGCACAAATACATACTTGGAAGAGAGAGCAGGAAAGGACAGTGGAAAAGGCCAATCTTTTCCCCACCCATTTCCTCATCGGAGATCCTGGTTTTGTGGCCATGAAAGCAACCACCACAGTGATGGTTTTGGCCAGGACACTAGAGATGGCCACTGAGAAGGTGATGCCAAAAGTGGATTGTCGGAGAAGGCAGGTCACTTGGCCAGGTTGGCTGAGGAAGAAGAAAGAGGAGAGGAAACAGAGCAGAAGAGAGACAAGGAGGGTGTAGGTGAGGGCACGGTTGTTGGCTTTAACAATGGGAGTGTCCCTGTGCTTAATAAAAGTTCCAAGTACCCAAGATGTCACGATGAAGAAGGAAAGAGCTGTGGAGGCAAAACTAATTCCTAGTGTTTCTTCCAATGTTAGAAAGACCACCAGTTTCATGATACATCCTTTCTTTTCTTTATTTGGATATTTGTCTTCAGAACATTCAAAACAGTCATCCATATCTGGAAGAAAAGTCAAGGAATTTGTCATCTATATATTCCATATTTTTTAAAATTACTACCTGAGTGAGTTCAGGCTATTATTCGTTTTGAGTTCTTTCCACTGGTTACCAATTTTATCATGTTGATATGAAAGTGCAGTTTTTCCTCAATGGTATCATTTGGGATTGGCATAAAAGAAAGAAATATGTGAAGGACAATTATTCTTGGAAATGCAGCCCTTTCCAAAATGTTCAAATGTATAGACAGTTTGGAGCTTTCTCATCTTTCAAACATGGAGAAAGAAACGGTGATGATGCATAGAAGACTCTAGGAAGAGAAGCAGGAATACTGACTCTGAGGTCCAAACCAATATTGTCCCTTTAAACAATTTTGGATTTCCTCCTTCCTAAAGAGTGAGTAAACTAAGGAAAGGTCAGCCTCTTTATTTAGAAAAAAATGGTTGGGTCCAACAAGCAAAAATTATCATCTAATTTCCTGTCAATATAAGAAACGTACATTAGTTTGATTCCTGTATTTTATTCTGAGCTTTATTATGATTCTGTCAGGTTTAGCCCAGGAAACTCCAGGAGACAATACTGATTCAATCCAGCAAGGTTTATTTGGCTTCACCCCATTTACAGAATCTTCTCAGACTGAGAGCAGTTCCCAGGGTCAAACTACAAATATCACTAGCATTCCTCAGGGAGGGGCCAGTCTCATCCTCTTATCTCTTCTTCACTCCTCTGGGGATGAGAGTCCATGTTTCACACCCCTGCTCCACACTCCCACAGATTCTGTGTTCTATGTGGAGAACATTACTCAGTTCTACAAACACCCACCCTATGTTGTATGTTTATTTAAACTTTAACTAGAAGTTTAACTGTCACTTGATTCTCCTTATTTCTATGTTATCTTTGAAACAGGAGATTACATGTCCCCAAATCATAGATTAATCTAGATTTTAAGGAAAAAGAAGAAGAGATAAAAATGTTTTTGAATTAAGGGAATGCCCATAGACTCATAAGATATGTGTTTGTTTGGATAAGAAGAAAGTATTTTGCCCTTGTCTTTTTCCTGCACAAATTTTCTTTAATTCCCAGACTATTTTAAAATAGTCATCTTCCATTCAACTATTTATTAGGTCAGACATTGCCTAGCAGGACCGCTAACTGTCATCACAGATTATGATGATGACATCATAAGGTAGGAGACACCAATATACTTTTTTTTTTTTTTTAAGAAATGCTTACTATATCCTGAATTTACAAAATTCATGATATTTTGTTTCCTGAGTGGACTATCTTAGGGAAAACAACACCAAATGCAAATTAGGTTAAAAATGTGAAAAAGAAATAAATTGATATCAATCTTGTTATTATAGAAGATCTATGACTCAATCCATATATACTATGGGCCTGTTTAGGAAGCTTTCCATGTAGGAAACTTATGGGAAAACTTTGAAAACAGATTGTGATTCACAGGCATTGGAATGAATATTCACCCTGAAGAACTAGTACAACTACTAATTTCTGTATCCTACAGTACTGTTTTACAGTTTGCTGAAGTCTATAGAATGAAAAATTGGTTGAATGTCTAACCCACCATTTTGATTTGAAATCTTCCCTTCTGGGCATGGAACACAGTCATAGCAACAGAATTCTTTTCCTTCAGCCCCTTTCTTCCAGGATCCAGGGGAACAATGGTCATTACACAGAGAAATTGGAAGAACCTGGTCATAAACATGAAAAGTTTTGCAAAGGGTGATTTTTAATACAGTTTCTAATTCTTCTCCTTTCTGGAGGAAGGAATTCTTGACTTCCCAAACAGCTAATGAATTTTATCTAGTTGGATTTATAGTATACATTAAAAAGATGTAGAAATTACAAATATGTGCAAAAGGGCCCATTTGAAGAAGGGCAGTGTAAGTCAATAAATAAATACGACAATATTATGGAAACAATGAGACTATCATGATTTGAAATGGAGTTGCGACCCAAATATGAAAATCTCACTTTAAATTGTAATGTTATTTTGTCAATTTGGTAAATGCTTGATCATGGACAACATTTGTACAGAATATGCCATTATTTTCTTTCCAAAATATTAGTTAGATTTATAAAGAGACTGTGTTTAACAACAGAAATTAAATTTCCAAGCAGACTATTTTCAAGATGGTTTAATAGAAAAAGAACTCTTCATGGGAAAAAAATATATCAATATATAGTCTGTTCAATACCTTGTTAAAAGCTGGGTGCCAGACAATCAGATCTTCTTCAATTAATAATTCTTTTCCTTTTGGAGCACTGGGATCCAACCTTCCAACTCTAACTCTCTGAAGGGATCTGTTTGGAAAAGTGATCAAGTTGATGAGGTCGAATCCACCTGCTGCTTCGCGTTTCTGATTCAGGAAGACTCTCTCTCCAGCTGAATTGTTAAAAGAAATGCCTTGGAGAAATGGATGGAGCTACTTGAAACAGAATGAAAGAGAGAGTTGAAAGGATAATAATGGGGAAGGGACCAGTATATTTAAGTTTCATTCATTCGTTCTTCCCAATCCAATAACAAATATCAAATAAGGACACCTAGAAAATTGATCATCTATATTGCATGGAAATGTACAGGTCAATTCTATTATGCATTTCATAGAATGTCCAGGAAAGATGAGAAACAAGGTTAATCAAGAAAAGCAAAATCAAAACAGGCTATTGAAACTATATAACCTCCTTCAATTATAATTAAGGTTCACTATTTAAACCTAGACCGTACATAATTTTATCTCCTATCGTTCCTTCTTCCTTCATACCAAGCTATTTGAGAGACTGAGACCTGATCAATTTCCCTTACCCAGATTTTAGAATCTGAGACTCAAGCATTCTTCGATAGATGGATAGATGGATAAATAGAGAGAGAGGTGATAGATATTCCCTCAAAAATAGGGTTGTTCTAAAGCAGCCACAGCTGAAAGGACCACAATTCAGTCCATTCCTCTTGAAGTCCAATAGGGACAGAACACTCAGCTTCTTAACCCTGAAATATTCATGATCCAAGCAGAAGTATCTTGGAGAAATGGTCATTTATGGAGGACAATGGAAAGTAATGTAAATGATCATGTAAAGTGACACTTCATTTTAACCATCTCTTACTTTACAAGCTATGATGATTTCCTACATAAATCATAGTGATACCTAAATCATGATTCATATACTAGCTTCTCAATGTTCATATTGAACTTGCTTCCACAAGCAGAAAATATTAAGACTTTTCATATTGGGTGCAAAAGGTAATTCTAAAACTGCACATTGAAATGAAGTATCTAGTGCAGAGAGAATACCTGCCAAGCCTGCAGATCTGGAAAGTCAGTTTTTTTACCCATCATCCTTTTTTTCTTATTGAACCCAAACATGAGTAGAGCATGCAAAGCGTGAGCCACAGCATAAACAGCATTGTAGATACTGTAGCTTTGGCCAGTCATTTCCATTTCAAACACAGGCCCAGGAAGATCCTCGAGCTTCTTCTCCCCAGTGCACTGCCTACCGGGCATTTCTAGTAACTCTGGTTTTAGAAATGAACAATCAAAGGATTGTTCCCAAACATCCTGCAGAAACCCGTCTCTGGAGCCTGAATAAGGCTTTATGCTCTGAAGAAATTCCTTGAATCCTAGAACTGCTCTTGAATGAACAGTAAATGAAATAGCCCCATTGAACATCTGGAGATCCCACATGATTTGAAAGCCTGATAGTGTGAAATCAATCTGGGTTGTCATGATCCACACCTTTCTAAATAATGAAGTTTGCTTGTTTTCAGGATCTGCTACAAATGTGACAGCTCTGAGCCCCATGACTGTCCATGGTTCTCCATAGACAAGAAATGTATTTGCTTTGCTATTCATAAAATTAATAGAAATACTTGAGACTGTGTAATAAAGTTCTGAGATGTCTTCGAAGTGGACTAGTTGTGGAAGCCTTTGTGTAAACGATGAGCAGATTCCATTCCATGAAAGTAAGGGCTGCATTTTCTGTAAGAAATATTCTCCGTCATTGTTATCAACAGCAAAAATCCCAATCCATGTCCACCTGAAATGACGAAGCAGTTGGATAATCCCAATGTACTGATGGTCCTCATTTGGGACCATGAAATAAAGTGAAGATAGCTTCCTCTTCTGAAATGCCTCTTGGGCTAATGAGCCATATGTCAGCTGGAAGAAAGTGGAGTAGTATTCTGTTGAGTTGTTAGAAGAAACCTGTTCTTTTCTTATCTAGTGTTCATGTAAATATATCCAAGAAAGGATTTTTTTTCTGGAATTCTTTCCAAATATTAATATAGAATGGAATTTCTAGGAATTATTTCAAACACATATAATAGTTAAATTGCTTCAATAGTAGCAGGGAGTACTACATTAAAATCTTCCATCAAGTCAGGAAAATCCCTGGATAATCATTCACTTCTATTACTGGGATTGTAGTTTCAGAAAAAAGTGCTAAGTACTCTATCTTAAGCCCTGCAGAAGTTCTTAATACAGAACTAAGCCTATTATCAGATACTCATTAATGATGAGAAAACAACAGGTACAGAATTTTTTCTCCTCCACCCCTGAATACTTACTTGTGGAATCTTGTAGAAACCTACAATTTCAGCTATATATGACGATGTATCAGAACTTAATCCTCCAATGATGGCCATGAGATTTTTGTGACTATCACATTTGTAATTAGGGACAAATTTCTTGGATTTGGAGAGCAGATCCACAGTGGTGCGATAGGTCATCCTTGGATTGTAGTAACTGTCATAGATGTGGAATCCGAGAGTGATGTTAGGTAAGATCTGGGAGTCCTCATTGATCTCCTTCACAGCAAAGGCCAAGGCAAGGACATCCCGATAGAATTTGGTTATTACACTGCAAATAGATTAAGCACATCCTTTAAAAAAATAATTTTGCAAATTCTTCCTGTGTGGTCATTGTTTGCAACTAACTAACAGAAATTTTTATCTTTGATTAAAGTATTAAATAATTTTGTAAAAAGTCCAAATATACTTTGCACACAGTATTTTCTGTTACATTTTTTAGAAAGTTCCTCATCACAGGACATATTATGGTAATTTCTAAAGTTTTAACTGCAGTGTTCAGCTTAAACTAGACTGGGATGGCAGCAAGTATTCTATTTGTTCTTTTCCCTGTTGATTTAGCTTCCTAGCAACTTTACTGAATTAGAAAGAATTACAGCTTTAGGGTGAGATTCTCTCTAGCCCCATGCATTTATTTCTTCTGAATCTTTTCAGTTCAGGCATGTGTATAAGGTCAGATGATTCAAGGGAAAATTCTTACATTGGTGAATCATAAAGATTTAGGAAAGGATGTTGCTTGAATGGAATTTCATAAAAATGGTAAAGCATGTGAGAAACCATTTCACCAATGACAAGGACACCAGGCTGGTACCACTCATGTGGGACAGGGAAGGCATCACTTGCAGGACAGCTCAGAGCATCTAGTTTGTTCACCAGGAGCATCAGGAGGAGCAACATCATGACTCTCTGCTTATGAAGAAAAGGTCTATCATTCAAAGAGCATTTCTTGCAGATAAGACAGGAGGGAGAAAACTTGTGGAAATGACCCTCACAGAGTCAGCATTACCCCTTCCTGTCGCTCTGTGGCTCAAGAAATATTTATATTGATTGTTTTTTACTTCCTATTCTCTTCTTCACAGAACTTTTGAGGTTTTGGCCTACTAGGATAATAGAGTGATTTCAGTCAATCATAAGGGACATAATTATCATTGAACCATTGGCAACCTGGCAATTTTTCTTCATATATGTGATAAACATCTTTCTCTACTTTGGGTGACATAATAAGTGACTGATGTTTAACCTGTTTTGAAAATTCTGGAAAAATAGAATTGGGAAGGTTGAGATGACAAAATTGCCCTAATTCTAAAAATCAGGACTAATGTTTAATTTGATCAATGGATCAGAAATCTCTATTTCCCTTTAAAATGTCTGGAGAAATAGTCGAACATCCACTGACTGGTACAGATTACCAGGTCTTGGTTTGAGAATCCTTTAGAAATTAGCTAAAAGAGAAAGTTGAAATAGAAAATTATTGAGCCCAAAGGGAAAAATAAGAAACACTTGTTAAGGGCACAAGAGGAGACAAGGTTATTTGAAAAAGTAAAGGAAAACATGTCTTATGTTTATATTGTATGTAGTTTTTCTAATAAAAAAAGGGGAGGAAAAAAAATCTTGGAAAATGTTTAAAAATGCCATAGAAGGAGAACCTTTTTAGCAATGAGTCACTGTACTAAATCAATCTTCTTCTTCTTCATCATCATCATCATCATCATCATCATCATCATCATCTTCAGCAAGCTTGAAAAAGTTAAATCTATGCTGCATTCAGCCACTGCTGCAACTGAGACGCTTAACACCTTACTTCCTCCGAGTTCCTCCTCAGTGGAAACGCTGCTAAGCCCAGCCTCTGAGAGCACAAATTCCCCAACAAATAAAAAAGTTGAAGGTGTGCCAGTCCAAAGCAAAACTACAGTACATAAAAGAAAAGGACATCCAGAGGGTCAATGTAACACAATCTTCACATAACTATTTGGAGGATAAGTCTGATTTGGGGCAGGTCTCTGCTATCAGCCCTCAATTTGATCTTACTTGTCCTCAGGCTCAGCAATTAGAAAATGAAAAGGATGGGCTGAGTCTATTGTCATTAGCAGTAGCTTCTGGGGTTACAGATACAGAGTGGTCAGTACCAGATCAGAGTTTGCTGAAGACTGACTCCTATGATAAAGAAGATCAACCATTACAAGTTAGGGAAAGGAAAGCTGAACTGAATAATAGTGTATAGATGGGAAGTTTTGAGAACATTGTTTCAGCCCCAGAAACAAACTGACTGTCTGAATCTTTGTCCTCAAGCCAACGTTCCTATTCAGATATGTGTGTCTGTGTATGCGTGCATGTATATAATCAGTATTAACAGCTTTTGGACAGAATGACTATGACAGAAACATGTCAATACTGCAAATTATCCATTCTCAAAAGACATCTCTAGAGTTTATTACTATTTTCTATCAACCTCAACGTAATTCAGGGGCTCAACAGCTTAAAATACACACCTCTCTATAATTACATGATAAAAAAATTGGCTAAAAATATCTTGAATTACCAGAAAACAAAACAAAGGCATCACTGAATTTGGAAGGGTTTCCAGAGCAGGGAACCCCAAAGCCACAAACCATAAAAGGAAATATTGAACACATGCACAAAGATAAGAAATAGTGTGGTTACTGGGTGTGACCATCAGAATTTTCATACCTCTCTTTCAATCTGTTGTGTGTTCCTCCCCTGCATCCTTGTCTTCATGGATATTGTCACATGAGGCCATTTGAATATCTTCTCTGAAACATTCATTGCTACCCTGCCAAATGATCGCCTGCATCATATCTCTTGAGTGCTGGTTCCTTCACTACTGATAGATGACCCTCAAAGGGAAAATCTACCCCCCACTTCAGTATCTTCTTTAACAATTCTAAGGCTCAGTGCAACATGTGAATCTGTTTTTTTTTAAATATATTTAATCATAACCCCATTTCCAATGGAAATTTGCACACTGCTATCTCATGCATTTACACACGATCAATCATGCATATAGAATAATCCAGCCTTCATTTTCTTCCCACAGAAACTACTCTTTGACTCTATGGGTTAGTGACCTCCCCAAAGGTCAAGGTCAAGAAAGAGGAACTCAGAAGCAAAAACAAGAAACAAAAGCAAGCAAACAAACAAAAAAGCATCAAATCTGTCAATTTCTTACACTGGACCACTGTGAAACATTATGAAAGGGCCTTTAGTTGATTGTTTTGGGCTAGTAGTAATAGTAGTAGTAATACTACTACTACTAATAATAATAATAAACATAAACACCAAGGACCTCTCAGACTAAAACACCATGGAATTGACCATGAGTTTGAAAAGGTCACCCTGATCCATTGTTGACTGGCTAAAAAAAAAGTAATAATAATAATAATTACTGGGCATTTAATGGAGATTTTCCACACATTTTCATTTCATTTAATTAAAATTTCAAAATTATTAAAATCTGATAAGCGTTTACAGTGGAAATAGAATGATGGATGGATAGAGATGAACCACCAAGAAACCTTCTTTTAAATACAATATATATGTACTGGTTTCAAAAAGTCTATACATTTTACATTTCAAAGAACCCAACCAATCCAAAACTGATATTATATGATACTGCATGAAATATATGTTCATAAAATGTTAATTAAATATTAGAAAACTTAATAACATAAGCATAATCCTCCATAAATCCTTCTTTGACAAACATAACAGCTTCTATATGTTTCCTGTAGACAGGAAACAGGCTTTCTATTCTTTATTTTCAGCAATTTTGGATAGCATGACAGATCAAATGGTGTACTAATTCCTCTTTATGAGATGCTCCTTGTGGTTTAGCTCAGGCCTGAAAACAATGATGAAGCATTTTGGCAAAAAGATGCATCCCACTAATGCCGCGCTGGAGGACAGGATGGAGAAGACCTCCACGGCTACCATGGCTTTCCCTTTTGTGCTCAGATAGGCTGGAAAAAAGGAGACCCACACACTGCAGAAGGCCAACATGCTGAAGGTGATGAACTTGGCTTCATTAAAGCTGTCAGGCAATTTGCGGGCAAGAAAGGCCACAAGAAAGCTGGCGATGGCCAAGTTCCCCATGTAGCCCAAGACAAAGTAGAAGAAGGAGTCTGACCCCTCATTGCATTGTAAAATCATTTCTTTGGCTTCTGAATGCATGTCCAGCTCAGGGAATGGGGGAGCTGTTGACAACCAAAGAACACAAATACATACTTGGAAGAGAGAGCAGGAAAGGACAGTGGAAAAGGCCAATCTTTTCCCCACCCATTTCCTCATTGGAGATCCTGGTTTCGTGGCCATGAAAGCCACCATCACAGTGATGGTTTTGGCCAGGACACTAGAAATGGCCACTGAGAAGGTGATGCCAAAAGTGGATTGTCGGAGAAGGCAGGTCACTTGGCCAGGTTGGCTGAGGAAGAAGAAAGAGGAGAGAAAACAGAGCAGAAGAGAGACAAGGAGGGTGTAGGTGAGGGCACGGTTGTTGGCTTTAACAATGGGAGTATCCCTGTGCTTAATAAAAGTTCCAAGTACCCAAGATGTCACGACGAAGAAGGAAAGAGCAGTGGAGGCCAAACCAATTCCTAATGTTTCTTCAAAAGTAAGATAGACCACCACTTTGAGGATACATCCTTTCTTTTCTTTATTTGGATAATGATCTTTGGAACATTCAAAACAGTCATCCATATCTGGAAGAAAAGTAAAGGACTTTGTCATCTATGCATTCCATATGTTTGAAAATTACTATCTGAGTTTGTGCCAGCTGCTGTTCAGTTTGAGTCCTTTCCACTGGTTACCAGTTTGATAATTTTTATATGAAAATGCAATTTTCCTCAATTGTATCATTTAGGATTGGCATAAGGAAGTACAATTTGAAGGGAAATTATTCCTTGAAATTCAGCCGTTTCTAAAATATTTAAATGTGTTACAACGTAGACAATTTGGACTTTTCCCCTTTTTCCAAAACTTCGTGAATAAAACTGTGATGATGTATAGAAGACATTAGTAAGAGAAGCAGAAGTATTGACTCTGTGGTGCAAACTAATATAGTCCCTTTAAACTGTTTTAAGTTTCCTCCTTCCTAAAGAGTGAGTTAGCTAAGGAAATTTCAGTCTTTTAATTTTAGGGGAACAAAAACGTGGGGTCCAACAAGCAAAAATAATCACCTAATTTTACTGTCACAAATCTTCCTTTATCTGCTGAAACTTCTTTGCTTTTACTTAGTTTCAGGTTGTCATGGAAGGTAAGGCCCAGAAAATGGCAGATCAAGTGGAAAAAATGTCTGCATTCATTCACAGCTAAACTGACCTGAGCCAATCAAAGGGCTGTTTGTGGAGTGTTACGCTATCATTTGTAGAAACTGTCGTTGTTAATTTAAAATTTAAATAGAAGTTTATCATTAACTCAATTCTCCTTATTTCTTTGCCACCTGTAAAAGAGGAGATTACTGATCATGAAATCATACTTTAATTTGGGCCAGAAAGAAAGAAAGAAAGAAAGAAAGAAAGAAAGAAAGAAAGAAAGAAAGAAAGAAAGGAAAAAAAGGTAAAGAATTTGAAGTCAATGCCCAAAGATTCAGATGATATGTTCATGTGGTTATTTGGGTAAGTAAAAAGTACTTTGCCCTTGTCTTTTTCCAGCACAAATTTTCTTTAATTCCAAATCTACCCTAGACATTGTGATTACCTTTGTCATCTCCCATTCAAATCGATCTAATCCATATTTGTTTAGCTGGACTTATAGTGAGTATGTTGTCATCATAATTTATGAAGTTGAGGTCTTAAGGTAGGAAAAAAACAATTTACATTTTTTTATAAAATGGTTAATATATCTTGAGTTTAAAAGAATTCATGATTTTTTTATTTTTTATTTTTACTGAGTGAATTATCTTAGGGAAAAGAACAGCAAATGGAAAAGAGGTTGAAAATGTGGCAAATAAATCAGTAAATATAGATCATGTGAACATATAAGATCTATGGCTCAATACATATCTATTTTGTGCCTCTATAGGAAATTTACCAGCAGGCATCTTACAGCACACTCTGACTCCTGAACAACAAATTGTGATCCACAGGTAGAGAAATGAATGTTCACCCTGGTGAACTAGTAGAACTACTAATTATATGCACCTTAAAGTAGTGTATTGCAGCTTGCTTAAGTCTATAGAATGACAATTTTTTTAAAATGCCTAATGTACCATTTTGGTTTGAAATCTTTCCTTCTGGGCATGGAACACAGTCATAGCAGCAGAACGGTCTCCCTTCAGCCCCTTTCTTCCAGTACCCAGGAGAACAGTGGTCATTACAAAGAGAAAGTGGAAGAACCTAGAGGCATAGACATACACTTGAAAGAAACTGGGTTAGAGAATGGAAATGATCTAATCTGGATGAGGTAAATGAACATCAACATTATACATACATACATACATACATACATACATACATTCATACATATATATATATATATATGTATATGTATATGTATATGTATATGTATATGTATATGTATATGTATATGTATATATGTATGTATATGTATATATGTATGTAGGTATGTATGTATGTATGTATATATTTGTTGTACAAACACATGAAATCATAGGGACAATAGCACCAAGGAAAAGAGTTTCCACTAATATAAATTAAGGGTCATGTGGTGAAATAAAATCTCTCTCTCTGTCTCTCTGTCTCTCTCTCTCCCTCTCACTCCGTCTGTCTCCTATACTGGGCCTACTGGCTGCACAATTCTCATAAATAATTTAATTTATGGACAACAGATTTTGATCAATGTGAATAGGCTAGGAATATTCTGTTTCAACAATTGGTGAAACTAACAATGCTATGTATAGTAATCCAGAAATTGCATTTCCTTAAGCCTATATAATGAAAGAAAAGGTGAAATTACCAATTTTCTTTGAAATCTTTGTTTGTAGGCATGGAACATAATGATAGCAGCAGAATTGTTTCCCTTCATCCCTTCTCTTCCTGTCTCTCTTTGTCTGTCTGTCTGTCTGTCTGTCTGTCTGTCTGTCTGTCTGTCTATCTATCTATCTATCTATCTATCTATCTATCTATCTATCTAATCTGGACTAAATTTATCAAGTATTTAAATAAAGTATTGATAATATAATTATGGGCAGAATTCTTTCAGAATATGGATTTTCCCTCCACCATAACAGAAATACAGACTTGAATTAGGGATGAAAAAGATGATACAGGGACGCGTTTTGTTTCAGAATGTAATAAAATGTCATGAGGTCATTTTAGAGAGGGAATTTGGTCCTTGGTACACAAGCATGATTCCATACCTGGTTAAAACCAGGGTGCCAAAGGATTCCTTTCTCCTCAATGATGAGTTCTTTTCCTTTTGGAGCACTGGGGTCTAACTTTCCAACTTTTACTCTCTGAAAGGATCTGTTTGGAAAAGTGATCATGTTGAGAATGTCAAAGCCACCAGGACCTTCTCTATTGTCTTTGAAGAAGACTCTTTCTCCAGCTGAGTTGTTAAAAGAAATCCCTTGAAGAAACTTGTGGAGCTACTTGAAGAAGGATAAGAAGGAAGGAATCAAAAAGAAGACAATGCATCAGGGGTCAAAGGATAAGTTTCCCTTCCTTGTGCTCCTACTTACTGGGAAACCAAAGAGCATTTCCTGGCTTGATGTATGGAACAGGAAAATGTCAACCCACAAAGAACTATCAGTAAGTGAGATATGCAACTCACTTTTATTTTATTAATTAATCATGGCATGGACTTTAAAGCACCAAAGTCAGTAATTCTCCTGACCATGGTTCAGGTTTTTTACCATATGTACACAAACTAACATCACTTCATGAAAAAAAATATATACCTATACTACCCAAAAATAACTGACATCAATCTTAAATCCCCAGTCTAACAAACTTCTCTTCACAAAATTGTGAAAAGCTAATAAGAAAGATGAAATGCCCACATTTCAGAAAAGTGTGTTGGGCACAAAGCAAAGACAGATTGCCTTTAGACACCATTGAATTCTTCTTGGAACCAGGCTTGGTGAAATTACAATATAGGCCAATTCTATGTGGAGATAAAATGGTTATTTAAGGAACCAAGGATGATACAAAAACTCCAATAACTAGACTGAAATTTACAAAGACATAGTTTATTTTCATCCTCTTTTATTTTATAACATACATAACAACTTTCGATACTAATTTTGTTGCCTCAGTATCCATATTGAAAGGTGGCCATAGGCCAGGGCAAACAAACCCTATTAAGATGTGGATGAGAATGTCTATTCACTGAAACATAAGATAGGTACAGCATGGAGAGATTACCTGCCAAGGTTGCAGATCTGGAAATTCAAACACTGGAATTTCTCTCCGTTTGGATCTTGATCTCACTTTCTCCTGCAAAGAATGTGCCACTGCATAAACAGCATTGTAAATACTGTAGCTTTGGCCAGTCATCTGCAACTCAAAGAGAGGCCCAGGCAGATTCTCCAAATTCTCTTCTCCACTGCACGTTTCAATGGTCATTGCGGGTGATTCCGCATTTGGAAATGAACAGTCAAACAGTTGCTCCCAAACTTCTTGAAGAAATCCATCTTTGTGGGCTGAAGGTTTGATGAGTTGAAGAAATTCTTTGAACCCTTCAACTTCTCTTGAATGAACTGAAAAGGAAAGAGCCCCATGGAATAATTGGAGATCCCAACCCCTTTGAAGTCCTGTCAGTATGAAATCAATTGGGTTCATCAGGATCCAAACCTTTCTGAATGATGCACTCTCTTTATTTTCAGGATCATGTAGAAACACAACACTTCTGAGCCACACAATTGTGAATGATTCTCCATAGACAAGAAAAGCATTTGCTTTCTGATTTATCAGTTTATTAGAAATAATGGAGATTTCATTAAAGAATTCTGGCAAGTCTTCCAAGTGGGCTAGTATTGGAATTTTTTGTGTGAAGGCTAAACAAATGCCATTCTGGGAAAGCAATGGTTGCAGTTTATGCAAGAAATGTTCTCCCTTATTATTATCAAAAGCAAAGACTCCAATCCATGTCCATCCAAAAAGGAGAAGAAGTCGTATTACTCCAATGTACTGATGGTCCTCATTTGGGACCATGCAGTAAAGCAAAGACAACTCAGCAGTCTGAAACTCTTCTTGGGAAAAAGAGCCATAGGTCAACTAAAAAAAAAAAAAAAATGTGGTCATTCATGAGAATCAAGTAAAAAGTATGGAAAAAGGACTGCTGTTTGGAAAGTGAATGAAGGTGACCCTGCACTGAAAACTTCTGAAATTCCGTGTATTTCATTGCAGTTCTGATGAACAAGAGATAACGTAGTAGTCTGAAACTCTTCTTTGGAAAAAGAGCTATAGGTCAACTAAACAAACAAACAAACAAGGTCATTATTCATGAGAATCAAGGGAAAAATTTGGAAAAATTACTACTTGGTGGAAAATGAAGGAAGGTGCCCTTACAGTGAAAATTTCTGAAATTCCATGTACATCATTAAGTTAAATTATTTTCTCACCTGTGGAATACAACAGGATTCCAAACCAAAATTAGCTTCTTAATATGGAGTTCCAGAATGCTCATTGACATGAACACATGGAACCCTAATGAACATGTGAACTCTTCCCAGGCTAAGGAAAGAATTCTTCAGAGCTAGACATGTTGGATTACCTTCTGCCTTTCTCTATTTATAAAACATGTATCCATGTATCCATGAAAAACTATCTCTGTGAGATTCTGAAGAAATTGAAATGTCCAAGCATCTCCTCCTTTATTGCAATTGTTCAAGAAATCTCCAAAAGGACCATATAGCACCAATTCTCAAGCAATTCCCTGGCAAAACTGCTGAGTTTTATATGAAACTGTTAAAATCAGACACCAACCAAGACATAGCAAGAAGACTTGCCACCTATTGACAGTTGGCACTCAAAACACAATGTCAGCTCATCCCCTCAAAAAAGTTCAATTTTGTTTTGTAATTGATGCTTTAAAGTTTAATTTTCTGATCTATAATTGTTAGAAAAGATTTCAGTTTTTTGGCTTGGATTACCTTGAGCTAACTTATTCAATTGTGGCAAAAATTGCAGAAGGGAGAACAAAGTGGACTTAACGATGTCTTGCAGAGAGGCATGGCAAAAAACCTAATCTCTAATATTAATAACAAAAAAAGTCAGATTTTCTCTCTCACCCCTTGCACAAGGTACCTGTGGAATCTTGTAGCCATTTATGCTTTCTGCCATATAGGATGAAATATCAGAGACAAGTGCTCCAATGATGGCCATGAGATTTTTCTGGCTGTCACATTTGTAGTTGGGGACAAATTCCTTGGATTTGAAAAGCAGGTCCAGAGTGGTGCGATAGGTCATCCTTGGATTGTGGTAACTGTCGTAGATGTGGAACCCGAGAGTGATGTTAGGTAAGATCTGGGAGTCCTCACTGATCTCCTTCACAGCAAAGGCCAAGGCGAGGACGTCCTGATAGAATTTGGTTATTACCCTGCCAATTAGTTAAATATACCCATTGAAAAAATAATTTTACAATTCTCCTAATGTGGCATCATTTATATATGAATAAGAAACATTTCTGTCTATGATGGAAGTACAAAGATGATAGATTTTCTAAAATGCAAAATAATTTGTACAGATTTCAAATACACTTTTAACACAGTGTTTGTATGATTTGTAAAAAACATGTACTACTCCAAGTAAAATTAGTAACTTTTTTTCAAGCTACTGCACTTATTTTCTATCAGTTCAGGACCAAATAGAATACAAACAGATTCAGCAAGAATCACTCATTAATTGTGTGTTTGTTGTATGAGGAGTGATAATGCAGAACTTTTTAAAAATTACCTAAAGCTCATTAAATGTTTTTCAAAAGATTTATTGCACTAAAGTTTCACACATTTCATGAGACAGACTTCAGCATAGTGGAAAGAAAATTATTTCTTTTCCCACAACCAGATGAAACACAAAGAAGGCTTAGATTATATACAAAAACCTGCATTTATGCTCAGAAACCTTTACTCATATAAGCAATTTTGGGGGATCTGGCTGGGATTAGGAAATGCATGGGAAGAAAAAAAAAAATCCTTACAGTGGTAAGTGATAAGGTTTCACAGAAGGATGTTCCTGAAATTGAATTTCATAAAATTGGTAAATAATGTGAGACACCATCCCACCAATGACGAGGTCACCAGGCTGGTACCACTCATGTGGAACAGGGAAGGTTTCGGCTTCAGGACACTTTTCCGTAACTACTTTGTGTACCAAGAGTATCAGAAAAAACAACATTGTGACTCTATTGTTATGGTGAAAATATCTGTGTCTTCTATCCTATCCGTAGGGAAGTCTCTATTAATCCAATGGTTGATCCAATGATTAATCCAAGGTTTGTATCTGAGAATTCACCAAATGAGAAAATCCACCATTGTCTATTTTAAGATCCATGTGAGTGCAAATTCATATCTTGAATATCACCAGGATCTGAACAGATATTGTGGGAGATGAGACAGGAGGGAGGGAATCTGTAGGAAAGAATCTGACAGAGCCATTATTACTCCTTGTGCCAATCTCCCTCTGGTTCAAGAGTTAATTTATAACCAAACCAGTACTTTTCTTTTGATTGTTGTTGAATTCCAATGGACTTCTCTACAGCCTTTGATGTCTTGGCCTAAGAAAATAGGGTGATTTCTGTAAGAGATAATTATTTTGTTTTTGGCGAGATAGTAAGTGGTTGATTATTAAACTCTTTTTTAAATGAGCAAATGCCAATTAAAGTAGTTTAAGGAAGACTGGCAATGCAAAATAACCTTAACTGTTGAAATTCATGTTCACTTCTTGAAATGAAGCAGGGCTCCCATTTTCCATGTAAAATTAAAACAGTAGTTTAATAGAGAAGCAGAAACATTTTTATATATTGAGGAATGACAAAGAAGCCAATAATCCCTTGGAGGAAGTCCTCCATATTTTCAGGCAGAGAGTGCTCATATGAATCAATATGAATAATGATAGCCATATTTAGAATTCCGCATTAGCCATGCCCTGGGGCCCAGTGATCTACCCCTCCAAATCTTTCGCTCTCATATGCGTGAAGGCAGGAATATGTTGCGCAGAGTGCAGCAAAAATCCCATAAATCCTGCTTCCAGGGAAATTACACATTAGCATGAGAGCTTGCAAAATGCAATGGCCATATTTTGTTCCTCAAAGAAAATCCAGTCAGAAAATATAAACTAACTGATCTTTATTGATAAAAATGCAAAACTTCACAAAATACAAGTTGCATACAAAATATAGAATATAACAAAGACTTCTTCTCATATTAGCTTCCAAGACTTATCCACAACAAAGTCTCTAGCTAAAAAAACACTCTCAGAGAAGAGGTTCACTACTTGGTTACTAGTTACAACTACATAACCCATAAAAACCTACATGGTTAACTTTAAGACTAAACACACACACTGAGCTGAGCTGGGCATTTTAGCCCTCCCCTTATATTGCTAGTATAACACCCCCACTGAATAACTAACACACATTTCAGTAGGTGGCAGTAAAAATCATAACAGAATCACAAGATACTTTGTAGTCTCAACACCTGGTTTTTGTATAGTGAACGGGATGACCTTCTTCCCATGAGAAAATCCTGATAGAATATCATGATGGTGATTTCAGGAGATTCCAGCTATTTTAACCTGCTATCCTGTGACACATCGTCTCCATCTGATATTTGGCCTATTTTTGAACCTGAACGTTCTTTGGTTGCCTACCCTCTCTCCAAATTTCATCATGATCTTTCATTTTTCAAAAGTATTATGCTCAGCAACAATGGCCCTCCTACTTTATAAAATTTCCACACAAATCCTCTTGGGCTGGAAAGAAAAAAAAAAAAATCCATGCTTTTTGCTTTATGAATGTTTCTCTTTTTCTATTACAGAAAATGCAGAATAGATCCCACCCCGCCACCCCCGCTTTCATATATACAGTCCACCTTCTTTTCCATAAGCATTTAGATGTGTTACATGACTTCCACCCACATCACCTTAGAAGTGAGGGGATTTCTCTATTATTTACACAGCGTGTATGCTGTGTGGTGTTTTGACTTACCCTGAACATGAGAAGGCAGTACATGTCTTGGAATTGGTCTGGGGTATGATGCCAGAGATCTTACCATGACCTTTAAACCTTTTGGGGCTCAATTCCAGAAGAGAGCTTAACTCCACAGCAAAATCTGTGACCCAAGTTCCAAAGAGAACAAAATCATTCCCATCTCTCTCAATCTCCCATCCCTCCCTCACTTACTGTATGAGATCTATTCTTGCTTCTGGTTTCAATTACTTACTCAAACATAGTTGCCATCGTAGATCACAGTTTACTCAAGGTCAAGAGTTAACAAAAGAATGCAGAGTAGAACAGAATCTCTGGCAGTAGCTGTCTGAAAGATTTGCTTTTAATGGGAGTGTGCAGAAGAATAGTCTAAGATTCAGTCCAAGGTTCCAAGAGATGGGTCAGGGTTGAAGCCAGTTCAGAGGTCAAAATTTCACAGGCAGACTCCACACACAAGCATCATGCAAGAGGCAGAAATCAGACGGTTGTTTCCAGTGAAGGAAGATGGGTCAGAGCAGCCCCTTAAATCAGTCTGCAAGCAGCTGTCAATGATCAAGAGATTTACTCCCATGCTTGGCAAGAAGCCTCATAGAAGGCCTCTGCTTTGCTCTCCTCTGTATTCACTGGGCGAGGGGGCTGGGCAGCCTGTTCAACCTCCTGTGATTCTTGGCTTGGTGTTTCCTGAGGCTGATATTCCACAGGTTCAGCTGGAGCTGCTTCTTCAGGTTCAGATTCAGAGTCCGAGTCCGAGTCCTGAGTCATGACACTATGACCCTCCCCAGAG
Organism: Liasis olivaceus; assembly: GCA_030867105.1. Lineage (NCBI taxonomy): Eukaryota > Metazoa > Chordata > Lepidosauria > Squamata > Pythonidae > Liasis > Liasis olivaceus. The sequence goes on along the minus strand of CM061351.1, from coordinate 111,609,489 downwards.
CCCCTTCCACCCTCAGTACCTTCTGGGGTATCATCAATGGAATTGTGGTGGACTGGGAGTGTGACCTTGGAAGACAAGGGGGAAGAGATGCCACCTAGGGAACTATCAGAGAAAAGAGAGAGGAGTCCACAACAGAGTAATGGCCGGGGAAAGAAATTTATGAAGGACCCACCCTAACTACTCAGGTGGTAAATAGGGAGGGCGGGATATTTGTATAGTAGAGGTTTTCAGTTTCTTTCTTTTGATTCAAGGGTTCATCGAAATCTACAATCTGAACATGAATGCCGAAATCTTTTGACTTAAGTGTATATGTAGTTCAAAATATTTAACATGAGCTTTGGTTTAGCTACTCTTTGCTAATCTTTTCTTTTGATGATTTGCTCCTTGTTTAGCTGAGGCCTGAACACGATGATGTAGCACTTTGGCAGAAAGATGCATCCAAGGAAGGGAACACTGGAGCACAAGATGGAGAAGACCTCCACAGCAACTGTTGTTTTTCCTCTTGAACTGAGATAGGTTGGCACAACGGACATCAGTATACTGCAAAAAGCTATCTATCTATCTATCTATCTATCTATCTATCTATCTATCTATCTATCTATCTATCTATCTATCTTGGATTAAATTTATCCAGTATTTAAATAAGGTACTGATAACATAATTATGGGCAGAATTCTTTCAGAATATGGATTTTCCTCCACCATAACAGACATACAGGTTTGAATTAGGGATGAAAAAGATGATACAGTGACGTGTTTTGTTTCAGAATGTCATAAAACGTCATGAGGTCATTTTAGAGAGGGACTCTGGTCCTTGGTACACAAGCATGATTCCATACCTGGTTAAAACCAGGGTCCAAAGGATTCCTTTCTCCCCAATGATGAGTTCTTTTCCTTTTGGAGCACTGGGGGTCTAACTTTCCAACTTTTACTCTCTGAAAGGATCTGTTTGGAAAAGTGATCATGTTGAGGATGTCAAAGCCACCGGGACCTTCTCTTTTGTCTTTGAAAAAGAGTTTTTCTCAAGCTGAGTTGTTAAAAGAAATCCCTTGAAGAAAATTGTGGAGCTACTTGAAGAAGGATGAGAAAGAGGGAGTCCAAAGGAAAACAATACATCAGGGATCAAAGGATTCGTTTCCCTTCCTTTTACTGCTACTTCCAGGGAAACCAAAGAAGATTACCTGACTTGACATATGGAAGAGGAAAATGTCAACCCAGAAAGAACTATCAATCATTGAGATACGCAACTCACTTTTATTCCATCAATGATCAAGAGATTTACTCTCATGCTTGGCAAGAAACCTCATAGAAGGCCTCTGCTTTGCTCTCCTCTCTATTCACTGGGTGCGGAGGCTGGCAGCCTGTTCAACCTCCTGTGATTCTTGGCTTGGTGTTTCCTGAGGCTGATATTCCACAGGTTCACCTGGAGCTGCTTCTTCAGGTACAGATTCAGATTCAGAGTCTGTCCTGAGCCATGACACTATTCCCCTTCCCAGAGCCCTCTCCACCCTCAGTACCTTCTGGGGTATCGTCAATGGAATTGTGGTGGCCTGGGAGTGTGACCTTGGAAGACAAGGGGGAAGAGGTGCCACCTAGGGAACTATCAGAGAAAAGAGAGAGGAGTCCACAACAGAGTAATGGCCGGGGAAAGAAATTTAGGAAGGACCCACCCTAACTACTCAGGTGGTAAATAGGGAGGGCGGGATATTTGTACTTTCAGACTTCAAGATTCTGTTAACGTAGCTTTACAATACAGTAGAATTAACTCATCTAATCATGTTTCCTATCTGGTTTCCTGGTAGGCCTGACATGAGTCTTGCAAATCTGAAAGTCAAACCTAGGAGTTCTACATATAGGGAACCTTTTGGATGAGGACTCAGTTATTCGGCGCTTCTTCAACATATGGCATCAAATTGGTAAATGCATTGGAGACTGACTGCTGGTCAGTCATGGGTGACTGCAGTATTAAGGCCCAACTGACAGCATCTCTGATTTGAGGCTATTCCATATTGCCTTGGTATCTACTTTGGACCATATTAACCTTCTACTTTGACTCACCTCTGAGTTAATGGTAACCCACGTATCAGCCATGTTATATGATCTTAAATCTGAATGAGGTAGGGTTAGGGTTAGGTTATGGTTACTTGTTGCACCTATTCATGTTTTTTTTGTCAACTGAAGGCCCTTTCATTGAAAGTCATGCATCATTATGTGTCACAGTGTGAAAGAGTAGTTTCTGTGGGAAGAAAATGAAGGCAGGATTATTATATATGTGTGATTTCTCATCCACAACGCATGAGACAGCAATGTGCAAATTTCGATTAGAAATGGGGTTATGATTAAATAGAGTTGTTTTTTTTTTTTTAAACAGATTAGACTTTGCCTCTGAGGGTCAACTGTCAGTAGCGAAGGAACCAGCACTCAAGAAATGTGATGCAGGCAATCATTTGTCAGGGTAGCAATGAAATTTCAGAGAACATATTCAAATGCCCTCATGTGACAATGTACATGAAGACAAGAATCCACTAGAGGAACAGACACCAGATTGAAAGAGAGCCATAGAAGTCTTATAAGAATGGATATCTTGCAATATTGACAGGTTTCTGTCATAGTCATTCTGTCCAATAGCTATTAACACTGAATTTAGTTATCTATACATCTGAATACTTATGAAAAGGAAGGTGGACTTCATATACCATTCTAATGATGGGTGGTATCGGATCTGTACTTTCTGTAATAAAAATCAGCCTTCTCTAGTTTGAGGCTATTCAATATTGTCTTGGTATCTAGTACGGTGTCTTGGACCATATTAACCTTCTATTTTGACTCACCTCTGAGTTAATAGTAACCCACCTATCAGCCGTGGTATATGATCGATGGGCTGAATGAAAGGTGTGTGGATATACATAGTTATTATCCTTACCTCGCAAAATTTGAAGATTACATTTAAAGATCAGTGATACCAAGTCCAAAGCAGCAGTGTTACTTTTGTTATCTCTTGAGAATCACCATGGGTGATTGTCAAAAATTCATTTGGAAGTCCACTGTATCGAGCAAAATCATGAAGAGATTGGCCTAGTTGGGCATGAAAATCACCAAGTAATGTGATTATGGTTTGAGTATGCAAAGTAGTTATTTCTTCCCATATTATTTCTAAACCTATCCAGTAATCAGAGTTATAAGAAGAAGATGTGTTTGGGGGAATATAAAGGTTTGCCAGTATGAGCTGAAAAACTTTATATCTGAATGTTATGGCCAGTATATAAGGGAGTTTATTCCCATGATATAACTTCTCACCCTGCCCTTGCAATCCATCCTTAATAAGAATGCTTAAGCCCCCAGAGGCTCGCCCTTTATTCTTTAATTTAAATTTAAAATCTGTTTGCTTTGTTTATCACTGGAGGATATCTGGAGCTTCCTTCAATGATGCCCTCGGAACCCTAAAATTAAAGCTAGATAGAGAGAGAGACATACAGACGGCCAGACATAGAGATACAGTTTTTTGGTGTGTTTTTCTTCTTCTTTTTTTCTTTTTTTTTTTAAAAAAAATTATAAGTCCTGCAGCAGCACAGATAAGAGTCTCTGGGGGATTTCCCCTCTCCTTTCCCCTATAAAACCACATACAAGATAAACATAAAACTTTTTTAAAAAACATTTTCAAATATCCCTTTCTCCTCTTGTGCCCTTAACAAGGGTTTGTTCTCTTTTTCCCTTTGGGGTCAATGATTTTTTATTTCAGCTTTCTTGTTTAGCTAATTTCTAAAGGATTCCCAAGCCAAAACCTGCTAATGTGTATCAGAGAGTGGACATTTGATCATTTCTGCAGACCAGTGTTTTTCAAGGTTAGCAACTTTAAGATGTGTGGACTTCAACTCCCAGAAATTCCCAGCCAGCCATCAGATATCTCCATTTTACAAGAAAATAGAGATATATGATCCATTGATGAACTTAAACATTGGAGCTGATTTCTATATTTAGGGCAATTTTGTCATCTCAACCTTCCCAGTTCTATTTTTGCAGGTATTTTCAAAGCTGGTTAAGCATCAGGCACTTATTCTGTCACCCAAAGTAGAGAAGGATGTTGACTACTTACATGAAGAAAAATTGCCAGGATGCCAATGGTTCAATGATAATTAGGTCCCTTATGAATGACTGAAATCACTCTATTATTCTAGTAGGTCAAACCTTCAAAGGTTCTGAGGAGAAGGGAATAGGATATCAAAAGCAATCAATATAAATCTTTTTAGATCCACAGAGAGGCAGGAAGGGGAAATGCTGACTCTGTAAGGTTCATTTCCAGAAATTCTCTTATCTGCCAGAAATGCTCTTTGAATGATAGACCACACCTTTTCTCCATAAGCAGAGAGTCATAATGCTGCTCCTCCTGGTCTTCCTGGTGAACAAAAGAGCTACTCTGAGCTGTCCTGCAAGTGATGCCTTCCCTGTCCCACACGAGTGGTACCAGCCTGGTGACCTTGTCATTGGTGGGATGGTTTCTCATACGCTTTACTATTTTTATGAAACTCCATTCAAACAACATCCTTTCCTAAATCTTTATGATTCACCAATGTAAGAATTTTCCCTTGAATCATCTGAAATTACATACATCCCTGAACAGAAAAGATTCAGAAGAAATAAATGTATGGGGCTAGAGAGAATCTCACGCTAAAGCTGTAATTCTTTCTAATTCAGTAAAGTTCCAAGAAAGCTAAATCAACAGGGAAAAGAAGAAATAGAATACTGCCTGCGATCCCAGTCTAGTTTACGCTGAACACTGCAGTTAGAACTTTAGAAATTACCATAATATGTCCTGTGATGAGGAACCCATGATTTAAAACTTTATCCAGTATTTGAAGTATTTAATCCATGATTTAATACTTTAATCAAAGATAAAAATTTCTGTTAGTGAGTTGCAAGCAATGACCACACAGGAAGAATTTGCAAAATTATTTTTTTTAAAAAGTGTGTGCTTAATCTATTTGCAGTGTGGTAACCAAGTTCTACCAGCACATCCTTGCCTTGGCCTTTGCTGTGAAGGAGATCAATGAGGACTCCCAGATCTTACCTAACATCACTCTTGGATTCCACATCTATGACAGTTACTACAATCCAAGGATGACCTACCGCACCACTCTGGATCTGCTCTCCAAATCCAAGAAATTTGTCCCTAATTACAAATGTGATATTCACAAAAATCTCATGGCCATCATTGGAGGATTAGGTTCTGATACATCATCATATATAGCTGAAATTGTAGGTTTCTACAAGATTCCACAAGTAAGTAGTCAAAGGTCTTGGAGAAAATTTTCTGTACTTACTGTTTTCTCATAATTAATGAGTATCTGATGTTAGGCTTAGTTTTGTGTTAACAGCTTCTACAGAGCATAAGGTAGAGTCCTTCACACTCTTTTCTAAAACTACAATGCCAACCATAGAAGTGAATGTCCCAGAGTATCCATGGACATTTCATACCTGATGGAAGATTAGAATGTAGTATTCCCTGCTCCTATTAAAACAATTTAACCATTGTATGTTTGAAATAATTCCTAGAAATTCCATTCAATAGTAGTATTTGGAATGAATTCCAGAAAAAAAAATCCTTTCTTGGATATATTTACATGAAAATTAGATCAGAAAAGATCAGATTTGATCTAACAACTCAACAGAATACTATTCCACTTTTTTTCAGCTGACATATGGCTCGTTAGACGAAGAGGCATTTCAGAAGAGGAAGCTATCTTCACTTTATTTCATGGCCCCAAAAGAGGACCATCAGTACATTGGGATTATCCAACTGCTTCAACATTTCAGGTGGACATGGATTGGGATTTTTGCTGTTGATAACAATGACGGAGAATATTTCTTACAGAAAATGCAGCCCTTACTTTCATGGAATGGAATCTGCTCATCGTTCATACAAAGGCTTCCACAAATAGTCCACGTGGAAGACGTTTCAGAACTTTATGACACAGTCTCAAGTATTTCTATTAATTTGATGAATGCCAAAGCAAATGCATTTCTTGTCTATGGAGAATCATTGACAATCATGGGGCTCAGAACTGTCACATTTGTAGCAGATCCTGAAAACAAGCAAACTGCATTATTTAGAAAGGTGTGGATCATGACTAGCCAAATTGATTTTACACTATGCGGCTTTCAAATCATGTGGGATCTCCAGATGTTCAATGGGGCTTTTTCATTTACTGTTCATTCAAGAGTCATTCTGGGGTTCAAGGAATTTCTTCAGACAATAAACCCTTATTCAAACTCCAGAGATGGGTTTCTGAAGGAAGTTTGGGAACAATTATTTGAATGTTCATTTCCAAAACCAGAGTTACAAGAAATACCCAGTAGGCAGTGCACTGGGGAGAGGAAGCTGGAGGATCTTCCTGGGCCTGTGTTTCAAATGGAAATGACTGGCCAAAGCTACAGTATCTACAATGCTGTTTATGCTCTGGCTCACGCTTTGCATGCTATACTTATCTTTGGGTTCAATAAGAAGAAAAGGATGATGGGTAAAGAAACTGACTTTCCAGGTCTGCAGGCTTGGCAGGTATTGCCTCTACACTGGACACTTCCTTTCTTTCAATGAGCAGTTTGTTTTAGGATTACCATTACCACACATCGTTGAAAGCTGTACTCTTTCCTTCTTATGGGATCAAGTTTAGTATGAACATCAAGAAGCTAATATATAAATTATAGTTTATGTGTCACTATCTTTTATTTAGGAAATCATCATAGCTTTTAAGTGAAAGATGGTTAAAAAGAAGTGTCACTTTTCATGATCATTTACATTACTTTCCATTGCCCTCTCCATAAATGACCATTTCTCCAAGATACTTCTGCTTGACTCATGAATATTTCAGGGTTGAGAAGCTGAGTGTTCTGTCCCTATTGGAGTTCAAGAGGAATGGACTGAATTGTGGTCCTTTTAGCTGTAGCCTCCTCTCCCTATTTTTGAGAGAATATCTATCACCTCTCTCTCTGTTTATCCATCCATCCATCCATCCATCCATCCATCCATCCATCCATCCATCTATCTATCTATCTATCTATCTATCTATCTATCTATCTATCTATCTATCGAAGAATGCTTGAGTCTCAGATTCTAAAATCTGGCTAAGGGAAATTTTTCAGGTCTCAGGCTCTCAAATAGCTTTGTACAAATGAAGAAGTAACAGTAGAGGATAAGATTATGTATGGTCTACATTAAAATAGTTGTTTAAATAGTGACCCTAAATCATAATTTAAGGTAGTTAAATAATTTCAATAGCCTGTTTTCATTTTGCTTTTGTCCACTGACAAATTGAACATTGTTTCTTATCTTCCCTGGAAATCATATCAAATTTGAAATAGAATTGACCGGTACATTTCCATGCAATATAGATTATCAATTTTCTAGGTGTCCTTATTTGGTATTTGTTATAGGAATGGGAAGGATGAATGAACAAAACATATATATACTGGTCCCTTCCCCCATTGTTTTCCTTTCAACTGCCTCTCTCTTTCATTCTCTTTCAAGTAGCTCCATCCATTTCTTCAAGGCATTTCTTTTAACAATTCAGCTGGAGAGAGAGTGTTCCTCAATGAGAAGCAGGAAGCAACTGGTGGATTTGACATCACCAACTTGATTACATTTCCAAACAGATCCTTTCAGAGAGTTAGAGTCGGAAAGTTGGATCCCAGTGCTCCAAAAGGGAAAGAATTATTTATTGATGAAGGCTTGATTGTCTGGCACCCAGCTTTTAACCAGGTATGGACTCATTGAACAAACTATATCTTGACATATTATTATCCCATGAAAAGTTGTTTGTTTGTTAAACCATCTTGAAAATAGTCTCTTTGGAAATTTAATTTTGTTTTTGAAAGAAAAAAATGGCATATTCTGTACAAAGGTTGTCCATGATCAAGCATTTACCAAATTAGCAAAATGGCATTACAATTTTAAGTGAGATTTTCATATTTCAGTTGCAACTCCATTTGAAATCATGATAGTCACATCTTTTCCATAATATTGTCGTGCTGCACATTTATTTACTCATCCTGCCTTTCTTCAAGCAGGCCCTTTTGCACGTCCTTTCAATTTCTACATCTTTTTAAGGTATAGTATAAATCCAACTAGATAAAATTCCTTACAATTTTGAAGTCAAGAATTCTTTCCCCCCAGAAAGAAGAATTAGAAATTCTTTTAAAAATCTCCCTTTGCAAATCCTTTCATGTTCATCACCAGGTTCTTCCAATTTCTCAGTGTAATGACCATTGTCCCCCTGGATCCTGGAAGAAAGGGATTGAAGGAAAACAATTCTGTTGCTATGACTGTGTTCGATGCCCAGAAGGGAAGTTTTCAAATCAAAGTGGTGGGTTAGACATTCAACCAATTTTTCATTCTATAGACTTCAGCAAACTGTAAAACACTACTTTAGGGTGAATATATTTAGTAGTTGTACTAATTCTTCAGGGTGAATGTTTATTTCTCTAACTGTGGATCACAATCCCTTGTTTTATTGTTTGTTTTATTTATTATTAAATTTAAATGCTGCCCATCTCCCCCAGGAGTCTTGTTCAGGAGTCAAAGTTTGCCCACAAGTTTCCTGCAGGTAGTGTTTCCTATAGAGGACCAAAATATATATGCATTGAGCAATAGGTCTTCTACGATCACATGATGTATGTTTATTTATTTATTTTTCACATCTTCAACCTCTTTTGCATTTGGTGTTTTTCCTGAGATTGCTCATTCAGTACATAATATATCATGGATTTTTGCAAACTCAGGACATATTCAGCATTTTTTTTTCCTTAAAAAATGTATATTGGTGTTTCCTACCTTATGATGTCATCTTCATAACTTATGATGACAAGATACTCATTAGCAGTCCCGCTAAGCAATGTGTGACCTAATGAATAATGGAATGGAAGATGACTATTTTAGAATAGACTGGGAATTAAAGAAAATTTGTGCAGGAAAAAGGCAAGGGCAAAGTACTTTCTTCTTACCTAAACAACCACAGGAACAACCACATTTGAGTCTATGGGCATTCTCTTAATTCAAAAACATTTTTATCTTTTCTTCTTTTTCCTTTTGGCCCTGGTTAAACTATGAGTTGAGGACCTCTAATCTTCTGTTTAAAGATGACATAGAAATAAGCAGAATCAAGTGACAGTTAAACCACATTTTAAAGTTTAAATAAACATGCAACATAGGGTGGGTGATTGTAGAACTGACTAATGTTCTCCACATAGAATACAGCATCATAATAAAGCTCAGAATAAAATATAGGGATCAGACTAATGGACCTTTTTTATCTTGACAGGAAATTAGGTGATAACTTTTGCTTTTTGGACCCCAGCTGTTTTTTCTAAATAAAAAGGCTGACCTTTCCTTAGTTTACTCACTCTTTAGGAAGGAGGAATTTCAAAAGTGTTTAAAGGGACTATATTGCTTTGCACCTCAGAGTCAGTATTCCTGCTTCTCTTCCTAAAGTCTTCTATCCATCATCACAGTTTCTTTCTTCATCTTTGAAAGATGGGAAAAGTCCGACTTGCTTATATTGTAATACTTTTGAACCTTTTAGAAAGGGCTGCATTTCAAAGAATAATTGCCCTTCACATATTTCTTTCTTTTATGCCAATCCCAAATGATACCATTGAGGAAAAACTGCATTTTCATATAAAAATTATCAACCTGGTAACCACTGGAAAGAACTCAAAATGAATAGCAGCTGGCAGAAACTCAGAAAGTAATTTTCAAACATATGGAATGCATAGATGACAAATGCCTTCACTTTTCTTCCAGATATAGATGACTGTTTGGAATGTTCAGAAGATGGTTATCCAAACAAAGAAAAGAAAGGATGTATCATGAAACTAGTGGTCTTTCTAACTTTGGAAGAAACACTAGGAATTAGTTTAGCCTCCACAGCTCTTTGTTTCTTCTTCGTGACATCTTGGGTTCTTGGAACTTTTATTAAGCACAGGAACACTCCCATTGTTAAAGCCAACAACCGAGCCCTCACTTACACCCTCCTTGTCTCTCTTCTGCTCTGTGTCCTCTCCGCTTTCCTCTTCCTCAGCCAACCTGGCCAAGTGACCTGCCTTCTCCGGCAATCCACTTCGGGCATCACCTTCTCAGTGGCCATTTCTAGTGTCCTGGCCAAAACCATCACTGTGGTGGTTGCTTTCATGGCCACGAAACCAGGATCTCTGATGAGGAAATGGGTGGGGAAAAGATTGGCCTTTTCCACTGTCCTTTCCTGCTCTCTCTTCCAAGTATGTATTTGTGCTCTTTGGTTGTCAACAGCTCCCCCATTCCCTGAGTTGGACATACATTCAGAAGCCAAAGAAATTATTTTACAATGCAATGAGGGGTCAGCCTCCTTCTTCTACTTTGTCTTGGGCTACATGGGGATCTTGGCCCTTGCCAGCTTTCTTGTGGCCTTTCTTGCTCGTAAATTGCCTGACAGCTTTAATGAAGCCAAGTTCATCACCTTCAGCATGTTGGCCTTCTGCAGTGTGTGGGTCTCCTTTTTTCCAGCCTATCTGAGTACGAGAGGAAAAGCCATGGTAGCCGTGGAGGTCTTCTCCATCCTGTCCTCCAGCGCTGCATTAGTGGGATGCATCTTTTTGCCAAAATGCTTCATCATTGTTTTCAGGCCTGAGCTCAACCACAGGGAGCAACTCATAAAGAGGAATTAGGACATCATTTGATCTGTCATGCTATCCAAAATGGCTTAAAATAAAGAATAGAAAGACTGTTTACTGTCTACAGGAAACATACAGAAGTTGTTATGTTTTTCAAAGAAGGATTTATGGAGGAGGATGATTATGTTATTAAGTTTTCTAATATTTAACATTTAATGAAGATGTATTTTGTACAGTATGATAGGGTATCAGTTTTGAATTGGTTCGGTTCTTTTAAATATAAATTGTCTGGGGTTTTTTTGTTTTTTTTTTACTTCATCTTTCTTGACTTTTACCTTTAGGAGGTCACAAACTCAAAGCGTCAAAGAGTAGTTTCTGCTGGAAGATAATGATGGCAGGATTATCATATATGTGTGTTTTATCATCTGTAAATTGCCAGACAGCAACCTGGCAATTTCATACGGAATCATAAGGTATCAGTTTCAGATTGGTTAGGGTTCTCTGAAGTGTAAAATATATACCGTTTCTGAAAAGAATACATATAACTTTATTTCAAACAAGGTGTCATGCCGGGTCATAGCCACTCACTTTCTATCCATTATTCTATTTCCACTCTAACCTATTATCAGATTTTAATAATACTGAAATCTTAGTGAAATGAAATGAAATATATTCTTCCCTCTGCCTCTTCCTTTTTTAGAATTACATGTTGGCCAATGGCCATAATAAAGACAGATTTCATTTGGTTTGATGTTAGAAGTATCGTATTGTGATGAAAAGTCATGCTGAAATTTGGCCCAAATCATAATAAAAAGTATATACCTCTCTCTTGTACAAGGAAGGACCACCAAGATGTAATTACCTGGGGAAAAATTGTGAGTGTTCCTTACACTTACATTGGGTTTCTCTTGATGGGAGTGGGGCCAGATTTTTTTCCATCGAATAGTGGAAAAACATGATCTAAGCAGGTATAGGGTTCTGTCTTTGCTCTTCAGAAGAACAGAACTGAAAGTTCAAAAGAATGGAAGGAGCTCAAGGTTGCTGTGATGGAGAAGTGATGAAAGTTTGAGTCACAAAATGGCCTGCCGTCCCTATACCAGCCAGTGAGCATGTGCCCCAGAGATACAAGATGAGGGGAAAGGAGGAACTCACAGAGATACAACATTTTAATTCCTTGAAGAGAGGACGATGCAAACTCTTCTTGTGGACACTGCTGGTAAAGAGACCATTATGTCATACCAGTGCAAGGCCAGCTCCGTGCCTGAAATCCTTTGTACAACACTGTATTAGGCTTCAAGAATCAGAATGACATTATCAAAACAGTAGATACTGCCATGGATAAATCTTTCTTTTTTTTCTTTTTTTATGTTGAGCTTTTCTTCCTTCAAGTCCTCCTCTCTCTGTAATCATTGCGATAGGCAAAAGTGGATTTATTTTTATTGATATGTTTACGTGTCTTTGGATTAGTGAGACCTTGTAAGGAGCATATAACAAATCATCAAACCTGAACAGAATCTAATTAAAATCCAAGTGATCGGATTCAGGTCCTCCTATATTACAGCGAGTATTACACTATTATAAGCAGAATACAACCACAGAGGAGGGAAAAGAAGTTACTTGTTTCACCTATTAATTTTTTAGTTCTCATTGAGAAGTGTAAGGTTTAAAATAGAGTAATCTATCATGCTCAACCTGTATTGGAAAATCTCCATGTAAGTCTCAGTAATGTTTATTTTTTAGCCAACAAATGATGGATCAAGGATCCATTGTGTTGCATAAAGCCTTACTTTCAGAGTGAGGGCAATCATCCACTTCCAAGTCCAAGAGGAGTAAGAATTGTCAGTAGACGTTACAAGGGGAGAAGGAGAAGGAAGAAGTGACCGACACGCTGTGTCCTTCAGCTGGACCAGGTTCTGTATCTTTAGTCACCTAAAAGGCATTGCAGCCTTTTCTTGTTTGGGGCTTCCTGTTGGCTGAACCTCCGGTTTGTGCCTCCTCTTAATCTTCCTTTTCAAATTCTTTTTTCTTCCTGCTTTATTATTTTGCAGCCTTGATTTCAGCTTGAAGTTCTATACAGCACTCTAGGATTCCAATCTGATTACTAAAACGTCTTGATTAAAATGAAAGAAAAGCACTAACATGAGTAAAACTTCAAAAGCTCTTGACAGAGCTGTCACTCCATCACCATCCTGGATCTTTCCACCAAGCTTACAAGGCTTGGAGAATCTAGCTTTCTTGGTTACTATCAGGAGATCTGATACATTGACTCATAGGCTGTCCAATGGTTGCAGCTGCCACTCCCATGGTTTTTATATTTGCAAGTCATAAACCACTGCATAAATATAGTAAAAAGCTAATTCATATTTTAGGAACATATATTTAACGTGGTATCATAGGGTATCAGCTTCGGATTGGTTAGGGTCTCGTAAGCTAGGAGACTTGCACAAAGGCACCTCTCTCTACATATACAACTAAAGATGCTGTCTCTAAGAAGTGAACATAAGAACTTCATTAAATCAAAGGAAAAGAGCTATGCAGCCTCAATTTGGTCAGGACTTGACTTTTAGCAAAAAGTCATAATTGGGCTACATTTTGGCATTCTGTTGCCAGAATGCTGAAAGAACAGAGATTCACCTTCGATATACCAATCTCTGCTGAGGAATGGGAAAACTACTATCAAGACCGTTTGTTCTTCCAGAAGCTGTTGAGAAACAGTTTCTAAGTAACGATTTATCCCTTCCTGAAGCCTCACCCATTTTGCCACCAGTATTAGAAAATGAGATCAAATCAGTCCTAAAAGGCGTGAAGAGCAATAAAGCCCCCACGGAGGACTTTATACCGGCTGAGCTATTCAAAAATATCCTAATCAGTGGGACCTTCTATTGGCAGGTTTATTTACACACATAAATAATAGCTGCCGTATTCCAGCTGGGTGGAAATTGGCCGTAGTAGTTCCTATATACAAAAAAAGGGAATAAAATGGACCCTATCAATTACAGGCCCATTAGTCTGATAGATATTTTGGCTAAAATATATGCTAGGTTCTTCTTGAGTAGAGCGGAGAGTTGGGTAGACAAAAAGTGTATTGTCACGGAAGAACAAGCCAGCTTTAGACAGAGTTGCTCTACTACTGATAATTGCTTTGTCTTGAACCATCTAGTTACAAAAGACATCAGTAAGGGGAAACAACTGTATGCTGCCTTTATAGATCTTAGTGCAGCTTTTGACACAGTAAAGAGAGAAATATTATGGAGGAAATTCACTGTCCTCAAAATGGAAGCCAGACTGCTGACGTTGATTAAAGCCCCAGTTTGAGAGTGTGGTTTGGGATTAATGGAGCCGTGACAAGGATTGTTACTTATAAAGGGGGAAGACAAGGGTGCACACTTACAGTTTGATATTTAGCCTATATATTAATGACTTACCAGGACTAATGAAGGATCCTGAAGTACATATGCCCAAGGCATGTATTGCACACTACACGTAGTGTACAATATACGTATTGTTACCCCTTGCTATATGCTGATGATATCATTTTACTATCATATTTGCAAGTTGGGGTACATATGCTGTTAAGAAGACTTGGATCCTACTTTCATAATAATTCTCTAATCATTAATCAATCAAAGTCAAAAATTATGGTCTTTGGAAAACAACATCGTGACCATAGATGGCTATTAGATGGTGAGACAATAGAGCAAGTGAATACCTTCCCTTACCTAGGGGTAGTCTTCTCTGAGACTGGATCCTGGCTTCCTCATCATCAAAGAAGCTCACTTAAAGCAAGGGCATATATGAACTTACTGCTCAAATTAATAAATCGTAGCTATCCAGGCTCCTTACCCCCAGTTATCAAAGTCTAAAAGGTCAAGGTTATTCCTATGTTCTCGTACGGAACTGAAACTTTGGGCTTAAAACACGTATCACTGTTAGAACAAACACAATTATAGCATCTTAGAAGTATCCTGGGTGTGGATAAAAGAACTTCAGCTGCTGCAGTTAGAGCCGAATTGGGAATCCATACAATTTGTTCTTTGTCTAAAATCAGGGCTTATAATTATTGGTGCAAAACTGATGCTATGGAAACGGACAGACTCCCAAAACTGTGTCTGATAGAACAGACTAAATCTCAATTACAGATTTTTGGAGAGTACAACTGACAAACTACAACAGGAGCTGTGGTCTCACTGTCGCATGTCCAACTGTTTCTGGAGAACAAGCGAAAAAGATTGCCGCACAAAGAATCGTGGATATGGAAGCATAGAAAGATATAGCCACCCTTAGTAAGGATGGCTCACTGAAATGGATCACCCGCTATATACCCACCTTCCAAATTGCCAAGTATTTAAATACAGAAATGCCCAAATATCTTAGAGTGGCATGTAGTTGAGCGAAATTACAGCAGTTGGACACAATAGTCAAATATAGAAGATTCAGCCAAGTCCCTTATAATGAACACACTTTTATTTGTGGAGCTCCAGAGATAGAAGACACAACACACATATTATTTGAATGTCAACTGTATAAAAAAGAGAGGGATCAGTATCTTGGACTGCACAGTAGACGAATGACCTATTGGGATCCTTATATTAAAACAGCATATTTCATGTGCGATCAGAATTCAAAAATTCATATAATACACCCCTTTTTTGAAAAAAAGAATACAGTTGATCTGCATATGTGGATCTGATCAAGATATATTGTAGGGCTGGTACATAAAAATGATTTGCATCTTTTTGTCTTTCTTTTTTAATTTTAATTTGTTTCTCTTATCCTATGTTAAATACAGTATATGATTTTATTAATGCTTTATGTTTTATATTCCATATCCTGATAAGGCAGAATGGCTAATCAAAGATAAGCTGTACGTGCTGGGTGTGCTGAAAGGAAGAAAGTGTTAGGCTAAAGAGCCTTGGAAAAATTATTGAAAATGCAGCATCGTGAGCAGCTCTTTTGGAATAGGCAACCGTAATAAACATTAATAAACAATCATAATCCTCATTCTTTGTCCCCCAGGCTATTAGACGTCTAAAGGTCTAATACCAAATGTATAGAATGTATATTTTATAGCAATTTAGGTATCTCAATTGTATTTCAGTGTATGATTGTAAGCCCATTTCATTTTATTATGCACTTGGTGTATAGTGTATAGTGGAATGACAATAAAGTTATTACTCTATTCTATTCTAATAAAGAAGAGGAAACATTTTCATATATTGAGAATGACAGAGAAACCAATAAGCCCTTTGGAGGAGGTCATCCATATTTTCAGGCAGAGAGTGCTCATGTGAATCGATATCGATACTGGTATTGATATTTGGAGAGCATGAAACTGAGCAAACTCAGGGAGGCAGTGAAGGACAGGAAGGCCTGGTGCGAGATGGTTCATGGGGTCACAAAGAGTCGGACATGACTTAACAACTGAACAACAACAAAAATTGATATTTGGAATAGATAAGAATTGAAAAAAACTACATTAAAACAAAGGTAATCTTTAATAAAAAATACTAAATCATTCACCATGCACTTATTAAATATATATAGAATGATAAGATTTTAAAGTGCAAAATAAAACAAAATGAGCGGTTAAAATGTGAATTATAAGATAGAACACAGTAGAATTTCCTAGCAACTGTTTATTTTTCTTTATTCGGACCCCTGTGATATTTGGATAGCAGCTCCCAGAGTATTTTCAAAATATGTCACTGAACTATAATTCTAAATTGTTAATTTGAAAATGACCTTGGGAGAAAGTTATCATGAATTTTAATATTATTACATAAAATTGTTACATACATAGGAAGCAATCATATAACCGACACATAACTTAAAGTAAATCCAGTTTGTCTTAACTATACTCATTTCTTTGTTCTTCCAGTTTGTGGAACATGATCGTAACACTAATCTTTTTTAGTTACTTGTTGCTAAACTTTGTTTTGTTTTGGTAAACCAATAAAGTTTAAAAAGAATATAAATGATGACTGATGGAGAAGACCTCCACACCTACCTTGGCTTTTCCTCTTGTGCTCAGATAGGCTGGAAAAAAGGAGACCCACACACTGCAGAAGGCCAACATGCTGAAGGTGATGAACTTCGCTTCATTAAAGCTGTCAGGCAATTTATGGGCAGGAAAGGCCACAATAAAGCTGGCGAGGGCCAAGATCTCCATGTAGCCCAAGACACAGTAGAAGAAGGCGGCTGACCTCTCGTTGCATTGAGAAAAAGGAAATATGACTACACTACATTAACATTTACATTGGATTAAAATTTGATCAAGGCTGCACAACAATGGAATAGAAGACATTTCTTATGACCAGAATTCTGTTATTAGATCCATTGGTATGTAAAAGTCTATCCAACCGCTACTAAAAATGCAATCACATTTGATGAAAGATATCATCCTTAACTACATCTCAGGTAGAGGTTTTCAGTTTCTTTCTTTTGATTCAAGGGTTCATCGAAATCTACAATCTGAACAGGAATGCCTAAATCTTTTGACTTAAGTGTATATATAGTTCAAAATATTTAACATGAGCTTTGGTTTAGCTACTCTTTGCTAATCCTTTCTTTTGATGATTTGCTCCTTGTTTAGCTGAGGCCTGAACACGATGATGTAGCACTTTGGCAGAAAGATGCATCCAAGGAAGGGAACACTGGAGCACAAGATGGAGAAGACCTCCACAGCAACTGTTGTTTTTCCTCTTGAACTGAGATAGGTTGGCACAACGGACATCAGTATACTGAAAAAGGCTATCTATCTATCTATCTATCTATCTATCTATCTATCTATCTATCTATCTTGGATTAAATTTATCCAGTATTTAAATAAGGTACTGATAACATAATTATGGGCAGAATTCTTTCAGAATATGGATTTTCCTCCACCATAACAGAAATACAGTTTGAATTAGGGATGAAAAAGATGATACAGTGACGTGTTTTGTTTCAGAATGTCATAAAACGTCATGAGGTCATTTTAGAGAGGGACTCTGGTCCTTGGTACACAAGCATAAATCCATACCTGGTTAAAACCAGGGTGCCAAAGGATTCCTTTCTCCTCAATGATGAGTTCTTTTCCTTCTGGAGCACTGGGGTCTAACTTTCCAACTTTTACTCTCTGAAAGGATCTGTTTGGAAAAGTGATCATGTTGAGGATGTCAAAGCCACCAGGACCTTCTCTTTTGTCTTTGAAAAAGAGTTTTTCTCCAGCTGAGTTGTTAAAAGAAATCCCTTGAAGAAACTTGTGGAGCTACTTGAAGAAGGATGAGAAAGAGGGAGTCCAGAGGAAAACAATACATCAGGGATCAAAGGATTTGTTTCCCTTCCTTTTACTGCTACTTCCAGGGAAACCAAAGAAGATTACCTGACTTGACATATGGAAGAGGAAAATGTCAACCCAGAAAGAACTATCAATCATTGAGATACGCAACTCACTTTTATTCCATCAATGATCAAGAGATTTACTCCCATGCTCGGCAAGAAGCCTCATAGAAGGCCTCTGCTTTGCTCTCCTCTCTATTCACTGGGTGCGGAGGCTGGTAGCCTGTTCAACCTCCTGTGATTCTTGGCTTGGTGTTTCCTGAGGCTGATATTCCACAGGTTCACCTGGAGCTGCTTCTTCAGGTACAGATTCAGATTCAGAGTCTGTCCTGAGCCATGACACTATTCCCCTTCCCAGAGCCCTCTCCACCCTCAGTACCTTCTGGGGTATCGTCAATGGAATTGTGGTGGCCTGGGAGTGTGACCTTGGAAGACAAGGGGGAAGAGGTGCCACCTAGGGAACTATCAGAGAAAAGAGAGAGGAGTCCACAACAGAGTAATGGCCGGGGAAAGAAATTTAGGAAGGACCCACCCTAACTACTCAGGTGGTAAATAGGGAGGGCGGGATATTTGTACTTTCAGACTTCAAGATTCTGTTAACGTAGCTTTACAATACAGTAGAATTAACTCATCTAATCATGTTTCCTATCTGGTTTCCTGGTAGGCCTGACATGAGTCTTGCAAATCTGAAAGTCAAACCTAGGAGTTCTACATATAGTGAACCTTTTGGATGAGGACTTAGTTATTTGGTGCTTCTTCAACATATGGCATAAAATTGGTAAACGCATTGGAGACTGACTGCTGGTCAGTCATGGGTGACTGCAGTATTAAGGCCCAACTGACAGCATCTCTGATTTGAGGCTATTCCATATTGCCTTGGTATCTACTTTGGACCATATTAACCTTCTACTTTGACTCACCTCTGAGTTAATGGTAACCCACGTATCAGCCATGTTATACGATCTTAAATCTGAATGAGGTTAGGGTTAGGGTTAGGGTTAGGTTCTGGTTACTTTTTCCACCTATTCATGTTTTTGTTGTCAACTGAAAGCCCTTTCATTGAAAGTCATGTATCATCATGTGTCACAGAGTCAAAGAGTAGTTTCTGTGGGAAGAAAATGAAGGCAGGATTATTATATATGTGTGATTTCTCATCAGCAATGAATGATACAGCAATGTGCAAATTACCATTAGAAATGGGGTTATGGTTAAATAGAGTTTGCTTTTTTTTTTTAAACAGATTAGACTTTGCCTCTGAGGGTCAACTGTCAGTAGTGAAGGAACCAGCACTCAAGAAATGTGATGCAGGCAATCATTTGTCAGGGTAGCAATGAAATTTCAGAGAACATATTCAAATGCCCTCATGTGACAATATACATGAAGAAAAGAATCCACTAGAGGATCAGACACCAGATTGAAAGAGAGCCATAGAAGTCTTCTAAGAATGGATATCTTGCAATATTGACAGGTTTCTGTCATAGTCATTCTGTCCAATAGCTATTAACACTGAATTTAGTTATCTATACATCTGAATACTTATGAAAAGGAAGGTGGACTTTATACACCATTCTAAAGATGGGTGGTATCTGTTCTGTATTTCCTCTAATAAAAATCAGCCTTCTCTGATTTGAGGCTATTCAATATTGTCTTGGTATCTAATATGGTGTCTTGGACCATATTAACCTTTTATTTTGACTCACCTCTGAGTTAATATTAACCCACTTATCAGCCGTGGTATATGATCGATGGGCTGAATGAAAGGTGTGTGGATATACCTAATTATTATCCTTACCTCGCAAAATTTGAAGATTACATTTAAAGATCAGTGATACCAAGTCCAAAGCAGCAGTGTTACTTTTGTTATCTCTTGAGAATCACCATGGGTGATTGTCAAAAATTCATTTGGAAGTCCACTGTATCGAGCAAAATCATGAAGAGCTTGGCCTAGTTGGGCATGAAAATCACCAAGTAATATGATTATGGCTTGAGTATGCAAAGTAATTATTTCTTCCCATATTATTTCCAAACCTATCCAGTAATCAGAGTTATAAGAAGAAGATGTGTTTGGGGGAATATAAACGTTTACCAGAATGAGCTGAAAATCTTTATATCTGAATGCTATGTCCAGTATATAAAAGAGTTTATTCCCATGATATAACTTCTCACCCTGCCCTTGCAATCCATCCTTAATAAGAATGCTTAAGCCCCCAGAGGCTCGCCCTTTATTCTTTAATTTAAATTTAAAATCTGTTTGCTTTGTTTATCACTGGAGGATATCTGGAGCTTCCTTCAATGATGCCCTCGGAACCCTAAAATTAAAGCTAGATAGAGAGACAGACATACAGACAGCCAGACATAGAGATACAGAGTTTTTTGGTGTTCTTTTTTTCTTTTTTTTGAAAAAACAACTTATAGGTCCTGCAGCAGCACAGATAAGAGTCTCTGGGGGATTTCCCCCCTCCTTTCTCTTATAAAAACCACATACAAGATAAACATACAACTTTTTTAAAAACATTTTCAAATATCCCTTTCTCCTCTTGTGCCCTTAACAAGGGTTTGTTCTCTTTTTCCCTTTGGGGTCAATGATTTTCTATCTTAGCTTTCTTGTTGAGCCAGTTTCTAAAGGATTCCCAAGCCAAAACCTGCTAATGTGTATCAGAGAGTGGACATTTGATCATTTCTGCAGACCAGTGTTTTTCAAGGTTAGCAACTTTAAGATGTGTGGACTTCAACTCCCAGAAATTCCCAGCCAGCCATCAGATATCTCCATTTTACAGGGAAATAGAGATATATGATCCATTGATGAACTTAAACATTGGAGCTGATTTCTATATTTAGGGCAATTTTGTCATCTCAACCTTCCCAGTTCTATTTTTGCAGGTATTTTCAAAGCTGGTTAAGCATCAGGCACTTATTCTGTCACCCAAAGTAAAGAAAGATGTTGACTACTTACATGAAGAAAAATTGCCAGGTTGCCAATGGTTCAATGATAATTTGGTCCCTGATGAATGACTGAAATTACTCTATTATTCTAAGTAGGTCAAACCTTCAAAGGTTCTGTGCAGAAGGGAATAGGATATCAAAAGCAATCAATATAAATATTTCTAGAGCCACAGAGAGGCAGGAAGGGGGAATGCTGACTCTGTGAGGTTCATTTCCACAAGTTGTCTCCTTCCGGTCTCATCCGCCAGAAATGCTCTTTGAATGATACACCAGACCTTTTCTCCATAAGCAGAGAGTCATGATGCTGCTCCTCCTGGTCTTCCTGGTGAACAAAAGAGCTACTCTGAGCTGTCCTGCAAGTGATGCCTTCCCTGTTCCACACAAGTGGTACCAGCCTGGTGACCTTGTCATCGGTGGGATGGTTTCTCATATGCTTTACCATTTTTATGAAATTCCATTAAAACAACATCCTTTCCGAAATCTTTATGATTCACCAATGTAAGAATTTTCCCTTGAATCATCTGACCTTATACACATCCCTGAACGGAAAAGATTCAGAAGAAATAAATGTGTGGGGCTACAGAGAATCTCACCCGAAATGTAATTCTTTAGAAAAACTTTAGAAATTACCATAATATGTCCTGTGATAAGAAACTTTCTAAAAAAAGTAAAGGAAAATACTGTGTGCAAAGTATATTTGGGCTTTTTACAAAATTATTTAATCCTTTAATCAAAGATGAAAAATTTCTGTTAGTTAGTTGCAAACAATGACCACTCAGGAACAATTTGAAAAATTATTTTTTTAAAAAAATATGTGCTTAATCTATTTGCAGTGTGGTAACCAAGTTCTACCAGCACATCCTTGCTTTGGCCTTTGCTGTGAAGGAGATCAATGAGGACTCCCAGATCTTACCTAACATCACTCTTGGGTTCCACATCTATGACAGTTACTACAATCCAGGGATGACCTACCGCACCACTCTGGATCTGCTCTCCAAATCCAAGAAATTTGTCCCTAATTACCAATGTGATATTCACAAAAATCTCATGGCCATCATTGGAGGATTAGGTTCTGATACAACATCATATATAGCTGAAATTGTAGGTTTCTACAAGATTCCACAAGTAAGTAGTCAAAGGTGTTAGAGAAAAATTCTGTACTTACTGTTTTCTCATAATTAATCAGTACCTGATGTTAGGCTTAGTTTTGTGTTAAGAACTTCTGCAGAGCATAAGGTAGAGTACTTCACACTCTTTTCTAAAACTAAAATGCCAACCATAGAAGTGAATGTCCCAGAGTATCCACGGACTTTTCATACCTGATGGAAGATTAGAATGTAGTATTCCCTGCTCCTATTAAAACAATTTAACTATTAAATGTTTGAAATAATTCCTAGAAATTCCGTTCAATATTAATATTTAGAAGAAGTCAAGGGAAAAAAATCCTTTCTCGGATAAATTGACATGAAAATTAGATCAGAAAAGATCAGATTTGATCTAACAACTCAACAGAATTCTATTCCACTTTTTTTCAGCTGCCATATGGCTCGTTAGACGAAGAGGCATTTCGGAAGAGGAAGCTATCTTCACTTTATTTCATAGCCCCCAAAGAGGACCATCAGTACATTGGGATTATCCAACTACTTCGTCATTTCAGATGGACCTGGGTTGGGATTTTTGCTGTTGATAACAACAACGGAGAATATTTCTTACAGAAAATGCAGCCCTTACTTTCATGGAATGGAATCTGCTCATCATTCATACAAAGGCTTCCACAACTAGTCCACGTGGAAGATATTTCAGAACTTTATGACACAGTCTCAAGTATTTCTATTAATTTGATGAATGCCAAAGCAAGTACATTTCTTGTCTTTGGAGAATCATTGACAATCATGGGGCTCAGAACTGTCACATTTGTAGCAGATCCTGAAAACAAGCAAACTGCATTACTTAGAAAGGTGTGGATCATGACTACCCAGATTGATTTCACATTATCAGGCTTTCAAATCACTTGGGATCTCCAGATGTTCAATGGGGCTATTTCATTTACTGTTCATTCAAGAATCATTCTGGGGTTCAAGGAATTTCTTCAGACCATAAACCCTTATTCAGACTCCAGAGATGGGTTTCTGAAGGAAGTTTGGGAACAATTATTTGAATTTTCATTTCCAAAACTAGAGTTACAAGAAATGCCCAGTAGGCAGTGCACTGGGGAGAGGAAACTGGAGGATCTTCCTGGGCCTGTGTTTGAAATGGAAATGACTGGCCAAAGCTACAGTATCTACAATGCTGTTTATGCTGTGGCTCACGCTTTGCATGCTATACTTATCTTTGGGTTCAATAAGAAGAAAAGGATGATGGGTAAAAAAACTGACTTTCCAGGTCTGCAGGCTTGGCAGGTATTGCCTCTTCACTGGACACTTCCTTTCTTTCAATGAGAAGTTTGTTTTAGGATTATCATTACCACGCATCATTGAAAGCTGTACTCTTTCCTGCTTATGGGATCAAGTTTAGTATGAACATCAAGAAGCTAATATATAAATTATAGTTTACGTGTCACTATGTTTTATTTAGGAAATCATCATAGCTTTTAAGTTAAAGATGGTGAAAACGAAGTGTCACTGTACATGATCATTTACATTACTTTCCATTGCCCTCTACATAAATGCCATTTCTCCAAGATACTTCTGCTTGACTCATGAATATTTCAGGGTTGAGAAGCTTAGTGTTCTGTCCGTATTGGAGTTCAAGAGGAATGGACTGAGTTGTGGTCCTTTCAGCTGTGGCCTCCTCTCCCTATTTTTGAGAGAAGATCTATCAACTCTCTCTCTGTTTATCCATCCATCCATCCATCCATCCATCCATCTATCTATCTATCTATCTATCTATCTATCTATCTATCTATCTATCATCTATCGAAGAATGCTTGAGTCTTCGATTCTAAAATCTGGCTAAGGGAAATTTTTCAGGTCTCAGGCTCTCAAATAGCTTTGTACAAATGAAGAAGTAACAGTAGAGGATAAGATTATGTATGGTCTACATTTAAATAGTTGTTTAAATAGTTACCCTAAATCATAATTTAAGGTAGTTCAATAATTTCAATAGCCTGTTTTCATTTTGCTTTTGTCCACTGACAAATTGAACATTGTTTCTTATTTTCCCTGGAAATCATATCAAATTTGAAATAGAATTGACCGGTACATTTCCAGGCAATATAGATTATCAATTTTCTAGGTGTCCTTATTTGCTATTTGTTATAGGAAAGGGAAGGATGAATGAACAAAACGTATATATACTGGTCCCTTCCCCCATTGTTTTCCTTTCAGCTTCCTCTCTCTTTCATTCTCTTTCAAGTAGCTCCATCCATTTCTTCAAGGCATTTCTTTTAACAATTCAGCTGGAGAGAGAGTGTTCCTCAATGAGAAGCAGGAAGCAACTGGTGGATTTGACATCACCAACTTGATTACATTTCCAAACAGATCCTTTCAGAGAGTTAGAGTTGGAAAGTGGGATCCCAGTGCTCCAAAAGGGAAAGAATTATTTATTGATGAAGGCTTGATTGTCTGGCACCCAGCTTTTAACCAGGTATGGACTCATTGAACAGATTATATCTTGACATATCATTATCCCATGAAAAGTTGTTTGTTTGTTAAACCATCTTGAAAATCGTCTCTTTGGAAATTTAATTTTGTTTTTGAAAGAAAAAAATGGCATATTCTGTACAAAGGTTGTCCATGATCAAGCATTTACCAAATTAGCAAAATGGCATTACAATTTTAAGTGAGATTTTCACATTTCAGTCGCAACTCTATTTGAAATCATGATAGTCACATATTTTCCATAATATTGTCGTGCTGCACATTTATTTACTCACCCTCCCTTTCTTTTGCATAGCCTTGCAATTTCTACATCTTTTTAAGGTATAGTATAAATCCTACTAGATAAAATTCCTTACAATTTTGAAGTCAAGAATTCTTTCCCCCCAGAAAGAAGAATTAGAAACTCCTTTAAAAATCTCCCTTTGCAAATCCTTTCATGTTCATCACCAGGTTCTTCCAATTTCTCAGTGTAATGACCATTGTCCCCCTGGATCCTGGAAGAAAGGGATTGAAGGAAAACAATTCTGTTGCTATGACTGTGTTCCATGCCCAGAAGGGAAGTTTTCAAATCAAAATGGTGGGTTAGACATTCAACCAATTTTTCATTCTATAGACTTCAGCAAACTGTAAAACACTACTTTAGGGTGAATATATTTAGTAGTTGTACTAATTCTTCAGGGTGAATGTTTATTTCTCTAACTGAGGATCACAATCCCTTGTTTTATTGTTTGTTTTATTTATTATTAAATTTAAATGCTGCCCATCTCCCCCAGGAGTCTTGTTCAGGAGTCAAAGTTTGCCCACAAGTTTCCTCCAGGTAGTGTTTCCTATAGAGGACCAAAATATATATGCATTGAGCAGTAGGTCTTCTACAATCACATGATCTATGTTTATTTATTTATTTTTCACATCTTCAACCTCTTTTGCATTTGGTGTTTTTCCTGAGATTGCTCATTCAGTACACAAAATATCATGGATTTTTGCAAACTCAGGACATATTCAGCATTTTTTTTCCCTTAAAAAATGTATATTGGTGTTTCCTACCTTATGATGTCATCTTCATAACTTATGATGACAAGATACTCATTAGCAGTCCCGCTAAGCAATGTGTGACCTAATGAATAATGGAATGGAAGATGACTATTTTAGAATAGACTGGGAATTAAAGAAAATTTGTGCAGGAAAAAGGCAAGGGCAAAGTACTTTCTTCTTACCTAAACAACCACAGGAACAACCACATTTGAGTCTATGGGCATTCTCTTAATTCAAAAACATTTTTATCTTTTCTTCTTTTTCCTTTTGGCCCTGGTTAAACTATGAGTTGAGGACCTCTAATCTTCTGTTTAAAGATGACATAGAAATAAGCAGAATCAAGTGACAGTTAAACCACTTTTTAAAGTTTAAATAAACATGCAACATAGGGTGGGTGTTTGTAGAACTGACTAATGTTCTCCACATAGAACACAGCATCATAATAAAGCTCAGAATAAAATATAGGGATCAGACTAAGGGACCTTTTTTATCTTGACAGGAAATTAGGTGATAATTTTTGCTTGATGGACCCCAGCTGTTTTTTCTAAATAAAAAGGCTGACCTTTCCTTAGTTTACTCACTCTTTAGGAAGGAGGAAATCCAAAAGTGTTTAAAGGGACTATATTGCTTTGCACCTCAGAGTCAGTATTCCTGCTTCTCTTCCTAAAGTCTTCTATCCATCATCACAGTTTCTTTCTTCATCTTTGAAAGATGGGAAAAGTCCGACTTGCTTATATTGTAATACATTTGAACCTTTTAGAAAGGGCTGCATTTCAAAGAATAATTGCCCTTCACATATTTATTTCTTTTATGCAAATCCCAAATGATACCATTGAGGAAAAACTG
The DNA here is from genome assembly GCA_030867105.1 of Liasis olivaceus. NCBI lineage: Eukaryota > Metazoa > Chordata > Lepidosauria > Squamata > Pythonidae > Liasis > Liasis olivaceus. The sequence goes on along the minus strand of CM061351.1, from coordinate 111,583,112 downwards.
CATTTTCATATAAAAATTATCAACCTGGTAACCACTGGAAAGAACTCAAAATGAATAGCAGCTGGCAGAAACTCAGAAAGTAATTTTCAAACATATGGAATGCATAGATGACAAATGCCTTCACTTTTCTTCCAGATATAGATGACTGTTTGGAATGTTCAGAAGATGGTTATCCAAACAAAGAAAAGAAAGGATGTATCATGAAACTAGTGGTCTTTCTAACTTTGGAAGAAACACTAGGAATTAGTCTAGCCTCCACAGCTCTTTGTTTCTTCTTCGTGACATCTTGGGTTCTTGGAACTTTTATAAAGCACAGGAACACTCCCATTGTTAAAGCCAACAACCGAGCCCTCACTTACACCCTCCTTGTCTCTCTTCTGCTCTGTGTCCTCTCCGCTTTCCTCTTCCTCAGTCAACCTGGCCAAGTCACCTGCCTTCTCCGACAATCCACTTTTGGCATCACCTTCTCAGTGGCCATTTCTAGTGTCCTGGCCAAAACCATCACTGTGGTAGTTGCTTTCATGGCCACGAAACCAGGATCTCTGATGAGGAAATGGGTGGGGAAAAGATTGGCCTTTTCTATTGTCCTTTCCTGCTCTCTCTTCCAAGTATGTATTTGTGCTCTTTGGTTGTCAACAGCTCCCCCATTCCCTGAGTTGGACATGCATTCAGAAGCCAAAGAAATTATTTTACAATGCAATGAGGGGTCAGCCTCCTTCTTCTACTTTGTCTTGGGCTACATGGGGATCTTGGCCCTTGCCAGCTTTCTTGTGGCCTTTCTTGCTCGTAAATTGCCTGACAGCTTTAATGAAGCCAAGTACATCACCTTCAGCATGTTGGCCTTCTGCAGTGTGTGGGTCTCCTTTTTTCCAGCCTATCTGAGTACAAGAGGAAAAGCCATGGTAGCCGTGGAGGTCTTCTCCATCCTGTCCTCCAGCGCTGCATTAGTGGGATGCATCTTTTTGCCAAAATGCTTCATCATTGTTTTCAGGCCTGAGCTCAACCACAGGGAGCAACTCATAAAGAGGAATTAGGACATCATTTGATCTGTCATGCTATCCAAAATGGCTGAAAATAAAGAAGAGAAAGACTGTTTGCTGTCTACACGACACATACAGAAGTTCTTATGTTTTTCAAAGAAGGATTTATGGAGGAGGACGATTATGTTATTAAGTTTTCTAATATTTAACATTTAATGAACATGTATTTTGTACTGTATGATAGGGTATCAGTTTTGGATTGGTTCGGTTCTTTTAAATGTAAATTGTCTGTTGTTGTTGTTTTTTTGACTTCATCTTTCTTGACTTTTACCTTTAGGAGGTCACTAAGTCATAGAGTCAAAGAGTAGTTTCTGCTGGAATGTAATGATGGCAGGATTATCGTATATGTGTGATTTATCATTTGTAAATTGCCAGATAGCAACCTGGCAATTTCATACGGAATCATAAGGTATCAGTTTCAGATTGGTTAGGGTTCTCTGAAGTGTAAAATATATACCGTTTCTGAAACCAATACATATAACTGTATTTCAAACAAGGTGTCAGGCCGGGTCATAGCCACTCACTTTCTATCCATTATTCTATTTCCACTCTAACCTATTATCAGATTTTAATAATTTTGAAATTTTAATGAAATGAAATGAAATATATTCTTCCTTCTGCCTCTTCCTTTATGAGAAGTACATGTTGGCCAATGGCCATAATAAAGACAGATTTCATTTGGTTTGATGTTAGAAGTATGGTATTGTGATGTAAAGTCATGCTGAAATTTGGCCCAAATCCTAGTAAAAGAAATATACCTCTCCCTTATACAAGGTAGGACCACCAAGATGTAAATACCTGGGGAAAAACTGTGAGTCCTACATTGGGTTTCTCTTGATGGGAGTGGGGCCAGGTTTTTTTCCATGGAATAGTGCAAAAACATGATCTAAGCTGGTATAGGGTTCTGTCTGTTGCTCTTCAGAAGAACAGACCTGAAAGTTCAAAAGTATGGAAGGAGCTGAAGGTTGCTGTGATGGGGAAGTGATGAAAATTTGAGTCATAAAATGGGCTGCCATCCGTATGCCAGCCAGTGACCATTTGCCCCCAGAGATACAAGATGAGGGGAAAGGAGAAACTCACACAGATGTAACATTTTAATTCCTTGAAGAGAAGAAGATGCAGACTCTTCTTCTGGATACTGCTGGTAAAGAGACAATTATGTCATACCAGTGCAAGGCCAGCTCCGTGCCTGAAATCATTTGTACAACACTGTGTTAGGCTTCAAGAATCAGAATGACATGATCAAAACAGTAGACACTGCCATGGATAAATCTTTCTTTTTTTCTTTTTTATGGTGAGCTTTTCTTCCTTCAACTTCTCCTCTCTATGTAATCACTGTGATAGGCAAAAGTGGATTTATTTTTATGGAAATGTTTACGTGTCTTTGGATTAGTGAGTCCTTTTAAGGAGCATATAACAAATCATCAAACCTGAACAGAATCTAATTAAAATCCAAGTGATTGGATTCAGGTCCTCCTATATTACAGCGAGTATTACACTATTATAAGCAGAATACAACCACAGAGGAGGGAAAAGAATTTACTTGTTTCACCTATTCATTTTTTAGTTCTCATTGGGAAGTGTAAGGTTAAAAATAGAATTATCTATAATGCTCAACCTGTATGGGAAAATCTCCATGTAAGTCTCAGTAATGTTTATTTTTTAGCCAACAAATGATGGATCAAGGATCCATTGTGTTGCATAAAGCCTTACTTTCAGAGTGAGGGCAATCATCCACTTCCCAGTCCAAGAGGAGTAAGAATTGTCAGTAGACGTTACAAGGGGAGAAGGAGAAGGAGAAGGAAGAAGAGACTGACACGCTGTGTCCTTCAGCTGGAGCAGGTTCTGTATCTTTAGTCACCTAAAAGGCCTTGCAGCCTTTTCTTGTTTGGGGCTTCCTCTTGGCTGAACCTCCGGTTTGTGCCTCCTCTTAATCTTCCTTTTCAAATTCTTTTTTCTTCCTGCTTTATTATTTTGCAGCCTTGATTTCAGCTTGAAGTTCTATACAGCACTCTAGGATTCCAATCTGATTACTAAAACATCTTGATTAAAATGAAATAAAAGCACTAAAATGAGTTAAACTTCAAAAGCTCTTGACAGAGCTGTCACTCCATCACCATCCTGGATCTTTCCACCAAGCTAACAAGGCTTGGAGAATCTAGCTTCATTGGTTACTATCAGGAGATCTGATACATTGACTCATAGGCTGTCCAAAGGTTGCAGCTGCCACTTCCATGGTTTTTATATTTGCAAGTCATAAACCACTGCATAAATATAGTAAAAAGCTAATTCATATTTTATGAACATATATTTAACGTGGTATCATAGGGTATCTGCTTTGGATTGGTTAGGGTCTCGTAAGCTAGGAGACTTGCACAAAGGCACCTCTCTCTACATATACAACTAAAGATGCTGTCTCTAAGAAGTGAACATAAGAACTTCATTAAATCAAAGGAAAAGAGCTATGCAGCCTCAATTTGGTCAGGACTTGACTTTCAGCAAAAAGTCATAATTGGGCTACATTTTGGCATTCTGTTGCCAGAATGCTGAAAGAACAGAGATTCACCTTCGATATACCAATCTCTGCTGAGGAATGGGAAAACTACTATCAAGACCTGTTTGTTCTTTCAGAACCTGTTGAGAAACAGTTTCTAAGTAACGATTTATCCCTTCCTGAAGCCTCACCCATTTTGCCACCAGTATTAGAAAATGAGATCAAATCAGTCCTAAAAGGCTTGAAGAGCAATAATGTTACGGGTGGGAGCAACGCAACATTTATTGATGATGAGACTCTCACTGGGTCATTCAGGGAGAAGCTTTATTTGCGCAAAAGTTCAGTTAGGACTCACAGGTCCCTGCAAAGAACTGAACCCCGAAAAGGAGTTCAGCAAGCCTTTTTATCATTACAAGAGCCGTTTCTCCCCAATCCCCCCCTCAGTGCCCTCCCCATGCCTTCCGTACTCCAAATTTGGTCAATTGCTGGTAGCTAAACCACAAGTCCTTGTCTTCACCGGTCGTACCTTGTTTTGGGTACATTTCGGCCTTGCTGTCTAGAGCATTGCTATCTGAGGAGGGAGGGAGATAAGAGCACTCAGCATCAGCAGAAAGGAAAGTTACAGAGAGTTACATTTAAAATGTAAAACTTCACAAAATACCAGTTTCATACAAAATATAGGATATAACAAAGACTTCTTCTCATATTTGCTTCCGAGACTTATCACTGCAAAGCCTCTAGCTAAAAAAAAACACTTCCAGAGAAGAGGTTCACTACTTGGTTACTAGTTAGGACTATATAACCCAAAAATGTAGAATAGGACTACATAACCCAAAAATGTAGGATAAAGATCAGAATGAAGTTACAAATAATTTTCCATTTGTATCCTGCCACCTCATTCCCCCTTTGAAAGTCCTTTGGCTTTGCTGAAGGGCTGTCACTCATGAGAGTGGGAATGGGGTCATAATGCCACAGAGCCATTATTTGAGTTGTTGCTTCCCTTTTGGCTATGAGGGAGAGGGTACTTGTGATAGTGCGAATAAAAATAGGTAAAATGCAAGGAATAAGCACACAGCCAACAGCAATTATTCCAATAAGTGCAGCTATAGCTTGGAGACCTGGGAGTTTGGGAAACCAGGACCCAAAGAGATTTTTCATATTGAAACCCTCCCATGTCTGAACAAAGACATGGGCAACTTTGACCATCCGGTCAGTAATTTCCTTAATAACCTTTTCAGTATCTTTTATCACATACACCTTCTTCCTTTCCTTTTATCTCTCTTCTACTTTCTCCACTCCCTCCTTCTTACACACATACACATACTCAGCCATTGCTCATCACATATCCTGTTGCCCACATCTGCTTGCTCTCTTTCCCTTTGCATACGAACCATCAAAACCACTATAGAACAAGCATTTACATCCATTCTTATCGTACGGGTGATGCCAAATCTTCTGGTTGTTCCTGAATTAGGTCACTACCGGTGGACCTAATTAGTCCTTAAAAAGATTTGCTGGTGAAGCTAGAGAACGCTGCAATTTTAATTTAAGTCCATCGACCAAGGAAACTTGCCAAATGTCTGGGGGTTCCTTCACCTGCCTGATCCTGGATCCATGCACCCAAGCTTTGATGTAGGACTTTCACAGCAGTTGGCATGCTCAGTAGGACTTGCTTCGGTTGGGACCACTTCAGATCAGTGCAGGATGGGAACAGCTCTAACCCACTGGTCTGGCTGGGCAATGGGTTGTACGTCAGGAGCGACTGGCAAGGCATCTCGGACCTGCAGGGAAATAGAGGATAGAACGTGCGCCAGCTTCTGCAAGTATTGAGAAATGTTCTTTTCACCAGTCCAGGCAGTTTGTACTTCATGAGATCCAAATGATCTCCCATAAAGCATTTCAAAGGGGGACAGTAAATAGCCCTGATACGTGTTAAAGCAAGGGACAGTATTTTGGGCCATGGCAACTGAGTCTCCTAACAAAGCTTTGCAAGCTGAGCCTTTAAAGTACGATCCATGTCTTCAGCCCCTTCTTCAGGCCAGTTGACTCCAAATGTTGGCCATTCTTGTTTACAGAAAATCTTCAGGGTATCCGGGTTGCACCTGGGATCCCCATAGTCGCCACTGAAGGCAGCTTTAAAGTTTTTCAGCATGCACGACAGAGGGGAAACTTTGCTTCCTGTGTTCCCCATGGTGTGGGTCTCCTAACGTGTACCTGATGTTAGACTTTGGCAAGGGGTTCTCCTGTCAGGCCTCGGTCCGGCTCAGGGAAACGGCGAGACAGTCCTCCCAGCACTCGCTGGGCTCCTTTAAAAGGACCTGTCCCCTCCTGCCTTGGTCTCCCAGCAATCGCTGGCTCTTCCTTTTAAAGACCAATCCCTGCTACGGAGCGTGCCAGATTTCCAATCCCTTACTCCTTTAGGAGAAGGGATGTTCCCAACCCACTTGCCTATACACTACAGCCGACCTACGGTGCCAGACACTCAACGGTCACCAATAGGAACTGCGACTGTTTAACCACCCACACAATCCTAGAAGGCACCCACTCTTGGGCCCTTCACCCCCAGGAGGATGCGCTTTTCCTCCTCTTCCGCCTCACCGGTTATGACGGGTATTCCCCACTGAGTATACTCGCCTGGTCTGGTCGCTAGTCAGCCCACTCACTCCTCTGTTCCTCCGGCTGGCCGTCCACTCACTCCTCTGCTCATCACCGTGAATGGGTCCTTGGATCCAGGGGAAGGCTCCCTACTCTCTGCGGCGTCCGCTGGTCCCGAGGCACAGGAGTCAAGGGGTCCTGCCAGCTGGTTGCGTCGAGCCGCTGGGCGTCGCTGAGTCTCAGAAGGTCCACTGGTCCTGCTCAAAGGGCTGGGAGAGTCCCATCTGGGTCGCCAGAAATGTTACGGGTGGGAGCAACGCAACATTTATTGATGACGAGACTCTCACTGGGTCATTCAGGGAGAAGCTTTATTTGCGCAAAGGTTCAGTTAGGACTCGCAGGTACCTGCAAAGAACTGAACCCCGAAAAGGAGTTCAGCAAGCCTTTTTATCATTACAAGAGCCGTTTCTCCCCAATCCCCCCCTCAGTGCCCTCCCCATGCCTTCCGTACTCCAAATTTGGTCAATTGCTGGTAGCTAAACCACAAGTCCTTGTCTTCACCGGTCGTACCTTGTTTTGGGTACATTTCGGCCTTGCTGTCTAGAGCATTGCTATCTGAGGAGGGAGGGAGATAAGAGCACTCAGCAACAGCAGAAAGGAAAGTTACAGAGAGTTACATTTAAAATGTAAAACTTCACAAAATACCAGTTTCATACAAAATATAGGATATAACAAAGACTTCTTCTCATATTTGCTTCCAAGACTTATCACTGCAAAGCCTCTAGCTAAAAAAAAACACTTCCAGAGAAGAGGTTCACTACTTGGTTACTAGTTAGGATTATATAACCCAAAAATGTAGAATGGGACTACATAACCCAAAAATGTAGGATAAAGATCAGAATGAAGTTACAAATAATTTTCCATTTGTATCCTGCCACCTCATTAAAGCCCCCACGGAGGACTTTATACCGGCTGAGCTATTCAAAAAATATCCTGATCAGTGGGGTCTTCTATTGGCAGGTTTATTTACACACATAAATAATAGCTGCCGTATCCCAGCTGGGTGGAAATTGGCCATAGTAGTTCCTATATACAAAAAAAGGGAATAAAATGGACCCTATCAATTACAGGCCCATTAGTCTGATAGATATTGTGGCTAAAATATATGCTAGGTTCTTCTTCAGTAGAGTCGAGAGTTGGGTAGATAAAAAGTGTATTGTCACGGAAGAACAAGCCAGCTTTAGACAGAGTTGCTCTACTACTGATAATTGCTTTGTCTTGAACCATCTAGTTACAAAAGAGATCAGGAAGGGGAAACAACTGTATGCTGCCTTTATAGATCTTAGTGCAGCTTTTGACACAGTAGAGAGAAATATTATGGAGGAAATTGACTGTCCTCAAAATGGAAACCAGACTGCTGACGTTGATTAAAGCCCCAGTTTGAGAGTGTGGTTTGGGATTAATGGAGCCGTGACAAGGATTGTTACTTATAAAGGGGAAAAACAAGGGTGCATACTTACAGTTTGATATTTAGCCTATATATTAATGACTTACCAGGACTAATGAAGGATCCTGAAGTACATATGCCCAAGGCATATATTGCACACTACACGTAGTGTACAATATACGTATTGTTACCCCTTGCTATATGCTGATGATATGATTTTAGTATCATATTTGCAAGTTGGGGTGCATATGCTGTTAAGAAGACTTGGATCCTACTTTCATAATAATTCTCTAGTCATTAATCAATCAAAGTCAAAAATTATGGTCTTTGGAAAACAACATCGTGACCATAGATGGCTATTAGATGGTGAGACAATAGAGCAAGTGAATACCTTCCCTTACCTAGGGGTAGTCTCTCTGAGACTGGATCCTGGCTTCCTCATCATCAAAGAAGCTCACTTAAAGCAAGGGCATATATGAACTTACTGCTCAAATTAATAAATCGTAGCTATCCAGGCTCCTTACCCCCAGTTATCAAAGTCTAAAAGGTCAAGGTTATTCCTATGTTCTCATACGGCACTGAAACCTGGGGCTTAAAACACGTATCACTGTTAGAACAAACACAATCCCGGCATCTTAAAAGTATCCTGGTGTGGATGAAAGAACTTCAGCTGCTGCAGTTAGAGCTGTATCGGGAATCCATACAATTTGTTCTTTGTCTAAAATCAGGGCTTATAATTATTGGTGCAAAACTGATGCTATGGAAACGGACAGACTCCCAAAATTGTGTCTGATAGAACAGACTAAATCTCAATTACAGATTTTTGGATAGTACAACTGACAAACTACATCAGGAGCTGTGGTCTCACTGTCTCATGTCCAACTGTTTCTGGAGAACAAGCGAAAATATTTTAATATTATTACATAAAATTGTTACATACATAGGAAGCAATCATATGACCGACACATAACTTAAAGTAAATCCAGTTTGTCTTAACTATACTCATTTCTTTGTTCTTCCAGTTTGTGGAACATGATCCTAACGCTAATCTTTTTTAGTTATTTGTTGCTAAACTTTGTTTTAAACCAATAAAGTTTAAAAAGAATATAAATGATGACTGATGGAGAAGACCTCCACACCTACCATGGCTTTTCCTCTTATGCTCAGATAGGCTGGAAAAAAGGAGACGCACACACTGCAGAAGGCCAACATACTGAAGGTGATGAACTTGGCTTCATTAAAGCTGTCAGGCAATTTATGGGCAGGAAAGGCCACAATAAAGCTGGCGAGGGCCAAGATCTCCATGTAGCCCAAGACACGGTAGAAGAAGGCGGCTGACCCCTCATTGCATTGAGAAAAAGGAAATATGACTACACTACATTAACATTTACATTGGATTAAAATTTGATCAAGGCTGCACAACAATGGAATAGAAGCCATTTCTTATGACCAGAATTCTGTTATTAGATCCATTGGTATGTAAAAGTCTATCCACCCCCTAGTAAAAATGCAATCACATTTGATGAAAGATATCATCCTTAACTACATCTCAGGTAGAGGTTTTCAGTTTCTTTCTTTTGATTCAAGGGTTCATCGAAATCTACAATCTGAACAGGAATGCCTAAATCTTTTGACTTAAGTGTATATATAGTTCAAAATATTTAACATGAGCTTTGGTTTAGCTACTCTTTGCTAATCCTTTCTTTTGATGTTTTGCTCCTTGTTTAGCTGAGGCCTGAACACAATGATGTAGCAGTTTGGCAGAAAGATGCATCCAAGAAAGGGAACACTGGAGCACAAGATGGAGAAGACCTCCACAGCAATGTTGTTTTTCCTCTTGAACTGAGATAGGTTGGCACAACGGACATCAGTATACTGCAAAAGGCTATTTATCTATCTATCTATCTATCTATCTATCTATCTATCTATCTATCTATCTATCTATCTTGGATTAAATTTATCCAGTATTTAAATAAGGTACTGATAACATAATTATGGGCAGAATTCTTTCAGAATATGGATTTTCCTCCACCATAACAGAAAACAGGTTTGAATTAGGGATGAAAAAGATGATACAGTGACGTGTTTTGTTTCAGAATGTCATAAAACGTCATGAGGTCATTTTAGAGAGGGACTCTGGTCCTTGGTACACAAGCATGATTCCATACCTGGTTGAAACCAGGGTGCCAAAGGATTCCTTTCTCCTCAATGATGAGTTCTTTTCCTTCTGGAGCACTGGGGTCTAACTTTCCAACTTTTACTCTCTGAAAGGATCTGTTTGGAAAAGTGATCATGTTGAGGATGTCAAAGCCACCGGGACCTTCTCTTTTGTCTTTGAAGAAGAGTTTTTCTCCAGCTGAGTTGTTAAAAGAAATCCCTTGAAGAAAGTTGTGGAGCTACTTGAAGAAGGATGAGAAAGTGGGAGTCCAAAGGAAAACAATACATCAGGGATCAAAGGATTCGTTTCCCTTCCTTTTACTGCTACTTCCAGGGAAACCAAAAAGATTACCTGACTTGACATATGGAAGAGGAAAATGTCAACCCAGAAAGAACTATCAATCATTGAGATATGCAACTCACTTTTATTCCATCAATGATCAAGAGATTTACTCCCATGCTTGGCAAGAAGCCTCATAGAAGGCCTCTGCTTTGCTCTCCTCTCTATTCACTGGGTGCAGAGGCTGGCAGCCTGTTCAACCTCCTGTGATTCTTGGCTTGGTGTTTCCTGAGGCTGATATTCCACAGGTTCACCTGGAGCTGCTTCTTCAGGTACAGATTCAGATTCAGAGTCTGTCCTGAGCCATGACACTATTCCCCTTCCCAGAGCCCTCTCCACCCTCAGTACCTTCTGGGGTATCATCAATGGAATTGTGGTGGCCTGGGAGTGTGACCTTGGAAGACAAGGGGGAATAGGTGCCACCTAGGGAACTATCAGAGAAAAGAGAGAGGAGTCCACAACAGAGTAATGGCCGGGGAAAGAAATTTAGGAAGGACCCACCCTAACTACTCAGGTGGTAAATAGGGCGGGTGGTGTAAGAACCTTCCCTGTTCGTCAAGAGAAACTCCCGTGACACGTGTGGTTCACAGAAGAGGTTTACTCAAGCGTAATGCAACAGTTACAAGCAAAGCATGGGCTGGCTTGGTACAATACATTGGTTCCTTTATATCTCCCCTTCCCGCGTTTTTTCGCCCCGCGATCACATTGCCGGCAGCGGGCTATCCGCACCCCGATAAGTCCAGATGTCAGGTTCAGCCCAGATACCATTGTTCATTCATTGATCTCCCCTCCGGTGCGGGTTGGCTCCCTCTAAGTCCTTTTCTTATACATGCAGAGCCGGGGTCACTGGAGGCGCGGTATCTTGGCGTCTCGGCTCGCTGTTCCGCTTATTGATAGCTCGCGCCGCTTATCTGTGTATATTAATTGGTTCCGCTCTGCGGTTTCCCTGCCGGCTAAGCGCAGGTGGCCGCTATCAGCCGCATGGCTCCCACTTCCCCTTTTCCTCCTGGCTTGTAGCAAATTGGCTCAGCCTGATGGTAGTTTCTATGGGCCTCTACGGGGCACCGTGCCGGCTGAAACTGACATTCCTCCCCCCTGAAAACAGACCCCCCCCACCTCGGTTTCCCAGGGTATCTGATGTAAAAGTCTCGTACTACGTCCAGCACTTTGATGTGGGCTCGGCTTACCCATTCGCTGTGGGACTTGGGAAAATGTTTCCACTGCACCAGCAGCTGGGTCTGTCCCTTGTGCCTCCTCGCGTCCAGTATCTGCTTCACCTTGAAGTGCTGTTCCCCGCCAATCATGATGGGTGCTGGTATTGCTTCTGCTTTGTGCCAGTCGTTTCCCGGTTGGTGTGGCTTTAATAAGCTGCAGTGAAACACCGGGTGGATCCTCCCAGACTTTTGGGTAGCATCAGCCGAACCGTCACGGGGTTGATTATCTTCGCGATGGGGAACGGTCCCACAAACCTCGGGCTGAGTTTCTTCGAAGCCTGGTGGGTTTTTAAGTTCTTGGTTGATAGGTACACCTGGTCCCCCACTTTCCACTGACACTCGGAGAGCCTCTTGCAGTCGGCGTACTTCTTGTACTCCTCTTTGGCATCCTGCAGCACTGCACGCACCGCTTGTCTCGTGGCATCAATTTGGGAAAACCAGGAGTCCAGGGAGTTGATGTGGGATGCCGGTTGGGGCAGTTCCGGCATGGGTACAAAGTCCCGTCCCGTGGCCACTTTGAATGGGGAGAACCCGGTGCTCTTGTGGATGGCATTGTTGTATGCTACTTCCACGAACGGCAGTAGCTCCGCCCAGTCATCCTGCTGATGCCCTATGTAGCATCTCAGGTACTGCTCCAGCTGCCCATTCAGGCGTTCGGTTGATCCGTCCGTTTGTGGATGCGCTGAGGACGAGAGGGCTTGCTGTGTCCCTAACCGCTTCAGGAACTCTCTCCAGAAGCGGGCGATGAAGTTCCCCCCCCCCCCCCCCGGTCGCTGATGATCCGTTGAGGCGCGCCGTGCAGTCGGTAGATATGCTGCATGAAGAGTCTCACCAGCCTCTCTGCCGTGGGAACTTGCCGGCAAGCCACAAAATGCGCTTGTTTCGAGAACAAGTCCGTGACCACCCAAATGGCAGTCTTGCCCTTGCTGTCCAGTAGTTCCACTATAAAATCCACGGCGACCTCTTGCCATGGACCATCGGGGTTTGCCACGGGTTGGAGCAGCCCCTGGGGCTTTCCCCGACTCCCCTTCGCCGTTGCGCACACCGGGCACCCCCCCACGTAGGCTTCTACGTCTTTTCGGAGCATCGGCCACCAGAACTTCCGCCTGATTAAGTGGAGCGTCTTCAGGAAACCGTAGTGTCCTGCGCTCCGGTTGTTGTGGGCTCTCTCCATCACCCACCGCCGACATTCCTCCGGGACATACACTCTCCCCTCGTGCCACCACAAGTGTCCTTGGCAGGTCAGACCATCGCCGTTCGCCTTGAGCCAGGGGTCTCGCTTCGTTGCTTCCGCGAACTCCTGCTGCACCTCAGGCGTTGCATGCCTCCCCTGCCCGCTTGCTTGGCTCCGGGTTACCGCCTTTGCAGTCAACCTACCACCAGGGATGATGGAGTCCACAATGTCCTCTTGCAGGCTGGCATGTTGGGGCATGTGCGACAGCCCGTCCGCCAGGAAATTCCTCCTCCTGGGGATGTGCTTCAATGTGAAGTTGAACCGCCCAAAGTACTGGGACCATCACGCCTGCTTCGGGGATAGCCTCCGTGGGGTCTTTAGGGCTTCGAGGTTCTTATGGTCCGTCCATACCTCAAACAGCTTGGACGCCCCCTCCAGCAAGTGCCTCCAGGTGGCTAGAGCCCACTTTACAGCATACGCCTCCTTCTCCCACAACATCCACCGTCTTTCCGTCTCAGTGAACTTACGGGAAGCGTAGGCGCACGGGTGGAGGGGCCCTTCTCGACCGGGTTGCAGTAGGACCGCCCCTGTTGCCACGTCCGAGGCATCCACCTGAATGATGAATTGCCGGTCCGGGTCGGGGTGTTGCAGGATTGGTTCCGCCGTGAACTGCCGCTTCAAGTCTTCAAAGGCTCCTTGGCATTCCGGGGACCACCTGAGTGCCATGCTGGGTTTCGGGGGCTTCTCGCTGCCCTTGGTCTTCAGTAGATCCGTTAGGGGGAGGGCAACTTGGGCAAAGTTCAGGATGAACTGTCGGTAGAAGTTCGTGAAGCCCAGGAAGCTTTGTAGCTGCCTCCAGCTCCGCGGCGCTTCCCAACCTAGCACATCCCTCACCTTCGCCGGGTCCATCTTGATCCCCCAGCTAGATACCTGGTAGCCGAGGTAGTCCAGCTGTTCCCGATGAAACTCGCATTTTGAGAGCTTCGCGTACAGCTGGGCCTTCAGCAGTCTATGGAGCACCGTGCACACCAATTCCACGTGCTCTGCCAGTGTTTCCGTGTAGATCAGGATGTCGTCCAGGGAGACCAGGATGCCCCGGTAAAGTAGATCATGCAGCACCTCGTTTATTAGCTGTATAAATACCCCCGGGGCCCCTTTTAACCCGAACAGCATTACGCGAAATTCGTAACTTCTGAGGGTCGTGTTGAATGTGGTTTTCCATGTATCTTCCGCGCGGATCCTGACCCTGAAGTACGCTTCACGCAAGTCCAGTTTGGTGAATATCTTCCCCTTGGATAGATGTGAAAACAAGTCCTTCATCAAGGGGAGAGGGTATTTGTACTCGGTGCTAATTGCATTTAGCCCCCAATAGTCCACGCACATTCAGAGCGAGCCGTCCTTCTTCTCTCGGAATAACACCAGGGCCACTAATGGTGACTTCATGGGCCGGATGAAACCTCGCGCCAGATTCTTGTCGATGAACTCCCTTAGGGCGCCCATCTCCTTCATCGACAAGGAGTACATCTTTGGCTTGGGCAGTTTGGCTCCCGGTTCCAGCTCAATGGCACAGTCGCTGGGTCTGTGGGGTGGAAGCTGGTCGGACTCCTTCTCCCCAAACACTGCCGCCAAGCTCTGGTACTGCCACAGTATGCCTTCGGTTTCTGGGGCTCCCCCCAACCCCGACCCGCTCTCCACCTTGGGTCTGCTCGCTGTTGCCGCCTGGTCTCGTCTGGGCCTCGCCACCACTCCTCGGTGCTCCGGGGCCCGCTCCGGACGCCTTGGATCCTTTCTTGGTCCCGCCGTGGCCCCTGCCGGCTGCTGATGTTCCCCGCTCTCTCCTCTCCCCGGCTCCTCGCTCTCGAAGCTCAGGACTTCCCTCGTCCAGTCGATCCCCGGGTTCCGACGTCGCAGCCACGCCAACCCAAGCACCACCGCATAGTCGGCGATCGGGACAACCACGAATCTCAGCTCCTCTCGGTGATCCCTGACTGTCATCTGGACAGGCTCGGTGTAGTACTGAGCTGGTCTCCCCCCGCTACTGAACCATCCAGCTGACTGAACGCGATGGGCTCCTTGAGGCGCCGCAGCTCCAGCCCGAGCCCGGACACTATGGCTGGGTGCATTAGGCAGTGCGTTCAGCCCGAATCCAGCAGCGCCTGTAACTGCGCTTACCCCCCGGATCTCATTCCCCGGATGTGTACTCTCACCCGCGGGGGGGGCAGTCCTTGTCAGCTATCAGGTCCATGGGTCTCGGCTCCCCAGCTCACACTGGGACGCCAATCAGTGCGAGCACGCCTCATTTCCCGCCAGCTCGGATTCCTCCCCGGAGGACACCGTCTCGGGGGTCGACCACCCCATCTGGCCTCGCTCGGTCACCGTGGCCGCTGCGCTCTTCTGAGGCCAGTCGCCAACCCTACTCCCGGTTGGATGTGGGGGATTGACCTCGGCGCGGGATGGGGTCCCTTCCCGTTCCATCGGACACTGCGCCGCCCGATGGCCTCGTCCTCCGCACCGGAAGAATAGGTTTGATGTCTTGGGCGCTTCTCGCCCCGGCATGGGCTGTCGGCCGCTGCCCCGCTTCTCCTTGGTGGTCCGCTCCCTTGGTCTGTCTCTCGCCCGGTCCCGTCTCCGGGCGCTCTGCTGGATCTACCGCCAGGCTGACTCCACCGTCCCAGCCAACCAGATTCAATCCTTGACAGTAGTCGGGTCATCTCGGCCCAACGCCCATTCCAAGATCTCTGGGTTGAGACCCCTCTTGAAATATTTCATGCGGAGAGACTCCAGCCAGTCCGTGAGCTTCTCCACTAGCCTCCAGAATTCCAAGGCGTACTCGGACACGGACTTGTCCCTCTGTCTGAAGTGCAGGAGGTCATACTCGGCTCTCCTTGCACTCAGGGTGTCTTCGAACCTATCTCGAAATGCCAGCATGAAGTCCAGGAAACTCCTCAACTCCGCCACGTTGGCGTCATACAGCCTGGTCACCCAGCTCGCTGCTTGGCCAACTAGCAGCTCGGCTACGTAGGAGACCCTGTCTTCGTCCCTGGTAAACAAGTGACCCCCCCACTGCATGAAATGGTGTATGTGAGTGAGGAATTGGGGTAGCTGTACGGGGTCCCCCGAGAATTTTCTGGTCACGCCCCAGAGTCTAAATGCGTCTGCTGCCCGGCGGTCGACTGACGGTGGGGTTGGTGCCACCATCGGTTGGGGCCCCGGTACCCCGGCTCTGCCCCTCGCGTTACCGCCCACCGCGAGCTGATCCAGCCTCAGTAGGATAGTTTGGAGCATCGCCTGCACGGAGTCTAGGTGCTGTCTGACCCTCGCCTCCAGCTGGGCGAACTCATCCTCCCATCTTCGGGTCCATGACCCCGAGCCTCGGGTCATCATAACCCCTGACCGGTCGGGTCCCTGGTTCACCCCGATCGACCATCTCACTGGTTGAGGGTCCCCGATTCTGGCCATCGTCTTGTCGGGTTGGGTTGGCTCCACCATCAACTCCGCGATCCCGAACTCCTCCTGCTCCAGCTGACCAACGGATTCCTCATCGTTGGCCATCACCTGTGAGAGAGTATGGGGAAAAAAGTGCTGCTCGTTGGTACCGGGTAGCGTTAGAGGTAAATCCTGGCTTTATATTTGTACTTTCAGACTTCAAGATTCTGTTAACATAGCTTTACAATACAGTAGAATTAACTCATCTAATCATGTTTCCTATCTGGTTTCCTGGTAGGCCTGACATGAGTCTTGCAAATCTGAAAGTCAAACCTAGGAGTTCTACATATAGGGAACCTTTTGGATGAGGACTTAGTTATTCGGTGCTTCTTCAACATATGGCATCAAATTGGTAAATGCATTGGAGACTGACTGCTGGTCAGTCATGGGTGACTGCATTATTAAGGCCCAACTGACAGCATCTCTGATTTGAGGCTATTCCATATTGCCTTGGTATCTACTTTGGACCATATTAACCTTCTACTTTGACTCACCTCTGAGTTAATGGTAACCCATGTATCAGCCATGTTATACGATCTTAAATCTAAATGAGGTTAGGGTTAGGGTTAGGGTTAGGTTATGGTTACTTGTTGCACCTATTCATGTTTTTGTTGTCAACTGAAAGCCCTTTCATTGAAAGTCATGTATCATCATGTGTCACAGAGTCAAAGAGTAGTTTCTGTGGGAAGAAAATGAAGGCAGGATTATTATATATGTGTGATTTCTCATCAGCAATGCATGATACAGCAATGTGCAAATTACCATTAGAAATGGGGTTATGGTTAAATAGAGTTTGCTTTTTTTTTTTTTAAACAGATTAGACTTTGCCTCTGAGGGTCAACTGTCAGTAGCGAAGGAACCAGCACTGAAGAAATGTGATGCAGGCAATCATTTGTCGGGGTAGCAATGAAATTTCAGAGAATATATTCAAATGCCCTCATGTGACAATATACATGAAGACAAGAATCCACTAGAGGAACAGACACCAGATTGAAAGAGAGCCATAGAAGTCTTATAAGAATGGATATCTTGCAATATTGACAGGTTTCTGTCATAGTCATTCTGTCCAATAGCTATTAACACTGAATTTAGTTATCTATACATCTGAATACTTATGAAAAGGAAGGTGGACTTCATATACCATTCTAATGATGGGTGGTATCGGATCTGTACTTTCTGTAATAAAAATCAGCCTTCTCTGGTTTGAGGCTATTCAATATTGTCTTGGTATCTAGTACGGTGTCTTGGACCATATTAACCTTCTATTTTGACTCACCTCTGAGTTAATAGTAACCCACCTATCAGCCGTGGTATATGATCGATGGGCTGAATGAAAGGTGTGTGGATATACATAGTTATTATCCTTACCTCGCAAAATTTGAAGATTACATTTAAAGATCAGTGATACCAAGTCCAAAGCAGCAGTGTTACTTTTGTTATCTCTTGAGAATCACCATGGGTGATTGTCAAAAATTCATTTGGAAGTCCACTGTATCGAGCAAAATCATGAAGAGATTGGCCTAGTTGGGCATGAAAATCACCAAGTAATGTGATTATGGTTTGAGTATGCAAAGTAGTTATTTCTTCCCATATTATTTCTAAACCTATCCAGTAATCAGAGTTATAAGAAGAAGATGTGTTTGGGGGAATATAAAGGTTTGCCAGTATGAGCTGAAAAACTTTATATCTGAATGTTATGGCCAGTATATAAGGGAGTTTATTCCCATGATATAACTTCTCACCCTGCCCTTGCAATCCATCCTTAATAAGAATGCTTAAGCCCCCAGAGGCTCGCCCTTTATTCTTTAATTTAAATTTAAAATCTGTTTGCTTTGTTTATCACTGGAGGATATCTGGAGCTTCCTTCAATGATGCCCATGGAACCCTAAAATTAAAGCTAGACAGAGAGACAAACATACAGACAGCCAGACATAGAGATACAGAGTTTTTTGGTGTTATTTTTTTCTTTTTTTAAAAAAAACAAGTTATAGGTCCTGCAGCAGCACAGATAAGAGTCTCTGGGGGATTTCCCCCCTCCTTTCCCTTATTAAAACCACATACAAGATAAACATAAAACTTTTTTTAAAAACATTTTCAAATATCCCTTTCTCCTCTTGTGCCCTTAACAAGGGTTTGTTCTCTTTTTCCCTTTGGGGTCAATGATTTTCTATTTCAACTTTCTTGTTTAGCTAATTTCTAAAGGATTCCCAAGCCAAAACCTGCTAATGTGTATCAGAGAGTGGACATTTGATCATTTCTGCAGACCAGTGTTTTTCAAGGTTAGCAACTTTAAGATGTGTGGACTTCAACTCCCAGAAATTCCCAGCCAGCCATCAGATATCTCCATTTTACAGGGAAATAGAGATATATGATCCATTGATGAACTTAAACATTGGAGCTGATTTCTATATTTAGGGCAATTTTGTCATCTCAACCTTCCCAGTTCTATTTTTGCAGGTATTTTCAAAGCTGGTTAAGCATCAGGCACTTATTCTGTCACCCAAAGTAAAGAAAGATGTTGACTACTTACATGAAGAAAAATTGCCAGGTTGCCAATGGTTCAATGATAATTTGGTCCCTGATGAATGACTGAAATTACGCTATTATTCTAAGTTGGTCAAACCTTCAAAGGTTCTGTGCAGAAGGGAATAGGATATCAAAAGCAATCAATATAAATATTTCTAGAGCCACAGAGAGGCAGGAAGGGGGAATGCTGACTCTGTGAGGTTCATTTCCACAAGTTGTCTCCTTCCGGTCTCATCCGCCAGAAATGCTCTTTGAATGATACACCAGACCTTTTCTCCATAAGCAGAGAGTCATGATGCTGCTCCTCCTGGTCTTCCTGGTGAACAAAAGTGCTACTCTGAGCTGTCCTGCAAGTGATGCCTTCCCTGTTCCACACGAGTGGTACCAGCCTGGTGACCTTGTCATTGGTGGGATGGTTTCTCATATGCTTTACCATTTTTATGAAATTCCATTCAAACAACATCCTTTCCTAAATCTTTATGATTCACCAATGTAAGAATTTTCCCTTGAATCATCTGACCTTATACACATCCCTGAATGGAAAAGATTCAGAAGAAATAAATGTGTGGGACTAGAGAGAATCTCACCCGAAATGTAATTCTTTAGAAAAACTTTAGAAATTACCATAATATGTCCTGTGATGAGGAACTTTCTAAAAAAAGTAAAGGAAAATACTGTGTGCAAAGTATATTTGGGCTTTTTACAAAATTATTTAATCCTTTAATCAAAGATAAAAAATTTCTGTTAGTTAGTTGCAAACAATGACCACTCAGGAACAATTTGAAAAATTATTTTTTTAAAAAAATATGTGCTTAATCTATTTATAGTGTGGTTACCAAGTTCTACCAGCACATCCTTGCCTTGGCCTTTGCTGTGAAGGAGATCAATGAGGACTCCCAGATCTTACCTAACATCACTCTTGGGTTCCACATCTATGACAGTTACTACAATCCAGGGATGACCTACCGCACCACTCTGGATCTGCTCTCCAAATCCAAGAAATTTGTCCCTAATTACCAATGTGATATTCACAAAAATCTCATGGCCATCATTGGAGGATTAGGTTCTGATACATCATCATATATAGCTGAAATTGTAGGTTTCTACAAGATTCCACAAGTAAGTAGTCAAAGGTGTTGGAGAAAAATTTCTGTACTTACTGTTTTCTCATAATTAATCAGTACCTGATGTTAGGCTTAGTTTTGTGTTAAGAACTTCTGCAGAGCATAAGGTAGAGTACTTCACACTCTTTTCTAAAACTACAATGCCAACCATAGAAGTGAATGTCCCAGAGTATCCACGGACTTTTCATACCTGATGGAAGATTAGAATGTAGTATTCCCTGCTCCTATTAAAACAATTTAACTATTATATGTTTGAAATAATTCCTAGAAATTCCATTCAATATTAATATTTAGAAGAAGTCAAGGGAAAAAAAATCCTTTCTCGGATATATTTACATGAAAATCAGATCAGAAAAGATCATATTTGATCTAACAACTCAACAGAATACTATTCCACTTTTTTTCAGCTGCCATATGGCTCGTTAGACGAAGAGGCATTTCGGAAGAGGAAGCTATCTTCACTTTATTTCATGGCCCCAAAAGAGGACCATCAGTACATTGGGATTATCCAACTGCTTCGTCATTTCAGGTGGACGTGGGTTGGGATTTTTGCTGTTGATAACAACAACGGAGAATATTTCTTACAGAAAATGCAGCCCTTACTTTCATGGAATGGAATCTGCTCATCATTCATACAAAGGCTTCCAGAACTAGTCCACGTGGAAGATGTTCCAGAACTTTATGACACAGTCTCAAGTATTTCTATTAATTTGATGAATGCCAAATCAAATGCATTTCTTGTCTATGGAGAATCATTGACAATCATGGGGCTCAGAACTGTCACATTTGTGGCAGATCCTGAAAACAAGCAAACTGTATTACTTAGAAAGGTGTGGATCATGACTACCCAGATTGATTTCACATTATCAGGCTTTCAAATCATGTGGGATCTCCAGATGTTCAATGGGGCTATTTCATTTACTGTTCATTCAAGAATCATTCTGGGGTTCAAGGAATTTCTTCAGACCAGAAACCCTTATTCAAACTCCAGAGATGGGTTTCTGAAGGAAGTTTGGGAACAATTATTTGATTGTTCATTTCCAAAACCAGAGTTACAAGAAATGCCCAGTGGGCAGTGCACTGGGGAGAGGAAGCTGGAGGATCTTCCTGGGCCTGTGTTTGAAATGGAAATGACTGGCCAAAGCTACAGTATCTACAATGCTGTTTATGCTGTGGCTCATGCTTTGCATGCTATACTTATCTTTGGGTTCAATAAGAAGAAAAGGATGATGGGTAAAAAAACTGATTTTCCAGGTCTGCAGGCTTGGCAGGTATTCCCTCTACAATGGACACTTCCTTTCTTTCAATGAGCAGTTTGTCTTACGATTACCAATACCACGCATCGTTGAAAGCTGTACTCTTTCCTGCTTATGGGATCAAGTTTAGTATGAACATCAGGAAGCTAATATATAAATTATAGTTTATGTGTCACTATGTTTTATTTAGGAAATCATCATAGCTTTTAAGGTAAAGATGGTTAAAAGGAAGTGTCACTTTACATGACCATTTACATTACTTTCCATTGCCCTCTCCATAAATGACCATTTCTCCAAGATACTTCTGCTTGACTCATGAATATTTCAGGGTTGAGAAGCTGAGTGTTCTGTCCGTATTGGAGTTCAAGAGGAATGGACTGAATTGTGGTCCTTTCAGCTGTGGCCTCCTCTCCCTAATTTTGAGAGAATATCTATCACCTCTCTCTCTGTTTATCCATCCATCCATCCATCCATCCATCCATCCATCCATCCATCTATCTATCTATCTATCTATCTATCTATCTATCTATGAAAGAATGCTTGAGTCTCAGATTCTAAAATATGGCTAAGGGAAATTTTTCAGGTCTCAGTATCTCAAATAGCTTTATACAAATGAACAAGTAACAGTAGAGGATAAGATTATGCATGGTCTACATTTAAATAGTTGTTTAAATAGTGACCCTAAATCATAATTTAAGGTAGTTAAATAATTTCAATAGCCTGTTTTCATTTTGCTTTTGTCCACTGACAAATTGAACATTGTTTCTTATCTTCCCTGGAAATCATATCAAATTTGAAATAGAATTGACCGGTACATTTCCAGGCAATATAGATGATCAATTATCTAGGTGTCCTTATTTGCGATTTGTTATAGGAATGGGAAGGATGAATGAACAAAACGTATATATACTGGTCCCTTCCCCCATTGTTTTCCTTTCAACTTCCTCTCTCTTTCATTCTCTTTCAAGTAGCTCCATCCATTTCTTCAAGGCATTTCTTTTAACAATTCAGCTGGAGAGAGAGTGTTCCTCAATGAGAAGCAGGAAGCAACTGGTGGATTTGACATCACCAACTTGATTACATTTCCAAACAGATCCTTTCAGAGAGTTAGAGTTGGAAAGTGGGATCCCAGTGCTCCAAAAGGGAAAGAATTATTTATTGATGAAGGCTTGATTGTCTGGCACCCAGCTTTTAACCAGGTATGGATTCATTGAACAGACTATATCTTGACATATTATTATCCCATGAAAAGTTGTTTGTTTGTTCAACCATCTTGAAAATAGTCCTTTGGAAATTTAATTTTGTTTTTGAAAGGAAAAAATGGCATATTCTGTACAAGGGTTGTCCATGATCAAGCATTTACCAAATTAGCAAAATGGCATTACAATTTTAAGTGAGATTTTCATATTTCAGTCGCAACTCCATTTGAAATCATGATAGTCACATCTTTTACATAATATTGTCGTGCTGCACATTTATTTACTCACCCTGCTTTTCTTCAAGCAGGCCCTTTTGCACAGCCTTGCAATTTCTACATCTTTTTAAGGTATAGTATAAATCCAACTAGTTAAAATTCCTTACAATTTTGAAGTCAAGAATTCTTTCCCCCGAGAAAGAAGAAGAATTAGAAACTCTTTTAAAAATCTCCCTTTGCAAATCCTTTCATGTTCATCACCAGGTTCTTCCAATTTCTCAGTGTAATGACCATTGTCCCCCTGGATCCTGGAAGAAAGGGATTGAAGGAAAACAATTCTGTTGCTATGACTGTGTTCCATGCCCAGAAGGGAAGTTTTCAAATCAAAATGGTGGGTTAGACATTCAACCAATTTTTCATTCTATAGACTTCAGCAAACTGTAAAACGCTACTTTAGGTTAAATGTATTTAGTAGTTGTACTAATTCTTCAGGGTGAATGTTTATTTCTCTAAATGTGGATCACAATCCCTTGTTTTATTGTTTATTTTATTTATTATTAAATTTAAATGCTGCCCATCTCCCCCAGGAGTCTTGTTCAGGAGTCAAAGTTTGCCCACAAGTTTTCTGCAGGTAGTGTTTCCTATAGAGGACCAAAATATATATGCATTGAGCAATAGGTCTTCTACGATCACATGATCTATGTTTATTTATTTATTTTTCACATCTTCAACCTCTTTTGCATTTGGTGTTTTTCCTGAGATTCCTCATTCAGTACATAATATATCATGGATTTTTGCAAACTCAGGACATATTCAGTATTTTTTTTTTCTTAAAAAATGTATATTGGTGTTTCCTACCTTATGATGTCATCTTCATAACATATGATGACAAGATACTCATTAGCAGTCCCACTAAGCAATGTTTGACCTAATAAATAATGGAATGGAAGATGACTATTTTAGAATAGACTGGGAATTAAAGAAAATTTGTGCAGGAAAAAGGCAAGGGCAAAGTACTTTCTTCTTACCTAAACAACCACAGGAACAACCACATTTGAGTCTATGGGCATTCTGTTAATTCAAAAACCTTTTTATCTTTTCTTCTTTTTCCTTTTGGCCCTGGTTAAACTATGAGTTGAGGACCTGTAATCTTCTGTTTAAAGATGACATAGAAATAAGGAGAATCAAGTGACAGCTAAACTACTTTTTAAAGTTTAAATAAACATACAGCATAGGGTGGGTGTTTGTAGAACTGACTAATGTTCCCCACATAGCACACAGCATGATAATAAAGCTCAGAATAAAATATAGGGATCAGACTAATCGACCTTTTTTATCTTGACAGGAAATTAGGTGATAATTTTTGCTTGTTGGACCCCAGCTGTTTTTCTAAATAAAAAGGCTGACCTTTCCTTAGTTTACTCACTCTTTAGGAAGGAGGAAATCCAAAAGTGTTTAAAGGGACTATATTGCTTTGCACCTCAGAGTCAGTATTCCTGCTTCTCTTCCTAAAGTCTTCTATCCATCATCACAGTTTCTTTCTTCATCTTTGAAAGATGGGAAAAGTCCGACTTGCTTATATTGTAATACATTTGAACCTTTTAGAAAGGGCTGCATTTCAAAGAATAATTGCCCTTCACATATTTCTTTCTTTTATGCCAATCCCAAATGATACCATTGAGGAAAAACTGCATTTTCATATAAACATTATCAACCTGGTAACCACTGGAAAGAACTCAAAATGAATAGCAGCTGGCAGAAACTCAGAAAGTAATTTTCAAACATATGGAATGCATAGATGACAAATGCCTTCACTTTTCTTCCAGATGTAGATGACTGTTTGGAATGTTCAGAAGATCATTATCCAAACAAAGAAAAGAAAGGATGTATCATGAAACTAGTGGTCTTTCTAACTTTGGAAGAAACACTAGGAATTAGTTTAGCCTCCACAGCTCTTTGTTTCTTCTTCGTGACATCTTGGGTTCTTGGAACTTTTATTAAGCACAGGAACACTCCCATTGTTAAAGCCAACAACCGAGCCCTCACTTACACCCTCCTTGTCTCTCTTCTGCTCTGTTTCCTCTCCTCTTTCTTCTTCCTCAGTCAACCTGGCCAAGTGACCTGCCTTCTCCGGCAATCCACATCTGGCATCACCTTCTCAGTGGCCATTTCTACTGTCCTGGCCAAAACCATCACTGTGGTGGTGGCTTTCATGGCCACGAAACCAGGATCTCTGATGAGGAAATGGGTGGGGAAAAGATTGGCCTTTTCCACTGTCCTTTCCTGCTCTCTCTTCCAAGTATGTATTTGTGCTCTTTGGTTGTCAACAGCTCCCCCATTCCCTGAGTTGGACATGCATTCAGAAGCCAAAGAAATTAATTTACAATGCAATGAGGGGTCAGCCTCCTTCTTCTACTTTGTCTTGGGCTACATGGGGATCTTGGCCCTCGCCAGCTTTCTTGTGGCCTTTCTTGCTCGTAAATTGCCTGACAGCTTTAATGAAGCCAAGTTCATCACCTTCAGCATGTTGGCCTTCTGCAGCGTGTGGGTCTCCTTTTTTCCAGCCTATCTGAGTACAAGAGGAAAAGCCATGGTAGCCGTGGAGGTCTTCTCCATCCTGTCCTCCAGCGCTGCATTAGTGGGATGCATCTTTTTGCCAAAATGCTTCATCATTGTTTTCAGGCCTGAGCTCAACCACAGGGAGCAACTCATAAAGAGGAATTAGGAGATCATTTGATCTGTCATGCTATCCAAAATGGCTGAAAATAAAGAATAGAAAGACTGTTTGCTGTCTACACGAAACATACAGAAGTTGTTACGTTTTTCAAAGAAGGATTTATGGAGCATTATGATTATGTTATTAAGTTTTCTAATATTTAACATTTCATGAAGATGTATTTTGTACAGTATTATAGGGTATCAGTTTTGGATTGGATCGGTTCTTTTAAATGTAAATTGTCTGTTGTTGTTGTTTTTTGACTTCATCTTTCTTGACTTTTACCTTTAGGAGGCCACTAACTCAGAGAGTCAAAGAGTAGTTTCTGCTGGAAGATAATAATGGCAGGATTATCATATATGTGTGATTTATCATCTGTAAATTGCCAGATAGCAACCTGGCAATTTCATATGGAATCATAGGGTATCAGTTTCATATTGGTTAGGGTTCTCTGAAGTGTAAAATATATACCGTTTCTGAAACCAATACATATAACTTTATTTCAAATAAGGTGTCATGCTGGGACATAGCCACTCACTTTCTATCCATTATTCTATTTCCACTCTAACCTATTATCAGATTTTAATAATTTTGAAATTTTAGTGAAATGAAATGAAATATATTCTTCCTTCTGCCTCTTCCTTTATTAGAAGTGCATGTTGGCCAATGGCCATAATAAAGACAGAGTTCATTAGGTTTGATGTTAGAAGTATGGTATTGTGATGTAAAGTCATGCTGAAATTTGGCCCAAATCCTAATAAAAAATACATACCTTTCTCTTATACAAGGTAGCACCACCAACATGTAAATACCTGGGGAAAAATTGTGAGTCCTACATTGGGTTTCTCTTGATGGGAGTGGGGCCAGATTTTTTTCCATGGAATAGTGCAAAAACATGATTCAAGCTGGTATAGGGTTCTGTCTGTTGCTCTTCAGAAGAACAAACCTGAAAGTTCAAAAGAATGGAAGCAGCTCAAGGTTGCTGTGATGGGGAAGTGATGAAAATTTGAGTTATAAAATGGGCTGCCATCCGTATGCCAGCCAGTGACCATGTGCCCCCAGAGATACAAGATGAGGGGAAAGGAGAAACTCACACAGATGTAACATTTTAATTCCTTGAAGAGAGGAAGATGCAGACTCTTCTTCTGGATACTGCTGGTAAAGAGACCATTATGTCATACCAGGGCAAGGCCAGCTCCGTGCCTGAAATCATTTGTACAACACTGTGTTAGGCTTCAAGAATCAGAATGACATGATCAAAACAGTAGATACTGCCATGGATAAATCTTTCTTTCTT
Source organism: Liasis olivaceus (assembly GCA_030867105.1). Classification (NCBI taxonomy): domain Eukaryota; kingdom Metazoa; phylum Chordata; class Lepidosauria; order Squamata; family Pythonidae; genus Liasis; species Liasis olivaceus. The sequence goes on along the minus strand of CM061351.1, from coordinate 111,556,832 downwards.
TCTTTTTTATGTTGAGCTTTTCTTCCTTCAACTTCTCCTCTCTCTGTAATCACTGCGATAGGCAAAAGTGGATTTATTTTTATGGAAATGTTTACGTGTCTTTGGATTAGTGAGACCTTGTAAGGAGCATATAACAAATCACCAAACTGAACAGAATCTAATTAAAATCCAAGTGCTTGGATTCAGGTCCTACTGTATTACAACGAGTATTACACTATTATAAGCAGAATACAACCACAGAGGAGGGAAAAGAAGTTACTTGTTTCACCTATTCATTTTTTAGTTCTCATTGAGAAGTGTAAGGTTTAAAATAGAATTATCTATAATGCTCAACCTGTATTGGAAAATCTCCATGTAAGTCTCAGTAATGTTTATTTTTTAGCCAAAAAATAATGGATCAAGGATCCATTGTGTTGGATAAAGCCTCACTTTCAGATTGAGGGCAATCCTCCACTTCCCGGTCCAAGAGGAGTAAGAATTGTCAGTAGACGTTACAAGGGGAGAAGGAGAAGGAAGAAGAGACTGACACGCTGTGTCCTTCAGCTAGAGCAGGTCCTGTACCTTGAGTCACCTAAAAGGCATTGCAGCCTTTTCTTGTTTGGGGCTTCCTCTTGGCTGAACCTCCGGTTTGTGCCTCCTCTAAATCTTCCTTTTCAAATTCTTCTTTCTTCCTGCTTTATTATTTTGCAGCCTTGATTTCAGCTTGAAGTTCTATACAGCACTCTAGGATTCCAATCTGATTACTAAAACCTCTTGATTAAAATGAAAGAAAAGCACTAAAATGAGTAAAACTTCAAAAGCTCTTGACAGAGCTGTCACTCCATCACCATCCTGGATCTTTCCACCAAGCTAACAAGGCTTGGAGAATCTAGATTTCTTGGTTACTATCAGGAGATGATACATTGACTCATAGGCTGTCCAATGGTTGCAGCTGCCACTCCCATGGTTTTTATATTTGCAAGTCATAAACCACTGCATAAATATAGTAAAAAGCTAATTCATATTTTAGGAACATATATTTAACGTGGTATCATAGGGTATCAGCTTTGGATTGGTTAGGGTCTCGTAAGCTAGGAGACTTGCACAAAGGCACCTCTCTCTACATATACAACTAAAGATGCTGTCTCTAAGAAGTGAACATAAGAACTTCATTAAATCAAAGGAAAAGAGCTATGCAGCCTCAATTTGGTCAGGACTTGACTTTCAGCAAAAAGTCATAATTGGGCTACATTTTGGCATTCTGTTGCCAGAATGCTGAAAGAACAGAGATATACCTTTGATTTACCACTCTCTGCTGAGGAATGGGAAAACTACTATCAAGACCTGTTTGTTCTTTCAGAAGCTGTTGAGAAACAGTTTCTAAGTAACGATTTATCCCTTCCTGAAGCCTCACCCATTTTGCCACCAGTATTAGAAAATGAGATCAAATCAGTCCTAAAAGGCTTGAAGAGCAATAAAGCCCCCTCGGAGGACTTTATACCGGCTGAGCTATTCAAAAAATATCCTGATCAGTGGGGCCTTCTATTGGCAGGTTTATTTACACACATAAATAAAAGCTGCCGTATTCCAGCTGGGTGGAAATTGGCCATAGTAGTTCCTATATACAAAAAAAGGGAATAAAATGGACCCTATCAATTACAGGCCCATTAGTCTGATAGATATTGTGCCTAAAATATATGCTTAGTTCTTCTTGAGTAGAGTCGAGAGTTGGGTAGACAAAAAGTGTATTGTCACGGAAGAACAAGCCAGCTTTAGACAGAGTTGCTCTACTACTGATAATTGCTTTGTCTTGAACCATCTAGTTACAAAAGACATCAGTAAGGGGAAACAACTGTATGCTGCCTTTATAGATCTTAGTGCAGCTTTTGACACAGGAAAGAGAGAAATATTATGGAGGAAATTGACTGTCCTCAAAATGGAAGCCAGACTGCTGATGTTGATTAAAGCCCCAGTTTGAGAGTGTGGTTTGGGATTAATGGAGCCGTGACAAGGATTGTTACTTATAAAGGGGAAAGACAAGGGTGCATACTTACAGTTTGATATTTAGCCTATATATTAATGACTTACCAGGACTAATGAAGGATCCTGAAGTACATATGCCCAAGGCATGTATTGTACACTACACGTAGTGTACAATATACGTATTGTTACCCCTTGCTATATGCTGATGATATCATTTTACTATCATATTTGCAAGTTGGGGTGCATATGCTGTTAAGAAGACTTGGATCCTACTTTCATAATAATTCTCTAGTCATTAATCAATCAAAGTCAAAAATTATGGTCTTTGGAAAACAACATCGTGACCATAGATGGTTATTAGATGGTGAGACATAGAGCAAGTGAATAGCTTCCCTTACCTAGGGGTAGTCTTCTCTGAGACTGGATCCTGGCTTCCTCATCATCAAAGAAGCTCACTTAAAGCAAGGGCATATATGAACTTACTGCTCAAATTAATAAATCGTAGCTATCCAGGCTCCTTACCCCGATTTATCAAAGTCTAAAAGGTCAAGGTTATTCCTATGTTCTCATACGGCACTGAAACTTGGGGCTTAAAACACGTATCACTGTTAGAACAAACACAATCACAGCATCTTAGAAGTATCCTGGTGTGAATAAGAGAACTTCAGCTGCTGCAGTTAGAGCCGAATTGGGAATCCATACAATTTGTTCTTTGTCTAAAATCAGGGCTTATAATTATTGGTGCAAAACTGATGCTATGGAAACGGACAGACTCCCAAAATTGTGTCTGATAGAACAGACTAAATCTCAATTACAGATTTTTGGATATTACAGCTGACAAACTACAACAGGAGCTGTGGTCTCACTGTCGCATGTCCAACTGTTTCTGGAGAACAAGCGAAAAAGATTGCCGCACAAAGAATCGTGGATATGGAAGCATAGAAAGATATAGCCACCCTTAGTAAGGATGGCTCACTGAAATGGATCACCCGCTATATACCCACCTTCCAAATTGCCAAGTATTTAAATACAGAAATGCCCAAATATCTTAGAGTGGCATGTAGTTGAGCGAAATTACAGCAGTTGGACACAATAGTCAAATATAGAAGATTCAGCCAAGTCCCTTATAATGAACACACTTTTATTTGTGGAGCTCCAGAGATAGAAGACACAACACACATATTATCTGAATGTCAACTGTATAAAAAAGAGAGGGATCAGTATCTTGGACTGCACAGTAGATGAATGACCTATTGGGATCCTCATATTAAAACAGCATATTTCATGGGCGATCAGAATTCAAAAATTACATATAATACACCCCTTTTTGAAAAAAAAGAATACAGTTGATCTGCATGTGTGGATCTGATCAGGATATATTGTAGGGGTGGTACATAAATATGATTTGCATCTTTTTGTCTTTCTTTTTTAATTTTAATTTGTTTCTCTTATCCTATGTTAAATACGGCATATGATTTTATTAATGCTTTATGTTTTATATTCCATATCCTGATAAGGCATAATGGCTAATGAAAAATAAGCTGCACGTGCTGGGTGTGCTGAAAGGAAGAAAGTGTTAGGCTAAAGAGCCTTGGAAAAATTATTGAAAATGCAGCATCGTGAGCAGCTCTTTTGGAATAGGCAACCGTAATAAACATTAATAAACAATCATAATCCTCATTCTTTGTCCCCCAGGCTATTCGACATCTAAAGGTCTAATATCAAATGTATAGAATGTATATTTTATAGCAATTTAGGTATCTCAATTGTATTTCAGTGTATGATTGTAAGCCCATTTCATTTTATTATGCACTTGGTGTATAGTGTATAGTGGAATGACAATAAAGTTATTACTCTATTCTATTCTAATAGAGAAGAGGAAACATTTTCATATATTCAGAATGACAGAGAAACCAATAAGCCCTTTGGAGGAGGTCATCCATATTTTCAGGCAGAGAGTGCTCATGTGAATCGATATCGATACTGGTATTGATATTTGGAGAGCATGAAACTGAGCAAACTCAGGGAGGCAGTGAAGGACAGGAAGGCCTGGTGCGAGATGGTTCATGGGGTCACAAAGAGTCGGACATGACTTAACGACTGAACAACAACAAAAATTGATATTTGGAATAGATAAGAATTGAAAAAAACTACATTAAAACAAAGGTAATAAATCTTTAATAAAAAATACTAAATCATTCACCATGCACTTATTAAATATATATAGAATGATAAGATTTTAAAGTGCAAAATAAAACAAAATGAGCGGTTAAAATGTGAATTATAAGATAGAACACAGTAGCATTTCCTAGCAACTGTTTATTTTTCTTTATTCGGACCCCTGTGATACTTGGATAGCAGCTGCCAGAGTATTTTCAAAATATGTCACTGAACTATAATTCTAAATTGTTAATTTGAAAATGACCTTGGGAGAAAGTTATCATGAATTTTAATATTTTTACATAAAATTGTTACATACATAGGAAGCAATCATATGACCGACACATAACTTAAAGTAAATCCAGTTTGTCTTAACTATACTCATTTCTTTGTTCTTCCAGTTTGTGGAACATGATCCTAACGCTAATCTTTTTTAGTTACTTGTTGCTAAACTTTGTTTTGTTTTGGTAAACCAATAAAGTTTAAAAAGAATATAAATGATGACTGATGGAGAAGACCTCCACACCTACCATGGCTTTTCTTCTTGTGCTCAGATAGGCTGGAAAAAAGGAGACCCACAGACTGCAGAAGGCCAACTTGCTGAAGGTGATGAACTTGGCTTCATTAAAGCTGTCAGGCAATTTATGGGCAGGAAAGGCCACAATAAAGCTGGCGAGTGCCAAGATCTCCATGTAGCCCAAGACACGGTAGAAGAAGGCGGCTGACCCCTCATTGCATTGAGAAAAAGGAAATATGACTACACTACATTAACATTTACATTGGATTAAAATTTGATCAAGGCTGCACAACAATGGAATAGAAGCCATTTCTTATGACCAGAATTCTGTTATTAGATCCATTGGTATGTAAAAGTCTATCCAACCGCTACTAAAAATGCAATTACATTTGATGAAAGATATCATCCTTAACTACATCTCAGGTAGAGGTTTTCAGTTTCTTTCTTTTGATTCAAGGGTTCATCGAAATCTACAATCTGAACAGGAATGCCTAAATCTTTTGACTTAAGTGTATATATAGTTCAAAATATTTAACATGAGCTTTGGTTTAGCTACTCTTTGCTAATCCTTTCTTTTGATGATTTGCTCCTTGTTTAGCTGAGGCCTGAACACGATGATGTAGCACTTTGGCAGAAAGATGCATCCAAGGAAGGGAACACTGGAGCACAAGATGGAGAAGACCTCCACAGCAACTGTTGTTTTTCCTCTTGAAGTGAGATAGGTTGGCACAACGGACATCAGTATACTGAAAAAGGCTATCTATCTATCTATCTATCTATCTATCTATCTATCTATCTATCTATCTATCTTGGATTAAATTTATCCAGTATTTAAATAAGGTACTGATAACATAATTATGGGCAGAATTCTTTCAGAATATGGATTTTCCTCCACCATAACAGACATACAGGTTTGAATTAGGGATGAAAAAGATGATACAGTGGCGTTTTTTGTTTCAGAATGTCATAAAACGTCATGAGGTCATTTTAGAGAGGGACTCTGGTCCTTGGTACAGAAGCATGATTCCATACCTGTTTAAAACCAGAGTGCCAAAGGATTTCTTTCTCCTCAATAATGAATTCTTTTCCTTTTGGAGCACTGGGGTCTAACTTTCCAACTTTTACTCTCTTAAAGGATCTGTTTGGAAAAGTGATCATGCTGGGGATTTCAAAGCCACCGGGAACTTCTCTTTGTCTTTGAAGAAGAGTTTTTCTCCAGCTGAGTTGTTAAAAGAAATCCCTTGAAGAAACTTGTGGAGCTACTTGAAGAAGGATGAGAAAGAGGGAGTCCAAAGGAAAACAATACATCAGGGATCAAAGGATTCATTTCCCTTCCTTTTACTGCTACTTCCAGGGAAACCAAAGAAGATTACCTGACTTGACATATGGAAGAGGAAAATGTCAACCCAGAAAGAACTATCAATCATTGAGATACGCAACTCACTTTTATTCCATCAATGATCAAGAGATTTACTCCCATGCTTGGCAAGAAGCCTCATAGAAGGCCTCTGCTTTGCCCTCCTCTCTATTCACTGGGTGCGGAGGCTGGCAGCCTGTTCAACCTCCTGTGATTCTTGGCTTGGTGTTTCCTGAGGCTGATATTCCACAGGTTCACCTGGAGCTGCTTCTTCAGGTACAGATTCAGATTCAGATTCTGTCCTTAACCATGACACTATTCCCCTCCCCAGAGCCCTCTCCACCCTCAGTACCTTCTGGGGTATCATCAATGGAATTGTGGTGGCCTGGGAGTGTGACCTTGGAAGACAAGGGGGAAGAGGTGCCACCTAGGGAACTATCAGAGAAAAGAGAGAGGAGTCCACAACAGAGTAATGGGCGGGGAAAGAAATTTAGGAAGGACCCACCCTAACTACTCAGGTGGTAAATAGGGAGGGCGGGATATTTGTACTTTCAGACTTCATGATTCTGTTAACGTAGCTTTACAATACAGTAGAATTAACTCATCTACTCATGTTTCCTATCTGGTTTCCTGGTAGGCCTGACATGAGTCTTGCAAATCTGAAAGTCAAACCTAGGAGTTCTATATATAGGGAACCTTTTGGATGAGGACTTAGTTATTTGGTGCTTCTTCAACATATGGCATCAAATTGGTAAACGCATTGGAGACTGACTGCTGGTCAGTCATGGGTGACTGCAGTATTAAGGCCCAACTGACAGCATCTCTGATTTGAGGCTATTCCATATTGCCTTGGTATCTACTTTGGACCATATTAACCTTCTACTTTGACTCACCTCTGAGTTAATGGTAACCCATGTATCAGCCATGTTATACGATCTTAAATCTGAATGAGGTTAGGGTTAGGGTTAGGGTTAGGTTATGGTTACTTGTTGCACCTATTCATGTTTTTGTTGTCAACTGAAAGCCCTTTCATTGAAAGTCATGTATCATCATGTGTCACAGAGTCAAAGAGTAGTTTCTGTGGGAAGAAAATGAAGGCAGGATTATTATATATGTGTGATTTCTCATCAGCAATGCATGATACAGCAATGTGCAAATTACCATTAGAAATGGGGTTATGGTTAAATAGAGTTTGCTTTTTTTTTTTTTAAACAGATTAGACTTTGCCTCTGAGGGTCAACTGTCAGTAGCGAAGGAACCAGCACTGAAGAAATGTGATGCAGGCAATCATTTGTCGGGGTAGCAATGAAATTTCAGAGAATATATTCAAATGCCCTCATGTGACAATATACATGAAGACAAGAATCCACTAGAGGAACAGACACCAGATTGAAAGAGAGCCATAGAAGTCTTATAAGAATGGATATCTTGCAATATTGACAGGTTTCTGTCATAGTCATTCTGTCCAATAGCTATTAACACTGAATTTAGTTATCTATACATCTGAATACTTATGAAAAGGAAGGTGGACTTCATATACCATTCTAATGATGGGTGGTATCGGATCTGTACTTTCTGTAATAAAAATCAGCCTTCTCTAGTTTGAGGCTATTCAATATTGTCTTGGTATCTAATACGGTGTCTTGGACCATGTTAACCTTTTATTTTGACTCACCTCTGAGTTAATAGTATCCCACCTATCAGCCATGGTCTATGATCGATGGGCTGAATGAAAGGTATGTGGATATACATAATTATTATCCTTACCTCCTAAAATTTGAAGATTATGTTTAAAGATCAGTGATACCAAGTACAAAGCAGCAGTGTTACTTTTGTTATCTCTTGAGAATCACCATGGGTGGTTGTCAAAAAATTCATTTGGAAGTACAGTGTATTGAGCAATATCATGAAGAGCTTGGCCTAGTTGGGCATGAAAATCACCAAGTAATATGATTATGGCTTGAGTATGCAAAGTAATTATTTCTTCCAATATTAGTTCTAAACCTATCCGGTAATCAGAGTTATAAGAAGAAGATGTGTTTGGGGGAATATAAACGTTTACCAGAATGAGCTGAAAATCTTTATATCTGAATGTTATGGCCAATATATAAGGGAGTTTATTCCCATGATATAATTCGTCACCCTGCCCTTGCAATCCATCCTTAATAAGAATGCTTAAGCCCCCAGAGGCTCGCCCTTTATTCTTTAATTTAAATTTAAAATCTGTTTGCTTTGTTTATCACTGGAGGATATCTGGAGCTTCCTTCAATGATGCCCACCGAACCCTAAATTAAAGCTAGATAGAGAGACAGACATACAGACAGCCAGACATAGAGATACAGAGTTTTTTGGTGTGTTTTTCTTCTTCTTTTTTTTTAAAAAAAACAACTTATAGGTCCTGCAGCAGCACAGATAAGAGTCTCTGGGGGATTTCCCCCCTCCTTTCTCTTATAAAAACCACATACAAGATAAACATAAAACTTTTTTAAAAAACATTTTCAAATATCCCTTTCTCCTCTTGTGCCCTTAACAAGGGTTTGTTCTCTTTTTCCCTTTGGGGTCAATGATTTTCTATTTTAGCTTTCTTGTTGAGCCAATTTCTAAAGGATTCCCAAGCCAAAACCTGCTAATGTGTATCAGAGAGTGGACATTTGATCATTTCTGCAGACCAGTGTTTTTCAAGGTTAGCAACTTTAAGATGTGTGGACTTCAACTCCCAGAAATTCCCAGCCAGCCATCAGATATCTCCATTTTACAGGGAAATAGAGATATATGATCCATTGATGAACTTAAACATTGGAGCTGATTTCTATATTTAGGGCAATTTTGTCATCTCAACCTTCCCAGTTCTATTTTTGCAGGTATTTTCAAAGCTGGTTAAGCATCAGGCACTTATTCTGTCACCCAAAGCAGAGAAAGATGTTGACTACTTACATGAAGAAAAATTGCCTGGATGCCAATTGTTCAATGATAATTAGGTCCCTGATGAATGACTGAAATCACTCTATTATTCTAGTAGGTCAAACCTTCAAAGGTTCTGTGCAGAAGGGAATAGGATATCAAAAGCAATCAATATAAATCTTTTTAGAGCCACAGAGAGGCAGGAAGGGGGAATGCTGACTTTGTAAGGTTCATTTCCAGAAATTCTCTTATCTGCCAGAAATGCTCTTTGAATGATAGACCAGACCTTTTCTCCATAAGCAGAGAGTCATGATGCTGCTCCTCCTGGTCTTCCTGGTGAACAAAAGAGCTACTCTGAGCTGTCCTGCAAGTGATGCCTTCCCTGTTCCACACGAGTGGTACCAGCCTGGTGACCTTGTGATCGGTGGGATGTTTTCTCACATGCTTTATCATTTTTTTAAAATTCCATTCAAACAACATCCTTTTCTAAATCTTTATGATGTACCAATGTAAGAATATTCCCTTGAATCATTTGACCTTATACACATTCCTGAATGGAAATGATTCAGAAGTAATAAATATATGGGGCTACAGAGAATCTCACCCAAAATCTGTAATTCTTTCTAATTCAATAAAGTTCCTAGAAAGCTAAATCAACAGAGAAAAGAACAAACAGAATACTTGATGCCATCCCAGACTAGTTTAAGCTGAACACTGCAGTTAAAACTTTAGAAATTACCATAATATGTCCTTTGTTGGGTAACTTTGTAAAAAATGTAAAGGAAAATAGTGTGTGCAAACTATAATTGGACCTTGTATTGTCGAAGGCTTTCACGGCCGCCATATGAAGGCTGGGTTGGATCTTCCGGGCTGTGTGGCCATGTTCTGGAAGTTCTGTTTCCTAACGTTTTGCCAGCATCAGTGACATTTCTGGTGGGTCTGAAGATGGTTTGGAAATTGTGTTTTGATGGAAAAACTAACAGAACTTCCAGAACACGGCCACACTGCCCGGAAGATCCACACCAGCCTTTTTATAATTGGACCTTTTACAAAATTATTTTATAGTTTAATCAAAGATAAAAATTTCTGTTAGTTAGTTGCAAACAATGACCACTCAGGAAGAATTTGCAAAAAAAAAAAATTTTTTTAAAGTGTGTGCTTAATCTATTTGCAGCATAATAACCAAATTCTATCAGCATATCCTTGCCTTAGCCTTTGCTATGAAGGAGATCAATGAGGAGTCCCAGATCTTACCTAACATCACTCTTGGGTTCCACATCTATGACAGTTACTACAATCCAAGGATGACTTATCGCACCACTCAGGATCTGCTCTTCAAATCCAAGAAATTTGTCCCTAATTACAAATGTGATATTCACAAAAATCTCATGGCCATCATTGGAGGATTAAGTTCTGATACATCATCATATATATCTGAAAATTTAGATTCCTACAAGATTCCACAAGTAAGTATTCAGGGGTAGAGGAGAAAAAATTCTGTTCCAGCTGTTTTCTCATAATTAATGAGTATCTGATATTAGGCTTAGTTTTGTATTAGGACTTTTTTCTAAAACTACAATGCCAATCAAAGAGGTGAATGTCCCAGAGTATCCACGGACATTTCATACCTGATGGAAGATTAGAATGTAGTATTCCCTGCTCCTATTAAAACAATTTAACTATTATATGTTTGAAATAATTCCTAGAAATTCCATTCTATATTAATATTTGGAAAGAATTCCAGCAAAAAAATAAAAAAAAAATAAAAAATCCTTTCTTGGATATATTTACATGAAAGCTAGATCAGAAAAGATCAGTTTTGATCTAACAACTCAACAGAATACTATTCCACTTTTTTTCAGCTGACATATGGCTCGTTAGACGAAGAGGCATTTCGGAAGAGGAAGCTATCTTCACTTTATTTCATGGCCCCAAAAGAGGACCATCAGTACATTGGGATTATCCAACTGCTTCAACATTTCAGGTGGACATGGATTGGGATTTTTGCTGTTGATAACAATGACGGAGAATATTTCTTACAGAAAATGCAGCCCTTACTTTCATGGAATGGAATCTGCTCATCGTTCATACAAAGGCTTCCACAAATAGTCCACGTGGAAGACCTCATAGAACTTTCTTACACATTCTCAAGTATTTCTACTAATCTGATGAATGCCAAAGCAAGTACATTTCTTGTCTATGGAGAATCATTGACAATCATGGGGCTCAGAGCTATCACATTTGTAGCAGATCCTGAAAACCAGCAAACTGCATTATTTAGAAAGGTGTGGATCATGACTAGCCAAATTGATTTCACACTATCCGGCTTTCAAATCACATGGGATCTCCAGATGTTCCATGGGGCTATTTCCTTTACTGTTCATTCCAGAGATGTTGCAGGGTTCAAGGAATTTCTTCAGACCATAAACCCTTATTCAGGCTCCAGGGATGGGTTTCTGCAGGATGTTTGGGAACAATCCTTTGATTGTTCATTTCTAAAACCAGAGTTACAACAAATGCCTAATAGGCTATGTGTTGGGGAGAGGAAGCTGGAGGATCTTCCTGGGCCTGTGTTTGAAATGGAAATGACTGGCCAAAGCTACAGTATCTACAATGCTGTTTATGCTGTGGCTCACGCTTTGAATGCTCTACTCATGTTGGGGTTCAACAAGAAAAGAAGAATGATGGTTAAAAAAACTGACTTTCCAGATCTGCAGGCTTGGCAGGTATTCTGTCTGCATTGGACACTTCCTTTCTTTCAATGAGCAGTTTGTTTTAGGATTACCATTACCAACCTATGTGGAAATCCTTACTCTTTTATGCCTGTGGAATCAAGTTCAGTATGAATATCGAGAAACTGTTATATATACCATGGTTTAAGTATCACTATGATTTATGTAGGAAATCATCATAGCTTGCACAATAAGAGATGGTTAAAATGAAGTGTCACTTTACATGATCACTTACATTACTTTCTATTGTCCTACTTCTGCTTGGATCATGAATATTTCACGGTTAAGAAGCAGAGAGTTCTCTTCCTATCACAGTTCAATGGGAATGAACTGAAAGGAGGTCCTTTTCAGCTATGGCCTCCATCTTTTGGAACAACTCTATGTTTGAAAGAATATCACCTCTATCTTCTCTTTCTCCATCTATCTGTCAAAGAATGCTTGAGTCTCAGAATCTAAAATCTGGCTAAAGGAAATTGATCAGGTCTCATTCTCTCAAATAACTTGGTATGAAGGAAGAAGAAAGATAAAATTATGTATGGTCTAGGTTTAATTAGTTTTTTAAATTGTGAACCTACATCATATTTGAAGGAGGTTATATAATTTTAATAGCCTGTTTTGATTTTGCTCTTCTTGATTAACATTGTTTCTCACCTTTCCTGGACATTCTATGAAATTCATAATAGAATTGACCTGTACATTTCCATGCAATATAGACAATCTATTTTTAAACTGTCCTTATTCGATACTTGTTATTGGAATGGGAAGAATGAATGAATGAAACATAAATATACTTGTCCCTTCCCCTATTGCTTTCCTTTCAACTCCCTCTCTCATTCTCCTTCAAGTAGCTCCATCCATTTCTTCAAGGCATTTCTTTTAACAATTCAGCTGGAGAGAGAGTGTTCCTGAATGAGAAGCGGGAAGTAACAGGTGGCTTTGACCTCATCAACTTGATCACATTTCCAAACAGATCCTTTCAGAGAGTTAGAGTTGGAAAGTTAGATCCCGGTGCTCCAAAAGGGAAAGAATTATTCATTAACGAAAGCTTGATTGCCTGGCACCCAGCTTTTAACCAGGTATGGACTCATTGAACAGACTATATCTTGATACATCATTATCCCATGAAGAGTTCTTTGTCAGTTAAACCATCTGAAAATAGTCTCTTTGGAAATTTAATTTCTGTTTTTGAAAGAAAAAAAATGGCATATTCTGTAGAAAGGTTGTCCATGATCAAGCATTTACCAAATTAGCAAAATGGCATTACAATTTCAACTGAGATTTTCATATTTTGGTCACAACTTCATTTGAAATCATGATAGTCACATCTTTTCCATAATATTGTCATGCTGCACATTTATTTACTCATCCTGCCCTTCTTCAAGCAGGCCCTTTTGCACGTCCTTTCAATTTCTACATCTTTTTAAGGTATAGTATAAATCCAACTAGATAAAATTCCTAACAGTTTTGAAGTCAAGAATTCTTTCCCCCCAGAAAGGAGAATTAGAAACAGTTTTTAAAATCTTCCTTTGCAAATTCTTTCTTGTTCATGACCAGGTTCTCCCAATTTCTCGGTGTAATAACTATTGTTCCCCTGGATCATGGAAGAAAGGGGCTGAAGGAAAGCAATTCTGTTGCTATGACTGTGTTCCATGCCCAGAAGGGAAGTTTTCAAATCAAAATGGTGGGTTAGACATTCCACCAATTTTTCACTCTATAGACTTAAGCAAACTGTAAAACACTACTTTAGGGTGAATATAATTAGTAGTTGTACTAGTTTTTCAGGGTGAATGTTTATTTGTCTAACCATGGATCACAATCCCTTGTTTTATTATTTTTTTTATTTATTATTAAATTTAAATGCTGCCCATCTGTCCCAGGAGTCTTGTTCAGGAGTGAAAGTTTGCCCACAAGTTTCCTGCAGGTAGTGTTTCCTACAGAGGACCAAAATATATATGCATTGAGCAATAGGTCTTCTATGATCACATGATCTATGTTTATTTATTTATTTTTCACATCTTCAACGTCTTTTGCATTTCGTGTTGTTTTCCCTGAGATTGCTCACTCAGTAAACACAATATTATGGATTTTTGTAAACTCAGGATATACTAAGCACTTTTTTTTTGGTTAAAAAATGTGTATTGGTGTCTCTTACCTTATGATGTCATCTTCATAACTTATGCTGACAAGATAGTCATTCTATCTAACTTCTAGTTAAAGTTTAAACCAACATAGAATATAGGGCAGATATTTATAGAACTGACTAATGTTCTCTGCATAGAACACAGCATCATAATAAACCTCAGAATAAAATACAGGGATCAAACTAATGTACCTTTCTTCAATTGACAGGAAATTAGGTTGTAAATTTTTCTTCTTGGACCCCAGCTGTTTTTGAGGTGAAAAGTCTTTGAAAAGACTGGCCTTTCCTTAGTTTACTCACTCTTTAGGAAAGAGGAAATCTAAAAGTGTTTAAAGGAAGTATATTGGTTTGCACCTCAGAGTCAGTACTTATGCTTCTCTTCCTAAAGTCTTCTATCCATCATCACAGTTTCTTTCTCCATGTTTGAAAAATTAAAAAAGTCCAAATTGTCTATATTTCAATACATCTGAACATTTTAGAAAGGGCTGCATTTCAAAGAATAATTGCTCTTCACAATTTACTTTCTTTTATGCCAATCCCAAATGATACCATTGAGGAAAAATTCCATTTTCATATCAACATGATGAAACTAGTAACCAGTGGAAAGAACTCAAAATGAATAACAGGTGGAACCCACTCAGAAAGTAATTTTTAAAAAATATGGAAGGCATAGATGACAAATTCTTTGACTTTTCTTTCAGACATGCATGACTGTTTTGAATGTTCAGAAGATCATTATCCAAATAAAGAAAAGAAAGGATGTATCCTCAAAGTGGTGGTCTTTCTAACTTTGGAAGAATCATTAGGAATCGGTTTAGCCTCCACTGCTCTTTCTTTCTTCTTGTTGACATCTTGGGTACTTGGAACTTTTATTAAGCACAGGAATACTCCCATTGTTAAAGCCAACAACCGAGCCCTCACCTACACCCTCCTTGTCTCTCTTCTGCTCTGTGTCCTCTCCTCTTTCTTCTTCCTCAGCCAACCTGGCCAAGTCACCTGCCTTTTCCGACAATCCACTTTTGGCATCACCTTCTCAGTGGCCATTTCTAGTGTCCTGGCCAAAACCATCACTGTGGTGGTGGCTTTCATGGCCACGAAACCAGGATCTCCGATGAGGAAATGGGTGGGGAAAAGATTGGCCTTTTCTATTGTCCTTTCCTGCTCTCTCTTCCAAGTATGTATTTGTGCTCTTTGGTTGTCAACAGCTCCCCCATTCCCTGAGTTAGACATGCACTCAGAAGCCAAAGAAATGAGTTTACAGTGCAATGAGGGGTCAGCCTCCTTCTTCTACTGTGTCCTGGGCTACATGGGCCTCCTGGCCATAGCCAGCTATATTGTGGCCTTTCTTGCCCGTAAATTGCCTGACAGCTTTAATGAAGCCAAGTTCATCACCTTCAGCATGTTGGCCTTCTGCAGCGTGTGGGTCTCCTTTTTTCCAGCCTATCTGAGCACAAGAGGAAAAGCCATGGTAGCCGTGGAGGTCTTCTCCATCCTGTCCTCCAGCGCTGCATTAGTGGGATGCATCTTTTTGCCAAAATGCTTCATCATTGTTTTCAGGCCTGAGCTAAACCAGAAGGAACAACTAATAAAGAGGAATTAGTACGTCAGGTGATCTTTCTCCCTATGAGAAATTTCTGGCAAAAGAGAGTAAAAAGACTGTTTGCTGTCTACAGGAAACTTAAGGAGTTGTTATTTTTGTCAAGGAGGATTTATGGACGCTTATTAGTGTATTATTGTAATTTATGATAGTTAATATTTTATGAACATATATTTTGTAAATAATCATAGGGTATCAGTGTTGGGTTGGGTTGGGTTCACAGAAATGTAAAATTTACACAGTTTCTGAAACCTGTAGATATAAATGTATTTAAAAGAAATTTTCATTCTAGGACATAACCACTCACTGTCTATTTGTCATTCTATTTCCAATGTAGCCTATTATCAGTTTTTAATAACATTGAAAATCTAGTGAAATGAAATGAAATGTATTCTTTCTTTTGCTTCTTCCTTTATTAGAAGTGTTTGTTGGCCAATAAACATAATAAAGATTGGTTTCATTTGTTTTGATGTTAGAAGTGTGGCATTTGGGGTGAAAAGCCATGATGAAATTTGACCCAAATCCTTATAAAAATATATATACCCCTCTTTTATACAGAGTAGGGAAATAAATGTGAGTGTTCTTCTGGGTGTATGCATGCATGTGTGTGTGTATGTGTGTATGTGTATATGTGTATATGTGTGTATGTGTGCATGTGTGCGTGTGTGTGTGTGTGTATGTGTGTGTGTATAGTAGGTTTCTCTTGATGGGAGTGGGGCCAGATTTTTTTCCATGGAATAGTGGAAAAACATGATCTAAACAGGTAAAGGGTTCTGTCTGTTGCTCTTCAGAAGAACAGACCTGAAAGTTCAAAAGAATGGAAGGAGCTCAAGGTTGCTGTGATGGGGAAGTGATGAAAGTTTGAGTCACAAAATGGGCTGCCATCCCTATGCCAGCCAGTGAGCATGTGCCCCGAGAGATTCAAGATGAGGCGAAAGGAGAAACTCACACAGATGCAATATTTTACTTCCTTGAAGAGAGGAAAATGCAGACTCTTCTTGTGGATGCTGCTGTTAAAGAGACTATTATGTCACACCAATGCAAGGCCAGCTTTATGCCTGGAATCATTTGTTGTGTTACAGTTCAAGAATCAGAATGACCTGAAGAAAAAAGTAGATACTGCACTTGGTAAATCTGTCTTTTTTTCTTTTACTTTTTTTAAGCTGAGTTTGTCTTCCTTCAGCTTCACCTCTCTCTGCTATCATTGTGACAGGGCAAAGTGGATTTATTTTTATGTAAATGCTTATGTTTCTTTAGCTAAGTGAGGCCTCTTAAGGAGTCATATAACATAAAATAAATAAAATATAAATTCAAGATGAGGCGAAAGGAGAAACTCACACAGATGCAATATTTTACTTCCTTGAAGAGAGGAAGATGCAGACACTTCTTGTGGACACTGCTGGTAAACAGACCACTATGTCATACAAGTGCAAGGCCAGCTCCGTGCCTGAAATCATTTGTACAGCGCTATGTTACGCTTCAAGAATCAGATCGACATGATCAAAACAATAGATACTGCCATGGGTAAATCAATCTTTCTTTCTTTCTTTCTTTCTTTCTTTCTTTCTTTCTTTCTTTCTTTCTTTCTTTCTTTCTTTCTTTCTTTCTTCATTGAGCTTTTCTTCCTTCAAGTCCTCCTCTCTCTGTAATCATTGTGATA
Source organism: Liasis olivaceus (assembly GCA_030867105.1). Taxonomy (NCBI): domain Eukaryota; kingdom Metazoa; phylum Chordata; class Lepidosauria; order Squamata; family Pythonidae; genus Liasis; species Liasis olivaceus. The sequence continues at coordinate 111,539,806 of CM061351.1, read as the reverse complement.
GGCAAAAGTGGATTTATTGTTATGGAAATGTTTATGTGTCTTTGGATTAGTGAGACCTTTTAAGGAGCATATAACAAATCATCAAACCTGAACAGAATCTAATTAAAATCCAAGTGATTGGATTCAGGTCCTCCTATATTACAACTAGTATACACTATTATAAGCAGAATACAACCACAGAGGAGGGGGAAAAAAGTTACTTACTTCACCTATTCATTTTTTAGTTCTCATTGAGAAGTGTAAGGTTTAAAATAGAGTTATCTATCATGCTCAACCTGTATAGGAAAATCTCCATGTAAGTCTCAGTGATGTTTCTTTTTTAGCCAACAAATAATGGATCAAGGATTACATCAGGAGCTCTGGTCTCACTGTCTCATGTCCAACTGTTTCTGGAGAAAGAAAAAAGAAGAAATAGAAACTCTTTTAAAAATCTCCCTTTGCAAATCCTTTCATGTTCATCACCAGGTTCTTCCAATTTCTCAGTGTAATGACCATTGTCCCCCTGGATCCTGGAAGAAAGGGATTGAAGGAAAACAATTCTGTTGCTATGACTGTGTTCCATGCCCAGAAGGGAAGTTTTCAAATCAAAGTGGTGGGTTAGACATTCAACCAATTTTTCATTCTATAGACTTCAGCAAACTGTAAAACACTACTTTAGGGTGAATATATTTAGTAGTTGTACTAATTCTTCAGGGTGAATATTTATTTCTCTAACTGTGGATCACAATCCCTTGTTTTATTGTTTGTTTTATTTATTATTAAATTTAAATGCTGCCCATCTCCCCCAGGAGTCTTGTTCAGGAGTCAAAGTTTGCCCACAAGTTTCCTGCAGGTAGTGTTTCCTATAGAGGACCAAAATATATATGCATTGAGCAATAGGTCTTCTATGATCACATGATCTGTGTTTATTTATTTATTTTTCACATCTTCAACCTCCTATGCATTTGGTGTTTTTCCTGAGATTGCTCATTCAGCACATAATATATGATGGATTTTTGCAAACTCAGGACATATTCAGCATTTTTTTTTCCTTAAAAAATGTATATTGGTGTTTCCTACCTTATGATGTCATCTTCATAACTTATGATGACAAGATACTCATTAGCAGTCCCGCTAAGCATTGTGTGACCTAATGAATAATGGAATGGAAGATGACTATTTTAGAATAGACTGGGAATTAAAGAAAATTTGTGCAGGAAAAAGGCAAGGGCAAAGTACTTTCTTCTTACCTAAACAACCACAGAAACAACCACATTTGAGTCTATGGGCATTCTGTTAATTCAAAAACCTTTTTATCTTTTCTTCTTTTTCCTTTTGGCCCTGGTTAAACTATGAGTTGAGGACCTCTAATCTTCTGTTTAAAGATGACATAGAAATAAGGAGAATCAAGTGACAGTTAAACTACTTTTTAAAGTTTAAATATACACACAACACAGGGTGGGTGTTTGTAGAACTGACTAATGTTCTCCACATAGAACACAGCATCATAATAAAGCTCAGAATAAAATATAGGGATCAGACTAAGGGACCTTTTTTATCTTGACAGGAAATTAGGTGATAATTTTTGCTTGATGGACCCCAGCTGTTTTTTCTAAATAAAAAGGCTGACCTTTCCTTAGTTTACTCACTCTTTAGGAAGGAGGAAATCCAAAAGTGTTTAAGGGGTCTATATTGCTTTGCACCTCAGAGTCAGTATTCCTGCTTCTCTTCCTAAAGTCTTCTATCCATCATCACAGTTTCTTTCTTCATCTTTGAAAGATGGGAAAAGTCCGACTTGCTTATATTGTAATACATTTGAACCTTTTAGAAAGGGCTGCATTTCAAAGAATAATTGCCCTTCACATATTTATTTCTTTTATGCCAATCCCAAATGATACCATTGAGGAAAAACTGCATTTTCATATAAAAATTATCAACCTGGTAACCACTGGAAAGAACTCAAAATGAATAGCAGCTGGCAGAAACTCAGAAAGTAATTTTCAAACATATGGAATGCATAGATGACAAATGCCTTCACTTTTCTTCCAGATATAGATGACTGTTTGGAATGTTCAGAAGATCGTTATCCAAACAAAGAAAAGAAAGGATGTATCATGAAACTAGTGGTCTTTCTAACTTTGGAAGAAACACTAGGAATTAGTTTAGCCTCCACAGCTCTTTGTTTCTTCTTCGTGACATCTTGGGTTCTTGGAACTTTTATGAAGCACAGGAACACTCCCATTGTTAAAGCCAACAACCGAGCCCTCACTTACACCCTCCTTGTCTCTCTTCTGCTCTGTTTCCTCTCCTCTTTCTTCTTCCTCAGCCAACCTGGCCGAGGGACCTGCCTTCTCCGACAATCCACTTTTGGCATCAACTTCTCAGTGGCCATTTCTAGTGTCCTGGCCAAAACCATCACTGTGGTGGTGGCTTTCATGGCCACGAAACCAGGATCTCTGATGAGGAAATGGGTGGGGAAAAGATTGGCCTTTTCTATTGTCCTTTCCTGCTCTCTCTTCCAAGTATATATTTGTGCTCTTTGGTTGTCAACAGCTCCCCCATTCCCTGAGTTGGACATGCATTCAGAAGCCAAAGAAATTATTTTACAGTGCAATGAGGGGTCAGCCTCCTTCTTCTACTTTGTCTTGGGCTACATGGGGATCTTGGCCCTCGCCAGCTTTCTTGTGGCCTTTCTTGCTCGTAAATTGCCTGACAGCTTTAATGAAGCCAAGTTCATCACCTTCAGCATGTTGGCCTTCTGAAGTGTGTGGGTCTCCTTTTTTCCAGCCTATCTGAGTACGAGAGGAAAAGCCATGGTAGCCGTGGAGGTCTTCTCCATCCTGTCCTCCAGCACTGCATTAGTGGGATGCATCTTTTTGCCAAAATGCTTCATCATTGTTTTCAGGCCTGAGCTCAACCACAGGGAGCAACTCATAAAGAGGAATTAGGACATCATTTTATCTGTCATGCTATCCAAAATGGCTGAAAATAAAGAATAGAAAGACTGTTTGCTGTCTACACGAAACATACAGAAGTTGTTATGTTTTTCAAAGAAGGATTTATGCAGGAGGATGATTATGTTATTAAGTTTTCTAATATTTAACATTTAATGAAGATGTATTTTGTACAGTATGATAGGGTATCAGTTTTTGATTGGTTCGGTTCTTTTAAATGTAAATTGTCTGTTGTTGTTTTTTTTTTGACTTCATCTTTCTTGACTTTTACCTTTAGGAGGTCACTAACTCATAGAGTCAAAGAGAAGTTTCCGCTGGAAGATAATGATGGCAGGATTATCATATATGTATGATTTATCATCTGTAAATTGCCAGATAGCAACCTGTCAATTTCATACGGAATCATAAGGTATCAGTTTCAGATTGGTTAGGGTTCTCTGAAGTGTAAAATATATACCGTTTCTGAAACCAATACATATAACTGTATTTCAAATAAGGTGTCATGCCGGGTCATAGCCACTCACTTTCTATCCATTATTCTATTTCCACTCTAACCTATTATCAGATTTTAATAATACTGAAATTTTAGTGAAATGAAATGAAATATATTCTTCCCTCTGCCTCTTCCTTTATTAGAAGTGCATGTTGGCCAATGGCCATAATAAAGACAGATTTCATTTGGTTTGATGTTAGAAGTATGGTATTGTGATGTAAAGTCATGCCGAAATTTGGCCCAAATCCTAATAAAAAATACATACCTTTCTCTTATACAAGGTAGGACCACCAACATGTAAATACCTGGGGGAAAATTATGAGTCCTACATTGGGTTTCTCTTGATGGGAGTGGGGCCAGATTTTTTTCCATGGAATAGTGCAAAAACATGATCTAAGCTGGTATAGGGTTCTGTCTGTTGCTCTTCAGAAGAACAAACCTGAAAGTTCAAAAGAATGGAAGAAGCTCAAGGTTGCTGTGATAGGAAAGTGATGAAAATTTGAGTCATAAAATGGGCTGCCATCCGTATGCCAGCAAGTGACTATGTGCCCCCAGAGATACAAGATGAGGGGAAAGGAGAAACTCACACAGATGTAACATTTTAATTCCTTGAAGAGAAAAAGATGCAAACTCTTCTTGTGGACACTGCTGGTAAAGAGACCATTATGTCATACCAGTGCAAGGCCAGCTCCGTGCCTGAAATAATTTGTACAACACTGTGTTAGGCTTCAAGAATCAGAATGACATGATCAAAACAGTAGATACTGTCATGGATAAATCTTTCTTTTTTTTTCTTTTGTTATGTTGAGCTTTTCTTCCTTCAAATTCTCCTCTCTCTGTAATCATTGCAATAGGCAAAAGTGGATTTATTTTTATGGAAATGTTTACGTGTCTTTGGATTAGTGAGACCTTGTAAGGAGCATATAACAAATCATCAAACCTGAACAGAATCTAATTAAAATCCAAGTGATCGGATTCAGGTCCTCCTATACTACAGCGAGTATTACACTATTATAAGCAGAATACAACCACAGAGTTGGGAAAAGAAGTTACTTGTTTCACCTATTCATTTTTTAGTTCTCATTGAGAAGTGTAAGGTTAAAAATAGAATTATCTATCATGCTCAACCTGTATTGGAAAATCTCCATGTAAGTCTCAGTAAAGTTTATTTTTTAGCCAACAAATGATGGATCAAGGATCCATTGTGTTGCATAAAGCCTCACGTTCAGAGTGAGGGCAGTCATCCACTTCCCAGTCCAAGAGGAGTAAGAATTGTCAGTAGACGCTACAAGGGGAGAAGGAGAAGGAAGAAGAGAGTGAAACGCTGTGTCCTTCAGCTGGAGCAGGTTTTGTATCTTTAGTCACCTAAAAGGCATTGCAGCCTTTTCTTGTTTGGGGCTTCCTCTAGGCTGAACCTCCGGTTTGTGCCTCCTCTTAATCTTCCTTTTCAAATTCTTTTTTCTTCCTGCTTTATTATTTTGCAGCCTTCATTTCAGCTTGAAGTTCTATTCAGCACTCTAGGATTCCAATCTGATTACTAAAACCTCTTGATTAAAATGAAAGAAAAGCACTAAAATGAGTAAAACTTCAAAAGCTCTTGACAGAGCTGTCACTCCATCACCATCCTGGATCTTTCCACCAAGCTAACAAGGCTTGGAGAATCTAGCTTTCTTGGTTACTATCAGGAGATCTGATACATTGACTCATAGGCTGTCCAATGGTTGCAGCTGCCACTCCCATGGTTTTTATATTTGCAAGTCATAAACCACTGCATAAATATAGTAAAAAGCTAATTCATATTTTATGAACATATATTTAACGTGGTATCATAGGGTATCAGCTTTGGATTGGTTAGGGTCTCGTAAGCTAGGAGACTTGCACAAAGGCACCTCTCTCTACATATACAACTAAAGATGCTGTCTCTAAGAAGTGAACATAAGAACTTCATTAAATCAAAGGAAAAGAGCTATGCAGCCTCAATTTGGTCAGGACTTGACTTTCAGCAAAAAGTCATAATTGGGCTACATTTTGGCATTCTGTTGCCAGAATGCTGAAAGAACAGAGATTCACCTTCGATATACCAATCTCTGCTGAGGAATGGGAAAACTACTATCAAGACCGTTTGTTCTTCCAGAAGCTGTTGAGAAACAGTTTCTAAGTAACGATTTATCCCTTCCTGAAGCCTCACCCATTTTGCCACCAGTATTAGAAAATGAGATCAAATCAGTCCTAAAAGGCTTGAAGAGCAATAAAGCCCCCACGGAGGACTTTATACCGGCTGAGCTATTCAAAAATATCCTAATCATTGGGACCTTCTATTGGCTGGTTTATTTACACACATAAATAATAGCTGCCGTATTCCAGCTGGGTGGAAATTGGCTATAGTAGTTCCTATATACAAAAAAAGGGAATAAAATGGACCCTATCAATTACAGGCCCAGTAGTCTGATAGATATTGTGCCTAAAATATATGCTAGGTTCTTCTTGAGTAGAGTGGAGAGTTGGGTAGACAAAAAGTGTATTGTCACGGAAGAACAAGCCAGCTTTAGACAGAGTTGCTCTACTACTGATAATTGCTTTGTCTTGAACCATCTAGTTACAAAAGACATCAGTAAGGGGAAACAACTGTATGCTGCCTTTATAAATCTTAGTGCAGCTTTTGACACTGTAAAGAGAGAAATATTATGGAGGAAATTGACTGTCCTCAAGATGGAAGCCAGACTGCTGACATTGATTAAAGCCCCAGTTTGAGAGTGTGGTTTGGGATTAATGGAGCCGTGACAAGGATTGTTACTTATAAAGGGGAAAGACAAGGGTGCAGACTTACAGTTTGATATTTAGCCTATATATTAATGACTTACCAGGACTAATGAAGGATCCTGAAGTACATATGCCCAAGGCATGTATTGTACACTACACGTAGTGTACAATATACGTATTGTTACCCCTTGCTCTATGCTGATGATATGATTTTACTATCATATTTGCAAGTTGGGGTGCATATGCTGTTAAGAAGACTTGGATCCTACTTTCATAATAATTCTCTAGTCATTAATCAATTAAAGTCAAAAATTATGGTCTTTGAAAAACAACATCGTGACCATAGATGGCTATTAGACGGTGAGACAATAGAGCAAGTTAATACCTTCCCTTACCTAGGGGTAGTCTTCTCTGAGATTGGATCCTGGCTTCCTCATCATCAAAGAAGCTCACTTAAAGCAAGGGCATATAGGAACTTACTGCTCAAATTAATAAATCGTAGCTATCCAGGCTCCTTACCCCCAGTTATCAAAGTCTAAAAGGTCTAGGGTATTCCTATGTTCTCATACGGCACTGAAACTTGGGGCTTAAGACACGTATCACTGTTAGAACAAACACAATCCCGGCATCTTAGAAGTATCCTGGGTGTGTATGAAAGAACTTCAGCTGCTGCAGTTAGAGCTGTATTGGGAATCCATTCAATTTGTTCTTTGTCTAAAATCAGGGCTTATAATTATTTGTGCAAAACTGATGCTATGGAAACGGACAGACTCCCAAAATTGTGTCTGATAGAACAGACTAAATCTCAATTACAGATTTTTGGAGAGTACAACTGACAAATTACATCAGGAGCTGTGGTCTCACTGTCTCATGTCCAACTGTTTCTGGAGAACAAGCGAAAAAGATTGCCACACAAAGAATCGTGGATATGGAAGCACAGAAAGATATAGCCACCCTTAGTAAGGATGGCTCACTGAAAGGGATCAGCCGTTATATACCCACCTTCCAAATTGCCCAGTATTTAAATACAGAAATGCCCAAAGATCTTAGGGTGGCATGTAGTTGAGCGAGATTTGAGCAGTTGGACACAATAGTCAAATATAGAAGATTCAGCCAAGTCCCTTATAATGAACACACTTTTACTTGTGGAGCTCCAGAGATAGAAGACACAACACACATATTATTTGAATGTCAACTGTATAAAAAAGAGAGGGATCAGTATCTTGGACTGCATAGTAGACGAATGACCTATTGGGATCCTTATATTAAAACAGCATATTTCATGGGCGATCAGAATTCAAAAATTACATATAATACACCCCTTTTTGAAAAAAAAGAATACAGTTGATCTGCATGTGTGGATCTGATCAGGATATATTGTAGGGGTGGTACATAAATATGATTTGCATCTTTTTGTCTTTCTTTTTTAATTTTAATTTGTTTCTCTTATCTTATGTTAAATACGGCGTATGATTTTATTAATGCTTTATGTTTTATATTCCATATCCTGATAAGGCATAATGGCTAATGAAAAATAAGCTGCACGTGCTGGGTGTGCTGAAAGGAAGAAAGTGTTAGGCTAAAGAGCCTTGGAAAAATTATTGAAAATGCAGCATCGTGAGCAGCTCTTTTGGAATAGGCAACCGTAATAAACATTAATAAACAATCATAATCCTCATTCTTTGTCCCCCAGGCTATTCGACGTCTAAAGGTCTAATATCAAATGTATAGAATGTATATTTTATAGCAATTTAGGTATCTCAATTGTATTTCAGTGTATGATTGTAAGCCCATTTCATTTTATTATGCACTTGGTGTATAGTGTATAGTGGAATGACAATAAAGTTATTACTCTATTCTATTCTAATAGAGAAGAGGAAACATTTTCATATATTGAGAATGACAGAGAAACCAATAAGCCCTTTGGAGGAGGTCATCAGTATTTTCAGGCAGAGAGTGCTCATGTGAATCGATATCGATACTGGTATTGATATTTGGAGAGCATGAAACTGAGCAAACTCAGGGAGGCAGTGAAGGACAGGAAGGCCTGGTGCGAGATGGTTCATGGGGTCACAAAGAGTCGGACATGACTTAACGACTGAACAACAACAAAAATTGATATTTGGAATAGATAAGAATTGAAAAAAACTACATTAAAACAAAGGTAATAAATCTTTAATAAAAAATACTAAATCATTCACCATGCACTTATTAAATATATATAGAATGATAAGATTTTAAAGTGCAAAATAAAACAAAATGAGCGGTTAAAATGTGAATTATAAGATAGAACACAGTAGCATTTCCTAGCAACTGTTTATTTTTCTTTATTCGGACCCCTGTGATACTTGGATAGCAGCTGCCAGAGTATTTTCAAAATATGTCACTGAACTATAATTCTAAATTGTTAATTTGAAAATGACCTTGGGAGAAAGTTATCATGAATTTTAATATTTTTACATAAAATTGTTACATACATAGGAAGCAATCATATGACCGACACATAACTTAAAGTAAATCCAGTTTGTCTTAACTATACTCATTTCTTTGTTCTTCCAGTTTGTGGAACATGATCCTAACGCTAATCTTTTTTAGTTACTTGTTGCTAAACTTTGTTTTGTTTTGGTAAACCAATAAAGTTTAAAAAGAATATAAATGATGACTGATGGAGAAGACCTCCACACCTACCATGGCTTTTCCTCTTGTGCTCAGATAGGCTGGAAAAAAGGAGACCCACACAGTGTAGAAGGCCAACATGCTGAAGGTGATGAACTTGGCTTCATTAAAGCTGTCAGGCAATTTATGGGCAGGAAAGGCCACAATAAAGCTGGCGAGGGCCAAGATCTCCATGTAGCCCTAGACATGGTAGAAGAAGGCGGCTGACCCCTCATTGCATTGAGAAAAAGGAAATATGACTACACTACATTAACATTTACATTGGATTAAAATTTGATCAAGGCTGCACAACAATGGAATAGAAGACATTTCTTATGACCAGAATTCTGTTATTAGATCCATTGGTATGTAAAAGTCTATCCACCCGCTAGTAAAAATGCAGTCACATTTGATGAAAGATATCATCCTTAACTACATCTCAGGTAGAGGTTTTCAGTTTCTTTCTTTTGATTCAAGGGTTCATCGAAATCTACAATCTGAACAGGAATGCCTAAATCTTTTGACTTAAGTGTATATATAGTTCAAAATATTTAACATGAGCTTTGGTTTAGCTACTCTTTGCTAATCCTTTCTTTTGATGATTTGCTCCTTGTTTAGCTGAGGCCTGAACACGATGATGTAGCACTTTGGCAGAAAGATGCATCCAAGGAAGGGAACACTGGAGCACAAGATGGAGAAGACCTCCACAGCAATGTTGTTTTTCCTCTTGAACTGAGATAGGTTGGCACAACGGACATCAGTATACTGCAAAAGGCTATCTATCTATCTATCTATCTATCTATCTATCTATCTATCTATCTATGTATCTATCTATCTATCTATCTATCTATCTATCTATCTATCTTGGATTAAATTTATCCAGTATTTAAATAAGGTACTGATAACATAATTATGGGCAGAATTCTTTCAGAATATGGATTTTCTTCCACCATAACAGAAAAAGAGGTTTGAATTAGGGATGAAAAAGAGGATACAGTGACGTGTTTTGTTTCAGAATGTCATAAAACGTCATGAGGTCATTTTAGAGAGGGACTCTGGTCCTTGGTACACAAGCATGATTCCATACCTGGTTAAAACCAGGGTGCCAAAGGATTCCTTTCTCCTCAATGATGAGTTCTTTTCCTTTTGGAGCACTGGGGTCTAACTTTCCAACTTTTACTCTCTGAAAGGATCTGTTTGGAAAAGTGATCATGTTGAGGATGTCAAAGCCACCGGGACCTTCTCTTTTGTCTTTGAAGAAGAGTTTTTCTCCAGCTGAGTTTTTAAAAGAAATCCCTTGAAGAAACTTGTGGAGCTACTTGAAGAAGAATGAGAAAGAGGGAGTCCAAAGGAAAACAATACATCAGGGATCAAAGGATTCATTTCCCTTCCTTTTACTGCTACTTCCACGGAAACCAAAGAAGATTACCTGACTTGACATATGGAAGAGGAAAATGTCAACCCAGAAAGAACTATCAATCATTGAGATATGCAACTCACTTTTATTGCATCAATGATCAAGAGATTTAGTCCCATGCTTGGCAAGAAACCTCATAGAAGGCCTCTGCTTTGCTCTCCTCTCTATTCACTTGGTGCGGAGGCTGGCAGCCTGTTCAACCTCCTGTGATTCTTGGCTTGGTGTTTCCTGAGGCTGATATTCCACAGGTTCAGCTGGAGCTGCTTCTTCAGGTACAGATTCAGATTCAGAGTCTGTCCTGAGTCATGACACTATTCCCCTCCCCAGAGTCCTCTCCACCCTCAGTACCTTCTGGGGTATCATCAATGGAATTGTGGTGAACTGGGAATGTGACCTTAGAAGACAAGGGGGAAGAGATGCCACCTAGGGAACTATCAGAGAAAAGAGAGAGGAGTCCACAACAGAGTAATGGCCGGGGAAAGAAATTTAGGAAGGACCCACCCTAACTACTCAGGTGGTAAATAGGGAGGGCGGGATATTTGTACTTTCAGACTTCAAGATTCTGTTAACGTAGCTTTACAATACAGTAGAATTAACTCATCTAATCATGTTTCCTATCTGGTTTCCTGGTAGCCCTGACATCAGTCTTGAAAATGTGAAAGTCAAACCTAGGAGTTCTACATATAGGGAACCTTTTGGATGAGGACTTAGTTATTCGGTGCTTCTTCAACATATGGCATCAAATTGGTAAACGCATTGGAGACTGACTGCTGGTCAGTCATGGGTGACTGCAGTATTAAGGCCCAACTGACAGCATCTCTGATTTGAGGCTATTCCATATTGCCTTGGTATCTTCTTTGGACCATATTAACCTTCTACTTTGCCGCAACTCTGAGTTAATTGTAACCCACGTATCAGCCATGTTATACGATCTTAAATCTGAATGAGGTTAGGGTTAGGGTTAGGGTTAGGTTATGGTTACTTGTTGCACCTATTCATGTTTTTGTTGTCAACTGAAGGCCCTTTCATTGAAAGTCATGTATCATCATGTGTCACAGAGTCAAAGAGTAGTTTCTGTGGGAAGAAAATGAAGGCAGGATTATTATACATGTGTGATTTCTCATCTGCAATGCATGAGACAGCAATGTGCAAATTACCATTAGAAATGGGGTTATGGTTAAATAGAGTTTCCTTTTTTTTTTTTTAAACAGTTTAGACTTTGCCTCTGAGGGTCAACTGTCAGTAGCGAAGGAACCAGCACTGAAGAAATGTGATGCAGGCAATCATTTGTCAGGGTAGCAATGAAATTTCAGAGAACATATTCAAATGCCCTCATGTGACAATATACATGAAGACAAGAATCCACTAGAGGAACAGACACCACATTGAAAAAGAGCCATAGAAGTCTTCTAAGAATGGATATCTTGCAATATTGACAGGTTTCTGTCATAGTCATTCTGTCCAATAGCTATTAACACTGAATTTAGTTATCCATACATCTGAATACTTATGAAATGGAAGGTGGACTTCATATACCATTCTAAAGATGGGTGGTATCGGATCTGTATTTTCTGTAATAAAAATCAGCCTTCTCTGGTTTGAGGCTATTCAATATTGTCTTGGTATCTAATATGGTGTCTTGGACCATATTAACCTTTTATTTTGACTCACCTCTGAGTTAATAGTAACCCACCTATCAGCCATGGTCTATGATCGATGGGCTGAATGAAAGGTGTGTGGATATACATAATTATTATCCTTACCTCCTAAAATTTGAAGATTATGTTTAAAGATCAGTGATACCAAGTACAAAGCAGCAGTGTTACTTTTGTTATCTCTTGAGAATCACCATGGGTGGTTGTCAAAAAATTCATTTGGAAGTACACTGTATTGAGCAAAATCATGAAGAGATTGGCCTAGTTGGGCATGAAAATCACCAAGTAATATGATTATGGCTTGAGTATGCAAAGTAATTATTTCTTCTAATACTAGTTCTAAACCTATCCAGTAATCAGAGTTATAAGAAGAAGATGTGTTTGGGGGAATATAAACGTTTACCAGAATGAGCTGAAAATCTTTATATCTGAATGTTATGGCCAATATATAAGGGAGTTTATTCCCATGATATAATTCGTCACCCTGCCCTTGCAATCCATCCTTAATAAGAATGCTTAAGTCTCCAGAGGCTCGCCCTTTATTCTTTAATTTAAATTTAAAATCTGTTTGCTTTGTTTCTCACTGGAGGATATCTGGCGCTTCCTTCAATGATGCCCACGGAACCCTAAATTAAAGCTAGATAGAGAGACAGACATACAGACAGCCAGACATAGAGATACAGAGTTTTTTGGTGTGTTTTTCTTCTTCTTTTTTTTTTAAAAAAAACAACTTATAGGTCCTGCAGCAGCACAGATAAGAGTCTCTGGGGGATTTCCCCCCTCCTTTCTCTTATAAAAACCACATACAAGATAAACATAAAACTTTTTTAAAAAACATTTTCAAATATCCCTTTCTCCTCTTGTGCCCTTAACAAGGGTTTGTTCTCTTTTTCCCTTTGGGGTCAATGATTTTCTATTTCAGCTTTCTTGTTGAGCCAGTTTCTAAAGGATTCCCAAGCCAAAACCTGCTAATGTGTATCAGAGAGTGGACATTTGATCATTTCTGCAGACCAGTGTTTTTAAAGGTTAGCAACTTTAAGATGTGTGGACTTCAACTCCCAGAAATTCCCAGCCAGCCATCAGATATCTCCATTTTACAGGGAAATAGAGATATATGATCCATTGATGAACTTAAACATTGGAGCCGATTTCTATATTTAGGGCAATATTGTCATCTCAACCTTCCCAGTTCTATTTTTGCAGGTATTTTCAAAGCTGGTTAAGCATCAGGCACTTATTCTGTCACCCAAAGTAGATAAAGATGTTGACTACTTACATGAAGAAAAATTGCCAGGTTGCCAATGGTTCAATGATAATTTGGTCCCTGATGAATGACTGAAATCACTCTATTATTCTAGTAGGTGAAACCTTCAAAGGTTCTGTGCAGAAGGGAATAGGATATCAAAACCAATCAATATAAATCTTTTTAGAGCCACAGAGAGGCAGGAAGGGGGAATGCTGACTTTGTAAGGTTCATTTCCAGAAATTCTCTTAACTGCCAGAAATGCTCTTTGAATGATAGACCAGACCTTTTCTCCATAAGCAGAGAGTCATGATGCTGCTCCTCCTGGTCTTCCTGGTGAACAAAAGAGCTACTCTGAGCTGTCCTGCAAGTGATGCCTTCCCTGTTCCACATGAGTGGTACCAGCCTGGTGACCTTGTGATCGGTGGGATGGTTTCTCACATGCTTTACCATTTTTATAAAATTCCATTCAAACATCATCCTTTTCTAAATCTTTATGATGCACCAATGTAAGAATATTCCCTTGAATCATCTGACCTTATACACATTCCTGAATGGAAAAGATTCGGAAGTAATAAATGTATGGGGCTACAGAGAATCTCACCCGAAATCTGTAATTCTTTCTAATTCAGTAAAGTTCCTAGAAAGCTAAATCAACAGAGAAAAGAACAAACAGATAACTTGCTGCCATCCCAGACTAGTTTAAGCTGAACACTGCAGTTAAAACTTTAGAAATTACCATAATATGTCGTTTGATGAGTAACTTTCTAAAAAATGTAAAGGAAAATACTGTGTGCAAAGTATAATTGGACCTTGTATTGTCGAAGGCTTTCACGGCCGGCATACGAAGGCTGGTGTGGATCTTCCGGGCTGTGTGGCCATGTTCTGGAAGTTTTGTTTCCTAACGTTTTGCCAGCATCTGTGACATTTCTGGTGGGTCTGAAGACTGGAAATTGTGTTTTGATGGAAAAACCAACAGAACTTCCAGAACATGGCCACACAGCCCGGAAGATCCACACCAGCCTTTTTATAATTGGAACTTTTACAAAATTATTTAATACTTTAATCAAAGATAAAAAATTTTTGTTAGTTAGTTGCAAACAATGACCACTCAGGAACAATTTGAAAAATTATTTTTTTAAAAAAATATGTGCTTAATCTATTTGCAGTGTGGTAACCAAGTTCTACCAACACATCCTTGCCTTGGCCTTTGCTGTGAAGGAGATCAATGAGGACTCCCAGATCTTACCTAACATCACTCTCGGGTTCCACATCTATGACAGTTACTACAATCCAAGGATGACTTATCGCACCACTCAGGATCTGCTCTTCAAATCCAATAAATTTGTCCCTAATTACAAATGTGATATTCACAAAAATCTCATGGCCATCATTGGAGGATTAAGTTCTGATACATCATCATATATATCTGAAAATTTAGGTTCCTACAAGATTCCACAAGTAAGTATTCAGGGGTAGAGGAGAAAAAATTCTGTTCCTGCTGTTTTCTCATAATTAATGAGTATCTGATATTAGGCTTAGTTTTGTATTAGGACTTTTTTCTAAAACTACAACGGCAATCAAAGAGGTGAATGTCCCAGAGTATCCACGGACATTTCATACCTGATGGAAGATTAGAATGTAGTATTCCCTGCTCCTATTAAAACAATTTAACTATTATATGTTTGAAATAATTCCTAGAAATTCCATTCTATATTAATATTTGGAAAGAATTCCAGCAAAAAAAATTAAAAAATAAAAAATCCTTTCTTGGATATATTTACATGAAAGCTAGATCAGAAAAGATCAGTTTTGATCTAACAACTCAACAGAATACTATTCCACTTTTTTTCAGCTGACATATGGCTCGTTAGATGAAGAGGCATTTCGGAAGAGGAAGCTATCTTCACTTTATTTCATGGCTCCAAAAGAGGATGATCAGTACATTGGGATTATCGAGTTGCTTCGTCATTTCAGGTGGACATGGATTGGGACTTTTGTAGTTGATAACAGCGACGGAGAACATTTCTTACAGAAAATGCAGCCCTTACTTTCATGGAATGGAATCTGCTCATCGTTTACACAAAGGCTTCCACAACTAGTCCACGTGGAAGACCTCATAGAACTTTCTTACACATTCTCAAGTATTTCTACTAATCTGATGAATGCCAAAGCAAGTACATTTCTTGTCTATGGAGAATCATTGACAATCATGGGGCTCAGAGCTATCACATTTGTAGCAGATCCTGAAAACCAGCAAACTGCATTATTTAGAAAGGTGTGGATCATGACTAGCCAAATTGATTTCACACTATCCGGCTTTCAAATCACATGGGATCTCCAGATGTTCCATGGGGCTATTTCCTTTACTGTTCATTCCAGAGATGTTGCAGGGTTCAAGGAATTTCTTCAGACCATAAACCCTTATTCAGGCTCCAGGGATGGGTTTCTGCAGGATGTTTGGGAACAATCCTTTGATTGTTCATTTCTAAAACCAGAGTTACAACAAATGCCTAATAGGCTATGTGTTGGGGAGAGGAAGCTGGAGGATCTTCCTGGGCCTGTGTTTGAAATGGAAATGACTGGCCAAAGCTACAGTATCTACAATGCTGTTTATGCTGTGGCTCACGCTTTGAATGCTCTACTCATGTTGGGGTTCAACAAGAAAAGAAGAATGATGGTTAAAAAAACTGACTTTCCAGATCTGCAGGCTTGGCAGGTATTCTGTCTGCATTGGACACTTCCTTTCTTTCAATGAGCAGTTTGTTTTAGGATTACCATTACCAACCTATGTGGAAATCCTTACTCTTTTATGCCTGTGGAATCAAGTTCAGTATGAATATCGAGAAACTGTTATATATACCATGGTTTAAGTATCACTATGATTTATGTAGGAAATCATCATAGCTTGCACAATAAGAGATGGTTAAAATGAAGTGTCACTTTACATGATCACTTACATTACTTTCTATTGTCCTACTTCTGCTTGGATCATGAATATTTCACGGTTAAGAAGCAGAGAGTTCTCTTCCTATCACAGTTCAATGGGAATGAACTGAAAGGAGGTCCTTTTCAGCTATGGCCTCCATCTTTTGGAACAACTCTATGTTTGAAAGAATATCACCTCTATCTTCTCTTTCTCCATCTATCTGTCAAAGAATGCTTGAGTCTCAGAATCTAAAATCTGGCTAAAGGAAATTGATCAGGTCTCATTCTCTCAAATAACTTGGTATGAAGGAAGAAGAAAGATAAAATTATGTATGGTCTAGGTTTAATTAGTTTTTTAAATTGTGAACCTACATCATATTTGAAGGAGGTTATATAATTTTAATAGCCTGTTTTGATTTTGCTCTTCTTGATTAACATTGTTTCTCACCTTTCCTGGACATTCTATGAAATTCATAATAGAATTGACCTGTACATTTCCATGCAATATAGACAATCTATTTTTAAACTGTCCTTATTCGATATTTGTTATTGGAATGGGAAGAATGAATGAATGAAACATAAATATACTTGTCCCTTCCCCTATTGCTTTCCTTTCAACTCCCTCTCTCTTTCATTCTCTTTCAAGTAGCTCCATCCATTTCTTCAAGGCATTTCTTTTAACAATTCAGCTGGAGAGAGAGTGTTCCTGAATGAGAAGCGGGAAGCAGCAGGTGGCTTTGACCTCATCAACTTGATCACATTTCCAAACAGATCCTTTCAGAGAGTTAGAGTTGGAAAGTTAGATCCCGGTGCTCCAAAAGGGAAAGAATTATTCATTAACGAAAGCTTGATTGCCTGGAACTCAGCTTTTAACCAGGTATGGACTCATTGAACAGACTATATCTTGATACATCATTATCCCATGAAGAGTTCTTTGTCAGTTAAACCATCTGAAAATAGTCTCTTTGGAAATTTAATTTCTGTTTTTGAAAGAAAAAAAATGGCATATTCTGTAGAAAGGTTGTCCATGATCAAGCATTTACCAAATTAGCAAAATGGCATTACAATTTCAACTGAGATTTTCATATTTTGGTCACAACTTCATTTGAAATCATGATAGTCACATCTTTTCCATAATATTGTCATGCTGCACATTTATTTACTCATCCTGCCCTTCTTCAAGCAGGCCCTTTTGCACGTCCTTTCAATTTCTACATCTTTTTAAGGTATAGTATAAATCCAACTAGATAAAATTCCTTACAATTTTGAAGTCAAGAATTCTTTCCCCCCAGAAAGGAGAAGAATTAGAAACTCGTTTAAAAATCTCCCTTTGCAAATCCTTTCATGTTCATCACCAGGTTCTTCCAATTTCTCAGTGTAATGACCATTGTCCCCCTGGATACTGGAAGAAAGGGGTTGAAGGAAAACAATTCTGTTGCTATGACTGTGTTCCATGCCCAGAAGGGAAGTTTTCAAATCAAAATGGTGGGTTAGACATTCAACCAATTTTTCATTCTACAGACTTAAGCAAACTGTAAAACACTACTTTAGGGTGAATATATTTAGTAGTTGTACTTATTCTTCAGGGTGAATGTTTGTTTCTCTAACTGTGGATCACAATCCCTTGTTTTATTATTTATTTTATTTTTTATTAAATTTAAATGCTGCCCATCTCCCCCAGGAGTCTTGTTCAGGAGTCAAAGTTTGCCCACAAGTTTCCTGCAGGTAGTGTTTCCTGTAGAGGACCAAAATATATATGCATTGAGCAATAGATCTTCTATGATCACATGATCTATGTTTATTTATTTATTTTTCACATCTTCAACGTCTTTTGCATTTGGTGTTGTTTTCCCTGAGATTGCTCACTCAGTAAACACAATATTATGGATTTTTGTAAACTCAGGATATACTAAGCACTTTTTTTTGGTTAAAAAATGTGTATTGGTGTCTCTTACCTTATGATGTCATCTTCATAACTTATGATGACAAGATAGTCATTGTATCTAACTTCTAGTTAAAGTTTAAACCAACATAGAATATAGGGCGGATATTTGTAGAACTAACTAATATTCTCTGCATAGAACACAGCATCAGAATAAACCTCAGAATAAAATACAGGGATCAAACTAATGTACCTTTCTTACATTGACAGGAAATTAGGTGGAAAATTTTTCTTGTTGGACCCCAGCTGTTTTTGAGGTAGAAAAGTCTTTGAAAAGACTGGCATTTCCTTAGTTTACTCACTCTTTAGGAAAGAGGAAATCTAAAAGTGTTTAAAGGAAGTATATTGGTTTGCACCTCAGAGTCAGTACTTATGCTTCTCTTCCTAAAGTCTTCTATCCATCATCACAGTTTCTTTCTCCATGTTTGAAAAATTAGAAAAGTCCAAATTGTCTATATTGTAATACATCTGAACATTTTAGAAAGGGCTGCATTTCAAAGAATTGCCCTTCACAATTTACTTTCTTTTATGCCAATCCCAAATGATACCATTGAGGAAAAATTGCATTTTCATATCAACATGATGAAACTAGTAACCAGTGGAAAGAACTCAAAATGAATAAAAGGTGGAACCCACTCAGAAAGTAATTTTTAAAAAATATGGAAGGCATAGATGACAAATTCTTTGACTTTTCTTTCAGACATGCATGACTGTTTTGAATGTTCAGAAGAACATTATCCAAATAAAGAAAAGAAAGGATGTATCCTCAAAGTGGTGGTCTTTCTAACTTTGGAAGAATCATTAGGAATTGGTTTAGCCTCCACTGCTCTTTCTTTCTTCTTGTTGACATCTTGGGTACTTGGAACTTTTATTAAGCACAGGAATACTCCCATTGTTAAAGCCAACAACAGCGCCCTCACCTACACCCTCCTTGTCTCTCTTCTGCTCTGTTTCCTCTCCTCTTTCTTCTTCCTTAGCCAACCTAGCCGAGGGACCTGCCTTCTCCGACAATCCACTTTTGGCATCACCTTCTCAGTGGCCATTTCTAGTGTCCTGGCCAAAACCATCACTGTGGTGGTGGCTTTCATGGCCACGAAACCAGGATCTCCGATGAGGAAATGGGTGGGGAAAAGATTGGCCTTTTCTATTGTCCTTTCCTGCTCTCTCTTCCAAGTATGTATTTGTGCTCTTTGGTTGTCAACAGCTCCCCCATTCCCTGAGTTAGACATGCACTCAGAAGCCAAAGTAATGATTTTACAATGCAATGAGGGGTCAGCCTCCTTCTTCTACTGTGTCCTGGGCTACATGGGCCTCCTGGCCATAGCCAGCTATATTGTGGCCTTTCTTGCCCGCAAATTGCCTGACAGCTTTAATGAAGCCAAGTTCATCACCTTCAGCATGTTGGCCTTCTGCAGCGTGTGGGTCTCCTTTTTTCCAGCCTATCTGAGCACAAGAGGAAAAGCCATGGTAGCTGTGGAGGTCTTCTCTATCCTGTCCTCCAGCGCTGCATTAGTGGGATGCATCTTTTTGCCAAAATGCTTCATCATTGTTTTTAGGCCTGAGCTAAACCAGAAAGAGCAACTAATAAAGAGGAATTAGTACATCAGGTGATCTTTCTCCGTCTGAGAAATTTCTGGCAAAAGAGAATAAAAAGACTGCTGTCTAAACGAAACTTAAGGAGTTGTTATTTCTGTCAAAGGATTTATGGACGATTATTAGTATATTATTGCAATTTATGATAGTTAATATTTTATGAACATATATTTTGTAAAGAATCATAGGGTATCAGTGTTGGGTTGGGTTGGGTTCACAGATATGTAAAATTTACACAGTTTCTGAAATCTGTAGATATAAATGTATTTAAAAGAAATTTTCATGCTAGGAAATAACCATTCACTGTCTATCCGTCATTCTATTTCCAATGTAGCCTATTATCAGTTTTTAATAATATTGAAAATTTAGTGAAATGAAATGAAATGTATTCTTTCTTTTGCTTCTTCCTTTATTAGAAGTGTTTGTTGGCCAATAAACATAATAAAGATTGGTTTCATTTGGTTAGATGTTAGAAGTGTGGCATTTGGGGTGAAAAGCCATGATGAAATTTGACCCAAATCCTTATAAAAATATATATACCCCTCTTTTATACAGAGTAGGGAAATAAATGTGAGTGTTCTGCTGGGTGTATGTATGCATGAATGTATGTATGTATGTATGTATGTATGTGTATGTGTATGTGTGTGTGTGTATATAGTTTTTTTTTTTTTTGGTCTCCTCTCAGTCATTACTGACCCTGCAGTGACCGCCCCCTAGCGGTTTTCAAGGCAATTGTATCTTTTTGTTTTTCGGAAGTAGTCTTCGCCAGAGCCTACTTCCTAGAGCATAGCCCAGCTGGCAAGCGCAGGAGGCGGGATTTCCGTTGCTTCGCGCCCCGTTTTTCGGGCGAGCGCGGTTTCGCGCTTTACCGGCCACTGGTCCCGTCTCTCTGTGCAAGGCGCTGCCAGCATTTTTCCTCCCATCAGAGTGAGAGTACCCATTTATCTACTCACGTAGGTTTTCGATCTGTTGGGTTGACAGAAGCTGCGGGTGGAGAAACAAGAGCTCACCTTGTTTAACGCGAGAGGCTGGACTCGAACCGCTGAAGTTTTCAGCCATTTCTGGCTGGCAACTTTCAGCGTCATTAAGCCGCTGCGCCACCGCGTCCCGCGTGTATATAGTAGGTTTATCTTGATTAGAGTTGGCAGAAAATTTTTCCGTGGAATAGTGGAAAAACATGATCTAAACAGGTAAAGGGTTCTGTCTGTTGCTCTTCAGAAGAACAACCCAGAAAGCTCAGAAGAATGGAAGGAGCTCAAGGTTGCTGTGATGGGGAAGTGATGAAAGATTGAGTAGGAATATCAGCTGCCATCCCTATGCCAGCCACTGAACATGTGCCCCCAGAGATTCAAGATGAGGCGAAAGGAGAAACTCACACAGATGCAATATTTTACTTCCTTGAAGAGAGGAAAATGCAGACTCTTCTTGTGGATGCTGCTGTTAAAGAGACTGTTATGTCACCCCAATGCAAGGCCAGCTTTATGCCTGGAATCATTTGTTGTGTTACACTTCAAGAATCAGAATGACCTTAACAAAAAAGTAGATACTGCACTGGGTAAATCTGTCTTTTTTTCTTTTACTTTCTTAAAGCTGAGTTTGTCTTCCTTCAGCTTCACCTCTCTCTGCTATCATTGTGACAGGGCAAAGTGGATTTATTTTTATGTAAATGCTTATGTTTCTTTAGCTAAGTGAGGCCTCTTAAGGAGTCATATAACATAAAATAAATAAAATATAGATTCAAGATGAGGCGAAAGGAGAAACTCACACAGATGCAATATTTTACTTCCTTGAAGAGAGGAAGATGCAGACTCTTCTTGTGGACACTGCTGGTAAAGAGACCATTATGTCAAACCAGTGCAAGGCCAGCTCCGTGCCTGAAATCATTTGTACAGCACTATGTTAGGCTTCAAGAATCAGAATGACGTGATCAAAACAATAGATACTGCCATGGGTAAATCAATCTTTCTTTCTTTCTTTCTTTCTTTCTTTCTTTCTTTCTTTCTTTCTTTCTTTCTTTCTTTCTTTCTTTCTTTCTTTCTTTCTTTCTTCATTGAGCTTTTCTTCCTTCAAGTCCTCCTCTCTCTGTAATCATTGCGATAGGCAAAAGTGGATTTATTTTTATGGAAATGCTTATGTGTCTTTGGATTAGTGAGACCTTTTAAGGAGCATATAACAAATCATCAAACCTGAACAGAATCTAATTAAAATCCAAGTCATTGGATTCAGGTCCTCCTATATTACAACTAGTATTACACTATTATAAGCAGAATACAACCACAGAGGAGGGGAACAAAAGTTACTTACTTCACCTATTCATGTTTTAGTTCTCATTGAGAAGTGTAAGGTTTAAAATAGAGTTATCTATCATGCTCAACCTGTATAGGAAAATCTCCATGTAAGTCTCAGTGATGTTTTTTTTTTAGCCAACAAATGATGGATCAAGGATTACATCAGGAGCTCTGGTCTCACTGTCTCATGTCCAACTGTTTCTGGAGAACAAGCGAAAAAGATTGCCACACAAAGAATCGTGGATATGGAAGCACAGAAAGATATAGCCACCCTTAGTAAGGATGGCTCACTGAAATGGATCAGCCGTTATATACCCACCTTCCAAATTGCCCAGTATTTAAATACAGAAATGCCCAAATATCTTAGAGTGGCATGTAGTTGAGCGAGATTTGAGCAGTTGGACACAATAGTCAAATTTAGAAGATTCAGCCAAGTCCCTTATAATGAACACACTTTTACTTGTGGAGCTCCAGAGATAGAAGACACAACACACATATTATTTGAATGTCAACTGTATAAAAAAGAGAGGGATCAGTATCTTGGACTGCACAGTAGACAAATGACCTATTGGGATCCTTATATTAAAACAGCATATTTCATGGGCGATCAGAATTCAAAAATTACATATAATACACCCCTTTTTGAAAAAAAGAATACAGTTGATCTGCACGTGTGGATCTGATCAGGATATATTGTAGGGGTGGTACATAAATATGATTTGCATCTTTTTGTCTTTCTTTTTTAATTTTAATTTGTTTCTCTTATCCTATGTTAAATACAGTATATGATTTTATTAATGCTTTATGTTTTATATTTCATATCCTGATAAGGCATAATGGCTAATCAAAAATAAGCTGAACGTGCTGGGTGTGCTGAAAGGAAGAAAGTGTTAGGCTAAAGAGCCTTGGAAAAATTATTGAAAATGCAGCATCGTGAGCAGCTCTTTTGGAATAGGCAACCGTAATAAGATTAATAAACAATCATAATCCTCCATAAAACCTCCTTTGACAGAAATAACTAGTATATGCTTCCTTTAGAAAGCAAACAGTCTTTCTATTCTTTTTTTTTGTCAGCAATTTCTCATAGGGAGAAAGATCACATGATATACTAAATCCTCTTTATTAGTTGCTCCCTGTGGTTGAGCTCAGGCCTGAGCTAACGTGAAGCACAAATTGCCCAGCTGGGAATGATACAAATAGATGGGTTTTTATATCAATTCTGAATTATGCATAGTGCTTGTTAAGAATTTATTTCTTTGGATAATTGTAGAGAGAAATATAATAATGCTAATGGGCTCTCAGGAAGACTATTTGGAGTAAAATAAGCACTGGTGGCTGTTTTCCTACCACAATGGTTGCTTTATGAAACTGGTACCAGAGACAGGTTTTTGATAATGAGAATATGCCAATACCATATGAGAATAAACCAATGAACCAAAGAGAATAAGCCAATTTGCTAAGCACTTTTAGATTAACTGAGGGATCCTTCTGGAAAGAAGTTTGAAGTTATCATGAAGATGAAAATGCTCTGGATAATAATAAAATTCCCTCTTTCTAACCTCAGTTACCTCCTGGACAATTATCACAGATAGGTTCAAGTGACCAGAGTAAGCTAATAAGAAGGGGAGTGAGGTTCAGAAGTTGCTGACCTAACATTCCCAGGATTCCTAACCATTGGTCATGCTTGATTGCTAGGAATTGGCTTTATTAAGACCCATGACCAGTGTTCAAAACAAGAGTTACTTCCTTTTTAAAATGTGAAACCTGAATTGAATAGACAGCCGGGGTGGGTGGGGGCTTAAACCCAAAGGTCCACTAAATTGAAAATCACAACATATGTGTCAATTTACACATGGTATAATTTTATTTGCATCAGCCAAACTACTATACTTCTGGAGAGTTGTCAGACTTGGGAAGTGGCAGCATTTTACTATATGTAGTCCTTGGTTAGTGACCAGTCACAGTTACGATGGTGATGAAAAAGACATTGAGATTTGTTTGATGGAGAGAGGAGGAAAGGACAATGGAAAGGGCCAGTCTTTTCCCCACCCATTTCTTCATTCTAGATCCTGGCTTGTTGTAAAAAACCTGGAATTATAGGGAGAAGACAAATCAAAAGAGATTGCAAGTGTGGATAATAGCAATTACCACTAATATAAATTAAGGGTCATATGATGAAATAAAATGTAGTGACCTCTCTCTCTCTCTCTCTCTCTCTCTCTCTCTCCCTTGCACAGGATACAAGAGCTGCAGAATTGTTATAGATAACTTTGATTTATGGACAACAGAGTTTGATCTATGTGAATAGACTGTGAATATTCTCCTTCAGAAATTGGTGAAATTAATAACCATGCATGTCATCGTTACCTCTTGGTCACATGAACCAATCATAGTGATTTGGGTAATTGCTGTGAGATATAATTACTTCTGAATTTAATCATCCTGAATTACTTTCGGTAAAAAAAAAGTATTGCTGTTTTCTTTGCTTCTGAATATAGTATATTACAGACAACCAGCAATGGTTAAGAAACAAAGGGTCCCATGATTCCCAGAAAAAAATAGCAAAATTGGGACCTTGTGTGAAGCCATCATCTTGATTGTGGTCAAAAAGCCAATGATAGGATCTTGAGGGGAAGTCCAATATGGAAAAGAAGATTTCTCCATGAGGGCCTACACATATTACGCCCTATGCTTATGAACAGAAAACCAACTTTTCTTATGTTACTTTGCAATAGGCAAATAAAAAATAATGAATATTGAAGCATTTGGGCTGTTCTGATTTCTCCTGAAGCATATAAAGTATCTTTTGAACCCTGCTTCTTAGGGTGTCTTCATTGGTCACCAGGCTTATGCAAATGACCCCATGAAATGTTCCCTTTCAAAGGAAGTTATCATGGTTCTCTCCATCACTAACTAGTAGTAGCTCTTTGTGGCACTGGGTGCATCAGCCTCCAGGCAAAGGGCTTGAATGGGTCACCAGAATCTACCCCTATGATGGGAGCAAATGATCTTCACCTTCTCTTCAAAGCAGCACCACCATTGCTTTGGACAACCCCAAGAATGAATTCTCCCTTCAGATGAACTCCTTGTCAGCTGCTGATACTGCTGTGTATTACTGTGCCCAAGAGGAACAGTAGAAGAAGTGACAGTCATTCTTAACAGAAACAGGAAACTGTTTCTGAATGTAATTTTCAGTCCCATCCAAAGATTCAGTTCTTAAGAACAGAAAGAGATCAACACTCAGACTATCAAAGCATGTACTATGAGGAGTGTTTATTCAAGAAGGATTTTTTGAAATGTTTGCTTTCATTCAGTTTTCTGTTTTAGCTGAACATTTTGTTTTTTGATGTACATGCAGTTATTTATTGATTACATTCACTTGCATACCTCAATAAATGAATGTAGCATGGAACATAAAATATGCGAAGGGGCAAAACAAGGTAAAATGAGATCCTTCGAAGTCTTAGTTGTGGGAAATCAGGACATTGGACCTTATAGTTACCTTGGATAGGGACAGGTTCCCCTAGAAGGAATTGGTATGTAACTTTGCATGCTTCACCCACGTTGGGCAAAATCTAATATTGGGAGTTGAATGAAGCATGAGTTCTTTGGGTTGATGAGAGTTCATTGATTTAATGGATTATTGTTGGATCAAGCACAGTTTAATCTTTGTAGGTATTGTCATTTGATTGCACTTGAATATCTTAACTGAAATTTCATTACCCTGCATCATATATCTTAGTGCTGGTTCCTTTACTGTAGATGGTCAATCCTAAAAGGCAAAATCTGTCCACCACTTCAATATCTTGTTTATAAATGTTAAGGCTGGTTGCTGCGTGTGCTCTGATTAATTTGGTCTTCTTTACTATATTTAATCATAATCCCATTTCTAAGCGAAATTACTGAGTTTCTATCTCATGCCTTTGCAGATGATAAATCAGGCATATATAATAATCCTGCCTTCATTTTCTTCCCACAGAAAATACACTTTGACATAGGTTAAATTTTGAGTTAGTGGCCTCCCCTAAGTCATGCAGAGAACTCCCATAATTGACCATGAATTTGAACCTGGGTATCCCTGATCTATCATTTATTGGCTAACACAGAAATAAATAACTGAGCCTTACCTGGAGATTTTCCCACACAGGTTGAGCATGATAGGATAAATCTATTTTAAACATTACACTTTCCAATGACAAGAAAATGATAAATAGGTGCAACAAAAAACTTTGTTTCCCTCCTCTTTTGTGGTATTGTACTTATAATAGCTTAATACCAGTTGTAATATATCAGGGACTGAATGCAATTCATTGGATTTTCATTCAGTTCTCTTCAGGTTTCATGATGTGTTATCTGCCTCATTAAAAGGTCTCACTTATCCAAAGAAACATAAGCATGTCCTACACCCACATTTGCATGTCACAATGATTACAGAGAGAGGTGGGCTTGAAGGAAGACAAACTCAGCTTAAAAGAAGAAAAAGAGAGAAAGAAAGATTTACCCATGGAAATATGTTTTTGTTTCTGTCATTCTGATTCTTGAAGCCCAACACAATGTTGCACAAATGATGTCAGGCACAGACCTGGCCTTGCACTGGTATCACATAACAGTCTCTTTACCAGCAGTATCCACAAGGAGAGTCTGAGTTTTCCTCTCTTCAAGGAATTAAAATATTGCATCTGTGTGAGTTCCTCCTTTCCTCTCATCTTGCATCTCTGGGGGCACATGCTCACTGGCTGGCATAGGGATGGCAGCCAATATTCCAACTCAATCTTTCATCCCCACCATAGGAACCTTGAGCTCATTCTATTCTTTTGAGCTTTCAGGGTTGTTCTTCTGAAGAGCAACAGACGGAACCCTATACCTGCTTAGATCATGTTTTTCCACTTTTCCGTGGAAAAAATCTGTGCCAGCTCCAATCAAGATAAACCTAAACTAATATCTGAATACACGCACATGCACACACACACACATGCACACACACACACACTCCCAGTGGAATACTCACATTCCCCCCCCCCCCCTAGGTATTTTCATCTTGGTCCTTCCCTGTATAAGAGAGGTGTGTATGTTCTTTATTAGGATTGGGCCAAATTTCACCTTTGCTTTTCATGCCAAATGCCACACTTCAAATATTAAACCAAATCTTTATTTTGGTCATTGGCCAGTATACCCTTCTAAGAAAGGATGAGGCAAAAGGAAGAATACATTTCATTTCATTTCACGGAATTTTCAATATTATTAAAAACTGATAATAGGTTACAATGAAAATAGAATGATGGAAAGGCAGTGAGTGGTTATGACTCAGTTAAAAGTAAGTTATAAGTTATAAGTAAAATTTCACATTTTAAAAAACCCTAACCAATCCAGAACTGATACTCTAAGTTATTGTGTTAAATCCATGCTCATAAAATGTTAATTACTTTTTATAATATTTATGCAGTGGTTTATGAGTTGAAAGTATAAAAGTCATGAAAGTGGCAACTGCAAACACTGGACATCCTTTGAGTCAATATATCAAGTCTCCTAACAGGAACCAAGAAAGCTAGATTCTCCAAGTCTTTTTAAATTGGTGTGTTGAAAGGGAGAAAGAGTGAAGTTAAAGAATCTTGGAAAACAGTTGAAAACGCAGCACTGGCAGCACTCTTTTGGAATGGGCAACCTTAATAAATCTTAATAATAATAATAATAATAATAATAATAATAACAACAACAACAACAACAACAACAACAACAACAATAATAATAATAATAATAATAATAATAATAATAATAATCCTCCTCCTCCTCCATAAATCTTCGTCTGACAGAAATAACACATTCTATATGTTTCCTGTAGACAGTAAACAGTCTTTCTATTCTTTTTTGTCAGCAATTTCTCATAGTGAGAAAGATGAGATGATCTACTAATTACACTTTATTAGTTGTTCCCTATGGTTTAGCTCAGGCCTGAAAACAATGATGAAGCATTTTGGCAAAAATATGCATCCCACTAATGCAGCACTGGAGGACAGGATGGAGAAGACCTCCACAGCTACCATGGCTTTTCTTCTTGTGCTCAGATAGGCTGGAAAAAAGGAGACCCACACGCTGCAGAAGGCCAACATGCTGAAGGTAATGAACTTGGCTTCATTAAAGCTGTCAGGCAATTTACGAGCAAGAAAGGCCACAAGAAAGCTGGCGATGGCCAAGATCCCCATGTAGCCCAAGACACAGTAGAAGAAGGAGGCTGACCCTTCATTGCATTGCAAAATAATTTCTTTGGCTTCTGAGTGCATGTCCAACTCAGGGAATGGGGGAGATGTTGACAGCCAAAGAGTACAAATACATACTTGGAAGAGAGAGCAGGAAAGGACAGTCGAAAAGGCCAATCTTTTCCCCACCCATTTCCTCATTGGAGATCCTGGTTTTGTGGCCATGAAAGCAACCACCACAGTGATGGTTTTGGCCAGGACACTAGAAATGGCCACTGAGAAGGTGATGCCAAAAGTGGATTGTCGGAGAAGGCAGGTCACTTGGCCAGGTTGGCTGAGGAAGAGGAAAGCGGAGAGGAAACAGAGCAGAAGAGAGACAAGGAGGGTGTAGGTGAGGGCTCGGTTGTTGGCTTTAACAATGGGAGTATCCCTGTGTTTAATAAAACTTCCAAGTACCCAAGATGTCAAGAAGAAGAAACAAAGAGCAGTGGAGGCCAAACCAATTCCTAATGTTTCTTCCAGAGTGAGAAAGACCACCGGTTTCAGGATACATCCTTTCTTTTCTTTGTTTGGATAATGATCTTCTGAACATTCCAAACAGTCATCCATATCTGTAAGCAAAGTCAAGGACTTTGTCATCCATGCATTCCATTTGTTTGAAAATTACTTTATGAGTAGCTGGCAACTGTTATTAATTTTGAGTTCTTTTGAGTGATTGCCAGTTTGATAGTTTTATAATAATAAACTGTTTACCAGTTTGATCATGTTTATATGAAAATGCAGTTTTTCCTCAATGGTATCACTCAGGAATGGCATGAAATAAAATAAAATGTAAAGGGCAATTATTCTTTGAAATACAGCCCTTTTTAAATTTTGCAATTTTTCCAAATTTATTACAATATAGACAATTTGGACTGTTTCCATTTTTCCAAAACACAGAGAAGAAAAATGTGATGATGGACGTAAGACTTTAGTAAAAGAAGCAGAAGTACTGACTCTGAGTGCTAACCAAGATAATTCCTTTAAACACTTTTAGGTTTCCTCCTTCCTAAAGAGTGAGTAAACTAAAGAAAGATCAGTCTTTTTATTTGGAAAAAGCAGAGGAAAACTGAAGCAAAAGCAAAAATAATCACCGAATTTTCCTGCCAAGATAAGAAAGGTGTAGTAGTCTGATATCTGCATTTTATCCTGAGTTTTATGATCTTTCTGTGTTCTATGTGGAGAGTAGTAGTTGTTTCTACAAACACCCACGCTATGTCCCCTTAATGGTAGAATATCTGATCCATTTATAAATCATCCTTTGTCTTCGGAAGCTTCTTTGTTTTATAGTTATTTTCAGGATTTCATGGAAGGTTAGGCCCAGAAAATGGCAGATCAAGTGGAAAAAATGTCTGCACTTATTCACAGGTAAACTGATTTGAGCTGATAAAAAGGTTGTTTGTTGAACTTTACAGTATCATTATTGATTTAAACTTAAAGTAGAAGTTTAACTTGATTCTCCTAATTTCTATCCCACCTTGAAAAAAGGAGATTAATGGTCCTCAATTCATACTGTAATGTGGGCCAAAAGGGGAAGGAAAGAAAGAAAGAAAGAAAGAAAGAAAGAAAGAAAGAAAGAAAGAAAGAAAGAAAGAAAGAAGGAAGGAAGGAAGGAAGGAAGGAAGGAAGGAAGGAAGGAAGGAAGGAAGGAAGGAAGGAAGGAAGGAAGGAAGGAAAGAAAGAAAGAAAGAAAGAAAGAAAGAAAGAAAGAAAGAAAGAAAGGAAAGGAAAGGAAAGGAAAGGAAAGGAAAGGAAAGGAAAGGAAAGGAAAGGAAAGGAAAGGAAAGGAAAGGAAAGGAAAGGAAAGGAAAGGAAAGGAAAGGAAAGGAAAGGAAAGGAAGTTTTTGAGTTAAGTCAATCCCCATAGACTCAAATAATATGTTCATATGCTTTTTTGGGGTAAGAAGAAGGTACTTTGGCTGTGTCTTTTTCCAGCACAATTGTTCTTTAATTCCTAGTCTACCCCACAAATTAAATTGTATTTAGCTGGTCATCTCCCATTCAAATATTTGTTAGGTCAGACATTGCTTAGCTAGACTTCCAATGAATATGTTGTTATCACAAATTATGCAGAAAACATCATAGGAAGAAGACAGTAGTATCCATTTAAAAAAAAATGCTTAATATAGTCTGCATTTTTTTATAAAAAATCACTACATTTGGTTACTGAGTGAACTATCTTAGGAAAAAGAACACCATATGCAAATAAGGTTGAAAATCTGAAAAATAAATCATTAAATATAGATCATGTGATCATAGAAGATCTATGGCTCAATGTATAATTATTTTGTGCCTCTATAGGAAACACTACCTGCAGGAATCTTACGAGCAAACTCTGACTCCTGAACAACAAATTGTGATCCACAGGTAGGGAAATGAATGTTCACCCTGAAGAACTAGTTAAACTACTAATTACATGCATCCTAAAGTATTTGCTTAAGTCTATAAAATGAAAAAATTGGTGGAATGTCCAACCTACCATTTTGATTTGAAATCTTCCTTTCTGGGCATGGAACACAGTCATAGCAACAGAATTGCTTTCCTTCAACATTTCTCTTCCAGTATCCAGGGGAACAATGGTCATTGCACAGAGAAAGAGGAAGAACCTAGTCATGAACATGAAAGATTTTGCAAAGGGAGATTTTCAAGAATTTCCAATTTTTCTCCTTCCTGGAGGAAAAGTATTCTTGACTTCCAAAAGGGCTAATGAATTTTATCGAGTTGGATTTATACTAGATTTTAAAAAGATGTTGAAATTAGAAGGAGGTCTAAAAGGGCCTGCTTGAGGAAGGGCAGGGTGAGTAAACAAATGTGCATTGTGACAATGTTATGGAAAGTGTGCGACTCCATTGATTTCAAATGTAATTGCAACCCAGATATGAAAACCTTGTTAGGATTTTCTCATGGGAAGAAATGCATCTCGCTATCTCCAAATCAACTTTGATTGCTCATTGGAAGGATTGATAATGAAGCTCAAGCTCAGATACTTTGGTCACCTAATGTGGAGAGGACTCTTTGGAAAAGACCCTGATGCTGGGAAAGATGGAAGGCAAAAGGAGAAGAGGACGGCAGAGGATGAGATGGCTAGATAGCATCACTGAAGCAATGAGCATGAAATTGAGCAAACTCAGGGAGGCAGTGAAAGATAGGAAGGCCTGGCGCAATATGGTTCATGGGGTCACGAAGAGTAGGACACGACTTAATGACTGAACAACAACAACAAAAATCTCCAAACAAGTGTTTAGGCTAGAACAGCAGGCCATCTGCATTTATTATTGTTAGTGTGCACGTATGCTGTTATTTACTGCCACCTATTGGCGTCTGTATGCTAGTTACTCAAGGGGTGGTGCATAGTGTCAATAAAAATGTGAGGATTACATGCCTTGCTGCTCAGTAGAACTTTAGCCATCATGTAATCAGTTTTATGGGTTATGTAGTAGTAACTAATAACCAAGTAATGTACCTCTTCTCTGAGAGTTTTTGGCTAGAGACTTTGTTAAACTTGTGTAGTGGATAAGTCTTGGATGCCACATATATGAGAAGTGATTTTTTCTATGTTTTGCATGAAACTTGTATTTTATGTAGTTTTTATTTTTTTTCAATAAACAACCAGATATTTTATATTTTCTGGCTGGATTTCTTCGGAGAACAAGATAAGGACATTGCATTCTTTAAATATATAGTTATAAGTTATAAATAAATAACTTTTACATTGTAATGTCATTTTGTCAGTTTGGTAAATCCTTGACCATGGACAATATTTGTATGGAATATGCCATTATTTTCTTTCAAAAATATTAATTAGATTTAAAAAGAAACTATGTTTAACATGTTTTAACAGACAAAGACATCTTCATGGGGTCCTAATGGATCAAGATATACAGTAGTCTGTTCAATGAGTGCATACCTGGTTAAAAGCTGGGTGCCAGACAATCAACCTTTCATCAATGAATAATTCTTTCCCTTTTGGAGCACTGGGATCTAACTTTCCAACTCTAACTCTCTGAAAGGATCTGTTTGGAAAAGCGATCATGTTGAGGATGTCAAAGACACCTGGACCTTCTCTGTGGTCTTTAAAGAAGACTCTTTCTCCAGCTGAGTTGTTAAAAGAAATCCCTTGGAGAAACTTGTGGAGCTATTTGAAGGACAATAAGAAACAGGGAGTCAAAAAAACAACAATGCAACCAGGATCAAAGTATTAACGTTTCCCTTTTTTAAATCCTGCTTTGTGGGAGATCAAAGAACATTTCTTGGCTTGAAATATTGAGGAACAAAATGTCGACCCACAAAGAACTATCAAGAATTTAGATATGCAACTCACTTTTATTTTATTAATTAATGATTACAAATAGTTTAAAGCATCAAGCTCAGTAATTCTCCTGGAAGTTTACCATAAGTATAAAAATCCCCCAATCTCAGGGAAGCGTGTTTGGCAAAAAGCAAAGAAATACTGCCTTCTGACACATCATCACTGAATTCTTCTTGGAACCAGGCTGAAGGAACTTACAAGATAGGCCAATTCTATGTGGAGATGAAATGGTTCCTTATGGAACCAAGGATGATATATGAATCCCATTGACCAGACTGAAATTTGCAAAGACATAGTTCATTTCCATCCTTTTTTATTCTATACCATAAAATGACATCCTACACTGTTACTTTGTTTCCTCACTATCTGTAGTGATATATGGCCACAGGCCAGGGCAAACAAACCATATTAAGATGTGTATCAGAATGACTATTCAGTGAAACAGAAGATAGGTAAGGTAAGGAGAGGGTACCTGCCAAGGATGCAGATTGGGAAATTCAAACCTGTCAAGATTCTGCTTGGATCTTGATCTCACTGTCTCCTGCAAACAATGTCCCACTGCATGAACAGCATTGTAAATACTGTAACTTTGGCCAGTCATCTGTAACTCAAATAGAGGCCCAGGAAGATTCTCCAAATTCTCTTCTCCACTACAAGTTTCACTCATCATTGAGGCTGATTCTGCATTTGGAAATGAACACTGAAACAATTGTTCCCAAACATCTTGAAGAAATCCATCTTTGTGGGTTGAAGGTTTGATGACTTGAAGAAATCCTTTGAACCCATGAATGTCTCTTGAATGAACAGTAAAGGACAGAGCCCCACTGAACATCTGGAGATCCCAACCCCTTTGAAGACCTGTCAGTATGAAATCAATTGGGTTCATCAGGATCCAAACCTTTCCAAATGATGCACTCTCTTTATTTTCAGGATCATGTAGAAACATAACAGTTCTGAGCCACACAATAGTAAATGATTCACCATAGACAGGAAAAGCATTTGCTCTCTGATCTATCAATTTATTAAAAATAATTGAGATTACATCAAGAAGTTTAAGCAAGTTTTCTAAATCAACATGTTGTGGAAATTTTTGTGTGAAAGCTAAACAGATGCCATTCTGGGAAAGCAATGGCCGCAGTTTCTGCAAGAAATGTTCTCCCTTATTACTATCCAAAGTAAAGACTCCAATCCATGTCCATCCAAAATGGAGAAGAAGTTGCACGACTCCAATGTACTGATGGTTCTCATTTGGGACCAGGCAGTAAAATGAAGATAACTTAATAGTCTGGGCAGAGGAGCCATAGGTCAACTGAAAAAAGAAGAAAAAGGAGGGTCATTGTTCCAGAGGATCAAGGGAAAAAATATGGAAAAATGACTGCTGGATGGAACCTGAATTAAGGTGTCCCTACACTGAAATTACCTGTATATCATGGCAGTTCTGATGAAAATATAGAAGCAATTGAAACCCCAAGGTGAAATAGTTCTCAACTTTGGAATATAACTGGATTATTAACCAAACTTTGCTTCTTAATATAGAGTTCCAGAATGCTCATCACCATGAACACCTCGAAACCTGCTAACTGAGCATGTGAACTCTTCCCAGCCTGAGGAAAGAATTATTCAGAGCTAGACCTATTGGATTACCTTCTGCCCTTCTCTATGGCAGGTATAAAAAAATACCTGTCCATGAAAGACTATCTCCATGTGATTCTGGAGAAATAGAAACAGTCAAGCATGTCCTTTACTGCAATGTCACCTCCAAAAGGACCATACAAGACCAATCCTCCAACTATTCCAAGGCAAAACAATTGAGTTTTATACTAACTATTATGATCAGAAGCCAAACAAGACATAAGAAGGAGACTTGCCACCTATTGCCGGCAGCTGGCTGTCAGTAAAAACGTGATGTCAGCTGACCCTCTCAAATAAATTTAATTTTGTTGTTCTTCAATTTATATTTTTCATTTTCATTTTCTGATGTATGATTGTAGAGAAAGATTGTGATTTTTCAGCTTGGATTACTTTGAGCCAACTAATTGAGCTGTGGGAAAAAATTGCAGAAGGGAGAGCAAGTTGGACTCAGTTGAAGTCTTGCAGAAAGGCATGGAAGAAAAACTAATCTCTAATATTCAGTACAAAAGAAGTCAAAATTTCTCTGCCAAAACTACCTGTGGAATCTTGTAGACATTTATAGTTTCTGCCATATATGATGAAGTATCAGATGTAAGCCCCCCAATGATGGCCATGAGATTTTTCTGGCGATCACATTTGTAGTTCAGGACAAATTCCTTGGATTTGAAGAGCAGGTCCAGAGTGGTTCGATAGGTCATACTTGGACTGTAGTAACTGTCATAGATGTGGAACCCAAGAGTGATGTTAGGCAAGATCTGGGAGTCCTCATTGATCTCCTTCACAGCAAAGGCCAAGGCAAGGACGTGCTGGTAGAATTTTGGGATCACACTGCCAATAGGTTAAATACACCCATTGAAAAAGTAATTTTACAATTCTTGTAAAAAAATCATTTCTATATGAATAACAGACATTTTTGGCTCTTATGGAAATAGGAAGGTGATAGCTTTTCTAAAATATTAAATATTTTCTACAGAATTCAAATGTATTTTTTATAAGTTATTTCTATGATTTGCAAGAAAATATGTACTACTACAAAGAAAAGTATGGATATTTTTTCAAGGTACCACATTTATTTTCTATTAATTTAGCACAAAATAGATTGCAAACAGATTCAGCAAGTATCACTCATGTACTGTTTTTTTGTTTTGTCAGAAGTAATAATGCAGAACTTCTTTTTAATTACCTTAAGCTCACTAAATGTTTTTCAAAAGATTTCTTGCACCAAAGTTCCATGTAATTTATGAGAGACTTTAACACAATGGAAAGAAAATTATTTCTTCTCCCACAACCAGATACATTTGAAATACAAAGAAGGCTTAGAATATACCAACACCTCCATTTTTGCTCAAACAGTTGTTTACTCATATACACAATATTTTGAGACCTAGCTAAGATGAGAAAATTCATGGGAAGAAAAAAAAACCTTACTTTGGTAACTGGTAAGGTTTTAGAGAAGGATGTTCCTTAAATTGAATTTCGTTAAAGTTGTAAAAAATATGAGATACCATCCCACCAATGATGAAGTCACCAGGCTGGTACCACTCATGTGGGACAGGGAAGGCATCACTTGCAGGACAGCTCAGAGTGTCTATTTTGTTCACCAGGAACACCAGGAGGAGCCACATCATGACTCTCTGCTTATGGAGAAAAGGTCTGGTCTATCATTCAAAAAGCATTTCTGGCAGATAAGACAGGAGAGAGAGAATTTGTGGAAATGCACCCCACAGACTCAGCATTCCCCCTTCCTGCCTCTCTGTGGCTCTAGAAATATTTATATAGATTGCTTTTGACTTCCTAGTCCCTTCTGCACAGGACCTTTGATGTTTTGGCCTGCTAGAATAATAGAGTGATTTCAGTCATTCATCAGGGACATAATTATCATTGAATCATTGGCAACCTGGCAATTTTTCTTCATGTAAGTAGTCGACTTCTTTCTCTACTTTGGGTGACATAATAAGTGACTGATGCTTAATCAGTTTTGAAAATACCTGGAAGAATAGAACTGGGAAGCTTGAGATGACAAAATTGCCCTAATTCTAGAAATCAGGACCATTGTTAAATTTTACCAATGGATCAGAAAATTCTATTTCCCTGTAAAATGACTTGGGAAATGGCAAAAGTTTCACTGTCTGGTACAAATTAGCAGGTCTTGGTTTGAGAATCCTTTAGAAACTACCTATAAGAGAATGCTGAAATAGAAAATTATTGACCTCAAAGGGAAAAAGAAGAAACCCCTATTAAGAGCACAGGAGGAGACAGGGATGTTTGTAAAAGTAAAGTAAAACATGTTTTATGTTTATCTTACATGTGCATTTTATAATAAGACAAAGGGGAGAATTTTTTTTCACCAGGAACTCATAACTATGATGCTATAGGTTCTATAAGTGGTTCTTTCTTCCTTCCTTCCTTCCTTCCTTCCTTCCTTCCTTCCTTCCTTCCTTCCTTCCTTCCTTCCTTCCTTTCTCTCTCTCTCTCTCTCTCTCTCTCTCTCTTCTTTCTTTCTTTCTGCCTGCCTTCCTGCCTTCCTGCCTCTTCCCTTCTTAATTTTAGGGTTCCATGGGCCTCATTTAAGGTACTGCCAGATATCCTCCAGTGAAAGGCATAACGAGGAGGTTTTCTTGACTGGTTCATTGAAATGAATTTAAGTGGATAGCTTCTGCCTTTGAGGATCAACCCTCAACACTAAAGGAAGAAGCAGTCAAGAAATATGCCACAGATTAGCACTTGGTAGAGCAGCCATGAAGGCCTTGGAAAAGATATTCAAATGCTGTAATATGTCTATATGTAGAAAGATCAGAATCAGGCAAGCCATGGTATTCCCTGCAACACTCTATGGAAGTGAAAGTTGGGCTTTAAAAAAGCAGGATAGGAAGAGTATTGATGCTTTGAACTTTGGTGTTGGGAATACTCCTGAGAATACCATGGACAGCCAAGAAAATAAACTGATGGATCATCAGACAATTCAACCCAGGGTTCTTACGTGAAGCACAAAT
Organism: Liasis olivaceus; assembly: GCA_030867105.1. Classification (NCBI taxonomy): domain Eukaryota; kingdom Metazoa; phylum Chordata; class Lepidosauria; order Squamata; family Pythonidae; genus Liasis; species Liasis olivaceus. The sequence goes on along the minus strand of CM061351.1, from coordinate 111,502,732 downwards.
GGCCCAACTGGGAATGATACAAATAGATGGGTTTTTGTATCAATTCTGAATTATGCATACATCTTGTTAAGAATTTATTTCTTTGGATAATTGTAGAGAGAAATATAATAATGCTAATGGGCTCTCAGGAAGACTATTTGGAGTAAAATAAGCACTGGTGGCTGTTTTCCTACCACAATGGTTGCTTTATGAAACTGGTACCAGAGACAGGTTTTTGATAATGAGAATATGCCAATACCATATGAGAATAAACCAATGAACCAAAGAGAATAAGCCAATTTGCTAAGCACTTTTAGATTAACTGAGGGATCCTTCTGGAAAGAAGTTTGAAGTTATCATGAAGATGAAAATGCTCTGGATAATAATAAAATTCCCTCTTTCTAACCTCAGTTACCTCCTGGACAATTATCACAGATAGGTTCAAGTGACCAGAGTAAGCTAATAAGAAGGGGAGTGAGGTTCAGAAGTTGCTGACCTAACATTCCCAGGATTCCTAACCATTGGTCATGCTTGATTGCTAGGAATTGGCTTTATTAAGACCCATGACCAGTGTTCAAATCAAGAGTTACTTCCTTTTTAAAATGTGAAACCTGAATTGAATAGACAGCCGGGGGGGGGGGGGGGGGGGCTTAAACCCAAAGGTCCACTAAATTGAAAATCACAACATATGTGTCAATTTACACATGGTATAATTTTATTTGCATCAGCCAAACTACTATAGGCTGGTGTGGATCTTCCGGGTTGTGTGGCCGTGGTCTGGAAGTTCTGTTTCCTAACGTTTCACCAGCATCTGTGACCGGCATCTTCAGAGTGCAGGAGCACAGACAGGAGCAGTTCTCTCTGTGCCCAGGATGGTGTGACCCTTTTTTTTTTGAGTATTTATAGAGATCTGGAGGGGGGGGGTATGGGGTGTTAATGAGTGGCTGCTTGCCCAGGTGTCAGAAGATCTGTGTATCTTCCTGTGGGCCAGGCAGGGTCCCTTCTTCTATTGAGTTGTTAACGAGTGGCTGTTGAGGGTGATTAGCATGTTCATTGTGTGAGTTGTTCGCATGTCCTGGTGGCTGAGCTGAGTTCGTTGACCTTTTGCAGGCTGTATTTCTCAGGATTGGTAGCCAGGTTTTGTTGATTTTTAGAGTCTCCTCTTTTTTATTGAAACTGTGCTGGTGTTTGTGAATCTCAATGGCTTCCCGGTATAGCCTGGTGTAGTGGCTGTTTGTGTTGTCCAGTATCTCTGTGTTTTCAAATAGGATTTTGTGTCCAGTGTGCCTGAGAGCATGTTCAGCTACTGCAGATTTGTCTTTTGCAGACAAAAGGGATCCCCTCACCGCCGCAGGAGTATACCGCATACCATGCAGCTGCAGGCAAGTATACATCGGGACCACAAAACGCAGCATCCATACCAGGATAAAAGAACACGAAAGACACTGCAGACTACAGCAACCAGAAAAATCTGCAGTAGCTGAACATGCTCTCAGGCACACTGGACACAAAATCCTATTTGAAAACACAGAGATACTGGACAACACAAACAGCCACTACACCAGGCTATACCGGGAAGCCATTGAGATTCACAAACACCAGCACAGTTTCAATAAAAAAGAGGAGACTCTAAAAATCAACAAAACCTGGCTACCAATCCTGAGAAATACAGCCTGCAAAAGGTCAACGAACTCAGCTCAGCCACCAGGACATGCGAACAACTCACACAATGAACATGCTAATCACCCTCAACAGCCGCTCGTTAACAACTCAATAGAAGAAGGGACCCTGCCTGGCCCACAGGAAGATACACAGATCTCCTGACACCTGGGCAAGCAGCCACTCATTAACACCCCATACCCCCACCCCCCAGATCTCTATAAATACCCCCCAAAAAAAGGGTCACACCATCCTGGGCACAGAGAGAACTGCTCCTGTCTGTGCTCCTGCACTCTGAAGATGCCGGTCACAGATGCTGGCAAAACGTTAGGAAACAGAACTTCCAGACCATGGCCACACAACCCGGAAGATCCACACCAGCCTTCGTATGCCGGCCGTGAAAGCCTTCGACAATACATCAAACTACTATACTTCTGGAGAGTTGTCAGACTTGGGATGTGGCAGCATTTTACTATATGTAGTCCTTGGTTAGTGACCATTCACAGTTACAATGGTGATGAAAAAGACCCTTTACGACCAGTCCTCACATTTACAACCTTTGCAGGTCTGTACATAAAGGAAGCTGAAGTAAGATCTTAAGCACAGTCACAATTTCACTTTGCTTAACAACCAAGTTGCTGGTCCCAATTGTAGTTGCTAAACAAGAACTACATGTATAGTGATTCCACTCCTACTTGGATGGCAATTTCTAGGAGGTGATGGTGGGGGATTACTCTTCTGCCTCATGGTGATTGGGTTATGGAGTCCCTCAGGGCTTTTCTGGCCTAAAGGTTGTAATAAAGGTTTTAATTTGATTTGAGTCCCTCAGGGCTCCATTTGGTCTCCTGTACTCCTTAAGATCTACATGAAGCTGCTGGGATAGGTCATCCAAGGATGTAGGATAAGGAGCCATCAATATGTGAATGGCACCCAGCTATACCTTTCCTTCTCATCTAGCACAGGTGAGGCTGTTGGCATTCTTAAACAGCACATAGGTAGGATAATAGGTTACCTAAGGAACCACCTCTGCCCCATGATTTCAACCCATCCCACCCGATCACACAGAGAGGGCATGCTTTGGACCCCCTCGGTAAAAGAACTCCGATTAGCGGGGTCCAGAAGGTGGGCCTTCTCTGCGGTAGCCCCACCCTTTGGAACATTCTGCCCCCGGAGGTGCGATTGGCCCCCTCACTCCTGGCCTTCCGAAGGGCCTTGAAGACCTGGTTCTGCCACTTGGCCTGGGGTGGGGAGGGAATGCTTCAAGCGTGGGGATGGCTAGCCCCATAGAGGCCTGCTGTCTTCAGCTCCAGATTCTTCATCTTCTTGGACTCTCCTTTTCCTTTTTTTTTAGTAATTTTTTAAAAAATGTTGATGTTTTATGTATTTATATATATTTATGGTTTTCATGTTTTGTGTGAGTTGCCCAGAGTCCCCCACTGGGGGGAGATGGGCGGGGGAGAAATGTAATAAATAAATAAAATTAAAATAAATAAATAAATAATTGACTAGATGAGATTGGTTTTGATCTTAAAGCCCTAAAGAGCATAGGACCTTCTTCCATATGTACCTACCTGGACTTTGAGATCATCTATGAGGCCTCCTCCAGGTCTCCTGACCAAAGGAATGAGATGGGCTCTACAAGGAGGAAAGCTTCGTCTGTGGTGGTACTCTATTGATGGAATCCCCTCCCAAGATAGGCTCAACTGGCCCTCCCATTAGAATCATTTTGGCACTGGGTGATGACTTTTCTATTTTCCCAGGCTTTAAATTGCTTTTAAATTATATTTTAATTGCTTTAGATTTTAAATGACTACTTTGCTGCATAGATTACACGACACTGTTGCTGTTCTTTATTTTATTGTATGTATTGTTATCCAGATTATATTTTTTTAGTATGTTTTATTGTAAACTTCCCAGAGAGTTTTGCCAATTGGATGGTTTAACATTTTGATAAATAAATAAATAAATAAATAAATAAATAACTTAGGATACAATAGAATTTGTCCATTATTTTGAGATCAGGACACATTTTCTTTTCTGCTGTATCCAAAGTCTACTAACAGAAATCTATTAAATCACAAATTTACTGTACAGTCCTCTCCATAGCATCTCTCCCATCTACTTCGCTAAATTTATAGGCTGGCTTTCTGTATTAGCGTAATTTCAAATAACAGGCAAATTAACTCCTGGGGGTTTCTTTTTCTAATGTTTTTCCCAATATGTGCACAAGCAACCTCTTCTCTTCAGGTGGTTTAAAAATGATTCCTGGTATTTATTTTAACTTCTTCATATTTTCTTTCCCTGTTTCAGTTGCTTCTTCCCAGACTATGGCCCTGATGAGAGGGGGCCAAAAACAGAAATAATTAAAATAAAATAAAATAAAACTGGAGAAATGCTATGTTTGACCTGCACCATGTCCGGATTTTCTCTATGAGAGAGCCGGCACATCCATTCTCATCGTCACCCCTTGGGGAAAGGATGGATGGAATGGATGGGGATTATTTCAAGCAGTGGAAATAGTCAATATAACGTTGCTCTGCAAACTCAGGTCAGCATTACGAGAGATGTCTTGAAACATCAGGTGTTTCTGCACCTACCAATCTCCAAGTAGATGATGGTCTATATTATTGCTTGAGAGAGAAAAATGCACACTAAAAAATCTCTCCCAGCTGCAGCACAAAAACTGTTCTTCCAGTGAAATAAACATTGCAGCTTTGTCATTCTGCACCTGCTAGAAACAGGATGTGTTTTAACCCTCTGCTTAAAAACTGACTGACCTTTCCTTTCCTTTCCTTTCCTTTCCTTTCCTTTCCTTTCCTTTCCTTTCCTTTCCTTTCCTTTCCTTTCCTTTCCTTCCCTTCCCTTCCCTTCCCTTCCCTTCCCTTCCCTTCCCTTCCCTTCCCTTCCCTTCCCTTCCCTTCCCTTCTTCCTAGGGCTGAGAGGGAGGGACAGGCCCAAAGGTGGGACTAGAACTCATGAGAGCCAGTTTGGTGAAGGTGCCTAGAAACCAGGAGACTGTGAGAGGCTTTGGGCCAGTGGCTGTCTCTCAGCCCAACCCACCTCACAGGGTTTTTGTTGTGGGGAAAATAGGAGGAGGCAGGAGTATTAAGTATGTTCACCCCCTTGAGTTGAGCAAATTGAAAAAAAAAATGGGATAAAAAGATGATGATGATGATGATGATGATGATGATGATAACCACTACAAAAAACTTTGTTTTTTTTAATTGCGCTTTTATGCTATCAAATGCTTTATGACCATAAGTCCACAACTGACTTGATAAAAAACCATAAGGAAAGTCTGCAGTGAGTTTGGAGAGATGGATCTAGTCATCTGTCAAAACCATCTGCCAATCACATCCATGTTATTTATTCTTTATTCTTGTTTGGGGGCTTCACATAAATTAATTTTTCATGAATTAATGGAGAGTTGCAGTATTGCAAAATTTGAGAATCATTAGTAACGTTTTTAGCATCTTCTAGAGTCATCCCAGCATTGCTGTTCCAATAATGTCCACATGGCTGAGTGACATTAGAAGATGTTCTGAATCACTAGTGAGGAAAACCTTTTTTTTTTTCGGTGCATCACTTCTTCTCCGATTCCATTTCCTCCTCTTTCTCAGGCCTTTAATGGTAGAACAAAACTATTTGCATTATTTCCTGTCAACCTGCAGCATTTACATGCACTTCAAGTGTCGTGCAAGATTAATTGTCTGCATAATGCATCATGAAGAAATTCATGTACATATGGAGGTCAGTGAAATTTTTGGAGTGAAAATACTGATTCTTCTTTAAGGTGACAGAAGATTCCAGAATTGGGCCATATGGAACTATTGGAGATGTGGAAGACAGTAACATACGGGAATCCAGGGGCCAAACTACTTCACCTAACTAGGCCTAGAGGCCTTCAGAAGAGCTTCCCTCAGTATCTTAACAGCATGAGCACAAGAAACAGTGAGACTTGTGTGACTGTGGCAAACGTATCATTAAATTCATTGAACAGAATTTTTTTCTTATTATTTTATCATTATTTATTGATTAGTTTATTGTTATTATCACCTAACTAGACCCAGAGACCTTCAGAAGAGCTTCCCTCGTACCTTCAAAGGCATGAGCACAAAAAACTGAGAAAACATATTATTTAATTTCATTGAACTGAATTTTACGATGCGGGTTAATAACAAAGCTCTATGCATACTGGAAATACTGGGAATCTTGCTGCCATGTTGTGAATCTGGGTCCTTATTGAACCAGTGTTCTTCTCATGTATCTCATGATTTCAGTCTGCACGTGAAACGAACTTTTCCTCTCTATCCTTTGCAATCTAATTTCTGATGTTTTAAAATGTATTCATTTTTGCCTTCAAAGTTGCATTAACTCCTGCTAACTGCCTAGATAAGTCCCTGCAGTTTCATTGATTTATTTTATTTAAGGCTCATTGAGGATCCAAGTGGCATTCTCAGAAATAAAGATAATGCTAAATGCTAGGGCTTTGCATCCTATCTTATATCTTAATTTTTAAAATTTTTCATTCCATTTCAGTTTTTATTATATTTTATTTTATTTAAATAAAATATGTGCTGACATTTCTTTGCCTAATATGGAGGGGAAGTGAGCACTATGAATTTGTCAATCTAAGGCATGTATTGTTTGAATCTCATTCAAGGTTTGCATTTTGAAGTGCCTATTTTTCATCTTGGGATATGCACTTCAAAAAATACAGGGCTGAAATTCAAACTCAAGCAAAGTAGTCACAGAGAGGATTCCCCCCCCCCCCCCCCTTAAAGCAGAAACAGGACCGCAGATCAATAATTGCCTCAGCAGAAATGTTAGATGTGGAGGAGGGGGAGATGAGGAGAACTCCCAAGAGGGCATCCTGGCCTTTCTTCTTCAGCCATACCTCTGGGAATGCTAATCACTCTATCATTAAGGCACATTATGGTGTGTAATTGCAACACAGAAAGCCTCTCTGGCTGGCACCAAGCCTGCTTTGGTCGATAGGCCTAGAAATATGAATCTTCGTATCTGATGGCCAGAAGGACGCCACAGGAGCATAACCAATGCACAATTCTTCAGACATCTTACTATGCTCTTGGGTCTTTTTCAGGATAACGACCCTGTAATTTGGCTGTAGATGTTTCCTCAGCCTCAGCTTTGAAAACAAGAGCACTTCCAGGCCTTTGACAGTTGGACTCCCCAAGAGACCTTCTCACAGAGTTCTCTTTACACAGCTGAGAGAGTTTGAACTTTCCCCTGCATTTCCTGACAGGTAAACAGAATGGCTTTGAGGATATTAGAGTGGCTTATAGAATTCAGCAGACACACACATTTAATTTATATGTCTAGAATCACAATTTATTTTTTCCTGCTGCTGAAAATGTGCATCTGTAGCTACAGTTGGCACTCTCAGCATTGCATAATAAAAAGCAGGATAAAATAATAATAATAATAATGTTGATGATGATGATGATGATGATGATGATGCAATGAAGAAGATGCACTGAAGCTAGTACACTATGAAGGTTTACTGAACACTGAAGAGACCAAACTGGCCTACAAGAAAGACCAAATGAAGAATAGAAAAGAGAGATGGCAAGGCAAAATATTACATGGCCAGTACACACACATACACACACACACACACACGCACGCACGCACAAACTAGCAGGTAAAGCAGATAACAAGACCTAGCAATGGCTAAGAGCAGGAAAGTTGAGGCAGAGGGACTAATTCTGGCTGCACAAGACCAAGCCTTAAGGACAAATACATACAAAGCCAGACTTGAGAAGACAGCAACAGACAGCAAATGCCACCTCTGCAAAGAAGCTGAAGAAATGGTGGACCACCTTGTTAGCTGCTGCAAGAAGATCACACAGACTGACTACAAACAACGGCATGACGAAGTAGCAACAATATCTGCAAGAAATACCATTTGCCTGCAAGCAAGAACTGGTGGGACCACAAAGCAGACAAAGTCATAGAAAAGGAAGAAGTTAAAGTGCTCTGGGACTTCAGAATTCAAATCAAATCAAATCAGATCAAATCAACGTTTATTGATTAGCCCTAAGGCCTTATCAAAATAACAGTCAAACACTAAATATTCATAAAACTGTTTACAAAAGTAGCATAACAAACAGATTAAATAAAATGTGAATAAAAATAGAGTAAATAAGTATAAGTAGGTATACATATAAGTGAAAATACAAATCATATCTCCATGTCGCCCCAGCAATTCACTCTGATCGACCCCACATATGCAGATCTCAAGCATATTGATTTGCTTAAAAACAAGGCTGTGTTATATGTTATTTTGGGGTTTTGACCACACATAAAAGACATTGTTCTAATATGTGGATCCCAGTGGGTCATTCATTTAACGTATGGGCCAAGATATAAGTCTCTCACTGTCTTATACAAGTTACAATCAAATAGTATGTGTGCTATATCCTCAGTTTTGGGTGGTCCACATATACAAATGTGTTCATTATAAGGGATCTTGTTAAATCTCCCATATCTGACCATAGTATCAAGTTGATCAAATCTAGCTTGGGTGAATGCCTCCCTAAGTTGTTCTGGCATTTGTATTTTTAAATAATTATCAGTTTGAAATGTGTGTTTATAATGACTTCAGAATTCAAACAGACAAGCACCTGCCACATAACACCCCAGACTTAACAATTGTTGATAAGAAAGACAAAAAAGTCTGGACAGTGGACATTGCAATACCTGGAGACAGCACTGCAAATAGAAGTTGGACGACTATGGCAAAAGAAAGCAAAGACAGTACCAATAGTTATAGGCACCTTAGGTGCAATCCCAAAACATCTGGACCACCACTTGAAGACCATCGACATTGACAAAATCACCCTCAGTCAATTGCAAAAGGCAGCTTTACTTGGAACCGCTGATATCCTGTGACGATACCTTTAACACTGTCAAACAACCAAATCTGCCTATTCCAGGTCCTTGGGAAGGACTCAATATGTGGATAAAAATGCCAGATCCAGTCTAAATATCTGACTGATTGTGTGATGAACCCTAATAATAATAACAACAAAACAACAACAATAACAATACCACCCCCATTGAGGCACTACCTTGATGTGGTTGTGGGGCTTGCATGCTCCAAGTAGGATGAGAGCTAAACCAGAGGTTCAGCCATGCTAGATAGGTCTCATCCAAGGAGCCAGGGTCTCTCCCATAAACAATATGGTGAGATGAAATTTACAGAAACCTATACCGAATTGGTCATCACCTGGGTCAACAAGGACTGTGCTTGGTGTTCTATGCCTGGACATCTGGACTCAGGAGTGTTAGCTGAGCAAGCAGGGCCAGGGGCTGCAGGGAAGAAATGCTGTTTATCCATTGTAAATATACGAAGCTGAAAACAAAGAAATAATGATCTGCTACTTCAAATCAAGTCCAACGAGAAGAGAAAGAATGAAAGAATGCACCACTTCTGGAAAGAACAACATCCAGAATCAGAAACAACAGAACAGAGGCTAGCCGTTCAAGGTTGATTCATAACACACAATAAAGTATTCACAGAAGTAGAATTGGAAGAATTGCAAAGGTCTACCCAGGGCAAAGAAATCGAAATCTTGCCAGAAGTAGCTCAGACTGTAGAGGCAAACCAGGGGGAGTTGGCAGTAGAGGAAGCCAGAATAGCTATTGAATTGTTTTCATTCTCAAACCAGGCACCCTCTCCTCTGCCTTCTCCTCAGAAAGAACAATTTGAAACCTTCCCTGCCAGTTTCCCCATTGACTTTCTGGGGAAGCTGGCAGGGAAGGTTGCAAATGGCAATCATGTGATCACAGGGCACTGCAACCAATCATAAGTGCAAACTGGTTTCCAAGTGCCCAGATCACGATCACGTAACTGTGGGGGTGCTGGGACGGCTGGAACTCTGAGGACCAGTCATAACCACCATACATTCAGTGCTGTCACAGCTTTGAATAGTCACTGAATGAATAGTCATTGGTTGAGGACTACCTGTACCAGTTTCTGAAGCAGATCTCTTCTGCCCCACTTCCATTCCATAGAGTTTTATGTAAGGAGTGAGAGTGTTTCCTCATTGAGATAGTTGATTCATAAAAAGGTAGCTTAGAACCATACATTTAATTTCTCTTACATGGCAAGCTATTCCAAATATCCATGAGCCAAAATGGAGAATGTGAACTAAATAGAATTCCGAAGAGAGCATGCTTGTTTGTTTGTTTAACTTGTCCCCACCCATCTCCCCCCAATGGGGGACTCTGGGAGGCTTACAACATATTGAAACAATAAATAAATATACGGTTAAAATTTATAAGAGGACACATTTACAAAGAATAAAAGGAAAAGGAAAAATCCAAGAGGCTGATGGAAGCAACACCAGGCCTCTAGGGGGCTAGCTAACCCCATATCTGATGACCTCCCTCCCCACCCCATTATGTGGAAGAATGCCTTCTGACACAAGGCAGAAAGATAGGTCTCCGCTTAAATAACCATGTATTAGAAACTAGGAACTTCCACTTGTCATATAATTTTAGCGTGATGCAGAAGCTGACACTCATGTTATAAAAAAGGAAAATAAAATTTAGCTTAATGTCAGGCAGGAACTCTGTTTATATATTTTTTTTCCCCTCAATCAAGCAATAAACAATACCCTAATCAAGGAACTACCAGAGGGGGGGAAAATAGAACAAAACAAAACCCACACACACACACACCCCCCCAACACTGGCAGGGCATGCCACTGAATATAATCAGAGAGCAAACCCCATTCCATTCTAGCACTGAAGATTTTACCTAGCTGGGTAGTGAAACATCTGCAAGAAAATAGCCAAGCTCAGAGAACCCCGAGGACTCCGCAGTTCAACCCTGAGCTACACTTATTCTCTTCTATTGAAACTTCTTTTCCTTGGGTGTGTTCAAGCTGAGACTACATAGGCATCTTTAGGAGATGGATCTGCCCATCTGGTAAGATCTGGGAGAGATGACCTGCTGAGGGTCCCGTCCCTATGGAGATCCATAGTAGAGCCTTTTCAGTGGTGGCACCCTTGCCATATAATACAATAATTTGCCCTTATAGATATCGACTACTACAACTCCAGTGAGATTCTGCACAGTTTGTGGAGAGAACATTGGGGGAATGACATTTTTTAAAAATCTGGTCTGGTTGGATTGTTCCATGTTTGTTCTGCTAGTTTAAATCTTTATTTTTGCTGTTTGCTGCCCACATGTGACTTGTGATGATGATGATGATGATGATGATGATGATGATGATGATGATAGATAGATAGATAGATAGATAGATAGATAGATAGATAGATAGAGGCTTTTTTCTGGATTGTTTCATTTAACTTCCACATTTGTGTTTAGCCTTTTACCTCACTTCGATGACTTAATGATTTGTTTTTAATCCCCAACAAAGTTAACACAGAACACTTAATTACATTTTCCCTCATTATGTCCCCGTACATAGTAGGTATTTTTGGTGATTTATATTTTTTTTAACCAAAAGCCAATATTTGGACTAGTTTATTGAATAAAGAATCATAAACTATTTAGAATGAATAGAATCTTAACTGCTTGACTGACATACAGATTTCAGACCTGTCCAACAGCTTTAGAGAGCTGTATCTGAAAACATTCACAGGAGAGGTGTGAAAAGAAAAGAAAAAATAATGGTGAAAATCCAAATCAATTGGATTTCAGTCTTCCTTTATTATCTCAGTGCTTATATTTCCATTTGGTATTTTCTGGAATATAATTGTACCATCTCAAAACTTTCATGGGGACAATTACAAATTTATAATTGATCCAATTTAAAATAGCTTCCCTCATATCTTCCTAAAAATAACTTGTCTTCCCACACTGATCTCTATGAGATTTCCTTAGATGTTATTGGGAAAAAGCTTCAGTTTCATAGAATTTTGCATGAAAATATGTCTTTGAAATATAAATCCATTTTCAGAGCTATAAGTAAATCAGAATGGTAAACACCCACTCCCTTCACAAGAGTGACTTAAAAATACTTTCTAATATTGCTTCTTAACAAAAAGACATACTGTAAATAAAAAAAGAAAAAGGTATTTAAACATGTCTTCTTATCAGTTGTTCCTTGTTGTTTAAATCAGGCCTCAACACAATAATGTAACACTTGGGGAAAAAGATACATCCTAGGAGCCCGGCACTAGAGCACAAGATGGAGAAAATCTCCACAGCCACCATGGCTTTTCCCTTGGTGCTCAAGTACGTTGGAACAAAGGAGATCCACACACTGCAGAAGGCCAACATGCTGAAGGTGATGAACTTGGCTTCATTGAAGCTGTCAGGCAATTTGCGGGCAAGGAAGGCCACCGTGAAGCTGACAAAGGCAAGGAGGGCCATATAGCTCAGGACACAATAAAACATAAAGACTGACCCTTCATTGCATTGCAGAATCATTTCTTCAGTGACTGAGTGCATGTCTAACTCTGGGAATGGGGGAGAGGTTGACAACCACACCATGCAGATACTTGCTTGGAGGAGAGAGCAGAAAAGGACAATAGAAATGGCCAGTCTTTTCCCCACCCATGTCCTCATCCGAGATCCTGGCTTGGTGGCCATGAAGGCGAGAGAAACAAGGATGGTTTTGGCCAACACACAAGAAATGGAGACTGAGAAGACGAGACCAAAGGCAGATTGCCGGAGGAGACAGGTCACTCTCCCAGGTTTTCCAAGAAACAGCAAAGGGCAGAGGAAGCAGAAGAGAAGGGAGATGAGGAGAGTGTAGGTGAGGTCTCGGTTGTTGGCTTTGACGATGGGACTGTCTTTGTGCTTAATAAATGTTCCAAGCACCCATGTTGTCGTGAGGAAAAGTAAAGTAGCAACAGTGGCTAAACTGAGTCCTAAAGATTCTTCATAAGACAAGAAGCTGATTGTTTTCATGATGCATCCATCTTTGTCATGGTTTGCATATTGATCATCAGGACATTGAAAGCAAGCAACAGTGTCTAAAAAGAAAACAAAACCCTTATGTCAATGCAGATTCATGAGAAAGAGAACTAGTTCCATGCTTAGAAACATACAATTTTTAATGAACTTATGAATTTGACTTCTTCATTGCCCAGATTCTAAATAAAATCTCATGCATACCCAACCTGAAAAAACTGATTAGCTGAAAGTGTTCAGTAGAACATGCCCACAAAGACACCAGTATGATGGATTTGTTTGAAATGGAACTTTGGTTGAAATTTCAAGTTCATCACGATATCAACAAAATCAGAGGATTTCATTTACTTACCCATCTTAATGGAGATTTTCCCTTCTGGGCATGGAACACAGTCATAGCAACAGAATTTTTCCCCTTCACTCTTCCTCTTCTGATAACCGGGGTGACAATATTCATTGCACAGAGAAATGGGAAGGACCTACAAATGTTGGGAGATGAGTATTTATTGTTTTGAAAAAAAAAGTCACTTGTTGCAATGAAAATGAAATGTGCACCACTGTTACAATAAAAAGAAAAGTCCTATCAAAAGGCTGTACAAAATGGTCATGAAATAAGTTGGGTTTGAGAATGTATTTGAAACAATTAGGTACAATTTTGATTTGCACTGTAATTTGAATTTTTGGGCACAGCTGATCTGGATTTCCAGTTTTTTTAATTATATTCATATGAAGATTTGAACATGTAATACTTCATTAATTCAATTCATCCAATTGACCAGAAGGATTGAGTCAATCAAATTTCCTTTAAATCACAGCTTTGATGAAGCTTAACTCAAACAAGGTAAGATAGTTGCTTAAACGCATATGTTTTTCTTTCACATTTTCATTTCAGTATTTGAAGGAAGTATAGTTAATATTATGCACAATATTAGTTACGTTAGCCTTTAACAATTAAAGTGGAAATAATGTCATTTCTGAATCTAGTTAATCACTTTTTTAAAAGGTATTTTATTAAAAGTTGTATCTATAATAATAAAAGATAATACAAACTAAAAAGAAGAAAAATAGAGAGGATAAAAGTGGAAGGAAGCAAAAAAAGAAAGCTAAAATAGAAAGAGAAAAGAAAGAAGAATAAAAGAAAAAGAAAGTGACTTCCCACCCTCATCACGACCAGTATAAACAATTTCACTATTTCTTCACCTCCTCTTAGTTAACAATTAGCAGTTATAAATCTTTTCATCCCATAACTGAGCTCTTAACTATAGGCAAATCCAATAAACAATGTCTTTTCAATTCTGGTGACAGCAGAAAAGTCCAAACAGAACCCTAAAATAATCGCATTAGTTAACAAATATAAAACTCATCATTCAATTTCTCAACTCTTAAATGTAAGCAAAACCAATTCATAACATGTTTTCTAGTCCAGATGTCAACAAATCCAGAAAGAACTGTGCAGATTAGCAACTTAACCCATTTTAACCCTGATCAAATCAGCCAATTTTATGTTCCTTCCTTTTCCGTAAAACAAACTTGCTGTTTAGTCCATTCAGATGATGATTATACTGTGTCTCAGATTTCTTCAAAACTTTAACAAGCCTTTTTTGTGAGTCCAGCAAGAAGAAATTATTCCAATTACTCTCTTGAATGTGCATTTTTATTTTCTTCTTAATTTTTAGAGTGTCCTCTGTTCATGCTGTTCTCCATAATCACATCTTCTGTAATAGCTTCTTCTGGTGTAACAGCTTCTTCTGGGAACAGAATGTTCATAAAAACACTCAAAAAATAAAAACATAAAAATATGCATAAAAACATTCAAAGTCCTGTTGCCATTCCTCAACAATATCTCTGAATGCCATTACACGTTGCTTATCTTTTTATGTCTCCAATGTCGAAAATAATTTCTTCCCAGAAAATACATTTATTTTTTAAAATTAATTTCAAAGTCTTAATATTCCAAATCAAATATTCCAATGTTTTCTGAGCCTTTATCCATTTAAACCTTTCTATAACCCCAACCTTGTCTTGCTTTTTGCTGTGTATTTTAAATTCTTAAAACTCATAAAGAAGCAGTTTCCCTTTCTTATATTAAGGGTTGAAGGCACTCACCCAGTGTTTCCAGCCTTGTCATTTCAAAGGTGTCTAATTTCTTTAAACCAGTTAATAGGCAATTTCTGAAGGTGATTAGCAAAGGAAGCATGCACTTAGTATCCTTTGAAAGTCTCCGACTGCGGATGGAGCAAATATGGCAAATTCCCTCATCTCCCAGTTCTCCCAACTCCTGGAGACCACTGCCTTGCAGTCTGCTCATAATTTGCAACAGTATGGAGCACAACCTGGGTGACCTCATGTCCTCTCTTTCTCCAGAGAGGGCCAAAGGAGCCAATCTACTCTTCAGCTCCTTGTTCGTAACCGCAATCATTGGCTCCACTTCTTGCAGAGCAATCTTCAGTCCATCATTCTTTCCCAGAATGTCATTTCTTAATTTGGTTAATTTTCATGGGTTGCCTGGAAGGAGAAAAGTAAATTTCCCAACCTAATGGACCCATCTGAGAATAGTCATATAAACTTTCCTTGAAACCATACCTGATTAAATGATCTGTGCCAAGCTATCGTGTCCTCATTAATGACTAATTCCTTTCCTTTCAGAGCATCAGGATCTATTTTCCCAACTTTTAGTCTCTGGAAGGAAGAATTGGGAAAAGTGACAATGTTCGTAATATGAAATCCACCTTCCATCTTTGTTTGATCATAAAACGTCAAAGTTTCTCCATGAGAATTATTGAATTTCATGCCTTTAAGGAATTGATGGAGCTATATAATTGGGAATAAAAAAAACCCATGAAAAATTAAGAATAGAAAGGTAACAGAAATTTTGTCTTAACTATACTGCACTTTTGAGGGACAAAGTCTGAAAAAATGGAAAATCCATTTTTCAACCCTCTTGAGAACCTCTGCATGGGTGGGTAGGTGCGTAAGAAGAAGGATCAGATATTTCATTTGAGTAATAGCCAAATGAAAGATAAAGTGGATTCTAGTCTTCCACTTCTTCATATTTCCAGTCCCATGTTGCCTAGAAAGTGGGATGTGAAAAACTGGAGAAAAAAATTCCAGATTTGGTCCTGACTTACCACCCATTTTTCATTTCATGTAATTCTCACAGATAGAATGCTGCTATGGATATGGTAAGGACTGAAGGATAGCTGGCTAGGCTAAGTAGGACTCTATTCGCTTAAATAATAAGAGAAATGCCTAAAAAGCCACAGGGGTTTGAAAACCAGGACCTGGATCTTAGTTCACTTAAGCCATCCTTGTATCCTGAAGATGCGCAGGGCATAAAGTGGAAAAGATATTACAATGAAGGAAATAAAGGTATACCCTAAATTTTATCAATGGACAAGATATTCAACTCCATTTTAAAAGTTCCTTCTTCCCTGTTGGAATCATACAACCTAACTTTCTAATTCACTATGATCTACTACAAAGTTCTTACAGCACACAAATCACCTGCCATGGTTTTATATCTTCATCTTCTGATAATTTGTACCTCACCAAATGTCTGTGATTAGATCGAAGTAAGGAGAAGGCATGTAAAGCTTGAGCCAACACATAGACAGCATTATAGATACTATAGCTGTGCCCTGTTAACTGCATCTCAAAAAGAGCCCCAGGAATGTCCTCCAGCCTCTCCTCGCCAGTACACGTGTCACTGTCTAGCAGGGTCATGGAAGGAGATGGCAATGAACAATCAAACACCTGTTCCCAGAAAAGTAGAAAAAATCCATCTTCTTGAATCCAAGGAGGTTTTATTAACTTCAGGAATTCCTTGAACCCTGGAATTTCTTTTGAGGGAATTGTAAAACAAATGGCACCATCAAAGAACTGCCGATCCCAACTTCTTTGCATTCCGGTTATTAAATAATCAATCTCAGCAGTCATGATCCACACCTTTCCCAAGGAACTCTGCTCAGCTCCAGGATCAAGCATGAATATAGTAGTAGTCACCCATGTAATTGTTAAAGATTCGCCACAGATGATAAATGTATTGATCTTCTCATCAGTTATGTGGTTATAAATAATTTTCCCTTTCTGCAACATGTCCAATAATTTATCCCAGTGGGTTAAATATGGAATTCTTTCTGTACAAGCAGAGCAGATTCCATGCTGGGAAAGAAGGGGTTCCATGGTCTGCAGAAAATGTTCTCCATGCCTATTATCATTAGCAAAGAGCCCAACCCACCTCCACCCAAAATGTTGAAGCAGTCGGATAATCCCAATGTACTGTGACAATTCATTTGGGACCATGGAGTAATAGGAAGAAACCTTAGCACTATAAATATCTTGATGGGCAAATGAGCCATATGTGAGCTAAAAGAAAATAAACACATATTAGAGAAATATATCAGCATCGGTTACTATTTGCTTTTTCCCTATTTGAGACAGTAATATTTGCTGACAAATTTGGTCAGATTGTTGAGCAATGTGGCCATCTTTCAGAGGATGATCAATTTTTGGAATACAGTTTTGGAAGAGGAAAAGGAGGAGGGTAGTTTTCATGCCGCTATCCCCAAAGAGCCTACCTGTGGAATCTTGTAAAATTTTATGAGGTCTGCAATATAGGAGGAAGTTTCAGAGCTAAGTCCTCCAATGATAGAAATGAGCTTTTTCCTGGTGTCACATTTGTAGTTGGGGACAAATCTCTGTGATCTGAAGAGCAGGTCCAGGGTGGTCCGATAGGTCATCATTGCATTGAAGTAGCTGTCATGGATATGGAAGCCAAGAGTGACATTGGGCAAGATTTGTGGATTCTCATTGATCTCCTTCACAGCAAAGGCCAAGGAAAGCACATGCTGGTAGAATTTTGTGATCAGACTGCGTAATAAAAAAAGTCTTTCAGAAAACAATTCTACCCTGCGTGGAATAGTATTGAGAAAAACAGAGATTTCTGCCTGGGATTAGAATTGTATGCATATGAATGTTTCTAATCTATTGAACACTTTTGCTTACAGTTCATACAGTATTTTTGAAGGAGCACTTTATTACACATTTCATTCACAGAAAATTACTCAGAATAACATATACTAATAACACATTTTAGGCTTTTAAGGTACTGTTCAATGGTAAGATACTGAATGGTTTCTCTGTAGGTAAATCCTAAACTTATTCCACTTCTTTCTCCCTTCAAAGCTTTAAAAAAAATATTTTAGAGAGAATTTTGGTCACAGCAAAGACCAAGCAAAGGACATACTGGTAGAATTTGGTTAGCACTCTAAAAACAGGATAATGTATATGTCTCATTAACTATTCCTAGATTACTTTCCTGGAACCTCACAGAGGTGCTTGGGGAATTAGGGAACGGCTGATCCACCTCTACTGACAACCCTAATACAGTGAAGCAGTTCTGGTGATTTCCATTGTTGCAGAAATCACAAATTGTTGTAGCTGATTTCCCTCACACATAAAGTTCTCCTGATGAGAAATAGGAGAGCATCTGATCACATTTCACTCCAAGTTCTGATGTAGACTTTTAAGCAAACATGAGAATGTATCATTTCCTTGGCAAGTTCCAGTAGATTCTTGTTCATTTTTCAAATTTTTATGACAATCAGAAAAGCGGGACTTCTAATTGTACATTATATTAAGAGAGAGAAAAAAAAGCTTGTTATCTCTCACTTGTTTTGTGTACTGCTGATGTTCTCAAGGCAGCAAACAAAACTAAAAAAGCCAACTTATGCTACAGCCTTGAGTAAATGAGACTTTAACCCTACAAAACCACGGATCACATAAAGAAGGAAAGGAAGGCTTATTGTTCTTCCTCAAGGAAAGCCAATCTAGGGTTCAGCAACCTGGGTTAATGGGTGCAAAATAAAAGGAAACTATAGTGGATGAGAAAAGAAAGTGGGGAATGGGGAGGCATCTGAAGGGGAAGGAAAGAGAAAGAAGTTCTGCAAGAGAAGATATTCAGCAACTTGATGAATATCACAGCAGGCTCTTATGATAAAACAGCAACTTTCACACTTCTGGTAGATTTAATGTTACGCAGATTGCAGATGTCAATATACATTTTCCCCCAAGTATTCTGCTTCTGACACAGGCTAGGCTTCCTGATCTAATGTTTTACATTTTCCAGTACAGAATTTTGTTTCATAAAAGCAAGCAATAACTTTATAAAATTCCATATTCCATTATGCAGTACCTTTCATTAGAAAGTGTTCTCATTATGAAAGAAAACAATCTAATTTTGCCTCCAATGATTGCAATTCTTCTAACTAGAGATGCCACAAAGGTGAAGAATAAAAATCCTTACTCTGGATGTGCAAAATACTCCTGAGAGGGATGCTGCTGAAATGAAACTTCATTAAAATGGTAATTAACCATAGATACCATCCCAGCAATGATGAGGTCCCCATGCTGGTACCATTGATTTGGAACCATTATTGGATCACCTGGACGACACGGCAGAGACTTCACTCTGAAGAGTGGAAATATGAGAAGAAAGAACATGCTGGGCAGCAAATGCTCTCTAAATAGAGAAGCTACACCACGACCTACTTCCCAAATTAGTACATATTCACCTGCCTCAAAACTCCTTTTAAGAGTGAAGCTTCAATGTAACATTTAACACTGATTTTGCCTGCATATAGTGCTAATACACAAAAAGATCTGAATTGTACTGTGGAGTTCCAAACAGTACAACTTTTGGAAGAAAGCAATACAACTTAGTTTGGGGTGGTGGAAATAATTGGACTTGCCTGTCCTTTTCTTCTACACCCAAGTCTCCATGGGACAGACAGTTAAAGAAAAAAAGAAAGAAAAAAATATTTTTTTCATATCCCTAATGTCTTCTTAAACTGTTTACAGCTTTGACCAAGGGAACAAATGATTATCGTTGGAATAATTCTGGTGGGGAGATAATTATTCCTTCAGTATTTTCTCTCCCAATGTTGGCCATAACTGATTTAAAAAAAAAATGGAAGTTGAATTTAGTATGTCTAATTTCTTTTCTGTCTGTGGCATAATAACTGGAAAAGTTCAGATCTGATCTTCAATTCATCTAAAAGCTACTATTTGACTAATAGAATTTGGTGATTTTCCATTTTTCAACCAGAATATTTTATTTATTTATTTATTTATTTTTATTTATTTAATTTGTCCCCGCCCATCTCCCCTACAATGGGGGACTCTGGGCGGCTTACAGTCACTAAAATCACAATACATAATTAAATTATTAAAAGTTTAAAAATCATAAAAGTTATAAAACTTGAAATTTACAAAACTAGAATAGAATAAAAGCTAAAAACTCCAAGAGGCCAATACGCCCCCACCAGGCCGCTAAGTGGCCAGCTAACCCCATTTCTGATATCCTCCCTCCCCGCCCCAGGCCAGATGGCAGAGCCAGGTCTTCAACTCCTTCCGAAAGGCCTGGAGTGAGGGGGCCTGTCTCACTCCCAGGGACAAGATGTTCCAAAGGGTGGGGTCTACAGCAGAGAAGGCCCGCCTTCTGGACCCCGCTAGTCAGAGTTCTTTTATTGCGGGGATCCGGAGCATGCCCTCTCTATGAGTTCGGGTGGGACGGTTTGGAGTCATGGGGGCGAGGCGGTCCTTCAGGTAACCTTGCCCCATGCCATGTAGGGCTTTAAAGGTGATAACCAACACTTTGAATTGGACCCGGAAGCAAATTGGTACCCAATGCAGCTCGCGGAGCAAAGGTATTATATGGGTCCTTCTTCAGGCCCCAAAAATTGCTCGTGTGGCTGCATTCTGGACCAGCTGAAGCTTCCGCATACTCTTCAAGGGTAGCCCGATGTATTGCGCATTGTAGTAGTCTATCTGGGAGATAACAAGGGCATGAGTGACTGTACCTAGGGCATCCCAATCCAGGAAAGGGCGCAACTGGTGCACAACCCGAAGCTGTGCAAAAAGCCCTCCTGGCCACGGCTGCCACCTGCTCTTCGAGCAGGAGCCGTGAGTCCAGGAGGACCCCCAAATTACACACTGGGTCTGTCTGGGGCAGTGCCACCCCTTCCAGAACCAACGATGACAACGTCCCGGATACAGAGGAGCCATTAACCCACAGCCACTCCGTCTTGCCAGGGTTCAGCTGGAGCCTGTTGTTCCCCATCCAGACCTTCACAGCCTCCAGGCACCGAGAGAGGGCGGTCACGGCATCACTTACCTCACCCGGGATGGAGATATATAGTTGAGTATCATCAGCATACTGATGATACCTCATCCCATGATGGCGGATGATCTCGCCCAGCGGTTTCATATAGATGTTGAAAAGGAGCGGAGAGAGAACCGAATCGTGCGGCACCCCACAATGGAGGGGCCGAGGATGGGACCTCTTGCTCCCTATCACCATTGCTTGGGATCAGCCCCGGAGAAAGGAGGTGAGCCAGCACAAAACTGTGCTGCCCACCCCCATATCCCTGAGCCACCCCAATAGGATACCGTGGTCGACAGCATCGAACGCTGCCGAGAGATCAAGGAGAGCAAGGATGGTCGCACTTCCACCATCCCACTCCCGCCAGAGATCATCCATAAGTGCAACCAATGCCATTTCCGTTCCATAGCTGGGCCTGAAACCTGACTGATAGGGGTCCAGATAATCTGTTTCCTGCAGGACCCTTTGGAGCTGTTAAGCCACCACTTTCTCAACCACCTTCCCCAAAAAGGGGAGGTGGGAGACTGGACGAAAATTGTCCAGTACAGTAGGATCCAGGGAGGGCTTCTTGAGGAGGGGGTGCACCAGCGCCTCTTTAAAGGGCGCCGGGAACACTCCCTCCTGCAAGGATGCATTAACCATCGACTGGATCCCATCACATGTCACCTCCTGAGCTGCTTTCACAAGCCAGGAGGGGCATGGGTCCAGATGACAAGTGGTGGCCCTCACAGTCCGGAGGATCCTGTCCACTTCCTCAGGAACCATAGGATCAAACTGTTCCCAGATAACAAGGCAAGAACGATCCCCCGGTATCTCCCCAGACCCTGCACCATGCTCGGAGTCCAACTTGGAAAGAATCCGAGCGATTTTATCCTGCAGGTGCTCTGCGAATTCCTCTGTGCGGCCCTGCAAGTGAACCGCCAGATCCCCCTTACCAAGGAGGGACCTGGTGATCCCAAACAGGGCCGCCGGGCGGCACTCTGCAGACGCAATAAGGGCGGAGAAGTATTGCCGCTTCGCCGCACTTATCGCCACAATGTAGGCCTTAATAGCGGCTCTAACATGTGTTCGATCGGATTCCGTCCTTGTCTTCCTCCAGCGGCACTCTAGGTGTCTCTTAACCCTCTTCAGCTCCCTCAGCTCCTCCGTAAACCACGGGGAGTGTCGGGGCCGACGTGTTACCCTATTAATGCAAGTTTCACAATTACAAACCTGGAAGCACTTACACAAAGGTTATTTCAGTAGCAAAATGAATGAGTCACAAGTATTACTTCCCAGCATTTTGTGGGAAGAAAACATTATTCTATTTGGATGTTGTAGGCCTTATTGTGTTGTCAAACGAATAACACAAAAAATGAATCAGTTTAGTCTGATGAACCTGATCCACATCCACCTAGAAGGGACCCGTAGTCAGTGCAGGCCAATGGATTTGAGTCGATTTGACAAAAGGGGCCTGCTTTTAAGAAAACATCCATTCCATCTGTCATCATGTGTCCATGGGAGAGCTGCTGAACTTCCACGTGCTTGCAACAACTCAAGTTGAATGTGGTCCTGATTTCCATTCTCATGTGTGACTTCTCCATGACTCGGGATGAATAGGCCTATCAAGATGTTCCTGTTCCATCCCATAGGTTCAAGAAAATATATTGCAATAAACTGAGAATTAAGTTTAATATGTTATAGCAGGAAAAGCAAATGGAGAATGATCCAAAAACTCAGCTGGGTGGGGACACACAGGCAGAATGCAACATGTTTATTTCAAGGGGAAAACCAAAAATAAAACAAAACAAAATTGAGTAGAAATTAGTTGTTTTCAGTTCCCTAGGAAGTGATCCAGAGAAAAGATCTATTCTAACCCCAACCGAATCCTCTTCTATCATCATAAAGGACATCAATGAAAAATGGCCTTATGTTACATGATCACAGCTTCCAGTTTAATATCAAGACCAACTTGCTAATAGTCAGAATGTCTCAGTCCTTACATCAGTTGTAATGGAGATTAATCCCCTTTCCCTGGGTGATTTCCACCCAAGTCTGGGCTCCCATTTAAAGGAAAGTTTGGTTTATTTTTGGGATACATTAACTCCATTGATATCAACATTTGGTGTCATGATGGGGTGGAGAAGACACCAATCACTTTGGGGAAATGTAATGAATATAAGAAAGTATGAAATATGTCTTTAGGAAGACGTGGTTGTCTATTAAAGAAGATTGGGATTTGGTCTTGGAAATCTTGAATTATATCAAGTTCCACATCTATTGGCTAGGCATAAAATTTGGATGTGTCCTCCTGGTGGAAATTACCCATTTGGGTGCCCTGAGAATATTCATACATTACACTTTTCTCTGGTTAGAGTACCTTGAAAACCAAATGTAATACATTTCAAAGAGTTCCTAATACTATTACATTGACTCAAACACTGTGGTATGTTATGTGTACAAAACTGTATTTTGTTCTTTTTTCTTATGGCAAGTTAATGCTTTCAGTATTCCAGATCGCAGAAATAATTATATGGAGGGGGGGGGGGAGAAACCTAATAAAAGGAAAATTTGTGGAAAAGCCAGCATCTACACTTTGCAACAGTTAGTAGCTGAAAATGTTTTTCTCCTTTGAAGAATAAATAATATCTGCCTCAGGCGGCCTATGACAGTATTTCCAATTGTAACATCTATCGACAGCCCAATTTTTACATGCGTTCTCCTGTGAAACAAGTTTTCATATTCTCAGATATGAAATTCACTTGCCTATCTGAATGAATAGCATGAAAGGAACTGCATGGTAATTCTGATAAGCATAAGACAATTGTATTTTTCATTTCCGAGGAGCTAAAAAGCTTATATTTGGCAAATGGACCCAATTCTCAATGGACTGCAGCATATTTATGAAAAGCTGTTACAAATATATTCTTGTTGGTTCATATAAGGCATGAATGTATTTCTTTCTTTTTTTCAGTTTTATTTTGCTTCATTTACCTCTTATTGTCTGTTTTTCTCACTTGTTTTATGTGATTTATTCAAAAAAGGGGAAGAAAATCTCTTCTTTGATACCCACCCAAGGTGGCATAGCAAATTCAATAGCTTTTCCCCTTAATTTGGTTACCTAAAATAGTGTGAATTTGGAGAGTGTATTAGTTCTGCAGCCCCAATATTTAGATTGCTTTCAAAGTGCAAATCATTATTAACGCATAAAAATAAAACCCTTTGAATTGAATAAAATCTAAATGAATTCAAAACTCCAGGCTCTTCCAGGTTTCTAGATGTCACGTTCTGTCTTCATTTCGAGAAGTAGTAGAATTCCAGAAGTGATAGGGAAACACCTTTAATTGCTGTAGGATACAAACTGCTACACTATCGATTATTGTGACATAATGTTGCTGTGATCCAATCTCAGAGATAAGGGGGACTCTGATTTTTTCTTATTTGCTAGGTGTTGAAGATTCCTGTTCTGTATATTTTCTCTATGAGAAGTCCAAGTAATGGTTCGACTCCAGAGTGCGCATGAAGTCCTGGATGACTGGACTTGAGGAATTGTTATTCAATTGTATTTTTAAACAGGCTACTGAGAAGTGCAAAGAAAAGGGAGCGATGGAGGGGATGGAGTCCTACAGACAGGAAGGGGAGGAAATAAAGGGAAATCACTCATGAGGAAAGGCCTGATTTCTTAATAGATCCATATATTTGTCTTAATTTCATATCTCATATTGACTTACATGTCAAATTGCTTAGTTAGATGTGGTAACATCCTTTCTATATTCACAATAATAAATATTTTGTTTTACTATTGAAATATGTGTTTGCATATAATAACTAATATGTATTACATAATCAATAAACAGGGGATGCGGTAGCGCAGCAGCTTAATGATGCTGAAAGCTGCCGACCAGAAGTGGTCGACACTTCAGCGGTTTGAGCCCACCTCCGTGTGGCAGAGTGTGCTCCTGTCTCCTCCCCAGATTCTGCCAACCCAGCAGCTCGAAAACGTCCATAAGTAGATAAATGGGTACTCTCACCCCGGTGTTAGGAAAAATGCTGGCGGCGCCTTGCACGGGAGACGGGACCAGTTGCCGGTAACACGGAAGCTGCGTATGCCCGAAAAAGGCGTGAAGCAACAGAAACCCCACCTCCTGTGCTTGCCAGCTGGGCTCCGCTCTAGGAGGGAGGCAATGGCAACCACTTCCGAAACACCTTGCCTTGAAAACTGCAGGGACCTGTCCAGGCAGTCGCCACAGAATCGGTAACGATTGAGTGCAAATTAAAAAAAGAAATCAGTAAACAAAACAAAACAAACTGAGAGCAAGAAACAGAACAATATCTACCTATCCAGCTTCCTTGGCTATAAAACAAATGTTTTTATTGATCTTACATTACATTATCTGTTGGACAATGTAGAGAATGTCAAAACTCCTAGGTTTTCACTTTTACAAAACAAGCATTCTTATGGAGAACAGGGGTTCACCTTCACATTCGAAACTTCATCTTTGTGCTAATATTTACAATTGGCAGTTCATGACCATTTATGGGAATAGTTAGAAAATTATCTTTGGTTCACTTTCCAATGGGTCTCTCTGGTTTGCCTAAAAATAACTTGTTTTCCCACACCAATCTCCATGAGATTTCCTTTGATATTGTTGGGAAAAAGCATACATTTGATAGAATTGCCCATCAATCCAAATTTCAGAGCTACAGATAAATTAGAATGGTAAACACTCCCTTCCCAAGACTAACTTAACAATGAATTTCTCGTTTTGATCTCTCTTTCTCCTACCAGCTTAAAAACTTAATAAAAGAAAAAGAAAAATGGCATTTAAACATGTCTTCTTATCAGTTGTTGCTTGTTGTTTAAATCAGGCCTCAGCACAATAATGTAACACTTGGGGAAAAAGATACATCCTAGGAGTCCTGCACTAGAGCACAAGATGGAGAAAATCTCCACAGCCACCATGGCTTTTGCCTTGGTGCTGAGGTATGTTGGAACAAAGGAGATCCACACACTGCAGAAGGCCAACATGCTGAAGGTGATGAACTTGGCTTCATTGAAGCTGTCAGGCAGTTTACGAGTCTGGAAAGCCACAATGAAGCTGACAAAGGCAAGGAGGGCCATATAGCTCAGGACACAATAAAACATAAAGACTGACCCTTCATTGCATTGCAGAATCATTTCTTCAGTGACTGAGTGCATGTCTAACTCTGGGAATGGGGGAGAGGTTGACAACCACACCATGCAGATACTTGCTTGGAGGAGAGAGCAGAAAAGGACAATAGAAATGGCCAGTCTTTTCCCCATCCATGTCCTCATCCAAGATCCTGGCTTGGTGGCCATGAAGGCAAGAGAAACAAGGATGGTTTTGGCCAACACACAAGAAATGGAGACTGAGAAGATGAGACCAAATGCAGATTGCCGGAGGAGACAAGTCACTCTCCCAGGTTGTCCAAGAAACAGCAAAGGGCAGAGGAAGCAGAAGAGAAGGGAGATGAGGAGAGTGTAGGTGAGGTCTCGGTTGTTGGCTTTGACGATGGGACTGTCTTTGTGCTTAATAAATGTTCCAAGCACCCATGTTGTCGTGAGGAAAAGTAAAGTAGCAACAGTGGCTAAACTGAGTCCTAAAGGGTCTTCATAAGACAAGTAGCTGATTCTTTTCACGATGCATCCATCTTTGTCATGGTTTGCGTATTGATCTTCAGGGCACTGAAAACAAGCAACAGTGTCTAAACAGAAAAAAATGATCCTTATGTCAATGCAGATTAATGAGACAGAGAATTAATTCCATGTTTAGAATCATATAATTTTTAATGAACTAATTTGCTAATGAATTTGATTTGTTCATTGCAGCATTCAGTTTCCAAATAAAACCTCATGAATACACAATCTGCAAAAAACGGATTAGCGGAAAGAGTTGAACACAATGCACCCCCAAAGATACCAGTATAGTGTACTTGTCTGAAATGGAATTCTGGCTGAAATTTCCACCTCATCACTATATACACAAAATCAGAGGATTTTGTTAACTTACCTATCTTATTGGAGATTTTCCCCTCTGGGCATGGAACACAGTCATAGCAGCAGAATTTTTTCCCTTCATTCTTCCTCTTCTGATAACCAGGGTGACAATACTCATTGCACAGAGAAATGGGAAGGACCTAGTTTTCAATATTAAATGTTGGAAGATGAGCATTTACTGTTTTGAAGAAAAATCAGTTGTTTCACAGAAAATGAAATGTGCACCCTTATTACAATAAAAACAAAAGTCCTGTCTAAAGGGGCAAGAAATAAATTGGATTTCAGAATGTATTTCAAATCACAATTAGGTACATTTTCGATCTGCACTCCAGTTTGAATTTCTGAGCACAGATGATCTGGATTTTCAATCCTTTCATTTGGATTCAGTGACGATTTCAAGATCTGATGCTTCATTAATTCAATTAATCCATTTGACTACAAGGTTTGAGTCAATGAAATTTCCTTTAAATCAGATCTTTGAGGAAGTTTCACTCAACGAAGGAAATATAGTTGGTTAAATGCATGCTTCATTCATTCACATTTTTATTTCACTATCGGATGGAAGTCTAGTAAATATTGTACACAAATTAGATACGTTAGCTTTCCACAATTAGTGGAAAGAATATCATTTTTAAATCTTGTTAATTCTCATGGGTCATTAGGAAGGAGAAAAGTAAATTTCCCAACCTAATGAACATCTCTAAGAACGGTCATGAAAACTCTCCTTGTGAGCATACCTGGTTAAATGATCTGTGCCAAGCTACCATGTCCTCATTAATTACTAATTCATTTCCTTTCAGAGCATCAGGATCTACTTTTCCAACTTTTAGTCTTTGGAAGGAAGAATTGGGAAAAGTGACAATGTTTGTAATATCAAACACACCTTCCTTCTTCTTTTGATCATAAAAAGTCAAAGTTTCTCCAAGAGAATTATTGAATTTCATGCCTTTAAGAAATTGATGGAGCTGTATTATTGGAAATAAAAAAAAATAGAAGTTGAAGAATAGAAAGGTAGCATCAATTTTCTCTTAGGTGTACTGTACTTTTGAGGGATGGTTTGAACACATGTAAAGTACGTTTTTTGGCCCCCTTGAAAAGCTCTGCATAGAAGGGTAATAGGAAGAATCAGATGTTTCTCTTTGAGTAATAGTCACATGAAAGATAAAGTGGATTCTAGTCTTCAACAACGTGTTGTTCCCAGTTCCATTTTGCCCAGGAAGTAGCATATGAAAAATTGGAGAAACAATTTCCACATTTGCTCCTTACTTTGCACCCATTTTCCTTTTCATGTAATTCTCACAGATAGAAGGCTGCTATGGACATGGTAACAATCTGAAGACAGCTGACTAGGCAAGGTAGGATTCCTCTATTCTCTCAAAAATACGTGAAATGCCTAAAAAGCCATAGGGTTTGAAAACCAGGACCTGGATCTTAGTTCATTTAAACCATCCTTGCATCCTGAAGATGCTCAGGGAGTAAAATTGAAAACATATTACAGTGAAGGAAATAAAGGTATACTCATAAATGTGATCAATGGATAAGATATTCAACTCCATTTTAATAGTTGCTTCTTCTCTGCTTGAATAATACAGTCTAACTTTGTATTTTACTATTATCTACTACAAAGTTCTTGTAGCACACAAATCACCTGCCATGGTTGTACACCTTCATCTTCTGATAATTTATGCCTCACCAAATGTCTGTGATTAGATCGAAGTAAGGAGAGAGCATGTAAAGCTTGAGCCAACACATAGACAGCATTATAGATACTATAGCTGTGCCCTGTTAACTGCATCTCAAAAAGAGCCCCAGGAACGTCCTCCAGCCTCTCCTCGCCAGTACAAGTGTCATTGTCCAGCAGGGTCACTGGAGGAGATGGCAGTGAACAGTCAAACACTTGTTCCCAGAAAAGTGGAAAAAATCCATCTTCTTGAATCCAAGGAGGTTTTACGAAATTCAGGAATTCCTTGAACCCTGGAATTTCTTTTGAGGGAATTGTAAATAAAATGGCACCATCAAAGAACTGCTGACCCAATCCTCTTTGCATTCCTGTTATTAGATAATCAATCTGGGCAGTCATGATCCACACCTTTCCCAAGGAACTCTGCTCAAGTCCAGGATCAAGCACGAATATTGTATTAATCACCCATGCAATTGTCAATGATTCTCCACAGATGATGAAGGTATTGATCTTCTCATCGGTTATGTGGTTAAAAATATTTTCCCCTTTCTGAAACATTTCAAAAAATTTATCCCAGTTGGTTAAATATGGAATTCTTTGTGTAGAAGCAGAGCAGATTCCATGCTGGGCAAGGAGGGGCTCCATGGTCTGCAGAAAACTTTCTCCGTGCCTATTATCAATAGCAAGGAGCCCAACCCATCTCCACCCAAAATGCTGCAGCAGTCGGATAATCCCAATGTACTGTGAGGACTCATTTGGGACCATGGAGTAATAGAAGGGAATCTCAGCACTATGAATATCCTGTGGGGCAAATGACCCATATGTGAGCTAAAATAAAATACACACATATTTTAAAAATAGATGAGCAGCAGTCCCTCCCCCTCCCCCTCCCCCTCCCCCTCCCCCTCCCCCTCTCCCTCTCCCTCTCCCTCTCCCTCTCCCGCTCCCTCTCCCTCTCCCGCTCCCTCTCCCTCTCCCTCTCCCTCTCCCTCTTTCTCTTTCTGTGATGGAAGACATGAGCGGGGAGGATTCTGGAATGGAATTTCAAGGTTGCTGGGAGGGGGAAGAGAGGTTTCAGGGAAAGCACCTCCTCAGCCCCCAGCCGGAGTATGGGAGAGTCAAGAGAAGGAGACTAGCCCCTCCCTATGAGCATCATGGTTATAGTTGCTGTTCTTGGGGATTAGAATTAGTCTGGCAAGATTCTGTCAATTCTGTGTAAGCTAATAAAGGAGCTGAACTGATTCTGACCTGTCTTGTTGTTCTTCTTGGGCTCAACCTGATATGTTCCCAATTCAAGACAGAAATATTGGTGCAAACTTGGTAATAGTTTTAACTATGGGGCCATCTTTCTGATTATGATCAATTTTTGATAGCTACAGTTTTGGGATAGAAAAAGGAGGAGGCTAATTTTCATGCTTCTATCCCCAAAGAGCCTACCTGTGGAATCTTGTAAAACTTTATAAGATCTGAAATATAGGAGGACGTTTCAAAGCTAAGTCCTCCAATGATAGAAATGAGGTTTTTCGT
Organism: Liasis olivaceus; assembly: GCA_030867105.1. Classification (NCBI taxonomy): domain Eukaryota; kingdom Metazoa; phylum Chordata; class Lepidosauria; order Squamata; family Pythonidae; genus Liasis; species Liasis olivaceus. The sequence continues at coordinate 111,472,812 of CM061351.1, read as the reverse complement.
GGTGTCACATTTGAAGTTGGGGAAAAATTGCTGTGATTTGAAGACCAGGTCAAGGGTTGTCTGACATGTCATCAATGCATTGTAGTAGCTGTCATGGATATGGAAGCCAAGAGTGACATTGGGCAAGATTTGTGGATTCTCATTGATCTCCTTCACAGCAAAGGCCAAGGAAAGCACATGCTGGTAGAATTTTGTTAGCACGCTAAAAACAGGAAGATTTCTATGTCTCATTAAATATTTCTAGATTAATTTCACGGTACCCCACAGAGGTGCTTGGGGATTTAGGGAATGGCTGATCCACTATCGACAACTCCAATACACTGAGGTAGCTACTGTGATTTCCACTGTTGATGAAATCACAAAATGTTTTAGCCGATTTCCCTCACACATAAAGTTTTCCTAATGACAAATTGGATAGCATCTGATCACATTTCACTCAAAGTACTGATCTAGACTTTTAAGCAAACATTGGAAAGTAAGATTTCCTTAGCAAGTTTCAGGAGATTCTTGTTCATATGTCAAATTGTTATGCCAATCAGAAATGCTGGCATTGTAATTGTACATTATATTGGGAGAGAGAAAAAATGCTTGCTATTTCTCACATATTACTCATCATTTGCATACCACAGACGCGTTTCACTGCATCAAACAAAACTAAAAAAGCTGACTTATGCTACAGCCTTGAGTAAATGAGACCTAAACCACTAGCAAACCACTGTTTCCATAAAGAAGGCAATGAAGATTGATTGTTCTTCCTGAAGGAAAGCCATATAAGAGCTCAGTTATATGGGTCAATGGGGGCAAAATGAAAGGAGACTATGGCGGGTGAGAAAAGAAAGTGGGGAATGGGGAGGCATCTGAAAGGGAAGGAAAGAGAAAGATGTTCTGCTAGAGAAGAGATTAAGCAACTTGATGAATATCACAGCAGGCTCTTATGACAAAACAGCAACTTTCATACTTCTGATAGGTTTACTATTTTGCAGATTGCAGATGTCGATATACATTTTTCCCCAAGTATTCTGCTTCTGATGTAAACTAGCCTTCCTGCTCTAATGTTTTCCTTATTTTAATGAATTTTGCTTCATTAAAAACAAGCAATAACTTTAGGAAATCCCATATTCCAATATGTAGTATCTTTCATTAAACAGGGTTGACATGATGAAAGCAAACAATCTAACTTTCTCTCCAGTCATTGCACTTCCTCTCACTAGAGATGCCACAAAGGTGAAAGATAAGAATTCCTTACTCTGGATGTGCAAAATACTCCTGAGAGGGATGCTGCTGAAATAAAACTTCATTAAATTGGTAATTAGCCATAGATACCATCCCACCAATGACAAGGTCCCCTTGCTGGTACCATTGATTTGGAACCATGACTGGATCACCTGGACGACACGGCAGAGACTTCACTCTGAAGAGCGGAACTATGAGAAGAAAGAACATTCTGGGCAGCAAATGCTCTCTGAATAGAGAAACTCCACCACGACCAGCTTCTGAAGTTAATATATCTTCACCTGCCTCAAAACTCCTGTTAAGAGCAACACTTCACTATAAGAGTTAGCACTTTTTTCTGCTTGCATCTGGTGCTAATACACAAGAAGATTTGAATCGTACTGTGGAGTGACAGCAAAACAGCTTAGTTTGGGGCAGCTGAATTGACAGGACTTGTCTGCCCTTTTTTTCTACTCCCAAGTCTCCATGGGACAGACATTTCTTTCTATTTTTTTCATGTCTCTAATGTCTTCTTCAGCTGTTTACACCTTTGACCGAGGGAACAAATTATTATCATTGGAATAATTATAGTGGGGATAACATTATTTCTTCAGAATTTTGTCTCCCATTGTTGGCCATGTTTTGTGTGTGTGTGTGTGTGTGTGTGTGTGTGTGTGTGTGTGTTTTAAGTTGAACTTAGTAGGTCCCATTTTTTTTTTTTTTTCCTGATTGTGGCTTCATAACTGGAAAAGTTCAGATCTGATCTCCAAAGCCTATCAAAGCCACTCTCTGACTATTAGAACTTTCATCATTTTCCACTTCTCAACCAGAATATATTACCCTGTTAATGCAAGCTTCACAATAACAAACCTGAAGCACTTACACAAAGCACATTTCAATAGTCAAATGAAGGGGTCACTACTATTACTTCCCAGCACTTTGTGGGGAGAAAATGTTATTCTATTTGAATGTTGTAGGACTTGTTTTATTGTCAAATGAATAACACAAAAGATGATTCAGTTTAGCCTGCAGAAACTGATCCACATCTATCTAGAAGGGAACTGTAGTCAGCACAGGCCAATGGATTTGAGTAGAGTTGACACAAGGGGCATGCTATTAAGAGAGCATCCATTCCTTCTGTCATCTTGTATCCATGGGAGAGCTGCTGAACTTCCATGCACTTGCAAAACATCAAGTTGAATGTGGTCATGATTTCCATTCACATGTGTGACTTCTCCATGACTTGGGATGAATAGGCCTATCAAGATGTTGTCTGTTCCATCCCATACGGTTCAAGAAAATATATTGCAATAAACTGAGAATTAAGTTTAATATGTTATAGCAGGAAAAGCAAATGGAGAATGATCCAAAAACTCAGCTGGATGGGGACACACAGGCAGAATGCAACATGCTTATTTCAAGAGGAATCCCAAAAATAAAAGAAAACAAAATTGAGTAGAAATTAGTTGTTTTCAGTTCCCTTGGAAGTGATCCAGAGAAAAGATCTATTCTAACCCCAACGTAATCCACTTCTAGCATCATAAAGGACATCAATGAAAAATGGTCTTATGTTACATGATCACAGCTTCCAGTTTAATATCAAGACCAACTTGCTAATAGTCAGAATGTCTCAGTCCTTACATCAGTTGTAATGGAGATTAATCCCCTTTCCCTGGATGATTTCCACCCAAGTCTGGGCTCCCATTTTAAGGAAATAGTTTGGTTTATTTTTAAAGAAATAAAGAAATTTAAAGAAATTTTAAAGAAATAGTTTGGTTTATTTTTGGGATACATTAACTGCACTGATACCAATACGTGTCATGATGGGGTGGAAAAGATATCAATAACTTTGGGGAAATGTAATGAATGCTAGATAGTATGAAATATGTCTTTAGGAAGACGTGGTTGTCTATTAAAGAGGTGGGATTTGGTCTTGGAAACCTTGAATTATATCACATTCCACATCTATTGGCTAGTCATAAAATTTGGATGTGTCTCCCTGGTGCAAATTCCCCTTTTTGGCTGTCCTGAGAATATTCATACATTACACTTTTCTCTTGTTAGGCTTCCTTGAAAACCAAATGTAATACATTTCAAAGAGTTCCTAATATCATTACATTGATTCAAAGACTGTGGTATGTTATGTGTACACAATTGTATGTTGTTCTTTTTTCGTATGCTAAGTTAAAGCTATCGGTAATCCAGATCTCAGAATTAATTAATGGGGAAAAAACTAAGAAATGGAAAATTGGGGGAAAAGCCAGCATATGGATTTTGCAACAGTTAGTAGCTAAAAATGTTTTTCTCCTTTAAAGAACAAATATTTATCACCTAGGACAGCCCATGTCAGTATTTACAATTGTAACATCTATTGACAACCCAATTTTTACATGCATTCTTCTGTGAGACAAGATTTAATATTCTCAGATATTAAATTCACACCCCTATCTGAATGATTACCGTGAAAGGAACTGCATGGTAATTCAGAGATGCATAAGAAAAGTGGACTTTCCATTTTAGAGAAGTTAAAAAGTTTATATTTGCAAATAGACCCAAGTCTCAATGGACTACAGAATACTTATGTAAAACTTTTATAAATATATTATTATTGGCTCATATAAGACATGTAAATATATATTTGTTTCTTTTTCAGTTTTATTTTGCTTCATTTACCTCTTCTTGTTTGCTTTTCCTGTTTGTTTTATGTATTTAATTCATAAAAGGAAAAAAATCCTCTCTTTTTTGATTCCCACCCAAGCTAGCATAGAAAATTCAATAGCTTTTCCCCTTAACTTGGTGACCCGTAAATAGTGTGAATCTGGAGAGTGCATTAGTTCTGCAGCCCCAATACTTAGATTGCTTTCAAAATCACAAATCATTATCAACACATAAAAACAAACTCTCTGAATGGAATAGAATCTGAATGAATTCAAAACTCCAGCCTCTTCCAGGTTTCTAGATGTCAAGTTCTGTCTTCATTTTGGGGAGAGGTAGAATTCCAGAAGTGATAGGGAAACACCTTTAATTGCTGTAGGGTGCAAACTGCTACCCTATAGATTATTGTGACATAATGTGGTAGTGATCCCATCTCAGAGATAAGGGGGACTCTGATTTTCTCCTATTTGCTAGGTGTTGAAGATTCCTGTTCTGTATATTTTCTCTATGAGAAGTCCAAGTAATGGTTCCCCTCCAGAGTGCATATGAAGTCCTGGACGACTGGACTTGAGGAATTGTAATACAATTGTATATTAGAAGAGGCTACGGAGAAGTGCAAACAAAAGGAAGTGATGGAGGGGATGGAGTCCTACGGACAGGAAGGGGAGGGAGTAAAGGGAAATCACTCCTGAAGAAAGGCATGATTTCTTAATAGACCCATATGTATGAATTAATTTCATATCTCATATTGACTCACAGCTCGAATTCCCTATTTAGATATGGTAACAACCTTCCAGTAATTATTCAGGATGATAGATTTTTTTCTTTATTATTAACATGTGTGTTTGCTTACGATAACTAATAACTACAAGACAATCAGTACACAAAACAAAACAAACTCAGAGCAAGAAAGGGAAAATGGTATTTTTATCCATCTTCCTTTGTTATAAAAGAAATTAATTCATTAACACTACATTATCATGTTGACTATTTAGTAGACACTCCTAGTTTTTCATTTTTAAAAATTAAACTTTCTTACAGAGAATGGGGATTTACCTTCACATTTTAAACTCCACTTTTTTGCTTATATTTACATTTGGTAGTTCATGAAATGTAATTGTGTCAACTGATAACATTTATTGGGACAATTAGAAAATTATCATTGGTTCACTTTACAATAGGTTCTCTCTGGTTTTCATCAAAATCACTAGTCTTTCCCCATTAGATTCTAACTTCTTTGGATGTTGTTGGGAAAAAGCTTAATTTTGATAGAATTTCCCATAGACCCAGATTTCAGAGCTACAAGTAAATCAGAATGGTGAACACCTCCCCATAAGAATAATTTAAAAATTGATTTCTAATTTTGATCTTTCTCCTACCAACTAAAAAAATAATAATAAAAAAAACAAAAGGGTGTTTAAACTTGTCTTCTTATCAGTTGTTCCTTGTTGTTTAAATCAGGCCTCAACACAATAATGTAACACTTGGGGAAAAAGATACATCCTAGGAGCCCAGCACTAGAGCACAAGATGGAGAAAATCTCCACAGCCACCATGGCTTTCCCCCTGGTGCTCAGGTACGTTGGAACAAAGGAAATCCACACACTGCAGAAGGCCAACATGCTGAAGGTGATGAACTTGGCTTCATTGAAGCTGTCAGGCAGTTTACGAGCCTGGAAAGCCACAATGAAGCTGGCAAAGGCTAGTAGGGCTAGATAGCTCAGGACACAATAAAACATAAAGACTGACCCTTCATTGCATTGCAGAATCATTTCTTCAGTGACTGAGTGCATGTCTAACTCTGGGAATGGGGGAGAGGTTGACAACCACACCATGCAGATACTTGCTTGGAGGAGAGAGCAGAAAAGGACAATAGAAACAGCCAGTCTTTTCCCCACCCATGTCCTCATCCGAGATCCTGGCTTGGTGGCCATGAAGGCAAGAGAAACAAGGATGGTTTTGGCCAACACACAAGAAATGGAGACTGAGAAGATGAGAGCAAAGGCAGACTGTCTGAGGAGACAGGTGACTCTCCCAGGTTGTCCAAGAAAGAGAAAAGGGCAGAGGAAGCAGAAGAGAAGGGAGATGAGGAGAGTGTAGGTGAGGTCTCGGTTGTTGGCTTTGACGATGGGACTGTCTTTGTGCTTAATAAATGTTCCAAGCACCCATGTTGTCGTGAGGAAAAGTAAAGTAGCAACAGTGGCTAAACTGAGTCCTAAAGATTCTTCATAAGACAAGAAGCTGATTGTTTTCATGATGCATCCATCTTTGTCATGGTTTGCATATTGATCATCAGGACATTGAAAGCAAGCAACAGCGTCTAAAAAGAAAAAGTCAATGCAATCCAATGTCAATGCAGATTCATGAGAAAGATAATTGGTTATTTTCATATTTATCCCCCTCCCCAGATGTGTATATCCTTGGTACAAAATATACAAGTCACAGAATGAAAATACATTTGAAAATCTATGTATATTTTTTGTGTTGTAGGAATTAAGTCAAATATTACTATGAATACACAGAAAGAAGTGTAGCATACCCGAGGAAAATCTACAACCATTTTTTAACTTTATTTGTGTTCTGATCATAAAAGGTTTTACAATGAAGGTTCATGAATACCTGAGGTGATCATCTTCATATTTATTACAATATTGACTTCAAGATCACAGTTCAAAATACGGTATGTAAATGGAATGTTTTCATAAATTTTAAAGTGAAAATGAAAGAAAATAGATCAAGGAGGAAATTCCAAAAACATCAATATATTACATATATTTCAAAGAAAACTATATAGGAAACATAATTTTCTGATGCTACAAAAGTAATATGTCTCATTTTTATTTAATATTCTTTCTTTCTTTCTTTCTTTCTTTCTTTCTTTCTTTCTTTCTTTCTTTCATTCATTCATTTATTTTCTTTTAAAACTTCATTTCTGGTGTTTACCCACATAATCTTGGGGTCACATGCATCAAAAATTGTCAGGCCCAGCCCAAGAACAGCAATGAAACATCCCAGTCAAGTATAGTTCCTTTATTAGCTTGCACCTTATAGACAGAATCTTCCCAAACTAAATCTATACTACAGCAACTAGTGGAGATACCCTGGGAGGTTCTAGGGAGTGGCTACCCTGAACCTCTTACTCTTCCCACACTCCTCCTGAGGACTGTATTTTCTGTTGTCTCCTTTCCCCTGCTGGAATGCACTGCCTCCTTCCTGATAGTCTTAATCTCCCACATCACTCTCCTCCTCATAGATACATTCCTTCACAAAAATCAAAGATATATTACACAGGCTAGAGAGCTACACACTCTAGGGAAAATATGAATAAGGAGGACTTTCCAAAGAAGCAAAACTGTGCAGAAATGGGGCATATTAGAAGTGACTGGGTTTAAATAAAAATAATTAAGATTTTAGGTAGGGAGTAATTTATTTCTATTCCTCATAATTTCTATACGATTTTTATTATTGTGAAATTAAATGTTTCACTAGGTGCTCTGTATTCCTAAGAAGCAAGAATTTACTTCCAGACATTTCAGAAATTCTGATTTCATTATGTAATTTTGAGAGGGTTCCTATTTATTCAGTGCACATTGGAGGGTTCTGGCTTACACATCAATAGCAAGTGTTTCTCTCCAAATAACTACACATCAATTCTGCATCCTCCCTCCCTCCCTCCCTCCCTCCCTCCCTCCCTCCCTCCCTCCCTCCCTTCCTTCCTTCCTTCCTTCCTTCCTTCCTTCCTTCCTTCCTTCCTTCCTTCCTTCCTTTTTAGTCATTGTAAAAGATGTATTTTTTAAGAGTATCATCATTTGTATCTTTGTTGTTATTTCTTATATTTTGTCTTTTTTTTTTTTTTAAGTTCTGAAATCACTACTTTTTTTGTTGTCTATATTCTCTCTTTGCAATTTTTTTCTGAACCATCATTAGGATGCTTGCTTGGTTACTGTATGCTGAAGTAAGTAGTAGAGTTATTGACCTTTCTAAGTTTTTGGCTTGATCATAGATTAGAAATATTTAACATGGAATCTAAATGGAGCAAATACTCCTCAAAAGAGAAATTAAAATATTTCATTATTTGGAAAAAAATTAAAACAAGATGTTATTTGTTACAAGAGACTCAAATCAGAAAAAAGGGTATATAATATTTGAGTTATAAAACTTTAGATGAAGAATTTATTTCAACAGAAGAAAGAAAGAAAGAAAGAAAGAAAGAAAGAAAGAAAGAAAGAAGAAAGAAAGAAAGAAAGTAAGAAAGAAAGAAAGGAAGGAAGGAAGGAAGGAAGGAAGGAAGGAAGGAAGGAAGGAAGGAAGGAAGGAAGGAAGAAAGATTGCTGTTTTGCATATTAACCGCCAATTAAAACCAGAACTTCTATTGACTGATAAGTATGGTAGATTTGTTGAGGTTGAAGTTAATCTGCATGTGGCTAAGTCTGAAGTGTTGAGAATTTATGCCCCAAATGAGGATAAAGTGATGTTCTAAGACTTACATAGAGGCAAATAGGTTTTTCCTATGAAAACTGGTGTTCGATGGGGGATTGGAATTTCCCCACAACTAGGTAGAACATCTGAGAAAAATATTAAAATCACTCAAGGTAAATTGCCAAACTTTTTTTTTTTTTAGTCTGATGGATAATTTAGGGCTGGTTGATATATAGAGACAGAAATATGGCACTTCAATAAAATGCACTTACTTTTCAGAAAGACATATGTAGATCTTTCCGAAGAATAGATATGATGTGGATTTCAAAGGACTTGGCTACTAAAGTTTCCAAAATAGGGCTAAGGTTAATATGTATGGTTCATGGTATGGTGGGCTCACACCAGTGGAGGTGGCTTATGGGATAATTGACTTTGCCCCCCCCCCCAATCATCTTGAATGTTTTTAGTATTTATGTATAGGGTTTGTTTTTACAGTTGATTTTTAATGGATTAATTGATTTTAATTATTTGTGGGGTATTTTTAATTGTTTATGGGTTTTTGATCTTAATTGTGAGCCACCCAGAATAACCGGTTGGGGAGTTCGGCACATACAAATTTAATTAATTAATAAATATATAAATAAATATTTTAAAAATCATTATGTTAGAGATGCCATATTAAGAATGTGGAATAGATACAAATCCAGGTGGTTCCCAAAAACAGCTTTGTGGCTCTCAGCACAAGAAGCATTTTATAGATGAGAAATGATAATCAAACATAAATGGTTAACTTACTATGAGATATTTGAATTCTTTCAAGGGAAATATAAAATAAAATCAAGAGAAAATCTAGTAGGAGAGGGACATACTGGTTTTCTTAAGCACTATTATCAGAAAGGTTTAAAGTAAATAAAAGAATGTACGATTTGAACATTGTAAGACTGAATCTGGAGTAAAATTGTGTACAAATGATGAACATGTAATTGCTAAATGTATAAACTTGTATTGAAATATGAAACAGAAGAAGAACAAGTGAAAGAAGGAAAGATGAAATGGGCTAAAAATTTGGTTACAAATGGAACAGTGGGAAAATATCTGGTGGAAAAGATTGAAATTTGCATTATGTTATAACCTGAAAGAGAATTTCTATAAAATGATGTATCCTTGGTTTATGTCACCAGAGAAACTGTCTAGAATGTATAAAGGTATTTCAACTTTTTTGTTGGAAGTGTGAACAACATGAAGGGACATTTTACCATCCTTGGTGGATGAGTAGAAAAGCCAGAACATTATGAATAGAAATGCATACACTAATTCAGAGGATCTTAAAGATTAACATACAGTTGAAACCAAAGGCTTTGGGGGGGGGGGGGGGCGGGGGGGGGTGTTGATAGACAAACAGCTGGAAAAACATTCTGTAACTTTGTTTTTATATATGACAACTGCAGTGAGATTCTTATATGCACGAAAGTGGAAAGATTCGGCATTCACCACAATGGAGGAACAGTTGGTGAAGGTGATGGAATTTTCATAGAGGCTAAATTGACCTCTTTGATTAGAGATAAGACAATATCTACATTTATGGCTGACTGGAAGCCCCTTATAGTCTTTTTGTGCGAAACGGGGAAAAAAATGAACTCATGACTTACAGGTCTAATGATTAGGGGAAAAAACAAAGACAATTTGTTTTTGTAACTATAGAATAAGAGGCCATTTTGTTTGTACTTATAATTGCTGTAAATAAAATCGGATGCTACTTATTTCTATTTCTATTACTTCTTTTTGCACTTCGGCTTTGTCGTTCTTTTGTTCTTTCTTTTTTCTTCTGACGTTATATTACTTCTTACTACGTTTTATCTTCTGTTTAAAATTCTTCATAATAACTATATATATATTTACAAAAAGGAGAGTGTAGGTGAGATCCTGATTGTTGGCTTTGACGATGGGACTGTCTTTGTGCTTAATAAATGTTCCAAGCACCCATGTTGTCGTGAGGAAAAATGAAGTAGCAACAGTGTCTAAAAAGAAAAGGCCTTGTGTCAATGCGGATTCATGAGAAAGATAATTGATTATTTTCATCATTATCCTCACCCTGACATTTATGTGTCAGAACCTGCATCAACCAACAATTGTTAATTTACAAAGCATAGCAGTCAATGGGAGTTTGATTGATTTGCTTCTGCCAATTGTGACTAGGGAGGGGGGCTAGTAGTTAAGGGTTGTAATAGGAGTAGTACTGGGAGATGGTGAGGAGCTTAACCTTATATGGGCAATGAGGCTGGACCTGATTGCTGGCAAGGCCAGTGGGGGCCTGATGGCCAGGAAGGAGCTATGTATCCGTGGGAGGAAGGAAAGAGGTCACCACCAACTGAAGAGGAATTGAGGTGCCAGGGCAACAAGGGGAGGGGGCATAAATAGAGGGAATTTTACCCAGGCTTTAGTTTTAGCAATGCTTTGTTTCAAGCTGTATGTCCCACACAATAAAGGAGCATTTATCTGAACCAGGCCTGGTTTCATGAGAATTCTTCTGAATTGGGGTTTGGCCTTTGTGGACCTGACGTATGTCTTTGGTACAAATATACAAGCCACAGTACGAACACACATTTAAACATCTCCCTATCTATATTTTGGGTGTTGGTGGAATTAAGTCAAATATTACTTTGAATATGCACAAAGGAGTGTAGCACAGCCCCAGGAAATCTCCATCCATTTTTAATGTTATTAGTGTTCTTATCATAAAGGGCTGTTCCAATGAAGATTCATGAATACTTGATGTGATCATATCATGTTCATATTAAAAACATATTGACTTCACAATATGGCAATGGAATGCTTTCACAAAATTTAAAATGAAAATGAAAGAAAATAGATCAAGGAGGAAATTCCAAACAAGAAGAAAAAAAATCAATGTGTTACACATATTTCAAGGGAAAACTGTATAGGAAACATAATTTTCTGATGCTGCAAGAGAAATATGTCTCATTTTTATTTCATAATGTTATTGCTATTTTTGCTTTCTTTCTTTCTTTCTTTCTTTTAAAACTTCATTTCTTATGTTTACTCCCATAAAGAGATTATTGGCATGAGGTGCATTGAAAATCAAATACATACATAGATATTGCACACCCTAGAGAGCTACACATTCTAGAGAAAATATGAATAAGGAGGACTTTCAAAAGAAGCAAAACTGTGCAGAAATGGAGCATATTAGAAGTGACTGGGTGAAAATAAAAAGAATTAAGACTTTATGTAGGGAGTAATTTATTTCTATTCCTCATAATTTCTATACGATTTTTATTATTGTGAAATTAAATGTTTCATTAGGTGGCCTCGTGTGGCTAAGAAGTAAGAATTTACTTCCATACATTTCAGAAATTCTGATTTCATTATGTAATTTTGAGAGTGTTCCTATTTAGCTGGTGCACATTGGAGATTTCTGGCTTACACATCACTACCAAGTGTTTCTCTCCAAATAACTACACATCAGTTCTGTGTCCCTTCCTTCCTTCCTTCCTTCCTTCCTTCCTTCCTTCCTTCCTTCCTTCCTTCCTTCCTTCCTTCCTTCCTTCCTTCCTTCCTTCCTTCCTTCCTTCCTCCCTCCCTCCCTCCCTCCCTCCCTCCCTCCCTCCCTCCTTTACACTCATTGTGATGGATAGATAGATAAATAGATAGATTTTTTTTTAAATTATACAATCACTTTTGTATCTTTATTGTTGTTTCTTATATTTCACCTTAAAAAATGTTCTGAAATCACAACTTTGCTGTCTGTATTTTCTCTTTGCAAATATTTCTGAACCCACCTTAAGATGCTTCCTTCGTTATGAAGCCTAGCAATTCCTGGATTTTACTTTTAATCTAACTAATTAAAACATTGTTGTCATCTTTATGTTATCATCATAACACGTAATTCCATGCTTAGAATCCTATAATTTTTAATGAACTAATGAAATTGATTTCATTGCCCCATTCATTTTCTAGATAAAACCTCATGAATACACAAACTTAAAAACCAATTAGCTGAAAGTGTTCAGCACAACACACCAAAAAATACCACAATAAGGTATTGTTTGAAATAAAATTCTGGCTGAAATTTCAACTTCCTCACTATAACAACAAAATCAGAGGATTTTGTTAACTTACCCATCTTAATGGAGATTTTCCCCTCCGGGCATGGAACACAGTCATAGCAGCAGAATTTTTTCCCTTCATTCTTCCTCTTCTGAAAACCAGGGTGACAATATTCATTGCACAGAGAAATGGGAATGACCTAGTTATCAATATTAAAATGTTGGAAGAAGAGCATTTATTGATTTGAAGAAAAATCAGTTATTACACTGAAAATGAAATGTACTGTTTCATTAAAAAGAAAAGTCCTATCAAAAGGATGTACAAAAGGGTCAAGAAATAAGTTGGATTTGAAAATGTATTTCAAATTACAATTAGGTACATTTTCAATGGGCATTCCAATCTGAATTTGTGGGCATAGCTGATCTGGATTTCCAGTTTTTCCAGTTGGATTCATTTGAAGATTTCAGCAAGTGATATTTTATTAATTCAGATCATCCAATTGACCAGAAGGATTGAGTCAATCAAATTTCATTTAGATCACATCTTTGATGAAGCTTCACTCACCAAGAAAATATAGTCCCTTAAATGCATGTTTTTTTTCTTTCTTGTTTCCATTTCAATATTTGAGGGAAGTCTAATAAATATTGTGTACAACGTTAGTTATGGTTATCTTTCAACAACTAAAGTGGAAAGAATATCATTTCTTAATCTGGTTAATCTTCATGGGTTGCCTAGAAGGAGAAAAGTAAAGTTCCTAATGGTCATACCCCATCTGAGAATGGTCATACAAACTCTCCTTGAAACCATACCTGGTTAAACGATCTGTGCCAAACTATCACATCTTCATTTATGTCTAATTCCTTTCCTTTCAGAGCATCAGGATCCACCTTTCCAACTTTATGTCTCTGGAAGGTGGAATTGGGAAAGATGACTATGTTTATGATATCAAATCCACCTTCCATCTTCTTTTGATCATAAAAATTCAAACTTTCTCTATGAGAGTTATTGAATTTCATGCCTTTAAGAAATTGATGGAGCTATATTATTGGAAATAAAAAAAATAGAAGAAAAAGAAAAGATAGAAAGGTATCAGTAATTTTGTCTTAGTTACACAAAGTCTGACAACATGGAAAGTCCATTTCTTCAGCCTTTTGACAACCTCTTTGCTGCCCTCTGCATTGGGGGGTAATAGGAAGGGCCAGATGCTTCTGCCTGAGCAATAATCAAATGACGGATAAAGTGGATTCTAGTCTTCCACATCTTCTTATTCCCAGTCCTTCATGTTGTGCAGGAAGTGGCATGTGATGAACTGGAGAAACAATTTCCAGAAATCAGGTTTCTTCTCTGGTCTCTTCCTCAGTTTCTAAGGAAACCTCACTAGACCGATTTGCTCCTGGCTTCCCTCTCAATTCATATAATTCTCACAGACAGAAGGCTGCTATGGACATGGTAAGGATTGAAGGATAGCTGGCTAGGCTAAGAAGGATTCCTCTATTCACTTGAAGAATAGTTGAAATGCCTAAAAAGCCACAGGGATTTGAAAACCAGGATTTGGATGTTAGTTCACTTAAACCATCTTTGCATCCTGAAGATGCTCAGGAAGTAAAATGGAAAACATATTACAGTGATGGAAATAAAGGTATACTCATAAATGTGATCAATGGACAAGATATTCAACTCCATTTTAATACTTGCTTCTTCTCTGTTTGAATAATACAGTCTAACTTTGTTATCTACTACAAAGTTCTTGTAGCACACAAATCACCTGCCATGGTTGTGCACCTTCATCTTCTGATAATTTATGCCTCACCAAACGTCTGTGATTAGATCGAAGTAAGGAGAGAGCATGCAAAGCTTGAGCCAATACATAGACAGCATTATAGATACTATAGCTGTGCCCAGTCAACGGCATCTCAAAAAGAGCCCCAGGAATGTCCTCCAGCCTCTCCTCTCCAGTACAAGTGTTATTGTCCAGGAGTGTCACAGGAGGAGATGGCAATGAACAATCAAACACTTGTTCCCAGAAAAGTGGAAAAAATCCATCTTCTTGAATCCAAGGAGGTTTTATCAACTTCAGGAATTCCTTGAACCCTGGAATTTCTTTTGAGGGAATTGTAAAACAAATGGCTCCATCAAAGAACTGCCGATCCCATCCTCTTTGCATTCCTGTTAATAAATAATCAATCTGGGCAGTCATGATCCACACCTTTCCCAAGGAACTCTGCTCAGCTCCAGGTTCAAGCATGAATATAATAGTTGTCACCCATGTAATTGTCAAAGATTCACCACAGATGATAAATGTATTGATCTTCTCATCAGTTATGTGATTATAAATGTTTCTTGCTTTCTCAATCATTTCATTAAATTTATCCCAGTGGGTTAAATATGGAATTCTTTGCGTAGAAGCAGAGCAGATTCCATGCTGGGCAAGGAGGGGCTCCATGGTCTGCAGAAAACGTTCTCCGTGCCTATTATCAATAGCAAGGAGCCCAACCCATCTCCACCCAAAATGCTGAAGCAATCGAATAATCCCAATATACTGTGAGGACTCATTTGGGACCATGGAATAATAGAAGGGAATCTCAGCACTATGAATATCCTGTGGGGCAAATGACCCATATGTCAGCTAAAAGAAAATAAACACATATTATAGAAATATATCAGCATCAGTTACTATTTGTTTTTGGGTTTTTTCCCCTCTATTTGAGACACTAATATTTGCCAACAAATTTGGTCAGATTGTTGAGCTATGTGGCCATCTTTCAGAGGATGATCCATATTTGAGAGCCACGTTTGGAAAAAGAGGGGAGGAGGGGGATTTTCCTGCCTTCAGCTTCCAGAAACCTACCTGTGGAATCTTGTAAAATTTTATGAGTTCTGCAATATAGGAGGAAGTTTCAGAGCTAAGTCCTCCAATGATAGAAATGAGCTTTTTCCTGGTGTCACATTTGTAGTTGGGGACAAATCTCTGTGATCTGAAGAGCAGGTCCAGGGTGGTCCGATAGGTCATCATTGCATTGTAGTAGCTGTCATGGATATGGAAGCCAAGAGTGACATTGGGCAAGATTTGTGGATTCTCATTGATCTCCTTCACAGCAAAGGCCAAGGAAAGGACATGCTGGTAGAATTTTGTTAGCACTCTGTGAATAAAAAAGTTTTACTCTTTCAGAAGTTAACTTTAGAGAAAAGTTTGTGTCTGAACAATAGGAATTGCTATTACAGATTTAAATATATCAATAATCCCCCCCCCCCCCCCCACATTTCAGACAGGGATAGTCCATCTCAGCTGAGAACTCTGCCACGTTGAGATATTTTCTATGATTGGCATGGTTGCAGAATGAGTCAATATTTGGTTAGTTCCCACAAACAAAAATGTCCTCCTATTTCAAAATATAAGATTATTCTTCATTGTTTCCTACCAACTTACAGTAAGGTTCTCATAAGGAAATAATAACTTGCACTTTTCCTGTAGGCTTAATGTTATATAAAAGCCCATGATATTCCTCTCTAGCACCCTGCCACTGCCATAAACTGGGCTACCTGATCTAATTTTGCACACTTGACATACAGAATTTTAATTCATTAAAAACTGTAAGGAATTCCAGACACTAAGTAATACCCTGAGAAAGAGTTCTCATTATTCAAGAAAGCAATCCACTTTTCCCTATTTCCCTCCACTCCTTGAAACTTTCCTAACTATTGCAGAGGGGCAAGATAGAAAATCCATACTCTGGAAATGCAAAAAACTCTTGAGAAGGATGCTTCTGAAATGAAACTTCATTAAAATGGTATTGTATCAGGGAAACCATCCCGCCGAGAAGGAAGGCCCCTTCCTGGTACCACGCATATGGAGTAGGGATGGGAACACCCACATGACATGCCAGACAGTTCACTCTGACTAGTGGGATCATGAGAAGAAGAAGAAGAAGAAACATCTGGGCAGCAAAAAGTCTTCTGAACTGTGGATGGCTCTGATTTCACTGTAATCAGAATCCTGCATTAGCAAAGAACGGTCAGACTGAATCCATCTCTTAAGAGCTTGGCTACTCCTTACATATAAGAAGAAGATAGACAGATATGTGTCCTTTATTCAAATTGCCAAAATCAAGCTAAGATTGTGCTCAAAAGATTGCACCCTGGTACTATGGAAAACCACAGTCTGAAGCAAAAGGAAGTGAAGACTCCCATCTACCCTTCTTACTTTTACTTCCAACTCTCCAAGGGACAAAATCTTTATATGCGTTTTCATTCTCACTAATAGATTGTATGTCTCTGTTGGCTTCTTTGTATGTTTACATCGTGACCAAGAGAGCTAATTACAGTCACTGGAATAGTTCTCGTGGAGAGATAATTAATTTGCTCTGAATGTTGTATATCATTAAAAGACATGATGTAATAAGTAGACAAGTAGTAAAGATTAGATGTGTTTTCATAATTGTTCGGGCACCGCCATTTCTCCCAGAATCACTCTTCACTTGTTGGAAGTTCAGCCATTGTCCACTTTTCAAACAGATTAATTGTGTCTATTAATTCAACTTTGAAAGTAATAAACTGAAGCTCCGGGCACCCAGACTTAGGATATTCCATGGACTAGGAGTCTTTTTTTTTACATGGTTTTGGTAGTTGGAGTGGGGCTAGGATTGGCTGGATCCTTTTTGTTGGGGGTGCTGCTGCCTGGTCCCTTTGCAGATGTGTGAGAGCTGGGGGGCAAGGAGGTAGGGAGGGGTGAAAGAGGTTGGATGAGGTGTTTAGGGGGAGGACCTTCTTGGGTGGAGGTGCTGAATATGTCCTAGAAGCATGAGAACCTGAGCAGAGCCTGTCTGTCTATATTGTTAAGGTTGGATGTGGATGGTTCCCAGAGCCTTGGGGATGGAAGGCTGGGGGGAGAGGAACCAGACAGGAGGAAGAGAAGGGCATTGCACTCATTACAGGCATGGGGAGGTATGGCAGGAGATGGGACGGGCCACTCTCGGGGAAGGCAGCCCCAGTGTTTAATACCAGTACCACATTCTGGCCCTAGAACCTGGTTTCCAGAACTTTTGGGGCTCCAGGCTCCAGCTGCTGCTGCTGCTTAATGCCAGGTTGACCTTCTATAAAGCTCACTTCATCCATGATCTGATTGTGGATAGGAGAGCCAACCTGGCTTGTATCCCCGAGACCTGGTTGGGCACTGAAGAGGGGGTTCCTCTCTATAAAATATGCCCTCCTGGGATTTGAGTGTGACTTCAGCCACAACTCCAGGGCAGGGGCGGGGGTGTGGTTGTTGTTCTTTGTGAGTCTTTGGTGGCCTCCAGGGACCTTGCCCCAAACATCACTGGATGTGAGAGCCTCTTTGTGACGTTCGGCCATAGGGATCAGTGGGGATTGCTGCTCACTTACCTTCCTCCCTGCTGTGTAGCTGCATCTGTGCCTGTGCTCCTGGACTTGGTGTCTGGGGTGGTGGTGGAGTTCCTCACGCTTACACTCCTGGGAGATTTCAACCTGCCATCTCTGAGCCTGGGGTCTGAGGCAGCATCATGGATGTGGTTCAACTTATTCATGGTACAACTCACATGGGGGGGGGGGGGTGTCAAACACTAGATCTGCTGTTTGTCTTGGGGCAGTGGTGTCATGATTCTCAGCAGCTACCCTTTACTGCAGGGATGTGGGGCCTATTAGAACGGTCCACCTGATGGACTCTGTGCAGTTTCAGAGGGAACTTCGGGTTTTTCCAGAAGCTCTGGCACACAGTTTGGCAGATGCCCTCATTGCTGCTTGGAATGAGAAGGTGATGGGGGCACTGGGCCAAATTGCACCTGTGTGGACTTTCTGTGCACATGGATCTTGTAGAGCACTGTGTCTTACTGAGCATCTCTGTGAGATGAAGCAACACAAGAGACACCTAGAGCACCACTGGAGGAAGACAAAGAGTGAAGCCAACCAAGCACAGGTAAGAGCCTATATTAGGATTTACCTTGTGGTGATAAGGGTGTTGAAGTATAATTACTTCTCCACCCTTATTGCATTGGCAGATAGCCATTTTGTGTGACCAGTTCCCTTCTAGGCATCTGGCAGATAAAGTCACTCAACTTGGCTTGGAGTTGAACTCTAGCTGAGCAGATCCTTTGGAGGTGACTGAGACACATCTGAGCCCTGTTATCTGGGAAGAGTTTGAGCCAGTGGATCCTGAGGAAGTGGACAGGATCCTCATATCTGTGAATTTGGCCCCCTGTGTTCTGGACCATGCCTTTCCTGGTTGGTCAAGACCACCTGGGAGGCAGCAAGTGATTGGGTCCAAGCAGTGAATGATGCCTCTTTGCAGGAAGGGGTGGTACTGCCTGCCTTGAAGGAGGCAGTGGTGCACCCCTTCTCAAAAGGCCATCCTTGGACCCAGCCATGTTAGACAACTTTTATCTAGTCTCCAACCTTCCCTTTTTGGGGAAGGTTGTTGAGAGAATGGTTTGCACTCAGCTTCATGAGGCCCTGGATGAATCAGATTATCTGGATCCATTTCAGGCTGGGTTCAGGCTGGGGTATAACACTGACACAGCATTGATCATACTAGCTGATGACCTTTGGAGTGCCCAGAATGGGGTGATACAACTGTCCTGGCTCTCCTGTATCTCTCAGTGGCTTTTGATCCCATCAACCATGGCATCCTTCTGGATGGCTCTAGGGGTTGGGAATGGGAGGCACTGCTTTACGGTCGTTCTCCTCCTTTCTCCATGGCTGGTTCCAGTCAGTGTTGGTGGGTAAGAAGAAGTCAAGATAATATGGAGCAAAACATCTGAAGATACAGTCCCCCCCCCCCCCCCCATATATGATCTGGGGCTGTTGAAAGGTGTTTTTCACCCACAAATATGCAAAGTTGATAAAATCCAGAGCTACATCAGCCTGAACATTTTACTTGAAGCTTAATGTTATTGTATTTAGTAATTCCCACGAGAGAAATGTGAGTTGAAATTAAAGGGCAGCAAAGAAACATTTCAATAAAGCTGGAAGAATTTCTATTGGGTTTTCTATAGATTTTCTATGTTTTTGCAATTGATTTGCATATAGCTGTCACATTGCTCTCAGTTACCTGCAGTTTGGGGTGCCTCAGGGCTTGGAGCTGTCCTCTCTTCTCTTTAACATCTACATGAAGCTGCTGGGTGAGGTAATCCATTTCCATGGAATGAGATATCATTGGTACAATGATGATATCCAATTATAAATCTTTGCCGCTGCCTAATTAAGTAAAGCCATGGATATCTTATCCCAGTGCCTAGAGCCAGTGAGGAGCTGGCTGGGGAACAACAAGTTGAAACCTGGCAAGACTGTATGGTGGTTCTATGACTCGAGCATCTTTGGTGTTGGATGGGGTTGCACAGCTCCAAAAAGACCAGTGTGCAACATGGGTGTCCTCCTGGACTTGTGACTCCTGCCCTAGGAGGGCCTTTGCACAGCTTCATGTTTTGTACTAGTTGCACCCGTTTCTAGATCGGGAGACTCTGCTCATGGTCACTCATGGACTAGTCACCTCCCGATTGGACTATTGTAATGTGCTCTGCATGGGGCTGCCCTTGAAGAATATCTGGAAACTTCAGCTGGTGCAAACTGAACTGTGCTCTGCAAGCTATGTTGGTTGCCAGTTTGCTTCTGGGTCCAATTAAAGGTGCTGTTTTTGACTTTTAAAGGCTTTCATGGCATGGGGCTGGGTTATTTGAGGCACAGCCTCCACCCAATTACATCTGCCCATCCCATCAAATCTGAAAGAAGAGGTATGCTATGGGTGGCACACAGGTGCCATTCATCTTCACCGTGGGAGCATGGAAAGGATATTTCATCAGCAAAATATTGTCTTTTAAAACTGTATCTAAGATTAAATACTGTACTATGTAAGATGAGAAATAGAAATGGCAGCTATTAGCACCTTTAGATTATAGTTCCTACTGTCAGGGTAGCTGGAAGAGGCCATCACAGAGATCTACTTAGATCTCCCAAACCCAAGAATTGGCTCTAACAATACAAGCTATTACATTTTATTGGCAGTTCTGATTACAGTTTTATTTTGACAATAAGCCATAATTGATTGGTGGTGTCTTCTGTTGCACAGAAACCCCGTTACTTAGTGTGGTACTGAGTTGGCTTCATCGTTGTTGACATCTGCTGCCGTATCTTAGACTTTAATTGCAGTTAAAAAAAAAAAATTGTAGATAATTTTTTTTTTAACATATTACTGTTTTATAGTTTTATTATATGCTGCCAAGAGTCATTCTTCCCAGATGGGTGACCATATAAATTTGATAAATAACTATATAACTACATAATCTCTGTAATCTACCACTTAGAAGATACATGAAGTATACAGACACTCATTTGGCAAACCCCCTTTTTAACTTTCTCTTATTCAAATTCTGCAGGCTGGACTGATCCTACAGTCTTCTCTTCTCTATTCCTTCCCTTACTTGATGGTACCATTGGAAGAAGAAATACAAGAAGGCGAATACTGAAATGGTTCAATTAATTCTGTGCTCTGTCTTATAACTTTGGCCACTTAGTGAAATGCTGAAGGTTGGATTCCAAGTAATGGGTTGAGCTAAGGCAGAAACAAAATATGGACTGATTTCAATTAAATTTATACACTGGTTTCTTTTCAGAACATATATGCAAATAAATTTTATTAAAATCACTTTTGCTTCTTGGATACAGAAGAATGGACAACCCTGTACATTAAGAAAGACATTTAACTGCCCATATTTAAAGTTTGATTAAACTGAAATAATCCTACATGTATTACTTGGATACTCACATTCTACTTTGACCCTGACAATATCATTGGAATAGAAAGAGATATTGACATGATTTAATTTATTTTGATTAATTGCTCCCTGTTGTTCAGTTCTGGCCTCAGCACAATGATGAAGCATTTTGGGAAGAAGATACATCCCAGTAAGGCAGTGCTGGAGGAAAAGATGGAGAAGATCTCCACAGCCACCATGGCTTTCCCTACAGTGCTCAGGGAGATTGGCACAAAGGACAGCCACACACTGCAAAAAGCCAACATGCTGAAGGTGATGAACTTGGCTTCATTAAAGCTGTCAGGTAAATTACGGGTGAGGTATGCCACGAGGAAGCTGGCAATAGCCAAGAAGCCCAGGTAGCCCAGGACACAATAGAGCATCAGGACAGAGCCTTCACTGCATTGCAAAATCATGTTTTCCATAAGGAGTGCATGTCTAAGTCAGGGAATGGAGGAAAGGTTGCCAACCACACAGTACAAATGTTGGCTTAGAAAAGAGAGCAGGAAAGAACAATAAAAAGGGCCAGTCTTTTTCCAACCCATTTCTTCATCTGAGATCCTGGCTTGGTGGCCATGAAAGCCACAACCACAGTGATGGTTTTGGCCAAGACATAAGAAACAGCCACTGAGAAGATGATGTCAAAAGCTGGTTGCCGCAGAAGGCAGGTTTTTTTCCCAGGTTGGCTGAGGAATAAAAAGGAAGAGAGGAAGCAGAGCAAAAGAGACCCAAGGAGAGTGTAAGTGAGGTCCCGGTTGTTGGCTTTAACTATGGGAGTATCCTTGGCCTTAATAAAAGTTCCAAGTATCCAGGCTGTTATCAAGCCAAAAACAACAGCAGCTGATGCCAAGGAGATCCCTACAGGTTCTTCATAAGACAGGAAAGTTGTTCTTTTGATGATGCAATGATCTTGCTCCTTGCTTGGATATTGATCTTCAGGACATTCAAAACAATCTTCCATCTGTAGAGTAAAAGTAAAAAGAAAATTCTGAGTCCTCCCAGTTTATCACCAACTTTTAATTATCATGCTTCCAGTTAAAATGGTGGAGGAAGCAGGAGCTTTAAAGCCACTGTCCCTTTGATTTTATGTTTGCATGTATATGAGGGATGTTGGAATGGTACCCCACCCAGTACTTACCTGAAGGGAGGCTGAATTGTTTGGATTGCTGGATTGAACCCCTTTGTCAAATTTGAATTTTCCTGACCAGAGAACTTGAGAAGGAGGATGGCAGCGCTTGCTGTCTTGCGGTGCTGGCCTGGATGTTCCTGGGGATCCACTGCTGTGGTGTGGTGGATTGCAGAAAAAAGGAAGGAGGGGGCACATTCCAAGAAGGGCAGAAAGACAAGAGACAACACCATCCAGAGGAGGAGCATGGAAAATGCAACAGGTTTAGATACTAGCTACTCCCTAGTATCTCCTAGAATATATCCACCAGTTGCAGTAGTACTGATTTAGTCTGGCAAGATTTGGTCTTCACGGTGTAAACAATAAAAGAACTGAACTCAGTTGGACTGTTTCCCTGTTGTTCTTGGGCTGGGCCTGACATCAGGGGACCTGTTCCGGCTGCTTGGGCTGTTTCCTGGAGGAGGAGGAGAAGGAGGAGGAGGAGGAGGAGGAGGAGGAGGAGGAGGAGGAGGTTGGGAAATGAGCCAGAAGACACTGACCAGGCCCATCATGCTGACTGTGTCTGCCATTTTTCTGAACCAGGTAGCTTTTTTTACTTTGGAGGCCATGTTTTTGGACTGGCCTGGCTGTTGAAGTGTCTTGTTCAGGCCACTCTGAGGACTGCTGAAGAAGACTGGGGGTTTCTGCTAGAGTTGAGGTGACTCATCTCTCTCTTACTTCCTCTGGGTGAGAACCAGAGGTGAACCTGGTGGGGAGGGGCATGGGATCAGGGCCTCTCCCGGCTGGTGGAAGCTGCAAGGTAGGGCTGTCCTTGGATGTGAATGGGTGTGAGTGAGTGTGAGTGGGCTGATTCCTCTCTCTTGGTGAGAGTCAGAGGAGGAATTGATGAGGGTGAATGGGGAAGGGAGCCCCTGCCTGCTTGTGGGAGCAGTGTGTGTGTGTGTGTGTGTGTGTGTGTGTGCCTTGTTTGTAGTGTGTGTGTGTGTGTGTGTGTGTGTGTTGTGGTAGAGTGGAGTGGGGAGGTGGCTGCTAGGTACCCTGTTCCTTAAATTGGGCTCTAAGGATCAGTTGGGATTGTTGCTGTTGTACCAGCCTCCCTGCTGCCCAGCAACTTCCCTGCCTGAGCTCCTTGACACCATTTCTGGGTTGGCAGTGGAGTTCCCCAGACTTATTGTCTTGGGGGACTTTAATTGCCTTTCCTGGGAATGGAGTCTGTAAGAGGTTCTGGGCCTACCCCAGGTCATCCAGAGTCCAACTCGGGACAGTGGTCACACTCCGGATTTGGTATTCCTGTTGGAGCAGTGGCTATGTGATCTGAAATTGGGGGAACTTTTGGTGTCCCCCATGTCATGGTCAGATCATGCCCTCATTTCTATGGGCTTCTCTTGCTCTTCTACTCACTGCAGGTAGGTTGGACCCATTAGATTGGTCTGCCCCCAGTGACTGATGGTCCTTGATTGGTTTCAGAGGGGGATGGAGGTTATCCCTGTTGGTCTGCTGCCTGGTCCATCTGAGGCCCTGGTTGCCACTTGGAATAATGGGGGATGAGTCCTTGGAACAGATTGCGCCCATGCAACCTCTCTCCTCTCAGGGATCACAACACTTCCTGTGGTTTACAGAGGAACAGAGGGAGATGAAGCAGGAGAAGAGACATCTAGAGTGTTGCTAGTGCTCAACAAAGGACGAACTCGACTGAACACTGGTTAGAGCTGCTATTAAGGCCTACCTTGTGGCGGTAAGGGCAGCGAAGTGCCAGTAGTTCTCTGCCCTTATTGTATCTGCAGATTGCCACTTTGTAGCCCTGTTTCGGGTGACACGGTCCCTACTGGGTAAGGGGGGATTGTGAAGAACCTCTTACAGTGTGCAGTTTGTGCAGCACTTGTTGGATAAAGTTGCTCAGATTCATTCCCAGTTGGATGCTGGCCTTGCTGCAGGTCCAGAGGAGGTGCCTGGGGGAGTGCCACCCACCCCCAGTCCCCTGACACAATCCAGAAGGATACCATGGTTGATGGTATCGAAAGCTGCTGAGAGGTCAAGTAGGGCAAAGAGGGATGCACAACCTCCATCCCTCTCAGGCCAGAGATCATCCAGAAGTGTGATCAATGTGGTTTCTGTCCCATACTCAGGTCTGAATCTGGACTGAAAAGAATCCAGATAATCCACTTTATCCAAGGCCTTCTGAAGCTGTTGCACAACCACCTTCTCAACCACCTTGTCCAAAAAACAGAGGTTCGATATTGGACAAAAGTTCTCCAATATGGTGGAATCCAAAGATGGCTTCTTGAGGAGGGAGTGCACTCTTTAAGTGGCAATGGAATAACCCCCTCCCTCAAAGAAGAATTAACCACTGCTAGAGCGCACTTACCACAACACCCCGCCATCCGTTTTCACAAGCCAGGAGGGGCCTGGATCTAAAGAGCAGGTGACTGAGCTCACAGATCAAAGGACCCTGTCCACTTCCTTGGGTCCAACAGGTTCAAACCATTCCCAGATAACTGGGCAAGACTCCACCCCAGGCATCTCCTTTGGACCTACAACAAAACCAACATCTGTGAGGGTTTTTTTTTATCCACGGACTGGACACACCACAGCATAGCACATCTGTATAAAATGCTTTATTGCAGCACACACCTTCCTCAACAACTACAGGCTATTGTTTTTCCCCCAACTAGTGCTTGCAAAGTGATGCACAGTCCTTTATACTCAAGCTTTTAGTACTCATTTCAAACAAGAGTCCCAAAGTTTATGAAGTAGCATACAACCTTTAAGCCTTTTTTCCAACTGTTCTTGTACTGGGTAAGATAAGGTGCTGCTTCAGTGTGCTTGTTCGTCTTCTAGTTGCTACTGAGCTCATAGCAAAGCTTCAAGCTCCAGGCAGGGCTCCCACCAATATATGCTGCTCACCACAACCTGTAGACTTGGTAGTTGAATAGTAGTCCTTTTGTCTGTTTTACACATCACCTCTGCTTCCCTGTCTCTAGGCCATTTGCTTGTCACATTTCTTACACACACACCCTCTACACACACCTCTTCCACCACCCTGTCTTAATGCTTGCTTTTCTAAACTAAGATTCCAATGGGGTTGGGGCTGTTTGTGGATGTCTGCACCTCCTTGAAAACTCCATGGTGTAGCTTGTTATCACAGGTAGCTGGACAGCTGGCCTGGATGCTTGTGAGTATTCAGGGAAACTGTGATGGAGGACTTGGATGAGGAGGTTCAAGGACAGAGGCACTTCCTCAGCCCACAGCCTGAACCTGGGAAAGCAAAGAGGATGAGACTGGCACCACCTTAAGGAATTCGTAGTGTTTAGTTGCAGGCTTTGGGAGTTAGAGTTAGTCTAGTGAGATTCTGTCTAGCAGGTGCAAGCTAATAAAGTAACTGAGCTGTTCCAGTACTGTCTCGTGGAGTTTCTTGAGCTGAACCTGACAGAAAAGAAGGAAATGGGATGAGAAGTGTTTCTGCCTGGCTGCAGCTTACCATTCCAAGGCACAGGTAGCAACTCCAACTTCACTTCCTCACAGCATCCAACTGTGAATGAATCCGAGCGATTTTATCCAACAGATGCTGAGCAAATTCCTATGCACGCTCCTGCAAAAGGTGCTCCGGGCCCCCTTTACCCAAGAGGGCTCGTGCCACCCAAAACAGGGCTGTAGGGCAGCAATCTGTGGATGCAATAAGGGCAGAGAAGTACTTTATGTGAAAACCCAGCTCTCTGGAAAATGCTCGAATGCATTTGGAGGTGGGAGGAAAGGGGAAAAGAGGACATCCAGCAGCAAGATGGATGGAGTCAGTTATGGTGGCAATGAATGCACCATTGGGAGACTTGAAAGAACAGGTTAGGGATATATCATCATGGAGAAAATCTATCTAGGTGGTTGCTGATTCAAAAACAGTTTGATGTCAAATTATCCATCCATCAATGAAAATAATTTAAATGTTAAAAATTGACCACAAAAGAAAGTTCTGGTGATAGGACTTAACTATTTTCCTTATCTTGAGGAAATCATAGAAAAAGTTGTTTCAAGCAACTCTGGGAGGGTTAAACATTTTAAATAGCCAACGACCACTAAATAATGTTTTGAAAAACACATTGCACTTCAGGTGACTCGAAATATGCAAACACCGCATCAAGATGGGCACATCCAAAAGTCCAGTGCTGATAGGAAATATCAGGACTTGGGCTCCTTCTGCAGTGATTTTGGGGGCAGAGCTATACTTAGCCTCAGATGATATGCTAATTATCTTAAATTAAGATAATGTAATTAAGATGTGGCAGGAGAATGAGGAAATTTGAATTCATTACATTAACATTTACATTGGATTAAAATCTGATCAGGGCTACACAAGAATGGAACAGAGCGCCATTTGTAATGACCAGCATTCTTTTATTAAATTCATTTGTATATAAAAGTCTATCTGCAACCTAATAAAAATGCAATCACATTGGTCGAAGGATATCTTCCTTAACTCTTTCTCAAGTAGAGGTTGTAACTTTATTTCATTTGACTCAACGATTCACTGAAATCTACAATCTGAACAGGACATCCAAAACTGTTCCCCTATGATGCTATGTTAAATACATATCCATAAAATGTTATTTAGCTTTTTCCAATATTTATGCAGTGCTTTATAAATTGAAACTATAAAAACCATGAAAGTCACAGCTGTAAACATTGGACATCCTTTGAGTCAATATATCAAATCTCCTAACAGTAAGCAAGAAAGCTATATTCTCCAAGTCCTGTTAGCTTGGTTTGTTGAAAGGGAGAAAGGTCAGGTTAAAGAACCTTTCAAAATGGTTGAAAATTCAGCAGTATCAGCATTTCTTTTGCAATGGGTGACTGTAAAAAATCTAAATAATAATACTAATCCTCCATAAATCTTCCTGTGACAGAAATAACTGTATTTTATAGAAGTTATAACAACTTCTACATGTTTCCAGTAGACAGCAAATAGTCATTTTATTCTCTTTTGTGTGCAATTTCTCATAGGGAGAAAGATCACATGATGTACTAATTCCTCTTTATTAGTTGCTCCTTCTGGTTTAGCTCAGGCCTGAAAACAATGATGTAGCATTTTGGCAAAAAGATGCATCCCACTAATGCAGCACTGGAGGACAGGATGGAGAAGACCTCCACGGCTACCATGGCTTTTCCTTTTGTGCTCAGATAGGCTGGAAAAAAGGAGACCCACACACTGCAGAAGGCCAACATGCTGAAGGTGATGAATTTGGCTTCATTAAAGCTGTCAGGTAGTTTACGGGCAAGAAAAGCCACAATAAAGCTGGTGATGGCCAAGATCCCCATGTAGCCCAAGATGCAGTAGAAGAAGGAGGCTGACCCCTCATTGCATTGCAAAATAATTTCTTTGGCTTCTGAGTGCATGTCTAACTCAGGGAATGGGGGGGCTGTTGACAACCAAAGAGCACAAATACATACTTGGACGAGAGAGCAGGAAAGGACAGTGGAAAAGGCCAATCTTTTCCCCACCCATTTCCTCATCAGAGATCCTGGTTTCGTGGCCATGAAAGCCACCATCACTGTGTTGGTTTTGGCCAGGACACAAGAAATGGCCACTGAGAAGGTGATGCCAAAAGTGGATTGTCGGAGAAGGCAGGTCACTTGGCCAGGTTGGCTGAGGAAGAAGAAAGAGGAGAGGAAACAGAGCAGAAGAGAGACAAGGAGGGTGTAGGTGAGGGCCTGATTGTTGGCTTTAACAATGGGAGTGTTCCTGTGCTTAATAAAAGTTCCAAGTACCCAAGATGTCATGAAGAAGAAACAAAGAGTAGTGGAGGCTAACCCACTTCCTAATGTTTCTTCAAAAGTTAGAAAGACCATTGGTTTCATGATACAGCCTTTCTTTTCTTCATTTGGATAATGATCTTCTGAACATTCAAAACAATCATCCACATCTGAAAGAAAAGTCAAGGAATTTGTTATCTATGCATTCCATATTTTTGAAAAATTACTTTCTGAGTGGGTTCCAGCTGTTATTCATTCTCCGTGCTTTCCACTGGTTACTTGTTTGATCATGTTGATATGAAAATGCAGTTTTTCCTCAATGGTATCATTTAGGATGGGCATAAAAGAAAGTACAATGGGAAGGGTAATTTTTCTTGGAAATGCATCCCTTTCTTAAATTTTTTAAATTTGTTACAATTATGACAATTTGGATTTTTCCCATTTTTCCAAAACATGGAGCAGGAAAGTGTGATGATGGATAGAAGATAGTAACAGAAGCAGAAGTACTGACTCTGAGGTAGAAAGCAATACCATTCCTTTAAACACTTTTAGATTTCCTCCTTCCTAAACAGTGAGTAAAGTCATGTTTTTTATTTGGGAAAAAAGGTGGGGTCCAACAAGGAAAAATAACCACGTAATTTACCTGTCAAAATAAGATCGGTATATTAGTCTGATTCCTATATTTTAGCCTGACCTTTACATTCCTTCTGTGTTCTGTGTGGAGAATATTAGTCAGTTCTGCAAGCACACATCCAATCTCCATTTGTTGGCAAGGGTGCTACCCCTGAGAAGGCTCCGCTATGGGTCTTTGCTGTTGGATCTCCTTGTGGGATGGGACCCTCAGCAGATCATCTCTCCCAGATCTTACAGGATGGGCAGATTTATCTCCTAAAGATGCCTGTGTAGTCTCAGCTTGAACACACCCAAGGAAAAGAAGTTACCCGTCCCAATTAATACCTAGAATGGTTCCTTAAATGGACATTCAAGGAAATCACATTCAAGGAAAATGTTCACAGATTATATGGCTGCAAACTTCGTTGAACTCTACTCTCTGCAATTCTCCAATGGTGGAGTCCAACAAATAATCACCTAATTTCACTGTCTCAATAAGAAAGATATTTTAGTCTGATCCTTGTATTTTATCCTGACCTTTATGATGCCTCTATGTTCTAGGTGGAGAACATTAGTTGGCTCTACAACGCCCACCCTATGTTTGTTTGATGGTAGAATTTGTGACCCATTTACAAATCTTCCTTTGTCTGCTGAAGCTTCTTTTCTTTCACTTACTTTCAGGTTTTCATCAAAGATAAGGCCCAGAAAATGGCAGATAAAGTGGAAAAAAATGTCTGCATTTATTCACAGCTAAACTGACCTGAGTCAGTCAAAAAGTTGTTTGTGAGTGTTACACCATCATTTATAAAAACTGTCATTTCTGATTTTAACTAGCAGTTTAGCTTATTTTTCCTATCTGTATGCCTTCTTTAAAAATGGAGAGTAGCGGTACACAAATTATACTTTAGTTTGGGCCAAAAAGAAAAAGAAGAAAAGATAAAGAAGTTTTTCAGTTAAATCAATGCCCATAGATTCAAATGAAAATTTCATTTTCTTTTTCAGTAAGTATAAAGTACTTTGCCCTTGTTTTTTTCCAGCACAATTTTTCTTTAATACTTTGTCTACTCTAAAAATTGTAATCAGCTGGTCATCTCCCATTCAAACATTTATGAGGTCAGACATTGCTTAGCTGGACTTAGAATGAGTATCTTCTCATTGCAAGTTATGAAGGTGACACCCTAATGTAGGAAACACCAATATAAAATCTTTTAAAGATGGGGGAGGGAGAGAGAGAGACAGAGAGATTACAAAAAATTCATGATATTTTGTTTGCTCCCTCAACTATCATAGGGAAAAGAGCACCAAATGCAAATGAGGTTGAAAATGTGAAAAATAAATGTCAAGTCCTCCCTGTCTGACTCCCAATTCTGAAGTATTCTCATGCAACCAGGCTTGGTTCAGAAAAATACTCTTTATTGAGTGGTACAGGTAGCTTGTAAACAGAACATTGCTAAAACTAAAGCCTTGGTTAAACTTCCCTCTATTTATCCCCCCTCCCTTGATTGCCTGGCGTCTTGAGTCTTCTCCACTGGGTGGTGACCTTTTTCCTTCCTCCCCCCTCCTCCCCGAGCCTCTTCCTGGCTCTTTGGGGCCCCAGCTGCCTTGCCAGCAATCAAGCCAGGCAAAATTGCCCATATATGGTTAAGCTGCTTCCCAGCTCCCATTACAACCATTAACAGACCCCCCCCCCCCCTTTAGTTACTAGTGGCAGAACCAATTCACTCTAACTCCCAACGACTGCAATGCAATGGCAAACCACAACAGATGGGTGATGCAGGTTCTGACAATAAATAGATATCGATCATGTGATCAGATAGGATCTATGGCTCAATGCATATATATTGTGTGCCCATAGGAAAACAACCTGCAAGAATCTTATGGGCAGACTTTGACTCCTGAACAACAGATTGTGATTCACAGTTATTGAAATGAATATTCACAGGTATTGAAATGAATATTATATGCATCCTAAAGTAGTGCTTTACAGTTTACTTCAATCTGTAGATACCTATTCATAGGTATCGAAATATTCATTCTGAAGAACTAGTACAACTACTAATTACATGCATCCTAAATTAGTCTATTACAGTTTGCTTAAGGGTATAGAATGAAAAATTGATGGAATGTCTAACCTACCATTTTGATTTGAAATCTTCCCTTCTGGGCATGGAACACAGTCATAGCAACAGAATTGTTTTCCTTCAACACTTCTCTTCCAGGATCCAGGGGAACAATGGTCATTACACAGAGAAAGTGGAGGGACCTGGTCATAAACATGAAACGTTTTGCAAAGGGTGATTTTAAAAATAGTTTCTAATTTTTCTCCTTTTTGAAGGGAAAGAATTCTTGACTTCCTAAAGAGCTAATGAATTTCAAACATGTGCAAAAGGTCGTGCTTGTAGAAGGGCAGGGTTAGTAAATCAATGTGCATTGTGACAATGTAATGGAAGCTATGTGACTCTGGTTATTTCAAATAGAATCACAACCAAATCATAAAGACCCTGCTTTTTTCACTGTAATATCATATCATCAATTGGGTAAATCATGGATCATGGAGAACATTTGTTCAGAATGTTTGTTTGTTTGTTTATTTATTTATTTATTTGCAAAACGGAAATTGGATTTCTAAAAAGACTATGTTCAATAGTACATCTTCATGGGATCCTAATGGATCAAGAGATAGTCCGCGCAATGACTCCATACCTGGTTAAAAGCTGGGTGCCAGACAATCAAACCTTCATTGATGAATAATTCTTTCCCTTTTGGTGCATTGGGATCCAACTTTCCAATTCTAACTCTCTGAAAGGATCCACTCGGAGAAGTGATCATGCTGAGGATGTCAAAGCCACCTCGACCTTCTCTTTTGTTTTTAAAGAAGACTTTTTCTCCAGCTGAGTTGTTAAAAGAAATTGCTTGAAGAGCCTTGTGGAGCTATTTGAAGGAGGTTAAGAAATGGGGGGGGGGGAACGTGGTGGCGCAGCGGCTTAATGACGCTGAAAGTGCCGGCCAGAAATGGCTGAAAGCTTCAGCGGTTCGAGTCCAGCCTCGCGTTAACAAGGTGAGCTCTTGTTTCTATACCCGCAGCTTCTGCCAACTCAGCAGATCGAAAACATACGTGAGTAGATAAATGAGCACTCTCACTCCGGTGGGAGGAAAATGCTGGCAGCGGCTCCACAGAGAGATGGGACAGTTGCCGGTAAAAAGCGCGAAACTGCGCTCGTCCGAAAAAGGGGCGCGAAGCAACGGAAATCCCGCCTCCTGTGCTGCCAGCTGGGCTGACGGTCTAGGAATTAGGCTCTGGCAAAGTCTAATTCTGAAACTAGAAAGATGCAATTGCCTTGAAAACCGCTGGGGGGCGGTCACTGCAGGGTCAGTAATGACTGTTAAGCAGATTAAAAAAAAAAGAAAAAAAGAAAAGAAATGGGGAGTCAAAAAGAAATTAAGAATCAAAAAATTACAGTTTTCCTTTCTTTTAATCCCACTTCGCATGAGACTAAAGAACATTTCCTAGCTTGAAATATGGAAGAAGGAAATGTTGACCTACAAAGAACTATCAGTAATTGAGATATGCAACTCACATTTACCTTATTAATGAATGATTACAAGTACTTTAAAGCAGCAAGCTCAGCAGGTTTCCTGGAAGTCTACTGTAAGTTCAAAAATGCCCACATTACAGAAAAGTGTCTTGGTCACAAAGCAAAGAAACATTGCTTTCAGACATGTCACCACTGTTTTTTTCTTTTTTCTATTTGGAACCAGGCCATTTGAATTTACAAGAGAAGCCAATTCCAGCTAGAGATGAAATGGTTATTTATGGAAACAAGGGTGATACATAAAACCCATTGACTAGACTGAAAGTTGAAAATGCATATTTAATTTTCATCCATTTTTGTTCTATAAAATAGATTGATTGATTGATTGATTGATTGATTGATTGATTGATTTAACATATAACATAGATAGATACTTACCATACTTACTTTGTTGCCTCGGTGTCTATATTGATATGTGGCCATAGACCAGGGCAAACAAACCCTATTAAGATGTGGGTGAGAATGTCTATTCACTGAAACAAAAGATAGGTATAGCATGGAGAGATTACCTGCCATGGTTGGAGATTTGGAAATTCAAACCTTGGAATTTCACTCTGTTTGGATCTTGATCTCACTGTCTCCTGCAAGGAATGTGCCACTGCATAAACAGCATTGTAAATACTGTAGCTGTGGCCAGTCATCTGCAACTCAAATAGAGGCCCAGGCAGGGTCTCCAAATTCTCTTCTCCACTGCAAGTTTCACTGTTCATTGAGGGTGATTCTGCTTTTGGAAAAGAACAGTCAAACAGTTGTTCCCAAACTTCTGGAAGAAATCCATCTTTGTGGGTTGAAGGTTTGATGACTTGAAGAAATTCTTTGAACCCTTGAATTTCTCTTGAATGAACTGTAAAGGAAAAAGCCCCATGGAACATCTGGAGATCCCAACCCCTTTGAAATCCTGTCAGTATGAAATCAATTGTGTTCATCAGGATCCAAACCTTTCTAAAGGATGTGGTCTCTTTATTTTCAGGATCACGTAGAAAAACAATAGTTCTGAGCCAGGTAATTGTGAGTGTTTCTCCATAGACAAGAAAAGCATTTGCTTTCTGATCTATCAATTTTTCAGAAATAATTGAGAGTTCTTCAAACAATTCTGACATGTCTTCCAATGGGACTCGTTGTGGAATTTTTTGTGTGAAAGCTACACAGATGCCATTCTGGGAAAGCAATGGCTGCAGTTTCAGCAAGAAGTGTTCTCCCTTATTACTGTCCAAAGTAAAGACTCCGATCCACGTCCATCCAAATTGGAGAAGAATTCGGATGACTCCAATGTACTGATGGTCCTCATTTGGGACCATGCAGTAAAGGGAAGATAATTTAGTAGTCTGAAACTCTTCTTGGGAAAAAGAGGCATAGGTCAACTATACAAACAAGACAAAACCAAAAACAAAAAGGAGATAACAGGATTGCAGACCAAAATTAGTTTCCTAATATAGAGTTCCAGAATGTTCAGCACCTGCTAACTGGCTGAGCATCTTAACTCTTCCCAGCCTAAGGAAAGAATTCTTCAGAGCTAGACATATTGGATTACCTTCAGCCTTTCTCTATGGCAGATAGAATAAAGCATGAATCCACGAAAAACTGTCTCCATGAGATTCTGGAGGAATTGAAATGTTCAAGTATCTCCTCCTTTACTGCAATTGTTATAGAGATCTCCAAAAGGACCATATAGCACCAATCCTCCAAAAATTCCCAGGCAGGACAGTTGAGTTTTATACTAAACTATTATGATCAGACACCAACCAAGACATAGCAAGAAGAGTTGCAATCTATTGCTGGTTGTAAAAAAACAGTATCAGCTGACCCCCTCAAATAGGTTTAGTATTGTTGTTCTGTAATTTATGTTTTAAACTTTAATTTTTTGAGCTATGATCATAATTCATACATTATCTAATCTATGATCGTAACAAAAGATCTTCATTTTTTTGATTGGATTACCTTGAGCCAACTTTTTGAGTTGTGGGAAATATTCCGCAGAAAGGCATTGAAAAAATCTAATCTCTAATATTAACTACAAAATAAGTCAAAGTTTCACTCCCACCCCTCTGCCCAAACTACCTGTGGAATCTTGTAGACATTTATACTTTCTGCCATATAGGATGAAATATCAGATGCAAGTGCTCCAATGATGGCCATGAGATTTTTCTGGCTGCCACAGTTGTAGTTAGGGACAAATTCCTTGGATTTGAAAAGCAGGTCCAGAGTGGTGCGATAGGTCATCCTTGGCTTGTGGTAACTGTCATAGATGTGGAACCCGAGAGTGATGTTAGGTAAGATCTGGGGGTCCTCATTGATCTCCTTCACAGCAAAGGCCAAGGCAAGGATGTGCTGATAGAATTTGGTTGTTACACTGTGAATAGGTTAAATACACCCATTGAAAAAGACATTTTACAATTCTTGTAATGGGGCATCATTTCTATATCAATAACAAACATTTCTGTCTCTGATGGGAGTAGGAAGATGACAGCTTTTCTAAAATACTAAAAAATATGTATAGAATTCAAATATACTTTTTACACAGTATTTCCATGATTTGCAACAAATATATACTGCAGCTTATAATACTGGTTACTTTTTTTTCAAGCTACTACATTTATCTTCTTTCAATTTAGCACAAAATAGATTACAAAAAGGTTCAGCAAGTGTCACTCCTGCAATATATGTTTGTTTTGTAAGAAATGATAAAACATTTTTTTTTAAAATAAGCTTATCTTAAGTTCACTCAACACTCTTCAGAATTTCAGCAATTTCAGCAGAAAGTTTTTAATGTAAAGAAAATGGTTCCTTCTCCCACAACCAGATCTGGGGATCTGGCTAAGATTAGAAAATGCATGGGAAGAAACAAAAATCCTTACGTTGGCAATTCAAAAGGTTTTCGTATTGGGTCTTCCTTAAATTCAATGGCATTAAACTGGTAAGCAATGTGAGACACCATCCCACCAATGACCAGATCACCAGGCTGATACCATTCATGTGGAACAGGGAAGGTTTCACCTTCAGGGCACTTCACTGTGACTACTTTGGGCACTAAGAACATCAGAAGGAGCAACATCTTGACTCTATTGTTAGGGTGAAATTGTCGGTGTCTTCTATCCTATCTGTAGGGAAGTATGTATTAATCCAATAGTTCATCCAATGATTAATCCAAGGTTTCTATCTGAGAAACTCCGTCATTTTCTGTTTTGAGATCCATGTGAGTACAAATTCATATCTTGAATATCACTTGGATGTGAAGAGATATTCTGGCAGATGAGATGGGGGGAGGGAATTTGTAGCAATGAATCTGACCAAGCCATTATTACCCCTTGTGCGAATCTCCCTGGGCTTCAAGAGTTACTTCATAATCAAACTGATACTTGTCTCTTGATTGTTGTTGAATTTGAATAGCCTTCTGCACAACATTTGATGTTTTGGCCTAGCTAAGAAAATAGGGTGATTCCTGTAGGACATAATTATTTTGTTTGTGGTGAGATAATAAGTGGCTGAAAGTTAAACTCTTTTTTTAAATGAGCAAATGCCAATTAAAGTAGTATGAGAGAGATTGGCAATATGAAATAGCATTAATTGTTGACATTCATGTTTATTTGTTACAATGGAGTGAGCAAGAATCAATTGCTGAAATGGGCTGCTATAGAAATTAAATAAACAAATAAACAAGCAAAGAAACTGGAGCAGAGTTTCCAGTCTCTATGTAAAATGAAAACAGTGGTTTAATAGAGAAGAGGAAGCATTTTTATTTATTAAGGAATGACAAATAAGCCAATAATCCCTTTGAAGGAGGTCATCCATATTTTCAGGCAGAGAGTACTAATATGAATCAGTACCAAAATTGATATTGATATTTAGAATTCTGCATTAACCATGTTCTTGGGTCTAGTGATCTACCCCTTGAAATAGCTCACTCTCATATGAGTGGATGCAGGAATCTCATGAAGGGGATTTCAGGAGATTTCAGCTATATTGACCTGCTATGTTCTAACCGAACATCTAGGTGAACAGGAACAATTGCACTGCCTGCATAACTGCCTCCATTGTTCCATTCCTATAGCACATACAGTCTACCTGGGAGATGTCAGTGCAGCAATGGGAGGGATATTGAGTGCTGGCAGGCTTGATGGACATGGCACTGCAGGGGGTAGAGAGAAAGCTGGTGACACCTCCATAGTTGGTGAGCATTCCAGGGCCTAAGAAGAAGCCGTGTCAGAAAGTCAAGACAGGATCTTGGACAGGGTTTAGCTGGTAAAGTGGCCAGTGGTGATTGACTGATGGTCTCTTAGCATGTTGGATTAATGCAGGAGTTGCCCATAGAACAGCAACAGTGAGTAGAAGAGAAGTTTCATCCAGGAGGTCAGCTGGCAGTTCTGGTCCAGAAGAAGTGGCAGTAATAGGATCCTCTAAGCATGGAGGTGAAAATGGACTCTGGGTCCTGTGATGGGGAAGTAGACAAGAAGGAGGTTTAAGATGATGCCATCATGGAGAGTCTTAGCTACTGCCCTGTGGACTGATCTCTCCAAAGCCAGATGCATTAGGGGAATCTTTCTAAATCCATGGTCCCCATCCTGATACCTGGCCCATGTTTGAACCTGAAAGGTTTTTGCTTGGTGTTGCCCCCCACTGACCAAATTTCATCCTGTTCTGTTCACTTTTTATTATTATTAAGCTCCCCAACAATGGCCTTCTCCCTTTACATAATTTCTGCATAAATCCTGTTGGGTTGCAAAGAAAAATAAAAACAGAAAATCTCCTGTATAGAGGGACTTTTCATGCTTTTGGTTCTGGGCTTTATGAACGTTCCTCTTTTTTTTTTTATTATGGAAGATACAGAACAGATACCCCCCATCTTTTGAATGGGATATACAGTCTACTTTCCTTTTCATAAGCATTCAGATGTATACAGGTGAAACTCGAAAAATTAGAATATCGTGCAAATGTTCATTTATCTCAGTATGGCAACTCAAAAGGTGAAACCAATATATGAGATACACGCATTACATGCAAAGCGAGATATGTCAAGCCTTACTTTGGTATAATTGTGATGATTATGGCGTACAGCTTATGAAAACCCCAAATTCACAATCTCAGAAAATTAGAATAGTGTGAAAAGGTTCAATATTCTAGGCTCAAAGTGTCCCACTCTAAGCAGCTAATGAATCCATAACACCTGCAAAGAGTTCCTGAGCCTTTAAATGGTCTCTCAGGCTGGTTCAGTAGGAATCACAAGCATGGGAAAGACTGCTGACCTGACAGTTGTGCAGAAAACCCTCATTGACACCCTCCATAAGGAGGGAAAGCCCCAAAAGGTCATTGCAAAAGAAGTTGGATGTTCCCAAAGTACTGTATCAAAGCACATCAACAGAAGGTTATGTGGAAGGGAAAAGTGTGGTAGAAAAAGGTGCAGAAGCAGCAGGGATGACCGCAGCCTGGAGAGGATTGTCAGAAAAAGGTCATTCAAAAGTGTTGGGGACTTTCACAAGGAGTGGACTGAGGCTGGAGTTAGTGCATCAAGAGCCACCACACACAGACGGATCCTGGACATGGGCTTCAAATGTTGTATTCCTCTTGTCAAGCCGCTCCTGAACAACAAACAATGTCAGAAGCATCTTACCTGGGGTACAGAAAAAAAGAACTGGTCTGTTGCCCAGTGGTCCAAAGTCCTCTTTTCTGATGAGAGCAACTTTTGCATCTCATTTGGGAACCAAGGACCCAGAGTCTGGAGGACAAATGGAGAGGCACACAATGCACGATGCTTGAAGTCCAGTGTGAAGTTTCCAGAGTCTGTGTTGATTTGGGGAGCCATGTCATCTGCTGGTGTTGGTCCACTGTGCTTCATTAAGTCCAGGGTCAATGCAGCCGTCTACCAGGAGATTTTGGAGCACTTCATGCTTCCTTCCGCAGACGAGCTTTATGGGGATGCTGACTTCATTTTCCAGCAGGACTTGGCACCTGCCCATACTGCCAAAAGTACCAAAACCTGGTTCAATGACCATGGGATTACTGTGCTTGATTGGCCAGCAAACTTGCCTGACCTGAACCCCATAGAGAATCTATGGGGCATTGCCAAGAGAAAGATGAGGGACATGAGACCGAACAATGCAGCGGAGCTGAAGGCCGCTATTGAAGCATCCTGGTCTTCCATAACACCTCAGCAGTGCCACAGGCTGATAGCATCCATGCCACGCCGCATTGCGGCAGTCATTGCTGCAAAAGGGGCCCAAACCAAGTACTGAGTACATATGCATGCTTATACTTTGCAGAGGTCCGATATTGTTCTATTTCCAATCCTTGTGTTATTGATGTCATGTAATATTCTAATTTTCTGAGATTGCAAATTTGGGGTTTTCATAAGCTGTACGCCATAATCATCACAATTATACCAAAGTAAGGCTTGACATATCTCGCTTTGCATGTAATGCGTGTATCTCATATATTGGTTTCACCTTTTGAGTTGCCATACTGAGATAAATGAACATTTGCACGATATTCTAATTTTTCGAGTTTCACCTGTATGTAGCCATAGATCTTATGATGGGCTTCAAACCCTTTTGGTTTCAATTCCAGGAGAGGATTTAAGTCCATATGAAAACCTGTGGTTATATACACCTCTCAAGTTCCAAACAGAACAAAATTATTCTCATTCTCTCTCTCTCTCCCATCCCTCCCTCACTTGCTGTATCAGATTTCCTTTTACTGCTGTTGCTGAATACCTGAGATCAACACTGAAAACCCCACAAAGTAAAATTCATCATCTCTGAATTGAATGGAGGTGGGTAAAGGAGAAAAGAGGCAACATAGCATAATTTCTATTTCTAATTTCTCTCTTCAGATGATTAGCTTAATGGTAGAAGAGATGCTGCAGGCATGGAGAGTCTAAGCCTGTTTTCCTATGTGGGAAACAGAGTGGGTGACAACCCTCTCCCTGCCTAAATTTGGAAAAAGAATCCTCTGGGGGGCATCAAAGAGCTTCAAATCAGAAATACAAGTACAGAAGAAGACCCCCCCTCCCAAAAATGATGTTAGTAAAAATCAACAGCAGAAGATTTGTGGGATAGTTGCAACCTTTGCTGCTTCCCAGCCATCATTTTTGGGTCCAGCTTGGCTGGAGTTTTCTTTCATTTACCACATATTTCTCCCCTATTCCCCCCCCCCCCCAGCTCTCTTTTACCTACCATTCCCCAAACTAAACTTTTCAATAACTTTTCATTTCTATTGTATACTAAGGGAGGGAGAAGATTATTCAAATACAGCTCTACGAAATTATGAAAACAATGGCAGAGGGAACATCATGATGGGCTTTAGAGTTCAGGAGGCTGAACTAGTTACAGCAATGAAGAAGAGTGCTGAAAACCATCCATAGGACTTAGTGAGATCTAGACCACTTAAAAAAAGTCTCGAACAATATAAACAGAAAGAATTTCAAACAATGTATGTTTGCTGTCAGGCAAAGGTCCATCTGAGATGAGTTTCTGCATTTGCAATGCATTGATTGAATGAACGGATGCTATTTATTGACATTGTATTGGGTTTTTAATCTTGTTGATTGTTTGATCTTGGGAATCCCCCAGAGTTGGATTTTGGAGTAGGTGATGCCTAAATCTAAACCAAAATAAATACATAAATACATAAATATATAAATATATCTCTTTGGTGGTGGTGTTGGGAGATCTAGAATTCCACAGATCCCTTGGAATAACAATGGAAAACTCATCACATAGTCAGATCTTGAGGGACTTGTGGAATGTTAAGAGGTAACTTCACTTCTGGGGGGAAAAGATTCCACAAGGCAGGTGCCATGGTGGAGAAGGCCAGCCTCCTGGGACCCACCACATGTAATGTACATGTACTTATTGAGAACTAGAGCAGTTAACAAAAGTCTTGAACTGTATAAACAGAAAGAATTTCAAACAATGTATGTTTGCTATCAGGCAAACGTCCGTCTTAGATGACTTCATTTGGAGAGGCTTATTATATTGGTTTCTGGAATGCATTGATTAAAGGGATGCTCTTTATTGAAACTGTATATATATATATATATTTACTCTTGTTGACTGTTTGATATTGTGAATCCCCCAGAGCTGGATTTTTGAGTAGTGGTACCCTAAAATTAAACCCAAATAATAAAAAAAAATTCTTTGGAGGTTGTGTGAGAAGATCTAGTACTGCTGAGATGTCTTGGAATAAAAATTGAAAACCAGAAACTGGCTTTGCGCTGTACAGTTTTGCACTGTTTTTCTCTATGCCTATCATCTCTATCTCTGAAAATACATTCACATCCATGCACACTATTCCACAGAAGCCATAGCATTTTTCTTTTAAAAATCCTAATTAAAATATTGGGTCTCTCAAGTAGTTTATTGGTATAAGGAAAATCTAGAGGAGGAAGTTTTAGGTGTTCTACCTTGTAATGCTGGAGGATACACTTTGCAACTGCAGAAGAATTCATGGATCTGATATGATCAGGGATTATCAGTTCCTGCCATATGCACTATAAATTGATCTTTGTAAGATGTTTCCTTTGACATCTTTGTCCCTCAGTTTAATGTTGTATATTAGAACAGAGGCAGTTGTGATGCTGCTCTGAAGAAGTCAAGGTTGTCAGTAGTACAGTCAAGCCATGGTTACATAGACATGCCATAATTCTGGGGCATTTGAGGAAACTAGTCATGAGTCATGTGCAAGAGAGCAAAATGTGAGGAAGAACAACTTCCAACCTGCTTCCCTACGCTATTTATAGTTTCTGAGTAGCTAAGTGCCAACGAAACAACAGAATTTAGAGACGATGTCCTATAACAGAAAGAAGACATCTTCCCTGACACCTACTCTGCTCACAAGGTATGTTTGTGGACTCAAAAGATGCTCTTTCTCAAGCACTTTACAGTGATAGATAATGAGTATTGAGAAGTTTGTCCTGTAGAAGAGTCTCACCACAGAGATCCAGAAGGGGCAGACATAATGCTGTGAAAACCTGATTTTTCCTCCAGGCATTAGGGCTGGGTTGTGGATTGTGAGCTGTTGGAAGAAGGAGAGAAGGAAGGGAGGGAGGGATAGAGGGAGGGAGATGGGCATTCCCTGAGTAATACAAGCTCTTCACTGGACCTTGCTTTCTAAGAGCTACTTGACAGCTCACTGGGCTTATGCAAATGTCATCAAGAAATATTCCTCTTTAAAAGCAGGGCCCTCATTCTGGCTCTCCACATTTTCTTCAAAAGTACATGTCAAATTGGAGGAAATTTAAATGTATATAATTTATAATTATAATCATAATCAAACCCTTATTATGGCCTAAAGCACAACAAAAAATACATAGAACTGTAGTTATTAATAAAAGTTTTGAAAAATTGCAATACAATTATATAAAATACATGAGTATAGCAATCGTAGTACAAATAGTAGTGGCAATCACCAACATTTGTGCTAAACTTCAACTGTATGTAGGACGGATACAAGAAATGATACTAGAGAATCAGGCAACCTGGAAAGATAGATCTGGGTCCTGGTGAGACAGAAGCAGTGACAGATGGACATTGTGCTCTCTAGCAGGGTAGTTCTTTCAAATGGGATATATCTTCCTTGATTCCCTACAGAGAGAGCAACAAAGGCTTAGAGATTCCATGGACATAAGCACTGCTGAGAAGAGATGTTTTTATACTGTCCCCACAGAACCTCAGAGGGTACAGCGTCCAACCTGGACAAAGTGAAAGCCCAACAAAATTTCAGAATTAGAACTGAAGAGAGTTCAGATAATGGCACATGTCCATTTGAGAAGAATGCATAAACTGTACAGTGGGATTCTAGGCTTAAACTGGTTTGAAAATCAATATCCCAGATACCTTGTTAAAGATGACTCCTAGGATTTTCAACTCCTGGATAGAGAGTTTCCAAAGGAAGTCCTAAGGACTGGAGCTTGTTACAGGGTTGTTTTAGCCTGATTGATTTAAAATGGTCTCTGAGACCCAGTGGAGCCAGACCCACAGGAGAAAAAATCAATTTCAGCCAGAAGTTAGGGAGACAGAACCAAGCTCTGGCATTCACTGAAACCAAAACTGCCTCTAACTGTAAAACAGCATTCTTGATGTATCTTGAAACTGTGAGTATTGCTCTTAGAAATTTGGACTGGACAACTTCCAAGATATTAAACTTTGTAAAAATGCAGATTGGGGCACCATAAAGAAGCTGAGAAATGACCTTAGCAAGAAAAACCTTGGAAGCTGCAGGAATAAAATGTGCCCTGTTTGAATAGAGGAATCTTAAAGCAGCTGTGGAGTTACGTTGGGCCACACTTCCCTGATGAGAGAAATGTGTGCTCCAAGATGAGGAAGCCTGGAACTTCACCTCAAGATATTTAAAAATATGTACCCGCTGTATTGGGGTTCCATTAATTTGCCATTCCATTGTGTCATGCAAACACTAGGACTTTAGTTTTTTTGATAATTTACTACAAGTTGTTCTTTTAGACAAAAGGAAAGCAATGTCCTCAATGCCCTTCACATTCCCACCTGGGAGACAGACAAAATTACTGCATCGTCTGCATATAGCAAGGCTGGAATTGCACAACCTGCTAACATTGGAGAGTGAGGATTAGAAAATGAGAGAGCCTGGATTATTGAAATGATGTACAAATTAAAAAGTAAGGGGGCTAGAATACCCCTTCCCTTACCCCTCTTTTGGTGGAAACAGCTCCAGAAAGGTGACCCCGAGGGGAACATCTGATTGTCAATGATGTGTTAGAGTAAAGAGTCTGAATAAGAAGGAGTAATCTCTTGTCTGCTGAAGATTCCTGAAGTTTTTGCCATAGCCCGTCCCTTGGAATCAGATCAAAAGCAGATTTAAAATCCACAAAGGCTGCAAAAAGGATGCCTTTGGGCAGTGAAGTGCATTTTTCAGCTAAATGGTGCAAGACCAGAGAATGGTCTGAGGTTGAAGGGTTCCCTCTAAATCCCACTAGTTCCTCAACAAAAATATTTTCACTTTAGACCCAATCCAACAGTTCTAGATAAAGAACCTTGGCATATACTTTGCTCATCGTATTAAGCAAACTAATTGGTCTATAGCTGGCAGGGTTAAGTCTATTTCCTGTATTCCTATGGGGAGGGATAACTATGGCCAGATGGAAAACATGCTGTGGCATTAATATAAGCAAAAAGAGCAGCCAGCACTGGGGCCCACCAAACTTTGTTTTCTTTTAGCAACTCTAGAGGGTTGAAATCACCTCCAAGAGCTTCCCCAGATTTCAGTAGTACAATGAGACCCTTAGCCACAGCTACAGACACAGGAGTCCATTTGGGAGAATTCACCATTGAATGGGAAATCCCCACTGGATGACGTGAGCTTGTTTGGAGGTTCTAGAAGGGGAGCGCAGCTATTGCATACCCTTGACTGAAGATTGGTACACTCCTTCTATCTGGAATGGTCATCCTCTTCCACCGAGCACGCAGCTTTGGGAAGGACACACATGGAGTGGTGAGGGAGGAAGGGGACACCTGCCTAGCCAGCCAGATCAGCCGAATCAGCCCTGGTGATCAATGGGGTGACAGATGTCGCAGCCAGATCACCCTCACATCCCACTGGATGGCTTAATAGTTCTGGATTAAAAATGTTCTGAAAGTAACTCTCCCAAATATCTGCAGCTATTTGGCAGATGGAACCATAGAATAGAATCATTGAAACGTGGGTGTCTTCAAGTCTTCCAGTCCAACCCCCTGCCCAAGGTAGGAGTCCTCATAGGATCTCAGACAAATGGTGATCCAATATTTTCTTGAAATCCAAAGCGACTACCCACAGGAGAGCAGTTCAGTAGGCACCAGAAAGGGAGAAAAGGTCAGGTTAAAGAACCTTTCAAAATGGTTGAAAATGCAGCAGTCTCAGCACTTCTATAAATCACTCTATTTTATAGAAGTTATAACAACTTCTATATGTTTCCGGTAGACAGCAAACAGTCATTTTATTCTCTTTTGTGTGCAATTTCTCATAGCGTGAAAGATCACATGATGTACTAATTCCTCTTTATAAGTTGCTCCCTGTGGTTGAGCTCACGCCTGAAAACAATGATGAAGCATTTTGGCAAAAAGGTGCATCCCACTAATACAGCACTGGAGGACAGGATGGAGAAGACCTCCACGGCTACCATGGCTTTCCCTTTTGTGCTCAGATAGGCTGGAAAAAAGGAGACCCACACGCTGCAGAAGGCCAACATGCTGAAGGTGATGAATTTGGCTTCATTAAAGCTGTCAGCCAGTTTATGGCCAAGAAAAGCCACAGTAAAGCTGGCAATGGCCAAGATCCCCATGTAGCCCAAGATGCAGTAGAAGAATGAGGCTGACCCCTCACTGAATTGCAAAATCATTTCTTTTGCTTCTGAGTGCATGTCCAACTCAGGGAATGGGGGAGCTGTTGACAACCAAAGAGCACAAATACATACTTGGATGAGAGAGCAGGAAAGGACAGTGGAAA
Organism: Liasis olivaceus; assembly: GCA_030867105.1. NCBI lineage: Eukaryota > Metazoa > Chordata > Lepidosauria > Squamata > Pythonidae > Liasis > Liasis olivaceus. The sequence continues at coordinate 111,428,180 of CM061351.1, read as the reverse complement.
AGGCCAATCTTTTCCCCACCCATTTCCTCAATAGAGATCCTGGTTTCGTGGCCATGAAAGCCACTACCACAGTGATGGTTTTGGCCAGGACACTAGAAATGGCCACTGAGAAGGTGATGCCAAAAGTGGATTGCTGGAGAAGGCAGGTCACTTGGCCAGGTTGGCTGAGGAAGAAGAAAGAGGAGATAAAACAGAGCAGAAGAGAGACAAGGAGGGTGTAGGTGAGGGCGCGGTTGTTGGCTTTAACAATGGGAGTATTCCTGTGCTTAATAAAAGTTCCAAGAACCCAAGATGTCAAGAAGAAGAAACAAAGATCAGTTGAGGTCAAACCAATTCCTAATGTTTCCTCAAAAGTAAGAAACACCACCGGTTTCAGGATACTTCCTTTCTTTTCTTTATTTGGATAATGATCTTCTGGACATTCAAAGCAGTCATCCATATCTGGAAGAAAAGTCAAAGAATTTGTCATCTATGCCTTGCATATTTTTGAAAATTACTTTCCGAGTTGGTGCTAATTGTTATTAATTTTGAGTTCTTTCCACTGGTTACCAATTTGTTCATGTTTCTATGAAATATAGTTTTTCCTCAGTTACCTCCTCCAGGTAACATTCAAGATTGGTGTAAAAAAAGTACAGTGGGGAAGAACAATTATTGTTTGAAACACAGTCCTTTCCAAAATTTTCCAATTTATGATAACATAGACTATTTGGACTTTTCCCACATTTCTACAAAACTGTGATGATGGATATAAGACTGTAATGACAGAAGCAAAAATATTGACTCTGAGGTATGTAATTAATTTAATCTCTTTTAGGTTTCTTCCTTGCTAAAGAGAGAGTAAACTAAGGAAAAATCGGTCTTTTTATTTGGAAAAACAAGGTGGAGTCCAATAAATAAAAAATAATCACCTAATTTTATTGTCAGAATAAGAAAACATATTAGTCTGATCCTTGTATTTAAATATTGACCTTTTTGATGCTTCTGTGTTCTATGTGGAGAACATAAACACCCACTTTATGTCCCTTTGATGATAAAATATCTGATCCATTCACAAATCTTCCTTTGTCTGCTGAACCTTCTTTACTTTGTCTTACTTTCAGTGTTCATGGAAGATAAGGCCAGGAAAATGGCAGATGAAATGGAAAAAACATGTACATTCATTTACAATTAAACTGACCTGAGACAATCGAAATTTTTTTCTTGGTCTCGACACTATCATTTGTAAATATTGTCATTGTTGATTTAAACTTTAACTAGAAGTTTAATTTGATTCTCCTGATTTCTATGCTGTCTTTAAAAGAGGAGATTAGAGGTTCTCAAATCTTGCTTTAATTTGGGCCAAGAAGAAGAAGAAGAAGAAGAAGAAGAAGAAGAAGAAGAAGAAGAAGAAGAAGAAGAAATAATGATAAAGAGGCTTTTAAGTCAGGTGAATGTCCATAGACACAAGTGATACAATATTGCTATTTTTTTGGTATGAAGAAAGTACTTCGCCCTTGTCTTTTTCCAGCACACTTTTTCTTTAATTCCTAGTATACTCTACAAATCGTAATCAACTGGTCATCTCCCATTCAAATATTTATTAGGTCAGTCATTGCTTAGCTGGACTTAGAATGAGTATATTGCCATCACAAGTTATGCAGATGACATCATAACGTAGGGGACACCAATATACTTTTTTTTTTTTTTTAAGTGCTTAATATATCCTGAGTTTACAAAAATTCATTCTATTTTGTATACTGAGTGAGCTATCTTAAGGAAAAGAACAGCAGATGCGAATGAGGTTGAAAATATGAAAATAAATGAATAGATGTAGATTATTTGATAATACAAGATCTATGGCTCAATCCATATATATTTTGTACTGGTATAGGAAATACTACCGGCAGGTATCTTATGGGAAAAAGTGTGACTCCTGAAAAACAAATGTTGATCCACAGGTATTGAAATGAATATTCATGCTGAAGAAGTAGTACAACTACTGATTATATGCATCCTAAAGCAGTGTATTACAGTTTGCTTAAGTCTATTGAATAAAAAATTGGTGGAATGTCTAACCTACCATTTTGATCTGAGATCTTCCCTTCTGGGCATGGAATACAGTCATAGCAACAGAATTGTTTTCCTTCAACACTTCTCTTCCAGGATCCAGGGGAACAATGGTCATTGCACAGAAAAAAGGGAGGTACCTGGTCATAAACATGAAATGTTTTGCAATGGGTGATTTGTAAAACAATTTCTAATTTTTCTCCATTATAGCGGGAAGAACTTCTTGTCTTCCCAAAGGGCCAATTAATGTCATCTAGTTGGATTTATACTATACATTAAAAAGATGTTGAAATTACAAGGGTGTTCCAGAGGAAGAAAGGCAGGGTGAGTAAATAAATGTGCATTATGACAATGTTATGAAACTGTGCAACTAACATGATTTCAAATGGTATTGCAACCCAAATATGAAAACCTGGCTTTTACACTGTAAATTACACCTATGTTCAGAAAATTGTCTTGGGGGGGGGAGTGGAATGGAGAAGGTGGAATGGTGAAGATTTATACTAAGTCTAAGTCATAAATTAATATCCTCATGATAAATAGATAGGTGATAGAAGGAAGGAAGGAAGGAAGGAAGGAAGGAAGGAAGGAAGGAAGGAAGGAAGGAAGGAAGGAAGGAAGGAAGGAAGGAAGGAAGGAGATAGATTTCAAGAAATTTGAGAGAGCATGTTGGTGTTTCAACACTATATTTCCCTTTTATTCTGCAATGTCACACATGATGCTGACTACATTTGAGAGCCAAATCACAATAAATTATTGATGTCAAAGAGCACTTTCTTGTATTCTTATGCAACAGTCCCTGTAAATATCCCATAAAAATATCCCAGAATCCATACCTGGTTACAAATCCTGTGCCATTCTATTACATTGTCAGTAATGAAGATTTCTTTATTACTCTTCCAACTTTCAGTCTTTGGAAGGATTTATTTGGGAATGTGAATACTCATTATATCAAATCCTGCTACAATCTCCTTGATAATCAAGTGCCTAGAAAGTAGCTCAGATTGTAGAGGCAAACCAGGGGGAGTTGGCAGTAGAGGAAGCCAGCATAATCATTGAATCATTTTCGTTCCCAAACCACGCATCCTCTCCTCTGCCTTCTTCTCAGAAAGAACAGAGCCCTCTAAGTAAAAAGCAAGAGAAATTAAAACAAAGAATAACTGAGCATCTAGAACAGCACAAAAAGAACAGAATAAGGTTGCCTGCATTGAAGCTGGTTACAAAGAAAAACCTAGCACAAGTACTAAAAGATGCCAGTACTGTAATATCAAATATAAGCACCAGCTCACTGCAAGAAACCAACCAACTGATGTACAGCATGGCTACAGTTATACCTGAATACTTGGGATGCCAAATCAACAAACATGTAAAAAGGCCAAACAGTGCACCAGCAAAATGGAAGATCAGGTTGGAAAATAAGATCAGCATGCTAAGATCAGATGCAAGCAAGTTAGAACAGATGAAAGAAAAGAAGCTGAAGAACAAGACCAAAGAATACCTGATCAGGACATATCCCTTAGAAAAAGTACTGGAAATAATGAAGCAGAAAATAACAGCCATAGCCAAAAAGATTAGCAGATATGAAGCTTGAATCGCACACTACAGGTAGAATCTCCAATTTCAGTCAAATCAGAAATGTTTCTACCAGTCTGTCCATGGTGAGACTGCAGTGAACCAGTCAACACCTGACAAAGAAGAAACAGTGCTGTTCTGGGTGCAACTATGGGACAACCCAAAGAAATACTACAAGGATGCAGTTTGGATAAAGGAGGTAGATGAGAATAAAAACAAAACTGAAAGGATTTGTAAGAACAGCAGAAATGGTGGAGAAAAGGGCAAGGAAGATCAAGAATTGGTTAGCACCAGGTGAATATCAACTGCATGGTTTATGGTTGAAACATCTGACTGCTTCGCACCCACTCTTTGCCAAGCAGTTGAACAACATACTGCAAGGAGATGAAGTTGAAGATTGGTGAACATCTGGCAAAACCTACCTGTTAATGAAAGATCCAACAAAAGGGGCAGCACCAGGCAACTACAGGCTTACCTACACTTACCTAACTGCTTACCAACAACTTTCAAATTGCTAATTGGTGTGGTAACTTATGCAGTCCACCAACTTCTAGTTGAAAACAAGCTCTTTCCATCTGAAAAGAAAGGAAACCCCCCAAACAGCAGAGGAACGAAAGATCAGCTTCTAATTCACAAGATGATTTTGGAAAACTTCAAAAGAAGGAAGTCCAGATTAAATGTAGCTTGGGCTGATTACAAGAAGGCATTTGACTCCCTGCCATATGAGTGGATAATCAAGTGCCTAGAAATAACAGGAATGAGTAGAAACATCAGAAGCTCTGTGCAAAGATCAATGGCACAATGGAAGACACAGTTGCTGGCCAATGGGGATAGATTGGGAGAGGTTAATATCAAGGAGGAATCTTTCAAGGAGACTCACTATCACCACTACTGTTTGTCATTGCATTGATTCCTCTGTCAACAATACTAAACACAAGTCAGGCCATGGTTATCAAACATCAAAAACATCTGACAGGCTATCCCACCTCCTTTACATGGACAATTTGAAACTATATGGAAAAACAACATCTGAAATAGAATCGCTGCTCAACACTGTCTGAATATACAGCCAAGATATTGCAATGGAGTTTGGACTGGACAAATGTGTCACCCTTACCATCAACAGGAGAAAAATAATGAAAACTGAAGATGCCTTATGGAGTCTGGATGAAGAAGATCACTACAAATACCTGGGCATCCTTCAAGCTGACAACATGAAGCACATTGAAGTCAAGAAGAAGATTAGTAGTGAATACATCATGAGAGTGAAGAAGATCTTAAAGTCCAAACTTAGTGTAGGAAATAACATCAAGGTAATTAAAACCTGGGCAATTCCAGTCATTAGATACACAGCTGGAATAGCGGACTGGACTCAAAAAGATCTAGAAGTCCTGGATAGGAAGACCAGAAAAAGAATGACAATAAATCATGCCCTTCATCCACGCAGCAATGTTGACAGACTCTCCTTACCAAGGAGCATAGGTGGGCATGGAATGTTGCAAGTACACCAGAGAGTTGAAGAAGAAAAAGGTCATTAGAAGGATATCTGAAGGACACTGAAGAAGATGCACTGAACCTAGGACCCTATGAAGGCTTACTGAATACTGAAGAGACCAAACTGGCCTAGAAGAAAGATTAAATGAAGAATAGAAAAGAGACATGGCAAGGCAAAGTATTATATGGCCAGTACATCAATCAATCAATCAATCAATCAAAACTAGCAGGCAAAGTAGATAACAACAAGACTTGGCAATGGCTAAGAGCAGCAAAGTTGAAGAAAGAGACAGAGGGGCTAATTCTGGCTACACTAGACCAAGCCTTAAGAACAAATGCATACAAAGACAGACTTGAGAAGACAGCAACAGACAGCAAATGCCACCTCTGCAAAGAAGCTGAAGAAACAGTGGACCACCTAGTTAGCTGCTGCAAGAAGATCACAGAGACTGACTACAAACAACGGCATGACGAAGTAGCAACAATGGTGCATTGGAATATCGGCAAGATATACCATTTGCCTGCAAGCAAGAACTGGTGGGACCACAAAGCAGACAAAGTCATAGAAAAGGAAGAAGATAAAGTGCTCTGGGACTTCAGAATTCAAACAGATAAGCACCTGCGACATAACACCACAGACTTAACAATTGTTGATAAAAAAGACAAAAAAGTCTGGACAGTGGACATTGCAATACCTGGAGACAGCAGAATAGAAGAGAAAGAACTGGAGAAAAATCACAAAATACAAAGACTTGCAAATAGAAATAGAATGACTGGCAAAAGAAAGCAAAAATAGTACCCATGCTAATGGGTACAATTGCAAAACATCTGGAGTACCACTTGAAGACCATTGGTATTGACAAAATCACCATCCGTCAATTGCAAAAGGCAGCTCTACTTGGAACAGATTCCATCCTGTGACAATACCTTTAATATTATTAAACAACATTTGCCTATCCCAGGTCCTTAGGAAGGACTCGATAGGTGGATAAAAATGCCATAGTCTAAATTTCTGGCTGATTGTGCGACCGATAATAATATTAATAATAATTTTCTGAGGTGTCCAAAGATGTAAGTGGATATATTGAATCAAAACCTTGCCAGTATAAAGTAATGCACATTTTTAAAGGATAACACACACACACACACACACACACACACACACACACACACTCATAAAGATAAAGTTATCCTTTAAAATATGTCTCTTACTGTGTGTATGTATGTAAAAAAAAAAGATTCCCCTCTCACCCCTATGGGTGGTACGTGTCTTCCTCAATCTCGGGTCCTCTACCAGAGGCCTGGGATTTTTAGGGCTCTGCACAGTATCTTAGCTGTTCCTAGCACTGCACTCTCCTGGACAGAGAGCTCTGATGTTGTTCCTGGGATCTGCTGGGTCTACTCTCTCAGCTTAGGAGTCACAGCCCAAGTGCTCCTACCACCACCAGGACCACTTTGGCCTTGACTTTCCACATCCTCTCTAGTTCCTCCTTCAGGCTCTGGTACTTCTCCAGCTTCTCATGCTCCTTCTTCCTGATGTTGCTGTCACTTGGCACTGCTACATCTATCACTACCACTGTCTTCTGGTCTTTGTCTACTACCATGATGTCTGGTTGATTAGCCAGTACCTGCCTGTCCATCTGGATCTGGAAGTCCCACAGGATCTTAGCCCTGTTATTCTCCATGACCTTCTGTGGAATCTCCCATTGGGACTTGGGGGGGTCTAGCCCATACGCTGTGCAGATGTTCCTGTACACAATGCCAGCTACTTGGTTGTGCCGTTCAGTGTATGCTGTTCCTGCCTGCATCTTACACTCTGCTGCTGTGTGTTGGACTGCCTCTGAGGCCTCTTTGCACAACCTGCACCTTGGGTCCTGTCTAGTGTGGTAGACCCCTGCTTCTATGGATCTGGTGCTTAGTGCCTGTTCTTGTGCTGCTATGATCAGGGCCTGAGTGCTGTCTTTTAGCCCGGCCCTTTCCAGCCACTGATAGGATTTCCCAGTGTCAGCCACCTCAGCTATCTGTCGATGGTACATCCCATGCAGGGGCTTGTCTTGCCATGGCACTTCCTCTGCTTGAACCTCCTGCCTTGTCTGCTGCTGCCTGAGGCATTCTCTCAGCAGCTCATCTTTGGGTGCCATCTTACTGATGTACTCCTGGATACTTCAGGTTTTGTCCAGGACAGTGGCTTTGACACTCATCAGGCCCCGCCCACCCTCTTTGTGCCTGGTGTACAGTCTCTGGGTGTTGGACTTGGGGTGGAAACCTTCGTACATTGTGAGGAGCTTCCCCATGTTGCTGGGAGGCAGGTTATTGGCCAGTATTTGCACAGTGTTGTTCCCTTTTCTGATCTTTTCTGATCATCACTGTCCTTCCTTGTGTTAGCTAGTCTGAAAACTAGCATTGATTGCTTAGCACAGTAATAGTAATAAATAAGTAATAGTTGATAAGTGATAAGTGATATTTGATCATTATTTCTTTCATACACTGGCACTGGAAAAGCCAGGTTATAAAAATGAGAATTAATTATTAGATCAATATTACATTCATGAAACTCATTTTCCTTCTTTTATTCATTTTTCCATTCTTTCCATTCACTGGAAACTTAAATATGTCATTATTGGCAGACAGATTTTGGCCTTTTGCAGTGTGTGGGTGTCCTTTGTGCCCACCTATCTTAGTTCCAAGGGAAAAGCCATGGTGGCTTTTGAGATCTTCTCCACCTTGTCCTCCAGCACAGCCTGGAATGCATCTTTCTGCCAAAGTGCTACATTATTTTTATGAGGCCTGAACTAAACAACAGGGAGCAATTAATAAAAAGAAATTAAATCATGTTAATATTTAAATGAATAATTACTAGTCCACAAAACCCAAGAAATATCATTTTGGAGGAGATAGTTACATATTGTTGTTTTCGTTCTAGCTCAAGTTCAAATTACGGTCCACTCTCCAACATGGCACTCAATTCTAACAGTCTCTTTTTTAGAAATCAGAAACAAAAAAAGATGTTGGGTATTTTAATCGATAAAATTGGGGGTGGGGGAGAAAGAGAGTCCAGGGTGCCTCAGGGATCAACACTTTCCCTTCTTCTGTTTAGCCTCTACATGTAATCATTGGACAAGGTCATCTATTCAGTTTTGGTATCATCAGTGTCATTGAAGACCATCTGGAAGCTACATCTCGTTCAAAATGGAGCAGCTTAAGCTCATTATGCCCATGTATCATTGGTGCTTTGTGAGCTGCAGTGAATACCAGGTGGCTTCTAGGTGCAATTTAAAGCCAGTTTTGGTTCAAGCCATGGCTCAAAGCATTTTTGTTTGTTTGTTTAGAACTAGCCTGATTCAAGCTTAGTAGACCTAATCCAATCTCTTCCCCCTCCCCCGCCTCTTTCTCTCTCTCTAATTTATTTGAAGTAAAACTTTTAATGTCTGTTCAAAGAATGCTACTCCTTAATAATAACCAAGTCCCCTTGGAATTGGTCAAATCCCTATCATTTCTCCAAGTAGCCAAAATCCCAATAGATTTACCAAAGACAGAGGAAAGTGGTAAGCATTCAAGGCCCCAGTCTGAAAGCCTTTATACATAGCATCTGCACAGTGGAGATTGGGGAGAGAAAGAGAGAAGTCTATGTCCCTCTTCTTTCAATCTCATAACACAGATTTAAAAACAGGCTTTAGATTATTAACCCTGATGATACAAGCATTCCTCTTTCCCATTCTCTTGACAAACATTGGACTAAGCCAATGGATGTTCTGTGAGTCAGACAACTTTTAATCTACAGATAGGAGGGGGGGGGGGGAACCTGTTACTCGTTTACATCAAATGTTATTTCTTCTGATTTTTTTGTACCTGTTGCTTCCTATTGTGGGCAAAGGAGCTAATCTGCAGTGCCAAGCAGGTGATGCCTTCCCAGTTCCACATGACTGGTTTCAGCCTGGTGATCTCATCATTGGTGGCATGGTTTCGCATATCTTATTCATTTTCGATGAACTTTCATTCAGAGAGGAGCCTTCCCAGAATCTCTATGAGGTTCCATAGTAAGATATTATTTCTACTCACTCCATACAGTCTCTCCGCTTTGAAAGATAGCAAGCATGAGTGATGCATGTTAAATTAAGAACATCAGAATATTGACTAGTGTTTGCCTCTATAGTAGTTATGTAGTTTGTTCTAATATAAAGATAAGGGAAATGGGCAAACTCTATTTAAACAAAGATGAAGAATGTGTATGTGCCACATAACTTCTATAAATGGATTGACAAGGTAGGGTAGGGGGAGATGTTCAGATAATTTAAGAAGAATTTGCAATAATATCTCAGATAAAATAGAACAATGGGAAGAACATCCATTGATTCCTATCCAGTCACCCCAAATATTAATGGATTCTAAGACAATATGAAAATGGAGTGGAGAAACAGAATAACTATTCTTTTCCAATACAGGCACAATGCCGTTAAAGGAGACATTTTCCTTCCTCTTCCCAAAAGAAAGCTGTACGGTTATCCAAATAACTGTAGAGCGCAGATGGTGTAATTCACCTGTGTCCTAAGTTTTATTTATTCTGGAAAAGAAAGTGTCTTCTCAGAGACATCCTCATGACATTTCAATTAGAATAGAATATTGAAACAAAGCTATTATGCAGTTTGGAACTAACTTCTGAAAGAGCCAACTCCTTCTATTTCTAGTGTGATGGCAAAGTTCTACCAGCACCTCCTTGTTTTGGCATTCGCTATAAAGGAGATCAACCAGGGTGCCCAGCTCTTGTCCAATATAACCCTTGGCTTCCACATCTATGACAGCTACTACGATGCAAGGATGACCTATCGGACCATTTTGGACCTGATCTTCAAATCACAGAGATTTGTGCCCAACTACAAATGTGACGCTAAAAAGTCTCTCGTAGCCATCATTGGAGGACTTGACTCTGAAACATCCTCTTCTATTGCAGACATTATAGGGGTCTTTAAGATTCCACAGGTAAGAAATTTCAGAGGGTTGAGAGTGGCTTCTACTATATTCTTCTCACTTTTAGAATCATTTTGCAGTCAGAAAGTTGGGGAACCTTCTGATGTGATTGATCAAAATAAATATACATGAAATTATATCATATTTACATAGGTCTTAAAAGTTACATTGAAATATTCCTTCATTTAAGTTGCTATTCACCTTCATCCAGACTTATCGTGCATCTGTACATTACTTTTAGCTGACCTATGGCTCATTTGTCTCAGAGAAGAACCATAACACTCAGCCATTTTCCTTTTATTCCATGGTCCCCAATGAAGACAATCAATATGTGGGGATTATTGAACTGCTTCAGTATTTTAAATGGTCGTGGATTGGGATTTTTGCTGTTGATAATAACAGTGGAGAACATTTCTTGCAAACTATTGAGCCTTTACTTTCTGAGAAAAGAATGTGTTCAGCATTTATACAACGAATCCCACAACTAGCCCGTTTAGATAAAATGCAGGAATATGCTAGCCTTGCTGGAGATATTTACATGCATTTCACCAATGAGAATGTAACTGTGTTTCTCCTCTACGGAGCATCTTTGACAATTTCATGGCTCAGAAGTGTTTTATTTCTAGTGGACCCCGAAAATACTGAGAAAATAACATTTCGGAAGGTATGGATCATGACATCTGAGATTGATTTCATATTAACGGGTTTTCAAAAACACTTGGATCTTGAATTATTTTATGGATCTCTTTCCTTTACTCCTCACTCCAAAAACATTCTGGGCTTTAAAGATTTTCTTCATACCATAAAACCTAATACTAACAAAGAAGATAGGTTTATTAAGGATTTCTGGGAGGAAGCCTTTGACTGTTTTTTGCCAGATCCAGAGAAGGTCATGGGGGATGGTAATGTGTGTACTGGAGAGGAGAACCTGGAGAGTCTTCCTGGGTCTCAGTTTGAAATGAGCATGACAGGTCATAGTTACAGTATCTACAATGGGGTTTATGCTGTGGTTCATTCTTTGCATGACCTCTCATTCAGATCCAGACACAGAACTAGGGTGGGCGATCATATATCTGAACTTCCAGATCTCCAACCCTGGCAGGTAATTTATTCACAACAAACTGATGAGTCCACATCCAGAAATACTTTCTGTCTTCTGTTCATGATAATGTATAGAAATGCAACTCATCTTGTAGTGAGATTTGGGGAGCTCACAGCATGACACCTATCTAAAGTTTGAAAACCTTTTTATATCTCATTGTGACCACTCCTGTTTCTAGGTCCAAAAAGCTCTTTGTTCCATCATGATCATCCAGAAAAAATACTCCTAATATAAGTTATTTTCCAATCTTTCAACCCTTTTATTTTAATTACCTACATTTGTATTTTCTTTTAACCAGCTCCAACCATTTCTTCAAGGCATTGCATTTAACAACTCAGCTGGAGATCTTGTGTCCTTTAATGATAAAAGAGAGGTGAAAGGTGGATTTGACATCATGAACATAATCACATTTCCTAACAGCTCCTTCAAGAGAGTGAAAGTAGGAATGCTGGATCCAAGTGCTCCAGGAGGAAAAAAAATCACTCTTAATGGAGATACCATTCTTTGGCACAGGGATTTTAATCAGGTACCAATTTGGCCTATTCTTATTAGATAATCTATTGTCCATCCATAATTTGATGTAGGAGCTTGCACTGATGAACAATGTTCTATCATGGTCTGACAGAAAATGTCACTATTTGACTTGAAGCACATCAACATCTCAGAATGTCATTCTGAAATCAGACAGTCAGAGCTTAAGTAAAAAGAAACAGCACACTGTGAGAGGAAAAATATTTTGAGCAGTGGTTGGAAATTGGAAATGTGGCAGAGGACTAGTGTGTCTCTGATTCCTATGGATTCTCTTCAATGCCCATGATGGCACTCTGTGGTTATTTTCCAGGTTAGGAATTCTATTCTTTCTGAGATGAATAAGTATATCTGATACCATATTCTCCATTACAATGTGAAAGATACCTCTAAAATTTCAGAAGGAAAATCTAACGTGGCTTTTGGTCTCTGTTGTTCTCCTCTGGTTTAATTTGGTTCCCTATTAAGGCCAGAGACAGAAAGCACTCTGAAAGTACAGTACAAAAGTGATGTTCTACTGACCTTTTTTCCAATTTTACAAGTAGTTTCTGTATTCTAAAGAGGTGAAACCTGGTTAATTTTACCATGCATCCTTTAAATATTAGAAAGGAGTTCAAACAAAATTTCCTGGCTAAACATCAACAATCCAATCCTCCTTCTCTCCATTGAATAATCCATATTTTTATTTTGAATTAAGAAATTACTGTTTTAAAAAAATCCTATTGTCATTTCTTTCATCTTTATGACTAGGTCCTTCCATTTTCTCTTTGTAATGAACACTGTCATCCAGGAAACCAGAAAAAAAGGAAGGAAGGAGAAAAATTCTGCTGCTATGATTGTGTTCCATGCCCTGAGGGGAAGATTTCTAACACAATGGGTAGGCTACAATATATTCAAATATCTCCACTGGACACAGGTGATTTAGAAGTTATAAAATGTTATTATCTCCACGTAATGTTTTGCTAGCCAGTTATTAAGGATTCCTGATCAATAGACCCATAGTTTTCAAATGCCAGCTAGAGAAATAATCTCATAAATTACTACATGTTAAATCAAGTTTAGCTACTAAATCAAATGTAAACGCTAAAATATATTCCTCCAGCAAAGTTCCATCAGTCAAACTGAGGCCTTATTAACACTGAACCTCCTTTTCAACTCTTAGTTCTGTGCATTTTCATTTCAGGGGATTGTGGGAGATGAGGGAAGAAGTCAAAATGCTATTTCACATGACCACTGCTTTATTTGCAACCCTGAGCAGCTATAGTATTTGCAGGTAGCAGAATCAATGAAACCATAAGTGAAATAGAAACTAGTGCTAAAATAGGGACAATGTTCTATTTTTCAGATATGGATGACTGTTTCCAATGCCCTGAAAATCAATATGCAAACAGAGACCAAGATGGATGTATCCCTAAAAAGATAACTTTCCTATCGTATGCTGAACCTCTGGGAATCGCCTTAGCTTCCATTTCCCTTTCCTTCTCTTTGATCACCGCCTTTGTCTTTTGGTCCTTCATTAAACACAAGGACAGTCCCATCGTCAAAGCCAACAACCGGGATCTCACCTACATCCTTCTTCTCTCCATCCTGCTCTGCTTCCTCACCTCTTCCCTGTTCCTGGTGCAACCTGGAGAAGTGACCTGCTTTCTCAGGCAATCTGCTTTTGGGATCATCTTCTCGTTTGCTGTTTCTTGTGTGTTAGCCAAAACCATCCTTGTTTCTCTTGCGTTCATGGCTACAAAGCCTGGGTCCAGGATGCGGAGATGGGTGGGCAAAAGATTGGCCTTTTCCATTGTCCTTTCCTGCTCTCTCCTCCAAGCCAGCATTTGTACTGTGTGGTTGTCAACCTCTCCCCCATTCCCTGAGTTAGACATGCACTCAATCACTGAAGAAATCCTCCTCCAATGCAATGAAGGGTCATCCTCCATGTTCTATTGTGTCCTGGGCTACATGGGCCTCCTGGCCATAGCCAGCTTCCTTGTGGCCTTCCTTGCACGCAAATTGCCCGACAGCTTTAATGAAGCCAAGTTCATCACCTTCAGCATGTTGGCCTTCTGCAGTGTGTGGATCTCCTTTGTTCCAACCTATCTGAGCACCCGAGGAAAAGCCATGGTGGCTGTGGAGGTCTTCTCCATCTTGTCTTCGGGTGCTGGGTTACTGTGCTGTATTTTTTTCCCCAAATGCTACATCATCATGCTGAGGCCTGAATTAAGCAAGAGGAAGTTATTAATAAGAGGCAAGGAGTAATGAAATTAAGATATTTTCTTTTCTCTTCATATTGTTGTTCAGTTCAGGATCTTCTAAAGATACTTCAGAATCTTTTTAATTTTATTTTTAATTTTTTTTTAAATTTTATTTTTCCTGTTGTCCAAATAGTATTCCACAGATGGAAATCAGTGAATTTTTGGCATCTTACAAAAGAAACATTTTACACTACATTAATATGATTTATTGGTAAATAAAGAAAACCATTTACCTATATTTGCAATAATATAGTTTATTGTAGATATGCTATTTTTTATTAATATAATGCATATGTTAATAAAATATATACACACACATTCTTTCTATTAAAATCATCAACTATTCTTTGTTATGGCTAATTAGCACCCAGAATAATAAGAACAATACAGGAGTGGCTTAATGTTCATGCTTTAATTTTTATTAGAAAATAATAGAAAAGTTACTATTCTTTGATTAATTACTAATGCAATTTCGTGAAATGACATTTCCCCAGAATTGGTTTGCTTTAATTTACTTTACATTATTACATTATATGTGGGAAAAAAATGGTGTTTTTTTCTGAAAATCCCTGAGTATTTATGTGTACATGTTTTCATCAGATATGACATTTTTAACTGGGATAAGTTGCAACCATATAAAATCTTTGCATTTCCTTCAGTATTTTTGAGGGGGACTCTAGGAATGTATTTTTTCATACTCACATCTGCTTGTCTTCTGATATTTCTCTCTCCAAATCTAGTTCCCATAACTTCTTTCAAAAATCTCTCAATTTTGATCGCATTCATAATTAATAGTTTTGCAAAATATTCTTTTAGTCTGTGTTTGTGTATGAGTGTGTTTGTAAAATGTGTTTGAGTTCTTTTATTGCTTACAATGTTGCACAGAGTGCAGCAAAAATCCCATAAATCCTGCTCTCAAGAAAATTACACATCAGCATGAGAGCTTGCAAAAAACAATGTCCATATTTTGTTCCTCAAAGAAAATCCAGTCAGAAAATATAAACTAACTGGTCTTTATTGATAAAAATGCAAAACTTCATAAAATACAAGTTGCATACAAAATATAGAATATAACAAAGACTTCTTCTCATATTAGCTTCCAACACTTATCACTGCAAAGTCTCTAGCTAAAAAAAAACACTCTCAGAGAAGAGGTTCACTACTTGGTTACTAGTTAGGACTACATAACCCATAAAACCTACATAGTTAACTGTACAAAGCAAAACACACACACACTGAACTGAGCTGGGCATTTCACCCTCCCCTTATATTGCTCATCTGACACCCCCACTGAATAACTAACACACATTTCAGTAGGTGGCAGTAAAAATCATAACAGAATCACAAGATACTTTGTAGTCTCAACACCTGGTTTTGTATAGCGAACGGGCTGACCTTCTTCCCGTGAGAAAATCCTGATACCCCTCTCAGCCCGTCTGCGACACAACAACACATGTTACGGGATAGTATAAACAACTGATTACAGCAATACAATAACAATTTACATTTGTTCTAATCCAAGGTTTGCTAACATTGCTTCATGTTGTACAATAGGCAATGATTTTATAAATACATCAGCAAGATTTGCTTCAGATGCACAATACACAAGATCAATGAAATTTTCTAACATAGCTTGTCTCACATTTTTATACTTTACATCAACATACTTTGTACGAGCTCTAATGTTTTCTGTTTTAGCTAACCCTATACAGGCTTGGGAATCTTCATACACTGTATAAGGCAATGACACTTGAATTTTTAAATCAGTGAATAATTGATGAAACCATCTTAATTCACAGATTGCTTCTGATAAAGCTGCAAATTCAGCTTCTGCAGTAGACAAGGCAAAGGAGGTTTGCTTCCTTGCTTTCCATGCAATTGTAGTTTCACCAAATTTACAAATAAACCCAGTTATGGACTTTCTGTCACTTTCTTCTGCAAATGAACTATCAACAAAAATTACAGGCTTTTCTAACCCATTAGTTGACATTTTAAGACAAAGGTCTATTGTACCTTTTAAATATCTCATTAATCTTTTCAATCCTAGCCAGTCATGTTCTGTAGCATTAGCCACCTTACGACTCAAAATCCCAACAACATAAGATATATCTGGACGTGTCCATTGTGCTAGGTGCAGTACAGAACCAATCACAGAATGATACAGTGCAGGTGTTTCACACAACTTTTCACATGTTTCATTTTTCAAAAAAATCACAAGTCATTGGAGTTTTTACAGGTTTTGCATCTAACATTCCCATGTTTGCTAACAACTGTTCTTTTTCTTTTGACTCAGATAGATTTCTCCTTTTTCAGCTCTATGCACTTCAATCCCAAGGTAGTATATTAACATACCTAGATCTTTCAATTTAAAATATTGCTCTATTTGCTTGGCAAACTCTTTTACCATGTTTAAAGAACTAGTAGCAAGACAGAAATCATCAACATAAGTGAGAAGTACTGTATAATCTTTTCCAGTTCCTTTGGTATATACACATTGATCAGCTATTGATTTCTTGAAACCAATTTCCAACAAAGCTTTATCTAAGCATTGATGCCAACATCTCCCAGCTTGTTTCAATCCATACAGTGCTTTACGCAATCTGTATACAGTAAATGCATTAGTAAACATTCTTGTTTACTAATGCATTGAACTCAGTATCCATAGCTTCATTCCATTTCTCTTGTTCATCACTTGGCAGACTTCTGTTTCAACAAATAACAAAATGTGAAACGTGTTTTATCATCCACTAAAACAAACATGAATCTTGCTCCCCCCTCACTTGGAGGAAACGGACCAGCTAAGTCAGCATGCACAAGAGCAAATGGTCTTGTAGAAATCGTGCTGCTTTTTCTGGCGACAGGGGCACATTTTATCTTAGATTGTTTACACACAGTACAATCAAGAAACTTAGACCACTTCTTGAATCTCAGTTCTGGATACACTTTGGCCATTTTTGACAAACACTTCCATCCAGGATGACCTAATACTCTATGATAATAATGAATGCATTTATCATGTACAGGCACATTACCAGCACAACTTCCAATTAGCACATCTTGTTTAGGAAGCATTTCATACAATTGATTAACCATTCTTCCTCTTGCACATTCAGCCCCCTCTTTTGTAACATAGCATTCAGAACCTTGGAACATAACAGAATAACCAATGCTAGTTAATACAGGGACACTGAGAAGAGAAAAATCAAGTGTAGGAACACATAGTACATCAGAAACCACTTCTCCCAAACAAGGTATGAACACTTCACCTTGCATGGTTACTTTAGCTACAGAACCATCAGCCAAATTAACCTGTTGAATTTTAGGTTTACATTTCGTTAACAATAACTGCTCATTGTTTACAATGATTTCACTACAACCAGAGTCCAATAACCACTTATCAGCATTACGTTTGTCTCTGTTAGAAATCAAGGCAGACACCAGCCTAGTACTCCCTTGTTTCTTAACTGTTGCTTTTCCACGATGGACAAACCTTCTGGAACTCTCAGCAGGCTGATTTTTCATAGCACAGTCTTTTATAAGATGCTTGGTAGAATTACAACGAAAGCATTTTCTCACCAAATATGCACATTCTGTGCCAGCTGGAGAAGGTTGCCGCTTTACGTTATCAAGTCTTTTCTTAGGATTAGTCTGCAAGTCACGTGTGCTTTGAATTTCTTGCAATCTATTTGTTAAATATTCCACCGTTAGGTCAGCGATTTGAAGTGATTGTACGGCTTCTATTAATATGTCAAACGACACATCCAGGCTTGAAAGGATTATACATGCTCTTTGTTGCTCGGGAATGACCAGATTACGATCTGCCAACTCAGCAAACAAAGTTTTCATCTTATTCAGGTGCTCAATTACATTGGCTCCTGGCTCCAATTTAAGGTTATACAACTGCTTTGTCAAACTTACGATAGCAGATGAAGTTTGCCTCACATAGATTCCACGCAACGCCACCCAACATGCATTAGCAGTTTCCAAGCCATGAACATGCACCAATTCTGAAGACTCAAGTCCCAAAATCGAATTACCATATGCACGGTCCATCAAAGCTTGCTCTGCATCCGTGGGTGCCGCCGGGGGTGCATTGTCTACATAACGCCAAAGCCCCTCTCTCATGAAAAAAGATTTTATCTTTATATTCCGTGTTTGGTAATTCTTTGAATTCAACCTTTCAAATGGAAGGCTCACTGCTGCAGGTAGAGCTGCTGCCATATTTCACTTAAAACAAGCACTCAACCACAGAGAAAAAATCCAAACCTCAAACGAAACAGTCACAGGCAGGGTAATAAATCCATAAACTACCCGTCACTCAGGAATTTAAGTCCTTGCTTCCAGCACACCTGGATTCACGCCTTGGACATCATTCCTGGAACCTCACGCCTGGAATCCTGTTCCTCGGAACCACCGACCTCAGTCCTCAGTCCTGGGCACTTGGTCCTGGTTCTGCATACTGGGTCCCCTCCGGACTTTGAAACTTAGTCCTGAACCCTGGTATCTGTTGGCTCTGTGGGATCTGAGCCCTGGTATCTGGGCCCATAACCTGTTGCGCAGAGTGCAGCAAAAATCCCATAAATCCTGCTCTCAGGAAAATTACACATCAGTATGAGAGCTTGCAAAAAACAATGTCCATATTTTGTTCCTCAAAGAAAATCCAGTCAGAAAATATAAACTACCTGGTCTTTATTGATAAAAATGCAAAACTTCATAAAATACAAGTTGCATACAAAATATAGAATATAACAAAGACTTCTTCTCATATTAGCTTCCAACACTTATCACTGCAAAGTCCTTAGCTAAAAAAAAACACTCTCAGAGAAGAGGTTCACTACTTGGTTACTAGTTAAGACTACATAACCTATAAAAACCTACATGGTTAACTGTACAAAGCAAAACACACACACACTGAACTGAGCTGGGCATTTCACCCTCCCCTTATATTGCTCATCTGACACCCCCACTGAATAACTAACACACATTTCAGTAGGTGGCAGTAAAAATCATAACAGAATCACAAGATACTTTGTAGTCTCAACACCTGGTTTTGTATAGCGAACGGAATGACCTTCTTCCAGTGAGAAAATCCTGATATACAACATATAGACAGAATTTTGCCAGGCTAAATCTGTACTACTCAAAATGGATATACCCTGGGAGATTCTAGGGAGTGGCTATCTTGAACTTCTGGACTGTGCTGTCTCTTGTCTCACCCCGCTTCCTGGAATATGCGCCTTCCTTCCAGAGAATCTACTGCACTATTGCAATCTTTCACATCACCCCTCCCCCTTGTAGATACTTTCCATCACAACTTTGTATGGTGGAGTATAACATGTGCGTATGTGTTATACATATGCAATCATCCTGTTTTGAAAAAAAAAAAAATAGGAAGAGCTAATAAAGTAACGAGAGGAGATTTATTCTGTATCTGCTCCAACTGTTAAAAATACCCACTAATTATCTCCTTTAAAGACTGTGCATCTTTTCTTTAAAAATGCTAATTTACTTATAGACATGCAATCTATGGCAATATTTTCTAATTTTATCCAGTGTCTATTTTGGCTCTTTCATTATTAAAGACAAGGTGTGTCTAACTTCAAGTGTCTGAAAATATCATTTCAAATTTGGAGTACCCTATCCTCCTTCATTTAGATGAAAATATAGCATGTTTTTTTCCCAATTCAAAGCAGTTTTGAACCCATTCTGAAAAGCTCAACTTTTTGTTGTCAAATGTGTAATTGTTTATCAGGCAAATTAAAGAAAACGGTTTGAAATAAACAGCAGTTTTGGTAAGACATACATTCTTACCTCAATAGATACACTGACTTGATCAAATAGTCATATTCAGTATCACTGTTTTCCAAATGTATCATCATTGGTTTGACAAAGAGTATTAATGTTCTTTTCAATATGTATACATAAATAATGAACACTTTCATATGTAATCTGTATTTCTATGAATTTAGAAAAGAAAATATGATACTAGGAAGATATCTGTAAGGACAATTTTGTTAAAAAAATATTACCATTAATAGCCATGAATACCAACACCTCTATACTATCTTTCAAGTTTTTCAGGAATCATATGGGTTGAATCATCTGCAAATAAATTAAACAAATGTTCTCCCTCCACTTCAATTTCTTGGTTTTTCCCATTATTTCTTAACTATTGGGATTGCTAATGGTTTAATAATGAACAACAAAAAGGATCAGGCAAAGAGGAAGCAGCCTTGTTAGTTCAAAGGAGAACCCCTTGCTGAAAAGCAGCTGATCAAGACATGAAGCCAAGTTAGACTGAGACTCATCAGCACCATATCTGGAATCATGATAGTTAAGCATGTTCTGGCAGTTGATTCAGCAGCTAGTCGGAAAAGAGGCAAAATGGTTGGTTAGAGTTACTCATTCAATGACTCAGAGTTAATACCATGTATGTGAAAGGATGAATTATCCTCTCACCTGGCAAATCCAGGAACAAGGTCTATCCCCAGCTGACCTCTGTTACAGCTAAGGAGAACGCTTTAAATATTGTACACGGAGTCTACCATGAGTCCAAACAAAAGAGAAAGTCTCTGAAAGTAGAGAAGGAATTATAACCGTTTTCAGAAAATAGCTCAGTAAAAAGTGATCTGATCAGAACAGGTTGTTTTCTTGTATGATTATCTGGACCAGCACAATTTGCTTTGCTTGGGGCTGCTCTTGAATATTGTGCAGAATGAAACAGCCTGCCTACTAATTGGGAGAAGCCAATATTTCAGAATAATAAATATTTTGCAGGAATGTCATTGGCTGCCAGATAACTTCTGGCTCCACTTCAAGGTGCTGGTCATAACATGGAAAGGTAGTCCTTCTGGCCTGACTCTTCATTAATCCCATGACTGTCTACTCCAGGAAGAATCTGCCTATTCAATAAGTGCTGTCCAGAAGAAAAAGCAGCATACGTCCTCCTCAAAAAGTATAACAGTTTGGAAGTAGACCTTTTGAGTTGCATCTCCCTTGCTCTGGATACTTTACCCTGCAAGGTGAAAATGGCTCCCTTCCAGCTTCTATTTAAGAAGACCAAGAACACCATCTCTTTTTTGTAGAGCGGAAGGAGTCACATAACAGAAGCTGTCTTGACGGTCATACTTGCATTTAGTCCTATATACTTCTTTGAACATTTACTTTAATGTCCATATACATCTTTTACCCTAGTTTTGCAACACGCATAATTATTCAAAGTCCTTTTTGTTCTACCTATGTCCTTTTCTTATGAGATATCTCAAGCTTTTGTTGTTGGTTGTCATAGAATCATACGTTTGGGAAAGACATTGAAAGTTTGAGATCTTCCAAGATCTACAATCTTTTATACTGAAATAATCAACAGCTGCTTTCTGAAAAAAATGCAGATGTAATTAAGAAACTAATCAACCATTTTTATGTTTCAATAATTTTAGAAACTATGAAGTCATACTTTATGAAATTAGGAAACCATAAGCATTTTTCCTGAACCAAAATGAACCACATAGAACATGAGAAAAACAGTCCCATTGGACATCACATTCCATGGAGAGGTGGGGCACTTCTGGGCAATAAGCATTCAGATGTGTAGATGTATCTATCTCCAAATTCAGTATTAAGGGCTATTGGACAGAATGACTACAACAGAAACTTGTCAATATGGCAAAATATCCTTTCAGAGTTTATTACTAATTCCGGTCACCTTGAACACAATTTAGAGATTCAAGAGCTTAAAATACATACCTCTCTATAATTACACTACATGATAAATATAATGGGCTATAACTTTCTTGGATTATCAGAAACCAAAACAAAAGTCTCATTGAATTTGGAAGGGGTTTCCAGAGCAGGGAACCCCAAAGCCACAAACCAGAAAAGGATATGTTAAACAGACAAAGAAAAGAAATATTGTGGCTACTGGGTGCAACTATCAGAAATTCTGCAGTTCTTATTCAATCTGTTGTGTGTTCCTCTGCTAAATCCTTGTCTTCATGTATATTGTCACATGAGGGCATCTGAATATCTTCTCTGAAATGTTCATTGCTACCCTATCAAATGATAGCCTGCATCATGTTTCTTGAGTGCTTCTTCCTTTAGTGTTGAGAGTTGACCCTAAAAGGCAAAAATCTGTCCCCCACATCAATATCTTGTTTATCAATGAGAAGTCTGCTCGCTGCATGTTAATGTGTTTATTTGTAACAATATTTAATCATAATGCCATTCATAGGGAAATTGCCACGCTTCTATCTCATGCAATTGCAGATGATAGATACGGCATATATAGTAATTTTGCCTTCATTCCTATATAGAAGAAGTGGATCACTCACAACTTTTTCTAAGATAATTTTCATCTTGGTCATCCTTCCCTGTATAAGAAAGGGGTGCATACATTTTTCTCAAGATTTGGGCCAAATTTCAGCTTTGCTTTTCATGCCAAATGCCAGACTTCTAATATCAAACCAAACCAAATCAATCTTTATTGTGGTCATAGGACAGCATTCACTTGTAAGAAAGGATGAGGCAGAAGGAAGAATACATTTCATTTCACTTCATTAAATTTTCAATATTATTAAAATCCAATAATAGATTACAGATTTAGATTTTTTATATATTTATCTGGTGGATTATGAATTGAGAGTATAAAAACCATGAAAGTGGCAGCTGCAAACATTGGACATTGTCTGAGTGAATATATCGAATCTCCTAAAAGAAACAATGAAAGCTAATTCCCAAAATATATTAATTTGGTGTTTTGAAAGGGAAAAAGAGTTATGTCAAGGAATCTTAGAAAATGGTTGAAAATGCAGCACCATGAGCATACTTTTTGGAATGGGTGACAGAACAAAATCTTAATAGTCATCATAATACTCCATAAAACCTCTTTTAACAGCAATAATGTCTTCTTCACATTTCCTTTAGATAGCAAACAGCCTTTCTATTCTCTTCTTTCAGCAATTTGTCATACCGAGAAAGATCACATGATGTACTAATTCCTCTTTATCAGTTGCTCCTTTTGGTTCAGCTCAGACCTGAAAACAATGATGAAGCATTTTGGCAAAAATATGCACCCCAGTAATGCAGCGCTGGAAGACAGGATGGAGAAGACCTCCACGGCTACCATGGCTTTTCCTTTTGTACTCAGATAGGCTGGAAAAAAGGAGACCCACACGCTGCAGAAGGCCAACATACTGAAGGTGATGAACTTGGCTTCATTAAAGCTGTCAGGTAATTTACGGGCAAGAAAAGCCAAAATAAAGCTGGCGATGGCCAAGATCCCCATGTAGCCTAAGACGCAATAGAAGAAGGAGGCTGACCCCTCATTGCATTGCAAAATCATTTCTTTGGCTTCTGAGTGCATGTCTAACTCAGGGAACGGGGGAGTTGTTGACAACCAAAGAGCACAAATACATACTTGGAAGAGAGAGCAGGAAAGGACTGTAGAAAAGGCCAATCTTTTCCCCACCCATTTCCTCATCGGAGATCCTGGTTTCGTAGCCATGAAAGCCACTACCACAGTGATGGTTTTGGCCAGGACACTAGAGATGGCCACTGAGAAGGTGATGCCAAAAGTGGATTGTTGGAGAAGGCAGGTCAATTGGCCTGGTTGGCTTAGGAAGAACAACGAGGAGAGAAAACACAGCAGAAGAGAGACAAGGAGGGTGTAGGTAAGGGCCCGGTTGTTGGCTTTAACAATGGGAGTATTCCTGTGCTTAACAAATGTTCCAAGAACCCAACATGTCAAGAAGAAGAAACAAAGAGCAGTTGAAGCTAAACCAATCCCTAATGTTTCTTTAAAAGTTAGAAAGACCACCGGTTTCAGGATACATCCTTTCTTTTCTTTGTTTGGATAATGATCTTCTGAACATTCAAAACAATCATCCATATCTGAAAGAAAAGGCAAGGAATTTGTAATTTATGCCTTCCGTACTTTTGGGAATTACGTTTTGAGTGGGTGTCAGCTGTTATTCATTTTGAGTTCTTTCCACTTGTTACCAGTTTCATCAAGTTGATATGAAAATGCAACTTTTCTACATTGGTATCATTGAGAATTGGCATAAAAGAAAGTCCAATCTGAAGGAAATTATTGGTTGAAATGCAGTCCTTTCTACATTTTTCATTTGTGTTACAATATGGAAAATTTGGACTTTTCCCATTTTTCTAAAACATGCAGAAGAAAACCGTTATGATGTATATAAAACTTTAGTAAAAGAAACAGAAGTACTGACACTGAGGTGTGAACCAATATAATTTGTTTAATTTCTTTTAGGTTTCCTCCTTCCTAATGTATGAGTAAACTAAGGAAAGATCAGTCTTTTTATTTGGAAAAACTAAGTGGAGTGCAACAACCAAAATTAATTGCCTAATTTTACCTCAGTAAGTTCTACAAACACCGATCCTATGTCCCTTGGAAGCTAAAATATCTGATCCATTCAAAAATCTTCCTTTGCCTGCTGGTCTTGACACAATGATGTGTAAAAACTGTCACCGTTGATTTAAACTTTAAGTAGAAGTTTAACTTAACTTGATTCTCCTGATTTCTATGCTGTCTTTGAAAGAGGAGGTTAGTGCTCCTCACATCTTACTTTAAGCTGTGCCAGAAAGGAAAAGAAGAAAAGATAAAGAAGTTTTTGAATCAAGTCAATGCCCATAGACTCAAGCGATAAGTTATTGTGATTTTTTTGGTAAGAAGAAAATACTTTGCCCTTGTCTTTTTTCAGCAATCATTTTCTTTAATTCCCAGTCTCCTGTACACATTGTATTTGTCTGGTCATCTCCCATTCAATTGTTTATTAGATCAGACATTGCTTTGCTGGACATATAATGAGTAAGTTGTCATCACACATTGTGAAGATGAGATCTTAAGGTAGGAGACACACACACATGCGCACGCACACATACACACTGCTTAATAAATCCTAAGTTTACAAAAATTCATTATACTTGGTTTACTGAGAGAACTGTCTTCATCCTGTCTTCATGATGAAGAACTAGTAAGACTTTTAATTACATGCATCCTAAAGTAGTTTACTTCAGTTTGCTTAAGTCTATAGAATGAAAAATTGGTGGAATTTCTAACCTACCATTTTGATTTGAAATCTTCCCTTCTGGGCATGGAAGACAGTCATAGCAACAGAATTGTTTTCCTTCAGCCCGTTTCTTCCAGGATCCAGGGGAACAATGGTCATTACACAGTGAAAGTGGAAGAACCTAGTCACAAACAAGCAAGGTTTTGCAAGGGAGGATTTGAAAAAGAATTTTTAATTTTTCTTCATTAAGGAGAGAAGGAATTCTTGACTTCCCAAAAGGGTTAATGAATTTTATCTAGTGAGATTTATAGTATACATTAAAAGATGTTGAAATTGCAAGTATGTGCTAGAAGAACATCAGAGTGAGTAAATAATGTGCATTATGACAATGTTATGAAACTGTGCAAGTGACATGATTTCAAATGGAATTGCAACCCAAATATGAAAATATCACTTTTACATTGTAATGTAATTTTGTCAATTTGGTAAGTGCTTAATAATGGACAACGTTTGTACATCATATGCCCTTTTTTGGTCTCAAAAAGAGAAATTAGATTTGTGAAAACACCATGTTCAGTATGGTTTAACAGAAAAATACATCTTCATGGGATCATAAAGGATCTATATATATAGTCCTTTCAATGAGTCCATACCTGGTTAAAAGCTGGGTGCCAGACAATCAAATCTTCCTCAATAACTAATTCTTTCTCTTTTGGAGCACTGGCATTTAACTCTCCAACTCTAACTCTCTGAAAGGATCTGTTTGGAAAAGTGAGCATGTTGATGATGTCAAAGCCACCACTACCTTCCCTTTTGTCTTTAAAGAACACTTTTTCTCCAGCTGAGTTGTTAAAAGAAACCCGTTGAAGAAACTTGTGGAGCTATTTGAAAGAGGATAAGAAAGAGGGAGTCAAAAAGACAATATGCATCAGGGATCAAAGATTTAAATTTTCTTTTACACTTACTTCCTGAGACACAAAATAATATCCCTTGGCTTGAAATATGAAAGAAGAAAATGCTGAAAACTGTTAGAAAACTATCAGTAATAGAGATTGGCACTTACACTACTCACTTTCTTGCCTCACTATCTATACTGATAGGGGGCCATAGGCCAGGGCAAAGAAATCATATTAAGACGTTGATGGAAATTTACTGAAAGGAATGAAAGGTACAGCATGGAGAGATTACCTGCGAAGGCTTCAGGTCTGGCAATTCAAACCTTTCAAGATTCTGTTTTGATCTTGATCTCATTATGTCATGCAAAGAATGTGCCACTGCATAAACAGCATTGTAAATACTGTAGCTCTGGCCAGTCATCTGCAACTCAAAGAGAGGCCCAGGCACAGTCTCCAAATTCTCTTCTCCACTACAAATTTCACTGATCATTGAGTCTGATTCTCCATTTGAAAATGAACAGTCAAACAATTGTTCCCAAACGTCTTGAATAAATCCATCTTTGTGGATTGAAGGATTGATGACTTGAAGAAATTCTTTGAACCCTTGAACTTCTCTTGAATGAACAGTAAAGGAAAGAGCCCCATGGAACATCTGGAGATCCCAACCCCTTTGCATTCCAGTCAGTATGAAATCAATTGGGTTCATCAAGATCCAAACCTTCCTAAAGGATGTGCTGTCTTTATTTTCAGGATCACGTAGAAATGCGACCATTCTGAGCCACACAATTGTGAATGATTCTCCGTAGACAAGAAAAGCATTTGCTTTCTGATCTATCAATTTATTAGAAATAATTGAGACTGAATCCAGCAATTCTGACAAGTTTTTTAAGTCAACATGTTGTGGAAATTTTTGTTTGAAAGCTACACAGATTCCATTCTGGAAAAGTAATGGTGGCAGTTTCTGTAAGAAATTTTCTCCCTTATTACAATCAAAAGCAAAGACTCCAATCCACATCCATCCAAAACGGAGAAGAAGTTGTATAACTCCAGTGTACTGATGGTCCTCATTTGGGACCATGCAGTAAAATGAAGATAATTTAATAGTTTCGGCAAAAGAGCCATAGGTCAACTGAAAAAAAAAGGAGAATCATTGTCCCAGAGGAGCAAGAGAAATAATATGGAAAAATGAGTGCTGGATAGAAACAGAGTTAAGGTCAGCCTAATTTTAGAATTCTAGCTATATAATGGCAGTTGTGATGAACAATATAAGCAACTAAAACCCGAAGGTAAAATATTTTCTACCCTGTGTATTATGGAAACTGGATTACAAACCAACATTATCTTCCTAATATAGAGTTCCAGACAGTTTATCACCATGAGCACCTGGAAACTTGCTAACTGTCTGAGCATCTTAACTTTTCCCAACCTAAGGAAAGAATTCTTCAGAGCTAGACCTATTGGATTACCTTCTGCCCTTCTCAATAGCAGATAGAATAAAATACGTATCAATGACAAATTATCTTCGTGAAATTCTGGAGAAATAGAAAGAGTTATGCTCCTTTACTGCAGTTAGTATAAAGATTTCCTAAAGGACAACATAGCACCAATCCCCCAAATATTCCCAG
Organism: Liasis olivaceus; assembly: GCA_030867105.1. Taxonomy (NCBI): domain Eukaryota; kingdom Metazoa; phylum Chordata; class Lepidosauria; order Squamata; family Pythonidae; genus Liasis; species Liasis olivaceus. Next base: position 111,400,682 of record CM061351.1, on the reverse strand, counting down.
CCAAAACAGTTGAGTTTTATACTGAACTATTATGATTAGACACCCAGCCAGATATACGAAGTCTCTCTCCCACCCCTTTCCCCATACTACCTGTGGAATCTTGTAGAGATTTATACTTTCTGCCATATAGGATGAAGTATCAGACGCAAGCGCTCCAATGATGGCCATGAGATTTTTCTGGCTGTCACATTGGTAGTTCAGGACAAATTCCTTGGATTTGAAAAGAACGTCCAGAGTGGTGCGATAGGTCATTCTTGGATTGTAGTAACTGTCATAGATGTGGAACCCGAGAGTGATGTTAGGCAGGATCTGGGAGTTCTCATTGATCTCCTTCACAGCAAAGGCCAAGGCAAGGACGTGCTGATAGAATTTGGGTATTACACTGCCAATAGGTAATAGACACCCATTGAAAAATTAATTTTACAATGTTTTAAGGCTGCATAATTTCAGTATGAATAAGAAACATTTCTGTGAGGAGTGAAAATGCTGACTTTTTTAAAAATTACATTAAGCTCATTAAATGATCTTCAAAAGACTTATTGCACCAAAGTTTCACACATTTCATGAGAGAGACTAACATAATGCAAAGAAAATTATTTCATTTCCCACAATTGGATACATTCAAAACTCAAAGGAGACGTAAATTACATACAAAAACCTTCAATTAAGCTCCAAAAATGTTTACTTATATAAGCATTTTGGGGGATCTGGCTAAGATTATGGGAAGAAAAAACAATCCTTACAAGGGTAAGTCATAAGGTTTTAGAGAAGGATGTTCCGTAAATTGATTTTCAATAAAATAGTAAACAATTTGAGACACCATCCCACCAATGATGAAGTCACCAGGCTGGTACCACTCGTGTGGGACAGGGAAGGCATCACGGGTTGGGCAGCTCAGGGTAACTATTTTGTTTACCAGGAACACTAGGAGGATCAACATCATGACTCTCTGCTTATGGAGAAAAGATCTGGGTCTATCATTCAAAGACAAGTTTTGGCAGATTATGCAGGAGGGAGAGAACTTGAGAAATGAACCTCATAGAGTCAGCACTCCCCCTTCCTGCCTCTCTGTGGCCCTAGAAATATTTATATTGATTGTTTTTGATGTCCTAGTCCCTTCTGCACACAAACTTTGATGTTTTGGCCTACTAAAATAATAGAGTGATTTCAATCATTCATAAGGGACGTAATTATCATTCAATCTTTGACAACATGGATTTTTTTTTTTCATGTAAGTGGTCAACATCTTTCTCTAATTTGGGTGACATAATAAGTGACTGGGGCTTAACCTGTTCTGAAAATACCAGGAAAAATAGAATTGGGATGACTGAGATGACAAAATTTCCCTATTTCTAGAAATCAGGACCAATGTTTAATTTGGTCAATGGATCAGAGAACTCACTTTAAAGAATATGTTTAAAATGTCTGGGGAAATGTTGAAACATCCACTGTCAGGTACAGATTAGCTGGTCTTGGTTTGAGAATCCTTTAGAAACTAGCTGAAATAAAATGTTGAAATAGAAAATCATGGTTTTCCCAAATGGAAAAAGAATAAACCCCTGTTAAGGGCACAAGAGGAGAAAGGGATATTTGAAAAAGGAACATAAAATGTGTTTTAGGTTTATCTTGTATGTGGTTTGTATAACAAGAAAAAGGGGAGAACTTTTTCCCCCAGAGAACTCATATCTGTCCTGTTCCAGGACTTGTAAGTTGTCTTTTTAAAAAATAAATATCTCTCTCTATTTCTCTCTCTCTATATATATATCCCCTTCATGGATCACTGCCTTGTCGTGGCGAAGGGGCTTGTGTAACTCAGTGAAGCCATGAGCTATACCGTGCAGGGCCACCCAAGACGGACAGGTCATGACAGAGAGTTCTGACAAAATGTGGTCCACTGGAGAAGGAAATGGCAACCCACTCCAGTATCCTTGCCAAGAAAACCCCATGGACAATGTTAAAAGGCTAAAAGATATGACGCCGGAAGATGAGCCCCTCAGGTCGGAAGGTGTCCAATATGCTACTGGGGAAGAGCGGAGGGCAATTCCAAGTAGCTCCAGAAAGAGTGAAGCGGCTGGGCCAAAGCCGAAAGGACGTTCAGCTGTGGATGTATCTGGAAGCGAAAAGAAGGTCCGATGCTGTAAAGAACAATATTGTATAGGTACGTGGAATGTAAGATCCATGAACCAAGGCAAGCTGGATGTGGTCAAACATGAGATGACAAGATTGAACGTTGACATCTTGGGAATCAGCGAATTGAAATGGACGGGAATGGGTGAATTTAATTCAGGTGACCACTATATCTACTACTGTGGGCAAGAAACCCTTAGAAGAAATGGAGTTGCACTCATAGTCAATAAGAGAGTGGGAAAGGCAGTAATGGGGTACAACCTCAAAAACGACAGAATGATCTCAGTGCGTATCCAAGGAAAACCATTCAACATCACAGTAATCCAAGTCTATGCCCCAACCACTGATGCCGAAGAAGCTGAAGTTGACCGGTTCTATGAAGACCTACAAGACCTTCTAGAACTAGCACCAAAAAAAGATGTCCTTTTCATCATAGGGGATTGGAATGCTAAAGTAGGAAGTCAAGGAGTAATCGGAATAACAGGCAAGTTTGGCCTTGGAGTACAAAATGAAGCAGGGCAAAGGCTAATAGAGTTCTGTCAAGAGAACAAGCTAGTCATAGCAAACACTCTTTTCCAACAACACAAGAGACGACTCTACACATGGACATCACCAGATGGTCAATACCGAAACCAGATTGATTACATACTTTGCAGCCAAAGGTGGAGAAGCTCTATACAGACGGCAAAAACAAGACCAGGAGCTGACTGTGGCTCAGATCATGAGCTTCTTACTGCAAAATTTAGGCTTAAATTGAAGAATGTAGGGAAAACCACTAGACCACTCAGGTATGACTTAGATCATATTCCATGTGAGTACACAGTGAAGGTGATGAATAGATTTAGAGGATTAGATTTGGTAGACAGAGTGCCTGAAGAACTATGGACGGAGGTCTGTAACATTGTACAAGAGGCAGCATCTAAAACCATCCCAAAGAAAAAGAAATGCAAGAAAGCAAAATGGCTGTCTGATGAGGCTTTACAAATAGCTGTGGAAAGAAGGAATGCGAAAAGCAAGGGTGAAAGGGAAAGATATAAGCAACTGAATGCAGATTTCCAGAGAATAGCAAGGAGAGATAAGAAGGCCTTCTTAAATGAACAATGCAAAGAAATTGAAGAAAACAATAGAATGGGGAAGACTAGAGATCTCTTCAAGAAAATTGGAGATATCAAAGGAACGTTTAGTGCAAAGATGGGCATGATAAAGGACAAAAAAGGCAGGGACCTAACAGAAGCAGAAGAGATTAAGAAGAGGTGGCAAGAATACACAGAAGAACTATACAAGAAAGATCTTAATGTCCCTGATGTCCATGCTGGTGTGGTCACTGACCCTGAGCCAGACATCCTAGAGAGTGAAGTCAAGTGGGCCTTAGGAAGCATTGCTAACAACAAAGCTAGTGGAGATGACAGTATTCCAGCTGAGTTATTTAAAATACTAAAAGACGATGCTGTTAAAGTGCTGCACTCAATATGCCAGCAAGTTTGGAAAACGCAACAGTGGCCACGGGATTGGAAAAGGTCAGTTTACGTTCCAATTCCTAAGAAGGGCAATGCCAAAGAATGCTCAAACTATCGCACAATTGCACTCATTTCACATGCTAGCAAGGTTATGCTCAAAATCCTACAAGCTAGGCTTCAGCAGTACGTGAACCGAGAACTACCGGATGTACAAGCTGGGTTTCGAAGAGGCAGAGGAACTAGAGATCAAATTGCCAACATTCGCTGGATCATGGAGAAAGCACGAGAGTTCCAGAAAAGCATCTACTTCTGCTTCATTGACTATGCAAAAGCCTTTGATTGTGTGGATCACAACAAACTGTGGCAAATTCTTAAAGAGATGGGGATACCAGACCACCTTACCTGTCTCCTGAGAAATCTGTATGCGGGCCAAGAAGCAACAGTTAGAACCGGTCATGGAACAACCGATTGGTTCAAAATAGGGAAAGGAGTACGACAAGGCTGTATACTGTCCCCCTGCTTATTTAACCTATATGCAGAGTACATCATGAGAAATGCCAGGCTGGAAGAATCACAAGCCGGAATTAAGATTGCAGGGAGAAACATCAATAACCTCAGATATGCAGACGATACCACCCTAATGGCAGAAAGTGAAGAAGAACTAAAGAGCCTCTTGATGAGGGTGAAAGAGGAGAGTGCGAAAGCTGGCTTGAAACTCAACATTAAAAAAACTAAGATCATGGCATCTGGACCCATCAATCCCTGGCAAATAGAAGGGGTAGAAATGGAAGCAGTAACAGACTTCATTTATTTGGGCTCCAAGATCACCGCAGACGGAGACTGCAGCCATGAAATTAAAAGACGCTTGCTCCTTGGGAGGAAAGCTATGGCAAACCTAGATAGCATATTAAAAAGCAGAGACGTCACCTTGCCGACAAAGATCCGCATAGTCAAAGCTATGGTTTTTCCAGTAGTAATGTATGGCTGTGAGAGCTGGACCATAAAGAAGGCTGAACGCCGAAGAATTGATGCCTTTGAACTGTGGTGCTGGAGAAGACTCTTAAGAGTCCCCTGGACTGCTAGGAGGTCAAACCAGTCAATCTTAAAGGAAATCAACTCTGATTGCTCATTGGAAGGATTGATAATGAAGCTCAAGCTCAGATACTTTGGTCACCTAATGCGAAGAGAGGACTCTTTGGAAAAGACCCTGATGCTGGGAAAGATGGAAGGCAAAAGGAGAAGAGGACGGCAGAGGATGAGATGGCTAGATAGCATCACTGAAGCAATGAGCATGAAATTGAGCAAACTCAGGGAGGCAGTGAAAGACAGGAAGGCCTGGCGCAATATGGTTCATGGGGTCACGAAGAGTCGGACACGACTTAACGACTAAACAACAACAAATATATATATATTTTAAAGTTTCATGGGCATCATTTAAGTTCCAGATCTTCTCCAGTGACAGGCAAAACAAGCAGGTTTTCTTGACTAGTTCATTAAAATGAATTTAAACGGCTACAGAATCATAGCAACAAAATTTCTCCCCTTCCCTCCCTTGCTTCTGATTTTCCCGAAATCGGTGTTCATTGCACACTGAAAGGGGCAGGACCTAGGATCCAGAAAGAAGAAAAGCACTTAATATGGAAGATTAAAGTAATAAATGAATCCCTCACATGTAGAAATTGAGCCTACAATCTTTTATAATGAAATAATCAACAGCTGCTTTCTGAAAAGAAATGCAGATGTAATTAAGAAAGTAATCAACAATTTTTATGTTTCAATAATTTTAGAAAGTATGAAATCATACTTTATGAAACTAATTTATGAAATTATGAAACCATAAGCATTTTTCCTAAACCAAAATGAACCACATAGAACATGAGAAAAACAGTCCCATTGGACATCACATTCCATGGAGAGGTGGGGCACTTCTGGGCAATAAGCATTCAGATGTGTAGATGTATCTATGTCCAAATTCAGTATTAAGAGCTATTGGACAGAATGACTGCAACAGAAACTTTTCAATATGGCAAAATAGCCTTTCAGAGTTTATTACTATTTCCGGTCACCCTGAACACAATTTAGAGATTCAAGAGCTTAAAATACATACCTCTCTATAATTACACTACATGATAAATATAATGGGCTATAAATTTCTTGGATTATCAGAAACCAAAACAAAAGTCTCATTGAATTTGGAAGGGGTTTCCAGAGCAGGGAACCCCAAAGCCACAAACCAGAAAAGGATACGTTAAACAGACAAAAGTCATATTCCATGTGAGTACACCGTGAAGGTGATGAATAGGTTTAGAGGATTAGATTTGGTAGACAGAGTGCCTAAAGAACTATGGACGGAGGTCTGTAACATTGTACAAGAGGCAGCAACTAAAACCATCCCAAAGAAAAAGAAATGCAAGAAAGCAAAATGGCTGTCTGATGAGGCTTTACAAATAGCTGTGGAAAGAAGGAATGCGAAAAGCAAGGGTGAAAGGGAAAGATATAAGCAACTGAATGCAGATTTCCAGAGAATAGCAAGGAGAGATAAGAAGGCCTTCTTAAATGACCAATGCAAAGAAATTGAAGATAACAATAGAATGGGGAAGACTAGAGATCTCTTCAAGAAACTTGGAGATATCAAAGGAACGTTTAGTGCAAAGATGGGCATGATAAAGGACAGAAAAGGCAGGGACCTAACAGAAGCAGAAGAGATTAAGAAGAGGTGGCAAAAATACACAGAAGAACTATACAAGAAAGATCTTAATGTCCCTGATGTCCATGCTGGTTTGGTCACTGACCCTGAGCCAGACTCCTAGAGAGTGAAGTCAAGTGGGCCTTAGGAAGCATTGCTAACAACAAAGCTAGTGGAGATGACAGTATTCCAGCTGAGTTATTTAAAATACTAAAAGACGATGCTGTTAAAGTGCTGCACTCAATATGCCAGCAAGTTTGGAAAACGCAAGTGTGGCCACGGGATTGGAAAAGGTCAGTTTACATTCCAATTCCAAAGAAGGGCAATGCCAAAAAATGCTCAGACTATCGCACAATTGCACTCATTTCACATGCTAGCAAGGTTATGCTCAAAATCCTACAAGCTAGGCTTCAGCAGTACGTGGACCGAGAACTACCAGATGTACAAGCTGGGTTTCGAAGAGGTAGAGGAACTAGAGATCAAATTGTCAACATTCGCTGGATCATGGAGAAAGCACGAGAGTTCCAGAAAAGCATCTACTTCTCCTTCATTGACTATGCAAAAGCCTTTGATTGTGTGGATCACAACAAACTGTGGCAAATTCTTAAAGTGATGGGGATACCAGACCACCTTACCTGTCTCTTGAGAAACCTGTATGCGGGCCAAGAAGCAATAGTTAGAACCGGTCATGGAACAACCGATTGGTTCAAAATAGGGAAAGGATTACGACAAGGCTGTATACTGTCACCCTGCTTATTTAACCTATATGCAGACTACATCATGAGAAATGCCAGCTGGAAGAATCACAAGCCGGAATTAAGATTGCAGGGAGAAACATCAATAACCTCAGATATGCAGACGATACCACCCTAATGGCAGAAAGTGAAGAAGAACTAAAGAGCCTTTTGGTGAGGGTGAAAGAGGAGAGTGCGAAAGCTGGCTTGAAACTCAACATTAAAAAAACTAAGATCATGGCATCTGGACCCATCAATCCCTGGCAAATAGAAGGGGTAGAAATGGAAGCAGTAACAGACTTCATTTATTTGGGCTCCAACATCACTGCAGACAGAGACTGCAGCCATGAAATTAAAAGACGCTTGCTCCTTTGGAGGAAAGCTATGGCAAACCTACATAGCATATTAGAAAGCAGAGACGTCACCTTACCAACAAAGATCTGCATAGTCAAAGCTATGGTTTTTCCAGTCGTAATGTATGGCTGTGAGAGCTGGACCATAAAGAAGGCTGAACGCTGAAGAATTGATGCCTTTGAACTGTGGTGCTGGAGAAGACTCTTAAGAGGCCCCTGAACTGCTAGGAGGTCAAACCAGTCAATCTTAAAGGAAATCAACTCTGATTGCTCATTGGAAGGATGGATAATGAAGCTCAAGCTCAGATACTTTGGTCACCTGATGCGAACAGAGGACTCTTTGGAAAAGACCCTGAGGCTGGGAAAGATGGAAGGCAAAAGGAGAAGAGGATGGCAGGGGATGAGATAGTTACATATCATCACTGAAGCAATGGGCATGGAACTGAGCAAACTCAGGGAGGCAGTGAAAGATAGGAAGGCCTGGCACAATATAGTTCATGGGGTCACGAAGATTCGTACACGACTTAATAACTGAACAACAACAAAACAGACAAAGAAAAGAAATATTGGGTTTACTGGGTGCAACTATCAGAAATTCTGCAGTTCTTATTCAATCTGTTGTGTGTTCCTCTGCTAAATCCTTGTCTTCATGTAAATTGTCACGTGAGGGCATTTGAATATCTTCTCTGAAACTGTCATTGCTACCCTGTCAAATGATAGCCTGCATCATGTTTCTTGAGTGCTGCTTCCTTTACTGTTGATAGTTGACCCTAAAAGGCAAAAATCTGTCCCCCACATCAATGTCTTGTTTATCAATGATAGGTCTGCTCGCTGCATGTTAATGTGTTTATTTTTAACAATATTTAATCATAATGCCATTCATAGGGAAATTGCCACGCTTCTATCTGATGCAATTGCAGATGATTGATACGGCATATATAGTAATTTTGCCTCAATTCGTATATAGAAGAAGTGGATCACTCACAACTTTTTCCAAGATAATTTTCATCTTGGTCGTCCTTCCCTGTATAAGAAAGGGGTGCATACATTTTTTTCAAAGATTTGGGCCAAATTTCAGCTTTGCTTTTCATGCCAAATGCCAGACTTCTAATATCAAAGCAAACCAAATCAATCTTTATTGTGGTCATAGGACAGCATTCACTTGTAAGAAAGGATGAGGCAGAAGGAAGAATACATTTCATTTCATTTCATTAAATTTTCAATATTATTAAAATCCAATAATAGGTTACAGAGTTAGATTTTTTATATATTTATCTGGTAGATTATGAATTGAGAGTATAAAAACCATGAAAGTGGCAGCTGTAAACATTGGACATTCTCTAAGAGAATATATCGAATCTCCTAAAAGAAACAATGAAAGCTAGGTTGTCAAAATGTATTAACTAGGTGTTTTGAAAGGGAAAAAGGGTTATGTCAAGGAATCTTGGAAAATGGTTGAAAATACAGCACCGTGAGCGTAGTTTTTGGAATGGGTGACAGAACAAAATCTTAATAGTCATCCTAATACTCCATAAATCCTCTTTTAACAGCAATAATGACTTCTTTACATTTCCTTTAGATAGCAAACAGCCTTTCTATTCTCTTCTTTCAGCAATTTGTCATACCGAGAAAGATCACATGATGTACTAATTCCTCTTTATCAGTTGCTCCTTTTGGTTCAGCTCAGGCCTGAAAAGAATGATGAAGCATTTTGGCAGAAATATGCACCCCAGTAATGCAGCGCTGGAAGACAGGATGGAGAAGACCTCCACGGCTACCATGGCTTTTCCTTTTGTGCTCAGATAGGCTGGAAAAAAGGAGACCCACACACTGCAGAAGGCCAACATGCTGAAGGTGATGAACTTGGCTTCATTAAAGCTGTCAGGTAATTTACGGGCAAGAAAAGCCACAGTAAAGCTGGCGATGGCCAAGATCCCCATGTAGCCTAAGACACAGTAGAAGAAGAAGGCTGACCCCTCATTGCATTGCAAAATCATTTCTTTGGCTTCTGAGTGCATGTCTAACTCAGGGAACGGGGGAGATGTTGACAACCAAAGAGCACAAATACATACTTGGAAGAGAGAGCAGGAAAGGACTATAGAAAAGGCCAATCTTTTCCCCACCCATTTCCTCATCCGAGATCCTGGTTTCGTGGCCATGAAAGCCACTACCACAGTGATGGTTTTGGCCAGGACACTAGAGATGGCCACTGAGAAGGTGATGCCAAAAGTGGATTGTTGGAGAAGGCAGGTCACTTGGCCTGGTTGGCTGAGGAAGAACAACGAGGAGAGAAAACACAGCAGAAGAGAGACAAGGAGGGTGTAGATGAGGGCCCGGTTGTTGGCTTTAACAATGGGAGTATCCCTGTGCTTAACAAATGTTCCAAGAACCGAAGATGTCAAGAAGAAGAAACAAAGAGCAGTTGAAGCTAAACCAATCCCTAATGTTTCTTTAAAAGTCAGAAAGACCACCGGTTTCAGGATACATCCTTTCTTTTCTTTGTTTGGATAATGATCTTCTGAACATTCATAACAATCATCCATATCTGGAAGAAAAGGCAAGGAATTTGTAATCTATGCCTTCCATACTTTTGGGAATTACTTTTTGAGTGGGTGTCAGCTGTTATTCATTTTGAGTTCTTTCCACTTGTTACCAGTTTCATCAAGTTGATATGAAAATGCAGCTTTTCTACAATGGTATCATTTAGGATTGGCATAAAAGAAAGTACAATCTGAAGGAAATTATTGTTTAAAATGCATTCCTTTCTACATTTTCCATTTGCATTATTATATGGACAATTTGGACTTTTCCCATTTTTCTAAAACATGCAGAAGAAAACCGTTATGATGTATATAAAACTTTAGTAAAAGAAACAGAAGTACTGACACTGAGGTGTGAACCAATATAATTTGTTTAATTTCTTTTAGGTTTCCTCCTTCCTAATGTATGAGTAAACTAAGGAAAGATCAGTCTTTTTATTTGGAAAAACTAAGTGGAGTGCAACAACCAAAATTAATTGCCTAATTTTACCTCAGTAAGTTCTACAAACACCGATCCTATGTCCCTTGGAAGCTAAAATATCTGATCCATTCAAAAATCTTCCTTTGCCTGCTGGTCTTGACACAATGATGTGTAAAAACTGTCACCGTTGATTTAAACTTTAAGTAGAAGTTTAACTTAACTTGATTCTCCTGATTTCTATGCTGTCTTTGAAAGAGGAGGTTAGTGCTCCTCACATCCTACTTTAAGCTGGGCCAGAAAGGAAAAGAAGAAAAGATAAAGAAGTTTTTGAGTAAAGTCAATGCCCATAGACTCAAGCGATAAGTTATTGTGATTTTTTTGGTAAGAAGAAAATACTCTGCCCTTGTCTTTTTTCAGCAATCGTTTTCTTTACTTCCCAGTCTACTCTACACATTGTATTTGTCTGGTCATCTCCCATTCAATTGTTTATTAGATCAGACATTGCTTTGCTGGACATATAATGAGTAAATTGTCATCACACATTGTGAAGATGAGAACTTAAGGTACGAGATACACACACATGCGCACGCACACATACACACTGCTTAATAAATCCTGAGTTTACAAAAATTCATAATACTTTGTTTACTGAGTGAACTGTCTTCATCCTGTCTTCGTGATGAAGAACTAGTAAGACTTTTAATTACATGCATCCTAAAGTAGTTTATTTCAGTTTGCTTAAGTCTATAGAATGAAAAATTGGTGGAATTTCTAACCTACTATTTTGATTTGAAATCTTCCCTTCTGGGCATGGAAGACAGTCATAGCAACAGAATTGTTTTCCTTCAGCCCGTTTCTTCCAGGATCCAGGGGAACAATGGTCATTACACAGTGAAAGTGGAAGAACCTAGTCACAAACAGGCAAGGTTTTGCAAGGGAGGATTTGAAAAAGAATTTTTAATTTTTCTTCATTAGGCAGAGAAAGAATTCTTGACTTCCCGAAAGGGTTAATGAATTTTATCTAGTGAGATTTATAGTATACATTAAAAGGTGTTGAAATTGCAAGGATGTGCTAGGAGAAAATCAGAGTGAGTAAATAATGTGCATTATGACAATGGTATGAAACTGTGCAACTGACATGATTTCAAATGGAATTTCAACCCAAATATGAAAATCTCACTTTTACATTTTAATGTAATTTTGTCAATTTGTTAAGTGCTTAATAATGGACAACGTTTGTACATCATATGCCCTTTTTTGGTCTCAAAAAGAGAAATTAGATTTGTGAAAACACCATATTCAGTATGGTTTAACAGAAAAATACATCTTCATGGGATCATAAAGGATCCATGTATAGGCCGTTCAATGAGTCCATACCTGGTTGAAAGCTGGGTGCCAGACAATCAAATCTTCCTCAATAACGAATTGTTCATCTTTTGGAGCACTGGCATTTAACTCTCCAACTCTAACTCTCTGAAAGGATCTGTTTGGAAAAGTGAGCATGTTGATGATGTCAAAGCCACCACTACCTTCCCTTTTGTCTTTAAAGAAGACTTTTTCTCCAGCTGAGTTGTTAAAAGAAACCCCTTGAAGAAACGTGTGGAGCTATATGAAAGAGGATAAGAAAGAGGGAGTCAAAAAGACAATATGCATCAGGGATCAAAGATTTAAACTTTTCTTTTACACTTTCTTCCTGAGACACAAAATAATATCCCTTGGCTTGAAATATGAAAGAAGAAAATGTTGAAAACTGTTAGAAATAGAGATCGGCATTTACACAACTCACTTTCTTGCCTCACTATCTATACTGATATGGGGCCATAGGCCAGGGCAAAGAAATCGTATTAAGACTTTGATGGAAATTTACTGAAAGGGATGACAGGTACAGCATGGAGAGATTACCTGCGAAGGCTTCAGGTCTGGTAATTCAAACCTTTGAAGCTCCTGTTTGCATCTTGATCTCACTATCTCCTGCAAAGAATGTGCCACTGCATAAACAGCATTGTAAATACTGTAGCTCTGGCCAGTCATCTGCAACTCAAAGAGAGGTCCAGGCACAGTCTCCAAATTCTCTTCTCCACTGCAAGTTTCACTGATCATTGAGTCTGATTCTCCATTTGAAAATGAACAGTCAAACAATTGTTCCCAAATGTCTTGAATAAATCCATCTTTGTGGGTTGAAGGATTGATGATTTGAAGAAATTCTGTGAACCCTTGAACTTCTCTTGAATGAACAGTAAAGGAAAGTGCCCCATGGAACATCTGGAGATCCCAACCCCTTTGCATTCCAGTCAATATGAAATCAATTGGGTTCATCAAGATCCAAACCTTCCTAAAGGATGTGCTGTCTTTATTATCAGGATCACGTAGAAATATGACCATTCTGAGCCACACAATTGTGAATGATTCTCCATAGACAAGAAAAGCATTTGCTTTCTTATCTATCAATTTATTAGAAATAATTGAGACTGAATCCAGCAATTCTGACAAGTTTTTTAAGTCAACATGTTGTGGAAATTTTTGTTTGAAAGCTACACAGATGCCATTCTGGGAAAGCAATGGTGGCAGTTTCTGTAAGAAATGTTCTCCCTTATTACTATCAAAAGCAAAGACTCCAATCCACATCCATCCAAAATGGAGAAGAAGTTGTATAACTCCAGTGTACTGATGGTCCTCATTTGGAACCATGCAGTAAAATGAAGATAACCTAATAGTTTCGGCAAAAGAGCCATAGGTCAACTGAAAAAAAAAAAGAGAGTCATTGTTCCAGAGGATCAACAGAAAAAATATAGAAAAATGACCTGTGGATAGAAAAAGAATTAAGGTTAGCCTAATTTTAAAATTCTAGCTATATGATGGCAGTTGTGATGAACAATATAAGCAACTAAAACCCCAAGGTAATATATTTTCTTCCCTGTGGATCATGGAAACTGGATTACAAACCAACATTATCTTCCTAATATAGACTTCCAGAGTGCTTATCACCATGAGCACCTGTAAACTTGCTAACTGTCTGAGCATCTTAACTTTTCCCAACCTAAGGAAAGAATTCTTCAGAGCTAGACCTATTGGATTACCTTCTGCCCTTCTCAATAGCAGATAGAATAAAATACGTATCCATGACAAATTATCTCCATGAAATTCTGGAGAAATAGAAAGAGTTATGCATGTCCTCCTCTACTGCAATTACTATAAAGATTTCCAAAAGGACCATGTAGCACCAATCCTCCAAAAATTCCCAGCCAAAACAGTTGAGTTTTATACTAAACTATTATGATTAGACACCTAGCCAGATATACAAATTCTCTCTCACAATCCTTTGCCCAAACTACCTGTGGAATCTTGTAGAGATTTATAGTTTCTGCCATATAGGATGAAGTATCAGACGCAAGTGCTCCAATGATGGCCATGAGATTTTTCTGGCTGTCACATTGGTAGTTGGGGACAAATTCCTTGGATTTGAAAAGTAGGTCCAGAGTGGTGCGATAGGTCATCCTTGGATTGTAGTAACTGTCATAGATGTGGAACCCGAGAGTGATGTTAGGCAGGATCTGGGAGTTCTCATTGATCTCCTTCACAGCAAAGGCCAAGGCAAGGACGTGCTGATAGAATTTGGGTATTACACTGCCAATAGGTAATAGACACCCATTGAAAAATTAATTTTACAATTGTTTTAAGGCTGCATAATTTCAATATGAATAAGAAACATTTCTGTGAGTTGTGAAAATGCTGAACTTTTTTTTAAATTACATTAAGCTCATTAAATGATCTTCAAAAGAATTATTGCACCAAAGTTTCACAGATATCATAAGAGAGACTAACATAATGTAAAGAAAATTATTTCATTTCCCACAACTGGATACATTCAAAACTCAAAGGAGACGTAAATTACATACAAAAACCTTCAGTTAAGCTCTAAAACTATTACTTATATAAGCATTTTGGGGGATCTGGCTAAGATTATGGGAAGAAAAAACAATCCTTACAAGGGTAAGTCATAAGGTTTTAGAGAAGGATGTTCCTTAAATTGATTTTCAATAAAATAGTAAACAATTTGAGACACCATCCCACCAATGATGAAGTCACCAGGCTGGTACCACTCGTGTGGGACAGGGAAGGCATCACGGGTTGGGCAGCTCAGGGTAACTATTTTGTTTACCAGGAACACTAGGAGGATCAACATCATGACTCTCTGCTTATGGAGAAAAGATCTGGGTCTATCATTCAAAGACAAGTTTTGGCAGATTATGCAGGAGGGAGAGAACTTGAGAAATGAACCTCATAGAGTCAGCACTCCCCCTTCCTGCCTCTCTGTGGCCCTAGAAATATTTATATTGATTGTTTTTGATGTCCTAGTCCCTTCTGCACACAAACTTTGATGTTTTGGCCTACTAAAATAATAGAGTGATTTCAATCATTCATAAGGGACGTAATTATCATTCAATCTTTGACAACATGGATTTTTTTTTTTCATGTAAGTGGTCAACATCTTTCTCTAATTTGGGTGACATAATAAGTGACTGGGGCTTAACCTGTTCTGAAAATACCAGGAAAAATAGAATTGGGATGACTGAGATGACAAAATGTCCCTATTTCTAGAAATCAGGACCAATGTTTAATTTGGTCAATGGATCAGAGAACTCACTTTAAAGAATATGTTTAAAATGTCTGGGGAAATGTTGAAACATCCACTGTCAGGTACAGATTAGCTGGTCTTGGTTTGAGAATCCTTTAGAAACTAGCTGAAATAAAATGTTGAAATAGAAAATCATGGTTTTCCCAAATGGAAAAAGAATAAACCCCTGTTAAGGGCACAAGGGGAGAAAGGGATATTTCAAAAAGGAACATAAAATGTGTTTTAGGTTTATCTTGTATGTGGTTTGTATAACAAGAAAAAGGGGAGAACTTTTTCCCCCAGAGAACTCATATCTGTCCTGTTCCAGGACTTGTAAGTTGTCTTTTTAAAAAATAAATATCTCTCTCTATTTCTCTCTCTCTATATATATACATTTTAAAGTTTCATGGGCATCATTTAAGTTCCAGATCTTCTCCAGTGACAGGCAAAACAAGCAGGTTTTCTTGACTGGTTCATTAAAATGAATTTAAACGGCTACAGAATCATAGCAACAAAATTTCTCCCCTTCCCTCCCTTGCTTCTGATTTTCCCGAAATCGGTGTTCATTGCACACTGAAAGGGGCAGGACCTAGGATCCAGAAAGAAGAAAAGCACTTAATATGGAAGATTAAAGTAATAAATGAATCCCTCACATGCAGAAATTGAGCCTACAATCTTTTATAATGAAATAATCAACAGCTGCTTTCTGAAAAGAAATGCAGATGTAATTAAGAAAGTAATCAACCATTTTTATGTTTCAATAATTTTAGAAACTATGAAGTCATACTTTATGAAATTAATTTATGGAATTAGGAAACCATAAGCATTTTTCCTGAACCAAAATGAACCACATAGAACATGAGAAAAACAGTCCCATTGGACATCACATTCCATGGAGAGGTGGGGCACTTCTGGGCAATAAGCATTCAGATGTGTAGATGTATCTATGTCCAAATTCAGTATTAAGAGCTATTGGACAGAATGACTACAAGAGAAACTTTTCAATATGGCAAAATATCCTTTCAGGGTTCATTACTATTTCCGGTCACCCTGAACACAATTCAGAGATTCAAGAGCTTAAGATACATACCTCTCTATAATTACACTACATGATAAATATAATGGGCTATAACTTTCTTGGATTATCAGAAACCAAAACAAAAGTCTCATTGAATTTGGAAGGGGTTTGCAGAGCAGGGAACCCCAAAGCCACAAACCAGAGAAGGATATGTTAAACAGACAAAGAAAAGAAATATTGTGGTTACTGGGTGCAACTATCAGAAATTCTGCAGTTCTTATTCAATCTGTTGTGTGTTCCTCTGCTAAATCCTTGTCTTCATGGATATTGTCACGTGAGGGCATCTGAATATCTTCTCTGAAACGTTCATTGCTACCCTATCAAATGATAGCCTGCATCATGTTTTTTGAGTCCTGCTTCCTTTACTGTTGAGAGTTGACCCTAAAAGGCAAAAATCTTTCCCCCACATCAATATCTTGTTTATGAATGACAAGTCTGCTCGCTGCATGTTAATGTGTTTATTTTTAACAATATTTAATCATAATACCATTCATACGGAAATTGCCACGCTTCTATCTCATGCAATTGCAGATGATAAATACGGCATATATAGTAATTTTGCCTCAATTCTTATATAGAAGAAGTGGATCACTCACAACTTTTTCCAAGATAATTTTCATCTTGGTCGTCCTTCCCTGTATAAGAAAGGGGTGCATATATTTTTTTCAAGATCTGGGCCAAATTTCAGCTTTGCTTTTTATGCCAAATGCCAGACTTCTAATATCAAAGCAAACCAAATCAATCTTTATTGTGGTCATAGGACAGCATTCACTTGTAAGAAAGGATGAGGCAGAAGGAAGAATACATTTAATTTCATTTCATTAAATTTTCAATATTATCAAAATCCAATAACAGGTTTCAGAGTTAATTAGATTTTTCATATATTTATCTGGTGGATTATGAATTGAGAGTATAAAAACCATGAAAGTGGCAGCTGAAAACATTGGACATTCTTTGAGTGAATATATCAAATCTCCAAAAAGGAACAATGAAAGCTAGGTTCTTAAAATGTATTAATTTGGTGTTTTGAAAGGGAAAAAGGGTTATGTCAAGGAATCTTGGAAAATGGTTGAAAATGCAGCACCATGAGCATAGTTTTTAGAATGGGTGACAGAACAAAATCTTAATAGTCATCCTAATACTCCATAAATCCTCTTTTAACATCAATAATGACTTCTTTACATTTCCTTTAGATAGCAAACAGCCTTTCTATTCTCTTCTTTCAGCAATTTCTCATACCGAGAAAGATCACAGGATGTACTAATTCCTCTTTATCAGTTGCTCCTTTTGGTTCAGCTCAGGCCTGAAAAGAATGATGAAGCATTTGGGCAAAAATATGCACCCCAGTAATGCAGCGCTGGAAGACAGGATGGAGAAAACCTCCACGGCTACCATGGCTTTTCCTCTTGTGCTCAGATAGGCTGGAAAAAAGGAGACCCACACACTGCAGAAGGCCAACATGCTGAAGGTGATGAACTTGGCTTCATTAAAGCTGTCAGGTAATTTACGGGCAAAAAAAGCCACAGTAAAGCTGGCGATGGCCAAGATCCCCATGTAGCCTAAGACACAGTAGAAGAAGGAGGCTGACCCCTCATTGCATTGCAAAATCATTTCTTTGGCTTCTGAGTGCATGTCTAACTCAGGGAATGGGGGAGATGTTGAAAACCAAAGAGCACAAATACATACTTGGAAGAGAGAACAGGAAAGGACTGTAGAAAAGGCCAATCTTTTCCCCACCCATTTCCTCATCCGAGATCCTGGTTTCGTGGCCATGAAAGCCACTACCACAGTGATGGTTTTGGCCAGGACACTAGAGATGGCCACTGAGAAGGTGATGCCAAAAGTGGATTGTTGGAGAAGGCAGGTCACTTGGCCTGGTTGGCTGAGGAAGAAGAACGAGGAGAGAAAACAGAGCAGAAGAGAGACAAGGTGGGTGTAGGTGAGGGCCCGGTTGTTGGCTTTAACAATGGGAGTATCCCTGTACTTAACAAATGTTCCAAGAACCGAAGATGTCAAGAAGAAGAAACAAACAGCAGTTGAAGCTAAACCAATCCCTAATGTTTCTTTAAAAGTTAGAAAGACCACCGGTTTCAGGATACATCCTTTCTTTTCTTTGTTTGGATAATGATCTTCTGAACATTCATAACAATCATCCATATCTGAAAGAAAAGGAAAGGAATTTGTAATCTATGCCTTTTGTACTTTTGGGAATTACGTTTTGAGTGGGTGTCAGCTGTTATTCATTTTGAGTTCTTTCCACTTGTTACCAGTTTCATCAAGTTGATATGAAAAAGCAGCTTTTCTACAATGGTATCATTTACCGTTAGCATAAAGAACGTACAATCTGAAGGAAATTATTGGTTGAAATGCAGTCCTTTCTACATTTTTCATTCGTATTACAATATGGACAATTTGGACTTCTCTCATTTTTCTAAAACTTGGAGAAGAAAACTTTTATGATGTATATAAAACTTTAGTAACAGAAGCAGAAGTCCTGCACTGAGGTGTGAATCAATATAATTCATTTAATTTCTTTTAGGTTTCCTCCTTCCTAATATATGAGTAAACTAAGGAAAGATCAGTCTTTTTAGTTGGAATAACTAAGTGGAGTGCAACAACGAAAATTAATCACCTAATTTTACCTCAGTAAGTTCTACAAACACCGATCCTATGTCCCTTGGAAGCTAAAATATCTGATCTATTCAAAAATCTTCCTTTGCCTGCTGGTCTTGACACAATGATGGGTAAACACTGTCACCGTTGATTTAAACTTTAAGTAGAAGTTTAACTTAACTTGATTCTCCTGATTTCTATGCTGTCTTTGAAAGAGGAGGTTAGTGCTCCTCACATCTTACTTTAAGCTGGGCCAGAAAGGAAAAGAAGAAAAGGTAAAGAAGTTTTTGAGTCAAGCCAATGCCCATAGACTCAAGCGATAAGTTATTGTGATTTTTTTGGTAAGAAGAAAATACTCTGCCCTTGTCTTTTTTCAGCAATCGTTTTCTTTAATTCCCAGTCTCCTGTACACATTGTATTTGTCTGGTCATCTCCCATTCAATTGTTTATTAGATCAGACATTGCTTTGCTGGACATATAATGAGTAAATTGTCATCACACCTTGTGAAGATGAGAACTTAAGGTAGGAGACACACACACATGCGCACGCACACATACACACTGCTTAATAAATCCTGAGTTTAGAAAAATTCATGATATTTGGTTTACTGAGTGAACTGTCTTCATCCTGTCTTCATGGTGAAGAACTAGTAAAACTATTAATTACATGCATCCTAAAGTAGTTTATTTCAGTTTTCTTAAGTCTATAGAATGAAAAATTGGTGGAATGTCTAACCTACCATTTTGATTTGAAATCTTCCCTTCTGGGCATGGAAGACAGTCATAGCAACAGAATTGTTTTCCTTCAGCCCGTTTCTTCCAGGATCCAGGGGAACAATGGTCATTACACAGTGAAAGTGGAAGAACCTAGTCACAAAATGGAAGGTTTTGGAAGGGAGGATTTGAAAAAGTATTTTTAATTTTTCTCCATTATGGAGAGAAGGAATTCTTGACTTCACAAAAGGGTTAATGAATTTTATCTACTTAGATTTATACTATACATTAAAAGATGTTGAAATTGCAAGGATGTGCTAGAAGAACATCAGAGTGAGTAAATAATGTGCATTATGACAATGTTATGAAACTGTGCAAGTGACATGATTTCAAATGGAATTGCAACCCAAATATGAAAATCTCACTTTTACATTGTAATGTAATTTTGTCAATCTGGTAAATGCTTAATCTTGGACAACATTTGTACATCATATGCCCTTTTTTGGTCTCAAAACAGAAATTAGATTTGTGAAAACACCATGTTCAATATGGTTTAACAGAAAAATACATCTTCATGGGATCATAATGGATCAATGTATAGGCCATTCAATGAGTCCATACCTGGTTAAAAGCTGGGTGCCAGACAATCAAATCTTCCTCAATAACTAATTCTTTTTCTTTCGGAGCACTGGCATTTAACTCTCCAACTCTAACTCTCTGAAAGGATCTGTTTGGAAAAGTGAGCATGTTGATGATGTCAAAGCCACCACTACCTTCCCTTTTGTCTTTAAAGAAGACTTTTTCTCCAGCTGAGTTGTTAAAAGAAACCCGTTGAAGAAACGTGTGGAGCTATTGAAAGAGGATAAGAAAGAGGGAGTCAAAAAGACAATATAGATCAGGGATCAAAGATTTAAACTTTTCTTTTACTCTTACTTCCTGAGACACAAAATAATATCCCTTGGTTTGAAATATGAAAGAAGAAAATGCTGAAAACTGTTAGAAAACTATCAGTAATAGAGATTGGCACTTACACTACTCACTTTCTTGCCTCACTATCAATACTGATATGGGGCCATAGGCCAGGGCAAACAAATCATATTAAGACGTTGATGGAAATTTACTGAAAGAGATGACAGGTACAGCATGGAGAGATTACCTGCGAAGGCTTCAGGTCTGGTAATTCAAACCTTTCAAGCTCCTGTTTGGATCTTGATCTCACTATCTCCTGCAAAGAATGTGCCACTGCATAAACAGCATTGTAAATACTGTAGCTCTGGCCAGTCATCTGCAACTCAAAGAAAGGTCCAGGCACAGTCTCCAAATTCTCTTCTCCACTGCAAGTTTCACTGATCATTGAGTCTGATTCTGCATTTGAAAATGAACAGTCAAACAATTGTTCCCAAACATCTTGAATAAATCCATCTTTGTGGGTTGAAGGATTGATGACTTGAAGAAATTCTTTGAACCCTTGAACTTCTCTTGAATGAACAGTAAAGGAAAGAGCCCCATGGAACATCTGGAGATCCCAACCCCTTTGCATTCCAGTCAGTATGAAATCAATTGGGTTCATCAAGATCCAAACCTTCCTAAAGGATGTGTTGTCTTTATTTTCAGGATCACGTAGAAATGCGACCATTCTGAGCCACACAATTGTGAATGAGTCTCCATAGACAAGAAAAGCATTTGCTTTCTTATCTATCAATTTATTAGAAATAATTGAGACTGAATCCAGCCATTCTGACAAGTTATTTAAGTCAACATTTTGTGGAAATTTTTGTTTGAAAGCTACACAGATGCCATTCTGGGAAAGCAATGGTGGCAGTTTCTGTAAGAAATGTTCTCCCTTATTACTATCAAAAGTAAAGACTCCAGTCCATATCCATCCAAAATGGAGAAGAAGTTGTATAACTCCAGTGTACTGATGGTCCTCATTTGGGACCATGCAGTAAAATGATGAAAACTTAATAGTTTCGGAAGAAGAGCCATAGGTCAACTGAAAAAAAAGGAGAGTCATTGTTCCAGAGGATCAACAGAAAAAATATGGAAAAATGTCTGCTGGATAGAAACAGAATTAAGGTAAGCCTAATTTTAAAATTCTAGCTATATGATGGCAGTTGTGATGAACAATATAAGCAACTAAAACCCCAAGGTAAAATATTTTCTCCTCTGTGAATGATGGAAACTGGATTACAAACCAACATTATCTTCCTAATATAGAGTTCCAGACTGCTTATTACCATGAGCACCTGGAAACTTGCTAACTGTCTGAGCATCTTAACTTTTCCCAACCTAAGGAAAGAATTCTTTAGAGCTAGACCTATTGGATTACCTTCTGCCCTTCTCAATAGCAGATAGAATAAAATATGTATGCATGAAAAATCATCTCAATTAAATTCTGGAGAAATAGAAAGAGTTATGCTCCTTTACTGCAATTAGTATAAATATTTCCAAAAGGACCATGTAGCACCAATCCTCCAAAAATTCCCAGCCAAAACAGTTGAGTTTTATTCTAAACTGTGATGATTAGACACCAAGCCAGATATACAAAATCTCTCTCCCACCGCCTCTGCCCAAACTACCTGTGGAATCTTGTAGACATTTAAACTTTCTGCCATATAGGATGAAGTATCAGTCGCAAGTCCTCCAATGATGGCCATGAGATTTTTCTGGCTGTCACATTTGTAGTTGGGGACAAATTCCTTGGATTTGAAAAGCAGGTCCAGAGTGGTGCGATAGGTCATCCTTGGATTGTAGTAACTGTCATAGATGTGGAACCCGAGAGTGATGTTAGGCAGGATCTGGGAGTTCTCATTGATCTCCTTCACAGCAAAGGCCAAGGCAAGGACGTGCTGATAGAATTTGGTTATTACACTGCCAATAGTTAATACACACCCATTGAAAAATTAATTTTGCAATTGTTTTAAGCCTGCATAATTTCAATATGAATAAGAAACATTTCTGTGAGGAGTGAAACTGCTGAACTTTTTTTTAAATTATATTAAGCTCATTAAATGATCTTCAAAAGACTTATTGCACCAAGGTTTCACACATTTCATGAGAGAGACTCACATAATGTAAAGAAAATTATTTCATTTTCCACAACTGGACACATTCAAAACTCAAAGGAGACTTAAATTACATACAAAAACCTTCAGTTGAGCTCCAAAAATGTTTACTTATATAAGCATTTTGGGGGATCTGGCTAAGATTATGGAAGAAAAAAAAAATCCTTACAAGGGTAAGTCATAAAGTTTTAGAGAAGGATTGTCCTTAAATGGAATATTATTAACCTGGTAACTAATGTGAGACACCATCCCACCAATGATGAAGTCACCAGGCTGGTACCACTCGTGTGCTACAGGGAAGGCATCACGGGTAGGGCAGCTCAGGGTAACTATTTTGTTCACCAGGAACACCAGGAGGATCAACATCATGACTCTCTGCTTCTGGAGAAAAGATCTGCGTCTATCATTCAAAGACAAGTTCTGGCAGATTAGGCAGGAGGGAGAGAACTTGGGAAATGAACCTCATAGAGTCAGCACTCCCCCTTCCTGCCTCTCTGTGGCCCTAGAAATATTTATATTGATTGTTTTTGATGTCCTAGTCCCTTCTGCACACAAACTTTGATGTCTTGGCATACTAAAATAATTGCATGATTTCAGTCATTCATAAGGGACATAATTATCATTCAATCTTGGCAACATGGATTTTTTTTTTTTTCATGTAAGTGGTCAACATCTTTCTCTATTTTGGGTGACATAATAAGTGACTGGGGATTAACCTGTTCTGAAAATACCAGGAAAAATAGAATTGGGATGACTGAGATGACAAAACTGCCTTAATTCTAGAAGTCAGGACCAAGGTTTAATTTGGTCAGTGGACCATAGAACTCAGTTTAGAGAATATGTTTAAAATGTCTGGGGAAATGGTGAAACATCCACTGACAGGTACAGATTAGCCGGTTTTGATTTGAGAATCCTTTACAAACTAGCTGAAATAAATGTTGAAATAGAAAATCATGGTTCCCCAAATGGAGAAAGAAGAAACCCCTGTTAAGGGCACAAGAGGAGACAGGGATATTTGAAAAAGGAACGTAAAATATGTTTTAGGTTTATCTTGTATGTGGTTTTTATAACAAGAAAAAGGGGAGAACTTTTTCCCCCAAAGAACTCATATCTGTCCTGTTCCAGGACTTGTAAGTTGTCTTTTTAAAAAATAAATATCTCTCTCTATTTCTCTCTCTCTCTATATATATATTTTAAAGTTTCATGGGCATCATTTAAGTTCCAGATGTTCTCCAGTGACAGGCAAAACAAGCAGGTTTTCTTGACTGGTTCATTAAAATGAATTTAAACGGCTACAGAATCATAGCAACAAAATTTCTCCCCTTCCCTCCCTTGCTTCTGATTTTCCCGAAATCCGTGTTCATTGCACACTGAAAGGGGCAGGACCTAGGATCCAGAAAGAAGAAAAGCACTTAATATGGAAGATTAAAGTAATAAATGAATCCCTCACATGTAGAAATTGAGCCTACAATCTTTTATAATGAAATAATCAACAGCTGCTTTCTGAAAAGAAATGCAGATGTAATTAAGAAAGTAATCAACAATTTTTATGTTTCAATAATTTTAGAAAGTATGAAATCATACTTTATGAAACTAATTTATGAAATTATGAAACCATAAGCATTTTTCCTAAACCAAAATGAACCACATAGAACATGAGAAAAACAGTCCCATTGGACATCACATTCCATGGAGAGGTGGGGCACTTCTGGGCAATAAGCATTCAGATGTGTAGATGTATCTATCTCCAAATTCAGTATTAAGAGCTATTGGACAGAATGACTACAACAGAAACTTGTCAATATGGCAAAATATCCTTTCAGGGTTTATTACTATTTCCGGTCACCCTGAACACAATTCAGAGATTCAAGAGCTTAAAATACATAACTCTCTATAATTACACTACATGATAAATATAATGGGCTATACATTTCTTGGATTATCAGAAACCAAAACAAAAGTCTCATTGAATTTGGAAGGGGTTTCCAGAGCAGGGAACCCCAAAGCCACAAACCAGAAAAGGATACATTAAACAGACAAAAATCATATTCCATGTGAGTACACCGTGAAGGTGATGAATAGGTTTAGAGGATTAGATTTGGTAGACAGAGTGCCTAAAGAACTATGGACGGAGGTCTGTAACATTGTACAAGAGGCAGCAACTAAAACCATCCCAAAGAAAAAGAAATGCAAGAAAGCAAAATGGCTGTCTGATGAGGCTTTACAAATAGCTGTGGAAAGAAGGAATGTGAAAAGCAAGGGTGAAAGGGAAAGATATAAGCAACTGAATGCAGATTTCCAGAGAATAGCAAGGAGAGATAAGAAGGCCTTCTTAAATGACCAATGCAAAGAAATTGAAGATAACAATAGAATGGGGAAGACTAGAGATCTCTTCAAGAAAATTGGAGATATCAAAGGAACGTTTCGTGCAAAGATGGGCATGATAAAGGACAAAAAAGGCAGGGACCTAACAGAAGCAGAAGAGATTAAGAAGAGGTGGCAAGAATACACAGAAGAACTATACAAGAAAGATCTTAATGTCCCTGATGTCCATGCTGGTGTGGTCACTGACCCTGAGCCAGACATCCTAGAGAGTGAAGTCAAGTGGGCCTTAAGAAGCATTCCTAACAACAAAGCTAGTGCAGATGACAGTATTCCAGCTGAGTTATTTAAAATACTAAAAGATGATGCTGTGAAAGTGCTGCACTCAATATGCCAGCAAGTTTGGAAAACGCAACAGTGGCCATGGGATAGGAAAAGGTCAGTTTACATTCCAATTCCAAAGAAGGGCAATGCCAAAAAATGCTCAAACTATCGCACAATTGCACTCATTTCACATGCTAGCAAGGTTATGCTCCAAATCCTACAAGCTAGGCTTCAGCAGTACGTGGACCGAGAACTATCAGATGTACAAACTGGGTTTCGAAGAGGCAGAGGAACCAGAGATCAAATTGTCAACATTCGCTGGATCATGGCGAAAGCACGAGAGTTCCAGAAAAGCATCTACTTCTGCTTCATTGACTATGCAAAAGCCTTTGATTGTGTGGATCACAACAAACTGTGGCAAATTCTTAAAAGGATGGGGATACCAGACCACCTTACCTGTCTCCTGAGAAATCTGTATGCGGGCCAAGAAGCAACAGTTAGAACCGGTCATGGAACAACCGACTGGTTCAAAATAGGGAAAGGAGTACGACAAGGCTGTATACTGTCACCCTGCTTATTTAACCTATATGCAGAGTACATCATGAGACATGCCAGGCTGGAAGAATTACAAGCCGGAATTAAGATTGCAGGGAGAAACATCAATAACCTCAGATATGCAGACGATACCACCCTAATGGCAGAAAGTGAAGAAGAACTAAAGAGCCTCTTGATGAGGGTGAAAGAGGAGAGTGCGAAAGCTGGCTTGAAACTCAACATTAAAAAAACTAAGATCATTGCATCTGGAACCATCAATCCCTGGCAAATAGAAGGGTAGAAATGGAAGCAGTAACAGACTTCATTTATTTGGGCTCCAAGATCACTGCAGATGGAGACTGCAGCAATGAAATTAAAAGATGCTTGCTCCTTGGGAAGAAAGCCATGGCAAACCTAGATAGCATATTAAAAAGCAGAGACGTCACCTTGCCGACAAAGATCCGCATAGTCAAAGCTATGGTTTTTCCAGTAGTAACGTATGGCTGTGAGAGCTGGATCATAAAGAAGGCTGAACGCCGAAGAATTGATGCCTTTGAACTGTGGTGCTGGATAAGACTCTTAAGAGTCCCCTGGACTGCTAGGAGGTGAAACCAGTCAATCTTAAAGGAAATCAACTCTGATTGCTCATTGGAAGGATGGATAATGAAGCTCAAGCTCAGATACTTTGGTCACCTAATGCGAAGAGAGGACTCTTTGGAAAAGACCCTGATGCTGGGAAAGATGGAAGGCAAAAGGAGAAGAGGACGGCAGAGGATGAGATGGCTAGATAGCATCACTGAAGCAATGAGCATGAAATTGAGCAAACTCAGGGAGGCAGTGAAAGATAGGAAGGCCTTGCGCAATATGGTTCATGCGGTCACGAAGAGTCGGATATGACTTAACGACTGAACAACAACAAAAGAGACAAAGAAAAGAAATGTTCTGGTTACTGGGTGTGACTATCAGAAATTCTGCAGTTCTTATTCAATCTGTTGTGTGTTCCTCTGCTAAATCCTTGTCTTCATGTATATTGTCACCTGACGGCATTTGAATATCTTCTCTGAAACGTTCATTGCTACCCTATCAAATGATAGCCTGCATCATGTCTCTTGAGTGCTGCTTCCTTTACGGTTGATAGTTGACCCTAAAAGGTAAAAATCTGTCCCCCACATCAATATCTTGTTTATCAATGAGAAGTCTGCTCGCTGCATGTTAATGTGTTTATTTTTAACAATATTTAATCATAGTGCCATTCTTAGGGAAATTGCCACGCTTCTAACTCATGCAATTGCAGATGATAGATACGGCATATATAGTAATTTTGCCTCAATTCGTATATAGAAGAAGTGGATCACCCACAACTTTTTCCAAGATAATTTTCATCTTGGTCGTCCTTCCCTGTATAAGAAAGGGGTACATACCTTTTTTTCAATATCTGGGCCAAATTTCAGCATTGCTTTTCATGCCAAATGCCAGACTTCTAATATCAAAGCAAACCAAATCAATCTTTATTGTGGTCATAGGACAGCATTCACTTCTAAGAAAGGATGAGGCAGAAGGAAGAATACATTTCATTTCATTTCATTAAATTTTCAATATTATTAAAATCCAATAATAGGTTACAGAGTTAGATTTTTTATATATTTATCTGGTGGATTATGAATTGAGAGTATAAAAAACATGATATTGGCAGCTGCAAACATTGGACATTCTCTGAGTGAATATATCGAATCTCCTAAAAGAAACAATGAAAGCTAGGTTGTCAAAATGTATTAATTTGGTGTTTTGAAAGGGAAAAAGAGTTTTGTCTTGGAATTTTGGAAAATGGTTGAAAATGCAGCACCATGAGCATAGTTTTTGGAATGGGTGACAGAACAAAATCTTAATAGTCATCCTAATACTCCATAAATCCTCTTTTAACAGCAATAATGACTTCTTTACATTTCCTTTAGATAGCAAACAGCCTTTCTATTCTCTTCTTTCAGCAATTTCTCATACCGAGAAAGATCACAGGATGTACTAATTCCTCTTTATCAGTTGCTCCTTTTGGTTCAGCTCAGGCCTGAAAAGAATGATGAAGCATTTTGGCAGAAATATGCACCCCAGTAATGCAGCGCTGGAAGACAGGATGGAGAAGACCTCCACGGCTACCGTGGCTTTTCCTCTTGTGCTCAGATAGGCTGGAAAAAAGGAGACCCACACACTGCAGAAGGCCAACATGCTGAAGGTGATGAACTTGGCTTCATTAAAGCTGTCAGGTAATTTACGGGCAAGAAAAGCCAAAATAAAGCTGGCGATGGCCAAGATCCCCATGTAGCCTAAGACACAATAGAAGAAGGAGGCTGACCCCTCATTGCATTGCAAAATCATTTCTTTGGCTTCTGAGTGCATGTCTAACTCAGGGAACGGGGGAGATGTTGACAACCAAAGAGCACAAATACATACTTGGAAGAGAGAGCAGGAAAGGACTGTAGAAAAGGCCAATCTTTTCCCCACCCATTTCCTCATCCGAGATCCTGGTTTTGTGGCCATGAAAGCCACCACCACAGTGATGGTTTTGGCCAGGACACTAGAGATGGCCACTGAGAAGGTGATGCCAAAAGTGGATTGTTGGAGAAGGCAGGTCACTTGGCCTGGTTGGCTGAGGAAGAAGAACGAGGAGAGAAAACAGAGCAGAAGAGAGACAAGAATGGTATAGGTGAGGGCCTGGTTGTTGGCTTTAACAATGGGAGTATCCCTGTGCTTAACAAATGTTCCAAGAACCGAAGATGTCAAGAAGAAGAAACAAAGAGCAGTTGAAGCTAAACCAATCCCTAATGTTTCTTTAAAAGTTAGAAAGACCACCGGTTTCAGGATACATCCTTTCTTTTCTTTGTTTGGATAATGATCTTCTGAACATTCAAAACAATCATCCATATCTGAAAGAAAAGGAAAGGAATTTGTAATCTATGCCTTTTGTACTTTTGGGAATTACGTTTTGAGTGGGTGTCAGCTGTTATTCATTTTGAGTTCTTTCCACTTGTTACCAGTTTCATCAAGTTGATATGAAAATGCAGCTTTTCTACACTGGTATCATTTAGCATTAGCATAAAGAAAGTACAGTCTGAAGGAAATTATTGCTTGAAATGCAGTCCTTTCTACATTTTTCATTCGTATTACAATATGGACAATTTGGACTTTTCCCATTTTTCTAAATCATGCAGAAGAAAACTGTTATGATTTATATAAAACTTCAGTAAGAGAAGCAGAAGTACTGACACAGAGGTGTGAACCAATACAATTCATTTAATTTCTTTTAAGTTTCCTCCTTCCTAATGTATGAGTAAACTAAGGAAAGATCAGTCTTTTTATTTGGAAAAACTAAGTGGAGTGCAACAACCAAAATTAATCGCCTAATTTTACCTCAGTAAGTTCTACAAACACCGATCCTATCTCCCTTGGAAGCTAAAATATCTGATCCATTGAAAAATCTTCCTTTGCCTGCTGGTCTTGACAAAATGATGTGTAAAAACTGTCACCGTTGATTTAAACTTTAAGTAGAAGTTTAACTTAACTTGATTCTCCTGATTTGTATGCTGTCTTTGAAAGAGGAGGTTAGTGCTCCTCACATCTTACTTTAAGCTGTGCCAGAAAGGAAAAGAAGAAAAGGTAAAGAAGTTTTTGAGTCAAATCAATGCCCATAGACACAAATGATATGTTATTGTGATTTTTTTTGGTAAGAAGAAAATACTTTGCCCTTGTCTTTTTTCAGCAATCATTTTCTTTAATTCGCAGTCTACTGTACACATTGTATTTGTCTGGTCATCTCCCATTGAATTGTTTATTAGATCAGACATTGCTTTGCTGGACATATAATGAGTAACTTGTCATCACAAATTGTGAAGATGAGATCTTAAGGTAGGACACGCACACACATGCGCACGCACACATACACACTGCTTAATAAATCCTGAGTTTACAAAAATTCATGGTACTTGGTTTACTGAGTGAACTGTCTTCATCCTGTCTTCGTGATGAAGAACTAGTAAGACTTTTAATTACATGCATCCTAAAGTAGTTTATTTCAGTTTTCTTAAGTCTATAGAATGAAAAATTGGTGGAATGTCTAACCTACCATTTTGATTTGAAATCTTCCCTTCTGGGCATGGAAGACAGTCATAGCAACAGAATTGTTTTCCTTCAGCTCCTTTCTTCCAGGATCCAGGGGAACAATGGTCATTACACAGTGAAAGTGGAAGAACCTAGTCACAAACATGAAATGTTTTGGAAGGGAGGATTTGAAAAAGTATTTTTAATTTTTCTCCATTATGGAGAGAAGGAATTCTTGACTTCCGAAAAGTGTTAATGAATTTTATCTTGTTAGATTTATACTATACATTAAAAGATGTTGAAATTGCAAGGATGTGCTAGAAGAACATCAGAGTGAGTAAATAATGTGCATTATGACAATGTTATGAAACTGTGCAACTGACATGATTTCAAATGGAATTGCAACCCAAATATGAAAATCTCACTTTGACATTGTAATGTAATTTTGTCAATTTGGTAAATGCTTAATCATGGACTACGTTTGTACATCATATGCCCTTTTTTGGTCTCAAAACAGAAATTAGATTTGTGAAAACACCATGTTCAATATGGCTTAGCAGAAAAATACATCTTCATGGGATCATAATGGATGAATGTATAGCCCGTTCAAAGAGTCCATACCTGGTTAAAAGCTGGGTGCCAGACAATCAAATCTTCCTCAATAACTAATTCTTTTTCTTTTGGAGCACTGGCATTTAACTCTCCAACTCTAACTCTCTGAAAGGATCTGTTTGGAAAAGTGAGCATGTTGATGATGTCAAAGCCACCACTACCTTCCCTTTTGTCTTTAAAGAAGACTTTTTCTCCAGCTGAGTTGTTAAAAGAAACCCCTTGAAGAAACGTGTGGAGCTATTTGAAAGAGGATAAGAAAGAGGGAGTCAAAAAGACAATATAGATCAGGGATCAAAGATTTAAACTTTTCTTTTACTCTTACTTCCTGATACAAAAAATAATATCCCTTGGTTTGAAATATGAAAGAAGAAAATGCTGAAAACTGTTAGAAAACTATCAGTAATAGAGATTGGCACTTACACTACTCACTTTCTGGCCTCAGTATCCATACTGATATAGGGCCAAAAGCCAGGGCAAACAAATCCTATTAAGACGTTAATGGAACTTTACTCAATTTACTGAAAGGAATGACAGGTACAGCTTGGAGAGATTACCTGCGAAGGCTGCAGATCTGGCAATTCAAACCTTTCAAGATTCTGTTTGGATCTTGATCTCACTATCTCCTGCAAAGAATGTGCCACTGCATAAACAGCATTGTAAATACTGTAGCTCTGGCCAGTCATCTGCAATTCAAAGAAAGGTCCAGGCACAGTCTCCAAATTCTCTTCTCCACTGCAAGTTTCACTAATCATTGAGTCTGATTCTGCATTTGAAAATGAACAGTCAAACAATTGTTCCCAAACGTCTTGAATAAATCCATCTTTGTGGGTTGAAGGATTGATGATTTGCACAAATTCTTTGAACCCTTGAACTTCTCTTGAATGAACAGTAAAGGAAAGTGCCCCACTGAACATCTGGAGATCCCAACTTTTCTGAAGTCCTGTCAGTATGAAATCAATCGGGTTCATCAGGATCCAAACCTTTCTAAATGTTGCACTCTCTTTATTTTCAGGATCACGTAGAAACACAACGCTTCTAAGCCATACAATTGTGAATGATTCTCCGTAGACAAGAAAAGCATTTGCTTTCTGATCTATCAATTTATTAGAAATAATTGAGACTGAATCCAGCAATTCTGACAAGTTTTTTAAGTCAACATGTTGTGGAAATTTTTGTTTGAAAGCTACACAGATGCCATTCTGGAAAAGCAATGGTGGCAGTTTCTGTAAGAAATGTTCTCCCTTATTACTATCAAAAGCAAAGACTCCAATCCACATCCATCCAAAACGGAGAAGAAGTTGTATAACTCCAGTGTACTGATGGTCCTCATTTGGAACCATGCAGTAAAATGAAGATAACTTAATACTTTCAGCAAAAGAGCCATAGGTCAACTGAAAAAAAAGGAGAGTCATTGTTTCAGAGGATCAAGAAAAAATATATGGAAAAATAACTGCTGGATAGAAAGAGAATTAAGGTTAGCCTAATTTTGAAATTCTAGCTATATGATGGCATTTGTGATGAACAATATAAGCAACTAAAACCCCAAGGTAAAATATTTTCTCCCCTGTGGATTATGGAAACTGGATTACAAACCAACATTATCTTCCTAATATAGAATTCCAGACTGCTTATCACCATGAGCACCTGGAAACTAGCTAACTGTCTGTGCATCTTAACTTTTCCCACCTAAGGAAAGAATTCTTCAGAGCTAGACCTATTGGATTACCTTTTGCCCTTCTCAATAGCAGATAGAATAAAATAAGTATCCATGACAAATTATCTCCATGAAATTCTGGAGAAATAGAAAGAGTTATGCATGTCCTCCTCTACTGCAATTATTATAAAGATTTCCAAAAGAACGACGTAGCACCAATCCTCCAAAAATTCCTAGCCAAAACAGTTGAGTTTTATTCTAAACTGTTATAATTAGACACCAAGCCAGATATACAAAGTCTCTCTCCCACCCGTCTGCCCAAACTACCTGGGGAATCTTGTAGACATTTATACTTTCTGCCATATAGGATGAAGTGTCAGTCGCAAGTGCTCCAATGATGGCCATGAGATTTTTCTGGCTGTCACATTTGTAGTTGGGGACAAATTCCTTGGATTTGAAAAGCAGGTCCAGAGTGGTGCGATAGGTCATCCTTGGATTGTAGTAACTGTCATAGATGTGGAACCCGAGAGTGATGTTAGGCAGGATCTGGGAGTTCTCATTGATCTCCTTCACAGCAAAGGCCAAGGCAAGGACGTGCTGATAGAATTTGGGTATTACACTGCCAATAAGTAATACACACCCATTAAAAAATTAATTTTACAATTGTTTTAAGGCTGCATAATTTCAATATGAATAAGAAACATTTCTGTGAGGAGTAAAAATGCTGAACTTTTTTTAAAATTACATTAAGCTCATTAAATGTTCTTCAAAGACTTATTGCACCAAAGTTTCACACATTTCATGAGAGAGACTCACATAATGTAAAGAAAATTATTTCATTTCCCACAACTGGATACATTCAAAACTCAAAGGAGACTTAAATTACATACAACAACCTTCAGTTAAGGTCCAAAAATGTTTACTTATAAGAATTTTGGGGGATTTGGCTAAGATTATGGGAAGAAAAAAAAATCCTTACAAGGGTAAGTCATAAAGTTTTAGAGAAGGATGCTCCTTATATTGATTTTCAATAAAATAGTAAACAATTTGAGACACCATCCCACCAATGATGAAGTCACCAGGCTGGTACCACTCATGTGGGACAGGGAAGGCATCACGGGTAGGGCAGCTCAGGGTAACTATTTTGTTCACAAGGAACACCAGGAGGATCAACATCATGACTCTACTTATGGAGAAAAGATCTGGGTCTATCATTCAAAGACAAGTTCTGGCAGATAAGGCAGGGGGGAGAGAACTTGGGAAATGAACCTCATAGAGTCAGCACTCCCCCTTCCTGCCTCTCTGTGGCCCTAGAAATATTTATATTGATTGTTTTTGATGTCCTAGTCCCTTCTGCACACAAACTTTGATGTTTTGGCCTACTAAAATAATAGAGTGATTTCAGTCATTCCTAAGGGACGTAATTATCATTCAATCTTTGTAAACATGGAAAAATTTTTTTCATGTAAGTGGCAACATCTTTCTCTATTTTGGGTGACATAATAAGTGACTGGTGCTGAACCTGTTCCGAAAATACCAGGAAAAATAGAATTGGGAAGACTGAGATGACAAAATTGCCCTAATTCTAGAAGTCAGGACCAATGTTTAATTTGGTCAATGGATCAGAGAACTCAGTTTAAGGTATGTATGTAAAATGTCTTGGGAAATGGTGAAACATCCACTGCAGGTACAGATTAGCTGGCCTTGGTTTGAGAATCCTTTAGAAACTAGCTGAAATAAAATGTTGAAATAGAAAATCATTGATCCCCAAATGGAAAAAGAAGAAACCCTTGGTTAGGGCACAAGTGGAGTCAGGGATATTTGAAAAGGAACATAAAATGTGTTTTAGGTTTATCTTGTATGTGGTTTTTATAGTAAGAAAAAGGGGAGAATTTTTTTTTCCCAAGGAACTCATATCTGTCCTGTTCCAGGACCTGTAAGTTGTCTTTTTAAAAAACATATATCTATCTCTATTTCTATTTCTATCTCTCTATCTATATTTTAAAGTTCCATGGGCATCATTAAAGAAAGTTCCAGATGTTCTCCAGTGACAGGCAAAACGAGCAGGTTTTCTTGACTGAAAACATTCATTGAAATGAATTTAAATGGATACCTTCTGCCTTTTAAGATCAACTCTCAACACTAAAGGGTCAAGCAGTCAAGAAAGATGCCATAGACTCGCACTTGATAGAGTAGCCATGAAGGCCTTGGAGAAGATATTCAAATGCCATGATTTGTATATATGTACAAAGACCAGAATCATACAAGCCATGGTATTCCCTGTGACACTCATGCTATGGAAGCGAAAGTTGAGATTTAAAGAAGCAAGGTAGGAAGAGTATTGATGGCTTTGATCTTTGGTGTTGGCAAAGACTCCGGAGGATACCATGGACAACCAGAAAAAGAAATCATCAAAGAAATAAGCTCAAAGTTCTTACTCGAAGCACAAATGACCAGGCTCAAATGATCCTACGTTGGACACATTATGTGAATCCTCAGATTTCTGGAAAAGGCTCTAATGATGGGAAAGGTGACAGGAAAGAGAAAAAAAGGATGACCATCAGCAAGATGGATGGACTCAGTTGCGGTGTCAATGAATGCACTGTTGGGAGACTTGAAAGAATAGGTTAGGGATACATCATCATGGAGAAAATCTACCTATGTGGTTGCTGAGTTGGAAATGACTTGATGGCACGTACTCAATCAGTGAATCAATCAAATCATTTAAATGTTAAGAACTGAGGATAAAAGAGAGTTGCTTCTGGTGGGAAATGGCAGCTTGATACTCTCTGTAGTGTGGAAAGCTGCTGCAGCTGGGAAAGCTAGCTGGGAGGTGATTTCTGGATGGCTTTTATCTCCTTGGATCAAAGGAGGATCAAGAGATTAATTGTGTGTGTTCCAGATTGCAGTTCCTTCTAATTAAACTTTAGAAACAGAAAAGGTTTTGAAGCTAGATTGGGAGTTGAGCTGCTAGGTGACCTGGACTTTCCTCTAGGCTCCTAACTGCAGGGAAGCCATTACCAATTTTATAGCCTTGCTGTCCCCATCTCTTAATCACTTTAAGAAGTAATAAATTTCACCTGAAGAGAGATTTTCTTTTGCGACAAACATGCCTTGCTTGCGGTGAGTTGAACCTTCTTTCAAGACTATAAAAAATACAAGAGAGACTTGGATTTAAAGATTTAAGACTTACTGGCAAAAGGCTTAATTAAGAGAAGAACTAAGAAAGATTTAAATGGCTAAGGGGACAGTATTTTTTAGTCTGCTATCTTCATTTTTAGTATTTTTACTTTTGACTATTTTTGTGCTTTGATACAATTCATTCCTAAGTTAGTTAAGCAGAATAGCCCAGCG
Source organism: Liasis olivaceus (assembly GCA_030867105.1). Lineage (NCBI taxonomy): Eukaryota > Metazoa > Chordata > Lepidosauria > Squamata > Pythonidae > Liasis > Liasis olivaceus. Next base: position 111,365,390 of record CM061351.1, on the reverse strand, counting down.
TGGGAATGCTTGTTAACTATCTTTAAAGTTCTGCATAACAACGGGTAGGGCTAAGACTCAGACTGTGACTCAGACTCCGACATTTATTTACCATGGACATGTGAAGTCTATTCTGGTTGAAAGGAGAGAGGGTTGTCTTTTTCTATTTTGTCTGCCTGGGATATTTTTGCTTTTGGATTAAAAATGACTACTAGAAAAATGATGAAAGAGTGCAGAAGAGGCTTGCTACAAGAACCTGCCATTGCACATGGTGTACTTCAGAATTTTTTCCAAGAAATGGTAGATAAATTTGATCAGGGGAAAAAATGGATGATTGGGGAATGGTAGATGGGGAAATAATGGATGATAGTAGATGGGGAAAAAATAGATGATTTTGAAACAGATGGATGAAAGATTTGTAAAATTAAGACAGGAGATGAAAGAAGATGTTGAAAAAAATATCTGGAGAGGTAAATCAAATTAATGACATGGTGGCAAAATTAGAGAGTAAGACAGAAGTCCAAGGCAGAGGGCTGGAAAGAGAATTGGATAATTTGGCTCTGCTGGAATTGAGAGAGAAAGAATTCTGCCTGAGATTTAGAGCTATTCCAGTGGTTCCAGATGAAAACAATAGAGAGGCTTACTAAAGTTTTGGCCAATTTTTTGGATGAGGAAGATATGGAAAACAAAATTGATAACACATATAGAATAAATTCTTGATTTGCCAGATTGAGAAAACTTCCTAGGGCTGTCGTGGTGCAATTTCTTAGAAGACAAGGGACCAAGTCTTGCACCAGCATTGTAATGCAAGATTGAAAATGGATAATACTGATAGAATTGTTCTGAAAGAGATTCCCATCACAATTTTGCATAAGAGAGAAGAGTACTCCTTTTTGGTTGAAATATTTAAACAGAAAATATCTCATTTTGGTGGGCTAAATTGGAAGGTGTGACTTTTACTTTTAAAGAGAAATGACTCAGATTGAACCCTGTCCAGAAGGTGAGAGATATTTTGGAAAAATATAAAGGAAAATTGGAGGAGCTGGAAATGGAGGTCACAGAGGGAACTTCACAACAGCTACAACAGAATGAAATGGGTTTCAAGACTGAGAAGTAGGTAAAACATTTGGGTGTAACTATGGCAAATAGGAAGTGTATGTTATTTCAAAACAACTATGTTAAGACATGGAATGAAGTTTAAAAGATATGTCAAGATGGGACAAAGTACACTTGTCACTGTTGGGGAGAATTTCTGTGATTCAGATGAGTGTTTTACCCAGAATATTATTTCTGTTTCAGATAATACTTGCTTTGACAACTGATGTGCCATTTAAACAATGGCAGAAGGTTATATCTAAATTTGTAAGGCAAGGGAGAAAACCCCAAGTTAAATGTAAGGTATTACAAGGTGTGAAAGAAAGAAGAGGATTGGGCTTACCAGATTTGAAACTATATTTTGCTGCTTGCTATTTAGTTTGGATGAAAGAGTGGGTGTTATTAAGAAACAGAAGATTATTGGATTTAGAAGGCCATGATTTGAGATTTAGGTGGCATGGATATCTGTGATATGATAAAGCTAAGGTTAATATTTAAAATCATTATGTTAGTAGGCTATTCTTAGAGTATGGAATAAATATAGACTCAGGTTTTTTATAGCTTTCAGCACAAGAAGCATTTTACAGACAAGAAATGCTAAGTCAACATAAATGGCTAACCTACTGAGATGTACTAGAATTTTCACAAGGGGATTGTAAAATGAAATCAAGAGAAGATTTGATAACAGAAGTATATTCTTGTCAATCATTTTTTTTACATTCAATCATCAAAAAGGTTTTAAGTGGATAAAAGATTTTATGGTTTTGAACAAAGTAACACTGAGCTTGAAATAGAATTATGTACTAATGATGAACATATTATTGCTAAAATGTATGAACTTTTGCTGAAATATGAGATGGAAGAAGAACAAGTGAAAGAATACATGATAAAATGGGCTAAAAATTTGGGTATAATATACAAATGGACTAGTGCAAAAATATGTAGTTGAAAGGGCTGAAATTTATATTACGTTCTAGCCTTAAAGGGATTTTTTATAAAATGATGTATCATTGGTGTCCATCATGAGAGAAATTGTCTAGAAAGTATAAAAGTACTTTGAATCTTTGCTGGAAATGTGAACAACATGAAGGGACATTTTATCATGTTTGATGGACATGTAAATAAGCCAAAAATAAAAATATATATAAAATAAAAAAGGATACAAATTCATGCATTAATTCAGAAAATTTTCAAGAAAAAGTTACACTGAAATATTCCTTCATTTAAGTTGCTATCTACCTCCATCCTCACTTATCTTGAATCTAACCCTGTGCATTACTTTTAGCTGACCTATGGCTCATTTGTCTCAGAGAAGAACCATAACACGGCCATTTTCCTTTTATTCAATGAAGACAATCAATATGCAGATTACCCTTTTCAGTCAGGTTTCAGGCCTGGATTTGGGACTGAAACACCATTGGTTTCACTTTTGGATTTTCTCTGGCGGGAGTGGGATGGGGGTAGTGCATCCATTCTTGCTCTTCTTGACCTGTCAGTGGCTTTCGATACCATTGACCATGGTGTCCTTTTGGGTCAGCTTGGGAAGTTGGGAGTAGGTGGCACAGTCCTGTGCTGGTTCACTTCCTTCCTTCAAGGCCAGTCCCAATCGGTGTTGATGGGGAGCGAGAGGTCCAGCCCACGGACCCTCCTTTGTGGGGTGCCACGGTGTTTGGTACTTTCCCCGCTCCTTTTTAACATCTACATGAAACCGCTGAGTGAGATCATCTGCCACCATTGATGAGGTATCATCAATATGCAGATGATACCCAGATATACATCTCCATCCCAGGTGATTTGAATGATGCTGTGGCTACACTTTCATGGTGCCTGGAGGCTGTGGGGGTCTGTATAGGGAACAACAGGCTTCAGCTGAAGCCTGGTAAGACAGAGTGGCTGTGGGCTGGGGGGGTCCTCTGTATCCAGAGGTTTACCATCTTTGGTTCTGGATGGGGTTGCACTACCCCAGACAGACCCAGTATGTAATCTGGAGTCCTCCTGGACTCACGACTCCTGCTCAAAGAGCAGGTGGCAGTTGTGGCCAGGATGGCATTTGCTCAACTATGTGTTGTGCATCAGTTATGCCCTTTCCTGGGTTGGGAGTTCCTCCAGTCAGTCACTCATGTCCTAGTCATCTCCCGTATAGACTATTGCAATGTGCTCTACATGAGGCTACCCTCGAAAAGTATCCGGAAGCTTAAGCTGGCTCAAAATGCAGCCACGCAGGCAATTTTAGGTGCCCCAAAGATGGCATATGTTACACCATTGCTCTGCAAGCTGCATTGGGTCCCAGTTAACTTCTGGGTCCATTTCAAGGTGTTGGTTATCACCTTTAAAGCCCTACATGGCATGGGACTGGGTTACCTGAGGGATTGTCTCACCCCCATTATATTGACCCATCCCACCCAGTCAAGCAGAGAGTGTATGCTGCGGACCCCATCAATGAAAGAATGTTGACTGGCAGGGTCCAGAATGAGAGCCTTCTTTGCCATGGCCCTTGACCTATGGAATGCCCTTCCCCTAGAGGTGAGGCAAGCCCCAGCTCTCTTGTCCTTCTGGAAAGCAATCAAGACCTGGCTATGCCAACTGGCATGGGGTGAGAAAAGGGGCAGCCAACCCTGGGGGTGGCTAGCACCTTGAAGATATTCCCATATGTTAACATCTTGTCGATCACCAGCATCTTGGAAGATATTATTAGTTGTGTACCTGCTTGGTTTTACTGTATTTTTATATTGTTTTTGTTGTATTTTAATTAATATTTATTTGCTGTCTTATTGTGAACTGCCCAGAGTCACTTCCTCATGATATGGGTGGTATCTAAATTCAAAATAGAAATAAATAAATAATATATGTAAGGGAAGGGGCTTCAATTGCATCACCACAGCCATCATTTTGATCCTTTTGACCCCCTACTGCCCATGCCATTGAGTTTCACCATACTTCAGTCAAGTTGGGGTATTTTATCCAATCTTTGCCCATATTGGCCTTTGGCATTGGAGAGTGATATGCCTCCGCCCCACTTGCTGAAAAAAATGATTTGATGTATACAGGAAGCCAAGCTTCTCATCTTCTTCAGATTGAGGCAATTTGTTATTTTATTTCACATGGATGTTGTATATCACCCTCCTCCCTTAACTCAGTTTCCTGTTCAATTCCAAAAACTACTGACAAGAAATCACAAGGATGGATTGACAGCAAAGTGATGTACACATCTAGCATGACCTGAAGGGGACTTGGATTCCCAGTTGAAACTCTGTGGGAAGCCATAACTGTAACTTAAAAAAATTATCTGTCTTGAGAACTTGCCCAAGTAGAAAGACAGAAAATAAATCAAATAAATAAATAGAAAAATAAATCCCGAGTTAATAACCATATAATAACAGAAAGGCTTAACAACTTTATTTTTTTCTCCTAATTAATTGCTCTCTGTCATTCAAATGAGGTTTCAGCACAATGATGTAGCATTTAGGGAAAAAGATGCATGCCAGTAACCCAGCACTGGAGGTCAAAATAGAGAAGACCTCCACAGCCACCATGTCTTTCCCCTTGGAGCTCAAGTAGGTGGGAACAAAGGATATCCAAACACTGCAGAAGACCAACATGCTGAAGGTGATGAACTTGGCTTCATTGAAACTGTCAGGTAATTTTCGAGCATGGAAGGCCACAATGAAACTGGCAATGGCCAAGAGGCCCATGTAGCCCAGGACAAGATAGAACATGGTGGGAGACCCTTCATTACACTGCACAATGGTTTCCTCAATTACCAAGTGCATATCTAAATCAGGGAATGGGGGAGAAGTTGCTAACCACATCAGACATATGCCTATTTGAATGACAGAGCAGGAAATGACAATGGAAAAGGCCAATTTTTTCCCTATCCATTTCTTTGTGGTTGACCCAGGTTTTGTGGCCATGAAAGCAAGAGAGACAAGGGTGGTTTTGGCTAACACACAGGAAATAGCCCCAGAGAAGACAATCCCAAAAGCTGGTTGCCGGAGAAGGCAGGTGCTTTTCCTTGGTTGGCCAAGGAAAAGCAGAGGACAGAGGAAGCAGAAGAGAAGTGAGATGAGGAGAGTGTAAGTGAGGTCCCGGTTGTTGGCTTTGACAATGGGAGTATCTCTTTGCTTTATGAAAATTCCTAACACTGCAGCATTGATGAGGGACAAGAAAAGTGCAAGGGAAGTGAAAGTGATGCCTAAAGCTTCTTCATATGAGAGAAAGTTTCTTCTTTTGGGAAGACATCGATCTTGCTCCTTGCTCGGGTATTCTTCTTCTGAGCATTTAAAACAGTCATTCATATCTGGTAACAATGGTGAAAAAAGAAAATTGAAATTCTTATCATTTCAACTGTTTTACAAAAAACAAAAGGCCATTCTTGGCACTTCCATGATGGCAACATTTTCTTTTGTTCTCATGCTACATATCAGATATCAGAAGACATGTAGGAAATCTTTAGATATCCTTTGAGATAGGTGTCATTCTGAAATGCAAAACCAGCCAATTCTTTCCTTCTTTATCTTCTGTCAACACTGAAATTTATTTTAATATGATAGAAAAATGGAAGTCCCTACCTTTCTGGTTTGAGATCTTCCCTTCTGGGCAGGGAACACAATCATAGCAGCAAAATTTTTCTCCTTCCCTCCCTTTTTTCTGATTTCCCCGATAGCAATGTTCATTGCACACAGAAAGAGGCAGGACCTATCCAGAAAGAAGAAAAACATTTAGTATGGAAGATTAAAGCAATAAATGTATCCTTGATATGTACTTTCTTTCAACTTTATTGATTAGTCTTACAACCATATCAACAAGGATAAGAAACATCAGCAAAGGTGAAACAAATAACTAATACACAAAATCCATGATACAATAAAATATTATAATAATAAAATGGGATAGTACAAAGTATACTACTACTATAAAATAATACTGCATCGCTAATATCATAATCCAGATTCATATAAGACCGTCGTATCCTTGATATGTAGAAATTGAGCCCACAATCCTTTATAGAAAAATAATTAACAGCTGCTTTCTGAAAAGAAATGCAGATGTAATTAAGAAACTAATCAACCATTTTTATTTTTCATTCATTTTAGAAATTATGAAATCATAATTTATGAAATTAATTTATGAAATTATGAAACCATAATTTATGGAATTATAAAACTATAAGCATTTTTCCTAAACCAAAATGAGCCACATAGAACATGATAAAAACTATCCTACTGTACATCAGATCCATGGAGAGGTGGGTCAATTCTGTGGATTTCATGCCCAGCCTTTTTTGTAATCCAGTGGCCAGGTGAATCCATTTGGAGAAGCTCACCTGCCTGGGAAATCCACAAGAGTAAATTTCCACTCCTACTTCCTAATAACCACTCCTGAAGATCTACTTCCTAAGATTCAGGAGATCGCTAACAGCCATATAATAGTAGTTGTCCATGGTGACCTTATCCTACATGAACCCCTCTGGTCCCTTTTGAAAGCATCCATAATGGTTGCAAGGTACAGGTAGTCAGCTGACATCAGGATTAATACCCATATCAACCTGGTCTATCCTCTTGTTAAAGAAGTATTTTCTTCTGCTGCTCCATTAATAATTCTGAATGCTCTTTCAGTGGATGATCTCAAATTCTAACCTAGTGAATGAGGAGAAAATAAACTTCTCTCTCCCCATACTAGCTGGGCAATGCATGAGGTTTGCTCAACCTTTTCCCAAGCAGAGGACTGTCAATTGTTACAGGGTTGTCCCTCTCCCTCTCCCTCTCCCTCTCCCTCTCCCTCTCCCTCTCCCTCTCTCTCAGAGTTGCTGCAGAATTCTGGTCCTTTAATCTGCCCAGTATTGCAAATTTTCTTATCTAGAGTATCATTTTAAGGGGCACTGACCAGAACTATGTACCATGTTCCCTGGATAATCTCAGTTTAGATTTGTATAGAAGGATTAGTTTATGGGTAAATCTATTTTCACTTTCAGTCCTAGTAGTTGTAAACATGGGATATTTTATTTTATTTTATTTATTTTATTATCTTATCATTTATCTTACCTTACCTTACCTTACCTTATTTTATTTTAATTTTTTACAGCTGTTGCACAAAGCACTAACATTTTCATCAAGCTGTCCCCTGACACCTCAAGGTGAATTTTGGAGATAATATTATTCGCCATCCAATATCCAATACATTTAATAACATTTTATACCATTTTCCCCAGAAAGATGTGTGAGGATGAGGAAAAGGAACTTTCCAAAAAGGCACAGACATAAAGACACAGTTCTCCTCTAAATTACAATGAAGTTTATTGCAAAAGTGCTTTCTAAGTAAATAATTTGTCCTTATTTCTAATACACACCATGACTTTACCCTATCAAGCTAACTAGATTACAGTTTCTTTATCAACTTCTTTATAAAAATAGAGGTTGCATTAAGTTTCAGTTCTTGGCAACAGAAGTCAATGTCAAAAAGAAGTTGGACATTTTTTGGCGAGATCAAGAATTTTATATTTTTGATTTTTAAGAACTTCAAGGAAGATATACGCTGGACCTGTGGATATGGATCAATTTCAGATAATCAGCTTAATGTCTAATTTCATCCATTTTGAAATCTATTGATCAATGTTTACTGTAAAGTGTTTATTTCTAGTGCCTGTTCTGATCCTCATCTTGGTACCCACTTCCATACCTCATTAAATCCTCTGTGCCACATAATCAGGTTTTCATTAATCAGAAGCTCTTTTCCTTCTGGAGCATCTGGATCCAGCTTTCCCACTTTCACTCTCTGGAAAGATGTGTTTGGGAATGTGATCATGTTAAGGATGTCAAATCCACTCTCCATTTCCCTTTTATTATTGAAAGACACACTTTCTGCAGCTGAATTGTTGAATGAAATACCTTGAAGAATCGGATGGAACTAGACAAAAAGGAAACAGTGAAAACTGAGGGACAGTACTGAAAGTACTGTATGTGTGCTTAAAATAACATGTTAGAAAATTTGTATGACTCTTTCAACACTTGATTTTCCCATGTAATTTCCAACAATTTATATTTTTCTATTTCTCCTCTAGATCATGTTGGGCTGACCATGTCATGATTTTTTGGAATTAGTGTTCTGAACTAAGAAAGCCTATTGTGGGGTCAGATCATGTCCAGATCACCCTCTAGTTTGGAGGATCAACATACAAAAACCCATCACCCATGAAATAGTGCATATGGCTTTGTCCAGAAGAGAAAACCAACATTCTAGAATTCTGCCAGAACTTTATTTTCATAGGATAATTGTTCTTTACATCCCTAGTAAATTCAGTTAATGTTGATGCTGGAAATTGAAACATTACCCAATAAAGCCTTAAATACTTAAAAAAAAAAAAAAGAGTTATTTACTAATCTTTTCACACACACACCCCCAGTCATATATAGGAATGGGGCAGGGTGAGGGCTACCCAAAAACTGGGTAGTCCACCAAATCTCATCAACTGAGATCCAAAGATTAATGTGAAAACCCAAGGAATTTTTGATAAACACTAGGTAGAATTCCATTTAATATGCTATCCATGTGAAATAAACAAAAATCCTGGATAAAGAATGTATTTATAGTAAAATCTGTTCATCGAAATCTGTTCCATCTTGTTGTGCACATTACCTGCCAAGGATGGAATTGTTGGTGTTCAATATATTTCTGCTTCATCTTTTTGTTATTGTTCAATCTATGGGAGTACATGGCATGCAAAGAATGAGCTAATATATAGACAGCATTATAGATACTGTAACTATGACCAGTCATGTCCAATTCAAACTGAGGTCTAGGAAGATTTTCCAGCCTCTCTTTGCCAGTGCACCTTTCATTTTCTTTTGTTTGCTCTCTGGAATTGGGCAAAATGCAGTCAAAGGCTTGTTTCCAGATGTCCTGGATAAAACCATCTCCTTCAGTAGAGGAAGGAGTGATGGCTTGCAGATATTCCTTGAACTCGAACTTATCTTTTGCATGAATGGAAAAGGAGATAGAACCATGGAACAACTCAAGATCCCACCCCTTTTGAACACCAGTTAATATTAAATCCATTTGGGCTGTCAAGATCCAAACTTTTCTAAATGATGAATAATTCTGATTTCTAGGACCCATAACGAACATAACAATTCTCAGCCAAGAAATGGTCAGACATTCCCCATAGATGACAATAGTATTGGTTTTATCATCTGTAAAAGTTTCACAAATATTTACGGCTATAATAAGCATTCCTTGGAAGTTACTCATATTTGGTTGATGTGGGATCTTTTGTGTGAAGGAGGAACAAATTCCATTCTCAGAAAGCAGAGACTCCATGGTTTGCAGGAAATGTTCTCCGCTATTATCATCCATCACAAAAATCCCAACCCAGGTCCATCCAAAGTATAGAAGCAAATGGACAATTCCTTTGCACTGAAGGGCCTCGTTGGTGACCATGCGATAAAACAAAGGGACCACAGCCGAAGAAATCTCCTCTGGGGCCACAGAGCCATAAGTGAGCTAAAAGAAAGATTGGAATAATGACAAGTAGCTTTCCTTGTTGGAAGGATTGTGAATTGAGAGAAATAGCTGAAGCCTGAGTTACATATAGTCTCACTACCAAAAGAAATATTATAATGGTTATCACTGTTAAAGCCCTTCATGGCACAGGACCAGGTTATCTGAGGAGCCATCTCACTCCCATTATATCTGCCCACCCTACTTGGTCAGGTAGAAGGGCCATGTTGCGGACCCCACCAGTCAAGGAATTTTGGTTGGCAGTGCCTAGGAAGAGGGCTTTTTCTGCCATGGCCCCTGTCCTGTGGAACAGCTTGCCAGCTGAGGTGCAGGCTGCCCCCACTCTCCTGGCCTTCTGAAGAGGTGTAAAAACATGGCTATGCCAGATGGCCTGGGGGCCTGATGGAGGCTTGCAATGTTGGAACTGGTTGGTGGGATGATTGATACTACTTCCCCCATCTTCTTGAATTGTATTCTGCTTTTATACATTTGTTACTTGTGATTTTCATTGGGTGTATTTATATTTTTATTGTTTTATTGTTTTGGTTTTTAACTGTAAGCCGCCCAGAGTCACCCTCTGGGGGAGATGGGTGCCATATAAATTTAATAAATGAATAAATAAAAAATAAAAATAATGCACCGCAATAGCAAATGTTGATGCATTTACTTAGCTTAACATGGAATTCAAGACACTTTTTCTGCTCAGAGAGGAAAAATGTTCCAGTTGTCTTTAACCATTGGAGTATTTAACAGCTGCTTATGCAATCAAATAGAGACTTCAAGAAATTCAACCTGAAGTATCATTTGAAAAAAACTCAGAAGAATGACCCCTGATCTTGAAAAAGCAACATAGGGCCACATATGGATCATACTTCCTGTAGTTGGGAGCTCAAGAAGAACTTTCAGAACATAACAATGGCAAACCACTACATAGATCTACCCATTCCACAAGAGCTGAGTGTGGGTTCAGAGAGCTTTCCTTTCTGCTTGTGTCAAAAATACTGTGGCGGATACGAGTTTTCCAGAGAGATTTATTCAAAAAAGCATCTTGGCAATCCTATCATCTATAACGTCAGTAGGGGAAAACTTTGACCCATCTCAGGGAACATAATCTCTATTATGAGCTTCTCTTCCGCTGTTGGGCCCCTTAAAGCAAAAGGTATTTCCAAAAGAGAAATGTAGATCCAGGAAATTGAGCAGCTACTCAAATCAGAATTTTCTCCTTTTGGACTGAAAATAGGAGGCTATTTTTAAACCAAATTATTATTATTATTATTATTATTATTATTATTATTATTATTATTATTATTATTTCTACTACTACTACTACTATTGTCACTTTTTTCCTGATAACATCTTTACAGTAAGAATGGTGAGAGGTGAGAGTTATTTGTTAGGAATCTTAACATTGCTTCTTACTTGTGGAATCTTGTAAAGATTCAGAATGTCTGCAATATGGTAGGAGGTATCAGTGCCAAGTCCCCCAATGACACCCAGGAGGGTTTTCTTGGTGTCACATTTATAGTTGGGGACAAATCTATCCGAACTGAAGAGTAGGTCCAAAGTAGTCCGATAGGTCATCATTCCATCATAGTAGCTGTCATAGATGTGGAATCCAAGGGTGACATTGTTCAGGAATCTGGGATTCTCATTGATCTCCTTCACTGCAAATACCAAGGCAAGAACATGCTGGTAGAATTTGGTTACTGCTCTGCTGACAAAGTGATTTAGATTAAATTATTACTTTAGGAAGTGACTTTTTTTAACCATTTATTTATGTCTCTTGGCATAATTTCCATCCTGTAGTGGAAAGGCAATGTAAGAATCACTTGTGTGGATTAGTAAATTATTAGTCTCAGATTAAGCATAAGCCCCCCAAACCCAAATGCAATTATTTTTGATTATTTATAATTTTCAACTAAAACCTTTGGAATGCCTACAAACCCTGACAATAGTGTACATTTTTTAAAAAAGGATACATATTTGCAAAAATATGCCAAACAAACCAGGAAGAATGGAAATGAGTTGCCTAATAACATGTGATTCTGCACAATCCATTTGGTGAAAGGTCGCTTAAGTTTGCCTCAATAGTCAATAATCTCAAAGGGATTATTCCAAGATGAGTAGACATTGATAGGATGAATCCATAGTTTTCTAACTGCCCTCAATATTTTATTATCCAGTTAGATTTTTTTTTTAAGTGACTGCCTAAAAAATAGCCTGATTCTGCATTTTTATTTTCAACACTCTTATCATCAGATAAAGAATGTCTCTGCTACACAGGAGAGGAAAACTTACATTGACATCTGAAACAATTTCTGGGTGGGATGTTCCTTAAAAGAAAGTTCTTCTGAATTGTAAAGGAACTGAGAAGCAATCCCACCAATGAGGAAGTCACCTGACTGGTACCACTGATGTGGAACAGGGAAGGGCTGAAGCACATGGCATTGATGGTCGTGTCCTTTGTTGCACCCAAGAGAGGAGAGAAGCAATGCATATAGTCCCAACATCCTGACCATGAATTCTTCTGCCTAATTGTAGATTGTGACCATCCATAGCATCTGCCTGACCTCAGGAAGCTAAAATTATATAGCAGACGTCTCTGTGGTTACACATGTCCCTTTCTTTTAGCCACAACGAAGATGCAGATGTCTACTAGAAGGCTACTTATAATGATCAGGGTTACTATTTCAAGCTAGGAGAAAACTGGAAAATTCTGTTGGACAGAGTCCTTTTGGAACGTTATCTTTCTTTTCCCTCTCAATAATTGCTTATAACCACTTGCAGGTTTGACCCTTCACGGTTTCAGAAAAATCATTAGCTCCTTGGCCACATGAGATAATTATACAAATTTGGGTAATTACCTGGGGAGATAGTGACCTCTCTTCTGAGACTGAATGTTCCTGAGTAATATATATATTCTTTCAGATTACATTGTAAGGCACTTCTTATTTTCTAAATGGTCAAGAAATGCAGTTTTTCATGGTTTCCATGGAAAATTAAGAAAAGTAGGACCTCGTGTGGACCCATCAGCATGATTGGGGTCTAAAAGTCATGCTAATGCCTCAGTATTGTCTGGATTATTTGTTACCACTTGCAAGTTTGATTACTCATAATTACTGGAAATCATTTGCTCTTGGTCAACATGAGCCAATTATAATGATTTGGGTAATTGCTGAGGGAGATAGCTGTGTCTTCTGAGTTTCAATCACCCTGAATTGCTTTTGGGGAAGAAAAAAAGTGTATTGTTGTTTTCCTTGCTTCTGACTACATTGCAAACTACCAGCTATGGTTAAGAATCCAGGGTCCCGTGCTACCCAGGAAAGAAAAATAACAAGTTTAAACCTACTCTGCAAAGTTTTTATTTTTATTATTATTTTTTATTAATTTATTTAAATTACAAAAGAAGAAAAAGAATACGTAAAAGGGCCTTAACATAAAAGTGAAACAACAGCAAAGGTTACAATAGCACACAGTTCTAATCTCTCTCTATATATATATGTATCTAATACAATTATTGTTCAAGTACATATGTATTTCTAATAGATTTATATGAATATCCTGGGTTTTTTTTTTAATCCAGTATATTTTGCATAAATGAGTCCCATATTTCATTATACAAAGTCTAGATCTATAGGCAATCCACTCATAGATAGCAAGTGTAATCAGGTCGTCAATCCATTGACTAAATGAAGCCGTACATTTACAGTATCTTTCCAATCTTGCAATATCAGTCTTTTGGCCATAGTACAGGGCATGGAGAATCCATTTATGTTGTCCAGTTGCCAAGTTCCATGTGCTAGGTATATATTTCAAAAGAATATTATCCTCTGAAAATGTTAGCTTTTGTTGCACAATCATATTTATATAGTCCACTACTTTCTCCCAAAACTTAGTAAGTATAGGACATTCTAAAAACTTATGTTTTAAAGAGGCATTGTCCTTATTACGTCTCCAACAAAATGCTGTTTTTGACAATCCTTTTCTATACAAACATAGTGAAGTCCAGTACATTCTAAATATTATTTTTTTGTTGTCTAAGTCGTAGTTTAAGGTCCATTGAAACACTTGCTATAGTAGTTAAGACACTCTCCCATTGTCTAGGCAATATATAAACCTCTGATGTTTTTATTTCACTCATACCTTAACATCTGCATATCAAATTGATTTATTGATAACAAATATCTATACAAACTAAGAGCAGGTTTTTTAGTCTTAAAGGATTTAACAAGTTGCTCTAATATCACAGGTGTCTCAGAAGATGAAAATGCTGCTGGTCCAAACAATGTTGTTAACAAATGTTGCAATTGTAAATATTGCCATTGGGTTACATCTGATAGACGATATTTATCTCTTAACACATCATATGTTAAAAATTCATCATCATCATTTATCAGTTGGCCCAAAGTCAGTATCCCCGCTTCCATCCAATTTTTACATATCACCATCTTTTTCCCAATTTTTAAAGTTGGGTTTCCTCATAAAGTCAGTTTGGCATAGGAAAAAGGGTCAAATCTTTTTTTGTCCATAGCTTCCTATCTGATGAAATTGTTTCCAGACGTATTAGAGCTTTAGCATATTTCAATCCCAATACTGTCCATCCAACCAAAGGTGTTATATATATGTATTCCAAAGTTGCCCAAATTGGAAAATTAACACCACTTGTTGGTTTCCAGTATTTAATACTTGACAATAAGTAAGCATGATGATATAGTTCCAGATTCAGAAGGCCGAATCTTCCCTCATTAATTGATAACTGCATTTTCTGTAAAGATATTCTCAGAATTGAGGAACCCCATAGAAATTTTCTACACAAAGAATTTATTTTCTGAAAATATTTTCCAGATATAAAAACTAGAATTCCTCTCAGAATATAAATAACTCTGGGAATAATATTCATTTTGAGAGTGTTCACCTTTCCCCAAAGGGTGAGGTTTAATGACTTCCATCTATTGATACCTGAAGAAACCTCTCTCTATATTTTATTTATATTACATGTCACTAACTGAGTTATATCTTTTGGCAAATACATACCTAGATATTTAATGGATTTGGTACAAATATGGAATTGATATTCCTTAGATTTATGAGTAGCCAGATTTTCACCTATTGGCATTAATTCCGATTCGGATCAATTAATAGAGTATCCTGCTATTTTACTAAAGGCATCTATCATTTGCATCAACACTGGAATAGTAGTATGAGGTTTAGAAATAAACAAAAGAATGTCATCCGCAAATAAAACCAGTTTATGTTCAACTGAATTGTGTACTTCTCCGTAGATCTCCCTGTGTTGTCTAATAGCACAAGCCAAAGGTTCCACGCAAATGTTAGAGCAGCGGTTAAAGTGGACATCCTTGTCTAGTTCCTCTAAATAGTGGAAAAGTAGGAGAAAACATGTCATTAAACTTTCCTTTAGATGTGGGCGACTCATATAATATCTTAATCCATTGTATAAATTCCAAAGGAAATCCAAATCTGTTCAATATAGCAAATATATACTGCTTGTGTATTTTGTCAAAGGCTTTTTCAGCATCTAATGATAAAATGACAAATTGATCTTTGTTTTTATTCAAGTCTGTTAAAACTACAACTAACCTAATGTCTGCTACTTGCCCAGTTTTTATAAACTCTGCCTGAACATTATTAATAATGAACAATATTCATTATTAATAACGATATTGCTGTAAACTATTTGCTAACATTGCTGTTAGAATATTTCTATTGACACTAATCAATGTGATTGGATTAGCACATTGAGTATGATCTTTACATACTTTTGGCATAACTGTAATATAAACCTGGCTAAATGCTGGTGATGAAATTCTCTTATCAAATATCTCTTCATATACTTGATGACCTTTTGGCACCAAAAGATCTATAAAGGTTTTGTACCACTCGATAGGAAATCCATCTAATCCAGGTGTTTTACAATTTGCCTTTTTAAAAATTATTTGCTTAATCTCCAGCTCAGATAAAGTTAATTTTATTTTAAAAAGCCTCTATATCTTCATTCGATACCTCCTCTGGTTTATGATATAATTCTGAATAAAATTTTAAACATTGATCATTATTATCTATTGAAGTTTGATACCTTTCAACTCTTTCACCTCTAATGATTGGAATCATTGTCCTATTTTTTTTTTTTTTTTTTTGCTTTAAATAATAAGCCAAGATCTTACTGGGTCTTTCACTATTCTCCCAGTAATTCTATCATAAACAGTTTAGCATAAATTCTGTCTGCTGTGATTTGATAGTACTTAATTCATATTTCTTTTTCTGTATTCCTCTGTACAAAACTGTAGATGGGCATCTAACCATCTGTGCCCATAGATGTTTCAATTCATCTTCACATTATTTTCCCTTTTATTTTTAATTGGATTTTTGTGTGATACATAAACAATACTACTACCTCAAATGTATGGTTCATATGCTTTCCATTCAAAAATTCAGGCACTTGATGTTTCTGAAACATCAAACCTACTCTGCAAAGTTACAAGTGTCTCCATTACTAGTAGTAGCTATTCGTGCATCAGCCTCCAGGCAAATGGCTTGAATAAGCCACCAGAATCTGCGCCTATGATGGGAGCAAATGGTCTTCAACTTCTCTTCAAAGCAGCACCGCCATTGCTTCGGTCAACCTGAAAAATGTGTGCTGCCTTCAAATTAGAGATTAGATTAGAATAGATACTATTCAGGAATCATGATTTCTTATATGCCTCCTTAAAAGGTCTCACTTATCCAAAGACACATAAGCATTTACATAAAACTAAATCCATTTTTGCTTGTCGCAATGATTATTGAGAGAGGTGGGCTTGAAGGAAGACAAACTCAGCTTAAAAGAAGAAAAAGAAAAAAGGAAAGCTTTACCCATGGCAATATCTATATTTTTGTTTATGTCATTCGGATTCTTGAAGCCTAACAGAGTGTTGTACAAATGATTCCAGGAATGGAGCTGGCCTTGCATTGGTGTGACATAACGGTCTCTTAGGGGACACGGTGGCGCAGAGGCTTAATGACGCTGAAAGTGCCGGCCAGAAATGGCTGAAAGCTTCAGCGGTTCGAGTCCAGCCTCGCGTTAACAAGGTGAGCTCTTGTTTCTATACCCGCAGCTTCTGCCAACTCAGCAGATCGAAAACGTACGTGAGTAGATAAATGAGCACTCTCACTCCAGTGGGAGGAAAATGCTGGCAGCGGCTCCACAGAGAGATGGGACACAGTTGCCGGTAAAAAGCGCGAAACCGCGCTCGTCCGAAAAAGGGGCGCGAAGCAACGGAAATCCCGCCTCCTGTGCTGCCAGCTGGGCTGACGCTCTAGGAATTAGGCTCTGGCAAAGTCTAATTCCGAAACTAGAAAGATGCAATTGCCTTGAAAACCGCTAGGGGGCGGTCACTGCAGGGTCAGTAATGACTGTTAAGCAGATAAAAAAAAAAAAAAAAAAACGGTCTCTTTACCAGCAGTGTGCAGAAGTAATGTCTGTATTTTCCGGTCTTCAAGGAAGTACAATATTGCATCTGAGTGAGTTTCTCCTTCCCCCCCATCTTGCACCTCTGGGGTCACATGCTCCCTGGGTGGCATAAGGATGGCAGCCCATTGTCCTACTCAACCTTTCATCACTTCCCCATCACAGCAACTTTGAGCTCCTTCCATTCTGTTGAGCTTTCAGGGTTGCTGTTCTGAAGAGCCACAGACAAGATCCTATACCTGCTTAGATCATGTTTTTCCACTATTCCATGGAAAACCTCTGTGCCCACTCCCATCAAGAGAATCCTATTGTATGTATGTGTGTGTGTATGTGTATACACACACATACCTACCCACACACACACACACACACACACACACAGATACATATATACACACCAAGGTATATATACGCACATAGATACAAACACCCAGTGGAACATTCACAATTTTTTTTCAACAGGTATTTTCATCTTGGTGGTCCTTCCCTACATAAGGCAGGGGTGTGTGTGTGTGTGTGCCTTTTTTTTGCTTTTTTTTTTTTTAGTATATGGGCCAAATTTCACCTTTGCTTTTCATGCCAAGTGCCACACACTTCTAATATCACACCAAATGAAATCCATCTTTATTTTGGTCATTGGCCAGCATACACTTCTAACAACTGATGAGGCAGAAGGAAGAATACATTTCATTTCATTTCATCTCACTAAATTTTCAGTATTATTAAAAACTAATAATAGGTTCCAGTGGAAATAGAATGATAGACAGAAGTTGAATGGTTATGGCCCAGCTTGAAACCTTTTTTTAAATACAATTACATGTACAGTTTTCAGAAACTCTCTAAAGTTTACATTTCAAAGAATGTAATATTTTTGGACATTTCAAAGTCCAAAACTGATACATGATGATAATGGGTTAAAGCCATGTTCATAAAATATTAGCTTTTTACTATATCTGTGCAGGGGTTTATCAATTAAAAGTATAAAAACCATGAACGTGGCAGCTGCATACATTGGACATTGAGTCAATATATCAAATCTCCTAACAGGAACCAAGAAAGCTAGATTCTCCAAGTCTTATTAGCTTGGTGTGTTGAAAGGGGGAAAGGTTAGAATAAAGAAAGTTGGAATTGGTTGAAAATGCAACAGTATGAGCACATTTTGGAATGGGCAAGCATAATAAATCTTAATAGTAATAACAATCCTCCATAAATCCTCCAACAACTTCTATGTTTCCTGTAGAGAGCAGTATTTCTATTCTTTTTTGTCAGCAATTTCTCAGAGCAGGAAAGATCACATGAGGTACTAATTCCTCTTTATGAGTTGCTCCCTGTGGTTGAGCTCAGGCCTGAAAACAATGATGTAGCATTTTGGCAAAAAGATGCATCCCACTAATGCAGCGCTGGAGGAAAGGATGGAGAAGACCTCCACGGCTACCATGGCTTTTCCTTTTGAGCTCAGATAGGCTGGAAAAAAGGAGACCCACACGCTGCAGAACGCCAGCATGCTGAAGGTGATGAACTTGGCTTCATTAAAGCTGTCAGGTAATTTACGGGCCAGAAAAGCCACAATAAAGCTGGCGATGGCCAAGATCCCCATGTAGCCCAAGACACAGAAGAAGAAGGAGGCTGACCCCTCATTGCATTGCAAAATAATTTCTTTGGCTTCTGAATGCATGTCTAACTCAGGGAATGGGGGAGATGTTGACAACCAAAGAGCACAAATACATACTTGGAAGACAGAGCCAGAAAGGACAGTAGAAAAGGCCAATCTTTTCCCCACCCATTTTCTCATCAGAGATCCTGGCTTTGTGGCCATGAAAGCAACAACCACAGTGATGGTTTTGGCCAGGACAGTAGAGATGGCCACTGAGAAGGTGATGCCAAAAGTGGATTGTCGGAGAAGGCAGGTCACTTGGCCAGGTTGGCTGAGGAAGAAGAAAGAAGAGAGGAAACAGAGCAGAAGAGAGACAAGGAGGGTGTAGGTGAGAGCCCGGTTGTTGGCCTTAACAATAGGAGTATCCCTGTGCTTAATAAAAGTTCCAAGAACCCAAGATGTCAAGAAGAAGAAGCAAAGATCAGTTGAGGTCAAACCAATTCCTAATGTTTCTTCAAAAGTTAGAAAGACCACCGGTTTCAGGATACATCCTTTCTTTTCTTTATTTGGATAATGGTCTTCTGAACATTCAAAACAGTCATCCATATCTGGAAGAAATTGTGAAGGAACTTGTCATCTATGTATTCCATATTTTTGAGAATTACTTTCTAAGTGGGTATTTATCTTCTATTCATTCTGAGTTCTTTCCACTGGTTACTTGTTTGATCATGTTTCTATGAAAATGCAGTTGTACCATTTAGGATTAGCATAAATGAAGTATCATGGGTAGGGCAATGATTCTTGGAATTCTTTCTAACATTTTCAAATGTATTCTAATATAAACCATTCGGACCTTTCCCATTTTTCCAAAACATGGAGAAGGAAACTGATGGTGGATATTAGACTTTAGTGACAGAAGCAGAAATGCTGACTCTGAGCTACAAACTGATATAATTCATTTTAACTCTTGTAGGTTTCCTCCTTCCTAAAGAGTGAGTAAACTAAAAAAAGCTTAGTCTTTTTATTTGGAAAAAAGTTGGGGTTCGAAAAAGGAAAAACAAGCACCTAATTTTCCTGTCAAGATAAGAAAGTTATATTTGTCTGATCCCTGTATTTTATCCTGGCTTTTATGATGCTTCTTTGTTCTATGTGGAGAACATTAGTAGGTTCTCCAACATGCACCTTATTTCCCTTTGATGATAGAATATCTGATCCATTCACAAATGTTCCTTTGTGTGTTGAAGCTTCTTTGCTTTCACTTACTTTTAGGTTTTCATGGAAGGTAAGGCCCAGAATATGGCAGAAAACATGTCTGCATTCATTCACACCTAAACTGACCTGAGCCAATCAAAAGGTTGTTTGTTTATCTTAACACTATCATTTGTAAAAACTGTCACTGTTGATTTAAAGTTTAACTAGATTCTCCTTATTTCTATGCGATTTTACAAGAGGAAATTATTGGTCCTCAAATTGTACTTTAATCTGATCCAAAAAGAAAAAGAAAAAAGACCAAGAAATGTCTAAGTCAAGTCAATGCCAGTAGACTCTAATGATGTTCATGTGGTTTTTTGGTAAGAAAAAAAGAACTTTCCCCTTGTCTTTTTCCAACACACTTTTTCTTTATTTCCCAGTCTACTCTACAATTTGTAATTGGCTGATAATCTCCCATTCAAATATTTATTAGGTCACACATTGCTTAGCTAGACTTATATCAGCATGTTATCACAAGTAATGAAGATGTCATCATCAGGTAGGAAACACGAATATGCTATCTTTTTTTAAAAGAATGCTTAATATATTGACTTTACAAAAAGTCATGATATTTTGTTTATTGAGTGAACAATCTGAAGGAAAAGAACACCAAATGCAAATAAGGTTGATCATTTGAAAAATAAATTGTCTGGCACCCATGTAAGGGTCTATTGCTCAATGCATATATATAAGATCTATTGTTCAATGCATATATATTTTGTGCCTCTATAGGAAACACAACCTTTAGTAATCTTATGGGCAAACTTTGACTCCTGAACAATAGATTGTGATCCACAGGTATAGAAATGAATATTCATCCTGAAGAACTAGTAAAATTATTAATTACATGCATCCTAAAGTACTATATTTCAGTTTGCTTAAGTCTATAGAATGAAAAATTGGTGAAATGTCTAACCTACCATTTTGATTTGAAATCTTCCCTTCTGGGCATGGAATACAGTCATAGCAACAAAATTGTTTTTCTTCAGCCCCTTTCTTCCAGGATCCAGGGGAACAATGGTCATTACACAGTGAAAGTGGAAGAACCTAGTCATGAACATGAAAGATTTTGCAAGGGAGATTTTTAATACAGTTTCTAATTCTTCTCCTTTCTGGAAGGAAAGAATTCTTGACTTTCCAAAGGGCTAATGAATTGTATCTACTTGGATTTATACTATACATTAAAAAGATATTGAAACTACAAAGATGTGCAAAAGGGCCTGCTTGAACAAGGGCAAGGTGAGTAAATAAATGTCCATTATTACAATGTTATGTAAACTATGCAACTCCTGTGATTTCAAATGGAGTTGAAACTCAAATATGAAAACCCAACTTTTACATTATATTGTCATCTGGTGAATTTGTTAAATGCTTGATCACAGACAACATTTGTACAGAATATGCCATTTTTTTTTCTTTCAAAAACAGAAATTAGATTTCTAAAGAAACTATCTTCAATATGGATTAACAGACAAAGCCATCTTCATGGGATCCTAATGGAGCAAGAGACAATCCCTGCAATGAGTCCATACCTGGTTAAAAGCTGGGTGCCAGACAATCAAATCTTCATCAATGAATAATTGCTTCCCTTTTGGAGCACTGGGATCCAAATTTCCAAGTCTAAATCTCTGAAAGGATCTGTTTGGAAAAGTGATCATGTTGACGATGTCAAAACCACCTGGACCTTCTCTGTTTTCTTCAAAGAAGACTCTTTCTCCAGCCGAGTTGTTAAAAGAAATCCCTTGAAGAAATTTGTGGAGCTATGTGAAGAAGGACAAGAAGGAGGGAATCAAAAAGAAAACAATGCATCAGGGACCAAAATGTTAAACTTTCCCTTTCTTTTACTGTTTCTTCCCAGGAGACCAAAAAACATTTCAAGGCTTGAAATATGGAAGAAGAAAATGTCGACCCACAAAATATTTACAAGGATTGAGATATGCAACTAACTTTTATTTTATTAATTAATTATCACAAGTACTTTAAAGCACCAAGCTCAGCAATTCTCCTCATAGTTCACCATAATTCTAAAAACCAAAATTTCTTCATGAAAATAATACTCTTATCCTACCAGAGATCAACTGACATCAATCCTAAATCCCCAGTTAAGCAATGCTGTCTTCATTAAATTTACAAAAGCTAATAAGAATGGTGAAATCCCCACATTTGAGAAAAGCATGTTGGGCACAA
This sequence comes from Liasis olivaceus, assembly GCA_030867105.1. Taxonomy (NCBI): domain Eukaryota; kingdom Metazoa; phylum Chordata; class Lepidosauria; order Squamata; family Pythonidae; genus Liasis; species Liasis olivaceus. Next base: position 111,343,326 of record CM061351.1, on the reverse strand, counting down.
AGCAAAGAAAGACTGCCTTCAGACATATTGCTATTGAATTTTTCTGGGAATCAGGCTGGATGAATTTACAAGACATGCCAATTCTAGGCAGAGATGAAATGGTTCCTTATGGAATCTAGGATGATACATAAATCCCATTGATTTGACTGAAATTTGCAAAGGCATCATTTATTTTCATCCTCTTTTTTTCTATAACATAGAATGACCGCATACACTACTGACTTTCTTGCCTCAGTATCTATACTGATATGTGGCCACAGGCCAGGGCAAACAAACCCTATTAAGATGTGGATGAGGATGACCATTCACTGAAACAAAAGATAGGTGTGGCAAGAAGAGATTACCTGCCAAGGCTGCAGATCTGGAAATTCAAACCGTTGAATTTCTCTCTGTTTGGATCGTGATCTCACTGTCTCCTGCAAAGAATGTGCCACTGCATAAACAGCATTGTAAATACTGTAACTTTGGCCAGTCATCTGCAACTCAAAGAGAGGCCCAGGCAGATTCTCCAAATTCTCTTCTCCACTGCAAGTTTCACTCATCATTGAGGGTGGTTCTGCATTTGAAAATGAACAGTCAAACAATTGTTCCCAAACGTCTTGAATAAATCCATCTTTGTGGGTTGAAAGTTTGATGACTTGAAGAAATTCTTTGAACCCTTGAACTTCTCTTGAATGAACAGTAAAGGAAAGAGCCCCATGGAACATCTGGAGATCCCAACCTGTTTGAAATGCTGTCAGTATGAAATCAATCGGGCTCATCAGGATCCACACCTTTCTAAACGTTGCGCTCTCTTTATCTTCAGGATCACGCAGAAACATGACAATTCTGAGCCACAGAATTGTGAATGATTCTCCATAGACAAGAAAAGCATTTGCTTTAGTATCTGTCCATTTATTAGAAATACTTGCTTTTTCATCAAGCAATTTTGACAAGTTTTCCAAGTGGACTAGTTGTGGAATATTTTGTGTGAAAGCTAAACAAATGCCATTCCGGGAAAGCAATGTCCGCAGTTTCTGCAAGAAGCATTCTCCCTTATTACTATCAAAAGCAAAGACTTCAATCCACGTCCATCTAAAATGGAGAAGAAGTTGCATAATTCCAATGTATTGATGGTCCTCATTTGGGACCATGCAGTAAAGTGAAGATAATTGAGTGGTCTGAAGCTCTTCTTGGGCAAAAGAGCCATAAGTCAACTAAACTAAAAAGAAAAAAGAAAGTCAATATTCATGAGAATCAAGGGAAAAATATGGAAAAATATTGAAGAATGACTGCTGGATGGAAACTGAATGAAGGTGTCCCTACACTGAAATTTACTTGAATTCTAGATACATTATGGCAGGGCTGGTGAACAATACAACCAACTAAAAGCCCAAGGTAGTATATTTCCATACACCTATGGAATATACCTGAATGACAAACCAAAATTAGTTTCCTAATATAAAGATTCAGAATGCTTATCACCATGAACACCTGGAAACCTGGTAACTATCTGAGCATCTTAGCTCTTCCCAGCCTAAGGAAATAATTCTTCAGAGCTAAACATATTAGATTACCTTCTGTTATTCTCTATGGCATATATGATAAAATACCTATCAATGGAAGATTATCTCCATGAGATTCTGGAGAAATAGAAGCAGTCAAGCATATCCTCCTTTATTTCAATTATTATAGAGATATCCAAAAGGACCATATAGCGCCAATCCTCCAATAATTCCCAGGCAAAACACTTGAGGTTTATACTAAACTATTATGATCAGACACCAACCAAGACATAGCAAGGAGAGTTGCCACCTATTGCCAGATGGTTTAACATATGTAATGTATGTTTTAAATTTTAATTTTCTGATCTATGATCATAATAAAAGATCTTCATTTTTTTGATTGGATTACCTTGAGCCAACTTATTGAGTTGTGGGAATAAAACTGTAGAAGGGGAGTAAGGTGTACTTATTTCAAGTCCTGAAGGAAGGCATGACAAAAAACTAATCTTTAATATTAATTACAAAAGCACTTTCTCTCCCACTTCCTTCCCCAAACTACCTGTGGAATCTTGTAGACATTTATACTTTCTGCCATATAGGATGAAGTATCAGATGCAAGTCCTCCAATGATGGCCATAAGATTTTTCTGACTGTCACATTTGTAGTTGGGGACAAAGTTCTTGGATTTGAAGAGCAGGTCCAGAGTGGTGCGATAGGTCATCCTTGGATTGTGGTAACTGTCATAGATGTGGAACCCGAGAGTGATGTTAGGTAAGATCTGGGAGTTCTCATTGATCTCCTTCACAGCAAAGGCCAAGGCAAGGATGTGCTGATAGAATTTGGTTATTACACTGCCAATAGGTTAAATATACCCATTGAAAAAGTTATTTTACAATTCTTGTAATTTGGCATCATTTCTATATGAATAACAAATATTTCTGTCTCTGATATACGAAATATGACAATGGCACCTTTTCTAAAATACCAAATAATTTGTAGAGAGTTCAAATATACTTTTTATAAAGTATTTTCATGATTTGCCAAAAAATATCTACTATAACAAATAAAAGTAGTTACTTTTTTACAACCTACCACATTTATTTTCTATCAGTTCAGCACAAAAGAGATTACAAACAGATTCAGAAAGTATTATTTCTTTTCTGTATGCATGTTTCATGAGGAGTGATAATGCAGAACTTTTTTTCAACTACCTTAAGCTCACAAAATATTCTTCAAAAGACTTATCGTGTGAAGATTTCATACATTTCATAAAAATGTCTTTAACAGAATGTAAAGAAAATTATTCCTTCTCCCACAAGTAGATACATTCAAAATACAGAGAAGGCTTAGATTATATACAAAAACCTGCATTTATGCTCCCAACAGGTTTTACTCAATAAGCAATTTTCTGGGAACTTGCTAAGATTAGAAAATGCATGGGAAGGGGAAAAAAAATCCTTACAGTGGTAAGCCATAAGCTTTTAGAGAAGGATGATCCTTAAATCTAATTTCATAAAAGTGGTAAATAATGTGAGACACCATCCCACCAATGACAAGATCACCAGGTTGGTACCACTCATGTGGAACAAGGAAGGCATCAGAGGGAGGACAGCTTGTAGGACAGCTCAGAGTAACTATTTTGTTCATCAGGAACACCAGGAGAAGTAACATGGTGACTCTTGGCTTTTAGAGAAAAGGTCTGGGTCTATAAAGAGATGTTCAAAGAAACATTGAGGCAGATAAGACAGGAGAGAGAGAACGTGTGGAAATCAACCTCACAGAGGCAGCATTACCCCTTCCTTTCTATTTGTGGCTCTAGAAATATTTATATTGATTGCTTTTGAATTCTTATTCCCTTCTGCACTGAACCTTTGATGTTTTGGCCTGCTAGAATAATAGAGTGGTTTCAGTCATTCATCAGGGACATAATTATCTTTGAACAATTAGAAACCTGGCAATTTTTCTTCATATAAGTCATCAACAACTTTCTCTGTTTTGCTGAGAGAATAAACGACTGATGCTTAACTGGTTTTGAAAATACCTGGAAAAATAGAATTGGAAAGGTTGAGATGACAAAATTGCCCTAATTCTAAAAATCAGGACCAATGTTTAATTTGGTCAATGGATCAGAAAACTCTATTTCCTTGTAAAATGACTTAGGAAATGGTGAAACATCCACTGTCTGGGACAGATTAGCAGGTCTTCATTTGAGAATCCTTTAGAAACTAACTACAAGAGAAAGTTGAAATATAAAATCTTTGACCCCCAAAGGGAAAAAGAAGAAACCCTTGTTAAGGGCACAACAGGAGACAGGGATATTTGAAAAAGGAACGTAAAACATGTCTTATGTTTTTCTGGTGTGTGGTTTTTATAATTAGAAAAAGGGGAGAATTTTTTCCCCCCAGGAACTCATATCTGTGTTGTTCCAGGAAATATAATTTCTATCTATCTATCTATCTATCTATCTATCTATCTATCTATCTATCTATCTATCATCTTTAATTTTAGCATTCCATGGGCATCATTTAAGGAAGTTCCAGAGATCCTCCAGTGAGAGGGAAAACAGGCAGGTTTTCTTGATTGGTCCATTGAAATGAATTTAAATGAATAACTTCTGCCTTTGAGGAACAACCTTCAACACTAAAGGAAGAAGCAGTCAAGAAATTTGCCACAGATTATCACTTGGTAGAGCAGCCACGAAGGCCTTGGAAAAGATATTCAGATGCATTGATTTCTCTATATGTACAAAGATCAGAATCAGGCAAGCCATGGTATTCCCTGTGACTCTCACTCTATGGAAACAAAAGTTGGAGTTTAATGAAGCAGGAGAGGAAGAGTATTGATGCCTTTGAAGTTTAGTGTTGGAGAAGACTCCTGAGAATATCGTGGACAGTCAAGGAAACAAACCGATGGATCATCAAACAAATCAACTCAGAGTTCTTACTCAAAGCACAAATGACCAGGCTCAAATTACCCTACTTTTGACACATTATGTGAAAACCCAACTGTTTGGAAAAGGCTCTAATGCTGGGAAAGGTGGAAGGAAAGAGAAAGATAGGATGACCAGCAGCAAGATGGATGGACTCCATTATGGTGATAACGAAAGTACTGATGGGAGAATTGAAAGAACATGTTACAGATATATTATCATGGAGAAAATCGATGTGATTGCTGAGTTGGAAATGACTTGATAGCACATAATGAATCAATCAATAAAACAATTGATCAAATAATTTAAGTATTTAGATTTGACCAAAAAATATGTCCTGGTGACAGAGCCTGCATTCAGCAGTTGAAATTATAGCCCAGGAATCATCTCTTGTTCCTTTCATACTTGATCACAAAATCACAGAAAAATCCAATAGTAACCAACGATAGATGTACACAAGTTCCTGAACATCAGTTTTGAGCATTGCTAAGTCTAAACTAAGCCTACGTCAAAGTCTGAACAAACCAATATGGTCCACAGTAGAGCAGTCCTATAGAATACTTATTGTGATTTGAAGTTAGAGCAGGCAGTCATAGAACCACACTTGCCATTTCTAACACATGATATCCTGCTCTGCGATTTTCTTTCTATGGAGATCTTGAAAAATCTTTGCAGACACACCATCTCATCCTCTTCTGCATTCAGAGTTTCTGATCCAGAAGACACCTCAACACCACCTGCTCCCCACCCCATGTGCCAAATATTCTGTATCAGTCCAATTCACTTCTGGATTCAGAAGACAGCCATATGTGACAAGCATTCATGATTTCTATAAAATTTCAATTATGTTAATTTCCATCAACAGTTGGAAAATGGACAGCTTTCTATGCCATGAACACCCCAGATACAAAATCAGACATGTATAATACTCAAAACATACAACCACAGCATCAACATAGGCACACACAATACTCGAATGCACATAGGAAGAGTGAAGACTTGGGCTACTTCTCAATCATTTCAGGGGTAGAGCTATACTGAGCCTTAGATAATATTTGACTAAATTAAGATGTAGAAGGAGAAAAATGGAAAATTGACTTCATTACATTAAGATTTACATTAGACTAAAATCTGATCAAGGCTGCACAGAAATGGAATAGAGAGGTATTTGTTATGACCAGCATAGAAACTTTTATTAGGCACATTTGTATGTAAAGGTCTATCCACCCTCTAGTAAAAATGCAGTCACATGTGATGAAAGATATCATCCTTAACTACATCTCAAGTAAAAGTTAGAACCTTCCTTCTTTTTTTTCAAGGATTTATTGAAACCTACAATCTGAACAGAAGTGCCTAAATCTTTTGACCTACGTGTACATGTAGTTCAAAATATTGTAACATGAACAAATGGTTTAGCTACCCTTGGCTATTATTTAATAATTTCTTTCTTTGACTTGCTCCTTGTTGTTTAGCTGAGGCCTGAACAACATGATTTAGCACTTTGTCAGAAAGATGCATCCAAGTAAGGCAACACTGGAGAAGAGGATGGAGAAGACCTCCACAGCCACTCTTGTTTTTCCCCTTGAACTGAGATAGGTTGGCACAAAGGATATCCGTGCACTGCAAAAGGCCAATGTGCTGAAGGTGATGACCTTGGCTTCGTTAAAGCTATGTGGCAGTTTACAAGCCTGGAAAGCCACAATGGAGCTGGCGATGGCCAAGATCCCCATGTAGCCCAAGACACAGTAGAAGAAGGAGGTTGACCTATCGTTGCACTGTAAAATAATTTCTTCCTTTACTGACTCCATGTCTACATCAGGGAATGGGCGATGCGTTGACAGCCACAGGGTACAAGTGCTTGTTTGAAGGAGAGACGAGGAAAGGACAATGGAAAGGGCCCATCTTTTTCCTACCCATTTCTTCATTCTAGAACCTGGCTTGTTGTACAAATACCTGAAATCATAGGGACAAAAACACCAAACTAAAGAGATTACAAGTGTGAACAATAGCAACTACCACTGATATAAATTAAGGGTCAAGTGGTGAAATAAAATGCAGTGATCTCTCTCTCTCTCTCTCTCTCTCTCTCTCCCTCCCTCCCCCTCCCTCCCTCTCGCCCTCCCTCCCTCCCTCCCTTGTACAGGGTACAATAGCTACAGAATTCTCATAAATACCTCTGAATTATGGACAACAGATTTTGATCTATGTGAATTGACTATGAATATTCTCCTTTAAAAATTGGTGAAAGCAGTAACCATTCATATCATCATTAATACTTGCTCAACAAGAGCTAACTATCTGTTTAACTATTGGTTTTTAAAAAATGCTGTTTTCTTTGCTTCTGACTACATTGCAAACTACCAGCTATGTTTAGAAATCCAGGGTCCCATGATTCCCTGGAAAAAAATAGCAAGATTGGAACCTCATTTGAAGCCATCTCCTTGACTGGGGTCAAAAAGGTCATACTAATTCCTGAAAGCAGAACAAAAGCCTTCCTGCATTTGGAAGATGTACTTCTCCTTATACATACAAACTTGCCCATCCATACATATATATACACAGAAACGTTAAAAAAGACATAGTATTTTTTTCTTAATTTTCAGTGCCTGCCCAGCTTCTGTTGTTTTCAAGAAATGGAATTTAAGATATCACTCTCTCTCACACAGTCTAGACTATCTGAGTTGCTATTAGGAGGTAAAACCTCATTAGTCTAGCAAAGCCATCAGAACATCTGAAAGGCCACCTTCCTTCTTTCTTTTAATCCAATCTGTGCTCCTATTTAGCAAGTTAGATTTTCAGAATTGAATTTTTAGGTAAATTCCAGGGACCCTGAGAAGATTTTGAGGGGAAGTCCAATACAGAAAAAAAGACTTCTCCATGAGGGCCTACACATCTTATGCCCTATTACAAAATTACAAATTACAAATACTTTAATGACCAAGTATAAAATATATACAAGAAATTTGTCTTCGGTGATGAACAGCAAGATCAACGGTGCATTTGGATAGCAACAGAAAGATAATAAACAGTAACAATAACACTGCCCAGTAAAATAACTTTTCCAGAAGAAGAAGCCACTGCTCAGTACATATTAAATCATATAGTATTTAACAGAGCAATGGCACAAGGGAAATAACTATTCCGATGTCTAGATGTTTTAACATATGGAGCTCTATAGCGCCATCCTGAAGGAAGAAGTTGGAACAGATTACATCCAGGATGAGAAGAGTCTGCAGATATCCTCTCTGCCCTCCTTTTGACCCTCACAGTATATAGTTCTTCTATAGAAGGCAGGCAGGTTGCAATTATCCTTTCTGCAGACTTAACTATCCTTTGAAGTCTGAGTCTGGTTTGATTCCACAACCAAACAGGACAAACAGTTATAGAGGAGCAGATAACATACTCAATGATTCCCCTGTAAAACTGTACCAAGAGCTCCTGGGATAATTTAAACTTCCTAAGTTGCTGCAGGAAGAACATCCTTTGCTGTGCCTTTTTAATAATGGCTGTAATGTTAAATGTCCATTTCAGGTCTTGGGAAAGTATACAACCCAGGAACTTGAAGGACTCTACCACTGATACTGGGCTGTCGAGTACGGTAAGGGGAGGAGTATTAGAAGGATTCTTCCTAAAGCCCACAATCATCTCCACGGTTTTAAGTGTATTCAATTCCAAGTTATTAAAACCACACCACAAGACCAGTTGTTGAACCTCCCGTCTATATGCTGACTCATTTCCATTTCGAATAAGACCAATGAAGGCAGCTTCTAAAACATTCCAGTCTGTGCACTCCAAGCAGGCCTGTAGATTTGACTTAGCATCATCAGACCATATCTTCACTGGTTTGATCACAGGCTTTGCAGTTTTAAATCTCTGCCTGTAGGTGGGAATGAGATGAATCATGCAATGATCAGATAATCCAATTGCTGCACGTGGTATAGAATGGTAGGCTCCGTTTAATGTGCTGTAGCAATGATCCAATATATTCTTGCCCCTGGTAGGACAACTAACATGTTGTATATATCTGGGCAACTCGGTAGTAAGGTCATGAGGTTTATGCAAATATCCCCATGAAATATTCCCTTTAAAAAGGAAGGCTATCATTCTTTGATCCATTCCTTTTCCCCAATTTATGTGTATCAGACTGGTACAAATTAACAAGGGCACTATGAATTTCATGCTCTTTTCTTTTCTTTGATAGTCCTGCCAAGATGGGAGTACGCAATTTTGAAGAATGTGACCAATTCTCTCATTATGCAGTATGTATATATCTTATTTTTTCCCTTGCTTTTTTAGGGCCTTTCTCTGATGTCCCATATGTGTAATCAAGGCCAGAAAAAGTGAGACCTGGAGAAAGGTTAAATTTACTCTGCAAATGATTGGTGTTTCCAAACACTAGTAGTATCTATTTGCGCTGTTAGGTCTGTCAGTCTCCAGGAAAAGGGCTTGAATGGGTCTCCTGAATCTACCCCTATGACGGGAGAAAATGGTATCCCCCTCCTCTTCGAAGCTGTACCACCATTGCTTTGGACAACCCCAAGGATGAGTTATCCCTTCAGATGAACCTCTTATCACCTGCCAACACTGCTGTGTATTATTGTGCCCGAGATACACAGTAGGAGAAGTGACTGTCATTCTTAACAAAAACAGAAAATGGATTCTGAATGTACGTTTCAGTTCCATCCAAAGATTCAGTTCTTAAGATCAGAACGAGAATGACAGTCAGACTATCAAATTTTTAAAAATGTTTTAGTTGAACATTTTGTTTCTTGATGTACATGCAGTTGTTTATGTTAGGATTTTCTCATTGGAAGAAATACACCTCGCTATCTTCAAACATATTGTTATGGTTAAAAAAGTTAGGCCATCTACAGTTATTATTGTTAGTCTGCACGTATACTGCTATTTACTGCCACCTATTGGCGTCTGTATGCTAGGTACGCGAGGGGTGATGCATAGTGTCAATAAAGTGTGAGGATTACATGCCTCGCTGCTCAGTAGAACTTTAGCCATCATGTAATGAGTTTTATGGGTTATGTAGTAGTAACTAATAACCAAGTAGTGTACCTCTTCTCTGAGAGTTTTTGGGTAGAGACTTTGTTAAACTTGCATAGTGGATAAGTCTTGGATGCCACATATATGAGAAGAAGTGATTTTTTCTATGTCTTGCATGAAACTTGTATTTTATGTAGTTCTTATTTTTCTCAATAAGCAACCATATATTTTATGCTTTCTGGCTGGATTTCTCTGGAGAACAAGATAAGGACATTGCATTCTTTAAATCTCTCTAATGCTGGTGTGTATTTTTGGCATGGACTGTGATTATACCTGCACTCTGCATAACAGTTTATTGATTACATTCACTTTTAAACCTCAACAAATCAATACGGCTTAGAACCTAAAATACAAGATGGAGCAAAATAAGGTAAAATAAGATCCTCCTAAGACTTAGTTGTGGTAAATCAGGACATTGGACCTTATAATTACTCTGAATAGTGACAGGTTCCCCTAGAAGGAATTGTTGTGTATCTTAGCATGCTTCACCAAGCTTGGACAAGATCTAATATTGGGGGTTGAATGGAGCAGGGCTTCCTTTGGCTGATGATACTTCCTTGATTTAATGGGTTATTGTTGGGTGAAGCAGAGTTCTCATCTTTATAGGTGTTGTCATATGACGGCATTTTAAAATCTTCTCTGAAACTTTATTGTTGATAGTTAATCCTAAAAGGCAAAATCTGTCCACCACTGCAATATCTTGTTTAGAAATTTTAAGGCTGGTTGCTGCATGTGTTGTGCATAATTTAGTCTTCTTTATTATATGTAATCATAACCCCATTTCTCAGGGAAATTGCAAGGTGTCTATCTCCTTTATTCCCAGATATTAAATCAGAGATATATATTGAAATTGCCTTCATTTTCATTCCACAGAAACTACTCTTTGACTTAGCTGAAATTATGAGCGCCTGTCCTTCCCTAAGTGATGCCAAGAAATCCCACAATCGACCATGAATTTAAACCAGGGTCTCCCTGATCCATCGTTTCTTGGCTAATACAAACAAACAGACAAACAAACAAACAACCATAACTGAGCCTTACATGGAGAACCTGATAGATAAATCCATTTTAAACCTTACACTTTCCAATGACAACAAAACATGGAAAGGAAAAACAAATAACTTTTTTCCTCCTCTCTGGTGGCATTGTGTTTATAATAGTTTAATACCAGTCGTAATATATCAGGGGCTGAAAGGTGGGTATAAACTGAATAAATAAATAAATAAATATAAATAAGTAAATATTTGGATTTTAATTAGATTCAGGTTTCATGATTTGTTATATGCCTCCTTACAAGGTCTCACTGTCCGTACCTCTGCAATCAATCAATTATCCTGCTAGGTTGCTTGCTTCATTTCTGCCATTACAATGAGAAGGGGGGTGGGGGGAGAGCTATTAGGCGCAGATGCAGTGCTAACTAGCTATCAACATGGGACCGGTGGGGAGGGGCAAGGGGAAAAGACGTAAAAGTGACTTTTGGCGCCAATGGGCTTCAGTTGCAGCAAAGCTTTTGACTTGTATACCAGTCCTTGGTAAACGAACTTTCCTTTGAATCTACATTGTGTCAAGGGTAGTTGCTTTCATTGGGAACTGTGTGATGGAGGTCATTAGACTCACTTATCTAAAGAAATATAAGCATTTACATAAAAATACATCCACTTTTGCCTGTTGCGATGATCATAGAGAGAGGTGAGCTTGAAGGAAGGCAAACTCAGCTTAAAAGAAGAAAAAGGAAAAAAAGAAAGATTTACCCAGGGCAATATCTGCTTTTTGCTCATGTCAATCTGATTCTTGAAGCCTAAAACAACTAATGATTCAAGGCACGAAGCTGGCCTTGCATTGGTATGACTTAACAGTTTCTTTACCAGCAGTGTCCACGAGAAGAGTCTGATTTTCCTTTCTTCTAGGAAGTGAAATAATGCATTTGTGGGAGTTTTTCCTTTCCCCTCATCTTGCACCTCTGGGTGAACATGCTCACTGGCTGGCATAGGGATGGCAGCCCATTTTCCTACTAAACCTTTCTTCACTTCGCCATCACAACAATCTTAAGCTCCTTCAGTTCTTTTGAGCTTTCAGGGTTCCTCTGAAGAGCAACAAACAGAAACCTATACCTGCTTAGATCAGGTTTTTCCCCTATACCATGGAAACATTCTCTCCCACTCCCATCAAGAGAATCCTGAACTTAAGTATGGGTATATATCTACGTATGAATTGCTCCAAGAGATCTCAGGAACAACATCAGAGTTCTTTGTCCAAAAGAATGCAGCACTAGGAACAGCTAAGATGTTGCGCAGAACCCTCAAACACCATGGCCACTGGTAGAAGACCTGAGATTGAGGAAGACACAGACCACCCATCGGGGTGAGAGGGGAATTTATATATAAATAGCCAGTGAACACTCACATTTTTTCCCCCAGGTATTTTCATCTTGGTGGTCCTCCCCTGTATAAGAGAGGGGTGCATATCTTTTTCCTAGGATTCTGGCCTAATTTTACCGTGGCTTTCATGCCATGTGCCACACTTCTAATATCAAACCAAATCAAACCAGTTATTATGGTCATTGGCCACTTCTAATAAAGGATGAGACAGAAGGAAGAATATATTTCATTTCATTTCATTTTCAATCCTTGGAGTAAATATATCAAAGCTTCTAACAGTACCCAAGAAAGCTAGATTGTCAAAATCTTATTAGCTTGGTGTGTTGGAAAGGGAGAAAGGGTTAGAATAAAGAAAGTTGGAATTGTTGGAAATCCAGCACCATGAGCACTTATTTTGGAATACGCAACCGTAATAAGGTTAATAAATAATCATAATCCTCCATAAAACCTCCTTTGACAGAAATAACAACTAGTATATGCCACCTTTAGAAAGCAAACAATCTTTCTATTCTTTTTTTGCCAGCAATTTCTCATAGGGGGAAAGATCACATGATGTACTAATTCCTCTTTATAAGTTGCTCCCTGTGGTTGAGCTCAGGCCTGAAAACAATGATGAAGCATTTTGGCAAAAAGATGCATCCCACTAAGGCAGCGCTGGAGGACAGGATGGAGAAGACCTCCACGGCTACCATGGCTTTTCCTCTTGTGCTCAGATAGGCTGGAACAAAGGAGACCCACACACTGCAGAAGGCCAACATGCTGAAGGTGATGAACTTGGCTTCATTAAAGCTGTCAGGGAGTTTACGAGCAAGAAAAGCCACAATAAAGCTGGTGATGGCTAAGATACCCATGTAGCCCAAGACGTAGTAGAAGAAGAAGTCTGACCCCTCGTTGCACTGCAAAATCATTTCTTTGGCTTCTGAGTGCATGTCTAACTCAGGGAATGGGGGAGATGTTGACAACCAAAGAGCACAAATACATACTTGGAAGAGAGAGCAGGAAAGGACAGTCGAAAAGGCCAATCTTTTCCCCACCCATTTCCTCATCAGAGATCCTGGTTTCGTGGCCATGAAAGCCACCACCACAGTGATGGTTTTGGCCAGGACAGTAGAGATGGCCACTGAGAAGGTGATGCCAAAAGTGGATTGTCGGAGAAGGCAGGTCACTTGGCCAGGTTGGCTGAGGAAGAAGAAAGAGGAGAGAAAACAGAGCAGAAGAGAGACAAGGAGGGTATAGGTGAGGGCACGGTTGTTGGCTTTAACAATTGGAGTATCCCTGTGCTTAATAAAAGTTCCAAGAACCCAAGATGTCAAGAAGAAGAAACAAAGATCAGTTGAGGTCAAACCAATTCCTAACGTTTCTTCAAAAGTAAGAAAGACCACCGGTTTCAGGATACATCCCTTATTTTCTTTGTTTGGATAATGGTCTTCTGAACATTCAAAGCAGTCATCCATATCTGGAAGAAAAGTCAAAGAATTTGTCATCTATGCATTCCATATTTTTGAAAATAACTTTATGAGTCGGTGCCAGCTGCTATTCCTTTAGAGTTCTTTCTGTTGGTTACCACTATGATCGTGTTGATATGAAAATGTAGTTTTTCCTCAATGGTATCATTTAGGATTTGAATAAAAGAAAACAAAATGGGAAGGACAATTATTAAAGGAAATGCAGTACTTTCCAAATTTTCCCTATTTATTACAATATAGAAAATTTGGACTTTTCCAATATTTCCAAAACATGGAGAAGGAAACTCTAATGATTAATATAGGACTTTAGTGATGGAAGCAGAAGTACTGACTCTGAGGTGCAAACCAAGATAATTTATATAAACTCATTTAGGTTTCCTCCTTCCTAAAGAGTAAGTAAACTAAGGAAAGACCAATCCTTTAATTTGGAAAAAAAAAGTGGGATCGAACAAGCAAAAACAATCACCGAATTTTACTGTCAAGATAAGAAGGGTATATTAGTCTGAGCCCTGTATTCTATGCTGACCTTAATGATGCTTCTGTGTTCTATGTGGAGAACATTAGTCAGTGCTACAAACACCCCCCTTATATCACTTTGAAGGTAGAAGATCTGATCCATTCATCAAACTTCCTTTTTCTGCTGAAGCTTCTTTACTTTTACTTACTTTCAGGTTTTGTGCAAAATAAGGCCCAGAAAATGGCAGATTTAGTGGAAAAAATGTTTGGTTTCACTCACATCTAAACTAACCCAAGCCAATCAGAGGTTTGTTTTTTGAGCTTTACACTATCATTTGCAAGAACTGTCATTGTTTATTCAACATTTTACTAGAAATTCAAGTTTTACTTCATTATCCTTATTTCTATGCTGTCTTTAAAAGAAGAAATTTATGGACCATAAAACATATGTTAATCTTGGTCAGAAAGAAGAAGAGTAAAAGATAAAGAGGGTTTTGAGTTAAATCAATGCCCATAGACTCAAATGATCTGTTCATGCTTTTTTTTTTTTGGTAGAAAAAAGTATTTTAACTAAAAGTTTAACTTTCACCCGATTCTTCTTATTTCTATGCCATCCTTAAAAGAGGAGATTGCTGACCCTCATATCATTCTTTTATCTGGACCGAGAAGGAAAAGAAAGAGAAACAACATTTTGAGGTGAGTCGATGCTTATAGTTTCAACTGATATGTTAATGTACGTTTGTTTGGGGGGGGGGGCGGCGATTAGAAGAAAATAGTTTGATCTTGTCTTTTTCCACCTAGCACCCAAAGTTAATTAAAGGAATGGATGACCTTTGGCATTCTCAATCTTTGTTATTCTTGCATGAACAATGAAAATCATAATGATAAGAACACTAATGCAAAAGAGACTGCAAGTGTGAACATCGGCAACTTCTACTACTACTACTACTACTACTATTACTACCACTACTACTTTAAATTAAGATTTCTGTGGTGAAATAAGATTTAATAGATTTAGATCTCTCTATCTATGTGTCTGTCTATCTGTCTGTCTTTCTGTCTGTCTGTCTTTATCTATCCAACTTGCACAGGGGAACTGTAACTGCAGGATTCCCATAAACAGATTTGGGAATCAAGTGTAAATATTCTCCATTAAGAATTGATAAAAGTAGTAACTACAGATATACATGTTCAGGATACTACATTTCTTTGAAGCCTTATAGTGAACGGTTAATTAATAAAAAATTAATGGTGAAATGAAAAAAAAATGGAGAAACTGATCACCTACTAATTTGATTGGAAATCTTCCCTTCTGGACATGGAATACAGTCATAGCAGCAGAATGGTTTGTCTTCAGCCCCTTTTTTCCAGTACCCAGGAGAACAGTTGTCATTACAAAGAGAAACAGGAAGAGCCTAGAGACAACCACATACAAATGAAAGAATCTGGATTAGACAATTTAAATTGTCTAAACTGGATTAGATGAATGACCATCAACATTATGAATGTCTGGTTCTGTTGTACAACGACCTGAAATCACAGGGACAAGAACACCAAGCAGAGTGCAAGTGTGAACAATAACAACTACCCCTAATACAAATTAAGAGTCACTTGGTGAAATAAAATGTAGTGATCTATCATCTAACTATCTATCTATCTATCTATCTATCTATCTATCTATCATATATCGTTTACCTAATCCATATTAAATTTATGCAATTTTAAATAAGGTGTTGATAATACTATTAAGGGCAGCATTTTTACAGAATATGGATTTTCCCTCGATCATAGCAGAAATTCAGGGTTTAATTATGTTTGAAAAAGATGATACAGGACATTTTTTTTTTCTGAAAGTAATACAACTTCATGAGATTGTTTTAGAGAGTGAATTTTGTCCTTGGTGCATAAGCATTGTTTCATACCTGGTTAAAACCATGGTGCCAAAGGATAGGGTTCTCCTCAATGATGAGTTCTTTCCCTTTTGGAGCGCTGGGATCTAACTTTCCAATTTTAACTCTCTGAAAGGATCTGTTTGGAAAATTGATCATGTTGAGGATGTCAAAGCCACCTGGACCTTCTCTTTTGTTTTTAAAGAAGACCCTTTCTCCAGCTGAGTTGTTAAAAGAAATCCCTTGAAGAAACGTGTTAAGCTACTTGAAGAATGATAAGAAGGAGGGAATCAAAAGAAAATTATTCATCTGGGATCAAAGGATTAGTTTCCCTATCTTTTATTCCTGCTTTGTGAGAGAACAAAGAACATTTCCTAGCTTGACATACCGAGGAGAAAAATGTCAACCAACAAACAACTATCAATAATTGAGATATGCAACTCACTTTGATTTTATTAATTATTTATGACAAGTACTTTAAAGGACCAATCTCAGCAATTCTCCTGGTAGTTTAGCATAAGTCTAGAACCCAGCATTGCTTCATGAAAAGAACACACCAAATCAAGCAAAGAATAACTGAGATAAACCCTACATTCCCATTCTAAACACGCTGTCTTGGCTAAATTGCCAAATCCTAATAAGAAAGGTGAAATGCCCACATTTCAGAAAGGCGTTTTAGGCATTAAGCAAACAAAGACTGCCTTTAGACACATCGCCATTGAATTCTTCTTGTGACCTGGCTGGATGAATTTACAAGACGTGCCAATTCTAGGTGGAGATCAAATGGTTCTTTATTGGACCTAGGATGATATATAAATCCCATTGACAAGACTGAAATTTGCGAAGGCATCTTTTATTTTCATCCTCTTTTATTCTATAACATAGAAAGACCTCATACACTACTGACTTTCTTGCCTCAGTATCTATACCGATATATGGCAGAGGCCAGGGCAAACAAACCCTATTAAGATGTGGATGAGGATGACCATTCATGGAAACAAAAGATAGGTGTGGCATGGAGATGTTACCTGCCAAGGCTGCAGACCTGGATATTCAAACCTTTGAATTTCTCTCTGTTTGGATCTTGATCTCACTGTCTCCTGCAAAGAATGTGCCACTGCATGAACAGCATTGTAAATATTGTAACTTTGGCCTGTCATCTGCAACTCAAACAGAGGCTCAGGCAGATTCTCCAAATTCTCTTCTCCACTACAAGTCTCATCAATCACTGAGTCTGATTCTGCATTTGGAAATGAACAGTCAAACAGTTGTTCCCAAAAGTCTTGAATAAATCCGTCTTTCTGGGTTGAAGGTTTGATGCCTTGCACAAATTCTTTGAACCCTTGAACTTCTCTTGAATGAACTGAAAAGGAAAAAGCCCCATTGAACATCTGGAGATCCCAACCCCGTTGATATCCTGCCAGTATGAAATCAATCGGGCTCATCAAGATCCAAACCTTTCTAAATGATGCACTCTCTTTATTTTCTGGATCACGTAGAAACATGACCATTCTGAGCCACAGAATTGTGAATGATTCTCCATAGACAAGATAAGCATTTGCTTTTGGATTCATCAAATTTTTAAAAATCATTGCCATTTCATCAGTGAATGCTGAGAAGTCATCCAATTGAGAATGTTCTGGAATGTTTTGTGTGAAAGCTAAACAGATGCCATTCTGGAAAAGCAATGGCTGCAGTTTCTGCAAAAAATGTTCTCCCTTATTATTATTATCAAAAGCAAAGACTCCAATCCAAGTCCATCCAAAACGGAGAAGAAGTTGGATAACTCCAGGGTACTGATGGTCCTCAAATGGGACCATGCAGTAAAGTTTAGAAAACTTAATAGTCTGAAATTCTTCTTGGGAAAGAGAGCCATAGCTCAACTAAACTAGGAAAAATAAAAGAGTCATCATTAATGAGAATCAAGGGAAAAATTATGGAAAAATGACTGCTGGATTGTAACCAAATAACAATGTCCCTACACTGAATATTTCTCTATCTGTAGGTACATTAGGGCAGTTCCGATGAACAAAAAATGTAACTAAACCCCAAAGTAAAATATTTTCACACCTTTGGAATATGACTGGATTCCAAACCAAATTAGCTTTCTAATATAGAGTCCCAGAATGTTCATTGCCATTAATACCTGTAAACCTGCTGAGTATCTGAGCATGTGAACTCTTCCCAGGCTAAGGAAAGAGTTCTTCAGAGCTAGACCTATTGGATTACCTTCTGCCCTTCTCTGTGGCAGAGAGAATAAAATACCTATCCATCAAGTCTATCTCCATGTGATTTTGGAGAAATAGAAAGACACAATTTATTACAATCCTCCTTGATTGCAATTATAGACATCCGCAAAAGGACCATATAGCACCAATCCTCCAGTAATTCCCAGGCAAAACAGTTGAGGTTTATACTAAAGTGTTATGGTCAGACACTAACCAAGACAAAGCAAGGAGAGTTGCCACCTATTGCCAGATGGCAGTAAAAAGACAACCACAGCTGACCCTTTGAAATAAGTTTAATCTTGTTCTCTAATTTATGAGTAAAATTTGAATTTTCTGATCTATGATTATAATAAAATATTTTGATTATTTTTATTGTATTACCTTGAGCCAACTTATTGCATTGTGGGAAGAAATGGCAGAAGGGAGGGGAAATTGTACATAATTAAAATCCTGCCGAAAGGCATGGCAGAAAACTAATCTCTAATATTAATTAGAAAAGACTTCAAAGTTTCTCCCTCACCCCCACTCCCCACCAAAATTACCTGTGGGATTTTGTAGACATTTATGCTGTCTGCCATATAGGATGATGTATCAGAGACGAGTGCTCCAATGATGGCCATGAGATTTTTCTGGTTGTCACATTTGTAGTTGGGGACAAAGTTCTTGGATTTGAAGAGCAGGTCCAGAGTGGTGCGATAGGTCATCCTTGAATTGTAGTAACTGTCATAGATGTGGAACCCGAGAGTGATATTAGGCAAGATCTGGGAGTCCTCATTGATCTTCTTCACAGCAAAGGCCAAGGCGAGGACATGCTGGTAGAATTTGAAGATTATACTGCAAAAAAATTAAGCACATCGTTTCATAATATAATTTTGCATATTCCTCCAGTGTGGTCATTGTTTTTAACTGAGTAAGGACAAAATTGTCTCTGATTGGAGTATTAAATATTTTGTTAATCAGTCCAAATATTCTTTGTACACAGTATTTTCCTTTACATTTTTCTAGAATGCTACTAATCACAGGGCTTATTGTGGTGATTTCTAAAGTTTTAAATGCACTGTTCATTTTAAACTAGACTGGGATGGCAGCAAGTATTCTGTCTGTTCTCCCTCTATGTTGATTTAGATTTCTAGGAACTTTATTGAAGTAGAAAGAATTAGAGATTCAGGGTGAGATTCTCTCTAGCCCCACACATTTTACTCTTCTTAATGTTTTGATTTGTGAAGGAACATTTCATGAGTAGTCATCATTCTAAGCTCCCTTAGAGTCAACAGCTGTGATTTGTGTCCAGTGTCAGCTGCTAGAGATAGAAACATGAAAGTACCTTTACTCTACCGCAATCGTTCCCTGTCCATTTAGTCAAAATAGAATGCCAATACATTTAGCTTGATTCTCATATTTATTTATGTTTTGTGAAAAGTGGCAGTGCAGACTTTGAGCATTCTTCTATTGAGGATCTTAATCTCACCAAATGTGCTTTCTTATGAGAAAGCCCTTAGTAAAACATCAAGAAAATTCTCTCCTCTGTCACCATCAGAAAACTTTCAAAACACACAAAACTCTAACCGTTTCATATCAAACTCTAAGTTTTCTATGAAAACAGCTATTAGTCATCTTAGCAAGGTCAGATAATTCAAAGGAAAATACTTACTTTGGTGACTCATAAAGTTTTATAAAAGGATGTTGATTAAATGGAATTATTAAAAACTGGTAAACCATCTGAGAAACCATTTCACCAATGACAAGGTCACCAGGCTGGTACCACTCATGAGGGACAGGGAAGGCATCACTTGCAGGACAGCTCACAGTAGCTCTTTTGTTCACCAGGAAGACCAGGAGCAGCAACATCATGATTCTCTGCTTATGGAGAAAAGATCTGGGCATGTCACTGAAAGAGAAATTTTGGCAGATGAGACCGGAACGAGACAACTTGTGGAAATGAACCTCACTGAGTCAGCATTCCCCCTTGCTGCCTCTCTGTGGCTATAGAAATATTTATATAGACTGTGTTTGACTTCCTATTCCCTTCTGCACAGACCTTTTGCTGTTTTGGCCTATTAGAATAATCGAGTGATTTCAGTCGTTTGTCAGGGACATAATTATCTTTGAACCATTAGAAACCTGGCAATTTTTCTTCATGTAGGTTATCAACATCTTTCTCAGTTTTGCTGAGGGAATAAGTGACTTCTGCTTAACTGGTTTTGAAAATATCTGGAAAAATAGAATTGGGAAGGTTGAGATGACAAAATTGCCCTAATTCTAAAAATCAGGACCAATGTTTAATTTGGTCAATGGATCAGAAAACTCTATTTCCTTGTAAAATGACTTGGGAAATGGTGAAACATCCACTGTCTGGGACAGATTAGCATGTCTTGGTTTGAGAATTCTTTAGGAACTAGTTAAATTTGAAAATTGAAATATAAAATCATTGAGCCGCCAAGGGAAAAAGAAGAAACCCTTGTTAAGGGCACAACATGAGGCAGGGATATTTGAAAAAGGAACATAAAACATGTTTTATGTTTTTCTGCTATGTGGTTTTTATAATTAGAAAAAGGGGAGAATTTTTTCCCCCAGGAACTCATATATGTGTTGTTCCAGGACATATAAGTTATTTAAAAAATAAAGAAACCATCTATCTATCTATCTATCTATCTATCTATCTATCTATCTATCTATCTATCTATCTATGTATCTATCTGTCTGTCTGTCTGTCTGTCTGTCTGTCTGTCTGTCTGTCTGTCTGTCTATCTATCTATCTATCTATCTATCTATCTATCTATCTATCTATTTTTAATTTTATGGTTCCATGGGCATCATTTAAGGACGTTCCAGAGATCCTCCAGTGAGAGGGAAAACAGGCAGGTTTTCTTGACTGTTCCACTGAAATGAATTTAAATGAATACCTTCTGCCTTTGAGGAACAACCTTCAACTCTAAAGGAAGAAGCAGTCAAGAAATATTCTACAGATTAGCACTTGGTAGAGCAGCCACGAAGGCCTTGGAAAAGATATTCAAATGCTGACATTTCTCTATATAGAAAGATCAGAATCAGGCAAGCCATGGTATTTCCTGTGACTTTTGCTCTATGGAAGTGAAAGTTGGACTTTAAAAAAGCAGGATAGGAAGAATATTGATGCCTTTGAACTTGGTGTTGGGGAGACTCCTGAGAATATTGCGGAAAGTCGAGAAAACAAACTGACGGATCATCAAACCAACCAACCAACCAACCAACCCAGAGTTCTTACCCAAAGCAGAAACGACCAGGCTCAAATGATCTTACTTTGGACACATTATGTGAAAACCCAGCTCTCTCGAAAAGATCCTAATGCTGGGAAAGGTGGAAGGACAAAGAAAGATATGATGACCAGCAGCAAGATGAATGGACTCAGTTACGGTGATTACGAAAGTAGTGATGGGAGAATTGCAAGTACATTTTACAGATATTATTATCATGGAAAAAATTTATATGAATGCTGAGTTAAAAATGACTTGATGGCACATAATGAATCAATCAGTGAAACAATCAATCAAATCATTTAAGTATTTAGATTTGACCACAAAATATGCTCCGGTGACAGAGCCTGCATTCAACAGTTGCAATTATAGACCAGGAGTCATCACTTGTTCCTTTCATACTTGATCACAAAATCACAGAAAAATCCAAGAGTATCCAACGATAGATGTACACAAGTTCCTGAACATCAGTTTTGAGCATTTCTAAGTCTAGACTAAGCCTAAGTCAAAGTCTAAACAAACCAGTATGGTCCACACTGGAGCAGTCCTGTAGAATACTTATTGTGATTCGAAGTTAGAGCAGGAAGTCAGAGAACCACACTTGCCATTTCTAAGATATGATATCCTGCTCTGAGATCTTCTTGCTATGGAGATCTTGAAAAATCTCTGCAGGCACACCATCTCATCCTCTTCTGCATTCACAGTTCCTGATGCAGAACACACCTGCCTAAAGGATCAACCCCACCTGCTCCCCACCCCATGTGCCAAATATTCTGCATCAGTCCAATTCACTTCTGGATTCAGAAGGTGGCCAGATGTGACAAACATTCATGATTCTATCATATTTCAATTATGTTAATTTCCATCAACAGTTGGAAAATGGCCCGCTTTCTATGCCATGAACACCACAGATACAAAATCAAACATGTATAATACTCAAAACATACAACCACAGCATCAAGATAGGCATACGCAATAGTCGACTGCACAAAAGAAGAGTCAAGACTTGGGCTCCTTCTCAATGGTTTCAGGGGTAGAGCTGTATGTAGCCTTAGGTAATATTTGACTAAATTAAGATGTGGAAGGAGAAAAATGGAACATTGACTTCATTACATTAAGATTTACATTGGACTAAAATCTGATCAAGGCTGCACAGGAATGGAATAGAGAGGAATTTGTTATGACTAGCATAGAAAATTTTATTAGGCACATTCATATGTAAAAGTCTACCAACCCCCTAGTAATAATGCAATCAAAAGTGATGAAAAATACCATCCTTAACTACATCTCAAGTAGAGGTTAGAACCTTCCTTCTTTTTTTCAAGGATTTATTGAAAGCTATAATTTGAACAGGAATGCCTAAATCTTTTGACCTATGTGTACATGTAGTTCAAGATATTTTAACGTGAACGAATGGTTTAGCTACTCTTGGCTCTTATTTAATAATTTCTTTCTTTGACTTGCTCCTTGTTGTTTAGCTGCAGCCTGAACACCATGATGTAGCACTTTGGCAGAAAGATGCATCCAAGTAAGGCAACACTGGAGAACAGGATGGAGAAGACCTCCACAGCTACTCTTGTTTTTCCTCTTGAACTGAGATAGGTTGGCACGAAGGATATCCGTGCACTGCAAAAGACCAAAGTGAGGAAGGTGATGACCTGGCCTTCGTTAAAGCTATGTGGCAGTTTACAAGCCTGGAAAGCCACAATGGAGCTGGCGATGGCCAAGATCCCCATGTAGCCCAAGACACAGTAGAAGAAGGAGGTTGACCTATCATTGCACTGTAAAATAATTTCTTCCTTTACTGACTCCATGTCTACATCAGGGAATGGGCGATGCGTTGACAGCCACAGGGTACAAGTGCTTGTTTGAAGGAGAGATGAGGAAAGGACAATGGAAAGGGCCCATCTTTTTCCTACCCATTTCTTCATTCTAGAACCTGGCTTGTTGTACAAATACCTGAAATCATAGGGACAAAAACACCAAACTAAAGAGATTACAAGTGTGAACAATAGCAACTACCACTGATATAAATTAAGGGTCAAGTGGTGAAATAAAATGCAGTGATCTCTCTCTCTCTCTCTCTCTCTCTCTCTCTCTCTGTCTCCCCCTCCCTCCCCCTCCCTCCCTCTCGCCCTCCCTCCCTCCCTCCCTTGTACAGGGTACAATAGCTACAGAATTCTCATAAATACCTCTGATTTCTGGACAACAGATTTTGATCTATGTGAATTGACTATGAATATTCTCCTTTAAAAATTGGTGAAAGCAGTAACCATTCATATCATCATTAATACTTGCTCAACAAGAGCTAACTATCTGTTTAACTATTGGTTTTTAAAAAATGCTGTTTTCTTTGCTTCTAACTACATTGCAAACTACCAGCTATGTTTAGAAATCCAGGGTCCCATGATTCCCTGGAAAAAAATAGCAAGATTGGAACCTCATTTGAAGCCATCTCCTTGACTGGGATCAAAAAGGTCATACTAATTCCTGAAAGCAGAACAAAAGCCTCCCTGAATTTGGAAGATGTACTTCTCCTTATACATACAAACTTGCCCATCCACACATATATATACACAGAAACGTTAAAAAAGACATAGTATTTTTTCCTTAATTTTCAGTGCCTACCCAACTTTTGTTGATTTCAAGAAATGGAATTTAAGATATCACTCTCTCTCACCCAGTCTAGACTATGTGAGTTGCTATTAGAAGGTAAAACCTCATTAGTCTAGCAAAGCCATCAGAACATCTGAAAGGCCACCTTCCTTCTTTCTTTTAATCCAATCTGTGCTCCTATTTAGCAAGTTAGATTTTCAGAATGGAATCTTTAGGTAAATTCCAAAGGCCCTGATTGGATCTTGAGGGGAAGTCCAATATGGAAAAGAAGAGTTCTCCGTGAAGGCCAAGACATCTTATGCCCTATGATTACGAACACAAAATTATTTTTCCTATGTTGGTTTGCAATAGGCAAATCAAAAAATAATGAATATTGAAAGGGTTGGGCTGTTCTAGTTCTCCGAAAGCATTCAATCTATGCTTTCAACCCTGCCTCCAAGAGTTTCTTTATTGGTCATGCGCTTTATGCAAATATCCCCATGAAATATTCCCTTTAAAAAGGAAGGCTATCATTCTTTGATCCATTCCTTTTCCCCAATTTATGTGTATCAGACTGGTACAAATTAACAAGGGCACTATGAATTTCATGCTCTTTTCTTTTCTTTGATAGTCCTGCCAAGATGGGAGTACGCAATTTTAAAGAATGTGACCAATTATCTCATTATGCAGTATGTATATATCTTATTTTTTCCCTTGCTTTTTTAGGGCCTTTCTCTGATGTCCCATATGTGTAATCAAGGCCAGAAAAAGTGAGACCTGGAGAAAGGTTAAATTTACTCTGCAAATGATTGGTGTTTCCAAACACTAGTAGTATCTATTTGCGCTGTTAGGTCTGTCAGTCTCCAGGCAAAGGGCTTGAATGGGTTTCCTGAATCTACCCCTATGACGGGAGAAAATGGTATCCCCCTCCTCTTCGAAGCTGTACCACCATTGCTTTGGACAATCCCAAGGATGAGTTATCCCTTCAGATGAACCTCTTATCACCTGCCAACACTGCTGTGTATTATTGTGCCCAAGATACACAGTAGGAGAAGTGACTGTCATTCTTAACAAAAACAGAAAATGGATTCTGAATGTACGTTTCAGTTCCATCCAAAGATTCAGTTCTTAAGATCAGAAAGAGAATGACAGTCAGACTATCAAATCTTTAAAAATGTTTTAGTTGAACATTTTGTTTCTTGATGTACATTCAGTTGTTTATGTTAGGATTTTCTCATGGGAAGAAATACACCTCGCTATCTTCAAACATATTGTTATGGTTAAAAAAGTCAGGCCATCTGCAGTTATTGTTGTTAGTCTGCACGTATACTGCTATTTACTGCCACCTATTGGCGTCTGTATGCTAGGTACGCAAGGGGTAATGCATAGTGTCAATAAAGTGTGAGGATTACATGCCTTGCTGCTCAGTAGAACTTTAGCCATCATGTAATGAGTTTTATGGGTTATGTAGTAGTAACTAATAACCAAGTAGTGTACCTCTTCTCTGAGAGTTTTTGGCTAGAGACTTTGTTAAACTTGCATAGTGGATAAGTCTTGGATGCCACATATATGAGAAGAAGTGTTTTTTTCTATGTCTTGCATGAAACTTGTATTTTATGTAGTTCTTATTTTTCTCAATAAGCAACCAGATATTTTATGCTTTCTGGCTGGATTTCTCTGGAGAACAAGATAAGGACATTGCATTCTTTAAAGCTCTCTAATGCTGGTGTGTATTTTTGGCACGGACTGTGATTATACCTGCTCTCTGCATAACAGTTTATTGATTACATTCACTTTTAAACCTCAACAAATCAATACGGCTTAGAACCTAAAATACAAGATGGAGCAAAATAAGGTAAAATAAGATCCTCCTAAGACTTAGTTGTGGTAAATCAGGACATTGGACCTTATAGTTACTCTGAATAGTGACAGGTTCCCCTAGAAGGAATTGTTGTATATCTTTGCATGGTTCACCAAGCTTGGACAAGATCTAATATTGGGGGTTGAATGGAGCAGGGCTTCCTTTGGCTGATGATAATTCCTTGATTTAATGGGTTACTGTTGGGTGAAGCAGAGTTCTCATCTTTATAGGTGTTGTCATATGACGGCATTTTAAAATCTTCTCTGAAACTTTATTGTTGATAGTCAATCCTAAAAGGCAAAATCTATCCACCACTGCAATATCTTGTTTAGAAATTTTAAGGCTGGTTGCTGCATGTGTTGTGCATAATTTAGTCTTCTTTATTATATGTAATCATAACCCCATTTCTCAGGGAAATTGCAAGGTGTCTATCTCCTTTATTCCCAGATATTAAATCAGGGATATATAATGAAATTGCCTTCATTTTCATTCCACAGAAACTACTCTTTGACTTAGCTGAAATTATGAGCGACTGTCCTTCCCTAAGTGATGCCAAGAAATCCCACAATCGACCATGAATTTAAACCAGGGTCTCCCTGATCCATCGTTTCTTGGCTAATACAAACAAACAAACAAACAAACAAACAAACAACCATAACTAAGCCTTACATAGAGAACCTGATAGATAAATCTATTTTAAACCTTACACTTTCCAATGACAACAAAACATGGAAAGGAAAAACAAATAACTTTTTTCCTCCTCTCTGGTGGCATTGTGTTTATAATAGTTTAATACCAGTCGTAATATATCAGGGGCTGAAAGGTGGGTATAAACTGAATAAATAAATAAATAAATATAAATAAGTAAATATTTGGATTTTAATTAGATTCAGGTTTCATGATTTGTCATATGCCTCCTTACAAGGTCTCACTGTCCGTACCTCTGCAATCAATCAATTATCCTGCTAGGTTGCTTGCTTCATTTCTGCCATTACAATGAGAAGGGGGGTGGGGGGAGAGCTATTAGGCGCAGATGCAGTGCTAACTAGCTATCAACATGGGACCGGTGGGGAGGGGCAAGGGGAAAAGACGTAAAAGTGACTTTTGGCGCCAATGGGCTTCAGTTGCAGCAAAGCTTTTGACTTGTATCCCAGTCCTTGGTAAACGAACTTTCCTTTGAATCTACATTGTGTCAAGGGTAGTTGCTTTCATTGGGAACTGTGCGATGGAGGTCATTAGACTCACTTATCTAAAGAAATATAAGCATTTACATAAAAATACATCCACTTTTGCCTGTTGCAATGATCATAGAGAGAGGTGAGCTTGAAGGAAGGCAAACTCAGCTTAAAAGAAGAAAAAGGAAAAAAAGAAAGATTTACCCAGGGCAATATCTGCTTTTTGCTCATGTCAATCTGATTCTTGAAGCCTAAAACAACTAATGATTCTAGGCACGAAGCTGGCCTTGCATTGGTATGACATAACAGTTTCTTTACCAGCAGTGTCCACGAGAAGAGTCTGCATTTTCCTTTCTTCTAGGAAGTGAAATAATGCATTTGTGGGAGTTTTTCCTTTCCCCTCATCTTGCACCTCTGGGTGAACATGCTCACTGGCTGGCATAGGGATGGCAGCCCATTTTCCTACTAAATCTTTCTTCACTTCGCCATCACAACAATCTTAAGCTCCTTCAGTTCTTTTGAGCTTTCAGGGTTCCTCTGAAGAGCAACAAACAGAAACCTATACCTGCTTAGATCAGGTTTTTCCCCTATACCATGGAAACATTCTCTCCCACTCCCATCAAGAGAATCCTGAACTTAAGTATGGGTATATATCTACATATGAATTGCTCCAAGAGATCCCAGGAACAACATCAGAGCTCTTTGTCCAAAAGAATGCAGCACTAGGAACAGCTAAGATGTTGCGCAGAACCCTCAAACCCCATGGCCTCTGGTAGAAGACCTGAGATTGAGGAAGAGACAGACCACCCATCGGGGTTAGAGGGGAATTTATATATAAATACCCAGTGAACACTCACATTTTTTTCCCCAGGTATTTTCATCTTGGTGGTCCTCCCCTGTATAAGAGAGGGGTGCATATCTTTTTCCTAGCATTCTGGCCTAATTTTACCGTGGCTTTCATGCCATGTGCCACACTTCTAATATCAAACCAAATCAAACCAGATATTATGGTCATTGGCCACTTCTAATAAAGGATGAGACAGAAGGAAGAATATATTTCATTTCATTTCATTTCATTTCATTTCATTTCATTTCATTTTCAATCCTTGGAGTAAATATATCAAAGCTTCTAACAGTACCCAAGAAAGCTAGATTGTCAAAATCTTATTAGCTTGGTGTGTTGGAAAGGGAGAAAGGGTTAGAATAAAGAAAGTTGGAATTGTTGGAAATCCAGCACCATGAGCACTTATTTTGGAATACGCAACCATAATAAGGTTAATAAATAATCATAATCCTCCATAAAACCTCCTTAGACAGAAATAACAACTAGTATATGCCACCTTTAGAAAGCAAACAATCTTTGTATTCTTTTTTTGCCAGTAATTTCTCATAGGGGGAAAGATCACATGATATACTAATTCCTCTTTATAAGTTGCTCCCTGTGGTTGAGCTCAGGCCTGAAAACAATGATGAAGCATTTTGGCAAAAAGATGCATCCCACTAAGGCAGCGCTGGAGGACAGGATGGAGAAGACCTCCACGGCTACCATGGCTTTTCCTCTTGTGCTCAGATAGGCTGGAACAAAGGAGACCCACACACTGCAGAAGGCCAACATGCTGAAGGTGATGAACTTGGCTTCATTAAAGCTGTCAGGGAGTTTACGAGCAAGAAAAGCCACAATAAAGCTGGTGATTGCCAAGATACCCATGTAGCCCAAGACGTAGTAGAAGAAGAAGTCTGACCCCTCGTTGCACTGCAAAATCATTTCTTTGGCTTCTGAGTGCATGTCTAACTCGGGGAATGGGGGAGATGTTGACAACCAAAGAGCACAAATACATACTTGGAAGAGAGAGCAGGAAAGGACAGTTGAAAAGGCCAATCTTTTCCCCACCCATTTCCTCATCAGAGATCCTGGTTTCGTGGCCATGAAAGCCACCACCACAGTGATGGTTTTGGCCAGGATAGTAGAGATGGCCACTGAGAAGGTGATGCCAAAAGTGGATTGTCGGAGAAGGCAGGTCACTTGGCCAGGTTGGCTGAGGAAGAAGAAAGAGGAGAGAAAACAGAGTAGAAGAGATACAAGGAGGGTATAGGTGAGGGCACGGTTGTTGGCTTTAACAATGGGAGTATCCCTGTGCTTAATAAAAGTTCCAAGAACCCAAGATGTCAAGAAGAAGAAACAAAGATCAGTTGAGGTCAAACCAATTCCTAACGTTTCTTCAAAAGTAAGAAAGACCACCGGTTTCAGGATACATCCTTTCTTTTCTTTATTTGGATAATGGTCTTCTGAACATTCAAAACAGTCATCCATATCTGGAAAAAAAGTCAAAGAATTTGTCATCTATGCATTCCATATTTTTGAAAATAACTTTGTGAGTCGGTGCCAGCTGCTATTAATTTTGAGTTCTTTCTGTTGGTTACCACTATGATCGTGTTGATATGAAAATGTAGTTTTTCCTCAATGTTATCATTTAGGATTGGAATAAAAGAAAACAAAATGGGAAGGACAATTATTAAAGGAAATGCAGTACTTTCTAAATTTTCCCTATTTATTACAATATACAAAATTTGGACTTTTCCAATTTTTCCAAAACATGGAGAAGGAAACTCTAATGATTAATATAGGACTTTAGTGATGGAAGCAGAAGTACTGACTCTGAGGTGCAAACCAAGATAATTCATATAAACTCATTTAGGTTTCCTCCTTCCTAAAGAGTAAGTAAACTAAGGAAAGATCAGTCCTTTTATTTGGAAAAGAAAAGTGGGATCGAACAAGCAAAAACAATCACCGAATTTTACTGTCAAGATAAGAAGGGTATATTAGTCTGAGCCCTGTATTCTATGCTGACCTTAATGATGCTTCTGTGTTCTATGTGGAGAACATTAGTCAGTGCTACAAACACCCCCCTTATATCACTTTGAAGGTAGAAGATCTGATCCATTCATCAAACTTCCTTTTTCTGCTGAAGCTTCTTTACTTTTACTTACTTTCAGGTTTTGTGCAAAATAAGGCCCTGAAAATGGCAGATTTAGAGGAAAAAATGTTTGGTTTCACTCACATCTAAACTAACCCAAGCCAATCAGAGGTTTGTTTTTTGAGCTTTACACTATCATTTGCAAGAACTGTCATTGTTTATTCAACATTTTACTAGAAATTCAAGTTTTACTTCATTATCCTTATTTCTATGCTGTCTTTAAAAGAAGAAATTTATGGACCATAAAACATATGTTAATCTTGGTCAGAAAGAAGAAGAGTAAAAGATAAAGAGGGTTTTGAGTTAAATCAATGCCCGTAGACTCAAATTATATGTTCATGCTTTTTTTTTTTTTTTTGGTAGAAAAAAGTATTTTAACTAGAAGTTTAACTTTCACCCGATTCTTCTTATTTCTATGCCATCCTTAAAAGAGGAGATTGCTGACCCTCATATCATTCTTTTATCTGGACCGAGAAGGAAAAGAAAGAGAAACAACGTTTTGAGGTGAGTCGATGCTTATAGTTTCAACTGATATGTTAATGTACGTTTGTTTGGGGGAGGGGGCGGCGATTAGAAGAAAATAGTTTGATCTTGTCTTTTTCCACCTAGCACCCAAAGTTAATTAAAGGAATGGATGACCTTTGGCATTCTCAATCTTTGTTATTCTTGCATGAACAATGAAAATCATAATGATACGAACACTAATGCAAAAGAGACTGCAAGTGTGAACATCAGCAACTTCTACTACTACTACTACTACTACTACTACTACTATTACTACCACTACTACTTTAAATTAAGATTTCTGTGGTGAAATAAGATTTAATAGATTTAGATCTCTCTATCTATGTGTCTGTCTATCTGTCTGCCTTTCTGTCTGTCTGTCTTTATCTATCCAACTTGCACAGAGGAACTGTAACTGCAGGATTCCCATAAACAGATTTGGGAATCAAGTATAAATATTCTCCATTAAGAATTGATAAAAGTAGTAACTACAGATATACATGTTCAGGATATTACATTTCTTTGAAGCCTTATAGTGAATGGTTAATTAATAAAAAATTAATGGTGAAATGAAAAAAAAATGGAGAAACTGATCACCTACTAATTTGATTGGAAATCTTCCCTTCTGGACATGGAATACAGTCATAGCAGCAGAATGGTTTGTCTTCAGCCCCTTTTTTCCAGTACCCAGGAGAACAGTTGTCATTACAAAGAGAAACAGGAAGAGCCTAGAGACGAAGACATACAAATGAAAGAATCTGGATTAGACAATGGAAATTGTCTAAACTGGATTAGATGAATGACCATCAACATTATGAATGTTTGGTTCTGTTGTACAACGACCTGAAATCACAGGGACAAAAACACCAAGGAGAGTGCAAGTGTGAACAATAACAACTACCACTAATACAAATTAAGAGTCACTTGGTGAAATAAAATGTAGTGATCTATCATCTATCTATCTATCTATCTATCTATCTATCTATCTATCTATCTATCTATCATATATCGTTTACCTAATCCATATTAAATTTATGCAATTTTAAATAAGGTGTTGATAATACTATTAAGGGCAGCATTTTTACAGAATATGGATTTTCCCTCGATCATAGCAGAAATTCAGGGTTTAATTATGTTTGAAAAAGATGATACAGGACATATTTTTTTTCTGAAAGTAATACAACTTCATGAGATTGTTTTAGAGAGTGAATTTTGTCCTTGGTGTATAAGTATTGTTTCATACCTGGTTAAAACCATGGTGCCAAAGGATAGGGTTCTCCTCAATGATGAGTTCTTTCCCTTTTGGAGCGCTGGGATCTAACTTTCCAATTTTAACTCTCCGAAAGGATCTGTTTGGAAAATTGATCATGTTGAGGATGTCAAAGCCACCTGGACCTTCTCTTTTGTCTTTAAAGAAGACCCTTTCTCCAGCTGAGTTGTTAAAAGAAATCCCTTGAAGAAACGTGTGAAGCTACTTGAAGAAGGATAAGAAGGAGGGAATCAAAAGAAAATTATTCATCTGGGATCAAAGGATTAGTTTCCCTATCTTTTATTCCTGCTTTGTGAGAGAACAAAGAACATTTCCTAGCTTGACATACCGAGGAGAAAAATGTCAACCAACAAAGAACTATCAATAATTGAGATATGCAACTCACTTTGATTTTATTAATTATTTATGACAAGTACTTTAAAGGACCAATCTCAGCAATTCTCCTGGTAGTTTAGCATAAGTCTAGAACCCAGCATTGCTTCATGAAAATAACACACCTAATCTAGCAAAGAATAACTGACATAAACCATACATTCCCATTCTAAAAACGGTGTCTTGGCTAAATTGCCAAATCCTAATAAGAAAGGTGAAATGCCCACATTTCAGAAAGGCGTTTTAGGCATTAAGCAAACAAAGACTGCCTTTAGACACATCGCCATTGAATTCTTCTTGTGACCTGGCTGGATGAATTTACAAGACGTGCCAATTCTAGGTGGAGATCAAATGGTTCTTTATTGGACCTAGGATGATATATAAATCCCATTGACAAGACTGAAATTTCCGAAGGCATCTTTTATTTTCATCCTCTTTTATTCTATAACATAGAATGACCTCATACACTACTGACTTTCTTGCCTCAGTATCTATACTGATATGTGGCAGAGGCCAGGCCAAACAAACCCTATTAAGATGTGGATGAGGATGACCATTCATGGAAACAAAAGATAGGTGTGGCATGGAGAGGTTACCTGCCAAGGCTGCAGATCTGGATATTCAAACCTTTGAATTTCTCTCTGTTTGGATCTTGATCTCACTGTCTCCTGCAAAGAATGTGCCACTGCATGAACAGCATTGTAAATATTGTAGCTTTGGCCTGTCATCTGCAACTCAAACAGAGGCTCAGGCAGATTCTCCAAATTCTCTTCTCCACTACAAGTCTCATCAATCACTGAGTCTGATTCTGCATTTGGAAATGAACAGTCAAACAGTTGTTCCCAAAAGTCTTGAATAAATCCGTCTTTCTGGGTTGAAGGTTTGATGCCTTGCACAAATTCTTTGAACCCTTGAACTTCTCTTGAATGAACTGAAAAGGAAAAAGCCCCATTGAACATCTGGAGATCCCAACCCCATTGATATCCTGCCAGTATGAAATCAATCGGGCTCATCAGGATCCAAACCTTTCTAAATGATGCACTCTCTTTATTTTCTGGATCACGTAGAAACATGACCATTCTGAGCCACAGAATTGTGAATGATTCTCCATAGACAAGATAAGCATTTGCTTTTGGATTCATCAAATTTTTAAAAATAATTGCCATTTCATCAATGAATGCTGAGAAGTCATCCAATTGAGAATGTTCTGGAATGTTTTGTGTGAAAGCTAAACAGATGCCATTCTGGAAAAGCAATGGCTGCAGTTTCTGCAAAAAATGTTCTCCCTTATTATTATTATCAAAAGCAAAGACTCCAATCCAAGTCCATCCAAAACGGAGAAGAAGTTGGATTACTCCAGGGTACTGATGGTCCTCAAATGGGACCATGCAGTAAAGTTTAGAAAACTTCATAGTCTGAAATTCTTCTTGGGAAAGAGAGCCATAGCTCAACTAAACTAGGAAAAATAAAAGAGTCATCATTAATGAGAATCAAGGGGAAAATTATGGAAAAATGACTGCTGGATTGAAACCAAATAACAATGTCCCTAAACTGAATATTTCTCTATCTGTAGGTACATTAGGGCAGTTCCGATGAACAAAAAATGTAACTAAACCCCAAAGTAAAATATTTTCACACCTTTGGAATATGACTGGATTCCAAACCAAATTAGCTTTCTAATATAGTGTTCCAGAATGTTCATTGCCATTAATACCTGTAAACCTGCTGAGTATCTGAGCATGTGAACTCTTCCCAGGCTAAGGAAAGAGTTCTTCAGAGCTAGACCTATTGGATTACCTTCTGCCCTTCTCTGTGGCAGAGAGAATAAAATACCTATCCATCAAGTCTATCTCCATGTGATTTTGGAGAAATAGAAACACTCAGTTTATTACAATCCTCCTTGATTGCAATTATAGAGATCCGCAAAAGGACCATATAGCACCAATCCTCCAGTAATTCCCAGGCAAAACAGTTGAGGTTTATACTAAAGTGTTATGATCAGACACTAACCAAGACATAGCAAGGAGAGTTGCCACCTATTGCCAGATGGCAGTAAAAAGACAATCACAGCTGACCCTTTGAAATAAGTTTAATCTTGTTCTCTAATTTATGAGTAAAATTTGAATTTTCTGATCTATGATTATAATAAAATATTTTGATTATTTTTATTGTATTACCTTGAGCCAACTTATTGCATTGTGGGAAGAAATGGCAGAAGGGAGGGGAAATTGTACATAATTAAAATCCTGCCGAAAGGCATGGCAGAAAACTAATCTCTAATATTAATTAGAAAAGACTTCAAAGTTTCTCCCTCACCCCCACTCCCCACCAAAATTACCTGTGGGATTTTGTAGACATTTATGCTGTCTGCCATATAGGATGATGTATCAGAGACGAGTGCTCCAATGATGGCCATGAGATTTTTCTGGTTGTCACATTTGTAGTTGGGGACAAAGTTCTTGGATTTGAAGAGCAGGTCCAGAGTGGTGCGATAGGTCATCCTTGAATTGTAGTAACTGTCATAGATGTGGAACCCGAGAGTGATATTAGGCAAGATCTGGGAGTCCTCATTGATCTTCTTCACAGCAAAGGCCAAGGCGAGGACATGCTGGTAGAATTTGAAGATTATACTGCAAAAAAATTAAGCACATCGTTTCATAATATAATTTTGCATATTCCTCCAGTGTGGTCATTGTTTTTAACTGAGTAAGGACAAAATTGTCTCTGATTGGAGTATTAAATATTTTGTTAATCAGTCCAAATATTCTTTGTACACAGTATTTTCCTTTACATTTTTCTAGAATGCTACTAATCACAGGGCTTATTGTGGTGATTTCTAAAGTTTTAAATGCACTGTTCATTTTAAACTAGACTGGGATGGCAGCAAGTATTCTGTCTGTTCTCCCTCTATGTTGATTTAGATTTCTAGGAACTTTATTGAAGTAGAAAGAATTAGAGATTCAGGGTGAGATTCTCTCTAGCCCCACACATTTTACTCTTCTTAATGTTTTGATTTGTGAAGGAACATTTCATGAGTAGTCATCATTCTAAGCTCCCTTAGAGTCAACAGCTGTGATTTGTGTCCAGTGTCAGCTGCTAGAGATAGAAACATGAAAGTACCTTTACTCTACCGCAATCGTTCCCTGTCCATTTAGTCAAAATAGAATGCCAATACATTTAGCTTGATTCTCATATTTATTTATGTTTTGTGAAAAGTGGCAGTGCAGACTTTGAGCATTCTTCTATTGAGGATCTTAATCTCACCAAATGTGCTTTCTTATGAGAAAGCCCTTAGTAAAACATCAAGAAAATTCTCTCTTCTGTCACCATCAGAAAACTTTCAAAACACACAAAACTCCTACCGTTTCATATCAAACTCTAAGTTTTTAATGAAAACAGCTATTAGTCATCTTAGCAAGATCAGATAATTCAAAGGAAAGTACTTACTTGGGTGACTCATAAAGTTTTAGAAAAGGATGTTGATTAAATGGAATTATTAAAAACTGGTAAACCATCTGAGAAACCATTTCACCAATGACAAGGTCACCAGGCTGGTACCACTCATGAGGGACAGGGAAGGCATCACTTGCAGGACAGCTCACAGTAGCTCTTTTGTTCACCAGGAAGACCAGGAGCAGCAACATCATGACTCTCTGCTTATGGAAAAAAGATCTGGGCGTGTCATTGAAAGAGAAATTGTGGCAGATGAGACCGGAAGGAGACAACTTGTGGAAATGAACCTCACTGAGTCAGCATTCCCCCTTGCTGCCTCTCTGTGGCTATAGAAATATTTATATAGACTGTGTTTGACTTCCTATTCCCTTCTGCACAGACCTTTTGCTGTTTTGGCCTATTAGAATAATAGAGTGATTTCAGTCATTCATCAGGGACATAATTATCTTTGAACCATTAGAAACCTGGCAATTTTTCTTCATGGGGTTATCAACATCTTTCTCAGTGTTGCTGAGGGAATAAGTGACTTCTGCTTACCTGGTTTTGAAAATATCTGGAAAAATAGAATTGGGAAGGTTGAGATGACAAAATTGCCCTAATTCTAAAAATCAGGACCAATGTTTAATTTGGTCAATGGATCAGAAAACTCTATTTCCTTGTAAAATGACTTGGGAAATGATGAAACATCCACTGTCCGGGACAGATTAGCATGTCTTGGTTTGAGAATTCTTTAGGAACTAGTTAAATTTGAAAATTGAAATATAAAATCATTGAGCCGCCAAGGGAAAAAGAAGAAACCCTTGTTAAGGGCACAACATGAGGCAGGGATATTTGAAAAAGGAACATAAAACATGTTTTATGTTTTTCTGCTTTGTGGTTTTTATAATTAGAAAAAGGGGAGAATTTTTCCCCCCAGGAACTCATATCTGTGTTGTTCCAGGACATATAAGTTATTTAAAAAATAAAGAAACCATCTATCTATCTATCTATCTATCTATCTATCTATCTATCTATTTTTAATTTTATGGTTCCATGGGCATCATTTAAGGAAGTTCCAGAGATCCTCCAGTGAGAGGGAAAACAGGCAGGTTTTCTTGACTGTTCCACTGAAATGAATTTAAATGAATACCTTCTGCCTTTGAGGAACAACCTTCAACTCTAAAGGAAGAAGCAGTCAAGAAATATTCTACAGATTAGCACTTGGTAGAGCAGCCACGAAGGCCTTGGAAAAGATATTCAAATGCTGACATTTCTCTATATAGAAAGATCAGAATCAGGCAAGCCATGGTATTTCCTGTGACTTTTGCTCTATGGAAGTGAAAGTTGGACTTTAAAAAAGCAGGATAGGAAGAATATTGATGCCTTTGAACTTGGTGTTGGGGAAGACTCCTGAGAATATTGCGGAAAGTCGAGAAAACAAACTGACGGATCATCAAACCAACCAACCAACCAACCAACCCAGAGTTCTTACCCAAAGCAGAAATGACCAGGCTCATATGATCTTACTTTGGACACATTATGTGAAAACCCAGCTCTCTCGAAAAGATCCTAATGCTGGGAAAGGTGAAAGGACAAAGAAAGATATGATGACCAGCAGCAAGATGAATGGACTCAGTTACGGTGATTACAAAAGTAGTGATGGGAGAATTGCAAGTACATTTTACAGATATTATTATCATGGAAAAAATTTATATGAATGCTGAGTTAAAAATGACTTGATGGCACATAATGAATCAATCAGTGAAACAATCAATCAAATCATTTAAGTATTTAGATTTGACCACAAAATATGCTCCGGTGACAGAGCCTGCATTCAACAGTTGCAATTATAGACCAGGAGTCATCACTTGTTCCTTTCATACTTGATCACAAAATCACAGAAAAATCCAAGAGTATCCAACGATAGATGTACACAAGTTCCTGAACATCAGTTTTGAGCATTTCTAAGTCTAGACTAAGCCTAAGTCAAAGTCTAAACAAACCAGTATGGTCCACACTGGAGCAGTCCTGTAGAATACTTATTGTGATTCGAAGTTAGAGCAGGAAGTCAGAGAACCACACTTGCCATTTCTAAGATATGATATCCTGCTCTGAGATCTTCTTGCTATGGAGATCTTGAAAAATCTCTGCAGGCACACCATCTCATCCTCTTCTGCATTCACAGTTCCTGATGCAGAACACACCTGCCTAAAGGATCAACCCCACCTGCTCCCCACCCCATGTGCCAAATATTCTGCATCAGTCCAATTCACTTCTGGATTCAGAAGGTGGCCAGATGTGACAAACATTCATGATTCTATCATATTTCAATTATGTTAATTTCCATCAACAGTTGGAAAATGGCCCGCTTTCTATGCCATGAACACCACAGATACAAAATCAAACATGTATAATACTCAAAACATACAACCACAGCATCAAGATAGGCATACGCAATAGTCGACTGCACAAAAGAAGAGTCAAGACTTGGGCTCCTTCTCAATGGTTTCAGGGGTAGAGCTGTATGTAGCCTTAGGTAATATTTGACTAAATTAAGATGTGGAAGGAGAAAAATGGAACATTGACTTCATTACATTAAGATTTACATTGGACTAAAATCTGATCAAGGCTGCACAGGAATGGAATAGAGAGGAATTTGTTATGACCAGCATAGAAAATTTTATTAGGCACATTCATATGTAAAAGTCTATCCACCCCCTAGTAATAATGCAATCAAAAGTGATGAAAAATATAATCCTTAACTACATCTCAAGTAGAGGTTAGAACCTACCTTCTTTTTTTCAAGGATTTATTGAAAGCTATAATTTGAACAGGAATGCCTAAATCTTTTGACCTATGTGTACATGTAGTTCAAGATATTTTAACGTGAACGAATGGCTTAGCTAGTCTTGGCTCTTATTTAATAATTTCTTTCTTTGACTTGCTCCTTGTTGTTTAGCTGAGCCCTGAACACCATGATGTGGCACTTTGGCAGAAAGATGCATCCAAGTAAGGCAACACTGGAGAACAGGATGGAGAAGACCTCCACAGCTACTCTTGTTTTTCCTCTTGAACTGAGATAGGCTGGCACGAAGGATATCCGTGCACTGCAAAAGACCAAAGTGAGGAAGGTGATGACCTGGCCTTCGTTAAAGCTATGTGGCAGTTTACAAGCCTGGAAAGCCACAATGGAGCTGGCGATGGCCAAGATCCCCATGTAGCCCAAGACACAGTAGAAGAAGGAGGTTGACCTATCATTGCACTGTAAAATAATTTCTTCCTTTACTGACTCCATGTCTACATCAGGGAATGGGCGATGCATTGACAGCCACAGGATACAAGTGCTTGTTTGAAGGAGAGACGAGGAAAGGACAATGGAAAGGGCCCATCTTTTTCCTACCCATTTCTTCATCCTAGAACCTGGCTTGTTGTACAAATACCTGAAATCATAGGGACAAAAACACCAAACTAAAGAGATTACAAGTGTGAACAATAGCAACTACCACTGATATAAATTAAGGGTCAAGTGGTGAAATAAAACGCAGTGATCTCTCTCTCTCTCTCTCTCTCTCTCTCTCTCTCTCTCTCTCCCTCCCTCCCCCTCCCTCCCTCTCGCCCTCCCTCCCTCCCTCCCTTGTACAGGGTACAATAGCTACAGAATTCTCATAAATACCTCTGAATTATGGACAACAGATTTTGATCTATGTGAATTGACTATGAATATTCTCCTTTAAAAATTGGTGAAAGCAGTAACCATTCATATCATCATTAATACTTGCTCAACAAGAGCTAACTATCTGTTTAACTATTGGTTTTTAAAAAATGCTGTTTTCTTTGCTTCTGACTACATTGCAAACTACCAGCTATGTTTAGAAATCCAGGGTCCCATGATTCCCTGGAAAAAAATAGCAAGATTGGAACCTCATTTGAAGCCATCTCCTTGACTGGGGTCAAAAAGGTCATACTAATTCCTGAAAGCAGAACAAAAGCCTTCCTGCATTTGGAAGATGTACTTCTCCTTATACATACAAACTTGCCCATCCATACATATATATACACAGAAACGTTAAAAAAGACATAGTATTTTTTTCTTAATTTTCAGTGCCTGCCCAGCTTCTGTTGTTTTCAAGAAATGGAATTTAAGATATCACTCTCTCTCACACAGTCTAGACTATCTGAGTTGCTATTAGGAGGTAAAACCTCATTAGTCTAGCAAAGCCATCAGAACATCTGAAAGGCCACCTTCCTTCTTTCTTTTAATCCAATCTGTGCTCCTATTTAGCAAGTTAGATTTTCAGAATTGAATTTTTAGGTAAATTCCAGGGACCCTGAGAAGATTTTGAGGGGAAGTCCAATACAGAAAAAAAGACTTCTCCATGAGGGCCTACACATCTTATGCCCTATTACAAAATTACAAATTACAAATACTTTAATGACCAAGTATAAAATATATACAAGAAATTTGTCTTCGGTGATGAACAGCAAGATCAACGGTGCATTTGGATAGCAACAGAAAGATAATAAACAGTAACAATAACACTGCCCAGTAAAATAACTTTTCCAGAAGAAGAAGCCACTGCTCAGTACATATCAAATCATATAGTATTTAACAGAGCAATGGCACAAGGGAAATAACTATTCCGATGTCTAGATGTTTTAACATATGGAGCTCTATAGCACCATCCTGAAGGAAGAAGTTGGAACAGATTACATCCAGGATGGGAAGAGTCTGCAGATATCCTCTCTGCCCTCCTTTTGACCCTCACAGTATATAGTTCTTCTATAGAAGGCAGGCAGGTTGCAATTATCCTTTCTGCAGACTTAACTATCCTTTGAAGTCTGAGTCTGGTTTGATTCCACAACCAAACAGGACAAACAGTTATAGAGGAGCAGATAACATACTCAATGATTCCCCTGTAAAACTGTACCAAGAGCTCCTGGGATAATTTAAACTTCCTAAGTTGCTGCAGGAAGAACATCCTTTGCTGTGCCTTTTTAATAATGGCTGTAATGTTAAATGTCCATTTCAGGTCTTGGGAAAGTATACAACCCAGGAACTTGAAGGACTCTACCACTGATACTGGGCTGTCGAGTACGGTAAGGGGAGGAGTATTAGAAGGATTCTTCCTAAAGCCCACAATCATCTCCACGGTTTTAAGTGTATTCAATTCCAAGTTATTAAAACCACACCACAAGACCAGTTGTTGAACCTCCCGTCTATATGCTGACTCATTTCCATTTCGAATAAGACCAATGAAGGCAGCTTCTAAAACATTCCAGTCTGTGCACTCCAAGCAGGCCTGTAGATTTGACTTAGCATCATCAGACCATATCTTCACTGGTTTGATCACAGGCTTTGCAGTTTTAAATCTCTGCCTGTAGGTGGGAATGAGATGAATCATGCAATGATCAGATAATCCAATTGCTGCACGTGGTATAGAATGGTAGGCTCCGTTTAATGTGCTGTAGCAATGATCCAATATATTCTTGCCCCTGGTAGGACAACTAACATGTTGTATATATCTGGGCAACTCGGTAGTAAGGTCATGAGGTTTATGCAAATATCCCCATGAAATATTCCCTTTAAAAAGGAAGGCTATCATTCTTTGATCCATTCCTTTTCCCCAATTTATGTGTATCAGACTGGTACAAATTAACAAGGGCACTATGAATTTCATGCTCTTTTCTTTTCTTTGATAGTCCTGCCAAGATGGGAGTACGCAATTTTGAAGAATGTGACCAATTCTCTCATTATGCAGTATGTATATATCTTATTTTTTCCCTTGCTTTTTTAGGGCCTTTCTCTGATGTCCCATATGTGTAATCAAGGCCAGAAAAAGTGAGACCTGGAGAAAGGTTAAATTTACTCTGCAAATGATTGGTGTTTCCAAACACTAGTAGTATCTATTTGCACTGTTAGGTCTGTCAGTCTCCAGGCAAAGGGCTTGGATGGGTTTCCTGAATCTACCCCTATGATGGGAGAAAATGTTATTCCCCTCCTCTTCAAAGCTGTACCACCATTGCTTTGGACAACCCCAAGGATGAGTTATCCCTTCAGATGAACCTCTTATCACCTGCCAACACTGCTGTGTATTATTGTGCCCGAGATACACAGTAGGAGAAGTGACTGTCATTCTTAACAAAAACAGAAAATGGATTCTGAATGTACGTTTCAGTTCCATCCAAAGATTCAGTTCTTAAGATCAGAACGAGAATGACAGTCAGACTATCAAATTTTTAAAAATGTTTTAGTTGAACATTTTGTTTCTTGATGTACATGCAGTTGTTTATGTTAGGATTTTCTCATTGGAAGAAATACACCTCGCTATCTTCAAACATATTGTTATGGTTAAAAAAGTTAGGCCATCTACAGTTATTATTGTTAGTCTGCACGTATACTACTATTTACTGCCACCTATTGGCGTCTGTATGCTAGGTACGCGAGGGGTGATGCATAGTGTCAATAAAGTGTGAGGATTACATGCCTTGCTGCTCAGTAGAACTTTAGCCATCATGTAATGAGTTTTATGGGTTATGTAGTAGTAACTAATAACCTGAGCATGAAATTGAGCAAACTCAGGGAGGCAGTGAAGGACAGGAAGGCCTGGCGCAATATGGTTCATGGGGTCACGAAGAGTCGGACACGACTTAACGACTGAACAACA
Organism: Liasis olivaceus; assembly: GCA_030867105.1. Classification (NCBI taxonomy): domain Eukaryota; kingdom Metazoa; phylum Chordata; class Lepidosauria; order Squamata; family Pythonidae; genus Liasis; species Liasis olivaceus. Next base: position 111,301,359 of record CM061351.1, on the reverse strand, counting down.
ACAACAACTAATAACCAAGTAGTGTACCTCTTCTCTGAGAGTTTTTGGCTAGAGACTTTGTTAAACTTGCGTAGTGGATAAGTCTTGGATGCCACATATATGAGAAGAAGTGATTTTTTCTATGTCTTGCATGAAACTTGTATTTTATGTAGTTCTTATTTTTCTCAATAAGCAACCATATATTTTATGCTTTCTGGCTGGATTTCTCTGGAGAACAAGATAAGGACATTGCATTCTTTAAATCTCTCCAATGCTGGTGTGTATTTTTGGCATGGACTGTGATTATACCTGCACTCTGCATAACAGTTTATTTATTACATTCACTTTTAAACCTCAACAAATCAATATGGCTTAGAACCTAAAATACAAGATGGAGCAAAATAAGGTAAAATAAGATCCTCCTAAGACTTAGTTGTGGTAAATCAGGACATTGGACCTTATAGTTACTCTGAACAGTGACAGGTTCCCCTAGAAGGAATTGTTGTATATCTTTGCATGGTTCACCAAGCTTGGACAAGATCTAATATTGGGGGTTGAATGGAGCAGGACTTCCTTGGGCTGATGATACTTCCTTGATTTAATGGGTTATTGTTGGGTGAAGCAGAGTTCTCATCTTTATAGGTGTTGTCATATGACGGCATTTTAAAATCTTCTCTGAAACTTTATTGTTGATAGTCAATCCTAAAAGGCAAAATCTATCCACCACTGCAATATCTTGTTTAGAAATTTTAAGGCTGGTTGCTGCATGTGTTGTGCATAATTTAGTCTTCTTTATTATATGTAATCATAACCCCATTTCTCAGGGAAATTGCAAGGTGTCTATCTCCTTTATTCCCAGATATTAAATCAGGGATATATAATGAAATTGCCTTCATTTTCATTCCACAGAAACTACTCTTTGACTTAGCTGAAATTATGAGCGACTGTCCTTCCCTAAGTGATGCCAAGAAATCCCACAATCGACCATGAATTTAAACCAGGGTCTCCCTGATCCATCGTTTCTTGGCTAATACAAACAAACAAACAAACAACCATAACTGAGCCTTACATGGAGAACCTGATAGATAAATCCATTTTAAACCTTACACTTTCCAATGACAACAAAACATGGAAAAGAAAAACAAATAACTTTTTTCCTCCTCTCTGGTGGCATTGTGTTTATAATAGTTTAATACCAGTCGTAATATATCAGGGCCTGAAAGGTGGGTATAAACTGAATAAATAAATAAATATAAATAAGTAAATATTTGGATTTTAATTAGATTCAGGTTTCATGATTTGTTATATGCCTCCTTACAAGGTCTCACTGTCCGTACCTCTGCAATCAATCAATTATCCTGCTAGGTTGCTTGCTTCATTTCTGCCATTACGATGAGAAGGGGGGTGGGGGGAGAGCTATTAGGCGCAGATGGAGTGCTAACTAGCTATCAACATGGGGCAAGGGGAAAAGACGTAAAAGTGACTTTTGGCACCTATGGGCTTCAGTTGCAGCAAAGCTTTTGACTTGTATACCAGTCCTTAGTAAACGAACTTTCCTTTGAATCTACATTGTGTCAAGGGTAGTTGCTTTCATCGGGAACTGTGCGATGCACGTCATTAGACTCACTTATCCAAAGAAACATAAGCATTTACATAAAAATACATCCACTTTTGACTGTTGCAATCATAATAGAGAGAGGTGGTCTTGAAGGAAGGCAAACTCAGCTTAAAAGAAGAAAAAGGAAAAAAAGAAAGTTTTACCCAGGGCAATATCTGGTTTTTACTCATGTCAATCTGATTCTTGAAGCCTAAAACAACTAATGATTCTAGGCACGAAGCTGGCCTTGCATTGGTTTGACATAACAGTTTCTTTACCAGTAGTGTCCACGAGAAGAGTCTGCATTTTCTTTTCTTCTAGGAAGTGAAATAATACATTTGTGTTAATTTTTCCTTTCCCCTCATCTTGCACCTCTGGGTGCACATGCTCACTGGCTGGCATAGGGATGGCAGCCCATTTTCCTACTAAATCTTTCTTCACTTCGCAATCACAACAATCTTAAGCTCCTTCAGTTCTTTTGAGCTTTCAGGGTTCCTCTGAAGAGCAACAAACAGAAACCTATACCTGCTTAGATCAGGTTTTTCCCCTATACCATTGAAACATTCTGTTCCCACTCCCATCAAGAGAATCCTGAACTTAAGTATGGGTATTATCTATGTATGAATTGCTCCAAGAGATCCCAGGAACAACATCAGAGCTCTTTGTCCAGAAGAGTGAAGCACTAGGAACAGCTAAGATGTTGTGCAGAACCCTCAAACCCCATGGCCTCTGGTAGAAGACCTGACATTGAGGAAGAGACAGACCACCCATCGCAGTGAGAGGGGAATTTATATATAAATACCCAGTGAACACTCACATTTTTCCCCCCAGGTATTTTCATCTTGGTGGTCCTCCCCTGTATAAGAGAGGGGTGCATATCTTTTTCCTAGCATTCTGGCCTAATTTTACCGTGGCTTTCATGCCATGTGCCACACTTCTAATATCAAACCAAATCAAACCAGTTATTATGGTCATTGGCCACTTCTAATAAAGGATGAGACAGAAGGAAGAATATATTTCATTTCATTTCAATTCATTAAATTTTCAATGCTTGGAGTAAATATATCAAAGCTTCTAACAGTACCCAAGAAAGCTAGATTGTCAAAATCTTATTAGCTTGGTGTGTTGGAAAGGGAGAAAGGGTTAGAATAAAGAAAGTTGGAATTGGTTGAAAATCCAGCAGCATGAGGACTTCTTTTGGAATTTTTTTTTTTTTTTAATCTGCTTAACAGTCATTACTGACCCTGCAGTGACCGCCCCCTAGCGGTTTTCAAGGCAATTGCATCTTTCTAGTTTCGGAATTAGACTTTGCCAGAGCCTAATTCCTAGAACGTCAGCCCAGCTGGCAGTACAGGAGGCGGGATTTCCGTTGCTTCACGCCCCTTTTTCGGACGAGCGCGGTTTCACGCTTTTTACCGGCAACTGTGTCCCGTCTCTCTGTGGAGCCGCTGCCAGCATTTTCCTCCCACCGGAGTGAGAGTGCTCATTTATCTACTCACGTACGTTTTCGATCTGCTGAGTTGGCAGAAGCTGTGGGTATAGAAACAAGAGCTCATCTTGTTAACGCGAGGCTGGACTCGAACCGCTGAAGCTTTCAGCCATTTCTGGCCAGCACTTTCAGCGTCATTAAGCCAGTGCACCAACGCGTCCCCTTTTGGAATAGGCAACCATAATAAGATTAATAAATAATCATAATCCTCCATAAAACCTCCTTAGACAGAAATAACAACTAGTATATGCCACCTTTAGAAAGCAAACAGTCTTTCTATTCTTTTTTTGCCAGCAATTTCTTATAGGGGGAAAGATCACATGATGTACTAATTCCTCTTTATAAGTTGCTCCCTGTGGTTGAGCTCAGGCCTGAAAACAATGATGAAGCATTTTGGCAAAAAGATGCATCCCACTAAGGCAGCGCTGGAGGACACAATGGAGAAGACCTCCACGGCTACCATGGCTTTTCCTTTTGTGCTCAGATAGGCTGGAACAAAGGAGACCCACACGCTGCAGAAGGCCAACATGCTGAAGGTGATGAACTTGGCTTCATTAAAGCTGTCAGGGAGTTTACGAGCAAGAAAAGCCACAATAAAGCTGGTGATTGCCAAGATACCCATGTAGCCCAAGACAAAGTAGAAGAAGAAGTCTGACCCCTCGTTGCACTGCAAAATAATTTCTTTGGCTTCTGAGTGCATGTCTAACTCGGGGAATGGGGGAGATGTTGACAGCCAAACAGCACAAATACATACTTGGATGAGAGAGCAGGAAAGGACAGTTGAAAAGGCCAATCTTTTCCCCACCCATTTCCTCATCAGAGATCCTGGTTTCGTGGCCATGAAAGCCACCACCACAGTGATGGTTTTGGCCAGGACAGTAGAGATGGCCACTGAGAAGGTGATGCCAAAAGTGGATTGTCGGAGAAGGCAGGTCACTTTGCCAGGTTGGCTGAGGAAGAAGAAAGAGGAGAGAAAACAGAGCAGAAGAGAGACAAGGAGGGTATAGGTGAGGGCACGGTTGTTGGCTTTAACAATGGGAGTATCCCTGTGCTTAATAAAAGTTCCAAGAACCCAAGATGTCAAGAAGAAGAAACAAAGATCAGTTGAGGTCAAACCAATTCCTAACGTTTCTTCAATAGTAAGAAAGACCACCGGTTTCAGGATACATCCTTTCTTTTCTTTGTTTGGATAATGGTCTTCTAAACATTCAAAACAGTCATCCATATCTGGAAGAAAAGTCAAAGAATTTGTCATCTATGCATTCCATATTTTTGAAAATAACTTTGTGAGTCGGTGCCAGCTGCTATTCCTTTAGAGTTCTTTCTGTTGGTTACCAATATGATCGTGTTGATATGAAAATGTAGTTTTTCCTCAATGGTATCATTTAGGATTGGAATAAAAGAAAACAAAATGGGAAGGACAATTATTAAAGGAAATGCAGTACTTTCTAAATTTTCCCTATTTATTACAATATAGAAAATTTGGACTTTTCCAATATTTCCAAAACATGGAGAAGGAAACTCTAATGATTAATATAGGACTTTAGTGATGGAAGCAGAAGTACTGACTCTGAGGTGCAAACCAAGATAATTCATATAAACTCATTTAGGTTTCCTCCTTCCTACAGAGTGAGTAAACTAAGGAAAGATCAGTCCTTTTATTTGGAATAAAAAAGTAGGATCGAACAAGCAAAAACAATCACCGAATTTTACTGTCAAGATAAGAAGGGTATATTAGTCTGAGCCCTGTATTCTATGCTGACCTTAATGATGCTTCTGTGTTCTATGTGGAGAACATTAGTCAGTGCTACAAACACCCCCCTTATATCCCTTTGAAGGTGGAAGATCTGATCCATTCACCAATCTTCCTTTTTCTGCTGAAGCTTCTTTGCTTTTACTACTTTCTGGTTTTTGCAAAATAAGGCCCAGAAAATGGCAGACTTAGTGGAAAAAATGTTTGGTTTCACTCACATCTAAACTAACCCAAGCCAATCAGAGGTTTGTTTTTTGAGCTTTACACTATCATTTGCAAGAACTGTCATTGTTTATTTAAAATTTTACTAGAAATTCAAGTTTTACTTCGTTATCCTTATTTCTATGCTGTCTTTAAAAGAAGAAATTTATGGACCATAAAACATATGTTAATCTTGGTCAGAAAGAAGAAGAGTAAAAGATAAAGAGGGTTTTGAGTTAAATCAATGCCCATAGACTCAAATGATCTGTTCATGCTTTTTTTTTTTTGGTAGAAAAAAGTATTTTAACTAAAAGTTTAACTTTCACCCGATTCTTCTTATTTCTATGCCATCCTTAAAAGAGGAGATTGCTGACCCTCATATCATTCTTTTATCTGGACCAAGAACGAAAAGAAAGAGAAACAACGTTTTGAGGTGAGTCGATGCTTATAGTTTCAACTGATATGTTAATATACGTTTGTTTGGGGGGGGGGCGGCGGCGATTAGAAGAAAATAGTTTGATCTTGTATTTTTCCACCTAGCACCCAAAGTTGATTAAAAGAATGGATGACCTTTGGCATTCTCAATCTTTGTTATTGTTGCATGAACAATGAAAATCATAATGATAAGAACACTAATTCAAAAGAGATTGCAGGTGTGAACATCAGCAACTTCTACTACTACTCCTACTCCTATTACTACCACTATTACTTTAAATTAAGATTTCTGTGGTGAAATAAGATTTAATAGGTTTAGATCTATCTATCTATGTGTCCGTGTATCTGTCTGTCTGTCTTTATCTATCCAACCTGCACAGGGGAACTATAACTGCAGGATTCCCATAAACAGATTTGGGAATCAAGTGTAAATATTCTCCATTAAGAATTGGTAAAAGTAGTAACTACAGATATACATGTTCAGGATATTACATTTCTTTGAAGCCTTATAGTGAATGGTTAATTAATAAAAAATTAATGGTGAAAAGACAAAAAAAAATGGAGAAACTGATCTCCTACTAATTTGATTGGAAATCTTCCCTTCTGGGCATGGAATACAGTCATAGCAGCAGAATGGTCTGTCTTCAGCCCCTTTTTTCCAGTACCCAGGAGTACAGTTGTCATTACAAAGAGAAACAGGAAGAGCCTAGAGACAAAGACATACAAATGAAAGAATCTGGATTAGACAATGGAAATTGTCTAAACTGGATTAGATGAATGACCATCAACATAATTAATGTTTGGTTCTGTTGGACAACTACCTGAAATCAGAGGGACAAGAACACCAAGCAGATTGCAAGTGTGAACAATAACAACTACCACTAATACAAATTAATAGTCACATGATGAAATAAAATGTAGTGATCTATCATCTATCTATCTATCTATCTATCTATCATATATCATTTACCTAATCCATATTAAATTTATGCAATTTTAAATAAGGTGTTGATAATACTATTAAGGGCAGCATTTTTAAAGAATATGGATTTTCCCTCGACCATAACAGAAATTCAGGGTTTAATTATTTTTGAAAAAGATGATACAGGGACATATTTTCTTTCTGAAAGTAATACAATTCATGAGATTGTTTTAGAGAGTGAATTTTGTCCTTCGTGCATAAGCATCGTTTCATACCTGGTTAAAACCAGGGTGCCAAAGGATTGGGCTCTCCCCAATGATGAGTTCTTTTCCTTTTGGAGCGCTGGGATCTAACTCTCCAATTTTAACTCTCCGAAAGGATCTGTTTGGAAAATTGATCATGTTGAGGATGTCAAAGCCACCTGGACCTTCTCTTTTGTCTTTAAAGAAGACCCTTTCTCCTGCTGAGTTGTTAAAAGAAATCCCTTGAAGAAACGTGTGAAGCTACTTGAAGAAGGATAAGAAGGAGGGAATCAAAAGAAAATTATTCATCGGGAATCAAAGGATTAGTTTCCCTTTTTTTTATTCCTGCTTTGTGAGAGAACAAAGAACATATCCTAGCTTGACATACTGAGGAGAAAAATGTCAACCAACAAAGAACTATCAATAATTGAGATATGCAACTCACTTTGATTTTATTAATTATTTATGACAAGTACTTTAAAGGACCAATCTCAGCAATTCTCCAGGTAGTTTAGCATAAGTCTAGAACCCAGCATTGCTTCATGAAAAGAACACACCTAATCTAGCAAAGAATAACTGACATAAACCTTACATTCCCATTCTAAAAACACTGTCTTGACTAAATTGACAAATCCTAATAAGAAAAGTGAAATGCTCACATTTCAGAAAAGCATATTAGGCACAAAGCAAAGAAAGACTGCCTTTAGACACATCACCATTGAATTCTTCTTGTGACCTGGCTGGATGAATTTACAAGACGTGCCAATTCTAGGTGGAGATCAAATGGTTCTTTATTGGACCTAGGATGATATATAAATCCCATTGACAAGACTGAAATTTCCGAAGGCATCTTTTATTTTCATCCTCTTTTATTCTATGACATAGAATGACCTCATACACTACTGACTTTCTTGCCTCAGTATCTATACTGATATGTGGCAGAGGCCAGGGCAAACAAACCCTATTAAGATGTGGATGAGGATGACCATTCATGGAAACAAAAGATAGGTGTGGCATGGAGAGGTTACCTGCCAAGGCTGCAGATCTGGATATTCAAACCTTTGAATTTCTCTCTGTTTGGATCTTGATCTCACTGTCTCCTGCAAAGAATGTGCCACTGCATGAACAGCATTGTAAATATTGTAGCTTTGGCCTGTCATCTGCAACTCAAACAGAGGCTCAGGCAGATTCTCCAAATTCTCTTCTCCACTACAAGTCTCATCAATCACTGAGTCTGATTCTTCATTTGGAAATGAACAGTCAAACAGTTGTTCCCAAACGTCTTGAATAAATCCGTCTTTGTGGATTGAAGGTTTGATGCCTTGCACAAATTCTTTGAACCCTTGAACTTCTCCTGAATGAACTGAAAAGGAAAAAGCCCCATTGAACATCTGGAGATCCCAACCCCTTTGCATTCCAGTCAGTATGAAATCAATCGGGCTCATCAGGATCCAAACCTTTCTAAATGATGCACTCTCTTTATTTTCTGGATCACGTAGAAACATGACCATTCTGAGCCACAGAATTGTGAATGATTCTCCATAGACAAGATAAGTATTTGCTTCTGGATTCATCAGATTTTTAAAAATAATTGCCATTTCATCAATGAATGCTGAGAAGTAATCCAATTGAGCTTGTTCTGGAATGTTTTGTGTGAAAGCTAAACAGATGCCATTCTGGAAGAGCAATGGCTGCAGTTTCTGCAAAAAATGTTCTCCCTTATTATTATTATCAAAAGCAAAGACTCCAATCCAAGTCCATCCAAAACGGAGAAGAAGTTGGATAACTCCAGTGTACTGTTGGTCCTCAAATGGGACCATGCTGTAAAGTTTAGAAAACTTAATAGTCTGAAACTCTTCTTGGGAAAGAGAGCCATAGCTCAACTAAACTAGGAAAAATAAAAGAGTCATCATTAATGAGAATCAAGGGAAAAATTATGGAAAAATGACTGCTGGATTGAAACCAAATAACAATGTCCCTACACTGAATATTTCTCAATCTGTAGGAAAATTATGGCAGTTCTGATGAACAATAAATCTAACTAAACTTAAAAGTAAAATATTTTCACACCTTTGTAATATGACTGGATTCCAAAGCAAAATTAGCTTTCTAATATAGAGTTCCAGAATATTCACTGCCACGAACACCTATAAACCTGCTGAGTATCTGAGCATGTGAACTCTTCCCAGGCTAAGGAAAGAATTCTTCAGAGCTAGACCTATTGGATTACCTCTGCCCTTCTCTGTGGCAGAGAGAATAAAATACCTATCCATCAAGTCTATCTCCATGTGATTTTGGAGAAATAGGAACACTCAATTTATTGCAATCCTCCTTTATTGCAATTATAGAGATCCCCAAAAGGACCAGATAGCATCAATCCTCCAATAATTCCCAGGCAAAATAGTTGAGGTTTATACCAAAGTATTATGATCAGACACTAACCAAGACATAGCAAGGAGTGTTGCCACCTATTGCCAGATGGCAGTAAAAAGACAATCTAGCTGACCCTTTGAAATAAGTTTAATCTTGTTCTCTAATTTATGTGTAAAATATTAATTTTCCGATATATGATCATAATAAAATATTTTGATTATTTTTATTGTATTACCTTGAGCCAACTTATTGCATTGTGGGAACAAATGGCAGAAGGGAGAGGAAATTGTACATAATTAAAATCCTGCCGAAAGGCATGGCAAAAAACTAATCTCTAATATTAATTACAAAAGACTTTAAAGTTTCTCTCTCACCCCCACTCCCCACCAAAATTACCTGTGGGATTTTGTAGACATTTATACTGTCTGCCATATAGGATGAAGTATCAGAGACAAGTGCTCCAATGATGGCCATGAGATTTTTCTGGCTGTCACATTTATAGTTGGGGACAAAGTTCTTGGATTTGAAGAGCAGGTCCAGAGTGGTGCGATAGGTCATCCTTGAATTGTAGTAACTGTCATAGATGTGGAACCCGAGAGTGATGTTAGGCAAGATCTGGGTGTCCTCATTGATCTTCTTCACAGCAAAGGCCAAGGCAAGGACATGCTGGTAGAATTTGAAGATTATACTGCAAAAAAATTAAGCACATCGTTTCAAAATATAATTTTGTATATTCCTTCAGTGTGGTCATTGTCGGTAACTGAGTAAGGACCAAATTGTCTCTGATTGGAGTATTAAATATTTTGGTAATCAGTCCAAATATTCTTTGCACACAGTATTTTCCTTTACTTTTCTCTAGAATGCTACTAATCACAGGGATTATTGTGGTGATTTCTAAAGTTTTAACTGCAGTGTTGAGTTGAAACTAGACTGGGGTAGCAGCAAGTATTCTGTTTGCTCTTTTTCTATGTTGATTTAGATTTCTAGGAACTTTATTGAAGTAGAAACAATTAGAGATTCAAGGTGAGATTCTCTCTAGCCCCACACATTTTTCTCTTCTTAATCTTTTGATTTCTGAAGGAACATTTCATGAGTAGTCATCATTCTAAGCTCTCTTAGAGTCAACAGCTGTGATTTGTGTCCAGTGTCAGCTGCTAGAGATAGAAACATGAAAGTACCTTTACTCCACTGCAATGGTTCCCTGTCCATTTAGTCAAAATAGAATTCCAATACATTTAGCTCGATTCTCATATTTATTTATGTTTTGTGAAAAGTGGCAGTGCAGACTTTGAGCATTCTTCTATTGAGGATCTTAATCTCACCAAATGTGCTTTCTTATGAGAAAGCCCTTAGTAAAACATCAAGAAAATTCTCTCTTCTGTCACCATCAGAAAACTTTCAAAACACACAAAACTACTACCGTTTCATATCAAACTCTAAGTTTTCTATGAAAACAGCTCTTAGTCATCTTAGCAAGGTCAGATAATTCAAAGGAAAATACTTACTTTGGTGACTCATAAAGTTTTAGAAAAGGATGTTGAGTAAATTCAATTATTAAAAACTGGTAAACCATCTGAGAAACCATTTCACCAATGACAAGGTCACCAGGCTGGTACCACTCATGAGGGACAGGGAAGGCATCACTTGCAGGACAGCTCACAGTAGCTCTTTTGTTCACTAGGAAGACCAGGAGCAGCAACATCATGACTCTCTGCTTATGGAGAAAATATCTGGGCGTGTCATTGAAAGAGAAGTTGTGGCAGATGAGACCGGAAGGAGACTACTTGTGGAAATGACCCTCACTGAGTCAGCATTCCCCCTTGCTGTCTCTCTGTAGCTCTAGAAATATTTATATAGATTGCTTTTGACTTCCTATTCCCTTCTGCACAGACCTTTTGCTGTTTTGGCCTACTAGAATAATAGAGTGATATCAGTCGTTCATCAGGGACATGATTTTCTTTGAACCATTAGAAACCTGGCAATTTTTCTTCATGTAGGTTATCAAAATCTTTCTCAGTTTTGCTGAGGGAATAAGTGACTTCTGCTTTTCCTTGTAAAATGACTTGGGAAATGCTGAAACATCCACTGTCTGGGACAGATTAGCAGGTCTTGGTTTGAGAATCCTTTAGGAACTAGCTGAAAGAGAAAGTTGAACTACAAAGTCATTGACCCCCCCCAAGGGAAAAAGAAAAATACCCTTGTTAAGGGCACAACAGGGGACAGGGATATTTGAAAAAGGAACGTAAAACATGTTTTTTGTTTTTCTGGTATGTGGTTTTTATAATAAGAAAAAGGGGAGAAATTTCCCCCCCCAAGAACTGATATCTATGCTGTTCCAGGACATATAAGTTTTTAAAACAAAAACAAAAAAATCTTTCTATCTATCTATCTATCTATCTATCTATCTATCTATCTATCTACCTACCTACCTACCTACCTACCTACCTACCTACCTATCTATCTATCTATCTATCTATCTTTCTATCTATCTATTTTTAATTTCGTGGTTCCATGGGCATCATTTAAGGAAGTTCCAGAGATCCTCCAGTGAGAGGGAAAACAGGCAGGTTTTCTTGACTGGTTCATTGAAATGAATTTAAATAAATACCTTCTGCCTTTGAGGAACAATCTTCAACTCTAAAGGAAGAAGCAGTCAGGAAATATGCTACAGATTAGCGCTTTGTAGAGCAGCCACGAAGGCCTTGGAAAAGATATTCAAATGCTGACATGTCTCTATATAGAAAGATCAGAATCAGGCAAGCCATGGTATTTCCTGTGACTTTTGCTCTATGGAAGTGAAAGTTGGACTTTAAAAAAGCAGGATAGGAAGAATATTGATGCCTTTGAACTTGGTGTTGGGGAAGACTCCTGAGAATATTGCAGAAAGTCGAGAAAACTAACTGACCGATCATCAAACCAACCAACCAACCCAGAGTTCTTACCCAAAGCACAAACAAACAGGCTCAAATGATCTTACTTTGGACACATTATGTGAAATCCCAGTTAGGATTTCAAGAAGAAACAAAAATCAGTTGAGAATAAACCAATTCCTAATGTTTCTTCAAAAGTTAGAAAGACTACTGGTTTCCGAATGCATCCTTTCTTTTCTTTATTTGGATAATGATCTTCAGAACATTCGAAGCAGTCATCCATATCTGGAAACAAAAAGTTAAGAAATTTGTCATCTATGCATTCTGTGTTTTTGAAAATTACTTTCTAAATGGTTATTTAGCTTGTATTCATTTTGATGTTTTCCACTCATTACCAATTTGATCATGTTTCTATGAAAGTGCAGTTTTAATTCAATGGCATTAATTAAAATTGGCACAAAAGAAAGTACAATGGGAAGGGCAAGTCCTTTCTAAAAGGTTCACATTTATGACAATTTAGATAATTTGGACTTTTCCCAGTTTTCCAAAACATGGAGAAGAAAACTGTGATGATGGATAGAAGAGTTTAGTAAGCAAGGCAGAAGTACTGACTCTGAGGTGCAAACCAATATAATTCATTTTAAACTTTTGTAGGTTTCCTTCTTCCTAAAGAGTGGGTAAACTCAGATAGTATTAGTCTTTTTATTTGGGGAAAAAAAAAAGTGGGGTCATACAAGCAAAAAACAATCACCTAATCTTTCTGTCAAGATAAGAAAGTTATATTAGTCTGATCCCTGTATTTTATCCTGACTTCATTATTATGCTTCTGTGTTCTATGTGAAGAATATTAATAGGTTCTACAAATACCCACACTATTTTTCTTTGACGGTAGAACATCTGATCCTTTGATAAATCTTCCTTTGTCTGCTGAAGCTTCTTTGCTTTCACCTTCTTTCAGGGTTTCAGGGAAGGGAAGGCCCAGAAAATGGCAGATCACGTGGAAGAAATATGGGCATTTATTCACAGCTACACTGAACTGAGCCAGTCAATAAGTTGTTTATTGAGTGTTACACTATCATTTGTAAAATCTGTCATTACTTATTTCAACTTTAACTAGAAGTTTAATTTGATTCCCGTTATTTCTATGCCACCTCGAAAAGAGGAGAGTACTGGGCCACAAATCATTGTTTTTTCTAGGCCAAAAGAAAAAGAAGAACAGATAAAGAAGTTTGTGAGTTAACTCAATGCCCATAGACTCAGATTATATGTTTGTGTGGTTTTCTCAGTAAAAAGAAAGTACTTTGCCCTTGTCTATTTCCAGCATTTTTTTTTTTTTTTAAATTTCCCAGCCTATTCTACATTTTGTCATTGGCTGGTCATCTCCCATTCAAATATTTATTAGGTCGGACATTGCTTACCTGGACTTATAATGAGTACGTGCTCATCATAAGTAATAAAGATAAGAATATATCCTATGTTTACAAAATTCCATGGTATTTTATTTACTGAGTGAACAATTTTAAGGAAACATGCATCAAATGCAAATGAGTTTGAAAATGTGAAAAATAAATAGATATTGATCATGTGATCATAGAAGTTCCATGGCTCAATTCTTATATTTTTGGGGCTGTCTATAGGAGATATTACCTGCAGGAATCTTATGGCCAAGCTCTGACTCCTGAAGAATACATTGCAATCCACAGGTATAGAAATCATTACTCATTCTAAAGAGCTAGTAAAACTATTAATTATATGCACCCTAAAGTAGTGCATTACAGTTTGCTTGAGACTATGGAATGAAAATATGTGGAATATCTAACCTACCATTTTGATTTGAAATCTTCCCTTCTGGGCATGGAACACAGTCATAGCAACAGAATTGTCTTCCTTCAACACTTCTCTTTCAGGAACCAGGGGAACAGTGGTCATTACACAGAGAAATTGGAAGAACCTGATCATAAATATGAAAGGTTTTGCAAAGGGAGCAGTTTCTACTTTTTTTCCTTTATGAGGGGAAAGAATTATTGAATTCCCAAAGAGCTAATTACATTTATTTACTTGGATTTATACTCTATATTAAAAATACGTTGTATTTTACAAAGATGTGCAAAAGGGCCTGTTTGAAAAAGGGCAGGCTGAGTAAATTAATGTTCTGTATGACAATGTTATGGAAACCACATGACTCCGATGATTTCAAATGGAGTTGGAACCCAGATATGAAAAACTGGCTTTTTGATTATAATGTCATTTTGTTAATTTGGTAAATCTTTGATCATGGACAACCTTTGCACAGAATATGCCATTTCTTTTTTCAAAAGCAGAAATTAGATTTGAAAAGAGACTATGTTGAATATGATTTAACAGACAAAGACATCTTCACGGGATCCTAATGGATCAAGAGACAGTCCCTTCAATGAGTGCATACCTGGTTAAAAGCTGGGTGCCAGAGAATCAAATCTTCATCAATGAGTAATTCTTTTCCTTTTGGAGCACTGGGATCTAATCTTCCAACTCTAAATTTCTGAAATGATCCGTTTGGAAAAGTGATCATGTTGAGGATGTCAAAGCCACCTCGACCTTCTCTTTTGTCTTTAAAGAAGACTCTTTCCTCTGCTGAGTTGTTAAAAGAAATCCCTTGAAGAAACTTGTGGAGCTACTTGAAGGAGGATAAGGAACAGGGAGTGAAAAAGAAAACTATGCATTAGGGATAAAAATATTAAAGTCAAAGAAAAGTGTGTTGGGCACAAAGCAAAGAAGGACTGCTTTCAAACATGTTGCCACTGATTTCTTCTTGCAAACAGGCTGGATGAGCTGACAAGACAGATCAATTCTTGTGGAGATGAAATGGATATTTTTGGAACCAAGGATGATAAAAAAAATCCCATTGTCTAGACAGAAATTTGCAAAGGTATAGTTTATTTTCATCCTCTCTTGTTCTATAACATGGAATAAACTCTTAAACTACTAACTTTGTTGCCACAGTATTGATCTGTGGCCATAGGCCAGGGCAAACAAACCTATTAAGTTGTGGATGAGAATGACTATTCACTCAAACAAAAGGAGGTTCAAATTGGGAAAGATTACCTGCCAGGGCTGCAGATCTGGAAATTCAAACATGGGAATTTCTCTCTGTTTGGATCTTGATCTCATTATCTCCTGCAAAGAATGTGCCACTGCATAAACAGCATTGTAAATACTGTAACTATGGCCAGTCATCTGAAACTCAAGGAAAGGCCCAGGCAGGGTCTCTAAATTCTCTTCTCCACTACAAGTTTCACTGTTCATTGAGGGTGATTCTGCTTTTGGAAATGAACAGTCAAACAATTGTTTCCAAACATCTTGAAGAAATCCATCTTTGTGAGTTGAAGGCTTGATGACTTGAAGAAATTCTTTGAACCCTTGAATTTCTCTTGAATGAACTGTAAAGGAAAGAGCCCCATGGAACAACTGGAGATCCCAACCCTTTTGATATCCTGTCAGTATGAAATCAATTGGGTTCATCAGGATCCAAACCCTTCTAAAGGATGCGCTCTCTTTATTTTCATGATCACATAGAAACACAACCATTCTGAGCCACATAATTGTGAATGACTCTCCATAGACAAGAAAAGCATTTGCTTTAGGATCTGTCAATTTTTTAGAAATAATTGAGAGTACATCATAGAATTCTGACCACGTTTCTAATTGGGCTCGTTCTGGAACTTTTTGTATGAAAGCTAAACAGATGCTATTCTGGGAAAGCAATGGCTGCAGTTTCTGCAGGAAAAGTTCTTCCTTGTATTTATCAAAAGTAAACACTTGGGATCTGGCCAAGATTAGGAAAAGCATGGAGAGAAAAAAAATCCTTACAGTGGTAAACGATAGGTTTTTAGAGAAGGATGTCCCTTAAATTGAATTTCATCAAAGTGGTAAAAAATATGAGATACCATCCCACCAATGATGAAGTCACCAGGCTGGTACCACTCATGAGGGACAGGGAAGGCATCACTTGCAGGACAGCTCAGAGTAGCTCTTTTGTTCACCAGGAACACCAGGAGGAGCAACATCGTGACCCTCTGCTTATGGAGAGAAGATCTGGGTCTATCATTCAAAGATAAGTTCTGGCAGATGAGACAGGCGGGAGGGAGCTTGTAGCAATTAATCTGACCAAGCCATTATTACCCCTTGTGCCAATCTCCTATTTTTCAGGAGTTACTTTATAACCAAACGAAGAGTTGTCTATTGAGTGTTGCTGAATTTAAATAGCCTTCTGCACATCCCTTGATGTTTTGGACTAGCTAAAAAAACCAAGGTGATTCCTATCATAGGTAATTATTTTGTTTTTGGTGAGATAATCAGTGGCTGATGGTTAAACTCTTTCTTAAATGAGCACATGCCAATAAAAGTATTATGAGGGAGATTGGCAATACAAAATAGCCTTAATTGTTGAAATTCTTGTTCATTTCTTACAACGGAGCAGGGCTCCCATTTTCCATGTAGAATGAAAAGAGTGTTTTACTAGAGAAGAGGAAAGCTTTTCATGTATTAAGGAATGAGAAATCAGCCAATAAGCCCTTTGGAGGAGGTCATCTACATTTTCAGGCAGAGAGTGCTAACATGAATGAATCGCAAGATTGATCTTGATATTTAGAATTCTGCATTAGCCATGTCCTTGGGCCTAGTGATGTGACCCTCTGAATCTCCCACTGAAGGAGATTTCAGTGGATTTCAGCTAGTTTAACCTGCCATTCTGTGACCAAACATCTAGGTGAACAGGACCAATTGCACTGCCTGCACACCTGCCTCCATTGTTCCATTCCAATTGCACATAAAACCCACCTGGTAGATGTCTGTGCAGGAATGGGAGGGATATTGAATGCTGGGAGGGATATTGAATGCTGGCAGGCTTGATGGACAAGGCACTGCAGGGGGTAGAGAGAAAGGTGGTGACACCTCCCTAGATGATAAACATTCCAGGTCCTAAGAAGAAGCCATGACAGAAAGTTGAGACAGGATCATGGACAGAGTCCAGCTGGTAAAGTGGCCAGTGGTGATTGACTGCTGGTCTGATAGCATGTTGGATGTATGTAGGAGTTGACCATAGAGCAGCAATAGCAACCACAAGAGAGGTTTCATCCAGGAAGTCAGCTGACAGTAGTGGCCCAGAATAAGTAGATGTAATGGGATCCTCTAAGCATGGAGATGAAAATGGATTCTGGGTCATGTGACTGGGAGGGAAGAAAGAAGGAGGTTTAAGATGATGCGGTCATGGAGAGTCCAAGCCACTGCCTTGTGGGCTGATGTCTCTAATGCCCATCTTGTTATCTGGCTCATTTTTGAACCTGTAGTTTCTTTTGTTGGTGTTGCCCATTCTCCCTCCAAATTTCCTCCTCTTCTGTTCACGTTTCAAAATGATTACACTCACCAACAATGATCCTTTCACTTTTCATTATTTCTACACAAATCCTGTTGGGTTGGAAAAAAAAGGAACATGTCCTGTATGGATGGACTTTCCATGCTTTTGGTTCTGTGCTTTACGAACATTCCTCTTTTTTTATTAAAGATAAAATAAAAGTGGACTGTAGATGCCATTTTATCTTTATTAAAGATAAAAGGAAAGTGGACTGTATATGCCATTCTAAAGATGGGTGGTCTTTAGAATGGCATATACAGGTGGGTGGTCTTTAGAATGGCATATACCCATCTTTAGAATGGCATATACAGTCCACTTTCCTTTTCATAAGCATTCAGATGTATAGATGCTGTATAATGTCATGCCCTCATTTTAAGAGGTTTGACAGGACTTCCACTCACACCACATTAGGAGAGGGGAGATTTCTATATTATTTACACAATGTATATGCCGTGTGCTGTTTTCGCACACACTGATCATGAGAAGGCAGTACATGGTTTTGTTCTATCTGGAGATGGTCAGGTGTATGTATGTATGTATGTATGTATGTATGTATGTATGTATTCATTCATTCATTCATTCAGTTTGTATGCCCCTCATATCCCCCAACAGGTGACTCTGGGTGGCTCACTATTAAAACCAAAACCCAGGACATTAAAAAATAACTCCATATAAATAATTTAAATTAATTAATCAATTAAAATCTGACTATAAAACAACCCTATACATAAATACTAAAAAAAAACATTTAAAATGACGGGGGGGCATACATCTTAAAATGGGCTTCTGTGGGAGTGTGGAGCAGGGGAGTGAAACATGTACTCTCATCCCCCAAAGAGCGAGGGAGAGATAAGAGGATGAGACCTGGCCCCTCCCTGAGGAATGCTAGTGATGTTGATTACTGACCCTGGGAACTGATCTCAGTCCGGGACGATTCTGTGAATGGTGTGAAGCCAAATAAACCTTGCTGGATTGAATCTGTAATGTCTCCTGGAGTTTCCTGGGCTAAACCTGACAGCTTCAAACACTTTGGGGTTCTATTCCAGTCAAGGATTTAAGTCCACAGTAAAATCTGTGGCTATACGCACCTCTCAAGTTCCAAAGAGAACAACATTATTCCCAATCTCTCTCTCTGTCCCATCCCTCCCTCACTTGCTGTAGTCAGATCTCCTTTTACTGCTGTTGCTGAACTCCTGAGATCAACACTGAAAATCCCACAAACTAAAATGCACCATCTCTGAATTCAAGGGAGTGGATAAAGGAGAAAAGAGGGAATGTAGCACAACTTCTATTTCTAATTTCTCCCTTTAGATGACTAGCTTCATGGAAGAAGAGAAGATGCAGACATGAAGAGTCTAAGCCTGTTTTATTGTGTGAGAAACAACGTGGGAGACAACCCTCTCCCTGCCTAAATTTGGAAGGGGTTTCCTCTGGAGGTCACCAAAGACGTGCAAACTAGAAATACAAGTACAGAAGAAGACCAAAAAAAAAAAAAAATGATGTTGGTAAAAATAAACAGCAGAAGATCTTTGGGACAGTTGCAACATTTGCTGCTTCCCATCCATCATTTCTAGGTCCCGTTTGGCTTGAGTTTTCTTTTGTTTGCCTGATATTTCTCCCCTCTTTCCACCCTCCCAGCTCTCTTTTGCCTCTCTTTTATTTTCAATAACTTTTCATTTCCACTATATATTCTGGGAGGGAGAAGATTATCAAATACCCCTCAAGAAACTTATGGAAGCAATGTCAGAGGGAACAACTGGGCGGGCTTTAGAGTTCAGTAGGTTGAACTGGTTAAAGCAATGAAGAAAAGGGCTAAAAACCATCCGTAGTACTTATTGAGAACTAGAGCACATAATAAAAGTCTTGAACTATATAAACAGAAAGAATTTCAGACAAAGCATGTTTGTGGTCAGGAAATGATCTCTGTCAGATGTCCATGAGAGACATTTTGTGCGTTTCTGCATATGCAATGCATCGATTGAATGGGTGCTATTTATTGACATTGCATTTTGGTTTTTATTCTTGTTGATTGTTTGATATGGGGAAAATCAAAGGTAGAAGAACGAGAAGGAAGAAAATAGGGAGGTAGACTTATCTTTTTCTAAAACCCAACATAGCCATGGCTAAAACAAGGGAAAATGAGAAGTTTTTCTTCTAAAGTAGTATAAAAGGTAATAATATGTAACAGAATAAGAGCAATTTACAATGATAGATAATGAGTATTGAGAGGTTTGCCCTGTAGGAGAGCCTTAGCACAGAGACCAAGATGGGGCCAACAGAAGGCTGTGAAAACCTGACTGTTCCTTCAGGCATTAGGGCTGCCTTGTGGATTGTGAGCTGTGATGGAGGGAGGGAGGGAGGGAGGGAGGGAGGGAGGGAAGGAAGGAAGGAAGGAAGGAAGGAAGGAAGGAAGGAAGGAAGGAAGGAAGGAAGGAAGGAAGGAAGGAAGGAAGGAAGATGGGCTTTCCTTAGATTCTCCTAAAGAATACAACCTCTCCACTGAACCTAGGAAGGAAGGAAGGAAGGAAGGAAGGAAGGAAGGAAGGAAGGAAGGAAGGAAGGAAGGAAGGAAGGAAGGAAGGAAGGAAGGAAGATGGGCTTTCCTTAGATTCTCCTAAAGAATACAACCTCTCCACTGAACCTAGCTTTGTAAGAGCCGCTTTACAGCTCATTGGGCTTTTGCAAATATCAGCATGAAATGTTCCCCTTTACAAGCAGGGTCCTCATTTTGGATCTCCACATTTTCTTTAAATTCTACATGTCAAACTTGAGGAAATTTATTTAAAAAGACACTATGAATTTCTTGCTCTTTTTCTTTTCTTTGATAGCCGTGCCAAAATGTGAGTATACAATTTTAGAGACAGTGGCTATGTGAACTTTTTTATGATGTCTGTAAATCCTGATGGTTTTTCTTTTTTTTCCTCTCCTACTTCTCTGTGTTTTTTCTCTGATGTCCAGCTTGTATCATCAGGGCCTGAAACTGTAAGACCAGGACAACACCTAAATTTGCTCTGTAAAGTTACACACATCTCCATCACTAGTAGTAGCTATGCCTAGAGCTGTGCTGGACAGCCTCCAGGGAAAGATTTAGAATGGATTGCCAGAGTCTGTTCTGAATGGAGAAAATGGTATTCATTTTCAAAGCCGCACTAAGACTGTTTCAGACAACTACTTCAGACATGAGTATTCCCTTCAGTTGAACTCCTTGTCAGGTGCCAACACTGCCATGCATTATTGTGCTGAAGCATCACACTGAGAAAAGTTGACTGTACTTCTGGACAAAAAGAGGAAGCTAGTCTGAATGCCCAGCTTTAGTGCCATCCTATGATTAAAGAGCAAGATCAAAATTGAAAAATCAGTATTTGAAAGAACAGATTTAGAAGAAGGACTGTGTAACATGGTTCATAGCTGAAGTGCAGATCTTCCCAAATGTTTAAAGTGTGCCATCATCTTCCTTCCCTTTATTTCTTTCAGTTTTTTTTTTCAATTCCTTTTTATAAAAGTTGCTTTCCTGTTTGCTGATCAGCTCTTTTCAGAAATGTTTCAGTTTCTCTTAATGCTCCTTAATGCATAGTGTCAGGAAGTGGAGACAATCCTTGAGGTTTGATGAACTGATGAAGAAGCTCTACATTTGTTGATGCAGTTGTAGATCAGTTGCCCGTTTTGCTCTGCCTCACCTCCTCTTCTTGTTCTGCCTGCTCCTCCTCCTCCTCCTTCTCTTTCTCTCTCTCTCTCTCACTCTCTGTGAAAGCTGATAGATGGACCACCTTTATTTTAAATTCCTGATGCTTAATCAACTAAAAAACTAAAAAATAAATATTTTTCTTCTTTATCATGACCTATCCTTCATTCCAGATGTGCAGAGTATGACTTAATAGATTTAAGTTGCAGAAAAGCAGATTCCAGTTGAAATTTGGAAAAAGGGGAAAAAATCTTACCAGGTCAGCAGAGGAACCAATGATCCAGAGAAGTGGATAAGCTCTCCTTCACTGTGGAGGAGGATGTCCATCTGAAGGGGTATTTTTCTCTGAATTCCTGCACTGAGCAGGGAGGGAGACCCAATGGCCTTGATGGCCTCTTCCAACTCAATGTATCTATGACTCTATGAAGTACCCAGGAAATAAAGTGTGCTTTTATTGTTGGCAATCTACAACAGACACTTGAAGCTCAGCTCTACCCTAGTATTCCTTGAAAGAATGCTCTGGGAAGTTTGGAGCTGTTCCTAACCCCTCCCCAACACACACCCTTTAACAAATCTTATGTTTGCTATGTCTCAGTTGTATTTCCTACCTTACATGGTTGGTAGAAACTTCAGGAATTGGTTTGTTTTCCAAAGTTTTCCTTTCACTTCCACCATCCAATTTCATCTCCCACATTTGCTTTGAAAGTTTTGGTCTGCTTTGATTACCGATCAGGAGTCGCAGACCGCTTTCAAGTCTCTGATATGCCACTGATCTACTCACTGGGGAGATAGATTGCATATAAATTTCATACATGAATGAATGAATGAATGAATGAATGAATGAATGAATGAATAAACAAACAAACAAACAAGCTACAGTTCAGCTCTTAAGAAAACAATAGGATGGGGAACGATGGCCACGGATATAAGCCATGTTATCTAAGGAGCTATAACCAATTACAATTCTAGTTGAACTTTTCATGATACAATATGAGAAGGAGAGCTACTATTGGTCTATCTAACCATATATGGAACCAACCATACATGGAACCAGCCACACAAGTGTATATCCATTTTGTCAATTGAACAAGTATAGCGATAGCAAGTGTATTGTGGAAACTTTTTAAAAAATATATAATATAGCACAATCCATTTTATAAAATAATCTATCTATATTGGTTGCATTTTCTTTAAATGTTCAGAATCTGTGCAAAACTGCCAATGGGGTAGCTCAAGTTGCCTCCAACTTTATTGTGGCACAATAAAAACATAAACTAGTTTTTTCTTCTCAGCTGCTGCCTGTTATTCAGTTCTGGTCTAAATATGACAATGTAACATTTTGGGATAAAGATACAGCCTAATAAACCAGCAGTGGAGGTTAAGATGGAGAAGATCTCCACAGCTACCATGTGTTTCCCTTTAGTGCTCAGGTAGGTTGGAATGAAAGACAGCCAAACACTGCAAAAAATCAGCATGCTGAAGGTGATGAATTTGGCTTCATTGTAAGTGTCTGGCAATTTCCTAGCTAGGAAAGCCACCACAAAGCTGAGAATGGACAGAAGTCCCATATAGCCCAAGACGAGGTAAAACATAATGGCAGATCCCACATTGCATTTTGCTATGATCTCTGTAGTTTCTGACTGCATATCCAAATCTGGGAAAGGGGGAGAAATTGACAGCCATATGGCACAAATGCTTGCTTGAATGAAGGAGCAAGAAAGAACAATGGAACTGGTCAATCTTTTCCCCATCCATTTCCTCAGAGGTGATCCTGGTTTGATGGCCACGAAAGCGATAAACACGGTGATGGTTTTGACCAACACAGATGAGACTGCTATGGAAAAGATGATGCCAAAAACAATTTTCTGGAAAATGCACATCAACCTCCTAGGCTGGCCAATAAAGAGCAAGGAAGACAGGAAGCAGAGCAGGAGGGACATCAGAAGACCATAGGTGAGGTCCCGGTTGTTGGCCATGATTATTGGGGTATCTCTGTACTTAATAAAAGTTCCTAACACCAGGGTTGTGGCAAAGGAAAAAGTTATTGCGAGCGTTGCTAAACTGATTCCTAATGGTTCTTCATAAGACAAGAAGCTAATTGTTTTGGGAATACACCGATCTTTCTTCTCATTTGGATACTGATCTGTCGGACAGGTGAAGCAGTTGGTGGAGCCTGAAAAAAAGAAATGGGTGATTTCAATCTCAATTCATGTATTAGCAGGGCTGACTGTCACTATTAAACATTCAACAGAAATTAAAACCCAGATTGAATCCTCAGTATTGATTCTCTGTATGAGGCTAATTTTGGGAAATGTGTGTTATTAGTCCCTGACTGGCTTCTCTAATGAGACAATAGAAAGGATGGGCTATGACCAGAAAAAGATCACTGAAGGAGAGGATCCTTGACACAACATATTAGCTTAGCACCGAGACAAGCTAAATCTTGGAGACTGTCTTTCACCACCAATCCAGGTGATTATTGTCAATCCTTAAGAAGTCTTAGACATTGCAAAGCATTTGCTCTGATGGGACTCCGTGCACTCCCTTCAGCAGTCATTGATGGCAAACACCAAAATCTTCCCATTCATGAATAACTTTGCCCCTGTGACTCCCATGCCATAGAGGATGTGCAATATGTTCTCTTGCATTGTAATTTCTATCCAAACTTGTGGGATGTATTCATTTGGCCTCTCACAAAGGAACTTCAAGGGAGAGATGATCACTGGTACAACTTCTACCTCCTGGCAGATCGTAAGATCACTGTTACCCAAACTTTAGCTACATTTTTATACAAAGGCATGAGGGTCAGGCAGCAAATATTGTCTAATAAAATTGCATTTCTTTGATACCCTCAAAATTTTATCTCCTCCAATTCCTTTTCCTTTTTAACTCTTTTAACCTCTTTTAACTGCTATTTCCATGATCTATGGTGAACTCTATTTGTTTATGCATACTTATGCACATGCTGGTCTAAGACCATAATAAAGTTTACCTACCTAGCCTCTTACTGTTCTACATTTTTAATTGCTAATAATAGTATAATGATTCTTAAGAGTTCTCATTGTTTCACATTTGTTTACATGAATTCCCACATCATAGAATGGATGTTTAACAAACATGGTAAACATTTCCCATACTTTTGGTAGTAGGGAGGAAAGTGAGTAATACAGAGTTGCTGGACCAATGTCATCCAGTGAATTTTAATACCAAAGGATAGATGTATGCACTACTTTCACTACCCATTGCTCTCAGACATAATTCAGAAACTTTGTTGAGGAATCCAGGGAAGAATGTTTAATGTAGTTCATTGGAGTGCTCTCATATCAAGTTAACACTTTCTACATAATATACATCATTAGCATTACTCTACACTATTTTCATTACCTACTTGTTTGGTTGGACATCTTCCCTTCTGGACAGGGAACACAATCATAGCAACAAAACTTTTCTCCTTCCTTTTTTCTCTTCTGATAACCAGGGTAGCAAGGGAGACTGCACTGAGAAAGGGGGACCGTCTGTCCATGAAGATGAAAAACAGGTTAGACAAGCTTAGATTCTTTCTGTTCATCAAAGAATTATGGAATGATTATATGATCAGTTACCAGTGATCACTAAAGGTCTTGGAAGAGTGTTTTGGTGGGCATACTGAAGACCATAGGCTATGGACTTCCATGCACCCTCAGGTCACACTGCCAAAATATATCTAGTTGAGAGAGGGGGGAAGCAATTCATTCATTGACAGCTCTAGTGGTGAAAGCGTTTGACTAAGATTAGGGAAATTCACATTAAAGTCCACCTTCAGCCATGGAACCACGATGGGAGAGCAGAGCTAATCAACCCCTCTCAGCCCAGCCTCAGTCAGGATATCCACAATTGATATCACATGCATCCAGTGTAATTTTGAGGTCTTTGTTGTATTGTCAGGCACCTATGTTCACAGAGTTGAAATGGGGAATGGAAAAGTTGTGCTCTCTTGAGTTCCTGGAGGAAAGGCAGTATACTAAACCTAAGTCATCAATAAATATCCTCATGATAGATAGATTGATGATAGATAGAAATGATAGATAGATGAAAGATATAGATATGGATGTATAGATACAGATATTTCAAGAAATTTGAGCGTAGTTGTTGTTCAAACACTGTATCTCCCTTTTATTTAAGTGTCACATATGATGCTGGCCGCATTTGAGAACCAAAGCTTCATAAATTATAGATGTCAAAGAGCACTTTTTTCCCTTCTTAGGGAACAGTCCCTGTAAATATCCTATAAAAAGATCCCAGAATCCATACCTGGTTAAAAATCCAGTGCCATTCTATTACACTGTCATTAATGAAGAATTCTTCTCCTCCAGAAGCCTTGGAACCCACTCTTCCAACTTTCACTCTCTGGAACGAATTATTGGGGAATGTGATAATATTCATTATATCAAATCCTGCTACAATCTCCTTGGTATCACTAAAGACCAGTGTTTCACCCAGTGAGTTGTTAAATGAAAGCCCTTGAAGAAATACATGAAGCTGATTGGAAGAGGTAAAGAAAGAAAAAGGTAAAAATCACATTATGTGTATGCAGTGCAGAAGAGCACAGAGATAAACTTGGAGAAAAATGCCCAGTGATCATGAGTTAAACATGAACCGAGCCTGGGAAAACAAGACAGTTTGAGGAAGGAACTCAAGATTGCCCCACCTTGACTCTGGTACAAGAGGGAGGGAAGGGAAAACACTGCCAGCCTTCCAGGATTCAATTCATTATAGTCATATCAATAAAGTAGAATTCTAGTATGTCTTGTGGTGTTTGTTTCCTGACCTGGGCTACCTTAAAGAGATGGCACAAGCCTATCTAGAACTATTTCCTACCAATGAAGTTAGTATCTAACAAGTAGGCTGCTTAGAAAGGCTGGATATTTGAGGATGGCAAGTTCTGCTTTAGTTTGTTCCACATTCCAATGTGGGAGGAACCCCTTCCCCATAAAACAAGGTGAGGAAGATGATTATGATTGATTGATTGATTGATTGATTGATTGATTGATTTTAAAATGAGCATCACTTTTTCACTGTTACAAATGGAATTAAAAGTTGGGTGCTATTTCACCTGCCAAGGCTGCAGATCTTGAAGCTGTCTTTTCATTCTTCCCAAGCTTCCATAACTGGATCTCAATGACTGTATAGCATGTAAAGCATGTGCAGTAGCATAGACTGCATTATAGATACTGTAGCTGTGGCCAGTCATACCCATTTCAAAAATAGATGAAGGAAGGCAGTCCAGTTTCTCCTCCCTAGTGCAGCTTCCAGGCACTTCAGCTGGTTCTTGAGATTCTGGAAATGCACAGTCAAAGGCTTGTTCCCAGAAACCCTGGATAAAACCATTAGCATCTCCCCAATCTGGTGTGATGCTTTTGAGATATGTTAGGAACCCTTGATGTTCCTTAGAGTAAATTGTGAAAGAAAAGGTGCCATGAAACAATTGAGGATCCCAACTTACTAGGAGACCCATGGCCGTGAACTCAGTTTGGGCTGTCATAATCCATACCTTTCCAATAGTTGCATTTTGGTGGTTTTCAGGATCTGCTAGAGATATCAAGGTGCTCAGCCACATGATGGTCAACGTTTCACCATAGACAACACAAACATTGGCTTTCTCATTCAATAAAGGCTGGTAGATCTTCGAAGTCATACTATTTAGTTCATGAATTTGCAACAAACGGCCTTGTTTGGGAATCCTTTGGGTGAAGGCTGTACAGATGCTATTCTGAGAAAGCTGTGGCTCCAAGGCCTGTAAAAAATTTGTTCCATTGTCATCGTCAATAATAAAGAGACCAATCCAGGTCCACATGAAATGCAGGAGCAACTGGATTATCCCCGTATATTGATGAGCTTCACTTGGAACCAAACGATGAAAGGAAGCCACTTTCATTGCATTACTCTCTTCCAAGGCAAATGAGCCATAGGTGAGCTGAAAGGGAAATTGACAGATATTTTATGGATTTGGTGAGAAACAAGGTGATCACTTCAGTGGCTTTTTATATAATGAATAATAGGCCACCTAGAATCCTAGTTAGTATCCCCATCTTTCCTAGGTTAAAGGCACTGTGGGCTAAAATATGAAATAGCATGAAAGATCCAAGAAGATCCTCCTGATGGACTTGTCCTGGTGGTGGGCTTATCATCTGAATTGGAAGAGCTGGAGATGCATAAATGTGTCTCACTGTTTTATGATAAAGGTTTAATTGATATGTTTGGGAAGGTTAAAATAACAGCAGCTTGGGATGCCTATCAAGTGTATCCCTTAAATTCTTGGATCCATCCTGGTGGATTGATTATACTGAACTTAAGAATTTAGGGGTTCTTTGTTTAAGCTAATTAAAGTGAGGCTCTTGTGCCATTTGGAAAGGAAGACAACTGAATAATTGCAACAAGAGCTCTTGAGGAGCGTTCATATCTCCTCAGTGCACTCCCTTTTACATTTCTTTTCCCTTTACTGGAAGCCAGTAATGGAGCAGGGATCATGGCAAGAACAGACAGAAAAATGGACCAGAGGCTGGCTAGTGCCTTTGAAGGACTGCCTCTTGGGACAACTACAAAGAATTGTGGATCAGAAGGGTCTATTTAGGACATTAGGTCCAACCGCTACTCAGTGCAGGGATCCACATTTAGGTATCCTGTTATACAGCTGTCTGGATGCCAAGACTTGAAGGGGAATGCATCACTTTTCTAGACCATTCCTTCCCATGTCAAACTGCTCTTACTGTAAGGAAGACTTCTTTTCATCCTAAAATTCATTTCTAATCCCCCTTCCTGCATCTTCAGTTCATTATTCTGTATCTTACACTCTGCAATGAGGGAGACAGGTCATGATCGACTTGCACAGATTTTACCTGTGGAATTTTGTAGAGACCCAAAATGTCTGACATATGGAAAGAGGTATCAGAGCCTAGTCCACCAATGACTGTGATTACATACTTTTTGGTACCACATTGGTAGTTAGGGGCAAAAATATAAGAACTGAAAAGCAGATCTAGGATGGTCCGATAGGTCATCCTTGCATCGTAGTAGCTGTCGCAGATATGGAATCCAAGAGTGATGTTAGATAAGATCCGAGGATCTTCATTGATCTCCTTCACAGCAAATGCCAAGGCCAGGATGTGCTGGTAGAACTTGGTCACTGCTCTAAATATAGAGAGATGATGGTTAGGTTTATATTAGCAGCTTTTATCACTGAGGGAAAACAAACTCAAAGTGGCTGAGAATTGGAGAATCCAAGAAAGTAAACAATGAACAGATATCCAACCAAACACAGTACTGGAATTGTTTTGAAATCTATGGAAAAACAAATGTAAGTTTAGGCCAGAGAGAGGTAACGTGTGCTTTCTAATTGTTTGGGGTTACCATTCTGACAGTCCCTTGCAATCTCCTACACTAGCAAGGATTGTTGGGGATTGAAGTCCATAATAGTGAAATTCCTTCCTGAAAGCATGCAGCTCTTAAGAATTGAACATGGAAGCTTCTATATGCAAGTAAGGGTGTTGTGGGTCCTAATGTTAATTAACACTTGTCATGGGCTACTACTGTAAAGGCTGTGTTCATTGCTACATTGACTTTCTCCATAGGGAAGTCGAAGTTAGCATTTCAAGCAAGGTGATTGCATCTAAACTTGTAGGGCTAATATGCATTTAAGAAATACATCCATGTTGAATATATTGAAAAAGTAATATACTATGAAACAAATGAAGAAACAAGTACCTACATTTGTGATTCGATATTTCTTTCTAGATGAATTTTCCCACTAGTGACTTAAATCATCTTCAAGGCCTGTTAGCATTATATTATTTTGGCACAATGATGGTTGGGTGACTCTAGAATACACCATAAATTACTAGGGCGAAAGTGATAGATTGAATAGATTGATTAAAAAAAAACAACCTTAATTCACTGTTTTTCTGCTCATTGCTTTCCATCCAGACCACTTAAAATACTGATATATTGGCCTCCTATTATTTCCAAGTGGATATATTCTCCAACCACTTGAAGTGAGTTTTCTACACTTCCTCCAGGAATATGCTGCTTCCAGAACTGATTTCGGTAACACCGAAAAGCAAAAAGAATACATCCTTACATTGGAAGTTCAAAGCCCAACTTCTGAGAAGGGTGCACATCAAAGGAAACTATGGAGAATATATAAATGATCTGAGAAACTATGCCACCAATGGTGAGGTCTCCAGGCTGAAACCATTTATGCGGTACATGGAGGGGCTGATTTCCAAAGCATTTCACACTCTGTACTTTGCATGCAGCATTGGGTAGGAGAAAGAGTAGCATGATTACAAACATTGCTATTGGTGAACAATGCTTCCTTCTAGAATAGATTATTCTGCAAGCAAACACCTGCCTAAATTTAAAGAAGTCCCTTTGCATGGGTATCTTCGAGTCAGTTTGCGACTCCTGGCAACTACCTGGACAAGTCCCCGCAGTTTTCTTGGCAAGATTTTCAGAAGTGGTTTGCCATTGCTTCCTTCCTAGGACTGAGAGTGAGTGACTGGCCCAAGGTCACCCAGCTGGCTTCATGCCCAAGTGGGTCTAGAGCTCCCAATCTCCCAGTCTCTAGCCTGATGCCTTAACCACTACACCAAACTGTCTACTTTGAGTGGAAGCCAATTCAAAAACCTGAATGTACCCATGTTGATATCTATTGGTTTACAGAAGCCAAGAAGATTCTTTTTAAACCAGGAATACAGCACAAAAGGGTTGAATCTCAGACTGAGAGAGCCTTGCCTACCTCTTAGCCCAGCTGGGAATGCTACAAATAGATGGGTTTATATATCAATTCTGAATTTTGCAAATAGCTTGTTAAAGTCTTTTTCTCTCATCGGCTCTGGAAAATCAGTGGAGGTTGTCAAGAAGAATCTATTTGTTTGGATAATTGCAGAGAGAATTATCATAATCCCAATGTGTTCTCAGGAAGACCGTTAGGAGTAAAGTAAGCACTGGTGACTGTTTTTCTACCACAATAAAGCAATTTGCTAAGAACTTTCAGATTGACTGAGGAAACTTTTCAGAAAGAAAGTTGAAGTTCTCATGAAGTCACAAAAGCTCTGAATAATAATAAACTTTCCTCTTTCTAACCTCAGTTACCTCCTGGACAATTATCACGGAGAGGTTCCAGTGACTAGAGCAAGCTAATAAGAAGGAGGATGAGGTTCAGAAGTAGCTGACCTAAAATTCCCAGAACCCCTCACCATTGGTCATGCTTGATTGTTAGGAATTTGGTTTACTAAGATCTATGACCAGTGTTAAAATCAAGAGTTATTTCCTTTCTAAAATGTGAAACCTGAATTGACTAGACTGGGGGTGGGGGCTTAAACTCAAGGGTCCACTAAACTGAATATCCTAGCACTGAAGATGTTACATAGCCAGGTAATGAAAGGTGTGCCAGAAAACCACCAAGCTCAGACAACCCCAAGGACTCCTCAAAGTGAATATCACAAGGTTTGTGTCAATTCACACATGGTATAATTTTACTTGCATCAGCCAAACTACTATACTGTACTTCTGGAGAGTTGTCAGACTTGGGATGTGGCAGCATTGTACCTCAGGTACTCCTCGTTTAGTGACCATTCACAGTTACGATGGTGATGAAAAAGACCATTTACAACAAATGCTCGCATTTATGTCCTTCGCAGGTCTGTATAGCAAAGGAAAGCTGAAGTAAGATCGTAAGCACAGTCACAGTTCACTTAGCAACAACTTTGCTTAAGAACTGAGTTGCTGGTCCTAATTGTGGTTGCCAAACAAAGAGTACATGTATACTGATTCCACTTCTACTTGGATGGCAATTTTTAGAAGGTAGTGCTGGGGGATTACTCTTTCACCTCATGGTGGTTTGGTTATGGAGTCCCTCAGGGCTTTTATGGCCTAAAGGTTATAATTAATTTATGTCCCTCAGGTCTCCATTTGATCTCCTGTGCTCCTTAAGATCTACATGAAGCTGCTGCAACAGGTCATCCAAGGATGTGGGATGAGGAACCATCAATATGTCAATGGCACCCAGCTATACCTTTCCTGTTCATCTAGCACGGGTGAAGCTGTTGGCATTCTTAAACAGCACTTAGGTAGGATAATGGACTAGATGAGGGCCAATGTACTGAGACTGGTTTTGATCTTAAAGCCCCAAACAGCATAGGACCTTCTCCCATTTGTATCTACTTGGACTTTAACATCATCTATGAGGCCTCCTCCAGGTCTCCTGACCAAAGGAATGAGGTGGGCTCTACAAGGAGGAAAATGTTTCTGTGGTGGTACTCTATTGATGGAATCCCCTCCCAGGATAGACTCCACTGGCCCTCACATTAGAATCATTTTGGCACTGGGTGACGACTTTTCTATTTCCCTAGGCTTTAAATTGGCTTTTAATTATGTTTTAATTTATATTGCTTTAGTTTTTGAATGACTACCTTGCTGCTGCCTAGTTTATATGATGCTGTTGTTCTTTGATTTTACTCTATATACCGTATTTTTATCCTGCTTGTATTTTTTTAGTATGTTTTCTTGTAGACTTCCCAGAGAGTTTTGCCAACTGGGTGGTTTAACATTTAAATAAATAAATAAATAAATAAATAAATAAATAAATAAATAAATAAATAAATAAATAAATAAATAAATAAGGATACTATGGAATTTGTCCATTATTTTGAGATGAGGATACTTTTTTTTTCCTGTTGTATTCAAAATCTGCTAACAGAAATCTATTAAATACCAAATTATTGTAGAGTCCTTTCCACAGCATTCTCCCTTATACTTTGCTAAATTTATAGGCTGGCTTTCTGTATTAGCATAATTTCAAATAACAGGCAAATTAACTGCTAGGGGTTTCTTTTTCTAATGTTTTTCCCAATATATGCGCAAGCATTCTCTTTTCTTCAGATGGCTTAGAAGTGATTCCTGATATTTATTTTAACTTCTTTTTCTTTCCCTGTTTCAGTTGCTTCTTCCCAGACTATGGTCCTGACCAGAGGGGAACAAAAGAAAACTGGAGAAATGTTACATTTGACTTCCACCGTGTCTGGATTTTCTCTATGAGAGAGCCAGCACATCCATTCTCATCGTCACCCCTTGGGAAAAGGATGGAATGGATGAAGATTATTTGAAGCAGTCGAAATAGTCAACCTAACATTGGTCTTCAAAATTGGGTTAGCCTTATAGGAGATGTCTGAAAACATCAGGTGTTTCTGCACCTAACCAAACTCCAAGTAGATGACAGTAGTCCATATTATTGCTTGAGAGGGAAAAATGCACATTAAGAAACCTCTCCCAGCTGCAGCACAAAAACTGTTCTTCCAATGAAATAAACATTGCAGATTTGTCATTTTGCACCTGCTAGAAACAGGATGTGTTTTAACCCTCTGCTAAAGTGTGAACCCTTGCCACATTCATAGGCTTATGTCTTAAAAACTGACTGACCTTTCCTTTCCTTTCCTTTCCTTTCCTTTCCTTTCCTTTCCTTTCCTTTCCTTTCCTTTCCTTTCCTTTCCTTTCCTTTCCTTTCCTTTCCTTTCCTTTCCTTTCCTTTCCTTTCCTTTCCTTCCCTTCCCTTCCCTTCCCTTCCCTTCCCTTCCCTTCCCTTCCCTTCCCTTCCCTTCCCTTCCCTTCCCTTCCCTTCCCTTCCCTTCCCTTCCCTTCCCTTCCCTTCCCTTCCCTTCCCTTCCCTTCTTCCTAGGGCTGAGAGGGAGGGACAGGCCCAAAGGTGGGACTAGAACTCATGAGAGCCAGTTTGGTGAAGGTGCCTAGAAACCAGGAGACTGTGAGAGGCTTTGGGCCAGTGGCTGTCTCTCAGCCCAACCCACCTCACAGGGTTTTTGTTGTGGGGAAAATAGGAGGAGGCAGGAGTATTAAGTATGTTCACCCCCTTGAGTTGAGCAAATTGAAAAAAAAAATGGGATAAAAAGATGATGATGATGATGATGATGATGATGATGATGATGATAATGAAAACCACTACAAAAAACTTTGTTTTTTTTAATTGCGCTTTTATGCTATCAAATGCTTTATGACCATAAGTCCACAACTGACTTGATAAAAAACCATAAGGAAAGTCTGCAGTGAGTTTGGAGAGATGGATCTAGTCATCTGTCAAAACCATCTGCCAATCACATCCATGTTATTTATTCTTTATTCTTGTTTGGGGGCTTCACATAAATTAATTTTTCATGAATTAATGGAGAGTTGCAGTATTGCAAAATTTGAGAATCATTAGTAACGTTTTTAGCATCTTCTAGAGTCATCCCAGCATTGCTGTTCCAATAATGTCCACATGGCTGAGTGACATTAGAAGATGTTCTGAATCACTAGTGAGGAAAACCTTTTTTTTTTTTTGGGTGCATCACTTCTTCTCCGATTCCATTTCCTCCTCTTTCTCAGGCCTTTAATGGTAGAACAAAACTATTTGCATTATTTCCTGTCAACCTGCAGCATTTACATGCACTTCAAGTGTCGTGCAAGATTAATTGTCTGCATAATGCATCATGAAGAAATTCATGTACATATGGAGGTCAGTGAAATTTTTGGAGTGAAAATACTGATTCTTCTTTAAGATGACAGAAGATTCCAGAATTGGGCCATATGGAACTATCGGAGCTGTAGAAGACAGTAACATACGGGAATCCAGGGGCCAAACTATTTCACCTAACTAGGCCTAGAGGCCTTCAGAAGAGCTTCCCTCAGTATCTTAAAGGCATGAGCACAAGAAACAGTGAGACTTGTGTGACTGTGGCAAATGTATCATTAAATTCATTGAACAGAATTTTATTATTTTATCATTATTTATTGATTAGTTTATTGTTATTATCACCTAACTAGACTCAGAGACCTTCAGAAGAGCTGTCAGAATCCTCACAAGATTTGATAGTAGATTGTTATAATGGCTAGTTTAGAAATTGCTTTTCACATGCTGCGGTTCTGCCATTGTAAAAAGGGGGGGGGGGAGAAGGAATGAGAAACCGTTAAAAGCAGATGGCTCCTTATCACGGGCACTGGAATGTGCAAGGTCCTACTAATGAGGGAATCAGAAGGCCAAGAACTAAGGGGGGCGAAGGGGGGGTAAGGTAAGAAAAACAACTTTTGGCGCGCTTAGGCTCAGTCTTAGCAATGCTTTGGAACTGTACACTTATTCTCAATAAATGAACTTTCTTTTGAATCAATATTGGTTGCAAGGAAAGTTATTGGATTTGGGATCAGCAGGTGGCAGCTCGTTACAAGAGCTTCCCTCGTACCTTCAAAGGCATGAGCACAAAAAACTGAGAAAACATATTATTTAATTTCATTGAACTGAATTTTACGATGCGGGTTAATAACAAAGCTCTATGCATACTGGAAGTACTGGGGATCTTGCTGCCATGTTGTGAATCTGGGTCCTTATTGAACCAGTGTTCTTCTCGTGTATCTCATGATTTCAGTCTGCACGTGAAACGAACTTTTCCTCTCTATCCTTTGCAATCTAATTTCTGATGTTTTAAAATGTATTCATTTTTGCCTTCAAAGTTGCATTAACTCCTGCTAACTGCCTAGATAAGTCCCTGCAGTTTCATTGATTTATTTTATTTAAGGCTCATTGAGGATCCAAGTGGCATTCTCAGAAATAAAGATAATGCTAAATGCTAGGGCTTTGCATCCTATCTTATATCTTAATTTTTTAAATTTTTCATTCCATTTCAGTTTTTATTATATTTTATTTTATTTAAATAAAATATGTGCTGACATATCTTTGCCTAATATGGAGTGGAGGGAAGCTCTATGAATTTGTCAATCTAAGGTCCACATGCTATCATTAAACGATCCAGGAGTCTGTGAGAAGAATAAAATCCCAAATTGTTTTGGCTTGAATTAATCTAGCATGTGTGTATTGTTTGAATCTCGTCCACGGTTTGCATTTTGAAGTGTCTATTTTTCATCTTGGGATATGCACCTCAAAACATACAGGGCTGAAATTCAAACTCAACCAAAGTAGTCACAGAGAGGATTCCCCCCCCCCCCCCCCTTAAAGCAGAAACAGGAGATCAATAATTGCCTCAGCAGAAATGTTAGATGTGGAGGAGGGGGAGATGAGGAGAACTCCCAAGAGGGCATCCTGGCCTTTCTTCTTCAGCCATACCTCTGGGAATGCTAATCACTCTATCATTAAGGCACATTATGGTGTGTAATTGCAACACAGAAAGCCTCTCTGGCTGGCACCAAGCCTGCTTTGGTCAATAGGCCTAGAAATATGAATCTTCGTATCTGATGGCCAGAAGGACGCCACAGGAGCATAACCAATGCACAATTCTTCAGACATCTTACTATGCTCTTGGGTCTTTTTCAGGATAATGACCCTGTAATTTGGCTGTAGATGTTTCCTCAGCCTCAGCTTTGAAAACAAGAGCACTTCCAGGCCTTTGACACTTGGACTCCCCAAGAGACTTTCTCACAAAGTTCTCCTTTCACAGCTGAGAGAGTTTGAACTTTTCCCTGCATTTCCTGACATGTAAACAGAATTGCTTTGAGGACACACAGATATTCGATTTATATCTCTAAAATCACAATTTACTTTTTCCAGCTGCTGAAAATGTGCATCTGTAGCTATGGTTGGCACTCTCAGCATCGCATAATAAAAAATGGGATAAAATAATAATAATAATAATAATAATAATAATAATAATAATAATAATAATAATTTTCTTAGGTGTCCAGAGATGTAAGCAGATGCATTAAATCAAAATTTTACCAGTGTGAATAAATGCACATTTTTAAACAATAACACAAACACAGAGATACATATATATAAAGACAGAGTTATCCCTTAAAATATTTGTGTGTGTTTGTACATATATATATATATATATATATTTACACATGCATACACACAGACATAGATAAACAGTTGAGACATTCATCCTTTAAAGTGTGTGTGTGTGTGTGTGTGTGTGTGTCCATTCAATTGTGTCTGATTCTCAAAGAGTGCCTGGACAAGTCCCTGCAGTTTTGCTGGCAAGTTTTTTCAGAAGTGGTTTGCCATTGTCTCCTTCCTAGGCCTAAGGCAAAGTGACTGGCCCGGAGTCACCCAGCTGGCTTTGTGCCTAGGCAGGACTAGAACTCATGGTCTTCTGGTTTCTAGTCTAGTGCCATAATCACTAGGCGAAAGTGTATGTGTGTGTGTGTGTGTGCATGCGTGTGTGAGTGTATAAAATCACCTCTCACCCCTATGGGTGGTCTGTGTCTTCCTCAATCTTGGGTCCTTTGCCAGAGGCCTGGGAGTTTGAGGGTTCTGCGCAGTATCTGAGCTGTTCCTAGCACTGCACTCCTCTGATATTGTTCCTGGGATCTATCTATATACTTGATTTAAATGCATTAGACACCCAGCTCCAATGGACGTGTAAACCTTGTTATAGTTATCCTTTAAAATGTGTATGTATGTGTATGTATGTATGCATGTCTGTGTGTACACACACGCACACACAGAGCTAGTCCTCATTTAGCAACCACAATTGGGACCGGCACCTCCATCACTAAGCGCCATGGTCACTAAGCAAAACATCAAGTGACTGCAACTTACAATTTTACTTCCGCCATTTCTATCAACTCTGCTTGTTGCAAGCCAGTTGCAAAGCACACAAGTGGCAATCACATGACTGCAGGACACTGCAATGGTTGTAAATGCGAGGATTGGTTGCAAAGCTATTTTTTTTACACCATCGTTACTTCAGATGGACATTAAATGAAGCAGTCAGTAAGCAAAGACTACCTGTACATACTTGTGTGTGTGTGTATGCACACACATGCACATGCACACATATATACTCTACAAAGCCAAGTCCTTTCATGTACATACATTCATGATGAAGTAGAATCATTCTGGTTCCTATACTGTTGTCCTGTTAAGCAAGTTGTCAAAACAAGGTAAATGTAGCCACCTGTTCACCTCTTATTCACCTACAGCATTCTGGGTAATTTATAAGGATATTTCTAGATGTGGCTTGAGGAAACTATGGTTTGTACCAATCCTAATGTGCAGTGACATCTGGCAGTCAATCAGAAGGAACACAGCATCTCTCTATCTCAAAGCAAGCCCCACCCCTTTTGATGGGCATCATGGTGTCCCATGCATATACAAAAGAGGAGGAACTTGAGTTCTACACTCAAATAACAATTTATGCATCCAAAGAGAAACATGGTTAGAGTGGAAGTTTCCATTTTAAAAAACTGCAATGCCATCAAGAAATAAAGAGATTTTAGGCAGAAGGTCAGAAAAATTGTCAGAGTTTTATTCAACTGACAAAGATTGTGCTACATCCTTGTGCTTAGCGGTCAGGGTCTGGGTCTCAGAGTCTCTAACCCCACAGTTTTAGGTGTGCCTGTAAGGCTTACTTTTCCTGCCTTGCCTAGGTTAAAGTTCCTGTATGTCTGCCACAAGGTCATATTCCTACTTAGATGCTCTTTTTTGTTCATTTCAGGCCTCAGCACAATAGTGTAGCATTTGGAAGAAAAGATTCTGTCTATGCTGAATTGTGCATCAGCCCATTAATTACTTCTGCTTGCTTGGGAGACAAAAATATTTGAGATACTGACATCTCTTGATGTTAATCTATGGTTTGGGACCTGGGCATGAATGAGACCCGAACCTGAACCCAAACCCGAACCCGAACCCTAACCCTGGGTAGAACCTGCCTACCCAATACTTTCCAGCATAAAAACAAATTGTCAGTTCTGCCCTCATGGGAGATCTCACAGAAGGGGTCCCAGAGATGTGTCATATATGTGAGGCTCCCTGGTCCTAATAGTAATGGACTAGAGGATATTGTACTTCAATGGTTTATACAGCTGTTATTGGCTTGTTTAATTAGACATTTTTTAATGTTTTAATTAGACATGGTGAACTGCTGTCAAGCCCTTCAAGGCTGACACACACACAGGAAACAAGAACCACTTGGATTTCTGGCATCTTCTTTATTTCTAGT
This sequence comes from Liasis olivaceus, assembly GCA_030867105.1. Taxonomy (NCBI): domain Eukaryota; kingdom Metazoa; phylum Chordata; class Lepidosauria; order Squamata; family Pythonidae; genus Liasis; species Liasis olivaceus. The sequence goes on along the minus strand of CM061351.1, from coordinate 111,263,445 downwards.
AGAGTAGTAGAGTAGAATCTAGTTCCCAGAACGAGGCTGTGGACTAAGCTTATGAATACTACCACTGATGGACAGTCACTGTTGCTTATGCAGAATCTTTGTAAGAATTCTAGAATCAAACTTTGATGCCATAGGCAAGGCCACCACACTAATTAGACCACTCTGCCTCCCTCCAGGTTAGCCCTATATAGGAAGGAATAGAGGGAGGAAGGAGGAATACGACCCGGCTCCACCTCCTGGTTGTGACTAGATGTTTTTCCTTCTTCTGGGTAATAGTCAGAAGAGGAATTGACAGGGAGTGATTGGAAGGGAGCCCTACCAGCTGGTGAGTCTGAGGGTTGAGGTACCATATAAGCTGTTGTACGAAGTAACAAATTAAATACATACATCCACACGTATACACCCATACATGTGTGTATGCATATCACACAAAGAATGCATAAACCTTCCTTAATTATTTCTTTTTAACTGCTCTCTGTTGTTTAACTGAGGTCTCAACAGAATAATGTAGCATTTGGGGAAAAAGATACAACACAGCAATCCACCTCTGGAAGCTAAGATGGAGAAGATCTCCACAGCCACCATGTACTTCCCTTTTGTGCTCAGATAAGTGGGGACAAAAGACAACCAAACACTACAAAACATCAGCATGCTGAAGGTGATAAACTTGGCTTCATTGAAGGCATCTGGCAACTTCCTGGCAAAAAAAGCCACCATAAAACTAATCATGGCTAGAAATCCCAAGTAGCCCAGGACAAGATAGAAGAGGACAGCAGATCCCACATTACATTCTGCTATGATTTCACTGGTGAGAGATTGCATGTCCCAATTTGGGAAGGGGGGAGAGGTTGTCATCCACCACGTACAAATACTTACTTGAACGAGGGAGCAGGAAATAACAATGGAACTGGCCAGTTTTCACCCCAACCATTTCCTCATGTTGGACCCTGGTTTGGTGGCCATGAAAGCCACAACTACAGTGATGGTTTTAGCTAATACACAGGAAACAGCCACAGCAAAAATGATGCCAAAAGAAGATTGGCAAAGAAAGCAAGTTGTCTTGTTAGGCTGCCCAAAAAACAGTAAAGATGAAAGGAAGCAAAGGAGAAGGGAGAGAAGGAGTGTGTATGTTAGTTCCCGGTTGTTGGCTTTGACGATGGGAGTGTCTCGATGCTTAACAAAGGTTCTAAGGACAAATGCTGTAGTTATGAATAGGTCAAACTGAGGCTAAACCCATTCCTAATGGTTCTTTTTAAGAGAGAACGCTTAAAATCTTGGTAATATGTTGATCTTGCTTCTTGCTTGGATATTGATCTTCTGGGCATGGCGAATAGTCAACCATATCTGAATATTGAAACAAAGCAATTACCACCCTAATAGTGTGTGGCCCAAGGCACATTTTCATAATGACCTTCAATGTAGATGTCTAATGTCTAATGCCTCCCTGTTGAACTCTGTTGTTTTGTTATCCAGTGTGTTCTCTTTGTATGCTGTTGCTATTACCAGGACCCTTAGCAAGACTAGAAGGATTAATTCTTATTTGTGCCTTTAGAGTTTTGTCTTTCCTCTTTGACCCGCCAAATTAATGCTATATATTCTTTCTTTGAAAAGAAGGTTTGTCCAAAGATGTGGAAATGGCTGTGGATGAGTGTATGCTTCTGTCCAGTTTGTTCCATGGAAGTGAGAGTTGGTTAGGTCAGAAGAAATGTAAAAGGAAGGAGCATCCAGTGGGAATGGGTTAGCTACAATGAGAAGTATGGGTGATAAACATGAAGTACTGGATGAATCTGGACTGAATACAAAAGGGAATGACCCATATGAAGGAAGCATTTTGGCATGGTTTGATCAGAGAGAAGGGTCCAAATCAGAGAAGAAATACACGAAGGAAGAGTGAACAGCTCTAGAAGAAGGGGAAGACTGGGACTGTGGTTGGATTGCTCTGATGAGATTCTCAAAAAGTGAGGGATGAGAAATTTTAAAAAGTTAAGACAGTGAATGAAGTAGTGTATGGACCTGGTGGTTGCAAGAATGGTTTGCCAATGAAAAGGCATGAAGGAGTGTCATGAGTGGTATTGAGGTGAAGTGAATTTAGTCAGATTTCTTCAATCTTCCACTGAAACATCAAATACAATCTTGAGAAGAGATGTCAACTCACCAATGTCCAACTCCCCTGGCTGATACCATTCATGTGGAACAGTAAGAGGATCACATGAAAAGCATTTCAGGTCTTTTGGTTTGCCCGCTGTATATAGGAGCAGAATTAGTAACACCAAAAAAGCTACCATCTTCCTAGAAATGGACTTTGTTGGGCAGATCTGCAGCCTCGGTACTGATATTAGCCCTTTCATAAGTCATCAATATTCAATGACATCCAATATGCTCCATCAAGAAAAAAACCTTCAGGACTGATATTGCCATTAATGAATAGAAAGCAGTGTGCAGGGCAATATGTCATGTATGATGATTGGTACATGGTATGGGCATGAGAAAAAAAAAATAGGTAGATAAAACAGTAAAGGTGAAAGGAAGCAAAGGAGAATGGAGAGAAGGAGTGTGTATGTTAATTCCCAGTTGTTGGCTTTGACGATGGGAGTGTCTTGATGCTTAACAAAGGTTCTAAGGACAAATGCTGTAGTTATGAATAAGCTAACAGCAACCAAGGCTAAACTCATTCCTAATGGTTCTTCATAAGACAGAAAGCTTCAAGTCTTGAAAATGCATTGATCTTGCTTCTTGCTTGGATATTTGCATTTTTGAAATGCTAGAAATAGATGTGTTCAGTTGAGAGGCAGTGGATATACTGATTAGACAGAAGTTCACTGGGGCTTTGGGCCAGTCATTCTTTCTTACCTCAACTTACAGCACTGAGTTGTTGTGGGGGAGAATAGCAGAAGGGAAGACTATATCTATCATCCCAAGCTCTTGAATGTTAGACAGACTATAAATCTAATTAATAACTAACTATCAAGTGATCACATTACCTGAATTTAATATAGTTTTATTTGATGTAAAGAAATGAAATTTCAGCTTCCATCCTGGCCCATTCACGTTTGTTTTTCCACTTCATACCTTTTAGAGGGTGGTTCCTGTAGCCCAAGTGTTCACTAAAGTTTGAAAAAAAATTGTATCCCCTGGCATCTATAATACAGGAGAAAAGAGTGTGATATGGAAACTATATGAAAGGAAATGCCATCTTACCGGATGTCTCTTAATGGGTGAGGGCAAAATGGGTACCTTAAGCCTTGCCCATCCTTTAAAATCCTCAGTATCAAAATATGTACTAGAATCCAAATATTTTTAGCTGTTTTACATGTCTACCAAGCATGACAAAACATCAGTGCATGTTGCTCACATTTCCAACATATATCTGAAGTTCTTTTATACATCCTAGATAATTTCTCTGAAGCCTTGCCAATCCTAGTTTTCTGGTAACATATGGCTTTTCACCATTGACAGCTTTGAAGATGTTGCTTTCACTTCCCAATCTAGCCTACATCCATGGAAATTCCTGGTGGTTCCCCATCAAACTAGTAACTACGCCTGATCCTACCTACCATTTTAAGATTAGTCTAGGTTGGAATAGGGCTGCCATATCCTTCTCTAAAAATCTCTGCCCTGACAACTTGCCAGACTTATTTTCCTATTACTGAAGCTCTAAACCGCAATATGAATTTCCTTTACTTCCTTTGTTATCCTCTCCATTACATCCAAAGTATGTTTCATTTAACCTAATTCTTGGTGCCAAGGTAAAAATTTGAACTGTTCCACTCGCAATGTTTGCAAATCAAACACACATCGATGTACATGTCTTGAGAAAATCCTTGAAGCCTTAATGCCAAACCATATGATGGAGAAGGCTACCTCAACGCTGAGAAGAGAATTTTGAGTGCTTCGTATGGCTCTGTGGTAAAGTTCCATAAATATAATGGATCATACAATGAACATTTGATTCCAACATCTTATTCATACTATTTGCATATAGTAACAACAGATAAAACAAAAACATCCTTTGATACAGTGTTTCTCAACTCCAAGAAGTGTGGACTTCAGCTCCAGAATTTCCCAGCCACCGTGACTATTGCTGAGGATTCTGGCAATCCCCATATCTGGAACTTGCTCATGCTGAGAAACACTGCTTTAACTCTTTCTTCTTATTAGCTGCTCCTTGATATTCAGCTCAGGTCTCAACATAATGATGTAGCATTTAGGGAAAAAGATACATCCCAGCAATCCAGCACTGGAAGCTAAGATGGAGAAGATCTCCACAGCCACTAAGGATTTTCCTGTGGAGCTCAAATACGTTGGAACGAACAGCACCCAAACACTGCAAACTACCAGCATGCTAAAGGTAATGAATTTGGCTTCATTGAAGCTGTCTGGTAATCTGCGAGCAAAGAAGGCCACTAAGAAGCTAGCAAGGGCCAGGAAGCCCATGTAGCCTAGGACACAAGAGAACATGACCGGAAAGCCTTCATTACATTCCTTGATGATGGCCTCAGTCATGGAATGCATGTTCAACTGTGGGAATGGGGGGAAAGATCCTAGCCAAATGGCACAAAGGCCTACTTGAATGAGGGTGCAGAAAAGAACAATGGAGGTTGCCATCCTTTTCCCCACCCACTTCTTCATGTTGGAGCTTGGCCTGGTAGCCATGAAAGCTACAACCACAGTGAAGGTTTTGGCCAAGATACAAGAAACAGCCATGGAGAAGATGATGCCAAAGGTTGGTTGTCGGAGAAGGCAGGTCAGTTCGTTGGGTTGGCCAAGGAACAGGAGAGGACATAGGAAGCAGAAGAGGAGGGAGATAAGGAGAATATAGGTGAGGTCCCGGTTGTTGGCTTTGACCAGAGGGGTATCTTTGTGCTTAAGAAATATTCCTAATACGAGAGCAGTGGTCAAAGCTAGTGAAACAGAAGTGGAGGTTAAAGAAATCCCTAGAAGGTCCTTGTAAGAAAGATATATTACAATTTTGTAGATGCAGTCATCTTTTTCTTTGGTAGGGTATTGATCTTCTGGACATTTGAAACAATTTTCCGTGTCTTAAAAAAAAGTAGAAGCAGATTGGATTTCAGTGTCAATATCTGTTCTTCCCATGCAGCATTTATGTACCACCCAATCACCCCAAAATATATTTTTAAAAAATATTCCACCAATTATATAACTACTAACTATGGAGGCTTTAGCTTCTGCAAGGTTTAGGAATACACACACACACACACACACACACACATATATGTATGTATGTATGTATGTATGTATATATACACACATACATACACACACACTTACATATAAAAAATATTTGCTGGTCATATTGAGCAGAGTTGCATTCTTTAAAAAATTATCATTATGAAATATTTCCACTCTCACAAAACTGTCACTGCTTTCAGGAATTCATTCATTAAACTTAATGCAACTCTTAAAGCAATGGCATTTTTTTTAATTAAAAAAGTTCTACACAATTTTCCATATCTTAAAATAAAGTAGAAGCAGATTTCATTTCAGTGTCAATTTCTGTGCATCCCATGCTGGGTTTGTCTACCACCCAAACATCCAAAAATATTTTTAAATATTGCACAATTTATATATCTACTAACTATGAAGACTTTAGCTTCTACATGGTTTAGGAATACATTTATTTTTCCTATTTGCTGAACTTATTGAGCAGAGTTGCATTACTTTAAAAAATGATCATTATGAAATATTTCCACTCTCACAAAGCCATAAGAATACCTTTTCCCTGATATCTGATAAATATCCACATAAGCCTGGGAAAAAAAATGTCACTGCTTTAAGGAACTCATTCGTTAAATTTAATGCAACTCTTAAAGCAGTGGCATCTTTTTGAATTAAAAAAGTGCTACATATTAAGCAATCTTGGCTTCATTTGTGTTCTGTTAATAAAATCTCTTGAAACTGTTTAGTGAGTTATATTGTGATGTCAAACTGGAAAATTTGAATGTAGGGATGCTAATTAGCTACAGATATTAATAGGTATGCTTGTATGCTTAATACTATCTGTCAATCTATCTCCCTACCCATCCCTAACCACATAGTGAAAACTTGATTTAAAAGACCAATTTGAGTCATGGGTAGGTGGGATCACCGGTGTTTCTGACTGTCGAATGAGTAAGGGAGTTTATCATCAGTAGTGATGTCATGATGCAACTTGCATCCATTTGTGTTAGTCGCATCATAGCATCACCCTGCAAATGACATCATTTGCCTTATTTGCATGATGATTATGCAGCAAGTGATGTAAGGTGATATAAATAAAACAGGAATTTGGTTGATTGTGCTGAGGACATCTAAACGGAGGTTTCACCATATACTGAGCACAAAAGATTTTCATTCTTTGTTTATTTGTTTTAAGAATTAATGCACAATCTCAACAGCCGATTAAAATAGAGATGTCAATTTCACAGTTCTGGTTGCCAACTGATGCAGCAGCTGAAGTGGTTTCTGACAGACTGAGAAGGAAGGGACTGTCACAACAGTGGAGGATGTACCTGTCTTGTTTGAAATCTCCCCTTCTGGGCAGGGAACACAATCATAGCAGCAAAATTTCTCTCCTTCCCTCTTTTCCTTTCGATTTCCAGGATGGCACCATTCATTACATACCGAAAGGGGACAGACCTGACCGTAAATAGGAAAGGAGCTGGCATGAGAAAAACGTACCCCAGATGTCTCTACATAGCTTCCCAATGATTGAGCAAGACACAAAAGGCCATATACAGAAATCATAACATTTTCAGAAATAGGCTGCAGCAGTCTGATCCATGAATCTTGCAGTCAATATTTTATTTATTTATCATTAAATTTATAGGCTGCCCATCTCCCCCATCCAATATTTGAAAGTAGAAGCTAAGGTGCTGCAAGAGTCTTGATCACAAGCCTAGAAGGTAAACACAACACCATCCTTTGCATTTGTTACTTTAATGGGGTACAAATGGGTTTTAGATAGGTTCCCCCCCCCCAGCACCAGCAAAAACAGAGAGGTTGAGATGCCACCAGCCGTGACTCAAATTCAGCCTTATGGTGTATTTGATGTGACTGCCAAGGTTTTGTAGTAAATACCAGAAAATATTATTATTTAGGGTAAAGGGTGAAAGCCAATAAGAAAGCAAAATTTGGAACTCGGGAAAAGAGAAAGTAAAGGCAATGAAGCAAGTAGAATTTGTGGAGAATTGCTGGAACTTCTGCCTAAGATCCTTCAAACATGGCAATGCTATCTGTGCTCAGTCTGGACTTGATTTGATGTGAGGTACATATCAATAATCATTCCGCAAGTGATATAAAGTGATATAAATACAATAAATATCACTCTACACACAAGAAGAAAGCCAATTTAGTTTAATGGTTAAGATCTAAGGCTAGAAATTAGAAGACTGTGAGTTCTAGTCCTGCCTAGGCACTAAACCACCAGGGTGACCTTGGGCCAATCACTTTCTCTCAGCCCTAGGAAGGAGGCAATGGCAAACCACTTCTGAAAAACCTTGCCAAGAAAACTTCAGGGATTTCTCCAGGCAGTCTCTGAGAATCAGACAAAATTGAATTGGGAAAATTAATAATAATAAGGAGAAAGAAGGAGAAGGAGAAGGAGAAGGAGAAGGAGAAGGAGAAGGAGAAGGAGAAGGAGAAGGAGAAGGAGAAGGAGAAGGAGAAGGAGAAGGAGAAGGAGAAGGAGAAGAAGGGACCCATCTGAAGAAAGAGGTTCCTCCAAGAATCCACTAGAATGCCCACCTGATTGAAAGCTGTGTGCCACAAAATCATATTCTCACTAATTGTGAATTCTTCTCCATGGGGTGCATCTAGATCTAGCCATCCAATTTTCACCCTCTCAAAGGACCTGTTTGGAAAGCTGACCTTATTCACAATGTCAAATCCACCTCTCTTTTCCTTTTGCTCATTGAAGGACACTGTCTCACCAGCCGAATTGTTGAAAGAAATCCTAAGAAGATATGGGTGGAGCTTGTAGAAAGACAAGGGGGAAAAAGCATATATCACTTAGAAGGAAGAAAACAAAAGGGGCTACCAAAGAATTAGACTTCAGTTCTTGCAATTATGGTGACAATCGAATCATTAAATTTTATCAAGAAATATCATGACCTTGAGCCTCAAAGAACTCTCAGCCAAATTTCTTCTCCTTCTCTTGTCTCTAAAGGAGACAAGATATTTAGAAGTTACCAAAAGTTATTTAAAGAGTAGTTTTAGGTTTTTCAAGGGGTGGAGCCCAATATGGAATGGGTCTTGATAAAATCTCATTCCCTACTTCATGTGCAAGAACTAAGAACAATGTCCAATTCCTTGCATTGTTCCATACTTCAACCAGTAGGATCCTAATTTCTCCCTCTCTCTTGAGTTCCAAGTCCCAGCAAACACAAGAGCTAACTTGATATACAAATGAGCATATCATTTCACCTTGCAGAAAAGATAATTATTTCAGGCTCCAAATACAGGAAACTGCATGTAGTCACAAGTATCTATGAAAAGACCAGCTAGAGGTTCAGCTAATCAGGGACATTGCTGAAGACAAAACTCAATCTGTTCACTGAAATAAAAATGTTCTGTTGTGTTACCATTACCTGCCAAGGTTGCGCTTCAAAACGTTCAACAGTTTTAATCCTCAAGATAGATCTCCGGTGGGACTGAGATGAGAACATGGCATTCAACGCATGTGCTGCTGCATAAACACCATTATAGATACTGTAGCTATATACGGTGGTTCTCATTTCAAACAGAGGCCCAGGGAGATCATCCAACCTCTCTTCTCCACTACACATTTCATTATCCTCTGTTTCCATATCAGGATTTGGAAAAATACAGTCAAATGCTCGCTCCCAAAACTCCTTAAGGAAGCTCCGACTTTGGGTCTCAGAAGGTTTTATGACCTCAAGAAACTTACTGAACCCTGGAAGTTCTCTTGAGTGAAATGTAAAGGAAATGGTGCCCTGGAATAACTCAAGATCCCAACTCCTTTGAAGACACGGTAGTGTGAAATCAATTCCACTTGTCATGACCCACACCTTTCGAAATGAATCTTTTTCTTTATTTCTGGGGTCAAGCAAGAATAGAATGGTTCTCAGCTGTGCCATTGTCACTGATTCTCCATAGATGATAAAGACATTGGCTTTGTGATCAATTAAAGATGCATGAATAGATGGTGCTATATCAATCATTTCTTCAAAGTTATCCAAACGGATTCTCTGTGGAATTCTTTCTCTGTGAGCTACACAGATTCCATTCCGGAAAAGGAAAGCTTCCAGGGCCTCCAAAAATTTTTCTCCATTGCTATTGTCATGAACAAAGAGCCCTATCCATCTCCATCCAAAATATTTCAGCAACTGAAGGATCCCAAAATATTGTTGGGCTTCATTTGGGACCATGGAATACAATGAAGGGACCAGAGTGTAATAAATCTTCTCAGGGACTAGTGCACCATATGCAAGCTAAAATGGAATGTACAAATGTAATCTTACTTTTTAAAAACAGGAGCATCTTTATCTCCATATGTCTGATTTTGCTATGATTTTAAAGCAATTTGTCAATGCATGGAGAACCACAGTCACTGATTCTTTGGAATTTTTTTTTTCCAGATTGTTAGTGCATAATGGAATGTCAGCTATCATTTCTAGTCCATTGACAGCCTTCCCTCCTTTGGAACCACCAGCAGTTTAAGTTGAGGAAAAAAATGTAATTTCCATATATTATAATGCAAAAATCCTACCTGTGGAATCTTGTAGAGACTCAGGATGTCTGCCATATAAAAAGAGGTATCAGAACCAAGTCCTCCAAGGATGGCAATCAGGTTCCTCTGTTTGGCACATTTGTAGTTGGGGAGAAAGCCAGTTGATTTGAAAAGTAAGTCCAGGGTGGTCCGATAGGTCATCCTTGCATCGTAGTAGCTGTCGTAGATGTGGAACCCAAGAGTAACGTTGGGCAAGATGTGGGGGTCCTCATTGATCTCCTTCACAGCAAAGGCCAGGGCAAGGGCGTGCTGGTAGAACTTTGTGACCATGCTGCAAAGAGAAGTTCATTCTTTTTCACACAAGAGCAGAAACAAGGCATCTATTGTTTACGAAACTACTGTTCATTAACAACCAGTTAAACACAAGAGTATAAGAAATTTTAATTCTTAATTGAGTTTAGTCTTTAATTGTAATTTTTTAAAAAATTCGTTGACCACTCAGAATCACTTGGTGAGATGGACTGCCATACAAATTGATAAATAAATATTTTGAAAAGCTCAACATATGAAGCTATTAAAGAAAAAAAATATCAAAGGATGGAGCACAGGGGCTGTGAAGAAGAAAATATGACTTTAATTCTTGGGAGAAGACAAGGAAATGTTGAACAGAAAGTTCCATAGAGATAGACAAGTGTAACTGAAGTCAAGTTTATAGAAGAATTTTAAAATGAGTGGGAAAATCACAGCTCAAATTAACAGGCTGTAATATATGCAGGCAAAAAGAAAGCAATATCTCTAATAAAGTGTTGCTTTCTTTTGCAAGCTAGATACCATAACCTGTTTGCACATCATGAAAAATAGAGGAGATCATCCAATTTTTTTTTTCCTGCTCTTTCCTAGCACATTCCTGTTCTCTAGAATCTTAGGTCAATATTCCAAAATAAATTCTCTTAAAGGATGGACAAATGCCTTGGTTATTTAACAATATGCCCAACACTGAGAAAACTATTACAGTAATCCAAGCCTATGTAATGTTGTCTGTCACACACAAAGATACTCAGTTGTCCCTTTCTTGGCAAACTGGCTAATATCTGCAGGTTTATTTATTAATCAAATTTATTGCCACCCATCTCACTGTATAAAGGACTCTAGGTGGCTTCCAAGTAAAATGCAGATGCAGAATGACCAAAACAAAATCCCTTACCCAGCATACTCAGCTGGCTTCTGGGAAGGCGCTTCCTCAAATAAATCTTCTCTGAATGCATACATAAACTGAGAGATCATCCCACCAATGAGCAGGTCACCTGGCTGGTACCATTCATGAGGAACAGGAATAAGATCACTCATGTGACATTTCAGACCGACTGTATCTCCCCCTATGTTGAAGATCAGACTCCACAGCATAGATTGTTTCACCAGCTGATGGCAAAAGTTGGCTTTCTGCATCTGCACAGTCTAGGTGATTTCACTGCCAACCTCAGTGGCACCTGGCCACTATTATCATTCTTGAGAGAACTAGATTGGCCACAGCTGCACCCCTAACAAGGACATAAATGCAAGTCCATGAGTATCAGCTGAGCCTGCCAGCATTCTAAATCCAGATGGCTATTACAAGGTTAAAAAGGAGAGATTTGAAAGATTAATTCCTCTGAGCCCCACTTACTTTAAGTCCTCCTCCCAGCTTTGAATCTCAGAGGCATGATAGACATGTTCAGATTTACTTTCTCCTGGGAAACTTTTGAACAATAGGTTGGCTGAAATAAGATTGGTTTGACTACCTCCTGGGAAAAATAGTTGCACCATTGAAAGCTATGTTTTGAATCCTAAAGAGCTGTTTTAAGAATGATCATGCTTTCTCCCCAGAGCTCACCTCAAGAGTCTTCTGCTCCTTGGGGCAGATGGATCATTTATTCCCATGGGGAGAGAAACCCACATAACTCAGAGTCCGTTTGACTCTACGCTGGCAGAAAGCAACACAAACAGAAATTCAGTTCTATCAAGAGAATGGGCATCAGCCATCCACTGCAAAATGTTGCAATGTTCAGACAGAAAAATATACTTATTTTTCCTAGATTCTAGAAAAGTCCCTAGGATACAAACTTACCAATGCAATATTTATGTGCTACATTTCTACTGGAAGAGATCCATGAAATGGGTTATTCATCTTTGGTTTCCTTTAAAATACATCATTCTTAAATATTCCTAATTAATGTAATTGATTAATGATTGGGATTGGAATGAATGCCCAGTTTTTCTTTTCTTTCTTTCCAATGTTCTCTTCTGAAACATTTCATTAAAATGGGTTTCTAACATGATAACTGAATTTATGCCCTCCCCCATCAGTTAAAAATAAAGATCTCATGAAGTAAAATTCAAAAGTTTGAGTTCAATTACTCTGCCTTAGATTCATCCATCCATCCATCCATCCATTCATTCATTCATTCATTCATGGAACTCCTTTCTAAGTTACTTTTCATCATCCTTGTGGTCCTGACTTACATTCTGAGAATCTCTATGTTTATGCAGTATCTATAAATCTTAATTTTTCCCTTTCTTTTTTAGGGTCCTTCTCTTATATCCAACTTGCATCATTGGGGCCAGAGATAGTGAGACATGGAGAAAGTTTCAACCTACTCTGCAAAGTTACAGATGTCTCCATCACTAGTAGTATCTATTTGTGCTGTTAGGTCTGTCAGTCTCCAGGCAAAGAGCTTGAATGGGTTGCCAGAATCTACCCCTATCATGGGACAAAATGGTATTCACCTCCTCTTCAAAGCTGCACCGTGATTGCTTCAGACAGCCCCAGGAATGAGTAGTTCCTTGAGATGAACTCCTTATCACCTCCCAACACTGCTGTGTATTATTGTGCCCACGATGCACAGTAGAAGTGACTGTCATTCTTAACAAAAAAAGGAAACTGATTCTGAATATAGGTTTCTCTTCCATCCAAGGATTCAATTCTTAACAGCAGAAAGAGTTTGGCACTCAGACTATCAAATCATGCCCTTGGATGAGTGTTTATTCAAAAAGGATTTTTAAAAAATGTTTTAGTTGAACATTTGGTTTCTTGATGTACGTGTAGTTATTCATGTAGTTATACATGTAGTTTACATTCACTTTCAAATCTCAACAAATCAATCTGTCTTAGAAAATAAAGTATGGGATGGGGCAAAATAAGGTAAAAAGAGATCCTTCCGATACTTAGTTGTGGAAAATCAGAACATTGGTCCTGATAGTTACGCTGGATAGGGGCAGGTTCCCCTGGAAGGAATTGGTGAGAATCTTAGCATGATTCACCCAGCTTGGGAAAATATAATATTGAGAGTTGAATGGAGCAGGAGTTTCTTGGGTTGATGATACTTCATTGATTTAATGTGTTATTGTTGGATCAAGCAGAGCTGAAATCTTTACAGGTATTGTCATATGACTGCATTTGAATATCTTCTAAGAAACTTTTATTGCTACCCTACCAAATGATACTCTGCATCATATTTCTTGAGTGCTGGTTCCTGTATTGTTGATAGTCAATCCTAAAAGGCAAAATCTATCCACCACCTCAATATTTGTTTATAAAATTTAAGGCTGCTTGCTGAGTGTGTTCTGGTTAATGTGGTCTTCTTTACTAAAATTAATCATAACCACATTTCTAAGGGAAATTGCAAGGTCTCTATCTCACACATTTGCAGATAATAAATCAGGCATATATAATAATCCTGTCTTCATTTTCTTCCCACAAAAACTACTCTTTGACTTAAATTATGAGCTAGTGGCCTCCCCATAGTTATGGACAGGGTTCCTACAATCAACCATGAATTTAAATCTGGGCCTCTCTCATTCACCATTTCTTGGCTAAAAAAGAAAAAGAAAAAAGAAAAATTACTGAGCCTTACATGGATTCAATTAGTTGAATTTTAATTCAATTCTATGCAGGTTTCATGATTTGTTATATGCCTCCTTAAAAGGTCTCCCTTATCCAAAGAAGCATAAGCATTTACGTAAAACTAAATCCACATTTGCCTGTTGCAATGATTACAGAGAGAGGTGAGCTTGAAGGAAGGAAAAGGAGGAGGAGGAGGAGGAGGAGGAGGAGGAGGAGGAGGAGGAGGAGGAGGAGGAGGAGGAAGAAGAAGAAGAAGAAGAAGAAGAAGAAGAAGAAGAAGAAGAAGAAGAAGAAGAAGAAGAAGAAGAAGAAGAAGAAGAAGAAGAAGATTTACCCATGGCAATATCTGCCTTTTTGCTAATGTCATTCTGATTCTTGAAGCCTAACAGAGTGTTGTACAAATGATTTCAGGGACAGAGCTGGCCTTGCATTGGTGTGACATAACAGTCTCTTTATCAGCAGGGTCCACAAGAAGCATCTGTATTTTCCTCTCTTCAAGGAATTAAAATATTCCATCTGTGTGAGTTTCTCCTTTCCCCTCATCTTGCATCTCTGGGCGCACATGCTCACTGGCTGGCATAGGGATGGCAGCCCATTTTCCTACTCAATCTTTCATTGCTTTCCCATCACTGCAACCTTGAGCTCCTTCTGTTCTTTTGAGCTTTCAGGGTTGTTCTTCTGAAGAGCAACACAGAGGATCCTACACCTACTTGGCCATGTTTCTCTGCTATTCCACAGAAAAAATCTGTGCCAACTCCAATCAAGATAAACCTAAACTAATGTCTGGATATATTCATACACCCAGTGCAACACTCACACTATTTTCCCTAGGTATTTTCATCTTGGTGATCCTTCTCTGTATAAAAGATGGGTGTGTTTTCTTTTCTTCAATCTTAAAGGAAATCAACCCTGATTGCTCATTGGAAGGATTGATAATGAAGCTCAAGCTCAGATACTTTGGTCACCTAATGTGGAGAGGACTCTTTGGAAAAGACCCTGATGCTGGGAAAGATGGAAGGCAAAAGGAGAAGAGGACGGCAGAGGATGAGATGGCTAGATAGCATCACCGGAGCAATGAGCATGAAACTGAGCAAACTCAGGGAGGCAGTGAAAGATAGGAAGGCCTGGCGCAAAATGGTTCATGGGGTCACGAAGAGTCGGACACGACTTAACGACTGAACAACAACAAAAATTTTCTTTTCTATGATTTGGGTCAAATTCACCTTTTCTTTTTATGCCAAATTCCACACTTCTAATATCAAATCAAATCAACCTTTATTATGGTCATTGGTCAGCATATACTTCTAATGAAGAATGAGGCAGAAGGAAAAGCACATTTCATTTCATTTCATTTCATTTCATTTCACTAAATTTTTAATATTATTAAAATCTCAAATAAAAGTGGAAATAAAATGATGGATAGAGAGTGAGTGGTTATGACCTAGCATGAAAACTTTTTAAAATACAGTTATATGTACAGGTTTCAGAAATTCTATAAATTTTACTTTTCGAAGAACCCTAACAAATCCAAAACTGATACTCTACGATACTGTGTTAAATACATTTGCATAAAAGATTAAATAGCTTTTTAGTATATTTATCCAGTGGTTTTTGGAATTGAAAGTATACAAACCATGAAAGTGGCAGCTGCATACATTGGACATTGTTTGAGTCAATATATCAAATCTCCTAACAGGAACCAAGAAAGCTAGATTCTCCAAGTCTTGTTAGCTTAGTGTGTTGAAAGGGGGAAAGGGTTAGAATAAAGAAAGTTGGAATTGGTTGAAAATGCAACAGTATGAGCACTTCTTTTGCAGTGGGTGACTGTAATAAATATTAATAATAACAATAATTCTCCATAAATCCTCCTTTGACAGAAGTAACAACTTTTATATATTTCCTGTAGATAGCAAACAGTATTTCTATTTTATATATTTATTTATTTTTGGTCAGCAATTTCTCAGAGTGAGAAAGATCAAATGATGTACTAATTCCTCTTTATGAGTTGCTCAGGCCTGAAAACAATGATGTAGCATTTTGGCAAAAATATGCATCCCACTAATGCAGCGCTGGAGGACAAGATGGAGAAGACTTCCACGGCTACCATGGCTTTTCCTCTCATGCTCAGGTAGGCTGGAAAAAAGGAGACCCACACACTGCAGAAGGCCAACATGCTGAAGGTGATGAAATTGGCTTCATTAAAGCTGTCAGGCAATTTACAAGCAAGAAAGGCCACAATAAAGCTGGCGATGGCCAAGATCCCCATGTAGCCCAAGACAAAGTAGAAGAAGGAGGCTGACCCCACATTGCATTGCAAAACCATTTCTTTGGTTTCTGAGTGCATGTCCAACTTGGGGAATGGGGGAGATGTTAACAACCAAACAGCACAAATACATACTTGGATGAGAGAGCAGGAAAGGACAGTAGAAAAGGCCAATCTTTTCCCCACCCATTTCCTCACTGGAGAACCTGGTTTCGTGGCCATGAAAGCAACCACCACAGTGATGGTTTTGGCCAAGACAGTAGAGATGGCCATTGAGCAGGTGATGCCAAAAGTGGACTGTTGGAGAAGGCAGGTTACTTTGCCCGGTTGGCTGAGGAAGAAGAAAGAGGAGAGGAAACAGAGCAGAAGACAGACAAGGAGGGTGTAGGTGAGAGCCCGGTTGTTGGCTTTTACAATGGGAGTATCTCTGTGCTTAATAAAAGTTCCAAGTACCCAAGATGTCAAGAAGAAGAAACAAAGATCAGTGGACGCTAAACTAATTCCTAGTGTTTCTTCAAAAGTGAGAAAGACCACTGGTTTCAGGATACATCCTTTCTTTTCTTTATTTGGATAATGATCTTCTGAACATTCAAAACAATCATCCATATCTGGAAGAAAAGTCAAGGAATTTTCATCTATGCATTCCAAATTTTTAAAATTACTTTCTCAGTGGGTGCCAGCTATTATTCACTTTGAGTTTTTTCCACTGATTACCAGTTTGATCATGTGTATATGAAAATGCAGTTTTTCCTCGATGGTATCCTTCAGGATTGGCATAAAAGGAAGTACAATGTGAAGGACAATTGTTCTTTAAATTTCAGTCTTTTCTAAAATTTTCCAGTTTATTAAAATATAGACAATTTGGAGGATTCAGTTTTCCAAATTTGGAATTATATCATCATGCTTACATATTGTCAAGTATTAAATACTGGAAGCCAACAATTAGTGTTAATTTTCCAATTTGGGCAACACTGGATTTGGGCAACACTGGTTGGGCGGACAGTATTATGATTTAAATATACTGAAACTCTAACATCTCTGGATTTAATTTCAACAGTTGGAAAGCTTTGGAATGGAAGGTCCAATAAAAAAAAAGTTTTGACCCTTTTTCCCATGTTAAATTGACTTTATGGGGAAACCCGACTTTAAAAATTGGGGAAAAGATGGTGATGTGGAAAAACTGGATGGAAATGGGGGAACTGACTTTGGACCAACTGATAGATGATGAAGATGAATTTTTAACATACTGTGTGTTAAGAGATGAATATCATCTATCATTTGTAACCCAATAGCAATACTTACAGTAACAGCATTTGTTAAGATTATTTGGACCAGTAGCATTTTCAACTTCTGAGATACATGAGATACTAGAACAACTTGTTAACTTGTTTAAAACTAAAAAGCAAATAAACAAACAAACCCTGACTATTAGTTTTTATAGATATTTGTTATCAATAAACCCATTTGATATGCAGATGTTAAGAAATGAGTAGAATAAGGAATTAGCGGTTCCTATATTACCTAGACAATGGGAGAGTGTTTTAATTTCTATAGCAAGAATGTCAATGGACCTTAAACTACGACTTATGCAACAAAAACTAATATTTAGAATTTATTGGACTCTGTTACATTTGTATAGAAAAGGTTGTCAAAAACAACATTTTGTTGGAGATGTAATAAGGGTAATGCTCCTTTAAAACATGTTTCTACAATGTCCTATACTTCCCATGTTTTGGGAGAAAGTAGTGGATTATGTAAATATTAGTATTCAACAAAAGCTAACATTTTCAGAGGATAATATTCCTTTGAACTTTATAACTAGTAGGTGAAACATGACAACCAGACAAAGTAATTTGTTAACATTGTTTGGACCAGTAGCATTTTCAACTTCTGAGATACATGAGATACTAGAACAACTTGTTAACTTGTCTAAAACTAAACAAAAACATTTAAAACAGTCGTCAATATCTGGAAGAAAAGTCAAGGAATTTGTCATCTATGTATTCCATATTTTTGAAAATTACTTTCTGAGTGGGTGCCAGCTGTTCTTCATTCTCCGTGCTTTCTATTGGTTACTTGTTTGATCATGTTGATATGAAAATGCAGTTTTTCCTCAATGGTATCATTTAGGATTGCCATAAAAGAAAGTACAATGGGAAGGGCAATTATTCTTTGAAATGCAACCCTTTGTAAATTATTCAAAATTATTACAATATAGCCAATTTGGATTTTTCCCATTTTTAAAAAACATGGAGAATAAAACTTTGATGATAGATATAAGCTTTTAGTAACAAAAGGAGATATACTGACTCTTTGGTGCAAACTAAGATAATTCTTTAAACTGTTTTATGTTTCCTCTTTCCTAAAGACTGAGTAAACTAAGGAAACATCAGTCTTTTTATTTGGAAAAAAAACAGGTGGGGCCCAACAAGCAGTAATAATCACCTAATTTTACTGTCAAGATAAGGGTATATTAGTCTGAAATCTGTATATTATCCTCACCTTTTTGATACTTCTCTGTTCTAGGTGGAGAACCTTAGCTGGTTCTACAAACACCCACCCTATGTCCCTTTAATGGTAGAATATATGTTCCATTTACAAATCTTCCTTTGTCTGCTGACAAAGTTAAAAAAAAAAAAAGTCTGCATTCTTTCACATGTAAACTGACCTGAGCCAATCAAAAGATCGTTTGCAAAGCATTACAGTATAATTTGTGAAAACTGTTATTTCTTCTTTAAACTTTAAGAACTTTAACCTTAACTCAATTCTCCTTATTTCTATACTGTTTTTAAAAGAGGAGATTACTGGACCTCAAATCATACTTTAATCTTGGCCAAAAAGAAAAAAAAAAAGATAAAGAAGTTTTAAGTTAAGTCAATTCACATAGACTCCACATTTTCTTTAATTCCCAATCTACTCTACAAGTTATAATTGGCTGGTAATCTCCCATTCAAACATTTATTAGGTCAGACATTGCTTAGCTGAGCTTAACATCATCACACATTACGAAGATGATGTTATAACATAGGAGACACCAATTAACATTTTTGTTAAAATATATATCTTGAGTTTACAAATATTCATATTTGGTTTACCGAGTGAACAAACTTAGCAAAACAAACACCAAATGCAAATGAGGTTGAACATGTGACAAATCAATAAATAGAGATAGATCATGTGATCAGACAGGATCTATAGGTCAATGCTTATATATTTTGTGGCTGTATAGGAAACACTACCCGCAGGAATCTTATGGGCCAACTTTGACTCCTGAACAATAAATTGTGATCCACAGGTATAGGAATGAATATTCTCCCTGAAGAACTAGTAAATCTCCTAATTATATGCATCCTAAAGTAGTGTATTACAGTTTCCTTAAGTCTATGGAATGAAAAACTGGTGGAATGTCTAACCTAGAACTAGTAAAACAACTGATTACAGAGTTGCCAACTTATGACCATTCATTTTGTAATTGTTCAAAGTTACGATGGCACTGAAAAAAGTCACAACCAGTCCTCACACTTATGACTGTTGCAGTGTCATGTGATCAAAATTCAGATGCTTGGCAACCGGCATGTATTTATGATGGCTGCAGGTTTCTGAGGTCACATGATCGCACTTGAGACATTCCCAGCCATCTTCCTGCAAGCAAAGTCAATTGGGAACTGTGTGATTCACTTCAGAGTGGCTGCAAAAAATGTCGTAAAATTGGCAACAGTCAAGTGTTCTCTCGCTTAAGGACCATGCCACTTAACAATGAATTTTCTGGTGCCTATTATGGTTGTAAATCAAGGACTGCCTGTATATGCATCCTAAAGTACTGTATTACAGTTTGGTTAAGTCTATAGAATGAACATTTAATAGAATATCTAACCTACCATTTTGATTTGAAATCTTCCCTTCTGGGCAGGGAACACAGTCATAGCAGCAGAACTGTTTTCCTTCAACACTTCTCTTCCAGGATCCAGAGTAACAATGGTCATTACACAGAGAAAATGGAGAGGCCTGGTCATAAACAGTGAAGGTTTTGCAAAGAGGGATTTATAAAGCAGTTTCTAATTTTTCTCCTTTCTTGGGGGAAATAATTCTTGACTTCCCAAATGGATAATGAATTTTATCCATTTGGATTTATACTATACATTAAAAAGAAGTTCAAATTACATCAATGTGCAAAAGGGACTACATGAAGAACGGCACGGAGAGTAAATCAATGTGCATTATGACAATGTTATGGAAACAATGTGATTTCAAATAGAATTGCAACCCAAATATGGAAACCTGCCTTTTATATTGTAATGTCATTTTGTCAGTCTGGTATCTTCTTGCTCATGGACAAAATTTGCATGGAATATGCACTTTTTTTCTTTCAAAACAGAAATTATATTTCTAAAGAGATTATGTTCAATATGGTTTAACAGAAAAATACATCTTCATGGGATCCTAATGGATCAAGAGATAGTCCATTCAGTGAGTCCATACCTGGTTAAAAGCTGGATGCCAGACAATCAAGTCTTCATCTATGAAAAATTCTTTCCCTTTTGGAGCACTGGGATCTAAATTTCCAACTTTAAGTCTCTGAAAGGATCTGTTTGGAAAAGTGATCAAATTGATGGTGTCAAAGCCACCTGGACCTTCTCTTTTGTTTTTAAAGAAGACTCTTTCTCCAGCTGAGTTGTTAAAAGAAATCCCTTGAAGAAACTTGTGGAGCTATTTGTAGGAGGATAAGTAACAGGAGTCAAAAAGCATCAGGGATCAAAGTATTAATGTTTCTCCAACTTTTACTACTACTACTACACTCTTATTTTACTAATTAATGATTACAAGTACTTTAAAGCACCAAACTCAGCAATTCTCCTGGAAGTTTATCATAAGTATAAAAATGCTCACATTTCAAAAAAGCATGTTGGGTTCACAGCAAAAAATAAAAAAAAAATACTGCCTTCAGACACATTGCCACTGAATTCTTCTGGGAACCAGGATGGTTGAATTTACAGGACAGGAAAATTCTAGGTGGAGATGAAATGGTTATTTATGGAACCAAGGGTGATACAAAACTCTCATTGACTTGACTGAAATTTGCAAAACCAAAGTTCATTTTCATCCTCTTTTATTCTATCACTTCTCAAGACTTCTTACACTACTAACTTCATCTTCTTTGACCCTTCTTTTCCTCTTTTTTAGTAACATTTTTAAATTTTGATGTTTTATGTATTTCTATATATTTATGGTTTTTATTGTTTCGTGTGAGTCGCCCAGAGTCCCCCATTGGGGGGAGATGGGCAGGGGAGAATTTAATAAATAAATAAAATGTTGTTGCTTCAATATCTATATTGATATGTGGTGATAAGCCAGGGGAAATAAACCCTATTCAGATGTGATGAGAATGACTATTCACTGAAACAAAAGATGGATTTGAATTGAAACAATTACCTGCCAAGGCTGCAGATCTGGAAATTCAAACCCTTCAATTTCTCTCTGTTTGGATCTTGATCTCGCTATCTCCTGCAAAGAATGTGCCACTGCATACACAGCATTGTAAATACTGTAGCTTTGGCCAGTCATCTGCAACTCAAACAGAGGCCCAGGCAAATTCTCCAAATTCTCTTCCCCGCTACAACTTTCATTGATCGTTGAGGCTGATTCTGCATTTGAAAATGAACAGTCAAACAGGTGTTCCCAAATGTCTTGAATAAATCCATCTTTGTGAGTTGAAGGTTTGATGACTTGAAGAAATTCTCTGAACCCTTGAACTTCTCTTGAATGAACTGAAAAGGAAAGAGCCCCATGGAACATCTGAAGATCCCAACCCCTTTGACTTCCTGTAAGAATCAAATCAATTGGGTTCATCAGGATCCAAACCTTTCCAAATAATGTGTTGCCTTTGTTCTCAGGATCACATAGAAACATGACAATTCTGAGCCACACAATGGTGAATGATTCCCCATAGACAAGAAAAGCATTTGCTTTCTGATCTATCAATCTATCAGAAATAATTAATATTGAATCCAGCAATTCTGAAAAGTCTTCCAACTTGGGACGTCGTGGAATTATTTGTGTGAAAGCTAAACAGATGCCATTCTGGGAAAGCAATGGTGGCAGTTTCTGAAAAAAATATTCTCCCTTATCATTATCAAAAACAAATACTCCAATCCACGTCCACTGAAAATGGAGAAGAAGTCGTATAATTGCAGGGTACTGATTGTCCTCATTTGGGACTATGCAGTAAAGTGAAGATAACTTAGTAGTCTGAAACTCTTCTTGAGGAAAAGAGCCATAGGTCAACTAGAAGTTGAAATCAGAGGAGGAGGAGGAGGAGGAGGAGGAGGAGGAGGAGGAGGAGGAGGAGGAGGAGGAGGAGGAGGAGGAGGAAGAGGAAGAGGAAGAGGAAGAGGAAGAGGAAGAGGAAGAGGAAGAGGAGTCATTATTCCTGAGAATCAGGGGAACATGTATGTAAAAGTGACTGCTGGATGGAAACTGAGTGAAGGTGTTTCTACACTGAAAACTTTTCCAGTTCTACTACATTATGGCAGTTCTGATGAACAATACAAACAACTAAAACCTAAAGGTAAAATATTTTTTTCACCAGTGGAGTATAACTGGATTACGAACCAAATAAGCTTCCTAATATAGAGTTCTAGAATGTTCATCACTATGAGTACCTGGAAACTTGCTAACTGTCTCAACATCTTAACTCTTTCCAGCCTAAAAAAATAATTCTTCAGAGCTAGACATTTTGGATTACCTTCTGTCCTTCTCTATGGTAGAAATAATAAAATACCTATCCATAAAAGACTATCTCCATGAGATTCTGGAGAAATAGAAACAGTCAAGCATGTCTTCCTTTACTGTAAATATTATACAGGTCTCCAAAAGAACCATAGCACCAATCCTCCAAAAATTCCTAAGCCAAACACTTGAGTTTCATACTAAGTTATTATCAAACACCAACCAAGACCTAGCAAGGTGACTTGCCACCTATTGTCAGGTGGCAGTCAAAACATGAAGTCAGCTGACCTCTTCAAATAAGATTAAGTTTGTTGTTCTGTAATTTATGTTTTAAGTTAATTTTCTGATCTATTTTCATAATCAATTATTATTTATTTATTTTATTGGATTACCTTAGCCAATTTATTGAGGTTTGGGAAAAATTTGCAGAATGGAAAGCAAAGTGGATAAAATTGAAGTCCTGCAGAAAGCCATGGCAAAAAACTAATCTCTGATATTAATTACAAAAGAAGTCAATGTTTCTCTCACCCCCTTCCCCAAATTACCTGTGGAATCTTGTAGAGACTTGTACTTTCTGCCATATAGGATGAAGTATCAGACAAAAGTGCTCCAATGATGGCCATGAGATTTTTCTGTCACATTTGTAGTTTGGGACAAATTCCTTGGATTTGAAGAGCAGGTCCAGAGTGGTGCGATAGGTCATCCTTGGACTATAGTAACTGTCATAAATGTGGAACCCGAGAGTGATGTTAGGAAGGATCTGGGGGTCCTCATTGATCTCCTTCACAGCAAAGGCCAATGCAAGGACGTGCTGATGGAATGTTGGGATTATCCTGCCAATTGGTTAAATACACCCACTGAAAAAGTAATTTTACAATTCTTGTAATGTGGTATCATTTTTATGAGAATAAAAACATTTCAGTCTCTTATGGACATAGGAATATGATAACTTTTCTAAAATACTAGATAATTTGTACAGAGTTCAAATATACTTTTTATTAAGTATTTCCATGATTTGCAAAAAAAGATGTACTGCAACAAAGTTTTTTCCAAGCTAACAGATTTATTTCCTATCAGTTTAGCACAAAATAGAATATGAACAAATTCAGCAAGTATCACTCCTGTGCTGTGTGTTTGTTTTGTGAGGAGTGATAATGCAGAAATTTTTTAAAAAATTGCTTTAAGTTCACACAATGTTCTTGAAAAGACATTACACTAAAGTTTGATACATTTCATTTGAAAAACAAAATGTAAAGAAAATTATTTCTTTTCTTACAACCATATAGATGTGAAACATAAAGAAGGCTAAGATTGTATACAAAACCTTCATTTATGCTCATAAACCTTTTAGTCATATAAGCAATTTTAGGGATTCTGGCTAAGATTAGAAAATGCATGGGATGGAAATAAAATACTTACTGTGGTAAGTCATAAGGTTTTTGAGAAGGATTGTCCTTAAATGGAATATTATTAACCTGGTAACCAATGTGAGACACCATCCCACCAATGATGAGGTCACCAGGCTGGTACCACTCATGTGGAACAGGGAAGGCATCATGGGTAGGGCAGCTCAGAGTAGCTCTTTTGTTCACCAGGAACACCAGGAGAAGCAACATCATGACTCTCTGCTTATGGAGAAGAGGTCTGGGTCTATCATTCAAAGATAAGTTCTGGCAGACTGGACAGGACGGAGAGAACTTGTGGAAATGAACCTCACTGAGTCAGCATTCCCCCTTCCTGCCTTTCTGTGGCTCTAGAAATATTTACATTGATTGTTTTTGACTTCCCTTCTGCACAGAACGTTTGATGTTTTGGCTTACTAAAATAATAGAGTGATTTTAGACATTCATAAGGGACATAATTATCATTGAACCATTGGCAACAGGGCAATTTTTCTTGATATATTTGATCAATATCTTTCTCTATTTTGGGTGACATAATAAGTGGCAATTAACTGGTTTTGAAAATACCTGGAAAAATATAACTGGGAAGCTTGAGATGACAAAATTGCCCTAATTCTAGAAATCAGGACCAATGTTTAATTTGATCAATGAACCAGGGAACTCTGATTCCCTGTAAAATGTCTGGGGAAATGCTGAAACATCCACTGTCTGGTACAGATTAGCAGGTCTTGGTTTGAGAATCCTTTAGAAACTGGCTAAAAGAGAAAGTTGTAATAGAAAATCTTTGACCCTCAAAGGGAAAAAGAAGAAATACATGTTAAGAAGATTAGAGGAGACACGGTGTTTGAGAAAGCAAAGTAAAACATTTTTTTATGTTTATCTTGCATGTAGTTTTTATAATAAGTAAAGGGGAATTCCCCCCCCCCCCAGGGACTCATGTCTGTGCTACTCCAAGACTTTTTTTATCTATC
The DNA here is from genome assembly GCA_030867105.1 of Liasis olivaceus. Classification (NCBI taxonomy): domain Eukaryota; kingdom Metazoa; phylum Chordata; class Lepidosauria; order Squamata; family Pythonidae; genus Liasis; species Liasis olivaceus. The sequence goes on along the minus strand of CM061351.1, from coordinate 111,238,514 downwards.
TATCTATCTATCTATCTATCTATCTATCTATCATCTATCTATCTAATCTATCTTTAATTTTATGGTTCCATGGGCATCATTTAAGGAAGTTCCAGATATCCTCCAGTGATAGGGAAAACAAGCAGGTTTTCTTGACTGGTTCATTGAAATGAAGTTAAATTGATAGCTTCTGCCTTTGAGGATCAACAATGAACAGTGAAGGAAGAAGCAGTAAAGAAATATGCCACAGACTAGCAAAACCTGTTGTTGTGGCTTTTTAAAGAACCTAGAGGTAACAGATCACTCAGAAATCTTTGTTGACTTTTCCACCCTGCTCCCATTGACAGCTATACAAATCATAATTAAATGATTAATGGATTGATTGATATTACCACCGAATTTGCAAAAATGACTTTTCTATGCATGGCCAAAATCTTGTGACTGAATTAAGGAAATTGATTGAGCTTTGGGGAGCCCAATCAGGTGCACTCTATACACTTTTGTTTCCTAACTCATTATTCTGACATAATCAATGAAACAAGAAAGTTGTATTTTATTTTGCAGGTTTTGCTTTCACTATAAGAGCAATGCACCTGAAGCGTTTTACTGAATCTGATGAAAAACATGGTGGTTGGATTGGGCTCCAAGCAATGTGCCATCTTCCCATTCCAGAGACATTCCTGATGGTCCAAAAGGAGTCCTTTTACTATAACTCTGCAATGAAACTGATTAAGTTGTCATCTGCTCAGTAATATGGATTACTTTCTGGACAGAGATTGGCTCTTGTAAGCTGACAACTGACCTTCAGTTAGCTGGCAAAAAAACCCACCATAAAACTAATCATAGCTAGAAATCCCAAGTAGCCCAGGGCAAGATAGAAGAGGACAAAGAGGATCCCACATTACATTCTGCTATGATTTCACTGGTGAGAGGTTACATGTCCCAATTTGGGAAGAGGGGAGAGGTTGTCATCCACCATGTACAAATACTTGCATGTACAAGGGAGCAGGAAATAACAATGGTATTGACCAGTTTTCACCCCAACCATTTCCTCATGTTGGACCCTGGTTTGGTGGCCATGAAAGCCACAACTACAGTGATGGTTTTAGCTAATACACAGGAAACAGCCACAGCAAAAATGATGCCAAAAGAAGATTGGCAAAGAAAGCAAGTTGTCTTGTTAGGCTGCCCAAAAAACAGTAAAGATGAAAGGAAGCAAAGGAGAAGGGAGAGAAGGAGTGTGTATGTTAGTTCCCGGTTGTTGGCTTTGACGATGGGAGTGTCTCGATGCTTAACAAAGGTTCTAAGGACAAATGCTGTAGTTATGAATAGGTCAAACTGAGGCTAAACCCATTCCTAATGGTTCTTTTTAAGAGAGAACGCTTAAAATCTTGGTAATATGTTGATCTTGCTTCTTGCTTGGATATTGATCTTCTGGGCATGGCGAATAGTCAACCATATCTGAATATTGAAACAAAGCAATTACCACCCTAATAGTGTGTGGCCCAAGGCACATTTTCATAATGACCTTCAATGTAGATGTCTAATGTCTAATGCCTCCCTGTTGAACTCTGTTGTTTTGTTATCCAGTGTGTTCTCTTTGTATGCTGTTGCTATTACCAGGACCCTTAGCAAGACTAGAAGGATTAATTCTTATTTGTGCCTTTAGAGTTTTGTCTTTCCTCTTTGACCCGCCAAATTAATGCTATATATTCTTTCTTTGAAAAGAAGGTTTGTCCAAAGATGTGGAAATGGCTGTGGATGAGTGTATGCTTCTGTCCAGTTTGTTCCATGGAAGTGAGAGTTGGTTAGGTCAGAAGAAATGTAAAAGGAAGGAACATCCGGTGGGAATGGGTTAGCTACAATGAGAAGTATGGGTGATAAACATGAAGTACTGGATGAATCTGGACTGAATACAAAAGGGAATGACCCATATGAAGGAAGCATTTTGGCATGGTTTGATCAGAGAGAAGGGTCCAAATCAGAGAAGAAATACATGAAGGAAGAGTGAACAGCTCTAGAAGAAGGGGAAGACTGGGACTGTGGTTGGATTGCTCTGATGAGATTCTCAAAAAGTGAGGGATGAGAAATTTTAAAAAGTTAAGACAGTGAATGAAGTAGTGTATGGACCTGGTGGTTGCAAGAATGGTTTGCCAATGAAAAGGCATGAAGGAGTGTCATGAGTGGTATTGAGGTGAAGTGAATTTAGTCAGATTTCTTCAATCTTCCACTGAAACATCAAATACATTCTTGAGAAGAGATGTCAACTCACCAATGTCCAACTCCCCTGGCTGATACCATTCATGTGGAACAGTAAGAGGATCACATGAAAAGCATTTCAGGTCTTTTGGTTTGCCCGCTGTATATAGGAGCAGAATTAGTAACACCAAAAAAGCTACCATCTTCCTAGAAATGGACTTTGTTGGGCAGATCTGCAGCCTCGGTACTGATATTAGCCCTTTCATAAGTCATCAATATTCAATGACATCCAATATGCTCCATCAAGAAAAAAACCTTCAGGACTGATATTGCCATTAATGAATAGAAAGCAGTGTGCAGGGCAATATGTCATGTATGATGATTGGTACATGGTATGGGCATGAGAAAAAAAAAATAGGTAGAAGGAGCAGGCAAGGAACCATTTGATGACCCTGGAATGAAAGGAGACAGATAATACAAACCAGACCATGGTCTTACCTTTGGTGTGAAGGGGGGCAGTCTATGGACACAACAAATGCCATTGTTCGTAGCACATTGTGTTAGGATCTGTAATTAGGGTTCATTAGAGTCCTGTTAGTATATTCTGGCTATAAAGGTCACTGCATGATTTACATTGATCTCTTTATCATTCCTATGTAACATCGTGGATGGCATGTAACCTTGCTTAGTCCTAAACTCTTGCATTCATCTGGACAGGATCCCAGTGAGCATTGTAGATGTGCAATAAAAGATAATTCATTGCCTCTGTCTGCAAACCACTTAGTTCCTTATTTAAGTGGACATTTTTCCCACAACAGTGGTATGCCTCAAATGACCATCAGATTACTGCAAATGATTGTTAGAGGAATAAAAGGAAACAATTACAGCTGAAAACTTCTTCTGCCTTAATTGTGAATTGCTCTAAAGGGCTAACCCCTTTTCAACCTTCCTTATGGTGCAGATTTAATTGTATTCATCAGTACTATGAGGCTGATATAACCCTTTTTGGATCATGGATTATTTCTCCAATAATTTGCTAAAATAATATTGATCACCCAGAAGATGGAGCAACGTACCCTGAGAAGGTTAGCACAGGTGCAAAGAGTGTGACCTGGAAACTATATGGAAGTAACTTCCATCTTATGAAACCTCCCCTTATGGGTGAGGGCAAAATGGATATCTTAAGCCTTGCCAATCCTAATTTTCTAGCAACAGATGGTTCTTCCTCATTGGCTTCTTTCAGGATGTTGCTTTCACTTCCCAATCTAGCCTGCATCCATGGAAATTCCAGATGTTTCCCAATCCAACTGCTAACTACATCTGATCCTACCTACCATTTTAAGAGTAGTCTAGGTTGGAATAGGGCCGCCATATTCTTCTCTAAAAAATCTGTGCCTTAGACCACTTATCAAACATCTTCTGATTCTACAGGTACTTTTCCTGTTACTGAAGCTCTAAACCTCAATATGAATTTCCTTTAATTCCTTTGTTGTCATCTCTAAAATCTGCTTCATTTTACTTTTTTAATAATAACTTTATTAATTTTTTTAAAAAAGAACAATAAAAATTAACAAAAACTAATATTAAGAAAGAAAAAAAGAAGTAATTAGAAAAAGAGAAAATAATAAAGCTCAAAGGTGCAGAAAAAGAGAGAAAAACAACAACAGAAATAATTGATTTCTGACCCTGATTACAAGAGATATAAGTACAATATACATCAAACTCCTGTTCTAAATTTACAACATAACTTCCATTATTTCTATTAACCCTTATTATTTCTAATCACCAAACCCATACAACATAGTTTCATTTTTTTTCTATATCCTTCAAAAAGTCCAAAAAATATTTCCAGTTAGCAGTAAAATTACACAATATCTTATCTCGAATCAAAGCCATCAATTTCACCATCTCAACCAATTCCATTGACTTCACCTGCCATTCTTCCACTGTAGATAATGTCTTATCTTTCCATCATTCTGCCTTTAAAAACCCTGCTGCTGTTTTCCTACATAATAATAATGTTATAGATAATGTCATATCCTTCCACCTTTATACCAATAAAAACCTTACTACTGTTATTATATATAATAACAAAAATTCCATATTTTTTTTAAAAAAATATTTCAACCTTAGTAAACTTTATACAGAGATCCTTAAAGCATCATTATTCAATCCTGGTCACAAAGAAATCCCATTAATAATTACCGAAAGCCTCAACATATATGTTAACCATAGTCTAATAAATTCACTTTGTAAAACTTCTCTTTGCTTTTAAAAAGCTTAAACTTTAATCCTTTCAAATAATGTTCCAGAACTTGATTCCCCATCATCTCCTTGTCTTCTCCCAAAAACATCCCGAGTAATTTCTCCTTGTCTCTTCCCAGGAAAAGCCTTATCAATTTAACACATTCCTTTTGCAAATCCAAGATAAAAAATCTTTCCAAGTCACTCTTCTCCATTATTTGTATGTCCCCTGTAAACATAGCAACATCAGTTGATTCCATTTATAATTCCATTCTGGCATCTTTTCCTATATCAGTCTTTATCGTTTAGCCATCTTAAATCCATGTTCGAATCCACAACATCTTTATTCATGCTTCCTTCATTTTTTTGAACTTCAATTCCATATTTGAGTCAATCTCCACTACTTTTTAGAAGTTAACCAGGAAGGTCTCTCTTAAGTTGCAATATATATATATATATATTCATTCCACTGCGTTTGGTAATGAGGTTTGGTTGGCTCTAGGGTCCTTAAGAAAGGCTGTGCCACAGCATTGAACAAAGATGGATCCCCTGCCTCCTGACTGCTTGGCCTGAAAGCCATTCACAGAAGCTTCGATCTCTGTGATTAGCTTTCAAGGAACAGCCACCCAGACACCATATGGGTTGATTTTCTCACTTCCTTCTTGAACCAGAGCATGTTAGGTGGCCAGCACTTGCTGTGAGCCACCAGTTCAGCTGTGGTGCCATTTCCCCTCCAGAGAGTTGATTTAGCTCCATTGTCCCCACTGGAAGTCCCCAAAGTCTGATTCATTTAACCTAATTCTTGGTGCCTAGATGAAAATTTGAACAACCCTCTGGCAATATTGGCAAATCATAGATGTACACGTGTCTTGAGAAAATCCTTGAAGTCTTAATGCCAAACCACATGGTGGAGAAGGCTACCTCAGTATTCAGAGGAGAGGTCTGAGTGTATTGTATGGCTCTGTTGGTAAAGGTGCACAAATATCATGGATCATACAATGAACATTTGAATCCCCAAATCTTTCTCATACTATTTCAATATAGTAACAATAGGTAAAAGAAGAACATCCTTTGATACAGTGTTTCTCAACTCCAAGAAGTGTGGACTTCAGCTCCCAGAATTCCCCAGACACCATGGCTATTGCTGAGGATTCTGGCGGTCCCCATACCTGGAACTTGCTCATGCTGAGAAACACTGCTTTAACTCTTTCTTCTTATTAGCTGCTCCTTGATATTCAGCTCAGGTCTCAACATAATAATGTAGCATTTAGGGAAAAAGATACATCCCAGCAATCCAGCACTGGAAGCTAAGATGGAGAAGATCTCCACAGCCACTAAGGATTTTCCTGTAGAACTCAAGTAAGTTGGAACAAACAGCACCCAAACACTGCAAAATACCAGCATGCTAAAGGTAATGAATTTGGCTTCATTGAAGCTGTCTGGTAATCTGCGAGCAAAGAAGGCCACCAAGAAGCTGGTAAGGGCCAGGAAGCCCATGTAGCCTAGGACACAAGAGAACATGACCGGAGAGCCTTCATTACATTCCTTGATGATGGCCTCATTCATGGAATGCATGTTCAACTGTGGGAATGGGGGGAAAGATCCTAGCCAAATGGCACAAAGGCCTACTTGAATGAGAGAGCAGAAAAGAACAATGGAGGTTGCCATCCTTTTCCCCACCCACTTCTTCATGTTGGAGCTTGGCCTGGTAGCCATGAAAGCTACAACCACAGTGAAGGTTTTGGCCAAGATACAAGAAACAGCCATGGAGAAGATGATGCCAAAGGTTGGTTGTCGGAGAAGGCAGGTCAGTTCGTTGGGTTGGCCAAGGAACAGGAGAGGACACAGGAAGGAGAAGAGGAGGGCGATAAGGAGAATGTAGGTGAGATCCCGGTTGTTGGCTTTGACCAGAGGGGTATCTTTGTGCTTAAGAAATATTCCTAATATGAGAGCAGTCATCAAAGCTAGTGAAACAGAAGTGGAGGCTAAAGAAATCGCTAGAAGTTCCTTGTAAGAAAGATATATTACAGTTTTGTAGATGCAGTCATCTTTTTCTTTGGTTGGGTGTTGATCTTCTGGACATTTGAAACAATTTTCCATGTCTTAAAAAAAAAGTAGAAACAGATTTCATTTCAGTGCCAATTTCTGTGCCTCCCATGCTGAGTTTGTCTACCACCCAATCATCCAAAATTATTATTTTTTAAAATATTCCTCGAATTATACATCTACTGACAATGAAAAGTATAGCTTCTGCAAGGTTTAGAAATGAATATATGTATGTATGTATGTATGTATGTATGTAATATTTGCTGATATTATTGAGCAGAGTTGCATTATTTTAACAAAATATCGTTATGAAATATTTCCACTCTCACAAAACCATAAGCATACCATTTCCCTGATATTTGACAAATATCCACATAAGCCTGGAAAAAAAAATGTCACTGCTTTAAGGAACTCATTCATTAAATTTAATGCAACTCTTAAACCAGTGGCAACTTTTTGAATTTACAAAAATGCTACACATGAAGCAATCTTGGTTTTGTTTGTGTTCTGTTAATAAAATCCCTTGAAACTGTATAGTGAACTATAATATTGTGATGCTCAAATTGGAAAATTTGAATGTAGGGATGCTAATTAACTACAAATATTAATATGTATGTCTGTATGCTTACTATCTATCTCTTTATCTCTCTCTCCATCCTGATCCACATAGTGAAAACTTGATTTAAAAGACGAGTTTGAGTCATGGGTAGGTGGGATCATCGGTGTTTCTGACTGTTGAATGAGTAAGGGAGTTTATCATCAGTAGTGATGTCATGGTGCAACTTGCACCCATTTGTGTCAGTCACATCATAGCATCGCCCTGCAAATGACATCATCTGCCTTATTTGCACGATGATCATGCAGCAGGTGATGTAAGGTGATATAAATACAATAGGAATTTGGTTGATTGTGCTGAGGACATCTAAACTGAGATTTCACCATCTACTGAGTACAAAAGATTTTCATTCTTTGCTTATCTGTTTTAAGAATTAATGCACAATCTTAATCGCTGATTAAAATAGAGATGTCAATTTCGCAGTTCTGCTTGGCTAACTGATGCAGCAGCTGAAGTGGTTTCTGACAGACTGAGAAGGAAGGGACTGTCACAACAGTGGAGGATGTACCTGTCTTGTTTGAAATCTCCCCTTCCGAGCAGGGAACACAGTCATAGCAGCAAAATTCCTCTCCTTCCCTCTTTTCTTTTTGGTTTCCAGGACGGCACCATTCATTACATACCGAAAGGGGACAGACCTGACCATAAATAGGAAAGGAACTGGCATGAGAAAAATGCATGTAGCTCGGGGTTGAGCCGTGGAGTCCTGGGGGTTCTCTGAGCTTGGTTGTTTTCTCGCAAACGTTTCATTACCCAGCTAGGTAACATCTTCAGTGCTAGAATGGAGTGGGGTTTGCTGTCTGTTTATATACAGTGGCTTGCCCTGCCAGTGTTGGTGTGTATGTATGTATGTGTGTGTTGCTTTTTCTCTGGTAGTTCCTTGATTAGGGTATTGTGCCCTACTTGACTGTATCTCTGGTGATAATCTTGGTGTTAATCTCTGCTTATCTGGGTGATGAGTGCTGGTGAGGAGATGTTCTGTTCTTTTGTTTCCTTTTTACTGTCTCTTTTGACAATAAAACAACATCTACACACCATTCAGAAGATTATCACCAGAGATACAATCAAGCAGTAAACAATAGCCTACTCAAGGAACTACCAGAAAAAAAGCAACACACACACAGACACCAACACTGGCAGAGAGCAAACCCACTCAATTTTAGCACTGAAGATGCTACCTGGCCCTGAAATAAAAAGTTTGCAAGAAAACAACCAAGCTCAGAGAACCTCAAGGATTTCACAGCCTCTCAATCATTGAATAAGACACGAGAAAGCCAGATACCGAACTCATAACGTTTTCAAAAATAGGCTGCAACAGTTTGATGTTTGAATCTTGCACACAATACTTGAAAGTAGGAGCTAAGGTGCTAAAAAGTCTTGGTCACAAGCCTAGAAGGTAAACACAGCACCAGACTTCAAATTTTAATTTAATTGGGGTACAACTGGGTTTTAGAGAGTATCCCCCCAGCACCAACAAAAACAGAGAGGTTGAGATGTCACCAGCAGTGACTCAAATTCAGCCTTATGGCATATTTGTTATGACTGCCAAGGTTTTGTGGTAAATACAATACAATATTATTATTTAGGGTAAAGGGTGAAAGCCAATGAGAAAGCAAAATTTGGAACTGGGGAAAAGAGAAAGTAAAGGCAATGAAGCAAGTGGAATTTGTGGAGAACTGCTGGAACTTCCGCCTAAGATGCTTCAAACATGGCAATGCTACCTGTGCTCAGTCCAGAGTTGGTCTGATGTGAGGTGAACATCAGTGACCCATCGGGAGAAAGGCGGCTCCTCCAAGAATCAACTAGAATGCCCACCTGATTGAAAGCTGTATGCCACAACATCATATTCTCGCTCATTTTGAATTCTCCATGGACTGTATCTGGATCTATCTGTCCAATTTTCACTCTCTCAAAGGACCTGTTTGGAAAACTGACCATGTTCACTATGTCAAATCCACCTCTCTTTTCCTTTTGCTCATTGAAGGACACTGTCTCGCCAGCTGAATTGTTGAAGGAAACCCTTTGAAGATATGGGTGGAGCTAGTAGAAAGACAAGGGGAAAAAAATGCATATATCACCTAGAAGGAAGAAAACAAAAGGGGCTAACAAAGAATTAGATTTCAGTTCCTTTGTAGTTATTGTGACATAGTTCTACTTCATTCAATCGAATCATTAAATTTTATCAAGAAATGTCATGACCTTGAGCCTCACAGAATTCAAAAGGGTCTCAGGCAAATTTCTTCTCCTTCTCTTGCCTCTAATGGAGGCAAAATGTTTAGAAATTACAAAAAAGTTGTTTAAAGAGCAGTTTTAGATTTTTCAAGGGATGGAGCCCAATATGGAATGGGTCTTGATAAAATCTCATTCCCTACTTCATGTGCAAGAACTAAGAACAATGTCCAATTCCTTGCATTGTTCCATACTTCAACCAGTAGGTTCCTAATTTCTCCCTCTCTCTTGAGTTCCAAGTCCCAGCAAACACAAGAGCTAACTTGATATACAAATGAGCATATCATTTCACCTTGCAGAAGAGATCATTATTTCTGGCTCCTAATACAGGAAACTGCATGTAGTCACAAGTATCTATGAAAAGACCAGCTAAAATTTCAGCTAATCAGGGAAATAGCTGAAGGCAAAACTCAATCTGTTCACTGAAATAAAAATGTTCTGTTGTGTTACCTTTACCTGCCAAGGTTGCACTTCAAAAAGTTCAGCAGTTTTAATCCTTAAGATGGATCTCTGGTGGGTCTGAGATGAGAACATGGCATTCAACGCATGTGCTGTTGTATAAACACCATTATAGATACTGTAGCTATATACGGTGGTTCTCATTTCAAACAGAGGCCCAGGGAGGTCCTCCAACCTCTCTTCTCCACTACACATTTCATTATCCTCTGTTTCCATATCAGGATTTGGAAAAATACAGTCAAATGCTCGCTCCCAAAACTCCTTAAGGAAGCTCCGACTTTGGGTCTCAGAAGGTTTTATGACCTCAAGAAACTTACTGAACCCTGGAAGTTCTCTTGAGTGAAATGTAAAGGAAATGGCGCCCTGGAATAACTCAAGATCCCAACTCCTTTGAAGACATGGTAGTGTGAAATCAATTCCACTTGTCATGACCCACACCTTTCGAAATGAATCTTTTTCTTCATTTCTGGGGTCAAGCAAGAATAGAATGGTTCTCAGCTGTGCCATTGTCACTGATTCTCCATAGATGATAAAGACATTGGCTTTGTGATCAATTAAAGATGCATGAATAGATGGTCCTATATCAATAATTTCTTCAATGTTATCCAAACGGATTCTCTGTGGAATTCTTTCTCTGTGAGCTACACAGATTCCATTCCGGAAAAGGAAAGCTTCCAGGGCCTGCAAAAAATTTTCTCCATTGCTATTATCATGAACAAAGAGCCCTATCCATGTCCATCCAAAATATTTCAGCAACTGAATGATCCCAAAATATTGATGGGCTTCATTTGGGACCATAGAATACAGCGAAGGGACCAGAGTGTAATGAATCTTCTCAGCGACTAGTGCACCATATGCAAGCTAAAATGTAATGTACAAATGTAATCATAATTTTTAAAAAGAGAAGCATCTTTATCTCCATATATCTGATTTTGCTATGATTTGAAAGCAATTTGTCCACACATTGAGAACCACACCCACTGATTATTTGGGATTTTTTTCAAATTATTAGTACATAATGCATTTTCAGCTGTAATTTGTAGTCAATTAACAGCCTTCCTTCCTTTGGAATCACCAGCAATTTAATGTGAAAAAAAAAAAATGAAATTTCCACGTATTATAATGCAAAAATCCTACCTGTGGAATCTTGTAAAGACCCAGAATGTCTGCCATATAAAAAGAGGTATCAGAACCAAGTCCTCCAAGGATGGCGATCAGGTTCCTCTGTTTGGCACATTTGTAGTTGGGGAGAAAGCCAGTTGATTTGAAAAGTAAGTCCAGGGTGGTCCGATAGGTCATCCTTGCATCATAGTAGCTGTCGTAGATGTGGAAGCCAAGAGTAACGTTGGGCAAGATCTGGGGGTCCTCATTGATCTCCTTCACAGCAAAGGCCAGGGCAAGGGCATGCTGGTAGAACTTTGTGACCATGCTGCAAAGAGAAGTTCATTCTTTTTCACACATGAGCAGAAACAAGGCATCTATTGTTTACGAAACTACTGTTCATTAACAACCAGTTAAACACAAGAGTATAAGAAATTTTAATTTTTAATTGAGTTAGTTTTTAATTGTAATTGTAATTTTTTAAAGAAATTACTCGGAGTCACTTGGTGAGATGGGCTGCTATACAAATTGAATAAATAAATATATTTAAAAGCTTAACATATGGAGCTGTTGAAGAAAAAGAAATGAACAAAGGACAGAGCATAGGGTCTGCAAAGAAAAACGTACAACTCTAATCCTTTGGAGAAGACAAGGACATGTTGAGCAGAAAATTCCATACCAATAGAAAAGTGTAACCAAAGTCAAATATATAGCAGAATTTTAAAATAAATGGGGAAATCACAGCTCAAATCAACAGGCTATAAAATATACTAGCAAAAAGAAAGTAATATCGCTAATAAAGTGTTGCTTTCTTTCGCAAGCCACACTGTAATCTGTCCACACATAATGAAAAATAGAGATTGTCTCTTTTTCTTTTTCTTTTGTTATTTCCTAGCACTTTACTGCTCTCTTGAATCTGAGGTCAATGCTGCAAAATAAAATGAATTCTCCTTAAGGATGGACCAATGCACTGATTGCTTAACAGTGTGCCCAATACTGAGAAAACTATTAAAGTGATCCAAGCCTATGTAAAATCATCTGTTACACAAAAATATACTCAGCTGCACCGTTCTTGGCAACCTGGCTAATATTTGCAGATGCAGAATGACCAAAAAGGCAAAAACACATACTCGCCAAACTCAACTGGCCTCTGGGAAGGCACTTCCTCAAATAAATCTTCTCTGAATGCATTTATGAACTGAGAGATCATCCCACCAATGAGCAGGTCACCTGGCTGGTACCATTCATGAGGAACAGGAATAAGATCACTCATGTGACATTTCAGACCGATTGTATCTCCCCCTATGTTGAAGATCAGACTCCACAGCATAGATTGTTTCACCAGCTGATGGCAAAAGTTGGCTTTCTGCATCTGCACAGTCTAGGTGATTTCACTGCCAACCTCAGTGGCACCTGGCCACTATTATCATTCTTGAGAGAACTAGATTGGTCACAGCTTCACCCTTAACAAGGAGTTAAATGCAAGTCCATGAGTATCAGCTGAGCCTGTCAGCATTCTAAATCCACATGGCTATTACAAGGTTAAAAAGGAGAGATTTGAAAGATTAATTCCTCTGAGCCCCACTTACTTTAAGTCCTCCTCCCAGCTTTGAATCTCAGAGGCATGGTAGACATGTTCAGATTTACTTTCTCCTGGGAAACTTTTGAACAATTGGTTGGCTGAAATAAGATTGGTTTGACTACCTCCTGGGAAAAATAGTTGCACCATTGAAAGCTATGTTTTGAATCCTAAAGAGCTGTTTTAAGAAGGATCATGCTTTCTCCCCAGAGCCCACCTCAAGAGTCTTCTGCTCCTTGGGGCAGATGGATCATTTATTCCCACAGGGAGAGAAACCCACATAACTCAGAGTCCGTTTGACTCTACGTTGGCAGAAAGCAATGCAAACAGAAATTCAGTTCTATCAAGAGTATGGGCATCAGCCATCCACTGCAAAATGTTGCAATGTTCAGACAGAAAAATATATTTACTTTTCCTAGGATCTAGAAAGGGCCATAGGATACATAACTCATCAATGCAATATTTATGTGTTACATTTCTATTAGGAGAGATCCATGAAATGGCTTCTTCACCTTTGGTTTCCTTTAAAATACATTATTCTTAAATATTCCTAATTAATGTAACTGATTAATGACCGGGATTGGAATGGATGCCCAGTTTTTATTTTCTTTCTTTCTAATGTTCCCTTCTGAAACATTGCATTAAAATGGGTTTCTAACAGGATAACTGAATTTGTGCCCTCCCCATCAGTTAAAAATAAAGATTACATAAAGTAAAATTGAAAAGTTTGAATTCAACTACTCTGCCTTAGATTCATTCATTCATTCATTCATTTTAAATGGGACCCCCTTCCAGGTTAGCTTTCATCATCCTTGTGGTCCTGACTTACAGTCTGAGAATCTCTATGTCAATCAACTGATGGTCCATTAAGAAGTGAAGAGGACACCTGGGTCAAAACTACAGGTTCCGCCTTCAATGAATGGGGACAGTACTCTGACATTTCAGCTATGCAATACTTCAGAAACTATTTGGGAAAGGACAGGTGCATGGGAAATCCAGAAACAAAGATGCAGCACCTGTTTGCAACTCTATGAAACACTCATTATTTTCCTAGAATGGTTCTGCTACCCTTTGCAGCTGCCATGTGATCCCAAAAAAGGATGCAGCTGCTTTAAAGAGTTGCACATGAAACTACAACTCATATGTGTTCCCATATGCTCCAAATAACCTTTTGGAAGTTGGATTCCAAGCATTGCACAGTCCTAATCCGTATCTATTGTGATACTGCTATCATAGCCACACGTTTTTATGTTGTGAATCTTTTTGTGGATTACTTATTGTGTTCTTTTGACTATCTTGAAATTGTCCTAAATTATATTCAATCAACAGCAAGTACAGAAAAATATAGCTACCCGAAATCTATAGAATTAGATGGAATATAAATCATGGAATCAAGCAATCAAATTTCATGTAAATAAATAATCACATCACCATAATCTCTATGTTCAATGAAAAATGTCCCTCATAACAATATTTGTAGAGGGGAAAAGGAATGGCCTTGAAGGACAGAAGGAAGAGTCGCTACTAAGGCAATAGTCAAATAAGAGGGGCTTGAAGCAGGCCAAGAAAGAACTTGAGAAAACACCTCAGACAAGCCCCTCCATAGTTCAAATGAAGATAAAGGTAGGCAGAAGCACATTCAGGAATATAATAATCAATCAATCAATCAATCAAAAGATTCTGTTGCTATAGCTGTTACAATAAAAGTAGTTCTGACTTACATGACATCGCTTTCTTAGTCTAACCTACCTTGTTGGGCTGACAATGTTTCTGGAAGGAAATCATTCAGCCTGATATGAAGTTGGGTCCTTTCAAGTCCATCCATTTAGGTAGAACCTGCCTGTCAAGGTGTGCAAATTGAGCGCCTGTGAGAGTTCTACATTTGGATATAGTGATATTAATAAGAGGAAGGTCAGGAGCAGACATTCTCCTTGGGGTTCCCCTCCCAAGCAGCAGCCTGATGCTGCAGGCAGTCAAGGCACCCTCCCTCCAGCATTCTGGAACATGCTGAGCTTTTCTCGAAGGCCTTCAGGAGCCAACAATAAACCTGAATTAATGTTGATTGATGATGTCATTGTATGGCTTGTTGTATGACAACTTGTATTATTCCTATGATAATGATTACTACTGTGGTATCATTGAAAATTGTCTTTTGTTTCCTCTGTATATTATTGGACTGAGAACCCCTTACAGAAAGTACCATTTGGATCAATAGGAAGTCTCGTAATTAAATAAAATAAATGAAATTTTATCAGTAAGCAGCTGCAATGAGTAGATTATCCCCACAAATATGCAACTCTTTCCTGAAATCTGGAAAAAGGTGTTGTATCCCTTTGCATCTAGAACACAAAAGCAAACTGTGGGACCCAAAACCTACCCACAACTCACCACAATTACCTTTCACTAAGCCTTGACATGCTACATGGTTTTTCTGACAACATATGGAAATAATTACTCATTTTTACTTCTGGGATATTGGCTTGACTTCCCAATCTAGCCTACATCCCTGTAAATTCCTGGTTGTCTCTAATCCAAATATTAACATGGTCTGATCCTTTCTTTATCTCTTTCCTTCCTTCCTTCCTTCCTTCCTTCCTTCCTTCCTTCCTTCCTTCCTTCCTTCCTTCCTTCCTTCCTTCCTTCTCTCTCTCTCTCTCTCTCTCCTTAATTCCTTTCACCAAGGATAGCTACAGGGTGCCTATGAGCTGGGCTGAAAAATTTACTTCTCTCTAAACATCTGTACCTTTATACAACTTGTCAAACATCATTTGATTCTAGAGGTTCCTTATCTCTTTTCACAATATTTCACTTCTGACCTTCATTATTAATTTTATTTTTTTAAGCAGTCCTGTGTATTAGATCCAGAATTCTATTTCAGTTAATTTAATTCCTATGGCCAAGATCAGCATTTTTCCAATTGGTAAGTCTTTGAACCTCTTTTAAAATTACTTTGACTCACTTCAATAAACCAATTCACACTGTGGAGGTGATTTGACCCATATCAGTGAAGTATAAAAACAATCCAATTTGCATTGATGAAATAATTTGTTACAGACTTGAACTGCAGGATCCTATGCAGTCATTCACAGAGAACTCAGCAGATACAGAGTCTTTGTTAACCTTTCAGTTTATTGATTATGACTGCTTTAGCTTCACAAACTCAGATATTCATATTCACCAACCCCCATTCTAATACTGGCCAGGTAATGCAAGGGATGTTGGAGAAGATGGCTAAGTACATGGATGGGGGTTTCCAGCAAGCCCTTTGGATAGCCCTTCATTTATTCTCATTCCAGTGACCCTCCATCCAATGACATCATTTCAGGTGTCATTTTTTTCAAGCTGGTTAGCTGGTCAGCTGTTAAATGAGACTCATTGCTCTTGCCTGTCATTACATCTTTTCTAGTTTCAGATGATCTCAGCTTGCTTGCTTTGGTGCACCACTTTCTCTGGAGCTTTTCTTTACCATTTTCACCCTTCTGCTTCTCTCAGTATGGGGTCACTTTGGGTCTTATACTCATTAAACAAACTTAGATGAATGATCACTGGACTGGAACCGACCTGTAAGAGAAGGCAATTTTTGGCTTTCTCCCTCAGTGCTTTCTAAAGGGGCATCACAGGTTGGTTGGTCTGAGATGCCTGATAGTCTATGTCAGTCATCCAGCAGGAAAGACCATTCACTCATGAAGGCTTTGATGAGCAGTATTGAGGAGGGGAGGGGAGCCTTCTCCACAGCACTTGCCAACAATTTGGTCAGCAGTGCACCAGATGTTTCAGAATAGTCAGTCTGCAACCCCAGGAAAGCTGAGCAGCCTGAAAAAGCCAGAATTCCTGCCAAGGGTGCTCCAAGCTGGCTGCTTTCATTACAGATAATGAGGAATCTCACAGTGTTTGTTGAAACGTCCAGCCTTGTTGTACTTTGGCTAGCATTTCTGCAGAAGGGGCTCTGCTGAAATGTTTGACTTCTTCCATAACTTGAGACACAGAAGCAGGGGAGCTCTGAAGCAGAGCAGGGCAAGGCAACATGATGGCTTCACTCCTGGGGATCATGTTGAAAGTTTATGTGAAGTTTTGTTGACCTGAAATATCTTCTTGAGAATTAGCACAACCCTGAGAATGGGCTGACTGCAGTGCCAACAGCCAATAAAAGAGAACCTGGGAGGAAGGCTGGGAAACAACATTTGAGGGGGCAATTTGTAAAAGAAACCCAGGCAGCCATACCCACTGAAAGGCTCAAAGATCTTCCCAGTTCATCTGAGCATGTACAGGCAGGACTTCTCTTGGTGTTATTTGCAATGCATATCCACGAACATGTGTAAATTACCTTAGAAAGCCTTGAAGGAATAGTGCAAACCTTCTGTGAGACTAGGCTGCCTCAGAAGAGAGGTTTTGATATATTGCACATTCCACTTGATAAATAAGCTGAATAATATTAGGCAAATATAATTGATGACATAATTGATGATAATGAACTTTTTGACCTCAAAATATTACTCTTACTAATGAACACCATATGAAAAAGTAAGGAAATCTAATTCTTGAATTCTTTCTTTTTATTAGCATCCCCTTGATATTCAGCTCATACCTCTTGCCAAGGAAGCTGAATAATATTAAGCAGTTATAATTAAGCTTACACTGAACTTTTTGATGCCAAAAGCTTACTCATACTAATGAACGTTGTATGAGAAAGTAACCTAATTCGTCAATTCTTTCTTCTTATTAGCTGCTCCTTGATATTCATCTCAGGTCTCAATATAATGATGTAGCATTTAGGGAAAAAGATACATCCCAGCAATCCAGCACTGGAAGCTAAGATGGAGAAGATCTCCACAGCCACTAAGGATTTTCCTGTAGAGCTGAAGTAAGTTGGAACAAACAGCACCCAAACACTGCAAAATACCAGCATGCTAAAGGTAATGAATTTGGCCTCATTGAAGCTGTCTGGTAATCTGCGAGCAAAGAAGGCCACCAAGAAGCTGGTAAGGGCCAGGAAGCCCATGTAACCTAGGACACAAGAGAACATGACTGGAGAGCCTTCATTACATTCCTTGATGATGGCCTCATTCATGGAATGCATGTTCAACTGTGGGAATGGGGGGAAAGTTCCTAGCCAAATGGCACAAAGGCCTACTTGAATGAGGGTGCAGAAAAGAACAATGGAGGTTGCCATCCTTTTCCCCACCCACTTCTTCATGTTGGAGCCTGGCCTGGTAGCCATGAAAGCTAAAACCACAGTGAACGTTTTGGCCAAGATACAAGAAACAGCCACGGAGAAGAAGATACCAAAGGTTGGTTGTCGGATAAGGCAGGTGAGTTCATTGGGTTGGCCAAGGAACAGGAGAGGACATAGGAAGCAGAACAGGAGGGAGATAAGGAGAACGTAGGTGAGGTCCCGGTTGTTGGCTTTGACCAGAGGGGTATCTCTGTGCCTGAGGAATATTCCTAATATGACACCTGTGGTCAAAGACAGTGAAACAGAAGTGGAGGCTAAAGAAATCCCTAGAAGTTCCTTGTAAGAAAGATATATTACAATTTTGTAGATGCAGTCATCTTTTTCTTTGGTTGGGTGTTGATCTTCTGGACATTTGAAACAATTATCCATATCTGGAAGGAAAGGAAGGAAGGAGAGGAAGGGGAGGAATTTATTTATCTCCTCAATGTATTACCTGGCATACTTTAGGTGGCATACAACAAGGTTAAAAAAACCCCAATAAATACATTAAAAAATATAAAAACATTAAAAAAATGAAACTGAAAATAATAGAAGAAGGGATGTTAAAAATAATGGAGCCACCTCTCTAGATCACTGTCCCCTGGGCCTGCTAACACAACAAGTTCTTGAGTGACTTCCATAAGCTCAACAGTGATGAGGCCAAGCTCACATCCAGGGTAACAAGGTTCCATAGTGTGGTGCCACAGCAGAAAAGGCCTGCTGCCTAGGGCCCACCAAAGGTAGCTTTGAAACCCATAACATGCCCTCTCTCCCAGATCTGGTAGGATGGGCAGATGAAATTGGGGAGAGGTGGTCCCTCAAGTAACCCAGACCCATGCCATGAAGGGCTTTAAATATCAACACCAGCACCTTGACTTGGACCCAGAAACAAACTGGTAACCAATGCAGCTCACGAAGCAGACATATAACATGTGTTCTACCAGAAACACACATAACTGTTTGCACTGCATTTTGCATGAGCTGAAGTTTCCGGATACTCCTCAAGGGCAGCCCCATGTAGAGCACATTGCTCTAGTCTAACTGGGAGGTGACCAGGGCATGAATGACTGTGAGTAGGTCTCCCTGATCCAGGAATGGGCACAACTGGTGCACAATATGAAGTTGTTCAAAGGCCCTCCTAGCCATGACTACCACCTGCTCATCAAACAGGAGTCATGAGTCCAGGGGGACCCCCAGATTGTGCACAAGGAATGTTTGGGGCAGGGCAACCCCATCCAATAACAAACATGGTAAAGTTTTAGAACCAAAGGGGTTCAAAACCCAAAGCCACTCAGTCTTCCCAGGGTTCACTTGTAGTCTGTTGTTCCCCATCCAGACCCTCACAGGCTCCAGGCAGCAGGATAAGAAATCCACAGCGTTGCTTCATTCACCAGGAGCAGAGATGTATATCGTACCTCAACCCATGGCAATGGAAGAGCTCACCCAGTGGTCTCATTAGATATTAAATAGGAGAGGAGAGAGCCCCAATCCTTGCAGTACCCCATATATCAGGGGCCAAGGGCCAGATGTCTCCTTCCCAATTATCACTGACTGGAACCAATTCAGAAGAAAGGAGGTGAACCAGCACAACACCGTCCCACCCCCCACCCCCCCAATCCTCTGTGTTGGTCCAGAAGGATATCATGGTTGATGGTAGCAAAAGCCTCTGAGAGGTCAAG
Organism: Liasis olivaceus; assembly: GCA_030867105.1. Taxonomy (NCBI): domain Eukaryota; kingdom Metazoa; phylum Chordata; class Lepidosauria; order Squamata; family Pythonidae; genus Liasis; species Liasis olivaceus. The sequence goes on along the minus strand of CM061351.1, from coordinate 111,219,174 downwards.
TAAGTCAAGGATGGACACAAAACCACCCTCCCACCCATGCCAGAAATCATCCAAAAGTTGAGTTGAGTTATTGTAACATCAACCATCATGTATGTGTATGTGTACATGAGAGCCAGTTTGGCCTAGTGATTAAGGCACCAGGCTAGAAACCAGGAGACTATGAGTCCTATTCCCACCTTAGGCGCAAAGCCAGCTGAGTGACTTTGAGCCAGTCACTCTCTCTTAGCCCTAGGAAGTAGGCAATGGCAAACCAATTCTGAAATCTTGCAAAGAAAACTGCAGGGACTTGTCCAGGCAGTTGCCAGGAGTTAACATGGACTCAAAGGCACCAAACATACATGAATTGCTTTAGATTTCACATAAGCATAAGACTTATTAAAAAGTTGCTGCTTCTTTAAGGACCCCATCCACTAAGGATGTGGAAGGCTTAAAGCACCAGCACCTTGTATTTTCAGGTTCCTGTGAAAAGCTGAAAAATAGCAGTAGTAAGGTGTTGTTGTGCTCCTAGAAAAGTCAAAAGCACTTTTTCCAAAGAGTTTTTGAGGTATTCTCAGCCCTGGTTGTTGTTTCTTTTTTTTTAACAGCTTGATCATCACCACCCCCATCCATGTTGTCAGAGGGTTTCATAGGAACGAATGCCCCCCTCCTCCGAAAAAAGTTTGCCTGTCCTAGTGCAGACATTAGACAACATTGGCATCATTGCAACCGCTGCTGGTCTTACGATGAAACCTAGCAGTGTTACCCCCTTGGGGATAACACTGTTAAACTGGCTGGATTGATAAGCTCTTATATAGGTGGGTTTCCTCTTATCAATTTGATTTTTTTTTTTTTACCCCTCATCCAATTGGCAGGGACAGATGTCAAACTCTTCCCTGTTCCATTGGTACATTTCTCAGTTCCTAAGCTGGAACATCGTCATGGGCTGAAGTAGTTCCACAAGGCCTGGATCTCTTCAGTAACCAGAACTGCTTGTTCTAGAATACCTTTCTTCATAACTGTTGCATAACATGGTGGCATGTTGAGTTTTAAGCCAGGAAAGAAAGCTGACATTGCAGCTTGTGAATAGAGCAGTATGTTCTGTGCAAAAATGCCTGCTATATCACCAGTCCCTTCCATGGGAATGGGGCATTTCAATGCCCTTGCTGTTATGTAGGTTGCCTCCAAAATGGTTCAGTTTTCTCCCTGGCTGAATGTGCATCTGGGGCAATGGTGGATGTCAAGGTGTGACACTATTCTATGCCTGGTGTCAAAATGAAGATTCCTTCCTACTCACAACGGAAATAGTTGTAATAGCAAATCATGTTGTTACAACGGTTGTGATAAAACATAGTGGAACACTGAATACCAGCACTGAATTAAGAGCTGTTTGATGCAAACTGGATATTGCTTATTTAATGGATGGTCTTCTACATATTAATCAGTCTTGGCTTGGTTTGTATTCTATTCCTAATTTTTCTTGACATAACTGGCTGATGAATTACATTATAGAGTTACCGATCATGATTTTAGGTAGAAGACCTTAATACATGTATGCTAGTTGAATATAGCTTTTAATGCCTTTGTGTATTTGTCCACATGTTGATGGGTAAGTGAAGTCTCCATTATTCCTGATTTTCCATGAAACTGGAGAGTATATCAGCTGCAAAGATGCCATTATGCAAAAGACATAATTTGCATCACTTTGTTTCCTTTCCATGATGATCTCACCATGCAAACGATGTTATTTGCATAGGGTCATCATCATGCAAAAGATATGGAACATGATACAAATATAATAGAATTTTGTGTTTCCACCTGAGGTCTTTTAAATTGGGGTCTCCTCTGCATTAACCCAAAAGAGCAATTCCTGCATTAATGTTCTTTATTCTTTCTTTATCTGTTTTAAGAATGGATGCACAATGTTAAGAACAATCTAGACAAATAAGGCAGATTTATTTTTCTATAAGCAATCTAAAAATACAGCAATCATTTAAGCTGCTTGGCTAACTGATCCAGCAGCTTCAATGATTTCTGAAAGACTGAGAAAGAAGGGACTGTCACAACAGTGAAGGATGTACCTGTCTTGTTTGAAATCTCCCCTTCCAGGCAGGGAACACAGTCATAGCAGCAAAATTTCTCTCCTTCCCTCTTTTCCTTTCGGTTTCCAGGACGGCACCATTCATTACATACTGAAAGGGGACAGACCTAACCATAAATAGGAAAGGAGCTGGCATGAGAAAAACGTACCCCATACAGCCCTCCAATATTTGAGCAAGACAAGAGAAGGCCATATACAGAAATCACAATGACTTCAGAAATGGGCTGCAGTAGTTTCAAACCTGAATTTTGCACCCAATAGTTGAAATAGCGCTTCTACAGTCTGGCTCTGATGGCATAATATTTTGCGTTTTCATTTTAATCAAGGTCCAAATGTTCTTTAGAGAAGATCTCCCACTTGAATGGTGCATACAGGGGGATCAGGATGTCACCAGCAGCAGGAACATGGTGAGAGTGACTCAATGACAGCCTTTTGGCACATCTCTCTTAAGCTTTGATAATAAACATAATATAGTACTATCATAAGGGCAAGCAGTTTCTGGAGACACTTTTGTCCTTCTGTTGCCCGGTAAATTAGGGAGAAAAGCTCAGGAAAGAAGAGAACAAAATATGTCTCTTCCTCCTTTTTCCATAGCTTTTTGGAACTTTTACTGACTGGAGTACCTGGCCAGTTCTTAAAATCATGATAACAGAAAGGAAAGAGATTCATTAATTTGTTCTTCTACAGGGTAATGGATGAAAGAAGAGCTGATCAAAATCTGGAATTGGGGAGAGAGAGAAAGTAGAAGCAATGATGCAAGTGTTCTGGGAGACTTCTTGTATAAGGTGCTAGAAGTGTGGCAATGCCATGTGTGTTCAGTAGCCCAGATTTGATCTGAAGTGGAATAAATATAATAAACCATCTGGAGAAAGGAGGGTCCTCTAAGAATCCACAGATCCACACCTGATTGAAGATTCTGTGCCACATAATCATATTCTCACTAATTGTGAATTCTTCTCCATGGGGTGCATCTGGATCTATCTGTCCAATTTTCACTCTCTGAAAGGACCTATTTGGAAAAATGACCAGGTTCACAATGTTAAATCCACCTCTCATTTCCTTTTGCTCATTGAAGGACACCGTGTCACCAGCTGAATTGTTGAAGGAAACCCTTTGAAGATACGGGTGGAGCTAGTGGAAAGCCAAGAGAAACAAAGGATATGTCATTTATACAGAGGAAAACAAAAGAGGTTAACAAGGAGTTAGAGATTTCGTTTCTGCTTGCAGTTATGGTGACACAATCCTGCCTCACTAATTTCAGTGATTAAGTTCTATCAAGAAATGTCATGGCTGTGAGCCTCATAGAACTCAAATGAACCTCAGGCGAGTTTCATTCTGTGCACCCCTACATCTCTTGCCCGTAATGATTCAAAGCATACAGAACCAACTAAAAGGTTTTTGAAGAGGAGTGTTACCTTTTTCAAATAAGTAGAAGCAAATAGAGAATGGTTGTTAAAAACCATTATATCATTTATACCCTCCTGTATGTTCTTCTGGCTAAGAACAAATGTGCATTTTCCTACATTGTTCTATGGCTAAGCCAGTAGAATCCTCATTTCTCTCTCTATCTTGTGTTTCAAATCTCAGAGGCAGACTGATATAGAAAAAGACCACAGTGTTTCACCTTGCAGAATATTTTTTTAAGACTCCAAATGTATGAAATTATACAGATTCCTCAAGTACCAATGGAAAGAATGATTATGACTATTCATAAATCGTCAGCTGCTGACAAAGTACAGGAAAAGTTTAATGAGCTCATTGAAACAAAAAGAATCCTGTTCTGATGCCATTACCATCCAAGGTTGAAGTTCCACAAGTTCAGCAGATTTGCCCCTCCAGATGGATCTCTGGTAGGACTGAGATGAGAACATGGCATGCAAGGCATGTACTGCTGCATAAACAGCATTGTAGATACTGTAGCTATGTCCAATTGTGTTCATTTCAAACAGAGGTCCAGGCAGATCTTCCAACCTTTCTTCCCCACTACACATTTCATTATTCTTTACCGGCATGTCTGGATTTGGGAATAAACAGTCAAATGCTTGCTCCCAAAACACCTTAAGGAAACCATCTTTTTGAGCCCAGGAAGGTTCTACAATCTGAAGAAATGCTTTGAATCCCTGAAGTTCTCTTGAGTGAACTGCAAAGGAAACGGCTCCTTGGAATAACTCAAGATCCCAACCTCTCTGAAGGCCTGGGAGTATGAAATCAATCCCACTTGTCATGACCCACACCTTTCTAAATGAGTCTTTTTCTTTATTTCTAGGGTCTTGCACAAATACAATGACTCTCAGCCATGCTATTGTCACAGATTCTCCATAAATGATAAACGTCTTCACTTTATGATCAGTTAAAGGAACATGTATACACGATGCTATATCAATAAGTTGTTCCAAGTTATCCAAACTAATTTCAGATGGGATTCGTTCTGTGTAAGCTGTACAGATTCCATTCTGGGCAAGCAATGATTCCAGAGCCTGCAAGAATTTCTCTCCATTGTTATTATCCAGGGCCATGAGCCCTATCCAAGTCCATCCAAAATGCTGAAGCAACTGGATGATTCCAGAGTATTGGTGGGCTTCATTTGGGACCATGGAATACAAGGAATGGACTGGGGTGTGAGGAATCTTCTGAGGGACCAACGATCCATATGTGAGCTAAAACAAAAGGTACAAATGTAGTACGGGAAAAATAAAACCGTAGTAGGCTCTTTACCTCCATATGTCTGATTTTGCTTTGATTCTTAAAGCAATTCATCAATGCATAGAGAACCTAAGTCACTGATTCTTTGGGATTTTTTTTTCAAATTATTAGTGCATAATAGAATTTCAGCTATCATTTTTAGTCCATTGACAACCTTCCCTCCTTTGGAATCACCAGCAGCTTAATGTGAGAAAAAAAAAAAACGTAATTTCCAAGTATTCTAATGCACAAATCCTACCTGTGGAATCTTGTAAAGACCCAGGATGTCTGCCATATAAAAAGAGGTATCAGAACCAAGGCCTCCAATGATGGGGATCAGGTTCCTCTGTTTGGCACATTTGTAGTTGGGGAGAAAGTCAGTTGATTTGAAAAGCAGGTCCAGTGTGGTCCGATAGGTCATCCTTGCATTGTAGTAGCTATCGCAGATATGGAACCCAAGGGTAACGTTGGGCAAGATCTGGGGATTCTCATTGACCTCGTTCACAGCAAAGGCCAGGGCAAGGGTGTGCTGGTGGAATTTTGTTACCATGCTGCAAATAAAGGTTCAACCTTTTTCATCAAGTCAGAGAAAGAAAAATTCATTCCTAATACACAAAGTTGATGTCAAAGTCCACAACACCGTTCCCATCCTTGATTGCAAGGATGCTGTTTTATTTGTTTCTATTTTTCTAAAATGCATGATATATCACTTCTCAAATAATTCCCGAACTATTGAGGATGAATTACAATATCTGGATTAGAAAGACAGCTACATGAACTGGGTAGAATTCTGGAATCTTGTTTGTTTATTTATTTCAAACAAGAACTTTACATCTCCCGAATCTGTTGTCAAAATCCCAGTAATTTCTTATGCAGATTGTAACTTAGAACATCTGATGGAGCATGGGAGAGGAAGAACGTTCAATTTCTTATTATACTTTATGGATCAGCAATATGGACTTTTATCCAAATTGTTTGTTCATAGATATCCTGCTATTATCTCTTTTAAAAAGCTTTCTCCTCTTTTTTTTTTTTTTTTTGTTCACTGCTATGTATAAACCAACATACAGAGAAAGAGAGAGAGTGAGAAGGAGAAACCACAGAAGTCATTTTTTCAGGTTGAATGTTCTTGTTCCAGTTTCCTTTGATTTAAAAAAAATATATAATTTTTATGAAAGAGATATTTAGCCAGATGAAAGCAATCCAAATTTTAGAAAGGAAATAAGAGAAAAATTGTGAATAGGTAAAAAAGAACATAGGAAAAAGAAAGAATTAAAAAAAAAAAAGATTGTAAAGAAGCTGCTTCCAATCTTCTTAACAGGGGTTATAAATGCATTTCTACTTTGCCCTTTCTCTCTAAAATTACATCATCATTTCCTTCTTTCCATAGTCTACCCTTTCTAATCATCCAACCGATAAATCACAAGTTCATTTTCTTTTTTCAGCAGAAAGTCCATAAGGGTTTCCAGTCACTAATAAATGTAGTTATTGTCCTTTCTCTAATCAAACAAGTCAATTTTGTCATCTCTGCTAATTCTGTTCTTGTTCTAGTTTCCTTTGAGAATGAAATGAGAACTGAGAGAGGCGCTTACAGTTAAAGATATCGGTATATGTTCTTTGAACTTTATAATTTCTAATTATAAAGTGTTCCTACTTTTCTGCAGTAATTAATCCATGCAAGGCTTTCCAAATCTTGCTCTCTCACACACAAGCATGCATCCTTCTTGGCAACCTGGTTAATGTCAGCAGATATAGAGGAGAAAATGATTCCGTACTTTGGAAATTCAAATTGGTACTGAGAAGGCTCTTCATCAAATAAAAAATCACTGAATCCATAAATGATCTGAGAAATCACCCCACCAATGAGGAGGTCACCTGGCTGGTACCACTCATGAGGAACAGGGAGAAGATAACTCAGGTGGCATTTCAGACCAGCTATTTCTCCCACCATGGTTAGGACAAGGCCCAAAGCCACTGACGGTTTCACCATCTGATGGCAAAACTTGGCTTTCTGCATCTGTGCAATCTACTTGATTTCAACTGCCAACCTTCAGTGGTACCTGATTTGGGGCAACAAAAGAGAAAAAAATGTGAATGCTGGACTACCAGATGAGAGTGCCCGCATTCCCATTTCAGATGAGTGTTATAAGATGAAAAGGGGGGATGGAATTTTGTAGGTCAAATCTTGTGAACCCTGCCTGCTGTTTGCTCCTGCTCCCACTGTTGCACAGCACAGTCATAATAAACATGTGCAGACTTATTTTGATTTTCCTACAGGAGACTTATGAAGAGTTCGCTGGATGAAATTACAGTGACTTTGGTCAATTCCAGGGAGATAACCGCCTCTTCATCATTTGAATCCTGAATAGCAATTTTGATAACACGTATGCAACAGCTGACCACAAGAGTCTTCTGCTTCAATGGGCAGGAGGATAGCATATTCCCCAGGGCAGCAAAGCACAATAACTTTGAGTGAGCAGTACAAGAAGAATTCCATTCCATCAGACATCCCTTGATAAACCATTGCCCCCTGAAACTATAAATTCATTTGTGCACATAACTCTGAATAAAACTATTTTATAAATTAATACTCAAAAGTCTGAGCTTAATTACAGTGCCAGAGATGACCTTGTTAAAACATTGGGATCCCTTTCTAAATTGCTCTCCTATGGTTGGACAACACAAACATGTCCTCACTTCAAAATAGTGGTTACAAAACATCAACATTTGATTGATTGATCAATCAATTGATTGATTACGTGTCATCAAGTTGATGTCAGTAGTGACCACATAGATGGTGTTTTGGGAGTTATGTGGACTTGGGAGGCAGCAAACTCAGATAAAACATGGCAGCATACAGTATATTTGAATTTTTTTCTGCTAATGTATGGATTCTTAAACAAATGGTCTAAGAATTGCATGACTGAACCATGATTCTTCTGTACAAGTTATATTTTAGACTCACTCATTTTCAAAAATTTGTTGTGAGTGTTTTACCAAAGGTGTCTATGAGTTGCTAGAGAAGAATAAAGAAGTTGTGATGGGAACGTGAAGGAAGATTGTGTTGAAGACTTCATCTTTTCTCTGGTGTGACAGAATGTATCTACGAGGAGAGTGATGTGAGTGATCAAGGCTACCTGGAAGGAGGGGGTGCATTCCAGGAGGGGAAAGGAGACAAGAAACAATACAGACTGCAGGGGGAGTGTGGAAAGTGAAAGAGGTTCAGGGTAGCCACTCCCTAGAATCTCCCAGGGTATATTTATTTTATTTTTATTTTATTTAATAGACTTGTCCCCACCCATCTCCCCACAACGGGGGACTCTGGGTGGCTTACAACAAACTAAAATCAGAAATAGATAATTAAAAGTTGTAAAAACCAGACTTACAAAGGTAAAAATCCACTAGTTGCTGTAGCATAGATTTAGTTTGGCAAGATTCAGCCTATAAAGTATAAGCAAATAAAGGAACTTTGCTTGACTGGACTGTTTCATCATTTTTCTTGGGCTGAGCCTGACACTAGCTGATCCATCATGGTTTGAAATTTGAGATGTAGATCAAAACTCCCAAAGAACACAATTTATGGAATGATTTAGAGCTATCCTTTATCTGTAAACTCAGAACTGACATCTCCCATAAAGTTGATAAATGTCCAGGAAAACCTTCATGGGGCTTTATTACTGACATTTATTTTTTTATACAAACATGTATGAACTGCCCTACTTTCACATTGTTAAGAGGTGTAGTAACAGTTCCAGAACAATGAGGAGATATGATCAAAGCGACAGGCTTCTGTCTCCCTCCACTGTAAAAACACAAGAAAATGAACAAGGACTTGAGTGCCAGATAAGGTCTCTATATTTTATTTTGGTGCTGTAAATAGCTTTATAGCTTATACCTTTTGAAAATAAATAATTTCTTGGAATACTTGTATTGTAATCCTAACCTTCCTTCTATGAAACATTGCTAATCAAATTTCTGAGTGACACGTTCTTTTCTTGCTAACCTGATTGATTGGAGGAAAGACCAACACTTCAAAAGACTCAGGGTGCTTTATAATAAATCAAAAAACAGAACCAGTAATGATCAGTAACAAAAGTTTTAATTCCCCAAAATGTCCAAGTTGTGAAAGTAGGCCAATCCAACCATCTGCACTGATAGCTTGTTGAAACAGTACACTTTTTACAGCCTTACAAAAGACAAGCAAGATGGGGGTTTTCCAGACCTAATCTGAGATGTTCCATAACTTGTGGGCCACCAAGAAAATGGGATGCATATGGGCCTTCACTCCTTTTACCTCATAGAGTCGGGGACCCTGATCAGCCCCTCTGAAGGCCAGAATATGGGGAGGAGAGATGTTCCTTTTCATAAGCATTCAGATGTATAGATATGTTTATCTAAATTCAGTATTAATAGCTATTAGACAGAAAGATTTCGACAGAAACCTTTCAATACTGCAAAATATCCATTTTTAGAAGACATCTTTACAGTATATCATTATTTCCTGTCAACCTCAGCACAATTCAAGGCCTCAACAGCCTAAAATACACAGCTCTGTATACTGTAATTACAAGATAAAAAAATTGGCTAAAAATCTCTTGGATTACCAAGAAGCAAAACAAAAGCCTCACTGAGTTTGGAAGAGGTTCCCTGAGCAGGGAGCCCCAAAGCCACAAACCAGAAAAGGAAATATTGAACAGATACACAAGGATAGGAAATAGTGTGGTTACTGGGTGTGACTACCAGAATTTTCATGCCTGTCATTCATTCTGTTGTGAGTTCCTCCCTTGCATCCTTGTCTTCATGTATATTTTCACATGAGGGCACTTGAATATCTTCTCTGAAACTTTCATTGCTTCCCTACCAAATGATCGCCTGCATCATATCTCATGAGTGCTGGTTCCTTTACTCTTGATAGTCAATCCAAGAAGGAAAAATCTATCCACCACTTCGATATCATGTTTATCAATTCCAAGGCTGGGTGCTTCATGTGTTGTGATTAATTTGGTCTTCTTTACAAATTTCTTTCCACTGTACACCAGTTTGAGAATGTTTATATGAAAATGTAGTTTTTCCTCACTTGTACTATTTAGGATTGGCATAAAAGAAAGTACAATAGGAAGGGCAATTATTCTTTGAAATGCAACCCTTTGTAAATTATTCAAAATTATTATAGTATAGCCAATTTGGACTTTTCCAATTTTTACAAAACATGGAGAAGAAAACTTTGTTGATAGATACAAGTCTTTAGTAACAGAAGCAGGTGTACTGACTCTTTGGTGCAAACTAAGATAATTCTTTTAAACTCTTTTATGTTTCCTCCTTCCTCAAGACTGAGTAAACTAAGGAAACATCAGTCTTTTTATTTGGAAAAAAAACAGGTGGGGCCCAACAAGCAAAAAACAATCACCTAATTTTACTGTCAAGATAAGAAGGGTATATTAGTCTGAAATCTGTATTTACTCCTCCCCTCTTTGATGCTTCTGTGTTCTATGTGGAGAACATTAGTTGGTTCTACAAACACCCACCCTATGTCCCTTTGATGGTAGAATATATGATCCATTTACAAATCTTCCTTTGTCTGCTGAAATGTCCTTGCTTTCACTTACTTTCTGGTTTTCATGGAAGATGAGGCCCAGAAAATGGTAGATCAAGTAAAAAAAAAAGTCTGCATTCATTCACATGTAAACTGACCTAAGCCAAAGTTACAATCATAATTACACTATCATTTGTAAAAACTGTTATTTCTTCTTTAAACTTTAAGAACTTTAACCTTAACTCCATTCTCCTTATTTCTATACTGTTTTTAAAAGAAGAGATTACTGGACCTCAAATCATACTTCAATCTTGGCCAAAAATTAAAAAAAAAAAAGATAAAGAAGTTTTAAGTTAAGTCAATTCACATAGACTCCACATTTTCTTTAATTCCCAATCTACTCTACAAGTTATAATTGGCTGGTAATCTCCCATTCAAACATTGATTAGGTCAGACATTGCTTAACTGAGCTTAACATCATCACACATTATGAAGATGATGTTATAACGTAGGAGACACCAATAAACATTTTTGTTAAAAATATATCCTGAGTTTGCAAACATTCATATTTGGTTTACTGAGCGAACAAACTTAGCGAAACAAGCACCAAATGCAAATGAGGTTGAACATGTGACAAATCAATAAATAGAGATAGATCATGTGATCAGACAGGATCTATGGGTCAATGCAAATATATTTTGCACCTGTATAGGGAACACTAAATGCAGGAATCGTATGAGCCAACTTTGACTCCTGAACAATAAATTGTGATCCACAAGTATAGAAAGAAATATTCTCCCCGAAGAACTAGTACAATTTACTGTTTAAGTCTATGGAATGAAAAACTTGTAGAATGTCTAACCTAGAACTAGTAAAACAACTAATTATAGATAGCCGTCAACTTATGGCCATTCATTTTGCAATTGTTCAAAGTTATGATGGCGGTGAAAAAAGTCATGACCGGTCCTCGCACTTACGACTGTTGCAGTGTCATGTGGTCAAAATTCAGATGCTTGGCAACCGTCATGTATTTATGGTGGCTGCAGGTTTCTGGAGTCACATGATCGCCACCTGAGACATTCCCAGCCATCTTCCTGCAAGTAAAGTCAATTGGAAACCGTGTGATTCACTTAACAGTGGCTGCAAAAAAAGTTGTAAAATTGGCAACAGTCAAGTGTTCTCTCGCTTAAGGACCGTGCCACTTAACAATGAATTTTCTGTTGCCTATTGTGGTTGTAAGTCAAGGACTACCTGTATATGCATCCTAAACTACTGTATTATAGTTTGGTTAAGTCTATAGAATGAACATTCGGTAGAATATCTAACCTACCGTTTTGAATTGAAATCTTCCCTTCTGGGCAGGGAACACAGTCATAGCAACAGAATTGTTTTCCTTCAACACTTCTCTTCCAGGATCCGTGGAACAGTGGTTATTACACGGAGAAAGTGGAACGACCTGTTCATAAACAGTGAAGGTTTTGCAGAGAGGGATTTGTAAAACAGTTTCTAATTTTTCTCCTTTCTTGGGGGAAATAATTCTTGACTTGCCAAAGGGATAATGAATTTTATCTATTTGGATTTATACTATAAATTAGTATAAATCCAAATAAATTTAATTAATAGATTAATAGATAAATTAAAAAGAAGTTCAAATTACATTGATGTGCAAAAGGGACTGCTTGAAGAAGGGCAGGGTGAGTAAATCAATGTGCACTATGACAATGTTATGGAAATGATGCAACTCCTGTGATTTCAAATAGAATTGCAACCCAAATATGGAAACCTGGCTTTTATATTGTAATGCAATTTTGTCAATCTGGTATCTGCTTGTTCATGGACAACATTTGTATGGAATATGCCCACTTTTTCTTTCAAGAACAGAAAGTATATTTCTAAAGGGACTATGTTCAATATAGCTTAACAGACAAAGACATCTTCATGGGATCCTAATGGATCAAGAGATAGTCCATTCAGTGAGTCCATACCTGGTTAAAAGCTGGGTGCCAGACAATCAAGTCTTCATCTATGAAAAATTCTTTCCCTTTTGGAGCACTGGGATCTAAATTTCCAACTTTAAGTCTCTGAAAGGATCTGTTTGGAAAAGTGATCAAATTGATGATGTCAAAGCCACCTGGACCTTCTCTTTTGTCTTTAAAGAAGACTCTTTCTCCAGCTGAGTTGTTAAAAGAAATCCCTTGAAGAAACTTGTGGAGCTATTTGTAGGAGGATAAGTAACAGGAGTCAAAAAGCATCAGGGATCAAAGTATTAATGTTTCCCTTTCTTTTACTACTACTTTGCAAGATACCAAAGAACAGTTCCTGGCTTGAGATATGGAAGAAGAAAATGTCAACTCAGAAAGAACTATCAAGAATCTAGAACACACTCTTATTTTACTAATTAATGATTACAAGTACTTTAAAGCACCAAACTCAGCAATTCTCCTGGAAGTTTATCATAAGTATAAAAATGCTCACATTTCATAAAAGCAGGTTGGGTTCAAAGCAAAATAAATACTGCCTTCAGACACATCGCCACTGAATTCTTCTGGGAATCAGGCTGGATGAACTTACAAGACAGGAAAATTCTAGGTGGAGATGAAATGATTATTTATGGAGCCAAGGGTGATACAAAACTCTCATTGACTGGACTGAAATCTGCAAACGCAAAGTTCATTTTCATCCTCTTTTATTCTATCACTTCTCAAGACTTCTTACACTACTAACTTTGTTGCTTCAATATCTATATTGATACGTGGTCATAGGCCAGGGCAAAAAAACCCCTATTCAGATGTAGATGAGAATGACTATTCACTGAAACAAAAGATAGGTTCGAATTGGGAAAGATTACCTGCCAAGGCTGCAGATCTGGAAATTCAAACCTTTCAATTTCTCTCTGTTTGGATCTTGATCTCACTATCTCCTGCAAGGAATGTGCCACTGCATAAACAGCATTGTAAATACTGTAGCTGTGGCCAGTCATCTGCAAGTCTAACAGAGGCCCAGGCAGATTCTCCAAATTCTCTTCTCCACTACAAGTTTCACTGATCATTGAGGGTGATTCTATATTTGAAAATGAACAGTCAAACAGTTGTTCCCAAATGTCTTGAATAAATCCATCTTTGTGTGTTGAAGGTTTGATGACTTGAAGAAATTCTCTGAACCCTTGAACTTCTCTTGAATGAACTGAAAAGGAAAGAGCCCCATGGAACATCTGAAGATCCCAACCCCTTTGACTTCCTATAAGAATCAAATCAATTGGGTTCATCAGGATCCAAACCTTTCCAAATAATGTGTTGCCTTTGTTCTCAGGATCACATAGAAACATGACAATTCTGAGCCACACAATGGTGAATGATTCCCCATAGACAAGAAAAGCATTTGCTTTCAGATCTATCAATTTATTAGAAATAATTGATATTGAATCCAGCAATTCTGACAAGTCTTCCAAGTTGGGATGTCGTGGAATTATTTGTGTGAAAGCTAAACAGATGCCATTCTGGGAAAGCAATGGTGGCAGTTTCTGAAAAAAATATTCTCCCTTATCATTATCAAAAACAAATACTCCAATCCACATCCACTGAAAATGGAGAAGAAGTCGTAAAATTGCAGGGTACTGATGGTCCTCATTTGGGACCATGCAGTAAAGTGAAGATAACTTAGTAGTCTAAAACTCTTCTTGAGGAAAAGAGCCATAGGTCAACTAGAAGGAGAAGGAGAAGGAAGAGGAGGAGGAGGAGGAAGAAAAAGGAGAAGGAGGAGGAGCAGAAGGAAGAAGAAGAAGAAGAAGAAGAGGAAGAAGAAGAGGAAGAAGAAGAGGAAGAAGAAGAGGAAGATGAAGAAGAAGAAGAAGAAGAAGAAGAAGAAGAAGAAGAAGAAGAAGAAGAAGAAGAAGAAGAAGAAGAAGAAGAAGAAGAAGAAGAAGAAGAAGAAGAAGAAGAGTCATTATTCTTGAGAATCAGGGGAACATGTATGTAAAAATGACTTCTGGATGGAAACTGATTGAAGGTGTTTCTACACTGAAAACTTTTCCAGTTCTACTGCATTATGGCAGTTCTGATGAACAATACAAACAACTAAAACCTAAAGGTAAAATATTTTTTTCACCAGTGGAGTATAACTGGATTACAAACCAAAATAAGCTTGGAGGATCAACAATGAAAAGTGAAGGAAGAAGCAGTCAAGAAATATGCCACAAACTAGCACTTGGTAGAGCAGCCATGATTGGCCTTGGAAAAGATATTCAAATGGGGGATGTGTCTATATGTACAAAGTGTAAGGATCGCCACATTCAACGATGAATAAAAACCTCATGAGACACGGGCTCGGACAAAAGTTACTTTACTTGGGTGTAATGTATAATGGTTACAGACAAAGCCAGGATTGGCTTGGCACATTCCTTACAGTATTTACATGGAGTTTCCCCCTTGACCCTGCAGTACTCCTGGATTCTGCCTCTGCCCATACTTGGCTCGCCCCTCCATTGTTGAGCTCCCCCTCCCTTTGCCATGCTCATGGAGCTTTTCTCTGAGTAAAACTGGAGGTTTTTCATTGGCTGTTGATCGTTGCTGGATTGCCAAGCTCCTTGAGTATTGTGGTTGCTGTTGCCTGGGGTGTTTGGGGAAGCCAGCTGTGTTACAAGGTATCTGTTTTTCCCCTTTGTTCTTGGCCCCAGGTTTATTGCCACCACCTGCCGGCCATTGACTTGCAGTTGCCTGTTTACCTTTCCCGGCCACCCATGCCTGAGGTGGTGAAACTGACTAGCGGAGGTGAAACTGAAACAATGCCACTGCTTGGCCATGTTGGGTTGAATCTGACACTTAGATGGCTCCATTGTGGTTTATCTTTTTACTGTCTCCATATGATTTTTATATTTTAATTTTTATAGTGTTTTTTTGTTTTGTTTTGAATAATGATCTTTTATAATTTTATAATGGTTGTTTTTATCTAATTTTTATTTTTATTGATTGTTTTACACCACCAACAGTTGCTTCTTGTGAGATGGGTGGCCATCTAAATGTGATAAATAAACACAAATATATTTTAACCTCTCACTCTAAAGTTACACCATTTTACTCTTCTTTCTATAATCTATCCTATCTAATCTTCAAAAACATAAATCACAAGTTCATTTTTTTAATGCAAAAATTCCATAAGAGGTTTCCTGTCATCAATAAGTAGATAATGTGTTTTCTCTAATCAGACAAGTCAATTTATCCATTTCAGTAAAATCTGTCAACTTCACCAACCATTCCTCTACAATGGGCAATGTCAAATCTTTCCATCTCTGTGCATATAGTAATCTTACCCCTGTAATCATATACTGAAATAATGTTCCATGGATTTTTTTCTAAGTTTATCATTGGTTGTAAAAGGAAAAGTTCTGGCTTCAATGGATAGGAAAAGTATTGACATCTTTGAACTTTGGTGTTGGGAAGACTCTGGAGCCACATTGGTTGCCAGTTTGCTTCCAGGTCCAATTCAAGGTGCTGTTTTTGACCTTTCAAGCCTTCGTGACATGGGGCTGGGTTATTTGAGGGACCAACTCCACCTAATACATATGCCCATCCCATCAGTTCTGCAATAAGAGGTATGATATGGGTCCCGTCTGTTAGGGAGTACACTTGGTGGGACCCAGGAGGGAGGCCTTTTCTGCCATGGCACCAGCCTTATGGAACCTCCTCCCCCCCAAAGTGAGGCTGGCTCTATCCCTGTTGATTTTGTGAGAGTAGGCTGAAGCTGCCATAACCTAAAGATGAAGCAGGCACGTAAGCAGAGAGGACAAAAGCCAGGAAACTTATCTATGGGATCCCTTCAGGGAGGTAGATAAGAAGGAAGCAAGTTGTTAAGGGAAAAACAAAGGACCTGAACCAGAAAGAGGAAGTTGGGCCTGAGCACATGGAAACCCTCACCCCAATCCCATCAACTTGTAAATCAACCCAGCAAGGACTTTTGGGGATAAAAGGGGTCCCAAAGCCCGCCCACTCGGAGTCGTCTGAGTCATCTGAGCTGAGTCACCTGAGTCACCTTTGGATCAAGACTTGGCGGCTTCCGTCCCTCTAGCTAGTGTCTGGCAGCCTAGTTGGGAAGGACGTGGGTAAGTGTGGATGAGTGCATGCGTGTGTGTATGAGAAAGAGCAAATGTACCTTGCAACCAGTAAAGTTTTGCTGTTACTTTAAATTCACTGGGTCTCCGTGTATTACAAAGAACCTCTTGTGCCTCAGTGTTCGGTTGGAAGTGATTTGTGTGTATCCCTAATTCTTTCCCGGCTGTTGACCAGGGCTGTGTGTCTGTCTGCTCCAGCCGCACCTATCTGGAAAACCCAGGTAGAAAGCAAGGGGGGCTGACAAGATCCGCGTGCCTCAACAGGCTGTGAGTGTGTGATTTGTGTGTATCCCCAATTATTTCCCGGCTGTTGACCAGGGCTGTGTGTTTTGTCTGCTCCAGCCGCACCTATCTGGAAAACACAGGTAGAAAGCAAGGGGGGCTGACAAGATCCACGTGCCTCAACAGGCTGTGAGTGTGTGAGTGAGTGACCATAAGCCGAACCTGGGAGCAGTGTGTGTAACAATTTTCCAGAATTCCCACAAAACTTGGTTGTGCCATCAGGCCTGGGTGCCCCATGGGACTAGCAAGGTACTAAGGTGGTTCCTTCGTTGTTGACATCTACAGCCCTATCTTAGACTTTAATTGCAATTTTTTAAATGTTCTGGATAATAGTAAAATGTAGGTATATATGTATGTATGTGTGTGTGTGTGTGTGTGTGTATGTATGTGTGCATGTATGTATGTGTGTGTATGTATGTATGTGTATGTATGTATGTGTGTGTGTGTGTGTGTGTGTATGTATGTATGTATGTATATATATATATATATATATATATATATATATATAACTGTTCTATAGTTTTATTGTAAGCTGCCTAGAATCACTCTTTCATGAGATGGGCAGCTATATAAATTTGATAAATAAATTTGATAAATAAATAAATAAATAATGTCTGTAACCTACAACCTAGAAGATACATGCAGTGTATAGACACCAACTTGCCATCCCCTTTTTAACTTTCTTTTATTGAAGTTCTGCTGGCTGGACTGATCCTATAGTCTTCTCCTCTCTGTTAATACCTTCCTTATATACACCTGATGGCATCATTGGAAGAAGCAAAAGGAGAAGGAGAATACTGAAATAGTTCAATTCATTCTGTGCTCTGTTTTGTAGCTTTGGGAACTTAGTGAAATGCTGGAGGTTGGATTCCAAATAATGGGTGGAGCTAAGACAGAAACTAAATGTGGATTGATTTCAATTATATTTATACACTGGTTTCTCTTCAGAGCATATATATAAATAAATTTCATTAAAATCACTTCTGCTTCTTGGATACAGAAGAATGGATAATCCTGTACATGAAGAATGATGTTTCAATACATATAGTTAAAGTTTGATTAAACTTAAATACTCCTACATGTATTACTTGGATACTCATATTCTTCATCTGAACTTGACAATATCATTGGAACAGAAAAAGATATTGACATGATTTAAATTATTTTGATTAATTGCTCCCTGTTGTTCAGTTCTGGCCTCAGCACAATGATGAAGCATTTGGGGAAAAAGATGCATCCCAGTAAGGCAGCACTGGAGGACAAGATGGAGAAGATCTCCACAGCCACCATGGCTTTCCCGACAGTGCTCAGGTAAGTTGGCACAAAGGACAGCCACACACTGCAAAAAGCCAACATACTGAAAGTAATAAATTTGGCTTCATTAAAGCTGTCAGGTAAATTACGGGCGAGGTATGCCACAAGGAAGCTGGCAATAGCCAAGAAACCCAGGTATCCCAGGACACAATAGAACATGAGGACAGAGCCTTCATTGCATTGCAAAATCATGTTTTCCATAAGGGAGTGCATGTCTAAGTCAGGGAACGGAGGAAAAGTTGCCAACCATGCAGTACAAATGTTGGCTTGGAAAAGAAAGCAGGAAAGAACAATAAAAAGGGCCAGTCTTTTTCCAACCCATTTCCTCATCTGAGATCCTGGCCTGGTGGCCATGAAAGCCACAACCACAGTAGTGGTTTTGGCCAAGACACAGGAAACAGCCACTGAGAAGATGATGCCAAAAGTTGGTTGACGCAGAAGGCAGGTGACTTTCCCAGGTTGGCTGAGGAATAAAAAGGAAGAGAGGAAGCAGAGCAAAAGAGACCCAAGGAGAGTGTAAGTGAGGTCCCGGTTGTTGGCTTTAACTATGGGAGTATCCTTGGCCTTAATAAAAGTTCCAAGTATCCAGGCTGTTATCAAGCCAAAAGCAACAGCAGCTGATGCCAAAGAGATCCCTAAAGGTTCCTCATAAGACAGGAAAGTTATTCTCTTGGTGATGCAATGATCTTGTTCCTTGCTTGGATACTGATCTTCAGGACATTTGTAACAATCTTCCATCTCTAGATGAAAAAGTCAGAAGAAAATTGAGTAATTGCCTAACAAAGTCAAATTCTACTCTAATTGGTCCTCATTCTGACTTAAATCTATCCCCATATTGCAATACTATACTGGAATATAACATTCATTCAATATCATAATGTGGGATGAACATTATGGTTCATCCCACATTCAAAATCTCAAGTGGATTTGAGATTTTAAGGACAGTAAGACATTGAAATGCAGACTGTTCTGGCTTTCGTTGCGAGAAGCATTTTATAGACAAGAAATGATAAGTAAACATAAATGGTTAAGTTCTGTGATGAATTTTCTCAAGGGGATTGTAAGATAAAATCTTGAAAAGATTTAACAGTAGAAGGATATCCTTGTCAATGGTTTTCCTACGTACAATTGTTAGAAAGGTTTAAAGTAGATAAAAGATTTTATGATTTTCAACAATGTAAGACTGAAATTGAAACAACATTATGTACTAATGATGAATATGTTATTGCTGAAACATATAAATTTTGGTTGAAATATGGGACAGAAAAGAACATTAATTCTTCTGGATTAATGGATTAAAAACTTTTGTTATAATATGCAAATGGACCATGGGAAAATATGTGGCTGAAATGATTTAAATTTACATTATGTTTTATCCTTAAAGAGAACTTTTTATAAAATGATATATCATTGATATTTGTCACCAGATAAATTGTCTAAAATGTATAAAGTTACTTTGAATCTTTGCTGGAAATGTGAACAATATGAAGGGACATTTTGGACACAAATGCATACATTAATTCAAAAGATTTTAAAGATTAAAGGACATCTGAATCCAGAGAGTTTCCTTTTGTCCTTTCCTAAAGGACAAGGCAACTAGAAAAAATTCATGGAACTTTGTTTTTTTATATAACAACTGCAGCCAGGATATTATATGCTTGAAAGTGGAAAGGTCTGACCCTACGCACAATGGAAGAATGGTTGGTAAAGATGATGGAACTTGCAGGGATGGTTAAATTGACTTCTTTGATCAGAGAAAACATGATATATACATTTATGGCTGACTAGAAAGTCCATACAGACTTTCTGCATGAAAAAGAGAAAATTGCACTAATCACTTGTGGTTAGATGATTAGAAAAAAAAATTGGATAATAGAAAAAAAAAATTTTTTTTTTTGGTAATCATAAAGTAAGAGATAATTTTGTAATTCTACTTATAGTTTCTGCAAAAGAAATCAGAAGTTTCTTCTTTTCTTTTCTTTCTATTTTCTCTTTCTGCATTTTTGCTTCTTTCTTTCTTTCTTTCTTTCTTTCTTTCTTTCTTTCTTTCTTTCTTTCTTTCTTTCCTCTCTATTAGTTGGTTTACATTTTTATGTTCTTTGTAAAACTTTTTCTAAAATTTATTTTAAAAAAGAAAGACAGACTTTTCAGATTTCAGAATTTTGACAGGACACTGAAAGTGCAGAATTAAAAAAAAATGGAATTGACAGATGGAAATGTGGGATTTAGGAGCAGCAGCAGAAGATGATAGCACTGACTGTGAGGGAACAAACCAGTATCTTTCATGACAAGACTTTGAATTTTCTACTTTTGGAAGAGTAAGTTAGCATAAAGCATTGAACATAGGAGGACCCCTCTCAGATATAAACTATTCAAAGAAAATGTCCACCTCCTGTTCATTTTCTAATGTTTGCCTCACCTCAGACCAAAATTTATCATTTTTAGCAATCTCACTGAGTATGTCCATCTCTGAATTATAAACAAGGCTTCCAGAAGGCTTCTTCTGAAATGTTGGGCACAAATGCCAATTTCATAAGGAATTCCTTCTCAGAATGCCAGAATTTTGCAAGTAAACATGATATTTATATATATATTGAGATCATTTGTCATTGAGATTCCCATAGTCCCTTGGACTTCATCTGAGGAAATATGCCCTTAACCACTACTGTAGTTACATGCCCACCATAACAGTTCCTTAGTTCTGAGGGAAACATTTCTTTTAAGCCCATATCCTGATCAAATGGAGGACTTCAGAACTGACCCATCCTATCTGAAATCTTTTCTTCTGGACAAGGCACACAGTCATAGCAGCAGAATTGTTTCCCTTCCATCCTTCTCTTCCATGATCCAGGGTAACAGGGCTCATTATAGAGAGAAATGGGAAGAACCTGCCCACAACATGAAAGAGAACTCAGAAGGAGATCCCAAATTCATTGTTTTTATGGACATGAGGACGAGGTTAACCATTAAAAGATCTTTAACTATTTATGCCATAAAAAATGACATGGCAAGTAGAAATGTTTGGGGGAAAATTGAATGAATAACTGTTATTAAAGGAAATATAAGCAGGACATATGTTCAAGTACAGTTATATATCAGATTATTTTCAAAACAGTAATACAGTGTTATAGAATGCCCACTGAAAAGTCACCACTGAGACCATCTATCCCAAAATTCATGATATTTTGTTGACCATACCTGGTTGAAACCTGGGTGCCAGACAACACTATTTTCATCAATGACCAATTCTTCTCCTTTTGCAGCATTAGGATCTAACCACCCAACTTTAACTCTCTGAAAGGAGCGGTTAGGAAAAGTGATCAGGTTGATAACATCAAATCCTCCTGTAACTTCCCTTTTGTCATTAAAGAAGACTCTCTCTCCAGCTGAGTTGTTAAAAGAGATGTCTTGAAGAAATGGGTGGAGCTGTTTGGAAAAAAAAAAAAAAGAGGGGGGTGGAGACAGAGAAGAAGGTGAAATGGTAATATTAGGAGGAAACCAGTGAGTAGAGGTGGCTCTGAATTCATCTGGCTGGGTGAACAAATTGGGTAAGAACGTTTTTTCACCTGAGCTACTTGAAGCATACGTACAGTATCTAGTGCTTAAATCTTAACCTATTTTGCCATCCTGATCAAGTTGTACTAAATACTTCATTGAAAGGAAAGTGTAGAGACATTACCTGCCAAGCTTGGAGATTTGTGATTCGAACCATTTTTCCCACCATCCTTTTGTCCTGATTTGGTCCCTTTGATAGTAAGGCTTGCAAAGAATGAGCCACAGCGTAGACACCATTATAGATACTATAACTATGACCAGTCATTTCCATTTCAAAGAGAGGTCTAGGAAGACTGCCCAGGTTCTCTTCCCCAGTGCATTTTCCAATGTCCATTGTTGGCAATCCTGAATTAGGAAAGAAGCAGTCAAATGCTTGCTCCCAAAAATCCTTTATAAATCCATCTTTGGGCCTCAAATAACGTTTTATGGACTGAATAAACTCCCTGAATCCCAGGACCTCATTTGATGGAATTTGAAAGGAAATGGCCCCATTGAACAATTGGAGATTCCAAGACCTTTGAGCTCCTGTTAATATAAAATCAAATTGGCTAGTCATGATCCAAACCTTTCGAAATGATGTATTTTCTTTCAGCGTGGGATCCAGGAAATATATGACATTTGTAAGCCATACAAGCAACAGTGATTCTCCATAGATGATAAATGTGTTTGTCTTGCTGTCTGTGTAATGTCCATAAAGAGTAAACAATATAGCTGTAAATTTATCCAAGTCTTCATACGCAGGTATTCTGGGGACCTGTTGTAAAAAGCCTGAACAGATTCCATTCTGTGAAAACAAAAGCTGCAGTTTCTGCAGAAATTGTTCTCCGCTCTCACTCTCAGAAGCAAGAAGCCCAACCCACTTCCATCCAAACTGTTGCAGCAATCGGATAATCCCAATGTATAGAGGAGCCTCTTTTGGGGCCATAAAGTAAAGTGAGGATAACTGACTGGTATAAAAATCTTCTGGTGGATATGAACCATATGTAATCTGAAAGGAAGCCAAAATTAGGCTAAGTGTACTTTCTTCTGTAGCTCTTTAGGGTACAGTTGAAGAAAAGAAAATTGCTCCTCTCCTACCAGTTCCTCTGTTTATCGGAAGATAATGCAATTACTGGGGTACTCATTCATTCAGAGAATTAATTAGGGAAGATGTTTGATTAAGAACAGGGAAAGTAGGATTCAAATCTATCATTGCTCATGCTGGTTGAATGATTTTCAGTTTCTCCCTAAGTCTTAGCTATAAATTTCTTGTTAGCTTCTTGTTTTGGACAATGTGTACGTGTGTATGCCTCCTAGTCAGTGTTGACTCCTGGAGACTGCCTGGACAAGTCCCTGAATTTTTCTTGGTGAAATTGCAGAAGTGGTTTGCCATTGCCTTCTTCTTCCTAGGGCTGGGAGAGAGTCACCTGCCCACGATTATCCCACTTGCTTTGTGCCTAAGGTGGGACTCGAACTCCCAATCTCCCAGTTTCTAGCCTGATGCCTTAATCACTACACCAAACTGGTTCTCTTTTTAGCAACTGTATGAGGGATAAAATACAGAACCCCATGTACATTCTTTGGGCTTTAAGGATAAACAGAAGACTTGGTTAATTTTCTCCATCCACAGACCAACCTGAGGAATCTTGTAGAAATCTATAATGCCTGCAATATGGGAGGAAGTATCAGAACCAAGTCCTCCAAGGATAGCTATGAGGTTTTTAGGGGTACCACATTCGTAGTTGGGGAGAAATCTATTTGATTTGAAAAGCAGGTCCAGGGTGGTTCGATAGGTGATTCGTGGATCATGGTAGCTGTCTGATACATGAAGACCAAGTGTGACATTGGACAACAGTTGTGGATTCCCATTGATCTCCTTTAGAGCAAATTCTAAGGAAAGGACATGTTGGTAGAATTTTGTGATCATACTGCAAAGAAAGAAAGCCTTTGAGAAAGCACGTCTGCAGTGAATAAATTAGTATCAGATAAAAAAATGATATTTTTTACCTGTGATTGGAAATGGAACTAAACATAACACTAAACTGCAAGTATGTTGTGGGAATTAGCCATTCTATTATTCCTTCCATGATATGTGAGCATTCACTGATAAAAAGACCAAGGAGAGAGTTTTCCTGTGGGTATATGCTTATGGAACAAACCGAAAGGAAGAACTTAAGATCTCATGAAAATTAATTAGCAATCAGAGGATAGAAGAGATCAATACAAAGCACACGTGAATTCCAGAAGTCCTTTCTATAGCCTATTGTCTTTGTGAGCTTTGTGTCTGAAGTGAAACCTTCAACAATGTCTTCATAATCTAGCCATTAGCAATGCTAAACCAGCTTTTTAAATTGTTCGTCACAGTTTCATGACATCTTTTAAAAGTAAAATGATCATTTATAGTGGGAGAACAGCATTCTCACTTGGTATAGCATTAGGACCAACGCAGAAACTGAGGAAATAGGGTGGATAAGATCCTCTTCTTCTTCTTCACACAAACAAGAGATGTGATCTGCAAAAGCCAAGAAGGGGCAAAGTCACATTAGGTGAAAATGAAGAGATGCTTACTTTGTAATCTCAAATATCCTATGTGATGGATATTCATCAAACCAGTGTTCATTGAAAACATGTAAAATCTGTGAAACCATCGCTCCAATTAAGAGATCACCTGGCTGGTACCATTCATGCTCAACAGGAAAAGGATTCACCACCAAGCATTTCAGCGGATTCCCTTTGATCACTGGAAACATCAGAAGGAAGAACATATCTGCAGCACAAAGCGTAAAACTTGAGACAGTCCACTGGATTTCAAACATGGACTAGTCCAAATGCACCTCTTGAGTGAAAAGAATCTATCTAAATTTGAACTTCAGCAGTGAGAGAAATGTATGTTTCAATGATGACTAAGAAACTGAAATCTGAACAACAAAAGAAAGCAGAAGAAATGAAGCTGAATAGCATTGTTTTTCTCTTCTTACTATCCCAGCTCTGCACAGAACTGGGTTTAGATTTTAACTTATTTCAGGCTTGCTTTCTATTTTTCACATCTTTCTGTAAAGCCTTCAGAGGTTTGAGCAGGTCTGCCGATTATAGTGATTTGCCCAATTCCCGGAAGATTAAATTATCCTTTCTACTTTTTTATCCAGAGTGAAAGTTGGTCCACCTAACTTCCAGTCTTCCATGCTTCATGGGAATAATAAGTGTCAAGCGGTTTAAAGAGTCTCTAAATAGGTCAATGGATAGTTGAGAGATGATGATGATAGATAGATAGATAGATAGATAGATAGATAGATAGATAGATAGATAGATATAGATAGATAGATCAGACATTCAAATAGAGAAACAGATGGATATCAGCCTTTTAGGGTGGGCTAAATCAGGAAAGACACACCACAGGGACTCTCAGAACTTTACTTAATTGTTTTAGGGAAGATGGTTGAGAAGGTGGTGGCATTTCAGCTCCTAAAAGGCAAAATCTATCCACCACTTCAATATCAGGTTTATCGATTCTAAGGCTGGGTGCTTCATGTGTTGTGATTAATTTGGTCTTCTTTGCATATTTAATCATAACCCCATTTCTAAAAGAAATTGCCAGGTTACAGATAATAAATCAGGCATATATAATAATCAGGCCTTCATTTTCTTCCCACTGAAATGACTCTTTAACTTAGCTTAAATTAGAAGCTAGCCCCCTGCCCCAAAGTTATGCAGAGAGCTCTGAAAATTGACTGTTAATTTAAACTTGGGTCCATCATTTATTGGCAAATAAATAAATAAATAAATAAATAAATAAATAACTGAGCCTTACATGGAGATTTTCCTTCACTGGTTGAGCATAACAGATAAATCTGTTTTAAACATTACACTTCCCAATGAAAAGAAAAAGATGAACACGTGCAACAAATATTTTTTCCTTTCTCTGTGGTTGCGTTGTGCTTATCATAGTTTAATACCAGTCGTAATATATCAGGGCCTGAATACAGTTAATTGGATTTTAATTAGATTTTATTCAGGTTTCATGTTTTGCTATATGCCTCCTTAAAAGGTCTCCCTTATCCCAAGAAGCATAAGCATTTACATAAAACTAAATTCACCTTTGCTTGTTGCAATGATTACATAGGGAGGTGAGCTTGAAGGAAGACAAATTCAGCTTAAAAAAAGTAAAAGAAAAAAGAAAGAAAGAAAGATTTACTCAATGCAATCTCTGCCTTTTTGTTCATGGCATTCTGACTCTTGATGCTCAGCAGAGTGTTGTACAAATGATTTGAGGTACGGAGCTGGCCTTGCATTGGTGTGACATAACAGTCTCTTTACCAGCAGTGTCCACAAGAAGAGTCTGCATTTTCCTCTCTTCAAGTAAGTGAAATATTGCATCTGTGTGAGTTTCTCCTTTCCCCTCAGCTTGCATCTCTGGGTGCACATGCTCACTGGCTGGCACAGGGATGGCAGCCCATTGCCCAATTTAATCTTTCATCACTTCCCCATTACAGCAACCTTGAACTCCTTCTGTTCTTTTGAGCTTTCATGGTTGTTCTTCTGAAGAACAGACAGACAGGATCCTATATCTGCTTGGCCCATGTTTCTCTACTATTCCAAGAAAAGATTCTATGCCCACTCCCACCAAGAGAAAACTAAACTTCAGTCAGGGTATATATACACCCAGAGGAACACTCACAATTTTTTCCCTAGGTAATTTCATTTTAGTGGACATACTCTGTCTAAGAGAGGATTGTATATTTTTTATTAGGATTTGGGCCAAATTTCACCTTGGCTTTTAATCCCAAATCCCACAACTCTAACATCAAACCAAATGAAATCCATCTTTATTATGGTCATTGGCCAACATACACTTCTAATAAAGGATGAGGCAGAAGGAAGGATACATTTCATTTCATTTCACTAAATTTTCAATATGATTAAAAATTGATAATAGGTTACAGTAGAAATAGAATGACAGATACAGAGTGAATGGTTATGACTCAGCATGAAACCTTCTTTTCAATACATTTATATCTACAGGTTTTGGAACCTGTGTAAATTTTACATTTCAAAGAACCCTAACCAATCCAACACTGATACCCTATGATTGTAAGGTTCGCTGCATTCGGCACTGGAAATAACCCTCATGAGACATGGACTTGAACGAAAGCTGGTTTACTCAGGCGTAATGCATAGCAGTTACAGACAAAGCCAGGATTGGCTTGGTGCAGTTTCTTACATTGTTTCATAGGGGTCCCTCTTGACCCATAGTACCCCTGGGTTCCGCCCCTGCCCTTTTCCCGGGTCACCCCTCTGCTTGTTGTGATCTGCCTCCCCTCTCTGTAAGTCGGGTTCCAACTGATCGTTGATTGCCTCCAGATCACCATATTCCTGAAGCATTGAAATCCGCGTTGCCTGGCAATTAGCTTGAGGTTTGCCTTGTTTCCTTCCCTGACCGCCTATGCCTGCGGTGGTGAAATTGGCTAGTGGTGGCACTGGCTGTCCTAGGCTGGATCTGACACACACGTCCATAAAATGTTAATTAGCTTTTTACAATATTTATGCAGCAATTTATGAATGGAAAGTATAAAAGCCATGAACGTGGCAGCTGCAAACACTGGACATCCTTTGAGAGAATATATCAAATCTCCTAACGGTAACCAAGAAAGCTAGATTCTCCAAGTCTTTTTAACTTGGTGTGTTGAAACGGAGAAAGGCTTAGGTCAAAGATCCCTGCAAACTGGTTGAAAATGCAGCAGCATGAGCACTTCTTTTGCAAAGGGTGACTGTAATAAATATTAATAATAACAATAATTCTCCATAAATCCTCCTTTGACAGAAATAACAACTTCTATATGTTTCCTGTGAACAGAAAACAGTCTATGATTTTTTCAGCAATTCTCATAGCATGAAAGAACACATGATGTACTAATTCCTCTTAATAAGTTGCTCCCTGTGGTTGAGCTCAGGCCTGAAAACAATGATGAAGCATTTTGGCAAAAAGATGCATCCCACTAATGCAGCGCTGGAGGACAGGATGGAGAAGACCTCCACGGCTACCATGGCTTTTCCTCTTGTGCTCAGATAGGCTGGAAAAAAGGAGACCCACACGCTGCAGAAGGCCAACATGCTGAAGGTGATGAACTTGGCTTCATTAAAGCTGTCAGGGAGTTTACGAGCAAGAAAAGCCACAATAAAGCTGGTGATGGCTAAGATACCCATGTAGCCCAAGACGTAGTAGAAGAAGAAGTCTGACCCCTCGTTGCACTGCAAAATCATTTCTTTGGCTTCTGAGTGCATGTCTAACTCGGGGAATGGGGGAGCTGTTGACAACCAAAGAGCACAACCAAAGAGCACAACCAAAGAGCACAAATACATACTTAGATGAGAGAACAGGAAAGGACAGTCGAAAAGGCCAATCTTTTCCCCACCCATTTCCTCATCAGAGATCCTGGTTTCGTGGCCATGAAAGCCACCACCACAGTGATGGTTTTGGCCAGGACAGTAGAGATGGCCACTGAGAAGGTGATGCCAAAAGTGGATTGTCGGAGAAGGCAGGTCACTTTGCCAAGTTGGCTGAGGAAGAAGAAAGAGGAGAGGAAACAGAGCAGAAGAGAGACAAGGAGGGTGTAGATGAGAGCCCTATCTATCTATCTATCTATCTATCTATCTATCTATCTATCTATATCTCTCTCTCTGTCTCTCTCGCTCCATATACATATCTAACATCCTGCACTAATCCGTGTCTGTAGCCTGAATAATGGTTTGAAGAAATTCCTTGAACCCTACAACTGCTCTTGAATGAATGGTAAAGGATCTGGAGATGTTCATTATCATGTTCATGATCCACACCTTTCTAAATAATGCAGTTTGCTTGTTTTCAGGATCTGCTATAAACATGACAGCTCTGAGCCCCATGATTGTCAAAGCTTCTCCATAGACAAGAAATGTATTTGTTTTGCCATTAATCAAATTAATAGAAGTTCTTGAGATTGTGTCATAAGGTTCTGTAAGGTCTTCCATGTGGCAGAGTGGTGAAAACCTTTTTATGAACAATGAGCATATTCCATTCTGTGAAATTAAGGGCTGCATTTTCTGTAATAAATGTTCTGCATTGTTGTTATTAACAGCAAAAATCTGAATCCATGTCCACCTGAGATAATGAAGCAGTTTTATTAAACATAGAGATACTCCCATAGTTAAAGCCAATAATCTGTAACTTACCTATACTCTTATTTCACTTCTGCTTTGCTTCATCTGTTCTCTGCTCTTCCTTTGACAACCTGGAGAAATGACCTGCTTTCTGCAACGATCAACTTTTGGTATCATTTTGTCTGTGTCTGTGTCTTGTGTGTTAGCCAAAATCATCACGCTGGTTGTGGCTTTCATGGCCACCAAACCAGGGTCCAACATGAGGAAATGGGTGGGGAAAATATTGGCCAACTCCATTGTCCTTTTCTGCTCTTTCATTCAAGTAGTTATTTGTGCCACATGGCAAGGAACTTTTCCTCCATTCTCAGATTTGGACATGCAGTCAGAAACCAGAGAGATCATAGCAAAATGCAATGCAATGCTTTATCTTGTCTTGGGCTACCTGGGACTTCTGTCCATCATCAGTTTTATGGTGGCCTTCCCAGCCAGGAAGTTGCCAGACATTTACTTCCCAGCCAGGAAGTTGCCAGATTCATCACCTTCAGCAAGCTGATGCTTTGCAGTGTTTGGCTATCTTTTGTTCCATCCTACTTGAGCACCAAAGAGAAATACATGGTAGCTGTGGAGATCTTTCCATCTTAGCCTCTAGTGCTGGGCTACTTGGTATTATCTTTTGTCCCAGATGTGCCATTATTTTACTAAGGCCTGAGCTGAACACAAAAGAGCAACTAATAAAGAGAAAGAATTAAGAGAAATAGAGAGAGATTCACAGTGCAGTTGATAGGGTTATTTTTGAATTTCCTATCTTATAATAAAATTTATCCCATTAGTTGCCACACTTGTATAGGCTGTGCTATATTTCATAATAGTAGTGTTGATGATAGTAATGATGATAATGATACTGTGTCACAATATGTAAAATTCATGATCCATGAATACACTTTTTTGGGGGGGGGGCATTCTGGGACTTCCTGCTTCTATTTGGCCTATGCCAAATATCATCCTGAACATTTGGGGGGTAGTGGTGGTGATGGTGTAGCTTACAGTACTTGTTTCTGGAGGTAATCTGCTGAACTGCAATCAGGTAAACATAAGTCCATAGAAATGAGATAACATTTGGAAGCAACTCAGGCAGATACCACCCTGATTCACTGCAATATATGAAGCAAAAGGAGGTACAGTACAATCAAACTTGCAAGATTCTGTTATTATAGCTAATTTCAAGAAAAGTAGTTTTAGCCTTCCTGTGGAGTTGTTTTCCTGGTCTGGAGACAACAATGGGGCAGATAAGGAATGGAAGTTTATGGCCTGGGTTTTTGGCAGTGGGTGGTTCCAAGGATCCTCCATCTTTTGCTCTGGATGGAGTTGCATTGATCCAAACAGAACCTGTGCACAGTTTTGGGGTCCTCCTCAACTCATGGCTCCTATTTGAGGAATACGTAGTGACTGTGACAAAGAGAGCCTTTGCATGTCTTCTCATTATGCACCAATTATGCTCTTTCCTGGAACTGGGGGCTCTGCTCATGGTTGCTTATGCTTTAGTAACTGCTGGATGGACTGTTTACAATGTGCCATATGTGGGGTTGCCGTTGAAGAACATCTGAAAGCTGCAATTGGTACAAAATACAGTACTGTGGGCAATGAGTGTTTCTCAATCAACATGTTATACCTCTGGTCCATGAACTGTGTTGTTTGCCAATATGCTTCTGGGTTCAGTTCAATGTGCTGATGGTTATTTATAAAGCTCTTCATGCCATGGGGCCAGGTTACCCATCCCATCAGATCTGGCAGGAGAGGAATATTATAGATCTTGTCCATTAAAGAGTGACACCTGAATCAGGAAGAAAGCCTTTTCTGCTGCTGCGCCTGCCCTGTGGAGTATCATCCCCCACAGATCATACAGGGTTTGTATCAGGATTTTCTCATGGGAAGAAAGTTCATCCTGTTAGCTTTACAAAACAAGTGTTGAGATAACAAAGTATCTTGTGATGTTATTATGATTTTGTCTACTGCCGCCTACTGAAATTGTGTATGTGTGTTAGTTATTCAGTAGGAGTGTTTTCAACTGGCACTATAAGGGAGGGTTACAATGCCCAACCTGTCCAGTGTGTGTATGTGTGTGTGTTTTTAGTCTTACAGTTAACCATGTAGGTTTATAGGTTATGTAGTCTTAATAAGTAACTAAGTAGTGAACCTCTTCTCTGAGAGTGTTTTTAGCTAGAGGCTTTGCAGTGATAAGTTTTGGAAGCTGAACAACAACAAATGAGAAAAAGTTTTTGTTATATCCTATCTTTTGTATGCAACTTGTATTTTATGAAGTTTTTGCATTTTTATCAATAAAGACCAGTTAGCTTATATTTTCTGACTGGAGTTTCTCTGGAGTTCAGGATATGGACATTGCTACTTGCAAGCTCTCATGCTGATGTGTATTTTTCCTGAGAGCAAGGTTTATGGGTCTTTTGCTGCACTCTGCTCAACAGTTTGACCCTGTTGACCTTTCACAAGGGACTGAAGACATGACTGTTCTCCTGGGCTTGGAAGTAGCAGTGTTTGTCGGAACCTGTGAATTAGTCTTGTTGAAATATTTGTATTTTTGTTGTATTGATGCTTGTTTTGTTGTTGTTGCTGCTTTTATCTTGCCTGCCAATTGTTTATTTATTGTGTACTTTGATTGGTTTCTTGCGTTGTTGTTTTTTTAACATTGTGATATGGGTGGTCATGTAAAATAGATAGACAGACAGACAGACAGACAGACAGAGTTTCAGTCTGAACTCTTTGTCTCATTTTTTTCCGCCGGCAGATATTTTTGTGTTCATATATAAAGAGAAGTGAGTATACACAGTCTTCACTGGTTTGTGGTCCTCATCTTGTTTCTACAGAGATAGATCTATGGAAGCTATTATACACCATTCCTGGTCAGGAACCAAGGATAACTTTTGGACCCCAAGTGAGCAGATTTAGAGAGACTCTGTTACAAATGGATATTTTCCCATCTTGGCATTCCTACCTCAAGTGAGAGAAGCAGAACAAGAAGAAGCTTTATCCAGGTTTCATCCTGACTAGCATTCATACTGCTGCAAATCTGGTGGAGGAAAGCCTCATTTATCCCAAAACATTCCATGGCAGAGATCTCCTAAGTCCTCAACGTCTATGTATTTAGATGAAGTCCTGCGCCTGAAGAGAGTTGGAGACTTTGTGTCATGCTCAGAATAGATCCAGTGAAATCAATGGGGCAAGTGAAACTTAACTTCAGCTGATCCCAAATGCAGTGTTAGCTTGGCTGTTCTGGAAGCCTTTGGAGACTCTTTATTGACTTTATTTTTTGTATTCTCATGATATATTAACTTGTTGATTACATCTTATTTTATATACCATCTAGACACTTTGGGTTTGAGGCAGTCAGTATACATTACCAACAATTAAATTAATTAATAGAATAACTTCAGCCTTGTTGATCTGAAGTGTAATTCATTCTGGATCATGCCTATTATTCTTTCGTATCAGTTTGGAAGACATAGAGAGAGGTGTTCTCATGCTTTCATGGATTCTGACATTTAGCATTGAAGCTAACAAAACACTTTGCTGATTTCTTTCTATTCCTTTTTTCTTTTTCTTCTTCTTCTTTTTTCTTTTCTTTTCTTTTCTTTCTTTCTTTCTTTCTTTCTTTCTTTCTTTCTTTCTTTCTTTCTTTCTTTCTTTCTTTTTCTTTTTTCTTTTTCTTTTTTCTTTTTTTTTTTAGCTACCTAACACTTCTGGCTTGATGCCTGACCACTGGGATGCTTCATGAAGCTGTGTGCATAATAATATACTGCAGTATTACTGAGGGTCAAGCTAGTCATTTGCAGATACAGCTGGCTTGACAGGTTATCTCTGAAGATGGAGAAACGTTCTTTCACTAAGGTGGCATAAGGTTGTTGGCTCCCATGTGTGTAGATCCAGGTAATCCATTCCAGTCCCTTTCCTATGATCTGGCTCACCCAATGCATGGGGCACTTGCCAAAGGTGAACCCAGAGCCCTGACAAGAAAGTTGAATGGATTCTCATGGTCTTTTGACTTCCTCATTGGATCGTACTCACTGGATTTCCAGTTCTACACCTGAAAATTAACAAAATATTTTAAAGGGTCTGGCTTGCAACAGTGCCCTATCAGAAAGGAATAAGATTACCTTTGAAGATGAGTGAAAAGAAAACTGCCTGAAATGAAAATATCATTTTGCTTGGGTGGAGATAGGCTGGATATTGGCTGCAGATATAAGAGGGTTTGGGGACAGGATGGTAGATTTAAATAGGGAAGAGTCAGAGGAGTCAGACTATTTACGTGTATCTGTGTTTAAATGAGACACATCAGGCCCTCCTGACATTGAATGGGAGGCTATGGAGAGGTGGATAACCAAGCACGAGACGTGGATAACCAAACACCACAACAAGATGGCCCTTGCTGTTTCCACCACATTTATTCATTTCTTTGCTATTATTCCCTTAGTGATATCTCTCACCTATCTTGCCTGAGTAAGCTGCCATGTCAGAGGCTGAATTTGAACCTAGGTGAACCTGCTTGTTATTAAAAAGTAAATACAGTTAATTAAATCCTGGATCCTGTTCGTCACCCGATACGGAGTTCGTGAACGGAGGCAAAATTTTGCGACCAGAGCTGTTCATGAACAGAAGCATTTGTGAACAGAAGTGTTCGTGAACCGAGGTACCAGTAGTTCCTTAAAGACTGTCATTTATCTGCTTTGACCTTGTTTTGGTGACTTGATAAATCAATGATTGAACATCTCCACATGGTGGCTTAGAAAAAACCTAGACTGTTGACAGCTGGAAATTAAAGAGTGGAGCAAAGAGCTCTGCTCAGATAGGATAATTAGCCACCTGTCCCCTTTCCCAGTTTCCACATTTCTGTCTTGGGAATCTCCGCTGGTTTCACTAGACATGCATTATGCTCCCTGCTGATGACAGGGAGACAACAAAGAAGGTGGTTTCCTCTTGATGGTCTTTACTTAGAATCAAAGAATGCCAGAGGTGGAAGGAAGTTTAGAAATCACATAATCAAACCCACTTCATACAGCAGGATCCATTGCACTTCTCTGGCAGATCAACATTCATCTTCTGTTTGAAGACTTCCAGCAAAAGAGAATTCACTACTTCCTGTGGAAGCTTTTGAAGAATCTAGCACACATTGTATGATGACAGAGATGTGTCTCAAGAGAGGAAAGAATGTCCAAATGGTGCAGCACATGATATTCCTACTTATGTTGCCTCACGCAGTGTGCAAAGTAATGGGTAGGAAGGAGCCCAACTCTCTTCCACATGAGTCCTATCATCCTGGAGATTATGTCATTGGTGGGATCACATCCCAGGTTCTTCCTCTTTCTTCCATTAATTCTTTCCAGATTTCTCCTTTTTCAGAACATATGAATACCCAAAGGTGGGACATTCCTTGTCACTGAATAGGGCTTACTGTTGAAAACATCCTGGAATTTGTATGTCCCATCCTTGTGATACTAAGTTTGGTAACCTCCTTCTTTCCATTTTGGAATGTCAGTGTGATAAAATGCAAGTGATTTTCTTTTACTGCATTTGCATTCAGATACATTTTGGGTGCATTATAGAATAGATACATCCATGCAATTTCATTGTAAACAACGTAGTAGGAGTTTTTCATGGGAAGTTTTTCTTTTTCTTTTTTAAAATTCCTAATCCAGCCTACAGCTGTTGGGTTTTTTGATTGTCTCCCATCCAAATATGAGCCTGTTCTGACGCTTTTTAGCTAGTCAAAATCCACCACAATTGTTGAGGTGCTGCTATTTGCTATAGCCTGAGAATAAGGTTAGAATTTCGGTAATCTTTGAAATGATTCAACAGCCATTTGATCCAACTTGAATCGGCACTGAATTCTGATGACCTCATGAACATGTATTTTAATTGTCAACATTACAGTAGTGGTTTCCCTTTAACTTCTTCTTGGAACTTTTCCCCAGCCCAGCCTACACTTCTAGGATTTCCTAGTGGTGTCCTTTGCAACTAATCATGTCTGAGCACAAGATCCACCAGGGCTGGCTTTATTTCAACTTTCCTTCTAGTCAAATACAACTGCTGGATCTTTCATAAGTATATCCATGCCATTTCCTAGCAGCATGGATGTTACCTGTGGTTTGTGGTTAGCTAGGCTTGGGCTGAGAATCATGGGTTTCCTTTCAGAATGGGAAGGGTGTTGTTAAATTGTACATTTTGATCCTTTTGGTGTTTTCACATGAAATATGTATGTAGCTCTATTTTCAGAGTGATCACAGATTTTTACCAGCACAATTTAGCCTTGGCGTTTGCCATAAATGAGATCAATGGGAATCTGAAGTTTTTGTCCAATGTCACCCTTGGATTCTACATTGTGGACAGCTACTGCCTTGAAAAACTGTACTATCACAGTGTTCTGCAGCTTCTCTTCAAGTCACAGAGATTTGTCCTCAATTATAACTGTGACTCCCAGAAGAACGTGATCACTGTCATTGCAGGATTAACTTCTGATGTCTCCTTCAAAGCAGCAGACATCCTAACTCTTTACAGAATTCCACAGGTGAGGTCTCTGTAGGTGAAGTGTTTTTCTTTGATATATTTGCATTTTTCCCCCACTTTGCTTTTCAGTATGGTGTTCTCTTAAATAGTGAGGAAAAAGAGCCAGATGAGATCCAAGGCCATTCTCTCTCAGGTGGGCTTTAAAAAGAGGTTGGGAAGGATGTCTCTGCAGACCTGGGAAGAAACCTGCTGTAAGTTGGGGAAGGAGAATTGGAGAATCAGAAAATAGCCATAAGAAAATGATGTGGATTATGATCCTTTCCTTTCTTTTCTTCACTGTATGGATGGGACTGACCTGTGCTTCTGTATTCTGAGCTTTTTGTGATCTACCTGTGTCAGATGTCTGTCTGTGTTTCTGTATTGGGGGGGGGGGGGTGATGTCTTTTCTTGCTTAGAAGATTAGCTGCTGAGTATAAAGGCACTTCAGATTTGTGTTGGAAATATGAGCAACAAGAAGGGACATCTTGTCATGTTTGGTGGACATGTAACAAAGCTAGAAAATTCTGGATTCAAATACATACACTGACTCAGAGGATTTTAAAGATTAATATACAATTGAGACCAGAGGATTTTATTTTGGGATTGATGGACAAACAGTTGGAAAAAAGTCATGGAACTTGGTTTTTGTCCATGATAACTGCAGCAAGATTATTGTATGCACAAAGAGGGAAAGATTTGGCATTACCCACAATGAAGGAATGGTTGGTGAAGATGATGGAACTTGCTGAGATGGCCCAATTGACTTCTTTGATCAGAGAAAAGACCATCTCTACAGTCTTCCAATTTATTGCTGACTGGAAACCTCTTAAGGACTCCCCCCCCCCATGAAACAGAAAAAAATGAATTTGGGATTTATGGTTCTGATGATTAGACAGGATAGATTATAGAAAGAAGACAGTCATGTTGCGATTTTAGATTAAAAGGTCAATTTATAATTGTACTTACAACTGCTGTAAAAAAGACCGGAAGCCACTTCTTTGTATCTTTTTTCTTTCTTTTCTATTTTTCTTTTTCTTTTTTTCCTTGCACTTTGAGCTTTCTCTTTTATTTTTCTTTTTTTTTTCTTACTTTATATTCGTTTGTATTAGTTTGTATCTACCTTTTTATCTATTTAATGATGATAGATAGATAGATAGATAGATAGATAGATAGATAGATAGACTGTTGAGATAATTTCTCCAGAATTCATGATATTTTTCTGAAGCTTCATTTGCTTCCCTAACCTTAATCTGTATAATAACAATGGTGCTTCCAATCTCTTTCTTCAGAGAAAAACACAGAAGGGCATTTTCTCTAAAAAGGAATGGGTGGTGGCAGGTACTAAGCAGGTTTTTCCCAATATGTTATGATCTTATGGAGTCAGTGTCCTTAATAATTGCTTTTGGAACCACTTTTTGAAGCCATAAGTCACTTTGCATGCTCCCCTACATAGAATGGAGACCCATTACACCATAAACATGGCCTTTTCAGGAGGGCCCAAATCTGCCTCCATCTTGATAATGGGCCTATGCTTCGCTTGCTGCTGCACATCCTTTAGTCAGATTTTTTGGGGAAAAAAAACAGAGTGAAACTCAACATTTTATAAGACTGAAAAAACAGAGACAGCCTTCCTCTTCCAAATTTGAAACTGTATAATAGAGCAAGCTATTTTATCATGAATAATAGAGTGGATAAATCGCCAAACAGTAAAATGGCAATACTGGAAGGAGCAGGCTTCACAGATACTTATGGTACTATCACACAAAAGAGGATAAAAACCGAAAGGGACACATTATAAGACAAAACTTGATAAAAATGTGGAATTCCATGAGGAAAATAATAAGTTCAACAATTTCACCATTAGCTTTTCATATTGGAGATAACTGCAGTAAGAAAAGTGTAATGACATAGGCAAGCATGCTCCATCCGTGGCATGAATAGATTAAAGACACAGCAAGAATGATGTACCCACAAATTGCTGGGCGAATAAAATCTGACCTCAAAAATGAGGAAGGGACATTAAAAAAAAATGTCAGAAGTTTAAATGTTTATACAGAATCAAGACCACCTATTAGGGTGTACTGTATATATAAAGTTCCACTTAGATGTGATACAGAGACAGAAGAGAGAGAGAGAGAGAGAGAGAGAGAGAGTTCTGTTCCAGCTTCTTCTCCCAACATTTTAGTTCTTGGAACAAGGCAACAGTAAAACCAAGATTTTTTATCCTTAAAGCTGGCTTCAGGCCAGAAAATTGGGCTCATGTGTGAAAAAGATGCTCTAGTATAGTGGTTCTGAAACATTTTGGTCTCAGGACCCCTTTACATTCTTAAAAATGATTGAGGACCCCAAAGAGCTTTGCTCTATGTTGGTTATATCTACCAGTATTTACTATATTAGAAATTAAAGCTGAGGAATTTTAAAATATTTCTTTATTTGGCTTTGGGGACCTCCTGAAAGGGTCTCAGGGACCCCCAGGGGTCCCCAGACCACACTTGGACAACTACTGCTCTAGTGGATTGTCCAGTGAACAAGGAATTAGAATGAATTAACTTTTAGT
The DNA here is from genome assembly GCA_030867105.1 of Liasis olivaceus. Taxonomy (NCBI): domain Eukaryota; kingdom Metazoa; phylum Chordata; class Lepidosauria; order Squamata; family Pythonidae; genus Liasis; species Liasis olivaceus. Next base: position 111,181,409 of record CM061351.1, on the reverse strand, counting down.
GCCTTTCAACACTAGGATTCTATGTTTCTATGATCATCAGGCAGGAACCCCTTTTCTGTCTCATGAGTCATGCCCTACTAAAGACCAGCAAAGACTCTAAGGTACAAATAGGTAGCTTCACAAAGGAGGCTGCATGAAAAATCTTAAGGCCACACTCTCACACAGACTGGCAGAGCCTTCTCCTAACTGTCAGCCTTGCCAGGCAGACCACAGAGGAAACAGAACCAAATGAACTAATTCCACATTATGTTAAGGCTACATTAACAGAACCTTGCAAGTCTGATCGTACAAATCCCCCACCATCTCTTTTTACAGCCTGAGAAGTCAGGGAGGTTTCTTTCTGACTTTCTTTCTTTGATGGTTATGCAGCTGTGGGCTCCCCCCTTCTTATCTGGTTGTTGTCTAGGTAGCATCTCTTCCCCGTCTCCCAAGGCTATGCCCACATACCATTACACTAACTCATTTCTGAAACATCTCGTCTCCACTTAGCTGGCATATGGATCCTTTGCCTCTGCTGGGAGAAATGGACTGAACCCTTCCTTCTTCCGTATGACCCTCAATGAAGACCACCAGGTCCAAGGCATTATTTACTTGCTAAAGAACTTTGGATGGACCTGGATTGGTCTCTTTGCTGATGATGGTGACAGTGCAGAACATTTTCTGCTCTCCCTGGAGGCCCTGTTCTCTCAGAATGGAATCTGTTCAGCTTTCACCCAAAAAATTCCACAGCAGCACGTGCAAAGTGTGAACAGTTGGAATAAAATCAGTGAGCTGCTTGCAAGAATTCATCTCCATTTTACAGAGAGTAGAGCGAGCACATTTGTCATTTATGGAGATACCTCAACCATGTGGTTTCTGAGTACCTTACTATTCGAAGAACATGAGAGATGTAATGAAAAGGCCTGCAGTGGAAAGGTGTGGATTATGACAGCCCAGATAGATTTTGCATTAATGACTCAGCAGTTTGACACCATGTCGCACATATTCCAAGGAGCTCTTTCCTTCATGCTTCATTCCAGTCAGATTAGCGGGTTCCAAACTTTTCTCCAGCTCCTCAAACCTGGACAGAACCCACAAGGCAAGCTTCTGAAAGATGTTTGGGACCAAGCATTCAAATGTCTCTTTTCAAATTCAGAGCAGGTGGGAAAGGATATGTGTACTGGGGAGAATAGCTTGGAGTCCTTCCCTGTGTCACATTCTGAAATGGCCATGAGTGGGCAGAGCTACGGTATCTATAATGCAGTACATGCTGTGGCCCATGCTTTGCAGTCTGCAGGTTCATCAGGTTCAGCTCGAGCCAGTTCTAGGACAACGCTGGGTAGAAAAAGGCTTTATGACCTTCAGCCCTGGCAGGTAATGTTTCCACACTATTTTCCGTGTTAAGCTTTTTATAATACTGTTAATGTATTATAATATATTTCATGGTTTAAAAGTAGGTAAATGAAAGCTGGGATGGGGGAATGAAAAACCAGGGAGGAAATATTCATGGAATTCTAGAGTTGGAAATTAACTTATAGATCATCCAATCCAACCCCCTGCTTACCACAGGATCAGTCATTTCCTGATTGTTGGCTTTTTTTAAACCAAAAAAAAAAAAGGGGGGGGGAGAAAAATGTACAAAGAACTGAAGCAGAAGAACCCAACCTTTTCAAATTTTGAAATGGCATGTATTATTTTATATCATTAATGCAAAGGAACATAAACATATAACTTACTTTCCCAATGTTTTGAAATAACCTGTAACCGCAACTGCAGAAACTTTTAGTAGTTTTAACTACATGGAAAAAGTTTCAGCTAGATATCAGAAATCAGGAGTCTGGTAACACCTTTCAGGCTAACCCTTTTTGTTAAAAGGCAAAAATGCAGTTCACATAACCTTATGATGTTTAATAAAATGTTTCAGTCAGAGATTGTGCTACCAGACTGCTCCTGTTTTCTGGCTACAATAGACTAACACAGCTGTCCTGGAATTGTTGGACATCAGAAAGAACTTTCTGGATGTATGAGCTACCAATGGTTAAAACAGATTTTCAAATGAAATGGTTGAATCTCCTTCATTGGAGGTCTTCAAATGAAAGATGGATAGCCTCAGACATTGGATGGTCTCAGAGATAGTCTACCAGGTACTCTTCTGAGCTGGGCATAAAATGTCTGGGTACAGAAGATTAGATTGAAAAAGGTGAGAAGCTCATATCAATATAAGTAAAACTTTAGTTTTCAGAATTCAAAATTTACGGAGAGGGAATGAAGAATGAAATTTTAGAAGAAGCAGTAAAAGGTGATAAAAATGCTCCAAAAACAACCATTCACTCAACAAGAATGGCTGTTTTATATCCCTGTTTTGATTAGCTCTTCTCCCAAACATGTGGCCATGGGAAGGAGTCTAAGAACAAAATGTATCCATTCATACTGCAATCATGTTGATGGTCTGTTTTTTGTCCCACTTTAGAATCATAACTGATAACTCAGATATCACTGAGGCCACAAAATTCAATCCCTTGCTCTTTCAAGAAACCAAGTTAAACCATCACTTTTAGATGGGAGTCCAATAAAGGGGAACCCAACTCCTTCCGGGTCACTGGTTGCCCTTACTGTCAGTAAATTGCTTCTAACATTCCATTGGAATCCACAACTCCGTGTTCTACATTTTGAAATTATATTCATGGTGCAGAAAAGAGGAAAGAACTGGACATAATGGGTGAATCCTTCATATCTTAAACTTTCCTTGGCTGTTTCCAGCAAGTTGAAAAATAAAACATTGGTGTATTCCATGGTGTTTAAACCCCCCCCCCCCCAAGAATCTTATCTCCCTCCTGTTCAAATGGCTTCCCACTGATTGCAATGGAAGGGATTATTCTTGACTATTTTGCAGTATTCAGAGCATACTGGGTTAAACTGGCTCTGGGGAGGTTGATCAAACACTTCATGGTGGCCATGGGTGAGACTCTAATCATGTGCTCTGTACTCACATGCCTTCTCCATGCACCAATGGAAGAAACTATATACCTACTTGATTTCAACATGGGTGGTGGTACCACATCCCTCCCCAGCAACAGCCCTGAAAAAATGACCTCCCTCCTTAAAGAAAAGTTTGTTTCACAAAATGTTCTTTGTCTGTAATGGAATCCAGAATGATACCAAGTTTCGGGTAAGTGAGCAATCTCAGTGGAATACCCTTGCAGAAAATGCTTGGCCCTAAGTTTTGTGTTACTGCTGTAGATTATTTCAGAGGATTTCCCAAGAGTTACCCAATTTCTTGAGGGTTTGCACTGGGTCCATTTATAGGCATTGCATATGCCTCATATCCCTACTCCTAGAAAGGCTACTATATTTTATCATTTGTTAATTTCTTTTTTCATTTGTTTCCTTTTCCACCAGCTCCTTTTCTTCCTTCAAGGCATTTTCTTTAACAACTCAGCAGGAGAAACTGTGTCCTTCAGTGCGGATGGGGAAGTGGAAAGTGACCTTGACATCACCAACCTGCTCACATTCCCAAATCACACTTTCCAAAGGGTGAAAATTGGAAGGGTCAATCCCAAGGCTGTGGGAGGAAAAAAAATCACCCTTAATGAGGATGCGATTGTGTGGCATCGAGCTTTGAACCAGGTGCACAATCTAGATTCCTTTTTTCATTGTTGGGATGGGTGGCATAGGTCTGGAAATCACAGGAGCATAAAACTGCAGAGCTGGAAGGACCATCAGGATCGTCTATTCCAACCCTCTTCAATGTGCAGAAAAGCCATTTCAACTGCCATGAGTAGTGGCTGGCTAACCTTTTCTTCAAAACCTCTAGAGATGGAGAGTAAGATGTTTTGATGTTTCTCTTGCCCATCTCCTTTTGTGCATAAGCAGTGCCCTGATGAATAAGATCCCTGGCCCATCTAGTCCAGCAGTTTGCTTCACAATGGCCAACCATTGTGGTCTGATAATTGCAGTTATTTTTGTGAGACTGCTCATCAAGTTCTAAATTCAGTCACTAATTCGGATTGTTATCTTCTCCTAGAAAAACCTCATGCAATTTTCCCCTTCTCTAAGATGGGTGACTCTTCTTAAACTGTTCGTTTCAACGAAATGAGGATTAGCAAGTCAATGAAAGTTAAGGAAAAGTGTCCACACTCAATAAACATCCTGCTCTATTGTTTTAATATAAAAATATAAAATATAAAAAGTATTTATATAAAATATAAAAATATTTTATAAAATATAAAAAGTGTTGACCACAATCCCTCAATAGAAGTATACCATACAGCAATTTTAGCTTATATGGCAACATTTGATGGGTATATTTTGATCCTAAATTTCCTTTATATTTATGGATAGGTGGCCCCCCATTCGGTATGTAATGAATATTGCCAACCGGGTTATCAGAAGAGGAAGAAGGAAGGGAAGAAATTTTGTTGTTATGACTGTGCTCCTTGCCCAGAAGAAAAGATTGCAGCCCAGAAGGGTAGGTAATGGTGTGTAGATAATGTTCCACAAAGTGACCATCATTTTTTTAAATATAATTTTTATTAAAATAAAAATTTATGGGAAATTTAAAAACTACAGAAACATAAAAAGAAAAAAGAAAAAAAAAGAAATATGAAAGAATAAAAGAAAAGTGAAAGATAACAAAAGAGAAAGAAAAAGAAAGATATCTAACCAAGCGACTTCTGAGCTTCTTTACAGCAGTTACAGACATAGTAGTTACCATCTCCACCCTTCCAAATTACATATTTTGGTTCCCTTCTTCCCATAAAGAAATCCTTTTAATCAATAAGACCCAAAATCACCAGTTCATTTTTGTCCATTATCAGAAAAAAGTTCATAAAGGGTTTCCAGTCTTTCATAAAAGTAATTGTTGTCCTCTCCTTAATTAAACAAGTCAGTTTAGCCATTTCTGCAAGCTCTGTCATCTTCACAATCCATTCCTCTGTTATGGGTAATAACCATAAATTTTCTGTAAAATGATATTCAGATAAAATCTCCATCAAGTCAAGCTCCATCAAGTCCCTTGTCCCTTCATGGACACATCCATGTACTTTTCTTTGCGACAAAATGGAAACAGTTTGCCATTGTGTAGGGGGCACTGAGATTTTATTTGTTTATTTGTTTGTTTGTTTGTTTGTTTATTTATTTATTTTTCAGGCTTGTATGCCACCCATCTCCCCCAATGGGTGACTCTGGGTGGCTCACAATAATAAAAAAGAAGAAAAAACACAAGTCTCTCCAAACATGGCTAAAATCTATAAATAATTAAAAAAGTATATATTAAAAATGCCGTAAAAACCTCCTCTAATTTTAGCCCTAAAAAACCTGTAAGATGCTGGGGGGGGGGGGGGGACAACCCATCACCCCACCAGCCATCTCCACAGGTGCGGGGGGCCCTCTGGCCCCCAGGCCTTCTGGCAGAGCCAGGATTTGATCCCTTTCCTGAAGGCCATGAGGGAGGGGCACACCGGACCTCAGGAGGCAGGATGTTCCATAGGGTGGGCGCTGCAGCAGAAAAGGCTCTCTGCCTAGACCCCACCAATCGAAATTCCTTGACTGGTGGGGTCTGCAACCTGCCCCTTCTGCTGGACTGAGTGGGATGGGCTGAAATGACTGGGGAAAGGCAGTTCCTCAGATAACCTGGTCCCGTGCCATGAAGGGCTTTAAAGGTGATGACCAACACCTTGAATTGGACCTAGAAACAAACTGGTAACCAATGCAGCTCACGCAACAGCGGTGTTATACGTGCCCTCCTACGGGCATTAAGACCTGTCCGCGCCGCCGCATTCTGCCCCAGCTGTAGCCTCCGGATACTCTTCAAGGGTAGCCCCATGTAGAGAGCATTACAGTAGTCCAACCCGGAGGTGACCAGGGCATGAGTGACCGTGCGGAGGTCCTCCTGATCCAGGAAGAGGCGTCACTGCCGCACAACACGAAGTCGTGCAAAGGCCCTCCTAGCCACGACTGCCACCTGCTCTTCGAGCAGGAGTTGTGAGTCCAGGGGAACCCCCAGATTACGCACCGGGTCTGTCTGGGGTAGTGCAACCCCATCAAGAACCAGAGATGACAAAGTCCTAGATCTTGAGGCTTCCCGTATCCACAGCCACTCCGTCTTACCAGGGTTCAGCTGAAGCCTGTTGTCCCCCATCCAGGCCCCCACAGCCTCCAGGCACCGCGAGAGGGCAGTCACAGCATCACTTAGGGCACCTGGGATGGAGATGTATAGTTGGGTATCATCAGCATACTGATGATACCTCACCCCATGGTGCCTGATGATCTCACCCAGCGGTTTCATGTAGATATTAAATAGGAGCGGTGAAAGCACTGACCCCTGTGGCACCCCACAAAGTAGGGGCTGGGGGCTGGACCTCTCACTCCCTATCAACACCGATTGGGTTCGGCCTTGGAAGAAGGAGCTGAACCAGCACAACATTGTGCCACCCAGCCCCAACTCCTGCAGCCAACCCAAAAGGATACCATGGCAGATGGTATCGAAAGCCGTTTTTTGGGGTGAGATTTCTTCCAGGCACTAACCAAGGCCATGATGGTGTTATCAGATAGCTGGACAAACTTTCCAACTATGTTATAATTGCTCAAAATGTAGGATTATAGGATTCTGCTAAAGGGTTTGAACTATTCTAATTTCTAAAAATGAGGAATGAGTCATTCAGAATGTGCACTTCAGGCATCCGATCCATATATGAAGTATGTCAAAACTACTTTGTGCATTAGATTTAATCCACATTTTAGAAGTTTATTGTGGTAGTTCTCTGATGAGTACTTGGCAGAACTGTGAATGAATGGAGGGATGCAAGGATTCTTTTCTACAATCTTAGACCCTCAACCTATTGTCTTCCAGGCATGTTGGACAAACAGGGTCTAATCCATCCTCATCCAGAGAAGTACTGGGGATGACTTTGGCATAGTCTCTTCTCCACTCAGGAGTCAGTGTGGTGTAGTAGTGAAGGTGTTGGACTAGCTGGGGGGAAACCAACTGATTTGTGTCAGTTACTCTCCCTCAGCTCATCCTGTATATCAGAGTTGGAATTGTGGGAAAAAATGTGAGAATAGAGTACGATATATGCCACTATGAGATCCTAAATGAAAGGTGGGATATAAATTTAATAAATAGCATGATTTGATTTCCTGCTCTGAAGACTTGATATCATGAAAACAGGATCTGATTAATCATTTTTATTCAGAAACTAAACTGATTTTTGATAGTCAGTTGAGAATCCCATTAACTAAACTAAGTAATTAGAAGATGTCAGCAACAGCAGCCTTCAGGAAGAAATATGTACAAACAATCTCAGTGTGTCAGAATTGAACTGGAATTTGGTCTTTTTCTTTCAGACATGAATGACTGTTTCAGATGCTCAGAAGATCACTATGCAAATGAGGACCACACTCAATGCATCCCTAAACTGATAACTTTTCTCTCTTATGAAGAACCTTTAGGAATCGGCTTAGCTTCAGCTGCTCTGGCTTTGTCCCTGACCACAGTCTTTGTGCTTGAAACATTCATTAAGCACAGAGATACTCCGATAGTCAAAGCCAACAACCGAGATCTCTCCTACACTCTCCTTTTCTCCCTTCTGCTCTGTTTCCTCTGCTCTTTGCTCTTTCTTGGTCAACCAAGCAGAGTCACTTGTCTTCTTCGACAGCCCACTTTTGGCATCACTTTCTCAATGGCAATTTCTTGTGTCTTGGCCAAGACCATCACTGTGGTGGTGGCTTTCATGGCTACGAGGCCAGGGTCCAACATGAGGAAGTGGGTGGGGAAAAGATTGGCCAACTCCATTGTGTTCTGCTGTTTCCTCTTTCAAGCAGTTATTTGTGTTGTGTGGATGACAATATTTCCCCCATTCCCAGATCTGGACAGACAATCATTCACCAAACATATCATAGCAGAATGCAATGAAGAGCCCATCATCATGTTTTTCCTTGTCTTAGGCTATATGGGGCTTCTGTCCATCATCAGTTTCATGGTGGCCTTCCTAGCCAGGAACCTGCCTGAGACTTTCAATGAAGCCAAGTTCATCACCTTCAGCATGTTGGTGTTTTGCAGCATTTGGTTAGCTTTTCTTCCAGCCTACCTGAGCACCAGAGGAAAAGACAAGCTAGCTGTGGAGATCTTTTCTATCTTAGCCTCCAGTGCTGGCTTACTCGGTTGTATCTTTGTCCCAAAATGTTATATTATTCTGCTGAAACCGGAGTTGAACAGCAAGGAACAATTGACAAAGAGAAAGAACTAAGAAACTGATTGATTCATGAATAACCAGAACTTTGTACTCTTTTATCCCTGCTGATGGTTTTAAATGTGCTGTTACAAGAAGCTGGAGGATGTTTGTCTATTTTAAAGGCTGAGGAACATTTGTACATTCCAGATCAGTGGGTGTAAATCTCCTTCTGGCAGATCCCAAAACAACACAAAATGTTGCTATGTTTCCATTTTTTTTCTGAAGAACCTGTATTTTACTAAAGGAAAATAATTGTGGTTCTATTACTGCTCATATTGTGTAGAGTAGAGCATTGCAGAGACCCTTAGAATGATGTATTTTTCTTATTTCCTTTTACTCTATCTTCCTTTTCCCTACTGACACGTTTTCTAACTATTTTACTGTATTTTTGCTTATTGTTTTTATTTTTATATGTTTCGCAGGCCCGTGGTCTGTAAAGTTATTCAGTCATCCAATTAGTGACGTATGTTTGTATTGGTATGGCAACTGGGACTCATAGCATCTGGTGGGCATCAGGTTGAGGACATTTGCTTCTTCCTATAAATGTATTCAACTGATTTTTCTGGACAATGATTATAATAAAGTTTTGATCTGAGTTGATTTGGAATGAAGACTCACAGGATATTGGGTATTTGCCATTATTCTCTATGCTTAATGACTTCTACAGAAATACATATTACAGATTGCTAATCTGTAGGTCTAGCATCCTTGTTGTGCTATCTCTTGACATGGTAAGGCATCTGTCACTGTGTTGCTTTAGCTGTGGTGGCTTTAGTTATCAGAAATCAATGCAACCCATTGGAGTCCCCTCCAGGAGGCTTCCTATCCATGAACATCCAGTATTTTTTGTGCCAGCACTCCTGGCTACCAGCCAAGAAGACTGCCAGCTGGATGCTTCCCATAGTCTACCAATATAGAGCTCAGCAGAACAGTAAGTGTCCTTTTACCAGTATCTTCAAATAGGAAGTTAACCTATTCAGTACGCTTGGGACAGGTTTACATTAGGAATCCAATAATAAAATGATGATTTCAATTGGAGATATGAAAGATACAGTGGGGTGGAATCCAGAGTTCTAAGCATAGCGTAGCAAGGAGAACATTAGACAGCTGAGGCTTAAAAGAAGTACTCCCAGCATATTCTCCCAGGAACTGAGGCCAGTAAATCAGCAGGGTTGAGTTTCCACCCAATGCAGAGCTGAAGCAAATGTTTCATTACAATTACTCTTCTGCTGACCTCTGATTTAACAAGCCTCTCCGATCTGCAATACTCAGCCCTCTGCTGTTGGTTCTTCATCATGTGCCTCTTTTAAGGCCTGGGTCGCTGAACGTCTGAGTCTGAGAGGCTATCACTGAATTGAAGCAAGGAGTCCAGGGGACTTGTCTGATCTCTTTTAACCAGCACTCCTGGAATCTCCTGGTCTTGGAATATTGTCACTTGATGCTCCTGCTTCCACTTGCTCCCTCCCCCCTCCTCATTCATCTGAAGACATGTCCAGCAGGACAATAATCCAATAAGCATTAACTATCAGTCTGGAGACCTCGCATAAGAGGTGGATGGTTGCTTCTGGTCTTCCAGAAGCCCCTTCCAGATGCCTTGAGACAGTAGTCTAGTTGCAAATCTGGAAAATAAGATATAGTGACTTGTCCCTTCCTATTTCACCATAGAAAGATGTCCAGCTTTGGGGGAGCTGAGAACTGTACTGACTTTTGAATAGCACAATGGATTTTTATTTTATTAGTTTACTTATTTATAATGTTTCTGGACTGCCTCATTGCAGAGGGTGTTGCACTCCAAAAAGGAGCCAGAAGTTGTGCAACAATAACATCAAGGGAATTTGAACATTTAAGTTAAAGGTAACACATTTCATGTGATTGCTCGCATGATCCTTCATTTTCTTTCTCATTAAACTTTAGAATTGTACAGCAATTCAGGGGAGGGTTCTAGGAGTTGCACCCAAGGTTTCCAGTTGCCACCTGAAGGTTTATAGGATCTAAAGGAAAACAGAGACTCACATACTTTTGACAGCTGCTAGAAACAATATGAACTAAAACCAACCTCCCATTTTAACTCCCATTTTTGGGGAGAAGGCCTGAACGTTGTACCAAATGCAAAGAGTGGTAGTTGAGCAGGAAGCTGTCTTTCTATTTCCACACCAGGATAAAAGAGCAATGCATCCAGTGGTGTGTGTGTGTGTGTGTGTGTGTGTGTGATAGAAGGGCAGATGGTTGACAGTAGTGCTCTCATTCAAGCTCTTCTCCTTTTTCACAGGCATTGTAAGGTTGCATGTATGGCCCATAACTTTCTTCCTTAAGTGGACCAGGAGAGCAATGAATTTGATTTTGGATGGTGTCCATAGTCAAATGCAGTGAATGACCTATTACTGTGTATGGCATTGTCTTGAGCTACCTAGGACTTCTGTTCATCTCTAATGTCATGTGGGATTTCTAGTCAGAATGTTACCAGACACTTTCAGTGAAGTTAATTTAAATCTTTTCAGCATCCTGATGTTTTCCAGTGCTTTGCTGCCTTTTCTTCCCTGTTACCAGACACCAAAGAGAAATCCATGGTAGCTGTGGAGAACATTTTGCTTTTATTTGGGCCATTCCAAATGTCCACCTGATCACTTCAGACCATCTGTCTGTAGCCCACTGGGGACTGATTATAGCCCCTGATGTCCCTCAATATCTGTTTCAAGCTCTTTTATCATCACATAATTATTATATTTTAGACATGGGTGGACAGTAAGACATGAGTGAATTACTATCATTTTAGTGTGTGTGTGTGTGTGCGTGTTCCTGTGTGTGTGTATGACTAACCATAAACATTTTAATACATAAATAATTGTTTGGGGATACCTGCCTCCTTTTTTTAATAATCTTTTTAATATGGTCTCAACCTTATCAAACCCAGCCCATGAGACTCCCTACAAATTTATTTATTTGTTTAATGCTATTTACTCTTTATGAAGACAAGATAACTCCATATTCAGAGAAAACAATATTATTAGTTCAACCTGGAAGGGGAATGTGGGTGGGGCTGGTGAACACGTTTACTGGCAAAGCCATTACTTTGACTTGACCTTCGTTGATGCAATTATCTTCCCTGTAATTACTGAAACCACTATCATTTATTTTTCTTGGCCCTGTTGAGGTGACTTTTAAAGACCAGGATAAAACAATGACTGAATGTGTGTGTGCGGTGGCTTAGGAAACTCTTGCACCATTGACAGCTGGAAATTGAAAAGTGGAGTGAAGAGTCCTACTCAGTTAAGATAATCAACCACCTGTCCCCTTTCCTGATTTCCACATTTGTGTCTTGCAAATCTCTGTTGATTTCCCTAGACATGCATTATGCTCCCTGCTGATAAAGAGGGAGACAACAAAGAAGGTGATGATCTCTACTTAGAATCAAAGAATGCCAGAGTTGGAAGGAAGCTTAGAAATCATATAATCCAACCCATTTCATAGGGCAGGATGCATTGCACCAGTCTGGCAGATCAACATCTATCCTCTGTTTGAAGACCTCTAGCAAAGGAGGATTCACTACTTCTTGTGGAAGCCTTTTAAGAAGCCAGAATACATCATATGATGACACAGATGTGTCTCGAGAGAGGAAAGAATGTCCAAATGGTGCAGCACATGGTATTCCTACTTATGTTGCCTCACACAGTGTGCAAAGTAATGGGTAGGACGGAGCCCATCTCTCTTCCACATGAGTCCTATGAGCCTGGAGATTATGTCATTGGTGGGATCACATCCCAGGTTCTTCCTCTTTCTTCCATGAATTCTTTCCAGATTTCTCCTTTTTCAGAATATACCAAAAGGTAGGACATTCCTTGTCACTGAATAAGGCCTACTGTTAAAAACAATAAATTTTCTTGGAAACAAATTAGTGGGAAGATTTTCTTTTCTTCTTTAAAGTCCCCAGTCCAAGCTATACCTATTGTGCTTCTTGGTTGTATCTCATCCAAATAGTAACTACTAACGATCTAAAATTTACCACAATTGCGCCATGACCCTGGGATGAGGTTAGAATTTCAGTAATCTTTGAAATTATTACATAGCCAAATTAATCAGCCTTGAGTCAACTGTGACTTCTGGCAACATGATTAATTTGTGGTTCAGCTAGCAACAAGGCAGACATGACTGCCCTTTCATTTTTTCTGGGACTTCCCCCCCCCCCCCCCCCACTCTGGAGTACAATTTTAGACTACAATTTTCCTGGTGATCTCCTGTGTAATCAATCTGGTTGTCCAAAGCTGGACTCATTTAAAGTCTCTTTCCAGTCAAACTGAACTCCTGGACCTTTTATGATCACATCCATGCCATTTCCTAGCAGCCCAGCCATTAATTGTTATTTTTGGGCACAACTACCAGGCAAGGTTAGCTAGGCTTGGCTGAGAATCATGGGTTTCCTTTCAGAATAGGCAGGGTGTTGTAAATAGTAAATGTTGATCCTTTTCATGTTTTCACATGAAATATGTATGTAGCTCTATTTTCACAGGGATCACAAAATTTTACCAGCACAATTTAGCCTTGGCATTTGCCATAAATGAGATCAATGGGAATCTGAAGATTTTGTCCAATGTTACCCTTGGATTCTCCATCATGGACAGCTACTGCCATGAAAACCTGCTCTATCACAGTGTTCTGCAGCTTCTACTCAAGTCACAGAGATTTGTCCTCAATTACAACTGCAACTCCCAGAAGAATGTGATCGCTGTGATTGCAGGATTGACATCCGATATCTCCTTCCTGGTGGCAGACATCTTAATGATGTATAAGATTCCACAGGTCAGGCCTCTGTAGGATGGGGGGCCCTTGAGGTGTTTTTGTTTATTTCCCCATTCTTTTCATACGTTATATGTACGGCAGCTCCTAAGTAACACACAACTTGCTGGAGTAGGGCTGGTCTATTTCTTGTTCCTGCTCCCATGTTGTTGGACAAGCACTGTCCTCCTCTTATCTGATACCTATTGTGTTCTACCCACATCAGGTATATCTTTGTACCTGTGTGTGTGTGTTTTTGTTACAGGGAGGGGTGTTTATTCCTGACTGCTCCTGAGATAATTTCTCCAAGATTCATAATATTTTCCTATTCCTCTTCCACCTTTTCTCTAACTGTTTTCAACTCTCCATTAGTTCCCTAATCTTAATCTATATAATAGAAGATTTGTCCTGTCTTCTGAAATCAGTATGTTCTGATAGGGAATGTTTCTCTTATATCCCGACTGTTGCGCTAGAGAAAAAGGGAAGAAAAGCCCAAATCTGCAGAATTTCCAATCTCTCCCTCCCAAGTAAAACTGCAGATAGGCATTTTGTCTGTTAAACAGTGGGTGTTAGCAGCTCCTGAGCAGGTTCTCCGCAGTATGTTACAATCTTATGGTGTTGATGTCCCTAAGAAATGCTTTTGGGGGTCCTTGTTTTAAACATATGTCACGTTGCACGTACCCATACATAGAATGTAGCATTCTTACACTGTAAAGAGAGCAGACTAATAGGAAGTTTGGATACTATAACATCTGTTTTTGTTTCAGCTGTCAGCATCTCATTAGGCTTTAAATGATGCTGTAGCCTGGGAGCCCATCCCTGCACATGGGTGAGAATGTGAGCGCAAATCCCACAGTTGCTTCCATTTAATTCATGATAGACCTTGAAAAATACAAAATCAGAAAGCAGAGATTTATGACTTGAAACCATCATGCCATAATTTCATTCAGTTTTGAGGAGATCTGTGACCGATGGCTACAGATGGGCCTTTCCACTTGCCTCTTATGCTCTGCAGGGCCAAAGTCCTGATTCCTACAGTATCACTGACTGTAATGTCTGCTAATAATTTTGAAGTTTTCTTCTTTGCCATACTAACTGGCTTTGGTCAAAAATGTTATCCCTTATTTCCTCAGGATTTAGAGCACTTTTGTAGTTATATCTCCTCTCCCAGTTTCCCTCCACACTCCTTTTTATGAGGGCCCAAATTTCCCACCATCTGGCATAGCTCTTCCCCACGGATGGGACTGCCTTATTTCTCCAATTTGCTTGCTCCTGTATATTTTTTTGTAGAGTCAAATTTTGTTATTTCTATTCCAGCTGCTTCTCCCAGACTTTTAGTTCTTGGAACAAGGCAACCAGTAAACACCAAGAGATGGTCTACTCCTAAAAACTGTCTTCAGGCCAGCAAATATATCAGACTCCTCTGTGAAAGTGTTGCTCTAAGGGTATCTTGCACAGAGCAAGGAATTGGACTGCATGAACTTTAAAGTCCATTTCACCCATAGGATTCTATTTCTAAGTACTGATAATCAGGCAGGAACTGTCTCATCAGCAATGAATTTAAGTCACACTCTACTTAAGGCCAGCAGAAACTGCCAAGATAAAAGTATATCACTTCACAAATGAAGCTGTATCAAAAATACTGTGGGCACACTCTTCACAGAGATGTGCAGATCCTTCTTCTAACTAATTTTTTAAACATCTCCTCTTTTCTTAGCTGGCGTATGGATCATTTACCTCTGAAGAGAGAAATGGACCGAACCCTTCCTTCTACCGTATGGCCCTCAATGAAGACCACCAGGTCCAAGGCATCATTTACCTGCTAAAGAACTTTGGGTGGACCTGGATTGGTCTCTTTGCTGATGATGGTGACAGTGCAGAACATTTTCTGCTCTCCCTGGAGGCCCTGTTCTCTCAGAATGGAATCTGTTCAGCTTTCACTCAAAGAGTGCCTCAGCGGGAGAAACAAAAGATGAACGATTGGAGTAAAATCAGTGACCTGATTGGAAGAATTAATCTCCATTTTACACAGAGCAGAGCAAGTATATTGGTTTTTTATGGAGATACCTTGACCATGATGTGGCTGAAAAACTTACTATCTGAAGAATATGATAAATGTAATGAAAAGGCATGTGATGGAAAGGTGTGGATTATGACAGCCCAGATAGATGTTGCATTCCTGACTCAACTGATTGATACCAACATGGATATATTCCAAGGATCTCTTTCCTTCATGCTCCATTCCAGGGAGATTAGCGGGTTCCAAACTTTTCTACAGCTCCTCAAACCTGGCCAGAACCCACAAGACAGATTTCTCAAACATTTCTGGGAAAAAGCATTCCAATGTCTGTTTTCAAGTCCAAAGCAACCAGTAAAGAATATGTGTACTGGAGAGGAAAGTTTGGAGTCCCTCCCCGCATCCTATTTTGAAATGGCCATGAATGGCCACAGCTACAGTATCTACAATGCAGTTCATGCTGTGGCCCATGCTTTGCAGTCTGTAGACTCATCTCCAGCCAGTTCCAGGACAACGAGTCTCCAAAGGCTTCAGCCCTGGCAGGTAATGTTTCAACCCATATTTTCCACATACACCATTCTATAACACTATTAATGCTATTAATACCATTTTTCCCTATTCAGGAATGAAAAATAGAAAATCGAAAGCTGGGGGAGGGGGGAGTGGAAAATCAGTGGGAAAATGTTCATGGAATCCTTAGAAATAACCTCGTCCAACTCTTGCTTAGCACAACATCCAACATGTAAGATCTTGCCCGGTTCGTCAAGAGAACACTCCCGTGACAGGTGTGGTTCACAAAAGAGGTTTACTCAAGCGTAACGCAACAGTTACAAGCAAAGCCAGGACTGGCTTGGTACAATACATTGGTTCCTTTATACCTCTCCCCTTCCCACTGTTTTGCCCCGCGATCGCGTTACAGGCTGCGGATTATCAGCGCCCCAACAATCCCCCTTAATTGTCCAGATGGCAGGTTCAGCCTGAGTCCCATTGTTCTTTGATTGTTGTTAGCCCTTGGTGTGGTCGTTGCCTTTGTTGGGCTTCTGTCGCGCACACAGCCGGGAGCTTCCCTCGCGCGCTGATTGCTCTTCCTCAGTTCTGCTGCTCTTTCCTTTGTCCATAGTGCCCGCGGCCCTCTGAAGTTAACACAATGCATCTGCTCCAGATTAGTGAAGAGGGGCCAGGTGGCCCATTCATTAGTTTGCGGTTAGCACTTCCTCTTTCTGCGCTAGCGCTCAAGCAGTGAAACTGACTAAAGCGCGCCTGGGGAATTTTATTTATTTATTTGATTTGTCCCCGCCCATCTCCCCTACAATGGGGGACTCTGGGCGGCTTACAGTCACTAAAATCACAATACATAATTAAATTATAAAAAGTTTAAAAATTATAAAAGTTATAAAAACTAGAAATTTCCAAGACTAGAATAAAAATAAAAAACTAAAAACTCCAAGAGGCCAATAGCCCCCCCCCCCGGTCACTAAGGGGCCAGCCAACCCCATTTCTGATATCCTCCCTCCCCGCCCCAGGCCAGATGGCAGAGCCAGGTCTTCAACTCCCTCCGAAAGGTCTGGAGTGAGGGGGCCTGTCTCACCCCTGGGGGCAAGATGTTCCAAAGGGCGGGGGCTACAGCAGAGAAGGCCCGCCTTCTGGACCCCGCTAGTCGGAGTTCTTTTACCGTGGGGATCCAGAGCATGCCCTCTCTGTGAGATCGGGTGGGATTTCCTAGCCGTGCAGCGCCGGCTGAACCTGACACAACATTCCATAATTTTTTCCAAAGGGATTTTTCTAACGTAAAAAATAGGAAAAATTGGAAAGACTTGAGGGGGGAAAAAAACCCAAACATCTTCCAATATTGAAATGAAGTATTTTCTTTTAGATAATTAATGCAGCACCAAGATATGCATATAATTGTTCATTTCCCCCAATATTTTTGAATAACTTGTAACAGGATCTACTGACACATTTAATAGTTTTAACTATAAGCAAATAGGTTCAGCCTAGAGGCCAGAAATTAGAAGTCTGGTAGTACCTTTTTTTAGACTAACATATTTTATTAAAAGGCATAAGCTGAAGCTCACAAAAACATATGCCTTTTGATAAAAATTCTCAGTCTGAATAGGTGCATATGATTTTGTGCTCCAATAGAATAACACAACTCTTTCCCTACAATAGCCACTTATCTGGAAAAAAAAACCTTTCTGAATGTGAAGTCTCTCCAAGCCACAGCTGCCACCTGTTCTTCCAGCAGGAGCTGTGAGTCCAAGAGGACCCCCATATTGTGCCCTAGTCTCCCTGGAACCACAGGGGTGAAACAAACACAGCCACTAGGTCTTGTCAGGACTGAGGCTGAGTGTGTTCCTCTCCACCCAGGCATGCGCAGCCTCCGGACACTGGGTCAGGGCATTTAAAGCATTCCTTTCAGGGGGGTCTCCAGGCTTTCTTGAACACCTCCAATGAAGAAAGCCCACCTCTTCTCTGGTTGACTGGTTTCCCTTAGTCTTGGAAAGTTTTTCCATCAGAACTCCATCAGAATCTTCCTTCTTGTGACTTATATCCACCTTTCTGGGTGCTGCAGTATTCATGGAGTGGAGAAGAGGAAAGAACAGAAGATGAAGTGGGAAATCTTTTCTTTCTCAAGCTGTCCTGGTCTTTTGCCAATAGGGTGAAAATGAAAACAGTGGTATATTCCTTGGTGTATCACTACTTGCCTTTTCTGGATCTTATCCCCCACTCATTCAAGTGGTCTCTAGATCATTGCAATGGAAGGGATTAATCTAGACCTGTTCTGGAAAGGGTTGAAGTTTTCAGAATAGCCTGGGTTAAACTGCCTCTGCAGAAGTGGATCAGGGGCTAGCCATGGGTAAGGCCACCATTCCATGTGAATGAAGCCCCAGAATTATGGACATATGGCCCAAATCATTCAGTCTGTACTCACACACCTTCTCCATACACAACCGCAGGAATCTATTTACAAGCTTGATTTCAATATGGTAAGGTACATGGAATACACTTGCAAACATTACTTGGGACAAATTTCTGCCTTAATGTTTTAGACTAATTTATATGGATCCCCAAGAGTTTCATATAAATGCATTGGTCTGTCTGTCTACTCATAAACCTATCTATTTCCTTTTCCACCAGCTTCACTTCTTCCTTCAAGGCATTTCCTTTAACAACTCAGCAGGAGAAACGGTGTCCTTCAGTGCGGATGGGGAAGTGGAAAGCCAGCTTGACATCATCAACCTGCTCACATTCCCGAATCACACTTTCCAGAGGGTGAAAGTTGGAAAGATTGTCCCCAAGGCTGTGGAAGGAAAACAAATCTCCATTAATGAGGATGTGATTGCATGGCATAGAGCTTTTAACCAGGTGTGCAATCTAGATTTCTTCTTTCTTTTCTTTTCTTTTCTTTTTGAATAACTCAGGACTGAGAATCTTAGAAGTGTAGAATTGTAGAGTTGAATGGAGCTTAGTATCATGAAGTCCAACCCCCTGCAATGTGCAGAACTGCTATTAAAACTACCATGGAAGGTGGCTGCCCAGCCTCCTCTTCAGAAGCTATAAAGATGAAGAGTCCACAACTTCATAGGCAGACTATTTTACAAATCTTATGGTCAACAAGTGCTCTCTTATATAAATCTTACTAAGTAGTAGTTTCAGAGACTGGTACTTGCTTTAATCGCTTGCAGTCCATGATGCTACCTTCTAGTTAAGTTTGTATTATTTATCTCTTACTTTCTTTGTGAATTAATCTATATATTTATTCCCCATTTTCCTAGTCTTTATAAATGAATGAAAACACAGAATGATAGAAGAAAGAGTCCATAACCAAAGTAATACATACAGTAATATGTACAACCTGTTAATGAACTGAGATCTCCAAGAACAAATCTGAGATAGGAGTAGATATTGCTAACTTCCCCAAATATCTTCCTACATTGTTTCAAGTGGAAATAATAGTGTGTCTTCAGCATGGAAGATGGTTCTGATGTTTGTCTCATCCATCTCCTTTCATGCATGAATTCCTGCTCCAAGAATACTTCACACAATTTGTAAAAAAACAACCATCAATAGCGTAAGCAATGGTTGAATTCCTGGTACCTTGGGATACTATTGTTCTCAGAACATCTTCTTTAGTGCATAGCTTTCTGCCTTAGATTTATTTTTTATATTTGGAGCTTTACCAAAAAAGAAAAGAAAAGAATGAAGAAGGAAGAAGAAAGAGAGGAAGGAAGGAAGGAAGGAAGGAAGGAAGGAAGGAAGGAAGGAAGGAAGGAAGGAAGGAAGGAAGGAAGGAAAACCATCAAACCTACAGAGACATAGCAGATTGGAAAGGAAAACAACACTTCTGTCTTCATTTTTTTTTCCAAAGAATATTTATGGGTTGTACATACACTGTTGCACTGTTGCACTGTGTGATGTGATTGTTGCACATCATGCAACTGCACATCAATTGCACATGCAATTACACATCATGCAATTCCCTCAACTTTATGACTGGCAACTCTTCCTAAACTCTTATTAAAAACAGAATGAAGATTTGGAAGTCTGTGAAAGACATGTCAAAGGGCCATCACTCCATCAATATATGCTTCTGGCTTTACTCTTTTAAATATGGAAAGTGCTGACCACCACACCCCACACCCCTTAATTCAGGGTCTACTATACAGCAAAGTAGTTTATCTCTTGTCACTTGATAGGTACATTTTGGATCTAAATGTCCTTTTCTGTTTATGGATTAGGTGGTCCCCCATTCTGTATGTAATGATTATTGCCAACCAGGTTATCAGAAGAAGAAGAAGGAAGGGAAGAAATCTTGTTGCTATGACTGTACTCCATGTCCTGAAGGAAAGATTTCAAACCAGAAGGGTAGGTGATGCTGTATAGACAGTATTCCACATGGAGAGACCTTCATTTATTACAGGGTGATATACAGATAAACATGTAAAGTCTCTTTCAAATGAAGTTTAGTTTCTGGTCTCTTCATGGACAGATTCATGTAATTTTCTATGTAACAATGCAGAATTTATTTGCTATTGATTTGATATGACTTCCATGCATAATCTACAGCTCTGAGATTGTCTGGTGGGCTTCCATCCAGGTACTAACCAAGGCCACCAAGGTGCCGTCAGAGAGCTGGGCAAACTTTCCAACTATGTTGCAACTGCTCAATGTGTTGGATTATTGTGTTCTTCTAGGGGTTAGAATTATTCTACATTCTAAAGAAGAGGTATGTCTCCTTCACAATGTGCACTTCAGATATTTAGTCTAGATGTGAAATATATCAAATCAAGTATGTGGATTAGAGATAACCCATAATTTAGGAGTAGATTGTTGTATTGTTCCGATGAGTACTTGGCAGAACCATAAATGAATGGAGGGGTGCACACAGTATTTTCTAGAATCTTAGACCCCCAACCTTTTGTCTTCCAGTCAGATTGGACAGAGAGTTTTCTTCACCAGTACTGTTGGCTGCCTGCAGACAGAACTTTTAGAAGAAGAGTCCTTTTAACCAATATCTTAAGAGGGCAAGTGAGAAGATCATCACTGGTTTGGCACAGGTTGAGACCAGGAATCCAATAAACAAGCAAGAAATTGAAGGGAAAAGACAAAAGATACAATGGGGTGGAATCCAGAGTTCTAATCACATCACAGCAAGGAAAACACAAGAAAGTTGAGGCTTGAAAAAGTGTTTTCAGTGTTGTCCCCCAGAGTGAGGCTGATATATCACCCATGCTGAGCTTCCACCCAATACTCATCAATATTAGCCATCTGATGGTTTGCTTCCTGACAATTCTCTCAGATCTGTGGAGTACTCCCCCCTCTTGTTGAAATTTAATCAGAAGCAGCAGCTGAATTGGGAGCTTGATTGATCTTCATCAGCCTAAATGGAATAATTGGCTTCAACACTGTTGGAATCACCTGCTCCATTACTATTATTCCTATATGCCCCTGGCTCCACTTCCTCCTCCATCTCATTAGAAGACACATCTAGCAGGCCATAACAAGTTCTAGTCCATCCTCCACCAGAGAATCCCACCAGATCACTTTAAGCTGGCCCCTCTTTTTCTACCCATGTGTAGTGTAGTAGTGAAGGTGTTGGGCTAGTGGGGGGAGACCCAGATTCCAAGTCCACCCTCAGCCATGGAAACTGCCTGGGTGATTTGTACCAGTTACTCTCCTTCAGCCCAACTCTCAGAGCTGTACTTGTAGAGGATGCAATGCTATATCTGTCACCTTAACTTTCTGAATCTTAGGTGGGATAAAAATATATTTTTTTTAAATTTAGATGAATAATAAATTTCTTTTATTAAAAAAAAATAAATGAACAAAAATCATATATGTCAAAAAATGACAAAATTTGGAATTCCTAGAAAGACACATGATTTCATACTCTGAAGACTTCATTGTCATGACCACAGGAGCTGATTACTAATTCTTAATGCAAAATTAAACTGATTTTTTTTATGCATTCGAGAGTCCTCATTAACTAGACACAGCTGTATGAATATGTTAGCAACAACAGACTTAATTATGTACAAAATATCTCAGTGTGTAAGACCTGAACTGGAATCTGGTCTTTTCTTCCAGACATGAATGACTGTTTCAGATGCTCAGAAGATCACTATGCAAATGAGGACCACACTCAATGCATCCCTAAACTGATAACTTTTCTCTCTTATGAAGAACCTTTAGGAATCGGCTTAGCTTCAGCTGCTCTGGCTTTGTCCCTGACCATGGTCTTTGTGCTTGAAACATTCATTAAGCACAGAGATACTCCGATAGTCAAAGCCAACAACCGAGATCTCTCCTACACTCTCCTTTTCTCCCTTCTGCTCTGTTTCCTCTGCTCTTTGCTCTTTCTTGGTCAACCAAGCAGAGTCACTTGTCTTCTTCGACAGCCCACTTTTGGCATCACTTTCTCAATGGCGATTTCTTGTGTCTTGGCCAAGACCATCACTGTGGTGGTGGCTTTCATGGCTACGAGGCCAGGGTCCAACATGAGGAAGTGGGTGGGGAAAAGATTGGCCAACTCCATTGTGTTCTGCTGTTTCCTCTTTCAAGCAGTTATTTGTGTTGTGTGGATGACAATATTTCCCCCATTCCCAGATCTGGACAGACAATCATTCACCAAATATATCATAGCAGAATGCAATGAAGAGCCCATCATCATGTTTTTCCTTGTCTTAGGCTATATGGGGCTTCTGTCCATCATCAGTTTCATGGTGGCCTTCCTAGCCAGGAACCTGCCTGAGACTTTCAATGAAGCCAAGTTCATCACCTTCAGCATGTTGGTGTTTTGCAGCATTTGGTTAGCTTTTCTTCCAGCCTACCTGAGCACCAGAGGAAAAGACAAGCTAGCTGTGGAGATCTTTTCTATCTTAGCCTCCAGTGCTGGCTTACTCGGTTGTATCTTTGTCCCAAAATGTTATATTATTCTGTTGAAGCCAGAGCTGAATAGCAAAGAACAGTTGATGAAGAGAAAGAACTGATTCAGCCATGACTAGTAATATTTTTTATTGATTTTTTTTTTTTTTGCATCTGTATTGGTCTTTTCACTGACTGAGCTTTTTACGATTTTGACCTTGGTGGTGGTTTTATATTTGGTGGCATAATTGGGTTGGTGATTGTTTCTTTTAAGCCTGGGAAATATTTCCACATCCCAGATGAAGTTTAGGTAAAATTCCTTGTAGCAGACCCTAAAATAATGCAAGCTGTTGTTAGATTAGCATTTTTCAGCCTGTAGAACTTGTACTTTACTAACACAATTACTGCACAATTTAATTTTGGTTTGATTATTCATTATATTGGTTAACTCCAAAATCCACTGGAGTTGTGTGGCCAATAAATGTAACAAACAAACAAATAAATAAATAAAATGCAGGGTGGAGTATTGCATAGACTATTAGAGTGCTTTATTATTTATTATTTATTTTTATTATTTATTATTTATTATTAGACTAGTAGTGTATCGCTGTGAAAGCTGGACCATAAAGAAGGCTGAGTGCCGAAGAATTGATGCCTTTGAACTGTGGTGCTGGAGAAGACTCTTCAGAGTCCCCTGGACTGGTAGGCGGTCAGACCAGTCAATCTTAAAAGAAATCAACCCTGACTGCTCATTGGAAGGATTGATACTGAAGCTCAAGCTCAAATACTTTGGCCACCTAATGTGCCACCTGGGTTTCAGGTTTGGCATGAGCCAAGACCACAGAGGAGGAAGAAAGGAGTGGCTATTGGTATCTAGGGGGCCTTGAAGGATCTCAGAGGACTTCTGCTCCACATATAACTGGATGTGAGGTACTCTAGTTGAAGTTGGGTGGAAGGGAACAGTTGAGATTGCTGCTGGTGTGCTACCCTCTCTGTTGCCAAGCAGATCCCTGACAGAGCTGGTGCATTTCACTGCTGGGTGGCCAATAAGGTCCCCGAGGCTGCTGGTGCATAGGGATTTCAATCTGCTGACTTTGACACAAACCTGAGATCACTGTGGTCCTTTCACCAATTTGGTAGAGAATTTCAAAATGTCATTCCTCCCCAGCCAGGTGTTCACGTCAGTTTCTGATCAGTGGCATAAAAAGATACACCATTGCTTCTCATTTCTTTATTTAACAGCATGGTGTGCTATTATTAGGAACAAAGAGTCTGTTTTTGTCTGAAATCAGATCTACTTCCCCTCACTGTGTAGCATGCACAGTAATACAGAGCCATGTCTTCAGTTTTCAGATTGTTCATTTGCAATTACAAGAAGGGATTCAAATCATCCATGGAGATAGTGAAGCGACCCTTCGCTTTACATGGATAGTATATGGCAGTGTTGTCCAAACTTGGCCACTTTAAGATGAGTGGACTTCAACTCCCATGCTGGCTGGGGAATTCTGGGAATTGAAGTCCACTCATCTTAAAGTGGCCAAGTTTGGACAACACTGCCATATGGTAATTGAACCTGTAGCAATGTCTCCCAACCATTCCAAATCTTCTCCAGGAGCTTCTTGAAGGTGAAGGTGAAGTCAAAAGGCTTGACAGGAAAGTCAGACAGATTTCTTAGACAGACAGGATTTTTTTTTTATCAGCACCAGACGTCACCTGATGAATGTCTGATTGGATAACTGAAACATAAAGCATTGTAAGGAATCCTTATAAAATCAAATTCTTTATGATAGGTCAATGATCGAAGCAAGGAATCCTGCTATCTAATGGCTTTGAGAATGTCCTGTCCCCTTTGTCTCAAAAAAATATATTTATATATCTGTACACACCTCTGAAAACTGCTAAAAAGGAAAAGAACTGGAACCAACGTCTCATTTTCCTTTGTTGTGGGAGAGATTGAATGGAAAATTTTCTCAGGTAGACAGGAAATGTGCCTTTGGGTGAAGAGAAAGAGTAGGATTGATTTTCAACAGAAAACTGCCCTCCATTTAATAGGTTTCAGGATATAAGGCCATCTGTCCCTTAGGACATGAACAGTCCACATTATTTGGTTGATGTTAAACCATTGCTTGTCTTTTCTGTGGAGGAACATAGCAAATATGCTTCAAAAGAAAAAGTACAGGAAAGCAGACGGGACCCACAAAGAAGACAGTATGCTGTAATGGTTAAGGAGCTGGACTAGGACCAAGGAGAACCAGGTATGGTCCTGAATTAAACTGTGGAAAGTCTACATTAACATGGTTGGTTATCAGGAACCCTCAGAAAAAATCAAGTCCATCATCAGCCATCAAAGCTCACTGATTGACTTTGCACTGGTCACTCTTTCATAGACTAATCATTTATTTACTTTTTTGTTTATGCATCAAATTTGTCACCACCCATCTTGTGAAATGATTCTTGAGAATCATGAATCAAGGTTGCTCTTGTGGGGGGGAGGGAGGAGAGATACTCTAGAGCAGTGTTTTGCAAACTTGGCAACTTTAAGATGTGTGGACTTCAACTCCCAGAATTCCCCAGCCAGCATGCCTGTGTGTTAAAAAGGGGCAGGGCTTCATTTGCTGCAGTTGCACCCACCATTTTGACACTCTCTCCTAAAGGCTTCTAATGCTGGGATTCTAAAATTCTAGGATCTTATGAATGTGTTTTGGGGAGGCTGGAAAAGTAATGGAAGGGAAAGTCAAGATTAACAGATGCTGTGTATCTGTTGGCTGCTTACCTAATAAATAGCAGCTCAGCTCAGATCAGATGAGAAGAAACCTTGGAAGAAGCATTTCAAATTCTTCAGAGACTGTGCCTTCATGAACTCATTTGAAGGGTTGGAAGTTCCTCTTGGAAATTCTAAGATTCTGTATTTATCTCAAAAGCAGCATTACATAATACCTTTCTGAACTTTATATAATTTTTGCCTCCTTGATCTTGCTTAACTGAGTGAGGCTTCATAGTTTATACCAGCATTTCTCAACCTGAGCAACTTTAAGATGGGTGGACTTCAACTCCCAGAATTCCCCAGCCACCATTCTTCAACATCGAACACTTTTCTAATGAATACAGCACAAGGGAATTACTATTACATTTATTTAAGTTATAGTATGAAAAAGCACTTTTAGCTAACAGCTTGAGCATTTCTAAAATATGTTTGTGGGTGTATCTATATTTAGTTCCCCATTTATCAGTTCAACAGCACACACACACAGACACACACAGTTACATGTAAAGCAAAATGGATCCTCAATTCAAGAGCAACACTTTTAGGGTCTGACTTTCTTGCTGGAGTTTGCTCATAGTGAAGATCTGGAACCAGTCTCCAGGGAGAACCAAACTGAACTAAACCAAGCCAACAAAACATAAAACTCACTCCGATCCTGAGATACACTGCTGAGTCCAACCTCTGTTGCTTCAGTTATTTAAATTACTATAATTAGTCCTCCAAACCAGAGATGCATTGAAGTTTAAGGAGGCAATGGAAAATAACAAGCTGAACTGAAAGTGATTGCAAAACAGAAATGATGTGATTCAAAACTAGAATGAAGGGCAAAAAGCTAGAAGGAACTCTCCATCTGATTGATGATCTTTCCCATTTCAAAGAGTAGACAGATTACATCTTGGCAATCTGACACTCAGCTGATTGGCCCTGGACAGACTTTCTTCTGTTGGTAGCAAAGCAAAGATAAAGTCTATCAATGCAAACTCATCACAACAACTTTGAGTTACAGCCAGATAATGCTAGCTATATTGCCAAGATACTGGGTCTAGTTCATTTATTGCTGCTTCTGCCTTTTAGAACCTGGGAAATAGAAATTTGGAAATGTCCAATGAATGACCCCCTCCCTGTTCCACATGAGTTTTATCAGCCTGGCAAGCTTCTCATCGGAGGGGTTATATCTCAGATCTCTTACCATTTTCATCAATTAACTTTCACCCAACTTCCCTCAAGGAGCTTATTTGAGGTGCCAAAGTAAGGATTCTACCTTTTTTCCATCCAGTTTGTGGGAGTTTGTTCAGGTCACAATCCCACACAAGTTCAGGTGTGTCAGAATGCACTGCAGAGTTCATAATAAGGTTCAAAGTCATAATATTGCATCATAGGTACTATTTTACCTTTTCACCTGCTGCACAAGTAACTGATATAAGGATATGACATCATTATTGTTGGTCACACAATCAGCCAGATGTTTAGACTGGATTTGTCATTTTTATCCACCTATTGAGTCCTTCCTAAGGACCTGGGATAGGCAGATGTTGTTGTTTGATGGTGTTAAAGGTATTGTCACAGGATGTAAGTTGTTGTTGTTGTTATTATTATTACCTTCAAGTCAGTGTTGACTAATAGTGACTGCTTGGACTAGTCCCTGTAGTTTTTTGGAAGTGGTTGCCTTTGTCATCTTCCTAGGGCTGAGAAAGAGGGACTGGCCCAAGGTCACCCAGCTGATTTTGTGCCTAAGGCAGGCCTAAAACTCAGTATCCCAGTTTCTATCCTGGTATCTTAACCACACATCAAACTGGGTGTCTTTGTATTTTAGGGTTTATAATTGTGATGTATGTAGATTTGGGTACTTAAGAGCAGAATTGTCCTAAACCAATTAGCTGCAATAAATGCACAATTTTCTTTGCAGTATGGTGACAAAATTCTACCAGCATGGCTTGGCTTTGGTGTTTGCTGTCAATGAGATCAATGAAAATCCCCAGATCTTGCCCAATGTCACCCTTGGGTTTCACGTCTATGATAGTTACTATGATGCAAGGATGACCTATCGGACCACTCTGGACCTGCTCTTCAAATCACAGAGATTTGTCCCTAACTACAAATGTGACAGGCAGAAAAATCTCATAGCCGTCATTGGGGGACTTGGTGCTGAGGTCTCCTTTCGCATGGCAGACATTCTAACCCTATGGAAAATTCCACAGGTGCGATGAGAACTTGGATGAATAAGAGTATTCACAAAATTATCCTTCCATAGGAAAGCTGTAGCAGTAGTATGGAAGGGATCAGAGCAAAGTAGCCAGTGCTGGGAGAAGTATAATTTCTCTTCTCCACCCCCTAAATGGGAGTCAGAGATTTCATACACTGAAGTGTAAGATAGGTCACATATTTCATATAGTGAAGAAGAACATAGCATATTGTGATTTTTAAGAAACTATACTTCCATAATATTGCCAAAAAATCATTGTCATTTTTTGAAGAATATTGAATCAATAGATTTTGGCTGGATTTGGACTTCACCAAGCCATTCTGATTTAGTGACTGAACCATTGTGATTTATAGACTAATGGTTTAGCGCATTGTGTTAACCAAATAGTTCATTAAGCATAGTTCAAAAGTTATGGTTTAGCATTATATGTGAACCAACCCGTTTTGTTCTTGGAAAGCCAAGTTCTTTCACTGAATATTCATGAAACACCATTCAAAAACTTTGTTCTAGCTCACGTACGGCTCATTTGCCCCAGCAGAAAGCGAACAAGCCCAGTTCCCTTTCTTTTACCGTATGGTCCCAAATGAAATCCTTCAGTACATGGGGATTATCAGCTTGCTTAAGTATTTTGGATGGACGTGGATTGGGCTTTTTGCTGCAGACGATGAGAGTGGGGACCGTTTCTTGCACTCCTTGGATCAGCTGTTTTCTAAGAATGGAATCTGTTCAGCCTTTGTAGAAAAAATCCCTAACCAGCACAACGCATATAATCTTGATGGGGTGAATAGCGTCGTCTCAAATATTTACCAAGTTTTTACGGAGAGCAAAGGTAATGTTTTTGTCATCCATGGGGAACCTTTGACCATTCTGTGGCTGAATACATATGTGTTCTTAGGTTTCCCTGGATATAAAGAAAATGCATCATTTGGTAAAGTGTGGATTATGACTGCCCAGCTTGATTTTACATTAACTGGTCTCCAGAATGGCTGGGATTTCCAACTCTTCCAAGGTGCCTTTTCTTTCACTATTCACTCAGATGTGATTGAAAATTTCCAGAAATTTGTTCAAACCATAAAACCTGGCTGGAATCAAGGAGACGGATTTCTCAAGGACTTTTGGGAGCAAGCATTTAACTGTATGTTTGTAGATCCCCAAAATACAATAAGGGACAATGACACGTGCACTGGGGACAAAATGCTGAAGGACCTTCCTGGAACTCTTTTTGAAATGCACATGACTGGGCACAGTTACAACATCTATAATGCAGTCTATGCTATAGCACATGCTTTGCATGACATCAACCAACTGAGATCAAAATTCAAAGCAGTGGCAGGAGGCAAAAAGCTTGAACATCAAGATCTCCAACCATGGAAGGTAATGCCATTGCAATGAGGTTATCATTCTTTGGTTAGAGTTTTTCACATTTTGGAAATATGGCTTGTTATCTGAGCTTCTTTACCGTATAGTAATATAAAAGAGCATTAGCAAGATTTATTGCCATGCCCACTGTGGTACTAGAAGGCTGCTATTAAGCTATACATCTGCCCAAATATTCTGTCTAACTAAGTCTAAATATACAAAATCCATAAAATGTATATTGCATTACAAGTTCTATAAAGAAGCCAGGGACCCTAAGTTTCCTAATGTGTGTTAGCCATCTGGCTTGGTGGGTCTAATTTAGATATTACTGCTAAGTATTAAAATGCTGTTATTGATACAAGACCATTCATAGTAACTTTGCATTGATCTTTATAACTGGGTTTGCTTGTGCTGATTAAATAGCACTGTGAAGTAAATCACAGCTATCTCTGAGTAAGCAAGGAACAAGTCCTGCCTTAAACCCTGAAAAGCCACTTAGAAGCATTGCCAACGACCATAGAGAAAATGTAGAGGTGACAGAAAGCATGCATCTTTGAGTTTTCTATCTCATGGAAGGAGAAATGAGTAGAAAAGAGAAAATATCCTCCAGGGAGCAAGCTAAAGGAGAGAGTCTGAGACCATTTGCCAAGTAGTGACATGGGTGGTGAGCTCAATTTTTGTTTTACAGTTGGTTCTTGAGAAAGTAACCTAAACCTATTCAGGCATTTTCCACTGGGAAGGAGGTAGGGGTGACAATATGCATTTTTAGATTAGGATTTTGTTGGGGAAACTGAATTTAAAAAGTAACCCAGGAAAACTTTTTTTTAAAAAAAAATCTGCATATCCATAAATTCCATTTTCTTTCTCTGCTCTTGCTCTTGTTTATAGTTCAATCAATTTCTTCAAGACATTTCATTTAATAACTCAGTTGGAGAAACAGTTTCCTTTAATAATGAGAGGGAAATAGTAGGCAGTGGATTTGACATCATGAATATGATCACTTTTCCAAACACCTCTTTCCAAAGAGTGAAAGTTGGAAGGGTGGACCAGGATGTTCTTGAAGGAAAAGAATTTATCATCAATGAGGATATAATTGTGTGGCACACTGATTTTAAACAGGTATGGACTCTGCAGTATTTTTACTTTTTTTCTCTTAAGAAAGAGAAAAATTCATTGTTCAAATTGGTGATTTAGGGGTCTGTGAACTTAGTTTTCTTCATGACATGACCTGGTCATTTAAGGTCTGGTTGCAAAGTAAAATGCTTTAACAGATACCAGTACATGGCCAGTCTTGGCTAATCCAGAAAATTAAGCAGAGTAAGCCCTGGTTTGTACATGGATGGGGGACCATGTGGGAAACCCAAGGCTATAGCCTATACTAGGAAGTTTTTTTTTCTTTTTGTTTTTTTTAAGATGTCTCATAAAAAAGTAGACAAACAAGTTCTGTTTCATACCAAGAAAACTGCATGGATATGTCCATATAAATCACTGAGCTGAGCTGAGTTGGGTCATTAAAACTAATTGCACCTGTTGTATACAATCAACCCCTCCAAAATGCAGCATTAAGAATAACAGATATCTCCTCTTCGTATATTTGAAAATGATTTCACATTAACTGTATAAATGAGAGAATTCAAAATATTTGGTAGCATTTGGGAGAAACTAGGAAAAAAATTCTCTTGTAAGGACATTCCCATCCCATTGCTGATCTGGGGATCTATGACTAAAGATCATGGGCTATACTTACTTATTTTTCTCCCATTCTCAACTCCCCTTCATGTAAATAAAGTAAGACAAAAGTAAAGGTAGGACATATTTCAGCAGATTGTAGTCACTGAGATGTTGATCTGAATTCCTCCAAGACATTTGAACAATTCCTCATAAGCAATAAAGGTGATTGATTGATAGTAAAATAGAGGGATACATTTCTAATTTCTCCAATTCTGAACTATTCTTAATTTTATGGATAGATGACACCCATGTCTGCCTGTAACAATGATTGCTTCCCTAGTTATCAGAAGAAAAAGAAGGAAGGGGAAAAATTTTGCTGTTTTGCGTGTGTTCTCTGTCCGGATGGGAAGATTTCAACACAGAAAAGTAGGTAACAGGATACTTACAGTTTCATAAAAAGGTCTGCCATGGAATCCCACCAAAACAGAATCAGCTACTTACATAAAATGGATGCTATGTTTCTTTGTGCAAGCATTTACCCCATAGTTTTTTTTTTTTTTTTTTTGGTCGGGAGGGGTCAGAGATGTTTGTGAAAAAGGTTGGACATCGTTGAAAGTACTGTTCAAGTGGAGATAATTATGTAGGAAGGAGATAACATTAAGGTTAGGGAAATTTTTGTTGAAAACACTGTAGGAGAAAGTTTATTCGGTTTTAAAGCAGTGCTTCTCACAGTATTGCAAATTCCAGCAGGTTGTTTGGAATTGTTTAATTTTTTTTTTAAATTATTTGGTGAAATAATTTAGCCACACCCCCCCCCCCCAAATGCAGCACCAACAGGAAAAAAAAAGTGATTATACAGTAAAGAATGGAAAACTGAATATATTACTGTAATTAAAAAAAACTACATGCGGCAAAAATGACAAAAAGATCCCTGTAATAACTATAGATAATGATATCCTTATGCTTGTTGTCAAATGTAAACCATATAGATACATTGTCTTGTCATTTTTAGAATAGACAGATTTTCCAAAATGGTAAATAAATTCGTATCCTGAATCCATTCCTTAAAAGCCAGAGAGGAAGTTTCTTTTCAGTTATATAAGTAAACCTATCCTCAGTAGAGTCAAAGTTCTTCATGAAATGCCAGATCCCATGTTGTAGGAATACAAGTCAACATTGCAAATAGATCCTATATATAATATTTCTTCTCCAAACAGTACTGACATATTTAGAGTATTAGAACCTATAAAAGTGGTAAAGGAAGTAGCATTGTTTACAACCTTTTTATTTAATGCAAATGTCCATCAAAATATCAACAAACTGCCATTATATACAGAGCAAGGCAAATTTAGACATCTGGAATATGGCTTTCAAGACTCAAACAGAAAGTAACAACAATTACTAATGTTTGATGCACAGATCAAATATCTGAACTGTGGCTAGTGATTGGGGATACAATGGAAAGGAAGGGAAGAATGTATCAGTAAAAATAATTTACTTCCTTCATTGTGTTTTTTAATTAAATGTAGCAGTCTTTGTATTTCCATATTTGTTTATTTCTACTTCCTTTGAATTTCAATATTTTAACAATAAAACACATGAATTATGAAAAATATATCAACAACCTGGCATGTTAGTTTACTAATATAGACAGTAAAACAGACTGGATTTATACAGATACACCCTCATGTGCTGTTTGCACATGAAAATGCCTGGCTGAGTTCATATGTTATTGGCATAGTGATAAACTGCATAGGGATTCTTGCAAATGATATTTGCTAAGTCTATTCCTTGAAGGTGCTTTGAAGGTGTCATGATTCTCCCCATCAAAATTTTACTACTCTGGAACTGTAAATAAATTTAATCTTATCAGAACAAAAAGGCAATATAATTTGTTCAGCAAAGCATGTTCATTGGCTTAAAACTCTTCATGTGTCCTGCTAGCCATGCTGTACTCTTAGGCTTTGAGGAAGACATTCTAGGGAAGACAAAGAGATGTGCTTTCTAAGATGTTTCACTTGAGCTTGGAGCAAGCTATGCTGGAGGAGCTCAATAGCCTATCCTCCACAGCGTTAACAAAAAAATGTTGTCAAAATGTCCACAAGAAGTAAACAAGTCCTCTTTGGTGCTCACCAAAACTTTGCAAAGTGGAGCAAAGTGAAGAAACGTAACTGTTTGGCTTCACTCCTACAAGTGAGATGGCCATGCTGTTCTGCTAAACACCATTAAGAGAATGCTCCTCCTTTGGACCTTTCTACAGCCTTATTCAATTCCCTGCTTATTTTATTTTATTTTATTTTATTTTATTTTATTTTATTTTATTTTATTTTATGGTAACTGGGGGAGGTAGCTCAAGCTTAGAGCATCTTCTCATGCTTATCTTTTATGTTGGAAAAGAGTTATAGTATCCTCCCTCTGGAAGCCCCCCTCCTCTCTTTTGTGACAGAAGAAAATGATTTACTTGAGATGGGCAGAAAATAGTTCTGGTAGCAAACATGTGCCCTCTGGGACAAGAGAAGTCTCCTCATTTTTTCCTACTTTCTGAACTCTTCCAAATGACATATGTTCATTTATAATACAATAAAGTAAGAATATCCATGCTGAAACATTTTATTCATACAGGCTGACTCTAGTAAGGGAAGACAGTATAATTAAGCTTCAACACAAAAACATTTAAACATTAAGTCATTTGAAAACTTGCACTGAGACCAACATTTTTTCCCTTATTCTTCAGATATGGATGACTGCTTCAAATGCCCAGAAGATCAATATCCAACCCAGAACAGAAATCAATGCATCCCCAAAAGCATTACCTTTCTGTCATATGAAGAACCTTTAGGAATTGGTTTAGCCTCCATTGCTGGTTCTTCTTCCCTGATTATAGCTTTTGTGCTAGGAATTTACATTAAGCACAAAGACACTCCCATTGTCAAAGCCAACAACCAAAATCTCAGCTTTGTTCTCCTTGCCTCCCTCTTCCTCTGCTTCCTCTCTCCTTTCCTGTTTCTTGGACACCCGGGGAAGGAGACCTGTTTGCTCCGACAATCTGCTTTTGTCATCATCTTCTCTGTAGCTGTTTCTTCAGTGTTGGCCAAAACCATCACTGTAATTATAGCTTTCATGGCCACCAAACCTGGCTCTGGCATTAGGAAGCGGATGGGGAAAAATCTGCCCATTTACATTCTCCTCTCCTGTTCCTTCATTCAAGCAGGGATTTGTATTGTGTGGCTGGCCACCTCTCCCCCATTCCCAGATTTTGATATGCAGTCCATGACTGGAAAGATCCTGGCACAATGTAATGAAGGGTTAATCAGCATGTTTTATCTTGCCCTGGGCTACATGGGACTTCTATCCGTCATCAGCTTCATTGTGGCTTTCCTTGCCAGAAAGTTGCCAGACACTTTCAATGAAGCCAAATTAATCACCTTCAGCATGCTGATGTTTTGCAGTGTTTGGTTGTCTTTTGTCCCAACGTATCTGAGCACCAAGGGGAAATATGTAGTAGCTGTGGAGATCTTCTCCATCTTAGCCTCTAGTGCTGGACTCTTGGGTTGTATCTTCTTCCCAAAAGTCTACATAATTCTGTTAAAGCCTGAACTGAATGTTAGGGAACATCTAACAAGGAGAAAAGAATAGTCTATAAGACATCCATTATGGATTTCTCTTCTATTGAAAGAGGATTAGCTTCTCTGCTGTGCTACTGTATTTACCAGTCCAATCTCATATGGTACAAACAATCACAGTAATGCTTATTTCAAATGATAATCTATAATTATTCTTTCATCTTTTAGGAAATCCTTAGTAATTGCTGGTGGAGAGAGTTTATATTCACTTTTACCATACATTATCTAAATGAGAGTAAAAGTATTAAGGAAGCATATTGAGATACAGTATATTAATGACTAAATTTGCAGGAATGACTCTCCTCTCCATATTCTGGCCTTCAGAGGGGCTGATGAGGGTCCCTGACCATGTGACATAAAAGGAGTGAAGGCCCAGATGCATCCTGTTTTCTTGGTGGCCCACAAGTTATGGAACATCTCAGATTTGGTCTGGAGAACCCCGACCTTGCTTGTCTTTTGTAAGGCTATAAAAAGTGTACTGTTTCAACAAGGTATCAGTACAGATGGTAGGCTTGGCCTACTTTCACAACCTGGACATTTTGGGGAATTAAAAGTTTTGTTACTGATCATTACTGGTTCTGTTTTTTTATTTCTTATAAAGCACCCTGAGTCTTTTGAAGTGTTGGACTTTCCTCCAATCAATCAGGACAGGAAGAAAGGAACAAGTCATTCAAAACTTTGATTAGCAATGTTTCATAGAAAGAAGGTTAAGTTTACAATATAAGTATTGCAAGAAATAATTTATTTTCAAAAGATATAAGCTATAAACCATTTTACAGTACCAAAATAAAATATATAGACCTTATATGGAACTTAAGTCCTTGTTCATTTTCTTGCGTTTTTACAGTGGAGGGAGATAGAAGCCTGTCACTTTGATCACATCTCCTCATTGTTCTGGAACTGTTACTACACTTCTTAACAATGCGAAAGTAGGGCAGTTCATACATGTTGTATAAAAAAAAAAACATCGGCAATAAAAGCCTCATGAAGGTTTTCCTGGACATTTATCAACTTTATGGGAGATGTCAGTTCTGAGTTTACAGATAAAGGATAGCTCTAAATCATTCCATAAATTGTGTTCTTTGGGAGTTTTGATCTACATCTCAAATTTCAAACCATGATGGATCAGCTAGTGTCAGGCTCAGCCCAAGAAAAATGATGAAACAGTCCAGTCAAGCAAAGTTCCTTTATTTGCTTATACTTTATAGGCTGAATCTTGCCAAACTAAATCTATACTACAGCAACTAGTGGATTTTTATCTTTGTAAGTCTGGTTTTTACAACTTTTAATTATCTATTTCTGATTTTAGTTTGTTGTAAGCCACCCAGACTCCCCTGTTGTGGGGAGATGGGTGGGGACAAGTCTATTAAATAAAATAAAAATAAAATAAATATACCCTGGGAGATTCTAGGGAGTGGCTACCCTGAACCTCTTTCACGTTCCACACTCCCCCTGCAGTCTGTATTGTTTCTTGTCTCCTTTCCCCTCCTGGAATGCACCCCCTCCTTCCAGGTAGCCTTGATCACTCACATCACTCTCCTCGTAGATACATTCTGTCACACCAGAGAAAAGATGACGTCTTCAACACAATCTTCCTTCACGTTCCCATCACAACTTCTTTATTCTTCTCTAGCAACTCATAGACACCTTTGGTAAAACACTCACAACAAATTTTTGAAAATGAGTGAGTCTAAAATATAACTTGTACAGAAGAATCATGGTTCAGTCATGCAATTCTTAGACCATTTGTTTAAGAATCCATACATTAGCAGAAAAAATTTCAAATATACTGTATGCTGCCATGTTTTATCTGAGTTTGCTGCCTCCCAAGTCCATATAACTCCCAAAACACCATCTATGTGGTCACTACTGACATCAACTTGATGACACGTAATCAATCAATTGATTGATCAATCAATCAAATGTTGATGTTTTGTAACCACTATTTTGAAGTGAGGACATGTTTGTGTTGTCCAACCATAGGAGAGCAATTTAGAAAGGGATCCCAATGTTTTAACAAGGTCGTCTCTGGCACTGTAATTAAGCTCAGCCTTTTGAGTATTAATTTATAAAATAGTTTTTTTTCAAAGTTATGTGCACAAACGAATTTATACTTTCAGGGGGCAATGGTTTATCAAGGGATGTCTGATGGAATGGAATTCTTCTTGTGCTGCTCCCTCAAAGTTATTGTACTTTGCTGCCCTGGGGAATATGCTATCCTCCTGCCCATTGAAGCAGAAGACTCTTGTGGTCAGCTGTTGCATACGTGTTATTAAATTGCTATTCAGGATTCAAATGATGAAGAGGCGGTTATCTCCCTGGAATTGACCAAAGTCACTGTAATTTCATCCAGCGAACTCTTCATAAGTCTCCTGTAGGAAAATCAAAATAAGTCTGCACATGTTTATTATGACTGTGCTGTGCAACAGTGGGAGCAGGAGCAAACAGCAGGCAGGGTTCACAAGATTTGATTTACAAAATTCCATCCCCCCTTTTCATCTTATAATATTCATCTGAAATGGGAATGCGGGCACTCTCCTCTGGTAGTCCAGCATTCACATTTTTTTCTCTTTTGTTGCCCCAAATCAGGTACCACTGAAGGTTGGCAGCTGAAATCAAGTAGATTGCACAGATGCAGAAAGCCAAGTTTTGATATCAGATGGTGAAACCGTCAGTGGCTTTGGGCCTTGTCCTAACCATGGTGGGAGAAATAGCTGGTCTGAAATGCCACCTGAGTTATCTTCTCCCTGTTCCTCATGAGTGGTACCAGCCAGGTAACCTCCTCATTGGTGGGGTGATTTCTCAGATCATTTATAGATTCAGCAATTTTTTATTTGATGAAGAGCCTTCTCAGTACCAATTTGAATTTCCGAAGTAAGGAATCATTTTGTCCTCTATATCTGCTGACATTAGCCAGGTTGCCAAGAAGGATGCATGCTTGTGTGTGAGAGAGCAAGATTTGGAAAGCCTTGCATGGATTAATTACTGCAGAAAAGTAGGAAAACTTTGTAATTAGAAATTATAAAGTTCAAAGAATATATACCGATACCTTTAACTGTAAGTGCCTCTCTCAGTTCTCATTTCCATTCTCAAAGGAAACTAGAACAAGAACAGAATTAGCAGAGATGACAAAATTGACTTGTTTGATTAGAGAAAGGACAATAACTACATTTATTAGTGACTGGAAACCCTTATGGACTTTCTGCTGAAACAAGAAAATGAACTTGTCATTTATCGGTTGGATGATTAGAAAGGGTAGACTATGGAAAGGAGGAAATGATGATGTAATTTTAGAGAGAAAGGGCAAAGTAGAAATGCATTTATAACCTCTGTTAAGAAGATTGGAAGCAGCTTCTTTACAATCTTTTTTTTTTAATTCTTTCTTTTTCCTATGTTCTTTCTTACCTATTCACAATTTTTCTCTTATTTCCTTTCTAAAATTTATATTGCTTTCATCTGGCTAAATATCTCTTTCATAAAAATTATATATTTTTTTTAAAAAAGGGAAAATGGAACAAGAACATTCAACCTGAAAAAATGACTTCTGTGGTTTCTCCTTCTCACTCTCTCTCTTTCTCTGTATGTTGGTTTATACATAGCAGTGAACAAAAAAAAAAAAAAAAAGAGAAAGCTTTTTAAAAGAGATAATAGCAGGATATCTATGAACAAACAATTTGGATAAAAGTCCATATTGCTGATCCATAAAGTATAATAAGAAATTGAATGTTCTTCCTCTCCCATGCTCCATCGGATGTTCTAAGTTACAATCTGCATAAGAAATTACTGGGATTTTGACAACAGATTCGGGAGATGTAAAGTTCTTGTTTGAAATAAATAAACAAACAAGATTCCAGAATTCTACCCAGTTCATGTAGCTGTCTTTCTAATCCAGATATTGTAATTCATCCTCAATAGTTCGGGAATTATTTGAGAAGTGATATATCATGCATTTTAGAAAAATAGAAACAAATAAAACAGCATCCTTGCAATCAAGGATGGGAATGGTGTTGTGGACTTTGACAGCAACTTTGTGAATTAGGAATGCATTTTTTTTTTTCTCTGACTTGATGAAAGAGGTTGAACCTTTATTTGCAGCATGGTAACAAAATTCCACCAGCACGTCCTTGCCCTGGCCTTTGCTGTGAAGGAGGTCAATGAGAATCCCCAGATCTTGCCCAACGTTACCCTTGGGTTCCATATCTGCGATAGCTACTACAATGCAAGGATGACCTATCGGACCACACTGGACCTGCTTTTCAAATCAACTGACTTTCTCCCCAACTACAAATGTGCCAAACAGAGGAACCTGATTGCCATTATTGGAGGCCTTGGTTCTGATACCTCTTTTTATATGGCAGACATCCTGGGTCTTTACAAGATTCCACAGGTAGGATTTGTGCATTAGAATACTTGGAAATTACTTTTTTTTTTTTCTCACATCAAGCTGCTGGTGATTCCAAAGGAGGGAAGGCTGTCAATGGACTAAAAATGATAGCTCAAATTCCATTATGCACTAATAATTTGAAAAAAAAATCCCAAAGAATCAGTGACTTTGGTTCTCTATGCATTGATGAATTGCTTTAAGAATCAAAGCAAAATCAGACTTATGGAGGTAAAGATCCTACTATGGTTTTATTTTTCCCTTACTACATTTGTACCTTTTGTTTTAGCTCACATATGGATCATTGGTCCCTCAGAAGATTCCTCACACCCCAGTCCATTCCTTGTATTCCATGGTCCCAAATGAAGCACACCAATACTCTGGAATCATCCAGTTGCTTCAACATTTTGGATGGACTTGGATAGGGCTCATGGCCCTGGATAATAACAATGGAGAGAAATTCTTGCAGGCTCTGGAATCATTGCTTGCCCAGAATGGAATCTGTACAGCTTACACAGAACGAATCCCATCTGAAATTAGTTTGGATAACTTGGAACAACTTATTGACATAGCATCGTATATACATGTTCTTTTAACTGATCATAAAGTGAAGACGTTTATCATTTATGGAGAATCAGTGACAATAGCACGGCTGAGAGTCATTGTATTTGTGCAAGACCCTAGAAATAAAGAAAAAGACTCATTTAGAAAGGTGTGGGTCATGACAAGTGGGATTGATTTCATACTCCCAGGCCTTCAGAGAGGTTGGGATCTTGAGTTATTCCAAGGAGCCGTTTCCTTTGCAGTTCACTCAAGAGAACTTCAGGGATTCAAAGCATTTCTTCAGATTGTAGAACCTTCCTGGGCTCAAAAAGATGGTTTCCTTAAGGTGTTTTGGGAGCAAGCATTTGACTGTTTATTCCCAAATCCAGACATGTTGGTAAAGAATAATGAAATGTGTAGTGGGGAAGAAAGGTTGGAAGATCTGCCTGGACCTCTGTTTGAAATGAACACAATTGGACATAGCTACAGTATCTACAATGCTGTTTATGCAGCAGTACATTCCTTGCATGCCATGTTCTCATCTCAGTCCTACCAGAGATCCATCTGGAGGGGCAAATCTGCTGAACTTGTGGAACTTCAACCTTGGCTAGTAATGGCATCAGAACAGGATTCTTTTTGTTTCAATGAGCTCATTAAACTTTTCCTGTACTTTGTCAGCAGCTGACGATTTATGAATAGTCATAATCATTCTTTCCATTGGTACTTGAGGAATCTGTATAATTTCATACATTTGGAGTCTTAAAAAAATATTCTGCAAGGTGAAACACTGTGGTCTTTTTCTATATCAGTCTGCCTCTGAGATTTGAAACACAAGATAGAGAGAGAAATGAGGATTCTACTGGCTTAGCCATCGAACAATGTAGGAAAATGCACATTTGTTCTTAGCCAGAAGAACATACAGGAGGGTATAAATGATATAATGGTTTTTAACAACCATTCTCTATTTGCTTCTACTTATTTGAAAAAGGTAACACTCCTCTTCAAAAACCTTTTAGTTGGTTCTGAATGGTTTGAATCATTACGGGCAAGAGATGTAGGGGTGCACAGAAGAGAAACTCGCCTGAGGTTCATTTGAGTTCTATGAGGCTCACAGCCATGACATTTCTTGATAGAACTTAATCACTGAAATTAGTGAGGCAGGATTGTGTCACCATAACTGCAAGCAGAAACGAAATCTCTAACTCCTTGTTAACCTCTTTTGTTTTCCTCTGTATAAATGACATATCCTTTCTTTCCCTTGGGTTTCCACTAGCTCCACCCGTATCTTCAAAGGGTTTCCTTCAACAATTCAGCTGGTGACACGGTGTCCTTCAATGAGCAAAAGGAAATGAGAGGTGGATTTAACATTGGGAACCTGGTCATTTTTCCAAACAGGTCCTTTCAGAGAGTGAAAATTGGAGAGATAGATCCAGATGCACCCCATGGAGAAGAATTCACAATTAGTGAGAATATGATTATGTGGCACAGAATCTTCAATCAGGTGTGGATCTGTGGATTCTTAGAGGACCCTCCTTTCTCCAGATGGTTTATTATATTTATTCCACTTCAGATCAAATCTGGGCTACTGAACACACATGGCATTGCCACACTTCTAGCACCTTATACAAGAAGTCTCCCAGAACACTTGCATCATTGCTTCTACTTTCTCTCTCTCCCCAATTCCAGATTTTGATCAGCTCTTCTTTCATCCATTACCCTGTAGAAGAACAAATTAATGAATCTCTTTCCTTTCTCTTATCATGATTTTAAGAACCTGCCAGGTACTCCAGTCAGTAAAAGTTCCAAAAAGCTATGGAAAAACGAAGAAGAGACATATTTTGTTCTCTTCTTTCCTGAGCTTTTCTCCCTAATTTACCAGGCAACAGAAGGACAAAAGTGTCTCCAGAAACTGCTTGCCCTTATGATAGTACTATATTATGTTTATTATCAATGCTTAAGAGAGATGTGCCAAAAGGCTGTCATTGAGTCACTCTCACCATGTTCCTGCTGCTGGTGACATCCTGATCCCCCTGTATGCACCATTCAAGTGGGAGATCTTCTCTAAAGAACATTTGGACCTTGATTAAAATGAAAACGCAAAATATTATGCCATCAGAGCCAGACTGTAGAAGCGCTATTTCAACTATTGGGTGCAAAATTCAGGTTTGAAACTGCTGCAGCCCATTTCTGAAGTCTTTGTGATTTCTGTATATGGCCTTCTCTTGTCTTGCTCAAATATTGGAGGGCTGTATGGGGTACATTTTTCTCATGCCAGTTCCTTTCCTATTTATGGTTAGGTCTGTCCCCTTTCAGTATGTAATGAATGGTGCCGTCCTGGAAACCGAAAGGAAAAGAGGGAAGGAGAGAAATTTTGCTGCTATGACTGTGTCCCCTGCCTGGAAGGGGAGATTTCAAACAAGACAGGTACATCCTTCACTGTTGTGACAGTCCCTTCTTTCTCAGTCTTTCAGAAATCATTGAAGCTGCTGGATCAGTTAGCCAAGCAGCTTAAATGATTGCTGTAATTTTAGATTGCTTATAGAAAAATAAATCTGCCTTATTTGTCTAGATTGTTCTTAACATTGTGCATCCATTCTTAAAACAGATAAAGAAAGAATAAAGAGCATTAATGCAGGAATTGCTCTTTTGGGTTAATGGCAGAGAAGACCCCAATTTAGAAGACCTCAGCCGGAAACACAAAATTCTATTATACAGTGGTACCTCGGTTCATGAACGCTTCTGTTCATGAACAATTCTGTTCACAAACAGCTCCGGTCTCAAAATTTTGCCTCCGTTTGCGAACGCCGGATCAGGTTATGAACAGGATCTGCAGCCATTTTCCCTCCCGTGACATGTGGTCACGGTTTCCTGTAGGGAGGGGGACTCTCCCTCCAAGCAGTAACTGCCTCCCCACCCGCCTTCCTGTCCTCTACGCCAGAAGTCGGGTCGAGCAAGGTTAGCTTTCTCTCTCTTCGTACTGTACTTTGTGTCATATTTTTGCGGTTTAAAAAAAAAAACCTTTGGTTCAGAACGGATTAACCGCATTTACATTGAACCTTATGGGAAAATTTGATTCGGTTCATGACCAATTTGGTTCGCGACCAGAGTCGCGGAACGAATTAAGTTCGTGAACCAAGGTACCACTGTATTTGTATCATGTTCCATATCTTTTGCATGATGATGACCCTATGCAAATAACATCGTTTGCATGGTGAGATCATCATGGAAAGGAAACAAAGTGATGCAAATTATGTCTTTTGCATAGTGGCATCTTTGCAGCTGATATACTCTCCAGTTTCATGGAAAATCAGGAATAATGGAGACTTCACTTACCCATCAACATATGCACAAATACACAAAGGCATTAAAAGCTATATTCAACTAGCATACATGTATTAAGGTCTTCTACCTAAAATCATGATCGGTAACTCTATAATGTAATTCATCAGCCAGTTATGTCAAGACAAATTAGGAATAGAATACAAACCAAGCCAAGACTGATTAATATGTAGAAGACCATCCATTAAATAAGCAATATCCAGTTTGCATCAAACAGCTCTTAATTCAGTGTTGGTATTCAGTGTTCCACTATGTTTTATCACAACCGTTGTAACAACATGATTTGCTATTACAATTATTTCCCTTGTGAGTAGGAAGGAATCTTCATTTTGACGCCAGGCGTAGAATAGTGTCACACCTTGACATCCACCATTGCCCCAGATGCACATTCAGCCAGGGAGAAAACTGAACCATTTTGGAGGCAACCTACATAACAGTAAGGGCATTGAAATGCCCCATTCCCATGGAAGGGACTGGTGATATAGCAGGCATTTCTGCACAGAACATACTGCTCTATTCACAAGCTGCAATGTCAGCTTTCTTTCCTGGCTTAAAACTCAACATGCCACCATGTTATGCAACAGTTATGAAGAAAGGTATTCTAGAACAAGCAGTTCTGGTTACTGAAGAGATCCAGGCCTTGTGGAACTACTTCAGCCCATGACGATGTTCCAGCTTAGGAACTGAGAAATGTACCAATGGAACAGGGAAGAGGTTGAACTCTGTCCCTGCCAATTGGATGAGGGGTAAAAAAAAAAAAATCAAATTGATAAGAGGAAACCCACCTATATAAGAGCTTATCAATCCAGCCAGTTTAACAGTGTTATCCCCAAGGGGGTAACACTGCTAGGTTTCATCGCAAGAACAGCAGTGGTTGCAGTGATGCCAATGTTGTCTAATGTCTGCACTAGGACAGGCAAACTTTTTTTGGAGGAGGGGGGCATTCGTTCCTATGAAACCCTCTGACAACATGGTTGGGGGTGGTGATGATCAAGCTGTTAAAAAAAAAAGAAACAACAACCAGGGCTGAGAATACCTCAAAAACTCTTTGGAAAAAGTGCTTTTGACTTTTCTAGGAGCACAACAACACCTTACTACTGCTATTTTTCAGCTTTTCACAGGAACCTGAAAATACAAGGTGCTGGTGCTTTAAGCCTTCCACATCCTTAGTGGATGGGGTCCTTAAAGAAGCTGCAACTTTTTAATAAGTCTTATGCTTATGTGAAATCCAAAGCAGTTCATGTATGTTTGGTGCCTTTGAGTCCGTGTTGACTCCTGGCAGTCCATGCAGTTTTCTTTGCAAGATTTCAGAATTGGTTTGCCATTGCCTACTTCCTAGGGCTGAGAGAGAGTGACTAGCTCAAAGTCACCCAGCTGGCTTTGCGCCTAAGGTGGGAATAGACTGATAGTCTCCTGGTTTCTAGCCTGGTGCCTTAATCACTAGGCCAAACATAAACATACACATACACAAACATACACATACACATACACATACATGATGGTTGATGTTATAATAACTCAACTCAATTTTTGGATGATTTCTGGCATGGGTGGGAGGGTGGTTTTGTGTCCATCCTTGACTTCCTTGACCTTTCAGAGGCTTTTGCTACCATTGACCATGATATCCTTCTGGACCAACACAGAGGATTGGGGGTGGATGGGACGGTGTTGTGCTGGTTCACCTCCTTTCTTCTGAATTGGTTCCAGTCAGTGATAATTGGGAAGGAGAGATCTTGCCCTTGGCCCCTGATATATGGGGTACTGCAAGGATTGGGGGTCTCTCCTCTCCTATTTAATATCTAATGAGACCACTGGGTGAGCTCTTCCATTGCCATGGGTTGAGGTACGTTATACATCTCTGCTCCTGGTGAATGAAGCAATGCTGTGGATTTCTTATCCTGCTGCCTGGAGCCTGTGAGGGTCTGGATGGGGAACAACAGGCTACAAGTGAACCCTGGGAAGACTGAGTGGCTTTGGGTTTTGAACCCCTTTGGTTCTAAAACTTTACCATGTTTGTTATTGGATGGGGTTGCCCTGCCCCAAACATTCCTTGTGCACAATCTGGGGGTCCCCCTGGACTCATGACTCCTGTTTGATGAGCAGGTGGTAGTCATGGCTAGGAGGGCCTTTGAACAAC
The DNA here is from genome assembly GCA_030867105.1 of Liasis olivaceus. Taxonomy (NCBI): domain Eukaryota; kingdom Metazoa; phylum Chordata; class Lepidosauria; order Squamata; family Pythonidae; genus Liasis; species Liasis olivaceus. The sequence goes on along the minus strand of CM061351.1, from coordinate 111,137,027 downwards.
TTCATATTGTGCACCAGTTGTGCTCATTCCTGGATCAGGGGGACCTACTCACAGTCACTCATGCCCTGGTCACCTCCCAGTTAGACTAGAGCAATGTGCTCTACATGGGGCTGCCCTTGAGGAGTATCCGGAAACTTCAGCTCATGCAAAATGCAGTGCAAACAGTTATGTGTGTTTCTGGTAGAACACATGTTATATGTCTGCTTCGTGAGCTGCATTGGTTACCAGTTTGTTTCTGGGTCCAAGTCAAGGTGCTGGTGTTGATATTTAAAGCCCTTCATGGCATGGGTCTGGGTTACTTGAGGGACCACCTCTCCCCAATTTCATCTGCCCATCCTACCAGATCTGGGAGAGAGGGCATGTTATGGGTTTCAAAGGTACATTTGGTGGGCCCTAGGCAGCAGGCCTTTTCTGCGGTGGCTCAGGGTTGTGCTAATTCTCAAGAAGATATTTCAGGTCAACAAAACTTCACATAAACTTTCAACATGATCCCCAGGAGTGAAGCCATCATGTTGCCTTGCCCTGCTCTGCTTCAGAGCTCCCCTGCTTCTGTGTCTCAAGTTATGGAAGAAGTCAAACATTTCAGCAGAGCCCCTTCTGCAGAAATGCTAGCCAAAGTACAACAAGGCTGGACGTTTCAACAAACACTGTGACATTCCTCATTATCTGCAATGAAAGCAGCCAGCTTGGAGCACCCTTGGCAGGAATTCTGGCTTTTTCAGGCTGCTCAGCTTTCCTGGGGTTGCAGACTGACTATTCTGAAACATCTGGTGCACTGCTGACCAAATTGTTGGCAAGTGCTGTGGAGAAGGCTCCCCTCCCCTCCTCAATACTGCTCATCAAAGCCTTCATGAGTGAATGGTCTTTCCTGCTGGATGACTGACATAGACTATCAGGCATCTCAGAGCAACCAACCTGTGATGCCCCTTTAGAAAGCACTGAGGGAGAAAGCCAAAAATTGCCTTCTCTTACAGGTCGGTTCCAGTGCAGTGATCATTCATCTAAGTTTGTTTAATGAGTATAAGACCCAAAGTGACCCCATACTGAGAGAAGCAGAAGGGTGAAAGTGGTAAAGAAAAGCTCCAGAGAAAGTGGTGCACCAAAGCAAGCAAGCTGAGATCATCTGAAACTAGAAAAGATGTAATGACAGGCAAGAGCAATGAGTCTCATTTAACAGCTGACCAGCTAACCAGCTTGAAAAAAATGACACCTGAAATGATGTCATTGGATGGAGGGTCACTGGAATGAGAATAAATGAAGGGCTATCCAAAGGGCTTGCTGGAAACCCCCATCCATGTACGTAGCCATCTTCTCCAACATCCCTTGCATTACCTGGCCAGTATTAGAATGGGGGTTGGTGAATATGAATATCTGAGTTTGTGAAGCTAAAGCAGTCATAATCAATAAACTAAAAGGTTAACAAAGACTCTGTATCTGCTGAGTTCTCTGTGAATGACTGCATAGGATCCTCCAGTTCAAGTCTGTAACAAATTACTTCATCAATACAAATTGGATTGTTTTTATACTTCACTGATATGGGTCAAATCACCTCCACAGTGTGAATTGGTTTATTGAAGTGACTCAAAGTAATTTTAAAAGAGGTTCAAAGACTTACCAATTGGAAAAATGCTGATCTTGGCCATAGGAATTAAATTAACTGAAATAGAATTCTGGATCTAATACGCAGGACTGCTTTAAAAAATAAAATTAATAATGAAGGTCAGAAGTGAAATATTGTGAAAAGAGATAAGGAACCTCTAGAATCAAATGATGTTTGACAAGTTGTATAAAGGTACAGATGTTTAGAGAGAAGTAAATTTTTCAGCCCAGCTCAGAGGCACCCTGTAGCTATCCTTGGTGAAAGGAATTAAGGAGAGAGAGAGAGAGAGAAGGAAGGAAGGAAGGAAGGAAGGAAGGAAGGAAGGAAGGAAGGAAGGAAGGAAGGAAGGAAGGAGATAAAGAAAGGATAAGACCATGTTAATATTTGGATTAGAGACAACCAGGAATTTACAGGGATGTAGGCTAGATTGGGAAGTCAAGCCAATATCCCAGAAGTAAAAATGAGTAATTATTTCCATATGTTGTCAGAAAAACCATGTAGCATGTCAAGGCTTAGTGAAAGGTAATTGTGGTGAGTTGTGGGTAGGTTTTGGGTCCCACAGTTTGCTTTTGTGTTCTACATGCAAAGGGATACAACACTTTTTTCCAGATTTGAGGAAAGAGTTGCATATTTGTGGGGATAACCTACTCATTGCAGCTGCTTACTGATAAAATTTCATTTATTTTATTTATTTACGAGACTTCCTATTGATCCAAATGGTACTTTCTGTAAAGGGTTCTCAGTCCAATAATATACAGAGGAAACAAAAGACAATTTTCAATGATACCACAGTAGTAAACATTATCATACGAATAATACAAGTTGTCATACAACAAGCCATACAATGACATCATCAATCAACATTAATTCATGGCTTATTGTTGGCTCCTGAAGGCCTTCCAGAAAAGCTCAGCATGTTCCAGAATGCTGGAGAGAGGGTGCCTTGACTGCCTGCAGCATCAGGCTGCTGCTTGGGAGGGGAACCCCACGGAGAATGTCTGCTCCTGAGCTTCCTCTTATTAATATCACTATATCTCAAATGTAGAACTCTCACAGGCACTCAATTTGCACACCTTGACAGGCAGGTTCTACCTAAATGGATGGACTTGAAAGGACCCAACTTCATATCAGGCTTTTGTGAATTATTTCCTTCCAGAAATATTGTCAGCCCAACAAGGTAGGTTAGACTAAGAAAGCGATGCCATGTAAGTCAGAACTACTTTTATTGTAACAGCTATAGCAACAGAATCTTTTGATTGATTGATTGATTGATTGATTATTATATTCCTGAATGTGATTCTGCCTACCTTTATCTTCATTTGAACTATGGAGGGGCTTGTCTGAGGTGTTTTCTCAAGTTCTTTCTTGGCCTGCTTCAAGCCTCTCTTATTTGACTATTGCCTTAGTAGCGACTCTTCCTTCTGTCCTTCAAGGCCATTCCTTGTCCCCTCTACAAATATTGTTATGAGGGACATTTTTCATTGAACATAGAGATTATGGTGATGTGATTATTTATTTACATGAAATTTGATTGCTTGATTCCATGATTTATATTCCATCTAATTCTATAGATTTTGGGTAGCTATATTTTTCTGTACTTGCTGTTGATTGAATATAATTTAGGACAATTTCAAGATAGTCAAAAGAACACAATAAGTAATCCACAAAAAGATTCACAACACAAAAACGTGTGGCTATGATAGCAGTATCACAATAGATACGGATTAGGACTGTGCAATGCTTGGAATCCAACTTCCAAAAGGTTATTTGGAGCATATGAGAACACATGTGAGTTGTAGTTTCATGTGCAACTCTTTAAAGCAGCTGCATCCTTTCTTGGGATCACATGGCAGCTTGAAAGGGTAGCAGAACCATTCTAGGAAAATAATGAGTGTTTCATAGAGTTGCAAACAGGTGCTGCATCTTTGTTTCTGGATTTCCCATGCACCTGTCCTTTCCCAAATAGTTTCTGAAGTATTGCATAGCTGAAATGTCAGAGTACTGTCCCCATTCATTGAAGGCGGAACCTGTAGTTTTGACCCAGGTGTCCTCTTCACTTCTTAATGGACCATCAATTGATTGACATAGAGATTCTCAGACTGTAAGTCAGGAGCACAAGGATGATGAAAGCTAACCTGGAAGGGGGTCCCATTTAAAATGAATGAATGAATGAATGAATCTAAGGCAGAGTAGTTGAATTCAAACTTTTCAATTTTACTTTATGTAACCTTTATTTTTAACTGATGGGGAGGGCACAAATTCAGTTATCCTGTTAGAAACCCATTTTAATGCAATGTTTCAGAAGGGAACATTAGAAAGAAAGAAAATAAAAACTGGGCATCCATTCCAATCCCAGTCATTAATCAGTTGCATTAATTATTAATATTTAAGAATGATGTATTTTAAAGGAAAGCAAAGGTGAAGAAGCCATTTCATGGATCTCTCCTAATAGAAATGTAACACATAAATATTGCATTGATGAGTTATGTATCCTATGGCCCTTTCTAGATCCTAGGAAAAGTAAATATATTTTTCTGTCTGAACATTGCAACATTTTGCAGTGGATGGCTGATGCCCATACTCTTGATAGAACTGAATTTCTGTTTGCATTGCTTTCTGCCAACGTAGAGTCAAACGGACTCTGAGTTATGTGGGTTTCTCTCCCTGTGGGAATAAATGATCCATCTGCCCCAAGGAGCAGAAGACTCTTGAGGTGGGCTCTGGGGAGAAAGCATGATCCTTCTTAAAACAGCTCTTTAGGATTCAAAACATAGCTTTCAATGGTGCAACTATTTTTCCCAGGAGGTAGTCAAACCAATCTTATTTCAGCCAACCTATTGTTCAAAAGTTTCCCAGGAGAAAGTAAATCTGAACATGTCTACCATGCCTCTGAGATTCAAAGCTGGGAGGAGGACTTAAAGTAAGTGGGGCTCAGAGGAATTAATCTTTCAAATCTCTCCTTTTTAACCTTGTAATAGCCATCTGGATTTAGAATGCTGGCAGGCTCAGCTGCTACTCATGGACTTGCATTTATGTCCTTGTTAGGGGTGCAGCTGTGGCCAATCTATTTCTCTCGAGAATGATAATAGTGGCCAGGTGCCACTGAGGTTGGCAGTGAAATCACCTAGACTGTGCAGATGCAGAAAGCCAACTTTTGCCATCAGCTGGTGAAACAATCTATGCTGTGGAGTCTGATCTTCAACATAGGGGGAGATACAGTCGGTCTGAAATGTCACATGAGTGATCTTATTCCTGTTCCTCATGAATGGTACCAGCCAGGTGACCTGCTTATTGGTGGGATGATCTCTCAGTTCATAAATGCATTCAGAGAAGATTTATTTGAGGAAGTGCCTTCACAGAGGCCAGCTGAGTTTGGCGAGTATGTGTTTTTGCCTTTTTGGTCATTCTGCATCTGCAAATATTAGCCAGGTGGCCAAGAAAGGTGCAGCTGAGTATATTTGTGTGTAACAGATGATTTTACCTAGGCTTGGATCACTTTAATAGTTTTCTCAGTATTGGGCACACTGTTAAGCAATCAGTGCATTGGTCCATCCTAAAGGAGAATTCATTTTATTTTGCAGCATTGACCTCAGATTCAAGAGAGCAGTAAAGTGCTAGGAAATAACAAAAGAAAAAGAGACAATCTCCATTTTTCATTATGTGTGGACAGATAACAGTGTGGCTTGCGAAAGAAAGTAACACTTTATTAGAGATATTACTTTCTTTTTGCTAGTATATTTTATAGCCTGTTGATTTGAGCTGTGATTTCCCCATTCATTTTAAAATTATCCTATATATTTGACTTTGGTTACACTTTTCTATTGGTATGGAATTTTCTGCTCAACATGTCCTTGTCTTCTCCAAAGGATTAGAGTTGTACATTCTTCTTTGCAGACCCTATGCTCTGTCCTTTGTTCATTTCTTTTTCTTCAACAGCTCCATATGTTAAGCTTTTAAATATATTTATTTATTCAATTTGTATAGCAGCCCATCTCACCAAGTGACTCTGAGTGGTGAATAATTTCTTTAAAAAATTACAATTAAAAACTAAACTCAATTAAAAATTAAAATTTCTTATACTCTTGTGTTTAACTGGTTGTTAATGAACAGTAGTTTCGTAAACAATAGATGCCTTGTTTCTGCTCGTGTGTGAAAAAGAATGAACTTCTCTTTGCAGCATGGTCACAAAGTTCTACCAGCACGCCCTTGCCCTGGCCTTTGCTGTGAAGGAGATCAATGAGGACCCCCACATCTTGCCCAATGTTACTCTTGGGTTCCACATCTATGACAGCTACTACGATGCAAGGATGACCTATCGGACCACACTGGACTTACTTTTCAAATCAACTGGCTTTCTCCCCAACTACAAATGTGCCAAACAGAAAAATCTGATCACCATCATTGGAGGACTTGGTTCTGATACCTCTTTTTATATGGCAGACATCCTGAGTCTCTACAAGATTCCACAGGTAGGATTTTTACATTATAATATATGGAAATTACATTTTTTCTCAAATTAAAATGCTGGTGATTTCAAAGCAGGTAAGGCTGTTAATTGGCTACAAATTATAGCTGAAATGCATTATGAACTAATAATTTGGAAAAAAAAATCCCAAACAATCAGTGACTGTGTCTCTCCATGCATGGACAAATTGCTTTAAAATTATAGGAAAATCAGACATATGGAGATAAAGATGCTCCTAATTCTAAACATTAAGATTACATTTGTACATTTCATTTTAGCTTACATATGGTGCATTAGTCCCTGAGAAGATTCATTATACTCTGGTCCCTTCATTGTATTCCATGGTCCCAAATGAAGCCCAACAATATTTTGGGATCCTTCAGTTGCTGAAATATTTTGGATGGACCTGGATAGGGCTCTTTGTTCATGGCAATAGCAATGGGGAAAATTTTTTGGAGGCCCTGGAAGCTTTCCTTTTCCAGAATGGAATCTGTGTAGCTTACAGAGAAAGAATTCCAGAGCGAATCCGTTCAGATAACTTTGAAGAAATGATTGACATGGCATTATATATTCGGGTACCATTAACTGATCACAAAGCGAATGCATTTATCATCTATGGAGAATCAGTGACAATGGCACAACTGAGAACCATTCTATTTGCACAAGACCCCAGAAATGAAGAAAAAGATTCATTTCGAAAGGTGTGGGTCATGACAAGTGGAATCGATTTCACACTATCATGTCTTCAAAGAAGTTGGGATCTTGAGTTATTCCAGGGTGCCATTTCCTTTACATTTCAGTCAAGAGAACTTCCAGGGTTCAGTAAATTTCTTGAGGTCATAAAACCTTCTGGGACCCAAAGTCGGAGCTTCCTTAAGGAGTTTTGGGAGCGAGCATTTGACTGTATTTTTCCAAATCCTGATATGGAAACAGAGGATAATGAAATGTGTAGTGGAGAAGAGAGGTTGGAGGATCTCCCTGGGCCTCTGTTTGAAATGAGAACCACCGTATATAGCTACAGTATCTATAATGGTGTTTATGCATCTGCACATGCATTGAATGCCATGTTCTTATCTCAGTCCCGCCAGAGATCCATCTTGAGGATTAAAACTGATGAACCTTTTGAAGCACAACCTTGGCAGGTAATGGTAACACAACAGAACATTTTTATTTCAGTGAACAGATTGAGTTTTGTCTTCAGCAATGTCCCTGATTAGCTGAACCTCTAGCTGGTCTTTTCATAGATACTTGTGACTACATGCAGTTTCCTGTATTTGGAGCCTGAAATAATGATCTCTTCTGCAAGGTGAAATGATATGCTCATTTGTATATCAAGTTAGCTCTTGTGTTTGCTGGGACTTGGAACTCAAGAGAGAGGGAGAAATTAGGATCCTACTGGTTGAAGTATGGAACAATGCAAGGAATTGGACATTGTTCTTAGTTCTTGCACATGAAGTAGGGAATGAGATTTTATCAAGACCCATTCCATATTGGGCTCCACCCCTTGAAAACCTAAAATTACTCTTTAAATAACTTTTGGTAACTTCTAAATGTCTTGTCTTCTTTAGAGACAAGAGAAGGAGAAGAAATTCGCCTGAGACCCATTTGAGTTCTACGAAGCTCAAGGTCATGACATTTGTTGATAAAATTTAATGATTGGATTGAGTGAAGTAGAACATTGTCACCATAATTCCAAGAACTGAAGTCTACTTCTTTGTTAGCCCCTTTTGTTTTCTTCCTTCTAAGTGATATATGCATTTTTTTCCCCTTGTCTTTCTACAAGCTCCACCCATATCTTCTTAGGATTTCTTTCAACAATTCGGCTGGTGAGACAGTGTCCTTCAATGAGCAAAAGGAAAAGAGAGGTGGATTTGACATTGTGAATATGGTCAGCTTTCCAAACAGGTCCTTTGAGAGGGTGAAAATTGGATGGCTAGATCTAGATGCACCCCATGGAGAAGAATTCACAATTAGTGAGAATATGATTTTGTGGCACACAGCTTTCAATCAGGTGGGCATTCTAGTGGATTCTTGGAGGAACCTCTTTCTTCAGATGGGTCCCTTCTCCTTCTCCTTCTCCTTCTCCTTCTCCTTCTCCTTCTCCTTCTCCTTCTCCTTCTCATTATTAATTTTCCCAATTCAATTTTGTCTGATTCTCAGAGACTGCCTGGAGAAATCCCTGAACTTTTCTTGGCAAGGTTTTTCAGAAGTGGTTTGCCATTGCCTCCTTCCTAGGGCTGAGAGAAAGTGATTGGCCCAAGGTCACCCTGGTGGTTTAGTGCCTAGGCAGGACTAGAACTCACAGTCTTCTAATTTCTAGCCTTAGATCTTTACCATTAAACTGAATTGGCTTTCTTCTTGTGTGTAGAGTGATATTTATTGTATTTATATCACTTTATATCACTTGCGGAATGATTATTGATATGTACCTCACATCAAATCAAGTCCAGACTGAGCACAGATAGCATTGCCATGTTTGAAGGATCTTAGGCAGAAGTTCCAGCAATTCTCCACAAATTCTACTTGCTTCATTGCCTTTACTTTCTCTTTTCCCGAGTTCCAAATTATGCTTTCTTATTGGCTTTCACCCTTTACCGTAAATAATAATATTTTCTGGTATTTACTACAAATCCTTGGCAGTCACATCAAATACACCATAAGGCTGAATTTGAGTCACGGCTGGTGACATCTCAACCTCTCTGTTTTGGTTGGTACTAGAGGGATCCTTTCTGAAACCCATTTGTACCCCAATTAAAGTAACAAATGCAAAGGATGGTGATGTGTTTACCTTCCAGACTTGTGACCAAGACTCTTACAGCACCTTAGCTTCTACTTTCAAATATTGCATGCAAGACTCAAGGATCAGACTGCTGCAGCCTATTTCTGAAAATGTTATGATTTCTGTAAATGGCTTTCTTGGGTCTTGCTGTGTAGAGACATCTGAGGTACATTTTTTCTCATGCCAGCTCCTTTCCTATTTATGGTCAGGTCTGTCCCCTTTCAGTATGTAATGAATGGTGCCATCCTGGAAATCGAAAGGAAAAGAGGGAAGGAGAGAAATTTTGCTGCTATGATTGTGTTCCCTGCCCAGAAGGGGAGATTTCAAACAAGACAGGTACCTCCTCCACTGTTGTGACAGTCCCTTCTTTCTCAGTCTTTCACCAATCACTTAAACTCCTGCATCAGTTGGCAACCAGAACTGTGAAATTGACATCTCTGACTATATTTCTAACCATCTGTTAGGATTGTGCATTAATACCTAAAACAGATAAGCAAAGAATGAAAATCTTTTGTACTCAATAGATGGTGAAACCTCAGTTTAGATGTCCTCAGCACAATCAAGCAAATTCCTGTTTTATTTATATCACCTTACATCACTTGCTGCATGATCATCATGCAAATAAGGCAAATGACGTCATTTGCAGGGTGATGCTATGATGCGACTGACATAAATGGATGCAAGCTGCACCATGACATCACTACTGATGATAAACTCCCTTACTCATTCGACAGTCAGAAACACTGGTGATCCCACCTACCCATGACTCAAACTGGTCTTTTAAATCAAGTTTTTACTATGTGGTTAGGGATGGGTAGAGAGATAGATTGATAGATAGTAGCAAGCATACAAGCATACCTATTAATATCTGTAGTTAATTAGCATCCCTACATTCAAATTTTCCAATTTGAGCATCACAATATTATAAATCACTATACAGTTCAAGAGATTTTATTAATAGAACACAAATGAAGCCAAGATTGCTTAATATGTAGCACTTTTGTAAATTCAGAAAAATGCCATTGCTTTAAGAGTTGCATTAAGTTTAATGAATGAGTTCCTTAAAGCAGTGACAGTTTTGTGAGAGTGGAAATATTCATGATGATAATTTTTTAAAGTAATGCAACTCTGCTCAATATGATCAGCAAATATTCTTTATATGTGTGTGTGTGTGTGTTTGTATATCTTCCTAAACCTTGCAGAAGCTAAAGCCTCCATAGTTAATTGTTATATAATTGGAATATTTTTTAAAAATATATTTTGGGGTGATTGGGTGGTACACAAATGCTGCATGGGAAGAACAGAAATTGACCCCGAAATCCAATCTGCTTCTACTTTTTTTTAAGACATGGAAAATTGTTTCAGATGTCCAGAAGATCAATACCCTACCAAAGAAAAAGATGACTGCATCTACAAAATTGTAATATATCTTTCTTACAAGGAATTTCTAGGGATTTCTTTAGCTTCCACTTCTGTTTCACTGTCTTTGACCACTGCTTTCATATTAGGAATATTTCTTAAGCACAGAGATACCCCTCTGGTCAAAGCCAACAACCGGGACCTCACCTACATTCTCCTTATCTCCCTCCTGTTCTGCTTCCTGTGTCCTCTCCTCTTCCTTGGTGAACCCAACGAACTGACCTGCCTTCTCCGACAACCAACCTTTGGCATCATCTTCTCTGTGGCTGTTTCTTGTATCTTGGCCAAAACCCTCATTGTGGTTGTAGCTTTCATGGCTACCAGGCCAGGCTCCAACATGAAGAAATGGGTGGGGAAAAGAACGGCAACCTCCATTGTTCTTTTCTGTTCTCTCATTCAAGTAGGCCTTTGTGCCATCTGGCTAGGAACTTTCCCCCCATTCCCACAGTTGAACATGCATTCCATGACTGAGGCCATCATCATGGAATGTAATGAAGGCTCTCTGGTCATGTTCTCTTGTGTCCTAGGCTACATGGGCTTCCTGGCCCTTGCCAGCTTCTTGGTGGCCTTCTTTGCTCGCAGATTACCAGACAGCTTCAATGAGGCCAAATTCATTACCTTTAGCATGCTGGTATTTTGCAGTGTTTGGGTGCTGTTTGTTCCAACTTACTTGAGCTCTACAGGAAAATCCTTAGTGGCTGTGGAGATCTTCTCCATCTTAGCTTCCAGTGCTGGATTGCTGGGATGTATCTTTTTCCCTAAATGCTACATCATTATGTTGAGACCTGAGCTGAATATCAAGGAGCAGCTAATAAGAAGAAAGAATTGACGAATTAGGTTACTTTCTCATACAACGTTCATTAGTATGAGTAAGCTTTTGGCATCAAAAAGTTCAATGTAAGCTTAATTATAACTGCCTAATATTATTCAGCTTCTTTACCAATAGGTATGAGCTGAATATCAAGGGGAAGCTAATAAAAAGAGGCCTCATTTGGTCTTCTCAGGGTATGTTGTTCCACTTTTTGGGTTGATCAATATTATTTTAGCAAATTATTGGAGAAACAATCCATGATCCAAAAAGAGTTATATCAGCCTCATAATACTGATGAATACAATTAAATCTGCACCATAATGAAGGTTGAAAAGAGGTTAGCTAAACCACGTTCTTCCATGTTTTCCAAACAATCTACTTCATGGAGCATCTCCTCTCGAACTGGTTTGATTTCTCAATGGAAAATAGCTTTACTCCCTCTGCACTGAGTGCATTCACCTAGGTTATAAAACATGGATTGTTTTGTTATCTAGAGAGAGTAAAAGATAGTCTTATTTGAGTTGAACTCAACAGCAGGTGACATTATGGATACCTCTATGAATCTTTCTTGGCAGCAAGATAGACTTTGGGAAGTTTTTTGACTGCCCGGTGTAGCTCACGTTCCTGGTATTCCCTGACAATTTCCCATCCTAGTCCTAATCAGGACAGGCTCTGCTTAGCTACTGAACCCAGACAAGAGTATAGGGCTTCTATTATCTACATATGTACAGTATGCTTTTATATCCATCATCATATTGTCACTATTCCAGGTGACTTTTATTTTATTTATTTTACTTTACTTTACTTTACTTTACTTTACTTTACTTTACTTTACTTTACTTTACTTTACTTTACTTTACTTTACTTTACTTTACTTTATTATTTGTAAATCAAGGTCTTCACATTTACCCATACCTTCAAATACTGTTCTGAATCAATAAAATCAATATTAACACCATAATCAAGGATGCTCTAACAAAAACAATGTTTAGCCCTACATTAGGCTCTTAGTAAGCTGCAGTGTTAAAGAGGAAAGGGTTTCCTTCCATATGTAAAGATAACATTTCTTTCAAGTTTAGTTTAACTGCTAGTGATTTCATAAGCATGTCTGTGCATTTTTTGTGGCCACCATAAAGAAAGGGTTTGTCATTTGTTTCTTTGGGAGAAATTTTGGCTTAGAAATTTGCTCAGAAATGCTGGACTTGTCTCAGATGGTTGGCTGGTTGGTTGGTTGTTTATTTAATACAGCCACTCCTTGTTTAGTGGCTGTTCACAAATACGATGATGATGATGATGATGATGATGATGATGATGATGATCATCATCATCATCATCATCATCATCATCATTTTCTGATCAATGTGCACATTTATAACGATTTTGTGTGCCTGACAACAAAAGCTTTCAGTGTGAAAATGATTAAGGTGGTCAGTTTCAGGCAGCAGCCTCAGCCTTCTGGAGGGGTCTAATCAACTAATTAAGGTCACAGAGCTGAGCTTGTTAACTTGCAGTTAGTTGTTTATGCACTCTGTCCTCCATTCAAGGGGGCAAAAAAAGGGGAAAAAATGGGGCAGGCACAGGACTTTGTACCAGAGAACTTCATCTAAATGAGAGGGCAGCAACCAGTGAACTTCACAGTATCTCTCTCTGTCTCTCTTAGTCATGTGTTTGCCTAGCAACCATTTCACTTAGCGACCATTTCACTTCCAACTTGAGGAACGGATTGCAGTTACTAAACAAGGAGAGGGTGTATATTTCCATGACTCAGCAGCTGTGACAGTTCACAAGAATTATAAATACTACAATAAAAATTTTGCAGTAAATTAAAGTTAAAATTAAATTAAATTGAAATCACAGAACCTAATCCTGATGACGTCACACTTCATCTACCTGGAATAATTTAGTCTCCACAAATTTAAGTAATGTCTGGGGACAATAATCAGTATTCTCTCCACTCCTCTTTAACATCTACATGAAACCACTGGGTGAGATCATCCATCACCATGGGATGAGGTATCATCAATATGCAGATGATACCTAGTTATATGTCTCCATCCTGGGTGACCTGAGTGATTTTATGACCACCCTTTTGCAGTGCCTGGAGGCTGTGGGGGTCTGGATGGGGTGCAACAGGCTTCAGCTGAACCCTAGTAAGATGGAGTGGCTGTGGATTAGAGGCCCCTCTGTATCCAGGAATTTACTATCTTTGGTTCTGGATGGGGTTGCACTGCCCCAGACAGACCTGGTGCATAATCTTGGGGGTCCTCCTGGACTCATGACTCCTGCTTGAGGAGCAGATGGCAGTTGTGGCCAGGAGGGCCTTTGTCCACCTTAATGTGTTATACCAGCTACTCCACTTCCTGGATCAAGAGGCTGTCCCGTCAGTTACTCTTGCCCTGGTCATCTCTCAGTTAGACTACTGCAATGCGCTCTACATAGGGCTACCCTTGAAGAGTACCCAGAATGTACAGCTGGTTCAAAATGCAGCTGTGCAAACAATCTTCGGTGCCTCAAGGATGGCACATATAACACCTCTGCTGCAGGAGCTGCATTGGGTTCCAGTTTGCTTCTGGGTCCAATTCAAGGTGTTGGTTATCACCTTTCAAGCCCTACATGGCATGGGACCAGGTTACCTGAGGTACTGTCTCACCCCCATTATATCAACCCATCCCACTCGGTCAGGCAGAGAGGGCATGTTGTGGACCCCATCAGTGAGAGAATGTTGGCTGGCAGGGCCCAGGAGAAGACTCTTCTCTGCTGTTGCCCCTGCCCTATGGCATATTCTCTCCCCAGAGGTGTGGCGGGCCCCTACTCTCTGGATTTTCCGGAACGGACTTAAGACCTTGCTCTGTCAGCTTTCATGGGGTGACAAGGGTTGTAATCGGTCCTGGGGGTGGCTGGTGCCCTGATGACACTCCCTGAGCTGTTCACCAATTTTATCATACCTTGGAATTTACTCATTAATTATTTAAGATTGGTTTATATTGTATTTTAATGGATTTGATCTCCTCTGTAAACTGCCCAGAGCTGCTTTTTGGCAAGATGGGCAGTGACAAATTTGATACATAAATAAATATATAAATTTAAAAAGTCATAGAAAATGAAGAGGCTAAAGTGCTCTGGGACTTTAGAATTCAAACAGACAAGCACCTGGCACACAACACCCCAGACTTAACAACTGTTGATAAGAAAGACCAAAAAGTCTGGATAGTGGACATTACAATACCTGGAGAAAGCAGAATAGAAGAGAAAGAACTGGAGAAAATCACAAAGTACAAAGACCTACAAATAGCAATAGAATGACTATGGCAAAAGAAAGCAAAGATAGTACCAATAGTAATAGGTGTCTTAGATACAATCCCAAAACATCTGAAGCACCACTTGAAGACCACAAAACCACCCTCGGTCAATTGCAAAAGGCAGCTTTACTTGGAACAGCTTACATCCTGTGATGATACGTTTAACACCATCAAACAACAACATGTGGCCATCCCAGGTCCTTGGGAAGGTTTTGATAGAGGGATAAAAATGCCAAATCCAATCTAAACATCTGGCTGACTGTGCGACCAACCATAATAACAAATTAAACTTTTATGTCAAGTCATGTGAGGTTGTATTGATTGAAATCATTACTTTAAATTGCACCCAGAAACTTACTGGCAACAAGTGCAGAGCCCACAGAATTGTTATCACATGGTGTTGAGCACCTAACATGTAGACTGCAACACTCTGGAGCCATTGAAGTTTCCAAACTTTCCAAAAGAAAGCCCCATGGAGAATAAATGGCAGAAGTCCAGATGAAATGACAATGAGGCATAAGTCACTGTAGCAATCCACTCCATGGAGGGCCATAATTGGTGCACTAATCAGAGCTGGCCAAAGGGCTTCCAGCCCACATCCTCCACCTGGCTTTTCAGCAGTAGCCATGAATCCAGGAGGTTACCCGAGTCATGGACCTCCTCCCCCAGAATGAAAAACGAACATTTCATAGAAGACTTGGTCATTTGTGACTTCACTCCTATCCACCAGCACTAGGCTTTACAGCCCACCAATACTAAGACATTATTAGAGACCCAAACTAACTCCATTTCTACCACTGTTGGCCCTATAGTATCTTTCATGCAATTCTGTCTAAACCCAAATTCTCCCATTGACATGTCAGCAATGTGGTTATCCTAAACCTTCTTCTAAGACTTAGCCCACAAAGATAAAGAGGAGGATAATTATTTTATGTTTTGCTTTCTTTTTGCTGTGCTATAGGACAGGGACTAAAGGTTGCAGATTTCATTGTCTTCCCTGCAATTACCTGAACTATAATAATTACTACTTCTCAAACACAATTCCAATAGCTTTCCCAAAGTTAAAAGAAAAACAACTGATGTGTAGGTTCAAACATGGTTATAAAACCCCTTCACTCCCTGCCATTCAGATCTGGGCTAGCTGGGGAGAAGAGGCAGATGTGGCTGAATTGTTGAATGGTCCTGGAAGAGCTGGTTTAAATTGGATACGGTGCTGGTGATGAGGTCGTTGATGGACATATGAGCACTTAATCTGCACCCAGATGATGATATTAGAAGTCTTGTTCCTTCTTTTATCTCATATCGGAAACAATATAAATGCAAGGGACTGCTTTTCACCTGATCCCCTTCCTATCCCTCATGAATCATACCAGCCAGGTGACTTCCTCATAGGTGGGATTACTTCTCAGATGTGGTACTTTTTTCATGAACTTTCCTTCCAGCAACAACCTTCACAGGACCTGGCCTTACAAGATCCCATGTAAGTAACTCTTAGACCTGACCTCAGAGTAACTCCATTCTCTTTTCCATGAAGGAAAACATTGTCTGGGCAACTATGTAAATTGCAAGATTTGGTAATATGCAAATGCAATGTATTCATGAATGAATGAATGAGACAGTTCAAAAACTTATTCTGACAAGTTCTAAGGATGAATGATAGGAAGTGGAGAGATGAGTAAATAATTAAGCTAAACTCTCTCTCTCTCTCATGTTTCTCCACTTACACCTCTAAGATATTATAATTGGAGTAACTAATGATTGGATTAACAATTTCCAAGATAACTCTTATTTGGTTCAGTCCCAGTCACTGAATCCATTCAATAACTCCATTCTTCTCCCCAGATGTTTTAGCACTCTATTAGGTACCCAAAGATATAGACATATATATGCATCATTTAGAGAGAATGGTGTTATAGTTAACTCTTTTGGGATAAACTATGTTAGGCAAAATAGCTTCCCCCTGCAAAAAAAGTAAGAAAGCCAAAGAAATTAAAGATATGAAGGGGGAAAAAAAAGAAAACTTACTTAAAGCAAGTTTATGCCAAGTGTAAATCAGTAGTTCATACCATTCAGTATATTTCTAAATATCTTTTTTATCCTTGCAAACCATTCTTGCTTCTACTGCATTCCTACATTGCTTCATACATTCTTTACATTTCTCTCTTTGACACATTGTATGAGGAGAGCCGTGTTAGTACATGGTATCCAAAAATCAAAGGGAGGCTGGTAATATCCCACTAACAAATTCTCCTAAAAGATATCAGCTTTCAGCAGGTGCAACTTACTACATCAGACTTAATGGATTGGCTAAACTGATGTAGGAATTAAATTGGGATGAGCTGTGTGAGAAGAGGAGGGGAAGACAGGCTGATTATGCTGATGCAAGTTCCATACAAGAGAAGTTACAAGTACCTTACCAATTGTTTTTTTTTTTTAAATGGGTGGGGGAGCCTTTGAGCCTGTGTTAACTCCTGGCAATTGCCTGGACTGGCTCCTGCAATATCCTTGGTAGTTTTCAGAAGTTCGTCCTTGCCTTCTTCTTCCTAGGGCTGAGAGACAGAGACCAGCACAAGGTTACCTGTCTGGCTTCATGCCTCAGGCAGGGCTAGAATTCTTGGTCTGCTGGTTTCTAGCCTGATGCCTTAACCACTAAACCACTACAAATAATACCAACATCCCTATTATTTACATTCTTCACACTGATTTCAAAGTTATATAACCTTTCATTAATCCACCTAAGTTCCTACTATTCTTTCTTGTCTTAGATTTCTCTTTGGCTATCCCTCCTCTTCTTCTGACTATTTTTGCAGCTTGTCTCCATAACTCTTAATCAACAGCTCATGTTGTTTCTATTGATTTTCTGTTTCAAATTTTAGATTGCTTGTAGTAAATAAAATGGATCCAGAGGCTGATAAAAGCAAAACAAAACAGTTACATGGGTTGTACAATCTGTACATAACTGTCTTTCAGCATAGTGACAAAGTTCTACCAACATGTCTTGGGCTTGGTGTTTGCAGTGAATGAGATCAACCAAAACCCCCAGATCTTGCCCAATGTCACACTTGGGTTCCACATCTATGACAGTTACTACAATGAGAAGATGACTTATCGGACCACACTGGACCTGCTCTTCAAATCCCATAGATTTATCCCCAACTATGCATGCAGCAGCCAGAAAAATATCATGGCCATCATTGGTGGACTTGGCTCTGATATCTCCTTCCACATGTCTGACCTCTTAACTCTTTATAAAATTCCACAGGTAAGATCTTGAAGGGCTTTTTTTTTTTTTTTTTTTGGTACCTTCAAATCAGTCTTGACTCCCCGCAACTTCCTGAAGTGGTTTGCTATTGCTTGCTTCCTAGGGCTGAGAGTGAGTGACTGGCCCAAGGTCACCCAGCTTCGTGCCTAAGACAGGACTGGAACTCACAGTCCCCCCTGTTTCTAGTCTGAGACCTTAATCACTACACTAAACTGGCTGTCATGTCACTATGAAGGGCATACTGATATGATTATGAATTAAGATGGAATAGAAACCCATTTAATTCATTCTTGGAACAACATTATAGTTTAGAAAAAGAGAAGGAAGATTTGACTGGCAATAAACTTTTGACTATATTTATTCAAAATGAAGCCTAGTTGCTGTGGTTGCTTAAAGGATTTTGATAATTAAAGAATAGGGAAGTGGGACAGAGTAATGGATTGTAACAGATTTCTTTACCGTGACTCTTTTTTTGCAGAAATTGTTTCATTTTTCCATAGATCAACATTGTTTACTTTGAATGAACAATGGACATTCAAATCATGATGCGAGTCGCCATGTTCTAAAAAGGCAGTCACGAAGACTGAAAGCAGCTTAACATGTTTCTCAAATATATGTTCATTTCCTTTTAGCTCACGTATGGTTCTTTTGCCTCTGAAAAAAACAACCCCACACGGTTCCCTTCCTTTTATCGCATGGTCTCAAATGAAGCCCATCAGTATATGGGGATTGTCCAGTTATTGAAGCATTTTGGATGGACCTGGGTTGGACTCATTGTTTTGAGAGATGAGAGTGGAGACCATTTCTTGCAGAGTTTGGAACCTTTGCTTTTCCAGAATGGAATCTGTGCTGCCTTCATACAAAGAATCCCTAGCCAAGGTCATTTGCTTTCTTTTACTGAAATCAATGAACTCTCCTCAAGTATTTATCAACCTTTCATGGACAGCAAAGCCAAAATATTTGTTGTGTATGGAGAAACTCTTACAGTTATGTGGCTGAGTTCTTTAATGTTTCAGCCAGATTCTTATTATCAGGAAAACACATCTGTTGGAAAGTTGTGGATTGTGACTGCGCAGATTGATTTCACAGTCATGGGCCTTGTAACAAGCTGGAATTCTGAAATATTCCAAGGTACCATGTCCTTTGAGGTTCCTTCAAATGAACCGCTAGGGTTTCAGACATACGTTCAGAACCTAAAATGTTGCTGGGCACCAGAGGACCGTTTTCTAAAGGACTTTTGGGAACAAGCCTTCAACTGTAAATTTTCAAATTCTGCAGGATCAGTGGAGCAGTTAAAAATATGCACTGGGGAGGAGAAGTTGGAGACGCTTCTGAGTTCTGTTTTTGAAATGCGGATGACTGGCTACAGCTACAGTATCTTTAATGCTGTCTATGTCTTGGCACATGCTTTACATGCAATGTCTTCATTTAGGTCCCACCGCCAAGCATTGGTGAATGGGAAAAGACTTGCATGGCAAGATCTTCAACCTTGGCAGGTAACTTCTCCATAATGAAATAGCTTTATTATCAGGAACACACTTTTTGGTCAGTGAAATAGCCTTCAGATAAGAAGCTGCAATGGAACCATACTTATTATTCTCAGAGAAGACATACCATTTCCTCTGCCTACTTGCATTTGATGTATTTCTGTCCTTTTTAAGTAACAGCCAGAAGAGGAGACATTCAGGATTAACAGAGACAGAAAGATTCAACTCTTCCCTTTAAAAGGACTTTTCCCTGCTGAAGTTGTTATTAGCTTGGGAGATCTGGCTAATTAGGTTTTGACTGGGAAACTTTATTCTTATGGTACAAGAATATTCCAAGGAGGGACATTTTTTAACTTAGACCATTACAGAAGAAAATGGGAACATCCCCCTCTCCCAATTGCCCCTATTCAGTTTGCCTATTCTGTCGCTGCCCCCACCCTTTGGAACAACATCTCCCTAGAAATTCAGATGGCACCCATTCTCTTGGGGTTCCAGAAAGCCCTTAAAACCTTACTGTGCTCCCAGGCCTGTAGCTGTGGGGGCCCTGTTGTGTTTTTATTATTGTGGCTGTTTATGGTCTGGGCTGTCTCATTTTATGGTTTTAACTGCTTTAACCATGTATTGGATTTTGTAAGCCCCCAGAGTCTTCTGAAGTGGGCAGCCATAACCAATTTGATTAAATAATTAAATAAAGCAAGCAAGTACGGAGAACACAAAATCTAGACCTGCCAGTAATAATGGGATACATGATCTCTCAACTAGTTTTTCTTTGGAGACTGAAACAAAGATAGGTTGTAAATTTGCAACACCTGTGATTGCAATGTTACATTTGGTTCACCTTAGACTGGTGAGCATTAAAATAAAAGTGTGTAGCAGTGGGTCAACAAGGAGAACTGTAGCTTGTGTCAATTTTAACATTATGTGTTATATGTGATACTGTAGCTATTATTCCTTTTCCTGACAGCTTCACCGGTTTCTTCAAGGCATTTCCTTTAACAACTCAGCTGGAGAACGAGTGACTTTTAATGATAGAATGGAGGTTGCAACTGGCCTTGATATAATGAAGATGGTCCTATTCCCAAACAACTCCTTCACTCAAGTGAAAGTTGGGAGGATAGATTCCGAGGAAAGGCAGACATTCAGCTTTTACCAAGATAAAAAGAGTTGGCAAAGGCATTTCAACCAGGTACACTTTCTCAATTTCAGTTGGCCACTCATATTCTAAAACAGTATTTGATAAATCAGATATTTCTTCTGGCTTATTAACAGGCCCTGTATGGGTGATTATATTTTGAAGTGAAGAAAAGAACTTGCTTTACATATCATGGTATGCAATCATCGTACGAGGAGAACCAAGTTAGTGTAAGATTAGACAGATGGTGCAAGAGCTCAGAAGGTCTCAACAAACACAAGGGGTCTTTAAGATATTACAGTTGTTAATTGACAAAGTACTGGTAATCTGGCTTACATATAACCTGTGTCTGCATAACCAACCTGTCTTCCCATCCTTTCTGCCTGCCTCACTCCAATTTAAATCCTATATCAGTTCAGCCACTCTGTGCATCTGATGAAGTGAGCTACAGCTTATGAAAGATTATGGTTTTTAATAAAATTTGTTAGTCAAAAAAGTGTTACCAGACTCCTTTTGACTTTTTAGCAAGCACTCTTCCTTTATTGTGTGTGATTTTGGGTACCACATTTACAGAGGAATATTGACAAGTGAGAGATGTCTCACAGGGGAGCAATAAAAATGGTACAGGGATTTAAGAACATGTCATAGGAGGACAAGCTGAAGGAACTTGGGATGTCCTCTTTGAAGAAAAGAAGACTTAAGAGAGAGATGATGGCTATGTACAGTACATAAAAGGAAACTACAGGAAAGATGGTCAAGAACTGTTCTTCATGACCACATCAACAAGGACCAGTGGTTCTTGGTTAAACAGTGGAACAGCTTATCTATGGAGGCTGGGGTTCTCCATCTCTGGAGGCCTTTAAAAAGAGGCTGGACAGCCACCTCTCATGGATTGGGTTTTCTACACATTGCAGAAGATTGACAGATGTTCCTTTCCAACTATACAGTTCTACAATTTTATGGTACTTTGATTCTAATCTCAATCGTGTTCTTTTTTCACAATAGTTCCATATAATATGATTTATATGTAGCTTGATATGTATTCACTCTGTGTCAGGTAAATTGTTGTAGAGCCTGAAAAAATCTTATTTATGAGCCAAAATGGTGATGTGGGTGACCAGATCTCTATCTCTGAAGCATTACTGGGGAGGCAAGTCCTTTTCTTGAACTTCAAATTCTCCCCAACCAATCTCAAGAAATTCCTGACAGACTAGGTACATTCTCATCCATATTAAGCAATCAAGGCTTTCTTTTTTAATAGAGTATATGATGAAGAAAACCAGTTTCTAAATTTTTCTATCCTAAATTATTTTCACATTTATGGATAGGTTCTGCCCTTTTCTCTGTGTAGTGATCCTTGCCAGCCTGGTTACCAAAAGAAAAAGACAGAAGGGGAGAAATTCTGCTGCTATGATTGTGCTCCCTGCCCAGAAGGGAAGATTTCACACCAAAGAGGTAGGTAAGGTGGTACAATCAATATTCCAACATGCATTAATGCAAGTGAGCATGTAGGAAATTTGTTACTATGTCAGTCAGCCAGGGGAATTTGGGCACACTTCCATATATTTGGAAAATCTGATTCCAAGTACAGTGATACACTGGTGAGAAATCAACACAGAAAAAAAAAATATGTTGGTATGTGCATGTATTAATATATGTGATCTTAGGAGATCCTTCCCAAAATAATGTTACATGCATAGATATACCTCCATCCTGCTATTCTCTCTTGGGTTAAGAAAGTTTATTCAAAGAATCAAAATAGAATAAATAGCAAGCAAATGAAATTAAAGGCAGAATAAGGAAAAGATCTGACTAAATCTACTTCACCTCAGTACCGTTCATGATACCCCTTCATGAATTTTTATTGGCAAACCATTCTTGCAACCACCAGGTCCATACACTACTTCATTCACTATCTTAAGTTTCTAAAATCCCTCACTTTTTCAGAATCTCAGCAGAACAACCCAACCGCAGTCCCAGTCTTCCCCTTCTTCTTGAGCTGTTCACTCTTCCTTTGTGCATTTCTTCTGTGATTTGGATCCCTCTCTGTGATTAAACCATGCCAATATACTTCTTTCATATGGGTCGCTCCCTTTTCTATTCAGTCCAGATTCATTCAGTACTTCCCTTCATGTTTGCCCCACATACTTCTCATTGTAACTAACCCATTCCCACCAGATACTACTTCCTTTTACATTTCTTCTGACCTAACTGATTCTCACTGCTATGGAACAAAGTGGACAGAAGCCTACACTCACCCACAGCCATTTTCATTACTTTGGACAAAACTTCTCTTCAAAGGTTCAATAACTTGGCTGGCAAAAAAGGAAAGACAAACCAGATAAGAGTTAATCCTTCTACTCTTGCTAAGGGTCCTGTTAAATAGTAACAGCATACAAAGGGAACACACTGGATAACACAACAGGGTTCAACAGGGAGGCATTAGACATTAGACATCTACATTGAAGGGCATCATGAAAATGTACCTTGGGCCGCACATGATCAGGATTGTAATTGCTTTGTTTCAATGTTCAGATATGGTTGACTGTTCCCCATGCCCAGAAGATCAATATCCAAGCAAGAAGCAAGATCAATGTATTTTCAAGACTTTAAGCTTTCTGTCTTATAAAGAACCATTAGGAATGAGTTTAGCCTTGGTTGCTGTTAGCCTATTCATAACTACAGCATTTGTCCTTAGAACCTTTGTTAAGCATCAAGACACTCCCATCGTCAAAGCCAACAACCGGGAACTAACATACACACTCCTTCTCTCCCTTCTCCTTTGCTTCCTTTCACCTTTGCTCTTTTTTGAGCAGCCTAACAAGACAACTTGCTTTCTTTGCCAATCTGCTTTTGGCATCATTTTTGCTGTGGCTGTTTCCTGTGTATTAGCTAAAACCATCACTGTAGTTGTGGCTTTCATGGCCACCAAACCAGGGTCCAACATGAGGAAATGGTTGGGGAGAAAACTGGCCAGTTCCATTGTTATTTCCTGCTCCCTCGTTCAAGTAAGTATTTGTACGTGGTGGATGACAACCTCTCCCCCCTTCCCAAATTGGGACATGCAATCTCTCACCAGTGAAATCATAGCAGAATGTAATGTGGGATCTGCTGTCCTCTTCTATCTTGTCCTGGGCTACTTGGGATTTCTAGCCATGATTAGTTTTATGGTGGCTTTTTTTGCCAGGAAGTTGCCAGATGCCTTCAATGAAGCCAAGTTTATCACCTTCAGCATGCTGATGTTTTCTAGTGTTTGGTTGTCTTTTGTCCCCACTTATCTGAGCACAAAAGGGAAGTACATGGTGGCTGTGGAGATCTTCTCCATCTTAGCTTCCAGCAGTGGATTGCTGTGTTGTATCTTTTTCCCCAAATGCTACATTATTCTGTTGAGACCTCAGTTAAACAACAGAGAGCAGTTAAAAAGAAATAATTAAGGAAGGTTTATGCATTCTTTGTTTGATATGCATACACACATGTATGGGTGCATATGTGTGGATGTATGTATTTAATTTGTTACTTCGTACAACAGCTTATATGGTACCTCAACCCTCAGACTCACCAGCTGGTAGGGCTCCCTTCCAATCACTCCCTGTCAATTCCTCTTCTGACTCTTACCCAGAAGAAGGAAAAACATCCAGTCACAACCAGGAAGTGGAGCCGGGTCGTATTCCTCCTTCCTTCCTCTATTCCTTCCTATATAGGGCTAACCTGGAGGGAGGTAGAGTGGTCTAATTAGTGTGGTGGCCTTGCCTATGGCATCAAAGTTTGATTCTATAATTCTTATAAAGTTCTGCATAAGCAACCATCTATCAGTGGTAGTATTCATAAGCTTAGTCCATAGCCTCGTTCTGGGAACTAGAGTCTATTCTACTACTCCACTAGCAATAAGGAAGATACCAGAAATCCAAGTGGTTCTTGTTTCCTGTGTGTGTGTGCTTTGAAGGGCTTGACAGCAGTTCACCATGTCTAATTAAAACATTAAAAAATGTCTAATTAAACAAGCCAATAACAGCTGTATAATAACCATTGAAGTACAATATCCTCTAGTCCATTACTATTAGGACCAGGGAGCCTCACATATATGACACATCTCTGGGACCACTTCTGTGAGATCTCCCATGAGGGCAGAACTGACAATTTGTTTTTATGCTGGAAAGTATTGGGTAGGCAGGTTCTACCCAGGGTTAGGGTTCGGATTCGGGTTCGGGTTCAGGTTCGGGTCTCATTCATGCCCAGGTCCCAAACCATAGATTAACATCAAGAGATGTCAGTATCTCAAATATTTTTGTCTCCCAAGCAAGCAGAAGTAATTAATGGGCTGATGCACAATTCAGCATAGACAGAATCTTTTCTTCCAAATGCTACACTATTGTGCTGAGGCCTGAAATGAACAAAAAAGAGCATCTAAGTAGGAATATGACCTTGTGGCAGACATACAGGAACTTTAACCTAGGCAAGGCAGGAAAAGTAAGCCTTACAGGCACACCTAAAACTGTGGGGTTAGAGACTCTGAGACCCAGACCCTGACCGCTAAGCACAAGGATGTAGCACAATCTTTGTCAGTTGAATAAAACTCTGACAATTTTTCTGACCTTCTGCCTAAAATCTCTTTATTTCTTGATGGCATTGCAGTTTTTTAAAATGGAAACTTCCACTCTAACCATGTTTCTCTTTGGATGCATAAATTGTTATTTGAGTGTAGAACTCAAGTTCCTCCTCTTTTGTATATGCATGGGACACCATGATGCCCATCAAAAGGGGTGGGGCTTGCTTTGAGATAGAGAGATGCTGTGTTCCTTCTGATTGACTGCCAGATGTCACTGCACATTAGGATTGGTACAAACCATAGTTTCCTCAAGCCACATCTAGAAATATCCTTATAAATTACCCAGAATGCTGTAGGTGAATAAGAGGTGAACAGGTGGCTACATTTACCTTGTTTTGACAACTTGCTTAACAGGACAACAGTATAGGAACCAGAATGATTCTACTTCATCATGAATGTATGTACATGAAAGGACTTGGCTTTGTAGAGCATATATGTGTGCATGTGCGTGTGTGTGCATACACACACACACAAGTATGTACAGGTAGTCTTTGCTTACTGACTGCTTCATTTAATGTCCATCTGAAGTAACGATGGTGTAAAAAAAATAGCTTTGCAACCAATCCTCGCATTTA
Organism: Liasis olivaceus; assembly: GCA_030867105.1. Classification (NCBI taxonomy): domain Eukaryota; kingdom Metazoa; phylum Chordata; class Lepidosauria; order Squamata; family Pythonidae; genus Liasis; species Liasis olivaceus. The sequence goes on along the minus strand of CM061351.1, from coordinate 111,111,592 downwards.
CAACGATTGCAGTGTCCTGCAGTCATGTAATTGCCATTTGTGTGCTTTGCAACTGGCTTGCAACAAGCAGAGTTGATAGAAAAGGCAGAAGTAAAATCGTAAGTTGCAGTCACTTGATGTTTTGCTTAGTGACCATGGCACTTAGTGATGGAGGTGCCAGTCCCAATTGTGGTTGCTAAATGAGGACTACTTGTGTTTGTGTGTGTGTATGTATATATATAGTGTGTGTACATATATAGAGCGGCTAGATAGCGTAGTGGTTAGAACACCGCCTTTGATGCAGGAGACCGGGGTTCAAATCCCGGCTGGTACCTACCTTACCAGTAGGGGTCCTTGGGCAAAGACCCCCTAACGCTTCACCTGCCTACCTCAAATATGAGAGTGCCGCGAACTAAGAGAGTCATGCCGGCTCGGACGTCGCCCGGATTAACAAGGTCCACGTCAGATGTTGGGGAACCAGGAAAATCTGATGTTAAGTGGGCTACTGGTACAAACCATACATGGACAAGACAAGAGAACTTGGAATTGATGGAATGCTACTACAACAGCAGACCTAATGAGAGGGGATATATGAAACGTATGAGGGAACTATGGATAGACAGAAGGCCTACATCCACACTAACTGAGAAACAACTAGTTACCCAGCGCTTCAACATAGTGAAGAGGAAGCTGCTTTCACAACTTGAGATAGACCAACTCCACATTACAACCCGGACTCAAGCAGACCTAGAAGAACAAGCAGACGTGCAGCCAACACCTGAAGCTGGAATGTCACTGCCACCCCTTCCATTACAGAGCACAGCAGCTGATATGAGGCATAAGATCATGGATAAACTAGCTACAGTTAACCCTCGAGTCTGATTACCAAGGCTCAGTGGAGAGGTACCATCAGATAGTATGCTAGAAGATGCCAACAGAGCCCTCCAGACAATCCCTACTACCACCATAACTGAAACCAATGAATTGGTATATACTACAGCCGCTGTAATCCTGGAAATGCTTGGCTACATGATCAAGAAGAACAGCAGTACATACCCACCCTGGAAAATGAGATTGGAGGCTAAGATCAAGGCAACTCGGAGAGAAGTCAGTCAGCTGGTAGAACTACAGAAGCGTGTGGAGATTAGGGATAAGACTCAGCTACTGAAAAAATACATGGGCCTGACTCCATCTGAAGCCCTAGAGACTGCTAAACAAAGTCTCACAGCACTGGCTGCCAGGCTAAGGAGATACACTAGAGAAGCAGAGGCCAAGAAGATAAATGCCCTGTTCTCCAAAGAACCATCCAAAGTGTACTCCCAACTGCAGTGCAACCACAGAGTAACAGCTGAGCCACCAGCAGCGGAAACTGAACAGTACTGGAAGAACATATTGGAGAAAGAGAAGACACATAACACCACTGCAAAGTGGCTGCAGGACCTGAAAGCAGACCACAGCAATCTCCCAGAACAGGAACCAGTTCACCATCACAGTAGCAGACATCCAACAGCGGGTCAAGAACATGAAAAGCTGGACAGCACCTGGCCCGGACATGATCCACACCTACTGACTAAAAAAACTAACAGCAGTGCATGGACGCCTAGCAGCACAGATGAACCAACTGCTAGCAGCAGGCTCCCACCCAGGCTGGCTAACACAAGGAAGGACAGTGCTGATCATGAAAGACCCTCACAAAGGAACAGCACCATCCAACTACTGGCCAATAACCTGCCTCCCCACAACATGGAAAATTCTGTCAGGCATCCTAGCTGCCAAGCTACAAGACCATATGGGCCAGTACATGAGCACAGCTCAGAAGGGCATTGGGAACAACACCAGAGGCTCAAAACACCAGTTTTGACAGCAACATCAGGATACTAAGGACCTTCCTCAAGCACTCAATGGGACTGTGGAAGACAACACTGGAAGTGAACTCAAGACAGCTCGCACAAGTGGCCATCAAGTGCGGCATATACCAAGGTGATGCACTGTCCCACTGCTGTTCTGCATAGGCTTAAACCTCCTTAGCCAGATAATCACAAGGTCTGGATATGGGTACAAGTTCAAGTGTGGAGTCACCATCAGCCACCTCCTGTACATGGATGACATCAAGCTGTATGCTAAGAGTGAACGAGACATCGACTCACTGATCCACCTGACACGGATCTATAGTGAGGACATTGGGATGTCATTCGGACTGGAGAAGTGTGGCAGGATGATAGTAAAGAGAGGGAAGGTAGTTAAGACCAATGGAGTAGAATTACCAGTGGGCCACATAGCAGACATAGAGACCAGTTATAAATACCTTGGTGTCCCACAGTCACACGGGAACCATGAGGAGGAGGCAAGGAAGACAGCAACATCCAAGTACCACCAAAGGATAAGACAGGTCCTGAAGAGCCAGCTCAATGGGAAGAACAAGATCCATGCCATCAACATGTATGCCCTGCCAGTCATCAGATACCCTGCCGGTATAGTGAGCTGGCCAAAGGAAAACATGCTGATGTGAAGATCCAGAAGCTCCTCACAATGTACGGAGGTTTCCACCCCAAGTCCAACACCCAGAGCTTGTACACCAGCCGCAAAGAGGGCGGGCGGGGTCTGATGAGTGTCAAAGCCACTGTCCTGGATGAAACCCGGAGTATCCAGGAGTACATCAGTAAGATGGCACCCAAAGATGAGCTGCTGAGAGAATGCTTCAGGCAGCAGCAGACAAGGCAGGAGGTTCAAGTAGAGGAAGTGCCATGGCAAGACAAGCCCCTGCATGGGATGTACCATCGACAGATAGCTGAGGTGGCTGACATTGGGAAATCCTATCAGTGGCTGGAAAGGGCCGGACTAAAAGACAGCACTGAGGCACTGATCATAGCAGCACAAGAACTGGCACTAAGCACCAGATCCATAGAAGCAGGGGTCTACCACACTAGACAGGACCCAAGGTGCATATTGTGCAAAGAGGCCTCAGAGACAGTCCAACACATAGTGGCAGGGTGTAAGATGCAGGCAGGAACAGTGTACACTGAATGGCACAACCAAGTAGCTGGCATTGTGTACAGGAACATCTGCACAGCATATGAGCTAGACCGCCCCAAGTCCAGATGGGAGATTCCACAGAAGGTCATGGAGAATAAAAGGGCTAAGATCTTGTGGGACTTCAATATCCAGACGGACAGGCAGTTACTGGCCAATCAACCAGACGTCGTGGTAGTAGACAAAGACCAGAAGACAGCGGTAGTGCTAGATGTAGCACTGCCAAGTAACAGCAACATCAGGAAGAAGGAGCATGAGAATTTGGAGAAGTACCAGGGCCTGAAGGAGGAAATGGAGAGGATGTGGAAAGTCAAGGCCAAAGTGGTCCCAGTGGTGGTAGGAGCACTCGGGGCCCTGACTCCTAAGCTGGGAGAGTGGCTCCAACAGATCCCAGGAACAACATCAGAGCTCTCTGTGCAGAAGAGTGCAGTGCTAGGAACAGCTCAGATACTGCGCAGAACCCTCAAACTCCCAGGCCTCTGGTAGAGGACCCGAGATTGAGGAAGACACATACCACCCATAGGGGTGAGAAGGGAATTTTATACACACACACACACACACACACACATACATACATACATACATACACATACATACACATTTTAAAGGATAACTATAACAAGGATTACACGTCCATTGGAGCTGGGTGTCTAATGCATTTAAATCAAGTATATAGATAGATCCCAGGAACAATATCAGAGGAGTGCAGTGCTAGGAACATCTCAGATACTGCGCAGAACCCTCAAACTCCCAGGCCTCTGGCAGAGGACCCAAGATTGAGGAAGACACAGACCACCCATAGGGGTGAGAGGTGATTTTATACACTCACACACGCATGCACACACACACACGCACATACACTTTCACCTAGTGATTATGGCACTAGACTAGAAACCAGAAGACCATGACTTCTAGTCCTGCCTAGGCAGAAAGCCAGCTGGGTGACCCTGGGCCAGTCACTTTGCCTTAGGCCTAGGAAGGAGACAATGGCAAACCACTTCTCAAAAAACTTGCCAGCAAAACTGCAGGGACTTGTCCAGTCACTCTCTGTGAATCAGACACAATTGAATGGACACACACACACACACACTTTAAAGGATGAATCTCTCAACTGTTTATCTATGTCTGTGTGTATGCATGTATGTATGTATGTATGTATATATATATATGTGTATGTGTGTGTGTGTGTATATATATATATATATATATATATATGTACAAACACACACAAATATTTTAAGGGATAACTCTCTCTGTCTCTGATAGGAATCACCTTGTTTTTTTTAGCTAGTCCAAAACATCAAGGGATGTGCAGAAGGCTATTTAAATTCAGCAACACTCAAGAGACAATTCTTCGTTTGGTTATAAAGTAACTCCTGAAAAATAGGAGATTGGCACAAGGGGTAATAATGGCTTGGTCAGATTAATTGCTACAAGCTCCCTCCCGCCTGTCTCATCTGCCAGAATTTATCTTTGAATGATAGACCCAGATCTTCTCTCCATAAGCAGAGAGTCACGATGTGGCTCCTCCTGGTGTTCCTGGTGAACAAAAGAGCTACTCTGAGCTGTCCTGCAAGTGATGCCTTCCCTGTCCCTCATGAGTGGTACCAGCCTGTTGACTTCATCATTGGTGGGATGGTATCTCATATTTTTTACCACTTTCATGAAATTCAATTTAAGGGACATCCTTCTCTAAAAACCTATCGTTTACCACTGTAAGGATTTTTTTTTCCTATCCATGCTTTTCCTAATCTTGGCCAGATCCCCCAAAATTAGTTGGATGAGTAAAAGCTGTTTGAACATAAATGCAGGTTTTTGTAAATTATGTCTTCTGTATCTGGTTGTGGGAGAAGGAATAATTTTCTTCACATTATGGTAAAGTCTTTCTCATGAAATATATGGAAACTTTGGTGTAATAAGTGTTTGAAGAACTTTTAGTGAGCTTAAGACACTAAAAAAAAAATTCTGAATGATCACGCCTCGCAAAACATACATAGAGTAAAGGAGTGATACTTGCTGAATCTATTCATATTTTGTTTGGTGCTAAATTGATAGACAATAAATGTGATAGCTTGAAAAAAACTTATTAATTTTATTTGTTGTAGTACATACAGTATTTTTCGCAAATCATGGAAATACTATGTAAAAGGTATATTTGAACTATGGACAAATTATTTGGTATTTTAGAAAAGCTATCAACATCCTTCTTCCATCAAAGACAGAAATATTTATTATTCAAATAGAAATGATGCTACGTTACAAGAATTGCAAAATGTCTTTTTCAATGGGTGTATTTAATCTATTGGCTGCATAATCACCAAATTCTATCAGCACGTCCTTGCCTTGGCCTTTGCTGTGAAGGAGATCAATGAGGACTCCCAGATCTTAGCTAACATCACTCTCGGGTTCCACATCTATGACAGTTACCACAAGGCAAGGATAACCTATCGCACCACTCTGGACCTGCTTTTCAAATCCAAGGAATTTGTCCCTAACTACAAATGTGACAGCCACAAAAATCTCATGGCCATCATTGCAGCAGTTGTGTCTGACACTTCATCCTACATGGCAGACACTATAAATGTCTACAAGATTCCGCAGGTAGTTTGAGCAGGGGTCTGAGAGAGAAACTTTCATTTCTTTTGTAATTAATATTAAAGATTAGGTTTTTACCATGTCTTTCTGCAGGATATTTCCCACAACTCAATAAATTCACTTACAGTGATCCAATCGAAATAATCACAATCTTTTATTATGGCCATGGATCAGAAAATTAGAATTTAAAACATACATTACAAAATAACAAAAGTAAACTTATTTGAAGGGGTCAGCTGACATTGTGTTTTTACCACCTGCCAGCAATAGGTGGCAAGTCTCCTTACTATGTCTTGGTTGGTGTCTGATCATAATAGTTTAGTATAAAAATCAACTGTATTGCCTGGGAATTGTTGCAGGATTGGTGCCATGTGATCCCTTTGTAGATCTCTATAGTAATTGCATTACAGGAGGACAAGCTTGACTGTTTCTATTTCTCCAGAATCTCTTAACGTTTCATGGATAAGTATTTTATCATATCTGTCTTAGAGAAAGGCAGAAGGTAATCCAATATGTCTAGCTCTGAAGAATTGCTTCCTTAGGCTGGGAAGAGTTAAGATGCTCAGACAGTTGGCAGCATTCCAGGTGTTCATGGTGATGAGTACTCTGGAACTCTATATTAAGAAGGTAATTGTGGTTTGTAATCCAGTTATATTCCACATGTGAGAAAATGTTTTTCCTTCAGGTTTTAGTTGCTTCTATTGTTCATCAGAACTGCCATGATGTACCTAGGACTGGAGGAGATTTCAGTGTAGGGACATTTTCATTCAGTTCCCATTCAGCAGTAATTTTTCCATAGTTTTTCCCTTGATTCTCATGTCTGTCTGTCTGTCTGTCTGTCTGTCTGTCTGTCTGTCTGTCTCTCTCTCTCAAGTAGTTGACCTATGCCTCTTTTTCCCAAGAAGAGTTTCAGACTCCTAAGTTATCTTCGCTTTACTGCATGGTCCCAAATGAGGACCATCAGTACATTGGAGTTATACAACTTCTTCTCCTTTTTGGATGGACATGGATTGGAGTGTTTACTTTTGATAAATACAAGGAAGAACTTTTCCTGAAGAAACTGCAGCCATTGCTTTCCCAGAATAGCATCTGTTTAGCTTTCATACAAAAAGTTCCAGAATGAGCCCAATTAGAAACGTGGTCAGAATTCTATGATGTACTCTCAATTATTTCTAAAAAATTGACAGATCCTAAAGCAAATGCTTTTCTTGTCTATGGAGAGTCATTCACAATTATGTGGCTCAGAATGGTTGTGTTTCTATGTGATCGTGAAAATAAAGAGAGCGCATCCTTTAGAAGGGTTTGGATCCTGATGAACCCAATTGATTTCATACTGACAGGATATCAAAAGGGTTGGGATCTCCAGTTGTTCCATGGGGCTCTTTCCTTTACAGTTCATTCAAGAGAAATTCAAGGGTTCAAAGAATTTCTTCAAGTCATCAAGCCTTCAACTCACAAAGATGGATTTCTTCAAGACGTTTGGGAACAATTGTTTGACTGTTCATTTCCAAAAGCAGAATCACCCTCAATGAACAGTGAAACTTGCAGTGGAGAAGAGAATTTGGAGACCCTGCCCGGGCCTTTCTTTGAGTTTCAGATGACTGGCCATAGCTACAGTATTTACAATGCTGTTTATGCAGTGGCACATTCTTTGCAGGAGATAATGAGATCAAGATCCAAACAGAGAGAAATTCCCATGTTTGAATTTCCAGATCTTAAGCCCTGGCAGGTAATCTTTCCCAATTTGAACCTACCTTTTGTTTGAGTGAATAGTCATTCTCATCCACATCTTAATAGGTTTGTTTGCCCTGGCCTATGGCCACAGATCAATACTGTGGCAACAAAAATAGTTCTTTAGGAGTTTATTCCATGTTATAGAACAGGAGAGGATGAAAATAAACATTGCCTTTGCAAATTTCTGTCTAGACAATGGGATTTTTTTATCATCCTTGGTTCCATAAATATCCATTTCATCTCCACAAAGAATTGATCTGTATTGTCAGCTCATCCAGCCTGTTTGCAAGAAGAAATCAGTGGCAACATGTTTGAAGGCAGTCCTTCTTTGCTTTGTGCCCAACACACTTTTCTTTGACTTTAATATTTTTATCCCTAATGCATAGTTTTCTTTTTCACTCCCTGTTCCTTATCCTCCTTCAAGTAGCTCCACAAGTTTCTTCAAGGGATTTCTTTTAACAACTCAGCAGGAGAAAGAGTCTTCTTTAAAGACAAAAGAGAAGGTCGAGGTGGCTTTGACATCCTCAACATGATCACTTTTCCAAACGGATCATTTCAGAAATTTAGAGTTGGAAGATTAGATCCCAGTGCTCCAAAAGGAAAAGAATTATTCATTGATGAAGATTTGATTCTCTGGCACCCAGCTTTTAACCAGGTATGGACTCATTGAAGGGACTGTCTCTTGGTCCATTAGGATCCCATGAAGATGTCTTTGTCTGTTAAATCATATTCAACATAGTCTCTTTTCAAATCTAATTTCTGCTTTTGAAAAGAGAAATGGCATATTCTGTACAAAGGTTGTCCATGATCAAGCATTTACCAAATTAACAAAATGACATTATGATCAAAAAGCCAGTTTTTCATATCTGGGTTCCAACTCCATTTGAAATCATTGGAGTCATGTGGTTTCCATAACACTGTCATACAGAACATTAATTTACTCAGCCTGCCCTTTTTCAAACAGGCCCTTTTGCACATCTTTGTAAAATACAACGTATTTTTAATATAGAGTATAAATCCAAGTAAATAAATTTAATTAGCTCTTTGGGAATTCAATAATTCTTTCCCCTCATAAAGGAAAAAAAGTAGAAACTGCTTTTAAAATCTCCCTTTGCAAAACCTTTCATATTTATGATCAGGTTCTTCCAATTTCTCTGTGTAATGACCACTGTTCCCCTGGATCCTGGAAGAGAAGTGTTGAAGGAAGACATGTCTGTCTTCCATGCCCAGAAGGGAAGATTTCAAATCAAAATGGTAGGTTAGATATTCCACATATTTTCATTCCATAGCCTCAAGCAAACTGTAATGCACTACTTTAGGGTGCATATAATTAATAGTTTTACTAGCTCTTTAGAATGAGTAATGATTTCTATACCTGTGGATTGCAATGTATTCTTCAGGAGTCAGAGCTTGGCCATAAGATTCCTGCAGGTAATATTTCCTATAGACAGCCCCAAAAATATAACAACTGAGCCATGGAACTTCTATGATCACATGATCAATATCTATTTATTTTTCACATTTTCAAACTCATTTGCATTTGATGCATGTTTCCTTAAGATTGTTCACTCAGTAAATAAAATACCATGGAATTTTGTAAACATAGGATATATTCTTATCTTTATTACTTATGATGAGTACGTACTCATTATAAGTCCAGGTAAGCAATGTCTGACCTAATAAATGTTTGAATGGGAGATGACCAGCCAATGACAAAATGTAGAATAGGCTGGGAAATTTAAAAAAAAAAAAAAATGCTGGAAATAGACAAGGGCAACGTACTTTCTTTTTACTGAGAAAACCACACAAACATATAATCTGAGTCTATGGGCATTGAGTTAACTCACAAACTTCTTTATCTGTTCTTCTTTTTCTTTTGGCCTAGATAAAACAATGATTTGTGGCCCAGTACTCTCCTCTTTTTGAGGTGGCATAGAAATAACGGGAATCAAATTAAACTTCTAGTTAAAGTTGAAATAAGTAATGACAGATTTTACAAATGATAGTGTAACACTCAATAAACAACTTATTGACTGGCTCAGTTCAGTGTAGCTGTGAATAAATGCCCATATTTCTTCCACGTGATCTGCCATTTCTGGGCCTTCCCTTCCCTGAAACCCTGAAAGACAGTGAAAGCAAAGAAGCTTCAGCAGACAAAGGAAGATTTATCAAAGGATCAGATGTTCTACCGTCAAAGAAAAATAGTGTGGGTATTTGTAGAACCTATTAATATTCTTCACATAGAACACAGAAGCATAATGAAGTCAGGATAAAATACAGGGATCAGACTAATATAACTTTCTTATCTTGACAGAAAGATTAGGTGATTGTTTTTTGCTTGGAGGACCCCCCCCCCTTTTTTTTCCCCAAATGAAAAGACTGATACTACCTGAGTTTACCCACTCTTTAGGAAGAAGGAAACCTACAAAAGTTTAAAATGAATTATATTGGTTTGCACCTCAGAGTCAGTACTTCTGCCTTGCTTACTAAACTCTTCTATCCATCATCACAGTTTTCTTCTCCATGTTTTCGAAAACTGGGAAAAGTCCAAATTATCTAAATTGTCATAAATGTGAACCTTTTAGAAAGGACTTGCCCTTCCCATTGTACTTTCTTTTATGCCAATTCTAATTAATGCCATTGAATTAAAACTGCACTTTCATAGAAACATGAACAAATTGGTAATGAGTGGAAAACCTCAGAATGAATAGAAGCTAAATACTCATTTAGAAAGTAATTTTCAAAAACACAGAATGCAGAGATGACAAATTCCTTAACTTTTTGTTTCCAGATATGGATGACTGCTTGGAATGTTCTGAAGATCATTATCCAAATAAAGAAAAGAAAGGATCCATTCTGAAACCAGTGGTCTTTCTAACTTTTGAAGAAACATTAGGAATTGGTTTATTCTCACCTGATCTTTGTGTCTTCTCCATGACAGCTTGGGTACTTGGAACTTTTATTAAGCACAGGGATACTCCCATTGTTAAAGCCAACAACCGGGCCCTCACCTAAACCCTCCTTCTCTCTCTTCTGCTCTGTTTTCTCTCCTCTTTCTTCTTCCTCAGCCAACCTGGCCAAGTGACCTGCCTTCTCCTACAATCCACTTTTGGCATCACCTTCTCAGTGGCCATTTCTAGTGTCCTGGCCAAAACCATCACTGTGGTGGTGGCTTTCATGGCCACGAAACCAGGATCTCGGATGAGGAAATGGGTGGGGAAAAGATTGGCCTTTTCTACAGTCCTTTCCTGCTCTCTCCTCCAAGTATGTATTTGTGCTGTTTGGTTGTCAACAGCTCCCCCATTCCCTGAGTTAGACATGCACTCAGAAGCCAAAGAAATTATTTTGCAATGCAATGAGGGGTCAGCCTCCTTCTTCTGCTGTGTCTTGGGCTACATGGGGATTTTGGCCCTCGCCAACATTTCCTGCCCGTAAATTACCTGACAGTTTCCATGTAGCCAAGTTCATCACCTTCAGCATGTTGGCCTTCTGCAGCGTGTGGGTCTCCTTTGTTCTAGCCTATCTGAGCACAAGAGGAAAAGCCATGGTAGCCGTGGAGGTCTTCTCCATCCTGTCCTCCAGTGCTGCATTAGTGGGATGCATCTTTTTGCTTCATCATTGTTTTCAGGCCTGAGCTCAACCACAGGGAGCAACTTATTAAGAGGAATTAGTACATCATGTGATCTTTCCCCCTATGAGAAATTGCTGGCAAAAAAAGAATAGAAAGACTGTTTGCTTTCTAAAGGAGGCATATAGTAGTTGTTATTTCTGTCAAAGGAGGTTTTATGGAGGATTATGATTATTTATTAATCTTATTATGGTTGCCTATTCCAAAATAAGTGCTCATGCTGCTGGATTTTCAACAATTCCAACTTTCTTTATTCTAACCCTTTCTCCCTTTCCAACACACCAAGCTAATAAGATTTTGACAATCTAGCTTTCTTGGGTACTGTTAGAAGCTTTGATATATTTACTCCAAGGATTGAAAATTTAATGAAATGAAATGAAATATATTCTTCGTTCTGTCTCATCCTTTATTAGAAGTGGCCAATGACCATAATAACTGTTTTGATTTGGTTTGATATTAGAAGTGTGGCACATGGCATGAAAAGCCACGGTAAAATTAGGCCAGAATCCTAGGAAAAAGATATGCACCACTCTCTTATACAGGGGAGGACCACTAAGATGAAAATACCTGGGGAAAAAAATGTGAGTGTTCACTGGGTATTTATATATAAATTCCCCTCTCACCCCGATGGGTGGTCTGTGTCTTCCTCAATCTCAGGTCTTCTACCAGAGGCCATGGGGTTTGAGGGTTCTGCGCAACATCTTAGCTGTTCCTAGTGCTTCACTCTTCTGGACAAAGAGCTCTGATGTTGTTCCTGGGATCTCTTGGAGCGATTCATATGTAGATATATACCCATACTTAAGTTCAGGATTCTCTTGATGGGAGTGGGAACAGAATGTTGTCATGGTATAGGGGAAAAACCTCATCTAGAAGGTATAGGTTTCTGGTTGTTGCTCTTCAGAGGAACCCTGAAAGCTCAAAAGAACTGAAGGAGCTTAAGATTGTTCTGATGGCGAAGTGAAGAAAGATTTAGTAGGAAAATGGGCTGCCATCCCTATGCCAGCCAGTGAGCATGTGCACCCAGAGGTGCAAGATGAGGGGAAAGGAGAAACTCCCACAAATGCATTATTTCACTTCCTTGAAGAAAGGAAAATGCAGACTCTTCTCGTGGACACTGCTGGTAAAGAAACTGTTATGTCACACCAATGGAAGGCCAGCTTCCCGCCTAGAATCATTAGTTGTTTTAGGCTTCAAGAATCAGATTAACATGAGCAAAAAGCAGATATTGCCCTGGGTAAATCTTTTTTTTTTTTTTCTTCTTTTAAGCTGAGTTTGCCTTCCTTCAAGCTCACCTCTCTCTATGATCATTGCAACAGGCAAAAGTGGATGTATTTTTATGTAAATGCTTATGTTTCTTTGGATAAGTGAGTCTAATGACCTCCATCGCACAGTTCCCAATGAAAGCAACTCCCCTTGACACAATGTAGATTCAAAAGAAAGTTCGTTTACTAAGGACTGGTGTACAAGTCAAAAGCTTTGCTGAAACTGAAGCCCATAGGCGCCAAAAGTCACTTTTACGTCTTTTCCCCTTGCCCCTCCCCACCGGTCCCATGTTGATAGCTAGTTAGCACTCCATCTGCGCCTAATAGCTCTCCCCCCACCCCACTTCTCATCGTAATGGCAGAAATGAAGCAAGCAACCTAGCAGGATAATTGATTGATTGCAGAGGTACGGACAGTGAGACCTTGTAAGGAGGCATATAACAAATCATGAAACCTGAATCTAATTAAAATCCAATTATTTACTTATTTTTATTTATTTATTTATTTATTCAATTTATCCCCATCTTTCAGGCCCTGATATATTACGACTGGTATTACACTATTATAAACACAATGCCGCCACAGAGGAGGAAAAAAGTTATTTGTTTTTCCTTTCCATGTTTTGTTGTCTTTGGAAAGTATAAGGTTTAAAATAGATTTATCTATCAGGTTCTCCATGTAAGGCTCAGTTATGGTTGTTTGTTTGTTTGTTTGTTTGTTTGTATTAGCCAAGAAACGATGGATCAGGGAGACCCTGGTTTAAATTCATGGTCGATTGTGGGATTTCTTGGCATCACTTAGGGAAGGACAGTCGCTCATAATTTCAGCTAAGTCAAAGAGTAGTTTCTGTGGAATGAAATGAAGGCAATTTCATTATATATCCCTGATTTAATATCTGGGAATACAGGAGATAGACACCTTGCAATTTCCCTGAGAAATGGGGTTATGATTACATATAATAAAGAAGACTAAATTATGCACAACACATGCAGCAACCAGCCTTAAAATTTCTAAACAAGATATTGCAGTGGTGGATAGATTTTGCCTTTTAGGATTGACTATCAACAATAAAGTTTCAGAGAAGATTTTAAAATGCCATCATATGACAACACCTATAAAGATGAGAACTCTGCTTCACCCAACAATAACCCGTTAAATCAAGGAAGTATCATCAGCCCAAGGAAGTCCTGCTCCATTCCACTCCCAATATTAGATTTTGTCCAAGCTTGGTGAAGCATGCTAAGATACACAACAATAGAAGAGAATATATGTAGCTCAGGGTTGACCTGTGGAGTTCCTGGAGCTCTCTGACCTTGGCTGTTTTCTTGCAAATGTTTCTTTACCTGGCTAGGTAACATCTTCAGTGCTAGAACTGAATGGGGTTTGGTCTCTGTTTTTATATTGTGGCATGCCCTGCCAGTCTTGGTGGAAGTGTGGGTTTTTTGTTTTTTTTTGTTATTTTTTTCTCTGGAAGTTCCTCGATTAAGGTATTATTTACTGCTTGTATGTCTGTGGTAATCTTGGTGTTAATCTCTGCTTATCTGTGTGACGATTGCTGGTGAGGAGAAGTTCTGTTCTTTTGTTTTCCTTTCTATTGTCTCTTTTGAATAGTGTGTAGAGGTTGTTTATCTCTATGTGCCTGTTGATGGCTGCCTTGTCTGAATACCAAGCTTCCAGGTATTCCCTCATATTTTTGGATGTAGCTTGGTCTAAGATGCTGACAGTTTCCCAGTTGAAACTATGGTTAAATCTGTCCACGTGTTATGAGATTAAGGATATTTCACTGTGTCTTCTGACTGCTAGTCGGTGTTTATGGTTGCACTCTGCTAGCCTTCTGCCTGTCTGTCCTACATAGTGGTTATTACAGTCCTTACACTGTATGCTGTAAATGACTCTTGTTTTTTCTTCTTGGGCTACTGGGTCTTTTGGTTTGGTTAAGATGTTTTGGAGGGCTTTGGTTGGTTTGTGTGCTATGGAGATGCCATGTGGTTTTGATAGTCTGTTGGTAGTTTCTGAGATGTTTCTGACGTATAACAGTGTGATCCTTTTCATAGCTTGTGATGGTTGTGTTGTAGTAGTTTGAGGGGTCAGGCACTTTTTGATAAAGTTGCGTGGCTATCCATTTTGTTGGAAGAAGTTGTATAGGTGGTCTTTTCCCTTTTTCTACTGTTCTGGGTTGCTTCAATGCATTTGTACTCGTTTGAATAATGTTCTTACGCAGCTCCCCTTGTGGGAGGTTGGGTTGTTACTTTGGTAGTGAAGTACTTGATTAGTGTGGGTAGTTTTCTGATAAACTTGGGTTTCTAATTTCTGTTGTTTCCTCTGCTGATGACGATATCCAGAAAGGGTAGCATGTTGTTGTTTTCTTTCTCTCTGGTGAATCTTATTCCTGTGAAGATATTGTTGATAGCTTCGTGTCTTTTCTCTAGTTGTTCCTTTTTTGTTATACCAAAGGTGTCATCTACATCTACTTTAGGTTGTATGTGTGGAAGTGCTATAGCTTCTAGGCGTTGCATTACAATCTCTGCTATGAGTCCTGACAGTGGTGATCCCATGGGTGTGCCTCTGATTTGTTCTACAACTTGCTAGTGGATAGCATCACTGTACCTTGATAGAGAAGGCAGGGTTTGTTCATATGAGGGGCTTGAGTGTGAGAAATACAAGGACTTTCAATGTGAACAGAGGTGTATTCCTGCAAATATCACAGAATCGTAGAGGTGGACCTTACAAAGCATATAGCCAAAACTCTGCAGAGTGCAGGATCCACTACAGCAGGGCTGAGTCCACCCTTTCTGATGTTCTTCTAGGAGAGATATTCTTCCAAGAGTTCAGATGATTTCCTTCTGTGAATGTTGATCTGCTGGATGGAAGAGAAATGTACAGTCATGATCAATATAAGTAAAAACACCAGACAGTATATACATTGTACAAACCATAGAGAAATCCCCTTCCTTCGAAGGCAGTGTGGATGGAAGTCATGTACAAACTTTGAAAATAAGGGCATGACATAACATCTATACATCTGAATGCTTATGAAAAGGAAGGTGGACTTTATATACCATTCTAATGTTGGGTGGTATCTGTTCTGTATCTTCCATAATAACCAAAAAAAAAAAGAGGAGTGTTCATAAAGCACAGAACGAAAAGCATGGAAAGTCGCTCCATAGAGGTCAAGTTTTTTTCTTTTCTTTCCACAAGAGGATTTGTATAGAAATTATGTAAAGGGGTAGGGGCATTGTTGATGAGCATAACAGTTTTGAAAAATGAACAAAACAGGATGAAATGGGGGTCAGGGCAACACCAGCCAACCAACTTTCAGGTTCAGAAATGGGCCAGGTATCAGGATGGGGACCATGGATTTAGAAAGATTTCCTTAATAGATCTGGTTTTGGAGAGATCAGTCCACTGGGCAGTGGCTTGGATTCTCCATGACTGCATCATCTTAAACCTCCTTCCTGTCTACTTCCCAGTCACATGACCCAGAGTCCATGATCACCTCCATGTTTAGAGGATTCCATTACAGCCACTTCTTCTGGGCCACCACTGACTTCCTGGTTGAAACCTCTCTTCTGGTTGCTGTTGCTGCTTTATGGGCAACTCCTTCATAAATCCAACATGCTATCAGACCAGCATTCAATCACCACTGGCCACTTTACCAGATGAAGTCAGTCCATGATCCTGTCTTGACTTTCTGACATGGCCCTGGAATGCTTACCAACTGTGGAGGTGTCACCAGGTTTCTCTCTATCCCTTGCAGTGCCATGTCCATCAAGCCTGCCAGCATTCAATGTCAATCCCATTTCTGCACACACATCTCCCAGGTAGGCTGTATGTGTTATAGAAATGGAACAATGGAGGCAGGTGTGCAGGCAGTGCAATTGATCCTGTTC
Source organism: Liasis olivaceus (assembly GCA_030867105.1). Classification (NCBI taxonomy): domain Eukaryota; kingdom Metazoa; phylum Chordata; class Lepidosauria; order Squamata; family Pythonidae; genus Liasis; species Liasis olivaceus. The sequence goes on along the minus strand of CM061351.1, from coordinate 111,095,474 downwards.
ACCTAGATGTTTGGTCAGAGTATAGCAGGTTAAAATAGGTGAAATCTCCTGAAGTCACCCTCATGATATTCCCACATTCACTCATATGGGAGTGAAAGATTTGGAGGGATAGATCACTAGGCCCAAGGACATGACTAATGCAGAATTCTAAATATTAGTATCAATCAATAGTTAAAGTTGCAATCTTTCATCAAATATGATTCCTTTTTTTAAAGGATGTGGCTAGACTTTTATATGCAAACGTACCTAATAAAAGTTTGAATACTGGGCATAAAAAATGGCTCTTCATTCCATTCTTGTGCAGCCTTGGTCAGATTTTAGTCTAATGTAAACGTTAATGTAAGGAAGTCAAATTTCCTTTTTCTCCTGCAACATCTTAATTTAGTAGCATATCATCCAAGGCTAAGTACAGCTCTACCCCCAAAATCACTGCCGAAGGAGCCCAAGTCTTGATACTTCCTATGGGCATTGGACTTTTGGCTGTGCCAATTGGGCTGCATGTTTTGTTGCATGTCAACCTAAGTGCAATGAGCTTTTTAAAACACTGTTTTGTGGTTGTTGGTTATTTAATTTTTTTAACCTTCCCAGAGTTGCTTAAAACAAACCGTTCTAAGATATCCTCAAGAGAAGGAAAATAGGTTAGGCCCTGTCACCAGAACTTACTTTTGTGGCTAATTCTTAACATTTAAACGATTTGATTGATTGATTGATTGATTGATTGATTGATTGATTGCCATGAAGCTGTTGTCAACTCAGCAATGACATAGATAGATTTTCTCCATGATGATGCATCCATAACTTGTTCTTTCAAGTCTCCCAATGGTGCATTCATTGCCACTATAACTGACTACATCCATCTTGCTGCTGGTTGTCCTCTTTTTCTCTTTCCCTCCACTTTTCCCAGCATTAGAGCCTTTTCCAGAGAGATGAGTTTTCACATAAGGTGTCCAAAATAGGATCATTTGAGCCTGGTCATTTGTACTTCAAGTAAGAATTCTGAGCTTATTTGTTTGATGATTTATTGGTTTGTTTTCTTAGCTGTCCATGATATTCTCAGGAGCCTTCCCCAACATCCAAGTTCAAAGGACTCAATGTTCTTCCTCTCCTGTTTCTTTAAAGTCCAACTATCACTTCCATAGAGTGTCATAGGGAATACCGTGGCTTGCCTGATTCTCATCTTTGTACGTATAGACATATTACAGCATTTGAATATCTTTTCCAAGGCCTTCATGGCTGCTCTACCAAGTGCTAGTCTGTGGCATATTTATTGACTGCTTCTTCCTTTAATGTTGATGGTTGATCCTCAAAGGCAGAAGCTATCCAATTAAATTCATTTCAGTGAACCAGTCAAGAAAACCTCCTTGTTTCCCCATCACTGGAGGATCTCTGGAACTTCCTTAAATGATGCCCATAGAACCCTAAAATTAAAGATTTTAGGATTCCAGAGATTTTTTTTTAAAACAACTTATAGGTCAAAGCAGCACAAATATGAGTTCCTGGGGGAAAATTCTCCCTTTTTGCTTACTATAAAAACCACATACAAGATAAACATAAATCATGTTTTACTTTGCTTTTTCAAATATCCCTCTCTCCTCTTTACCCTAAAAAAGTGTTGCTCCTATTTCCCTTTGGGGTCAATTATTTTGTATTTCAACTTTCTCTTTCAGCTAGTTTCTAAAGGATTCTCAAGCCAAGACCTGCTAATCTATACCAGACAGAAGATGTTTCACTATTGCCCCAGACATTTTACCAGGAAATAGAGTTCCTTGATCCATTCATAAAATTACACATTGATCCTGATTACTAGAATTAGGGCAATTTTGCCACCTCAACCTTCCCAATTCTATTTTTCCAGGTATTTTCAAAACTGGCTAAGCATCAGTCTCTTATTATGTCATCCAAAATAGAGAAAGCTGTTCATCCCTCATATGAAGGAAAATTGCCATGTCGCCAATGGTCCAATGATAATTATGTCCCTTCTGAATAACTGAAATCACTCTATTATTCTAGTAGGCCAAAACATCAAAGGTCCTGTGCAGAAGGGAATAGGAAGTCAAAAACAATCCATATAAATCTTTCTAGCACCACAGAGAGGCAGGAAGGGGGAATGCTGACTCTGTGAGGTTCATTTCCACAAGTTCTCTCCCTCCTGTCTCATATGCCAGAAATTCTCTTCGAATGACAGACCCAGACATTTTCTGCATAATCAGAGAGCCATGATGTTGCTCCTCCTGGTGTTCCTGGTGAACCAAAAAGTTACTCTGACCTGTCCTGCAAGTGATGCCTTCCCTGTCCCACACGAGTGGTACCAGCCTGGTGACCTCCTCATTGGTGGGATGGTATCCCACATGTTTTACCATTTTTATGAAATTTCATTCAATCAGCATCCTTTTCTAAAGCTTTATGATTCACCAATGTAAGGATTTTCCTTTGAATCATCTGACCTTACACATAGCCCGAAGAATTGCTTATATGACCAATAGCTGCTTCCATAGAAAATATAGAGTTTTGTATGAAACAGTAAGAGTTCATGAGTTTTGAAAGTTTTCTAATGCTGAGAGAAGAGAGACTTTTCTTTCTTTCTTTTTGTCTTTCTTTCTTTCTTTAAGATGATCAAAAGAAGAATGCTGAAAGTCTGTCCTGCCACTCTTCACAAAACATAAATAAATATGAGAATCTAATAAATCTATTAGTATTCTCTTTTTACTGAACAGATAGGGAATGATTGCAATAGAGTAAAGGTACTTTCATGTTTCTATCTGTTGCAGCTTATACTGGACACAAATCACAGAGGTTGACTCTGAGGAGCTTAGAATGAGGAATACTCATGGGATTTCCTTCAGAACTGAAAAGCTTCAGAAGAGCAAAAAGTATGGGGCTAGAGAGAATCTCACTCTAAATCTGTAGTTCTTTCTAATTCAGTAAAGTTCCTAGAAATCTAAATCAACATAGAAAAGAACAAACAGAACACTTGCTGCCATCACAGTCCAGTTTAAAATGAACACTGCAATTAGAACTTTAAAAATTACAATTATATGCACTCTGATGAGTAATTTTCTAGAAAAAAGTGTAAAGGAAAATATTGTGTGCAAAGTATATTTGGACTGATTACAAAATTATTTAATAGTTCAGTCAAAGAGAAAAAATTCTGTCACTTAGTTACAAAGAATGACCACACTGGAAGAATTTGAATTTTTCTTTTTCAAAGTATGAGCTTAATCTAATTGCAGTGTAATCCCAAAATTCTACCAGCATATCCTTGCCTTGGTATTTGCCATGAAGGAGATTAATGAGGACTCCCAGATCTTACCCAACAACACTCTTGGGTTCCACATCTATGATAGCTACTACAACGCAAGGATGACCTACCGCACCACTCTAGAACTGCTCTCCAAATCCAAGAAATTTTTCCCTAACTACAAATGTGATATTCAGAGAAATCTCATGGCCATCATTGGAGGATTAAGTTCTGATACATCATTTTATATAGCAGAAATTGTAGGTTTCTACAAGATTCCACAAGTAAGTATGTAGGGGTGGAGGAGAAAATATTCTGTACCTTGTTGTTGTTGTTATGGCATAATTAATGAGTTTCAGATAGTAGGCTTAGATTTCTATTAAAACCTTCTGCAGGGCTTAAGATGGTGTACTTCCCATCCTTTTCCAAAACTACAGTGTTAATCATAGAAGTGAATGTCTCAGAATATCCATAGTATCCATGGACATTCCAGACCGGATGGGAGATTGAATATAGTATTCCCTGCTTCTTTTAAAGCAATTTAACTATTATATGTATTTGAAACGATTGCTAGAAATTCCAGTCTACGTTAATATTTTGAAAGGATTCCAGGAAAAAGATTCCTTCCTTGGATATATTTAAATGAAAACTAGATCAGAAAAGATCAGGTTTGATCTAACAACTCATCAAAATACTACTGCACTTTCTTTTAGCTGATATATAGTTCATTAGCCCAAGAAGAATTTCAGAAGAATAGGCTATCTTCACTTTACTTCATGGTCCCAAAAGAGGACCATCAGTACATTGGGATTATCCAACTGCTTCATCATTTCACCTGGACATGGATTGGGATTTTTGCTGTTGATAACAACAATGGAGAACATTTCTTACAGAAAATGCAGCCCTTACTTTCACGGAATGGAATCTGCACATCATTCATACAATGGCTGTCATCAATCCACTTGGAAGACTACACAGAACTTTATGACACAGTCTCAAGAATTTCTATTAATCTGATGAATAGCAAAGCAAATACATTTCTTGTCTATGGAGAACCATGGACAGTCATGGGGCTGAGAGCTGTCACATTTATAGCAGATCCTGAAAGCAAGCAAACTACATTATTTAGAAAGGTGTGGATCCTGACTACAGAGATTGATTTCTCACTATCAGGCCTTCAAATCACATGGGATCTCAACATGTTCCATGGGGCTATTTCCTTTACCATTCATTCAAGAGTTGTTGTAGGGTTCAAGGAATTTCTTCAAACCATATACCCTTATTCAGGCTCCAGAGATGGATTTCTGCAGGATGTTTGGGAACAATCCTTTGATTGTTTATTTCCAAAACCAGAGTTGCAACAAATGCCCAGTAGGCAGTGCACTGGGGAGAAGAAGCTGGAGGATCTTCCTGGGCCTGTGTTTGAAATGGAAATTAGTGGCCAAAGCTACAGCATCTACAATGCTGTTTACGCTGTGGCTCATGCTTTGCATGCTCTACTCATGTTGGGGATCGATAAGAAAAAAAGGATGATGGGTAAAAAAACTGACTTTCCAGATCTGAAGGCTTGGCAGGTATTCTCTCTGCTTTGGACACTTCTTTTATTTCAATGAACAGTTTTGTATAGAATTACCATTTACACCAATATATTCTGCTTGTGGAATCAAGTTAAGTATGAACATTGAGATGGTACTATATAAATCATGGTTTAGATATCAGTATGATTTACGTAGGAAATCATCATAGCTTGCAAAATAAGAGATGGTTAATATGAGATATCACTTTACATGTTCACTTACATTACTTTCCATTGTCCTCTACAAATTCTCCTAGATGTTTCTGTCCATGAATATTTCAGGGTTGAGAAGAGGAGTTTTCTTTCCCTATCAGAGTTCAAGAGGAATGGATTGAAAGGCAGTGGTTTCAGCTGCAGCCTCCAATCTTTGAAAGAATCCTATGTTTGTTAGAACATCTATCACCCACCTCTCTCTCTCTCTCTGTGTATCTATTGAAGAATGCTTAAGTCTCAGATTCCAAAATCTGGCTAAGGGAAATTTGTCAGGTCTCACACTCTCAAATAGCTTTGTACAAATGAAGAAGGAACAGTAGAGGATAACATTATGTATGGTCTACATTTAATTAGTTGTTTAAATAGTGAACCTAAATCACAATTGAAGGAAGTTGTATAACTTCAATAGCCTGTTTCCATTTTGCTGTTGCTGATTGATGTTGTTTCTTATCTCTCCTGCAAATCATATTGAATTCATAATAGAATAGACCTGTACACATCTATGCAATATAAATGATCAATTTTTTAGGGGGCGTTATTTGATATTTGTTATAGGAATGGGAAGAATGAATGAAATAAACTTAAATATGCTGCTCCCTTCCCCATTGTTAGCCCTATCTCTTTCATTCTCTTTCAAGTAGCTCCATCCATTTCTTCAAGGAATTTATTTTAACAATTCAGCTGGAGAGAGAGTGTTCCTGAATGAGAAACGGGAAGCAACAGGTGGATTCGACCTCATCAACTTGGTCACTTTTCCAAACAGATCCTTTCAGAGAGTTAGAGTTGGAAAGTTAGATCCCAGTGAGCCAAAAGGGAAAGAATTATTCATTGATGAAGATCTGATTGTCTGGCACCCAGCTTTTAACCAGGTATGGGTTCATTGATCCATTATGATCCCATGAAGATTTTTTTGTCTGGTAAACAGTATTAAACATAGTCTCTCTAGAACTCTAATTCTGTTTTGAAAGGGGGGAAAAATGGCATATTCTGCAGAAATGTCATCCATAACCAAGCATTTACCCAGTTGCCAAAATAACATTACAATGTAAAAGCCGGGTTTTCATATTTGGGTTGCTCTTCCATTTGAAGTAATGGGGGTCACATGGGTTCCATAAAATTGTCTCAATGCACCTTCATTTACTCACCCTACCCTTCTTCAAACAGGCCCTTTTATACATCCTTGTAATTTCAACATCTTTTTAAGGTATTGCATAAATCAGTCTAGAGAAAATGCATTCGCCCTTTGGGAACTCAAAAATTATTGCCATCCATAAAGGAGAAAAATTATACACAGTATTAAATATCTCTCTTTGCAAACTCTTTCATATTTATGACCAGGTACTTCCACTTTCTCTGTGTAATGACCATTGTTCCCCTGGATACTGGAAGAGAAGTGTTGAAGGAAAACAATTCTGTTGCTATGACTGTCTTCCATGCCCAGGAGGGAAGTTTTCAAACCAAAATGGTAGGTTACATATTCCAAAAAAATTTCATTTGATAGATATAAGCAAACTGTCATACACTACTTTGGGATGCATATAATAATAATAATAATAATAATAATTATTATTATTATTATTATTATTATTATTATTATTTATTTATAATATTATAATAATATTAATTAGATGGATATAATTTCTCTAGCTGTGGATCACAATTCGCTATTCAAGTGTCAAAGTTTCCTCATAAGATTCCTGCAGGTAGCATTTCCTATACAGGGACAAAATATACAACCTTGAACCATATATCTTATATAGTCACATGATCTATACCTATTTATTTATTTTTCACATGTACAACCTCATCTGCATTTTCTCTTCTTTCCCTATGATTCTTCACTCAGTAAACAAAATATAATGATTTTTTATAAACTCAGGGGTTTTTAATTTTTTTTAAACATATATTTATGCCTCCTACCTTATGATGTTATCATCATAGATTGTGATGACAACATACTCATTATAAAACAAGCTAAGCAATGTCTGAACTAATAAATATTTACATGGGAGATGGCCAGCTGATTTTAATTTGTAGAGTAGACTGCGAACTTAAGAAAAAGTGTGCTGGAAAAAGACAACACTAAAGTACTTTCTCCTTAGCCAAAAAAACACATGAACATATCATCTGAGTCTATGGGCATTGATTCAACTCAAAATCTTCTTTATCTTTCCTTTTTTTTTTTTTTTTCTTTTTGGCCCAGAATAAAGCATGATTTGAGGACCACTACTCTTCATTTTTAAAGAAGGCATAGAAATCAGGAGAATTATGTTCACATTCTAGCTGAAGGTTAAATCAACAATGACAGTTTTTACAAATGATAGTATTACATTAAATAAACAACCTTTTGATTGGCTGAGGTCAGTTTAGCTGTGAATGAGCACAGATCTTTTTCCACTTGATCTGCCATTTTCCGGACCTTATCTTCCATGAAAACCTGAAAGTACATGAAAGAAAAGAAGCTTCAGCAGACAAAGGAAGATTTGTGATTGGATCAGATATTCCACTATTAAAGGGACATAGGGGGGTGTTTGTAGAACCTACCAATGTTCTCTACACAGAACACAGAAGCATCATAAAGGTCAGAATAAAATACAGGGATCAGACTAGTATATCTTTGTTAAATTAGATAATTGTTTCCCCTTTTTTGACCGCACCTCTTTTTTTCCAGGTAAAAAACTGATATTTCCTTTGTTTATTCATTCTTTAGGAAGGAGGAAACCTAAAAGAGTTTAAATGAATTATATTGGTTTGAACCTCAGAGTCAGTACAAAAGTCTTATGTTAATCATTACAGTTTCTTCTCCATATTTTGGAAAAATTGGAAAACTCCAAATTGTCTCCATTGTGATAAATGTGAATCTTTTAGAAAGGACTCCATTTCCAAGAATACTTCTCCTTCCCATGGTCCTTTCTTTTATGACAATTCTAAATGATACAACTGAGGAAAAAAATGTATTTTCATGTAAACATAAAACTATCAAACAGTGGAAAGAACTAAAAAAAAAAAAAAAAAAAACAGTTACCACCTATTCAGAAAGTAATTTTCCAAAATATGGAAGGCATAGATGACAAATTCCTTGACTTTTCTTCCAGATATGGATGAGTGTTTGGAATGTTCTGAAGGTCATTATCCAAATAAAGAAAAGAAAGGATGTAACCTGAAACCGGTGGTCTTTCTAACTTTGGAAGAAACATTAGGAATTGGTTTAGCCTCCACTGCTCTCTGTTTTTCCTTCTTGACATCTTGGGTACTTGGAAGTTTTATTAAGCACAGGGATACTCCCATTGTTAAAGCCAACAACCGTGCCCTCACCTACACCCTCCTTGTCTCTCTTCTGCTCTGTTTCCTCTCCTCTTTCTTCTTCCTCAGCCAACCTGGCCAAGTGACCTGCCTTCTTCGACAATCCACTTTTGGCATCACCTTCTCAGTAGCCATTTCTAGTGTCCTGGCCAAAACCCTCACTGTGGTGGTGGCTTTCATGGCCACTAAACCAGGATCTTTGATGAGGAAATGGGTGGGGAAAAGATTGGCCTTTTCGACTGTCCTTTCCTGTTCTCTCGTCCAAGTATGTATTTGTGCTCTTTGGTTGTCAACAGCTCCCCCATTCCCTGAGTTAGACATGCACTCAGAAACCAAAGAAATGATTTTACAATGCAATGAGGGGTCAGCCTCCTTCTTCTACTGCGTCCTGGGCTACATGGGGACCTTGGCCATTGCCAGCTTTATTGTGGCCTTTCTTGCCCGTAAATTGCCTGACAGCTTTAATGAAGCCAAGTTCATCACCTTCAGCATGTTGGCCTTCTGCAGTGTGTGGGTCTCCTTTTTTCCAGCCTATCTGAGCACAAGAGGAAAAGCCATGGTAGCCGTGGAGGTCTTCTCCATCCTGTCCTCCAGCGCTGCATTAGTGGGATGCATCTTTTTGCCAAAATGCTTCATCATTGTTTTGAGGCCTGAGCTGAACAACAGGGAGCAACTCATAAAGAGGAATTAGTACAAGATGTGATCTTTCTCGCTATGAGAAATTGCTGACAAAAAAGAATAGAAACTTTTCTGTCTACAGGAATCATACAGAAATTTTTATGTGTGACATTCGAAATAAGTGCTCATGGTGGTGCATTTTCAACTATTTTCCAAGATTCTTTAATATAACCCTTTCTCCTTTTCAACACACCAGGGTAGTAGGATTTTGAGAATCTTGGTTACTGTTAGGATATTTGATATATTGGCTGTCCAATGTTTTCAGCTGCCACTTTCATGATTTTATACTTTCAATTCATAAACCACTGCATGAATATAGTAAAGAAACTCCTTAACTTTTTATGGAAATGTTTTTAATACAATATCATAGCAGATCAGTTTTGGATTGGTTCGGGTTCTTTGAAATGTCAAATTTGTAGAGTTTCTGAAACTTATACATAGAACTGTTTTTTTTTTTTTTTTAAAGTTTCAAGATTAGTCACAATCTCTCACTCTCTGTCCATCATTCTATTTCCACTGTAACCTATTATCAGATTTTAATAATATTGGAAATGAAATGAAATGAAATGTATTCTTCCTTCTGTCTCATTTTTTATTAAAAACGTATGCTGGGCAATGACCATAATAAACATTGAATTGATTTGGTTTGATGTTAGAAGTGTGGCATTTGGCATGAAAACCAAAGGTGATATTTTTCCCAAATCCTGGGGGGGGGGGGGGGGGGGGGACCCTCTCTTTTACAGGGAAGGACCACGATGAAAACACCTGGGGAGAAATATAAATATAAAAATCCACTCTTACCCCTATGGGTAGTCTGTGTCTTCCTCAATCTCGGGTCCTCTGCCAGAGGCCTGGGACTTTGAAGATTCTGCACAGTATCTGAGCTGCTCCTAGTCTGCACTCTTCTGGACAGAGACCTCTGATATTGTTCCTGGGATCTGTTGGAGCCACTCTCTCAGCTTTGGAGTCACAGCCCCCAGTGCTCCCACCACCACTGGGACCACTTTGGACTTTACTTTCCACATCCTCTCTAATTCCTCCTTCAGGCCCTGGTATTTCTCCAGCTTCTCATGCTCCTTCCTGATGTTGTTGTCACTTGACACCAATACATCTATCACCACCGCTGTCTTCTGGTTCTTGTCTATTACCACGATCTCTTGTTCATTGTCTAATTCTTGCCTGTCCATCTAGATCTGGAAGCCCCACAGGATCTTAGCCCTGTAATTCTCCACAACTTTCTGTGGAATCTCCCATCTGGACTTGGAAAGATCTAGCCCATACACTGTGCAGATGTTCCTGTATACAATGCCAGCTACTTGATTTTGCTGTTCAGTGTATGCTATTCCTGCCAGCACCTCACACCCTGCCACTATGTGCTGGACTGTCTATGAGGCCTCTTTGCACAATCTGCATATTCTGCACCTTGGGTCCTGTCTAGTTTTGTAGACCCTGGTTCTATGGTTCTGGTGCTTAGTGCCTGTTCCTATGCTGGTATGATCAGTGCCTCAGTGCTATCTTTTAGTCCAGCCCTTTCCAGCCACTGGTAGTATTTCCCAATGTCAGCCACCTCAGTTATCTCTCAATGGTACATCCCATGCAGGGTCTTGCCATGGCACTTCCTCTGCGTGAACTTCCTCCCATGTCTGCTGCTGCCTCAGGCATTCTCTCAGCACCTCATCTTGTGTGCCATCTTAGTGATGTACTCCTGGATGCTCTGGGTTTGGTCCAGGACAGTTGCATAGATAGATAGATAGATAGATAGATAGATAGATAGATAGATAGATAGATAGATAGATAGATAGATAGATGTCTAGTCATAAGCTTAGGCTTCTCTTGATGGGAATGGGCCCAGAATTTTTCCATGAATAATGGAAAAACATGATCTAAGCAGGTACAGGGTTATGTCTGTTGCTCTTCAGAAGAACAACCCTGAAAGCTCAAAAGGACAGAAGGAGCTCCAGATTGCTGTGATGGGGAAGTGATGAAAGATTAAATTGGGCAATGGGCTGCCATCCCTGTGCCAGCCAGTGAGCATGTGCACCCAGAGATGCAAGCTGAGGGGAAAGGAGAAACTCACACAGATGCAATATTTCACTTACTTGAAGAGAGGAAAATGCAGACGCTTCTTGTGGACACTGCTGGTAAAGAGACTGTTATGTCACACCAATGCAAGGCCAGCTCCGCACCTGGAATCTTTTGTACAACACTCTGTTAGGCATCAACAGTCAGAATGACATGAGCAAAAAGGCATATATTGCCAAGGGTAAATCTTTCTTTTTTCTCCCTTTTCCTTCTTTTAAGCTGAATTTGTCTTCCCTCAAGCTCACGTCTCTGTGTAATCTTTGTGACAGGGTAAAGTGGATTTATTTTTATGTAAATCCTTATGTTTCTTTGGAGAAGTGAGACCTTTTAAGGAGGCATATAACAAATCATGAAACTAATTAAAATCCAAGTGATTGGATTTAGGCCCTGATATATTACAACTGGTATTAAACTATTATAAGCATAATACTATCACAGAGGAGGGGAAAAAATATTTTTTTGCACCTATTCATCTTTTTCTTTTCATTGGGAAGTGTAATGTTTAAAATAGATTTATCTATCATGCTCAACCAGTGAAGGAAAATCTACATGTAAGGCCCAGTTGTTTGTTTGTTTGTTTATTTATTTATTCATTTATTTGCCAATAAAGGATGAATCAGGGACACCCACATTTAAATTCATGGTCGATTTCAGGGTGTTTCTTGAATCTGAGAGGTACTTGGGGTTTATTATTAGCCAAAATCAATCAGTGGGAGTATGAAGGCCCTTTCACTGAAGGCTATGCACCATAATGTTCCATAGTGGTCCAGTGTAAGAAATAGATTGATTTTGTTTTTTTTTTACTTCAACTTTTTTGACTTTGACCTTTTGGGAACCCACTAATTCATAATTTAAGCTAAGTTAAAGAGGAATTTCTGTGGGGAAAAATTAAGGCCAAATTATTATACATGCCTGGTTTATCATCTGCAAATGCATGACATAAAAATGTGGCAATTTCCCTTAGAAATTGGGTTATTATTAAATATAGTAAAAAAGCAAACAAAACACAACAAAAACATTAATATGCAGCAACCAGCCTTAGAATTGATAAACAAGACACTGAAGTGTGGGATCAATTTCTGCCTTTGACGGTCAACTATCAACACTGAAGGAACCACCACTCAAGAAATATCATGCAGGCTATCATTTGGTAGGGTAGAAATGAAACTTTCAAAGAAGATATTCAAATGCCCTCATGTGACAATATACATCAAGACAAGGATTCAGGGGAGGAACACACAACAGCTTGAAAGACAGCCATGAATATTCTTATAGTCACACCCAGTAACCACACCATTTCTTTTCTTGTGAATCTGTTCAATATTTCCTTTTCCAGTTTGTGGCTTTGGGGTTCCCTACTCAGGAAACCTCTTCCAAATTCAGTGAGACTTTGGTTTTGCTTTCTGATTATCGAAAACTACCCCATTTTATTTATCATGTAATTATACAGAGATGTGTATTTTAAGCTGTCGAGGCCCTGAATTGCGTGGAGGATGACACGCAATAGTAATAAACTCTAAAGATATCTTCTAAGAATGAATATTTTGCACTTATCTGATCAAACACAAAATAATTATCTCCTACAGGAAACACCTTATTTTCTTAGCTTGGCCAAAACATCAAAGGCTGTGCAGAAGGCTATTTATGTTAAACAACAATCAAGAGAAAAATATCAGTTTGGTTATAAAGTAACTCTTGAAGCCCAGGGAGACTGGCACAAGGGATAATAATGGCTTGGTCAGATTCATTGCTACAAATTTCCTCCCTTCTGTCTCATCTGCCAGGATATCTCTTCAGATCCAGGTGACATTCAAGATATGAATTTGGATCTTGAAATACACAACAGTGGATTTTCTCCTTAGGTGCATTCTGAAATAGAAACCTTGGATTAGTCATTGGAAGAACCACTGGATTAATACATATTTTCTTATGGGTAGCATAGAAGACACTGACAGTTTCACCATAACAACAGAGTCATGATGTTCCTTCTGATGTTTTTGGTGCACAAAGGATTCACAGTGAAGTGCCCTCAAGGTGAAACCTTCCCTGTCCCACATGAGTGGTACCAGCCTGGTGACCTCATCATTGGTGGGATGGTGTCTCACATTATTTACCACCTTTCTGAAATTCAATTTAAGGAACACCCTTCTTTAAAATGTTTTGACTTACCAGTGTAAGGATTTTTTTTCTTCCAATACATTTTCCAATCTTAGCCATATCTAAAAAAAATGCTTATATAAGTAAAAGCTGTTGGATGCAATTTTTTGTATATAATCTAAGCCTTTCTTTTGTTTCGAATGTATCTGGTTGTGGGAGAAGATAGATAGATAGATAGATAGATAGATAGATAGATAGATAGATAGATATTACAATGTTGGTGAAATAAGTCTTTTGAAGGATATTTACTGAACTTAAAGTACTTAAAAAAATGTTCTGCATTATCAATTCTCAGAAAATATATATGCAGTAAATGAGTGACACTTGCTGAATTGCTTCGTATTCTATTTTGTGTTAATTGATAGAAAGTAAGTGTGGTAGCTTGATAAAAATGTTACTACTTCTATTCGTTGTAGTACATATTTGTTGTAAATCATGGAAATCCTGTATAAAATGTACATTTGAACTCTGAACAAATTATCCAGTATGTTAGAAAAGCTATCAACTTCCTACTTCCATCAGAGACAGAGATTTTTGTTATTGATATAGAAAAGATGCCCCATTACAAGAATTGTAAAATGTCTTTTTCAATGAGTGTATTTGACCTATTTGCAGCATAATAACCAAATTCTATCAGCACGTCCTTGCCTTGGCCTTTGCTGTGAAGGAGATCAATGAGGACCCCCAGATCTTACCTAACATCACTCTTGGGTTCCACATCTATGACAGTTACTATAGTCCAAGGATGACCTATCGCACCACTCTGGACCTGCTTTTCAAATCCAAGGAATTTGTCCCGAACTACAAATGTGATCGCCAGAAAAATCTCATGGCCATCATTGGAGCAATTGCATCTGATACTTCATTCTATATGGCCGAAAGTATAAATGTCTACAAGATTCCACAGGTAATTCAGTCAGGAGGGTGAGAGAGAAACTTTGACTCCTTTTGTAAGAAATTCATTTTTTGCCATGCCTTTCAGCAGGACTTCAATTAAGTCCACTTTGTTCTCACTTTTTCAATTTATTCCCACAACTCAATAATTTGGATTGAAGTAATCCAATCCAAAAAATCAAAATTTTTTATTATAATCATAGATCAGAAAATTTAAATTTAAAACATAAATTACAGAACAACAATATTAAATTGAGGGGGTCAGCTGACATCATGTTTTTACTACCAGCTGGTGATAGGAGGCAAGTCTCCTTGCTATCTTGGTTGGTGTCTGCTCATTATAGCTTAATATAAACCTCAAATGTTTTGGTTGGGAATTGTTGGAGAATTGGTGCTATATGGTCTTTTGGAGATCTCTATTACAATTGCAATTAAAGGAGGAGACGCTTGAATGTTTCTATTCCTCCAGAATCTCATGGAGAAAGTCCTTTTTAGGATAAGTATTTTATTATATCTGCCATAGAGAAGGGCAGAAGGTAATCCAAAATGTCTACCTCTGAAGGATTCTTTCTTTAGGCTGGGAAGAGTTAAGATGCTCAGACAGTTAGCAGGTTTCCAGGTGTTCATGGTGATGAGTATTCTGGAACTCTATATTAAGAAGCTAACTTTGGTTTCTAATCCAGTTATATTCCACAAGTGAGAAAATATTTTACCTTCAGGTTTTAGTTGCTTCTATTTTTCATCAGATCTGCCACAATATACATAAAATTGGAGAAATTTTCAGTGTAAAGACAGCTTCATTCATTCAGTTTCCATCCAGCAGTCATTTTTGTTGTTGCTTTTGTTTAGTTGACCTATGGCTCCTTAGCCCGAGAAAGGTTTCAGAGTACTAAGTTATCTTCACTTTACTGCATGGTCCCAAATGAGGACCATCAATACATTGGAGTTATACGACTTCTTCTCCATTTTGGATGGACGTGGATTGGAGTCTTTGCTTTTGACAATAATGGAGAACATATCTTGCCAAATCTGCAGCCATTGCTTTCCCAGAATGGCATCTGTTTAGCTTTCACACAAAAATTTCCACAAGGTTCCCTCTTGGAAGACTTGTCAGAATTACTTGATACAATTTCAATTATTTCTAATAAACTGATGGATCAGAAAGCAAATGCCTTTCTTGTCCATGGAGAATCATTCACAATTGTGTGGCTCAGAATGGTTGTATTTCTACATGATCCTGAAAATAAAGAGAGTGCATCATTCAGAAAGGTTTGGATCCTGATGAACCCAATTGATTTCATACTGACAGGAGTTCAAAGGGGTTGGGATCTCCAGATGTTCCATGGGGCTCTTTCCATTATTGCTCATTCAAGAGAAGTTCAAGGGTTCAAAGAATTTCTTCAAGTCATCAAACCTTCAACTCACAAAGATGGATTTATTCAAGACATTTGGGAACAATTGTTTGACTGTTCATTTCCAAATGCAGAATCAGCTTCAAAGATCAATGAAATTTGTAGTGGAGAAGAGAATTTGGAAAATCTGCCTGGGCCTTTCTTTGAGTTGCAGATGACTGGCCACAGCTACGGTATTTACAATGCTGTGTATGCAGTGGCATGTTCTTTGCAGGAGACAGTGAGATCAAGATCCAAACTGAGAGAAATTCCAAGGTTTGAATTTCCAGATCTGCAGCCTTGGCAGGTATCACTCCATGCCATACCTATCTTTTGTTTCAGTGAATAGTCATTTTCATCCATATGTTAATAGGGTTGGTTTGCCCTGGCCTATGGCCACAGATCAGTATAGATACTGAGGCAACAAAGTTAGTCGGGTAAGAGGTCATTCTATGTTATAGAATAAAAGAGGTTTAAAATAATCTACGCCTTTGCAAATTTCAGTCTAGCCAATAGATTTATGTATCAGTCTTGGTTCCACACAGAACCTTTTCATTTCCACCTAGAATTGGCCTGTCTTCTAAATTCATCCAGCCTTGTTCCAAGGCCAACTTGCTTTTCTGAAATGTGGGCATTTCACCTTTCTTACTAGCTTTTGGCAATTTATTCAAGACATGGTTTTTAAACTGGGGATTTAGAGCTGCTCTGTGGTAGGATTGGTGTATTAAAAGAAATAAGTGGTGTTGGTTTTTTGAAATATGGTAAACTACCAGGGGAATTATGGAGTTTGTTGCTTTAAGGTACTTGTCATGATGACTTAATAAAATAAAAGTCAGTTATATATATCTCATTTCTTGATAGTTCTTTGTGGGTCAACCTTTTCCTCTTCCATATTTCAAGCCAGGAAATGTTCTTTGGTCTCCCATGAAGTAGGAGTAAAGAAAAGGAAGCTTTAATTCTTTGATCCATCAGGCATTGTTTTCCTTTGGACTCCCTCTTTCTTATCCTCCATCAAGTAGTTCCACAAATTTCTTCAAGGAATTTCTTCTAACACAGCTGGAGAAAGAGTCTTCTTCAAAGACCACAGAGAAGGTCCAGGTGGCTTTGACATTCTCAACATGATCCCTTTTCCAAACAGACCCTTTCAGAGAGTAAAAGTTGGAAAGTTAGACCCCAATGCTCCAAAAGGAAAAGAACTCATCATTGAGGAGAACACAATCCTTTGGCACCCTGGTTTTAACCAGGTATGAAATCATGCCTGTGCACAAAGGATCAAATACCCTCTCTTAAACGCCCTCATGACATGTTATTCCTTCAGAAATAAAATGGGTCGCTCTATCATCTTGTTCAAACATAACTGAACCCTGTATTTCTATTATGGTGGAGGGGAAATCCACATTCTGAAAAACATCTGCCTATCATGGTATCATGAATACCTTATATAAACATTGGATAAATTTAATCCATGTTTAATGGATAGGTAGGTAAGTAGGTGAGTAGGTATATAGATAGATGAGAGAGAGAGAGAGAGAAGTTCTTCGTCTTTATCTTTGTAATAATCACTACTTTCCTGAATGCTGGAAGAGAAGGGCTGAAGGGAGACTATTCTGCTGCCATGATGAGGTTTCGTGCCTACAAACAAAGATTTCCAAGCAAATTGGTAGTTTCACCAATTACTTTTTCATTATATAGGGTTAAAGAAATGCAATTCCCAGATTAGTATACAGTATATAACTGTTATTACTTTCACCAGTTTTTGAAGGAGAATATTCATAGCCTATTCACATAGATCAAAATCAGTTGTCCATAAATCAGTTATTTATGAGAATTCTGCAACTATTGTACCCTCTACAGGAAATAGCTAGCTAGATAGATGATAGATAGATAGATAGATAGATAGATAGATAGATAGATAGATCTTTTTTCGAGAAATTTAAAGAATGTTGTTAGAAAGAAGAAAGAATACAAAATCAATTTACTTGACCAAGGTTAAAAAAATGGATTGCTATCTCTGGTGATGTTTCATGTTTTTTTTTGATTGGGACTGAATGATTATGGTTATTTTTGGTAATGTTTAATCTTTTTTTTTTTTTTTTGACTGGGACTGGATTCTGACTCTTTGAAAAAAGGAAATGGGGGGATGCATTTAAATAAAAATGGAGATATAAATATAGAAGGAAGGATTCAAATTGGCAGTAATAGATCCTGTTTCTAATACTTAGGTTGTTATTTCTCATAACCATTACCAAACATTTGCTAATGAATATGGAGAGTTGAGATTTTAGAGATCGGTTTACAGAGAATGGGGTGAGGTATGTAATGAAGAGTTGTTCAGTTCTACTTTAAGAGACATTACTAAGTTTTTAATATCAGTTATACTTGCTGGGAATGAAGGGGAAAGTTTCTTTTTCTAATTTTTTCTTTCCCTTTTTTTCTTTTTATGTACTATTTAATTAAAAAAAACATTTTATTCCTTAAATATATTTCTGTACTATGTATTTATAATAGTTTTATGTGTGAAATTTTCAATAAAATTACTGGGAAAAAATAGAGAATCATAGACAGTCATGTGGCTCACATCTGTCACATTTGTAGCCGATCCCAAAAACAAGGAACCTGCATTATTTAGAA
Organism: Liasis olivaceus; assembly: GCA_030867105.1. Classification (NCBI taxonomy): domain Eukaryota; kingdom Metazoa; phylum Chordata; class Lepidosauria; order Squamata; family Pythonidae; genus Liasis; species Liasis olivaceus. Next base: position 111,077,311 of record CM061351.1, on the reverse strand, counting down.
AGGTGTGGATCAGGCCATGTCCCATGAGGCTATTTCATTTACTGTTGATTCAAGAGCAGTTTTAGGGTTCAAGGAATTTCCTAAGACCATGAAATCTTATTCAGGCTACAGAAATGGATTTCTGCAGGATGTTTGGGAACAATCATTTGAGTGTTCATTTCCAAAACTAGAGTTACAACAAATGCCCACTGGGTAGTGCACTGGGGAGAAGAAGCTGGAGGATCTTCTTGGGCCTGTGTTTGAAAAGGAAATTACTGGCCAAAGCTGCAGTGCCTACAGTGGTGTTTATGCTGTGGCTCATGCTATCCATCTTCTACTCATGTTGGGGTTCAATAAGAAAAAAAATGATAATGTGTCAAAAATCTGACTGCAGATCTGCAGGCTTGGAAGGTGTTCTCTCTGCATTGGACACTTCTTTTATTTCAATGAACAGTTTGGTGTAGAATTACTATTTGCAGCCATTGTTGAAAGCTTTAATACTTTCTCCTTGTGGAACCAAGTTATGTATGTACATTGAGAAGCTACTGTATAAATCATGGTTTGTGTGTCAGTATGATTTATGTAGGAAATCATCATAGCTTGCACAATAAGAGATGGTTAAAATGAAGTATCACTTTCCATGGTCACTTACTGTAGATTACTTTCCGTTGTCCCCTCCATCAATAACCAATTCTCCAAGATATTTCTGCTTGTCTCATGAATATTTCAGGGTTGAGAAGCTGAGTGTTTTGTCCCTTTCAGAGTTCAAGAGGAATGGACTGAAAGAAGGTCCTTTGAGGCCTCAATGCTTTCGATCAACCCTATGTTTGAAAGAATATATAACTATCATCTCTCTCTCTCTCTCTCTCTTCTATCTATATATCATCTATCTATCTATCTATCTATCTATCTATCTATCTATCTATCTATCATCTATCTATCAATCTATTGAGGAATGCTTGAGTCTCAGATTCTGAAATCCAGCTAAAGGAATTTTGTCAGGCCTGAGGCTCTCAAATAGCTTTGTACAAATGAAGAAGAAACAGTAGAGGATAAGGTTATGTATGGCCTAGGTTTAATTTGTTGTTTAAATAGAGAACTTAAATCATAATTGAAGGAAATTAAATAACTTCAACAGTCTGTTTTCATTTTCCTTTGGTGATTTACATTGTTTCTTATGTCTCTAAGAAATCATGTCAAATTAATAATAAAATAGACATGTATATTTCCTTGCAATATAGTTGATCAATTGGCTAGGTGTTCTTATTTGATATTTGTTATAAGAATGGGAAGTATGAATGAAAGAAACTTAAATTTACTGGTCCCTTCCTAATTATCATCCTTTCAACTTTCTCTCTCTTTCATTTTCTTTCAAGTAGCTCCATCCATTTCTCCAAGGCATTTCCTTTAACAATTCAGCTGGAGAGAGAGTCTTCCTGAATGAAAAACGGGAAGCAACAGGTGGATTCGACCTCATCAACTTGATCACTTTTCCAAACAGATCCTTTCAGAGAGTTAGAGTTGGAAAGTTAGATCCTAGTGCTCCAAAAGGGAAAGAATTATTCATTGATGAAGACTTGATTGTCTGGCACCCAGCTTTTAACCAGGTATGGGCTCATTGAACGGACTATCCCTTGATCCCTCATGATCCCAGGAAGATGTCTTTTTCTGTTAAACCATATTGAACATGGTCCCTTTAAAAATCTAATTTCTGGGGTTTTTTTTGGGGGGGGGGAAGCACGTTCTGTACAAATGTTGTCTGTGATCAAGCACTTTCCACATCGACAAAAGGACATTCAATGTAAAAGTATGGTTTTCATATTTGGGTTTCAGTTCCATTTGAAATCATGGGATTTACATAGTCTCCATAACAATGTCATAATGAACATTTATTTCTTCAACCTGCCCTTCTTTAATAGGCCCTTTTACACAACCTTATAATTTCACCATCTTTTTAAGGTATAGTATAAATCCAAGTAGATAAAATTCTTTAGCCCTTTGGGAAGTCAAGGGCTTTTTCCCCCAAGAAAGGAGAAAAATTAGAAAATGTATTAAATATCTCCCCTTGCAAAACCTTTCATATTTATGACCAGGTTCTTCCACTTTCTCGGTGTAATGACCATTGTTCCCCTGGATCCTGGAAGAAAGGGGCTGAAGGAGACCAATTCTGTTGCTATGACTGTCTTCCATGCCCAGAAAGGAAGATCTCAGATCAAAATGGTAGGTTGGACATTCCACCAATTTTTCATTCTATAGACTTAAGCAAACTGTAATACACTACTTTAGGATACATGAAATGAGTAGTTTGTGTAATTTGTGTATTATATTAGTAAATTGTATATTTTTAATGTATTTACTGATTGTTTTGAACTTTGCTATATGCTGCCCAAAGACAGCTAACGTGAGATGGGCAGCTACATAAATTGGATGGATAAATAGATAAATAAATAAATAAATAGTGAATATATATACTCATTATAAGTTGAGCTAAGCAATGTCTGACCTAATAAATTTATAAATGGAACTTGTTGTTGTTCAGTCGTTAAGTCGTGTCCGACTCCTCGTGACCCCATGAACCATATCGCACCAGGCCTTCCTGTCCTTCACTGCCTCCTGTGAGAGTATGGGCAAGAGGGATCAAGAATGTGCTTTCATCCCCCGAAGAGCGAGGGAGAGAAAAGAGGATGAGATTGGCACCTCCCTGAGGAATGCTAGTGATGTTTATGGATTGACCCTGGGAACTACTCTCAGTCAATGATGTCAGGTTTAGCCCAGGAAACTCCAGGAGACCATACAGATTCAATCCAGCAAGGTTTATTTGGCTTCACCCTTCACAGAGAATCTTCCCAGACTGAGAGTAGTTCCCAGGGTCAATCCATAAACATCACTAGCATTCCTCAGGGAGGTGCCAGTCTCATCCTTTTATCTCTCCCTCGCTCTTCTGGGGATGAAAGTACATTCTTGATCCCTCTTGCCCATACTCTCACACCTCCCTGAGTTTGCTCAGTTTCATGCCCATTGCTCCAGTGATGCTATCTAGCCATCTCATCCCCTGCCATCCTCTTCTCCTTTTGCCTTCCATCTTCCCCAGCATCAGAGTCCTCTCTCGCATTAGGTGACCAAAGTATCTGAGCTTGAGCTTCATTATCAATCCTTCCAATGAGCAATCAGAGTTGATTTCCTTTAAGATTGACTGGTTTGACCTCCTAGCAGTCCAGGGGGCTCTTAAGAGTCTTCTCCAGCACCACAGTTCAAAGGCATCAATTCTTCGGCGTTCAGCCTTCTTTATGGTCCAGCTCTCACAGCCATACATTACTACTGGAAAAACCATAGCTTTGACTATACGGATCTTTGTCGGCAAGGTGACATCTCTGCTTTTTAATATGCTATCCAGCCAATTTCAATTTGTTGAGTAGACTGGGAATTAAAGAAAAATTGTGCTGGAAAAATATAACAGCAAAGAATTTTGCTCTAACCAAAACAACAAAAACCCACAAAAAACAAAAACCATGTGAACATATCATTTGAATCTATGGTCATTGACTTAACCACTCCTTGATCTTTTCCTCTTTTTTTTTTTTGCCCCAATTAAACTATGATTTGAGGTCCAGTAATCACCTCTTTTAAAGACAGCATAGAAAACAGGAGAATCAAGTTAAAGTTGAAATTCTAGTTAAAATTTAAATGAAAAATGCCATTTTTTACAAATGATACTGTAATGCTCAACAACCAACCTTTTGATTGGCTCAGTTCAGTTTAGCTGTTAGTGAATGCAGACATTTTTTCCACTTGATCTGCCATTTTCCAGGCTTTATCTTCTATGAAAACCTGAAAGTAAGGGAAAGCAGAGAAGTTTATTACCTACTCAGAAAGTAATTTTCCAAAATATGGAAGGTATAGATGACAAATTCCTTGACTTTTCTTTCAGATATGGATGACTGCTTTGAATGTCCAGAAGATCATTATCCAAATAAAGAAAAGAAAGGATGTATCCTGAAACCGGTGGTCTTTCTAACTTTTAAAGAAACTTTAGGGATTGGTTTAGTCTCCACTGATCTTTGTTTCTTCTTCTTGACATCTTGGGTACTTGGAACTTTTATTAAGCACAGGGATACTCCCATTGTTAAAGCCAACAACCGGGCCCTCACCTACACCCTCCTTGTCTCTCTTCTCCTCTGTTTCCTCTCCTCGTTCTTCTTCCTCAGCCAACCTGGCAAAGTGACCTGCCTTCTCCGACAATCCACTTTTGGCATCACCTTCTCAGTGGCCATTTCTAGTGTCCTGGCCAAAACCCTCACTGTGGTGGTTGCTTTCATGGCCATGAAACCAGGATCTCCGATGAGGAAATGGGTGGGGAAAAGATTGGCCTTTTCTACTGTCCTTTCCTGCTCTCTCTTCCAAGTATGTATTTGTGCTCTTTGGTTGTCAACAGCTCCCCCATTCCCTGAGTTGGACATGCATTCAGAAGCCAAAGAAATGATTTTACAATGCAATGAGGGGTCAGCCTCCTTCTTCTACTGTGTCTTGGGCTACATGGGGATCTTGGCCCTCACCAGCTTTATTGTGGCCTTTCTTGCCCGTAAATTGCCTGACAGCTTTAATGAAGCCAAGTTCATCACCTTCAGCATGTTGGCCTTCTGCAGTGTGTGGGTCTCCTTTCTTCCAGCCTATCTGAGCACGAAAGGAAAAGCCATGGTAGCCGTGGAGGTCTTCTCCATCCTGTCCTCTAGTGCTGCATTACTGGGGTGCATCTTTTTGCCAAAATGCTTCATCATTGTTTTCAGGCCTGAGCTAAACCACAGGGAGCAATTAATAAAGAGGAATTAGTTCATCATGTGATCTTTCACGCTATGAGAAATTGCTGAAGAAAAAGTATAAAAAAGACTTTAATGTCTTTCAGAAATATGTAGAAGTTGTTGATATCTGTCAAAGGAGGATTTATGTAGTATTATAATTATTATTATTAAAATTTATTACGGTCACCCATTCTAAAAACAGTGCTCATAATGCTGCACCTTCAACCATTTTCCAAGATTGTTTAACTTAACCCTTTCTCCCTATCAAGACACCAAGCTTGCAAGACTTTAATAATCTAGTGCTCTTGGTTACTATTAGGAGATTTGATACATTGACTCAAAAGATGTCCAATTTCTGCAGCTGCCACTGTCTTGGTTTTATATTTAAACCTGATTAACATTTTATGGACATGTATTTAACACAGTATCATAGGATATCAGTTTTGGATTGGTTAGAGTTCTTTGAAATGTAAAATTTATAGTTTCTGAAACCTGTATATATAACTGTATTTTAAAAAATGTTTCAAGCTGGGTCATAGTCACTCACTCTCTATCCCTCATTCTTTTTGCATTGTAACTTGTTATCAGATTTTAATAATGTTAAAAATTTAATGAAATGAAATGTATTCTTACTTCTGCCTCATCCTTTATTAGAAGTGTATGCTGGCCAAGACCATAATTAAGATGGATTTTATTTGGTTTGACATTACAAGTGTGGCATTTGGCATGAAAAACAAAGGTTAAATTTGTCCCAAATCCTAGAAAAATATTTACACCTCTCTCTTATGCAGGGAGGGACCTCCACAATGAACATACCTGGGGAAAAATGTTGAGTGTTCCAGTCAGTGCACATGTATGTGTGTGTGTGGGGGGGGGTATACATACACACATGCATACATACATATATACACACATACACGTATATACTCAGACTTAAATTTAGGTTTCTCTGTATACAAGGGAGCAAATAATTCTTTCATGGAATAATGGAAAAACTGTTGCTCTTCAGAATAGCCCTCAAAACTCAAAAGTACAGTACAGAAGCATTTTAAGGTTTTTTTTTTTTTAATCCCACATTTCTTAATGTTATAAATAACTTAAGACAGCGAACATACCTAATACTCCTTCCTCCTCCTAGTTCCCCACAGCAACAACTCTGTAGGGTGAGTTGGGCTGCTAGAGAGAGACTGGCCCAAAGTCATCCAGTCAGCTTTCATGCTTAAGGTGACACTAGAACAAAAAAATCTCCTGGTTTCTAACCTCGTGCCTTAACTGCTAGACAAAACTGGTTCTAAGGTTGCTGTGATGGGAAAGTGATAAAAGGTTGAGTAGGAAAATGGGCTGCCATCCTTGTGCCAGCCATTGAGCATGTGCCTCCAGAGATACAAGATGAGTGGAAAGGAGAAACTCACCCAGATGCAATATTTCACTTCCTTAAAGAGAGGAAAATACAGACTCTTCTTATGGATACTGCTGGTAAAGAGACTGTCATGTCACACCAATGCAAGGCCAGTTCCATGCCTGATATCATTTGTACAGTACTCTGTTAGGCTTCAAGAATCAGAAAGACATAGAAAAAAAAAAAAGATAGATATTGCCATGGGTAAATCTTTCTTCTTTTCTTTTTCTTCTTTTAAGCTGAGTTTGTCTTCCTTCAAGCTCACCTCTCTCTAATTGTAAGACGCAAAAGGGGATGTATTGGTGGTGGTGACAGGGAAGGGGTGTTATGATGGGAGTCAGAGGGCAGGCTGCTCTTGGGGAAGATGCCCCCAGTGTTTAGTACTGCTGGCGTGTTCTGACCCCCTGGACTCAGGCCCTTTCGGCTGCTGCTTCTTAGTGCCAGGTCAGTTAACAACAAGGCCCCCTTATATATGAGTTGATTACTGAGGAATGGGCTAACCTGGTGTGTATCAATGAGACCTGGCTGGGCCCTGAAGGTGGGGTGCCAGTTTCAGAAATGTGCCCAGCTGGGTTTATAGTTTGGCACCAGCTGAGACCTCAGGGTAGGGGAGGAGGGTTAGCAGTTGACATCAGAGAATCTCTGCTGGCCTTCAGGAGTGCAGCTTCAGAAGTGGTTGGTTGTGAGACCCTATTCCTGAAGTTGGGTTTGCAAGCACAGTTGGGATTGTTGTTACTGTACCAGCCTCTCTGCCTGAGCTGCTGGAGGCCATTGCGGGGCTGGCTATGGAGTTCCCAGACTGATGGTCCTGGGGGACTTCAATCTGCTGCCCCAGGGCAGCCTGGGAGCTCATGGCTACCATGGTAGCCATGGGCCTGTCCCAGATTATCCGTGCCCCAACTCGGGACAGTAGTCTCAAACCAGACTTGGTTTTCTTGTCAGAGCAGTGGCAATGTGATCTGAAGGCGGGATTACAGCTGCCCCCTTTGTCATGGTCAGATCATGTATTGGTGGCCTTGAGACTGTAGATCCTATGCTACCCCCTCCACAGTGAGGCAGGGCCCATTCAATTGGTCTGTCCCCAGCAACTGATGGACCCAATTGTTCCAAAGAGAGCTGGGCATGGTACCTGAGAGTCTGCTGCATGGTCCAGCAGAGGCCTTGGCTGCTACCTGGAATAGGAAAGTGGCTGAGACCTTGGACAAGACTGTACCTGTGCAATCTCTCTTGACCCATCAAACCTGACATTCCCCGTGGTTTATGAAGGAGTCAAGGGTTTTGAAAAGGGTTAAAAGACATCTAGAGCATCGCTGGAGGAAAACAGGGACCGAACCCGACCAAACACAAGCTAAAATTAAGGCCTATCTTGTGGCGGTAAGAGTGGCAAAACGTCAATATTTCTCTGCTCTTATAGCATCTGCAGAATGCCACCCAGCAGCCCTTTTTAAGATCACCCAATCTCTTTTGGTAAAGGGGGGCCCAGTAGCCCATTTAGAGGACTGCACAGAGGAGTTTTCTAGGCACTTGGAGGATAAAATTGCTCAGATCCAGTTCCAGTTGAAAGCCAAGTATGAGGCATGGTCTATAGAGATGCCCAGGGTACGTTCTTACCCTGTTATCTGGGAAAAGTTTGATCCTCTTGAACCTGAGGAAGTGGACAGGGTCCTCTGGATGGTCAGTGCCACCACCTGTCAACTAGATCCATGTCCCTCCTGGCTAGTCAAAGCTTCCTGGGAGGTGACATGTGGGTGGGTCCAGGCATTGGTGAATTCATCCTTGAGAGAGAGGGTGTTTCCAGCAGCCTTTAAAGAGGTGCTGATGCACCCCATCCTTAAGAAGCCATAACTGGATCCCACCATACTGGACAATTTTCCCCCGGTCTCCCACCTCCCTCTTTTAGGGAAGGTATTTAAGAAGGTGGTGGAATTGCAGCTCCAGAGCATCCTGGAGGAAACAGATTATCTGGACCCCTTCCAGTCAGGTTTTCGGCCAGATATGGGATGGAAACAGCATTTGTTGCAGTCATGGATGATCTCTGGTAGGAGCAGGATGGGGGTAGTGTATCCATCCTTGCTCTTCTTGACCTCTCAGCGGCTTTCGATACCATCAACCATGGTATCCTTTTGTGTCAACTTGGAGAGTTGGGAGTGGGTGGCACAGTTTTGAACTGGTTCTCTTCCTTCCTCCAAGGTTGATTCAGGGTGAGAGGTCCAGCTCGCACCCCTCCTTTGTGGGGTGCCCCAGGGTTCAGGACTCCCTCCACTCCTTTCTAACATCTACATGAAACCACTGGGCAAGAACATCTGCCACCATGGGATGAGGTATCATCAATATGCAGATGATACCCAGTTATACATCTCCATCCCAGAAGAGGTGAGTGATGCCATGACCACCCTTTCGCGGTGACTGGAGGCTGTGGGGGTCTGGATGGGGTACTACAGGCTTCACCTGAACCCTAGTAAGATGGAGTAGCTGTGGATTAGAGGCCCCTCTGTATCTAGGAATTTACTATCTTTGGTTCTGTATGGGGTTGCACTGCCCCAGACAGACCTGGTGCATAATCTTGGAGGTCCTCCTGGACTCATGGCTCCTGCTTGAGGAGGGCCTTTATCCACCTTCATGTGGTGTACCAGCTACTCCCCTTCCTGGATCAGGAGGCTCTCCATCAGTCACTCATGCCCTGGTCACCTCTCGGCTAGACTATTCCAATGCGCTCTACATAGGGCTACCTTTGAAGAGTATCCAGAAGCTACAGCTGGTCCAAAATGAGTCTGGACAATTTTGAGTGCCCCAAGAACGGTGCATATAACAAGTTTACTACACGAGCTACATTGTGTCCCAGTCTGCTTCCAGGTCCAATTATCACCATTAAAGCCCAAAAGGCATGGGTCCAGTTTACCTGAGGGACTGTCTTACCTCCGTCACATCAACCTGTCCCACCCAGCCAGGCAGAGAGGGCATGTTGCAGGTCCCCTCAGCAAGAGAATGTTGATTGGGGGGGCACAGGGGGACAGCCTTCTCTGCCATTGCCCCTGCCCTTTGGAACATTCTCCCACCAGAGGTGTGGTGGGCCCCTACCCTGCTGGCCTTCCAGAAAGAATTAAAGACCTGGCTCTGCCAGCTTGAGTGGGGTGATAACAACCTTACCCAATCCTGGGGGTGGCTAGCACCTTGAAGATACTCCCTGAGTGACTGCCAATTATTCTTGGATCTATTTATTTTCTATTTATTATTGTAATTTTGTAATTTTAATTGATTTTAACTGTTTTGTAAACTGCTCAAAGTCATTCAACGAGATGGGTGGTGACAAATTTGATATATAAATAAATAAATATTTTTATGTAAATGCTTATGTTTCCTTGGATAAATGAGACCTTTTAAGGAGGCATATGACAAATCATGAAACCTGAATAAAATCTAAGTAATAGGATTCAGACCCTGATATTTTACGATTGGTACTAAACTATTATAAGCACAATATCACCAGAGAGGCCCAGTTAGCTATTTTTGGTTTTGGCAATAAAAGATAGATCAGGGAGACCCAAGTTCGAAACCATGGTTGAATGTGGGAGCATTTTGCATAACTCTGGGGAGGCCACTAGTTCAAAATTTAAGTTAAATCAAAGAGTAGTTTCTGTGGGAAGAAAATGAAGGCAGGATTATTATATATGCCTGTTTGATTATTTGCAAATGCATGAAATAGAAACCTGGCAATTTCTATTAGAAATGGGGTAATGTTTAAATGTATATACATCTGCGCACACACATACACACAATTATTTTAAAGGATAAATCTCTCTTTATATATATTTGTGTATGTGTGTTATCCTTTAAAATGTGCATTTATTCACACTGGCAAGGTTTTGAGTGCCAGCCATAGCTACAGATGCACATTTTCAGCAGCTGGAAAAAGTAAATTATGATTCTAGAGATATAAATCAAATATTTGTGTGTCCTCAAAGCCATTCTGTTTACATGTCAGGAAATGCAGGGGAAAGTTCAAACTCTCTCAGCTGTGAAAGGAGAACTTTGTGAGAAGGTCTCTCGGGGATTCCAACTGTCAAAGGCCTGGAAGTGCTCTTGTTTTCAAAGCTGAGGCTGAGGAAACATCTACAGCCAAATTACAGGGTCGTTATCCTGAAAAAGACCCAAGAGCATAGTAAGATGTCTGAAGAATTGTGCATTGGTTATGCTCCTGTGGCGTCCTTCTGGCCATCAGATACGAAGATTCATATTTCTAGGCCTATCGACCAAAGCAGGCTTGGTGCCAGCCAGAGAGGCTTTCTGTGTTGCAATTACACACCATAATGTGCCTTAATGATAGAGTGATTAGCATTCCCAGAGGTATGGCTGAAGAAGAAAGGCCAGGATGCCCTCTTGGGAGTTCTCCTCATCTCCCCCTCCTCCACATCTAACATTTCTGCTGAGGCAATTATTGATCTGCGGTCCTGTTTCTGCTTTAAGGGGGGGGGGGGGAAATCCTCTCTGTGACTACTTTGCTTGAGTTTGAATTTCAGCCCTGTATTTTTTGAGGTGCATATCCCAAGATGAAAAATAGGCACTTCAAAATGCAAACCTTGAATGAGATTCAAACAATATATGCCTTAGATTGACAAATTCAGAGTGCTCACTTCCCCTCCATATTAGGCAAAGAAATGTCAGCACATATTTTATTTAAATAAAATAAAATATAATAAAAACTGAAATGGAATGAAAAATTTTAAAAATTAAGATATAAGATAGGATGCAAAGCCCTAGCATTTAGCATTATCTTTATTTCTGAGAATGCCACTTGGATCCTCAATGAGCCTTAAATAAAATAAATCAATGAAACTGCAGGGACTTATCTAGGCAGTTAGCAGGAGTTAATGCAACTTTGAAGGCAAAAATGAATACATTTTAAAACATCAGAAATTAGATTGCAAAGGATAGAGAGGAAAAGTTCGTTTCACGTGCAGACTGAAATCATGAGATACATGAGAAGAACACTGGTTCAATAAGGACACAGATTCACAACATGGCAGCAAGATCCCCAGTACTTCCAGTATGCATAGAGCTTTGTTATTAACCCACATCGTAAAATTCAGTTCAATGAATTTAAATCGTGTGTTTATTTATTTCTAATACATTCATCAAATTTATATGCCTGCCCATCTCACAAAAAATGACTTTGGATGGTATACAAGAAGACTGTAGAACTATATATATACATACACAATATATAATTAATTTTGTAATTTTGTATATATATAGTGTGTGTGTGTCTGTGTATACACATACATATAAATATATACATACATACACATACTTAAATTGTTGCATCTGTAACCTTCAGCTGGGCAAAACGATTTATCATAGGGCAATAATTGATGAACCAAGATACCAAAATGGTCTAACTTACAGAATGTGTCCAAAATTCAGGATCCATTACTCCTATGGGATTGAAATTTGTGAAATGTGTGGGTGCTTCAGCACTGCTAAGCTGCTGTACCACCAAGATCAGCCCAGGTCATGTGACCATCATGGACATATCCCTGACCTCTTTCTCACCTCCTTGTGCGCCCTGCACCCAGATGGCCAATAGCAAGGCCTCATGGGCAAGTGGCAATTGGCTGCTTTGGAACCAAGGCCAGAATATGAAATCTTTTAATGGCTGAGGGCATCGAGGGAAGGATGAAGGAGTGACTTGGATCCCTGCTGGTGAGGTAAGGCTGGATGGGGGACACCCGCCATCAATGGGTGAACCCCAAGGGAGGGGGCCCTTGGGGACATGACAGAATGGAGAGTGGGGTGCAGTTTTCCTCATGGTCATGGCTCTCCTGAGGGTCATGAGGTGAGGGCAAATGGCGCAAGCCTATAATATATGTGGAAAGGAAGGGAGGGATGGAGGAAGAGAAGGCAGGCAGGAAGGCAGGCAGGCAGGCAGGAAGGAAGGAAGGAAGGAAGGCTTTCCTTGTATTCTCTTAAAGAATACAAACTCTCCACTGAGCCTTGCTTTCTAAGAGCTACTTTATAGCTCATTGGGCTTATGCAACAATCATCATGAAATATTCCCCTTTAAAAGCAGGTCTCAAACCAATTTCTGAAATGTACACCAACCGTGTGAGGTAGGAAATACAATTGAGAAATATCAGCATATCTAAGATTTGTGAAAGGGTGTCTGTTGGGGAGGCATTAGGAATGGCTCCAAAGTGCCCAGAGCATTCTTTCAAGGAATACTAGGGTGGAGCTGAGCTTCAAGTGTCTGTTGCAGATTGCCAATAATAAGAGCACAGTTTATTTCCTGGGTACATCATAGAGTCATAGATACATTGAGTTGGAAGAGGCCATCAAGGCCATTGGGTCTCACTCCCTGCTCAGTGCAGGAATTCAGACAAAAACACCACTTCAGATGGACATCCTCCTCCACAGTGAAGGATAAGGAAGCCTATCCACTTCTGTGGGTCATTGGTTCCTCTGCTGACCTGGTGAGATTTTTTTTCCCTTTTTCAAAATTTTAATTAGAATCTGCTTTTCTGCAACTTAAATGTATTGCATCATACTCTGCAGATCTGGAATGAACAGTAGGTCATGATAAAAAAGAAAAAAAATAATTTTATTATTTTAGTTGATTAAGTGTTAGGAATTTAAAATGAAGGTGGTGCATCTATCAGTTCTCACGAAGAGAGAGAGGGAAAGGGACAGAGAGGAGGAGGAGGAGGGGAAGAGGAAGAGGAAGAGGAAGAGGAAGAGAAAGAGGAGGAGGAGGAGGAGGAGGAGGAGGAGGAGGAGGAGGAGGAGGAGGAGAAGAAGAAGAAGAAGAAGAAGAAGAAGAAGAAGAAGAAGAAGAAGAAGAAGAAGAAGAAGAAGAAGAAGAAGAAGACTGTAAAATCTATGGCTACATACGCCTGACCAATTCCAGATTGAACAAAAGCATGTACTCCCTCCTCATGGTCAATATAAGTAAAAATACCAGACAGCATATACATTGCGCAAACAATAGAGAAATCCCCTTCCCTCTAAGGTGGTGTGGGTGGAAGTCCTGTCAAACCTGTTAAAATGAGGGCATGAAATTATGTAACATCAATGCATCTGAATGCTTATGAAAAGAAAGGTGGACTTTATATACCATTCTAAAGTTGGGTGGTATCTGTTCTGTATCTTCCATAATAACAAAAAAAAAAAAAAAGAGGAGTGTTCATAAAGCACAGAACGAAAAGAATGGAAAGTCTCTCCATACAGGACATGTTTCTTTTCTTTATTTTTCTTTCCAACACAAGAGGATTTGGGTACAAATTATGTAAAGGCATTGGGTAGGGGCATTGTTGATGAGCATAAAAATTTTGAAAAGTGAACAGAACAGGATGAAGGGGGGGGGGCAACACCAACCAACGAGCTTTCAGGTTCAAAAATGGGCCAGGTATCAGGATGGGGACCATGGATTTAGAAAGATTCCCCTAATGCATCTGGCTTTAGAGAGATCATTCCACTGGTCAATGGCTTGGATTTTCTATCACTGCATCATCTTAAACCTCCTTCTTGTCTATTTCCGTGTCACATGACCGACAGTCCATTTTCACCTCCATGTTTAGAGGATTCCATTACATCTACTTATTCTGGACCAGAACTGCCAGCTGACCTCCTGGATGAAACTTCTCTTCTACTCACTGTTGCTGTTCTATGGGCAACTCCTGCATTAATCCAACATGCTAAGAGACCATCAGTCAATCACCACTGGCCACTTTACCAACTAAACCCTGTCCATGATCCTGTCTTGACTTTTTGACATGGTTTCTTCTTAGGCCCTGGAATGCTCACCAACTATGAAGGTGTCACCAGCTTTCTCTCTACCCCCTGCAGTGCCATGTCCATCAAGCCTGCCAGCATTCAATAGCCCTCCCATTCCTCTCCCAGGTAGGTTATATGTGCTATAGAAATGGAACAATGGAGGCAGTTATGTGGGAGTGCAATTGTTCCTGTTCACCTAGATGTTCAGTTAGAACATAGCAGGTTGAAATAGCTGAAATCTCTTGAAACCATCTTCATGAGATTCCCACATTTGCTCATACGAGAGTGAAAGATTTGGACGGGTGGATCATGAGGACCAATCACATGGCTAAAGCAGAATTCTAAATATCAGTATCAATCTTGGTATTGATTCCTATTAGCAGTCTCTGTCTGAAAATATAGATGACCTCCTCCAAAGGGTTTATTGGCTTATTTGTCATTCCTTAATATATAAAAAAATATTTCCTCTTCTCTCTATATTTCCATCCTTTGTCTTGGTTGGTGTCTAATCATAACACTTTAATATAAACCTCAACTGTTTTGCCTGGAAATTGTTGGAGGACTGGTGCCATATTGTCCTCTTGGAGATCTCTATACTAATTGCAGTAAAGAAGGACATGCTTGACTGTTTCTATTTCTCCAGAATCTCATGGAGATAGTCTTTTATGGATAGGTATTTTATTATATCTACCATAGAGAAGGACAGAAGGTAATCCAATAAGTCTAGCTCTGAAGAATTCTCTCCTTAGAAGAGTTCACATGCTCAGACAGTTAGCAGGTTTTGGATTTCTTCACGATGTTTGGGAACAATTGTTTGACTGTTCATTTCCAAATTCAGAGTCACCCTCGATGATCAGTGAAACTTGCAGTGGAGAAGAGAATTTGAAGACCCTGCCTGGGCCTTTTTTTGAGTTTCAGATGACTGGCCACAGCTACAGTATTTACAATGCTGTTTATGTGGTGGCACATTCCTTGCAGGAGATAGTGAGATCAAGATCTAAACAGAGAGAAATTCCCATGTTTGAATTTCCAGATCTGCAGCCTTGGCAGGTAATCTCTCCATGCCATACCTATATTTTGTTTCAGTGAATAGTCATTCTCATCCACGTGTTAATAGGGTTTGTTTGCCCTGGCCTATGGCCACATATCAGTATAGATACTGAAGCAACAAAGTGAGTAGTGTAAGAGGTCATTTTATGTTATGCAATAAAAGAGGATGAAAATAAACTATGCCTTCGCAAATTTCAGTCTAGTCAATGGATTTATGTATCAGTCTTGGTTCCACATAGAACCCCTTCCTCTCCACCTAGAATTGGCCTTTGTTCCTAGGCCAACATGCTTTTCTGAAATGTGGGCATTTCACCTTTCTTATTAGCTTTTGGCAATTTATTCAAGACACGGGTTTTAGTCTGGGGATTTAGGGCTGAGGTCAGTTGTTCTGTGGTAGGATTGGTGTATTAAAGGAAATAAGTGGTGTTGGTTTTTTGACTTACGCTAAACTGCCAGGGGAATTACCAAGTTTGGTGCTTTAAAGTACTTGTCATGATGACTTAATAAAATAAAAGTGAGTTGTATATATCTCAATTCTTGATAATTCTTTGTGGGTCAACCTTTCCCTCTTCCATATTTCAAGCCAGGAAATGTTCTTTGGTCTCCCACGAAGTAGGAGTAAAGAAAAGGAAGCTTTAATTCTTTGATCCATCAGGCATTGTTTTCCTTTGGACTCCCTCTTTCTTATCCTCCATCAAGTAGTTCCACAAATTTCTTCAAGGAATTTCTTCTAACACAGCTGGAGAAAGAGTCTTCTTCAAAGACCACAGAGAAGGTCCAGGTGGCTTTGACATTCTCAACATGATCCCTTTTCCAAACACACCCTTTCAGAGAATAAAATTTGGAAAGTTAGACCCCAATCCTCCAAAAGGAAAAGAACTCATCACTGAGGAGAACACAATCCTTTGGCACCCTGGTTTTAACCAGGTATGAAATCATGCCTGTGCACAAAGGATCAAATACCCTCTCTTAAATGCCCTCATGACATGTTATTCCTTCAGAAATAAAATGGGTCGCTCTATCATCTTGTTCAAACATAACTGAACCCTGTATTTCTATTATGGTGGAGGGGAAATCCACATTCTGAAAAACATCTGCCTATCATGGTATCATGAATACCTTATATAAACATTGGATAAATTTAATCCATGTTTAATGGATAGGTAGGTAAGTAGGTGAGTAGGTATATAGATAGATGAGAGAGAGAGAGAGAGAGAGAAGTTCTTCCTCTTTATCTTTGTAATGATCACTACTTTCCTGAATGCGGAAGAGAAGGGCTGAAGGGAGACTATTCTGCTGCCATAATGAGGTTCCATGCCTACAAACAAAGGTTTCCAAGAAAATTGGTAATTTCACCAATTACTTTTTCATTATATAGGGTTAAAAAAATTCAATTCCCAGATTAGTGTATGTAAGTGTATTACTTTCACCAGTTTTTGAAGGAGAACATTCATAGTCTATTCACATAGACCAAAATCAGTTGTCCATTAATCAAAGTTATTTATGAGAATTCTGCAGCTATTGCAACCTGTAAAGGAGATAAATAGATATTTGGTGATGGATGGATGGATGGATGGATGGATGGATGGATGGATGGATGGATCGATCAATAGATAGATAGATAGATAGATAGATAGATAGATAGATAGATAGATACCACTACATTTTATTTCACCACTTGATCCTTAATTTATATTAGTGGTGGTTGTTATTGTTCATACTTGCAATCTCTTTTGCTTGGTATTCTTGTCCTAATGATTTCACATGTTTGTACAATAAACACCTTTGTTGTCTTTAAACTTCTGGTGAGCCACCTTGACAAACTGATGTTCCTCTACAATAGAGGAACACAGTGCAGCTGAAAACCGTGCTCAGAAGCAGGATTCTGGCTGCTGAAATCTCTCTAGAGTAAGGAGAGATTGCAAGCTTACCCATATGGACTAAAAATCAGTTTACTTGACCAAGGTTAAAGTAATGGATTGCTATCTCTGGTGATGCTTCATGGATTGGGACTGAATGATTATGGTTATTTTTGGTAATGTTTAATGTTTTGTTTTGTTTTTTGACTGGGACTGGATTCTGACTCTTTGAAAAAAGGAAATGGGGGGATGCATTTAAATAAAAATGGAGATATAAATATAGAAGGAAGGATTCAAATTGGCAGTAATAGATCCAGTTTCTAATACTTAGGTTGTTATTTCTCATAACCATTACCAAACATTTGGTAATGAATATAGAGAGTTGAGATTTTAGAGATGGGTTTACAGAGAATGGGGTGAGGTATGTAATGAAGAGTTGTTCAGTTCTACTTTAAGAGATATTACTAAGTTGTTAATATCAGTTATACTTGCTGAGAATGAAGGGAAAGTTTTCTTCTATTTTTTTTTTTCTTTCTTCCTTTTTGTCTGTACTTTTAATTTTTTAAAAAATATTTAATTTTTTAAATATATTTCTGTACTATGTATTTAGATTACTTTTATGTGTATAACATAATCATAAAAAAAATTATTGGGAAAAAAAGAGAATCAGACAATCCTGTGACTTGCAGCTCTCATAAAGCAAACTGCATTATTTAGAAAGGTGTGGATCATGATTACACAGATTGATTTTGTACTATCAGGCCTTCGAATTGTGTGGGATATCCTGATATTCCATGGGGCTTTTTCATTTACCTTTGATTCAAGAGCAGTTGTAGGGTTCAAGGAATTCCCTAAGACCATAAAATCTTATTCAGGCTACAGAAATGGATGGATGCATAAAATCTTATTCATGCAGAAATGCAGGATGTTTAGGAACAATCATTTGAGTGTTCATTTCCAAAACTAGAGTTACAACAAATCCCCACTGGGTAGTGCACTGGGGAGAAGAAGCTGGAGGATCTTCATGGGCCCGTGTTTGAAAAGGAAATTACTGGCCAAAGCTGCAGTGCCTACAATGGTGTTTATGCTGTGGCTCATGCTTTCCATCTTCTACTCATGTTGGGGTTCAATAAAAAAAAATGATAATGCGTCAAAAATCTGACTGCAGATTTGCAGGGTTGGAAGGTGTTCTCTCTGCATTGGACACTTCTTTTATTTCAGTGAACAGTTTAGTGTAAAATTACCATTTGCAGCCATTGTTGAAAGCTTTAATACTTTCTCCTTGTGGAACCAAGTTATGTATGAACATTGAGAAGCTACTATATAAGTCATTGTTTAGGTGTCAGGATAATTTATGTAGGAAATCATTATAGCTTAAGCACAATAAGAGATGGTTATTTCTTACCTATCATCTATTTCTCTCTTTATCTATCATCTATCGATTAATCTATCTATCTATCTATCTATCTATCTATCTATCTATCTATCTATCATCTATCATCTATCTATCTATGGAAGAATTCTTGAATCTCAGATTCTAAAATCCAGCTAAAGGAAATTTCTCAAGTCCCATGCTCTCAAATAGTTTTGTACAAATGAAGAAGGAACAGTAGAAAGTAAGGCTAGTGAATCAATTTGCTCAGTGTTCTTATTTGATATTTGTTATAAGAATGGGAAGTATGAATGAAAGAACCTTAAACTTACTGTTCCCTTCCTAATTATCATCCTTTGAACTTCTTCTCCCTTTTATTCTCTTTTAAGTAGCTCCATCCATTTCTCCAGGGCATTGCTTTTAACAATTCAGCTGGAGAGACAGTCTTCCTGAATGAGAAACAGGAAGCAACAGGTGGATTTGACATTATCAACTTGATCACTTTTCCAAACAGATCCTTTGAGAGAGTTAGAGTTGGAAAGTTAGATCCCAGTGCTCTAAATGGGAAAGAATTATTCATTGAGAAAGATTTGATTGTCTGGCACCCAGGTTTTAACCAGGTATGGGCTTGCTAAATGGACTATCCCTTGATCCCTTATGATCCCATGAAGGTGTCCTTGTCTGTTAAACCATATTGAACATCGTTTCTTTAGAAATCTAATTTCTGTTTTTGAAAAAAAGAAGGTATATTCTGTAAAAATGTTGTCTATGATCAAGCACTTTCCAAATTACCAAAACAACATTATGATGTAAAAGTAAGGTTTTCATATTTGAGTTTCAGTTCCATTTGAAATCATGGGATTTGCATTGTCTCCATAACAATGTCATAATGCACATTGATTTACTCACCGTGCCCTTCTTTAATAAGCCCTTTTACACATCCTTGTAATTTCACCATCTTTTTAAGGTATAGTATAAATCCAATTAGATAAAATTCATTAGCCCTTTGGGAAGTCAAGGGTTTGTTTCCCCAAGAAAGGAGAAAAATTAGAAAATGTATTAAATATTTCGCCTTGCAAAACCTTTCATATTTATGACCAGGTTCTTCCACTTTCTCGGTGTAATGACCATTGTTCCCCTGGATCCTGGAAGAAAGGAGCTGAAGAAGAACAATTCTGTTGCTATAACTGTGTTCCTTGCCCAGAAGGGAAGTTTTCAAATCAAAATGGTAGGTTGGACATTCCACCAATGTTTCCTTCTATAGACTTAAAAAATGATTATACACTACTTTAGGATACATTGAATTAGTAGTTTGTGTGATTTGTGTATTATATTAGTGCATTGTATATTTTTAATATATTTATTGATTGCTTTTAGCTTTGCTATATGCTGCCCAAAAACAGCTGTGGTGAGATAGGCAGCTACATAAATTGGTTTAATAAATAAGCAAATAAGTAAGTAGGTAAATAGATAAATAAATAAATAAATGATAAGTAAATAAATATACTCATTATAAGTTGAGCTAAGCAATTTCTGACCTAATAAATGTTTGAATGGGAGATTACCAGTCAATTACCATTTTTAGAGTAGACTGGGGATTAAAGAAAAAGTGTGCTGGAAAAAGATAACAGCAAAGTATTTTGTTCTTACAAGGAAGGAAGGAAGGAAGGAAGGAAGGAAGGAAGGAAGGAAGGAAGGAAGGAAGGAAGGAAGGAAGGAAGGGCATGTCAAAGACAGAAAGGAAGGGAAAATGAAAGAAAGAAAGAAAGAAAGAAAGAAAGAAAGAAAGAAAGAAAGAAAGAAAGAAAGAAAGAAAGAGGGGGAGGGGAGGGGACGGAGGGAGGGAGGGAGGGAGGGAGGGAGGGAGGAAGGAAGGAAGGAAGGAAGGAAGGAAGGAAGGAAGGAAGGGCATGTCAAAGACAGAAAGGAAGGGAAAATGAAAGAAAGAAAGAAAGAAAGAAAGAAAGAAAGAAAGAAAGAAAGAAAGAAAGAAAGAAAGAGGGGGAGGGGAGGGGAGGGAGGGAGGAAGGAAGGAAGGAAGGAAGGAAGGAAGGAAGGAAGGAAGGAAGGAAGGAAGGGCATGTCAAAGACAGAAAGGAAGGGAAAATGAAAGAAAGAAAGAAAGAAAGAAAGAAAGAAAGAAAGAAAGAAAGAAAGAAAGAAAGAAAGAGGGGGAGGGGAGGGAGGGAGGGAGGGAGGGAGGGAGGGAGGAAGGAAGGAAGGAAGGAAGGAAGGAAGGAAGGAAGGAAGGAAGGAAGGGAGGAAGGAAGGAAGGGGTAGGACATACCTGACTCCCCAGGACAGGATCATCTTAAACCTCCTTCTTGCCTCCCTCTCAGTCACATGACCCAGAGTCCTTGATCACCTCCACGCTTAGAGGGTCCCATTACAGCCACCTCTTCTGGGCGACCACTTTCAGCTGACCTCCTGGATGAAACCTCTCTTGTGGTGGTTATTGCTGCCCGATGGGCAACTCCTGCATAAATCCAGCATGCTAACAGACCAGCAGTCAATCACCACCAGCCACTTCACCAGCTGAACTCTGTCCATGATCCTGTCTTGACTTTTTGACACGGGTTCTTCTTAGGCCCTGGAACGCTCACCAACTATGGAAGTGTCACCAGCTTTCTCTCTACCCCCTGCAGTGCCATGTCCATCAAGCTTGCCAGCATTCGATATCCCTCCCATTCCTACACAGATATCTCCCAGGTGGGTTTTATGTGCTATAGGAATGGAACAATAGAGACAGGTGTGCAGGCAGTGCAATTGTTCCTGTTCACCTAGGTGTTCAGTGACAGGATAGCAGGTTAAAATAGCTGAAATCTCCTGAAATCACCCTCATGATATTCCCACATTCACTCGTATGAGAGTGAAAGGTTTGGAGGAGTAGATCACTAGGCTGAAGGACATGGCTAATGCTGAACTCTAAATACCAATACCAGTATCAATATTGATTCATATTAGCACTTTCTGCCAGAAAATATAAATGACCTCCTCCAAAGAGTTGATTAACCACTTTGTCATTCTTTAATACATTGAAAATGTTTCCTCTTCTTTACTAAACCACTCTTTTTTATTTTACATGGAAAATGGGAGCTGCGTCCCATTCTATCTATCTATCTATCTATCTATCTATCTATCTATCTATCTATCTATCTATCATCTATCTAATTGATTTCTATAGCCGCACATCCCAGCACATGACTCTTGCTTACTTTGTCATAAGAAACAAACATGAATTTCAACAATAAAGGCTATTTTGTATTGCCAATCTCCCTTATACTACTTAAACTGTTTTTTTTTTTTTCATTTAAAAAAGATTTACCCATAAGCTACTTATTATCTCACAAAAAAACAAAATAATTATCTCCTACAGGAATCACCCTATATTCTTAGCTAGGCCAAAACATCAAAGGCCATGCAGATGGCTACTTAAATTCAACAACAAACAATAGGCAATATCAGATTGGTTATAAAGCAACTCTTGAACCACAGGGAGATTGGCACAAGGGGTAATAATGGCTCTGTCAGATTCTTTCCTAGAAGTTCCCTCCCTCCTCTTTCATCTGCCAGAATATCTCTTCAGATCCTGGTGATATTGAAGATATTAATTTGCACTCGCATGAATCTTAAAAGAGAAAATGATGGATATTCTCATTAGGTAAATTCTCAGATACAAACCTTGGATTAATCATTGGATCAACCATTGGATTAATACAGACTTCCTACAGATAAGACTGAAGACAGAGATATTTTCACCATAACAATAAAGTCAAGATGTTCTTCCTTCTGATGTTCCTTGTACACAAAGTAGTCACAGTGAAGTGCCCTGAAGGAGAAACCTTCCCTGTCCCACATGAGTGGTACCAGCCTGGTGACCTCGTCATTGGTGGGATGGTGTCTCATATTGTTTACCACTTTTATGAAATTCAATTTCAGGAACATCCTTCTCTAAAACCTTTTGACTTACCACTGTAAGGATTTCTTCTTCTTCTTCTTCTTCTTCTTCTTCTTCTTCTTCTTCTTCTTCTTCTTCTTCTTCTTCTTCTTCTTCTTCTTCTTCTTCTTCTTCTTCTCCTCCTCCTCCTCCTCCTCCTCCTCCTCCTCCTCCTCCTCCTCCTCCTCCTCCTTCTTCCCCTCCTCCTTCCCCTTCTCCTTCTCCTTCTTCCTATGCATTTCCTAATGTTAGCCAAATCAAGAAAAAATTCTTACGTGAAGAAAGCTCTCAGAGTGCAAATGCAGGGCTTTGTATATCACCTAAGCTGTCTTTGTATTTAAAATCAATCTACTCATGAGAAAAGAAATAATTTCCTTGCAGTAAAGTCTGTCTCCTCCAATGTATGAAACTTCGGTGCAACAATTCTTTTGAAGAACATTTATTGAGCTTTAGATAATTAAAAAAAAAAAAATCTACATTATCACTCCTGATAAAGCAAACACATAGTAAATGAGTGATCCTTTCCAAATCTGTTCATATTCTATTTGGTCCTAAATTGAAAGAAAATAAATGTTCTAGCTTGAAAAAAAAAAATCACTAATTTTGTTGTAATACGTATTTTTTGCAAACCATACAAATACTGTATAAAAATATATATTTGAACTCTCTACAAATGATTTTGTATTTTAGAAAAGCTATCATCTTCCTACCCCCATAAGAGACAGAAATGTCTGTTATTCATATAGAAATGATGCCTCATTACAAGAATTGTAAAATTACTTTTTCAATGGGTATATTTAACCTATTGGCAGTGTAATAACCAAATTCTATCAGGACGTCCTTGCCTTGGCCTTTGCTGTGAAGGAGATCAATGAGGACTCCCAGATCTTGCCTAACAACACTCTCGGGTTCCACATCTATGACAGTTACCACAATCCAAGGATGACCTATCGCACCACTCTGGACCTGCTTTTCAAATCCAAGGAATTTGTCCCAAACTACAAATGTGGCAGCCAGAAAAATCTCATGGCCATCATTGGAGCACTTGCATCTGATACTTCATCCTATATGGCAGAAAGTATAAATATCTACAAGATTCCACAGGTAGTTTAGGAAAAGAAATTTTGATCTCTTTTGTAGTTAATATTACAGATTTGTCTTTTGCCATGTCATTCTGCAGGACATCAATTAAGACCACTTTGGTTTCCCTTCTGCAATTTTTTCCCATAACTCAATAAGTTGCCTCACGGTAATCCAAACCAAATAATCATAATCTTTTATTATAATCATAGATGAGAAAATTAAATTTTAAAACATAAATCAAAGAACAAAAAAAATAAACTTATTTGAGAGCGTCACCTGACATTGTGTTTTGACTGCCAGCCAGCAATAGGTGGCAACTCTCCCTGCTATGTCTTGGTTGGTGTCTGAACATAATAGTTTAGTACAAAACTCAACTGTTTTGCCTGGGAATTGTTGGAGGATTGGTGCTGTATGGTCCTTTTGGAGATCTCTATAATAATTGCAGTAAAAGAGGATATGCTTGACTGATTCTATTACTCCAGATTCTCATGGAGATGGTCTTTCATGGATAGGTTTTTTATTATATCTGGCATAGAGAAGGGCAGAAGACAATCCAATATTTCTAGCTCTGAAGAATTCTTTCCTTAGGCTGGGAAGAGTTCACATGCTCAGACAGTTAGCAGGTTTCCAGGTGTTCATGTTCATGAGTATTTTGGAGCTCTATATTGGGAGGCAAATTTTGGTTTCTAATCCAGTTATATTCCACTGGTGAGAGAATATTTTTCCTTCAGGTTGTTGTTGCTTCTATTGTTCATCAGAACTGCCACAATGTACATAAAATTGGGGAAATTTTAAGGGGAGGGACACCTCCATTCACTTTCCAAACAGCAGTCCTTTTTCCATACTTTTCACTTGATTCTCATGAATGACACCACTTTTTTTTTTTTAGTTGACCTATGGCTCTTTGTCCCAAGAAGAGTTTCAAACTACAAAGTTATCTTCCCTTTACTGCATGGTCCCAAATGAGGACCATCAGTACATTGGAGTCATCCAAATTCTTCTACATTTTGGATGGACGTGGATTGGAGTCTTTGCTTTTGATAATAATAAGGGAGAACATTTCTTGCATAAAATGCAGCCCTTGTTTTCCCAGAATAGCATCTGTTTGGCTTTCACACAAAATATTCCACAACAAGCCCACTTGGAAGACTTGTCAAAATTACTTGACGTTCTCTCAATTATTTCTAATAAATTGATAAATCAGAAAGCAAATACTTTTCTTGTCTATGGAGAATCATTCACAATTCTGTGGCTCAGAAGTGTCATGTTTCTGTGTGATCCTGAAAATAAAGAGATTGCATCATTTAGAAAGGTTTGGATCTTGATGAACCCAATTGATTTTATACTGACAGGAATTCAAAGGAGTTGGGATCTCCAGTTGTTCCATGGGGCTCTTTCCTTTTCAGTTCATTCAAGAGAAGTTCAAGGGTTCAAAGAATTTCTTCAAGTCATCAAACCTTCAACCCACAAAGATGGATTTATTCAAGACATTTGGGAACAATTGTTTGACTGTTCATTTTCAAATGCAGAATCACCTTCAATGATCAGTGAATCTTGCAGTGGAGAAGAGAATTTGGAGACCCTGCCTGGGCCTTTCTTTGAGTTGCAGATGACTGGCCAAAGCTACAGTATTTACAATGCTGTTTATGCAGTGGCACATTCTTTGGAGGGGATAGTGAGATCAAGATCTAAACTGAATCTTGAAAGGTTTGAATTTCCAGATCTGCAGCCTTGGCAGGTAATCTCTCCATGCCATACCTATCTTTTATTTCAGTGAATAGACATTCTCATCCACATCTTAATGGGGTTTGTTTACTCTGGCCTATGGCCACATATCAATATAGATACTGAGGCAACAAAATTAGTATTGTAAGTGGTCAATCTATGTTATAAAACAAAAGAGGATGAGAACAAACTGTACCTTTGCAAATTTCAGTCCAGTCAATGGGATTTTTGTATCACCGTTGGTTCCATGAATAACTATTTCATCTCCACATAGAATTGGACTAATTTGTAAATTCATCCAGCCTGGTTCCAAGAAGAATTCAATGGTCACATATCCGAACGCAATATTGCTTTGCTTTGTGCCCAACACACTTAGTGGAATGTGGAGATTTTACCTTTTTTTTAGCTGTTTGCAATTTAGTGAAGACAGGGTTGTTAGACTGGGGATTTAGTGTTGATGTCAGTTATTCTTGGGTAGTATATGTATATTATTTTCATGAAGTGATGTTGGTATTTTTAGTTATGGTAAACTACCTGGAGAATTGCTGATCTTGGCACTTTAAAGTACTTGTGATAATTAATAAAATAAAAGTGAGCTCCATATCTCAATTACTGATAGTTCTTTGTGGGTTGATATTTTCCTCTTCCATATGTCAAACCAGGAAATGTTCTTTGGTTTTCCAGGAAGTAGGAGTACAAGGAAGGGAAACTAATACTTTGATCCCTGATTAATTGTTTTCTTTTTGATTCCCTCCTTCTTATCCTTCTTCAAGTAGCTCCACAAGTTTCTTCAAGGGATTTCTTTCAACAACTCAGCTGGAGAAAGAGTCTTCTTTAAAGACAACAGAGAAGGTCCAGGAGCCTTTGACATCCTCAACATGATCACTTTTCCAAACAGATCCTTTCAGAGAGTAAAAGTTGGAAAGTTAGACCCCAGTGCTGCAAAAGGAAAAGAACTCATTATTGAGAACACAATCTTTTGGCATCCTGGTTTTAACCAGGTACTTAATCATGCTTGTGTACCAAGGACCAAACTCCCCATCTAAAATGACCTCAAGAAGTTTTATTACTTTCAGAAACAAAATGGGTCCCCTTATCATCTTTTTCATCCCTAATTCAACTGTGAAGTTCTCTTATGGTGGAGGGAAAATCCATATTCTAAAAGAATTCTGCCCATAAGTATATTACCAACTCCTTCTTTAGGTATTGCATACATTTAATGCAGGTTAGATTGATAGGGATGTACGTAAGTAAGTAGGTAGACAGATGAAAGAGGAAGAGAGGTTCTTCCTGTTTATCTGTTGTTGTTGTTGTTGTTCAGTCATTAAGTCGTGTCCGACTCTTCGTGACCCCATGAACCATATTGCGCCAGGCCTTCCTATCTTTCACTGCCTCCCTGAGTTTGCTCAATTTCATGCTCATTGCTTCAGTGATGCTATCTAGCCATCTCGTCCTCTGCCGTCCTCTTCTCCTTTTGCCTTCCATCTTTCCCAGCATCAGAGTCCTCTCTTCACATTACGTGACCAAAGTATCTGAGCTTGAGCTTCATTATCAATCCTTCCAATGAGCAATCAGAGTTGATTTCCTTTAAGATTGACTGGTTTGACCTCCTAGCAGTCCAGGGGACTCTTAAGAGTCTTCTCCAGCACCACAGTTCAAAGGCATCACTTCTTCGGCGTTCAGCCTTCTTTATGGTCCAGCTCTCACAGCCATACATTACTACTGGAAAAACCATAGCTTTGACTATGCGGATCTTTGTCGGCAAGGTGACGTCTCTGCTTTTTAATATGCTATCTAGGTTTGCCATAGCTTTCCTCCCAAGGAGCAAGCGTCTTTTAATTTCATGGCTGCAGTCTCCGTCTGCAGTGATCTTGGAGTCCAAATAAATGAAGTCTGTTACTGCTTCCATTTCTACCCCTTCTATTTGCCAGGGATTGATGGGTCCAGATGCCATGATCTTAGTTTTTTTAAAGTTGAGTTTCAAGCCAGCTTTCGTACTCTCCTCTTTTACCCTCATCAAGAGGCTCTTTAGTTCTTCTTCACTTTCTGCCATTAGGGTGGTATCGTCTGCATATCTGAGGTTATTGATGTTTCTCCCTGCAATCTTAATTCTGGCTTGTGATTCTTCCAGCCTGGCATTTCTCATGATGTACTCTGCATATAGGTTAAATAAGCAGGGTGACAGTATACAGCCTTGTCGTACTCCTTTCCCTATTTTGAACCAATCGGTTGTTCCATGACCGGTTCTAACTGTTGCTTCTTGGCCCGCATACAGATTTCTCAGGAGACAGGTAAGGTGGTCTGGTATCCCCATCTCTTTAAGAATTTGCCACAGTTTGTTGTGATCCACACAATCAAAGGCTTTTGCATAGTCAATGAAGCAGAAGTAGATGCTTTTCTGGAACTCTCGTGCTTTCTCCATGATCCAGCGAATGTTGGCAATTTGATCTCTAGTTCCTCTGCCTCTTCGAAACCCAGCTTGTACATCTGGTAGTTCTCGGTTCACGTACTGCTGAAGCCTAGCTTGTAGGATTTTGAGCATAACCTTGCTAGCATGTGAAATGAGTGCAATTGTGCGATAATTTGAGCATTCTTTGGCATTGCCCTTCTTTGGAATTGGAACGTAAACTGACCTTTTCCAATCCCATGGCCACTGTTGCATTTTCCAAACTTGCTGGCATATTGAGTGCAGCACTTTAACACCATCGTCTTTTAGTATTTTAAAGAACTCAGCTGGAATACTGTCATCTCCACTAGCTTTGTTGTTAGCAATGCTTCCTAAGGCCCACTTGACTTCACTCTCTAGGATGTCTGGCTCAGGGTCAGTGACCACACCAGCATGGACATCAGGGACATTAAGATCTTTCTTGTAGAGTTCTTCTGTGTATTCTTGCCACCTCTTCTTAATCTCTTCTGCTTCTGTTAGGTCCCTGCCTTTTTTGTCCTTTATCATGCCCATCTTTGCACTAAACGTTCCTTTGATATCTCCAATTTTCTTGAAGAGATCTCTAGTCTTCCCCATTCTATTGTTTTCTTCAATTTCTTTGCATTGTTCATTTAAGAAGGCCTTCTTATCTCTCCTTGCTATTCTCTGGAAATCTGCATTCAGTTGCTTATATCTTTCCCTTTCACCCTTGCTTTTCGCATTCCTTCTTTCCACAGCTATTTGTAAAGCCTCATCAGACAGCCATTTTGCTTTCTTGCATTTCTTTTTCTTTGGGATGGTTTAGTTGCTGCCTCTTGTACAATGTTACAGACCTCCGTCCATAGTTCTTCAGGCACTCTGTCTACCAAATCTAATCCTCTAAATCTATTCATCACCTTCACTGTGTACTCACATGGAATATGATCTAAGTCATACCTGAGTGGTCTAGTGGTTTTTCCTACATTCTTCACTTTAAGCCTAAATTTTGCAGTAAGAAGCTCATGATCTGAGCCACAGTCAGCTCCTGGTCTTGTTTTTGCCATCTGTATAGAGTTTCTCCATCTTTGGCTGCAAAGTATGTAATCAATCTGGTTTCGGTATTGACCATCTGGTGATGTCCATGTGTAGAGTCGTCTCTTGTGTTGTTGGAAAAGAGTGTTTGTTATGACTAGCTTGTTCTCTTGACAGAACTCTATTGGCCTTTGCCCTGCTTCATTTTGTACTCCAAGGCCAAACTTGTCTCTGTACTGAGCACTAATTCCCTGGATTCTGGAAGAGAAGGGCGGAAGGGAAACAATTCTGCTGCTATCATTATGTTCTATGCCTACAAACAAAATTTCTAAGCAAATTGGTATTTTCACCATTTTTTTAATTATATAGGCTTTAAGAAATGCAATTCCTAGATTAGTACATGAATGGCTATTAGTTTCACTAATTTCTGAAGAATGTTCATAGTCTTTTCGCCTAGATCAAAATCTTTTGTCCGTAAATTAATGTTATTTATGAGAATTCTGCAGTTATTGTACCCTGTACAGGAGAAAGAAGGATAGAGAAAGAGAAAGAGAGAGAGAGAAAGAGAATCATTCCATTTTATTTATTGTTCATACTTGCAATCTCTTTTGTTTGGTGTTACTGTCCCTATGATTTCAGATGTTTGTATAGCAAAAATAAATATTAATAATGTTGATGGTCATTCACCTCATCCAGGTTAGACAATTTCCACTGTCTAATCCAGGTTCTTCCAATTCTATGATTATGTCTCTAGGTTCTTCCTTTTTCACTTTGTAATGACCACTGTTCTCCTGGGTACTGGAAGAAAGGGGCTGAAGGGAGACCGTTCTGCTGCTATGACTGTCTTCCATGCCCAGAAGGGAAGATTTCAAATCAAAGTGGTACGTTAGGCATTTTACATTTTTTTCATTCTGCATACTTAATACCCTACTTAAATGTAATAACCTACTCTATGGGCATATACAGTAGTTATTAGTTGCATTTGTTCTTCATGGTGAACATTTGTTTCTACCTGTGGATCACAATTTGTTGTCCAGAAGTCAGAGTTTGCCCATAAGGTTGCTGCAGGTAGTGATTCTGATACAGGCACAAAATATTTATACATTGAGCCATAGATCTTATATGATGACATGAACTATATTTATCAATTTATTTGATGCATTTTCAACCTCATTTGCATTTGTGTTTTTTCCCTAAGATAATTCACTCAGTTCAATAGAAATCTTTTTTTTTTTAAACTCCAGATATATTAAGCATTTTTTTTTTTAAAATAAATGCAAACTGGTCTTTCCTACCTTAAGATACCATCTTCATAATTTGTGATGACAGGATATTCATTATAAGTCCAGCTAAGCAATGTCTGACCTAATCAATATTTGAATAGGACAAGACCAGCTAAATAAAATTTGTAGGGTGCACTGGGAATTAAAGAAAATGCGTGCTGGAAAAAGACAATGGCAAAGTACTTTCTTCTTACCCAAAACAACCACATGAACATACCTTTTGAGTCTGTGACCATCGATTTAACTCAAAAACCTCTTTCTCTTTTCTCTTCTTTCTTTTTGGCCCAGACTGAAGTATGATTTGAGGATCACTAATCTCCCCTTTTAAAGATGGCACAGAAATAAGGAGAATTGAGTAAATGCTAAAATTCTAGTTAAATTTTAAAGAAACACTGAAAGTTTTTATAAATGATAGTGTAAAGCTTCACAAATAGCCTTTTGATTGGCTCAGATCACTTTAGCTGTGAATGAATGCAGACATTTGTTCGACATGATCTGCCATGTTCCGGGCCTTACCTTCCATGACAACGTGAAAGTGTGTGAAAGCAAAAAAGCTTCAGCAGATAAAGGAAGATTTGTTCATGGATCAGATATTCAGAAAGAGACATAGGGTGGGTGTTTTTAGAACCTACTAATCTCCTCCACATAGAACACTGAAGCTTCATAAATGTTCATATTTAAAGGCAAGGATCAGACTAATATAATTTTCTTATCTTGACAGTAAAATTAGAAGATTATTTTTGCTTTTTATCCCAAATAAAAAGACTGATCATTCCCTAGTTTACTCACTCTATAGTAAGGTGTCAACCTACAGGAGTTTCAATGAATTGTATTGATTTGCACCTCAGAGTCAGTACTTCTGCTTCTCTTACTAAAGTCTTATCTCCATCATCACAGTTTTCTTCTCCATGTTTTGGAAAATGGGAAAACTCCAAACAGTCTATATTGTAATAAATGTGAACCTTTTAGAAAGGGCTGCATTTCAAAGAATAATTGCCCTTCTCACTGTACTTTCTTTATGCCAATCCTAAAGGATACAATTGAGGAAAAACTGCATTTTCATCTAAATATTATCAAACTGGTAACCAGTGGAAAAAATTTGAAATGAGTAACAGCTCCAACCTACAGTATTCAGAAAGTGATTTTCAAAAATATGGAATGCATAGATGACAAATACCTCGACTTTTCTTCCAGATATGGATGACTGTTTTGAATGTTCTGAAGATCGTTATCCAAATGAAGAAAAGAAAGGATGTATCCTGAAAATGGTGGTCTTTCTAACTTTGGAAGAAACTTTAGGAATTGGTTTAGCCTTGACTGCTCTTTGTTTCTTCTTCTTGACATCTTGGGTATTTGGAACTTTTATTAAGCACAGGAACACTCCCATTGTTAAAGCCAACAACTGGGCCCTCACCTACACCCTCCTTGTATCTCTTCTGCTCTGTTTCCTCTCCTCTTTCTTCTTCCTCAGCCAACCTGGCCAAGTGACCTGCCTTCTCCGACAACCCACTTTTGGCATCACCTTCTCAGTGGCCATTTCTAGTGTCCTGGCCAAAACCATAACTGTGGTGGTGGCTTTCATGGCCACGAAACCAGGATCTGCGATGAGGAAATGGGTGGGGAAACGATTGGCCTTTTCCATTGTCCTTTCCTGCTCTCTCGTCCAAGTATGTATTTGTGCTCTTTGGTTGTCAACAGCTCCCCCATTCCCTGAGTTAGACATGCACTCTGAAGCCAAAGAAATGATTTTACAATGCAATGAGGGGTCATCCTCCTTCTTCTACTGTGTCTTGGGCTACATGGGGATCTTGGCCATCGCCAGCTTTATTGTGGCCTTTCTTGCCCATAAATTACCTGACAGCTTTAATGAAGCCAAGTTCATCACCTTCAGCATGTTGGCCTTCTGCAGTGTGTGGGTCTCCTTCTTTCCAGCCTATCTGAGCACAAGAGGAAAAGCCATGGTAGCCGTGGAGGTCTTCTCCATCCTGTCCTCCAGTGCTGCATTACTGGGGTGCATCTTTTTGCCAAAATGCTTCATCATTGTTTTCAGGCCTCAGCTAAACCAAAAGGAGCAACTAATAAACAGGTGTTAGTACATCATGTGATCTTTAATGATATGAGACATTGCTGGCAAAAAAGAATAGAAAGCTTGTTTGCTGTCTATAGGAAACATATAGAAGTTGCTATTTCTATCAAAGGAAGATATACGGATGATGATGATGATGATGATGATGAAAGATTTATTACAGATACCCATTCAAAAAGAAGTGCCCATACTGTTGCATTTTCAACCATTTTCCAAGGTTCTTTGACCTAACCCATTCTCCCTTTCAGCACACAAACTAACAAGACATGGAGAATCTAGGTTTCTGTTTGTAGATTTGTTATATTGACTCAAAGGATGTCCAGTGTTTGCAGCTGCCACGTTCATCATTTTTGTACTTTCAAATCATAACCCACCGGATAAATATAGCATAAACAACTACTTAACTTTCTATGGACATGTATTTAGCATAGTATCATAGGGTATGAGTTTTTGATTGGTTAGTGTTCTTTGACATGTAAAACTTATAAAGTTCCTGAAACCTGTACATATAACTGTATTTATAAAAAGTTTTCATGCTGGGTTATAACCACTCAATCTCTGCCCATCATTTTATTTCCACTATAACCTATTATCAGATTTTAATAATATTGAAAATTTAGTGAATGAAATGAAATGTATTTTTCCTTCTGCCTCATCCTTTATTAGAAATATACGGTGGGCAATGACCATAATAAAGATTGTTTTGATCTGATTTGATATTAGAAGTGCAGCATTTGGCATGAAAAGCAAAGGTGAAATTTGGCCCAAATCCTAGAAAAAAATATACACCACTGTCTTATTTTTGTTGTTCAGTCGTTAAGTCATGTCCGACTCTTCGTGACTCCATGAACCATATCGCGCCAGGCCTTCCTGTCCTTCACTGCCTCCCTGAGTTTGCTCAGTTTCATGCTCATTGCTTCAGTGATGCTATCTAACCATCTCATCCTCTGCCGTCTTCTTCTCCTTTTGCTTTCAATCTTTCCCAGCATCAGGGTCTTTTCCAAAGAGTCCTCTCTTCGCATTAGGTGACCAAAGTATCTGAGCTTGAGCTTCATTATCAATCCTTCCAATGAGCAATCAGGGTTGAACTGTCTTATTTACGGAGACATAAATTTAGGTTTCTCTTGATGGGAATGGGCAGAGATTTTTTCCATCTAGGCGTCAGCAGGGGGTGAGGCAATTCAATTTCTGTTGAATAGAATGAAAGATCAACGAGAGGATGACAGACAAGAGAGGTTCCTGACATAATATCTATGATGACATACTGATGCGAATCTTGCAACTTCTATATCTTCATCAGGTGGAAAAACGTAAGGGTGGAATTTGAGTCCTGATATCACCAAATAGGTATTGTCATTTTGATGCCATCTTGGCTTCCTGTGGACACAGCTGTTCGCCAGATGTTTCAATTCTCCTTCGATGGCAGGGAAGTAGCACCTATAGATGGGGCAAGTGACACAATTTATCATGAAAATGCAACCCTGTGTGCAGAAATGGCCAATGTGGTAAGTAAGAATTAAAAGTACAGCATAGCAGATAGGCTAGACCTCAAAGGACCCTTTCAGCCAATGCAGGGTGTTTCTTTAATTTTAGAAGTCCTTGGAGATGGTGATGATGATGGTGGTGATGGTGATGATGGTGATGATTTTCCCAAATCAATCAACTGAAGGATGATGTCCCTTTCATTGAAGGTTATGCATCCAGTGCAAGAAATAGATAGACTGATGTTTCTGGTCCAGGGATGAGAGAGAGTGACTGGCTCAGAAAACACCCATCTGACTTCTCTGTCTAAGGACAGATGAGAACTCATGGTCTCCTAGCATAGAACTCCAGCACCTTAACCGATAACCACACTGGCTCTCACTGAGGGTTTATATAGGGAACAAAATACACTTGGCTTTGAATAAGAGGGTTGTTGTAAGAAGGAAGAGTCTTGCTATGGAAACAGAATAGTTCATTCTCATCACAGAAATTTAGATATGCATCTTTTCTAACAAGGAGTGGGTGCTTGGGAATTCTCCTTGCCCACTAGTTCATGCCCAGTGGCCATAATCACTTGAGGACTTCACTTTAGTACTTACATTTTCAGTTCCTCTTCCATTGACCATAGAAAGTAAGAAGTGAAGATGAAATCTATATTCTACTAAGACTCTCGTGTCTATGACCTTCAACTTGGTAAAATGGTGTGTCAGTTTTTGAACCAAAGTACCTCAAATGGGCTAACTTGATAGTGTCTTATCTTCTGCAGTTTGACATGTATAATTTGAAGAAATGTGGAGATCCAAAATGAGGGCCCTGCTTTTAAAGGGGAATATTTCTTTGTGAAATTTGCATAAGCCCAGTGAGCTATAAAGTAGCTCTTAGAAAGCAACATACAGTTCTTTAGGTGAGTCCAAGGAAAGCTCATCTCCCTGACTCCCTGCCTCCCACCTCCCGCCTCCCCGCCTCCTAGCCGGCTTGCTTGCTTGCTCGCTCCCTCCCTCCCTCCCTCCCTCCCTCCCTCCCTTCCTTCCTTCCTTCCTTCCTTCCTTCCTTCCTTCCTTCCTTCCTTCCTTCCTCCTTCCTCCTTCCTTGAAAGCTCACAATCCACAACTCAACCCTAATGCCTAAAGAAAAAGGCAGGTTTTCACAGCCTTCAGTTGGCCCCGTCCAGATATCTGGGGTGAGGCTCTTCTACAGGGCAAACTTCTCAATACTCATTATGTATCACTGTAAAGTGCATGGGAAAGGTTACCTTTTGAGTCCACAATCATCCCCTGTGACAAGAGTAGGTGTCAGAGAAGAAGTCTTCTTTCCCTTATTGGACTTCCTCTTTGATTCTGTTGTTTCCTTGGCACTTACCTACTAAGAAACTATGACTAGTGTAGGGAAGCAGGTTGGAAGTTGCTCTTACTGACATTTTGCTCTTTTGCACATGACACAAGATTGGTTTCCTCAAATGCCCCAGAATTGTTGCAAGTCTATGTAACCATGGCTTGACTGTACCACTGACATCCCTGACTTATTCAGAGAAGCACAGCAATTGCCTCTGTTCTAATATACAAAATTAAACTGAGGGACAAAGATTTCAAAGGAAACATCTTACAAAGATCAATTTGTTGCTTTTGAGATTGGCCACTACACTGAACAAGGCATATTGCAAGCCCATATAATCCCTATTCATATCAGATCCATGAATTTTTCTGCAACTGGGAAGTGTATCCTCCAGCCTTATAAGGCAGAACACCAAATACTTCCTCTATAGAGCTTCTATAGAGGTTTCTGCTTCTGCTGTTAGAACCATGTCCTTCCTGGCTGGTTAAAACAGCATGGGGCGTGCGGTGTGAGTGGGTTCTAGTGACCATTAATGCTTCTTTTGGTGATGGGGGGTGTTCCTTCACCTCTGAAGGTCGCTTTGGTTTACCCCTCCTCAAGAGGCCATTGCTGGACCCCTCTATACTGAACAATTTTCATCCAGGATCTAACCTCCCCTTTTTGGGGAAGGTGGTTGAGAAGGACATTGCATGGCAGCTTCGGAGGACCTTGGATGAAGTTGGTTCTCTGGATCACTTTCATTCGGGATTCAGGCCTGGATATGGGCCCGAAATGGCACTGATCATGCTTTTGGAGGATCTCGGGTTTGGGGAGGAAATGCAGAGTATGTGTCCATCCTTGCCCTACTTTGCCTCTCTGCTGCTTTCAACACCATGGATTCTGGATCAGCTCAGAGGACTCGGGGTGAACCGTGTGTTGTTTTGCTAGTTCACTTCCTTTCTTAGGGGCTGATTCCAGTGGAGATTGAGGGGGAGTGATCTTGTTCTCAGCCCCTTCTATGGGGGGACCCACATGGTTTGGACTCTCCTAGGAGTACTTAACATCTACTTGAGGCCACTGGGTGAGCTCATCCACTGCCACGGGGTGAGGTATCATTAGTATGCTGATGATACCCCATTATACATAATCTCTGCCCCAGGTAAATTAAGCAATGCTGTGAATGTCTTATCCTGATGCATAGAGGCTGTGAGGGTCTGCATGGGGTACAACAGCTAGATGGGAACAACAGCTGGGTTTGGGGTGCTTCTGGTTCTTTGGTGCTGGATGGGGTGGCAGTGCCCCAGACAGATGCAATGCACAATCTGGAAGTCCTCCTGGACTCATGACTCCAGCTCAAAGAGGAGGTGGCACTCGTGGCTAGGAGGGCCTTTGCACAGCTTTGGGTTATGTGCCAGTTGTGCCCATTCCTGGATTGGCAGGCTCTGTGCACGGTCACTCATGCCTTCGTTATCACCTGTTTGGACTTCTGTAATGTGCTCTACATCAGACTGCCCTTCAAGAGTATTCGGAAGCTTCAGCTGGTGCAAAATGCTGTGGATCAGGCAGTTATGCATGCCCCTTGAAGGGCACACGTTAGACCTCTGATCCGCGAGCTGTATTGGTTGCCAGTTTGCTTCTGGGTCCAATTCAAAATGCTGGTTTTGTCCTTTAAAGTCCTTCAGGGCATGGGGCCAGGTTATTAGAGGGACCAATACTCCTCGATTACATCTGCCTGCCCCATCAGATATCACAGAG
Organism: Liasis olivaceus; assembly: GCA_030867105.1. NCBI lineage: Eukaryota > Metazoa > Chordata > Lepidosauria > Squamata > Pythonidae > Liasis > Liasis olivaceus. Next base: position 111,040,991 of record CM061351.1, on the reverse strand, counting down.
GAGGCATGCTGCAGGTCCCGCCTGTAAGGGAATTACATGTGGCAGGTCCCTGCACCTGCCTTGTGGAATCTTTTCCCCTCTTAACATTCCACAAGTCCCCCAAGACTGAGGGGACTGGGGAGCTTTTGCGATGTCATACTATAGTTGACATCATCTTCTCCTGTTCTGTGTGTGTTTATATTTTTATACGATTAATGATTGCTTTATATGTATTTATGGGTTATTTAACTGAGTGTTGTATGCCACCCAGAATCCCTTTTTTGTGATATGGGTGGCTAAATAAATATGAACAATCAATCAATCAATCAATCAATCAATCAATCAATCTTGTGTATGTATGTGAATGCATATTGAGAGATACAGATGATAGAGAGAGATAAATGGTACAAAACTATATAGCGCAAACCTATCTCCCTGGTTTTCCATTGTTATTCCAAGGGACCTGCGGGGTTCTAGATCTCCCAACACCACCACCAAAGAGATATATTTATGTATTTATGTATTTATTTCGGTTTAGATTTAGGCACCACCTACTCCAAAATCCAACTCTGGGGGATTCCCAAGATCAAACAATCAACAAGATTCAAAACCCAATACAGTGTCAATAAATAGTACTCATTTGTTCCATCAATGCATTGCAAATGCAGAAACTCATGTAATTAGCCTCTCCAATGGAGCTCATCTCAGATGGACCTTTCCCTGACAGCAAACATACTTTGTTTGAAATTCTTCCTCTTTACATAGTTCAAGACTTTTGTTAAGGGCTCTAGATCTCAGCAAGTACTATGGATGGTTTTTAGCACCTAATCTTAATTGCTGTAATGAGTTCAACTTCCTGACCACTAAAGCCCATCAAGAGATTCCCTCTGACATTGTTTCAGTAATTTTCTTGAGTTGTATTTGAATAATCTTCTCCCTCCCTTAATGTATAGTGAAAATGAAGAGTAACTGAAAATTTTAGTTTGCAAATGCTACGAAAAAGAGAGCTGGGGGGGGGGGGGGAAGAGTGGAGAAATATCAGGTAAATGAAAGAAAAGCCCAGCCAAACTGTACCCAAAAATGAAGGATGGGATGCAACGAAGTTTGCAATTCTACTAGAAGTTCTCTGCTGTTGCTTTTTACTAACATACTTTTTTTGTCTTGTTCTGTAGTTGTATTTCTGGTTTGCAGCTCTTTGGTGCTCCCCAGAGGAAACCTCTTCCAAATGGAAGCAGGGAGAGGGTTGTCTCCCACCACATTTCTTCCACAGTGAAACAGAGATCAGTCCACTGGGCAGTGCCTTGGACACTCCATTACTGCATCAACTTAAACCTCCTTCTTACCCCCTCCTGCTCCCGTGACCCAGAGTCCATTATCACCTACTGTACATACTTAGGATATTCCATCATAGCCACTTTTTCTGCATCACCGCTGTCAGCTGACTACTTGGATGAAACCTGTCTTCTGGCTGCTGTTGCTGTTCTATGGGCAGCTCCTGAGTAAATCCAACATGCTAACAGACCAGCAGTCAATCACCACTGGCCACTTTACCAGCTGAACTCTGTCCATGATCCTGTCTTGACTTTTGACATGGCTTCTTCTTAGGCCCTGGAACACTCACCAACTATGGAAGTGTCACCAGCTTTCTCTCTACCCCCTCACCCCCCCAGTGCCATGTCCCTCAAGCGTGCCCACATTTGATATCCCTCCCATTCCTGCACAGACATCTCCCAGGTGGCTTTTATGTGCTGTGGGAATAGAACAATGGAGGCAGGTGTGCAGGCAGTGCAATTGTTTCTGTTCACCTAGATGTTCAGTTAGAACATAGCAGGTTGAAATAGCTGAAATCTCCCTCATGAGATTCCTGCATTCACTCATATGAGAGTGAACAATTTGGAGGGGTAGATCGCTGGGCTGAAGGACATGGCTAATGCAGAACTCTAAATATCAATCTTGGTATTGATTCCTATGAGCACTCTCTGCCTGAAAATATCAACAGCCTCCTCCAAAGGGTCATTGGCTTATATGTCATTCCTTTTCTCCATTAAACTACTCTTTTCATTTTACATGGAAAATGGGAGTCCTTTTCCATATGGATTTCAACAATTAAAGCTATTTCGTATTACCAATCTGCCTCATACTGCTTTAATTGGCATTTGTTCATTTAAAAAAGAGTTTAACCATCAGCCATTTATTATCTCACTGCAAACAAAATAATTATTTCCTACAGGAATCACCCCATTTTCTTAGCTAGGCCAAAACATCAAAGGCTGTGCAGAAGTCCATTTAAATTCAACAACAATCAAGAGACAAGTACTGGTTTGGTTATAAAGCAACTCTTGAACCACAGGGAGATTGGCACAAGGGGTAATAATGGCTCAGTCAGATTCATTTCCACAAGTTCCCTCCCTCCTGCCTCATCTGCCAGAACATCTATTCGAAAGATAGACCCAGGGATTTCTCCATAAGCAGAGAGTTACGATGTTGCTCTTCCTGGTCTTCCTGGTGAACAAAAGAGTTACTCGGAGCTGTCCTGCAAGTGATGCCTTCCCTGTTCCACATGAGTGGTACCAGCCTGGTGACCTCATCATTGGAGGGATGGTGTCTCACATTTTTTACAACTACAATGAAGTTCAATTTAAGGAGGATCTTTCTCTAAAAACTTATGACTTACCACTGTAAGATTTTTTTTCTTCCCATGCATTTTCCAAACTTAGTCAGATCCCCAAAATTTGCTCATATGAGTAAAAGCTGTTGAAGCATAAATCCACGGTTTTGTCTATAATCTGAGCCTTCTTTGTGTTTTGAATATATCTGGTTGTGGGAGAAGAAATCATTTTCTTTACATTATGTTAAACACTTTCTCATGAAATGTATGACATTTTTATGCAATAAGTCTTCTGTAGAACGTTCAGAGAGCTTAAGGTAACTAAAAGTAGTTCTGCAATATCACACCTCACAAAACATTTCCACAGTAAATGAGTGATACTTGCTGAATCTGTTCTTATTCTATTTTGTGCTAAATTAATAGAAAATAAAGGTAGTGGTTGAGAAAAAGTAACTACTTTTATTTGTTGTATTACATATTTTGACAAATCATGGAAATACTGTGTAAAAAGTATATTTGAATTTTATAAAAATTACTTAGTATTTTAGAAAAGCTATCTTATTTGTATGTCCATCAGATACAGAAACGTTTGTGATTCATATAGAAATGATGCCGCATTACAAGAAGTGTAAAATAACTTTTTCAATGGGTGTATTCAACCTATTGGCAGTGTGGTCCCAAAATTCTACCAGCATGTCCTTGCCTTGGCCTTTGCTGTGAAAGAGATCAATAAGGACTCCCAGATCTTACCTAACATCACTCTCGGGTTCCACATCTATGACAGTTACTACAGTCCAAGGATGACCTATCGCACCACTCTGGATATGCTCTTCAAATCCAAGGAATTTATCCCTAACTACAAATGTGATCACCAGAAAAATCTCATGGCCATCATTGGAGCACTTGTCTATGATACTTCATCCTATATGGCAGAAACCATAAATGTCTACAAGATTCCACAGGTACTTCAAGCAGGGGGGTGAGAGAGAAACATTGACTTCTTTTGTAGTTAATATTAGAGATTAGTTTTTTGCCATGCCTGTCTGCAGATTACTGTATTTCCCACAACTCAGTAAGTTGGCTCAAAGTAATCCATTTGAAAAATCAAAAGCTTCTATTATGATCATAGATCAGAAAATAAAAAAAATTAAAACATAAATTACAGAACAACAAAATTAAACTCATTTCAGGGGTCATCTGACATCAAGTTTTACTGCCAGCCAGCAAGTGGCAAGTCTCCTTGCTCCTTTTGGTTTGGGGTCTGATTATAATAATTTAGTAAAAACTCAATTGTTTTGCCGGGAAATTGTTGGAGGATTGGTGCTGTATAGTCCTATTGGAGATCTCTCTAATAATTTCAGTAAAGGAAGACATCCTTAACTGTTTCTATTTCTCCAGAATCACATGGAGATAGTCTTTCATGGATAGGTATTTTATTATATTTCCATAGAGAAGGGCAGAAGGTAACCTAATATGTCTACTTCTGAAGAATTCTTTCCTTAGGCTGGGAAGAGTTCACATGCTCAGACAGTTAGTAGGTTTCCAGGTGTTAATGTTGATGAGCATTCTGGAACTCTATATTGGGAGGCTAATTTTGGTTTCTAATCCAGTTATATTCCACTGGTGAGAGAATATTTTTCCTTCAGGCTTCAGTTGCTTCTATAGTTCACCAGAACTGCTATACTGTACCTTGAATTGGAGAAATTTTCAGTGTAGGAACACTTTCATTGAGTTCCCATCCAGCCATCATTTTTCCATATTTTTTCCTGGATTCTCATGAATAACAACTCTCTCTCTCCCCTGCCTCTATTTCTTTTTCATTCATTTTGTTTAGTTGACCTATAGCTCTTTTTCCCAGCAAGAGTTGCAGACCACTAAGTTCTCTCCACTTTACAGCATGGTCCCAAAAGAGGACCATCAGTACATTGGAGTTATACAACTTCTTCTCCATTTTGGATGGACGTGGATTGGAGTCTTTACTTTTGATAGTTATAAGAGAGAACACTTCTTGCATAAACTGCAGCCATTGCTTTCCCAGAATGGCATCTGTTCAACTTTCACACAAAAAATTCCACAACAAGCCCAATTGGAACACGTGTCACAATTGCTGGATGAAATCTCAATTATTTCTAATCAATTGATAGATCAGAAAGCAAATGCTTTTCTTGTCTATGGAGAATCATTCACAATTCTGTGGCTCAGAAGCATTGTGTTTCTACGTGATCCTGAAAATAAAAAGAGCGCATCATTTAGAAAGGTTTGGATCCTGATGAACCCGATTGATTTCATACTGACAGGACTTCAAAGGGGTTGGGATCTTCAATTGTTCCACGGGTCTCTTTCCTTTACAGTTCATACTAGAGAAGTTCAAGGGTTCAAAGAATTCCTTCAAGACATCAAACCTTCAACCCACAAAGATGGATTTCTTCAAGATGTTTGGGAACAATTGTTTGACTGTTCATTTTCAAATGCAGAATCAGCCTCAATGATCAATGAAATGTGTAGTGGAGAACAGAATTTGGAGAATCTGCCGGGGCCTCTGTTTGAGTTGCAGATGACTGGCCACAGCTACAGTATTTACAATGCTGTTTATGCAGTGGCATATTCTTTGCAGGAGATAGTGAAATCCAGATCCAAACAGAGAGAAATTCCAGAGTTTGAATTTCCAGATCTGCAGCCTTGGCAGGTAATCTCTCCATGCTATACCTATCTTTTGTTTTAGTGAATAGTCATTCTCATCCATATCTGAATAGGGTTTGTGTGCCCTGGCCTATGGCCACATATCAGTTTAGATACTGAAGCAACAAAGTGAGTAGTGTAAGAGGTCATTTTATGTTATGCAATAAAAGAGGATGAAAATAAACTATGTATGTGCAAATTTCAGTCTAATCAATAGGATTTCTGTATCACACTTGGTTCCAAAAATAAGCATTTCATTGTCACCTAGATTTGACCTGCCTTGTAAATTCATCCAGCCTAATTCCAAGAATAATTAAATAGTGACATATCTGAAAGCAATCTTTCTTTGCCTTGTGCCCGACATGCTTTTCTGAATTGTGGACATTTCACCTTTCTTATTAGCTTTTGACAATTTAGTCGAGACAGGGCTGTTAGACTTGGGATTTAGAGTTAATGTCAGTGCTTCTTTGTCAATATAGGTTTAGTATTTTCTTTAAGTGATGTTATTTCTTCTACTAATGGTGAACTTTCAGGGGAATTGTGGAGCTTGGTGCTTTAAGTACTTGTCATAATTAATAAAATAAAAGTTATTTGCATATCTAAATTCTTGATCATTCTTTCTGGGTCGACAATTTCTTCTTCCATATTTCAAGGTAGGAAATGTTCTTTGGTCTCCTGCAAAATAGGAGTAAAAGAAAGGGAAACTTTAATCCTTTGGTCCCTGATGTATTGTTTTCCTTTGGACTCCCTCTTCTTATCCTTCTTCATGTAGCTCCACAAGTTTCTTCAAGGGATTTCTGTTAACAACTCAGCTGGAGAAAAGTCTTCTTTAAAGACAAAAGAGAAGGTCCAGGTGGCTTTGACGCTGTCAACATGATCACTTTTCCAAACAGATCCTTTCAGAGAGTAAAAGTTGGAAAGTTATATCTCAGTGCTCCAAAAGGGAAAGAACTCACGATTGAGGAGAACACAGTCCTTTGGAACTCTGGTTTTAACCACGTAGGAAATGATGCTTATGTACAAAGGACCAATTTCTTCTCTAAAATGACCTCATGAAGTTTTAATACTTTCAGAAACAAAATGGGGCCCCCTATCGTCTTGTTCAAATATAATTCAACCCTTAATTTCTGTGATGGTGGCAGAAAAATCCATAATCGGAAAAAACGCTGCCCTCAGTAGTATTGTCAACACCTTATTTAAACATTGGATAAATTTAGTCCAGGTTAGATTGATAGCTACGTTGGTAAATAGGTAGACAGATAAAAGAGAGAGAGAGGTTCTTCCTGTTGATCTGTGTAATGACCACTGTTTCCCTGGCTACTGGGAGAGAAAGCCTGAAGGGACACTCTTCTGCTTTCCTACAAAGAAAGATTTCAGATCAAACTAGTACTTTCAGCAGATGATGATGATGATGATGATGATGATGATGATGATGATGATTTAAAGGAATGCAATTCCTGGATTAGTACATGAATGGCTAGTAGCTTCTCCAAGTTTTAAAGTAGAATATTCACAGCCTATTGACATAGATCAAAATCTGTTGTCTGTAACTCAAAGTTATTTATGAGAATTCTGCAGCTATTGCATTCTTTACAGGAGATAGATAGATAGATAGATAGATAGATAGATAGATAGATAGACAGACAGACAGACAGACAGACAGACAGACAGACAGATCACTACATTTTATTTCACCAGGTGACAATTTATACTCGTGGTAGTTCTTATTGTTCATACTTGCAATCTCTTTTGCTTGGTGTTCTTGTCTATAAGATTTCAGGTGTTTCTACAACAAATACATTTCTTCTCTAAATACTTTTGGTGAACCATTTTGACCAGCTGATGTTTCTCTACAAAAGTTGGACACATTGCATCCAAAAATGGCACTCGAATGCAGGATTCGAGCTGCTGTAATCTCTCCGGTGTAAGGATAGATTTCAGGATTACCCATATGGACTCTGCACAGCTGTTTTAAGTTTTAAGTAGAGAGCAGAACCTGCATTTTTTGTGGTCAGCTTGAGATTAGCTGGGAGTCACAGGATTGCATTTTGCTTATATCCACTAATGTCACCTGTATGGACTTTAAGTTCAATGGAGGTGCATCTCTCAGGTAGACATGATTTATGACTTTGAAGTTAATTGAAAGGATCCTTTTTCATGGGAAAATGTTTATACGTGGTAAACTGATAAGACGACTTTGAAGGTTGCACACTAGAAGTCACCAGATGGCTACCTTAAGAGAAATTTTTGATGAATGGGCCAGGAAGTCTCAGAGCTGTTTAACTTTACAGAAAAATCAGAAGGTGTTATTGAAGAGGAACAGGTGCCACTGAATAAAACTGAAATAAACTTGCAGGTGGTTTCAAAAATTATAGCCTGAAAGAAAGTGATGATAAAAATGGATTTACAATTGTGTAAATCCATTTTGAATGATGAATTTTTTAAAGATTAAAAAAGATATATAAATAATAAATCAGAAGAGTGATGTGGAGATAAAAAAAAAAAATTCCCTCTCACCCCTATGGGTAGTATGTGTCTTCCTCAATCTTGGGTCCTCTACCAGAGCCCTGGGAGTTTGAGGGTTCTGCGCAGTATCTTAGCTGTTCCTAGCCCTGCACTCTTCTGTACAGAGAGCTCGGATGCTGTTCCTGGGATCTGTTGGAGCCACTCTCCCAGCTTAGGAGTCACGGCCATGAGTGCTCCTACCACCACTGGGACCACTTTGGCCTTGACTTTCCACATCCTCTCTAGTTCCTCCTTCAGGCCCTGGTACGTCTCCAGCTTCTCATGCTCCTTCTTCCTGATGTTGCTGTCACTTGGCACTGCTACATCTATCACTACCACTGTCTTCCGGTCTTTGTCTACTACCACGATGTCTGGTTGATTAGCCAGTACCTGCCTGTCCATCTGGATCTGGAAGTCCCACAGGATCTTAGCCCTTTTATTCTCCATGACCTTCTGTGGAATCTCCCATCTGGACTTGGCGGGGTCTAGCCCTTACACTGTGCAGATGTTCCTGTACACAATGCCAGCTACTTGGTTGTGCCGTTCAGTGTATGCTGTTCCTGCCTGCATCTTGCACCCTGCCATTATGTGTTGGACTGTCTATGAGGCCTCTTTGCACAATCTGCACCTTGGGTCCTGTCTAGTGTGGTAGACCCCTGCTTCTATGGATCTGGTGCTTAGTGCCTGTTCTTGTGCTGCTATGATCAGTGCCTCAGTGCTGTCTCTTAGTCCGGGCCTTTCCAGCCACTGATAGGATTTCCCCATGTCAGCCACCTCAGCTATCTGTCGATGGTACATCCCATGCAGGGGCTTGCCTTGCCATGGCACTTCCTCTGCTTGAACCTCCTGCCTTGTCTGCTGCTGCCTGAGGCATCCTCTCAGCAGCTCATCTTTGGGTGCCATCTTACTGATGTACTCCTGGATACTCCGGGTTTTATCCAGGAAAGTGGCTTTGACACTCATCAGACCCCCCAACCACCCTCTTTGCGGCTGGTGTACAGTCTCTGGGTGTTGGACTTGGGGTGGAAACCTCCGTACATTGTGAGGAGCTTCCGGATCTTCACATTGGCAGCCTCCATGTCTTCCTTTGGCCAGCTCACTATACCGGCAGGGTATCTGATGACTGGCAGGGCATACATGTTGATGGCATGGATCTTGTTCTTCCCATTGAGCTGGCTCTTCAGGACCTGTCTTATCCTTTGGTGGTACTTGGATGTTGCTGTCTTCCTTGCCTCCTCCTCATGGTTCCCATGTGACTGTGGGACACCAAGGTATTTATAGCTGGTCTCTATGTCTGCTATGTGGCCCACTGGTAATTCCACTCCATCGGTCTTAACTACCTTCCCTCTCTTTACTATCATCCTGCCACACTTCTCCAGTCCGAATGACATCCCAATGTCCTCGCTGTAGATCCGTGTCAGGTGGATCAGTGAGTCGATGTCTCGTTCACTCTTAGCATACAGCTTGATGTCATCCATGTAGAGGAGGTGGCGGATGGTGATTCCACTCTTGAACTTGTACCCATATCCAGACCTTGTGATTATCTGGCTGAGGGGGTTTAAGCCTATGCAGAACAGCAGTGGGGACAGTGCATCACCCTGGTATATGCCACACTTGATGGCCACTTGTGCGAGCTGTCTTGAGTTCACTTCCAGTGTTGTCTTCCACAGTCCCATTGAGTTCTTGAGGAAGGTCCTTAGTGTCCTGTTGACTTTGTATAGTGCCAGGCATTCACAGATCCATGTGTGTGGCATTGAGTCATAGGCTTTCCTGTAGTCAATCCAGGCTGTGCTCAGATTGGTCTACCTAGACCTTGAATCTTGGGTGACTCCTCTATCTATGAGTAACTGGTGTTTTGAGCCTCTGGTGTTGTTCCCAATGCCCTTCTGAGCTGTGCTCATGTACTGGCCCATATGGTCTTGTAGCTTGGCAGCTAGGATGCCTGATAGAACTTTCCATGTTGTGGGGAGGCAGGTTATTGGCTGGTAGTTGGATGGTGCTGTTCCTTTGTGAGGGTCTTTCATGATCAGCACTGTCCTTCCTTGTGTTAGCCAGTCTGGGTGGGAACCTGCTGCTAGCAGTTGGTTCATCTGTGCTGCTAGGCGTTCATGCACTGCTGTTAGTTTCTTTAGCCAGTAGGTGTGGATCATGTCTGGGCCAGGTGCTGTCCAGCTTTTCATGTTGTTGACCCACTGTTGGATGTCTGCTACTGTGATGGTGACTGGTTCCTGTTCTGGGAGATTGCTGTGGTCTGCTTTCAGGTCCTGCAGCCACTTTGCACTGGTGTTATGCATCTTCTCTTTCTCCCATATGTTCTTCCAGTACTGTTCAGTTTCCACTGCTGGTGGCTCAGCTGTTACTCTGTGGTTGTACTGCAGTTGGGAGTACACTTTGGATGGTTCTTTGGAGAACAGGGCATTTATCTTCTTGGCCTCTGCTTCTCTAGTGTATCTCCTTAGCCTGGTAGTCAGTGCTGTGAGCCTTTGTTTAGCAGTCTCTAGGGCTTCAGATCGAGTCAGGCCCATGTATTTTTTTCAGTAGCCGAGTCTTATCCTTAATCTCCACACGCTTCTGTAGTTCCACCAGCTGTCTGACTTCTCTCTGAGTTGCCTTGATCTTAGCCTCCAATATCATTTTCCAGGGTGGGTATGTACTGCTGTTCTTCTTGATCGTGTAGCCAAGCATTTCCAGGATTACAGTGGCTGTAGCATATACCAATCCATTGGTTTCAGTTATGGTGGTAGTAGGGATTGTCTGGAGGGCTCTGTTGGCATCTTCTAGCATACTATCTGATGGTACTTCTCCACTGAGCCTTGGTAATCGGACTCGAGGGTTGACTATAGCTAGTTTATCCATGATCTTATGCCTCATATCAGCTGCTGTGCTCTGTAATGGAAGGGGTGGCAGTGACGTTCCAGCTTTAGGTGTTGGCTGCACAACTGCTTGTTCTTCCAGGTCTGCTTGAGTCTGATTTGTAATGTAGAGTTGGTCTATCTCAAGTTGTGAGAGCAGCTTCCTCTTTACTATATTGAAGCGCTGGGTAACTAGTTGTTTCTCAGTTAGTGTGGATGTAGGCCTTCTGTCTATCCATAGTTCCCTCATACGTTTCATATATCCCCTCTCATTAGGTCTGCTGTTGTAGTAGCATTCCATCAATTCCAAGTTTTCTTGTCTCGTCCATGTATGGTTTGTTCCAGTAGCCCTTTTAACATCAGATTGTCCTGGTTCCCTAACATCTGATGCAGACCTTGTTAATCCGGGCGACGTCCGAGCCGGCATGACTCTCTTAGTTCGTGTCACTCTCATGTTTGAGGTAGGCAGGTGAAGCATTAGGGGGTCTTTGCCCAAGGACCCCTACTGGTAAAGTAGGTGCCAGCTGGGATTTGAGCCCCAGTCTCCTGCATCAAAGGCGGAGTTCTAACCACTACACTATCCAGTCGGTATGTATACGCATACATACATACATACATTCATTGGATTTACAAAATGGTTTTGCTGGAGTTGCGACACTGGAATTACAAAAGGGGCCTCACAAAGAAGTCAAGAGCTTTGAGAATATATGAAGAGAGTCTGAGAAAGCAGATGTTAGAACTTTTTTTGAGGAATGTGAAGATTGTTGGGAGAAAAAAAGGAATACAAAATTGGTGTATTTGATCAAGGTTGTAATTTCTGGTAATGTTGAATGCTTTTTGAGTGGGACTGGATTCTGAGTATTTGAAAAGAGGAAAGAAGGGGGAAATCTGTTTTAAATTGAAATGGAGATATAAATATAAAAGGAAGAATTCAATTTGGGTGTAATAGACACTGTTTGTAAACTTGTATTGTTATTTCTAATAACCCTTACTGGATTTTTGCTGATGAACATGGAGAGATGAGGTTTTAGGGATGGGGTTATAGAGATTGGGGTGAGGTATGGAATGAAGAGCTGTTTGGTTGTATTTTAAGATATACTGATAAGTTGTTAATGTTGATTACACTTGCTGGGGATGAAGGGGGAGGTTTCCTTTTCTTTTTTCTTTTTTTTTCTGCACTTTTTTAATTTTTAAAATTTTTAAATATTTTTTCTTTTTTAAAATATATTTCTTTACTATGTATTTAGATTACTTTTATGTGTATAACATAATAATACATGAAAGTATTGGGGATCTCGAGATGTTTCATGGGGGTATTATTATCTTTGATTTAAGTACAGTTTTAGGGTTAAATAGTGAACCTAAATCATAATTGAAGGAAATTAAATCGTTTCAGTAGCCTGTTTTCATTTTGCTTTTGTTCATTGCTTCTGTGCACATTGCTTCTCATCTGCCCTGGAAATCATATCACATTTGTTACAAAATTGACCTGTACATTTCCATGCAATATAGATGATCGATTTTCTTTTCTTTTCTTTTCTTTTTTTGTCTGCTCTCAGTCATTACTGACCCTGCAGTGACCGCCCCCTAGCGGTTTTCAAGGCAATTGTATATTTTTGTTTTTCGGAAGTAGTCTTTACCAGAGCCTACTTCCTAGAGCATAGCCCAGCTGGCAAGCGCAGGAGGCGGGATTTCCATTGCTTCGCGCCCCGTTTTCGGGCGAGCGTGGTTTCGCGCTTTACCGGCCACTGGTCCCGTCTCTCTGTGCAAGGTGCTGCCAGCATTTTTCCTCCCATCGGAGTGAGAGTACCCATTTATCTACTCACGTAAGTTTTTGATCTGTTGGGTTGCCAGAAGCTGCGGGTGGAGAAACAAGAGCTCACCTTGTTTAACGCGAGAGGCTGGACTCGAACTGCTGAAGTTTTCAGCCATTTCTGGCCGGCAACTTTCAGCATCATTAAGCCACTGAGCCACCATGTCCCCGATTGATTTTCTAGGTGTCCTTATTTGATATTTGTTATAGGAATGGGAAACATGAATGACCAAAACTTATATATACTTGTCCCTTCCACATTATTTTCCTTTCAACTCCCTCTCTTTCTCATTCTCTTTCAAGTAGCTCCATCCATTTCTCCAAGGCATTTCTTTTAACAATTCAGCTGGAGAGAAAGTGTTCCTGAATGAGAAGTGGGAAGCAACAGTTGGATTTGACATCATCAACTTGATCACTTTTCCAAACAGGTCCTTTCAGAGGGTTAAAGTTGGAAAGTTAGATCCCAGTGCTCCAAAAGGGAAAGAATTATTCATTGAAGAAGATTTGATTGTCTGGCACCCAGCTTTTAACCAGGTATGGACCATTGAATGGACTATCTCTTGATCCATTCGGATCCCATGAAGATGGCTTTGTCTTTGCTAAACCAAATTGAAGATAGTCTCTTTAGAAATCTAATTTCTGTTTTTGAAAGAAAACAGTCCATATTCTATATCAATGTTGTCCATGATCAAGCATTTACCAAACTGACAAAATGGCATTACAATGTAAAAGAGACTTTTTCATATTTTGGTTGCAAATCCATTTGAAATCGTGCGACTCCATAGTTTCCATAACATTATCATAATTTACATTTATTTACTTACTCTGCCCTTCTTCAAGCAGGCCCTTTTGCAAATCCTTGTGATTTCAGCACCTTTTTAATCTATAGTATAAATCCAAGTAGATAAAATTCATTAGCCCTTTGGAAAGTCAAGAATTCTTTTCCCCCACCAAGAAGAAATATTAGAAACTGTTTTAAAAATCTCCCTTTGCAAAACTTTTCATGTTCATGACCAGGTTCTTCCACTTTCTCGGTGTAATGACCATTGTTCCCCTGGATACTGGAAGAAAGGGGCTGAAGGAGAACAATTCTGTTGCTATGACTGTGTTCCATGCCCAGAAGGGAAGATTTCAAATCAAAATGGTAGGTTAGACATTCCATCAATTTTTCATTCTATATCCTTAAGCAAACTGTAATAGACTAATTTAGGATGCATGTAATTAGTAGTTGTACTAGTTCTTCAGAATGAATATTTCGATACCTATGAATCGCAATCTGTTATACAGGAATCAAAGTTTGCCCATAAGATTCCTGTAGGTAGTGTTTCTTATCCAGGCACAAAATAGGTATGCATTGAGCCATAGATCTTAAATGATCACACAATCTATTTATTTATTTTACATATTTTCCACCTTGTTTGCATTCGGTGTTCTTTCCCTAGGATTGTTCACTCAGTGAACAAAATATCATGAATTTTTGTAAACTATACATATACTAAGCATTTTTTAAAAAATAATTGTATACTGTTGTCTCCCACATTATGATGTTATCTTCATAACTTGCGATGACAGCATACTCCTGACATGCCCAGCGAAGCAACGTTTGACCTAATAAATATTTGAATGGGAGATGAACAACCAGTTCAGATTTGTAGAAGAGATTGGGAATTAAAGAAAAGGTGTGCTGGAAAAAGACAAGGGCAAAATACTTTCTTCTTACCAAAACAACCCACTTGAAGATATCATTTGAGTCTATGGGCATTGACCTAACTAAAACCCTTCTTTATCTTCCTTTTTCAATTTGGCCCCAATTAAAGTATGTTTTGAGGACCACTAATCTTCTCTTTTAAAGATGGCATAGGAATCAGGAGAATCAAGTTAAATTTAAAGTTCTAGTTAAAGTTTAAATCAATATGATGTTTTTTACAAATGGTAGTCTAACACTGTCAGGCCCAGCCCAAGAATAACAGTGAAACAGTCCAGTTAAGTTTCTTTATTTGCTTACACCTTATAGACAGAATCTTGTCAGTCTAAATCTATGGTACTGCAACTAGCAGATATACCCTGGGAGATTCTATGGAGTGGCTATCCTGAGCCTCTTCCATTTCCCATGTTCCTACTCCAGACTGTATTATCCTTTGTCTCCTTTCCCTTCCTGGAATACACCCTAACCCTAACCTTAACTCCCTCCTTCCTGATAGCCTTGCTCTCTGTTGCTATCCACCACAAATGCTTAACAAACAACCTTTTGATTAGCTCAGGTCAATTTAGCTGTAAATGAATGCAGACATTTTTTTCCACTTGATCTGCCATTTTCTGGGTCTTACCTTCCATGAAAACCTGAAAGTAAGTGAAAGGAATGAAGCTTCAGCAGAGAAAGGAAGACTTGTGAATAGATCAGATATGCCACCATCAAAGGGACATAGGACAGGTGTTTGTAGAAACTACTAATGTTCTCCACATAGAACACAGAAGCATAATAAAGACAAGGATAAAATACAGGGATCAGTCTAATATACCTTTCCTATCTTGACAGGAAAATTAGGTCATTATTTTTGCATCTTTGACCCCACCCTCTATTTTTCCAAATAAGAAGATTGATCTTTCCTTAGTCTACTCACCCATTAGGAAGGAGGAAACCTAAAAGTGTTTAAATGAATTAACTTGGATTGCACCTCAGAGTCAGTACTTCTGCTTCTGTTACTAAAGTCTTACAAACATCATCACAGTTTTCTTCTCCATGTTTTGGAAAAATGGGATGAGTCCAAATTGCCTATACTGTAATAAATTTGAAAATGGTAGAATGGTCTGCATTTTCAAGAATAATTGCCCTTCACATTGTACTTTCTTTTATGATAACCCAATGATAAAAAAGAGGAAAACCTGCATTTTTATATCAGTCTGATCAAATTGGTAAATAGTAGAAAGAACTCAGAATAACAGCTGGTACCCATTCAGAAAGTAATTTTTAAAAATGTGGAACGCATAGATGACAAATTCTTTGATTTTTCTTACAGATATGGTTGACTGTTTTGAATGTTCAGAAGATCATTATCCAAATAAAGAAAAGAAAGGATGTATCCTGAAACTGGTGGTCTTTCTAAATTTGGAAGAAACATTAGGAATTAGTTTAGCCTCCACTGCTCTTTGTTTTTCCTTCTTGACATCTTTGGTACTTGCAACTTTTATTAAGCATGGAGATACTCCCATTGTTAAAGCCAACAACCGCGCCCTCACCTACACCCTCCTTGTCTCTCTTCTGCTCTGTTTCCTGTCCTCGTTGTTCTTCCTCAGCCAACCTGGCAAAGTGACCTGCCTTCTCCGACAATCCACTTTTGGCATCACCTTCTCAGTGGCCATTTCTAGTGTCCTGGCCAAAACCATCACTGTGGTGGTCGCTTTCATGGCCACAAAACCAGGATCTCCGATGAGGAAATGGGTGGGGAAAAGACTGGCCTTTTCTACTGTCCTTTCCTGCTCTCTCCTCCAAGTATGTATTTGTGCTCTTTGGTTGTCAACATCTCCCCCATTCCCTGAGTTAGACATGCACTCAGAAGCCAAAGCAATGATTCTCCAATGCAATGAGGGGTCAGCCTCCTTCTTCTACTGCGTCTTGGGCTACATGGGTATCTTGGCCATCACCAGCTTTATTGTGGCCTTTCTTGCCCGTAAATTACCTGACAGCTTTAATGAAGCCAAGTTCATCACCTTCAGCATGTTGGCCTTCTGCAGTGTGTGGGTCTCCTTTTTGCCAGCCTATCTGAGCACAAGAGGAAAAGCCATGGTAGCTGTGGAGGTCTTCTCCATCCTGTCCTCTAGCGCTGCATTACTGGGATGCATATTTTTGCCAAAATGCTTCATCATTGTTTTCAGGCCTCAGCTAAACCACAGGGAGCAATTAATAAAGAGGAATTAGTACTTTCATGCTATGAGAAGTTGTTGACAAAAAAGACTGTTTGCTGTCTACAGAAAACATAGAAATCGTTATTTCTGTCAAAAGAGGATTTATGGAAGATTATTATTATTATGATGATGATCTCCAATCTGCCTTATACTATTTTAATTTGCATTTGCTCATTTAAAAATGAATTTAACCATCAGCCCCTGATTATCTCACCAAAAACAAGATAATTGTCCCGTACAGGAGTCACCATAGATTCTCAGCTAGGCCAAAACATCAAAGGCTGTTCAGAAGGCTATTCAAATTCAACAACAATCAAAAGACAAGCATCAGTTTGGTTATAAAGTAACTCTTGAATCACAGGGAGATTGGCACAAGGGGTAATAATGGCTTGGTCACATTCATTGCTACAAGTTCCCTCCTTCCTGTCTCATCTGCCGGAATACTTGTTGGGATCCTGGTGATAATCAAGATATGAAATTGCACTCACAGACAATGTTGGATTTTCACATCAGATGCATTCTCAGATATAAACTTTGGATTAATCTTTGGATTAACTTTTGGATTAGTACATACTTCCCTATGGATGGTATAGAAGACACAGATATTAATAGAGGTGAATATGTGTAGCTCAGGGTTCAACTGTGGAGTCCTTGGGGTTCTCTGAGCTTGGTTCTTTTCTTGCAAACCTTTCATTACCCAGCTAGGTAACATCTTCAGTGATAAAATGGGATGGGGTTTGCTGTCTATTTATATGCTATCTGGTGATGATTGCTGGCAATCAATCACCAGCAATCATCACCAGCAATCATCACCCAGATAAACAAAGGTTATCACCAGGCACAGAATCAAGCAATAAACATAGGCTAATCAAGGAACTTCTAGAGGAGCAAAACAAAACCTCCACCCCCACCAGCACTGGCAAGGTAGGCCACAGCATATACATTTGCAAGAAAAGAACCAAGCTCAGAGAACCTTCAAAATGCTACCTCATTGTTCTCAGGCCTGAGCTAAACCACAGGGAGCAGCTAATGAAGAAGAATTAGTATGATCTTTCATGCTATGAGAAATTGCTGACAAAAATGAGTAGAAAGACTGTTTGCTCTCTACAGGAAAGATATAAAGGTTGGTGTTTCTTTTGAAGGAAGATTTATGGAAGATTATTATTGTTATTGTTATTGATATTGTTATTATTGTTAAGATTTTTTAGGATCGCCTATTCCAAGATAAATGCTCATGCTGCTGCATTTTGAACCATTTTCTAAGGTCCTTTAACCTAAACATTTCTCCCTTTGAACACATTAAGCCAACAAGATGTTAACAATCTAAGCTTCTTTGTTACTATTAGGCGATTTGGTACATTGACTCAAAGGATGTCCAATGTTTATAGCCACCACTTTCACGCTTTTATACCTTCACTTCATAAGCTACTGCATAAATATAGTAAAAAAAACACAAAACTTAATTAACTTTTATGGACATGTATTTAACCTAGTATCATAGTGGATCAGTTATGGGTTGGTTAGGGTTCTTTGGAATGTAAAATTTATAGAGTTTCTGAAACTTGTTCATATACCTGTATTTTTTTAAAAAGGGTTTCATGCTAAGTCATAACCTCTCACTGTCTATTTCCACTGTAACCTATTATCAGATTTTAATAATACTGAAAATTTAGTAAAATGAAAAGAAATGTAATGTCTTCTTCCTTCTGCCTCATCCTATGCTCATCCTATGCTGGTCAAAGACCACAGCAAAGATCGATTTATTTGGTGTGGATCTTCCGGGTTGTGTGGCCGTGGTCTGGAAGTTCTGTTTCCTAACGTTTCGCCAGCATCTGTGACCGGCATCTTCAGAGTGCAGGAGCACAGACAGGAGCAGTTCTCTCTGTGCCCAGGATGGTGTGACCCTTTTTTGGGTATTTATAGAGATCTGGGGGGGGGGGGTATGGGATCTCTATAAATACCCACAAAAGGGTCACACCATCCTGGGCACAGAGAGAACTGCTCCTGTCTGTGCTCCTGTACTCTGAAGATGCCGGTCACAGATGCTGGCGAAACGTTAGGAAACAGAACTTCCAGACCATGGCCACACAACCCGGAAGATCCACACCAGCCTTCGTATGCCGGCCATGAAAGCCTTCGACAATACATCGATTTATTTATTTTTATGTTCAAAGTGTGTCATTTGGCATGAAAAGCAAAGGTGAAATTTGGCCCAAGTTCTAGAAAAAACTGTAGACCCCTCTCTTATACAGGGAAGGATGACCAAGATGAAAATAACTGGGGAAAATAGTGGGAATGTTGCACTCATTGTATGTATATACCCAGATTTAAATTTAGGTTTCTGTTGATGGGAGCGGGCACAGATTTTTCCGTATTGGCATCAGCAGAGGTTGAAGCAATTAAACTTCTATTGAATAGAATGAAAGATCAACCAGAGGAAGACAGGAAGGGAGGTTCCTGACATAATATGTATCATGACATATTATGAATCTTGCCACTTTTATATCTACATTAGATGGAAAATGTAAGGGTGTGTGAAAAAGAAAATCAGTTTTTAGAGGCTTCAGATGAATGGGACCACCTCAATAAACGTGAAATATAAAAGAATGTGCAGCACCCTTGATGCTGGTGGGAACTAGACTGGTTGTAAAGAGTTTATCACAGCTGGTGAGAACTGGGCTGGTTGTAGAAACCTTATCATAAACATTCCCATAGCTACCAAGTCATCTGTCTTGAAGGAGGATGTGTTCTTCCTGGCATTTGGCACCTTGAACTGATTTGTTTCTTCTTCTCAGTAAGTCTCTTGTTTTCCTTGTAGACAGTAGACAAGCAGAGGGTCAGAAAGTAACTTGAGATCTATTTATTACTTATATATGCCTGCATCATCATATGAATATGTACGTATGCATCCTTTTCCCTTCCCATTTTTTGAAATAGATAAATATCATTGCATCTCTTTTGCCTGCAGGGAAGTGTCTCCCACTAACCCTTGGTAGGGTCCCTTCCAGTGCACACTGTCTAATAAACACTGCAGTGAAGCCTTGATTATTTTTCATTTGAGTCCTGAATTTTGATTCCACAGAAACTGGTGTCAGCAGTGGGATTCATGACCTTTGAGCTGCAACTCAGAAAAGCAGCAAGCCAGAACAACAGCTGGTATTCCATACTTTGGGCTGCTAGGATGCACTTCTTTTTTCCAGAAAAAAAGCAATTTTTTTTCATTACCGGTCTAGGGACAAGAAAGAGTGACGGGCTCAGAATCACCCATCCGGCTTATCTGCCTAAGGACAGACTAGAACTCATGGTCTCCTAGCTTCTAGTCCAGCACCTTAACCAATAACCACACTGGCTGTCACTGAGGGTTTATATAGGGAACAAAATACACTTGGCTTTGCATAAGAGGGTTGTTGTAAGAAGGAAGAATCATGCTATGGAAAAATAATAGTTCATTCTCATCACAGAAATTCAGATATCCATAATTTCTAACAAGGAGTGAATGTTTGGGAATTCTCCTTGCCCACTTGTTCATACCTGGTGGCCGTAATCACTTGAGGACCTCACTTTAGTACCTTCGTTTTCAGTTCCTCTTCCATTGGCTACAGAAAGTAAGAAGTAAAGATGGAATTCTCACCTAATTAGAAAATCAGAGGTGGCTTGTAGTGTAATTTCAGGGACAGAACCTGATATTTGGGGTTTTTGCAATCCAGAGTGTTTCTTCAAATGAGATTTCTCTACAATTTCCATTTTAAAAAGGATTTTAGTTTGCTCATGGACATCTGCTGTGGGAAATGAGGAGTATAAAGATAGAACATGCATCATGAGTTTGTGATCCAAACTCCACCCCATTTGGACCTGCACATTGAGCTGCACAAAAGTATTTCATTTCCATGCCATCAACAGTATGCTGACTGCTAGACTTTACTAAAAGTCCCATGAATAATAAATCTTAATACATTGGAGTGGATATAGCCAGCTGAATTGGTTGGGTATCATGGGCTTTGTCATCCTCTCCTTGAGCTGAATTTCATTTGCTGAGTCCACTCTTTCTGATGTTCTTCTGAGGGAGATATTCCTCCAAGAGTTCACATGATTTCACTGTCTGAATGTTGATCTGCTGGATAGAAGAGAAATGTACAGTCAGGCTCAATTTCCTGTTTTTGTTAAGAATTACAGTCAACTTCTCCTACTGTGCATCTCGGGCACAATAATACACAGCAGTGTCAGCAGCTGACAAGGAGTTCAATTGAAGGGAGTACTCATTCTTGGAGTTGTCTGAAGCAATGGTGGTGCGGCTTTGAAGGGAAGATGAATACCATTTTCTGCCATCATAGGGGTAGATTCTGGCAATCCATTCTAACCCTTTCCCTGGAGGCTGATGGACCCAGTTCCAAGCATAGCTACTACTGGTGATGGAGACGCCAGTAACTTTGCAGAGCAAATTAAGATTTTGTCCTGGTCTTACGGTTTCAGGCCCTGATGACACAAGCTGGACATCAGAGAAAGACCCTAAAGAAGAAGGAGAAAAATAAAATCAGGATTCACATACATCATAAAAATTAAAAAAAAAAAAATCACAACCACTTTCTCTAAAATTGTGTACTCACAGTTTGGCATGGCTATCAGAGAAAAGAAAAAGAGCAAGAAATTCATAGTGTCTTTTTTAACAGATTTTCTGCAGTTTAACATGCACACTTTGAAGGAAATGTGGAGATCAAAAATGAGGGTCCTGCTTTTAAAGGGGAACATTTCCTGATGATATTTGCATAAGCCCAGTGAGCTGTAAAGTAGTTCTTAGAAAGCAAGGTCCAGTGGAGAGCTTGTATTCTTTAAGAGAATCCATCAAAAGCCCATGTCCCTCACTCCCTACAACTCACAATCCACAACCCAGCCCCAATGCCTGGAGGAAAGGTCAGGTTTTCACAGCATTGTCTCTGCCCTATCCAGATCTCTGTGGTGAGGCTCTTCTATGGGGCAAACTTCTCAATTCTCATTATCTATCACTGTAAAGTGCTTGAGAAAGATGATCTTTTGAGCCCACAATATACCGTATAGAAGAGTGGGTGTTAGAGAAGATGTCTTCTTTCCTCTACTGGACTTACGCTCTAGATTCTGTTGTTTCCTTGGCACTTAGCTACTCAGAAACTATAACTAGTGTAGGGAAGCAGGTTGGAAGTTGCTCTTCCGTACATTTTGCTCTCTTGCACAAAACACATGACTATTTCCTCAAATGCCCCAGAATTGTGGCAAGTCTATGTAACCATGGCTTGACTGTACTACTGACATCCTTGACTTATTCAGAGCAGCACCACAATTGCCTCTGTTCTAATCATCAACATTAAACTGAGAGACAAAGATTTCAAAGTAAACATCTTAAAAAGATCAATTTGTGGCTCTCGAGATTGGCCAATACACCTGAATGTTTCTGCAATTGCAAAGTGTATCCTCCAGCATTATAAGGTAGGCACCTAAAACGTCTTCCTCTAGATTTTCCTTATACCAATAAACCACTTGAGAGACCCAATATTTTAATTAAGATTTTTAAAAGAATAATGCTATGGCTTCTGCAGAATAGTGTACATGTATGTGAATGTATTTTTAGAGATAGAGATGATAGGCATAGAGAAAAATGGTGCAAAACTGTACAGCGCAAACCCATATCTCCCTTTCTGTTTTTCCATTTTTATTCCAAGACATCTCAGCAGTACCAGATCTTCTCACACAACCTCCAAAGAGATTTTTTTTTTTTTGATCTGGGTTTATTTTTAGGGTACCAACACTCCAAAATCCAACTCTGGGGGATTCACAATATCAAACAGTCAACAAGAATTATATATATATATATATATATATATATATATATATATATATATATACATACACACACACACACACATACATACATACATACATACACACATACAATGTCAATAAATAGCATCCATTCAATCAATGCATTGCAGAAACCAATATAATAAGCCTCCCCAAAGGAAGTCATCTAGGATGGACCTTTGCCAAATAGCAAACGTACATTGTTTGAAATTCTTTCTGTTGATGTAGTTCAAGACTTTTATTATGTGCTCTAGTTCTCAATAAGTACTACGGATGGTTTTTAGCACTGTTCTTCATTGTTGTAACCAACCTCCTGAAAGCTAAAGCTGACCAAGATGTTCCTTCTGCCCCTGTTTCCAGAATTTATTTGAGGGGTATTTGATAATCTTCTCTCTCCCTTAGTATATAGTGGAAATGAACAACTATTGAAAATTTGACTTTGGGGAATGCTAAGAAAAAAAGTGCTTGTGGGGGGGGGGGAGAGAGGGTTCAAGTAAATGAAAGAAAACTGCAGCCAAACTGGACTCAAAAATGATGGATGAGAAACAGCGAAGGTTGCAACTGTCCCACAAATCTGCTGTTTATTTTTACTGACTTTTTCTTTTTTTTGCTTCGTCTATACTTGTATTTCTGTTTGCAGCTCTTTGGTGCCCCCCAGAGGATACATCTTCCAAATTTAAGCAGGGAGAGGGTTGTCTCCCACTACGTTTCTCACACAGTTAAACAGGCTTAGACTCTCCATCTCTTCTACCATTAATCTAATCATCTGAAGGGAGAAATTAGAAATAGAAGTTATGTTATGTTGCCTTTTTCCTCCTTTATCCACTGCAGCCAATAGATACTTCCCTTGAATTCAGAGATGGTGCATTTCTGTTTGTGGGATTTCCAGTGCTGATCTCAGCTGTTCAGCAACAGCAGTAAAAGAAAATCTGATACAGCAAGTGAGGGAGGGATGGGACAGAGAGAGAGAATGAGAATAATGTTGTTCTCTTTGGAACTTGAGAGGTGTATATAGCCACAGAGTTTACTATGGACTTAAGCCCTCTACTGGAATTGAACCCCAAAGGGTTTGAAGCCCATTCTAAAATGTATGGCTACATAAGCCTGACCACTTCCAGATAAACAAAACCATCTACTGCCTTCTCATGGTCAATATAAGTAAAAACACCAGACAGCATATATACTGTGCAAACAATAGAGAAATCCCCTTCCTTCTAAGGTGGTGTGGGTGGAAGTCCTGTAAGACTTCTTAAAAGGAGGGCATGAAATTATACAACATCAATGCACCTGAATGCTTAAGAAAAGGAACGTGGACTGTATATATCATTCTACAGATGGGGGGGAGGGGGGTTAATCTGTTCTGTATTTTCCATAATAAAAAAATTAGGAATGTTCATAAAGCCCACAACCAAAAGGAAGGAAAGTCCCTCTAAGGTATTGGAGAGATCAGTCTGCTGTGCATTGGCTTGGATTCTCAATGACCACAGCAACTTAAACCTCCTTCTTGTGTCCCTCCCAGTCACATGACCCAGAGTCATTTTCACCTCCATGTTTAGAGGATTCCATTACAGTCACTTCTTCTGCACCACCGTTATCAGCTCACTTCCTGGATGAAACCTCTCTTGTGGTTGCTATTGCTGCTCTATGGTCAACTCCTACATACATCCAACATGCTATCAGACCAGCAGTCAATCACCACTGGCCACTTTACCAGCTGAACTCTGTCCATGATCCTGGATTGACTTTTTGACATGGCTTCTTCTTAGGCCGTGGAACACTCACAAACTGTGGAGGTGTCATCAGGTTTCTCTCTACCCCCTGCAGTGCCATGTCCATCAAGCCTGCTAGCATTTGATATCCCTCCCATTCCTGCACAGATATCTCCCAGGTAGGTTGTATGTGCCATAGGAATGGAACAATGGAGGCAGGTGTGCAGGCAATGCAATTGATCCTGTTCACCTAGATGTTCGATAAGAACATAGCAGGTTGAAATAGATGAAATCTCTTGAAATCACCCTCATGAGATTTCCACATTCTCTCATATGAGAGTGAATAATTTGGAGGGGTAGATCACATGGCTAATGCAGAATTCCAAATATCAGGATCAATCTTGGTATTGATTCATATTAGTACGCTATGCCTGAAAATATGGATGATCTCCTCCAAAGGGATTATTGGCTTATTTGTCATTCCTTAATAAATAAAAATGCTTCTTCTTCTCTATTAAACCACTGTTTTCATTTTACATAGAGAATGGAAACTCTGCTCCAGTTTGTTTGTTTGTTTATTTATTTATTTAATTTCTATAGCAGCCTATTTCAGCAATTGATTCTTGCTCACTCCATTGCAAGAATTAAACATGAATTTCAACAGTTAATGCTATTTTGTATTGCCGATCTCCCTCGTACTACTTTAATTGGGATTTGTTCTTTTAAAAAAAATGATTTAAACTTCAGCCACTTATTATCTCACCAAAAACAAATTAACTATGTCCTACAGGAATCACCCTATTTTCTTAGCTCAGCCAAAACATCAAAGGCCATGCAGAAGGCTGTGCAAATTCAACAGCAATCAAGAGTCAAGCATCAGTTTGGTTATAAAGTAACTCTTGAACCACAGGAGACTGGCACAAGGGGCAATAATGGCTCTGTCAGATTCATTGTTACAAGTTCCCTCCCTTCTGTCTCATCTGCCAGAATATCTGTTCAGATCCTGGTGATATTCAAGATATGAATTTTCACTACGTGGATCTTAAAATAGACAATGGTGGATTTTCTCATTAGGTGCATTCTCAGATAGGGACCTTAGATTAATCATTGGAAGAACCATTGGATTAATGCATACTTCCCTACACATAGGTTAAAAGACTATTACAGTTTCACCCTAACAACAGAGTCAAGATGTTGTTCCTTCTGATGTTCTTGGTGCCCAAATTAGTCACAGTGAAGTGCCCTGAAGGTGAAACCTTCCCTGTTCCACATGAGTGGTACCAGCCTGGTGACCTTGTCATTGGTGGGATGGTGTCTCACATTGCTTACCAGTTTAATGACATTGAATTTAAGAAACATCCTTCTCAGAAACCTTATGGCTTCCCACTGTAAGGATTTTTTTTTCTTCCCATGCATTTTCTAATCTTAGCCAGAAACCCCAAAATTGCTTATGTGAGTAAAAGCTGTTGGAGCGTAAATGCAGGTTCTTGTGTATAATGTAAATCTTCTTTGTGTTTTAAATGTATCTGGTTGTGGAAGAAGAAATAATTTTCTCTACGTTACATTAAAGTCTTTCTCATGAAATTTATAAAACTGTGGTGCAATAAGTGTTTTCAAGAGCATTTAGGGAGCTTAAGGTAATTTTTGAAAAATTTGCATTATCACTTGTTGTAAAACAAACATATAGTAAATGGGTGATGCTTGCTGAATCTGTTTGTAATCTATTTTGTGCTAAATTGATAGAAAAGAAATGTGGTACCTTGGAAAAAAGTTATTACATTATTTAGTATTTTAGAAAAGCTGTCATCTTCCTAATTCCATCAGAGACAGAAATGTTTATTATTCATATAGAAATGATGCCTCCTTACAAGAATTGTAAAATTACTTTTTCAATGGGTGTATTTACCCTATTGGCAGTATAACAACCAAATTCTACCAGCACGTCCTTTCCTTGGCCTTTGCTGTGAAGGAGATAAATGAGGACTCCCAGATGCTACCTAACATCACTCTCGGGTTCCACATCTATGACAGTTACCACAAGCCAAGGATGACCTATCGCACCACACTGGACCTGCTTTTCAAATCCAAGGAATTTATCCCTAACTACAAATGTGATCACCAGAAAAATCTCATGGCCATCATTGGAGCACTTGCGTCTGATACTTCATCCTATATGGCAGAAACTATAAATATATACAAGATTCCACAGGTAATTTGGGAAGAGGGGTGAGAGAGAAACTTTGATTTCTTTTGTAATTAATATTAGAGATTAGTTTTTGGCCATGACTGTCTGCAGGATATTTCCCACAACTCAATAAGTTGGCTTTAGATAATCCAATCGAAAAAATCAAAATCTTTTATTATGATCATAGGTCAGAAAATTAAAATTTAAAACATAAATTACAGAACTACAAAATTAAACTTGTTTGAGGCAGTCAGCTGACATCATGTTTTTACCTCCAACCAGCAACAAGTGGCAAGTCTTCTTGCTATAGTCTTGGTTGGTATCTGTTCATAATAGTTTAGTACAAAAATCAACTGTTTTGCCTGGGAATTGTTGGAGGATTGGAGCTATATGGTCTCTTTGGAGATCTCTATAATAATTTCAGTAAAGGAGGACATGATTGACTGTTTCTATATCTCCAGGATCTCATGGAGATAGACTTTCATGGATAGGTATTTTATTATATCTGCCATAGAGAAGGGCAGAAGGTAATCCAAAATGTCTAGCTCTGAAGAATTCTTTCCTTAGGCTGGGAAGAGTTAAGATGCTCAGACAGTTAGCAGGTTTCCAGGTGTTCATGGTGATGAGTATTCTGGAACTCTATATTAGGAGGCAAATTTTGGTTTGTAATCCATTTATGTTCCACAAGTGAGAAAACATTTTACCCTGCGGTTTTAGTTGCTTCTATTCTTCATCAGAACTGTCATAATGTACCTAGAATTGGATACATTTTCATTGTAGGGACATCTTTATTCAGTTTCCATCCCACAGACATTTTTCCATATTTCCCCCCCCCCCTTGATTTTCATAAATACTGACTTTGTTTGTTTGTTTGTTTGTTTAGTTGACCTATGGCTCTTTTTTCCAAGAAGAATTTCAGACTACTAAGTTATCTTCGCTTTACTGCATGGTCCCAAATGAGGACCATCAGTACATTGGAGTAATACGACTTCTTCTCCATTTTGGATGGACGTGGATCGGAGTCTTTACTTTGGATAAAAATAAGGGAGAACATTTCTTGCATAAACTGCAGCCATTGCTTTCCCAGAATAGCATATGTTTAGCTTTCACACAAAAAATTCCACAACGAGTCCAATTAGAAGACTTGTCAGAATTGCTTGATGTAATCTCAATTATATCTAATAAAGTGAAAGATCAGAAAGTAAATGCTTTTCTTGTCTATGGAGAGTCATTAACAATTATGTGGCTTAGAATTGTCGTGTTTCTACGTGATCCTGAAAATAAAGAGGGTGTATCATTTGGAAAAGTTTGGATCCTGATGAACCCGATTGATTTCATACTGACAGGAATTCAAAGGAATTGGGATCTCCAGTTGTTCCATGGGGCTCTTTCCTTTACTGTTCATTCAAGAGATGTTCAAGGGTTCAAAGAATTCCTTCAAGACATCAAACCTTCAACCCACAAAGATGGATTTCTTCAAGACGTTTGGGAACAACTCTTTGACTGTTCATTCCCAAATGCAGAATCACCCTCAATGGCCAGTGACACTTGCAGTGGAGAAGAGAATTTGGAGACCCTGCCTGGGCCTCTCTTTGAGTTGCAGATGACTGGCCACAGCTACAGTATTTACAATGCTGTTTATGCAGTGGCACATTCCTTGCAGGAGACAGTGAGATCAAGATCCAAACAGAGTGAAATTCCAAGGTTTGAATTTCCAAATCTCCAACCATGGCAGGTAATCTCTCCATGCTATACCTATCTTTTGTTTCAGTGAATAGACATTCTCACCCACATCTTAATAGGGTTTGTTTGCCCTGGTCTATGGCCACAGATCAATATAGATACTCAGGCAAAGTTAGTAGTTTAAGAGTTTATTCCATATTATAGAATAAAAGATGATGAAAATAAACTATGCCTTTGCAAATTTAATTCTAGTCAATGGGAATATCTGTATCACCCTTGGTTACATAAATAACCATTTCAACTCCACCTAGAATTGGTTGTCTTGTAATTCATCCAGCCTGGTTCCAAGAAAAATTCAAAGGTGACATGTCTGAAGGCAGTCTTTGTTCGTTTTCTGCCCAAGACGCTTTTCTGTAATGTAGGCATTTTAGAACTTATGGTAAACTTCCAGGAAAATTGATGAGCTTGCTTCCTTAAAGTACTTGGAATCATTCATTAATAAGATAAAAGTGAGTTGCATATTGAAATTACTGATAGTTCTTTGTGGGTTGACATTTTCTTGTTCCATATTTCAAACTAGGAAATGTTCTTTGGTCTCCTGCAAAGTAGGAGTAAAAGAAAGGGAAACTAACGTTTTTATCCCTGATGCAATTGTTTTCTTTTCGACCTGCCATTTCTTATCCTCCCTCAAGTAGCTCCACAAGTTTGTTCAAGAAATTTCTTTTAACAACTCAGCTGGAGAAAGAGTCTTCTTTAAAGACAAAAGAGAAGGTCCAGGTGGCTTTGATATCCTCAACATGATCACTTTTCCGAACAGATCCTTTCAGAGAGTTAAGGTTGGAAACTTAGATCCCAGTGCTCCAAAGGGGAAAAAATTATTCATTGATGAAGATTTGATTGTCTGGCACCCAGCTTTTAACCAGGTATGAATTCATTGAATGGATTATGTCTTAATATATTATGGTCCCATGAAGATGTCTTTGTCTGTTAAACCATATTGAACATAGTCTGTTTTGAAATCTAATTTCTGTTTTTCAAATAACAAACAAAAAAAAATTGATATGTTCTGTACAAATGTTGTTCATGATCAAGCATTTACCAAATTGACAAAATGACATTACATTGAAAAAACAGGGGTTTTATGTTTGGGTTGCAATTCTATTTGAAGTAATGGTGGTGATACAGCTTCCATGAAATTGTCACAATGCACATTTATTTATTCACCCTGCCATTTTTCAAGCAGGCCCTTTTGCAAATGCTTATAATTTCAATATCTTTTTAATGTATAGCATAAATCAAACTAGATAAAATTTGTTAGCCCTCTGGGAAGTCAAGGTATCTTTCCCCCAAGAAATGAGAAAAATTGGAAACTTTTTTAAAAATTCCCTTTCCAAAACTGTTCAAATTTATTACCAGGTTCTTCCACTTTCTCTGTGTAATGAGCATTGTTCCCCTGGATCCTGGAAGAAAGGGGCTGAAGGAAAAGAATTCTGTTGCTATGACTGTCTTCCATGTCCAGAAGGGAAGATTTCAAATCAAAATGGTAGGTTTGACATTCCACCATTTTTTTTCATTCTATAGACTTAAGCAAACTGTAAAGCACTACTTTAGGATGCCTATAATTAGTAGTTCTACTAGTTCTTCAGGGTGAACATTCATTTCTCAACCTGTGGATCACCATCTGTTGTTCAGGAGTCAGAGTTTACCTGTAAGATTCCTGCAGGTAGTCTTTCCTATACAGGCACAAAACATATATGCCTTGAGTCATAGGTCCTACATGATCACATGATCGATATCTGTTTATTTATTTTTCACATTTTCAATCTCATTTGGATTTGGTGTTCTTTTCCCTAACACAGTTCACTCAGCAAGCAAACTATTATGAATTTTTATGATATTCATAAAACTCAGGATATTCACTCAGGATATATTAAGTTTATTTTTTTTTAAAAAAAGATTTTAATTGGTGTTTTCTACCTTATGATGTTATTTTCATAACTTGTGATGACAACATAATCATTGTAAGTCCAGCTAAGCAATGTCTGACCTAATAAATATTTGAATGGGAGATGACCAGCTGATTACAATTTTTAGAGCAGACTAGGTATTAAACTTTGTAGACTAGACTGGGAATTAAACAAAAAGTGTGCTGGAAAAAGACAAGAGGGAAGTACTTTTTCCTTCAAAAAAAAAAAAAAGGAACGTATCATTTGAATCTATGGGCATTGATGTAGCTCATAAACCTTTTCATCTTTCCTTCAATTTCTTTTTGGCTCAGATTAAATTATAATTTGAGGACCGCTAATCTTGTCTTTTAAAGTTGACATAGAAATAAGGAGAGTCAAGTTAAACTTATAGTTAAATGTTTTTAAAATGACAGTTTTTACAAATGTAGTTTAATGCTCAACAAGCAACCTTTTGATTGGCTTAGGTCAGTTTAGCTGTGTATAAATGCAGAAAATATTCCCACTTCATCTGCCATTTTCTGGGCATTATCTTCCATGAAAACCTGAAAGTAAGTGAAAGCAAAGAAGCTTCAGCAGACAAAGGAAGGTTTGTGAATGGATCAGATATTCTATCATCAAAGGGACATAGGGTGGGGGGTTTGTAGACCTGACTAATGTTTACCACATAGAATAGAGAACCATCATAAAGGTCAGGATAAAATACAGGGATCAGATTAGTATACCTTTCTTATATAGACAGTGAAATCTGGTGATTATTTTTGCTTCTTGGACCTTTTTTCCCCCTTCAAATACAAAGACTGATCTTTCCTTAGTTTACTCATTATGAAGGAGGAAGGATAAAATAGTTTAAATGAATTTTATAGGTTTGCACATCAGAGTCAATATATCTGCTTCTGCTATTAAAGACTTTATTCATCACCACTATTTTCCTTTCCATGTTTCGCTTCCATGTCCCATGAAAAAATAGGAAAAGTCCAAATTGTTTGTACAGTAATAAATGTGAACATTTTAGAAAGGACTGTGTTTCAAAGAATAATTGCCCTTTATATTATACTTTCTTTTATGCCAATCCTAAAGGATACCATTGAGGTAAAACTGCATTTTCATATTAACATTCTCAAACTGGCAACCAGTAGAAAGAACACAAAATGAATAATAGCTGGCACCCACTCAGAAAGTAATTTTCCAAAATATGGAAGGCATGGATGACAGATTCCTTGACTTTTCTTCCAGATATGGATGACTGTTTTCAATGTTCAGAAGATCATTATCCAAACAAGGGAAAAAAAGGATGTATCCTGAAACCGGTGGTCTTTCTCACTCTGGAAGAAACATTAGGAATTGGTTTAACCACAGCTGATCTTTGTTTCTTCTTCTTGACATCTTGGGTACTTGGAACTTTTATTAGGCACAGGGATACTCCCATTGTTAAAGCCAACAACCGGGCCCTCACCTACACCCTCCTTGTCACTCTTCTGCTCTGTTTCCTGTCCTCATTGTTCTTCCTCAGCCAACCTGGCCAAGTCACCTGCCTTCTCCGACAATCCACTTTTGGCATCACCTTCTCAGTGGCCATTTCTAGTGTCCTGGCCAAAACCATCACGGTGGTGATCGCTTTCATGGCCACAAAACCAGGATCTCCAATGAGGAAATGGGTGGGGAAAAGATTGGCCTTTTCTACTGTCCTTTCCTGCTCTCTCATCCAAGTATGTATTTGTGCTCTTTGGTTGTCAACAGCTCCCCCATTCCCTGAGCTGGACATGCATTCAGAAGCCAAAGAAATGATTCTCCAATGCAATGAGGGGTCAGCCACCTTCTTCTACTGTGTCCTGGGCTACATGGGGATCTTGGCCCTTGCCAGCTTTATTGTGGCTTTTCTTGCCCGTAAATTGCCTGACAGCTTTAATGAAGCCAAGTTCATCACCTTCAGCATGTTGGCCTTCTGCAGCGTGTGGGTGTCCTTTTTCCCAGCCTATCTGAGCACAAAAGGAAAAGCCATGGTAGCTGTGGAAGTCTTCTCTATCTTGTCCTCCAGTGCTGCATTAGTGGGATGCATATTTTTTCCAAAATGCTACATCATTGTCTTCAGGCCTGAGCTAAACCAAAGGGAACAACTAATAAAAAGGAATTAGTACATCATGTGGTCTTTCATGCTATGAGAATTGCTCACAAAAAATCTGTCAGGATCTACGCAAGCTAGAAAAGTTAGTTGCTTTTAATTTAGCTTAGCAATGTATATTAAAGGGTTAATAGTAAAATGTTAATTGCAGGCTGCTTGCTTGTCCTGCCATTGAAGTTAGGAGAAAGAGGGGGAGAAGATGCCAGGTGCTGTTATCTCTTCAGCGGTGCTTCAAAGGTCGAGCGCTGTGAGAACCAGAGCGAGGCATGAAAAATCCAAGCGGGAAAAGAAAGGAGAAGGGGGGGAATTGGGGCTTAAAAAGGGAAGGTATTGCCTTGTAGAGTTAGACTCAACAATCTATGATGCTGTGCACTTCTCCTAATAAAGAAATCTTTGATGGAACTGTTTCGTCTCCAACGGATTACTGAACTTTGGGAATGAGTGTGCAGACTCTGACATTCTGTTGAGTCACACCATTCTAACGAGGGATTTACCCGGGGAATAATTCCACCATGGAGACCTCTCCCAGAAAACCTCCCGCGGCTGCGGAGATGGAAGAAGAATGCCCTGTACTCGGGGCAGTAGGGGGAATCGAAGAGGAGGAAGAACCCCTAACAGCAACCTATGCCCGCTTCCCTCCCCCCACAAACCCAAGCGACGCTTAACCAAGTTATGGAGCATGGACGAGCTGGCCGGGGGAATGTCGTTCCTGGACATGGATCCCGAGCAGCGCTGGGCGATGACTATGGGGAGAGTCGAATCCACCTGCATGGGAGCACTAGAGGAGTGCGTGAGCATGCTGCAAGCCGAGAACAGCTGGATGCGGAAGGAGCTGGTCGGGATGAGTAATATCCTACGGTGCTCAGGTATGTTCCCGGTTGCCGAGGAAGAAGGGGAATGCAGAGAAGAGAAGTTGGAAGAGGCACTATCAGCTCCCCCTTCCATTTCCGTGACGGCAACTCTGGTCGCCCCTGTGGCACAGGGGCTTCCAGCTGCTCCATCCATGCCACCCATGGCCGTCCCGGGGCCTTGGCAATGGGTTGCCCCAGCCCAAGCCAACCAAGAAGCTCTCCTAAAGCGATGGGGGTTAACCGAGAAATTTAGCGGGGACCTGAGCGAATTGCCCAATTTCATGGCTCAAGTTACCATGTGCATGGAGCAAACGGGCCATCTATTCGCCTCCGACCGAGAGTGCGTGCTCTACATCTGCAGGGCGCTCACCGGGAAAGCAGGGGAGTGGCTGATCCAACTGCGTGGGGCCCAAGCGCCGGAATTGCGCCACCTTGGCCAGTTCTTAACAGCCTTACGTAGAAGATTTGAGGACCCGGGAGAGGTTATGAAAACCCGTTCACAACTAGTAAAAGTGCGGCAGGGATTGCGCAACGTTGGAGAGTACGGGTTAGAATTTCGGAACATCGCGGAAAAGCTACCCGATTGGCCGGAGAAGTTTAAAATCACCTGCTTCCAGCAAGGCATGCGGCGCGACTTATGGCAATTAACTTTCGCGCGAGGGAGCCCACACACCCTTGACGGATGGATCGAGCATGCAGGTGAAGTTGAAGCCGAATGGAAAGCGGTGGATCCGGAATTTGACCGGAAATCCAGCAGTTCTGTGCAGGCATTCCGGAAACCACCAACGAGAGGAGGAGATGAGAAATTTCCCAGAGCGGCGAAGCAACGCGTGTGTTTCTGTTGTGGAGAGCCGGGGCATTTTGCACCAGCCTATACCAAACCAGCGTCGACGCGGGCGCAGGAGCAGCGGAGAAGCTCCGGAGCTGCCCAGAAACCCACCGTGAGTAAAGGGAAGAAAGGAGCCGTGGCTGGGGGGAAGGAGTCGAAATTCCAGGATCCCATATTCTATGAAGGTGGATCAGCGGGGAAGAAGCGAGAGAACCCTAACGGCCAGCCCAGAACAGCTCCCGATGAAATGGCAACTGCGACAGACGACGAGGACGACGATTCCACAAGGATGAGGGGGTGAGTGTAACCACCTTAAAAGTGACTATCTCAGCACCCAGGACGGAGCGCAGAGCTCCGCTTACTGCGTTAATGGACACAGGCTGCTCGCGCTGTTTAATCAGTCCCATACTTGTCAATGCTTTAGAACTCAGAGTGAAAAAACTGAAAACCCCCATTGTTTTTAACCAATTGGATGGATCTCAAACAGGGGGAGGGGCCGTGTTGTACCGCATGGAGCGTTTTCAACTACAAGTGGGGACTCACCATGAGACTCTTAAATGTTTGGTGGCTCCTTTGGGCAGTTACGCCCTGATTCTGGGAGCTAACTGGGTGAGACGGTGGGACCCTAGAGTCTTTTGGAAAACAGGACTAATGCAATTCGTGGATGGGGTCTATTTGGGTTCTGAAACCCCCAAGGGGAAAAGGGTGATGGCTGCAACTGCAAGCAGTGGGAGTTTGCCTCAACCACTGGACCCAGAAGCCATTGAGAACATTCCTAAACCTTACAGAGATTTGAAAGCTGTGTTCAGTAAAAAGGAAGCAGACACGCTGCCTCCCCATAGACACACTGACTGTGCTATTGAAATTGAACCAGGGGCTAAATTCCCTAAGAAAAAAACATATTCTATGACCCAAAAGGAACTGGCAGCTCTAAGGGACTTTATAGACACCAACCTGGCCAGAGGGTTTATACAGCCAGCTAAATCACAGATGGCTGCACCAGTACTATTTTGGGAGAAAAAGGATGGAAATTTGAGACTTTGTACTGACTATAGGGGCCTCAATGCTATTTGCAAAGAGAACAAATATCCCCTTCCCTTGATGAAAGACTTGTTAGCTCAATTGTCCAAGGGGAAAATATTTACCAAGCTGGATTTAAGGGACGCATATTTCCGGGTGCGAATTCGAGAAGGGGACGAATGGATGACCGCATTCTCCACTCCTTTTGGCTGCTATGAGTACAAGGTCCTCCCATTCGGGCTTTCTGGGGCCCCAGGGGTGTTTATGCAACTAAATAATGAAGTTCTTCATGAACATTTGTATCAGGGGGTATTGGTTTATTTGGATGACATCCTCATTTACTCTGATAACTTGGAAGATCATGTAAAATTAGTCCATGAAGTATTGAAAAAACTACTGGAAGCTCAGTTGTATGCCAAATTGCCAAAATGTGAATTAGACTGTTTTCTGTTTACAGGAAACATATTGAAGTCCTTAGTTCTCTTAAAAGACAATTTATGGAGAATTATTATTATTAAGATAGATTTCAGTTGCCCATTTTTTAAAAAAAGTGCTGATACTGTTGCATTTTCAACCATTTACAAAGCTTTTTTGACCTAACCCGTTCTCCCTTTCAACAAGCCAAGCTAACAAGACTGGGAGAATCTGGCTTTCTTGGTTAGTGTTAGGAGATGTGATATAATGAGTCAAAGAATGTGTGAAGTTTGCAGCTGCCACTTTCCCAGTTTTTATACTTTCAGTTCATAAACCACTGCATAGATATAGATAAAAACTAATTAACATTTTATGAACATGCATTTAACACAGTTTCATAGGATATCAGTTTTGCATTGGTTAGTGGTCTTTGGAATTTAAAATGTATAGAGTTTCTGAAACCTGTACATATGAATGTATTTTTTTTTTAAAAAAAAGGTTTCATGCTGGGTCATCACCACTCACTCTCTATCCATCATTCTGTTTCCACTGCAAGCTATCATTGGATTCTAAGAATATTGAGAATTTACTGAAATGAAATGTATTCTTCCTTCTGCCTCATCCTTTATTAGAAGTGTATGCTGGCCAGTTACCATAATTAAGATTCATTTGATTTCATTTGATATTAGAACTGTGACATTTGGCATGAAAAGCAAAGGTGAAATTTTGCCCAAATCATGTAAAAAGATATATACACTTCTCTGTTATACAGGGAAGGACCAAGATGAAAATACCTGGGTAAATATCTGTCTTGGTGTCTGGGTCTGCGTCTGCGTCTGCGTCTGCGTCTGCGTCTGCGTCTGCCTCTGCCTCTGCCTCTGCCTCTGCCTCTGCCTCTGCCTCTGTCCCTCTATCTGTCTCTTTCTCTTTCTCCTATATATATCCCCTCTCACCCCTATGGGTGCTATGTGTCTTCTTCAATCTCATTTGCACTACCAGAGGTCTTTGAGTTCTTGGGTTCTGTGTAGTATCTCAGCTATTCCTAGCACTGTATTCCTTAAAAAGGAGAACTCTGATGTTTCTCCTGGGATCTTGTGATGGAATGTATCTACAAAGGGAAGGGTGATGTGGTGTATAGCGACAGACAGCAAGGCAAACAGGAAAGAGGGGGTGGATTCTAGGAATGGCAAGGAGACCAAAGACAACATAGTCTGCAGGGGGAACATGGGAAGCATAAGAGGTTTAGGATAGCCACTCCCTAGAACCTCCCAGGATATATCCACTAGTTGCAGTAGTATAAGTTGAGTTTGGCAAGAGTGATGTCAGGCCAGCCCAAGAACAACGGTGAAACAGTCCAGTTGAGTTAAGTTCTTTTATTTGCTTACACCATATAGACAGGTCATTCATTGTAGAGTAACACATACATTATTTGAATGTCAATTGTATAAGAAAGAGACAGATCGGAATCTTGGGCCACATATTAGATGAATGAGCTATTGGGATCCCTATATCAAAACAACACATTTAATGTGCATTCAGAATCAAAAACTCACATATAATACGGCCCTTTATTTGAACTAAACAGTACACTTGAAAACTGTATATGTGGATCTGATTTGGGTAAATTAGAGGGTGAGACAGAAATATGATTTGCATTTCCTGTTATTGATTTATTTCTTTTATTCTATTTTTAACATATGGTCTTATTACTCTTCTGTGTTTTATATTTAGTATTCTGACATGGTTTAATGGCTAATCAATAAAGTATTGCTACATATTGCTGGATATCCTAGTAGTTTCCAAGTCACCTGGGAAATATGAGAAGTCCTATTGAAATAGGGCCTCAAGCAAAGCTTCACTGGACTTGGGCCCTACTTCTAATTTCTGGATGAATATTAGTGATCCCATGATGTAGGAAGCATTATCAAATTTGGAAAGGAATAACAGTGAATCAAAAATCTAATGATGTCCAAGGAACAGCCCAGGCTGAATGAAATGTAGGAACAGCTTCTGGTCAAAGAATGGGCCATAAACATGGCAGAAAGCACCCTACATTCCTTTGCCTCATGAGTGTCCAAATTATTAATTCATTTTATCCCTCTTTGTGACCTCTCCAAATGGTTAGTATTAACTTATCTGTTCCTTATCTGCATCACAAATGAATTATTAAGTATTCATTAAATCAGAAAAGTTATCAAAGAGAATCAATTCACAAAGTGTTTCAGTATCTGAAGTGGAAAAGATATGCTCTCTTACTGTCAAATTTCAGATACCTTTTGCAAGCTCCTATATCATGAGTATATCATCTGTCTGCCACACCTTAAAGGGGATGAAAAAGTGATGTAAATAAATAAGATGAAGAATTAGGTGAGGAAGTGTCAACCTGTGGCCTAAACTATATCTTTTATGGGTTTTCCTTTTCCTTTTCCCATAATTGGGAAACCACAGTATATTTTTTGCTCATCCTTTCAGAGTCATACTTTGAGAGATGCTTACTTACCTAAAGAGATCACCAGAATGACCATGGGAGGGCAATAAAGCAGTGGGAGAGGGATCAAATTCCGACTTTGTGCCAGCTTCCCCATTGAGTGTCCTTGTGGGAAGCTGGCAGGGAGCATTGGCAATTCTGATCACTTGACCACAGCTGACTGCAGCAGTGAGAACCTGTTGCAGTGAGCACAAATCTGCAAATCAACTGGTCTGAAGATCAATGTATTGTCGAAGATCCTTGAAATTTCAGTTGTATGGGATTAATGGGCCCTGATTTGGGAGATACTTTTTATGTTAGCCCATTGCTTCAAAAATTCTTGCCCTATTTTGCAGTGTTTCAGCAAAGTAAAGGTTACAAACTGACAGGAATTTTAGTGGTATATAGACGAAACCATGCTTGTGTACAAAGGACCAAATTCCCTCTCTAAAATGAGCTGATGAAGTTTTATTACTTTCTGAAAAAAAATAGGTCCCCTTTCATCTTTTTCAAAGAGAATTCAACCGGAAATTTCTGTTATGGTGGTGGGAAAATCCATATTCTCGAAAAAGGCTGCCGACAATAGTATTATCAACACATTATTTAAATATTGGGTAAATTAAATCCAGATTGGATAGATAGATGAGAGAGACAGAGAGAGAGAAGAGAGAGGGAGAGATCACTATATTGTATTTCACCATGTGATCCTTGTTGTTGTTGTTTAGTCGTTAAGTCGTGTCCGACTCTTCGTGACCCCATGAACCATATTGCGCCAGGCCTTCCTATCTTTCACTGCCTCCCTGAGTTTGCTCAATTTCATGCTCATTGCTTCAGTGATGCTATCTAGCCATCTCATCCTCTGCCGTCCTCTTCTCCTTTTGCCTTCCATCTTTCCCAGCATCAGGGTCTTTTCCAAAGAGTCCTCTCTTCGCATTAGGTGACCAAAGTATCTGAGCTTGAGCTTCATTATCAATCCTTCCAATGAGCAATCAGAGTTGATTTCCTTTAAGATTGACTGGTTTGACCTCCTAGCAGTCCAGGGGACTCTTAAGAGTCTTCTCCAGCACCACAGTTCAAAGGCATCAATTCTTCGGCGTTCAGCCTTCTTTATGGTCCAGCTCTCACAGCCATACATTACTACTGGAAAAACCATAGCTTTGACTATGCGGATCTTTGTCGGCAAGGTGACGTCTCTGCTTTTTAATATGCTATCTAGGTTTGCCATAGCTTTCCTCCCAAGGAGCAAGCGTCTTTTAATTTCATGGCTGCAGTCTCTGTCTGCGGTGATCTTGGAGCCCAAATAAATGAAGTCTGTTACTGCTTCCATTTCTACCCCTTCTATTTGCCAGGGATTGATGGGTCCAGATGCCATGATCTTAGTTTTTTTAATGTTGAGTTTCAAGCCACCTTTCGCACTCTCCTCTTTCACCTTCATCAAGAGGCTCTTTAGTTCTTCTTCACTTTCTGCCATTAGGGTGGTATCGTCTGCATATCTGAGGTTATTGATGTTTCTTCCTGCAATCTTAATTCCAGCTTGTGATTCTTCCAGCCTGGCATTTCTCATGATGTACTCTGCATATAGGTTAAATAAGCAGGGTGACAGTATACAGCCTTGTCGTACTCCTTTCCCTATTTTGAACCAATCGGTTGTTCCATGACCGGTTCGAACTGTTGCTTCTTGGCCTGCATACAGATTTCTCAGGAGACAGGTAAGGTGGTCTGGTATCCCCATCTCTTTAAGAATTTGCCACAGTTTGTTGTGATCCACACAATCAAACGCTTTTGCATAGTCAATGAAGCAGAAGTAGATGCTTTTCTGGAACTCTCGTGCTTTCTCCATGATCCAGCGAATGTTGGCAATTTGATCTCTAGTTCCTCTGCCTCTTCGAAACCCAGCTTGTACATCCGGTAGTTCTCGGTTCACATACTGCTGAAGCCTAGCTTGTAGGATTTTGAGCATAACCTTGCTAGCATGTGAAATGAGTGCAATTGTGCGATAGTTTGAGCATTCTTTGGCATTGCCCTTCTTTGGAATTGGAACGTAAACTGACCTTTTCCAATCCCGTGGCCACTGTTGCGTTTTCCAAACTTGCTGGCATATTGAGTGCAGCACTTTAACAGCATCGTCTTTTAGTATTTTAAAGAACTCAGCTGGAATACTGTCATCTCCACTAGCTTTGTTGTTAGCAATGCTTCCTAAGGCCCACTTGACTTCACTCTCTAGGATGTCTGGCTCACGCTCAGTGACCACACCAGCATGGACATCAGGGACATTAAGATCTTTCTTGTAGAGTTCTTCTGTGTATTCTTGCCACCTCTTCTTAATCTCTTCTGCTTCTGTTAGGTCCCTGCCTTTTTTGTCCTTTATCATGCCCATCTTTGCCCTAAACGTTCCTTTGAGATCTCCAATTTTCTTGAAGAGATCTCTAGTCTTCCCCATTCTATTGTTTTCTTCAATTTCTTTGCATTGTTCATTTAAGAAGGCCTTCTTATCTCTCCTTGCTATTCTCTGGAAATCTGCATTCAGTTGCTTATATCTTTCCCTTTCACCCTTGCTTTTCGCATTCCTTCTTTCCACAGCTATTTGTAAAGCCTCATCAGACAGCCATTTTGCTTTCTTGCATTTCTTCTTCTTTGGGATGGTTTTAGTTGCTGCCTCTTGTACAATGTTACAGACCTCCGTCCATA
Source organism: Liasis olivaceus (assembly GCA_030867105.1). NCBI lineage: Eukaryota > Metazoa > Chordata > Lepidosauria > Squamata > Pythonidae > Liasis > Liasis olivaceus. The sequence continues at coordinate 111,000,891 of CM061351.1, read as the reverse complement.
GTTCTTCAGGCACTCTGTCTACCAAATCTAATCCTCTAAATCTATTCATCACCTTCACTGTGTACTCACATGGAATATGATCTAAGTCATACCTGAGTGGTCTAGTGGTTTTCCCTACATTCTTCAATTTAAGCCTAAATTTTGCAGTAAGAAGCTCATGATCTGAGCCACAGTCAGCTCCTGGTCTTGTTTTTGCCGTCTGTATAGAGCTTCTCCATCTTTGGCTGCAAAGTATGTAATCGATCTGGTTTCGGTATTGACCATCTGGTGATGTCCATGTGTAGAGTCGTCTCTTGTGTTGTTGGAAAAGAGTGTTTGCTATGACTAGCTTGTTCTCTTGACAGAACTCTATTAGCCTTTGCCCTGCTTCATTTTGTACTCCAAGGCCAAACTTGCCTGTTATTCCGATTACTCCTTGACTTCCTACTTTAGCATTCCAATCCCCTATGATGAAAAGGACATCTTTTTTTGGTGCTAGTTCTAGAAGGTCTTGTAGGTCTTCATAGAACCTGTCAACTTCAGCTTCTTCGGCATCAGTGGTTGGGGCATAGACTTGGATTACCGTGATGTTGAATGGTTTTCCTTGGATACGCACTGAGATCATTCTGTCGTTTTTGAGGTTGTACCCCATTACTGCCTTTCCCACTCTCTTATTGACTATGAGTGCAACTCCATTTCTTCTAAGGGTTTCTTGCCCACAGTAGTAGATACAATGGTCACCTGAATTAAATTCACCCATTCCCGTCCATTTCAATTCGCTGATTCCCAAGATGTCGACGTTCAATCTTGTCATCTCATGTTTGACCACATCCAGCTTGCCTTGGTTCATGGATCTTACATTCCACGTACCTATACAATATTGTTCTTTACAGCATCGGACCTTCTTTTCTCTTCCAGATACATCCACAGCTGAACGTCCTTTCGGCTTTGGCCCAGCCGCTTCACTCTTTCTGGAGCTACTTGGAATTGCCCTCCGCTCTTCCCCAGTAGCATATTGGACACCTTCCAACCTGAGGGGCTCATCTTCCGGCGTCATATCTTTTAGCCTTTTAACATTGTCCATGGGGTTTTCTTGGCAAGGGTACTGGAGTGGGTTGCCATTTCCTTCTCCAGTGGACCACATTTTGTCAGAACTCTCTGTCATGACCTGTCCGTCTTGGGTGGCCCTGCACGGTATAGCTCATGGCTTCACTGAGTTACACAAGCCCCTTCGCCACGACAAGGCAGTGATCCATGAAGGGGATGTGATCCTTAATTTATATTAATATTAGTTTTATACTGTTCACACTTGCATTCTCTTTTGCTTGGTGTTTTTGCCCCTATGATTTCAGGTGTTGGTACAACAAAAACAAATATTAATAATGTTGATGGTCATTCATCTAATCCAGATTAGGCAATTTCCGTTGTCTAATCCTGATTCTCTCATGTCTATGTCTATGTCTCTCGGTTCTCCCTGTTTCTCTGAGTAATGACCACTCTTCCCTGAGATACTGGAAAAGAAGGGCTGAAGGGAGACCTTTCTGCTGCTATGACTGTGTTCCATGCCCAGAAGGGAAGATTTCTTCTAGAAGAGAATTAAATGAAAAACAACCCCCCAACATATCATTGGGTCGTTTGAGCTTAATTGTGACTAAATGCAGACATTTTTGTATTTCTTTTGAAAAAAGGTTTCAGGCCCAGATATGGGAGGGAAACAGCACTGGAAGCACTTTTGGATGATCTGTGGCAGGAGCAGGATGGGGGTTCTACATCCATAGTCTTCTTGACCTCTCAGGTTTTAATTTGGAGGAGACTGGATATCAAAGAATAATTACCCTTCAAATTATGTATTCCTCTACCTACGAATCACACATGGCAGGAATGAGAAAAGTTTGTATTTCTGTATCTCATTCACAAAACTGTAGTGTAATAAAAGTATTCAGTTTGAAAAACAGTTGCCACCTGCTCAGAAGCTAATTTTCAAAAATATGAAAGAAATGACAGTTTCTTGACTTTTCTCCTACATACGGATGACTATTTCAGATGTCCGGAAGATCACTATGCAAACCAAGAAAAAAATGAATGTCTCCTCAAATCTTTGGACTTCCTGTTTTATGAGGAACCTTTGGGGACTGGTGTATCCACAGTTGCTATTTCCCTCTTCTTCATCACAAACTGGATACTTGGAACTTTTACTGAGCACAGGAATACTCCTGTTGTCACAGCCAACAACAGGGATCTCCCCTACACTCTCCTTGTCTCTCTTCTGCTCTGTTTTCTTCCTTCCTCTTTATTTCGAGGCCCACCTCGATGACCTGCCTTCGCCAACAACCAACTTTTGGCATCTCCTTCTCAGTGGTCTCTTAGTTGTGTGTTAGCCAAAAGCATCGCTGCAATAATGGGTCGACTTCCTTCTTCTTCTGTGACATGGACTACATGGGCCTGTTGACCATCACCAGCTTTGTTGTGGCTTTCCTTGCTCATAAATTACCAGACAGCTTCAGTGAAGCCAAGTTCATTATCTTCAGCATGTTGGCCTTTTTTCAGTGTATGGGTATCCTTTGTGCCAACCTACCTCTGTTCAAGAGGAAAAATCATCGTTGCTATGGAAATCTTCTCCATCCTGTGCCCCAGTGTTGCCTTACTTGGATGCATCTTTCAGTCAAAAGAAAGTGGCAACTTCTACTTGAGATGGAGGATCATATCTTTCATCCAATGTGATTCCCTTTAAACTAGGGTGTGCCTAGACTTCTGAATACAAAAAAATACCTAATAAAAGTTTGAATGCTGGTCATAACCAGTGGCTCTGTATCCCATTCCTGTGCAGCCTTGATCAGAATTCAGTCCAATGTAAATATTAATGTAATGAATTCAGTCCAATGTAAATATTAATGTAATGAATACATTAATATCCTGCAACATCTTAATTTAGTAGAATATCATCTAAGGCTAAGTACAGCTTTACCCCTGAAATGATTGCACAAGGAGCCCAGGACTTGATACTTCCTATGGGCATTGGACTTTGGGAACCTAATGCTGTGTTCGGATGTTTTGAGTCACCCTAAGTGTAATGAGCAGTTTTGTGGTTCTTGGTTATTAAAAACTTTTAACCCTACCAGAGTTGCTTGAAACAAACCTTTCTAAGATATCCTCAAGGTAAGGAAAATAAGGCAGGATCTGTCACCAGAACTTTTGTGTGTGTGTGTGTGTGTGTGTGTTCAAGTCTTAACATTTATATGATTTGATTGATTGATTGATTGATTGATTGATTGATTGATTGACTGATGGTTTGCCATCAAGCTGTTTTCAAATCAGAGACCGCATAGATAGATTTTTGCAATGATGATATATCCCTAACCTCTTCCTTCAAGTCTCCCAATGGTGCATTCATTGCAACAGTAACTGAGTACATCCATCTTGCTGTTGGTCATCCTCTTTTTCTCTTTCCTTCCACCTTTCCCAGCATTACAGCCTTTTCCAGAGAGTTGGGTTTTCACATAAGGTGTCCAAATTAGGACAATTTAAGCCTGGTTGTTTGTGCTTGGAGTAATAACTCTGGGTTGCTTTATTTGATGATCCATTGGTTTCTTTTCATGGCTGTCCACAGTATTCTCAGGAGTCTTCCCCAACACCCAAGTTCAAGGGACTCAATACTCTTCCTCTCCTGCTTCTTTGAAGTCCAACTTTCACTTCCATAGTGTGTCACAGGGAATACCATGGCTTGTCTGATTCTGATCTTTGTACATATAGGCATATTATATCATATGAATATCTTTTCCAAGGGCTTCATGGCTGCTGTACCAACTGCTAGTCTGCGGCATTTATTGACTGCTTGTTCCTTTAATGTTGATGGTTGATACTAAAAGGCAGAAGCTGTCCACTTAAATTCATTTCAATGAACCATTCAAGAAAGCCTGTATGTTTTCCTTATCACTGCAGGTTCTCTGGAACTTCCGTTTGTTTGTTTATCGTATTTATATAGCTGCCGATCTCACACAAAGTGACCCTTAATGATGCCTATGGAACCTTAAAGTTAAAGATAAATGATGAGAGAGAGAGAGACAGGGAGACAGGGAGACAAATGATGATAGATAGATTTTTTTTTTAAAATCAATTTATAGATGCTGGAGCAGCAAAGATATGAGTTTCTTATTTTTCCCTTTGGGGATCAATAATTTTCTGTTTCCACTTTCTCTTTTGGCTAGTTTCTAAAGGATTCTTAGACCAAGACCAGCCAATCTGTACCAAATGGTGGATGCTTGACCACATCCCCCAACATTTTACAGGGAGATACTGTTCCCTGATCCTTTGATAAAATTAAACTTTGGTCCTGATTCTCAAATTAGGACAATTTTGTAGTCTCCATGTTCCCAGTTCTATTTTCCCAGGTATTTTCAGAACAAATTAAACATCAATCACTTATTATGTCACCCAAAATAGAGGGAAATGTTGATCACTTATAAGAAGTAAAATTGCCAGGTTGCCAATGGTTCAATGATAATTATGTCCCTGATGAATTGCTGAAATCACTCTATTATTCTAGTAGGCCAAAACAGCAAAGGTTCTATGCAGAAGGGACTAGGAGGTCAAAAACAATCTATATTAATATTTCTACAGCCACAGAGAGGCAGGAAGGGGGAATGCTGACTCTGTGAGGTACATTTCCACAAGTTCTCTCCCTCCTGTCTCATCAGCCAGAATCTGTCTTTGAATGATAGACCCAGATCTTTTCTCCATAAGCAGAGAGTCATGATGTGGCTCCTCCTGGTGTTCCTGGTGAAGAAAAGAGCTACTCTGAGCTGTCCTGCAAGTGATGCCTTCCCTGTCCCTCATGAGTGGTACCAGCCGGGTGACCTTGTCATTGGAGGGATGGTGTCTCACATGATTTATCATTTTTTTGAAATTCCATTCAAACAACATCCTTTGGTAAACCTTTATGATGTACCAAAGTAAGGATTTTCCTTTCAGTCATCAGACTTTACAAACTTCCCAAAAAACTGCTTAGATAATTAATAGCTGTTTACATAGAAAATGTACAGTTCTATATGAAACAATAAGAGTTTTTGCATTTTGAAAGTTTTCTACAGGTGAGAGAAGAGGGAATTTTCTTTATGTTTCATTATTGGCTTTCTTGTAAGAAAGTACATTTTGGGAAAATATGATTATTAAAAGAAGAGTGCTAAGTCTACACTACTATTCTTCATAAAACATAAATAAATATGAGAGTTTAGCTAAATGTATTGGCATTCAATTCTTACTAAATGGATAGGGAATGATTGTGATAGAGTAATGGTTACTTTAACCTTCTGTCTGTGGCAGCTTATACTGGACAGAAATCACAGAGGTTGATCTGAGGAGTTTAGAACTCATGGCATGTTGCTTTAGAACTGAAAAGATTTAGAAGAGCAAAATATCTCACCTAGAGAGAATCTCACCCTAAATCTGTAATTCTTTCTAATTCAGTAAAGTTCCTAGAACTCTTAATCAAAAGAGGAAAGAGGAAACAGAATACTTGCTGCCATCCCAGTCTAGTTTCAAATGAACACTGCAGTTAAAACTTCACAAATTACCATAATATGGCCTGTGACGAATAAAGTTCTAGAAAAAACTAAAGCAAAATATTATCTGTAAATCATATTTGGACTGATTGCAAAATTATGTAATACTTTAATCACAAACAACATTTTCTGTTAGTCTGTTACAAACAATGAGTGCACTGGAAGAATTTGCAAAGTTTTTTTTTTTTTTTTTAAGTGTGCGCTTAATCTATTTGCAGTGTGATCCCAAAATTCTACCAGCATGTCCTTTCCTTGGTATTTGCTGTGCAGGAGATCAACATGAACCCCCAGATCTTACCTAACATCACTCTTGGGTTCCACATCTATGACAGCTACTACAACCCAAAGATGACCTACCGCACCACTCTGGACCTGCTCTTCAAATCCAAGACATTTGTTCCCAACTACAAATGTGACATTCAGAAAAATCTCATGGCCATTATTGGAGGATTAGGTTCAGATACATCATCTCATATAGCTGAAATTTCAGCTTTCTACAAGATTCCACAAGTAAGTATGCAGGGGTGGAGGAGAAAAAATCTGCACCTTGTTGTTGTTATTGTTGTGTTGTTGTTGCTGTTGTTGTTACGGCATAATTAATGAATATCCTGCATTAGGCTTAGATTTGTATTGAGACTTTCCACAGAGTTTAAGGTAGAGTACTTAACCCTCTTTTCTGAAGCTACATTGCCAATCATAGAAGTCAATGTCGGAGAGTATCCAGCAACATTCCATACCTGATGGAAGATTTGAAGGCAGTATTCCTAGTTCCTATTAAAACATGTTAACTATTATATGTGTTTGAAATAATTCCATTCTAAACTTACAGTATGAAACTCTACTTCCTTTTAGCTAACATATGGCTCAGTAGACCAAGAGGAATTTCAGAAGAATAAACTATCATCATTTTATTTCATGGTCCCAAATGAGGACGATCAGTACATAGGGATTATCCAACTGCTTCTTCATTTCAGGTGGACGTGGATTGGGATTTTTGCTGTTGATAACAACAATGGAGAACATTTCTTACAGAAAATGGAGCCTTTACTTTCACGGAATGGAATCTGCTCATCGTTTGTACAAAGACTTTCAAAACTAGTCCACCTGGAAGACTACACAGAACTATATGACACAGTCTCAAGAATTTCTATTAATTTGATGAATAGGAAAGCAAATACATTTCTTGTCTATGGAGAATCAGGGACAATCATGTGGATCAGAGCTGTCACATTTGTAGTAGATCCGGAAAACAAGCAAACTGCATTATTTGGAAAGGTGTGGATCCTAACAACACGGATTGATTTCACACTATCGTGCTTTCAAATCACATGGGACCTCCAGATGTTCCATGGGGCTATTTCCTTTACTGTTCATTCAAGAGCTGTTGTAGGGTTCAAAGAATTTCTTCAAACCATAAACCCTTATTCAGGCTCCAGAGATGGATTTCTGCAGGATGTTTGGGAACAATCCTTTGATTGTTCTTTTCCAAAACCAGAGTTACAAGAAATGCCCAGTAGGCAGTGCACTGGGGAGAGGAAGCTGGAGGATCTTCCTGGGCCTGTGTTTGAAATGGAAATGACTGCCCAAAGCTACAGTATCTACAATGCTGTTTATGCTGTGGCTCACACTTTGCATACTCTACTCATCTTTGGGTTCAATAAGAAGAAAAGGATGATGTGTAAAGAAACTGACTTTGCAGATCTGCAGGCTTGGCAGGTATTCTCTCTGCCTTGGACACTACTTTTACTTCAATGAGCAGTTTTGAGTAGAATTACCATTTAGACCAATATATTCTGCTTGTGGAATTGTGGAATTCTACAATTCCAGAATTCTGCTTTTGCAATCAAGTTAAATATGAACATCGAGGTGTTACTATATAAATCATGGTTTAGGTATCAGTATGATTTATATAGGAAATTATCTTGGCTTGCAAAATAAGAGATGGTTAAAATGAAGCATAACTTTACATGATCACTTATATTACTTTCCATTGTCCTCTCCATAAATGACCATTTCTCCAAGATATTTCTGCTTGGCTCATGAATATTTCCAGGCTGAGAACCTGAGCATTTTGCCTGTATCAGGGTTCAAGAGGAAAGGACTGAGAGGGGTCCTTTTAGCTGTAGCATCCACCTTTTGGAACAACCCTATGTTTGAAAGAATCTCTCTCTCTCATTCTCTCTCTCTCTCTCTCTCTCTCTAAATATCTCCCTATCTAAATATCTCCCTATCTAAGAATGCTTGAATATCAAATTCTAAAATCTTGCTACAATTTGTCCGGTCTCAGGTTCTCAAATAGCTTTGTGCAAGATAAGATTATATATGGTCTAGGTTTACTTAATTGTTTAAATAGTGAACCTGAATCACCATTGAAGACCTGTACATTTCCATGTAAGATAGATAATCAATCTCCTAGGTGTCCTTATTGATATTTGTTATATGAATGGGAAGAACGAATTTAGAAAAGATAAATATACTGGTCCCTTCCCCATTATTATACTTTCAACTCTCTTTTTCATTCTGTTTCAAGTAGCTCCATCCATTTCTCCAAGGCATTTCTTTTAACAATTCAGCTGGAGAGAGAGTCTTCCTGAATGAGAAACAGGAAGCAACAGGTGGATTTGACATTATCAACTTGATCACTTTTCCAAACAGATCCTTTCAGAGAGTTAGAGTTGGAAAGTTAGATCCCAGTGCTCCAAAAGGGAAAGAATTATTCATTGATGAAGATTTGATTGTCTGGCACCCAGCTTTTAACCAGGTATGGGCTCATTGAACGGACTATCCCTTGATCCCTCATGATCCCAGGAAGATGTCTTTTTCTGTTAAACCATATTGAA